>OX371206.1:5000000-10000000 GCA_947310845.1 Yponomeuta plumbellus
TGATGATGAAGTGCCTATGTCACAGTATTAAAAGGAGTTTCACTAATACTAGCTTTATCAATATGAGTGAGGAGATCCGCAGAGGAACCCGGGTTACCTACTAATCTACCTCGAAGAGTCGCTTAGTGAAAGTGTCAGTGGGCGGGCCACATAGCTCGGAGAACTGATTTCCGTCGGGGCGGAAAAGTTAAGCATAGGTTGAGAATAGTCACTATAGAAATCTATAGAAAATCTTGCATATTATTATTAGGTATAGACCGGCCACAAAACCTTCCAAAGAGTGCACCAGCGGAATCGACTTTTCACAAACTATGTTATTGTATCCATTTTGAATTACACTTTGAAAACTTTGAATACAGTAATTAATTATTAAATCCACTATGCTAGCAACAGCCAAAAAAGATACTACTACCCTCCGTACTAGTGAAAAACTGTATGACGGCAAGGTATGTTCTCGTTCTTGATGTGACCAAGCAAACAGGAACCACTTAAAAGCCATATTCAAAGTATAATTTAGGTCTTCATTAACTGGACATCCGATAGCGATTATAGAGAGCAAGGAAATTGTCTAGAGTGTACAGATTACTTTTCTCTTAGTTATATTTTCTTTCTGAATTGATTAAATTACATTGACCAAATTACATTACATGAATAATAAATGTAACAATTTTAAAATATTAATAATTTCATTGCGATCTATAATAAATAATCTAATCTAATATGACATGCCCATACATTTATTATTTTTTATGTTTAACTACCTATGCCTTTGCCTACATATATACATTAATATAATATAGATAAAATAATTTGTTCCACTATAAAAGTATGTTATAATAATTGTAACAATAAGTAATTGACATTTTTAAGACGTATCCTTTATAATTAATAATAATATTTATTTATATAGTTCGTTTGTATTCTGTTATATAAAATTTATTAATCATTTTATTACTCTTAGTATATTCTCAGTTGACTCATAATCCAATTCGCCCAAAAATTTTGTAAGAATCCTTTTACACTGAAATTTCGTACAATTGCTTAAATATAATGATTTCTCTACTTTATTATACAAATAAGGCGCCAAGAACAAAGAAAAGTCCTGAGCAAAAGCAGTTTTGAATAAAGGAACTTTATATATAGTGTGTTTCCTTCTTTGTGAAATTAAGTTAAGTCTAGGCCGAGAATGTTGTCGAAGTAATATTTGTTTTATGAATAATTGACGTATGGTTAGAACTTCAAATTCCTGGTATAGGTCTCTTGTCACTATAATCACTACAAACAAATTTACAAATCTTTCCTCTCTATAATATTATTATAGATAGTATAGAGGAGGAGCTGGTGAACAAAACTCAACATGTCCTCATTAAAGTTTTTTTTTAATATTTTTTTTCGGGCTCTCCAAGTACCTACTCATATTATGAAGTCACGAAATATTTTCATTCAAAACCAGTTCGAGCCTACCTTTAAAAAATAACGAAAACTGACTTTTCCAACAAAACCAGACATGTCTTCCTTACAGTTGAATAAAATTAAGTAGAAAATGAAAAAAAAAAAAATATATCCTGCCAATGTTTAAAAAAACGAACACCAAGTTTAATAAAATGTTCCTGTGAAAAGAAAAAAATCCTTGTTTGTCTCTATCTAGTTAGTTCAGTTCGTCCTGTAAAAAAACAGTTAACGGGACTAGTGTGGTTTTGTTCGCCAGCTCCTCAGATTTTCCTTTTGAGATGTAAATGTTATTTCTATTTGAGGCCTAACCAATTATTTAGCTTTATGACGGATCTCTATTTCAATCAAATACTTCTTTCAGGAAGAGAGAATTTCGATCGATCTTACTTTTTCAACATGCCGTTGAGATCTTTTCCACTCTAATAAACAAACACTCTGGAGACCCTCCAAATCCATACTTACATACATTACACTTAACAAAAAAAGTATAATGTATCATCACCTCCTTTGACCACTATTGACTGAAGTCCATCCACCCAAACGACAACTTTACAAAACCCAACGCCCACGCTTAAAAACCTACAACAGTTGTTCCAAATTTGGACGCACCAATGACCACTCAGCTTTCGGCGCCGCTGTTTTTTTTTCAGGCAAAGAGCCGCCGTACTTATGCCAGGGTTTTAAAACTAGGATTAGTAAAAATGTAATTGTTGCGTGTAATGGATATGCACTAGAGCGCAAGCGAGATCGGTCTGTTATTTTGCCGACACCTCGGCTGTTTTTGTCCGTGAGGAGACCTGCATAATGCATCTTTGGGAGAGATAATACGATGACCACTGGATGGACGCTCTTTGGCGGTGGTTTGGATCCCTGAGTGGGCTTTTGAAATGTAATGCATGTTATGCATGGGCGGTAGCTTTGTTAGTTTTGTTGAGTACAGTGTACGTAGGTGGCTCCAAATTGGTGGATATTTGGAATATCGCGCGCGTCTTGGGTTAATACTACAACGTTGGTCTAGCAGTAAGAAGGTGGATTCACCTAGCGTAGTGATTCTTAACTTTTTAGCAGCGGGACCATTTAAATGATTTTTTAAAGTTATCTAAACTTATCTTGGTTTGTATTAGGATATATTTTGCCAACCCTCGCGTAGATGATGTTTATACCATCTACCCTTATTTTAATAAGGTTTAGTTTTAAGTTAGGTATTTAGGTGTTTGATGAAAATCAGCGTTGTTAGAGGGCGTGAAACGTTCAACAATTATGTGAACGTTTATATTTCTTCCAGTAGAGTGTCACTTCGTCGACGTCGCGAAATATGCGCTATCCTACTCAAAATACTATGAGTTTTAATGGAACACATAAGTAGGTAAGTTTGATAATTCGAGTTATTGAAAACAACACGCACCCGTGACGGGTGCTCCCCTAAAGTTCTCACTAAATTTTTAGTTTATACACAGATAAGTAACGAGGATAGTAACACGCTCAGGTATTACTGGATAGAACAATAGAAACCAATTCTATTTTGATTCTAATTGAAAGGCAACTAGAACCGTACTATACCGTAAAGAAAAAAAGAAAGAAATAAGAAAGAAAGAAAGAAAGAAAGAAAGAAAGAAAGAAAGAAAGAAAGAAAGAAAATTTATTTATTTGATACTCAAAACAAAACAAAAAAAATCCCACACACACAGAATGCGAACAATAATAAAAAAATAACACAGAAAGCATAAAAAGCGTAAAAAAATAAACTGTACAACATGAAAATAATAATTTACATTTACATACAGGCACATACATTGCTTCTGTCCCCACACTACGATACCCTGTGTCGTGGGAACCAGAAACAGCGACGTCATAAACATGTAAACATCCAAGACCTGGGATTTTTTGTCCCCAGCCGGGATTCGAACCCGGGACCTCTCGCATGGTAGTCAGATGCGCTAACCACTACGCCACAGAGGTCGTTAAAGGTTGAGCCCCCAAAATGAGCCCGATTCAGCATAATGTTGCAACAGAGTGTAAAGTAAAGCACTCTCCTAAACACTAAGATAATCTTAACCGGCCCTTTGATCTAATTTGTTAACTTCATGGTGTGTGGAATACCGTGGCATCCAAAAAGGTTATTATAATCTGTGCCAACTGAGAAGGTGTAGTAAGTAATCTGTGGTGTTTTTTATTGGCGGGAGCTCAGAAGAAGGTCCTTCTTCTGAGGGCGGGAAGGAAGACAATAATTTGACATTGAGTTTTGGAAGGGTCTGAAAAATAATTGAAAAAGGAAATCAAAGTCATAAATTGATCTTTATTGTTTTGCTTAGTTAGGTACCAAGAAACTTATTGAAATGAAAAAGCCACTAGATAAGAAAAATACCAAAAATTAAAATGATGAAGAAAACATATGGTCAATACAAAACTAAAACCTGTAAAGCCAAAGAGAGGGAGCTGTTTTTAGTTGATTAGCCAAGTGGATTCTACGTCTCATACGTCATTAGATTCGATAGCTGTTAACTAAATTCAATGCTGTTAAGTTTATGAAGGAAGCTCATTTAGTAATTTGTGATGAGGTACTCATGACAAAGTTATGATAAGTATCCGATTTTCACCTTGCATTCCTTCGTGAGTAGCCAGAACATGTCCAAAAGAGCAATATTGGCTATCCGTAATAGTGTGCTGGTTCCAATACTGATGTAAGCATGGTAGCGAGATTTGGGTATGGCAGAAGTCAGAAGAATCATGAAAGTAGGATTAGTGCAGTACAAATGAGATCCTTAATAAATATGTGTGGTGTTACTTTGAATGACAGAATACGCAATAGTGTGATCAGAGACCGAGGATGTAGAGAAAGAGGATGTAATGAGTGACTAGAATTGAAAAAAGGAATGTTGCGTTGGTTTGGAGATGTGGAGAGGATGAACGAAGAAAGACTGACAAAGCAAATATATCGGGCGAATTTGAGTGGAAGGGCCGGTAAGGAACGCCCCAGTTGGACATACTTCGACCAAATAGGGGATGTATTAGCAAAGGGCAAGATGAAAAGTACCCGAAACCGATGTGGGTACATGCAACGACTAATGGATGTCGATGAAGCGAAAGTGATTTGTCAGGATAGTGGCAGGTGACAGTCCGTGGTCTCTGCCTACCCCTCTGGGATACAGGTGTGAGCTTATGTATCTGAATGTATTAAGATATTTATATCTACTGGTGGTTGATAAATAAAGAGGCGTCACCACATAAAAAAACATAGTGGAATATTATTTTGCGTCTACATTTTACCCGAGCGAAGCCGGGTTTTCGTCTAGTTTTTTTATAATTTAAGATAGTAAGACGCTGTAGGTAGACTCTTCTCTCAGAAAGCGGTGAGATAATTAGAGAAATGACGAACGAAGCCTTCGACATTAACTAGTACAATATTTTTTTCTATGAACAGGAATTTAGTTAGCGCTAACCAGGGATCAGTTTTTTTTCGGTCATGTGACAACATGGCTAACTGATTTGACTCTTCCAGCGCAACACATCGGCAAGGGTTTTCGTCCTGCGTCGATTTATTATGAGTAAGTATGTACTGTGTGCAGTAATATACATCAAAATTATCTTTCCAGAAAATATTTAAAAAAAATATATCTCAGAAACTATACGACATCAAAAAAATCTTCATCTTCAAATCAAAAATCTCTGTTTTAATTTTGTTAGGTAATCTGCCTTATCATAACATATTCTGTGAAAATTTCGACTGGTAACTGCTAAGACACAGGAGACACAGTTGAACAGGGAAGGACAGATAGTGTACGCAGAGTAGGTAAAAGAATTTCGTTTGGCACCCTGGGTGCTACCCTAAAACGGGAACATCCCACTAAAGCGGGGCATTTCGACATACGGTACTTATAATATTTGAAATATAATCCTCTTTTTGGGCTTCGCCGCCGCATTCGTACTCAACATCACCAGCCCACTATTGACCCAAAATGCCCAAGACGCACAGTGTACTAAACCAACTAGCCATTAGATGGCCGTGAGTGACACTCACCGAGTGTTATAATCACTTCTCTGCTTGTCGGTATCAAATAATTGTTGCAAACAATTTTCACCCTAATTGCGTTTTCATAAGAGTTCATTTTAATTTATTGCAAAATTATTGTTTAGTACGTAGAAGTTTGCATACATTTCTTAGCTAAACGCATAGGTGATTCGGGGGCATTTGTGTTTCATGAAGAGGCACTATTAACGCACAGTTTTTTGGTATAGGTTTTGTTTTAAAACTCTACGCCGTTACGAAGAAATCATGGTAAGAAAAAGCGTCTAGTTGGCTGCCTCATCAATAGGGTATGTTTTCTCAGCTTGTATTATAGCACTTTTCTGGAAACTTGGCATGTAGGGAGCACTATTAGCGCACAATTATCTGGCATACAAATCATAACTCTATATACAGCCGTTCGTGATGTGTCTGCTAAGTAGACGTCTAGTTGGCTGCCTCAGTGAGTCGCCTGAATATCTCCGGAAATACTTGTCCTAGCTGATTGTGCCTTGTAGCACTATTAGTCACTATTAATACACAGTTCGGTGGAATAGTTGAAATGACTGAAATCGACCACGTGAAAGCCAACTATACGGACACCAACTAGCCTATTCTACTATTTTATTAATTTTTTACGGTATGTCTCTGGTTCTCTGTCACAAACTGATACTATCAAAGCTTCTCTCCCAAATGCTGTAACATCGCAAAAACATCCAAACACAACCTGGGTGGCTTCGGTGGCTTTGCGAGGGGATTATCCGAAGACTGTCCAATGTAGCCCGGGTCTATTGTGGGGCAGAAAAGTGCTCTTGTACCTACGTTGGCAAAGAATCGTAGTTATAGTTCTTGGACCCATTTTAAGAATTGTTAAAAGTTTTGGATGTCGCTATAAATTAATAGGGTTCTCCTATACAAGAAAAGTGACCTTTTAGTGTTAAGTAGTTTGTTTTTGACCTCATCATCAACCCATTTTGGTCCCCACCGAGGGGCACGGGTCTCTTCCCTGATGAAGGTATAGGCCATAAGGCACAAACGTTGCTTTTGGCTTCACACTAGGATACCCTGTGTCGTGGGAACCAGAAACCGCAAGATAGATAAGAATTTTAACTTATGGTTCTTATCTACTCTTTGGGGGACTGACTGTTAACTAGTGATAGGCCACTCAATAGAAAAAACATAACATATACCTACATATACATAACACATACATACATGCACATACATTGCTTCTGGCCCCACACTAGGATACCCTGTGTCGTGGGAACCAGAAACAGCGACGTCACAAACATGTAAACATCCAAGACCTGGGTTTTTTTTCCCCAGCCGGGATTCAAAGCCGGGACCTCTCGCATGGTAGGCAGATGCGCTAACCACTCCGCCACAGAGGTCGTCAGAAAAAAGAAACGTTTCAATATCGCGTTGACAGCAACTGTCAGTAATCTGTAGATAGGTTATTGGGACCAGGCACTGCCTCCAATCTGTCACTCTCAGTTGCAGACAGCCTCGTGGGCTATGAAAACAGATGTCGTTGGTTCAAGTAAGATTCTTTATTGCACATAAGAAACAAGAGATAATATAAGTTGAAATTTTAAAAATTACAATGGGCAGTCTTATTGCTTACAGCAATTTCTTCCAGACAACCTTGGGACGGTTCATCTTCTTCTACAGGTTCTTCACCGCCGTCATTAAATAAAATAATAATTGATGGCGTCAATCTGAATGTATTTCTATGTTAAAAGGTCCTTACCGTTTTACCATAGCACAGGGTATGCTAGGGACCCGGCCAAGTGACTGTATTGTGTGGATGTACAAACTTCGCTAATCGATCTACGCCCTGCCCAGATACCTCAACACTTCCTCCGGCGTCAGTGCTGGCATCAAAGGCCAATACAATTCGATACGAAGATAAAGAAAAAAAATCTAAAAGAGAACACAACGGCCCGCTACCGTTGCTGCGCCGACGCAAAGACGCCGCCATCTTTGAGGCACGCCGCGCGGGCTGCTCCTGACTTATCCATCTACACATACACTGCACAAATTTAAGTAAGAAGAAACGTAACATTATTTATAGAAACAAACCTTCCTCCAAACTCTCGACGTAAAAATAAATTAGCTCTTCCCTTTTCAAAATTACAACTACATTAAAATAGTCCCTATGTATCACTGATAAAAATATATAATCAAATACATACCTGAAAACATAAAAACTAAAATAAAAGACAACTTATTTACAAAAAAAATCATACTAAATAAAAAAATGTTAGGTACTATAATTTAAATGAATATTTTCTTAACCCTCAATGAGTTGTTGTTGAACTATTAAGTATCTTGTATGATTGTTATTAAATATATTCTTTTGCATGAGATAAATACCTAAATAATATTAATTAATCTAACGCCAAGATGTCTCTGTGTGCTGTCATAAGGCTAACTTTACTGTATTGCAGTGCCCTTATAGGGTATCATGTACTTACCTACACATACGAATACCACCTATACTTATAACTATGTACATGATTTAGCAATGAAGAATATGAATATGAATAATTTTACACTAATATTATAAAGGGGAAAAGTTTTTATGTTTGTAAGTTTGTGAGTTGGGAGCCAACTCCAAAAGTACTTAGCAACTTTGAAAAATTCTGTCACCAGTACTATAGAATGGACCTTTAGGGTTGACATAGGCTATAGAATAATCCGTTTACTTCGTGAACTAGTTGCGGATACTGCTAGTAAGTAGTATATAATAAAATGTCTCAAACGAAAAGATTCATGTGGCTTATGGCGCTAAATGTCAGAATTTGACAATTAATCTACTAGAACGCGATTTTTCACATTTAAAACACTTATCTCGCGTTTTCGTGCTACTAATGCAGCAAATGTCGCTGTTTCTGGTTCCCACGACACAGGGTATCCCAGTGTGGGGTCAGAAGCAATGTATGTGCCCATATGTAAATGTTATGTTACGAGTATGTTGAATGTAGTATGAAAGTCAGAATTTTACAATTTCTGGAAAGTCGTGATTTTTGACACGATTTCCGACTATGGACTTGTTTCTACATAAATATATATTGAATTGAATTAAAAACGCATGAATTGTCCGTCTTCACTCACCATCAGACGAGACTGCGGCCAAACTGCCTCGTTGTAAAATTTATATTTTACAAAAAACTTCGAGTTTGAAGTAAGGAGAGCCGTGGATAAGACAGTTCACAAAATGTCTTATAGAATTGTCATGCAAAATCTGAATTATTTTATTAAGCTGGGTCATCTTGGCAATTGTCATCATATCTAATAAAGGGTGAACATAATACATATAATGTTAATAGGGAACCGTTCATTCGTTGAATCTGCGGTTTTTGTCTTTTGAGAAAATTTTACGTTGGGTGCATCTATGCAAAGAATTTTAAAAAAGAAGGATTTATGAAGAGTTTTGTCTTTTTTTCTTCGTTTACATGCTTTGAACTTAACATAATGCACTCCACACCAATTTCAAATTTGTATAAATAAATAAAGCATCACTCCACCAATCCGGACTTGGCCTCCGTGGTGGAGTATGGCCTATACCTTTCTCAGGGAAGAGACCCGTGTCCCTTGGTGGGTAGATAATGGGTTGATGATGACAAATAAAGCATTATGTTGTATTTTCGTACTATATACCTATTACTTCATTTATTTTTTCTGCTCCTAAATTGTAATGTAAAACTCTTATCATTTATCTGATTTTTTTACTTAGCTTCTTTTGCATCCTACCTACTGTTTTAATTAGGATCAGTTCATTCCCTCATTTAATTTGTTACAATCTAATTTAAGGTATTCAATATTATCTGACATTTAATTTAATTATTTGCTGTAGGTTAAATTATTTGCATGGACCTGTTATAAGAAATTTATTTTTTATGAGACATCGGCACTGGGTCGTACAGGAATAACCCGAGCCTTGTGCGCTACCGAATAAAAGCCACCACACACTATAGGGTATTCATTACAGAGATCAATTGATAATTAAGCTCTGCTTATTTCGTCTTGTAGCATTCGAGAAATGTGTTAAATAACGGGTACTTGAAAGAGAATGCTAAAGCGGGACCTTAGATGTAGCAATTTGTCAAAAAATTGTTTCGAATACGTTTCCGTCCAAACCACTGCTTTTCAGAAAAAAAGTTTTTTTTTTCAAACATTTACATCTCAATATTTTCATTCAGACACATACATTACTTCTGGCCCTACACTAGGATACCCTGACGTGGGAAGCAGAAACAGCGACATGATAAACATGTAAACGTCCAACACCTGGGGCTTTTTTGTCCCCTATCGGGATTCGAACCCGGGACCTCTCGGTAGCCAGATGCGCTACCGCTGCGCCACAGAGGTCGTCCTGAGGAAGGTATAGACTATACTCCACCATGGGGGCCAAGTCCGGATGGAGGCTTCTAAGACTAGTGGCTGGTCTTAGGCTAGTTTTAGAGTCACGCTGACTACGCGCTGACCGTCAGCGCTGATAGACAAAATGTCAGCACTGAACGGTCGGCGTTTTACTAAAACGCTCCTTAGGACGTAGCTCATATTGGCCTGTCAGCGCTGAGTGTCAGCGTGACTCTAAAACCGGCCTTACTGTCAGAAGTTTTCAAGCCGTATATCGACGGCAGCCGGCACCAACTGCTTAACGTGCCTTGCGAAGCACGGAGCCGCTCGGAAAAATGCCCGATACGGTTACCCGTCCATGCACTGAACGCGCCGTATGTTGCTTACCCTTCGTGATCGTTTAAGATCACTCAGGCAGCCAGGGCTAATGGCTAAATGGCCTCAGTCTGAGTGTATTTCCTTGATTGCAATGTCCTTGCCTGGTTACCATATAAAAGGGTATCCTAGTTTAAGACCAGAACTTTTTATTGTGCTGTGTAAGCAGGCGATATACGTCCCATAGTAGGGCACAGGCCGTCTCTTAGAGAAAAAAGTGGCGATTTCCCCTTTGTCCACAAAAATCAATTGAAAATATCCATTTGATAGATTTTTGTAGACTTTATGTCCACTTTAATCCATTATTTGGGACAGTTGTATGGAACGTATTTTTTGGGCAAAATGAGTAACTAAAAATCCATTAACCTCCTCAGTCCTGACCTTGAAAATAACTATTGAAAGCTGTGTACCCCGGGTCTCAAGAGGTTAATAAGATATTGATACCCCACCCTTTAATACCGCAATGGATCTTTAGTTACTCATTTTGTCCAAAAAAAATATATTCCGTACAACAGTCCAAAGTAATGGATTTAAGTGGTCATAAAGTCCACAAAAATCCATCAAAGCATTTCAATGGATTTTTGAGGACAGAGGGGCGATTTCAAGCGTTTAGGTATGAGAATAGCACAGACACTCGGGTTTCCTCGCGATGTTGTCCGTATAGCTTCACAAATGTTCATAGCGTAGAAAACAAAGTCATAGATACATTCTCGCACTGGGAATCGAACCAGGTTATCTCGCTTCCGATTCCATTGTTCAACCCACAGGTCTACCATAGATTGTGTTGTGTGGAAGTTATTATTAGATATCATGGGAATAAAAAAAAAATAGTCACGTCTGACCAAAGCCAGTCTGACCAGACGGACGCCCTCCGGCTGAGGAGTCCAAGCGGCCGGAGGTCAGGGCAACAACGAGAGCAATCATCGGACTATCCGGGCTGTATAAGGTGCCTAAGCCCCTAAATAAAATCATCATCAACCCACCATGTCCCTAAGGAGGGGCACGGGTCTCTTCCCTGAGGAAGGTATAGGCCATACTCCACCACGGGGGCGAAGTCCGGATTGGTGGAGGCTTGTAAGACTAGTGGCTGGTCTTACTATCAGAAGTTTTCAAGCCGCCCTAAGGCCTGTGACTTGGCTTAACGACTGCCATCTATCGACGGCAGCCGGCACCAACTGCTTAACGTGCCTTGCGAAGCACGGAATCACTCGGAAAAATGCCACTAGCGTTAGTCATAGATGGTGACCCATCCATGGACTGAACGCACCGTATGTTGCTTAACCTTAGTGATCGTTTAAGATCACCCAGGCAGCCCAGGCTACGAGCGATTCAATAAAATAAAGTAAAGAAAAAAAATCCGGGCTGTATCAAGCAGCACCGCCTTCTGCGTGACAGCCGGAAGCATGCCCACTCGGAGTTCCAACCGCCTCAGATGGCTAGCGAGGCTTGCTGGGACTAACACATTCGTTGACAGTACTATAGGAACGATTTCGGACGTCGCCATCCCGCACAAGTCGGTGACCTCGTGCGCTAGTTCCAGATACTTGGTTTTCTTATCTGTTTCGGCTTTCACGAGGTTTTCATCATACGGAACAGTGATGTCGACCAAACGCCCTATTCTGCGCCCAGTCCATCACCACGATATCAGGCTTATTTGTAAGAATAGTCCTGTCTGTGATAATGGGCCTGTCCCCGGAGAGCGTAATACTCGTATTATTATTACTATAACCTCTTGCGGTCGAGTGATAGAAAATGCTTGAAGCATCAAGTCCACCGCATTGCCACTGTAATATTTACTTATGCGGAATAAACGTATTAATAATAATAACATGTGGTCACCTAGTCGTGATCGGCTATAATAACCTGCCTCACATCGCTTCTTTTTGCATCTCATAATTACACTGAATTTAATTTTTCTTCCACACGGCAATCTTGGGATTCCAATCTGTGAGAGCGGCTGTGATATTTGACTTCGCGGCGTGGCGTGGCCCTGCTGGGGAGTGGACTGACAGCGACTGACAAGCACAGGCTGTAGCGACAGCAACGGCATTGATAATAATAAATACACACCCACACAACACAAACACTTTCTACGTAATGAGATAATTTAGCGTGCAGTGGCACCTTCACCTTCGAGGTAATCCACATTGAGCACCCGCCTAAATAGCACCTGCACAAATCTACCCTCGTAACGAAGAACACAGTAATCGTCAAAACGCGGTTTTGAGTAAATAGCGGAAAACATATTTTTGAAGATCTATGACACTTGCCGTTAATAAAAATGTAAACTTTTGTACTAGTGAAATAGAAAATAAATCAAGGTACACATACATATACTTATTTAATGTAAAAATCAATTATTAATGAAAAAAAAGACGATTACTTTGTTTTTTCCCTACTAATTCAATACTCCTTTTGAATGAAATCCTAAGGAAAAGTACAGTTGTTGTTGTTACACTTTATTGCACAAAAGAAAATACATAATATGACTTAAACATAATATAACTTAAGCGGACTTATTTCTAAAGAAATTTCTTCCAGCCACCGTAGAAATTTTCGAATGTTAAAAAAGAGAGTGGGGTAGGCAGATGAAGTGGATAACAACTCTTAAGTGGGTATAAAAATAATAATAATAATAAACTACTTACAAATATACATACAACTTACATAAATGCCTAAATTTATGTAAGTTATAAGAACAGATATAAGAACGCCAGAAATATATATCTAACGTTAGCACAAAAGTATATAATACTAAACTATACAATAATAAACATACATACGAATATATTACACAGACTACTATTATAAAGTTAAATTAATACAATAAAATTATTTTAGGTTAGAGATATAGTGCTCTTTCAGTTTGCTTCGGAACTGTGACAAAGTTGGATAATCCCTGATCGCTTTCGGCAGAGAGTTCCACTGGCGAGCAGAGCGCACAGAGAACGCGTTGAAGTAGAACTCAGTGTTGCAGACTGGGACTTGCAATGTTCTAGTATCACACGCTCTCTGTGGTCTGGTACGCGGAGGCAGAAGTGAGAATCTCTCCCGCAGGTACATCGGAGCATTGGGATTTTTCAGCACACAAAAGAGAAGAGTCAGCATATGCAGGTTGCGACGCAATCTGATAGGGAGCCAATTCAACTGGCGTCGGAAGTCTGACACGTGGTCATATTTCCTCAAGCCTCAAGTACTTGCGTGCATTACTGTGTTCTTTCTTAGGATTATTGAAGAACTGTGTTTTTATCAGGATTATCGAGCGCGCAATTCCTGAAACAAGTTTTAGTTAGTCATTTGCTATAACTTTTGTTCTACGACTTTTGATATGGAACTCAATGTATTATAAAACACAGACTGAACTAATAAGACAAGAGACCGGTTAACTTTCAATCAGATAGGTCATTCATAAAAAATATAATTATTTCAAAAACGGTTTAAAACTCAAAAATGAAAATGAATGAAAACCGTTTGTCACTCGTGAACTTTTCACAGATCTTTTTAATCTCTGTTAGGTCATATATCCTTTTGTAGGTTGTAAAATTTCACTTATTTGCCGACCGTACAAAAAAGCCTCCTCGCCTAGTAGCCGGTACGCTCGGTGGGCGCGGCAGGGGGCCAATCTGTGTTTGTTGAGATAATCTCCACCTCTCTGCTGACCCTACTTACCTGCCCGGCGGCGTACCGACAGCAGTAGCTGCTATTTCCATGTGAGGATCTAATAAGTTGAGTGCGAGAATAGATTGAATGAATATAAGAATTTGTTTTGTGATACAACTAAACTAGAAACATAATCTAAGAAACTGCGCCCGAACACTTACCCCAGTTGCTTCAGTTTCTTCAGGTGTTAAGGAGAACCAGTGGGCTAATTTAAAAATCGTTTTTGCATAAAAGTATCTGGACAATCTCTCAATCATATTGTGATTTTTAACAGAGATTTTTAAAACCCACGACAAGGAATCTAGGATTATGAACCAGTGAGCATTGCAAAAACAGGCGTTTTTGGCGTTAACGCTGTCTAGTCCTAGGTGTTTTGCCTTAGGTTCACGGCCGTGAGTCCTCAAGTGATCACAATGATTGAGAGATTGTACATTTTGCACATTTTGACGCACGCAAGACACATTTTGCAAATTCAATCAGTAATCAATCAATGGATCCCCTTAAGCTTCTACGTCAGGAGTCAGGGACCTTGAAAAGAACATCAAAAACATTCGTTGTTTCAAGGTCAGGATTTAGTGTGTTAACAGTATAATTTGAGTTGTTAATCTACTGCCAAGCCGAGTCAGAGGCCTTTACGGCGGCTTCAAAACTTCTGACTGTAAGACCAGCCACTAGTCTTACAAGCCTCCACTAATCCGGACTTGGCCCCCGTGGTGCAGTAAGGCCTATACTTTCCTCAGGGAAGAGACCCGTGCCCCTCGATAGGGACATAATGGGTTGATCATTAATCTACTGTTAGCAGCTATTAGGTACATTCTTTTCCTTCTTCTTACATAATCTTCTTCTCCTACCAGCCTTCTTCCTATTTTAGTTGGGGTCGACTCTTCTAACCGCTTTTCTTCAAGCCTGGCTATTCTGGGTCGTGCTTG
The DNA here is from genome assembly GCA_947310845.1 of Yponomeuta plumbellus. Classification (NCBI taxonomy): domain Eukaryota; kingdom Metazoa; phylum Arthropoda; class Insecta; order Lepidoptera; family Yponomeutidae; genus Yponomeuta; species Yponomeuta plumbellus. The sequence goes on from OX371206.1 coordinate 5,014,785, forward strand.
GTTCAATTCGTTCTTCTTAAAGAATAAAAATACAAAAAATAATTTCAACTCCAGATCATTATTGTATTGTTTACCCAGAGTAAGGTCGAGTATCATTAATATCAGCTAAGCAGTTAATGCCTCCTTGAACAAAGCAAGCCCAATCAATTAAATATTGCAACTTAAAAAAATACCTTTGTACAGTCGACAACACATTAATATATGAATATATTTTATTTGCAAAGTTGCCCGTAATGCATCTGAAATCAAATAAAAAATGTATTACAATTTGCATTCTGTTTATTGAAACCTGTGGTATGTATAATCTTCAGTATAATACATTAAATTAAATAAATGAAATAAAAAAGATTTTTTCCCAAGAACCTTCACCAAAATAACTAAAAATAATAATATAAAAAAATGTCATAAATCAAAGGTAAGGACTCCATAAAGGCCTGAGGATGAGGCAGTGGGCAGAAGAGACTGGAAGTTTAAATTAAACGAAATGCCACACGGGCGTTGTCTGTGCGCTGCGTTAGCGCTGCGTCGACCACGTCGACTGAGCGGTGACGTATACGTATACGAATACATTTGAACGACATGCCACACGATGCGTTGAAATGTCGCACGGCAACGCAACGCACAAAGAGAAGGAAAAAAAATCCGTGTCGTCCGATCAGTCGGACGAAGCAGTCGGACCACGCGGTCACGGGGGACGCAGCGCTCGTCGTGTGGCATTCACGGTTTTGAAATCATTGCGCTGCGACGGCGCAGCGCAGCCGCAATGCCCGTTTGGAATCGCCCTAAATCTATATATATATATAAAAGGAGAAGCTGACTGACTGACTGACTAACTGACTGACTGACTGACTGACTGACTGACTGACTGACTGACTGACTGACTGACATATCAACGCAGGGCCTAAACTATAAGGGTTAGAAACTTGAAATTTTGCACAGAAGTTCCTTTTGTAACGTAGGGGAGCACTTAGAAAGGATTTTTGAAAAGTCATCCCCTAAGGGGGTAAAATGGGGGTTCAAAGTTAGTATGAAACTTTGCCGTTTTTGAAGTTATTCAAATGAAATTTGGTACAAAGGTTTTTCATTTAAAATTATGAAACACGTGTAAATTAGTTTTTTTTTAATCATCCCTTAAGGGGGAAAAAGAGGGGTGCAAACTTAGTATGAAACTTTGCCGTTTTTGAAGTTATTCAAACGAAATTCAGAATAAAGATTCTTCATTGAATGTCATGTAACACATATAAAATAGTTTTTTGAAAATCATCACTTAAGGGGGCAAAAGGTGCAAAGTTAGTATGAAACTTAACCATTTTTGAAGTTATTCGAATGAAATTCAGCATGAAGGTCCTTCATTGAAAGTAATGAAAGACGTGTAGAGTAGTTTTTCGAAAATCATCCCTTAAGGGGGTAAGAGGGGGTTGCGAAGTTAGTATGAAAGCTCTTTCGCATACGCTAAAAGTATCCTAACTTATTTGCAAACACTTTACTCAACTAAAGCCCACGCGGACGTAGTCGCGGGCAACAGCTAGTTAGATATAAAGGACTCGGAAGAGAAGTTTAATGAATGAAAAGTCTCAAAATGTTTCCCAAAAATATCTTTAATTGCACCTACACGGAATTTAAAGAATGTTCAATATAATATCCAAATTATGCGTTCGAAAACATAGGGGCTTTTGGTAAAGTACAACCTCGAAAGATCTTTTCAAACCAGTAGTGCCATCCATGCATTTCTTGCAAGTAGGTTAACTATACGCAGAATAAGCAACGTGGACGTACGACCGTTTTCCGCATTGTACGACAATCGCTGAGGTCGGTTTCAGACGAACCCTTGATTCAGAAGTGCGAATATTAGGTAGCCTATTTACGTTTGGAGAAGTCACCTAACGTTTCTTACGAGCACCCGATTTTTTCTGATGTTTCTTAGACAACCCGGTCTTTTTCTTCAACTCCTCAAGCATAGACAAGCTTTTCTTATGATAGGAGTCAGTTTCATTTGTAGCATCTAGCTCACTTGTTCGGCCACCGCTCTCTTTCGTCGGGCCTAGACCTTTGTCTGGTTTAGTCGCAAGTAGAATGGATTTCAGTGAATAGGGGAAGTTGATATTGACGATTTTGTGAAAACCTAGCAGGTATAACCCATGTTTACTTGTCTTTTTCTCTTTTTGCACATCAGAACTAAAGTCTCTAGACTCGCGATTGCCAGCAATGAGGATTCTTGGCGTTGTCTGAAACGATTCATGGTTTGTCCTGTAAAGACCTCGGAGTCTGCTAATTGTAGCATGATTCTTCAAAAGTATTCTTGCGGTCAGCCCGTTCTTTGGCGCTAGGATCATCTTCGCTTTTGTGTTGGAATGTGGTAAGTACTCCGAAGCTTTACAGATTACTTTGTTATATTCACCTTTTCAAGATTTAAATTTTCGTCTCCGGTGGCGATACCTTTTCTTTGGCCGCTTTTCTCTTCAGCTCTTCCAGTTGTTGTTTAGTTTTCTGTGTAAAGTGTCCTTCTTCATTAATCTTTTCAGGGTTAATGAACCCTGGCATCTTCAGATCAGCCTTTTCTTCTTTAGCCGGTTTTGTATCTTCCACGTATAACCTTGTTGGGTAGTATAAGCTTGACGGTATCAGCTCACCATTGATGATGGTAAAACATCTCGGGCTGTTTTTAATCAACAGTCTGGTTGATTGGAGAGACATAGATTTTTTCGGCCCTATTTGCGTGAGAAACCCTACCATAATATTTATTTTGTTACATACATTCGAAACTGATTTATTTGTGCACTTGCAATTTTGGTCGCAAACTTGTTGAAAAATGTTTTTACAAAATGGCTGGTTGGCTTTTTAATCTGTGATGTCTTGTTGACATTTGTATACTTTTTTTCTTGTCAGCTTGAAATAAGTCACGGGAATTCAAAAAGTTTCAGCTCAAGTTGCGTACATCATTATCTGTGGTTTGTATATAAATATATTGCGATGCGCTCAGTCTAAAAACGTAGGTATTTAATGGGTAGAGTCTACCCATGCCTGATTAAGGGTTAAATTGAGTTTCTCTGATTGATAAGTGGACATCAAATGTCTAGCAAGACATCAGAGAAACTCAATTTAACCCTTAATCAGGCATCATGGGTAGACTCACGGTAGACTCTACCCGTTCAATACCTTATTTCAGTTCAATTTAATGTGATATCGACTACGCCATAGTCTGGTTAAGGGTCAAAGCTGGAGTCAAAGTACTAATAAGTTTAATGTTTATATTATTCTATGATAAATGCCAGAAAATAATCCCATTCTCCTGTTTATATAGCAAGTTTTTTATATGTATTAATAAACATATTCAATTAACATCATCATCATTTGTAAATTACTATCGATTATATTATGCTACTGCTGCTTCGGTTTCTCCCGCAGACCTTCTTCCTTAGATTCCTTCCGCAGTTTCTCTTTCAATTTCTGTAGTTGTTCCTTCTGCTTGCTGTAGAAATAGCCTTCTTCGTAGACGGCTCCATACTTCCCTAGGGAGCCTCCAGACTCCCTTATGCTTCCACCCGCACCCCCACCTCTTCCAGTGCCAGATCCTGAATCACTGTACGAACAGTAAGTACGCATTGGTTTAATCACAACCTTTGGTACTCCTTTGGAAGGAGTATCTCGCACAGGAGATCTTCTGAGAACCAGGTTATTGATGTTGTAGAAGACGGTGTAGTTCCAGCCGGCTAAGCGTGAGGAGAGGAATATGTTGCGGAAACACATCATCAGGGATTTTACCAAGTTTTACGCTGTTTAGGTAATATTTACTGACAATTTTGATTGCTCTGATGACAGACGGATGACAGTGGCTGTTTTTTAAAGCTGACCTATTTGCAATGAGGAAGTAGGTCTGTGCCTGTGATGGTTAGGAAGTTTTAGTACCTAAGTCACCTTTAAAAATAGTTCGAACGTAATGCAATATTTTTGAAAAACGGTTAACTAGCAAAACAAGGTTCATAATAACGTTGATAGGATTCTAATCTCAGATTCTAACCATAATTAATATCAGTCTCAACATACTGCAATGTATAGACTGATATTACAATGTTTAGACTGGTGTACCAGTGGTTCAAACAAAGAAGAAGACGAAAAAGGTAGCAATAATTCAGTTGCTTCGTAAGGCAAAAACCGCCCAAGATCGAAGGGTTCCGTACCATTATGAAATTGGAAAAAATGACGTTTGTTCTATGGGAGCCCCCTCAAATATTCGCTATCGCTAAATCGCTATGTTCATGCATTTGCCATAGAACCACAATTCACTATCCGAATCGAGGACCAGATAGAGGGCTGAAGCGCGCCGCAGGCAGGTCCGCGCGTCATTCTGATAAACGGCGAGATGGTAGGTACTACTAGTGTTCGCAAATTTTTCCAAACATTATTTTTAACCAAGTATTTTTTTTACATCTATAAGTACGAGGGGTTCCCTAGAGTACTTGCCAAAGTAGATGACATTTTAATTACTAATTTCATAATGGAGGCTTTCACACCACCTACATTTAAGTGCTTTTTCACTACCAAATATATTATTATATACCTATTCATGTAACTTAACCGACTGTACACTATTCTTCCAACCGTTTTTCACAGAAATTTAGTTCAGAACGTTAATTAAGAAAATCGATATAGCGGGAGCATGCATTGTAACAAATCTAAACTCTATTGTTTCCAGCCAACCTCATTAATTGTCCTCAACTATTAGTTCTAGTAAATTGGCAAGTTCTGTATAAAAGGGAAATTATTCATAGCTCTAATTAGTTGGTGAGCAAAATGGGGTGCCGTCTTTCGTAGTTTTAGCTGTAAATTTTTATATTCTTCAAATGTCATCGTCGCAATGGAGATTATAAAGGTGAATTTGGATCTTTTTCACGTGAATTTGGATCTTTCTTAGTGCGGGTCCCAACATGGACCTACCAAAGTTACAACAGTTTTTCCAAGATATCGTTGTTTTAGTTTTGTTGTTGTTTTTTTATAATATTGTTGTTTGATTGTATATAATTGTACAAAAACTCACACATTACACGCTCTAAATCATAATCATCATCATCATCATCAGCCAGTTGACGCCCATTGGAGGACACTCCCACTCAGGTCATAGCTTCCGAGAAATCACTTAGAGAAGAATTTAACACATAGTGCCCATTAATCATAAAATAAAATTTCTGAATTGAGAATTTCGCTAAGTAATTACTTAACTGTAGTGCTGTCTCATCAAATTTCTTTAGAAAAGAGCGAGACAGGACGTCACAGTATTTATTTAGTGTAAATTCTCAATTTCGAAATCGGTAATTACGATAATTCTCAAAGTAATTACTTAGTGAAAATTCTTAACTCAAACACTGGCCCTGCTGAGCCATGCAGTATATTAAAGGTTGAGACATGAAGGGAAGGGATTTTGCTGAAATAAGACTATGTTATTTTTTAAAGTTAGTAATACTGCATTCAAAGATATTCTAAAAATTACTTGCTTCGCTTGGGAATCGAAACGATTTAAATGTGAAATAGAAACACCTAATCCTATTTTTATGATCCCAATCGATATAATTGATTTAAAATCTAAGTATTATAATATTATTTTAAAAGAAACGAACAATGTAAAATGTTTGAGTCAACTTTCAAGGAAATTATTTATTGCCAACGACGACGTTAAAAAAATAGCGATATTATCATTCAGTATAAGAGATACTAAGTTCTCTTTTATAAGTAAGATCTTTTTATCTGCACGTGCTCTTATAATAAGGAAAACTATGCTAGGAAGCTTTTAATTAACAAAACATGGGAGGAAAATATCTGATTTGAAAATCACAACAATGACATTCGCAATAAAAATCACAAATTCATTTATACATCGTTCCATTCAAAAGCATGACGCTACTAATTCTGATTTCAGATTTTTCTATTCTTAACCGTACTGGCAGCTACATCTAATGCACGGTAAGTTTTTAGAACTACATACCTACAGACAAATTATTTTTTCTTCTTTTTATATAGAGCTGATTACTAAACCACTTGCTTAATATTTAATGTTCCAGTAACGTACAGGAGCCCGCTATTTCGGAATTTTCTTCAGGCCAAGAACCGACTCTTTATGATGCGACAGACAACTCAGACTTCCAAGTACTACCAGAGGATCGATCTGCTCGAAAGTTAACTTTTCCTGAAGAAGACATTTATGCCAAAGATACACAGCCAACCATCAATCAGCAGCGTCAATACCAACCAGAAGTTCACGATGATGATTGCATCTGCAATAGAAGAATCAGAGGCAAAACAGTTCCTGTATCCAAAAACATTAACCCAGAAGGCAATGACTTGCAACGAGTTGTCGTATACTTGTATAGCAAGAAAGGAGATTCAAGAGTCTACCTGTATGTTCCAGATGTTCAAAAGCAGCATTACGTACCAGATCTTCCGCTGGAAGACCATGATCTCTTGCAGCCTTTAAATTACGACCTTACAGCAAAATTATTAGTTGATAGTCCATATGCTGTTACTAAAAAAGTATTCGATACTAAGCCGGACTATGAAGCAAAAGTTGTAGTGCAACCAGATTTATACGGATTCCAACATAAGCTAAGTCAACTGGGTTCAAAACCATATGGTCCTCAGAATAATATCTTCCAATCAAGATTACTAGAGGAGAACTTGCTGACATTATTGCTCTCCTTCGGCATATCCTGGGATGAATTGATTGCAAAAGTTAAAAATAATGAAATCGTAGTTCAAGCATTACCATATCAAGAGGTTAACTTGCAATCTGATGAAAAATTTGAGCCAGTGCAAATAGCACAGGAAACTCCACTCAATGAAGAACATGAAATAAAAGTAGTGCCATCTTACGAAGTGCATAGTGTTGAAGGGGTGCCTTCTTATGAAACAAAGTTTGTGACACCCCAGGAACTGCCTTCGCTTTCAGATAGTAGGCCACCATTAAATACAGATAGTTCGATACTTGAGTTATCAGAATCCATACCATCTCCAAAACCCCATGATGAAGTTTTAGTGGTCAATCCTGAAATACCGTATTACGAAAAACCGCCAGCACCACCAGTCCCTGTGTATCCTACTGATGCGGCTTTATCCAGCAATGAAGAAGTTAAATATCCAATAAATGAACCTCTGAACAATTATCCTCACGACACTACTACGATAAAACCACTATATTACGATTTATCTGAGAGTGCACCAACGAATTTACAAGACCTAGAGATCCTGTCGCATCCCGTGTTCCAATCTAGCTCCTTGCCGAATTATGAAACTTTTGCACCAATTTCATCTTATCCTTCATTTGACACATACCAAACAAACTATAAGGAAATTCCAGTTGATGATAGGCTTTATCCAAATATACAACAATTATACCAAAATGAATATGAACATGTAAAAAAACCATACCCAACCAAGCCAGCGCAACATGATGAAGATTATGCAATTGAGCCCAATCCAACCATACCAACTAGAATTCCATCATTAGAAAAACCGGTGACTGAATTGAACCCGTTAGAAGATAGCGTTTATCCCGATGGTTCTGGTGATACTCTTACACAGCTTACAGGCTATTTGGTGCCACAAGAGTACCCACAACGTTACGAATCTAAGCTTGATAATTATTACTACCCTGATACGCTGGCAACCAAGGTAAAGGAACGTCCAAAGGTCGATGAAAAACAGTTTATTAACATTGATAAGCCAATTCGTAAATATGAACCACTGAAACAAGCTCAAGAACCTCACGGCTTTGAAATCTCGCCTGAGTTGCCATCAGCACCTGTCATCTCACGAAAACAACACAAATCTCAGTATGGAGGTGAAACTGAATACACGCTGCAGCCAAATTTAGTTTTGAATGAAGAAATGAGGAAGTTGGTTCTACAACCACAGAGGTACGTCAGTTGAGTAATTGTACAATCGGAGCTGGGAATAACTTACAAACCAGAATTAAGTTATTTCCAGCCTTAAAATAGTGAAATTGCTCCTTTGTTAAAATAAATTGCATTATATCTAAATTCTGACAGTAAGGCCAGCCACTAGTCTTACAAGCCTCCACCAATCTGGACTTGGCCCCCGTGGTGGAGTATGGCCTATACCTTCCTCAGGGAGAGACCCGTGCCCCTAGGTGGGGACATAATGGGTTGATGAGGAATGATATCTAAAGTTGTAAATCTTAAAAAAACTATGTGTTGGCAAGCCTTGACATTATAGCAATCGAAAGAGTATAGATATAGGACCAGAAAATTCTTTACGCTGAAATTGCGTAACTGATAGACTTTTGGAGGTACCTACGTAGGTTTAAAAATTAAATTGATAATTTTCATGGTAGAAACCGTTGTGGACTGAAAGAGGATATAAGGCCGGGTTCTGACTTGAGAATTTTTTCCAAGTAAACACTTAAGTAACGTTCTGTCACGCTATTTTGTGAGAAATTTGACGAGATAGCTCTACAGTTAAGTATTTACTTAGTGAAAATTCTCAACTCAGAAACCGGGCCAAAGTGACTACAATATAATAAAATTATTGAAAAAAGAATGTTACTTTGTATCAATCGTTCTCATGCGCTTGTAAAACATGCTATGTTAATTACCTATAAGCCGCCACTTACCTGACAGGCTATTGTGGCTAAGTGTGGAGAGAACAATGTAATTTTTGTATGTGTGCTCTTTTGCAAATAAATGTTTTTCTTTACTTTTCTTTTCTTTCTTTTAAAGGAAAGATATCGCGTGTATGTAAAGTAAAATAAAAAATTTCAAAATCCATTTATCTCTCTTAATACATAATATATCACTTACGACATTTAAAATATTGTTTGTATTTTCATGGCCGAGAAAATTAGACCACCTAGCCCAAAAAATAGATTTTTACGTCTAACTATGAATAGCTATTAAAATTTAAAAAATAGTTATTTCAATAGAAGATTGTACCACTTGATATTCTACTTAAATTACGGTTTAATTTATTTTAGTAATGTATGACCAGACTAACTAAAATATTGTATTTCCTCTACAGATTAAACTTGATAATCAAATTTTTGAAGAAGCTGAAAAATAACCCCAACTACGTTATCGGTCATGATGTCGTCCAAAACCTGGATCAAGCCGACCTTACACTTCTTCAAAAGTTATTGAATCCAGAATGGTCTTACGAAATCCACGGAAGCCAAAAGCAGCCAGAAGGCCAAATTCTCGGTCCTATATTTGACAAATGGTTTGAAGGACAAGTTGAAGATCTCGAAGACAAATTTGGAGAACTGAATATAGCTTCAATCAAAGTATTAATTGAAAGAATACTGCATAACCACAACTTAATGTTTACGAAAGAAGGTATTCTAATAGATAAATACGGAAATGCATTGAATGTTGGTGAACTGAAGATAAGACCAATTTTGATTGGAAACGCGATTGATGTGGGTATAAAGACTTTACTAGAAGATACCATAGATAAAAAGATCAAAATCGCTAGCGCTACTCCGTACCTTCAAGGTTTATTAGTTTCCTTAGGCAATCCGCCACAGATATTAGGATTAATTCCACTCGGATTTAAACAAGGTAACTTGCCAATGTCGCTTGGAATACAAAAGACACCAGTGACAGAGTTAAAAACTTTACCAGACCCGCAGCTTGAAACTCATGTTTTAAATCCGACGAGACCCAACATAAGAAGGCAAAAGTTGCCACAAGATGATAATTTACTATCTTGGTCTCAATCTGGACAACGTAAAGTTCGTTACTGGACTAGCCCTACGAGTATCCATACAATACGATACCATCCTCAAATAATAACGAAAACCTTTAAAAATGTCCCTTTAAATAAAGATGGTTTCCAGAATTTTTTGGCAAAGATAAAGCTGTCAGGTATGGGTAATAGAAAGTCAACAGTACGAAGACCAGCAGAAATAGATCAAAGACTCGAATATGGTCTGGGACGATCAGGTGAGCAGAATGTCCCACTACAGACCAGATTGAAAGATTTAAAATCGTGGTTGAATATAAATCTGCCACAGTACAGAAATAGAATTATGTCAAATCAAAACCATCAGGATGACTACGACGAAAGCCATATTACACCAGCTCCATGGTCATCAGATTCATATGATTACGTGCCAAACTACATCGAGGGTGAACATAGCGAAAACCTTACTGGAGAGCCAACAGATTTACATGGTGAAGCGCAAAACTACGTCGAACACCCCAGGTGGGCACAGTTCAGAAACGGGTTAATTTTAGATCAAAACTATCAGGGTGAAAATGGTGAAAACCTTGTACAACCAACTGGAGAGGCAACAGACTTACATAGTGAAGCGCAAAACTACGTCGAACTCCCCAGATGGGCAGAGCTCAGAAATGGGATTTTAGATCAAAGTCATCAGGATGGACATAACGAAAACCTTGTACAACCAACTGGAGAGTCAACTGACTTACATGGTGAAGCGCAAAACTACGTAGAACTCCCCAGATGGGCACAGCTCAGAAATGGGTTGATTTTAGATCAAAGCCATCAGGATGAATATAACGAAAACCTTGTACAACCAACTGGAGCGGCAACCGATTTACATGGTGAAGCGCAAAACTACGTCGAACTCCCCAGATCAGCACAGTTCAGAAATGGCTTGATTTCAGATGAAACCTATCAGGATGAAAATGGCGAAAACCTTGTACAACCAACTGGAGAGCCAACAGACTTACATGGTGAAGCGCAAAACTACGTCGAACTTCCCAGATGGACACAACTGAGAAATGGGTTGATTTTAGATCAAAGCCATCAGGATGAACATAACGAAAACCTTGTACAACCAACTGCAGAGCTAACAGACTTACATGATGAAGCGCAGGACTACGTTGAATTTCCCAGACTGCAAGGGCAGTTAAACTTGCCTCAATTCAAACAATCAGGGTCGGGATCACTGTCTATGGGCGCTGATCTTCCATCTCTGTCTTCTAATATAGACCTGGGATTTAATCTCGGTGAAACTACAGATAACTTAGATGCCAGGTCCAGCAGAATTGACTTGGGGCAACTGAGAGGATTTCTCGAAGGTTTCCCAGACGTGATCGCACCGAATGTCCAAGTACGTTTCAATGACGCAACGCAATTTGATAACGCAGCTGATCCATTATTGAGTCGGTCTGATAACTTAGGTGTTCCTGGGGAAGATTTATATGGATACCCAACATCTGAGCTTGAGGGTACTTTGACAGGTCCATCTAACCTTCAGTTAGGGCAGACAGGCGTTCAGGTCCCGGCTGGTGTAGGACAAGATTTCGAGTATAATGGATATCCTGTTGATGAGGCGCAGTCAGCGGCTGGTTGGCCCGAGTTCAGGATAATTGGAGGAAACCCAGCAACTGGGAGCGGAATCCCATTGAGTAGAAAAGGAAAATCAGGACCTATTGTTTTATAAATAAAGATTATTTGCAGACGACGCATAGTATCTACTATGCAAAATGTTGACACCATAGTTAGTAGTGTCTGAAGCTATCAGGTATTGCCTGTGCAGTGAGAATAAACTAGATAAATGGAGTAATTTATATACCACTAGTAGGTAATTATGTACCTAGAATTTAGGGTTCAGTATTTTTGTATTATTTTAGTAAGTAAGAAAAAGGGTTTTGTAAGGAACTAGTTTAAGGCGAATCGACTCAACGATAATGTATGGCTAGTTTGAAAATGACAACTGATTTATTGCACTGACCTTCAAGGTACAAAGGTCAGATTTTAATATTAAAGGGAATATGCAGCATTTACTGATTTTGTTTTAATTTATGATGTCCCGTCATTGAAAGTCAATGGTGAGTGTTGCTAGTACGTAAAAACCAAATAACCCTGTTTTACTTCCAAGTTAAAATTGGCACGTACTAGGTTTTTTTTTAGACTTTGCTCTTAAGAGTAATTCAATTTAAATGTCTTTGAGGTGATAAGGATATTGGTCACATGAGTCTTCTATTCACGGTAAAAAAAATCTACCGAGTAAACCTATTAACCGCTTTTATAGCGGTAACACCGCGTCATTTTTTTTGCATCAAATTAAAAAACGGACTTTAGTGCTTACGAAAGTTTTAGTTCAAAAAATGATCGTAGAACAATGATAGTTGCACGCACGCGTCGATTTCATTTCATTGCCGCTTCAACTCAACGTGAGCACACGTTTCCTAATGAGCGTTTTTCCTTTCTTTTTTTTCTTAGTTCTTTGAGATAATCTAGATGGCGTTATTCGTTTCTACATAAAAATTTGCGATTCGTAGCAATCAATGTCAAAGTGAGTCCACAGATTACAAAACAAGAGAAGGAACCAGGGTTGCTATTCGGACGAGGTTTCTCGTAATAAAAATAAAAATTCAAACCCACAATCCACAGCAAAGACTCCAAAATATCCAAAAGCGCACTCTCCAAATCCACTATCACCAAACGACAACAGCATTTTTTCTTTTAGGTAATCAACCATCACAAATCCCATAGAACCATAGCATTCTTTTTTGCTTTGACGTTTATTACTAAGGTACGGCAGCGTCACCTAGGGAATCTTTTAAAACTAAAGTTGACATAAGGAAAAACGCTGATTATAGATGTCAGTGGAATTTAAAAACATGCCTCGTTACTCGACCTTCTAACTGTAATTGAACTAAGATGCACTAAAAAAATCGAGGTCCAGATGGCCGATTTCAAAGACAGCATAAAACTTTACTTAAGTAATACGTACGTTATTCAGAGTTTTTTATACTCTATCAGTCTTATTAATAAAAATGACCTATAGTGTGCTTGTAGCGCACTTTGGCTATAGTCCTCTATTAGACATATAGTAGGCTCTAACTTTTCCTTATTAATAAAAGTACAACAATCCTACTTTAACTATCGTGCTCTTTTACGACCTGTCAATTTGGCAACGTCGCGTACTATGATTCGTTCATTCTTTCAAGTCTGTGGAAGTGTCAAAACACCCAGATTGTCTAATCTATGTACATGACAAGAAAAAAAAGTTTTCAACTTTTCGTTTGAAAGTTTTTGAATTGAATTGAAGAGGATACCATTTTATACCATTTTATTTTATACAAAGCCAATGTCAACTGTGAGAGCAGATTCGTCTGTGTCCAGCAATAGCCAAGGTAATATAGGTAATCCGTAGTCAATCAGGGTCCAGTACCTAAACAGGCCAAAAACGTTCGATAATAGCACTTTTTCACGAAAAACTACTTCAGGACTTCAATGACAACCAAACCACTTCAGACAACAATCTGACAAATGCACACTTTTGTAATCTGTGGTTTTGCAACCACAGATTAAAATATCGCTTATAGTAAGCTTGTAGTCGAGATAAAGTAGGGCCATATCAACTATAAGTTATAGCAGGGTTATAATGTGCCCAGTTATAATGTGGATTTAGTTTTATTAATAACGTTTTTGTGAAACCCTATTATAATGATCTTATAAGGCCACTATAGCAGTGCTTTTAGTGACCTGACTTTTTATTAATAAGGCTGTATGACTTTTACTTACTTTTCTATTTTTCGTTTTATCTCGAGTCAAATGGCGCAACATTTTACATTAAAAATACTCGATAATTCGAATTTTCCGCCTATAAATTGTCGATTCGGATCGACAAATTTTTTACGCTCTTCGATTTGGTGCGCATTTCGTTCGAGTCTACCGTAGACCGGTACGAAATCTAATATATAAAATTCTCCTGTCTCAATGTTAGTGCGCATACTCCTCCGAAATGGCTTGACCGATTTTGATGAAATTTTACATGTATATTCTATAGGTCTGAGAATAGGTTGTTATCTATTTTTCATAGGCCTAAGGGTCAGCTAGTCTAATATATAAAATTCTCATGTCTCAATGCTAGTGCCCATACTCCTCCGAAACGGCTAGGCCGATTTCAATGAAATTTTATATACAGTCGGTAGGTCTGACAATAGATAGTTATCTATTTTTCATATCCCTATCTAGCTAAACAACGAAAACACCAATGCTGCGGCCAGACACACGGACGGCGGCGGCCGAAGGGTTGGACTAAGGAGCGGGCCCGCATTTCATAAATACAATTCATTATTTATTAGGATAATTCGATGTATAGGTACATTGTGTGATTTACCCCGGTTTCTCGTACGCTAACAATATGGTAATCTACTGTTAACAGCTGTCAAACATTTTTTCCGTATGCACTTTGGCCAACTGACAGGCTATTGACAGTAGATTAATAGCATGTCAGTGTACAAGCTTGTTAGTAAAAAGTAAAGTAAAAGTAAAAATTGTTTATTTCCAAATGAATTATGTTACATGCACGACCTCTGTGGCGCAGTGGTTAGCGCATCTGACTACCATGCGAGAGGTCCCGGGTTCGAATCCCGGCTGGGGACAAACAAAAAAAGAAACCCAGGTTTTGGATGTTTACTGTTTGTGACGTCGCTGTTTCTGGTTCCCACGACACAGGTTATCCTAGTGTGGGGCCAGAAGCAATGTATGTGTGCCTGTATGTAAATGTTATGTTATGTGGATTAATAACTATTAATCTATCAATCTATTACCTAATCATCTTATTAGTGCACGAGAAACCGGGGCCGAGTGATTCTATAGAATTGTCGATGTTCATTGCGTAGGTACCTAGTCGATTAGTTACATTAGTTTCCTTACCTGTTAACCTTCCGGTGAATCGGCTATGCGATGCATAACGAACTTATCATAGAAACCATGAACTGATAATCGTTTTGCTTTTTGATATAGGGAACGTAGAGCATGTTGAATTAGGGGGCTTTGTTTTTCTTAATCTACTTTGGCCAAATGACAGGGTGTTATCAGTAGATTAATAGATTGGTAATAAACACGAGAAACAGGAGGTTAGTTACTTTGTATGTACCGTTCCTACCAATAAGGTGTAAAAATATAAGTTCAGACGAAGTGTCATGGTTACGTCATAATATTATTATAATTATTACTAGACGAAAACACGGCTTCGCTCTGGTAAAATGTAGACGCAAAATAATATTCCACTATGTTTTTTTATATGGTGACGCCTCTGTATTTATCAACCACCAGTAGATATAAATCTCTTAATACATTCAGATATACATAAGCTCACACCTGTATCCCAGAGGGGTAGGCAGAGACCACGGACTGTCACCTGCCACTATCCTGACAAATCACTTTCGCTTCATCGACATCCATTAGTCGTTGCATGTACCCACATCGGTTTCGGGTACTTTTCACCTTCATCATCATCAACCTATTATGTCCCCACCGAGGGGCACAGGTCTCTTCCCTGAGGAAGGTATAGGCCATACTCCACCACGGGGGCCAAGTCCGGATTGGTGGAGGCTTGTAAGACTAGTGGCTGGTCTTACTGTCAGAAGTTTTCAAGCCGCCCCTAAAGGCCTCTGACTTGGCTTAACGACTGCCATCTATCGACGGCAGCCGGCACCAACTGCTTAACGTACCTTGCGAAGCACGGAATCGCTCGGAAAAAATGCCACTATCGTTAGTCATAGACGGTGACCCATCCATGGACTGAACGCGCCGTATGTTGCTTAACCTTAGTGATCGTTCAAGATCACTCAGGCAGCCCAGGCTACGAGTGATCCAGCCACTATCCTGACAAATCACTTTCGCTTCATCGACATCCATTAGTCGTTGCATGTACCCACATCGGTTTCGGGTACTTTTCACCTTGCCCTTTGCTAATACATCCCCTATTTCGTCGAAGTATGTCCAACTGGGGCGTCCCTTACCGGCCCTTCCACTCACATTCGCCCGATATATTTGCTTTGTCAGTCTTTCTTCGTTCATCCTCTCCACATCTCCAAACCAACGCAACATTCCTTTTTTCAATTCTAGTCACTCACTACATCCTCTTTCTCTACATCCTCGGTCTCTGATCACACCACGATCACACTATTGCGTATTCTGTCATTCGAAGTAACACCACACATATTTCTTAAGGATCTCATTTGTACTGCACTAATACTACTTTCATGATTCTTCTGACTTCTGCCATACCCAAATCTCGCTACCATGCTTACATCAGTATTGGAACCAGCACACTATTACGGATAGCCGATCTTGCTCTTTTGGACATGTTCTGGCTACTCACGAAGGAATGCAAGGCGAAAATCGGATACTTATCATAACTTTGTCATGGGTACCTCATCACAAATTACTAAATGAGCTTCCTTCATAAACTTAACAGCATTGAATTTAGTTAACAGCTAGTGAATCTAATGACGTATTCAATGAGACGTAGAATCCACTTGGCTAATCAACTAAAAACAGCTCCCCTCTTTGGCTTTACAGCTTTTAGTTTTGTATTGACCACATGTTTTTCTTCATCATTTTAATTTTTGGTATTTTTTTTATCTAGTGGCTTTTTCATTTCAATAAGTTTATTGGTACCTAACTAAGCAAAACAATAAAGATCAATTTATGACTTTGATTTCCTTTTTCAATTATTTTTCAGACCCTTCCAAAACTTAATGTCAAATTATTGTCTTCCCTCCCGCCCTCAGAAGAAGGACCTTCTTCTGAGCTCCCGCCAATGAAAAACACCACAGATTACTTACTACACCTTCTCAGTTGGCACAGATTATAATAACCTTTTTGGATGCCACGGTATTCCACACACCATGAACTTAACAAATTAGATCAAAGGGCCGGCTTAGATGCTTCTTAGTGTTTAGGAGAGTGCTTTACTTTACACTCTGTTGCAACATTATGCTGAATCGGGCCCATTTTGGGGGCTCAACCTTTAACGACCTCTGTGGCGTAGTGGATAGCGCATCTGACTACCATGCGAGAGGTCCCGGGTTCGAATCCCGGCTGGGGACAAAAAAAAATCCCAGGTCTTGGATGTTTACATGTTAGTGACGTCGCTGTTTCTGGTTCCCACGACACAGGGTATCCTAGTGTGGGGCCAGAAGGAATGTATGTGCCTGTATGTAAATGTAAATTATTATTTTCATGTTGTACAGTTTATTTTTTTTACGCTTTTTATGCTTTCTGTGTTATTTTTTTATTATTGTACGCATTCTGTGTGTGTGTGTTTTTTTGTTTTGTTTTGAGTATCAAATAAAAAAAAAACTTTCTTTCTTTCTTTCTTTCTTTCTTTCTTAAGGAGAGTGCTTTTGTAGAAACGTGTAAGCGCCACTTGCTTTAGTACGTTTTACGGTATAGTACGGTTCTAGTTGCCTTTCAATTAGAATCAAAATAGAATTGGTTTCTTTTGTTCTATCCAGTAACACCTGAGCGCGTTACTGTCCTCGTTACTTATCTGTGTATACTAAAAATTTAGTGAGAACTTTAGGAGAGTGCGCAAGTGACTCGTGACGGGTGCATGTTGTTTTCGTTAACTCGAATTATCAAACTTACTTATGTGTTCCATTAAAACTCATAGAATTTTGAGTAGGATAGCGCATATTTCGCGACGTCGAAGTGACACTCTACTGGAAGAAATATGAACGTTCACTCGAACGTCTAGTAATGTACTAATGCACTTGCCTCTCTAATTGTATTATAGCACTCTCCTAAACACTAAAATAATGTAAACCGGCCATAACAGTTCACAATGAAAACTTGTGACACTAACACAACAATGATGACATTGACATGTTTACTTAGCAACGCCATTGTTGAATTTAATAATTTTTATATTGATGCTGCTCGATAATTCGAATTTTCCGCCCATTTGTTGTCGACTCAGATCAACTATTTTTTTACGCTCTTTCATTTGGTGTGCATATCGTTCGAGTCTACCGCAGACCCGAACGAAATTATTAATATAGATGACGTCACAAAAAACAAATAGAGAACATCAGCTGTTACATTATGTAAAAAAGCCACTACAAAAATATGGAATATTATTTTTTCATTTTTTTATTTCGCTTTTTATGGGGCTCACTAGCGCCACCAAGGAAAAAATCATATCTTTTTTACAGATCGAATTTGCAAAAAATGTCACTAGGTACAATCATATGTTAATAGTGAATCATATTTTTATAAATAAGAAGAAGAAGAAATGAGAATAAAATAAATAATGATGATAATTTGCGTTCATGACAATTTCACGAAAAAAAAACACATTCACCGAGAATTCATACATCAGTCGCCATCTGTCAGTAATGTCCAGAATTAATTCACCGTCTAGTTTACTACCTATTAAAACCATATCTCAAGTAAACTTGTTTACTTCGTTGTTATAAAGTTCTCACTTCTTCCGCTAGATGAAACTTACAACGTAGTTCGAAAATTCAAACACAGATGTCACTAATTTAAAAGTTAAAAACAAAACATCGTCAAACAAAATAAATTGTCTTCATTGATTTATTTTATTTTTCTTCTAAAAGAAGCGGCCACTGCCTCCAACCGGCCAGCTAACAAAAGACCGCAAAATCGAATTTAGTCTCGCGCGATCTGTCATCTCGACTGCAGTCAAAGTTAACTCAAGTCAGTCGGTCACTAACCGATGGTGCCACAAGTCGGATGTCGCTGGCCGGTTATAAAAATAGTCCGAATAAACTCGCGACCGCTCGCGTTTGAAAAAAAAAAACCTAAGCAGCTAGATTTTCAATGAAAAAAAAAGAAAAAAAAAGTGAGTGCTATTCTTACGGATACCTCCAGTGCAGTGCTAAAATTGTTAGCTTTTCTTTTTGAGTTTTTGGAGTTTGAAGTTGATTTCCGCGCGTAGTGTTTTGTTTGTGAAACGCAAATATAGCATGCGGGTGTTTTGAAAGGATGTTTTTGATGCACCACCGATCGTTTCTAGGAAAACACTGCTGTTGAAGTTACATGGGATTGTATAGCTGGTGAGTTTTACTTCATAATTTTCCTCTTTTTTATTAGGTACCTAATGTATAACAATGTCACATCTTAACAAAACACCGTAGGTACCGATGTAAAACTAATCTTCAGAAAATGTTTGTTAAAATATTTTCATTTAAATCATAGGTACATTTAAGACCTCTGTGTCACAGTCACCTAGTTATATTGTTTTCTTATCTGAAAATACTTTTTCCGCAATCAGCATTCTAGAACCTACAGTCCACAGCACTTTGCAACCAAAATGTAAAGGTTGACTTCCTCCTGCTCATTTTTTTGAAATATTATTTTGAAATATGGAATATTATGCTATTATACTTTTTTTAATGCATAAAATATTATTTTTATTTTGTTTTCTTCTAGCAACGAATTTTTGTTTTGAGATTGTTTTGTGTAATTTTTTTTTACCATTACGCGCATCAATAAAAAAAACTAGTTTATTGTTCACAAATTTAGATCATTAACCTCCGAAATTTTTTTTCCTTTGTTTGGCTTAGGCTTTCTTTTATTTCCCACCAGCGGACTGAATTAAAATTTGTAAATTAAACAAAGCAGACGAAGAGAAAACTATGAAAATGGTAGGTACTAGGTATTTTATTTCTACAATTTCTTGCCAAACTGTTACTACTCGTGAAACATCCTTGGGAAAAATTGTAACTCAATCTCTTCTTAAATTAACCGGCTCATTAGATCGACTACAACATTGACTCAAATGAATGCAATTAAAAATGCATTATCGCTATAAAAGTGAGTTTTATTCAAGGTAAATACAATTAAACGGTGTAGGTAAGTAAATACGATTGCAAAACCGAGGCGTTTAACAAAAGGTTTCGTGGTTTTATTACAATGCGGTGTCGCAAGGGTTCCAAAATGGATGGCACAAGGTCTGAGAATGCTGACCATCGATCTTCCTGCAATGGTCAACCAACTAAGGGGCTAAAACCAAGTTTCTCTCACATTAAAGAGGTGAAGGCTGGATTCTCCGACCGTAACCTTCATGATCAATGCATTATGTCCCCACCGAGGGGCACGGGGTTTCTTCCCTGAGAAATGTATAGGCCATACTCCACCACGGGGGCAAAGTCCGGATTGGTAACCGTAACCTTAAAACATGTGTTTATCATTTTTTTTGGACTTCAAACGACACTGAATCAAAAACCTTTAGCGTCAGAAAACTCGATACCGTTTGCAAATTTAGTACTAGCTAGCACTAAATTTGCAAACTTTTTCGAGCCCTCTACCGCTAAAGGTTTTTGATTTAGTGTCGCTTAAAGTCTGAAGAAAAAAAAGACAAATGGATTATAGCCTCTATTAAAGTCTTATTAATAAAAACTCGATACCTTTACACTTCAAAAACGCCGATTACGATAGTGTGTGCTGGAGGTTTTTCTAGGAAAAAATGTAGTCATTAATCTGTGGCTACATCATTTCCTCCACATCAAGATTTGATACCGGCTGGTTAGTTAAGGAGGAAAATTTATTTTCCGTTATAAAGAAGGCCGTTAGTATTTAAATTCTGGAAAAAGAACAATATAACTTTTTAATGTCCTTTCCTTTTTCTCAACCTTTTTATCCTAAAGTCCTGTCCTAAAAAGCCGACGGCCGTCATTTTGTAGGATTTTTTTTAAATTTCCTGTATGGAAAATAAATCGTGAACATGAGTCTAAATTATAACTAAATAGGGTTATATTGCTTGCCCCTTTAACTTCCAAGAGTATACAGGGTGGATTAAGCTGGTGTTTTGTGAAGAAATACGAATAATGATATCTAAATTATTAATTGAATTACCTACTTACTTAACTGACTAGGTCGTTAATTATTTCTAATGCCAACTAAGACTGTACGTTTGGTTTTTAATATCGCACCGACATTATGTAGATATTATGTGCTTTACTTAATTACACACGGGATTACATCGATCGGCTGTCAAACCAAATTCGACGCTAATGCCTTGAGCCTAAGAACCAGAAATTGAGAATATTGATCAGCTATCCACTGCTATGGCTGCGCATAATCTAAAAAACATCAAGAATTTGTCATTTATAGCGACTTTTGTTCAGACTTTGTTTGGGTTAATTTCTCCATTTACGATTTCTTTAAGTATACACTACCTATAGTCCCATTGAAGGGCACAGGCGTTCTCTCGGAGATAGAGCATGGGAGAGTATGACCACGCGTGCCCATCGCGGATTGGCGCTATGTCTACATCTGTGAGGTTTCCTTACGAGGCATTTCTTCACGGTTAGCGAGTGATATTGCTGCTACAACTTTCTTAATTTACTCAATAATATTCTACATTGTTTTACGTCACTCCCTGTATGTGTATTCTTTGTATGGAGTCAAATGATATCGCTGAAGCTATGGCGTTGGTAGAGCGCGTATAATTGCGGATTGTTTTTTTTTTAACTATCATTACAGGGAGGCCCTAATTCAATAGTTAAGCTTACAACAATGAACAAACACAAATTCTTCAAAGTCTAATTTTGCATTAAAAATAATATTTTAGATAAATGATTATGGTTTATTTACAATTTATTTAAAACATTTAAACATTTACATACAGGCACATACATTGCTTCTGGCCCCACCTAGGATACCCTGTGTCGTGGGAACCAGAAACAGCGACGTCACAAACATGGAAACATCCAAGACCTGGAGTTTTTTTTTCTCCCCAGCGGGGATCGAGCCCGGGACCTCTCGCATGGTAAGCAGATGCGCTAACCGTTACGCCACAGAGGTTGTCAAATTCGTATTAATTTTCTTCTTCAAAATTACTGCCTGCCTCCATGGTCTAGCGCTTAACACGCTGACTACCAAACAGAAGTCATGGGTCCGAACCCCACTAGAGGACCCTGTCCTTGAAAATCAAAATCAAATATTTTATTCATAATACAAACAAAATGTTTACTTTATGAAAGTCAAAGTTGTTAGTTTCACAATTAATCATTTGTATAAATGGCCTTATTCATACACCCAGACTGGAAATACTCCCTATTTGGGATATCTTTTCCCGGTTATCATAGCACAGGGTATCCTAGCTTAGGACCAGGTCAAGTGATTGTTTAATTTTTATTAAGTTCTTCTAGTTAATAAATCGTTCTTCTCAACTCTTCATTCAGTAACCGGCGGTGAGTAATTCATTATTCAGTAATTACATACAAAAGCTAATTTAGTTTACCTGACACATAAATTGTCGCTTTAACAACGTTATCGTGATTACGAATCGATTAGTTCTTATGGTCATATTTTAATGCAAGTCTTAACGTAGGTTTGGATTTTTTTTTTATTTAGCCTGGTTTCACAATCTAGAAAGATCATTTAAAGGACTAAACAAGATTTTTAGCAGAATCGAAGGGCCCTAACATGACGCAGACTTTCGTGTACTTACCCTTTCTCAAGCGAACTCAGAAAAACTAATATATCGCTGAGACAAATCTAATTTTGGATTATTCTTTTCTTCAATTATTGAGCTTTATTTGCCATCTCCCACTCTCTTTTTTATTACGCAAAACCCTTTTTTGGATGGCTGGAAGAAAATTGTTTTGAAAAAGAAAAATATTTAATTTTATTATCAACAAGACACATCACCGAAACAAAATAAACAAACAAGTAATATAATTATTATTATATTACGGAACAAAAAATTACAAATAAATTCATAGATGTAGTATGTGGTGTGTCTAGGTTGCCACAAAAGGCAGCTGACTCAGCGTTGTGCTGTGTGTTTGAAACCTCAGCGCTGATTTTCAGTCAGTGCCCACCGTTTTGAAATAAGTTTGCCTTGGTACATCGACACTTACCTGTTATTTAAGTTTTTGATGTTTTTTTTTTTCATTTTTGTACAATAAAGCGTAACAGACAAACAAATGTATCTGTTATGTCTTGAACTTGGGTAGTTCGTAATAAGTAAATATGAGTGACAGCCAGGAGTACTTGCAATAACTATAGTCTGATGATATCAAGTTCCAAGAGACATGCTACTCTTGATGAGTGAACTGAGATAATTTTTAGTGCTTATGAGCCGATTTCTGAATTGAGAATTTATACTAAGTAAATACTTAAGTAACGGTCTGTCACGATCTTTACTTAAGAAATTGGTCGAGACAGCACTACAGTTAAGTAATTACTTAGCGAAATTCTCAATTAAGAAATAGGCCTTGATTATTACATGATATCACTAACAAAAATCCAAACTTATGTTTGGATTCATTCTCTATCAAGATTTTCTCTTGTATCAACACTTTTCAGACCAAAACGACTCGGAATTTCAAATGATTCTAAAGAATTACAAAAAAAATATCTTAGGTACAACAAGCTTTTGTTTTGAAACTTTTGTCGCGCCACCATAACTGTTTTGTTTTTCACAATAAAAGCACAGCAGGATTCGTGAACCACGATACTTAGAAACAAACCAGAATAAGTCACGATACCTTATTGATAAGGTAAAAAGTTTCTAGCTATTTCCCAGCGACAACGGCTGATTGCAAACCGATTGTTTAATCATTCTCTCATAGCAAACTTGTAAGGGTTACAATACTTACTAGGTTTTTTTTATTGTAATTTTATATCTGCCATTGCATGCCATATCTGAATCGCTCGTAGCCTGGGCTGCGAGTGATCTTAAACGATCACTAAGGTTAAGCAACATACGGCGCGTTCAGTCCATGGATGGGTCACCGTCTATGAGTAACGCTAGTGGCATTTTTCCGAGCGGTTCCGTGCTTCGCAAGGCACTTTAAGCAGTTGATGCCGGCTGCCGTCGATAGATGGCAGTCGTTAAGCCGAGTCAGAGGCCTTAGGGCGGCTTGAAAACTTCTGACAGTAAGACCAGCCACTAGTCTTACAAACCTCCACCAATCCGGACTCGGCCCCCGTGGTGGAGTATGGCCTATACCTTCCTCAGGGAAGAGACCCGTGCCCCTTGGTGGGGACATAATGGGTTGATGATGATGATCTGCCATTGACTCCTAGCCGGTGGCCGGTTTCTGAGTTAAAAATTAATAACTCTAGTGTTGTCTCGACAAATTTCTCAGAAAAGAGCGTACAGAACATTACATAAGTATTTAGGTACTTAGTGACAATTCTCATCTCAGAAATCGGCCCTAAAGTCTTTATTAGAGGGATTCTTGAGGGTTTTACAATCTCCTTACGGCCGATTTCTGAATTGAGAATTTCGCTAAGTAACTACTCAACTGTAGTCTGCCCTCGTAAGGAAGAACGCAGTAATCGTAAAAACGCAGTTTTGAGTAAATAGCGAAAAACATATTACAAACATATCATTTCATGACATAACTGCATATTTTCTTACTGAAATTTCAGGTTTCTAATAGACCTACAGCCACCATTATTTTTGCACCTATAGATGTACCACCAGGGAGCTCAATTTTGCATCCAAAGTAAAAACACAGTAATGGCTATTATTGCGTTCTTCTTTACGAGTTCAGTAGTGCTGTTTCGTTAAATTTCTTTAGAAAAGAGTAGGAGTTGCTTGCTTACTAGATACTAAAAATATAGTTTAGACGTCACCAACATTACACATCACAAACAAAAACATTTAGCAGGGCAGCTAAATGTGTTTATTATTAAAAAAGTTTAATGTATAGTTAGCACTTCATAATTTAAAAATCTATCTCGTATTATTTTAATCGGCCAACATGAGTATCTTGTAGAGTTTTTAATATTTTGCTTTTTTTACTCTGTGTTTCAATTCTTTAAAACTTTGAGTAATTTGGTCTTCTCTGGCCGCCCCAATTTAAGAGCACTTTGACTAAGAACACCTAAAAATAATAATACTTTATTGCTCACGAAACTTTGAACAGAACATATAACATATACAAACAACATGAGAGTTCAAAGGCGAGCTTATGTCTTTAAGATATTTCTTCCAGCAAACCTTTGAGAGTCTGAGCAGCCCCACCTACCTACGAGTACTAAACCACTACACTTTTTTATGAACTATAATCCTGTATAAATAGTTTTATACAGGTGTACGTCCAAAACGCGGTATTGCTAAAATAAGAACATTAAGGTTTGTCATTTAGGTACCGTACATTTTTCCTCTACAAATTATACATGTTTCTGTCTTTTATTTCTGTTATGTATTTTAAGGTTGTCCTCTTTGTGCCAGCAATAAATAAATGACTTCCACAAAACACAATCACTTGACCGGGTCCCAAACTAGGATACCCTGTGCTATGGTAACCAGGCAAGGACATTACAGACATGGAAAACACCCAGAATTATGCCTTTTGTACAAATGTTTAAGAGTATGGTGCTCGGCACTAGCGGACAAAAGAGCCAGGAGGCACCAAATCCGTACCAAAAAATGTTTTAAAACACATGGTTCAAGCGCATCTTAGAAATAATATCGTTGAAATTTCCTTCGAGGAAAATTCGAATTATTAGACAGACTATTCTCAAACGTAAATGAGATGTCCGCCTTAACAAATAGGTCATGAGCTCAAGATTCAAGTAGGTACCTAGGTACAATCGTGACACAGACCGGGAAGCGACAATTTCTGTCCCTCAGTGCTAACCACTTATTGAACAACAGATTTAGGTCCTTTCAAGTCTTAAATTGAGTGTTGACCGCTCCACCCTAATTCGATAAAGCTGGGTACTGACCAACGTTACGCGGTGTAATGTTACATGTTACACATCGAGCATTCGTGCAGTCAGTACGTCGTCGATCGTAGAATCCGCCGTAACAAAACGTACTGACTGCACTGAATGCTCGCGGTGTAACATGTTACATTACACCTCGTAACGTTGGTCAGTACACAGCTTTAGACTATTGTTCAGCAAGTACTGTATAACAAGGCTAGGCGGGTGATTCTCTGAACTGCATAGTGTCTTTGGCGCATTTTTTTCATATTAACTCAGTAAAAAGTAACATATACTGTAGTAGATGCCACCAAAACCTACAAATATGTTACAATCTTCAGGGGCCAATAAACCTGCAATGTATGTAACTTTTTATTGAGTTGATATGAAAAAAAAATGCGCCAAAGAAATTATGCAATTTGAGCCATTTTCTGAGAATCACCCAAAACTGTAAGTTTTGACAAGTGACATGTATGTTAATGACGTCCCAAAAATAATTCTATAAAATCAAATATAAAATAATATAAAATATAAAATAAAAAAAAAAGAACATCAGATTATAAAAAATAAATTATACATTTTTCATGATTTTTGGACTCATTTTTTAAGTTTAACATTAAGTGAAGTCCCTTTGTATCCAATCAAGGATACAAAACTGATTATATTAAACGACCTGTAGAAACAAAACAAACATCGAAGTTTCTCGTATTTTCGTAGACATTTTTCCTATTTCTGCCAAACTGCATTCTGCACAGTTCAATAATCGAATAAGGAAAAACCGTTATCTACGAGCTGTTTCAGTGTGTTAGCAACAGCACTTGATCGGCGAACCAGCTGCTGTGTAAAGTGACGTGAATGGCAAAACAAGTGCACTAAGGTGACCAAATTTGCACCAAGGTCAGCCTGTTGAGTTGGCATTTCGTTCACGAATAGGGGATCAATGAACAGACCACAGCAAAAGGAAACTTTCTAAAATCCAACGTAATACGGTATGTGACCCAATTATTTGAGATGCTCGATTAAAACAAGAATTACAAAATGATTCGGAAAATTTCGGGTATTTCTTTTAATCATTTACTAGTTATTACAATTTTTAAATACATGAAACATAAAAAGAGTGCTCTGAAATGTGACGTCACAAGCAAGTATTTACATACAACATTCCGTTTTAAAAGTAACTCATTTGACATCCTGTCAAATACCCAATTGAATTAAACTGGGACTCATTTTGTAGAACTACATTCATGGCTTACTATGGGGCGGTTGCCGGATTGAGAATTTGACTAAGTAGATACTTAACCCCCGGTTTCTGGTACGCTAACAGTCTGGTAATCTACTGTTAAAAACTATCAGTTTTTTTTGTATCCACTTTTGACAACTGACAGCTGTTAACAATAGATAAACAGACTGTTAGCGTTCGAGAAACCGAGGGTCAGTAACGTTCTGTCACGCTCTTTTCTGAGAAATTTGACGAGACAGCACTACAGTTTAAGTAGTTACTTAGCGAAATTCTCAATTCAGAAATCGGCCATATGACAATACTTTATTCAAATGTACGTCGCATAGTCGATAGCCCATAGATTAAATTGATTTTATTCATCACCATCAACCCATTATGTCCCTACCGAGGGGCACGGGACTCTTCCCTGAGGAAGGTATAGCCTCGTGAGGCCCGACCTTGAAAAGAACAATTGATTTTGTGATCACTTGAAGACATTGGGCCTCACGAGGTTATGCCATACTCCACCACGGGGGCCAAGTTTTTATTAATATTCTTTGTTTTTTTTTTTCATTAGTCATGACCGGTTTGGCTGATTTTTGGTTTTTTATATTTGTGGAACTCCAGGGAAGGTTTAGGTAAATGGTGAGAAAATATGGAAATATTACGAAAACTGTGGCGGTACATACGAAGTTTGCCGGGACAGCTAGTACCAAATAAAACCGTATTGCAAGACAGCCTTGGATAAATAAAGTGTTTTGTAGTCGTCTTTGGAGCGAGACAGACAATCAGACATGAGGGACCCGCAGATAATGTAACGAATACAAATCATATGGCAATAAGGACAAAAGATCTGTTTTCTAAGCAATCCATAGTTTGCTGCTATTGTTTTACCGTGACGTTTTGAATAGCATTATTTGTAGCATGAAATAATAAATAAATCTCTTCCAAACCGATCTGATCTCACTCATCCAAGTGACAGGAAGACGCTGGATGCAAGCCGCTTCCAACTGGTCTTTTTAGAAATCCATGGCGGAGGCCTAGGTGCAGCAGTAAACTTCTTGTGGCTGAATGATGATGATGATGATGAAATAAATAGATTCCCAACGGTTACTTTAATATTAATTTACTTAATAAGGTTTCAACCAATTTTTAACGGACTTCAAAAAGGAGGGGGTTCTCGAATTCTCTCAATTCGACTGTATTTTTTTAAATGTTTCATCATCAATCCATCATGTCCTTACCGAGGGGCACGGGTCTCTTCCCTCAGGAAGGTATAGGCCATACTCCACCACGGGGGCCAAGTCCGGATTGGTGGAGGCTTGTAAGACTAGTGGTAGTTTAAATGTTTGTTACCTCAGAACTTTTGACTCGGTGGACCGATTTTGATGATGCTTTTTTAATTTGAAGGCTGGTTCTTCCAGTGTGGTTCCATTTTAAGTTGGTCCAGCTCTGACATGGCATCCATGAGAAAACCATATAATATCTTGAATTTGCCTGTTCAGGCGCCTTCCCTTTTCTTCACAGCAACAAATCACCTGAGACTAATTATTTTGGAATTTTTTTTTTTGAACAATTCTTGTCGGCTGGTCTATTGAATAATTTGTTGGCATCCAGTTTGTTAGTTAGTGTACTTCAGATTCACTATGGTTAGGTATATTGTAGTGTAGTGTTTCCTTGGCTGGCACCGACTCCAAAACTAGCAATAATTGTAACGCAAGTAAATAGGAATACGCAATTATTTTCATCTTTTATGTTACACGTCGGTGTTTTTTTTTTGTTACATTTTTTTTGTTTTTAACAAACAAAATTAAATTAAATTACCTGTCATGTACAAGTTATTGTTAACAGAATTCCGGAATATTCGAAAATTTCGTGAGTATTCCAGATTTAAGTTAATACATTGTAGTGCTTACGAAAGCATTAGTTCCAAAATACCTACTTACCGTCTAATAGTTGACTAATAATTTGTTTCCAAATAGGTGTCAGCTTAGATCATACGGCGTGCGTGACTTAAAATTACTCTGAGAAGTCTGAGATATCGCAGACCTGTTATTAAACATAAACATAAAAACACAGCGGTTAGCGTATCTGCCTACCAAGCGAGAGGTCCTGGGCTCGAACCCCGGCAGGGGACAAAAAATCCCCAGGTCTTGGATGTCCACATGTTTGTGTTGTCGCTGTTTCCGATTCCCACGACACGATATCCTAGTGTAGGGGCAGAAGCAATGTATGTGCCTGTACGTAAATGTTTATGTTTATTATGTAAAATTTGTTTTTCGGCTAGGTATAAGCGATTTGACAAATCATAAAATATAGTGTTTCATGTTTCTCCTGAATAATTGCAACGGAATACAATCGTCATTTAGTTTTTCTTGTTTCAAATTAGACATAATAGCGAGTCGATGCAAGTAGTGGGTTTTTGCCTTTTTTGCAACTTTGAAGATTCATAAAAAAATGTACGGCCGTCACAGCCTTGCCTTCTACATTGCCTTCTAAATAGGCATCGTGAATAATTCATTGGATCTTTAAACAATTCATTGGTTTTTAATACTACTAATAAGCAAGACTAGTGACCTTTGAATCAAATTGAAATAATGACCCGGAATACTCATTTACTCATAGACAACTCCTCGTCAAGAATATTGTACATACATAATAGCCTGATGCATAAAGATTGGGTAAGACTTAGGGATCAATACGAACTATTTTATTTATAAAACCGGTACTGAAGTCATGGAATAAATGACAATAATGCTTAAAACATACGCGTGAAATTGAATGTTTATTCATCTATGCAAAACAATTTTACTGAATCCTGCTATGTTGGAATTAACATACATAAGCTCACGCCTGTATCCCAGAGGGGTAGACAGAGACCAGGGACTGCCTCCACTCACGACCCGACAAATCACTTTCGCTTCATCGACAATCATTTAGATTTTAGTCGGTTGGAATTTACAAAAATTCAGATCTGACGAAGAAAACTCAGTACGAAAGTTGTTGTAAAAATGTAACCCCACCTCAAGAATTGCGCAATTTTGAAGTAATCACAGATTTGCAGACATTCAGCCATGGATTAAGAAAAACAGAGCCCAATTTCAATTTACCAGGACAATGCATCTTCCACAACCTCATTAAAGAATATAATCTAGTGTACAGTCGACAGCACGTCAATCTTCACATTTTCGTTCTAAAGTCGCCCGTAATGCAACGGAGTAGAGTGCATGGTTGTATAGGATGATGTGCAATACAATCTGCTCTCGATTGAATGTTGAACAGTATTACCTGCAAGCATAATACCAGTGAAAGGGGGCGTCCTTGAGAAGACGTGTTTATTATGATCAATAACCAACGAGTGGTTACTTAGATGAGATGTAATCATAAATTCCTTAAAGTTCAACTACTTCATTACCTTGTTCAAAACGATAATTATTTACGTCGCTTAGCTATCAGTCTTAATTTGAATGAACGCGGCCTCGTGAATCCTAAACATTCTTATATTTTTGGTTGTTTATATTGTGAAGATAATAAAAATGTATTTTTCTGTACCTACAAGTGATAAACGGTTTTTGTGGGCGGCTCCGATTCTTCATTTATAATAATATATTTTTGTGAGGAATATTGCTAAATCGATAATCGGTGTTCCTCATGATATAATTTGGGAAAACTGTCATACTTTTTCACAGAGAAGATCAATTATACACTGAATAGATAAATAAAGAATCCTTCTCATCCCAAATACAAATGAGGTCTTTATGATAAAAGCGAGGACCAGACGTATTTATATGAAGTTCAACCTCATCATGTTATACACCAACAAACAACCATAATATAAAGTACCAGCGACATTGAACAGTACTCAGTTACTCTCGTCTTCTAAGTACGTGAACGATCGTAAAAATATTATTTCCTTATTGTTCGCCATCATTAAGTCATCGGAAAGCGAACCTGCTGACTTGCAAGGCCAAGATGCGATCGGACGTGACACAAGATCGTGTTCAAAGACGTAGGTACTTGAGGCTGAACGTTTCCAATCCGTTTTGACCCTTACCGTCCTTGCTACAGAGGTTAGAATCGTTAAAATGCTTAATTACGTTACAATTGCATATTCAATGCCGAGTTAGTGGTTATCTCTGTTTTGTTTAGTGACATTATTTTGTCTCACAATTGGTTCTTTGTTACTTATTACATCCGGTAGTTCAAAATAGTAAATACTCCAAATGGATCCCTGAGTGAGTATGTACCTACCTAGTGATATTCCAGTAACATAGTTATGAAATAGACTGGATGTAGATACGACTTCACATCATGAACAAACGACATTTCACCTCGTACAGCCGTAGATATTAGAAATATTATATTTTTAAAAAACTTAATTAACAGATTTCGTCAATTCAATTATGTTGAACACTAGTCAAAATCATCTTCTTAATACTTACTATTATTATTATTTCTTGTTTTGATGGCAACCAGCCGATGTCGACAAATTCTGCCAGAATCAAGTCTTGACACGAAATGGGCAATTTTTTTTTTGTAGCTACTTAAATTTTGATTTCTTTGTGAAGACTTTACTAAATGATGGTTCTATCTACAGCAATTCTGAAACAATATACAAACAACATTACAGAACATTAACTGAAAAAAAATATTCTAATTAAGAAATTACTCACTTAATACTACTACTCAAAAAACATTCTTAATACTTGTTTATGCAACTAATATCAATACAGAGGTCGTCAACGTCAATACGTTGACAACCTCTGTGGCGCAGCGGTTAGCGCAACTGCCTACCAGTGAGAGGTCCCGGGTCCGAACCCCGGCTGGGGACAGAAAAAAACCCCCAGGTCTTGGATGTTTACATGTTGTTATGTCGCTGTGTCTGGTTCCCATCACACAGGGTATCCTAGTATGGGGCCAGAAGCAATGTATGTGCCTGGTATGTAAATGCAAATACATATTTATGTTTATACATAGACCAAGATCTCATGAAAATTGAGAAAAATGGAATCCGGCTGCATACGCTCGGCGATTCACTGAAAACTGAGTAATGGTTCTTTATAACGACAGTAAGGCAACTGCGTTACTTCGTTTCTATAAAATTGTAATGACCTGAGTATCGTAATAATGAGTATCGTTTTCCTGACTGAAGATAAGTTGGCCTATTTAAATAGGCCAAACTTAATTCCGCCTTACGGGTATCAGAAATCAGAAATCAAAAATTTATTTCAATGTAAAGAATTTACATTCTGCTTGTTGAATGTCAATGTACATACAGTTATGTATAATGTTAGCCGCTGCCTTGGGGCCGTCTGTAGTGGAGAAAAAGGCAGCGAAAAAAAACTCCACTCTGACCATCTTTTCTCAAATCAACTTAAAGCTAATAGAAATCAAACTTACAAAATAATATCTTGGATGTGTTGAACACTAGACACATTTATCCTCTGATTAAATTTAATATTAAACTACTATTTAATGCCATATGTCCTTGTACGTCCTTGGTACTGACGGAAGATCAGCGCTGGAGAACCAAATCTCCAGCTTATGCTGAGTCAGTGCCCTTTTTCATTTGCCGTGGCAAATGCAAAAGGGCTCACAACAGTACTCACACTGGATAAAGCATCTCTTTTCATGTCTCTTTTCTTTCTTAATGTTTTTGTTTTGTTAATAAATTGTTTCATTGTGTTTTTTATGTCATGTTTGCTTTTACTACTACTGTAGAGGTATTGTCTGCTTAATATTATTTTTATTGCATGTGTGTGAAAATGCAAATAAATTATTTATCTATCTATATATCATATCTCGTATCATCATATAATATCATTTTTATGTCACGTTTACTAGTAGGTATCCGGTTTCAACATGCATCGCAACACATATCATCCGAACAGATATTATAGACCCTCAGCGTTTTCCTTTAATTCCTCTACTTCTTTTTCTTCTAGGTCGGTACGCTCTTGACAGAGTGGTCGTGGTGCTCATGAAGAGGCTCTATTGTAGGCTTATGTTGCGTGTCTCACGATGTCTCACTATTCATTCCTGTATCCCAGAGGACTAGGCAGAGATCAGGTACTGCCACTTGCAATGATCCTGACAGTTTCGCTTCGACATTATTTTGTGTCGCCATTCCATTCATAGGTATTCCTCCCGGCTATATGCCGCCCTGGTACATTCATCCAGCGGCATGCCCACAATAGACTTAATTTAGTTATTCCATCGCATTGGAACCATATTCATACCTGGGGAACATAAAATTGTTACAGTTTAGTCATAACATAATCCGACCACAGTGTGGAACAGGTTTTTAACCGACTTCGAAAAGGAGGAGGTTCTCAATTCGACTGTATTTTTTTATGTTGGTTCGCTCAGAACTTTCGACCAGGTGGACGGATTTTCATTACCTTTTTCCAGCTCATTTTGGCCCAGCTCTGACATGTCATCCATGAGAAAACCATATAAATTTTATATTTGCCTGTTCGGCGCCCGCCTTATTGTTCGTCTGTGCGCTAATCGTTGTGTGGTCTATTGAATAGTTTTTCGGCGTCCAATTAGTTAGTGTACTTCTGATTCACTAAAAAAAAAAAAAATTCTTTGCCAGCCAAGGAAACACTAGGTACAATATACCTGACCATAATGACACCGACTCAAAAACTAACAATAATTTTAACGCGAGAAAGTAGAATAGGTATTTTCAACTTTTTTATTTGAAGTCGGTTTTTTTTTGTTAAAATTTTTATTTTTGCAAATTATAGACACGTGA
Organism: Yponomeuta plumbellus; assembly: GCA_947310845.1. Taxonomy (NCBI): domain Eukaryota; kingdom Metazoa; phylum Arthropoda; class Insecta; order Lepidoptera; family Yponomeutidae; genus Yponomeuta; species Yponomeuta plumbellus. The sequence goes on from OX371206.1 coordinate 5,048,180, forward strand.
GTCGGCTGCGGGCGCCCACTTAGCATTGACCTTGGCTTGTGTGTTGAGGTGGTGAGGTTTTTGCTCACTCCAATTGGATGGAAAAAACTGACACGCACGTTCGTGAGGTAACCTCTTAAAACAGCTGAATCATAATCTGTTTTAAAGGATTTTCAATGTCTTTGTAGCGAGCTCTTACAGTGCCTATAATATTTTTTACCTTAAGGAAAACTTATAGCTGAAATGAAGAATTATATAGATATATATATGTATATTATATAATATATATATATTTTTAATATTTAAATAATTTCAATTAGTAAAAATATGTTGTTACTGAAAAAAACACTAAGCTTGTATGTAAGAAATAATTCTTGAACTGGTAACCACTTTTATTTTTATCAGTTCAAGAAATAATTAGTTTTGATGTCCGGACACAATCGGTGATTTTTTAACGTCTGAACTTTTTGTTATAATTTGTCTTAGGTCACGTTTCTCTTAATGTATTATGCACTGCGAACTCAATGGAGGCTTTGTTTAAAGAATACATTAGTTTCCCTCACATTTTTTCCCACATTTATTTACATACCGAATATATCTGGACTCCCTGAGTCAATGAATTATTCTGCAACTTTTTAAAGCAATAGGGATCCCCTGTAATGTTTGCTTTAAGTTTTATGGCAGAATAAGTAAAAACTAAAAAAATAAATCTTGAGCAGGTCTACCTGTGACGTGTAATTTTTGGTACACACTGTATTATTGTTTCTGTGTTGTCGACGAACCATTTAGTGGATTTTGTGCCTTTGTTTGTAGTATTCATAAGCAGGTATGTTAAACATTTGGTTGAATATTAAGTGGTATATTTAGAGAGTCATTGTTTGCCTAATAGTGAACTTTACATAAGCACATTTATCTCCACTGTCACTGCAAGTTACATAACGGAAAGTCGGTCAATGTCTCCACTGCCCAGTGCGCTTGCTTATCGACTTACATACTTGTTAATGTTACGCATTTTAAAAACGGTTTAGTTTTGCGCAATGAACCGCAACAGTTGAACCGTTGTTGTAGTAATTGCATTTGATATGTTTATTTTCTTTTAGGCTATCTGTTGATTGAATTCAGAATTGTATTTGTAACATAATGTGGATGTAGTTTAGCAAAAAGGCTCCAACCCACAATTTAAACACCCGGTAATTTTTGAGTAAAAAATACCAAGTTGATTACTGTTATCTATATATATATTCAAAATTTCAAAGTCCTGACTGACTGATTCATTCACTCATGAACGCCCAGCCCAAGCCGTTTGACCTATGAAGCTGAAATTTTGCACAGAGGATCTGTATATAATGTAGGCAAGGAATAAGAACGGATTTTTTTAAATTCAACCCCTAAGGGGGCGAAAAGGGTTGCCAAAATTTGTATGGGAGGCATAAAAAATGTTGTCTGATTTTCGTGAAACTTGAAATAAATACTCTTCAACACAATTGATTGAACACGTGTTTCGGCGTTTTTCTAAATTTAACCCTTAAGAGAGTGAACGGGGTTGCAAAATTTTTAACTAAAGTTTTAAGTGAAAGCTAGTATGCTCTATAATTAACATAACATTGCCCATATGGACGTAGTTTAGAAAAAAGTTCCAACCCACACCAATCGAGTTTTGAGATATTTGAGTTTTTAGGTTATGGCTGATTTAAGCTCTCCATATATGTATGTGGGTTCGTCTACCATGCGGCATAACGTTGAAAGTCTTTGATTCTTAAATTGATTCTTAAACTGACGATGTGCATCTGTTTACCATGCGAGAGGTCCCGGGTTCGATCCCCGGCTGGGAAAAAAAAACTCCAGGTCTTGGATGTTTACATGTTCGTGACGTCGCTGTTTCTGATTCCCACTACACAGGGTATCCTAGTGTGGGGCCAGAAGCAATGTATGTGCGTGTATGTAAAATGTGTAAATGTGTAAAATGTGTGTGTGTGTGTAAATGTGTAAATTAAATTAAATTGAGAAAAGACAATGAAGGGCGGAAGACCAAGGGGACCTTTGTCCAGCAATATCGATACCTTTAGGTTCATTTGGCGTAAAGCACAAAACACTACTTTTCAGGAGAGCAAAAAAACGTAAAAAAAAAGTATTTTAATTCATAACTTTTTTAATTGTAAAGGTAGCACCCTCAATGTAATGTATACAAAAAAATCTTATATTCGTCTATATTTTCACGTAGTACCTAACAAAAATGCCTTTTTCTAGTAGTTGCAGAGATAGCTGTTGCTTTACGCCAAAATAAATTATGAAAATGTGCTTTAAACCCTTCAAAAAAATCCGACTGCGAGAATAGTGAGACGTAATTCTAAGTCACAAATTTTGATTGGGATGTAAAGGACATTTACTTTGTATTTTATAGCTGTATAGTCGATTTACTAGGGTATAAATTTCGACTTTAGCTTGCTACATTGACTAGAAACCATAATTTGCCGTAGGTTTAAGCTGTGTATTGAGTGATTGATAATTAATAATCTTTTTCATGATTTCTCAAATTCCTTTTCAGTGAAACATTGATACAATTCTATCAAATAGGTTAAATATATTGTAAAATTGTTAATAATTTAACGTGTAAATAATAAAAAATATTATTGTAATTGAAACACTGAATTAGGAAATAAAACTTTTATTATTATTCACCTATAAAAGAAAAAGTTATATGAAAAAATATATCTTAAAATTAAAAGCCACTTCAGGCACATTTGAAACATGTGGGAATGCACGATATTCGTTGTGAAATCTTTTTGGAATGGCTCCTGTGTCACAAAGGTCTCGGTATTTTGCGTTAATTAGTTTTGACCTAGAACTATACAACGGCCTTGAGCATGTTCCGCTTCTTCATTTCTTATGGCCTTGGATTTTCTTCCCTTAGATTGTTTCTGCCTTGTTCTGTTTAAAACTAAACGAATCTGTACTCGCGGAAGGACCTCAGAATAAGGAATAGCAGGACTCAAGACGGAAAAAACGTGGCGGGGACAAAAGAAAGTGATACTAATTCATTTGTAATAAGAGCTTTTCCAATGAACTTTCCGTAGAACTCTGTCTTTGTCTAGCGTCGCCTAGGCTCGTGTCAGCCGAAGACATATCCATATAAGGAAATTTTGTAAGTGAAAGAAACTAATAATGGCTGAGCTGTTGAATTATGAATCATTGGTTCATAGTGGTAGAGCTCATTTAGTTTACACTTGGAAGACGTAGATATAATATGAATCCTCTTATTAGATATTAAAGCACAATTTCAGTTCCCCTAAGGACGAAATAGGGCAGTAATGGCCTAAACTGACTTATTCAACATAAAGTAAAAACGAATTATGTGCTTTACACCCCGAACTTTTACCTACATGTCTTCATATTATCTAAGTAGTAAAGCACAATTTTAGTCCTTACTAGCTGTGCCCCGCGGTGTTACCCGCGGTTCATCGATTTTCCCGTAGGAATAAGATATTTCCCCGCGGTAAAACGTAGCCTATGTTTTAATCCAGGGTATCGGCTAACTCCATACCAAATTTTATTAAAATCCGTCCAGCCGTTTCAGCGCTAAAGACTGACAAACATATAAACACACACACAAACTTTCACGTTTATAATATTAGTGTGATAACGACGAATTGGGTAGTAAAGGACCAAATTGATTTTATTTGAAATTATGCAAGGTCATAGAGACCCAATTGTTGAATACTTGTGATTTACAGCTATAATTTACAAAAAACTCTACCTACTCCCTCAAAAATCTTAGGTTGTAAAGAACGTTTTTTTGCTCTTTTCGCCACTTTGAGTATACAGATCGATAGAGAAAAAAGAACTGAACACGTTGGTATATATAACTCAATTTGGCCAAAATGTGCTTTACGCCAAATGAACCTTAAGGTATCGATATGTCGGCAACACGGCTGGCTAGAAGATCATAGAGTATGATAGTCAAAGATCAATGTAGGTGTTATACCGCAAATAGATGCTATGCTAATTAACAAGAAAATAAAATTTTCTCAAGCACAATCATTTTGCTATTGTATCCGTGTGGCAATGTCAACAATCTCGTGAACTAGCTCAACTAAAACGTTGTGTTTTCTACACTCATTATTAACATACATAGCGTTACTATACCGACATGGGGTTTATGTCCTAACGATATACTATGATAAATTCGATCGTCGTTGGTTCTCGATAGTGGGCCCTGAAAATCACGATTATGATGTGAGATGGTCCAGATACTTTTCAGCAAATAGGACCTGAAAAAATATTATTATGTTCGTTTCCCCTTGGTGGCGCTATTAAACCTGATGGAGCACATTGCACTTACATCAATACTACGTATGTTCTACCATACATAAAAAATCACACCTCTAAATAATGGAAAAAAATAAACACGAGAAACAAATTAAAAAAATGATGTATTTTGATAGAAAAATCATAAATTGACATTTCCAGGAAGTAATCAGTTGCGTTATGACCTTGAAAACAATAGTTGAAACCCGTTCTTCTACAAGTTAAACCAATAAACAAAATATAGTGTCCAAAAATGCAACTAAGATGAACAAACAAACATATTTATTCCGTGGACGATTGGCCGAGTATCTTTGCAGTGTTCAACACATCTGAGGATTTTCTTACCTCTAGTAAATACGTATAGATAGATAAGTCATATAGAATAGAATATAGTTACCTAGTACTTTAGATGACTTTTAAGTAAAACTAAATTACAAGCTGCTACTTGAAGTCGAACGTGTCTGCATTGCGAAACTTTATCCACGCGCAGCCAAAGTTTTAGCTGTAGCGGAAAGATAAACGAGTTGCGCCCGCGCCGTCGTTCGCGTATGAGTTAAAAAATTTTTTTTTTTTTTCAATAGAACAGAACAAAACTTAACAATATAAATAAACTCTGAACCCCAAACTAAAATAAATTGTATCTTGGGGCTCAATGATCCATAGGGTGAACTTAAATATATCCCAACATAATATTTGTACAGTAATAAAATAAAATGTAAGCGGTGGTGGCGTAGTGGGGTTGACCCTTGCTTCTCGATCATGAGGGTCTGGGTTCGAACCACGCATGTACCAATGACTTTTAGTTACGTACATTTGTTTGTACAGCAACACCATTCGCTGATAAATTGTGCCCGGATAACGGCGACAGGCTTGCCACTTGTCACGTTTGGGACCTAATAAACTCGGCAAAACGTGGGTCCAGTTCTAGAGACTGGTGCCTCTGCCTACCCCTTCGGGGATAACGGGCGTGAGTTTATTATTATTATTATTATTATAATAAAATAAAAATTAGACGTGCACACAGCAAACTATTGTATGGCTCAAGTTTTTAATTTAAGATAAAATATACATACATTACTTATAATATTATTTAATATACATGCAATTAATTCATATAAATACAAAAGTGTTTTACATAATGTCTAATCTCATGCGTGTAATTATACTTTATTACACAAGAAACACTTTCTTCCAGCGAACCTTGGAGTGTTTGAGAAGAAAAAAAAGGCCAGGAGCGAGTCGGGCTTCTCCACTGAGGGTTCCGTACTCCACTCAACTATTCCGAACTTCAACGACAGTTCAAAGACATTTTTTTATGAATTATTATAACTGCATAGTTTACAGACTTTTGTACATATTTATTATATACTGTGGTATCACTTGCCAAATTCCATAGTCAACAGGGGGTACCCTATGAATTTTGATTCCCTTCAGTGCCGAAATATACGTTTTTTGAGACATAAACGCCCGTTTTTCACATCACCACATTCAGGGTACCCCCCTATGACTTTTGATTCCCTTCAGTGCCGAAATATACGTTTTTTGAGGCATAAACGCCCGTTTTTCACATCACCACATTCAGTATCGGCTTGAAGAGATTTCTGCTGGAATACACACACTGTACACATATTTTTTATTATTTACCTACATTTTTTTGTATGTGCAATAAAGTTTAAAGTAAAGTCATTGGTACAAACTGTATCAAACCCAGAACCTCTTGGATTTAAGGCAAACGTTGTACCGATGAGATTTAAAAAAAAACTCACGCCCGTTATCCCCGAGGGGGTAGGCACAGGCACCAATCACTAGATTTGGGCCCACGTTTTGCCGAGTTTATTATTAGTTAATGAGATTAGTTGGTCAAAAAGTCACTTCTTTGGACCAAACACCAATTGGATCATTTTGTTGTTGTCCTTTCACTGATCTGTTGCCCAATATAGCCGCGTGCTGGGTCTTGGTTACCTGTTGTTTTAAAACTCGATCAGTACAGTACTGTACTACTGTTTTAAAACTCAATAAGTACTTCCTTAATACAAATATGTACAGTCGGTTAGCTTTTAGAATATACCTCGGGCTCTAGAGTAGTCTTCGGTTTTTGCCAAAAGCACACGAGTGCAATACTACTTCCTGCTCTGTATAAAACTGTTCTTCACTATTTTGAAAAGTTATGTTAAGTTATAAATAATAATACAATATAAACCTTACCTTATTACAATATACAGGAAGATTTTTTCACCGGTACAATAAATTTTACTATATCATTGGTATCGATAATAGATTACATTTATCAAATAAAATTACCATATATTTTTTTTCATTTTAATTAATTTATCCTTCATCCAATTTGTAACTCATGGGCACCCATTATCTTATCTTATCGAGTAGTCGTGCGGGGGCCGACAAATTAGTCGGCGACACTTCGACCCAGTGGGATCTGTTGTGTCTGCCCCTTGACCTTACACCTAAGCCTAATCGAAGATGAACTCTACGAGATCGGTCACACCCTTTAGGGACAGGTGCCTGAAGTCCTCTGGTTTGGGGTAAGCTATTCCCAGAAGGCTCATTCTTTTTCGGGCAAGGACATCGCAGTCACACAGTGGGCACCCATTACAAGGCGTCGCGTCATCGCGGTGCGAGGCAGAGGGCGGCGGGGTGGGGTGAGTGAGCGGGCGGCGGGCTGGCCGGCGCACGATTTGGCCGGTCAGTCCGCGCGCATTGACCTAGGTGAGTGCACGTGCGCCGTTTCCGCACTTCCTGCAGTCGAAAATTACGCGCGCAACACGATGTTTACAAACCGCGAGTATTACGAAATGGTTCGTAGTTACTTTCTCAGTGGGAAAAATACAGCTGCAGCTCGGCGGGTATACGATGAAGAAAGTTTGCCCCGCCTGATAAATGCCGGTTTTATTGAACCTCAAATACTCAACACCAGGACATTCATGAGAGTGACGCAGCATTTGCTAGGCTACGGACAGTTCACTGCACCAGCGCACGCTCAAGGCCGAGGAGGGAGACCTCCCTTGGCCGTGGAGATCGAGGAACAGATATTCGCGTTCTTCGAGGAAGACCCCAGAAGGAGCACCAACGACGCGGCACGCACGACGCACTTCGGCGTTAGCCAGTACCTACGTGGTGTGGAAATTATTAAATACGGCAGGCATGCATCTATACCACCACCAACCAGTGCAAGCATTCCACGCCGGTGACGGTCCTAAGCCAGTGCAAGTATGAAGGAAGAATTGAGATCAAGTAAGATTTTTTTTGCTACGTCATACATAAGTCATACTGGCTGCGCCGCCGCCGCCGCTTCTTTTCCTTCCCGCAAGCCGCGCGCAGTTGCCAGTTCGTGTGTTTAGTTATGCTCATGCGTAATGCGTCCACATTTCTTTAAGATTTGCAGATAAGTTCAGACATTGGTATTTTTGTTTTTTTGTACCAACGGGGTAGTAACAAAAGATGTTACTATTTGTATTTTGGGCTTGTGTTACGTATGTTGATTTATTGCACTGGTGAAAAAATCATGATGTATATTATTCGGTTTATCCGATAGTAGCCGAGGTATATTCTAAAAGCTAACAGACTGTACTTTTCTATTCCACAATTTATATCATTCAGACATTTCATTTCGGACTGGTCAAGTTTTTATGATACTTGGAACTAATAATGATTTTCAACTGTACCTACGCAGCAATTTCAGTCAATATCATCTGGAGGTAATATGATATAAAAAACGCCCATTTGATGCGCCAAATTATACAGTCAAGGTTATCGGGGAGTACAGACACGTTAAAAGCCGGTTTTGAGAAATTCGCTAAGTAAATAGGTACTTGAGTGGAGAGGAAATGATGAGGTCCGTAGACAAACGAAAGTCGTTGAGATAGCCCACCGGATGAGTAAGTTGAAGTGGCAGTGGGCGGGGCACATGGCACGCAGAACTGATGGCCGATTGGGCCGAAGAGTTCTTGAATGGAGACCACACATCGGCAAGCGCAGCGTAGGACGAAGAGCCACAAGATGGACAGACGATCTCATCCAAGTGGCAGGAAGACGCTGGATGCAAGCCGCTTCCAACCGGTCTTTTTGGAAATCCATGGAGGAGGCCTATCTCCAGCAGTGGACTTCTTGTGGCTGAATGATGGTGATGATGAAATACTTGAGTAATGTTCTGTTGCGCTCTTTTCGAGAAGTTTGACGTGACAGCGCTACAGTTAAATTGAATTCTCAATTCAGCAACAGGCCTTAAGGGCCAATTTCTGAATTGAGAATTTACACTAAGTAAATTGTGCCGGCTGCCGTCGATAGATGGCAGTCGTTAAGCCTAGTCAGAAGTCTTAGGGCGGCTTGAAAACTTCTGACAGTAAGACCAGCCACTAGTCTTACAGGCCTCCACCAATCCGGACTTGGCCCCCGTGGTGGAGTATGGCCTCTACCTTCCTAAGGGAAGAGACCCGTGGCCATCGGTGGGGACATAATGGGTTGATGATGATGAGGGGCTTCTCTTCCCTGAGGAAGGTATAGGCCATACTCCACCAAGGGGGCCAAGTCCGGATTGGTGGAGGCTTGTAAGACTAGTGGCTGGTCTTAATGTCAGAAGTTTTCAAGCCGCCCCCTAAGGCCTCTGACTTGGCTTAACGACTGCCATCTATCGACGGCGGCCGGCACCAACTGCTTAACGTGCCTTGCCAAGCACGGAACCGCTCGGAAAAATGCCACTAGCGTCAGTCATAGACAGTGACCCATCCATGGACTGAACGCGCCGTATGTTGCTTAACCTTAGTGATCGTTTAAGATCACTCAGGCAGCCCAGGCTACGAGCAATTCTTAAGTTATTCGATTCTTAGTGCCCCTCGGTGGGGACATAATGGGTTAATGATGATGATGTCCATTAGCCTGGTAATTCTAAAAAAGTAATTCACCTCATAGGAAACTTAAACAAACACACAGAAGCCATGTCGTAAGCATGTCGTATTTTAAACGAGTGTGAAAAAGCAATAACCTAATGAAACGGTTGCAATGGTTGCTTGCCTGCCGTGAGAATTGGACGATGAATCTGAGCCATTGTTTCGAAATGAGTTCCGAGGCACATGGCAACAATACCGACCTCCGACCGATTTAACATTATTCCAAGTAGATCTTGATCAGAGAAAACTGGTTGATACGAATCACCTTGAAGCACTAGATCAGCCATACTCTAAGTGTGTTCCGCGGAACCCTAGGGTTCCGCGATAGCCTTGTAGGGGTTCCGCAAGAATATAAAAAAAAAACACCTCTTTCTGGTGAAACGTTTTGACGCTCCGTAGGTATCACGAGGGTCAGCCAAACTTAGTCGCCACCCATAACAGTACAATTATAGTAACTGTGTCATTGCACTTTTATTATGCTTATAAATAAAGAATGCATTTTTAAAAACAGTTATTTTATTGTCAGATGCCTTAGGGCGGCTTGAAAGCTTCTGACAGTAAGACCAGCCACTAGTCTTACAAGCCTCCAACAATCCGGTCTTGGCCCCGTGGTGGAGTAAGGCCTATACCTTCCTCAGGGAAGAGACCCGTGCCCCTCGGTGGGGACATAATGGGTTGATGATGATGATATTTGGGGGTCACATAGTTTGTGATAAGGCCTTAGCAGACATTATTAGTTAAAATAATATTATGCATTATTGTCCGTGCATGCAACGAGTAATAAATGTTGATGAGGCGAAAGAGATCTATCAGGCAGGATTGTGGCAAGAGGCAGATCCTGGCCTCAGCCTTCGCCTCCCGAATACAGGCGTTAATTTACGGTACTAAAAATGTTATAAACAAACATAAACATTTACATGCAGGCACTACATTGCTTCTGGCCCTACACTGGGATACCCTGCGTCGTGGGAACCAAAAACAGCGACATCACAAAACATGTAAACATCCAAGACCTGAGTTTTTTTTTTCCCCAGCCGGGATTCGAACCCGAGACCTCTCGCATGGTAGGCAGATGGGCTAACCACTGTGCCACAGAGGTCATCTAATTTGTAAATAAATTGAAAAGGAGGATGTCGAAATTGTAAGCAGCCAGCGAAGATTGTCGAGAAGAGAACTGTTTACAAGCAAATCATCATCAACCCATTATGACCCCACCGAGGGGCACGGGTCTCTTCCCTGAGGAAAGTATAGGCCATACTCTACCACGGGGGCCAAGTCCGGATTGGTAGAGGCTTGTAAGACTAGTGGCTGGTCTTACTGTCAGAAGTTTTCAAGCTGCCCTAAGGCCTCTGACTTGGCTTAACGACAGCCATCTATCGACGGCTGCCGGCAGCAACTGCTTAACGTGCCTTGCGATGCACGGAACCGCTCGGAAAAATGCCACTAGCGTTAGTCATAGACGGTGACCCATCCATGGACTGAACGCGCCGTATGTTGCTTAACAGTAGTGATCGTTTAAGATCACTCAGGCAGCCCATGTTTAATCGAAAACAATATAAATTGACCCAAAACAGTAAATAACTTTGGGTCACATGGACTTATAAATGCACTAACCCACAACGGATATGACCCAACGCTTTGTTGACGTTGAAATGTCACACCAAGGTTAACTTCCTCTTCTGCAGTTTTTATATCAGCAATGTCATGACGCTTAAGCTTTTTTTATTTCACGGTCACAGCATTGGAGATGCTTATGAAAGTAACGATCAAGTATTATCTAATACCATTGAATTTAAATTCAATGATGATAATGCTCATTAGGTACCAAAGACGACCTCGCTCGCATCTCCATAGTAGCCACTTTCCTTCTCACTCTTGTTTCTCGAATCTTATAATGTACATACGATTTGGAAAATCTGAAGTCATAGTAGGTAAGCCACACCATCGGCAGACATCCATTATTGATACCTGTATTGCACTTACTAATAAGATAGCAGGCTTGCAATTGTGTTTGTTACTCAAATTATAGACTTGACTAGACTAGATAACTAGCCTACGACAAAGTAGGACTATCTTGTTTAATAGAAGATAAAGTACTAGGACAACATAGTTTAGTCCCAGCTATTCACATCCTGGTGACATCCATTTCCTCTGAGTGAATTTGGCTATAATGTAATGCGATTTACGTATTTATGTATCCCTGTTTTACGATTGTTTTATCTCAATTATTGTGAAATCTATGTAATACATGCGTCGTTTCAAGGCCAGTCTGAGCTACATAATGGGTCCAGCTGAGAAAATTAGAGGTCGAGAGACTTGTAAATTGAAAATTAGAGGTTGAGAGACTTGACCTATCGCAGTCGCTACTGTTCAATTATTTAATCGAATATGACCGGTATTTTAGCCACTTAACCTTCAACACTATTGGAAAATTAATCAGTAATTATCTTTATTTCTGTTTGCTTGGTTGTAAAGTGATTCTTCAAGCTAACCTTAATATCCTTCTTATACGTATACGATCTTGGAATTATTTGCAGCAAGTGTTTAATTAATGCTGATATACTTAATTGTAAGGCTCAATTCAAACTGGCACAGAGTCGAAGCGTCGCGTCGCGAAGCGAAGCGTCACGTTTTTCAACTGTTCTAAATTGATCTCTATTTCTCTATCAACACGGTACGAATTTGTGTTGCGAAAATTTGAAAATATTCAGCGACGCGCGTCTGCGCGCGCATGCGCGTGAATGCGCGCGTCTTCGCCTGAAAGGGTTGCTCGGATTCACGCGTTTGCGCGTGAATGCGCGCACATTCGCGCGATTGTTTCGCGTCTTCACCTGCAAGGGTCGTCGGGTTCGCGCGTCGATGCGCGCAGACGCGCGCATTTGCGCGAATTATTTCGCGTCGCGTCGCTTCGCTTCGACTCTGCGCCAGTGTGAATTCAGCCTAAGACTGCATTTGTATTCCATGCCACTTTTTAAGTACTCAGCAGGAATTCACTTATAACTGGTTGGATGACATATACTAGGCTGCAGTAATTTAGTAATAAACTGTACTGTATTTACTACTGAATCGAGTTTTCCAGACTACAAAATATAAGTAGTAGTATAATATTATATAATTTATCAGCCAAACCTATTCAATATTATCACCCTATTAGTCATAAACTGCTAAACGACAGCTTTGCATACGTTATACCTATATTATATTCTTGTGCATATCCAGTTTTCTGTTCAATAAGTCGATGTCATAGATCACAGCAGGTCACAATACATAACATATGCAGTAATCAGCTATCCCATATGTTGCTTGCTACGTATTAAAAAGAATACGACATCAACATCATGATAAATTATACCTAGGTTGTCAATACGAATACCTAGAAGAGTCAAGTTGGTAAAATGATCAGATTTGTATCCGCGCTAAAGATTATAATTGCGAAGCATGTAACACTATCTGCGGCAACAATGACCTTTATGACAGAGCCAGCATACCTGGTAAGAGACAGAAGGTCATCACGACGCAAAAGAACACTCACACACATACATAAATTGGTAAGTACTACTCAAGGTTCGAATTCTTCGATGATCGACCGTGCCTGATATCCGATAATCGTCTCATGAATGCACTACACATTTTTCGTTAAAAAAATAGCGCTTTTAAAATAAAAAATAATCTAATCGGGATTCTTATTCCTGGTGCCCTTTAAAATATTATTCACCTCATAGGACGATACTCCTACAAGCCTCCACCAATCCGGACTTGGCCCCCGTGGTGGAGTATGGTGAATACTTTCCTCAGGGAAGAGACCCGTGCCCCTCGGTGGGGACATAAAAGGTTGATGATGAAAACGATACTAATATCAGGAAATATTAAGTATTTAAAAATAGTGTTCAAAAATAATAATAACTTTCACACAACACAATCACTTGACCTGGTCCCAAACTAGGATACCCTGTGCTGTGGTAACCAGGCAAGGACATTAGAAATATCGAAAAAATCCCAGACTGAGGCCATTCGTACAAATGTACGAATCCCAATACCTCTTTCTCTGTAGCTAAGCGCCTTACCGTCTAGACCAATGGGGCAGTTTGATAACTTTAGGCTAGCAGTCAACAGCTTTCTAATAGGAATAAGGATTTAATAAAAGAAAGCTTTAAAAAAAGAAAACATAAAGTAATAACTAAAAGAATAAGTCGCCCCGTGACACGTCCGACCCAAACGTTCCCAGCATTTAAATGTATTTTCTTCAATTGCTTTAACAGCTAAAGAGGGGACGGCCAAGGAAAACCTGGGAGATCTGTAGCCCAAGAGATCAAGTCGATCGGCAATAGCTGACCTGAATTGGAAGCTGCCGCGAACGACCTTCAAAATTGAAACCTGTGGTTGAGGTCCTATGCTCCCCCTAGGAGTCAAGACCGAAGAAGAAAAGGACTTGAACAGTTTAATATTCTATTATTCGTTTTGTAAACTATTGTAAACAGAGTGGGTCTTCTAGAAGTTCTCCCTTCTGCGCCAGACGGCGTGCGCGCATGGGGCTTTACAACATAGTGGTCATGACATTTAGTTGGTGCATTTATGCGCCTAGGCGTTTAAGGGCTTAAGAGGATGTTGTGCCAAAGGTGCATTGAAAATGATATGACTGGCACGACTGTGAACTTTAATTCACTGCACTTAAAAATCGTCACCATAAAGCCATTCTGTCCCCAAAGAGGGGTACAGGTCTCTTCCCTGAGGAAGGTATAGGCCATACTCCACCACGGGGGGCAAGTCCGGATTGGTGATTGGTTTGTCCCCAGCCGGGGACAATCAATTCGATCTCAGGACCAAAATTACATACAGGCACATACTTGCTTCTGGCCACTATGATACCCTGTGTCGTGGAAACCAGAAACAGCTAGTCACAAACATGTGAACGTTCAAAACCTACGAAAAATATAATTACCTATTTAAGTCCAATATTTTAAAGTGCTGATTTGGCTTAACGACTGCCGTCTATCGACGGCACAGCCTTCACCAACTGCTTAACGTGCCTTGCGAAGCACGGAAGCGCTCGCAAAAACGCCACTAGCGTTAGTCATAGAGTCACCCTTCGACCTTAAGGCGGCTTGAAAACTTCTGACAGTAAGACCAGCTAGTCTTACAAGCCTCCACCGATCCGACATTGGCCCCCGTGGTGGAGTATAGTCTACACCTTCCTCAGGGAAGAGACCCGTGCCCCTCGGTGGGGACATAATGGGTTGATGATGAATAGGTAATCCAAAGGCCCTCTCATAATAACACTTATAACTAAAACAGTTTTAGCCTTATAAGGTTGCTAATTAAAGGCTCGCACCGCATTCTAATTTAAACTACTATGGTCACTTGGTAATATACAGACTTAAGCGCTATTGCACTAGTGAAAGCACCATTTAAGTCATCTTGCATTGTAAAATAATCGGGATCACCAGACAATCGCCCTTGGCACACTTCAACAGAACCTTAGAAATATGCTAATCGGATTCGCTTACCTTGTGTTAAATTTTGTTGTTATTTTCGTGCCGACAATACTCGTTTGTTACCAGATTTACCGGATCCACTGCAAAAGCCATGACGTAGCAGTCATTTGTTGCGGATAGCTGTTACAATCGTCACAGAAATTATCGTCAATTGCAAAAATTGAGACAGGCTTTATGACACGGTTTATAGTTTAATAACGTCTGTGATCACGAAAAGGATAAATCTTGTATAAAATTCTAATATACAAAAAAAAATTATAAATTTAAAGTGAATGAAAAAAGTCAGTATACGCACTCCGAAACGGCTTGGCCGATTCAGATGAATTTTTATATGTGTATTCGGTTAGGTCGTTGTTGTAGATAGATAGAGAACACTTTATTGTACATAAACAAGGAAATCACTCAGGTATTTCTTAATTTAAGAGTACAGACGACGGCTTTATCACTAACAGTGATCGATTTTTCATACCCCTATCTGGCAAAACAACGTTTGCAGGGTCAGCTCAGCTATAATATATGCATTCTTATGTAAATAAATTCTTTTTTGAGTTTTTTACTAAATTATATAATGTCGGCTTGAATTACGTATTAGTAAAAAACAATATCGGTATCTATTATTTATGAAAATATCATTACTCTAAAGCGCTCCTCAGATGCAGATTGAATAGTCTGTGGTAAGTCTGACCATAACGTGCTGCCGCCCTGTACAGCGCCACCAAGTTATCTTTTCAGGTGGGCAAAATTGTAACTAACTAATTAATTGTAAATCCTGTTCCCCATTTTGTGTTTTATTTATTCACTTACTATTTATAGATTATATTTTCATTAAAACTGAAAGACGGGTTAAAATATTCTCATTTTTCTTATTATTTAGGTAAATTTCTTAAATGTTAAGTACTAAATTCTCCACTAGCGCCGCTATCAACTGAACAGATAAGATGGTGGCACTGTACAATCTTTCCATTTACTACAGACTATATATATCTACATATATCTTTCTTGCACTTTAAGCGATAACCAAATGTATATTAAAATTATACGTGTAAAAGATTACACGCATCATAAGAATTGCATCACAAAGTCATCATCAATCAGTCTTGTGACGAAACACTCATAAATTCTTCACGACGTGGCTCTGTGACGAATGCAACGCATCTCTTTAACTGTTAACGATAAATTATTGACATAAGATAAAATTTCTCTACATAAATTGATTTGGAGAGTCCATGGCCTCTACTTATGCTGACGTATTACTTATGTTTATGATCTCAAGTAATCAGAAATAAAAAAATATTTATACGTAAAGAATTTACGAGCTAGCCTAAGGGTCAGTTTGAAAGAAAGAAAGAAGAAAGAAAGAAAAATATATTTATTTGACGACACAATACTCAAAAACACAAAATCACGCAACATAATACAACAATCAGCAGAAAACACAAACGGGTGACGGTGGAAATACAAGTAGTTAACAGTTAACACAAAGACAAACTTACAGAAATCTAAATATCTAACAAAATGTCAGGAAGTTTTAAGTATTGAGTCCCCAAAATGGGCCCGACTCAGCATAATGTTGCAACCGAGAGATCAGTTGCAACGCTGATTTTCAGTCGGGTCCATACTGCGGTTAGTAATGTACGTGTATTTGATTTATTAATTTGCGCCTAATGTGAACAAGAAGGAAATACCATATTATATTTACTTAGATACCATAAGATGTGCAGTGGTAGTGAGAGTAATAAATACGTATTATTATCGGATAAAAAGAATAAATAATAAGTAATATAAATATTACTTAAATATTTTTCTACTTTAAATATAGTTTCTGAATTGAGAGTTTCGCTTATCATCATCAATCCATTATGTCCCCACCGAGAGGTACGGGTCTCTTCCCTGAGGAAGGTATGGGCCATACTCCACCACGAGGGCCAAGTCCGGAATGGTGGAGGCTATAGCCTATAGTAAGACTACTAGCTGGTCTTACTGTCACCACTTTTCAAGCCGCCCTAAGGCCACTGACTTGGCTTATCGACTGCCACCTATCGATGGTACCCGCCACCAACTGCTTAACGTGCCTTGCGAAGCACGGAACCCCTCGGAAAAATGCCACTAGCGTTAGTCATAGACAGTGACCCATCCATGCACTGAACGCGCCCTATGTTGCGTTCCTTCGTGATCGCTTAGGCGGCCGGGGCTATAAGCGATTCGCTAAGTAACTTCTTAACTGAAGTGCTGCTCGTCAAATTTCTCAGAAAAGAGCGTGACAGAATGTTACTTAAGTATTGACTTAGTGAAATTCTAGAGGCATTCAAAATACGTTATTCTGAGCACATAAACATTTACATACAGGTACATACATTGCTTCTGGCCCCCACTGGGATACCCTGTGTCGTGGGAACCAGAAACAACGACATCACCAACATGTAAACATCCAAGACCCGGGTTTTTTCCCCAGCCGAGTTTCAAATCCAGGACCTCTCGCATGATAGGCAGATGCACTAACCGCTGCACCACATAGGTCGTCCACATAAACAGAAACACATAAACATTTACATACAGGCACATACATTGTTCCTGGCCCCACACTAGATTCCTGTGTCGTCGCTGTTTCTGGTTCCCCTGTGTCGTGGGAACCAGAAACAGCGACGTCACAAACATGTAAACATCCAAGACCTGGGTCTATTTATGTACATGTTATATAGAGTTTTTTTTTTGTTTTAATTATTATAATATTATTATTGTTATTGCCTTGACAATCTTTTAATTTAATTCTTTTTGACGAAGCTTTATGTGAATTTTGATTACGTTTGTAATGAATTTTTTTTTAATGTCTATGTAAATAATGAAGTCAAGTCGATCGGCACTAGCTGGCCTGAATTGGAACCTGCCGCGAACGACCGTCAAAAATGGAAATCTGTGGTTAAGGCCCTATGCTCCCCTAGGAGTTAAAGGACCGAAGAAGAAGAAGAAGAAATAATGTATGTAAATGTAAATGTTATGTTAAGTGTTTGTAGAATTAAATTATCTATTGTTAGTATTAGATACCTACTTTACAAAGTAAGTGAATCAAACATATTGGGAACACTCATCCGCTATCTCTGTCGTTGGAACGAGGTTCTAACCCCAATGACAACGCCAAGTTTATTGACATTCGCGCTTCCGTTTTGCTATACATTAGGGCTGACATCTGACACCTAGGTCATGATAACACTCTCTAATTAGGACAAACACACTAGATAGAAACTCCTCGGAATTAACTAAAAACTGCACCGAGTGTGGTGTGATTGAAGATGTTTATCACATCTTAGTTGAATGCTTCCAAAATAGTAGTGTAAGAGAGCAGATCTACCAGATGTACAATTTGCGGGATTATTGCTAATAGAAATTTCTTCCAGACAACCTTAACAATTCAATGACAATAATTCAGATTTTAGAAAAAAAATGCTATTTATTAGTTATTATCAGTCTAAGTTGGCTGTAGACGACAGCACATAGACCTGTACATGTGTGAACTCTTCTCAATTAGGTACATTACTTGGTACGTTGTATCCAAAATGTAAAGATTGACCAGCTGTTAACTGTAGAGCCAAGAACTCTAGACACAAAAGGGTCGACGCACGCAAAATTGTGTTGATCGTCGATTTCCGGACTGTTTATTGTTGATTCCCTACTGTACAAATACGGCTGCTTTGTGTTGTTTATATTTCATTCGCACTGTACTTAGCGGGCATTTATATCGCGTTTATATTGTGTTACAATTACAAGTCCACAAACGCTATGCTGCGGCACTTTTGCACACATTAAAATTTCTAGTCGCAAAAGTGTTTTAGTTGTACTTAAGTGCCTATTGTATATTGCATCAAGTGGATGTATTTTATTGGCCTTGTGAACTGTATCTTGATTATTGTAACCAAATTATGTATTTCGTTGTCGCTGTCAACGTACAGTCAACTAAAGTGTAAAGTAGGTCAACCTGTACGGGCTAGCACCGTACTTCTATTTCGCCGTATTTCTGACTGTGCACAGCGCACAGTCGAGCTCACGGGCCTTGCTGCCTGCGCCAGAGTTGGCTCTTCCCTCTCATTGACACCGAAAGTTTTCAAACATGTAGCCGTGCACGGGCACCAAATGCTGAACAACTCAATCGCCTACGCCTAGCTGTCAATCAGACGAAACAACGAACCTTCCCGCGACTTTAACTTGGTAATTAAGGTACCGCGCCAGGGTGTGTGAGGATTTAATTAGAAAAATGAGACAACACACCAGGATATTTTTATCTTGTTGTGATTACCTACTGCTGCGGGCGTCAGTGTTTACCTCGAGAAATACCAAATTACTAGAAGACACGAATTCTCAGAGAAACGAATCAACAAAAATAACGAACCCCAATTTCTCGCTAAAGATAAAGAATGAATTTTATGTAGACCTAACATACCTATAACATCTGCTGTGCGACAGAGTTGAGTTGCTCACGCTCTCCTCATACTATTTTTGTTGCAATATCGTCCTTCATGTAACTTATTAGAGCCGTCGCGACTTGTCGCCGCGTCAAGTTGCCGCGTCAGACGAGACGTTATCATTTGCTTCTGGCGTCTTGTCATCGCGACTCCGCGACTCTGACGCCAAGTGTGCGGAGATTCGAACAAAATATAATGAAAATTGTCGGCCATAGCCTGTCGTCAGGTCTACTCGCCGAGCTGTCGCCTGTCGCGTGTCGCTAGTGTGCGCCTAGGCTTAGAGTCCATGTAAAGGTGAATTGTAAAAGTTGATACTCTGTGAACTGTTTTTACCAAAAATAAAACGGAACCGAAGATCGAAGCTGTGTAAGGGACTAGTCATAGATGAGGCGTCCAACGCGCGCGTCGAGCGAGCGTTGCACGCCTATCGTACGCTCGTCAATTATGCTAGGATGAGCACACTTTTCTAATCCGCGAAGGAGGGGCGCGCGTCATACGCGCGCGTATGATGCGCGCACCACGGACGCGGACGCTTGATGTAATTCATTGCATAGAACTTCATGCATTTTTAAAGAGAGCGTCCGAAACGCAGCCTTTCGTACGCGCGCCTCGGGCGCTTTCTATGACTAGTCCCTAAAAGTCGTCCGTGATCGTCCTCACTTAGGCCTTACTCGCGCGCACAATTTCTTATTAAGAACTGAACTAAATAACTTTCACACGCGAATGCTGATTGTAAGATTTATGAAAACATCTAGCTCAGCGTTTCATAATAGTCACCAGCTCGAGTTGTAACGAAATCCGTGCGCATCCGCCGGATCGGAATGGCGCTTTGCAAAATCCGATAATCCGATTGGCTTGGTCGTGTCTTAGTAGACTAGTGCAAAATATAGAGGTTGAAACTAATGTTCGAAGAAGTATTTTCTGGAAAAAAGAGGATTCTAGATGCCGATGGGATGTAGAGAATGCGGAGACAAATACATGCAAAATTTCTCTATTCGGTTTATATTTGGCTTGCAAAAATATGACCATATCTCCGAATATCGCGTCAAACTCAAGTGGCTCTCAATCCGCCTCTTTAGGAATGCTCACATTCTTACAGTTCTCTATTCGGTGCTATTCAATCCAGCCACATCCCTGTATCTCAAAAGTCACTTTTAATTTTTGAGAGATACGCATAGTCGCCCTGTAGGAACCACTCAGAATCGATGTTAAAGACACCAAGTCATTCGATAAGGTTCTTCAGCAATTCGTTCACTATTAAAGCTGGGTACCTGTGGAACGATCTGCCACTGGCCGTTAGTTTCTCCTTACCTTCCAATATTTAAGAGCAGAAGTCAGAAACATTATTTTCTTTAATTTAAGAATGCGTTTTGTTTTTTTTTTTCACTCTGCCTATTATTATGTAGATATGACATTTTTTATTTATTTATGTACATTTGCTCTACATTTATTTCATATTTATGTATTGTTTATGTATGTGTATTAGATATAGAAATATTATCTTGTTAAATATTGTCTAGTTGCACCGAACAGCCGTAATTTAGCCTATCTCTCCTTTCCGTCAATGCCGTCAAGGCCGACAACTTCACTGTACTATGTTGTTGTCAAATGACATGTGAAATTCCTGGTGTACATACAATAAAGAATATTGTATCTATCTATCTAATATTAATAGAATGTAATTAAAAAAACGTAATAAACTATTTACTTTTTTAATAGAGTATTACTAAATGGGGTTATGTACTTAGGACAATATAACAACAAGTTTAGGATTAACAAAAATTAACATACGATATAGTGATAAAATATTTTCTTGTGTTTAAGCTGTCTCCTTTTTATGTACAATAAAGTGTTCTCATCTATCTATCTATTTAACAAGAATTTTACGTATTATATGATTATTTTGAGTATTTTATTCAGTCGCTGGAATATCAATCTCTTTATGATTGTAGGGAAGGTTTTTGTAGGATGCTTGATATTCTATAGAGATTAGGGACACACTCAAGTAACTTCAATAAATCCTTGTGTTTCGCTTCCGCCATAGGTTTTTGCGTGTTTCTGACATTTGTCAGGTCATTTGGATATCTGATGTTCCTGGAAAGGTTTCGCAAAAACTAAATTTCTGAAAAATCTTTCTCGAACGAACATCTATAAAATAAATCCCATAAATGCCTGGGTTTACTTTTCTCAGTTGAAGCCAAACACACTCAGAAATCTGGATGTTTTTTTAATACGAACGGAGCGTTGTGTGATGTGGTCAAATCTTTAAAATGATAATTCCATGTCGTATGCATGAAAATTTATTTTTCTTCCAAAAGTTCTAATAAATTGGGACCAATATCTCGGCATTGCAATTTCAATGATTCTAAGCTGCATCTTTTTTATTCTTGATTTAGGAATGAACTGGATCTATTTCTATTCCATACTTAAGCATAAATCCATCCATTTTAAACTAAAATTAACTTCACTAATAGTATCCACTTAATCCACTTATTACACTATTAAACACAGTATGTAACTAAAAAACACAGTTTTCAAAGCTCAATATACAAAAACGTCTTATCAAAAACCAACAATGCCACGCGTGTGACACTATTGACATAAAAAGCGCGTGAGCCGGCTGGCTTTATTTAATTTTATACTCACGACAGAGCCCAAACGCTAACGAAAATGTCTGATCTTCTCGAGATCGTTGGCAAAACGTTACAATGAGCCAGAAGCATATAGACATTTCTCTACATACATTTTAAAATTTTATACGATCACTAATATTATTTGGGGCATAGCGTCGTAACGCCAATAAGGGTTACATTATCTAAATATTATATTCGAAGCATAACATCGTATGTGACTTCGAGCCATCGATTCTGTTTTTATTGTGAGGCATAATGTCTTATCTCGAGATACAATA
Source organism: Yponomeuta plumbellus (assembly GCA_947310845.1). NCBI lineage: Eukaryota > Metazoa > Arthropoda > Insecta > Lepidoptera > Yponomeutidae > Yponomeuta > Yponomeuta plumbellus. The sequence continues at coordinate 5,070,222 of OX371206.1, forward strand.
CATTATAAAAACGATGCTGGAGAAAGCATAATGTCTTATAACCAAATACAGCTTAGTTCGGAGTAAATTTAAAATCGAAGCATAAAGTTGTAACTATCGTTGAGACTTTTTTAACCATAAATGTTCAGTGGCATAATGTTGATTTTTTTGTTACGGTCAAATGCTTCTATAGAATGTAATAAAAATCGACATACGACATAATGCACCGCTATTATCTAAGCAACCGAATGAGATAGAAATATGATGATTAGATGGGTAGAAAGAGCTCGGCGAGCTGAGATCATTGGTATAAAAAAGTCACTTTCGTCGGAAGTGCACATCCGACCTAATGCTTCTGACGTCGAGAACTTTTTGTCGGAAAAGTCCAACCAATCTTTACCCTGCTTCGCAGATCTTTTAGCCTATGCGCACACTAGGCGACACGCGACAGCGACAGTTCGGCGACTAGACGCGGCGACAGGCTACGGCGTCAATTTTCATATATTTTGTTCGAATCTAATGGAAATGAAAGATGCTTGCGGACTTAGAGCATTTTATTCAGCGTAGCCCGTGCAGACGGCAGGCTGCCTTGACAGACGAGAGCAGATACACAGATTACACAGAGTAATTCCAATACCCCCGCTCAAGTTCAAAACTCTTATAATTCTCTATTTACAAACTCTCCGCCTTTATCTGTTCTTATTTTTGAGACACGAATTCCATTATTCCACATTCCCTTTATGTATTGTTTTATGTACTTCTTAGCTTCACTCTTTTCTTTTAATAGATGTACTTCTAGAAAGTGTGAGTAGTCATCTATTATTGTCAAGTAAAACTTTTCACCATCTTTGCTATTTGGAGTTATCGGTCCTCCAACATCACAATATATCAATTCTCCAATACGTTTTGTTCTAGGGCGTGGTACAGCATTAAAAGAGTTACGTGTGGCTTTCGCTTCCTTACAAATTGTGCACTGGTCATTGGATACCGGCACGCCAAGTGCTTTAGTGCTGACTCTATTCAAATGACATAGTCTTCTGTGCCATAGGTTCGATGACTCTTCTTCATTAGTCAGTGCTTCACCTGTTTTTGTGTTAACTTTTAGTATGTATAGTCTACCATTATTTTCCGCTTTGATCTGTGTTTTTCCATTCTTTATTATTGCTGTTCTTTTCGTAAATGTTACTTCTATTTCTCTTTCATTTAGTTTCAAAACTGATATGAGATTGTGAGATATCTTTTCCATTATCAGACAAATTATTGTCACTTGCACACCTTCTTTGGTAATTGCTATTAGCTTTCCTCTTTTTCTCGTTGATATTATATTTCCGTTAGCAACCTGTATCTTTACTTCTTCAATTTCTTCTATTTCATTCATATATTTAGCATATTTCTCATTTATCATATTATGTGTTGCTCCGGAATCTATCACAAATTCTATCTCACTCTTGCTTATGTTCTTTGACATTGCCGCATTTGCTTGCTCAGCTATAAACATCATATTATGATTGTTTCCTTGATGTCTTTCATCTCTTTCATTACTCTCTCCAATATGAGCATGACTTATGCCGCGTCCTCTATAACCTCGTCCTCGTGCTCTCCCTCGGCCTCTACCTCGGCTTCGGTTTCCACAATTTCCTCTACTTCTGTTGCTAGTTTTCTGGCAGTTTCTTGCTATATGGTTAGGACCTCCGCAATTGAAGCAGGTCATGGTACTTCCTTGAAATGAATACTCGTTACTAGAGCTTGTCCCTTGCTCGGTATTCCTGTCTTTCAATTCTGCGTCGAGCAGTTTACTTTTGACATAGTCTACTGTCAGCTCCATATTCGTGGTTTCGAGTGCAGTTATAGTTGCCTCGTATGACTCGTTCATAGTTAACAACAAATGACATACCTTGTCTTTTTCTTCCATTTTAGTGCCAGTTTCTTCTAGTTGGCGTATCAGGCAATCAAATTTATTGAAGTGGTCACTAAGTTCCTGTCCCTTATTCAGCTTTAGTTTTAATAATTGCTTCCTTATGTAAAGTGACGTCAATGTGCTCTTTCTTTCGAATACCTTTCTTAAATTGTCCATCATTTCCTTCGCTGATGATGCATTCCTGACATATTCCAGGTGCTTGTCACTTAGTGATGACACTATCACATTTTTGGCACGTGCGTCTTTTTCATTGAACAATTTTAGCTCTGTTTCACTTCCCTTTGGCTTTTCTTGTAATGCTTGTTTGCATCCTTTCTCTTCCAAGAGACACTCTATTCTAAATAGCCAACTGCTAAAATTTGTTCCATTGAACTGAGGTACATTTATTTGAGACGACATCTTATTTTCCTTTTGCTTCTTGTGCACTTTTCAATTAATTTATTTTCTTACTTTTCACTTTTTCATTTTTCCGATTTCCAGATTTTTCCGCATGACATTTTCTTTTGTTTTTTTTTGACAGCGTTTTTTCCTTTCCGTTTTTATTTTACTATTGGTCAAAATTTTATTTTTCCTACTTATTTGTCTGCTTTTTACTACTCCTGTGCCATCTGGCTTACGGGGCTTTCCTGGGCCCATAACCTAAAGGAAATGAAAGATGCTTGCGGACTTAGAGCATTTTATTCAGCGTAGCCCGTGCAGACGGCAGGCTGCCTTGACAGACGAGAGCAGATACACAGATTACACAGAGTAATTCCAATAGAATCTCCGCGCACTTGGCGTCAGAGTCGCGGAGTCGCGACGACAAGACGCCAGAAGCAAATGATAACGTCGCGTCTGAAGCGGCGACTTGACGCGGCGACAAGTCGCCCTGTTTGCGATGGCTCTATAGAGATGGCCTCTCCTTACTTGTCAACAAGTGAATTAAGAATTACGAATCCGGTATTAAGATAACATATAATATTTTTTTATATGTTTTTTCGAACAAATTAATCAAAGTATACGAAGAGTCGTAGTTAAATACAGGAAGGTGTTGAATTTCTTCGTGTTTGCATTACTTCAGAATAGCGATTAAGAAATAGGTCGTACCTTTCCCACGGGAACGTGGCCCTTTCCTATAAAGATAACGGAATTATTGAACAAACTAGGTCCGTAGTCAGACATTGTAATGAGAACGGACTAAAAAAAATCAGGGTTGATTGGAAACTAACAGCCTTATTTATATTATAGTCGATTCCACTAAATTACTCTTAAGACAGAGGTACAGCCGAATTTTTAGTTTAGAGTTATTTTCCAGCAAAAACGCAAAATATTATCTTTTGTATGTATCATGCTTTTATGTTATTGCAACAAAAAACTCAACCATATACCCGAAAAAAAAAATGTGGCTGCGCAAAAATTTGAAGAAGTATTAGGTAGTCCCATTTATCCTACTCCGAACTGTCAAATGTCACTTCAGAAACGTCAAAATGGATCCGAACTCGCTACTCAATACAGTGGTCAGTAACAGTAAGATAGGCAGAATAAGGGACTGTGTCTGGAATATTTATGATTATTTATTTACTAGTAGCTAACTACACCAATAATCAAATAAACAAACAGAAGATACTTTTAGTGCATAATGGAGAACTTGCACTAAAAAAAGGTTTTAATAGAATACTCGTAGAAGAGGACACGTTAAAAGATAAATAAAAGTAATATTTCTGCTACGACAAATCATCATCATCACCAACCCATTATATCCCCACCGAGGGGCACGGGTCTCTTCCCTGAGGAAGGTATAGGCCATACTCCACCACGGGGGCCAAGTCCGGATTGGTAGAGGCTTGTAAGACTAGTGGCTGGTCTTACTGTCAGAAGTTTTCAAGCCGCCCCTAAAGGCCTCTGACTTGGCTTAACGACTGCCATCTATCGACGGCAGCCGGCACCAACTGCTTAACGTACCTTGCGAAGCACGGAATCGCTCGGAAAAAATGCCACTAGCGTTAGTCATAGACGGTGACCCATCCATGGACTGAACGCGCCGTATGTTGCGCCTTAGTGATCGTTCAAGATCACTCAGGCAGCCCCGGCTACGAGCGATTCTACGACAAATAATTGTTACAAATTAACCAGTCGATATAATAAGATCAAATAAAAAGTCAATATAGTCACGGGATATAAAAACGCGCCGTAATAATCGACCTTAGAATGTGACGTTACTCCCTCACGTGACGCCTCATAATGTGTGACGACCTCTGTAGCATAGCAGTTAGCGCATCTGCTTACTATGCGAGAGGTCCCGGGTTCGAATCCCGGCTGGGGAGAAAAAACCCAGGTCTTGGATGTTTACATGTTTGTGATGTCGCTGTTTCTGGTTCCCACGACAAGGGTATCCTAGTATGGGGCCAGAACCAATGTATGTGCCTGTGTGTAAATATTTTGTTTATGTATAATGAATTGTTTATTAATATTTCAGTGATCTTGTCAAGTAATGTTGTACGCATCTGCACCCTTATAATAAAACGTTTCCAATTCTGTCAAAGAACTAAATGTAGCACGTTTTTTATTGTTATGTTACCTTGTTTATCACATCATCGTGACCGAAAAACACGAAAATTTATGGTCTTATTAAATTTTTTTATGTTTTTATAATTCTTCTATGGTATAAAAGCTTGCTATTTTTATGTATCACTCGTAGCCTGGGCTGCCTGAGTGATCTTAAACGATCACTAAGGTTAAGCAACATACGGCGCGTTCAGTCCATGGATGGGTCACCGTCTATGACTAACGCTAGTGGCATTTATCCGAGCGATTCCGTGCTTCGCAAGGCACGTTAAGCAGTTGGTGCCGGCTGCCGTCGATAGATGGCAGTCGTTGAGCCAAGTCAGAGGCCTTAGGGCGGCTTGAAAACTTCTGACAGTAAGACCAGCCACTAGTCTTACAAGCCTCCGCCAATCCGGACTTGGCCCCCGTGGTGGAGTATGGCCTATACCTTCCTCAGGGAAGAGACCCGTGCCCCTCGGTGGGGACATGATGGGTTGATGATGATGATGATGATGATGATGATAAAAGCAATACCACTTAAATCTAAATGAGACACTACAAGTTCCCCATTAGTGACCAGTGTACAATGTACATAATGTACCTACATAGTGACACAAAGTTTGCATTGCACTCCCACACAACGTTATCTTGGTAATTAAACTCTACTTGATTGATTTTACACGTGTCGTGGTATTGAGTGCGGAAATTGTTGTACAAGTTGTAAGGCTTGGCATTAATTAATATACAGGGTGTCACAAATTGTGTCAAGCTGAAGTAAAGATGTAGAGCACCCTGTGTTGAAATGTTGAAAAGAAATACTCATACAATTAAAAACATTTGTAAGCACTGCACTGCAACCCGTTGAATATACCGAATAATATTTGGCATTATTATTTTTAGTATTATAAAAAAAACTGTTTTGCTTACATATTTTTATTTAATAGTGCTAGTTCCCTATGATTTCGTTTATTTCTAATTCATTAATTAGCTTATTTTAGTTCATTTCTATTTTTCCCTAGATATTTGTCTAAAAGAAAGTACCTGTACCTACCCTTTTTGATACCCAATAAGGTTGTGAATTGATACGTATTTTTTTATGTTATCTGCGCCAGCCTAACATTGTAGGCGTTTATTTACGCTTTTCGGAGGAATCACTTATAAATTGATATTATGAAGTTCTCTTGAGCAAGTGCAGACAAAAATTGTCACAAGACAAATTCAGCCATTTTGGGAGAGAATGATTTTATTATGTTTACATAAAGAATATTCTACTCTACTATTATTTTATGACAGTCCCTGGTGTCTGCCTACCCCTCAGGGATACATAACAGGCGTGAGTTTACGTATGCGGTGTGCGAACAGATTGTATCCTTAGACATATTAACATAGAGTATTTATGCTTATTTCTCTCTGTGACTTTGCATAAAGATAAAGCCAGTAGCCAATTACCATGCACCTGTGAAGTTGTATCATTTGTTTGTAATGCGTCACAGTTGGTAACATGTACGCGGTGTCTGTTAGTTTACTTCACTTGTTATTTACGTTACTCTGGATATTTTTACTTATTCAAAGAATATAATAACTACAGTCCGTTTTTTAATTCGATGGAAAAAAAATGACGCGGTGTTACCGTTATAAAATACTAGGCTTACTCGGTAGATTTTTTTTTACCGTGAATGGAAGACTCGTGTGATCAAAATCCTTATCACATCAAAGACATTAAAGTTTAATTCCTCATAAGAGCAAGGTTAAAAAAAAACACCTCCGTAGCACAAAAAATTTTTACTTGGAAGTAAAATGGGGTAATTTGGTTTTTGCGTATAGCAACATTCAGACATTAGATTGTATTGAGATGTAAACTAAACAGACTTTATTTTTGAACTAAAACTTTCGTAAGCACTAAACACTATTCCACTCGTGCTTGAGAGCCTGAGGATGCCTCGTGTTAGAGGCGAAACGCGTCGCAAGTATTGTTGTCGGTGGTGGTGTGTTCGTGTCCTGCTTCTGCTTGAAAAAGTGGGAGGGAGGGCGGTGCATTAACTAACCGCATGGTGCTTGTGGGATATTGGCGGAATTCAGCAAAGTAATTTTCTCAATCTAATGCTATTATGGATTTCCGCAAAGTAACGCCTGATTTTATAAAAAACACTATTGACATAATTTCGGATACACTTACTCGACTTTTTGTTGGAAGAGTCCGACCAGGTTTCCCTTTGATTAGCAGAGCTTAATCATGGTGAGCAGAGACTGAGGTCGGCGATGACTGTGGCTCGTCTCTGGCTAAACTAAGTGTATCTATAAATGTATGACTAATTTTAACTGTGGAACCTAGGTACACTGATATTTCTTGTTCCCACGACTTAGGGTATCCTAGTGTGGGGCCAGAAGCAATTATGTGCCTGTATGTAAATGTTTATGTTATGTATGTAAATGTTTTAGTTACGTACATTTGTTTGTACAGCAACACCATTCGCTGATAAATTGTGCCCGGATAACTGCGACAGGCTTGCCACTTGTCACGTTTGGGACCTAATAAACTCGGCAAAACGTGGGCCCAGTTCTAGTGATTGGTGCCTCTGCCTACCCCGTCGGGGATAACGGGCGTGAGTTTATTTATTTATTTATGTAAATTTTTATATGAGTGCGTTGCTTCAAAGTCGTGAAATTCTTCGACTCCCGACTTTAAAGTTTAATAAGTTAAGCGCGTTCTTCTCCCAAATCGCTTTTGAGTGACAGCCAAGTTGCTGTTGTGTTTCAAACAGCAATTTGAAAAGTTTACTAAAGCTGGTTTCGGTGGCAGGGGACGCTGGATGTGGGTGGTACGAGTTCGGTAATCTTGGAAAACCATGTAGGAGGCCTAATGGTTGGGGCGAAAAAACTCTGACTCCCACAAGATGGTTTGACGACTTATTACTGTGGCGGGGAGTCTGCGGGCAGCACAAGACCGGGGAAATTACAAAACCATGAGGGAGACCTGATGGGCGTTGGGGCGGAAAAATTCTGACCTGGCGACCGTGAGCTATGGAAAGGGCTATGCTCGGAATTTCTCTACGAGACCCAGTCAGAAATGATGAGGTCCGTAGACGAATGAAAGTCGTCAACATAGCCCAGCGGATTAGTAAGTTGAAGTGACAGTGGGCGGGGCACATAGCACGCAGAACTGATGGCCGAAAAGTTCTCGACTGGAGACCACATATCGGCAAGCGCAGCGTAGGACGACCTCATCCAAGTGGCGGGAGGACGCTGGATGCAAGCCGCTTCCGACTGGACTTTTTGGGAATCCATGGAGGGGGCCTATGTCCAGCAGTGGACTTCTTGTGGCTGAATGATGATGATGATGACCGTGAACCGGATAACGCAGCGTGAGCATGCCCCCACTAGATGGTCTAGCAACCTGGCAAGTTTGTAATGGCTCAAGTATAGTACCACGATGGAACTAATGACGACCTCTGTGGCGCAGCGCTTAGCGCATCTGACTACCATGAGAGTGGTCCCGAGTTCGAATCCCGGCTGGGGACAAAAACAAATGAAACCCAGGTCTTGGAAGTTTACATGTTTGTGACGTCGCTGTTTCTGGTTCCCACTACACAGGGTATCCTGGTGTGGGGCCAGAAGCAATGTATGTAAATGTTATAAATGATAATTTTTATCAACACTAGTTCCACTACGAATGGAACTAGAAATAATGGAGAATGTAAATTTTTTACGTTAAAATAAGTTTATGATTTCTGATTTCTATTGATACCGTGAAGGGGCCGTGAAAGAACTGGATCTCTACACAGGAGACGTTAACCCCACTCTATGTGTAAATCCGAGCGGCAGGCGCTGGCGGCGACAGGAAACGCGTGACGCACGCTTCGGGACTTGCTAATGAAGACTTCGGAGCTTGGGAACGGAATACTCACGACCGCAAATCAACCTTTTTTATACAATACCAATTGCGGAGCCAGCGCAGCGGTAGAGCGGCCTCACATTGGTGAGGTCGTGCGTCCGTATCCAGGCGTGGGTCTTCTACCTAAAGCCGAATGCCCAATAGTCGAATAACAGATGCCCGAAACACATGCTCGAATTGTTAATTTACCGAAGCATCAATAGCCCTATAACATCAAATCCCGATCGTTCATAAGTCCGAAAACTAAAAGGCCGACGCACTAACGCCCGAACCCCGTCCGTCCCCACCGAGGGGCACTTGTCTCTTCCCTGAGGAAGGTATGGGCCATACTCTACCATAGGGACCAAGTCCGGATTAGTGGAGGCTTGTAAGACTAGTAGCTGGTCTTACAAGCCTCCGCCTTAACTGAACGCGAACCTTATGCTTATGTAAATTTATTATATTTCACCTTCTTTTTACACTACCAAAGGTTGTCTAGAAGAGATCACTTTTAGTGATAAAGCCGCTGTCTGTAGGTACTCTTAGATTAAGAAATACCTGTGTAATTTCCTTTTTTATGTACAATAAAGTGTTCTCTGTCTCTGTCTACCTATCCACCTGTTGCCAGTCTCCTCAACAACAAAGGTTTGCCGGAAGAGAATGCTTCTCGCATTAAGGGCGCCCTTGTATTTTTACTTTATAATTAAAAAAAATAAATCACGCCCGTTATCCCCGATGGGGTAGGCAGAGGCACCAATCACTAGAACTGGGCCCACTTTATAATTAGTGCAATAAAATAAACAATACATACAAGCTATATAAAACAAAAATAGTCCGATAGATTACTCGGTAGTTTGCAACAGTCGTGGTGAGTTTCTAACGAACACGCATTTTTTTTTTATTAGTAGTTTAGTGTCTAATTTGACCAAAATCAAAGAATTTGTCACAGCCAGGGATACCCAAAATACGTTTTTGATTGCGATGTCAAAGTTGTTTGTTCAAGTTAATTTGTCGGGCATAAGTGACTAAGCCTATGCGCACACCAGGCGACACGCGACAGTGACAGCGCGGCGAATCGGCGATTAGACGCGACGACAGGCTACGGCCGTCAATTTTCATAACATTTTGTTCCAATCTACGCACACTTGGCGTCAGAGTCACAGAGACGCGACGACAAGACGCCAGAAGCAAATGACAACGTCGCGTCTGACGCGGCGACTTGACGCGGCAACAAGTCTTTGGGTAACTTTGGGTAGTACTGACTAATGAAATACCTGAATTCGATACGAGTCTCGCAATAATCCAACGAAAATATCAAATGTTACTGATTGACATTTGTGTGCCATTCTCGTGAAATGCAATATGCGCAGATTTGTACTAAGTTTAGCAATAGCAATCAACAAGGCAATCAGTTGAAAATACGTACCTACGTACAGTCCACAGGCGTGCTATATTTTATAAAACTACAATTGGGTAATTGCCAATAAACGGGTTATTTTTATATCATTGCCTTATAAGGCCTACTCCGCCTACTAGCACCATTTTGATATATTTCCCGAATATTGACTTGTGTATGTTATTTTCCAGCCAGCCGGATTTGACCATCCTTCTTGTTTCAGAAGATAAACTTATACCTAATGTAAAGCCAATTTAATAGGTCACATTTGACACTTCATCAAAATGCATCAAAGTAACCTTGTAACGCAGAGCACACAATATTATTTATTTTTTCAAAGTTAGAACTGCACAATTGCTTCACTTTTTTCAGTTAATAATACATATTTTATTGTAATAATGTCCAAAGAAGGCATTGTTACAATTTACTTTGACTAATAAACCATTCTAAACTTAATAAACAATATTTGTCCTAAAAAACTGAACTTCATCACAAGGTTATGTCAGTCAACCCTTACTGTTTTTAAAAACTAGGGATGTTACCGTAAAAATCAAAGGAATCACCAGTCAAAAAGTTGAATTGAATGCAATGATTACCTGTAGGTAAAGGAATGTATAGCCATACTAACATAACATGACTCCACATTGTGATTATTTTATTAGTAGATTGTACAACTAGTACGCATCACATAAAGACGAACTTTACTTTTATAGCATGAGAAGGAGCCGTTTTCAGAAGCACAAAAAAAAAATATTACGGCTGTCAAAAGAATGCAATTTTGGACCTCAGCCCAATAGCCATGTGTGATAGATACATAATAAAATAGCCAAATGTTTGTCCTTTCGGTGTTATATTGTATTTTTGTAACGAGGTGCATTTGCCTCGTTGTTTTTTTATCATTTTCGGCCATCTACTATTCCAAATTTAATTAGTTTTTGACATCCGCCACCGTGGACGGACGTAGCTGAGCCATTCAATCCTCAGCTTCCATCCAAGGTGGACTAAAACATCATTATTTTCTGTTTTTATCACGACCCGGATTATCCTATTCTCCATATTACTATGATCAAACAATCATAAATTTAAAGGCACATAATTGTGCCTTTCCTTTACATTTAAATAAATAGAAGTTCTATCGTGCCCCTGGATACCCCTCTTTCTTTACTACGGATCGCACCATCAAAACTTCTAGCTGGGACACTTCATTCATGCCCACTCAATCTTTCTACCTAAAACAAACTAACCATAATTTAGTCTTTGATAAAATTTACTTTTTCTTTGTTACTATAATTAATATACAGGCACTTACGGTTTCAGAAATCATTTAATAACTTTATTTACACTGGTTATATTTTACTACATTTTAACTGAACTATTTCACTGTTCTTGATGAATCCGACACTCCTGCCTGAATAAGCGTGAATTGTCACAATATGATGGACTTCAGACTTCGATCATTTTCATTTCCAAGTTCTGCAACAGGTCATAACTTGCGTCAATTACTGCATCCTCTTGCTGACACTCGTTGCCTCGTCGAATCGAGCCCGTATTAGCCTGAACCAGACATTGAGGAGGTTGAGAAATGCCCCGCAATGGTTTCAGCACATATTCTTCTAGCTTGTCTTTATGCTTTTTAATCCGTACATATTTAACTCACTTTTCGAATATAATTAATACCTTTCTATTTCCACTGAGGCAAATACAAATTTATTACAATTTTTAAAATATTTACGAGAATTTGACCTATGTCAACAAAAATTCAATGACACAAATGTCAACATTTTTTTTTTTTCTAAAAATTAAAAATTAGAACAACCACTTGTTCAACCCCCATTTTGACACAAATTATTTGGCATCTAAACTCTTTACTTTTTTCGGCCTTGCATTAACCTATTGTACATTACTTTTTCTTTTTCCAACCATCTCATTACCCTTTTTGGCGTACCATTATTTTATATCACACATTTCATGGTTTCAAATCTTTGTTGTGTTTTATAAATATCTTTTTCATGTTAAGACCGAGGCCAAATCTTTGTAAAAAAAATTTGACGTATTTTTCTTGTTAAGGCCGAGGCCCGTTTCATTATATTATTACACTTTTGGGCAAAAAAAACTCGTAGGGTGTTCTTGGCAACGTCATTGAGAAGACAAACAAAATAATTTTACATCTCTCATGTTCGGGATGTAGGTCCTTATTACCCCCAAATGGGTCTTGTAGGTGACCAATTAGCGACCTAGGGTAATAATGTAGCTAGAAAAGCCCTAGGACGGTAAGTAATTTAAAAAAAAACTCTTCACTCTTTCAAAACGTTCGCGTACATCTAACCATCATACTGGCAATTGACATCATGCATTCAGCCCAATGACAAAAGAGGTCGCTTCGCTATTCAGCCTTGTCTTCGTATGAGTATAATAGTCATCAATTTTAAATATCGAACGGCGAAAGTCAATTTCGTTCTTGAAAAAAATATTTAAAAAAAAGATGAAAAAAAGGCGGGAATAGAAAACTTTTATTTACTTTACATATTGTTTGTTTTTGGGTTTTTTTTTATAATAACGTGCTTATTAGGAAAAAAACATGAGTTCTGCAAGTGATGAAGATATAAGCTGCACTCCCGATTCAATGAAAATGGAAGCTGAAGCAGCAATTAACATTATTTTGCCTAAAAGTTCTAAAGAGAGATATTTGAAAACTTACGACGAGTTCATGAAGTAGCGAAAAGAAAAACGAGTAATTTTTTTCTACTTACCTCACAATCGAGATGTAAAGCAGAGTAGTTAGCTCGGGTGTAAGCATCAATTGCACCCTCGAACTATAGCCGCAAATATCTCGGGCTGCAATTGATGCCTTACAGCCCTTGGCTACTAATCTACTATTCGATGATTTTGAACGAGATGTGAGAATAGATAACATTATCGAAGAAGAATTAATTACATCTCTGATATTGGGGCCGCACCTGCGTCTATAGTGACAAAGCTTCGCGCCAGTACTTTGTGGAATGTAGGGACTGAAATGCCCGTGGCGCGAAGCTTTGTCACGATAGACGCAGGTGAGGCCCCAGCATGAGAGTAGACAGCAGTGACGACGATGACAACACTCGTTCGTTATAATTCTATTAGTTTTAGTGACTAAATGCATTTTTTCTTGGTTAAATTATATACGTGTCTTATTTTGTTTTATAACTTTAGGTTAGACAATAATGGGACAGGGTTTTAATTAATAATTGTTTATTTGATTTGATTTTCAATGGAACTCAATTAAAATTACAGTAGCTATACGTACTTTTTCACAATAACTGCATTCGATTCACAAATGTTTGAAGTCCGTATCGATTCATTCCATTTAATCGATGTTTTTTAGCATGTCACCTCACTATGAAGCTAAGACAGACATATGCCTGTAAACACCATTTTAGATCTCTACAAATATGTCAATAAATTAGACGAAAAAGCTTCATATTTAGTGAAACTGTCAGTTCGGAAACTGGCAGCATATTTTACTATTGTGACTACAGACAATTTAGGATTTTCTCTTCGAATAAATGCCAGAAAGTGTCGTTAATAATAGATTCTATCTGAACCTTTGAAGTCGGATGCAGTCAAAGCTACTAATTAGACGCCAAATTAAACGTAAACACGTTAACTTGCTTATATCCGATTAGTTAAAGAAATACTGTGAGCAAAAAAAAAACTTTTCAGCAGTCGAGGCTTAAAACAGCTTAAAAACAACCTCGGTGAGTAGATGCAGAGTCTGCAAGTAAAGCCGTTGCAAATACTGTAGTTATTTAATTATTTTGTTTATTGTCAAAACCTACAGCTTAAGTTTGATAGTATAAATTCCTTATAAAAGTATGTTTTTAAAATTATTTAATTACTTTTGCCCGCCTACCAACTCTTTCCTTTACCTCCTGCGCTTGACTGGTAGAAAATGCTTACAGCATTCAGTCTGCCGTATTGCACTATATTTTTATTTTAAATGTAAGTGCAATAAAAGTATGAATAATAATAAATAACGTAGTTGATAATGAAGTGAAAAAAAAAACGTAGATACTTAATTTAATACTATATTAATGTGAAGTCGAAGTCCATGCCTACTCCTAATATACTCGTACCTGTTCTATTCCATACTACTACGAGTATTTTTTAGTTCCGCACATATTTTATGGTAAACAAGGGGTCCCTGCCTGGTTACAATAGCTCATACTATCCTAGTTTGGGGACAGTAAAATTATTTTGTTATATGCAAGTCTGTACTGTTATACTCTGTGGCTACAATGATTGATCATAGATTATTACTATCATTACTAGGAATGAAAAATAGGAGTTTCGTTTTGCTGTCGCTACTACAAAACAGATGCACACGAATGGCAGTCTGTCGCAGCCATAAGTAAGTGCTATAAATATACTTTGGTACAGTCATAAGCGAAACGCCGCTATTTTTGACGATAAAATTTAAACTCTACACGCCAGGATGACACGAGTTCTCTTGTTCAATACATATTTGTATCATAAATAAATAGTGATAGCTATTTATGGAACATATTATTATAGATTAGAACTTAGGACTGTAATTGTAATGATTAAAGATTAAGAAATTGAAAGATGGAAAGCAGAAGGGGAGGCCTTTGCCCAGCAATGGGACACACACACGAGAGGCTACGTAAAAAAAATATTTAAGATTTATTTTATTGATCGCTAGTTAGGTCCAGTTTGCCCCTAAATATTCATATAGTATTTATTTGATCACCATAGATAGAATCTATCCCAGATAAAACAACATAAATAGTGGTGTATAAAATAACACACAAAAATCACAACGTAAAAGCCCTTCTAGTTAGCCTCTAAAATATATTTTTACTTCAATACTAGCTGACCTTGCAAACGTTGTTTTGCCAGATAGGGGTATGAAAGGTACATAAAAACCTATTCTCAGACCTACCGATTATGCATATAAAATGTCATCAAAATCGGTCGAGCCGTTTCGCTGGAGTATGCGCACTAACACGGTGACACGAGAATTTTACATTTTAGACTTGCTGACCCGGCAAAATGGTTTCGCCATGTAAAATATTTCTAGTCAACAACACTTATCATTTAAGGATAGGAAAAATTGATAACAACCTATTCTCAGTCCTATCGAATATCTAATACATACAAAATTCCATCAAAATCGGTCAGGCCGTTTTGGAGGCGTGCGCATACGCCTCCAAAACGGCTAACACTGTGATAGGAGAATTTAATATATTAGATTAGAAGCATCGTAAGCTACGAACTTATGCACTTTTCCACCCCACTGTACCGACCCACCCTGCAAGAATGCAAGCGCGGCCACTGCGTGTGGAGATACCGGTTTATCTATTTGTAGTTATTTCGCTTGTTTACCACTGCCTATTGTTCACTATTGACTTGTGCTAGTGTATGGCACCTGTTTTGGAGTTGGCAACGTTGTCATAGAATAACAAATACATACTTGTTAAACAACAGGGTAGATAGATAGATAGATACATTGAATTTAGAAGGAAATTCAATGATAGATAGAGAACACTTAGGCTAAGGACTCACGAAGCGGTTCTCGCAGAGCGCGCGGGTGCAACCCGCCGCGGCTGCGGGACCGCGACCCGCGCCCGCCGGTACAAGATGACCGCCGGTGCAGCGGGACCCGCAAACAATCGTACACGCCGTGGGCGTAAAACGCGTCGTGAAGTGTCCTTTCATTTTTTACATAAATATCTGTACTTGTTCTACAAAGGCTGCGGGCCCGAAACCACGGCAGGCGCGGGTGAAAACCGCTTCGTGAGTCCTCAGCCTTAAGAGCCATCGCAAACAGGGCGACTTGTCGCCGCGTCAGACGCGACGTTGTCATTTGCTTCTGGCGTCTTGTCGTCGCGACTCCGCGACTCTGACGCCAAGTGTGCGGAGATTCGAACAAAATATATGAAAATTGACGGCCGTAGCCTGTCGTCGCGTCTAGTCGCCGAGCTGTCGCCTGTCGCGTGTCGCTAGTGTGCGTCTAGGCTTAATGTACATAAAAACTGAGATTACACAGGTATTGGTATTGGTATTGGTACTAAAGCATAACATATGCAGGCTATACCTATGTATTTTAGTGAAATGTAAATGGGTGCATTTACCTTAAGGGCGTCGGCTTTCTCTGAAAGAAAGGCTCCATAGAGTAAATCTAGCGGTAGTAGCCAAGGAAAAAATCATACATTTTCACAATGGCTTTTAGGGCCCTCGAGTAGACCTCAGGAAAAAACCTAGAACTTTTTTTGCATACATGATCCCAGGTCTCAGGTCCGTGATCGTAAATTATACATGACTATTAGGGGGGGGGGGGGGGGGATGTCCAGGTACATATTATTATAACACTTAAGTAAAGTTGTTTCACGCTCTTTTCTAAGAAGTTTGACGAGACGGCATACAATAGGGAATGGATGAAAATATCAGAAGTGCTTGATATTTTTTTTGGTGATAGGAATAACCTTCCTTAGCGCGAGAAAAAAGTTTCAATTTTTTTGGCTTCGTAGTTAATTTTTAAATAATCTTAATATTTTTCCATTCGTAGTTCTGGGCTCAGTACGGCATATCAGACATATTCCTTGGTCCGCTACGTATGAAAAAAAAAATCTTGTGACAATGACAGCTTTTCAAGGTGGATTTTTTTTTATACGGAGCGGACTAAGGAATATGTCTGATATGCCGTACTAAGCCCAGAACTACGAATGGAAAAATATTAAGTATATTTAAAAATTAACTACGGGGCCAAAACAATTTAAACTTTTTTCCCGCGCTAAGGAAGGTTATTCCTATCACCAAAAAAAATATCAAGCACTTCTGATATTTTCATCCATTCCGTATTAAGTAGTTACTTAGCGATATTCTCAATTCATAAACTGGCCCACAGTGCTTCAAGCGCTCCAGCAGCGTTGCATTATGCGTAACAAAAACATCGCCCGCTATAATTAAACCTGAGTTGGTTAGTGCACTTTACGTGTTAGTCATAAAGTAGCCCGTAACGTAATGGAATAGGGCACATGGAAATAAAGGCAAAAAGGCTGTCGAGTGTACGGTTATTGCAACTCAAGAGGCGGAATACAAGTGCTCCTGAAGAATTCAGCCATTTAATTGCATTCCAATTGGAATGGCAGTAAAATGCAATAGTGCTATTTTTAGTGAGTTTCAATATTCTTTATTTAACACAAAAAGTTGGAAACATTAATTACCTACACTTAAACTATTATAATTTTAATATACTTACAAGTTAAATGTTTTGTATGTGTTTTTCGTGGCACAATACATAACATTCTCGCTTTATCTTAATATCTAAATAGGTACTAACAATTTAGGAACATGCGATGTAACAAAATAAAATAAGGAATTGCTGATATAACATAACAGGTGGGTACTCTGAGAATTATTGTTTCCGTTTGTTTTGCCAGTGATCTCCACACTAGGCGAACCTGTGCCGTGGAGATCGACGGTTGCGGGTTTGTGTGCTATAGGTATGTGTATTATAGTCGGTAAGCGTAGGAAGTTATAATAAGAATAAGTAAAGAGTTTAATAGATACTCAAGCCATCTTAAGAGACATTTGATAGATCATTAATTATTATTAGATTTTCGTAGTTTGAAAATCGATACAACTTTTTGAGAAGACCATTCAAAAGTCGACGTTGACTTAAGTAACCATAAGGTGCATTCTCGATACCGTTTGCAAATTTAGTACTAGCTAGCACTAAAGGGGTTTGGGTAACTTTGTATGGACGGTTGGCGTCATTTTTTTTTTGAGCGGATATCATTTTTGTCCGTGCTTATTTGTAATACTAATTTAACTTAACATAAATATAAAATAAGTTTAGCTGTAAGTAATATCGGAGAAAATTTATGGCTCTTCAAAAATCAGAAAAAAAAAGTTTTATTCTGAGAAATTATGGGACGTGCAAGCAGATTGCCCTGCGCTCGTCATAGTTTTGGAAAAGTTAATGTCTTAAATAAATAAATAAAAAACTCACGCCCGTTGTCCTCGAGGGGGTAGGCAGAGGCACCAAATCACTAGAACTGGGCCCACGTTTTGCCGAGTTTATTAGGTCGCGATGTAAATGCGATTCAGAAATAACACAACTCCGACACGGTCACTCACTTGCATCGATACAGACGCGATTCTGTAGCACGTTAGTAGCACGTTAGCATCGCTTCTGTATTGCTTTGCAAATGCGACAAACGCGTATTAGACCCTTTACACACTACGACTTTTACAGGAAATCCAAACTCTCGGCTGAGACTCTCAGGTTGCTGACAAAAAGACGGGAAACCACCCAAGCGACTTCGTCAGACCTGAACACGCAAATTGCGAAGATGGTACAGCGAGACCTTCGGAGCTCCAACACACGCCTCATTGAAGAGGCGATAGAGCAAAACCGAGGGTCCAAAGTATTCACTCAGCAGCTTAGCAGGAGCCACCTGACGAAGCTCAAAACGCACGACGGGAGGACCGTACTGTCGAAGCCGGAGATCTCCGCCGAGATAAAGGATTTCTATGGCCAATTGTACGCTGCAATGCCCCAATGTTCCCGACGAGACGACCAAGATTCCAGAGCCACCCTGACGCGCCACTACACCGACGAACTGCCTGATATCAGTCAAGACGAGATTGTGTTAGCTCTGAGGCAGCTTAAAAATGGAAAATCCCCCGGTGAGGACGGAATAACATCAGAGCTTTTGAAAGCTGGAGGAGCCCCTATTATACAGAAATTACAAAAGCTCCTTAACGCCGTCCTTCACAGTGGGAGAACTCCAAAGGCATGGAGCAGGAGTTTGGTGGTGCTCTTTTTAAGAAGGGTGACAAGACCCTTCTTAAAAATTACAGACCAATCTCGCTCCTGAGCCATGTCTATAAGCTGTTTTCACGAGTGATCACGAATCGTCTCGCAAAGAAGACTCGACGAGTTCCAGCCGCCGGAACAGGCTGGGTTTCGCGGAGGATATGGCGCCTTAGACCACATCCACACAGTGAGGCAGATTATACAGAAGTCTGAAGAGTATAATCAGCCCCTGTGTCTGGCCTTTGTGGACTATGGGAAGGCCTTTGACTGTGTCGAAACCTGGGCAGTTCTGGAATCCTTACAGCGATGCCAAGTAGACTATCGTTATATCGAGGTGTTGAGATGTCTATACGAAGCCGCCACCATGAGTGTCCAAGTACTGGGCCAGCAGTCTAAACTTATCCAACTGCGCAGAGGAGTAAGACAGGGGGGTGTTAAATCCCCGAAACTGTTCACGAGCGCGTTGGAAAACATGTTTAACCTCCTCAGTCCTGACCTTGAAAATAACAATAGTTTTCTATTGTTACTTTGTGTACCTGGGACTGAGGATATTAAGACGCTGGACTTAAAAGGAAAGGGCATTAACACAAACGGCGACTACATCTCGCACCTGCGATTTGCAGATGACGTAGTCTTAATGGCGGAGTCGCTAGAGGAGCTGAACCAGATGCTGGCCGACCTAGCTTCAGCCTCGCGACGTATCGGTGTTGGCATGAATTTGGATAAAACCAAAGTCATGATCAATGGCCACATTGATCCAATACCGGTCGTCGTAGATGATCACCTTCTCGAAATCGTTTCCGAATACACTTACCTCGGGCAGATTCTGCAGTTAGGTAAAAACAATTTCGAGAAGGAGGCCAAGAGGAGGATCCAGCTGGGCTGGGCAGCGTTTGGGAAACTACGCCGAGTCTTCTCGTCATCCATACCGCAATGCTTGAAAACGAAAGTTTTCAACCAGTGTGTCCTACCTGTAATGACCTACGGAGCCGAGACGTGGACACTCACGATACGGCTAGTCCACCAGTTCAAAGTCGCTCAGCGAGCTATGGAGAGAGCTATGCTCAGAGTTTCTCTGAAGGATAGAATTCGTAACGAATACATCCGACAGAGAACCAAAGTAATCGATATAGCTCAGAGAATTAGCAAGCTGAAGTGGGAGTGGGCTGGCCATATTTCGCGAAGAACCGACAACCACTGGAGTAAACGTGTTCTTGAGTGGAGACCGCGACTCGGCAAACGTAGTGTAGGACGCCCTCCAACCAGGTGGGATGACGATCTGCGAAAAACTGCATTCAGATGCTGCATGCGGCAAGCTGAAGACAGGGCGCTATGGCGCTCATTAGGGGAGGGCTATGTCCAGAAGTGGACTAATATAGCCTGATGATGATGATGGTGATGATGATGATGTGCCGATATAGTCGCGATCGGGAAAAGAATGGAGGAAGGGCCCTAGTTTACCGAATCGCGTTTGCATCGCGACAGAAGCGCGAAGGTATCGCGTTTGCATCGCGATTGAATCGTGGTTACGTGGGCGAGGCCACACAGCTAGCGACCGCATTGCAACTGTATCGCGAACGCGCGTCCGCGTCATGCAAAAAGTTGCCGTGGGTGAGGGCCCTGGTTGAGGTGACCGTAACTTATATTATAACTTAAGGTGACCCATGGTGTCGATGAATAATGCCGCATGGAATTCATCGAGAACGATTATTTCGACTAGAAATAACTTAATAATTTAGTTTTTACTTACTATAACAAAAAATATTAGGTTTTACGATTGAACTTTGAACTGTAATATCTCGGCTCCGATATTATTTAGCTATATATACCCCATAATAAAAATGGTTTATTTTATTTTGCTCTTTCGTAAAACACAACTTTCATGAATGGCCGCCAAAATTTAAAACGACGCCAACTTTACCCAATCCCCTTTGCATACTATTTCGAGCCCTCTACCACTAAAGGTTTTTGATTTATTGGAGTTTAAAGTCTGAGAAAAATGTCAAGTATAGACAAATGGATCATATCCTAAAAAGGAATCCTCATCTAGATCCTCTAAGAGATTTAAAGATACACAAGACGGAATACGTATCGGAAAACGAAATGAAAGGTGAGCGAGTCTTTCTTGACAAAGATATAATTTGTGCATGCCTACTAACCATCCAATTTTGCAGCGAAGTCAATTTGCAATGTCACTCAAAGGGGGGCAAGGTCGGGACGCGGCACTCTAGGCTTCGCCCGTTTGGCTTGAACAAGTTTGTTTTGCCTTTTCTGTTCATGTTTATTGTTTAATCCGCTTTGCTAGCGTTTTAAGGTAAACATGAAGACAGTCCAGTTACTGTGGGTGTTGTTGCAATACTTTAAGAAGGTATTTGCAAAAAGGTGAGGTCCCTAGAGTCTGGCAATGCTAACTTTGCAATAGCCTAAATGTGGTAGATTTAAAAAAAAGAGTATGGTACGAGTATCTGTTCCAACTCTCCGAGGTTTGCTGGAAGATGTATCTTTAGAGAGATCAGCTCGATTTTGTACATTTGTTGTTTCTTATGTAATGTTCTGTTCAACATTTCATTTGAAATAAAGTATTATTGTTATTATTAATGTGCATTAGCTTGGAACTTATTATAGCACACGTAAATAAAGTATATCCATAACTTTCTTAAATATTTACGCCCCAATATCTTGTTCACTAAAAATTCGTTAATCTACTCTTAGGAGCTGTCTGTTATTTTTTGTATGCATTTTAGCCAACTGACAGAATGTTAACAGTAGATTAAAAGATTGTTAGCGTATGAGAAACAGGTGGTAGGTTTTGTATTGTACTAAGTTTACCTGAAAGCGTTATATTGCAGACAACCAGGTGTAAATAAATTCAATAAAGACTGTAGATCTGCATCATTCAGTGACGCGGTAAATCTCAAGCAGACAATTGGCATAATTTAGTCATTTGCAGCTTATTCAGGCCAAGGGTCTTGGGTGCAACCTATAAGGCTATAGGTACCTAGTTTGCAAATCCAAGATTAATTTAGCTTTCACAGAATAATAATATCCCGACCAGAGCCTTGGTTATGATTTTATGAAACCTTTCACGTATACTTTGACGATATCCACTATCTTTGCGATGACTGCAAACTGGGAAAAACCTGCAACAAAAAATTTGATGTTAGATACAAACTCCAACTGATGTTTCAAAAAACGCGTATTTTTAAATAAAACTGAGATCGCGATTAGCAACGACCGAGCTACTGAGCCCACAGTACCTACTGAGGAAGAGTTGAAGTGGCGTAGAACGGCGGGCATCGTCGTGACAAAGACGTGTCTAAGGTGATTGGCATAAGATTAGCAAGGTAAAAACGCAGTGAGCTGGTCAAATCTGCCGAAGAACCAACAGCTGTAGGATAACAACTGTTCTCGAGTTGAGACGCAGTGTAAGACGCCCACAAGCTCACTGGAGTCTTGTTCTGAGGCTGATTACTGGCCGTGGATAGTCTTACCTGTTCTTTTCGCTATTGTTTTGTTTTTATTTTGTTGAATGATGACTTAGCTATTTGTGTTTCTGTGACAATTTTTATAAAAAAAAAAAATACTTTCAATTGGCCAGAGGTAATGGTTTCGTTTGTGTCTTGGACGCGTTTACGGATTATCAGTTTTGATACTGCTCCAGCTAGCCTTGTTGGGTTGCTTCAAGCGGCACAGTAATTTAGGATATGACCTAACTAGGATATGACTCTTTCTTTCGTCTTTCATTGCGGAGTTAAGCATTGTAGTGTAGGTAGTCCTACTGCTGGAACAAAGGTCGCTCAGTCCGAATGATCGTAGGAATATCGCGAGGTAGAGGTCTATAAAATACGTTCGTAATTATTAATTGCAATAATGAATTTCAATAAAAAAGTTATAGCGACCAACCGACCTTTAGGTACTAACTACCTATAATTATCTCTACATTACGTCAGCCAATTTACCTACCTAATTGACGCCTCACATTACATTTACCACGCATGATAAATAATTCAAGAAGTTATGAAAACTCATTGTCAGATTCCAGGCGAAAAAATCCACGATACAGTGCCACCATCTTATCTGTTCAGTTGATAGTGGCGCTAGTGGAGAATTTAGTAGTAACATTTAAGAACTTTACCTAGAAAAATAAGAATATTTTAACCCGTCTTTCAATTTTAATGAAAATAATTATATCTGTAAATCTTAGTTAAGTGAATAAATAAAACAAAAAAATGGAGAACAGGATTTACAATTAATTGGTTAGTTACAATTTTGCCCACCTAAACAGATGGGCACTTGGTGGCGTTGTACTTATTTATTATCAACAATCGTGACTGTAAATACACCTAGCGCCATCTATTTTTTCCATGCGTAAACAGCGCGTCGTGAACGTATAAGCTAATTTCGCATCACTAGCCACATGTCAGGATGGCCGAGCGGTCTAAGGCGCCAGACTCAAGGTTACCCTTGCCCGTACAACAACGGGTATGAGTTGTTCTGGTCCTCATCTGAGGGCGTGGGTTCGAATCCCACTTCTGACAAATCTTTTTGTCTTTGTAAAACATATTTCATACAGCATTTGTTATGTTTTGTAACGGTTTTATTCTTGGTTTTATCTCACAGCACTATTTTTGTACAATAAATATATTTTTTTGTCCAAAGATACTTAAAAATAAACTTCATTTTTAAAAAAACCCCGATTTTTCGCCCATCTTCCGTCCGCCTGTCCGTCATGTCCCCTATTTCGGGAACGCGTGGAGGTGAAGAAGGAGGAGGAGGTTGAGATGATTTGAGAAAAGATGGCCAGAGTGGAGTTTTTTTTTTGCTGCCTATTTCTCCACTACATTCGGCCCAGCAGCGGCTAACATTAAAATTTTATGTAAATTGACATTCAACAAGCAGAATGTGAATTCTTTACGATGAAATAAATTTATGGTTTCTGGTACCGAGTTGAAATTAAAAACATACATATTCTCAAATCTACGGTTTCTTGAAGCTGTGAAAACACCAAACTTGTGAGTTACCTGAAAACAAAGATACGGCCATTTGTGCCGCCCATAAACGTATATTTAGACACTCAAGGGAATTAAAATTCATATTATGGTACTTCCCGTGGACCTAGAACTAAGAAATGTGGCATTTAATATAGTCTCATACCTACTAAAAATACACAAAAAAATCAGAAACTTGTAAATTTGTCACTATATTCATATTAAAATTAGACTTTTCAGTTCGAGAAAAACTCGGCAAATACTGCGAGACTCGATTCCTGAGCTATAATAAATAATTAATTGTCTACAAAATAAATTTTTAAAGTCTCAGTACCTCCTAAATTCAATGGTCTCGGTGGGCGAATCCGGCTCGTACATGGCGCGTTTTTTCCAAAATAAACAAAAAAAGGAAAGCGAGCTGTTCCTCAAATTAAAAATTCAAATTCAAATATTTTATGAATCACCGTAATTACAAAATGTACATTATGAAGATCAAAGCAGTTTCACAATTGAAAACGTGAGTGGATGAAACTAATGTCGTATTTTCGGTTTTCGATGTTTTTTGTGTGGAAAAAGTAGTAAAATTTTAACTTCAATTTACTCAAAATCAAAAAAATTTTAGGTACTTATCACTTTCATCCACTCACGTCTTGTATTACTATAATAAACTAGGTGAACCCGCAAACGTTGTTTTGCCAGATAGGGGTATGAAAAATAGATAACAACCTATTCTCCGACCTACCTAATATACATGTAAGATTTCATCAAAATCGGTCAAGCCGTTTCGGAGGAGTATGCGCACTAACATTGAGACAGGAGAATTTTATATATTAGAAGAAATATAGGTAATTCGGAAAAGAAGCTAAGAAAGACACTCCACATTCTTTTCGAAACAGTTTTGGCAATCTTTCAAACCTAGACATAATTTCTCATGGATCTATAATTGAACGCTGGACACAATTCTCCTCTGAATACATTTAATATTACTCTAAGATAAGATAAGAATATTCTTTACTGTACCAGAAAAAAACAAATACAAAACATTTACAAAGATACAGTACAATTGGCGGCCTTATTGGTTAAAGCAATTTCTTCCAGACAACCGACGATGGAGAGTTGCTAAAGGAAAAGTGAGACGGGTAGTCGATGCTAATAAGAACACTGATATAAACACTAGTCTTATATTTAATAATAAAATACATGCATAAGCCTTTACATACTATCGGCCTTACTAATAGAGGTTATGAGCTGTGTATACAGCCGTTATGCGAGGTCTGACAAACTGGTTATTTGTACGCTAAATGCGATCAAACCAGTATAAATTGATATAGGTACGTCAAATAGTTATTCAGAGTGTGTAACTTATTATTAGTAAGGCCGCAAATGTATAACAATTTTATAAATTCATAAAGTTGCATGATATAACATAAAGTTCTACTAGAGGACAAAAGAAGTCTACTGTGTAACCTATAAAGCATTATGTCCTCTCTTGTCCCCAGGTGGGTGGCGGTGTGATGGTGCGCGCATGCGCGCTGCTGCTGCTGGCGGTAGCCCTGGCCCGCGCCGCCACCACCCTCGACTCCGAGCTAGCCGTCGGCAAGGCGATCAACATCTTCATGAGGTAACACGGTCACTATATCTGTGCACCTTGCGCCATCGTTAAAGCAGCTTCCCACGGTCCGCGATATCGCAAACGGACGCGGACCAGCTCGCACCCTTTGTGCAAGCGCCCTTCGTCGCGAGACCCTTCCCACGATGTGTCGTGCGAGCTGGTCCATGGACATAGCACAGGACGTCTGTGGCGGTGCGCCGGTATCCGTCGGGAGGCGGTAACTTCATACATAAGCTATTGTACAGAGACCTAGCTTGAGCAAGCTTTTACGTGTAGACGCAAAGTGAAACATGTATGGAGAATAGCATTGTTCGATGAAACTTGCTCGGTGAGAATGTACATAGCAGTCGGGAACACGTCAACCTATACATTTTAGTTGCAAAGTCGCCCGTAACGTAACGGAATAGAGTGCATGGGTGGATAGGTTGATGTGATCTCGACTGTACGTGTGTACGTACCATAAGGTGCGGTCCACCAGCGACGTGGTTTCTTTTTACTTTTACTAGATTTCATAACTTGGTAATTGTTAATTAATACCACAGCCCCAGCTGCAGCGACCATACACTCTCTTTCACTTTGCATTTTTAAATGTAGCTGTGAAAAGATCTACATAGACCGACACGCACCGTTGACAGAGCCCATTCTACGTGCGTGCCGTCCGTGGTCGTCGGCTGTGCGTGATGATCCGCAGAATCGCGCACCGTGGAAACTCAGCTTTAGGGACTACCGCTATTGCTTCCTTGCGCGAGGAAACCTGGATGTCTGAGGTTTTCACTTACTTGGTGGGCACGCTTGGTGATTAAGCGTAGGTTTTGTTTTATATTATTATTAGGTGAATCAAATGGACAAGCTTTCGATTTCATTATTTATTATTTTGTTTTATTAAGGAGGAAAAACAGAATTAACAAAAATTACTCAAATCGAGTAAATTACTTAGCCTAATAGATGTGGTTAACTCCTAAACGTTATCAGTGAAAATAAAACGAATTTCCGATAAGGGATTAGTAAATACAGACTTCTTCAATATCATCGGGTCTGACTTTTTTAAAGGTGGCCTTTTATGAAACACGGTCACATTATCTGTGCACGTCGCGTAATATTGGGATCTCCGCAGTAGTGAGCTCATTGATGCTAAACTAAGCTCAGTAACTAACCGGGGCTAGTTCCAATCATGAAAGTAATCGGCAATATCAGTAGATAATTATACGGTTCTATGTAATCTTCGAATTTGAATCGCTCGTAGCCTGGGCTGCCTGAGTGATCTTAAACGATCACTAAGGTTAAGCTACATACGGCGCATTCAGTCCATGGATGGGTCATTGTCTATGACTAACGCTAGTGGCATTTTTCCGAGCAGTTCCGTGCTTCGCAAGGCACGTAAGCAGTTGATGCCGGCTGCCGTCGATAGATGGCAGTCGTTAAGCCAAGTCAGAGGCCTTAGGGCGGCTTGAGAACTTCTGACAGTGTTCGATGCATAGGCATCAAACACCACCAGCCACTAGTCTTACAAGCCTCCACCAATCCGGACTTGGCTCCCGTGGTGGAGTATGGGCTATACCTTCCTCAAGGAAGAGACCCGTGCCCCTTGGTGGGGACATAATGGGTTGATGATGATGTAATTTTCATACTGCTTCTCAGGTCATTCTCGCAATCGTCACCACAAAATCACAATACAATGCTGAATTTAAATTTCCAATGTAACACGAAAACCCAATAGGCAATGAACCGGCAACCTGTGAACCCAAGCGGAGCCAGAGATGAAGTCTCCGTGAACCTTTTTCTTTTGCACAATTTACCCAGATACTCAGGGCCACGTATCATAAAAGATAGATAGATAGATAGATAAAATATTCTTTATTGTACATGATTGTACTCATAAATAACATTACGTAGCCCTTGTTACTCGTACACTAATAAGCTGTTAATAGTAGTTTATGATACTGTTGCATTTTAAGGGTTCTTATAACACGAGTGTGTTTTAATAAAACGAGCCGTAGGCGATTTTTTTATAGTATCACACGAGTGTTATAAGACCAAGTTATGTAAAGTGTCATACACTACTTTATCTACTCTCATACTATAATACATAAAATAATATTGTAAATAAAACGCTGAATATCAAATTTATTTTTCCATTCCATGAACTCGTGGTACCTAACATTTATTATAGTTGCTCCTAGATTTCCCCGGTAACAGGTTCATAGTCATGTTTGACGCAGCTTCCAGAATGTCTGGTGGTTCTCAGGCAGCTCAGGCTACGAGCGATTCGCTCTAATATTATCAACTAATATTCTAATATTATCTTTCTAATATAATTATTATCAACATCATATCAATTATTTAAACAAAATAAAAAAAAAATTACAGAAAAAATATATCTAATGGCGGCTGCCGTCGATAGATGGCAGTCGTTAAGCCAAGTCGATGGCCGTAGGGCGGCTTGAAAACTTCTGACAGTAAGACCACTAGTCTTACAAGCCTCCACCAATCTGGACTTGACCCCCGTGGTGGAGTATGACCTATACCTTCCTCAGGGAAGAAACCCGTGCCCCTCGGTGGGGCCATAATGTGTTGATGATGAAGTCATGAAACTTATCCGACCCTTTGTCACACTTTGTCGACCCCTCCCCCTCCTGAACGTGTGACGTAGGTACTTTATAGATGGCCCCGTAGGCTAAGGCGTTATCAGCTATGGCACAGTATGGAACACAATAACAAGTGGAGTAAGGTCGCTGAACTAGCTACGTAACAGATAATCATCGGTCCGTATCTTATCAGTAGTCGCTAAGGTAATCAATATTGCCATCACAATTAAAACCACTTTGCAATGAGGACAATTGGTTCCCACAACTGTTACGTGATTGTAATTAGACGAACGGAATACGATATTGCGGGTCTTAGTTAGGTCAATTTTTTGCGGTGGCAAACCTACCTCACTAACCATGCAGGGAAACATCGTGAGGAAACCTGAGTATCTGAGGTATTCAGTTGAAATCGCTAACCCGCGGCGTGGTTAAAGCCTATACTCTCTCTGAGAGAAAGCCTGTGATCTATTAATAATGAAATGAATATAGGCTGCTTGCATACACAGGTACCTAAATTAAAACAGTTTTTACGTCTGGTTCTACATGGAGCAACCTCCCAACAAACGTAATTTGGGTTCAATTCACAAACAACGGATCTCAATGACGTTATTAGTTGAAATCAAACAAATTACTTTATTTAATATAAACACATTATTACTACGGTATTTTACGATAAAATTGTACGGTCATAATTTTATGCGTCATTGTTTAAGTAAACATAAAAAATAAGTAAACAGATCACATTTTTTAAATATAAACATCAATGCTTGTTCACTTAATAACAGTAATGTCAAACAAAGAATATAATAATCTCAAGGAATATAATGTAAACGATTAAGACACAAATTCAGGTTTGAACGCTAAGCACGTTCAAGCCACGATTTTTGGTCCCTTAGTACCATGTTTTTAAGGTTTAATTTTAGAATCGGATATAAACTTATCCAAAAACATCAACATTGCTACGAGTACCTCAGCATTGGCTACTGGGTTTCCGAGAGAGTAACCCTTAAAATAAAATAGATAATGTCGCACATTTCTTTGTCAGAAATAGCTACCGATACTGAGTTTTCTCGAAGTCTATATCGGGTTCCTACGATAACGCATTGCAAGACTTACAAAAGTCTTGCATATAAAGACCATAGAATAGATGCAAGATCCCAAATTTCTCTGACCGCAGATATGGCTACCTCAGCATCTGCATGCGGGTGGTCCCACGCAATGATACCGAGAGCTGGGTGTTCAGGGAGCCCACGGTCAGCGTATTCCGAGACGTGGAGCGGCTCAGCGTGGCTCCGAAGCGAAACGCGAAGAAGCTCTTCGACGGAGACTTCCACATGGAGTTCTGCGATAACCTGAAGCAGCTGCTGCAGGCCTACTTCCGGGACTTTAGCTTTGAAAGGTCAGTTCATACTGGTATTAATTAATTCTTTAATGCACACGATGAACATAGTGTATTGAGAGAAGAAGGAAGCCGAGGCACAGAAACATTAGGGAATAGACGAATATAGCCAGTCCAGAGTCAAAAAGCTGTTTCACTTGGCAAGAAATAAAGAAGAATTTATGAATATTAACGTGGGGCTGACGGTCGATGTACAAGAAAAAGAAGAAAGCAAAAGTAACATTTACATCCTCTATTTGTTCAAAATAAGTCCGTCCACCTGGGACGACCTATTCGAGCCTTAGGATCGCAAATCCTGTTCTCTGCGTACGTTTTTGGGTTAGAGGTCTGAGTTTTCAAAAATAGAGGATGTATTATTAAAGACATGAAAAGTACCTGAAACAGTTTTGCAACTTTCATGAATGTTGATGACCCCGAATATCCCCAGAACGCAACTGCTTTTAAAGTCCAGATATCTACATAATTTACCCTATATCTCGTGCTTTCCAGATTAGAGCGACCGTGGCGCGCGTTCACGGCTGGCTGGCCGACGGAAATCATGGCAAGGAACCTCGGCATCAACTCCTCCTTCATCAACGGGGACCACTGTTACGTGCTGGTCAGGGTTTCCAGGTCAGTACCCTTAAATAATGATCAGAAGTGGTTGTTCTGGAAAATGTTCTTCCCAAGTTTTGCTCTGTTTGAAAATAGACCCTTAAATAATGATCAGGAGTGGTTGTTCTGGGAAATGGTCTTCTCGACCTTCTAGGTTTCACGTACACACATACAACATAAGCATTTACATACAGGCATATACATTGCTTCTGGCCCCACACTAGGATACCCTGTGTCGTGGGAACCAGAAACAGCGACACCACAAATATGTAAAATATCCAAGACCAGGGGGTTTTGAGAACAAATGGAATGGGAAATAAGGGAACAGTTTCACAAATAAGGGAAAATTCTAATGTACTAGTCAGGGTTTCTAGGTACATAGAAGTTGATAGATGGATAGAGAACAATTTATTGTTTATAAGAATAAATGTGGAGTTTCTTTGTTAGTTTCTTCTTCACGTAATCTATTAATTGTAAAACTAACAACTTTGACGTTCATAAAGTAAACATTTTGTTTCTACCTATTTCGAATAAAAACACTTAAATTTGAATTGTACATAAAAAAGCAAATTGCATCGATATACATCCAAAATTCTATTCTGGGCCAGTTTTAACACCCTGACTAACTGCGCTTGTAATCGACCTGAAAAAAAAAGTGGACAAGAGCGAGCTGAGTTAACTCACCGAGGCTTCCTCCGTACTCGCATTTCTACCGGCCACGACATGATGTTGAGGAGACCAATTTGATGCCAAATCTAATTGATACATCAAATTTGTATTATTAGATATTAAGATTCGAGTGTCAAATAAATAATTTACTTACTTATAATGGTGTCCTGCAAACAATGTTTGATCTCGCTTTATGTCATAGTGCTACGGAAAGAAACGAAAATTTGTATGCAACATAGTCTTTTCCCAAACCCGTTTCTCAATCGGAATCTCTCTAATATTCCAGATACAGAGAGACGGCAAAACTCCGAGATCTGCCCAACAACATCTCAGTAGAAGATGTAGTCTCCGAAGCCATAAAAGAGTCCGCGATTGGCGACAGCGTGTCCATCGCTGACTTCATCAGGAAATACGGGTCGCACTACATTGCCTCGTATATTACGGGAAATTCATTGTACCAGGTGAGGCGATGCAGTTAGATAATGCGGTCTGGGAAGTTCAGGGAGAATCTATCTTCTTCTTTACCTATCTTAATCTACCTGTAGATTTTTTGGTGGGAGGATCGGATCAACGGTGATCAACCTAACAATAACAATAGCAACAACAAACGTACATTGCTTCTGGCCATACTAAGGATACCCTGTGTCGTGGAACCAGAAACAGCGACATCACAAACATCGTTTTTAATTTTTCTTTTCAAGGTCATTATGGAATGGTCTGTGCATATAGGTAGATACCTGAAATGTATGAGGGAAGATACAGTAACACCGGGAGTGTTATTGTAGGTATCTACCCTAATACATTTCATAGCGCACACCGAGAGGCTTGACTTTTTCAAATTACCTAGCAAAACTAAATTTTAGTAGTTCATCAACCACGGTCAAATGATTGATCTCTGTGCCTTAACCAACTCAACCAGCCGAGCCTGGTTCTGATGTCCACCTAAAGTTCGTTTATTAATCCGATGCAAAAAAAGAAATGACACGGTGTTACCGCTTTACAAGATACACATGAAAGATATTAAAATTTAATTATTCATAAGAGCAAAGTCTAAAAAAATACATAAACAAACAATTTTTACTTGGTAGTAAAATGGGGTTATTTGGTTTTTATGGATCAGCAACACTCAACATTGGCAGCCTTTGGCTTGATATTAATATGGTCAACGTTACAGTTTTTTTAATTTAGATGTGTAAAAGGCGGTGTCTTCAGTCTGTTATTAGGGATATTTTAATGGGCACAATATTCAATGATTTCCTTTTGAAATATTTCTATAATTCCAGCGAAATCCTGAACATACTTTCTGAATAGGTAGATATTGAATTGATAAATAATCTTGTGGGAATCTGTCAATAGAAGTTGTTTCTCCGAGAACGAGTATGTGTGTCTAAAATCAACACACATTATTAGCAAGAATTCCGGGCCTGTAACGTGATCTTTGTTGTTCTTCGAACGAACTGTTTTGCAAAATACTGCGGAAATACCCACACGTGGGATTGTTTGTATTAGATTTGCGATAAGGTTCGGTGAGGGTCATTGGAAATTATCGGTAGCATCTGCAGCCAGGTGAACCATAGCATCTTGTGGCAACTTCTACCAAGCCGCGTTTCATTAAACATAATTCATATTTTATTAATATTATTATTAGTTCTTAATCTTATCTTAAAACTTTTTAATCTATATGTTAATCGTCTATGCAATGGACATCGAATTGTCGAAGTAGGTATTCGTATTGGTATTAGTCGTATTGTTGTTCTATAAAATGAAGTCTTGGTGAAGTTGCCACTCGGTCGCAATATGGGATATATTTTGAGATGAGCTCGGATCGCCCTTACCCAGTATCTTGGTATACAATAGATACAAAAACATCAAATACTAGAAGTTATGGTGTTCAGTGCATAGAGATATTAGGTAATGCCAGAGATATAACTTTACCAAAAGAATTTGGCTTTGTATGAGCGTAACTATTTCGGATCACATTGGCGGGGATCGCTAGAATACAATTGAACTCTTCAGACTCTTAAGATTTTCAGATTTCTGCAATCAATATTATTGTAATAGTGTTTTTCATAGTTACGCCATTTCAAAATATCAAATTTTATTTGCTTCGGCTCTTACCTACTGTAGTGACCACTGTAGCTTGTATGTGTTTTTCTATTCTGAATATGTATAATACAGTTTCAATGTTGGTCAGAACTTAACCAACTGTCGGGCATTACACCCAAGTGTAGGCACATCCAATCCACCTATAGCCAATGCCTAAAATCGTATAACAGGATCTGTAAAAACCACTGCCTATTCACTAAAAACAACTTTCTCAAAGGAGCCAACCTTGTAATTGCTCAAAATATCGACTAGACAGGTAGTTATTTACTTCCGTAATTTACTGCACTGAAAAAACAAGATTCCTCCAAAATACTCTGCAGAGGTCATCTAAGTAGTCTATGGTTAAAACACTTCGCAGATCCGAAGACCCTTCATCATCACCACCTTCCTTCACCATAAACCATTCAAAATGTCTCTAACCTGTGTTTTAAGTAAGTGTTCTAACAAATAAGACCGCTAATCCTTATGATGGCAGATATACATAGAGCCGGTGTCTGAGTTGAGAATTTTCACTAAGTAAATACTTAAGTAACGTTCTGTCACGCTCTTTTCTGAGAAATTTGACGAGACATCACTACAGTTAAGTACTTACTTAGTGAAAATTCTCAACTCAGACACTGGATCTTAGTAACTTTTGAGACCGCTTTTTTATTCGATTAAGGGCGCAAGCACTCGAAAAGAAATATAAACATCATTAAAATCAATAATGTTGATTGATATTTTTAGAACTTACTGAACTGAATTGATTGACCCTAGCGTCAATAACCTAAGATTTTAAGCTATTCCGCTAGAAATGTTTCTAGCAATCATGCTTTAATAATTTGCGTTGTAACCTTGAAAATAACAACTAAAAACCATTGTTATAGTGAGCCGATCGACCTATCAGAAAGTCTACAGGTTCTTGGTTTTAATATATTTAATAGCATAAGAAAAATAGCTTGGCAAGGCAACGAATAAGTGATTGTTTAATCCTCTGTGGTGATACTAATCTAGGGTCGGCGACTAAAGCTCTAGTGGGAGAAACTTGCGTTAATGTTGTTTCGGATTGCGTTTTGGACTAATGTGATTCAGTCCGCCGACCCTAGAATCATTCGTAGCAAGTCATTTATTTCATTAATATATTTCTTCTTATATTTGCACGCGGACAAAGCCATTGCCAAGCTAAGCCAAGCAATCTTCTGTGCAAGCTACAGGGGGCACGTTCTAATCTGAATCTCCACAGGTATTCGTGTTCACTCGTGGCGTCTACTCCAACATAAAGGAGCTAGTGAAGTCTCGGGGTGTCACCAGCATCCCCCCGGCCGATATGAGCAATTATTTTTCACCATTCTTCGCGCAGCACATCGGCGATATCAAGGTTGGACATGGCATGGAGGTGCTCGGCTTTTTGTGATGGAAAGTGCGTGGTTTTGCCGTTAGATGGCACTGCTTTTGAATAAGTTTTGAGTGTTGCTAGTTCTACTCATTGATATTACAATGGCAGGTTGTTTCACCATGAAGGATTTTCTTGCCTTGTAAAGTTTGTTTCTAGCAACTAAGCTTTCTCGGCAATAGTTAATAGTAATTTTAATTATTTTGGCGTCAAACAGCGTGAAGATAATAATATGGCGAAAGCTGGTAGGTACCTAGTGAAAGTACTTAGTATAAAGTATCTAAAATGTAACCCTAAAAATTAAAAAAGCAACGAATACCTCAAAGGTTATGATTAAGTACTTACCATGGACTTTCCATCACACTTGAAACTTTCTGCCAAGCACCTTAGTAACTTTTTTCTTTCTACTTTTCCACAATGATCATGTTCAAAATCAAGCCTATTTGCGCAATCAGTTTCACTGTTCCTATCTCATCCATTATACGAACTGTTCATTTCAGAACCACCACATTCATGAAAGAAAAAAGGTATCCTGCATCCATGTCATATCATGTTCAACCTTTCCTTCGGTAGGTTGGAGTAGACGCCATGAACTTAACTTGAACGACCATTTTTAACTGAAGACCATTCATCTCTGTCGTTATCGTATAGTTAGGCAGAGTGGCTAATGATAGCACTTTAATTTTTAATCATGCTTTTTACACTCCATTAAACGAGTCTTAAGCCGACTTCGGCTTTGAACTCTATTCTTGTTTCCGCGATATTTCTAAACGTAGTCTTTTTACAGAAAAGACTACGTTTTGAAATATCATGTGAAATAATACATGTGAAAGTTATTTAAATTGCAGCTTGCGCGACATGACAACACATATTTATAGTCGAACTTTATGTGTTAAATGTCAGAGTTTGACTTCGTGACTTTTAATATTGAAGCGCGCGCGTTACATCTTTCCTTACACTTGAAATGAATGGTCTATATTCTTCTTTCATGTTGTCACGTCATGTCATGTACCATTTCCTATGCTCTCACTCCAGGTGTTTGTGTTCTCTAGAACCGCATACAGTATGATTAAGGAACGGTTGAAAAGCAAAGGCGTTGGAGAAATCACGGCCAAAGAGCTAGAGGGATACTTCTCGCCTTGGCAAGCCAAGCATATTGGACAGATCAAGGTAATTGAAAATAAAATGTTTGAAAATTCCTAGTTTTCAGTTGTGGATTCGTGTCATATAGCATACTCTGCATCTGGTAAAAGTTCCCTAGATGTTAACGGAAAATTAGGTATCTTGAAGGACGGTCAAAGAAAAATAATATAAGGAGGAGGAGTCGTGGGGAGCCGGGGATTTCCCAAACTTCGAAAACCATTAATTAAATATTTTACAAAAAAAATATAGTTTTCAGATTTGTCCCTGTATTATTAGCACGATGCACTTGCGAAATTTCACAGTTATAGGTCAACAGGAAGAACCCTATGAATTTTGATTCCCTAGAGTGTTGAAATATAATAATATTTTCTTGTGACATAAATGGCTGTATCTTTTTAGGGTTCCGTAGCCAAATGGCAATAAAGATAGACAGACATGACGAATCCATAAGGGTTCTGCCCTTATGGATTCGTCATGTCTGTCTATCTTTCTGTCCATCCGTATGTCACAGCCACTTTTTTCCGAAACTATAAGAACTTTACTATTGAAACTTGATAAATAGATGTATTCTGTGACCGCATTAAGATTTTCACACAAGAATAGAAAAAAAAAACTTTCTCTGGCGGTGCAGCAGGGGAACGCCTCTGGCGTGTTGAGAACTTTTGGATCCGGTGTGTCCCGGGGTAGTATTTTTGATTGATTTGTTTTATAGCTTTTATGTTGTTTGTTGTGCCACTTTGTATGATGATTTGGTGAATGTTTGTTGCATTAAGTAAATTCAATAATGGGAACGGTATAAAAAAACTCAACGACAAACCAAAAAATAAACAGGACTTGTTTTCCGTTACATTCCGGGGATATTTTTCTAGTACGGAGTATAGGTAACGAGAGCAAAATATTCTTGCTTTCTTGATACAAAAAAAGTAATACTTCAATACTTTAGCATTGCACCTAGAGATGGCGTTAGTTGCTTTTATTCTGTGCCTTTACTATATACTTTTCACTACCTATTTATCATATTTTTATTATTCATCTTATTTTTCTCGAGTTATCAAGTCATTGCCATTAATTTAACAACCAGCATGTTCACTGAATTCCTCTTCAAACTGTCGAAATAAAATACATCCAAATATTACTGACACAATAAAAAAAACAAATATTAATACAATCAAATGAACAAACACAACATCACTTTCCGAACTACTTCTACCGTAACTGAACGAAATAATTCTCACTACGCAGGTGGCGAGTGGCAACAAGACTGTGGAAAATTGGGCGATGAAACGTCTCAGGGTCCACTACTACATTTTCTCATACCCGAGCTTACTAAAACTACACGGCGAGCCACCTCTGCTGAGGAATCTCGACAGTTTGCTCGGGAATGAAGCCTTATTACAATTGGAACTGAAGACATTATCCCCTGCATTCAAAGACGCCAAGAAGAAAGTATGGTTCGAGGAGGTTATAGACAATTATTTGAAACTGTGGGAGAGTAATATGTGATAGTAAAATATACATAGAGTAGCTTGAATAGTCCGCACTGTGAGATAAACTAAAGACAGGATAGGAACAAGAAAAACTAGATATCCATTCAAAGATATTAGACGTTTTTTAAATTACCACAGAAGATAAAAACAGCGTGAGCGAATGCTTTCCTGACTTGTAGTTTTTCTTTACTTTGTACTTCTTACTCTTGGATTTCAATGAAGATTGAAAAATTATTCAACAAATAGGCTATTTGACAGTGTGAAAAAAACAGTATAATTTATACGTATAAATTATGTCTCTTAAAACAGCTGTAAGGCATTTTAACTAAGAAAACAATTATGATTTGTAAAAAAACACAAGATAAAATTTGTTAATTTGTATCTGCCGCCATTGCATCGAAAACGGCCTGGATTGGGCGATTTTATGATGACGTCACATGTCAGTTAAAATGGCTTCTGTCATTCATTCTTTCTTGCGTTCATTGGTTGGTTTACCGGGAAGTGACGCCATACTGCCTAGCGTTTTGGCGGCTTATTTGAAAAGTACTCTTTCGTTTGCCTTTTTTTGAAGAAATACACGAAATCATTTAAAATGACCACTTTCTGAAGACGTTATGAACACCAACAATGTGAGATGGCCTATTGAAAAAGTGCATCCATAAGCATAAATCTCCCTTTCTGTGTTTTTTTTTCTTTATTGTAACTGGTTGAGCTTGAGACCATTTTCTGTTAATCTGCGTAGCAGTTGAAATTAGGCCAATTGGCGTCTATTAAAATATTTTGACGCTATTGCTATTTCCAAATAGTACAATTTGTTTTTTTTTCTATAAGACCTACTTCATCATCGACCCATTATGTCCCCACCGAGGGGCTCGGGTCTCTTCCCTGAGGAAGGTATAGGCCATACTCCACTACGGGGGCCAAGTCCGGATTGGTGGAGGCTTGTAAGACCTACTTAGTACGAGGTAAAAGGTTTGTCAGGATCGTGGCAAGTGGTTATTCCTGGGCCTCGATTCTGTTAGTGCATTATAGAAATCAGAAATCAAAAATTCATTTCAACGTAAAGAATTTACATTCTGCTTGTTGAATGTCAATGTACATACAGTTATGTATAATGTTAGCCGCTGCCTTGGGGCCGTCTGTAGTGGAGAAAAAGGCAGCGAAAAAAAACTCCACTCTGACCATCTTTTCTCAAATCACTTTAAAGCTAATACAAATTAGGTGTGAGTGTTCGTATACCAAGTATCTCAAGTTCAATAGGCTAGTTGCCCTAAAAAATGTAATTAGTCCGTCTTTTAGATTATTCAAAAATAAGGGACACGTATTTTTTTATTTGTAAATCAGACCAAAAATGTCAAAGATGCAGCCCATTAAAGTTACGTGTGACGTCACGCCGTGCTGTACTTTTTAGCACGGAGTGACGTCACACGTAACTTTAATGGGCTATATCTTTGTTATTTTTTGTTTAATCGAAAAAAGAAAAAATACGTGTCCAATATTTTTTTATAATCTAAAATACGGACTAAATAGAATTTAATTATTTTGACCCTGGAAACTACCCTATTACAGTCACATAGTCGGGTCACGTGACGCGTTTTATAACTCCATTGACGCCTGGAATTACGAATGCGCGTGCGCGCGTCGATTTGAAGCGGCAATGAAATGAAATCTACGTAGTCATGCGACTGTCATGGTACTACAATGCATTAGCAGAATTTAGACCCTGGGCCCTTAGTGCGAGTTTTTTCATTCACTTTCGATAGCGAGAGCGTTTGCAATTTGTATAGGAGTGACAGAGAGACAACTAGGTGGCGCGCTTTGTCACTCCTATAGAATATGAGTTTACGTTAACGCGATCGAGTAGTTAAAAAAACTCGCACTAGGCACACTATCCGAATCGCTCGTAGCCGAGGCTGCCCGAGTGATCTTAAACGATCACTAAGGTTAAGCAACATACGGCGCGTTCAGTTCATGGATGGGTCACCGACTATGACTAACGCTAGTGGCATTTTTCCGAGCGGTTCCGTGCTTCGCAAGGCACGTTAAGCAGTTGGTGCCGGCTGCCGTCGATAGATGGCAGTCGTTAAGCCAAGTCAGAGGCCTTAAGGCGGCTTGAAAACTTCTTCTGACAGTGAGACCAGCCACTTGTCTTACAAGCCTCCGCCAATCCGGACTTGGCCCCCGTGGTGGAGTATGGCCTACACCTTCCTCAGGGAAGAGACCCGTGCCCCTCGGTGGGGACATAATGGGTTGATGATGAGGCACACTATCCTGCGGAGGACAGGCGTGAATTTATGCACTGCATTGTGTGACCTAATTAGTACCTACGTAAACGCCAGCATTCGAGTCTTTAGGAAACTATTGTATAATTACATTCTGACTTGAATGAACTAGTAGGAGACAGCTAACATATTGGTGCTATTTTTACCGTAAAAATACAAAATAAAACATATAAATTTATCGTAATTAATCAAGTACAATCCTACTTACATCGTAAGTACGTATTTTACCACTATTTATTGTATTACATGTCAAGATATCAAAGTTAAATTATCTACTTAATTCGTCACAATCTGATATCCAATAGTAACTTTGGTAAAATAAAAGACTTAAGAAAAATGAGAACGAAGTGCCTTAAAGTAAGACAATACATACAGTGTTAAACAGTAAAAAAATATTTTCAGAATCAGAATGATTTATTCATGTACAAATATAAAAGGTCTTAAATATATAGGGCGTCCCACACCTATGCCACATGGAGAGAATGCACCTTGAATATTGTATAAATGGAACTTTTTACTGAAAGAAGACATGATTTTAATTTAAAAATTAATTTAAACTGCATTCATTGAATTTTAAATAATTTAAAGGTTGATAACATAGTGTCAGAAATAAAAGGAAAACCGTGAATTTCGCAAAAAATAATCCTTATGATGAAGCCTATATATAAGGGTGCGGTTCCACTGAGGTGGAGAGGAGCAGAGCGGAGACGAGCAGTGCCGTGATTCACCAATCACATAGCGAAGTGGAGAAGAGATGTGGATTTCATGCCATGTGATTGGTGAATAGTGTAGCGGGTTCGATACCCGGTTCAATCATGTAATTATTTAAAAATCTATGAATGCAGCTTAAATTGTTTTTTAAATTAAAATAATGTGTTCTTACAGTAAAATGT
Source organism: Yponomeuta plumbellus (assembly GCA_947310845.1). Taxonomy (NCBI): domain Eukaryota; kingdom Metazoa; phylum Arthropoda; class Insecta; order Lepidoptera; family Yponomeutidae; genus Yponomeuta; species Yponomeuta plumbellus. Next base: position 5,109,860 of record OX371206.1, read on the forward strand.
TCCATCTACAATATTCAAGGTAATTTCCTTCCATGTAGCATGGCCGTGGGGCGCCCTGTATTAAATATTCCATGCTCTACCCATTGTGGGCGTACAGCCTGTTAGCTTTTAGAATATACCTCGGGCTCTAGAGTAGGCTTCGGTTTTTGCCGAAAGCACACGAGTGTACCTAATACTACTTCCTGCTCTGTATAAGTGAAATTAAGTGTCATATTAGTTCCGATTTCGAAATTAAGTGTCACATGAGCTCCAATATTTCTATTAGTACACGAATATATTTGATTCTATCCGAAAGTAGCCGAGGTATATTCAAAAAGCTAACAGACTGTATGAATATTCACGCGCCATTGAACGAGAAGGAAGTGCAATAAACCGGTTCAATATTAAAATGCGGAATCAATTGATATTGCATTTATAGACTAGTATAAATTAAAGGGTATATTTAATCTTATAGTTCACAACTAAGTGATATGATAAGTTAAAGTGATGTAAATATTTTTATGTAAGTAAACTTTTAGACCAACTACTTAATAAAAAATGTGAATAAATATATAGATGTGTTTCATTGACTACGTACAGTCGACAGCACATCATCCTATACCCCCATGCACTCTACGCCGTTGCATTATGAGCGACTTTGCAACTAAAATGTGAAGGTTGACGTGCTGTCGACTATACAATAATTCAATAATTTCTTTGATAAGGTGAATAAGTGAATATAACACGTACTAGTGTTAAAATTAAGATAACATAAAAGAATGTACTTAATACGTTATAATATAGAATTATTTTTTTATTTTATTAGACGATGAAAAATAGCTAAGCATTTGAAAACATAAAGATGTAGAGACGATACCTACTGCATCCTCAGAGGCCTTAATCACATATTTCCACTTCTGACGGTCGTTCGTGGCAGTGCCGATTTTGCTATAGATCTTTTCCAGGTTGTCCTAGGCCGTCCCCTCATTCTCTTTCTAATTCTATTTTCTATCTTATTTATTCATTTATTTGCTCCGCTAACAGGATAATAAATAATTGTAATAATTCTGATATTTAGTGATTATGGATATATAATAATATACTTTGTGACTCTTGATTTCTTGGTATACCTACAAATAAATAAACCTAGTTGCATATTAGATTGTTCAACTTCGGCCTTTACAAGATGGGCCACGACGAGGCAAAAATGTTAGGTATTCATTGCCTAGCTTCAGGTTCGATAATCGCACACTTGCAAGAACAACGTGTTATTTCGGAACCCTTACGTTACATGAGAGCATTTTTTTAAGGTTTCAAAGTAATGGCCGAAAAAGATAGCGCTATAACGTGTTGCAGTGTCCCTTTTGCTCATTATTTCGGCATTTTCGGAGTAAATAAAGTCGAGTTAAAAAAAAATCTGTAAAAAAAAAGGTTTTCTTCAAAATATCACGTTGTTCTTGCAAGGGTGAGTAATATGGTTTCTATTTGGGCAAACCTTAGCGTTGGGTTGTCGCGCCAGAAGGGTGGCAGGCGTTCTTTTAAGCTGAGGGCTTCCACTACAATATTGCTTGCGGACCTGTCGACGGCGGCGTTTTGTTCCATCGTAGGGGCACCAGTTTTGCGTGTGTATAAAGCAATTAAACAAGCGGTTCGATGAGTGTAAAATTGGTCGATTTGTTCAAGGAAGTATTTATTATTATATTTAATATCCAACATTGTATTATCCTGTATTATGGAGAGGCAATATTGAACGACAAATCACAGCGCGAGGGCCAGCTTAGCTGCGTGGCGAAAAGCTTTTTGCGTCCTGCATAAATATCTGCGGAGAGCCGGTCGGTGGCATCCTGGCATCAGTGTGCTGTGCAAGCCGTGCGGATGTGTTGTACGCTACAAGGTAATAAAATTACAATGTGTATGCTTTTTTGGCAGAATGTAGATTAGGTACCTACATTAGATAGAATGTATTTTACTAACTTATATACCTATCCGTCTACATTCCACAAATAAAGGATTTTGTATTTGTACGTATTATAGCATGAACCTCTTCTTCTGTTCTGCCAACACCAACCGCAACTCTCCGTAGCGAAATGTCCTCTTCAGAATGTCTCTTCTCAAAATGGATTTACTGCGCAAGGGACATTTTGCGATAGAAACATTATGGGGAGTGGACACTTTGAGAAATACGTTTTGCGACAGACATTTTGAGAAGTGGAAATTTTACGTACGATAGACGTTTATGGCAGTTCACCCAGCCCAGCGGTTCGATGTCATTGTAAAAGCGGCTGGGAAACATTGGACGAGACTAGCACTGGACCGGATGGGTTGGCGTGAACGAGAAGATGTCTATGCCCAACCGTGGGCTCTATTGACGGGCTGATTAGATAGACATAAATGGATAGAGCGCCACGCTTACACCTGTGTTCAATTTGTATTGTTCTCAGTGTCTCCGTAACAATGAGTAATTACTGTTCTTTAACTAATTAGTTCGAGTCAATCATTGACTGTGGGAGCTTACAGACGAGTGACATTACGTCGGCGACTGCTTGTGATATTGGTAGGCGACGGACAGCGACTGTAGGCGACTGTCGGCGACAGTCTCCGATTCGTGCCTTTTCGCTGCCATGACATGTTGCCACTAGTAACTGCCCGTCTTCGAGAGTCGGGATGCATCGGCGACTGTCGGCGACCATCGGCGGTATTCGCGATGCGTCGGCGACTGTCGACCATGGATGTAATAATCAAACATCCTTGCTGTCGACTAATTTGAAAATCTATCGTCGGTGGTTATCTGCGACTGTCGCCGACCTAAGTCGCAAGCAGTCGCCGATATACTGTCGCTCGTCTGTGAGCTCCCTAACTTAAGTCTAGAACTAATTAAGTAATTGGCATACCTAGTTCCTACTTAAATACCGCGATATCGAACTGAGTTAATTGTACAGCGTTTAGTAGCTCTAATTGCGTGTGTGACTCTTTTCACTCGTAACGTGAATGTCAACGAAGAATCAAAATAAAATGCAGATTATATAAAACTCCGATTCTGTACTATGTTCGGCTGTATGATGTGGAATGCTTCTGTAAGTAACTTTCTTCTGTACAGTCCACAACTGGAGCGCTATTATTAGGAAGTAGGTATTCCAATGTACCTATGGAGTTGTCCGATTTAACTTACTCCGATTTGTCAAATACGTCTCGATATTACACTCCGCAATCGTGAAAATGATGAAACGGTAGTGTGGACACTTATATAATACGAGGGAAGGTCGGCCTAAGCCACAGACATCTGAAGTAATCAGATATCCTATGGCCTAAGCGTATGTACCTACATTTTAGTTGCTAATTTGCCGGTAAACCTTAATTTTAACAAGCGCTATGTCAAGCACTACAAATGATTATGGCATTAAAATATTGCCTAATCTGAAACCTTTCCTTTAGTATCGAAATATGGATAAACAAAAGCTTAAAGTCCGGATTGAAATTCTCAAATAGATCAGAAGATAAGAATACTTTTTCTTTATTCTTTATTCAAATAATGTTTCATTCAACTTTTCGTGAGCACTTGTAAGATCGTCATGTTTAGAGGGGTGTACTTCAAGATGAAATCTTCGCCACTCTAAACAGGGCTTACTACAGATATTATAAATCTGTGGGCCCTACGGTAGTTGATTGTCCATGGGTTACCAGGAAGTGGCGTACCTTTAAGGAGGTCTTACGCAGCAGTGGATGAGTAGGGCCACCCCCATTTCAATAGAGACAGTAGTTGGCCTCTGCACCTGGCGCGGAAGCCAGGCGCCTGGCGGTTCTACGACAGTACGATGAAAGTGATTATCTGAAAAGTTGCTCCAACAACGAAGATGACGTGAGCTGTGTCTTTGCCTTGTGACATTGACGACGAAGAAACAGCAAGCTGCGAACAGGTGATTTATTGATGTTACAAGAGGAAAAGATTGCAATAAGTGCGTTGAGTCTTCTCCAAACATTCCGTTCTCTCTTGCCCCAGGTTGGGAGAGGTGTGATATTGCTCGCGAGCACGCTGCTGCTGGCAGCACTAGCCCGCACTGACAATGACAAATTCGGCTCGCTCCACTCACCGACCAAGCTAGCGGTGGGTAGGTCGCTCGACATTACCAAGAGGTATGTAGATAAATTCTGTTTGGATCCTTTACTTCTGAAGTTCGGACCTTGGAAACAATAACGGCCTTTCTCCCTCATAAACTGTGAGCGCGTGGTCCTACAATGATAAGATACTTACATTAAATAAAATTGTATAAGGGTCAGTTTCCAAATTGAGAATTTCGCTAACTAACTATTAAACTGTGCTGACTCGTCATATTTCTCAGAAAAGAGCGTTACTTAAGGATTTGTGGCATTGGCATTCCACAAATCCTTAAGTAACGGTTCATGACCTAGTGGCATTCTCAATTTATTCACAGAACAGAATCAGTTGACCTAAGCTCCATTTACACTGCTCAAACTAGACTACCTATCCTGTAATGAAGACCATAAAATAGATGTAAGGTCTCAAGTTTTTCTATCCACAGATATGGCTTCCTCATCAACACTATGCACGTCATTTCCCCCGCCAATACCGAGCCCTGGTTGTTCAGGGAGCCCACCTTCAGGGTATTCCGGGACGTGGATTGCTTAAGCGCGGGGCCGAAACAATACAAGGAGGAGCTCTCCGCCGGGGACATACACATAGAGTTCTGCGATAACACCACGCAGCTTATGCAGGTCTATTTCCAGAACTTCACCATCGAGAGGTCTGTTCTTACTGGTATAATGTGGTAAATAGTAAAATTTCCAATATCTTTATACCACCGTTATCAGAAATTTTACTCAGATATAATCTTCACTAGGAAGATTAGGTCTGATCTGAATCATAGCAGGTACAAGTAATTCAACAGAAAGGACAAATGATAAGTCATCGGTCAAGCAAGAGTGACGACCGAAAAGGCCACTGCCGGCTCGTTGTAAAGGCCCGTACTCACTTTGATAGTGATTAGTGCAGGCTTACTTCTAATCACTTCTGCACTAATCACGATCAATGTGAATACAGGCCTTCACTGCTTCCGAAGAATACTACTGCAACTTACTAACGAAGAAATATTTATTGTTAACACATAGAGTCTGACAAGCGAGTGGGACGTGGGACGCGATTTATTTCGAATTCTTCATATAGCCACACTGCTGACTGTCAAACTTAGGTATTTCAGCTGCAAGTAGTACAGCCCAAACAGTTTGATACTCGTCCTAGATTTAAACAACAAAAAAACTTTTGTTTCTATTCATCATAATTTTACCTATGTTTTAGTATGTATGTAGTATATACGTAATAATGTTTTTAAAAAAACATTAATTATTTCTGGTTTTAAGGTCTGTCGGATGACGAAAATTTTGAACGTCAGGTCGAAGACTTAGTCAAAGAACTCAAAGATGTTGAGAAAAAAGATCTGATTACATCTTAGTCCAGTTATTAGATGATAATAATTTGCCAACTAACACAATAATAATTATTGTTGTTATTGCAGAAGTTGGTGTTAATAAAATGAGGAGGATAAAAAAGGAAGGTTCCTTTTTAAAGCAAGGTGTGTGGGGCACGTCAGGAAAAAAACGCCTTCGCCAGCACAATGTTTCATTTTTAATGAATTTTGCTGCGTTAAGAAACAAGGCATTGAATTTACTGAATCAGATTTTGATTATGGTTCAGAATTAATAAATGTTTTTAAGTTTATGTGGTGCATCTTTGTTATCCATGTTTTTGGTGGAGTGGAAATGTTGGTTTTGATGTAGTTAATGTTTTCGTTTTGCTTATATTTATGTTTGGACTAAATTCATTGTAGACTCCAAACTAATTAATCAAATAATCAAGTTAAGCAAAAGTATCAAGATTGTTTATTCAGACTATATGCAGGGTTAACAACTAAAAGATTTTCAAATTTACCGCCAGAGGCTTGTGCCACGACTCACTTGTCACACTCTACACTATTGGTTCTGCTCATGTTAAAAAATGACAGATAAAAATAAAAATAAAATTTATGATTTAAAAAAAAATACGAAGAATAGTAAGGACAACAAAGAAGAATTAATAGAAATTGTGCCGGTTAAATATAAGAAAGCCGTAATTGTTTCAGTTATAGGTACTCGTCATTAGGCATAACATTTGAAACCACGTTTAAATTTAATATTTGCTATATTATATACAATTTGTTACAGAACAGATAAATAAAGTTTCGCTATTTTAAAGTGTCCATTGCTACTTTATCTTTTGACGAGGACATCATTAATTAGGTACTGACTTTTACTTACAAGTTATCTTTTATTCTGTTTTCATCGAAAGTTTCAGTCATCCATTGACCGGGCTCACCAAAAACTCCATCTACAGGTTAGAAAAAGAACGCGGAATCTTTTTCCAGATTGGAGCGGCCGTGGCGTGCGTTTACTGCTGGCTGGCAGGCGAATTTGACGGCCAAAAACCTAGGAATCAAAAAAGTGTTCATGACGGAGGACTACGGTTTCGTGCTGGTCAGGGTTTCCAAGTCAGTACCCTCATCATCATCATCATCATCATCAACCCATTATATCCCCACCGAGGGGCACGAGTCTCTTCCCTGAGGATGGTATAGGCCATACTCCACCGCGGGGGCCAAGTCCGGATTGGTGGAGGATTGTAAGACTAGTGGCTGGTCTTACTGTCAGAAGTTTTCAAGCCGCCCCTAAGGCCTCTGATTTGGCTTAGCAACTTAATTAAGTCAGTACCCGAGAATTGTAAATGATGAAGTCTGTTTTAGTTTCATTTCAACTCTTTAAAAGCAATGAAAATAGTGGAAAGTTTGCGAATAGCACATTTTGTGAAAGAGTCAAGTGTAGATTTTGTGAAATGGACATTCCGCCATTTTATTTATTTTGCGACAGCGCCAAACTGAGGACTTACGTCGCAACACCTCTGGATTTATTATATTTATAATATCATTATGAGTGGTGTCTGCGCTTTTGTACGATCGCACACACTGATGACACGTTACTTAAGTATTTACTGCAAATTACTTAGTGCAAATTCTCAAGTCCGAAATCGGCCCCGAGTTGAGAATTTTCACTAAGTAAATACTTAAGTAACGTTCTGTCACGCTCTTTTCTGAGAAATTTGACTAAGTAGTTACTCAGTGAAATTCTCAATTCAGAAAAACTTTCATGACCGCGCACCTATTCAGCCAACTTAATCGGAACAAAATCAAAGTTTTTTCAGGTTAAGTTGGCAGAATCGCTTCCCTCGAACGAAGCTGTTCTACTTTACGTACTGTTTATATGACAGATCTGTTTAAAACAGAATAAAAGCGGCACTCTCATATAATCCGGGCTTCACTCATAGTCCAAGATTTTTAGATGTCCGCTCTGCATAAAATCCTTCTACGTGATTTTTTGATTGGATTATGTCGGAGGGTGCCCCCCAAGTATAAAACCGAGTTTCTGTCGCCCAAAACTGCGAGCGTTAGCCGCCATCTTGGAAAACGTTTTTTTGCATATATCTCGGATATGGTAAGTTTTACGTTAAAAACCGAAAATATCTTTTTTGTAGAGAACAAAATTTCCCATCTTTTTTATACCAAACTTTTCCCCCTATCTATATATATATAAAAATGAATCCTTATTTCCCTTGGTCACGGCATCACGCCTGAACGGCTGGACCGATTTCGCTAATTCTTTTTTTGTTCTGTTCGTTATTATCAGGAGAAGGTTCTTATGAAAGAAAAAATTAAGGAAATTGCGCGGAAAATTAGAAAATTTAAAATTACTGAACCACCATGTAAAATTATTAAACTTTTTTAATGTAACCTTAAGACATTTGACATAGAATTGACTGAAAGCGTGCTGCAAATATAGTCAAAGAGGATGAAAAAAATAAATGACGTTTAAAACAGATTCTTCTGCCAATCTTATTTTATTGATAAACAATATAATAAAATCAAAAATCTGCTCATTTATGGCGTCTAAGGCGGAACAAAGTTCGCGGGGTCAGCTAGTTGTTGATATTTTCCGATATATTTAAGTAAAAAAAACAAAATTTTTTGTTTTTGCAAAGTAACTAAATAATTTTTGGAGATACGAAAAAAATGTTTGAATTAAAGTTGGAGAGCATGCAATTTTCTAAAAATTTTTGCATAAATGAATTTGGATACATGAATAAATTTTCATTCCTTTTTCCAATAATTCGTTAAAATATTTTTATTGTGCAAAATTTCCTTTTTAATCTTTCATTTCCCTCTTTTTCACGATAAATATAATAGTTACCGACTCCATGATAAAATTTTTCGATTATACTTTTTGGTTTGCATGCCAGAGTAATGTATTACCGCTCGTCGCTGATTTTCGATTCCAGGTGACAATTTTTATTCAGCTAGAACTCAGCAACTAATCATTTTGCAAGAAAAAGTTTTATACAAAATTTGTAGAAAATTTTATGCTCTCCAACTTTAATTCAAACATTTTTTTCGTATCTCGAAAAATTATTTAGTTACTTTGCAAAAACAAAAAATTTGGTTTTTTTTTACTTAAATATATCGGAAAATATCAACAATAGGGGGAAAAGTTTGGTATAAAAAAGATGGGAAATTTTGTTCTCTTAAAAAAGATTTTTTCGGTTTTTAACGTAAAACTTACCGTTTCCGAGATATATGCAAAAAAACGGTTTCCAAGATGGCGGCTAACGCTCACGGTTTCGGGCGACAGAAACTCGGTTTTATACTTAGGAGGCACCCTCCGACATAATCCAATCGAAAAATCACGTAGAAGGATTTTATGCAGAGCGGACCGATTTTTGGTGCTAAAATTCCTGGACTATCAATATTAAAACTAATTCAAATTTTCTTGGAATCCTTCGGAGCTGCCAAGATCACTACTGTAGGTCGTCAGCATAATCTGTCACAGCTACTATATTGGACCCAAAATGGTAACATTGATCACGTGCCCGGGCGCCGGTGATCGCCGTCTCTCCGTAGCAGTCCCCTCACTTTCCCCTGCTAAACGGATCCAAAAAATTACTTCTAGGCATTCAAGGTCAGCGCTCATTACACGTGACGAGTAGCAAACCACACCCCCTTCTCAGCCAAGATCTCTCCAATCTTCCAGATACAGAACGTCGGAAAGTCTCCTAACGGTCCCCAACAACATTTCCCTAGAAGAGGGAGCCTCTGAAGCCATACAGAATATCACCGTCGGCGATATTAAGTCTGTAGCCGACTTTATAGAGAAATACGGGTCGCACTATATTTCGTCGTATACTACGGGAAATTCCATCTTCCAGGTGAGCAAATACCGTTTGGAAATGGGGTCTGGGAAGTTAAAGGAGAAGCTACCTTTACAGGTCTTGTATTGCATAATTATAATCACTAGCTTACCAAGTATTCAGTGCCAAGAGCAGAAATAATAGCCAAGTTGAAGCTAAATGTAATGAATATTAGTACATTCTAGGGCCTGTGGCACGATCCTACCTCAAGTATGTACATATTATTATTTGTTAATATAAAAAATGTAAAATAATATAATAGAAGTTATTTCTGACAGTAAGACCAGCCACTAGTCTTACAAACCTCCACCAAAAATATGTAAAACTATGCTCCCGCAAATTTTCCAAACATTCGTTTTTTGAAGCACTCTAGGCACAGCCTTCTCTCGGGGAGAGAAGACCGCCAATTGTATACAGGAAAACTTAGATATATAAGCCTTCTAATGTGTTTGTTGCTCTGGTGTGTAAAATAAAGAGTTCTAATCTTACACTACATCCCGGAAATCTCCACAGGTGTTCGTGTTCAATCATAGCATCTACTCAAACATGAAGAACCAGGTGAAGGCCCAGGGTATATCCAACATCGCCCCGGCCGAAATACGTGCGTTCTTCTCGCCCCTCAACACGAAACACATCGGTCCTATCAAGGTTGGACAAGGCGAGGTTTCGGCGCTAGACGGCGCTGCTTTCAAAAGACAGGGTGTTATAAAAACGCGATTCCTTTGCAGGAACTATCAGAAACAGTTTAGTGAATCTGTGGATACGACTTTTCCGTATGAAGTTATTCAATGAATCGTGTTCTTATAAAACAGACCTTAACAGTCTTGTTTCTACAAACTAAATACCTTAAAACACTCCTTAGAGGGAGTTTAAGTAATCTATGGTTAAGTCTATCTAAACTACATCTGAATTGTTTCAAAGAATAGAGTTTTTATGAGCAAGACGTGTTTATAAAACGTGATTCTTTAGTCTAGAGCATTTACCTAGCCTAATTTATTGTAAAGTTCCGCACGTATCAGAGGTTACTTCCTCCTTACTTACCTAAAAAAAAATATCATCATTTTGATTATTTAATTAACAATATTTATTATGACAATTAAAAAAAACAAATACCTAGCTTCCAAGTAACCAAGTCTTGAATTAACCAATTAATTCATTGAAATTATCTTCACTGTGCCAAAAAAAAATTCTTAATGACATCTACTTTTGACTGATAGAAATAAATTCTTACTACACAGGTGACAAGTGGACACGAGGATTTGGCAAATTGGGCGACGGTGAAAGTCAGGGATTATTATTTAGCACCCTCATGGCCAAGCATATTAAAGATTCACAAGGAGCTACCTCTGCTGGACAAGTATCTCGGAGATCAAGCTTCCGCTTTATTACAATTGGAACTGAAGACATTATCCCCTGCATTCAAAGATGTCGAGAAGAAACAGTGGTTTGAGCAAGTCTTAGACAATAATTTGAAACTGAGCGATACTAATGTATCGTATCGTCACTAATGTAAAGTATTTAAAACCTCAATCCTTCTCATTGTGAGAGAGACTAAGATAAAGATTAAAATTAAAATTGCCACGCTATACAGACGATAAAACAATGTACATATTTTTTCTTTATTATAAGCCTTCCTTTACTTTTATGCCACGGAAAGTGGTCGGTAATATTAGCGTAATCGGTGAAAAGATACTTTTTTAACAGTTTTTTTTTTGCAAAAAGTGTCTCTACAATCTAGTATGGCGACTTCTTCGGTGTCGGAGGCCAAGACCTACTTTGGGTCACTTGGCCAGCGAATTAAGTCTGTACAATCTATCATTGATGTTAAAAATGATTCTTAGGAACAATGGCCGTGAACAAACAAACAAAATAAACAAACTTTCGACTAGATGGCATTAACACCAAAACCGGCCGTTTTTGGCATAGATTCTATTTAGTCCCAGATTCATGATCCTATGTTCTTTGTCGTGGGTCCTAAGAATCACTGTTATAATGATTGAGATTCTACAGACACTTTTTGCAGAGTGTGATGAATTGATGATATGATTTTCTCTTCATCTGTGGCGCCTATAATTTGTTGACGGTAGGATTTCAAATAGGAAAATTGAAAAACATTCCACAAAATTTATGAAAAATTAGATCAAGACTTCTCAAAGACCTTCGTGTTTTTTTTTTTTTCTAAGAAGTGTAAGTAGTTGCTACCACATCTTACGTTCGAGTCCATCTTAAAATTAGACTAAAATTACTTAATTAAAAAAGACTTAAAATTAAAATTAGATTCATTTTTTATAGTAATAATATTGTAAAATGCAACTTATGTCTGAGCAGGGCGCGAAAATGTTCAGGGTGAGACGTGAAAACATTCAAGTCAGTAGCACATTATAGTTAGGTATAGTGAACCTAAAAGGAAAACTATCATGACTAAGTAGACTTTACAAGATAACGAAGAAAAAATCGTACTAAGTCCATTGAAAATCATTTTGATGAAGTTATAAATTCTGTAAAGCAGATATGTAACGACGTATTTACGGAATCTTACATGGTGCGGGGCCCGACACGCACTAGGCTGAGTTGCTTGTAAGTGCATACATAATTCAGATAAATATAAGGAGTATTAATAAGAACATTGTTGCATTTATTAGGCATACTGGTGGTCACAAGCGCTTCATATGGAGAAACTGCGAACTGAGTACCTGACAATAAAATAGGCTAGTTTCCCAAAAAAATGTAATTAGTCCGTCTTTTAGATTATTCAAAAATAAGGGACAAGTATTTTTTTACTTGTAAATTAGACCAAAAATGACAAAGAAATAGCCCATCAAAGTTACGTGTGACGTCACGCCGTGCTGCATTTTGTAGCACTGAGTGACGTCACACGTAACTTCAATGGGCTATATCTTTGTTATTTTTTGTTTAATCGAAAAAATAAAAAATACGTATCCAACATTTTTTTATAATCTAAAATACGGACTAAATAGAATTAAATTATTTTGACCCTGGAAACTACCCTATTGTGAATGAAATAAATCTTCTCAATTTGGACTCGACCTGAGTACAATATGACAATACCACGCATTGAATAATTATGCATTGACGGTGACATACAAAATTTTCCTTTCTTTTACGAGACATTTAAGAGCATAAATCATAAAAGAAATGAAAATTTTGTTGAATCAATTCATGAGAATAGAGACCTGTGCGATTCCGAACGAATTCATTACCTCGTCAGCCACTTAACTGGTAAATTTAAAGAAAAGGGTCCAGAATTAAACTGGGAGGCTTAAAAATACTATACCGTCAGCATATACGCTCAGTTGAGGGCAATATTCGGGGACCTTGCGCTATTTTGGAAACACGTAAAAAGTAAACGTAGGAAAAGTCAGTAGAGTAAAAAATTTACGCGTAATAGCAGGAAAGTGGAAGGCCAGGAAGCCGCTGTAGCCATTTGCAAATTATTTCAGCTCTGTATTCCTCAGTGACGTGCCTCGTCTTGATTCGAGTGCAGCTGAGCGGAGCGCGGGTAGCCATGGCGACGAATTGGCTGTGCGTGTGGACAGTATTGGGGTGGTGATGTCCGTCGAGCAGTACGCGCTGTCTTAAAATTAATTCCGCAGCCGGTCCGGATGCCATAGACCGAGAGATAGTGACACAAATTACTTGGTCATTTGTAGCAGTACATATGGCGGTTCTTCAGGGGTCTTAGTACGTAAAGACAAAAAGAAAAATGATGGTCATAGCGCTGGTACCGGCGGCCCGATCGCGTAGGCGTTAGTCGAACTCGTCGGATAAATTACGAGTGTCAAACGATTTGTACCACAAAAATTGTAGTATTTTCCTATAGTCCATAAAAAACCAGTAGACGGTAGTGTCATGCCATACTTCTCCGGTGTGACTTGCAGCCCGCCATACCGACGCGAATGCTTTAATTAAAAAAATAAAAATTCAACCATTTGTACCAGGCTAATTTTTGCACAGTTAATTATTGTCGTGCAGCCATTTACGAAAATCACCATGCCATACTTTTCGGACGGTTCCAAATGGTCGCCATACCGCCGAAAATCAGCAAATATTTTTTTTCGCCAAACGATTTGTACCACCCTAAAAATTTTTTTCAACATCTCCTGAATGATTATAAATAGAAGTGTGATAATGCCATACCTGTGGGAGGTGGCGAATGTGTATAATATTTTTTTTTAATTGTAAGATTTTTTCGTATTTTGAACTATTTGTAACAGTATGGCACTAATTGCCACCAATTGGCGACCGTTTGGAACCGTCCGAAAAGTATGGCATGGTGATTTTCGTAAATGGCTGCACGACGATAATTAACTGTGCAAAAATTAACCTAGTACAAATGGTTGAATTTTTATTTTTTTAATTAACGCATTCGCGTCGGTATGGCGGGCTGTAGGTCACACCGGAGAAGTATGACATGACACTACCGCCTACTTGTTTTTTATGGACTATATCGGAAAATAATGCCTAACAATCGCTGGTGACAGACTTGACTTAGTTGAGACAACGGTGTTTTTAGGCCTTACAATAGACTCAAAACTGCAATGGGGTCAGCACATAGAAACGCTAGCGAGTAGGTTTAGTTCAGCTGCATTTGCAGTCAGAAAAATTAGGCAACTAACAGATGTAGCAACTGCGAGATTAGTCTATTTCAGTTATTTCCACAGTTTTATGTCATATGGTTTGCTTTTATGGGGCCGTGCGGCAGATATAGAGACAGTCTTTATTCTTCAAAAAAGAGCTATTAGAGCTATTTATAATTTACCAACCAGACAGTCCCTACGTGAGTTTTTTAAGGAAATAGGAATTCTTACGCTCGCTTGCCAATATATATTCGATAGTATAATGTACATACATATTATCGAAAAAACATAACAACATTTAAATTAAACAGGGATATCCATAATGTTAACACCAGAAACCGAAACAAACTTGCCTCATCTAAATTCAGATTAGCCAAGGTAAATACATCATTTGTAGGATATAGTGTACGTTTTTATAATAAAATTCCAGAAAATATACTATCCCTACCAGCAAATAAATTTAATTTTTTTATTAAAAATGTAAAAAGGCCTACTATAGATTAGACGACTTTATGAATGATGTGAATCCTTGGCAGTAAACCAATTCCACGACGAGATGGTCGCTGGTGTTCCGTAGATAATCATGAATATTTGTTTGTTAAATTTTACAGAAATTACAGACGCTGTGATTGCATACCAAAACTATGCTATTATTATAGATAATTGATAAGAACTTTATCACACAAGTTTGCCAAAGGCCATGCGAATGGTGGCGCGGTGGCCGGGTCGCCTATTTCCCTCAAATATGGTTGAGACTGGCGATGGCTGACCCCTGCGTTATGCTCGTGAACGGGTGCCGTCCGTGCGTCTGGCCGCAGCATTGGCGTTTTCATACTTGTTTATGAATATCAAATAATGTTTGACATTGCAAGTATTGATTGCACTCATGGGTCTTGAATTTTGACATTCTTAGGTAGATGGACATTCGTACCTACCAAACTTTGTATTAGATTTAAGATGTTTTGAGAAAAGATGGTCAGAGTGGAGTTTTTTTTTGCTGCCTTTTTCTCCACTACATTCGGCCCTAAGGCAGCGGCTAACATTATAATTTCATGTACATTGACATTCAACAAGCAGAATGTAAATTCTATACGTTGAAATAAATTTCTGATTCTGAAAAAATAATAATTTCTGATTCTGATTCTAATACAATTTTTATGGAACAAATCGTTTGACACTCGTAATTTATCCGACGAGTTCGACTAACGCCCACGCGATTGGGCTGCCGGTACCAGCGCTATGATCATCATTTTTCTTTTTGTCTTTGCGTACTAAGACCCCTGAAGAACCGCCATACTGTTACAAATGACCAAGTAATGTGTGTCACTATCTCCCGGTCTACCCTTTCTAGTCAAAGATTGTATATGTGTACTGGAAGAGCCATTGGTTCACCTCTACAATCTTTCCTGCGGCTCCGTCATTACCTTATGAGGTGGAATTTGTCGACGGTGACTTCAGTCCCAAAAGACAGTTCGTCAACTGATGTTATGACATTCAGACCTATAGCAGTGTTATCTGTATTTGGTAAAATTTTTAAAACAATTTTAAATGTACATATTAGTCGCCAAGAAAATGTTCTTTTTGATGATACGCAGCACGGGTTTCGCGTTGCCCGCTCTACGGCCACAAATCATATAAGCTTTGTCGATTATATGTTGGTCCGGATGGATGAAGGCCAGCAGGTTGACGCGGTATTTTTAGATTTTCGGCGTGCATTTGACATGGTAGATAATTACATTTTATTAAAAAAGCTTTCATCATTTGGTGGCACTCCGGGGCTCCTTAAATTTCTCCGCAAACTACCTTAAAGATCGAAGATTATAATTATGTCAAGCAGCTCCAGTCCTATCAATCGAAAGGATATTACACAAGATCCGGAGTAAGTCAAGGGAGTACACTTGGTCCCACAATTTTTTTCATAAAATTATCAATGTATGCCGACGACCTCAAGGTTGTCCAATCAGTTAAAGTAGACGCAGACTGCAAGGCACTACAACGGGATATCGACGCGGTGAGGCAGTGGAGCCAGGCAAATAGACTTGCGTTCAATCTGAATAGTAATGTGAATAGCAAGTGCAAAGTGGTCAGTTTCTCAAAATCGCACCAACCAACTACTACAGATTACTCTCTGGATGGCAAAGGGTTGGAAAGAGTAACCTGCATTAAAGACCTTTTTTTTTTTTTGTTAACGGAGTGAAATGCTTTGTGCACCATAACCGCCACCCTTGGGGGAGGGCGACGGCCGTGTGTCGGACTCTCCTCTCCTAGTACTAGGAGAGGCATACCTCCTAAAACACCCCGGGGGCCGTCCTGTCGCTCGTGCAATGGGGCGCCGCCGGATCTCGCAAGTGGTGTAACCACAACGCGAATGTGACAGCGGCGCCCCGGCGACGTCGACCCGACTCGCAAGGAGTCGGGCCCACCCTCACTGGAGAAGGGGCATGGGCCCCCCACCCCCTTCTCCCGTCACGATGTCGGACGGCAGGTCCCCCAACCTGCCGTCTGTGACCCTCACTCAACCGGCGGCGCAAGGTCCGCGCGGCGTCCCCCGCGCCACCGGCTCTCCCGGCGGAGAGGCGCGAGCTCCCCAAGCCTCCAGCTACCGAGGACCCGTTGTGGCCCTCTGCCCGGATCCTCGGCCCATCTAAATTCCCTCCCATAAAAACACCCCTCGGCCAGAGACCATATGGGTGCCCAGTCCCTGGTCCCTGTCTTACCTCCCTCAAAATCCCTCCCTTCCAAGCCCGGCTTGCGGAGCCCGCGCCCCTCCCCGCCCATCCGGCCCTCTTCCATGCCCTCTGCTGGACAGAGGGACATAGAGAGGGCCCACACCGTTGCATTAAAGACCTAGATTTGCATAATGGACTCCCCAACATCCTAACTCAACATCCGCGAGCATTATGACAACTATTTGTAAAAATGCTTATAAAATTCTGGGCTTCATAATGCGAACTGCTTCTCAGTTTCGAGATGGCAGAGCGGCTATTATGATATACAATGCGTTCGTTCGTAGTAAACTGGAGTACAGTGCAATAACTTGGGACTGTCGGAAATCCAAACATGTTTTGATGATAGAGAGAATAGGTACAGAGAAAATTTGCTAGGTACCTCTCCAAGCGAATGCATGGATACTACCCATTCAAAGGAATATCCAGCAACATACCAACCATGCCACAGATAAACAGTGACGGATCTTTATCCATGGCATGGTTGGTAAGTTGCATGGTTGGTCTGGATACTTCGGCGCTGAGACGGAATTTACAATTAGGTATTCAATGTGCCAATTATTATTAAAATCACCAGACACCTGTCTGCATATTTTAAGAAACTGAAGTTGTAACAATTTCCCTCTATGTGTATTTTCAAAGTTGCTTTGTTTGTAAACACGTATCCATTACTGTTTACAAAAACTAATAGATTAAGAAAAAAAAAAACAAAAAATAAAATGAAAAATTTCTGTATGCTTTTTGTCAGAATGTAGAGTATAAAAATGTATTTACCAACTTATATAGGTACCTATGCTTTCACATTCCACAAATAAAGAATATTGTATTTGTCACCTGCCCGGTGTAAAAGTGGCTGCGAAACATTGGACGAGACTAGCTGAGCTGGACCGGATGGGTTGGCGTGAACGAGAAGAGGTATATGTCCAATAGTGAGCTCTATTTACGCGCTGATTAGATAGGCATTTATCGACACGAGCGCCACACTTACACCTATGTTCAATTTGTAACGTTCATTATATTCTCAGTGTCTCCGTTAAAGAGAATAATTACTCTAAGTAATTAGTTCGAGTCAATCATTGACTGTGACTTAAATCTAACACTAATTAAGTAATTGGCGTACATACCTAGTTAATATTCGACTTAAATACCGCGATATAGAACTGAGTTCATTTTATGACGTTGAGTAGCTCTCATGGCGTGTGTGACTCTTTCCACTCCTAAGGTGAAGGTCGATAAATGATCAAAATAAAATTCTCATTCTGAAAAACTGGGATTCTGAACTACATTCGGCAGTATGATGTGGAATGCTTCTGTAAGTATAACTTTCTTCTGTACAGTCGACAACTGGGGCGCTACTCTTGGTAACTTCTCCAATGTATGGAGTTGTCCGATTCAACCAAGATTCAACTTACTCCGATCTGTCAATTACATACGTGTCAAAATTACATTTCGTTATCAACAAAATGATTAAATGATAGAGTGGACAGTTGATATATGTGGTACGAGGAAAGGTCGACCTAAGCGCGTAAGTACCTTGTTAAGAACACTCTTTGCAAAAAAGTCATTATAAAATCAACGACTATTTAGAAGACAAGGACGTCTGGCATTAAATAGTACTTTAATATTAAATTTAATCAGAGGATAAATGTGTCTAGTGTTCAACACATCCAAGATATTATTTTGTAAGTTTGAAAGTTTGTAATTTATGCTAAAACTGTTTTGAAAAGAATAAATGTGGAGTTTCTTTGTTAGTTTCTTCTCCATGTAATCTATTAATTGTGAAACAAGTAAATATTCTATTTGTATTATGAATAAAAATATTTGACTTTGACTTTGACAAAAGGCAAAGCTTGCACCTAATAAGTGAGTTGAGTCTAGTCTTCTCCAAACATTCCGACCTCTCCTGCCCCCAGGTGGGGAGAGGTGTGATATTGCTCGCGAGCACGCTGCTGCTGGCAGCACTGGCCCGCACCGACCTGCTCCAGTCACCGCCCAAGCTAGCGGTGGGCATGTCGCTCGACCTCTTCAAGAGGTAAAATCCTGGTTGGACCCCCAACTCCCAAAGTTCTGACCTTGGAAACAATAACGGCGTTTTCCCTATTTTGACATAAGGTTGCTTTAGTATTTACCTTTTGACATTCTCAATTCAGAAACTGGCCCACAGAACCCCTTCAGACCCATGGTTACACTGGTTTATCACACTAGTGTAACTACTGAGCATACCCATACCCGATGGTAACATTAAATTTAAAAAGAGGATAAAGTTATAAAGTTTCGTAGAGTAGGTAACAAAAAGGTTTAAGAGAACTTTTGAAAATAAAAAACGAAGACTTACTTCATTCCATAGACAGATGGCATCACCAAAACAATAGAATAAATTAATTAATTAAACGATTTTAATTTTTTTTTTACTTTTTTTCTATAATAGAATGTAAGTGGCCAGTAGGTATTATAATCAATAATCTAAGTGGCTAGTATTATCAATAAGTAAAGTGTTACCACTGGGTATGCTCAGTGATTACATCAGTGTGACCATCATTCATGGGTATGCTCAGTAATTACACTAGTGTGACAAAGCAGTGTAACCATAAAAATAAATAAATAAATAAAATATTCTTTATTATAAAAATTTTACAATTTATAAAAGGGTAGAGACCCCGTACTAGGTAAAAACCTGTATTACGGAAAGTCCTGCTCTTTCGATTTTCATGATAAACAAACAATTTCTTAAAATAGTAGGTGTATCCTACTATTGTAAGAAATTGTCTGTTTATGCTTTTCAACAAAAGCTCGAACAGAAGAAAGAAATTAATATAAAAATAAATTTCATGCAAAAAATAAGCTAGAGAAAAGAAAATTTACTTATTTTCAATGCGATTAGTTATGCAACAATAAATAATACAACAAGGTGTATTGTATGTGTGTGTGTGTGAGGGTGTGTGTGTGTGTGTGTGTGTGTGTGTGTGTGTGTGTGTGTGGTGTGGTGTGTGTGTGTGTGTGTGTGTGTGTGTGTGTGTGTGTGTGTGTGTGTGTGTGTGTGTGTCTGTCTGTCTGTCTGTCTGTCTGTCTGTCTGTCTGTCTGTCTGTCTGTCTGTCTGTCTGTCTGTCTGTCTGTCTGTCTGTCTGTCTGTGTGTGTGTGTGTGTGTGTGTGTGTGTGTGTTTTGTAAAACAATTATGTGGAACGTTATTCTTATTATTGTACTAGCTGTTGCCCGCGACTACGTCCGCGTGGGCTTTAGCTGAGTAAAGAGTTAGCAAATAAGATAGGGATACTTATAGCGCATGCGAAAGAGCTTTTATACTAACTTCGCAACTCCCTCTTACCCCCTTAAGGGATGATTAAAAAAAAACTACTTTACATGTCTTTCATGACTTTCAATGAAGGACCTTTATATTGACTCTCATTCGAATAACTTCAAAAACGGCAAAGTTTCATACTAAGTTTGCACCCCCCTTTTTCCCCCTTAAGGGATGATTTTTTTTAAACTATTTTACACGTGTTTCATAATTTTAAATGAAGAACCTTCGTACTAAATTTCACTCGAATAACTTTAAAAACGGCAAAGTTTCATACTAACTTTGAACCCCCAGCTTACCCCCTTAGGGGATGAATTTTCAAAAGCCCTGCCTTAGTGCTCCCCTACGGTTTAAAAGGATCCTCTGTGCAAAATTTCAATTTTCTAACCCCTACAGTTTAGGCCCTGCGTTGATATGTCAGTCAGTCAGTCAGTCAGTCAGTCAGTCAGCTTCTCCTTTTATATATATATATATAATTATATATATGATTTACGTTATGGTCTGTAGCAGACGTTCGGTAACTTGATAATCTAAAGTGGTGAGCCAGGTACTACAGTTGGCGAACTGTTAGTATCTTACTTTCATTATCAAGTTCTCGTGTTGGGTGTCTGAAGGGTTTATAAAGCATCACTTTAATCAGGGATCTCTGTGCTCTCTCCAGTCCGATTAGCTTAGTCTTACAGGCGTCAGAAGGGCACAGAACATTGCATCCATGCATCCACTGAGTACAATAACTCGACCTGGGTTCGCACGGATAGGTACTGGTGTGACGGTCCTAACCATACTTTGTGCCCGTTTATAAAAGATGCAGGTTAATACTTGTCGGTACGTATAAGCAAGGTCTTTAATTCTCCTTTGTATAAGTACGGATTACCTGCCTTGATCGTGCCGGATGAACTCTTTTTGCCTCAGTAGGGTGTGTGTGTGTGTGTGTGTGAAAGAGTTGTACCTATGCGTGTCGGCAGGCCTGTCGCACTCCGCGTGTAGATATCAACGCGTAGGTACATGCGGCGGCCACTCCAGAGTGGTTGATAAGTAGGGAATCCCGCAATAAACTCGGCAAAATGGGCCCAGCTCTAGTGGTTGGTGCCTCTGCCTACCTCCTCAGGGATAACGGGCGTGAGTTTATTATTATATCCACAGATATGGCTTACTACTCCTCTCTATACGCGTGCTTCCTTTCGGAAATGTTGAGCCCTGGGTGTTCAGGGAGCCCACCACCAGCGTATTCCGGGACGTGGAGTGCTTCAACCATGGGACGCTGCAACACACGGATGAGCTCTCCGTCGGGGACATACACATAGAGTTCTGCGATAACACCACGCATCTTGCCCAGATCTACTTCCAGAACTTCACCATCGAGAGGTCTGTCCTTGCTGGTATGATGTGGCAAATAGTAAAATTTCCAATCACTTTGTGTCATCGTTATTGGATATTTTACTATTTTTAATCTTCTCTAGGAAGGTTAGGTCTGATCTAAATCGTAGTAGGAATTAGTAATTCAACAGAATGAAAAGTCATCAGCAGAGTGACAACAGAGACTACCGGCTCGGTTGTAAAATAAAATGTATTCACTTTGACAGTGATTAGTACACGTTTACTCCTAACCACTAATCTAATCTCTACCAGAATGAATACAGGCCTTCACTGCTTCTAAAAAAAACTACTGCAACTTTTATTTATAAATGGTAAATATTTAGGAATTTAGTTTTATTGAGTAATTATTTATTTTAATTAGCTTATAGTAGATTAGTTTAATAGAGAATGTTATTTAAGTTTTTATCCATGTATGATGTTTAATAAATACCTATAACTTATACTGCAACTTGCTACTGAAGAAATATTCATTACTAGCTTTCGCCCGCGACTCCGTCCGCGTAGACTTTAGTTCAAAATTTTGCAACCCCGTTCACTCCCTTAAGGGTTAAATTTGAAAAAAAAAGGCGAAACATGTGTTCAATCATTTGCGTTGAAGAGTATTTATTTTAAGTTTCAAGAAAATTTGACTACATTTTTTATACCTCCCATAAAAATTTTGGCAACTCTTTTCGCCCACTTTGAGGTTGAACTTAAAAAAATCCCGTCTTATTCCTTGCCTACATTATATATTTATAGACCCTCTGTGCAAAATTTCAGCTTGCTAGGTCCAACGGCTTGGGCTGAGCGTTGATGAGTAAATGAAACAGTCAGTCAGGACTTTGAATTTAATTTATATAGAAGATAGAACACATACACTATGATATTGTTTTTTGTAAAGAAAATCGAGAAAAAAATTAAGAAAGAACTAGACGAAAACCCGGCTTCGCTCGGGTAAAATGTAGACGCAAAATAGTATTCCACTATGTTTTTTTATATGGTGACGCCTCTGTATTTATCAACCACCAGTAGATATAAATCTCTTAATACATTCAGATACAAAAGCTCACACCTGTAATCCCAGAGAGGTAGGCAGAGACCACGGACTGTCACCTGCCACTATCCTGACAAATTACTTTCGCTTCATCGACATCCATTAGTCGTTGCATGTACCCACATCGGTTTCGGGTACTTTTAATCTTGCCCTAAGTTAATACATCCCCTATTTTGTCGAAGTATGTCCAACTGGGGCGTCCCTTACCGGCCCTTCCACTCACATTCGCTCGATATATTTGCTTTGTCAGTCTTTCTTCGTTCATCCTTGCTTATGCATATGCTTTCTGTGTTATTTTTTTTATTATTGTACGCACTCTGTGTGTGTGTTTTTTTGTTTTGTTTTGAGTATCATAAAAAAACATAAAAATATTTATTTAAACCACTTTACACAATGTAAAAAAAAAAAACAAATAAATTTTATTTTTTTCTTTCTTTCTTTCTTTCTTAAGGAGAGTGCTTTTGTAGAAACGTGTAAGCGCCACTTGCTTTAGTACGTTTTACGGTATAGTACGGTTCTAGTTGCCTTTCAATTAGAATCAAAATAAAATTGGTTTCTATTGTTCTATCCAGTAACACCTGAGCGCGTTACTATCCTCGTTACTTATCTGTGTATAAACTAACCCCATAATTCATAATGGTCCGCTAATTTAAAACAGCTGCTAAAGAGTGTTATTTTTCATTCTAACTTAGGTCGATAGAAGAAGACAGAGCGAGAATTAGCAATGCTTTAAGTTAGCAGACTATTATGAATAAGGGGGTAAAAATTTAGTGAGAACTTTAGGAGAGTGCGCAAGTGACCCGTGACGGGTGCGTGTTGTTTTCAATAACTCGAATTATCAAACGTACCTACTTATGTATTCCATTAAAACTCATAGTATTTTGAGTAGGATAGCGCATATTTCACGACGTCGACGAAGTGACACTCTACTGGAAGAAATATAAACATTCACTCGAACGTCTAGTAATGTACTAATGAACTTGCCTCTCTAATTGTATTATAGCACTCTCCTAAACACTTAAATAATGTAAACCGGCCATAACAGTTCACAATGAAAACTTGTGACACTAAAACAACAATGATGACGTTGACATGTTTACTTAGCAACGCCATTGTTGAATTTAATAATTTTTATATTGATGCTGCTCGATAATACGAATTTTCCGCCCATTAGTTGTCGACTCAGATCAACTATTTTATTACGCTCTTTCATTTGGTGTGCATATCGTTCGAGTCTACCGTAGACCCGAACGAAATTATTAATGTAGATTGTAAGGCCCACCAATTTATTCACAAATTTATTCCCAACCATTCTACGAATTTGTAGAAATAGTGTCGGTTAAATAAGTAAGCCGTTATTGTTTCAGTTATACTCGTCAGTAAGAATAATACTCGTCAGTAAGAATAATACTCGTCAGTAAGAATAATACTTACTGTGACGAAAGCTTTGAAAGTACGTTTAATTTGAAATCAAATTTAATATCTGCAATATTATTTATGCACTTTATTATGGAACAGGTACCTAAGGTTTATTTCACTATTTCAAAGTGATCAAAAACATCGCTTCCCCGCCGACGATAGTTCAGACTTTAGTCGTGGAATCCGTCATTTGCATAGTGCCAGTGAACATTATTTGCTATAAACCAATCTAGAACGTGAAAATAAGTGACGTGTCATCAGCAAATAGAACTATCTCAGACATTTTTTGTACCATAAACGGTAAATCATTTACATATACTAGGAAAAAGAATGGCCCTAGGACAGATCTCTGCGGGACTCCTATTTTTACAAGTGAACCCGACGATTTAATTAGATTTATGTCTGCTTTTTTAACCCTTCCTTCTAAATACGATTTTAAAAGATCTCATCTTGCATTTTTTATTATGTAATGTTTTAACTTTGAGAGTAGTGTTTCACTACATAATCCAATGCCTTTGACAAATCACAAAATATTTCTATAGCATCCCTATGATCCTCCCACGCACTGAAAATATGTTTAACTAACATGACTCCAGCGTCTGTTGTATTCCGCCCTTTAGTGAAACCGAGCTGCTGACTATGAAGGAGTTGGTAATTATTGAAATGCAAAAGTAATTGATCTAAGATAATTCTCTCAAATATTTGAATACATGGACGTCCAGACAAACAAAATATTAGATACAGGTGTCAAACATAACAAAGTCAGTCAACTTTAACAATTAAAAACCATTGCTTTGATGAGTCCATAGGCCCACAAAAATTCTACAAGTTAAAGCAAGACGAAGACTTTTTCCAGATTAGAGCAGCCGTGGCGCGCCTTAGCGGGTACCTGGAAGCCGGATTCGGTAGCCCTGACCCTGGGCCTAGACTCAAAGTTCATGTCGATGAACTACGGTTACGTGCTTGTCAGGGTTTCCAAGTGAGTACCCGTTAATTATGAATAATAGTGAAGTGGTATTTTTCCGAGCGGTTCCATGCTTCGCAAGGAACGTTAAGCAGTTGGTGTCGGGTGCCGTCAATAGATGGCAGTCGTTCAGCCAAGTCAGAGTCCTTAGGCCGGCTTGAAAACTTCTGACAGTAAGACCAGCCACTAGTCTTACAAGCCTCCACCAATCCGGACTAGACCCCCGTGGTGGAGTATGACCTATACCTTCCTCAGGGAAGCCCCTCGTTGGGGACATAATGGGTTGATGATGTAGTATGTTTTGGATTAATTTTAACGCTTAAAAAGCAATGAAAACAGGAAAAAAAATTCAACATTTTGTGAAAGAATTTATGACAAGGACATTTTGTGAAATGGACATTTAGCGATTTTATTTATTTTGCGACAACTTCTTAGGGCCCTCGCCCACGGCGGCTTTTTGTAGCGCTACGGCCGCGCGACGGTGGCGCGTTAGCAGTGCTACAGCCGCGCGCTTGCATCGCTACGGTCGCGCGTTGCAAAAGCGACCTACGCGCGTTAGTAGCGATGCCGTCGCGCGTTTACGAAACGGGATTATTCAGTCAGCCGGGGCTACGTGACGTCGCTGTCGTTGTCGGCGCTTCGGCTGCTTACGTAAAAGCAGCACCAAAGACAACGTGACTAATGTTGCCTCAACGGAGTCCATCTTGCAACTGTGGCGATTGGAAGCGCGACAGAAGCGCTACGGCCGCGCGACGGTGGCACGTTCGCATCGCGACAGAAGCGTGGTTACGTGGGCGAGGGCACACAGCTGGCGACCGCATCGCGGCTGTAGCGCGGCGAACGCGCCACCGTCGCGCGGCCGTAGCGCTTCTGTCGCGCTTCCAATCGCCACAGTTGCAAGATGGACTCCGTTGAGGCAACATTAGTCACGTTGTCTTTGGTGCTGCTTCTACAAAAAGCCGCCGTGGGCGAGGGCCCTTAGAGCTGATGACTTATGTAGCAGGGCCCGTCGGCGGTCTCCTTCAAGTTGAAGGTATCGTTATGGGAGTTATATTGTCCGGTCCGGTATAAGGTGAGGAAATCGAAAAAATAGCTAACTAACTTTTCACATTATTTCGATTTAGTGGGGTTTTCATCTAGGGGTGCGATATACGCCCTTCTCATCCAAGATCTCGCCAATCTTCCAGATACAGAGAGTCGGAGAGAATCCTAACGCTGCCCAACAACATTCCGGTAGAAGAGAGAGTCTATGAAGCCATACAGAACATAACGGTCGGCGACAGAAAGTCTGTAACCGACTTCATAGAGAAATACGGGTCGCACTATATTTCATCGTATACTACGGGCAATTCTATCTTCCAGGTGAGGAAATGCCGTTTGAAAATGGGGTCTGGGAAGTTAAGGGAGACCTTTACCCCAGCTGCGGACAAAAAAAACCCCAAGTCTTGGATGTTTACATGTTTGTGATGTCGCTGTTTCTGATTCCCACGACACAGGGTATCCTAGTGTGGGGACAGAAGCAATGGATGTGTTTGTGTGTAAAGATGTATGTTTATGTTTGTATACGTCTTGTATTGCAATACTAAGTTCGTTATTATATTTTTGTGACGTAAGCTTAAGGTATCCATGTATATTTTATGTTCTTATATATTTAGTGAAGTTAATGAAAGAAAACATAGTGATTTGATGAGGTTGACATGATCGCGTTGTGATCAAAGCTTAAAATAAAAAATATAAACTCATGCCCGTTATCCCCGAGGGAGTAGGCAGAGGCACCAACCACTAGAACTGGGCCCACGTTTTGTCGAGTTTTTTAGGTCCCAACGTGGCAATTTATCAATTTACCAATTGGTCAAAGCTTTTAAATAAAACTTAAGATTGTAATACATAATATAATTTTATCCCATCAAAAACATAAATGTGAATGATATGAGAGCCAAGTTCAATAGGTGCCTATTAAGAACAGACGTCGTTATCGATTTCGCCGACAAAAGAATTGAGATCTATAATATAGGTGCTGCCAAGTTCTCTGAAGAAAATCATGAAATTTTAGTTACAAGATCACTGAGATGTAAATTGTAATTCAAGCTCAAGATTTGACTGCTAGTTTTTACCAACAAACCAAATTTCAGAAAAGTCACATATGTAGGTATGATATCAACCTAATAGCATAAGTACAATACAAACAGAAATTACACTAACCTCCGTATGACTAAATGAAGTAGAGTTCATTAAATAAATATTATTTAGCCTGTACGTGTCAAACTTACTAGCCAAGTCAAATCTTAAGCTTGAATAACAATTTACTCGTACATCTCTAGTGATCTTGTAACTAAAATTTCATGATTTTCTTCAGAGAACTTGGCAGCACCCATATAGATCTCAATTCTTTTGTCAGCGAAATCGATAACGACGTCTGTTCTTAATACCTATTGAACTTGGCTCTCATATCATTCACATTTATGTTTTTGATGGGATATCACTGCTTTTTGTACAGAGATTATTGGTATTGATCACTAATAAATACATCATTATTTATTGCCAAGGAACCGATAACCGATGGGTTAGAAATCGGCTACGTACGAACATACGTACGTCTTTTCAGAAACTCATTTACAATTCAGAGAAACGTGCATAGGAAGTCGTTTACGGATATTATATAGAATCGGTTAAGACAAAAATCATACCACGATATAGAATTAAAAAGCGCCATCTATTGGCAGAATTTGGAACTCAATATTATGAGGATTTTTTCCTTTGTATATGCCTAAAAGTCTACTTTGATGCCAAATATCAAGTTTCTAGGTCATCTAGAAGTGGGTTAGGTTTTTGATCTATAAGTGAGTCAGTCAGTCAGTCAGTGATAAAAATGCCGGTTTTTAAACGTTAATATATCTATAACTGTTTGAGCAACATTGATGAAACTTTGGATTCTAGGCAAGCTAATGGACTTTAAGAAATGTGCCAAATTTCATATACGTAGGTTAAATAGTTGTAGAGTTGTGAATGGGTCAAAAGTAGCTCGAAGTAATTCCTGTAATATTACATACGGCTGCTGCGTCGCCAGTTCCTTTTTTCTCGAACTTGGCTGGAGTCTAGATTTAGCCTTCTACTTATTCCCAGACCTAAAAATCCGCGGTTCCGTTTTGGGTGAATTCAATAACAAACACTGTGACACGAGATTTTTATAACATATTATATATTATTATTAGATTTAAGACATGGTTAACCAAGCGCAAGATAAAACGTAATCGAAAAGGCAGTGCGAGCATGCATCGACTTATGAATGTCGATGAAGCGAAAATGGTCTGTCCGGATCGTGGCAAGTACCTGGTGTCTGCCTATCCCTCTGAGATACAGGCGTGAGCTTATGTTATAGGCATTAGAAAACCAATAAGTCGTAAAACAGAAGTTTTTATAAATGACAAAACACTAGAAACCATCCTTTATGGCAAACCCTACTTTTTTATGTACCTATTAAATGGTGTCCGTATAGTTGGCTTTCACGTGGTCGATTTCAGTACTTTTAAGTATGACACCGAACTGTGTATCAATAGTGCCTAATACTGCTACGAGGCACAATTAGCTAGAACAAGTATTTCAGGAGATATTCATGCGACTCACTGAGGCAGCCAACTAGACAGACGTCTACTTAGCAAATGTCCCTCCGCAGGGCAGGTCCCTCTCAGAGAGAGAAGACCGCCATTGTATACGAGAAAACTTAGATATGTAAGCCTTCTGATGTATTTGTTTCTCTGGTGTGTAAAATAAAGAGTTCTAATCTTACACTAAATCCCAAAAATCTCCACAGGTATTCGCGTTCAATAGTAGCGTCTACTCCAGCATGAAGGACCATGTGAAGGCCCGGGGTATCTCCAACATTCCCCGGGCCGAAATACAGGCGTTCTTTTCGCCCCTCTACGCGAAACACATCGGTCCTATCAAGGTTGGACAGTGCATGGTTTTGGCGCTAGACGGCGCCGCTTTCAAAAGACAAGGTCTTAAGGCTGTAACAAGGGCGAATGACTTTGAGCATTTGACCTCTGAGTTATAGAATAATAACTAGCGCAATCTCTTGAATGTTTGTTGTACTTCTTCGGCGAATACTTTAAAGGCTAATCCATAATCCAAAGATTACACAGATAAGAGATGTGGCGGATGTTCGATGGCGATTGTTCCCTGCGCTAATTAAGAAATCGTACAATTTTGTACTAATCACGCTTAATATTAACATTAAAAAATATATGAGCAGTTAGGATTGCAGATATTGATGTGGCCGATATTTGCATGAAAGATTTAAATGAAAAGCTACTATCGTTTACCAGCGAAATTAGATTTTGTGGAATATAAAGCTTTTGGAAAAAAAAAAATTTTGCCATCTAGACAGGTTAAATGCAATCTTTATTCCGTACGAATTAGTCACTGATATATCCTTTGTTACCAAAGATTTTATTCAGAATTTTTTAGTGCGTACTTTTGCCTAACATTTCAGTTAAAGCTAGCCAATTTTGCAACATTTGCCCTTGTTACACCCTTAAGCCTGCAGTACAATGTTGGTCGAGCTTAGGCCAACGCGAGCGTAGGCAAACTAATACAAGGCAAGCCTAATTTAATAGGCCTAGACGTTCGGCAAGTTTATGGAAAACCAATGCAAGTATAGACGAGTCTTGACAAAAACCGACACCGCCCCGAAGTGCGGCCAATGGTCGCGAGCGATTGCAAGTGGTGACAAGCGACGCCAAATGATCTACACGACGGCGCTTGCCTTTACTCGGCCTAATAGGCGAGCGACACCGAGCTATGGCATGACAATGCGAGCATACTGTCTATAAGTTGGTATTGGCCTTCACTTGGCAATGCTCGGACAGCATGTATTGCAGGCTTTATGAAAACACAATTCCTCTGAAGCAACTCTCAGGTTCAGTTTAATTTAATCGGTGGGTACGTCTTTTCCTAAAGAAGTGATTGATTGATTTCCTAAAGAGTGATGAATCCTTAACGAGACCTTACCGCGGTTTTGCTTACAGAAACCGAATACATTATGACACTCTTCAAAGGCAATTTAAGTAGGTAGTCTCAGTTTAAGTACCTAGTAGGTAGTAGGTAGGTAGATTTAAAAAAAATCAATTAAAAATAATAAAACTACAGACTAAATAAACTGCCCACGAGGAGTGTTTTGGAGGAATTGTGTTTTTATAAATGAGCCGTTGTTTTTCTGTCTTCCTCAATTCCTTTTATGTTTTAGATTGGTTCATCTGAAAAGTTTTCCTTTACACGGCTTGAGCCTATTGAGGCAAAACCTTGAGTGAGACTTTTTAAACGATACACAATACCTAATGACGGTTTATTTCGTACTTTGGAAAACCGGCCAAGTGCGAGTCGGACTGTGCGAAGTGCGAACGACTCGTGCACCAAGGGTCCTCGTACCATTATAAAATTGGAAAAAAATAACGTTTGCTGTGTGGGAGCACCCCTTAAATATTCATTTTATTTTAATTTAAATATTTTTTTATTGTTAATCATAGAACTCAATATTTTATGAATATTCCAAGGGTTTACCTGTTGCTTTTATCAATATCGAGCAAAAACATCACGTTTGTTGGATTGGAGCCCCGCTTAAATATTTGTTTCATTTTCATTTAATTATTTATACTGATACTGAAGCAAAATAATATATATAAAAAAAGATTTTTTTAGTGAAAATCACCTAAAAACCATAAAGTTATATGGCTTAGCTTCTATTGTTTGGACTTGACGGGTCCGGCGGGGGTTTCGCGGGGCGGGGCGGGAGAGTGCGCCCGCGCGCTCGCCGCCGGCAGGAAAACCGGCGATTTTAAGTGCTTTTCACTAAAAATATTTTTTTTTTACAATAGGTAGTTTTTTTTGCTTCAGTATCGTGTAAGCCACCCCTGAGTCGGACGAAACAGTACTAATTAACACCCTGTATATATAAATACTAGCTTTCGCCCGCGACTCCGTCCGCGTGGACTTTAGTTCAAAATGTTGCAACCCCGTTCACTCCCGTTAAGGGTTAAATTTAGAAAAACGGTGAAACACTTGTTCAATCAATTGTATTGAAGAGTATTTATTTCAAGTTTCAAGAAAATCAGACAACATTTTTTATACCTCCCATACAAATTTTGGCAACCCTTTTCGCCCCCTTAGGGGTTGAATTTAAAAGAATCCGTTCGATTAAGTGAATATTTCAAGCGTATAACTTCCAAGTGACAAAGCCTTGAATATACAAACTAATTCATTTAAATCATGTTCATCATGCCATTCAATCATCTAATGACATCCACTGTTGACGGAATGAACTATTTCTCACTACGCAGGTGGCAGGTAACACCGATGATGTGGCGAATTGGGCGAAATTGAATCTCATGAATAATAGTTCCAATTCTTCGTCACCTAGCATATTAAAGCTATACGATCAGCTACCTCTGCTGAAGACCCTGGACGAGTCCCTCAAAAATGAAGCCTTGTTACAAGTGGAACTGAAGACATTATCCCTTGCATTCAAAGACGTTCAGAAGAAACAGTGGTTCGAGGAAGTCATAGACAATTATTTGAAACTGTGGGAGACTAATGTGTCGTAGTAAAGTATTTAAAACGTCTATTCTCTTCATTGTTAGAAAAACTAAGATATCCCTTCAAAGGTAGAATATACGGACAAAAAACAAATGTATTATCTTTCTTTATTGTTAGCCGGAGGATTCCAGATAGAAAAATCGAAAAACATTCAACAAAGTTTGTGAAAAATGTAATGTTAAGACTTATCAAAGACCATGCCTGTTTCGTTTTTGTTTCTAAGAATTATAAATAGGTGCAACCACATCTTCCGTTTATGTATCTAGCGGTGGTAGCCATCTTAAAGTTTTTTTTTTTTTTTCCACAGACGCGGAGTCCGTGCCCTTTGGTTTATAATTAAATAATTAAATTCTGTAAATTTTGTTCTACTAGATACTGATGGGAAAATAAAAATAAATTTAACAATAAAATATAGAGTAAGTAGTACTGCATCCTTAGAGCTTCAAACTGAGAAGTACCTATATAGTTTTTAAAATCGTACATTAGTATTAAAAAGATGACGTTAAAACAATAAGTACAGTAATTCAATACTTACTATTATAGAGCTCTTGCTTCTTTGTGCATTTTTTATTCACACAGAAATGTTGTATGCTACTTAAAATCTGGATGACAAGATACGACTAAAGTACTATTATGTTCACTTAAGTGATAACATTTTGAGACTCTACCAAATTGACGTATCGTTCATAAAGAGTAATACAATCGCTTAATTTAATTTCTTTATTTAGACAACACAGATCCATACTTTAAAAAATAAAAGACAAAAGTATTTTTGTTTTAATTAGAATATAATAGAATAGAAAAACTTTATTTCAAGGACACAACACACTATAATAAAATAACAGCACGATTTTACAATTTTTGCAAATTACTACCCAATAAATTTAAATTTTAGTACTATTTACACAATATTTGGCACAGGTTATCTTTAAGGAATAACTAACTTTGACTGCCTTAGTCTGGCGATTAACACGCTTAAAATTGCCAAAACAGAGATCGTGGATTTGACCCCCGCTGGAATTGACCTATGGAGGCCGATGAACATTATTTGTATAAATGACCCGTCTGGGTATATTTCCATGTTTAATATAAAGATAGTTTATTAAAAAAACACATGTACAATGACATTATGACTTAGGTAAGTGGTACCCTGGTCCCATAAAAAGGAAAAAATCTGTAGTTTAGGATGAAACAGTGCTCCTTCAAACACCTGTAATCAATTTTAAAAGTCAATAGAAAGTAGGTAATTTTTTTTTTTAATTGAATAAATTAATATTTGGAATTCAAACTAATTTATGTGTGTGTGAAACTTTAATGTTAACGCTTATAGATGTATGCATCTCAAAAAATTCAAAACCGGCTGCACCAGCTTGGAAGAAAAGGAGACTTTAAAAAAATAATAACTTATAAAATTTACCATTTTTTTTTATTTTAGTTTTAATTAATTTTGTGAAACTCGAATAAATAATTTAAAAAAAATTACGGTACAGAAAAAAAAAAGTTATTATATATTTTCGGCATCTATATTTTGTATCACCAAAATTTATATTTGTCATCAAGTTGTATCACCTAATAAATAGATCTATCGCCACGAAATATTTTCGTTCTCAGATAAACAAAAATTGTTCCCAGGTATGAATTATCAAATTAATGTTAATATATGTGTAAAATAAGAGATCGATAACCAATAAAATTATATTGCATTACATGAATATAAACTTCGTTCTTATAATAACAGTTTTGTTACTTAAATAATAGCTCTGTGCTCAGAATGGTAGATCTGTCACCAAATAAATCGTGTAAAGAATACGTGACAACAGAAATATAGGTGCGACGACGCGCGTAGCGAAGCGGAGCGCGTCGGAGCGTTAGGTTCTCTATGTAAGATCGAAAACAGACTCGACTTTGATGCGTTCTTACCTTGCCTCTTGTTGCCTCTTTAACATAATATGATTTATTGGTGATCTCTTTAAATTAGTTTGCTTAAATACTTATTAGGACACACCTATTATAATACATACAAAAACATTTATTTGGTACTAGACCTTATATCTCAGGATTTTAGGTGATTTATTGTGGAACTGATTTTGCATTGTTTGGTGACTACATTTTGGTGACAGATCTACTATTTTGAGGACAAACCCTATTATTTAAGAAACACAAAACTAATTAAATTGGTGATAGCTTAAATGATACCCTATATTTTCTGATAACCAGTGTGACTTGCCTTTTCACCCGGTTCCGGCTTGACCTTGACTTTTGGGATACCCTGTAGTAGGTAAAAGGATGCAGAGAAGTAACTTTCAGTCTGGTCCCGTTGCATATTAGGGACTCCATTTTTTTAATTAATTTTGTGTATCGAAGTTCAGAAGCACTCAGAGAATCAAGGAAATGCAACTAGATAGTTGGTAGCGTCATCTTGAGCCATTAGCCTAGGCGCACACTAGCGACACGTGACAGCGACAGCTCGGCGACTACACGCGATGACAGGCTACGGCCGACAATTTTCATATATTTTGTTCGAAGCTCCGCACACTTGGCGTCAGAGTAGCGGAGTCGCGACGACAAGCTAAAAGCCATCGCAAACAGGGAAGAAACGATAACGCCGCGTCTGACGCGGCGACAAGTCGCCCTGTTTGCGATGGCTCTTACTCGGCCGACAGGAGTATTCTGGGCTCAACCTGGGCCTCGACTCTGCTAGTGTGTGTAGAACTACTGTAGCTCTATGAAAGGATGAAAATGAAGCAAAAATACTGAAAAGAACTGATGGCCGACGGGGCCGAAAGATTCTTGAATGGAGATCACACATCGGCAAGCGCAGCTTAGGACGACCAGCCACAAGATCGCCGTTCTCATTCAAGTGCCAGGGAGACGCTGGATGCAAGCCGCTTCCAACCGGTCTTTTTGGAAATCCATGGAGGAGGCCTATGTCCAGCAGTGGACTTCTTGTGGCTGAGTGATGAAAGCAAAAATAATCCAGTCCCAAGTATATTTTCGCAGTTGCTTTATTTATAAACACGAATCCAAGTTTACAAAAACGAATAGATTGACGAGACAGCACTAGAGTTAAGTGAAAATGAAAATGTGAAAATGCTCAACCCAGAAACCATCACAAAGTTTCGTAAGTTTTGAGTGTTTCACAAAACCCAAAATACTCGTTCGAAACATGTTTTTAACTAAGGCTGCGTCCCCAGTAGGCAAACTGTTCGGCGCCGACTGAGTAAGCCGCAAATTTGTAGCCAACTGAAATTTGACTTAGCGGCATACTCAAAGCGAACTAAAACTATCTCGCCGCCGAGTTAGACCGAGAGATAGTGACACAAATTACTTGGTCATTAGTAACAGTATGGCGGTTCTTCAGGGGTCTTAGTACGCAATGACAAAAAGAAAAATGATGGTTATAGCGCTGGTACCGGCGGCGGCCCAATCGCGTGGGCGTTAGTCGAACTCGTCGGATAAATTACGAGTGTCAAACGATTTGTACCACAAAAAATGTAGTATTTTCCGATAGTCCATAAAAAACAAAGTAGGCGGTAGTGTCATGCCATACTTCTCCGGTGTGACTTACAGCCCGCCATACCGACGCGAATGCTTAAATTAAAAAAATAAAAATTCAACCATTTGTACCAGGCTAATTTTGGCACAGTTAATTATCGTCGTACAGCCATTTACGAAAATCACCATGCCATACTTTTCGGACGGTTCCAAATGGTCGCCATACCGCCGAAAATCTGCAATTATTTTTTTTCGCCAAACGATTTGTACCACCCTAAATTTTTTTTTCAACAGCTCCTAAATGATTAAAATAGAAGTGTGATAATGCCATACCTGTGGGAGGTGGCGAATGTGTATAATATTTATTTTTAATTGTAAGATTTTATTCGTATTTTGAACGATTTGTAACAGTTTGGCACTAATTTTTCCTGTAAATTTGAGGGTCATCGAATATAAATACAAAATTTCAAAGACCTAGGTGGCGGCAATCTTCACTTATAACCAGATGTTTATATTGTATTTTATATTGACTAAGCTCCGCAGCATATGCCGTGAAAAGAATTCGAGAACTTACTGACGTTGCAACTGCTAGGCTTGTTTATTTTAGTTACTTCCATAGTATTATGTCCTATGGTATAATACTATGGGGCCGGGCAGCAGACATTGAGACTATCTTCATCTTGCAGAAGAGAGCGATCCGATTTATTTACAAGCTAGGTAGTAGTGACTCGCTAAGAGATTTTTTCAAAGAAACTAACATCTTAACAGTTGCAAGCCAATACATTTATGAAAATATTATACATAAATGGAAGGGCATACTAAACCTCAGTTGGCGGCAAACTTTGCTTTTGCCAACTGGGGGCCCAAGGTTCAGCAACCCACCATGTCCCCACCGAGGGGCACGGGTCTCTTACCTGAGGAAGGTATAGGCCATACTCCACCACGGGGACCAAGTCCGGATTGGTGGAGGCTTGTAAGACTAGTGGCTGGTTTTACTGTCAGAAGTTTTCAAGCCGCCCTAAGGCCTCTGACTCGGCTTAACAACTGCCATCTATCGACAGCAGCCGGCACCAACTGCTTAACGTGCCTTGCGAAGCACGGAACCGCTCGGAAAAGTGCCACTAGCGTTAGTCATAGACGGTGACCCATCCATGGACTAAACGCGCCGTATGTTGCTTAACCTTAGTGATCGTTTAAGATCACTCAGGCAGCCCAGGCTACAAGCGATTGGGACGCAGCATAAGCATGAACTAAGCATAAACTTAACTTACAATCAATAGATACTCGCCAGCGTTCCATTTCGCGCACAAAGACCGGTAAATTACCGACATATTTTGTTTTTTTGAAAAACGGTCTTAATCTTGATGAATATTGAATTTAAAAGCTAGGTAATTTCAAATTAAATCAAGAGTCTTGTTTACTTTCAGGTTTTTAAATGTTTTATACTATGTTATATAGAACGGCATTCGCAATCCACAATCACTTTCAAAACCTTAAAATTTCAATTGAGTGGAGACAAGAGAACCGTCTTTTCAAGACTCCAAAGCATTATTCACCAACGTTTCTTGTGGACATCTGGACTCTGTAGTAGACCTCTTGTGCAGTAGTGTTTGGGGTCAGATATATATATATAGACAGAGAATACTTTACTGCACAACCAGGTGAAGTAAAATGTAGTGGTG
Source organism: Yponomeuta plumbellus (assembly GCA_947310845.1). Lineage (NCBI taxonomy): Eukaryota > Metazoa > Arthropoda > Insecta > Lepidoptera > Yponomeutidae > Yponomeuta > Yponomeuta plumbellus. Next base: position 5,146,302 of record OX371206.1, read on the forward strand.
GTTCAGAAATGGTGTCATTAGATATCTTAAACAAGGTATCCACTATCTCCTGAAATATGAGAAATCTTCCTTGTTCAAACTGTCCAGTCGGTGGAGATTCATTCCTGATAGCTGATCCAATAGCCATATCTTTAATTTAAACTTATATAAACCTTGAAACGTCTCGGCGAAGGCACGTTTGTCTCCGAGGTCTCTGATGTGCGATGAAATTGAAGAAGACATCGTCAACATTAATTTGAAAAGTGTTTAGTTTATACTGATTTGTTTGTTGAGCACGGTTTAAAAGCACAAAATTGTCGACTTAAACTTTAATATAAATAGGTTTGGCAACTGTCAAGTCAGGAGTTTGAGATCCATGCTCAAAATTATAACCATCGAAAAAGCAAGGGCCGGTAGACATTTACGGCAGACCACTGGCACGGTGGGTCGAAGTCACGTTATTTGTGAAGGCGGCTGGGAAACATTGGAAGAGACTAGCACCGGATGCTAGTCCGGTACGCTGGACTGGGTGGGTTGGCCTGAATGAGAAGAGGCCTATGCCCAATGCCCCAACAGTCTATTAACAGGCTGATTATACATTAATCGACAGAACGGGACGCTCAATCACACCTGTGATGAATTTGTAGCGTTCATTACGTTTCTCAGTTTCTGCCTTAAAGAGAATCATTACTGTTCTTTAACTATTTAGTTCGAGTCAATCATTGACTGTGACTTAAATCTGTAACTAATTAAGTAATTGGCATACCTAGTTCCTTTTTGACTTAAATACCGCGATATCGAAATGAGTTCATTGTATGGCGTTGAGTAGCTTTCATTGCGTGTGTGACTTTTTAGACTCGTAACGTGAATGTCGATGAATGATGAGAATAAAATTCGGATGCTGAAAAACTGCGACTCTGTGCAATGTTCGGCTATATGATGTGGAATGATTATGTAAGTAACTTACTTCTGTACACTCGACAACTGGGGCGCTACTCTGGGCACCTAAGTTCTCGAATGGAATTGTCCGATTTAACCAACCACGTAAGTGTCAGAAATTACAAAGAATAAATGTTGCCCTAATAAACTTTTTTTTGTGTTGCCACTTGATTCTGGTGCAAAGTTAGCTTTGTCGCACTCTAAGTACCTATATTTTGGTTGCTTGCTACTTCGCCCGTGTACCTACAAGCTCATAACTTTACCGAAAATCCGCGTTTTAGGGGTGCATAACAAATAGACAAAGTACAAAAAAATGCGTAGTTCATTGAAACGTTCATTAAACTGTTTTTATTATTAAAAAATAAAAAATTAACAAATAAATAAACTCACGCCCGTTATCCCCGAAGGGGTAGGCATTTTTTATTATTATTATTAAATAATACAATTTACGATTAAACCATAGTTATTATATTTTGTATGTAGGTATATTATATATACTCGTAAAAGGAGAAGCTGACTGACTGACATATCAACGCAGGGCCTAAACTACAAAGGTTAAAAACTTGAAATGTTGATCGAACCCTTGCGCAAAATTTCAGGTTTCTAACCTTGGTAACACCGATGGGGCTGACATGATCACAAATGGTGATCAAAGCCTCTAAATAAAATAAAGATAAAAAAACCTTGGTAACTCTTTTTATAACGTAGAGGAGCACTAAGAAAGGATTTTTGAAAATTCACCCCTTATCCCTATAAGGAGTGAATTGTAAAACGAGGGTGCAAAGTTAGTACGAAACTTTGCCGTTTCTGAAGTTATTCGACTGAAATCGAGTAAAAAGATTCTTCATTGAATGTTCTGAAATACGTATTATATATTTTTTCGAAAATCATCCCTTAAGGGGGATGCAAAGTTAGTATGAAAGTTTTCTGATTTTCAAAGTTATTTCAATAAAATGTTGTTTTTCTTTCTAAGTTCCTAATTGATTTAAAGGATTATTGCCGACATCCCTTTTTCTGAGGTCAATCCCTAAGGGGGTAAAAGACAGCTGACCCGGAAGCCGGCAATACAAAAGTACGTGATAGTGATAATCTGAAAAAATGTCGTGAGCTTTATCTGCGACATTGGCGACGAGGAAACAGCAAGCTCCGATCAGGCTTGGATCGATGGAATGATGTTACAAAAGGCAAAGCTTGTAATAAGTGAGTTGAGCGTTGAGTCTCTTCTAAACATTCCGTCCTCTCCTGGCCCCAGGTGGGAAGAGGTGTGATGCTGCTCGCCAGCACGCTGCTGCTGGCAGCACTGGCCCGCACCGACAACGATGATAACTTGAGCTCACTCCAGTCACCGACCAAGCTAGAGGTGGGCAGGTCACTCGACATCACCAAGAGGTAGATAAATTTTGGTTTGGACCCTTACTTTCTTAAGTTCTGACCTCGGAAACAATAACGGCTTTCCTCACTCATCAACTTATGCATGTGGTCCTTCAATGATAAAATATGTAGTTAAATTCAATAAAATGTCTAAGGGCCAGTTTCCGAATTACGAATTTCGCTAAGTAATTACCTACTTAACTGTAGTGCTGTCTCGTCAAATCCTTTAGAAAAGAGCGTGCGAGAACGTTACTTGATATAATAATATGTTTTTCGTAATTTATTTTTGTTACCTAAGTATTTAGGTACCTAGTGAAATTGCATTCACAGAGCACAATCAGTTTGCCGGCGCTTCATTTATTCTGCTCAAACTAGACTAATATACTTTTATGAAGACCATATCGTGGGTATAAAGGTAAAACTGTGCTTCCCGTAACATCGCTTAACTTGATTTCTCAGCAAAATAAACAAAAAGTCTTTCCTGTTCCAGCGCCCCACGCTTTTACAATCAAATATTATAATCAAAAGCATACAATATAGTTTACACTTCAACCCAGAAATAGGGACAACTTGAACGACCCATAATTTATTTTTGGTTTTTACGTGCAAAGCGTCATTTTCTAGTTTCTTATTCTATTTTTAGCGAAAGCTTCTGTTATCCATTGAAATAAAACTTAGCATTAAACCTCTGTACTTAGTCACATAATATTTTCCCTCCCTTTTATTTTTTAGCGCTATCGCTGTCTCTTTTATCTGTCGCTGTTTCAGACTGTGAGTAGTCTGCTTTAGCTGATAGTATGACAACTTACTTTATATGAATATCGTCCGATTGCAATTTACACGTTGTATAAAAATCTAAATCCCGGCTGGGGACAAAAAAGAAGAAACTCAGGTCGAGGAAGTAGTTTTGTGACGTCGCTGTTTCTGGTTCCCACGACACAGGGTATTCTAGTATGGGGCCAGAATATATGAATGTATATAAATGTTATGTTAAATGTAGATTTAGATACATACATAAGATTTATCGATTATTTAGATATCATAAAATAGTTTTCTATCCACAGATTTGGCTCCCTCATGTTCTCTATGACTGTGCTTCCCTACGGCGTAAAAGATTCCATGGTGTGCACGGAGCCCACCTTCAGCGTATTCGAGGACGTAAATTGCTTCAACGCGGATCCAGAGCACCACATGAGGAATCTCTCCGATAGGGACATACAGATAGACTTCTGCGATAACATCATGCAGCTTATGCAGGCCTACTTCAAGGACTACAGCATTGAGAGGTCTGTTCTTACCAGCATGATGTGGCAAATAGCAAAATTTCCAATATCTCTAAATCAAAGTTATTGGAAATTCTACTATTTTTCCGCACGTTCCGTCGTTACCACCCAATCTTTCGTTAATTTCGTGCCATTGAACTTTCTTCAAAACCTTTATTTTCAACAAAACGGAGCTCCGATTACAAAAAGATTAGAATGCTAAAAGTCCATATAAATACATTACATAATTAGGTATATAACGTACACACACTTGTATAATATTTTATGCTTACACGAATTCCTAAAAAATAAATAGTAACTATGATTCTAAATTCAATGGTATGAGTTACAGTTTACAGTTCAACCCACAGTTCAAGCAGTGAGGTATCGTTTACAGCCTGTTTTTTAGTTCAATGCAAAAAAAAACAGTCACGTTGACATCTCAATACAATCCAATGTCTGAATATTGCTAGTACGCAAAAACCAAATTACCCCATTTTACTTCCAATTAAAAATTATTTGTGCTACGTATTTGTTTTTTTCTTTTACTTTGCTCTTATGAGGAATTAAACTTTAATGTCTTTGATGTGATAAGGATTTTGGTCACACAAGTCTTCTATTCACGGTAAAAAAAAACTACCGAGAAAACCTATATATTTTATAACGGTAACACCGCGTAATTTTTTTTTGCATTGAATTAAAAAAAGGACTGTAGCATGTAGTAATGCCGTAATCGGTTACGTTACGGCTTTGAAAAGAGCAATCATAGTTTGGTGAGCCCAGTAACTCACCGAAATCCGCTACTTGACTCTTTTTTCAAGTATGTCTTAAATGCTAAATATCTCTTCCATTAGACCAAAAAATATTTTAATATATTTTTTGAGCACCTAAAAGCAACAAAAACATTATTTTAAAACGTTGCTTTGCTAAACAGCCAAAAACGCGGTCCGCCATTTTTGTCTATGGTTTGAAGTCCTCTACGTTTGTAAACAAAGTTTGACATTCAACATAGGTAGAGTTCGTGCCACGAAACAAGTATGAGTCACAATAGAACCTACGCACGCACGACTGACAGATGTTTGTTTACAACCAAAGGTGCTTTCAAGATGGCGGATAGTGTTTTCACCGTTCCGATTTAAAAGCGAAAAATATTTTTTTTTATTTGCTAATGCTAATTTATTTATTTGATGGCTGTAAAGCCATCCTGCATATTTACTTAGCAAAGTCAATATATTTCGGTTTCTTACGTTAGATACTACAGGAAATATCCATTTATCGCGTCAAATTTGATACGAGGCAAGTAGCGTATTCTACAAATTAAAGCAAGAGGAATACATTTTCCAGAGTAGAACAGCCATGGCGCGTGTTCGCGGGTAGCTGGAAGCCGAAATGGACGGGTAAAAACCTGGGCCTCAAATTCTCCGCCATGGAGAACTCAAGTTACGTGCTGGTCAGAATTTTCAAGTCAGTACTCGTTTTATTTTTTTATTTTTATTTTATTCAAAAACCAACAGCGTTACAAACTTTCAAACTAAGGGTCTATTTCACAATCTGCAGATAAAGTTCCGGATAAGCTATCCGCAACCAGGGCTGCCGTCTGTTCTAAATTTGAAGACATAAAGGAACACACGCAATATAGGAAAATTTATTTAAATTCAGAACAAACGGCAGCCCTGGTTGCGGATAGCTTATCCAGAACTTTATTTCCACATTGTGAAACAGACCCTTAAAGTAATGTATGATAAGTAGGGCCAATAACAGGTGTATCTTATTAAACTGATAGTGTACTTAACGTAAACTTAGACTTAACATACGAAACGACTCGACCCTGCCGAATATATCATTATTACTATTTGGTGGTGCCTTTTTCATAACTTGTTCGCCTCACGAGGGAGAGCAAGCATGAGCACGTACATAGAAGTAATTAAATATCTTTCCATCCTATCAATGAACTCGTGCTTCACAAATAATCATCTCTTTTTCCTGAATCAAATTGAGATCTGCAATCAGAAATTATTTCAATCAAAAGAATTTATATTCTGTTTTGAATGCCAATAATTATGTGCACATAATGTTAGGCGCTAGCGCTGCCTTGGGGCTGTGTGTAGTGGAGAAAAAGGCAGCGAAAAAAATTCCACTCTGACCATCTTTTCTCAAATCACTTTAAATCTAATACATAAGTTGATACGTCATTATTACTATTGGTTGGTTGTGTAAATTATCTATAGTCTAATTTTTCCATGGTAATAAGATATTTTTTGACTGTCCATGCTCCAAACACCTTAAACAATATATTATATTATATTGTATAGGGTGTTTGGTGCATGGACAGTCGAAAATTTTCGGGGTGCTGGTGGGGTAAATTACTACATAAAAAAAATAAAAACAAATAAATTGGTAGAAAAAAGATTGGTAGATACTTGTACTTACCTACATAACTAAAAAAGTTATGACTCTTTAAAAACCGATTAATTATACCGGTAGGTATTTAAAGCCTCATAACTTTTTTCCTTATGTAGGTAGCTACAGTATGTACCAATATTTTTTTATTTTTTATTTTTGTGTTTTTTAACATAGTAAATAGCCCCACCAGTACCCCGAAAATTTTTGACGGTCCATGCACCAAACACCCTGTAAAGCTAGAATAGTAACCCCCTTTTCAGCCAAGATCTCTCCAATCTTCCAGATATATAGAGTCGAAAAGAATCCTGACGCTGCCTGACAATATTCGTCTAAAAGAGGGAGTCTCTGAAACAATAAACAATATCACGATTGGCGATAGCAAGTCTGTAACCGACTTCATTGAGAAATACGGGTCGCACTATATTTCGTCGTATTCTAGAGGCAATTCTGTCTTCCAGGTAAGGAAATACCGTTCGGAAATGGGGTCTGGGAAGGTAAAGGAGAATCTACCTGCATAGGTCTTGTATTGTATGTATATAATAATATACTATTTCTAAAACTACTTACTAATAATATAATATAAAATTATGTGTACTAAGTATCGGGAATTTTTCAATAAAACAAAAATAACTAATTATTCATAAAAAAATATTTTATCGCCTTCAAAGTAGGCCCCATCACTTGCAATACAACATCTCCACCGCTTCACCCAGTCCTCCATACATTTTTCGTATAGTACCTACTTGCGGTGGGTCCGCTACGTAGGTTCGATAGCCATTGATGCGACAAACGCTGTTGCGAATTTTATCCACTGCCTCTAGGCCTAAAGGCCTAGAAGGCTAAAGCGCATTCAGCGAATTTTCTTTTATGGCTTCTATCGACTCAAAATGTTTTCCTCGAAGCGGTAATTTTGACTTGGGAAATAAAAAAAAGTCGGACGGAGCCATATCAGGCGAATACGGTGCTTGGTCGAGAACTTTCGTTGAATTTTGGTAAAAACTCTTTCACTATAATGGCTGTGTGTGATGGTGCTGAGTGCGTATACTGAGTTTCTTCATTCACTCTCGATAGTGAGAGCGTTTGCGATTTGCATAGGAGTGACAAAGAGACAAATAGATACGCACTCTGAGTGCGTATACTGAGTTTTTTCATTCACTCTCGATAGTGACAGCGTTTGCGATTTGCATAGGAGTGACAAAGCGCGCCATCTAGTTGTTTCTTTGTCACTCCTATGCAAATCACAAACGCTCTCACTATCGAGAGTGAATGAAAAAACTCAGTATAAGCACTCAGGTCTAGCATCTACGAGTTGTGGTGCCATTGGACGTTTTCGGCTGATACTCTCACGCAAACGCTTCATGACGCCAAATTTTTTTTTTTCACTGTTGCACCATCTGGATGGAATAGGGTAGTTTCCAGGGTCAAAATAGTTAAATTCTATTTAGTCCGTATTTTAGATTATAAAAAAATATTGGAAATGTATTTTTTCTGTTTTCGATTAAACAAAAAATAACAAAGATATAGCCCATTAAAGTTACGTGTGACGTCACTTCGTGCTAAAGAATGCAGCACGGCGTGACGTCACAGAGTTTCTTCATTCACTCTCGATAGTGAGCGCGTTTGTGATTTGCATAGGAGTGACAAAGAGACAAATAGATACGCACTCTGAGTGCGTATACTGAGTTTTTTCATTCACTCTCGATAGTGACAGCGTTTGCGATTTGCATAGGAGTGACAAAGCGCGCCATCTAGTTGTTTCTTTGTCACTCCTATGCAAATCACAAACGCTCTCACTATCGAGAGTGAATGAAAAAACTCAGTATAAGCACTCAGGTCTAGCATCTACGAGTTGTGGTGCCATTGGACGTTTTCGGCTGATACTCTCACGCAAACGCTTCATGACGCCAAATTTTTTTTTTTCACTGTTGCACCATCTGGATGGAATAGGGTAGTTTCCAGGTTCAAAATAGTTAAATTCTATTTAGTCCGTATTTTAGATTATAAAAAAATATTGGAAATGTATTTTTTCTTTTTTCGATTAAACAAAAAATAACAAAGATATAGCCCATTAAAGTAACGTGTGACGTCACTTCGTGCTAAAGAATGCAGCACGGCGTGACGTCACACGTAACTTTAATGGGCTATATCTTTGTCATACATATTTGGTCTAATTTACAAATAAAAAAATACGTGTCTCTTATTTTTGAATAATCTAAAAGACGGACTAATTACATTTTTTAGGGCAACTAGCCCATTCGGAGTGAACCACAACGCGGTAGGCAAACAAAAACTGTCAGCATTGCCTTGATTTTGGAGCGACTTTGCCGCGGTTTTTCGGGTTTCGGCTCGTTTTCGAGACACCATTCTGAGGACTGTCGGCTTGTTTGCATGTCGTACTTATGGGTTTATAATGTTTCTTCGTCAGTTATTATGCGTTTCATAAAAGTAGGGTCCGCGGAAGCTCGGGATACTATTATGTCTTCAGCGGCATGCTTTCGCTACGCTTTATGAACAAAATTGGGCTCTTTTGGAATAGCGACTCGTTTCATGCCTAAAATGTCAATGATAATGTTGTGAACGAACCTGAAAGATTATGTTTACCTGATTATTATGTGGTGGAGTATGGCCTATAATACCTTAATCAGAGAAGAGACCTGTGCCCCTCGGTAGGTGGGATAACGGTTTTATGCAGAATAAAGCAAAATGTTTATTAAATTAGTCATTTTCTCAGCTCGTTTTAACTAAAAAGGAGTACGAAATTTCTTCACCATTGTACAGGTCAGTTAAGTAAAGCTGGCACGTTCTACACATTTACACGTTGCGCTTGTGTAGTGTCTGTGAATAAGCGCGCGGCGTGACGTGTACTGCATGCGCATCATGAAAAGTCTGCCCGTCTCTCTTGCGCGCGATCTAGCTTATGAGTGTGAAGGGGACAGTTATAGTTTTACTTTTGCTACTGTTTATAAATACAGCGTGATCTTTTTGGTATTCAACCGTATGCGCGTTTCAATGAGGGATTTTTCTGACAGCTAAGAAAAGTAGTTCCAAATGAGCCGTTTTCAGAAGAACTAAAAAAAACGAATGGCTGTCAAAGGAATGCAATTTTGACCTCAGCCCAGCATGTGTACATCATCGAAAAGGTCTCAGCGAGCTGAATAAAAGTTACTATGAAGTCCACAGCCATTCATCCAGTAACTGATCACTGAGCGTCCGTGACCCTGTGTTACATAATTAAATTATATTGAAATTGTTGAGGATTTCTGGGATAATTATTTTCTGTTTTGGTAAAGATTTTCTTAGGTGAAATTATTTTTGTTCATGTGAAAATTTATTGAAAATTAAAACTATTTTGTGACCATTGAATTCCACCTTATTTGTAATACTTTTCGCTCGAGTTTGCTAAAAATATATTATAGCAAGTAACACATATATTTGTATTTATTTATCTACAACGCACCCATCTTACTAAAACCTAACTTTAATCTACACTTAAACTAGAGTCGCATTTTGAATCAAAATCATTTATTTTTAAACATACTGTATAGTGAAATTGCATAAGTGTGAGTACTGTGAACGTGCCAGCCTTAGATAACTGACCTGTATTCCATATACACAATACTGTGTGTAACCGGAGCGGTGGCAGGTAATTTAGCAGCGCCTTATACTGGGTGACATTTTCACCGGTACAATAAATTTTACCATATCATTGGTATCGATAATAGATTACATTTATCGAATAAAATTACCATATTTTTTTTTTCATTTTCATTAATTTATCCTTCATCCAATTTGTAACTCATGAGCACCCATTACAAGGTGTCATCGCGGTGCGAGGCAGAGGGCGGCGGGGTGGGGTGAGTGAGCGGGTGGCGGGCTGGCCGGCGCACGATTTGGCCGGTCAGTCCGCGCGCATTGACCTAGGTGAGTGCACGTGCGCCGTTTCCGCACTTCCTGCAGTCAAAAATTACGCGCGCAACACGATGTTTACAAACTGCGAGTATTAAGAAATGGTTCGTAGTTACTTTCTCAGTGGGGAAAATACAGGGCAGCTCGGCGGGTATACGCTGAAGAAAGTTTGCCCTGAATGATAAATGCCGGTTTTATTGAACCTCAAATACTCAACACCAGGACATTCATGAGAGTGACGCAGCATTTGCTAGACTACGGACAGTTCACTCCTCCAGCGCACGCTCAAGGCCGACTAGGGAGACCTCCCTTGGCCGTGGAGATCGAGGAACAGATATTCGCGTTCTTCGAGGAAGACCCCAGAAGGAGCACCAACGACGCGGCACGCACGGCGCACTTCGGCGTTAGCCAGTACGTGGTGTGGAAATTCATACCACTACCAACCAGTGCAAGCATTCCACGCCGGTGACGGTCCTAAGCCCGTGCAAGTATGAAGGAAGAATTGAAATCAAGTAAGATTTTTTTGCTACGTCATGCCTACTGGCTGCGCCGCCGCCGCTTCTTTTCCTTCCCGCAAGCCGCGCGCAGTTGCCAGTTCGTGCGTTTAGTTGTGCTCATGCGTAATGAGTCCATATTTCTCTAAGATTTGCGGATAAGTTCAGACATTGGTATTTTTGTTTTTTTGTACCAACGGGGTAGTAACAAAAAATGTTGGTATTTGTATTTTGGACTTAGTATTACGTATGTTGATTTATTGTACCGGTGAAAATATCACCCCGTATACGTATTATCGATATATATTATCTTATTATATATTTACCAATGGTATTTACGCAGAAATTGAATATTAATTTATGTATCCCCCCTCTTGTCCCCCACCCGCTCCCTTATTTTAAGCTTGCATGCATGCATGCATGCAACGACTAATGAAATTCGATGAAGCGAAAGTTATTTGTCAAGATCGTTGCACGTGGCTGTCTTTGGTATCTGCCTACCTCTCTGGGATACAGGCGTGAGTTTATGTATGTATGTAAGCAATAAGTCGTTAACACTAAGGCAACGTTACGAGGTGTAATGTAACATGTTACACAGCGAGCAATCAGTGCAGTCATAGTGCTTATACTGAGTTTTTTCCTTCACTTTCGATAGCGAGAGCGTTTGCAATTTGTATAGGAGTGACAAAGCGCGCCACATAGTGGTTTCTTTGTCACTCCTATGCAAATCGCTAACGCTCTCGCTATCGAAAGTGAGTGAAAAAACTCAGTATACGCACTCGGTACGTTTTGTTACGGCGAATTCTACGATCAACGACGTAATGACTGCAAATGCTCGATGTGTAATGGCGGCTCCAGACTAGTGCCGTGAAGCTCCGTAAACAAGCGTGAATGTGAAGGGTTTTCGCGGGATTGACGCGCATTCACGCACGCCTGTTCCCCGATCAGAGTCGGTATTTTGTCCCGCGACAAAGGGTTCATCTTCTTTTTTTCCAACGCTTTCTAATATGTTTCTTGTTTTGGACGTACAAATAATGATAATGATGTTGCCGCAGCAAACAAAGTTATAGCAGCAGCAGCTTTTAACGCCCATTTCGCGGCTGGTTTCACGAACGATTGTGAGCATCCCGTGAATGTGGCGGGCACGACTTGAGCCGTGAATTCGCGCGTGGATTCACGGCACTAGTCTGGAGCCGCCATAACATGTTACATACATTACAGCGCGTAACGTTGATCAGTACCCAGCTTTACAGACACGATTTAGGAATTATGCATTTTACAAACCAAATTAATACCTATTAAATGCCCCTCTGCAGAAAACTTGTATGTAACCCTTCTAAAGTATTTGTTTCACTGGTGTGTAGGTAAAATAAACTACATTCCAAAAATATCCACAGGTATTCGCGTACAATTTTAGCGTCTACTCCGACATGAGGGACAACGTGAAGGCCCGTGGTATCTCCAACATTCCCCAGCCCAAACTAAAGGCGTTCTTTTCGCCTTTCAACGCGAAATACATCGGTCCTGTCAAGGTTAGACGCGGCGATGTTTCGCGCAGCTTTCAAAAGACAAGGGGGCTGCCTGACTGATCTTGAACGATCACTAAGGTTAAGCAACATACGGCGCGTTCAGTCCATGGATGGGTCACCGTCTATGACTAACGCTAGTGGCATTTTTTCCGAGCGATTCCGTGCTTCGCAAGGTACGTTAAGCAGTTGGTGCCGGCTGCCGTCGATAGATGGCAGCCGGCCATCGCACGTGACGACGCAATGGTGGAATGGGGCATGTCATAAAAAAAAATATGGCAACGACGCTGCGTAGACGCTGCGACGACGCAACGCAGCGCAAGGCACTAATAGGGCCTCGCTCTTATACTTCCTTCATTGTATTTATATAGATGTCGAATCAGTAGAATATTATAGAATGGAAGCTAACCTAAAAATTTCAATTCTATAATATTCTGCTCTGTAAATATGTAGGACCACGAGAAAACGGGGTATAGTTACTACAGTCTATTTAAACTGCATCTGTACTGTGTTTCAAGGAATCAAGTTGACAAAACTTGTTTTAAATAAAACGTCCTGTCGAGAGCATTTGTTTTAGGCTAGCCTAATTTATTGTAAAGTTTCGCACTAATGCGAGCTTACTTCCTATGTACTTACTTAAAGTAAACTATTTCATTACTTAATTTCATAATGTTAATGGTAATTATGAAAATAAAAAAACTAAACAACTTCCAAATGACAAAGTCTTGAATGAACCGACTGATTTATTTAAATCTTCTTTATCCATATTAATGTGGGTCTTAGACAAAATGTAAACAACATTTTAGTACCTATATCTTTAGACTATTTTCATTATCGATAAATTTTATTTCTGTTTTTTACGGATTACTAATGGTTGACCAAAAAATTATTGACAAATGGTCATTCGACAAACAACGTTTAACCAAATGTTCATTTGGCAAACGAGACATTTGACAAAAGTATCATCTTACAAAAACTCACTTAGCAAATGATCCATTAGCAAACACTACATTTGTTAAATGTTTTGAATATTAAAATGTCAATTGACCTTTTTTAATTTCACCAAATAATATGTTTCGCAAATGAAGCATTTGTCCAAATGTCATTTAACAAAATGTTGAACGCATCAAAGTCGAGTCTGTTTTCGATCTTACATAGAGAACCTAACGCTCCGACGCGCTCCGCTTCGCTACGCGCGTCGTCGCACCTATATTTCTGTTGTCACGTATTCTTTACATCGCCGACCCCCCATTCGTAAGATTGATTAATAAACGAAACATTTGTCAAATAATACATTTTATCAAACGTTTTTAGACCAATAGTAGTTTTGTCTGATAACTCAGTTGTTAAATGTTCTTTAAGTAAAATAATTATTTGTAAAATGTAAATTTAAGTGTTGATCATTTGGATAAGTGAGTCATTTGTAAAATGATTAGTAGTAAAATGATCAATTGGCGAAAGCATTTTTTGTCAAACATTGTTTGTCAAGTGTAATTTTGCCAAATGACTTTTGGTCAAAAAGCAGGACCCCGTTTTTTACACTAAGAAATAAGTAAAATAGATTAGATAACAACTAATTTACTTTAAAAATTAGTGTAGAAACCTAAATAACATTTTTTGACAATGAAAATAGTATAAAGAGTACTGAAATGTTGCTTAAATTTTGTCTAAGACCCAAATGAATATGGTATAGTTTGCCAAAAAAACTTCCTAGTGAAATCTACTGATGATTTGACGAACTAATTCTCACTACGCAGGTGGCGAATGACAACCCGGATGTGACATCGTGGGTGAAATCACATCTCAGGGATCTTGATTCCATGTTCACATGGCCTAGCATATTAAAGATATACGATGAGCCAACTCTGCTGAGGGTTCTGAACAGCTTACTCGAAAATGAAGCCGTATTAAAATTGGAACTGAAGACATTATCCCCTGCATTCAAAGACGTCAAGAAGAAACGTTGGTTCGAGCAGGTTTTAGACAAAACTTTGAGAATGTGGAGTATTTTATCGCAGGAAAGTATTTAAAACCGCAATTCTCCATTAGGGGTGTTTTCGTAGAAAGTGATAATAGGTAGTTACAAAATGGAGTGAATTGAGTAAAAAATAACTACCTAAGATGATGTAAATTATTTTTAGCCATTTTTATAGATGTGTAATAATTCGGAAAAAAACAAACAAAAGGCTTTTTCCAAAGATTTTTTTACTTTTTTGAGATGTGGATTAGGTCTCCATTTTGTAACTTTCTTTAAATTTCAATAAAATAATACCACAGTAATCTTTAGCTTGCTTAATTGCTTTAGAGACATGAGATAGAATGAAAAATAAAACCAAGTAATGAAGAAAATCATTATTTATTTGTTTACAAAATAATTAATCCAATTTGTTACTTTTGAAAAACATCGCTATGGAAAATGTGTTTTAGATGTTCGTAAGACAGTCTCAACCAATTTTTTATCGAATAGATATGTGTGCGTGTGGATTGAGTGAGTACCCTTCTTAGAATCATACTATTGCAAAAATATAAAAAAAAATATAAGCAGATGCCCTTTACAAGAATTAAAAAAAAGTTTTTCCTTAATTAAAAGATGAGACAGTTACAAAATGTAATGAAACAGTTACAGTACCACCATGTTATCTGTCCAGTTGGTAGCGGCGCTAGTGGAGAATTTAGTAGTAGGTAACATTTAAGAAATTTAGCTACCTAAAAATACAAGAAAATTTAAACCCGTCTTTCAATTTTAATGAAATATATCTATAAATATAAATAAAAATCTTAGTAAGTTTAATTAGTTCGTTACAATTTTGCCCACCTAAACAGATAACTTGGTGGTGCTGTATTTTGCATTGTTTTCATTAGGGATGGGCCAATGGAATAAAATTACCGACATATTCGATTTATCGGTATTTTCCCACAATAAATAAGGGTTGCAAACAAAAAAGCGAATATGTTATTTTTTTAATAAATCTTTTTGATAAACAAGATCAAGCAGTAAAAAGAAGAGAACAAAGTCATGAGAACTTTCTTCACAATATCAAATGACAATATGAATTAATGAAAAATGGTCATTATTATCCAATATATGAGAAAATGACTATTTTTTCGTTGTATTTGTTGAACGTCACCGAAAACAATCACGTCAACATAACATACCTACCTACAGCGTAACCTTAATTGATAAAACAAAATTCAATTTCATTGTCTTTTGGATGGGCGATTGTTTATCAGGACCTAGATTCTGTTAATGCATTGTAGTACCATGACAACTGCATGAACATGGCGATTTAATTTCAGCGCCGCTTCAAGTCTCACCGATCACACCACTGATCAAACAATCTAGCCATCAATGGTATGAATACGTCACGTGACCCGACCGTGTATCTGTCATTGTACTAGGTATAATTGTTGTACTAGTTGTTGTTTGATGAATGTTGAATAAATTATTTGATTGATTGCCAACTTCCGGGACTTTAGCTTTGAGAGGTCAGTTCATACTAGAATATAATTTATTCATTCTGTAATGCACACGATATACATGGTGTGTTGAGAGAAGAACGAAGTCAAGGCTCAGAGGCATTATGGAATGGACGGTTGTCATCAGCGTCTGTATTACACCGGGGCAACACTGTGCGGCATGCCACAAGGCCGCACAGTGTTGCCCCTGTGTAATATAGCCTTAGAGCTATGCTGTTTGGCAAGAAACGAAGAAGAATATGAAAACGAAGCTGAAAGCAAACTCAGGACATTACTTAAAAAAAAAACTTTTACAGAGGTTGATCATCGGTCATGAAAGAAAGATGATAGCGACGACAACGAAGAAAGTAGGTATAAAAAGTACCTATAGTTTAATAATAAAGTGTATATTCGGAGTTCTTCTCGTCTAATGCAATTTACGTTTCGACAGAGCGCCACGCTTACACCTATAATGAATTTGTAGCGGTAATTACGTTCTCAGATGCTGCTTTCCAGGAAATAATTACTGTTCTGTAAAGCCCATCATTCACTACACGCACCGCGAGCCGAGCCCCGAGCCGTACCCATTCGTGGACAAATCTGTCATCACCCACACACTAGGTACACGAGTGCCGAGCAGCTTAGTATTAGTCCAGACGGCGAGCGCCGCGCCGAGCCGCGAGCCGCGCACCGAACCGAGAACCAACACATTCACACGCAGATTTGTCTGCGGACTTGTCGCCAGCGACAAATCCGGCGGATGGGCGCGCGTGTGAATGGTAGCCTTTACAATTAGTTCGAGACAATCATTGACTGTGACTTAAATCTATAACTAATTAAGTAATTCGTAGAACTCCTATACCTCTTCGGCGTTGAGTAGCTCTCATTGTGTGTGCGACTCTTTTCACTAGTAACGTTAATGTCGACGAATGATCCAAATAAAATTCGGATTGTGAAAATCTCCGATTCTGTTCGACTGTACCTATAATGTGGAATGCTTCTGTAAGTAACTTTCCTCTGTTCAGTCGACAGCTGGGGCGTTATTCTTGGTAAGTTTTAGCTTCGATTTAACTTGCTCCAAACTGCAGGTACAGTCACGAGCAATAATATAATATTACACTGTCACATTTTCTAGAAATGTTAACTTAAAACAATCTAGAAAGAAGTGTACGACAATTTGTGCTAAATTATGTAACCAATAGTTAGATAGTTTAGGACAAATTGGCCAAAAAGGCGGCTATACGAAAGTACGGTGAAAGTGATATTCTGAAAGGATACTCCAAGAACGAAGATAACTAACTAACTAACCCCCAGGTGGGGAGCGGTGTGATATTGCTCGCGAGCGCACTGCTGCTGGCAGCACTGGCCCGCACCGACAACAATGACGACTCATCGAATGAACTAGTTGTGGGCAGGGCAATCGACATCACTATCAGGTAGATACATTTTTTTTTTACGTAGATACATTAAGTTTGGAAAATCTTAACCCTGAAAACAATAACGGCCTTCCTCCCCTAACAACTGTATTTTTTTTAGATCAGAGTTAGATTCGTGTGACGGTAGGCTTCTCAGGGGCTACGCAGCAGCGTGGCGCACTGCACTCCATAGCGCAAGGTTTCGAGCACGCTTGGTTCGCGAAATCCACTAAAACCTTTTTCTCTTCATCTGTACCTGTTGGATGTCAGTAATGTTATTGTTAAAAATGTTTGTATATTATCCTGTCTCATCTATTAACCACGCATGATCCAGTAGGTATCGTATCTCAGTCAGTTCTGCGCCTTTCCAATATTTATATTAAATAAACATTTATTTTTACATAGCCTCTTTTCTCTTCCACTGCTGGGCAAAGACCAAAATATAAAACTTTTACGTCAGAAAAAAACTACAGTGCCACCGTCTTATCTGTTCAGTTGATAGCGGCGCTAGTGGAGAATTTAGTAGTAACATTTGAGAAATTTACCTAGACCAATGAGAATATTTTAACCCGTCTTTCAATTTTAATGAAAATATATCTATAAATCTTAGCAAGTAAATAAATAAAACAAAAAATGGTGACAGGATTTACAATTTATAAGTTAGTTACAATTTTGCCCACCTGAACAGATAACTTGGTGGCGCTGTAAAAGCGCAAGGACTAGCAATCGGAGATCAAACTAAAGTGAAACCAATTTAATAGGTCACATTTGACACTTCATCAAAATTCATCAACGTAACCTTGTAACGCAGGGCACACAATATTATTTATTTTTTCAAAGTTTGAACTGCACAATTGCTTAACTTTTTTCAGTTAATAAAACATATTTATTGTAATAATGTCAAATGAAGGCATTACTACAATTTACTTTGACTAATAAACCATTCTAAACTTAATAAACAATGTTTGTCCTAAAAAACTGAACTTAATCACAAGGTTATGTCGGTCAACCCTTTTTGTTTTTAAAAAGTAGGGATGTTACCGTAAAAATCGAAGGAATCATCAGTCAAAAAGTTGAATTGAATGCAATGATTACCTGTAAAGGAATGTATGTATAGCCATACATGATTCCACATTGTAATCATTTTATTAGTAGATTTTATAACTAGTACGCATCACATAAAGACGAACTTTTATAGCATGAGAAGTGAAAAACATTATTATATTATTCTTTTAATAATCTAAAAAATACAAAAATAGTTGAATAGAAACAAAATCCGTTTCATTATATATATATTTTTTTATCTTGTTTTTCTGCTAATAGCAGAATAGGCAAAGGACTTTCGTCCGTGCAGTCAGGTCTAACGTTTTTCCTTTTTCTGTATCCGAAGACAACTTCTTTTAATTAATTAATTAAAATAATTAATTATTTTAATTCTTTGTAGAAGGCCAAAGTTAAATCGTTGTTGTGTTTTATAAATATCTTTGTCTTTACAAATCTTTGTAAAAAATTTTTAGACGTATTTTTCTTTTTAAGGCCGAGCCCCGTTTCATTATATTATTACACTTATAAGCAAAAAAAAAACTCGTAGAATGTTCTTGGCAAAGTCGTCGAGAAGACAAAGAAAATAATTTTCGATAATTTTGAACGAGATGTGAGATAGACAACATTATCGAAGAATAATTAATTATATCTCTGAGGGCGGACAGCAGTGATGACGATGACAACACTCGTTATAATTCTATTAGTTCTAGTGAACAAATGCATTTTTTCTTGGTTAAATTATATACGAAACGTTATTTTGTTATAAAAATGTAGGTTAGAAAATAATGGGACAAGGTTTTGATTAATAATTGTTTATTTGATTTGATTTTCAATGGAACTCAATTAAAAGTATAGTACCTATACGTACTTTTTCACAATAGCTGCATTCGATTCACAAATGTTTGAAGTCCGTATCGATTCATTCGATTTAATCGATGTTTTTTGCTGGTCACCTCACTATGAAGCTAGGACTGACACATGTCAATTGTGGCCTATTAAATTGACTTTACATTAGGTCTAATTATTTAATCTACCCCATAATGTTTCGTTCCTCGGGAGATAAACGGTATGGGCGACGCGTCGTTGCACAGTTTGGGTAGGATCAATCAACTTTATTTCCAACTTACCAGTTTTAACGCGGGTAGTTGAGAAACCGGCAATAAAAAACCTGCCTATGGCTACAAAACCTTACGTGACTCAGCGTTTGAGCGTTAGGGTGGAGCGCTCAATGAATGAAAACATTTTTTTTTTCTAATATCACTTACGCCGTTACGCGGGGTTGTAGAAAGTTGCCACTATACTTCAGCATTGCGTACTTAGAATATTATGTTAAACAAGCTATTGGAAGCACTGCCCCAAGGCCATCAAATTTTAATGTTTTTTTGTAAAAGATCAATTTTTCTTTGTTTGACCAAAATCCAAAATCTGTACATTTTTGTACGTTTTCAAACATATTTTACCCGTTTAAAGGTGTAAAAACAATAATCATTTCATAAAAAGTACAAATGTAAAGAAAAAAAGTACTCGGAACCTCTTGAAACAGAGCTATTTTTTGTCATTTTGTATTCAGAAAAGTATAAGTGGGTAGCCACATGACATATTCATTCTGCGGATGCGGGGCTGGGTTCGAGGGTAATCAGGCAGGGTATCCTTAAAGTCCAGAAATGCGAAAAATATAGCTGCTAAGCTGTTCAACTTTTTTGTGAACAATTCAATCAGCTTAACAAAGATTGTAGCTGTTGGATGTGATGGGACCGCACCCAACACTGGTTTCAAAGCTGGCCTCATTAGATTGCTTGAAAGTAGACTACAATGTCCTCTGCAATGGCTTGTGTGTCAATTACATGCTAATGAATTAAACTCAAGACATCTGTTTGAGCACTTGGATGGCACAACCACAGGTCCGAAAAGTTTCAGCGGGCCGATTGGTAAAACTCTTCACAACTGTGAGTATCTTCCGGTGAAACCTTTCAGAGCCATGCCTTGTGTGTTGCCGGATATCACAAGGAGCCGGGAAGATCTCAACACACACCAACTGTACCTGTTTGAAATGTGTGATGCAATCGGCAGAGGTGAGTGTGACGAACGTCTAGCTAAATGAAAACCAGGGAAAATCTGTTACTCGAGATGGCTTACAACAGCAAATAAATAGTATTCTTCGCCTTTACGTTGCAACTGAAAACCCATCTGAAAGTTTGGTGACATTAACTTTACTGAATTTATTATAAAGGTGGCATAAAAACCCGTCCTGAGTGCGTTTACGGAGCTCAACACTACCTACTTGACACAATTACGAGTAAGCTGTCCCGGTACCTCCCAGAAAATCTCAAAAGGATCATAGATCCTGCTAAACAACGAAACGGTTTTATTTGGTCACTCAGAAAACGTGCCGATTGCTAGCGGACAATCGGCCGTAGTTACTTATGACAACTCGCCTTGAGAAGAATTTTAAAAATACGTGATAGAACAATTGGCGTGACACATTTGTGCGTATTTAAGATGCCGAAATTCAATTTCGATGTTCAAGATTTTGTTGACATTTACATGCAACCGTACAGAACCACTTTTCACAAAGGTTTTCAGGGTACCGAGGTCATATCAAGGGCGACAGCAGATACCAATATTGTCGATTCAAAAATCATGCCTGTGCTTCAAATCATCACATGTAATCATCAAGCCACCGAAAGCCATATCAAGCTAGTGACAGAAGCATCTGTGGCAGTCTTTGGGCGAATTATACGAGAGAAATGGATACGAAATAAATTGGAATCGTGCCGCATTATGCCATCATTCAATACAAAAAAAGAGTACAAAACGGAGTAAAATTACTTTTTTTCTTAATTAAAAAACACATTTTTAATTATTGTTATTACTGATTTTAATTTATTACAATATCTTTCCACACTTGTTTTTTGTCATTTACATGATTTATTGCCATTTTAAGAATTAAATTCGATTTTCTGTTTAATTTTGTAAGTACCCCTATTTTTGACCATTTTAGGAACTTTTGACCTCCTTGGGGCGGTACTTCCATGAATTTTCTGGACTTACACCCATAACAAGTTTTTATCCCAATATCGATTGACAACTTTTCCGCACCCCGCGTATTAAAATTTCCAAAAAAAAAAACGCTCCACCCTATTGAGCGTTCTCTGAGTGACACGCTTACTGGGTTCCTCAAAAGATAGAAGAGTGGTTCCCAAACCTGTTACATAAAAAGGAAAATCCTGGATTCAAGCACAATGCAATGTGCCAATAATAAATGTGAGTGATAGCACTAAGTGCTTCCTGTGCCTTTTTACTCTTTAGAGTATTGCTTTAGATGCTCTGGTGAGACTGAGAAGGGCTTCCAAAACTTGGAAGCCAGTAAATGCCAGGGGCATCACTTAAGGTGAATTATTAGGAAGGTGGACACACTGACTTCCAAATTGGATGTTCTCCCCCAAATAGTCAGTGACATAGTGTCATGAAGACGTAATACCTCGCAGATGGTAGTTTTTTCTACTAACTTGACACCTATCGTCATATTTTGGACAATCCACATAATATCTTTATAAATTGTAGCCTATGTGTTCTGTATAAACTACATTATTGCAAACTTTCATTAAAATCCATTCAGCAGTTTTTACGTGAAAGAGTAACAAACATCAATCCATACTTACAAACTTTTGCATTTATAATATTAGTAGGATAATAGCAGGATAGGATATAGAAATCATACAATATTTTTTCTATCCACAGATTTGGTGCCTTTGTGTTCTTTATACCTGTGGCTCCCATCAGCTCATTCTATGCCTGGATGTTCGACCACCCCACCGTCGGCGTATTCCAGAACGTGATGAGCTTCAGCGCAGGTCCAGAGCAACATACGAAGGAGCTCTCCGCCGAGGACATACAAATAGATTTCTGCGATAACATCACGCAACTTATCCAGGCCTACTTCCAGGACTACACCATCGAGAGGTCTGTTTTTATCAGTATAATGTCTGAATAGTCAAATTTCAAATTACTTTATATCAAAGTTATTGGAAAGTTGTCTCACCGAGAAGACCACTTCCGGCTTGGTATAAAGGCGTGTACTCACTTTGATAGTAATTAGTGCCGGTTCATTCATAATCACTATAAAAGTGAACATGTACTGTACAGGCTATGAATATGCAATAATTATGTACTGTGAATATGTACTGCAAACTACTGCAACTAACTACTGAAGAAATATTTATTGTCACACAAACACTAAAATTTTGTTTTTGTTACCAAATTCCTGATTTTTTTGTTTATAAAAAATTAGTTTCAAGAAAAAAATTAAAGAACGATAGTAACGAAAAAAAAGCAGAATAATTAATAAAAATTGTGGTGGTTAAATGTAAAAAACTTAAATTATTTCAGTAATTATTAGTGACGAAACCTGATGACATGATGACACTATTAAAGAATTAATAAATAAATGGTTTTACTAAAATATATATGTCAAAATAATTCCATAAAATGACACTGGATAAATGAGAATAAAGAATAAACATTGAGATTAATAAGATTTTCAAGAAAATAAAAGTATAAAATACGGGAATCGGGAATGTTAACTGAAACACCAATCAGAGCGTATGACGTCACAACTAGGTACAATGGCCGTGTTGCTTGAATTTTTGTTGTGATTACGTGTTTCGATTAATTTTCGCATCATTTAATCAGTTTATTTTGTTGTTAATTCGTGGTTTTATAATAAAAATACTTAATCCGATAATCATCAACAATGGAACAAGATTTTACTGAGGCAAACAGCTCTAATTTACCCAGAGTTGACTTGTTGATGTTGGGCGGGTTTCTCGCATTAAATAAACACTTTGCTCATCTGAATAAATCATCAAACAGTTTGTTTATGTTCCAAACATACTATTAATTTGTAAACTTTAGAATTCATTTTAACTAACGAAAATAATGATATCGCGGGCTTCATATCATAGGGGCGTATGCCCAAACACCTACTTTTCAGGAGAGACAAAAAACTTAATAACATCGTACGCAATGAAGTTATCGTGCTAAAACTTGGCATACAGCTTAACAAGGCGACTTTGATTTGTGCCCTAACATCATTATTATCTATCTAAGCTCCAATATCAGTTTTTTGTATTTACGCCCATGTACTTGTCAAAAATCACTCAATTTAGTCTTATTATGATCATAAAGTGCATACGAAAAATAGGCGTATAAAATCACTTTTTATTTTGATAACTTATACCATCACGAAGGCCTCTGGTAATATAATGTTTTATCTACATTCATCTCACAGTAACATTCGTCCCAAAATATTATTATTTTCATATTTTTCAAATTTTATACGTCCGTATGATTTGGCACAAATATTTGACTTGGGCCACTTTAAGAACATTTTATACAGCTGTGAGAATATGTTTTAAATTATTTAAGAGAGAAAATAGTAAATGTAAAACACGATAGACGTCTTGGGTATTTATTGTAAGGTATTACAAATATGATTATATTATCAATGTGAGATCAGAATGAACATGATTGTTACTGCTGCCACTATGCGCCTTTCTGTTTCAACAAAAAGTCGTTGTTTTAATAGATAACTACGCCTTTCGATTTTTAATCAATAACTGAAAATATAATTGTTCAAAAAATAAGAAAAAAATACAGAAGATGCCAACTCCAAATAGGAATCGAATGAAATAATTAAAAAAAAATGCATTTTTGGGCATACGCCCCTATGATATGAAGCCCGCAATATTTAGTTCACTTTCTTAATTCAGCAACACAATGCCGTATCTACCTAGTCATTACGTCGCAAGCGACACCATTTCACTTTGAGCGTTTCCGCGCGTATTTCAAATTAAATAGCAAGAAATACCATAATTTGTAGTAAAACTATGTTTTTTTAATTGAAATATTGTTATAGAAGGAAATTTCAGTACAAAAAACAGATGGGACATACTTGCGAGGCCAAAGGCCGAGACGTTCCTGTTCCGGCGTACAAGTAACAACGCAAAAGCCAGATGGGAGAAACTTGCGAGGCCGAAGCCCGAGCTTCGTGAAGTGAGCATGAGGGACTTCGCCGTAGCGAAGCCGAAGGCCGAGCTTCTCCAGGCCGAGGCCGAAAGCCGGGACGTTAGGTGCTCCTTCGTAAAAGTAAAAGAGCAAAAGCCAAAGTGGACAAACTTGCGAGGCCAGAGGCCAAGCTCCGCGAAACGGACACGAGAAACCCCGCCACGGTGAAGCCGAAGGCTGAGCTCCGTTCAGGCCGAAGCCGAAGGCCGAGACCACACATGTTCCTAGGCGTCAAATTCCAACCAATAGCGGCGAGGCCCTAGGCCAAGCGCCGCGGAGAGCGAAGCTCGCAGTGTCTGGGGGTTGGCGCGGGTAAGCGCGCAGGGGGCTCACTTCCCCAGTTTTAATATTATACATGTACTATAACAAAAATGATTTTTTTTCTTTTGCAAATAACATTTATTACTTTTACAGTCTGTTAGTTTAATACATAAATATAAAACAATGTCAAATATAAAAAGCTTATTCGAAGTGGTTGCCATTGTCTGCAATACAGTCCTTTAAACGTTGAGGCCAGATATCAATAGAAGCACGCACTCTTTCCATGGGAAAATTCTTCACTGCCAATCGTATGGATTGTTTTAAGGACTCCAAATTATCATGGCGCTTAGAGCAAGCCGTACTCTCTAAAACGGACCATAAATCATAATCCAGCGGATTAAGATCGGGACTAGACGACGGCCAGTCTTCAGCTCTGATGAAGTCCGAAACGTTCGTTTCCAATCAGGATTGCGTAGACCGAGCTTTATGACCCGGCGCCGAGTCTTGCTGGAAGGACCTTTCTTGGTTATTGAACATGGTGTTGTTAAGGGGCTTCACTACCTTCTCAAGAATGGTATCTTGATACACTTGCGCCGATGTTTTGATACCTTTTTCACAAAAGTATGGCTCAGTCACTCCTTCATAGCTAACACCCCACCAAACCATCACAGCAGTCGGATAATGCCCACGTTGCACTCTGTCGACTAATTGGGAAGCTTCCTTAGAGCTGTGAGCATAAATACGGTCATTTTGTTTGTTAAAATGTTGCTCAATTGTAAAAAAATTCTCATCCATAAACAAAATTTTTCTATGAACTCCCTTTGCGTACCGCTTCAGTAGTTGTTTCGACTTTACCACCCTATTCTTTTTTAAATGATCAGTTAAGAAATGACCAGTACGTCTCTTATAGGCTGCAAGTCCTAAGTCATCTTTTGAAATACGCGACATGGTTCTAGGTGCTATCTTCATCTCCCGAGATAAAATCTTTTGCTTTCGGACAGGATTTCTTCGAATTCTTTCCCTTACTGCTTTGACCACCTTTTTCGTACGAACACTACGTGGACGGCCAGATCTTTTTCTGTCACAGACAGAGGAGGTCTCATTGTACCTATTAATAGCCCGGTATACAAACATTTTACTAATACCAAGCGTATGGAGAGCTTTAAAAATTGCATTTGGCTCCATACCTACTTTGTTTAAGGCAATCACAGCGATTCGGTTCTCTTTATCACCCCACTCCATTTTAATATCGCAAAATATTGTACAATATATTAGCGCCAAAATGAACAATCATATAAAAATGACAGATTCCAAATTCAAATGTAATATTTTGTTTATTTTTAATTGTAACAGTATTTATGGCCAGACTAAGTATAAATAAGTATAAGTTAAGTGAACTTAGTATAAATAACAGTTCACAGTTCAGCCCACGGCTTGGTTGGATTTCTTTCCCGTGTGCTAGGCCGCCTAAGCTGTCAGGCTGGTATAGGTGCTGGGCTAGCCTACTCCATCTGCAATAATTTGCAGTCTCCGAGTGGTACATTCACCCATCTAGTATGAGTGTAGTTGCCACGTATAAATCATCTCATCTCATTACAGTTCAAGCAGTGAGGTATCGTTTACCAATGCAATGAGAGACAACTAGGTGGCGCGCTTTGTCACTCCTATACAAATCGCAAACGCTCTCGCTATCAAAAGTGAATGAAAAAACTCAGTATAAGCACTCCGTAATCAGTTGCATTATGGCCTTGGAGAGAACAATTAAAAACCATTGTTCATTGTCCACCAAAATTCTACAAATAAAGCAAGACGAAGACTTTTTCCAGATTAGAGCAGCCGTGGCGCGCGTTTGGGGGAAGCTGGAAGCCGCCATGGATTGCCTGGAACCTGGGGTTACATTTAAAGCTCCTGTTCACCTACCGTTACGTGCTGGTCAGGGTTCCCAAGTCAGTACTATTTAATTATGAATAACGAAGTACCCTCGGTGCAAAATTCCAGCTTCCCAACGGCTTGGGCTGGGCGTTGATGAGTGAGTCAGTCAGTCAGGACTTTGAATTTTATTTATATAGATTATTTTTAACGCTATTTACAATGAAGTATCAAAAATGTTGACTGGGGATGTAGGACCTTACAAACAGTTTCAGAGATTAGCCCGTCGCAAAACCGGCGATTTTAAGTGATTTTCACCATAATAAAAATATTTTATCATATATATTTTTTTGCTTCAGTATCATGTACCACCCCTGAGTCGGACGAAACTGTACAAATCCACACCCTGTATAGAGAACTAGAGACGTGCGTGCAGAGCGCGGGAAACGAATGACCGAATCTACGAATCATTGCCGCCGTCTCTCAAAACCAATGTACTCTGTGCTCAAAACGTAGTGATATATCTGTCGCCATTCCCTCACGTTCTATCTGTCGCCATTCCCTCACGTTCCCCCGCTAAACGGACACAAAAAGTGACGTATACGCATTTAAGGTCAGCTCATGACGCGTAGTATACCATACCCCCTTCTCAGCCAAGATCTCTCTAATCTTCCAGATACAGAGAGACGAAAAGACTCATAACGCCGCCCAACAATTTTCTGGTAAAAGAGGGAGTCTCTAGAGCCATACAGAATATCAGCGTCGGTGACAGCAAGTCTATACGCGACTTCGTTCATAAATACGGGTCGCACTACATTTCGTCGTATACTAAGGGCGATTCGATCTTCCAGGTGAGGAAATACAGTTTAGAAAAGGGGTCTGGGAAGCTGAGGGAGAATCTACCTTTGCAGGTCTTGTATTGCGCAATAATTATTATTAGCTTACCAAGTATCTATTCAGTGCAAAGAGCAGAAATAATAGCCCAGTTGAAGTTAATGTAATGGATATTGGTACATTCCAAAGCGTGCAACACGCTCCTATTCAAGTGCATAATAATAAAAGATTTGGACATGCATGTAGCATATTTAAAATGAATGGAAATTTTAAAACCATTTCGAGATTTATGCTGTAAGTGCAATTTATATTTATCAGATTTGTAAGTAAGACTATATTTTTTAAGACATTCAATAAAAAGCCTTGACCCTAAATGACTTTTATATGACGTCAGCAAATGCAGAAATGAGTGTAAGTCCTTTGCCTTACTTACAAAAAAAATAACAAACCAAATTCCCTCCACCATTATTCCATCATCAACCCATTATGTCCCCACCGAGGGGCACGGGTCTCTTCCCTGCGGAAGGTATAGGCCATACTCCACCACGGGGGCCAAGTCCGGATTGGTGGAGGCTTGTAAGACTAGTTTTTTTTTTTCTATTTTCTCTTGTCTGCTCCGTTACAATCTGTAGTTATGACTACAATAAGTAACTCTGGTGTTTCGTTATAACTGTCGTTGCGTTAATTTAAAAACCAGCAGAGTGAGATCCATCGAACTCCATCCTCCTTCTTTAATAATTTAGATTCAGTATATTTATCCTACGCAGCCGGGAGTAACCCTGGTTTCTGTCTGTAACGAGGCGAGTAGCCAGTACGTTAGGGTGGCACTTTAAGCGCTCCTGATAGCTTCATTGTACTCCTTGATGTCCTGATCTATAGATAGAAATTGTATGTCCCAATACATAAGTTTGTTTGAAATGTACCACGGTATTTTCAAGATGGATCTGAGTGTTAAATGCCGTGTCGTCAGCGAATGTTTCTATAGTGGTGTGTTCTGTTGTTGGGAGGTCAGATGTGTAGATAATGTAGAGTATTGGTCCTAGTACACTACCTTGTGGAATTCCTGAGTGAATTGGATAGAGGTTTGAAAGTTCGTCACTGTGTCTCACTTGAAAGCATCTTTCTGTCAAGTAAGAGTCCAAAATAGTGAATATAGTGTGGGGGAGTAAATTCTTCAGTTTGTACTTGAGCCCATCATGCCACACTTTGTCAAACGCCTGACTTATGTCAAGAAAAGCGGCTGAACAATATAGCTTTTTATCTAGGGCAGTTGAAATTTCATTGACCAGTCTATGTACCTGCTCAACTGTTGCATGTTTTTCGCGAAAACCAAACTGGTGATTGGGCACTATTTAGTAAGACTAGTGGCTGGTCTTACTGTCTCAAGTTTTCAAGCCAATAAGGCTCAATTCACACTGGCGCAGAGTCGAAGCGAAGCGAAACGACGCGACGCGAAATAATTCGCGCGAATGCGCGCGTCTGCGCGCATGGACGCGCGAACCCGACGACCCTTGCAGGTGAATACGCGCGAATTCGCGCGCATGCGCGCGCAGACGCGCGTCGCTGACTATTTTCAATTTTTCGCAACACAAATTCGTACCGTATTGATAGAGAAATAGAGATGAATTTAGAACAGTTGAAAAACGTGAAGAATATCGTTACGTGTGTGGCGCCCTTTACACTTCATCCCAAAAACCTCCACAGATATTCGTATTCGAACGTGGTGTCTACGCCAACATGAAGGACCAGGTGAAGGCCCGGGGTATCTCCAGCATTCCCCCGGCCAAATTACGAGCGTTTTTCTCGCCCCTCTCCGCGAGATACATCAGTCCTATCCAGGTAGGACAAGGCGTTTTTTCGGCGCTACACACGATTCCTCTAAAGCAAGTCTCAGAGACAGTTTAGTTACTCTTTCACTCGTGAATGAATCACGTTTGCATAAATCAGACCTTAACGGTCTTGTTTGTAGAAACCAAATACCTTAAAACACTCTTCAGAGGCAGTTTATGTAGTCTGTGGTGAAATTTAAAACTTAAACGTAACCACCGATTAAAATAAGTTAAAGAACGTCAATGAGCCGTTTTCAGAAGAACTAAAAAAAAACATATGGTCGCTGTCAAAGGAATGCAATTTTGGACCTCAGCCTAATAGCCATGTGTGATACATCATAAAATAGGTCTTAGCAAGCTGAACAAAAGTTACTATGACGCCAACAGCCAAATGTTTGTCCTTTCGGAGTTATATTACTAACTTTTGTAAGAAAAAAAAAAGATACGTAAACAACAGCTTTCATATCTGTTAAATTTGCTTAAAAATAGTAAAAGTTGTTAAAACTATATTTGTGTGATACTAAACGATTGGAACTTAGTTACAAGTGATGTGATATCGTTATATAAGCTCAAAACTGTAAAGCTTAAACTTAAATAAAACAAATTACAGGTGGGACTCAGTGTATTCGTGCATATTAACGGACTAAACTTATTACTTGGAAGTAATTAAGAGAGGAAGTGAATAATAAAACTAATGAAACTATAGAATAAGCTACAAAAACTCGCGAAATAAGAGATAAAGTGCAAAAAAGCGTTAAATTACAAATTTCAAATAACTCAGTGAATGCATACAGTACGTTGACCTTGAAAATAACGGGCAAATTGAAAAACAAAATTGCCAACGACGATATTCCAAATTTCATCAATTCACGTATATGTTTCGCTGGTGGACTTGTTAATGCCTTTGAGTTGATACTGACGTCCTGACGAATGAACTCGAGTTCGAGTCTACAGTTATTCATTGCTTTTGGTGGCGTTTATTTTAGAATTTATTATTGTTTTGACCGGCAATAAATCGGCAAAAGGCTGAACTAAAGTCACTACAGATATAAAATCTTTTTTGTGAATGACCAATAAATAAATAAACACAGCCACAAATTCACGGACTCAACACCGCCGTCTAGTGGTCAATACTGAATACTCGCAATAATTTACTCATCATTTACCGATCTAGTTGTCAGCAAATTCGAAATAGAGGACGCCACCATGAACTGCCATAGCTGCAGCAAAACTATAGAATGGAGCGAGGTATTGTGTTGCAACTTATACCCTATCACTACTCGTGCCTAAATATCACTTCGGCCAACTTCCGAGAAAATAAAAACAATTTAATAAAGTCGTGGAAATGCGAAACTTGTGGATCTAAGAAGAATGGGCGTCAGCTAGGCAATGATAATACGCCTGTGCGAAAGTCATTGGTCCCACCGTTACATGTGAAACTTTGTGATAGCATTTGCTCGGTGACTGAGTCTGTTGCTGATGGCATGGAGGAGACTACCGATGATGATTTATTACTGGTTGCCGATGGTGACTTGTCTTTCTCTACTGCAACTGCTAATGTGACTTTACGGAAAGGCGGCGGCAGGCGCCAATGCATGAGTCAGGTACCACCACCACCACCAGCATCAGAAACCTTCAACCCGGATGTGATTCGTCGTATTGTGAGGGAGGAGCTGCAGACGGTGATGTCCGAACATAGTACGAAGATTAGTGACGTCATAACGGACGTCATAAGAGGACTCGCCGGTAGAGTTTCCGCGCTAGAAGCAGCCGTTAGGCAGATATCTAATATGAGACACAATGATCCGACTATTCAGACACACGAGCGAGCAATATCTAAGAAAGAAACAGGCTCAGGAAAGGGATTGAAAAAGAAAGGGTTGAAGAAAGCAGTTGACAACAGTTAATGGACTAGTCACAGAAGACGCGATAGCCATTGTCGATGGCGGCGAAGGGTCTGACACTGAGAAGTCATCGCTGCGCCCTGCTGAGACTGTGTCTGAGCCACCTGTGCCCCAAGAAGAAAGCGAGAACTGGGTACGAGTAGACCGCCGTCGGAAGCGTAAGCCGCCCGTACCAGCGCTGCCGGCCGACCCGGCCACGCCATCTTCCGCTCGTGCCACACCTACGACTCGGGTACCGCCCACCGTACTTCGTGGCTCTGCAGACCCAGCCCTCATAGGACTAGAGGCGTCAGAGAAAATTGATTATTTACATCTTTGCTACCTTAAGGAAGGCACCACGGACATCCAAGTGAAATCCTATCTAAATAGCGTCTGCAAGAGTAAAGATTGCACAGTGAGGGCGCTGAAGTCACGAGGTAATTACGCCTCGTTCAGATTAGGTGTACCGTCTAGGCTGACGCAGGTAGTAATGTCACAAGACATATGGCCGAAAGACGTTTTTGTCAAGGAATGGACTCCGTTTTTTCGTAAAAACAAACGAAGCTCAGAGAAATAAGACAAAAACAATTGAGATATTATATCAAAACGTTAGAGGTCTTCGAACAAAGACGACTCAATTTATGACACTATTAGAATCATCCGGTTCTGATATGTACGTCGTTACTGAAAGTGGCTGCAATGCATCTATTCTGGACGGGGAGTTAATACCGGTGGGCTACTCGGTGGAGCGCTGCAACCGTCGCGACGGCCGCAAGCAGGGCGGCGTGCTGCTGGCCGCCGCGCCGCACCTGCAGCTGCGCCGCGTGTCGGTGCCCGACGTCGACGTCGATGCCCACCCCTTTGAGTTAATTTGCGCTACCGTCTACTGTTCGAATCGATTTTTATTTGCTTGTTGTGTTGTATATATTCCGCCACGTACCGAAGAATCTGAATTTATGATATTGTTTAGTATATAAGAGAAGTTTTGTGTTAGATATAAGAATAATGTTGTTATTTTGGGAGATTTTAATTTATTTTCTTGCAATAATAATGTAAGTAGCTACTATGAGTATTTTGAGGCCTACTGTGAACTCTCTCAATGTAACTCTGTAACAAACTGTAAAGGAAGGCAACTTGACTTGGTGCTGAGCGCGCGCGAGGTGTCTGTGCGCGCGGCGGACGAGGCGCTGCAGCCGGTCGACGAGTACCACCCGCCGCTCGCCGTCGCCGTCACTGTCGCGGCCGCCGCGCCGGCACCGCCGCCGGCGACGGCGACGGCTCGCCAACAAAACCAGGTAATAGCCAAACAGTGGAATTTTAAGAAAGCTGATTTTCAGCATTTGTATCACTTAATAGAAACCACAGATTGGACTGATTTGTATTACATAGAGGATCCCGAATTAGCTTTAACTTTCTTCTACAACAGAATAAACACAATTTTTGATAGATGTATTCCAGTAAAAAGAGCTAACTCAATGAATTCTCGTTTCGTGTACCCGGTATGGTATACAACGGAATTAATTGACGAAATTCGTTTAAAATCAAAGTTGCACAAAACATACAAAATAAGTAAGTCTCAGACGGATTACGAGGCGTTCGCCAGGTGCCGCGCGCGGGTGAAGACGGGAATTACACACGCTATTGATCGTTACGGGGACCGCGTTCAAAACCATCTCGCAACGGATCCAAAATCTTTTTGGAATTATATTAAGGCCAAGAGGGGTAAGACGAATGATGTTAAGTTGATAAGAGATGGTAATGTTTTACATTATAGCGAATGTGCAGTAGAGTTTGCCGAATACTTCCAGTCGGTTTATAGCCCGGAGCCGGCGACGCTCGACGTGGCAGCGGCGGTGGCGGCGAGCGCGAGCGGCGCGGCGCGCGTGCACCTGGCGCGGCTAGAGCACGCCGCCGTGCTGCACGCGCTCAAAAGCCTACCACCCAAGGAGACAGGAAAATAATCTTTACGAAGCAAATAATGCTCTCTCGCACGTTCTAGATTGGTTTACAGCAAATAATCTGTTGTTAAATTCAAAAAAGACAAATTGTATGAAGTTTACCCTACCTAATGTAAAATTAGTTGAAAATAACATTGTGATTGGAAATTAAAAACTAGAATTTGTTGAAGATACTGTATTTCTGGGCTTCTGGGCAGTTACTTCCATAGTATTATGTCCTATGGTATACTACTATGGGGCCGGGCAGCAGACGTTGAGACTATCTTCATATTGCAGAAGAGAGCGATCCGATTTATTTACAAGCTAGGTAGTAGGGACACACTAAAAAATTTTTTCAAAGAAATCAACATCCTAACAGTTGCAAGCCAATACATTTATGAAAATATTATGTACGTTAGGAAAAATATTAAAGACTTCGAAACACTTGGTAGCCATCATAACGTTAATACTAGGAATAAACATAAATTGTCATTTCCACGATTTAGACTTGCAAAAGTTAATACTTCCTTTATGGGGCACTGTATAAGGTTCTACAACAAGATACCCCAAGATATATTAGAGTTACCTCCAACGCGATTTAAGAATTGTGTTAAGCACACTCTTTGCAAAAAAGCTTATTATAAAATCAACGATTATTTAGAAGACAAGGACGTATGGCTTTAAATAGTAGTTTAATATTAAATTTAATCAAAGGATAAATGTGTCTAGTGTTCAACACATCCAAGATATTGTTTTGTAAGTTTTATTTGTATTAGCTTTAAGTTGATTTGAGAAAAGATGGTCAGAGTGGAGTTTTTTTTTTTCGCTGCCTTTTTCTCCACTACAGACGGCCCCAAGGCAGCGGCTAACATTATACATAACTGTATGTACATTGACATTCAACAAGCAGAATGTAAATTCTTTACGTTGAAATAAATTTCTGATTCTGATTCAAGCGCTCGGTCGGCCCTGATGGAATTCCTCCCTTTATCTTTAAGGATTGTCACATGGCTCTATTGGAGCCATTGGCGTACATTTTTAACAAATGCTTGGCAGCCGAAACATTTCTCGACTGCTGGAAATTAACCCGCGTAGTCCCGGTACCTAAAGGTGGAGGAGGTTCAAGACCTGAAGACTACAGACCTGTGGCGGTTCTGTGCACTCCGGCTAAGGTGTTCGAGGCCGCCATACACTCCTGTTTGTATTCGCAGATAAGTTCTCAGCTATCCGATGCCCAACACGGTTTCCGTCCTGGGAAAAGCACTTCGGGAAACCTCCTTCATCTAATGACGGAGCTGGTTCCGGTGGTGGACGCCGGAGGTCAAGTAGACGTGACCTACTTTGACTTTCGGAAGGCGTTCGACACGGTGGACAATGACTTGTTGCTGTCGAAGCTAGCGAACGTGGGTTGCACACCGCACACGCTGCATTTCTTTGCGAGTTACATGTGCGACCGCCGCCAGTTTGTCGACTGCGCCGGACACCGTTCCGAGCCCTATTTCACGAGATCCGGGGTGAGTCAGGGCAGTAACCTAGGGCCTCTGCTATTTATACTCACAGTGAATGATCTGCCAGCGGTTATTAAATATTCGACGTGTCTGCAGACGACTTGAAACTGGCACGCGAAATTAAGAATGAGTCAGATCATTACAGTCTTCAGGGTGATATAGATAGGGTACAGCAATGGAGCCAGCAAAATAAATTACACTTCAATGTGAGGAAATGTAGTGTGGTGTCGTA
Source organism: Yponomeuta plumbellus (assembly GCA_947310845.1). Taxonomy (NCBI): domain Eukaryota; kingdom Metazoa; phylum Arthropoda; class Insecta; order Lepidoptera; family Yponomeutidae; genus Yponomeuta; species Yponomeuta plumbellus. The sequence goes on from OX371206.1 coordinate 5,180,516, forward strand.
CACCAGATCGCGCGTGCCGCGCATCCACCAGTACAGATTGGACGGCGAGTTGCTAACGCGCACTATAGAGATCAAGGATCTGGGTGTGCGGTTCTCAAGCGACCTCACCTTCAGGAAACACATCATGGATGTGTGTAAACGGGCTTATAGAAATTTAGGTTTTTTTCTGCGTCAAGCAAACGGCTTTAACAACATCGGTGCTTTACGAGCGCTATACGAAGCATTAGTTAAGGCTCATTTAGAATACTGTGCTATAGTGTGGGCACCACAGGAGGCTAAATATGTGCAAATGATGGAGCGTATTCAAAACAAGTTTTTGAGATTTATTTTCCTTAAGATGTATGGGGTATACCCGGGATATCCACTGTTGTACCCAACACTGTTCCTTTTAGGTATGGTAGGTTATTGCAGATTGGAAGTTAGGAGAAATCTCTCCCTCGCAATATATCTGTACAAGCTGTTACGTGGAGATATAATAAACCCGGCAGTACTAGAGCAGATACAGCTATGCGTGCCAGACGGATACGTGTGCCGCCGCCGCCGGCCGCCGCTGCTGACCGTACCGCGCGCGCGCACCAACTTGCTGCGCGACGCGCCGCTCACGCGCGCCGTGCGCACGCTCAACATTGTTGCCACACAATGTAGATATGTTTAACTGTTCCCTGAGAGAGTTCACAGAGGCCACTCTCAGAGTTTTAAGTTATTCTTAATGGTATTGTTATATTTATTTTATATTTATAGTTGTTTATATATATGCAGAGTTTTATATAACGTTAAATAGATACTTATATTAATATTTTTATTAGCAATAAGTTGTATTGATGTAGGTACTAAGTGTTAATTAGTAGTGTAAATTTAAAACTTTAGTAATGATAAATTGAGTTATTGTGATTTCATGTTCCTACACTATCGAATTAGGCAAGCCTGTAATGGTAGTGATATGTAAATAAATAAAAATAAATAAATAAAAAATAAACTTTTGTTCAGCTCGCTGAGACCTATTTTCTGATGTATCACACATGGCTATTGGTCTGAGGTACAAAATTGCATTCCTTTGACAGGCCCCATATTATTATTTTTTTTTAGTTCTTCTGAAAACGGCTCATTGAAAAAATAATACGCCAGACTAAATATACCGCCCACGAGGAGAGCTTTAGACGCAAACTGGACTACCTCGCTAAAAGGCTAAAAGAGGTGCTACTATCAATGCTTGAAGCGCCGAGCAGGATGGAGGGCAGTATGTACCTACTGTAAGAATTAGATAATAAATATTATCAATTTATAGGAAGTTCTAAATACTATCGGGCCTAACATAAAATTCTGATAAACTCCTCAGAGGCAGTTAAAATAATCTGTCGTTAAGTCTTTTACTTTACTGCAGTATATCTAAAGTGTATCTAAACTGTATCTGTGTTTCAAGGAATACAGTGTTTACGAACAAAACTTTTCATTTATTAGCCTAGAGCACTGTTTTAGGCTATACTTGAGGCATTACAAACATGCGAACTGAGTCAAAAACATTTGAATCGGACCTCTCTCTCACACATATAGGAGGCATATAAGGCATATCGGAACTCTCGCTCGCACTTTTATGACTCGGTTCGCACGTATGTAATGGCTCAAGTATAGCCTAATTTATTGTAAAGTTTCGCATACGTCCGAGCTTACTTCCTTCTTACTTCGCTACTAAAATAAATAATTTCATTAGTTAACTTAATCATATTAGTTATGAAAAAACAAAAAGAAAATTAGGTACTTCCAAGTGAAAAAGGAACTAATTAATTTAAATCGTCTTCTTTTTGTCAAAAAAACTTCCTAGTGAAATCTACTGTTGACTGGATGAACTAATGAGCCGTTTTCAGAAGAGCTAAAAAAAATCTAACGGCTGTCAAACGCTGTAAAGGAATGCAAAATGTTAGTTTTTTTTCAATACAATATACCTAACTCCGAAAGGACAAACATTTGGCTGTTGGCGTGATAGTAACTTTTGTTCAGCTCGCTGAGACCTATTCGATGATGTATCACACATGGCTATTGGGCTGAGGTCCAAAATTGCATTCCTTTGACAGCCATTAGATTTTTCTTTTAGTTCTTCTGAAAACGGCTCATTCTGACTACGCAGGTAGCAAGTGACAACAAGGATGTGGCAAGTTGGGTGAAATTGCATCTCCAGGATTACAATTCCAATTCCTCATGGCCTAGCATAGTAAAGCTATACGATGAGCTGCCTCTGCTGAAGACCCTGGACAAGTTACTCGGAAATGAAGTCTTACTGCAATTGGAACTGAAGATATTATCCATTGCATTCAAAGACGTCAAGAAGAAAAAGTGGTTCGAGCAGGTCCTGGACAATTATTTGAGACTGTTGGAATTTAATTCTTAGTATTAAAGTAATTAAATCTCAATTCTTCTCATCGTGAGAGAAACTACCAATTCAAAGAAAGAAGAAATACATAAAATTTGCTAAGCCATACAGACAATAAAAAATAACGTATCCTTTCTTTCGTTATTATCTTTATTGTTAGCCTTCCTTAACTTAGTACTTTGTTATTTCGATGTGTGCTCAGCGAGCAACTTACTTAAAAGTAATGGTTCCGCAGCTTTTAATTTTTTGTTTATGAGTAATCAAGAAAATAAAATGACAGTTGATCTATTACTAGTTTATTTCATCTACTTCAATGAGGAAAGGTCTGTGATAATTCTAATAATAGGCTATTTGACCGATTTCTGAAAACCTTTTCATATTTTTTTGTTGGTGTTCACGGAGTCCGCAGAAAGTGGTCATTTTAAATTATTCTTTCGTTTATTTCTCCTAAAAAAGGCAAAAGAAAATTTGCTTTTGAAATAAACCGCCATAACGCTATCGTGGGCAAAATGGCGTCGCACAGAAATTATGACGTCACTTGCCAGTATACCAACCAATGAACGAATGAATGACAGACGACATTTTTACTGACATGTGACGTCATAACAGAATCGGCCAATCCAGGCTGTTTTCTATAGAATACATGCAGATACATCATTATCAAATTTTACCTTGTTTTTTTACAAATAATATTGTTCTTTAAGCCTTTAAGCAGTTTTAAGACTCATAATTTATACGAATACGTTTAATAGTACTTTTTTTCACACTGTCAAATAGCCCATTGTTTAGTGCCTTGAGGAAATCAAGGTGAGCTATGTATTTATGTTACGGCTAAAACCCGAAGTGCGGCTACACCTAGTTTTAGCCGGTTAGAACTAGCCAGATACTCTTGGTTAAATCTAGTATTAGCCGATTTTGTGGTGTATAGGTTACTCCTAGTAATAGCTACCAGGGTTTGGTTAAATCTAGTTGTAGCCGGCTAATTTCGGCTAGACCTAGTATCAGCCACTAGGGTTTGGTTGGACCTAGTTCTAGCCGGATGATACCGGCTAGACCTAATTTTCCCCGAAAACAATCGGCCAATACTAGATTTAACCAAGAACAAGTGGTTACACCTAGTTCTAACAGGCCAAAACTAGGTTTAGCCGCACTTAGGGTTTTAGCCGTAACATTTACACTGTGTAGGCGCGTTTCTGACGTTAGTTGGAAGATTGGTAACTGCTTCTTATTAAAACTATGCCACTGGCCCCATTCGTGCGACCTTGTAAGGAATTCGTAAGTGTGTTGTTCGTTCATAATAAATTGTCAATTAGTTGTAAACCATTAAACTGCTTTATCTCGAGATGTGAGCGACCTATTTAACACTTCGTATCAAACATGTTAGTAATAGTTTGAAAAATATAGCGTGTTCGTTTGTCTGCCAATTTATCTGCGTCGATAAAGAAAAAATAACCTAGTGTAGGAAAAAATCCCAGCACACGTTTATTCTAGTTTGGGACCAGCGGCCTCATTAGATATGGGCCGGTTTGTAAGTTGAGAATTTTAACTAAATACTGAACCGGATATGTTCCACCAATCCGGACTTGGCCCCCGTGGTGGAGTATGGCCTATACCTTCCTCATAGAAGAGACCCGTGCCCCTCGGTGGGGACATAATGGGTTGATGATGACGAAATACTGAACTGTAGTGCTTTCTCGTCAGATTTCTCAGAAAAGAGCGTGACAGAACGTTACTTAAGTATTTACTTAGTGAAAATTCTTAATGGGCTAGTTGCCCAAAAAATGTGATTAGTCCGTCTTTTAGATTATTCAAAAATAAGGGACACGTATTTTTTTATTTGTAAATTAGACCAAAAATGACAAAGATATAGCCCATTAAAGTTACGGGTGACGTCACGCCGTGCTGCATTTTTTAGCACGGAGTGCCGTCACACGTAACTTTAATGGGCTATATCTTTGTTATTTTTTGTTTAATCGAAAAAAGAAAAAATACGTGTCCAATATTTTTTTATAATCTAAAATACGGACTAAATAGAATTTAATTATTTTGACCCTGGAAACTACCCTATTCAGAAATCGGTGCTATGTGCATCCAATCCCGAGTGATTCCAATCGTTTACTGTCGAATGAGTATGGAATTTGACGTTACATATGGGGCCTGTCGAAAGGGGCAGGACAAATGAGCGTGTTGTGTGATATTTAATTTATTATGATTACTGTTAACAGCACGACGACCTTTACATCCCACCGAGGGGCACGGGTCTCTTCCCGAGAATGGTGCAGGCCATACTCCACCACGGGGGCCAAGTCCGGATTGGTGGAGGCTTGTAAGACTAGTGGCTGGTCTTACTGTCGGAAGTTTTCAAGCCGCCCTAAGGCCTCTGACTTGGCTTAACGACTGCCATCTATCGACGGCAGCCGGCACCAACTGCTTAACGTGCCTTGCGAAGCACGGAATCGCTCGGAAAAATGCCACTAGCGTTAGTCATAGACGGTGACCCGTCCATGGACTGAACGCGCCGTATGTTGCTTAACCTTTGTGATCGTTTAAGATCACTCAGGCAGCCCAGGCTACGAGCAATTCGAGGGATTCGGGCTACGAGAAAATAAACTACGTTGATTGTATGGGAGCCCCACTTTATAGATTTTTTAAATTAATTATTGTTTTTAAAGTTAATAATATAACTCAATATCAAGCGTCTACCTGTTGCCGCATGCCGTTATCAAAAACGAGCAAAAAAATCACTTTTGTTGTATAGGAGGCCCCTTAAATAATTACTTTATTCTGTTTTTTAGTATTTTTTGTTATAGCGGCAATAGAAATACATCATCTGTGAAAATTTCAACATTGTTTTATTTTATTTCATGACATCCAGTCTAGAGACAGCGGAGTCTCAGTAATAGGGTCCGTTTTACCATTTAGGTACTGAACTCTAAAATAGACCACTTCAAAGCACTACACCACAAAAACAGAGAAATCTGTACATGAATATGGCCTTTAAATGTAAGTTTTGTAGAGATATAGTTTGGAGTCGGTGCCAAATTCAGGGCGAGTTTTCTTTCACAGATAGTAAAACCCGCTTGGTAAACAATTTATACAGGCTTACCTAACACTAATGAAATAACCTAAAACTAAACTAAACTTACCACAGAGGACGACCTCTGTGGCGTAGCGGTTAGCGCATCTGCTTACCATGCGAGAGGTCCCGGGTTCGATCCCCGGCTGGAGAGAAAAAAAAAATCCAGGTCTTGGATGATTACATGTTTGTGACGTCGCTGTTTCTGGTTTCCACGACACAGGGTATCCTAGTGTGGGGCCAGAAGCAATGTATGTGCCTGTGTGTAAATGTTTATGTTTATGTAAAATATGTTTAATACAGACATTGTATTATCATAAAGTTAAACACTGATTCATTAAATACTTTACGATTAAACACTGAGACATTTTGATTCACAAAATAAATAACGTTCAGCTACGTAGATACACCAAATGGAAATAACAAGTTGCTGTTATCGGGCATTTCACCCCTTCAGTGCGCTTATTGCAACACCTTTAGAAATATTACGTTACAGACTTTCACCATCAACCCATTAAGTATGTCCCCACCGAGGGGCACGGGTCTCATCCCTGAGGAAGGTATAGGCCATACTCCACCACGGGGGCCAAGTCCGGATTGGTGGAGGTTTGTAAGACTAGTGGCTGGTCTTACTGTCAGAAATTTTAAAGCCGCCCTAAGGACTCTGACTTGGCTTAACGACTGCCATCATCGACGGCAGCCGGCACCAACTGCTTAAGGCTGTAACAAGGGCGAATGACTTTGAGCATTTGACCTCTGAGTTATAACATAATAAACTAGCGCAATCTCTTGAATGTTTGTTGTACTTCTTCGGCGAATACTTTAGAGGCTAATCCATAATCCAAAGATTACACAGATAAGAGATGTGGCGGATTTTCGATGGCGATTGTTCCCTGCGCTAATTAAGAAATCGTACAATTTTGTACTAATCACGCTTAATATTAACATAAAAAAATATATGATCAGATAGGATTGCAGATATTGATGTGGCCGATATTTGCATGAAAGATTTAAATGAAAAGCTACTATCGTTTACCAGCGAAATTAGATTCTGTGGAAAATAAAGCTTTGGGAAAAAAAAATTTTTTTTGCCATCTAGACAGGTTAAATGCAATTTTTTTTCCGTACGAATTAGTCACTGATATATCCTTTATTACCAAAGATTTTATTTAGAATTTTTTAGTGCGTAGTTTTGCCTAACATTTCAGTTAAAGCTAGCCAATTTTGCAACATTTACCCTTGTTACACCCTTAACGTGCCTTGCGAAGCACGGAACCGCTCGGGAAAATGCCACTAGTGTTAGTCATAGAACGGTCACCAATCGATGCACTGAACGCGCCCTATGTTGCTTAACCTTCGTGATCGTTTAAGATCAGAACAAGATGTTCAGATTTTCTATTCAGTAAATTACAGCGCGATGTTAAAATTACTATCTTAAAGTTCAGTATTAGTTACTTAAAGATTTTTTTTAATAACTTAACTACAATTCAATTTATTTGTTTAAAATAATATAGAATTAGGGCAAACTATCGTTTTTAAACAAACTGACGCCTGTAACCTCTCGGAGTACCTACAGACGTGACTTTTGTTATGTGTAATCATACTAATCATTGAAAGGTCTTCGGGTTCATACTTAGTGACAGTATAGTGTATGTATGTGTAATAATATAAAAAAAACGTATAAGTATGTATGCGTACTAATTTTTCACATTAATAATATAATTTATCTAAATATTAAGAAAATCGTTCAAGGGATTCCAAGGGTTTACTGGCGTATTTCAAGATCTATCCTCGTATATTTCCAATGCACTCTTTAACCTTATGAAAGGATTGAAAAGAGTAATCCCTGATGAATATAATAGTACTGTGCAATGATAATACAGATGGTAGGTCAATGTACTTGATTATATAACGAACAGCACATCCCGGAAAGAGAACATAATGACGAGCAAACGCGGGGCACAAACCTAACGCCACCACACTAATCTCTTAGGTCAAGTTCAGAGCATCAGTGTTTACTCGAAATATTAGCGAAATGAACGAGAAAAAATCTCAGTCGAAACGTAACCGCGATGATGCACGGAGACTGAATCATCTCACAATATTTCGGTGAAGATGTATTGTCATCAAACATCTATACTAATTTCTAAAACACGCAGTATGACTTAGGCTGTTGTGATTTATTTGTGACGTCAAGATTGAGTGTTCATATTCGGTGATCAGTGAAAATTGTTTAGGGAAAATGTTATTAATTCTCTGCGTGTGTTTTTGTTTGAGCGTGTGTAGCACTGTAGGTGAGGAAGGCGACGTGGGATACAGCTTGAGAATTGGCCACGCTATTGACGTGTTTGCAAAGTAAGGATAACATCATCAGCAACCTATTATGCCCCCACTGAGGGGCATGGGCTCTTCCCTGAGAAAGGTATAGGCCATACTCCACCACAGGGGCCAAGTCCGGATTGGTGGAGGCTTGTAAGACTAGTGGCTGGTCTTACTGTCAGAAGTTTTCGAACCGCCCTAAGGCCTCTGACTTGGCTTAACGACTGCCATATCGACGGCAGCCGGCACCAACTGCTTAAAGTGCCTTGCGAAGCACGGATTCGTTCGGAATAACATAATTATCATTATACTCACTTGCCCGTGCCTGTATGTAAATGTTTATATCTATTTGTGCAAATGTACCTACGCCGGCCCCCAGTGGGAATCGGACCCACGACCTTTCTTGGCATCTAAACGCCTTAACGGCTCGACCAACGAGGCAGTCGAAAAACTTGCATTTAACCCCCTAGGTCTAGAACATTATTATTTTTTCAATTTACCAGTGTCCTGCGCTTTGCGCGCTGTGCGTTTTGTCTTCGATTGTACAGTACACAACATTTGACCAGCTAGGGAAAATTACGAATTAGCGAAAATGACGAATTAGGGATATTGACGAGTTAACGATTTTAAAGAAGTTGACGAACCGGGAAAATGGCCAATTAGGGAGAATGACGACCCCAATCCTCATGCTCATACAACTTTACTGTGGTCTGTATCATCTTCAAAATTCGATTCCAATTGCCGTTGCAAGACCGACCCGGCGCGCCGGCGGGTCTGACGAAGTGCGCTGTAGTTTACATCGGACCCGCCGGGGCGGGTCCTCGGCGCTTGAGGGGTCAATATGGAGTTAAGTAAAATAAAATAGGGTTAGAGTTCCATAACCTTAAAAGTTTAGAAAGAACTATGCTAGGGAGTATTATTATTCATCTACACGCGACACAGATAAGAGAATGTTTTTAATGGATTTCCTCTAGTCTTCGTATCATTATAAAGCCGGATCCCAGACGCGTGTAACGCGTAATGTAATCAAACGAATAATGCAACGCGAATCGTGTTATAGACGGAACTAAGAACTTAACATTGTGTAATGCATTTTTTGTAATTAATTAGAACCCATAAATACCAGATCACTCCACAGGATCCTGTGGTTCATGGAGAAGTACAGGCGCAGGTGGAATGATGGGTTTATGTATTACGATACAGCCCTACTTCTAGAATGGGTCATAATAACCTGTTCGCCCAATCTTCCAGTATTCACATAATTATTTGAACCAAGACCTTCAAAATTATTCATCATGTTCATTCAGCCACAAGAAGTCCACTGCTGGACTTAGGCCTCCATCATGGATTTCCAAATTGGACCCGTTGCGCCGACGGGCGGCGGGTCTGAAGTTCTCGAGGGGTTAGATCACAGAACAAAAAAAAAAGAGTAGAAGTCGTAAGTGGGCGGTGCCCGCGTGCCTCACATTAGCAATGTATTGCCTATGCTAAGTCTATGACAGTTTTTCTTACCTCAGTTGCTGTGCGCTTCTAGTAAAGAAAACAATGTTGAAATATCTACTAAAATGCCTTGTTGTGCTGTGTTAGAGTGCAAAAATAAAAGTTCGGGACCAAAATATACCATTTATGCCATAATATTTCATCGGTAAATCGTATTTAAATTGTATTTTAATTAAATTTGTAATGACATGAACAAGGAAACCCATCCGAAAGTGAGAAAGTGAAACCACCTTTATTTACTGGATCGTAATGTTCAATTTTTCGTCGAAATCTGTGTACTTTTTCTAAAAATTTCTGTCAACATTTGAATGCTACTCAATTACAGATGGGACGCAACATGATAAAAATCTATCGATTATTGTCTATGACATAGCGACTGCTAAGTTGATTGCTATGTCTAATTAGCCACGCTACATTTTTGAACATGAACGGAAACCATTTCGAGAATTTATGCTTTCAGTCCAATACGGTATTTGACACTATCAACAATAAATTATTTGAGATGCTCGATTAAAACAAAAATTACAAAATGATTCGGAAAATGTATTCCTTTGAATTATTTACTAGTTGTTACAATTTTTAGATAGATGAAACATAAAAAAAGTGCTCTGAAATGTGATGTCACAAGCAAGTATTTTCATACAAATATCCGTTTTAAAAGTAACTCATTTGACATCCTGTCAAATACCTAATTGCTATTTATCAAATGTTGTTAAAGTCTTATAAAGCTTTGTCTGTTGATAGAAAACGACATTGTAAATAAATAAATAAATAAAAACTAATATAAAAATATTCTGTCTTGTGCCACCTCAGACCACTCCGGCATGTGTCGGTCGAGATCGCCATCTGGTCTGAGTTGGGGGAGGCCTTTGCCCAGCAGTGAGACACAATCGAGGCTACGTAAAAAAAATTCTTTATTGCACACAAGAAGCAAGAGACAAATAAAAGTTACAGTTAAAAAAAATATATACAATAGGCTTTCTTATTCTCTATAAATTGTACACGATAAGTTTGCTGGGCCTCGTTTCATAAAGCGACTATGGTTAGATTATGAGAATTCCATATAGGTACATTGCGTAGCCAATCATCCAGAAGGACAGTTAGGTAATATGGTAGCCGACTGCGTAATTTACATCGAACTGTGGTACAGTTTGGCAGAAGGGAATACATTATGTTACTTTGTCAATGTAGGTACTAAAAAATAAATGATTAAGAAACATTGTCATAACAAATTCATTTTCAACAGTCGCTTTATGAAACAGTTCTATAATTTGTCGATATGGCAATATGTCCCATCCGTAGCCTGAGTAGCAACATAGCAGATAGTTATTTTCCAATATTCGACTTTATGGCGTAGAACTTAAAGCTTCTCGACGATCACACGCGGCGGTAGTTCCATCTAATGTAGAGTAGCGGTACTACAAAACAAAGATCGTATGTCAAACTTAATTTCATCATTATCATTTGATTTTAATCATTGTGTAGATGATTGAAAAGGTTCATATTTTACTTGGAACTTTTGTGATGTAGACCTTTTCAGAATTGCCTTTATTTGCCAATGGCAGCTTGGCATTCACAGTATGCGTTTGATTTGTGTGTGTGAGTTTGGTCACACTGGTTTTCCTACTGATAGGTCATGTCACTACTTCTACTCTTTTGTTTGTTCTGTGGGTTAGATGATTAATAACAGTTACTTTAGATTTAAATTACCTACACTAAGGGCTGATTTTTCATTAGTCGAGGAATAAAAATGGCGGTTTGACAGCTTATGTATGAAAATTATGTCAAACCGCTATTTTTATTCCTTATATAAAAATTATTTGACTATTGAAAAATCAGCCCTAAACGTTTTTTTTTTATTTCATCATCATCAACCCATTATGTTCCTACCGAGGGGCACGGGTCTCTTCCCTGAGGAAGGTATAGGGCATACTCCACCACGGGGGCCAAGTCCGGATGGGCGGAGGCTTGTAAGACTAGTGGCTGGTCTTACTGTCAGAAGTTTTCAAGCCGCCCTATAAATTCCCTATTTTTTTTTAATTAATTTGTTTATCAAAATAATAAACAATCTAGCTATATAAAATACAGACAGGGCTTAAGTAGATCTATGTAGGGTCTTATGCTTTACAATTACAATAAAAGGGGATTGGGTAAAGTTGGCGTCATTTTAAATATTGGCGGCCATTCATGAAAGTTGTATTTTACGAAAGAGCAGTATAAAGTAAACTATTTTTATTATTTTTTATTTAGCTAAATAATATCGGAGCCGAGATATAACAGTTCATAGTTTAATCGTAAAACCTAATATTTTTTGTTGCAGTAAGTAAAAACTACGAATTTTTAAGTTATTTCTAGTCGAAATAATCGAGAAACCATGCGGCAATATTCATCTATACCATGGGTCACCAACCTTAAGTATAGGGCTCTCGCCCACGGCGACTTTTTGCAGCGATGCAGTAGCAATACTGTCGTGCGTTCGCCGCGATACAGTTGCGATACGGTGGCTAGCTGTGTGGCCTCGCCCACATAACTGCGACTCAATCGCGATGCAAACGCGATACCGTCGCGCTGCTGTCGCGATGCAAACGCGATTCGGTTACATAGGGACCCTTCCTCCATTCTTTCCCCGATCGCGACTATGTCGATATAAACGAGCGACCATGTTGGTCGACATCGGGAAAAGAATGGAGGGCCTCGCCCACGGCCACCTTTTTGCAGCGATGCTACTGCGATGCCGTCGCACGTTCGCATCGATACAGTCGCAATGCGGTCAATACCTATCTGCCCTCACCCACGTAAACACGATGCAAACGCGATACCGTCACACGTCTGTTGCGATGCAAACGTGATTCAGTGACTTAGGGACCTCGCCCACGACGACTTTTTGTAGCGATGCCGTCGCGCGTTTTGTAAACGCTTGACAGCATCGCCAGGCCTGTCGCACTCCGCGTGTAGATATCAAACGCGTAAGTACATGCGGCGGCCACTCCAGAGTAGCTGATAAGTAGGAACTCACGCAGGAGCGAGCTGTGACGCGCGCGCGAGTTACGCGGTAGAAAGATAGGCAACATGTATGTAGGTGAATATAACTGTAGCTTTTTTAGCGCCGTGCGATCTGAATTGCACCTAATTGTATCGCTACTAGAGTCCCTTTTTCTTTAAATGATTTTGCGGAGTGAATCTTCTGTACCTGTACTATTATGTATTCTGTGGCATCGCTTCGAACGGCGTTCGCAACTGTATTACGGCGAACCGACAACATTGCTACTGCAGCGCTGGAAAAAGTCGCCGTGGGCGAAGGGCCTAAAACTGTGGCGATCGTAGGCATTTTTGTGTCGTTAGGGCCCTCGTCCACGGCGAATTCCTGTAGCGATGCTGTCGCGCTTTTCGTAAGCGCTGGACAGCATCGCTACTAATGCGCGTAGGTCGCATTTGCATCGCGCTGCAGAAGCGAAGCCAACGCGCTATCGTCATCGGAGAAACAATGAAGAAAGGGGCCCCTAGGTTACTGAACCGTGTTTACATTGCGACAGAAGCGTGACAGTATCGCGTTTGCATCGCGACTGAATCACGGCGAACGCGCGACAGCATCGCTGCTAAAAGTCGCCGTGGGCGAGGGCCCTATACTAAGATTGGTTTCACGTGATTCACTTTTTTCCGATATTACTTACAGCTAAACTTATTTTACATATATATTAAGTAAAAATAGTATTAAAAATTAGCACCAAAAAAAAAAGGTGGCCGCTCAAAAAAAAATGACGCCAACCGTCCATACAAAGTAACCTAACCCCTTTATAGTAAATAATTATATATTTTTTAATAATTACCTGTTTCAGAATCAGTGAGCCGCTGAGTTAGTTTTTCATTGTTTTTTCACGGTCGTATCGCAACTGACTAACAGAAAGTAAAATTCCTTCACAGCTACGGCGACCTCTGCCTGGTATCGCAAGTAATCTCAGCCGACGGCGACGAAGACAACACGGGAGAAGTCGAGCCTTTCAGAGAGAAGAACATACGAATTTTCGAGCAGCCACAAGTTATCGAGACGAAGGGCCACGCGTTGGACACCAACATGAAGATAGTGTTCTGCGACACGTTTCAAGATCTGATAGATTACTACTTTCAAGACTTCAGCATTGAGGGGTAATATTTGACTTCAGCATTGAGGGGATGCAATACACTAGCACCACCAAAAGAAAAAAAAACATAATTATGTTTTTTTTATCTTCCTTTACAAAGTGTCTATACAATCAGAAATCATTTATCAGAAATTTATTGCAACATAAAGAATCACATTCTGTTTGTTTCATGTAGAATTTGAATTCTAGAATGAGCCGTTTTCAGAAGAAAAAAAAACGAATGGCCAAATGTTTGTTCTTTCGGAGTTGTATTGGATTGAAAAAAACTAACATTTTCAATACAATGTAACTCCGAAAGGACAATGGCGATGGAACATTTGGCTGTTGGCGTCATAGTAACTTTTGTTCAGCTCACTGAGACCTATTCGATGATGTATCACACATGGCTATTGGGCTGAGGTCCAAAATTGCGTTCCTTTGACAGGCATTCGTTTTTTTTTTAGTTCTTCTGAAAACGGCTCATTGAGAAAGGAATGTTGTGTTAGTTTAGACATGTGGAGAGGATGAAGGAAGGAAGACTCACGAAGCAAATATTATGGAGTAGGTATATCGAGCGAATGCGGCTGGGCGGCTGAGCGGCTGGGAAACATTGGACGAGACTAGCACTGGACCGGATGGGTTGGCGTGAACGAGAAGAGGCCTATACCGAACAGTGGGCTCTATTTACGGGCTGATTAGATAGATAGATAGATTGTGTGTAAAAAATAAAAAAGTTATTTACAACAGCGCAATGGGCGGCCTTATTGCCAACAGCAATTTCTTTCAGACAACCCTGTGAAGGGTTGCCGAAGGAAAAAGGCAGACTCACAAAAATACATAATAATATATACTTATAACTAAAATAAACATACAACAAACATTTACATACAGGCACATACATTGCTTCTGGCCCCACACTTAGGATACCCTGTGTCATACATTACATAAACTTACGTTTTTTTTTTCAATTAAAAAATCAAGTTCAAGCCTACTAGCATCAAGCCTAATAGCTACTGCATGCAGACCATCTCGCGCTCATTTATTTTGGAAAAGTCAACGAAAGTTACCTACTTTATTTTCATTTTATTGGGGCCTTGGTCTATAAATATACCGTTGATACAAATAGTTTAAATACGGGAGGCAATGTCTGTCAGGATCTTTGCTCGTCCTAGTTCGTTTATTCTCCTCAATTTTGAATTTGAGTTTTAATAATTAAATTATTTATCTTTACATTCGACCAATGCTGAATCAATTGTTATGTACTTTGTAGCCAAAGACGTTTTCAAAAATAATATCAAGGATTTATAAAAACAAAAAATCTAGTCCGGAACGGCAAATTGATGATTTCGTCTTCTAACAAAACAATAATAATTATAATGTTAAATGTTATGTTATGTTAAAATTAGTAAAATACAGTACATCCAAGCCGGTACCTCGGAGGGGTGGCAGAGATCATGATCATGATTATTTCTTTCAGCACGACGAAACCATGGAAGGCTTTCATGGGGGATTGGATACAGGAGGAAATTATGCGCACGCTTGGCATGCCTCTAAGTGTTGACACGTATCTTGAAAATTGCTGTCACGTGATTATCAAACTGACCAAGACCCACCGTACTGTCAAGGTAAAATAAGATAAGATAAGAATATTCTTTATTGCACACTGAAAATAACAAAAAACACAAAATATTTACAAAGGTCCATGGTACAATTCGGTATTTGACACTATCAACAATAAATTATTTGATATGCGCGATTAAAAAAAATTGACAAAATGTTCCGGAAAATGTATCTCTTTTTATCATACTAGTTATAAAAATTTTTAAATAGATGAAACATAAAAAGAGTGTTCTGAAATGTGACGACCCAGTATTTTCATACAAAATTCCGTTTTATAAGTAATTTGTCATTTTTCAATAGGCAGCCTTATTAAATACACCGAGTACAGCGCCACCAAATTATATGTTCAAGTGGGCAAATTGTAACTAACTAATTAATTGTAAATTCTGTACCCCATTTCTTGTTTTATTTATTCACTTACTAAGATTTATAGATTGATGTTCACTAAAATTTAAAGACGGATTAAAATATTCTCATTTTCCTAGCTAAATTTCTTAAATGTTCCTACTAAATTCTCCACTAGCGCCGCTATCAACTGAACAGATAAGATGATGGCACTGTACTGTTCAATTTACGAAATTGGTCGCAGCGAAAAATAATGCGATTTTCACCACAGTGTAGGTACATATGACAACTTAGCGCGAGTGGTGGAAGTATGTGAAAAGTTATTTTTGAAACTAACTTAGGTGTGCAGCTTTTATTATCCAACATAAGATAAGATGCCATCACAGCCATAAGATGCCGAGTGATCTAAAATTTGAGTTTGCAATATATATTTTTTATATTTTTACAGTTTAGTTGTAGAGGAGCGATACATATTTGAAAATATGGAGTCGCAATACTTTGTGCTCTCCTATACCAAGGATAATTAAATTCTCCTTGCCTATACTAAGGAAAATAACGGAAAACTTTATATAGAATACTACAATAACTGGCTCTTTCATGTCATGTAGCTATGTCATCTAATTTTCTAACAGCTGACTGATGGTATAGGTACATAGGTACCAGGTCAATTTACTCCACCCAAAAATATGCCCCAGGCATTGCAAAGATCACGTTAATAATTCAAACGGAGCAAACGAACGTCGTCGATTCTTCCTTCAGTCATCGACTTTTCACAGCGACACATCTTGCAGAAACCAACATAGGCTACTGAAGAAAAGAGTAAATCTTCCAAAGAGTTTGAACAGATAACAAAACTTTTTTTTTTGAAGATGGCGGAGCACACAGGCCCGGTGGTCGTGAGGGAATATGTCAGACGCGCCATGAGTCGACTCACGGCGACAGAGCCGGAGATACGCAAGTTTATGAAGAACTACGGGACGCACTACATCGACTCTTATGTCACAGGGAATTTTATTTATCAGGTCAGTTATCAGTCTTTCTTCCTTCATCCTCTCCACATGTCCAAACCAACGCAATATTCCTTCCTTAATTCTAGTCACTACATCCTCTTTCAGTCGACAACGTTCTCTGATGACACTATTGCATAGGTATTCTGTCATTCAAACTTACGCAAATATATCGAGCGAATGTGAGTAGAAGGGCCGGTAAGGGACGCCCCAGGCGAACATACTTCGACCAAACAGGGGATGTATTAGCAAAGGGCAAGATAAAAAGTACCCGAAACCGACGTGCGTGCATGCAACGACTAATGAATGTTGATGAAGCGAAAGTGATTCGTCAGGATCGTGAGATGGCAGTCCCTGGTCTCTGCCTACCCCTCTGGGATATAGGCGTGAGCTTATGTATGTATGTTAGTTATTAGGGAAAGGGTTACAATGCCAGTTTGTCGCTATACGTCAACGCTACAGTGCCACCATCTTAAATGTTCAGTTGATAGCGGCGCTAGTGGAGAATTTAGTAGTAACATTTAAGGAATTTACCTAAAAAAATGAGAATATTGTAAGTCAAAGACCCGTCTTTTAATTTTAGTGCAAATATATCTCTAAGTCCTAATAAGTAATTAAAAGAAAAAAAAATGGGTAACAGGATTTAAAATTAGTTACAATTTTGCCCACCTGAACAGATAACTTGGTGGCGCTGTATATGACTCTCTATCTGTTCTTTATCTTGCAATTATTATCATGACATTTCCAGAACTTTCATAAAAAATGGCGTAGAATGGATATTGTCCTAACTATTGACAGTTACAAATTACACTTCATATTAAAGGTATAAGTCAGTGAATATAGTGCTATAAGTATTTAAAGTTTTTCAAATAAGTAAGCTTTACACATTACTAACTTTATTCCGGATACACTTACCTACTTGATCTTTTGTCGGAAGAGTCCAACCAGGTTTCGCTCTGATTCGCAGAGCTTACCTAATATTGGTGAGCAAGGAGCACGCTGGGATAGGATCTTTAAAAAATGGACTTTTCGTTCTTTTTTACATTTTTGTAATTCTTTCACTGTAATCGTCTTAGATTTGCTATTATTACAAACAACTTTACTCTATACATTTTTGTAAATTAACCAATAGTTTCGATGATATTGTGACTTATGTGAATTTTTTGTATGGAGCGCGAGGTACTGAAACCTTTATTTCTAAATCGGACCAAAAGGGACGGGTTTTTCTCATAGTAGGTGGTACACTGGACTATCTAGATTACTTTTCCTTAAATATCTTATCCCAAGTCGTCCCTAATAGACCTTTATACGCCTTTGAATATTTCACTTAGTACTAGAAATTTTTAGCAACTTTTTCAAATACTTCATGATTTTAAAAGTTCTAACTATCGCTTATTACAGAGATAATTATACTTAAAAAATAACAAAATAGCCTGAGGGTTACATCACTTAGTGGTAAGCAGGGAGGCTTCTTATTTAGTTTAGTCTGCGTAGTATAGTCATACTACCCAATATCGGCTTTCCACAGGACCAATGGTTGGCTGGAAGATATTGCTTATAGCTGTAAGTCCGACTATGCACTTTAACTATTACCTAAGAGCCATACATTTTCATAGTAATAAATTAATACGAAGAAAGATGCTTAAGGTAGGTACTTTGTATGATTTCCATAAATTTTGGAATCTCATGTTAGAAAAAAGTTTATAAAAAAGCTTTACTCACACTATAATGTCGTGACATTAGTTTCATCAAAATTTTCATTAATTTAGTACTTTCGTAATGCATGCATTCATTTCGCGACAGCTAATGAATTTCGTGTCCTGCACGATTCTTTGGTGAAATTAGTGTCATGCAACTAATTTCATGTAGATTCGACGTGACAATAGTGTCGCGAAAGCGCCTGCGCTGAAAATACGGACGTATGTATTTTCGAGCTTCAAGCTTTCAAGCGTTGATAATGGCTAATATAGCTTTGAAGCTGATGGGGCCATGGTTACTGCGATACTGACGATTTCACGACACTAATTATTTTACGAAATTACTTTCGCATACTGATTTCAACATGCATGACACTAATTTCGTAATGTGAATTCGGCTTAAGACGCTAATCAGAGGCAAATAATCTGTGGTTACTTTTCCATTGTCTTATACATACATAGCCTTACTAATAAAGGTTATGAGCTGTGTATACCGCCGTTATGCGAGGTCTGACTGACTGGTTGTTGTACGCTAAATGCGATTAAACCAGCATAAATTGATATACGTCAAATAGTTATTCAGAGTGTATAACTTATTATTAGTAAGGCCGACAATGTATAGTATTTATGAGGGGTGTTTTAAAATCGTCGTTTTCGAATCATGATTTTATAAATAAGACTACGAGTTTTGTAGAGGCGGTTAATATGACCCATGTTATAACTATGTATTTTTTATATAATTTTTATCGTCAGGTGTTCAAATACAAGAGAACTGGTTATACACTGCTAAAGGAGTACATGAGACGTCGAAAGAGAAATCAGAAATCCACAGACGACCTACGGTTTTACTTCTCATCATACTTCTTGAGGAA
The DNA here is from genome assembly GCA_947310845.1 of Yponomeuta plumbellus. Lineage (NCBI taxonomy): Eukaryota > Metazoa > Arthropoda > Insecta > Lepidoptera > Yponomeutidae > Yponomeuta > Yponomeuta plumbellus. The sequence continues at coordinate 5,199,435 of OX371206.1, forward strand.
CGTCGGCGACATACGAGTAAGGAACTCTTTTGAACTAAAGTCCGGTTTTTTAATTCGATGCAAAAAAATGACGCGGTGTTACCGCTATAAAATATATAGGTTTACTCGGTAGATTTTTTTTTACTGTAAATAGAAGACTCGTGTGACCAAAATCCTTATCACATCAAAGACATTAAAATTTAATTCCTCTTATGAGCAGTCTAAAAAAACGCCTACGTAGCACAAACAATTTTTACTTGGAAGTAAAATGGGGTTATTTGGTTTTTGCGTACTAACAACATTCAGACATTGACAGCCTTTCGATTGTATTGAGATGTCAACGTGACAGTTTTATGTTTTTTATGCATTGAATTAAAAAACGGACTTTAGCATCTTTCAAGGGGCACCCACACTGCAGTTACATAGCGTTAGAGAATGTTGCTTAACATTGTGTTGTCTAACAACTTCACGTTACAAAATGTTCTACAATTACAACAATAGTGTAATAAAATTGTAACTTATGTTGTAAAACGACATCCGAGCCTCAGCCGGACGTCAGCACAGGGCGCAGGGAGGCACTACCAGCTTCTTGGCAAGACAGACCTAAACTGATCCATACAGAATGTTATACGATACATTATACATACTAGTACCACCAGGGTGTGTCATGAGGGAGCGTTCATGCTGTGTGAGCCTTTAATTGACAATCTTATAGGCTAAAACTGTAAAATTTTAATAAAACATACAACATGCTTGACATGTAGCGTAAATGTTACACAATGTCATAAAAAATATCGTGCTACACAATGTGTTATGTATGACGTTATACAGGGTTACAGGGAAAGTCGTACACAATATAACATAACATAACATAACATTTACATACAGGCACATACATTGCTTCTGGCCCCACACTAGGATACCCTGTGTCGTGGGAACCAGAAACAGCGACGTCACAAACATGTAAACATCCAAGACCTGGAGTTTTTTTTTTTCTCCCCAGCCGGGATTCGAACCCGAGACCTCTCGCATGGTAAGCAGATGCGCTAACAACTACGCCACAGAGGTCGTCGAATATTAAAGGAGGTTATTATTAAAGTCATTTTTGATGGATTTTATTCTATTATATAGGGTCCGAAAGTTAACCGTTACGGAGATATTGACTGTTAAAAATTAAAAAAAAATATCAATTGTTGTACAGTAGAAATATGTCAAATAAAAATAATTTGCCGCTGGAAGCCAGAGAAATGATATTGGAAAAGAGACGTCTGAGAAGAAAGTGGCATAATAGTAGACACCCCGAGGACAAAAAGGCCCTGAATAAAGCAGCTGCTGAGTTGAAGAAGTTCTTGGCCGAGGCTGAGAATGACACACTGCAAAGGCGATTGGAGTTACTAAATGCTACTTCCAACAATGAACACTCACTGTGGAAAACTGTAAAGTCTTCACAGAAACCACAGCTGATTGAGTACCCATTGAAACGCCCAGATGGTATGTGGGCCAAAACTGATGAAGAAAGAGCGGAAGCATTTGGAGCCTTCCTTAAAAATGTATTCACTCCTAACACAGACACTGCAGACAATGCCTTTGAAGAGGAAGTAAAATCCTTCTTACAAAGTGACCTACAGCTAAGCCCACCTATCAAAAGCTGCACACCTCGAGAGCTAAAGGGAATCATAAGAGAACTACAGCTGAAAAAGGCACCAGGATACGACCTCATCACTGCTGAAGTCCTACAACAACTCCCAACAAAAGTGCTTGTCTTTCTGACAACACTTTTTAACAGTATGTTAAGGATTGGATACTTTCCTAACCAGTGGAAAGTCTCTCAAATAACGATGATCCTGAAAGCTGGAAAACCACCCCATCAAACCTCATCATATCGACCAATCAGCCTTCTGCCCTTGTTATCGAAATTATTCGAAAAAGTCATCAGCCGACGACTTAACCGATGGCTCGAGGATAACAGGATAATACCACAGCACCAGTTTGGTTTTAGAATGAAGCACTCTACAATTGAACAGGTACACAGAGTATGCGATCACATCAGGCACACCCTAGAAAGCAAAGAGTACTGTTCAGGAGTATTCCTTGACGTGCAACAAGCGTTCGATAAGGTCTGGCATGCTGGACTCCTATACAAATTAAAATTATGGCTTCCTCACAATTTGTTTCAACTGCTGAAATCCTACATAGAAGATCGTATCTTTTATGTGAAGATAAATGAGGGAACGTCATCTTTTCACGAGGTAAAGGCTGGAGTACCACAAGGGTCAGTACTGGGTCCATCACTGTACCTAATTTATACTTCTGACGTCCCAGACTCAGTAAATATTCTAACAGCCACATTTGCAGATGATACTGCCATCCTGGCATCGGACAAAGACCCCGTATCAGCCTCAAAAACTGTTCAAAGTCACCTTGACCAGGTCCATAACTGGATGAAAAGATGGAAGATCAAGGCAAGTGCAGCCAAATCCAACCACATCACCTTCACTCTTAGACGTGACAACTGTCCTCCTGTAAAACTCGGTGGTGAAGTTCTGCCTCATCAGACGGTCGTGAAATACCTAGGATTCCATTTGGACAGGAAGCAGATCTGGAAAACTCACATTCAGAAGAAGAGAGACGAGCTGAACCAAAAGTATCGGTCACTGTCATGGTTACTTGGGAGACAGTCAAAACTATCCGTAAACAATAAACTGCTGATCTACAAGGCTGTATTAAAACCTGTTTGGACCTATGGAGTACAACTGTGGGGATCAGCAAAAACCTCCAACATCGCAATAATGCAGCGGTTCCAAAACAGTGTTCTAAAAACCATAGCCCACGCACCATGGTTCACCAAAATTGATGAGGTCCATGAGTACTTACAAATGCCCACGGTTAAAGCGGAAGTGGAAAACCTGTCAAGAGCCTACAGAGATAGGATTGCTGATCACCCCAACAAGCTGGCTACTGACCTCACCAGTTGTATTCCAATAAGAAGGTTGAAAAGAAAGCACATTTGGGACGGTCTAGGACCAATTGAATAAGAAGGCAACCCAACGATGGGAGGGAGTGCCTAAAACGCCATAAAAACACTCCAAACAACTGCTTATGGTCACTCAAGACCGATTGCATGTTACAAAGACTACAAAAAAAAAAAAAAAAAATTTTTTTTTGTTTTTTGATTGATTTTTTGTCATTGTAGAGCTCATAAAGTGGGGTTTTCAATGTATTTAGTTAAAAGGCATGTTAATTGATAAAAAATATCAGCAAAAGCTGCACCTACTACAGCTTTAAAAAACTGCTCGGCAACGGTTAGAATTAAATAATTTTTCTCTAAATATATTTCACATTGAAGCTCGTAAAAAAAATTTCGTATGGAACTTATTCTTCAAATCATTTTAAAAACTTCTACAACTCTTTAACTATTAAAAACATTTAATAGGTATGTGCATAAAATTTTAAAATAATGTTATTTGAGTAGGCTCTAGTGGTAGTACCTACATAACTGAACTTCGATACAAAAAAAATCTTTTTACTTCCTGGCACCTTTAAACTATGTAAAAAGGTCAGATAGGCTTTTTTATGCTCTGGAGACATGCTGTTGTAGGTGTTCACGTATTTCAGAATTTTTTTTAGAATAATCTATCCCTCTGTTATTTTTGTGGTAATCTGCTCCTGTGATTCTTCCGTGGTAGATGTGTTATACCTACGTGCTCTTTGATAATTTCTCGTAAAACGCGACTTAGCTTGGATTTTTGTATTTATTCATCTTCATTCTGTAACTTGGCTTGGATTTTGAACTGATTCATCTTCATACTGAGACTTGGCTTGGATTTTGGACTGATGCATTTTCATTCTGTGGCTTGAATGGCGAGACACATATGAAAACTTTTTGAGGGAGGAGTTACCCTTGTTGATGGACGACATTTCTATTACATTGAGACGAGACATGTTCTTTCTACATGACGGCTGCCCAGCGCACCACGGGAGCATGTTTGGACGAGAACTTCCCAAACAAATGGATTGGAAAAGACTGGAAGATGGTCCCGTTGCATGGCCGGCTAGGAGCCCTGATCTAACGCCAATGGATTTTTATGTATGAGATCATATTAAAAGCATAATTTAAAACAAAATTACGCCATTTGAAAATGTCGAAATTTTGAGACAGAGAATAATTGCGGAAACAGCTGCAAAAATGAGGAGAAACCTGCGAACTTCTGTAGTGAAGAGTAATTTTAAAAAAAGATGAGTATTTTTATTAGAAATAGAGGCAACCATGTTAAAAACTAATTATAAAAATATTACTTAGTATATTTTTGTTTCTTTACATATTTTAAATATTTTTACATCAACTAAAAATTTACCGTTTGCCATCTTAAGTGACACTTGGCTAACCTTTTTCCGATGTAATAGCAAGTGATATACGTTTTTTAATACCTAAAGAGACGTAGAAGTTTCTAAAACGCAAATCATTAGCAGAACACGTATTAACACATCTACCACGGAAGAATCACACGAGCAGACTAACACAAAAATAATAGATAGATAGAATATTCTAAAAAAGAAATACTGTAATAGGTACCTGAACACCTGAGACAGCATGTCTCCAGAGCACAAAAAGGCGTATCTGACCTTTTTACATAGTTTAAAGGTGCCAGGAAGTAAGTTTTTTTTTTGTATCGAAGTTCAGTTATGTAGGTACTACCACTAGAGCCTACTCAAATGACATTATTTTAAAATTTTATGCACATACCTATTAAATGTTTTACCTTTTTGAATAGTTAAAGAGTCGTAGAAGTTTTTAAAATTATTTGCAGAATAAGTTCCGGCTGTGGAATGATCTACCGACTTTAATAAGGCGCTCGCCCTCCCCCGCTGTCTTTAAAACCAAGGTAAAAGAGTTTTATCTCTCTCTATGATATTTGTGCATTATTCTATGTCGTGTTTTTTTTTTTTTCTCCCCCATTTAAGTAGGTATATTATAATTTATTATTTCCTCCCCCTGTAGGTTATTTATTATTATATATTTATGTATGTTTATCATAACTATATATGTATGTAATTGTTTATGTAGGTGTATTGCTATTTATGCAAGTATGTATATTAATATTCATGTTTGCACCGACTACCCGTCTCCTTTTTTCCTTCAGATTTTTTTCCATCATAGGGTTGTCTGGAAGAAATTGCTTTTAGCAATAAGGCCGCCAATTGTACTGTTACCTTGTAAATATTTTATGTTTGTGTTTCTCTTCGTGTACAATAAAGAATATTCTTATCTTATCTTATCTTATCTTCCATACGTTAATTTTTTTTTAAAGAGCTTCAATGTGAAAAATATTTAGAGAAAAATTATTTAATTTTAACCGTTGCCGAGCAGTTTTTTAAAGCTGTTAGTAGTAGGTGCAGCTTTTGCTGATATTTTTTATCAATTGACATGCCTTTTAACTAAATACATTAAAAAAAACCCTTCATGAGCTCTATTCTGAAAAAAAATCAATCAACAAGCCAAAAAAATTTGATATATTTTTTAAATGTTTAACAGTCAATATCTCCATAACGGTTAACTTTCGGACCCTATATGTATAATAAAACAAAATCCATCAGAAATGACCTAAATAATAACCTCCTTTAATATTGTGTACGACTTTCCCTGTAACCCTGCATAACCGTAGTGGGGGAGGAGGGCCTTTAGGTTACCTATTAGGTAAGGATGTATAAAGGTGCTAAAAACGTGCACCAAAGGAACGAGGTGGGATTTCGGTTCAGCATGAAACCTTTATAAGCGTCAATCGGTTGCGTTATGTTGACCTTGAAAAGAACAATTAAAACCGACAACAAAATTTATACTATAAAATTTAAGAGATTTGCTATAAGATGCGTCCAGAAATTTGGGATACCGCCGTTTAGCCCAAGTATTTTTCGCCAAATTTTACTTCCCAAGAAACTTATGGCATCAGTTTCATTTCCCAAATGAAACTTTAGCAAGTTTTCATTTCGCATTTTATTCATTTGGTCAAATTATCATTTCGCATAATTTTACTGCGTCAAGTTTTATTAAGACAAACGTTTATTATGCTAACGTTTTATTTTGGCATGTGTTATTTTCAAATAATGGAACGGGGGGTCGGCGATGTAAAGAATACGTGACAACAGAAATATAGGTGCGACGACGCGCGTAGCGAAGCGGAGCGCGTCGGAGCGTTAGGTTCTCAATGTAAGATCGAAAACAGACTCGACTTTGATGCGTTCTTACCTTGCCTCTTGTTGCCTCTTTGGTAAAATGAATTTTGACCAAGTATTTATGTGGTAAACAATAACTTGCCATAATAACTTTTGCTAACTGTTTATTTGCTTTAAATTGTTTTGAGAAATGTTTTTTTGCCAAGTGATAATTTGCGGAAAGTAGTTTGGGAAGTAATACTTTGGGAAACGATTTTTGGCAATACATTAGTAAAACCAGAAATTTACTTGCATAAATGCAAAAAAAAAATGAAGTAAAGAGATTTGCGACTTTAGCCGACGTATCGTCATGGTGAGCGGTCGGCCCACCAAAAATTCTACACGTTCAACAACTTCTTTAACCACCAGAGTGGTTCAACACCAGAAATATAGAACTTCTGCGAGCAGCTACACAGCGTGACAGTGTAGCCAAAATGATAGTTGACCTCTGATAGGATATGGCACCGGAAGAAGAATGATTAGCTCAATTAGGCCGCGCAATGTGTTACGAGCACAAGTCAAGAGGATCTGAGTAATGGCTAATTTGCTCGATAAAATTAGATGAAGATTTCATGGAAAACGGTATTTTCAGTTTTTCATTTCATTACCTGATGTAAAAATAGGGTGGTTTTATTAGTCTCCTGAAACTTTGTACTTTTGGAGTTAGCAGCTTAACACTTTTAGACGACGATATTATCTATCTAGACTTTATTTTATTTTATTTTATTTTATTAGGGACATCAACAGCGAAAACAAATAATTTTAACACAATAATAAAGATACAATTCACAAGGCCAATAACAGACATCCACAAATAGACATTTCATAATTACAGAAAATAAACTTTACTATTTAAATATTACAGTCACCTCCGCTGCAGTTTAAGAAATGTTACACGCTATACAAAAACGCTCACTATAAATTCAACGATTATTTAGAAGACAAAGATGTCTGGTGTTAAGCTGTAGCTGTTAAGATGTAGATGTAGAGAATACGTCCATAAGTATTAAGGTCATAGCCCACTTACAAGACTCTGCTGCCACCCGGCAAAAATAATATCATTCAAATATGGGCTCTTTAGATATATTTTCCATTGCCAACATAAATTAGCAGACGGCTCGCTGTCAGCTGTCAAGTAATTTATGATGCCAATGTAAAATATATCTAAAGAGCAATATTTAAAGCGCATATTTGAATTATATTATTTTTGCCGGGTGGGAGCAGAGTCGTGTAAGTGGGCTATGACCTTTATTTTTTAATTTTGAAAGTTTGATATAGGTAGGTAAGCTAAAACTGTTTCGAATAAAATAAATGTGGACTTTCTGTGTCAGCTTCTTCTCCACATAATCTATTAACTGAGAAACTAAAAACTTGACGTTCATAATGTATACTACTATGTATACTAATGTATGCTACATTTTCTGTTTATCATGAATCAAATATTTGAATTTACAGAGCATTGAGATATCGTTGCCTTACTTTCTCAAACTCGTATCTTAAAAAAAATGTAGCAAACTCTTATCTCAAAAAATGCGTCTATACTTTAGCTAAAAAGTTAGCATCATAGTTTTACTTATATTTCGGCAAAACGTGGGCCCAGTTCTAATGATTGGTGCCTCTGCCTACCCCCCTCGGGGATAACGGGCGTGAGTTTTTTTTTATAGCTAATAGTGCACATCTAAGAAATGGCATTTCATTTTTTACCGAATCTCCATAGTATAAAAAGACAGACAGTTTTATTTCTCTCCTGAAAGTTTATTTTTTAAGATACGAGTTTGAGAAAGAAAAGCAACGATATCTGTGGTTACAGACCTCGCCGAGGCGCCATAATTTCTTCGCGTGCGGTTTTAGCAAGCCCCACCCCCACCCTTACAACCGCGCCTACGACCTTTCACGCTATAAAAACATAAATGTTATAATAACGTCTTGACAAAAATTATTATACATTTTTACAAGTGGACATCATAATCTCATTATTAACTTACGTAAATCCTGAATTACGCACCCGATCTTTTGTGGGGCATACCAGTTTCCAGGGAATTTTATTGTCTATCGAAGCCACAGACCACATTTTATCAAAAGTACCTATAAATAATTGTATTACAATAACGAAAATAATTATGTCGTGCGAGCGACACAGCATAGTCAATCCACGTAACAGTAGGCAGGCATTGAATGAATTGTGTTGTGTATTTAACCTTTGGTGTGCCCCTTTATGAAAGTTGAAAATAAAAACAATCACAAACCTTATTTTAATATATTTAAAGAATAAAATAGTCTACGAGACTGCCCTATGCCGATGTGCTCTTCGGCTTATCAAACGTTAAACAAAACATTCATTCACGAAATACATACGAGTAGGTACCTAACATAACATAACATTTACATACAGGCACATACATTGCTTCTGGCCCCACACTAGGATAACCTGTGTCGTGGGAACCAGAAACAGCGACGTCACGAACATGTAAACATCCAAGACCTGAGTTTCTTTTTTTTTGCCCCCAGCCGGGATTTGAACCGGGAACCTCTCGCATGGTAGGCAGATGCGCTAACCGCTGCGCCACAGAGGTCGTTAAACCTTTAAAGGATATTTCTTCAAAAACATTTGTTTTGCAGATAGCCAGCGGCAACAAAACTACAGAGGCTTGGGCGCGTGACAACTTGAAGGACGGGCAATATCTCTACTCAAGACCCAGCCTTATGAGGTTGAAATACAATCCAATTTTGGTCAGCAAACTGAACGACTTATTGAGCGACAGCGCCTTATTAGCTCTCAACTTGAAGACGCTTCAGCCTATTTTTAGGGATTCAGAAGTCGGTGAAAAGTTTTCAGAAATAGTAATGAATGACATGTTACTATGGGAGGCCAACGGTTGATTAATGTCTTGAGGATTATTAGCAAATATTGATTTTGTCCGAGTTGTATTAACCTACCTCATTTTCAAAGTCTTAATATTTCTGTGTAAATAAAATGGTGTCCGAAGTATAAGTAAAAATATCTGCCCCACTATTGGTGGACTAATTTAATTTAATTAAAAATGCATTTCTTATAATTTATTAAAATTTATTTTCTGTTAGACATCTATTACACTGAAGTTATTAGTGATGTTCACATGAAAATATATAGTAACGACAAGTATATTATGTAACCGTAACATGTAACAAGTCTTTTATTTGAAATTAGCTACAACAATAAGCTTCTTGTCAATATTTTACACATGATTGTATCTTATTTTGTCGTCTAGAATTCTCTCGTAAAATAATTACATACATTTTCGACAAATTACAATATTTATACAAAGAAATCTAAACACTATTCTATCACAACAACTATACACATAATTATGTATACGGACAGTCTTTAGAAGAATACACTTAATATCTTTAACAATGCATGACTAAAATAATTTCAGCGGGAACATTAAAGATAAAGATAAACAGTATTATTTGAGGGGTCTAAATGCATATCCGCCACTGTCCATAAAAATAATTTTTTATATTTTTTAGTCTGGTAATACTTGTTTTCGTTCTCTGTATTTCTGTATAATTATTTAGTGACAAAACCGCTTCTATCCTAGCAAAATCATGGCCATTAGTCATTAGTGAGGTGCAAAAGCTACACTATCCATACCTTGAAGTGCAGAACCGCCATTGTTACATTTCAACCAATCACAGCACAGAGGTCAATATGGCCGCCGCTTGTGTTTTGATGCGTGAGTCGTGTGCTATTTTAATTAAATTAGTGGTGTTTTTCTAATTAAAATGGAAACAAATGTTGCTCCAGTCGTTGGGAATAAAGCAAGGAAGAGATCCCGCAAAGAGGATCAGTGGAAACGTAACAAGCAGAAGGAGAATCGGTAAGTCTTTTAGGACCATGATTGTTTCGATTTAAAAAGGATGGTTTTATGCAACAAGAATCATCATTGTATCAGTGTAGATTCAAAGTAGTGTGACGTGATGTAAAAACATTCCCACGTACAATTTATTTTATTCTATTATTATAATAACCTACCTATCTGTTTGAGTTTATTATCTTTTATATTGTTTATTAATATCTTTGTGATTTTATTTCATAACATTTTGAATTGTTTAAGGTATGCGCCGAAAAAATTACCCGATCTGAGCAAATTGGGAAAATGTAATCATAAAAAGAAAAATCTAAAATGCAATGATCTAACCCCGCAAGATGTTAGAAAGTTTCATTCTGCTTTTTACGCAAAGAAATAAAAAAAGCATCAAGACAATTTCATTTTAAAATATTTGAAAACAAAAGTTCCAGCTCGCCGCAGACGTAAGGTTCGACAGCGAAATGAATCCCAAACATTTACTGCAATGTACGTCAAAACATTTACCAAGCCTTACAAATTATTGCGGGTGTGTCAAGCTATATTTTTGATGATTCTTAATATAGGCGTACATAGACTTAGAAGGATTTCAAAAACTTTTTTGACTACTGGACTTCTAGCAGAAGATCGACGTGGCGGCGATAGAGCGTCGATGAAAAATTTGGCCAAGAAGCGGAGTGTTATGCAGTTCATAGAAACGTTCAAATGCATCGAGTCACACTATTGCCGCTCCGCCACAGCTGAGAGAAAATATGTATCATCTGACCTAAATATAAAAAAAATGTGGAGAATGTACCAAGAACAACAAAATGATACGTCTCTGAAAGTTAAGGAATGCTTTTTCCGGAACATTTTTAACAGAAATTATAACATTGGTTTTAATACTCCGCGTGTTGACGTGTGCAGTAAATGTACTGAAATATCAGAGAAAATAAAGAGGGCAAAAAAACAAAATAACCAGACAGCAACAATCACCCTTATGACTGAACTTCGAATCCACAAATTAAAATCAAAATGTTTTTATGATTATTTACGAGAGCAAAAGGAATTTATGCTGACACTGTCATTCGATTGCCAGAAGAATCAAGTACTCCCTAAAGTCCCAGATCAGATAGCTTACTACAGCAGACAATTATATATGTATAATTTTACCATAGTCGTTGGTTCAAGCACCAACCAAATTTCTAAGGAGAATGTATTTTGTTACGCATGGACAGAGAACACTCATGCCAAATCCGCAAATGAGATAGCTTCGGCGGTATTCCATCAGCTCACAACTCAAGTAGATTTGACAAACATAAAGAATGTTACATTAATGGCTGATGGTTGCGGCTCCCAAAATAAAAATTCAATTCTAATTTCAATGTGTGCCCCTCAATCAGTGAAAACAATTGAATTAATTTTCCCAGTTCCCGGCCATTCTTTCATGCCCGCTGATAGGGTTTTTGGGCATATCGAAAAAGTAATAAAAAAGAAAGAGGTGATGGTGCAACCATCGGAATATTTAGATATTTATAAAGAACATGGAAAGGTCATCAAACTTGGATATGATTGTCCCGTCAAAGACTGGAAATCTTATGCCAAAAATACAACGAAGCTCCCAGGACAATATCATTTTAAATTTTCCGATTGCAAAAGATATTATCTCAAAAGAGTCAAGAATAGTTCTGAACGCTTTGTGATTCGAGGTGAAGTCAATTACAAAGTTGACACGGGCGTGTCGAAAAGTATTATGAAACCGCGTGTCAAGTCAATGAACGATTTTGGTGTTGGAGACATTGAGCCAAATACTGTTAAAATTGGCAAGCCCAAACTCGACGACGTCAATGTATTACTGAACAAGCACTTTGGACAAGATTGGTGTGAAGAACACGGCGATGACTTACTGTCTTACTATAAAAATGTTTTAGAGAATAATTATGAAGGGGGTAGAGAACCGGAAAATGAACCATGCGAATATCTAGAAGATGTAGGGATATCCATTTAATTTTGTTTTCAATTATTTTGTCTGATTAATAAAGAAACTCTACCGATTTAAATTTTGTTTTATTTTTAATATCGCGTAACCCCTCAGAGATACCTACCTAGGATTTTATGTTCTTGGTGCAGTCTAGCATAACAGAACCTATGGATAGTATCGCGCAAATCCGCCTCTGTCCACACGTATAAAATTCAAAACCGCCTCTGTCCATGAGTGAAATGCATAACAGCCTCTATCCATTTTTTATTAATTATTTCTTGTTTTTCTGGCTTCTATTATAATACCGTTTTAAAAATGAGTTAAAAAATGATAAACTGTTTACAAAACAAAGAAAATTATGTTACTGAATGACATTGGATGACAATAGGCAGGTTTTTTTTCTCTATCCTAAAAAAACAAAAGGTGGACAGTGGCGGATATGCATTTAGACCCCTCATTTATCAAACACGATTCCTTTTAAACACTCCTCAAGAACAGTGCAAATAATCTGTGATAACGTCTTTTTTTTTAAAGGTCTAACGGCCCTAGATACTAGTCCTTTTGAGCCTTGTGGTTACGTCTCTATCTTTACCACAGACTAATTGGACTGACTGGGGAATGTTTTAAGATTTTTAAATAAAACTGTTATAGTCTTATTTATAAAAACTAGATTCCTTAGAACACTCCTCAGATGCAGTTTATTTAATCTGTGGTTACGTCTTCTGCTTGTATAATCTCCACCACAGACTATTTTAATTGGAGCTCGTCGAGTATTTTATGGAATCGAGTTTTTAATAAATAAGATCGCTTATCTTTAATTTCTACTTTTTTCAAACTGCGTCAGTTCACTCAATGATTTTGCTTAGCCTGTTTTGTCTATGACTATTATTTTTTTTACTCACAAGCGATATAAGAATAAATCTCCTAAGACATAAAAAATATACTATTGTGTAGTAGTAAACGGTTTGGTTTTCTCTAGAAATAATTAGCAGAGTCACTATTGGTTCCTAATCTCTCAAAAAACAATAAAATAAAATTTATATAATGTATAATAATACTTGCCCGAAGGCTTGTTCGTATGAAAAAATACACATAATTGAGATTCCGCCACATTTTGCCGGAGCCTCAAATCAATACGGCACACAACTTTGTTTTTTTTTTGGATGGAGGGCAAAACAGTAACACAGGCAGGGCACAGGGCTTCTCTCAGAAACAGTAGGGGCCTAGTTAAAGTCTGTTCGCTATCATAGTGTCACTTTGATTTTACCGCCTCGGCACGTGGCGGTTTTTCACAAAGAAATTAAAGGAAGCCGACGCGGCGCAAACACAGTGAATTTGGCTCGCAGCTCGTCTCATTCTACTACTATGTAGATAACGCAATTAAAGAAGTAAATCAATCAGTATTTTAGAATGGATTTATAACGAGATGATCCTGCATCACTTAGGTAGGTACCTATTCTAAATACCGGTGGAGATGAATATTCTGAGGACGCTTAGAGTGATGAAGAGTAGTGTTTTATTTTTTGCTTCATTAGGTTTATTGTTTACCATGTTTTTTTTTTCTATTTAAAGTATTTTTGCCGTCTAAGTTTTATTATTGAAATAAATGTTTTTTTACTAAAACCAAGATTGCCTTCGTGTGTACCGACACTATCTAGGCGAACGGAGTTTACCACGCGTGCCCACCTGATAGCTTATTTCAAGCGCCGAGGAATGTGTTTTCTCCTCTCCTGCCACCGCAACCGCGGCTTTAAAGGCGGTAACACATTATGAAAACGCGACGCGACCCGACGCAACGTGACGCGTGTTGAGTCAAATCAAATCTACTATTTTCTATGATGAGAATCATTTTGGGCAACCCGTGTTGGCCGGTCTGTAGTCTGTAGGCCGCTTAAGTGCTTCAATTTATCTATTTATAGTGGATGTAAAAGTAGCATTATTTCCAAAACAATGTATTATGTTATACTACTAAATACACACATAGGTTCATAGGGGTTAAATTTAAAGTGACAAGTGACAAAGTTTCCTTTTAGTTCATTATTTGATTAAAATTTAATTCCTAAGACAGATCGTGTTAAATATTCGGCTAATTTTGTCAACCCTGTTATTTAATTTGTGACACTGCTACAAAGGATTTAATTCTTATAAAACTATAGATACATGTAAGCATTTGTAAGCGTCAGGAACATATAATACTAAACAGATAAGATGTATGCAAGTATGCATAGATCGACGTGGTGTGCTGAATGATATTTATCTTGAAAAATGATTTTTTTTTTCGCGAGCTCATTGATTGCTTTAGTCTCATTGACGATTGAGCAACCATCAGACGCGTCAGACGCGATATGCGTCCTTGAATAGATAAGTTTATAAAATAATATGTAACAGATTACGCGACCACTGCTGTTGATTTACAAATTAATCCTCTCTTAAATTGATGAATTGTTTGTAGTATCATACTTTATTCTACACAAGAAAGAAAATATATTACAAAAATATAAGCGTCATATAATTGAGTACATAGGCGAGCTATTAGTCATCGGCGTCTGAAAACAATTCTTCCGACGATCCTCGTATGCGTTGACGATTGCAATGTCTTCTTAAAATTAAGGAGCTCCATCAGGTCCACCAATGAAAAATAATATCTTTATTTGCAGATTTAAAACGGCGTAGAAATTACTCAATTTCCGATCCACGACCGTTACCACGACGCTAACCTACCTAAGTTTTGTATGAATCTATTATAAGCCTAGGGCAATACAACAATTTCCTTTGAACACAGCCGTTTTCCGCATGAATTCTTTCTATTCCCAGGGCCTTGGGCGTAGGTTCTCGGTTGAGTTCAAAAATCAAAACACATGATGAAATAAGAAATCACAATCTGTTCTACTGTTGACAGCTATCAGTTGTTTTTTTTTTGTATGCACTTCATCATACTGACGGCTGTTGAGATTGATTACCAGATTGTTAGTATACGACAAACTGGGGGTGCCATTTTTCAAAATCGATCTGTAAAAGAAGATATGATTTCTTCATTGGTGGCCGGTGACGGAGCCGCCTCAAGAAACAATTCCCACACAAGTGTAGTTTAGTCTTTCTTTAAAAACAACATGCCGGACCACAATGAAACTACCATATCACTGTGAATAGTTTCTACGAAGTCTTCTAAGGATATGATTTCTTTTTATTCTGTCATCTAAGCATAATGGCTTTTTTTAAAGTTAAACACGTTTCTCCTGGTATAGAAAGAAAAGGAAAGAGAAACGTTTATAGCACCAACAGTCACACACAACAGAAATACGAAATAGAAACATCAAAGATCATCAAACATCAAGCTGTCTCATTAGACATGAGCCATTGCTCACGCTGAAAATCAGCGCCGACCGGTGTTGCATGCATTTCCGGGCGGCATATGGCCGAGCATGGGTCCATTTGTCAAAACCGTTAATATTAAGTTGTTAATAATGTTACACCAATAAGAACACGTTTATGTTATGCCTTTTGTAATCTAATATTTGTAAAATTTTTGTTTAAGCTGTGTTTTGGCAATAAATGTAGTTCACTTTCAATTTCACCTTCAAAAGATAAGGTACAATACTTGAGCCATTACAAACGTGCGAACCGAGTCAAAGGTGCCAGCGAGAGTTCCGATATGCCTGATATGCTTCCTATACGTGTGAGAGAGAGAGGTCTGATACAAACGTCTATGCCTCAGGTCGCTCGTTTGTAATGGCTCAAGTATAACATACATAAAGAAATACATTTATACAGTTTTGTCGCGGTGTGGAACCGCTGCTGCAAAAGGTAGCTGACTCAGCATAAAGCTGAGAGTGTAGGCTCTCAGCGCTGGTTTTCAGTCAGTGTCTAAATGTCCCAGAGTGATCTGCCTAAGTGTCAATCAGTATTTTAGAATGGATTTATAACGAGACGATCCTGCATCACTTAGGTAGGTACCTATTCTAAATACCGGTGGAGATGAATATTCTGTGGACACTGCAAGTGATGAAGAGTAGTGTTTTATTTTGTGCTTCATTAGGTATATTGTGTACCATGTTTTTTTTTTCTATTTAAAGTATTTTTGCCGTCTAAGTTGTATTATTGAAATAAATGTTGTTTTACTAAAACCAAGATTGCCTTCGTGTGTACCGACACTATCTAAGCGAACGGGCTTGACCCACTCTCGAAAACCTATTCGGTTTATCTGTTAGCGGCGATCGTTCTTAGTTTTATAGGTACAACATAAACGAGGCCTACCGACGGTTTGGCGCGCTACGGTCTTCAACACATCAAACCTCTACCAAAACTGTTTCACTACGCGTGTCGGTATCGAACGCGTAAGTAAATGCGGCGACCACTCCGGAGTGGCAAATAGGTAGGAATTCAGGCGACAGAAGATGTAAGGGTTACGCGGTAAAAAGAGAGGCAAAAAGTAGGTGAATATAACGTAGCTTTTTTAGCGCCGTGCGATCTGAATTGCACCTAATTGTATCGCTGCTAGAGTAATTTTTTCTTTAATTGATTTTGCGGAGTGAATCTTCTGTACCTGTACTATTATGTATTCTGTGCCTCTACAGCCCCTCATGTGAATAGGTAGATATGATTTTATGAATATCATAGTGGTTGATTAGCCGATCGCACAGCCAACCGTACCCTCGCCTCCTGTCTTTATTAAACATAAACATTTACATACAGGCACATGAATTGCTCCTGGCCCCACGCTAGGATACCCTGTGTCGTGGGAACCAGAAACAGCGACATCACAAACATGTAAACATCCAAGAACTGGGGTTGTTGTCCCCAACTGAGATTCGAAGCCGGAATATAAAAATATATAACATATAAAATAAATAAATAAACTCACGCCCGTTATCCCCGAAGGGGTAGGCAGAGGCACCAGTCTCTAGAACTGGACCCACGTTTTGCCGAGTTTATTAGGTCCCAAACGTGACAAGTGGCAAGCCTGTCGCCGTTATCCGGGCACAATTTATCAGCGAATGGTGTTGCTGTACAAACAAATGTACGTAACTAAAAGTCATTTGTACATGCGTGGTTCGAACCCAGACCCTCATGATCGAGAAGCAAGGGTCAACCCCACTACGCCACCACCGCTATATTCAATTATAACATATATTCAATTCAATTTCGTTTTATGGATTCAGTGCACTGATTGTCCAGTACAACTTCGCCAATATCACGTGTTAGACAAGACTATAGCCAATCACAAGCGAACGAGACTCGGTCAGAATTTTGAGTCTATCTTTATACTTATATAATTATTATAACATTGCGTTATATATTTTTTTGTTGTATGTTATTCTTATTAGTTTTTATAAATACAAGCGAGGCTGTGGTACGGCCGGCCATTGAGATCCGGGATATGGGAATGCTCCTTGAAGAGTCACCTTAAGCCCTCGAGCCAAACAAAATCCTTCACCTGCCCATTTAGTGTATCTCGTAGGTACTCCGCAGCTGTGTGCCAGCCACCTGGTTTCTGCCGACGCCTTTGCCGTTCACGAGAAGCACGGTCGGGTTGTTAACTCGTATCGACTTGAACTCGTATCTCTGGAAATAACGACGCACGTGCTTGAAAGTATACCTCCTAAGATAGCCGCGGGGCCGAGACGCAGATACTGACTATACTCCGATTTTTAATTTCGTGTACCAAACTGACATTAGGTGGGTTGCCAGTTTTGGATTTTGTTGTACAATAATGTACTCGAAGACTATCGAGATATTGAAACGAGATATGATTCGAAAGCCAAACTAGTATTCGGTTTGGTGATTTGAAACAAAAGTTGCATGCTACATTTATGATTTTATTCCTTAAATTAATTTAACCATTTTGAAAATGTCACTGTAGATAGAAATCAACGCTACTTTTATTACTGATCAACGTAAATTAAGATTCTAAAATGACTTATTTTAGTAAATTTAAAAAATAAACGACTTGATCACTCAGCTGATGCGATACTATTTTTTTCATTACGATAAGTTTGCAAATCAGTAAGCAAATAAAAAGTGGAATTTTAGCTGACAATGTCGAGATCGAGACCGAGACCGAGATCTCGGTCGAGACGCCTTGAGCTAGCAACATTTTAAAAAGAAAGAGCGCTTGCAGCTGTCAGTTTGGTACACGAAATTAAAAATCAGAGTATAGGTGACCGATTCAATGTCGCTTACCCCCGGTTTCTCAAACGCTAACAGTCAGTTGCTTTTTTTCTGTATGCACTTTTGACAACTGACAGCTGTTAACAATAGATTAACAGACTGTTGGGGCTTGAGAAACCGGTGGTTAGAGTGCTAAAGAACTCGCTACAACGCTCGGAGTATCCTTGATGGATTACATCCGAGATATTTCGCTAGAGAAATTAGATTGGATTTACAGGCACATGCATTGCTTCTGGGCCCACACTAGGATACCCTGTGTCGTGGGAACCAGAAACGGCGACGTCACAAACATTTAAACATCCAAGACCTGGGTTTTTTTGTAACTCCCTAATCTAATCCAATCTAATCTAATCTCTCTCTCTCTCTCTCTCTCTCTCTCTCTCTCTCTCTCTCTCTCTCTCTCTCTCTCTCTCTCTCTCTCTCTCTCTCTCTCTCTCTCTCTCTATCTCCTTTTTTATGTACATTATGTTACATGCATGTGGTTTAACAACTTTTCTGCCTCCACACAACACGTTTTGCAACTCTCCAACGTCTAAAATTAGAATGTTGTAGGTATGACCGAAGTAGTATTGAAAACGGCTCTTAGACTATGAATTTAACATAACATAACATTTACATACAGGCACATACATTTATTCCAATACACTCCTTTGAGACTTGAGTGATCTGACTGACTATGGGGTTGGGCTGGGAAGTTGTTAATAAATAATGATAATTCTTAGTTTAAATTTAAAAGAAATTAACAGTAATATTTATGTGACATTAGGTAGTGGTGGCTGTGTCCCCACCCTAGTCTGAGCCAGTATCATGCGCCACATTTTACACCAAAAAGTATGCAATGCAGATGCTGCCCAATTTATTATTACTACACACCAGATGATAGATATATTTTTTAAATTTAAATTTAAATTTTAAAAAAAATATTTTATCAGCTTAATATAATTTTAATATATATCTATCTATCAGCCCGTAAATAGAGCCCACTGTTGGGCGTAGGCTCTTCTTTTCACGCCAACCCATCCGGTCCAGTGCTAGTCTCGTCCAATGTTTCCCAGCCGCTTTCACAATATCGTCGGCCCATCGGGCTGGTGGTCTGCCCACCGTCGACCCGTTCTTGGCCACCACTCCGTGGCTGCCTTAGTCCACCGGCCATCTTCCCGTCTAACCAAATGTCCCACCTGTTTCCATTTTACCTTTGTAATTAGGTGTAATTTTAGCTTAATTATATTTAATAAAAATTATACGACAGTTTTTGCTGACTCGATCATTGCCCGTAGCTCGATCGCTCGTAGCCCCGGCTGCCTAAGTGATCTTAAGCGATCACGAATGTTAAGCAACATAGAGCGCGTTCAGTGTATGGATGGGTCACCATCTATGACTAACGCAAGTGGAATTTTTCCGAGCGGTTCCATGCTTCGCAAGCAAACATAAGCAGTTGGTGCCGGCTGCCGTCGACAGTTGCCACTAGTCTTACAAACCTCCACCAATCCGGACTAGGCCCCCGTGGTGGAGTATGGCCTATACCTTCCTCAGGGAAGAGACCCGTGCCCCTCGGTGGGGACATAATGGGTTACAAACTAAAAGCATAATCCTCGAAATGGTTTTGAAATTTCCTTTTACGTCCAAAAATGTAACATGACCAATGACTGTTATGTTCCAATATTTATGTTAACAAAATAAATACTAAAATATCCACGCACACAAGAATAAAATACAGAACACAGCCACCATAAAATACCCTTTACTGGCTTGCAATAGAGATAGATCGATAAACAATTTATTTTAACTTCTTACACACACACACACACACACACACACACACACACACACACACACACACACACACACACACACACACACATTCTGAAATATAAAACAATTCTCTTAAATCAAATAGTACAAGAATGAAAACGTAAAACGATACAGGAAAAAACACATATAGAGTAAGAGTTTGGGATGCACAACAAAGTTGAGGACAACAAAGTCTGGCGTGTGTGGGGTGCAGCAGTACAAAATTGCCGTATCTTAGCGTCATTATCTGCTCGGTAGAACAGATCGCTGATTTTCAACTACAGCCAGGAGGATGTGAACGAAACATTGCGTATTAGTATATGTGAGCTCACCTCGTCATCAACAGTGACGTCATGCACAGTCAGCAAGGGTTGCGGTATGGCCACGCAGTCGCCGATGATGACGCCGCGACCATCCGCCCAATTGTACACGGTCACGCTCACACACTCCATACTGGCGTCCACAAGCGCGAATGTGCTGGAAAGAGACGGAGATACCGATAGAGTTAGCTATTGAAAGTGTCGACGGTATAGGACAAGTGTTCAGTTTTCCTATCTAAATTAAACGTTCATTTGGTTACCACCTGATTCTGGTTACCACTCCACAGATTCACATCTACTGTGGTAACCAACATAAAACGCGCGTGTAATGTTTTTCTTTTAATATTTATTTTTTATTTGTATTTGTATTATTTCCGTTGGTTGCGTTTTTTGCTACGTTTTCGAATTTGCTTATAGTTTTCAGACCCTTGTCGAGGCAACAGCTTTTCCGTTTTGCTACTGATTGCTGCCATTTTCGAAACTCTATCGTTCTCGTCACCTATCGTCTCTCGTATTGAATCGTGGGTGTGCCAACACAAGAACCGAATTGCTGAAGGGAGCTGAAGGACAGACCCGGCTCTTAAGTCTCTTAAGTCCCCGAGTACTTTAAAAAGTACCAATACCATTGTTATTTTCAAGGACTTAGAAAGCTATATGTCTTCAAGTCAGGTTTACAAGTCACGGAGGGCGGTCGTGGATCGAGGATCTAGAAGCGGCTCCCTTCCGACCTTTGACGCAGGGGGCGCTATCGGACCTGATAATTCTTTTAGCCTTCCTGATACTCCGCCTTCAATTGCACCAAATAAACCACCTACCGACACTTTAAATACAGTCCACTTAATAGGCTATTTGACCGATTTCTGAAAACTATCTCATATTTTTTGTTGGCGTTCATGGAGTCCTCAGAAAGTGGTCATTTTAAATTCTTTCGTGTATTTCCTCTAAACAGGCAAACGAAAATTTACTTTTGAAATATGCCGTCTAAACGCTATCTTATGCAATACGTCGCACAGGAATTATGACGTCACTTCCCAGGAAACCAACCAGTGAGCGTAAGAAAGAATGAATGACAGACGCCATTTTTACTGACATGTGACGTCATCATAGAATCGACCAATCTAAGCCGTTTTCGATGTTGAAATGCCCTAAAGCGGTTTTAAGACTCATAGATTATACTAATAGGTACGTATAAATAATACTGTTTTTTTTTCCACTGTCAAATAGCCTATTATCGCGTACCACGAAATCCCCGAACTAAACAGACAGGATACCAAATAAATTTAAAGTATTAGTTTCACATTCTTAGATTGCGGTAGATTTATTGGATAATGCTATACTCTTGCATTGTACTACATCATTGCACTAGGCTGTATTCTTGGAGGGCGGTACATTCTTAGATAGTGCAATATTCTTGGAGTGTGCTACATTTTTCGATTGAAGAAGAAGAAGAAGAAGAAGAAGAAAAATTTATTATAACAACAAAACACACGCCACAAAACAAAATAAATCCAAAAATTAAACCATAAAATTAGTACAAAACAAAGAATCAGAAGAAAACAGAAGGAAAATAAAGATCACGGCGTGTCACTGCTGTTATAAATGGCAGCTGACTCAGCATTATGCTGAAGGACAAGCCTTCAGCGCTGATTTTCAGTCAGTGCCAAATGATACTCCGCGAGCGTCACAGACCGCTGTGTGGTACAGCGATGAGAGAATTTAAAAAACTTAATACTTATGTACAGAAAAATAAGGAACATAATACTTATGTACAGAATAGATTAAGTACTTAAAATAGTTTATTACCAAGAAACAGACAAGACTATTAAGTATAAATTAATTAATAAATATAACAAAAATATATATGGATAATGTAATTAAGAAGGAACCAAAATACATAGAAATATACAGAGAAATATTATAGATACAGCACTTCACAGTCCCGCCATGCGATTACAGATTCATGTCTGTAGTTGCGGCGAAGGGTTGGAAGGGAAGGGAGGGGTGGTTTCTGAAGCTCCAGCAGATATGCCCTGAACTTACGCCCAAAGGCACACGAGGAGGAGGAATGTTGTTCCAACACTTGGACGCCGCATACCTGAAACTACTGTGCGATTGCGCTAGGTTCGTGGACAGTGTTCCATTCTTAATTATGTTACATTCTTGTATTTACAGTATACAACAGTGGACACTGTGCTGTATTCTTGGTAGTACAATCTTAGATTGTGCTTGGAGGGTGCTACATTCTTCGATTCTGCTACTTTGTTGGATTGTGCTACAATCTTAGATTATACTAGAATACAAGAATTGTATACAACAGAAGAATGTACAGTATTTTAAGTATATTCTGAGATTGTGCTACATTCTTGTGTAGTTCTGCGTTTATACTACATTCTTAGGCCGACTTGCACCACCGACTAAAATCTATTTAGAGTTAAGTTTAATAGAATTTTGACAGATAATGTATGGCGGAACTGTCAAAATTTTGTTTAACTTAAAGTTAAATGGCTTTTCGTCGGTGGTGCAAGTCGGCCTTAATCACACTAATATTATAAACGTGAAAGTTTGTGTGTGTGTTTATATGTTTGTCAGTCTTTAGCGCTGAAACGGCTGGACGGATTTTAATAAAATTTGGTATGGAGTTAGCCGATACCCTGCATTAAAACATAGGCTACGTTTTACCGCGGGGAAATATCTTATTCCTACGGTAAAATCGATGAACCGCGGGTAACACCGCGGGGCACATGTACTATATTGTTAAATAGACTCACAAGGGTACAGCGCCCTCCCCGTGCACGGAACCGATGACCCGTCCCAAAGCTAGGACGTCCCGATTCTCGCCGGTGACTAGTTCTGCCAACGGCCGCTGAAGCAGCCCTCCAGAGTACTTTCCCGCGAGCTCCGGATCGATAGACTGTGGGAAAGTAAATCGCGTATTATTCATAGGCTCTCCGTTGCTGCTTAGAACAGAAAATCTATTTTAAACAAAATATTAAAACTTTATTTTTATATTAGCCCGCCTGCACCATCTGCTGCAGTTTATTAGCTTTGACCTTGCATTTCACGGCTATATATTTGTTCATTTATTACATTATTATGAATTCCAGAACTACGTGTTAATAATAATGGCGAGATCAGCTTTTAAAAAACTTTCCCGCGAGCTCCGGATCGATAGACTGTGGGAAAGTAAATCGCGTATTATTCATAGGCTCTCCGTTGCTGCTTAGAACAGAAAATTATTTTTTATATTAGCCCGCCTGCACCATCTGCTGCAGTTTATTAGCTTTGACCTTGCATTTCACGGCTATATATTTGTTCATTTATTACATTATTATGAATTCCAGAACTACGTGTTAATAATAATGGCGAGATCAGCTTTTAAAAATCTGACGTGGCTCGACAATATAAATACAAAATATAAATGTTTTGACATGGAAATAACGTTATATTTAAAATTACATGGTACTATATATAAATGTAACACCTTGCAAAACTGTAATTTAAGGCAATAAAATGAATTGAATTGAATTGACAATCCTTACGGACATTTTCCAGATGCTCCCAACGTCTGCACTATGTACTGAAATTGTATCTTAACAGCGCAAGCAGGAGCATAAGTCCGCGTTTTCCCTTTCCTTTCGAGACCCTTCGAAGAAGCCACCTGGATCATCTGCTGGAGTTTTTAGCCTTGATCTTGCCGCTATAGCGCAAAAAAGCGCGCACCTGTTGCCAATGTTAGCGCAAGCGCGCGCTTCGCTGCCATTTGCGAAAATTTCAAAAATATTCATCTATTAATCAACGAGTTCCAGGTGACTCCTCGATGGGCTATTTGGCCGATTTCTGAAAACCATCTCATATTTTTTGTTGATGTTCATGGAGTCCTCAGAAAGCGGCGGATTTTTAATTATTTCGTGTATTTCTTCTAAAAAAGGCAAAAAAGTCTTATTTCAAAAGGCTTTTGAAATAAGCCGCCAAGACCCCATCTTGAGCAATATGGCGTCGCACAGGAATTATGACGTCACTTGCCAGTAAACCAACCAATGAACGTAAGAATGAATAAATGACAGACGCCATTTTTACTGACATGTGACATCATCATAGAATCAGCCAATCCAGGATGTTTTCGATACAGTGGCTGCTGATACATAATAATCAAATAGCTTGTGTTTTTTTTTTACAAATAATAACAATTTTTTAGTTAAAATGCCTAAAAGCGGTTTCAATACTCATCATTTATACGAAGACGTATAAATAATACTGTTTTTTTTCACACTGTCAAATAGCCTATTCAGATGTTTCGTCCTCACCACTTTTGCATTTATATAACTAGCGATATATTATGCTGCTAAATCCAGAATTCGTGCGGCAAAATCAGCTACTTTGTTGCTAAATAATGGTGGGATCAGCTTTTAAAAATCTGATGTAGCTCCACAATCCTTACGGACATTTTCCAGTTTGTCCCAACGCAACGTCTGCACTATGTACTGAAATTGTATCGTCCTAAACTTAAAAACAAATGGTCCTCTATTGTTGTTTTCAAGGTCAGGACAACAGGTTAACAGCGCAAAGAGTGTAATTAAAAGTAGGTAATTTATCTTTTTTATTGTTTCTTATGACCCTTTACTCTTTCCACATCACCCATGGTTAGCTGGTAGAAAATACTTTATAGTATTAAGCTCGCCCTTGTACAGAACACTGTTTATTGTGCAATAAAGAATTTTTCATTCATTCATTCATTCAAAGAGGAGCACAAGTGCGCCCCTTCAAAGAACCCACCTGGACCATCTGCTGAAGTTTTTTAGCCTTGATCTTTCCGCGGGTGCGCAAGAGCGCACCAACCTGCCGCAAATAGGAGCGCAGACGTGCGCGCTCGCCGGAAGGCACGTCCCAAGGCGGATCGAGGCGGCACGCGCGCGAAAAGTTCTCCAGAGCTTCAGCGTATTGCTCGTTGTATTTCAACGCCTGGAATATAATGCCGAGTTTTCACGTTCTTAGTAAGCTCGGACCGAGTGCGCCATCCGAGTAAACTCATGCTTCGGATTGGACGGTTTTTCGTCACGACACTACAGAGGCCAATCAGAAGCATTAGTTTACTCGGATGGGGCACTCGGTCCGAGCGCACTAAGACCGTGAAAACGCGGCATAACGGTCACTGCTGTAGTGTAGGGTAGGGACACATCGTCTGCTTACTGGTCAAACATAATATCTCTATCTTGGCACGAAATTTTAGGTAATGTTTTTTGTTAAGCCAAATTGAAGAAAGACGTGTTTTATATTAGGTATCATACACCGAAATAGTCAATGCACCATTCGAAGTGATAAAAAGACAAATAGGTCACTGATATAGTGTAGGGTAGGGACACATCGTCTGCTTACGGGTCAAACATAGTATCTATCTATCTTGGCACAAAAATTTTGATATTGTTTTTTGTTAAGCCAAATTACCTTCCTCAGGGAAGAGACCCGTGCCCCTCGGTGGGGACATAATGGGTTGATGATGATGATGATGATGATAAAGCCAAATTAAGCAAATAAACATTTTTAATTTCATTTTAATTTTCATTATATTAGGTATCATACACCGAAATACTCAATCCACCATTCGAAGTAATAAAAAGACGAATATTGCAAGTAGAAGAAGGTCAACCGCTGATTTAAAGTTTATAAATTAAAACTTCTCAAAATTGCACTTATGTGGTTTGACCTACGAGTATAAGCATAGACATTGTAGTCCCATTTGGTGTATTATTGTATACATCTAGCGAACTCGGCAAACGTTGTTTTGCCAAATAGGAGTGAAAATGAATGAGAAATAGATAACAACCTATTGTCAGACCTAATTTCATCAAAATCGGTCAAGCCGTTTCGGAGGAGTAAAGATTGCATCACGGCTGGATAATCCACTGATATGGATTCTAATTAAACGTACAAAGTCACTGCTAGATATTAAATACTAACAATAGGCTAAGTTTTATAATTATGGCTACTAACAAACATTGGACCATGTTGTCTGTAAACAAAAGAAAATAAAATAAATAAATAAATAAAGGACAATAAATTGGAAGTAGTTTAGCAGAAACGTTCCAACCCACACAAAGTGACTTTTGAAATATTTGAGTTTTTAGGTTTAAGCTGATTTACGCCCTCCATACATTTGGGTTGATTTCAATGTGCCATAACTTAGCACATACGCATTGCATCGCTATCCATGTCTTTGATTCTTAATGTACAGAATATAGTGATCATTTTGGTATATTTAACCCAAAAATGACCATATTGTGGGTTGGAACGTTTCTGCTAAACTACGTCCAATTGTCCTTTAAAGCATAATCGTGGCGAACCGTGGCGTAGCGTGGCCTGTGGTGATCACAATGGCCGATTTTGTGATCACCACAGGCCACGCTCGTCACCGGGACAGTGCACTTTTTAAGGGTACAGTTGTACATTGCAAAGCATGGCCCATCACAGGCCATTGTGTACTGGAGCCTTTAAATGACCTCCAAGCCACCGGTTTCTCTCAATAAAACTTAGTTTGCACTCACCACGCCGCAGTTATAATAAAGGTCAGGCTGCCCCCGCGCCACTGGGTCAGCGGTGGCTTGCTTGTAAGCGCTCATGGCAGCTCGCAGAGTGGCCGGGTCCTGTGCCACGAGGAAGTAGCGACAAAGGTGAGCATTGCCGAGCACTGACCACGATTGCCCGTCCTGGGAATAGTTTAAATTTTCAAAATCAAGCACTTTCAATGCTATTTCTCAGTAATAAATATTTGACAGGCTGTCGGACTGTTGTCCTACATGCAAACATTTTTAGTGACTGTAGAAAAAATTGGGTATTTGACAAAATGTCAAATGAGTTACTTTTAAAACGGAATTTTGTATGAAAATACTTGCATATGACGTCACATTTCAGAGCACTCTTTTTATGTTTCATCTATTTAAAAATTTTAATAGCTAGTAAATGATTAAAAGAGATATATTTTCAGAAACATTATGTAATTTTTGTTTTAATCGAGCATTTCCAATAATTTATTTTTGATAGAGTCAAATACCGAATTGTAAGCCTTTAATAAATCACCCTTTACGGCCTTCGAAATACATTTTTCTCCAATGCTTTCACTGATCCTGTACGGGCCAGCACCGCACACCTTTCTAGGTCGCCTTATTATAACATCTACCTACCTACAACATCTGCTGTGGGACAGAGTTGAATTGCATACGCTCTCCTCTGCTCGTACAGACCCATAAACACTAGCTTTCCAACAGCGTGTGAGCTCTGATCGTTTGCTGCACGTGTGATTCAATCAAGAATGAAAACCTAGTAATCCTAGGACATTTAAACTCAATTTTGTATCTGGAACCCGTATGCATAACATTACTTGTTATGAAAAAGTATATTTTAGTGTGGTTCTCGAGCTTCTGTGTTGTCACGTGGTGCAACAGTTCTGTAGATAGATGGATAGAAGCTTGGATGGATGGATTCGACCTGTGATGATGAAAGTGGTTTGGTCACCTCCAGGTCCTATTCAACGGCCTCCCTCCTCCATGGATGCAAGGATGGATGAACTCCTTCCTTGAAGAATGGATGGATGGACAGATGGACTGGACCTCTGCTGATGAAGTGATCTGGTCACCTTGGGGTCTTGTTCCACGGCCTCCTTGGCCAAGTCCTGGCTCTGCTGCATGAGCTGAGCCAGCTCGGCCGGCAGCCGCGCGCCGTGGCTTGCCTCCTGACGCAGGATGATGGAGAGACAACGCAGAGCCACCCGGTTCCGCTCCTGATGACGTAGATTAGATCAGATTAAGACTTTTTACACACCAAACAAATTATTACCGAACAGGTTATTTATGTAAGTTGTATGTTATATATTAGTACACAGTTTATGAAAGTTACACATAGTTTTTTTTGTGCAATAACGTGTAACAACAACAAAATAGAAAGCGAGTCGGACCCGCCCACAAATGGCTCCGTACCATTATCTATACAATTTGTATATTTCAAGTGTCTTATAAAGAAAAGAAAGAAAAAACGTTTATTATACCAACAAGAAACTTCACAGAAAAATTAAAACAAAACCATAAATAAATTCTGTGGTGTGTCTAAGTTGCCACAAAAGGCACCTGACTCAGCTCAACTGACTGACTGACTTATCTGTTGCAATACTAAGAACGAGCATAAAACGGCAAAAAAAAAGGGATAACGTCACATTTGTTGTACCTATGGGAGCCCCACTTAAATATTTACTTTATTCTATTTTTAGTATTTGTTGTTACAGCGGCAATAGAAATCAGGATTGGCACTGGAACAACAAATGCTAAAAACAGTTAGACAGTTGAAATTTTCAGCGACTCATCATCATCCAGCCACAAGAAGTCCACTGCTGGACATAGACCTCCTCCATGGATTTCCAAAAACACCGGTTGGAAGCGGCTTGCATCCAGCGTCTCCCTGCCACTTGGATGATATTGTCTGTCTATCTTGTGGCTGGTAGTCCTACACTGCGCTTGCCGATGTGTGGTATCCATTCATTTCAGCCCCATCGGCCATCAGTTCTTCGTGCTATGTGCCCCGCCCACTACCACATCAACTTACTCATCCGGTGGGCTTTGTCGACGACTTTCGTTTGACTTTCAGCTATTTACAAATTCGGTGAATATTTCAACTACTGAAAACTCAAGCTATCGCGGTTCATGAGATAGAGCCTGGTGACAGAGAAACAGACACAGTGGAGTCTTAGTAATAGGGTCCCTTACTCTTTCGGGTACAGAACCTTAAAAATAATTACAATCGTGATTTCTTAAAGAGCTTATCCCATTAACCCATTATGTCCCCACCGAGGGGCACGGATCTCTTCCCTGAGGAAGGTATAGGCCGTACACCACCACGGGGGCCAAGTCCGGATTGGTGGAGGCTTGTAAGACTAGTGGCTCGCCTTATTGTCAGAAGTTTTCAAGCTGCCGCCCCAAGGCCTCCGACTTGGCTTAACGACTGCCATCTACCGACAGCAGCCGGCACCAACTGCTGAAGCACGGAACCGCTCGGAAAAATGCCACTAGCGTTAGTCATAGACAGTGACCCATCCATGGACTGAACGCGCCGTGTGTTGCTTAACCTTAGTGATCGTTTAAGATCACTCAGGCAGCCCAGGTTACGAGCGATTCTTAATGTAATTCCTTTAAGTGCGGCAATATCAGGCTTTGTACCAGATTTCCAAGCGTCACCTGTTTCAGAGCCCCCTCAAAGCACCTCCTAGCGTCTTGTACGTTCTTATTCTTCCAGTAGCATTCGCCAAGCTCGTTCCAAGCGTCAACGAACCGCGGGTTCAGTTTCACGGCCTTACTGAGGCACTGCGTGGCTCGCGGGTCGTACTTAGTGCTCACGTTATATATGCGACCCTTCATGTAGAGGTATTGGGCTCTGTGCGATACCGGGACGTCCTCCTCTGAAAATGTTATATGACACTTAATTCAAATTTTTTAACAACTTAATCTGATGTATTAGCACTGAACAACTTCGGCCAAGGTAACCGGAGCTTGGAAACCAGTTTCCTAAAAGGATTTTTTTATCCTTCTACGTAATTGGTTTTCTAAAAGTACTATGTTTATGTTGTTTCAGTCACCTACGAAACTAATAACCGGATTACAGAAGAAATGTTTGTTGGAATTGATTCATTGTTTTTGTAAAATTATGCCAGTTACTAGCTGTGCCCCGCGGTGTTACCCGCGGTTCATCGATTTTCCCGTAGGAATAAGATATTTCCCCGCGGTAAAACGTAGCCTATGTTTTAATCCAGGGTATCGGCTAACTCCATACCAAATTTTATTAAAATCCGTCCAGCCGTTTCAGCGCTAAAGACTGACAAACATATAAACACACACACAAACTTTCACGTTTATAATATTAGTGTGATATGTGGTTTATTTCAGATTATATGTATTTAATAATAACATTTATAACTTAAATTCAATTCATTAACAAACATAAGAACAACCCTTCTTAAGATTAAATGAAAACAACTTCCTTAGTTTTGAAATAAAATGAAAAATGCGTGTGGTGATTTCAATACAGTGCACCACAGTTATTAGTCCATTTCCAAATCTTTTATTGCATTCAGTACATATTTATTTCTTGATAGCGTTTACTTTTTTGTATTATTTTTTAACATTAACACAGTACAAGTACAGATAAGTTCAGATTATACTTTTATTTATTATATTTTTTTTCATGCATAGATACATAAACTCAAGCCTGTGTCCCAGTGGGGTAGGCAGAGACCAGAAACCTCCACCTACCACGATCCTAACAAATCATTTTCGCTTCATCGACTTTCATTAGTCATTGTTTGCATGCACGTAGGTTTCGGGTACTTTTTTGTTGCAATTTGCTAATACATCTCCTATTTGGTCGAAGTATATCCGCCTGGGGCGTTCCTTACCGGCCCTTCCACTCACACTCGCTCGATATATTTTTATAAATAATAATACTTACTTATGTGCAATAAACGCATTAATAATAATAAAAATAATTATTTCACTTTCACTTACTACTTTCACTTTTTAGCAGACAAAGTATTTTTTAGGATCATGTTTGTGATTAATTCGTCATTTTCATACGCATAAGCTCTTCTCTAAAACTAAATGTCAAACTAATCTATACAAATTTTTTTTTGAGCCTCTATATTAAGTAAAAAATAGAACACTTAGGGACTAGTCATAGAAAGCGCCCGGTACGCTGCGCTTTGGGCGCGCGTCGAGCGAGCGTTGGACGCCTATCGTACGCTCGTCAATTATGCTAGGATGAGCACACTTTTCTAATCCGCGAAGGAGGGGCATGAGGAGGTATGACGCGCGCACCACGGACGCTGTAATGTACTGTAATGTACTTTTAAGTTAACATTAAAAAAAGACACAGTAAAGTTGTTTATGCCGCAAAAAAACTTATATTTCGTCAATCAAGGGAATCGAAATTCATTGAATACTTTTCGCAGACCTAAACTTGGCAAGAAACATCATCTTATACTACAAAAACAGGGCAAAATTTGAAAACTAGACATTTATAATTAAATCGTTCAAAAAGTCCCAAACTTCAAACATTTTTCATTGTTCATCAGTAATCCTTGGTGTACTACTCGCCAACTCACTCATGTGCAGTTTTCTTCACTTAATTATAATGCTCTTACCGTTAAGGCTCTTACCGTCAATATTATCGAACTTTTCAGCTAGTATGTTCATTTTATCCTCTATGAGTTTAGTTTTGTCTGCAGCCAACTCTATGGGGTGATTTTCAAAGAACAGATCTCTGAATGTGTAGAGATCTGTTAGTTCATGCTGGAATTATAAGATGATGAGGTTAAAAAAGTCACCCGTTTTCTAGATTGCTTCTATCTATCTTCTATTTATATATTACCTTCAGAACTTCAGAAACCTAAGCCACCCCAACCTAAACAAGAAGTGAAATATATTCTTTCAGAGATTGTGTACATGTCAATCATATACAACAACAATTATGTCAACTCCATTTACAAACAAGGACTGCTATATTGTCAGGCATAACCATTTATGTAAAATTAAATGTAAATCATATGAAACTTAGTTTAAATAAAACATACATACACCTACACAACCAATTTGATATGTATGGTATTGTTAGATAGAATCTTTCATTTTGGTGAAATAGGGTACCCTACAAACTTGCAGTTATGTACTTTATATTTGCCTGACTAAAAGCAAACAAAGCCAGTTCTCCTTACCAAGTTATGGTCGACTTGGCTTTAGTGAAACAATATGTAACAATATGACAGAAATAAAGTTATTGTTTGTTGCATTTTAACAATCTATCGACAGTTCGTTTAGAAGTAATTATAGACTAAAATCTCTATTAATTTTATTATTCTGTAAAGGGGCCGTCCATATATTACGTCATTCTAAATTAGGGGGGGGGGGGGTTGGTCTGCAGATGACGGTAAATGATATATGGGGGGGGGGTGTTTCGAAATTGACGTCATTCTTATTTATTTATTTATAGTTTATTTTTCACGTACAAAAAGATTATTTCTAAAAAGAAATTTCTTCCAGCACACCTAACACCTAGTAAAATACTAGCTGCCCGCCCCGGCTTCGCCCGTGGTACTTACATGTATTATACATATAAACCTTCTTTAAGAATCAGTCTATCTATTTAAAAAAACCGCATCAAAATCCGTTGCGTAGTTTTAAAGATCTAAGCATACATAGGGACAGACAGCGAAAGCGACTTTGTTTTATACTATGTATTGACAATAAACACAATACTTAAATAATAACTACAACATTACATAATTAATAAATGTACATATTAGTACTATACTTATACTTAAATACATGTCTCATACTAAGGAAACATAATGTTCTGATATTTTGCAAGTATTTAATGGTATTAATAGGACGGCGAGGAATAGAAGTCCTTCAACAGTTGCATGACTGCGTAACGGGACAGGCACTTGACGTTGAGTGGGTTGAAGACGTGGATGAATCGAGCCAAAACGAATATCGGGAGGATACGGAGATATTACCCGTGATCCAGAATTTAAAAGATAGGGTGAAAACTCCGTGGGTGTTATCCAAAGAAAAGTAAAAAATAAGTAGTTATATTATATCAATGATTATTGCCAAAGTAAAAATAATAAAAGGTGATTCTATAACCAAGTGTTTTAATCATATAATACCCTATTTTTCTCAAATCTGCAATGTTTTATTTTGTCAAACTAGTAATGACGTCAATTTTGGGAGAAGGGGGGGGGGGCATTAAGAAATGACGATAGGTTGATTATAGGGGGGGGGGGGTCTAAAATCTGAAAAAATCGATGACGTAATTTATGGACGGCCCCAAATAGGCAAAATTCATGAACATCATGAATATTCACATTTAGTAGGTAGTAAAAAAACTTGAAATCTCAAACCTAAACCAATATGTACTGAAGTTATCTGACACAAAATTGCACGAACAATGCCAGTAGCAAAATTTAAAGGAAGAAATTGTAAGGAAAGCAGTGTGCGAGTCATTCTTAGCTGGTCTCTGTAAGGGTGAAATTCCATAGTTATTGCTGTTGCAACGTCAGGCAAACGTACGACAGGATATGGTGATCGTAATTTATTAGGCTCTGAGCTCTCCAGTGGGACTGGAGTGGGTTTGTAGTTTGAAAGCGAAAACACAACAAAAGTATACTTACCGACAGGTCTTCTAAAAAAGACACCACGTCTATCTTGTCATCCTCTTGAGCTGGTTCTTTGGACATGGCGATTATTTAGGTCCACGTTCAAATCGCATAGGTACCAATTAGGTATTGTTTATAATAGTAAAATAAAAACCAAATGCTGAATGAATGACAATGCAATGCATGCAGCTTGCGGCAACTCTCAGCTACAGTGTTGCCAGTGGCAGATAGTCAAATATAACACGAGGCAGATCAAAAAGTAACATTTTCTCAAGAAAAATAACATAACCTTTTTTTTTTGTAGAAACCGATACAATACTTTATTATGGCAGTTTATTACACAAAAAGTAAAATAAGTTTCTTGTTTAATTCGAAAAAATCTCAATAATTTGTTGATGGAAAGACTGTCGATGTTGAAAAAGAAAAAACATAACATACAATCAATGATGTTTGTCCAACCAATTTAAGAATGTCTTTCAATACTATAACCTGGTTTGTCATCAATGAATATGAAAAAACGCCAACTTAGTATATTAATGGAGATGAAGTAACACAAAAGTAACATATTGGGTCGTGTAACATCGAGGTAACATAGGAGGGCCAAAAATAACGTAAAATGTAACTTTTGTAACATTCTGGCAACGCTGCTCAGCTAGTCAGCTCAGTGTTGCCAGTGGCAGATAGTCAAATATTATAACACGAGGCAGATCAAAAAGTAACATATTGTCGAGAAAAGTAACATAAATCCTTGTTTTATAGTGGAAACCGACACAATACTTTAATATGACAGTTTATTACACAAAAAGTAAAATAGAGTCTGACAAGCGTTGATTGAGTAGAACCGTGGAGGGAGTAAAACCATGGAGCAAGCCACAACGCACACATACAAGATGTTTATGAAACAAACTTACGTAGCGATCATGGGTGAAAAAGAGACAGAATAAAAGGCAAAAGTGTAACTGCTTTTTTTGTTCGGTTACCCCCAAGAAACGTCAACTGTTGACATTTCTTGGGGGCAACCGAAGAGTAAAAAATGTTGCCATTCGTGCATGTTGAAAATCCTGATCATTACTTTAACTATGTATTTATTAGTGAGTTTAAAAGTTAGTTTAGCTGGTAGGCAGGCAAATACATACTTACAATAGATGAATTCCAGTTGAGAACTCTGTTTTGTAGAAAAAAACATATGAGTCAATATTTTTTCGAGTGAGATTTAACTAAACAAATCTGAATAATTATCATCTTGGAGACCTACTTGGATTACTACTTTCATATACTGTTCACTTTTTTACATACTTAAATCGCCTTTAATCAAAAGTTACAATCATCATCATCATCATCATCAGTCTATATTAGTCCACTGCTGAAGATAGCCCTCCCCTAATAAGCACCATAGCGCCCTGTCTTCAGCTTGCCGCATCCAGCATCTGCAAGCAGTTTTTCAATTACAATAATAATAATATTATTATATTTTGATCTATTACAATATTTATGAAATTTCACAATGTTTTCATTCCAGATTTCTTCAAAATATTTGAAATTGAAATTGAAATTGAAAAATGTTTATTTATCACACCAGAATATGTACGTAATCTAAGAAAAATAGAGACAGATAACATAATTATGTGATAAAAAGGATAGGGCTCAGCTTAGTGCTGTGAGTGCATGCATCTTCACAGCGCTGATTTCCAGCCCATCCCTGTTCTCACTGAGTAAAACATAACAAGGCTTGTGGAGTCCTAGAGATAACACTATAGTTATATATAATACTTATAAACAAAACATGGTGTATATGCAATAGTGAGCAAATAATGTAGATAATAATTTAGATAATTATATATCAATTTAATCAAATTGTTCCGAATTAAAAAATACAGATTTAAATACTAAAATACTCCTGTTCTGGATAAATGGGTTCTAGCATGTGGAAGAGAGAACTGGTCACCCACATCAAATGCTCGAACATGCTCTGTAAATTTCAACTAAAGTTGCTACAACTCTTCAAGTAACAAATTATTCTATGTTTTGCCAGGCGGCATTTAGGGAGTAAACGCACGGCAAACAAATTAGACACCAGAACGTGAAGTTATTTAACAATAGTATTTTCAGGTGTTAAATAGGAACATTGAAATGTTAAGAAAACCCACATGAACAGATTAGAAATTTCTGAAGTTTTCACGAATATGTTAGCGGACGTTTAATTGACAACTCTACTGCTAGACGTGTTTTATTGTATGAATTAATGTTCAAAACAATTGCATTTTTATTCACGTCCTACGAACGACTGAAATATTTTAGCACACATTATGGCAAATTCACTTTAGTCTGGCAACATTCATGCACACAAAGAAATAATATTCACCGACGCAAAACCGGTTAAAGGCCTTCCACACGATCGGAAAGATTCTCCGACCAAGGTGACATTGGTCGGGTTGATGTAAAAATTTCACGTGTGGAAGCCGGTTGTCCAACCAAATATTGGTCGGAATCCAACGGCCTTGATCGGAAGCGCAGCCATCACAACACGCTGTGTTGGCGGTCGGAATGGATCGTGTGGAAGGCTGTCGTCCGACGCGAGCGCTTCAGTGTGCCGTTGGCCGTCGCTGCGGGCGGATGTATGTCTATGACAGTAAGTTCGAATTCGGTAGTTGACACAACTATAAATTACTTCTATAAATTACTTCATATGCTCGACTAAAACAAAATATTTCGGGAAATAGCTATATCTCTTTCAGTTAATTATTAGTTATTACAATTGTTAAATAGATGAAACATAAAAAGAGTGCTCTGAATAATGACTTCATAATGCGGTATTTTCATAGGTACAAAATTCCGTTTTAAAAGTAATTTATTTGACCTTTTGTCAACCACCCAATTATGTTTCGAATTATGGTTGGAATTGGTTCGCATTTTGAAAGCCGCGAACGGGAGGTGTTGACGGAATTCATATCAATTTACACATAAAATAACATTTACATATAGGCTTGCATTTACATACATCGCTTCTGGTCTCACACTAGGATACCCTGTGTCGTGGGAACCAGAAACAGCGACGTCATAAGCATGTAAACATCCAAGACCTGTGTTTTTTTTTGTACCCAACCGGGATTCGAACCCGGGACCTCTCACATGGTAAGCAGATGGGCTAACCGCTGCGCCACCGATGTCGTTTCGTACAGTGGAGAGCACATTATGTTATACACCCATGCACTCTGCCCCGTTGCATTACGGGCGACTTTGCAACTCAAATGTGAATGATGATGTGCTTTCGATTGTACGTTGGCAAGTTGTCCGACCGTGTGGAACGAATTCCAACCCGACCAAGGCCACTTGGTCGGGTCGGGTCGGGTTCCGATCGTGTGGAAGGCCTTTTACACTGTGGCTTGATCTATGGTTCTACGGTTCTTTTTGTAGTAGCTAGATGTAGGCGGCCGTCCATTAATCATGTGATCTTTTTTTAAGCATTTTTCAACCCCCCCCCCCCCCCCTCCCTCTTGGTGATACATGGTGAGGCTTAAATCGACATACTT
This sequence comes from Yponomeuta plumbellus, assembly GCA_947310845.1. NCBI lineage: Eukaryota > Metazoa > Arthropoda > Insecta > Lepidoptera > Yponomeutidae > Yponomeuta > Yponomeuta plumbellus. Next base: position 5,236,427 of record OX371206.1, read on the forward strand.
TTCTTCAATAATATAATTATGATAATATTAATGATGTAGGCATACGCCGTAATCAGTTCTAAGACTATTTTATATTATTTTTGACTAATCAGTTGGAGTGAATAATACTGTGACATTTTGGTCACTAGTAACTGAGTGCGTAGGTAATACTTCGCAAGGTTGTCATAGCTCAAGTGGGAAATAGGACGATACCGTAAACAGGAGACCCTGGTTCGAGACTTGATAATATTTTGGACCGGCCGTCCCCAGGCATACGATCTGCCTGGCGGGAAATTTCCCATTATAGTGGAAGAGCACGATCACCCGCTCTTCCCTATATTGAAATCATCATTGAAGTTCATGAAATATGTGCAAAATATTTTTTCCGTGCGGAGTTTCTGGTCTTCTATCGGACGCGTCCCCCGGGTGGCGGATAGGGGAACGCCCTCCAGATATGGGGGGGTACCGGCTTCGGCCGGCGAGGACCAAAACCAGAGGGAGGGGGACGTCCAGTGGCTTGCGCTGCTGGATGTCCCGCGGGGTCCACCATGGGCCCCGCACCCGTAACCCCACATTGAGCGGGGCCGGGGGCCTTCGGGCCGCGAGGAGACAACCTCTAAAAAAAACACACGGGGCCCTCTCTATGTCCCTCTGTCCAGCAGAGGGCATGGAAGAGGGCTGGAGGGGCGGGGAGAGGCGCGAGATCCACAAGCCGGGCCTCGGAGGGACATTGCGGGAGGTAAGCCAGGGACCAGGGACTGGGCACCCCATATGGTCTCTGGCCGAGGGGTGTTTTGTTGGGAGGGCATTTGATGGGCCGAGGATCCGGGCAGAGGGCCACAACGGGTCCTCGGTAGTTGGAGGCTTGTGGAGCTCGCGCCTCTCCGCCGGGAGAGCCGGTGGCGCGGGGGGACGCTGCGCGGACCTTGCGCTTCCGGTTGAGGGAGGGTCACAGACGGCAGGTTGGGGGACCTGCCGTCCGATATCGTGACGGGAGAAGGGGGTGGGGGGCCCATGTCCCTTCTCCAGTGCGGGTGGGCCCGACTCCTTGCGAGTCGGGTCGACGTCGCCGGGGCGCCGCTGTCGCATTCGCGTTGTGGTTTACCACTTGCGAGATCCGGCGGCGCCCCATTGCACGAGCGACAGGACGGCCCCCGGGGTGTTTTAGGAGGTATGCCTCTCCTATTATTAGGAGAGGAGAGTCCGACACAAGGCCGTCGCCCTCCCCCAAGGGTGGCGGTTATGGTGCACAAAGCATTTCACCCCGTTAACAAAAAAAAAAAAAGGTAAGACTTCGCACCTGTAGAATTTTTTAAATGTGTCACTGGAACGCCAGTTTCCCTTAGCTAGTATATCATCGATAGGAGAGTTTTCAGTCCAGTTTTTTTATGCTACGGCTGCCCTTATGCTGCCCGGAGAGGCCTTAATGCCAGCATCTTTTAATACTGATCTAACCCACCCTCCAATGATGGTGGGCGTAGCTGGTTCAGCAGGGCCTACTGTGCGTAGGAATAAATTATTACATTTTGTTGTTGATCTGCGTTCTTTAGACAGGTAGATCAGTCTACTTATCCAATATATTGGATCTAAATGTATATTTACTTCGTTACGTTTTAGCCTCCAGCCTGATTGCCTATGGTTTGAACTGTCTGTCTTAGAGCCGAAGGCTGGCCAAAGAACTATAGAGTCATCCGAAATGACGAAGTGATCTGCATCACAGCGCAAGAGTGTTAGGTCATGAACCCTTCGTCCCGAGCATAGCAATAATAAAGTTGCTGCATATCGTGAAGTGTCGTATAAGTTACTATTTAACGGCCTTTATGCTAAGAAATCTATTACTTGACTGGTATTCCATATAGGAGGTTTTCGTTCTTTAGGTTTCTTGAGACAGATAGATTTTAAAACTTGCTTTACCAAAATATGAGAACTTAAGCGATTTGAGGCTTCTAAATTACAGAAAGTTGATATGACTGATTTATGTACAAGGATGGTATTGTACGCGAGACCCTCTATGTTATGTAGGTCAGTTAGGTATTTTGCTAAATCACCTCCGGATGGGTCAGTTATTTTTACCCCGTTTGTTTGGCACCAGCGAGACCAGCGAGCCCATGCGGGTCTATATGTATTTAATGTTGAGGGCCGCCAAGCTGTTTTAAGTAAGTTCTTCAGAGCCGCTGTCCAAGAGGTTAAGGTCTCGGCCCACCGATCGAGCTAGACGAAGAGTTCGAACGCATCTTCCTTTTCCGCGTTCCTTTTTGCGAGCCCTCCTTTTCTACCACTTTCTCGCTATTTTCCATAATAAAAACTGAAACAGCAAATTTCCCTTAAGTACGGAAGATTGTCACGACGACAAAAAATGTTCTAACACATTACCTCAAGACTTGTCCAATCTCTGAGCGCGAATGCGCTAAATCTGTAATCCAAGATACGAAAAATAGCTAACCGCAAGTTACATCTTAAGAATTTTCACTTTAGGGAAGTAACTTTCGTTTATTGAGGTTACTTTCCTCACAGATTACTATACATTCACGTGGCCGGCACAAAATTTGCAAAAATGCCACGCAACAAAATGGCGGTGCGTTTCGTTTGTAAAACTGATATTTTACAAGGTACTTACGTTATTCCACCGACCAAACCTTTATTATTTTATACGACGAATGATATTTTAATACTTAGATGTGGTCGTTCAACTGGTTTATAATTACAGAGCTGGGCGATTTTGTTAAAATTCCACAGCGCAATTTTCGGGAACGACCTTTCTTGGTAGGAAAAAGGATGCCAATGAGGAAAGTCGAACAACGAAGCTCGACTCTGCGCTGTGGTAAAGATAGAAATGTGATAAAAGATAAAGATAAGATAAGATAAAACATTTTTTTTGCTAAAGCATGGTAAATACATTACAGTAGGTGGTAAAATAACTTATAAGAACATGCATGCTCTACCGGTTAAGGTGTGCAAATATTAGACTTGAGTAATCTACGAGTAAATAACAAATTTAGAATTTTCGAATAAATATTAGAAACAGGTTACAAATTATGATAGAAAACCACTTAAAACTATTATGACAAACATGTAATTAAACTATTAGGAACTTTTTTTTTCTCTTAAAACTCAGTTGTAAAGTAAATTGCTTAATGAGGGTCGTCGAAAAATTCTTGTATACTATAATATATATTTTGTAATAGGAATTTGAATAATTGTGTTTTAAATTTGCTAAGAGGCAGGTTTGAAATGTTTTGAGGCAAGTGATTATATATCTTTATGGCCATGCAATAAGAGTTGCGAGAGTGTAGTGTTAGTGTTTGGGACGGTACGTGTAATTTTTCACAATTTCTACCTCTTCCGTTGAATATTTCGTGGTTCTTTTTAAAGATATGAGGGTATTTTTTTTACAAAAATGCATATTTCCTGAATGTACAGACATGGAAGCGGAAGTATATTAAGGGATTTGAAGAGTGGCTTACAACTATCAATACAACCCGCCCCTGTAAGTGCCCTGATACATTTTTTCTGTGCTTTGAAAGCTCTTTCGATCTCAACAGAATTGCCCCATAGGATAATGCAGTATCGGAGAACTGATGCCACATAGCCATGATACGCATTTAGGGCTGCTTCTTTAGTAGCTATCTTAGAAAGACGTTTTAGTACCTACGTAAACAAATCTGTCTAGTTTTAAGCAGACCCTATTGATATGTGGTTTCAAGTTACAGTATTGTCTATCTCTAATCCCAGGAATAGTGTAGCGTCGACTTCTTCTATTCTGTTATTATTATGTTCGATATCTAGTTTAAGTGTTGATGAGTTATGTGTTTGAAATCTTATTAGTTTTGTTTTATTTATGTTTATGTTTAAATTGTTATTTGTCAACCACTCAATAATTTGTTTCACCGTTAAATTTATTTCATTCTCTAAAATGGCTTTTTTATTTTTCACGAGGAGTGTGGTATCGTCTGCAAACAGAACGCAATCATATCCCGTAACATTTGGTAAATCATTAATATACAACAGGAAAAGTAGTGGCCCTAGGACGCTCCCTTGAGGGACACCACGATTATTATGTTTAAATTTGGATTGAAAACGTTTCTTTTCTCTGCCAATAATTCTACTAATTTCTACGCATTGTTGTCTATCGCTTAAGTAACTCTCTAACCATTCTAAACATTTACCCCTTATTCCATACTGAGAAAGCTTATTTAAAAGCTTCTTATGACAGACAAAGTCAAAAGCTTTGCTCATATCGAGAAAAACTCCTGCTATAGTTTCTTTTTTATCAAGGCTTTCTGTTATAATTTTCATAAGATGAAAGCACGCAAGTGTAGTGGATGAGCTTTTTCTAAAACCAAATTGTTCCTTTTTTAGTATTTTAAAATGAACGAGGAAGCTGTATATTTTGTTATACATAGCCTTTTCCAGAACTTTTGACAGTATAGGTATTAAGGTTATGGGTCTATAATTATTTATATCTGCCTTTTCACCCTTTGTGCGGGTGAGACAGCAATATAAAGGCGAATGAGAAGGAAAAGGAAGGAAATTAGGGTTGCCCTCTCTCATATATTTTATTGGGATTTGAATCACGGTACATAATTTAATAGGTACAGCTTGTCTATTAAGTCATGAAATTAAATAAGGGCAACCCTGTCTAACAACTGGCAACTCCTATTACGTAGTGGCCACACTGTATACAGTGACAGAAAATTTTGATCTTTGCAGGACAAACAACAACTATTCAAAGCAAAAAAAACTCTTATTTTATTATTGTAGATAAAAAAAAAATTATTTCAACATTAATTTCAACATAAATTTGAAGATAATGATTTAATCACTATCTTCAAATTCCAAATATTCTACATCCAAAGAGATATTTTCATCACTAGAATCATCAGCAACACTGCTGTCATCGCTAGTATCTTCGGTTATGCGGATTATTAAATCATCTACGTCTTGATAAAGGGTCCTTCCTCGTTCGTAATATTCGTTTTCCAGATCTACGACGTGACGGCAGCAGTTTTTCCATGTCTCAGCAGTGATGTTGTTAAAGGCCTCTTCAGTTAGCTGCTTCACATCCCGGGAACCAACATTGTGTGCAGCAACATTTTGTTTGACTTGAGCCCAGATGAGCTCAATAGGGTTCAAATCGCAGTGGTACGGTGGAAGCCGCACCACGGTATGCCCGTTTTCTCCCAAAAGCTCATCGATTGCATAGATTGGGCGAGGCTTATTTTTTTTCACCAAATTTAGCAAATTCGGCTTTCTTAGTGTGGGATCAAACTGAATGTTATTTTCCATAAGCCAAAGTTTGATTTCATCTACCCGGGATTGTGAGGTAGGAGCCTTATTTGTGGTCACGTTATGGTATGGAGCATTATCCATGACAATTATTGAAGGCTCGTGTAGGTTCGGTATAAGCTTTTCTGAGATCCACTTTGTGAAATTGTGCGCATTCATCTCAGAATGGTAATCTTCCAGTTTATTTTTGCCAGTAAATATAAGCAAACAGTTTGGGACAAAGCCTTTTTCACTGCCGGCATGGACGATTATGTACCGCTTGCCTTTAGATATATTTTGTGTAACGCCATCGACATTTATAGACTGCCAACATTTTTTGACCTGAAAAAATAATAAAAACTGTTTTTATAATTATTTAAAGCGTCCTAACATAACCATTAAAATGTAAAATAAATAATAACGAAGATGTTACCTTATATGAGGAGTGAATGTAGCTCTCATCTAGGTAAATTACATCTTTTCGTAACTCTTCTGGCAAATTTCTGTTTCTTCTTAGGATTCCTAAATACTCTTCTCTTTTAGCTGCTATGTGCGGTTGTTCTATAAGAGCCTTTCTGTCTGTTGAACATCTCTTATAAGAGAATCCAATCGCTCTTAAAATTTTACGCAGAACTTCTAGACTGCAATCAAAATCTAGATCTGTTTTTGCAATCACTTGCAATTTTCTCAAGGTAGGTACTTCTTTCCGCACCGTATAAAAAAAGTGAACTTTTTGCCTAAGTGCACATAAAGTGAAATCATCCATTTCTTTTTTAGGACGGCCGGGTCTGTGTTTACCAGGAGTTTCAAATATTCCGTTATTTGTGTACCCTTCATCCACAATGCGCCTAACCGAACTTTCAGATTTACCTAAAACAGAAAAAAACTAACAATCGAATCTATCACAAAAAAATGTTCGCCTATTTTTTCAGTTAAGAAACAATTGATTTTGATTTAGAAGTTCTATTGTCCAGAACAATGATGCTAAAGTATTAAGATGGTTTGGTCAGACTATAACGAAGTCAGGAAGGTCTCCAATATAACCTATAAACATGCAATGTAAACAATGCTATTTTTGACGCAGCATAAAATATTAAGTCAAATTTTAACTTACGATAAGACTTCAAATAAAGGGAGCACTCTTACGTACCCGTCATAGCTGCTGTTCTAGCATATACATCGTCCAAATCCGATAAAATGTATCCAGCTTCGTGTTCCAATAAACATCGCTGAAAAACTTTGAAAATCACTTCCCGAGCTCCACTTCGAATTGTTTTTTTCATTGTAGATTATATTTACTTTATTTAACCACAAATTCAGATGAATTCAAACCGAAACAAAAAACAATTTCAAAATAATAGAGTCCACAACTCTATCTCGGTGACAGATTGTTATAAGGGGTTTTTTTTTTGGTCATATTAGTGTTGCCAGAGACATAGGCATAAATATTTATTACCAAGCATTTAATTTCATGACTTAATAGACAAGCTGTATGTAAATATTTTTTTTGGATCTGTCTATTACGAATATTACGATTGCGACATTTTTTCCTCTGGCAGCCCTGCACTGACTGACAGATAGACAGAACAACTTTGACAGAAGAAAGAAAGCCTGAAAACAAGAAAAAATATGATGGACAGTTTTCTTTGCTCGAAATCACGAAATTCTAAGTACCCTATTTAATTTACAAATCACGTTTTAATTTCCATCGAAAGGCCGCCTGTTGTGTCGTTCAAAGAACGAGTATCAGTATGAAAACTGGTCTGCTTTACGGTATAGTGGCGAGCTCCAAAACGCGGGTGCGTTGCGTATTCTGCGGCGTCCACATCCCGAAGGCCAACAAATGCATCGAACAGCACACTAACGGTATTAAACACAAGGAAAACATCGAGCTCATGGTCGGCACCGGGGTCAGCTTCAGGGACGGCATTCTCCACTGCAAGCCCTGCAAGTGCGTCCTGGCCGAAGATGAGTCTGTCTTGAAACATATGGAGGGTGACGACCATGCCAATTGGATGGCGGCCATCGAAGACCTCGTAGAGGGTGAGTTCATAAACCTAGACGCTTACCTAACATCGGATAAAACTAACGAAGACATCCAATGCGAGGTTTGTAAGTGCACCATCACCTGCACCCTGTTAGGGTTGGAAGACCACGTCAATAGCTTCAATCATAGAGCTAACCTGTCGGAAAAGCTCAAACCACTCAATGGAATATTCCCCATAGAGAATGATGATGAGGTCTGGTGCAAAGTATGTGATGCCTATGTTGAGAACACTGTTGGGACCATACTGGACCATATTGATGATGACGAGAAACATATAGAGTGGTTGGCTGAAATGGAGGACCTGATAGAAGACCAAGATGTCACTATAGCAGCCTATTTGTCAAATGAGCATCATGAAAAAGCCTTCTGCAACAAATGCAATGTGGAAATAGCCTGCAACTTTCAGTGTATTGAAGACCATGTAAACAGCGAGACACACCTCAATCAATTCAGTTAGAGTAGTCATTACATCAATTTATAGTTCTTCTATCACTGATTTTTTATTTTTTGGGCCTATCTTTGGCTGAATTTGGTATCTTTTGATTACATACTGTATAGAAATAAAAATGTATGCATTATGAAGGATATGCTTGCATCTGGCCGTTTTCTGAATAGGGAATGGATGAAAATATCAGAAGTGCTTGATATTTTTTTTGGTGATAGGAATAACCTTCCTTAGCGCGAGAAAAAAAGTTTCAATTTTTTTGGCTTTGTAGTTAATTTTTAAATAATCTTAATATTTTTCCATTCGTAGTTCTGGGCTCAGTACGGCATATCAGACATATTCCTTGGTCCACTACATATGAAAAAAAAAATCTGGTGACAATGACAGCTTTTCAAGGTGGATTTTTTTTATACGTAGCGGACTAAGGAATATGTCTGATATGCCGTACTAAGCCCAGAAATACGAATGGAAAAAATATTAAGTATATTTAAAAATTAACTACGGGGCCAAAAAAATTGAAACTTTTTTCCCGCGTTAAGGAAGGTTATTCCTATCACCAAAAAAAATATCAAGCACTGCTGATATTTTCATCCATTCCCTATTACGTAAAATCGTGGGATAAGAACCAGAGTAGCGAAAGGGCAAAAATTGTAAAAAAAAATTTTTTCGCCATTCGCTTTTAAATCCTTCGTATTTTTATGTGCCAAAAAACTGGATCGATATTGTGAGTCGATTGCTTAGTACAAAAAAAAACGTATCCAAAAAAATGATTTTTGTTTACTGCCAAAATGAAGTTTGTCTGCTTGCAATAATTTTGACTTTTTTCAATTTTTGCCCTTACGCTACTCTGGTTCTTAACCCACGAAATCAACTAATGTTGCCCATGAAAACCTTGCCATCTGTACAAACGAAATACATGTAGTGTAGAGGGCTAGTACCATTGAATGTATTCCATAAATCTTTAATTAAATAGGCGACCTCTGTGGCGTAGTGGTTAGCGCAACTGCGCTAACACCATGCGAGAGGTCCCGGGTTCGATCGAAGGCTGGGGAGAAAAAAAAAAAACTCCAGGTCTTGGATGTTTACATGTTTGTGACGTCGCTGTTTCTGGTTCCCACGACACAGGGTATCCTAGTGTGGGGCCAGAAGCAGCGACGTCATGCGTGCGACGTGTATGTGCCTGTATGTAAATGTAAATGTTATGTTAATTTAGGTAGCTTATTATAAAGTTCTATTTTGGTATTAGTTAAGGATATATGCAAGTTTTAGATACCTCTTTCACATAGTCCCCTATTATTAATGCTGTATCTACAGTTTTTTATGCCCATGTAGTGATGAACACAGTGGTTAGGGCAACACGGAGTGGCCTACTGTTTTAGAGCTTGTATACACAAAAAAAAAATTACATGCGCATCTACACACACAATTAAGACAAGCCTGGCTTTGTCAGATTAAGTACTATCTGTGAGAATCTCCATATCTATTTACGGAATCGCTCACATACCTAATAGTTTTTATTTTTAGAAGTTCAAGTGTTTGAAATTATATTAAGTAAGTATAATGTTATTAAGTTACGTAACCTTAAAATGTGCTGGAAATTCACTGAAAAAAATGTAACACAATCCCTGATGCAAGAGTGGGGTTTTTCTCATCAATAAAAATATTTTTCACACTGCAGGGACATCAAAATCACAAAAATTTGCTGAATCATGCTAACTTTATCTCTAAATTAATGGAACATCTGATTTTGTTTTGAAATTTAAAGATTTATCCAAAGCAAATGTTATTTGTGTTGATGGGTAGAATTCCTCCATTTTCGGATGTGCATTATCGGCCTTACTAATAAATAAGTTATTTAGACACTGCATAACTATTTAACATAATATATAAATTTATACTGGTTTAATCGCATTTAGCATACAAATAACCAGTTTGTCAGACCTTTATTAGTAAGGCCGTATGGGTATTTCATTCCACCCTGTAATTTTTTTGTGGTATATTTAATATCCGACAAATAATTGACTTCGCATGAACATGGGTCTCATAAAACTCTTTGGACTTTGGGCAACTATAAATTATTGTAAAAAATATTTATCAAGTAAGTATAACATAAAATAATTTTGCTTATAATTGAAAATCACTTTTCACACACAGTTTTCTGTCGGGAATTAAACTTGTCAGAATAATAATCCTACAAATTTTGATATTAATGTGTAGTACTGATTTACAGTGCTTGCCCGTGGTCCGGGTGAGTCAACCCATCACCAGGTAAACGGGTAATTTTAATTACCTGTTGACCCATGGCGTTAACGATTGTTCCTGGACTTCTATATCTTCTTCTATATATTCTGACTATGTGGATAAAAAATGAAAACCAGTTACATACAATAGTTTACTCAATCGTAAGCAAAATGCCATAATTAATTCCATCCTTGGGCACAAAAACATACACATACCTATCAGAACCAATATTGAAAATGAATGATAAGTACAGTACACACTAAAACCAAATATTACAGTCCTTATGTTATAGTCTTATCATGTAAACAATTATGGCGGAATGGGTAACCATAGACTACTATAGTGCTGTGATGTATGTTGGAAAATGTCGATGTCGGTAAATTTATTATGGTGCATTTCTGCACTGCATTTCTGAATATATTCTCCTTGTAGTTATACAAAACAATATCCAACCGCAAATACAGTACGCGTTTATCATCATCAACCCATTATGTCCCCACCGGGACCGGACCCGGGTACGGGTCAGACGAAATACACAATTAAATATTTATTTCATTCCACACTCAAAAACAAACCCTCACTGTCATGCAATAGGCTCTAGTCTGTGCATTCGAATCTCTAATTCAACCTCTCCAGCGTTGCCAGAATGTTACAAAAGTAACATTTTACGTTATTTTTGGCCCTCCTATGTTACCTCGATGTTACACGACCCAATATGTTACTTTTGTGTTACTTCATCTCCATTAATATACTATGATGGCGTTTTTTCATATTCTTTGATGACAAACCAGGTTATATATTGAAAGACATTCTTAAATTGGTTGGACAAACATCATTGATTGTATGTAATTTTTTTTCTTTTTCAACATCGCCAGTCTTTCCATCAACAAATTATTAAGATTTTTTCGAATGAATCAAGAAACTTATTTTACTTTTTGTGTAATAAACTGCCACAATAAAGTATTGTATCGGTTTCTACAATAAAAAAAAAGGTTATGTTATTTTTCTCGAGAGAATGTTACTTTTTGATCCGCCTCGTGTTATATTTGACTATCTGCCACTGGCAACACTCTCGACTCAACCAAAAGTCCAAAACACAAACCAACCAAACAACATTGGGGAAATCCCCGTCCAATAAGTAATGCGTTCGGTCCATTCCGAATTGTGCCAACCGAGTTAAATAGCGTTCGATTTGCTATTTTGCAAACAGTTAGTTACGTTATTTTAGTCGCATAGATTTGCTTTCAAATGAAAAAAAACATCCACCTTTTGTACACTATTTTTTAGTGCAATAAAGAATTAATAATATTACTATTATTATTATTTTGAGTCACTTATAGATAGTTAAAACAATTTTCCGATCCAGGGATCCGTTTGCGAAGTATTAAGTGCTTTTAAGTGCAAATTTTACTTGAGTTAATAAAGTTTCGTAGTCTTGAAAAAAACATGCGTCAGAAAAAAAAAACCGTTTTTTAAAATGTTTTCACCGTTTTTTTTAGCTCAGAAAAAAAAACCGATTTTAATCATCACGGTACCTTGACCAGTAATGACTATCATCCTAGACCTCAAGTTTTTATCGATACGGAATAACGTCCAGCCCTAGGCACCATAGACAAGACAGAGTAATGTTAGGCTTGTAAGTTTGAGGTTATGGCGAATTCAATCAGTTTTCTGCAAAAAATATTAGTTTTACGATGAAATTGACGTATTATTACAAAAATAATGGTATTGCACGTGATTACCCAGATGCTACAATAATTATCTACTAGCTATTGTGTGTGATTACACAGGGAATGCGTATTTTTCTTCCGGTAAGTGGTTTGTTTACATGATAAGACTGTATTATTTGGATACACTTTTAATGACTTAATGACTCATAAACTATCTTAACATTTCTAGTTTATTGATATTTCGTCAGTAATTAATTCAGTTAGTGTATCGGTTATGAATTCATAATTTTCTATTGCAATTTTTGTTCTGGTTCTAACTAGACAATCTTTTTTACTTTTCGATAATTTAACGAAAACATTCAGGACACGCATTATGTTTGTGCAATTTGTTTTTATATTTTGCTTTGCCAAGACAAAAGCCCTCCTTTTCCGTGGTGCCCTGCGTAGTCCACCCTCGCGGACCACGGGGTTATTTTTTTGCCCGTAGTCAGAAGTCCTGGGAACAATCCCCCATGGGTCCACGGATAATTAAAATTACCCGTTGACCCGGTGTTGGGTCGACCCACCTGAACCATAGGTTAACACTGCTGATTTAATTTATTTTTATTTTATTTTATTTTTTGTTTTTATTTTATTTTATTTATTTGGGATTAAAAACAGTAGCACATTATAGTAGTTACATAAATCGGACTTAATCAAACATTGCAAATGTACTACCCACTACTTAATCCACATCTTTCATATGTATCAGATAATTAAATGTACATACTTTCAATTTAAAATCAATTTTGGTTTCATTAAAACACTATTCAGTCATAATTCGGTACTTCCACACTATTAAGGCGAAAGTTATGAGTCTGTGAGTGTGAATGTTTGTTACTTCTTCATGTCTAAACGGCTGGAGCGATTTTAATACAATTCGGTATGGAGTTAGCTGACACATTGGATTAGCACATAGGCTACGTTTTCCCGAGGAAAAATTCTTATTCCCATGGGAAAATCGATGAAGCGCGGGTAACACCGTGGGGCACAACTAGTTTAGTTACATAATACGGGGTGTCCCAAAAATGACACGTCATAGTGACACCGGGACCTCCCGGTGTCACTGTGACGTGTCATGCCTTTTGAGCAGGTCTACCTTGACCTGCTCAAAAGGCATCGAACCAACCTAACATGACCTCAGTAAAAGTTGCACGGTTTTTGAGATATGGCCAATTTAAACTTGTTCTAAATTTTCACAAGTTTAGTGCTAGCATTAAGTTAGATAGCCCTCGTGTTTGGTTTTTTTATTTGTACTCGGTCACGAACTTACTAAAGTGAAAATTCAGAACAAGTTTAAATTGGCCATATCTCAAAAACCGTGCAAACTTTTACTGAGGTCATGTTAGGTTGGTTCGACGCCTCTTGAGCAGATCTACCACCAGTGTCACTGTGACGTGTCATGACGTGACATTTTTGGGACACGCTGTATAATCCAAAAATAATATGTACCCTATTTGTAAAGAGATATTGCTTGAAAAGTGCACTGAACATGTTCTAACAAAATTTAGACGACAATTCTGCAGTTGACACGACCAACAATAAATTATTTGATATTCTCGAATAAAACAAAAATTGCAAAATATTTCGGAAAATCACGTTATTACAATTTTTAAATAGATGAAATTATTTTATAGAGATGAACAATGCTCTGAAATAATATGACGTCATAATTCGGTATTTCCATACGAAATTCGGTTTTAAAGTGACTGGACATGACATTTTGTCATCTACCCAATTACACTGAAAGCGAAATAGGTCTCTGAATACCCTTTCATGACACAGGCGTGACTTATGTTACGAAATTACAGTAGGTACTGGGTTTATAAACATGATCTAAAACGCAAGTAAACAATAAAATAAGTAGGCATCTGGTTGTCATTTAAATAAAATTAAATGTACTCGTATAGTGTGGGAAACAAAACAAATTGTTCTTTCAATAGTCCAACGGGTAATCGGCAACGCTCTCATAGTCTTCATCCTCATTCTCCTCCATTATGGTGTGTAACGACGAGGAGACGGGTCTCAGGAGTCCATGTAAGGCTTCAGGGTTTGAAGCCAGCATCGCTTCTGACCACGGGTTGTACGTATGGTCGCCATTCCCAGCGTCCGTGTCTTCACCACATTCGCCGCCTTTGCGCGCGTTTATGCGCTCAGAGTCCAGGGTAATGATCTCCGCCAAGTCTGTAGCCGAGCAGTCGAACCGCGTTATCGTGGCCGATAAGGTTTTCTGCAGGCCTCTGTGAAGAAATAATAATTTAGACTTCCAGACCCAGAATAAACTTGTTTACACTACATTTACATTGCCCGTGGTTGAATTCGCTTTGCAACAAAATGTTAACATAATTTATCAGAACACCGACTTCTAACCAGTACAAACCTCTTGTACTTGTAGCCTCTTTTCTATCTACCTGAGAAAATATTTAACAGTCAAAACAATCATAGTGACAAATGTGAATTTAGATGTCGCTGCATCAAGTGACGACTGGCCAAGCAAAAACATAACGTTAAACCAACTCACGAGATCTTATCCAGATTCTCGGCCAGAACCTTCAAGAACTGCCCAGTTCGCTTTTCACCATCTCTAATTTTGAAGACGAAGAATTATTTAACTGTCCAAAAAATCGAACGATTGAACTGAACTCTTGAGGCTCCGCTGTACCACCTGGTCCAGTCCATTTCCGACCAAGATTTGACGAGCAAAAGAATAATCTTGAACCAACTCACGAGTTCCTCCAAGAGAATCTTCAAGAACTACCGCAGCCTGCTCAGTTCGGTCTTCAGGATAGTGTCAAATTTTAGCCACCAATGCAAGATGAAGACCGGAAAAGCAAATGCGATAATGTAGAACGAACTCACGATATCTTATCCAGATTTTCGATCAGAGCCTTCGAGGACTGCCGCAGCCCTCCCAGTTCGGTCTTCAGGCATAATTTTAGGCACCAATGCCAGATGAAGACCGGAAAAGCAAAAGCGATAATCTTGAACCAACTCACGAGATCTTGTCCAGATTTTCGGTCAGAACCTTCGAGATATGCCGCAGCCTTCCCAGTCGGCCTTCAGCCAAATGTCTAATTTTAGGCCCCAATGCCAGATGAAGACCGGAAAAGCAAAAGCGATAATCTTGAACCAACTCACGAGATCTTGTCCAGATTTTCGGTCAGAACCTTCGAGAACTGCCGCAGCCTTCCCAGTTCGGTCTTCAGGCTGATGTCTATCTTGTCTTTGATCACTTCCTTCAGCGGTTTCCGGCTCCGCTCGTCTATCCTCGCCTCCACCAGGCGTATCTGGTCCATGTTGACCATGAAACATTCCTCGGTCGAGCGCTGCTCATCTTCCAAGCTTTGAATGTCCCTTACTGCCTGTTTTGAGTGAATACATGATGAGTGCTGTCGGTATTATAAGGTGTTATTCTTCATCAAAGCTATTACAGATGTAAATGACATTAGTGTGATATCGAACATAAACAAACATTTACATACATGTACATACATTGCTTCTGGTCCCAACTAGGATACCCTGAGTCGTGGGAACCAAAAATTGCTATATAATAACAATCATGTAAACATCCAAGACCTGGGGTTTTTTTTGTCCCCAGTCGGGGTTCGGACCCGAATCCGAATTAAATTTGAAAATTCTTTATTGCATAAGAAAAATATCTGTACCTAGGTACAAAAGCGAGCTTGCTACCAAAAAGTATTTTCTTCCAGATAACCATGGCGCTGGATTCACGTAAAAATGTTCCAATCCAGCACAGCGGCAGCGTCCAGTATCTACCTCTAGATCAGAAAATAACAACTTCCTATTTTTCAATCCGCGCTCCAGTGTCATTGAATCTGTATAAACGCTCAGGCCGTTTAAATAACTCGAGAAGATACTCTTCTTTCTTTGTTGAGGGGATAGTTCGTAGCAAAAAATTGTGTTATGAACCAATTTCGTACGCTGCAGTGACTGGACTGGCGCGGCACATCGCGTTTCTACGGATCCAGTGCCATTCGCCCGGGTGCGCGACGCGACGGACCCTGGATTGAAAAATAGGAACGGAGCGCTGGATACTGGGCGCTTTACTGGATTGAAGGATGATTTTAGTGCCGAACCAGCGGATTCTGAGTCACTGGAATACAGCTAGGTACTGTGTAAAACAACCTTAAGTTGCCTACCTCCTCGCGCTGCCATCTCATTTCCTCCAGCTGGGACTGGTTGGCGTGCAGCCTTTTGCGCAGCACGCCGTCCACGCGCGCCGCGTACGATTGGCCTGCTATCGAGAGCTGCACGCGTTCACCTCGGATCTGGCAACGTTGTTACGGAGCCTTAGGCTCAATTCCCACTGGCGCAGAGTCGAAGCGAAGCGTCACGTTTTTCAACTGTTCTAAATTCATCTCTATTTCTCTATCAATACGGTACGAATTTGTGTTGCGAAAATTTGAAAACGCTCAGCGACCCTAGCAGCCGAAGACGCGCGCAGACGCGCTTCTCTGAGCGTTTTAAAATTTTGGCAACAGAAATTCGTACCGTATTGATAGAGAAATGAACTTAGAACAGTTGAAAAACGTGACGTGAGATTTAAGCCTTAGGCTCAATTCAAACTGGCACAGAGTCGAAGCGTCGCGTCGCGAAGCTAAGCGTCACGTTTTTCAACTGTTCTAAATTCATCTCTATGTCTCTATCAATACGGTACGAATTTGTGTTGCGAAAATTTGAAAACGCTCAGCGACCCTAGCAGCCGAAGACGCGTGCATGCGCGCGAATGCGCTCGTCTTCGCCTGCATGGGTTGCTCGGATTCGCGCATCTGCACGCGAATTGTTTCGCGTCTTCACCTGCATGGGTCGTCGGGTTCGCGCGTTGATACCCGCAGACGCGCGCATCCGCGCGAATTATTCGTGTCGCGTCGCTTCGCTTCGACTCTGCGCCAGTGTGAACACCGAATCCTGTGGAAATCCTGACGTTGGCGACAGCGATGAGCATCAGCAAAATTCAGGATATTGAACGCGTAATATAGGAGCAGCCTCCACCTCCTACCAGTAGGCACAAAAGTGAGCCGTAGATTTTTAAATACGGCCTAGCCCTAATTTCGTGAGTGTAACTACCTTGAATACAAAAAAAAAATTAGAACTGCATAAGCGCCACTAATGAAATAAAGGACATTTTGTCAATCAAATTCGCTCGTAGCCATGGCTGCCTGAGTGGTCTTAAAGGATCACGAAGGTTAAGCAACATTGGGCGCGCTCAGCGCACGGATGTGTGACCGTTTTATGACTAACGCTAGTGGCATTTTTCCGAGCGGTTCCGTGTTCGCAACGCTGCCATCGACACATGGCACATAATGGGGAACAACTCTGTGGGGAGATAATGGGTTGATGATGATGATGATGATGATGAAAACTGTCAATCATACCTTCCTCGACCAAGAACCTAAGCTGGAAGAACGGTAGGTACCTACTAAACTTCTAAGGCGACAATGGTATGGTGGAAAATACACGTACAAAAAGGTAGGTACATTGGCCCCACTTCTTCTTCTTCGGGCTTCGTCCTCCTCGGGGAGCCTATGCTCCCTTAACCACAGATTTACACTTCTGATGGTCGTTCGCGGCAGCTTCCAATTCAGGCCAGCTAGTGCCGGTCGACTTGACCTCAATGGCGCCGCTAAGGGGAAGAAATCTCCGATGTCATAAAAAGTAAGTATTTTTTTCCAAGATTATTGAATATCTACCCGTTGGCGTATTATAACAGCATTCGCGAGTGCTCGTAGACCAGCTGCCTTTAGCGAAGTGCAATGCCTCTCCCATTCTTGAGGCGGCGAAGGCCTGCGTGGAAAGATACTCGTACAATACCGTTTCAAGTTACCGTTTCAATTTTGCAGCGAAACTGGGTTAGCTATCACTGTATTTGTAAACAATTCCTGAAATTAAAACAGTATTAATTTCTATAATAATAATGCAGCGTCTATACGTCCCAGTGGAACACAGCACTTCCCTTGCAAAGAGTATAGGCTAAATCACCACGCGTGTCCACCGCGGGTTGGCGATTCCAGCGCTGAGTCAGTCAGAGTCAGGTTTTTTGCGATGAGATCGTCAATTGTATACAGCAAAACCAAGATAATCCAAGTTTAATATGATAATAATCTAAGTAGTGCAAAAAACGGCCCCACTTTAAATTGTGGGAAGGCGGGCGGAGCTTGTCAATAGGGTATGTGACCGATTTCCGAAAACCATCTCATATTGTTTGTTGGTGTTCATAGAGCCCTCAGAAAGTGGTCATTTTAAATTATTTCGTGTCTTCTAAAAAGGGCAAACGAAAATTTACTTTTCAAATAAGCCGCCAAAACGCTATCTTAGGCAATATGGCGTCGCACAGGATTTATGACGTCTCTTCCCGGTGAACCAACCAATGAACGTAAGAAAGAATGAATGACAGACGCCATTTTTACTGCCATGTGACGTCATCATAGAATCGGCCAATCCAGGCCGTTTTCGATACAATGGCGGCAAATACAAATTATCAAATTTTATCTTGTTTTTTTTTACAAATCATAATTGTTTTTTTAGTTAAAATGCCTTAAAGCGGTTTTAAGACACATTTAATAATTTATACGAATACGTATAAATAATACTGTTTTTTCACACTGTCAAATAGCCTATTGTGTTACCAATACGAGAGAGTTTAGTATTACACGGCAAAAAAGCTATGCACCTGCCACCGCGGATTACTTATAATCTTGCGACGTACATTGACATTTCAATGGGTTACCTACCTACATGGCTTGACGTTTTGGTATACCTACTTATAACCAATACTAAGTAGTAGAGCCCCTAGTACCAAAGTAGGATAGCCTGTAAGTTCAAATCAAATCTATAGCCATTACCTGTTACCACAACTGGCTTTTCGACTACGCCGGTCGGTGTTACTGACGCAGTTCATGTCAATATTGGAGCACCGCTCCTCTGTTTCCAGCGCCTCGGCCTTGCTCACGATGTCACTGTCGATCCTGCCTTTGGTCTTCTCCAGTGACGCAGTGTTTTTGCCCAGGTCCTCAATCATGTGCTGGAACTTCTTCTTTTGCTCACAGAGGAACTTGTACTCCTGGCGATGATTATTATATTAGTCTCCAGAATTCCTAAAATTGATAGAAACCAATGGATAAAGACAATTTTCTGCCTTTAGAAGCCTTCAGAATACGCACTACATTGAATCTATATTTCGCTAAGTTTGCCTGTAGGTGGCGCTGACGGTATTCTTGATGCCGTGATGCCTTTGCAAATTGAAGAGTTTATTAAATAATATCATTAGTTATACTCGTAAAGTCCGTTCGCTTAGATAGTGTCGGTACACACGAAGGCAATCTTGGTTTTAGTAAAAAAACATTTATTTCAATAATACAACTTAGACGACAAAAAATACTTTAAATAGAGAAAAAAACATGGCACGCAATATACCTAATGAAGCACAAAATAAAACGCTACTCTTCATCACTCGAAGTGTCCTCAGAATATTCATCTCCACCGGTATTTTGAATAGGTACCTACCTAAGTGATGCAGGATCGTCTAGTTATAAATCCATTCTAAAATACTGATTGATTTACTTATTTAATTGCGTGATCTACATAATAGTAAAATGAAACGAGCTGCGAGTCAAATTCACTAGCGTGTTTGCGCAGCGTCGGCTTCCTTTAATTTCTTTTTTTAAAATCCGCCACGTCCCGAGGCGGTAAATATCAAAGTGACACTATGATAACGAACAGACTTTACACGAGAATACCCTTCTTTGCATTTATGACACTTGTAATAACAGCTATCGGTAGACGTAAATGAATGGTAGGTATTACCTACCTTTGGCGAAACACAAAAGTTGCGTGGGTAAGTCCGCGAACCTTTGTCATCGTTTACAATCTTTATTTAATTTAGGGTGACCATCTGACTAATGACAAAGTATCCTTGGATTAAGTTGACTATAGTTACAAATATTATTTTGTATTACCTAATGTAACGGTAGGTACCTACCGACCGGTACCGGTAGTGACGGTACCTTCAGAAGCTTGAAGGGAAATAAAATCTTAAGTCTAATATTGTAATGTCATCATCATCATCACCAACCCATTATATCCCCACCGAGGGGCACGGGTCTCTTCCCTGAGGAAGGTGTAGGCCATACTCCACCACGGGGGCCAAGTCCGGATTGGTGGAGGCTTGTAAGACTAGTGGCCTCTGACTTGGCTTAACGACTGCCATCTATCGACGGCAGCCGGCACCAACTGCTTAACGTACCTTGCGAAGCACGGAATCGCTCGGAAAAATGCCACTAGCGTTAGTCATAGACGGTGACCCATCTATGGACTGAACGCGCCGTATGTTGCTTAACCTTAGTGATCGTTAAAGATCACTCAGGCAGCCCCGGCTACGAGCGATATTGTAATGTGATGTTTCCCAAAATGAGAGGTTCGGTAGTATTCCTTCAGCCTTCTACAGAAAGTTTAGAAGCTGCTGAACTAGATTAAGATGGTTTTGCTTATCGTCCTCATTTCGTCGTTATTTTCCTGGTCAGCACTGCCAAGGTTAAGATCACCTAACCTGCATAACCGCATACTCCACAGCATCTGTCAAAGGACTCAGCGCTCCAGGTCTACTGCCCTCTCGGCAGTGCTCATCGATTTCCTTCTGGACCCTCTCCACGATCACTCTTAGGGCGTTATGCTCATACTTGAGAGCATTGATGGCCTCGCCCAGACGCCCTGACAGGTCTTCCAGGACCCACTTCCACGACGCAATGGCGGACATCCTTAAAAGTTAGTAAATGTTGGTACAAAATGAAGAAGATACCTACTGGTATATTGTAACTACCTAGCTACTGTATTTTTGTAAATGTTTTGTATGTGTTTTACTGGTAGGTACAGTAAAGAATATTCTTATTTTCCTATCACGGTAAGCTGTCATGCCTTCACATCATTATCATGATTTTGTCACGACAAAGGTTCTGTTCACTTCCGTCATAAACAATTTGTCCCAGATACCTACTATCTGTGGCGACGCGAGTGGGTCTAGTTCAAGTTAGGTTTATATTGTAACTTTTATTGGTCTCTTGTTTCTTGTGTGCAATAAAGAATATCCTTATGTTATCTTACCTTAGACCTAATATTTCCGCACTTAGCCTCATAGTTGGGACATAGTATGAAGCAACCGCTAAGGTAGGTATGTAAAATAAATCGGGCACTAGGGTTTCCTTACAATGTTTTCATTGGTACATGCGAGGTTTCGAACCCACAACCTCCCGAATGAGAAGCTGGTGTTATATCGCTCGGCAACCACCACGTGGGATGTCAAGACTATAGGGCACAGACGTTCTCTCAGAGAGAGAGAGAGTAAGGGCTTTAATCACCACGTGGCCACCGCGGATTGGCGATTTCAAGCGCTGAGAATTGAAGAGAGTATTGAATACCTCAGATACTCAGGCTTTCTCACGATGTTTTCTTTCACAATTAGCGAGTGGTACTGCTAATTTAACTTCACAACTGTACATAACTTAGCCTAACGTAAAACAAAGTCAAACGTACACGCCCTCACTCGGCATCGAATTACAAACAATTTTATATTATAGTACACTTTATTGCACACGACTAAGAGATATTAAACAGAACATTACATTAAAAACAACATGTCCAAAGGCGAGCTTATCTCTGTAAGAGATTTCTTCCAGCAAACCTTAGCGAGTCGGAGCAGCGGTCTTTAAACATGTACAAAATAGACTAACTAGTTAAGTACATAAACTACAAAAATCCTAAACAGTTTCCTACGCTATGCAGTAAATAAATACACTAAATACATAGACTAAATACATGTAAAATTAAATTTAATACATAATAAACAATGCATGAATAAATATAGAGCTCGAAATTATGACAGAGATAGATAATGCTCTTTCAGCTGCGTCATAAACCTATTGTGGGGCTAGCGCATATTTTACCATTCTACCACCGCTCCGTAGAATATGGGGTCGTTGAATTAAAACCCCCAACTTTACCCACAAACCAAAAAATTAAAAGAAACGGTAGAGAAAACGTTCCAAGTAACTTACCTTTCCTGCACGCACTGCTGAAAATTATACTCGCTGGATTCCTTCAGAAAATGGTTCAGCATCACCAACTCTTGGCTCTCGTTGCAGTGCTCCACGACCCTCGTGCTGAGGTCATCGTTGAAGCTCATGAGACCCTCTATATTCTCAGAACTCCCTATGTACTTGAGGCGTGAAGAAGAACGGGATCTTCGGCTGCAGCACGACATGATGACGAGCGGAAGTGGTTTTGTTCAAAAGAGATTATGAAAATTTAATACAATTTCTAACGGAGGTGCCTTGTGCACGCCCTAAGACGTTCAACTCTGACATTTTAATATTTTGTGACGCTGAGTCTGCGTTTTTTTTTTTTTGGAATACCTAGATAGTAAACTTTTTGCTAGCTCTTCGAATAAGTTTCCGGTGCTTTTATCGTTTTGGACTCGATGCTTGTACTCAGGGAATTTTTGTTAAAAGTTACCTAATAGGCATAATACTCTGGCTGATATTTCCAGTTTTTGTGTTCTGTACTCTGGGTTCTTGGAAAAGCGCACCTCAAGAACCCTATTTCAGAGAAAACTGCACTCACCAATAAAACTTATCACAAATCAGAAAAAAACGAGTAGGGGAAAAATTATGCGAAGATAAAGGATGGGATTTGTAATGGAGTTACATATATGAAGAAAGCTGAGAACAAGCTGAATAACTACTTAGAAAGGAGACAGTTAAGTGCACTCTAATAAGTTTGCACTAAAAATGTAAAGGACTTGTTGTTGAGTATACTAAAAGAATTCATAGTGTTTATTGCATTAACCTAGGACGAGGCTCACACAAACACAGTCAATAAAACTATTATCGCTGCGGCATTGCTCCACAGAATTGATAGCGCAATACAGTGTACAAAGGTCGTAGCATGACAAAGTAAATAAACTCAGCCACGCTTATGATGCTAAAGCCCAGGAATAGGCTCAGCAGACCACCAACAGCTCCTGGAATGATACAAAAAGAATATATAGGTACATAGCTACCTCTAAAGTTCTTCAATATTCCTGCCTAAGTCAAAAATATTTAAAGCAAATAAGAGAGGGTTTAGGAGCATAGGTATCAGCTTGACTGTCGCAACTTTGTGTGATGGGCTACCCTAAGGATCCTAAGGTGGATAATAGGCTATTTTAGGTAGTTAGGCACGGCCCACCCTGCACTCGCGGGGTGAGCTAGAAAGTTAGTTTTCCGTCCATAAGGGTTGATCGACCCTGGATTCAGGGGCGACGTGGAAGAATTTGGTAGAGCAGATTAAAAGAGCGGAGGTTTTTTCTTGGTAATTTTATTCCGAAATCAACAATATTCGTTACCTTGGTAACCCTAGTTCTCAGATTATATATACAGGTGGCGTTTTATGAAATAATTACAATGGGATGCAAGAGATGGCGCTGTCGTTAGACATGCTCCCACCTCGAGATACTGGGTACGATTAGGTTCGCAAAATGTAAATAAAATATGAAAAACTGGCAATAATAAACAATAATTGGTATTCTTCACGAATCAACAAAGAAATAAACAAATTAAATAACTGACTCAACGAAAGGTAGTTATCGAAAAAAGCCAGATTCATAACGGTTTAGGTATCTATCAAGTTTCTTAGTCAAGGTTCCTAATCTAAGTACTTAATCTATATTTTCAATTGGTAATGGACATAAATTAGTGAATGCTCTCTTGACGAGTCCCCTATTGGTACGTATTTCGGCCACTCTTGTGACGCCGTCGCGACCCTGGCAGCAGCCGACGATGCGCCCCAGCCTCCACTGGCAGGGCGGGAGTTGTGCCTCCTTTACTAGCACCACCGTGCCGACGTGCAAGCCTGGACCCTTCGAGCTTCTCCATTTTGTACGTTCCTGAAGGAGTCCAATATAGTCACGAGACCATCGACGCCAGAAATCCTGCTGGAGTTGCTGTAACTGCTGGTAGTGTGTTAAGCGGTTGCTCGGTATATCTTTGTAGTCGTAGTCTGGCATCGAAATTGGCGTTCTACCGATCAAGAAGTGGGCTGGCGATAAAAATGTAATTTCGTCGCTATTTGAATTTGGTACTGGATATAAAGGACGGGAATTTAAAATTCCCTCTATTTGGATAAGTACAGTCGAGAACTCCTCATACGTTAACAGAGCCTGCCCCAATACTCGTTTGAGGTGATACTTACAAACTTTCACGGCAGCCTCGTGCAAACCACCCATGTGAGGTGTGTATGCCGGTAAGAACCTCCAAGTTATACCGTCTTCAGCACTAGAATAGACAAGTTCATCGGAATTCTCCCACAAAAACGCGTAAAGCTCACGTATCTCCTTATTAGCTCCATGAAAGGTCGTTCCATTATCGCTAAGCATTTCCCGCGGCTTCCCTCGTCGGGATATAAATCGTCGGTACGCCGAAAGAAATGCCGAAGTTTCTAGTCCTGTAACTAACTCTATATGTACTGCCTTCACTACAAGGCACACAAAAATCGCTATATAGCATTTGCTCGTTTTATAACCGCGTCCTCTCCGGTCCCTAACCATAAAGGGCCCACCATAGTCTACACAAGTAGTAAGGAAGGCAGGAGCCGGTTTTACTCTAGACGTTGGTAGATTACCCATTATGGGTGAATCGTAGGTTGGCTTGGCTCTGAAGCACGTCACACATTTATGAACTACTTGGTTAACAAGTTTTTTACCATGAATTGGCCAAAACCGCTCTCTGATTGACGACAGCAAAAGTTGTGGTCCGGCATGCATCAGCCTCACGTGTTCACTGTGTGCGATGAGTTTGGATAAAGTATGGCCATGTGGTAGGATAATAGGATGTTTTTTGTTATAATCATAATGTGACAAACCAAGTCGCCCCCCTACTCTAATGAGTCCATTTTGCATGAAAGGATGCATGCCTATTAGGTTAGAAGATTTTGGCAGTGGTTTCTCATTTTGTAGTAATTTGTACTCGTTTGGGTAATCCTCGGTTTGAGCAAATTGAATTAACTTATTTGTAGATTCTCGAAGTTCAGTTACAGACAACGGACCAATTAATTTATTGTTCTTTAGTCGTAGGTTTTTTATAAATCGCAATATATACGCAAAACAACGTACCAATTTGTTAAAATTAGACCATTTTTCGTATAAGTTAGTCATGAATTGATTTGGTTCAGCAGTCGATGATAGGTTACATTGAATTTCGTTCAACCCTAGTTCTACCTCCGCGTGCGGTAACCTTATAGACGGCCATAGTATATTCGGTTTAGCTAGCCAGGCCGGTCCCTGCCACCACAGGTGACAGCCTTCTAACTTGTCAGCGTCAAGCCCTCTTGACAACAAATCAGCCGGATTGTCAGCTGAAGCAACCCAATGCCAATCGCTCGAATCGGTTACTTTATTTATTTCGGTTACTCTGTTTTTTATAAACGATTGTAGTTTATTTGGTTCCCTTGACTTTATCCAAGCCAATGCTACATTCGAATCAGACCAGAAACATTTCTTTGCAAATTGATAACGAAGTGCATTGTGTACCTTATTGTATAATGTAGCCAATAACAATGCAGCTCGTAATTCTAGTCTTGGTATTGTCTCTTGACGAGCTACTCTCGTCTTTGAGCATAGCAGTCGCACCATGATGTTACCATCGCTATCTAAAGATCGAAGGTATATAACTGCTCCATAAGCAGCTAATGAGCTATCACAATACCCGTGCAGTTCAATTGTGACATAATCGCAGGCCACAACATGTCTTGGTATCAACAAAGTTTGTAAGGAAAACAACTTGTTATAAAACACAACCCATTCGTTATACAAATACTCTGGGAGTGTTTCGTCCCAATCGGTTTTTATCTTCCATAATTTTTGGATAAAACATTTGGCAATAATAATGATCAGACCTAACAGCCCTAGAGGGTCAAAAATAGCCGACGCCACGGATAAAATCTTTCGTTTGGTTAATTACTTTGGTACGACTTCTCGTTTTAGATTATAAGACAATTCATCACTATGACACCTCCATGCAAGCCCTAATACTTTATGAGTGTCGCCTGGCCCTAGTGAAGTAGGTTTAGTGCTTGGTTGCGTAGGTAAGTTAGTATTTACCGTATTGAGTACAGTTGCAGAGTTCGAATTCCACTTTCGCAGCTTGAAATTTGCCTCGCGAAGGATAACGTCGATCTGAACAGCTGTTTCGGCTACACTCTGCTCGTCATCGCCGCCGTGTAACAAGTCATCCATATAAAAGTCGCGAATTATCGCTGCTGCTGCGTTTGGAAACTCTTCTTTGTTTTCGTGTGCTAACTGTACCAAACACCGAGTAGCTACGTACGGCGCGCACTTCAAGCCGAAACTAAGTGTCGTTAGCTTGTATGTGAGTAATGGTTCGGTTGGGTTTTCACGCCACAAAACGCACTGTAGGTTCTGTTGTTCAGGCTTAATAAAAATCATTCGGTACATTTTTTCGATATCTGCGTTGACTATGTACCTATGCTTTCGAAACCTCAACAAAATGTTGACCAAATCATCTTGGTTCAAACCGCCCTTGTACTGTATCTCATTCAGGGACTTTCCGGTACTCGTCTTAAATGATGCGTCGATCACTACACGCAGTGGTGTAGTGGTTTTTTCTAGGTTTATAACTCCGTGGTGGGGTAAGTAATTGTAAAGTTCGGTTGGCTCGGCCTCAATCATATGCCCCGAGACTTTGAATTCAGTCATGAATTCTACATACTTTCTTTTATATTCGGTATCCCGCTCCAATTTTGACTCTAACGCCATAAATCGTTTGTAAACTGCTGGACGTGATTCTCCAAGGCACGTTTTCGGTTCTTTTAGAGGGATCGAAACTTCGAAGTTCCCATTAGAAGTCCTTGTGTGAGTCGCAAATATTTTTTCGCTTTGGTAGGTATCGTCATCATTTGGTAATAACATAGAATGTTGACCTTCGCTAGCACCCCACAAATTACGTAGACTATTAGCCACGAGGTTACAGGCGACATGCTTTGGTCGGCTTGGGGAAGAAATCGCACCAGAAACCACCCAGCCTAATCTAGTCCTTTGCAGGATGGGTAGGCCTTCGCCAAGCAGTACTTGACCAATACACAATAGTTGATAGAAGAACTCGGCCCCAATTATCATATCTATATCGCCACCTTCATGAAATAAGTCATCAGCTAACTTGTATCGCGACGGAATTTTAAGATGCTGCAGCATCGACTCATTAGAAGGCGGCGGTAACATATGAATAGTTGGTGCAACAAAGCATGACAATTTGGTTTCGTATGTTTTATCTTTCGATTGAATCGTTAGGTCACAAAGTTGATTTATTTCTGTTATGTTTTCATTGAACCCTACAACTTTCATATCAATCGGTTGTGTTGATAAGTGCAGAAGCTGACATGCCTTTTGAGATAAGTAATTCGACTGTGACCCAGAATCGAGCAAAGCTCTCAAAATGTGAGTTTGGTTATTCGAGTCTACAGCCCTGACTTGTGCCGTGGATAATAACACATACTTAGATTGTGTTGGTAAGTGAGAATCGGTTTGGTTCGTAGTATTGTCCACGGCTTGTTTGGTAACTAGAGTTGTCGATTGTTGGTTGGTAACTAGGTTTATCGGTTGTTGTTTGGTACCAGAGTTTGTCGGTTGGTGATTAGTAATGGAGCTGGATGGTTGGTGAGGTGTCTCGGCACCGTGCATCGTCGATTGATGACTTGAATTAATAGGTATGTGAAGCAACGTATGATGTTTTCCCTTGCAGGTTCGGCAGGTACTCGCTCGGCAATTTGGTAGTATATGATTCGAACAAAGGCAGTTTAAACAAAGGCCTAGCCTTTTAACAGCACGTATGCGTGACGTCACGTCCAGAGCCAAGAACCTAGGACATTGGTTGATATAGTGGGTTTCTTTGCAATTCGGACATTGACTACGGAAGGCACCAGTCGGTTTAGGTGTTACCTTTGAGTTTGAGGGGAGAGGAGAGGACGTAGCCACAAGTGCCTTTCTCGAATTAGGACATGGCTCGGCATACACTGCCCTTGAGTGGCTCAGAGAATCTTGCAAATCAGCTTGAGCCCGCAGAAACAACTTGAATTCCTGTAATGTTTGTAATTGGCGAGTATTATTTTTCTCCTCCCATTTGCGTTTTAGTGACTCTTCGAGCTTTGAAGTTAAGAAAAATATCACTAGCAAATCCCAGCCTTCTATCGATATATCTTTAAAACTGCCCAGTGTTCGCATGTGCTTTGATATGTTATCGGCAAATTCCCTCAAAGCCATCGCATTGTTAGGAACAGTATTGATATGGAACAGAGCTCGCAAGTGACTATATATTAGCACCTTTGTATTATTGAACCTCTCGCATAACAATTGCCAAGTGATAGCATAACTTTGTTCAGAAAATTCCAATGAACTTATCACCTCCAAAGCACTTCCTGACAAACTACTTCTCAAATATTGAAACTTCTGTATCGGTTTTAGAGTGCTCTGGTTTATAAGCGCGTCAAAGGTATCTCTAAATTCGATCCAATTGGTAACATCACCACAAAATGAAGGGAGTTTAATATCTGGGTATTTAATCGACTCACTGTGACCTGAAGTATTTCCAGTCTCACGTGATGGATCAACTTGCTTCTCACCATGCTTTTTTAGGTAACTCTTTGCTAAAGAAACATAGGAAAAATAGGTAGTTTCAAAGTTTTCCCTCTCTTCTAGCTGCTGTTCAACTTCCACGCTTAATGTTTCGATACTATCCTGAATTCTTTCAAATTCAGAAAATACTGACGTTAGTCTAGTAATTCGCAACTCGATGTCTATGAGTTGATCAGCTGATAGCGATTGGGTATCCAGGCCAGCTAGGTACTTCTTAAATAAGGTCAACTTCCCCTTAACAATGCCTCGTTTCTTTATTAGCGCCTTAATTTTACCACTATCTATTACAGTCTCATTGTCGCTATCACTTGCCATGGTTGACTAATGCAATTTATTGGTACCAAACTCAAATAGAAATTGCCAAATATTATTGTAAATTGGTATTATAACTATACCTACTAGCTACACACCAGCCACTTACTTGGTAGATACGTATGTTTCGCTTTCGGTTCTCTCCTTTGTAATCAAAAATAGAATTGCCTCGTAGAGTCGTAGTTCGTAGGTAGGTAAGTATATCAGGTTTCGGTTGCTTGCTTCGAACTCGGACTAGGTACAACTCGTTGATTCGTAGGTAAGTATCACCGGTTTCGGTTATTTTCTACGGACTCGGACTAGACACACCTCGTAGACTTGCAGGTAGGTATTATCGGTTTCAGTTATAGGTTACGGACTCGGACTAAACACGATTCCTCCGCCAATTGATGCTGCTCCTATAAGTCTTCAAACCTGGAAGGTTAACGTGTTGCTTGCGTTCTTGGTTCGTCGCGATCTTTCTCGAACGAACGACCCAAGATTTTCCCTTCGAAATCGGCCGGCCAGAGTTTCTTCTGCACAGCGTCCTTCCTGGGCTCGTCGGAGGGGTCACCAAAAATGATCGACCCTGGATTCAGGGGCGACGTGGAAGAATTTGGTAGAGCAGATTAAAAGAGCGGAGGTTTTTTCTTGGTAATTTTATTCCGAAATCAACAATATTCGTTACCTTGGTAACCCTAGTTCTCAGATTATATATACAGGTGGCGTTTTATGAAATAATTACAATGGGATGCAAGAGATGGCGCTGTCGTTAGACAAGGGTGATTGTATGAAACATATTATTTAGGTCCCAAAATTTGTTATTTGATTCTAAAGTACCTATTATCAACATATTGATTTTATCATACATGATTATAAATATCGTCATTTGTTACCTTCGTCCAGAAGTCCGAAAATTATTTCAACTATAAAAAAAATCGTTCTGTAGATCTAAAGGATTATCTAAAAAAGATTTTTCGATTCAACATAGGGAAAGGGGTGTTTGATGCCCGGTACTCACCTGCAAGGTAATACTCGTCGTACTGAGCATGTCGGTGCATTCCAATAAACATGTCATCGTAGAAATGCACGTTGATTCTTGTTAATTCATTGCTGCAAATCGAGAAAAGTTTCGCACTAGCTAGGTACTAGACCTCAATCGTGTACATATTTTATTGTAGCCTTTGTTTTGATGAGGTTATGCTAGATGCTTAGGGTAAGTGCCTATTTTAAGAGAGCATTGTAGTGGTAAGTCTACGGAGTCTACATAAAAGCGAATATTCTTGATTCTCTTTAGCAGGTGTGGACAAGTGATAAGTGTGGGAAAACTACTTTGTAGAATATGTTGAAGATAGCTGGCAAAAAATACAGTAGGTGCAGAAACTGAAAAGATGTCCTTTCGTATGTATCTATCAAGTCTGTAGTTGGTAATGTCCAAGTTGCACTAAGGGCCATGGAGCGAGCCGTATTTCGGGCATATCTCTTATCGAGTTTCGTAATTCGACAAAAGACCAAAGAAGACGTGGGCACATCTCGTTCCCATCAATCGTGGGACATCTGATTGAACGAGAAGACCGACGGTGGATGAGGACAGTCACAGAGTAGTAGCAGAGAATAGGCCTTCGTTCGGTGGGTTGGCCCCCTATCCGACGGGTTGATAACATTAAGAAGGCAGCATGGGGACAATGGACGAGATCTACAGGGGACCGGTGAGGTTGGCGTGACGGTGAAGAGGCCTGACATTGGGCGTCTTTTGCTCTGTAACAATATGTCACCTCTTCATCCTCACGCTGGGCTGGACTTACTCTTTAGCGTTATCCTTGTGCAGATTCTCTACAGTTTCCAGTTTGAGGTCGGAGTAGTAGACCTGGTTCGTATACAGGATGTCGTTACAAGATGGGTAGCAGGAGGTGGCACCGGCTTTGGAGTTGTGGGGCTCGCCGCTGTCCGCATAGTACGCATAGATCAGCTGCTCTTCCACTTTTGCTAAAAACAGAAGCGCACCCTTAAATCGGTATAACCGACAAAGGGGTTTCCTACTCAAAATAAAATATTTCTAAAGTGTTTTAGGCACAATCATCAACAGTCATTTGACTCCCGCTGCAGGGCATTGGCCTCCTTGTTGTTGTTGTTCATATTTTGTCAAGATTTTAGATCGTGTGCAGCCCGCATCCAGCGATTCCTTGCCACAGAAAACAGGTCGTCGAACCAAGATCTGTATTAGGCTAGTCAGTTGTATTTTAAAACTCATCAGGCGTTACGTCGCGTTAGATTTCTTGAAGATAACTTAATTTGGTCCCGCATGCTGATGGAGTTTAAAATTCATTAAGCCAAAACAGATTCATTAAGCCTTTGAATTTAATGACTTGCATGTTAACCCTGAGTAGCAGGCAGGGTTGTGTGCAGTCGCATTTTCAATTTAGACAAGTACTTATTTGTAAAATATAAAGATGTTTGATAGTAGGTAAGTACATCTTACCTTCAACGTCAAGAATGCATCGAAAATCTTGTTCTGTCGAGCATATTGCTTCATTGTAGTATTTTCCTGAAACCAAGGAAGGACAGAGTAGTGATAAGCCCCTCCGGCCGTTTTCGCAACTGCGTTTCGTAACTGGTTGCGAAACAAGAATGTTTATTCCTTTATCGCAACCAGTTGCGAATCAAGAAAACTTTTTCCTTAGCCGCAACTTGGTTGCGAACGAAAAATACGAGCTTCCCAAACTTACGGAGTTGCGATGGGAGAAATTCATTTCCTTATTCGCAACCAAAGGCTAACATAATAATTCAAAAAGATAGGAAATTAAAGGACAATGACCATTTTATAGGGTGTTTTGGCTATTCGTGAACAGGCAATTTGATCACTAATAAGTAGGTTTAGTAGGTTATGTGTGTCATAAACAAAATGTCAAATCCAAAATGGATCGAGCAGAATCAATGTAGGTATTTGGAGAAACATGTCGATTTGTGTCTACGTCAGGGAAGGTTCGGGTTCCGTTAAAGCACCAGGGTCGTCATAGAAATGATGTCCAGAGACCGTAGAAAAGCCAGGGTTACAAGTTAAAACGGTATCGAGATCCATTATCACAAGCCAGTTAGTAAAATACTTAAAATATATCAAAATAATGTTCACGGTGTACCAATAAAGTGGTCGAGTTTATTTCTGACAGTATTTTTTTCTAATTTTTTTAATACCGTAATGCAACAAAGTAGTATTATTTAGTTCTAATAAAATAAACTAAAATAAAATAAAATAAATTTGGAAGGCCTTCTCCACCCTGACGTGCTCCCAAATGACTTTGGGAGTATTGACTTTGGGAGCACGTCAATGGTGCATCAACGAGAGTATATTGTCAAGCAAGACTAGATATTTTTAATATCTATTGATATTATTGTAGAGGTTAGTGTCTTTTTGAAAAGTTTGTAATACTAATCAACAAAATAAAGTGTCATGGAACAGACAAAAATGGTTGCGAATAAGGAAAAAATAATCTTTTACCGCAACTGGTTGCGAAACATAATCATTGGGATGCCTAGTTGCGGCTAAGGAAAAAGTTTTCTTGAATCGCAACTGGTTGCGAACAAGGAATAAACATTCTTGTTTCGCAACCAGTTACGAAACGCAGTTGCGAAAACGGCCGGAGGGTGATAAGCATTGTGGGACACAAGTATCCCCCATTGGAATGCCATTCTAATCCTTACTGATCCTGTTCTAACACTCCATCGCTGTGTTGACGGATTTGATACCTTGTTTTTGAAAAGTATACCTATAGGTAGTAAGTAGTTTATTGTTTTGGTAGGTTTGACAAGTCAATTTATTTACTAAATGAGGAATATACTACGGCAAAGCTAAATCGATCTCGTTATACCTAAGGATCACGCCAGATGATCAGCATTTGGAAGTTACTTACGGGGCCAATTGAAAAGCACGCAATTACACAATCTCTTCGACTCCCTGATGAGCAAGTCATGTTTGCAGTTGCTATCCGTGTAAATTGCGAAATACTCCAATATCCGTTCATTCTGGAAGAGGCACTGTCTCCGACCAGGCTTCAGGGACCTCAACGCGTTATCGGTTCTGTAACTGACTGGGGTCACCTCTATGGTTGTCGTTCGGCCCATGGGTAGTCGGAGGACCGTACTCGTGTAGACATGGTCCGTTGGTGATCCTATAAGGACCTGTAACGTTAGTGCGTTTTTATCACCATGTACCAAATACTTATCTATACATAAAGTGGATAGATGGCAGTCGTTAAGCCAATTTAAGACAGAGGCCTTAGGGCAGCTTGAAAACTTCTGACAGTAAGAACAGCCACTAGTCTTACGAGCCTCCACTAATACGGACTTACACTCCAGTGAGGGTGGGCCCTCCTTGCGAGGCGGGTCGATGTCGCCGAGGCGCCGCTGTCGCATTCGCGTTGTGGTTTCACACCACTTGCGAGATCGGCGGCGCCCCATTGCACGAGCGACAGGACGGCTCCCGGGGTGTTTTAAGCGGTATGCCTCCCCAATTATTAGGAGAGGAGAGTCCGGTACACGGCCGTCGCCCTCCCCCAAGGGTGGCGGTGTCATGGTGCGTAACGCATTTCACCTCGTAAAAAAAAAGGGAAGACCCGTGCCCCTCGGTTTCTCGGGACATAATGGGTTGATGATGATGACATAAAGTCCAATTCTTGATATGTATCTCTTTCTTATATCGTTCTTCTTTTCGGTCGTTTTAAAGAATCCATACTATCGTTTTTATGAATTTGTCACAATCATTCAATTTTGGTTTAGATAATAATATCGAAAATACGTGATGTTCATAGGAAATTTTATATGAAATTTAAAAGAAATAAGTTGAGCAAATTTTTACATCTATCTTTAATACCCAGTTCATAAAATCATAAGTACCTACTAGGCAGGCAACTACCGTCTGATTTGTAGTGTATTTTAGAGTTGCCACTAAATTGATTTAAAAGATCACTTACAGTATATCCGATGCTTGTCTCATCACATGCGAACTGGTGTTCGCTGGTGTTCAAATACAGCTCCACGCCGAGCCCATTCATCTCACCAGAAGCCATAGCCCTGCAAAAATATGTCTTACCGTCTTTAGGTACCTGCGTAATCACCTACTACCTCCAGAATGCATAACCACTGAACCACAGGTAGCCAAGAGTTCGTCATTCAAGATCGCAGCAAAAGTTCAAGTTCTAATCTAATTAACATAAACATAACATAACATTTATATAGCTACAGGCACATACATTGCTTCTGTCCCTACCCTAGGATACCCCGTGTCGTGGGAACCAGAAACAGCGACGTCACAGACATGTAATGATCGAATTTGTATTAATATATTTCTATTTTCCTCGTATTGTCTGTAATTGTTATGTTTATTTCATTATATCTTGCGTGTGACTGATGTCGCAATAATTTTGTTTCCGTAATATCGTCCGTTTTACCCTTTGGGTCATCAACATCATCAACCCATTATGTCCTCACCGAGGGGCACGGGTCTCTTCCCTGAGGAAGGTATAGGCCATACTCCACCTCGGGGACCAAGTCCGGATTGGTGGAGGCTTTTAAGACTAGTGGCTGGTTTTGGTGTCAGAAGTTTTCAAGCCGCCCCAAGGCCTCTGACTTGGCTTAACGACTGCCATCTATCGACAGCAGACGGTACCAACTGCTTAACGTACCTTGCGAAGCACGGAACCGCTCGGAAAAATGGCACTAGCGTTAGTCATAGACGGTCAGCCATCCATGCACTGAACGCACACTATGTTACTTAACCTTCGTGATCTTTTAAGATCACGCAGACAGCCAAGGCAACGAGCGACACTTTCGGTACGGAACCTTAACATACATGCCCTACTGATGAGCATAGGGATGGAAAGGACGCCGAAGAAGCTTTACCTGAAAGGCCGCATGGCGGGATCGGGCGGGAACACTCTTGGGTAGCCCGCGTCTAAGCCCCACACGAGAGGCCGCGAAAAAACTCGCTGGTCGAAAGCCTTTTGCCATTGAATTGTATCGTTAGTCCTGGAAACATTAAATCTGATAATGAATATTTTTCAAGTATGTAGCTAGTACCTAAGTAAAGAAAAATTGTTAAGCGAGTTGAGTTGATCTTGGGATTTATGAGGTTATGTTACACCAGTAGATAAGCGCGTCAAACAAAAGTTGAGGTGCAACGATACAAACTAAAATAAGCCTTAAATACTATTACTCTTACTCTGTATCCTGGTTGAGCAATAAAGTGTTATCTATCTATCTATCTATCAATTAGGGTTAGAGACTATGACCTCTCGGTCGGAAGAAGTCTTCCATACCATTATTTACACAACATTAGAACATTTCAAGCGCAAAACACATTAATAATAATTAATTGGCACATTGAATATGATTGGCAAAAATCTATCTAACTAAATAAATTAAATTCAAAGTCCTGACTGACTGATTCATTCACAGGTGTCCACTATGTACACTAAGGTCTAATTTGTTGAAAGGAAGGAGCAAATGGATTTGAAAATATCAACAATTTAATGCTGAACAAAAGTATGTGGTTGATACAATGTGGAATATCATTATGCCGAGTTTTCATCTAGACCATGGCAAATCATTAAAATACTAGAACTCACATCCCGTTCAAAGGAAGCCTGTTGAAAGCGTAGCACCTGCCGTAGTTGGTGAAGACAGGTCTGAAGAGGACGTCGCAGCACTCTTTTGTCAGCCACTCCTGATCATCTATAGGGCGCCAGAAGCAGCCTTGGACCACCTCCGAGCACTTAGGGGATACCTGAGGAATATCAATCTCGTTCAGGTACTTTTTGTACATTTGACTGCTTTGTATGTATTTATATGTGTTTTATTACGACCTAGTAGCACTACCCCATCCATCCATTATCCCCATAAGCAAAGGTTAAAAGTATAAAGAAAGTGTATAAAGCTCGTCTATGTACAAATTTAAATATTTTTAAACATTATTTATAAACCTTTTTATTTTTAGTATTTAACAATAATTTGGTTATTGAGGAAGAAATGTTTTTAATTAAGGGCATATTTGATATTTTTTTGGTATCATACTTTAAAAGAAAATTGGAAAACGAAATTACGACTTCCAAAAAATACTCCTTGAAATCACAAATTCCTCCATGGAAATTAAGATACTGTATTACATGTCCGTAATTGACGAGTTTTACTAACCTTGAGAATAAAATCTTGCAGCTTCTTATTATCCTCAGGCCGCAGCTGCTCCGACAAGGCCTTCTTCATCTTGGTCATCTTTGGGCAGATCAGCGAGGCGAAGAACGTTTCCTCTCTGAAATGTTTTGAGTTGAAACTAATTCCAAGAACTAACGCGATTCAGATAGGCACCATCGAATTTTCAACCACATCACGTATAACACGTCACAATGATAGCCGACCTCCGACAGAAGATGAATACACAAAAAGCAGATATTTTAAACATGAACCTGTGAATCAATGAAATGATGAATTTAGGAATCAGAATCAACTTAATGATGAATCAAGGTAGCTGCACTCACTCGTTAAGCTGGGAAACGTTGGCGATGCTAAGCTTCAAGTGTAGGTGGGGGCAAAGCACCACGCTGGGGAATGGCACCGCCCACACCGGGGTAGGCAAAGAGTCCATCACATTCACGAAGGGTGTCGACGTCCATTGCAAGAATAGCTGAATGATGTTCGCGAAGCAGATGGCTACACTGATCGCGATGATGATAATCCATGTTACTTTCTCTTTGCGGCTGAACGTCGGCTCTACTATGTATCTGAAATTGTTATCGTTGAGATCTGTGGTAATCTAAGTTAGCTGTTGATGGTGGTCACATGGGAGTTAATTATAACGTCCACTCAACATGTTGTTAAGAGCGCTTACCATGCACGTCTTGAGTAAGGGGAGAATGGGCAATGACTAGAATCATCCTGACTTCATCACTGCGGGAGTGCAGGATAGAGCGACTCCTGACTCCCGAAAAGCCTTTTTCGAGGAGTGGATGCTAACTGAACGGATCAAATATTATAATTTCAGGATATTAGGAATTAAAAGGACATCATGAACCATTAATCGGTTTCTAATAATATCAACTTTTCAATTAGTCATCTCAAGTCATCCCTACCCGTACAATGGGGAATCCTAGTTTGAGAATTTGTTTTGTAATTATTTTTACAATATAACCTTACAATGTAACCTCTTCTCTGAGAAATTCGACGAGACAGCAATACAGTTAAGTAATTACTTAGCGAAATTCTGAATTTAAACTTGAGGGTTTGAAGAAAGGCGAAGAAGAAAAAGATTTGTTTGACACCACAACGACAGACATATGACATGTAATTTAAAACAAACAATACAATTGTTAAAAAATCAAAA
Organism: Yponomeuta plumbellus; assembly: GCA_947310845.1. Taxonomy (NCBI): domain Eukaryota; kingdom Metazoa; phylum Arthropoda; class Insecta; order Lepidoptera; family Yponomeutidae; genus Yponomeuta; species Yponomeuta plumbellus. The sequence goes on from OX371206.1 coordinate 5,273,465, forward strand.
CAATAAGGAACGCTGGGTATATCTAAGCAAGTTTTACCCGCAGCATTGATTTTCAGCACGGGCCTTTGGTGGCTCACGGAGTTTCAACCGAAACAGAAGCGAAGTGTTATTAGAATACATTAACAAAATAAAATAAAATAAATGTTACATACATACACTAAAAAGAATTGCTAATGAAGTTAGTAGATTTTAATCCATACTGAAATGTACCGCATGATAGGTACTAGCTACTTACTTGACACCGTGCAAAGAGCCCTCATAAAACAAATGCTTGACGCCTTTCACCAGCTCTTCAAACCACATTCCAAAGAACCTCTTGCAAGCTTTCAAATCGACAGGTCTCTTCTTTTCTTTAACTCTCAAGACGTCAGGGTTGAGGTACTTGAAATCTTTCCAGTAGACAACGTCTCGGAGGAACAAGTTTTTGTCGTAGATGTAGCTGTTGCGCTTTCTTTCTTGAGTGGGAATGGGTGTGTTTGGCAGCTCCATCGTCTGTGTTATGTTATTTTATCGGACGACTTAATTTTGCTGCCATAAAACGGTACTTACTGTATAAAGTCTGTCTTGGCCAAGAAAACTTTTTACTTTGTAATTCCACAATAGGATGGTTGGTTGTTGAAGTCACTAATGACGTGCAGAGTAGAGTACTCTGCTGCAGTTCTTCAATACGCTTTGTAGGTAATGGCACAAACGGTGCGTGTAAACAAATTGATGCACCTAAATCTATTGCTAGACAGAAGGTCGAATTTTCGCTTGTCACGCGAATTCCCGTGATGCTATCTAAACGATGTCCTTACTTGCCTATTCACTATTACTAAGGTAAGATATCGGTCGTGCATTTTACATTGCGTATGTCTAAAATATGAAATGGATCATAGTTCTTATTGTATGTCAAATAAATAAATAAATAAATAGAGAGACCTAAGCATTTTTTCCTATAACCAAAAATAATTTTACTCTAAAAACGGATAAAAAAAGGCTTTGTTGAGTTAAAGCGAGCGAAGGGTGATGGTCCGATACAATTCTAATTTATATTTTATGTTTGTGTTTCTCCTCGTGTATAATAAAGAATATTCTTATCTTACATTTTTTATATATAGTGATCTTAAACGATCACGAAGGTTAAGCAACATAGGGTGCGTTCAGTCCATGGACATGTCTATGACTAACGCTAGTGGCATTTTTCCGAGCGTTTGCGTGCTTCGCAAGGCACTTTAAGCAGTTGGTGCCGGCTGCCGTCGATAGATAGCAGTCGTTAAGCCAAGTCAGAGGCCTTAGGGCAGCTTAAAAACTTCTGACAGTAAGACCAGCCACTAGTCTTACAAGCCTCCACCAATCCGGACCACCTGGTGGCTTATACCTTCTTGAAGGAAGAGACCCGTGCCCCTCGGTGGGGACATAATGGGTTGATGATGAGCATGATGAGCTGACCCTGACGTTATTTTGTCTTAACTTTTATGTATTTATTTATTTATTGGATTTTAGGAAAACCATCGACTAATACGAGTATAGCAAAATAGAGGGTACATTATATATACAATATAGTACCAAAAAGTAATTTAAATTCTCGGACCTACCAAATACAAATAAAATTTCATAAAAATCCACGAAGCGGAGAAGTTCGGTAATAAACACTATGACACTACATTTTTATATATCTATCTATATATATAAAACGAGAAGCTGACTGACTGACTTAGAATCAACGCAGAGCCAAAACTACTGAACCTAGGGGGTTGAAATTTGGCATGGGAGTTCCTTAGGGAGCCTAGGGGAGCACTAAGAAAGGATTTTTGAAAATTCATCCCCTAAAGGGGTAAAATGGGGGTTCAAAGTTAGTATGAAACTTTGCCGTTTTTGAAGTTATTCGAATGAAATTTGGTACGAAGGATCTTCATTTAAAATTATGAAACACGTGTAAAATAGTTTTTTAAAAATCATCCCTTAAGGGGGGAAAAGGGGGGTGCAAACTTAGTATGAAACTTAGTAATTTTTGAAGTTATTCGAATGAAATTCAGCATGAAGGTCCTTCATTGAAAGTCATGCAACACAGGTAAAATATATTTTCAAAAATCATCCCTTAAGGGTGTAAGAGGGGGTTGCGAAGTTACTATGAAAGCTCTTTCGCATGCGCTAAAAGTATCCCTATCTTATTTTCAAGCTCTTTACTCAACTAAAGCCCACGCGGACGTAGTCGCGGGCAACAGCTAGTTACTTATATACGAGTGTGAGCATCGCGAGCCATTAAAATACTACCTAATACAATTTCACGGAAGTGGTTATTCTGTTGTATAATTTCTTCAGAAGACGAAAGACATCATTGGTGCATCGGTTAGTTGCACTTAGCTGTATTAACCATAAACTTATTGAAGTTTATGATCAATAGATCTGAACGCTTGATAGGAATAACAATTAAAACCTCGATTAACAAAGTAAGAATCGTGTAGTTTCAATGCTTGCCTAGTAACTGTGGAGGTCACGTAATGCTAAGTGGCCATTTCAATATATCTATCTATCTTGTTATATATTATTGTATAAATAAAATACAAAGTCCTGACTGACTGACTCACTCACTCATCAACGCCCAGCCCAAGCCGTTGGACCTAGGAAGCTGAAATTTTGCACAGAGTAGAGGGTCTATATACAATGTAGGCAAGGAATAAGACCGGATTTTCTAAATTTAACCCTTAAGGGAGCGGAACGGGGTTGCAAAATTTAAAACTAAAGTCCACGCGGACGGAGTCGCGGGCGAAAGCTAGCTATAGATAATTTTGGATAAAAACCGGTAAAAAGTTTTTGAAAGTCTTACCTCAAATGTTACCTATTCCTAGAACAAAGTGTCTTTTACACATTTATTGAACCTTGTTTCAGACAAGCTTATTATACCTTAGCTTATTTACTTTGTATGATGTAATGTAATTCATTGTGATTTATTTTATTTCCAATATGGCTTTGGCTGAAAAAAAGACTCATTTTTATATCCCCAGTCACTTTGTCGTAGTAACATATACTATGCTCCATAAAGCATACATTCATAATAACCCATTATGTCCCCACGAGGGGCACGGGTAGAGACCAGGGAAGAGTCCCTTTTTTCTTTTTTTTTTGTTAACGGGGTGAAATGCTTTACGCACCATAACCGCCACCCTTGGCGGAGGGCGACGGCCGTGTGTCGGACTCTCCTCTCCTAATAATAGGAGAGGCATACCTCCTAAAACACCCCGGGGGCCGTCCTGTCGCTCGTGCAATGGGGCGCCGCCGGATCTCGCAAGTGGTGTGAAACCACAACGGGAATGCGACAGCGGCGCCCCGGCGACGTCGACCCGACTCGCAAGGAGTCGGGCCCACCCTCACTGGAGAAGGGGCATGGACCCCCCACTCCCTTCTCCCGTCACGATGTCGGACGGCAGGTCCCCCAACCTGCCGTCTGTGACCCTCACTCAACCGGCGGCGCAAGATCTGCGCAGCGTCCCCCGCGCCACCGGCTCTCCCGGCGGAGAGGCGCGAGCTCCCCAAGCCTCCAGCTACCGAAGACCCGTTTTTTGGCCCTCTGCCAGGTCTTCGGCCCATCAAGTCAAACCCTCCCATGAAACATCCCTCGGCCAGGGCCATATGGGGTGACCAGTCCCTGGTCCCTGGCTTACCTCCTGCAGTTTCCCCTCCCAGGCCCGGCTTGTGGATCTCGCGCCCCTCCCCGCCCCTCCAGCTCTCGTCCATGCCCTCTGCTGGACAGAGGGACATAGAGAGGGCCCCCACCGTGTGTTTTTTATAGAGGTTGTCTCCTCGCGGCCCGAAGGCCCCCGGCCCCGCTCAATGTGTGGGGCCGGGAGCAATGTTACGGGTGCGGGGCCCATGGTGGACCCCGCGGGACATCCAGCAGCGCAAGCCACTGGACGTCCCCCTCCCTCTAGCTTTGGTCCGCGCCGGCCGAAGCCGGTACCCCCCATGTCTGGAGGGCGTTCCCCTATCCGCCACCCGGGGGACGCGTCCGATGGAAGACCAGAAACTCCGCACGGACGTCTGTGACCCTCCCTCAACCTCCTCTATGCCCTCTGCTGAACAGAGGGACATAGAGGAGGGCCCCCAACGTGTGTTTTTATAGAGGTTGTCTCCTCTTGAGGGAAGAGTCCCTGAGGAAGGTATAGGTCATACTCCACCACAGGGGCCAAGTCCGGATTGGTGGAGGGCTTGTAAGACTAGTGGCTGGTCTTACTGTCAGAAGTTTTCAAGCCGCCCTAAGGCCTATGACTATGCTTAACGACTGCCATCTATCGACGGCAGCCAGCACCAACTGCTTAACGTGCCTTGCGAAGCACGGAACCGCTCGGAAAAATGCCACTAGCTTAAGTCATAGACGATGACCATGCGATGACCCATCCATGGACTGAACGCGCCGAATGTTGCTTAGCCTTAGAGATCGTTTAAGATCACTCAGGCAGCCGGGGCTACGAGCTATTCAAGCATACATTAAAGTATCCTAGTGTGGGGCTAGAAGCAATGTATGTGCCTGTATTACCATAAAGCCGTGGTATAGCCTAGTGGGTAAATCAATGGACTCGGAAGCGAGAGATCCAGGTTCACATCACAGTGCGAGCATGTACTTTAATGATGACTTTGTTTTCTAAGTTATGTAGATTTATGATTTTTTTTTTAATTTTATTTATTAGGACCACCAACAAGATATACACCAATACATTCACAATAGACAAGAGACTAAAAATAAGCTAAGTGTTACCTCACTTACAGGCAGCCACAACATGCACCGATAGTATTATCTAAGTTGCTCGAGAACTTAATGCATAAATACAGTTTAAACTGGTTTTACCATTTCTTAATTTAAGTAATTAAAAAAAAAAAAGAAAAAAAAAGGAAGTCTTAAAATTCAGAGGGCGGACAAGATACTTCTTTTAAACTTTGCACAACAGTCAGAGAATATGTCAATGTTGTGAGACTTCGCTAGAGCGTTATGTTGCGATATGAGCCTTTGCATAGTACAAAAATGACCAAGATTACTCTTTGATGGTGTTCTTGCAAATAGTGAAGTTATAGTAGCAACAACACTCGCCAACAACACTGTTATTATTATTATTATTGCCAACGATTAAATTAAACATCGTGAGTAAACCTGAGCTATTCAATATCTCAGCGATTGAAAGCCAATCCGCGGTGATTGAAAGCCAATCTCTCTGAGAGAAGGACTGTGCCCTACATGGGACGTATTGGTAGCTTCATCATAATTATCATCATCAGGCTATATTAGTCCACTGCTGGACATAGCCCTCCCCTTATGAGCGCCATAGCGCCCTGTTGGTTGCTTACATGAAGTATATTAGATAAGATAAGATTTTTAAGATAAGATTTTATTTAATCTAAACAGAGATTCATAGATATGGTACAATAACATAGTCGTAGGTATTATGTAGAGTACATTTTCGACATAAAGTTACAAGGCTTAGGCCTGGTTTACATTTGCTTTATTTTCATGCTTTTTTAGCATGCTTTCCACAGAGAAACAATAAAATAGAGACGCCAAAAACGTATGCCCATTCATAGCTTTTATTACGCACCATATATTGAAACGGTAGTTTCAAAAAATCCTAAATACATAGTATACGACCAACCATTACTGATTTATTATTTGCTTATGTCCTTATAAAAGAACTTTATAAAAAAAACCTTATAAAAAAAAAAGGAATTGGCGTCTCTATTCTTTTCCGGCTCTATAGAAAGCATGCTAAAAAAGCATGAAAATCAAGCAAATGTAAACCAGGCCTTACACGTAAATAATGAATTCCTGATGTCTAAAGCAGGGCCTGTTGTATAGAGCACCAGTGGGTCTTCCATAGTAATATTCTAAAATACAATAGAGCACATTATTATTATTCATTAATACGGATTTAGGAACAAAAGTTTAATTTCTAGTATAATATACAGTGTGTTGGCTATCCGCAGTTTCATCTATTCTGTCCAATAGGGTAGTTTCCAGGGTCAAAATAATTAAATTCCATTCAGTTCGTATTTTAGATCATAAAAAAATATTGGACCCGTATTTTTTCTTTTTTCGATTAAACAAAAAATAACAAAGATAACATAGCCCATTAAAGTTACGTGTGACGTCACGCCGTGCTGCATTTTTTAGCACGGAGTGGCGTCACACGTAACTTTAATGGGCTATATCTTTGTCATTTTTGGTCTAATTTATAAATAAAAAAATACGTGTCCTTATTTTTGAATAATCTAAAAGACGGACTAATTCTATTTTTTTGGGAAACTAGCCCATTCTGTGAAATACCTATTAATTGATCGACATGTCGATGGAATCGGTGATCGATGGTTGGCTGCTAGACGCATCGTTTTCGTCATTTCTCTGTGTATTATCGTTGTTATGAACGTTTATTTTAGTTCACACGTGTCAGAGGTCAAGTTGATAATGACAAAGTAGTAGCTAGTAATTAAGTACATAATAGAATAGTACTAGGAGCGGACTGCGCGCCTCAGTCATTAGTCTTTGAGGTACGCGTTTGTAGTACCTATTCCAACACCTCCTATTCTAAACCTATTCTAACAGTTATAATATTGTAAAGAACAATTAAAAAGCGTTGTCTTGGTGAGCCGATTGGGCCACAAAAATTGTCCAGGCTAATAAGTTTTGTTAAGTATTATATATTTTGTCGTGTCTCAATATATTAAGTAGTCATTACAATTTATGTAAAGGCCTCCTCCAAATTGTTTTTTTTTTTATATTTTTTTATATTGACAAAAGAAATTAATTTTGTAAAGTAGCATTTTCTGCAAGAAATAAGAGGCTTTTATTTTATTTTATTTACTTACAATGTATGTCTAATGTTTTGTGCAACTGCTTTGTTTTCTACCTACTTCTTCTTTCTTCTTCTACTTATTCTTCTGCCAGTCAAAAGTGGCTGTGCTTATATATTGTGGGTATCATATATGAGACAAGCTTTAAATATGTAGCACCTGAATAGCGACATGGTCGCAATAAAGTTATGAATGATTAAAGACAGGTGGTCCGGATTGGTGGAGGCTTGTAAGACTTGTGGCTGGTCTTACTGTCAAAAGTGTTCAAGCCGCCTAAGGCCTCTGACTTTGGCTTAACGACTGCCATCTTACGACGGCAGCCGGCACCAACTGCTTAAGGTGCCTTGCGAAGCATGGAACCGCTCGGGAACATTCCACTAGCGTTAGTCATAGACCCATCCATACACAGAACGCGCCCTATGTTGCTTAACCTTCGTGATCGTTTAAGATCACTCAGGCAGCCGGGCTACGAGTGAAATCGCAGTTTATCTTTTATATAAAACCAGGTGACACTTCAAAGGTTGTTTCACCGTATTATCTAATTACGACCTATTCTGAGTTAAACCAAATATGGCTACACAAAAAAAACTGAGGTGAAACCGTTTCTGAAGAAATCAAATAACACACATTTTGACACGAGATTTTTATAATATATTAGGTTAATTTCCTTCCTAAATATAAATCTGCCAATATTGCGCTCAAAAAATCTGTCTCCATCTTTGGAAAACACGCGGTTCTAACGGTTGAGTCAATGACCTGTTGTACTAAAAATAGTTTACGTCACTTGTAACCAAATGGAGTCCCTGTTGACCATTACGTTACATTAGTTAGAGATATCACTCAATGTGCTCTAGTAAGCCAGTGTATCTGGAGTCAACAGTCAATTTAGTTTGTCGGAAAGACAAGACTGTCTTTAGGAACGCCGAAATTATATTCCGGAACCAAAAAACACGTGAGTGTTGATCCAACCCTACTATTTAAACATTTTTTTAAAACATTTTTTAACATTTTCAACATTTACATACAGGCACATACATTGCTTCTGGCCCCACACTAGGATACCCTGTGTCGTGGGAACCAGAAACAGCTACATCACAAACATGTAAAACATCCAAGACCTGGAGTTTTTTTCTCCCCAGCCGGGGATCGAACCCGGGACCTCTCGCATGGTAAGCAGATGCGCTAACCGTTACGCCACAGAGGTCGTCGAATATTTTAAAGTCATAAATAATGCGTCATTTGTATTTTATTACAATTTTTTATGTGGTTTTACCCTATTACATATATTAAAAAAAAAAACAAATAAAATAAATAAACTCACGCCCGTTATCCCCGAGGGGGTAGGCAGAGGCACCAATCACTAGAACTGGGTCCACGTTTTGCCGAGTTTATTCAAACATCAAATAGGTATCGCATTTGGTCCAGGGGTCCTGATGCTTACGGTCCTTACTATATTTTTGAAATTTCTGTAATGTACACACGTTACTCGCCTACCTAAATCGTCGATTCACAGCTGATCTGGTTGGCTGGAAGAAATTTCTATAGAAATAAGCCGCCTGTAGTATACGCTTATGTTTTTTGTAAAAATTTCTTTCCTGTACAATAAAGTAAAAATAAATGTATAATTAAAACCCTTAATAATAATAATAAGTTCGACACAACACAACACTTGTCTTGGTCCTAAACTAGGATACCCTGTGCTATGGTAACCAGGCAAGTAGGACATTACAAACATGGAATTACACCAAGACTGAGGCAATTTATACGAATATACGGCGGACTCCAGTAGGAATTGAACCCACGACCTCTGTCTTGGTCTGTAAGCACCTTAACGGCTCGACCAACGAGGCAGTAATGAAAGTTCAAGTCTTCGATGCATTAATGCAATAAAAACATTTTAGTCAGAGTCAGTTTGGTGCAATTTTGTCGTCTCAACAGAAATCAGGATTATATATATATATATATATATATATATATATATATATATATATATATATATATCTCACCGTCATCAGAGACATTTACTCCGATTTGTCATTTTTATACTTTACAGGAGAGCGAGCCTACAAGTTAGCCTACTTTAGACATTTTGCACCTGAAACACCCCAGGAATAGAATAAGATAGAATATCTCAGTATCGCTCGTAGCCCCGTCCGCCTGAGTGATCGTAAAACGATCACGAAAGTTAAGAAACATAGGGCGCGTTCAGTGCATGGATGGGTGACCGTTCTATGACTAACGCTAGTGGCATCTTCCGTGCTTTGCAAGGCTCGTTAAGCAGTTGGTGCCGGCTGTCGTCAATAGATGGCAGTCGTTAAGCCAAGTCAGAGGCCTTGGGGCGGGCGGCTTGAAAACTTCTGACAGTAAAGACCAGCCACGGTATGACAGATTTGTATTCTGTTATCCATTGTGACCTCTATGGTCTAAGTTCTTTGTTACAAGAGAGCGATGTGGTAGTTATTTGGGTAGGAAAGTAAATAATATTATCTACTGGTAAAAAAACGATACTTAGGAAATGATGACGCGAACGACGCGCGGCGCTGGGTTTTCGTCTAGTCTTATACCTATAGATACTAGCTGTTGCCCGCAACTACGTCCGCGTGGGCTTTAGTTGAGTAAAGTGTTTGCAAATAAGATAGGGATACTTTTAGCGCATGCGAAACAGTTTTCATACTAACTTAGCAACCCCTCTATCACTTTACTTTACACGTCTATCATGACTTTTAATGAAGAACCTTCATACTGAATTTTATTCGAATAACTTAATAAACGGCAAAGTTTCATACTAACTTTGTACCCCCCTTTTACCCCCTTAAGCGATGATTTTCGAAAAACTATTTTACACGTGTTTCATAATTTTAAATGAAAAACCTTCATACCAAATTTCATTCGAATAGCTTCAAAAACAGCAAAGTTACATACTAACTTTGAACCCTCATTTTACCCCCTTAGGGGATGAATTTTAAAAATACTTTCTCAGTGCTCCCCTACGTTACAAAAGGAACCCCTGTGCAAAATTTCAAGTTTCTAACCCTTATAGTTTAGGCCCTGCGTTGATATGTCAGTCAGTCAGTCAGTCAGTCAGTCAGCTTTTCCTTTTATATATATAGATAGATAAAAATGGATTGCTGTTCGTTAGTCTCACTAAAACTCGAGAACGGCCGAACCGATTTGGCTGATTTTTTATTTATATTTCTATTTATATTTCTGGAGTTCCAGGGAAGGTTTAAACGGTGAGAAAAACTTTAGCTGTATGAAGTTTGCCGGGACCGCTACTTTTTAAATAAACTTCGGTCTCCACATTCTTTGTCTTTTTTTTGTTACGAGAGTTTTAAATCTCAATTTAATTTCATGACTTTTAATGAAGGAACTTTGTATTGAATTTCATTCGAATAACTTCAAAATCGGCAAAGTTTCAAACTAACTTTGCATCCCCCTCCTGCCCCCTTAAGGGATGATTTTTGGAAAACCATTTTACACGTGTTTCATAATTTTAAATGAAAAACCTTCATACAAAATTTCATTCGAATAGCTTCAAAAACAGCAAAGTTTCATCCTAACTTTGAACCCCCATTTTACCCCCTTAGGGGATGAATTTTAAAAATACTTTCTTAGTGCTCCCCTACGTTACAAAAGGAACCCCTGTGCAAAATTTCAAGTTTCTAACCCTTATAGTTTAGGCCCTGCGTTGATATGTCAGTCAGTCAGTCAATCAGTCAGTCAGTCAGTCAGCTTCTCCTTTTATATATATAGATAGATAAAAATGGATTGCTGTTCGTTAGTCTCACTAAAACTCGAGAACGGCCGAACCGATTTGGCTGATTTTTTATTTATATTTCTGGAGTGCCAGGGAAGGTTTAAACGGTGAGAAAAACTTTAGCTGTACGAAGTTTGCCGGGACCGCTACTTTTTAAATAAACTTCGGTCTCCACATTCTTTGTCTTTTTTTTGTTACGAGAGTTTTTAATCTCAAGTTTTCCTTCATTGTGTACTACTTACGTGCTATCACTACCTGCAAGTTCTTTTTTTGAACTACAACTTACGTACGCTAAAGCACGAATCGCTCGTAGCCTGGGCTGCCTGAGTGATCTTAAACGATCACTAAGGTTAAGCAACATGCGGCGCGTTCAGTTCATGGATGGGTCACCGTCTATGACTAACGCTAGTGGCATTTTTCCGAGCGGTTCCGTGCTTCGCAAGGCACGTTAAGCAGTTGGTGCCGGCTGCCGTCGTCGATAGATTGCAGTCGTGAAGCCAAGTCAGAGGCCTTAGGGCGGCTTGAAAACTTTGACAGTAAGACCAGCCACTAGTCTTACAAAGCCTCCACCAATCCGGCCTTGGCCCCCGTGGTGGAGTATGGCCTATACCTTCCTCAGGGAAGAGACCCGTGCCCCTTGGTGGGGACATAATGGGTTGATGATGATGATGATGAAGCACTACACATTGTAAGCTTTGTAAACCTGGTCGGACTCGTCCGATAAAAACACCCGTAAGTTGATCCGGACTAAAAGTTTACAAGTTCTTTTTCGTTCAGACACGCGCCTTTCTTGCTGTAATTAATACTTAATTAAACTATGCTACGATTTGTCGTGTTCAGGTCGATGTACATAATGTAGGTCGCGTGTAGGTTGATGTGACGTAATCTGTGCATGAATATTGATACCTTTGAGAAGACAAAACACTCTGTTAGTCCCTACTAAAGTGGGTTAAAAAAGGGAATGAATGAAAACAAGGCTTTTAGCTATTGTGCTGCCGGCTAAGTGAACTGTTACCATTAGCCCTGAATCGTTTAACCAGGTACTTACGCGCATTGTAAACCGACTCGTTCTTAAAAAGGGCAAGTTGTACAGTAGGAAACAATCGTAACTGCCCAACAGGTTCCTATTTTATATTTATTTTTTCTTACATGCGTCCCACTGTAAGGGGACGTATGTATGAATCGCTCGTAGCCTGGGCTACCTGAGTGATCTTAAGCGATCACTAATGTTAAGCAACATACGGCGCGTTTAGTCCATGGGTGGGTCACCGTCTATGACTAACGCTAGTGGCCTTTTTCCGAGCGATTCCGTGCTTCGCAAGGCACGTTAAGCAGTTGGTTCCGGCTGCCGTCGATAGATGGCAGTCGTTAAGCCAAGTTAGAGACCTTAGGGCGGCTTGAAAACTTCTGACCGTAAGACCAGCCACTAGTCTTACAAGCCTCCACCAATCCGGACTTGGCCCCCGTGGTGGAGTGTGGCCTATACCTTCCTCAGGGAAGAGACCCGCGCCCCTCGGTGGGGACATAATGGGTTGATGAGACTGTAAGGGACAGGCATTTTCTCAAAGATAACAGGCGTGCCCAACGCGGATTGGAACAAGTGCTCGTCTGCTTACTGCTAAAAACGAATAAATACACTTTTTGGCAAAATTGAGTTAATAAATGCAGTTATATGTAATTTTTTACGGGCTTCCCACTGGTAAAACCCAATAAACGATAGAACCAATAGTAGCGAAGATACTATTTTTTAAAACAGATAAGTATATGAAATTTCACCAAAATCATAGTGGTTTAATATAATAAATAACATTATCATCTAAATGGTTACATTTTTTACAGGCAAATCAACATAAATATGTTTAAAACGTTTTTCTGGTAATGGTGCCGAGTATGATTATCCAAATAATAACTGGTAAAAACAGATACTGGCATTTATTCATTCAAGCTTCTAATATTTCTATAATTAAAAAACAATAAAGTCGTTTATGATTTTTTCCGTAAGTATTACAGGACTGCATACAACAAAATTATTAGTGGTAAAAACCGATACTGGCATATTTTATTCATTCGAGCTTCATCATCATCATCATTCAGCCACAAGTCCACTGCTGGCCATAGGCCTCCTCCATGGATTTCCAAAAAGACCGGTCGGATGCGGCTTGCATCGTCTTCCCGCCACTTGGATGAGATCGTCTGTCCATCTTGTGGCCAGTCGTCCTACGCTGAGCTTGCCGATATGTGGTCTCTATTCGAGCAGTTTCCGGCCCCATCGGCCATCAGTTCTGCGTGATAGTGCCCCGCTCACTGCCACTTCAACTTACTAATCCGCTGGGCTATGTCGACGACTTTCGTTCGTCTACGGACCTCATCATCGAAATTCCGAGCATCCTTTCCATAGCTCGTTGCGTGACCTTGAGCTTTCTTATGAGGTAGTAAGAGACCACGTTACAGTGTCATAAGTCATCACTGGTAACACACACTGGTTGTATAGTTTTGTTTTGAGGGATTGAGGTATATTGGAGGAAAATACTTTTCTAAGTTTCCCGAATGCTGCCTAGCCGAGTTGGATTCGACGATTGACCTCTTTCACGAAGTTGGACCGGCTTGGACTGTATGTCCTAAGTAGACGTATTCGTCTACAACTTCGAGAGTCGAGTTCCCCACTGTTATTGGGGTGGGCACAAAAGGGGCGTTCGACATGACCTTCGTTTTGTCCATGTTCATTTTAAGGCCCACCCGTTGGGCGACTTGACTGAGGTCTTCGAGCATTATGCCGAGGTCCTCCAGCGTCTCTGCCACGACTACTATGTCGTCGGCAAATCGAAGGTGACTGATGTACTCGCCATTGATATAGATGCCGCGTTCCTGCCATTCCAGAAGCTTGAAGGCATCTTCCGGTCCGTTCGTGATCAGTTTCGGAGATATGACATCTCCCTGTCTCACGACCCTTTTCAATGGAATTGCCTCCAAATTCTGCTCCTGTACTCGGACCGACATGGTGGCGTTGTGGTACAAGCACTTCAGCACCTCGATATTCCGATAGTCAATACGGCAACGCTGGAGAGACTCGAGCACCGCCTTTGTCTGCCAGCCCATAATGGCAAATTATACTCAGCCTTCTGTATAATTTGCCGCAGCATGTGCATGTGGTCTATGGTACTATAGCCCTTTCAGAAACCGGCTTGTTCGGGAGGCTGGAAGTCATCAAATCTGCGTTCGAAATGATTCGTCAGGTCCCTCGAAAACAGCTTATAAAGATGGCTCAGAAGAGAGATGGATCGGTAGTTCTTCAACAGAGTGTTATCCCCTTTCTTGAGAAACAGCGTCACTACGCTTCTGTTTCATGCTTCTGGCGTCAGGTATTCCTTTGAGCACGACGGAATTGAAGAGCCTCTGAAGGACTTTAGGTACCGGTGTTCCACCCGCTTTCAGAAGCTCTGATGTAATTCCGTCCTCTCCTGGTGCCTTGTTATTCTTGAGCTGTTTCAGGGCCGTCTTAATCTCGTACAGGCTGATGGCCGGGATATCTTCGGTATAATGTTGGGTCAGTTAGGCTCTTGGGTCTTTGTGCAAACTGCTAATAGGTTTTGAGACTGAGGTGTAGGTATAGCAGTCCGTAGAAGCTCTCAATCTTCCTCAGCACCTCTGATTTGGTCGACGCTATACTGCCGTCTTCTCTCTTCAGCTTCGTCAGCTTGCTTTACCCAATAGACATGTCTCTTGCGACTTTAGAGCCTTTGTTCCGCTCTATAGTCTCTTTAATACGTTCGGTATTAAAGGAACGAATACTTACCCATAAGTGAAGCCAAAAAGAACGATCTTATTGGCTTATGTAATAAAAAAATCATTCCTGAAGAGCTTCACGGTTGGTTTTCCGAGCCTGCAGCTGATGAAGAATCTTCTGAAGAACAAAAATAAGTAATGATAGTACGACTATGAAGTCACCTTTAGTTGAGGAGCAACTCCTAAGGATAAGATTGATATTTTTTTTGTTATCCAATTGTATAACTACCTTATTACTAAAAAAAATAATACTTTAAGTTTTTAATGCATTTTATTTATCAATGGCTTTCACCAACTATAATATATTGATAACAAGAAGATCCTTAGTTATTTGTTTATTATAAGAGTGATTTTTTGTATAATTTTCTGATAAGTGTAAATTAACAAAAAAAGTGTACAAGTAAAAACGAATAAATAAATAAATAGTTGTGATTTCCAAGAAGAAAATAAGAGAAGGAATGTCTTTCTTCTACTAATAAGACCATGATTTAGTTATTAACATAATAAATATTAAAAGAGCAAGTTACAGCACTGATTTAAGGAGTTATTACATATTTTTGAAATTCTGGTAAAACCGGATATATGAAGATACTTCGACAATAATTGTGTATTTTTTTCTATTATATTGTACAAAAATCAATCAAAACTTCATTATTTACAAGGTTGAAAGTGGTATGCACAATTTTTCTTAAGTACATTTGGTTATTTCAAGGACATAACATAGATAAAATTTGGTTTGAACTTTCAATTCGCATTTACTCAAAACATCCGAAACTGCACTTATTCGTTTTTAGCAGTAAGTAGACGTGCTGAAGTATCGTGAACATGTCAGATATTCAGGGTTCCTCAAGATGCTTTCCTTAACGGTTTGCTTAGCTTATGTAACTTCATAAGCTAAGCAAACCGTGGCGGCTGGCAAAAGCTGGATGAGAGTAGCCGAGGACCGTGCTCAGTGCTATGCAATGGGAGAGGCCTATGTCCAGCAGTGGACAACCATGGGCCGATGATGATGACGATGACGATGTAACTTCATAAGTAACCTAGGAAACAAAGTCATATCATAGCACATTGATAATAAGCTAACATAATGTAAATTATTAACTCAATTCCAGATACACTTACTTGACTTTTTGCCAGAAGAGTCCGACCAAGGTTTCGGGTGTACCTACTCGTAAATGTATCCAGAATGAAGTAAATTACGTCTAATGTAATTATGCTCGTAATGCCTACGAAAGTACAGTAAACTTTAGTTTAGTTCAAGAATGTAAATTCTTTACGTTGAAATAAATTATTTTGATTTGGATTGATGGGTTGCCGGGATTCAAACTCACGACTTCACGACCGTGAGGCCGGCGTTTTATAGCTGCGTTGCCACCGCTCTTTTCTTTCATCGGATAGTGAACCTTGTTCAGGTTTAAACCTTGTTCGACAGGGAGGAGGAGTAACTATCCATAGTATCCGGTAACTTATCCAACCTGTGACAAACGCTACTGTTTCCTGAATAGACTTTATTATTACGTAGAACAGCCATTCTCTAAGTGTGTTCCACGGAACCCTAGGGTTCCAGAATTTAGAAAAAAAAAATCTAAACACTTCTGTCTGGTCGAATGTTTTGACGCGACGTATCACGAGGCGCAGCCGAACTTAGTCGGCACCCAAAACAGTACGATGATTAGTAGGAAAAAGTAAAGTAAAGTAAAAAAGATTTTATTGCCACCAACAACAAATAAACTTAGGTAAATACAAGTAGTAACTGTTACATTGTACTTTCATTATGCTTATTAACAAAAAAAAAAAAACACTTTTAAAACCAATTGTTTTAACCGTCAAATATTTCGATTTACAAAAGGGTTCCGTCACCAAAAAAATTTGAGAACCGCTGACGTAGAAGACTACGTTACGTTTAAAATAACGATTCTTTGAAACACTCTTAAATGTGGTTTAAATCGTTACCTTTACGACAGATTATTAAAATGGCACCTAAGGGAAATATCTTTTTTTACAGATCAACATGCCAAAGAATAAAATAATTTGCAGTCTGGTTATCATCTTGTCGCAATTTTGTAAAGGTAAGTTAATTATATTCTTACTCGATTGCAGCAGCCAAAACGAAGAGTGTTTGGCTTGTGTTGTATGAAGGTAAGTAAGCATGTCCGATTCTATAGTACAAATAATAATAGTAATCTCAAAACTCCTTAACCAACGGAGAGATTGAGACCTAGGATCACGAATCTAGGAATAACATAACATTAACATACAGGCACATACATTGCTTCTGGCCCCACACTAGGATACCCTGTGTCGTGGGAACCAGAAACAACGACGTCACAAACATGTAAACATCCAAGACCTGGGTTTTTTTTGTCCCAGCCGGGATTCAAACCCGGGACCTCTCGCATGGTAGTCAGACGCGCTAACCGCTGCGCCACAGAGGTCGTCAATAGATAGCATTAATGATGAATAGATAGCATTAATGATGGTATTTAGGTTATTTGCCCTAGGGTCCTAAAAATCACTGTCAAGGGGTTATCATTCACCCACAAGAAGTCCACTGCTGGTCATAGGCCTCCTCCATGGATTTCCAAAAAGACCGGTTGGAAGCGGCTTGCATCCAGCGTCTTCCTGCCACTTGGACGAGATCGTCTGTCCATCTTGTGGCTGGTCGTCCTATGCTGTGTTTGCCAATACGTAGTCTCCATTCGAGAACTTTTCGGCCCCATCGGCCATCAGTTCTGCGTGCTATGTACACCGCCCACTGCCACTTCAACTTACTAATCCGCTGGGCTATGTCGACAACTTTCGTTTGTCTACGGATCTTATCATTTCTGATTCGGTCTGGAAGAGAAATTCCGAGCATAGCCCTTGGAGACTTCTAAGTGTCAGAAGTTTTCAAGCCGCCCTAAGGCCGTCGACTAGGCTTAACGACTGCCATCTATCGACTGCAGCCGGCACCAACTGCTTAACGTGTTTTGCGCAGCACGGAACCGCTCGGAAAAATCCACTTGCGTTAGTCATAGACGGTCACCCATCCATGCACTGAACGCACCCTATGTTGCTTAACCACTCAGGCGGCCAGGGCTACGAGGGATTCCTGAGCATTAACTCAGCCAAAGTCAATAATGTATCTCGATGCGAGATACCTGCGTCAGTCCCGTCTACTCTCTTCATGTATGTCCACGGATCAGAAAAAAAACTGTTTTTACGGTTCTGTGTGTACAATCAATGCCTTGATTTTCATCATGTTTGATTATTATAGATAGTGTATTAGTTACTAACAGAGCAGCCATTATTGTCGTAATCGTAGTAAGTTAGTAAGATAATCCTTTAAAGTTTGTTGTAAAGTCTTCTCGACTGTACAATAATATTAAATAGCGCGTAGCAATGAACGAAAACAACTGAAATATGAAATATCTAAACACTCAAATTATTGTGGATCTATCTAGCCATCTAGCAATTTTTAGCACCGCCCATTTACAAAACTTTCTTGATGTAGATTACAAATTAATCTAGGTGTCAATTTCCAAATCTCGTTCATATCATATTAGACTAAATGGACATTCTAGAGTACATAAGCGTCTCAAGAAATTTTTTTACACAACACTAACGAGAAACCTTCTCGCCTCCAGCGTCAGCCATCAACTGCTACTACTGCAACAGCGCTAACAACTCTGCTTGCCTCGACTTGAACCTCTACGACCCGGAGACGCGCGTGCGCATGATTCCGGTGGTTCACTGCGAGACTGCAATCCCTAGCCCAGTCGCTGTAAACTTCTTTTGCCGGAAGATCGTTCAGACGAGTGAGTTTTATATCTGACTCTACATAATCCGTCCATAAGTGGCGGGAAGACGCTGGATGCAAGCCGCTTCCGACCGGTCTTTTTGGAAATCCAAAAATGATGAATGATGATGATAATGATGATGATAATCCGTCCATTCGTCCATCAGTTCAGTCCATCCATCCGTCATCGGTCTGTCACTCCGTCTATCAGTCCGCCCATCGAACGCCATCCATCCATAAACTCCGTAAATGGATCCAACTTCTGACTACACCTCTAGGTATATAGACCTCTGTTTATGGCTTTGAACCAAATGCAGGGTAAACAAACTTTGCGATGAAACTTTGATGCTAGTGGCAGTTAAATGGAGTACCTACCACCCTCCAATTCGAGTGTTTTACAACTTTCTGTAAATTTCCATTTGTGAAAATTTTGGGTTTACTCGTAATGTGTGTGTCTGTGTGTATGTGTTTTGGTGTGTAAATAAGATCGTTATCTATCTATGCAATTTTATGGAATTCGTGGCTTTCGCGATCTACCAACATCGCCTCTTCTTCTGAATCATTGTCTTACATAGCTTGAATAACATGGTTGTAAGCATTGGCTATCAAAAACCGCCACTACAGAGCGAAACACCCCAAAATTTTTTTTTTCTTGCCAAAATCTAACACTGATCAAAGTTTTCAAAAGTAGGTAACCGGCTCTAATTTTCAACGACAGATACGTCTTATTTTAGAGGTGATACGGTGCAAATTGTCCATTTCAGTATTCTCGACGAACCGAGAACGAGATGTCCGCGTAACGCGTGGCTGCGGGTGGGTGCAGCATCATAAGCCCTGCTACCGAGCTGACAATGCCGACCATCTGGAGACGGTCTGCCAATGCTTTGAGGACCACTGCAACGGCGGCAGTCATCTAAAGGTGTCATTAACCGGTGCTATTTTGGTGACACTTTCGTACGTTTTTAGGTTAGGATATTAAAGTGCCTTTGAAAGGCTCTTCGAAGTACTTATATTTTTATCCAAAAACACAAAGCCTGCTAGTGACAACGCCGACCATATGGGAACGGGCTGCCAATACTTTGAGTATCAGTTAACTGTGGCACATCTCCTGATATTATTTGCGCCGCCATTTTGATGATAGTTATGTGCATTTTAGGTTACGTTAGGGATATTAAAGTAAGTTGGAAAGATTTTTCGATTTACTTATAATCTTTATCAAAAAAAAAAATTAAGCTGGTCATGCTACCGAACTGATGCTTTCTGTCAATGCATTAAGGACCACGGTAGCGGGGCGGCAGTCGTCTACAGTGTCATTTAGCACTGATATTTTGGTGACACTTTCGTGCGTTTTTAGGCTAGGATATTACAGTTCACTTGAAAGACTTTTAGAAGAACTTACTCAGATTTTAATGCAAAATCACAAACCCTTCTACTGACAACCGACCAACTGGGAACGAGCTGCCAATGCTTTGAGGACCACATTGAGAGCGTCATTTTTGGTGATAGTTATGTGCATTTTTAGGATTAATTGTTGATGTTAATAATTTTAAAGTTACTCTGAAAGTCTTATTTCGAAGTATTTACGTTAAGACAAGATAAGTAAGTTACTCTTATATACTAATGTGTAACGTGTATATAAAAATGATAATATAATATTAGGATTTTAGATTGCTTTACTTGGTTTAAATAAAGTAATAGTTACAAAAATTGTGACTGTTTTCTTAACCTATCCATGGGGCCAGCGAAAAGTTATGTTTTTATCCAAAAACACAAACCCTGCTCATCCCACCGAGCTGATGATTTCAGCCAATGATCAGGACCACTGTGAAATTAAGCGCCGCCATTAGGAGAAACAGTATATAAATTGGAATCCAGAATCCGAAATTTGGAATCCCCTTTTCATTACATTTTCCTATTCTGTGTTAATAAAAATACCTATATAGTTGTGTGGGCTAGACAGGCGGTTTTTGCCACTGCATCCTAGATATATTAATCCTCATCGATTAATTAAGCCTGACTCGAGACACAGTACTTTTTAGAAACCTCACTTTTTTACAATTATCCACGTCATTGAAACCATTAGAAAAAGAAGTAAGAGCTTTAAACAGCCTGTTTCTTAGACAAACAACTTTATTTTTACCAACCCACGCAACACAGCTCCGAATTTATCTCTCACCATTGTTCAAAGTGGGCTTGTTGCACAGCCTGGGGATTTATTTTGCAGCGGCCTTGATGCTAACTTTAGGAACTTACTCCCGATATTGTACAGAATCAGGCGAAACCACAGAGAAGGTACCTTCTCGGTACCAGCTCGGGGTTTGGGAGCGGACTACCTGGGACCACCTGAGCTGAGCTGAGCGCGTGTGTGTGAGTGTAGCAATAAGGGCTATTTTGGTGTGAGCTATTCTGTGATTGGCTGCTCGTGATATTCGCAGTCCCTTTCGTGCGATCCAACATATAGAATCGGGTGAAGTTGTAGGTAGATATATTTCTATACCGTGACGTGCTGCCGGCTGTACCTACAGTGATGTCATGTCAATGTGTCGTCAACACCATCTATCGGTAACTTGCGGTACTTTTTATTTTAATGACGCTTTGAAAAGCCCTCATTATTAACGATCTGAACATTGAAGCACGAGACATCCCTATAAAATAGAACACTCTTTTAAATTTAATTCACTCTGTGAGACTAACCCATGGCATTTTTGTGTCATTATCTTACTGTAATTAATTACTTAAAGCTGTAAGATGTCTAAATGTAAATATAAATAAATGATGTTTACGCCACACAAATTTATACGGCCGTACAAGTATTAATAAAGTAAAAAATGTTTATTCAGGTTAAATAAAGTACATAATTATAAATTTGTGTGGCGTAAACATCATTTATTTATATTTACATTTAGACATCTTACTAATAAATAAGTTATATATTCTGAATAACTATTTCACATATATCAATTTACGGTTTAAGCGCATTTAGCGTACAAATAACCAGTTTGTCAGACCTCGCATAACGGCTGTATACACAGCTCATGACCTTTATTAGTAAGGCCGGTAGAGATTATCACACTTTGGCGAATTGTCACAGCTTTTCGTTTGTCGTCACGTAACTTTATTGACAGGTCCGCGTTAGGTGTGCATTGGCCATCTATTTGCGACCAAATTTTACACAGTTACCAAACACGAGCCTTGTATACGTGATAATAAACCCCATCTGGGGCTTTCGCGGACGCGATGACGTGCCCGCAGCAGGGTTGAGCCCTCCGTGCTTAAGCCCGGCATGGGACCACAGGCTTGCACTCTGTTTACATGCAACTGGCACGCTTTTACGCGTTTATCCGTAGTGACGTACCAATAATGCCTGACCTTTAACTTGGACTTCTTTGTCGTTTACTTAATTCACCTTTTTTTTTTGTTAACGGGGTGAAATGCTTTGTGCACCATAACCGCCACCCTTGGGGGAGGGCGACAGCCGTGTGTCGGACTCTCCTCTCCTAATAATAGGAGAGGCATACCTCCTAAAACACCCCGGGGGCCGTCCTGTCGCTCGTGCAATGGGGCGCCGCCGGATCTCGCAAGTGGTGTGAAACCACAACGCAAATGCGACAGCGGCGCACCGGCGACGCACCCTCACTGGAGAAGGGGCATGGGCCCCCCACCCCCCTCCCCCGTCACGATGTCGGACGGCAGGTCCCCCAACCTGCCGTTTGTGACCCTCCCTCTGCTAAACAGAGGGACATAGAGGAGGGCCCCCACCGTGTGTTTTTTATAGAGGTTGTCTCCTCGCGGCCCGAAGGCCCCCGGCCCCACTCAGTGTGGGGTTACGGGTGCGGGGCCCATAGTGGACCCCGCGGGACATCCAGCAGCGCAAGCCACTGGACGTCCCCCTCCCTCTGGTTTTGGTCCGCGCCGGCCGAAGCCGGTACCCCCCATATCTGGAGGGCGTTCCCCTATCCGCCACCCGGGGGACGCGTCCGATGGAAGACCAGAAACTCCACACGGATACTTAATTCACCTGGGTTAATGCATCCAGGTGAATTAAGAAAACTAATAGTAAATTGAAGGGTGCAGGGAAGGAACAAGGAATGTCACTTTTTGCTTCAAATTTGTTTTTTAGTGGCAACACGTTCGTTGCATATGGTAGCGTTGCTTACAATCTCAGAATACTGAATTATAACAAGGAATGTCGCAAAAAAGTATGTGTTTTGATTGGTCGGAATGGATTTCTCCATACAAATGTAGTCCGTACTTTCAAACTTTAGAAAGCGTTTTTCTAGCAATGAACATACCTTAATCTTTCCCTGCACCCTTCAATTATAAACTGTCCTTGTTTTACTTCCCACTATGGTTGCAAACTTTGCAAACTAATAAATATAGTATTTTCGAAGCTATTCAGAGACTTGAAAAGCGAGCTTTAGAAAAAATTAAGGCTGGGTTCCGCTGTACGCAAAATATAGTAGTTTCGCCTACTATACATATAATGTCTTCAGAAATATATAATAGTATTTGAGCCCCTAATATAGTAGGATACTTGTATTATACGAGTAGGGTTGGCAACCCTACTTCCCGTGGACGTATTTCGCGCGCGGGCGCGGGGGACGCGGGATGTGACTTTTCTTCTGACTTAGTTTAGTCAAATTGACAAGGAACTGAAAAAAAACCCTTACATGGTTCTCTCGAACTGGTCCTGATACTGCACGGATTTTCGTTCAGATTATATGATTGACGTGAAATTTAAATTTAAAGTTGAAATTTGAAAAGAAAACAGCTCGGGGAGTAGGGAACGACTGAAAATCGGCGCTATACGCATCTTAAGAGGCGTGATAGCACAGCTGAGTCATTCTCTTTTGCCTCACTAGACTTGGTATAAAAATAATGTTACAATACATATTGTTTAATTTTTTATTTTAAGTTTGTGAATGACAGTAAAAATATTTGTTTATTAAAAAAAAAGTTTAGTGACTGCCTCATTAGTCTAGCCGTTAAGGCGCCTACCTACTAAGTCAGATTTGGTGGGTTTGATTCCCACTGGGTGCCGCCGTACATTTGTACAAATGGCCTCTGTCTGGATATTTTTACATGTCTGTAGTGTCCTTGCCTGGCTACCATAGCACAGGGTATCCTAGTTTGGGACCAGGTCAAGTCATTGTGTTGTGTGGGAATTATTATAATATAATTATTGTTATTAATTTATTAAGTCGATCCGCACTAGCTGGCCTGAATTAGAAGCTGCCGCGAACGTCCGTCATCAGTGGAAATCTGTGGTTGGAGTTAAATGACTGAAGAAGAAGAATTATTAGACTTATTCTGACTTAGTGTAGTCAAATTGACCAGTGATTGAATAAATTACTCGAACGTGTTCCTCTCGAACTAATCCCGATACTGTGCGGATTTTTGTTCAAGTTTTATGTCGGGCATTGTATTCTAAGTGTGTTGCCTATATTGCCTGTGCCAATACTCTTAGATGGATAGTTAGAATATTTTTTATTGTACGTACACTAGGTATTACACATGAGGTTTGACCACAAAACAATAACAGGTACAGTACAATTTCATTTCATTACATTTAAGAAACAACATGCATTGTGTACGAAATCTTAAATACTATCAATAAATTATAAAATACGGAATAAATATTTTTTCAGCAAATGAAAATAATAAAATGTCAAATTAAATTATAGCCTCAGAACACAAAAAGAAGATTATAACTAATTACTAGCTGTCAAAAATGCGGAATAATATTAAAATGTCTAGGTAACCTGAATCATTTAAAAATGAATCATTTAAAAATTCTTCAATCCGCTACTTGACTCTTTGTTCAAGTAAGCCTTAAATGCTAAATATCTCTTCCATTAGACCAAAAAATATTTTAGTATTTTTTTTGAGGACCTAAAAGCAACAAAAACATTATTTTAAAACGTTGTTTTGCTAAACAGCCAAAACCTGGTCCGCCATTTTTGTCTATGGTTTGAACTCCAAACTGTTGTAAACAAAGTTAGTGATGGAACTCGAATCAAAAATGACAGTTCGAATCGACTCGAATCACCCGGAAGATGATTCAAATCATGATTCGAATTGACCCTCGATTCAATTCAATATGCTGATTCGAATCAATATGTTGATTTGAATGAATATACTGATTCGAATCAATATGTTGATTCAAATCATTATTATGATTCGAATCGATACGATGATTCGAATCAATACGGAGACATCATATGCATTGAAAATACTGATAAAATGTACCTAAAAAATAATAACTTTCAATGTAAATGTTATACACCCAATTATTTTCCATGTTTTCATCAAAATTTAGTTATTATTTTAATAAGTAAAGGTATGTGTCCGTTATATGAAATTTATTTATATATTTATTTATTCAACACTAATTTTCACTTACACGCATACACTCACACACCTACAGTACTTAAGGTCACAAATTTTTGATACTTGAAGCATGTAATGTAATTTTTTTTTATCAACGCTTTTTCGTTATCACCGTGTTAAAATGTCTTCTGAAAAAACTTATCCAGCACAACTCTTTCACTTATTCCACTCTGACCAACTGAACTATGAACTAAAACTCTACTGCTATTTTTATTTCTAACAGAGATATGAGGTAGTTTTGGGAAGTATTTGTGTTGAATGGTTTTGAAATGTGTTTAAAATGGTATTGGAATATTCTTAAACCATAATTTATCCTTGCACATTATTTGATTTGAGATAATGTTTAGCAAGGTTTTGGACTGTATTTGGTATTATTTAGAAATCATCGATAAAAAAACATCCCAAACACATCCCAAAACCATCCTAAAACATACCAAAACCATCCTAAACATATCCCTAAATCATTGCTAACACATTTCAAAACCATTCCAAATACATACCAAAACGCCTTAAGCGGTCGTCTGCGGCTATGTCCATATTTGCACAAAACAATAGATTTTCTATTGTTTTTCTAATGCTGCATACTAGAGGTTAAACACAAACATCCTAAAACTATCCCAATTATACCCCCAAACATTCTAAACACATATCAAAACCGTCCCAAAAACATGCAAAAACGATCTTAAACACATCCCAAAACCATCCTAAATTCATTTCAAAACCATCTAAACACATACTAAAACAACAAATAATACATGCCAAACACATTTCAAAGCGATCAAAACAAATAGTTATAATCGAAAGTAGGTAACAATAATGCGGAATGGAAAGAACCAGTTGACAAGTTCGGTTGGTCAGAGTGGAATAAGCCCTTTAAACACCAATTCACTTTAACCACTTTCTAAAAAACTTCATAGCAGTAACATAGAAGCAAGACAAAACTAAAACAATAACTGTTTTAAAAAAAAACTTCAACAAATCCTACTTGTCTCATCGGTCAGGTAAGATTGCCGCGCAATGAATAATTCGAGTAAAAAAACTGATTCGAATCCACAATCTGATTCGAATCAGCGATTTGATTCGAATCAACTACTGATTCGAATAAACTCGACCATTCGAATCAAGCTATGATTCGAATCAACTTAAATTCTCATTCGAATCAAGTTTTTACCGTCGTGATTCGAATCAGTCGAATTAAAGGTGATTCGAGTCCCATCACTAACAAAGTTTGACATTCAACATAGGTAGAGTTCGTGCCACGAAGGAAGTAGGAGTTAATGAATAGCTTTTATTGTTATTTAAGGATTTTGGTGAAACGATCTTTACCTAGTCCTAGAATCTTAGTGATCTGTGAGCATAGTGAAATAACAACAACGCAACCATGATTTCATCGAGTTTACATGCAAAATATATCAATTATCATTCTTCGAGAATGCAAAAACACGTCAATAAAGACCGCCGGAAAGTCGCGGATTCGTGTAGGTACCTACCCAGTGAAATAAACATACGAAAAACTTGGCTCAAACTTGCCAAGAGAGACCCTGATTCTTTATCGACTGAAACTTGGGTGTATTTATGTGAAGATCACTTCAATGTAAGTCCTGTAATATCAATGTACACAAACTGTTTTTAGCTGTAATAATGCTTGGTTTGATTTGATTTGGTTTTGGCAAATCGGTACTATCAGCTTCCACGAATCCAGCGTCCATGATTGCGCTTATCAATAAAATGATAAGACACTAATTGCACAAGAAGAGTTTTTGCAAAAACACTAAATCCAATCCAAATCACAATCGAACCTACGCACGCACGACTGACAGATGTTTGTTTACAACCAAAGGTGCTTTCAAGATGGCGGATAGTGTTTTCACCGTTCCGATTTAAAGGCGAAAAATATTTTTTTAATTTGCAAATTTTGCAGCCATCCTGCATATTTACTTAGCAAAGTCAATATATTTCGGTTTCTTACGTTAGATACTACAGGAAATATCCATTTATCGCGGCTAATTTGATATGAGGCAAGTAGCGTATTGTTCTGTTTCATTGAGTCCTCAAGGACGTTGGGAAGATGGGAACTAACTTTAGTTGTTCGCTAATTTACGTCTGTTCGTAGGATATAATAAATATTTTAGTGTAGATTTGTGGATTTGATTCACTGACTAGCTAGCTGCTAGCTGACTCAGCTGACTGTGTCGCCTGAATCCTGTATAAGGTGTTATGTTGTGGAATGGAGAGAAGAGACAATAAAGAGAATAATTCTGTGAACTCCGAACCTTGACTGATGTGTTTCAGGAATTTCGCATTCCAGAGATGACCTTGTATAAATTACAAGAATTGTACAGTCAAGTCAGCCCAGCTAATTTAGCCAACTCTAGTTTTCCAACAGCGTAGTCAGAATAAATAAGCTTTTCAAAAGTTGTGTTTAATTACTTTTCAGAGCTCATGACATAACGTTAAATCCATGCCAGATACGTTTTCCTCGGACGTAAGTCCGCACTAAAAATCAAAGTGATATTCAAAGTAGCGTAGTAACTGCGACTGAATTAACTTTAGAAGATAACACTTTCCGCGAAGTAGTTTCAAGAAGACAATTTATTGGCTTCTTGGAGAAATTGCGATATTCAACACTTAATTATCCCATACAATTTCGAGCACCTTCTGTAGTGTAGGCGGTCTGTCCTAAGTGTGTTATATCTGTCATTGTTAAAATTAATAAATAATAATAATAATAATCTGAGTCAGAGACTAGCAACCGACGACGCGAGCTTCGTCTCTGCTGGCCATGATTAAGCTCTGCAAATCAGAGCGACAGTCGGTCTCTTCCGACAAGTCAAGTAAGTGAATCCGGAATAAAGTTAAAATAGCTCTCTCCATTGCACGTTGGGCGGCCTCGAGCCTTCTTATGAGGCCCTTGACACTGACTGTATTTTTTCACCTTTAAAATGATTCAGAGACACGTTTTCCAAATTGAATCTGTAAAAAAAGATTATTTTTTTCTCGTATTATTCTTTCTCGCTAGTATATTGCCAAACATGTAGCAAGACTGCCGATTATGTATACCTATACTATGCAGCTTAGATATCTAAGATTTTCATGTACATTATAAATGTGTGGTGTGCAATCTTCATCAACCCATTATGTCCCCACAGAGGGGCACGTGTCTCTTCCCTGAAGAAGGTATAGGCCATTGCATACTCCACCATTTGAGTATGGGGGCCAAGTCCGGATTGGTGGAGGCTTGTAAGAATAGTTGCTGGTCTTACTGTCAGAAGTATTCAAGCCGCTCTAAGGCCTCTGACTTGGCTTAAAGACTGCCAACTATCGACGGCAGCCGGCACCAACTGCTTAACGTGCCTTGTGAAGCACGGAACCGCTCGGAAAAATGCCACTAGCGTTAGTCATAGACGGTGACCCATCCATGGACTGAACGCGCCGTATGTTGCTTAACCGTAGTGATCGTTTAAGATCACTCAGGCAGCCCACGCTACGAGCGATTTCATGGTGGTGTGCAATAAAGAGTACTAATCTAATCTATGTATGCAAATGTGTGCGTTATAGTATCTACTTACGTGTAGAGCGTTCATTCATCCTGTACAGATGTAGAGTCGACATCCGCAGTTACTTGGTATGCATTGTGACAAAGTCGGTTTGAAGACTTTGAACCGTTCACAAACCTGTGATACACCAGGGGATTGTTTTATATTTTACTTCACTTGTAGTTCCTAATTTTGAGCAAAGAGTGATGTAGAATGTTTGAACGGTACTCACGTTCCAGCATAAACACACTCACTTACTCTCTCTTACACACGTTGTGAGCTGGCGACCGGGGACCGCACGGCAGCAGAAGACCTGGTTGGTGGCGGGGAGTCGCTGGATTCCGGCGGCACAAGGCCCGGAAACTTATAGGAAAGGTGGCAGCTCAAACCGTGGCATTTACCAGGGAAAGGTACTGCGCCGAATCCGTGGCAGACCAGAGAAAAAACGAGAAAACAAAAAAAAAACCGATACGGAAAAAAACAGTCATTCTATGACTAGTTAGTTTAGGCACCTAGATGTAGTAACATGTGAGGTATTAGAACATTCGTACCAATTATTATACTGTTTAGGCCAAGAATGTAGATGTAGTAGAAGTAGAAAAAGGGTTGACCAAATTATTAATATTGTAAAAACAAAAGGCACGGACCCCGCGTCTGTGGAAAGTAGGACAAAAAAAACTATAAAAGGAGACCTATGTCCTATAGTGGGCGTCACACTGAAAAAAATGTAATTTTGGCGTAATCTTAAAATATCATGACATAAGTATAAAATAGGTGCGTTCTCCTAAAATAACGAAATAATAGGTTAATATTACGCTATCATTGAAATGTGTAAGATGGAATCGAAATTTTTGGGTAAATAACGAAGTATTATGATAATCATCATCTTAAAAATTAATCACATAACATAATAGTTTCCTTTTTCAAATAATAACATTATTCGATAGAAAATGGTTCACTGTCCTATATTCTCTAATGTATTCTCTTCTATAATGTAATCTCGTCCTATTAAAGTCGGTGACACGTCATCCTATATGCCGTTATCATCAGAAACCGTATTATCATAGTAATTTTGGTGATATCACTATACTCCGTACTTAAAGTGAATTCACCATACTTTAATCTGAATTCAGGTTATTTATGATTAACAGTTTTCTCAGTGCATATGGCTGGTCATGATGTTTCCCTAAATATTGCTGTACAATTATAATTATAAATCAACAGTTTATTTTATTCTCAGTTGTCTCTCGGTGTGTCGCCAGCTTCAAATGCGGCATGAAAAAGTCAGTTTGTGTCCACGACTTGATTAATTCCAAGCCTCCTTGGGCAACAAGGGTATGATCCCGATTCTAATTTTGTCATTTAGCATCGCCACGGCGTATCCCTTCATTCTCACTGCTCCACAGCGTTGGAGATAATTTATAAACGCTGTGGGGATCGTCTTCATTTCCATTAATTTATTTTTATTTTGTAAGGTGTTATTCTTTTAACTAGTTGCATTTATCAGAGCGGTTCCGTGCTTCGCAAGGCACTTTAACCAGTTGGTGCCGGCTGATAGATAGCAGTCGTTAAGCCAAGTCAGAGGCCTTAACCTTTGGTATGCCGAAGCGCGGATACATGGATTTCCTGTCATGGACAAATACGGGCTGGTTGAATGATTGACGCAAAGAACATGTTGGATCAAGGAGAGCTTTAGTAATAATTATAATAATAGATAATAACTTCCACAGAACGCAATCACTTATCGCGGTCCCGAAGTAGGATATCCTGTGCTGTGGTAACCAGGGAGACTGAGGCCATTTGAACCGATGAGCAGGAATCGAACCCACGACCTCCGGTAATCATGTGATCATGAACACTTTATCGTGCATGAAAATAGATATTACACACATATACAGGGTGGAATTTTGTAATGCCACCTCAAGGGGAAGTACTCTTAATACTGTAGATAGAAAATTTTACTCAACAAAACATTCCTTTGTTTTTGAAAAGAAAGAAAACTGCATTCAAAGATTTTTAAAATTTCGCTTGCCTCACCCGGTAATCGAACCTACTAAAATCTGTGAAAGTTGCACCCTGTACTTTTCTTGCATCGATCGTTAGGGTCAATTATAAGGATGAAATCTCTATAACAAACTTCATAAATTAAATGAAAGGAAAACAATGAAATCTTAAATAAAAAACATACTTTGAGTAAAATTTTCTATCTACAGTATTAAGAGTACTTCCCCTTCAGGTGGAATTACAAAATTATACCCTGTATATTTCTTATCCTTAGAGTACAGACAACCTTTCGCGGTCGCTAGGTCAGAACTTTTCCGCCTCAATAATCTTAGCGCTAGACCTACGAGAGAGTAAAAGAATCATCATCATCATCAACCCATTATGTCCTCACCAAGGGGCACGGGTCTCTACCCTGACGAAGATTTACGCCATACTCCACCATGGGAGCCAAGTCCGGATTGGCGGAGGCTTGTAAGACTAGTGGCTGGTCTTACTGTCAGAATTTTTCAAGCCGCCTTAAGGCCTCTGACTTGCCTTAACGATTGCCATCTAGCGATGCCAGCCGGCACCAAGTGCTTAACGTGCCTTGTGAAGCACGGAACCGCTCGGAAAATGCCACTAGCGTTAGTCGTAGACGGTCACCCATCCATCCACTCAACGCGCCTAATGTTGTTTAACCTTCGTGATCGTTTAAGATCACACAGGCAGCCGGTGCTACAAGCGATTCTAACTAACTATGCGGCCGTTGAATTTTAAAATTCAATGGTGCAGCGTACAATGACTTTTGTCACTAATTATGGTTCTGACGATTGACCTCTTTTTTTTAGTGACGTGCGTGCAATTGTGCATGCAACGACTAATGAATGACGATGACGTTGATGGTTTTACTCCCTCCACGATGACGACTAATGTTGAGTAATCTGTCAGGATTGTGGTAAGTGGCGGTTCCTAGTCTCTGCTCAGCCCTTTTGGATATAGGCGTGAGTTTTTGTTACGCTCTTTTATTTTGGTTTGTATGTATAATAATATTTTCAGTGAATCTTTTTAGCTGATGGTAATAATTGCTTCGATTTTTTTCTGTACAGCCAACCAACTACAATTCAAAGTTTATTATGACGATACAATGTACATTGCGTAGCCTAGTTTTTATATTTGTTAATTTGTGGTTTAATCGACTTTGCATCATGCATCGAAATAAATCATATATTGTAGTTCTATGAAATAAGCTCCAGGAGAATAACGAAGTTTCCTTAGCAATAGAATAAAACAAAAATACTTATCGTGTCTATGTTCCTCAAAGAGTGACGCCTTTATTAACTTCGGAAATAAACACTATAATTTAGGACAACACCTTACATACACTATTTAAACTGTAATGCGTAGAATTACTTTAAATAGCTTTAATTTATGCCCTTCGGGGATAACGGGCGTGAGTTTATTATTATTATTATTATTATTATAATTTATGCCAAAATTATCTCATGGATAATAAATAAAATGAGCAATCCACCCAGCCTTTAGAGATCATTTTGGCAAACTCCTTACAATTTGCGTACACAATTCACTTATCTACTTACATAGTTTATTAACCATATTTACGAACTTTATGACAGTATACAGGATGTGGCATAAAGAATGAATAATTAATTAATTCATTCGCGTTCAATAATTAATTCATTAAGTATAAATACTTTTTTATGTTTCTTATTTTTTTTCTATATTAATTTATCCGCGGTGGGCACGTGTTGTGATGGAGTCCATCCTTTCGCTCAGAAAGAAGCCTGTGTTCTATATTGGGACGTATATAATAGTTGGCATCATATTGTACGTTATATTGAAACTTGACGCGGTTCATTCACATGATTAATAAAAATTATTAAAAAAATATTTTTTAATAGTTCACAGCGCCACGCGTTTTGTGTTGCTAAAAAGTCAAAACTTGACAGTTAAGGATTAACATTTAAAACGAGCGACTCGCATCGTCATGCTCCTTAATCTGCTTATACATTATTTATTCCACAACCCCTATAGTAAGATAAAATAATGTAGACACATAATGTCAACTACAGTCTATAAAAGAATTCGGAAGATAGATATTCGTATAGTATTCACTTTATTCCGCTTATATGACTTTTTGTCTGAAGAGACAGGTCGAAGCGAATAAGCGACGACCTATACTTGAGCCATTACAAACGTTCGAACTGAGTCATAAAGGTGCGAGCGAGAGTTCCGATATGCCTCCTATATGTGTGAGAGAGAGGTCAGATACAAATGTTTATGACTCAGTTTGCACGTTTGTATAGCTCCGTCTCTACTTAGTCAACATGATTAAGCTCTGCGAATCAGAGCGAAACCTGGGCCTCGATTCTCTTAGTCCATTGTAGTACGATGACAGATGCACGGTCGGGTCACGTGATGTGTTTTTTCACACCATTGACGCCGATTCAATTCGACGCGCGCACGCATATAGAACCATATGCGTGCGCGCGTCGAATTGAATCGGCGATGAAACTAAATCACCACGTTCACGCAGATTTCATTGTACCTACTACAATGCATAAACGGAATTTAGGTCCTGGTCGGACTCTTCCGAAAAAAGAGTCAAGTAAGTGTATCCGGAATAAAGGAAATAAAGTGTAGTGCTTACGAGTTCTAGTTCAAAAATTCGTATAATAAATATTTCTTTAATGACCGTAAAACTACCAGCAGCCCTCTATTCGATATTTGTGATTAACAGCGGTGCGTTTTAATATTGTAATAACATTTTAGTGGTTTGCAGCGTTGTTTTGAAAGTGGTATTTTTATATTTTTACGATGTCTCAGTGCTTTTCTCTGTCCGGAATGTTTTCTTAAGTTCTTCGTCTTGATGCTGCGTAGTCGGTGCTGGCTCGCTGCGTTCGTTTGTCTGGTGCTTTATTGTGATATCTGTTTGAAAACATTTATATTATTACTACCTGTCCCGGCAAACGTTGTTTCTCCATATATATATATATTGGCTGAATTTCCCAGACACATTTTTTACGCGGCTGGTATGAAAATGGCACTGTAAAAAGCATTTTTATGGTAAAATTATATTTTATTGTTTAGTTTGTGTAATTACCCATAAGAGGCAACAGATACGTTTTTATTTGGATCACTCTTACATATAAATAAAAAAAATCTAAATGTTAAATCGTTCATCTTCGGTGACTGTCCCCAAACCTTATTTAGTTCTAATTTCTTTAGCTAAGGAAAAAATACAAACTGTACATACATACGGATTATTTTATTTGTTTCCTAAAGAACAGAGGTATAATTTGATATATATTTCATAATATTAATCATTATATTCAGTAAACAGTTACTTCAATATCATGTAAATAACCACCCCTGAGTCGGATTTAACTGTACAAATCAACACCCTGTATTAGAGATGAAAAATCTCTCGTCTGTAATAATGTATAGGTACTTTCGAACTGTTAAATGTAAAAACGTTGATTGTCAGAGTACGTGTGGATTAAAACTATTCAAATCCGATCATTCCCCTCCCGCAATTTGATATTGTGCCAAGCGGGAATGATCAAATAAGTGGTCAATGACCACCCTATTGCCGCCTGGTGTTGTTTGTATCATTGACTCTCGTCAGGGTTGAAGAGAGGTCGGAATAAGTTGTGTCACTGACGACCAATAGTGGCCGATGAGATTTCGTTCAAAAGTGTCATCGACCATCAGCGTAGTCGCCGACGGGAATTGTCAAATAATTCCCAATTTTGTTGTTTGCTTACATACATTGCTTCTGGCCCCACACTAGGATACCCTGTTTCGGGGAACCAGAAACAGTGACATCACAAACACGTAAACATCCAAGGCTCGAACCCCGGCAGCTGGGGAAAAAAAATCCAGGTCTTGGATGTTTATTATGTTTGCGACGTCGCTGTTTCTGGTTCCCAGGACACATGGTATCCTAGTGTGGGGCCCGAAGCAATGTATGTGCCTGTGTTTAAATGTTTATGTTTATGACCTGGGGTTTTTTTCTGTACCCACCCGGGATTCGAACCCGGGACCTCTCGCATGGTAGGCAGATGCGCTAACCGCTGCAGTACAGAGGTCGTCAATGACCACCAATGACCGAATCCTTTTGAAAAGTGTAAGGTTGGCAAATATTACCAGCTGACTCACCCTGATCTTCGTCTCTGGCCGCCCGCCCTAGCCGCGGTCCGAACCACATGGCTGATTTGTCGGTAGCCGCGCTTGACCTCTTCACCAGCGCGTTTCTTCGCGCGCCCAGCATCAGCGTCACGAGCTCTTGGAACTGAGGGTTGTCGTGGCTCAGGAGTAGGGCATCCTGTTGGGAGTGCAAAGAATTTGTATCATAGGTGTTTATCATCAGTATTTGTACAATGTATAACAAAATACTCTTAAACAACTGAAAATGGGTGGTTTTATAATTTTTTGTATGCGTTATTTTCTAGTTTTTTCCACAGCAAAACTTTGTTTGTAAAGGGGCCTCTAAATGGGCCATGTTTTGCTACAATATGTGGCTGCACTTTCAGCAAATAATTTCCCGGCAATCATAAAAATGTTTTATTGCAACTGATGGCCGAGCAATCTAGTTGCAATATTTCTGCAATAGTATGGATCATGAATCATGAGTCATGATGCAGACTCTTAAACGGGCTACACAAACCGGCAACAATGGCTGATAAAGTACGCGTCGCTGCGGCTTGACCTATATTGTTTTAAAAGCAAATTTAAGACGAATGAGAAGAATGTGGATTCGACCATATTTAAATAGACGTGTTACTTTAGAAATTTACAAGAATGGAAAAAGAAATGTTCTGTCTGTGCAGTACAGACGAAACAACATTAAAGCTGGCAGAGTATTTTCGAATGGCAAGTTATCGACCGGCACTCCTATTGGATGAACATCGGCCATATGTGGCCATACCAAAAATGTTTGGCAATATGGCCGGGATACTGCTATATTTCATAGTCTGGCTGTTAGTGCTTGCTACGTTGCCGGGCCACTGTGTTGCGGCCACAAATTGCAGCAAAACGTGGCCCGTTTAGAAGCCCCTTTATATCGCGTAGATCCCCACATTTTCGGATGGCGACATATTTTCCCACAGTTTTCAATTATAGTGATGATCAAACTTACTTCTTTAACTTGATGTGGAGCAAGCGGCTCGACCAATAAAGGCTGGGGTGGCAGCAGATGTGGGCGCAACAGGTGAGACAGAAATATCTGAGATTGTAGATGCTGCGGTGCTGTCCTAAAGTGTTAAACAGAGTTTAGGATCAAATCAGTGATTCAGCAGCCATAAAGTCAAATTGGAGGATGTGAGAGCACCTGTGTTTTCTTGCAACGGGCTTGAAGACTTTGTTTGTGAGTTAGTTTAAAATAACAACGTTGTTGACATTAATGTCATTCTTACCATATTATTCCTGGTTTTAAGGGACTTAATAAATAGAAATTGAAATAAAAATGGGGTGAGTTGAGCAAATCATTGATTACTAACGTGTACTTCATTATTTATGACTTCGGGGCTACATTACCGGACTAGAATTCGTGTCGCAAAGAAAAAACGTGTCTGTTGACTAGGCCTTAAGCCTTCGGATAATAGACAAATGTTCTAATAACACAACCGTAAAGTTCATAGCACCGACCAAAGTCTCAATTGGAAAATTTCATGGTGGATTGATTGTTTCCGAGCAGGTTTCTAAAAAAATAGACATCACATTTATTGAACGACTAAATGTTTGAGTGACCGATTAAAATGATCAAGTGTGGGATTTATTTGGATTGGCTATTGATCACGTATTGATTAAGTCTCTGATTGATTAAGTCATTGATTAATACTCTGTCTCTCTCCCGAATAGAGCTTATGTGTAGAGACGTATATGCTGCACTGTTTTTTTTTAATTCCTATCAGAAATCAGATATCAGAAATTTATTTCAAGGTAAAGAATTTACATTCTGCTTGTGGAATGTCAATGTACCTACTTATAATGCTAATGTTAGTCTTGGGGACGAGTGTACTGTAGGAAAAGGCAACAAAAAAAAACTCCTCCTTATCAAGTATTTATTATTTCTATAAGAGCAAGTTCTACATACCTCAGTAGATCCGGAGTAAACGGCACACGACTCCTGCCGACACGAGGAAACGAATAGAGGAAACGCTTGTACCATCTGTTGCCCGTGATACTTTCTTTGTTGTCAGCGCCTATGTCTCTGTTGTCTGTGTTTGAAGACGCGGTGGAGAGCGCTTTGCTGCGACCGACGCGAGGGAACGCATAAAGAGCACGCTTGTACCCGCCGCTGCCTACGAAACTTTCTTTATTATCTGTGCTCAGTTCACTGTTGTCAGCGCGTATGTTTAAGTCGTCTGTGTTGGAGAGCGCTTCGCTGCGACCGACACGAGGGAACGCGTAAAGAGCACGCTTATACCCACCGCTGCCTACGAAACTTTCTTTGTTGTCTGTGCTAAGTTCACTGTTGTCAGCGCGTATGTTTAAGTCGTTTGTGTTGGAGAGAGCTTCGCTGCGACCGACGCGAGGGAACGCGTAAAGAGCACGCTTGTACCCGCCACTGCCTACGAAACTTTCTTTGTTGTCTGTGCTAAGTTCACTGTTGTCAGAGCGTATGTTTAAGTCGTCTGTGTTGGAGAGAGTTTCGCTGCGACCGACGCGAGGGAACGCGTAAAGAGCACGAGTATACTCTCCGTTGCCTACGACACTTTCTTTCTTGTCTGTTCTAATTTCACTGTTGTCTGGTGATATAAGCTGCTGGCCGATGAGCGCGTCGCTTCGACCCACCCGTGGGAAAGCATAGAGTTGACGCTTCTGATCCGTTTTGTAGTCTGTGGTCAAAGCAGAATTAGTAAGTGCTAATCTTCGGTTTCTGGTACGCTAACAGTCTGTTAATCTACTGTTAATCATCATCAACCCATTATATCCAGAGGGGCACGGGTCTCTTCCCTGAGGGAGGTATAGGCCATACTCCACCACGGGGGCCAAGTCCGGATTAGTGGAGTACAGCTGTCAAATGTTTTTTTCGTATGCACTTTGGCGAACTGACGCTGTTAACCGTAGATTAACAGCTTGTTAATGTACGAGAAAACGGGGGTTAGTTTATTGGTCTGGCTTTTAGTACCTTTAAAGTTCTTAGGTACGGAGCTATGGAGACACTCACTTGTTGACAGAAAATAGATAGATAGATAGAGAACACTTTATTGCACATAAAAAGGAAATTAGGAAATATTCAAACGGTTAAGTTAAGAACCTAGCCATTGGGTTTAGTTAAGAGCTAATCGATCGTAGCCTGGGCTGCCTGAGTGATCTTAAACGATCACTAAGGTTAAGCAACATACGGCGCGTTCAGTCCATGGATGGGTCACCGTCTATGACTAACGCTAGTGGCATTTTTTCCGAGCGATTCCGTGCTTCGCAAGGTACGTTAAGCAGTTGGTGCCGGCTGCCGTCGATAGATGGCAGTAGTTAAGCCAAGTCAGAGGCCTTTAGGGGCGGCTTGAAAACTTCTGAC
This sequence comes from Yponomeuta plumbellus, assembly GCA_947310845.1. Taxonomy (NCBI): domain Eukaryota; kingdom Metazoa; phylum Arthropoda; class Insecta; order Lepidoptera; family Yponomeutidae; genus Yponomeuta; species Yponomeuta plumbellus. The sequence goes on from OX371206.1 coordinate 5,311,051, forward strand.
AGTAAGACCAGCCGCTAGTCTTACAAGCCTCCACCAATCCGGACTTGGCCCCCGTGGTGGAATATGGTCTATACCTTCCTCAGGGAAGAGACCCGTGCCCCTCGGTGGGGACATAATGGGTTGATGATGAAGAGCTAATCGCTATCGGCAAGCGCAGCGTAGGACGACCAGCCACAAGATGGACAGATGAACTCATCCAAGTGGCAGGAAGACGCTGGATGCAAGCCGCTTCCAACCGGTCTTTTTGGAAATCCGTTAAGGAGGCCTACGTGCAGCAGTGGACTTCTTGTGGCTGAATAGTAATGATGATGATGATGATGAAGAGCTAATCAGTTTTGTTAATAACTAAAGCCAAAGTCATGGGCTAGCTAACAAAGATGAAAGTCCTTAAGTATTGGCGGTCGCTTAGGTAGTAGAGTCAGTTAAGCCTCAAATTGTGGATGCTTATGTACCAACGTACCTAGCTGCAGATCTTCTAAGGGCACCTGCCACGTTTGTGTCTGGGCGCGGCCGATACGTGGAAAGGGATACAGGGTCACTACCCCGTCGCGCCGCAACTTGATCGAGCTTTCTGCAATAGATGAAGGACTTTAATGGCGTGTCCAGACGACGGACTTTTCTCCGCGGCGGGGAAAAAAGTACGCTACGCGGATAAAAAGTCCTCCGCGGATAGACCGCGTACTCAACGCACACGGGGCGTGCAAAATACTCGGTCCATCTCCTTATATTTCAACGTGGACTAAAGTCCGCCATATGCGTTGCTTCGCCTAGTCACACGAGTTATATTTTTCTCGGGTACTCCCGCGTACTTTAATCCGGCCCGCTCCCTGCATGTCCTCGGTTATTTGGCGGATTTTTAGTACACGGCACTTTTAATCCCTCGTTTGCGTTACTCGATACAGTTGTACACGGTCTATTTTAGCGGATAAAAAGTCCGCGGAGAAAAGTCCGTCGTCTGCGCAGGCCATAAAATCGTATTATTGTATTACTCGAGTTAATAAATAAATTGTGTAAATTCTAAACATTTTTTTATGCATTTTTTATTAGGGTGACCCTCTCCGGGACATGCTTGGCCTCCCACAAGCCTTGTGGTTTGTGGGGTGTGCTCTAATCAACCTCGCTGACCAGGCTTCACTGGGTGATTTAAACATTTTGTGAAATCTACCCTAACAAAAAAAAAAACAAATCAGCCTAAGCGTTTTCGAGTATTCGGCGAACGCACATACCTAAACAATAAAAATAGAGCCCTATGATTTGAGAACCTCTTTTTTATACAACACAAATAAGTCTCCAATATCAGGAGTTACCGTGATTTGCATACAATAACGCGAAACGGGTGAACCGAAACAAAAGATAACAATCAAGAAATAGATAACTTTTCAAATAGTTTTCTTAGTATATTATTTCAGGTTTGTGAGTTATTTCTGCAAGTACTTTTCCCGCTAAAATAACGATACAGGTTGTTCATACATATTTATTCAAAGACTCATACGATTTTTGTCCGGGAAATCTACAGGCGGCTTTGAGTTCGTTCATTATTTTAAAAGGGGTATTCTATGAAATAGAAACACGGCGCTGTTTTTAAAAAAATACACATAAAAAATAAAAAAATAAACATAAAAAAATATACAAAAAATGTGGTAAAAAATACTTTTAAGGAAAATATACTGTCCTACACGATTTCTTTCGGTCAATGTGTTCGGGCTTTAGTGCGTCGGCCTTTTGGTTTTCGGGCTTATGAACTACGGGAATTTGAAGTTACAATTGATGCTTCGGTAAATTAACAAATCGGGCATGTGTCTTCGGGCATATGTTAATCGGCCATTGGTCATTCGGTCTTTCGTAGGGAACCCGGCATTGAGAACATTGACATCTCTACCAATCCGGACTTGGCCCCCGTGGTGGAGTATGGCCTATACCTTCCTCATGGAAGAGACCCGTGCCCCTCGGTGGGGACATGATGGGTTGATGATGATGATGATATTGAAAATGCTGCATAATTCGAATTTTCTGCCGATAAGTCGTGGACTCGGATCGACTAACTTTTTACGCTCTTGAATTTGATGTGCATTTCGTTCGACTCTACCGTAGACCAGTACGAAATCTATACAAATAAAATTCAAATTCACTCATCAACACCCAGCCCAAGCCGTTGGACCTAGTAAGCTGACATTTTCCACAGAGGGTCTATATATAATGTAGGCAAGGAATAAGACGGGATTTTTTGAAATTCAACCCCGAAGGGGGCGTAAAAGGGTTGCCAGAACTTGTATGGGATGTATAAAAACGTTTCTTGAAACTTAAAATAAATACTCTTCAACACAATTGATTGAACACATGTTTCGCCGTTTTTTCTAAATTTAACCCTTAAGGGAGTGAACGGGGTTGCAAAATTTTGAACTAAAGTCCACGCGGACGGAGTCGCGGGCGAAAGCTAGTTCTTAATAAAGAAGATGCTATCGTCCACGAAACCTATACGCCTATACGAACATGCGGTCCAACTATAAACTTGAGGGATATTAGCGAGTATCTTTGCCAAAAGTTACGCCACTTTTAGACAAAGGGTTAACAAGTGTAATAGACTGGAAACGGGTTGAAACACGAGTTGCTTATTACGAGTGTAGATTGAGTTACTAGTGGGCGTACGTGATAACTATCTAATAGGTTATTTGACCGATTTCTGAAAGCCATCTCATATTGTTTGTTGACGTTCATGGAGTCCTCAGAAAGTGGTCATTTTAAATGCTTTCGTGTATTTCTTCTAAAAGAGGCAAACGAAAATTTACTCTTCAAATAAGCCGCCAAAACGCTATCTCAGGCAATATGGCGTCGCACAGGAATTATGACGTCACTTCCCGGTAAACCAACCAATGAACCTAAGAAAGAATGAATGACAGACGCCATTTTTACTGCCATGTGACGTCATCATAGAATTGGCCAATCCAGGCCAATCCGCTACTTGACTCTTTTTTCAAGTATGTCTTAAATGCTAAATATCTCTTCGATTAGACCAAAAAATATTTTAGTATATTTTTTGAGAAAGCAACAAAAACATTATTTTAAAACGTTGCTTTGCTAAACAGCCAAAAACGCGGTCCGCCCTTTTTGTCTATGGTTTGAAGTCCTAAATATTTGTAAACAAAGTTTGACATTCAACATAGGTAGAGTTCGTGCCACGAAAGAAGTATGAGTTAATTAATTTTGGCTTTTATTGTTATGGCCTTAAGGATTTTACCGTGGGACTTGTTTGGTGAAACGATCTTTACTTTAGTCCTAAAATCTGTTAGTGATCTGTGAGCATAGTGAAATAACAACAACGCATTCATGATTTCATCGAGTTTACATGCAAAATATATCAATTATCGTTATTGCATTATTCGAGACTGCAAAAACACGTCAATAAAGACCGCCGGGAAGTCGCGGATTCGTGTGCCCAGTGAAATAAGCATACGAAAAACTTAGCTCAAACTTGCCAAGAGAGACCCTGATTCTTTATCGACTGAAACTTGGGTGTATTTATGTGAAGATCACTTTAATGTAAGTCCTGTAATATCAATGTACACAAACTGTTTTTAGCTGTAATAATGCTTGGTTTGATTTGGTTTGGTTTTGGTAAATTGGTACTATCAGCTTCCACGAATCCAGCGTCCATGATTGCGCTTATCAATAAAATGATAAGACACTAACTGCACAAAAAGAGTTTTTGCAAAAACACTAAATCCAATCCAAATCACAATAGAACATACGCACGCACGACTGACAGATGTTTGTTTACAACCAAAGGTGCTTTCAAGATGGCGGATAGTGTTTTCACTGTTCCGATTTAACAGCGAAAATTTTTTTTTAATTTGCAAATTTTGCAGCCATCCTGCATATTTACTTAGCAAAGTCAATATATTTCGGTTTCTTACGTTAGATACTACAGGAAATATCCATTTATCGCGTCAAATTTGATACGAGTCAAGTGGCGTATTCTATGATTGATACAACGGCAGCAGATACAAATTATAAAATTTTATCTTGTGTTTTTTTACAAATCATAATTGTTTTTTTAGTTAAAATGCCTTAAACCGGTTTTAAGACACATAATTTATACGAATAGTATAAATAATACTGTTTTTTTCACACTGTCAAATAGCACACTTCGTGCACTACCCACTAATTGGTAACTAATTGTGGTGAGGTAAAAGCAGAAAATTACCTCTCTGGGTATTAGAGGAGGCATCTCACTTTGCAGCAATCTAAACTGGCATTTTGGAAGCGAGTAGAACATAAAGGTGAAAAATCTTGATTGGTTTAAATTATTGAGAGCCATCGCAAACAGGGCGACTTGTCGCCGCGTCTAGTCACCGCGTCTGACGCGGCAGACGTCAGACGTTGTCGTTTGCATTATGGCGTCTTGTCGTCGCAACTCCGCGACTCTGACGCCAAGTGTGCGGAGATTCGAACAAAATAAATGAAAATTCGTCCATATGAAATATGAAATTCATATGAAAATCGCTGTCGCGTGTCGCCTAGTGTGCGCCTAGGCTTACTTAAATGAAAATGCATGTATTTTATATTGCTGAGCGTTATCGTGCTATATTTTTAGTAATTATGAAATGTCTTTTTGTGGATGTCTGTTATTGGCCTTTGAACATTTTTAATATTGTATTAATATTAGTTGTTTTCGCTGTTAATGTCCCTAATAAAATAAAATAAATAAATAAGTAATAAATCACTGCAATCATTAGGTTCTTCTTAGGGCATGTAGAGCATGATCAAAGATGGTTCATGACCTTTCAATTAATACTACGAATGGGATGAATTTGAAATAGGGCAAGATAAAGAGTATGTAGATCAGATCTAGCCTGTGACCCTAAACCTGTGTAACAAGAATGCATTTAGACTACCTACTTGTAATTCGGATTAACCCTAACTAAAGTTATTTTTAGTTTTATTAATTTAGTATATTCACTCAGGGTGATCTGAGAACGCCACGGACAGCTTTAATAATGACGAAAAATTTCTGAAAAATATCTATGTCCACATCTTTGTTTTCAAACGCCAGATCGTTGTACAGTCTATTAGCTTTTAGAATATACCTCGGGCTCTAGAGTAGGCTTTGGTTTTCGCCGAAAGCACACGAGTGTAATTATACTACTTCCTGCTCTGTATAGAACTTTTCTTCACTATTTTGAAAAGTTATGTAAAGTTATAAATAACAATACAAAATAAACCTTACTTTATTGCAATATATCCGGTTTAATCGATAGTAGCCGAGGTATATTCTAAAAACTAATAGACTGTAAGTATATACGACACATCCTAACAATGGGGTTGTAAAAAGTATTGTTTTTTTAGGTTTCTAAAGGAAAGAGAAGATTTTAAGAGATAAAGAACGGACCTCTTTAATGAACTGAAGAAAATAAGGTCTACTGGGGCAAACCTTTCGGAAAATGTATTATGTTTAAAAAAGAAAATGCTACTTAGCATTAAGTACGCCTTTGTACCAAATATTTGTGTGGTGCAATAAAGAATTTAATAATAATAATAATATGTTTCACAAAATATATCGTAAGCAGTACCAGGGTGACTTGATTATTCACAAAAATGAGATCAATTTTTTAAAATAAGAAATATCGACTGATTTTAGAACACCGCACGATTAAAACGCAAAAATAATAATATACGTAAAAAAGTATGTATTTTCTGTATAACTAATATGTTTTTATTCTTTTTCAACAGCTATATCTTCCACGAATGCACTCCAATCGCAACCCGATAGAGTTGCATATAAAAAATATAAGTAGGTATACCTAGTAGCCCACCCGGTAAAGGTTGTTAGACTAATCAATCTACCACAAAATATACACAAAAAAATCATATAAATCGGAAGCCATTTCGAATGAGTTTTTTTTAACAATTTATTCAGAGTGTTTACATAAATTGACTTACAAAAAAACATTCGCCAAACTGCGTGGCAGTTTGTTGGCGAATTATAGCGCACTTAACTCTATAGCTTAACTAGTTGGCTACCCCTCCCCCCCTGCCCGCCTTACGCCCGCGGCTTGATAACAACAGTTGATAACAAACGTGAGATTCTTAAATGTATTTTTTTTTGTAATAATATGTATTTTTATACATTTTCACGAGCTCTATCTCCCATGGATGCACTCCAAACGCAGCGCCGATTGAGTGGTCAATTCAGCTACCTACTGAGTGTCAGTTTCCCATTGATTTTCACTTGAGACAATCTGGCAGACGTTTATACTGTCCAAACATCAAACGACTCCTCCCGGACAAACTTTGTCATAGTAGGGAGTCTAGTCTAGATGGTCTCCAATGTCTAGTGTAGGTAGAAAGTGATGTATGTGCCAGTAAATGCTATGTTATCTTATATATAAAAATTAATAGCTTTTTCTTTTCCTTTTTCTTTTATAAACATAAACATTTACATACAGGCACATTACAATAGCTTACAATAGCTGTTCGTTAGTCTCACTAAAATTCGAGAACGGCTGGACCGATTTGGCTAATTTTTGATTTTTTATATTTCTAGAGTTCCAGGGAAGGTTTAAATGGTGAAAAAATATGGAAATATTACGAAAACTTTGGCGGGAAGAAATTTTCCGGGACAGCTAGTGTTATATAAAAGAATGAAGTTCGCACTTGCATCAGCAAATGTTTGTGTTTACTTATTTAAAACATAAAAGAATTTTTTTAAAATAGGACGACGAATGATATAGGCTTTTAAGTGAAATTATAGTAGTAGACTTGACACACCACCTATAGATAGATAAATTAAAAATGGAAATTAAACAAATATTTATCAAACTGAAAGTACAGACGGCCTTGTCACTAAAAGTTACCTAAACGTATTAGGTATAAACGTTAGTATTTTTATTTTCTTTTTCTTGTTTTGTTGACTTTTGTGTATTTTGTTTATTACGTACTTGTGTCTTCATTGTGTTTCTGTGACAATTCTAACAAAATTCTTCTCTCTTTCTTTCTTTCTTTAAATGTGATTATATGTAAATACTAACCTCTAATTTTTTAAACCTAAAGAAAAGGCCTGAGAACCCAGTTTCTACTTCTACGAAATTAGGATAAGATAATAATATTATTCTTTACTGCATACCGGAAAAAACAAAGAACACTAAATATTTACAACGGTTAATACGATTGCCGGCCTGCGACTAATTTCTTTTAATAATAAGCTACTGTAATTGTGCTGTACTATGTTATTTTCAAATCTCATGTGTAATTCTGGTGTACATACAATAAAGTGTATAATTCTAGAATGTTCGATGTTTGTGTTACCCGTAAAATGTTTCTAATAAGTATTTCTATGTGTATTTTATATATTATACCATATCTATAAGTGGAGACTTGTATGTATTTCCTATTTTTCTGTTATTCTGTTTATTGTGCTTAAATTAAATAAATAAATAAATAAAGAATATTCTATCTATCTATCTAAAAGAAATTTCTTCCAACCTTACGATGGAAAATTGCTGAGAGAAATTCGGAAGACGGGTAGCCGATGCCAATTAGAATATTGATACATACCTATACTTAATAACTATACATTTACATACCTTTACCAGGCCTGTCGCACTCCGGGTGTAGATATCGAACGCGTAAGTACATGCGGTGGCCACTCCAGAGTGGCTGATAAGTAGGAACTCACGCAGGAGCGAGCAGTGGCGCGCGCCCGAGTTACGCGGTAGAAAGAGAGGCAACATGTAAGTGAATATAAGTGTAGCTTTTTTGGCGCCGTGCGATCTGAATTGCACCTAATTGTATCGCTGCTAGAGTCCCTTTTTCTTTAATTGATTTTGCGGAGTGAATCTTCTGTACCTGTACTATTATGTATTTTGTGCCTTTACTTACAAGTTACAAAAACACCCGAGTCAGCCACTGCCAGATCAAAGTGAAGAAATTATTGCGCTCCCTAATCAAATTAGAAATTACAAATTAACACATTGCCATGTGAACTACGCTGGTTTCGTAATAATTAAATGCCGTAATTAGTCATACACTTTACGAGTGAATAATAATAGGTACTCTCAACTACACTGTAAGCCACTGTAACGCTGTAACCCCCGGTTTCTCGAACGCTAACAGTATGTTAATCTACCGTTAACCGCTGTCAGTTGATGTTTTTTTGTATGCACTTTTGACAACTGACAGCTGTTAACAATAGATTAACGGACTGTTAGCGTTCGAGAAACGGGCGGTAAGAGTCACTGACGAAGTACTTGATATCTTTGCAATAATGATGACCACCCATCTCACTTTTCCTTCAGCAACTCTCCAACGTGGGCTGTCTAGAAGAAATTGCTTTAAGCAATAAGGCGGCTAATTGTACTTTACTTTTGTAAATGTTTCGTTCGAAATATTTTTATCTTCTTATTAATTATGAAAATTATTTATTGCATCAAAACACATAGTTTTGCACGTAGGCGAGCTTAATCCTACTTTGCATTATCTGCCAACTAACTTAAGTAATGATGGAGCCTTCTAATATTATATTATGTATAAATAAAAAATGTAATAATAACAACATTTATTTGTCTCTTGTTTCTTGTTTGCAATAAAAATATTATCTTATCTCATCTTATCTTATTATTGTACAATGTGGACGGGGGCGCGTTCAGTGCATGGATGGATGTCCGTCTTTGCCTAACGCTAGTGGCATTTTTCCGAGCGGTTCCGTGTTTCGCAAGGCACGATAAGCAGTTGGTGCCAGCTGCCGTCGACAGATGGCAGTCGTTAAGCTTGAAAACTTCTGATAGTAAAACCAGCCACTAGTCTTACAAGCCTCCACCAATCCGGGCTTGGCCCCCGTGGTGGAGTATGGCCTATACCTTCTTCAGGGAAGAGAACCGTGCCCATCGGTGGGGACATAATGGATTGATGATGATGATGATTGATTATCTAAATGAACTTTAACTCCGATAGGGGTATGGAAAATAACGAAAATAAAATCGAAATAAAAATTTAGTTGTCGTGAAAGTATCGTAAAGTTACTCTTTGGATTTCGTAAGTGATCCTAATTCATTGCTCTCGAGTGTATGTACTTAGCACGTAAAATCAGCGTAACGCGTTAGCGGATTTTGCCTATTATGCAATATGTTCAAATCCCCAGCGCTAGTAACTCAATAAGCATATTATAAGTTTGATGAAATGCAAACGATTGGTACCTAATTAACGATTCTCTTGATACACGAGTAAAATCATGAAATTATGTGAGTACAATATAAATTGAGGACGACGTGAGCTCAGTCTCTTCTCACCATTATCAGAGCCATAGATATTACTTCAGATGTCTGTGATCAGAGCAAAACCTGTTCGGAGTCTTTCGATCACCCGCGGCTTATTAGGGAAAATAAATTGTTTATTATCAGTAAAAATAATAACTATTCACATTTTTAACCCTAGAAGCCCAATCATATTTTTACGGCGCTAAAGCCCAATCATACGTCATAACGACGTATAATAAATAAATCGCTGTAATTCGTAGTTTTATTTTTGCTTTATACTGGGTAATGAATGATTTATCTTTAATATACTCTATATAAATAAAAATTCGTGTCTTAAATATTGTATACTTTTTATTTACACCTTTATAATACTACGTCTGGAAAAGTAACAAAACTGAACGAAAAATCAGATCTTCTTGCTTTTTTTCTTAGTATTACTTAAATTTTACAAAAATCAACCTTTAACTTTATTCTCAAAATTAAATAAACTTTTAATAATAAAAAATACTGAAATCTACAAAATTCAGCTTATGTAGACAGTCTTGAATATGCCAATATTGTGCTCTCCAGATATTACATTTTGGGACTTGGAGCACAGTGCTTTGGTCATCTTTTAGTTCGGGCTCGTCACAGAAAGTCTCTGTTGTAGTTTGAGGCACCATGGCGAGCCACCAGGCTCTCCTAACATCGTCTTCTTGAGTAACACAATCTATCTATACAGTATTGGTATTGAGCGGATAATGGTCATCTTCATTTTCCAATACAGGCGATATTTCGTCTGCATTCAACCGCCGACTGGACGCCATCATATGTTTGATCCTAAAAATGCATTACCTACTGTTTGAGAAATAAAATATAATAAAATATTAATCCAACAAAAATCTCAATATTATATAGCGAATCAAATTCGCAAAAGTTACACAAAGCCTAAACATACGTCAGAATGACGTACAACATTGGTGTTACGATAAAATGGCGGCACTTACCGAGGCGACACATCCGTCTTCTGCTAGGTCTTGCCTGCGACAGAGTTGGTTCGGGAGGTCGCGACGATTCGATCGTGGGTTCGAAAGATATAGCGGATGCGTCGGAGTATACGTCGAAACGACATAGATTGGGCTTCTAGGGTTAAGGAATTCCCCATGGGAATAAGTAATAATTTTCCCGCAGTAAAACGTAGCCTGTGTGTTAATCCAGGGTGTCAGCTAATTCCATACCAAATTTTATTAAAATCGCTCCAGCCGCTTAGGCGTGAAGAAGCAAACATACACACTCACACACTCACAAACTTTCGCCTTAATAATATTAGTATGATTAACTTTATTCCACATACACTCACTTTATTTTTGTCGGAAGAGTCCGACCAGGGCCTAGATTCGGTTAATGAATTGTAGTACAACGACAACTGCATGAACATGGCGATTTAGTTTCATTGCCGCTTCAAGTCTACGCGTGCACTCAAATAATACAATCTAGGCGTCAATGGTATGAAAAAATACGTCACGTGACCCGACCATGTATATGTCATTGAACTATAATGCACTAACAGAATCGTGGCGTAGGTTTCGCTCCGATTCGCAAAGCTTAATAATGAGCAGAGACGGAGCTCGCGTCGTCGGTTGCTCGTTTCTCACTGAGGGCGACCGCATTTTCAGGTGCTGTCTACTAATATGAATAACTTATAGGAAGTAGGTACTTAATGTATAGGAGGCATAAGGAGGTGGGTACTTACGGTACCCTGAAGCTAACACCGATGTGATCAAGAGCGCTGAAACTGCGATGCGCGTAGCCCACTGCATGGTGTCTGGTGGTGAGAAAGGAAAATTAGTATCTGCCCAAGTGGAGTGGCATTGAAAAACGAAGAAGTGCGACTCATGAGACCAAAGGACTTAAACACGCGCTCTACGCCTGTATTTTGTGTATATTGTATAAAATAAGGCGCGGTACAAACTTGCCCGCAGTGGGCATTTGCCACGTCCGCCATATTTTTTTTTGCTCGCTGCGGGCGTATGCCAAGTGAAGGGTTATTATTGTAACACTAGACGAAAACCCGGCTTCGCTCGGGTAAAATGTAGACGCAAAATAATATTCCACTATGTTTTTTTTTATATGGTGACGCCTCTGTATTTATCAACCACCAGTAGATATAAATCTCTTAATACATTCAGATACATAAGCTCACACCTGTATCCCAGAGGGGTAGGCAGAGACCACGGACTGTCACCTGCCACTATCCTGACAAATCACTTTCGCTTCATCGACATCCATTAGTCGTTGCATGTACCCACATCGGTTTCGGGTACTTTTAATCTTGCCCTTTGCTAATACATCCCCTATTTGGCCGAAGTATGTCCAACTGGGGCGTCCCTTACCGGCCCTTCCACTCACATTCGCTCGATATATTTGCTTTGTCAGTCTTTCTTCGTTCATCCTCTCCACATCTCCAAACCAACGCAACATTCCTTTTTTCAATTCTAGTCTCACTACATCCTTTTTCTCTACATCCTCGGTCTCTGATCACACTATTGCGTATTCTGTCATTCAAAGTAACACCACACATATTTCTTAAGGATCTCATTTGTACTGCACTAATCGTAGGATTATGGTATGGCAGAAGAATCATGAAAGTAGTTTCATGATTCTTCTGCCATACCCAAATCTCGCTACCATGCTTACATCAGTATTGGAACCAGCACACTATTATGGATAGCCAATCTTGCTCTTTTGGACATGTTCTGGCTACTCACGAAGGAATTCAAGGCGAAAATCGGATACTTATCATAACTTTGTCATGGGTACCTCATCACAAATTACTAAATGAGCTTCCTTCATAAACTTAACAGCTAGTGAATCTAATGACGTATGAGACGTAGAATCCACTTGGCTAATCAACTAAAAACAGCTCCCTCTCTTTGGCTTTACAGCTTTTAGTTTTGTATTGACCACATGTTTTTCTTCATCATTTTAATTTTTGGTATTTTTCTTATCTAGTGGCTTTTTCATTTCAATAAGTTTATTGGTACCTAACTAAGCAAAGCAATAAAGATCAATTTATGACTTTGATTTCCTTTTTCAATTATTTTTCAGACCCTTCCAAAACTCAATGTCAATTATTGTCTTCCCGCCAATGAAAAACACCACAGATTACTTACCTTCTTGGATGCCACGGTATTCCACACACGATGGATTTAACAAATTTGATCAAAGGGCCGGTTTAGATTATCTTAGTGTTTAGGAGAGTGCTTTACTTTACACTCTGTTGCAACATTATGCTGAATCGGGCCCATTTTGGGGGCTCAACCTTTAGTGTATTTTATTATTATTTTCATGTTGTACAGTTTATTTATTTTTACGCTTTTTATGCTTTCTGTGTTATTTTTTTATTATTTTACGCATTTAGTGTGTGTGTGTGTGTTTTTTTGTTTTGTTTTGAGTATCAAATAAATAAATTTTCTTTCTTTCTTTCTTTCTTTCTGTCTTTCTTTCTTTCTTTCTTTCTTTCTTAAGGAGAGTGCTCTTGTAGAAACGTGTAAGCGCCACTTGCTTTAGTACGTTTTACGGTATAGTACGGTTCTAGTTGCCTTTCAATTAGAATCAAAATAGAATTGGTTTCTATTGTTCTATCCAGTAACACCTGAGCCCGTTACTATCCTCGTTACTTATCTGTGTATCAACTAAAAATTTAGTGAGAACTTTAGGAGAGTGCGCAAGTGACTCGTGACGGGTGCGTGTTGTTTTCATTAACTCGAATTATCAAACTTACTTATGTGTTCCATTAAAACTCATAGTATTTTGAGTAGGATAGCGCTTATTTCCATACGTCGACGAAGTGACACTCTACTGGAAGAAATATAAACATTCACTCGAACGTCTAGTAATGTACTAATGCACTTGCCCCTCTAATTGTATTATAGCACTCTCCTAAACACTAAAATAATGTAAGCCGGCCATAACAGTTCACAATGAAAACTTGTGACACTAACACAACAATGATGACATTGACATGTTTACTTAGCAACGCCATTGTTGAATTTAATAATTTTTATATTGATGCTGCTCGATAATACGAATTTTCCGCCCATATGTTGTCGACTCAGATCAACTATTTTTTTACGCTCTTTCATTTGGTGTGCGTATCGTTCGAGTCTACCGTAGACCCGAACGAAATTATTAATATAGACTAGACGAAAACCCGGCTTCACTCGGGTAAAATGTAGACGCAAAATAATATTCCACTATGTTTTTTTATATGGTGACGCCTCTGTATTTATCAACCACCAGTAGATATAAATCTCTTAATACATTCAGATACATAAGCTCACACCTGTTTCCCAGAGGAGTAGGCAGAGACCACGGACTGTCACCTGCCACTATCCTGACAAATCACTTTCGCTTCATCGACATCCATTAGTCGTTGCATGTTGCAGAAACCCACATCGGTTTCGGGTACTTTTAATCTTGCCCTTTGCTAATACATCCCCTATTTGGTCGAAGTATGTCCAACCGGGGCGTCCCTTACCGGCCCTTCCACTCACATTCGCCCGATATATTTGCTTTGTCAGTCTTTCTTCGTTCATCCTCTCCACATCTCCAAACCAACGCAACATTCCTTTTTTCAATTCTAGTCACTCACTACATCCTCTTTCTCTACATCCTCGGTCTCTGATCACACTATTACGTATTCTGTCATTCAAAGTAACACCACACATATTTCTTAAGGATCTCATTTGTACTGCACTAATCCTACTTTCATGATTCTTTTGCCATACCCAAATCTCGCTACCATGCTTTCATCAGTATTGGAACCAGCACACTATTACGGATAGCCAATCTTGCTCTTTTGGACATGTTCTGGCTACTCACGAAGGAATTCAAGGCGAAAATCGGATACTTATCATAACTTTGTCATGGGTACCTCATCACAAATTACTAAATGAGCTTCCTTCATAAACTTAACAGCTAGTGAATCTAATGACGTATGAGACGTAGAATCCACTTGGCTAATCAACTAAAAACAGCTCCCTCTCTTTGGCTTTACAGCTTTTAGTTTTGTATTGACCACATGTTTTTCTTCATCATTTTAAGTTTTGGTATTTTTCTTATCTAGTGATTTTTTCATTTCAATAAGTTTATTGGTACCTAACTAAGCAAAACAATAAAGATCAATTATGACTTTGATTTCCTTTTTCAATTATTTTTCAGACCCTTCCAAAACTCAATGTCAATTATTGTCTTCCCGCCAATGAAAAACACCACGGATTACTTACTACACCTTCTCAGTTGATAACTGATTACCTTCACAGATTATAATAACCTTTTGGGATGCCACGGTATTCCACACACTATGGAGTTAACAAATTAGATCAAAGGGCCGGTTTAGATTATCTTAGTGTTTAGGAGAGTGCTTTACTTTACACTCTGTTGCAACATTATGCTGAATCGGGCCCATTTTGGGGGCTCAACCTTTAACGACCTCTGTGGCGTAGTGGTTAGCGCATCTGAATACCACGCGAGAGGTCCCGGGTTCGAATCCCGGCTGGGGAAAAAAAAAATCCCGGGTCTTGGATGTTTACATGTTTGTGACGTCGCTGTTTCTGGTTCCCACGACACAGGATATCCTAGTGTGGGGCCAGAAGCAATGTATGTGCCTGTATGTAAATTTAAATATGTAAATGTAAATTATTATTTTCATGTTCTACAGTTTATTTATTTTTACGCTTTTTATGCTTTCTGTGTTATTTTTTTTTTATTTTACGCATTTAGTGTGTGTGTGTGTGTTTTTTTGTTTTGTTTTGAGTATCAAATAAATAAATTTTCTTTCTTTCTTTCTTTCTTTTTCTTTCTTTCTTAAGGAGAGTGCTTTTGTAGAAACGTGTAAGCGCCACTTGCTTTAGTACGTTTTACGGTATAGTACGGTTCTAGTTGCCTTTCAATTAGAATCAAAATAGAATTGGTTTCTATTGTTCTATCCAGTAAAACCTGAGCGCGTTACTATCCTCGTTAGTGATCTGTGTATAAACTAAAAATTTAGTGAGAACTTTAGGAGAGTGCGCAAGTGACTCGTGACGGGTGCGTGTTGTTTTCATTAACTCGAATTATCAAACTTACTTATGTGTTCCATTAAAACTCATAGTATTTCGAGTAGGATAGCGCTTATTTCCATACGTCGACGAAGTGACACTCTACTGGAAGAAATATAAACGTTCACTCGAACGTCTAGTAATGTACTAATGCACTTGCCTCTCTAATTGTATTATAGCACTCTCCTAAACACAAAAATAATGTAAACCGGCCATAACAGTTCACAATGAAAACTTGTGACACTAACACAACAATGATGACATTGACATGTTTACTTAGCAACGCCATTGTTGAA
Organism: Yponomeuta plumbellus; assembly: GCA_947310845.1. Lineage (NCBI taxonomy): Eukaryota > Metazoa > Arthropoda > Insecta > Lepidoptera > Yponomeutidae > Yponomeuta > Yponomeuta plumbellus. Next base: position 5,326,675 of record OX371206.1, read on the forward strand.
TTTAATAATTTTTATATTGATGCTGCTCGATAATACGAATTTTGCGCCCATATGTTGTCGACTCAGATCAACTATTTTTTTACGCTCTTTCATTTGGTGTGCATATCGTTCGAGTCTACCGTAGACCCGAACGAAATTATTAATATAGATAATAATATGGACGCGCTGAAAATCAGCGTCGCCAATTATTATTTTTTCAAATCTGGAGACACAGCTGAGCGCGTTTCCTATCACCAAAATGTGTTTTAAAAACTAAATTAAAATTAGTTTTCTATATTTAAGTTTAGCTATAAGCGTTATTTTCATGTTTTACATACAATTTTTTAGCAAAAAACATTTTTATTCTTATTCTTATTCAAAAGCAGGGGTGCGGAAGAACGTCGGCTTCTCATTTGGGAGCTCGTAGGTTCGATCCCTGCATGTGCCAATGACTATTACTATTCACTAGTTGAGAAGGAAAACATTGTGAGAAAACCCTAGCGACTGAAGTGTTCACATACATCAGCCATACATACCTACATACGCTACGTACAATGAGGTACAACTCCACGAATTTTGTGTAGGTCTTGCACTCATGAACCGAAATGCCCCCCCCCCGCGACTTTTTGTAGCGATTCTGTCGCGCGTTTTGTAAACGTACTACAGAAGCGATGCCCACGAGCTACTAATGCGCTACAACATCGGGAGTGACGACATCGGGGAAAGAATGGAGGGACGGTGGCCCTCCGTTGTGTTTACAACTGTGGCGATCGTAGGCAATTTTGTGAAATTACTGAATCGCGTTTGCATAGTGACAGAAGCGCGACGGTTTCGCGTTTGCATCGCGACTGAACTGTGGTTACGTGGGCGAGGGCACACAGCTAGCGACCGCATCGTTACTGCATCTCTGCAAAAGTCGTCGTGGGGGAGGGCCCTAAGAAGTCACCAACTTAAACTAAGCGAAAATGCTTTCGAAAACGAAAAAGGAAATGCTTTCGAGGATTCTTTGTGCAAGTAATCCTCGAAAGCATTTCTTTCCGAACCATGTGGGCGCGAGTGGAACAAACTTCCTAACTCTATCTATTTTGAGGCTTAAACAATGTGACCTGAATTATGTCTTCGACCTGCTATGTAGTCTAACCGCACGCCGACTCTGCACAATCCAGCTGAATGTAGAAATGAACACGGACAAGAATAGGGCCGGTTACTGAGTTGAGAATTTTCACTAAGTAAGTACTTAACTGTAGTGCTGTCTCACCAAATTTCTCAGAGAAGAGCGTGACAGAATGTTACTTAAGTATTTACTTAGTGTAAATTCTCAATTCAGAAATCGGCTCTAAGAGAAAGACAAGACGAAGACTAATGTCGAACACCCATGACGCACCCAATCCTGTTGACATTGGCGGCCGTGGTACATACTGACACACGTGCTCATTAGTAGCACGAAAGCACGCTTTTACTGAGCAAGTGCTTTACTCCCAATCTTTCCTGTATTTTTGTATTCGATGTTTTCCGTGAATCTATCCGTCTTCCTTTTTTTGAGGTTTGATAATATAAAACTGCATTGTTGTTGTCAGTCTGTCTTATGAAATCATAAACTTATTTCAACGTAAAGAATTTACATTCTGTTTGTTGTATGTCAATGTGCCTACATACAGAAAAGCTTTGCAAAAAAGCTTATAATAAAATCAACGATTATTTAGAAGACAAGGACGTATGGCATTAAATAGTAGTTAAATATTAAATTTAATCAGAGGATAAATGTGTCTAGTGTTCAACACATCCAAGATATTATTTTGTAAGTTTGATTTGTATTAGCTTTAAGGTGATTTGAGAAAAGATGGTCAGAGTGGAGTTTTTTTTTCGCTGCCTTTTTCTCCATTACAGACGGCCCCAAGGCAGTGGCTAACATTATACATAACTGTATGTACATTGACATTTAACAAGCAGAATGTAAATTCTTTACGTTGAAATAAATTTCTGATTGATTGATTGATTGCTTGGGAGTAAAGTACTTGCTCAATATAAGCATGCTTTCGTGCTACTAATGAGCATATGTGTCAGTACCATTTACACCTGGGACGACAGTCCACCTGGACTCTGGCTTATCTTCCTAGATAAGTCCAACTTTGAAACGAAGAAACCACCGTCGAACAAAACTCGGATCCGCAACGTCCGAGAAACTAGAACACAATTTCGCGTCCAAAATATCTCAGTGTCTCAAGACAAGGGCTCTGTACAATCCAGATTTTAAGTTAAAGTTCTGAACCACCATCGGTAACACTTGTCTGGCATATTCTTCACAACCTTGCATATTACACCCAAAACGATATCAACAGATATTGTATGCTGAAGTGAGCTGTACGCTTGAGGAACTATTTGCTAACGACACATATCAATGACGGCTAAACGGAGACGTCTTTGCTTATTAATAGGGCGCAAACAATTAATTAAAAGACAATAGTGGAATTAGGACTCAGTTGCCCTTCAAACACAGTACCCCTGTTTTGAGAACATACATAGTACAACATTAATTCATTCAACCTCACCCCAAAACTAATATCTAACTCTACAAGGGCGCTATTACACGTATCAGACAAATACATACATTAACTTTGAATCGTACATTTTGTAAACCGTCTAATATTAAACTTTGATTCCACGCAAATTTACCACCCACCTGCTTGCGTCGCAAACCTATATCGATATATTTAATCGGAACTCGAATCTCACACGTGTTGGTAAATAGCTTAATCTCCGGTGGAGGCAACGGGCTTATTTGTTTCCGAGCACGCGCAACAAATATCTGTTTTGTGATTTACATCGCACCGCCGATGTTGCACAAAGAGTTGAACTAGACAGATGGCTTATTCGCTCTCCTCCTCTCACGATCTCTTTTTCACAATTCCAAACTTTCTGGGCTGGTTGCAAGATATTTCTTTTCAAATAAGAACGGCATTTTAATCTGAAGCTTGTTAGTTTATTCATTTGTTTTTTATGTTAATGTCTTTAACATGCAATAACAAACGGTCTGTTGTCCGTTAATAATATAAGACCAAGATATGAAGCCTGTGTACATTGAAGGTACTCACCTTCAATGATCTTTCAATAAATATGTATTGATAATTATAAGTAATAAAATATTTTATTGATTAATTATTACCTAGTCTTAATGACGTTCCAAATAAATATCTGCTGACGAGTGTCAATATCCCCATAACCAAAGGTGGAATAGAAATTTGGGGGAAAATGCTTATTACTATTGAGCTCGCCTATACAGAAATGTGCAGCTCAGAATCTTCATATTAAGGCTCACTACAAGTGGTTTTACACTGTCAAAATAGCAATAAATTCGAGTTCGCTTATTTCTGAACTACAATGAATTGGCTGAGCGTTAATAGAGTCCATAGAGCTGCACTGTAGTCGACTCTCTGTCTCGTCCAGTTGTTTGTCATTTGTGGTTGTAGTAACTCTGTCCGCTACGTGACAAGCTGTTGTTGTCTGGTAATCCATTAATAACAGCGGGCAAGCATGGACTCTACTTCAATATCAACAGTTGGAATAAAGGAGTCCTTCTGGAACTGGAACGTAATATAAATCCCATGTTAAGTTAGTACACGTGGTTGAGCATTTATTGTAAGTCCTATATTAGTCCCTCCACCAATACGGACTTGGCCCCCGTGGTGGAGTATGGCCTATACCTTCCTCAGGGAAGGGACCCGTGCCCCTCGGTGGGGACATAATGGGTTGATGATGTATATTAGTCTACTGAACAAAGCAGGTGTAGAGTGCGTGCGCTGGAACCTAAGCAGTTCCTTCAAGAGTTTCTTCAGGATGCCCAGAGGGTAAACATACTAAAAATCCCCACCTCTAGGGGGAGGGGTTAAAGTTACCACTTTTGAGTGTTTCGCTAATATGGGAACATTAACCCCCTCCCCCCACTCCAGCACCCCCCTAGAGGTGGGGATTTTTAGTATGTTTACCCTCTGGGCCACCTGAACAATTTTCCGAAGAAATTGCTTAGGTTAACGTTCACGCACTCTACACCGGCTTTTAGATTATTCGATAGCTATGTTGCTGTCATTATAATGCTCTCTAAATCTCTAAAAAAATATTCGAAATCTGACATTGACATCTCCTCTAGCCTTAACGCCTTCAAATCTTCTATTAGTGAAGCTCTAACTTTTACCTGAATTAATAAATCCATAGAATACATCTTACTTGTTACTCATTCAGCTTAAGTTACATAAATTATTGTTGTAATTTATATTACTTACTCACTTTACGGTATTTTATGATGTTTCTTTATTAGGCATTAGGCATTTTGTGGTTACCTATAAGTAAGAGTGCACATGGCCTTTTAGATTTTAAGTTTATAGACTACGTAATTTAAGTGTAACTCTTGTTGGTGATACTTAATAAAATAAAATAAAAATAAATACTATGTATTAAAAATCCTTACTTACGATGTTTTTTTTAGCTTGTCAGTAATAATAATAATAATAACTTCCACACCACACAAACACTTTTCCTGGTCCCAAACTAGGATACCCTGTGCTATGGTAATCAGGCAAGGATACCACAAACATCGAAAAGCACCTAGACTGTGACCATTTGTACGGCTGCCCCCAGTGAGAATCGAACCCACGACCTGTGCCTCGATAGTTAAGCACGTTAACGGCTAGACCAATGAGGCAGTATCTTTAAGTTATAAGTTAGCACGACAAGTCCATTATATTAATCAATCATTGGCCTTAACTATAAGCTTGTATTGGTTTTATTAATGCTACATTCAAAATATTTAGTGGCCCTACTTTGGCTAGTCTGTAGAAGAAGAAAAAACCTTTTTTATATGTTTCGCCATATTTTTTGTTCCCTTAGGGCTATTAAAAATAGATAACAACCTATTCTCAGACCTATCGAATGTACATGTAAAATTTCATCGAAATCGGTCAAGCCGTTTCGGAGGAGTTTGCGCACTAACATTGTGACATGAGAATTTTATAGGTATATTAGAATAGAGAATAGATAGAAGATAGATAATGAGTTGATGATGATAACTTTAAATAAATGAAGCATTTTTGTCTGACGAGTTTTGTGTCTAGAGTAATCCTCAAGACATTGAGTTTAGGGAAACTAAGTTTTCGTGATAAAAACGATTTCTAACATTGATTAGTCTACGAATAGAAATCTATTCTAAGTTTATTCGTATTTTAGTTCAAAGAGCTACGCCCAAAACGTATTCTGAACTAAGAAATCATATTTTAGCCAAACAAGTTTCATCAATATGTTTTACATAAAGTACACATTATGATAATAGTTCTACAATAACTAAAGAATTAAAACCACGTTCTACATTTACTTATGAGGTACTGTTTCTTTCCAATTTTAACCCCTTAACTTACTTCTAAACTTCCTTTCAGGGAAATTTTATTCGCCTCATTTAAAAACTTAGACTGAATCAAATTTCCATACCAATTATCATTGCTATGCCTTTGGATTTTATAAAACATGACCTACGTTTTAAACAGGGCGTGCCTTATTCGAGAACCGAATTTCATGCAAATCCGTTCAGTCATTTAATCGCGATTCAGCGACAAACATTACCGGTGTTAATAAGTTAATTCCGGATTTATACTTGCTTTCAAGCTCTGCGAATCACAGCGAAATGTCGGTCCCTTCTGACAAAAAAACAAGTAAGTGGATTTGGAATTCAGTTAATAATGTTTTGGTCGGTTTTATTTATAGAAAAATATAATAACGTTTAAAACAATTTAATTACATATTTGCGCCGTTTGGGGTCGAAACGATGGGCACATGGGGCCCAGAGGCGCGCCTGCTGTTCAAGGACCCAGCGGCGCGCCTAGTCGACGCATCAGGAGACCAGAGAGCTGGCGCGTACCTCGGCCAAAGGATAAGCCTGGCCATACAAAGGGGCAACGTCGCCAGCATTCTGGGCTCATTGCCGCGGGACAGTGTTCTGGGACAGGTATTTCATTTGTAAATATATAGTGTGAAGATATTTATATAGGTACTACCATATTTTTATATTTAAGTTATATTTATTTTCATTTAGGTATAGTTAGCTCATTATTAATATTATATAATTAATGTTATTTATTTAGCAATTATTAAATTTGTGATTATTTAATGATTATTTGTAAACAATTCTTAACTGCATTTTGAAATAGTCTGTTGTGACATCGAATTTTTCACAGACAATTTGAATTATTTTGAATAGTGTTTTTAGGAATTGTGTTTTGTTAAGGCCGGTTAGTAAATGATTAAATACCAAATAAAAAAATATATATTAAATAAAAAATATTGAACTGCATTATTTTTTTAATTATTCGTTCAATTTTGGGACGTAACTCAAACTAAGTGAGAGAAAAAAAAATAGAATTTTAAACCGGCTTAAACCAGCTTGGTTACTGTATAATTTTGATGGTTTTTTAAGTTTTCATACAATTTAAGAACTTGACACGGCCAATTTGTATGAGAGATGACAAAATTTTAAAATTTTTGAAATCAAATTATTTAAAAGATTTGAATTTATTTTTTCAGGTAATTGATTGCTGTGTAACAAAAAAAGGTTTTAATTGAAACTTTTGACTTCTGTAAATCTGAACTTGTTTTTTCAAGATTTCATAAAATCTTGGAATAAACTCGTAAGTAATACAAACTTGTACCGGGACGTTCGGGTGAAAGTTTCCATTGTTGAAATAAAAAAAATATTGATTTACAGTTGTTTTGATGAAGAAGGAATAAAATAACAGAGTCCATAGAACTATGGGTTCCAAAAACCGATGCAAGTTTTTTTGGAACAACCTAGTGAACCTAGTTTTTTAGTTACTAGGTTTTTTGAGAGCTTAAGCACCGATTTCTGAATTGAGAATTTACACTAAGCAAATACTCAAGTAACGTGCTGTCACGCTCTTTTCTAATGAAATTTGCCGAGACAGCACTACAGTTAAGTAAATACTTAGCGAAATTCTCAATTCAGAAATCAGCCCTAAGAGAGAGATGAGCAACCGACGTCGCGAGCTCCGTCTCCACTCGAGTGCGAGCGGTTGCTCTGACTAAGCTCTGCGAATCAGAGCGAAACTAGTTCGGACTCTTCCGACAAAAGGTCAAGTAAGTGTATCCGGAATACAGCTAAAAACGTGTAATGCTCACGTGTTTTATTACCTTTTAAGAATATTAAATGATGTTTGACTTCGCAAGTATTGATTGCACTCATGGATCTTGAGATTCTTGGTATACGAACACTCATACCTAATTTGTATTAGCTAGGTGATTTGAGAAAAGATGGTCAGAGCGGAGTTTTTTTTGCTGCCTTTTTCTCCACTACAGACGGCCCCAAGGCTGCGGCTAACATTATACATAACTGTATGTACATTGACATTCAACAAGCAGAATGTAAATTCTATACGTTGAAATAAATTTTTGATTTCCGATTTCTGAAAGTTCTAGTGGACATTTGCGTGTAGGGCAGGTGCATACATACTATGATACTATTAATACACGACATAAAAATAGACTCTACCTCCCTCCTTCGAGACTCAAAATGTTAAACTGCAGCCCATATTACTTGTCAGTAAAAATTTTCAATAAACTCCCTGTAATAATAAAAAATGAAGAAAAATATAATAAGTTTATGATTAGGCTAAAATCATATCTAGTAAAAAAATGCTTTTATTCACTGGATGAATTCTTAAATTCTAAAAATTGTATTTAGATGTATAATATTAATGATACGATGTTAGATATAAGTCTTACCCGTTGTGCCATACCCGTAAAGGGTGACTAAGTCCTAAGTTACTATAAAATGTATTTACACTTAGTCTGCAATAAATGATTGATTGATACCTTGTGAGCTAGCAACACCTAGTGGAAAACCACCTATTAGACTCAGACTATTTGTACAAATCAAGCTACGGAAAACTCCAGAGGTAATCAAATCCATGACCTCTGGTATTCTAGCCGGCTCATTGCAGGTGAAAAATTTCTTGGAATAATAATTAAGTACTTGCACAAGACACGAGTGATGAAAGGGGAGATACCTGTTACTTTAGTTAAGGAATATATTATTAGTCATATTAAAACAGAAAATGTTCGCTGAATGACTGATGAAAAGTATATTCTTTTGTTATTACTTCTAATCTATTTTTAATGAATAAAATCGAAGACCTATGCTTGGATGCTTGTCACTGAATCGATCACAAATGGCTGAATTAATATGTATTTAATTTGGCTGACTAGTATTAAAAAATAGGATGCTTTTATTAGAATTTCGCGTCATTGAGTTGGTCAATAAAGTTGTATAAAAAATATGTTATTTGCAACTTCGGACTTTGTGACTATGAATTGTTAATTAACTCATAAAAGGAACTATATATTAAAAAACACATCTATTTTCACTCGTCTGCAATCACGAAAAATATCACTTTTAGGCGATTCGATTCGCTACATAAAACACTACATAAAAAAAATCCAACACTAAAAATAACACAAAATTTCCGGAATAAATGTGGCTCAACACTCACCGACGTCCGGGACACCTGTTGCGCTATGAATGCTGGTCCGGAGGCTGTATCCAGCATTTTATAGGGCGGCCCGCCCACCCACGGTGGCTCTCAAACTATTCGGGGCTAAACTTACAAAGCCCTTACACGAGCAAGGTTGGGCCATCCTAGGAATTACCCTTATACATCAAATATGAGGGTAGGGAAGGAAGGTAAGTCAGTTGTTAATTTTATTAACTGTGCCAAATAAACAATCATGATTAAATAGATAAAAAGGAAATATATACCAAAACATATTTCATCTAGCTAATAACCAGTTAAACAGTAATGAGGTGACTTTTTCAACTACGTAATGAGACGATCACGTAATAATGTATCACCTTCGATCACACTAGGTTGGTAAAGGGACCCCTTGGACGCTGCAGTGCCTGGGATCGAAGATATCAAGTTCGTGTCCTGTCACGGTCGCCAATTTTATGTCCATAAGTGAGAAGAGTCTGCTTTAAATTTTAATACTGCGTTAAAACAGTGATTACACAATGAATTTTAGATAGTAAAACGATTAATACGACACATTTGTTCTCGCTTTTATTTCCCAGAGTATGCTAAACTATAGCTTTACAATTTACGAATTATAACAAAAAACAAAAATCTTTGTATTGAATGTCTTATGGTCACCACCGGCCAACTCGATTGTTTTTGCACTTCACACATTTCCAAAACATATAAATAATATTCTAATTATATCTGAGGCTCACTTAGGCCTCTTCAATATTTCAGAACAGGACTTTCATCATATTATTATTATCTTTTTTCTGTTTCTTTCTATCCGAAGTATATACTGTATGTATGGTGTGCGTGTGTGTATGTACTTAATGTAAGTCACCTAAATAACAGAGGTCTCTGTTCTTCGAATCACGATTTCCTCGCAAAGTTTGGGAGCCACCGAGAAAGCGGTTCGAGAAATCACGTCTGCGGTGCTTAGACGTAATTCATTTACTTACCCCGCATTCTGTCAGCCAGACCACTTGTCGAAACCGGTGGTTTGTCTCATTTTGTCTCTAGAGCCTGCGTACTGTCTGACTTTTACAACCCTGTCCTTTATTTTATACTTTGACAGTAAAACAGTAAATCAGAAGTTTGGTGAAAAATTACATGTTCTTACTGTAGTAATATTAAGTACCTACACACCTTAATTATTAAATTATGTACTTTTTAAGTGTATGTATAGTTTAGTAACTTGTTTGTTGCTTTGGAATTTCTGTAGAACCTTCATTTAGTCCGCAAAGTCTTCACAATGAAATAAAAATAAAGTAACTTAAAAAAATTGCTCATTTCGTATCAAGAGACAAGAGTGGCTTTGGCAGATTTTGTCGACATCGGCTGGTTGCCTGTTCAAACGATAAAAATTAATAATAAATGTTCTTCTCTAAAATTGTACAGCAAGATGTTTACAAATTGTGTGATAATAACCTAAATAGTGTGATAGATCGTCCTATAGATATGACCCGCGAAGAGCGCGGATTTTTTCAGGCAGAAAGTGTGGACGTGCCCAACACGGTTCGGCGATTCCAAGCGCTAAGGTGTGTGAACACTTCAAGCACTCGTGTTTGCTCACAATGTTCTCCTTCACCGTAAGCGAATGCTGCATAAAAATACAAATTGTCAAACTATCATCAGCATCATCATCAACCCATTATTTCCTCACCAAGGGGCACGGGTCTCTTCCCTGAGGAAGGTATAGGCCATACTCCACCACGGAGACTGAGTCCGGATTGGTGGAGGCTTGTAAGAAAAGTGGCTGGTCTTACTGTCAGAAATTTTCAAGCCGCCCTAAGGCCTCTGACTTGGCTTAACGACTGCCATTTATCGACGGCAGCCGCAATTATATTTTTTTCTGTAATTTATTTTGTAATTTTTTTTATATTTGATATGATGTTGATAATATTAGAAATCAATCAATCCAAAAAAAGTACTCATTTCGCAACTCCTGATGTAAAATTGCAAAATATATTATGTGACGTCACACTTGGGAGTGGGGAGGGGGTCTCAAATCGTGGCCAACTGTGACAAGGACTAGATAGTATAATAGGTAGTTATTCAATTCATACATACATTATATAAGCTCACGCCTGTATCTTAGAGGGGTAGTCAGAGACCTGGGACTGTCACTTGCCACGGTCCTGACAGAGCACTTTCGGTTCATCGATATTCATTAGTCGTTGCATGAACGCACGCCGGGTTCGAGTAATTTTTACCTTGCCCTTTGGTCGCTCATATTTGGTCGAAATAATATATCCACCTGAAATCAGAAATCAAAAATTTATTTCAACGTAAATAATTTACATTCTGCTTGTTGAATGTCAATGTTATGTATAATGTTAGCCGCTGCCTTGGGGCCGTCTGTAGTGGAGAAAAAGGCAGCGAAAAAAAACTTCACTCTGACCATCTTTTCTCAAATCACCTTAAAGCTAATACAAATCAAACTTACAAAATAATGTGTTGAGGCGTCTTTTACCGGCCCTTCCACTCACATTCGCTCGCTAAATTTGTTTGTAAGTATCAACCCAATTAAATTATCGAGTTTTAGAAATCTCTGACTGATGTAGTCTAATTAAAAATGAAACATTATCAACTGTGAAAAAAAAAATATAAAAAATATTTTCCATGTTACCGGAGCTCAGGGTATCCTAGTCTGGGATCAGATCAAGTGATTGTGAAGTGTGGATGTTATTGTCACGCGTGACGTTTATTGGTATTTTTATTTCTCACGTCCGTTATTTTATCTTCTTCACCCAACGATACGATTGTCTTCACCAAATCTTTCCTCGAAAGCATACATAAACATTTACATACAGGCACATACATTGCTTCTGGCCTCACTCTAGGATACCCTGTGTCGTGGGAACCAGAAACAGCGACATCACAAACATGTAAACATACAAGACCTGGTGTTTTTTTATCCCCAGCCGGGAGTCGAACCCGGGACCTCTCACCTGGTAGGCAGATGCACTAACCGTTGCACCACAGAGGTCGTTGACATTTTTCCGAATCATTAAAAAATATGGCCACGGTGCCAGAAATAAAAGCGGCCAAAAATACGAAACATAATACGTGGTATCTAAATAAAGCCTGCAGGTTGGTTGCGGAAACTGAATTATAGCCCGCTTCCGACCTAACAGGGCTTTTAGTTTAAGTTCATCAGGTTACCAGGGAAGCATCCGTCCAACAGACATGTACACTGGGGTACATGCAACGTGTCGATACCGAGAAACTTATCGCTCGTCCGGAGTAACAATGATATGATTACATTTTGTAGGTGTAGGCAGGCAGGCCCCCTTGGATGGTCTGGCAACCTGGTTACGACGGCGGGGAGTCTTTGAATGCGGAGCGGCATAAGGCCGGGCTGCCTGAGTGATCTTAAACGATCACGAAAGTTAAGCAACATAGAGCGCGTTCAGTGCATTGATGGGAGATAGTTCTATGACTAACGCTAGTGGCATTTTCCCGAGCGGTTCCATGCTTCGCAAGGCACGTTAAGCAGTTGGTGCCGGCTGCCGTCGATAGATGGCAGTGGTTAAGCCAAGTCCGTCAGTGGCGGATAGAGGAACGCCCTCCAGATATGGTGGTTACCGGCTTCGGCCGGCACGGACCAAAATCAGAGGTAGGGGGACGTCCAGTGGCTTGCGCTGCTGGATGTCCCGCGGGGTCCACCATGGGCCCCGCACCCGTAACCCCACATTGAGCGGGGCCGGGGGCCTTCGGGTCGCGAGGAGACAACCTCTATAAAAAACACACGGTGGGGGCCCTCTCTATGTCCCTCTGTCCAGCAGAGGGCATGGAAGAGGGCTGGAGGGGCGGGGAGGGGCGCGAGATCCACAAGCCGGGCCTGGGAGGGGAAACTGCGGGAGGTAAGCCAGGGACCAGGGACTGGTCACCCCATATGGTCCCTGGCCGAGGCATGTTTCATGGAAGGGTTGACTAGATGGGCCAAAGACCGGGCAGAGGGCCAAAAAACGGGTCTTCGATAGCTGGAGGCTCGGGGAGCTCGCGCCTCTCCGCCGGGAGAGCCGGTGGCGCGGGAAACGCTACGCGGACCTTGCGCCGCCGGTTGAGTGAGGGTCACAGACGGCAGGTTGGGGGACCTGCCGTCCGACATCGTGACGGGAGAAGGGGTGGGGGGCCCATGCCCCTTCTCCAGTGAGGGTGGGCCCGACTCCTTGTGAGTCGGGTCGACGTCGCCGGGGCGCCGGTGTCGCATTCGCGTTGTGGTTTCACACCACTTGCGAGATCCGGCGGCGCCCCATTGCACTGGGTGTTTTAGGAGGTATGCCTCTCCTATTATTAAGAGAGGAGTGTCCGACACACGGCCGTCGCCCTCCCTCAAGGGTGGCGGTTATGGTGCACAAAGCATTTCACCCCGTTAACAAAAAAAAATAAAATAAAAAAAAAGCAAAGGGAAGACACCCGTGTCCCTCGGTGGGGACATGATGGGTTGATCATGATGATGAATTAAAAATTCACAGGTAAAAATGCATCCAGCTCAGTTCTGACGGCACAACTCTCGTACAAGCTTTGTATCGCGCGCGATAAAGCGATAAAAAGTTGAATTATTTCGCTCTCACTCGCTACGCCTAGCAAAATGACGACCTCTGTGGCGCAGCGGTTAGCGCATCTGACGAGAGGTCCCGGGTTCGAATCCCGGCTTGGGACAAAAAATAAAGAAACCCAGGTCTTGGATATTTACATGTTTGTGACGTCGCTGTTTCTGGTTCCCACGACACAGGGTATCCTAGTGTGAGGCCAGAAGCAATGTATGTGCCTGTATGTAAATGTTGTTAAATGTAAATGTTATATGGCGCGTCTCTTCACCGCTTTAGCTGCAGAGGTTGTATTAAGAGAGCTGCTTTTCATATTATGTTACGCCTTTCGTTGTCCGGCTACGAAACTACGCGTTTCGTCGAGCTGCTACGAAGAACTACGGCGTAGTCGCTACGAAAATGAACATTCTGCACTAAAAAAAAGGTTGTTCATGGACAAAATGTATTAGTATCGATAAAATACGCTTTTTATGTAGCAATAAAACCCCAAAAATATCTTATCTTAGGTTATTATTATAATTTATAGTACGTCCCAATGCGGGGTATAGGCCTTCTCTGAGAGAGGTTATGGGTTTAGTTTAGCATATTCGTCGGAATATCCTTAACTACGCAGTAGGCATCTCTGTCTATCCTATGAATTATGTACGATTTTATGAATGTTAAAATACTTTTTAAGGTTCTCGGGGTTTATTTTGCAGTAGGTACGCAATAGAGAATAATAAGAGCATAACTTTGACCTAGACTTACCAAAGTGCCTGACAGAAGCAATCTTGTGTTCTGAGAAATTTCATTCCTTGTTAATAACTGCAACTGTCTCGTTGGTCTAGCCATTTATGTGCTTAACTACCAGTATCGAGGTCCTGGGTTCGATTCCCACTTGGGGCCGCCGTACATTTGTACAAATGGCCACAATCTGGGTGTTCTTTGATGTTTCAGAAATCAGAAATGAGAAATTTATTTCAACAAGAATTGACATTCTGCTTGTTGAATGTCAATGTACTTATGATGCTAATGTAAGCCGCTGCCTTGGGGCCGAGTGTAGTGGAGAAAAAGGCAGCAAAAAAAAAACTCCACTCTGACCATCTTTTCTCAAATCAACTTAAGTCTAATAGAATATTTGGTACAATGTCCATCTATTTATAAGAAGGCCAAAATTAAAATTAAAGACCAATGAGTGCAATCAATAGTCAAAATGTCAAACATCGATTGATTTTCTTAAAACACCAATGCTGCGGCCAGACACACGTACAACACCCGTTCACGAGCATAACGCAGTGGTCAGCCATCGCCAGTCTCAACCATATTAGAGGGAGATAGGCGACCCGGCCACCGCGCCACCATTCGCATGTTTGTGATGTCTTTCCCTGGTTACCATAGCACAGGGTATCCTAGTTTGAGATCAGGTCAACTGATTGTGTGGTGTGGGAGTTGTTGTCACATTTCACCGTAAAATAATCAGAATCTTTTTCCTGTAATTAAAAATCTAATTATTATTATTTTCTATCATTGATGGTAATGAATAATAATTAATAATTATTATTGATTTGCGTAGAATGTACCACAGGAATGCCACTGTACTGCTATTGTTTAGTAGACTACAAAACGGAGTCAACTACCAGCTAGTGTTGAGCTAATATAATTCCACTGAACAAATTGTGTTTTTGACACTACGCCCTAAGTGATTGTGTTGTTATAATATTATTACTCGTATTTACAAAATTGCGGACCTTCTAGCGCGATTTACATATTTAGCATATTTAAATAAATAGAATTCCTTAAAAAATTGCAGGCTCGTCCCATTTGTCCGGATATATCCAGCGTGTCTGAAGTTGAAGAAACCGGTCAAGTGCGAGTAGGAGTCGCTTCTTCAGGGTTCCGGACAAATGATTACAATATCGTCTGCTTCAGGGACTTCACACACGGCAGCTATAATATACATTACATCCCAGGATGTATAGCTTAGAGACCGCTCAGTACCTTTAAGATACGAAGATGTAAAGATGTATATTATAGCTGTCGTGTGTGTTCTCCTGACGATTTCTATGGAAAGATGTAATGAGATATATCGTGCTATAATATACATCTTTACCTTATAGCCGCCGTGTGTGGTGTCCCTTATTGGTGGAGTCGTTAACGCGCTTAACTAAAGGGTTTTCCAATAAGAGGTGTTATTTTGATATTCAAAGAAGAATGCCATTTTTTAATATAAATGATCAGATATTTATTTCATTATGAAGAGGAATGTATGCCGAAGGTATGAAAATTTCATGAAAAGGATGCGGTCCTGTAAGCGTGGTCATGGTGGTCACTGATGTTATTTTCCACTATTAACGGCATACCTTCCTCTTCATAATGAAATAAACAACCCATCATTTATATTAAAAAATGGCATTTTTCTTTGAATATCAAAATAACACCTCTTATTGGAAAATCCAAGAAGTCGTTGGTTCGATTCTCACTGGGGGCCGCCGTGCATTTGTACAAATGGCCTCAGTGCTTAGTGCGAGTTTTTTAACTACTCGATCGCGTTAACGTAAACTCATATTCTATAGGAGTGACAAAGCGCGCCAGCTAGTTGTCTCTTTGTCACTCCTATACAAATTGCAAACGCTCTCGCTATCGAAAGTGAATGAAAAAACTCGCACTAAGCACTCTGCACGCGGATGGACGGTATAAAAGGCAGCGCGCGCTTGCGCTCGCCCTTTATTCCGCTCCGAGCCGCCGTTGGTGTAATGCCGGCGGCAGACATAGCTTCAAAGATTTGAACACCTTGTTTGATTGCTATGTGTGGCGCGATACTTTGAATATGTGTGCAAAGTTTGAACAAACATTTGCACTTTGCCATACGGTGTCGGTTTTTTAGCGCACATCAAAGCGTTAAAAGTCGACTGTGGACTGTGGAGTCGACCGGCATAAGACCCATACGATATTATTATTTTGCGTTACTTTGTTTCTGATTTGTTCTTGCTCAATTGTTGAAGATTTCTGTGCTAATTATTTTCTGTTTTGGTAAAGATTTTCTTAGGAGAAATTAGTTTTGTTCATGTAAAAATTTGTTGAGAGTTAAAACTATTTTGTGACTTTTGTTTTAATATTTTTAGCTCGAATTTGCTGAAAATACATTTTTTAAATTGAAACAAAAATTTTGCTTTCATTTGATTGGAGGACGTAGTATTTGTTAGTTCCGGTTATGCTAATTTTATAATTATAGCCTACTTGCTGTCCTGGCAAACTTCGTACTGCCAAAGTTTTCGTTTTTTTTTGTCATATACTCTCACCATTTAAACCTTCCTTTTTTAGAAAGAAGAAAGAAAGAAAGAAAAATATATTTATTTGACAACACAATACTCAAAAACTCAAAATTACGCAACATAATACAACATTCAACAGAATACACAAATAGGTGACGGTAGAAATACAAGTAACACAAAGACAAGCCTACAAAAAATATCTAACAAAATATCGGGAAGTTTTAACTTTTAAGTATTGAGTCCCCAAAATGGGCCCGACTCAGCCTAATGTTGCAACCGAGAGGCAACTTTTTAGGAAAGTTTTAAAAAATTTCTCTCCGTAAGAACTATCCTCGTACCTCAAAGAATATTCTAAAAAAAAGTTCAGCGATCCATTATTGTATTAAAGATGCGACCCGCAAAAATTTACAACCTTTTGGCCTCCTCAGCAGTCAGGTGAAAACGGTCACCAAACGTGGCAGACAGACGACAGATCGAACCTAAGGCTCTAATTATATGCGTCCGCGCGACCGAGCGTGGCAGACAGACGACAGATCGAACCTAAGGCTCTAATTATATGCGTCCGCGCGACCGAGCGGATTAGCCGCAGATTCCAGCGACCGCAGCCAAGTCGCTTTTTGATTTATATGAAGCGGCCCGAGCGTCTCCGCTCTCCACACATTCTTTCAAACAACTAAAAAGCGTCCCGTCCGCTTCAAATGCACCGATACAAGTGAACACGTTGAAACTCGTCCGAGCGGCCGGGCCGCGCGACCACGCCGCTCGAAGGCGCGATCGCGCCGCTATTTAAATAAATCGTTACACACAATTGCTTGTAATTTCGTGGTGTAGCGGCCGGGCCGCTCGGTCGCGCGGACGCATATAATTAGAGCCTTAGGTTTATTTTTATCGACGGAACTCTAAGCGAAAAAACATGTACCAGCCAACCTGTTCCGGCTCTGTCTCAAATGGCATTTCTGAAGATGCAAACATTTGACGACTTCTGTGGCGCAGCTGTACCTACCATGCGAGAGGTCCCGGGTTCGAATCCCGGCTGGGGATAAAAAATCTCAGCTTTTGGATGTTTACATGTTTGTGATGTCGTTGTTTTTGGTTCCCACGACACAGGGTATCCCAGTGTGAGGCCAGAAGCAATGTATGTGACTGTATGTAAATGTTTATGTCTATGTTTATGTATACTTTCGAGGAAAGATGTAGTGTAGAAGATAAAACAACGGACGTGAGACATAAAAATGCCTAATCTATTGTTCATGTTTTTTGTATTTGTATGTACTTACATACAAATGTATTTACGAGTAATTTATATTTTAAAGCCAAGAGCATCTGCCACCAAACTGTTATGCAGTTTGGAAGAAACCAACTTCTATGTTTTTCTATATTTCAATAA
Source organism: Yponomeuta plumbellus (assembly GCA_947310845.1). Lineage (NCBI taxonomy): Eukaryota > Metazoa > Arthropoda > Insecta > Lepidoptera > Yponomeutidae > Yponomeuta > Yponomeuta plumbellus. The sequence continues at coordinate 5,344,418 of OX371206.1, forward strand.
TTTTCTCTATGAATAAACATCTTCAATCAATCAATCAATCCATCATTCATTCAATCAATCAATCAACCAATCAATCAATCAATCAACCAACCAACCAACCAACCAACCAATCTATCAATCAATCAATCAATCAAGGCCCTGTCTTTCCCTATCTTTCCCTACCTATCAGGTTACTTCATGTACGTGTATGTATTTACCTAGTCTTGCCATAAATACTGTAACAAACAAAAATATTTTTTTTTCTTTTGCAAATAACATTTATTACTTTTACAGTCTGTTAGTTTAATACATAAATATAAAACAATTTAAAATATAAAAAGCTTATTCGAAGTGGTTGCCATTGGCTGCAATACAGTCCTTTAAACGTTGAGGCCAGATATCAATAGAAGCACGCACTCTTTCCATGGGAAATTTCTTCACTGCCAATCGTATGGATTGTTTTAGGGACTCCAAATTATCATGGCGCTTAGAGCAAGCCGTACTCTCTAAAACGGACCATAAATCATAATCCAGCGGATTAAGATCGGGAGTAGACGACGGCTAGTCTTCAGCTCTGATGAAGTCCGAAACGTTCGTTTCCAACCAGGATTGCGTAGACCGAGCTTTATGACCCGGCGCAGAGTCTTGCTGGAAGGACCATTCTTGGTTATTGAACATGGTGTTGTTAAGGGGCTTTACTACCTTTTCAAGAATGGTATCTTGATACACTTGCGCCGATGTTTTGATACCTTTTTCACAAAAGTATGGCTCAGTCACTCCTTCATAGCTAACACCCCACCAAACCATACTGAAGTCGGATAATGCCCACGTTGCACTCTGTCGACTAATTGGGAAGCTTTCTTAGAGCTGTGAGCATAAATACGGTCATTTTGTATGTTAAAATGTTGCTCAATTGTAAAAAAATTCTCATCCGTAAACAAAATTTTTCTATGACCTCCCTTTGCGTACCGCTTCAGTAGTTGTTGCGACTTTACCACCCTATTTTTAAATGATCAGTTAAGAAATGACCAGTATATCTCTTATAGGCTGCAAGTCCTAAGTCATCTTTTGAAATACGCGACATGGTTCTAGGTGCTATCTTCATCTCCCGAGATAAAATCTTTTGCTTTCGGACAGGATTTCTTCGAATTCTTTCCCTTACTGCTTTGACCACCTTTTTCGTACGAACACTACGTGGACGGCCAGATCTTTTTCTGTCACAGACAGAGGAGGTCTCATTGTACCTATTAATAGCCCGGTACACAAACATTTTACTAATACCAAGCGTATGGAGAGTTTTGAAAATTGCATTTGGCTCCATACCTACTTTGTGTAAGGCAATCACAGCGATTCGGTTCTCTTTATCACCCCACTCCATTTTAATATCGCAAAATATTGTACAATATATTGGCGCCAAAATGAGAAAACACAATGAACAATCATATAAAAATGACAGATTCCAAATTCAAATGTAATATTTTGTTTATTTTTAATTGTAACAGTATTTATGGCCAGACTAAGTATATCACAAATATTTTTTTACGTCTAGGGAAGTTTTGATTGGTACAAACTCCACTTCTTAACGTACTTTTTACTGTTATCTTTTTTACTGTTTAGCAATTCACATCGAAAGATCGCGCTGAGTGGGACACAAATTGTGACTGAGCACATGCGAACGTGACGTGCAAATTGTATTAGGCACGATGCCTACCGACTGCGCTAGTGTTTGCGGATGTGGGCAAATTGCTTGGAGCGCGTTACTCAGTTAGTTGGGCTAGAGATGGCTGTAGCTTTCACACTACACAATAACTGTCCTGGCGTGCAATTACGTAAGGGGCCTCTTGCACGCCGACCTTTTGCAGCGATGCAGTAGCGATGCTGTCGCGCGTTCGCATCGATACAGTCGCGACGCGGTCGCTACCCCAGGGCCGAATTTAGGAGAGGGCAACCGGGGCGAAAGCCCCGGGGCCTCTACAAACGGGGGGCCCCCATAATAGAAACTTCGGAAAAAATCTTTCAAATAAAAAAAATGTGTTTGTTAAATACTAAGTGAATCTACTTGGTTTCACAATAAATTATTTACGGAAAAACTCGACTGAAAAAATTTGTGTATTTTATTTGGCAAATAATTTCGGGCGAGGGGGGCCTCCGCTCCTTTGCTGCCCCGAGGCCTCTGGACCTCTAAATCCGGCCCTGCCTCGCCCACATAACCACGATTCAGTCGGGATGCAAACGTAAAAGCGTCGCGCTTCTGTCGCGATGTAAACGCGATTCAGTAAGGACACAAAAATGCCTACGATCGCCACAGTTTTAATCACAACAGTGGGCCACTCTGTCCATCCTTTCCCCGTTGTCGTCCAATACGGTCGCTCGTTTGTATCGATACAGTCGCGATGCTGTAGCGCGTTGGCATCGCTTTCTTTCTTTAGAGGTATTTAGCACATTCTTTTTCCTTCTTTCGTAAACACTACACATTATGAACCGCACAGAATGTGGCAGAATTCAAGTAAGTGTATCCGTAAAACACTTACCTATGGATAAAAAATAAAATAACTAGTTTTTTTTTTCAGTCATTATAAACTCTATCATCGAATCGCTCATAGCCCCGGCTGCCTGAGTGATCTTAAACGACACGAAGGTTAAGCCACATAGGGCGCCTTCAGTGGATGGATGGATGACCGTTATATGACGAACGCTAGTGGCATTTTTCCGAGCGGTTCCGTGTTTCGCCGTCGATAGATGGCAGTCGCTAAGCCAAGTCAGAAGCCTTAGGGCGGCTTGAAAACTTCTGACAGTAAGACCAGCCATTAGTCTTACAAGCCTCCACTAATACGGACTTGGACCCCGTGGTGGAGTATGGCCTATACCTTCCCCAGGGAAGAGACCCGGTGGAGACATAGGGGTAGATGATGATGATATTAGTGGTCTTTTTCGTAAAAAGTCGATTCAACTTAATTGTCTTAAAAATTGTGTTGGTGAGCCCCTCGGCTCAATAGGCACAAAAAATCAACTGATGGAACACTTTTAAGACAAAGCTACTGCCGGTTTATAGTAGGTAGTACTACCTCTCATACACGTTTTTAACACCGTTTTAAGAGTGTTTTAGTAGAATTGACTTTTTATAAATGAGACCCATAAGTTTTTACTACTGACCTTTCCATACCAAGTTGAAGTTGGTGGTTTATTAAGTTAAAGTTGACAAAGCGAAATATAATGTGTTGTAATAATCTAATCATTTCAGCAAAATATAATGGCAAGCCGTGATCTTTGCCAACACCTGCGGGATCAAGCGTGAGTTTACGGATGTACATAGAGGAGTGACGGAGGTAGTGGAGAGGAAAAAACCATTCACAGTCAGGGCCGCATCTACAATATGGCTTTTGGGGCTTCAGACCAGGGCCCCGTGGATTCAAGAAATCAGAAATCAGATAGTGTAAAAAACTCCATCATCATCATCATCATTCAGCCACAAGAAGTCCACTGCTGGCCTCCTCCGTGGATTTCCAAAGAGACCGGTTGGAAGCGGCTTGCATCCAGCGTCTCCCATAATTTTATTAAATTAAACACATCGTAATATTTTCAGCTCTGCGAATCCTGCGAATAATCAAACCCATTCAATTCATTTAACTCATGGCTACGATTATAACATAAATAAAATATTTTATTGTCCTATTTTTTCCTATAATTTGAGTAATTAAGTGGCCCCTAAGTAGTATTAGCCCAGGTCCCCCTAAACACACGGTCCGGCCCTGTACACAGCTAAGGCGCAAATTGAGTTTTGTAAGGTATAGTCCAACTCATTTACATGTTATTAGCTATTAATTAGAGCATAATGAGTAAAGAAAACGTGTAGCAGAATAACTGTACATAATTAAATACGATTCATCAATTAATTATGTCCAGCTTTAGCGACCTAAGCAGGCGCGGGCCACATAACGCTCCTCCAGAACTAAAGTGACCTAACTCAAAATTTGTAACTTTTGGGAAATGAAGAAAATGTATTCGGCGCTCTGAGCGAGTTGCTCAAGAAAAAATAGGCCGCAATATTCCTCCATCTCTCTCTGACCAAATAAAGTCGGTTTTTTCATATAGGCATGAAAGAGTATACCTTTTTGAGTCATTTTGTGTACTTAACTCATTTTACCCAAATTTTGAGTTGGGTCACTTTAGTTCTGGAGGTGCGATAAATGGGACGTGGGTCGAGGAAACACGCGACGCATTGTATAGAATTCTCGTGTTAGCGTCTTCCCGTCTTATCTGTGAGAGTTATGAACCAGCATCGCTTCAATATAGTTTGTATTAAAATGACGCCGCGTCTTCGCCCCGGTCGCTGTCCCACTTCCTTACTGTGTGTCCCGCGCCTGGTCCGTCCGTCCGTTCGTCATTTCAGTCAGTATTCAAGTCTATGTTCCCTTGATGCTGTAAAATCAAACTTCTAACTTCAAGCCGGCTACACACGGCCCTAAAATCAGAGGCAATATCGGGGAAGTGTTGGGGAGTAACCTAGATTGCCTCGTGTGTAGACAAATCGTACCCTAATTTTATACTCAGAAATTGGTTCGGGCGAGCTCACGATTTCATCCCCACAACCATTGTCCCGATATCTCCACTGATTTAAGCGCCGTATGTAGCCGGCTTTAAATGAAAAAAAGATAGGCTACACAAAAAAAAATATTTCGACTCAAGGGAATCAAAATTCATAGAATACCTACTTCCTGTTGACGTCGAATTATGAAATTGTGAGTAGTAAGTACCTACAGGAAAAAAAAGAAAACTATGCATATTTACACATTATAACATTGCCTTTGAAGTTAGAAAATTACTGGGAGTAAGGGACTGGTGGGCAAACCCGATTCACTTTTGTCCAGAAGTAGATCTATTTCTCGTGCAATACGTTATTTTCAAATCAATATTGTCAGTTAGAATGTGCGAGCGCTAGGAATGTAAAAAGGAAGAGAAGAGTAGCCTTAATAACCTGTTGGCAGCTATAGAGGGTACCTATATTCACTGATGGAGGTCAGTGGGTCTATTCTATTGTAAAGGTTAAGTAGAACGCCATCTATCCTACCCTTAAAGAATCATTCAGTAATATCAGCAACATAGCCCCTCTCGGGGCATTTCATGAAAAACACTGTTAGTGCTGCCACCTTTGAGAGGGTGCTTGAAGTTATTCCTTAGCATGAGTGGACTAACTGAAGAACTAAATGTGCTTACTCAAAGTTCCACTAGGTGGCGCTAGTAGTCTTAAATCTACATGCTACGCCGTAGAATGCTACGACGAGCTACCACGGCTACTACAAGGTTAATGCGAGCTACAAATACGTGGAGAATGGTGAGTTGTATTCTGCGCTGTCAATTGAATACTGGCCAAGTGCATGTCTGGTTACGCTCTGTGTGTGGTTCCGTAGAAGGAGGAGTTTATTACCTGCTTTACAGAACTAACAACTTCATCAAAGTAATTGTCAAGAGAATTCTTACAAAGGTTTCCTTTTATAAGTTGGTCGCCCAATACTCGTTAATTTGTAAATCCTACTAAGTTGTGATAGTTTTCCTTGTAATCAGTTGCGTTATAATCTTAGAAAGAATAATTAAAAACCATTGTTATGGTGAATGAATGGCTCGTAACCTGGGCTGCCTGAGTGATCTTAAACGATCACTAAGGTTAAGCAACATACGGCGCGTTCAGTCCATGGATGGGTCACTGTCTATGACTAACGCTAGTGGCATTTTTCCGAGCGGTTCCGTGCTTTGCAAGGCACGTTAAGCAGTTGGTGCCAGCTGTCGTCGATGAATGGCAGTCGTTAAGCCTTAGGGCGGCTTGAAAACTTCTGACAGTAAGACCAGCCACTATCTTACAAGCATCCAGCAATCCGGACTTGGCCCCCGTGGTGGAGTATGGCCTATACCTTCCTCAGGGAAGAGACCCGTGCCCCTCGGTGGGGACATAATGGGTTGATGATGATTGTTATTGTGCGCCGGTCGACCCACCAGAACGTCTACAGATTTATAATGTGCTACTGCGACATGCAACTACGAGGGTCGCTTGTAGACTACGGAATCCTAAAAAAGTTCTATAATTAAATTGTGATATTTAAATAAATTTTTTGCTCTATACCTAGGTAATTTTGCCACAAGATGGACAGACGATCTCAACCAAGTGGCAGGAAGACGCCGAATGCAAGCCGCTGCCAACCGGACCTTTTGAAAATCCATGGAGGAGGCCTATTGTCTAGCAGTGGATCTCTTGTGGCTGAATGATGATGATAATTTTACTCATAGTAAATGTTAACATCGTGAGGAAACCTGAGTTTCTATGAGCTATCCAATACCTTCACGCTTGAAATCCCCAATCCGCGGTAGACACGAGTGGAATGGGACGTACTAACCTTATAGGATGTTTACAACTGTCAACAAGTCATGTCCGACATGGCCTCACTAGGTTATCGGTCGTGGGACCTGTAAAATTTAATAAGATTTTATCTCATTAAGTCCCTTAAGGGGATCCAGTGGGTCAAATTGTATCTACTTTGGCAGGCGTTATTTGCGAAAACTATACATATGATAAATGAACTGAGCTGAAGGCCTGACCAGCAGCAGCCATAGAATATACCTATACATATAATAATGGTGTCTTGACGTGCACTCTGAATTTTGAATTAGAATTTACTCTGTGTGCACCCACTTTCGGCTCCATGAGTCACTTGAGGGCACACCAGCGGAACCCTCCTCAACCACAATCGTGAGCCAGATAGCAGTCGTCATACACGAATACGGCAAGGACAATAGACGATATATATAAATAAACATAAACATAAACATTTACATACAGACACATACATTGCTTCTGGCCCCACACTAGGATACCCTGTGTCGTGGGAACCAGAAACAGCGACGTCTCTTTAAACTTGCAATGTATTTAATGTACAATCTCAAACTCATTAACAGTGATTTCTAAGACCCATGAAGAACCTAGGATCACAAACTGAGACTGCATTTACGACAAAAAACGTTTTTAAGTGGGTTGAAATCGGTTGTCATTTATTATTTTTAAAAAAAATTGTTACTGCCCTTTAGTCATAGGTTTTTGCCTTCAGTTCACAACCAAAGAGATTGTAACACTCTTTTTGAAATTTCACAGACAGGTTTTGTAAATACAATCTGTAAAAAGATGCGTTTTTTTTTTCCTCGGTAAACCTAGTGTTACTTTATGGAGCCTCTTAAGCACGCACCAGGGTGCTTGCTATTGGCGGCCTTATTGTTAATAGAACGAGTAATATTCGTGTGAACACACAGAAAGGTAGGTCCAATCTTTATTCCTAAAGGACGCCTCCAACGTTAGTTTGTTTCCCAACTAAACACATTCCAATTTGCATAATTAAATCGCACACAGCACACAGAGGATGTGCACTAACTGCTTCTAAACAAAGAATCAGCATTTACTATCTAATTTGCAATCTTCACGGTAACATTACTGTAAAACAAAGCACATACCTAGGTAGTTGTTTTAGTCATTAGCAGGAATCTGTCTGTCATTATGTGGCATGGTAGGGTGTATTGAATAGAAAGGGGCACAATAATATACAATATACTGCTGAAATCAATTAGGGCAAGAATATTTGACAATAAATTTATTTATGAAAAAAAAAAATCATAACTGGCCAGCTAATATTAAAGTGACATGTTTCATAAAAATAAACCTAAACATTTACACACAAGCACATACATTGCTGCTGGCCCCACACTAGGATACCCTGTGTCGTGGGAACCAGAAACAGCGACGTCACAAACATGTAAACAACCAAGACCTGGAGTTTTTTTTTTCTCCAGCCGGGGATCGAACCCGGGACCTCTCGCATGGTAAGCAGATGCGCTAACCGCTACGCCACAGAGGTCGTCGCAACAAACAAAATAAAAGGACATCGTTTTCGTTACCAGTTCTTTCAAGAGTCTAAATTTTACCTAATTTAGAATTATCTACAGAAACGGTCTCTCATTTGTACTCGTACCATACTGTTATCTGAGTATTCAGAGTAGGTACTGTTATTAAAAAAATGGCTTCATTCTGTTTTTGGAGTATGTACATAGTCTCTTAGCTACCATATTAATAAAAAGTAACAAAAACGCAAATGTTCCTTTGTTCTTAGGTTTCGTTAAGGATTGTTACTTAACATGTGTAATATTTAGTGGCCAGTTATAATTAAAAAGCTATGCAAAAAGTTTTACTGAAATTGTTTTGAGCAGTCTAAAACTAATAAATAGATTTAGCCCGCGGCCTCGCTCGCGTTAAATTTGTACGTAACTTGTATTTGTATTGAGCTCGTTGTTTACTAAGGCCTAAGGCCTCTGACTTGGCTTACTCCTCAAGTTCCTCCTTACTCCGGGTTCGAATCCCGGCTGGGGACAAAAAAAAACCCACGTCTTGGATGTTTACATATTTATGACTAGTGTGGGGCCAGAAGCAATATATGTGCCTGTATGTAAATGTAATGTTATGTCATTCTAACTCAAATGGAGTTGGCTGGTTTGCGAATTAAGGTATCGATATACGTAATGAAGTGATTAATACAGCGCCACGTGGTATCCGCATCACACTTTGACATGTTTGACAAAAAAATAATCTTTATCTTTATTGTATCTTGACACAAAATCGAATGTGTAAAAAACATTAAAGTAAAGTAAACGTCCCAATGCTTGACATCCTAATGCCCAATAGTTGACACCCATTTGTCACCTCTGTCGCTATGGGGCATAAAGTTGTAAATGTCAAGTATTGGGACACTGTCGAGCCCAGGGACTTCTCTTTGAAAGCAGATAAACTGTTGCAGTAATTTTGGCACAGCTGACTATTATGTCGCTCTCTCTGTGTGTTTTAGGTTTGTTTTCCATTTAAGTACTTCGCATAAGCAAAACCTATCCGCGCCCTAATGAGGGCGGCAAAACCCCGCTTTAGTCCCGGTGACGTCACAGGGCGGGCCAACGCTTTGCAGCATTAAACGGAGTTTAAGCTTAATGAGGGCGGCATGTGTGGGCCTTTGATGTAATTTAAGCGAATTATGTACCGCTTTAGGTAATAGACGTTTCATGTGTGCTGACTGTATGCGGTGTTTGTGGCATTCCAAAACGCTTCGATTAGATATACATATCCTCGTAAGGCCCGACCTTAAAAATAACAATTGATTTTGTGATCACTTGAAGACATTGGGCCTCACGAGGATATAGAATAGAGATATATGTTTATTAGAGTGTTAAACAGAAGATTAATATTAAATGTATTCGGAGGTAAATTGTGTCTAGTGTTCCACACATTCAAAAGGAATAAGTTTTAAGTTCGTAAGTACATATATTAATTAAGCTAAACCTGTTTTGAAAAGAATAAATGTGGATTTTCCGTGCTAGCTGATAGCTGTTAACAGTAGATTAACAAACTGTAAGCGATTGAGAAACCGGGGGTTAGTGAATTTCTGGTATCAGCTTCTCAGAGTATATCGCTCGCCCATCATCCGTTGATACGTTCACACTGCGCTGGGCACAGGCCTGCGCTCGACTAGTATGGAAAACAACTTTTTATTATTGAACTAAAAACATCGACTAATGAATGTCGATGAAGCGAAAGTGGTTTGTCAGGATCGTGGCAGGTGGCAGTCCCTGCCGCTGTCGCATTCGCGTTGTGGTCACACCACTTGCGAGATCCATCGGCGCCCCATTGCACAAGCGACAGGACGGCTCCCGGGGTGTTTTAGTCAGTATGCCTCCCTATCACTAGGGGAGGTGAGCCTGACACACGGTCGCCACCCTCCCTCAGGGTCGCGGTGTCATGGTGCGTAAGTGCATTTCACCCCGTTAAAAAAAAAAAAAAGGTGGCAGTCCCTGGTCTCTGCCTACCCCTCTGGGATACAGGCGTGAGCTTATGTATGTATGTATGTAAAAACATCGTTCGCATGTTTTCCCCCTTACACACAAACACGCTCTCACAAATAACAGACTCAGATATTTCACTCTAGTATGAGTTAATTTATTATTATTCAACAACAATATCAATCAGAATCAGAATCAAGAATTTATTTCAACGTAAAGAATTTACATTCTGCTTGTTGAATGTCAATGTACATACAGTTATGTATAACGTTAGCCGCTGCCTTGGGGCCGTCTGTAGTGGAGAAAAAGGCAGCGAAAAAAAAACTCCACTCTGACCATCTTTTCTCAAATCACCTTAAAGCTAATACAAATAAAACATACAAAATAATATCTTGGATGTGTTGAACACTAGACACATTTATCCTCTGATTTAATTTAATATTAAACTACTATTTAATGCCATATGTCCTTGTCTTCTAAATAATCGTTGATTTTATAATAAGCTTTTTTGCAAAGAGTGTGCTTAACACAATTCTTAAATCGCGTTGCGGGTAACTCTAATATATCTTGGGGTATCTTGTTGTAGAACCTTATACAGTGCCCCATAAAGGAAGTATTAACTTTTGCAAGTCTAAATCGTGGAAATGACAATTTATGTTTATTCCTAGTATTAACGTTATGATGGCTACCAAGAGTTTCGAAGTCCTTAATATTTTTCCGAACGTACATAATATTTTCATAAATGTATTGGCTTGCAACTGTTAAGATGTTAGTTTCTTTGAAAAAATCTCTTAGCGAGTCCCTACTACCTAGCTTGTAAATAAATCGGATCGCTCTCTTCTGCAAGATGAAGATAGTCTCAATGTCTGCTGCCCGGCCCCATAGTATTATACCATAGGACATAATACTATGGAAGTAACTAAAATAAACAAGCCTAGCAGTTGCAACGTCAGTAAGTTCTCGGATTCTTTTCACGGCATATGCTGCGGAGCTTAGTCTATGTGCCAATTTTATAATATGTGGACCCCATTGTAGTTTGGCATCGATTGTGATGCCCAAAAATACAGTATCTTCAACAAATTCTAGCTTATTATTTTCAATTACAATGTTCTTTTCAACTAATTTTACGTTAGGTAGGGCAAATTTCACACATTTTGTCTTTTTTGAATTTAACAATAGATTATTTACTGTAAACCAATCTAGAACGTGCGAGAGAATAATAATAATTATTTAGGCCTTAAATCTATTGCTATTTCCACTTTTCTATCCAATATGTATGTACTTATATTGTTTTCGATAAAAAAAATGTATACATCCGATTAGTAACTAACTTTTTTAAAAAACAGAAACACAAAAACAGAGTAATAGCGGCGCTATTGTAACACAAGCTTCAGCTACAGGTCTCCGATGCAATTTTTTAATTTTATATATTGTTTAACGTATAAACAAATTTATTATTTATATTATTGTTATTATTGCAGAGCGATGGTGGCCCGTGGGCAGAACAATGGACTCTGAAGCGGGATACCAAGATTCGATTCCCAGTGCGGGCATGTACTTACCTATACTTACTAACTAATTTATTTTTCTAAGCTGTATATATTTGTGAACTTGTGGTAGCAATACCAACCTAACCGTGAAGGAAAACATTGTGAGGAAACCGGAGTGTCTGCGCTAATCACATCCTCAGCACTTGAAATCGCCAATCCGCCAATACTCATCTCTCTGAGAGAAAGATAACATGTAAATTTGATATTATTTCAGTACAATTATGTTATTATTATTATCAAAAATGTGTGAAATTTCATTTTTTAAGATAAGATAAGATAAAAAAGATTAAAGATATTAAAGATTTTTACAAAATTATATAAAAAAGTTCTCATTATATTTTTTAAAGATAAAGACCTCGTAAAAAATAAAGTGTAAAATAATAATTCAAATTGTAAATACTAAAGTGCTGCTTAGAGCGATTCCAAGTAGGGATGTTTCGCATTGTCGGCATGATGCTACTGATTGTAAGGAAATATCTAAAAGTCGGCACAGGGCGATAGTCGGCATCGCGCTACTGAATCTCCAGATACGTGGCGCTTTTACTATTAATTTTTCATAGACAGGCATTATCTAATTCGGAAAACGAAGTAAGACTTAAATACGATTTATAAACCAAAAAAAGCTCTCTTCACTCTTTCCTACCTTATAGCAAGCAAATTGAGCATTAAAGAGGCTATGTAAGCATCACACTTTGATGAGAACAATGTTCGGCCATTTGTAGAACTTCCTTAAAATTACCGACATCAATAAAAAAATGAGTGTCTGCAAACACTATTCATCATGATCATCATCATCAAGTCCACTGCTGGACATAGCCCTCCCCTAATGAGCACCATAGCGCAAACACTATTAATACCAAGTAAATAACTCACCTGGAAAAACATACTTTGATTTAAAAATTTACACTGTGTTTTCATGGAAAACCGTCAACGTCCTAAAAATAAACACTGAAACAAAAAACCTGGCCACGAAAAAAAAGTCAATTTCAAAAATAGAACCGCGAGAAACTATAAACACACTTCACCACGATTGGCTGAAATGGCCGAAGCTTACCTTCCATTGGCCAAAGATAAATTGTGGTAAGCATGGTAAGCACAGACTAATGGGTTGCAATCTGGACTTTCATACTGTCACAAAATATCCGCATGTTACCAGTAGAGACGTTGTTCAACCTCTTTGCTCAAATTCTTTGTTTTCCTCACGGAAAAAATCACTGCGAAAATTTATTTTTTTCAGAATATAGATGTTGGTGACGAATACATATTAATACTTACTTAAAATCGGCATATACCTTTCTATCTACCTTTTAATTAATAATAACTCGTTTACTTTTGCTTTTCTGACTTTGAACTATTCGAAAAAAATACCTACATTAAAAAGCTATTCCTTCCCGAAATTAGCACCTACAGAATTCAAACGCATTAAATTGGGCATGTTGTAACAGCTAATTATATGGTAAATATATATTACAGTCTATGAAATGTCCAAAATTCAAACTATGTTATTTTATTAAAGGATTTACTTACTGTAGAGACTTAAATCAGATTTTATTACTACCTACTAGGTATCTGAAGCAATTTTTTTTCAAAAGAAAAATAATTCATAACCAGAATACAATACAATTCTAATACAAAAAAGATAACAAAATTAAACGCCGCAGCATTATCGACACCAACCCCTTATTGCGCGAAATTATTTTATCATAATAGATAATTTTAAAACGGCTCGTTCGCCCCCTCCCTGTCCCACCAAAATGAGATATAGGCGGAGCTTAGCCGGGAGGGATCGTGACAAAACACAAGCTATCTCTTTTCAACAAATGAGCAGTCCTTCGCTCAGTAAGCGACTTATAATGGAAGTTGACTGTTTGCGTATTTGCGTCTCTTTCTCCCTTGCGGAGCCAGCGCTATGCCCGTCTTTGTCCGCCAAAAAGCAGCCCTTTACAGAATTATAAAGGTAGAGGACAGCCGACTGAATCCACGTGAGATTTAGTGTTAGTAATTCAGTGTAGTACCGCCTTTATTCCGGGCACAATGTACGCGCATTTGACAGTTTGACATTTGATTTGGCGGGAACAGTATTACGTGTTTTTCTTTTCGTCACGGATTCTGTCTTTGTGGCTAAGTGGACAGTATTTCTTTTATTAGTGTACAAAGTTTTTATTTTTCTTTCCGTAAAGTTTGGTTGCCAGTGATGTTGAATTGAACATTTGAAAGAAAAAGTTGTTGCCAAGTCAACAACTTTTCTTTGGATTTCTTTTTCTTGTTGGAGTAGTTTATTAGGTAAGTAAAAAAAGAATAATATTGAAATTTTAACGAAAATACTAATTAGATACCCAAGGAGGTATTTTTGTCCAAAAACGGCGGAGCTCTAAAAGGAAGTTGAAAAGTACGAGTTTCAAATAACGACGTATACCCGTTGGTTAGGTCCACTTTCATTAAATTCTTCAAGTTCTGCTATCCCCCAAGAAAAACTCTCGGTCTCTGAAAATAAAATAAAAAACATTTTTATTACTTAGGTATTAGGTACTTATTCAGACAAAGTGTTAGAGAAAGGTGGCTTAGAATTTTAAAGGTTTTCTACTTATTAATACAAACCACTTAATTAACAGCTAAGACCAATTCGTAAAAAAAAATCCTATCAGCTGGTCCATAAAAAAGAAAATAATGCTCCAGCGAATGTATATTTTCCCGAGTTTTGGAGTTGACCCCATAATAATGTGGTTTGTATCGACTAATATAATAGAATGACTGCCTTACTTTGTACTGGACCTTTCTAGAATACCTTTAGTAAGGAGTCCGTGGTAAACAATAATAATAATTTCCTCAAAAGACAATCCAAACTCCAAACTCTGATACCCAGTGTACTGGTAACCAGTAATACGAGTACACCCAGTCTGAGGCCGGTTGTAAAAACGTAGGGCGGTTCCCAGTGGGAATGGAACCCACAATCAGACCTAAGACAATACATAATAACAATTTTTTTACCAGTTTTACCTACTACGAGTAGTGCTGGTCCCAAGCTAGAGTACCGTGCAAAAATATCACAAACATGGAACAACATCTAGACTGAGGGCGGCTTATACCACCGAATAAATTCCATTTAACTTTAAGTTAAGTAAAATTTTGACCGATACCTAGTGTATGGCGGAACTGTCGAAATTCTGTTTGGTTTAAAGTTAAATGGATTTTAGTCGGTGGTGCAAGTCGACCTGAGTCTGTCTTCTACAAATCCAAGAAAGGCAAAAGTCAAACATACGTCCTATGCTTTGGTAGTCAAATGTTTTGCTGCTGGACCAACAAGACAGATAAGTTGAGAAAGCACTAGTAGAAACAGAAAAAGACAGGACCGGGGTTTTTGAATTGAGAATTTCACTAAGTAAATACTTAAGTAACGTTCTGTCACGCTGTCGTTTGAGATATTTGAACTATTTTTAATAATTTAAATTTGACTAGTTAACTAATTTAAATTAGTCACTAACCGAAATTATCAATTCAGGAACTGGACCATAGAGAACACTTTGCTGTATTGTATGTGTTACTAATGTGTTACTACATGGTACTAAAGTAGCGCAGTATATTGTTGATGATGATAATGATCCCATTCTCGCTAGCACAGAAAAACATCCTGATGAAACCCACCACATAGTTAGCTCCACACACACTTTTGACATTGTCTTTTCTGTGCATTTAAATGCTTACGTTCAGAGGATTTAGTCCAGTCAGTCAAGACAATTAATTCATAATAATTCCAAAAGTTTTCAAATTTTGATGTAAGGTCGGGAATGGTATTAAAACAAACTATAAAATTTTGCAACCTGTTCTGCGGTCCGGAACATTGTTAAAAATGCAATAAATGATAATTTGCTCAGTTCTTGAGACCAAAATTCCAAAAGTTCTGCAAAGTTGGAGTGGTGTTAAATATATTATTTTACATCACGTGTCAAATTTGCAACCAATTTAAGTGTACGGAACATTTTTTGTTATTAACAATTAATGTTTTTCTTTATTAAACTGAAGGAAAACATTCCAAAAGTTCTGCAAACTTGACACATATATCGGAAAAATATACCGAACGGTTGTATAAATTTGCAACCTTTTTCGTTGACCGGAACATGTTTATTTATAATTATTTTTAATTCGTGGTCATTTTTTCGAGTAAGGTGGTCTCGGAATAATTACAAAAGTTTTGAAACTTGGTTGCAAACTTCGAAAACATCTATTCTGATGCATTTACAAATTTGCAACCTCATACGCGATCCGGAACTTTATGCAATTTGAAAAAAGGTAAATTTTATTTTTTCACCTTCAAGAAAATTTCAAAAGTTCTGCAAATCGAGGGGACTGTTTAATTTTGGGATTAATGTCAGTATTTGAATTTGCAACCATATCCGGAATACGGAAATATTTTTTAATCACTTTCACGCAAAATATTATTTCCGTACACATCGCTGTTATATATTCAGGGCCTAAACATTGTGCTATACGAAGCCGCCGCGACGTCGTATACCTGCGTTGCTATGGTAACGCGACCAATGGTCACGTCAACCGCTGGATACGTTCCTTGATTATGAAAGCAGTGACGTAAGATCAGATGCAGAAGATGGTGCACCGGATAATACAATTGTGGAATGTGAAATGTCATCGAAATGTACCACGGAACTGGAAGAACATTATGGTGATCCAGGAATCGTGTGGGAGGGCCCACACAAAAAAATTCAAATGCTCATAATTATTTCTTTTCAGATATGTATTTCTACGAAATTCAAATAAATCAGATTTTCAATATCTTCAATTACAGATTGTTACATTCAACATGCATTCAAAGTTTTATCGCTAACTTGTAAGGTTTTAACACTTATTAACTGACCTCATAATATATTGAAAAAAGATATTATTTACGGACAATCTATTCGAAATGTTTTTCCTTGAATGCTTGAATGTAACAATCGTTAGTGTCGACATTTACGAGAAATTATAAACGTAATACAGAAATTATTTCAGGTAGTTTCTTTAGTATTTTTCAGCATGTCTCATCAACAAATTTTTCTACTATTCAATATTTCATTACCTTTTAAAGGTATTATGGATCCTCCTAGTTCATTTGTATTGTATTTAAAGATTTTATTAAAAAGAAAATAATCATCATCTTTCTATTGATGTAGATTCGTCTTTCAAATAAATCAATAATATACCATTCACATGCTAATGATTTAAATTGTTTGTAACACAATTTGTTTCTAACAGATGTTGGTATAGTACTATTTTTACATGACAGGTGATTATGCCAAAAATAAATTCCGTTGGGCTTATTTAAACCGGACGTAGGATTTTGCCGGTACGTATTTTTTTATTAATAAAACGAATCTGGGGATTAAATACACTGTTACTCACCTACGCATTGTCGTCCATTAATGTTTACTTACCTTTTTTACGAATATTTGATATCTTTTTACGTCTATTTATTTTTTCGACGGTAATATTGTCGCAAGGTTCCGGGGCTCGTGCGAAGTTGCAAATTTGAATAGTGGTATCGATTCCAAAATAAGACCGATTTGCTCGATTTGCAAGACTTTTGAAATTCTTTCAAGGATAACAAAATGCGAAAAATCGATTTTTGCAAAGAACACAAAGTTGCGGATCTCATGCGGGGTTGCAAATTTTAATACTGACATGCACCTCAAAGAAACAATCATTGGCTCGATTTGCAAATATTTGCAATTTTTTCGAAAATGAAAAATGCCATAAATTTAAATTTCCGACATCACACAAGATTCCGGATTGCGTGAGAGGTTGCAAATTCAAATACTGACATTAATCCAAAAATTAAACAGTCCCCTCGATTTGCAGAACTTTTGAAATTTTCTTGAAGGTGAAAAAATAAAAAAATTACATTTTTGCAAATTGCATAAAGTTCCGGATCGCGTATGAGGTTGCAAATTTGTAAATGCATCAGAATAGATGTTTTCGAAGTTTGCAACCAAGTTTCAAAACTTTTGTAATTATTCGAGACCACCTTACTCGAAAAAATGACCACGAATTAAAAATAATTATAAATAAACATGTTCCGGTCAACGAAAAAGGTTGCAAATTTATACAACCGTTCGGTATATTTTTCCGATATATGTGTCAAGTTTGCAGAACTTTTGGAACGTTTTCATTCAGTTTAATAAAAAAAACATTAATTTTCAATAACAAAAAATGTTCCGTACACTTAGATTGGTTGCAAATTTAATACGTGATATGAAATATTATATCGAAAACTTCCCCAAGTTTGCAGAACTTTTGGAATTTTTTTCACGACCATACAGCAAAAATTAATTTAATTGCAATTTCAACAATGTTCCGGACAGCGGACAAGGTTGCAAAATGAGATTTATTGTCGTCCCAATGTACCATTCACTTGACCGAAGTTTGAAAACTTTTGGAATTATTATTAAATTTTCGATTTCGAATGTCAATAATGACTGGACTAATTGTATAAAATTGATCATGCTCACTGGCTCAACAATTTGTACCTTCCAATTTGTAACTGGGAGTTCACGAATGGCACACAATTTATAATACTATATGTATATTTTTGCAATAAGTTACAACAACTATCAGCATCATCATCATAACCCAACCCATTATGTCCCCACCGAGGGGTACGAGTATATTCCCTGAGGAAGGTATAGACCATACTAAACCACGGGGGCCAAGTCCGGATTGGTGGAGGCTTGTAAGACTAGTGGCTGGTCTTACTGTCGAAGTCAGTTTTCATGTCGCAGGTTTCATCGTTAGGCCTCTGACTTGACTTAACGACTGCCATCTATCGACGGCAGTCGGCATCAACTGCTTAACTTTCCTTGCGAAGCACGAAACCGCTCGCGTTAGTCATAGACGATCACCCATTCACGCAATGAACGCGCCCTATGTTACTTAAGCTTCGTGATTGTTTAAGATCACTCAGGCTGCCCGGTGCTAAGAGTATGTGCCTGTATGTAAATGTTTATGTGTAAATAATGAAGTATTGTTTTGACTGATGTTGTCGTTGTCAGCGCAGTTCATTTTTCTATTTATAAACGCTACATAGTTGGATTAGAACAATAAATTGTGTCAATTACAAGAATTATGACGGCGACTATTTTGAGAAAATAAACATCTATTTTGTCAAAAAAATCCAACTATGTATTTTAGGTCGGAATTTCTTCTATTACTGCATAAAATATCCTAATATGAAAATGGAAACAAAAATACATATTTCTCAAACATGCTTGGAAATTTGAGCATTATTTCGACAACCTTCTTCGAGAGAAATCGAAATTGTTGTACTGGCCAAACACGCGAGCAGTGGCCGAAAAAGTTCTATAAAAATTCATAACTGTCGTGTTTTGGCGGCCAAATAAATTACATACTAAACTCATATCTGACGTGTTATTTAAAAATGAAACGATCTTTTACTCCGAACAATGACAAGCAAGAAGGTAACTTATCAGAGCTTTTATTTAAATTTTGAACTGGCTTGCTATAGAAAGCTGGATATACCTATTGAAAAAAAAGAGCACTTTAACGCGGCAAAAATTAATGCGGTTCGTTCGTGGTTCGTATGATTTTGAAAGTTTATTGAATTTAACAGAATGAGTTTTACTAGTTTTACATCTCTCATATTCGGTAAGTCGGTATTACCCTCTATGGGGTATCCCCAAATGGGGCTTGTAGGTGACCAATTAGCGCTCTAGGGTAATAATGTAGCTAGAAAAGCCCTAGGGCGGTAAGTGATTTAAAAAAAAAACTCTTCACTCTTTCAAAAAGTTCGCGTATCTAACCATCATACTGCCAATAGACATCACGCATTCAGCCCAATGACAAAAGAGGTCGCTTCGCTATTCAGCCTTGTCTTCGTATGAGTATAATAGTCATCAATTTTAAATATCGAACGGCGAAGCTCATTTTAGTACTTGAAAAATATAATATAAAAAAAAGAGATGAAAAAAGGCGGGAATAGAAAACTTTTACTTTATATATTGTTTGTTTTTGGGATTTTTTTTAATAATTACGTGCTAATTAGGAAAAAAACATGAGTTCTGCAAGTGATGAATATAAAGCTGCACTCCCGATTCAATGAAAATGGAAGCTGAAGCAGCAATTAATAATATTTTGCCTGAAAGTTCTAAAGAGAGATATTTGAAAACTTACGACGAGTTCATGAAGTGGCGAAAAGAAAAACGAGTATTTTTTTTTTCTACTTACTCGTACCTCACAATCGAGATGTAAAGCAGAGTAGTTAGCTCGGGTGTAAGCAACAATTGCAAGTAAGCAAATATCTCGGGCTGCAATTGATGCCTTACAGCAGAGGTACGAACCTCACAATCGAGATGTAAAGCAGAGTAGTTAGCTCGGGTGTAAGCAACAATTGCAAGTAAGCAAATATCTCGGGCTGCAATTGATGCCTTACAGCCCTTGGCTACTAATCTACTATTAATTCCGCGCATTATTTGAGAAAAATCATATACAAGCCTTGGCCACAACTAGGCATTGATGGACTCACGTATGTGTGCCTCAGCTTCGCCTCGGCCCACGTTCGTCCATCAATGCCTCTTTTGCTGGCCGCTGCAGTAATGTACTATTATTGGTAGAGAGATAGGTAGATGATACGTTTACCCCATAGGTATGTCTAGTTGGTCTTGAACTGG
This sequence comes from Yponomeuta plumbellus, assembly GCA_947310845.1. Lineage (NCBI taxonomy): Eukaryota > Metazoa > Arthropoda > Insecta > Lepidoptera > Yponomeutidae > Yponomeuta > Yponomeuta plumbellus. The sequence goes on from OX371206.1 coordinate 5,364,477, forward strand.
GAAGTACAGTAGTAGTTTCTATTTCTGTTGATTCCGTTTCGGTATAATATTCTTCGTCCTCTGTTTGAGTAGCAGGCGCTATCGCAGCTTCAATTTTTCTTTCTGGACTAGTATCTTCTGTCCTTTTCGTAGCATCTAGTCTTTCTTGAGTCATCAGTGTTTCTAGTGTGACGTCAGGATTTCTTTGACTATTTGTGATAGTTTTTATTACAACAGTATTTTCTGTTTCGGTGTGTTCTTCGGTTTTATTCCGAACTGACACAACGTTCGTTATTACAAAGTTTGGTTTTACAGTTTTCGTAGCAGTTTCGGCACTAGTTGTTGTATTACTTTTAGAGTCAGTAATGTTACTACTGGTGATAGATGAAAATGAACCATTGTAAATAACGGTTTTATTGGCATGTATTTTTGTTGATCTGTTGTCTGTTTTTGTAGTGTCAGGCTTATGAGTATCGTTTTGTTTGATAACTTGTGTATTCGGTTGTTTTGTAGTTGCAGCAGCAGCAGCAATGTCCCGTTCTGTAGTCGTTGGATCAAAGGTTCTGATTGTTTTTGCAGTAGCGAAAGTGAAAGCTTTAGTATTCTGTACTAATTTTGACGTGTTACTTGATGCAACTGTTAATTTATTGTTTAACATGACTGTGGCGTTTCCTTTGGGCTTGTGAACTTCTTTTAGTGTCATACTAGTTTTACTCGCTTTGAACGTTGCATCAGTTGATGTTTTACTACCCAAAGAGGTTTTTAAATTTGAATGGTATTGTACTGTCTGAAATACGTATCTTGACTTATGTTTGCTTGACCTAAATGTTTGTTTAACTTGTTTTGTTCTCTTTCGTCTAGAAACTTTCTTCGTTTCTTGGGTCGGCATCTCTCGATCTCTTTGGGCTCTTTTGAGGAGGACATCTTTGAATTCGTCAAAACTCAAATAAGTGTTCGGTGTTTCAGCCTCAACGGGGTTGATAATATAAACTAGTTTGGTCGCACCACTACGTAGAAGACTTTTCTTTATTTTTAAATTATGATTCTTCAGCCCTTGGACGGTTCTGAGTTTATTGACGTGTATTTGGTACGCCCTGTTTTGGTGGAACACCCGGCGCTCGGGAGGATGAAAATCTTCTGAAAATGTCAAAATAATATTAATTTATTAAGTCAATATTACTATGAAGTTTGTATCAGAATTGCAATATTTTCACTATTTTTGCTGTACTCCCCTTCATTTTACCTACGTCTCTAATCATAATATTATGTAGGGGCTGTTAAAAATATCTGAATTAAATTATAAGATATTATAGTCAACTTATTTTAATTAAGTGATTACATTAATTAATAAGGCAAAAAGTGGGCCCAGTTATAGTGATTGGTGGCTCTGCCTACCCCCTCGGGGATAACAGGCGTGAGTTTATTATTATTTTATTTATTTTGATTACCTACATTCGGATCTTCTTACATTTATCGACCTTTAACTTTACATTTATAGTAAAGTAATTCTTTCTTATCACTAAAACTAAGAGTATTCTAAATATAATAAGTATTAGCTTTATTCCGAATTCCCTTACTTGATTTTTTAAGTGAGTGAGACGGGAATTCGGGTACTGATTTATAAAGTTTTAGTTCAAAAATATAATAAAAGGCCGTTTTGTGGTTTAAAGCTGGGCTTCTTTAGGTTCATATATAAATCAATATAGTCTCTTACTCCTAAATATGAGAACCAACTTAATTCGCTTTAGTCGTTTATTTTAATGTGCATGTATACTTTGGGTATCAATCTATGTACCTAGTCTCTTGGCCATCATATTAAAAACTGCTAACAAAAACGCTTGTTTTGTTCTGCTTTTTGCTTTAAAGAACAATGAGTGTTTGGTGTCAACTCACTTAAAAAGTCAATCAGTAGCGTGATGATCTTAGAAAAAACAATTAAAAACGTAATTAAGTCATTATTAATTATTATTTTTTAATTAACGTATAATAACCACGTTAATTAAAAAAATGGTTCAAAGGAATGTTAAAAAAATTGAGTTAAAGTTAAAAACAGGGCCACTTGTCGCCGCGTCAGACGCGACGTTGTCATTTGCTTCTGGCGTCTTGTCGTCGCGACGCCGCGACTCTGACGCCAAGTGTGCGGAGATTCGAACAAAATATATGAAAATTGACGGCAGTAGCCTGTCGTCGCGTCTAGTCGCCGAGCTGTCGCCTGTCGCGTGTCGCTAGTGTGCGCCTAGGCTTATAGAGCTTATTATTACTTCACTTTGAAATTTTATTCCCTGATGCATTTGAGCAGTATATTATAACATAAACTCACCCTTATCAATAGCTTTTCTATACTCTCCATAGAGAATTTTCAATAAACCTATGTCCTCCTCTTGACTATAACTAAATTCTAGTCTTGGGTCTAGATTTGCAACAACCCTATTTGATTCTACGACGCAAAATCCACATAACACAAATACGGGAAATAATGAAAAACACATTTTGTTTCTACATGTTAGCAAACAGTAGCTGAAACTGTTTTAGTTACGCTGGAGCTCTCGTCGTCTATGAAATTTTATTTTTATTTATATTTTATGTGTATACTTCCTAGAAACGCACCGTGCGGGTAGAATTAATTTGTATTTCTGAGCACTTTTAACAATCAATGCAGTTTTATTACTTTCGTTATCAAAGTCAATTAAGGACTTTTGATAGCATGGATATTCGTTCAGAGTAAAATGCACACTAGCTTTAACAAAACGCTGAAAATCTGAAACAAATAGGTTCATGGATTGGAGCATTGGAGTGCCTCTTAATGAAGGGCCATCTGAGGTGGTGCGGATGGACTCTTCGATACTGTCGATGGCTGTTCTTTATTCTCAGCTTAGTTGCGGAAACCGCACTGTAGGTGGTCAATCATCATCATCATCAACCCATTATGTCTGAGAAAAGATGGTCAGAGTGGAGTTTTTTTTCTGCCTTGTTCTCCACTACACTCGGCCCCAAGGCAGCGGCTAACATTAACATTATAAGTACATTGACATTCAACAAGCAGAATGTAAATTCTTTACGTTGAAAAAAAATTCTGATTTCTGATTTCTGTCCTCACCAAGGGGCACGGGTCCCTTCCCTGAGGAACGTACAGGTTATACTCCACCACAGGGGCCAATTCCGGAATGGTGGAGGCTTGTAAGACTAGTGGCTGGTCTTACTGTCAGAACTTTTCAAGCCGCCCTATTAAGGCCTCTGACTTGGCTTAACGACTGCCATCTATCGACGGCAGCCGGCACCGACTGCTTAACGTGCCTTGCGAAGCACGGAACCCCTCGGAAAAATGCCACTAGCGTTAGTCATAGACGGTCACCCATCCATGGACTGAACGCGCCCAATGTTGCTTAACCTTCGTGATCGTTGAAGATCGCTCAGACAGCTGAGGCTACGAGCGATTCTACGAGTGGTCAATTAGTTAGTATAAGGATGCCTTGAAGCGCCACCTGTTTTCGATCAATATTTCATTCGAAACGCGTTAGTATCTTACCAAGCTAAGACCAGAATGACGAAAAGCTATTACAGGGACCACTCCTTTTGAACAAGCGCGTCATGAAGACTTCGATGCTGAACGTCAGATTAGGAAAACGCGTCCTAAGCCCTCCTACAATTACACATTTACGTCAAATGGTCAAGATGAGACTGTATATTTATTTCAAAACCATGATGTGTTGATGAGCTAATACTTCTTAAGGCAATCAGCATCATACCATTATATCCCCACAGAAGGGCACTTTTGTCTTTCTCAAAAGGTTTCTTTCGTGTAATATCACACCTCCTACTCCTAGTATTTTGCAATACACACTCATATTCTACAAAACAACGGTTGAGTGGTAGAATTGCTACTTAGCATTAAGTACCAAACGTCGCTAGGCCAAGTCAGAGGCCTTAGGGCGGCTTGAAAACTTCTGACAGTAAAACCAGCCACTAGTCTCACAAGCCTCCACCAATCCGGACTTGGCCCCCGTGGTTGAGTATAGCCTATACCTTCCTCAGGGAATAGACCCGTACCCATTGGTGGGGACATAAAGGGTTGATAATGATGTGTTTTGTGCAATAAAGTATGTTGATAATAACAATAATATTCTTTGAAACTCTCGAGGTTGTACACATACACAATTGTAAGTGAAACTGAATTCTTATCTATTTCCACGTAGATATAAATTTATTTCCGGTCTTGAGCGTTTAGGGAGAGGCCGAGGACAACCTGATGTATAATCAAATAAGCGTAAGCGCCCAAATAAAATAAACTCGGATAAAATAATCATGATGATCGTGCAGACGGTATCTCACTTAGCCATACGTACCTATTTGCGGTTTTTCTGACGAATCTTTAATACTTTAAAACGTCGGCAAATACGCTATGAATGGCCAAATAAAAAAAGCCCGTTTTTGTCGACTTTAAAAAATGTTATACTTTGGTTGGTTACTGCTCTACAATTTATATCTTAAATATGAGATTTGGTGCAATGACCAAAGAGACTTTCTTAGCTTATGGGCAATTTGATAAAACTACATTTATAAGAATTCAGGTAAGTAAATATTTTGTAATTGACCGATCGGGCTGACTTTTTTCTCCTTCTCGATCCTCCAAGGTCCAAGATCCTTTCAAGAGAAAAGCTGGTCTTTATTCGTATTCATGCATACCTATTGTTATGTATATTGTAGGTAGTAATTGAATTTGTCAGCTAGACTTTAGACATACTTCAGGATTCGGTTCGCATAATAGGGTCTCGTTAGACCGGCCGGCCGGCCGAGCGTTTTCATACAACCAGTAGGTACTTGTAGCTTGCCGCTCGCGACATCTTTTCTCGCGCGTTTTAACGCGACATCGCGGTTGAGAACTAAGTATGTCGCTTTTGTTGACAGATACATATCTCGACAAAGTATTGTATTCCCGCAGACGCTGCCTACATTTAGGTTTCTATTACAAGATTGATCAAGGTATATTATAATCGACGCGGCTTAAGAAATGTATGAGGAAACATAAAAAATAATTAAAATAAAATAAATAAACTCACGCCTGTTATCCCCGCGGGGGAAAAATAAAACACAACAATGTAGATATCATGATATCTACATTGACAATGTTCGTATATTTTACACAATATTCTTTATTGTAGACCAGGATTTACATCTAATATTAAATACACACAAATTATTATTATTATTATATTTCTTTATTGCACAGTATGTGCCTGTATGTAAATGTTTATGTTTATGTTTATTATTAAAAAAAAATATACAAAGGCGAACTTATTGCCAAAACCTTAACCCTTGGTTATGTGGATATTTTAAAAGGGGTAGTGCTTGTAAGCCTTGTAGTGTTGTGGTGACACCTCACCCACACATTCATAGTCCTATATGTATGTAACATGCTCTCTCCTCGACAGTTGAATACACAACCCTACTGAAAATAGACGCCGTTTCAATAATCTACCCAATAACAATCTTTCTGACATTACAGCCTAAATATAACACACCTACATAAATAAATGATCTACATAAAACATAATAGTACTAAGTCTAAAATAAGAGGGCGGGTGGGGGGCAAGGGGGGCATATATATATATATACTTACATACAAATAACTAAATTATGAATCCTTAACTAAAATTTCCACTGCGAGAATATTCAAGAATCTAGAGCAGCAGACTATTGCAACCTCAGCTTGTTTCCAGGCCGTCAAAATAGAGGACTACGGGGTATACACGATGCTGCCGTCGCAGCAGCTGCCCCCAATAACGCCATGGCCACCGGACGCCGTGCTGGACCGCATGGACGACCTGGCACACAAAGGTAAAGGTAATGGTGCGGACTGTGCTGTTTTTGTATTGCAGTAAGTCTTGCCCTAAAGCTAGGTCCACACTATTGCATTTTGGGTCTGACGCGTGCCTTCCTTATAAAACTCTTAAGGTCATAGCCCACTTACACGACTCTGCTCCGATATATTTTACATTGGCATCATAAATTACCTGACAGCTGACAGCGAGCTGTCTGCTAATTTATGATGCCAATGTAAAATACCTACATCTAAAGAGCAATATTTAAAGCCCATATTTGAATGATATTATTTATCCCGCTTGGGAGCAGAGTCGTGTAAGTGGACTATGACCTTTAGTCGTCATGCGCCAATTCGCTGGATAAGGAAATAAATAGGTTGATGGTTGACTATCCGGAATACTCTTTATGTATGGATCAGAAAATAATTAAAGTAACACGCTTTTTGGAGTTATTCACTGGATAGAGAAAACGGGCCTCAGGCTGGCTCGTGCCAACGCTATCTCGCAGCATTATTCAGGAGCAAGCAGCATCCAATAATGAAGTACGTCTTGCACCATCGTATTTTCTGAGCTAGTGTGGATAAATTATATGTCTGTCAACCGTGTCAACTTTCTATTTTTTATGTTATCCCTGCGAATTATTGTATTTACTTACTTATCCAGTGTAAGCCACTCTAAGTTGCGCAATGAAAGTTAAATGTACTACAGTGTCGCACAAGCCGAGTTTCAGTTCATACAAAAAAAATCAAAATCGCTGTTAATCTATATTATGAAAGAGGTTTTCATTAGACGAAGAGAAAGTTCCGATCTAATTGGCTGGGGTCTAATTCACCGAAAATAATTCTACTAATACATTCGTATCACTAGTTAAAGTGAAAGTTGAACACGCTCGAAAAACTCAAAACGTACAAGTGTGGACATAGCTATTTCAGTTGCATTCGTCTTGAATTCAAAAGTAAAATGGCAGTTTTCCTAATGCGGAGCATAAATTTATGATGATAAGGATAGCTATGTTTCTACTCCGTTGAATAATTCTCAGATGAGAGGTTTCCATTACAACTCAAAACCCAGTTGAGACATCTGGTGACGAGAGACCACTGTCACCGAATATGCCGATAATTTCATCATCATTATCAGCCATGCAGACTGCAGGACATAGGAGTCCCTCAGAGTTTCCCAAGCCTGCCGATAAATTACATACAAACAATCACAATCGCTGAAAAAGCTACAAGCAAAACTGGAACGAAACCAACACGAATGCATCTTCATTATATTGTTTTGCCGGCGCCTCATTTGGCCACTCACATTTGCGTATTTGGCAAATATAAGCCATCTATTGCAGGATTTTGTGACGAATCTTTGGCACAAACTTTGTAAATCGTCGAGTAATACGCAAATATGAATAGCCAAGTGAAGGGTCAGCAGAAGTAGTCAGTAGTTCGATATTTAGTTGAACCGAATCGTTATTTTTAATACCACCTGTCAAGGCCAACCTGTTGCATTAGACAAGTCTACTGACTCTAAACTCCCTAAAACCCGCCGAGTTCACGAATCTCTTCCTACATCCGTCTCTTCTGGACTTAGGTGTCACTCTTAACATTGCAGTAAATACTTGTAAACTTCTAACTCGTTTCTCACGAGCACTCTCCCTTCTTACCCTTGCAATTAATGGAGTAAGCAACCTTAAACTATCCTCCTCATGCGATATGCAATAAATTGCAGTTACCATCGAATGCTTACCCACGCGAGGCTGATCTGAAAGCCCCCTACATACTTGCGCGATGCGCGATTAATTGGAGTAAGCAGACTTCTGGTGCGGCAGGTCACAGCGGGATTAACCAGCTCGGCGGCGTGTTTGTAGGAGGGCGCCCCCTGCCGGACTCGACGAGGCAAAAGATCGTGGAGCTGGCGCACTCGGGGGCGCGGCCGTGCGACATCAGCCGCATCCTGCAGGTCTCCAACGGCTGCGTCTCCAAGATCCTCGGCAGGTCAGTCTTCGTCCTTCAAGTCATTGGGTATTCGGTCAGGCCTTCAAAGTTTCAAACTATAAATTTACTCGATGGCGTTGCGGGTTGGTGAGATGAATTTGAATTTATCAATGAATAGAATTCCAAAATTCATTTCTTTTGGCTCCTTCGCCGATTTAGATACCCTTAGATGCGCGTTCATCTTAAAGAGGATGTAGCAAAGCACTCTTCTTCTCAAGAGAAGGATGGTCCAAAGGGTCCACAAAGATCTTATCAAATAACTGTTAAGTTAAAATGTAAGAACCCTAAACTTGTGGAATTCAATAAAGTATTGTGTATTGGGTTTAGCATGTGCTTTTGAAGGTGGCTTCTAAGCCTATCGCTACAAACTATCAGCTCTTCCACACATTTTGGTATTATTGATCAGTACCGATAACACTAACAGCCGGTTCTTTTTCGCAATTTCGCAGTAAATGTTTTCGTATTGATGAGTAAAACACTTCCTTTTCATATAAATGAGGACATTTAAATACGAACTATAATTATAGCTACTTCTGTCAACTTGTTCAGAGCAAGAAAAGAGCAACTGACCCTAAGCTAATCCCTGAGCACCCCGCTAATGTTGTATTCTGCTTTTTTCTCCTTTTAGTGTAGATAGTTTAGCCGGTCTCTCTTTCTCTTGTACGAACTTGCCCTGTAGGATGCGTAGATAGCTGCAAAAGGGCGCGTAAATACACCACATCGAATATTTATACCGACAAGCCACGGTACTACTAGCAATCTGTACTGTTCTCTTACGCGCGCCGAATCCTGTACGATTCAGATCTTCCATCAAAGCATCAAATGGCTGTTGACAATGATGGATCAGGCGCCAGGTTCCTGTTTCGTCCACTGTTTTTCCCAGTTTTTTTTTTTTAACAAGCCCGCCTTCCTTTAAATTCTTGAAGGAAGGCGGACTTGTCAAATAGCCGATTCAACTAGCATTCCTCAGCGATTAGTATAAGTTACATGTTTTGAATAAATAGCGGGCCCAACCGCAACTGGACCGAGCTGTAAACATATAACACAGCTTCACTACCTGCGAGATAATTATAACAGATGATTTGAAACCAATTATGAACTACATAGTAAATCTAAATAACTGAGAAATAATGAAAGTATCTAACCTTACTACAATCTACTAAGTTTACCGATCCGCGGTCTCTACTCAAGAACTTGTCTACCCCATCGGTTGTCAGTTCTTCGGGTGATTATGGCCGGCCCGCTGCCACTTCAGCATGCTAATTCGCTCATGCTAAACGTGTGGGATGTCCTCGGACTCGGTGAAGCGAAGATCTTCGCAAGGCTGCTGGCAAGGGCTGGATGAGAGTAGGCGAGGACCGTGCTCAATGGGGTGCAATAGGAGAGGCCTATGTCCAGCAGTGGACAAGCGTAGGCCGATGACGATGATGATGATGACATAAATACATTACAAAACCTGACGGCTGTATCTCAGAGGGGTAGGCAGTGACCAGTGTCTGCTGCTTGCCACGACCCTAAAAGATCGGCCCTGGTGAAGTTGGCGTTACTACATGAGTGAATTTGACGACGAATCAAAGATAATCAAACCGGGCAGCGAATAGAGCAAATGTGTCGAATCCGTCCTTTTAGTGGCATCTATGCCACAGACCAGCCATCCTCGAAAGAGCTATCTGAGAAATGTGCCGGTAACGAACACCGGTCGGAACTAGTTCTGACCGCCTGCGGCAACGTGGGCTGACCGCAAACTGATATGCCATGGCTTTGAACCACAGGATTGTATCTGCGCTCTAGGTTGACGGTTTTTGATGGATTGGTGGAGGTGACACACGAATTTTTTGGACTGCCCTGGTTTATTATGTTGGCGAATCGAAACATGATATATTTTGTATGTAGCCTGTATACGTACATACCACTCAAAAATCGCTCGTAGCCCCGGCCGCCTGAGTGATCTTAACGATCACGAAGGTTAAGCAACATCGGGCGCGTACAGTGCATAGATGAGTGAGCGTCTATGACTAACGTTAGTGGCATTTTTCCGAGCAGTTCCGTGCTTCGCAACGCACGTTGTCAGTTGGTGCCGGCTGCCGTCGATAGATGGCAGTCGTTAAGCCAAGTCAGAGGCCTTAGGGCGTGGTGGAGCATGGTCTATATCATCCTCAGGGAAGAGCCCCTCCTGAGAAGTAGTAGGCTAAAGACGGAAACACATTATGGAAACGCGACCCGATCCGACGCAACATAACGCGTTGAGTCAAACTACTATTTTCTATGATCAGAATCATTTGGGCATCGCGTGTTGGAAATGTGCACGATGCACATCGGGGTGTCGATACGTGGTGTCGCGTCGCGTTTCAATAGTCTGTAGGCCGCTTTATTCTGCCCCCAAAACAAGCTACTCAGAAGCATATTTTGCAGTAAAAAATTCCTCCAAGTAGCTTACTTTTGCATTTAAACTAAAAACGCAATGTCTATTACTGTGTTTCTAGTTACGCGGGCAGATTAAACTAAATAGTAAAGGCAAATCAACTGTACGGTTTTAGGCCGTAGAAATAAATGATACGAAATTGTAAGATAAAAAATGATTAAGTTTATTGTAGTAAACTTATATGTTAAAATACAATTCGATCTAATAATGGTTTGATGAGTAGGTACCAGCGCATTGATAGCATGTTGAATAAGTACTGAGGTGATTTTAGTGACACGTTGTAAATGTGGAAATATATTTGTGTCAATGCTGAGGTGATAAATTAATGATGTACGTACTTTGCCCGTCCATCAACATTTTCCTAGTCATCCAGTGATTTATAATTGGCTTTTATTTATCCCACAATGGGCTTTCTATTACTAAAGTATAAAACTCAGAATACCGACATTGATATTGACACAGGTCTCGAAGGACGGTGTCATGTGACAACTTGGTTGATTGATTTTTGTTCTTATCTTTGTGGTCCTTATCGGTTTGCGGTTTCGTATTTTGCTATCGGCTATATAATTCGATGAAATTGTAAGGCTTATTGTATTATACTACATATTGACTATAAACTCATGCATTTTTCATATCTATCTAAGTCGTAAGTACGACTTGAAGTAAAAAACGATATTACTTGGCAATTCATAGTGCTGGATCAACTGAAAGTACTCTCTAAGATTTTATTCCATTGAATGTCAAAATATACGTTTCTTGCGTCATAAGAGACCCCATTTTTTTTAACTTTAACTAAGCTGTTTGACTTTCTCACAGCTTCAAAGGACTTACATGATTTTAATTTCAACTCGAGGCGTTCACCTTCATGTTGCGTAGAAGTACCGGTTTTTGCCCGTTTTTGGCCACTTGAAATTTCATTTAATTTGTAGGAAATTTAACGGTAGAAATAATATTTTCATAGAATTTTTAAACTTTTACATTTATACGACCCAAATTTATTAAGTTTTGAACATAAAAAGATACATTAGCCGCAAACGGTACCTACATCTACCCTTGTTTTTTTTACACTTTATTGCACAAAAAAAAACATAATATAACTTAAATACCAAGTACTCATACCTTCAAGTGTTCCTGAAATAAAGGGTCTTGACAAACAGACGGACGGCGGTCGTCTGACGTTGTGTTGTGTTGTGTTGTGTTGTCTGGTCGTGTTGTCCGTCTGGACAACAAAGTGATCGCAGAAGGGTTCCGTTTTTTTTCATTTCGTGGTACAGAACCCTAAAAATACACGAGTCAGAAATTAGAACTTTATTTTAATGTAAGGAATTCTGTCTTTTTTTTTTATTCATTTTTTTTTTTGACACAGGGTATGTGTGGAAGCAATGTATGTAGCTGTAAGTAAATATTATATTATGTTATGTTAATGAGCACATACATTGCTTCTAGTCCCACACTAGGATACCCTGTGTCGTGGGAACCAGAAACAGCGACGTCACAAACATGTAAACATGCAAGACCTAGGATTTTTTTTTACCCCAGCCGGGATTCGAACCCGAAATTGTTAATGTTAGCCGCTTAATTTTATTCGATAGCTATTGTTAAGGCACGGTAATTTTTCTATGACTTTCAAACCAAGCAAAATTCACCTGACCTGACCCGGCGAACGTTGTTTCGCTATTTAATTTTTTTTCACTTAGCGCTATGAAAAATAGACCTATTCTCAGACCTACCGATTGTACATATAAAATTTCATTGAAATCGGCCAAGCCGTTTCGGAGGAGTGTGCGCGCTAACATTAAGACATGAGAATTTTATATATTAGAAAGAAAAGAGACTAGCTGCCGCGGCAAACGTTGCTTCGCCATTTTTCACTTAGCGCTATAAAAAATAGATAACAACCTATTCTCAGACCTACCGAATATACATGTAAAATTTCATCATAATCGGCCAAACCGTTTCGGAGGAGTATGCGCACTAACATTGAGACACGAGAAGTTTATATCATAGTCCATATATATTACTAGCTTTCGCCCGCGACTCCGTCCGCGTGGACTTTAGTTCAAAATTTTACAACCCCGTTCACTCCCTTAAGGGTTTAATTTTAAAAAAACGGCGAAACACGTGTTCAATCAATTGTGTTGAAGAGTATTTATTTTAAGTTTCAAGAAAATCAGACAACATTTTTTATACCTCCCATACAAATTTTGGCAACCCTTTTCGCCCCCTTAGGGGTTGAATTTAAAAAAATCCGTTCTTATTCCTTGCCTACATTATATATAGATCCTCTACGCAAAATTTCAGCTTCCTAGGTCAAACGGCTTGGGCTGGGCGTTGATGAGTGAGTCAGTCAGTCAGGACTTTGAATTTTATATATATATAAATATATAATATAGATATATTTGTACTGATCATATAAATGATTCCCTATTAAATTGCCCATCGCCTACACCGCATAAACAACAGCTGCTCGATCGACGGCAAAACTGCTAAAATCACCCGATACCTACACGGCGTCGAACCCGATACCGTCTGCCCGCGAAACCCGATACTGTGCCAACCCGGTCGACACATCGTTGACGACAGTTTCCTTTTAAGGAGCTAGCAGGGACACGGGCAGTTTTAGGTCATCGAAGGTGTAGGTTTAACTAGTAACAAAGTAATTTCTTGAAAGTGCTTCTCAACCTTTAGTGCGTTGAGCCCTCAGAAGAAGGAGTACCATAGAAGGAGGAATAAAATAAAAAGTAACAGTTGTATAGCTGTCCATGTTACTCTTACGATAGATCTCTGCGCCAGAAAGAGACAGCTGTAGTGTACTCATGCACTAAAAATGTTACAATCGTACACGGTTGCCACAGATTACTGAACAAAGCCAAAATCGATAGGGCTGGGACAAACACCATAAAGATGTCGATATTATTTATTCCGATCTACAAAATCTGTGTATTTTTTAAAATTAATGGTGGTAATTAAGTATTAATATTAAATGATAAAAAAATCATACCTCTTTTTCACAACTTGCAAAAAGTATCTTTTCAATCCCATCACCATGTTTAATAGTGATTTTTCGGACCCATGGCTGTGTACCAAAAACCTACGACTAAATTCCATTATTCCAATTCCAATTAATTCAAATTACAGTCATGGGCCCTTAAAATCACTATTATCACCATTATCTATCTATCTAATTATCAATGTATTTATCTCTAAAAAAATATCATTTTTCCCTTGGTGGTGCTAGTGAACCAGCTGGAACCCCTTACGGTTATGTTATTATGTGCTAAGTGTGGTACATACCATATAAGTTACAATAAATATTCATAAGTAACAGTAAGTAATTCTACATCAGGTTTTCAATAATATAAATGGGACTAATAGGGCTATAGCGAATCGAAAAAAGATTTTACCAAGTTATGTGGTAACATGGCAAAAAGTATATGTACGGCGAATATAGAACCTTTTTTTTTAATATGTTTGCTAATCATCAATAATCACCATATACAGCGCCACCAACTTATCTGTTCAGGTGGGTAAAATTGTAACTAAGTAATTAATTGTAAATCCTGTTCCCCATTTTTTGTTTTATTTATTCACTTACTAAGATTTATAGATATATGTTCATTAAAATTGAAAGATGGGTTAAAATATTCTCATTTTTCTAGGTGAATTTCTCAAATGTTACTACTAAATTCTCCACTAGCGCCGCTATCAACTGAACAGATGAGATGGTGGCACTGTAAGAAAGTATAATGAATAAAACAAGACCAAAATAGGAAAAACTATTTAATAACATAACATAACATTTACACACAGGCACATACATTTCTTCTGGCCCCACACTAGGATACCCTGTGTCGTGTTAATAGATTACGTATTTGTTTCCAATAAATACCTACCACCTAGCATAGTTACTCAAGGCACCCGTTGTAATAACATCATCAGTCCAGGTTCGATGGAATAAAATAAAAATTAAAAACCAAACGATTTATTGGTACAAGATTATTTGGCATCAAATAAAGTACGTAGTTTCAAGCTTTTCACATAAAAAGTCGCAGGTTGCAGCTCAATAGAGAAGAAACCAACACGTATTACTATAATGTATATGTTTTTTATCCCTGACTTCTGTTTTACAATTACCTAGTAACGTTTTTTTTTTCACAAAAATGTGTCAGCCATAATGTAAAAGATAATATTATATGAAATTAAAATTAAATCAGCTTGGTTACAGCTCACGAACGTTGTCCATTTCCGCGGAGGTCGCAACCTGAAAATTGTTTTTATTTAAGTACTTCACGTTGATAACTTCCACATAAAAAATAATAAAATCACTTGCACCAGAATCAGACTATGATAGTATTAAACTAGTTATGACCTTTAACTGCTAAACGTTGTCCAGGATAGAAAAAAACATCCAGTCAGGCAATAATCAGGGAAAAATTCTACAAGTGATATACGGCGCCTTGCAGGTTGGAACTGACAACCTGTTTTATTATCCAAGTGAAGTAACCACTAGACCAACGAGACAGTCGCGTCTCATGTGAAATTCCTGATGTACATACATACAGCAAAACGTGCACCTCAGTCGACATAATTGTGCAGTATGTAGACTTTATTTTGTTTTTAGTATCGTATAATTATTTAATAACCTTACCAATGATCTGCGGGCTAAGGAAAATGAAAATGAAAAAAACTTTATTGTAAAACGGTTACAGAAAATGGTTACTGGCTCCCAAACTAGGATTCCCTGTGCTATGGGTAGCCAGGCTTCTTCCAAAATACATAAGAATATAGGTAGTGTTTTACAATAATAACTATGTACTTACAAATTGGATATAGGTACCTGTGTAGCAGTACAGGAAACAACACAAAAAACAATCAGCTTTTAACACGCCGAACACGATTTAGTTTTTGGTGTGAACAATCCACAAACACTGAGCGATTCTATCTATTTAGAAGTCGTACATTCGGGTAGGTAGGGAACAAAAATCTGTTTAGCCAAGCGATGCCAAACAGAGACCAACTGGTCGCCTGCTTACTTCAGTAAATAAAGTGCGGCCGGAGATCACCAGAAGATAAAATAGTTTTCTCACATTTGCAGTTCTGTTTGGATACATGCTCGTATTAAGAAATGTAGTACAACCAGAGGTCACCACAACATCTCTGCTATATGACAGCATATTAGACATCGAGTACAGAAAAGAATCGAACATAGTATAGGGAAAAATTACAGAGAAAGTCATTTATTGAGATGGGTTGATTAGAAACTCAGTTTCGTTATAATTTTTAGAAAGTAACCAATTAAGTATAGCGTTTTTACATTTGTATCTTGTTAGGTTCATAATATTTAATATTTTATCTAGTTTGGTGTACAAAGATGGTCCCTTAAAAAAGAAGAAACGTGTTGCAAATTTGGTATTAGTTCTCGGTATCGGCCAGTGGTTACGGTACAAAAAAAGCGTTAAAAGCGTAAAGTAGGTACGGCACTTGTTTCCAACCTACGCCACTTGCTATTGTTTATGAAACAGTCGCTTGCTGCAAATGCGGTGTACATTTTTCCAAGACTACTTTGTACGTGATACTGCGTCATCGACATTTGTTATTTTGTGCTGTCTGCGGGTAACCTGCAATAGATAATTAACAATTAAAACAACTATACGAACGCAAGAAATAACTAAATATGCTCTACGAACTATCGATACTTTTTTTTCACTGAGAAAGTGGGAAAGTCCCATCCCTATTCCCCTACAACAAACAACAAACTTGTATTATGATTTATATCGAAAATATCACAATAATCATGATGAAAACACCATTCTCTAATAGCTAATTTGCAATTCTAGTAGCCCATAGTTGAAATCTTAGAGAAAATACCCTTTTAGGTACACAAAATTGAGACTTACCGGTGGAAGCTGATGAATGTTGTTTCATTATCTTCTCGGGAAGAATGAGATATACATTCTAACACAACACACACCATGCCGATGGTTACTTATACTATATACCATGAGAATCCACTAAAATTCACTTCAAATGGTGCTTTAGTAAATATAAAATACACAAGCTTCTTGAAAACGGCGCACTCCCAAACCTCTTGTCAAACACACTGCCAAACACAGAACACCCTCTGCCAAATCAATGTCATTGGGCGGCACATTGCATGCCGTCATTTTCTGAGCCGTTCTAATTTGGTCGCGTAATGGTAACCAAAGGTAACCAACTGACGTTTAAGGGTTGTACGCTCGAAAAAAGCAACAAAGACACGACTATATTTTTCTCTTTCTAACACGTAGCTTGCGGCTATTTAAATTGACAAAACAGACTATGTGGCACGTTTTCATTTTTTAACGCTCCTTCTATGGTACTCCTTCTTCTGAGGTTGAGCCAGATCAGACAAAAAATAGATGTCTCTAATCTGGGTTAAACGGACGAAAGGTTGATTAAATCGTGAACAGCGTGAACAACATAAATAGTGGTTTGTGGGTGCAAACCCTCGGCTTATACTTATCCTGAGGCCATTTTCTAAGTGTTCAGCATTTACTGAACGTTTAGTCTTTCTCAATTGTAATTCATCATCAACCCATTATGTCCCCACCGAGGGCCACGGGTCTCTTCCCTGAGGAAGGTATAGGCCGTACTCCACCACGGGGGCCAATTCCGGATTGGTGGAGGCTTGTAAGACTAGTGGCTGGTCTTACTGTCAGAAGTTTTCAAGCCGCCCTAAGGCCTCTGACTTGGCTTAACGACTGCCATCTATTGACGGCAGCCGGCACCAACTGCTTAACGTGCCTTGCGAAGCACGGAATCGCTCAGAAAAATGCCACTAGCGTTAGTCATAGACGGTGACCCATCCATGGACTGGATGCGCCGTATGTTGCTTAACCTTCGTGAGCGTTTAAGATCACTCAGGCAGCCCAGGCTACGAGCGATTCTCAATTGTAATAATTTCACTTTATTTCTCTTTCTTTGTTTTCTCTGTTTTTCTTTTTTCTGTATGACGACTTCTGTGGCGCAGCGGTTAGCGCATCTGCCTGTGCAAGAGGTCCCGGGTTCGAATCCCGGCTGGGGACAACAAAATTACCAGGTCTTAGATGGTTACTTGTGTGTGACGTCTCTGTTTCTGGTTCCCACGACACAGGGTATTCTACTGTGGGGCCAAAAGCAATGTATGTGCCTATAAGTAAATGTTTGTTTGTTTTTTGTTTGTAGGTATTTCCTATATTACTAGCTGACCCGACAAACTTTGTTTTGCCAGTTAGGGACAAGAAACATAGATAACAACCTATTCTCAGACTTACTGAACGAATATAATATAAAATCTTATCGAAATCGGTCAAGCCGTTTCGGAGGAGTATGCGCACTAACACAGTGACAGGAGACCTTAAGTGACCTTAATATAGAGTGTACCCAAAACCAGTGCAGTAGAAATGATGATACGCTTCTTGTTGTTTTTGTACAAAAATTGCAAGTCACCGTGACTGTGGTAATTTCCCTAGGCCTGCCACCACGCCGCATGATTTGCGAAAGCGATTCATGCACAACTGAACAATCTTTTATTTTAGACAAGCCAGCTGTTGGGCTACGTAAATTACGTATCTTCAGTGAGCGTTGGAAGGTTTTACAAAAGTAAAGAATACTACAATACATTCACGAAATACAGTAAGACCAGCCACTAGTCTTACAAGCCTCCATCAATCCGGACTTGGCCCCCGTGGCGGAGTATGGCCTATACCTTCCTCAGGGAAGAGACCCGTGCCCCTCGGTGGGGACATAATGGGTTGTGAATGAAACGAAATGGAAACACAATAAGCAGTTTTTATTTCATTGATGATTAACATGTACAGTGGACAGCACGTCGACCCTCACATTTTAGTTGTAAAGTCGCTCGTAATGAAACGGGGTAGAGTGCATGGGTGTATAGGATCGTGTGCTGTCGACTTTACAGGAGTTTACAACAATAAGTTTGTGTGAGAACATTGGAGTTACTTTCAGTTTTCAGGAATTGCCTATGTACGAAATAACCCTGTAGAAATAACTAGCTGTCCCGGCAAATTTCATACCGCCAAAATTTTCGTTTTTTTTCATAAGTTCTCATCATTTTAAACCTTCCCCTTCTTAGGCAATTTTTTATTTTTCCTCTCCGTAAGAACCAACCTCGTACTCTAAGGAATATTCTAAAAAAAGAATTAACGACATCGGTTCAGCTGTTCTCGAGATTTGCGCTTAGCAATACATTCAGCGATTCATTTTTATATTATAGACTAGCTGAACCCGAAAACGTTGTTTTGCCAGATAGGGCTATGAAAAATAGATAACAATCTATTCTGAGATCTACCAATTGTTCATATAAAATTTCATCAAAATCGGCCAACCCATTTCGGGTGAGTATGCGCATTTACACGGTTTCATGAGAATTTTATATTTAGAATATTACATCCTGTTTGTGTTTGTATTAACTAGTTTGGTTAGTATTAACTTCTTGCTAAGAACGTGCTGTATGGCCGCTTCCTACGTGGCCATCTTATCTTCATCTCCAACTTACTCACCTCTTTCTGCCGCAGATACTACGAGACAGGCTCGATCCGCCCACGGGCCATCGGCGGCTCGAAGCCACGCGTGGCCACCGCCGAGGTGGTGGGCAAGATAGCCCAATACAAGCGGGAGTGCCCTTCCATCTTTGCCTGGGAGATACGGGACCGGTTGCTGAGCGAAGGCGTCTGCACCTCGGATAATATACCTAGCGTGAGTGATACAAATCTTTCTGAGCCTCTGGTCTAGAGGTTGACACGCTTGAATGTCAAAACAGAGGTCGTGGGTTCGATATCCACACGATTCGATTCTTCGTGTGTTTCCATTTTTATTCCATGTCGTTGCCTGGATGATTACTACAGCACATGGTGTCCTTGTTGTTATTATTATTTTATTTTCAATAGGCTATTTGATAGTGTGAAAAAAGTATTATTTATATATATTCGTCTACACATTAAGTCTTCAAACCGCTTTCAGGCACTTCAACTTAAAAAAATGGATCATTTGTCCAAAAACCAGGATAAAATTTGATAATTTTCTATCTGTAGCCATTTTATCGAAACGGCCTGGATTGGCCGGATCTTTGATGACGTCACAAGTCAGAAAAATGGCGTATGTCATTCATGTCGTTCTTACGTTCATTGGTTTTGTTTACCGACCTGTGACGTCATGACGCCATATTGCTCAAGTTGGCGTTTTGGGGGCTTATTTTAAAAGTGCATTTTGTTAGCTTTTTTTTAGATGAAATACATGAAAGAATTCTAAAAAAATCAAAGAAACAGCCTATTGCCTATTGACGTTAAGAATAACTTTTTAAGCTTGAATAAACCAACAGGGATATTTCGTCGGAATCCTTCGGAATCTACTTTCTGTGCGTGTCAAGGAGAACGTGAAAGAGAAACAATTGAAGGCTTAGGCCGCATTCACAATGGGACAGCATTCCAAATTTTCCTTTTAAGCTGACTCAAGAAGTTCGCTATAATTTTATCAAAGCTTAACAAACAGATTAAACTTTTATACATTGATCTTTCCATTATTGAACAATTTTGGACTTTATTTCTTTATTAACATACGAACGTATTTTGGCTGCCACCAACACAGATATTTGTCCCATAATTGTTGTAATAAAGAAGTAGTACCTGGGTGACCGAGCTTTGCTCGGTACTTTTTTTGTAATATAAAATATGTAATATTAAATTGAAATAATCCTTTTCCAACAAAAAAAGAACTTCGAAAAAAAACATCATGACTCGAACCGGGTCTCTTGAAATCGGCCCGAAACGGGTCGCCCGTTTTCCCGTCAGGACTATCCCAACCTTGCAGATAGACGCGAAATTTACCTCTGTATGTTATTATATCAAATTTCAATTGGCTTAAAACACGGATAAAACAACGTTTTCTAAAAATGTAACCTAGTTAGATCAATTAAACGCCCCCGAAAGCATCTGCCTACAAAATTTCGTGAAAATCGTTGGAGCCGTTTCCGAGATTCTGATTATATATAAATATATATACAAGAATTGCTCGTTTAAAGAGATTAGATGATATGACAAGCAAAACGAAGAAAAAGACACTTTTTAGGCTACCACACCACAAAAGGATATATATGATGGGATCTTTTTTTTTTTCGTCCGTCCGTCAGTCTGCCTGTCAATATCCTCTATCCCCGGAACACGAAACGGTATCAAGTTGAAATTAAGAGAAAGCATATAATATCTTCACTGTAATACTCAATTCCAGTACAGTTTCGTATACGTTTCTTTGAAATCGTCACAAAATTAAACTTCTAAGTTAACGTTAAAAAAACATGCCGCGCTTATGATACAAAAAGGACGTATATTATATTGACATTCAAGAAAATCAGAATTCATAGAAGTACCCTGATAAATACAGGAAAAAATCTGAAATCTATGTAGGTATTGGTCATTGAAAGATTGTCTGGAAGAGATCGCTCTAAGCTATAAGACCACCAATTGTATACCATTACTTAGACATAAGGAAATTACAATAACTCTGTATCCTGATTGAGCAATAAAGTGTTATCTATCTATCTAATCATTAAAAAAAATCTCTTTGAATTTTGGGAAAAGATCCCAAGACTCTGCTTATTTCTTCACTTATTTTAATTGTACGATTTGCGATTTTTAAATCGATTATATTATTTTAATATGTAGATATATTTCATATCTTTTCATTGGCTTTCTTTTTGGTACTTCAGTAAAAAAACACCATGTACACGACCTAAGAAACATAACCTATAAATATTACACAGGCTTGGTATTATCTATGCTAGCACTATAAAGGCTCCCTTTTTTCATAGCGTCCTGTCCCTCCCCCGCTGTCCCTCCGCGGCAAAACAATATGACGTTATAACTTTTCTTCTCCTTTTTTGAATAAAGGGGCCTCCCCTTTCAGAGCACCCTTTAAGCATCTCCGATACGTCTTCCTATGTAAAGCGGGAGCGCTTTTTAATAACGACTTAAATGTGAAATAACAATATATGACGGTTTAGATAAGAAATAGGGATGTGTGGGAAAGTTAGAAAAACTCGTTGGTACTTACTTTATTTTTCATGGTACACGACACAAAGGCCTGGTTTACATTTGCTTTATTTTAATGCGTTTTTAGCATGCTTTCCATAGAGCTAGAATAGAATAAAGACGACAATTCCTTTTATAAGCCTATGCGCACACTAGCGACACGCGACAGCGACAGTTCGGCGACTAGACGTGACGACAGGCTACGGCCGTCAATTTTCATGCATTTTGTTCGAAGCTCCGCACACTTAGCGTCATAGTCACGGAGTCGCGGCGACAAGCGGCGACTAGAAGCAAGTGACAACGTCGCGTTTGACGCGGTGACTAGACGCAGCGACATATCGCCCTGTTTGCGATGGATCTAAGTCACAAGCAAATAATATACCAGTAGGTAATGGTTGCTTGTATACTATCTATTTAGGATTTTTTAGAAAGTAGGTATTTTTTTACAATATATGGTCCGTAATAAAAGTTTGAATCGGCATACGTTTATGCCGTCTCTATTTTATTGTTTCTCTATGAAAAGATGCTAGAAAAGCGTGAAAATGAAGGAAATGTGAACCAAGCCTTAAGGTAAGATAAACGAGCACATTTTAGGGTTTCGTAAGTAAACGGAAAATAACGGGACCCTTATAGGATCACTTTGTAGTTCGCCTGCCTTTGTCTTTAACCCTTTATCTCAGGAACGCGTAGAGGTATCGACTTAAAATAAAACCATCATCATCATCAGCCCATTATGTCCCCACAAAGGGCCACAGGTCTCTTCCCTGAGGAAGGTATAGGCCATACTCCACCACGGGGGCCAAGTCCGGATTGGTGGAGGCTTGTAAGACTAGCTGGTCTTACTGTCAGAAGTTTTCAAGCCGCCCTAAGGCCTCTGACTTGGCTTAGCGACTGCCATCTTTCGACGTCAGCCGGCACCAACTGCTCAACGTGCCTTGCGAAGCACGGAACCGCTCGGAAAATGCCACGTTAGTCACAGACGGTGACCCATCCATAGACTGAACGCGCCGTATGTTGCTTAACCTCAGTGATCGTTTAA
This sequence comes from Yponomeuta plumbellus, assembly GCA_947310845.1. Lineage (NCBI taxonomy): Eukaryota > Metazoa > Arthropoda > Insecta > Lepidoptera > Yponomeutidae > Yponomeuta > Yponomeuta plumbellus. The sequence goes on from OX371206.1 coordinate 5,386,787, forward strand.
GATCACTCAGGCAGCCCAGGCTACATAAAACCATACTAGACGAAAACCCAGCTTCGCTCGGGTCATTATTTCCTATGTATGGATATTTCACCAGTAGATATTTCTCTTAAATCTTATTTATTCAAATAACTATCACGTCTCTGTTTCAAAGTCAAAGAACTTATACCATAGAGGTCACAATGGATAACAGAATACAAATCTGTGACGCGTGATGGATGACATGACACAAGGTGACACTGAAGACATGTTTACTTAGCAACGCCATTATATAGCAATGAATTAATTCATGTTTATATAATTTATTCAAATTTTTAGGAGATCTGATAAACCATTAATTAAATTATAAAAAATAAAAATGTTTATATTGATTATAGGTACTCAATAATATGAATATTACGCCTATAAGTTGTCGACTCGGATCAAGTAATTATTTACGCTCTTGAATTTGATGTGCATTTCGTTCGAGTCTACCGTAGATTGGTACGAAATTATTAATATAGATATTGTTTTTTTTATTAGACACTTTTTTAAAAAGTCTCAACTCAACACAAACTCGAATCTATTAGAACCATGATTAGCAGCCAGCCAGAGCGCTATTATTTAAAAAATGTCCGGGAAAAGTTCGGAAAAAACTTACGTATGTCCATTGTCCGAACGTATAACCGAGTAAGGAACCCTCAGTGGGCGAACCCGACTCGGTCTTGTCCGGTTTTGCTAACGAACTTTCGGTAGCACTACACAGAGTGCTTAGTGCGAGTTTTTTCATTCACTTTCGATAGCGAGAGCGTTTGCAATTTGTATAGGAGTGACAAAGAGACAACTAGGTGGCGCGCTTTGTCACTCCTATAGAATATGAGTTTACGTTAACGCGATCGAGTAGTTAAAAAAACTCGCACTAAGCACTCTGAGTGCGTATACTGAGTTGTTTCATTCACTCTCGATAGTGAGAGCGTTTGCGATTTGCATAGGAGTGACAAAGAGACAACTAGGTGGCGCGCTCTGTCACTCCTATGCAAATCGCAAACGCTCTCACTATCGAAAGTGAAGGACAAAACTCAGTAAATGCACTCTGAGTGCGATTTGCATAGGAGTGACAAAGAGACAACTAGGTGGCGCGCTCTGTCACTCCTATACAAACTGCAAACGCTCTCGCTATCGAAAGTGAAGGACAAAACTCAGTATCTCAGGGCCCTTAGTGCGAGTTTTTTCATTCACTTTCGATAGCGAGACCGTTTGCAATTTGTATAGGAGTGACAGAGAGACAACTAGGTGGCGCGCTTTGTCACTCCTATAGAATATGAGTTTACGTTAACGCGATCGAGTAGTTAAAGAAACCCGCACTAAGCACACTGATCTCTATTCCGAAATCACTTACTACAAATTTTAGTGCAGAGTCTGAAAGTCAGAGAAAATTAAAATCAGTTAGTCGGGAATTATAGTAATAACGAGTACTTTTTCTTTAGGATAGGCAGGTGGCAAACCCTGGTTTTTGCATACTCCTCGGGATTACAAGAGTGCGGCGTTTATAATGAATTCCTATAGAAATAAAATAAGTGTGGTATAAAGTTGATAGGTACAAATTTGGAGACAGAACCCCAAAATTTCTAATACATTATGCGCTTTTGTGGCAATGTAAATAAATGCTTTCTTTCTTTCAAAAACGATGAATTACTGGTTTATTTAAGCAGATTTTTTTTTCGATCAATTTGATAAAAAATTGTTCACATATGTGAACGAGTTCGAATCCCGGCTGGGGAAAAAAACCCAGGTCTTGGATGTTTACATGCTTGTGACGTCGCTGTTTCTGGTTCTCACGACACAGGGTATCCTAGTGTGGGACCAGAAGCAATGTATGTGCCTGTATGTAAATGTTATATTATGTTATATTATATGTGATTTTTGCTATTACATTTTTCGAGTTAGTATCGTGTCAACCCTAGTCTCTCTGCCTACCCCTCCAAGATACATACGTGAGTTATTGAGATATTTATATGTACGTGAAATACAGGCTTATTTGAGAGGCACAATTATCCTATCATCAACCTTGTTACCCCGACGCACCAGCTCTAAAGTTATACTTAATGAGTAAGTACCTAAAACCAGCCATCAAGACAGAAAAGACAATAACATTCACCCCATTACACCAACAGACATCATCCAGCCAAACGACCCCAAAAAACAACATAAATTAATTAACAAAAAACGGACACCCTGTAGGTGACGTCCTCGAAGAAAAGAAAGAAAAAACGTCATGCTAAGTACTCTAGAAAACACAAACTGAGGGGAAAATCTGTCGAGCGAATAGGCGATATCCACCTCCTAATGAGTGCGAAAGAGTTGAGAGTATGTCCCATTCTTTCTGCTCGGAAAGAGAGGAGGAAGGGGCGATTTTGACACGGCATGAATAAAGAAAATATGAAGGCTTTTGTAGCCGTAAAAATTTCTGTACAGGGGATGAAAGTCTTTAAGTTATCAGCGGGGGCCGACTGGGGTGGCGTTTTCTAGTTTCGGAATAGAGGGGAGAGACAGGCATCTTCAACACTTTTCCGCTAAAAATACTTCTTGAGTATTTTAAACTAAAATACCAGTCACGGTAGAAAATGCTATTTAGCATTAAGTACGCCTTTGTACCAGAATGTGTTTTATGCAACAAATAATTAAATAATAATATTAACCCATGTATGCGAATCGAGTACCAATATCATCATCATCATCATCAGCCCACCGCTGCCCACTGCTGGGTATAATCATTTTCCCCCAAATTCCATTTCACACGGTCTCTCGCCATTCGCATTCACGGACCAATATCGTACTTTTTAATTAAATATATATTCATTTATGTATTTCTTCTTCTTTCTGGTGTGTACAATAAAAAGTTCTAATCTAATACGAGTAAATCGGATTATATTTTTTAACCTCCGGCAGCCTACGTAATTTACTCATAAACAAACATATGTACAGTCACGAGCTATAATATATATACAGGGTTACATTTTATAAAAATCAAAACTTAAAACAATTTAGAAAGAAGTGTACGACAATTTGTCCTAAATGATGTAATCAATGGTTAGATAATTTAGGACAAATTGTCGTACACATGTGCAGTACAAAACAAAACGTGTACATACATCGTACAAAATGTGACAGTGTATTGTATATATATTAATGCTCGCGTAACTGTACATCGAATGGTCATAGTAAGCCACGAATTGTAGTTCAATGAAATACGGCCCTGCTAGCTGGACCGGTCTAAGGCACATTGCTGTCCCAGCCCTAGGAGTTCACTGAAGGCCCACGTTTGAGTTCGCTTCACTGCGTTCCGTAGTACTATTAATACCATCAAGGTCAGGGAAGTTTACCGGCTTAAGACGTTCCCGTAACGTTCACACTGATTCGTTAATTCGTCCGTTCGCATTCGCTTGGTTTAATTATTTAAGCCTCCACCAATCCGGACTTGGCCCCCGTGGTGGAGTATGGCCTATACCTTCCTCAGGAAAGAGACCCGTGCCCCTCGGGTGGGGACATAATGGGTTGATGATGATGATGATGAATTATTTAAGTCACACCAACAGGTAACATGCAAGTATTACGCTATAGCTTGTGACATGTTCTACTGTAGTAAAAAAAAAATAAAAAAAAATGAACTCACGCCTGTTATCCCCGAGGGGGTAGACAGAGGCACCAATCACTAGAACTGGGCCCACGTTTTGCCGAGTTTATTAGGTCCCAAACTGTAGTATCTTATCCAATTACAGGTGGGTACAACACTATCTTGTTTTTGGTTTTAATACTGTTGATAATACCTACATTGGGAGTTCTTGACATATGCTAAAGCATCACACGGTATTGGATATATTAAAAACTACAGTTTAACTAAAACTAGATATAGACTACTAAATTTTAATGATCTGGGAATAGTATTAGAAGTCCTTGGTTGGTCCGTAAGTACAATAAACTCACGTTTGAATCTCGGAGGAGTAGGCCAAACCAAACCAAAAGCTTCCCACTTCGCATGGTTCTGACTAACCACTTCCACTCAACATTTATTAGGTTTCAGTTATGGTAACCAGGCAAGGACATTCCAAATATCGAAAAACACCCAGACTGAGGCCATACTGAGGTCTACTAATGTACGGCGAAGCACAACGGGAGTCTTGGTACTTATGATCCATTTGTCTATACTTGACATTTTTCTCTAGCGACATCTCAACAAAAACGTAGCGATTCTCTTTCAAAATATTTAAATTCATACTAGACGGCTGTGCCAGCCGGAATAAATATTCCTACTATAAAGAGGAATCGCTACAGTAAGCCGCGTTTTCACGTTCTTAGTGCGCTGGGACCGAGTGCGCCATCCGAGTAAACTCATGCTTCTGATTGGCTTTTTTAGTGTCGTGAGGAAAAACCGTCCAATCAAAAGCATTAGTTTACTCGGATTGCGCACTCAGTCCGAGCGTACTAAGACCGTGAAAACTCGGCATAACACGGGGATGCGAGGCGCGCGCGCATTTTAACATCACCTCAGCTCAACGCTGAGTCTAACGCTTCGATAATAGTTACGGTCTTTCTGTAAAAAAAGAAATCTGTAGAGTGTTATATTACAGATCACGTCATCTCTGATTAGACTTGAAGGGAGAAGGTTAAGGTAAGAGGGGCGCCGTTATGAATATTAATGTTGTTTGAAAAACGGTAACTTAAAACGGACGAAATCCAGTGTATTTTGATAATAATTTAAACAAGACGTCTGGCATTAAACAGTAGTTTAATATTAAATTTAATCAGAGGATAACTGTGTCTAGTGTTCAACACATCTAAGAGGAATATCTTTTAAGTTTGAAAGTTTCTTAATTAAGCTAAAACTGTTTTGAAAAGAATAAATGTGAAGTTTCATTGTTAGTTTCTTCTCCATGTAATATATTAATTGTGAAACTAACAACTTTGACTTTCATAAAGTAAACACTTTGTTTAGACTATGAATAAAAATATTTGACTTTGACTTTTTGACAAATTTACGTACTTGTGAAAAATCTAAGACCAAGGTGATTTTTTTCTCTGCAAAGTAGTTTAAGACTTTGGGGGACAATGAAATGGTACAGTTAAAGTTTAACTGTAGAATTTTGGGTGGACCGATCGTCCCATCATAACAATGGTTTTAAATTGCTCTTTTCAAGACTATAATGCAACTGTTAAATTACACTAGAAAGTTGTGCAAAACACTTACTAAAACACTATTCCTTAAAACATTCCTCAGATGCAATTTAAAGACTATGTAGTACTCTCCTAAACTCAAAAGGATTTTCCCTTTGTTACAGACTATTTAAACTGCACTTCAGGAGTATTTTACAGGAATCGTATGGAATCGTAATCGTGTCGTACATTCAACGCCATGTAGGTCACCGGTGACCGCATCCTCTCTCAGTATTTTCACCGTGGCGTTAAAAGACTTACCTAATAAATAAATAGGTGCGTGAAAGTTCTAAAATACCACAGTTCGAAGAGTCAGTAGGGCTCAATTCACACTGGCGCAGAGTCGAAGCGACGCGACGCGAAATAATTCGCGCGAATGCGCGCGTCTGTGCGCCTCGACGCGCGAACCCGACGACCCTTTCAGGTGAAGACGCGAAACAATTCGCGCGAATGCGCGCGCATTCCCTCGCAGACGCGCGAATCCGAATGACCGTTGCAGGGTAAGACGCGCGGATTTGCGCGCATGCGCAAATTCGTACCGTATTGATAGAGAAATAGAGATGAATTTAGAACAGTTGAAAAACGTGACGCTTCGCTTCGCTACGCGACGCTTCGACTCTGTGCCAGTTTGAATTGAGCCTAAGAGTGTAATAAATCATCATCGTCATCACCCCACTTCTCCCCACTGTTGGTTCTGCACACCTCGCGGTCTCTCGCTGTTCGCACCTACGGGTCCCATGCTAACCTGGCCACATCGCCCGAACATCGGGCTGTTGGTCTACCGACTGACCGCCGCCCGCTCGATTCTCGGCCGCCACTCCACTATACTTTAGCCATTACAAAGGAGTCACAAAAGTGCGAGCGAGAGTTCCGATATGCCTGATATGCCTCCTCTATGTGTGAGAGAGGTCTGATACAAATGTTTATGACTCAGTTCGCACGTTTGTAATGGCTCAAGTATAGTGCCCTGGCCCACCTGCCGTTTTCCCACCCATCGCCATTTCAGTCTCGAGATCTGGACCTAGATTCTGTTAACGCATTGTAGTACAATGACAACTGCATGATCGTGGCAATTTAATAGTTATTATTAATATTAATTATTCCGTAAGCATGTCTGTGACAATAAACATCCATTTATTCATTCATTCGTTTAGTTCCATTGCCGCATCAAATCTACGCGCGCATAATGAGCCGTTTTCAGAAGAACTAAAAAAAAAATATTAGGTCTTTACCTATGAAATTGCCGTTTTGTATGAAAAAATTTAAACTAATTTTTTCCATGTATTTTTTATTGTCTTAATCGAAGTAATCACCCATGCAATCAATGCATCTTTGCCAACGCAGTGGCGGTTTATTGATGCCCTTCCTAAAGAAATCAGCTGGACGGGAGGCAACAAATTCTTCAAAGGCATTTTGTACTGTCTCTCGGGTATTGAATTTTTTTCCCGCCAAGAAGTTGTCCAAATTCTGAAAAAAGTAGTAGTCTGTAGGCGCAAGGTCTGGTGAGTAGGGCGGATGACAGAGAGATTCCAACCCCAGTTCTTGCAACTTGGAGACCGTCTGCTGTGCAGTATGAGGTCGCGCGTTGTCGTGCAGGATCAGCGGAGACGAGCGATTGACCAATGCTGGTTGGAGATGTGCCAGTTTCTCCATCATTGTGTTCAGTTTTTCACAGTACACATCTGCAGTAATGCTCACCCCGTTTGGTAAGAAGCTGTGATGAATCACAACGGCGCTAGACCACCAAACAGTGACCATCAATTTTCTAGGGGTGAGTTTTCGTTTAGGGCATTGTTTAGGTGTTGAACCAGGATCCAACCAACTTGCTGAGCACTTACGGTTATCAAACAGAATCAATTTTTCATCGCTGGTAACAATGCGGCTCAAAATTCCTTCATTTGTGTATGTCTTGAGCAGTGCAAGGCATGTCTCGACGCGTACTTCGCGCTGGCGATCATTGAGTTTGTGGGGCATCCATTTGTCAAGCTTTTTTACCTTGCCAATTTGACACAAATGGACCAATATTGTTTTGTAGCTAACGTCGAAAGCTGCTGCTAATTCAGCCGTAGTTTGTGTATCATCAGCTTCCACAAGCGCCTCTAATTCGTCATTGTCGACCAAAGTCTTCGGACGACGTCGAGGTTCATTTTTCATGTCGAACTTTCCAGAACGGAAGCGAGCAAACCAATAACAGGTGGTGTGTTGGCTTGTAGTGTTAGCTCCGTAAACGTCGTTGATGTTGCGTGCCGCTTGTGCCGCGTTGCTGCTACAACGGTACTCATATTCTATAATTAGTCGAATTTTTTACGTATCCATGATGACGAAAAAGATTGAAATGCGATGAAAATGTAACTAATCAATAAACAAATGACTACTTTTGGAAAAAGAATTCCATGTTCTTAAAATAAAATTAATTTGAAATTAGAATTCTTAGCCAAATAAAAATTCTTTTGATTTGAAATGGCCAGTACTGCAGAACGGCACTTTCATAGGTAAAGACCTATTATTACGGCTGTCAAAGTAATGTCATTTTCATTTCAATGTCACCTCAGCCCAATAGCCATGTGTGATACATCCTAAAATAGGTCTCAGCGAGCTGAACAAAAGTTATTATGACGCCAACAGCCAAATGTTTGTCGTTTCGGAGTTATAGTTTATTGAAAATTTTAGTTTTTTTTTCAATACCACATAACTCCGAAAGGACAAATATTTGGCTGTTGGCGTCATAGTAACTTTTGTTCAGCTCGCTGAGACCTATTTTATGATGTATCACACATGGCTATTGGGCTGAGGTCCAAAATTGCATTCTTTTGACAGCCCTAATATTTTTTTTTTTTAGTTCTTCTGAAAACGGCTCTTTATAAATCAAACCTTCTAAGCGACAATGATATGAAAAAAAAACCTCACGTGATCCGACCGGGTAACTGTCATCATACTATAATCCTCTAACAGAATCGAGGCCCTGGTCACCAATAATGTCGAACCGGTATCGTCGACTGTGTAATAAATACTCTTCAACATTCTGTATCGATTTAACAAAATCTGAACGCACGTTCAAACATTCAATTACCGTCACTCAGAAGTAGATCAGTGTAGGGTGCTAAATATTATCGCTAAGCCATCCTTAACTAGGCAAAAAAAACTAACGATAGAGAACCCTATTAGCTATTCATACGTGGCAACCCTTAGCTATAATTTTTCCGCAATCAATTCTCAACTCTACCTCACAGCGGTAAGTGCCACTATTGTTTGCGTGTGGCTAAAGATAAAAGGGTCAATGCAACTGTTTAGGGAAGTGGTCCTCAAACTTAAAGCAACGAGTTCTGTATTTATTTCTTTAATTAATGCCATTACGGTTTGGTTCGTGAAAACATGGCATCGTTTTTCATAATCTCAATAAATGCTGCCAATTTTGAATACAATTGTCATTAGTTAACAAGTGATTGAATTGCGTGAATACTATTATTATTAGTTTTGTGACGAGGGAGATAGTGACTTGTTATTCAAGTAACTCGATGTTCCTTGCTAGTTTGTAACAGACTTAAAAAACAGGATTTTCTCAATTCATCCGTACGTTTTTGTGTATTTCATCAGCGATAATTCCTTTTTATTAGAGTGCGGATACTCATCTGTATTTATCATACATACGAGTATATCAAGAATTGAGATCTATGAAAAGTCTTGAGATGTATAAGAGAATTTTCTTGATTGGGTATTTTTCTTGATTATTACACTTTTTCTTCTTTATTTAACAGGACATTACATTCGCGATTATTTAACGTTTGGAATACAAGGTAATTTAATTTTACCTTAAGTCATTAAACAATTGTGTGACAGTAATTTTATTTTTTCAAGTATATCTACTTTTACTACAAACTACCGCTATAGTTTGAGAGCCACTGTTTTAGGGTCACATCGCTATTGAGGCCGGTTCCCGTAGCAAATCTCTTCCGGGCCACTAAGTACACGCTAAATTAATGCATTTAGCACGCTCCCGGCGACAGCTATGGGGATGACAACTTCATTTCGCGCTGCGTGACAATTTTTCTCTTGTCATTTTAGCCTGACATCCGCGCTATTGGCTGTGGCGGGGGCTTGGTTTGTGGTTTTAACAGTTGTTATTTCACTTTAATATTACAAAAAAAAAAAAACTACATGTCTTGGATGTTTACAAACATGTGACGTCGCTGTTTCTGGTTCCTACGACACAGCATTGCTTCTAGCCCCACACTAGGATATCCTGTGTCGTGGGAACCAGAAACAACAACGTCACAAACATGTGAACATCCAAGACTTGTTTTTTTTTTTAATAAAAATAGCATATTTAAGTAAAAAATAACAATATTTTTAACAAAATAGGTCGTAACTGTTTAAAATTTATACTTGGCTTTTGGCCCGTAGCACCCAAAAATTTTTTCTAACTTTTTACAATCCCATAGTCACATCAAAATATACTAAAGATGCCAATTGGTATATAAAATGGACTTTGGCCGTCAAAATATGCATACATTTATTTGCATCGCCATTTCTACAATGTTCCAGTGCATCAAAGATGAATTATTCATCCAATATGCCGCATGTAAATACTCAAATCATACTTTAATACCCGAGAAATCTCAACCCGACAGGCTTTCCAATAAAAAACCCCTGCAATACAATATCGGGTGATTCAAAACGTCATTAGTCGTCATATCTGCGCGCCGAATCTCACGAGGGTAGTCAGAGCGTAACGTTGAAACAAATTGCAACAAAAGGCATTGCGAAAGAAGATTATCGTTGCGAGCGCGTGCGGGACGCGTGACTAGCATGTGGCCGAAGACAGGAGCTTTTACCCTATTTTTCACTACCGTTGAAATCTCAATTATATACGTATAGCTGTAAGACCTAGTTTCACTTGTACGGCATTGACCGGAGACGTCGTCAATGGAAATTGGAGGAAATATACCAAGTTACAAAGGTGACAAGGTAGATATTTCTCTGGTGGCTTAAGTTATGAATGTTACTTAAAAATAAAGAAGTGTTGGAGGGAAATTACTACCACAATTTGAAGGATTTAAGGCTTATATTGTCGTTGAGTGTAAGCCGGATGGTAAATAAATATAGAGTTGTGTGATTTGTCTGTCTGTGCAACGTTGGGTGTCACGAGCAGGCCTGCCCCGCGGATGTGGTCGGGAAACGATACGTCACTGGATTGGCCCGACTTTGCAACCCTTTTACGGTTTCGCTAATTCTCTCTGTACTTAATTTAAAGCGTTATGAATTCATTTATAGCTTACAAAGAGTTAAAAGTTACAAACAAAGGGTATATTCACTCTAGTGCAGAACATGTGACTCAATTAACGTGTCAAAATAAATAGATAGCAATAACACACACAACAAATATGAGACAAAGTCTACACAATTGTATTAATATGCTATCAAAAAGAAAGCAAGCAATAAAGGTGTCACATTCATCTAGATTGTTACTGAGAATAATTAACAAAAATAACTCCATACTAACCCCCCGTTTCTCGAACGCTAACAGTCTGTTAATCTATTGTTAACAGCTTTCAGTTGGAAAAAGTGCATACAGAAAAAAACAACTGACAGCTCTTCATCATCAACCCATTATGTCTCCACCGAGGGGGGATATAGGCCATACTCTACCACGGGGGCGAAGTCCGGATTGGTGGAGGCTTGTAAGACTAGTGGCTGGTCTTACTGTCAGAAGTTTTCAAGCCGCTCTAAGGCCAACGACCGCCATCTATCGACGGCAGCCGGCACCAACTGCTTAGCGTGCCTTGCGAAGCACGGGACCGCTCGGAAAATGCCCATAGCGTTAGTCCATAGACGGTCACCCATCCATGCACTAGTGGCTAGTCTTACTGTCAGAAGTTTTCAAGCCGCCCTAAGGCCTCTGACTTGGCTTAACGACTGCCATCTATCGACGGCAGCCGGCACCAACTGCTTAACGTGCCTTGCGAAGCACGGAACCGCTCGGAAAATGCCACTAGCGTTAGTCATAGATGGTGGCCCATCCATTGGCTGAATGTTGCCGTATGTTGCTTAACCTTAGTGATCTTTTAAGATCACTCAGGCAGCCCAGGCTACGAGCGATTCTGTAATTTGTTTACTGTTTAACACCATACATCTTTGTCTTCGAAATAATCGTTGATTTTATACCAAGCTTTTTACACAGAGTGTGCTTCACACATTTCTTAAACCGAGTTCAGAAAAAACAGAGTTTTTGCATATAATGTATGCTTTTTACTGCATGTAAGCGTCCTTCGCTCATTTGCTTCCATAGTCGATTGTCAATTAATCCACAATGACTTAATTACAAGGGTGTAGACTCAATAATCTACGTACTACGGCTCCCCCGCCGCGCCACACGTGTTCGCTATACAATACGATGTTTAATATAGATTTAGATCCCTATCATTGTTCTGGGCGAGCAGTGAACAAGTGTTGATATACATTTGTGTTAAATATGTTAAATCACTGCTTTTCTTATGAAGGTAAAGATTGAGGAAAAAATTGTTATTTAAAAATAGCAACTGCAATTTTAATAATTTTATCAAAATTCTACTGCAATCACTTCTAATGATCATAAGTTACAATTGGAAAACTTAACTTTAAAGTACATTGAAATAAATAAAATAAAATTTATTATTCAACACGTCTGCATATTCTAATATCTAACTTTTGATTTCTCAATTAAAAAAAAAGCTTGTCCTATTTTATGCCCAATTTTTTCAGAACGAACGATAGACCGATCTTTCAACTTTCATCTCACCCGTTGATGTCTAAAAAAATACAGAACATTTTATCAACAGACTGGCATAAAATGTATGATTCGAAACGGCACCCGAGTGCCACATCTAAAGAACATATCAAGTTGTCCATGAACCGTTTTTTTTTTGTTTTTTCGTCTAGCCCGCAGTGAACAACGAACCGGCCAGCCTTAATTTTTTCTCGGTGAACTCTTTAAAAGTTAGCAAATATTGAAATTCGCAACACAGGAACACCCCTCAATAATTTCAAATCCAAACTGGCAAGTCTATATCCCGTTATAATAAATCCCTGATACACGTCTAAATTATTGGTAGGGTGTCAGTTGAAGCGTTATAAGTACCAAACGCGTGCTGGGCGATACGCGGCGCCTTCACCCTAGCGTAACGTTAGATTTTATTGGTAAATATCGTAGTCTGAGAAAGGGAATAGTCAAAGTAAAAAAATAACATTATAAAAACAAAACGTCTACTTAATGAAACTCTTACACCCGGTTTCTAGAACGCTAATAGTCTGTTAATCTTTAATTTCTTTCTTGTCTCCGTCTGTGGTTGCCTGGAAAAAAAATCTTACAGTAATAAGGCCGCCAATTGTACTTAGATTTATAAAAATCTGTAAATGTTATTTATGAGTACAATAAAGTATATTCTATCTTCTATCTATCTATCTTAATCTACTGTTAACAGCTGTCAGTTTTTTTATGCACTTTTGACAGCTGTTAACAATAGATTAACAGACTGTTAGCGTTTGGGAAACCGGCGGTTAGTTTCACAATTCATAGATTATGCGGAGAAGAAAGTAACAAAGAAAGTTCAAGTTTATTCTTTTCAAAACCGACTTAATTGCCAGAGATTTTCCTGTTTTCTAGCCTCAAAGAATAATGGAAATACCTCGCAAAAAAATGCGGACTTAAAGATGCTGTTACAGCGCGCATGCTGTCTTGCTCGCACTTTTAGTGATTGTAAATAAAGAGTATACTCAAAAGTGTAATATGGTCTGAGAGGTTTAATAGAATAATACAATCACGGATAATAATATGTCATATTAGTCATTAAAAATAAAATAAATAAATAAACTTACGCCCGTTATCGCTGAGGGGGTAGGCAGAGGCACCACTCAATAGAACTGGGCCTACGTTTTGCCGAGTTTATTAGGTCCTAAACGTGACAAGTGGCAAGCCTGTCGCCTGTATTAGTCATTATGTCATATTAAAACAGAAATCTAGTTTCCAAAATTGACCGACTCTATGTTTTACGAAATATTATATGAAATCAGCATAAATTTAACAAAAATATCAACAAAAGACAAACATAAAAAAACCAACAGCCCGACTGTACCCAAACTCGACATGTGACTCTTTCCGCCTGTTTCCCAAACGCTAACAGTCTGTTAATCTATTGTAAACAGCTGTCAGTTGTCAAAAGCGCATACAGAAAAAAACTACTGACAGCTGTTAGCAGCAGATTAGCAGACTTTCAGCGTTCCAGAAACTGGGGTTAACTAGGTAACTGTGGTGGTCCCGGCTGTTTAATAGTAAATGCTCCGCAGTCGGATTGTTGGCTAGTTTTTATTTCAGCTTTTTACAAATTTGATCTAAACGTCTTTTGTGATCATTTATATTTCAGTTTTTCGTGTTTTAGTTTTCTTATAGGGTCAGACAGAGAATACAAAATAATAAAATTGGTCATCAGAAAATTTAAAATTTCGCAGCAGAACATACCAAAGTACTAAGTTTAATAATAATGACTACCACACAACACAATCACTTTTCCTGGTTGGAAACTATGAAACCCTGTTACTGAAAATCAGCGCTGAAGGCTTGTCCATCAGCAAAATGCTGAGTCAGTTGCCATTTATAGCAGCAGTGACACGCCGTGATCTTTATGTTCCGTCTGTATTCTTCTGACTGTTCGTTTTGTACTATTTTCTGATTTATTTTTGGATTTCTTTTATTATTGTAGCGTGTTACTGTTTTTATAATAAATTTTTCTTCTTCTTCTTCCTGTTAAATAGTAACCACAATATATACAGTAAGAAGTTCGCAAATGTGGCGAAATTCTCTTTAGCAAAAACCAAGTAAGTATAGAACAAAATGTGTCAAAAACCTCTTTAGACTATATTGATATACTCTGAATCGCTCGTAGCCACAGCCGCCTAAGTGATCTTAAACGATCACGAAGGTTAAGCCACACGTTAAGCAGTTGGTGCCGGCTGCCGTCGATAAATGGCGGTCGTTAAGGCAAGTCATAGGCCTTAGGGCGGCTTGAAAACTTCTGACAGTAAGACCAGCCACTAGTCTTACAAGCCTCCACGCCCGTGGTGGAGTATGGCCTATACCTTCCTCAGGGAAGAGACCCGTGCCCCTTGGTGGGGACACAATGGGTTGATGATGATATATCCTGAATATATATGACAATATAATATAGTCTAAATACACATCACAGGGGCCCTAGTAACAGATTGGTTGTATTAACGCTAAATCCCACACGTTTGGCCACTTGAAATATGCAAGTGCCCTTCGAACCCTCGTACAGATAGCAAATAAAGAAACGCATTGAAAAATTAGGGCTCTTAACGGTTTTGAGATAAGAATATGTAACAATCCCATTGAAGGAAAAAATATGCTGCTTTCACATGAGGAGCCAACACACCTCCACTCGATTACAAACCTACGTATTATCTTTATTCACTATGTTCTATTTTCTAGTGCTTACGAAAGTTTTAGTTACATTTACATACATGCAGATACAATGCTTCTGGCCCCACACTAGGATACCCTGTGTCGTGGGAACCAGAAACAGCGACATCACAAACATGTAAACATTTTTTCGCCCCCAGCCGGGATTCAAACCCGGGACCTCTCGCATGGCAAATCGGTCGCAAGGTCGACAAATGTCAATATTAACCTATTCTACAAATTATATTATGAAAATTAAATGTACATTATAAAATTCTTGGATGAATGTCATAATGTACGAGTACAGTCACGAGCAATAATACCTATGTATACACTGTCACAATTTCAAAAAATCTTAACTTAAAATTATCTAGAAAGAAGTGTACGACAATTTGTGCTAAATTATGTAACCAATGGTTAGATAATTTAGAACAATTATCGTACATATGTGCAGTACATAACAAAAGATGTACGCCGTACAAAATGTGACAGTGTATACATATTATTGCTCGTGACTGTACGGGCTAGCACCGTATACCTTTCTAGTTCACCGTATTGCCGACTGTGCACCGCGCACAGTCAAGCTTACAGGTTCTTGTTGCCTGCGCCAGACAGTTGGCCTTTGCCTCTCATTGACACCATCCGCCTTCAAACATATAGCCATGCACAGTAACGATTAAACTTCATCACCAACCTACTTTCTTCACCCAGCACCGCCCTGCAACCCACAACATCTGCTGTGTGACAGAGTTGAGTTGCACAGGCTCTCGAGCAGAGTGCTCGTGCAATTAATTTATTAAAACATTTAAATAAAGAATAATATATATCTATGTAAATCAATAACAAAATATATAAATATCAGTTGGGTAACTCCAGTCGCTATGAATGTCAACGGTGATTAGATCAATTTTATGAGCAGTTGTTTTGCTAACCCTACCGCCAACCCTCGACCCCGAACCATATAAAATAGCGATAGCATCAGCGGCAGACAGATGAGATTGGATACTTTTGATTGCGATCACTTGAAACAACAAATTACATTGATGCAACACTTATTGGCGTTTAGGGTTTTATTATTGACCCATTATAAAGACTGCTGTATCAAGCATGCTACCTATATCGCTCGCTCAATCTAACATCGTCACTCCCGCGTGCAGACGCTGCGCCGACGCGCAGCCAATCAGAGGACGCATCATTGTGAACACGTTGCATCAAGTTAGCGGTTAGCGCATCTGACTACCATGCGAGAGCTATTGGGTTCAAATCCCGGCGGGGGTAAAAAAAAAACGAAACCCAGGTCTTAGATGTTTACATGTTTGTGACGTCGCTGTTTCTGGTTCCCACGACACAGGGTATCCTAGTGTGGGGCCAGAAGCAATGTATGTGCCTGTATAAAAAAAATGGCTCCTGCAGACTACTCGCGAAGTTCCTCGACAAAGTACTCGGGAAAGTTGACCGAAGTTACATACTCGAGGTTGGACGAGGTAAGATGAAGTGCCTCTCCGCACTACCGTATTCGCCTAACCTCGGTCAACTTCGTGGGCAGTGTGGAAGCCACATAAGCCTAGGGTTCAATCACATCGCGTGCCCACCGCGCTTAGCCTCAGCGCTTGATTTTGCCGGATTGGAAATTTCAAGCGCTGAGGTATGTGTACACTTCACTCTCAGGTTTCCTTACGATATTTTCCTTCGCCGTTAGTGAGTGGTATTGCTTCTATAATGGGGGAGGCCTAATATCCTATAGTGGGAACAAATAGTGATGATGAAGATGATGATAATGACGTAACTTTTTTTCAAAGTAAACTTTCGTATGCTCTAGACAGTATTTACTTTATTCCGGATACATTTACTGATATTTGTCGGAAGAGTCCGACCAGGTTGGTCAGAGACGAGCAACCGACGACGCGAGCTCCATCTCTGCTCACCATGATTAAGCTCTGCGAATCAGAGCGAAACCTGGTCGAACTGTTCTGACAAATAATAATGTATTATAATGACGTAACTTAGACAACAAAGTCATCAAGCCGGGAACCCATGACCTGCCGTATGAGAAGCCGGAGTTCTACCACTCCGTTATAGACTGGTTATGGTTATTTCGTTCTGCATCGTTGGTTTAGCCACAGCAGAGGTCGTGGGTCCTATTACTGCTGGAGGCCACCGTGACTTGAAGATATGGCCTCAGTCTCTGTGAGTTACATGTTGACTGTGGTTTCTGTCTGTGATCTGTAGGAAACTCACCTGGGTCCGCGTATCATTAGAATACATTTTATTATAGCATTTTGATGATTATTTGACGACCTCTGTGGCGTAACGGTTAGCACATATGCTTACCAAGCGAGAGGTCCCGGATTCGATCCCCGGCTGGGGAGAAAAAAAACTCCAGGTCTTGGATGTTTACATGTTTGTGACGTCGCTTTCTGATTCCCACGACATAGGGTATCCTAGTGTGGGGCCAGAAGCAATGTATGAGCCTGTATGTAAATGTTTATGTTTTCTATAGGAATTCGATGTCCATTACTCAGCCCAATTTTTCTTCTTGTTCAATCTGTGTATTAATTCACTTTGTTATTTACATCACATTAAAAAGAAATACATTACAAACACAATAAAAATTCACATAAAGCTTCGTCAAAATTACGTGTTCTGTTACATGTTTGCGTTGTCCTAGCCTGGTTAACGAAGCACAGGGTATCCTAGCATGGGACCAAGACAAGTCTTTGTACTATCTGAAGGTTATTACTATTTCAAACCATTTTTCGTTCTAATATAATTCAAAGAATATGCACATAAATCTACTACGACAACTGAGCTTCATGTAAATCACTGACATTACATGCAATGTTCTATTTATTCTTTCGTCAATGTGATGACCATTCTCTTTCCCTGTCGCACTCATAAGAGAATCGCACTCGGTCTCTTTCTATTGATATTTATTATAATTTTATTCGGCGTCGAGTGTCCCTTTGTACATTAAACGATGGTCTTGCAGAGCTTTTGTCAATTTTGGTGACCCCTGATTTGGTAGTAAGAGTTAGATAGGCCGGGTCCCAAAAAAATCGTAGTATAATAATACAAGGGTGGTATTAAACGTAATAACACTATACAATAGTGTATTTTGAATATTTATCAGGTTTTTCTGGGTGTAGATTTACGATTTGATAATGTTAGCAATTATTGGTAGGGAGATTAACAAGTGTGACGGAGATTTGTAATGGGAGATGAAGGTATCATTGTGATGGTATCAAAATACTACTCAAGATTAAGCTTTGATTATGCTCAGGGTACAATACTATT
This sequence comes from Yponomeuta plumbellus, assembly GCA_947310845.1. Taxonomy (NCBI): domain Eukaryota; kingdom Metazoa; phylum Arthropoda; class Insecta; order Lepidoptera; family Yponomeutidae; genus Yponomeuta; species Yponomeuta plumbellus. Next base: position 5,404,716 of record OX371206.1, read on the forward strand.
TGACATATTATAGGTGCTTATTATTGTGGACGTGTCTCGTCTCTCTGGATCTTTTTAAAAGGTTCCGACATCATAACATCCACACAAAACAATTTACTTGTCCAAACGAAAATACTCTGCGATGTGGTAAGCATGAAATCTCAAAACCTTGCAACGTCATCATGGTAGGTAGGTACTCGTATTTACTACAAGAGCGTAGCAAAACCGCTACGGCGCGTAGCAGTGCTACGAAACATCGTAGCAACACTGCTTCGCTACGCTTATTTTCCGTACCATTTTAATACAGAGAATACAGACATACCTAGAGCTGGATTTTTGCATGACGAAATGAAACGGACGAAAACCGTTAGTCTTACGAAAAAAAGCAATGAGATTTTTTGTGTGCGCGATTTTTTGAGCAACAAAGATTACCACTATTTTTTCGATAAAAGTAACCGTTAACGAGATATTCGCAAAAAACTAAGTGTATCCAGAATAAATTTAATAATGTCTAGTGCTTACGAAAGTTCTAGTTAAAATACTATATAAGATTTTACAAAATCCCACGACAAGAAGGACCTTAAATATCTATATTAGCTGTTCTATACTAAAGTTACTACCTGCGACATTAAAATGTATAAAACAGTTGATATTCATTCTGATAGGGATTCTGATTGATGGTAATTCTGTTACACTCTGTTCCTGTCGTCAACTAAATATGATCAACAGTGCGTGTCTTGATTAAAATTTGAACTCAATTTCCACAAAGAAAACTTATCAAAAGCCAATATACACGCTGCATTGGCATCTCAATAGCCAGATTACACCACTAATAACAGTAAATGTCTGTTTGCCTGTTCAGCCACGCGGGGAATTTGTTTGCGGATCTAATTGCCTAATGAATGGCGGTAGCTGACCGCAAAATGGCGGCACATGCCCCGAAATGGCAGCGCCTGGCGTTAAATGGTCGCGCTGGCCACAAACGGCCTTCGATAGCTTCAATAATGTTTCGCTTTATGTATTTGGCGGTTTGATTAGCTCGGAATCTAAGGTGTATGCGGTCGGAATTACGATGAGCTTTTAAATGGTTTGTAGTGTACTTCAAAGCAATTTATTTCATACTAGCTGATTTGGCAAATGTTGTTTTGCCGTATTTGTATCATCATCATCAACCCATCATGTCCCCACCGCGAGGCACGGGTCTCTTCCCTGAGGAAGGTATAGGCCATACTCCACCACGGGGGCCAAGTCTGGATTGGTGGAGGCTTGTAAGACTAGGTTGGCTGGTCTTACTGTCAGAAGTTTTCAAGCCGCCCTAAGGCCTCTGACTTGGCTTAACGACTGCCATCTATCGACGGCAGCCGGCACCAACTGCTTAACGTGCCTTGCGAAGCACGGAATCGCTCGGAAAAATGCCACTAGCGTTAGCCATAGACGGTGACCCATCCATGGACTGAACGCCCCGTATGTTGCTTAACCTTAGTGATCGTTTAAGATCACTAAGGCAGCCCAGGCTACGAGCGATTCTGTAATTTGTTTACTGTTTAATACGTATTTGTATATATACCATATATGGCATTATATTCCACACTTGTCCTCAGATCTAAATTCTGCCCATACTCTTTCTCTGAGAGAAGCCGTGCCCTACAGTGGAGCCTAATACGATCTTACGAGTTTTTTTTCGTTGCATTTCTCTCCACTACAAAATTGATGCTGTTAACATCGTATTGACAAAACATATGAAATTGACAATCAGCCCCCCCACTCTCTTTTTTAACATTCCAAAATTTCTTGGCTGGCTGTAAGAAATTACTTTAGAAATAAATCCGCCTTTGCACGTAATTTTTATCACAAGCATGTTATTTAAGTTATGTTAAACAACAACATATTAATCTTGACGATAAAGAAGATGTTACTTCTGATTTGCCGAAAGAAAATCCCACATTGTTTTAAAAATCCACTGTCGCATTCATCCCATCAGTCTAACCGTTTAGGCGCACATCTCATCAGCGCAGGGGGCCTCCCCAGTGTAAAACGGCGCATATGTCACGCGTTTTACGCACTTTTAATCTACTCGCGTCTCCCTCAGCTGTGTTGTCAGGCGGCAGTGAAAAAATTAGTTTGAAGGGCGATTACAATTTTTAAGATAGGTCTCAAAATAAAAAGATCTGGTACGCATATCCAGCCTAGTGGTAGCTATACTTGTGCACGGACATTATTATTACATACATAAGCTCACGCCTGTTTGCCAGAGGGGTAGGCAGAGGCCAGGGACTGCCACCTACCACGATCTTAACAAATCACTTTCGCTTCATCGACATTCATTAGGCGTTGCATGCACGCACGTCGGTTTCGGTTACTTCATTATTATTAAAATTCTTTATAGCATCAAAACACATAATTTTGCCTATAGACGACATTCATTGTTTCTCTTGCATTCTAAAGTTTTTTTTTAAGGTAAGGCAGTCAGTTTTAGGGTTGTATAGAAGAAGTTTCTATTAGCAATAAGGCTTCCAATTGTACTGTTACCTTGTAAATAATTTGTGTTTGTGTTTCTCCTCGTGTGCAATAAAGAATATTGTTATCTTATCTTATCTCAGTTATGGAACTTCTAGCTATAAACATTCAAAACTATCACGGTTCTCTCTAGAAAATATATAACTAACTGTGTCATTGGTCTACCCGTTAAGGCGCTTAACTATAAAGACACAGCTCGTGGATTCGATTCCCTCTGGAGACCACCGTACATTTGTACATCATTATCGACCCATACGTCCCCACCCAGGGGCACGGGTCTCTTCTCCGAGGAAGGTATAGGCCATACTCCACCACGGGGGCCAAGTCCGGGTTGGTGGAGGCTTATAAGACTAGTGGCTGGTCTTACCTACTGTCACAAGTTTTCAAGCCGCCCTAAGGCCTCTGACTTGGCTTAACAACTGTCATCTATCGACAGCAGCCGGCACCAACTGCTTAACGTGCCTTGCGAAGCACGGAACCGCTGAGAAAAATGCCACTAGCGTTAGTCATAGACGGTAATCCATCCATGGACTGAACGCGCCGTATGTTGCTTAACCTTAGTGATCGTTTAAGATCACTCAGGCAGCCCAGGCTACGAGCGATACATTTGTACATGGCCTCAATGTGCGTGCATTTCGATATTTGTAATATATCCTGGTTACCGTAGCACAGGGTGTTGTAGTTTGGGACTAGCTCAAGTGATTATTTTGTGTGGAAGTTACTTTACCTCGTTCATAAAATCCGAACACCGATAAGATAAGACAAGAATATTCTTTATTGCACACAAGAAACCAGAGACAAATAAAATTTACAATTAAAAAAATACAGTAGGCGGTCTTATCACCCAGACATTTAAATATGAAGATAAGTCAACAAGGTCGTGAACCAAGTTGACTCGTGATCGAGTCGGGAACGCGTCGAGAGTCCCCGCTACGCCCCCCAAAGCATTCCTAGGGCGTTTACAGACGAGCGGAGATCAAACGGGCCGGCCCGCCATCTTGCAACAGTGTATAACAGTCCTAAACAGATGTTTAGGCTTCTTTGGCGGCTTCAGCTAGGGGCGCACTCAGGGGTTTTAAAGTGTAAAAGTGTGCCATAGAAGGGTGTAATGATTCTTAACTTAATCTGTTTAGATAGATAATCATTTATTAAATTACCACTACAAACGAAGATATACAATAGACAGGCATGGCATGCTAACAATAATATTCAAAATAAATCTTAATAAAGATAATTTTTCTAAAATAAACGATTAGCTCTGTATTATGCGTTATGGCAATATAAAAGGTAGCCGAACTCAGCATAATAATACTTGCAAAGCAATGGCCTGTATCGCTGATTTTCAGTCAGTACTATAAGAGACGCAACGAGGGCCAACGTTGTTGAACTCTCCCTGTTTACTTATACGTTTATTAATCAGTGGCGTTACATACTTTGAAAATAACAATTAAAATCATTGTTATGGTGAGCCGATCTGCCTACAGAAAATAGTGCAGGTTAACCCCCGGTTTCTCGAACGCTAACAGTTTGTTAACGTACTGTTAACAGCTGTCAGTTGTTTTTTCTTATGCACTTTTGATGACTGTCAGTTGTTAACAATAGATTAATAGACTGTTAGCGTTCGAGAAACCAGGAGTAAAGGAAGAACTACGGAATGTAGTAAACATCCTCTTATTCGTGTTCCATACTTTTACATTTTTTGTTTGTGCAGAGGGGTCAATTATTTTCTTTATAATTATAGCTACTTATTTCTACTAAATAATATGTAGATAAATGGCACACACCACCTAGTTTAATGTAACAGACCCCCTATTACGGAACTGAAAAACTTTTCACTTCTAACATTTTTTAAGGTATGAGGATTGAAGCCAACAACTTGGATCCCTCGAGTACGTCCCTGGTTTTTGAAGACTTAGAGAATTTAATATGCTTAATCTGAAGGGTCGGTTGAAAGTTTCGGCTTGTTTTTTAAGTGTTGCTGGTGTTAAAGCCCTTTTGTCTTATTAAATATGTAATACAGTGTTATTTCATTCGATAATAAGTTTATTTTAGGAACATTATATGTTTCATAAAATGTCATTGGGTAAGTTGAAATGGGACATTCAATACATTTTGGTATTGTTGGCGCCATAACGTACCTACTGAAGGAAACCGTTATGACGGAACCTGCATGTTCTAAGGGTATGAGATACCTTACTCGTATCTTTGATTTTTACTCCTTAACATGTATTAGATAATACTGCTTGAATTCCCTAATAAGCTATGCACACGGGTCGTGATTACGCTCATTCTGACTCTCTGAAAGTAGGCCTCTACTCTGCAATGAGCCGTGAAAATCCCCCAAAATATACAATAATTTCTGTGGAACTTGTATAAAGATATTACACTATCAAGCGTACAATCTTTACAACACCGGTAATGACACTGATCGGAGTAGGTAGAGTACAAATATCTTCAGTTGACGACAAGGAATAAGGAACCACCTAATAGAGAACACTTCACTGCAGAACCAGAAAAAAATTAACAAAACCCACGCGTTATTAAAATAAAGTAAAACCTGCAACTTCTTTCTTCAGTATTGGAATTTTAATTAAACCAAAAAAATTAAGAATTTCAAGTCTCAGTTTGAATTTTTTTACTATTTTAAAAAGTGAACTCGGCAAAACGTGGGTCCAGTTCTAGAGACTGGTGCCTCTGCCTACCCCTTCGGGGATAACGGGCGTGAGTTTATTATTTATTATTTTTAAAAAGTTACGCAACAATAATTAAAAAAAATCAAAAAATAAAATTAGATCGCAATGGATTTTGAGATTTTGCTTATTAAATGTAGTTTTATGACACTACTTATTAGATTTATTATAGTCTCAAGATCTCTGGATCTTGCTATATTGCATTGGCGCAAAAATAATGTGCGCAAAAAAACATTTTGCGACAAATCAGGCCGAAGTTTTGGTAGTTTAAAATACCCCATTTTCACAAATCCTGACTATGGTTTACCATTTGCATAGCTTATTACCCCACTGATTAATAAGTAGGAAACTAATTTACGCGGTGGGCCTACATCGAATTGTCATAATAATCTATGGATGGAAAAAGTATTTTTGGAAAACTTACGGTATTTATAAAAACGATTCCTTAGAACACTTCAAACACGCCGATCAAAATAGTTTATATTGGAGTTTTTACAAGGGAAAGATGCAGCAACAGATTTAAAAAACAGTTTTTTTATTGTTAATAAGACCGGTCGTTTAGAAAAACTTTAGGCTTATCTTCGGTCGGAATCATTACCGGAACATTTCCAAAAATACGGTTTTTGAGTTAAACTAACGGTACAAATCAAATTATTTTTTTAGCCGTCACAAAAAGACTAATTCCAGTAGAGAAACAATTATTTTACTGTAACATAATATGACAATTTTTGAAATTTCTAAACGTCAATTACTCAAAACGGAATATTTTAAAATGTACCATTTATGATTCCGACCGACGATATTATCTACCTATTCCGATTGCTGGTAATGATATAAGCCCGTGTCCGCACGCCAATCCATCACCGCGCACACCGCACGCGTAAATCGCGAGGTGACAATGTAACAACGACGCGTCCTCGAAACAGGGGCCCTGACATGTTCCTGCATTTGGGGCGACCTGACCATTGTCGGTAATAAGTCATAATTCATGTGTTAACTCGCGAGGGGTGGCGTTGATCGAAACCCATATTTATCGGACTAGCTCTTGTCCGCGGCTTCGATGCTGCGGCCAGATTCACTTGGCTAATGCCTTTTGCTTAGGAGATAAGATAAGATACGAATATTCTTTATTGCACGCTGGGAAAAATTCAAAATATTTACATTTGCAAAGGTGCATAGTATAATTGACGGCCTTATTGTTAAAATCAATTTCTTACAGACAACCTTACGATAGCAAATTGCTGAGAGAAATTTGAAAGACGGGTAGCCGATGCAAATTTATTAAATTAAAATACAATTATTTCAATTTAGTAAAACTGAATTATGAGTCTATAACTTAATAATTAAATAATTTTAGCACCCAAAGATGCCCAATGTCCAATCACAATCAAATGCAAGAGCCAAAAGAAAAGAGGAAAGACCACAGAATAAACTGGCAAGTCCCACTAAAAAAACAAAAACTCTTACTTGAAAATGCCATCTACTGACTAATTTGGAACTATTTTTCTTAGCTGTCAGAAAAATTAAGTAAAAATGTTACAGACCGTCCAACGTTGCGTTTTTTATAGAGATAGATAGGAAAATGGTTCGCAGAATTTTTGAGTGTTTAAAGTTCACCTCGAGGGTCCGCTAAATTGATGTTCCTCGAAGTTAAGTGTGAAATGCGGCGAAGTGATTTGGCTGACTCACTTTGTTGACTTACTGATTTGTGTTAAATTTTATTTGTGTCGTCAAAATTGCTTTTGGTTTTTATTATCTGTACTAGATTACTATCTTTCCCTGAATTACTATCAAAATCAACTAAATCAAATTTTTTTTTTATGAATGCTATCAGCCTTCCTCAGGGAAGAGACCTGTGCCCCTCGGTGGGGACATAATGGATTGATGATGATGATGATGATGTTATCAGTAATCTGATACTCTGGCAGTTTTAAAGTTCACTAGTTAACGTCTTCTTCTTAAACACCAGCAGTACCCGCGACAATATACCTATTGGCCCGCGACTAAGTTCACGTCAATGGATTAGTCTACAGCCTATGTCCATCCTTAAGGTCCATTCTAAAAACGGGTAATTTTTAATTAAAATCGGATAAGTACGTTCGGAGATTACCCCTTACACACAAACTCACAAACTATTCCTCTTTATACTATTAGTACAGGTGGTACAGATTTTTTTTTGTTTAATTACAAACTTTAATTTACGTCCGGCCATGTCAAGAATGCCGTTGGTCCAAAATTGAGTTCTTCGGGCGCAGCAAAATATCTGCTGATTTTTTATATTACATACATATCGACGGTTCTGGGTATAGTTATTGGGGCTAAGCGACAAAAACAAAAATGTTCAGGAGAGCGGTTTAAAGTTTGAAATTCCATAAAAAGTGACATAACTTTTTTGTTTATAATTCGATTTTTATAAAATAAAAAACATTATCATGGAAAAAACCGTTTCTTTCAGGTAGTGCTCTCAAACAAAGTGTACGACGTTGTATGTTGTTGTTGTTGAGTATATTATGCTCATGCCCATACACCGGAGGGGTAAGGACCGATCGGAGTGCTTATACTGAGTTTTTTCATTCACTTTCGATAGCGAGAGCGTTTGCAATTTGTATAGGAGTGACAAAGCGCGCCACCTAGTTGTCTCTTTGTCACTCCTATACAAATTGCAAACGCTCTCGCTGTCGAAAGTGAATAAAAACACTCAGTATAAGTACTCAGTGTTTGCCACTAGCACTTGTTTCATCCTGACAAACTTCTTTCCCTTCATTAGTCGCTGCATGCGCGCACGTTCTTCCGGGTCCTTATAAGTATTATTTTGACTCTCAGTGTTCATTAAATTTACGCGTCAAACCGTAAGTACATTATTCAACAAAGCCCATACTTTCTCTCAGCGGTAACTCACAAAAAGCTACAAAATTATTTCGTGAAAGAAAAGAAATATGGTCTAAAATAAAAAGCCGTTGAAACCGTGACATTCTGATTCAGCGAAGCGTCGATCCCCGTGCCTATTATAATAATACACTATTAATAATAGTAATAATGTCTACCTATTATTTATTAAAGTCATTTCATAGTATTGGCGGTGAAATGATCGCTCCAACAAGTAAGCACAATTCACTTTTGCCATTTGGATGGGTCTCAAAAGTGATGTTTTTTAATTATATTGACCCTCCAGAACGGTTTCGCGTTCATTATTGTGCCATAAATGTTTTGTGTTTTCATATTTCCAGCGACAATATGGTTTTGCTTGAGTGCGCATTTGGACTGAGTCAACTTAGAAATGTAACATAACGAAAATCTCTTTGTATTACAACCGTAAAATTGTAGTTTAAATCGTGAATAAATAAATATATAAAAATAATGTTATATATAAATAATAATATCAAATAATGTTTGACATTGCAAGTAGGTATTGATTGCACTCATGGGTCTGACAATTTTGACATTCTTAGGTAGATGGGCATTCGTACCTACCAAACTCCGTATTAGATTTAAGATGATTTGAGAAAAGATGGTCAGAGTGGAGTTTTTTTTTGCTGCTTTTTTCTCCACTACATTCGGACCAAAGGCAGCGGCTAACATTACAATTTTATGTACATTGACATTCAACAAGCAGAATGTAAATTCTTTACGTTGAAATAAATTTCTGATTTCTGACTTTTTTTTCTTATTTCCAAGTTTCCCCATAACTAAAGTTTCGCATATATATACATAGCGATTTTTTACACCCTGTACCTATATATAAAATGCACTCTACTTTTAAAATTCCTCCAGATAGGTAAATCCTTCAACAAGCGCCGCGACAAAAGTCCAGACTAGCATAGAAAAGCCGTCAATTTTCCTACTCAATAAAGAGTACTCCATAAAAGTGAATCCCAGATAAGTTGAGTCACAAATCGCACCTTATTATTCGCGGAGACACCCTCGTTCCAACACAAATATACCGAAAACCTCTCTATAGAAAAGAGTGTATAAAATAAATCAATAATCAATTTTACGCTAGCCGTCCGGGATATTCTTTGCTCGAGTTTGCTTTCCGTTGATACCCGCATTTTGATCCCACCGAAGTAATAGAGTTGGAAATACACTGGCCTGCAAAACTAAGTATCACACTCTTAAAATTGCAATAACTTTTTAAGTACACAAGATATACTTTCGAAATAAAAAGGACTCGAAAAAGAGTTTAATACTGCATATAAAAACTTCATAGTCGGTAAACTTTTTTTAAGATATGCCCGGAAAAAACTTTAATAACGAAAATAATCCTTATTCGTTTTACCATATTTTTTTTTGTTTCTGTTTTTGCTTTCAAATTTTTCCTTGATCGATAGTCTTGTTACGCTAAGTTAGATAGACTTGCTGAGAAATCAAGTTAAGCGATGTTACGGGAAGCACAGGTTACACAGAATGGCGCTCCAGTAACTGGAGTTGCAGCACGACTTATTCCCTTAGATATTCCATTCATTATAATGACGAATATCGCATTACTAATATCTTGATTTCTCAGCAAATTATACGATCCATAATTTATTTTTGGTTTTTACGTGCAAAGCGTGTTTATCTAGTTTTTTTTAAACTATTAATTTTTTAAGTTAAAAATGTTAATAATGTACAGTTTACTATAGTTTAAAAGAAAGCTGATAAAATTTTCTATAAAACATTTTTTATTTTAAATCTCTAACTCGCACAGTTTAGAAAAAAATATATTTAAAAGTGTGATACGTACTTTTGCAGGCCAGTGTACATATATCCGTATTGATGAGCTTGACAGAAAGAATATCTTCCCGAGTTCACATCACCATCACCATCAACACCCATTATGTCCCCACCGAGGGGCACGGGTCTCTTCCCTGAGGAAGGTAGAGACCATACTCCACCACGGGGGCCAAATCCGAACTGGTGAACTGCCAGAAATTCACATACCGTACTTAAAATACGGCAAAAGTGGCATCAAAATCAGGGTGAAAAGAGAAACAGACACTTCTCCGGGTATTTTATACCAACGAGAGATCTTGCGGAAAATCGCATCCTCAGTCATGGAAATCTTATTTATTTATAACGTAACAAGCAACGCCTTGTCCCTGCCGCGTCGCTGGAGGGACAGCAGCGTGACGACACTTTTCACCATGGTTGACCGACTCGGGTCTCGTTTCAAAATTCATAGCTTATGACAATTCGGCGCATTTCGTGTTGCCGATGCTTCCTACTTGTTATTTTGGGGGTTAATCGACTCTATAATGTACATCAAATTCTTATAGTACTCTTAAACAATGAATTATGTATCTAAGAGAGTTCCACAGCGAAGCTGAAAATCCATTACATCACATAAGAAGAGATTCATTTGTTTTAATTTTTTTAATTTTCTTGGTTATGGTAAGATGTAAATGGTTACAGGGATGGCCTTGTTTATTTTAAAATTATGTATAAAACAATAGTTTTAAATGTTACAATTAGCAATTGGACGTAGTTTTTCAAAAAGATTCCAACCGACAAAAAGTGAGTTTTGAGATATTAGAGTTTTTAGGTTTAAGCTGACTTATGATTTCCACACAAGACATGTGGGTTGGCCTATCGTGCCATAACTTTGCACATACTCATCGGATTGCTATGAAAGTAATTCTTTGATTCTTAAAACATAGAGCAAAGAGATTATTTTGGTAGATATATTTAACTCAGATGTGACCATCTTGTGAGTTGGAACCTTTTTGATAAACTACGTCCAATTGTTTCAGGCATTGCTCATTCTAAAACCCTCATTGTTTCCATAATTAGAAAAAAGTAACCTTATATAAAGAAGCAGAACTATTATCGTGAAAACTTTTTGCTAAATGGTCTGATAGGTATCAGATCATTGATTAACCAACACTCGCAATCATATCACTCGAGATCAATGCTTGGTGCATTGATCTCGAGTGTTTGTTGACATCAACAAACGAATTTCTCGTTCTCACAAGAGTGCATTCGATTCAATGGCAATAAATCGTTGCATATCATTTAACGCCCAAACGATTTCAAATCGCCTAAAGACCCCTGCACTTTGGCCTTAGGCCTCACAAGACACCCCCCGCGTGGAGTAACGTATTGACAACCTATAAGTCTCAGTCAAACAATGGTACGAACGCTCCTCACGCTATCGACCTTCTTTGATTGTACTCGAACAAAACACGATCGACAATTAAATTTTAAATTTCGAATTCGTGGGAAAAGGTCGAATTAAGTGCAGTTTTGACTTCTTGCTGTCATCGGGCGGGAATTTTTCTTTTCCTTTTGTTGGCTCGGACCATAGAGGTTGAGCTATGGGCGTAGTGCGGTGTTTGTTTGTTTTGACTTTATTAAGTTCACATGTCCTTTTAATTCGTTCGCCATCATTGTAAGGAAACGTCTGAGGGAGTGGGCAAATTCAACTAACCTATTGTAATGAATTATTGGTGAATTTATTTGACTTAATTGAAACCGGAATCCGATGCCTATACTCTCTTGAGAAGTTGGTATAAAGCTTTCATATGAAGCTCTTTTTGGACAATGTTATTGACTGTTGCAAATACGATTTGTGTAAGGTTTGTTTTAGTTGGTACACACAATTCATAACATATTGCGTGTGTTGTCGATTTGTGATGCGGAGTAGTGATATCCCTTGTGAATCAATTTAAGTACCCACTTAGAGAATCTTTGCCTATGTACGAATGGTGTGATCCAGAAACTCTTCATAATAGAAATTTTAATTATTTAAACTGTTAACTCAACAAGTTATTCTCTTGAATAAAATTTTAATTATTTTCTGTGTAATAATAACCGGCGAAAATAAAATAAAAATACATTGTGTGTAATTTATACAACGCGTCGTCGTCGCCTACCCCTCTGGCATACATGCGTGAGATTGTGTATGTGTTTGTATCTATGTAATTTATACCTACTACCAACCAACCCATTTCGATAACAGGCAGGCATCACTTTACTCCACCAGCGCTAGAAAAAACTAAAAACAAAAGCGCAGCGGGTGCCGCAAATGCTGCAAAATGGCGCTAAAACAAAAGAATAATCAATTAAATGCAAACACAGAAAATGTTCACGTTCGTAGTGCTTATGTAGGGCGTTTTCTACTACCAGAAACTTGTGACTTGACACTAGACTTTACATACGATAAGATAATTAAGGAATAATGTAAAGCATCAAGAGCAGTTTGTGTTTTACAACAACTTTTGTTCTATTGTCTTTTTCCTCAGTTTTAATATCAAGGTTAGTTGTTCGAAATATCAAGAGTAACAGGTGTATGATCCATTTGTCTATACTTGACATTTTTCTCAGACTTTAAACGACAATAAATCAAAAACCTTTAGCGGTAGAGGGCTCGAAACAGTTTGCAAATTTAGTGCTAGCTGCTAGTACTAAATTTGCAAACGGTATCGAGTTTTCTGACGCTAAAGGTTTTTGATTTATTGTCGTTTAAAGTCTGAGAAAAATGTCAAATGCCAATTTGTATGGAGACCATGGCAGAAAGATGTATGATCCATTTGTCTATACTTGACATTTTTCTCAGACTTTAAACGACAATAAATCAAAAACCTTTAGCGGTAGAGGGCTCGAAACAGTTTGCAAATTTAGTGCTAGCTGCTAGTACTAAATTTGCAAACGGTATCGAGTTTTCTGACGCTAAAGGTTTTTGATTTATTGTCGTTTAAAGTCTGAGAAAAATGTCAAGTATAGACAAATGGATCATACATCTTTCTGCCATGGTCTCCATACAAATTGGCCTTAAGCTATGACGTCAGTCCATTACGTAACGCCTTATAATCTATGAAGCGTTGTTCAATATTTGAGTTGTCTCATAAAATAATGTATTTATGCATAATATGCATCTGAACCCTTATAAGATGTAACTTTTTTTTTACTATTTTTGAACTAACGGTATGACAATGTAGTCATCAATAATATTTGTCTGTACCAAGTAGTGAATCATAGTAATATTTTCAAAGAGACCACCGTATTTCCCTGTACAGACTATCCAAAGAAAGTCACCAAAAAGGTCCAAAAAGGGGCCAAAATATTGACTTCGCGAAGTGCTGAGGGTGTACAAAGGGCCCCGCAGGTTGTCCATTGTCGGGGCCCCTTCGTCTGGTGACAATAGTCGATTCAGGCGCCTCCTTTTGTGAGCTACTGGGCCCCGTTTACATTACACCTACTGCAAGTGGATTGAGCGAGGAAGTACAAGATAGAGAGATAGAATATTCTTTCGCGGTACCAAGCAGTAGTTGTTCTAATAGGAAAAAAAATTGTTGATCTCCCTTGTTCGTCTCTGACCAACTGTAATAGTTGTTCCGTGTGGCATAAAAATAGTTGATCACAACGGAACAAGGGATTATTATACTCATAACTACATTTACAGATTTTTATAAATCTAAGTACAGTAAAAAATCTAAGATAGACAGAGAACACTTTATTGTAGATAAAAAAGGAAATTACACAGGTATTTCTTAATCTAAGAGTACAGACGGCAGCCTTTCAACTTAAATCCCAAATTGAAAATAAGATTAATTATTACAAAAATAACTTGGCAATAACTTTTAGATTAGTTCTAAGCATACGTACACACAGTTACTAATATAGCTCGAAGAATTGCTCAGTTGAAGGGAGGAGCACATATAACATAACATAACATAAACATAAACATAAACATTTACATACAGGCACATACATTGGTTCTGGCCCCACACTAGGATACCCTGTGTCGTGGGAACCAGAAACAGCGACGTCACAAACATGTAAACATCCAAGACCTGGAGATATCTCGGAGAACTAATGGCCGTTGACGCCAATAGTTCTGACCTGGCGTCGGCGTACCAGATAAAGAAGCGAGGCAAGTCCCCACCTGATGCTGTGACGACCTGGTTATGGTGACAGGGAGTCTCTGGTTGCGGGCGGCATTAGACCGGGAGGCTTTGAAAACCAGAGGGAGGCCTTTGTCCTGCATTGGGCGTCAAATGGCAAAATCAAAACGACTGTTACGCATGAATCATACGGAGCTTACACGCTCAATCTGGCGTCAGTTCAGTCCATGGCCTTGATCAAGCTCAGATTGACGCCAGACTGGTGAAACTAGGCGAGGTGTTACACGGCCACTCAAGATTACAGGATTTTGCATCAGTCCTAACGAAAACGCCAGTACTACAGCACCAATATCTGTGATTAAAAATAATAATAATAAAATAATAAACTCACGCCCGTTATCCCCGAAGGGATAGGCAGAGGCACCAGTCTCTAGAACTGGACCCACGTTTTGCCGAGTTTATTAGGTCCCAAACGTGACAAGTGGCAAGCCTGTCGCCGTTATCCGGGCACAATTTATCAGCGAATGGTGTTGCTGTACAAACAAATGTACGTAACTAAAAGTCATTGGTACATGCGTGGTTCGAACCCAGACCCTCATGATCGAGAAGCAAGGGTCAACCCCACTACGCCACCACCGCTTGTTATGTGATTATGGATTTAAAAAAAAGCCTGTCGCAATAAAAAATCACCATCTTTTGGCATGGTGTAAAGAATGTTTGTAAAAAAAGTAATGCGTCAACGACTGATGTCGGACTGATAACACATTGTCTAACCAGACTTATGAAATTGACTAACGCCAGACTGAACGTGTAAACTCCGTCATAGAGAAGCACGCAGAGACCAGGATTAGACTCTGACTTACTTGATTAGGCAAGTAACCACTATAATCTATCAAACGTGACTTACCAAACATGAGGAAAAGAAAAACATCACTGACATTTGAAAGCGTATCTTTCGAGTTGGTGTCAAGTGTAGAAGAATGTGCATGAGCTGAAGGTAAATGCTCATTTTGTTAGATATTAAAAGAGACTATGCGAAAGGCGAAGTGAAAGCGAAGTAAGATTTTTGAGAGCAAAAATGCGAAATAGTTCTGGAATTCGGAAAAAGTCTAAGTAACAGTTGCTAAATACCTACTACGTTGTACTTTTTGTTGTTAACGGATAATAATTAAAAAAGATGCTGTTGCAATCACACTTCACTCAGTTACTGTATGAGCAACAATAAGATTGACCATCTCATGTAGATCAGTAGCAAACCTTGCTGACTCAGTTACAATACGGGCTAGTTTGCAACAAAAGTTACTTTAGTAAAGGTTGGCATGCTGTCGACTGCATATGTGACCTTTTGGTCACACGGCATTGCAATGATAAATTCAAAATACAAATTCACAAGTTTTATTCAAAGTTCAAACGAAATGTTTATTTTATCAACTTAAAAGTTGTTAAAATGCAAGGAAATATAATATAAATAGGAATAAAATGTAAGTAAGCTACCTAAGTAAGAAGCGTTAATTTTACTAAGAAATTTAATTGACACAAAAAAAGAGTTCGACTCAAAATATTACAAAGATCAATAGACCCACCCTCTATTTGACGTTCAGCGTAGAGAGCTGTGCAAGGCAAGGTGGGACTCGCGAAAAAATAAAATATAAAAAACAGCTCTCCTAAGCTTATTGCAAAGTATTCTCGCCCTACGTTCACGCCGTCTGAGCAAATATAAGATAATTTTCCCGCTTCAACTCACACGGTATTTAGGGGGCACCTTTTATACGCTTTTTTCTCTATGGCGTCCTACTGCTCTATGGCGCAGCGTGGACCGTTTTGATGGATTTTTTTTTTATGTAGGTATTTCATTTCAGTATTGTGGCTTTTTATGAACAATGTTTTGAAGTTTGACCATAATCTTCGACGTCGTCTGTGGCGTAGTGGTTAGCGCATCTGCTTACCATGCGAGAGGTCCCAGGTTCGATCCCCGGCTGGGGAGAAAAAAAAAACTCCAGGTCTTCGATGTTTACATGTTTGTGACGTCGCTGTTTCTGGTTCCCACGACACAGGGTATCCTAGTGTGGGGCCAGAAGCAATGTATGTGGCTGTATGTAAATGTTTATGTTTAATCTTAAAAGTATAGATTACAGAGAGTCGGTATTCTACAATACATTTAAAGAGAACATGCAGCCCATATAAATACGAAATTAAAGCACTTTTCTTTCAGAGAGTGAGCATAGGCTTGACACTATGCGTGCCCATCGCAGTTTGGAAATTTCCAGCGCTGTGGAATGTGAACAGCTCAAACATAGGTACAGGATTTCTCAAAATTTTTTCTTCCACAGTAAGCGATTAGTAATAAGTACTACGACAAGTTCACAAATGAACAATAGTATAGAATCTATAATGATAACGCTAAACTAAATTCATTCATGTCATTTAAAGAACAGAACCCAAACTAATTCACCGTGAAAAATCTCTACCACAAAAAATTAAGGCTTTTGAAACCGCTCACAGAAACTTGCACCCATTGTTATTCGGACATTATCTAAGTGCACTCCTTCTAAAGAAAATTAATTCGTCGCAAACAAATATAAATAAATAATACCTCTAAAGGGTTATTTACTAATTGGAGAGTATTTGGCGGCGAACAGTCGTGGAAACAAGTCAATCCACGTGTGTAATGCGAATTAAGGGTGCGTTACAGACCTGTGTCTCTATGCCTTGCTTGTTTTTTAACCGGCCAGTGTGCACAGAGTATTCACACATGGCCAACCTTTTTCGTGGGACGCTTTATGTTTTTTTTTCTGTTGCAGTGGGGTTAAGGCTTTTTATTTTAAAAACGTGATATTGCAACTACTCTCACGTGGACGTTTAACTCACTAACAGAAGTTTTAACACAATAGAGTCTACTTGCACAGCTCTTTAAATGTGCTATAAGTAGCTACATAAACAGTCCTTTGAGTGAAGGTTTTTAAAAACATGATGCAAGCGCCGACGTAAAAGTGCCAGTCAAACCTTATGAATTGAAATTAGGTAAAAATACAGGTTGTACCTAACAAAAACTCCTATGAACAATGTTCTACTCGTTAATGAGAATCACATGTACTATGGGGACAACTAATGCCCCAAATGTATGGGTCAGCTTATATTGTTTCAATCTGTTTCAAATAAGTTGTTAAAATCCTGTACGGAAAGGTTTAATTAATTTAATTAATTGACTGTTAAAATTGATTAATGGAACAACAAACAAAATCATGAGCAATTTAATTGGCAAGAGTCTTCACTTTAAAATTCCGCTATTTTCTGTAAAGTCCTTGTTAAAGAGAGCTTGTTAAAAATTTCCATTTCATTTGTGAGAGAAAAGTTGTTGGGAGAAATCAACCCTTTCCTTGGAATACTTATTCATTTTTATACTCCAACGGAGATACCCCGCGATGCTTTCTGACTTTTAATTAATTCTTTGTTATGATTTTCTTTTTCAATTCATAAATAAAATCTCTCTTAGAATTTTCCGAAACCTTTATTTTTAGAACCGGAATTTTCAACTAAAAAGTAAGCGAACTCCGACGTGGATCGTAAATCATTTGAGTCTGGCCACAAATAAAAAAATAACCCAGTCAACATCCAATCATAGAAATGCCACCCTACATACAAAAAAGAAAAAAAAAAAAGTAAAAAACAAATACAGTACACGTTCGTTTTTCGAAACGTGCCGCGCTTTCTCGGTCCATCGGGCTTCGCGTCAGCTGCCAGTCACAACAGGGCGGGGACCACCGCGCGTTTCGATATCATGTTACGATCTATCGTCTTACAAGGTGACAGAATCATAAATGCTACCGGGACAAGCTACTTTAGGCCTTATTAAGATGTATTAAGGTCAGTCGCGGGTGTAATGCAAAGGCGGGCGGTTCGATCGCGCCTACGTCTAAGTTACGCACTACGTCCGTTGTCATTTGAGGATATGACAGTTGGCGCGTTTATAGGCGATTTTTTAATTTTTCTTTGTTAAAGTGGTCGAAGTAGGTATTTTGGGTGGTCTTTAGTATTTGAAATCTTGTGTTGCATCAGTTGGTAACTGGTCCTTAAACTTATAAAATATTTTGTTTCATCTATCTAGGTGTAATACATAAGCAAAATCTGATTATTTCTAATTGGTCTGCCTTATTTATCATGCTTCGTACCAAACTTCTAACGCTGGCTTCTCACGGTCCGCGATGTCGCGGACGGACGCGGACCAGCTCGGACGACACACCGTGGGAAGGGTCTCGGTCCGCGGTAGCACAGACTTATGTGGCGGTGTGCCGTACCGGTCGTGGGTACGTGGTCTTATCGATATCCGCAGAATCGCGCACCGTGGGAAGAGCCTCGTGCGTGGTGCGTGGCTGTCCGTGGTCGTCGGCCGTCCGCGTCCGTCCGCGATATCGCGGACCGTGGGAAGCCAGCTTTACCTTGACATAAACAATGTTTGGCGTACATTTTGTAGCCACATTTGGAAATATACATACCTTGGAAGATGCATTTTTCCAGCAGTGGATGACTACAGACCAACTGATTGACATTAATACAAAATCTCATCACATAAAGAACCAACTTCAGCGAACAAGGAAATTCACTCGAAAATTATAAACTCACAAATTTATTTTTTCTGTTCCGTCCCCGTCTCACTGACCCAATTTCTTTGACAAAAGGACCGACGTATCATCGTCGTTGTTTTTAATAATCAATTTATATCACGCCCTTCCAATCGCGTACGTCACACGGCGAATATACGCCTTATCACGAACATCGACGGTGCGTCTTTGATTTCTTTTTCGTGGTGTTATTTAACTAATGTTGCACGTGACAAATGATCCGAAGAATATTTCGTCGCTTTGGTAGTGAAGAGAATTAACCCACTATCTTACGTTTTGAGATAATGAGCAATAGGATATTTGGCAGCATGCAAAAAACAGTATTAATCCTATAAATTCGACGTAGTTTAGCGAAAAGGTTCAAAGCCACAACATGGTCATGTTTGAGTTAAATATATCAAAATGATCACTATGCATAGAGCACAGTGATCATTTTGGTATATGTGATCACTATTCATGGAGCATAGTGATCACATAGTAATGGTATATGGTAATCAACCCAAATGTATGGAGAGCGTAAATCTGCTTAAACCTAAAAACTCAAATAAAAAAAAAATTTAAGCAGAGGTACCAGAACTATATTTGAAATAATACCTATAACTTCCACACAAAACCGTCTCTTGTTCTGGTCCTAAACTAGGATACCCTGTGCTATGACAACCAGGTATGGAACCTGGTGTATCTGTATGTTTGTGTATTAATAATAATAAATAATAACTTCCACACAACTCAAGCACTTGACTAGGTCCCAAACTAGGATACACTGTGCTATGGTAACCTGGCAGTGACATTTGACATAAACATGAGAATTCCCCAAAATGAGGCCATTTATCGTCGTCTATAAGTGTTAAGCTGCTAACTCCAAAAGTACAAATTTTCAGGAGACTAATAAAACCATCCTATTTTTACACCATGCAATAAAATGAAAAACTGAACATACATGAAATTCGATGAAAATTTCGTCGAAAACGGTATTTTCAGTTTTTCATTTCTCTTAGACGACGATATGCAAATGTATGGCGACCCTCATTGGGAATCGAACCCACCACCATCAGGCGTGATGCCGTGTGATACATAGACCAGTGAGACAGTCTGTGAGTTATATGAGACTCAATGAGTTAGAGATTCCCTGATTTTTTAACCTATTTTGGGACCATTCAAATATTTTCTATTCGACGTTTCTAAGCCACAGTACTTTGACTCCAATCTAAACAAAACTTGTCCGCAGGTCTCATCTATAAACCGCGTGCTACGCAACCTGGCAGCGCAGAAAGAGAAATCTACCACCCCACAACCCTCGTCCGACTGTTCTACCCCTGGGGTCTACGAGCGGCTGCGACTCCTGGGCGGTGGGAGCTCGGCGCCGACGTGGCGCGCGCCCTGGCCCGCTCAGCTGGAGAGAACTCCACCCTACCAGCTGCATAGCTTGAGCCCCGCGCCCCAGATGCAGCCCCTGGGAAAAGGTCAGTCTCCTAGTGTTTGGTGTAAAGGCTCATTTACACGAGGCCATTTTCTTGTACAGTCGCAGCACCTCATGGTATACACCCATGCACTCTACTCCGTTGCGTTACGGGCGACTTTGCAACTAAAATGTGAAGATTGACGTGCTGTCGACTGTACATACCAGAGCAATAATTGAATGCAATAAATGAAGCGCAATAATTGACGTTCAAGGATTGTATGCAACTGTTTACACTTGAAAACTTGAATGCAATTGTTGTACCTATACAAGTTTTGACAAGGAAATAATTGCACATGCCGAATCGCAGAATTGAGTAAGAAATTATTGTACGTCGTTCTGTTTACATCAAGAAGTTTTGAAAGGAAACTTGTCCCATTGATCAAGAACGTTACGTTTTGTTTAGACCATGCAACTCATTTATTGAATTGTATGCTACAGGCAAGTAACTTGCCTCGTGTATGTGGCGCTTAAGAGTCTGTTTTCTCTTCGAGAGACAGTTTGAAGAATTCTAAGGAAATATACCAGTTTTGTGCTGCCTTAGTCTACAATTTATTTATTATTTATTTATACAGGGTGCCCCAAAAATAGTGTCAAGCGAAGTCCAGAGATAGAGCATGCCTAGAGGTAACCGAATACGTTTTTTCGAAATAGGTGAGTAGTGTTGCCTTGTAGACTTGTAGTAGTAAATTTTGATTTAATTTAATTTTAAAAATAAAATTTTACTAACTTTACGATTCTTCATTTTTTATGAAGCTATTGTATCAGATTGACCCACAATTGAATTTGTGTCTGGATGGCACGCTATTCACCTATTTTGGAAAAAAAGCATGGATCTTAATAATTCATGGCTCTCTGTGGCCAATAACGTCTTGTAGGACAAAAGTGGGACAAAAAATATAACTCAAAAACTGGGGATTCGGGTACCCCTAGAGACGCTATTTTTTGGGACAATCTGTATTTTTTTGGGACAACCTGTATTATAAGAAAGAGTAGCACTTGAATTTACGGGCTACCAACTGGGCCGTGGCCTGGACAGCTGGAGAAGAGGCCGCCTAGAAAGCTGCATAGTTTTAGCCCCGCACCGCACATGCAGCCCCTAGGAAAAGGTTAGTTTATTCTGTTACTTCTCTCATGCTTTCGAATGCTCCTGAAAGAGTCCTTTTTCTCTTCGGGAGTCCAAATAAGCAATTGTTAAGAAATATAGGTACAAGCAGGCCTGTGCAGCTGGAGAGGGCTCCGCCCAATCAGCTTCATAAACATAGAAAAACAAAAAACCGAAAAAAAAATATACAAACAAAAAAAAACAGAAAATAGTATCTTTTGGTACTTCTTTTATGCTTGGAAAAAGTCCGTTTTCTCTTCGGAAATCCGTTTGAATCTTACTCATACATACGTAATCTCACGCCTGTATCCCAGAGGGGAATCCTTTTGAATCATTCTCCAGAAATACCAGTTCATTGCTGCCCTGATCAACCTATAAATCATAAGAAAGTAACCTCTGAGTCCACCAGCGGCGGCAGCCAGCTTGCACAACTAGAGAAGGCACTCCAGCTCAGTAGTTTAAACTCTGATTAAACTCTGATTTGATAAGATATTGTTCTCTGGTGTACAATTACTGCAATCGTGAATCCGTATGCATGTATTGTGTCATCATATTATAGATAACGGTATTACAGCCTTTAAAAAACGCTGCGCAGGAAAGGCCCTATTTGTTGGCATTGGCCACAAGTTTCGGCTCAATTTCATAAATGATCCTTTACGTAAAATGTTTTGTAACAAGTCAAAAATAACATCAGTACGATGCGATGTAATTTTTATACAAAAGTATTTTTGTTTTCATTTATAAAAGACATGCCTCTCCCGGATCTCGATGAATATTTGCCGATATTCTTAAAGGACACACTTACAACAAGTTAACATTAACACTTTTTAACATTTACATACAGGCACATACTTTGTTTCTGGAGCCACACTAGGATACACTGTGTCGTGGGAACCAGAAACAGCGACGTCACAAACATGTAAACATCCGAGACCTGGGTTTCTTTTTTTTTCCCGGGATTCGAACCCGGGACCTCTGGCATGGTAGGCAGAGGTCGTCAATAATACAAACCAGCTAGTCAATATAACAAAGGGCGTGGCGTTCCTTTACCGCTAGTAAATCTGCGTTGTGGATACGTAATTATAAATTGTAACTGTTACAAAGTGTAGCCGCAGGGCATTGCTGTTTTGACAGCAGCGCTTGCCTGTTACTGTGTAAACAGAATTACCAACCATGACAGATCAACCATTTTGTGTCGAGGATAGAATTACACTTTAACCACAATTATTGTACACTTTCTGGTGCAACAAAGAATTTTAATATTATTAATATTTGTCTCTGCAAATTAAGAACTTAGAACTGTTTCACAGAGACTTAAAGGCTACCAAGCGAGAAGTCCCTGGTTCGAATCCCGGTTGGGGACAAAAAAAATCCCGGTTTTGGATGTTTACATGTTTGTAATGTCGCTGACGTCATCATCACACAAGGTATCCTAGTATGGGGCCAGAAGCAGTGTGTGTGCCTGTATGTACCTAAATGTTTATATTATGTTTATATTTACACTTAGTCGCAACTAGGTATTTATTAGGTAAAGCTACTTACCTTCATCCTCGAAGTATAGTTATGTATCAGCATCGCGAATTTTCAAAATAACAAGGTTGATGACTGGTTGATTACAAACCAGCCACAAAGAAGGCCTGGACGCAGTAAATCACAATTATGGCACCAAAATGATAAGAACATAACTTCCACTCAACACAACCACTTGACCTGGTCCCAAACTAGGATACTAGCCAAAATCTCCTTTTTTATGTGCAATAAATTATTCTCTATCTATCTGTATATTTCAATTGATTGGTCGTGTTAGCGCAAGTGTATAAGAAATAAAGCCAAGATAAAAAAAGTAAAAAGATGCAGAGTAGATGAGACCTAAATTTAACAATGCAACAGAATGCGTGCTTCCTAAATTGGTCCATCCTGTTTAGTAGTTATTAATACTTATCAGTCGGGTTCTCGGTTATTTTTTATTGCAGTTTTTTTAGCGTAAAAAACAAGTTCGTCCCTTCGTGCGGTTTCAGCGCAGACATAAAAAGAGAGCAGCTTTGATATACCTATACCAACTGGTAGGCAACCAACGCAGTATGTCTGGCATTGGAAACACAACAGGGCGTTTTAACCAAAATTTTGATAGTCGATTTGTACCACCCTCCCTTGAGGTCCCAAGTGGCGGTACCGAGATAAGCTAAAGTCTTATATTTGTGGCTGGCGGGAAAACGGTGGAATGTTAAAAATGACAACTTTTTAGAGCGTCAATATTAAAGATTGCACTCAAACCTACGTGCACAGGGTATCTTAGTTTGGGACCACGTCAAGTTTATTTATTTATGCATTCGTTCATTAATAATAATAATAATTGTTTTTTTTTTAGAAAAAGTTGTCGGATATAAAACGAGAAAACCCAATTTTTTGTTGGTTTTACATAAATTTAACTGCTTCAACGTGCATCCATAGTCATTTTATCGCGTTTTTAAAGTTTTCTACTAATTTAACGAAATTTTGATTCATCAGGTTTGTGATTGATTCATTCTAAGTATAATTTCGTTCTAAGTAGACTTATTTTTAACTTAAAGTTTCATAACCACTGCACATTATTAGTTTTATTCCGGATACAGTTACTTTATTTTTGTCGGAAAAGTCTAACCAGGTTTCGGTCTGATTCGAGGAGCTTAATCATGGAGAGTAATCTAGGACGCGACGTCGGTTGCTCATCTCTGACGAAATCAAGTAACTGTATCAGAAATACTGTTAATAATAGACTTATCACTTTCCGTCAGCCATAGACTTGTAAAAATACGGTTATTTATTCATATTCATATTTACATATCTCGGCACTTTCTACGTACAATGGCCCAACTTTGAAGCTAAGTGCGGAAATCTCAGTATCTAATCTCCAAACGGAAACCAATCACTCAAAGTAGGCAAGTGTTTGCCATTAACTAAGCTATAAATATATATATATATACTAACTATTTCAATACTAACTTACTCTAACTTACTCTAACATTTCTAACTTACTAACTATTTCAATTTGATTAGCAAATGGCTATTTGAAAAATAAAAACTTATTGAATTACCTGGAGTGGAGTGGAATAAATAAGCCGCCCCCGCGTTTCACAAAAATGCAATTCCTAGATTACTTAATTACGTAGCCCAGTTTTTATACTGTCAATGGGCTAATCGACAATGCTTCGACATGCATCCAACATTTTGATCTGTTGTCACGCACTAGATCGAATCACAACCTAGACTGCCTTACTAGTCGTAGAGCGGTTGGTTCGGTTGCCAGTTAGGACGACACCTCCCTTCCACCATCGGGGGCGAGGTAGCCGCTGGCACCGTCAAAAACATTACTCTGCCCATCCAGTTGGAAGATTTAATTTTCATTTTTATCTCAACATCCCCTTTTGTAGCGGTCTATGCGGATCCAATTAGATGGCTTTGAGCTTTTTTGTGCTCTTTTCTCTCTCTCCCGTCTCTCTCTCTCTCTCTGTTTATCGAGATATTGCAACACAACAGCCCCGGAGTGGAGTTATGGAATTTTTAATTTTCCTTCGGGTATCTGAAAGTATGTTCTCGATACAATAACGGCGGGCGTTCAGTCCGCCGCCGCTCTTGATATTCTAATACGTAATACTAGTGTTCCTTTTTTTATTTCGGGTAAACTTTGGTATACTAAAATCTGACATAAAATCTGGCCGGCTCGCCATCATGATATAAAAGTACATACTTTAAAAGTACTACATACGCACTACGGAGATCTTCCAACTAAAACATAGAACATACATGTACTCACGCCTGTGAATTGGATGGGTAGTCAGAAACCAGGGTTTATTACCAAAATGCGAGCTTATCCTTAAGAGATTTCTTCCAACAAAACTTAAAGAAAACTTACTTACGTTTTGCTTTTTACAAGCAGTAAAAAGCGGGTCTGTGTGCCAAAAAAATGTCCTCTAAATGAACTACGAATCGCTCCTGGGCTGCCTGAGTGATCTTAAACGATCACTACGGTTAAGCAACATACGGCGCGTTCAGTCCATGGATGGGTCACAGTCTATGGCTAACGCTAGTGGCATTTTTCCGAGCGGTTCCGTGTTTCGCAAGGCACGTTAAGCAGTTGGTGCCGGCTGCCGTCGATAGATGGCAGTCGTCAAGCCAAGTCAGAGGCCTTAGGGCGGCTTGAAAACTTCTGACATTAAGACCAGCCACTAATCTTACAAGCCTCCACCAATCCGGACTTGGTCCCCGTGGTGGAGTATGGCCTATACCTTCCTCAGGGAAGAGACCCGTGCCCCTCGGTCGGGACATAATGGGTTGATGATGAAATAAACCACAAAGAAACTAAATAAACAAATTAAAAAACTAACTGCACAGCTATCGATCGGAAAGATCATCGCGTCCACTCATGCGCAGATAAGTGTCGAGCTTTTTGCCGCCACTTTCACGGTGCGCGGCCATCTTCGGTCCCGTGGCCTGGTGCCGGCGAAGCGTGGCAGAAATCACGTCAAAGAGAAAAATCTGTTTTAATAATAAAAAAAATATTTTTTCAAAAGAATTTGCACTAAAAGGTACCCGGTAACATTATCAAAAAATATATGTACAGTTAAGCAACATACGGCGCGTTCAGTACATGGATGGGCCACCGTCTATGACTAACGCTAGTGGCATTTTTCCGAGCGGTTCCGTGCTTCGCAAAGCACGCCGTCGATAGGGCAGTCGTTAAGCCAAGTCAGACGCCTTAGGGCGGCTTGAAAACGGCTTGTGTTTATATCCTTTGAATTCTCACTAGCGGCTTTACCGAATAATAACCTATAAACAGCTGTCAGTCGTTTTTGCACGCACTTTGGGCATCTGATATGATAACTCTTTTAGGTAGATTAGTAGAAAAAAAATTGTTAAACTTCACGAAGATAGAGAACATTTTATTGTACATAAAAAAGAGGATAAGCTATTCTGATTTATTTTAATTGCATAAATTAGCGAATTAATACAATTGCATACTTTACGCCTCCCAATAAGTGACAATCCATTCAAAAGTCATCCTCTCCAAGGTCAAAGCACTAAAGCCCCGTATAAATCCATTAACGGAAAGGAAAACTAAATAAAAACCCGCGCAGAATAAAAGGGGAGGTATCCAACCTTGATAAATGCTCACGACAGACAAGAACGGGCGTACACAAAAGAGCTTATGAGTGAAAGGGACACACAACAGTCTGGACTGAAGAGATAAGGCTCAAGAAAAATGTCACAGGATATTTATACTCTCAGGGTTCCGCAGATAAATGGTTATTATAATGCGGGGTCCCGTAGTGTGGCTAAATTAGTGAGATGTATGGCCTCTATGGTGGCAACGGCAACACTGAATATGTATTTGAGCGGTAAATTATTGCGGTGGAGTCGTTTGAAGGGTGTCTGTGCGGGAAATGTGGCTCGGAAATTGGGGTAAGCACTTTTAGCTCTGCTGTCTGAAATGCGGCTCATATTTAACCTCGTGAGAACCAATGTAGTAAGAGAAATACAAAAACCATTGTTATTTTCAAGGTCAGTTCTCAGGAGGTTAAAGCTCGCAACAAATCAATGTAAGCAAAAAAAAATTTTAAAAAAGGAAAGATTTGTGGTAGCAGGATTGTTCAATTTTTTTTTTAAATGCCTATAATTTTGTATACATTCAATTTTTTATTCTATCTTTCTGATAACTAATATGAATTGCCTTTTCACCCGATTTCGGCTTGACGTTGAGTTTTGAGTCATGGCGCAAGCCTTAGGAGAGAGTGTACGGTCCCACCAGCACGATCATCAACAATCACAATCACCACGCGCGCCTACAGATTGATAATTTCAACGGCTGAGGAATGAATACCTCAGATACTCAGGTTTCCTCATGATGATTTCCTTAATGGTCACTGAGTGGTATTGCTATTACATCTTCACAAATACTTAACTTAGAAAACAAAGTCATTGGTAGGTTGCTAGGAATCATCAATCAATAAGGAACATGCTAGGAATCGAAGCTATGATTTCCTGAAAGTGAGGCTGGCATTCTACTTAGCTTTAAGCTTTGGATCATGTTGGCTGTAAAAAAAGAAATATATGTATATCTCTCAACCGTGCAGTATTTCTGTTCGATTTTCGTATTTTTGTCTCGTCACGATTTGTCTAGGATAAAATCTCACTGTATCTCTGTAAGTGCCAGATACGAACGAATCCACTAAATATCTCTTCATCATTAGCCAATTTTCTGCCACCACGAACCCATTTATGAATAACTAGCTGTTGCCCGCGACTACGTCCGCGTGGGCTTTAGTTGAGTAAAGTGTTTGCAAATAAGATAGGGATACTTTTAGCGCATGCGAAAGAGCTTTCATACTACCTTCGCAACCCCCTCTTACCCCCTTAAGGGATGATTTTCGAAAAACTACTTTACACGTCTTTCATGACTTTTAATGAAGGACCTTCATGCAGAATTTCATTCGAATAACTTCAAAAATGGCTAAGTTTCATACTAACTTTGCACCCCCCTTTTACCCCCTTAAGGGATAATTTTGAAAAAAACTATTTTACATGTATTTCATAAATTTGAACGAAGGAACTTCATATTAAATTTCATTCGAATAACTTCAAAAACGGCAAAGTTTCATACTAACTTTGCACCCCCCTCTTACCCTCTTAAGGGATGATTTTCGAAAAACTATTTTACATTGTGTTTCATGACTTTCAATGAAGGAACTTCATATTGAATCTCATTCGAATAACTTCAAAAACGGCAAAGTTTCATACTAAGTTTGCACCCCCCTTTCCCCCTTAAGGGATGATTTTTAAAAAACTATTTTACACGTGTTTCATAATTTTAAATGAAGAAACTTTGTACCAAATTTCATTCGAATAATTTCAAAAATGGCAAAGTTTCATACTAACTTTGAGCCCTCATTTTACCCCCTTAGGGGATGAATTTTCAAAAATCCTTTCTTAGTGCTCCCCTACGTTACAAAAGGAATCCCTGTGCAAAATTTCAAGTGTCTAACCCTTATAGTTTAGGCGCTGCGTTGATATGTCAGTCAGTCAGTCAGTCAGTCAGCTTTTCCTTTTATAGATTAAGCCTCCGGTCCGTAACGACTAAATGTCAAAATGCCATGATTTTATTGTAACCGAATTTCAATTCGCCTTAGTCCCGTAATGCCTGAAATCTCAAATGACTTTCAATTTGTTCAAATTTCAATTTGCCTTAATCCCAAAATGCCTGAAATCCGAAATGGCTTTATACTACAATGTCTGAAAAATTGTATGATGAGTATTGTACAGTTGCGATCAAACTCTATTTAATATCAATAATTGAACCCTAGCGAAATAAAACGCAAAGTTAGCATGACAAATAAATAATTATAATAAAACAAAATCACCTTTCCATAAGCTAAAAAAAATATGGAAACTGAAAACTCCCCATTAAATGAAAAGAAATTATAAGCTCTCTTGTTCGCTACCTAAACGTTTTTTAATAATTTCAATGTTTGTCAAAAAACTATTCCGACTATACATAGTTTAACAACAAATAATTAAAATCTGCCAAATGCGAGGCCACCGAGGGTAACTGATTTTCCAGTATTTTCTCAATAACTGTACCACATCCACGAGACAATTTGCAATTCAGACATTGTAGTTTAAAGAAATTTCGGATTTCAGGCAATTGAAAGGAGACGGAAACGCTTCCATACATTCTTGGGCCCAGATGTAAAAAGACGAGAGTGGTGTCAATAAACAGCTTATATATGCGAATGCACATCCTGAGAACGTACGCCCCGGTAATGTACAGCCACGGAATCCATGCACATGTACACGGATTCCCGTCCGTACGTTCTCGGGTCGTGCGTTATCATATCAGGCTGTATAAAATTGGTACGGGCGAGAATCCGTGTACAGCCATAGACACGACAGAGTCGTGCCTCGTTTCCATGAAGCGTAAATCATTCACTTCGCAGCCATTACACGCTCGATCTAGTGCGTGACATTATCGAGGCTATGAGTCGCAATAGATTGACGTCCTGATATGGCTGGATCTTACACTAGACAAGTCAATCCAAATGATCAGAGTTTAGATGTAGAGGAGCGATACATCAACCCATTATAAACCCACTGAGGGGCACGGGGCTTTTTCCTGAGGAACCTTTCTCAGTGAAAAGCCCGTGCCCCTAGGTCCTATACCTACAGGGCGTACTCCACCACGGGAGTCTAGTCCGGATAGGTGAAGCCTTGTAAGACTAGTGGCTGGTCTTCAAGCTGCCGTAAGGCCTCTGACTTGGCTTCACGACTTCCATCTATTCACGGCAGCCGGTACCAACTTCTTAAATTGCCTTGGGAATCACGGAACCGCTCGGAAAAATCCCACTAGCGTTAGTTATAGATGGTCATTTGGGCACGAATTCCCGGGTTGTACATTCTCGTGCCGTAAATTCTCGGTCCGTGCAATATAGTGACCCATCATGATCATAGATTGAAAATCCGGGAGCTGTCACTGTCAGCACAGATTAAATACATTTGACAAACATAAAAAGTAATAAATCGATCTGTAAACGAGAATCTACGAGAATGGATTTTAAAGTTAATATTCTGTTTTATTGTAAACTATTGACAATAATAATAATTTATTCCGTAGATTTTGTTCACTTTGATTGAATCCATCATTCGATGAGTGTGATTTTATGTTCAATAATAATTCTTGAAATCATTCACAGTAATCGATTATAGTAATCGAAACTCTATTTCATCAGTGCAATAAACTTGTTTTTAAGATTTTTGAATTGAGCAGATTTTTTATATTTTGAAACAGAAAAAAATACCGCTTTTTTTAAAACATATTTCAGCTTATTACAATTGGGCCCAGAGATCCCCGGCTCCTTTGGTCAAATTGAAATAAAGTCATTTGTCAGGCATTATGGGACTAAGGCTGATTGAAATTTAGTTACAACTAGCTTTCGCCCGCGACTCCGTCCGCGTGGACTTTAGTTCAAAATTTGTAAAATTTTCAATGGTCAATCCCGTAACTCCCGTTAAGGGTTAAATTTATAAGAACGGTGAAACACGTGTTCAATAGGGAATGGATGAAAATATCAGAAGTGCTTGATATTTTTTTCGGTGATAGGAATAACCTTCCTTAACGCGAGAAAAAAGTTTCAATTTTTTTGGCTTCGTAGTTAATTTTTAAATAATCTTAATATTTTTCCATTCGTAGTTCGTAGTATATTTAAAAATTAACTACGGGGCCAAAAAAAATTAAACTTTTTTCCCGCGTTAAGGAAGGTTATTCCTATCACCAAAAAAAATATCAAGCACTTCTGATATTTTCATCCATTCCCTATTACGTGTGTTGAAGAGTATTTATTTCAAGTTTCAAGAAAATCAGACAACATTTTTTATACGTCCCATACAAATTTTGGCAACCCTTTTCGTCCCCTTAGGGGTTGAATTGAATTTAAAAGAATCCGTTCTTATTCCTTGCCTACATTACATATAGATCCTCTGTGCAAAATTTCAGCTTCCTAGGTCAAACGGCTTGGGCTGGGCGTTGATGAGTGAGTCAGTCAGTCAGGACTTTGAATTTTATATATATAGATAGAAGATAGATAGAAAGATAAATAATGGCACTTTGAGATTTAGTCGTTACGGACCGGAGGCTATTTACAGTCAAACAATTTTGTTTTACAATGTGCTGTAGCGTTTACATATAAAAACAACAAATCAAATACAAATAACATACAAATCCTTGTCAAGACAAAATTGGCAAAGATACTCCATACCCAGATTTTTCATCCTTAATCAACTGCGTTTAAATTTATATTCTAAAATCTAGACTTATGTATTGTTTTTGGTTATTATGCCAGTCGTTCTTGTCGTTATAAATTATATTTAATGTTATTTATTTATAGTACACATGAAATACAAATACATCGAGTGAATATGAGTGGAAGGGCCGATAAGGGACGCCCCAAGCGATCATAATTCCACCAAATAGTGGATGTATTAGCAAAGGATAATATAATAGGTACCCGAAAGTAATAAACGTTGTTGAAGAGAAATGGTTTGTCAGTATCGTGGCAAGTGGCAGTCCCTGATCTTTGCCTACCCCTCTAGAATACAGGCGTGAGCTTATGTATGCATGATATTGTAGTAGATCTTTTTAAAACTCAAAAAGCGCTTTACACATTGACTGTTTAAGTACCGTTTAGAAATTCATGGAATTTGCGCCTCTTTCCTTTAGAGCCTAATTAAATCTACCTACCTACACACCTTCTTTCAGCAGCTTAACTCCGAAACACGCCCAAAGACGCCCTTACCGAAATAGAAAGACCTTTTCACATTTACCTAGGCTTTGGTGAGAATTCTGCCAAGTTAATTCTCCGCGGAGATAAACGTCATACTTAACTTGCTTACTAATAGGGGTTGGAATAGGCAGCTCAGTTTTATTTACTTGCGATTTTGTGACATCAATAGTATGGATATGCCTAATGGATCTTATCCATGTTATGCTTAAGTTGGCTTTCTTTCTGCAAGTACATAAAATCGGCATAATGCTATGCACTACTACAAAAAAATAAAAACTCGGCATAGAGCGATTCCAAGTAGAGATGTTTCGCATTGTCGGCATGATGCTACTTATTGTAAGGAAATAGGTATCTAAAAGTCGGCACAGGGCGATAGTCGACATCGCGCTACTGAGTCAATTGAACTACCTATTCCGCCCACTACTTATTAATAAACATTCTGTACCGAAAGTAAAATCTAAAGTTATTCCGGTGTTTTGAACGAGGGACCTGTTTCATTAAGCTTCAAATGTTGTTTTATTATGTAATTCGACATACTAAATTGCAAATTGATCAACCCACAAATTCAAATTCAAATAGTACCTAAACATCCAAGACCTAGGGTATCATCATCATCATCATCATCATCATTATCAACCCATTTTGTCCCCACCGAGGAGCACGTGTCTCTTCCCTGAGGAAGGTATAGGCCATACTCCACCACGGGGACCAAGTCCGGATTGGTGGAAGCTGTAAGACCAGTGGCTGGTCTTATTGTCAGAAGTTTTCAAGCCGCCCTAAGGCCTCTGACTTGGCTTAACGACTTCCATCTATCGACGGCAGCCGGCACCAACTGCTTAACGTGCCTTGCGAAGCACGGAACCGCTCGGAAAAATGCCACTAGCGTTAGTCATAGACGGTCACCCATCCATGCACTGAACGCGCCCTATGTTGCTTAACATTCGTAACCTGGGGTATAATAGGTAATAATTGTTTTTTAAGAAAATCGTTTATTAAAGTTCTTGATTTTTAGTTTCTGCTTCTTTCTGCCTCTCGCTCTTTTCTATAGCGTTTGTTCTACTTTGTATACACCCGCCGAATACCGAATTGGTGCCAACTGTGGACCTTTCCCCGCCTATACCTACGCTAGCTACGTAGATCAAAGCCTCTCTCGCCCTCGCCTTTGAACACTGCCTGTTATGTCTGCCAGGGCTATGTACAAAACATACACATGGGGATCGACAGAGTAAACGGGAGGGATATGGATAGACGATCATGTTAAATGGTATGTAATCACTTTACATGGTAATTTGGGTGCTAATTTGTCTTGTTCTTTGAACCTCCTCCAGGATGGAAGGTTGTGATAGAAAATAATCTCAGTGACGTCTCTAGATTATTAGACTTAGATGTAAGAACATTATTAACAATTTGACCTACCGTCTCTCTAATCTTTTTGTTTCTGTCCATCCTAAGACCGCCAAACCGCCAATTGTATACGACAAAACTTAGATATGTAAGGTTTCTAATGTATTTTTTTTGTGTTTACAATAAATAATTCTAATCTAATCTAATGACGATGCATCTCACCGCTCACGTGTTCTCTTTTCGGTTGTTTTTTTTTATTTTTTCTTTGCCTGTAGTACTGTTAACTCTGTTTCTGTGGCAATTGAAATAAATATGTTTTTTTTTTATTTTAAAATAAATTAGATTTTTTTACGATGGACAAATCCAGACTTGGAGGTGATCGAAACGAAAAGGGGGAAGATACTGGGACACTTTTTACGTCGCAACGATTTTATCAAGAACATTATAGAAGAAAATAGAGGTAGATGAAAGCTACTGAGAAGCTATATTAGACGTCTTAGGCATTTACGTTTAGCGTTAGTCTGAACGAGTTATAAAAAATCAAACATGCAAACTCCACTATCGCGTTTCATAAAACAACAATTAACGTAAGGTAGGTACCATTGTTCTTGACGTAGATTAATAAAATGTATAGGTACGACTTCCAAGTACTAAACACATAATACAAGCTCACGCCTGTATCCCAGAGGGGTAGGCAGAGACCAGGTACTGCCACTTGCCGCTATCCTGACAGATCACTTTCGTTTCATCGACATTATTTAGTCGTAGCATGCTTCGAAACGCATGCACCCTATTAGAAAAGTACCAGTTTCGGGTACTTTTCGAAGTAGGGTGGTTTTATTTCGATGATAAAAAAGTGTACGAAAGTGATCATAAACAGAAAAATAGATAATTCACAAATACATTTGTCGGTAGTGGTGTTTCGTCAAAAGACGAGTAGGAATGGATGTCGAATGAAATCTAGGAACAGGTGATGTTATTTAAAATAATAATATTATATTTATTTCGTTCTGTCTGAACGTTACAAGGTTAAGGTATTTATTGTATGGACACAAATACCTAAAATAATTGGTTTATAGTTTTTTGTTTGTTTAAATGAAATTGTCCTTCCAAGTAAGACAGAAACTGCGACTTATTTAACAGATTAAAATTCAAATATTTTATCCATGATAAAAACAAAATGTTTACTTATTGAACGCCAAAGATATTAATTTCACAATTAATAGATTATGTGGAGAAGAAACTAACACATTAATTCTTTTCAAAACAGTTTTAGCTTAATTAATAAACTTTCAAACTATAACTTATAACCTATACTATACACAATTCTCCCCTTATTAATACATTAAAATCTTTGTCTTATAAACAATCGTTGATTTTTTAATAAGCACAAAGTGTTCTTCAAAGTTAAGTTAAACTTAGAAAGTATAACGAAAAGCAAGTAACCGTTATTATAATTTAAAGGACTGGCTAACTGTGTAGTTGTAGATCTAACTATTCAATTATATATATATATATGAATCCCGACCGCATTCGGCCACAGCGACTGGGAACTGACTATTCAGAGTGACGCGCATGTGCTCTCAAGTGGCTGATATAGCCAATTTTGGCGGAGAATTTTCGTCCACATTTGCTGCACGTTAGCGCCCCTCCGACGTGATTGCCTTAATTCCAGACGTTACTAACTATGACGCTAACAGCTCAAATCTCTATTTTAAACCTAATTATGCCTAAGAATAGAACCCTTTATCAGAAACAAATATTAAAGCTCATAATCGTTTAAACAAAATAACCAAATCTTTTAACCGAAACGGCAAACCGTCAATCCTTCACGCTTCGGTAATGAAAGCCTACGGAATCCGGATGAAAGCCTGGCAAAGGGAACTCTAAGGGGTGTGGCCTAAGTAGAGGAGATGAGCGTAGAGTAGGTGTCAAATATAAGGTTCTGTGGTTTAGTAAGAACTACGAAATATTATCTATAATAATATTATTATTATTATTTACTAAATATCCCCTCGGGGATAACGGGCGTGAGTGTATTTTTTTTTACTAAATAGAATGTAAGGGACTACCTAATGCAAATCTATGGATTAAAATAATATCTTTCTAGTATTTTTGTATTTTCCACTGCCCTAGTGGGCCATTCTCCACAAACCAAAGGTTGACTGGTAGGAACACTTTCCGATGGGCAGGGCACTAGTATTTGTTAAAATAGTTGAGTTTTGTTCATTTCCCAACGCTTAACGGATTAGCTTACCGAAGTGACAGTGTGCTGTTCGTTCATATCTGCCGCAGGACTGATAACCGTTGGGGTAGGCTGTTCTAGAGTGGAGACCGCGAATCAGCAAAACGAAAGAGCTGTGGCGTCTACAATGGTTTCAAATTATCGGACAGATTCGAAAAGTAATAAAAAAAATGTTTTGTTCCTGGCAGGGTCGCCATGTAATGTTGTAAAATTATTATTGGGAATGTTTTTGAAACGGCGACTAAATTGAGTCACGTTGTGTATTGTACTCTCGAGGAGAGAGCATGTTACATACTTATGTGACTACGAATGTGTGGGTGAGGTGTCACCACACTACAGTTGGCAGTGCAACCAACGAAAAATAACATTCAATTTCATTTAAAGTGGACACTAGCGTATAAGTACCTAATAAAGACACGTACAGCCGAATTTAGTCAGGCAGATAACTAAATAAATAAGAAGCGAGCGCTATAGTCGCTCTACAAGAACTTATGTAAGAGTGCACGGCTTGTTATAGAGATTGTGTGCTACTTCGGTTGGGAGTAAATACATGTTATTCCAATTGAGTAGTCAGTACTACTCAACAACTGACGGGCTACATCTAAGATCTCTCTACTCTCACTAGTTCAATTAACAGTTCAATTGATTGAACTAGTGAAACTTTCCAGTATTAGCAGTTCAATCAAAGAAAATCATTGAACTGCTAATACTGGAAAGTTTCACTAGTTCAGTCAATTGAACTGTTCATTGAACTAGTGAGAGTAGAAGATAATATATCATCACGTCTGGCAACTTCTCATTTGACTTACGTACGCCGCCTTATTCTTCTTCTGGTGCCATCTCCTATTGGAGGTCGGCTATCACTGTGGCCACTGTAAGACGTAATGTGACGCTGAAACTAAGTTTTGCAGCCAATGAGTTCTTTTATGGCCAGATCTTCTGCGGCCTATTCTAACCTAGCCAAACATTAGGTACTAAGCCAGAAGCTTGCAGTCCCACGCCCCGCTTCCTCTCTGGCCCAACCCTAAACCCTTTCGGGATGAAAGCGGCGTTCACGGAACCCACAAAGCCTGCGGAGGCATATACGCGAGCAAAATAGCAATTAAATACGCCTTCATTACGGGCAACCCTTTCGGTTTGGCGCTGCGCTCGACCGATTGGGGTGCTGGATGGTATTAGTAGAGAACTAGTACCTAGAGAAGTAGATGTTTCTACGCTGACTTATATACGGTGCGAGACACTAAGAATCTATTTTTCCAGGACACTATCAATATCCAAGAGAATCGCCAATCTGCGGCGGCCTGAGATAGTTATTAAGAACATTCTCTGTCTTTCTAGTTCTCTCTAATATTAATAAATCACATGGATCAAGCTCCCAAAGAAAATAGACCATGTGCGCCCATTATTTGATGTTAATGCGTATGACCTTCAGTAGTGGCCTTACCCTATGAAGTGGACCATCTTCGATTATTGTTTTGCTAATGTTTAGCCTCGCGCAGTGACCAATTGACCTGCACTTGATTCCTTAGGAATTCGACTCGTGGAACGTAGGATATAAATATGTACTTAGATTTAATTAAAAAAAATGTTTATTTATAAAAAATGAATTACAAAAAGTTTTGATCTATTGCGACTCCCACACTAGGCGCAGCCTGTGTCGTGGGTGACGGGTAGACTGCGTATATCGGTGCCAAATCTGACTAGCCACTTGCATGACAGCGTGAAAGTCATCAAAACATCTAAACGAACTTTCGCATTAGGTACACGTACGTTGTGATTGATATCCTTACTACGGACAGTATCTTTTTCTAGCCCCTTCATTTCAGGGCCCGAAAGCGCACGTGTATCGTGCGAGCGCACCACTCAAAGGGTTCGGTAGCCAATAACGCATGTAACAGGATTGTAAACACGAAAACGCTCGCTAAAGGCCCCCTGTCGGTGGCTTTAATCACTGCTGTGTGGATTATTACACTGCTGTAGCCCGCTATAGGTACACGCTAATCTGGCTGCGGTATTTGGAAAATTATTACCTAGCTCGGGTTGCCCCTTTATTCGCATGGGATTCTAAAATAATGTGCCTACTTGGTTTCTTCAAAAGATACCGAGAGGCGGACTCAGAAAACGTTGTATTGACTGTAATTGAAGAAGACCTCAAAAAGATGTGCAAAATCCTCAAAATACACGAGCTGGAAGAGAGAGTCGAGATCCCGAAACGCGTGGAAGAAGATTGTAACGGAGGCAAACACCGACAAGGCTTGTAGCGTACTTATACGAAGTGAGAAATTTTGGGTTTTTCAAGCCTATGCGCGCTGATAAAGGAAGAAAATGTTTGGGAAGAATGCACTGGTGTAGCCAGCGTCAAAGATTTTTACTTGACAAAAAAAGATGTGGGTATAAGCAGAGCTGACGACCATAGACACGTTTCTTTCCGAAATAAGAGGTAAGTAGTTTTGGGTTTTTCAAGCCTACGCGCGCTGACAAAGGAAGAAAACGTTTGGAAGAATGGACTGTTGATGCCAGCGTCAAAGATTTTCATTTGACAAAAAAAAACGTAGAAGCAGAGCTGACGACCGACGACAGACACTTTCCGTTTCAGTTTCGAAAGTTGAACCAAAAGTGCAGAGGCACTGAAAGAAGAATAATATTGTAAACGTATGCGTGAAATGTAGTAAATTATTAACTTTATTACGGATACATTTCCTTGACTTTTTGTCGGAAGAGTCAGACCAGGTTTCGCTCTGATTTGTAGAGCTTAATCGTGGTGAGCAGAGACGGAGCTCACGCGACAGACCTGATTCGACTGTATCAATAAAGTTAATAAAGTCTAAAATATGGTACTTTATTTAACAACATGGATATAAAATACAGTAAAATTTAGTCGAGTAAAATTACATCATATAAGTAGTGCAAAAACCCAGGGACAGATCTATTAAAATCTACCAGATCCTCGCGTAAATTGCGTAGCCAGAAATTCCAAATCCCACAAAGTTTATCCAAATACCTATCATGTGAATGAAGTAACAGGCATTCAGCTCGTTACTGGCGTAAAAAAGTTCAATCCAGTCCTGTGTAGGCCCAGACCCTTGATAGGTTTGGTGGTAAGTTTTTATCGCTAATTTGAGACTCAGATAAAGCACGGACAATTAAATTTGTTAACCTGTATATGTAAATAGAAACCGTTATACTTAAAAAGAAAATTACATACAAACACAATCAAAATTCACATAAAGCTTCGTCTAAAATAATATGAAGAATTATTTTCGCGTTACCAACATCAATCACACACAAGCCTTGCAACAAGTCATTCAAAAATACCTAATTACTAGGTATTTACTTTTACTTCTAAGTAGGTATACCTATCTAGTAGAGACAATACTAGAAGAAATATACCAATTTACTACTTATTTATCTAGTAATTAAAACGTAACGAGATATAAGCAGAGCATATCAATCTTTACCTTTACACACTTGCACTCTACTCAGTTACGTTACGAGTGACTATTCAACTATAATGTGAAGATTTATATGTCGTCGACTGTACCTACTGACGTAGTACGTCATGATAATCATCAAATTAACTCAGTGTTGGTGCCATTGTTGAGCGGTTGTGATGATAATAATAATTTCCATAACTTCAGTGCCTTTTTCACATAGAACCGCCACAAGCCCGCGCACGAAATGAATTAACTAAAACGCCCAAAAACAGTGATAATTCGTTCAACAACAGGCGAATAAAGCTGATAATATTCGCTCAGTATTTCGCGACGGGACCGGGACACATGTCATGTCTGCCTGTCGGGTGTAGAGAGAGGATGGGGAGCTTACAGAATGTCTGCTTAAGGTTAGAACAAAGGCTAGTCAGCGTTAGCAGTGAAAACGATATTTTAACTTCCTTTTTCGATAAGTGACGTCTGTTTATATTTTTTATCTTTTTTTTTTTAATTTATCTATTCTTACTGCTCTGAACTAATCTAAATTATAGTAATATCATTATTAGCTTAAGGTCGAACAGAGAAAGAGCCGAACCAGGAATGAAGAGGAATTTATATCATCATCATGAACCCATTTGGTTCCCACAGAGGGGGAAGAGACCCGTCAAAATCGGTTGATGATGATGATGAAGAGGGGCACGGGTCTCTTCCCTGAGGAAGGTATAGGCCATATTCCACCACGGGGGCTCAGTCCGGATTGGTGGAGGCTTGTAAGACTAGTGGCTGGTCTTACTGTCAGAAGTTTTTCAAGCCGCCCTAAGGCCTCCGACTTG
This sequence comes from Yponomeuta plumbellus, assembly GCA_947310845.1. Lineage (NCBI taxonomy): Eukaryota > Metazoa > Arthropoda > Insecta > Lepidoptera > Yponomeutidae > Yponomeuta > Yponomeuta plumbellus. The sequence continues at coordinate 5,444,070 of OX371206.1, forward strand.
GCTTGGAATTTATATGATAAAAGGAGAATTTATGCATAACTATCTCTATAAGGATACCACTTTGTTGTATCTGTCTAATCAGCCAAAAATAAGACCCTCTGCTGGGTATAGGCCTCTTCTCTTTCACTCTAATCCTTCCAAACGTTTGCTAGTCTCGATGAATCGCTAGGATCGAATCGATCCACTGTTTCCCAACTGCTTTCTCAATGTAGTCGTCATTTCTTCGTCAGTCCGTCGAAAATCGTTATTGTCTGGCCGCTGGGAGTATACGATCCTGACACATGTCTGTTTCATATGACTAGTGATGGGAGAAAATCAACGTTATCATTCCTTACGTTATTCTTAACTAGCTTTTGCTACTGACTCACGATTAAGTAGTTTTGTTTTTTAGACGACCTTCACTCAGTCATCTCTTGTGCCATTTTCGCAGGCATTTTATAAGGGTCATCATCTTTTTTGTGCCGAATGGCGGTGAAGTGTTGTGGCGAGCTGTGCGATCTTTTAATTGAGCCCAGATCAGCTCAATCGCTTTGCACGATTGTGCAGTGGTGCGGAGAGATTCTGAGAACGCAATGATCTTTTTCTAAAGCCTCTTCATCAACTTCGTATCGTTAAAACGACCGTTATTATTTTCGTTATTTTTGGTACGTCACTACAAAAAAATACGGTTGACATAACCTTGTGACAACGTAGTAAGGATTTTACGCACGAACATTAAATATTGTTTTCTTCTTATTTAACATTTAAATATTTAAATAAACTGTGCAAAATATAACATTGATTTTAAGTTTTCACAATGATATAGTTTCAATGACAATAATTATTTGCTAGTAGGATAAATAGGACTTAAAAATATTTTAATCGAAAGTTTAACGCCACTTCAAGGTTACGTCGTCCGTTCTAACATGACCTGTCAGGATCGTATTCTCCCAGCGGCCGGACGGTAGGTAACTAAAGTCTGTTTTTTACTTCAATGCAAAAAACTTAAACAGTCACGTTGACATCTCAATATAATCCAATGTCTGAATGTTGCTAGTAGCTACGCAAAAACCAAAGTGTATCAAGTCTATAATTCATATTCAATTCTATTCTAAATGACCCCATTTTACTTCTAAGAAAAAATTGTTTGTGCTACGTAGGTGTTTTTTTTTAGACTTTGCTCTTATGAGGAATTAAACTTTAATGTCTTCGATGTGATAATGATTTTGGTCACACGAGTCTTCTATTCACGGTAAAAAAAATCTACCTAGTAAACCTATATATTTTATAACGGTAACACAGCGTCATTTTTTTTTTGCATCGAATTAAAAAACGGACTTTATCTCACACCAAGAAGCTTCTGTGCCTACTTAATTCACAGAGCGATTGTGTATGTGTGTGTGCGTATGTTGTGGGTGGAGCCACTGGGGCGGCACTAATGCGGCTGCGAGCGCGGCGCCCCGCCTTCGGTGCTCGGGCTTGCCTTTTTTCTGTGTATGAAATATCATGGGCTGCCGTGACTGTTTTTGAATTATATCTGTGTCATTATTTGTAGGTAGGTATATTTTTTTGCACCGCGCGTGGCGTTGTCTTCTCTTATTCTGCTACTTTTGGGATGAGTAGATCGTTTGTCAAAAGGGAGTTTGTTTTACTAAGATCGCCAACAAGATAAGCCTACCTACACAAAAGTTATAATAATATGTCAAACTAATTTATTCTCAAAAATCATACGCAATTACGAACTCTTACTTATGATATGAATGATAGGTTACCACTGCCATCTAATGTATATTATATTACGGTATGATGATTTAATATGTTTTAGAAGAATTTCGACTGCTTTCGAACTTTGCAAGTCTGTCCACAGTTGTGATTTGTGGGAGGGGTTTGTTTTGCACAGGAAGTGTGACAGAGCGAGTCGTGCGTTTTGCGGCGCTAAAATATCAGAATTTGTCACGTAATGTTGAGTACTCTCCTACTGTAAGATAGCGTACTACCTATTTAATGCTGCGTGGTAAGTACTTATTACATTTAAGCACGTGACTACTTTCTTAGTAGGTATTAAGGTAAGATTTAGTGAGTTTTGATTTAACATTAACATTAATACATTAAGTGAGGGATTTCGGTTGTTTTGAACTGAAGCTTTTCCATAAATCACAATAAAGTATAAATGAAATAACATTTATAATTTTAACTTCCCATGTTTGCACTTTATGTACCTAAATTGTTATAGACGCCCGAGTTGTTATATTTTCGAAGAAATACTTACTTGCCTTTTTACATGCCTACAACAGATTATTGCTTGACTAAAATCTTGAGAGTCAAAGAGAGTCAAACGGATCCTGTATCCCAGAGGGGTAGGCAGAGACTGGTCTCCAGCGCAATCGTTGTAAGTAGTTGTCCCTGGGGAGTGCTACTTGCCAAATGGATGGATGATAGCGAAACCTGTTCAGACTCTTCCGACAAAAAGTCAAGTACCTTAAGTGTTTCCGGAGAACAATTTACAATGTGTAGTGCTTACGAAAGTTTTACTTCAAAGACATACGCCTCTATACCATCACTTCAACCTTCTCGGTCCTCTACTCGCTTCTTACCCACGGTCCACCTCCTGGGACCAGCTAGGTGAACCGTGGGGGTTTTTTTTACAACGTTTCACCTCTCCGATGAAACATTTAAACGTTTTTTTTTTTTGGTGACGGTCCACCCCAGAAATTTGATGCTGGCCATAAATAATAGGTATTTATGGAATTTTTTTGACGTGTTTTTTTAATAAATTTACATCAGCAAAATGATAACATGACCTCTTTGCGCTTGATTTTGAAGAGTTTCGACATCAAGGTGTACGTTGGAAAAAAAAAATCCAAGAAACACCTAGGTGGACAAAGGTGGTCTGTTGAAAAAAAAACCCCCCACGGTCCACCCAGGTGGTCTCAGGAGGTGGACCGTGGGTAAGAAGGGCCTCTGCCAAGCTCGTCCATTGTCCACCGGCAGTCTCCTTAATATCACATTGAGTAGGGCGTTGTTGTTCATTGTTTAGGCGGCCAGTGGTTTCTTCATTCCTAGGTTTTCATTGCTAGATAATCATTTATATTTATTTATTGAAACTGGTGTTGAGAGTAGTGCCAACTTGTACTTCTGCAGCTTTTAAACCAGTGACAAAGTATTTTGCATTAAAACGGCGTGTTTAATTCAATATGCACCCCGGCGTATCGGTTACCTGTGCGCCCTCTCGCCGCCGCCGCCGGTGGCAAAATGGCCGACACGTGGGCAGAATGCGGATCGCGAAAAACAGATACATATTATTTACTGTGCAGTGTGCATTCAGTTTTCAACGTCGAAGGTATTCTTATCATAAACGTCGGTGCCTACAATGAACCGTTTTCAGAAGAACTAAAAGAAAAACTAACGGCTGTCAAAGGAATGCAATTTTGGACCTCAGCCCAATAGCCATGTGTGATACATAATAAAATAGGTCTCAGCAAGCTGAACAAAAGTTACTATGACGAAAAAAAACTAAAATTTTCAATAAAATATAACTCCGAAAGGACAAACACTTGGCTGTTAGCGTCATAGTAACTTTTTTTCAGCTCGCTGAGACCTATTTTATGATGTATCACACATGACTATTGGGCTGAGTTCCAAACTTGCATTCCTTTGACAGCCGTTAGTTTTTTTTTTAGTTCTTCTGAAAACAGCTCATTGATAACAAATTTTAGACAGTGAATTAAGTGATTGACTATAAGCTTACATAAAATATGCGTGTATAAGCAAATAAAGGTTCGTCACTCCACTAAAGCCCCACTTTTCACGTAACGGACATCCATTCAATTTAGATACCTACATAAGAAACAATAAATAAAAAACAAGAAGGAAGGAGTGTCAATAAGAAGTCTGCATAAAATCAGCTCAGTGTTTTCCTATTCATAGAAGTTTACTGACTCACTTCAACATCGTATAGAGTAAATCTACAAAAATCGCATGTAATATTTCAATCTGTGTGTCGACATGATTTGCTGGTCCCGAGTTGGGCGCCAAAAGTTCATGAAAATGTCGCAGCGTATAGAGATCGGCATGAATAGCTCTGTGATAGTAAACTTGTTACAATTTATGATATTAAATCAGACATTATAATATGCATAAAACCTCTACCATACATAGAACCTTTTCGGAAATGGTGCCCCAACGAGAGCTAAAGAAAAGTCGGATTGAAATTTTATTTTTTCAAATAAAAAAAGGATTCCTTCAGCCTCATTATTAAAGACTGAAATTGTATTATAGTTCTGTTTAGACAGTATTAGGGCCGGTAAGGGACGCCCCAGGCGGACATACTTCAACCAAATAGGAGATGTATTCGCAAAGGGCAAGATAAAAAAACCCGAAACCGATGTACGTGCATGCAACGACTAATGAATGTCGATGAAGCGAAAGTGATTTGTCAGGATCGTGGCTCGTGGTAGTCCCTGGTCTCTGCCTACCCCTCTGGGATACAGGCGTGAGCTTATGTATGTATGTATGTAGCCAGCATTAATATCAGTCAGTAGACTAGGTCTGCTAAGCTTTTTTCTATAATTGTCTTCTTAAACTCTACGGTGTAAAGAGCAACTTGTAGGTACTTACATGGCTATATTGTCTATATACGAGTATATTGTCTTTACCTACAGATTTTATTAAGGCAAACAAGCCATCTAGCTCTCCCTCTCCTCAATACAGCGAAGGCACTGGGGGAATAAGAAATCAAATACATGTCATACCAGCAACATTTCCAGATAACGCGGCTTCGCGCGCTTTTTGTTTGTGGTCGTCCGCCATCTTGGTTGTCGAGCGCGAAACGAGGCGTGATGCTGTATTTGTATTTTATTCGAGTCACTTACTATTTAGTGTACTTTATGCAGTACCTGCGATGCATAAATGCCTCTTCAGAGCACAAGCATTCTCGCGGAGTGTGAGATCATAGACGTAGGTATACGGGATGTTACCAGGAGAGCCTAAAAAAATAAGTAAACATTCTGAAAACTAGCAATGGCAGTAAGCGCTGGCGATTGACTTTATACAGTACTCAATCAATTAGGCTAGGATGATTTTACTCACAAAATGTAAGATAAACTCCATTGTAAGAACAATAAATAGACAATTATTGTGATTTTTTTAGGTTTATTAGTTTATATTTGTGTTTTAATTCATTTTTAATAATAAATACATTGGAGTGGAATGGACTTCTTGTGGCTGAATAATGATGATGATGAAATACATTATCTTATACATAGACATAATTTAGTAAATATCCATCGCTAGTACCGTCGACAGTAGGCTACATAAACCTCTACAAGCGTGCACTAAAGCATTGTGCAACTTAAAAGGCGTTCCATAAAACTACAACGCCCTCCAGTGGGCGTCGGATGGCTGATGATGATGACGAAATAATACCCAGTTGACTGTACAGTTTGTCAAAAAATACAAGAAACCGGAAGTGAAAGTTTACTAATTGTTTTATTGAAAAATCTAAACATTTACTATATTTTGAAACACAGTACCTTAATTTACGTAAAAGCTCAAGTTTTTAATTTATATAATGCTTGCAAGTGCAAGCTATTAACAAACGCAGACAAAAAGTCCAAGCAAAACCGTACTCTTTAATTTCTACATTTTCTTGAAAGATTGTATGTGGGACGCTATAGTCTGTAAAATATAGCTTAAGCTCCGCGACAGCTGTCATCTAAATTACGTCCATGAAGTTTTGAATTTTTTCACAGAATATTTGTACTGTGAAAACTCCGTACTTACTGCACACTATTCGATGTCTAAGCAATATCGTCCTTATTCTGAATATCGTAACCTAGCCCTGTCAGTGTGACAGCTGTCGCGGAGCTCAAGCTATATTTTACAGAGTATAACGTGTTAATTTCTCAATTCATCCGACACGAGTAAAAAGCTTGTTAAAATGAACTTCAGGCAGTCAGAGAGCGACGACTCCGTCTAGTGACAGTGACAAGTCGTGGTACCAGACCCCATCTGTCGACGCGCGGGAAAACATTAATGTTTCACGAAAGCTCGGCGAAACGAAGTCGGGGAGGAGATTAGAAGGTCCACTTTGATTGATAGGTAGGTAGGCTTGATTGTACGAACGGTGCCGCTAGATTAGCTACTTATATTTGAGAGACTGAGAGAACACATCTATTTGACAACATGACATAACATTTACATACAGACACATACATTGCTTCTGGCCCCACTCTAGGATACCCTGTGTCGTAGTAACCAGAAACAGCGACGTCACAAACATGTAAACATCTAAGACCTGGGTTTCTTTTTTTTGTCCCCAACCGGGATTCGAACCCGGGACCTCTCGCATGGTAGCCAGATGCGCTAACCGCTGCGGTCGTCGACAACAGAATACTGAAAACATAAAATTACACAACAATTAACAAATAAAAAAATATATCAGGAAAAATGTGGGTGGCATCATTATCGGAAACAAATAAAATTAATATGAAAGAAATAAAAAAAAGTCAGAGGCCTTAGGGTGGCTTGAAAACTTCTGACAGTAAGACCAGCCACTAGTCTTACAAGCCTCCACCAATCCGGACTTGGCCCCCGTGGTGGAGTATGGCCTATACCTTCCTCAGGGAAGAGACCCGTGCCCCTCGGTGGGGACATGATGGGTTGATGATGATGATGATGAAAAAAAAGTGTCGGAAATGTTAAGTATGAGTCCCTTAGTTAAAAATGAGCTCAACTCAGCAACAGAGCGATAAAAAAAACTAAGAAAAACATGTCGGAAAATACTGTCGGATGGAATTTGTACAGGATGCCCATCTTGGCTGGTTCATGCGGAAGTTTGAAAGTACAAAAACTAAGGTGCACTTGCACCAGTTCTTAAATACACTTTTTGACCTTTTTAGGCCTTAATTTTTTTTTTATTGTTTGTACCTACTTACTTATTTTAAATTAATTGATTTAGAAAAGATAAGTGTTACAAAAATAATGGATTTTTTTTAACCTCCTCAGTCCCGTGTCGACAAAATAGCAATAGAAAACTATTGTTATTTTCAAGATCGGGACTGAGGAGGTTAAACTATGGCGTTCCAAGACCCTAATTATTATTTTTATATTTAATTTACGGACAGATAACTGTACCTCTATACAGTTTTTACAAAAACTAAAAAAAAAACACTATATTAGTTTACTCAACCCTCTCAATACAGTGTGTTATTTCAGCGATATCAGTCTAAGATCCTGTTTCACAATGTTCAAAATAAAGTTCCAGATAAGCTACCCGCAACCAGGGCTGGCGTTGGTTCTAAATTTAAATAAATTTTCTTATATTGCGTGTGTACGTTTATGGCTTAAAATTTAGAACAAACGGCAGCCCTGATTGCGGATAGCTTATCCGGAACTTTATCTGCAGATTGTGAAACATCGTCATCATCATTCAGCCACAAGAAGTCCACTGCTGGACATAGGCCTCCTCCATGGATTTTCAAAAAGACCAGTCGGAAGCGGCTTGCATCCAGCAAAACATACCCTAAGGCTTATGTAGTCCAAGTTGACCCTGCAGTAGCGTTTTATCTCGATTCCGATACTGCATTAAGTGCAATAGTGCACAACACACACGTACACTTACAAATATACAATTAAACATAGTATAACTGTTACAATTCGATAAGAAAATTTAGACCTAGCCTTTTCCTCAGTCGCCGAGCGGTCTATCTGTATCTCGCCGTCACGCTGCGGAGCAGTAATGTAATAATGTAGATCTGTATCTGGATAATAGACGTGTCACTATTTACTGGCATGTCGGCTGGGGTCGGACGGGCCTCTGGGGTTTTTTGGGGGCGACGTGGTTGCGGCCAGGGATGGTGTGGTTTTAATGAGCTACATTAAGTGGTGGGATCGCTTGAATCGCTCGTAGCCTGGGCTGCCTGAGTGATCTTAAACGATTACTAAGGTTAAGCAACATACGGCGGGTTCAGTCCATGGATGGGTTACCGTCTATGACTAACGCTAGTGGCATTTTTCCGAGCGATTCCGTGCTTCGCAAGGCACGTTAAGCAGTTGGTGCCGGCTGCCGTCGATAGATGGCAGTCGTTAAGCCAAGTCAGAGGCCTTAGGGTGGCTTGAAAACTTCTGACAGTAAGACCAGCCACTAGTCTTACAAGCCTCCACCAAACTGGACTTGGCCCCCGTGGTGGAGTATGGCCTATACCTTCCTGAGGGAAGAGACCCGTGCCCCTCGGTGGGGACATGATGGGTTGATGATGAAGTGGTGGGATCTGATATGTCATTGACGGTTGGGGTTGGGTTGGGCTAAGCGTGATCCTAGCACCCACCTAGGTGCTACAGCGCCATTTCTCAATTTTTCTCTTTTCTTTTTACACCTAAGCTTGTACTTAATTTGTGGATTGGGAAAATAAACTTATTTGTATTTCGTTATCACTTGTATTGCATACGGCTAGAGATCAGGTATTAGCTTAATTGAGTTCTCTAAAAAGGTCAAAGTGATCTTTAGAGAGTTCTATAAAGTGATCTGCAAGGATCGTGGGAGGCGGCAGTTCCTGATAATATCTGCCTACCCCTCTGGGACACCGGTGTGATCCCGCTTTACTAAGTAATAGATACCATAAGTCCCCGTTTTCTCGTGGTCCTACTGATTTGTCCTAACATTCCTAAGAAAACGGGGCATAAAGTCAAAGATCATACAATATTCGATCTTTACAACAATCATCGGTGATTAATCACCGGTATATCTGATATATCTAGGCACGTCTTATTACGCTCCTACAGTTTATTGGAAATTTCAAGCAACGAGTTATACTTCAGACACTCGGGTCTTCATGTATGAATGGCTAATGAATGATGTAGCTAATACAAAACAAAGTCATTGTGCATGCTGCGTGCTTATACTGAGTTTTTTACTTCACTTTCGATAGCGAGAGCGTTTGCAATTTGTATAGGAGTGACAAAGCGCGCCACCTAGTTGTCTCTTTGTCACTCCTATGCAAATCGCAAACGCTCTCGCTATCGAAAGTGAATGAAAAAACTCAGTATACGCACTCAGGTATCGAACCCAAGACGTCTCAAGTCTCGGCTACCGCAGCGCTACTAATCTATTTGGCCAATTACTAAGCAATGATAGTACAATGTCATTACGCGTGCAAATGTGATGCATGAATGATTTATTGTCAAAAACACGCTCTCAGAATATTAATAAAAAAATTGAACATGAGATCGAGGCGAGCGAGGCCGAGTTAATAAGTTGCAAGAATTTCACCATTGGAATGCTATTGAGTCGTAGACTACTAACATCAATGATACAACCATCGCCGAACAAACCACAATACTGAACAACTATGCATTTAATGGCCGCTGCACACATTGGGATAACAAACAGGCCAGCGGTTGGATCAAAATATCGGTTTGGCGTGTACACATTGGTACTGATCATTCTGTTTTGACGCTTTGATAAAGATAGATGCTGAACCTTTTGCAAAGTAGTTAAAAAAAATGACGTAAAAGAAAATGATTATAATTATGCACTACCGTCTTTGCTGACAAATAACATCAAACTGAATAAGAGGCCAACACAAAACACTGTTGGCAGAGCATGCCAAGATCCTAAATAAATAAAATAAAATTTATTTGTAGGCAAACATGGTACAATAAGTTCATAAAAGGTTTACAATTCGATCGTTCATAAAATATGTCTGCGCCAGTCTCTGTCATACAAAAGTCGGTAGATGGCCTATTTACGAGTATATTAAATCAGATCAACAGTTATCTACATTATATTATGTGCGTTCACCGAAAACCGACGAAAGACGGTTTGCCGGTCAGTGTTATCGCCAACTACAGACATACCGCCAATGCCCCACATTGGGCCAACCAAGGTACTTGCCCAGCTCCTTGGCCCAATGCGTACAGCAGCAAGAGACTCGCCCCCAGTCTGTAGACTCTCCCGGCGCTTGTTTTCGTTTCTATCTGTGAATATCGCCATTCCACATCTGAGACATCCCCACGGCTACCCGGGCATGTAAACACTCTTTGTAACATTGTGTCCCCGCTCTGGACCACTGCGAAAAAACTCCAGTCCTTACTGCCATAATATCTCTAGCGGAGTCGACGTAATATGTAACTTAACACGCGTCGACGCCTGTTTTCTGCCAAGACCTGGTTAGAGGTACAACACCTTGCCAACACGGGCATGAAAGTTGTTTACGATTGGCTTAATAACAACCTTTTAACACTAAATCACAAAAAAACTAAATATATTAATTTTTGTATAAATATAAAAACACATCCTCCTCCTGAAAGTTTTAAAATAATAACACATTCCTGTATTGGACCTCAAAATTGCAGCTGTGAACCATTCACAGAAGTTAAATCTATTAGATACTTAGGAGTAATAATAGATTACAGATTGACCGGTCTTGAGCACATAATTTTGCTTGCTTCCCGCATCAGACGCTTCATTTACATCTTTAAAATACTCCGCTACACAACTGATCTAGATATTTTACGTCAAGTTTACTACGCGTTGAGTGAATCTATTCTCCGATATTGTATAGTGTTCTGGGGTAGCGCAGCAAAAACACATCTGATTAAAATAGAGCGTGCTCAAAGAGCGGTTCTAAAAACATTGCTATTGAAACCATCGCTACAGTGACCGTTTTTTGCTGATCGTTACGGTTTTTGTCAGAATTTTTATTTTGTGAAGTCTACAATAGGGGAGGTCTAAATTTTAAACGAGAAAAGTAGGTGTCTTTTACCGCATTTGTTTCGAAGGAACTCTGAAGAAAAATAACAGTCTGGGCTAGAATAAGAGAGAGCGAAAAAAGTTTGTGTTGTACGGTTATACCTAACAACTTTTGTTCTCTGAGATTTTTAGTTATAGCAATTATAAGTAGGAAAAGTAGGCAAAAACAATATAAATAGGTAGGTACAAGGGCTTAGATGATTTTATGTGCACTTTGCACGGTCTGCCAATGTAGCAGCCAGCGGTAAATAATTAATTGTCCTACAAAGAAGATTATCCGTATATGTTTTTAAATAATACATAAATCACTCCACTTAAAGGTAATTAATGTGTACAATAAAGAATATTCTATCGGTATATAAAACAGGGCTAGGTACTGTAAAGCAAAAAAACGCATTTTTTTGTAATGGAATTTGGGACACATTTGTTTCAAAATTGGTCGTAATCGACTGACTCTAACTAACATTTCAAGGATTGCGCATTTTTGAGGCACCTAACCTTGTAGTGCAGTCAATTGAGTGGAAAAGACCTCCAGTGTAAACACAACCCTGTGTTGGCTGTACCTATCCCCGTTCACAAGTAGGTACATAAACGCCTGATGTGCTACATTGAACATAAAATAGCCCATCGCCGACGCAACCCTTGACGACACCTCACGTCTGCGCCGAAAAGTGCCGTTTTCAAAGGCTCCATTATTCCGCTGTACATTTTTAAGCGCGCGCGATAAGACAGCGAGGTTACGCCGTAGGCCGGCGTTATCGTCAGTTTCTGCATGAACGCCCTCGGCGCCCCGGCGCCCGCGCCCGCGCGCTCCCCCGCGCCGCCCTGCCCAACTAAGAGATCTTGACACTTGAAACTAATTTATTTATGCTGTGGTGTGCTTGCGGGGGCAAAGTTCCAGCTGTTGAAGCAGCTACTGAGCTTGCCAGACGCTCGGAGGCGTTGCGAAGCTGGAACACTAACGCTGTCCTCGTGTCTAGAATCAAAACTACTCTTCATTGAGCTCTGGATAGAATATATCGAAACCAACGATATAACACCAAAACTAACGACCATACACAATGTATGCAGCGACTAATGCATTTTGATTTGAATGCATAATGATGATGACATATACATATATATGTACACTGTACATCAATAATTTCATATGAAAGTCAATAACATAGTACAGTATAATAAGCGGCAATTATAACTAAAAGTAATTTCTTCCTGACAACCATTGACGGAAAAAATAGAGAAGCTAAATGACGGGTTGTCGGTGCAATTATACAATATTAAACAAGATATTTATATATCTATTACACATACATAAACGGTATATAAATATAAAATAAACATAGCAAAAACGTGCATTAAAAAAATCTATGGAAGGATGAACAAAAAAATATACCTACATAACACTAAAGAATAATGCAATAAATAAATTCTTATCTTATCTTCACACTAGAGAAAAAAGGAGAAACCATGTTTTGAACTCTGATCCTAAATATTGCCAGGCATGGACAAAATCTTACGGTCAGAGGGAGATCATACCACAGGCGCACAGCTATGATAGAAAAGAATTGCTGAAGTAGGTACCTTGTCAAATGACTCAGTATCTTCAGCAATCTATTCTGAGTATGTAAGTATCAAATAGTATCAAGTATCAATGGTATCTGCCTATTTCTCCAGAATTCAAGCGTAAATTTAAGCATTTACGGGCTTTCCCACATCCTTACCTAATTATGACTCTTTTCTTACCTTGGTAGCGCTTAGCGCTTGTGACACGTTCTTTCAAAGTAACATTGTAGTGGATCCAGCATGGCACCGATGTTATACCTACAGCACTATGGTGATATTTTCCCAAATGTCATAAATAACAAAATATAAATATTATGTACTGCCTCTGGATGCCCTATTTTTCCTTGTTCCGACCGCACAGCCATACCCAATAACGTAACACTGGCGCCCAACGTGGGGCGTGGCATTTTGTTAATGAGGAAAAAGAAAGGCACCTGAAAACAAGGAAATAAAACAAGTCTTAACTATGGTCTATAAAGTAAATGTAACAATACATTAGGAGTATAAAAAAGCAGGAACACTTACATAATATAATGTGATTTTATGATTATTTTTGTAGAGATGGAGTATAGAGCAATCAGGGTCGTGGTAAAAAGTAAGAGTGACGTTTAGGTCCACCTTGTTTGGAAGCTGAGGGTTTTTTGGACCCCCAGCTACGTCCAATCACTGCGGCAAGTGTCGAAATGTGACTCCAAATGTTAAATTTAGAATTGTTAGTGGCCAGAAATAATACAAAGCCACGAGGGGAATTGCACCTCGTTGGGATAATCTCTGATACCTATACACTGGACTCAATGAACCTACAGTCTGTAAAATATAGCTTGAGCTCCGCGACAGCTGTCACACTGACAGGGCTAGGTTACGATATTGCTTAGACATCGAATAGTGTGCAGTAAGTAAGGAGTTTTCACAGTACAAATATTCTGTGAAAAAATTCAAAACTTCATGGACGCAATTTAGATGACAGCTGTCGCGGAGCTCAAGCTATATTTTACAGACTGTAGTTATTTGAGCACAAATAATGCGATCTAACTTCAAGAACTGAATACGCTCATCCCCTAGTATCAAGACCGTTTCATTCCGGTAGGAGACACGTCTGCGGGGTGCAGGGGCGGGGGAGGCGGGGTGACAGCTCCCGCGGGATGCACTGCCTTAACCCTAACGAGTTGGCGGGATTATGAATATAAATAATATTTAGCATACTGCATCCTACGTGTCTCTATGTTAGTTTTGCTTCTAGACTGTGGGTAAATACATACAAAAATCCAAAGGGAAAGATCCGCCCGGAGTAGACATATCTAATCTATCCATTTCTCCTCCTTCCTCTAACACAGTCGAAGGTTCTTTACTGTCGTTGTCTATAGTGTTGTATATCCCGATACGCCACCTATCGTTGATTAAAGAGTAGGTACATTGATAGCCACCGCGTTTGATGCAAGCACCGCCGCATAGATACTTAGATAGAACTTAATAGATTTTTTTCAATCATCAATCAATAAAATAATTTATTTTGTGTAACATAAGTGACATTCATGTGGGTGTTATAAGCTATTCAGGTTATACTCATTGGGTGTACAAACATTAAGCATAATAGAATTAATTTAAACATTAAACTTGAGAGAGACTCATTTAAAATAGGTGTAAATTTTCTATTTCTTATTATTATATGTAAATGATTGAAATTTAAATAATATTTAGATATCATTTTCATAAGTCAATAATGTCATGTAGAATAAATGAAATTCAAATCAATTTTGTCGGAAGAGTCCGACTACAGTTCGCTCTGATTCCCAGAACTAGTGGTGGTGAGTAGAGACGAATCTGCGAAGAACGGATCTCCGAATCAGAACGAAACTGGTCCGACTCTACCAACAGAAAATCGCCAACGAGCCGCGAGCCAAGTTCGTCGGTATTTAAAACCGCGGTCTTTCTAGTCCGTCGATCACCCACTTTACAAGCCTCAACTAATCCGGACTTGGCCCCCGTGGTGGAGTATGGCCTATGCCTTCCTCAGGGAAGAGACCCGTGCCCCTCGGTCGGAACGGAATTCATCATCATCATCAACCCATTATGGATTGATTAGAATTATTATTCTGTTTCGGAATTTCGAATCGGGGTTCTAAACGTAGTAAATTCATACAAACTTAGGGGCATGCCACTTACATAGGAGGGTACTGGAAACGAAAACTGCCGATTCATAAATTCCGAAATCGCCATAAGTGCACTCAAAACATATTATTATTATTTTGACACGCCTTTACTAACGCAAACCAGCTATTTAGGTATTACAAGTTGATATCCCTTCTTCTTAAATAAAACCCTTCCTTGTTCCGTTTTCTACATAAACCTACAGCTTTGTTCCTTTATAGAGAAGTGAGAAGTCAGATAAGCTGTGCTCTGAAATACTGAGGCCATAAACCAACCGAAACCGAAACTGCAAACACCACGTCTCTAGCACGACCGCAATCGTCCGCAACTCGAATAAATTAGACTTATCGAGACAAAACTCTTGTTCGAAAATTAATTATTACTTGTGCGCGGTTTAGGTACAGAGTTATTTGGACAGAAGCTCCGAATTATCTCGAGGTTCAAGGGCTGATGGAAATATATGTGGAAATTCTAGTAACTTTCATTCTCACAAACAGACTGAACTATTCTTGGTTCTAACAGCCAAGTTGTGAGAGTTTACATTAGATAAGTATCTGATAGTTCTACATATTATTCAATTTTTTCGGAGTTTAAAATAAGTTGAACTAAAGAGAATTTTTGAACTAAAACTTTCGTAAGCATCTCTTCACATTATTAAATTTACTTCGGACTCACTTATTAGATTTTTCGTCGGAAGAGTCCGACTAGGTCAGGGACGAGCAACCGACCGACGCGAGCTCCGTCTCGACTCACAATGATAAGCTCTGCGAATCAGAGCGAAAGCTGGTCAGACTCATCCGACCAAAAATCAAGTAAGCGTATCCGGAATAAAGTTAATAGTGAGATTTTTTATGATTTCTCAATTGTCCATTTTCGTAATAGAAGTGTTTTTCATCCAAAATTATACTCATACCCTCTCGGCTGTGTAAGGCCATCTGGCATCGCGGATATCTTTCGACAAAATGCGCAGAATGGAGTTAAACTGAACATGCATCGTTAGAATCGCTAAGTCGCTTTGGCAAAAGCTGGTACCTACTTATTGCCAAGGCGACAGGTCCCTGCGACAAATACCTACTTATAGATTTATTATTACCGGGTAGGTAAATGGTTCATGTGAAGAATATTCTACTCATACTCGTAGTAGGTGGTCCGGGATAAAGGCGTCAGTACATGTACCTAAGTATCGTAAGTTGAGTGGGACATCAAAGTCTTTGGGGAGGTCTACGATTGATTGATAAGTAGATGTGACTGATTGATGAACGCCAGAGTACAATGAAGCAGGGTGGTCACTGAGTGGTGACCATTATTAAGCGTACCTCATACGTGTCTGCTTTAAAGAACGATAGAGAACGTCACACTGTCTCTTAAGTCGGCTTCCCACGGTCCGCGATATCGCGGACGGACGCGGACCAGCAGTGGAGGTTCTCGGTCCTCGGACAGCCGTGCTTGGTGCATGGCTGTCCGTGGTCGTCGGCCGGCGTCGGCCGTCGGCAGAATCGCGCACCGTAGGAAGCCAGCTTAAGGTTATTCTTCTGTCCCATGAAACTTTGCGGCCTGCGGCGGAAAGTTTCACGAAGGGAGAAGATATACAACATTGATTTATGTAATGGATTCCGATGGAGTTTGCGGATTAATCGGCCGTTTCCAAGATGGCTTTTACGCGGATTTTCGCACCGACGGAGGGGTCTTAATTTTTTTTAAAGAATTTTCCAACATTTAATTTCTACAGGCAGGTAAGCACTTTTCCAAATAAATCATTTATAGTCATCACGACGACCTTTCATATACTTGCACTTAGTTAGGTATATTACGACCGACTTCGCAATAATATAATTGTTTTACCTACTCTTGAGCTGCTGTCAAGTTCCTATTTTCTTTTAGTACCTACCTAGTAACTTAATAAGGCCGCCAATTATTCTAAACTAGCTTTCGCCCGCGACTCCGTCCGCGTGGACTTTAGTTCAAAATTTTGCAACCCCGTTCACTCCCGTAACTCCCGTTAAGGGTTAAATTTAGAAAAACGGTGAAACCTGTGTTCAATCAATTGTGTTGAAGAGTATTTAAGTTTCAAGAAAATCAGACAACATTTTTTATGCCTCCCATACAAATTTTGGCAAGCCTTTTCGCCCCCTTAGGGGTTGAATTTAAAAAAATCCGTTCTTATTCCTTGCCTACATTATATATAAACCCTCTGTGCAAAATTTCCGCTTCCTAGGTCAAACGGCTTGGGCTGGGTGTTGATGAGTGAATGAATCAGTCAGTCAGGACTTTGAATTTTATATATATAGATTTCGATTCACCTATTTCATTTCTGTATAGGTACAGTACCTACATAATATTCTACCACTTTAACATAAACTTGTATTCCTAGCGTACAAGCCATGTTAGGTATACGAACTTCTTCTTATTCCTATACCTACGCACTAGAATATGGATTGGTACGTTGCTACCTTAATCCTGTGGAACAAGACACAGATCTGTCGCACAGAACGCAGCAGCTGAAAATAAAAAATCTGGTACAAAATTTCCCAGACGCAAAGCATCTTTTTTGACATCGTATTCTCTTTGAGCCATACCCAAAACTATTCTCAAATCGCCCTATTCTTTAAGCGTCCTAATCTCAAACGTTCCTTCTTTGTTCCAGGCGAAGAGCCGCTAGAAGGTCTGGAAGGGCTGCAGTCGGACGAGACAGGGTCCGGAGACAACTCCAACGCCGGCTCGAGCGGCGCCGACGACGACGCGGCGAGGCTGCGGCTCAAGAGGAAGCTGCAACGGAACCGCACCAGCTTCACCAACGAGCAAATTGACAGCTTGGAGCGAGGTGAGACCCCTATCATATCGAGGGTCTGGGAACAGAACGACCTAAACTTTCGATAAATTACCCTACAGTAACCTCTAACGAGTGGTGGCTGAGAACTGGCCGTCGTTCGGTGGGAAGTCTCGACGGGTTGTGGACATTAGGAAAACGGCAGGAGGATAGATAATGAGATCAGCAGGGGACCGGAGAGGTTCCCGTGACGATGTAGGCCTATGCCCTCCAGTAGGCGTGATCATGATCATGATCTAGATAGATAAACAGATTAGGTTAGCTTCGAATAGTATAAGCATCCTATTAAAATATGCTTATTAGACAATACCTACCTAACGTCGGTCAGAATCATTACCGGAACATTTACAAAAACACGATTTTTGAGTTTAGTATGCAGACTGGTAGAAAATTTGAAGATATTTCCGAATCACTAACCGTACAAATCAAATGATTTTTTTAATCCGTTACAGAAAGACTAATTCCGGTAGAGAAACAATTATTTTACTGTAACATATGAAAATATTTGAATTCTTTAAACGTCGATTACTCAAAACAGAATATTTTGAAATGTACCATTAATGATCCTGACCGACGATATACCTAAATGATATAAATGCAAGGCAATAAAACGTAGCTATTCCCTTCAAATAATGCAAAATCATCCTAGACGGCTGTAGCGGTGAGCTGCTATAAAGAGGAATCGCTACATTACCTAGCAATAATGGCTAGGAATCATAAAAAACTAAAGCTATAAAGCCTTCGAGCTTTAGTTGGCTAACAGCTGCATAGAACTGACAGCTTCATAGTGGAATAACAGTTTTTATTGGTGTAAACTGTATCACCATAGATCAATTAAAAAGGAACGCTATAGTTTCCTCTACTTGAGCATAATGTCATCAATGCCACTGGAATATCTTGAGGGTGAAAATCTCCCACTAGCTCGACATCTCATATTCTTGAAGTGTCCTTCCCCAATGTCAATCCCTCCCATCCACAGGAAAGTCTAAGTGTTAAGATGTCTGTACCTCCCTCAGAATTCGAGCGGACCCACTATCCGGACGTGTTCGCGCGCGAGCGGCTGGCCGCGAAGATCGGACTGCCCGAAGCCAGAATACAGGTGAGCGAATTTGAAACTGGATACTAATGCATTCCGCACTCCAAACACTCCCTTTGTTATCATCATGCCGTACACATTGAAATACAAATTCCGTGTACCTTTAACAGTGTTGCTGAAAGTGAAATTGATGTTTTTTTGTGTCGACATAACAGAAGTTTTGTAGATTGTAAATCCCCTGTAACTTTAAACCTGTGAGATTGTTAGACGTCACTAGCATCATCATCCTTCAAAGATGCGGATAGAACTAGTGAAAACGTGAAATTGCTTCCTTTTACAAATACAAAATATTTTCTTATAAAAAAAGAAACATTAGAAGCATGGTTTCCATTGGTTACCACACTACATGTAAATCTGTAAGGTAACACCACTATCCATATCAATCTATCATCATCAAGCCATGCTGAATTCATACAGTATTACCAACGTTCGACCACCCCTTCTCTTTGACATCAAACAAGCACCTAGTTAAAGCCAGAAACAACGCGCATGCCAGATCCCCCCATATTCCCGTGCGTCTAGCCCACCCCAGTAGTGTCACTAGGTAGCCTAGTGGTAGTTAACCTAATCGCAACTCAAGGTGTGGTTCTCGAATCGTCGCGCGAAGTGGCGGCGGGAGGAGAAGATCCGGAGCCAGCGGCGCAGCCCCGAGTGCGCGCAGCCCTACGCCCCGCCGCCGCACGCGCCGCCCGCGCATCAGCCCTACCAGCCGCAGATCAACGTCGACGCTTACAGGTGAGCTATTCTCATCATCAACCCATCATGTCCCCACCGCGAGGCACGGGTCTCTTCCCTGAGGAAGGTATAGGCCATACTCCACCACGGGGGCCAAGTCCGGATTGGTGGAGGCTTGTCAGACTAGTGGCTGGTCTTACTGTCAGAAGTTTTCAAACCGCCCTAAGGCCTCTGACTTGGCTTAACGACTCTATCGACGGCAGCCGGCACCAACTGCTTAACGGAATCGCTCGGAAAAATGCCACTAGCGTTAGTCATAGACGGTAACCCATCCATGGACTGAACGCGGCGTATGTTGCTTAACCTTAGTGATCGTTTAAGATCACTCAGGCAGCCCAGGCCATAGCTCTTAAGCTTTTCTACACAATCAATCAATCACTGAATCAATCGAATTCTCAATCAATTAATTAATCAATGGATTCGATCAATCAGTCAATCGATTGATCAATTCAATCAATTGATCTATCCCCTATAGCCCCTCTATCACTCACTGCACTCAACTTTTATCTTCAAATACCTGCAATTGCTCAACTACAGATGTAGGTACTAAGGTACGGTCTATTAATATTTTGTTGAAAATTTAGGATTTTTCTAGAGGTTGTTATCCGTTGACGTGCGATTACATTTAAATGAACATTTGATAAACAACAACAAAAACACTGAAAAAAATCATTCGCTCCAACAACAATTAGGTACCTATTTTAGGCAAACTGAGGTACACAAAATCATGATGTTCTAGGTATTTAGTTCTTTCTGGCTTTAGTAAGTATAAAAAAGTGTTCTCTATCAATCTTTAGATTAATCTGTATTAAGCAATAAACTGAATTGGTTTCTGAATTGTCATTTCATAATCATGTTTATGATTAACTACCTACTACAATCGAAAAGTTGGTTTTCGATTCCAACCTAAGGCCAATGATCATTAACTTTACTAATGTCATGACAAAATATAGCCTCTGCGCTATCAAACCTCTGAACCATAGTAACGAGACGGACATTTCCATAATGTCGACGTTTAACTGTAACCGCGGCCCAACCCTTTCCCAGCCCGCTAACCCCGATGGGGTACAGCGGCATGGGGGTCCCAGAGACCCCGGTATGCGACAACGGCGAGGCGGACCTCTGCAAGAGCGGCTTCCTGGGCTACCCTCGCTACGAGCTGGGGTATCGGCAGCCCCCGCACCACTACAATATCAACCACCACGGGTACCAGCACGAGGCCGCGTCGCCGGCTCCAGGTATGTACTTCCGAAGACAACAAATACATAGGCTATTTGACAGTGTGAAAAAAACAGTATTATTTATATTCGTATAAATTATGTGCCTAAAAACCGCTTTCATCATCAACCCATTATGTCCCCACCGAGGGGAACGGGTCTCTTCCCTGAGGAAGGTATAGGCCATACTCCACCACGGGGGCCTAGTCCGGATTGGTGGAGGCTTGTAAGACTAGTGGCTGGTCTTACTGTCAGAAATTTTCAAGCCGCCCTAAGGCCTCTGACTTGGCTTAACGACTGCCATCTATCGACGGCAGCCGGCACCAACTGCTTAACGTGCCTTGCGAAGCACGGAACCGCGCGGAAAAATGCCACTAGGAGTCATAGACGGTGACCCATCCATGGACTGAGCGCGCCGTATGTTGCTTAACCTTAGTGATCGTTTAAGATCACTCCGGCAGCCCAGGCTACGAGCGATTATATTGCTTATATTTGTTATATAGGTACAGCTTATATATGTTATGTGTAATTTACTATAAGTGGAGATTGTTAACCGGAAATGGATTTTATGAAATAAACTATTTAGTACCTGGATGACCGAGCTTTGCTCGGTATTTTTTTTGTAAATATAATAGGGCTCCAAATAATAGTTTATCACATAAAAAAAGGAACATGAAAAAAAAGAGAAACTTTATGCTCAAGTCTCGAACCAGGGTCTTCTGTTTACGGTATCATCCAATATCCCACCTGGGCTACAGGTCAGTTACATAGGCTGCTACTTATGTATGCGGAATCTGGGATTCCAATAATTTTAAACGCAATGTCTGACCTCCATGGTCAAATTCGTTCTTTTTTTAAGTACTGGCCGCTAATATTTTTCTCTTATATACGTTAGTGTTTTGTATTTGTTGGGTTTAAAATGTCATATCGCTGAAAAAATGGAATTCACTCGTGAAAATATTCGTGCTATGATTTATTACGATTTTCGACGTGGTTTAACGCAACAACAGTGCGTAGATCAATTAACTTCGACTTTTGGTGGTGAAGCTCCATCAAAAACGACTGTGTATCACTGGTATAGTGAGTTTACCTAATCGCGGGCGCAGTAAGCTCACGGACGAAGTTAAAGAAGGTCGCCCGAAATCGGTGGTTGTGCCACAAAATATTGAAGCTGTGCGAAAACTAATAATGCAAGACCGCCATGTTACGTATCGCGAGATAGAATCTATTCTGGGCATATGTATGACGAGCATTCATAGGAACATTGTTACATGAACATTTGTCTGTAAAAAAAATTGTTCGCGTTGGATCCCGCACAACTTAACTCAGGATCAAAAAGATGCTCGCGTCGAATGGTGCAATAAAACCTTAAAAAAATTCAACGGAGTCGACTCAAAATCTGTTTATAATATCTACACAGGTGACGAATCCTGGATCTACGCGTACGATCCCGAGACTAAACAACAATCAACAGTTTGGGTGTTTCAAAATGAGCCGAACCCTACGAAAGTGGCTCGTGCAAAAAGCACTGTAAAGCAAATGGTGGCCTGCTTTTTTGGTATTAATGGCCATGTGCCTACAATACCACTGGAGAATCGCAGAACGGTTAATTCGGAGTGGTACACGACCATTTGTTTGCCGGAATTATTTGAAGAAATACGCCAAAACAACCAGCGACGCAGAATCATACTTCACCATGACAATGCCAGCTGTCATACATCTCAGGAAACAACTAGGTACATTTTTGGATGGTCAAAAAATAGAATTGATGGGCTCCCAATGATTTCTATTTATTCCCAAATGTAAAGAATAAATTACGTGGTCAACGATTTTCGACCCGTGAAGATGCCGTAGATGCGTTCAAACAGCACGTTTTGGAGATACCTCAATCAGAGTGGAAAAAGTGTTTTACAAATTGGTTTCATCTAATGCAAAATTGCATCGATCATAGTGGAGAACACTTTGAAAAACAATAAAAGCATATTTAGCCATATACATTTGTTTATTTTTTCTATTCCGCATACATAAGTAGCAGCCCTCGTACAACCTTACAGATAAATGCGAAATTTACGTTCTTATAGGCTAGCAGTTATTTCTTTGCCCAAAAACACGGTCAAAACGACGTTTTCTTAAAGTGAAACCTAGCTGGATCAATTAATCGTCCCCGAAACCCTCGGTTTACAAAATTTCATGAAAATCGTTGGAGCCGTTTCCGAGATTCTGATTATAGATATATACAAGAATTGCTCGTTTAAAGATATTAGATAGATAGATAGATTAGATACTTACCTATATGATTTGTTCCAGAACTAGGTGGCCTACTGGGAGCCGGAGTGTCGGTGCCACTGGCGGTGCCAGGTCAGGAGTCGCAGCAGTACTGGTCCCGCCTCCAGTGACCTTGGTGGACCTAAGCTTGTTTCCACTTCTTACAATGCTTACAACCTTAAGCCTCACTGAAACCATCTCGCTCGCATGTTTAACATCTTAGGTACTTCACACACGGCACTATAATATACATTACATCCCAGGATGTATAGCTTAGAGACCGCTCAGTACCTTTAAGATACGAAGATGTAAAGATGTATATTATAGCTGTCGTGTGTGGTCTCCTGACGATTTCTATGGAAAGATGTAATGAGAGGTATCGTGCTATAATATAGGTACATCTTTACCTTATAGCCGCCGTGTGTGGAGTCCCTTAGCCTCACTGAAACCATCTCGCTCGCATGTATAACATCTTATTGTAAAAAAAACGAGACATTTTGGCAAATGGTCGAAGGCGACTGTAGACAATTTAATTACGGACAATTTAGCCCTCCCCCGCTGTCTTTAAAACCAAGGTAAAAGAGTTTTATCTCTCTCTATGATATTTGTGCATTATTCTATGTCGTGTATTTATTTTTTTCTAGCCCATGTAAGTAGGTATATTATAATTTACTATTTCCTCCTCCTGTAGGTTATTTATTATTATATATTTATGTATGTTTATCATAACTATATTATATGTATGTAATGGTTTATGTAGGAGTATTGCTATTTATGTAAGTATGTATATTAATATTCATGTTTGCACCGACTACCCGTCTCCTTTTTCCTTCAGAAATTTTTCCATCATAGGGTTGTCTGGAAGAAATTGCTTTTAGCAATAAGGCCGCCAATTGTACTGTTATCTTGTAAATATTTTATGTTTGTGTTTCTCCTCGTGTACAATAAAGAATATTCTTATCTTATCTTATCTTAGACATGTTTTTATTACGTAATTATTAATAATTTCGTATGCTTTTTGATAAATAGACAAATTTTACTTATAAAGGTAACATTAAAGAAAGAAAGACTTACTTTTATAGAGCTTCTTCAGCCATTTCGATTTCGAATGAGATTTCACTAATGAAATACTTAAACATTGTTTAATTTCGTTCTTTTCAAGAGTCTTTATTTAGTGAAGTTTTCAATTCTGAAACGCGTGCTGAAAGCATATATGAAAGTTTAAATATGCCTAAAGTGTCCGTGATTTGATATTCTAGCCCACGTTAAAATATCGTCAAAAGTATACTCATTCCTATACAATAATTATGCGAGCCAATGTAGTCCTATCTAGATGTCGCTCAGTCATGTAGCCAGCTCCGAACTGTCAAATACATATTTTGACACTTTGGAATTGTCTAAATACCTAACCCGATAGAGTGGAAAGTTAAGTAATGTAAGGGCTGAACGATTTATGGCCAAAATATAATGTCGGAAAGACGAATCAAATACAAATGGCGACATCTGTTGGCTACGGCAGTAAATTAATGGTTAGTCGCGAGGCTCTATTCGTTAAAGCAAACTGATGGACTAAGGGCCGGTTTCTGAATTGAGAATTTGACGACCTCTGTGGCGTAACGGTTAGCGCATCTGCTTACCATGCGAGAGGTCCCGGGTTCGATCCCCGGCTGGGGAGTAAAAAAAAACACCAGGTCTTGGATGTTTAAAAGTTTGTGACGTCGCTGTTTCTGGTTCCCACCACACAGGATATCCTAGTGTGAGGCCAGAAGCAATGTATGTGCCTGTATGTAAATGTTTATGTTTTATGTTAATTTCGCTAAGTAACTACTAAACTGTAGTGCTGTCTCGTCAAATTTATCAGAAAATAGCGTGAAGAAGTATTTACTTAGTGAAATTCTCAATTCAGAAATCGGCCGTAAGTTTCCATATAATATTTACTCGCTTCCCCGAAACAAGCTCCTAAAGAAACTTCCATGTGCGCCCATTGCTTAAGTAATGCACGCGAGCTTCAATAGCCACTGCCCTATCCAATGAAGTGGACGGTATTCTCTTATTTTTTCGCTTATCTCTAGCCGCGCGCATTGACCAATGAGATGCGAGAATTCGGTTCGGCAGGAGTTCGACTCGCGGAACGCAGTACTTTTATGGTCTAAAAGGGACTTCACACACGGCGGCTATAATATACATTACATCCCAGGATGTATAGCCTATAGACCGCTCAGTACCTTTAAGATACGAAGATGTAAAGATGTATATTATAGCTGTGTCGTGTGTGGTCTCCTGACGATTTCTATGGAAAGATGTAATGAGATATATCGTGCTATAATATACATCTTTACCTTATAGCCGCCGTGTGTGGAGTCCCTTATACAGCGATTAGGGACGCTGATGTTGTGAGTTGTTCTTTCACATTTTTGCAATCGCCTGTCCTGCCTCTTTTTCGCCTACCGAATAATTGATGTTATTTTCAGAACACTTACCTGTACAAGCTGCTGTAAACAAGTTCTTTGTATAAGAAAATTAAGAATCGACATATCCATGTAAAGTTTAGCCAGAAGAATCAAATAGCACAAAGTGGCAAAGGCACAAATTACGAGGTAGTCCAGTTTGCGCACCCGCCTACATAGCACCTGCAAAAATAGCACCTGCCCTAGTCCAGATTGGTCACCTACTGATATTTTTGGCAGAATAAATACATTTGAATTCACTAACAGCACTTGGCAAAAATTTCAATAGGTGCCCAATCTGGACTAGGCCAGGTGCTATTTGTGCAGGTGCTATTTAGGCGGGTGCGCAAACTGGACTACCTCCAAATTACAGACAGTTTCTTTTCTCACTCAAACACATGGCTCAAAGTATTTTGTATCAATAAGATGTCGACTTTAGTTATAAAAGGCAATTTTCTAGGTTATAAAACAAAATGTAGGTTATAATTATCACAAGTAGATAGGTAGTTAATGTTACGGAATCATTAATTTCGGTGTACGTTGTAACTGTATGTTAACTTATATTTTTGGCGATCACAAAGTAAGCGATTCACAGAATCGTGTGTGTATGTAAGTTTGTGCTAAATGTAATTTTTATGGTAATCATTTTAAGCTAATTTTATGTGAGGAACTTGTTATGTATATTTTTTTAAGTAGGGAAATTCCAAAAGGTATCTAAATTGCCTAAAGTTCTCGATCTCATTTTCTTCGCTTTTTGTGCCCATTTCGGAATCTAAATAGGTAGATATCTTTTCTATTCACTGCAAAATTTAAATAACACAGGGCAAGTGTAAGATAACATTTTGTAAATTATATCGTACTTAAATATTTTTGTAAGTAGGTAAAAATATGTTTGTAAATGTCTATGAATTCCCAAATACCTACTTAATAGGTACCTACCTACGTTATTATTTAACGTAAAGATTAACTCATTTAGTACTGTACATATAAATAGGTATTTTCCCTAAAATGATATCCACAAGATGGTATTTCAACAATCAATTCTATAAAATGTGCTCGGTGTCACGCACAAATTGTATATGTCCGCCATTTTGAAAATAATCGAGGTGTTGATTTCGAATTTATTATCTTAAAAATTAGTAGCTACACAGATCAAATGATTGTGAATAAATGTCATGTCGTTAAAGCGTTTTATTAACGGTTTAATAAATACATTTTTGGATCAAACGTACTTCAGCAGTTTTATTCTTGAGCTGTATACCTTAGTCTGTTAAATAAGACGATACAAGTTGGACTAACAACCGTGAAATATAATTGCCACTAAGGCCTCGCGGTTATAATTTATAAACATGTTCAAACTTATAAAAAAAAGAACAGTTTTAAAACAGTTTTTCAAAAACAAAAGAACCTTTATTCAACTCTTTTCAACAGTGCTTTATATGGCTAAATTGCTTAACATCACAACTAGGTATCTTAAGTCTGATTTTTAATTCAATGCGAAAAAATGTCACGTTGACATATCAATACAAGCCAGAGGCCGTCAATGTTTGAGTGTTGCTAGTACGTGAAAAAAAAGTGTGTGTTACGTAGATGTTTTTTTTAGACTGCTCATAAGAAGTAATAAAATTTTAATGTTTTTGATGTGATAAGGATTTTGGTCACGTGAGTCTTCTATTCACTGTAAAAAACAAACCTATATACTTTATAGCGGTAACAACGCGTCATTTTTTTGCGTCGAATTAAAAACGGACTTTAATTTACTTCTTTTTCCCTACAATTCCTATACAAAAGTATTGCATGAGAACCCTAATCTCTAAGCCATCTTTACTTAGGTAAGTTACAAATTTATTTTCTTTCATTATCACCAAATTGCTTTTTCCATTGGTACACTATAACATAGGCAGCCTGATGGTCCGATAGTGCTTAGTGATTATTTAGTGATCAAAAGAGAGTTTTACAATGCGTAACGCTGAAACCGTGGAAACGGCCTAATGTCCGCCTAATAAAAAATAACAATAAATAATAATAATAATAGCTCCCACACAACACGATCACTTGAGCAGGGCCTAGATTCTGCTAATGCATTGTTGTACAATGACAGTAGCATGGCTGCATAGATTTAATTTCATTGCCGCTTCAGATCAACGCGCGCACGCGTATTTGTAATGCTACGCGTCACTGGAATAGGGAATGGATGAAAATATCAGAAGTGCTTGATATATTTTTTTGGTGATAGGAATAACCTTCCTTAAAGCGGGAAAAAAGTTTCAATTTTTTTGGCCCCGTAGTTAATTTTTAAATATACTTAATATTTTTCCATTCGTAGTTCTGGGCTTAGTACGGCATATCAGACATATTCCTTAGTCCGCTACGTATAAAAAAAAATCCACCT
The DNA here is from genome assembly GCA_947310845.1 of Yponomeuta plumbellus. Taxonomy (NCBI): domain Eukaryota; kingdom Metazoa; phylum Arthropoda; class Insecta; order Lepidoptera; family Yponomeutidae; genus Yponomeuta; species Yponomeuta plumbellus. The sequence continues at coordinate 5,471,489 of OX371206.1, forward strand.
TGAAAAGCTGTCATTGTCACCAGATTTTTTTTTTTCATACGTAGCCTCAGAAGAAGGAGTACCATAGAAGGAGGAATAAAATAAAAAGTAACAGTTGTATAGCTGTCCATGTTACTCTTACGATAAATCTCTGCGCCAGAAAGAGACAGCTGTAGTGTACTCATGCACTAAAAATGTTACAATCGTCCACGGTTGCCACAGATTACTGAACAAAGCCAAAATCGATAGGGCTGGGACAAACACCATAAAGATGTCGATATTATTTATTCCGATCTACATAATCTGTGTATTTTTTAAAATTAATGTTGGTAATTAAGTATTAATATTAAATGATAAAAAAATCATAGCTCTTTTACACAATTTGCAAGAAGTATCTTTTCAATCCCATCACCATGTTTAATAGTGATTTTTCGGACCCATGGCTGTGTACCAAAAAACCTACGACTAAATTCCATTATTCCAATTCCAATTAATTTAAATTACAGTCATGGGCCCATGATAATCACTATTATCACCATTATCTATCTATCTAATTATTAATGTATTTATCTCTAAAAAAATATCATTTTTCCCTTGGTGGTGCTAGTGAACCAGCTGGAACCCCTTACGGTTATGTTATTATGTGCTAAGTGTGGTACATACCATATAAGTTACAATAAATATTCATAAGTAACAGTAAGTAATTCTCCATCAGGTTTTCCATAATATAAATGGGACTAATAGGGCTATAGCGAATCGAAGAAAGATTTTACCGAGTTATGTGGTAACATGGTAAAATGTATATGTACGGTGAATATAGAACCTTCTTTTTTAATATGTTTGCAAATCATCAATAATCACCATATACAGCGCCACCAAGTTATCTGTTCAGGTGGGTAAAATTGTAACTAAGTAATTCATTGTAAATCCTGTTCCCCATTTTTTGTTTTATTTATTCATTTACTAAGATTTATAGATATATGTTCATTAAAATTGAAAGATGGGTTAAAATATTCTCATTTTTCTAGGTAAATTTCTCAAATGTTACTACTAAATTCTCCACTAGCGCCGCTATCAACTGAACAGATGAGATGGTGGCACTGTAAGAAAGTATAAAGAATAAAACAAGACCAAAATAGGAAAAAATATTTAATAACATAACATAACATTTACACACAGGCACATAGATTGCTTCTGGCCCCACACTAGGATACCCTGTGTCGTGTTAATAGATTACGTATTTGTTTCCAATAAATACCTACCACCTAGCATAGTTACTCAAGGCACCCGTTGTAATAACATCATCAGTCCAGGTTCGATGGAATAAAATAAAAATTAAAAGCCAAACGATTTATTGGTACAAGATTATTTGGCATCAAATAAAGTACGTAGTTTCAAGCTTTTCACATAAAAAGTGGCAGGCTGCAGCTCAATAGAGAAGAAACCAACACGTATTACTATAATGTATATGTTTTTTATCCCTGACTTCTGTTTTACAAGTACCTATTAACGTTTTTTTTTTTCACAAAAATGTGTCAGCCATAATGTACAAGATAATATAATATTTTATGAAATTCAAATGAAATCAGCTTGGTTGCAGCTCACGAACGTTGTCAATTTCCGCGGAGGGCGCAACCTGAAAATTGTTTTTATTTAAGTACTTCACGTTAATAACTTCCACATAAAAAATAATAAAAATCACTTGCACCAGAATCAGACTATGATAGTATTAAACTAGTTATGACCTTTAACTGCTAAACGTTGTCCAGGATAGAAAAAAACACCCAGTCAGGCAATAATCAGAGACAAATTCTACAAGTGATATACGGCGCCTTGCAGGTTGGAACTGACAACCTGTTTTATTATCCAAGTAGAGTAACCACTAGACCAACGAGACAGTCGGGTCTCATGTGAAATTCCTGATGTACATACATACAGCAAAACGTGCACCTCAGTCGACATAATTGTGCAGTATGTAGACTTTATTTTGTTTTAAGTATCATTATAATGTATAATTATAACCTTACCAATGATCTGCGGGCTAAGGAAAAACGTAAAGTAGGTACGGCACTTGTTTCCAACCTACGCCACTTGCTATTGTTTATGAAACAGTCGCTTGCTGCAAATGCGGTGTAAATTTTTCCAAGACTACTTTGTACGTGATACTGCGTCATCGACATTTGTTATTTTGTGCTGTCTTCGGGTAACCTGCAATAGATAATTAACAATTAAAACAACTATACGAACGCAAGAAATAACTAAATATGCTCTACGAACTATCGATACTTTTTTTCACTGAGAAAGTGGGAAAGTCCCATCCCTATTCCCCTACAACAAACAACAAACTTGTATTATGATTTATATCGAAAATATCACAATAATCATGATGAAAACACCATTCTCTAATAGCTAATTTGCAATTCTAGTAGCCCATAGTTGAAATCTTAGAGAAAATACCCTTTTAGGTACACAAAATTGAGACTTACCGGTGGAAGCTGATGAATGTTGTTTCATTATCTTCTCGGGAAGAATGAGATATACATTCTAACACAACACACGCCATGCCGATGGTTACTTATACTATATACCATGAGAATCCACTATAATTCACTTCAAATGGTGCTTTAGTAAATATAAAATACACAAGCTTCTTGATAACGGCGCACTCCCAAACCTCTTGTCAAACACACTGCCAAACACAGAACGCCCTCTGCCAAATCAATGTCATTGGGCGGCACATTGCATGCCGTCATTTTCTGAGCCGTTCTAATTTGGTCGCGTAATGGTAACCAAAGGTAACCAACTGACGTTTAAGGGTTGTACGCTCGAAAAAAGCAACAAAGACACGACTATATTTTTCTCTTTCTAACACGTAGCTTACGGCTATTTAGATTGACGAAACAGACTATGTGGCACGTTTTCATTTTTTAACGCTCCTTCTATGGTACTCCTTCTTCTGAGTACGTAGCGGACCAAGGAATATGTCTGATATGCCGTACTGAGCCCAGAACTACGAATGGAAAAATATTAAGATTATTTAAAAATTAACTACGAAGCCAAAAAAATTGAAACTTTTTTCTTGCGCTAAGGAAGGTTATTCCTCACCATATCACCAAAAAAAATATCAAGCACTTCTGATATTTTCATCCATTCCCTATTAAGCTGCTGTAGGCTTCAGGTCGCACGCAACAGGCCTTGATGTATGTATGTTTCATTGTCCTAGCTTAGATACTACTAACATAAATTTAAGTTTAAAATGTATGTACTAACCAAATATGAATCTTGTTGTTCGAAGCAAATAAATTATTATTATTAAAAAAAAACATGTCGCGTGACCCGACCAGGTAACTGTAATTGAACTATAATGCACTAAGAGAATTGGGACCATGATCCTGATCCCAAACTAACCTTTGCTATGGTAACCAGGCAAGGACATAAGAAAGATAGAAAACCACCCAGAATAAATAAACCAATAAAATAACATAACTCCGTATTGAAACAATTTCTCGGCCCACTATAGACTAAAAATTCTTCGGAACTTTGTTGAACCAAATTACAATTAATTTGTACAAACGGGTACAAACAACGACGCCTCTTTTATTTACCCGTTTTTCTAACTCTTAATTTGACTAAACAAATGTCCGAAGAATTTTAGTCACTTGTAGGACCACCCCCTTGTTTTAAGTACATGTTTAAAAAAAAAAACATTATTTTTGACGCATCGCAAATTCAGAATCTCAAGAAGGAAATTGTTTATGTTTCGGAACCGTATCAGCTGTCCTATAGGTACTCAATGCCCGTACATAAGTAGAATAACACTAACTATATTAATTTCGCGGTTTCAAAGCTAGTGTATTTTTTTATTGTTATTTGTATTAATGAGTAATTAATGAATGAATTAATAACCCGCTTAAGTTATATCGGACCTTTCTGGAGCACCCTGTATACGTCCCACTGGCACGGGCACTAACCTTCTCTCAAAGAGCATAGGGGCTTAGGGCCGGTTTCTGAATTGAGAATTTCACGAAAATACTTAAGTAACGTTCTGTCACGCTTAAGGCCCTTTCTCCACTGCTCCGGTCCGGCGTCGGAACCGGAATCAGTCATGAGAAAAATATCGGATGCCCGATTATGCTTCTCCACTTCATCCGACTATAATCGGCAATGGACGTGACGCAGTGCTTTATTAAAATTCCTCGGTTTTTCTATTCGAGACAGGGGACGTTTTCCACACATTCTATTAATGTAAATAAAATAGTATGGAAACATTTTTGGGTTGTATGCGCGGTGCAAAAACGAGTAGTTTTTGTACGTCGATCACTTCGGACCGGTAGAATACCGTTCCGATCTAGCAAATTATCGGACCGTTAATAACCGGATGCCGGAGTAGTGGAGAAGCTTATTAGTATTTTTGTGTTTCTAAATCGGATCGGTAATTAACGTTTGCCGGACCGGAGCAGTGGAGAAAGGCCCTAAGCAGTTACTTAGCGAAATTCTCAATTCAGAAACTGGCCCTTAGTCACCAGGCGTGCTATTAACGATTTCATTTTTTTCAAATATGCCTTGTGATTGTCAACTTATCAAGTGATTTATAGTTCCGGTCAATTTTCTAACTAGATACGCTACAGCTAAACTATTTGTTCTCGTACGTAACTAATGTCTTACTAGACGTAACTTTAGTAAAGGCAGTACCTACTTGTTAGTAGGTACATTTTGAACTTTTTGTCCCAACAACAGCAAACACAACACAAGGAACAAACATTCCTACGCATCTAGCTCACGAAAAAGCAAAAAAAACTTAAAAATAAGCTTCTAATATAACCTAAGCTTCTAGTAGTGTAACATAAGCTACTAGTAGTGTAACATAAGCTTCTAGCAGTGTAATAAGCTACTAGTAGTGTAACATAAGCTTCTAGTAGTGCAACATAAGCTACTAGTAGTGTAACATAAGCTTCTAGTAGTGTAACATAGGCTACTAGTAGTGTAACATAAGCTACTAGTAGTGTAACATAAGCTTCTAGAAGTGTAACGAAATCCCCTTAGGGATGCGTTTTATATTACTAGGTACCTATTGCTCGTCAATACGAACGATTGACTTTTAAAGTTATCGATGGCAATCATGGAATCTTATGATATTATACTAAGAGCCGATTTCTGAATTATTGAGAATTTCGCTTAATAATTACTTAACTGTAGTGCTGCCTAGTAAAATTTCTTTAGAAAAGAGCGTGACAGCACGTTACTTAAGTTTAGGTACTTAGTGTAAATTCTCAGGCTCAAATTCAAATCGGCCCTTAAGCTCTGATATATTCGTATTAAGTTTAAGATTATTTAAGAAGAGATGGTCAGAGCGGAGTGGAATTTTTGCCGCTGCCTTTTTCTCCACTACAAATACGCGCCGAAGACAGGGGCTAACATAATTCAATGACATTCAGCAAACAGAATGTAAATGAATTACGTTGATAAATTATTTTGATTTGATTTCCTCTATGGGGTAGGTAGGTACTCTTCAAAATGGCGACAAAAATATCAGCTGTTCAATATCAAAGTTTGCGGCATTACAAGCTCGTACCGTAATGATGCCGTCTTGATGTACGGATACGACGCCTGGACAATCACACTCAAGGAAGAAAATAAGTAAGTTACTGCTTGTGGACGAGGAAGGAAGTTGGTCATCATCATCATGATTCTGCCACAAGAAGTCCACTGCTGACATAGGCCTCCTCCATGAAATTCCAAAAAGACCGGTTGGAAGCGGCTTGCATCCAGCGTCTCCCTCCCACTTGGATAAGATCGTCTGTCCATCTTGTAGCTGGTCGTCTTACGCTGCGATTGCAGATGTGTGGTCTCCATTCAAGAACATTTCGGCCCCCCAGTCATCATTTCTTGGTGATATGTGCTCCACCGTCTATGTCGTCGGCTATGTCGACGACTTTCGTTTGCCTACGTCTAAGAAGTTGGTAGTTGGAGTTAAAAAGAATCAGGAAATTGAAGACCCGATTTCCGAAACCAACATCATCAGAGAATCGGCCTGTTGGCTGGGTCATAGAAATGTTGGGAGTGGATCGGGCGGTGAAGAGGGCATAAGTGGGGCTGCTGCCAAGCGGCTAACGGCCGATTGGCCGCCCCAGATATTGCTGGAAGTATGAAGTGAGCCCTAACCGGGAGACTGGCAAGACACCGCGCAGGACAGAGACAAGTATAGACTTCTAAGGGTTATAGGTACTAAGGGTTGCTGAGCCTACAGAGCAAGTAAGTATATAAGTTCACGCCTGTATCAAGCAGGGATAGGCAGAGACCGAGAACTGCCACTTGCCACGATCGTAACAGACTTCTTTCGCTTAAACATTCATTAAATACCTAGTCGCTGCATGCAAACACGGCGGTATCGACTATTATAAAATACTAGCTGTCCCGGTAAACGTTGTTTCGCCATAGGTATTTTTTTTTTTTCGCTTAGGGCTATGAAAAATAGATGACAACCTATTCTCAGACCTACCGATTATGTATACAAAATTTCATCAAAATAGGCCAAGCCGTTTCGGTGGAACATGCGCGGAATATGAAAAAAAATATTGTACTGAAAATAAAAAAAACTATTTTATTTTATATTTTTCCAATATGACTTGCTTTTTCAGCCGATTCCAGCTTGACGTCGAGTTTTGGGACACCCTGTACCTATATTAGATTATGATCCATTTAAAAAGTAGCCGAAACCGGTGTGCATTTAAAAGGAGAACCGGCAAACATGTATGGAGGCTGGTCCAAGAACCAATAACGACGTGACATATGTCATTAGAAAGGTTTTTTAATATACTACAATAGTTACTATGGGAGCTCACTTCAAATAATTGTGTGAAAAAAGTTATAGCGATATAAGCAATATTTTTTTCATAGACGATTTTTAAGCAATAAAAATAATTATTTCGTATTCGATGACATTATTAGTGCAAGTTAAAACATGTTTATGAGTATTTCTCGGGATGCAGAGTGCAGAGTGATGGTCAATCTCTATCAGAACGTAAAATAAAAAAAGTTTTGATAAAATATAGTTTTTCTAAAACCAAATAAGATAAGATAAAACCAAAGTCATGATCAATGGTCACATTGATTCAATACCGGTCATCGTACATGGTCACCTTCTCGAAATCGTTTCCAAATACACTTCATCATCATCATCATCATCATCGGCCTGTGGTTGCCCACTGCTGGACATAGGTCTCTCCCATTGCACGCCACTGAGCACGGTCCTCGGCAACTCTCATCCAGCTCTTGCCAGCCGCCCTGCGAAGAGCATCGCTCCACCGAGTCTGAGGACGTCCAACACTACGTTTACCGATCCGCGGTCTCCACTCAAGAACTAGTCTACCCCATCGATTATCAGTTCTTCAGGTGACATGGCCGGCCCACTGCCACTTACGAATACACTTACCTCGGGCAGATTCTGCAGTTAGGTAAAAACAATTTCGAGAACAAGGCCAAGAGGAGGATCTGAGATCTAGCTGGGCTGGGAAGCGTTTGGGAAACTACGCCGAGTCTTCTCGTCACGCTTGAAAACGAAAATTTTCAATCAGTGTGTCCTACCTGTCGTGACCTACGGAGCCGAGACATGGACAATCACGAAATGGTTGGTCCACCAGTTCAAAGTCGCTCAGCGAGCTATGGAGAAAGCTATGCTCGGAGTTTCTCTGTAGGATAGGATTCGTAACGCATACATCCGACAGAGAACCAAAGTAATCTTCTTCAGCTTGGTAATTCTCTAAGCTATATCAGCTCAGAGAATTAGCAAGCTGAATTGGCAGTGGGCTAGCTGGCCATATTTCGCGAAGAACCGACAACCGCTGGGCTAAACGTGCTCTTGAGTGGAGACCGCGACTCGGCAAACGTAGTGTAGGACGCCCTGCGACCAGGTGGGATGACGATCTGCGAAAAACTGCAGGCAGATGCTGAATGCGGCAAACGGAAGACAGGGCGCTATTCGCTATTCGACTTGCCACACACAGTTGACGCCGGTGGCCGCCACACGCTACAATCGTCGCTGCTCGCTTCTTGTGGCCCGCACCGACCACTAACGCCGACACAAAACGCCGCCACACACCACTCGCGCGATTCCGCACCCCTCTCTCCCTTACCTCAGAGTGCGTATACTGAGTTTTTTCATTCACTCTCGATAGTGAGAGCGTTTTCGATTTGCATAGGAGTGACAAAGCGCGCCATCTAGTTGCCTCTTTGTCACTCCTATTTTCGATTTGCATAGGAGTGACAAAGCGCGCCATCTAGTTGCCTCTTTGTCACTCCTATGCAAATCGCAAACGCTCTCACTATCGAGAGTGAATGAAAAAACTCGCACTAAGCACTCAGTTAACCTGTTCGAGTCGACGGCAACGCCACGTAGTCTGTTGTTCATTTAAATAAATATGGATATAGAATTATTTATGTCAGAGATTCAATCCCGTAAAAAAGTAGCAGCCACCGACCTCAAGTGTCGGCGACCGGCCACAAGTGGCCGCTTCTAGCTTCTTGTGGCGGCGTTTGTGGCTGTGGCCTTTAGCGACATTTAGCTCGCCTTATCGGGAAGTTCTACTGAATAATAATTATAAGGCTTCATTAGTTTTAGGTAATCATATCATTGTTGTTTCTTATGTTTAGATAAACAAAGGTAAAACAGATTATGATATCGAGTCTAATATAGGTAAATACCATTTTCAACAACATTATCGTAACATAACATAACATTATCGTAAGAAACGATACTCCAATAACAACATAACATAACATAACATTTACACACAGGCACATACATTGCTTCTGGCCCCACACTAGGATACCCTGTGTCGTGGGAACCAGAAACAGCGACGTCACAAACATGTAAACATCCAAGACCTGGAGTTTTTTTTTTCTCTCCAGCCGGGGATCGAACTCGGGACCTCTCGCATGGTAAGCAGATGCGCTAACCACTACACCACAGAGGTCGTCAAAGCCTAACAAGCCTAGGGTCAACGGAAAAGCAAACAAAGTACAATATCAAAGTCTGGTCAAAAATAGTCATGGCAATCAAGAATACAAAGAAATTCACTTGTAACGTAGGTACTCACAAAGCGACTGCCAATGCCGTTAAAAAGTGAAAAACTATTTTTTATTGCTTAAAATCGCCTATGTTTTTTTTTTTTAATATAGCTATAACTTTTTTCACACAGTATTTTGAACCGAGCTCCCTTAGTAACTATTGTAGAGTATAGAAATACCTTTCGAATGAGATAATGTCACGTGGTTATTGGTATCAAGAACCGTTTTGTCTGGTTCTCCTTTAAATTTTAAATGTATCATACTCGTAATATCGATCAGTCCAACTTTGCCCACTGTCTCCCGCCTCGCATCCATGGGCACCACAGAAATGTATGAAACAGCTAATATTTTTTTCGTGTTATTCGGTCTTTCAAATAGAAGACTTCAAATGTAGCTAAGTAGGTACGGATTAGGGATTTCGTTACACCCTGTACTTATAAAGTAAAAACTAGAAAAACATAACAACTTGCCATTCCAATCATAAGTCACCATGCAATAGCAAATTAATCTCATCAAACACATCTTTTTCGGGGTTCTGTTTCCCTGAAGTCTTCGTATGACAACTTGCAACGACATCAGGCACATTATTAATCAATTCTAACTCTAAATCAGACGAGCTATCCTCACTGAGTTCAACTACATCGTTATCAGTTAATTTTGTGTCATCTAAATCTATAATATCATTTACCTCATCTAAAATTTGTACTTCTGAATCAGAATCATCTGTTTTATTGCTAACATCAACTACTGCTTCTTTTGGTTCGCTCCCCACTCTCTTATCACTATTAAAGCTGGTATTTCTAATAAGTTTGGGTTTGACAGTTTGATCGAGCATTTTTACTCTTTTGAACTGTAGGCAGTCTTCCAATTCGTCGTCCTGAATTTCTAGAGTATCACTTAGCTCCGATATTGTCCGCTTCCTACTAATATCACTGTCGCTAACCTTCTGCTCCACCCTAGCTTGTTTAGAAGTATTCGGAGCATCAGGGTCTACTTTTTTGTACACAACAGAATTGCTTCTCACTAACTTAATAATTTTATTGCCGGAGTCTATTATAGTCTCCTGGGAAGACATTTTGCGTTTTTTGTTCAACGTCACCTTTATAGGCGTACGTGTTATTATGGAGTCCGTTCCGTTTTTCCTCGCTCTAATTTCGTCGAGCGACAGGACTTTGAAGTCTAAGGACTTCTTTTCAGGATTCTTTTTGCCTGTCAGCTCGTCGAGAGATACCTTATCGTACTTGGTGGATAGGTTGGTTCGGACTATTTTCCTGTGTTCCTTTGGTAGTTCTTTAGGTTGGTCTTCGTAGCTGTAATAGGCTGCGGCTTCAGCTTGTATCTTTTCGAGGAGCAGGAGTTCTTGGTTTTTTGAGCCTGGTGTTTCCTCGCTAGGAGCGGAGTCTGGCGATATGTTTTTAGTGGGCGTCGACGAGGGAGCACTTTCGTTATCCGACTCTGCAAGAACACACGAGCAAACTTTTACAATCGAGAATCTTGATGGAGGAAGCGTTGAAATTATGATGTTTTCGTAATTAATTTTGAAACGACCCGTCTCATTAATAAAACTGTTTTGGTGTTTCGTTTGCCGTGTGTTCTTCACATAATCTGAAAGCGCGCAGGGTGTTTAAAAAATAATTACAAGAAACAATCACAAGTTGTATTTATGAAACATTTTATTACTGGTTGGTATATTAAACACAATTTGGTTAAACAAAGCCCAAATAGTATCAATTTCGTCGAGCTTCTATAGTGTTAAATAGCTTATAGAAGGTCTTAATCACACGCGTAACTATAGTGAATATAACCTTTTATGTTGACATTCTTATACACTGTAAAAACTAAGATTAATAACAATTCTTTTTTTTTTAGTTCCAACTTATGGGCTGTTTACAAGCTAAGATGTTCCCGGAAAAGCATGAAAAACCCAAAAACTTGTTATGACGCCAACTCTCTAATTTTTCTATCAATCTCCAATCTGCCACATTCCTTACAATAAATACCGTATAAAAATCCACCCCAATCTGTTTTTTTTTCATATACATACAATCAGAAATCTGAAATCAGCCACCGACCTACACCAAAACAAGCATTCCAAATAAAAAAATTAATCTTTGAATCAAAAACACCTATGAAAATTTTAATTTTAATCTAAATCGGTAGCTAATTTCTTCTTATAATTAACTAGATTACAGACATATTTAGTTAAGAAAACCCCACAATTTTCAACCTTTTTGTTAAATTACAACTGTTTATTGCTTGGTGAAACAGAAATACTGTTCTTAATCAATGTACAGTAAAAGCCATTCAAGACAAAGGCAACCTTCTCTATCGTACTCAAGGAGCTGTGTCCCTTGAAAAAGAGACGCTGAGATTAATAGTTACCACACTTGAGGACTATCCACACACAACGAGCCGACGACATGCGAGCCCAACGATACAAACTAAAATAAGCCTAAGTTTCCAAGGTTAGAGTCGACAATAGCCCAAAATGGAGCTGCCAACGGGCCCGTTCACGACGGCCTTTTCTTTCACTATTTAGGGCCAGTTTCTGAGTTAAGAATTATCACTGTAAATACTTAAGTAACATTCTGTCACGCTCTTTTCTGAGAAATTTGACGAGACAACACTACAGTTAAGTAGTTACTTAGCGAAAATTCTCGATTCAGAAATTAGCCCTTCTAACTTCGAGAGCATTTAAGGATTATTTTTGATTGATTGGTGGCCGGCCCGTTGTAGCGCGTGTAGACCTCTAAAGCCAACGCAATTTTGTTAGCATCACATACCCAATAATAAAGTAATACATTTATCCAGTAAAACTAAAAATACAACAACATTTATATAGAGACAAATAATGAGACGTTTATGGCTAGTAATAAATTAGTCTTTAGTGTCAGAGAACGAATTAACAAGATGAAAAGAAATTATAAAGTCACTACTCGCTACCACCAATTTCGAACGAAATATTTCTCGAAAACTTTTACAATTTGTACATGGACTTTGTTTATATTATATTCGTGTAGGTCTCTCCTTTTATAACACTTTTTAAAACATTATTAATTTTATTCCAGATACACTTACTATTCTGACAAGTCAAGTACTTACATATGTGGAATAATAAAGTTAATAATTAATTAATAAATCTAGTGCTTACAAAAGCTTTAGTTCAGAATCTTTTTAAAACAATTTGAAAAGTTTTTGCTGGTAGCGAGTACAGTCCAACTCAATAGCATTATTTCTTTAGTTTCATACCGCACATACTTCTTATAACCATCACTTTTCTTTTGACAGTGCTGCTTAACATTCCTTTTTCTTTCTTTAAACCGATATTTTCGCTTTAAATATATAAATAAATGACTAGGTGTACCATGGACAAAATATACCTTTTATAACTGCTTTCTCAAGGTTCAGTTCCACACTGTCTTTACAGAGTTTGCTCGATTGCTTCTTGTAATAAATATAGGAACTTTTAACTTTCAGTACGAAAATTTCAACGAAACAAAATCTGCGCCGAGGATAAAAACTATTACATTTTATTTATACATTAGTGCATTTTAAATTTTCCCTTTAGGATTTCCAAGCCGTAGTATATCGAAATATTATCAAAAACCGCTAAGCGATTGTGTTTTTTTATTAAATTTTTCTTTACCGCTTTCCCCTCTTAGAATTTCATGAAAAATGCGTTCCGAAGCATCATTTAAAGTATAATAACTACTGACAAACACAGCTAGGTATTTAATATTATTATTACTTCTTATATTCGTGGGCATTTTGAGTCACCCACACACAAATTTATAAAACTGTGCCGACTATGAATGAGTTACAAAAGTTTTTCTTTTTTATATTTAGTTTTTTTATTAATTTTTTGCTATCTAACTCTCGTACGGTGCTAGTAATTATTTTTGGGGGCTAGCGGGCAGCGGGTACGTAATAAACTGCCGAGCCCCTGACACCCTACCGACTAACATGTAAACAAAGGCGTAAAGCTATTTTTTTTTTTACTTTTTTCATTGACCTATAAGTAATGAGTTACAATATTCGTGTGTATATATATTTTTATTTGTATTTTTTATTAGTATAATTAACCTAAACGTTATTATGTACTTTACTATCATAGACGTGGACTATACGAACGTTTATTTTAAAACCTCTCCGTCTGTTTACGATCTCTGCTATAGGAATATTTTGTATCATTAGTTACAATGAGTTTTTAAAATATCACCTACATCTGGTGCCCCACATAAATACACAGACAGGCTATAAAAAGTCTATTATAGGGAGTAACCGCGATATTTCATACTCGATAGTTGAAGAAAGCGAAGGATAGTTTTTATAATTATCTAATTTGCTAAGATATGAGAGATAATTATATGTCTCTAAATTATTGCACGAATATAAAAATACCGACCTCGAATAACTACTACACAGTCGGATATATAAGGTTACTTTAATTACCATTAAAAACAGCAAGAAGTATCCTACAACGTGTCTATGGATGGTAATAAATAAAAAAATCCATAGATAAATCATTGTCTATGCACGTTCAGAAACTAGAAAAACACAAAGTTACCTCTTCTCAGGCAAAACTAACGCTAAACAATAAAACTGTTTTACTCATAACTATACTTCTCTTTATGAGTTCAGTTTCACAATAATACTTCGCGTATTTCATTCCATTAACGCATTTTTTTCCTCTAAAACATAACAACCGAAACTAAACCCACATAACTGAACTATTAATAATCACAAGCTAAATAAATACTCTTTACGGCTAAAATACATAGAAAACAAACTACACACGCTTTATAAATAGTGAAAACGCTACATTACCCTAACTCGCGAGTTTTTCATATAAGCAACAAAGGTGAATACAGACTAAGTTTCCTTTTTTTTTTCATTGCTTTTCGGAATCATTATTAATTGTTCTATCATAATCGCCTTAGAACATGAAATCTTCATAAAAACAAGCGCGCCTAAGCTAAAGCATCCCTATGAAGATCCGTAACAAACAACTTAAACAATCACTAGTCTGTATCCGACTTTATTTTCACCCACAACGCTTCCTCGTCATTTCGAAAACCGTCACTATAGCTTTCACGCAAACTGCGCACAGTGTAAAATATTTTCTTTCTACAAACAACAGTTTACGAAACAAATAAAATTATTTTATTTTTAACAATCCCGCCGCGCTACCGAATAAAATAAAAAAATAAAATAAATGTTTCCTCCGTTTGCAACGTAGCGACGACTACTTTTACTTTTAAAAGAAACGAGGCAAACTACTATCTTAAATCGTTAAGTGACGTAACATGGTGTTAAATAAATAGTTTAAAATTATTTTCTACATCGAACCGTTTTTTTAAGTCGTTCATTCGCTGAAGAATATTTCGTCCGATCTCTTCTAGGTTTTTCCGCTCTTTTATTGGCACATTTTTAAAAACAAAAAAGTGCGAAAAACATTACTTATTTTTTTTCTATTGCCGCACTACACTGCATTTTAGTGCCGTTTCAAAAACCTTACACTGACAATGAATAGACAATAGAACTACAATTATTACGTGTTACCGCAATGCAATTTTCGTGTTAAATATATTATGTTCCATCGTTAAACTAATATTTATGTGTGACTTATTTCTTATTTTTATGCACGGAGTCACTAATCCGCACGCCCGTTGGAATACGGCAGGGCTCAATGTCTTACAAGATAATTCTTTGCTAAGCCAAAGATTATTACAACTCGTTTTCACAACACAAGAGAGGGATAGATACATCTTATATCCATAGCGCTCTCTTTCTCACAATTATCTTAAAAGCAACTAGTATCGCAGGTCTTTTCTACACGTTTCCAACGTTCTGGGTACAATAACCACATAATAATGCATTGTTGCAAAATTCATTTCATTGCTGCTTTCTCTAAAAGAAATATATTGTGCGAGCATGACAAGAAGCATGCTCGATGTAACAACAGTCTTAAGCTATCACGCGCACACAGAATATATTTACCAGGTCTTCTTGGTCAATGTTATGAAAAAAGACGTCACGTGACCCGACCGTGCATGTGTCATTGTACTATGTCTCTTTCTCGATGTGCACTTGCAGAATCGAGGCACTGATTCGACGGTAAAACGGCAGATTCAGACTACTTGCGGTCGTTAGGGTCATTGGTTTTACCAAATTCAATGGTTCTACTAATACCTAAATCATGTTTATATTAAATCTTTGGAAACGTGTAAAACAAGCCTTCACATAGCGTTTTTCGGCATCAGCTAACATGTAACGTCATAGAGCTAATATAATAATTAATTGGCGGGAGAATGTTTTTGCAAGTCGGCATTCAGCACCAAAAATTGGTGACACAATCTTAAAAAACTTGACCCTCTTATACACACGTCTTTACAGTTTTACATTTTATAAAACTCTCGTTTCTCTAATTCTAACCTTTAGCTTCCGTGAGGCTGAAGTTTTTGACATAATGTCATCAATAGCAATTAGTTACCGTAAGCAACCGCTGTTTATCGGTAGAAAACTCGACGGGAACCACGGTCACACGCCATCAATAAAAAATACAAAATCAGACCCATCAGCCTTGGCAAAACTCCTAAATAACCACCGACAAGCAAAACCATTCCTCAAAACCACAGAATTCTCTATTAAATACAAGCCGTGCTAGAGGTGTGACAACATGGTGCCGGTTCGAACCGCAGACATTGCGACAATCACATAAGACCAAATTCGTTTATCTTTGGTTAGCACCACTTCGGGCGCGATCTAGCTCGAATTATCACGAATTAATTAATAAAAGGTCAACATCAAGGCGTATCATAATCCTCATAACTAAATAAAAATTCAAAGTTCTACTCAGCAGTTTTACTATAATGTTGTCTGCATTCCGAACCGCCCTGTAGCAACGGCCAATATATAGGCTGATACAAAAGGTTTCTATCATACTTTAGTGCGCCGTTCTATGAATAGCAAACTTGAAATGTTGCATTCTCACTTCACTAACCACCAGTTTCTAAATCGATAATTTCACTAACTTTGAAACATGGTTCTGTCAAGTATAGTTAGAAATTTGGAGAGATGGACAAAATTTTAATTCATAAATAGATTGTAACTGTATCCTCTCAAGTGGCGCACATGACAGACGTGTTAGTTAAACCGTTTGCCTGCTGTGAGCGAATGCCACTCAGAGGGGCATGCAACAAGCCTATTTTGCAAATTGATTTCATATTATATTTCACAAATCAACTTTTGCATAAAAAAATCACTTAATCTATGGGCTTATCTAGGAGTGGTGGGGGGCAAGTGTAGACAATGCTCACCCTAGACAATATTGCAGAAAAGTTACAAACTGTTCAACTGCCCCCCTAAACCAAATCGCAAGCTAAGCCAACACCTCGGCCCCATTTAAGAAGGGCATAATTCAGCCCAGAAACGACGCACCAAAGTAGGAAGCCCAGAACAGAGAACGCTGCGGCTCAGCCCCAACATATCCCAACGCATCATCAGTCCAGCCATAAGGAGCCCCGCGCCGCTCATCGTCTGTCAGTTCTCTCCTTGCGGTAGAAGACGAGGCCGCGGGCGGGCGGGCCCTATAGCGTGTAGTAATCTCAGTAGAGTCTCATACCTTCCTCGAAGTTGACAACGAGGGGGTCCACGGGCATGGGAGCGTAGGGGTTCGGCGGGGGGGCATCGTGGGGGGGGAGCACGCGCCGCGCGCCCATTAGGTCGGACGAGGCAGGCAGGACGCCCAGGATCGCCGAGTCGAGCACTACTGGAAGGGAAGAGAGTGTTGTGTAGTAGCAGAGTGTTTGTTTCCTTTTTCAAATCTACTCTACCTCAAAAAGGCTCAAAAATATGCTTCAATGGTCTGCTTCAATGGTCAGAAAAGGTTACAAAAAATAAAACATATTGTTTTGCGGACTGTCTTCGCTTTGTTGCGCATATCTCTAGCCGCTCACATTGCACTAGCATTTGTTCCCTAGGAGTAGGGACTGGTATTCGACTGGTAGAATAAATGCTCACAAATGGGATATGCGAAACAAAGAAGATGGTTCGCATCAAAAGGTGTAGTGGTTACATTCTCGCTGACCATTGGTTAATGGTCACGCGCATTAGGGACTCCACACACGGCGGCTACAAGGTAAAGATGTACATTTTAGCACGATATATCTCATTACATCTTTCCATAGAAATCGTCAGGAGACCACACACGACAGCTATAATATACATCCTTACATCTTCGTACCTTAAAGGTACTGAGCGATACGAAGATGTATATTTACCTTTCGATACCTTTCAATACCTCCTAAGGGACTCCACACACGACGGCTATAAGGTAAGGATGTATATTATAGCACGATATATCTCATTACATCTTTCCATAGAAATCGTCAGGAGACCACACACGACAGCTATAATATACATCCTTACATCTTCGTACCTTAAAGGTACTGAGCGATACGAAGATGTATATTTACCTTTCGATACCTTTCAATACCTCCCAATACCTTTCCGTATATTACGATATATCTTCCTTCGTAAAGGGTGTTCAAAAAGTTTCTTGGTGATTCAAATAACTCCACTAGGAGTCTTATGTCGCTAAACGACATAGGTATTCAGAGTCCTATCTCAAAAAAATCATTTGCTCCACATAAATTTGCTCCATATAAATAGTCTCGCTAAAGGCCGGTTTCCGAATTGAGAATTTCACTTAAATATTTAAATAACGTTGTGTCACGCTCTTTTCTGAGAAACTTGACGAGACAGCACTAGAGTTAAGTAGTTACTTAGCGAAATTCTCAATTCAGAAATCGGCCGCTACGTTTCGTAAGCCTGAGGAAGGTATAGGCCATACTCCGCCACGGGGGCCCAAGTCCGGATTGATGAAGGCTTGTAAGACTAGTGGCTGGTCTTGCTCTATGGCCTCTGACTTGGCTTAACGACTGCCATCTATTGACGGCAGCCAGCACCAACTGCTTAACATGCCTTGCGAAGCATGGAACCGCTCGGAAAAATGCCATTAGCGTTAATCATAAACGGTCACCCATCCGCGCACTGAACGCGCCCTATGTTGCTTAACGTCCGCGATCGTTTAAGATCACTTAGGCGGCCAGGGCTGCGAGCAATTCTTCGATTCAGTCGATTGATACACCTCCTGCGGTTGACTGGTAGAAAATGCTTGTAGCATTAAGTCCGCCGCGTTGCCATTGTAATTTTTACTTATGTGCAATAAACGTATTAATAATAATAATATTAATAATAATTGATGACCGATTATTTTATAGATATAACATAGGAAGTTACAACTTGTATATAGTGATGGAATATAACATTAAAGTTGCCTTTAACATGAAGGATAGTAACAAAAATCAATCTACCTCAAGAAAAGAAAAAAAAGTGTAGCAACACAGTGGTCATAAATTTTGTAATAATATCATGCCTGTCCACTAGCTGGCGATGTCTGATAATTCCGCATATAATTTAAACTTGTTCAATGCACATCGTTCTACTTTTGGCACATGTGCCAACGCATACGCGCATCAAAATCTCAATTATCTTCTGATGAACTACCTATCTATTAAATCTAGTAGTAAGTCGACAGATCCATAACACCCTGTATAACGCCTTAGCAGCCGGAACGTGTGTCGGTCGAGACGTATGTCAACGAAATGAAGCGAAATATACATTACGTTACCTGTTCCGTGTGTGATACTTTAATATAATGTAAAGCTATACCTCCCGGGATGTAATGTATATTATAGCAGTCGTGTGTGAAGTCCCTAATACCTTTCCGTATATTACGATATATCTTCCTTCGTAAAGGGTGTTCAAAAAGTTTCTTGGTGATTCAAAAACTCCACTTGAAGTCTTATTTCGCTAAACGACAGAGACCTGCCTCAAAAAATTCATTTCCTCCACATCAATTGTAGTCCTGTATAAATAGTCTCGCTAAAGGCCGGTTTCTGAATAGAGAATTTCACGTAAATACCTACTTAAGTAACGTTCTGTCACGCTTTTTTCTGAGAAATTTGACGAGACAACAAAATAAAAAATAAAAAAATATATGTTTGCCTATCTTTCATACATGTCTGCGCCAGTCTCTGGCATACAAAAGTCGGCCTCTTTGGATATTGTAGATGGCCTGTTTATATTAAATCAGATCAACAGTTATACTATATTAATGTCAACACTAGAGTTAAGTAGTTGCTTAGCGAAATTCTCAATTCAGAAATCGGCCGTAAGAAAATCAACAAAGAAATGAAACACCCTGTATAACATCTTAGCAGCCGGGAAGTGCGTCCATCGAGACGGATGCCAACGAAATGTAGCGAAATATACATTATGTTACCTGTTGCGTGTGTGATACTTTAATATAATGTAAAGCTATACATCCCGGGACGTTGTACATTAATTTATATTATAGCTGCCGTGTGTGAAGTCCCTTAACCAATGGGCATTAACATGTACGATTTTCTTTGGGAGCTCGTTCTGTGGCATGGAGTACATAAAAATATTTGGAAGAAAAACGCAAAAAAAAAGAAAGTTACATGATACCTAACTTTCTTTTTATTGCACTCTGATAAGGATGTGAATAGACACATAAAATGTATTACGCCCTTGGCAGCTTCCGGAGCTCAAAAGGTTACCATCAGTTATCTAGACTTATCTTCTGGTGTGTATAATAAAGAGTTCTAATCGAATCTAGCCTACGAGTATAGCCCACTGCTAGGGCTTTTCACCATCGCACCCTTCTTCAATCCATTAATTATCTGTTGCATTCAGACGGCTCTAGTTATGTCATCGACCTATTGGCATTGAATCTATTGGGTTAATGGTCAGCCTAACAATTTAACCAAAGCACAGCTACCACCTATCACGTCAGTGCTCTGCATACCAATTGTTTACCTGAACTCTGTCACAGATCTGTGACCGCTTTAGTCCTTAGACCGTTTATGGATTTAAAAAATTTACCTTGGCGCTGCTGTTGCCATAGCAACGGCACCGGAGCCACGCCAGTGACGGCCGCGGGCGGCACAGCGTTCATCGGTGGCTGCTCAGCTGGCATCTGATCCGGCACGGAGGCAGCCGGCTGGGCCTGCATGCAATACATGTAGCCCTAATCAATGGTGTGATGGGACAGCTCTTGGGGGAGGAATGAGGGTAACTCTTCTTCTTCTCTGGGAGTTGTGAGATAGATACATAGACTATGGGAGAGAGGAAAGGGTCGGTCAGCTCGGAGATCATTTGGGAGATTTCTTAACTTCTAAGGTTCCGACTTCTTAAGCTCTTAACCTATAAGGTTTTTAATTCACCTCGTAAAAGCTACTATAGAGTAGTGGTGAAATGCAATGTAAATATCAAATAATAACGAAATAAACTTTTTAAAATATTCTAAATGAGTCGCAAAGCTGGCAACCATTATGATTTCCACATAATTACATCTTGCATTTTTTGTGTTCTTATTACGTGATGATATATTTTGACCCCTACTCGAAATATCACAGGCCTTTTCTTTTGGATGTCATCCCCAATATTTCAAGAAATAAATCAAATCAATGTCTTTAAACACTTGTAAGTTGTAAGTCTGTTTTTAAATAAGAACACTGAGGAAGCAGTACTTACAGCCTCTCGTATATTATCATTCCACGTCTTCAATAGTTCGCCAAAAAGGGAATTCCATATCCATAGCTGCTTCGCCAACTTCAGGGTGGCCAAATTCCCACATCTATTTGAAACCTACACTTATCCCACATTATTACGTGACGAATCCTAAAAAACCTATAATTATCGACTCACAGGGATCGGCGGGCCAGGCTGGCTAGGGGCAATGCCATCAGTGCGGGCGTCAGGGTTCTTATGCATGAATGGGCAGTGCTTCTTGCGACAGCCACCTGGTTGGTTCTCCCAGTAGCACGGGATCTGTTTGCGGTTTTTCTGTAGTAAAATAACACAGATAATCAATCAATCTGCACTCAATTATTCATAAAGGTCTCTTTTAATACCGGTAATATGGCAATATCACAGGTTGCTTAGAGGGATAAAGGAGCAATGGACCAGCATCAATACAATTAACGTTGGGTGTCGATTGTAGACACTGTAAAGATTGAACTGCTATCAACTGTTCATGTGATACCTGGGTGACGCCGAATGAGTAGCTGTAGTTTACTCTTTTGCTTAACTTGAACAGACTTACCACGGCCTCAATCTCACCTTATAGTATGTGAAGACATCATCATCAACTCATTAAACCTAAGTTGTTTTGTTATTTAAATACAGGCACATACATTGCTTCAGGCCCCACACTAGGATACCCAGTGTCATGGGAGCCAGAAACAGCGGCATCATAAACATGTAAGCCTCCAAAACCTAGTTGAGATATACTTGACTGTTAGTTGACAACCTGTGAAGTAGACTTATGCCCGGTCCCAATAACCTATCTATAAATAACTGGCAGTTATCTGTCAACGCGATATTGAAATGTTCCGTTTTTCTTTTAATTTATTTTTTTCTATTGAGTGGCCTATCGCTAGCTAGCAGTCAGCCCTCCAAAGAGTAGATAAGAACCATAAGTTAAAATTCCTATCTATCTTGGTTTATAGAAACAGCAGTAAGCAACTAAAGATATAATTTTAACTGGTAGTAGCTGGTTGGTAGGTTATTGGGACCGGGCATTAATGGTGGAATCTATAACCCTTCCCGTGGCGTTCGCCCGCTGCGGCGTGGCGGACATTGTTTGACTATTGTTATGCTAATTACCGCCATTAGAAGACATAACTAGGTATAATGGTCAAAATATACTGAACTAAGAATGCAATTTAATTTAAATTATAAAAGTCGCAAAAACTAGCAATGTATTTTTTGTATATCCAATTTGATTCATGCGATTGTGTTCACTGACAGATAAGACAGCTGGCAAAGTCAAGTCTGTAACACTTGGTAGCAACTAATTTGGATATTTCACTTCAAACCAACATCAAAATGCATATATGTAATTTTATTAAAAGGAAGATGGTCTTTCGTAATATTTATGAATTCCAACAGTAGTTAGCAATGGCTAGACAATCTTATTTGGTAATATAATCGTTAACAGCTACATTTCATTCATACAGAAATAAGTTTTCTGCATTTCCCAAAAACTAACTAAACAATATTATCCAATTAGTTAATGGAGTAGCTTGCCTCATTAACCATTCGACTTATTGAGTCATATATGACTTATTGAACAGGTTACTTGCTATAGTATTCACCTACCCTAAGTTCCATATGGCGCAAACGGCACTTCTTATCGAGGCACTTGCCCTGCTGCCATGCTGTACACATGGTCTCGCAGCCCAGCGCCGAGGGTTCATGCCGGAAAATGCAGTTGTCTCCCTGGAGATACACAATTCAGGTTTTATTGTTTGGAAACTGGATCAAGTTTGCATGAATAAAACAGAAGCCTGTAAAAGACTGTTCCATCAAGGATACATACCAAACTCACACTTATATCCTTGAGATAGACATCAGTCTGCCACTTGCCACAATTGTGACAAGGCAAGTGAAAACTTCATCAACATTCATTAGCTTGCATGCACACACAACACTTGTCAAGGATAAGTTACCTAATCTGTAGAATTTTTGGTGGGTCGATCTCATGTGTAATTCCTGGTGTATATACAATAACGAATATTCAATCTGTCTGTCTATCGGCTTAACATAACAATGGCTTGTAATTGTTCTTTACAAGGTCACAACAGAACTTCAAATAGTGACAGAGCGTACAGAGGGAAGTCCCATGCAACCTCTGTTAGTTGGGCGTTACTTCAGTCTTCCATCGTTATTAGAATATTTCCGGATAAAGGTGATTTGATTGTAAAGTTACAACATAGAAACTTGTGTAGAAAATAGTCTGGATTATAGCACCTTATAGCTTCTAGTTAGTTAGACCTAAGATTTCGCAGTTAGCCTCGTAGTTGGGCCATCGTACGTAGCATGGCTGCGAGTTTACTCCAGCCAGCCTCTTTTTCCAGAAGGCCAGCAATGCTCTGATATCACACCTTTTTATAGCTTCTTTGGAGGACTATATCAGAAATAATCAAGCTTCCTGAGGGTGTTAACTGGTACTTCAAATTATGTCTACATAATTTAAACAAGTAGACACTTGAACTAGGTATCTGAGACCCCAACAGCTGTCCAATAAAAATAAGGCATGGCAGATCTACTCACCCAATATTTAGTGGAGGTTAAAATGCAAACTTACCTTGGTGCATGTGGAATAGTAGTAAAAATAGCAGTCGTTAAATTTCCTAGGAGACTCCATGGTGCACGCAGCGATCCAGGGTCTGCAAATCAAAAGAGCGCCATATAACGCCGACACTTGTAAACACTGTCTTACCTAGACATTTATTATTACATCACAGTCGCAGCAACACACAAAACCCTCAAAGCCTGGTCGACGAAACAGAAATATACACACGTGGTAATTGATTTCACCACGGCAAAACTATGATTTTTTCATTTTGACAAGTAGCGAAGGCATGTCTTGGCGTAAAGTTCCAAAATAAAAACTATTCTATTTGTCAAATCGATAGAAAGGACGCTAAATACTCACCGGGCGTTGGAAAAACTTAAAAATAATTAAATTAAACAAGAAATAACTACACAACACAGATATCTAACACAAAATAATACGAACGTCACTATTTAGAAAGAAGTTGAGATATGGCGGACTTTCCTATCCACCATTGTTATATTTTTTAATTGCCATAGACTGGGCGGAATTACTTGAAGATATGCCAGATACGACACTCTGAAAGATCATTCGTCAAAGTGGTTGGGTATTCACGTACCTGTGTAGGTACTCTAATGTAACGAGCTATAAGTAAGTATATGACCCATACGCTACTTGACTCGTATCAAATTTGACGCGATAAATGGATATTTCTTATAGTATCTAACGTAAGAAACCGAAATATATTGACTTTGCTAAGAAAATATGCAGGATGGCTGCAAAATTTGCAAATTAAAAAAATATTTTTCGCTTTTAAATCGGAACGGTGAAAACACTATCCGCCATCTTGAAAGCACCTTTGGTTGTAAACAAACATCTGTCAGTCGTGCGTTGACAGTTTGTCGTGAGTAGACAGTTTGTCTAAAAATACTAGAAACCGGAAGTGAAAGTTAACTAATTGTTTTATTGAAAAACCTAAACATTTACTGTATCTATTGAAGCACATTACCTTAATTTATGTAAAAGCTCAAGTTTTTAATTTATATAATGCTTGTAAGTGCAAGCTATTAACAAATGTGTCTGCATTTGTTAATATCTTGCACTTACAAGCATTATATAAATTAAAAAGTCCGAGCAAAACCGAACTCTTTAATGTCTACATTTTCTTGACAGATTATAAGTTCTATTCTGATTTGGATTGGATTTTGTGTTTTTGCAAAAACTCTTCTTGTGCAGTTAGTGTTTTATCATTTTATTGATAAACGCAATCATGGACGCTGGATTCGTGGAAGCTGATAGTACTAATTTGCCAAAACCAAACCAAATCAAACCAAGCATTATTACAGCTAAAAACAGTTTCTGTGTTCATTGATATTACAGGACTTAAACTAAAGTGATCTTCACATAAATACACCCATGTTTCAGTCGATAAAGAATCGGGGTCTCTCTTGGCAAGTTTGAGCCAAGTTTTTCGTATGTTTATTTCACTGGGCACACGAATCCGCGACTTCCTGGCGGTCTCTATTGACGTGTTTTTGCAATCTCGAATAATGCAATAATGATAATTGATATATTTTTCATGTAAACTCGATTAAATCATGAATGCGTTGTTATTTCACTATGCTCACAGATCACTAACAAATTTTAGGACTAGGTAAACATCGTTTCACCAAACAAGTCCCACGGTTAAATCCTTAAGGCCATAACAATAAAAGCCAAAATTCATTAACTCATACTTATTTCGTGGCACGAACTCTACTTATGTTGAATGTCAAATTTTGTTTACAAATATTTAGGACTTCAAACCATAGACAAAAATGGCAGACCGCGTTTTTGGCTGTTTAGCAAAGCAACGTTTTAAAAAATATTTTTGTTGCTTTCAGGTCCTCAAAAAATATGCTAAAATATTTTTTGGTCTAATGGAAGAGATATTTAGCATTTAAGACATACTTGAAAAAAGAGTCAAGTAGCGGATTCTTCTGTAACAAGTAGTGATTATTTTTATATCACACTAATATTTTAGAGGTGAAAGTTTGTGAGTGTGTATGTTTGTTACTTTTCGGGGCTCAGCTAGTAAATGAATACCTATAATGTAATAATACCTAGGTATTGTAGCAAGCGTTGCTATAATGATGAAACGCTGCGTTATTTTTTTTTGTATTCTGCATATTTCACTAAAATTACTGTGTTCTTGTAGTAAGTGTACCGTACAATGCCAATTGAAATCCATTGTTGTTATTTTCAAGACCAATACTGAGGTTGAAAGTTGTCTGGAAGAAATTACCGTTAGCAATTAGACCGCCTATTGTATACTTTTTTTTTTAATTGTACCTTTTACTTGTCTCTTGTATCTTGTGTGCAATAAAAAATATTCTTATCTTATCTTATCTTGAATTGGTTTAACCGCTGAAGCATGCAGATTACCAAAAATCATAGACATTGTTCTCATCGGTCAAACATTAAGCGCGTCCAATACATCGAAATCAAGACTTGAACGTCTCCGAGGCCCAACATTGTTGAATCTATTCAATAAGGAATTTATTCCGTGCTCGACTTTAATTCTGTTCATTCATTAAACTCTGAAAGAAAATGCGGCATACAAAGACGAAAGGAAGTCTGATTTCGACTTAAGTACACTTCTGATTTTTCATATTCTTTGACATGTCAAAGTCAACCATAGACCTGTTGTGTTTTTTTTTCTACCGTTCAGAAACACAATTAAAAAAAAATAAGAGCCTCAAATGCCGTCGCCGTTCGCTAAACTGGCCGGCGCCGGCCAGTATAACGAAAGAAACCGGCTTTTAGGAATCAACGCTTGGGTTTTGGACTTGAGTATAATAATTATGATGAATGAATCCATTGCAGATTTTACACTTACACTGTCTATCTGTGGGCATATGAAGTGAGTGTTAAGCACTCAGAATAAAGGTCATAGCCCACTTACACGACTCTGCTCCCACCCGGCAGACATAATATAATTCAAATATGTGCTTTGAATATTGCTCTTTAGATATATTTTACATTGGCATCATTGTCGGCTGACAGCTGACAGCGAGCTGTCTGCTAATTTATGATGCCAATGTAAAATATATCTAAAGAGCAATATTTAAAGCCCATATTTGAATTATATTATTTTTTGCCGGGTGGGAGCAGTCGTGTAAGTGGGCTATGACCTATAGTCTTATTCTGAGGCTAAGCGCCACCATAGAAGGGCTTGAGAAGAGAACTATAGCTAATTATCACAAACTTGTTTTAGATTCGTGCCGTGAATCCTACCCGCACTTGTTAGTTCTTTAATCTATTTTGCATACATAACCATACAATAAAATTATTTTCAGGCATCAAATTATGGATTCCAACAAATAAAACAGTCGATTTCATCTCGTATGAAGTTTATTATCGTTATTTAATCATGATTTAGTACATTAATTTACATTGATAAATAAATGCTCACAATATATACTCAAAAGTGAAGTCAAGCAAAATCAATCAATAAAATAAAGTTACAAACTACAGAGTAATATTTAATGAGAATAAAACAATTATATCTAAGTAATCGAACGAAGAATATAATTCAGGCTAAGATTAACGAAATGCTACAAAAAAAAATACTATAGTCACCAAAACCAATGAAAATATCTTTGAGTCATTGTAATCATGTCCACCAGTGGACAAGAACCATTAAGTTGATATTTTATTAAACAAATCAATCCGGACTTGGCCCCCGTGGTGGAGTATGGCCTATACCTTCCTCAGGGAAGAGACCCATGCCCTTCGTTGATGATGATGATATACGGACTTATTATATGTGTCTATTTATTATATGAAGCAAAAATGTCCACTGGTGAACAGTGGGAAAAAACCTTATTAAATGTCATTAAAAAGCGAGGTGCACATCAATCCATACAATTTCATATAACACGGTCCTATAATAATGATGCTAATTATTATTAAAATATCTAAACTAGATGCTAGCAAAATGGTACGACAAGAAATGGGATAAAATTTGTACAAATCGCCAATACTGATTCACTTTGAGGAATGTTTTTGTTCTGTGAAAATATGGGAACGGTTTAATACTAAGTATACATATAAGTAGTCTAAAATAAAAGCCTCATCACAGCTATACAAGTTTTAGTACCAAACCTACTGGATGAAGACTACAATATACCATGAGATTTTATTCGTTTCACAGAAGACACTGTAAACCCATCAACATGTCAAGGAGTATACATACCACAGGGTTGAGAAACAACTGTTACAGTGTATTACATAACCAAACAAACTTACAAAATTCGAAAAAACGAATCTCAAATCAAATACAGCATTCGGTAAAACACATCCGATAGAGACGTTCGCAGAAACCGATTTAACCAGAAGAATACCATCGGCAAATCGGTAGTCACCACGTGTTACTAATGAACAAACAATCTGTAATTCTGTTAGTACCTAGGTAACAAGGAGAATTAATTCTCCTTGTAGGTAATTAGAAAACGAACCCATAGTTTTGTCATGACTTAACTTATGAGAAAGACAAAACCAACAGCCAATGTGGTTGGATTTTAACTACAACTGGGTACCCAATCCCGTCGGTTAAATTCAACATACAGAGTATTGCTCTCAAATAGTAAACGGAAAGAAGCAAACTCATTTTTAACAGTCTTAAAACTCGCTCAAACAACCTTAAAACTAATATTTAGTTAGAACTTTACGATCAAAACCAATGGGGGCGATGTAACAGTTAACTTTTCAGCATTTATGAGTTTTCAAATTACATTGAAGACCATATTGCCGAGTACCAAATCAGTTCATACATAAAAAAGTGTTTTAGAACGTACCTAAGTTATAATTTTTTATATTCCTTCTTGGCTTTTAGTTGGTTACAGGTGTTAATATTTTCTCTATTTCTTTGTTTAATAAATAAGAAAAGACCTCGCAATACAATGATTTAAAGAGCTTTGAAATTGTATCTACTACCTTTACACAAGTGTACTTAGCACTCGTGTAAATGCAAATATATTTTAATCTACAAATATGATAAATAAACACATACTGGGTGACATTTTCACCGGTACAATAAATTTTACCATATCATTGGTATGGATAATAGATTACATTTATCGAATAAAATTACCATTTGTTTTTTTCATTTTCATTAATTTATCCTTCATCCAATTTGTAACTCATGGGCACCCATTACAAGGTGTCATCGCGGTGCGAGGCAGAGGGCGGCGGGGTGGGGCGAGTGAGTTACGCGCGCAACACGATGTTTACAAACCGCGAGTATTACGAAATGGTTCGTAGTTACTTTCTCAGTGGGAAAAATACAGTGCAGCTCGGCGGGTATACGCTGAAGAAAGTTTGCCCCACCTGATAAATGCTGGTTTTATTTAACCTCAAATACTCAACACCAGGACATTCATGAGAGTGACGCAGCATTTGCTAGACTACGGACAGTTCACTTCACCAGCGCACGCTCAAGGCCGAGGAGGGAGACCTCCCTTGGCCGTGGAGATCGAGGAACAGATATTCGCGTTCTTCGAGGAAGACCCCAGAAGGAGCACCAACGACGCGGCACGCACGGCGCACTTGGGCGTTGGACGTGGTGTGGAAATTCATACCACTACCAACCAGTGCAAGCATTCCACGCCGGTGACGGTCCTAAGCCCGTGCAAGTATGAAGGAAGAATTGAAATCAAGTAATAATTTTTTTGCTACGTCATGCCTACTGGCTGCGCCGCCGCCGCTTCTTTTCCTTCCCGCAAGCCGCGCGCAGTTGCCAGTTCGTGCGTTTAGTTGTGCTCATGCGTAATGAGTCCATATTTCTCTAAGATTCGCGGATAAGTTCAGACATTGGTATTTTTGTTTTTTTGTACCAACGGGGGTAGTAACAAAAAATGTTGGTATTTGTATTTTGGACTTAGTATTACGTATGTTGATTTATTGTACCGGTAAAAATGTCACCCTGTATACCTAGTTAAATTGTAACACAATTTATTGATTGACGTAGTATTACAAATTTATAAGGTAAAGCACGGTTCATTGAAGAAAGTAACTGAACAACTATATGCCTCTCGCCGCACAATATGTTGTATGAGCGAGATACAAATATACTGTATAGCTATCTATATATACTGTATATACTAGCTTAATTTGATCGCGAATTATTAAAAGTAACTATTAAAAGTTGTGAGTATTGCTCACTCCAATTTTCACCGATGCAAGGTAAATACTAAAACAATATAATTACAAGATAGACACGATTTTAAAGCTCTAGAAAGCGCCTATCTACATGAGTACCTTTTTAAGTAGACAATCTTGGGGCATTCACTGTAAAACAATTACACATCTTACGTCATAGATCGTGCTTAAAGTGCGAGTTATACAATTATATTTGCCGACTATCCACGTATAATTTTGACCTAACACTACTTTATAGTTTCAAGTTCTTGGAATTCGATCGAATTCGGTTTACTTCTCATTACATCATGTTAGTTACAGAATTAGTCTAGTTTCTATGTTTTCGGCCTTTTTATCCTCTTCAATACTGACCTTCAAAATATCAATGGTATTTATTGTTATTTTCAAAGTCAGGACTGAGATGTTATAAAAAACACGATTCTTCAGAGTCCTCGGAGGCAGTTTATGTAATCTGTGGTTACATCTTTTCCTTGTAAAATCTCCACAACAGACTAATTTTATCGTCGTTTACAGTGTTTTAAAGAATCGTGTTTTTACGACCGTTTAAACTGTTATCTTCCAATAAAATCCACTTGAGACTCTCTTGTTTTTTGACACATATTCGTGTCTCAAGAACCACAATTTAATATTTCGACTAATATCTAATATTAGGTGCCGTGTGGTAACAATCATCGGAACCGCGGTCGAATTTGTTTATGGTAATTTACAGATCACTGGCAAGCATTTCTTTAGAATTGTCTTCTATTTTTACAAAATACCGAAAGATCAACAGTTTTGATAAGCCACATGTGTCTAGAGACGGACTTTCAGATATCCATTAAGAACCCCAGATTTAATTACCAGTACGGTCTGAGACTTTTAATTGTTTATTTAACATTCATCTGACGTCAATTTGATCCAAAGGACCTTATCTAATGCTTCCCAAGTATAACTTTGTTCCAATAACATACAACAAACTACACTCTAATATGACCCATGTGTGACATACAATAACAGTTACAATTGCACTAACATTACTTAGGCCAAGGGTCGGGGGCCTTCGGACACTATAAAGACACAAACATTATTCTCAATAATCAACCAACATCGGAGCACAGAAATATCAGGAACCATAAAAAAAACGATCACAATTTCTCCAACGCAAGTTAAAGTCTACTACCGCTATCCTGTTTTTTGTTTGAAAACCTTTAAGGCCAAGTAGCAAATAGCTGTTCATTTAATATAACATACATAACCAAAATATCATCATGGAAGGTTTTATGGTACATTCAAAGTTTAGCTACAATTCTTCAACATCAATCCATTTCTCTAACAAGTTCAGGCGTATATGGCACAGCCATCTCTCTAGAGAGAGAACAAATTCCCATACGAGCTTCATAGGTCACGAAATATCAAAGTTCAACATAGCCGCCAAACCACAGCGGTACCGTTACGGCATGATTCAGAAAACTTTGCGTGCGGGAATCGCCTTTAACACAAATCAATACAGGTCAGATCCCAAGTGATATACATGTGATGCGATAGGAGGGAAAGAGAGCTACCGTGTCGAACCCGCGGCGTATGAGCGGGACGGCCTATCTCCTGGAAGAGTTGCGGATCTGTTGAAGTTTGAGTCGTAGAGCCTCGACGTCGGCTTCGTTCTTGTTGGAGATGTGATGCGTCGTGTTCAGCTGTGGAAGGAAATTGAGCTTTGTAATTCATCCATCCATATTGATAAAGCCACAAACATAATTGATAAGGAGTCAAGGACATGCATGTTTGTGATGCATGGAAATGGCCAAATCGTAGGTACCAAATCTTTCGTACAAATCAAGTACCAGTTGCTTTATTTCGTATTTCTATAAAACAGTTCACTCCAACAGCCCTCTCGGACACCCCAAGTCAGGCATTATTCTTTGTCTAACAAATTTAATTGAGCTGTTTTTAATTTTAAAATTAAAGTAATTTATTGTAACGACACCTAGTAACGCTCGGGCGCGCAGTCGAGCAAGCGGGTGTTTAGTGGAGAGCGCGCCTTCAGACCCGCTTTGGCCCGCACCCAGTCAGTCCCTTGTCCTTTCATTATCAAACTTACCTACATGAAGCACTCAAAAAAAAAAAAAACTCCAGGTCTTGGTTGTCTACATGTTTGTGACGTCGCTGTTTCTGGTTCCCACGACACAGGGTATCCTAGTGTGGGGCCAGAAGCAATGTATGTGCTTGTGTGTAAATGTTTATGTTTATGTTTAAATCAGACATACAAATCAGACATACAAACTTAGACATATGCCCTATAATTAAAGTGTAACTGACGTCGAGATAGGGGTCGATGCTGACTCGCACAGTCGAGCACGCAATTGTTTAGCGGAGAGCGCGCCTTTAGACCCGCTTTGGCCCGCAACCAGTCGGTCCTTTCATGTTATTATTATCAAACTGAACCGTGCCAAACTGCGTCCCCCACAGCCAAAACGAACTAGTCAAGTCAGACAAAAAACTGAGTCGTATATAATCAAACGTAGCCCCGGCTGCTTGGGTGATCTTAAACAATCACGAAGGTTAAGCAACATTGGGCGCGTTCAGTGCATGTATGGGTGACCGTCTATGACTGACGCTAGTGGTATTTTTCCGAGCGGTTCCGTGCTTCGCAAGGCACGTTAAGCAGTTGGTGCCGGCTGCCGTCGATAGATGGCAATCGTTAAGCCGAGAGGCCTTAGGGCGGCTTGAAAACTTCTGACAGTAAGACCAGCCACTAGTCTTACAAGCCTCCACCGAGCCGGACTCGGCCTCCGTGGCGGAGTATGGCTTATACCCGTACAGAGACTCGTGCCCCTCGGTGGGTACATAATGGGTTGATGATGATATAATGAAACAAGCACTCACGTCGAGCTGGGGGTCGATGCTGGCGCGCTCGGGCGCGTCGAGCGCGCGGTTGTCGAGCGGCGAGCGCGCGGGCGCGAGGCCGAGGCCGAGGCCGAGGCCGAGGCCGGGCGCGGGGGCAGAGTCCTTGAGCCCGGCCTTGGCCTGCAGCGCCCGCAGCCGCTCCAGGAAGATCACGTGCGACTTCTCCTCGTTCTCGTTGTTTATGTCTGGAAGGAGGCCGGCGGAAATCTCTTTACACGGTGATTCTCAGAACTGCATAATTTCTTTGGCGCGTTTTTTTCCTTTAAACTCAATAAAAAGTAACATATTCTATTGTTACTACCAACAAAACCTACAAATACGTTACAATACAATCTTCAGGGGCCAATAAACCCACAATTTATGTATGTTAGTTTTTATTGAGTTAATATGAAAAAACATGCGCCAAAGAAATTATGCAATTTGAGCGGTTTTCTGAATCACCCTACAACGTTTTTTTTTTTCATATTTCTTTCATTCTACGTTTCTTCGGACATTCGGACAGAAAAAGCTTACTACTCTGTGGTTGAATATCGGGACGAACATACGAATTGACATTTATTTATTATCGATTATCTATATTATTTTCATTTTTTTTATAAGGAAAACTAACAGCTTATCAATAACACATTAAATTAGTAAAAGTGAATTAAGTAAAAGTGAGTCTCCTTGCACCTTTGTCGTCTGTCCCCAACTCACCAAGGCTCCCCGCCATATTATTTTGTTCTGCAGTGTTACAAATAGCAATCGATTACTTTTGAATAGTGACATCGACACGTTGGATTTTGGAGGTATCGTGACACTATTTTATTGAATACTTTTTATACCATGACATGAATATTATCTGGAAAAATAATTGCAAACTAGTGGCGGAATAGTCAAACGCATCTCTGATTTGTTTTGAAAATTGGTCAAAATCATGACACATGTGAGGCTACACGTCATTGGTTAAAGGTTAAGGTTTTATTTTTAAAACATTTTATAATATAAGAGTACACAAGGGACAGTAAAGGTCATAGCCCACTTACACGACTCTGCTCCCATCCGGCAAAAATAATATGATTCAAATATGGCATCATAAATTAGTACAGTCTGTTTTTTCATTCAATGCAAAAAAATATATATTGTCACGTTGACATCTCCATACAATTCTTAGGCTGTCAATGTCTGAATGTTGCTAGTACGTAAAAACTAAATAACCCCATTTTACTTCAAAGTTAAATTGTGTATGCTACGCAGGCGTTTTCTTTTAGACTTTGCTCTTACGAGTAATTCAATTTTAATGTCTTTGATGTGATAAGGATTTTGGTCACACGAGTCTTCTATTCACGGTTAAAAAAAATCTACCGAGTTAACCCATAGGTTTTATAGCGGTAACACAGCGTCATTTTTTTTGGCATATCCTCGTGAGGCCCGACCTTGAAAAGAACAATTGATTTTGTGATCACTTGAAGGCATTGGGCCTCACGAGGATAGAATTAAAAAATGGACTATAGACGGCTCGCTGTCAGCTGTCAGCTAATTTACGATGCCAATGTGAAATATATCTAAAGAGCAATATTTGAAGCCCATATTTGAATCATATTATTTTCGCCGGGTGGGAGCAGAGTCGTGTAAGTGGGCTACGGCCTTTAAGGCTCTACTGTTCTGTATTGTATTCTAAGGGAATTGTTAGCTGTCTAATTGTTGTTATTACTTAAAATCAATACTTGAACTCCAAAATGGCGGAGGACGCTGGTGCCTGTAATACAGTGAAATTTATCACTAGAATAGGCACCAACGGACCCTCCTTATAGTTAATTAAACTAGATTTAATTTTTGCTACGCCCTTTAAGTTTAAGTAGTAAGGAAAAATTTTACTTTGATTATGAACAATAAACTTATTACTATTATTTAAGGTGTGCAGTACACAGTATCATTTGGCACTGACTGAAAATCAGCGCTGAAGGCTTGTCCTTCAGCATAATGCTGAGTCAGCTGCCATTTATAACAGCAGTGACACGCCGTGATCTTTATTTTCCTCCTGTTTTCTTCTGATTCTTTGTTTTGTACTAATTTTATGGTTTAATTTTTGGATTTATTTTGTTTTATGGCGTGTGTTTTGTTGTTATAATAAATTTTTCTTCTTCTTCTTCTTCTTCTACACTGACCGACGCTCTCTGCGCTGAAGTCGCGGCGGTACTTGGGCGCGGCGGCCAACCGACGCTGCTCGCCGACTTCGCGCAAGCCGCGCTCCACGTAGTTACGGAAGTAGAAGGAACTTCCCTGCATGAACGTCCAGATGTCCACCTCGGGGTGGCGCTCCTGCGAAACACTAAAGGCTAAAGTCTGGATAGGCTATTAGACAGTGTGAAGAT
The DNA here is from genome assembly GCA_947310845.1 of Yponomeuta plumbellus. Lineage (NCBI taxonomy): Eukaryota > Metazoa > Arthropoda > Insecta > Lepidoptera > Yponomeutidae > Yponomeuta > Yponomeuta plumbellus. The sequence continues at coordinate 5,506,178 of OX371206.1, forward strand.
GACAGTATTATTTGAATCATCTAATATCAGAGGCGGCAACATCCATTCTGTTGGATTTTGTATAAAGTGACAAAAACGAATATTGTGAAATTTATTCATCACTTAACTTAGATATTTTTTAAATATATAATATAATATACCTACAATGAGAATGATCGTTTTCCACTGCTTTATTAAACGGATATGGCCTTTTTAAAGCAGTTTTCACAAATAACCGACGAAATGGATATTGCCGCCTTTGATATTAGATGACTCATTTATATGTCTTCGAATAAATTACGAGTCAAAAACCGCTTTACGGCAATTTAACCCTTTAACGGGCAGAGCTAGTAGACATTTTTCATTGGTTTTGGACTTTATTTAAAAGTGATAAGGTTCAATTTATGGTGTCCATATTTTGGACAGAGCCCTAAAAGGTTAACTACAAAAAAAAAAACTTTTTGTAAAAAAAACACATGATAAAATTTGATAATTATGTATCTGCAGCCATTGTATCGAAAACGGCCTGGATTGGCCGATTCTATGATGGCGTCACGTGTCAGTAAAAATGGCATCTGTCATTCATTCGTTCCTACGTTCATTAGTTGGTTTACTGGAAAGTGACGTTATAATTCCTATGCCACGCCATATTGCCCAAGATACCGTTTTGGTGGCTTATTTCAAAAGTAAATTTTCGTTTGCCATTTTTAGAAGAAATACAAGAAAGAATTTAAAATGACCACTTTCTAAGGAGTCCATGAACACCAACAAAAATATGAGATGGTTTTCAGAAACCAGTCAAATAGCCTATTTTGGGTTCTGTAACCCAAGTGTTACGAAGTCTCCACACTTCCGTCTGTCTGTTTGCCATCTGTTTCTCACGAACCATGATAGCACCAGTAAAAGTCTAGTAGTCTGCGGAAGCAGAACGTTAGAAGTTGCAACGCGTCCATATTATCTCGTCTATTTATAAAATATTTTGTTATAAATATCTATGTAATATGTATTAGTATGTACTTATTTTATATTAAGTATTAGTTTGTATTGTATTATAATATTGTTATGTATGTGCTCGCACCTTACTTTCAAGTAACTATCTATTTTATCTTTCTTTTTTGCACGCCCACCTCAATTTTTGCCTCTCCTGGACCTCCTGTGGGTTGACTGGTAGAAAATGCCATTAGCATTAAGTCCACCTTTTGTACACTATTGTTTGTGCAATAAAGAATTAATAATAATAATAATAATTATGCTCCTTACTGCGTATTCGCTTCAGTATTAGCGCCAACTTCTAATGAACGCCTCGGGGCAATCCCCCGGCGCTGAGGAGTACATAGTTCAGTCGATTCGAAGTATCACTCACCCTCAGATCTGTATTATGCGCCAGTTCCTCGTGAACCCCTCTGGGCAATCTCCCGGCAGTGAGGAATACATTGTTCGGTCCTAATAACCTATCTACAGATAACTGACAGTTAGCTATCCACGCTATATTGAAATGTTCCGTTTTTCTTTTCTATTGAGTGGCCTATCACTAGTTAACATTTTGACTGGTGGTAGCCGGTTGGTAGGTTATTGGGACCGGGCATCAAAGTATCACTCACCCTCAGATCAAACAGCTATTGCAGCGCGTCCGTATTATGCGTCAGTTCCTCGTGAACGCCTTGGGGCAATCTCCCAGCACTGAGGAATACATAGTTCAGTCGATTCGAAGTATCACTCACCCTCAGATCAATTAGCTGTTGCAACGCGTCGGTGTTATGCTCCTTACTGCCTATCCGCTTCAGTATTAACGCCAGCTCCTAGTGAATGCCTCGAGGCAATCCCCTGGCGCTAACTAATACATAATACATAGTTCAGTCGCTTTGAAGTATCACGCCAGCCCTCTGTCATTAATTTAAGATCTAACTTGTAATGTGTTTGTGCTGTTGGTGTGCCTAAATAGATAAAATAAAATAAAAATCACTCACCCGCAGATCAAATAGCTGTTGCAACGCATCGGTGTTATGCTCCTTACTGCCTATCCGCTTCAGTATTAGCGCCAGTTCCTCGTGAACGCCTCTGGGCAATCTCCCTGCACTGAGGGACACATTCATCGGTACGTTGGTGAGGACGGACCCCGTGGACGCGTCGCCATTGTTGTTTTCTTTCTTATCGTCGAGCTTCAGTTGCTGGAAGGTAATTCGGTGAATTAGAGACATCAAGTTTGACCGGATAATCGCCATCTGGGTCTAAAATCTTATGTAGGGCGTGATATAGCACATAATGGTCCTTGAAGATTTTTTTCAAATATATTCAAGAGCACCTCAGCATAAAAACAACTTTGTTATGCTGTGTTAAAGCGCAGGTATAAACTAATGCGTTTTTTTAATTTTAAAAACATGACGATGATGATGGCGAAAACAGAAAGACGTGGCGTGCCTATGTAAGTCCTATATGCAGCAATGGACGAGTAAGGGCTGAAATTATGAGCTAATGATTGAAACATCGTGAACTTGAGAGTAAAATTACAACCCGATTGGGGAAACCTACAGCCGAGATTATGGTAAATCATAAATGACATTATAAATTACGATAATCAGTAATCACAACAAGGCAAGAATAACATAGCATTTAGTATATAGATCGCTCGTAGCCTGGGCTGCCTGAGTGATCTTAAACGATCACTAAGGTTAAGCAACATACAGCGCGTTCAGTCCATGGATGGGTTTCTGACTATGACTAACGCTATTGGCATTTTTCCGAGCGGTTCCGTGCTTCGCAAGGCATGTTAAGCAGTTGGCGCCGGCTGCCGTCGATAAATGGCAGTCGTTAAGCCAAGTCAGAGGCCTTAGGGCGGCTTGAAAACTTCTGACAGTAAGACCAGCCACTAGTCTTACAAGCCTCCACCAATCCGGACTTGGCCCCCGTAGTAGAGTATGGCCTATACCTTCCTCAGGGAAGAGACCCGTGCCCCTCGGTGGGGACATAATGGGTGGATGATGATGATGATAGTATATAGATGAAGTCATAGCACCAGTCCCGCTGCTAAGCAGCGGGCGAGACTGGTGTCGAGTCGTACGTAAATCTTATTAAGGTTCAGTCTCCTTATTTAAGTGCTAGCAAGCACTTTACACTAATTACAAATCCAGTAAATTTCCACACGCGGTACAACATACTTTTTTATAAACAAAGGAGAGGATATTCCGTCTCACCTTGAAAACTTTAAGCAAGTAGGGATAGAGATCAGACTCGTTGACGTCAGGTATCTGCGTGAGATGGTTCGTTATGGACGAGCCCTTCATCTTGACTAGAGTGTGGACTAGCGTCTTTACGGTCCTGGAACAAAGGGGAAGTCACATTCTTCGTAAATTCTCCATTATGTTGGCAATACTGCAACACTGAGTGAATGAAGATGGATGAATGAACGATGAATGAATGAATGAGTGAATGAAGCTTCCTTTTTCTCTCTCTCTGCCTTCGTCCACCCTCCATGACGGTGCAAATGTAATTATTTTATGTTAAACTGTGTTTTCAAGTGCAAATAAACGGCGAGGTCAGCCTAAGAACCCACGGTTTTTTTCTTAACTACAGTCCACTGCCCATTATCGTGTTCTCATTACCTACATTCAAATCAAATCGTTTATTTTGACGAAAGACACATGACATACTGTTATAAAGAGTATACCAACAGGTAGCTAAATAACTAAATTTTTCAAGCACTACTCAGATGTTGTAGTCTAGATTCACTCGACATATTTATTCGTAAACACAATCTGGACGCTGAAACACCGTCATTGTCGACACCGATCTATTTATTATTTCATATCGCCACACATTCAACTCATTCATTCATTCACGCACTCAACTCACTCATTTCCTGATCTGCTCTTTCGATTTATTCTGCACACATTTCCTTCCGCCCACTTAGTCTAACATCCGCTATATTACAAAGACGAAAAGTAAGTTACATCGTTGTAAGTTTGTATCTGCGAAAGTGATTATCCGATTTCAAGTAATTAGAATGGATCCGTTTACAACGCGAACGTAGTCTCTTTTAAACATAAAGACAATCTTGATACTGAAAAACCATCTTTGTGACACGCACACACCTACCTATCGCACACACAGATGTCCCATTCCATTTGTGCGTGTGTTTGCGTGAGTGTGTGTTCACTGTCACTCCGTGTGTGATTGCGTGTGCGTGTATGTACGTGTCTATGTATGTAATAAAAACCACTAACCTGTAAGGCGTATCGCTCATATCGGGATTCTTTTTCCAGTATGAGTTGGGATATGCTTTATAGAACAGGTGTATCTTGTAGAGCACTGTATCGTAGTCTATGCTGTTGACGTCCCAAGTGCTGATCATCTTCAGGGTCTTCCAGAAGCACTTGAGGAGCAGGTCTTGGTAGCGAGGGTAGGCAGGGTCTGAGACGCCGATTGACTCGTGAAGGAGTGTCACTATGGCACTGGAAAGATAGTCTTAGGTTAGGTTTAGGTGTTTTTTTAGTGCTGGAAGAGTGCTATGGTTTATTGTTGCTGCAAGGTTATACAGTAAAGGACCATTTAATATTAGACTACAGTAATAAATTTATATTCAAATATTTTATTCACAATAAAAACAAAATGTTTACTTTATGGACGTCAAAGTTCTTAGCTTCACAATTAATAGGTTAGGTGGAGAAGAGACTAACAAAGAAACTCCACATTAATTCCTTTCAAAACTGTAAACAATATTATTTATTCTAAACATTATCAAAAACCACGAAAAATCATTAGATTTTGTTTTTCTGTAGCTGGAATAGCTTTATTCTTCCGATAAGGTTATAATGCTAATTTACCATTTCATATTCTGTCTCGTTTAGGCTAGATTAATAACTCAGCTAAGTATACGTAATGACGACGTCACAGCTCAGTATAAGTGGCGTCTGTCATTCATGTCGTTCTTACGTTCATTGGTTTTGTTTACTGACCTGAGACTTTATGACGCCATATTGCTCAAGATGGCGTTTTTAAAGTGAATTTTAGAAGAATTTAAAATAACCACTTTCCGAGCAACCAATGAACACTAACGGTACGGCCACACTACCGCGATAACGCGAAGAAGTCTTCGCGTTGTCGCGACATTTGTGGCCAAAAAATTAGTCCTATCGCGAAAGGGGGAACACGAAATTTTGCCCCGACAACGCCTTCAAGTGTGGCCGCAGCGTAACAAAGAAACTGAGCCGGTTTTCAGAAAGCTGTCGAACGGCGTATTACTCACGCGAGCAAGGCGGTTCGCGGCGAGTGCTCTAGGAGCCGGACGCAGACATTGTTAAGCACCCGGACCAAGCGCTCCGCGTCGGCGGTCGGCGCGGCGGCCGGAGCCGGCGTGCAGCCGCCCAACACTCGAAGCAACTCGCCCAGTAACTGTGCCACGCCGGCGGAGCCCACCCGAGACCCGCAGCCCGCCGTCTCGTAGAACTGCCGGGGGTTGCCAAATGAGATTGGATCGTAGATTCAAACACACGATCCGCTCTCTCTCTCTCTCTGAATCGCTCGTAGCCTGGGCTGCCCGAGTGATCTTGAACGATCACTAAGGTTAAGATTATGAAATAGCAACATACGGCACGTTCAGTCCATGGATGGGTCACCGTCTATGACTAACGCTAGTGGCATTTTTTCCGAGCGATTCCGTGCTTCGCAAGGTACGTTAAGCAGTTGGTGCCGGCTGCCGTCGATAGATGGCAGTCGTTAAGCCAAGTCAGAGGCCTTAGGGCGGCTTGAAAACTTCTGACAGTAAGACCAGCCACTAGTCTTACAAGCCTCCACCAATCCGGACTTGGCCCCCGTGGTGGAGTATGGCCTATACCTTCCTCAGGGAAGAGACCCGTGCCCCTCGGTGGGGACATAATGGGATGATGACGATCTGCTCTCTGGTGTCGGGTACAAATATAATTCTGTGGCCTGGTGCTAATAGGGCCAATGTCAGTAATCCCCGTCCTCACTGCAGCCCTTTTGAAACTAAAAAATTCTACTGTACCGGTAGAAAGTCATACACTCTATACATTGGCCTCTTTACATCTCATCTTTGAAAATATTCTCGTTGCACTTACGCCCTTTTAGCACAAATAACTATGTACATTTTTCAATACTTTGGCATCAAAAGCTCTCAAGACTTTGGCCCTTTTAGCACCAAGCCACAGAATTAGTTGGGTGTAAGGACGCCCTAGAGAGCGATTATTTAATTATTTAATTTGCAATAAACAAAGAAATATGAACACACCGAACACCATCATTGGACACATCTGAGCGCGTTTCCTATTGCCAAAAAATTATGTTTTTTTTAATATTAATTGAGATGTATGCTCAACTTTGCTTTATTACTGAACAGGTGAACGTCAAAAAATCTGTATCCATTGGATCGTCTATGGCACACTGGACTGAATGAACTACGTTCGTTTAGTAAATTTTGTGCCGCTTAGCACCTGCGCTGTGCACTACGCCTGTATTAATTGGGTATTTTACAGGATGTCAAATGAGTTACTTTTAAAACGGAATTTTGTATGAAAATACTTGCTTGTGACGTCACATTTCAGAGCACTCTTTTTATGTTTCATCTATTTAAAATTTGTAATAACTAGTAAATGATTAAAAGAAATACATTTTCCGAATCATTTTGTAATATTTGTTTTAATCGAGCATCTCAAATAATTTATTGTTGATAGTGTCAAATACCGTATTTAGCCATCGAGAAACTAACCGTCGTGAGCGCCTGCGCTGAGTACGGGTGTACGGGCTAGCACTATTTATTACCTTTTAAGAATATTAAATGATGTTTGACTTTGCAAGTATTTATTGCACTCATGGATCTTGAGATTCTTGGTATACGAACACTCATACCTAATTTGTATTAGCTTTAAGTGGATTTGAGAAAATATCGTCAGAGTGGAGTTTTTTTTCGCTGCCTTTTTCTCCACTACAGACGGCCCTAAGGCAGCGGCTAACATTATACATAACTGTATGTACATTGACATTCAACAAGCAGAATGTAAATTCTTTACGTTGAAATAAAAATTTTTGAATTTGAATTTGAATTTTGAACTATACAAACCTTTCTAGGTCGCCGTATAGCTGATTGTGCACCGCGCACAGTCGAGCTCACAAGCCTTGCTGCCTGCGCCAGACAGTTGGCTTTTGCCTCATGTTAGAAAAACTTGTTGTTTAATGGAGCAACACTTTAAGTTGTCAATATATTTTTCGGTGTCTTGCAACATCCTTGCCCATTTTGCATTCGTGCTGGTTGCCTTTGTCTATTTTATTATTTAATACAGTCCACGCTCTCAATACAATACAGCATTTTATTTCCTACACCTCTCATTAACAACAAACATGTACAGTGAAAAATAAAACATGAAAACCTAATATCAACAATCTACTTTCTTTAACCACCGTCGCCCTGCAACATACAACATCTGCTGTGCGACAGAGTTGAGTTGCACACGCTCTCCTCTGCTCGTACATATTGGTCCTTCGAGCCGGATGCTCGCATTTTTTTATCGACAGTATATGGACTTGACCAATAGCGTATATGACAAATTTCATAATTGGACAAACAGACGATTTAACCAACTACAGCTTTGACCACTGTCACATTGCACGAAATGCCGATTTAAGTTGGTCGCAGATTTGTCAGTAACGTACGCGCCGCACGCGCCAAACACGCCGAATTTTAGAATTCGTTGTATGCAATGATATGAAATCTCGTATATTTATCCGCACCGTACGCGCCGCATTTCGTAAAATACGGTACGAAGATCCGAAGAGCTGAATATGCTCCATATAAGTTCCTTTTTAATACTCAATACTCAATACTTTATTGCATTCCACAAGTTGTAGGGTTGTTACAATTTAACTTAACAGTTATTTGATGAGATCTTTGTGGACCCTGTAGGGCACGCAACATTTTAAAGTGCTATTTGAAATATGCATTACATTAACTTACAATTGAAAAATATTGAATTAATAATCATGCAATTTTAGTTATTCTATTTAAAAGATTATATTTAAATGTTATTTGTGAGTACAATAAAGAATATTCTATCTATCTATCTAAACAATTAATTATCTTGTTTCATCTATACTATCTTTAAAATATTCTTCTATGGTATAATAACATTTTGATATTAGTATTTTCTTTAGATCTTTATTGAAATTGTTGTCGTTATTTAATTCTTTTAAGTAATTTGGGAGTTTGTTATAAATTTTAATAGCCATTATCAATGTACTGGAAGAGTATAATTGCATTCGAGAGGTGGGTAATAACAATTTATTTTTGCGTCTTATGGGTCTTATAGAGACATCTTCTTTTTTTGTAAAAATTTCTTTATGTTGTCTGACGAATTTTGAGATTTCTAATATGTAAATAGATGGTAAAGTAAGTAGATTATAATGTATAAAATATGGTTTACAACTGTCTTTTGAATTAATGTTGTGAATCCAGAGTCTTTTTTTTTCTTGGAATTTAATTTTCTTCTTCCTCTGCCAATAGGCAGGCTATTACAACAATTTCTTCCATAGCACAATGACACCGCACCGTTTCACACCAGCGGCAAGAAAAAACTGCAAAAATTGTTGGCAACACATAGAAATGCGGCGCGTTCGGCGCATACGTTGCTGATAAATATGCGACCCAATTTTAAAATAAGGCGCGTTCGGCGTGTGCGGCGCGTATGTTAAGGACAAATGTGCGATAACCTTTAACGAATATGAGATTTCCCAATTGGGTATTTGACAGGATGTCAAACGAGTTACTTTTAAAACGGAATTTTGTATGAAAATACTTGCTTGTGACGTCACATTTCAGAGCACTCTTTTTATGTTTCACCTAATTAAAAATTGTAATAACTTGTAAATGATTAAAATAAATACATTTTCCGAATCATTTTGTAATTTTAGTTTTAATCGAGCATCTCAAATAATTTATTGTCGATAGTGTCAAATACCGTATTTGGCAGGCTGCGGCTTACCGTGGTGAGCGCATTTACCGTGGAACGCGCACACGTACCAATGGGGTAGTTTCCAGGGTCATAATAATTAAATTCTATTTAGTCCGTATTTTAGATTATAAAACAATATTGGACACGTATTTTTTCTTTTTTCGATTAAACAAAATATAACAAAGATATAGCCCACTAAAGTTACGTGTGACGTCACTCCGCGCCAAAAAAGGCAGCACGGCGTGACGTCACATGCAACTCTAATGGGCTATATCTTTGTCATTTTTGGTCTAATTTACAAATAAAAAATACGTGTCCCTTATTTTTGAATAATCTAAAAGACGGACTATAGTACATTGTTCACCGAGAGGAGAAAGTGACCGATTACCGTCGAGGGTGTCGTTTGAAGCCCGAGCCGTAGGCGAGGGCTTTAAAACACCTGAGATCGGGAATCGCAGTTTCTCTCGAGTGATACATAGTGCTTTATACTACACCTACAAGGAAAATAAAAAACGAAATCTTTACTAATTGAAATTTATATTGAAATTGTTGCTAGTGGCCAGTGTCATTTTGCGAACTTGGAGATAAAAACTCACTGTAAAAACATTTTGGCTTTTGATATTTAGGTTACCGGCGCATAGTCTTACCCAAAATTAAAAAGAAAAACCACGTAAGAAATGGATTTTCATACACTTTTCTCTCCCGCTCAGATGCGTTTTCTCCCCGCATATTTGTTCGATATGCAATGACGTACTTTCTACCGTAAATTTGATAAAGTATCAAGGTACTTTCCTATTCGCCACTACTAGCCTATTCGCCAGGCTGCGGCTTACCGTGGTGAGCGCCTGCGCGATGCACTTGTAAGCGGGCAGCGCGTCGGGCGGGTCCCGTGCGCCGGTGCGCAGGCGGCGCACCTGCGAGGCCACGGCGCACACGAGCCGCTCCTCGTGCGCCGCCAGCGCCGCCGCCCGCCCCGACACCAGCGCGCCCGACACCAAAGACAGCGCGCGCACCGCGGCCTGCAGGGAAACCCACACTACTATACTGCCCAAAATTCAAAAATTCAAAAATTTTTATTTCAACGTGAAGAATTTACATTCTGCTTGTTGAATGTCAATGTACATACAGTTATGTATAATGTTAGCCGCTGCCTTAGGGCCGTCTGTAGTGGAGAAAAAGGCAGCGAAAGAAAACTCCACTCTGACCATCTTTTCTCAAATCAACTTAAAGCTAATACAAATTAGGTATGAGTGACTGCCCTCGTAAGGAAGAACGCAGCAATCGCAAAAACGCAGTTTTGAGTAATTAGCGAAAAACACATCACAAACATATGAATTTCATGTGATAACTGCATACTTTCTTATTGAAATTTCAGGTTTATTATTTTTTCACCTATAGATGTACCACCAGCGCGCCCGACACCAAAGACAGCGCGCGCACCGCGGCCTGCAGGGAAACCCACACTACTATACTGCCCTCGTAAGGAGGAACGCAGCAATCGCAAAAACGCAGTTTTGAGTAATTAGCGAAAAACATATCACAAACATATGAATTTCATGTGATAACTGCATACTTTCTTATTGAAATTTCAGGTTTATTATTTTTTCACCTATAGATGTACCACCAGGGAGCTCAATTTTGCATCCAAAGTAAAAACGCAGTAATGGCTACTACTGCGTTCTTCCTTACGAGGGCAGTATAGGCTATTTGACAGTGTAAAAATAACAGTATTATTTATACGTATTCGTACAGATGATGTGTCTAAGAACCGCTACAAGGCATTTTAATTATGATTTGTAAAAAAAACACAAGGTAAAATTTGATGACGTCACAATTCAATAAAAATGGCGTCGGTCATTCATTCTTTCTTACGTTCATTGGTTGGTTTATTGGGAAGTGACGTCATAATACCACTGCGGCGCCATATTGCCCAAGATAACGTTTTGGCGGCTTATTTGGAAAGTAAATTTTCGTTTGCCTTTTCTAGAAGAAATACACGAAAGAATTTAAAATGATCACTTTCTGAGGACTCCATGAACACCAAAAAACAATATGAGATGGTTTTCAGAAATCAGTCAAATAGCCTATTCTGCCCTCGTGACGACAAACACAGTACAGATCGCGACGCGTAAGTTGAATGACTTTGAATTCCCTCCAAACGACCTTGTCTACTTCCTAACTTGACAATTCCAAAGTCAAATAATACACGGTGATTAAGCCTACAGTCTCTCTCTCTCTCTCTCTGAGAGAAGTTATGTGCCCTATCGTTGGACGTACAATATTGTAGTACGATGTCTATGTATTATACGCTCACAGTAGTGTTTGTGCGACATATACTCGTAGTGTTTAGTTAGCAATAAGTTTTACTTAAAATATATTCGTTTCGTTACTAAGCACGGCACTTCATATTCGGAGGTGAACCAATAAACATGTGAACATAAACCTGCATTTTACCTCAAGCAACCCCTTCAGATCAGCGACCCAAGTATCATCATATTTCATGGCGACCCTGCCAGGATAGAAACCTGCTTATTATATTTCAATATAAGGTACTTGTTTACTCACATTGAGGTCGGGGCTGGCGATAGAGTGGATAGTATCGGCGAGCTGAGAGTCCTCTATAGTTTGTTGTGGCTGCGGCTGCCCTATCAAGGACGCGGGGTTGATATGTCGCGGCGGAGACATCGGCATCACGCTGGGGCAAACGAAAGGTTAATTAATTAATTGAGAGTCGTAATTGTCACACGACTGATATAATCGGCAAACTATGCTTTAGAATAAAAGTCTTAGATGTATAAGGGGATTCCTCTAAAACACTTTTGACCTCTTCACTCGCAGCCCCCCAGTACATCACATGACATAACTGACAGGGGTGTCATGGCGGCGCAACAAAAAATTATCAGGTTGCTTAAATATCAAATTATTATCTAACCAATGTACGTATTTGTTTGAAACAAAGAGAATTATGTATACTCTAGAATAACCACTTTACTAAACTATAACAACTTTGTCAAAATTCAGACTCGCAAATCCTTACAATCGGAGAACGAAAATGTAACGCACTTTTGCCCTTTGGGACAACTCTGTCTTTGTTGGGCGTTTGACGTTACCCTATGCGCGGAGACAAATTTGTTTTTGCAGGGAGTTGAAATATTAAGGGACAGAGTTACAGAAAGAAATCCTGCCATAAACATAACATATGCTCTTATAATAATACCTTCTATCAGTCTATTTCTCCGTCTAGGGACATTTCAGCGCGGGCCAACTTTCACTCTACCTCCCTTGGGTAAATGTAGCGCCCAGGCTGTCTTAAATTTTCTTCTCAGAGACAACAAGAAATAAGTCGGCGGTCAGCAAAGCTGCGGCAGCGGCACGGGCTCGCCGAGAAAGTCGATCCGTGACAAGTAGCAGACCCTGGCCTCTGCTCACTACCCCTCCTTAGACTTCCAGACACCCGCCAAAGCACTGACCTCTGGCGGAGCGTGGAGGAAGTCGAGCCGTGACAAGTAGCAGACCCTGGCCTCTGCTCACTACCACTCCTTAGAGTTCCAGACACCTGCCAAGGCACTGACCTCTGGCGGAGCGTGGAGGAAGTCGAGCCGTGACAAGTAGCAGATCCTAGTTTCTGCCTAGAGCTTCCGCCTAGGGTTCCAGGCACCGGGCGAAGCACTGACCTCTGTCGCTGCGCGTGCGGCGGCACGGGCTCGCCGAGAAAGTCGAGCCGTGACGAGTAGCAGACCCTGGTCTCTGCTCAAAACTTCCCCTTAAAGTTCCAGACACCAGCCAAAGCACTGACCTCTGGCGGAGCGCGGGCGGCGGGCTCACCGAGAACGCCGAGCCGTGACAAGTGACATACCCTGGTCTCTGCCCCACCCCTGGGTTACAGACGTGAGTGTATGCTGTCGCTCGCACCAGCCGAAGCACTGATCTCTGGCGGAGCGCGGGCGGCGGGCTCGCCGAGCAAGCCAGCACACCCTAGTCCCTGCTCGGAGCTCCCGCCTAGAGTCCCAGCCACCGGGCGAAGCACTGACCTCTGTCGCTGCGCGGGCGGGGGCGAGGGGTCGACGAGAAAGTCCAGCCGGGACAAGCAGCAGACCCTAGCCTCTGCCCAGAGCCCCCGCCTAGAGTCCCAGCCGCCGGCCGAAGCACCAACCTCTGCCGGAGCGCGGAGGAAGTCGAGCCGGAACAAGTAGCAGACCCTGATCCCTGCTCAGAGCCCCGCCTGGGGTTACAGACGTGAGTCTACGCTGTCGCTCGCACCAGCCAAAGAATCAACCTCTGCGGCAGCGGCGCGGGCTCACCGAGAAAGCCGAGCCGTGACAAGTAGCAGACCCTGGCCTCTGCTCACTACCCCTCCTTAGAGTTCCAGACACCTGTCAAAGCACTGACCTCTGGCGGAGCGTGGAGGAAGTCGAGCCGTGACAAGTAGCAGACCCTGGCCTCTGCTCATACCCTCCCTTAAAGTTCCAGTCACCGGGCGAAGCACTGACCTCTGTCTCTGCGTGGGCGGCGGGCGGCGCAACTGCGGCAGCGGCACGGGGTCGTCGAGGAAGCCGAGGTCGGGCTCGGGCAGCGCGGCGCGGCGAACGCGAGGCAGTTGCGCGTCCAACCGCGCCACCAGCTCGGGGTCCAGCCCGAACGGGCCCGCCACGGCGCGCGGCGACGCCGCGGACCTGCCGGCAAGGGGACACTCATGGTGGATTTACACGCTTGCCGAGCCTTGGCAAACATCGTCGAGCCCCAAGCGACCACAAATCTCGCTTGGCATTTGGAAGTCGTTTACATGCTTGTGAATGCGTCATTGTGCTACGAACATCCAAGCGTGGCAGACGCCGAAATTGTGTCGGCTATTGCTTTTGGTTTAACGTACTGATGTACAAATCCAAAAAAAATAAAATAAAAACAAGGAAAGCTCGACGACCACGAAGATGGTTGATGCTGAATATTCATAAAAATCTCATTAATTCACACATGAGCTCGTCGCGAGATCACATTAGCTACCAAACACGCACCAACATGTGAACGCGTCGCAAGCGCTTGCCGCAAGCGCCCTTTGATCTGTGTCCAAAAACCGACACCAAACGAATCGGCGACAAGCGTCTGCAAAATCACGCAAGCCAAGCCAAACGCCCTCTTTACACACTTGTACTTGTGGACGCTTGTTGAAACTTGGCAAGCGTGTAAAGCCGGCATTAGAGGGCGATGCATAATAGACGGGCCCGCCACGGCGCGCGGCGACGCCGCAGACCTACCGACGGGGTAGCAGTCAGGGGGCGATCCACAATAGGCTATTCTTAAAATGCTGCAAAATTGGGTATTTGACAAAAAGTCAAATGAGTTACGTTTAAAACGTTATAGTAACAAAATTTGCTATTCTGCAGATCTTGCTAATGCAGTTAAGGGGAGCCGAACGCACGGCGTTGTCCGATCTCCAATATGGCGCGCGAGCTCTAACGCCATGCTACATTCTCAGCCAGTTATTATTGGTAATATTGACGACCTCTGTGGCGTAGCGGTTAGCGCATATGACTACCATGCGAGAGGTCCCGGGCTCGAATCCCGGCTGGGGACAAAAAAAAAGAAACCCAGGTCTTGGATGTTTACATGTTTGTGAAGTCGCTGTTTCTGGTTCCCACGACACAGGGTATCCTAGTGTGAGACCAGAAACAATGTATGTGCATATATGTAAATAAATGAAAATAAAAAAAACGGAATTCCGTACGACAATACTTGCTTGTGAGGTCACATTTCAGAGCACTCTTTTTATGTTACATCTATTTAAAAATCGGAATAACTAGTAAATGATTAAAAGGATATATTTTCCGAAACATTTTGAGATTATTGTTTTAATCGAGCATCTCAAATCATTTTTTGTTGATAGTGTCAAATACCGTATTCTTACGATATTTCATTAGATCTATACGATCCTTTAACGACTTCTGTATTGAAAACAGTAGACATTGATTTGTTCACAGACAGCATTTCCGTTATTCGCAAAGTAATAGCTTCCAGATTTTGTTACTCGGTGTAGGCTTTATTACCGTACAACTTATTGACAGTGTGCTATCTTTCTTCGTTTATTCTTGGATTAGGTGACTGGTGTTTTGTGTCGTTTTCCTTCCACCACTACTATTTGCTCAAATAATGGCTATCTGTGAAAACTCTTTCTTGGCTTTCTGTTTCTATGTGTGTAGATTTAATGTGTTAGTGATAAGCTGTTAGTTTTCCTTATAAAATAAAAAAATAAAAACTCACGCCCGTTATCCCCGAAGGGGTAGGCAGAGGCACCAGTCTCTAGAACTGGACCCACGTTTTGCCGAATTTATAAAATAAAATAAAGTAAATAAAAATATTTAAAATTTCTGGTTTCTGGTGTAAAATTTAAAGTTTCTGGAAAAAATCTAGCGTTCATTGAGTGCTCGGAAAGTGGTAATTTTAAATTATTTCGTGTATTTCTTCTAAAAAGAGGAGTACAGTGCATAGTGTAGTCGACTCACGGGATCTCCGGCGCCATCGGGGCGTCCTCAATTTCCTCTTCTTCTTCCTCGTAGTCAGCACCAGGTGGGACCTCGATGGATATCACGTTTTTCGGTGGCTCGTCCTGCGAAAAAGATACAGTTAGAAATGTGGAAAGTAAAATTCAAAGATAGGCACTCCTGGCGAGTGGCGATAAAAGTCCTTGATAGCACGCGCTTTTCGCGATTGTGTGAGAGATAGGCATGGTATCAAAGTATGCCATTTCGCACGATGGTAGCAATCCATCCACTTTGTGATCAAAATTCACTGTACTTTTTATCTTGCCTCTCGCTAATACACCACCTAATTAACGTCGCATAAAACTAAATAGTTTCTTAGGGTTCCGTACTTGAAAAGGAAAAAACGGAACCCCTAACTATAAATACACTTTATTAAACATAAAAATAAACTTAAAACCATAATTATACTTAAAAGTTAACGTAAAACACAAGATACCTACGGCCGTGGATACCGCAAAAAACGTACATTTTGACACGCACAGCAATAGACATTTATAGAGTACTATCCACCATTATGCGGTGGTGGCGTAGTGGGGTTGACCTTTGCTTCTCGATCATGAGGGTCTGGGTTCGAACCACGCATGTACCAATGACTTTTAGTTACGTACATTTGTTTGTACAGCAACACCATTCGCTGATAAATTGTGCCCGGATAACGGCGACAGGCTTGCCACTTGTCACGTTTGGGACCTAATAAACTCGGCAAAACGTGGGTCCAGTTCTAGAGACTGGTGCCTCTGCCTACCCCTTCGGGGATAACGGGCGTGAGTTTATTATTATTTTTATTTTATTATTATCCGTTGCCCTACGGTGTATTCGTGCTTAAAATGCATAACAGGTAAACAAACATGGCGCACCAATAAAATGTGACATTTCATAGTGTTGGCTATTACTGAATGAATGATTGACGAATGAAGAATTTCATTATTGTATGAATGAAATTTAAGATTGTTTTGTTTGATTGGGTGATTCAGTTTTATACTTAATTTAATTTTGCAGGCTCTCTGACTAATGGCGTCAAATATGTTTTTGATAAGTTATCAAAAATAAACAAGAAAACGAGCATAATAAGTAACAACCACAAACTTTAAAAAAAATACTTTATTCAGAAATCAGAAATTTATTTCAACGTAAAGAATTTACATTCTGCTTGTTGAATGTCAATGTACTTATAATGCTAATGTTAGCCGCTGCCTTAGCCGAGTGTAGTGGAGAAAAAGGCAGCAAAAAAAACTCTGACCATCTTTTCTCAAATCAACTTAAGTCTAATACAATTTTTGGTACAAATGTCCATGTACTTTTAAGAAGGTCAAAATTAAAATTAAAGACCCATGAGTGCAATCAATACTCGCAATGTCAAACATCGATAGGTTTTCTTAAAACACCAATGCTGCGGCCAGACACACGTACAGCACCCGTTCACGAGCATAACGCAAAAAACACCCCTACTTTTATGATGCCAATCGAAAGAATGGCCAAAAAATAATAACTCTTCTTAAGTAACATAGTATTTTAAAAGAAAGAAACAGCGTGAAATTAATAATTTTAATCAAATTAAAAACATACATGAAACTGCCGTAGTCAATTAAGTAGGTATTTTTTGTAAATTAATTAATTAAATGCTCAAAATGTGATCCCTCTTGTCTTATGCAAATCACCAATCTTTTAATGAGTCCGGTGCTTGTTGATTTTCATTTTTCATTTTCTACTTAATTGACTTCGTCAGTTTATTGTATGTTTTTAATTTGATAAAAAAGATTAATTTCACGCTGTTCCTTTCTATTAAAATACTAAGTTACTTAAGAAGAGTTATTATTTTTTGGCTATTCTTTCGATTGGCATCATAAAAGTAGGGGTGTTTTTTTTTTACATTTAAGTCTGTTCGATTCCCTGACGAGGCAAGTAATTCTTAGAAAATCTGTTAAAACAAAGACACTGCAATGTAATAGTGTGAACGACTGTGTGCTTATAAATAAATTTTCTTTCGTATTAAATTACGCCTATATTTTATTTATATTTCATCTAAATCTTTGAATGCAGAATTACTAACTTTTAAAAATAACATAGTCTTCTTTCAGCAAAATACCCTATCTACGATATTTAAGGTACTTTCCCTTCATGTCCCATAACTTTGGGACGCCGTGTATACCCTAACTTCCAACTTTAAAGTAACATCGCAATAATTTCATTCATTCGTTCTTTCATTCACTTCATCCCATCACAAAAAAAAAATACAAACTAATCTGTGTAGTTTTGCTAACCTGTGATCAGAAATTCGATGAATTTAGAATTTCGCCAAAAACAATAATTCTAAGCAGAATTTAGGCCAGTTTTCGTTGAAATGTAATGCCCCTGTGTCTACAATTAAATGTGGTAACCTACATCGAGTGATGCTTGTGGAATGCCGTGTTTTGTGGTCGAGTGAGGTTTGTTTACCTGTTATGCCTTTTAAGGACGAATACAATATAGAACTATGATTTTTTGGGCTTGTAATATCTTCTTATACTATAAGGGCATGATAAAATTTAACATGGTATATTTGTGATAACACTATAAAAAAATATACTATTGGAGTTAGGGGAAAGCCCGAAAAAGACTTACCTACGAATTTGTACGGAACCCTCGGCGGTCGGGTCCAATTCGCACTTGTCCGGTTTTTAAAATACTCTTTGTCTCACACAAAATACGCAATTTTCCGATAGGTAAGTTTTGAATCGGACCATGTTGCACACAAACGTGAGGACCGCAAACCGTAATTTATGGTAACTACTGATATAGTACACTAGCTTTCGCCCGCGCTCACTCCCTTAAGGGTTAAATTTAGAAAAACGGCGAAACACGTGTCCAATCAATTGTGTTGAAGAGTATTTATTTCAAGTTTGAAGAAAATCAGACAACATTCTTTATACCTCCCATACAAAGTTTGGCAACCCCTTTTCGCCCCCTTAGGGGTTGAATTTCAAAAAATACGTTCTTATTCCTTGCCTACATTATATATAGATCCTCTGTGAAAATTTTAGCTTCCTAGGTCAAACGGCTTGGGCTGGGCGTTGATGAGCGAGTCAGTCAGTCAGTCAGGACTTTGAATTTTATATATACATATCGATTACTGCAGCGGCCAGCAAAAGAGGCATTGATGGACGAACGTGGAAATGTGGACCGAGGCGAAGCCGAGGCACACATACGTGAGTCCATCAATACCTAGTTGTGGCCAAGGCTTGTATATGATTTTTCTCAAATAATGCGCGGAAATTAAAACAAGCAGAATGTAAATTCTTTACGTTAACCTCCTGAGAACCGACCTTGAAAATAACAATGGTTTTTGTATTTCTCTTACTACATTGGTTCTCACGAGGTTAAAATAATTTTCTGATTTTTGATAAGTGGTAGGTACCTAACACGGGTAGTTAGGTACCACGGGTCTCCCTACCTACTAAGGCAGAACTTTTTTCTTTCGATTTTGGCGGTAACAAGTTTTCTATTACGGCTCTTGCCGCCTCTTGAATTTCAGGTGACGTTAAAATAAGTTCATCGCAGTCATTTTCATCACTTGAACTCATTCTGTTAAATTCAATAAACTTTCAAAATCAGACGAACCACGAACGAACAATAATTTTTGCCGCGTTAAAGTGTTTTTTTTTTCAATAGGTCTATCCAGCTTTCTATCGCAAGCCAGTTCGAAATTTAAAAAAAACCTCTGATAAGTTACCTTCTTGGTTGTCATTGTTCGGAGTAAAAGATCGTTCCTTTTTTAAATAACACGACAGATATGAGTTTAGTATGTAATTTATTTGGTCGCAAAACACGACAGTTATGGATTTTCATAGAACTTTTTCCGGCCGCTGCCGGTCGCGTGTAATTGGCCAGTACAGCAATTTCGATTTATCTCGAAGAAGGTTGTCGAAATAATGCTCAAATTTCCAAGCATGTTTGAGAAAAATTGTTTTACTTTAATTTTAATTTAATTTATACGTTTCAGAGTTAATTGTAACGATTTTATGCATTTGTATTAGGTCCCTATGCCTAAAATAAATAGCAGCTATTTATTTTATGTATACCTCCAAAGGCTGCTGGATCGGCCTGCCAGCTGCGGTCAGCGGTACGATGGAGCGACGAAGCTCCGCGGTTCGATTCTTGCTGGCGCGTTTGATACGCTCCTCCAAGAGAGACAGGTCTTTGTCCGATATCTGTAACAAGCGTGGAGTGTTTTACATCAACAAAGATGTAGATAATTTAATTTATTAACAACAATAATAAAATTAAAACATAAGCAGACAAAAATTGTGAAAGTAAAATAACCACCTAAAAGCTACTAGACGTTTGACGGACGGAGATTTTTAAGAACCAAAGTGATCGCCTAGTGATTTAATTATGTACTCACTAGACTAGACATGTGATCGTCTCATCATCAACCCATTATGTCCCCACCGAGGGGCACGGGTCCCTTCCCTGAGGAAGGTAGAGGCCATATTTCACCACGGGGGCCAAGTCAGGATTGGTGGAGGCTTGTAAGACTAGTGGCTGGTCTTACTGTCAGAAGTTTTGAAGCCACCCTAAGGCCTCTGACTTGGCTTAACGACTTCCATCTATCCACGGCAGCCGGCACTAACTTGCGGAACAGTAGTCAAATGTCAAAGACATTCACTATTCGTTTGGGACGAATGTTATAGGAACAAAATTGTGCGATTCTGTAAACGCACGGCGTTATCACGATCTCTAATATGGCGCGCGAGCTCTAACGCCATGTTACATTCTCAGCCAGTTATTATTGTAAATATTGACGACCTCTGTGGCGCAGCGGTTAGCGCATCGGCCTACCATGCAAGAGGTTCGAATCCTGGCTGGATTGACACAAATAAAACACCCAGGTCTTAGGATGTTTACATGGTTGTGATGTCGCTGTTTCTGGTTTCCACGACACAGGGTATCCCAGTGTAGGGCCAGAAGCAATGTATGTGCCTGTTTGTAAATGTTTATGTTTTTTTTCGGACATTAGTGATATTTTACTGGCGCCGCGACTATCCCTCTCTAGTGACTGCCATTCCAAAGTCTCTAGTGGCATGTCTCTCCTCCTCTTACTTACCTAATCATTCTGTAGATCTTCATCTCCTCTTACCTGTAAAATCATTCTGTAGATCTTCATCTTCTATTTCCTGTCCAATCATTCTGTAGATCTTCATCTTCTATTTCCTGTCCAATCATTCTGTAGATCTTCATCTTCTATTACCTGTCCAATCATTCTGTAGATCTTCATCTCCACTTACCTATCCAATCATTCTGTAGATCTTCATCTCCTCTTACCTGTCCAATCATTCTGTAGATCTTCATCTTCTATTACCTGACCCAACATTTTGTAGATCTTCATCTCCTCTTGCCTGACCCATCATTCTGTAGATCTTCATCTCCTGTTACCTGTCCAATCATTCTGTAGATCTTCATCTCCTGTTACCTGTCCAATCATTTTGTAGATCTTCTCCCCTTCAAGGAAGTACGCGTTGCAAACGCAGTTGAGCGCCGCCGAGCGCACGGCGTTGTCGCGATCCCCAATATGGCGCGCGAGCTCTTTCAACGCCACCGTCGCTGATGGCGACATTATCGACGACCCGTAGGTCTCCAGGAGGTGCCCGATGCATTCTAGGCATTCTGTGACAAAAATAATAAAGTTTTCACTCCATCTCCTCGAAATTATGCATTTTGATGACCAAATTTAGGACCCAAAACACGCTATTGTTGTTCAAGCTAAGATGCATCAAAGTAAATAGACTCAAAATTGGGTTTTGAATCTATTTACCTTTAGGTACCTAGTAGATAGACTCAAAATCTAATTTTAAAATTATATACTAATGCACTCATTTACTAAGAAGTCGGACTTCTCTGTCACTCTTGAGGGTTCGTCCTACATCTATTACGCTCCAACCCAAGCAATAAGTTTTAAAACCGAGTTTGGAACTACCAAACTCGGTTTTAAAACTTCCACTCTTTGCTGCTAAAGTTTTATGTACCTAATTGTCAAATATTAGAAATTGGAACGCAAGTACGCATTTTCATTCCTCTCAGATGGTAGTGAAAAGCAGAGTGTTCTACACGGGCGCAAATCATTTTTGGTCTCGGTAGTGTTGAATCCCTCGCTCCTTCAGCGATTAATGCACCTCAGTTCGCTCTGGATTCAATTTCACAACCTCGACGCAAAAATGTTGTTTACGCCCTTGGTGAACAATCTACTATAGTGGCGTCCGTGCGAACGTTTGAACCACTCGCGTCCAGCAGCGGTTTGCAAAACAGTCGGAAACGCTATACGGAATACGCTACTTGCCTCGTATCAAATTTGACGCGATAAATGGATATTTCCTGTAGTATCTAACGTAAGAAACCGAAATATATTGACTTTGCTAAGTAAATATGCAGGATGGCTGCAAAATTTGCAAATAAAAAAATATTTTTCGCTTTTAAATCGGAACGGTGAAAACACTATCCGCCATCTTGAAAGCACCTTTGGTTGTAAACAAACATCTGTCAGTCGTGCGTAGGTTCTATTGTGACTCATACTTCTTTCGTGGCACGAACTCTACCTATGTTGAATGTCAAACTTTGTTTACAAACGTAGAGGACTTCAAACTATAGACAAAAATGGCGGACCGCGTTTTCGGCTGTTTAGCAAATCAACGTTTTAAAATAATGTTGTTGTTGCTTTTAGGTCCTCAAAAAAAATACTAAAATATTTTTTTGTCTAATGGAAGAGATATTTAGCATTTAAGACATACTTGAAAAAAGAGTCAAGTAGCGGATTGGTCGGTTCATACTAGTTTCTGATAAGACTTAATGGGCATTAAAGGATAGCGATCAAACATGTAGGTCGTTTTAAAAGGCAATGCACATACTTATTCCTCATAGTTTTAATATTAGCGCGCGAAACGTTTAACTCCATTTTGCAATATTTTTTTTATAAAAACTCTGGAACAAATTAATTTAAGCAATAAGGCCGCCAATTGTATCTTTTTAAATAGTCTGTATGTGTTTTTTCTGTTACAATAAATAATATTCTTATATTTATAAATACATTTAAAAAACAAATGTTGTAATGTTTCGACTATTGTTTTTATTCCACTTAATTCTAATCGTTCATGGTACTTATATTTGATATATTATGCTTTTTATAACTTATTTTGAAAATATTGACCATTTTAAGATACTAATTTCGATATTTTTCAGTTTATTCAATACCTTATGCAGTGCCTCATACAGGAAGTATTAATTATCACTCACCAGCCCGTTGCCTGGCGTTCTTCGACTTGAGACCCTCCATTAGGTAGCCGAACAGCTTGGTCACCGAATAGACCACGCAGATCTGCTTGAAGAGTGCCTTGACCGCATGCCGCACCGTATCTTTGGGGTCACCGACCTGTGATTATAAAAGTTTGTCAATGCTTGAAATAGCCAATGGGGATACCAAAATCCTTATCACATCGAAGACATTAAAATTTAATCTATATATATAAAAGGAGAAGCTGACTGACTGACTGACTAACATATCAACGCAGGGCCTAAACTATAAGGGTCAGAAACTTGAAATTTTGCAAAGGGGTTCCTTTTGTAACGAAGGGGAGCACTAAGAAAGGATTTTTGAAAATTCATCCTCTAAGGAGGTAAAATGGGGGTTCAAAGTTAGTATGAAACTTTGCGGTTTTTGAAGTTATTCGAATGAAATTTGGTATGAAATTTCTTCAGTGAAAATTATGAAACACGTGTAAAATAGTTTTTTTAAAATCATCCCTTAAGGGGGAAAAAGGGGGGTGCAAACTTGGTATGAAACTTTGCCGTTTTTGAAGTTATTCGAATGAGATTCAATATGAAGGTTCTTCATTGAACGTCATGAAACACATGTAAAATAGTTTTTTGAAAATCATCCTTTAAGGGGGTAAAAGGGGGGTGCAAAGTTAGTATGAAAGCTCTTTCGCATGCGCTAAAAGTATCCCTATCTTATTTGCAAACACTTTACTTAACTAAAGCCCACGCGGACGTAGTCGCGGGCAACAGCTAGTTACTCATAAGAGAAAAGCCTAAAAATATACCTACGTAGCACACCCAATTTCTACTTGGAAGTAAAATGGGATTATTTGGTTTTTACGAACTAGCAACACTCTGACATTGACAGCGTTTGGCTTGTATTGATATGTCAACGTGACAGTTTTCTTTTTTGCATTGAATTAAAAAACAGACTTTACCACACTTGATAGGTATTCGAATTGTTTCTAGGCTAATTAATATGGCAAAACAACGTTCGCGGGGTCAGCTATTAATAATATACCTTGAGAACCAAGTAAGGGATGAAGCAGTTGGCTTCATATTCGGGCATCGTGTAGTCGCTGTCCATGAGCCGTTGGAACACCACTGAGAGATACTCCAGCCCCTTCAGAATGACTGAAGGGTTGGTGTCGAAGAAACGCAGCGTCAGCCACTTGAGGACCAGGTCCAGATTCGCCATGAGGCTCGGCCCGTTGTCTTGGAGGTCGTCCGATAGGGATTCGATGGCCTTTAGATGGTACCTGTCGGCGGGGATTGCAGCGTTATTAACCCTGCTGAATATAGTAATAGATTTGTAAATTTCATCGTAGACTCATTGAACCTTAGATCTGAATATTATAAAAATAGCAATCCCCACAATTAAAGTGACATCTAAAGTTTAAGCAACATTATAACATAACATTTACATACAGTCACATACATTGCTTCTGGCCCCACACTAGGATACCCTGTGTCGTGGAAACCAGAAACAGCGACATCACAACCATGTAAACATACAAGACCTGGGTTTTTTTGTCCCAACCCGGGATTCGAACCCGGGACCTCTCGCATGGTAGTCAGATGCGCTAACCACTGCGTCACAGAGGTCAAAATTGTTATTATTCTAAAGTTTTGAACAAGAACGGAAATATCAAAACCGTTTCGAAAATTATGTGTTTGGTTTATTATTTTTAACTATAGTTCATTCCAGGTAAACTTGCACAAAAGTCCATTGACCTTTCGGTGTCTTAGCCAGGGACAAATAACCTTAGGCAATATAAAATATAGTCTCAATATAAAAATACCCATAAAGATCTATGCTTTGGAAAATTTAAAATTGTTGACTATGTTTTAAAGAATAAAGCCCCTTATTGAATAATAGTAGTAATAACATGTCGGGTGTAACAAAATCTCCGACATCTCCGAAAACTCCTCCTCATCCTTTCTGAGATATTGAGGTGCAGTTAGATATTTTTGGAGATTTTTGCGTTTTTTGCTAATTCTTATTCGTGCCTTATGGCTATATCAGTGGTCTTGCTACACGCTGTAGATGTGGACATATCACAGAACAAGGCCGCGTGCGTGATGTGAGCGCTTCCCGACTTTCCGGTATTATATTATTATAGTCCAGTCATTATATCCAAAAAACCGACCCTACCCGTGAATAATCTGTTCTTGGATTTTTTTTCGTAGGTCCCTTTGGGGAGTCACTGGGAGTGTAGATTCAAAAAGTAGACAATCAGGCTCCTGTGTATATTCGAAAAACGGTTCTTCTTGAATAACTCAACCATTTTTGATTTTACAGTAAAATAGTGAACACAAAAATTGTAGGAAATTTAATTCTCTAAAAGTTTGGTCTTTGCAATTTTTTATCTAGATCGATATTTTGGAAATTAAACCTGAATTAAATATCAATTTTTGGGGAAAAAAGGTGGGAACCAAAATTGTTCAGAATTAGATTTTTTACAACTTTGTTTCTCTTCATTCATGCCGTAAAACGTGGAACATAGGAGATAATGATAATATTTTGAATTTGTCGGTATTTTCAGGTTTAATTTAAGAAATATCGATCCTAGATGAAAAATTGTGTGGACCAAACTGTAAGGAATCAAATTTACTACAATTTTTGAGCCCACTGAATAACTTTTTTTTTTAATAACCGCAGGAGCTCCTGTGTATATTCGAAAATTTTTATTTTTTTCAAAAAAACTCAGGCGATTCAGTCTACTTTTTGAATTTACACTCCCAGTGACCCCCCGAGGGACCTACGAAAAAAAATCCAAGAACTCAAAAACCAAGAATTATTAAGTTAATGACTGAACTAATATAGTACTTTGGGTTCCCGACTCGAACGCACAGAATAATCGTTCAAATGAATGACGCGAGAAAACATTTTTTCTCTAATCTGTGACGCGAGCGAGCGATTGAAAGACAAAATGTTGCCGACAGTTGTGCACCGCTGAATGCTTCGTCTGTCTGCAGTCAATAATGAAATGGAGTAAATCTATTTTTTCATTTTTGATCAAGTAATTTTACAAGTCTAAAATACCTTGTAATAATGCTTCGAATAGATTTATTATAAATAAAATACTTACAATATGAGTTAATTGATGGTCAGTCACAAAATAAAACATAAAATAAGACATTTTAGCGTGATGAACGACATTTTTAGAAAGTGACACGGTCATTACTGCACTAAAATTAATAAAACGAGAAAATAAATAAAGTTAAGATTGTTTCTACTAACAATCAGAGTAGAAAAAAAAAATATTTTTTCGTCTAAAATGATTTTTTTTTAAGTTACTCTCTTTTGGTTTTTACGACAGACTGGGTTCAATGGACTTTTGTGCAAGTTTATCTGGTACGAACTATAATTATTTTTATTTATGAGATTTGTTAAAAAATATAGATTTACAATATCTTTTAAGTAGCTCAATAGAAAGCTCAGTTGACTTTTCTATGATGTCAGCAGTATTCATAAAAATCCTTTGCCTTACTTATAAAAAAGAAAGAAATGAGTTTTTTTTATGTTGGCAAAGACTATCTCTTTGGTCATGCTCTGATGACGTCACAAACAAACCATTTTAGAAAAACATTAAATTAAACTTAATGAATTAAACTAAAAAATACCAAAAATACACATATAAATTTATACATTTTTGTTATATGCTTGTCAATTGTGTATATTTGTACATACTTCTACTAAATAGGAGATGTATTAGCAATGGGCAAGATACCTACCCCTCTGGGATACAGGCGTGAGCTTATGTATGTATGTGTATGTATCTGAAGTCGGCTTCCCACGGTCCGCGATATCGCGGACGAACGCGGACCAGCTCCCACGACACACCGTGGGAAGGGTCTCGGTCCGCGGTAGCACAGACGTCTGTGGCGGTGCGCCGTACCAGTCGTGGGTACGTGGTCGTATCGATAGACGCAGAATCGCGCACCGTGGGAATAGCCTCGTGCGTGGTGCATGGCTGTCCGTGGTTGTCGGCCGGCGTCGGCCGTCGGCAGAATCGCGCACCGTGGGAAGCCAGCTTAAAAGATAAACTCACCTGAAGTCACTGTGGAACATGTTCGCAATCAGCTGTTTGTTCAGGCCGGCGCCCGTCATCTGTTCCTTGAGGAGGTCGAAGAATTCCTCGCGAGGCTGAGTGAAGTTCCATTTGAGAACTGAAATAAATTATACAAATGTACTGTACCAACCACTACCATCGTGTTGTTTAACAGCTGACCGTCAAGTACTTGGTGCCGGCTGTCGTCGATAGATGGCAGTCGTAAAGCCGACTCAGAGGCTCTAGGGCGGCTTGAAAAACTTCTGTCTTACAAGCCTCGACCAATCCGGACTAGGCCCCCATGATGGAGTATGGCCTCTACCTTCCTCAGGGAAGAGACCCGTGCCCCTGGGTGGGGACATAATGGGTTAAAGATGATGATGATGATTGTACCAATGTATGTGCCTGTATGTAAATGTTATGTTATTAGATAAAAAGTACGCGAAACCGGCGTCCGTGCATGCAACGGCTAATGAATGTCGAAGAAGCGAATATTATCTATCAGGATCGTGACAAGTGGCAGTCCCTGGTCTCTGCCTGCACCACTGGGATACAAGCGTGAGTTTAGGTATGTATGTAATACATTATCTGACTGGGTCAGTTGCCAAAAATGTTATGATAGAGAGCGCAACCGAAAGTTATACAGAACCCTATTTCGTGAAAGTACAACATGGTAAAAGTATGGTATACTATGATAATTCCCTGTTGTAGCATTAGTCCGGTTGAACGAACTAGAGGAACGTTAAGGTAGAATAAGTCCGGCGGATAAAAATCAACTAAGTTTTGAATCTCAATGCGAACTACTGCAACTTTAGAGTTGGTTTTGTTTAGTTGGGTTGGTCTAGAGACCAACTTTTGAAACTCTAAAGTTGTCATAAACACGTTTTATGAAACACGGCCCAAGATCAAATCGTTAGATTTTGTATTAATGTGCTGACTCCTCTATTAAACTGTGTAGTGGACTACACAGTGCTGATATTGATACTACAGTCTATTTTTTGAAGCGAATGACTAAGTGTCAACGTGTCAAAAATTTGGTTTTTCAATATGCCACATTTATAACACTGCATAATATTTAGCAAAGTTATACAAAACGATATGGCTATTAAATGCCAATAAGCAATAAACACAATAACACTGTTATTACCTGATTTTATCCCCCACTTGCAGTTTATTTAACTAATATTTTATTTTATCATGAAAATACCTTTTGCTTAAGAGATCTATGCCCCAAAAAATACCTAAAATTTCAGTGGTCCTCAAATAAAAGCGATCCTACTGCTGCCAAATATGTTCGCAACTAGGAAAGATGACGGACTTTTGTTTAAAGGCCGATTATGATCGACTATTTTATGCTAATGGGCTACGCGAAGTGTAGGAAGAAGTATGGAGAGCTGACTACGAACCTCTTTTTTAATTAAAGACAAAAAAAAGTACGATTGACGTTGTTGTTGATGGGAGTGCGACTAAAGAAAATAAAATAGGTAACTTATCTTTAGTCTGTTCATCATTGTAAATAAGGTATTGGTAAAGTTTTTCGTCCATCGTCCAGTTGTTTTATACTTTTGTGTTTGTTATTACGAAACGGAAAATAGTATGGGCGAGCGAGCCAGACCCAACGCTGATTCTGCCAAACCGATGTATACGATGCCACAGAATACATAATAGTACAACGATGCAACCAAAGCTGCGTGCATGAGCTATTTTGAGTGAGATGTAAGTTTGAGAGATGATGTGTCTTTGTTTACCTTTAGTCGTTCGCTTCAGTAAATAGAATATATGTTGATATTGATATTGATAGGGCAATGGCGTAAGAGTGAAACGACCGATTCCAGCGAGTACGTAAGCGTAACTAATTTATTGTTATGTAATGATTAAATATAATGTAAACTAAGGAATTCCATACGTTCGCTCGTACATAAACTCTTCAATAAGAAATACTTTTTCTAAGGGTCCATAAGATAATAATATTCTTTATAGCACACAAGAATGAAGACCACAAATAAAAGTTACTAAGCCACTGCCCTACTCTAAGGTGGATTTCAATAGAATCCGGCAATCATAGACAAGATAATTATTTGTCAGTTGTCTATGATCGATAGACAGTGATAGTGTTGTACCTATACTGATGTCAAAGTGAGTGATTGAGCATTGATCAATGAGATATGGGATATGGTTCACTGTTCGTTGGTTTATCCTAAGTATTTGAATAAATCCAAAATGATTATGAAGCAATTCAAATCAAGATACACTTTTTGTGTACCTATCGATTTTTTTCTATAGAATCAGGATTCACTTTTGTCCAAATGTTTAATGGGAATTTTTAACTAAGTGACTATCGCACAAACATGATAAACGATCACCATGCATTAATATATGAATTATAACGGCCTAATATGCATTAAAATACGTTGTTATGTTTTAGGCTTTCAGTACCTACATAAATTAAATTTGTAAAAGGGCTTTTGCAATATTTCAAAACTTCGGGCAAAGCTCTTTAGAAAATTTAGTAGAATATGCGGCTCACTCATTATAATCTAAAAATACCATGTAATAATTTTTCACTTTATAATTATTCTTGGATTTATTCGTAGCATATCTGAGTGATTCTGTGTATATCTTTATTACTTTTTAAAGAACTAATAGTTTAAGAACATTGTTACCTCCGTGTTTCTTGAGAAAGAGATCCAATCGTAAGCAAAAACAAAGTCCGTGATGTCACGTAGAAGTCGTCGTCCCTAGAGTAAGTCCAACCAAATCGCAAAGAAAATGTCCAAAATGTAAACAAAAAAGCAAAGTCGTCGATTATTAGAGGAAACAGAAAAACGCACAGAACTCGGAACAACTCCCACTCACACAGGACGGTGACAGTGAGTGAAGTATAAACGTGTTTTTAATATTTACCCTTTTATGCGTAGATGGAGTACGAGTAGAACTACCTTTACTGCCGCCGTACGGAGAAAGGCCGTAACTTAGTTGAAACTAGTTTTGAGTAAATTAAAATCTTGTTTGAATTGAAGTTTGAAACATTAATATTACTTTAAGCCGATGATAGTAGTTTTAAAATTTATAGAAAAATATGTTACATTTTTATGGTTTGTGTTATGTTTCCGTATAGACTAGCCTTTCTAATAATTTGCAGATTTCCCTTTCACTTAAGTAAAAAAAATATTTTAAGTAATATAATGTTAAGCAAGAAAGCCATAATTAGAAAGTTAAGGCTTTTCTTGTTAAATTTATCAAGTCATCAGTAATATAATTTTGGATATTTCTTCAGTAGAAAAAGCCCTAATTTCATTTTTTCCAAAGAAAACTCTATTAAGAAAACTAACTATTAATATTATGGCATGAAATTTAATTTTATGGAAAAAAGGTATCAAAATTAAAACAAAAATGATCGAAATGAACGCTATGAACAAAAAAAAATATTTAATTAATAAGACTTTGATGAGTAAAAAATAATATGTCAGCTTTACAAACTATTGAAATTTTCGTCGTCCGAGTATTTTCTATTAAAATAACTATCTTAAAGAAGTTATTTAGTATCCAAATGATTGTAAGAACAATTAATGGTTCCTTGAAATGTGATTATGATCAGGATTGATATTCAAATGTAAGTAATTACGGAGTAATCGTGATTGAATTGGTTTGTTTACACGATTGTGGGATTCTAAAGCAAGCTGGTATAAATATCTACCACACAGTACAATCACTTGACCTGGCCCCAAACTAGGATACCCTGTGCTATGGTACAGACATGGAAAAACATTACAAACATGAAAAAACACCCAGCCTGAGGCCATTTGTACAAATGTATGGCGACCCCCACTGGGAATCGAATCCACGACCTGTCTTGGTACGTATCACTTTAACGGCTAGACCAGTGAGGCAGTCAATTATCACTTGTCTTGGTCCTAAACTAGACTTCCTGTGCTATAGTAACCAAGCAAGGAAATCGCAAACATGTGACTTATTTACCCTTACATACAAAATTTACACGTAATCTGCACATTTTTGTTTCATTGTAGCGCGTAACGCAACGGATTAGAGTACACGTATGTAAAGTCCGACGTCTGGTGGCCTGATTCATCATAAATGATTCGAAAAACATCATATAATTATATATCGTGTAAATAAATGCTGTCTTTCTTTCTTATTTGACCATTTTGTTACTGCATTTGCATCTGGAACGTCTTTACTATGAAACAACGAAGGTGCACTTATGGGACAACCAACTGTTTGATCAGCAGAATAGTTGACCCTGTACAATGTGGAATGAATTTGATTTGATATGGTTGTTTTTAAAAGTGGAAATCTCGCTCACAAGTTCTAACATTTTTAATTATTGTAAAATACATCGCGCAAACTTGTTAACTATCTACAAGAAAACGAACATTTAGTAAGTAGAACGAACTTTTGTATAGTCGCTGTGTACTGTGTCAATTAATAACAAACAATTTCATAAGATCTATACTCCATTTCATCGAAGGAGCTCTCAAATAAATGAAATCGTCTATGTTCGCCCATTGGTTAATGGGCGTGACCTTCATCAGTAGCCACTGCCCTACCCTATGAAGCGTACCTATAAGGGTCTAGAGAAGACGAAGACTAGAAATAAGCAAACATGCTTTGCTTATCTCTATCTCCGCGCGCATTGACCAATGAGATCCCTAGTAGTTCGACTTGCGGAACGGAGTATAGCTAAGAATCTTTTTTGTTTCGCCGTTCGGTTCGACATGATCTAGACTGTTCAGTTCTTGAAGTAAGCCGTCTATTGCAGACAGGTCGGCTTCCAATATATCTACGAAGAAAAAAAAACTGTTGAAATAAAAATCGCGACTTCTATTTAACTTATTTTATTGGACATTGTTACATTACGACACAAGTTTAACAATTCGCGCGTAAATTGACTTCATTCAACTCCTATTATTTTAGTCTATGTAACTGAAAACAAAGAAAAGAAAAGGAATATTCTATCTATCCATCCAACATGTCTTTTGCTCATACCGTAAAGTTGGAAAATTAAAAGTCAATCAATGCTCAGATCCATGTCTGATTAGAATTTTTTACACTTACTGGATTACCTCTTACCTGGTCAAACTCTTCCGATAAAAATCAAGTAGGCCGAGTTTCCACGGTCTTAGTGCGCTCGGACGGAGTGCGCCATCCGAGTAAACTTATGCTTCTGATTGGCCATTTTAGTGTCGGGTCGAAAACCGTCCAATCAGAAGCATTAGTTTACTTGGATGGCGCACTCGTTCTCTTTAGCGTATCCGGATAATATGTTAGATTGTAATTGAATGTAAGGAATGTAATTTAGTAACTAAAATTTTAACCCCTCGACCCCTCAGGACCCGGCGGGACAGCACTTTGAATCGAATTTTGAAGATGATATTGACCACAGTCGTATGAGCAAGTTTTATTCTTTGAAAACTGTGATACATTTAAAATATTACTCTGTGAATAACCGACTTCATCATCATTCAGCCACAAGAAGTCCACTGCTGGACATATGCCTCTTCCATGGGTTTCCAACAAGACCGGTCACAAGCGGCTTGCATCCAGCGTTTTCCTGCCACTTGGATGAGATCGCATGTCCATCTTGTGGCTGTGAATATCTAACTGAGCTGCGAAAGAATAAAGCCTGCTGCACCACCGACTATTTATCCATTTAACCCCGAGTTAAAATATAAACAGTATTTGACACTATCAACAATAAATTATATGAGATGCTCGATTAAAAAAAAAATTAGAAAATGTTTCGGAAAATGTATTTCTTCTAATCATTTACTATAATTCTATTTTTTGAAGCGAACGACTAAAGGTAAACAAAGACACAGCATCTCTCAAACTTACATGTCACTCAAAATAGCTCATGCACGCAGCTTTGCTTGCATCGTATACCCACATAGGTTAAGGTAGGTACCTACCTACTGTTTAAGGAAAACAGACAGACAACCAAACAAGACAAAACAAATACAAAAGAAAATAAAATAGCTTAGAGAAGTTGCACTCGCATTAACAACGTCAATCGTCGTGAGTAAAAATATGGCGTCGGGGTGGCTATCTTAATTTTTTTTTGCCTCTAATTAAAAAAGAGGTTCGTAGTCAGCTCTCCATATTTCTTCCTACACATCGCGTAGCGCATTAGCATAAAATAATCGATCATAATCGGCCTTTGAACAAAATTCCGTCATCTTTGCTAGTTGCGATTTTGCGAACATATTTGGCAGCAGTAGGATCGCTTTTATTTTGAGGACCACTGAAATTTTAGGTATTTTTTGGGCCACAGATCTCTTAAGCAAACTGTATTTTCATGATAAAATTAAATATTTTGTTAAATAAACTGCGAGTAAGGGATAAATCAGGTTATAACAGTGTTATTGTGTTTATTGCTTAATGGCATTTATTAGGCACATCGTTTTGTCTAACTTTGCTAAATATTATGCAGCGTTGTAAATTTGGCATATTGAAAAACCAAATTTTTGACATGTTGACAATTAGTCGTTCGCTTCAGTAAATAGAATATAGTTATTACAATTTTTAAATAGATGAAACATAAAAAGAGTGCTGTGAAATGTGACGTCACAAGCAAGTATTTTTATACAAAATTCCGTTTTAAAAGTAACTCATTTGACATCCTGTCAAATACCCAATTGTGACAGATAAAGTATGGCGGAACTGTCAAAATTCTGTTTAACTCGATGTTAAATGGATATTATTATGTGGTATATTATAATAGGATGTTCTAACTGTTACATATTGTCTTGCTTTCTTATCGTTAGCATATTGTAGTTGTGTTGTCTTTGTCTCAAATTTTGTTGTGTGTGTTATTTAAAAAGTTTATTTGCCATACCAGGCAAATAAACTTTTTATCTATCTATCTATCTATCTATTAGTCGGTGGTGCAAGCGGGCTTTAAGCCCGCCTGAGGGGTTACGAGACCTCCGCGTAGGAGCAGCCCTAAAGGCTCACCTTTGAGCTTCTGGTCGTCGATGATGCGCTGATTCTTGGCGTTGTTGTTAGGCAGCAGCGGCGAAGCGTCCTCCTCGGCGCCCTTGCCGCGCCCGCCCGCCGACGCCGGCTTCGCACTCGCCTGTAATATGGACTACAATACAACTTCCACACCACAGAACATAGGTTAACCCTAAGCCTATGCGCAGACTAGGCGACACGCGACAGCGGCAGTCCGGCGACTAGACGCGACGACAGGCTACGGCCGTCAATTTTCACATATTTTGTTCGAATCTCCGCACACTTGGCGTCAGAGTCGCGGAGTCGCGACGACAAGACGCCAGGGCCCTTAGTGCGAGTTTTTTCATTCACTTTCGATAGCGAGAGCGTTTGCAATTTGTATAGGAGTGACAAAGAGACAACTAGTTCGCGCGCTTTGTCACTCCTATAGAATATGAGTTTACGTTAACGCGATCGAGTAGTTAAAAAAACTGGCACTAAGCACTCAGAAGCAAATGACAACGTCACGTCTGACGCAGCGACTAGACGCGGCGACAAGTCGCTCTGTTTGCGATAGTTCTAATATTTCATTGACTTAGGGCCGGATTCTGAATTGAGAATTTCGCTCGAACTACTGAACTCTAGTGCTGCGACAAAGCGTTACTAAACCCTTCAGGCCTTGAAAATTTTTCTTTCGCAGCTAAAGTCTGTTTTTTAATTCGATGCAAAAAAAATAAAATGTCATGTTGACATATCAATACAAGCCAAGGCCTGTCAATGTCTGAATGTTGCTAGTACGTAAAAACCAAATAAACACATTTAACTTCCAAGTTAAAATTGAAAAATCGTTACAGAATGTGATTCCAACAAAATGTAAATTCTTTACGTGGAAATAAATTTCTGATTTCTGATACGTTGACCAGTTTCACAGTGTCGTAGACATTTTGTGGCTACATCTTGGCGCCTCTTCTTTGTCTTTTTTTAAACTAAAAAGCTACTATGTTTTCGTAAAGTTTTGCATTCCTCACCTTGCCCTTGACACCTGGTGGCTTCTTCTCGGCGTCTTTCTTCAGCGCCCCAGCCGACTTGACGCCCCTTCCGTCTTCCTTCTTCCCTTTAGCAGGAGGTAAGGGCTGCACGGGCAGGCTGGGACGCGCCTTATCCAGCGCCGCTTGCACCACGGTCTTCGAGCCGGGCTATTGGGAAGATAAGATGACAATATTCTTTATTATCATCGTTCAACAGCTAACCGTTAAGCAGTTGGTGCCGGCTGCCGTCGATAGATGGCAGTCGTTAAGCCAAGTCAGAGGCCTTAGGGCGGCTTGAAAACTTCTGACTAGCCACTAGTCTTACAAGCCTCCACCAATCCGGACTAGGCTCCCGTGGTGGAGTATGGCCTATACCATCCTCAGCGAAGAGGCCCGTGCCCTTCGGTGGGGACATAATGGGTTGATGATGATGAACAGCTGACCTGAAAGACGTCCTCATGAAATTCCTTAGAAAAAGGCGCTTTGGCGCTTTGAGTTTTTCAAATGGCTAATACGGGCGATGCATGTGGACAAATCGTATGGACGCTAAGGTCCTTTAATGTTGTAAGCTCCCTATATACGGCCTACTCCCAGAAAGAAAGTATGGGCTTAATCACCACGCGTACCCACCGCGGACTGGCCATTTAAAACGCTGA
The DNA here is from genome assembly GCA_947310845.1 of Yponomeuta plumbellus. Taxonomy (NCBI): domain Eukaryota; kingdom Metazoa; phylum Arthropoda; class Insecta; order Lepidoptera; family Yponomeutidae; genus Yponomeuta; species Yponomeuta plumbellus. Next base: position 5,541,627 of record OX371206.1, read on the forward strand.
GGTATGTGAATAGCTCAGAAAATAAGGTTTCCTCACGACGTTTTTCTTCAGAGTCCGCGAGTGGTACTTCTATTAAAACTTCACAAATGTACATAATTTAGAAAACAAAGTCACATTTACATGCCGCACTGGGAACCGAACTCGGATCGCTCGCTTCAAGTAGATTAATTGTCAAATTCTGACATTTTAGTCCCACAAAACTAGTGTCGCGTGCCACCCTACTACCAATGCTGGACTCGGTCTAATTCCCGATCAACTCATTCCTTCTGGTCAAGGTCTGAAGGCCAGTTTTTGAATTGAGAATTTCGCTAAGTAACTATAGCGCTGTCTCGTCACATTTATCAGAAAAGAGCGGAACAGATTACTAAGTATTCACTAATGGTACGGCCACACTATCGCGATAACGCGAAGATTTGCGTTGACGCGACATGTCTGGCCAAAAAATTCGTCCTATCGCGAATCATCATCGCGAATATAAACACCCTTCGCGCTGCTGTCGGTAAAATACCGTACATCAAAGAGCAAAATGAATTTAGCAACGTTCTTCGCCGTAGAGCGAATACGAAATTTTGTCGCGACAACGCGAACACGAATCTTCGCCTTCAAGTGAGGCCGCAGCATAAGTGAAATTCTCAATTGGGTATTTGACAGGATGTCAAATGAGTTACTTTTAAAACGGAATTTTGTATGAAAATACTTGCTTGTGACGTCACATTTCAGAGCACTCTTTTTATGTTTCATCTATTTAAAAATTGTAATAACTAGCAAATGATTAACAGAAATACATTTTCCGAAACATTTTGTAATTTTTGTTTTAATCGAGCATCTCAAATAATTTATTGTTGATAGTGTCAAATACCGTATTCAGAAGCCGATAGGATGTCTCACCTTGAGCTTGTCAAGATGGCGGAACATGGCGTCGTAGCCAAGGTGCAACATGACGGGCAAAACGCAGTCGTTGGCAGCCTTGCGCACGTCGGCGGCGCGGTCTTCCACGCACGCGTACAGGCACGGGACCAGAGCCACGAGCTCCTCGCGGTTGAACGATTTCGCTGGCACTGTGGACGTACAAATTTAATTGTACCTGGGTGACCGAGCTTTGCTCGGTACTTTTTTTGTAAATAAAATATGTAATATAAAATTAAAATAATCCTTTGTCAACAAAAAAAAAGAACCTAAAAAAATAACATCATGACTCGAAACGGGTCTCTTGAAATCGGCCCGAAACGGGTCGCCCGTTTTCCCGTCAGAACTATCCCGACCTTGCAAGTAGACGCGAAATTTACCTCTGTATGTTATTATAGCAAATTTCAATTGCCTTAAAACACGGATAAAACAACGTTTTCTAAAAATGTAACTTAGTTAGATCAATTAAACGCCCCCGAAAGCATCTGCCTACAAAATTTCGTGAAAATCGTTGGAGCCGTTTCAGAGATTCTGATTATATATAAATATATATATACAAGAATTGCTCGTTTAAAGAAATTAGATAAGCTGGGTACTGACCAACGTTACGAGGTGTAATGTAACATGTTTCACAGCGAGCTTTCAGTGCAGTCAGTACGTTTTGTTACGGCGAATTCTATGATCAACGACGTACTGACTGCAAGAATGCTCGCTGTGTAACATGTTACATTACACCGCGTAACGTTGGTCAGTACCCAGCTTTAGATGGATAAACATAAACATTTACATACAGGCTCATAATTATATTGCTTCTGGCCCCACACTGGGATACCCCGTGTCGTGGGAACCGGAAACAGCGACATAACAAACATGTCATCACAATATAAAATTACTGTTCCACTGTCCTTATTACGAGTAGCTTACTGTCCTCGTAACGAGAAACATAGGTCTACTGTTGATCTACAGCCACCATTATTTTGTACTGCAAAAGATGTATCCAAGTAACTTATTTTTGCATTCAAAATAAACACGCAGTACTATTACTGTGTTTCTCATTACGAGGGCAGTATAAGCAAGGGTAATTTTTCGTGTAAAATCGTGTACTGATTTTTCATAAGTACTTCAATATTAACCAATTTGTAACTTGTTTTGTACCGTGCGTGTCTGTCGGTTTCGTCTCGTCTGACCAGTGGCCAGACGGACGCCCTCCAACTGAGGCCTCCAAGCAGCCAGAGGTCATGGCGATGACAGAAAACGTTGAACCATCCGCCTTTTGCATGATATCCGGAAGGATGCCCACTCGGAGTTCCAACCGAATCAAGATTTTTTTTTCTAGCGCCGTAACGATTATCGCGTATCGAACACGTAAATACATGCGGCGACCACTCCGAAGTGGCAAATAGGTAGGAATTCAGGCGCCAGAACAGGTAAGAGTTACGCGGTAGAAAGAGAGGCAATATGTAGGTGAATATAACGAAGCTTTTTTAGCGCCGTGCGATCTGAATTGCACCTAATTGTATCTGCTAGAGTATCTTTTTTCTTAATTGATTTTGCGGAGTGAATCTTGTGTACCTGTACTATTATGTATTCTGTGGCTTCGTGCACTCACCGTCAGGCAGTGTAGCCGCCAACCAAGTGAGCAGCGTGGCTCGCAAGGCGGGGGATCCCCCCTTGAGCGCATCAGCCACCATTTCCCCCTCCAAGGCAGCCTGCGCGCCGGCGGCCTCGCGGCACCATGCGTCGGCGCAGGCGACGGCCGCTGTGCGGATCCATTGCTTGTTGTCGCCGAAGGCTGCGCGGGCAATAATGGAGACATGTTAGACGTTTGTGACGTCTGGAGGACGAAACACACCAACGCGGTGGCCATATATACGTCATTTCACCATCATCATCAACCCATTATATTCCCACCGAGGGGCACGGGTCTCTTCCCTGAGGAAGGTATAGGCCATACTCCATTCATACGTCATTTACTGCAGTAGTATTTATTTGTACCGCCATTTTTTTTTAAAATAATTGTAAAAGATCGAGTACTATTGGTATACTAGGTGACGGTTTGGGTTTCCGCAACTCGACTACGAATGAGCTTATTTTGCGTAAAGGAAGGTAAAGATCGTGTATATTGTACTTTAGTAAGTATACAATCCCGAAGAAATGAAACTTTGCGAGGAAACTTACCTCAGTGTTTAAAAATGCCCACCGCTGGGTGGGCAATTAATCTGCAGACAGACTCTCTCTAAATAGCCACATGCACTGAAGAATTTTACCCTGAAATAATCCCGGGAAGAAAGTCCGCACACGCTGCTTGCACTAGTTGCCCAAAACGAGCGCTAGACTCTCGCAGGTCTACAGCGCTGACTGCGCCAACGCCTTGGAGTTGGAGAAGACCAGGGCATAGATTCTGATAATGCATTGCAGTACAAAGAAAACCGCATGAATGGCGATTTAATTTCATTGCCGCTTTCAATCTACGCGCGCACACGTACCGAAACTTCTAGGCGTCAATGGTATAAAAGAACATGTCACGTGACTCGACCGAGTATCTGTCATTGAACTAGAATGCACTAGCATCATTGAGGTCGTGTATTCAGCAGCAAAGAATACGGGCTGATTGACTGATCACTTCCTTATATTTTTGCAGCTCAAAGCCACCGGTAACCTCTCGCAGATCTACGCCGCTAGTTGCGTCAGCTTGTGGCTAGAGATTTATTGATGTCCAACTGTTACCTTGGAAGAATCCAGGGAAGAAAGTCCGCACACGCTGCTTGCACTTGCTGCCCAAAGCGAGCGCTAGACTCTCGCAGATCTGCAGCGCTAGCTGCGTCAGCTTGGAGTTAGAGGGGGCGTATATTCAGCAGAGCAAGAATACAGGCTATTGATTGATGTCCAACTGTTACCTTGGAAGAATCCCGGGAAGAAAGTCCGGACAAGCTGCTTGCACCTGCTGCCCAAAGCAACCGCTAGACTCTCGCAGATCTATGCAGTATGCAGAGCTGCGCCAGCTTGGAGTTAGAGGGGGCTATATTCAGCAGCGAAAGAATACAGGCTATTGATTGATGTCTCTTACCTTGGAAGAATCCAGGGAAGAACGTCCGCACATGCTGTTTGCATTTGCTGCCCAAAGCGACCGCTAGACTCTCGCAGATCTGCAGCGCTAGCTGCGCCAGCTTGGAGTTGGAGTCCACGAGGCGGGCTTGGAGCGCGGCGGGGAGTTCCCCCAGCGAAGACTTGATCGGTGCTGAGGTCGTGATCATGGTTTTGAGCTTCTCTAGCGCTTCGTTGCGGACCTGTTGCGAGGTGACCAAGGGTAGAATCAGGAAAAGGTCTTATGAAAAAACCCGAGCCGGTAAGGAACGCCCCAGGCGGACATGCTTCGACCAAATAAAACAACAACTTTGACGTCAATAAACATTCTGTCTGTGCATTGAAAAAACAAAATAGGGGACCAAAAGACAAGACAAAAAGTACTAAGCGGGCGCGCGTCCTAGTACGGCGGCGAGCTGTCTTAACCAAATTCATAGCCCTTAAGAAGGAGGGAGAGAAAAGCTAAAGATATTATACTTAGAATATGTGAGCCTTCTAGTGCATTTTGTTTTCTGGTGTGTACAATAAGAAGTTGAAATATAATTTTATCTATTCAATCTAATGTGAAGAAGCTCTCGTCGAAAAGTCAATATAGAGATGATGATGATGACGAAAGTGAAACAAATCTCACCTTCCAGTTCTTGTCGTTCAATTCACCAACGAGCGTATCGGTGATCAATGGCGCTATGTCGGTCCTCGGTCTGTTGTCTTCCACCACTGGTGCTGGCTCCTCCTCCATCGGTTCCTCGTCTTCTTCTATGTCGTCGCCCATAGAAGCTTTGCTTGCCGACTGGAACAGAACCACATTATAGGATATAAATAAATAAAAAATAAAAATATTTTTATTTTGATTTCAAAATTATTCATTACACATTGTGGTGGAGACTTCCTATTAAGTGTGTAAACACTTGTCCCAGGAAACCCCGCTCCTCATTTAATACATTGGCATTAACTTAGGTATAATCGTTTAGTTATAGTTATGGTAAGGTACATGCGTAATGCGTATAATACATATTTTAATATTGATTACAATTTAAATATATCTACTTAACAAATATTTAGTATTTTAACAATAGTATGTTTTATCAAGCCGGCTTTTTTGCACTCTTGTAATAATCTCAATCTTGGTAAGTGTTTACGATGGCACTCATGGATTGGCTGTTATGTTTGAGATGATTTGGGAAAAGATGGTAGGAGTAGAGAGTTTTTATCGCTGCCTTTTTCCCCTCTACAAATCGTCCCAAAGTCCCACTTGCTAACATTGTATGTAAACATTAAGCAAATGGAATGTTAGAAAGAAAGAAAAGAAACATTAATGCAAGTTGTCAAGGGAACACAAAGTAAACCCGTTAGTGAAAAAACAAAATGCACGTCAGCAAAACAAAACTAAAAACCAAACAATCGTGAATAGAACATGTGAGGCATACAGAATCAAATGCCAGGTAATGTATGACACCTATACAGTAATAGCCATCCACGACTCCAAGCGCCCCAAGTAATTACATAGGATGCTTGGAGAATTCCATGATACCAAAAAAGGGGCTCCAACTCAGCATACTTTACTAAGTAGAGTATGCTGAGGTGTGTGCTATGGATAGCATAACACCAACAAAACTGACTTGGAATCAAATGATTATTAGTTAACTCCTCAGGTTGACATAAAATGTTTGATTTCTAGATATAAAGATTATTTTACACTGAATAGGCTTTCTAAAAACCATGTCATATTTTTTTTTGGTGTTCATGGAGTCCACAGAAAGTGGACATTTAAAATTATTTCGTGTATTTCTTCTAAAAAAGGTAAACGAATATTTACTTTTAAAATAAGTCGCCAAAACGCTATCTTGGGCAATATGGCGTCGCACAGGCATTATGACGTCACGTCCCAGAAAACCAATCAATGAACGTAAGAAAGAATGAATGATAGACGCCATTTTTACTGACATGTGACGTCATCATAGAATCGGCTAATCCAGGCCGTTTTTGATACAATGGCTGCAGATCCATAATTACCAAACTTTATCTTGTGTTTTTTTACAAATCATAATTGTTTTTTAGTTGAAATGCCTTAAAGTTGTTTTAAGACTTATAATTCATACGAATACGTATAAATAATGCCGTTTTTTTCACACTGTCAAATAGCCTATTGGTCCCAATCGTAGCGCCAACCAACGAAGTTTTTTTCACACTGTCAAATAGCCTATTGGTCCCAATCGTAGCGCCAACCAACGAAGTTTTATACAGATCAAAGTTTAGCAGCTTCCCAAGCAAGTTCTCCTGGTAAAAATATAAGGAAGGCAAGATTAACACAAGCATTACCTTGGCCACCTTCCCGGCGGCGTGTCTAGTGGGCGTGGGCGGCGTGCTGTTGGCATACTTGTCCATCTCTAAGCTCAGCAATTGCTTGGTCGCCGGTTTCTCCCCGTCGAAGTGGTTGATGAGCGACGGGCCGGTGTAAAGCGACATGACGCCCACAAAGTTGACCGCCGCTGTCCGCACGTTGGGGTTGGTCGCCGACAGGGCCTTTTTGAGGTGCGGGATCACCACTTTGACGTTTATTCTGGTGAGAGGGAAAGTAGACGTATGCGTTTTAAAATCTGCGAACAAATATCCTATCGTGAATTGAATGTGTAATAGAGTAAAGTAAGAAAAAATATTTATTGCCAGTTGAATTAATGTTACATGCATCTGGATTAATAATTTATTAATCATAGTTTAAATTTACAACAGGATTGAAATTAACATTTTGATAACAATATTATGTATTGGTGACCGTGCCCCCACACTAGGCTGAGCCTGCATCGTGAAATAAGTCGTGTAATATTTGAATCATCATCTGTTTGATACATCTACTTATATATCATTTACATACAGGCACATACATTGCTTCTGGCCCCACACTAGGATACCCTGTGTCGTGGGAACCAGAAACAGCGACGTCACAAACATGTAAACATCGAAGACCTGGGTTTCTTTTTTTTTGTCCCCAGCCGGGATTCGAACCCGGGAACTCTCGCATGGTAGTCAGATGCGCTAACCGCTGCGTCACAGAGGTCGTCTATGTATGAATTATGAGTATAGACAATAATATGGATGTTTTCTTGGACATTTTTCTATTACAGATTCACGAACTCACGAAACGCATTGGTCAGCTAATTCTGTATCTTCACAAAGATAAGAATAAATTCAAATTCAAATTCAAAAATTTATTTCAACGTAAAGAATTTACATTCTGCTTGTTGAATGTCAATGTACATACAGTTATGTATAATGTTAGCCGCTGCCTTGGGGCCGTCTGTAGTGGAGAAAAAGGCGGCGAAAAAAAAACTCCACTCTGACCATCTTTTCTCAAATCGCCTTAAAGCTTAAATAATTTATTGCACACAAGAAACAAAGTTACAATTTAGAAAAATACAATGGGCGGTTTTGTTGCTAACAGCAATTTCTTCCAGGAAACCTTGTGACGGAAAAAAGAGAGACGGGTAGTTAAGTAGCTTGTACTCGTACTAGCTTGTGGTTCTTCGCCGACGACGGAAGGGCAGGAGAGGGCGGATACGCAACCGCCCCCTCTCACCCCATGGTGATGAGCAGCGGGCGACAGGCGCGGGGGCGCCCTCGCCCGCATTGCACTGCTCATCACCGCGAAGTACGAGTTATAGATAACTGACAAGAACTTTATCACACAAGTTTGCCAAAGGCCATGCGAATGGTGGCGCGGTGGCCGGGTCGCCTATCTCCCTCTAATATGGTTGAGACTGGTGATGGCTGACCTCTGCGTTACGCTCGTGAACGGGTGCCGTCCGTGTGTCTGGCCGCAGCATTGGTGTTTTATTACCTTTTAAGCATATTAAATGATGTTTGACTTTGCAAGTATTTATTGCACTCATGGATCTTGAGATTCTTGGTATACGAACACTCATACCTAATTTGTATTAGCTTTAAGTTGATTTGAGAAAAGATGGTCAGAGTGGAGTTTTTTTTCGCTGCCTTTTTCTCCACTACAGACGGCCCCAAGGCAGCGGCTAACATTATACATAACTGTATGTACATTGACATTCAACAAGCAGAATGTAAATTCTTTACGTTGAAATAATAAAAAAAAATGATTTTTTTTTTTTGACGACCGTGCGCTCCCGGTCGCCCTCGCGCCCCTCCCCCCTCCCCTTGAAGGGAGGGGCGCGAGGGGCCTGCCGTGTCTAGGCGGGCAATCGCCGGCGGGGGACTGGAAGAAGTGCCAGATTCCCAGACCCCCGCCACCAAGGCGAAGAGGGAGTGCCGCTGGGTTGTTTAGTGGGTATACCGGGAACCACTTTCCCGGGGAGTCTCACATACTCCTTCCGTCCCCCGACGGGAGGAGATACGTAACGCATTTTGCCCAGCGTGAAAAAAAAAAGCTTGTGGTTCTTCCGCGAGTCCATGTTGAAAGCTAGCGCTTTTCTTCGTGTTCAAGCCCGGTGACTTTGCTATTGTCTTAGCTCTTCAAGCCCTGAGGACCCGCCAGCGGGAAGGTCTGCACTGCACTTTCTATCGAATGTTGAAGATGGTACACACCACAGTTGTATAAGCATGTTTTAGTCTTTTAAAATCCTGATATATTTCAAATATTACTCCGCGAATAACTATTTAGCTGTGACAGAAAAATGTTTTAGGCCTGAGGGGAAGTAACTGTAAACATGCCTGCGAATGTCAAGTAGACACTCACACATTGCCGAACTCCCGCAGCGCATTGGCCAGCCAGTTGATCAGCTCGGCTTGGACCTTGGGGTTCCTTTGCGCGTCCATGGCGAAAGCCAGTGCTTTTCCCGTGTTCAAGCCCGGAGACTTTGCAATTGTCTTAAACCGCCGGCGGGTCCAATGTAAACTACGGCTCATTCCGTCAGACCAGGCAGACGATGCGCTAACCGCTGCACTACAGAGGTCGTCAGAAGTAACGTGAACATGGCTACGAACTGTTATGCCCTCTCTATGTAAGAGAAACGCCTGATGAAGGCGCTCCATCAGCACTTTAGACCCGAGACGCTCTGACACAATCCTTTGGAAGTCAGTCTCTTTCCGTCGGTCTCATAATAGACACCCATATTCTACATCCGTTTCTATATCCTTTGTTTTTTCAATATAAGTTCTAGTTTTAATCAAAAGTGTTTTTTTTTTAAAGGGAATATGTACAAGTATGTACATGCCGGCTTGCTTGAGACTGATTGTGTGTGGAGTGAGCTGCGAGAGCGAAGGAAGGTTGACAGTGTTCTGTCAGGGGTCACCACTATACGGAAGAGCGGGTGATCGTGCTCTTCCACTATAGGGAAATTTCCCGCCAGGCAGATCGTATGCCTGGGGACGGCCGGTCCAACTGTTGTTTGTTGGACGTTGTATTTAAGGTGTGTCATTGTGTAAACTTTGATTGCGCGATGCAGAAATGTTGGAGTTTATAGTGCGCGCGCAGAGTTGACATGTGCTCGCCACATATCAACTCCCTACAACAGAACGTCAAGTCAGCACTCACACATTGCCGAACTCCCGCAGCGCGCCGGCCAGCCAATTGAGCAGCTCGGCCTGCACCTTGGGGTTTTTCTGCGCGTCCATGGCGAAAGTCAGCGCTTTTCCCCGCATTGAAGCCCGGAAACTTTGCCGCCGGCGGGTCCAATGTAAACTACGGCATTCCGTCAGATGATGCGCTAACCGCAGTACAGAGGTCGTCAGAAGTAACTGTGAACATGGCTGCGGACGTCAAGTCGGCACTCACACATTGCCGAACTCCCGCAGCGCGCCGGCCAGCCAGTTGAGTAGCTCGGCTTGGACCTTGGGGTTCTTCTGCACGTCCATGGCGAAAGCCAGCGCTTTTCCCCGTGTTCAAGCCCGGAGACTTTGCAATTGTCTTAAGCCGCCGGCGGCAGGCCTGCTTCACTAGGCGCGTCGGTATCAAACGCGTAAGTACATGCGGCGACCACTCCAGCGTGGCAAATAGGTAGGAATTCAGGCGCCAGAAGAGGTAAGAGTTACGCGGTACAGAGAGGCAACATGTAGATGAATATAACGTAGCTTTTTTAGCGCCGTGCGATCTGAATTGCACCTAATTGTATCGCTGCTAGAGTCCCTTTTTCTTTAATTGATTTAGCGAATCTTCTGTACCTGTCTGTATTATTATGTATTCTGTGTCGGCACTCACACATTGCCGAACTCCCGCAGCGCCCCGGCCAGCCAGTTGAGCAGCTCGGCTTGCACCTTGGGGTTCTTCTGCGCGTCCATGGCGAAAGCCAGTGCTTTTCCCGTGTTCAAGCCCGGAGACTTTGCAACTGTCTTAAACCGCCGGCGGGCCCAATGTAAACTACGGCACATTCCGTCAGAGTGCGTATACTGAGTTTTTTCATTCACTTTCGATAGTGAGAGCGTTTGCGATTTGCATAGGAGTGACAAAAAGACAACTAGGTGGCGCGCTCTGTCACTCCTATACAAACTGCAAACGCTCTCGCTGTCGAAAGTGAATGAACAAACTCAGTATAAGCACTCAGACCCCGTAGACAAGCGGGTAGGTCTGCACTGCACTTCGAATCGAATTTTGGAGATTATTCTGTATCGGCACTCACACATTGCCGAACTCCCGCAGCGCCCCGGCCAGCCAGTTGAGCAGCTCGGCTTGGACCTTGGGGTTCTTCTGCGCGTCCATGGCGAAGGTCAGCGCCTCGGCCGCCACGTGGTCCAGCCCGCACGCCTCGCACGCGGCGCCCAGCCACGCGCCGCACGCGCCGGCGCAGGCCGCCTCGCCCAGCTTCGTCACTATGTCTTGCAGGACCGCGTCCACCGACGTCCTGTGGACAGATTAAAACGTACAAGGGGATGCGGGTGGCACAGGACCGGGGCCTCGATTCTGCTAGTACATTATAGTTCAACGACGGGATACCGCCGTTTAGCCAAAGTATTTTTCGCCAAATTTTACTTCCCAATAAACTTATGGCATCAGTTTCATTTCCCAAATGAAACTTTAGCAAGTTTTCATTTCGCATTCCATTCATTTGGTCAAATTATCATTTCGCATAATTTTACTGCGTCAAGTTTTATTAAGACAAACGTTTATTATGCTAACGTTTTATTTTGGCAAGTGTTATTTTCAAATAATGGAACGAGGGGTCGGCGATGTAAAAAATACGTGACAACAGAAATATAGGTGCGACGACGCGCGTAGCGAAGCGGAGCGCGTCGGGGCGTTAGGTTCTCTATGTAAGATCGAAAACAGACTCGACTTTGATGCGTTCTTACCTTGCCTCTTGTTGCCTCTTTGGTAAAATGAATTTTGACCAAGTATTTATTTGGTAAACAATAACTTGCCATAATAACTTTTGCTAACTGTTTATTTGCTTTAAGTTGTTTTGAGAAATGTTTTTTTGCCAAGTGATAATTTGCGGAAAACAGTTTGGGAAGTAATACTTTGGGAAACGATTTTTGGCAATACATTAGTAAACCCCTGTGGACAGATTAAAACGTACAAAGGGATGCGGGTGGCACAAGACCGGGGCCTCGATTCTACTAGTACATTATAGTTCAATGACAGACACTGCAAGTCAGAGTCCAGAGTCTTACGGCCTAGCCACGGGACATTCGCCCGCGCGAGAATTCGCGCGGTGCGACCGGCGAGGCGTCTTACCGCGTGGCTTGCTACGTACATTTCTATGAGTTTGTTTCAGTCGCTAGACGCCACGCCGTTGAAACAAACTCATGAACTCAAACTCTAGAAATGTACGTAGCAAGCCACGCGGGAAGACGCCTCGCCGGTCGCACCGTGCGAATTATTCGCGCGGGCGAATGTCCCGTGGCCAGGCCGTTAAGCTGGATTCGCACGGTGGGCGATTCTGCCGACCGCCGACACCGGACGACGACCACGGACAGCCATGCACCGCGCACGCCGGTACGGCGCACCGCCACAGACGTCTGTGCTACCGCGGACCGAGACCCTGCCAACGGTGTGTCGTGCGAGCTGGTCCACGTCCGTCCTTGATATCGCGGACCGTGGGAAGCCAGCTTTCATAGCCTCCACCGATCCGGGCTAAGCCTCCGTGGCGAAGTATGGCCTATACATTCCTCAGGGAAGAGAACCGTGCCCCTCGATGAGAACATAATATGTTGATGATGATGATGATGATGGTTGAGAGAATTGAACCGAAATAAATTAAATAGGGTAGATCACAACCCAATCAACTAGAATCAAGCTCCCTCTAGTCTCTATAAAGACCACCTGCACGTAGGTATCATAAGTAGGTCGCTTAGGCTAGCATTATGAATCACTTTATTACTTTATTTGGACAATATATTCAGTGCATTTACAACACTCAAAAAGGCGGTTTGATTTATCACTATCTACCCGAGATAGACATCGACTCCTTAACAATCACTTATGTGGGACTTACACCCTACATAATTTTGGTCCTTCGAGCCGGATCTTGATCTTATCTTGTTCTTGTTATAAGTAATCGATTCGAAAAGCTCGGCATATTGTACAACCAAAACGCATTAAGTCAAATAATGTTGTAGAATAGCATCGGAATTAAAGGAATCAAATGGAATAAAATCGAATCCCTCGTTGGCCTAAATGAGCAAAATCGTACGTTTCGTTGCGCGCGACAGAGCAGTGAACAGAAGCGTACTAAAATGCAAAATTCAAGCGGGTTTTTTCATTGTACACAGAAATTCCACTTACCTACAGAATTTTTATAAATCGAAGTACAATTAGAAACCTTATTACTATAAGCAAAAAGTAAGTTAAGAACTTACGCAGACATCGGAAAGTTCTCGGCGACATATTTGGCGGCTTCGAGCCTCGCCTTGACCACTTGCACGTTGGTGTCTTTCAAGCCGGGCTTCTTGTTCAGGATCCGGAACAGCAGCTGCGACGTCACCTCTTCAGCGTTCAGACCCTGAACCGTTTGCAGGAAGCTCTGGACTGAAGACAGGCGGACCTTCCAGTTGCTGTCGGTCAGACCTGGCGACGAGAGAAAGTGTAGCGTAGCCATCAGTCTTATCGTCATCGCAATTTGGCCTTCAAAGTAACATACAACACGATTAAAATCAGTGAACAATTCGGCTTTTCTCGGATATCATCGACTAAATCCGGAGACGGTAATGACACGAAATACATTACCTCGATTTATTTTAGGTAGCATTCAATTTGAAGTATCATAAACGCAATGTATACCACCTGCCAAGATGACATTACTAACCGGTAGATCTAAGAAATTTATTATGCAGAAGCGACATGAATTTGGCAGATCTGAGAGCTTGTCGTTTTCCTTGAAAAATTTTAAAACACTGCTTTTCGAAACTGCGGTTGCTTCCCAAACCCTGTCCAAAATGTTTGATGATATTTACTTTCCTCTTTTTTAAATAAATTAGCTTCTTTTCTAAAATAGTTATATAGGTACATTATTTACAATTTCACGAGATTGGGCAACAATTTTTTACCACGCTTTAAATTTGTTGAAGCCATAACTATTGTAATACCTACATAACTATTGTAATTTAATTGTGATAAAATTTGATAGAATCGAATATTTTCACGAATGAAATTAGCGTTCATAAACATAAATGTATCATATATGTCAAACTGTTTTTATTGACTCGAAGAAGGCAGACTGTCAAAATAGTCAATTATTATTCTTAATTCAATATAAAGGTTGTGTTAGTTTTGAGCTACATATATAGGTTTTGTTGCTCATATCGTACTTGTATTGTATTCATTAAGACAACGAGTACCGAATATAATTAAAGGCCATTCGTCTGTAACAAACAAACAAGGTCTAGACCCTTATAGTCTAGAATAACATAACATAACATTTACATACAGGCACATACATTGTTTCTGGCCCCACACTAGGACATCCTGTAAATTCATAACTCTATGTGAAAGACGAGGGATTCACGACAATTACCGAGGTTGGCCGAATTGTTAACTGATTTTAATCGTATTGCAACATAATTAAGCGTGGAGTTTTTTTTTTTCGCTGCCTTTTTCTCCACTACAGACGGCCCCAAGGCAGCGGCTAACATTATACATAACTGTATGTACATTGACATTCAACAAGCAGAATGTAAATTCTTTACGTTGAAATAAATTTCTGATTCTGATTCTATTTTCTTTTACTAAGTATTTTTCTTTCGCTAACACACTCTCTCATTCTTTCTAACACACTGTCATTCTCGATCTCTACATCAAAGGATGTCAAGCTCACTATAGCTCAAGATAGCCCCGGCTCTCTGGGCGGCGTGGGTCGGACCTTTAGGTGTTCTAGTGTGTGTAGTAAGCAAAGACGGGTGTAGTAGGTACTTAGCTGCAGTAGGGAAGCGGCGTAATAAATCCAACACTTCACAGCAAGTTCAGTCTTTAATGCACAAGCACAGAACAGAAGTATTAAGAAGGAGTACAGAGCACAGCAGAGATGATTTAGAGCTTAGCAACACAGAGTTTTATGCAGAGAAATAACAAGCGTCGAATACAGTAGTGCAAAAGCGGGCAGCGTGTGCCTAGCGTCGCGTATAGATTCTGACTGGCTTTCATTTTCATTCACTGGTTTTCACACAGTGGGGTGATCGGCAAGAGCGCGGTTCCATGAGACCTGACAACCAGCTGATTCACAATAATAACGGATACGTTATTATCTTATGTTCTAGTGTGAATGCAATTTGTGACTGTCTCTTATTATGAAATATTAATATGTAAGTAATATGTAAATAATAAATAATGATAAATGTGTACATAGTATTTTATACGTGTTTAAGATTTAGTTTTAAGTTATATTTTAATATATATTTTGAAGTTTATTGTACATTACATTATTATATTGTATTTAATACAAAATACTCATACAATAATGTATAGTTATGTGGATATAGCCCACAGGACCCTCCTGCCTCTCCCTCCAGCCCGCTCCTCACGCGTGTTTCCTCAACGCGAGAAAACAGCGATAAAGAAGAATGTGTAGTCGACACTCATGTTGTTTTCTCGCGAGATTCTCGCCCGAGTGTGGTGCGGGCATACAACAAGCCCGCAAAGCTAACCCGCAGCGACATCCGGCGGGAGTAAGTCCTCGGCCCGGGCGTCCACCTCGTCCTGAGACAACTCCGGCCCCACCCTTTTACTCTCTCTCTCTAACACACTCTCATTCTCGATCTCTACAAAAAAGGACGTAAAGCTCACGATAGCTCAAGACAACTCCGGCTCTCTAGACGGCGTGGCGTGGGCTGGGCCCGCCCATACGTACTCTCTTACTTTCTCACTCTCTCTCTCTCTCTCGCAAACCTCACCCGCAGCGACATCCGGCGGCAGTAGCTCCTCGGCCCAGGCGTCCACCTCGTCCTGAGTCAGCTCCGGCTCTCTGGGCCCGACCCTCTTACTCTCTCTCTCTCTCTCTCTCTAACACACTCTCTCATCCTCGATCTCTACAAAAAAGGACGTAGAGCTCACGATAGCTCAAGACAACTCTTTTTATTACTCTCTTACACTCACTTTCTCACTCTCTCTCTCAATCTCTCTCGCAAACCTCACCCGCAGCGACATCCGGCGGCAGTAGCTCCTCGGCCCGGGCGTCCACTTCGTCCTGAGACAGCTCCGGTTCTCTGGGCGGCGTGGGCTGGGCCCGACCTTTCTTCGCGGCGGCTGACGGCTTCTTCGCTGAATATAGGAAAGAACACATGAAAAAGTCGTTTGTAATTTAACTTTTAATAATTTAACGTCTAATTTACAAAACATGTTTGCTCTTGTCCACACACTACCGTCGCACCGCTCCGTTCACCCGATTCTAGAACTGAACAATCTCATATTTTTCGTTGGTGCTCATGGAGTCCCCAGAAAGTGGTCATTTTAAATTCTTTCGTGTATTCTTCTTCTTCTAAAAAGGCAAAAGAAAATTTACTTTAGAAATAACCCGCCGAAACTCTATCTTGGGCAATATCAATGTCAGCAAACAAACCAATGAACGTAAGAACGATGTGAATGACAGACGCCATTTTATAAGTATTATTTTATATTATATAATAATTATTAGCTAGTACCGTGTCATCATCATCATCATCAACCCATTATGTCCCCACCGAGGGGCACGAGTCTCTTCCCTGAGGAAGGTATAGGCCATACTCCATCACAGGGGCCAAGTCCGGATTGGTGGAGGCTTGTAAGACTAGTGGCTGGTCTTACTGTCAGAAGTTTTCAAGCCGCCCTAAGGCCTCTGACTTGGCTTAACGACTGCCATCTATCGACGGCAGCCGGCACCAACTGCTTAACGTGGCTTGCGAAGCACGGAGCCGCTCGGAAAAATGCCACTAGCGTTAGTCATAGAACGGTGACCCATCCATGGACTGAACGTGCCGTATGTTGCTATTATCGTTTAAGATCACTCAGGCAGCCCAGGCTACGAGCGATACCGTGTACAAGATATAATAGTACATTGTTCACCGAGAGGAGAAAGTGACCGATTACCGTCGAGGGTGTCGTTTGAAGCCCGAGCCGTAGGCGAGGGCTTTAAAACACCTGAGATCGGGAATCGCAGTTTCTCTCGAGTGATACATAGTGCTTTATACTACACCTACAAGGAAAATAAAAAACGAAATCTTTACTAATTGAAATTTATATTGAAATTGTTGCTAGTGGCCAGTGTCATTTTGCGAACTTGGAGGTAAAAACTCACTGTAAAAACTTTTTGGCTTTTGATATTTAGTCTTACCCAAAATTAAAAAAGAAAAACCACGTAAGAAATGGATTTTCATACACTTTTCTCTCCCGCTCAGATGCGTTTTCTCCCCGCATATTTGTTCGATATGCAATGACGTACTTTCTACCGTAAATTTGATAAAGTATCAAGGTACTTTCCAAGCAGGTGTAGTATAAAAGTCCTTACCCGCAGGCTTCCTAGCAACTGGTCTCGGCTGCGCGGAGCCGGCCGACTTGGCCTCGGGCTTGGCCTCGGGCTTGGCCTCGGGCTTGGCCTCGGGCTTGGCCTCGGGCTTGACGGTCGGCGCGGGCGCACTCTTTTTGCCCTCTTTCTTGGGGCCAGCCGTCTTCACTTGTATTACGGCCTGGAAATATTAGCAATGTGAAACTACACGTTTCTCATCTTATGTGAGAAAAATATAGTTATACTTGAGCCATTACAAACGTGCGATCCGAGTCATAAAAGTGCGAGCGAGAGTTCCGATATGCCTGATATGCTTCCTATATGTGTGAGAGAGAGGTCTGATACAAATGTTTATGACTCAGTTCGCACGTTTGTAATGGCTCAAGTATAGTTTTTGTGGTTTGACTTCAATTTTCAATTCAAGTCAATTTTCTTGGATTTGGCGTCAATCCAGCAGGCTTAATTACTTCTATGCTGCATTTTAGTCGCGGCTAACAACTTATACAGAGGCGTAGTGGGGTTGACCCTTGCTTCTCGATCATGAGGGTCTGGGTTCGAACCACGCATGTACCAATGACTTTTAATTACGTACATTTGTTTGTACAGCAACACAAATTAATAAATAAATTGTGCCCGGATAACGGCGACAGGCTTGCCACTTGTCACGTTTGGGACCTAATAAACTCGGCAAAACGTGGGTCCAGTTCTAGAGACTGGTGCCTCTGCCTACCCCTTCGGGGATAACGGGCGTGAGTTTATTATCTTTTTATTTTATTTACCAACTACCGTATGTCGGGTTCACGTGAATCTTCTGTGTATTGACATCAATCTTCTTTGATTTGACGTCAATCCAGCAGGCGCAACTACTACTATCCCGCGCGTTCGCCGCGTCTAGCTACTAGAACAGAAACCTAACTAACGTATGTCGGCTTCACGTCAATCTTCTGCGATTTGACATCGATCTTCCGCACTGTGACCTTGAGACAGACCTTCTCAGCGCACTCCTTTATCTTCTGCTCCTTGAGAGGGTCGATCTTGCCAACGTGGGGCGCGATGTTCTTCTCCCCGACCAGTTTCGTCGCCGTGCCAAGGGCTTCGTAGGCCGCGTCTCGGACCGTGGGGTCTGTGAGGAGAGAAAAAGTACATTAAAATGTGAAAATTACTTTGCTAAATTCCGCCAAAATCCCACAAGCTTTTCTTTCTTTAACATATTATGGTTATTACGAGCGTTAATTGCCCAGTGGTTAGAACAAATGACTTTGAAGCGAAGGAGACCCAGGTTCAATTGCATGTACCAATGATTTTGTTTTCGAAGTTATGTACATTTGTGGAGCAATACCGCTCTGTGAAGGAAAACATCGTGAAGAAACCTAAGTGGCTGAGATAGACGCTTAAAATCGCCAATCAGCGGTTGGCACGCTTGGTAATAAGGTCCATACTCTCCCCCCTCTCACTCTCTCTCTCTGAGAGAAGGCCTGTACTCTATAATGGGACGTATATAGGCCGCTTACTTTGTTATTATAGTGAGTTTTTTTTTTTTTTAGTTTGTGTTTTATGTTCCATGGTCTTCTAGTAATAAAATCCACTCACCAGCACTCTCTATAAGCTTCAACAGCCCAGCGACATAGGCCTTCAGAAGTTTCTTGTTGAACGCAGCCGGCTGGGTGACGCACAGCGCACGCGCAAGGAACAATGAACTCTCTGCTTTGATACTAGGGTTCTTATTCTCAAACGCCGCCAGCATGTCTTCCATTACAGCTTCCAAGTTCGTCTGTAATTGTAACGTGTTGGTGGTTAAAGAATCATCATCATCATCATCAGGCTATATTAGTCCACTGCTAGTTCTAGAACTTGTTTAGGAGCCAAGCTATTACACACAGAATATTAAGGAGAATTTTCAAATTTTTGTAGAAATTTTGAAAAAAAATTCACATTTGTTCTTTAGGTACAAGAAAAAGATCTGCACAAAGGCGAGCTTAATACTAAAAAGGATTTTCTTCCAGCTCACCATGGGTTATGTGGAAAGAGTAACAGAGAAATCCTAAGATAAATCACTAACTTACAGATAATGTCACTGTCAAGGTACTCACTGAAGGGTAAATAGCATCGATGGCTTCGCGCAGCGCCGTAACGACCGTGGCTTTCTTCTCCTTGAATTTCTCCAATATGGCTTGCACACAAGAGGTGGCGTAGGGCTGGAACTTGTTGCGGAGACCAGAGGCTATCTGACCGAGTTGGCGGCCCGCCATTGCGACCAGAAGGACGTTGGAGTCTTTCGATATTATCTGCCGGGATGGAGTTTTTCATTAACTATTTGAGCTATGATCCTGAATTACTTCGAATGGAAAACTTTGGTTTTTTTTCAGATGCAGAATTCATACTTTCATTTTTGACAAAGCATGTGTAACTGTATTCATTGAACAGTTGTAAAATGTGACGTTAATTTGATTGAACTAACTACTGCAAAGTCACGACTAAAATTTCTGTCTTTGAAAAGAGAAAATTCTTATACATAAATAAATAAATAAAATATACAAAATGTCGCAAAATCATATCAGGATTTTGAAATTAATAATTTATTTCAATATTTGATATCGTAGAAGTAGTAGTTCCGTAGTTTTCCGGAAACATCGATCGTTTCTAGAACTAAAAACCGACAAATAATTTTCGAGATTATCTAGACAACCTTTTGTATTTTTTTTATTTTATTTATTCGGTTTGGAGAATCATCAGCCTGAAATTACATTGTAACAATATAACTACGTGTCTAAGAGCTAATAATAGATTCTCGCTGGTAGTAACACGTTAAAAAAGAAAAACACATGCGTGGAAAGAAAAACACATGTACTAATTCGTGCAATAGTAAGTATAGTGAGCACAAAAAAAAAATTCACTTATTAGGTGTATATAATGAAGATTGTGGTGAATGATTCTGTTTACACTCTGGATATTTATTTACCTTCTTCAAGGCCCGGACGAGATCAGCATAGTCCCCGGGCTCCAGCTTAGGAGCGGTCTTCAGCAGATTATCGAGAGCGTCGAGCGCCTCCTTTCTCTCCTGCCACTTTTTGTGCTCCAGTTTCTCGTAGAAGTCCTTGGGGAGTTTAGACAGGATCTCCACGTTTTCCAGGAGCTCGAAGGGATCCTGGTAGGCGTCTCCGCCACCGGCGTCGGCGTCGTCATCGTCCTCTGCACCTGGAAGGGAAAAATGGGGTTTTCACGCCATCTGCTCGAAATTATGCCCAAATTTAGGACCCAAAACTCGCTATTGTTGTTCAAGCTAAGATGCATCATAGTAAATAGACTTAAAATTGGGGTTTGAATCTATTTACCTTTAGGTACCTTTCAGTAAATAGACTCAAAATCCAATTTTGAATTTATATACTAATACTCATTTACTAAGAAGTCGGACTTCTCTTTCACTCTTGAGGATTCGTCCTATATCTGTTTCGCTCCAACCCAAGCAATAAGTTTTAAAACCTAGTTTGGAACTACTTACTGAACTTCCATACTCTTTGCTGCAAAACTTTGAAGTACCTAATTGTCACATATTTGAAATTGGAACGCAAGTACGCATTTTCATTCCTCTCAGATGGTAGTGAAAAGCTGAGTGTTCTAGACGGGCGCAAATCATTTACTGTCTCGGTAGTTTTGAGTCCCTCGCTCCTTCAGCGAGGGACTCAAAACTACTTTTCATGGAGTTAGGCTCTTAAAGGTTTTTAACAGTTCCGAACTTTAACTTAGCCGCTTTCTATAGCAGAAAAAAAAGTAAGAGAGGAGGATCCTGCATCTTGGTGAAAAACGGACACGATTTCACCGATCTTCCAGATGTGGCCGAACGGTCAGTAAGTGGTGTAATTTGAATGTTGTGCTGTGGAACTCACAGCCCATGGAATTATAATTGTAAGTGTATATAGAGTGCCCAAACCAGCCAATCTTAATCTCTTCTTCGAGCGCCTGGACGGACTGCTATTGGAACTATCAAGGAAACGTAAGCATTTAATTGTTGCTGGCGACTTTAATATAGATTTACTGAAAGAAAGTGCTGTTCAACTAGAGTCTGAGTATTTACTTCTGAACTTTAATCTAAAACTAAAATTAAGACAGCCAACGAGACTTGTAAGTGGAAGCTGTATAGATAATTTTGCACATGACTTCAGAAAAAATTGTAAAGCGGAAGTGATAGAATTATCATTATCTGACCATACTGCTCAGCTGCAAAAAAAGTCTGCCTCCTACCTTTTTGGCGTACCAAACGTAGAGACTACAATAAAGAAAATATGGAGAAATTTAAGGAAATTATTAAAACTCTTTCTTTTTCCAAAATATACGAAACCAGTGACCCGACCCTAACATCCCGTATAATGAATTCATAGAAGAATTTCGATTGTTCTACGACGTTTGCTTTCCCTATAAAGTAGTCACAATAAAAACAGTTAAACGCCCTAGCTGGGTTTCACGTAGTATAAAAGCTTGCAGCCGAAAAAAGAGAAAGTTACTATGGTTGTACAGACTTGAACCTAATACACTAAATAAAACAAATTTTAAAAATTATACAAAAATTTTCAAAAAAATCGTACGTTTAACAAAACGCGCCCAAAATAATTATAAAATAAAAATGTCGGACAATAAGTCTAAGACCACATGGCAAATAATAAATAGTTCCAAGCAAACCATACCTAAAGACTCTATCTCTAAAATAGAAATTGACAAAAAGACGATCACAGATCCACAGGCCATATCAAATGCATTTAATGACTTCTTCATTGACAAAATCAAGCCCATTGACAATGCTGGCACACAAACACGTTTATTAGGATCCAATATTACACCGTGCAGTAATTCGATGTTCATTTGAAACAAGCGATAATAAAACCAGTCTTTAAAAAAGAAAACCGACACCTAATGGAATTTTATAGCCCTTATTCCCATAATAGCAAAAATTTTTGAGAAATATATTTATGCAAAAATGTACGCCTATCTGGAACATAATAACATATTAACTAAGGAACAAAAGGGATTTAGGCAAAATAAGACGATTAATCTGGCTGCTTACGATTTCTTAAACACAGTTATGACATGTGTAGATGCAAGAGTCCCAGTCTCTGCGTCATACATGGATATGACACAGGCTTTCGATTACGTAGAGCATACTATCTTACTGCGAAAGCTTGAGGCATACGGAATAAGGGGAAATGTGTGGAAATAATAGAGTCATATCTTAAAAACAGGACACAGTGCACAGAAATCTCAAAAATCAATCCTAAAACTAAACATGAACATATTTATAGGTCACGTGAGCGTGAAGTTCGCCATGGCGTCCCACAGGGCAGTGTAATGGGACCGTTACTATTCTTACTGTACATTAATGATCTTCCCAGAGCCACTCCACACCCAATGACCCTGTTTGCAGATGATAGCACTGTCACAATCCAATGTGACCAAGAAACTTTTTACGAATGTGATATAAATCGGACTCTACAATCTATTATAATTTGGTTAAACAATAATAACTTGAAGGTAAATTTAAGTAAAACTAATTTAATGCAATTTAGCCAAAGGTTACCAACAGCAAATTTGGATATTCATTATGAAAATATTAAAATACAACAAGTAGAGACCACAAAATTCTTAGGACTAACTGTGGACCGAAATTTAAACTGGAAAGCGCATATTGCGGAACTTTGCAAAAAAGTTAGCTCGTCTGCTTATCTCCTCTATAAACTTGCCCCTGTCACTAATATTGATGGTCTAATTACTGCATATCATGTCACGGTAGCTTCATTGTTGCGGTATGGTCTGATCTTTCGGGGTAACTCAACCGACAGAGAGACAGCATTCAAAGTACAAAAAAGGTGTCTAAGGGCAATGTTGTAAACCATATTTTCAAAACTACAATATTCGAACACTTCCGTCAATGTATATTTTAGATGTAGCACTCTTTATAAAATCTAACCCAGACATTTTCCGACCGATCTCGCTAGTCAGTACCCGCTTACAACGGGATGAAAATAGAGTATGTATACGTAGAGCCAATACCGCACTTATGCATAAAAGTCTATATTGTATGGGGCCTATGATTTATAATAAAATACCAAGAGATATACGAGAATTTGACATGGGCCAATTCAAATTCAAATTGAAAAAAATGCTACTAGAAAAATGCTACTATAAGCTAATAGAATTTCTAACTGATTGATTTATTATTATATGACCTTATATGTACTGACTCTTCTACACACAAACTTGACTTTGAAATGTACTTTAATATTTGACAAGTTGATATTTCATTAATTTTTTTTCTTTTGGACTGCATTTGATTTTACCAATATAAACATAATTGACGTAAATATAGCTCATATGGAAAGTATTGTGTGATAGAGATATATTTTAATGACAAACGATGGTGCTCTCTCTAAATATTTTGTAAGACCCGATGGGCGAAACATGTAAAGGACGTATTTCAATGTAACAACCTTATATCTCATGTTTGACAAATAAATAATCTTTATCTTTATCTAGCAATCGCCTTCAGTTCGCTCTGGATTCAATTTCACAACCTCGACGCAAAAATTTTGTTTGCGCCCTTGGTGAACAATCTACTAACAAACTGAAACCTTCGCAAGCACCACACATTATTAACTTTATTCCAGATACAAGTAATGTACTTCCCACAAAAAAATCAACTAATTATATCCGGAATGGAACGGAATTATATAATGAATCTAGAATGTTCACATCGTCAGTCGAATAGACCTATAGCCCCTACTCTCTCAGCAGTCCATGTATACTAGAATGTTCTTGGAAATGTTCTTTCTACAGCAATCTCCGTCCAACTCACCGTCAGCCGCGTCAGCCACCGCCGCAGCGGCCTGTCGAGTTTGCTGCGATCGCAGTAACCGGGTGGGACGCGGCCAAAGGAATCCTTCAGATCTTGCTGTACCTATGACCCCCTACTCCTCCTCAGCAGTCTATGTAATCTAGAATGTTCATGGAAATGTTCTTTCTACAGTAATCTTCGTCCAACTCACCGTCAGCCGCGTCAGCCGCCGCCGCAGCCGCCTGTCGGGTTTGCTGCGATCGCAGTAAACGCGTGGGACGCGCCGCGCCTCCGCTCCCGAAGGAATCTCTCAACTCCTGCTGTATGACTGCTTGGAGGGGAGCGATGTGAGGCTCGATCGCTGGGCCGATCCATCTGGGGAAAGAGACAGTGCTGAACTAAACTATAGTGGAGTTCAATAGAATCCGGCAATCATAGACAAGATAATTATTTGACAGTTGTCTATGATCGATAGACAGTGATAGTGTTGTACCTATACTGATGTCAAAGTGAGTGATTGAGCATTGATGTATATGGTTATGGATATGGGATATGGTTCACTGTTCGTTGGTTTATCCTAAGTATTTGAATAAATCCAAAATGATTATGAAGCAATTCAAATCAAGATACACTTTTTGTGTACCTATCGATTTTTTTCTATAAAATCAGGATTCACTTTTGTCCAAATGTTTAATGGGAATATTTAACTAAGTGACTATCGCACAAACATGATAAACGATCACCATGCATTAATATATCAATTATAACGGCCTAATATGCATTAAAATACGTTGTTACGTTTTAGGCTTTCAGTACATAAATTAAATTTGTAAAAGGGCTTTTGCAATATTTCAAAACTTAGGGCAAGGCTCTTTAGAAAATTTAGTAGAATATGCTTCTCACTCATTATAATCTTAAAATACTATATAATATTTCTCTTTATAATTATTCTTGGATTTATTCGTAGCATCTCTGAGTGATTCTGTGTATATGTATTATCTTTATTACTTTTTAAAGAACTATTAGTTTAAGAACATACGTCCGTGTTTTTTGAGAAAGAGATCCATTCGTAAGCAAAAACAAAGTGCGTTATGTCACGCAGAAGTCGGTCGTTCCAAGAGTAAGTCCAACCAAATCTCAAAGAAAATGTCCAAAAGCGCGCCACCTAGTTGTCTCTTTGTCACTCCAATACAAATAGCAAATGCTCTCGCTATCGAAAGTGAATGAAAAAACTCGCACTAAGCAGTTAAGCTCTGAACTCAGAACAATTCCCACTCACACAGGACGGTGACAGTGAGTGAAGTATAAACGTGTTTTTAATATTTACCCTTTTATGCGTAGATGGAGTAGAACTCCCTTCACGCTTATTAGGGCTCAATAATTTGATACAAAACTCTTTTTTGGGTTATTAGTAAAGAGAATGCAATTATATCCTTCATCTTAAACGACAATGCAAACTCATTTTGTCGTTCAAAACATAAACATGACGGTTTGTTGTGGAAGAAAAAAATGCCAGATTTGAAAAAGCGAGTCGTCATGGGTGATAAAATTGGCAACAGAAAATTGTTTGTTATTAAAATAATTACGCCTTAAAGTTAGAAACCCCACTGTGCTAAGTTTGAGTTTCAATACCTTTTGCTTTTAAAAAAATCACGCAATTCGCAACTAGAGTTTAGCCATAATTATATTATAGTTTATTTTTTCGAACTGACTTATTGATTCAAATATTGAAACATTTGAATCAATGAGTTTTAAAATCAGTTCAAAACATTGAACAACACTAACTTTCCAAAGACAAATAAGACTTTGATGAGTAAAAAATAATATGTCAGCTTTACAAACTATTGAAATTTTCGTCGTCCGAGTATTTTTTATCAAAATAACTATCTTAATGAAGTTATTTGGAATAAAAATGATTGTAAGAACAATGAACGGTTCCTTGAAATGTGATTATGATCAGGATTGATATTCAAATGTAAGTAATTACGGAGTAATCGTGATTGAATTGGTTTGTTTACATGATTGTGGGATTCTATAGCAAGCTGGTATACATACCTCGAAAGTGAAATGGTAAGTAACTTTATCAGTAGGTATACTGCGCAGTGAAGGCGCCCGCGAGCTCACTGGACCTACGATCTAAAGCTGGCTTCCCACGGTGCGAGATTCTGCCGACGGCCGACGCCGGCCGACGACCACGGACAGCCATGCACCACGCACGAGGCTCTTCCCGCGGTGCGCGATTCTGCGGATATCGATACGACCACGTACCCACGGCCGGTACGGCGCACCGCCACAGACGTCTGTGCTACCGCGGACCGAGACCGTTCCCACGGTGTGTCATGCGAGCTGGTCCGCGTCCGTCCGCGATATCGCGGACCGTGGAAAGTCAGCTTTAGGCAGATTGGTGGCAGTACAGGATATGGATGGCTTACGGCCAGCAGTGGACGAGTAAGGACTGATTGATTGAGACTATTTATCTAAGAACGAACCTGTGCATCTCTACCACGAGCGCTTTCATCTCATCCCGAACAGTCTTGTCGCGGTCGGCCAGAAGTATAGGTATTTTCTTAACCACTGGCTTGATTGCAAGCACCTTGTTACCGAACTGCTTCAAGGCGCTACAGTGAGCGGAAACACACGCTGATACGACCTTCGGATTCTTGTTCTCCATGCCTTTCAGTAGTTCTTCTTGGACGATGTCTTGCTTCTCTATTTCGATGTACATGAAGGTTATCTGAGGAAGAGCTAGATATTTAATCGGCGCCTGAGGACCGTAACCCTCGGACGACCTCTGTGGCGCAGAGGTTAGCGCATCCGCCTACCATATGAGAGGTCTCGGGTTCGAACTCCGGCTGGGGAGAAAAAAAAAACCCTAGGCCTTGAATGTTTACATGTTTGTGATGTCGCTGTTTCTGGTTCCCACAACACAGGGTATCCTAGAGTGGGGCCTGTCTATCTGTCTGTCACCAGGCTGTAAATAATCATGCATTGTTCTTGGTGGACAGTTGAAATTCTCACAGACTATGTATCTCTGTGGGCGCTATAACAACCCATACTAAAAACAGAATAAAATAAAATATTTACGTGGTATTTATTAATACCTAATATTAATGCCGTTATTACGACAACAGGTAGACGCTTGAAATGTTCAAATGTTCTATAGCCAGGTGGTGGAATGCGGCAAGCTGAAGACAGGGCGCTATGGCGCTCATTAGGGGAGGGCTATGTCCAGCAGTGGACTAATATAGCCTGATGAAGATGATGATGGTGATAGATAACACTGCTATACAGTCATTTTGCGGCAGGGGTATGTGAAGTCGATTTTGTATAAGACGAGTGTGCTGATAACGGGAAAAATAACAGAATTGTCAAATTGACTCCAGTTTTTGAGATAAACGCTTCTACGCTTCTAACATTTTTTCTAAAAGTTTCCCCAATAAGTTGACGAAGAAATATTTAAAAAATATTTTTATGTTTATCTTTACAATAAATACACAAAAATAATAGTTAGAGGATGCTCTTAACTAGAATAATAAATGAAGAAAATGGAAAAGTTTTTCTTTGGGATTTTCTCTAATTTACTTTGTCAGGACAATCTCTTTTCAAGGTCCAGCAATAGTCAGCCATCATATGGCTGTCCTATCGACCTTGATATCTTTCTCCCATTATCCTGATATCCTGATGGAACCTTTCTTCTTGTCCCTCACTGTAATCAACCAGGTTACCCGGCAATCGGTCCAAATGGCTGTGTAAGAAATGAATTTTTATGCTCATGTTAACTCCTACTCTGTTAAAATTTTGTAGCGTTTTTGCAACTAGTTCTTGATATTCTGGCGCTTTGTGATTCCCCAAAAAGTTTTTTACTACCAAAGCAAAGCTTAACCATGATTCAGACTGAATCTGTGTCATTTGGGTTACAAACTCCGTGTCTTTTATCAGTGTACGTATTTGTGGTCCATCAAAGATGCCTGCTTTTAATTTTTCCATGCCAAGGGCTGGAAGTTTTTGGCACACATACTTTAGACAGTCACCATTCTCATCAATAGTAATGGATATAAAGCAAAGTAAATAAATAAATAAAGCAAAAACTATTAGGACAGTTTACGTGGAAAACTCATGTTTTTGCAATGAAAAATGCACTTTAACACAAAAAATTCGATAAGAACTGATATCTTTGGGGTCTGATAGCTATTAAGTGAAACTGTTGTAACTAAATTCGTGAAAAAATAACAAACATAAGTGAAAACAAATCAATGAACCACAGTTTTGGTAGGGTGATCTGATTTTTTCAATTATTTCTTACGTTCCGTTTATCCCGATAACTAGAGTGAATCAAAATTAATTAAGCATGCAGCGTATATGTCTAATATGAGTATTAACAAAAACCACTATCAAAATCCCTGCCGCAGATTTTTTTATTTATTTTTTATAGTAGTGTAATGTTACGGAACCCTTCGTACGCAAGCCAGACTCGCACTTGGCCGGATTTTTTTACTATTATCTCAGTCTGTTTGTGTACATACCTGTAACGCCAACTCCCTAGTCTTGGCCCGTGCGGCGGCGACGCACTTGGCGACGATGCCGGACATGACTTCACCGGTGGTCTTCCCGGCGTGCCCGCAGTTCTCCACGAACACCAGGGCCGCCTCCAGACCTGGGGAGACGGTCTGAGGTTAGCAAGAAAATCTGCGTGCATTTCCAGTTACATGGTCGGGTCACGTGACATGTTATTCAATTCCATTCACGCCTAGAATAGGCTATAATTGACAGTGTGAAAAAAACAGTATTATTTATATGTATTCGATTAAACTATGTGTCTAAGAACCGCTTAAAGGCATTTTAACTGAAAAAATAATTATGATTTGTAAAAAAAACGCAATATAAAATTTGATAATTTGTATGGTCTGGATTGGCCGATTCTAAGATGACGTCACAAGTCAATAAAAATGGCGTGGGTCATTCATTCTTTCTTACGTTCATTGATTGGTTGACTGGGAAGTGACGTGATAATACCAGTGCGACGCCATATTGCCCAAGATAGCGTTTTGGCGGCTTGATTAAAAAGTAAATTTTCGTTTGCCTTTTTTAGAAGAAATACACGAAAGAATTTAAAATGACCACTTTCTGAGAGCTCCATGAACACAAAAACAAACAATATGAGATGGCTTTCAGAAATCGGTCAAATAGCCTATTACGAATACGTGTGCGCGCGTCGATTTAAAGCGGCAATGCAACTATCATTGCACTACAATGCATTATTGGAATCTAGCCCATTTTCTCCTCAGTACCATAGCACAGGGTATCCTAGTCTGGGACCAGGACGTGATCGTGTGGTGTGGAAGTCAGTTAAGCAAGTTAAAGGTGTTACTTTCGCAATTAATAGAAGAATGTAAAAAGACACTCCATATTTCGTCGGTTCAAAGGTAAAACTCACTAAGTGACATTTTTTCTCAAAATGAGATTTTGCTGCCATTTGCAAGCATTTGTAATTTGTAAACAAATGGTGACAAAATCTCATTTTGAGAAATATAACACTAAGTCAGTTTTACCTTTGAACCGACTATTTATTCTTTTCAAAACAGTTATAGCTTAATTAACAAAGTTTCAAACTTTGAAAAGTTTTTAACTTAAAAACCAGTTTTTACTTTGGGAAAACCTTTGCACCTCATCGACTATGACATCTGTTCTTCCTCTGCCACTACAATAGCCATCAATATAGCATCACACAAACTGTATCCGATCCACGATTCAGTTACTTTCTTTTTAATTAGTATTGAAAAGTGATTGCCGCTTATGAAGCTGAGATAATGATCTTAGAATAGTTTAAAATTAATTAACCGTGCAAGCAATTTTCCTCCATAATTCTCGCCAAATTAAGCTAGTAATATGGAAACAGATTCATGATTCAATTACTGTAAACAATATTGAAATTAAACAGAGTTTGTTTATGACACAGGGTATCCTAGTGTGAGGCCAGAAGCAATGTATGTGCCTGTATGTAAATGTTATGTTACGTCTGTTTGCGCCTTTTATTTGGCAAAGGGAAAGCCCAACCTAAACTACATTTGAATAGTGTCTTAACAAATCGCGTTTTTGTAGTAGTTAGTGGGGCTCCGCCTATCAGATTTCTCAGTCTTTTGAGGCCTACTTAACTCGTTATTATTGATTTGAGTATAACATCTGAAGTTATACGAGTATTTGACCAGCATTTTGTTTTCACCTATGTCTATTTGTTCATGTTTTATAAAAAGAACTTCATGTTCCCTTTTTTGTAGCTTTAGCTTTAACTTACTGTGTTACCGAACCTGTCGCAAATTATATTTGTAAGTCTCACCAGGTGTCTGAGATACAGACTTAAAGTCTAGTGCAGATATCGCAAGCATTGTAACGACGAAAATTTCTTTATGGTAAATAAAAATTCTTTATTCTTATTCTTATTTATGGCACTTTGTTGCCAAAAGCTGTTTTTAGATGACATTGAATTAAGTCCTATTTTCTTGACCGTAAGGGCCGGTTTCATCATCATCATCATTTATTTTATTTATTTATTTCTTTACAGCTTACTATTTTTACAGGGTACTCTGTGTGCTTCACTATTCTATTAGGACCACTAATAGAATAGTGAAGCACACAGACAAAAAAAAATATTTAAACACATATATGTACAATACACTTACATTACTTTACTTAAAATTATTCATCATCAACCCATTATGTCCCCACCGAGGGCCAGGGGTCTCTGCCCTAAGGGAGGACTGGTTTCCGAATTATGAATTTCACTAAGTGAATATTAAGTAATGTTCTGTCGCGCTTATTTCTGAGAATTTTCATGAGACAGCATTACCGTTAAAAGTAGCTATTTATTTATTTTTTATTCCCAATTTAGAAACGGGTGTTAAGTCCCAGCTAGGCTGTAGGTGCTGTAACAATTTTACTGAATTTCCTGATCTATCAAAAACTAATTTTAAAAGACGGTAAAGTATTTTTTTATATGTATCTAGTGAAAATATGCAAATGCTATTAAATCTAAAAAGAATAGATAACACAATAGCTCAGACTTTACCCTTGGGAGAACCATTGTGGTTACCACTGACAATGGATTAAATTTAAATAGTGAAAATATAGTTAAATATTACTGTAAATACATACCCTTCTCTTGAGCAGCCGCATTGCTGTCGGTGACAAATTTTTTGATCAGTCCCAAGTATTTGTTCCACTCTGGTGACTTTTCATCGTCTATCTGGTTGAATAGCTTGATCGCTTCTTCGTATCCTGTTAGACAGACAAATATAGAACTCCTCTTCCCAATAATCATTCCAAGGACTGAGGGGAACAGAATTACCTATGAGAGGTATTTGAAGGAATGGTGTTTTTTCAATAGGACTGACATCGTTTATTGTATTTATGTACTGTACAGTCAAGTTTTGCTGCAATTCCATTTTTTTTTAAATTTATATTCTGCTTGTTGAATGTCAATGTACTTATAATGCTGATGTTAGCCACTGCCTTGGGGCCGAGTGCAGTGGAGAAAAAGGCAGCAAAAAAAAAAACTCCCAACTCCCATTCATAATGAAATCGTTTAGTCTCATTTTATACAATTAAAGAATTTGTGAACTGTTCTTACATACAGGAAAGTGAATAGTTTTCTAAAAAAAAACAGCCAAGTATATCTGCTTTAGAGAACTAACAACTTAATGTAATTTTCAATGGCTTTTGTCTGCATAAATTAATTGTATTATAGCATTTTTAGTATTTATAGTCTGTGCTAAGCCGGACAGACATAGTGAAACTGTAGGGTTTCCCTGTCGAGTGTGGAATGTTAGAAACAGGAATAGTGACATATCATAGACAATCCAACTGCTTGTAGACCTATGCAACAAAAAAGGAAAAACAAAATAGTTACCGGCCACTCGTGCCTTCCACAACTTGTGGGCGCATTTCTCGTCAGTTGGAAGTTTCTTGTATTCATTCTCGTCCTCCATGCTGGTGTTCTATTTTTAAATGCTTCCAAGTTGTCCAGCCAGTAAACTGGCCAGTGTGTTTGCTTTTATTCTGTGGAGAAATGAATGTACCTATATTCTATTTACTGAAGCGAACGACTAATTGTCAACATGTCAAAAATTTGGTTTTTCAATATGCCAAATTTACAACGCTGCATAATATTTAGCAAAGTCATACAAAACGATGTGCCTAATAAATGCCATTAAGCAATAAACACAATAAGAAGAAGAAGAAGAAGAAAATTCATTTATTTGACGACACAATACTCAAAACAAAAAAAAGAAAATTTATCACTCACTATCAATACAAGATGCCTACATTTTTTAACAAATTAACACAGAAAGGTTACAAAAAGTGGGTAAAAAATAAATAAACGATAAAACATGAAAACAATAATAAAATACATTATAGTTTTTAAGTATTGAGCCCCCAAAATGGGCCCGACTCAGCATAATGTTGCAACAGAGTGGTCTGTTGCAACGCTGATTTTCAGGTTATAACACTGTTATAACCTGATTTATCCCTTACTCGCAGTTTATTTAACTAAATATTTAATTTTATCATGAAAATACAATTTGCTTAAGAGATCTGTGGCCCAAAAAATACCTAAAATTTCAGTGGTCCTCAAAATAAAAGCGATCCTACTGCTGCCAAATATGTTCGCAAAATCGCAACTAGCAAAGATGACGGAATTTTGTTTAAAGGCCGATTATGATCGATTATTTTATGCTAATGCACTACGCGATGTGTAGGAAGAAGTATGAAGAGCTGACTACGAACCTCTTTTTTAATTAGAGGCAAAAAAAAGTAATAATAGCCACCCCGACGCCATACTTTTACTCACGATTGACGTTGTTAATGCGAGTGCAACTTCTCTAAGCTATTTTATTTTCTTTTGTATTTGTTTTGTCTTGTTTGGTTGTCTGTCTGTTTTCCTTAAACAGTAGGTAGGTACCTACCTTAACCTATGTGGGTATACGATGCAAGCAAAGCTGCATGCATGAGCTATTTTGAGTGACATGTAAGTTTGAGAGATGCTGTGTCTTTGATTACCTTTGGTCGTTCGCTTCAAAAAATAGAATATAAGATATTACCATGCAATACATGTGCTGCTCCATTATCCTCGTGAGGCCCAATGTCTTTAAGTGATCACAAAATCAATTGTTATTTTCAAGGTCGGGCCTTACGAGGATATTTCTATATATTTTTTTTTTATTTAATATTCTCTCACCACAGTCAGGCTACAGTCATCTCTAGCTCATTCAGCGTTTCACTACACATGCGTTTTTTGTAATTTGTTTAATTACTTTTGCTCACCCACAACTCTTTCCATTACCTTCTGCTTTTGACTGGTAGACGACGCTTATGGCATTAAGTCCGCCGTATTGTAGTATCAAGAAATAAATAAATAATATAGTTGAATAGGACTGACTGCTTCATTAATTACAATAATCTCTCTCAAGGCTCTGGAGATGCTGCGCTAGGTGTATCTCTCACCCAAATAGTTCTAAATATTTGGTCAACATTTAAATAAATACAGAAATAGATAGATAATTGCCATAAAAATTTTAGAATAGTAAGGACTTTTAATTTTTTTGTTTGTAAATGAATCAATAAATCACATAGCTGACTTGCCCCAATTCGCATAACATGTATCATGATATTCAAATGTATCTGTATCATGTTACTACAATTCATGGTTTGCTATGGCAATTTAATGTAAAAGTAGACTCTGCTACACAATGTACCTAAAATTGTAATTATAAATTGTACAATTTGTAGTTTTATGAAAGTCAGCCATGCTGCCACTTGGCCTAAAAAAATCAGCTGTTAACACTATACTAGCAGTTTATTCACAAGCCAGGGTTATGCTAACAGGCCTGCTATTATTGGGCACTATCTCTGAATTTGTTCTCTTTAAACTTGCCTGTAATTATGACACCCAGCAATGTTTCTCACTCATGGGCCAATTAGATTAATGAATGTAGAATTGTAGGAAAATGAGGCCAATGAGATTGCAAGTTAGAAAAACATGGTATGTGAGGAAGTCTTCAGGCCTTTTGGCTCTAAGAAGTTAAGATACCACACTGTTTGAAAAGTTGCTCAAGGTTAAACAAAGCTGTGTACAATTTACCGTTGAAAACAAATTCCATATTTTTCAAACAGTCCAAAATGGTCAATTAGACGTTTTATCCCATCCAACTTTGATCCTTTTGGTGAGTTATGAAGTAAGCTATCTCCGCTAAGCCACAATTGAACCATTGTTGATTGCAACCAGTTCTTTACCTACAATGCAGTTTTATAAACATGTTTTATGGAGTGCACGTCAAAAAAGGAAGCATAATTTTGTTCTCCACATTGCACATGACCTTTGCAGTATTTTAATGCAAATTCTTTTGTTAGGTCAAGGAAAACATTCTTCTACAAACTCTAGATTAATGCTAAGGCTTTCATGTGACTAAAAGTAATGAATAATGGAGAGATGTACGAAAGACGCAAATGAATAGCAATGATTGTTCTGACTCATTGAACAAGTGTGTTGCTCATGAATCTGAAGAAAACCAAACCATTTCTACTTCACAAGCCAAATTTACCTTTGTTAACTGACCCGAATACACTGCGACACCGTTTTTACATGGAATATTCAAATTTAAGATACAACAAAGCGTGAAAGGTCCGTCGCGTCAAGCTAGCGCTCCGATTCTAGGCCGTGAATGTATAGGAGTGACAAAACTGCGGAACTAAGGATTAACCGTCTGCCGGTACAGTAATAGCCGTGGCCATAATAAACCAAGAGGAGAAACTGGATCGCCAGTGATCGCCTCACCTCGCCGTCCCAGCAACGGAACTTTCACGGCTACAAACAAACCCGAATCCAATGTCTGTCACAAACTCACCGTTAAAATCAGCTGCTCTCACGCCCCACGACAAATGAAACGTTGAAAACTAAATGTTAATACCGGAAACTTTACAGTAGTCACATATCTAGCGACCGGAGCTATTTCTAACCGAATAAACGAAATGTTTTTTTATTTTCCGTCGTCGTTTTTTTCAGTTTGCAGTTGAGTTGAACGAATGAAGGATTTTGAAGACGTCAAGATGGACGGTGTAATGTTGCTATAGTATAATTTTAGTTTACCCAAGAAACTTTAAAAGAGGTATTTCCGGTGATTTACATAGAACGTACAAGATGGTGTATAATATGAATGACTCCAGTGAATGACTCAACTTCTGAGCCTGAATCTGTGTCCTAAAAAAATCCGTCATAAAAGTTACAAAAGTGCAAAAATACTGTAGTTGTCTGGCAAAAAAGGAATCACACCGATATTTTTTGACCTACGATACAATATCAGCTGGCAAATAAAGAGGGTATAGTTGCTATAAAAAGTATTTTTTTGTGCGATTGCAGATCAGTGGCACAGAATATTAGCCTAATGATTTTTTTTCCTTAACAGACGATTCTCTATTGTGTGATCAATTTGTCTGGAAATACTGTATCTATCGTTTAAAAAAATAATAGCCACCAGTTATTTAAATAGCATCACTTTATCAGGCGATCAAACAGTTTTTTCCTTATTTGGGAGACTTTTATAAGAAAATATTCTGTTTATTAACGTTCCCCGAGAATAATTATCTACCATTGCTTTGACTGATCCTTGGATTCTGTAATATGTAGTGTAGGTAATGAATGATGGATTCAAGTTTTGTCAATTGGTACGTAGGTATCAAACGTAGCAACATACAAATTACATCCGGATTACAGTTATATACTGCAAAGCTTTAATGTGAAAAGTCGATACAATGTACATGTTTCTTGTAGAAAGTCGTTTCATACCCAGAATGTTGTCAGTTATCTCATTTATTTAAAAGCATCAGTTATATCATTTAATCATTACTCGACGATCTTCCAAAACAATACCATCGATTTTGTTTGCCCTTTGTAGTCACGATTAATCTTTTGGCGCACTTGGTGTAATTGGTTACATTACGTAGAACGAAGATCAGAGGACAACTTACGTGCCATTCCATGAAATAGCACAAAAACCCTGCACTCAATCCGTTCTATGGTCATACCACGTGGAAATAGCTTTTCATCTCAACAGTCAAAACTTTGTGTTCCCCATTTTTCAGGGATACTTAGAAATCATTCCAAGAACCAAGAAGTCATTCCAAGAAAAAAGAAGGTACGCTTAATTTTTCGGCAATCTTGATAATACAGCACTTAATAGCGTTTTTATTCAGCTTTGACTTAATAAATTAATCAAATTGTCTTCGTAGATTATAGTGCCATCATCAAGTAGACATTGCAGAAAATTATAAAAAGTTGCGTACAGCTTGTCCAAAAAGAGTAGAAATTAAAAAGTATGGTTTTGCTCAGACCTTTTGTCTGTTTTTGTTAATAGCTTGCGATTACAAGCATTATATAAATTAAAAACTTGGGCTATTACATAAAATAAGGTATTGTGCTTCAATAAATATAGTAAATGTTTTGACTTCTCAATAAAACAATTAGTAAACTTTCACTTCCGGTTTCTAGCGTTTTTGGACAAACTGTACTGCCCTGCTAAGCGCAAAAGTCGTATCTGACAATTTTAGGTATTTTCACTTTTTTGCATATTTGGTAGGATGGCAACACTCCCGAGATGCCCACAAATCAACAGAGACCTATCTGTTCATTTTCTTACTCCAAACACAAGTTTAAGTTAGTCATATCTGCAGTTGGGTACCCTGTTGCTAAGGGTAAGATTAATTGAATGATACAGCAGAAAAAAGTCCGAACTGCAGTTTTTTTTATTTTTGGATAGAAAGGTGCAATACTAATAATGCCTAAAAATAAAACCAATTTTTAGCTACACAGTCAGATAAGTTTAATTAATTTCACCCAAACCATTAAGGTTGACCGAAATACGTTTTTGTCTCTCCTGCAAAATTACAATTTTACAGATATGACTTTTGCGCTAAGCAGGGCAGTGTACGCAGCGTTACTTTACCTGAACAGAAACGCTAATATACCATAAGGATTACAAATTCCAATGAATTCGGGATATTTCAGCTAGCAAGGCAACACTGACATTACTGAAAATGTACCATAGACAGACGTCAAAAACCACAGACAATATTATTCACACATTATTTTAATTTTCAAAGAACATCGATTTGTAGACACAGCATTATTAAACGGTACCTATACCTAATTCGTAAAGTCAGTTCATTACATAGATAAACCGGCGTTAGATAGAACAGTTATTGTATTTTTCCATGGGTAGCGAGTCGAACGTCAATTATTTATTTTAGCTTCATAAAGAGAATATTGCGGTGCAGCTGACGACCAATCGTCGTTAGTAGAATTTGATGCACTGTAGTAAGAATAGAGCCCAAATCCCGATAGATTATCACTGTCTCACCATAACATAACTTGACACATACATAAGATAAGATAAGAATATTCTTTACTATACATGGGGAAAAAAAAACACAAACATAAAATAATTTCAAGGTAACAGCACAATTCGCGGCCTTATTGCCTGACATACTCTTCGTACTTTTTCCGAAATAAAATGATAAAAATTAAATCCGTACAATTATATTGGCAAAACCGTGAAACTAAGAATCTTTTGGAAACGCTTAATTAATTATGCAATGACAATAAATATGTAATAATCTATACAATTTGTTTCTTTTTTTCTTTCATTGAAATCAGTATCTGAATTTGTATTTTTCAACCACTTTGACATATTTACAATGTCTACTCTTTGCTTCATCTATGACAATGAATTCATTCGTTCTTTTAAATTAGCTCATTCACTCATTGCGAGGGTTCTTTTATTTTCATTCATTCTTCAGTTTTGTTTTGAAACGATCGCGAGCGAGACGTGTGTCGCGTTGTTATTGTGACTACTGTGCGTTCGCCGTTTTTCAACAATGTTATTTTGATTTCTCAGCTTTCAAAACGTTGATATTTCCCAGCGAGTGTTTACAACATATCGTGCGAAGTATCAAGTTAAAGACATAGCTAGTTAATGAATTGTGATGGACTAAGGGCTGGGTGAAAGCTAAATAAACAAAGTGATTTTTATTATTGTTTTCGTTCCGCTGCATCTGTCTACGGCAGGGAGAATTTCAAGATTCTCTGGTGCATAGTATGCTTTATATTGTGAGTATATTTTTGCTATTATACAATGCTACATAGAACCGGCTTGTCCAGTTTTGGATACGTTTCGTAACCTATTATGTTGCAACCAGCATTTGGTTTACCTATGTCGTCGAAGATTCTGCCGGGTACCGTTTCTGTCTCGGTGTTCTGTATTTCATTATAAGCCGACGCCGGCATTTCAGCTTGGTAAGTTAGTAACAGGGATCAGCAATTCTCTGTCAACCAATACATGGCCAGTTCTTTAATACCTACCTATTAGTAGGATCGAACAATATATTTGGATCAAAGTAAATTAAATAGGTATATTAATTTATGAAAATCTCTTGGGTTGAAAACGGCAGAACCAATTTGGTATATCTTTGTTAATCTTTGTATCTCTATT
Source organism: Yponomeuta plumbellus (assembly GCA_947310845.1). NCBI lineage: Eukaryota > Metazoa > Arthropoda > Insecta > Lepidoptera > Yponomeutidae > Yponomeuta > Yponomeuta plumbellus. The sequence continues at coordinate 5,579,846 of OX371206.1, forward strand.
TTCTATCTATCTATCTTGTGAGTCTAAGAACCTAATGGTGATTGTGATTTCACAATTGGACGTAGTTTAGCAGAAACGTTCCAACCCACACAAAGTGACTTTTGAGATATTTGAGTTTTTAGTTTTAAGCGGATTTACGCGCTTCATACATTTGGGTTTATTTCAATGTGCCATAACTTTGCACATACGCATTGCATCGCCATCCAAGTCTTTGATTCTTAAAGTACAGAAGATTCATTTTGGTATATTTAACTCAAAAATGACCATATTGTGGGTTGGAACGTTTCTGCTAAACTACGTCCAATTATTTTTCTGAAGTGTCAGTCTATTTTCAGTAATTATAAAAAATCATTACATTGTTAAAAATTGTTACAGAAACAATGAAAGAATGTATTTTTATAAGTTGTCGACACCAAGAATTCCTCATAGATTTGTGTGTCTACCTAGGTTTGAGCTTAAGAAAATTATATATCCCACCGAGATATGAATTGCTTATTTGACACATCTTGACAAAAATAAAATTCGTTAGCTGCATAAAGTAAAAAAAGAGATCCTGTGAACTTCCTGGCTGGCAATAAAAAAATGCAACAAGTGATTTTCAAACATTTCAATCATGATAATACAGTAAAAAACTATAGAAATAAACTGATGAGATTGTGATCACTGGGTCGCCAGTAAATTAAAAAACAAGAATCCAAAATATGGTAAAGACTACAAGTCTATGGCAGATAAAAATTATAAAAAATAATAATCATAATAGAGTATTTTAGGTCTTGAGGTCTAGAACACAGCCATCCAAGACAGAAAATGTCTGTTTTACAAACGCTCACTATTTTGTTTATTCCCTTTTTTTAGTACAATTAAGTCATATCCATCTAACTATCTTGTCACAAAATAAATACTTAATATTTTTTATTGCTCGCACTAGTGAACTTGTGGAGTTCTTGTGTGGACATTGTATCTAAATAGCCTAGGACGTCTGAAGATGTCTTGCTTTTCAATATTCACACTTATACTGTCCACAATAAAAACTACAATCAATTAGCCTCAACTTGTAACCAAGTTTATTCAAACCACACATACATAAAGTACCTACTCGTTATCTTTATGAATAGTGGAGTTTTACGGTTTTCACCTAAATACATTTTACAAATGTTTATTAACAGCTGAGCCCTAGCGATCCACTAACACAGAATGGGTTGTGAAATGTTCATTTGTTTGTTGTTTGCTATTTAAGTAGAGCACCGGTTCCCAAACATTTAAAGCAAACATAACATTTTTTTATTTCTTTATGGAACCCCATGCATTATAGAATTGATATAATAAATCCACACCAAAAGAAAATTGTAAAAAAGAAAACCACATTTAACCGAGTTAAAAAAGAAGGTATTAACCTATACTATTTTGATCAAAAGCCTTAAGAATGGATGGCTTATTCTCGACGAGTTTGGGGCCGATTTCGAATAGGCTACAGTGAATCATCCACTGCTGTACATAGGCACGCCCTTCTTGTAGATAGATAGAACACTTACTTTATCGTCTCTCATATATAAAAATGAATTGCTGTTCGTTAAGTCTCACTAAAACTCGAGAACGGCTGGACCGACTTGGCCGATTTTTAGTTTTTTATATTTGTAAAATTCCAGGGAAGGTTTAAATGGTGCAAAAATATGAAAAAATTACGAAAACCTTGGCAATACGAAGTTTGCGGGGACAGCTAGTTGTACATAAAAAAGGAGATCACGCAGTCACATTATAATGGGTTTAATTCTCGTCACATTTTTGCGCTATTTCAAAACAATTGCTGTTATTGAAGAAAAAATGTCCCCATATTCTGCATGATACCCAATAATTGCAGGAACTATTTAACACAATGTCAAATATAATTTCACTGAGCCCTCGTGACTTTCGCATAGAACAATTAAGTTCTGTGGAACCTACTTTAGGAATCGCTGGATACCTAGTTACGAACTAGTCGCATGCCATTCTCGACCAGCCCATTGTAATTTATCCTTCTGTTTTAAGTGAATGTAGGTATAGTTTGAATCAGGGTGAACCACACTTTGTTTTGAATTTGTGTTTGAGGAAGCATGGCAAAAAAGATTTGGAAGGTTTTGTGAAAACTTTTTGCTGTAAAGATTAAAACATAGAGACTTGTAAGTTGTAGGTAAGACGAAAAGTCTCCGTGTCTGCCTCCGCTCGAGTCCTCGGCAGTTTCCATTCCCTTACTAAATTTAATAGCTTTGATTGTATGCTTAGGAATTTTCCTTTTGTTACTTCAGTTGAGAAGTACTTGGATAAACAAAATTTAAACAAAATGTACTTAGCTAACATGAACGTAGATATTACAGTACCTACCTATTGTTCGGCCGCTGGGAGTTTACGATCCTGACACATAATGACTAGTGATGGGAGAAAATCAACGTTATCATTCCTTACGTTACTCTTAACTAGCTTTTGCTACTGACTCACGATTAAGTAGTTTTGTTTTTTAGACGACCTTCACTCAGTCATCTCTTGTGACATTTTCGCAGGCATTTTAGAAGGGTCATCATCTTTTTTGTGCCGAATGGCGGTGGAGTGTTGTGGCGAGCTGTGCGACCTTTTATTTGAGCCCAGATCAGCTCAATCGCTTTGTACGGCAGTGGTACGGAGAGATTCTGAGAACGCGATGATCATTTTCTAAAGCCTGTTCATCAACTTCGTATCGCTAAAAGGACCGTTATTATTTTCGTTATTTTTGGTACGTCACTACAAAAAAATACGGTTGACATAACCTTGTGACAGCGTAGTAAGGATTTTACGCACGAACATTAAATATTGATTTAAATCACTGTGCAAAATATAACATTGATTGTAAGTTTACACAATGATATAGTTTCAATGACAATTATTTGCTAGTAGGATAAATAGGACATAAAAATATTTTAATCGAAAATTTAACGCCACTTCAAGGTTACGTCGTCCGTTCTAACATGACCTGTCAGGATCGTAAACTCCCAGCGGCCGGACGGTAGGTAGGTACATATTTGTCGTGAAGGTACGCTGAACTACCTCGCTTCCAGTTTATATTGAAATGACCCACAAGATAACTTGAACAAAACTCCACGCAGTCTGCAATGAACACGTAAGAAGATTTTTTAAAATAACTTCACTTGACTGGGGGCCGGTTTCTGAGTTGAGAATGTTAACTAAGTATATACATACTTAATTGTAGTGCTGTCTCGTCAAATTTCTCAGAAAAGAGGGTGACAGAACGTTACTTAACATCTGCCTCGCTCTTTTCCAAAGAAATTTGATGAGACAGTCCATAATCTTAAGTTACATCTCGCGTCCCCCGCAAATGAAGAATAGTTGAATGAAGAGAAGTTATTTGTTGGACATTATCGGCCGATTTCTGAATAGAGAATTTACACTAAGTAAATACTTAAGTAACTGTCTGTCACGCTCTTTCTTAAAGAAATTTGGCGAGATAAGACTAAGTAGTTTAAGAAAAACGTCTGTTCTACCTAAAAAAAAAAAATCTCATGGTTAATCATTGCTGGGCCCCCGCGATACAGGCCTGACCTAGTGCGGGGACCACAATCGATCCCAAGATCCCTAATCAAAGTATTCTATTTAATAATAATTGCTTATTTTAAATCTAGTTTTAGTTCTAGTTCTAAGCATCAATGTGTGTTTTCTGGCAAATAAATTATTTTCTATTCTATTTCTATTTCTAATTACTTAGCGAAATTCTCAATTAGGAAATCGGCCCTATATCTAATACTAGCTATTGCCCGCGACTTCGTCCGCGTGGGCTTTAGTGTCACGTATACTTTTAGCGCATGTGAAATAATTAAAACATAAAAATTGTGTGTTCATTAACAGTCCAATTTATTGCATAATTTACATTTTATTGAAATAATTTTCAAATTCAGAGAACTTACATATTAACGTTACATCCCCTTTTACCCCCTTAAGGGATGACTGTCAAAAAAATATTTTACTCGAGTTTCATGACTTTGAATTAAACTTTCAATGAACCTTCATGCTAGATTTCATTCGAATAACTTCAATAACGGCAAACGTTCATACTAACGTTGTACCCCCTTTTTACCGCCTTAGTGGGTGAATTCACAAAAAGGGAAATAGTCATCATTAGAAACTTATAACCCAAATAAGTACCACTTTTTGTTGAGATAAAGTTGAAAATCATAGAATTTTTATACTAATTTTGCACCTCCTTAAAAAATATTTTACATGTAATTCATGACTTTTAATGAAGAACCTTCATACTGAGTCTCATTCGATTAACTTCAAAAACGGCAAAGTTTCATACTAACTTTGCACCCCCTTTTTAACCCCTTAGTGGGTTAACTCACAAAAGAGATATCGGAAATAATCATCATTAGAAACTTTTTACCCAAATTCTATTTTTTATTGAGATAACTTTGAAAATCAGAGAACTTTCATACTAACTTTGAACCCCTTTTTACCCCGTTAAGGATAATTTTTGGAAAAATATTTTACACTTAATTCATGACTTTCAATGAAGACTTTCATACTGAGTTTTATTCGAATAACTTCAAAAACTGCAAAGTTTTATACTAACTTTGCACCCCCTTTTTACCCCCTTAGTGGGTGAATTCACAAAAAGAGATATCGGAAATAATCATCATCAGAAACTTACAACCAAAATATCAATTTTTATTGAGATAACTTTGAAAATCAGAGAACTCTCATACTAACTTTGCACCCCCCTTTTTTGAAAATCTATTTTACACGTAATTCATAATTTTAAATGAAGAATCTTCGTACTGAATATCATTTGAACAACTTCAAAAACGGCAAAGTTTCGCACTAACTTTGAACCCCCATTTTACCCCTTTAGGGGGTGGATTTTCTAAAATCCTTTCTTAATGCTCGCCTACGTTATAAAAGGAAACCCTGTGCAAAATTTTAAGTTTCTAACTCTTATAGTTTAGGCCCTGCGTTGATATGTCAGTCAGTCAGTCAGTCAGTTAGTCAGTCAGCTTCTCCTTTTATATATATAGATACCTCTGTCCACTGTCGACACACTAGTGATTACATTGAAGAAGGAGAAAAAACGGCCACGAATACGCGTGGAACATTCTAATTAGCCATTCATTCCTAATCAAATGATCGACGCTTAAACACAACTGCTTGGTATCGTGATCATAACATCGCACGTAACAAATTAGCGGTCAACTTATCAAATTCGATTATATCATCTGCACTCGTGTTGGGTTGGTCTAGATTCCGCCTATGACTTACAATTTTGTGGTCAGATTATACAGAATACTTCGTCTTAACATCGAACTGGGAGAAAAAGGACATTGTTTCTGGTATTTTTTATTTTTTCTTCTTATGGTATGGAAATGTAGTGTAAACTCTAGTATGTGAAAATTTCGTCCGAATTGTGTATATTATACACAAAAAAATCGGAGGAGTTCAATAACTAAGGGCCGGTTTCTGAATTGAGAATTTCGCTACGTAACTGTAGTGCTGTCTCGTCTTTCCCAGAAAAGAGCGTGACAGAACGTTACATATTTTAAGTATTTATTTTGTGAAATTCTCAAATCAGACACCGGCCCTAACACTGTGAGACGAAATTTTCACATACTGAATAGGTCGTAGCCTCATTAATATGGCACTCAAAACATTGTATACCTAACTAATAAAATCATATGATTAGGAACGGGAAGCGTTTTTAAAAATCGCAGTAGTACTGACAACCGCACCTAGAAACTCAAACTGCTGCCTAACCGGAACAGTCCACATGACAAGTTTGTAGTACATGCTCCAGCTAATAAACAGCACACCGTTTTGGTTACGATTCAATATGCCTTGTTTTTTCCTGAACGCCTAATTAGTCTTTGACCATGTCTGGCAGGACATGTGAGACCAAAATACCCAGCATATTGGCGGACCGACCTGAATCACAAGTTTTTTTCAATCTACTCTCAGATCAACGTGTTTCTGGTCACGTATATATCGGCGAGGATGTCGGTGTCCCGCCATTTTGCCGGCGCTACTTTGAATAATAAATCGCCTTCAGGTACGATAAAAATAATACGCAGTGGAGTGGAGAGGTGTACTTACCTCGCTTAAGTATTCAACATACCTAGTGTGCGAAGGCTTTTTTTTACCACGTAATGTTTGAGATTATCCTGAGGTGAGACAGATTGGCAGACAGAAACCGGGAGAATTGTTGAAAAAGGTGGACACCCTCAATCTCTTATCAGGTTAAGATTAATTTCTTGCAATTTCAATCATCCAAATTCCACTATCGCTTTCGAATTTTGCGGTGTCTTATTACCTACGTAGAAAATCTTCCAAAGTTTCTACCGTTTTCAAAAGACGTCTTTTCAACATTCTAATTTTGAAAATCTGTATCAGACCTACCATAATGATCCAACTAAAAGAGCGTGCCCCACCAAAATCCTTTTAGCTAGCACGTTCCAGCCCCGAGCTGCACAAACGCGTGACTTCGTGAAACAAACGGCTCTGATTGGGAACAAACGTGCTTCAGTTAAGCCCTGTTAATTGTATTAGTGCCACCCACAGATTTCCATTTATTTGAATCCGTCACATAAGTGGAGAAGAAGAAACCTCACATAAACATCCCTGCATCCAATTAGTAAAAACGTGATTACGCAAAAACTCGTGCATTCGCACCAATCAGTTTAGTATACAGAGTATACTCGTGCAAACAGTAAACAAGATCATGACGGTATCCTGATGTGACTCGACGTGTGATTTACCAAGTGGATAGTACTAAATCTGATTACCATCTGCCAGCGTCACAATGCGCGACCCCAGAGTGCACTGGTGGGGATTCCGTTGTGTGTCTGCTGATTTAATTATATTTACCTGTCCTACAGGTGCCTAGGGCTTTGCACATTTATGGGCGTGGATCAACTGGCCTGTACTTTGAATTGAAAAAAAAACTTATTAAATGCTAGTGGCGGACAAGATAAACTGCAGGAGGCGGCTGTTGTTTGTGCGAAATAATTCTTAGATTTTAGAAAAACTTTCGAGCTTTGTAGGAAAACTGATTTTGAAGAGATTTTAATTATTAGAGTAAATTAAAATTTTACGTATTTTGTAGGTCTCAAAAGCCCATACAATATGTATTATTTTATGTCAGTTTTTCTATGTCTTCTGTGGTACAATGTCACACCAATATAATTTTGAGGCAAGATCCTGATCATCTCACCATCAGACCCACAGTTACAGGTCCAGTCTTACGTATTGTATAATGCGTAATAGCTGTGGCGTTAGGGCCAAAACCATAAATTGTACAGGCTTTCGAAACTCGATGACATCACTACCGCAAAGAACCGCAACAAATCTGACTCGCACTCAAAGCTAACCATAGAAATCACTTCATATCCGCCAACCCACTGGCAGTCGCAAGAAGTGGGATTGATTAGCATCCAACAGAAGTAATGATAGAGATCTTGGTGATGCTATTAATCAAACCACATCAGCATTCAACAATGCTTCCTTCAAGCAGACACAATTTCACCTACTGCAGATTCTAGTGACCAGTCCCTTTTTTTTTTTTTTTTTGTTAACGGGGTGAAATGCTTTGTGCACCATAACCGCCACCCTTGGGGGAGGGCGACGGCCGTGTGTCGGACTCTCCTCTCCTAATAATAGGAGAGGCATACCTCCTAAAACACCCCGGGGGCCGTCCTGTCGCTCGTGCAATGGGGCGCCGCCGGATCTCGCTTGTGGTAAACCACAGTGCGAATGCTACAGCGGCGCCCCGGCGACGTCGACCCGACTCGCAAGGAGTCGGGCCCACCCTCACTGGAGAAGGGGCATGGGCCCCCCACCCCCTTCTCCCGTCACGATGTCGGACGGCAGGTCCCCCAACCTGCCGTCTGTGACCCTCCCTCAACCTCCTCTATGCCCTCTGCTGAACAGAGGGACATAGAGGAGGGCCCCCACCGTGTGTTTTTTATAGAGGTTGTCTCCTCGCGGCCCGAAGGCCCCCGGCCCCACTCAGTGTGGGGTTACGGGTGTAGTGACCAGTCCCTGCCCTAAACGGTCAGAACCTGTTTCCAAGACCAAACACTGACACCATTATCTCAAAATACCCCCTGTACTGGGGACGATTATACTGAATATAGTAAAGGTCGACCTGTACGTTTCTATTTTTACGTAGGCTGGTGCCTAATCAGGACCAACAATCAGGTTTTAAAATAGAACCCCGTTTATGGCTTGACCTGATCCAAATTTTATTGTAACTGAAACGTTTCAGGTTACCAAGACATATTGCTATTATTATGGCACCCTTCTGTGCCATAGCATTATGACGAGTGAAGAACTGCAGATCAAAATTTCCTGACTTAAATGGAGTAACTTGATTCACTGACCTTCCCATTTACAAAGGCTGGCGGATACTTGAAAAAAGCTAAGAAATAAGGGATTTATTACGTCAAAACCCCCAAATACTCTACGTAAACCTGAATAGACCCGGAACACGGGCAATTTTACGATCGTAATAAAATGAAAGCTCTCAATGGCTGCACGGTGTACCTACACTCGTCTGCGTTCTGTATGATTGTCCAGTGGAGCGTGAAGTTATTATACTAGATAATACAGAAGAATTTCCCCGTCCCCTTTGTGTGAAAATATATTAACAATGACGTTGTTGGATACTCAACAAGTTTCATGCGATGTTGGGATTATGGCAGTGTTTAATTGTTAATTGATTTAAACATAAGCCTGGATTTTTTGTCAAAGTAATTCTATCAAATATCTATTTTTGCTAACTATCTTCTTCAAAGCATCTAGTATTCTTGAAACATTTTCGCATGCTTCTGTGCTAAATCTTAAATTTCAGAGTAGATTCTGGAGACCCAATGCAAGAATGCACACTATACCTACGCTTACCATGTGTAGGAGATTTTATGAATAGTGTGCTCTGCTCTGCATATAGCAAAAAATCGCCTTTATGTTCATAATGAAGAGCTTCTGTAAATTTCTATAATTAATGATTAGTGAGCATGAAAAAAGCTCCTTATCATATACCAGGTCAACAGTTCCATCATTGGCGGGTTCAACGACACCAGGGGTCGGAACCTAAATATACACTGACCGGGATACTCTGCCATTTATTAGTTTAGAACGAGCGTTTGTTGTGGTTTAGTCCGCGTTTCTTTTTTATGGCGACGAAAATAACCTTCGCGGATTTTGCAGCTGCAGTCTGGACGCGAAAAACGTGGTTTTCTTGAGATTGCTCTTGCTTAATGTCGACTACAGTCGCAACGCTCTTAATTAAATTTATTCAAAATTTTTTTTTGCATTTTTAGAAAGTATAATAATTTAAGAGGTTTGCGACTTTAGCCGACGTATGCTGGTCAGCGTGACCGTAACTCAGCGTTGACCATTCTATTCCGCATTGTTAGTAGGTCACAAAAAGTTAGAGTTGCCCACAACATCTTCCTGTAAACTTGTGTTTTTCTATCACGATTTCACGATCTTCTTTTCACAAACATAAGCTCACGCCTGTATCCCATAGGGGTAGGCAGAGACCAGGGACAGCCACCTGCCACGATCCTGACAAATCACTTCTTCTTCTTTCATTACGTCAAAATGGCGTCCCAAAACAAAAAGTTAAATACTTACATCCGGTTTCTCGTACGCTAAAAATCTGTTAATCTACTGTTAACAGATGGCAAACGTTTTTTTCGTATGCTCTTTGGCATTAACAGTAGATTAACAGCTTCTTATTGTACGGGAAACTGGGGTTTAGAGGGGACGGGGACGTAGCGCAACCCTATACTTCAAAATTTGTTTTAGTTACAAATTACGTTGTACATTGGTAATATGTGTAGTTTGGAAAGCAATACCTGAACAGAACAGCACAGTGGCGTAGTATTTATATTTCTTTTCCAAAAATAGCCTCCTTCAATTTGTATGCCAATTGGCGTCGAGGGGCTTAAGAGTTGTAATTAGTACCATTGAAACCTTCGACCGAAGCAGTATCGTTTTCTTCATTTCCGGCGTAAGCAATGCGCGTGCTCTTTTGGCCACCAACATAATTAAATTTTGGTATGACTCGTGTTTCTGTTACTTTGCTGTTGGTATTGTACTATACGTACAAAGGTAGATTGAACTCTGATAGACATAATTTTAGAAATATTTTGATAGCACTATTTATAAACTTAGATATACTGGTACCTACATATTTACTGATAAAGGATATTCGAGTTAGAAGTTTGTTTATCTATCACGGTGTTTATCCAACATACTTTTTCAGCCCAATCGAAGTATTATTTCTAATACAGAGATGTTAATATTAGTCGATAAGGTGTATGATCATGATGCGGATATTGTCAGTGCGGCTTCGCCTACGTACAAACTTACGTCACAAGTCAGTTCTTTGACAGTCTGGCACTGAAAATGGTTACGTATAATAATTCAAATTAAATTTTTTTATTCACAAATAAAATAAAATGTTTACTTTACGAACGTCAAAGTTGGTATGGTTAAAAACACCTCCTGAAATTTAACAGACTCCCGAAAAGGAGGAGGTTCTCATCTCGACGCGTAGACTCCTTTTTTGTAGTTAATAATAATCTTCAACGTTTGGAAACATAAACAGGACATAACATTTTATTGAAAACACACCAACATAAACATTTACATACAGGCACAACATTGCTTCTGGCTCCACACTAGGATACCAGTGTTGCCACTTTAGCCACTTTATAGCTAGATCTAGCCACATTTCCGAAATGGTTAGCTACAAAAAAAATATTTTGGTAGCTAAATATTTTAGCCACCATTTTTAGCCACTTTTATTCATTTTGTAAAAGTTATAATATTTAACTAATTTATAATACAAAGAAGTGTACCTATTTAAAATTTAATGATTTCTTGTAAGTTATTGTCTTGTTAGTTGTATTTATTATGACACTAAACGTAGTTACTTTTTTATGTTTTTGAACGCAACTCTTTACTAACAGATGGGGATTTCGTTCATCCAATCATTCATTCATTGTGTCTTTCTTGGTTTGGTGTCGCTCGGTCATTTTTTGTGCTTTCATTCAATCAAAGAGCAGGAACCAAAAATAATAATTTACGAGAAACATCTGATCGAAACGTAAAGGGAGCTTATGTGCGGATCGAAAAGAAGTGAAAAAAGAGGTTAGCGTGGACTTACATATCAAAAAGAAAAGTATTATTTTGTTTAGGTACTTTAGGCCTTAATTTATTGGTATCTGACCACTTTTTTACTACGGTTTAGCCACTTTCTCCATGGGCAAGGTGGAAACACTGTAGGATACCCTGTGTCGTGGGAACCAGAAACAGCGTTGTCACAAACATGTACCTAAACATCCAAGACCTGCGTTTTTTTTTTTAAATTAAGACTTTCGTAAGTACTAGACATTATTGACTTTATTCCGGATACACTTGACTTGTAAGTGTATCGGGAATGAATGAAGTCAATAATGTTTGAAACGTTAATAAACATGATCATCATCATCATCGACCCAGTATGTCCCCACCGAGGGGCACGGGTCTCTTCCCTGAGGAAGGTATAGTATAGGCCATACCTACTCCACCAAGGGGGCCAAGTCCGAGATCCATAGTCCATAAACACGATATCCTCAAATATTGGCTAACACTTTCGCTTTCAAAGCGTGCTGTCCTCTATTGTTTTGTTTTTAAACAACAATTCAGTGTTTAGTGGTCGGGCATAGTGTCGATGACTTCTGAAATGAGCACGAACTGTTCAATTTACAGTTGTAAACTAGCGGGCAAGCCTCTTTATCAACACGAAATAAGTTTGTACTACTCGGTAGTACTCTGTCATCTATTTTTTACACTGAATCACTTACGCTTTACGATACGTAATATTATATTATACCTTGTTGACCGAGCTTTGCTCGGTATGTAGGTTTTCACACAAAAGAAGGAACTTGAAAAAAAAAAAGATTTTTTTTTTATCAAGTCTCGAACCAGGGTCTTCTGTTTACGGTATCGTCCTATTTCCCACTTGAGCTATGACAATCTTACAGATGGTTGCGAAAATTTCCTTCTTGTAGTGTAGCAGTTATTTATTTGCCTTAAAACACGTTTAAAACGACGTTTTATAAAAATGAAACCTAGTTGGATCAATTAATCGCCCCTAAAACCCCCTGTATACAACATTTCATGAAAATCGTTGGAGCCGTTTCCGAGATTCTGATTATATATAAATATATATACAAGAATTGCTCGTTTAAAGAGATTAGATTAGAGAGGATTTCTTTAACAAGACTTAAAAGTAACCATGGCAGCAAGGCAAACTTGTATATTAGCGGACTTTCAGTGACCTCCCGTGTATGCCGACATTGATCCAGTACACCCAGTCTATCAAAAGAAAGTAGTACAACTCCTAAAACTAGCGGTCTACCTAACCTAACTGCAGTTTCTTGTGGCCCGGTAGTGAAATTCAGCGTATTGTCAACACGGGACAGCGGGACCGGTCACGTGGACTGATTTTATTAATAGCACACTTCTAGCGTCGTGAATTTGCGTATAAATATTTATTTCGGCTTCTCTCTGCTGGGTTTAAATAGACATTTTATATCGTCGAAAAGATAGCAATGACTACGCGATCTTCATGTTTTTACATTTATATCTTTAGTGTATGCGTCTTTTTTAGGGAGTAGGTAAGTAAGTAGTCTATTATTCTCCTAAGACCACAACAACAAAGTTAACAGTAATGAGCGTACATTCAAACTGCATGCATACATGTGTGTGCAATTACCTACCAGACTAAAATAGACTTAACCAAACACCAGCGCCGTTCCTTTGGGAAGCGATGATTTGTAAAACTGAGATAGTCTCCCTGCAATTTATGGAACCCCACACCAAAAACTGCTAGAAGAGAATGCTTCCTGTATTAAGCACGCCCTCGTACTCGTATTGGTGCAATAAAGAATTAAAGTTGTAATAAAAACTAAACACTAGTAAAAGAGTAAAAATAAAATTTGGCATTGACAATGACGTGAATGTGATGTAAGCCGTAACCGCTGTTGGGTCCCTAACCAACGATTTCTCGCTATCAAATCGACCGCCATCAGCGATCAGCCAAATCGATTATCACTGCCGGATACAGACCTCCCCCAAGACTGACGACTTCCTCCTATCCTTGGCGATCATCAGCCAGTCACTGCCACCAATCTGCCTCCTCTGAGACCGTAGTACTGCAACGTAGTGGAACTGGTGTAGTACAAAATATAACACACCGTAAGGTGTCCATAACAGAGGACCAGTAGTACAAAAGTACTGTAATGTGTTGCGTTCATTGCTATACTCTTTTCTGTTGATTCTGTACTTCAACCATATAACTGTATATTTTGTTCACATCTGGCATGTATATCATATTATGTACTACCAGTTGAACTCTTAACACTGTGGTCTATGACAAAACCCGAGGGATATTCTTGTATTTTTATTAGTAGTACTAGTGACCTTACGGTGTATCATTTGTACTACCAGTTGAATTACGTGGTAGTACTACGGTCTCAGAGGGAAACTTTCGTAAGCACTAGAGCTTGTTCATTTTCTTCCGGATACACTTACTTGACTTTTTGTCGGATGAGTCCGACCAGGTTTCGCTCGTGATTCGCAGAGATTAATCATTGTGAGCAGAGACGGAGCTCGCGTGGTCGGTTGTCGGTTGGTCGGACCCCTCCGACAAAAGGTCAAGTAAATTAATCCGGAAGAAAATGTCTTACTCTTCGTTTGCCAGTTCCTGGACTCAACTCGACTCTCAACCAACGGTTCTTCGGCATATAGAGCGAGATAGTCTGTGCCTTATAAAAAACTTCTAAGTGTTAAGTATTATCTAAAGACGGTTAATTAAGCTATTATGCTAAAACTGATTTGAAAAGAATAAATGTGGAGTTTCTTTGTTAGTTTCTTCTCCACATTCATCTATTAATTGTGAAACTAACAACTTTGACGTTCATAAAGGAAACACTGGTTTTATTGTCAGTAAAATATTTGAATTGGAATTTATTTTGATTAATTCGCCTTTAAAGAAAGTAGTTTAACTTACCAATCAAGTTGAATAAAGTAGGAAACAAATGGATGGCCGCAAATAAACAGTCCAATGAAGCGGGCGTCATACCGGAAGCAATGTGGCCTCGCCTCGACCGCACATCTCTGTATGGCGATTGGTGGATTCTCTTTGTTTCGAAGAGGAAACTGAATTATTGTACTTATCCGATGGTGGGCGCCGTCGTGCCGTTGATAATGCGGATGAGGAAACTCCTGACTGTTGAACTCAAGCGACACTTTTTGCGGTCGCGGAAATACACACTTGCGTAAAAATTATCTGCAATGCATGCAAAGGGTAACCGTGTAACGGTGTAAACCATTTTCCACCATATTTGTATATTTATTTTCGTTCTCAAATATTATCCGGATCCACTTAGTGCCCTGCCCCACTAGGACGCCATGGCGACGGTCGCCAGCGACCGTATCCAAGCAGTTAATATTGAAATGTATGGTGCCTAACTCGCATGGGAATATCTAAGCTCTGCGAATCAGAGCGAAAACTGGTCGGACTTTTCCGACAAAATTCGAGTAAGTGTATCGGTAAAACAATTTATAATGTTTAACTTTGTAAAAAGACATTACGAGTTGAAAGCTCATCAACGTTCCTACGGTCACAATTTCGCTTTTATAACCCCTGTTATGATGATACGATGCCTACTTTCATTTAATCACCAGGGTATACAGCTGCGTTGTAAAATGCCCCTCATAGGCTTCTATTGCGTCTGTAAACGTCGACCTAAAACAGAGTGCTTTGTGATAAAATGTATTATGATGAAGGTTTTAATTAAGCTAAGGGCGCGCAACGCAACAGTCGCAGGGCAGAACCAGAAGACTATCCACTTACAAATTCACCCTAATTACGTCTCTTTGATAACTAGTATATTTAGGTGTATTGTTATTTATTAAATGTAAATAGAGATAATTTATTTGAACTTCTTGACACACACACACACACACACTTTTCCTTCACATTTTTTCTATCATAGGGTTGTCTGGAATAAATTGCTATCAGCAATAAAATGGATAGATAGCAATTTCTGTTGCCTTGTAAATAATTTATAAATATAAATATTTGTGTTTTTTACTCGTGTACAATGAAGAATATTCTTATCTTCATCAATCCATTATGTCCCCACCGAGGGGCACGGGTCTCTTCCCTGAGGATGGTATAGGCCATACTCCACCACGGGGGCCAAGTCCGGATTGGTGGAGGCTTGTAAGACTAGTGGCTGGTCTTACTCTCAGAAGTTTTCAAGCCGCCCTACGGCCTCTGACTCATTCATTAATATCTTATCTTAGTATAATACTAAAAATATCAAACCAATCCTGGCAGTCACCTCTAAACACATGGACATTTGTTTGCCGCAGGTCGCGAATACACAAATATACTATGAACATAATGACGAACCGGAAGTAAAACATCGTCTGACCTTTAGGTCCTTGTACGGTAAAGAGTTATTGAGAGCTTATCGGGAACTTGAAGAAGTCACTTGATTATAAGAGGAATGTTGTGGCGATCTACCAACGTAAACAAATTAAAAGTATTTGTGCCCGTTGGTTATATATACAGACTATATAATGCCATCTTGACGACCTCTGTGGCGCAGTGGTTAGCGCATCTGCCTACCATGCCAGAGGTCCCGGGTTCGAATCCCGGCTGGGGACAAAAAAAAGAAACCCTGGTCTTGGATGTTTACATGTTTGTGACGTCGCTGTTTCTAGGTCCCACGACACAGGGTATCCTAATGTGGGGCCAGAAGCAATGTATGTGCCTGTATGTAAATGCTATTGTTATACCTATATACATCCAACTGTACGACGCAGGCCTTGTTTCAGAGAGCGTGCCCACCGTAGATATTGTCAGCTTTCAACCATTAAAGTCCATAGAAATACTTGTCCACATATGACCTTTCCTTTGAAATGCGATTGCATCAGTCTACAAAGAGTATGCGAGCTGAAATATTTGGGAATTATGCTTGACGATAAGTTGTCCTTTCTGTCACATAATTCTAAGCTCTGCGGTCGTGTTCGTAAAACTGCGTACGTAATGAGACTCCTCCGTAATTCAGTATCGAAAAATCTTCTCATTAACACTTACAAAGCTTTATGTGAATCTCTCCTGACTTACTGCATTTCGATCTGGGGGAGTGCTGCAAAGACTTTTCTAATTAAGTTAGAGAGGGCCCAGCGCTGTGTTCTCAAAGTTACGAGTATGTTTAGAAAACCTTATTCCTTCTCTACTGACGCTTTGTATAGGGAAAGTGGTCAATTGCGAGTACGCCAGTTATTTGTTCGATTAGCTGTACTTACACAACTTAAGCACAAACCAGAACCAAACTCTTCAAGAAGGCCTTTAGGATACCTTTACCGTCATGTAGAACATCGTTTGCACAGCGCTTCCACCCTTTTATTTTTCCTTTCTTGTATAATAAATTGATGCTGTCGTGTAATTTAATAAACTTGACATATTTTGAAGCAAAAATCTCTATTAAAAATACTTGAACAGGCAGAATTATACTGATACCGAAAACTTATTTAAGATTGTTAACTAATAATTATTGTATTTACAAGCAAAACTAGGTACATATCTAAATATATTTATTATTATTTTAGTTTTGAATTATCTATCTTTAATATTTATGTAGTTATACAAATATATATTCTTATATTATAATGGCTTTATATTATATATATTTATACAATAAAATTATGTGTATTCATATATATACGTATATATTTATATATATTTAATATTCAAATTAATGCCATATAGTAGTGTGTTTTTCTAGATTAGATATTCACAAAAACGTTTATTTTGTAAGGTAACCGTGTTGCGTAATTAGCTTGCCGTGAAAAATGAATTCTGTGAACACTAATAAAGTCCCCAAGATACATGCCTCGCCTAGTTTGGGGATTGCCGTTAAACTGTGTATTGTGCACCTACCCACCTCTTTTGTTAAACAAAATATTATTATGTAACAAAAAATATGCTGTAACTGTGTTATTTCAATAAATCTTATTTTACTTACTAACTTACTTTACTTTAAATTAAAGTAATCTTTAATGACTAGCGCTAGTGGCATTTTTCCAAGCGGTTCCGTCCTTCGCAAGCCACGTTGAGCAGTTGGTGCCGGCTGCCGTAGATAGATGGCAGTCGTTAGGCCAAGTCAGAGGCCTTAGGGCGGCTTGAAAGCCTCTGACAGTAAAACCAGCCTAGCCTTACAAGCCTCCACCAATCCGGACTTGACCCCCGTGGTGGAGTATGGCCTATACCTTCCTCAGGGAAGAGACCCGTGCCCCTCGGTGGGGACATAATGTGTTGATGATGATGATGATCATGAATCTTTTGTTTGTAAGCTTTATAATAACCTGAACTACGTCTGTGAACCCTTTGAATGACAATCTAGATCTACACTACACTCCTTGTATGTTATGGTTTACCCACCAATAAATAACACACATACATAAGCTCACACCTGTATCCCAGAAGGGTAGGCAGAAACCAGGGACTGCCACCAATGCAACGCAACAACTAATGGATGACGATGAAGCGAAAGTGGTTTGTCAGGATCGTGGCAAGTGGCAGTCCCCTCCGTGTGGAGTTTCTGGTCTTCCATCGGACGCGTCCCCCGGGTGGCGGATATGGGAACGCCCTCCAGATATGGGGGGTACCGGCTTTGGCCGGCGCGGATCAAAACCAGAGGGAGGGGGACGTCCACCGTCCAGCGGCTTGCGCTGCTGGATGTCCCGCGGGGTCCACTATGGGCCTCGCACCCGTAACCCCACACTGAGTAGGGCCGGGGGCCTTCGGGCCGCGAGGAGACAACCTCTATAAAAAACACACGGTGGGGGCCCTCCTCTATGTCCCTCTGTTCAGCAGAGGGCATAGAGGAGGTTTAGGGAGGGTCACAGACGGCAGGTTGGGGGACCTGCCGTCCGACATCGTGACGGGAGAAGGGGGTGGGGGGCTCATGCCCCTTCTCCAGTGAGGGTGAGCTCGACTCCTTGCGAGTCGGGTCGACGTCGTCGGGGCGCCGCTGTCGCATTCGCGTTGTGGTTTCACACCACTTGCGAGATCCGGCGGCGCCCCATTGCACGAGCGACAGGACGGCCCCCGGGGTGTTTTAGGAGGTATTCCTCTCCTATTATTAGGAGAGGAGAGTCCGACACACGGCCGTCGCCCTCCCCCAAGGGTAGCGGTTATGGTGCGTAAAGCATTTCACCCCGTTAACAAAAAAAAAAGGTGGCAGTCCCTGGTTTCTGCCCACCAATAAATAAACGAAAATATTAACTCAGAGTCAATATCCTAGCCTTCATTATTGTGGGTCGTAACAGAGTGACTAATACCAACAAATAGTTTCACATTTGGTGGCAATTTAGGTCGGGTGATGTGTTAATTTTGAGCGCGGCATGTGGGCAATCCTCACATCTTCGCGGGGGTTCTCAACACAAGCGGGGACGAGTACGCGTTGATGTTATGTCTAATTAAGGAGTTCTATATTCGAATTCAAGTGCTGCCATGGTAAAAGGTAATAATACAGCTGCTTAACAGACATTAACGTCCTTTAATTATGTGGCTACTTTTCAGCGCTTTTGAATAAGATCTCCACGTGCAGAGGTTTTGAGCTTCAGAAGCTTTCGCTTATTAGAGTCAAACAAAAGAGATGTTTTCTGTATCATTTTTCGGTCTCTGTTTACTTACATTGGATCTCTTCAGATTTTCCTATATTAAAGCTCACATGAATACGCGGCCGCAATAATAATTGGTACGAGTATAATCGGTTTTCCTTCTATTGTTGCAGCTATTTTCTCATCAAGTCTCGTGTCACGTGTCAAACTGGCTCGTCTTGATATTGACCTTTATCGCACAAAATCACTTCCTTGCAAACTTGGTTGCAAAGCGAGTATCGATTCGATTCGATTTCATGGCTCAGGATCGTAAAAACCGAACAAGTTTGCACAGACAACGTCCGCCTCGATTTTTATTACTCAGACAATACGAAACGATTCGGTATTGTAGAAAAAATATTTCAAGAAGTGAGACAAACGTCGAAAACCCTCGCAATTTATCATCACAAATAAACCTCGATTTCTTGTGATAAAACTTCCAAAATTCCAGCACAAGGTTGCCTACGTAAAGTCTCTAAACGATCTATTGTCTTTAGCATATATATAATTCATAACGATGCAGTCACTTCAAACAATGTAAAATGTTGAGTAGTTGTGAAATATGTTAACCAAATACGTTACGTTCTAAGCTGTATTATGAATGGATGTAAGGTCAAACGAACTGTATTCTTCGGGATTCGTAAAGCAACATGAAGTTTACAATTTTTGTAGGATCTATGCAAACATTTCAACACCTTTTATGACATTGCCCGCAGATCAGCGACTATTGGTGTTACGCCCATCCATCAGGCCATTGTATCTTACAACAAACACGATAAATATACTCCAAAGCAAACTCTCTAAATAAATCGACCCAAATTACTCGTACTTTACTGATAAGAATCGAGGTAGTGTAAATATGAGCAGATAATCTGAGTGCATTGTTACTGACTGTGCTGTTTGAGATAAACAACGCAGACATGCGTGGGTTGCCAACTGGCGCTTCATAGCACGGTAAAGAACAGCTGCTTATGAAATTGTAAAGCCAAGGGACATTTCGGGCAACAGTGCAGCTGAAAGACGAAATTTTAGATCGATATTTAGCTTGGACGACCGACGGCTCTTAATATTTTTGATTATCCAAGATGCTGATGGACTTAAAATTATTGAGGCCCCCACGTGACACCGAATACAGACCAACCAACTAATACGAACAAACGAGAGTGGTCTAGACAGTGCTGATGTTACGACAAAACGAAACTTTTTAAACCTCCTTAGTATATTAGTAGGGTATAGAGGTCGGAGAAGCGATCACGCACACCTACCCTCATGGTGCTGCTCAGCAAATGCTTTCCTTCTGCAAAGCAAGAGATTCCAAAACGTTCAGTTTCTCAAGTTGGTTGGAATCAAATGTTTTGGAGTATCTGTAGACGACTCCAGACTCTTCCTCTTTTCTGATACTAACATTTGGGCTTTGCGTGAGGGCGACAGTGGGATAGGCTGCCATCACAGAAACATCTGCAAGCTACACAGCTGTTCGTATTAAACCATGACGTGGCATCACGTCTCGGCACACTCTTGCCAAGTTGGCCATTGCAGTACCTACCGGCGCAGCAAATACCAAACATTCCTAGTGGGCGCCTGTATACCATAATAAAACCGCAGCGACAGCGGTAGATATCTGCAGTACTTGCATCAAAAACTAAATACAATATTAATTTGTCTAAACTATGTAAATCTGATTGGTGCAAACGAAATTTATGAAACTTTGTTGATCGTTATTCTCGCGGTGTCGCTCTTAAAAGGTACAAAACAACTCAAACTAGCCCTTTATCAAGTTGCATACAATTTACCGACGGACAACATTGTTGTTCAAGTTGACAACTGAGACATATAGTAGCTATATTACAAGCTGAATAATTTGAGGTCCAATAATAGATGTAACGTAATAATAGTAAAATGTAACGGTCATACGCTCAGTCGTCCTGTCATCTTACAAGATAGTTGCCAGGTATTTATTTAGGAGTTACCTTCATATCCTCTTCAAGTATTTATGAATTTTTGCGCATCTCATAGAAATTAGTTCCGCTTGCGTCAAGTCTGACGTCTGGATGAGGTGCCAGAAGATCTACACCTGGTTGGTGTTAGCTGTGGGCAGTTTTATCACCCTCGGTTGCCAAATCATTACACAGTTTGTAAATAATTTCTTCAAACTGTAGATGAAAACCACCTGAAGAAAGCTAAGGTTCTGAACAACTATGCACTGCAGAGCACCACACGTTTAAGACTAGTTTCTTAAGTATCGATAACTGGCAATAAACAAAAAGGTAAAATTATAACAATAATTTGTTTTAATTTGTATGAAAAATAAAGTATTGGTCATTGAAGGCGTTTTATCAATTGCAGAAACCGTTATTGGGTTATTCGTTCCGCGCCTGATGTGAAGAAACAAATACGTAATCGATTCAATATCGAAAGCTAGCAAAATCCAATTTGAAAGATGCATCGAAAGCGAGAGTCGAACGATGTCTATTGTGACGAAAATAAAGTGAACTTTAACAGGCCGGATGTGGGTCCATTATCACCTGATGGTTCAGCCTTGACACGGATTGTGTTGTATGCTTTCACATTTCACTCTGTACCCTTCAACTATCATTATGGCTGCAAGGTTAGGAAACGCGAACAAATAAAATGAAGGCTTTAATTATGGTGAAAGTGTACCACAATAGATTAAAATCAGTATCTTTGGCTACAAGAGTTACGAAACTAAGAAACATCTCCGATATAGCATTGAATTCTTGGGGACATAGTAGATTTTATGGCATGAAGCCAGAATGTATGCATTAATGCATGGATATTGAATATTGGGCCTCGGTATCCATTAAAGTGACTGTTGATGGGGTACCTAAAAATAAAACCACAATCGAAGTGGTATAAATAGATAGAAAACACTTTATTGTACATAAAAAGGAGATATCATCGAAGGAAAAATTAAATGCAACTGGTGATCCAAACACTGTGACGATTTCATTCTTACGTTTCATGGGCTCAGCCAAATAGCACATACATACCTACAATACCCATATTGTAATAGTGTGAGTGTATAAGGTGGTGGGAGTACAAAATAATGATATCTTAGTCCGAAGTGGTGTATACCAAAAACTCCCATTTACCTTGCCACATCGATCCAAGTTCAAACGCTAATATCGATTGTCTGGACAAGGGCGCCCTTGCTAAGGTCGGACCAAAGGCAAAGTTCAACAGAATCGAGGTTGTAAATAATGTGTAGAAATGCCACAGGTCACAGAAGCATAGTTCAGCAATGGTTTGGTGGTTGGGTTAACGAACACTAGATCAAACAACATGGAATGGAGGTTGGTCCTAAACAAAGATGGGCGGCGTTCAATGCACGTCTGGTCTTAGAACCTTGCCCCGATGATTATTGTGTGGAATAAGGTAGTCTGTTAGCTTTTAAAATATACCTCGGGCTCTAGAGTAGGCTTCGGTTTTTGCCGAAAGCACACGAGTTTAATACTACTTCCTACTCTGTATAAAACTTTTCTTCACTATTTTGAAAAGTTATGTAAAGTTATAAATAGCAATACAAAATAAACCCGTACCTTATTGCAATATAATCAATTTTTGATTGCTCAGCCGAGGTATATTCTAAAAGCTAACGCACTGTAGAGTTGAGTTTGGAAGAGGCAATCCCAAACATTAGATCCCATTAACGATGGATGGATATTCTTTTGTGGACAGCCAGATAGAAACAACTCTTCCATAGGGTAACTCAATTCATTATTTTTGTAATAACAGTGACTCTCTGATGGATTGATTTAATTCAATAAAAAAAAAATTAATAGGTCGATTCGTGGTTATTAAATGTGAGTAATTACATCTGCAGTTGTGTATCATTAGGCGCTAATACATCCGGCAGCTTACTTCTCTTAATTTGTCATAATACACAGGCATGAAAGGAGCCCCCCCGCAAACGATGTTCCTACTGTACTCGTATCTACAGTTTTTTTCACGTAGCCTATTATTGTAAGGCCTCCCCAGTTCAGTCCAAAGTGGCCACCTCAGACCACTCCGGCAGATGTCGGTCGAGATCGTCTCCCCTCTCCACCGTCTTCTAGGTCTGCCTCGATTTCGATGTCCGTCTTGTGGCACCTACTCGGTGGTGGTGGTGAATCTCTACAAGTACTAGTTCTTTAATTGCCAAAGAGGTTACAAGTGTTATTTATACTTAATCTAATGAGCGTACGACAAAATTAAATTCACTTACAAAGTAGGCGTTCCGGTGGCCTCCCTGTGGCTCTACGTCTGGCGCTGAGATCTGGCGCAACAGGCAGTAATCAGCGAGCTTTTAACCCCGATTGGAAAATCCTTTCGTTTCAATGACGAAACTCGTATGCTGTCTATACGCATATAAGAACATACTAAGACACCCAAGCCTTCTGTTGTATTGACTCCGAGTATAGTCCATGTCTATTACATAATATAGAGAGATAATAAGGCAGGAAATGCCATTACAATCTATGCACAAAAGGTAACTAAAGCACGTAGTGTTGCATGGTCATTATCACGAGAGGCTGCTGCGGTCGCAATGACTACGGATAGTGTTAATGAACTTGTTTTGTACCTACTGGGCATATTTTTAGCGTCAGTAGGTACTTCACTATTGCTAGTTTGTTTTATTTTGTTAATTTCGAGCAGAAAGAAGAGGTCTAATTATGCCCACTAAATTCTGTCAGAATGCTGATGTTTGTGATAGCACTTAGGGCCGGTTTTTGAATTGAGAATTTGGCTAAGTAACTACATAACTGCTGTCTCGTAAAATTTCTCAGAAAAGAGTGCGACAGACCGTTACTTAAGTATTTACTTAGTGAAATACTCAATTCAAAACCGCACATACAACCCAAAACTGTTCCCATACTATTTTATTTACATTAATAGAATGTGTGGAAAACCTCCCCTGCCTCGAATAGAAAAACCGAGGAATTTTTAAATCACTGCGTCATGTCCCTTGCCGATTATAGTCGGATGAAGTGGAGAAGCATACTCCATCCAATATTTTTCTCATGACTGATTCCGGTTCCGACGCCGGACCGGAGCAGTGGAGAAAGGCCCTTATTCGCAAAAATACAAGAAATCCGTTTCCCTTACTGTGCAGCGCGATAAGGGGCCGTCCATTAATCATGTGATCTTTTTGTTAGCATTTTTTAACCCCCCCTCCCCCTTGGTGATACATGGTGAGGTTTAAGACTACCCCCCACCCCCCACCCAACATCACGTGTATTTTTCGTATCTACAAAAAATCTTACATTTTTTAGAACTAGAATCGTGAATCGAGAACTTGAATCTTGCGCGCGTGTTGAACGCGTGCGCGTTTCAAAAAAATAATGAAAAAATAAATACACGTGATATCTTACTACACCCCCCCTCCCCCCTTGTGACATTTCGTGATTTTTGTCAAACCCCTCCCCCCTCTTTCAAGCCTCACGTGATTAATGGACGGCCCCTAATGCGGCCAGTATTATAGGGACCTTTGGGTTGGTTGTGGCTCGGACTGAATTACGAGTATATCGTTCGGTTTTTTTTTTTATTATTTAATTATTATATTGTATTTTTATTCTGTAATATTGTAAGAAGTCCGTTAATATTACAAATTCATAATTTGTAGCATTATATTCACTGACGTTATTAAAATGAAGTATCATTTGTCAATATTTAGGGCAATGTCCATTGGTTACATTAAGATTTCCGAATTTCAGATTTTAGCTTAGAGATTCAAATGCACTCTCATAAGCACCGGATTATAGCGTAATAAACACACGATGTGACTAACGCTTTTCAGCTGCTGAAGTAGGCGGCTAATTCAATAATTGGACCATCCGGCTCCGTCATTGCTTTGTCATGTTTTAATTTCTCTCTTGACCTCCTAATAAAGATGTTTACTTCGTTCGTTAGGGGTAAAATTATAGTCGCAATAGAATTTAGAACATCGTCCTAAGTCGTTAAAAATATGTCACCTTTCACAAGGTAAATAGGTACTTAGTATCATTCTGTCACTTTAATACCGGTTTCTGAATTGGGAATTTCGCTAAGTAATTGCGCAACTGTAGTGTTGTCTCGTCCAATTTCTCAGAAACGAGAGTGACAGAACGTTACTTAAGTATTTACTTAGTGAAATTCTCATTTCAGAATGAACAAGAGGCCCTTATTTCTCAAGAACGAATCAGAACCGTAACTATGTACTTAGCGAAAGCCTCAACTCGTCAACCAGCATTGTACATTGACGTTCAACAAACAGAATATAGGTAGAATCTTTTCGATGAAATAAAATTTTCCTTTCGGATTTCTGAGCGATTGTATTTTATTGAGTTGCCACACACAGAAATGCTCGCTGCACGCTGAGAAAAAAATGTGAATACTCCTTACGATAAAGAACTGCATTCACCGTGTCATCATTTGGTTGACTTTTGATCTGCCATCAACTTTCTAATAGTAATGATGTAATCTTCGTCTTCATACTACAATCATGCTTTGACTCCAATGCAAAACATTGCATCACCAGGATCTACCTATTCTGTGCAGTTAGCAGAGAAAGGATCATCTACAGAAGTTAAAATTATATGCCGAATAACGAAATCTACTGTTGCAAAGTCGTCAATAATATTACCAAACTTTCAATCACCTAGATGGATGTCAACTTTATGAATAGCATTGCGCACACGCAAGTCAATCAACATGTCAGTATATTAGTCGTATCGTATGACACACGAAGGTTGGCCATCAGATGTGATTTGTTTGCTAAGCAAGCATTGTCTGGTGACGCCCACTGATGTAGTGTTTAATTACTCCTAAAGATCTGTATGCCCTTCTGGAAACCACTAAACGGAATATTTCGGGTTTTTGTGGATGATTAAGTTTTCCTCGTTTCCCAGTTGATGAATATCAAAATCTTCTGACTACGGTAAAATTTCAGAGTCTATGGTCTCCTGGAATGGATTTTTACAACATGAAGAAAAAACTAAAAACAAGGGAACAGATAGATATTATGATCGAGTTTGTTAGTTTCCAAAGCCAGTGTCTATGCATATCCAGGGCGTAGATTCTGCTAATGCATTGTAGTACAATGAAAACTGCATGAACATGGCGATTTAGTTTCATTGCCGCTTCAAATCAACGCGCGTAAGCGTAATCGCAATTATAAGCATCAACGGAATTAAAAAAACGAGTCACATGACCCGACGAAGTAACTGTAATTGAACTATAATGCTTTAACAGAATCGAGGCCGAGTTAACTGATCCAGCAATCAAGTGAAAACAAAGAAAGAAAGTAACCAAAACTATTTAGCTAGTATGGCCGAATCGAACTCCTCAAATCGTCGAGCATTCTCTACCAATTGTTTACTTCGACGTCGACATTATTGGCCCCGATTGGAAACAATACTTGTAACGTTAACCGAATGTGACGATTAGCATCGATTACCATGCGCTCGCGCACACAACAAAGCCCCTGCGACTCCGGTGAGTCACGCGAGGTCAAACCACATGCAAACCGACCGCGGAAGGTGTCTTAGTGAAACAAAATGACTACTTTCTTGGGGTGAATTAAAACTGATAATTATGCGACTTATCTATTTATTCACAGACCAATCATTTACATCATCATTAATTATGACATAAAATTTATTCAGTACTTATGTCTCTTTATCAGAAATGAATGTGTCGCAGTGGTAGGCACGCATTTTGACAACGCTGAGATCGCGGATTCCTATAGTTTATTAAGCGATGTTTTACGGAATTCTTTCATTTCCAAGATGCTTGTATCACAATTAAGGTGCGTGATGTGCAGGTCAGAGAAACAGATATACTAATACATTCATATATAAGCTCACGACTGTATCCCAGAGGGGTAGGCAGAGGCCATTTGCCACGATCCCGACAGATCACTGTCGCTTCATTAGTCGACATTTATTAGTTGTTGCATGCGCGTTGTCTGGCGCGCTCGATAAATACGAGTATATATTTTAAAAACTAATATGTACCATCAAATAATATATCATTTTGTAAATCTTGACCTCCGCAATAAAGAGATGGCATCTAGCTTTTTCCTGTGCTTCCTCCCTCTAATATTAACGGACTTCTTACAATAGTTAAACTGAAGCTCGTGCGTTTCCTTTCCATTATATTTATCCTTCCATAGATAAGATTTAATAAGTTTATAGCGGTCAAGAAACAAAAAAACACCGCTATACATTTTACAATGCCATAATGTCTGTGACACTTATCGACGCTCAGCATATATCCGCATAAATTAAAGCGCGGTGGATATCCGTAATAGAATCAGAATAAAAACGACAGTTCACGCTGCAACTCTTTCGTACGAGGAAGCTCCTTGAACCCACTAGGAAGTGTCTGAGAACCAACATGACCATAAAACAGATGTAAATGTTCGTATGGTAATATCAGCATTATGAAAAATTATAATCTTGTCTCATTTGATTTCTATGGTGCAATTATGATTTGGTTACAAATGGTTGAAGATAAAAATCAGACAAAGGGCGATCCTGCTCAATGTTGTAACATTTGATTAGAATTTTAGATAACCATCCGTGTAAAGTATTAGGAAAACTTGATGTTATCGGTGAGATGAAATGACTTGATTATAATAATAACTAGACGAAAACCCAGCTCCCAGCCCAGTAATATTCCACTATTTTTTTTAAATGTAGATGACACCTCTGTATTTATCGACCACCAGTAGACAAATCTATCACGTTTCTGTCTTACAATCAAAGAACTTAGACTATGTATGTACTGTCACATTTTGTGCAACGTACATACACATTTTGTTTTGTACTGCACATGTGTACGACTTGTCCTAAATTATCTAACCATAGGTTACATAATTTAGGACAAATTGTCGTACACTTCTTTCTAGATTGTTTTGAGTTAAGATTTTTAGAAAATGTGACATTGTAATATTATTGTTCGTGACTGTACACCTTAGCCACTCGGGATTCCTCACTTTTTTTTTTTCAGTTACCGTAAAGTTGTTCGAACTGATTATTGGTGAAGTGAGTCAGTATTTAAGAACATTTCCTTTACACAAGCACCTTTTAATTTGCGGTGATTACGCGGTGGTCGTGAATCAACGCACGTACGCATTTTAATTCTCGAACCGTTGCACTGACTGTGTGATTCAGGTGCCGTACTTTATTTTAAACGACGTATTAAGGGTTAGTTGTAAGAAAAAAAATAGTTTGTGGCTTCACAGAACAGGAGGTGTATCAAGAGTTCGACCAGGCACACCATGATTAAGAATCCGAGCGAAACCTGGTCGGACTTTTCCGATAAAAAGTCACGTAAGGGCCTTTCTCCACTTCTCCGGTCCGGCAAGCGTTAATTACCGGTCCGATTTATAAACACACAAGAATACTAGTAAGCTTCTCCACTACTCCGGCATCCGGTTTTTAACGGTCCAATAATTTGCTAGATCGGAACGGTATTTTACCGGGCCGAAGTGATCGACGTACAAAAACAATACACGTTTTTGCACCGCGCATACAACCCGAAAATGTTCCCATACTATTTACTTCCTACCTCGAATAGAAAAACCGAGGAATTTTAATAAAGCACTGCGTCACGTCCATTACCGATTATAATCGGATGAAGTGGAGAAGCATAATCCGACATCCGATATTTTTCTCATCACTGATTCCGGTTCTGACGCCGGACCGGAGCAGTGCAGAAAGGGCCTAAGTGTATCCGGAATAAAGTTAGTAATGTTTAGTGCTTATGGAAGTTTTAGTTCAAAAAGATATAGGTATGTTGTCAAAAATCTTCTTCTTTATAATATATCTTATTTTTCGAGGCTGCCAACACAAACAAAGAACTGGTACAAATGAGAGTCTTAATTTCTAGAACACAATTTTAATCACCGTGCTATTAACCGTTACCAAGAAACGGAATGAATGAACCTTACATAAAAGGAAGAAAGACACTACAAAGGTATCGGAACATTTTCCAGGCAGACTCCCAAACACAATCTTTTCATTGAGGACATTCCCCTAGGTCTCTAGCATGAACAGTGCGTGTAATGTTTCATGTGGGCCTTCATGAAAAGGTTAATAGAATTTATTATGGTCGGCTTATAGAGCTACGCTACGGAATGTCAAGACAAAGGGTGGTGAAGGAGTATCAAGTGGCATTCGAGAAAGACTATATATAAATTCTATATTTTTTAGGAAGATTCTCTCATGGATTCAGTGAATTAAATACAATACATAGGCTGCTACTTATGTATGCGGAATCTGGGATTCTAATAATTTTAAACGCAATGTCTGACCTCCATGGTCAAATTCGTTCTTTTGTTAAATACTGGCCGCTAATATTTTTCTCTTATATACGTTAGTGTTTTGTTTTTGTTGGGTTTGAAATGTCATATCGCTGAAAAAATGGAACTCACTCGTGAAAATATTCGTGCTATGATTTATTACGATTTTCGACGTGGTTTAACGCAACAACAGTGCGTAGATCAATTAACTTCGACTTTTGGTGGTGAAGCTCCATCAAAAACGACTGTGTATCACTGGTTTAGTGAGTTTAATCGCGGGCGCAGTAAGCTCACGGACGAAGTTAAAGAAGGTCGCCCGAAATCGGTGGTTGTACCACAAAATATTGAAGCTGTGCGAAAACTAATAATGCAAGACTGCCATGTTACGTATCGCGAGATAGAGGCTATTCTGGGCATATGTATGACGAGCATTCATAGGATATTACATGAACATTTGTCTGTAAAAAAAATTTGTTCGCGTTGGATCCCGCACAACTTAACTCAGGATCAAAAAGATGCTCGCGTCGAATGGTGCAAGAAAACCTTAAAAAAATTCAACGGAGGCGACTCAAAATCTGTTTATAATATCTACACAGGTGACGAATCCTGGATCTACGCGTACGATCCCGAAACTAAACAACAATCAACAGTTTGGGTGTTTCAAAATGAGCCGAACCCTACGAAAGTGGCTCGTGCAAAAAGCACTGTAAAGCAAATGGTGGCCTGCTTTTTTGGTATTAATGGCCATGTGGCTACAATACCACTGGAGAATCGCAGAACGGTTAATTCGGAGTGGTACACGACCATTTATTTGCCGGAAGTATTTGAAGAAATACGCCAAAACAACCAGCGACGCAGAATCATACTTCACCATGACAATGCCAGCTGTCATACATCTCAGGAAACAACTACATTTTTGGATGGTCAAAAAATAGAATTGATGGGTCATCCACCGTACAGCCCTGATTTGGCTCCCAATGATTTCAATTTATTCCCAAATGTAAAGAATAAATTACGTGGTCAACGATTTTCGACCCGTGAAGATGCCGTAGATGCGTTCAAACAGCACGTTTTGGAGATACCTCAATCAGAGTGGAAAAAGTGTTTTACAAATTTGTTTCATCGAATGCAAAAGTGCATCGATCATAGTGGAGAATATTTTGAAAAACAATAAAAGCATATTTAGCCATATACATTTGTTTATTTTTTCTATTCCGCATACATAAGTAGCAGCCCTCGTATTCTTTATTGCAAACAAGAAATTCGAAAGATTTAAAATAATAAACATGCGCCGAATTTAGAACATCTTTTTACAGAAGTGATATTATACACAGAAAAATTAAAAAGTGGTGTAATAGAATATAATTGACTAAATTTCAAGGTTTAACCCATTATTTTTTCATAAATATTTATATTGGCACTTATATTATTATGTGGCCACTTATATTACGTATATTATCTTCAGTAGCAATTACATGGACTCACAATGATATGTAGAGAATTTTATTACCCTTAGGGCACCCTACATCGGCGATAGTTGTAATAAATAACTTACGTACATAGTCAGTGCAGATAATTGCATTCTTCTCCGGCCATGTAATCGGATAAAATGTCTATTGTAACATATTTTATTTGTTATTTTTTTCTGTTTACAGTGGATGGTCAAAATAACGTAAGATTTTATGGCTATTTGTTTAATTATTAATTAGTTTAATAATTACATTATTCTCGGTCTTAATGCAGTATCCGACGATGCACTCGGATGAATGTGATTTATCCAGTGATAGTTAAGAACATAGATGTCTAATAGAAATCGGTAATATCCGACAAAATATCTATGCATTCTTCACTACGGAGAAACCAGAGAAATAGCAGTCTGGTTCTAGAATTATGGACTGCACACGTATTCTGCATCTGCTATTGATAAAAAGACGGAGAAAGAGGTTGGAGAAAAATATGTGAAAAGACAATGCTGGGTGCACCCATATCGTTAAATTATGAATCATCATCATCAACCCATCATTTCCCCACCGAGGGGCACGGGTCTCTTCCCTGAGGAAGGTATAGGCCATACTCCACCACGGGGGCCAAGTCCGGATTGGTGGAGGCTTGTAAGACTAGTGGCTGGTCTTACTGTCAGAAGTTTTCAAGCCGCCCTAAGAGCTCTGACTTGGCTTAACGACTGCCATCTATCGACGGCAGCCGGCACCAACTGCTTAACGAATCCGCTACTTGACTTTTTTTTCAAGTATGTCTTAAATGCTAAATATCTCTTCCATTAGACCAAAAAATATTTTAGTATATTTTTGGAGGACCTAAAAGCAACAAAAACATTATTTTAAAACGTTGCTTGCTAAACAGTCAAAAACGCGGTCCGCCATTTTTGTCTATGGTTTGAAGTCCTAACTCAGAAGAAGGAATACCATCTTCTGAGAGTCCTAAACATTTGTAAACAAACTTTGACATTCAATATAGGTAGAGTTCGTGCCACGAAAGAAGTATGAGTTAATGAATTTTGGCTTTTATTGTTATGGCCTTAAGGATTTTACCGTGGGACTTGTTTGGTGAAACGATCTTTACCTAGTCCTAAAATCTGTTAGTGATCTGTGAGCATAGTGAAATAACAACAACGCAACCATGATTTCATCGAGTTTACATGCAAAATATATCAATTATCATTATTGCATTATTCGAGACTGCAAAAACACGTCAATAAAGACCGCCGGGAAGTCGCGGATTCGTGTGCACAGTGAAATAAACATCGAAAAAACTTGACTCAAACTTGCCAAGAGAGACCCCGATTCTTTATCGACTGAAACTTGGGTGTATTTATGTGAAGATAACTTTAATGTAAGTCCTGTAATATTAATGTACCTACACAGAAACCGTTTTTAGCTGTAATAATGCTTGGTTTGATTTGGTTTGGTTTTGGCAAATTGGTACTAACAGCTTCCACGAATCCAGCGTCCATGATTGCGCTTATCAATAAAATGATAAGACACTAACTGCACAAGAAGAGTTTTTGCAAAAACACTAAATCCAATCCAAATCACAATAGAAGCTACGCACGCACGACTGACAGATGTTTGTTTACAACCAAAGGTGCTTTCAAGATGGCGGATAGTGTTTTCACCGTTCCGATTTAAATGCGAAAATTGTTTTTTTAATTTGCAAATTTTGCAGCTATCCTGCATATTTACTTAGCAAAGTCAATATATTTCGGTTTCTTACGTTAGATACTACAGGTAATATCCATTTATCGCGTCAAATTTGATACGAGTCAAGTAGCGTATGGAATAATTTAACTGAGCGAGCGCATCAGCTACACGACGACGACGACGGTGGACGTGCCGTTCCAAGGCGACGTACCATGCACTAGCACGTTGTCAACACACAGCACAGTGGTTCGTCCCCATACAAGAGGTTGGACATAGGATCCTTAAAAAACAAAATGCGTTATTTTTAAAAACAAAACTACCAACGCATTCTATAATCAAAGAGAAATAACAAATACAGATTGACTTTTTTTGATATGACCCATAATTTATGAGTAAATAGTTAAAAACCATTTGTTTAGTATGGAGAGTAGCATAAAAATATTGATATCTCATGATTCCCTCCTGTTTTCGGATTACGGTTTTTAAAAATAGTAAAATAATAAAATAAATAAATAATAAACTCACGCCCGTTATCCCCGAAGGGGTAGGCAGAGGGAATAATATGTCAATACTAAAAATAGTATTGACATATTATTTACTACATTTCACCCTTTGACACGTGGTGCCCTTAACGTGCCCCTTAAGAGATATGGATGATAAAGGAAAAACAATACCACGTCAGCGGTAGATGTACGTAGGTACATACATAAGTTCACGCCTGTATCCCAGAAGGGTAGGCAGAGACCAGGGACCGTTTGGGAGAATGAGCGGCCATCATCCACTGCATACTACCGGCCTTGGTCTTTCAAGTTCATACGAGATACAGAAGCCAATGTGAAGAACAAAATGGCAGTGTTTGAAGCAGATATTACTCCACTTACTCCAACAACTTATCTCAACAACACCACGATCAACCACAATCTAATGTTTACAATGATAGACGACAAAATACATTGGATTATTTCTGAGACTTCGGATGCAGTTTGTGATCTTTGCAAAGCTCATCTAGTTGCAATTAACGATTTATCAGAGGTTAGAGCCAAGCCAGTCAACGAAGACATGTATAATATGAATTAACAGCTCGTCTGATAGGACTAGATGTTCATCTAATAAGAAGAATAGCCGTCGTTGTGCAGTGCCTTGTGGGAATGCGGTCGGGCCGATGGAACTCCGATGGTTTCTACATAATAACATGAACTAGCAAATGAGGAGAATACAAACGGTAGTACACAACAGAGGTTGGCGGGAAGGGGAAGATCCAGTGCAAGATAACTTTATAATGAGGAATTGTATTTTGTACACTCCAAGAAGATGTGATCCGCAGTACCCTCGGCCTGACCGCATTTGCACAAGGCACTGCACAATGACGGCCATTCTTCTTATTAGATGAACATCTAGTCCTGTCAGACGAGCTGTTGATTCATACTTGTACAAATGTACATGTCTTCGTTGACTGGCTTGGCTCTAACCTCTTGTAAATCGTTAACTGCAACTGGATGAGCTTTGCAAAGATCACAAACTGCAGCCGAAATCTCAGAGATAATCGAATGTATTTTGCCGGCTATCATTGTCAACATTAGATTGTGGTTGATCGTGGTGTTTCCATAAGTAGTTGGAGTGAGTGGAGTAATATCTTCTTCAAACGCGGCCATTTTGTTCTCCACATTGGATTCTGTATCTCGTATGAACTTGAAAGACCAAGGCCGGTAGTATGCAGTGGATGATGGCCGCTCATTCTCCCAAATGGTCCCTGGTCTCGGCCTACCCTTCTGGGATACAGGCGTGAACTTATGTATGTACCTACGTACAGCAATGTATGTGCCTGTATGTAAATGTTAAATGTAAAATGTATCTACCGCTAACGTTGTATTATTTTTCCTTTATCATCCATATCTCTTAAGGGGCACGTTAGGGGCACCATGTGTCAAAGGGTGAAATGTAGTAAATAATATGTCAATACTATTTTTGAAAACCGTAATCCGAAAACAGGAGGGAATCATGAGATATCAATATTTTTATGCTACTCTCCATACTAAAGAAATGGTTTTTAATTATTTACTCATAAATTATGGGTCATATCAGAAAAAGTCAATCTGTATTTGTTATTTCTCTTTGATTATAGAATGCGTTGGTAGTTTTGTTTTTCCAAAATAACGCATTTTGTTTTCAAAGGATCTTATGTCCAACCTCTTGTATGGAGACGAACCACTGTGCACCGTGCCACGATATCGCACCGTTCCACGTTGACGACGTCGTGACGTAGAATCAGAGTCAAGAAATCTGAATCAGAATGAACCAATCAGAGAGTGGTTTACTCTACAGGGTGTTTGGTAGAACGTTGAACATACGAAAATGGTGGTTAGTTGGGGTCATCTGCTACCCACTTGACCCAAATTATTTGACCTTGGCCCACCGTTTTTTTTTTTTTTTTTTACTTTTTTGTGTGTTAATTTTGTGGGGAGAAATACTATGGTTTTGTCATTCGTTATTTATTATACAGCGGTTTTATAGTGCGCCGAATCAGAATGGACGTACAGTCACGAGCAATAATATGTATACACTGTCACATTTTGTACGACGTACATATTTTGTTTTGTACTGCACATGAGTACAGCAATTGGTCCTAAATTACCTTAATTGGTTACATAATTTAGGACAAATTGTCGTACACTTCTTTCTTGATAGTTTTAAGTAAGAATTTTTAGAAAATGTGACAGTGTATACATATCATTGCTCGTGACTTACCTTCTGTGCTTTGACGTTTTACTGTGATGTAATGAAAGATAGTTGTTTGTAAAAAAAACCTGATTCCTATATTACAAGTAGTAAGATTATTAAAATAGACACATAAATGAAATACCTACGTGATGATGCGCTATTATTATGCAATGGTTTGTCCGTGTACTGTAGGTAATTTATCTCGTGGATAGTACGCAATAACAATTGATCAATTATTTAACAAAGAAACTGGATTGCGTAGAAGTTCATCGAACAAACAGACGAGCATTAGATACTTAATATTCTTTATAAAGGAACATAAATATATCCGCCGTCCATCTAACAATGTTATAAACTTAATAGCTGACCTGGCTAACGTTGTTTCACCGTATAAATTATTTGTAGGGATTATAATTTAAAAAAATGGGTTGGACCACCCTAATCACTTAGGGCTATGAAAAATAGAGTCTGACAAGCGAGTCCTGGGACGCGATTTATTTCGAATTCTTCATATGGCCACACTCTGACTGTCAAACTTAGGTATAGGGTGGATTTACAATCCTGTTGAAAATTCACGTTGAGGGGATAAAAAAATACATATTGCTCGAGAATCGTAACTTTTTTAGATTTACATGCTTTAAATATGCCTGTTTTATAATGCGCTTTAACCCAAACATACTCAAACTCAATAGATTTTTAGTAATAAAATGAATACTGCTATCAAAATCATCACCGTCTGTGAAAAAAATGCTACTCTTGACTTTTGCCAGCAAAAAGTCGAATACCCGACGTAGGAACTAGATTTTAATTCATTATTTACGTTTATCCATATTGTATATAAATTTATAGAAAAGAAAATAATAATTTCTTCGTAAAGTTAATGATTAATTAATTAACAAAATTTTAGCATCGATATTCGTCAACACCGTCACGGCAACATCAAAGTGAAAGTAGTTCTGTATGCGTTGCATTTACGCGGCCAGCGATACCCTGATCTGCTTCCTCAGTTCAATAGCAATCTCCGAAGCGAGTCGCACGTGCATAACACGCTCTCCGAGAGCAAAGATTTCGTTGTGAGTGTCCAAAAAAGTTGATTAGACAAAGTTGCCGTCATTACCGTCAGACTGTGGTTCAAGGTAAGTACATAAAATAGCATTACGATTAATTTCAATAAGATCTTAATGTAAGTGAAGATGCTAAAGAATATAGCGGTATCTTATTATTGATATTACTTTTCTAGAAAAAATGACGTAATGTTCGAATCGTCATCACCATACGCATCATCACCGTTTACAAATGATGTGCGATCCCAACCCGCATGCCCTGCGTGGGGATTATGGGATTATGGATTACCCCCAATGATGGCACGATCAAGGAAATGGCCCAGCCGCCTCGCTATTGCATAGCAGGGGCTGCTAAGAATCACCGGGCTACCTCAGGCTGCCACAAACAATTGACCCTGGCAACGTTCAATGGGCGCACTCTGAGGCTTGATCATCATCTAGCGCAGTTGGAAGTGGAGTTAGAGAACATTAAATGGCATGTTCTGGGGTTATGTGAAGTCCGTAGAGAGGGGGAGGACACCGTAACCCTAAACTCGGGCCATCTTCTCTACTTTCTCGAGGGTGATAAAACATCCCAGGGTGGCGTAGGTTTCCTCGTCAATAAGGGCATCTCTAACAACGTTGAAGAAATCTCTAGTGTTTCGACCAGAGTAGCGTACCTTATCCTTCGGCTGTCCAAGTGTTACAGCATGAAGGTCATTCAAGTTTACGCACCGACCTCAACACACTCGGATGATGAAGTGGAGGATATGTATGAAGACATATCCAAAGCCTTACATAACACCACGAAGGCTCACTTCAACGTTGTTATGGGGGACTTTGACGGCAAGGTGGGAACCCAGAGTGGCAACGATTCCCGAATAGGCCGGCATGGTTATGGAGTCAGGAATCACAGGGGGCAAATGCTTGTCAACTTCCTTGAGAAAGAGGAGTGATTCTTAATGAACTGTTTCTTCAAGAAACAGCCTCAAAGGAGGTGGACATGGCAAAGCCCCGACACTGTGACTTAAAATGAGAACGATCATCATGACGGATAGCAAGCATATGTTCAGAGATGTCTCAGTAATCAACAGGTTCAATGCCGGATCCAATCACTGACTTTATGGACTATGAGAAGGCCTTTGACTCTGTCGAAACCTGGGTAGCTCTGGAATCCTTACAGCGATGCCAAGTAGACTAACGTTATATCGATGTGTTGAGATGTCTATACGAAGCCGGCACCATGAGTGTCCAAGTACAGGGCCAGCAGTCTAAACCTATCCAACTGCGCAGAGGAGTAAGACAGGGGGATGTTATATCCCCGAAACTGTTCACGAGCACTGGAAAGGAAAGGGCATTAACTTAAACGGAGACTACATCTCGCACCTGCAATTTGCATAACGGAGTCGCTAGAGGAGCTGAACCAGACGCTAGGCCGGCCAGCCTAGCTTCAGCCTCGTGACGTATCGGTTTTGGCATTAATTTGGATAAAACCAAAGTCATGATCAATGGCCACATAGATCCTATACCGATCGTCGTAGATCTAGAAATCGTTTCCGAATATTATCTCGGGCAGGTTCTGCAGTTAGGTGAAAACAATTTCGAGAAGGAAGCCAAGAGGAGGATCCAGCTGGTTTGGGCAGCGTATGGGAAACTACGCCGAGTCTTCTCGTCATCCATACCGCAATGCTTGAGAACGAAAGTTTTCAATCAGTGTGTCCTACCTGTAATAACCTGCGGAGCCGAGACGTGGACACTCACGATACGGTTGGTCCACCAGTTCAAAGTAGCTCAGCGAGCTATGGAGAGAGCTATGCTCGGAGTTTCTCTGAAGGATAGAATTCGTAACGAATACCTCCGACAGAGAAGCAAAGTTATCGATATAGCTCAGAGAATTTAGCAAGCTGAAGTGGCAGAACCGACAACCGTTGGGGTAAACGTGTTCTTGAGTGGAGACCGCGACTTGGCAAACGTAGTGTATGACGCCCTCCAACCAGATGGGATGACGATCTGCGAAAGAATGCAGGCAGATGCTGGATGCGGCAAGCTGACGACAGGGCGCTACGGCGCTCATTAGGGGAGGGCTATGTCCAGCAGTGGACTAATGTAGCCTGATGATGATGACAAAAAAGTTAATAAGTAGATAGTTACCTCTTTGATTATAAAAAATGGACTAAAAACCACCGATGCCCACAACAAACCAATGTGATGATTATGTAAAGGAATCTTGTTAAATTATGAAAAAAGAAAATTTGGTCAGTTTCTTGGTAATATGATCAATCGTAGAATAACACAGAACAGTAATCAATTACTAAAAAGTAGTTGATTACCAAAAAACTGACCAAATTTCAATTAACTTAGTAATAATAATGGTGATTACGTGTTACTTGTACAATAATTTATGTTTTTTTACATGACTTATTACCAAAAAAACTGACCAAATCTCAATTAACATAAAAATATAATAATAATAATAATTAAGTGAAAAGTAAAAGACTGTTTAGGATTGTTAGTAAAATTATGTTGACTTATATCATTAGAGGTAGAAGAAAATGACTGTATACTATTGTTATCAGAATTTTGTTGATTATATCATTAAAAACATTTGATTTTCATATATTTTGTTTTTAATTTGACATAACTATTTAGTTAAAGCATCATCACCATACACACGAAATCATCACCATCCATAGATAAATCACCACCATACCACAGTCGTCATCACCATCTCACCTCTTTTTATTTGAATGATGATATCTTCGGATCGACGTTTAAAATCTTGGTCTAAACACAATGTAAGAACATTATAGTTATCCTACAATGATTT
Source organism: Yponomeuta plumbellus (assembly GCA_947310845.1). Taxonomy (NCBI): domain Eukaryota; kingdom Metazoa; phylum Arthropoda; class Insecta; order Lepidoptera; family Yponomeutidae; genus Yponomeuta; species Yponomeuta plumbellus. The sequence goes on from OX371206.1 coordinate 5,618,621, forward strand.
TATCTGGTTTTACTAGCATGCCAATGAGTTTTAATTTTTTTGAAATTTTTGTTCAGAGAAATTTTTGTTGGGTAAATCCACCCTATATCAGCTGCAAGTAGTACCTACAGCCCAAACAGTTTGATACTCGTCCTAGATTTAAACAAGAATAAAACTTTTGTTTCTATTCAACATAATTTTACCTATGTTTCAGTATGTATATACGAGTAATCATGTTTTAAAGCAAACATGAATTATATTTCTTGTACATAATTTTACCTATGTTTCAGTATGTACATACGAGTAATCATGTTTTAAAGCAAACATGAATTATATTTCTTGTTGTAAGGTCTGTCGGATGACGAAAATGTTAAACGTCAGATCGAAGACTTAGTCAAAGAACTCAAAGATGTTGAGAAAAAAGATATGAATCAGATTTTGATTATGGTTCAGCATTAATGAATGTTTATAAGTTTATGTGGTGCATCTTTATTATCCCTGTTTTTGGTGGAGTGGAAATGTTGGTTTTGATGTAGTTAATGTTTTCGTTTTGTTTATATTTATTTATGTTTGGACAATATTCATTGAAGACTCCAAACTAATTAAACAAATAATCAAGTTAAGCAAAAGTATCAAGATGGTTTATTCAGACGATATGCAGGGTTATAAACTAAAAGATTTTTAAATTTCCCGCCAAAGGCTTGAGCCACGACTCACTTGTCGCACTATAACAACCTATTCTCAAACCTACCGAATATACACGACACGTGACACGATAATTTTTATATTAGAAAGAAATAAAGATGTGAAATATTTTTCAACGTTCAAATAATATCACATGATTCTGTAGTTTTTAGTTAAATCTACTGAAGAATAATCGGTTGATGTAACTATTAGTACCCACAGTATTAACAATAATAAAATACATAAACAATATTAACAATAATAAAATATATAAACATTTACGCGTGTGCACCCGATAACGTTACAGCAAAATGTTAAGTTAACTGTACTAACTCCATTCCACGACACAAGCTCCCAAAGAAAATCGTCCGCGTGCGCCCATTGGTTAATGCGCGTGATTTTCAATAGCCTACCTATGAAGCGGACCGTTTTCGCTTATTACTTCGCTTATCATTTGACTAATGCGACTATTTGGTTTCCTAGGAGTTTGGTTCGTGAACGGAGTATACTTTCTACTACAGTCGACTGCAGGTTAAGCTTTTTGTGAATTGATAGAATAATATTGCCACAAACATACCAATACGTAATATCTGTATAAAATGTTTATGTTTAATTTTTTTGTCATTCACCATGCACATGCATATTTCTAAATCGTCCATCGTGACTAGGATGCCGCCTCAAAAACTGTAAACGAATTCGAAGTCGCCCTGTAAATACGACAGAAACCACACAGTGACCCTACCCCATGAACATTGAACACATTATAACAGAAACAAACAAACCCTTTTATAGTCATTAACAAACACGCAGAGTGTCGTAAGATGTAGGAAGCGCCAATGAACGTTCATTATAGCTGGAGCAATTAAGATATGCATGTAATTTATTGCATGTTGAAATGTTACAAAACGGTGGATGGATAAAAACATACGGGAGGTTCATAATCACTCTATTAAGTTTATTACGGGACTATTAATTTTGACGCTTTTTAATTTTAAATGACATGAAAAACCGCTTCGAATCTTCGAAGACTTTAAATGTTAGTTTTGTGTGTAAACAAATACTTGTAGAAACCTGGTTTTGCCCTAGCCACGAACCTGGCAAATCTCTTTTGTTTCAGGGTTTCCACACACCTAGATACAAGCGCGATTTTATTATGTAGTATGTGTTCATACTTAGTTACATCTACTGGATTCGTCATCGTCTTCATCGTATTTTTTATCGCCATCGCCTTTTCCCTTTTGAATCATCTTTTCCAGCTTTTTTTCATTAGCAAAGAAAAGACTGACTGCTGCCGACACGTCCATGCCATTCAATCAGCATGCTGCTTTATGCTTATGCTGCCATTATTTATTTAAAAATTCTTCATAAATTATTATCTATTAATATATATTCAATATAAAATTTAAAATTCAAAGTCCTGACTGACTGACTGACTCATTCATCAACGCCCAGCCCAAGCTGTTGGACCTAGGAAGCTGAAATTTTGCACAGAGTGTCTATATATAATGTAGGCAAGGAATAAGACAGGATTTTTTAAAATTCAACCCCGAAGGGCGCGAAAAGGGTTGCCAAAATTTGTATGGGACGTATAAATAATGTTGTCTAATTTTCTTGAAACTTAAAATAATACTCTTCAACACAATTGATTGAACACGTGTTTCGCCGTTTTTCTAAATTTACCCTTTATGGGAGTGCACGAGATTCCAAAATTTTGAACTAAAGTCCACGCGGAAGGAGTCGCGGGCGAAAGCTAGTAAATGATAAAAACCAAAACACGGTCTTGATCTTGAACATTGGCATACACTAACATACATTATCAGGCTAAAAAAACAAGTATTAGATACATATAAAGTTTTTGCATAAAACGGGTAAAATTAGTGAATACCCAACTCAGTAGGTAGTAGGTCTTGACAGTGTCAATCTTATCCTAGGGCAAGTTATGTCCAGTGTGCCTGCAAATTGCAGCCAACTGCGTGCCGTTAATAACTTTGTTATCTTGCCCAGTCGGGGAAAAAGTTACGTTACCAACATCGTAGTATTGAGGGCACAGTGCTTGCAGTGAAAATAATCAATTATGTGTAAAATTATAGGTCGTCTCTATGTTTTCCAATGTTCCGTTTTCTACTTTGTTGATATCATCCCGTTATGTTACACTTTTTTTACACAGAAACAAGCAGTTACGATTAACCATTTAGTTCGATTCTGAGCAACTTTTTTAAATCGCAGTGGCTTTTCTGGAATTGACAAAAAACCCATTTCACAGATGGCTGGTGAAAACCTATCGATTCTAGGACAATAGTGAGAAATACTGCAGGTCGAGAACTGGATAATTATCCAGTTTTTAACTTTGAATGTTTGTTTTTCGTAACATTGTGATTGTGAAATAATATCCATGCTGTTCAAATGTTGTGAGGTAGGTTTGGGGCTGGAATAATTATGTCGGGATTTACAGGAAGCCATCTAGATTGAATTTCGGACTTTCACTTTCACTAGATAATAGAACACCTTTGTTATTTAGAGCTAATCTCACCCTACTGTTTGTTGTTAGCTTACTTGTCTTTTCGTGACTCTCGGCTATTACCTATTTTGTCGGCTCTCCAAATTCCTTTGACTTATCGCCAAGCAATTCTGATACTTGATGCTCGCCTAATACAATAGACTGTCGTATGTTTTTCTGTCAAAAATCTTCAATGAAACATCTACAGTCTTCCGCTTTGTGCGACAGTGCAAAGAGAAACAGAAATTGTTCGCGAAATGTACACTCGACCTACTCATTTTTATGTTTGTAAGAGAATCCCCTAGTCATAGCTCTCACTTTTTACGAGTGGCTTTTATAGGGCGCGGAACTCACGCATAATAATAAGAAAAATGTCATACACAAAAGACAAAAAAATAATGTTATTTGTCTAAGGAAGGTCGTAATAATTTCAATTGAAAGATATCACCCCAAATTCATAAAATTACAAAACTGATTTATTAAACAATTTGATCAACAGGTATCTGAATTATTTGAATGAATTTCACTCTGTAAATTCTTTTCTGATAAATTTGACGAGACAGCACTAAGTAGTCACTTAGCTCAATTCAGAAACTGATCCATTGTGTAGTCTCATCTTCTCCTTATCAGTGGGTTAGTCGACTTCGCACTGTATGTTAAATAGTAAACCATGGATCGTCATTATCATCATCATCAACCAATTTTGTCCCCACCGAGGGGCACGGGTCTCTTCCCTGAGGAAGGTATAGGCCATACTCCACCACGGGAGCATGAATTATGAATCGTAATTCTATGAAATAGGCGCCTAATCCATGAGTCTTCTAGTGTTTCTAAAAAAATATACGAAGCCCTAGGACTTAGACATTTGCGTAGTCATCTCCGTCAGACTATGACTGACTTTTTTTATACGGAACCTCAAAGAATGCTTGGCAAAGAAAAAACACTATTCAATTAGCACTGCCCCGCTCCACTTCGTCTTGTGATTGCGCGCTTGAAAAAATATTACAGGAAGAGTTCCTCCTCTTTATTGGAGGGAGATCAAGTATTGGTAATGTTTTTATTAATAAAATTAAAAATATTCAAAGCCGAGTGACGTAGGTATAATCCATTTATCTATACTTCGCATTTTTTGACACTACTAGCTAGCACTAAATTTGTAAACTGTTTCGAGTTTTCTACCCCTAAATGTTTTTGATTTAGTGTCGTTTAAAGCCTGATAAAAATGCCATAAAGATCAAGTAAATTTAATGTATAAAAATATCATGTCGCAGTGATTTTTATCGAAGCGAACGGTGTTATAGATTTATAATAATATGATTTTTTGCGTAGACCTGAGAATAGAAGCAGATCGTAAGCTAATTAATGTAGCAAAACAACGTTTGCCAGGTCTAGCTGGCGACACGTCCGTTCACGAAATCCACCCCATATATTGTATTAGTGATCCGACAAACTCTAACATAGATAGATAGATAGCACTTACTGTACGTGTAGTTGATATCATCATCATCATCAACCCATTATTTCCCCACCGAGGGGCACGGGTCTCTTCCCTGAGGAAAGTACAGGCCATACTCCACCACGGGGGCCAAGTCCGGATTGGTGGAGGCTTGTAAGACTAGTGGCTGGTCTTACTGTCAGAAGTGTTCAATTTTTATATATTAGATCTAGGTTCCACCATTAATCCAGACAGAATAAATCACAACGTGGTAGCGTGCGTGACCAAGAGGGGTAAACGGTGGGAGTATAATAACAAAAGTTATACACACGTAGAAGCCTCGTGTCAAGGTGAAAGAAAGCTGCGTTCGGACCTTGTGACCTTGGCTTCGACGGTCTCTCCAGAAGTTTACTATTCACACCCCCGATTTCTCTTATTTTATTTTCCTTTATTAGGGACAACGAACATAATTACAATATATTTTGAACACATAACATAAACGTCTCCAAAACTCCACCAATCCGGACTTGGCCCCCGTGGTGTAGTATGGCCTATACCTTCCTCAAGGAAGAGACCCGTGCCCCTCGGTGGGGACATAATGGGTTGATGATGAACTTAAACGTTAAAAAAACAGAATAGTCAATTGTACATCCAGCTGTGTTGTCCACATTTTACAATAATGTTTCTATTAAACTAAGGAATCAAACATTCGCCACAGGCTTAGACCAAGGATTGTTCAAAAAATTAATACATGAAAAGAACAGGAGAAAAAAAAATCCATGACTTCACAACCCTCAACCCACCCTCAACTTTTAAATGAAACATCCTTAATAATTTTAAGAGCCAGTGCCCAAAATGACGCAGGGTAAGTGAAAATCTCAACGTCAGAAGCATTTGGTCGGATTTGCCATTTTTATACTTTTACGTTGTTTTTTTAAATGCACTTTGGCCAAGTGACAGGTGTTTGCAGTGGATCCACAGATTAATGGACTAGATAAATAAAATCTCCTAATGTGACACCGGATCGCCTACCCCTCTTGGATCCGGGCGTGAGTTTATGTATGTATGTTCAACAGATCCAAGAGTATATTTGTAATTTAGGCTAAAACTGTTTTGAAAAGAATAAATGTGGAGTTTCTTTGTTAGTTTCTTCTGCACGTAATCTATTAATTGTGAAACTAACAACTTTGACGTCATAAAGTAAACATTTTGTTTGTACTATGAATAAAATATTTTGATTTTTTATTTATTTATTTATTGATACTTTTATTGCACTTACATTTTTTATTTTTATGTGTCACTAGGAGTTACATAGAGAATGAAAATCATTTCTAGAGGTTTGGCAAACCTTGGCCTCTGCGCTAACGATATTTTAGCAGCGATGGCTGTTAAAAGCTATCTGTTGGCGTTAGTGCATAAAAACCATAGTCAGGTCTATTAACAGATAGATAGTTGATTTGGGATGAGAAACCCGGAATAGACTAACTTTTCATGAGTGAAAACCCGGAAGAGAACGATTGTAGACAGACATCTTAATGTTCATGGGGCGCGACTAAACACAGCGCTTTTTACAATCTACAATTATCGTAGGTAACCACACGACATGATCGGAGGGGTGGATTCGTATGGCAGATGGAGCTTCCAGAGCTAGATTTATTTACATGATTTTTTCCGAAATAAATAGTTAAAAATTGTTTTTTTTTTGGAATATTTGCTAATACCGTTGTGCGAGCGTTTTACGAATACTACTCCAACGACTTGATGCCGGTACGATTATCGTTCGAACCGTCCGATGACTGGTTTCACATTGAACGGTAACGACAACGACACGACCCACAATTCGTGGCATACAAGTTTATAACTCGTTGTACATTGCAAAGCCGATGAACTAACACGCAGATTAACAAGAAGCAAGACGGGCCGATTTCTGAATTGAGAATTTCGCTAAGTAACTACTTAACTGTAGTGCTGTCTCGTCAAATTTCTCAGACAAGAGCGGGACAGAACATTACTTAAGTATTTCCTTAGTGGAAATTTCCAATTCAGAAATCGGCCCTAATGCAGATTTCTTAAATGTCACTTAAGTCATTGAAATCGACTTAGTTTTTTTTTTTTAAATAAGTTATGTTACACGTTTCTTATAATAGCCGCTCTCGGAAACCTGTTCGGTTTATATTTTAGCAGAGGTCATTCTTAGTTTTTAGTGCTTACGAGTATAAAGAATTTTAGTTAAATTCTGTGTAAGCCTCTTTTAAGAAAGTAGTGCAAGGCGACCTAATATTGTTCTAATCGGTTACGCAATGTAGTTAGAGATACACTTATTACAAATAAAAACTGAAACAATAATATAACATTTAATAATATAACATTTGACATAACATTTACATACAGGCACATACATTGCTTCTGGCCCCACACTAGGATACCCTGTGTCGTGGGAACCAGAAACAGCGACGTCACAAACATGTAAACATCCAAGACCTGGGTTTCTTTTTTTTTTGTCCCCAGCCGGGATTCGAACCCGGGACCTCTCGCATGGTAGTCAGATGCGCTAACCGCTGCGCCACAGAGGTCGTCATGACAATGCACATCGAATTGTTATAACAAACTACGGACTGTAAGTTCCTGAAATACCGGCCTGATAATTTCAGGCCGTTCTGTGAACTTTGTGTCAGTACTAGTCCTACGACGTCGTGCAGTCGCCGTTGCAGTCCAATGTGAAACCGCCCCATGCCGCAGACATCATTACCGGCTAAGTTCACGGCCGCCCGACCAAATGGCTTTCCCCATGGCTCACCTTCCACGGGGTCCGGCTCCATTGCCGGGGCCGGTCACGCGATGGAAAGCCTCCCCTCGGAAACTAGGGAGGCCTAGTCTGTAGTTTTGATTTTGTCGATGGAATATTACTTGTTTTGGAAAGTGGAGTAGAGTAGTATTTATTGTTAACTTAATCCCGGACAGACTTACTTGAATTTGAAGAAACTCCTTTTTCAAAAAAAAGACCAGAAAAAAAAAGAACGCACTAAATGTTCGAAATGGATCGAATCCCGGGTGGGGAGAAAAAAAAACAGGTCTTGGATGTTTACATGTTTGTGACGTCGCTGTTTCTGTTCCCACGACACAGGGCATCCTAGTGTGGGGCCAGAAGCAATGTATGTGCCTGTATGTAAATGTTATGTTATGTTAAATAGAAGAGTTTGTTTTTTCTTTGTCATGGATCTCATACTAATCTCATATGGAGTTTACAGATCTCTACCAAACTGGGATCACCCTGAAGCTGAAGGCGGCACGCCCTTTTTGTTGTACGAAACATTTACATTGTACGAAAATCTCGCAACCATAAATATATTATGATGTACTAATTATTAAGGACAAATTTACTTTTATTCAGTTCCGGCCCCACGGAATCCGTGAGCTCTAGCGATACTCTGGCGACTATAACAAGTAACTAATTTTACTTGAATGTAGGTATGTATTGTGCTTTGTATGATAGTTGAAAAACTAAAATAACCTGAATAATCTCAAAAAAAAGTGAAAAGTGCGAATTTCAGTACATTTTCATACAGTCTATAAAATGCGGGCATTTGACCGCATGCAAAGTTAGCCCTAGTACGTTTCAGTCCTTACGTAGTCGCTATTTTTATCTCTGTTATTATTAGATTAGAACTCTTTATTGTACAAACCAGAAAAACAAACAAATACATTATTTTCAGTGATATTAATGAATTATTAATATTGATTAAAGCTTAGTCCCGCGAAGACATACATATTAATCAATGGCTCGTCTGTCTACTCACAGAAAAACTTGTTAGTTGAATAAACGTTACGCTTTCGTTTCTAAAAATAATCTTGTCTTAAGTATTTATGGACTTTCGTATCTGTTGATTTTGTTCTATATCATGATAATAATTATACTGTTGCTTACTATTTAGCCATGGTCACGCTAAGCAAATATTTTAAATTTAATTATAAATAAATTGGTCACAAATTGAAACTTATTACTAATTGAATCTGGCAAGGAACTATCAAAGGTGTCTGTTGTTACGGACACGTGACTTCAAACAGTTTAACTGTTAATTTGTTAGACAACTACTTCATCGCCAATCCAATTAGGGATAACTAAGCTAAGTCATTAATGCCCGGTTCCTATAATATACGCCTACCGGCTACGATCCGTTTTCCATACAATTTATTGACGATTCGTAGGAATTTCGTAGGAATTGTAACCGATCGTAAGCAAAAACGAAGCGTTTTGTGGATAGTGGAACCGGGCATAAGAGGTTACGAAAAGCTATTGTATTATGGACCCCTGTCGTCGTACTTTTTGGCTTAAAGCCGATGTCATCAAAGGTGGTTTTCTATATAACAATATAGTCTCGTTAATGGCAGACTTAACTGTCATTCGTCGCCAAGTTTGAATGGCATCACCATTATCGCCAACGGATCATTTCCGCCCACTACAGGATATAACGACCTAATTACGTAAAGTTCCAAAACGAATTAGTTGAAATTGGGTCAATCTAACCAAACCATAACGAGTTGACGATTTCAAGCGCTATGGTGTGTAAACAACTCAGACACTCGGGTTTCGTCACGACCTTTTCCTTCACAGTTACCGGTATTTACGCCTATACTCTCTCTCTCTCTCTGAAAAAAAAACAGCCTGTACACATAGGCTGCATACATTAAAATTAAATCGTAACCTCTAAAATCTCATCTTTTTTTCTTTCTTGACATACGTCATATCCTTTTCCTCTTTTTTCTGTGTAACTTCCTGGATGTTCTCATTACAGTCTTGTAGCACAGTCTCGTCGAAAAATCTTAAAACTAAATAAAAATAAATAAACTCACGCCCGTTATCCCCGAGGGGGTAGGCAGAGGCAACAATAACTAGAACTGGGCCCACGTTATGCCGACTAAAAACAAATCTTTCACAAATCCTCATTCTATCGATTCAAATATCATCGAGCCTACCCCTACCCTATTGGAGGTGGTAGTATTTTGAGTTCCCCTGGTCGGCTCGATACTGGCTGCCTCGAAGGGCACGAGGACCTTGCCCGCCGCCCTTGGACCCAAACGATGATTTCCATAGACCTATTTCGTTTTCCGACTCCCTTTGTTTTGTATTTCCGTCCTCATTTGTCGGTTCACCTTGGAGCGGGTGAAGGTTTGAATTTTGGGGTTCTCAAGGCTTTCTGCTTGATTAATGATAGGTATCTTTCTGATGTTCTAGGTTGACAAAACGTCCGTTGTAAACCGTTGTTAATTAACTTTGCTGTGGGTATTGGATTTAATTTCACTTAAACAAAGAAGGTAAAGATACGAGTAGCAAAGTAAAAGAGTGATTCTTTTTCACTTCGCACATTTTTTTTATATTTGAGATTTTGTTCTCGATTGGTATTCACCTAGCTTATTATAAGCAGCCTAATATACGTCCCACTATAGAGCACAGGACTTCTCTCAGAGAGAGAGAGAGAGAGAGAGAGAGAGAGAGAGAGAGAGTATGGGCCTTAATCACCACGCGTGCCCACCGCGGGTTGGCGATTTCAAACGCTTAGGCATTGAATAGATCACAGACTCAGGTTTCCTCACGATATTTTCCTTTACGGTTAGTGAGTGGTATTGCTACACCGAACAATTATAAGTACATATGTATATTCTCCGCTCGTAGCCTGGGCTGCCTGAGTGATCTTAAACGATCACTAAGGTTAAGCAACATACGGCGCGTTCAGTCCATGGATGGGTCACCATCTATGACTAACGCTAGTGGCATTTTCCTGAGCGGTTCCGTGCTTCGCAAGGCACGTTAAGCAGTTGGTGCCGGCTGCCGTCGATAGATGGCAGTCGTTAAGCCAAGTCAGAGGCCTTAGGGCGGCTTGAAAACTTCTGACAGTAAGACCAGCCACTAGTCTTACAAGCCTCCACCAATCCGGACTTGGCCCCCGTGGTGGAGTATGGCCTACACCTTCCTCCGGGAAGAGACCTGTGCCCCTTGGTGGGGACATAATGGGTTGATGATGATGTATATTCTCAAATAAGCTAAAAAATATCTCAAATAAGCTGGAAATATCTGTTGTTGAATATCCGGACGAACCCCTGTGTGAGGGTGTGTGTGTGTGTGTGTGTGTGTGTGTGTGTGTGTGTGTGTGTGTGTGTGTGTGTGTGTGTGTGTGTGTGAGGGTGTGTGTGTGTGTGTGTGTGTGTGTGTGTGAGGGTGTGTCTGTGTGTGTGTGTGTGTGTGTGTGTGTGTGTGTGTGTGTGTGTGTGTGTGTGTGTGTGTGTGTGTGTGTGTGTGTGTGTGTGTGTGTGCGTGCGTGCGTGTGTGTGTGTGTGCGCGTGTGTGTGTGTGTGTGCGTGTGTGTGTAGTGTATGTTGGTTTGGATGTGGAAAGGAGAGGAGAGGAGAAAGGAGAGGCAGGAAGAGCATTTCGTGTAAGTTTGAGTCACTAAGTACAAGGAGAATTAAAGATTCTCCTTGATAAGTATTCTTATTATGTCAGATTTAAAGGATGCCTTGGAACTGCAGAACGGATCTGATGAGCTAAATTCCTTATTGAATACATCTGCCAGGCGCAATAACGTAGAGTGTTGGGCATAGTTAGTGTTGACATGGGATAGGTAAAATAACCTGCTACTTGTGTGACGTGTTCGGCGACTAGGAACGGAGAACTTCAACTAGGAAACCAGATCAGGGGAATCAAGCCTACCAGACAGAACATCGTGTAGAAGGGACATATCCAATAATTTGCGACGGTTTTCCAAGGTCATGAGACGGTGAGTTTGGCAGGACGCCGAGTAATCACGGTTCAGCGTTTTACTTTTATAATTGAGATGTTTCACGAACTTCGACTGTATGCTTTCAATTTTTGGGATTGTTTTATGTAGTTAGGCGACCATATACTACTGGCATACTCTAAAATGCTCCTAACAAATGCAAAGTAAACCATTTTTATACAGATAGTGTCTTGAAATGGCTTACAAACACGCATGACAAATCCTAAATTGCGATATGCCGCTGCACTATATAATCTGGTTTTGTACACTGCCACATACGCTATGTACACTGGTTTTGGGTCACCACCGTAGCCAAGGTCCTTGGTAGAGATTCCACGGCGCTTTCGAATCCCAGTGATGATGTTGTCCTTCAGACCTCGTTGCTTGAGCTTCGCGATTATGTTTTTGGGGCGACCAGATGTAGATCGAGCAGGTCTCACCCGGTTCACAAACTCGATATCATCTAGGCGCAAGTCAACCCCAGCCGATTTGGCCACTTTTATGACAAGGTCAGTAAGAGACTCGTTTTTAGTCTCAGAGACTCCAACAATCTCTAGGTTGTTCATCCTTAACCATTGTTGGTGGGTGTCATGGTGAGACTCTAGTTCGCATAATCTTTCCTTTGAATCTGCCAATTCTTTCTCAAGGAGAGTGATTTTGTTAATGTGATCCGACTCCATTCTGGCGAGTTTTTGGTCGAACTCGGCTTTGATGGCCTCTAACCCCGTCGACAGCTCCACTCTAAACATTTCTTGGAGTTTAGTTGTTAAGTTGTTCATACTCAGCTCTATGAAGGCACGAAAATCGCTGTCACTTTCACAGATATGGCCTGGGGCCTGCCTTCCGGTGACGTCGAGGTTCACAACAGCTGTACCAGCACACAGCGGCTTAATCGGAGTGTTCGTATTGTCGAGTTTGGCTTCCTTGTTTTTGCAACCCGGACATTTCCAGTTCGGTACCTTTTTTGCACCCTCAGTGGTCATCCCTACACACAGGAGATGATACAATTGCAAGCAGGATTGATCTGAGCAGTAGATAACGTTCTTACTTCTTTCATCTCTCTCGGCAAATTTATTACAAGCGTTGCAACAATACTCCTTGCATTTGTCGCAGTGCCAAGTGCATATTATATAAACTGAATATGAATCAAGGCCTTGATATGAATATAAGTTCCCAAATGTACATTACTTAGGAAATAAAGTCGGGAATCGAACCTAGGTCTCCCGCTTCAGAGTCCATTGTTCTACCCACTAGGCTACCACCGCTCCGCAAACTATTGGACCGTTATAAATTCTACTCTATGTAAGAATTCATGCGCTCAATTTGACATTAACTTATGATAAGTAATGTGCCATTATGTTAGTATGTTGTACTATTGTTACACCGATACGGTATGTCTACACTAACTGTTCGTTTTATTCTTTGTATGCATTTTCCCCAACTGACTGCTGTAAACTGTAAAAAAGGGTAGGTCTTTACTAACCCGTCTGAATGAAAACATCTCAAAATAAGCCTACAAACTACAGCCGACGTGCGTGCATGCAACGACTAATGGATGTCGAGGAAGCGAAAGTGATTTGTCAGGATCGTGGCAGGTGGCAGTCCTTGATCTCTGCCTACCCCTCTGGGATACAGGCGTCAGCTTATGTATGTATGTAAACTACTATCTTCTCCGTTCGCACGCGTCGTAACTTGGTGGTGTATTACGGGATTTTGGTCAAGCCTCTAATATAAACGAAACCCAAAAACCTCGTTTCGGCTAGATGCGGCAGTTCGTTGCTCTCTAAACGTATTCGTGTGACAAATCATAAAAGTCTGCTAGCCGACCGGTATGTCGACGCACATAATTATTACAAGTATTTACTTAAGAGAATCACCTATTTTCGGATACATTTGGGGCATTTGTATATAGGTACAGATAGGTGGCGCCTATATTGACGTAACTTAAAATTGCGAAAAAAGCGTACAAATGTCGCAAAAAACTTATTGGTGAATTAGGTAGGCCTATCGCCGAGTTTTTACGTGCATAAGAACGGAATTGCGTCAAATACAAGGAAGTCTTGGCAGCGTCTACCAAGTTATTCTTTGTCGAGAAGTGGTCTTTTTAACCGACTTCAATAACAAAAGCTTTTTTTATGTTTTAATTTTTAAACTAAAATCACTATACATTATTAACTTTATTCCAGATACACTTACTTGATTCAGAGCGTAACCTGATAATTTCGGGTTATTCACCAACTGGACACACATGACTGGACACACCTGTGTCGAGTTGGTTAAACTCAAATTAGTATCATTTATTCTTTCGTCATCTGGACACACCAAGATTTTTACGCGTGTCCAGATAGTGAAACGTATTTTAATCATTTTAATGTTTTCGTCAACTGGACACACATTCGAATTTTACCCGAATTTATGACGAAGTACAGACACGCGCAGAATGTTTTCTGTCACAATCATCATCCTCCATCAAACGTTCCACCGCTGGAAATGGGTAATTTTACAATACTTTTACAATAATTTTACTGTAAATAGTACATAAGTAATAGGGTAGCAGAAGTATGTAAGAGATTGCGGCTAAAATAAAATCTCATAAAAAACATGCGGCTTAGGTTATGGTGTTGCTCAATACTGCGCAGTATTAAACAGGGTTGTTTACTAATACTACCTACTAAGTTTTGTTACCCTAGTACTTTTAACCTCTCTGGACTATACCATAAATGCGACGGGGCGTACTGGAAACCAGTACTCGAGATTCAGGGAAAAAAACTTATGATGAAGGTCCTATAGCAAGAAAAAAAATTTAAACTATTAGCATGAACACAATGATCGCGACCATTGTTAGTGGTCAATAATTCCATGAGCGAGACGATTGTTAACCTGACTGTACCCTTTTCTGCAAAAAAACAGAGTGTGTCCAGTTGGTGAAAACATAAAAATTATTATTTTAGCTTTCACCATCTGGACACACATAAAAATCTTTGTGTGTCCAGATGACGAAAGAATAAATGATAATAATTTGAGTTTAACCAACTCGACACAGGTGTGTCCAGTCATGTGTGTCCAGTTGGTGAATAACCCATAATTTCATAGCACGTCATCCGATTTTGTTGATTACTCAACAGAAGTCCTCGGGATTTGGTCAATATCGGCTTACTTGATCCGTGACAAAAACGTCAAAATCTTCAATCGGGCATCTCACTGGATTATGCACACAATAAATAAAGCATACCTTGTGAGTCTTCTTCTTCTTCCTGTGCCTCTCCGAAGGTACCTACGCACCTGCTTCTCTTGCCAAGTGAAACACGTCCTCGACGGGCAACATCCTCCCAATCTCTGATGCTTCTGAGCCTCTTTCTACTTCCCCCAACACCTTGTTAGTTTTTGTCCGAAGTTAAAGTTGGATTGTTTTTTTTTATTGATTTACTTACCTCAATATTTTTGTCGGTTAGTAGTCACAAAGTTTTCAACATGACAATCCGCCTAGCGGACTCCTTGTCGTTTTTTGAGCCCGTTGCTCGACAAAAGAACTATGCTGCTGTAACAGACCGTGACGATTCCTAAACTCCATGATAATCAATTAGCTTACTCGATGACAAAATGATTGTACGCAAGACGTCGAGTTGATGAATGGGTAACCCACGACGTAAGGTTTCACAGAAACTACTCCGATTATTAAAATAAATTTATATTATACGCTCTCGAACATTTTCTTGACTGCCTGGATATATGGGATTTGAAAATCCACTTTTTTCACTACAAATCTAGTATTATAAACAGAGATTACCCAGAAAAAGAAAAAAAGCCACCAAAGTGATCACCTTTTTAAGAACGACAATGTATGGACGAGATTAGCAGAGGACCGACGAGGTTAAGGTGACGGTGACGAGGCCTACGCCCAACAGTGGGCATCAGACAGATCATTGATCCTTACGATGTCTAATTCTTTTGTGTCAAAATGCCTCATTGAAAAACTGCCTGTGGTAATTGTCACCAAGTCGTCAGCCTTGTTTGAAAGCCAGCAAAACAAACCATCACGTAGGTATTGTAATAAGTTTTTTACGGTGCCTGAATTTCCGATATCGTTGAACCTCACAATACAAACTTTACTACAGCGAACATTTTATTAGTGCTGCGATTTTTATGGCCGCTTTCATGGACGTTTTCTTCAGCTGTGTTTTTTTATTTGCACTGTTTTTATGGCCGCATCCGTATTCTTTCCTGATTGTTCCAATTTGCACTGGCCATTATTGATACCATTTCATTTTAATAACTTCCGCTTTTAAAAACTGTGGAATCCCGGGTTGACCTAGAAAAATGCTGAAATTCAATAAAGGTAGTGCATGGTGATGACAATTGGACACCCCTAGCCACACAGAGGACTCCTTTATATCTTTGTAGAGACTCAGACGCTATTTTATTGTGACAAGTCTATAAAGCAGGACTAAACAAACATTTATTCAAGAGTTTGTTAGCATACGCAGCAGACTAAGATGTCGCTGCGTGAAATAAAACGTTAGAAAGAACCATGGACTGCAATTTCTCAGTTTTTTGGTATAAGATAATTGTGCAATGATGTATTATATTTCTGCGCGGGGCATAAATCAATCTACGGCAGCTTAATAATAATATGCGTCTACACCAACCTCCGGCCGGTTCATGAGTTGAGAATTTTCACTAAGTAAGTACTTAAGTATCGTTCTGTCACGCTCTTTTCTGAGAAATTTGACGAGACAGCACTACAGCTAAGTAGTTACTTAGTGAAAATTCTCAATTCAGTAATTTGCCCTCAGAGTATATTGAGTAGTACTGCGATTTTAAAAATGCTTTAAAAAATGTGTCATCCGTACGGAGATACATCCATCATCATCATCAGCCGTTGTTTAATTCTCGTAATAGGTATTTATCAAGTGTTGTTCAAACCAATTCTATAGGACCACGACCTAGTTAACATGGTAAAAATAGACTACTCAGATTAACAAAAACAATAAAACGTAGGATCTTTAAAACCAACAAGTAACTCAGCACAATGCACCTACGATACGACGTCACATTACGATACATACTACCTTCCAGTCTGTGTTCGCAATTAATAGGGGACAGAAGAACGAAGTAAACGGAGAAGTATATGGGCCGGTTTCTGAATTGAGAATAGGCTATTTGACAGTGTGAAAAAAACCGTATTAATTATACGTATTCGTATAAATTATGTGTCTTAAAACCGCTTTAAGGCATTTTAACTAAAAAAACCAATTATGATTTGTAAAAAAACACAAGATAAAATTTGATAACTTGTATCGAAAACGGCCTGGATTGGTCCATTCTATGATGACGTCACATGATAGTAAAAATGGCGTCTGTCATTCATTCTTTCTTACGTTCATTGGTTGGTTTACTGGGAAGTGACGTTACAATCCTGTGCGACGCCATATTGCCTAAGATAGCGTTTTGGCGACTTATTTGAAAAGTAAATTTTCGTTTGCCTTTTTAGAAGAAATACACGAAAGAATTTAAAATGACCACTTTCTGAGGACTCCATGAACACCAACAAACAATATGAGATGGCTTTCAGAAATCGGTCAAATAGCCTATTTCACTAAGTAAATACTTAAGTAACGCTCTGTCACGCTCTTTTCTGAGAAATTTTTCGAGACAGTATAAACTACTTAGCTAAATTCTGAATTCAGAAACTGGCCCTCAGTCATATAAATTACAGTATTAGTATGGTTTTGACACAGTTAAGACGAGGATATTAATATCAAACTTAGTAAACTAAGGTGAGAACTGTAATTTCAAACCTCTTGAAGAAGTGTCAGGTATATAAATGTTAGTATGGTTTTGGGACAGTTATTATGAGTAGGTACCTATTAATATTACACTTAGTTTACCCAAGGGCCAAAATTTCGAACTCTTAACAATATCGGGCGAATAAATATCAGTGTTAGTATAATTTTTACACAGTCCTTTAATAAATAATTCGCACTTAGTTTCTGTTTCGAGTTCATCTGTAGAGCAAACACAATAACATCGATATCTCAATTGGAACAGTAGGAAACCGCGATATTTTTACTTATTCCACAAGGTTGTCTTGATGTCTACAGCTACTTACTTATAAGGTTATTGTGCTGTCGTATTTAATTTTTACCGAAGTACAATTGTTTGTTATTATTGGTTCCTCTGATTACTCCGAGACGCTGTTATCAACGTCTAATCTTATCTATTGAAATGTGTTTGTTTATGACTGATATTCGCATAGTTGTTGACTGATTAGAGTTTAAACAAACGCACACACAGCACAATGAGTTTATTTGCATGACTATATTGGTTTTGGTGTTGCAAAAAATATCGGGATTTGATACTGAAAAGTGAAGGTAGATCGAAAACACTTTATTGCTCCACCAGGACAAATAATTACAAAAGGTTTCTCATATCTAAATATTGGTATCAAGCTGCTTAATATTGTCATCTCTTGGCCTCTATGACTGAAACGAAAAATGTGAATCACAGTCTCTATTATATCATTAATCACCACAGTAGCAGGTATTTACTCAAGCTAACTTAAGAAATTCTAGTATCTAATCTCTTTAAATGAGCATCTCGGAAACGGCTACAACAATTTTCACTAAATTTAGTGTGCAAATTTAGGGACAATTAACTGATCTAGCTAGGTGTCATTTTTATAAAAAGTTGTTCTATCCCTGTTTTTGGCAAATAAACACTGACACAATTCAGCAATCGGCCGTAAGAATAACAATCTACTCATAAGTACACTATCACAGTCGCGTACTCAACTTTCCTTTCTATTGTTTCAGCTGCCTGCTACAGTGAAGTCCCTAAACGGCTATGGTTCAGCAATAGACTTCAAAGAGCGAAAAAAATCAATAAAGGATCACAGAGGATTCATGAGCTAACACAGCACCCAGAAAATGTCGTTGGGAGCAGCATCCAAAATATCTTGACGAAGGACCTACAAAGCTGGATTGACTGCTACTGCTGTACATTTCAGAAAAAGAAAATAAAATTCCCTTTTTGAAAACTCACCAGCGAGCGCAGATATTATAAAGTTGATGCAGAGTCGGAGAGATACCGAGAGAGTTTATCGTTCCACTTTGTTGTCTAAATCCTCGCTTTTAGTCGTGAGAAAGATAACGCTACTATCAGTAACGGGTCTCCGCTAGCCGCGAACGGTGCTGGTCGAGCAACAGCGCTTACATCGTAACGCGAGAAAAACTATAAAAATATACTTCATTGTTCGCGCGATACGGGTTTTCATGTTTAACAACACCGCCGCTTCGCGTGAGTGACTACGCTCGCCGGTGTATTCTGAAAGCGAATGTGTTAAGAGTTTCCAAAATGCGTTTGGATGAATGTTCCCTTTGCCTGGCAACACTAGGTTGCCTGGTAGCTGTCGTGAGAGGACACACGGCGAGAAGTGAGCTAGAATCAGTCCGGTACGGGCCGACGGCGGATGACCGGTTCCCCAGCCATAGTGACTCCTACACCGTTGCCAATATCAACATCACGTACGAAGATGAACACGGGGAGATCTACACGGAAACTTCGGAGGTGAGTGTCATCAAATACAATGATCACTGTCTCCAAAGGACAACTCATTAAAAACGAGTGGGAAGTGGTCAAGGTAGTCAAATATGGACGATGGTCTGGGGTTAATTTATTTATTTAGGGCCACCAACACAAACAATTTGGAAGTCTAACATCGCCGCTCCACGTTTTCTTGTCAATTGATTGGATGATTCATTTAGCTTGGGAGTTAAATTAATTATTTATTTGTAGGAAAGAATTGGCCAAACCGCTTTTAATTCATTACATTTTACATTCATTGGGAAAGCAGACAATCTTGAACTACCTTTGTAACGAACTTGGCACCTTTTTCACATTTATGTTTTGGTGGGGTAAATGCAACAACTCACTTTTAACCTCCTCAGTCCTGACCTTGAAAATAACAGGTTAAAAGGTTTGACCAACGCAATCGTGTTATTCGCAAAAGGTAGACGGTATATTACAATAATTGGGTGTAGTTCAATAGATTCTCCTAAAAACACATATCTGTTTAGTCGAAAGAAGGAAGTGGAAGAAATACAATAGGTTATTATCTAATGAGGCGAATGTGAAATAGTAAAACAGCGAGGTCATTTTATCTAAAACATTGAGCCAAAGATATCCGTTTAGCATAAATCGTCAAAACACAATGTTAAAAAACGGGCCAACTCACCAAAAAAAAAAAGAACCACATTCGCTCACTTCTGGACGATCCTGGATATTTAATACGCTTTTACGGACCAGACATAATTAATACACGTTCGCTGACGTTCATATTTATTTGAGAAGTAATTAAAATGGTTAGCAATTATATAATTTGGTCAGCAACAAAAAACAGCATTTAAGTAATTTGGTCAGCATACAAAGATTTTGTTTGCAATAAAAAAAATCAGGCAGCAATCCTGGTTCCGTAAAATAATTTTAAAAATGGCAAAAAAATAAATCATAAATAGGCAGCTTACAATAATATGAGGTGGCATAATAAACATTCAGTCCGCAAAATAACTACTTGATCAGCAAGATTTCTAATTGATCAGCAGGTAAAACATGTCTCTAAGCAGTGTATTTGATTGGTATGCATATTTAAAACATGGTGAGCAAAATAACTAATTAGATTGCGTTTTTGTTGAAACATCGGCAATGTACGTTAAAAGTGGGCGGAGCAAGTGCAGAAAATTATCGCTATGTCTTTAATTATAGTTTAAGTACTTAGGTACCTACTTAATTGTATTAGTTTTTTTTAATTTATCTGAATTATTTTTCATAACAATAAAAAAATAAATTACACTTCTATAAATAATAAAACATACCCAAACAAACACATCCACACAGAGAGTAAATAAATTAAATAATCTTTGTACATAAGAAATGCGTCCATTTCGCATGACAAGTGAAGTATTTTTGCTACGTTTATATATGCTGCGCAAAATTAATTTTTTTGCTTACACTCTGAGTGCTTACCAAAATTTTATTAAACAGGAGCAGCTCATTGCAGTTCATATAATAATTATGCTGTAGAAAAATAATTACAGCCATGCAGAATGACATAAATTGATGATTGATTTTGAAATGGTTGCTGGCCTTGAGTTTCTGATCAATTAGCTATTTTTGCTCACAGATTATATTTTTCTGCTCACAAAAACAGCAATACTATGCTAACCATTTAAATAACACCCTATTTATTTGACCTATGATCTTAATTTATGATTATCGGATGCTTTACTGAGTGATACCATCTGATATGTACTGCGGAGTTTTTTTTTAACCCTAGACACCTAACCTAACCTGGATTAATGGGCTATACAGGACTGACGCTGGTAGCCTCTTTAGTCCTGACCTTGAAAATAACAATGGTTTTCTAACAGGTTAGAGTTGCGGAAGAGTGCGAGGGGATTCCCGGCGGCTCTGCCGAATGGGCGTGAGAAGGAACACCATGGGGTTTTACCCGGTAAGGGCCGGACCCTTAATCCTATTCGATAATCCTATCGCCATCCCCAGCGACACAGGGTATCCATAAGGAATTCCCCTGGTACAAAAAAAGGTGTCTATGGTTAATATCGATTGGCTTGTGCTGCTATTTAATAATAAGAGTAAATTGAAAAGAACATTTCGTATCTCCACAGATACGAAATGCTCTCTTAATACCGCTTTCGATACAAAATTAAATATTTGTTACACTGCATTGCACAATGACAAATATTGAAAAAATAACAAGTTAAATAACGGTTGTGGAAATCTGAATTTTCCAAAGCAAGCTTCTAAAGAAGCAGACAAATATGGTGTTAAGCCAGCTGAAATCACGTGGCGGAATGTTCGAAAATACGCAGGCAACAAAGCATCATTGATGAGTTAGGTTGAAAAGATATTATTGTAGATACGAGTATTTAACAAGTATTCTTTTCGTAATAAAGATAGCAATTTGGCGCTCTTAGAGTTGGCACTGTAGTTCTAGTGTACAGGAGTCTTAAGTGGTCTGTTATGTACACAAATAAATAAATAACTTTCACACAATACAAAAACGAGATTTACATGGAGCATGCATTTTTGGACAGTGTGATAACCAGAGTGATTCTGATTAGTGATTCTGAGGGTTTGACGGGCAATTATTTTGCTGATATTCGAGCCATAGAGATGTCAATTATCATGTAATTATTTTCTGATTGAGAAAAATTATTCCAAAATCAATGATTTTGGAAAAAACTTTTCTTTATTAAAAACTACGTATAGGAAAACAAAAATATATGTGTTTAAAGTGTCCGTAATTTAATTATGCCTCAAACCCTCAGACCACGTCTATCAAAAGCTTACTAATTTTATTTAAATCGCAAAAAAATACTATCTAATTAACCAACTCATTGGTCTAGCCGGTAAAGCGCTTAACCATATTATGTATACTGTGGCTTAATTACTAAAAAAAGTCATGGATTCAATTCCCACTCAGGGCCGCCATAGGTTGGTACAAAAGCCTCAGTCTGGGTGTTTGTCGATGTTTATGGATGTTCTTGTCTGGTTACCATATCACAGGGGTTCCTACTTTGGGACAAGGTCATGATAATGTGTTATGTGGAACTTATCCTTCATCGCTCCATGTAAGAGCAGCCTAAGGCTCAATTCCCACTGGTGCAGAGTCGAAGCGTCGCGTCGCAAAGCGAAGCGTCACGTTTTTCAACTGTTCTAAATTCATCTCTATTTCTCTATCAAATTTTCGCAACACAAATTCGTACCGTATTGATAGAGAAATAGAGATGAATTTAGAACAGTTGAAAAACGTGACGCTTCGCTTTGACTCTGCGCCACGCCACGCCAGTGGGAATTGAGCTTATGACGATTTCATTCTATTTGTCATTTTAAGCGTCAAGCGGTGGTGGCGTAGTGGGGTTGACCCTTGCTTCTCGATCATGAGGGTCTGGGTTCGAACCACGCATGTACCGATGACTTTTAGTTACGTACATTTGTTTGTTTGTACAGCAACACTATTCGCTGATAAATTGTACCCGGATAACGGCGACAGGCTTGCCACTTGTCACGTTTGGGACCTAATAAACTCGGCAAAACGTGGGCCCAGTTCTAGTGATTGGTGCCTCTGCCTACCCCCTCGGGGATAACGGGCGTGAGTTTATTATTATTATTGTCATTTTACAATCAGCCAGTCGGCTCACTATCTCGCCGGACGAAGACAACCGCTGAGCCCTTGCATTTAAATAAAAACAATAGACAAACGTCACCGTGACGTCACGCTCGAGACGTAGCGTCGGCAGAAAAGCCGATGAACCGCAAAGATGCTAAAACAATATCGTTAATTACTCATACACCGAACGACGCTCGATAGCGGAAAAAGTTCATTGGTATTTAATTGAGTGCACAGTTGATAAGCTATCGTGTACCGCAGAGTTGCTAATAAAATTATAACAACGTATGTTTAAATAATACTAGGACATATATGAGTCGCTCGTAGCCTGGGCTGCCTGATTGATCTTAAAGATTACTAGACTCTGGCCACCGAGAGTTGAACCCAGCATTTATTTAACTGACGACACTATTCTACATGTCAGTTTGACATTGACATTTGAAGTCGATGATTTGAGGTTGGAATTGCAGTATTATTTGATGCGTGTTTTGATAGATTTCTCTCTCAAATATGAATAAAACTATAAAAAGTGGTGTAAGGCAGCTTCTATTTACAATGTTGTGTAAATACAAGCAAAAAAAAGAGGAGAAAGAAGTGTTGTTCAAGCAGAAAACGGAATGTTTGAAATCTATTTCCAATTTTATAGGTAAGTAAACAAACATCGATGTCATGTTCTTGATACTTGGTTGATCCTACTTATTTTAAATTATAACATATTTCTTTATTACTTATGAAATGTTATTTTACTTATTGAATGGTATTTTTATAGAAAATCTTCAAGAAGAGTCGAATGAGAAACAGGAAGTTTTGCAAAATCTCCAAAAGCTTAAACAGTTTGAGCAGGATGAGCTATCACAAAACAAGTACTTTGAACAAGTTGCATCTATGACAGGTAAGTGGTATCTAAAATTCTTACTTATATCTGTAACACTCATCCAGAAGTACAATGGGCCCTTGCAATGGGCCCTTGTTCTTAACACATAAGTTACACTGCTGTAGGTACTTCTGGGCATCCAGATTGTCTGAGAAGAATAAATGTTAGTCATGTACTTTATAAAATGTATTCAATAAATAGACTGCTGATCAATTTATACTTTTAAATTTTTTCATACCATTTCTTTTTTTTCACAGATGTCAGTTTTTCCACGTTGAAAAGAATAAACAATGAAGGAAAAGTAAATGATGGTATTTTCAGTACACCAGGCAAGAACCGTCCCCGTCAAGCCACAGTATCTGACTTGGATAGTTTTGACATGCAAGCGATCAGGGCCCTTAGTGCGAGTTTTTTCATTCACTTTCGATAGCGAGAGCCTTTGCAATTTGTATAGGAGTGATAGAGAGACAACTAGGTGGCGCGCTTTGTCACTCCTATAGAATATGAGTTTACGTTAACGCGATCGAGTAGTTAAAAAAACTCGCACTAAGCCCACAGAAACAAAATAAATGAGTTTTATCTGGTGAAGAAACAAGTGCCAACACTGAGAAGCCTTTTGGTCGACTTAAGGCAAAGTATTAACTTTACTGGTTGTAGAGAAACTTTACGTAAAATGCTAATGGCAAACGGCTTTGAGTTCAAGAAAAATAAGAACCAGCGTTCTGTACTTATTGAACGTTATGATCTTGCTGCCTGGCGTCACAGGTATTTAAGAACCATTGCAGAAAAACGTGCTGATAGTAAAAGAGTTATTTACCTAGACGAAACATATGTTCACCAGAACTACAAAACAAAAAAATCATGGCAGGGACCATCAACACAAGGTGTTTTTGAAAGTATTTCACCAGGAAAACGGTTTATTATTGTTCATGCAGGTTCAGAGCATGGCTTTGTGCCCAATGCCCTCCTAAAATTCAGCACGAAGTCACTTAAGGCAGATTACCATCATGATATGAACGCTTCAAATTTTAATAAGTGGTTACGTGAAAAACTGATACCGAACCTAAATGAACCAAGTGTGATCGTGATGGACAATGCCAGTTATCACACAGTGCAAATAAATAAAGCCCCAAACACAAATTCTCTCAAAGGAAATATTCAAGATTGGCTCCGGTCTAATAATATTCATTTCGAACCATACCAAAGCCGGGAGGAACTTCTGCTTTTGGTGAATAAGCACAAACCTGAACCAGTGTATGAAGCTGATGAAATTTTGAAACATCATGGCCATGAGTTGTTGAGACTTCCGCCATATCATTGTGACCTCAACCCCATCGAGCTCATCTGGAGTTTAGCAAAGAGGAAGGTTGCTTGCAAAAATGTTGCTGCATCGGAGGCACAGATGGAAATAATAATAAAAGAATCATTCGAGAGCATAACCTCAGATGACTGGAAAAAAAATACTGACCATGTACTTCATATTGAAGAACAATATAAGACCCGAGATGGGATTACCGAGCAGATGCAACAATTCATTATCAGCGTTCGTGAGAGTGACTCTAGCAGTGACAGCAGTTCTGACGAATCAATGGGAGTAGAATACTTAGAGTCTGATTTTGATTATAATGAATAAATTATATTAAAATATACATTGCCTATTTTTTTATATCCTGATGAACTTTTCTAGTTGAGAGAAAAACGAATATTAATATATGTCTTGCTTCACGATATTCCACTATGTTCCTATATCGAAATCCGAAAAAAAAAACTCGCATCACGTGACCAGACAATTTTTATGGGAGATAGAAAACATTTTTTTGGATTTAGATATGGGTTTCTTTGGGAGAGTTGTTCAGTTTCATGGGTATATTCACCTCCATTTAGATGTAAATACCCTTTTTGTAACATCCTTTAAAGCTCCAAAATGATCAAAACCTTTTTTTCTACTACATTATGTGATACCATATAAAGATTTTTTGAATTTGCCGCGTTTTGCTGGGTTCAACTCTCGGTGGCCAGAGTCTAAAGATTACTAGAAAAGATTACTAAAAAAAAAAAGTCAGAGGCCTTAGAGCGGCTTGAAAAAGACCAGCCATTAGTCTTATAAGCCTCCACCAATCCAGACTTGGCCCCCGTGGTGGAGTATGGCCTATACCTTCCTCAGGGAAGAGACCCGTGTCCCTCAGTGGGGACATGATGGGTTGATGATGACATATGTATTTGGAAATTTATGATGCAAAAGTCGAAAGGTGCTATTTAAGGCCCTGATAAACGCCACTTGGGCTACTTGGATGGCGCTTGCTTAACGAGTTTGGTAAAGGGCTGTGTTGCTTAGTTTTACGCAGTGAAAATTGATAAAATGTAGTAACAATGATTTGTTTCAAAAAAGAGGACAGATCTTTTTTAAAGTTAAGATTTTTCAGTGGGTTGATGATGATGATGACTTTAAAATTTAACAACTTAAGTGAAACAACTGCTCACAACACAATATTATTATAATTATATTTTTTTGCTGACTTATGCCACGTACTGCTCATTAGAACTTGTGAGAGTGTCTGTATGTATTGCTTGATGACCACAGAGACAGGTAGACTTGTGTCTGTGTGTGTTCGAGTGATGTAGCATGCAATTGTTATTTCGTGTTATCTAGTGATAGCCACTGACATAATTATTTTGCGATGCGATAGGGTCAGCCTATCAATTTTATTGTAGCCCCAGAATTGTGAACGCTGAGCGGGCTACATTTTCATTTACTATGACAAGTACTTTCATTTTTGTGGTTGGTTGTACTAAAATAACTTGACCAATGGCGTATTTGGCAAATTTCATAATTGGACAAACTGACGATTTGACGAACTACAGCTTTGACCATTGTCAGTTTGCACGAAATGCCGATTTGACGAATATCAGATTTGACCAATGTCGTTTAACCCAATTCAATGTACAACGCACCGCCGGTTAAACGCATGGCTACGCAATGTACATAGACTTGTCATAATAGAATATGACAATGTAGCCTGGTAGGAGCTAGCGACTGCCATCTATGAAAAAAAATCTGTATTATAATTAACATTTACAGACATGCACATACTGAGTGCTTATACTGAGTTTTTTCATTCACTCTCGATAGTGAGAGCGTTTGCGATTTGCATAGGAGTAACAAAGAGACAAATAGATGGCGCGCTTTGTCACTCCTATGCAAAACGCAAACGCTCTCGCTATCGAAAGTGAACGACAAAACTCAGTATACGCACTCAGCTTCTGGCCCTAAACGGCCCTAAACTAAGATACCCTGTGTCGTGGGAACCAGGACCTAGATTCTGTTAATGAATTGTAGAACGATGACAACTGCATGAACATGGCGATTTAGTTTCATTGCCGCCTCAAGTCTACGCTCGCGCACATATCAAACAATCTTGGCGTCAATGGTAGGTACGAAAAAACACGTCACGTCAGGTGACTAGACCGAGTAACTATCTGTCATTGAACTACGAGTATAATGCACTAGTAGAATTGAGGCCCTGAAACAGCTACGTCACAGACACATCCATGATGTTCGAAGCCCGAATTATTTTTATAACACCTAACCATCCTTTCAGCCTAAACGAAAGACTGCGTCAAAAAGATTTATTTTGACCCCGATCTCACCTTTCTTTCTAGGTTTCCAAAAATGAACTAATGTACGTTACTTAAAAACCATCACTGAATACAGGGTGAATTCAATTTCCCGGCAAACGATCGATTTTTTCTTCGCCTCAATCGGGTATACTTATCAAAGGTATTCAACTTGATATCTATTATCATCGAGTTCATTCTGTTGTTCCTCTTATCGATAATTTTGAGGCGATTAAAAGGTACCTACTTGGTGTCGTGTGCCGTTTTAGTGCATTTTTTATGATGGAGTATTGAACGGTTGACCGCCTCTATAGTTTTGTTGCCCCCTGTCGTTTTATTTGTTCATTGCTTCTCCAAAATGTTCTACATTTTGAAATGCACACGTGGTTTAACTTGTAGCGATAATTAAAGTGCAGTTTGTGTTCCGCACACTACATTTGGATAATTACTCTGATGATGATGGTCCCGACCGATTTCGGTCACGGCGACTACTTCAGCTCCTGTTTTGGTGGCGTTGATTCGCTCCCATATTGCTCGCATAGCCAACCTTTTTTATAAAGGCTCTGCCACATTGCAGACATGTGAGCACACCGTTAACGTAATTATAATTGATCGCAGCAGGTGGACGGGCTCTGCAGGCATCTCTTTTCGCGTCCAGCTCCGATCGCCTAAGAGTTTCAAAATCAAAGACTTTGGTGTTGACAAGAGCCCTCCATTCCTGGCGATTTGTCGCCTGTTGCTTCCATAGCAAGGGCTTTATACTGCATCTCTTCATGTGGCGCTTCAGCACATCTTTGTACCTAAGGAGTTGACCGCCATGCTTACGCTTGCCCTCCTCACTCTAACATTAACAGAAATTAAACAGAAATTATGTTTATTGCTGTAATAGTTAGACATGTGATGTAGCCACAGGTAATCCTCATTACATAAGGACTCACCTTCAAAATTCGATGGCTAAAACAGGAAGCAAAACCGAGTTTGTTCTTACCTTAACCACGTAAACTAGGGATACGTTGATAAGGCTTCATGTTCACAATCAAACTGTTATGACTGTACCTATGTCACACACATAAACAAACAATGATATTAGCTACCGAAACAGAAAGTAACGCGTGACTCAGAATTTGGTCTAGCACGGTTCCGTGTAATTTCTTTGTTAATGTGATATAGTGTCGTCACAGCGTAATGGTATGTGTACAGTGGAGTAGGATGCAGACGATACGAACGAATGAAAGTGGACGAATGGGCATTGTCCTAAATATTCGCAATAGTTACAAATGATAGTTCATTTAAGAGGTATAAGGTCAGAGAATATAATGCTACAATGGGCTAGTTGCCTTAAAAAATGTAATTAGTCCGTCTTTTAGATTATTCAAAAATAAGGGACACGTATTTTTTTATTTGTAAATTAGACCAAAAATGACAAAGATATAGCCCATTAAAGTTACGTGTGACGTCACGCCGTGCTGCATTTTTTAGCAGTTTTTCCCAGATCGTCATCCCACCTGTGCCTAGATTCCGTTAATGCATTGTAGAGCAATGACAACTGGCATGAACGTGGCGATTTAGTTTCATCGCCGCTTCAAATCTACGCGCGCACGCACATCGATCCTTCTAGGCGTCAATGGTATGAAAAAACACGTCACGTGACCCGACCGTGCATCTGTCATCGTACTATAATGCACTAAGAGAATCGAGGCCCTGGTCGGAGAACGTCCTGCACTACGTTTGCCGAGTCGCGGTCTTCACTCAAGGACACGTTTACCCCAGCGGTTGTCGGTTATTCGCGAGATATGGCCATGGCCAGCCCGCAGCCACTTAAGCTTGCTAATTCTCTGAGCTACATATATCGATAACTTTGTTGCTTCGTTACGAATCCTATCCTTCAGAGAAAGTCCGAGCATAGCTCTTGCCATGGAAAATTATTAAATAATCATTGTCAATTCATAATATAATGCTACAATTATTAATTAATAATAGTCACTGACTTTTTGTATTTTTATAATTAGTGTTAGACTAATTCGACCTTCTAATGTTCGTGTCACACGTCAATAAAAGTACCTTTAGTTTTTTTATGACAAATTCGAAGATATTTACATGTCGATATTCCATAAAAAAGGAATACAATTTATATTGTACGTTTGCGAATATTAGGGGTGTTTTTGTTTGTTTTTTTTATTTAAAGAGTTGTTATATCGAGCTTGTAAGTTTATCGGCTATGCAATTTACAGAATATTTACAAAAATTACTACTGTGCAACCATTAATTTACAGTGTACAGGGTACTTAATATGTAATTCTTACTTTAGTTCGTGTTTTCGTTAGCATTAGTTCGGTTGATCTATACGCCTAATAAGTGACTAATGTTATTGTATGAGGTGCAGTAATAAAACAAATATTGGGCGAATGTATTACTGAGCGGAAATCTTCCGGTAAATAGTTCAAAAAGTGAAAGCTCTGCAAAGAAGAGATAAAGAGATAATTTTATTTGTGAGAAAACATGGTAATTTTTTAGTCAAAGTGCATACAAAACACAACCGATAGCTGTTAACAGTAGATTATCAGATTATTTTAGTTAATCATGAACAAATCATATAAACACAAAAAGTAAAAAAATGCAAGTAAAAAAAACCGGCCAAGTGCTAGTCAGACTCGCGCGCACGACGGGTTCCGTACCATTATCTATAAAAAGTGCAAAAAATCACGTTTGTTGTATGTTGTATTTATTTTTAAAGTGAATGTATAACTAAATATTCTGTGAATATTTCGAGCGTCTACCTCTTGCCATTATCAATATCGAGCAAAAACGAGCAAAAAATATATTTAATAGAATCGAATCAACTGTTGAAAATCTGGAATATTTACAGAAATGTCATTGTTACACACTCTTAACAAATATGTGATGGCCAATCATAACTAGAAGAACATTTCCTTTATAATCGCGGGCACAGCTATAAATACTAAATATCCGCCTTTCCAAAAATATCCAGTTCGCAATGAAAAAAAATTGCACTACGAGTATAAATAGCTTGCAAGTAATTCTCGTGAGTGACTTGACACATTCAGGCATTTGGTACAGTCAGCTGCACGTCAACTTCTAATAGATAGTTTGGCAGGTTGATGCCCAATAGTGGGCTCTGCTATTCAGCCTATTAGCAGAGCCCACTCTTGGGCAAAGGCCTCTTCTTTCACGCTCCACCTATCCCGTTTTTTATGAAAAATATTATATCTATCTATCTTCCATATGCGAAAACTTATTTTTAGCTTTTAGTTGTATGCATTACTTATCTGCCCATTTGTATACAATGCTTATAATGTAATAAATACATTATAATATAAGCTGCATTTTTCCCAAAAAATAAACCCATTATGTCCCCACCAAGGGGCACGGGTCTCTTCCCTGAGGAAGTTATATGCCATACTCCACCACGGGTGCCAAGTTCGGATTGGTGGAGGCTTGTAAGACTAGTGGCTAGTCTTACTGCCAGAAGTTTTCAAGCCGCCCCCTAAGGCTTTTGACTTGGCTTAACGACTGCCATCTATCTGCGGCAGCCGGCACCAACTGCTTAACGTGGCTTGCGAAGCACGGAACCGCTCGATAAAATGCCACTAGCGTTAGTCATAGACAGTCAGCCATCCATGCACTGAACGCGCCCTATATTGCTTAACCTTCGTGATCGCTCAGGCAGCCGGGGCTACGAGCGATTAAAAAAAACTTATAAATCTTTCTATCTAGTCTCGCCTAATGCTTCCCAGCTGCCGATATGACAATGTCGTCGCCCCTCCGGGCTGGGCAGCGTTTAATTAATAAAACTGCAATTCGTAGGTTTATTAGGACGCTTCAACAATGTATGTATATTGTGTAGGCGAGTCTCCTACTTGTTAATCTGTCGGTTAGTCGGCTCTGCAATGTACCAATGTACAATTGTTCATTGCATAGCCGAGAAACCCACAGATTGTCAAAGTAAACAAACAAATTAGTGTGCCCTGGTGTCTGTCCACCGACCGTCCACACCACACGTTCTTGGCCAGCATTCAGTAACTACAGAGTGTCCATAAAGTCTAGAAAACGGAAGTGAAGTGTAACTAAATATTCAGGCCATCTTTTACTCTAATATAAGCACAATTATTGTAACTGAGACAAAGGTTAATTCTCCTTGCTGAGACTATGTCTTTTAGTAGGAAAAGTTTGGGTATGGAAAATAATAGTATTATGCTGCGGCCACACTTGAAGGCGAAGATTCGTGTTCGCGTTGTCGCGACAAAATTTCGTGTTCGCTCTACGGCGAAGAGCTTGGCCACATCAAATAAACCTTCGCTACGTCGCGACAATCTAGAACGTTGCTAAATTCATTTTGCCCTTTGATGTGCGGTATATTACCGACAGCAGCGCGAAGGGTGTTTGTATTCGCGATGATGATTCGCGATAGGACGAATTTTTTGGCCAGACATTTCGCGACAACGCAAATCTTCTCGTTATCGCGATAGTGTGGCCGTACCATTAGCAAAATCGCACTCTTTAATTTCTACTCTTTCTGGTCAAACTGTACCTTAGTCCTCCGGCCGTCTTCCCGCCTATATCAAAAGTGTCCCGTCCATCTCCAGCTTACATTAATTTATAGTTAATAAAACGTATTTATATATAATACATATTTTCACACTATTATTTATTTATGTATGTATATTATTTGTATGTATCTATTGATAGTTTATATTATAACTTATTTAATTATAATTAATATGTGTCAGATATTATAATCTATAATTAATAAATTCATACCGGTCTACGGTAGACTCGAACGAAATGCACATCAAATTGAAGAGCGTAAAAAAATAAAAAACGTCGATCCGAGTCGACAAGTTATAGGCGGAAAATTCGGATTATCGAGTATTTTCAATGTAAAAATAATAATTATTATTATTTGCTTGTCTCTTAGCGAGCTGTGAGCCAGAGTCGGGCTACTGGCTGAGGGCCCTTCCATCGGCGAGCATAGGTACGCTTTTGGACAGGACAATCTTTAGCCTGGGTGTTAGTCTGAGGCTGGGGGCCAGGACCAATGAGCCACATCGCTGCCGCTGCGGTGGAGGCGTCGACCAGTTAGGTCACCATGGCCTGGCTTGCCGCCGCAGCGCTGGACGTTTGTCGAGACACGCTGCCCTGAATGACGTCATTCGTCGGGCTCTTGCCAGCGCAAGCGTGCCCGCTGTACTCGAGCCGAGTGGGATAGCACGCGACGATGGCAAGAGGCCCGACGGAATGACGCTCATCCCATGGAAGAATGGGCGGTCGCTGGTCTGGGATGCAACATGCGTAGATACCCTAGCACACTCCCATGTCCAAGCGACCGCCTGCCATGCGGGCGCGGCGGCAACTATCGCAGAGTCGAACAAGAGGCGCAAATACATAATGCAGCCCTAGGTCAGGGCTATATATTTGTGCCTTTTGGGGTAGAGACTCTGGGGCCATGGGGCCCGGAGGCGCGACTCCTCTTTAAGGAGATCTCGTCGCGCCTAGTTGACGCCTCTGGAGATCCGAGGGCTGGTGCCTACTTTGGCCAAAGGCTATAAAGCCTCGCCATACAGAGAGGCAATGCCGCCAGCCTTCTTGGAACTCTACCGGCCGACAGCGATTTGGCTCCAATATTTTATTTAAATTAGAACATAGATTTAGATTACTTTTTAATATTATTATTAGTTTTGTAAATACCCATTAGCTTATATTAGTTTTATTAAGTATTTATTAATTATTATATCTTACGTTAGATGTTGTATAAATAAACTTGATTTTTTATTGAAAGAAAAAAAAAAAAAAAAACTCGCCCCCGTTATCCCCGAGGGGGTAGGTAGAGAGACCAATCACATTTTAGTTGCAAACTCGCCCGTAATGCGCTGTCGATTGTACATGTACACCCAGATCACCCAGTACTAAACGGGGTTCAAAGTGAACGGCTGGCAGCGGAACGAATCCACTTGGGCATGGCCGTTGAACTGAAGGCTTTATAAATAAACTATGAGTTCAACTAGCGTGCGAGTCTTTACACTAACTTTACCCAAAGGTGATGGGGGCCGCCATATGCTAGCTTCAAGGCTTAAATTACGTATGAATACCGTCTGTGGTGGTCGTAACACGGTTGGTGGGTAGAACGATTGTTCGAACGCCGGCATACGGGCTTAACAGGAATTATGTACTTTATTTTTTACTTAACACATTTTGTTTTAAGCATTCTCTATGAGACTGCGCCATTATGGTGCTGTTAATAGCAGAAAAAAGTTTTTTTTATCGAATTTAACAATATTTGCTGTAGGTAAGACCGCAGCGTATACTGAGCTCGAGGCCGTTTTAGCGCTGCATAGACATACCCTGCGTCCCTGCTTGTTTATAAACATAAACATTTACATACAGGCACATACATTGCCTCTGGCCCCGCACTAGCATACCCTTTTTTTTCTCCCCAGCCGGGGTTCGAACCCGGGAGGTCTCGCAGGGCTCTAGCGGTTAGCGCAAGCAGATGCGCTATAGGTCTGTTATCTAAAGCTGGCACGTTCACAGTACTCACACTTATGCAATTTCACTATACAGGATCTTTAAAAATATATGATTTTGATTCAAAATGCGACTCTAGTTTAAGTGTAGACTAGAGTTAGGTTTTAGTAAGATAGGTGCGTTGTAGATAAATAAATACAAATATATGGGTTACTTGTTATAATATATTTTTAGCAAATTCGAGCGAAAAGTATTAAAAACAAGGTGGAATCAATGGTTACAAAATAGTTTTAAATTTCAATAAATTTTCACATGAACAAAAATAATTTCACCTAAGAGAATCTTTACCAAAACAGAAAATAATTATCTCAGAAATCCTCAACAATTTAATTATAATTTAATTATGTAACAAAGGGTAACGGACGCTCAGTGGTCATTTACTGGATGAATTACCCTACCTTTTTTTCTAATTGCTTGCCACAGATAAAAACTTTATTACTGTTCTGTAATTTCATCAACTGGAAGGAATCTGTGATCAACTGAGCAACATCATTCGGTTTCTTTCTATTGTGGTTACGCGAATTTTCTGGTCTCCTATTCTTCTTCTTTTTCTTCAACGTTTTTTCCATGATTTTAGCACCAGTAGCAGTTGTTCGAAGTCCAATCACAATCAAATGCAAGAGCCAAAAAAAGAGGAAAGACCACAGAATAAACTGGCAATTCCCATTAGAAAAACAAGAACCCTCTCTTCAAAATGCCATCTACTGACTAATGAGCCGTTTTCAGAAGAAAAAAAAACGAATGGCTGTCAAAGGAATGCAGTTTTGGACCTCAGCCCAATAGCCATGTGTGATACATATTATTTTTTTGAAATTGAAAATGTTAGTTTTTTTTTTCAATACAATATAACTCCGAAAGGACAAACATTTGGCTGTTGACGTCATAGTAACTTTTATTCAGCTCGCTGAGACCTATTCGATGATGTATCACACATGGCTATTGGACTGAGGTCCAAAATTGCATTCCTTTGACAGCCATTCGTTTTTTTTTTTTTAGTTCTTCTGAAAGCGGCTCATTTGGAACTACTTTTCTTAGCTGTCAGAAAAATCCCTCATTGAAACGCACATACGGTTGAATACCAAAAAGATCACGCTGTATATATAAACAGTAGTAAAAGTAAAACTATAACTGTCCCCTTCACACTCATAAGCTAGACCGCGCGCAAGAGAGACGGGCAGACTTTTCATGATGCGCATGCAGTACACGTCACGCCGCGCGCTATTCACAGACACTACACAAGCGCAACGTGTAAATGTGTTGAACGTGCCAGCTTTACTTAACTGACCTATAACCGCTACGCCACAGAGGTCGTCGTTTAATTGGTTTAATGTTTAGTTGTAAATGTAATAGTTAAATTTTTGTGGTGTTAAATAAAATATTTTTCTTCTGTTTTTTCTATTTGTTTTGTATCAATAGTTATGGGACAAAAGTTAATAAAGTCCAAAGTTAGTTCTTTGTGGCCTGAATTATTAGTAGCATCATATTAAGCTTCAAGTTTTTAAACTTTAACTACAGTCAGTACGTTACTGTCACAATAAAGTTACAGTAGATACTGTAACTGCTTGGTTACAAGTGATTTTCAACACAAATGTACCTACAATGTACTTAAGAAGTACTTATCTACAGTTATGTCAACTAGACCTTCATGTTTAGCTAACGGCTTAAGGCCCGATTTCTGAATTGAGAATTTACACTAAGTAAATACTTAAGTCACGTGCTGTCACCCTCTTTTCTAAGGAAACTTGACGAGACAGCACTACAGTTAAGTAATTACTTAGCGAAATTCTCAATTCAGAAATCGGCCCTAAGTATCTCCAGTAACTCAAAAATTTAGAGAACATTGTTGATGCAAATGTAATTTAATAATGACACGCTTCTTTGCAAAACTCTCAAAAACATGTTTTGACAAAATCCATTCAGTGTAATGTAAAGCTACAAATTGACAGGTTTTATTTCTTTTCCATCGCAAAACTTGAAATTTGTTGTACGAAACCCTCTGGGGCATAGATCCTACTCTCAGTACACATTTTTTTGTAGCTTGGCTTGCTATCAAATATTGTGAAGGTGCTAATGTTCTCCATGTGTGCCGTGTTTGCCTTGCAAAAAATGCTTAATTTGTTTGGGTTTGGCTAACAATATTTCTGTTGATTTTTAAAGCTGAGAT
Organism: Yponomeuta plumbellus; assembly: GCA_947310845.1. Lineage (NCBI taxonomy): Eukaryota > Metazoa > Arthropoda > Insecta > Lepidoptera > Yponomeutidae > Yponomeuta > Yponomeuta plumbellus. Next base: position 5,654,373 of record OX371206.1, read on the forward strand.
AAGAATGAATGAGGCGCCACGGCTTATTGATATTCCAACTGACCCTCAAATCATGGACTGCCCTTAAATTCTTTCATCTTGTTGAAACGACTAAATGGTCTTGGTTCTTGCATGCACCTATTTATTTTCTTTCACCGATTGTGAGAATGAGACATGATGCATGCTGAAGAAGACGTGACGTATCAAATAAGATGGTCAGAGTGAAGTTTTTATTCGCTGCCTTTTTCTCCCCCACATTCTCCGGCCCAAGGCAGCGGCTAACATTATAAATACATTGACATTAAAAGAACAGAATGTAAATTCTTTACGTGGAAAATACATTTCTGATTTCTGTCAATCTGTCAAAGAACTGGATAGGAGTACTTGAAAGATGCTGCCGATGCTTCCGTGCTTCGTAAGGCACGTTAAGCAGTTGGTGGCGGCTGCTGTCGATAGGTGGGCGTCGTTAAGCCAAGTCAGAGGCCTTAATAGGGCGGTTTGAAAACTTCTGACAGTAAGACCAGCCACTAGTCTTACAAGCCTCCACCAATCCGGACTTGGCCTCCGTGGTGGAGTAGATATGACCTATACCTTCCTCAGGGAAGAGACCTGTTCCCCTCGGTGGGGTTGATGATGAAACATAATTATGAAAATGATGATTAATCACAGCTAGTCCCCATTTCTTCGATTGCAACCCGTGAACAATCCACATCAACACTGAACAATACGCGGTAATATGGTGCACCATTGTTTTAACTGTCGGTTAGCAAACAAATAGAGTAACAATACGCCGGTATGGGGTCGGACAATGGGCCGAGTTATGAAATATTTATACCGATTGGCGGTGCCCACTGCGCTGGTTAGAGGTTCAATGGCTTTTGAAAGTGTTGAAAGAGCGGAAGGCGAGGTTTCACGAGTGTCAGATTTTTCGTACAACTGCGCACAACTTCTGAACCATGAAAAGTTACAACGGAAAATGAATTTGGAATTTCTTTTGACTTCAAACTAGGATATTTGAAAGTGAAAGTGAAAATAAAAAAAAAACTCACGCCCGTTATCCCCGAGGGGGTGGGCAGAGGCACCAATCACTAGAACGTGGCCCACATTTTGTCGAGTTTATTATGTCCTACGTTTACTAGGCCTGTCGCCGTTATCCGGGCACGATTTATCAGCGAATGGTGTTGCTGTACAAACAAACAAATGTACGTAACTAAAAGTCATTGGTACATGCGTGGTTTGAACCCAGACCCTCGTGATCGAGAAAATAATTTATGTTTATATAAAATAATTTATGATATCCTGTGCTGTAGTAACCTGACATTGACAAAACATGTAAACCGCTTTCTAGTATTAAATTACTAGTTAGGGTAAGGCCTGAGACACACAGAAAGCACGTGGGGCGAGGGTGCGGAAAAGACGCGTCGTCTTTCCAATTAGCTTTCATACAAATGTCCTGAGATGGGATGGGACGAAGCCTACACAGAAGGGACGGGCGGGGGGCGCGAATTGTATACCACGCGTCGCGTCTTTTACGCGCCCTTGACCCTCGTCGTTTTGTGTGGTCCGGGTAGGGTTGATGAGGATTCCTCTTCCTCTTCCTCAAAATGAGGAATTTCCTCATAAGTTTGAGGTTCCTCATCCTCTTCCTCAAAATGGATTTTAAAAAAAACCTCTTCCTCTTCCTCATCAGGAATTTAAGAGGAAGGAGAGTTATAAGTTTTGTTGAAACGAAATGTGTTTGAGAGAGAGAGAAGTCTCGCCGTATTAAAAAATTAAAGGAAGACAGAGATGGAAACATGTAGGTAAAACGTAATGTTATTTTGTTCTTCGTCTTTAACATCCTCTTCCTCATCCTCTTCCTCTTAGTCTGCCAGATTCCTCATCCTCATCCTCTTCCTCAAAATCAACTTTAAAAAATTCCTCTTCCTCATCCTCTTCCTCATAACAAGTTCCTCAACAACCCTAGGTCCGGGCATAAGAGCCTAGAAGTCACATTTTCGAATTTAGAGCCCCCACCCAGAAACTAGCTCATCGGGCGAACTTCGTCTCAAATGAAGGAGTTGTTAGTTTGATATGCTATGTAAACAGCATGCAGGTTCGCTACCTAACAGGTAGAGGTGGTTTTCACTCAACATTCGCACCTATACCACTCACGATAAGAGCTTCAGTTGGATGGCTGCAATTACTGAGTATACGAGTATTACATTCACTCGTCCACAAAGCGTACAATACTATTAATAGCATACATAATGTCGGTTAGGTATTATTGTACCCACTTGACTGAAGTACACTTGAGTGCGGGTAAATTGAAACACCGGGAATCGGAAACACTTGAATCTGATACGTCCCTCTGAAGGTTACATTCCAGGGATCCATTTGAAGGTTTTTCAAAATAATGGAAATCACTGCCCCGTTGGTTCAGTGGTTAACACTTTAGACTAACAAAGAGGGGCCGTGGGTTCGATTGCCACTGAAGGCGACGTAGTTGATTTGTACAAATGGCCTCAATATGGGTATATTCCCATGTTTCTGATGCCCTTTCCTGGTTATCATATCAAAGAGAATCCTAGTTTGGGACCAGGATAAGTGTTATTAGTTATTACTATAAAAATTGCCTACAGCATAAATCTCTATCGATCATAGCAAAAATAATGCTACTGTGAAAAAACTGGTCCACTGCAATAAAATAAAGTCACTGTACAAAATATGTAGCTCCATGTAAATAAATTTACATCACTATTGTTTAGTCAGTGAACATGTATGTAGTTAGAGTTCAAACCTAACAGTCTTACAAACAATAAATAATTTTTCTAAATCGGTCCACGCGTCTTTCATTAATCGAGGAAAATACATAAGAAAACTGAGAACTTCCTCCTCTTTCTTAACTCGGTTAAAAACCAGCAAATCAATGGACGGGATGCATATTGTATCAAAGGTGCTAAGTCAAAGGTCGTGACTTGTGTAATTTTTCTCGTAACTACACAAGTGTATTCAAACCTTGTCCTGTCGGTGGGTACCAGTGTTGCCAGTTGCTGGCCGCTCAATGTCGCCAAAAATCGAAAGATTTTTAGCTATGTCCATTGTTTATTTCAGACCCAGAGTTTCATGAACAATCCTGACTGACTGACTCACTCATCAACGCCCAGCCCAAGCCGTTTGACCTTGGAAGCTGAAATTTTGCACAGAGGATCTATATATAATGTAGACAAGGAATAAGAACGGATTCTTTTAAATTCAACCCCTAAGGGGGCGAAAAGGGTTGCCAAAATTTGTATGGGAGGCATAAAAAATGTTGTCTGATTTTCTTGAAACTTAAAATAAATACTCTTCAACACAATTGATTGAACACGTGTTTCGCCGTTTTTTCTAAATTTAACCCTTAAGGGAGTGAACGGTGTTGTAAAATTTTGAACTAAAGTCCACGTGGACGGAGTCGCGGGCGAAAGCTAGTAATATGATAAATGCACAGATTGATTGATAAATTTTAAAAACCCCACACTCAGCTCTCTACAATTACTTCTTTTAAATAGTGGTGCTTGTTGTTTTGTACGCAGCTGTTATAAAATTATCCCAATTAGTTTCAAATATATAAAATACATTTAAAAATACGTTTTTACTTGATACAGGTTTTTATATTCGTAATAAATCAACACAGGATTATGCAAAAAAATATTTGCTGAAGCTACTAATTTCAAAAAGTCTCCGAACAAAAAAAATCATATATCCCACTGTCCTATATTGACAAGTTACAAATTATACTTCATTTTAACGGTACAATTAATAATACTCACTGATTTCTTGCAATTTTGTGAATGAGTGTGAGACTAATTCGACCTTCTAAAGTCCCCCTTCCCCCCGGACCTCTCTATAGAGCACACGTGTGACTGGATTTATCAAATTTTAATTTTGCTAATAAATAAAATAGTATAGCAACTTAATACAAATGAAATAATAGGAGCGCATAAAAAGTGAAGAGTTTCTGCTGCGGCGACATCTGCGGAGTGAGCGAATTGCGGCAGTGCATGTGTTGAACGTGTCTCGTACAAGAAGGAAGGAGAAACACTCGGTGAGCGACAGAGATAACTATCTTCAAGATACTGCGCGCATTAACTTAACGTTACGCACCGAGCCGGCTCCATTGATAACCAAGCTACTGCGCTGCGCTTACTATAAAGTCACAGTAAGTCGATTCATCACTTACTCGCCATTCACTGATCGCGTATCGTATCCTCGTAAATCTGTGCGCCTGATACTCCATTTTAACATCAACTAGACAAATATGTCACTTAGAAGAACACCGCCGCCCTCTCCTTGCAGTTTGAAGCACACGGGGTCGGAGCCACTTATTTTAACTCGTACCGATGATGAGGACTTTTCTAAAACCTCACGAAATGTCAAACGCAGGAGGGAGGAGATAGATTGCCAAGAGTGTGTTTCTCCGTTTGAGACTACTTTTGAAGTCTGGTCTAAATCTCAAAACTCAAAATTAACTGAAATTTTGGCAACTGTAAATGAGCTCAAAAAACAAAATGATGAGCTTCGCTTATCGTGTGATTTTAATGCGAAACAATACGAAGCAATACTAAAAGAATTTAAGCAAATGGAAGAGGAGCGGAAATCTAACATGAAGTACATACAACTTCTTGAGAATAAAGTTGAAACTTTGGAACGCAGTTCTAGATCTGCCAGCTTCGAAATTCATAATATCTCAACAAACAAATCTGAGACTAAAGACGACTTAATTAACTTGGTTGTAAAAACATCTAGTGCCTTGAAAAATCCGATACAACCGTGTGAAATCCGGAATATTTTTCGTGCAAAATCCAAATCTGAAAGCTCTAGACCGGTAATCGTGGAGCTTAACTCGGTACTGACCAGAGACAAAATAATAAAAGCTACAAAGAAATTTAATCAAGAAAACAAAAGAGACAAGTTGAGCACCAAACACCTAGGGCTGAATGGTCCTCAAAAACCTATTTACGTAAGCGAAAACCTGACTCCAAAAGCAAGAAGACTATTCTTCCGTGCACGTGACCTCCAGAAAACAAAAGGTTATCTTTTCTGTTGGACAAGCAACGGCAACGTTTTTCTACGAAAGTCGGAAGGACTGCCAGCCATCTCTGTTGAATCTGAGCTACAGGTCGACAACTTATTACAAAATTGACTAGTTTTTATATTTTCTGCTCTCTTAAGATATATTTGCATGCTTATATTAGTTCTGAAAATACTTGTGTCTGTGAAACACAATATTTGGTCAATTATAATGTCAAATCACACACTCACACTGTCAAATCACATACACACGCAAACAATACTACAAAATATACATCCTACACTCAGATTAAGAACATTATTGGTACACACACACATCACTGTCTTACAAATAATAAAAACGGTTACGTTCACTCTATATAAAAATATATCTAGTTCCATTATATTCTTCAGTGATATTAATATAATTGTTATGCAACAGAAACCACTCAAGAGACTCGCTAACTTTCCGGACTTATTTTAATATAGATAATAACATTAACAAATTGATTGATTCTATTGATAACTATCAGATATCTAAATCAATTCTTTGTGACCCAGATGACTGTCCCCATTACCTAAGCCATTCAAATAAAAACCTTAAAATTATTACTCAGAACATTAGGAGTATTTCATGCAATACTCCTGGCTTTGATACGCTTTTACATCGTACTAAAATAGAGCCAGACGTCATAGTTTTTACCGAGTGCTGGTTAAATAGTACAACTAATCAAAATTTACCAAGATTCACAAAATTTACTTGTTTTTCTACAGCAAAAAATTATAATCAAAACGATGGAGTTGTAATATACATAAAAGAAGATATAAATGTACAATGTTTTGAACCTGACTTTCATGAAGCAAATTGCCTTGTCACGATTCTTAATGACAATGTTGCCATCATCTCTATTTATAGATCACCTTCCTATTCATCTATTGAACCTTTTTTAAGCTCATTAGAGGGTTTACTAACCTCTTTAAGGAAATATAAACATTTATTACTGGTTGGCGATATTAATATTGACATTGCAAGAGATAACTCAGAGACTCGTACTTCCAGCTACCTAGAGCTTACTGCTAGCCATGGTCTCCTCCCAGCTCATATAACACCTACTAGAGAGACCTCATGCCTTGATCACGTCATATTAAGATCTCCTCACGAATCAAAAACTCTAGTCATAAATCATACCGTAACCGACCATAGACTTGTTTGTGTTTGCTTGGACATGAGACAAAAGAAGTTCTTTGCTAATGGAATAATAACAAAAATTAATTACAAGGGTATAGCGAGTGAATTGGGAAAGACAGATTTTAAACCGGTCTTTGAACATAATAATTGTGATGAAGCTACAAATTTGTTTGTAGATACTATAGCGGGGATAATTGAAACAAACTGTACTAATATTGTATTGTCCAAACGTAAAACACCATTAAAACCCTGGATCACTCCAGGACTGATTCGTTGTATGAAGAATAGAGATAGGATGCACAAAAAAATGAAATCGGATCCAGAAAATAATATACTTAGTACTACTTATCGTCGTTACAGAAATTTCTGTAATAACATACTAAGACGTCTAAAGAGACAATATGAAAAATCCCAGTTAGAAAAAGCCAGCAAGATCGGCTCCAAGCAAACATGGCAAGTCATTAATGATATCACTAGATTTAAACCAAATAAGACAGTCCCAAAGGATGTACTTTCACTGTCCGCAGACCCTGCCGAAGCTATAAATGTGGCTAATAGTTATTTTGCTCATGTGGGTGAAAACCTAGCAAATTCGATAATAAGAGATCGCTCAAGTGAATTATCTAATGTAGCGTTGAGATATCAAGCTGAGACCCATTGCCAGAATTCCTTCGTTCTTCTAGAAACTGATCTCACAGAAGTAGTTTCGATTGTTAACTCACTGAAAAATACTTGTTCTTCCGGGTGGGATAAAATATCTTCAAAAATTATAAAACAGAATATAAAAATCCTAGCTGGCCCAATTATATACATTTGCAACTTATCAATAACTTCTGGTATATTCCCAACTGCATTTAAAAAATCGATAATAACTCCTATACACAAATCAGGTGATAAATCAGTTACGAGCAATTATAGACCGATATCTTTACTACCGACACTGTCAAAAATACTTGAAAAAATTATAAATAATCAGTTTATAAGCTACATTGAGAAAAACAATATGTTGTCATCCAATCAGTTTGGTTTTCGTAGATGTAAGTCGACCACCGACGCCGTATCTAAAGTGTCAAGTAGCATTATTAAAAGCCTAGATGCACGAGAAAAGTGCCTTACTATATTTTTGGATCTGCGAAAGGCCTTTGACACGATCCCGTTGCATTTATTGCTGAAAAAACTTGAGATAGAGTTTGGAGTTCGGGGCACTCAGCTACAGTTATTTAAAACCTATCTTTTAGATAGATCACAAAGGACAAGGGTAGGTGACTTATTGAGCGACTCTCTCCCGATTAAGTTCGGAATTCCTCAAGGAAGTATCCTCGGTCCAACCCTCTTCTTAATATATATTAACAGCCTCTGTAATATTAATCTACAAGATGGAGAAGTAACATCCTTTGCCGATGATACAGCTCTGACTTTTAGGGGACAAAGTTGGAACGAAGTGTTTAGTAATTCCCAAAAGGGTTTAGATTTGGTTATGAAATGGCTTAGTGATAATCTCTTGAGTCTGAACACAGAAAAAACTAAATACATTGCATTTTCAATTGTCGCGTCGACTCAACCTAGTCCAGAAACCCATTCTATAATTGCACACTCAGTTTTTTGTTTGTTTTCACCGTCCAACAATTGCAACTGCCCAAAACTTGAAAAAGTTAACTCTATTAGATATCTTGGGGTGATTTTGGACAAACATCTTTCTTTTGAAGAACATATTGCAACTCTTTCAGCGCGTGTCCGTAAACTAATATATATTTTTAAAACAATTCGTCATATAGCAGACTCCACACTAATAAAATCAATCTACTATGCTCTGTGCCAATCAATAGTAACATATTGCATTATAGTGTGGGGTGGCGCTGCGAAATCACACCTTATAAGCCTCGAAAGAGCGCAGCGTGCTATATTAAAAGTTAGTAAAATGTTGCCGTTTCGTACCCCCACCAAAGAGGTTTATCAAATTACAGAAGTACTCACGATTCGCCAACTTTATATCCTACACGTCATCCTTGAACAACATAAAAACTTAAAATTTAATTCCTCAGACAGAACAAAAAGACACAAAACCAGAATACTTCGGCTACCACGCGTCCGTACAACATTCGCACAAAGATCTTTATTATTTATGGGTATTTTTTTATATAATAGAATCAGTAAACAACACAGTATATCCGAACTAACAAAATATGAATGTAAAAAGTGGGTCAAAAACTTTCTTCTCACTCTCTCCTACACAGAAACTGAAGACCTATTGAGAATAATTAGTTAAAATTACAATACTACATAATATATGGCACTAAATATTTTACTCTACATTCGCCACACGCTACATAATTTCTTCACACACTCGCTACACCTCACAGATACACAGTTTACACCCTCACACTTTTCACATGCATGCTAGTATAGTTTAAAATAAATCATAAATAGGAATCTAAAAATCTATAAATAATACAATTTTAATTTAAACATAAATAATAATTAATTGCAGAATGATTAAAATCTTATTATATAACAATATTGAATATACAGTTTTATCTATGTGACATCATAGGTCAAATTGATCGTAATAATTATTAATGAATAATAATAATGTGCTCTATTATAATTTTTTACAATATAACTATGGAAGAAACACTGGTGTTCTATACAACAGGCCCTGCCTAGTTTAGACATCAGGAATTCATTATTTTGTGTATAAGCCTTGTAACCTAATGTCGAAAATGTACTCTACATATGTTATTGTACCATATCTGTGTATCTCTGTTTTTGATAAAATAAATATCTTATCTTATCTTATCTTATCTTACCTTCTAAAGTTCGTTTCACACGTGAATAAAAATTACACCTTTAATGTGTCTGAATGAGAATGCTAAGATATTGACTTCTCGGTATTCCGTAAAAAACAAAGGTTTTTCAAAACAAACATATTTCCATAAATTAGGAGTCTTTTTAGTGTTGTTTATTTAAAGAGTTCTTGTATCGAGATACGGACAGCTCGTAGGATCTTAGTTGATGACTCTTTTCCGTGCGTGACGTAGGTACTTCCGGTTTCTTTGACTCTGGTGCTTTATTTTCTTGAAAAATATATAAAGCAGCTTAAATCGAAATATACAGCCCAGGCTCTCAAAATGTACGAAATGTAAATAAAAAGACAGAACGTATCTTTTCAAACATTACAATTTTAGATTTCACCTTCCGAGGTAGCCCAAATGGCGCTAGCTCGCCTCATCTGGCATCACTGGCGGGTACCTTTCACTGAACGCTTGGCAATAACCAAGCCTGCTGTGCGTGACCTACATGGAGCCTGCTGGACTTGCCCTTATTGCGTTTTAAATTTGCTGTGGTAACGCATCGGGCCCGTGCCTCACATATGGGAGGGCGTTGGCTCGAATCTAAGCATTACCAATGACTCTGTTTCCAGAAACATAACATAACATTCACATACGGGCACATACATTGCTTCTGGCCCCACACTAGGAAGGATGCCCTATGTCGTGGGAACCAGAAACAGCGACGTCACGAACATGTAAACATCCAAGACCTGCGTTTCTTTTTTTTTGTCCCCATCCGGGATTCGAACCCGGGACCTCCGCATGGTAGGCAGATGCGCTAAACACTGCGCCACAGAGGTCTTCATGTTTATTTCTGTATTTTAGTAATGCGGTAACTGCAGCAAAATATCGTGAGAACACCTGAAGCATCCGTTAGTCTATGACTAACGCTAGTGGCATTTTTCTGATCGGTTCCGTGCTTCGCAAGGCACGTTAAGCAGTTGGTGCCGTCGGTAGATGGCAGTCGTTAAACCAAGACAGAGGCCTTAATACGCTTGCGGGCGGCTTGAAACCTTCTGACAGTAAGACCAGCCACTAGTCTTACAAACCTCCGCCAATCCGGACTTGGCCCACGTGGTGGAGCATGGCCTATACCTTCCTCAGGGAAGACACCGTGCCCCTCGGTGGGGACATAATGGGTTGATGATGATATATTTTATTTCTGCTCGTAGGTAGTAGCCCACTTACACGACTCGGCTCCCACCCGGCAACCATAATATAATTCAAATATGTGCTTTAAATATTGCTCTTTAGATATATTTTGCTCTTTAGATATACTTACTGTGACATATGCTGAGTCAGAAACCTTTTCTGTTACCATGACACACAGGCCACCATAAGAGTGTAACACTATACGATTATTTTTGTTTCTATTCTTCAGTTTCAATTGTTATGTTATGTGTAGTATTAGTAACATAATATGTTATATTTTTGTCTGTCTATGCATGTTAGTTATAAGATTTAAAATGTGTGTTGTGGTACCTGAATAAATTCTATTCTATTCTAATCTATTTTACATTGGCATCATTTTGCAGACAGCTCGCTGTCAGCTGTCAGCTATATTATTTTTGCCGGGTGGGAGCATAGTCGTGTAAGTGGGCTATGACCTGTAGGCTCCCATCCCATCCTAAAACCAAACAGAGGTTTTTTTCTGAATAAATGCATCTCTGTAGGTTATACGATATTTGTACCACTTATAAGGGTCGTGGAGGTACTGAAACACTCGGATCTGCCCCTTCTTCTTTACTTTCGACGTCAATGTTGCAATTTGCAAATAATTGCACCCTCTCCTCGGATTAAAAAGGATTTTTAAAATTAATCTGAGGTATTGACCAGTCGGCGCTGAAGTGTGAAAATGTATCCTTCAGTTTATTTGTTAGTTTCAAGGGCATTTCATGTTTGAAATTTAAACCCGTAATTTAGCTAGACGAATTGTGAAAATCTGCTGCAAAATAAAGTAAACCGTATAGGGAAAAGTTACAAAGAATCCCTTTTGAGTTTTGACCGTTGCCATGTTCTTAATGAGAACCCTAGTCGATATTTCTCATTCTAGTCCTATTCATGTCAAACCTCGGGTCAATGACTAACGGCTCACAGTACAAAACATCCTGTTATTGCATAAATGCACACGCTTTGTTTGCGGTTGACATAAAAAAAGTTATGTATGCAATGCAGAACTTAGAATAAACGCTGTAAACAAACGACGACGGTCAACAAAGGACTGGATTGTTCTAGAAAATACAGTCTTCCGGTTTTCATCATCATCATTCAGCCACAAGAAGTGTTGCTCTCACTGCTGGACATAGGCCTCCTCCATGGATTTCCCAAAAGACCGATTGGAAGCGGCTTGCATCCAGCGTCTCCCTGCCACTTGGATGAGATCGTCTGTCCATCTTGTGGCTGGTCGTCCTACGCTGCGCTTGCCGATGTGTCTTAATATTTTCCTTTCAGCATATTGGTTAGGTTAGGTTTTTTTAACGCGGGGAATGCATTTACGCATTTCACTGCCCGCTGTCGGGGGACAACAGAACGGCTTCGTGTGGGACTCCCAGCCCTATGGAGCTAATGTATGTGCTTGTACGCAAATGTTTATGTTTATGGAGCTCTCCTGCTCCGAGACTCACCCACTAAACCCCGCGGTGTTCCTCCCTACTGCTTTACCGGGCCACAGGATAGGTCAGAGGCAAATTCACTGTGACCCGGCAAGAGTTTGTCCCCGAAGGGACTCTACTGGTGGGGAGCCAAAATATTGGTTAGGTTAGGTCTTAGGTTATTTGAATCTGGTGCATAAATAAAGCGACCCTAACTTGTTAATAACGACTAAGCGACCCTAACAAGTTAGGGTCGATTTATTTATGCACCAGATTAAGCAATAAAGCATGTATGATTAATATATCTCAGAAATTATTGTTTTGCTTATTTTGTACATCTACGAGTACTTCCTTCTCCAATGTTTCGCTCCAGTCTATCCAAAGGTTGTCTGTAAGAGATCACTTTAAGTGATAAGGCCGCCCCGTCTGTACTGTTAGATTGAGAAATACCTGCAATACATAATACAATACATAATCCCTTTTTATGTAGAATAAAGTGTCCTCTATCTCTCTTACCAACTGATATTCCTTTCTTTGTCCTCAGATTCTTTTTTTCCTACTCCTTATGGTTGTACTATACCGCGGTCTGAGACGTTCACGGGGTATCTCCTGGTACTGACTGAAAATCAGCGCTGAAGGCTTGTCCATCAGCAAAATGCTGAGTCAGCTGCCATTTATAACAGCAGTGACACGCCGTGACCTTTATATTCCTTCCGTATTCTTCTGACTTTTCGTTTTGTACTATTTTTTGTTTTATTTTTGGATTTGTTTTGTTATTGTCGCGTGTATACTGTTTTTATAATATTTTTTTCTTTTTCTTCTTCTTCTTCTGATATTCTATCAACTTAGCATCCACAAAAAAAGTTTCAACCTAGTGATGTACGTCTGGTAATATTTGCGTTGCCGGAAAACTTCCGCTCTATATGCCCTGAAGTTTTCAGGACGCACCGCCAATTCTACTACGGTTGTCATACATCCCGTACATACGGGGCTGTCACCGTATTTCTCGTCCCGTATTTCAACTAAAGCCGACTGGCAGGTGGTAGCAATGTGCTCGAAAATGTATTGTCAGCGATACAGCGATACGCGGTGCTTGGTCTGTAACATAACATAACATAACATTTACTTACAGGCACATACATTGCTTCTGGCCCCACACTAGGATACCCTGTGTGGTGGGAACCAGAAACAGCGACGGCAAAGGCTTTGGGCGTCGAAAGGGAAAATTTCCCGTATTGATTCTTAAATATTACCCAAACTTCGAAACTTCCTTGTACTTCAGATGCCAAATTGAGGCAGGTGGTAGCAATGTGCTCGAAAATGTATTGTCAGCGATACAGCGATACGCGGTGCTTGGTCTGTAACATAACATAACATAACATTTACTTACAGGCACATACATTGCTTCTGGCCCCACACTAGGATACCCTGTGTGGTGGGAACCAGAAACAGCGACGGCAAAGGCTTTGGGCGTCGAAAGGCAAAATTTCCCGTATTGATTCTTAAATATTACCCAAACTTCGAAACTTCCTTGTACTTCAGATGCCAAATTGAGGCATTTTAGCGCCACAAAACGAGCGACTCGCGCAGTCATACTTATAAGTTTTTTAACCTAGCGGATAATTCCCTATATTGGCAGTACAGGGAGTTTTCGGGCTTAAAATCATTCCTTGTCTGTTTTTATTTAAAGTAATAACTCAATTAAGATGTATAGATATCTAGTATATACTGATAGATTGTATATCTTCCTATAGGGCTTAGAAAATGTCACTCCAGTCTAAGTTTGAGTCATCAGAGTTCTTTGAAAACCAGTCAAAATTATCATCATATCGAGTCAATTTCCACTACAATGGGTGAGTCATTTCGATATGGAGCAACAGAGTTCAGTGGGGTCAGCTAATTATAATATTTACATTTGGACCGTTTGTCGGGTTTACGCTTGACTTTTCTTTTATGTAAATAATTTCTTCCTACTTTAAAATTATAGGAAAAAACGCAAATTAGTGACGCTTCAAAAAACGAACACTTCCCCGATTTCGCAGTAAATTATTTCGATTGTGAATACACGAAATATTTTTTTATTGTTTTGTATGGATGGGAAACTACGCTCTGTGTGCTTAGTGCGAGTTTTTTTAACTACTCGATCGCGTAAACTCATATTCTATAGGAGTGACAAAGCGCGCCAGCTAGTTGTCTCTCTGTCACTCCTATAGAAATTGCAAACGCTCTCGCTATCGAAAGTGAATGAAAAAACTCGCACTAAGGGCCCTGGGCACGCATGGGCAGGCAACCCTATGAAGTGGTCCGTCTTCGCTTATTGTTTCACTTTTTCTTCCTAGAAGTTCGACTCGAGGAACGGAGTATATAAACCTCGTATAATGTGTGCCTAATTGTAAGTTTTATAAAAACAATGCACCGTAGAGGTGTCTCTCATTGTTATTTCGGCAGGTGTTTCTCAAGGAATCGTTCGCATTTGTAGAACTTTGCATTACATCGGTCACCTTGTTCTGAAATTAGCTGTTACAAATTGTTACTAACAGAAGATGTATATATTTTGTAACTTTGTGTTTCAGAAAGGCAATGATCATACATACTTAGATTTATAATCGTCGTCTCTTTGGGTAGAGGAGTTCGAGTAAGAGTAGAATGATTTAATTATGTTTATGCGAGAATGCGTAATTCCTGAGATACTTCAATCATTTAAAACATTGGCATTGTCCTAAAAAAATTAGTTATGTTTATGTATATGAGAAAATTAATTCTGAAAGCCAGGCCAAATATTAAAAGCCGAAACGGCTTCAGCGGTTTTTCTGAAAGTTTTCTTGTATGTTAGGTAGGTCAGAGAATAAGTCGTAGGCTACGTTTGACTAGTCTTTATTACAAACTATAAAACAGTGCCACTACAAATTAAAAATAATAATAATTTGTCCGCTCCGTCTCTGCTCACCATGATTAAGCTTAGCGACTCGGAGCGAAACCTGGTCGAACTCATCCGATAAAAAGAAAAGTAAGTTGATCCGGACCAAAAATTACAAAATAATTATAAGCTAAAAATTGAAAAAAAAAAATCAACTTTCAGAAATGAAGTTGTAGTTAACCCTGTATAATTCATTTCATTTTATTGTGCGATCAAATTAAAATATACACACTACAGTTACATCTACTTATAGCTGAGGCATGAATAATTCATTCCGGCCTGCTTGTATCTATTGAAGCCAAAACAGGAAAGCGGAAGTCTTTGCCCGATTCGTACGCAGATCACGAATCCGTGTTACGCCATTATTGCACTCGCCCACCGGAGTGAACGAAAAAGGTTTCACTCTTTGTGCTCCACAAGCATCTTCAAGGGAAAATTCATAATTTTTTCTACAGATCGTAGGGAAAAAAGGTGCCAGTAGTATTTATCAATCATAATTAATACAGATTTTTAGGATTAACCCTTTATAAGGCAGTCTTAAAACATTGGTTTTGGACTCTATGTCAATCTCAGTGCAATAAAGTTCAAATTATGGTGGCGGTACACGTATGGTACAGAGCCTTATAAGGGTTAAGACTAGGCCACATACCTAGAACTAGTCTTAGGTTTTCGCCTTTAAGTACCTACAAAGCTACATTAGTTATAAATAAACCAATCTTTTGAACCAATCCGGACTTGGCCCCCGTGGTGGAGTGTGGAATATACCTTCCCCAGGAAAGAGACCCGCTGTTACATCTGTTTACTGTTTTGTAAATATGAGCCGAAGTCCCAACTTAACTCAATAAAAAAAAAACTCACGCCCGTTATCCCCGTTATTAACTCAATACTTTTATTGAAACGTTACTGTGTTAACTATGACTCACAGAATTGTGCCTGATATTTATATTTGCACATATTTGCATTCGCACAATACTATCTAATGCACAATGTAGGTACTGCTCATGAGTTATGGCTGACTGACTGTTTGGCCCAAAATGGGATGCGGGAAATAAGGCTATGACAAACGTGTAACTTTTTCAGTAGAGCGTCAAAAGGTCTAATCAAATCTTGTAACACAAAACCAAGAAACGTTTTTTTCAGTACCGAGTAGTTTCAGTACTAATAATTAAACCACTTCCGAAAATTGTTCATTGCACTAACACCGAGAACTACACATCGTACAAGTACACTTGGAGTTTACGTCATTTCGAGGGGACTTGGCTGGGCCTAACCTTATTCATATTGCACCAACTTTTCATTATCAACTTTCCATCACAGGGTTGTCCGTAATTTTAGCAATGAGGCAGCCAATGGTGCTGTATATCATTGCTATACGTCGCGCTGACCACAGTTCAATCCAGTACAAAACTCTTTAGGGAACCAGTTATCTGACCTGACTCTCTCCTCCCCAGTCTGGCAAATACGGCGAGGGCTACGTCGGCTCAGCACGCGGGCTGGCGGTGCACGTACGCGCGAAGGGCCCGACGGGCGCTCAGGACCATTCAGGCTGCACGTGGCCTCTGCTGTCGGCCGCGGCGCCAGCGCAGCCGCTGCCCACCGAGCCCTGGGTCGCTGTCATCCGCCGCGGCAGCTGCAACTTCGAGATCAAGGTCCGTTTGAACTAGGACACTAGCCTAATGTTGCCAAATAGTCTAGTGTTGCCAAAACCTCGGAATAATCGTAATAATCGGGTCAGCACGAGGGTGCTCAAGGTGACAAAAAAAAATCCAGGTTTTGGATGTTTATGTTTGTGATGTAGCTGTTTCTGGTTCTCGCAACACAGGGTATCCTAGTTTGGGGGCAGAAGCAAAATTACGATTATACATGTTAATGTATGAATGAGAATCGGGAGTCATTAAATAATGATAAACTACAACATTGCTCCCACAAATCGTTTTGCTGTATATTGAATGTCGGCAAGGTACAATGTTAGCTGATGCGTACCGGTCGAGTTTTAGTGAAGAAAAATACAGCGAAAAAAAGTCCAATCAAGTAAGTTGACGGGATCAAGTTGTAATGGCTTCTGTACACGGGTAGAGTAAACGGTAGAGTAGAGCGGTAGAGTAGAGTGGTAGAGTACTAACTATCATACTAATCCTATATACCAATGGTGTTTACATTGGTAGAGTTAGTAGGATAGTTAGTACCCTACCGCTCTACTCTACCGTTTACTCTACCCGTGGACAGCAGCCTTAAGGGTCGAGTGGTCGGGGTCTAGTTGTCAATAAATCGCCTCAGAAACGCCCCTGAGTGTTTGACAAAACCACGGTTCCTCAAGCCTTGCCAACTCTTTAAGAAAAACTCCCTTTGTTGATTCGAAACATCATATTTGCCAAATTAGATCTAAGTCCAACCGTGATACTGTGTTAATATAATAACGTACGTACGAATCCAGCGATATAGTTATATTATCTCAATGCGCTGTTACGAAATCGACTCTGGCACACGCGAACCGCCTACGAAACCTCTTGTTTTCAAAATAATAAACCTGCTACAGAGCTCACGATTATGCGATAATACTTAGATAAGAGATAAAGGCGAGTAAATATAACTTCGTTTATTACACAAACGGTATTACGTTTAGCCGTGGACATGACAAACTAGGTATTATGAGGATCATAATATGCGGGTATCACACGGATCATGTGTCAGAGCGATAGTGTGTGTGCCTATTCTGGCAAACTATAATTCATAAGTTTATTATGACATTCGATGTACCTTGCCTAGTCGAGTCGGTAGTATGATTGAGGAGACGTATTTACGTATTTACTGGTATTTAAATTAGATGAAAACAAATTGTTTGCTTTTTCTGTCCCAGAATAAGAGGTAAGAGGCACAAAAGGAAAATGCAATAAAATTTTTTTTTTGTTTCTCCGGATTTTCCAGGATTTACAAAAGGATGACTGGAATGGAACGATTTGAATGTGGTTTTCAAATGGAGATAGTACGGCACCTGTTTTAATATTTTCAATAGTTAGGTTCGATGTGTTTTTGCAATACACTCTGTTTGTCTGCGCCGCCCCCGGTTTTACCGGAAGAGGGGGCGAAACTGTTAGCGGGCACATCGTTAAGTACTTTGTTGTAAAAACCACGGAATGGAAAAAATCAAGAGCATAATGATACCCAACTCAATTAACTTGGCGATTTAAGATGTATTTTCACTTCACTTACACTCGGTAACACACACACTCATCATCATACACTATACGCTAATATTTACATACCTATATAAGCTCACGCCTGTATCCGGGGGTAGGCAGAGACCAGGGACTGGCACATGCCAGTGGCTACCTGCAGTGCCACCAGTGACACCTGTCAGGATCGTGGCAGGCTGCCACTATTCTGACAAATCACTTTCGCCCTTCATTAGTCGTTGCATGCACGCACGTCGGTTTCGGGTGCTATGCGCTAATTAATACCTACCTTATAGAAAAATAAGTTAACTAGTTATGTATTAGGCAACTTTAATTGATACTAATGTTGGTCTTACACAATCGTTCATCATCATCAACCCATTATGTCCCCACCGAGGGGCACGGGTCTCTTCCCAGAGGAAGGTATAGGCCTTACGTTTCGGCCTTACTTAAGTTCGGATTGGTGGAGGCTTGTAAGACTAGTGGCTGGTCTTACTGTCAGATGTTTTCAAGCCGCCCGCGCCCTAAGGCCTCTGTCTTGGCTTAACGACTGCCATCTATCGACGGAAGCCGGCACCAACTGCTTAACGTGCCTTGCGAAGCACGGAACCGCTCGTAAAAAAGCCACTACCGTAAGTCATAGAACTGTCACCCATCCATGCACTGAATGCGCCCTATGTTGCTTAACCTCTTCAGTCCTGACCTTGAAAATAAAAAAAGTTTTCTATTGTTATTTTGTCGACACGGTGTCCCGTGATCGTTTAAGATCACTCGGGCGATAAACATATTTTATTTGGAAGACCAACATTAGTACCTATCTCGCCCAAGTGTAGAAGAGGAGAGCTTTCTGAATTTCTGATACAGGTATCTCCATACTTAAAACGAAGTTAGTTATTGCCCGATGGTGCTAGTGTAAACGTTCGTAAAGTAAATAAACAATTTTTATTTAAATTTTTATTTTATTTTCGTATTTAACTCCACGATTTCAATCAAGCACCCAGGTCTACTGCAGTCTATACCCACGTTTAAGTAAAGAAAGGCGAACGCGTACAGTCGACAGCACATCATCCTATACACCCATGCACTCTACTCCGTTGCATTACGGGCGACTTTGCGACTAAAATGTGAAGGTTGACTTGCTGTCGACTGTACCTACCCATGATCGATTACCTTGACGAGTTAATCCATCCGGCTATCCATGCTAATGGATGGATTGTCAATATAGATTAGTCCAGTGCAACTAGCAAAACGAAAGGGCTTTTGCGTTTGAGTGGTTTCACGATTTGGAATCAAAAATAACCTCACGCACACATCCGTAAAGTGACTGCACCCGAAGGCAACCCTTCCGATGCCTACCGGCAGAGCAGGCTTTCATCATCATCATCATCATCATCATCATCATCAGGCTATATTAGTCCACTGCTGGACATAGCCCTCCCATAATGAGCGCCATAGCGCCCTAACAGGCTTAGCCTCTTGCCAAAGGAATAGTTATGTTTTTTTTTTATTATTTTATTTATTTGGAATAAGAAGAGTTGTTCATCAGTTACAGAACTTAATCTCTCATCAGTTTCAATTATTTAATAATAATTCTTTATCAGTAGTTACGTGATAGATATGAGACAAAGGAAGAATGTGATGCAGCGATAAAGTTAAGCGTATTCTTTTGGAAGACATCTCTCGGTCAAATCAAGGCAAATAAAAGATACCGGCAACTGACAGATGCACTTGCAGCGTCTTATAAATGTTATAAATGTCGACAACCCGAAAGACGAGGCAAATAATCCGAAAACAAAGTGTAAAATGGTGACACCAAGAAACTTTGAGCTCTTGTAATAATACAATTTTTTGGTTGTGTAATAACATGTTCTGTATCTCTATCTATAACATAACATAACATAACATAACATAACATTTACATACAGGCACATATATTGCTTCTGGCCCCACACTAGGATACCCTGTGTCGTGGGAACCAGACTCTCTCTCTCTCTCTCCCTATCCCTTAATGACCCGCTTTGGCTATGTAGGTATTTATATTTTACCAGTCGAGTATTCGGTCCTTAAGATACAATCATTATTTATATTCAGGTTTATACGCAGCAATGGGCCACCGCTGTCACCCTCCCCTTCCCACATATTAATATTAATAATAGGGGAGGGAAAAGCAAATGCAAAAGAGACCTCTCAGGATCGTGATAAGTGGCAGAGCCTAGTCTCTGTTTATGTTATACCCTCTCCCACGGTCCCTTCATGATTTTTTGACACCTCACTTTTGTGAGACTCCCCCCCTCCCCAGTGTGACGTCACATATTTTGCAATCTTACATCCAGAAATTATTGAATTAAAACAGCAGTTCCGAAGTTCGTTTTATTTCCGACAGAGCTGAAAATAGAACGAGAAACAGAGAGAGTGGCAAATGTTTTTGACTTTTTCGTTAATAGTTCAAAGATTATAATAGATTTTGAAAAGTGACGTCACGAAATTTAGGACCCGTCCCACCCCCTTGTCACACAATATCACACTTCGTCGACCTCCTCCCTCCCCCTTATCGTGTGACGTAATTTATGGATGGCCGATGGCATCGGTGTCCGAGGAACTTCCAACGACGCAAATATTAACGTCCGATCGATCATCGGCCTGCTAGTCTAAGATGTGTTTAACACCAACGTCTACAATTACAGGTGCAGAACGCGTGGCGAGCCAACGCCTCAGCCGTCCTCGTCTACAACGATCGAGACACCACTGTTTTGGAGAAGATGAAGCTCGCAACTGATGATGGACGTAAGTCGATGAATATTTTTTACAAGACGCCTCTCATTTTCCCTCTTTCTCACAAAGACCCTGGGTCGTGCACTTAGTTTTTCGAAGGTGGCTCACCTTTTGGCCCACTGAAATTCTACAGGTTAACCCACAATTAGCGTGTAGAATGTCTGCTACACTTGGGAGGAGTGGAGAGCTAAGGAGAGTGCGGGGGGAATGCTACGCAATGTACATCGAATCCTCGAGATAAGCTTTGAATTTTACTTTTACATATATGAGGATTTTTTTTATGTATCATTTATGGGGTTTCTGGTAGGGTTTTATGTCAATTTTGAATTATATTACCAAGAACATGTAATTAAAGAACGAAAACGCAATTCGATATTTGCAATATCGAAATACTCAGGTTTGGGGGTCAGGACGCACTCATGTAACTACATTAAAGAAAGTGTCTAAAAAGTCCGATTCGAGAGCGGCAGGCTCTACTGCATGTAGAACATAGAAAGGAAAAGTCCAGAATCGGGTCAGTACGGATTATTTTGTTGCCTCCTGGGTCTTTTGTCCGCCAGTGCCGAGCACCATACTTCGTCGCAGGTCATGCGACCCTCAAAAATCTTCACTCTCCAGGCGTCTCTATCCACAATAAGTTCATCCCAGCGCGCAAAAAACTGCCATATTCCTGCATCGTGCATACAAAGTTCACAGGACATTTCATAGACATAACGTCCTACGAACATGACATGTTTCGGCGTGTCGCTGTAATTTTTCTGTTTAGTCCATAGTGGCCTTCTAAATATTATTCGCAATTTTCTTTTTGGTTTACTACACGACTTTTGATATTGATTTTGGCAATACTCGGACCGGCCGGTGGTACGCTCATACGATCTGGATTACGGGAAACTCTTTATAGCTTAGGAGCATTCGTATAGGTCCCTTACAAACAGCTTACATTTGCAGGGCACCGGTCTTCGCTCAGGAGAATCTTCTCTTCTCTTAATTACAGCCGTGCATTTTCATTGGGGTAATTTGCACACCTCAGCTTAAAGTTTTTCTCAGGTTTTCTCAAGGTTCACATAATATCTTAACCCTACATCCAGAATTGGGTCTAGTCTCTAGACCATCTGAGGAGCGCGCGTCCCACCCGGTCTATCTAATGCTCCGGATTACAGGAGAGCAAATATAAACTTAAACTCAAACTCAAATATTTTATTCATTGTACAAATAGAATATTGACGACCTCTGTGGCGTAGCGGTTGGCGCGTCTGCTTACCATGCGAGGGGTCCCGGGTTCGATCCCCGGCTGGAGAAAAAAAAAACTCCAGGTCTTGGATGTTTGCATGTTTGTGACGTCGCTTTTTCTGGTTCCCACGACACAGGGTATCCTGGTGTGGGGCCAGAAGCAGTGTATGTGCCTGTGTGTAAATGTTTATGTTTATGTTATGTTATGAACGTCAAAGTTGTTAGTTTCACAATTAATAGATTACATGGAGAAGAAACTAACAAAGAAACTCCACATTTATTCTTTTCAAAACAGTTTTAGCCTAAATTACAAACATTAAAAAAAATACCTACTCTTGGATGTGTTAAACACTAGACACATTTATCCTCTGACTAAATTTAATATTAAACTACTATTTAATGCCATACATCCTTGTCTTCTAAATAATGGTTGATTCTATAATAAGCTTTTTTGCAAAGAGTGTGCTTAACACAATTCTTAAACCGCGGTGGAGGTAACTCTAATACGAGTATATCTTGAGGTATCTTGTTGTCCTTATCACTAAAATGAAAACATTTACATTGGTCAACTTACAAACATCGTCAGCCAATTAGGGCCATGGTTTTGCCGCACGACCACATTTTCGTGAGCACGATTCTGTTGCCATCGCGTGTCGTTTCAGGAGACAGTATCCATGCTATGTTGTCGATTCTCGTGTGACGTCAGTCGGTTATAATGAGATTTGCCATTCAAATGTCTAGGTCTACAGTCCTATAGCAATGTCCATAGAGGGTTGTTCGACTCGGAGTGAAATGAAGACGGCCTCTTCGTCGGTAAAGACGTATTTCAGACTAAGTGTATTTCCATGTTTCTGATTTACTTGTCTGATTACCTTATCCGAAATCTGAAATTTGTGACGTCGCTTTTTCTGGTTCCCACGACACAGGGTATCCTAGTGTGGGACCAGAAGCAATGTATGTGCCTAAATGTAATTTAAAAAATATATATATATATATTTCAACGTAAAGAATTATACGTAGGTATACATAAATTTTGCTTATATTTCAATGTATTTATGTTAGTCGCTGCCTTCGGGCCCAATTTGTAGTGGAGAAAAAGGCAGCGAAGAAGTGTTCCAGCTGTTCCAGTGTCCCTATTTACTTAATTTGCCGTTCTAAGTATCGCAGGATTTTTTTAAAATCCACTTGATTTAAAAAAAATCCTGCTATACTTAGAACAGCAAATTTAAGAAAAAGTATGTATTCCTGTCCATTGGATGAATGACCACGTACATACGGACCTCAAAGTCTGATGTCTGATGTTTCTTTGTTAGTTTCTTCCCCACATAATCTATTAATACTCAAACTAACAACTTTGTCGTTAAACATTTTGTTTTTATTGTGAAAATATTTGAATTTTGATTATTTTGATTTGATTTTTGTGAAGTGAAAAAATTCATACTCTCATTTATTATATCCGGCTAAAAGCGTCTTATCTTATTCAATACGCTTCCAGCCTTCCAGCGCTCTGAACTCTACTAGAGATAATGAGGTGCTTAAACAATATTTATCAACCAATTAAAGGTTGTCGGTAAATTAATTATTGGTTTCAATACACAAACATACGTACGCACGACGACGCGTTGACTTCTCGTAAGACAAACAAAGTAGCATAAAACATTGGAAATACCACTCATTAAATTTACAAAAACTTCCTACTATCCGTTTACGTCGGTAGGCACTTACTATAGGTAATACTTGGCCACAAAAGGTAATGCAGGAACATTGTAATGTTTTTCGTACAAAGTCTGTCAATCAATTTGGCAGTAAAAGTAATAAGAGACGGCTGATGGCTTCAACTTGAATAAATAATGTAACCTTGACAAATGCTTATTCAACTTCGTAGTCGGGAAACATAGTTCTAAATGACTACTCATGAATAACAATGTGACAACGAGATAGTACAACGGTCTTATTGCTATAATGAACACTTCTTCCAGAAAAACGGCCACTGTTAAAGGTAGTTTTTGGTATGACTCGGATGCTCCTAATCTGATACCATACAAATCTAGTGTCATAGCGCTTGTTATCTAACTCCTCCGAAACGGGCGTCCACAGACTTTTGTGAATATTTTTTAAATTATATCTGGTAGTTCTGAGAGTCGGTCCAAACAAATTTTGAGCAGTGTTCACCATTGGATTCGATCGAAGATTTAAGTGGGTGATCGACGGGCGAGTAAGACCGCGGTTTTATGGCTCGTCGGTATAGCTCGCCGGTGTATCATTGCATAACCGCGGTGCTAAACACCGCCGAGCCTGGCTCGCGGCTCGTCGTCATGCTATATTTTTTACTCGGCTCGCCATGCAAAACCTGCTTCAGACTCTGAACAAAACATGTTTGCGACTGTTTTGCTCGCTAGTCGATCAGCGCCAACGAGCCACGAGCCAAGTTCGTCGGTATTTAAAACCACGGTCTTACTCGCTCGTCGAACACCCACCTTAGACCCTATCATG
Source organism: Yponomeuta plumbellus (assembly GCA_947310845.1). Classification (NCBI taxonomy): domain Eukaryota; kingdom Metazoa; phylum Arthropoda; class Insecta; order Lepidoptera; family Yponomeutidae; genus Yponomeuta; species Yponomeuta plumbellus. The sequence goes on from OX371206.1 coordinate 5,678,579, forward strand.
ACCACACTTTGTATATGTAGATTTCAAGCCATACGACCACGTTTACAAGCTCAGTGTTGGAACACAGTGCAATTTCAACTCATTTACACTTATATACAGCACATACAGCAGACAGGGCTACCCCATAGCTCTTATGTTGAGTGCTTAAGTGCTAGAATAGAGCCAGCAGTGCTCTGTCCATTTGTGCCTGGAGTACAAATATGGCGATCCGTTTGAAGTTTGAAGGCCAACTGGTGCGTAAAATACATTGTTCTGAGTCGTTACACTCTCGTATCCTTAGGGCTTACCTTAGAGTAGGGCTGCCATCACCTAAATGGCCGAGGCCGATAAATACGGCAAAAATCCCGGACATTTGGGCTAAATATGGTTTTTTCCCCGGACACCTCTGAAAAAGTATTTTTTGCAGCAAAAATAAAAATATCGTTATTTTTTTTTCAACTCATCGCTTAGTTGTCTATAAAAAAATGGATTGGACAACAAAATTGTCCGGGTTAAGCCCGGACACTTTTAAAAACCCCTGCCGGGCGAGCCCCATACGCCCTTGAAGGGCAACTAGGACAAATCCGGGGAATTCCGGACGGATGGCAGCCCTACCCTAGAGGTACATAGCTAGCTCGTTGGTGCATAGTTAACGTTCGTATGTTTGTTTGGCCTTGTCTGCTTAGCATAGCACAGCGTATCCTTGTTTGGGACCGTACAGGCGATTTTGCTGTGTGAAAGTTATTTATATATTTTTTTTTATAGTAGCCAGCCGATCAAACTTTGTAATTCGATTTTATAACTAACAGTCGCTTACTCTACTAACCTACCAATCCGGACTTGGCCCCCGTGGTGGAGTATGGCCTATACCTTCCTCAGGGAAGAGACCCGTGCCCCTCGGTGGGGACATAATGGGTTGATGAATGGTTTCTAATACACTATCAATCTCTTAACCTGTAGAATTGGAACAGTTACAATGTTTTTTTTTTTTGTTCTATTCGAGGTCATAACGCCACTGATTAATTCTGTCCCACTGCAATGGCCTTCTCTTTCTGCTTTCTATCTTTCTAATCGTAACATAGTGCATGAAAACCAGGCTGTTCATAGTAATTTAACGGATTGTTGGTGTACGAGAAAGCTGGAGAAAACAACAAGGCAGAGCCCAACAGTAATATCAGCTATCCGTTATCATCAAAGTGTATCCGGAATAAGAGATTAATAAAATAATATCTGCTATGCCCAACATCCCCATAAAACGAAAACGAACTCACAGCAGCAGGAAGGAGTTTCAGGGTCGAATATTGGAAATCTAGGTGACACTTATGAAAAAACATAATAACAAATGAAATGTATCGTATTGAATCAATCTGTGACTAATTAGCCCACCAGACAACGCTAAACCCTAATCTAACCAAATCGTGACCAACCACGTGTCCATGCGAACTTGATACCACAGAATACATAATAGTACAGGTTCAGAAGATTCACTCCGCTCTAGCTACATTGCAATTAGGTGCAATTCAGATCGCACGGCGCTACAAAAGATACGCTATATTCACCTACATGTTGCCTCTCTTTCTACCGCCTGTATGTATCATCAGGCCTGTTTCACTAGGCGTGTCGGTATCGAACGCGTAAGTACATGCGGCGACCGCGCCGCGCCGACGGGGAAAATAGGAAGGAATTCAGGCGCCAGAAGAGGTAAGAGTTACGCGGTAGAAAGAGAGGCAACGTTTAGGTGAATATAACGTAGCTTTTTTAGCGCCGTGCGATCTGAATTGCACCTAATTGTATCGCTGCTAGAGTCCCTTTTTCTTTAATTGATTTTGCGGAGTGAATCTTCTGTACTACTATTATATATTCTGTGTCAATGGTATGAAAAACACATCACGTGACCCGCCCATGTGTCTGTCATCGAACTGTAATGCACTAACAGAATCGAGGCCCTGGTCTCTGATTCGCAAAGGTTAGAGCCAATTTCTGAATTGAGAATTTTCGCTAAGTAACTACGATTACTTAACTGTAGTGCTGTCTCGTCCAATTTCTCAGAAAAGAGCGGGACAGAACGTTACTTAAGTATTTACTTAGTGAAATTTCTCAACTCAGAAGCCGGATCATGTCTGCGTCCTCGTGAACGGGTGCCGGTGGTTTTTGCATACTTGTTTAAGAATATCAAATAAATGTCAACTTTTAGTCCGGATTTAAGTAACACGCGTTACAACACCCGTAAGTAAATCCGGACTAAAAGTTGACAATGTGTTGTGCTTACGAAAGTTTTAGTTCAAAAATATCAAATAATGTTTGGCATTGCAAGTATTGATTGCACTCATGGGGTCTTGAATGTTGTATTAGGTGATTTGAGAAAAGATGGTCAGAGTGGAGTTTTTTTTGCTGCCTTTTTCTCCACTACATTCGGCCCCAAGGCAGCGGCTAAAATTAGCAATATAGGTACATTGACATTCAACAAACAAAATGTAAATTCTTTACGTTGAAATAAATTTCTGATTTCTGATCTAAATCATGGTGAGCAGAGTCGTTTGCTCGTCTCTGACTGACTTATATATTTTTGTTTCAATGTGATCTGAGGTTTCTCAGGACCCAAAACTCTAGAGTGATTGGGGGAGGCCTTTGCCCAGCAGTGGGACACAAACATAACGATAGTCTATAACTTTCGTAAGCACTACACAAATTCTAGAATATTTTTTCGTAAAAAAATATTTTTTCTTTTGTATTACCTAGTGTCGTGCATGAGGTGTATTGTATACCCTACCTCTGTACCGGGCATCACTTTACAAAACCACACCCTGTGCTATGTGTATCGCCGTCCGTTCGTTCTCTAATTGGGTTTATTCATGAACCGTCCGCGGACAAGCGACACAACGACACGCGACCTCACACGTGCGATAGGTTAATATCCTGTGGCTATGAAGTTTGTAACGTTCACGGCTAATAACATGGGCCTATTTGTTGAAATGCTTTCAAAACACAGATTTCAAAAAAGTTCAGAAAAGCTTCAAAAAACTACTTCATACGTAAGCTCACGCCTGCATCCTAGAGGGGTTTTTCGCTTCATCGACATTCATTAGTCGTTGCGTGCACGTACGTCGGTTTCGGGTACTTTTTATCTTGCCCTTTGCTAATACATCCCCTATTTGGTCGAAGTGTGTCCGCCTGGGGCGTCCCTTACCGGACTCACATTCGCTCGATATATTTGCTTCGTCAGTCTTTCTTCCTTCATCCATGTCCAAACCAACGCAACATTCCTTTCACAATTCTAGTCTCTACATCCTCTTTCAGTCCACAACGTTCTCTGATCACACTATTGCGTATTCTGTCATTCAAAGTAACACCACACGGGTAATACAAAATATAATAATACGAAATACAAAACATGCGATGTAAATAATATCGACTTTATGTTTTGAAGTTAGAGCCGAGAGTCGCTTGTTCACAACTATAGCGAATTTTAACGGACAACTATCACGACTAAGTAGGCTTTACAAGTTAACGAGTACCTAATAGGCGACCAAATTGTTAAACTAAAATGTCGTACAAAATCCATTTGAAAATCACTTCGATGAAATTGTTAGTTCTGTAAGCAGATAAAACCCCCTCTTTTTACGGAACCTTAGAATGTGGGTGGCCTGACACGCACTTGGCCGATTTTTTGAAGACGGTTACAAAGTAGCAAAAGTAAGTAAAACTAAAATCTCAAAACTGGCAATTACGAGTTCTTAAATGTTACCATAACCATCAAGTTTAAATACCATGATTATCGCCTAAATTATCTTGTCACTAACAAAAATATGTTGGTACACAGGCAGTCACATGCTCTTTTAGACGTCATTAGCATTTTAAGCCATTACGTTTATTGTATTCAGTTCAGATTTGGAGATTAGAACCCTCTCTTTTACACACTAAAAAACGAAATACATTAGCAGGCTTACATTATTATGTTAAGTTTTTCCGTATATGTACACTACTAGCTGTTGCCCGCGACTACGTCCGCGTGGGCTTTAGCTGAGTAAAGTGTTTGCAAATAAGATAGGGATACTTTTAGCGCATGCGAAAGAGCTTTCATACTAACTTCGCAACCCCCTCTTACCCCCTTAAGGGATGATTTTCGAAAGACTACTTTACACGTCTTTCATGACATACTGAATTTCATTCAAATAACTTAAAAAATGGCAAAGTTTCATACTTACTTTGCACCCCCCTTTTATCCCCTTAAGATATGATTTTCAAAAAATTATTTTACATGGTGTTTCAAGAAATTCAATGAAGGACCTTCATTCTGAATTTCATTCGAATAACTTCATAAACGGCAAAGTTTCATACTAACTTTGCATCCCCCTCTTACCTCCTTAAGGGATGATTTTCGAACTAATTTACATGTTTTTCATTACCTTCAATGAAGAATCTTTCTTCTGAATTTCGTTCGAATAACTTCAAAAACGGCAAAGTTTCATACTAACTTTGCACCCCCCTTTTTTCCCCCTTAAGGGATGATTTTCGAAAAAATATTTTACATGTTTTTCATAACTTTTAATGAAGGACCTTCATGTTGAATCTTATTCGAATAACTTCAAAAACGGCAAAGTTTCATACTAAGTTTGCACCCCCCCCTTTTCCCCCTTAAGGGATGATTTTTAAAAAACTATTTTACACGTGTTTCATAATTTTAAATGAAAAACCTTGGTACCAAATTTTATTCGAACAACTTCAAAAACGGCAAAGTTTCATACTAACTTTGAACCCCCATTTTACCCCCTTAGGGGATGAATTTTCAAAAATCCTTTCTTAGTGCTCCCCTACGTTACAAAAAGAACCCCTGTGCAAAATTTCAAGTTTCTAACCCGTATAGTTTAGGCCCTGCGTTGATATGTCAGTCAGTCAGTCAGTCAGTCAGTCAGTCCGTCAGTCAGTCAGTCAGTCAGTCAGTCAGTCAGTCAGTCAGTCAGTCAGTCAGTCAGTCAGTCAGTCAGTCAGCTTCTCCTTTTATATATATAGATTATCTTACGAGAATTTGGTGTTTAATTAAATTTCAACTTTAGTCTCATGTTAGGCCTGACAAACAAACTTTACATACAAAGAAATTATAAGTTCTTATACTATCACTATAATATAAATATAATAATATTTTTAGAAATCTTAAGATATGATAAATAAATAGCTAAATTTTTCTGTAATAAATAAATATCATTTTCAATTCTGTCCGAGTTTATTCCATGCTGTATATTATTACTCCTATATCGTATTCTGTCATAGTGATACCACACCGCAGTATGTGACGCTCGCGAGGTATCTCTTGGCACTGACTGAAAATCAGCGCTGAAGGCTTGCCCATCAGCATAGTGCTGAGTCAGCTGCCATTTATAACAGCAGTGATCCGCCGTGACATTTATTCTCCTTTTGTTTTCTTCGGTTTTTTAATGATTTTTATGTTCTTTTATTGTTTTGGGTTGTTATGGTGGCGTGTGTACAGTTTTTATAATAAATGTTTCTTCTTCTTATTGTTTTTACTAAAAAGTGGACCGTCATACTGTGGATGTCCCTATGGAGCCTATGCTATGCATACCGTACACACGCCAGTCAGTCTCCATCCGCGTGCACATTTCGCCTTGGCAGTGAAACCCGAGAGGCAGTAATCGTGTTACCGGCTGGAGTCAGCTGCCTCTAACTTAATTAGGTACCTACGTTTACCGTAGTCGCGCTTGGAATCGTATTAACTAGCCGTGACGCCTTATGACGATTTGCGCCCGGTCCCAATAACCTGCCAACCAGCTACCACCAGTTAAAATGTTAACTAGTGATAGGCCACTCAATAGAGTGTTCATTTTGTTATGTGTTTTCTTTATTAGTTTGCAACAGGCCGCACTGCGCTCTGGAGCATTTAGGGCTAATGGCACTGACTGAAAATCAGCGCTGAGGGTTCACGCCCTCAGCACTATGCTGAGTCAGCTGCCATTTGCAGCAGCAGAGGCACACCGCGACAAAGTTTGTAGAGTGTTTTTATTGTTTTTTACTGTACCTATTTTGTTTTGTTTTTGTTTTAAGTTTTGAGTTATGTATGTTGTCTGTTGTTGCTATAAACATTTATCTTTCTTTCTTTCTTTTTTTTTAGAAAAGAAAAACGGAACATTTCAATATCGCGTTGACAGCTAACTGTCAGTTATCTGTAGATAGGTTATTGGAACCGGGCATTAGAGGCGAGTTCAATAGAGAAGTGTTTTCGGAGAGTGGTGTCAACCAGCAGTCCTAGTCATTAGTTCTAATGAGCCGTTTTCAGAAGACCTAAAAAAAAAAAAAATATGGCTGTCAAAGGAATGCAATTTTGGACCTCAGCCCAATAGCCATTTGTGATACATCATAAAATAGGTCTCAGCGAGCTGAACAAAAGTTACTACTACGCCAACAGCCAAATGTTTGTCGTTTCGGAGTTATATTTTGTTGAAAATGTTAGTTTTTTTTCAATACTATATAACTCCGAAAGGACAAACATTTGGCTGTTGGCGTCATAGTAACTTTTGTTCAGCTCGCTGAGACCTATTTTATGACGTATCACACATGGCTATTGGGCTGAGGTCCAAAATTGCATTCCTTTGACAGCCATATTATTTTTTTTTTTTTTTAGTTCTTCTGAAAACGGCTCATTCAACGGCTCTACTAATACTCACTCCTCGAATGAATAACTCATCAATTTAATAGTTCTAATAATGCTAACGAATAGCACGCGTTTTACTAATGTGAAAACGGGCCTTAGAGCGACGCTTCGAGCACAGATAAAAAATAATTTTCCTGTGCCTCCATACTTGTGGCTACAACTTCAGTTCGGACTTGAGATCGGAAAGAGTTCCGTTGGAGTACGTACTGTAAGGCCGAACTCAAGTTGTAGCCATGCCAACCGCGTTTGAGTAAATCTTGACTAAACTCGGTTTAGTCACGATTGAGGCCTATGCCCAACAGTGGGCTCTATTTACGGGCGGATTAGATAGATAGAAACTCGGTTAGTCACTAAGTAAGCATTAATTAGTTTAAAACGGTCAGCTGCCTTCGTCACGGGTACACTTGTCGCAGTAAGTAGTTTGAAGGGTGCGATCCGTAAAGTAAAAGAGGGTATCCAGGGGCACGGAACTTTATATATTTATTTATATGGTAAAAGAAAGGCACATTAATTTTATTAATGTGCCTTTTAAATATTTGTGATTAAGTGATCGTTGTAGGTAAATAATATAGGTACGGAGTATAGAGCAATCGTAATAATAAATTAGGTCGGTCGTAGTAAAATAGAAAGACGTTCACGTCCACTCAGTTCGGACGCTCAGGGTTATCTGAACCAAATACGTCCGAACACTGTGGCGAATGTCAAAAACTAGTCAAATTTGGAATTGATAAAGGCCGAAAATCATTAAAAAGCAACGAGGCGATCGCCTCGTTACAGTCTTAATCGTCTTAGACTTATCTTATATTAACTATGTGTGATGATGATAACCTTCAGGATTCACTAAACATAACATTACTTTGACTAACCGCGCTTAATGAAAGTGCTGAAAGTAGGGCTTTAGTGGAACAAGTAGCTGATTTTTATGCAGCGAATTGTTATCGTGATGTCTTCGCAGAATTCGAACCTGACCTAGAACCTGCTCAGCCAGTAAATAAATAAGTAGACCAATTTAGCACGGTAATCTATCGAACAGGTGACTGCAAAAGCTAGCTCGTAAATACAGCTCGGGAAGAAATCTCTTGGATGCTGGCCAACATTCACCGGAGTAGAAAGACCCCGGAAAAATGGGCAAAAAATTCTGCACCGTACCTTTCTACCATTTTTAAAACAGGTCACGATTCACGAGTTATTCACTGTTAAAGTTAATTTTACGTAGTTTTCCGTTTCACCATGTTTTAGCCGACCCCGTGAACGTCGTTTTGCCATATCGTTGCTTTTCTTTCTCAAACTCGAATCCTAAAGACAACTTTTCAGGAGAGAAATAAAACTGTCTGTCTTTTTATACCATGGAGTTTAGGTAAAAAATGAAATGCCATTTCTTAGATGTGGACTATTAGCTATAAATATAAGTAAAACTAAGATACTATCTTTTTTAGCTTTAGTATAGACGCATTTTTTGAGAAACGGGTTTGCTGCATTTTTTTAAGATACGAGTTTGAGAAAGTAAGGCAATGATATTAATAATTAGGACAATACAAAAAAATCATAAATCTCGGATGAGCCGTTTCGAGAAGTTTGGTGACAAACACTGTAACACGAGATTGTTATGTGTATTAGATTTCATCGGTAACTTATGTTACGTCTATATCTGTCCTGGAAAGCCTTTATATCAATGGTGGGGTTTGTACGAAACCGACAGGCGTGCATGCAACGACTAATGAATGTCTATGAAGCGAAAGCGATTTCTCACTTGTCAGGATTGTGGCAGGTGGCGACCCTGGTCTTTGCCAACCCCTCTAGGATACAGGCGTGAGCGTATGTATGTATGTGGGGTTTTTTACATGCTTTCTTTGAAACAAAATCTTAGTTAGCAGACTACAGATCTGTTTTGGGTTATCGGGTTTCTAGAAGTTTTTTTTACAAATTGTCGACACTCTTAAGGAGTGTAAGTACATAATTGTAATTTAGTGCAATTGACTTTTTATAGATTATGGTTTCATTGCAGCTTTGCAAACAACTCTCTAGATACTTGACGGGTCACAGTTTGAATGTACTGTACAGACAATATTTACGCCGATCCAAATTCCAAAAACGTAAAGGTAGATCAGCGTTTTTCTGTACGTAGTAACACGACAGATGTTTTCGGAGCCAAATTCCAATGTTTTCACAAGTGCTCTTGAGTTGATATTTAGAAAATATTCTTTTGACATTACCAGTCCATGCAAATAGTACTATCGTGGGCCTCATTCCTTATGGGCCCACGATACTATTTGAATAGATGTTAATTTCATAACGGTTGTTTATTGACATAACACCATTATGAACATTTTTTCAAAGGCACAATGCTCGGGAAAACAAAGGATTGTATCTAGTATCGTTTATACAACGTTCCACCTCAAAGATCCTATATTAATTTTCAAGTTTTCTTTTAGAAAACGTATTTGAAATGATTGCAGACCTTCGAGATCTCGATGTTTTGAATACATTTCGCCATGTATTCAAAACAACCTGCATCATCTCAAACAAGCGTAGCGCTGGTTTATACATGCAAAAATGATGTTGGTTCCGGGCTATAATCTATTCTTTGCGCGTCCATGGCGTGTTTTTTTATTATTATTCAGTATTTAGTTTAAAACGATTACATTAACCAGCGTGTACTCTGTTTGAAGTGATGCCGCACAGTGGGCTGAAAATCGCTTCCCATAGACTTAGAGATCGAATGTTCAATTGTTGATTTTTTTTCACAGGAATCCACTAAGGAAGGCTAATCTGTCAATATATTTGAAGCACAGTAAGTTTGGCATTGTATAAGTACTTCTTTTTTTTTCACTTAGTTAAAAAAATGTATGGAGATTACTATAAAATTGGCCATAACTTGATTATCGCACATTTGCGCGTTATTTCCTTCAACACTATTATTGCCTACATTATTTTGGATTTTTCTACATACTGCACTGTGGGCGTACTCGTGCGGTTTTGGTCGAAAAAAAAATAAAATGAATTTAAAATATTTTTTCAAGTTATTTATGCGTATATTTTGTTTAAATTATGTACTTATATGAATATTAAGAATCATAAAATATAACTAAAAAATAATTACATGTAAAAATAAATAAGCCTATACAAGTACACCATTAAAATACTAGCTACAAATCCTTTACATTACAATAGGTACAAAAAATACAAGTATAACGTACAATAAATATGAATAAAAGAATTACAATAATAAATTGCAAACAAAAATCATACAAATTATTCATCTAAATCAGTTTCTTCCTCCGTATCTGTGTCAGTTTCAATATTTTCGACGTTACAGAACTCAATATCATGTTGTTGTAATATTAAAAGATCTAACGCTTCTTGACTTATTTTTTTCTTTAATGCTACCCTCATAACTGGTCGCATTGAAGAAATAAAAGGATCAGAAGTGAGAAGCATCCTTTTAATGATATCTTCGTTTGAATTCTTTCTGCTGTTCTTTCGCGAGTGAAATTCTCTGTAACGTCGAAAATCCTTGTTGCGAGCTTTGGATGCTTCTTCAGATAAGATCCCAGTAGGGACCAGGGACATCCTTTTAATTTCAGCACCATGAATTAGCAACTTATGCACTGTAGCTGGCATATAGTACCAGCCACAGAACAAAAAAAAAGAGTAGAAATCGTAAGTGGGCGGTGCCCGCGTGCCTCACATTAGCAATGTATTGCATAAGCGTAGTCTATGACAGTTTTTCTTACCTCAGTTGCCGTGCGCTTCTAGTAAAGAAAACAATTGTGAAAACTCTACTAAAATGCCTTATTGTGCTGTGTTAGAGTGCAAAAATAAAAGTTGGAACCAAAATGTACCGATCATGCCGTAACATTCCATCGGTAAGTTGTATTTCCATTGTATTTAATTTAATAGAAATTAAATTTGTAATGACATGAACAAGGAAAGCAATCCGAAAGTGAGAAAGTAAAACCACCTTTATTTACTGGAGTATAATGTTCAATTTTCGTCGAAGTCTGCGTACTTTTTCTACAAATTTCTGTCAACATTTGAATGCTACTCAAATGAGTAGCAATTGCAGCTGGGACACAACATTATAAAAATATATCGATAATATTTTGTCTATGACTTAGCAGTAATAAATAATTATCGGTACTTTAGGTAGAGTACCTGCGTCTAATTAGGTACTTTGGGAAAATAATTGTCGTTATTTTATTTTAATTGAAGACCTCTGTGGCGCAGTGGTTAGTGCATCTGACTACCATGCGAGAGATCCCGGGTTCGAATCCCGGCTGAGGACAAAAAAAATCCCAGGTCTTGTATGTTTACATGTTTGTGACGTCGTTGTTTCTGGTGCCCACGACACAGGGTATCCCAGGGTGGGGCCAGAGGCAATGTATGTGCCTGTATGTAAGTGTTTATTATCATCTTTTATTATTATTTAACACATTTTTAGTTGCAATTGTTTTTGATACTGCGCAAAATTTATTGTTCATGTTCCTTGACGCTGTTTAGTTCCTTTGCGAGAATGTGGTCCTGACTGCAGTATCATGTCATTTTTGTAAACTTTTAATCCGGATCAACTTACCCTTCCCATTTTGAGACGAGCAACCGAACGACGCAAGCTCCGTCTCTGCTCACCACCCACTCACTGCTCTGCGTATCGGAGCGAAACCTAGTCGGACTCGTCCGATAAAACAACACCCGTAAGTAGATCCGGACTAAATGTTTACAATGTGTTGTGCCGAAAGTTTTAGTTCAAAAAACATGTCATTTTTATTAGTATAGATTGGCATATTGTCATCAAAACTATCAACGCTTACTCCTTATATGTATGGGGCAGTCTCGTGACTTTCGTTGGCAAATGTTGAAGCACAAGCGTTGATGGATAACGACATTTTAAATAAATAAATAAAAAATTAAACAAACTATACATACGATAAGTTTGATGGGCCTCGTTTCAAAAGCGACTATGGTTAGTTTCATATGAGAATTCCATATACGTTGCGTAGCCGATCATCCAGAAGGTAGGTTAATATACTAACCGGCTGCGTAATTTACATCGAACTGTGGTACAGTTTGGCAGAAGGGAATACATTATGTTACTTTGTCAATGTAGGTACTAAAAAAAATAAATGATTAAGAAACATTGTCATAACAAAATTCATTTTCAACTGTCGCTTTATGAAACAGTTCTATAATTTGTCGATATGGCAATATGTCCCATCCTTAGCCTGAGTAGCAACATAGCAGATAGTTTTTTTTCAATATTCGACTTTATGGCATAGAACTTAAAGCTTCTCGACGATCACACGCGGCGGTAGTTCCATCTAATGTACAGTAGCGGTACTACAAAACAAAGATCGTATGTCAAACTTAATTTCATCATTATTGTTTATATGATTGAAAAGGTTCATATTTTACTTGGAACTTTTGTGATGTAGACCTTTTCAGAATTGCCTTTATTTGCCAATGGCAGCTTGGCATTCACAGTGTGCGTTTGATTTGTGTGTGTGAGTTTGGCCACACTGGTTTTCCTACTGATAGGTCATGTCACTATTTCTACTCTTTTTTTTTTGTTCTGTGGTACCAGCTGTATTGTTCCAGGTACCTTTCTGCAGTACTTCGGGCATATTTTTTGTACTTATCGACATTTATTTCTTCACCAGATGTAATGACTTGAAGTATTACTGCAAATCTTCGAATCAATTCTTCATCCACTCCTGTTATCTTGGCTGTCTGTTTTGGGTCTTCGAAAAAATTTTCGTGCGGTATTTCCATCGTTTGTCGTTCCAGAGCCCTGTTTGACCACGTTGACGAGAAGTCCAAGCTCCTGTCGGAATCGGTCTTGCACCAGCGGCTTTTTGGCCAACATGACAGCCTTATCTGTATCTCCTCTTACTGCCCAAGTTTTCAACTCCAGTCTGTATGCTATATGTAGCAAACATTCCATGCAGTTAATTTGAGCATGTAAGGGAGATAAGCCGAATTTCAACATGTGGTCGGCTACTTCTCTTCGTATTACTGCATCAATATTGTTCATCTCGCTCGGTTTTGCTAGACATACGTAGCAAGTTGCACTGGATCGAGCTTTGGATAAATAAATGCAAACTTTTCCGTCGATCATAGTCATGACTAGATCATGATTTATTTTTATATTTCTGCATTCTGAGGGCACCAATGCACCTATTTCCTCTTCCATTTTCTTCATTTCTTCTTTGACGAGGGACTCGCTTTCTTTTGCGAACAGAAACTGTACAGGTCTACAGTGGAAAACTGAGCATGGCTTCGGGTTTCTCCATACAACTTCAGTCCCGTTAGTTAACTGCAGTGGAACAAGTGTTGTGATAAACAGAGATTCATCTGTTTCACCTCCTTCAATGCTTTGCTTGTATCTGATTTGGCTTGATGAACCATCGAACCCCCACTTGGATAGCAAAACCAGTGTCTTACCCATATAAGCAGCCGCTTCTGGTAAGGTTTTCAAAATTTTGTTGTATGGTTATATTTAACAGAGCTTGGAGATCTATTTTCGCCATGGTGTCATTTATAATGAAGGCTTGATCCGGGGGATAACAGCTTGACTTCGCTAGCTGAATCTTGAAATACTATGGGTAGAAATCTGTTAAGCCCTCACGAATTGTCACCTCTCTCAGAGTAATATATTTCCACTTTGATAATCCCAGAGACAATAAAAGACGTAGCGCTTTTTCTGGTGTAAGTGCAGTTTTCTTTCACTTGTTAATTTCTATATCATTATAGATTTTTACTGCTTCTTCAGGATTCTTCATTAAATGTTCTATTACTTTAGCTAAACATTCGTTTCCTTCTTTCTTCAATTTTTCTAATATGACACAGATTGACTCATTGGTGTCTTCATGGCTTTCATGTTGTAGTCTCCTTTTCCTTTGTTTTGCTCCCAAAGATTCAAATGGTTTTCTTGACTGTAAAGTAGTTGAAGTTCCAGCATCAACTGAGTGGCTAGTTGAAGATACTTCAATGCAAGAACTTGTGCCTTCTTGATATACTGAAGCTGGTCCATCTGGTATACTATGTGTAACAACACAACATGGCCAGTCAATACTCATTACGAGCCAGTCTTCATATTTTTTTCTAAAGATTTCCTGGTTTCTATTCGCTGTCTTCCATTTCTTGGTAACTTCTTGGCTGAATCTCCGACAGAATTCCTGAAGTATATCGAGATCTTCATCGGACAGATGTAGGTTTAATAGCGATACAACTTTTTCCAATAAAGTAGAGTAGTTGCTTAGCTTTCCACACTGCTTGAAAATCACGAACAAGTCAAGTTTAGTTGTCAGAATTGGTGATGCCATATTTTTCACTTTATGATTTGGGTAAGTATGTTTCTGTAACAGGACACAATGTCAATTAACACAGAAAATATTATACCCTCTATATAAACGCAACTACAGTACCCCTAATGGTACGAATTAGTAAATTACACCTAAGGTATACAATTCCTAGTATACCTCAGGTGTAGATAACTAATTCGGTGATTAGTAATTATATTTAATTGCTGGTCAGCTGGTCACAGTTATATTTCACTGCAACTAAGAGGTGATTAAATATAAATTTGAGTTTCTTTTGTATATCAATTCACATCATAAATTATGTTATTGTTAATTATAAGTCTTACTAATCTGTCTATCTAACCAGCCCATAAGTTTTCGAATATTTTTTTAATTAAAGGAGATTTTCCGTCCATTTCAATATTGATTCAAACTGTACTAATTGCTGTTGTTATTGTTGTTGTATAATGTTATTGGACAACCTCTGTGGTGGAGTGGGTAGCGCATCTGCCTACGATGCGAGAGGTCCCGGGTTCCAATCCCGGCTGGGAAAAAAAAAGAAACCCAGGTCTTGGATGTTTACATGATTGTGACGTCACTGTTTCTGTGTCCACGACACAGGGTATCCTAGTGTGGGGCCAGAAGCAATGTGTGTGCCTGTATGTAAATGTTATGTTATGTTAATAACGAGATATACACATTAATAACTTTAAAAAAAAAATTAAATCTATTTCATTTTTTTCGTTATGGCCAATTTTGTAGTAATCTCCATACATTTTTTTTAACTAAGTAAAAATAAAAGTACTTGCACAATGCTTAAGTTACTGTACTTCAAATATGTTGACAGATTACCCTTCCTTAGTGGATTCCTGTGAAAAAAAATCAACAATTGAACATTCGATCTCTAAGTCTATGGGAAGCGATTTTCAGCCCACTGTGTGCCGGTAGCCTAAACATTCGAAAGTCGCCGGATCGACCCGATGCAAATGTCACTTGCCTTTGAGAATTTCTAGCAGGTAACTTCTGCATTCGAAGACACTCTGAGTACTCTGACACACCACATTAAGTCCCTAGGTACCCGACCAAAGCTTTTTTTAGGAGCGCAAGTCAGTGCAGTTATTCAGCGCGAAAATGATGTCCGTTATTGAAATAGTCATTAGTCAATAGTCATAATAGTCAATACGTATTGAAAGCATTCAGATGCTTAGTATACTTCATCATCAAACCATTATGTCACCACCGAGGGGCACGGGTCTCTTCCCTGAGACCCGTGCCCCAAACAGACGAAATATACAAAATCTTCTTCAATAATAAAACGATCCGTTAAAATATTACATAAGCTGGAGGTTAATGCCCGGTTCCTATAATATACGCCTACCGCCTACGATCCGTTTTCCCTACAATTTATTGACGGTTCGTAAGAATTTCGTAGGAATTGTAACCGATCGTAAGCAAAAACGAAGCGTTTTGTGGATATTGGAACCGGGCATTAGTAGACACCTGACTGTACATATTGTAATGTCAGCAATTCAACACTGTGTCTTATCACATCGTTGCAGTATCGGCGGATGAAAGGGAACTTGACAAAAGTCGGGTCTCTCTTACATAAAGACACAGTAGAGTCTGTAAGCGAATTAGAAAGTGTTTTGTGAAAAGTGCCCGCCTGCCAAGCGTGGCGGTTATGGCAAAACCTTTCATGCTAAATGAAAACCTTTCGTGCTTCCCAGAAAATAATAACCAGAAACTTGGAAAACCATCAGGGAGCTCTATGTCCTGCCACAGTGGGCGTCAAATGGCTCATGATGAAAAAATGAAAATTAGGACGGCTGGTAAAGTCCATGAAAAACCCATACAATTATACGGAATAACATTAGAACACGATTGTTTAAGATAAGCTATACGGTGTAAAATATGACAAAATGATTATGAGAATACTGCAGCGTTGTAAAATGTGTGTAGGTAAATAAGTAAAAGTGACACACTCAGGTGTGCGTTGTTTATCTCGAAGTACTTGGTATTTGAATTGTTACGTGTGACACTGTAAATAAGACTTATCTTATCAACAAAAGGCTCTATATCGTCAAAGGTTAATAAGACAACTGCCAAGACAATTAGCAACCGCGCTTTGTGAAGGTTATATACCTTTATTTCATATCTTTGCTTCCGCTACAAAAATTTATTACAATAAGTCGTTTTTTTATATAATTCATATCTAGTGCCCCAATTACTACTTATAAAGGGAGCAACTAGAAGAAGATAAAATTCACATGTTTTTAATATGGCTCATCCGGGATGTTAACGACGGAAATACACTTTTAAAAACTGGACTACCTAAGTATGTTTTGGTACAGGTATAGTAAGACGTTGAGACACTTTACAAATTCGGTCTCTAAATAAATGTATGTTTTTTTTCCCTATGATTCCGTAAGTAGGTAACCAATTTCGCGTACGCCTAGTAGATTAACACAAAAAAAGAGGCGAAAATCAAAAAGTTTAGAAATCTGGCCAGCCCAAGGGGAGGTGAGGAGGGAGGGTGGGGCGGGTCTAAAAAAAATCACGTAATTTATGGATGGATTAATTTAAGGCAAAATATTCTTTCGCTTCATCGACATTCATTAGTCACTGTTTCCACTGTATTGTGACATACATAAAAACGGAGATTACGCAGGTATTTCAATGCAATGTTTATCTCTCCCTTTCAGGCAACATCAGCGCCGTGTTCACGTACAAGTGGAAGGGCGAGGAGATCACGAGGCTCATCGACAACGGCACTCGCGTCATGATCGGGATAATCAAGGGCCGGAGCTATACGCAGATCAACAATAACATCAACAAGTGGGTAGAAACAGAGCTGGAGAGTGAGACAGAGGCAAAGAGTGAGAGGGAAGGAGATTGAGCTTCTTATGTAGATGGACCAACTTATGTATTAGACTTAGGGTAGTTTGAGAATAGAGTGGAGTTTTTTTTCGCTGCCTTTTTCTCCACTTCATTCGTTCTCAAGGCAGCGGCTAACATTAACATTATAAATAAATACATTGACGTTCAATAGAATGATGTGATGAAGTGAAATAAATTTGTGATTTCTGGAGGAGGGGTCCTTTGCTAGTATTACAGACGAGAAATTATCAAATGATCAGAAAATTAAAATATCTGATCAGAGTATTTCGATGATCGAGTCATTATTTCGGTTAGAAAATTGAATGTGATCACAAAATAAAATATTTTTTTCTTGATACTTTTGTTGCAGTTACATTAAATTAAAGTTGACTAATAATTATTATAAATTAAGAAACATAATAATAAATGAGTAAAAATACAAATCCTTTATTTTACCTAAGATCCTACACCAAAATAGCTAAAATTAGTAACATAAAAAAAGGGTTAAATCTAGGCATTTAAGACCACATAAGGGTATAGGCCTCCTCCAGTCTCTTTCAGCCATCTCTATCTTGCGCAATTACATTCAAATAGTAAATTTCGGACCATAAAATCCATACTAACCTAACCTAACCTAAAAAATATCGAAGAAACATAATTGAAAACATAATTGATTGGTTGGTTAGTCGATTGATCAACTAAATATAATTATATTAGTCAATCAATCAACCAACCACTTAATCAACTAATATGCTTTTTCTCAAAATGATGCCACATAGGGCAATCTGCCAAGGTATTGGTATTGTCTTTTGTTTTGCCCAGCTAGTACAAGGTCTACGGCTGGTTTTAGAGTCACGCTGACCACGCGCTGACCGTCAGCGCTGATAGACAAAATTTATGGCTTGTCAGCGCTGAAGGGTCGGCGTTTTTCTAAAACGCTCCTTAGGACGTAGTACATATTGGCCTGTCAGCGCCGAGTGTCAGCGTAAACCGGCCTACCGGCTTCTTCTTTTGCCTGGCCGTCCTTTCCACGATGTTGTTCTCTTTGTCCATCTGTCTTCTTGCATCCTAGCAATACGTCCTGCTCACTGCCATATTTTTTTTATTAATAATAAGAGTCAAATAGAAAAACTTTTATTCGCTTATCAAGATAAGATAAGAATATGCTTTATTGCACACAAGAAACAAGAAAGTTACAATTTAAAAAAGTACAGTTCGCGGCCTTTTTGTTAACAGCAATTTCAAATATTAATTTGACACTTTTAACGCCAGAGGTTGCATGTCCACACTCTCTTAAATATTCCTTATTGTTAAAAATACATCTGTTATTTTTCTTCAACTGACCGTTGTTGTTGTTTTAGAGATGGGCAGTCGAGAAATGCATAAACCCTTTAAGTTTGAGGTACCTATGATTATACTTGAGCCATTACAAACGTGCGCACCGAGTCATTAAAGTGCGAGCGAGAGTTCCGATATGCCTGACATGCCTCCTATATGTGTGAAAGGTCTGATACAAATGTTTTTGACTCAGTTAGCACGTTTGTAATGGCTCAAGTATAGTTTTAGTTACCTATATTGGAAGTCATTTGGTCGAGTAAGTAAATTTCGTTTTTTAATAGGTTTTACCTAACTTATTTAGAATAAGACGTTCTTATAAAATAATAAGGTTACACCGTGCACAAAGCAAAACCTATTTTATTACGCTTAAAAAAATCTAATACATGTAAATCGAATGGCCCTCGTTAGGGATAATATATAATAGTTTACGGCCACGGTGAGTCAATCTTCTGTTATCGCTAACGCCGCACGCCGGCGCCGTCCCTGATCTCGGTAAGTTTTTTTTTTTATGTTTCAAGCATCGCTTTCCTTATCAATCACTTTTATTTCACCTATTATATAATAATATTATATACTATTGTTATATTAAATATGTTAAAATTGGCCAATAATTATTATTTATAAAATAAGATCAATAAAAAATATTAAGAATGAGAATAAAATAGAAAAAAGCATTATATTAATCCCACATGCGTCCCACTATAGGGCACATGCTTTCTCTCACAGAGTACAGGTTTTGATCACCCTGCATGCGCACCGCGGATGGGCTATTTAAAACGTTGAGGTTTCTTTCAAAGTTAGCGCCTAGTATTGCTATATATTGATTTATCACTCGTATCGCTCGTAGCCTGGGCTGTCTGAGTGATCTTGAACGATCACTAAGGTTAAGCAACATACGGCGCGTTCAGTCTATGGATGGATCACCGTCTATGACTAACGCTAGTGGCATTTTTTCCGAGCGATTCCGTGCTTCGCAAGGTACGTTAAGCAGTTGGTGCCGGCTGCCGTCGATAGATGGCAGTCATTAAGCCAAGTCAGAGGCCTTAAGGCGGCTTCAAGACTTCTGACAGTAAGACTAGTCTTACAAGCCTCCACCAATCCGGACTAGGCCCCCGTGGTGGAGTATGGCCTATACCTTCCTCAGGGAAGAGATCGACGGCAGCCGGCACCAACTGCTTAACGTGCCTTGCGAAGCACGGAACCGCTCGGAAAAATGCCACTAGCGTTAGTCATAGATGGTCACCCATCCATGCACTGAACGCGCCCTATGTTGCTTAACGTTCTTGATCGTTTAAGATCACTCAGGCGGCCGGGGCTACGAGTGATTCAGTGATACTTACAGTGCTTAAAGCTAAAATACAACAATGACCTCGATATTTTTTATTTTTTTATGTTTAGTTTAGTCAAAACAATAAATGTACTTATAAGCAGCAATCTGTGGAACCAGGACAAACCGTTAAAGGAATATTGTTGAACGTTTCTAGTTATTTCTTAATGTTTCTTTTGAGCTTTTCTATGTCCTCTAAGTAGCTGAAAGAGCATTATATATCTCTATCATAACAATATATTTATTTAATTATTGTTTTTTATGTATTCTATTTATTTTTACAGCTATTTAGTCCGTTTAGTGTATTTTTCCTGCATAACGTAGGCTATTGTTAGGATTTTTGTAGTTTATGTAGTCTATTTTGTACACGAATACAGACCCGGTTTTTTATCGCTGCAGCGCGCTGCTCCGATTCTCTAAGGTTTACTGAAAGAAATCTCTTACAGAGATTAGCTCGGCTTTGTGCATGTTGTCCTTTATGTAATGTTATGTTCAATGATACGTGTGCTATAAAGTATTATGAAAGTTATACCACTCTGTTTGTCCACAGAACATCGGTCCTGTTCGTCTCGATCTCGTTCATCGTGCTGATGGTGATATCGCTGGCTTGGCTCGTGTTCTACTACATACAGCGCTTCCGCTACATACACGCCAAGGACCGGCTCTCTGTGAGTAGCCATCTAAGGACTGATGCCTCTTTGGTCTGCCCCAGAGGTTCATAATTTTTTTTTCTTGAGGACCACTTTCAAAGTTTTACTATTTTCGGTAGACCCCTGTGGTTACGATATTCCCCGATCTGATCATAGATGGATATTTCGACGCCTTACTGCTAAAACCGACTATCTGCATAAAATGTTGTTCCGAGAAAACTCGAGTTTAAGTTTTGGATGTCGTTTTATATATTAAAACTTGTAATTGTGGATGCTAAGTTTGTGTTTTTGTTTCCGTTATTTCGACCACTATGTAGATCTTGAAGAGTACATTCTGGTGGTATATCCTCGTGAGGCCCAATGTCTTCAAGTGATCACAAAATCAATTGTTATTTTCAAGGTCGGGCCTTACGAGGATATTAACTCAGTTTTGACAAAAAGGGCACTTTGTTGGTTTTAGCAGTAGGGCGTCGATTTAATGAAGAAAATAATTTAAAAAAACATTGATTTATCATGAACTTAGTTTAGCTTAGTTGTGGCTGAATACTCGAAATGTCTAAACTGTTCAAAATGCTTTGTTCACAGAAAAGACTGTGCTGCGCCGCTAAGAAGGCGCTCTCTAAAATACCTGTAAAGAGTTTGAAGACTGAGGATAGAGTAAGTATTTAGACCAAAAATATTCTCTATCTGGAGAAGAACACTTCTGTCATCACTGCAGTAGACTTTAAGTCATCATCAACCCATTTTGTCCCCACCGAGGGGCACGGGTCTCTTCCCTGAGGAAGATATAGGCCATACTCCACCACGGGGGCAAAGTCCGGATTGTTGGAGGCTTTCTAAGACTAGTGACTGCTCTTACTGTCAGAAGTTTTCAAGCCGCCCTAAGGCCTCTGACTTGGCTCAACTACTGCCATCTATCTACGGCAGCCGGCACCAATTGCTTAACGTGCCTTGTGAAGCACGGAACCGCTCGGAAAAATGCCACTAGCGTTATTATTATAATTAAATTCTTTATTGCACAAAACACTTAATGCTTGTTCACCCATCCATGCACTGAACGCGCCCTATGTTGCTTAACCTTCGTGACCGTTTAAGATCACTCAGGCAGCCGGGGCTAAGTCGCAAGTTAATTAATATGACAAAATGACGCTTGCCTACTGACGTATAAAATTTTAGAACATAATGCAAGTTATCTGCATCTGCTCACCATGCGAGAGGTCCCGGGTTCGAACCGCGACTGGGGAGAAAAAAAAAAGAAAACCCAGGTCTTAGATGTTTACAGTTTGTGACGTCGCTGTTTCTGGTTCCCACAACACAGGGTATCCTAGCGCGGGGCCAGAAACAATGTATGTGCCTGTGTGTAAATGTTGTTTATGTTTATCGTTTCCTCTCCCACAGGAAGTGCAAGGCGACGGCGAGTGCTGTGCGATCTGCATAGAGCCTTACAAGGTCTCGGAGACCCTTCGCTCGCTGCCCTGCAGACACGAGTTCCACAAGAACTGCATCGACCCTTGGCTGCTGGAACACCGCACCTGTCCGATGTGCAAGATGGACATACTCAAATACTACGGGTTTGTGGTAAGTGTTACAGACGGCGTAAGAAACACGATGCACTTAGATCTTTAGACCTTCTAAACGCGATGCACTTAGAAGGTTTTGTCGTCGTCAAATATGGTAATAATTAAATTTCGGACATTTGAAACATATTTATGCATTCCTATACATAGTTTTTTTAATTAGGAAAACTGGTTTCCAAAATTTGTAATTTTGTAATAAAAGATTTTTTAATCAAAACCTTAAAGAAATATGTATAGTTTATTCGCATTTTAATTATCCATTAAACGCTCGGAACACATTCACCAAAAGTATACTAATTTTACTACAGTCACGGAAAACTTTACTTTATGCGGGCGAAACAGCAGGGTCCATGTAAGAACAGCATTACCACCTTTGACGACCTCTGTGACGCAGCGGTTAGCGCATCTGCCTACCATGCTATAGGTTCCGGGTTCGAATCCCGGCTGGGGACAAAAAACCCAGGTATGGGATGTTTACATGTTTGTGATGTCGCTGTTTCTGGTTCCCGACACAGGGTATCCTAGTGTGGGGCCAGAAGCCATATATCGCACCTCCAGAACTAAAGTGACTGAACTTAAAATTTGCAACTTTTGGGAAATGAAGAAAATGTATTCGGCACTCTGAGCGAGTTGCTCAAGAAAAAACAGACCGCAATATTCCTCCATCTCTCTTTGACCAAATAAACTCGGTTTTTTAATAAAGGCATGAAAGAATATACCCTTTTGAGTCATTCTGAGTATTTAACTCATTTTAGTCAAATTTTGAGTTAGGTCACTTTAGCTCTGGAGGTGCGATATGTGCCTGAATGTAAAATTTTATATTTAATAATCCAAAACGTTTCATTCCAGTTCACGGGCAGCCAAGAGAGCATCTTACAGCTGGAGGTGGACGAGGCGCGGAGTCGCGCGCTCAGCCCGGCGCGGATTCGGCAGCCGCTCACACTGGTAGGGCCACATTCCCTGAAGACTTACCAGTGGCGTAGCGTGGGTATCAGCCGCCCGGGGCGGTATAATTTGCCGCCCTCTTATTAGTCCAGTCCATTATTGGCTCCGACACTTATTGCAGAAAATAACCAAAAAAACTATGTCAGAAGTCCTATATAAAAGAAGTGTGAACCAATTTTTTTACAAATACAAATTTAAAAATGTTATTCTTCTAGATTACCAAATCAGTAGCTAGCTGTATCGGTGACATTACTTATATTTGAAATTTTTAATTCAGCGTCTCCGTCTTGTACAGAATACCTCTTATTTCTATCGGTTTAAAAGCTTACAATTTTTTTAAAATGAAATGTGAAGTTTTGCCGCCCCCTAAAAGTGCCGCCCGGGGCGGACCGCCCCCTCCGCCCCCACTACGCTACGCCACTGAGACTTACTTTTGAAGCCTGGCCTGCCTGTAAAATTATTCCCATTGAAGCTAGAACCACTCTCATCCTACGCTGCAGACGGAACAATACGTGCGAATATATTTCACTGAGGTTGTACGGATGACTCGGAAGTCCAAACAGTGTCTGAGTGCGTATACTGAGTTTTGTCATTCACTTTCGATAGCGAGAGCGTTTGCGAATTGCATAGGAGTGACAAAGCGCGCCATCTAGTTGTCTCTTTGTCACTCCTATGCAAATCGCAAACGCTCTCACTATCGAGAGTGAATGAAAAAACTTAGTATACGCACTCAGAGTGCTTATACTGAGTTTGTTCATTCACTTTCGATAGCGAGAGCATTTGCAGTTTGTATAGGAGTGACAGAGCGCGCCACCTAGTTGTCTCTTTGTCACTCCTATGCAAATCGCAAATGCTCTCGCTATCGAAAGTGAATGAAAAAACTCAGTATACGCACTCTGATGTCAAATACACGAATTTAGGATCAGTGTGGTTCTAACTTGAATCTGTCCTTATGAAAGAACAGGCGACGCGACCACTGTATCTATGGCGTACGACAAAGTGACGTCATCTTGCTGTCTGGCTACGTAGGGCATGAGGCACTTAAAATACGTAGATCGAGGGTGCGGGGAAGACAAGGCGCCTTTCAATTCACTTTCATACAAAATATACTGAAGCGATGGGACACAAATAAACGTCTTTTCCGCGATCTCGTCCCACCTTCTCCCTGTGTCCTGCACGCTTAAAGCGAGGTGGCGTGACTTATTATAGATTTGGCGCGCCACCAACAAGTATTAATAACTGCTAAGGGTCTTTGCGACTCCTACCTGATAATAACCTTAATCTTACTTTGAATCTCTAACATTATATAGACAGACACAGTGTTCAACCCCTCCATTATTCAAGGGTCCAGGCTATTATCAATTCAATAGTCCAGTCTATAGTCAATTATCCTCCAGTCTATTGGGCACAAAAACTATGAGCTATTTTGAAGCGTCATGCACAAAGATCCGCTGAAACTTAAGGGGGTCTTTTATTATGACACCAACTCCGAAATACCAAGATCGGCTGATGTTTTTTCGATAAAATTTTGGTATGACATTTTTATAGTGAAAGTTGTTGGAATCGATGAGATTATGGTCTGAATTACCACGCATGAAAACCGCGGAATAGCAATTTCAAGTGCTGAGATGGTAACATCTCAGTTTCCTCACGATTTTTTTCTTCACAGTTAGCGAGTGATATCGCTACAATAGCTTTACCAATGTAATAAGTAGTATCATCATCAACCCATTAAGTCCCGGCGAGGGGCACGGGTCTCTTCCCTGGGAAAGGCCTAGGCCATACTCCACCACGGGGCCTAGTCCGGATTGGTATCCTGGTTGGTCCAGATAAGTAGAATAACCTCCTTAAATTTCACCGAACCAAAACAAAACTGAAACACGCTAAATTACCGCAGTTTGGACCCGACTGAAAATCACCGTTGCAACGGATCACTCTGTTGCAACATTATTCTGAGTTGGGCCCATTTTGGGGGGGGCTCAATACTTAAACTTGCGAACACTTCTGACACCCTTTTTTCAATCCTATTTTGTTATTGTTTGTTTTCGTGTTGTACCGTTTATTTACTTTTTGCCACAAAAAAAACCCAGGTCTTGGATGTTTGCTTGTGTGTGACGTCGCTGTTTCTGGTTCCCACGACACGGGGTACCCTAGTGTGGGGCCAGAAGCAATGTATGTGCCTGTATGTAAATGTTATGTTATTTTTGCGCACGTGGAACAAATAATTAGGCTCCCGTTTCCCCTTGAGCAGTTGACGAGCGACAACTCGTATTCGGAGGCCGGAAGCGAACGCAGCAGTCGCGCCTCCTCGCCGGACGAGCTTATGCCCTCGCTGAGCTGCGCAGACGCATCGCAGAGGGAGCTCCGGGAAAACAGGTGAGCTGATGGCACTTGGAATCGCGATTTGGAAGTACAAAGATGCGGTGGAAAGTAAAACCGACTAAATTAGGGAATGAACGAGAGAGTGGTTTGAAATATTGAAAATCCAATATGGCTGCCGTCACAGGGGGGATAGAAAAAGAGAAGAGAACCAAATGCTCGCGTATCATTGGTCAATGCGCGCGACTAGAGATAAGGCTCTTCTTCCACAGCTATCTTGAAAAGCTATCTTGACGAACATGTAAAGATCGAAGACCTGGGATTTTTTTTTGGCCCCAGCATTTATATTAATGTTCTTATTTGCACCGACTACCCGTCTCACTTTTCCTTCAGCAACTCTCCATCGCCGGTTGTCTGGAATAAATAGCTTTAAGCAATAAGGCCGCTAATTATACTGGATCAAATGTTTTTATGTGTTTTTCCTGGTACTGTCGACAGCACATCATTCTATACACCCATGCACTCTAGTCCGTTGCATTACGGGCGACATTGCAACTAAAATGTGTAGGTTGACGTGCTGTCGACTGTACGATAAAGAATATTCTTATCTTATCTTGTGTAAGGGAAGACGGTCTGCTTCATAGGGTAGGGCAGTGGCTAAGGAAGGTCACCCGCATTGACCAATTTGCGCACCTGGACGATTTTCTTTGGAAGCTCGTTTCGTAGAATGCAGTTTAGAAGAGTGTAATGTGCGATATAAATTTTGAGATTGTATGGCTTGGCAGAAAAAGTATCGGATCGGGATCTGAAGGCAAGAATATCTAAAAAATCTGAAATGTTTTATTGAACTAAAACTTTCGTAAGCACAACACATTGTAAACTTCGGGCATTGGTCGGACTCTTCCGATATAACAACACCCGTAAGTAAATCCGGTCTAAAAGTTTACAATGTTTTATTGATTTTTTTTTATGTTTTTTTTTTATCTTGTTATGTTACCATAAGGATGTAAGGATGTCCCAGTTTGGGATCAGGACTTAGTTGATTCTGTTCAAGCATTATGGTACTGATTTCACATCCTTGCCGCACAGCCAATGAAAAAAATATCATGCTTTTTTAATTGCCTTGAAGTCTAGAAAGACTGTGTCGTGTCTAAGTTATTTATTTACATTTAACCCTCCCTCTTCACAGATCGCGCGCCCCCACGCCGGGACCCGCCGGCTCCCGCCCCGACCCCCGCGAGGGCCCCTCGGGCAGTGCGCCCGCGCAAGACTGAGCCCGCCGCCAGGGCCGGACCACAACACTGTGCCTCGACCGTACTTAGCGTACTAACTGCCTGCGTCGTGCCAAAATGTTAGTCTGTGAAGCTTGCGCTGCGAGTGCAGATACTGACGGTAGATGTGGAGTGCGGATCGCGGGATTTTTTTCGAGTTTTTTTATAGTAATGAAATGAGTTTTTGGGAGCGCTGACGGTGTTTTGTCATGAAAGTCGGTTTTACGGCAAGCGGCAAATTGCTTGATCTCAGTTTACTGCTCCGGCAGATGGTGACTAAATACAGAGGTTTATTTACGTTTTATTTGCTCCGAGCTTTGAATGGGCTATCATCGAAGCAGTGGCCTCATTCTTGAAAACTATTTATTTTATTTACACACGACTGAATGACTGAATAAACGGAATCATAATGAATTTATATTTATCGAAAAGCTAAAAAAAATAGGTAGATGGGGTAAGGAATTTGATGAATTACCTCTATCCCATCTACGTAATCTATAGATCTACGAATCTATTGTCTTTGATCTAAAAACTGCACATCTACAACGGTATCCGCCCCCACGGTGCAAGCACTCTGATTGGTCAGCGCCACTCTGAACCGGCGTGTGATGGGTCCAAGTGAGACCCGGGACAATGTGTTCAAAACCGTGTTTTTCTAGAAAAATACTCAGTTTTCAAAGTATCTTCCAGTGAACTTTAATGAGGGCCTTGCGTCTGCGGTTGACGGTAAAGATTCGTGATATTTTTTGATAGTTTTTATGGCTAAGCTAATTTTTTAGGTTATAAGGTGCTTCAGTGTTTCAGAACAGTCGTCTAGAACTGTATAAAGTTATCTTCACACGAACATAGAACATAGACGAACATAGACGTCTGTTTTCCCAGCTACAAATAGGCTGATCCACGTCCTGGAAACAAAGCACTTATTTATTCGTATTGCTGTGGACCAATACCTTAACTTTAATTGTAATAATTTCCACACAATATTTGCAGCTTGTCCTAGTCCCAAACTAGCACACCCTGTGCTTTTGCTAACAGACATGGACATCACTAACGTGGAAAGACATACAGGCTGTGGCCATTAGTAGGAATCAAAGTCTCGCGGAAATCGAAGCAGTATTGTCTATATGACTGTTCTGAAGCGCCTTGTCGAAGGATCATTGTCAGCATTCGTGTGTTACGAGCGACGAGCGTTAGCTAAGAACAATGGTGGGAATTATATGAAGTGATTAGAAATGACACTGCCTTTTGTATCGAACGACATCAAACGCTAGGTTGGTGTGTATTTACGCGGGCATTTTTTTCTTTGAAGCGTTGAGCCGGGCAGATTTTATGCATTGTAGCTGGTTGGTCTCGAAGAAGATAACACTATATTACTATAACTTTAATTTTGTTGAGTGCTATTGCACAATAATATTCTTATCTATGCCATTAACCCCTCAAGCCCCGAGGGCCCGCCGGCGGGTCCAATGTAAACTACGGCGCATTCCGTTAGGCCCCGTAGACCGGCCGGCGGGTCGGTCTTGCAACGGCACTTTGAATCGAATTTTGAAGATGATATAGACCACAGTTGTATGAGCATGTTTTATTCTTTGAAAAATGTGATTAATTGCAAATATTACTCTGTGAATAGCTAACTTAGCTGTGAAACAAAAAGTGTTCTAGGCCTGAGGAGTTAAAATCTGTTTGTAACACCTCGAAATGCCATTTCAGGCCCATCGCTCCTTAAGCCAACACATCCCTAGGGCCAAAAGGCACTGTTCTGATGACTGCTTTTGAGAGAGTATGGTTTTAGAATGTAAATATGTCTATTTTTTATGTTATTACCAAAAGAAATTGGTTGTTCGCTGCCAAATGCTCTCAAACGAATGCTTGCAGTGGTTCACTCCTTTAGTTTTAAAGCTCGAGTTTAACACTTAGACCCGCCTAGTCACCGATAATACAGTAATAACGATGACCTTTTCCTCGATATTCAACCTTACAGCGCTCGCCATAAGAGTCACTGTAACCAATATAGCTTCGTGATCTTTTGTAGTAGAAGGTCGATTAATGTTACCAGTTCTAATAACAATTTGGTAGTTCCTTTTTGTGGATTTTGTGATAACAGTTTTGCTAAAGCCAATCAAAAGGTAGAAACATTACAGAGTCAGATCATACTATCTGGATTACTGGAACTCATAGCATCAGACTCTCGTGTACATCTTTTTATATTTCAATAGACATTGTGTGCATTAAGTTGTGAGGATAAGTGTCCATTTGCTATGAATAGTTAGATTGACGATTCGACTCTGTAATAGTAGAGATTACCCCAAGGACATTGGAATTTCGATGGTATAGCAGTTTTGAGGCTTCAGTATAAAACATAAAGTACACCTCAAGAAAATGAAGTAAAATTGATAAGCGAGTGGATTTTAAACTGCTATTATTCGATTAAGCAGTGGGTAATGTTCCTTCATACACGGTCCAGCTGTATAGTAGTTGTTATTTGGAACCGATTGAAGAAATTAGAGTCTATAGCTACTGCCCGTGATCATTATGTTAAATGTTTTGCGACATTGGAGTGTACCCATTTTACGTGTCCGAAAGCTGCGCTACTAATTTCTGGGTACAAATACCTATTCTGAATTGAGAATTTCGCTAACTAAAGTATCATCCGGTCTCTGCAGAAAACCGAAACAAAAAGAGACAAACTGATGCGAGATTATATTATTTACTAAGTTGTTTTTTAATTCGATGCAAAACAATAATGACGCAGTGTTACCGGCTATATTATAGGTTTACTCGGTAGATTTTTTTTACCGTGAATAGAAGACTCATGTGACCGAAATCCTTATCACATCAAAGACATTAAAATTAAAATTTAACTCATAAGAGTAGTCTAGAAAAAAAACACCTACGTAGCACACGCAATTTTTACTTGGAAGTAAAATGGAGTTATTTGCTTTCTACGTACTAGCAGCTCTCAGATATTGACAACCTTTGACTTGATATTGATAAGTCGACGTGACGGTTTTTTTTGCATTGAATTAAAACACAGACTTTAATTCTCAATTCAGAAACGGGCGGTAATATACTCTGAATCTGTGTTAGGTATCCATTGCTGAGTTCTGAACTTCTTTGTGATCTTAGATAGTAACTGATTTCGCAATAATTTCAGTAATTGGAAGTAGATAAGACAGACAAATGTTTTGCCTCGTTGTGCAACTTAATAAATATTGAAGTTTTCAATTTACTAAAGTACTTAGTAAAACAAATTCTATCGTTCACAAAAACTAATCTTTATTTTCTTTGTACATAAGCATTCGTTTTCAATGACCGTGCTATGTCTTGAAACTGAAAACTTGGCTGGTTTGTGATCTCATTAATTGTAACGATAAAAAGTGTGCTTAAAATTAAAAACCTTTCTAATCCAACTCTAACAACTAGCTCTGTTTTGTAATACTGGTCTTCAAAATGTTGTTGATACATTGTGTTATCCGTCCATACTAATGTAAGTGACTTTTATAATATCAATCGTGTGTTGAAAACTTGTTCCTTAACATTTATTTTAGAGTCGATGGCAGATCAAGCATTCTATTGTTGTCACGAACTCTCTCGTAACGTTACGAAGCTCACTACAGGTGGAGTTGATTCAAAGAACTGGTTTCAAAAGCTAACTTCTCTATCAAAGAATAAACCGCTTTTTACCAATCTTAGAAGGTGTTTTATGCTGGCACTTCACTTGGCTATTCGTATTCGCGTATTTGCCGAAGGTTCAGAAGAAATTGCAGGTTTAAAAAACACAGTGTTTAAGATTCTCATGGACGCCCAGCAAATGATGGTCAATATTTGCCAAATGCGAATACCAAATAGCCATGTGTAGTGCCAGCATAATATAAGATTCGACGGCAACCCAACACAACGTTGCAACTGAACGTTAACTAGGTTTGTAACTTAACTTTGGTAGTACCTTAGGAGTTCCATATAAAGTAGAAATGAATTGACGTTGTCGACGAAATGACGACCCAGTTGACGTTGAAAAATCAGCCGTTTCGTTGAGTCAACGTCCCACATTTAGAGTCCACAGTACACGTGTAAAGGTTGATTTGCTGTCGATTAAGGTGGACCACATCGCCGATTACGCCACTGTAGCTCTTATCCCGCTAGCTATAAATGCGAGAATTGAACGAAAATGGTTAGCCGATGATGAAAGTCTGCTATAAACCTACTGTTTCACTTTTTGTTATCAGCATTTGAAATACCTAGCCTATGAGTTTTCTCGTGTGTGAAAATTCAAGTTTTTTTTTTATGCAGTTGTAGAGACTTTCTTTTTTGTTCATTTTAATTATAATGCTAAAAGAAGTCATATAAGAAACAACATAAATATGCTTAAGTTCGTCCAATGTAAATAGTACTTTCCAAACCCGTGTGAAATTAATTTTGTACTTAGGCTTACTTATTACACAGACAGGGTGTATAAAATCGGGTTACCTTATCGAAAAGAGGGATTCTTCTCATCAATACGGAGAACTTTTATGATAGGGACTATTTTCGTATTAAGATATTGAACATAAACATTTACATACAATACAGGCACATACATTGCTTCTGGCCCCACACTAGGATACCCTGTGTCGTGGGAACCAGAAACAGTGACATCAAAAACATGTAAACATCCGAGACCTGGGGTTTTTATTGTCCCCAGCCGGGGTTCGAACCCGGCACCTCTCGCATGGTAAGCAGATGCGGTAACCGCTGCGCCACAGTGGTCGTCAGATTAGCGATTTAATGCATATTTGAACAGCTAGTATTTTTGTAGAGCTTTCTAAGTTGTGTCCATTGTAAACGTTGTTTGTAATCATGAGTAAAATCCTTCTTTTACCCGGAGAAATGAAAATATGTACGTTAAATCCTGTTCAATTATTGCGGCAAGTGTAGTCGCCATCATTATGAACCAAAGGCTTTGAATGTTTCTATTTAGCCTGAGTGCAGTATGCCCTATAGTTTAGCCGAAGTATCTTCGGAGTGTGTTCAATACGATATCACTAGTTTGTCTAAGTTTCTAAGGCGGTGTAGTTAGTGACTTAAACAAGAGTAGACAAGCCCCGACACTAATGTGGTTTAAATCTAGTCTGACATTATAATAATCTAAGTTTAGGTATGGCTTTTTCACTATTAATTCCTTAGTAAGTGAAGAAATACAATAATCAAGATACTATGAAGTTTGTAGCTACAAAGGTTGACGTCTAAAAGTTAATTAAGTATCGAACTTTGTAACAAAAAAAAAATGAAATAAAACAAAAAACATTTTCTTTAAGTATTAATTTTTAAGCATTTAAGTTATGTATTCAATACAGTTTACTTAAGTAGAAAGGTACTTATTAACTGATCCATTGAATTTTACATGTAACAAAGGAGACTGGTACTGTACTTTGTAATTACAATTAAAAGTTGTTTAATAGTTAAAGAGAGAAGTGTAAATTGTGTACATTCCCCTTAAAACGAAACAGAAATATGTTTACACGTACCCCTGTGTGTACAAGTGTGTTAATAAAAACCAATACAGTATTGACACCAGCGTTTTATTCGTTTTATTTTTATGTCGATTTGCTAAGGGTCAAGGCACACTGACACTAAGCGTCGAAGTGTCTAATTAAATGTACATTGAAGTTAACTTTTGTCAATTAACTGTATCCGGAATAAAGTTGATAATGCTTACGAAATATTTAGTTCTAAAATGTACAACTCGTTTTGGCGTCCATCTCTACATTCTTATGGAGTTTTATCTACCAAGCAAGAGAGATAAGACGCGCGAATTCCACGTAAGTGTGCTTTGACTTTAAGCACATAAGTCCTCTGCATAATTTTCCCAACTTTCGTGAAGTGAAGAAGATTTAAAAAATATATAGCTGGTTGAAACGAAATGCACTATTCCCGCGATTGTGATGGCCCGTAGTGGCGCATGAGGTGAAGGCGAGCGTGGTAGTTAAAAACTTTATGTTTATACGAACAAACGCTGAATAAAGGTACTGTATTAAAAGAGTAGGTCGAGGGTGTAATTTAACGATTTACCCAAAATTTTGGACGACTCATGTATTTTATTTGCGGACGATATCTCTCTGCTCACATCATGTGAAGATAGCACAATGATAAATTCAAAATTACATAGTATGCTTTTTGACACGAATGATTGGCTAAATATACACAATTTAGAAATTAACTTCAAAAAAAAACAAAATTATAACTTTCCACCCATATCAAAAACGCTCATTGGACATAGATGTATCATTTAATGGATTTAAAATAGAGGAAGTGGATAATATATCACTGTTAGGATTAATTATAGATAAGCACATAAATTGGAAAGCACATATACAAAAAATTAAATCAAAATTGTCATCCTTCGCATACGGTCTTCGAGAAGTAAAAAAAACCACTAATGTGCAAACTGCACTCGTAACTTATTACGCATACGCTTACGCCTGGCTGTCGTATGGAATTATAATGTGGGGTAACAGTACAGATGCACCGCAACTCTTCACCCAACAAAAAAAATTAGTTAGAATAATAGCAAATATAGTATCTACAGACAGTTGTAAACCATATTTTATACATTATAATCACCATCTATTTACATATTAGAAATCTCAAAATTCGTCAGACAACATAAAGAAATTTTTACAAAAAAAGAAGATGTCTATAAGACACATAAGACACAAAAATAAATTGTTATTACCCACCTCTCGAATGCAATTATACTCTTCCAGTACATTGATAATGGCTATTAAAATTTATAACAAACTCCCAAATTACTTAAAAGAATTAAATAACGACAACAACTTCAATAAAGATCTAAAGAAAATACTAATATCAAAATGTTATTATACCATAGAAGAATATTTTAAAGATAGTATAGATGAAACAAGATAAATAATTGTATAGATAGATAGATAGAATATTCTTTATTGTACTCACAAATAACATTTAAATATAATCTTTTAAATAGAATAACTAAAATTGCATGATTATTAATTCAATATTTTCCAATTGTAAGTTAATGTAATGCATATTTCAAATAGCACTTTAAAATGTTGCGTGCCCTACAGGGTCCACAAAGATCTCATCAAATAACTGTTAAGTTAAATTGTAACAACCCTACAACTTGTGGAATGCAATAAAGTATTGAGTATTGAGTAATTTTTTTAAATTAATTTCATATGCCAATTACCTACTCAAGCAAATGAAATTCGATTCATTTAGATTTGTTACACACCATACATTAAATTTAATTATTAAAAAGTAAATTGATAATCTTTAACATAGTACACAACTGCGGTCTTATCACTAAAAACGATCTCTATCACAAATCCTCAGTGTGGGTAGGATTCCTATCCACCCATAAGATTGAAAGATGAAGAGAGTAGGTAGGTTACATAACACATACATTTATGTAAGGATATAGGTAAATAGACAAGCAGCTGAATGAAGCGAAGGCACTACGGGATGTCCTGTCCAGGTCTATTAGGTCGGTACAGTCACGAGCAATAATATAGATACACTTTCACATTTTGTACGACGGACACATTTTGTTTTGTACTGCACATTGTACGACAATTTGTCCTAAATTATCTAACCATTGGTTACATAATTTAGGACAGATTGTCGAACACTTCTTTCTAGATTGTTTTAAGTTAAGATTTTTAGAAAATGTGACAGTGTATATCGTCGGTCGGAGTCATTACCGGAACATTTCGAAAAATATGATTTTTGAGTTAAGTATGCAGAATGGTGGAAATTTTGAAGACATTTCCGAATCACTAACGGTACAAATCAAACGATTTATTTATCCGTCACAAAAAGACTAATTCCAGTAGAGAAACAATGATTTACTATAGTAAATGTCAATTTTTTAAATCTTTAAACGTCAATTACTCAAAACAGAATATTTTGAAATGTTCCGGTAATGATTCCGACCGACGATATACCGGGTGTCCCAAAACTCGACGTCAACCCGGAGCCGGGTGAAAAGGCAAGTCAAGCTGGTTGTCAGAAAAATATAAAAAAAATCTAAGTTGTATGATTTTTTTTTCAATACAGTCAGTTAAAACTAGGCAATTTTTTATTTTGAAAGTTTTTCTAGGAAATAAGTCCTATTTTTTATGCAAGCTAGAGCAGCTGGTTTCAAAATTTTGATTACAGTTTAGAGAAGCATTATTTAGGGTTACACAGCAAAAAAAATAATTGGAAAAGTAAAGATTTGTGGCAACAGGAGTAAAAAGACTGTCACAGGGTGTGTAATTTTGCGATTTTTAAAAAAATGCCTATAATTTTGAAATCATACAACTTAGATTTTTTTTTATATTTTTCTGACAACCAGCTTGACTTGCCTTTTCACCCGGCTTCGGGTTGACGTCGAGTTTTGGGACACCCGGTATATTATTGCTCGTGACTGTACACCAAATCTCAAAGGCTAGAGAACACCACCTACTCCAGCCAGTCCTCAGGGTCGTAAAGTGCAATTGTGGGATGCGCTGCGTGTGTTTAAATTATGTTTCAGACAGCGGAATGAGACAAATAATACATAAAGTAGCTAGACCTACTCCAGCCCGTCTTTCGGGTCGTGATGGTGCAGCAGTTCTATGTGCACGGTGACGGCGTCCCCGTGGCGCGCTGTACACAAATAAAACAACCTTGATTAATTGTTTCATACGTGTAATTTTCCACAGAATAGCATTCTATCTACCTTTTGGGACAGCGCTGGCTCCTGAGACACAGGTCCTCGCCTAGTTCAGGAGTCAGGGCACAATGATATTGATGTAATAAACATACACTTTTACATACAGGCACATACGAGGGCGGTTTGATAAGTTCGTGACTTTAAGCTTGAATACACTGTTTTTTCGAAATTAAATTTTTGTTTCTTAATTAGGAACTCCTTAACGAGTTTATGTTGTTCCATTTTTAAAATTGGCGCGAAAGAAAAAAAATTAGAAGCCTTTGTGTAAGCGGAGTCGGAATATTGTTTGAATTTCATGTATTAATTAAACACTACTCTTTACGAGGTAAAACCATTAAGCAGACGGAGGATAGTCTGAAAAAATATTATGGGGACTCTGCTCCGTCTCATGGAATGGTTCAAAGGTGGTTTACTGAATTTCTTTGCGGTCGTACCACCACAAATGACGCCGACCGCCCAGGAAGGCCGATTGAGGTCGCCACTGAAGATATTATTAACAATATTTCACGACATTGTTATCGAAGACCCTCGATGGAAGATACGGGAGGTAGCTGATGCTGTTCACATCTCTATCGAACGAGTTTTTCATATTTTGCAGGATAAACTCGGCATGAAAAAGCTTTCTACAAGATGGGTGCCGCGTTTGCTGACGCGTCGACTCGACGCGTTGCCCACTCGTCGGCAATCGCAACATCAAAACTAGTGGAATTGCGATGCGAATTTTTGCCACAGCCCCCGTATTAACCAGGTTTAGCCCCGTGTGACTTCCTCCTGTTCCCAAACATGAAGAAATGGCTTGGCGGACAAAGATTTTCATCCAATGAAGAAGTATTAGCTGAAGCAGAAGCCTATTTTTCAGGGTTTGATAAAAATTACTTTTTGGATGGGTTAAAGAAGCTGGAATATCGCTGATTGAAGTGTATAAAGCAGAAAGGAGATTATGTAGAAAAATCAATCAAAAATTTCCTTAAAAACTTTTTTCTTTATCTCAAAGTCACGGACTTATCAAACCGCCCTCGTAGACTGCTTCTGGCCCCACACTAGGATACCCTGAATTACCCTGTGTGGTGGGAACCAGAAACAGCGACGTCACAAACATGTAAACATCCAAGACCAGGGGTTGTTTTTGGTCCCCAGCCGGGATTCGAACCCGGGACCTCTCGCGTGGTAGGCAGATGCGCTTAACGCTGCGCCACAAAGGTCGTGGAAAGGTCTGTATGTCCACTGTCCGTTGTCCTACCTATAGATGCCACTATAGTAGCGCATCTGTCTACCATGCGAGAGGTCCCGGGTTGGAATCCCAGCTGGGGACAAAAAAAATAACCCCTGGTCTTGGATGTTTACATGTTTGTGACTTTGCTAACGTAAATTTAAGTTTAAAATGTAGGTACTAACCAAGAATGAATCTAGTTGTACTAAGCAAATTTATTATCATCATTATCGTAAACGAATTTAATTTATCTGTGACCACATTTGTATGTAAATGTTTATGTTTATTTGACCAAATAAACATAAACATTTACATACAGGCACATACATTGCTTTTGGCCCCACAGCGGAAAACACAGTCGGAAACAGCGACGTAAACAATAAACAATTGGATATTTGACAGGATGTCAAATGAGTTACTTTTAAAACGGAATTTTGTATGAAAATACTTGCTTGTGACGTCACATTTCAGAGCACTCTTTTTATGTTTCATCTATTTAGAAATGGTAATAACTAGTAAATGATTAAAAGAGCTACATTTACACATTTTGTAATTTTTGTTTAAAACGAGCATCTCAAATAATTTATTGTTGATAGTGTCAAATACCGTATTGTTATCTTATCTTACCTAGTCCAGCCCGTCCTCTGGGTCGTGATGGTGGTGGTGTAGCAGTGCGATGCGCACTGTGACAGTGTCCCCGTCGGGCGCGCTCTGCGTGACGCGCGCGCACGCGCCGGCCGCCGCGCACCGTGCGCCCGCGCAGCGCGCGCCCGCCGTCTGGCTGCCGGCGTCGCGGCACACCGCTGGCCCATAATGGGTTGATGATGAAACACCCATCATCATCAACCCATTATGTGCCCTGCCTCACCGGGACGCCATGGCGACGTCGCCAGCCACGTAACCAGGCAGTTTGTATTGAATGGCGACGTCGCCAAGTGAGGTAGGCACCATACATTTCAATACTAACTGCTTGGATACGGTTGCTGGCGACGTGGCCATGGCGTCCCGGTGAGGCAGGGCCCTATGTCCCCACCGAGGGGCACAGGTCTCTTCCCTGAGGAAGGTATAGACCTTACTCCACCACGGGGGCCTAGTCCGGATTGGTGGAGGCTTGTAAGACTAGTAGCTGGTGTTACTGTCAGTTTTCAAACCGCCTTGAAGCCTCTGACTTGGCTTAACGACTGCCATCTATCGACGGCAGCCGGCACCAACTGCTTAACGTGTTTTGCGAAGCAAGGAACCGCTCGGAAAAATGCCACTGCGTCAGTCGGACAACAGCCATAGTCAAAAACTAACCATAGAGTGATTTGCCTACTCTACAGCACATCTTACAACTAATATCTACTGTTCATAATGTAAGCCTTCGAAAAGTGATTCTCGTACAAAAAAGCTTCTCTCTAGATTTCTTGTATGGGATCAATTTCAAGGACCTCTAAAAATAATGGAAATCACAATAATCACTTGATCATAAATTAGGTATGCTACTACAGCCAGCGCAACTCGTGTGCGCAATTCCTCACAGCTTCCATGCATCTGCTTCCAGCAGATGTCTTACTATGAAGACTTGACTTACTGCTCGGTTCTTCCCCTCCGGGCGCAGGCCTATACTTCCCTAAATGGCAGCATATGGAAGCAGAGAGGAAGTGGAAGTGCAGAAGCACGTGTTGCACTGCCGCCGCCTCAAATAGATTTTGTTCATTACTCTTTATTTGTATAACCTCGCTGAGACTTTTGCAGACGAGCCTGCGCAGACGAGGGATTTTTGTCCGCGGACTTCTTTATCCGCTAAAATGGATCGCTTACAACTGTATCGAGTGACGCAAACGAGGGATTAAAAGTACCGCGTACAAAAAGTCCCCCGAATAACCGAGGACATGCAGAAGGCGGACCGGACAAAAGTATGGAGGAGTCCCCGAAAAAATAGAACTCATGTGACTAGGCGCACATGGTGGACTTTAGTCGG
Organism: Yponomeuta plumbellus; assembly: GCA_947310845.1. Taxonomy (NCBI): domain Eukaryota; kingdom Metazoa; phylum Arthropoda; class Insecta; order Lepidoptera; family Yponomeutidae; genus Yponomeuta; species Yponomeuta plumbellus. Next base: position 5,716,707 of record OX371206.1, read on the forward strand.
CGTTGAAATGTTTGTTAATCGATCCGATATAAGGGGATGGGCCCAGTATTTCCTTTTAAAATATCTTCTGTTTTTATTAAACTTCATGTAAATTGCAACACAACGTAACCTCTGAATATTTCCTTCCATAGCGTGCATTTCTCTACACTTCCGGGCAACAAATGGTGGCACACCGTGTGCGTTGAGTTCGCGGTAATTGTTTTATTCGCGGAGCGTACTTTTTTCCCCGCGGAGAAAAGTCCGTCGTCTGAGCAGGCCATTAGAGTCACTTACCACGAGGTTTGCTCGGTTCTTCCCCGCCGGGCGCAGGCCTATACTTCCCCAGATGGCAGCGTATGGAAGCGGTGAGGAAGTGCGCGCGCGTGTTTCGCTGGGGCCGCCACAGACACACGTAGACGCGGGGCCCCAGGGCTAGTAACGCCGCCCCGCCAGCTGACACAGACACGCAGCCGCAAAGCGCCGCCGTGCGGGCCTGCATTCAAACTTACACATGTTTTTCTTGATAACAGAGTGCTTATACTGAGTTGTTTCATTCACTTTCGATAGCGAGAGCGTTTGCAGTTTGTATAGGAGTGACAGAGCGCGCCACCTAGTTGTCTCTTTGTCATTCCTATGCAAATCGCAAACGCTCTCGCTATCGAAAGTGAATGAAAAAACTCAGTATACGCATTCAGAGTGCGTATACTGAGTTGTTTCATTTCACTTTCGATAGCGAGAGCGTTTGCAATTTGTATAGAAGTGACAAAGCGCCACCTAGTTGTCTCTTTGTCACTCCTATACAAATTGCAAATGCTCTCGCTATCGAAAGTGAAATGAAAAAACTCAGTATAAGCACTCAGCATGAATTTTAACACAACCGTGACAGGAGCACGTGGAACATGCTGCACCGATAATAATGTTAATGGTCACATGGAGATTTAATTTTATAAATCGCGGTTATTATTATTTTATTAATTATTGTGTGTTGGGTAATTACGATTTCTTTTCTATTCTATTCTATGGTGAGATTTCGGAAAGGGCTGGGAAATAAATGGTATCTATACAGGTATTAATTTGGCATTGATAAATAAAAATAAACACCCTTGCTCTTTCATACAACTATTGCAAACGTTTATGTTGTAGGTACCGTTTTCGGTAGAAGATGCATTTAACGGTTAAATTTGAACCGTGTACTTTATTGGGTCCCCCTTTAGCCAGCTTTGCTACCAATACTAACCTCAGAATCGCTCGTAGCCCCGGCCGCCTAAGTGATCTTAATATGTTGCGATTGTTGAATTTGTAGATGACAGTCGTTAAGCCGAGTCAGAGGCCTTAGCGGCTGGAAAACTTCTGACAGTAAGACCAGCCACTAGTCTTACAAGCCTCCACAAATCCGGACTTGGTCGCCGTGGTGGAGTATGGCCTATACCTTCCTCAGGGAAGAGACGCCCCTCGGTGGGGACATAATGGGTTGATGATGATGATGATGACTGACCTCAGCCGCAGCGTAGAGCGGGAAGAAGGCGAGCCAGGTGACGCAGGTGCCGTACGCGGCGGCGCCCACGAAACGCGTCTCGTTGAAGTTGTGTGGCAGCCGGCGCGCGCGCACCGCAGTCACCGTGCATGCCAGCAACAGTACCTTGGGGCACATCATCACCAACCCATTATATCCCCACCGAGGGGCACGGGTCTCTTCCCTGAGGAAGGTATAGGCCATACTCCACCACGGGGGCCAAGTCCGGATTGGTGGAGGCTTGTAAGACTAGTGGCTGGTCTTACTGTCAGAAGTTTTCAAACCGCCCCTAAAGGCCTCTGACTTGGCTTAACGACTGCCATCTATCGACGGCAGCCGGCACCAACTGCTTAACGTACCTTGCGAAGCACGGAATCGCTCGGAAAAAATGCCACTAGCGTTAGTCATAGACGGTGACCCATCCATGGACTGAACGCGCCGTATGTTGCTTAACCTTAGTGATCGTTCAAGATCACTCAGGCAGCCCCGGCTACGAGCGATTCGATTCGAGCAACAGTACCTTGGGGCACGCCTTCATTCAATAAACATAAATATTTACATACAGTCACACATACATTGCTTCTGGCCCACACTAGGATACCCCGTGTCGTGGGAACCAGAAACAGCGACGTCACAAACATGTAAACACACCCAGACTGAGGCCTTTATATAAATGTATGGCGGTCCCAAGTGGGAAACGAGTCCACGACGTTTGCTTAGGTAAACGTAGAGTTTAGCCGCTGGCGTTGGCTAGACTAACGAGGAAGAAAGGTCATTTTATTTTTTGGGTTCCGTACCCAAAGGGACGGGACCCTATTATTAAGACTCTAGACCGACCCTACACTTTTAACACTTTAGGCCAGTTTCTGAAATGAGAATTTCGCTAATTAATTACCTCACTGTAGTGCTGTCTCGTCAAATTTCTCAGAAAAGAGCGCGTCAGAACGTTACTACGTATTTACTTAGTGAAAATCTCAATACAGAAATCGGCATTAAGGGGTTGTTTGGATTCTACCCATGATCACGGTATTCCGGCGCTGGATCAGCACTGTATCAATGTAAACATGTTTCAATCCAGTCCAGCATCCAGTATCCAGCACTGGGTCGAAATAGCCGGCCGCCTATTTTTCGATCCAGTGAACGCCCGCACGCCGCGCCGCCCGTGCCAGTGGCACTGGATCCGTATAAACACTACGGCCAGTGAACGCCAGTCGCTTTTAGGGATGCAAACGTGTAGTCACCGTAACAAAGTAGAAATAGACTAATGAAAGACTACAGAAAGACTACTGGACGCGTGTAAACGACGCGTAGTGTCAGTGCCAGTGCAGCTCCGGAATACAGTGATGCTGGCGCCAGCTACTGTATCAATTTTAGGTAATCGGGTAAATGTTCTTTCATCCCCCACGTGACAGGCCTTGCCTAGTGTGGGGGTCAGATTATAAGTAAAACTGTACCTTTTTATGGCAATAAATAGTTTTTACTTTTACTTTTTACTTTACTTTAATGTAAATCAGCAATAGGGAATGGATGAAAATATCAGAAGTGCTTGATATTTTTTTTGGTGATAGGAATAACCTTCCTTAGCGCGAGAAAAAAGTTTCAATTTTTTTAGCTTCGTAGTTAATTTTTAAATAATCTTAATATTTTTCCATTCGTAGTTCTGGGCTCAGTACGGCATATCAGACATATTCCTTGGTCCGCTACGTATGAAAAGAAAAATCTGGTGACAATGACAGCTTTTCAAGGTGGATTTTTTTTATACGTAGCGGACTAAGGAATATGTCTGATATGCCGTACTAAGCCCAGAACTACGAATGGAAAAATATTAAGTTTAATTAAAAATTAACTACGGGGCCAAAAAAATTTAAACTTTTTTCCCGCGTTAATAAAGGTTATTCCTATCACCAATAAAAATATCAAGCACTTCTGATATTTTCATCCATTCCCTATTTAGCTACTTACCAGTGCCGGAGCGAGGGGTATCAACTGAGCCGCCGCCTGCTCTCCCCCGCAGGCCAGCACGGCCCTGGCGCGGGTGGGGTGGAGCACCCGCGGCGAGGCGGGCCACTGCACGGCCGCCCAGGCCGCCGCCGCGGCCCCCGGGGCCGTCAGCGTGGCCCAGCCCGCCACTGCGGCGCGGGTTGATACCTGCGGAGATGGACTGTTGTTCTGGCTAAACTGGCCCAAACTAGTAGCAGCGTAGCTCTTCGCGTGGCCCAGCCCGCCACTGCGGCGCGGGTTGATACCTGTGCAGATGGAGTGTTGTTCTGGCTAAACTGGCCCAAACTAGTAGATAGATAGATAGATAGATAGATAATGATTTTATTTACACACCAAAACACACATTTTTACATTTAGGTGAAATAAGAACTAAAAAAGGACGAAAAAGACAAAATTTACAAAATAACCAGAAAAACACTTTAGAATTAATAATTGAATGTACTCAGAGACATGGAAGGGCCAAGTAAGGTCGGCAATGTGAGTCTTGGCTGTAAAAAGGTGTCTGGACTGAGCATGAGCTACGGATAAGAATCCGTAACGCTGATTTTCAGCCAGAACCTGTTGCGTGAAAGTCACGAGCGCCACAGCAGCACAAAGACCCGTTAAAACAAGTACAAAGAACAGTGTGATCATCTCCTGTCTTTAAGTTTTAATTAATTTTAATTTTAATGTTATTAAATTTTATAATTTAGTGTAATACGGCTGACATACGGCTGACATAAAAATACTCGTATAGAATAAACCTGCTAGGAACTCTAATACAAAGGCCGAGACGTACCAAAAATGCTCAATGCAACATTAATGACAACATTTTGTCGTTAATGTTGCACTGATAATTCGTCTAACAAATTTGTTGCACTCACAAATCAAAATGACTTTAGAGCCTTAAACAATAATACAAACTTACCAGAGTTATTAGCAAATAGAAATAGACCTATTCAAGACTAAAAGAAATTACAATTTAAGACAAAAATTATTGAAATTACTTATCTATAGCAGTAGTAGCAGTACTGCTATAGATAAGTAATTTCAATATACGGGGTGTCCCAAAACTCGACGTCAAGCCGGAATCTGGTAAAAAGGGAAGTCATTCTGGTTATCAGAAAAATACAAAAAAAATCAAAATTGCATGCATACAAAATTATAGGCATTTAAAAAAAAAATCCTGTTGCCACAAATCTCTTTACTTTTCCAAATTTTTTTGTTTTGTAATTCTGAATAGTAAATAATAAATTCAAAACCAGCTTATCTTGCTTGGAGGAATAGGAGACTTTAAATAAAATTTAACTTAAAAAATTGCCCAGTTTTAATTTCAATTTTGGTTTTTATTATTTTTGTGAAAATTCTTGAATAAATAGTTTAAAAAAAACTACTAAAAAATAGTTTTTTTTATATTTTTCTGATGACTTGGCTTTTCACCCGGTTTCGGTTTGACGTCGAGTTTTGGGACACCCTGTATAGTAGCAGCGTAGCTCTTCGTCATCAGCGATTTGAGGCCCAGTGCAGTGTATAGGCCGCTATCGAAGTTTTCCAAGCTTCCCGCTCTTGTACTGCCCGATCCAGCGACTCCCCGCAGTAACTAGACCATCAGACCATCCGGTGTGGGGGCTGCCCACGCTGTGTCGTCGTCGCAGTGTTGCTCAACTTGACTTGCGTTACAATATGTATTTAGATAGATATCATCATCATCATCAACCCATCATGTCCCCACCGAGGGGCATAGGTCTCTTCCCTGAGGAAGGTATAGGCCATACTCCACCACGGGGGCCAAGTCCGGATTGGTGGAGGCTTGTAAGACTAGTGGCTGGTCTTACTGTCAGAAGTTTTCAAGCCGCCCTAAGGCCTCTGACTTGGCTTAACGACTGCCATCTATCGACGGCAGCCGGCACCAACTGCTTAACGTGCCTTGCGAAGCACGGAATCGGATAGATAGATATATTGATAGAATATTCTTTATTGTATGTATACCAGGAATTACGCATTATTTGACGATAACATAGTAGATAAAGTACAATTGGAGGCCTTATTACTAAAAGTAATACCTTCCAGACAACCATTGACGAAAAAAAATAGAGAAGCTGAATGACGGGATTTAGTTATCGAGCATTTAGTTTCTCATGCGATGATAGAACTTTAAGAAATCATGTTGTGCCGCGTTGTTCATAAAGCTGCATGGCATCGGGCGAATAGCCGGAGAATTAGGAAGGCTATCAATTACCAGGATCAATTCTTACATGGATTCGAAAGACATTAAGAAATACAGCGTAAACAATTTAGACGCAGCGACCGACGTTACATTCTGTCAGTTACGTTACAGGGGGGCAAAGCAGTTCAATTCAAACGCAATTCTTTCGGCGTAGACGATACTTGCGCAGTTGGGCCCGAGACCGTACATGTGCCCTCTCCCTCTCTTACTTACGCTATTTTCCGCCTTTAACACCTAAAGAAATTATTAACTTTATTCCGGATACACTTACTTTTGTCGAAAGTGACTTGAATCCGACCAGAGTGCGTATACTGAGTTTTGTCATTCACTTTCGATAGCGAGAGCGTTTGCAATTTGCATAGGAGTGACAAAGCGCGCCATATAGTTGTCTCTTTGTCACTCCTATGCAAATCGCAAACGCTCTCACTATCGAGAGTGAATGAAAAAACTCAGTATAAGCACTCAGGTTTCGCCTTGATTCGCAGAGCTTAAGTAAGCAGAGACGGAGCTCTTCTACTAAACAGACGACCTCTGTGGCGCAGCGATTAGCGCATTTGCCTACCATGCAAGACTGGGACCTTTTGCATGGTTCGAACACCTGGTGGGGAAGTCTTTTATGTTTGAAGTTTACAATTTTGTTTATGTCGCTATTTCTGGTTCCCACGACACAGGGTATTCTAGTGTGGGGTCAGAAGCAATGTGCCTGTTGTAAATGTTTATTATTCAATTTTGTTCTTATTCTTCTTGGCATCAAAATGTGAAAATTTCTTTGTCTACAGACTATTGAAACGCGACGCGACACCACGTATCGATACCCCGATGTGCATCGTACACATTGTCAACACGCGATGCCCAAAATGATTTGATCATATAAAATAGTAGATTTGACTTGACTTGAAGCGGTGGTGGCGTAGTGGGGTTGACCCTTGCTTCTCGATCTTGAGAGTCTGGGTTCGAACCACGCATGTACCAATGACTTTTAGTTACGTACATTTGTTTGTACAGCAACACCATTCGCTGATAAATTGTGCCCGGATAACGGCGACAGGCTTGCCACTTGTCACGTTTGGGACCTAATAAACTCGGCAAAACGTGGGCCCAGTTCCAGTGACTGGTGCCTCTGCCTACCCCTTCGGGGATATCGGGCGTGAGTTTATTAATTATTATTAATTTTTTGACTTGACTCAACACGCGTCACGTCGCGTCGCGTTTCCATAATGTGTTTCGCACGTACGAGCGTGGGCCGTTTGCCGCGCGCCGCGACGAGCCGCGCGACGCGTGCGGTCCGCAGCAGCAGCGCCGCGTACACGGCGGCCAGCGCGGGCGCCGCCAGCCGCACGGCCGCGCACGCCGCCGCACCCGGCCGCACCGCCGCCGCCAGCGCCGCGCCGCACCGGGGAACCACTCGCTTTTAGTAAAGGGAGGCAACAAAGGAAGGAAGGGAGTGCACACTCGACAGCACATCATGGTATACACCCATGCACTCTACTCCGTTGCATTACAGGCGACTTTGTTACGTGGCGCCTGCGTCGCCAGCTACTTCACTACCCCTAAGGCCCTATTCCATAACCCTTTCAGACCTGACCTTGAAAATAACAATAGAAAACCTTTGTTATTTTCAAGGTCAGGTCTGAAAGGGTTATGGGGGTCCGCAGCAGGAGCGCCGCGCCCGGCCGCAGAGCCACCGCCAACGCCGCGCCGCACCGCGGAACCACGAGCTTTTAGTGAAGGCTGATTTACATTGACACAGTAGCTCTAGCTGGCGCCAGCATCACTGTATTCCGGCGCTGGATCAGCACTGTCTCAATGTAAACATGTTTCAATCCAGTCCAGCATCCAGTATCCAGAACTGGGTCGAAATAGCCAGCCGCCTATTTCCCCCCTTGTCAGCAAAAGTAACTCTGACCCCCCCCCTCTCCCATGCTCATGTAAACATTGGTACGAGTATATGCATTTTTCTTTTAATGTATTCTGATTTTTTTATATATTCATGAGCAGCAGTAATTCCCCTACTCGGTTCTAAACGAGTAACTAAACAGATTCATTATTTGTAGGAATCCCCGAAAATGCGTTTCGTTTTCAAGCATAGACAATGTGTGGGTTGCCAATATGTGTAAAAAAGTAAAAAAGCTGACGTAATCACCATCTAGACCCCCCCATCCCCGATGTCAACAAAAATAAGCAAAGAAAAGCCCCCCGCCGCTCATAGTGCACGTGATATGTACTCGAACGGCCTCTGAAGCCGCGTTTTCACGGTCTTAGTGCGCTAAGACCGAGATCGCAATCTGAGAAAGCTGGTGGTTCTGATTGGTCATTTTAGTGTCGAGATGAAAAACTGTCCAATCACATTCACTCAGTGCGCACTCGGTCCTATCGTACTAAGACCGTGAAAACTCGGCATTAGCCGTCATCCAGCAATCTCACCAATGACACAAGGCGGCCGCACAAAGCTGCAATGCGCACAGCTCGCGCGACGCCGACTTGACGACCGGCGTGGCGCGGTGCCGCCACAAAACGGCGGCGACCAATAGCGTGGCAAGCAGCCCCGCGCCCCCCGCCGCCGCCGCGCCGTGCCGCGCCCACCCCCCGCGCCCCGCGCCGCCCCACTCCACCGGGGACGGCACGCAGACTGCCAAATGCAAAATTGGGAATGGATGAAAATATCAGAAGTGCTTGATATTTTTTTCGGTGATAGGAATAACCTTCCTTAACGCGAGAAAAAAGTTTAAATTTTTTTGGCTTCGTAGTTAATTTTTAAATAATCTTAATATTTTTCCATTCGTAGTTCTGGGCTCACTACGGCTTAACAGACATATTCCTTGGTCCGCTACGTATTAAAAAAAAATTCTGTGGTGACATTGACAGCTTTTCAAGGTGGATTTTTTTTCATACGTAGCGGACTAAGGAATATGTCTGATATGCCGTACTAAGCCCAGAACGACGAATGGAAAAATATTAAGTATATTTAAAAATTAACTACAAGGCCAAAAAAAATTAAACTTTTTTCCCGCGTTAAGGAAGGTTTATTCCTATCACCAAAAAAAATATCAAGCACTTCTGATATTTTCATCCATTCCCTATTGTGTTGGCTATGAACGATCAAATGGTCTGAAGCCTGGTTTATGGATAGGTTACACAGTACGAGCAGCTGATGTGACAGTAGACAGCTAATGTGCCTGCGTACTCGCATGACAGTAGCTCGACTCGCCTCGCTCGGTCACACCAAGTGCGAGTTGACGACCGAGCGGCGTGCGAGCCGACACCTGTGGCGTGGTGGGGGAAGGCGAGTGGCGAGTGAAAACAAAAAATGTTATAGTAATTCCGACGTCAGCAACTGACCCACTCGCACCTGACAGTAACTCGTATGGTGTGGTCACACGGTGCGTGTAGCTGTACCTCAGTAACTGACTAGGTCAGCTCGCACTGTGTAACCTAGGCTTTAGTGTGACCGAGCGAGGCGAGTCGTGCTACTGTCATGCGAGTATACAGGCACAGTAACTATCTACTGTCACACGAGCTGCTCGTACTGTGTAACTTACCCTCTAGGCTTTACACAGGCCCAGGTGCTGACCACCCAGTAGACAGCAACTGATCGGTCAGTACTGGCTCAACTTTGTTTTCACGGACCCAGTAGCTGCCAGGCAATAACTGTCCTTCACTGACCGCCAGCTACTGGAACTGTGAAAACTAGGCTTAGCAGACAGCCCGCTGCGTTGTCTGTTGGGTCAGTGAATAGGATAGTATGACGGATTGATTGGGAACAGAAGTAGACCCAATTGAAAAGAAATCCCCGCGCCCCGCGAGCTATGTAAAATTCCGTCGGCCGATCTGGGCGCTGCACACAGTCCCGCTGTCCGACCTGTTCATTATACACAGTCCCTCCGCCCACATGTACACTAAACACAGTCCCTCCGCCCACATGTGCACTACCCATAGTCCTACCACCCGACCTGTGCGCTGCAAACAATCCCCCTCGTCCATCTGTACACTACAAAATTCCGTTGCCCGACCTGTGCACTACACAAGTCTCCCCGCCCATCTGTACACTACACACAGTGCCCCCGCCCATTTGTACACTACACACAGTTCCGCCGCCTGACCTGTGCACTACACAGTTCATCCACCCATTTATGTATACAGTACACGCAGTCCCCACGCCCACCTGTTTATTACACGCAGTCTGGCCGCCTCCATGTGCGGTACACTCAGCCCCGCCGGCCGATATTTTCGCTATACTATTTATTTGTTTTTTGTCTGTGACCCTACTTATATTATGTTACTTGTCTCTTTATTTTGTTTCTGTGATGTGTCTTGTTGGTATAATAAACGTTTTTTCTTTCTTTCTATACACTCTCACCGCCCAATCTGGGCGCTACCACAATCCCGCTGCCTCACATGTGGGGTACACACAGTCCCGCCGGATGACCTGTACCCTACAAACAGTCCCACCACCTCACATGTGGGGTATACACAGTCCCGCTGGCCTATTTGTTCGCTACAAACAGTCCCGTAGCCTTATATGTAGGGTATACACAGTCCCGCTGGCCTATTTGTTCGCTACAAACAGTCCCGTAGCCTTATATGTAGGGTATACACAGTCCCGCTGGCCTATTTGTTCGCTACAAACAGTCCCGTGGCCTTATATGTAGGGTATACACAGTCCCGCTGGCCTATTTGTTCGCTACAAACAGTCCCGTAGCCTTATATGTAGGGTATACACAGTCCCGCTGGCCTATTTATTCGCTACAAACAGTCCCGCCGCCCAACCTGTGCGCTCGGCGTCGGGGCGCGAGCCGGGCGGGCACAGCCGGCAGCCGGCCCGGTCGGCGCGGGTCACCGCCAGCGGCGGGCACGGCACGCAACTCCAGCAACAACGCCCGCCGCGGGCATACCTGGAAACCAATTTACTGTTAAGGGTACGTGTAGTGTGGTAAGTAGGTATAATAAAGACTGTAACACGAAACCAAAGGAATGTGATAAGACGACACCCCTTGGCGGTAGCCGTCACAAAGACCGATTCATGGAAGTATGTAACTCATCATCAACCCATTATGTCCCCACGAGGAAGGTACTCCACCACGGGGGCCTTGCCCGGATTGGCGGAGGCTTGTCTTACTGTAAGCAGTTTTCAAGCCGCCCTAAGGCCTCTGACTTGGCTTAACGACTGCCATCTATTGACGGCAGCCGGCACCAACTGCTTAACGTGCCTTGCGAAGCACGGAACCGCTTGGAAAAACGCCACTAGCGTTAGTCATAGACAGTGACCCATCCATGTACTGAACGCGCCGTATGTTGCTTAACCTTAGTGATCGTTTAAGATCACTCAGGCAGCCCAGGCTACGAGCGATTCATATATTATATATTATAGCGAGCCATATAGTACGAAATCGAATCGCTCGTAGTCGGGCTGCCTGAGTGATCTTAAACGATCACTAAGGTTAAGCAACATACGGCGCGTTCAGTACATGGATGGGTCACTGTCTATGACTAACGCTAGTGGCGTTTTTCCAAGCGGTTCCGTGCTTCGCAAGGCACGTTAAGCAGTTGGTGCCGGCTGCCGTCAATAGATGGCAGTCGTTAAGCCAAGTCAGAGGCCTTAGGGCGGCTTGAAAACTTCTGACAGTACAAAGCTAATGTCTTACAAGCCTCCACCAATCCGTACTAGGCCCCCGTGGTGGAGTATGGCCTATACCTTCCTCCGTGGGGACATAATGGGATGATGATGATAGTACGAAATGAGCCGTTTTCAGAAGCACTCAAAAAAAAAAAAAAAATTACGGCTGTCAAAAGAATGCAATTTTGGACCTCAGCCCAATAGCCATGTGTGATACATCACAAAATAGGTCTCAGCGAGCTGAACAAAATTTACTATGACGCCAATAGCCAAATGTTTGTCCTTTCGGAGTTATAATGTATTGAAAAAACACTAAAATTTTCAATAAAATATAACTCCGAAACGACAAACATTTGGCTATTGGCGTCATAGTAACTGTTGTTCAGCTCGCTGAGACCTATTTTATGATGTATCACACATGGCTATTGGGCAGAGGTCCAAAATTGCATTCTTTTGACAGCCGTATTCTTTTTTTTTTGAGTGCTTCTGAAAATGGCTCAAATACAAATACAAATACAAAATTTTTTATTTCAACGTAAAGAATTTACATTCTGCTTGTTGAATGTCAATGTACATACAGTTATGTAAAATGTTAGCCGCTGCCTTAGGGCCGTCTGTAGTGGAGAAAAAGGCAGCGAAAAAAAACTCCACTCTGACCATCTTCTGACCGCTCATTAAACTAAAGTCGCCATGTGAAGGCGCTCTAACAATGCAGCAATGTGTGTACGTACCAGCCGGCGTGGCACGGCGCCGAGCAGACGGCCCGCCAGCCAGCGGCCCGGCCCCCCGCCCCCCGCCCCCCGCCACGCAGCCGCAGCGCCCCCCGCCGCCATCGCCCCACGCGCGCGTACCGCCATCCGCGCCCCGGGGACCCCACCAGCTCCATCACGTCGTACTCGCTCAGCCTGCGGGGAATAGGCTGTTTGACAGTGTGAAATAGTTCACCGAGAGGAGAAAGTGACCGATTACCGTCGAGGGTGTCGTTTGAAGCCCGAGCCGTGGGCGAGGGCTTTAAAACACCCGAGATCGGGAATCGCAGTTTCTCCCGAGTGATACATAGTGCTTTATACTACACCTAAAAGGAAAATAAAAAACGAAATCTTTACTAATTGAAATTTATATTGAAATTGTTGCTAGTGGCCAGTGTCATTTTGCGAACTTGGAGATAAAAACTCACTGTAAAAACTTTTTGGCTTTTGATATTTAGGTTACCGGCGCATAGTCTTACCCAAAATTAAAAAAGAAAAACCACGCAAGAAATGGATTTTCATACACTTTTCTCTCCCGCTCAGATGCGTTTTCTCCACGCATATTTGTTCGATATGCAATGACGTACTTTCTACCGTAAATTTGAGTTCCAAGCAGGTGTAGTATAAAAAACAGTATTCATCATCAACTCATTATGTCCCCACCGAGGGGCACGGGTCTCTTTCCTGAGGAAGGTATAGGCCATAATCCACCACGGGGGCCAAGTCCGGATTGGTGGAGGCTTGTAAGACTAGTGGCTTTATACTGTCAGAAGTTTTCAAGCCGCCCTAAGGCCTCTGACTTGGCTTAACGACTGCGATCTATCGAAGGCAGCCGGCACCAACTGCTTAACGTGCCTTGCGAAGCACGGAACCGCTCGGAAAAATGCCACTAGCGTTACTCATAGACGATGACCCATCGATGGACTAAACGCGCCGTATGTTGCTTAACCTTAGTGATCGTTTAAGATCACTCAGGCAGACCAGGCTACGAACGATTCCTAAGAAAAATAGTATTATTTATACGTATTCGTATAAATTATGTGATATAAAACCGGTTTAAGGCATTTTAACTAAAAAAAATTGTAATTTGTAAAAACACAAGATAAACTTTAATAATTTGTATCTGCCGCCGCCGTTGTATCGGGAGCGGCATGGATTGAGCGATTCTATGATGACGTCCCATACCAGTGAAAATGGCGTCTGTCATTCATTATTTCTTACGTTCATTGCTTGGTTTACCGGGCAGTGACGTCATGAACCTGTGCGACGCCATATTGCTTAAGATAGCGTTCTGGCGGCTTATTTGAAAAGTAAATTTTCGTTTGCCTTTTTTAGAAGAAATACACGAAAGAATTAAAAATGACCACTTTCTGAGGAATCCACGAACACCAACAAACAATATGAGATGGCTTTCAGAAATCGGTCAAATAGCCTATCGTTGCTCCTAAGTCCTATGAAAGATGGGAAGGCGGCAGGTGAATAGAGGCAAACACAGAGTGGTGGCAGACCTGCGGCCCGATGGTCGGACGATGTCGTTGGATCGGCGGAAGGTCCGTGGATGCGAATGGCGAGAGACCGTGTGAAATGGCATTTGGGGGAAAAGGCTTGTGAAAAGACCCAGCAGTGGGCAACGGTGGGCTGCTGATGATGAAGTCCTATGATATATAGTTACAAAACAGTTTTTTTAATGTCTTAAGCCCTGACCGAATGTACCTACCCGAACAGTTTCATAGAATAATTGCTTACGACAGTGGTTCCAACAGAGCACCATGCATGTTTGTATTGGCAGTCTCGGCAGCAGGTTGCCAACCTCCGATAAGAGACAAGGGGCGGAGGCGTGGAAAAGACGCATACCCATTGAATTTAGAAGGAATTCAATGGCATACCTAATCCAATCCAATTATAACATCAATACAAAATGTACCGAAGGGACTGGACGAAGCCCACAAAGAAGACACGGGGAGAGGGCGCAGTTTCTATACAACAACACGTGCCTTCTGTAAGGCCAGGGGTGCAATTACGTAAGACTGCACTGTATGGAGTTGTCTGATTTAACTCTTTTGTTCCCGGAATGTCACACCACCTTATGTCACACTGTTACATTCTGGGACTTTTTTCCCAGTAAGGTATCTCATACTCCTACTCCGAACTGTCATATACAATCTTATTTTGACTCTTTCAAGTTGTAAAATAATAATAATAAACTCACGCCCGTTATCCCCGAAGGGGTAGGCAGAGGCACCAGTCTCTAGAACTGGACCCACGTTTTGCCGAGTTTATTAGGTCCCAAACGTGACAAGTGGCAAGCCTGTCGCCGTTATCCGGGCACAATTTATCAGCGAATGGTGTTGCTGTACAAACAAATGTACGTAACTAAAAGTCATTGGTACATGCGTGGTTCGAACCCAGACCCTCATGATCGAGAAGCAAGGGTCAACCCCACTACGGCACCACCACTTTCAAGTTGTCTAAATGCTTAACCCGTTAGAGTGTAAAGTTACGTAATATAAGGGCAGGACTTAACCTAAGAATCTTATCAAACGCCACTTACTCCGGCGGCGGATCGCCGTTCTCGTCGAACGCCACGAGCCCGCCGTCCGGGGCACGGAACTTGACCTTGGCCAAGTACTGCCGATACAGGGACACGTTAAAGGGCACCATGGCGGGGCACAGGGCCGGCCGCGCCAGGGGCGGCGCCGGGGCGGGGCACAGGGCCTCGCGCATATCGTGCAAAGCGTGGGCCAGGGCCCACACGCCGCGGACCACCAGTGCGAGTTTGGGCTCCTGGGTGTAGCCTTCCGCTAGGGATTCGGAACCTGAATTAGGAAAAAAAATTTGACTTGAAAAAAAAACACGTATAATAAGAAAATATTCTCACAGATTTTATTATTTTTGTTCCTAATAAAATAAAATAAAAAATAAATATATACAGGCTCCATTTTTTTAGAGATCTAATTTGTAAAAAGTGTCAGTTAGTCAGTCTCAATCAGTTTTTTGTAGGACCCACGACAACGGACTTAGGGTCACGAATTAGGGACGCGATAGAATTTATTCTCAAAACAGCGGTTTTAATCAAAACAGGCGCTAGTTATCACTGGAACCCACGGGGCCAGCCTTGAGGAAAATAGTTTCTAAAAAGTAGTAATTAATAAAATTCCTAATACACCGATGCTTACCGGTGCATCTGCGCACACCATCTGGCGGCTCAGCGGCCAGTGAACAGTTGAACTTTTGCTCCCAGAATTCCTGCAGTCAAGAAAAAATACGATGTCATATTAATAACTATTACTGAAAGTGATATATACGCATCTAGTCAAAGCTGCCAGTGTATGGCAGTGTATGTATTAACAAATAATAATAGACATTTGCATCTGCGACAGTGAAGTGCCTTTAGATGAAATGGGTCAACCCGTGCTGGGTTCCACTACATTCTACCGTCATTCAGTTCAACTTACTCAGCCTAATCTACGTGAAAGAGAACACAAGAAACTCTCAAAGTTAACGAAAACAAGGAAATAGAAAAAATAATAATATGAATTCTATAAGTACTGTGAATTGATTCAACGCCAGGTACCTGAACTGAACAAGAAATTAAAAAGTGACCATTTTCGGCATGTCTTTAATAGCTCTTTGATTGATATAGATAGATAGATAAAACATTTATTTGGGCTTATAGACACATATACTCGTACAGAAAGCGATACATCACACTAATCACACTATCACACTAATATTATAAACGTGAAAGTTTGTGTGTGTGTTTATATGTTTGTCAGTCTTTAGCGCTGAAACGGCTGGACGGATTTTAATAAAATTTGGTATGGAGTTAGCCGATACCCTGGATTAAAACATAGGCTACGTTTTACCGCGGGGAAATATCTTATTCCTACGGGAAAATCGATGAACCGCGGGTAACACCGCGGGGCACAGCTAGTAGCATATAAAATATTACAATAGTTTTGGCACAGGAACTTACAAACTAACTTATGTCTACAAACATATAGTTAAATGGCACTATTAGGCCACATGTGGGTGTGCCAAAAAGGCCGTATCTCAGATTTATTAGTATCCACTTTAAATAAGTAGCTAGATACATAACTGATTTTCAGCTACAGCCATTGTGAGAACGGCCGTGATCAAGATGTACATTATTTATTCAATAAGATATTAAGTTTAAGACAATATATAATTATTATGTTCTGTACTAATAAGGCCTCAGACAAGAAATTCCTAATAAAAGTAAAAGTAACCGCTCTGGACATAACATGTCATAGATTATAATTTTGTTATTATTGTTTTTAATTAGTGTAATTTTATTATAACCACATGATTATTGTATTATAAAGTGACATTATAAAGATTTAATAAATAGACAAGATTTAATTTCAAATTTCTATCATGTAAGGTTGCACTTTTAAAGTTACGACAATTTAGTCCCTACATTGGAGTCAGAGTGTAGGTGGCCAGATTTGCTTCCTTGGTTTCTGGGATGAAGAGACAAAAAAAAAAAAAAAAAAATATGTCATAATCAGTTTCGATGCCGAATTCGCAACTTCAATTCAAGTTCATCCATATTTGCATGTCTAATTAATTTACACTACTTTATGCATCACTTACATTTTTTGCAGCTGCAATCATTTCTGGCCTGCACTTTCTGTGCACGATGTTTTTTAATCGCAGCTAAGTGCAAAGAATAAAAAAGTCCGGGCATTTCTCGTAAATTCCTGAACCCGGGTCACTGGCATTCCGGGACAATCCTGGGGGGGGGCCCGGCCAATTGTCAACCCTAGATCCGAACCTGAAACCACGGGTTCCTCCAGTTGTCATAGGGAGACAGCGCGTGGTAGTACTCGTCGAAGTGACGCAGGTACGGCGAGCGGATTCGTAGCGTGAGAGAACCTTTCGCCACCCGTTCCAGCCCCGCCACCACGTCGCCTCTGTCCGCCCAGCCGTCTGACGCCTGGATTTCAAATACAAACAAAAAATCCATTATTTGTGGAATGTATGTGGATATATACCTATAAATTGGCAAATAAAGTTATCTACTCTAAATTTGAGTGAATCGCTCGTAGCTCGGCTGCCTGAGTGATCTTAAACGATCACTAAGGTTAAGCAACATAGGGCACGTGCAGTGCACCGATGGGTGACCATCTATAACTTACTCTAGTAGGATTTTTCAGAGCGGTTCCATGCTTCGCAAGGCACGTTAAGTAGTTGGTGCCGGTTGCCGTCGACAGATGGCAGTCGTTAAGCCAAGTCAGAGGCCTTAGGGCGGCTTGAAAACTTCCGACAGTAAAACCAGCCGGGCTAGTGGCTGGTCTTACTGTCAGAACAGAATGGGTCCAGCCATTTAATATGCAATGTGTTGTGATATGTGAGCATCGCGACTCACTAAA
This sequence comes from Yponomeuta plumbellus, assembly GCA_947310845.1. Lineage (NCBI taxonomy): Eukaryota > Metazoa > Arthropoda > Insecta > Lepidoptera > Yponomeutidae > Yponomeuta > Yponomeuta plumbellus. Next base: position 5,734,165 of record OX371206.1, read on the forward strand.
AAATAACTTTTATACTACACCTGCTTGGAAAGTACCTTGATACTTTATCAAATTTACGGTAGAAAGTACGTCATTGCATATCGAACAAATATGCGGGGAGAAAACGCATCTGAGCGGGAGAGAAAAGTGTATGAAAATCCATTTCTTACGTGGTTTTTCTTTTTTAATTTTGGGTAAGACTATGCGCCGGTAACCTAAATATCAAAAGCCAAAAAGTTTTTACAGTGAGTTTTTATCTCCAAGTTCGCAAAATGACACTGGCCACTAGCAACAATTTCAATATAAATTTCAATTAGTAAAGATTTCGTTTTTTATTTTCCTTGTAGGTGTAGTATAAAGCACTATGTATCACTCGAGAGAAACTGCGATTCCCGATCTCAGGTGTTTTAAAGCCCTCGCCTACGGCTCGGGCTTCAAACGACACCCTCGACGGTGATCGGTCACTTTCTCCTCTCGGTGAACAATGTACTATACCTGAAAAAAATTTAAACGATATGAGTACTTACCAGCAGCCGCAGCTTGACGCCCCGCCGCTGTATGCCAGCTAGAAGCGCGCGCGCAGTGCGTCCCTCGCACCAGCAGACGGCCACTCGGGGCGCCGCGCCCTCCAGAAGGCGCCCTAACGCAGCGTCCACCTCGGCTGGGGAGGGCGCCGCGCGTAAGGCTTCGGCGCGGGCCACGCACACGCCTCCGCGCGCCGCCTGGGGTTGGAATAAGGGGGCTAGTTGGATCATCATCAACCCATTATGTCCCTACCGAGGGGCACGGGTCTCTTCCCTGAGGAAGGTATAGGCCATACTCCACCACGGGGGCCAAGTCCGGATTGTTGAAACTTGAAAGTTATCGAAGTATTTTTTACTGTGTTTATTACATACGTGAATTGTGTCTTTGCTCATGACTAGCCCATGCATTGTGCATTTTTGTAAAAACATAGGACAAGCACCATAGATAAGGTACAGTCATGCATGACGTCAGCACCATCTATCGGTGATTTGAGGTACTTTTTTTTTATGACGCTCTGAAAAACCCTCATTGCACTCCAGGAAACGGGGAATGCTTCGCATTCTGAAAGAGAAAGAAAGAACACATAACAAAAATACGAAATACAAATGAGAAGAAAACATCAAAGATACAAATAGGTACAAACACACATAAAGAAATACATTTAACAGTTTTGTCGCGGTGTGTAACCGCTGCTGCAAAAGGCAGCTGACTCAGCATAATGCTGAGGGTGTAGGCCCTCAGCGCTGGTTTTCAGTCAGTGCCTAATACGGTAGTTGACACTATCAACAATAAATTATTAGATATGCTGAATTAAAACAAAAATTACAAAATATTTCGGAAAATGTATCTCTTTTAGTCAATTAATAGTAATTACAATTTTTAAATAGATGAAACATAAAAAGAGTGCTCTGAAATATGACGTCATAAACCGGTATTTTCATACAAAATTCCGTTTTAAAAGTAACTTATTTGACATGTTGTCAACTACCCAATTCTGCTTACTCCCACCTCCTCCCGGAAGGCGGCCATCCCGCCAGCGCCGTAGCTCTCGTCCGTGTGCACGGCTAGCACGTAGCTCCAGTTGTGCGCGGCCAGCAGCGCGTGCAATAGCCGCGCCTGATGCCGGTCCGACGGCACCACGCGGAAGAACGTGGCGAAGCGCGCGCGGTCCGACAACTCGTGCGCCGTCGCCGAGTAGGACACCTGCGAGCGGTATGTGACACTATCAACAATAAATTATTAGAGATATCCGCTGCGTCATATTTATACCTTCGAGCAAGGCTTTTTGGAATTTGAATAGTAGTTTACTCTGAATGACAGAATACGCAATAGTGTGATTAGAGAACGTTGTGGAGTGAAAGAGGATGTAGCTAGTGACTAGAATACGGTATTTGACACTATCAACAATAAATTATAAGAGATGCTTGATTAAAACAAAAATTACAAAATGATTCAGAAAATGTATTTCTTTTTTTAATCATTTACTAGTTATTACAATTTTTAAATAGATGAAACATAAAAAGAGTGCTCTGAAATGTGACGTCACAAGCATTTTCATACAAAATTCCGTTTTAAAAGTAACTCATTTGACATCCTGTCAAATACCCAATTATGACGACTTCTGTGGCGCAGCGGTTAGCGCATCTGACTACCATGCGAGAGGTCCCGGGTTCGAATCCCGGCTGGGGAAAAACACCCAAGGTCTGGGATGGTTACAAGTTTGTGACGTCGCTGTTTCTGGTTCCCACGATACAGGGTATCCTAGTGTAGGGCCAGAAGCAATGTATGTGCCAATGTTATGTTATGTTATATTATTAGTAATCAATTTTACAGTTAGACGATTATAATCAGGCGATTATGATTTCCAATCGTGTAGCTGTCAAATTCCACACTAATTTGACAGTGAGATGATTGGTAACGCGTGATGGTACTGACACACGTGCTCATTAGTAGCACGAAAGCATGCTTATATTGAGCAAGTGCTTTACTCCCAATCTTTTTTGTATTTTTGTATTCGATGTTTTAATCTATCCGTCTTCCTTTTTTTGAGGTTTGATAACCTAAGACTGCATTGTTATTGTCAGTGTTACTGTCATAAGAAATCATAAACTTATTTCAACGTAAAGAATTTACATTCTGTTTGTTGAATGTCTATGTGCCTACATACAGAAAAGATTGGGAGTAAAGCACTTGCTCAATATAAGCATGCTTTCGTGCTACTAATGAGCACGTGTGTCAGTACCATAATATATGGTACTTTTTAGCAGACTTCAAATTAAGCAAGAGGTTCTCAATTCGTCACCATTTTGTTTGTACCTATGTTCGCTGATTACTCGAAGCAGCGTAGACTGCTTTGTATTTCTTTTTTGTTTGAAAGGGTAAACTTTACAAGTGGTCCCATAGTCATGTAGAGTCAATCATGTAAGCAATCGTAAAATGAACACGTTGAGCATTAAAATGTTCATCATCATCATCAACCCATTATGTCCCCACCGAGGGGCACGGGTCTCTTCCCTGAGGAAGGTATAGGCCATACTCCACCACGAGGGCCAAGTCCGGATTGGTGCACCATGGAGGCTCATAAGACTAGTGGTTGGTCTTACTGTCACTCGTTTCCAAGCCGCCCTAAGGCCTCTGACTTGGCTTAACGACTGCTATCTATCGACGGCAGCCGGCACCAACTGCTTAATGCAATAGTTGTTAATATGACAAAATGTTAATATGAGTAAAATGTTCTATCTATAGGTATCTATTTAAATTCTCTAAGCCGTGAAAGTTCGACGCAGATCGCTTCGACTGAGAGCATAAATCAAAGAATTCCAAGAACTCTATAGAAATCAGAAGCTTATTGAATATGTAGAGATCGCTCTTCGTGATAAATAGGATTATAAACGTAGACAAACTCTACAAAAGTACGTACCTGAGGAATGGCGAACAGCTGCAGCAAGTTCTGCACCTGGGCTGCTGCCGCGGAAGCCCCTGGCCCCAGCACGCCGAGCAACGGAGAGGCGCCGCCTCTCTTTAACAGTTCAGCCCTTGTATTACGTAACTTTCCAGTCTATCGGGTTAAGCATTTGGACAACTCCGAAGTGTCAAAATGTGTTTGTATTTGACAGTTCGGGGTAGACTATCAGACAACTTCATACAGTGGAGGACTTACGTAATACGAAACTGGAGGAAGGAAGGCCTTTCATTGCCCAGCAGAAAAATATTTATAATTTAAAAATCTGTGTAACCAAACCAATGATCCTCGACAACGAAACTTTAACAAAAAAAAATGCGTTCCCTTTGCTTTTATTTCTCTTCGCAGAATGAGACTAGGTATCACGTATTCGAGCGACCTTGTTAGGGTGGCGTTTGACAAAGTGGGGCACGTCACATACGCGACTCAAGTGCCCTCACCTACGTACTCAACATAACCGCAGCATCTAACTAAACGCTGCGGAACGAAATTGCTTTGTTATGTTAGTACTAGCATGACTTTAACTAGCACGACCTTAGATTTCATAACTTTATAGAATCTATCTCAATTTGGGCAGGTTGGCGGCCTATATTCCCACCTGTTCTGTTGAGTAGTTCTGTCAGCAGAACTACTGGGATTTTTTCCACCATTAGTTCTGTGATTTATAAGACTACGCTTTACACCCTGCTTCAATCTCAGATATTCCCAACTACTCAACAGAACAGGTGGGAATAGAGGTTCCCATTTGTTTTGTGAACCGAAAAAATGGTAAAAAAATCCCAGTAGTTCTGCCGACAGAACTACTCAACAGAACAGGTGGGAATAGAGGGTTGGCGGGGGGCCCGTGGATGCGAATGGCGAGGATCGCGAAATATGGCGTGATGGGGAAAAGGCCTATACCCAATAAGTGGAGGGTGGTAGGCTGATGATGATGACGATGATGATGATGATGATGTAGGTAATCTAATGTTGGTACCAGAACAACATCTCCTCGAGAGGTATGCCGAGACATTGTGAGGCGTGCAAATCAGTAGGTACACAATAAAACTTGTAACTAAGGGGCCATCCATACAACATTAGGTCACACGTTAAGGGGAAGGGAGGGAGTCGATGAAATGTGATATTGTGTCACATTTCAAAATCTATTATAATCTAAGTGTTAAAACACGAACTTTGAACTATTAACGAAACACTAAAACATTTGCCACTGTATCTGTTCCTAACTGTATTTGCAACTCTATCGGAAATAATTTTATAATTTCTAGATTTCTACCCCTCCCCGTCCTTGTCACAGGTGGTCACATTTGTGAGAAAATCTTCTACAGGGTGGAATTTTGTAATGCCACCTAAAGGGAAAGTACTCTTAATACTGTAGATAAATTCACTCAAAGAAAACATTCCTTCATTTTTGGAAAGAAAGAAAACTCCATTCAAAGATTTTTTTAACTTAGCTTGCTGCATCCGGTAATCGAACCGACTAAAATCTGTGAAAGTTGCACCCTGTACTTTTATTGTGCATCGATCGTTAGGGTCAATTATTATAAGGATGAAATCTCTCCAACAAACTTCATAAATTAAATGAAAGGAAAACAATGAAATCTTAAATTATTAATTCAATGGGTCGAGTTAAAGCACTTTGACTCAAAGATCCGTTTCTTTATGTTTACTTATGTTATTATTTGTAATTATCATTGACGTTATTTATCCATTAAAATGACGAATTACTATTTAGAAAAGACGATAGCAATTTGCACGATCACCAGATCTCAACCCTTTAGATTTTTTTTTTGCGGTGATAATGTAAAAAATCTAATTTACATTAAATCTTATGAGAATGTAAACGAGTTGAGAGTTGAAGTTCAGAATACGATTTATAACATTCACCACAACACGTTATTAAAGGTTACTAGAAATGAATTCGTTAGAAGAATAAATTTGTGTATCTAAGAAAATGGAGCCCATTTCGAGCAATTAATTAGTTAGTTTACCATTTTCATTTAATTTACGAAGTTTGTTAGAGAGATTTCATCCTTATAATTGACCCCAACGATCGCTGCAATAAAAGTACAAGGTGCAACTTTCACAGATTTTAGTCGCATCGATTACCGGGCAAGCGAATTTTCAAAAATGTTTTCTTTGAGTGAAATTTTCTATCTACAGTATTAAGAGTACTTTTCCTTTAGGTGGCATTACAAAATTCCACCCTGTAGAAGATTTTCTCACAAATGTGACCACCTGTGACAAGGACGGGGAGGGGTAAAAAAAAGTAATGAAATTCGTGTGAGGTAATTTATGGATGGCCAAACGCATCGTAGGACGCCCACCAGCTCACTGGACCCACGATCTGAGGCAGATTGCTGGCAGCGTCTGTATAAGGCCGAGGAGAAAAGGAATTGGCTGCCTTGAGGTTTATGTCGACCAGTAGCCGAATACCAACTGATTGATTGAGGCTAAAACGGTTCTTACTGTATCATTGCGACAGGCGTCAGGGTCAGCGTCTCGCACCAGGTCTATGGTCTGCCGGAGGGCGGTGGAGGGCGCCCAGCATGAGTCCCTTAGCTCTGCGCCTAGCTGGAGCCCGGGCAGGATCGATGAGTGCCTGATGTGGTCCAGTGCCTGTAAGCGACTCCACTGTGAGGCTGTCTTTAGGATCCACCAGACACGGACCAAAATGAATATTTGGGGCGCTAGCAATGGAAAAATAAGTACTTCCTGGCCATTGACAAAGGTTTTTAAATTCCACTGTAATTCTTGTATTCTTTATTTAAATATTGGTCTATTTTCGATGATGCACAAAACACTTGAATGCCATCATCAAATTAATTTTTAGTTTTCTGATGTGGTCTTTGTTAATTTCATAAAATAAAACAGTGTCCAAACCGATCTAAGCTCCCTATATAAATAAATCGATTGCTGCTAATTCCGATGTGTCCTAACATTAAAATTGCTATTATGTTATGAGTTGATTGCTTCATAAGCATGTTACAATTTTAATTAGTACCCAACTACCAGTGTTGCCGCAACTAAGTTCCCAAAAAGTACATGTCGAGCGCAGAAACGTACGAAACTTTGGGTTGAAAACGTACATGAGGATTTTTTTTACGAAAAATAATTTAATACAGCTTCTCTCTTTTTGTCAAGTTCAAAACGTACGTAAAGAGATGAAACGTACATCGTACATGCGAGGCTTAAAACGTACGAAATGTACCTACGCTAACGGCAACGCTGCTAACTACCTACCGCAGCTCATTTTGACGACCCCGATATTCTCCCGAGTTCTACAGGACTCTCCTGAAACATTACGAATGCACTGAAATTTAAAGTAATTAGTGCGAACACTAACCTGCAAGGTAGCCTCCACGCGCTGTATCCCATAATGCTCCCGGACAGGACCACAGGCGGCGCGGCCCGCCGCGGCCGCCGCCGGGGCCCCATGCACGGCGAACAGGGCCCCCAGCCGCACGGGGCCGGCGACCCGGGCGCGGGCGGAGCCCGACCCACGGGCACCCCCAAGGGCCACGCGGTAGCAGAGGAAAAGTAGGAAGAGTGTGAACAGCCGCATGCTGCGCGGTGAAATGCCGTGGCTGCCGCGTTTGGGGGAGTCGCAGTGACCGCGCGTTAGAATGATGTGCCTTCCTTGCAGCCAAATGCAAGTTCAGTTTTTAGGGTTCCGTACCTATAGGGTAAAACGGACCCTATTACTGAGACTCCGCTGTCCGTCCGTCTTTCACTAGGCTGTATCTCATGAACCGTGATAGATAGACAAATGTAATCTGTATTTAGTACTTTGTTATTGCGATAACAAAATACTAAAAAACGGAATAATATTTAAGGGAGCTCCCATACAACAAACGTGATTTTATATTATATATAAAAACAAATAAACTCACGCCCGTTATCCCCGAGGGGGTAGGCAGAGGCACCAATCACTAGAACTGGGCCCACGTTTTGCCAGAGTTTATTAGGTCCCAAACGTGACAAGTGGCAAGCCTGTCGCCGTTATCCGAGAACAATTTATCAGCGAATGGTGTTGCTGTACAAACAAATGTACGTAACTAAAAGTAATTGGTACATGCGTGGTTCGAACCCAGACCCCCATGATCGAGAAGCAAGGGTTAAATAAATAATTTAAAAAAAAAATTCAAAATTGTTTTATTGAGCAGTACAAAACTTAACAATATATAAAGTAACTCTGAACCCCAAACCAAATTAAATTGTATCTTAATTAAATGAAAATAAAACAAATATTTAAGGGTTATCCCACACAACAAACGTATTTTTTTTGCCTTTTTTAACAATAATGTTAACAATAACGGAACCTTTCCAGCGCAAGTCCGACTCGCACTTGGCGTTTTTTAATACGTAAGTATTGGCACCGAGTGGGTGCCACAAGGTGGTCGTCGTAGGAGAGGTAGGCCAAGAAGACGTTGGCGAGACGATCTCGACCGACACATGCCGGAGTGGTCTGAGGTGGCACAAGACAGAGACATCTGGTCTAAGTTGGGGGAGGCCTTTGCCCAGCAGTGGGACACACTCGAGGCTACGTAAAAAAAAAGAAAAAAGTATTGCAATATGTATTACGTACACTTTTGCCACGCGTGCTCGGCCAGAGCCGACCTCCGGGCATCCCTCAGGGCCGCGCCGGAGTAGAGAGAACTGGGAAGCTGTGTGTTTTGTGCTTAAGGAAGGAGATTGAATGCGCGTCAAGAAGATTGCCAGTCGAATTCATGTTTATGACAGTGTTTTTTGAGTTTCGCACACTTACCTTTGGATTCTAGTACATTTACCGTGAAGGTTTTTTTATCAATTAATGGGTGTTAACAGTAGATTAACAAATTTTTAGTCTACGAGAAACAGGAGATTAGACTAATTGACTATTTACGAAGTGACGGATAGGGTCGAAGTAACCTAGAACAAAACTTGGGATCGTAATGGACTATAGTCGTGCCAATAAAAATACATATTTACTATACAAAAACAATTAATTTATTCAGAGTTCATGAGAAATTTACGCTTATTAAAAGCGAGAAACATAATCTACGGCCATCAAAGAAGTCTCTTGACTAAACTTCCAATACTGACCATAAACATAGACTTGGTTAAACATTTTCTACATAGATAGACAAAGGACTATGCAAAGTAGTTATAAAATACCATTAGAAAGAATAATACAATGTCAAATGGTATACACTTCGAGCTAAAACTAAAATGTTATAGTAGGACCATATCACAATCACTTATATATTTGACGGGTTTAATGGTGATTATAGGTATTTATTTACAATCATTTAACCTTGACACCTCACCTGACCTGTCACGAAGGTTAAGCAACATAGGGCGCGCTCAGTTCATGGATGGGTCCATTCTATGACTAACGCTAGTGGCATTTTTCCAAGCGGTTCCGTGCTTCGTAAGGAACGTTAAACAGTTGGTGCCGGCTGCCGTCGATAGATGGCAGTCGTTAAGCCAAGTCAGAGGCCTTAGGGCGGCTTGAAAACTTCTGACAGTAAGACCAGCCACGAGTCTTTCAAGCCTTCACCAATCCGGACTTGGCCCCCGTGATGGAGTATGGCCTAAACCTTCCTCAGAGAAGAAACCAGTGCCGCTCGGTGGGGAACCGTAAGTTGATCCGAACTAAACGTTTACAATAAAAAATACACTCGAATTGAACACCTCCACCTTTTTTGCAGTCGGTTGAAAACGTCAAAATCTAGGTACCCATTGAAGTTTGTCAAATAAAAAATCGCCATTAGACCCGTTAAATGTATGACGTATGAGCATCGCGCCATTAAGAATACCGTATCACAATTTTCAATCACCTACTCCTTGCAAAAAGAAAACTATTTACATCTAAAAATCCTCAATACACACCGTTGAATAACTTACACTCATCTAATTACATTAAACCTTTCAACTTTCTCGTGATCAAGTTACGCACACTGATTAATTAAATTTCCAAAGAAGAATAGGTTCTTTGGCGTGTATTTTAAGCTAAAACAAAAGTTTCAAGTTTTACAGAATGTCGGCAAACAACTCGAGAAAAAGCACGCGAACGAGGCGCACAACCAACGAAGTGGTGAAAGAACACCAAATCAAAAAAATCAATCGCCCAAAAAATCAACTACCGTTCAAGGTTTGCCGGAACCTGTACAAAACTGATATATATTTCAATAGTTACAGTTACATTACTATACAATACTATAAATAACAATAATTTAAACAAAGTCGGAACTCGCTTTACGTGCGGCGATACGATGAAATATGGGAAGCGTTTTCCATTTAATCTTTTGCTAGTCCGACATTGTATACATACATTGATGGGAAATTCGTACAATTAATTTACAACCAATTCTCTCTGCACCGGGGGTACAAAATCTATCAAAACCCTTATGGGAGTTCAGGGTAACTTCTAATTCGTATACGGTATACTAAGGAGACGTCCTGAATCAAGGGATTCAGGATCAGGAAATCTTGATGTAGAAAATATGGCGCTAGTTTAGATATTTTGTTACAGAAAATGACAAACACTTATATACAGACATGTACATTGGTTCTGGCTCCACACTAGGATACCCTGAGTCGTGGGAACCAGAAACAGCGACATCACAAACATGTAAAAATCCATTGTACAAACGTACAAAGTATCATATAACATGGCATAGTATAACTTCAATTAGCTATAAACAGACGATACCAGTACGAAATGTAATTAAAATTACTTTGACTCGAGCGTTATACAGGAATATTTTTTTACCAGTACAATAAATCAACGTACGTAATACTAAGTCCAAAATACAAATACCAACATTTTTTGTTACTACTCCGTTGGTACAAAAATACCAATGTCTGAACTTATCCGTAAATCTTAAAGAAATGTGGACATCGTGTTGCGCGCATTATTTTCGACTGCAAGAAGTGCGGAACCCCTCCCTCGCCCTCTACCTCGCACCGCGTTGACGCCGTGTAATTAGTGCGCCCATGCGTTACAAATTGGATGAAGGATAAATTAATGAAAATGAAAAAATATATATGGTAATTTTATTTGATAAAATGTAATGTATTATCGATACCAATGATATGGTAAAATTTATTGTACCGGTGAAAATGTCACCCGGTATAATGCCGATTATTAATCGGCGTCACCCAATTTCATGCATGCAGCCTCACAAGTCGCTGCATGTTATTCTGTAGTTACATAAATACATTTATATACTTTTTATAAGCTCACGCCACAGGGGAAGTCCAGGGTAGTGATTAATTATAAAGGCTGATGTTACTACCTACTACTGCTAACTCGCTCGCACAATCTTTTTTTGCGATATTAATAAAATAAGTACGCTCTTATTAAAATGTGGTCTTTCCGGACAATTATATACATTATTATTTCCCTACACTTAGGTTTTAAATATGGAAAAGTAGTTGACAATTTTTTTAAATTTTATTATCTACGTCTCTCAACCAATAACTAGGTACAGAATACGAAAAAATCTTGAAAGTCAGAAATTTTATTATCTATCAAACACTTAGATCACATTTAACAAAAGTAGGCAATTCTATTAGTCGTCAAAAAAGTTACAAAACACAATAGGACTGGATATCCTAGTTTGGCACAATCACATGATTGTGTTGTGCTAAAGTTACTTGTTAAACTTCTGTACGATTACGTACGTACGAGACGTACACGCCAGCTGTGAGAGCAACCGTATTGTAAAGTGTAGTTTTTTTCCTTGGTCGGGTTTGAGTCCCACACCTGAGAAAAAGTCTCCCCCGCGATCCTCCATTCCTCTCTGTTTTTAGTATATTTTTTACGAATTTAGAAGCAGTCACTCTGAATCGCTGCCGATGCGCGTGCGCAGACTGGCCGGCTTCCCGCCGGCGAGCTCGCACACGAAGAAGCGGTCAAAGTTGAACTGGGATCATTTGTCCCAGAGGCCCACTTCCTTCATCTTGGTCTGGAAATACTTCTCCAGCGTGTTGGCGCATCTGTGCGAGGGAGGTCGCTGTCAGTTACCGGCGAGAGGGCTCCTGAGGTGAGGAGTGCAAATCACGAAGCCAGGAGTGCAGTCGACAGCCCGTCATCCTTCACATTTTAGTTACAAAGTCGCCCGTAATGCAACGGAGTAGAGTGCATTGATGTATAGGATGATGTGCTGTCGACTGTACATATGCGGAAACTTATTTTTAGCTTTTAGTTTCATCAAGTATCTAAGCATTTAAAATGCACGTTTCTAAAAAAAAAAAACTAATACAGTCCTGTACAAATGTAGTTTTTTTTTTTTTAAGAACGATGAAAGTAAGTATAATGTCTTGAGTAAAAATGGTAAGGTGTCGACATCACGGTATTCCGTGAAAATCTCTTTTACATTTGCACAGGTTAGGTTTTTAGTTCTGATTGCTTGGAGAGTTCTAGTACTGAGTCATAGTATCACCCTCAGTAGATGAAATTCTTCATACAATGAGAAAAAGCCGCCAGAATCTAAATATTCGCCAGTCTCCTAAAATTACATGGTGTTGTTAAAAAAAAAGTAGAAAAAAAACGTTTTTTTTGGCGCATTACGAGGCTAGGTGCCTAAATCGCAGGTCTAGCTAAGTCGCGCGTTCCCATGGATACATACGCGCGACAGCATCGATGCAAAAATCTATTAAAAGTCTCAGTGTGTAAAGGGCCTCACAGCCTTCGCCTAGTTTGCAGACTGCCGGTGAACGACGTATTATGCACCTACCCACCTCTTTTGTTAAACAATATTATGTAACCACTGCTGCTGTTTTCATTTGACCTGTTTTTTTAACTGGGTTATTCAATAATCTTATTTTCACCTGTAGTATTCAGTCTCCGGCGAGTTGTAGAGGCGGCAGTTGATGAAAATCCGCGTCATGTCGGCGACGAAGAGCCGCCGCGACACATAGTAGCGGGACTTCAGACGCTCGCCCATTGTGCGCAAGTCTGGGAGAAACAGTGGCGTTATAACTTTAGAAAGAAAGAAAGAAAGAAAGAAAGAAAGAAAGATTTTATTAGTATTGTCACAGAAACACAATGAAGACAAAAGTACATAATAAACAAAATACACAAGAGTCAACAAAACAAGAAAAATAAAATAGAGACAAAGGAAAACAAACAACCGTTTTTTAAATCTACGGCAGCAGGGCTCCACACAGTAGTGTATGGTGCCCAGCCACCCCCCTTTACATGAAATAGATAGTTTTAGAGAGGGTTGGAGGCAGTAGGGAGGGAAAAAGAGGGAGGAAGGGAGGGTAAAAGCGGGAGCGAGGGAGTTAACCCTTTACAGGGCTCTGTCCAAAATATGGACACCATAAATTTAACCTTATCACTTTGTAATAAAGTCCAAAACCAATGAAAAATTTACATTAGCTCTGCCCGACAAAGGGTTAAAGAGAGAAAGAAACAAAAATACATTTTTAGTAACAAATTGACGCATCACAAGAAAGAAAAGGAATAACATGTATAGTTATTAAATTCAATGGTTATTAATAAGGAAAAGAAAAACAACTGGCAGAAATACAAAAGAGTACATGACTAATTCAGAGCGTACATCCGGTGGTAAACAACTCTCAAAAATACAAGAGAGTACATGACTAATTCAGAGCGTACATCCGGTGGTAAACTACTCGCAGAAATACAAGAGAGTACATGACTAATTCAGAGCGTACATCCGGTGGTAAACAACTCTCAAAAATATAAGAGAGTACATGACTAATTCAGAGCGTACATCCGGTGGTAAACAACTCTCAAAAATACAAGAGAGTACATGACTAATTCAGAGCGTACATCCGGTGGTAAATAACTCTCAAAAATACAAGAGAGTACATGACTAATTCAGAGCTTACATCCGGTGGTAAACAACTCTCAAAAATACAAGAGAGTATATGACTAATTCAGAGCGTACATCCGGTGGTAAATAACTCTCAAAAATACAAGCGAGTACATGACTAATTCAGAGCGTACATCCGGTGGTAAACAACTCTCAAAAATACAAGAGAGTACATGACTAATTCAGAGCGTATATCGTGTAGTGTTTCAAAGTTGCTTCAAAGGACATCAGACTCAGCAGTATGATGAAGTTGCTATGTTATTTCCCTCCATAGACTGAATTGTGTTTCTACTTTATCTCCCCTACCTCGCTATTCTTTTACCACATTTCAAAATTTCTAGGCTGGCCGGAAGAAATTTCTGTAGAAATAATTCCGCCTTTCCACGTAATTTTTATCACAGACATGTTATTTAAGTTACATTAAGGCTGGCTTGCACCAAAGTCAAAGTCAAATATTTTATTCATAGTACAAATAGAATATTTACTTTATGAACGTCAAAGTTGTTAACTCTACTCTAGGTTAAATAGAATTTTGACAGATAAAGTATGGCGGTACTGTCAAAATTGTGTTTAACTTGGGGTTAAATGGATTTTAGCCGATGGTGCAAGCGGGCTTAAGTATATTTTTTTATTGTGCAATAAAGTGAAACAACAATACTATTTAGTATTAAGCTCTCCTTTTTACATATACGTGGGCCATACTGAAAGTTTCTGGATTCTGGTAAATAAGACTACCTATTATCTTTATAACACATTTATTGTTTTTCAGAGTATATACCCTCACGATTTACGCATTTTTGCATTCACTGGAACTATTGTGAAAAGCAGTGGGTCCAGTCTTCCTTAGGGACCTCTTCGATGGCTTTGTGAAAAGCATTCACCGCCATTTCCGGGCTTGTAATACGTAAACCTCTGAGTTTATCTTTTATATTCGGGAGCAGAAAGAAATCACAGGGTACTAGATCTGGACTTTTTGGCGGATGAGTCATTAATTCTACTTTTAAAGCCTTCAAATACGCATTCGTTGCCTTAGCGGAATGTGCCGACGCGTTGTCATGATGAAGGACTATTTTGCTCAGGGGACGCTTTTCGCGTGTTTTGTCAAACACTTCAGGCAAACACGTATTAACATACCAATCTGTAGTTACGGTTCTTTGGTTTTCAAGCGATACAGTGGTGTAATGGCCTGATTTGCCGAAAAACGAAGCAACCATTTCCTTGCCAGTGCTGCGGCTTTTTTTGACTTTCGTTGGCAACTCTTCAAAAGGAAAGACCCATTCCGCCGATTAACTTTTCCTTTCTGGTTCAAAGCAGTACACCCAAGTTTCATCACCTGTTACGATGTTATACACAGCCATTGATTGTCCTCCGTCATATTTTTTTATCATTTTACGGCACCACTCTACACGCAGTCGTTTCTGATCTTAGGACAAATCATGCGGTATCCATCGAGTGCAAAGTTTCCGAACCTTCAGATGCTCATGCAATATCTTTTGCACTTGGCTCATTCCAATGCCTAAGGTAGTGCGGATTTGCTGACAGGTAATTTTTTTATACGTTTCAATTAGTTGTCGCACAGTATCAATATTAAAATCGGTAACCGCGGTCGCCGGCCGGCGTTCATGTTTAACGTCATAGAGATGATCACGTCCTCGTCCAAATTCACTTAACCACGAATAAATAGAGCTACGACATGGGGCTTCGTCACCAAATGCTAACTGAAGTCTTTGACAACTCTCTTGCTGACTTAAGCCATAGCGAAAATCGTAAAAAATCTTAGTACGGAAATTTTCTCGACTTATATTCATTGTAATAGCGACACGCTAATTTCAAAACAACGCCACGATGAAAAAACAAATGACAGACTCACAATTTAAAAATAAATGTACTGACAGAGAGTTCCTTGTTCAAACCCTATCAGTGTTTTTTTTATTTTCCTTTTGTAACTAGTCCGTTCCAGAAACTTTCAGTATGGCCTAAGTACTAGCTGTGCCCCGCGGTGTTACCCGCGGTTCATCGATTTTCCCGTAGGAATAAGATATTTCCCCGCGGTAAAACGTAGCCTATGTATCCAGGGTATCGGCTAACTCCATACCAAATTTTATTAAAATCCGTCCAGCCGTTTCAGCGCTAAAGACTGACAAACATATAAACACACACACAAACTTTCACGTTTATAATATTAGTGTGATTGTTTCTTGTGCAATAAAGAATTTTCAATCAATCAACAATAACAACAAGGTGTAAGTGATAATAAATAATCAGTGCAGCATGGGTAGCACGAAGGTGCGAGTGACGCGCCGCAATACTAACCCATGGGGTACTTGATGTGGTCATAGTAGTCGGGCACTTCAGCCTTGTCGACCGGCTTGAGGAACGGCCACGATGCGGCGTGGTTCTTCACCTGTCGACAATAACTACGATAAATGAATCGGTAGTTTCAGAAAGAACATTAGTCACAATCTGCTTTCTTTTCAGGAGACATAAAAAACTGACCCCTCAGTGGGACTAAAGTAAAGCCAATATAATAGGCCACATTCGACATGTGTCAGTCTTAGCTTCATAGTGAGGTGACCTGCTAAAAAACATCGATTAAATCGAATGAATCGATACGGACTTCAAACATTTGTGAATCGAATGCAGTTATTGTGAAAAAGTACGTATAGGTACTGTAATTTTAATTGAGTTCCCTTGAAAATCAAATCAAATAAATAATTATTAATCAAAACCCTGTCCCATTATTGTCTAACCTAAATTTATAAAACAAAATCATCATCAACCCATCATGTCCCCACCGAGGGGCACGGGTCTCTTCCCTGAGGAAGGTATAGGCCATACTCCACCACGGGGGCCAAGTCCGGATTGGTGGAGGCTTGTAAGACTAGTGGCTGGTCTTACTGTCAGAAGTTTTCAAGCCGCCCTAAGGCCTCTGACTTGGCTTAACGACTGCCATCTATCGACGGCAGCCGGCACCAACTGCTTAACGTGCCTTGCGAAGCACGGAACCGCTCAGAAAAATGCCACTAGCGTTAGTCATAGACGGTGACCCATCCATGGACTGAACGCGCCGTATTTTGCTTAACCTTAGTGATCGTTTAAGATCACTCCGGCAGCCCAGGCTACGAGCGATTCCAATTTTTGGATGTTTTGGATAATACCTAATAAATGAAATTTGGACAAATACAAGACTTTTTTTTGTCAAAATTTTGCAGTGCCATTTTGTGTAATACCTCTGGGGGTAATCATTGCATTCAAATCAACTTTTTGACGGATGATTACTTTGATTTTTACGGTAACATCCCTAGTTTTTAAAAACAAAAAGGGTTGACCGACATAACCTTGTGATGAAGTTCAGATTTTTAGGACAAACATTGTTTATTAAGTTTAGAATGGTTTATTAGCCAAATTAAATTTTAATAATGCCTTCTTTTGAAATTATTACAATAAATATGTGTTATTAAGTGAAAAAAGTGACGCAATTGTGCAGTTCTAACTTTGAAAAAATAAATAATATTGTGTGCCCTGCGTTACAAGGTTACGTTGATGAATTTTGATGATGTGTCAAATGTGACCTATTAAATTGGCTTTACTTTAATGTTGTTTCTGCGTCTACTGAGACGTAGTACGTACACGTGGTTCAACTGATATTCATTAGACTAATGTACTTTCTATAGGGATCTGTAGATCTACCCTCAAGGATACCATAGACGACAATAAGTCAATCACACAAAATTTGGACTAATGTTCTTTCTGAAACTACCGATTCAAATATAGAAAGAAAAAAAGAAAGAAAGAATGTTTATTGTACCAACAAGACACATCACAGAAACAAAACACACAAAAAAAAGTAACATAATAAATAAGTAAGGAAACAGACGAAACACAAATAAATTTAATCAAAAACCTTAGTCTGTGCATGTCTGTGGTGTGTCTAAGTCGCCACAAAAGGCAACTGACCCAATATTTAAAAATCCCAGGTCTTGGATGTTTACATGTTTGTGACGTCGCTGTTTCTGGTTCCCACGACACAGGGTATCCTAGTGTGGGGCCAGAGGCAATGTATGTGCTTGTATGTTAAATGTTTATGTTTAAATGGGCAAGCTTATAAATAGGTTCTCGCCATCAGTTGCGTGAAGACCTTGAAAAGAACAATAATAACTATTTTTAAGGCGAGACACCCGGCCCACCAAAAATTCTGCAGGTTAACTGCATACGAAATACGAGATTATTTATTTCACTGGATGTTTGCTCATTTTAATTGAGGGCCTCTCACATGTAAACATAACACCATGAACAGTTCTTCAGGTCTGTGGCGCTAGAATTTCACTAGGTAGATAATCGGATTGCGAAGCTAGAATGACACTAGAAAGCGAGTCACCCTCCGGCGGACCTAAAATGACACTAGAAACTTGGCCTGCTAAGCTAGAATGTCACTAGAAACAGTCAGCCTGTGAAGCCACAATGTCACTAGAAACAGTCGGCCTTTGAAGCTACAATGTCACTAGAAACAGTCGGCCTGAGAATCCACAATGTCACTATATACAGTCGGCCTGTGAAGCTAGAATGTCACTAGAAACAGTCGCCTTCGAAGCTAGAATATCACTAGAGACATTCGGCCTGTGAACCCACAATGTTACTAAAAATAATCGGCCTGTAAGCGTTACTAAAGTCTAATTTTTTATTCCGTAGAATTCTGACATTTCATAAGTGTTGCTAATGAAAAAGGTCTCCACCGAAAACATGACAAATTTGACCCATTTGAGGACAACAAAAAATAAAATGCTACCGTGGATTAGATTGGTCAATTTAAAAATTATTAATCTATTATTTTCTTAAATAATGACGTAAACAAAAAATAAAAAAAACAGGATAATCAACTTTTGTTCGGGTCTCGTTAGACCAAAAACCAATAAAAAATATTAAAAAACCAATAAGAAAAAAAAAAAATTAACTGTGATCAAAGTTAAACTGAAAGTGGGGTTACTTTGATACCCCCATTTTTCTCAACGGGGATCGAAAGTAACCCCCAATAGAAGCAACTTTCCCAAAGAACAAAAAAAAACTGCCAACAACATCAAATCTTACAAGGATTTTTATGGATTTGGGGTTACTTTGATCAAAAAAAAAAGTTCTTAGATATTCAAAATCACTTTTAATGAGTAAACCACATACAAAAAAATCAACATAATATTCTTTGGTAACAAAAAACTATTTACTTCTTAATTCACAATGAGATCAAATTCACTTATGATTGACATTAAGTATAAATCAATTATAAAAAAGAAACAATTTCTTAAATTGAAACAACATCAATAATATTATTGTTCTGAAACATTGATATCAAATGGGAATTCAATATGATCAATTTTTACCACAGGTTTTGGCAAAAAAGACACTATATCAGTAAGATCTATTTCAGAAATATCATCCTTAATTCGCGTGAATTTTGTTTTGTTTCCGGCTGATTTAAAACCTTCCACTAGCAGAGGGTCAGTTTTTATTATGTGGCAAACATATCTGTACGTTTTTTTCCCACGTCTGGTGAAAAAATTTGCCAACACATATCGTCCGATAGTGCATTCAAGTTCCTCGTCTTCTCTTTCTACTAAATCTTCATCTGAGCTTACTTCATTACCATTTGTAGTTTTATTTTTATTATTACGGGTTCCATTTGTCGCTGTTTCTATATCATCATCACTTGTGTTTATCACTTCAGGCATCCTAGTTTGAGGCGTCACTTCACTAGTTGAAGGTAATGGTTCTTCTAAAATTATTGGGCTGTTGGTTTCTTGCAAATTACCGGTCTCTTGGTCTTCTTCACGTGCAGCAATGCTCTTTCCTGGTTGCACATCCAGCCGTTTTTTTTTTCTAGCAGGCTGATTGCTGGTGTGTCCATATCTGGATTCCTTCAAAAATTCTGTCAATGTATTATTGACTTCTTGCTGAGTCATTTCCTCTTTTGGAAGACGATCCAACACCTTTTGTATATTAAAAGGATATATTCCCGTTGCACAAAACCCACTCATCATGTTGCGTCTGACTCCTGAACTAATGTCTTTGTAGAGAGAATTTGGTTTCGGTTCAGCTGCGTCCATTTTCATTAAAGCCTTTCTCAAAAGAGAAGGGAACGTGTCCTTAGGAACTGTGGTCGCTTTGGAATGCTGCAGTTTCCAATTTGTCAGGATTTTTCTCCAAGCCGTTTTCATGGGGCGAAAAAATGCGACGTCAAGAGGTTGCAGTAAATGTGTAGAGTTTGGCACCAAGCACACGAAGTCAATCTCATTCTGGGCGCACAGTTCCAAAACGTCAGCGTCTAAATGAGACGCTAAATTGTCTCCAATCAAAACCTTGCGGCCAGGAAGTCTTTTTGCATGAGGAAGAAAACTAGTCGTAAACCAGTCTCTAAACGATGGTGCGTCAATCCAGCCGCTCATCGTCCTGTTAAATCTTGAACCTTGAGAGCAACACGGCTTGTCACAACATGGTAGTCCGCAAGGTGCTTGCTCTTTCCACGTGTCATAGAGGTGGACGCTTTTATAAATTATGTAAGGCGGCAAAAGCACGCCATCCGCCGATCCACAAACCATCACAGTGGTAGAGCTTTTCGAAAAGTTTATGGCCTTTTCTGGATACTTGACGCCTCTGCGGTAAATTCCTATGTTTTTACCAGGGTCATCACTCATATTCGACTCATCGTAATTAAAAATATTAGAAGCTGGAATGTCTTTCAGGACAACTTCTAAATTTTTGAAGTACTCTTTGATACTTTCAGGGGATACTGAAGCCCTTGCACGCTTAATATTGGCTGCAACTCGACGCGAGTAATCATCCTTATGTCGCTTCAGTACAGAATAAGCCCAATCTACACCAGGTAGGTTATTCGTGAATTTCTGAACTGTTCTGCCTTTACGATCCAACAAGAGTTTAGCGAACATTCGCAAATCCATGATGGTTAACGGAAATCCCCATTCACCACATTTCGCTACCGATTTTAATATGGACTTTTCTTCGTTTTCCGAAAAAACCGGCTGAGCTCCTGGTTTTTTTACATTTTTCCCATGATACTTGTTAAATATGGTCGGTATTTTAAACTTCTCTGAAGCGGCGCGGAGACTTAGACGGCCGTCAACGACAGCAGTTAAGGCTCGATCTAGGACGTCTTCCGAGTAGTTTCTATAGGCTCGGGAGCCTAATTTCTTCTGGTAAGTTCGAGGCATGGGACTGTTGACAATAAAGTAAAATTTTGCTGTAAAATTGCAAAAAAACATAGGTACTCATCCGCAAGCTAGTCGAAACAGTACTTCATGGGGTGACATTGATCAATGATCAATTTAACCCCGTATAGGTGATCAAAGACACCCCATGAAAATTAAATGCCGTTAAAAGTTATGATTTTTAGGTTAAGCCAAACGAAAAAGTTTAATTGAGTAGTTAATTAAGCTTCTAATAATATACGCCTCATAAAAAACATGTCACTCTAACACCAAACTGGTTACTTCAGAAGTTATTTAATGATACAGATAATTAAAACTGCATAACTTACATTTTTTATTGTTGCGCACCACCAAAAACACGTTCGTTCTCGTTGCAACTGAGAAATCCTGGAAAGTGACAATCATTCTTGCCAGCCTAATAAAAAAAAACTATGGGATGCGTTCCGATATTGCAAAATTGCATTTTAAAAATAATTCGAAGTTTTTATCAAAGTAACCCCGTGATTCAAAGTGACCCTATTCCACGGTACGTATTTTTTACGTTTTACCTACAAAAAGGTTAATCTAAATATTTACTTACTCAAGTGACCTAATACAAAAATAAAAAATATTTTAATACCACGAACAATTTAACGAATTAACTTTAATTACTTTATTTTATTCTTTAGTTGGCATCACTGCCCACTAATTCAAGGTTTCGTAAACCTTTTTAGAAAATTGAAGTATGCCGCGGTTAGCTCTTTTAATAATTCATGTCAGCGATGATGATGATGATGATGAAGATAGTGATGTTTGATGATATTAGTATTAATGATGATTAGATATTTTAATAAAAATATGTTTTCTTTATTTGTACTTTTTTACTGTTTGTGTGATGAAAAGGGACACAATTGTCACTTGCCGTAAATTCTCTTTTAATTTGAGGCTCCACACTTTATAAAATGGATGCATTCACTATAAAATTAAATGTGTTGACTCAGATGTTCACACTCGTATTGAAATTGAAAAAACTGCCCGGCCAAAAAAGCTTTCTAATATCTGACATGTCAAAAAATGATAACTGTCAGAATTCTACGGAATTAAAAATCAGACTTTAGTAAGTAGAACGTTACTAGAAACTGTCGGCATGTGAGGCTAGAATGTCACTAGAAACAGTCGGCCTATATAGCTACAATGTCACTAGAAACAGTCGGCCTGTGAAGCTAGAATGTCACTAGAAATAATCGGCATGTGAACCTAGAATGTCGGGTACTCCGCTAGTGAAAGGACGTCACTAGCGGAGTACCCGCCTTCGATGCTAGAATGACACTAGTAGAGAACCACCGTCTGGGGACAAAGACAAACCCCAAGGCCTGGATGTTTACGGACATTTGTGATGTCGGTGTTTCTGCTTCCCACGATACAGGGTATTCTATTGTGGGGCCAGAAGCAATGTCATGTTTCGAATCTCATGTTGCTCTCACTGACCGCATGCAGCACATTCCTGAGCACATTGGCCTCGGCCTCGGGCTCGGGCTCGTCCCGGTCCCGGCGTGGCCTCGCCCCCGCGGCCCGCCAGCCCGTCTCGCGCAGCCCGGGGATGCACTCCACGGGGATGCTGCGAACACCCTCCTTGAAGCACGTGAGCCCGGGGTGGATTTTGCGCACTTCCTTCTGGCGCATGTCGACCAGCTTCTTGACTATCTAAAAGACGAGCGAAGACGGATAATCATCATATTCAACCCATTATGTCCCCACCGAGAAGGACACGGGCCTCTTCCCTGAGGAAGGCCATACTCCACCACGGGGGCCAAGTCCGGATTGGTGGAGGCTTGTGAGACTAGTGGCTGGTTTTACTGTCAGAAGTTTCCAAGCCGCCCTAAGGCCTCTGACTTGGCTCAACGACTGCCATCTATCGACGGCAGCCGGCACCAACTGCTTAACGTGCCTTGCGAAGACGGATAATGCAGAAAGCAAAAGGGGGTTTTTTGAATCTTATTTCTTGACGTCAGAAGCTTGCCTCGTATCCACTAGGCAACATTTGGCGCGCAACATGTTGCGCAACGTTGCGCAACAGCGCGCGACGCCCGCCTAGTTTCGCGTCGCAACAAATGTCCCGCGTTGTCGCTCAACATGTTGCGCAGCATGTTGCGCGACATGTTGCGCGCCAAATTTTGCCTAGTGGATACGAGGCTTTACCATTAATTTTTTAGCATACCACCCAGTATGAAGTACAATATAGGTACCTCTTTCTGCGTCCGGATGACAGCGGTGAAATGCGTGTAGACGATCCGCGGATTCAGCTCGCAGTGCATAAGGGTGGCCCCTTCGTAGTCTTTTATGTAGCCCTGGTACATGGCCCGGGGTAATTTTATCTCCTTGGAGAAGCCTTGCTTCTTGAAGTAGCCTGGAGAGGGGAGTCGGTGATTCATTCTATTGGGTACTTATATTAGCAGATTGTTGATGTCCTACTGTAGGGCAAAAGTTTTGCTTTTGGGGTAAGCCTGCGTAGGAGAGTTTGTGAGTCAGTTGGCCAGCGATTTGTTAATATCAAGGGGTCTATGGCACAGCGACGCTTTGAAAACAAATTGTATAAACTTTTATAAATAGTTTATGCAAAAAATCACATACACGCCTCTCAATCCGGCACACATTGACTTTTAAAATCTTGTACTGACATTTCTATGATAAAACTTGAATGCAAAAATTGTCTTGGCTAAGAAACTGATCACAAGTTGTGAAACTGTACCTCGATATGAAAAATAACTTTAAAATTAGTTAAGGTCAAAACTTACCGATAGCAAACTCGTCGGCGAACGTTAGAAAGTGCAGTATGTTGTTCCGGATGTGATAGTCCTTAAGATGGTTCATCAAGTGCGTGCCGTAGCCTTTCACTTGCTCGTTCGAAGTTACGGCACAGAAAACTATTTCGCTGAAACCCTGCGAGCATAAATAACATAACATAACATTTACACACGGGCACATACATCGCTTCCGCCCCCACACTAGGATACCCTGTGTCGTGGGAACCAGAAACAGCGACGTCACAAACATGTGAACATCCAAGACCTGTGTTTTTTTTTTGTCCCCAGCCGGGGTTCGAACCCGGGACCTCTCGCACGGTAGTCAGATGCGCTAACGGCTGCGCCACCGAGGTCGTCATATATTAAATTCACAACATTACAAATGAATACATACGTTCTGACACGTCTGTATACCGGATGAATAAATAATAATAGCGCATCTGCCTACCATGCTAGAGGTCCCGGGTTCGAACTCCGGCTGGGGACAAAAATAACCCAGGTCTTGGATGTTTACTTGTTTGTGATGTCGGTGTTTCTGTTTCCCACGACACAGGGTATACTAGCAGGACCAGAAGCAGGTATGTGCCTGTATGTAAATGTTTATGTTTACAACCCAAAACTATTAGGAAATTTTAGTTTTCTGAGGCTCAATTCAATCAAATTTAATAAAATAATAATTAGGGAATGCGACAAATAATACTAGTGGCGCTTCTCTCAACTGAACGTGAACATGGTTATGTACTGTTAGGATTCTCAAAATTATGATAACAAACTATAACTAACTCCCATAACAAAGAGAAAAATAAATCAATTACACCTCTTTGTTTTTTTTTATTGTCAAACCATTGCCTATGGTCATAATTTTGAGAATCCTACCAGCAGGGTCTACTGAGTAGACATTTAAAAAACATTGAACTATCAAGTAAAAACACAAAATAAAAGTAAATAAAGTAAGACGACTTCTGTGGCGTAGCAATGAGCGCATCTGACTACCATGCCAGAGGTCCCGGGTTCGAATCCCGGCTGAGGACAAAAAAAAAAGAAACCCACGTCTTGGATGTTTACATGTTTGTGACGTCCTAGTATGGGGCCAGAGGCGGTGTATGTGGCTGTATGTAACTGTTATTTATTGTTATTTCATTATTCAAACAAACTGTAAAATCTGAATCGTCTGGACCATGAAGTATTAAATGAAGAAGCTTACATTTTACAAATCTTATCGTTGAGAATGGTCGAATAACACGTAGGGGAGATACTGGTATACTTGTCACATAATTGTCACGACAAATTATAAAGAACATCATACGGAGAAGGAAATTGACCTGAGAATGGAAGGTCCTGAAGCAAATCCCACCGATAGGCCTGCCCTCTTTGATCAGAGCCAGCGTTTTGTGTTTGCTGTGAACAAGATATTTTTTATCAAAAAATGAACTTTACGGTCTTGGATTGCAAAAGCAAGTACTGCAATAAAAACACTCACGGATCGAATACCAGTTGTGAAATGTATTCTTTAGTCATCTCCGGTAGCTGATGAGAAAACACATTGTGCAAGCCTGAAACAATAATAATTTTCGGTATAACAGAACCATCATAACACCCTGACATGTGAGCATAAACATAAGAACGCCTTTTTTAACTGAATTGTTTAACATATGGGCAAATAATTTCAATACAGTGCCCCACAGTTATTAAGCCACTCCTTAAATAACTCCTTTACTCCTCAAAACACTTGACAATACCCCATTTGACAATGACTTCTCAGCCGTATCCACGTAAAAAAGTATAGGGTTGCGAAAAAGGAAAATAAATTCCTGTTCCGCAACTGGTTGCGAAAATTAAATATTTGTGCCTTCAATCGTCGTCAGTTGGGAAAAAAGAAAAAAAGGATTCTTTCGCAACTGGTTGCGAACACGGACTTTTTCTTCTTCTTTCGCAACTGGTTACGAATCTTGGTTGCGAAAACGTTCGAAAGGGTCTATACATATGGGACCAGGCAGCGAGAAATAAAGAATCGTCTTCAATCAACACCTTTTATTTCTAATTTTCTCTTCTTATTTTACAATACAGTGTCAGCGACAAAAACTCCATCTTCTTATGTCTAATAGGAGTAAGAGTATGAGATACCTACTGAGAAAAAAGTCCCAGAATGGACTTCTAATACTCACCTATGAGCCACAGCATAGTCTGTTTGTTGACGGGGCCGGTGAGGGAGTTCCCGATGACGTGGAACTCGATCAGTTTCCGCTGCTCCTCCAACTTGGCAGCCTCGTCGCGCGGCGCTTGCACTTGGAACAGGGCCTAGAATTACCATTTTTATGTAGACTAAACAAACACACGTCCCACCGCTCCACACGTCACACGTCCAGCGAACGACCGTGCTCCCCTAGGAATTAAAGGACCGAAGAAGAAGAAGATTCACGTCCCAGTATCTCACAGGGCGCCTTCTCTCAGAGAGTTTTATCTTTTTATTACAACAAAAAAAAAAAAATGGTACTCTTTGATATTAAAGAATGAAAATATTTTAAAGAATGAAAATATTTTTTATTTAAAATAATGGATACAAAGACTTACATTTTGTGCTTATATTATTCTTAAAGAAAAACATAACAAAAAACGTAATTTTAGGTGACTACTACCATAACTAGACTATTGGGTAGCCTGTATTTATGGTTAGTAGGCCCGTGCCTCTTGCAAAAGGCGGATGACATTATGTGGTGATTGTCATGCTTATTGAAAAAGAAATGTATCTAGGTATCTAGGTAGGTACTATAATTATAATAATATTGTGTGACGAGAGTTCTGTATGACAAGAAGGGTGAAGCAAAATAATTATACTAATGTCTAACATGCGGCATGCGTGTTGCGCGTGTGTGCGCGCGCGCGTGTGTGTGTGTGTGTGTGTGTGTGTGTGTGTGTGTGTGTGTGTGTGTGTGTGTGTGTGTGTGTGTGTGTGTGTGAGGGTGTGTGTGTGTGTGTGTGTGTGTGTGTGTGTGTGTGTGTGTGTGTGTGTGTGTGTGTGTGTGTGTGTGTGTGTGTGTGTGTGTGTGTGTGTGTGTGTGCGTGCGTGCGTGCGTGCGTGCGTGCGTGCCCGTGTGTGTGTGTGTGTGTGTGTGTGTGTGTGTGTGTGTGTGAGTGTGTGTGTGTGTGTCTGTGTGTCTGTGTGTGGTTTCGTGTATGAAGGAAGGTGTGTGTGTTATTTTTAGCACTTCAAGAAGTTTTCTGTATCATCATAAGTTAATGATTTTAGACGTTCTACGAGGGGCGGCTGAAAAATTTTGAGCCTAAGTACTTCTAAGAATCACTAATGACTCGCAATGTGCATCACTAATTGCGCGTATTCTAAGTAGTATAAATACCAAGTTTTATGTCATTCTCATCATTACGCTTCTAGTAATTGAACATTAAACAACACCATGTCTGAGTCATCCGCGCTTTGCACGAAATTGGAGTACAGAGCTGTCATAAAATTCCTCACCAAGAAGAACAAAACGCCGACAAAAATATTTGAAGAAATGTCTGCAGTTTATGGGGATTCTGCACCTTCATTTGCCACCGTAAAACGTTGGACACGTGAATTCAAACACGGCAGGGAGTCGCTCGAAGATGATCCCAGGTCAGGACGTCCAAACACCGCCGTTACCGAAGAAAATATTGAAAAAGTGAAAAACCTTGTTCTCGAAGATCGGCGAATCAAGATGTGGCAGATAGCTGAATCCATAGGCATCAGCAAGGAGCGAATTGGTGACATTTTGCACAATCATTTGCACATGAAAAAGGTGTGCGCGCGATGGGTGCCAAAAATGCTCACGCCACTGGACAGGCAGCGTCGAGTCACAACTTCGAAGGAGTTTTTGGACATCTGTGGCGATAATCCTGACGATGTTTTTTCTCGCCTCGTCACTGTCGATGAAACATGGATCCGGCAGTACGATCCGGAGTCAAAACAAGAGTCAATGCAATGGATAGCAAAGGGAGAAAAGCCGCCACGGAAATTCAAAGTGGAAAGATCGGCTTCCATGCTCATGGCCACTGTTTTTTGGGATTGCGAAGGAATTTTGTTCATCGACTACCTTCCCAAAAATACTACAATGATCGGAGACTATTACGCCGTATTGCTGACAAAAGTCCGTCAAGTGGTTGTCGAGAAAAGGAGAGGCAAACTGGCGAAAGGAGTCCTGTTTTTGCAGGACAATGCGCCCGTGCACACTGCCCGAGTTGCGAGACGTGCCCTCGCCGAAACAGGATTTGAAGAAATCAACCACCCACCCTACAGTCCAGACCTGGCTCCTAGTGATTATTTCCTTTTTTCAAATTTGAAAAAGGACCTCCGAGGACGAAGATTTTCCAGTGACGAAGAAATGAAGGCGGCCGTAAACGAGCATTTTGAAGGCAAAGACGGCGAATATTTTTTTACCGGGTTAAAAGCTCTTTTAAACAAATGTAAGAAGTGTATTGAAATAGAGGGAGATAACATTGAAAAATAAATTTTTTATACATTTCTATCAGCATTTTTAATACCTTAGGCTCAAAACTTTTCAGCCGCCCTGGTAGCACTTTCATTTTAAATTCGTAGATCGGTAGATTAAATACATAACAAAGTTTATTCAATTTATTGTACAAGGTCGGTCCCAAATAGAACTGTTGCCTTTTTGTGAAACTTAAGGTCGGCGTAGGAGTGCTGCAAATTTTGTCTTTGCGACGTTTAGTAATCTCATAGTATGCTGTATTTTTATGTTGACGGATTAGGGTATTATATATGAAAAGCTGTCTGACAGTCAGGACATCGCAATCTTTATATAATTTAGCAGTAGGGAATAGGATGGGGCGCTTAGTTGCTACCTTTAGTACTCCACGCTGTGCGACTTCTAGTGGCTTAATGTTTGTTTTAGCAGCACCACCCCAACATGGTATGCAGTAGGTAATGATAGATTCTGCTAACGCATGATACATTGTTTTAACTATACGGGGAGGGGCAGCGTGGCGTATTGATTTATAGACGTACATTAATTTCCTGAGCCTTGTTGAAAGTTGATCAATATGACATTTGAACGTTAGGTGTTTATCTATAAGAATCCCTAAGTATTTAATTGTATCTGTACGGTCTATAAGGGGACATTTGCAGAGTAGGGGATCGGAACAACAGTGGGCTCGGAGAATAATGGGGGACTTTGGTTGATTAGCGGTAGTGGAAGAAAATGGTATAAATTTGGTTTTAGATGTATTTAAAGTTAAAGAATTAGAAGAGAGCCAGTTTAGGACAGTATTAAAGCCAGATTGTGTAGTACTTTGCAGATCAGTCCATGTATTTGCAGTAAAAAGGAGAACAGTGTCATCGGCGTATGTAGTGATAGTACCATTTTTTAGATAAAGGTTACACATGTCATTTATGAACAATAGAAAAAGGGTGGGACCCAAAATGCTTCCCTGCGGTACACCGTGACAAATCTCCAGCTCATCACTCATATGAGAACCTATTTTGACAACCTGTGTTCGACCCTTGAGGTATGATTGAAATAGATCGTGTTGAGTGCCTCTAATACCAATAGAGTTAAGTTTATTTAGAAGGGACGGGACATCTACGGTGTCAAAAGCCTTTTTTAGGTCGAGGAAGACAGCCAGAGTTTTCTTATTGCCGTTTATACCTTTAACAATGTTGTTTGTAAGCATTAGGACGGCGTCAACGGTGGAGATACATTTTCGAAATCCATATTGTTGCGGGGAAATTATTTTATTTTGTTCAATGTATTTTGTAAGCCGACTATTGATGATGCGCTCTAGAACAAAATAATAAAAGCCAAAATTCATTAACTCACGGGTCATCTTTCGTGGTACGTGAATCGCTCGTAGCCCCGGCCGCCTGAGTGATCTTAAGCGATCACGAAGGTTAAACAACATAGGGCGCGTTCAGAGCATGAATGGGTGACCGTTTTAGGACGCTAGTGGCATTTTCCGAGCGGTTCCGTGCTTCGCGAGGCACGTTAAGCAGTTGGTGCCGGCTGCCGTCGATAGATGGCAGTCGTTAAGCCAAGTCAGAGGCCTTAAGGCAGCTTGGATACTTCTGACAGTAAGACCAGCCACTGTCTTACAAGCCTCCACCAATCCGGACTTGGCCCCCGTCTTGGAGTATGGCCTATACCTTCCTCGGGAAGAGACCCATGCCCCTCGGTGGAGACATAATGGGTTGATGATGACCCTAATATCTATTAAATTAAATGGACTTTCTTTCTTCTGTGTAAGATTAGGTTTCACAATAATTAATTTATTAGTAATTATTCATCTGCAAGAGCAAATAAATAAAATATTCTATCAGTTTTGCTGGTGAAAACAACAGAAAAGTCGGAGCCCCTTTTTGTTGTCACGGAAGCACGTGAGTCGTTCGGAGTCGAGGGCGTCTGGACGCCATACACTACTGTATTGTGTTTCTGTGTCAATTTCAATAAAAGTCTTCTTTCCTTCTGATTTTTGTTTATTCGTGAATACCGCACACGGAAAAAAATCTGCTCTAGCAAAGTACCAATGTGGTGACCGTCAGAATGGCCGGCCAAGTGTCGTATTTTACTTTGAAATATGTTCCAAAAATTGCTTACCAATTGCTTATATTTGCTTACCACCAGGAGAGATTTTAGAAGAATTCAGTCATTTATGTATGAACTTCCATTCTGACGTCAGGATGGCAGGTCAAAAGTCCGTAGCATAATAACTATGTGGAATTACTGATACTTATGTAGCTCATGAATTGCTTACTTAACAGTTCGTAAACTAAGACCGTGTAACTATCAAGGAAATAAAAATATCGTATAAGTTAGTTAATAGCGTAATGAAAGCCCCCAGCGCCTGTTCAAACTCGTCAACAAAGTTGAATGGTTTAATTTTAGCAACAGAGTTTGGCTCCCTCAGAACCAAGTCACTCGGTTGAAAATATACACTACTTATTTACTTTTAGCCGTTCTTTTTTTCCGTGCACTTACGTCAGGTCCAGCCATGTAGTTGGGGTCGGAGATGGTAGCGACAATATCGGCCACGGTCCGTTCGCTGACGTCATCACCGTCGGGCTCCACCACCCGCCTCCGTTTTGCCGCGCTGGCGGGCTGGTCCCCCGGACGGGGGCTGTCGGCGCCGCGCTTCACGCCATCCTGTTTTATACTGCCTACGGGGTAAGGTTGAGATTCGTTTGGCAGGTCTTGGAGAGAAGGAGTGCTGGTTATGTTGGTGGACACGGTAGCAGAGCACGCTTACTTTTAGAGTTGGTATTTTGGGCCGTCAAGACGTATAGAACGTTATTCAACTACAGCTTGTCCAGAAAGAGTAGAAATTAAAGAGTACGGTTTTGCTCAGACTTTTTTGTCTGTGTTTGTTAATAGCTTGCGCTTACAAGCTTTACCTAAATTAAAAACTTAAGCTATTACATAAAGTAAGGTATTGTCTTTCAATAAATATAGTAAATGTTTTGAATTCTCAATAAAACAATTAGAAAACATTCACTTCCGGTTTCTAGTGTTTTTGGACAAACTGTACATATATTATGTATTTGTAGGTTTTTTTTGCGTGCAAAAAAGGTGCTGGTGGTTGGTGTACATACAATAAAGAATATTCTATCTATCTACCTATAAAAACTTTGGCCTCAGCATTTACGTAATGAGATGATTTAAACAGCGTCCAGTGGAAAGTCCGGTTTTTAATTCGATGCAAAAAAAAAATGACGCGGTGTTACCACTATAAAATAGAAAGGTTTAATCGGTAGATTTATTTTTTATTGATGTGAATAGAAGGCTTATGTGACAAAAATCCTTATCACATAAAACTCTGTGCAAAAAAGCTTATTATAAAATAAACGATTATTTGAAAGATATTTGAAAGATAAAGATGTCTGGTGTTAAACAGTAGTTAATATAAATTTGGTCAGAGGATAACTGTGTCTAGCGTTCAACACATCCAGGAGTAATAATTTTCAAGTTTCAAAGTTTGTTAATTAGGCTAAAACTGTTTTGAACAGAATACATGTTGAGTTTCTTTGTTTGTTTCTTCTCCACGTGATCTATTAATTGTGAAACTAACAGCGTTCTTAAAGTAAACGTTTTGTTTTTTAATATGAATAAAAACGTTTGAATTTGAATTTTAGCAGAGTTAAGGCCCTGCATCATTTGGACAGCTTCAGCAGCTTAGCCCACGGGAAAGACAAGTCAATACGTGCTGAGCCACCTACTGCAGGTTTACTCACGACGAGGAAACTAAAAGGCATACAGAAAAGTAAAAGGTATGTCGAACTTACTTCAAATATCCCATCCAGCGGGTTGGCTGGCTGGTGTTAGAAAGCATTATGTGATTAAGAGCGAATCGTTACTGTATTTCTTACTGGAAGAACTTAATCATTCTAAAAACTTTTGAACTAAAACTTTCGAGAGCACTAGACACCGAACTTTATTCCGGATACACTCACTTGACTTTTCGTCGAGACGAGACGTCAGAGACGAGCAACCGACGACGCGAGTCTGCGTATCAGAGCGAAACCTGGTCGGACTCCCGACAAAAAGTCAACTAAGCCAATGCGTACACTATAGTCCGTTTTTTAATTCAATGCAAAAAAAAAATGACGCGGTGTTATCGTTATAAAATTTATAGGTTTACTCGGTAGATTTTTTTTTACCGTGAATAGAACACTTGTGTGACCAAAATCCATATCACATCAAAGACATTAAATTTCAATTCCTCATAAGAGCAATGTAAAAAAAAACACCTACGTAGCACAAACAATTTTTACTTGGAAGTAAAATGGGGTAGCTTGGTTTTTGCGTATTAGCAACATTCAGACATTAAATTGTATTGAGATGTCAACGAGACTGTTTTATTTGCATTGAACTAAAAAACAGACTTTAGGCGACACGCGCCAGTGACAGTTCGGCGACTATAGTCCGTTTTTTAATTCTATGCAAAAAAAATGACGCGGTGTTACCGCTATAAAAGCTATAGGTTAACTCGGTAGATTTTTTTTTAGCGTGATAAGAAGACTTATGTGACCAAAATCCTTATCACATCGAAGACATTAAAATTGAATTACTCGTAAGAGCAAAGTCTAAAAAAAACACCTTCATAGCATACACAATTTAACTTGGAAATAAAATGGGGTTATTTGGTTTTTACGTACTAGCAACATTCAGACATTGACAGCCTAAGTATTGTATGGAGATGTCAACGTGACAATATATTTTTTGCATTGAATGAAAAAACAGACTGTAGACGCGACGACAGGCTACGGCCGTCCATTTTCATATATTTTGTTCGAATCTCCGCACACTTGGCGTCAGAGACGCGGAGTCGCTACGAGAAGACGCCAGGAGAAAATGACAACGTCGCGCCTGACGCGGCGACTAGTTTGCGATGGCTCTAAGTGTATGCGGAATAAGTTAATAAAATTAAATCAATTTGAGAAAAGATGGTAAAAGAAAAACATAACAATAATAACGTTCACATCATCATCATAGCATCCCCGGACTTTCCACCGAATCAACGATAGCGCCAGAGTATCAAGCTACTGGTATGCCTACTGACCATCGCCCTGGGCCTCGATTCTCTTAGTGCATTACAGTTCAATGACAGTTCCATGGTTACACGTGACATGTTTTTTATTTCCATTGAAGCCCTTGAAGCCATTGAAGAAGTATCGATACGCGTGCGCGCATTGACTTGAAGCGGCGATGAAATTACATCGACGCGTCAATGCAACTGTTATTGTATGACAATGCATTAGAAGAATCTAGGCCCTGGGATGCGGTCGGAAGGGACCGGGAGAGATGACATTTGAAGGGAAAAGGCCTATCTATACCCTGAAGAGCGTGGTCTGCTGACGTGGTACACAAAACAGTATAAGTAGGAACTTTGTGTGAGGGGGATGTTTTGGGAGTATTACCCCTAGTTTTTCGTTCACCCGAAAATCTACTGTTAACAAGGGGCCATCCATCAATTTCGTCACGCGAATTTCATGATTTTTCGACCCCTCCCCTATCCCTGTCACAGCTGGTCACATTCCCCTCCTCTCTAGTGTGACGTCACATATTTTGCAATTTTACATGTAGATTTTTATTCAATAGGCTATTTGACCGATTTCTGAATACCATCTCATATTGTTTGTTGGTGTTCATGGAGTCCTCAGAACGTGGTGATATTAAATTATTTCGTGTATTTCTTCTAAAAAAGGCAAACGAAAATTTACTTTTCAAATAAACCGCCAAAACGCTATCTTAGGCAATATGGCGTCGCACATGATTATGACGTCTCTTCCCATTAAACCACCCAATGAACGTAAGAAAGAATGAATGTCAGACGCCATTTTTGCTAGCATGTGACGTCATCATAGAATCTGCCAATCCAGACCGTTTTCGATCCAATGGCGGCAGATACAAATTATCAAATTTTATCTTTTGTTTTTTTTTAGTTAAAATGCCATAAAGCGGTTTTAAGACACATAATTTATACGAATACGTATAAATAATACTGTTTTTTTTTTACACTGTCAAATAGCCTATTAAAAAGCAGCTCCGAAATTAGTTTTATTTCCGTTAAAGTTGCAAAATAGAGTTAGGAACAGATAGAGTTGCAAATGTTTTTGTATTTTTCGTTGACAGTTCCAAGTTCGTGTTTTAACACTTTAGATTGCAATAGATTTTGAAATGTGACGTCACGAATTGTAGGACCCCCTCCCGCTCCCTTGTCACACAAAGTCACACTTCGTCGACCCCCTCCCTCCCCTGTGTGACGTAATTTATGGATGGCTTCCAATCGCGAAAAGTTTTTCTGTATGCACTTGACCATCTGACAGCTGTTAACAGAAGATTAACCAGTAGTAGTAGAAATACCTGTATAATCTCCTTTTCTAATCAAAGTGTTTTCTTTTCTATCTATATGTCTATTAACAGCTTGTCAGTGTACGAAATACTAGGGGTAAGTTTCCAAGACGCTGTTCGCATAGCATTTTTGTATTTGGCAAATTAATTCCATTCCATTATAATGTATGTTCTGTTAAGAATGTAACATGGTTTGATGGTGCAGAAGTGTAGTGTTACATTGAACATTGGCTTACAGTCACCGTGAAAAAAATACATCGAAAGCGCACCCATGTGACATACAAGCGACATCGAAAGCAGTTTGCGAAATCATTGTTACATTATTATCTTGTTTCTATTCTCTCACTAGCTAGACCTAGTTCAGTGGATGTGTATTGTGTATATATCAGATATTTCATACGTTTCAGAAGTTGATACGTAGTTTTGATAGCATGATGCCGACTGATGTTAAACAGTAGCTTAATATTAAGTTTAACATGAGGATAATCGTGTCTAGTGTTCAACACATCCAGGAGTAATACATTTTAAGGTTCAAAATTGTGTTAAGTAGGCTAAAACTGTTTTACTTAGTTTATTTGTTAGTTTCTTCTCCAAATAATCTTTTAAATGTGAACTTTGACGTTCATAAAGTAAACATTTTGCCTGTACAGTCGACAGCACATCAAGGTATACACCCATGCACTCTACTCCGTTGCGTTACGGGCGACTTTGCAACTAAAATGTGAAGATTGACGTGCTGTCGACCGTACTATGAATAAAATGCCTATTTGAATTAAAATTTTAATAATTATAACAAGTAATTTTTTTGTTCTTGTCTGTATAAATCGGTCGCAATCCATGCATTTATAGTATTGCAGACATTGCAGACAGCACAAAGCCTATTTTAGGCACAGTGCGATCTCGCTTATGAAGATTTTTCATACTTAGCATTGGGCTAAAATAATAAAGGTGACAACGCGCTCAACGCTGGTCTTCACAGACAGAAATCAGAAATGTATTTCAACGTTTCTGTTTGTTGAATGTCAATGTACTTATCAATGTTAATGTCAGCCGCCTTGGGGTCGAATGTACTGGAGAAAAAGGCAGCGACAAAAAAACTCCTCAGACAGCTGGCTCTGCCCTTGGGATACCGCCGTTTAGCCAAAGTATTTTTCGCCAAATTTTACTTCCCAATAAACTTATGGCATCAGTTTCATTTCCCAAATGAAACTTTAGCAAGTTTTCATTTCGCATTTTATTCATTTGGTCAAATTATCATTTCGCATAATTTTACTGCGTCAAGTTTTATTAAGACAAACGTTTATTATGCTAACGTTTTATTTTGGCAAGTCAACAGAAATATAGGTGCGACGACGCGCGTAGCGAAGCGGAGCGCGTCGGAGCGTTAGGTTCTCTATATAAGATCGAAAACAGAAACGATACTTTTGACTGAATAATGCTTGGTAAAATGAATTTTGACCAAGTATTTATTTGGTAAACAATAACTTGCCATAATAACTTTTGCTAACTGTTTATTTGCTTTAAGTTGTTTTGAGAAATGTTTTTTTGCCAAGTGATAATTTGCGGAAAATAGTTTGGGAAGTAATACTTTGGGAAACGATTTTTGGCAATACATTAGTAAACCTCTGCCCTTACCTGTGTTGAGAGAGACGGTGGTGAAGCCGTCTTTTGCGTCTCCACCGGCGGTCACGCGCTCGAACTCGCCGCTGCGTCGCGACGCTACATGCAACAGTAAGCGAGGCGCGTCACGCGTTGCAGCAACGAGCCTCGATCGTTCCATCCTTCCATAGACCCTACTATAGTCTGATTTTTTGTTCCGTAGAATTCTGACAGTTACTCGTATCATTTTTGACGTGTCGGAAACTACAAACCTTCATAACACTAATAAATCAATAACGTAATTTTATTATATAATTGTTAAACAATTTTGGTAAGCTGTTGTACAGCAAAATTACACAGTGCTTTATTTTATTATGTGATACCATCTATATGACTGTAATTTATGGCAATAAACGATTGAAATTTAAATTTTTGGCCGAGCACATTTTTCAATTTCAATACAAGTGTGAACATCTGAGTCTATAGATTTTATTTGTTAGTGAAAGTATCCATTATATAAAGTGCGGCCCTCCAAATTTAAAGGGTTTACGCCGAGTGATAATTGTGTCCCTTTTCATTACACAAATAGTAAAAAAGTACAAATAAAGAAAACATATTTTTATTAAAATTTATTTATTTATATTATTAACACACTATACGTAAGTTCTTCAGTGTATTGTCAGATTTAACCTACCCCGAACTACGTACAGTCGGGGTCTGAAAATGTTTACCACCTTAAGGTTCATAATTGTACAGACAATTATACGACACAAGATCGATATTTGTATTGATTTGATTAGATAAGCTCAGAATAAAGAGTTGAGTACCAACCTGTCAAAGTTTAGAGCAAACCTTCTTTGCTCCCTCAAGAAGGTTTTATTTTATTTATTTTGTAAAAATAGTATTCAATATATTTTCAAACTTTCTATTTTGACAGAGTTTTGATCTGTGTCATTTTAACAAATGCAAAAATTTTAAAATAATAAATGAATATAGATACTTGTTAGAATCCAGGCTTCGGAACTTTGAAAGGTAATAAGTACATTGTTAAAGCATTATAGACTATAATGCACATCTTGCGACAAAGGATCAAGTTTGAAAACTGGTAAAAATTTTTAGACCCCGACCGTACATAAGCTCACAAGAGGAATGAGTGAAAGTCGATGTAGCGAAAGTGATTTGTTAGGGGGCCGTCCATTAATCACGTGATCTTTTTTTAAGCATTTTTTAACCCCCTCTCCCCCTTGGTGAGACATGGTGAGGTTTAAGACTACCCCCAACCCCTTTCAAACGTGTATTTTTCGTATCTAAAAAAATCTTAAATTTGTTTGAACTAGAATTGTCTTGCGCGTTGAAAGCGTGCACGTTTGAAAAAATAATGAAAAAATAAATACACGTGATATCTTACTACACCCTCCCTCCCCCCTTGTGACATTTCGTGACTTTTGCCAAACCCCTCCCCCCCCTTTCAAGCCTCACGCGATTAATGGACGGCCCCTAGTATCGTGGGAGGTGGCCGTACCTGGTCTCTGCCTACTCTGCCTGTTATTTAAGTCATTTCATGTATTTTTTCTTTGTGTAATAAAGTGTAACAACAACAACTATCCAATATCAGCTACGCCACAGAGGTCGTAGTTTTCTTTATTTTTTACTGTAAAGATCTTTATTCTTTATACCTCCACATTTTTTCCATAGTAATGAAACAAGACGGTACAGTTTGGAAACAGAATAACATGCCATGACGCGTAACTTATATCGACTCGTGTTGATACTACGGATTTTGGAACTCTCTTATTTGTCATTGAATATTGATCTCTAGTTCGTTGCTGCAACGCTCACAATACTTCGAACAACAAAGCGGACTATCAACTGTAAAGCGAAATTAATAAATGATTATAAAACAATGATGAAAGAAGCTGCAAAATTAGACCACAACATTGACAAGCCATAAACAGTCAATACAGACACTGCAGTGCAGGGATTCCCAAAGAGTGGGCCGCGAGGCTCTCCTGTTTTCTTTTCTCGTAATTCGCGAACTGGCCATCCTACTTATTTTTTATATAATATGTTTTTTACAATTTATTTTGAAAATATTGACCATTTTAAGAAAGTAATTTCGGTACTTTTGAGTTTTGTTCACTAAGCCTATTTTAAATATTTCTCAAAAAATTTCGTGTTTGTGACGTTATCATAGTATGATTAAAGAGATAGACTTCGGCTACATGAATTAATTAATTATTAATATTAATTTACACTTATTAATCAACATGCATGTAACATTCATTTGGCAATAAACAATTTTTACTTTTACTTTACTTTACATACAAAAAAAAAACAAAACGTCAATAACGTCAGTTGATTTGGTTTGTTTATTTTTTCAGTAAGCCAAAGGATTAATAGCTCATACTGCCTTTGCTGACGTCATAGAAAAGTCATTTAAGGTCAAGGGTTTTTATTGCGTATCTTATTTACAAATCTGATAAAAAGAAATTGCACTGAAAGCATACCTAATTCTTGAAATGGTTTTGAGATTTCCGTTCATTTTCAAAAACGTAGCATGGATAATTGTACAAGTTTGGGAGCCCCTGCTGGAGTGATATGTATAGTGTGGATATGCATTTGGAGGTGAGGCTATTGTTAGTCTTTTGTGGGGTTGCATCACGATGTTTCCCTTCTAACTTCTTAAAGAGAAGTAGCGAATCGCGGTTGGATTTCATTGCTTGCCTGTTGATTAAAGAACAATGATCTGCGGGTTTGCATTTATTTTAGCTCTGAAAATTATAATGGACTTATTAAGTGGCCACCATTTTTTTAAATTTATTAATTATTCAGATTAGAGAATCATCAGCTTCTAAAATAATGCTAGCAGAATAAAAATAAGTAACTAAGAGCATCTAAGAGCTAATAATAGATGGATAGACACAACATAACCAAATATCAGCATAGGTAGTACGATGACGCGAGTCACGCGTTTTGTGACGCTAAAACGTCAGAATTAGACAGCTAATGTACTGGAAAGTCGCGACTTTTGACGTTATGGCGCGCGACTCGCGTCGTCGTGCTACATAGACTAGACATTTCTTTTCACGCACCAGCCCCTACTGGCTGTTAAATAAATAAACTAATTAAAAAAAATCTAAGCGCATCACTGAGGCATTTTTCTTTCACAAGGGGTCATCGCAAAAGCAGTCGTACTCACTGGTCTTATTGTCGAGAATGGCCTGCAGGTGACTCGGCGGGACCTGTTTGTACTCCGGATCCCAGATGGGGGAGCTGGCGCTGAAGATCTCCTCTTCCAGGAGTGACAGGAAGCGAGGGAAGTGTGTCAGGACTAGCACCTGGTGACAGATAGAATAATATCACTTTATTTTTTGGTTGGAAAACATCGTGGGGAAACCTGAGTTTTTTTTAACACCTTTACAGTCCCCATACGTAAGTCTGAAAGTCACTGACAAGTTCAAAATAATGGAAGTCGAAGTTTGCATACCACCGTGAGCCTAATGTGGTACCACAGACTTGACTTGACTTGACGCCACATTGGGCCCACTGGACTGTAAACGTGTTAAGAGTTTGAAGTCGGCTTCCCACGGTCCGCGATATCGCGGACGGACGCGGACCAGCTCGCACGACACACCGTGGGAAGGGTCTCGGTCCCGGTCGTGGGTACATGGTCGTATCGATATCCGCAGAATCGCGCACCGTGGGAATAGCCTCGTGCGTGGTGCCTGGCTGTCCGTGGTCGTCGGCCGGCGTCCGCCGTCGGCAGAATCGCGCACCGTGGGAAGCCAGCTTAATGTTCACATACCACAGCGCTTGACTTTGCCAATACGCGGTGGGTACGCGTGTTGATTAAGCCCATACTTTCTCTGAGTGCCCTAAAGCGTGACGTGCATATCTACGTCACATTGTGCAGGGCGAAGGCCTTCTCTATTAGTTATTGTTATTATCCAGGTAAGCAGTCTATATTATTTTCTTGAACATTTTTACTTTGTGGGCATGGCCTGTTCTTGAAAATCATTCAAACTATATTCCATTGTGACAGGACATTAAGTTTAAAAGTTATAACAATTTATATAAACAGAGTTTGTGTTTAAATTTTCAGAAAAAGAAATGTTCATTTTTGTCATTTTTTTTCTGTCGATGAAATCATGTGTAGTTTCCCTAATTTTGATAAATTATGTGCACTTTATAAAGACTCACACTGTATACGACCAATATAGGACACAGGCTTTCCCTCAGAGAGAGACAATATGGCAAATGACAAATCTCAAATCAACCTGGGTATTTATTATTTATGATGATGATGATGATTTTCTCTTATCCCTTAGGGACATAGGGCTCGTAGAAGGGATCTCCATCGCTAGCGGTCTTCTGCGGCAATTCTAACTCCTTCCAGTTGAGGCCCGT
This sequence comes from Yponomeuta plumbellus, assembly GCA_947310845.1. NCBI lineage: Eukaryota > Metazoa > Arthropoda > Insecta > Lepidoptera > Yponomeutidae > Yponomeuta > Yponomeuta plumbellus. The sequence continues at coordinate 5,774,302 of OX371206.1, forward strand.
TGAAGCAGCCTCTTTCTCAACGGAGCGCCTCCAGGTAGTACGAGGACGGCCCGCCCGTCTCTTGCCAAAAGTTTGCCGCGTTAAGCTCTTTGGCCAGCTGGTTGTGGGGTCTTCTCAATGTATGTACAATCCAGCGCCATTTTCTTAGCAGGATTTCCTTGTTGATGGGCTTTTGGTCTGTCAGTTCCCATAATCTTGTATTGGATATGGTTCGTGGCCAATGTATACCGAGTATGCGCCGTAGGAATTTGTTTAAAAATACTTGCAGTGTACTAGTTACATCGTTTTTGACCAGTCACGTTTCACATCCGTACAGAAGAACTGACTTGACATTGGAGTTGAACATGCTGATTTTGGTCCGTCGAGTAATGACTGAGAAAGTCCACACGGGCTTCATTGTTGATGCGAACAACACTTCTGAGGTAGGTGACCTTTTCGACTTGTTCGACATTCTCACCGTTTACGACAACGGGCGTGACGTTGTGAGTGTTTAGTCGCATGTCTTTCGTCTTAGCGCAGTTAATGCGTAGTCCTTCTTTCGCAGCGACATAAATGACAGCCAGGTCATTCGTCTTGGACTGCAGTAGGACACGTGACATCGCAAGTAGGCAAAGCTCATCCGCGAAGATTATAATTTTTTTATATTTATAATTTAAAGAAATAAGCTAGTGGTATGTACCTACACCTTGTCAATACACAATCGGACTTCCGGCCACAATCTACGCGGTTAGTAGGTTATCAAAACATTCATTGGTGAGATATCCACGCATTACGAGTATGACCCACCCGCATTCATAACAACCAGAGTAGTCACCCGGAAAGAAAGGCAGTCCTAATGCATTTCTGTTCGAGTCCAAATCCTCCTAGCACAAGAACCAGGAGCTTAAAACGAAAAGTTATCACCAAGCGAAACTCACCCTCTTCTCCGGCGGCATACGGTCACGTTCCGAGTGGCACTTGTCCATAAGCTGCCGGCAGACGGACTTGAAGACTGCCTTGAGGAGGGTGCGTCCGAAAACGAGGGACGTCTCGAAGTGCGGGAGCGAATCGCAGAAGGCCGGCACGTGGCAGAATACCAGCCATCTGGGAATTAATTCAAATTCAACAATGTATTCACAATAATACACGGTACTGACGTCGACGATGACGATAAAATGTCAAAAGTGACATGACATCGCTGTACCTTGGTGTAAAAGTTTTGCTTTTTTCATTGGTTTGCTAGCCATGACAAAATTCACATAGGTACTTATGTAATGAACAAAGTAAAAATACTTGGATAACTTTCAAGTTTCAACAGTTTCGAAACAAAGTTTATTTTAAATCACAGACTACAAAGAGATGTTGAGACTATCACAGATATACAAAATTTAAAACGTATGATGACATTAAATTTGTTCTCCTTGCAGCGCCATCTAGTTTTTTTTTTTGTTAAATCAACTGACAGCTGTCATTGAGAAGCCCTCATTCCCTTCGATGTCGTTATAAACGGACTCCACTGTATCAATGTTAATGTTTTAATATTAATGTTTTTGAAAGATTCAATGTAACTAACCTTGTGTAGTTAATTTGGTACGCCGATATATCCTCCGCATTCGAGACTTGCTGAAAGTAAATAGAATAAAATCATTCCACCTAAGAAAGAAAAATACACACAAGAGACATAAGCGGCAACAATGCAAATAGAGCCTCGCTCAAGTAGCTTGCACACTCTCCGCGAAACGACATTTAGCGAGAGAGGCCACTCATTCATTCAGTTTGATCATTCATTCTTCTTCCCGCTAACGGCCTGACCACGGGAAAATTCACCCGCGCGAAAAATCGCGCGGCGCGAACGGCGGGGCGTCTTACCGCGTGGCTTGCTACGTACATTTCTATGAGTTTGTTTCAGTCGCGGCTGCGACTAGCGACTGAAACAAACTCAGAGAAATGAAAAACGCGATTTTTTGCGCGGGCGAATTGTCCCGTGGCCAGGCGGTAAGGCGGCGTCCCCAGCTGGCAAACAGTTTGCCGCCGACTGAGTTAGCGGCTTAGTATGCCCTTCCATATACTTTAAATTGAGTGTTCACAGTTTGCTAGTTTTGCGCTCAACCTACGGAATTTGCAGCGCTACGCACGCCGACTATCTCAGTGAGCGGGTGACTCACAGAAAAGCTTGTTCCACTCGGCGGCGAAATTGTTTTAGTTCGCTTTGAGAATGCTGCTAAGTCGAATTTCAGTTGGCTACAAATAGGCTAATTGACCGATTTCTGAAAACCATCTTACATTGTTTGTTGGTGTTCATGGAGTCCTCAGAAAGTGGTAATTTTAAATTATTTCGTGTATTTCTTCTAAAAAAGGCAAACGTAAATTTAATTTTCAAATAAGGCGCCATAACGCAATCTTAGGCAATATGGCGTCGCACAGGAATTATGACGTCACTTCCCGTAAACCAACCAATGAACGTAAGAAAGAATGAATGACAGACCCCATTTTTACTAACATGTGAAGTCATCATAGAAACGGCCAATCCGGGTCGTTTTCGATACAATGGCGGTAGATACAAATTATAAAATTTTATCGTGTGTTTTTTTACGAATCATAGTTTTTGTTTTAGTTAAAATGCTTTAAAGCGGTTTTTAGACACATAGGTTATACGAATACGTATAGATAATACTGTTTTTTGTCACACTTTCAAATAACCTATCTGCGATTCACTCAGTCGGCGGCGAACAGTTTGCCTACTGGGGACGCAGCCTAAGGCTGTGGCAACAAGACGCACCTGTCTTGTATTAAAGAGAGTCTCCAGTGAATTTCAGGCAGAAAATGTAATCTTTATATTGTGTGTGAACGGAATAAAAGGTGCAAAACAATAGCTGAGACTTCGCTTTCCTACATGTATGTATTGTATAGTGTTGATTGTTGATAGTGTTGTATAGTAGCTGATTACGTACATACATAAGTTCACGCCTGTATCCCAGAGGGGTAGACGGAGACCAGAGACTGCCACCTGCCATGATTCTGACAAATCACTTTCGCTTCCTCGACATTCATTAGTCGTTGCATGCACGCACGTCGGTTTCGGGTACTTTTTATCTTGCCCTTTGGTAATACATCCTCTATTTGGTCGAAGTATGTCCGTCTGGGGCGTCCCTTACCAGCCCTTCCACTAACATTCTCTCGATATATTTCATCATCATCATCATCAGGCTATATTAGTCCACTGCTGGACATAGCCCTCCTTTAATGAGCGCCATAGCGCCCTGTCTTCAGCTTGCCGCATCCAGCATCTGCCTGCAGTCCTTCGCAGATCGTCATCCCACCTGATTAAAGGGCGTCCTACACTACGTTTGCCGAGTCGCGGTCTCCACTCAAGAACACGTTTACCCCAGCGGTTGTCGGTTCTTCGCGAAATATGGCCAGCTATATTTGCAACTGATTAATTCGTCCTAATTTAATCGTAGCCTCAACAAAGAACAACCATGTACTCTACTTTTGTAACTTAGTTTCTACTAAGTTGAGGTAGAATACTAGTCTTACATTCGGGAGGTCATAGGTTTAAATAACATAACGTACCAATGACTTAGTTTTGTAAGCTACGTACATTTGCAATAAAGTTAATTAATTCTATCCTGTAATTACTTCTCCTGGTTGTGCAATAAAGGGTTTTCTTGTCTCTATCTATCCATCTCTACATTTGAGAAGTTTTAGTGGCGATACCACTAGTGGAAGCCCTAGTGCCTGAGATGTTCACATACCTCGTGCTTGCTACATAAAATGGCTTAACTTTGAGGCCAAGTGCAGACCAATCTCAGGTCTAACTTAGTTTCTACTAAGACAATATAATTTACTGGTTATAATTTTCAGTTGAACAAAAGCTATATTTGTTATGTTATACAACTAGCAGCTTAGAACTCTGATGCGTCTATACCTCACCACTGCACTTAATTGTCTCAGTTTTTAACTAGTCTACTTTATTTTTAACACAATTAACTGAATCTGTGTATGAGACTGACAAAACATAAACACTTACATACAGGCACATAAATTGCTTCTGGTCCCACACTAGGATACCCTGTGTCGTGGGAACCAGAAACAGCGACATCACAAACGTGTCTTGTAAACATCCAAGACGTGGGTGTTTTAATGTCCCCAGCCCGAGTTAGAACCCGAGACCTCTCGCATGGTACGCAGATGCGCTGACCGCTGCGCCACAGAGGTCGTCAAGTCAAGCAGTTTATTCAATTAAACTTTGTACGAAATCTGAATCCCGCCCACCAACCCCGGCTTACCAGCTTCCTAACGCTCGGCGTCTCGAAGTTCCAATGGTTGAAGCAGTGCAGGAACATCTTGGCCAGATCGTACATGGTTTGCCACTCGCGCTGCGGCAGCGAGTTGAACTTGTACAGCACGAAGTTGGTGATGGCCTTCGCGATGGAAGGCCGCTCGAACGGCGGCTGGCCCAGCGGACCTTCGATATGGGGCTGAGTCCGTGTCAGGATGCACTTGCGGAGGAGCTGTCGGCAATAAGTCCGATGAATGAGTGTGGCGATAATGAATTTTATACTACTGTAAGCGGTGGTGGCGTAGTGGGGTTGACCCTTGCTTCTCGATCATGAGGGTCTGGGTTCGAACCACGCATGTACCAATGACTTTTAGTTACGTACATTTGTTTGTACAGCAACACCATTCGCTGATAAATTGTGCCCGGATAACGGCGACAGGCTTGCCACTTGTCACGTTTGGGACCTAATAAACTCGGCAAAACGTGGGTCCAGTTCTAGAGACTGGTGCCTCTGCCTACCCCTTCGGGGATAACGGGCGTGAGTTTATTATTATTATTATTATTATAATACAAGTCTTTGAGTTTGAAACTCCAAGTGTCTAAACACACTAGGCCGAAGTTCGGCATGATTACGCCTGCAATGTATTTTAAATTACTGAGGACACACCATGCCGAAATTACGTCGCGTTATAGCGTACAGCCGAACTTCGGTCGGGCGCAAGTTCAGCAGCGATTCGGGGGCAACGTTTTGTATAGGAACACCTCATACGCGACCGCGTAATTTCGGCTCTTATCGTGTGTCATACCAGCCGAATGCGTCGGAACGTAAAATCGGCCACGGAACTTCGGTCGCGTATTTTCGGCCTTGTGTGTTTAGACACTTAGTGTAGCGACACACCAGCGTAACGTACGGCGTTGAACATTCGGTTGAATACGCTCGCAGTGTTTTTCAAATCCCCTATGACACATCAGACGAAATTACGTCGCGTTCGGCGTAGCGCCGAACCTTCCTTCGGGCGATTATGTCCGCTAATACGCATTCAATATATTTAGCATAGCAAACGACACACCATGCGGCGCGTTACGCGACCGAACAACCAGGAACCACTGGAACAGCCAGGAAAAATGCCACTAGCGTTAATCATAGAACGGTTACCCATCCATGGACTGAACACGCCCTAGTTGCTTAACCTTCGCGATAGTTTAAGATCACTCAGGCGGCCGGGATTCTTTGAGTGAGCCCAAGCTCATTCGATTTAATTAAATAATTTAGCAATAAATTTGGTGCTGATATAATCTTTGGATGATGATTCGAAAATAATAAAAAGAAAAGTTAAGTTTGGAGGTGCAAAACGCCTGGCATTTCGTTCTGAAAATCATGGGTCTCATGGGTGACTTGTTGCTATGAAGAAAGTGGAAGGCGCTCGACAAGGCAAATTTAAGACCTATTATGGTTTTCTCATGGATGCCATAATCAGAACTGGAGCAAATTGTAATGGGACTACATGGGAAGCACCATCTTTCAAATAAAAAAAGAATCAACAAAATCGGTTCACCCAGTCGATTCGGTCAGTTAAAAAATTACTGCCGTCTACGGTAGCTCAACCCATTTTGTCCCCACTGAGGGGCACGGGTCTCTTCCCTGAGGACGGTATAGGCCATACTCCACCACGGGGGCCAAGTCCGGATTGGTTGTAGCTTAACTATTAATATTTAGAATCTGGGGCTCAAATCAGTTACATAGTTACCTTGAACAGATAATAGTAGACCCTCTTCGTATCCTGGTCGTCCTCTCGATGCATGGACATGAAGATGTTCTCCACATCCACCACTGCACCGAGCAGCCGGTTCACCTCGGCCACTGAGCAGCCCTGCAGTTGGTTCACATGCTTCACTGGGGAACGAAATAGATTGGTTTTCTTTTCTAATTGCATCTACCATCAGTCGCCAGACTTTAATAAGATTGGTTCAAAGATTGAATGGCGTTTGGGAGAACTGACCACTGTCTGCAACTCCTTCATAAGTCAAGCACTTGAGGCCTCCTGAGTCTCCTTGTCTCCTCAACCAGTTGGTTGTGTCCAGTCCTAGATTGGTTATGTTAACGGATAAACTAAGAGCTATTTCTACTGACGACTTCTGTGGCGCAGCGGTTAGTCGAGAGGTCCCGGCTTCAAACCTCCGCTGGGGACAACAAAAATCTCCAGGTCTTGGATGTTTACAGATGTCGCTATTACTGATTCCCACGACACAGGGTATGCTAGTGGCCAGAAGCAATGTTTAGTCGAGAGGTCCCGGCTTCAAACCTCCGCTGGGGACAACAAAAATCTCCAGGTCTTGGATGTTTACAGATGTCGCTATTACTGATTCCCACGACACAGGGTATGCTAGTGGGTAGAAGCAATGTATGTGCCTGTATGTAAATGTTTATGTTTATTTTCCCGACGTTTTAGCAACAGTGGTCACGTGTAGTCACTGTCACAGCTGCAACGTTGCCGAAATGTCGGGAAACTAGCTCTTAATCAGTTGCGTTTGATTGCGTGGACCTTGAAAAGATCTTGTTCCCACCAAAAAATCTACAGGTTAATTTATCCGTCTGAAGAGAAGAGATACCTTCTACAAATCCTCGCAATAAAAAGTGATGATTTATTTTCATTAAATTGATAAGACTTTCTTTCATTAATAGGCTATTTGACCGATTTCAGAAAGCCATCTCATATTGTTTGTTGGTGTTCATGGAGTCCTCAGAAAGTGGTTATTTTAAATTCTTTCGTGTATTTCTTCTAAAAAAGGCAAACGAAAATTTACTTTTCAAATAAGCCACCATGCGAGAGGTCCCGGGTTCGATCCCCGGCTGGGGAGAAAAAAAACTCCAGGTCTTGAATGTTTACATGTTTGTGACGTCGCTGTTTCTGGTTCCCACGACACAGAGTATCCTAGTGTGGGGCCAGAAGCAATGTATGTGTTATGTTACGTTAAAACGCTATCTCAGGCAATATGGCGTCGCTCAGGAATTATGACGTCACTTCAATAACAGAGATATCATACTCTTTCTTTTTACTTGAAGTTTTTCTTGAAGGTACTTAGTTTTTTTTTTATTAACTGGTTATTTTGTTGAAATAGTAGTTATCACATCTCTAGCAATATTCTACTTGTGCGTAATTACAACAAACGTTACAAAAACCAGGCAACCAATGGACTCACGTAGTATGTGGTTGCAGTTCCGGCAGGGGTCGTTGAAGCTGGCCAGGGGCTGGGCGTCGCGCGCCTTGTTGGCGACTTGTTGGACCATCGGGGTCTTCCACCCATTGCAGTTGCAGTCTGGAATCTGTGGGCGGAGAAAAATCAATAAAATGACAGAAAAAAAAAAAATTGAAAGAAATTAATAGGGCCTTGTTAATCCGGAGAGGAAAAGAAAGAACCTTTCAGGATTATAGTATTCCACTTATTAAAACACATGTTTAACCTTAGAGTTTCTTTAATCAATTTTTAAATTAAAGCCTATAAACAAAAATGCACATGGTCAAAATTACGCGTGTGTGCTAAATTGTCACTGTAGACGGAAGGCGGTAAACAAAACACGATAGACGGTTTGGCTCATGGCAGCCCGTACCTACACCCGCCACCCCCGCACCTACACCCCCGCAAACCCCCTTGCCCGAACGGATTACAGCGATCACCGAACAAGCGGGAGTCCGGATTAACGAGGCCCTACTGTAACATATTTTATAGTTCATTTAAAATTTATTGAGATATCATAAGAAATAACATTAGTATTGACTAAACTAGGTAACTTTAAAAATAGAGAAAATTAAAACTTTAAAATAAATTATAAAAGGTACCTAGCTAAACCTAGGCACAATGTTGGGCACTTACAATCCTTTCTAAATGTAACTTGTTTCTGTACCAACGTTCATCAGTTGCGTTTTGACCTTGAAAGGAGCCGAAACGACCTCGACCGAGCGGTTCCAAGCTTCGCGAGGCACGATAAGCAGTTGGTGCCGGCTGCCGTCGATAGATGGCAGTCGTTAAGCCAAGTCAGAGGCCTTAAGGCGGCTTGAATACTTCTAACAGTAAGACCAGTCACTAGTCTTACAAGCCTCCACACTCCACTCCACACAAAACTGTCATTTTTTTATTTCCCAAAAGATTAGCCACACAACCTTTTTCTCAGAAAAAAAATGTCGACATCAGCTGGTTGCCATTTCAACAAGTAATGGAATAGAACTTTGGTAAATAGGCTATTTGAAAGTGTGAAAATAAACAGTATTATTTATACGTATTTGTATATAAATTATGTGTCTTAAAACCGCTTTAAGGCATTTTAACTAAAAAAAACATGATGACGTCACATGGCAGTAAAAATGGCGTCTGTCATTCATTCTTTCTTACGTTCATTGGTTGGTTCACCGGGAAGTGACGTCATAATACCTGTGCGACGCCATATAGCCTAAGATTTTTTGGCGGCTTATTTGAAACGTAAATTTTGAAAAGCACGATTAGTAAAGCATAGTATTTATTGCCATAAAAAGGTAGTTTTACTTGTAATCTGACCCCCACACTATGCAAGGCCTGTCACATGGGGGATGAAAGAACATTTGACGACCTCTGTGGCGTAGCGGTTAGCGCATCTGCTTACCATGCGAGAGGTCCCGGGTTCGAACCCGGCTGGGGAGAAAAAAACCCAGGTCTTGGATGTTTGCGATTTTGCCGTTTCTGTTTCCCACGACATAGGGTATCCTAGTGTGGGGCGAGAAGCGATGTATGTGCCTGTATGTAAATGTTTATGTTTATTTACCCGATTACTTCAAAATAAATTGGTAACATCTGTGGCTGAAATCTGTACCAACAGTACTAATTTTCCATCGATCAACCCTCAATCTACCTTAGGTCGTCCACTGCTGCTCAGAGGCAACCTTCAATACTAAGACAAGGTAAGGTAAGATTTTATTGTTTGAACTTTTCTCTGCTTGAACTCTGCCCTAGTGCCTCATGCAATTAGTGACAGGTAAATTTGGTAACCAATTTTCTCCCATTACCTGACAAGCCGAGTAGATGGCCAACTTGAGTAGTTTCTTATTGTGCGGCCAGTTATAGACCTGCTGCTTCCGCTGCTGGATCCTCTGCAGGTTGGACTGCCGAGACTGGCCCTCGGTGCTTGATGTCGCTCCCCCGGAGACCGCATCTTCGGCACCGGCGCTGGATGAGGCTGTAAGAGTGACATAAGTTATGTTAAGGGTTATTACACAAGTACTGATGCCAAGACACACAGTAATTCGTGGGTTAAGAACCAGAGTAGCGAAAGGGCCAAAAGTGTAAAAAAATTTTTTTTCGCCATTCGCTTTTAAATCCTTCGTATTTTTATGTGCCAAAAAACTGGATCGATATTGTGAGTCAATTGCTTAGTACAAAAAAAAACGTATCCAAAAAAATGATTTTTGTTTACTGCCAAAATGAAGTTTGTCTGCTTGCAATAATTTTGACTTTTTTTCAATTTTTGCCCTTACGCTACTCTGGTTCTTAACCCACGAATTGCAGTTAATCAGTTCCAGTATGACCTTGAAGAGAACAATTGACGACCTCAATGGCGCAGCGAGTTGCGCATCTGCCTACCAATTGAAAGGGACCGGGTTCGAATCCCAACTGAGGACAAAAAAAAACCGGTTTTGGATGTTTGTGTTGTTTCTGGTTCCCACGACATAGGGTATCCTAGTGTGAGGCCAGAAGCAATGTATCATTGTTATGGTGAGCTGATCCGCCCATCTGGCTTTAGTCATATGAAGAATTTATCCTCTTCAGTCCTGACCTTGAAAATAACAATAGTTTTCTATTGTTATTTTGTTGACACGGGACTGAGGAGGTTAAATTTATTTATTTTATTCTGGCTCTGAGGACACTCACTCTTGTGCCCTTAGGCCAACAAGACCAACTGAAAGGGCCAAATCATTCACTGCTGCTGTACTGTCCACAGCATGTCAATGTTTATTTGCATGCACACTACTTGGTCATGTTCCAAGTGAGTTTGGAACTAATCTATACATTATAGAACGAATAAATGCGCTGTCAGAAACAGTTTGTAACTCTTCTTGTGGGATAAAACACAATTTCAACATACTTAAATATAAATATCTTTTGGAATCGAACAAACCTTTCAGGACATGTATGGCTGTCCTAAAAAACCAGCAAACATCAAGGTATGAGGCAAAAGAGGTTTCTTAGCATGGTGGCTTACTATTACAATATACAGGGTGTGAGTTCACGTAGCCTAACAATACTAGAAATTTTATGGCAGATACAGTTCCTTAGATTGCAGCTGTTGGTATCCTTTGCAACCTTTGACCTTTCAATCTTCACAACACCCACCACTAGAGCTTTGTGAAAAGGTCAGTGGATTTCGAAGAAACGTAGAGCATTATTGATGATTGAAAAGAGATAGTTGATGATTACCTTCATGGCCATGAGACTGAGTAGACTCAGCTTCGCTGTTTCCCAGGGATATTTCGCCAATATCGTCCGACATTGGCACTAAGCGAAGAACACTTGTAGAAAACCAATACTCCGGGGATTTCCAACAGAGGTGGACCAAATTGTTCTCAGCTGCTAATTCATAGCATCCGGGTAAAGAAAGCAACAGTTTTTGAAGAAGATAATTTTGGTTTCGTCCACAAAAACACCACAAACAAAACAGCTATTCGCGAAACGAGCGATCAATCAATCACTGAAATGAATGAAAAGAAAGATTGAAACCACAGACTAAAAAGTGAACGAAACGTGCCAGCAAATTTGTAGTGATGTAGCAATGGAATCAATGAACACGCCAATGAACCATGGAATCAATGATAAAATACTTTTTGATGACAAGTTCGGCCTTTTTGTAAAGGTAATAAAAAACTAAAAAGACATATGGAAAATTGACACTTCGTATATATTTACTAAAAATATGGCTCAGTCTCTAAGATTTTAATTGTAAATTATTAGGTCTCAATTTAGCTATAATGTTTAGTAAAAAGAAAAGAATAAGGCAGGCCGATGTTGTATACGACAATGTTTCACGGGATTTAATCCCAAAGAGAGGGTATTATTCTGAGTTGGTCGCCGAGATGTCTAAAGACGACCAATCCAGAGATATTTGTGCTAAAAAAAGGATGAAACTTATTCTGCAAGTAAGTTTGTTACGGTATCTATAATCCGTACTCTGGAATCCTATCATAATTTTAAATATTAATTATTAATTAACACACAGACGCACGCACACACACACACACACACACACCACACATTATTACACACACACACACACACTCACACACACACACACACACACACACACACACACACACACACACACACACCCTCACACACACACACACACACACACACACACACAAATAAACATAAAACATAAACATTTACATACAGGCACAAAACCGCCCATACATTGCTTTTGGCCCCACACTAGGATACCCTAGTTGGTTTTTAATTTTTTCCACTAAACTAGATTAATGCTTTGGAAGAGCGGAGTCACCTAGTACAGGTATTCCATGGTTAAAAGGTGACTCCAGTTACTATGTACGGAAAAAAAAATTAAGATAGGTAAAGGATAAATAAAAAAAACCATGATGCACACTGCACACCGAATAGTACCGTACCGAATACTACACACAGTACCAAATTCGGTGTTATGGATCTGTCGACTTACTACTAGATTTAATAGATAGGTAGTTCATCAGAAGATGATTGAGATTTTGTGTGCCAAAAATAGAACGATGTGCATTGAACATCATATAAAGTTAGGAAAATTCCGAAGAGTTTAAATTATATGCGGAATTATCAGACATCGCCAGCAAATGGACAGGCATGATATTATTACAAAATTGATGACCACTGTGTTGCTACACTTTTTTTTCTTTTCTTGAGGTAGATTGATTTTTGTTACTATCCTTCATGTTAAAGGCAACTTTAATGTTATATTCCATCACTATATACAAGTTGTAACTTCCTATGTTATATCTATAAAATCATAGGTCATCAATTATTATTATTAATACGTTTATTGCACATAAGTAAAAATTACAATGGCAACGCGGCGGACTTAATGCTACAAGAATTTTCTACCAGTCAACCGCAGGAGGTGTATCAATCGACTGAATCGAAGAATTGCTCGCAGCCCTGGCCGCCTGAGTGATCTTAAACGATCACGAACGTTAAGCAACATAGGGCGCGTTCATTGCGCGGATGGGTGACCGTTTATGATTAACGCTAATGGCATTTTTCCGAGCGGTTCCATGCTTCGCAAGGCATGTTAAGCAGTTGGCTGCCGTCGATAGATGGCAGTCGTTAAGCCAAGTCAGAGGCCATAGAGCAAGACCAGCCACTAGTCTTACAAGCCTCCATCAATCCGGACTTGGGCCCCCGTGGCGGAGTATGGCCTATACCTTCCTCAGGCTTACGAAACGTAGCTTACGGCCGATTTCTGAATTGAGAATTTCGCTAAGTAACCTCTTAACTCTAGTGTTGTCTCGTCAAGTTTCTCAGAAAAGAGCGTGACAGAACGTTATTTAAATATTTAAGTGAAATTCTCAATTCGGAAACCGGCGAGACTATTTATATGGAGCAAATTTATGTGGAGCAAATGATTTTTTTGAGATAGGACTCTGAATACCTATGTCGTTTAGCGACATAAGACTCCTAGTGGAGTTTTTTGAATTACCAAGAAACTTTTTGAACATCCTTTACAAAGGAAGATATATCGTAATATACGGAAAGGTATTGGGAGGTATTGAAAGGTATCGAAAGGTAAATATACATCTTCGTATCGCTCAGTACCTTTAAGGTACGAAGATGTAAGGATGTATATTATAGCTGTCGTGTGTGGTCTCCTGACGATTTCTATGGAAAGATGTAATGAGATATATCGTGCTATAATATACATCCTTACCTTATAGCCGTCGTGTGTGGAGTCCCTTATTCCAATAAAATTCTACACTTTAGCCTCAGAAGAAGGAGTACCATAGAAGGAGCGTTAAAAAATGAAAACGTGCCACATAGTCTGTTTCGTCAATTTAAATAGCCGCAAGCTACGTGTTAGAAAGAGAAAAATATAGTCGTGTCTTTGTTGCTTTTTTCGAGCGTACAACCCTTTTGGTTACCTTTGGTTACCATTACGCTGCCAAATTAGAACGGCTCAGAAAATGACGGCATGCAATGTGCCGCCCAATGACATTGATTTGGCAGAGGGTGTTCTGTGTTTGGCAGTGTGTTTGACAAGAGGTTTGGGAGTGCGCCGTTTTCAAGAAGCTTGTGTATTTTATATTTACTAAAGCATCATTTGAAGTGAATTTTAGTGGATTCTCATGGTATATAGTATAAGTAACCATCGGAATGGTGTGTGTTGTGTTAGAATGTATATCTCATTCTTCCCGAGAAGATAATGAAACAACATTCATCAGCTTCCACCGGTAAGTCTCAATTTTGTGTACCTAAAAGGGTATTTTCTCTAAGATTTCAACTATGGGCTAGTAGAATTGCAAATTAGCTATTAGAGAATGGTGTTTTCATCATGATTATTGTGATATTTTCGATATAAATCATAATACAAGTTTGTTGTTTGTTGTAGGGGAATAGGGATGGGACTTTCCCACTTTCTCAGTGAAAAAAAAGTATCGATAGTTCGTAGAGCATATTTAGTTATTTCTTGCGTTCGTATAGTTGTTTTAATTGTTAATTATCTATTGCAGGTTACCCGAAGACAGCACAAAATAACAAATGTCGATGACGCAGTATCACGTACAAAGTAGTCTTGGAAAAATTTACACCGCATTTGCAGCAAGCGACTGTTTCATAAACAATAGCAAGTGGCGTAGGTTGGAAACAAGTGCCGTACCTACTTTACGCTTTTCCTTAGCCCGCAGATCATTGGTAAGGTTATACATTATAATGATACTAAAAACAAAATAAAGTCTACATACTGCACAATTATGTCGACTGAGGTGCACGTTTTGCTGTATGTATGTACATCAGGAATTTCACATGAGACCCGACTGTCTCGTTGGTCTAGTGGTTACTCCACTTGGATAATAAAACAGGTTGTCAGTTCCAACCTGCAAGGCACCGTATATCACTTGTAGAATTTTTCCCTGATTATTGCCTGACTGGATGTTTTTTTCTATCCTGGACAACGTTTAGCAGTTAAAGGTCATAACTAGTTTAATACTATCATAGTCTGATTCTGGTGCAAGTGATTTTATTATTTTTTATGTGGAAGTTATCAACGTGAAGTACTTAAATAAAAACAATTTTCAGGTTGCGACCTCCGCGGAAATGGACAACGTTCGTGAGCTGCAACCAAGCTAATTTAATTTTAATTTCATAAAATATTATCTTTTACATTATGGCTGACACATTTTTTGTGAAAAAAAAAAACGTTACTAGGTAATTGTAAAACAGAAGTCAGGGATAAAAAACATATACATTATAGTAATACGTGTTGGTTTCTTCTCTATTGAGCTGCAACCTGCCACTTTTTATGTGAAAAGCTTGAAACTACGTAATTTATTTGATGCCAAATAATCTTGTACCAATAAAACGTTTGGTTTTTAATTTTAATTTTATTCCATCGAACCTGGACTGATGATGTTATTACAACGGGTGCCTTGAGTAACTATGCTAGGTGGTAGGTATTTATTGGAAACAAATACGTAATCTATTAACACGACACAGGGTATCCTAGTGTGGGGCCAGAAGCAATGTATGCGCCTGTGTGTAAATGTTATGTTATGTTATTAAATAGTTTTTCCTATTTTGGTCTTGTTTTATTCATTATACTTTCTTACAGTGCCACCATCTCATCTGTTCAGTTGATAGCGGCGCTAGTGGAGAATTTAGTAGTAACATTTGAGAAATTTACCTAGAAAAATGAGAATATTTTAACCCATCTTTCAATTTTAATGAACATATATCTATAAATCTTAGTAAGTGAATAAATAAAACAAAAAATGGGGAATAGGATTTACAATTAATTACTTAGTTACAATTTTACCCACCTGAACAGATAACTTGGTGGCGCTGTATATGGTGATTATTGATGATTAGCAAACATATTAAAAAAAAAGGTTCTATATTCGCCGTACATATACTTTTTGCCATGTTACCACATAACTTGGTAAAATCTTTTTTCGATTCGCTATAGCCCTATTAGTCCCATTTATATTATTGAAAACCTGATGTAGAATTACTTACTGTTACTTATGAATATTTATTGTAACTTATATGGTATGTACCACACTTAGCACATAATAACATAACCGTAAGGGGTTCCAGCTGGTTCACTAGCACCACCAAGGGAAAAATGATTTTTTTTTAGATATAAATACATTGATAATTAGATATATAGATAATGGTGATAATAGTGATTTTAAGGGCCCATGACTGTAATTTGAATTAATTGGAATTGGAATAATGGAATTTAGTCGTAGGTTTTTGGTACACAGCCATGGGTCCGAAAAATCACTATTAAACATGGTGATGGGATTGAAAAGATACTTTTTGCAAGTTGTGAAAAAGAGGTATGATTTTTTTATCATTTAATATTAATACTTAATTACCACCATTAATTTTAAAAATACACATTATGTAGATCGGAATAAATAATATCGACATCTTTATGGTGTTTGTCCCAGCCCTATCGATTTTGGCTTTGTTCAGTAATCTGTGGCAACCGTGTACGATTGTAACATTTTTGGTGCATGAGTACACTACAGCTGTCTCTTTCTGGCGCAGAGATTTATCGTAAGAGTAACATGGACAGCTATACAACTGTTACTTTTTATTTTATTCCTCCTTCTATGGTACTCCTTCTTCTGAGACTTTAGCGATCAAAAGGGGTATGTACTCTCTGTCAAGAAAATGAGAAAATAAAAAGAAAGAAAATGGAGAGTACTGTTTTGCTCGGACTTTTTGTCTGCGTTTGTTAATAGCTTGCTAAGTGCAAGCATTATATAAATTTAAATTTTAATTATAATTGTTTCAACTATGACTGCTAATATTATAAAAATTATTTTGGAATTATACAATTTGACTTCCGGCTTGGCTTGGCTTCCCGACGTGAAAACATTTTTTTGAACGCTGCTATTGTTTTGTTTAGCTTGGTACGACTGAGTGTCATATTATGAAATTCTTCGCGCCCTTTTGAAAATAAATATTCAAGTACTTTCTTTTGCAGTGAATTGTTTGTTATTGTTTTGTTATATTTTTTACACTAACTACCACCACCAGGGAAAGACGGACAAGCTAGCGCCGATGTGCGTGTCGCTTCCGAAGCCGCAGAAACCAAAGCTTCTGCTGCCGCCAGGCCGCTGGACTACTTACAGAGAAGACGAGAGCATTGTAAGTTTTCTCTAAATCTACACTGAATAGTTTTAACACTTTTTCATTCGTACGTATTGTTACGTAAGTAAGCACAAGCCTGATCCTGGAGGGAAAGGCATAGACCGGAGTCTGTAGGTAACTTGAACTTGTCACGATCTTGACACATCTTTTGTTTCAACAAGTTTAATTAGGATTGGATAGTACCTACCTACCTATAGTTCCCGGCGCTTTTAAATATTACTGTGTAGTTTTATAGACTAGATTAATAACTCTGACCTCCATGGTGGCCGGCGACTTTGGTAATAATACCCTAAAGATTTTCACCACAAAAACAACTTTTCTGTAAAACATACTTCGCAAAAATAGGGAAAGGCGTGCGTGCATGCCGTTGCATGCACTAAGAAATGTCGATGAAGCGAAAGTGATTTGTCCGGACTGTGGCAGGTGGCAGTTTCTGATCTCTGCCTACCCTCCTGGGTTACAGGCGTGATCTTATGTGGTGGTGGTGGTGGTGGTAATCGCGAATCCTGGCATGTACTATTTATTGACTTTATTTTCTAAGTTACGAATTTGTAATATTGCGACGAAACAATATTACAAATTCGCAACATAGAAAGTTGTGTTTTGGTGAGGTTGAAATTGTTTAACTAGGCTGCTCACCACTTTATTTATAATTTATTGCACATTTTCTATGTGGTATGTGGTAGTTGTATCAAGGTGGATTTATTTCAATAGAAATTTCTCCCAGTCTCCCAATTTCTCGAAGTAGTGGGTTGGCCGTGTAAGTACTGTAATATCAGGTTCAACTAAGTCTCGCCCCTCTTTGCAGCAATTTCCCAATGAGACGTTTGTGCCAAAACTGCAGTTTCTCAGCGTAGTACTGCCCAAAGAGTTGCCGCGACTGGTGAAAATTGAGCGGCTACGGCGCAAGTTCCTCGCTGCTAACGTGAAGGTGAGAGGTTGGAAACATAAACATTTACATACAGACAAGCAATCTATGTGTTGCTTCTGGCCCCACACTAGGATACCATACTCTGTGTCGTGGGAACCAGAAATAGCGACATCAAAAACATGTAAACATCCAAGATGTAGCGTTTTTTTTTGTCCCCAGCCGGGATTCGAACCCGGGACCTCTCGCATGGTCACAGAGGTCGTCGAAAACCCTGGGAATGATGAACTCGTATACATTTTTCGTTGATAGGTGACCCTCACTTGTTGCATTTCGAGCTGAATAAAGTACCAATAACATAACTCTGTTTTAATAATAGGGTCTATGACTATAAAAATAGATGCTAGCATTTAATCTTCTAATATATAAAATTCTCGTGTCACAGTATTAGTGCGCATACTCTTCCGAAACGGCTTGACCGATTTTGATGAAATTTTATATGTGAATTCGGTAGATCTGAGAATAGGTTGGTATAGATCTATTTTTCATAGCCCTAAGTGAATAAATATTATATATGGAGAAACAATGTTTGCCGCGTGAGAGCAGCAAGTATTTTATAATGATATTGGACCTTCGAGAAGAAAATAAGCTACTCGAAGTACTAACCCAGCGCAGGCATAGTCGCGGGCACCAGCTAGTATTACTTAGATAATTAATCTCAAGGAATATATTTCAGGACAATATTCCACCAGACCCACCTTGAGAGCGAAAAGATAAAACAAGAAATACCAGTACTCCTCTAAATATACATACATACATAAGCTCCCAGAGGGGTAGGCAGAGACCAGGACCTCAATTCTGTTAGTGTATTACAGTACGATGACAGATAGACGGTCGGGTCACGTAAAGGGTTTTTTCATACCATTGACGCCTAGATTGTTTGATATTTGTGCGCGCGTAGACTTGAAGCGCCAATGACGCCTTTTGACGACGTCTGTGGCGCAGCGGTTAGCGCATCTGCTTACCATGCGAGAGGTCCTGGGTTCGAATCCCGCTGGGGACAGAAAAAAAAGAAACCCAGGTCTTGGTTGGATGTTATCATGTTTGTGACGTCGCTGTTTCTGGTTCCCACGACACGGGGTATCCTAGTGTGGGGCCAGAAGCAATGTATGTGCCTGTATGTAAATGTTAATGAAAGTAAATCGCCTTGTTCACGCAGTTGTCATTGTGCTACAATGCATTAAAAGAATCTAGGTCCATGGACTGTCACCTGCCACGATCCTGACAAATCACTTTCGCTTCATAGAAATTCATTAGTCCTCTGAATCTATCTTCAGAAAATGCTTCGGGAGCTGGGAGTGCAGCCATACTGGCTGCTTCCCCCTTCAGAGTACAAGTTCCCTGACACTGAGTACTACGGATTGTACAGCCCGTTCCCCAAGCTTGACCTGGAAATCTTTGACAATACAGACTTTGATTGTCGGTGAGGTTTTCTCATATTTTCAATTTCAATTGCTCATGTACTAACTATACTTGAGACATTACAAACGTGCGAACCGAGTCAAAGTGCGAGCGAGAGTTCCGATATACCTGATATGCCTCCTATATGTGTGAGAGAGGTCTGATACAAATGTTTATGACTCAATTCGCACGTTTGTAATGGCTCAAGTATAACAATATTTTAATCTACTGTTATGGCAGTTTTTTTTTCTATGACTTGTGGCCTTCAGATAGCTGTTTTTAACAGTTAATTACTATATTGTCATTGTTAGATAGATAGAGAACACTTTATTGTTCATAAAAAGGAGATTACAGACGTATTTATCACTAAAAGTGATCTCTTCCAGACAACTTTTGGATGGACTGAAGTAGATGTACAAAATAAGTAAAGTAATATTTTTTATGACATAACTGTTGTTAGTGGTTGAGAAATAGGAAATCTTCATCATCATCAACCCATTATGTCCCTACCGAGGGGCACGGGTCTCTTCTCAGAGGAAGGTATAGGCCATACTCCACCACGGGGGCCAAGTCCGGATTGGTGGAGGCTTGTAAAAATAGGAAATGGTTACTAGTATGCTGGTGTATCTATGGTTCACCAAATTCTATAGCTATTTTAAAGTTTGGGAAACGAGTTAGTATATCTGTAGAATTTGGCGGTAAGACAATTTATTCACATTAAAAAAACCACTAGTGAAAAACCGTCTCTGCCAGGATTCCGGAAGAATGGCTCGGACTGGGGATTGTCGATGGAGAGCAGTACCCTTGCCCAGGCCTCGGCTTCATACCTAAAGATGAGAATAAGTTGAAGAAAAGCTTTGGAGGTGATGCCATACAGATGCTGAACAATATTTACGAGGTATGTTTTGTGTTTTGTCATCTATATAAATAAAATCCCTGTCAAAATCCTGACTGACTGACTCACTCATCAACGCCCAGCCCAAGCCGTTGGACCTAGGAAGCTGAAATTTTGCACAGAGGGTCTATATTGATGTAGGCAAGGAATAAGACCGGATTTTTTGAAATTCAACCCCTAAGGGGGCGAAAAGGGTTGCCAAAATTTGTATGGGAGGTATAAAGAATGTTGTCTAATTTTCTTGAAACTTAAAATAAATACTCTTCAACACAATTAATTGAACACGTGTTTCGCCGTTTTTCTAAATTTAACCCTTAAGGGAGTGAACGGGGTTGCAATATTTTGAACTGAAGTCCACGCGGACGGAGTCGCGGGTGAAAGCTAGTCTTAAATCATTATCATCATCCCACCGTTGCCCACTGCTAGTTATAGGCCTTTTCCCCCAAATGCCATCTCACACTGTCTCTCGCCATTCGCATCCACGGAACTTCCGCCGACTCAACGACATCGTCCGACCATCGGGCCGCAGGTCTTCCCACTGACCGTCGTCCTGTTCTCAGCCACCACTCTGTGATTGCCTAGCACTCTGTAATCTAAAATAAATAGGTAAATAAATTAAAACACATTTTTCAAACGCAAATACATGAACGAAAACCGCGCAGTCGGGATGAGGAGACGTTAAAGAATTTAAAAAAAATGAATTTGAAAATATCAGTAAGATTCAATAATTCGGATCGTTGCGACTGACAGACCCAGTTCTACCTACCCCTCTCAGATGTGAGTTTATATTGTATGTAATCATTCGAAGTCAAGAATTCGTCCTACGTCCCCCGACATTGGTTCCAAATACCCAGTGCTATGCTAACCAGGCGAGCCCAGCACAAACATGCCAAGTATACCAATACCCGTCTGAGGCCATAAAACATAAACATTTACATACAGGCCCCACACTAGGATACCCGTGTCGTGGGAACCAGTAACAACGACATCACAAACATGTAAACATCCAACACCAGTGTTTTTTGTCCCCCCCCGCCGGGACTCGAACCCGGGACCCCTCGCATGGCAGCGAGACGCGCTAACCGCTGCGGCAAAGAGGTCGCCATTTGTACATACGGCCCCTAATTCTCTCCCCTCTGTCCAGTGGACGAACGTGGCCGTGTTCAGTTATGACGGGGCCAGGGACAAGTGGGAGATAATGGCGCTGGATGGGTCCAAGCGGCGGTTCTGGGTGCCGCGAGTGAGACTGATGTTCAAGGCTGATGACCCTGAGAACTTCACCAACCGAGTCAAGTGGGCGGTCGATATGCGGGACCAGTGCGAGAATAATCTTAGGTATGCCACTGTCTCTTTAGAGCGTAATTTTAAGCCCTGTTATGATAAACAGTATAATTAATTCCTTTGGTAAACCGTCAAAAATAATTGATATCATTGAATCTTTATCTAAATTCAATGTTGATATGTAACTGAGTATTTCAAGGCGCCCTAAGGCTTCGCTCGCTCGTAGCCTGGGCTGCCTGAGTGATCTTAAACGATCACTAAGGTTAAGCAACATACGGCGCGTTCAGTCCATGGATGGGTCACCGTCTATGACTAACGCTAGTGGCATTTTCTCCGAGCGATTCCGTGCTTCGCAAGGTACGTTAAGCAGTTGGTGCCGGCTGCCGTCGATAGATGGCAGTCGTTAAGCCAAGTCAGAGGCCTTTAGGGGCGGCTTGAAAACTTCTGACAGTAAGACCAGCCACTAGTCTTACAAGCCTCCACCAATCCGGACTTGGCCCCCGTGGTGGAATATGGCCTATACCTTAATCAGGGAAGAGACCCGTGCCCCTCGGTGGGGACATAATGGGTTGATGATGAAGGCTTCTGACTTGGTTTAACGACTACCGTCTATCGACGTGCCTTGCAAAGCA
Source organism: Yponomeuta plumbellus (assembly GCA_947310845.1). NCBI lineage: Eukaryota > Metazoa > Arthropoda > Insecta > Lepidoptera > Yponomeutidae > Yponomeuta > Yponomeuta plumbellus. Next base: position 5,796,084 of record OX371206.1, read on the forward strand.
CGGAATCGCTCGGAAAAATAAACATAAACATCTTATAAGCCTCCACCAATCCGGTCTTGGCCCCCGTGATGGACTATGGCCTATACCTTCCTCAGGGAAGAGACCTGTGCCTCTCGGTGGTGTGGGATTGATGATGAATATTTAGGTCGTCCTGCCATTTTCGCTTTGGTCTGCCTCGACGTTGGTGTTCATTTTGCGGAACGCAGTCGGTCGCATTCTCATACGGCAGACTTTCCCAGCCCAGGACGGTGCGAGGTGGCTGGAGACAGAGCGAAATGGAGAGCAGGAGGGGAGGCCTTTGCCCAGCAGTGGGCTACAAAAGAGACCAAGGGCGGCTTGACGATCCTTAAATATGTTTAGCGGCTAAACGTATTTAGGTCGGAGGTCAAACTATACAAACACGTCACATTAAAAAAAAATAGCAACTAAAAACGTTTAACGATTTTTGGGCAAGTCTCCCTCAGTATGACTATAGTAATTGAATTTTAATGTATGTTTTTGTCTACTTAAAATTTTCAAAAAGTATAGCATGACCAAAGTATATTTTCAATGCAGCCAGCGTTTTAGAAGCTTTTGCGTCAGATGTGGTTCGGAGTGACTCAAAGTGTTCCTTTACGTACGGCCGATTTCCGAATTGAGAATTTCGCTAAGTCACTAAAAAAGTTAACTGTAGTGCTGTCTCGTCAAATTTCTTTAGAAAAGAGCTTGACAGCATTTTGCTTATGTATTAAGGTAAATTCTCAGTTCAGAAATAGGCCCTAAATTGGTTTTTTTATGTTGGACTTGTGACCTTTTTAAGAATATTGTAGGGATTACTATAAAATTACCGTTATATCCACAGATTCTACCTGTATCTGGATTGCTTGATCCTGGACGCGCTGCCCCAAATCCCTCTGGACTATTTGCCGCGGATAATCAAGATGGTGCGCATTCACCATCAGGCAAAGGAGTTGGACGAAGCCCATTTGAAGAGCTTGAAGACACAGGTTTGATTTTTCTTTATTTAAGAGGGTCCATGGGGTAACATTAGCGCAACTGAGAAAAAGTGTCCGCAATCTACAATCTACTATCCATAACCGTATCATAGATAGCATTAAGACCAAAAACGGTTGTTATTGGCGTAAATCCTATTTAGTCTCAGGTTTCTTTGTCGTGGGTCCTAAACATCACTGTCAATGTTATTGAGAGACTGCACGCCTACTTTTTGCAAAAATGATCTATAAAAAAAATATTTTTACATTTTAACCATAACGCGAGGGATTAATCTGAAGCAATCGTATACAATCTACTTTGCTTTTATGTTTTCGTTATAAAATATTGTAATTGTTTTTGTTACTTAGTTTTATTAATTTATAAGGTTTATTTACATATTTATGAAAATAAAATAGTTTGGCGCATGAGATAAGAAAAAAAAAACTTTTTAAAAGTAAATAAAAATAAACACAAACTTGTTAATTTTGTGTCATGAAATTGCGACAGTTTACTGTCTATTTATTATCTTGGAAAAAACTTCTAAAACATTTACTTAAAAAGTTTTTCAGAGATTGGGGACACTATTTCCGACAAATATTAATGTTTACGAAGCGAAAACGGATTGTCGGTATAGGCAAGTCGCGAACTGTGGTTTCTTGTTTTGTTTGTTTGCTTGCTTGCCTGTCTGCCTGCTTGCTTGTTACGCCTTATTGCACAAAAATAACAAAAATACATAAAAATTTTAAATAAAAGGTAAGTGTCGATGTACAGTGCCACCATCTTATCTGTTCAGTTGATAGCGGCGTTAGTGCAGAATTTCGTTGTTACATTTAAGAAATTTACCGAGAATAATGAGAATAATTTAATCCGTCTTTCAATTTTAAAGAAAATATATTTATAATTCTTAGTAAGTGAATAAATAAAACAAAAAATTGGGAACAAGATTTACAATAAATTTGTTAGTTACAATTTTGCCCACCTGAACAGATAACTTGGTGGCGCTGTACAAAGGCGGACTTATTTAGGTACTGCTCACTCCTTCGGTATACATTCTGGGTTAGTGAGTGAGTGGGTGAGTGAGAGTCGTAAATTGAGAGAGTGATAGAGTGATACGAGTCATTTATTGCCTAACGAAAAAGTGTTATAAATAAATATTGGAATATTTTGTTGAATGGATCTTTCAGGTGGAGTTCCTGTACCGAAAGATGGAGGGCAAAATGAAGATAATCTACACGATACAGAAGTACCCGTCTGCCTACAATTTTATTCGCGTGCCCACCGCGGAGTATGAGCCGCCCACGCCCGAGTATGGTAGGTAGATACATACATACATACATACATACATACATACATACATACATAAAATAATCGATTTGTTCGACAAGTTTCACAAAAGAATTTTTTCATAGTAGCGAATCTTCACATCGCGTTCTGTCATGATTGCAATTTTTATTATTCGTCTTTTTTCATGTAGCGATTTTTCATAAAGCATTTTAAAATGTTCGCGTTTATTTTTTTCGCTATTTTCACCAGATTCTTTTATCAATCGCATATAGATAGATAGATAGAGACCACTTTAATGTTCATAAAAAAGGAGATAACACAGACATTTGTAGGCAATTTTTGTATATTTCGATTTTTTACACGTATTTTTAATATTAGCGTATTATAACACCTAAGATATAAAACTACGATTAAAATAAGAATATTGCCTCTGGAAGTCGGCGGAAGTTTGTTCATTTCACTATTCAGGAATATTATTTATCGACAGAATCGCTCAGGATTTAGTGCGTATACTTAACCTCTTCAGTCCTGACCTTGAAAATAACAATAGTTTTCTATTGTTATTTTGTCGACACGGGACTGAGGAGGTTACATAAGGCTCCTGAGTGCGTATACTGAGTTTTTTCATTCACTTTCGATAGCGAGAGCGTTTGCGATTTGCATAGGAGTGACAAAGAGACAACTAGGTGGCGCGCTCTGTCACTCCTATACAAACTGCAAACGCTCTCGCTATCGAAAGTGAATGAACAAACTCAGTATAAGCACTCTGATTACTTTTCAGGTCGCTACCCGTGCGTCATGGATGACTTCCCAGGACGCATCGTGTTCAACCAGTGGTTCTCACTTTACGTGCTGACCGAGTCAGTTTCCTGCATCCATTTGGTTGTCGACGAGTGCTTGAAGGTAAAAACTGTGCTATTGCTAAGTAATTATTTCACATAGAAAACATACGTGCAAACTGAAGTCTGCATCCCAGAGGTGTAGCCAGCCACAATCCTGACAGAGACAGAGACTTTTGCTTCATCGGCATAACGACTAATGAATGTCTGCCTGGGGCGTCCCTTACCGGCCCTTACACCCATTCATAGTCGCTCAATATATTTGTTTAGTTGGTCATTCTTCCTTCCTCTTCCCCGCATGCCCAACCAGTGTTGCCAGTGGCAGATAGTCAAATAAAACACGAGGCAGATCAAAAAGTAACATTTTCTCGAGAAAAGTAGCATAACCTTTTTTTTATTGTAGAAACCGATACAATACTTTATTATGGCAGTTTATTACACAAAAAGTAAAATAAGTTTCTTATTCAATTCGGAAAATCGAAAGATTGGCGATGTTGAAAAAGAAAAACATACAATCAATGATGTAAGTTTGGTACCAACCAATTTAAGAATGTATTTCAATACTATAACCTGCTTTGTCATCAATGAATATGAAAAAAACGCCATCATAATATATTAATGGAGATGAAGTAACACAAAAGTAACATAGTGGGTCGTGTAACATTCTGGCAACGCTGTCCAACCCAACGCAACATTTTCATAATCGTCGATCATCGTTCCGGGGTGTACCTGATGCAGAGAATTTCCCTGGCGGTGTAGCGGGGGAACGCATGGGAACTTTTCGATCGGGTGTGTCCCGGGGCGGTATTTTTGATTGACTTGTTACTGTTAGTGTGTTAGTTTGCCTGATGTTTGTAGTTTACCGCTAAAATAATTCTTCATGTTATTTTTGACGAAGCTTTATGTGAATTTTGATTATGTTTGTAATGTATTTTTTTTAATGTGAAATAAATAAGTAAAGTGGTGAAGGGAAAAAAAAACGCAACTTCATCCTCTTTTAGCCCAGAAAGTTCTTTATTTCGTAAGGTTATAAAATAATAATGGTACGGAATCCTCAGTGCGCGAGTCGTCTCGCACTCGACGTGTTTTTGTCAATATGAGTTTTTCTTAAAATATAATCTATTAATTCAACTTTGACGTACAAACGTTCATAAGGTTAACATTTTGTTGTTACTATGAATAAAATATTTGAATTAGGACTGAAGTTTTCTGTCTAATATGATTTGCAAATGCTGATCTCACTTTAGGTGGAGTCAATGCTTTTCTTCACGACGAATTACGGCCGAAACATCAGTTTGGCGGAATTCGACGCGGCACAGCAACACTGCACCACCATGGTATGACACATTTTAAAAGAACTCATACCCGAAATCAGTATGAATCTTAATTCTAGACGGTCGGCAGTCCAAAGTACATACTTAACTTTATTCCGGATATACTTACTTGACTTTTGTCGAAAGAGTCCGGCCTGTGGGCTCATTATGTAATTTTCGCAATCGCAACGGATATACATACGTCTTAAAAAGTCACCTCAACACAAAAACCGACGTCGAAATGGGGTACTGTCTCGCTCTAACATAGGGTCTTGAAAGAAGATTCCGTCCGGCCGCTGGGAGAATACGATCCTGACAGGTCATGTTAGAACGGACGACGTAACCTTGAAGTGGCGTTAAATTTTCGATTAAAATATTTTTATGTCCTATTTATCCTACTAGCAAATAATTGTCATTGAAACTATCTATCATTGTGTTAACTTACAATCAATGTTATATTTTGCACGGTGATTTAAATGATAAATAAGAAGAAATCAATATTTAAATACAGTAGGTGTACATGACTTTTTAAGACGTATGAATATCCGTTGCGAAAATACATAATAAGCCCACAGGTTTCGCTCTGATTCGCAGAGCTTAATCATGACCAGTAGAGACGGAGATAGCAACGGCGGTTGCTCGTCCCTGACTGAAGTTTTAGTTAAAAAAATTAAGCCCATAAATTAGACGACCTCTGTGGCGTAGCGGCTAGCGCATCTGCCTACCATGCGAGAGGTCCCGGGTTCGAATCCCGGCTGGGGACAAAAAAAACCGAGATCTAGGATGTTAACATGTTTGTGATGTCGCTGTTTCTGTTTCCCACGACACAGGGTGTCCTAGTGTGCGGCAGAAGCAATGTATGTGTCTGTATGTAAATGTTATTGTTTACATTATATTGTGTCAATTTGTAGTTCTATATAAAATATAAATTCCAAAATTTTTACATATAAATGACAACTTATGATAGCTAATTTCAGCCAATCACGTGCCGGTATTTTGAATAAATCGTAGATTAATCTCTAGTTACATTTGAGCGCTCTCTCAGAAGTTTTATAAGATTAAGTTTTATATTAACTATGAAACTGGTTAACGCAATAGGGATCCCCTGTAATGTTAGCTCTAAGTTTTTTGGCAAAATAAATAAATAAATAAAAACTTAAATTTGTTAAAAAACAAAATGGTCAATTCATTGTTTCATGACAGTTCTCCGTTAATGTGATGAAAATATTAAATGCTATAAAGTAATTTTTTAATAGGTGTTTTTTAACTAATGCTTTCGTAAGCTCTAGACATTATTAACTTTATTCCGGATACACCTCCCTTTACTTACTTAGCTCTGCGAATCAGAGCGACACCTGGTCGGACTCTTCCGACAAAAAGTCTAATAGTGTATCCGGAATAAAGTTAATAAGGTTTTTTTTTCACTGCCTCAAACATTTGCGTTTTGGACTTACGTGGTTTGGTCCGCCGGCCCTAGAATTATAAATTCTTCAGATAGTAAGATAGTTTCTATTGATTTATATGTGGCACTTTCCAGATGCTCAAGTATCTTAACATAACATGGCTGAACAACACAGCTCACGCTATAAGAATGTCATTTCGTGACGTTGGGAAAGGGTAAGTGATACAAATAAAATCTACATACTTAAATATTTTTAGTCCTATATGCACATAATATTATCACTGAGAGGCCTTTTGTAACTAAAGTTTGATCCAAACTTTCCAGTTGGTTCAACATTTACGAAAAGAAATGGTACTTCTACCAAGTCAGCAAGCTCAACCGGTTCATGCAGCTCGTCCGATTTCGTATGCAGGTGAGGTCGATTATCATCATCAACCCATTATGTCCCCACCGAGGGGCAAGGGTCTCTGCCCTGAGGAAGGTATAGGCCATACTCCACCACGGGGGCCAAGTCTGGATTGGTGGAGGCTTGTACGACTAGTGGCTGGTCTTACTGTCAAAGTTTTCAAGCCGCCCTAAGGCCTCTGACTTGGCTTAACGACTGCCATCTATCGACGGTAGCCGGCACCAACTGATTAACGTGCCTTCCGAAGCACGGAACCGCTCGGAACAATGCCACTAGCGTTAGTCATAGACGGTTACCCATCCATGCATTGAATGCGCCCTATGTTGATCATTTAAGATCACTCAGGCAGCCGGGTCTACCAGCGAATCATACATAGTATGCAACCAACTATTACTGATTTATTATTTGCTTATGTACTTATAAAAGGAACTTGCGTCTCTATTCTATTCTACCTCTATGGAAACATGCTTTAAAAGCTTGAAAATAAAGCAAATGTGCCAGGCCTTAGGTTAAACTACTATTGTTAAAACGGTATCAATTCTAGAATTATTTCAATTTACAGTACGCCCTCCGCTACTGCATAGAACAATCGATGGCGATGTTTGTACACCTCTGCGAGACGCCATGTCTTTGCACTTACGGATGTGACGAAGGATACGAGTGGGACCCTAGCGATCTCATTAACTCCCCGTTTAAATCACCCACGGTCACTCTCTTCTATTTCCACCTGCTAATCAATGCGCACGGGCCGTATTATACCACGGATTACACGCAGTTTGAGGTGAGTGGCGACATGACATTTTTGCTGAAAGAAATCAAATCGAATGAAAATTTATTATTTGAGATAAGACCAACAACTATAGGAAATACATCCTGAAGGATGGCACTGCCGATATTTGCCGGGCGTGTCGCCATCCCGGTGAGTCACTCAGGCATGTTATATCCGGTTGTTCGGCGCTTGCTAACACTGAGTATCTGCACAGACACAACCTTGTAGCCAGGATTCTTCATCAGGCGCTCGCTCTGAAATATGGCCTCGTCGCACAGGGACTACCGTATTACAAGTACATACCGGAAGCCGAAAACGACCGCGCCAAGCTCTATTGGGACCGGCCTATTATCACAGACAGGACTATACTTGCGAATAAGCCTGATATTGTGGTGGTGGACCGGGCGCAGAATAGGGCGTTTTTGGTCGACATCACTGTCCCGCATGATGAGAACCTCGTGAAAGCCGAAACAGATAAGAAAACCAAGTATCTGGACCTGGCGCACGAGGTTACCGACATGTGGGGGGTGGTGTCGTCCGAAATCGTTTCTATAGTCCTGTCCGCGAATGGGTTAGTTCCAACCAGTCTCGCTAACCATCTGAGGCGGTTGGAACTCCGTGTGGGCATGCTTCCGGCTATCATGCAGAAGGCAGTGCTGCTTGATACAGCCCGGATAGTCCGGCGTTTTCTCTCGCTTTCGCCCTGACCTCCGGCCACTTGAACTCCTCAGCCGGAGGGCGTCCGTCTGGCCACTTTGGTCAGACGAGGCGATTAACTTTTTTTTCCCCACATAAATAATAATTATTAATCCACATGCATGTAACGTAATTTGTTTGGCAATAAACAATTTCTTTTTTTTTACTTTATTTGTATGGTTTTGTATAATACCCTGTGTCGAGGGAACCAGAAACAGCGAGACCAGGGGTTTTTTTAAATAATTTTTAGTAATGAACAATGTTTTTACACTAGAATCAAGAATCAAGAATTTATTTCAACGTAAAGAATTTACATGCTGCTTGTTGAATGTCAATGTACATACAGTTATGTATAACGTTAGCCGCTGCCTTGGGGCCGTCTGTAGTGGAGAAAAAGGCAGCGAAAAAAAAACTCCACTCTGACCATCTTTTCTCAAATCACCTTAAAGCTAATACAAATAAAACATACAAAATAATATCTTGGATGTGTTGAACACTAGACAAATTTATCCTCTGATTTAATTTAATATTAAACTACTATTTAATGCCATACGTCCTTGTCTTCTAAATAATCGTTGATTTTATAATAATCTTTTTTGCAAAGAGTGTGCTTAACACAATTCTTAAATCGCGTTGGGGGTAATTCTAATATATCTTGGGGTATCTTGTTGTAGAACCTTATACAGTGCCCCATAAAGGAAGTATTAACTTTTGCAAGTCTAAATCGTGGAAATGACAATTTATGTTTATTCCTAGTATTAACGTTGCAAGTGATGATTGCTTTCATGGGTCTTCTTAGGCAGATAGATATTCCTACAAACTTATGTATTACATTTAAGATGATTTGGGAAAAGTGGTCAGAGTGGAGTTTTTTATTCCGCTGCCTTTTTCTCCACTACATTCGGCCGCAAGGCAGCGGCTATCAATAGTACAGTCTACAGTACTTAATCCTATACACCCGTGCACGCTATTCCGTTGCGTTACGGGAGACTTTGCAACTAAAATGTGAAGGTTGACGTGCTGTCGACTGATTTGGATCAATCACATAGCGAGTTGAGCATATTTTCTGCAAAAAAATTTTTCTTTCATATTTTAATGTACTATGTATGTAATCATATATTATGTACGACATCGCGTATCATGTACCATTAATACTAATTAGTTCATCAGTACCAGTTTGTGCGACTTTTTGTCAAGTCTGATTCTATTATTGTATTCTTCCAGGTGGTAATACAAAGGTTGTTCCGTGAAATGCTCTACCGCTGCCACTTCATACCTCAAGTGCATCCTCAGATAATGACGGGCTTAGTCTTCGATAAGGAGCTCTATCTGACTTCCGTCGGTAAGAATTTAATACTAAGCGCTTGGAAGTTTAGTTCTGTAATTCAAGAAGGTAGATAGAAAAATGTAAAGAAAACGCAGCAGAAGCTGTGATACCTCTCTTTTAGGAGGACAGTGGTCGGACCTCGACACGAATCTACTTTTATTTTCTACGTTCGCACCTTCAAGCCAAAGCTTGTAAGTAAAAATTGCTTATATGTAAAATATGCTTGCTTATAAGTAAAAATTGTGTTTAGACTCTTATAAGTAATTTTAATTTTAATGTCTTCGATGTGGTAAGGATTTCGGTCACATGAGTCTTCTATTCACGGCAATAAAAAATCCACCACCGAGTAAACATAACATAAACATAACATTACATTTACATACAGGCACATACATTGCTTCTGGCCCCACACTAGGATACCCTGTGTCGTGGGAACCAGAAACAGCGACGTCACAAACATGTAAACATCCAAGACCTGGAGTTTTTTTTTTCCCCAGCCGGGAGAAACCTATATATTTTATAGCGGTAACACTGCGTCCTTTTTTTTTGCATCGAATTAATCAACGGACTTTAATCAATACCCATTCTAGGCATAATTTTCCAGGTCTGATGGAGCCAGAGGTTGTGGAATACAGGGAGCGTTTGGTCACGGCCTATAGAAAGGCCATCATACCGCTGAAGGCGTATTTGCGGCAGTACGAGAGTTTCACGGACATCTTTCTGATGGACGTCGATGCTTATGTCGAGTGAGATGTTAGATTTATCTGTCACTATCATCACCATCATCATCATCATCATCAACCCATTATGTCCCCACCGAGGGACACGGGTCTCTTCCCTGAGGAAGGTATAGGCATACCACTATTACTATGTTCCTTTTCATAGCTCGTTGCGTGACCTTTCTTATGAGGCCCATAGCATTCGCACCCTTGCAAGAACAATGTGATATTTCGAAGAAAACCATTTTTTATTCATTGATTTTTTTTAACGCGATTTTATTTACTCCGAAAACGCCGGAATAATGAGCAAAAGAGACACTGCATCACGTTATAGCGCTATCTCTTTCGGCCATTACTTTGAAACCTTAAAAAAATGCTCTCCTATAACGTAAGGGTTCCGAAATAACACGTTGTTCTTGCAAGGGTGATGCCATAGTGAGAGAGACCACGTTTCAGTGCCACAAGTCATCACTGTAGTATAATTTTGTTTTCAGGGATTGACTTCTCGAATGGAGACCATATATCGGCAAGCGCAGCGTAGGACGACCAGCCACAAGATGGTCAGAGGATCTCATCCAGATGGCGGGAAGACGCTGGATGCAAGCCGCTTCCGACCGGTCTTGGAAATCCATGGAGGAGGCCTATGTCCAGCATTGGACTTCTTGTGGCTGAATGATGATGATGATGACTACGTTCCACGAGTTAAACTGCTAAGGAACAAATATTCGCATCTCATCGTTCAATGCTCACGACTCACGAGATAAGCGAAAAAGCGTAGACTGGCTATATTTATGCATAGGATAGGCAGCTGCTATTGAAGTTCTCGCGCATTGACTAATGGGCGCACGGACTATTTTCTTTGGTACTTCGTTTCGTGGCACGGAGTTTATTTATGGAGTATTTCGTATTTCGAAGTTATTGTAAAACACACACTCTAAGTTTATTGTAATTAGAGCTATCCTCAGACCTAACAAATATAATAATATATCTCTATCTAATATACATAATATTCTCCTGTCAAAGTGTTAGTGCGCATACGCTTCCGAAACGGCTTCACCGATTTTTATATTTATATACCTATTATGTAGGTTTGAGAATAGGTTATAGTGAAAAAAAGTAAGCTAAGTGAAAAATATAAAAAGGCGATACAACGTTTCCTGAGTCAGCTGTTTTATAGAAATAAAACATTAAAAATCTCATCTACACCATAGGTATTGTGTTGCAGAGAATTTCGCGCGGAGAAGCACTCGGCTTCGGAGACGAGAGACGAGGTTCAGTTGCACTACGATGCTAAATTGGACATTATTTGGCGGTTGCCGCAGTTCATAGGCATAGGACCTTTCTTTATCAATGTGGACAGTTTAAAGGTAAACGTTTATTTATACGTAACCTCTATTATTTTGTCCCACTGCCGGCCAAAGGCTTCCCCAGTTCTTCCCCATATGTATATGTATGTACGGGTACATTACTCTCTTTATCTTTCAGTCCTGTCCATCCTTACATTGTCTGGAGGAAATAGCTTTCAGCGATAGACTGCCAGTTGTATACTATGTAACTAAGATATTCAAGATTTTTCATGTACTTTTATAATGTATGGTGTGAAATAAAGAATATTAATCTAATTAACTTAATCTAAATCAAAATTAATATTCTACTATTAATTAGTATTGTGAGCCCAATAATTTGCTTTGTAGTAGGTACTTGTGATATTTTTATACATATACTTGTACATTATACCTGTGTGTATCTGTTTGTGTGTCTCTGCGCATGTGTGTAGATGATATAGATGGAAATAAATGTAACATCCAGATCCATCTATGTTCCAGCAAATGCTAATAAACAAGCGTCAAGAAATCATCAAGTCCCTATTGTACATGTGGGCGGAGGAAGTGCGTCTGGTGGTCGATGACGTCATCCAAGCCTACAAAGTCGTCATGCGGAAACTGGGCGAGAAGCCCAACACTATTGAGCACGTTTTTGAGATCAGGGAGTGGATGGAGTCCATACCGTTCGCTTTGAAAACTCAGGAGGATATAATGAGGAGAGTTCATACGGTGGGCGATTGTTACATTATTATCGTTGCATCTCAAGCTCGTATCTTAAAAAAGACAATTTTTCAGGAGAGAAATAAAACTGTCTGTCTTTTTATACCATGGAGTTTCGGTAAAAAATTAAATGCCATTTCTTAGATGTGGACCATTAACTATAAATATAAGTAAAACTATAAAAGATACTAATCTTTTTTAGCTTTAGTACAGACAAGGAGAATTTTAATTCTCCTTGGTATAGACGCATTTTTTGAGATAAGAGTTTGCTGCATTTTTTTAAGTGTTTGAGTAAGTAAGGCAACGATATGTACATACATACACTCACGACTTCATCCCAGCGCGGTAGGCAGACCAGGGCTGTCACTTGCCACGCTCCTGACAAATCACTTTCGCTTCAGCGACATTTATTAGTCGGTGTATGCACGTTGATTGTTACATCGTTAGGAATTAAAAAGTGTAATCAAAAATTTCATTGTACGGAAACTGGGCAAAAATGCCAAAAATATTTAGATGGTGTGCGAGACCACGAAGATGAGAAGAGTTCATACGATGAGTAATTATTGCATTGTTGATTGATATAAAAAATTCACTATGTGGAAATTTGGCGAAAAGCCCAACACTGACCACGTGTTCTAGATCAAAGCGTGGATGGAGTCCATACCGTTCGCTTCAGGTGGATATAATGAGGAGAGTTCATACGGTTGGGTGATTGTCAAATTCCCATTAAACATAAACATTTAACACTCCTCTCCAGTTCATACACACGAATAAATAATGTAGGGCGCGACGATCGCCCGGAAGGCACCAATGAGTATTCAGTTTGGATCACGGATCGTCACCAGGACAAAACGGCTTTAGAATCAAGGTTTTTTATTATATCTAAAAAAATTTACACTTCTTACAAATCTGATAAATAGAAATTGTTCTGAAATCATAACTCTCGAAATAGTTTTGAGATTTCCGTTCATGTTCAAAAATGTAGCTTGGCCAATTCGCGATGGGAACTCGTGATTATTCCCATACTCTGTCTCTGAGACAATGCCTTTTTAAGTTGGCGTACACACATAACATTGGGTGCTTATGCACACGTAAAATGAAAATAATTGTCTTATTGTATTTTTAGGACTACGAGGTCTTGGATACCTTCTACTATCCGCTCGAGAACGAAGATTTCAAAGCACTGTGGGAAGCCATCGGCTGGCCTTTGAATATTACGCAACAGGTAGGCATTTATTACGCGTCTTACCCTCGGTTCCCCATACACTATCAAGCTGTTAATCTACTGTTAATAGCTGTCACTTGACCAAAGTTCATACGAAAAAAATGTTTCACAGCTGTTACCAGCAGATACTTGACTTCTGACAGTAAGACCAGCCACTGGTCTTACAAGCCTCCACCAATCCGGACTTGGCCTATACCGTCCTCAGGGAAGAGACCCGTGCCCTTTGATAGGGACATAATGCGTTGATGATGAAGGACTAGTACTTGCGAATAATGCTGTAATCTTAAATCACAGTAATAAAATTCAATAATAAATACTTAAACGAAAATTCATAAAATATTTATTCTAATTCAATCCACGGAGATTTGGAGCTTTTTACTTTCATATTTCATACCATATTCTGCTAAAAAAATACGTCATATTTGCCGTGATTATTTTGCCCTCTCCTCCAAGTGAGATTTAGTAAGATTCGGCTCAATACTTGGGCCTTGGCCCAACAGTGGGCTCTGTTTATAATAGTAATAATACCTAATAATAACTCTATACAACAATATCATTTGAGCGGGTCTCAAAAGTAAGCAGCCAAGAATATTACAGACATCGTAAACCAACCAGACTGAACCCATTATATGGGCTGATTATATCGATAGATGCGGGTCTTTCACTCTGATGTCACTAAAGCTTTAAAGCTAAACGTCGTTTCCAGGTCATAGTCACTACAGAATTCCTGGAGGAGGAACAAGAGAAGTTCTGGAAGCTTCACAAGGAGGACGAGCTAACGCTTTACGACAAGATCGACCTTTACACCGCGCAGTGTATGCAGCTCACACTTCAAAACGACTTTAGCAGGGTACGTACCTTAGGCTTTATTTGTTGAAGCTCTGCGAACTGAAAGCAGCTTAGAAACAATCTTCAAAAAATAACAATACCCTTTTTTCATCGAAATCTGTTACATAAGTGCTCACAATCACATTCACGTCAAATGTATTTTTCAACTAGTTATTGCTACTCTCTCGCTCTCTTCCTGGCTTTCGATCCCACTTGATGGTGAGGACAGCCTTCCTTATTTTCTCCCTCCATTTCGCCCTATTCCCGATATCTAGTTTGCTACTGTTTGCTCCAATAATTCACGCTAACTTAAACGCACACTCGCGACATGTCCAAGAATAGTGTAATGTCTTGTTTAAAAAATACTGTCCCATCTTAATTTACACTCCAGGTGCTAGCTTCAGTGAAACAGAGGCGTGACAGTCCCATAAACAAAGTTAACTTCATTATAATTTGTTGTATTCGTCATTGGTTAAGGTATTACCTAATGTTATAACATTGAAATAAAGGTTCATTATTGGCTTCTTCTTGTAACAAGGTTATGATACCTCGGCGCCCAACGTGGGGCCCGAACCCACGACCCTGAAATTAATTCACGTAGCCGGGCTTGTTACGTGACATTCTATGACATCACGAGTTCACGACGCTTTGAGGTCATAGCCCACTTACACGACTGTGCTCCCACACGGCAAGAGTAGTTTCATTCAAATATGGGCTTTAAATGTTGCTCTTTAGATGTATTTTGCATTGGCATCGTGAATTGGCGGACAGCTCGCGGTCAGCTGTCAGCTAATTTATGATGCCAATGTAGAGTATATCTAAACAGCGGTATTTAAGGCCCATATTTGAAGGGTATTGTTTTTGCCGAGTCGTGTAGGTGGGCATTTAACCTCCCTTTAAGGTTAGAACTGACAAGGACTTCAGTTCTGACCTTACGAATCACAAGCGATTTGTATTGTTATTTTCGAGGCCAGCACATAGTTGGTAACGTTCTAACCCCAAGTGACTCATCCCACAGGTCCACGAAATAGCGAACGACATCAAAAAGGCGTGGAAAGGCATGCGGGAAGCACAGGACACGGGACGGATACTGAACCAGCGGCAAAAGCTTTTCGGCCAGCCCGTCGTGCCCTTTTCAGACCTCAATAAGCTGGTCAAGGAGTTCGAGCCTTACAGGAACCTTTGGGTCACTGCCTCTGGTGAGTGGTCTTTTGGGATTTTTGTCTTGGAGGAGGAGTAGCGGATTGAGAGAATGGGGCTGTCCGACTAGAATGTCCCTTGAGAACGACTGCATGCGGCGATGGTGCAAGGAGGAAGCGAGTCGGTCTGCGCCACCCAATAAACTGGTTAAGGAGTTCGAACCTCTGGGTTACTGCCTCTGGTGAGTGGTCTTTTGGGATTTTTGTCTTGGAGGAGGAGTAGCGAATTGAGAGAGTGGAGCTGTCCAACTAGAATGCCCCTTGAGAACGACTGCATGCGGCGATGGTGCAAGGAGGAAGCGAGTCGGTCTGCGCTGCTGCATGACAGTTCATTTTGAGGTTCGATAGTATTTTTGTATAAACCTTTTAATTTTGGATGTTTGATTTAAATTGTAAAACATAAATGTAGCTGACCGTTTTCTTGCCACGCCTAATCGGTAAAATTACATTGGATCTAATTGTATTATAATAAAATCTCTGTACACCCATGTAATTTATGGCAATAAATATATTGATTGATTGATAGAATGTCGCTAGAGAGACTGAGATGAGAGAGAGATTGAAAGAGCCCTAATTACCCCCGTGGGGAGGAAATGGCATTCTAAAGCCATTTCAGGCCCGGTTTGTGAATTGAGAATTTCACGTAAGTAAATACTTAAGTAATGTTCTGTCACTCTCTTCTCTGAGAAATTGGCGAGACAGCACTACGCTAAGTAGTTACTTAGCGAAATTCTCAATTCAGAAATCGGCCGTTAGAATGCTATTACTTGAACTTTATTCAAACAAACAAACATTTGACGACAAATATTTGACGTTATCAGAAATAAAAAATTTATTTCAACGTAAAGCATTTACTTTCTGTTTGTTGAATGTCAATGTACATACAGTTATGTATAATGTTAGCCGCTGCCTTGGGGCCGTCTGTAGTGGAGAAAAAGGCAGCGAAAAAAAACTCCACTCTGACCATCTTTTCTCAAGTCACCTTAAAGCTAATACAAATTAGGTATGAGTGTTCGATTGGGTATGATTGTTTTATCAACAACAACATTAACCATTGACGTTTCTTTGCTGAAGTATTCATCAACTTACAGAGTTCCTGAAGTCCCGCGAAGTATGGTTCGATAACCCGCTGATGTACGTCGACGCCGATACAATAGAGCCGATGATTAACGAATTCTATAAAACGATACTCAAGTGCGTCCGGACGTTCGCCGATCTGCCTAAAGTACAGCAAGTCGCTATTAATATCAGGGTGAGTCTTTAAGTTCTATCAGTCAGTTCCACATGTTCAAAGGATAATATTTCAAAGCCCAAAGCTGTACCACACAATACATAATAGTACAGGTACAGAAGATTCACTCCGCAAAGTCAATTCAAGAAAAAGGGACTCGTTAAAAAAGCTACGTTATATTCACCTCCATGTTGTCTCTCTTTCTACCGCGTAACTCTTACCTCTTCTGGCGCCTGAATTCCTACCTATTTGCCACTCCGGAGTGGTCGCCTCATGTACTTACGCGTTCGATAACGACACGCGTAGTGAAACAGGCCTGGGAGCCTATTCTCACTTCATTAGCAAATAAGACGTATACGACTCTAAGGCGTATGACTTGAATTCTACATAAAAAAGTCGAACAACACCCAAATTCTGTATTCTGAACACCATGCGACATTGAATTCGAATGAAAAAAGAAATGTCTAACGACTATAACAGTAATCTGTGAATCCTACGTTCCATTTTCTCGATTGTAAATTGAAAGTTAGTCGAATCTTAAAACATTTACAATTTCACTTTTAAATTGATACATTTTGCGGCAAATTATTACTTTGAGTGTTATTTTATAAACTAAGAAACTGTTTAGGTACAAAATATACGTTATTTAAAATTTTAATACACTTAACTCTTAAAATTTTCAACTGAAATTTTACTTATAACGAAACGTCAACGTAGGGAACGTAGGGCGAGTCCATTAATAATGGACTTGCCCTACGTTCCGTAATGCGATAAAATCAATAACAGCGCGAACCCGAGCAAATTTAGTAGTCCCAAAGTATCTCGCACGGAGTAGGGTTTTTGTGCCTACTGCACTTAAGTGGATTCGCGCTGTAATCGATTTTATCGCATTTCGGAATACACCCACCCTCAACTATCAATGAATGCGTTCAAATTTCATACGCCTTTTGCAAGTCGCATGGTAATTACCATGCGACAAGATGACACCTCAAAGCGAACGAAAATTATTAGCAAATTTGCGTATACGACTTTGTGAGAATACATGAAGCTGATTTTTATGCGACAAATGTCTAATCCTTCGAATGTTTGGCGTCTACGCTTTCAATTCGCATGGGTGAGAATCGGCTCCCTGGCTGTACGTCGATGTTGATATAGCACTGTTGTGGTGAGGAACGATGAGTTCTAAGACTTTTCCAATGAGCACTTTTTCTAAAGCGTTGCGATTAATATGTTTGATCGGGAGATCCTCGAAATCAGCTTAAGAGCCTATGCACACTACGTATTTTAAACGCGCAGACGACGCACGCGCTTGAAACGAGATTCGAACGCAACTTTGTAATCTAAGAACACAGGTAGATCGTGAAAAGCGCCTCTACTGCGCGTATACGCGCAGATGAAGCGATACAAACGCGCTGTGATCGCTCGTAACTTTAGCGTTTTGATATTTAGTGCGCGCCCCTCTTCCCCCTCCTCCACCCCTTTGTACGCACGTTTGTATCGATTCAAACGCGCGTACACGTGCGTTTGCATCGCGTTTCAATCAATACAAAGCATTAAAATGAGAAAATTGCTTTGCTAAATTCCGCCAATATCCCACAAGCACCATGCGGTTAGATAATGCACCGCCCTCCCTCCCACTTTTTCAAGCAGAAGCAAGACACGAACACACCACCACCGACACAAACTTGTGCTTGTGAGCCTGAGGATGCCTCGTGTTAGACGCGAAACGCGTCGCGCATTGTCTCACACAAGTATTGTTGTCGGTGGTGGTGTTCGTGTCTTGCTTCTGCTTGAAAAAGTGGGAGGGAGGGCGGTGCAACTAACCGCATGGTGCTTGTGGGATATTGGTGGAATTTAGCAAAGTAATTTTCTCATATTAATGCTATTATAGATTTCCGCAAAGTAACGCCTGATTCTATACAATATCTGAAATCAATACAAACGCAACAATTTGTATCTACGGCGCCGATTACGCGCGTTTCTGATACGCGGGTCGTCTGCGCGTATAAAATACGCAGTGTGCTTAGGGTCTAAGTCGGAAGTCTCATGGAATATAATCATCATAGGTCTTTTCCCTATCACGCCATCCTTTGCGGTCTCTCACCATTCGCATCCGCCGACTCCAACCTTACTACATCGTCCGACCATCGGGCTCTTGGTCTAGCTAGATTAATATTAAATGTATTTAGAGGAGAATTGTGTCTTGTGTTCAACACATTCACGAGTAATAATTTTGAAGTTTGAAAGTTTGTTAATTAAGCTAAAACTGTTTTGAAAAGAAAACATGTGGAATTTCTTCCCCAAGTAATCGATTAATAGGCTAGTTGCCCTAAAAATGTAATTAGTCCGTCTTTTAGATTATTCAAAAATAAGGGACGCGTATTTTTTTATTTGTTAATTAGACCAAAAATGACAAAGATATAGCCCATTAAAGTTACGTGTGACGTCACGCCGTGCTGCATTTTTTAGCACGGAGTGACGTCACACGTAACTTTAATGGTCTATATCTTTGTTATTTTTTGTTTAATCGAAAAAAGAAAAAATACGTGTCCAATATTTTTTTATAATCTAAAATACGGACTAAATAGAATTTAATTATTTTGACCCTGGAAACTACCCTATTGTGAAACTAACAACTTTGACGTTCATAAACATTGATTTTATTGTAAATAAAATATTTGAATTGGAATTTTCACTCTTCCTCTTTTCTCTCGCCCATGCACAATGTCAATTAAAGCTGTCTCTCTCTCGAAAAAGGACGACATCGATGCATTCCGGCCCCTGATACCAATCATACAAGCCGTGAGGAACCCTGGCATGAAGGATCGCCACTGGCAAGAGTTCATGGATCGTTCTGGTTAGTTCGTTTGCAGCTGTTTATTTTGTACACTCAAGCTTCTATGTTTTTGTCAGGATAGTGCTAGGTCACGAATATCGAATGAGGTAAATAACAGAAAACTTGTAAATTTTTCGTCCGGATCAACTTACTTGTCTTTTAAAATGTGTAGTGCCTATGAAAGTTTTAGTTCAAAACAGAAAACTTATTTTAATTTAGATTTCTTGCATACATACATAAGCTCACGCCTGTATTCCAGAGGGGTGGGAAGAGACCAGGGACTGCCACCTACCACTATCCTGACAAATCAATTTCGCTTCATCGACATTCATTAGACGTTGCAATCACGCACGTCAGTTTCGGGTACTTTTTATCTTGCCCTTTGCTAATACATCCCCTATTTCGTCGAAGTTGGGGCGTCCCTTCGACAGTCTTTCATCCTCTCTACATGTCCAAACCAACGCAACATTCCTTTATCAATTCTAGTCAAAACATCCTCTTTCAGTCCGCAACGTCCTCTGATCACACTATTGCGTATTCTGTCATTCAAAGTAACACCACACATTTAGATTTGTTACAAGTAGTATTCACATGTATACATCGCATTATCATTATCGAAGTTGTAGGTTCTACGAATTCATTTTTTTGTAAATGTATCTAGGAGGAAGCTGGATGCAAGCCGCTTCCAAACGGTGTTTTTGGAAATCCATGGAGGAGGCCTATGTCCAGCAGTGGACTTCTTGTGGCTGAATGATGATGATGATGTATCTAGGTTTAACCTCCTAAGTGTTGACCTTGAAAGTAGCAATGGTTTTGGTACTATTTTTCGTACACGGGGTCTTGGGCCGGTTACTGAATTGAAAATTTCACTAAGTAAATGCTTAAGTAACGTTCCGTCCTTCTCTTTTCTGAGAAATACAGTTAAGAAAGAAAAAATATTTATTTAATACCGCAAAGACATACATATTATAACAGTGATTTAAAAATAAACAAAATAATTAAACAGTAACACAAAATAATTTGAGAAGAATAAGGGACGCAGGGTATGTCTGTGCAGCGATAAAATGGCCTCAAGCTCAGTATACGTTGCAGTTTTACCCACAGCACTGATTTTCAGCAAGGGCCTTTGGTGACTCACGAAGCTTCAACCGAAACAGAAACAGAATAAAAGTGATAGTGATGATAATAGAATACATTAGCAAAATAATTAAAGAGAATAGCCAAATATATTAACAACATAAAAGAAAATAAATTGAATACATTAAGTAGTTACTTAGCGAAATTCTCAATTCAGAAACTGGCTCTTAGAAAGTTAAGTGAGTAACACTACCGATAACAGTGCACGCTTCCGTTTAAAAAAGGTTAAGAACCTTCGATTTCTGCAACCCCTCCACCCTTTCCAGGCATAACGGTGACCATGAACGACAAACAGACCTTCGCTATGTGTCTGAAACAAGGCGTGGCGGCCCACGGCCAGCTCATAGCCGACATCGGCGAGTTGGCCAGCAAGGAATATGTCATCGAACAGTCATTGGACAAGATGCAGGCCGAGTGGACCACCAAGACTATGGAGCTGTCACCGTACAAGACTACTGGTATGATTCTCTTATCTCTTTCTGAAAGATATTCCTACATCTTTTAAAAAGCTCCCTAGCTAATAGCCAAAATTGCGGAGCAGAATATTAAAGAATACGTCGTTGAACTCATTGGACATAATGCAAGCTGAATGGAAGTCTCCTTATAAGAGACTACAGACGTGCTTGTTTCTCACACTCCCGTTCTGCCCCTCACTTTATCTCTCCGGTCTTATCTGGGACATACTGGGAGTTCATAGCTGAGATAAGTGCGTTGCCTAGCAATAATGTCATCGAACTGTCATTACTAATGAGACAGGATGCAGGCCGAATAGACATCCAAGACTATGGAGCCATCGCCCTACAAGACTACTGGTATAATTCTCTTTTTACCTCTTTCTGAAAGATATCCCTATGTCTTTCAAAGAGCTCCCTAGCTAATAGCTAAAATCGAGGAGCAGAATATCAAGGAATACGTCGTTGAACTCATTGGACGGAATGCAAGTTGAATGGAAGTCGCGATATAAGACTACATACAGACGTGCTTATTTCTCTCTGGTTTTATCTGGGAGATACTGGGATGGAGCCGAGATAAGTAAGCCGAAAAAAGCCGACGATCTCTGTGCCGCAGCGGTTTTGCGCATCTGCCTACTGTGCGAGAGATCCAGGGTTTGAATCCCGGCTGGGGACAGACTCCAGGTCTTGGATGTTTACATGTTTGTGATGTCGCTGTTTCTGGTTCCCACGACACAGGGTGTCTAGGGTAGTCCGACACCCCGTCCGCAGACTGATGGGGAGCAGAGGGATGGCACCTCACAATTTATGGGATGTGAAAGTGCTATCAAAAGTTCAGCCTAAAAGGACAAGACCAATGCAAACTTATTGTTTCCTTAACGCGTTATTGCACTGAACGACAGGGCGCTGATTGTTTTGTTGACCCACAGACAGCACGTCGTCGTCTAAAAGTGTTAAGCTGCTAACTCCATAAGTACAAATTTTCAGGAGACTTATAAAACCATCCTATTTTACATTGAATCAGGCAATGAAATGAAAAACTGAAAATACCGTTTTCGATGAAATTTTCATCGAATTTTATCGAAAACGGTATTTTCAGTTTTTCATTTCATTTCCTGATGTAAAAATAGTATGGTTTTATTAGTCTCCTGAAAATTTGTACTTATGGAGTTAGCAACTTAACACTTTTAGACGACGACGTGTAAAAATTCACACGTATAACCTTAAATGGGTTTAATCGCCACGCGTGCTCACCGCAGATTGTCAATTTCAAGCGTGATGTATCTATTATGTCATAGCTCATACACTCAGGTTTTCTAACGATGCCTAGCTTGTGGTATTGCTACTAAATGTACGTAACTTAGATAACAAAGTCATATGTACATGCCCTCACTGGAAATCGAACCTGGGTCTTTCGCTTCCGAGTTTGATGTTCTACCTACTGGGCACCGCTTCTCTCTCTCTCTCTCTCTCTCTCTCTCTCTCTCTCTCTCTCTCTCTCTCTCTCAGAGATAAGGTCAGTGCCCTTCAGTGGGACGGACGGGACGTATATAAAATGCTTCAACTTTTGTAAGCACTAAACATTCTAAAATATTATCCGGATCCACTTACTTGATTTTTATCAGAACAGTCCGACCAGGCTTCGCTCAGATTCGCAGAGCTTAATTATGGTGAGCAGAGACGGAGCTCGAGTCGTCAGTTGCTCGTCCGAGACGTCGGATACAAGGTCAGATTCTTCCCGATAATAATCAAGTAATCGGATAATGACAACCTCTGTGGCGCAGTGGTAAGCGCATCTGCCTACCATGCGAGAGGTCCCGGGTTCGTATCCCGGCTGGGGACAAAAAAAAAACGAATCCCAGGTCTTTGATGTTTACATGTTTGTGACGTCGCTGTTTCTGGTTCCCAAAACACAGGGTTTCCTAGTGTGGGGCCAGAAGCAATGTATGTGCCTGTATGTAAATGTTATGTTATGTTATAATATTTTAGAATGTTTACGTAACCTTAAATTAATGCTCAAAAGACTACACCTCTAGGCACCCACATAATGAAGATACCAGACGAAACTCTCCAACTGCTGGACGAGCATTTACTGACGACCCAGCAGCTCGGATTCAGCCCCTTCAAGGCAGCCTTCGAGCTCCGCATACAAGAGTGGGACGACAAATTGCGACTCACACAGAAAGTAGTCGACGAGTGGATCGAGTGCCAGAAGTGAGTGTGTGAACACTGCGACAGATTCCTCATTTAAATAAAATTATTGATTAATTATTGTTTTTGAACTAAAACTTTCGTAAGCACAACACATTGTCAACTTTTAGTCCGGATTTACTTACGGGTGTTGTTATATCGGAAGAGTCCGACCATGTGTGAGACGAGCAACCGACGACGCGAGCTCCGTCTCTGCTCACCATGATTAAGCTCTGCGAATCGGAGCGAAACCTGGTCGGACTCTTCCGATATAACAACACCCGTAAGTAAATCCGGACTAAAAGTTGACGATTAATTATTCATTTCGCCTCTCGATGGTACTGTACAAATTTGTAGGTACTCATTATTAATATACATTTTTTTAATCTATTTATTTATACGAAAACAGTCTTACGAAAAACTTGAACGTCTTGTAAAGAAATGGACCTATAGTTTTCCGAATTTACAATTTTGAATAATATTTGAAATGTTTCCCTGTATCTGTAGTATACCTATGAAGATGTTACTAATTTCATCATTCCAGGTAATCGGAAAGTTCCGTTTAAATTTTCATTACTTTGGCGTTCAAATATGTGTTTTATGCGGCACGAACGGCTGTATCTTTAACGGCCGAGACAGTAGACTTGAGTGTATGGTTTTAAATTCAACTCGATACCTCCACGCGTTCCCGAGATAAAGGGTCTTACTTAACGGAGAGACAGGCAGACAGACACAGACGTACGGACGGACAAGAAAGTGATCATGTAACGGTTCCGTTTTTTCTTTTGAGCTATGTACTACTTGGTAATACTAAAAAAACATTTTAATATTATTTTGAGGCATGTACGCCTGGATTCCTACGTATCCTTTGTGACACAATCAAAGGAATTATAATAATAATTTTAAAACGGAATTTTGTATGAAAATACCGAATTAAGACTTATTCATTTATTTAAATTTAAAAATTGTAATAACTAGTAATTGACTCAAAGAGATACATTTTCCGAAATATTTTGTAATTTTTGTTTTAATCGAGCATAACAAGTAATTGATTGTTGGTCGCGCCAACTACCGAATTTGCTCTATTTACCTGTAATCAGCGAACTGAATTTACAGCACGAAAATACTTGCGAATTCCTAAAAGAAATAATAAGCATAACATCCATACATATTGTTTATTCTACAACACTTTCCAGAAGGGTATTTTGACACCCTCCCTGTATGAAACGGGCGTGTGATTCCCCCAGGGAGTGGATGTACCTGGAGCCGATCTTCACATCGGAGGACATATCGCGGCAACTGCCGCTAGAGGCCAAAAAGTATGGCACCATGGAGCGGATATGGCGCCGCCTTATGGCCGCCGCCGCCGCCTGCCCCAAGGTCGGAGACACGCGATGTCAATACGACACTTGTATCACGAACAACACAATCCACTTCACAAATCGTCGCTTATACTTCAACAGCGCGAATATGCTTTTTGCCATTAGTAGAAACTTAGTTATAGAGTTGAGGATAGAGTAGAGAGTCGTCCCGCGCATGTTTTGCGCCAGTCAAATTCAAAATTTTCGGCTTATTTATTTTACTGTCATTTATTTCATTCTAGAAAAGAAATCATTAAGTTTATGCGTCTCATGCTAAGTTGTCTAAATGCATGTTCGCGGTGTTGAAGTATAAGCGACGAAATCTCACTTTATATTTTACATCGCTGTGTAATAAACATAAACATTCACATCTCCGGTCCATTCACATCATCGGAGGTCCGTAGACAAACGAAAGTCGTCGACATAGCCCAGCGGATTAGTAAGTTGAAGTGGCAGTGGGTGGGGCACATAGCACGCAGAACTGATGGCCGATGGGGCCGAAAAGTTCTCGAATGGAGACCACATATCGGCAAGCGCAGCGTAGGACGACCAGCCACAAGATGGACAGACGATCTCATCCAAGTGGCGGGAAGACGCTGGATGCAAGCCGCTTCCGACCTTTTGTTTTTGGAAATCCATGGAGGAGCCCTATGTCCAGCAGTGGACTTCTTGTGGCTGAATGATGATGATGAAACATTCACATACAGGCACATACACCGCTTCCGGCCCCACACTAGGATGCCCTGTGTCGTGGGAACCAGAAACAGCGACGTCACAAACATGTAAACATCCAAGATTTTTTTTTTACCCAGGAGAAACCACTTTACGGGTACCGCCGGCTCGGGGGAGCACGGCGGTTGTGTCAGACTCCCCGCCCTGAAAAGGGCAGTATACCGACTAAAACTCCTGGGGTGTTCCATCCCACTCGCAAGGGACGGGGCCACGGGAACGCTTGCGCACACTACCGCAACCCCGTCAGCGGGCGCCCTCGCGGGAACACTTCAGGGAAGTGTTTTCTCCCCCCACTCCGCTAAAGGCACTCCGGAACACATGGAGCGCCTTCCAGCACGGGACCTCTGAATCAAGCGGTGAGTCCCCCGACCCACCGCCCGAAAGGCCCCCGTTAAGGCGGCAGACGGTTGGGTTAGGTTACGGCGAAGAGGGAGCGAAAGGGGATCACTCTCTCGCGCTCTCTCCGCCGCCTCTTTCTCCACCATGACGGCCTCGCTGAAGGCGAGGACCGCCGACCAGGCCTCTTCGCTGCCGACCATCGCACTGACGATGGCCGGCAGCGAGAGGTCCGCCCCAATAGCCGCGGCCAATTCGGCACGCGGCTCCGCCCACGCAAGGCACACTGTGTCCTCCGTCGCGTCGCAGTGGTGGCACGCCGTCGACGGCTCCCGACCCACAATCCGGCACAGGTACACACCGAAGCAGCCGTGCCCGGTGAGGACCTGCGCCAGGCGGTAGGTCAGTGCGCCGTGCCTGCGTTCGGCCCACTCTCGAAGAACGGGTCGAACGGCGGCCACCACCTCGAGGCCGGCGGTAGGTTGCGCCAGCCTCTCCCACCAGTCCCGGAAGTGATCGTCGCGGGCTCCCTCTCTCCACCGCACGATCTCCTCCGGAAGCGGCGTCCCGCCATTGGCGCGAACCTCCGCGCTGCGCCAGTAGACCGCCGCGAGTACCTCGGCTTCGAGGTCCCACGGCGGGCTACCGGCCAGCACCGTCGCCGCCTCGTACGAGACGGTGCGGTACGCTCGAGCCGCCCCGGGAGCCGATTCTCGCCCATGCGAATTGAAAGCGTAGACGCCAAACATTCGAAGGATTAGACATTTGTCGCATAAAAATCAGTTTCATGTATTCTCACAAAGTCGTACAAAGTGCGTACAAAGGGGTGGAGTAGGGGGAAGAGGGGCGCGCACTAAATATCAAAACGCTAAAGTTACGAGCGATCACAGCGCGTTTGTATCGCTTCATCTGCGCGTATACGCGCAGTAGAGGCGCTTTTCACGATCTACCCGTGTTCTTAGATTACAAAGTTGCGTTCGAATCTCGTTTCAAGCGCGTGTGTCGTCTGCGCGTTTAAAATACGTAGTGTGCATAGGCTCTTAAGCTGATTTCGAGGATCTCCCGATCAAACATATTAATCGCAACGCTTTAGAAAAAGTGCTCATTGGAAAAGTCTTAGAACCCATCGTTCCTCACCACAACAGTGCTATATCAACATCGACGTACAGCCAGGGAGCCGATTCTCACCCATGCGAATTGAAAGCGTAGATGCCAAACATTCGAAGGATTAGACATTTGTCGCATATAAAAAACAGCTTCATGTATTCTCACAAAGTCGTATACGCAAATTTGCTAATAATTTTCGTTCGCTTTGAGGTGTCATCTTGTCGCATGGTAATTACCATGCGACTCGCAAAAGGCGTATGAAATTTGAACGCATTCATTGATAGTTGAGGGTGGGTGTATTCCGAAATGCGATAAAATCGATTACAGCGCGAATCCACTTAAGTGCAGCAGGCACAAAAACCCTACTCCGTGCGAGATACTTTGGGACTACTAAATTTGGTCGGATTCGCGCTGTTATTGATTTTATCGCATTAGGGAACGTAGGGCAAGTCCCATTTTAATGGACTCGCCCTATGTTCCCTACGTTGACGTTTCGTTATAAGTAAAATTTCAGTTGAAAATTTTAAGAGTTAAGTGTATTAAACTTTTAAACAACGTATATTTTGTACCTAAACAGTTTCTTAGTTTATAAAATAACACTTAAAGTAATAATTTGCCGCAAAATGTATCAATTTAAAAGTGAAATTGTAAATGTTTTAAGATTCGACTAACTTTCAATTTACAATCGAGAAAATGGAACGTAGGATTCACAGATTACTGTTTCAGTAGTTAGACATTTCTTTTTTCATTCGAATTCAATGTCGCATGGTGTTCAGAATACAGAATTTGGGTGTCGTTCGACTTTTTTATGTAGAATTCAAGTCATACGCCTTAGAGTCGTATACGTCTTATTTGCGAATGAAGTGAGAAGTGGCTCCCTGGTCGCCATGACTCGCTGCGGGCGCCGCAGCAGGGTCCGGTTTGCAGCGCCCAGTGCGTCCACCCATATTGACGCTCCGTAGAGCGCCATAGAGCGCACCACACCTGCGTACAGGCGGCGACAGCTCCCCCCAGGCCCCTCAATATTGGGGAGCAGTCTCGCGAGCGCTCCGGCCGAGGCCACCAGTCTGGGGGCCAAGCGCCGGAAGTGCTCCGTGAACCTCCATCGGCCGTCGAGCACGGTGCCCAGGTACCGCATGTGCGGCGCGACGGCGATGGAGGTTCCACCCACCACTATCGCCATTCCTGGAGGCGGCGCCTTTCGAGGCCCGTGGAAAACCAGGGCCTCGGACTTACTGAGGGCCACCTCCAGGCCCAGGCTCCGGATTCTCCGGACGACCTGGGCTACGCCCGCTGTTCCGAGGAGTGCCGCCTCCCTGTAGGTCGCGCCCCGGGCCGTCACGAGGGTGTCGTCGGCGTAGCATGTCACGCCGACCCCCCGCAAGTTGGCCCCGCGCAGCACCCAATCGTAGCCGATGTTCCACAGGAGCGGCCCGAGGACCGACCCCTGTGGGACACCGCTAGACGTTTCTATGGTGGACCACTCGTCCCGGGCCGGATACGCAATGGCCCGGTCGACGCCGTGATACCGCAGAGCCTCCTTCACGGTCCGGGCAACCGCCTCCTCTGCGATGTCTCGGACCCGCGCGACTGCGTCGATTGTCGATCGCCCGCGACGGAAGCCGAACTGCGCGTCGTTCAGTCGGGACCCACCGACGTCATATACCCGACGAGACATGCAGCGACCACGCGCTCAAAGAGCTTGCCCATCTCGTCGAGCAGTACGATGGGCCGATAGCCCGACGGCGATTCGGCCGTCCTTCCGCAGAAGGACGAGCCTACCCGTTTTCCAGGGTCGCGGGAACCGATCCTCGACGAGGCACGCGGAAAACAGAGACACCGCCAGGTCTCCTAGCTCTTTCATCGCTAGCACCACAACGCGCCCCGGCACACCATCCGGACCCGGGGCGGTGTTCTTCAACCGAAGTTTCAGAATCGCCGCCCCTAGCTCTGCCGCCGAGACCGGCGGCACCTCCTCCGGCTCCGTCTCCTCCTCGGGCCGAGGCAGCGGCGCCATTTGTGGGGGGCGAAACTCCGCCCTTCGCGGGAACAGCGTCGTGACGACCCTCCCGACAAAGTTTGGCTCGAGACTACTTGTCAGCGGGGGCGTCCAGGGGCGGAGATTTTGCCTCACCACCTTATAGGGGCGCCCCCACGGATCCGCGTTCAGAGTCTCGAGCCACTCTTCTGCTCGGCCCGGTCCTGGGTTCTTATTCTTCTGCACCGAGTGTATTGTCGGCGCGCCACCACGCACGCTCGGCGTAGGCTGGCAATCTCATCGCACCACCAATACACCCGGTGGCTCGGCGATTTGCCCTTGGCATAGCCGCATCTGTGACCGACGAGCCGCTCCGCTCCGCCGTCCACATCGGACCCAGGATCGGGCCCAGCTACCCAGGCCTCCACCAGGGCCGCCTCCTTGGCAACCTCCCGGTCCAGCCGCCCAACAACCGGGGATCGGCGATTCCCAGCCGGTGCGTCAGGCAGTGCGGAGACATCGAACCGTATATACCGATGGTCCGATAGTGTCTCCACATCCTCCCTCACGCACCAGCCTGTCACTCGGCGTGCGAGGGCGGGGCTCACGAACGTGATGTCCGCTATTGACCCGCCCTGTTGCCGCACGCAGGTGTCCACCGATCCCCTATTGAGGAGTACCAGCCCCATGGACACCGCCCAGTCTTCTAGCTCCTCCCCCCGCGCATCCGTAGCTGGAGATCCCCGCGCCGTTGACTTGGCGTTGAAATCCCCCGCCACTAGCACGGGGTTGGGGCGTGCTCGTACCGCAAGAGCCCCGACTTCCACGAGCATTTGCTCGAAGTCGGCGAGGCTCCTGCTGGGCGGAAAGTACACCCCAATAACTGCAACACCGCCCGTGACGGCCAACACGCATCCCTTGCCCTTCGCAGTGACGTCGAAGGGACGGGAGCCCGCCGCCGGACGGGCGATGATGGCCACCGAGTCCTCCCGGTCCGACACCCAGTTATCCCGGGCGGGGACCAAATAGGGCTCAGAGACCACGGCTACTTGAATCAACCACTCTGCCATGCTCTGAAGCAATAGGTCTTGAGCTCTGGCACAGTGGTTGATATTCGCCTGCAGGTATGGAGCAGCCATCTAAAGAGCGGTGTCCATGGGGTCCTCTTGTTGCGGCGCTGGCCGCTGAGAAGGCTGCGAGGGGACCCTGAGGCCATCGCTGCGCGTCTGTCCCTTCCTTTTTCTTCGCTTCTTGGGGAGCGAGGCTGGACATGCCTTGCTCCCTAAGCGGTGGTCCACGGCCGTATCGCCGGCCGCGGCACACAATGCGCAGTGCATCTCGGTCGCTGTGCATTGCGCCGCTTTATGCCCCGGTTTTCCGCTGCGGTCTGTGCCGGAGCACTTGGCCCCCATGTGCCCGTGCTCTAAGCACCGGTAGCACCTCATGGGTCGGGCCTCGAGCAGTTTCACCTGCACCGAGGTCCAGCCCACGACCGCAGCAGGCGACCTCCACCTACCACCTTTTTGGCAGCCGCTACGGGGCAGCTCAGCCAAAGGGTGCCCACTCCGGACGGGCCCCGATTGATCTCCCCGGATCTAATTGAGTCCGGGGGGCAGCCTCCCGCCTTCGCCACCGCCGCAATGGCCTCGACCTTGGACGTCGAGTCGCATCTCCACGCACTTCGTCGGTCTGGAGACTCGAACATCCTCCTCCTTTAGGGACTCCTTCAGCTTTGCAGCCAGTGAGTCCGCTTTGTCCGCACTGGTGGTGCGCGGCACCTCTAAGATGCGGGCACCAGTGGCCCCAGTGCGGAACCTAATGCCCTCGATTCCGAGGGCCGCCAGGTCTACCCGCGCCTTGGCCTCGGCCAGCATTGACGCATATGTCACCTCCCGCTCCACAGCGCTCGGCTGCAATGTCAGCACACGACGACGAACTGTGGCCGACTTCTTCTTTTGGCCACGCCGGGCCACCACGTTCCACGGCGTGTCCATAGTTTGCGGTGGCGGCGGTAGTGGGCGCGGCTCGCTAGTGCTGGCCTTCGCTTTCGCCATCGGCGGCTTTTTTTTGACAAATCCGTTAAAAATGTAATTCAATTCAAATGGCCACTTAAAATTATGAACTGTTAAAAATGATATTAAATACAGCTTATAAATTACCGGTCGTCCTAAAATAATGTTTTAATGTTAAATTAAATAGAACCGCTGCCGCAAATTTATCAAAAATCATGACACTTGCGTCGAACTCAACTTGGAGTGACATTGCTTTTAATCTCCTCAGTACTGGGCTTGACAATGACAATTAAAAACCATTGGTATTTTCAAGGTCAGGAGTGTAAGCACTACACATTAGTTCTCGGCAAAAGTAGTGTAGAACGCCCGCCGACCAGGTGGGATGACGATCTGCGACAAACTGCAGGCAGATGCTGGATGCGGCAAGCTGAAGACAGGGCGCTATGGCGCTCATTAGGGGAGGGCTATGTCCAGTAGTGGACTAATATAGCCTGATGATGATGACTCATTAGTTGGACTAACGAAACGGTCCATTCCTTAGGGTGGCTTGAAAACTTCTGACAGTAAGACCAGCCACTAGTCTTACAAGCCTCCACCAGTCCGGACTAGGCCACCGTGGTGGAGTTTGGCCTACACCTTCCTCAGGGAAGAGGCCCGTGCCCCTCGGTGGGGACATAATGGGTTGACGATGAAGCGTGAAGCCCCATCTCCCGGCAGGTTATGCTAGTGTGTCCAGACAGCCATCTGCTGGACAGCCTTTGCGAGGCGCGACACATGCTGGCGGTGGTGGCGCGAGGGCTCAACGACTATATGGAACTCAAGCGACTGCGGTTCCCGAGGTCTGTAAACATAACCTCTTAAGGGTGATTATCGGAATGGCATAATTTCTTTGGCGCATTTATTTTTCATATTAAAACCGCTTTGAAATTTGAAATTGAAAATTCTTTATTTTTATCATCGAAATATATCAAAATTAAAATTAAATAATATAAAGTACAAAATTAAAAAACAAAAAAAAAGGACGTATCGCTCGTAGCCGGGGCTGCCTGAGTAATCTTGAACGATCACTAAGGTTAAGCAACATACGGCGCGTTCAGTCCATGGATGGGTCACCGTCTATGAATAACGCTAGTGGCATTTTTTCCGAGCGATTCCGTGCTTCGCAAGGTACGTTAAGCAGTTGGTGCCGGCTGCCGTCGATAGATGGCAGTCGTTAAGCCAAGTCAGAGGCCTTTAGGGGCGGCTTGAAAACTTCTGACAGTACGACCAGCCACTAGTCTTACAAGCCTCCACCAATCCGGACTTGGCCCCCATGGTGGAGTATGGCCTATACCTTCCTCAGGGAAGAGACCCGTGCCCCTCGGTGGGAACATAATGGGTTGATGATGATGATGAAAAAAAGGAGTATGCTCAGCCTAAATGTTGTGTGATCGATCAACACAACGCTTTCACATTAGGGCGTCAGTGGCGCGACAGCAGCGGATGCCTTCACATTATAACAACAGCGGCGCTGCTGCCGCGCGGCTTTGATTAGTGTGGCGTGTGGTATTAGTACGAGTATATTACAAAAAGGTACTGTTGGGCACCGTAACAGTGCCGTTACTTTTCTATTATAAATAAAAAAATTGCCACTGTAATTCACTGTTTACTAATACAAATAATAACAGAATCAACTAGCTAGACAGTAGACACTAGGACACTAACTGACATCAATAGAAAAAGTAAATAAACAAACTAAATTTAAAAAATGACAGTATCAAAAGAACAAATCAATAAAAAAGGAAACAAAGTAATCTAAAAAAGGTCTGTCGCCAACAGGTACATATTTCGGTGTCGAACTCGCTTATTTTGCTGTCTGTTGTTTATGAATGCAGTCTGCTGTTTTACCTTAAGTGGTAAAGACGATATCCAACCAATAACGTCCAGGTTCTTCTTCCTGAGTGATGACGAACTGCTGGAGATCCTGTCACAGTCGAGGAATCCCCGTGCGGTGCAGCCCCATCTTCGCAAATGCTTCGAGAACATCGCCAAGGTTAGCAAATATAATGGACGTACAACACTATCACTGCTTTCCGTCCTGGTCCTAAACTAGGATCCCTGAACTGCTGTTTTGGCTTAGGATTTTTTTACTTGTGTCATTTTATTTTAATGTTAATACAACACAATTATATCCTTCAGTTAATTTTATACAGCGAAACACAACTGTCCTTGCTTGAGACTAGGATAAGACTGATATTTCCGTTCCGTTTTTAGGTGACGTTCGAGCCGGATCTCAAGATAACGCACATGCATTCAAGTGAGGGCGAGATTGTTGAGCTGAAGTACAAGTTCTACCCCTCGGCTAACGTGGAGCAGTGGCTTTTGTTGCTAGAGGACACTATGCGGCATACTAGTGAGTCACAGTCAACGGTCAAGGTCAAAATTGAAAGTCAAAAGTAAAATTCTACACTAAAACCAACGTAGAGCACTGGCTTTTGTTACTAAAGGGTACTATGTGGTAGTGAGTCAAAGTCGACAATGAAAGTCAAAGGTCAAATTTTACCCTCTGGCTTTTGTTGCTGAAGGACACTGCGGCATATTAGTGAGTTAAAGTCAAAAATCGAGGTTCAAAAATGAAAGGAAAAGGTCAAGTTTTACCCTTTAGCCATCGTGGAGCAATAGTTTTCGTTGCTATGGACACTATGCGGCATACTAGTGAGTCAAAGTCGAAGATCAGGGGTTTTCATGAAAACACTTGTGTCATAATCTACAGTTTAGACATGATATAAAAAAAAGGCACCTTCTATTCAAGATGGTGACGCACGCTTCCCCCAAACTTGTTATTTTTTATTGGAACCCCATTCTTAACCAACACCCATCAAAACCGCCTATTTTATCCATACTTTACAGACCCGAATATCTCTAGTAAAATGATTTCTTCAATATTTTAAGGTCCCATTTTTAATTCCAGTCAGTAAAATGACATTTAGAATTGGAAAAGGGCTGCCAGTTAAATAGTAATGTTTTCAGTCTGTCGATTTAACGTTATAATCAATTTTCTTTTTGTATTGAATCAACAAATTAAATATTAGCACAGAGGAAAGGAACAGAGTGACCACCAGATTTTTAATTTTAAGTAAATCTTTTTACGTATTCTTATTTTTTTGTCATTAAAAATGTTAGTTTTTTTTCAATACAATATAACTCCGAAAGGACAAACATTTGGCTCTTGGCGTCATAGTAACTTTTGTTCAGCTCGCTGAGACCTATTTTATGATGTATCACACATGGCTATTGGGCTGAATTCCAAAATTGCATTCCTTTGACAGCCGTAATATTTTTTTTTTAGTTCATCTGAAAACGGCTCATTGATAATTTTTATTCATCTAACACGACTTTGGGAGCGAATTCTACGAAAGAAAGAAGTGATACAACCTTAGTCTTTATTTTATGTCGATTGTGTACATCCCTATTATTTTTCTTCCAAAACCTGGTCACATCGCAAATGTCATTTTACTGACTGGAATTAAAAAATGGACTATAAGTACATTTATTGTGCTTCTTTCTCTGTAACCAGTTCGACTCACCCTAGTGGATGGCCTCACCGAGCTGTGGCAGTTGGCGCGGGCTGACTGGGTGCTGCGTTGGCCGGGACAGGTCGTCATTGCAGGTTCGTCCTGTCTATTTGCAACTGTTGTAATAACAAGTAATACGGTAGATGACACGATCAACAATAAATTATTTGATATGCTCGATTAAAACAAAAATTACAAAATATTTTGGAAAATGTATCTCTTTTAGTCAATTACTAGTTATTGCAATTTTTGAATGAAACATAAAAAGAGTGCACTGAAATATGACGTCATAAACCGCTATTTTCATACAAAATTCCGTTTTAAAAGTAACTCGCTTGACATCCTGTCAAATACCCAATTGTAATAAATCACGACCTCCGCCTTAATGACTAGACTAACGAGGTAGTCTAATATAGAGTAATAACAAATATATAGAGTTACTAGCTGACCCGGAAAACGTTGTTTCGCCATATAAATTATGTTTGGGACTTGGGCTATGAAAAATAGATAACAACCTATTCTCAAACCTACCGAATATACAGCGTGTCCCAAAAATGACACGTCACAGTGACACTGGAGGTAGACCTGCCCAAAAGGCATCGAACCAACCTAACACGACCTCCGTAAAAGTTGCACGGTTTTTGAGATATTATGGCCAGTTTAAACTTATTCTAAATTTTCACTTTTTTAACAACTTTAGTGCTATGCTAGCACTTACGCTAAGTTAGTAAGTTCGTGACCGAGTACAAAAAAAAAAAACAAAGCACGAGGGCTATCGAACTTAATGCTAGCACTAAACTTGTTAAAAAAAGTGAAAATTTAGAACAAGTTTAAATTGGCCATATCTCAAAAACCGTGCAACTTTTACGGAGGTCGTGTTAGGTTGGTTCGTTGCCTTTTGGGCAGGTCTACCTCCGGTGTCACTGTGACGTGTCATTTTTGGGACACCCGTACATATAAATTTTATGAAAATTGTTCAAGCCGTTTCGGAGGAGTATACTATATGCGCACTGAGACTGTGACACGAGAATCTCATATATTAGATTAGATATGTTATGATATAGAAGAAGATTTCTCCGAAATGATTTTGATTTTAAAATGAACCTCTAGTTTTACAAGTTTTTAGTTACAAAAGCATCTAACGGCCGATTTCTGAATTGAGAACTTACACTAAGTAAATAATTAAGTATGTATTTACTTACGTTACTGTAAATAACTTATACACATTATTAAATCACTTGACTTGAGCCCAAACTTGGTTAACCTGTTCTAAGGACATAACAATCATGGAAATACACCCAGTATGAACTTACGGCTTTTTGCAGGGTCTCAGACCGCCTGGACGGCCGGCGTGGAGAATGCCATTCAAGAGTACAGAATGGACATGTTCTACCATGAGAATCTTGAACAGGTAATGTAGCGTTTCTGTTGTGGTACAGAACGGAAGAAAAACAGTTTAAAAGGTTGTATTGTGGCCTACATAGTCTGGAATTAATGTCAATTCAATGCATGAGTTCTTCAGCATTGAATAAATATCCAAATGTGGAAAAATATCCAAGTGGATACAGAGTAGTTATCTCATCATCAACCTATTATGTCCCCCGCGAGGGGCACGGGTCTCTTCCCTGAGTAAGGTATAGGCCATACTCCACCGCGGGGATCAAGCCCGGATTGGTGGAGGCTTGTAAGACTAGTGGCTGGTCTTACTGTCATAGGTTTTCAAGCCGCCCTAAGGCCTCTGACTTGGCTTAACGACTGCCATCTATCGACGGCAGCCGGCACCAACTGCCTAACGTGCCTTGCGAAGCACGGAACCGCTCGGAAAAATCAGTGCTGTGGGTGATAAACCTACAGCAAATAGTGAGCCGTTAATACCGTTTTACCGCCGCACGGACATAGCCCGTGCACATTTTTAGTTTTTATTTTTTGTCTTGTAATTTGCCTTGTCTGTTGTTTCCTTTTTTTATGTCTTGTCTTATCTGTGTGGCGGTAAATAAATATACTTCTTTCGTTCTTTCTTTCCTTCCTCCCTTCCTCCATGCCTCCCTCCCTCCCTCCCTCCCTCCCTCCCTCCCTCCCTCCCTCCCTCCTTTCTTTCTTTCTTTCTTGTTCCAAACTTGCAGCTGGACTCCCTTCGCTCTCTGGTGAAGGGCGAGCTGACGTTCTCCCAGCGCGAAGTGGTATGCGCTCTCATCGTCATCGAAGTGCACGCGCGTGACGTCACCCGGATGCTGGTCGACGAGGGCGTCAAGACCGTCGCCGACTTCCAGTGGGCTTGCCAGCTGCGGTGAGAAGTCGCAGGATTTATCATTCATTTCATTTATTCATTCAAAAAAATTAAACCATGTCTGAACTGGCTCTAAGCGTTAAGGTTCAGCCATGGATTTGGATGTCCTACAAAGCAGGTTATGTCCTTTTTTCCACCTCATCGATGAATAGCTCGGTGTCGAAGCGATTCAATCCGCCATGTCTGAACTGGCTCTTATTCTATCCATTGGACTACCGCCGCTGTATGTGTGTCTATACGGGTTGTCCCAAAAATGACGCGTCACAGTGACACCGGAGGTAGACCAGCTCAAAAGGCACCGAACCAACCTAACATGCCCTCAGTAAAAGTTGCACGGTTTTCGACATATCGCCAATTTAAACTTATTCTAAATTTTCACTTTTTATAACAAGTTTAGTGTTTTTACCGAGGTCATGTTAGATTGGTTCGACGCCTCTTGAGCAGGTCTACCTCCGGTGTCACTGTGACGTGTAATTTTTAGAACACGCTGTATATAAGTCAGCTTAAAGTTCGGTCTATCCTAACAGGTACTATGAGATCGTGAAGCCAATGAATCCATTAGAAGATGGTGAGAGTCCCGAGATATTCCAGGACGAAAACCAACTGAACACTTCGCCCTACTACCGGCAGTTTAGCCAGAACTTGGAAGAAGTACGCGCACTCAATTCCGTCTTCGTCTATTCCTGCGAGTACCTCGGGAATAGGTAAGCGTTGGTGTTAACAATTGTTCAAACATACACACATGACACAGTGATATTTAAAACGTAGAAGTCAAACTAGCGCTAATAATGATTCCACATTCAATTGTTTGAAGACGGCGGGGCTTGTCAATTGTGTTAACATTGTGTTACCAATCGGGGAGATTCGGTTTTCACGGAAAAATTATATGTCATCATCATCATCAACCCATTATGTCCCCACCGAGGGACACGGCTCTCTTCCCTGAGGAAGGTATAGGCCATACTCCACCACGGGGGCCAAGTCCGGATTGGTGGAGGCTTGTAAGACTTGTCATTGTTGCGAAATAGACTGTTTAAAAACAATCGTTACTCCCGTCACCCTGCATTTAGGAGGGTTCTGAAATCATATGATGTTGTCAGAGCCTAGATTCCGCTAACGCATTGTAGTAAATTGACAGTTGCATGAACGCGTTGTTTTCTTTTCATTGCCGCCTGCAAGTCAGCGCGAGCACGCGTATAAATAATTATAGGCGTCAATGGAATTAAAAAACGTATCACCATGTTACTGTAATTGAACTGTAATTCACTAACAAAA
This sequence comes from Yponomeuta plumbellus, assembly GCA_947310845.1. NCBI lineage: Eukaryota > Metazoa > Arthropoda > Insecta > Lepidoptera > Yponomeutidae > Yponomeuta > Yponomeuta plumbellus. Next base: position 5,833,596 of record OX371206.1, read on the forward strand.
TCGAGACCCCGATGTCTGGGAAGAGGCAGAGACAATGGAAACTCCCTTGTAGTTACTGTATGGAATTTGACACATACACGATTTGAATTATTCAGGTTTTGGTGCCCGTGGTGGAGAATAGCCTATACCTTCCTCAGGGAAGAGACCCGTGGGATGACATAAATGGGTTGATGATAATTATAGGAGCAGCTCACAATGCGTTTCATTCCTTCTAACATTTTAATATATTGTCTGATGAATATGACTTAGACTTGTTTAATACTGCACCGGCTGAGGCGAGGCGTGTGCTTAGTCACTTGTTTTTTGACACAGTTTTTTGAGGTGAGCGGAGCTTGGACTGAATCAATCTCATTTAACAATAATTTATTGTTTTATTGTTACTATCATGTTTGATGCCTTTGTGTAATTTTGTTTGTAAGTATCTGAATGTTGGTTATCTTCTGTGAACTGTCTGCGTTTTTTATAATTTACGTCTAATTGTGAAGACTTCTAATTAGCTCGTGTGTCCTAATTTTTCTGTATATTATAACCTTGTAATAGCTGTTAGTCTTCCTAGAATCTAAAATAAATAAATCAATAAATAAACACAGCGGGCGACTCGTGATCACTCCGCTGACAGACCGTTGCTACTTGACCCTGATGTGTGCGATGCACCTGAAGTTCGGGGGAGCCCCCGCCGGCCCGGCCGGGACGGGCAAGACTGAGACCACCAAGGTATGGATCTCTCAAAATATTCTCCAATACGGTATTTGACACTATCAATAATAAATATGTGAGTGGTTGACCAAAAAGGGACCTCAAGGGAAAATTGATTTCGAGAAAATCGCGTTTGAAGTTTCGTGTTTCCTATTTCAACTCGAGATCAAAAATCATAAAAAAATAACTACGGCACCTAAAAATAATCTGGTTAGACCAAAACAAAGCTAAAATACCACAGATTAAAAATTCAAATAATAAAAATAACGGTTTCCAATCCCTCCAGGTCCCTTTTTGGTCAACCACTCACATATTTGAGATGCTCGATTAAAACAAAAATTACAAAATGATTCGGAAAATGTATTTCTTTTAATCATTTACTAGTTATTGTCACAAGCAAGTATTTTCGTACAAAATTCTGTTTTAAAAGTAACTCATTTGACATTCTGTCAAATACCCAATTTAGGCCAGCTAAAGTCTGTTTTTTAATTCAATGCAAAAAAATAAAACTATCACGTTGACATCTCAATACAATCCAAAGGCTGTCAATGTCTGAATGTTGCTAGTACGCAAACACCAAATAACCCCTTTTTACTTCCAAGTTAAAATTGTGCTACGTAGGTAAACACCTACGTACAGGTCAGTTAAGTAAAGCTGGCACGTTCAACACATTTACACGTTGCGCTTGTGTAGTGTCTGTGAATAGCGCGCGGCGTGACGTCGTACTCCATACGCATCATGAAAAGTCTGCCCGTCTCTCTTGCGCGCGGTCTAGCTTATGAGTGTGAAGGGGAAAGTTATAGTTTTACTTTTGCTACTGTTTATATATACAGCGTGATATTTTTGGTATTCAACCGTATGTGCGTTTCAATGAGGGATTTTTCTGATAGCTAAGAAAAGTACTTCCAAATGAGCCGCTTTCAGAAGAACTAAAAAAAAAACGAATGGCTGTCAAAGGAATGCAATTTTGGACCTCAGTCCAATAGCCATGTGTGATACATCATCGAATAGGTCTCAGCGAGCTGAATAAAAGTTACTATGACGTCAACAGCCAAATGTTTGTCCTTTCGGAGTTATATTGTATTGAAAAAAGACAAACATTTTCAATTAAAAAAAAAAACATGTATCACACATGGCTATTGGGCTGAGGTCCAAAACTGCATTCCTTTGACAGCCATTCGTTTTTTTTTTCTTCTGAAAACAGCTCATCAGTCAGTAGATGGCATTTTTAAGAGAGGGTTTTGGTTTTTCTAATGGAAATTGCCAGTTTATACTGTGGTCTTTCCTCTGTTCTTTTGGATCTTGCATTTGATTGTGATTGGACTTCGGACAACTGCAACTGGTGCTAAAATCATGGAAAAAACGTTGAAGAAAAAGAAGAAGAATAGGAGAACAGAACATTCGCGTAAACCGACTGATGTTGCTCAGTTGATCACAGATTCCATCCAGTTGATGAAATCACAGAACAGTAATAAAGTTTTTATCTGTGGCAAGCAATTAGAAAAAAAGGTAGCATAATTGATTGAATTCATCCAGTAACTGACCACTGAGCGTCCGTGACCCTTTGTTACATAATCAAATTATAATTAAATTGTTGAGGATTTCTGGGACAATTATTTTCTGTTTTGGTACAGATTTTCTTAGGTGAAATTATTTTTGTTCATGTGAAAATTTATTGAAAATTAAAACTATTTTGTGACCATTGATTCCACCTTGTTTTTAATACTTTTCGCTCGAATTTGCTAAAAATATATTATAACAAGTAACACATATATTACACCTATCTAACTAAAACCTAACTCTAGTCTACACTTAAACTAGAGTCGCATTTTGAATCAAAATCATATATTTTTAAACATCCTGTATAGTGAAATTGCATAAGTGTGAGTACTGTGAACGTGCCAGCTTTAGATAACTGACCTGTAGCACAGTTCTTTAGACTTTGTTCTTATGAGGAATTAAGTAAGTAAGTAAGTAAGTTTTAATGTCTTTGATGTGATAAGGATTTTGGTCACACGAGTCTTCTATTCACGGTAAAAAAAAAACTACCGAGTAAACCTTTATATTTTATAACGGTAACACCGCGTTTTTTTTTGCATCGAATGAAAAAACGGACTTTTTAGTGCAGATCTACATGATCTCTTGGGCTATAGATCTTTTCAAGGTTTTCCTAGTTCGTCCCCTCTTTCGGTTGCCCGAGGGCGTGTATGTGAGAGTCTGTCTGGTCAGGCATGTCCGGTCCCGGCGTAGTGTGTGGCCTATCCAGCGGCATTTCCTATGTAGGATTTCTAGATTCATATAACCTTGAATACTTTCAGGACCTGGCGAAAGCGTTAGCCGTGCAGTGTGTAGTGTTCAACTGTTCTGACCAGCTTGACTACATGGCTATGGGGAAATTCTTCAAAGGTCTTGCTGCGTAAGTAAAGTAAGGGATACCCAGTCGCTTAGGAATCTCTCGCAAATCATCATCATCATTCACCCACAAGAAGTCCACTGCTGGACATAGGCCTCCTCCATGGATTTCCAAAAAGACCGGTCGGAAGCGATGGGGAAATTCTTCAAAGGTCTTGCTGCGTAAGTAAAGTAAGGGATACCCAGTCGCGTAGGAAACTCTCGCAAATCATCATCATCATTCAGCCACAAGAAGTCCACTGCTGGACATAGGCCTCCTCCATGGATTTCCAAAAAGACCGGTCGGAAGCGGCTTGCATCCAGCGTCTTCCCGCCACCTTCTCTCGAAAATGTTAGTAATTAATACGTAGTAAAATATTCTTTAGAAAATTATTATGATTTTATCATTGAGCGTTGATATTATAATATCAGTTTAAATAGGTTTGAATTTCTAAGATCGGTAAAACACGTGTCCGTATAGTTGGCTTTCACATGGTCGATTTCAGTAATTTCATCAGTAAAGTGCCTAATACTGCTACAAGGCACAATTAGCTAGGAAAAATATTTCAGGAGATATTAAGGCGACTTACTGAGGCAGCCAACTAGACGTCTACTTAGCAGACACATCACGAACGGCTGTATATAGAGTTATGATTTGTATGCCAGATAATTGTGCGCTAATAGTGCTCCCTACATGCCAAGTTTCCAGAATAGTGCTTCAATACAAGCTGAGAAAACATACCCTATTGTTGAGGCAGCCAACTAGACGCTTTTTCTTACCATGATTTCTTCGTAACGGCGTAGAGTTTTAAAACAAAACCTATACCAAAAAACTGTGCGTTAATAGTGCCTCTTCATGAAACACAAATGCCCCCGAATTACCTATGCGTTTAGCCAAGAAATTAATGTGAACTTTTACATACATTGAGGTTTTGGTACATGTAAGAACAAAAGTGAAAAAATAATATCAATCAGCAAATATGGCACGGACTAAAGTATCCGGAGTCGGTATATTAATTTAACTACTAAAGTAAACTACTATTAAACCTTTCCGAATACTAGTTACCGAATCACTATTAATACTCTGTACTACTTATTTCTTTTTTTTATCATTCCCACTTCCAAAAATATGGAATTAATCACTATTATTAATCTATTGGTGAAATTAATAATGTACTCTTTTTTATAATTTAAGATAGTAAGACGCTGTGTGTAGACTCTTCTCTCAGAAAGCGGTGAGATAATTAGAGAAATGACGAACGAAGCCTTCGATATTAAAACTAGTACAATATTTTTTTCTATGAACATGAATTTAGTTAGCGCTAACCAGGGATCAGTTTTTTTCGGTCATGTGACAACATGGCTAACTGATTTGACTCTTCCATCGCAACACATCGGCAAGGGTTTTCGTCCTGCGTCGATTTATTATGAGTAAGTATGTACTGTGTGCAGTAATATACATCAAAATTATCTTTCTAAAAAATATTAAAAAAAAAATTAATCTCAGACACTATATGATATAAAAAAATCTTCATCTTCAAATCAAAAATCTCTGTTTTAATTTTTTTAGTTAATCTGCCTTAGCATAGCCTTAGCTTAGCATAGCTCAGCACAGCCCTTAGAAGGTTGAACAGGGAAGGACAGATAGTGAACGCAGAATAGGTAAAAGAGTCTCGTTTGGCACCCTGGGTGCGATACCCTAAAACGGGAACATCCCACTAAAGCGGGGCACTTGGACATACGGTACTTACAACATTTGAAATATAATCCTCTTTTTGGGCTTCGCCGCCGCATTCGTACTCAACATCACCACCCCACTATTGACCAACAATGCCCAAGACGCATAGTGTACTAAACCAACTAGCCATTAGATGGCCGTGAGTGACACTCACCGAGTGTTATAATCACTTCTCTGCTTGTCGGTATCAAATAATTGTTGCAAACAATTTTCACCCTAATTGCGTTTTCATACGAGTCATTTTAGTTTATTGCAAAATTATTGTTTAGTACGTAGAAGTTTGCATACATTTCTTAGCTAAACGCATAGGTGATTCGGGGGCATTTGTGTTTCATTAAGAGGCACTATTAACGCACAGTTTTTTGGTATAGGTTTTGTTTTAAAACTCTACGCCGTTACGAAGAAATCATGGTAAGAAAAAGCGTCTAGTTGGCTGCCTCAACAATAGGGTATGTTTTCTCAGCTTGTATTGAAGCACTATTCTGGAAACTTGGCATGTAGGGAGCACTATTAGCGCACAATTATCTGGCATACAAATCATAACTCTATAAACAGCCGTTCGTGATGTGTTTGCTAAGTAGACGTCTAGTTGGCTGCCTCAGTGAGTCGCCTTAATATCTCCGGAAATACTGGTCCTAGCTAATTGTGCCTTGTAGAACTATTAGGCACTATTAATACACAGTTCGGTGGCATAGTTAAAATTACTGAAAGCGACCACGTGAAAGCCAACTATACGGACACTAAAACACGCATGAAATTATCAAACGTGTCTTATACCTAATTAGTTTTTGGCGTAATTTATTGTTTTTTTTTTAAATCATCTCCAAGGACTTCCATTGGGACGACTGGTAGACTGGCAGTGGCAGGTGGCAATTGGAAAATATTCTGAATAAGTTGTGTCAAATGCAGTGGCGTCTTATTTTTTAAGCCTTTAGATACATTTAGGGTCGTTGTGTTTTTTTGTGCCGACGACCACCAGTGTGAAATAGAAAGAAAGAATAAACGTTTATTAGTAAGACAGTAAAGTTAAGTTCGCTGATAAATTGTGCCCAGATAACGGCGACAGGCTTGCCACTTGTTACGTTTGGGACCTAATAAACTCGGCAAAACTTGGGCCCAGTTCTAGTGATAATAGTAGTAATAAAATCATAGATATAGTCTGTGGTGTGTCCAAGTTGCCACAAAAGGCAACTGACTCAACGTTGTGATGAGGGTGTCAACCCTCAGCGCTGATTTTCAGTCGGTGCCTACGGTAACTTACAATTATTATTGTACTCCGAAGTGCGTGTGAATACAGGAATGATCGCAAAGATCGAGGTATAGTTTACTTATTTAATGATGCATTTTAGATCTGGAGCTTGGGCCTGTTTCGACGAATTCAATCGGATTGACATCGAGGTGCTTTCCGTAGTCGCCCAGCAGGTGAATCTAATTTTTTTTAACGCTGTACTAAGCCGTCACAACTTTATTACTATAGTGGACAGTACATCGACTTTTCCATAAGCGCTTTTTAATCGGTTAAGGGCGACAGTGCCACAAAAATGTATAAGTAGTCTTGCAAGGCTGTCATCTGCATAAGCTAGTTAACAAACTATTTGCTTCTCGGTCACATAAAATTGAACTTAGTATTGCGTAAGTGACAGGCAAATATTTTTCATTTACTTTTCTTAATTGACCGTGCTGTATATTGTGATTTCGATTGCAGGTAGTGACGATTCAAAAGGCCCAGATAGCTCGCCTCGACAGATTCATGTTTGAAGGAACAGATCTGCCTTTGAAGGCTTCTTGCTCTGTCTTCATCACTATGAATCCTGGTTATGCAGGTATGTATTAACTAAAAAAAACCTCGGGTTTGCCCACGTGGTTTTTCTTCACTGTCAGCGAGTGGTATTTATTGAATTGATAAGTATTAACGACGACAAAAGTTGGTCAATGGGTATTTATTTTTACAGTCCCACTAGAAGTCAAAGTCAAATATTTTATTCACAGTACAAAAGAAATGTTTACTTTATGAATGTCAAAGTTGTTAGTTTCACAATTTAATAGATTACATGGAGAAGAAACTAACAAAGAGATGGTAGTTGAGAAAGATCGGAATTACGTCTGGTATTCCGTTACAGTCGGAGGTGGTCATTGGGATTTCTTATTTATTTAATATTGGGAAGACTAACAGCACATGACACAGAAAAACAAAATAATTAAACATACAGAAGGCGAAATTATAAATCTCCTCTGTAAGAAACACTTAAAGCATTTTAAGCAAGTGCACAATTAAGTCACAGAAAAGAATAAAATAGAAAAGCCTTATTCCAAAGACAAAACACACATAAATATGAAACAACAACAGCACGATTTTACAATTTTAATGCTTAAAAACTATCGTAATACTACATTCTAGTAATAAAATTTATTCTATGAATTGAAAAAATCACTAAGTTGTACCAACCTCAAACTATGAACCAGTGAGTTAAACATATCAAGATCGCCTATCTTCGCCAATTGTTTATTAATTAGTTTTGCCTATACCTAGATGACACTTTTTCCAGGTGAAATAATGGGTTTACTCGCCTTGATCTATGAGGAACGATTTAGCTGACCAAATAGCTGTGGACAGTCGATTTAACCAGACATAATACGGTACTCCGGACCAATCCGGACTTGGCACCAATCCGGACTTGGCCCCCGTGGTGGAGTATGGCCTATACCTTCCTCAGGGAAGAGACCCGTGCCCCTCGGTGGGGACATGATGGGTTGATGATGAATACGGTACAGCAGGTTATGTCAGCTATTTGTTTTACAGTTGTGTCTATATCTCGTAGTGGGGTCATTTTGGGGGGGGGGGGGGGGACGACGACGACGACGACGACATCGAAACAGCCTGAGCCTGAAATGTGTGAGGTCCTGAGTTTTAATCTCATCCAGCTGAGTGAACAAACTAAACTGATTCCAGGTCGTACCGAGCTCCCGGACAACTTGAAAGCTCTGTTCCGTCCCATATCTATGATGGTGCCGGATTATGGGCTCATTGCGGAGATATCACTGTTCTCATACGGGTTCTATGAGGCAAAGATCCTTGCAGGAAAGATCACGACCACGTTTAGGCTGAGTTCGGAGCAGTTGAGCTCTCAGGTAATTTCTTATCTGAAGTTATTATTTCTTTGGGGCAGGTGGATCTATTCGTAATCTTAGGTGATTGATTATTATCTGGAGAAATAATTTAAAATATACGTTATAGATTATTTTGCAAATCGGTTACCAGCGATGAGAAGTTACCTACATACTTCTCATCGCTAGTAACAGATTTTTAAACATAACAGTTTGATTAAACTCATCGTCACTTCTCATCGCTAGTAACAGATTTTTAAACATAACAGTTTGATTAAAGTCATCGTCATCACTCAGATTGTATCATCTTATAAGATTTCTCTATGATAATGTCTTTTATCTCATCGTCTTCGCGGTTTTCACATTTTTGATGGTTTTTACGCATCTCTGTATAGTGATAGTTTTATTATTTCCAAAATTCTTTATTATAAAAAACACAAAGTTTCGCACATAGATGAGATTAATGCAATGTTGATATCGCTGTTTATGGTTCTCACGACCTACGGCTTAGTGTGGGCCCAGAAGCGATGTATGTGCCTGTCTGTAACTGTTTATGTTAATGCTACTTAGGGGGCATCCATAAATTACGTCACACGTTAAGGGGGAGGGAGGGGGTCGGCGAAGTGTGACATTGTGTGACTAGGAGGGGAGGGGTCTTCAATTTCGTGACGTCACATTTCAAAATCTATTATTACGAACTTTGAGCTATTTACGAAAACGTCAAAAACATTTGCTATTTGCAGCTCTGTCGGAAATAAAACAAATTTCGGAACTGCGGTTTTAATTTTTTAAATGTAAGTGCAATAAAAGTATAAATAAATAAATAAATACATAAAAAATAATTTCTACATGTAAAATTGCTAAATTTGTGACGTCACACCAGGGAGGGGGGAGTCTCACAAATGTGACCAGCTGTGACAAGGACGGGGGAGGGGTAAAATAATCATAAAATTCGTGTGACTTCATTTATGGATGGCCCCTAGCATCTAGCAGCCAACCTAAGTTTTAGTCGGAACAGCACTTATCAATCGCAGGACCACTACGACTTCGGCATGCGAGCCGTGAAGACCGTGATCCTGGTTGCCGGCAACCTGATCCGGCAAATGGCCGCCGCCGACGAGCGGCAGATCGTGCTGCGAGCGTTGCGAGATGTTAACGTACCCAAGTTCTTGGCTGATGACTTGCTGCTGTTTAACGGTCAGTCAGGAACAGTAGAGGGAGAAGATAGGTAGAGTAGAGGTAGCGGAGAGCGGGAGTAGAGGGAGAGGAGAAAGACCAGAGGGAGAGAACAGGGAGAGAAGAGGTAGCGTAAAGGAAGAGGAGAGGAGAGCAGAAGAAGAGACTAGGTAGAGTCGAGGGAGCGGAAGGAGTGGAGAGGGAGAGTAGAGGGAGAGGAGAGTTATAGTAGAGGAAACAGAGAGGGAGAGTAGAGGTAGAGTAACGTGAGTGGAGAGAGGAGTAGAGGAAGACGAGGGGTAGAATAGGAGAGGAGAGGGAGAAAATGGGAAGAGAGAGGAATAGAAACTGCCGCAAATGTCACAATACACACACACGACCCACATACAAGGTCCACACACAAGGACCCAAGAGCCGAGGATCTTTGCTAGCGAGCCGTGTTCCTGGTGGCGGCAAACTGATCCGGAAAATGGCAGTGGCAGACCCTCGCAGTTCCTCAGACGAACTGCTGACGTTTAAGATTGGGGGGAAAGCAGAGGAGAGGAGAAAAGAGTGAGAGAGACGAGAAAGAGACGGAGTGGCCATGGCCGATTTTATTTTCTCCGTTTTTATTGAGATTCCGTTTCAGGTATAATATCGGATTTGTTCCCGCGAATTGAGATTCCTATAGTGGACTATGGAATTATGGAGCAGTCTATCAGGAATATTCTAGTCAAAAGAGGGTACGACGACTTGTATTGTAAGTAACTTCTCACATTATGTTATTCATGATTGGGATAGATAAAATCTAAGAAATAGTTAATTATTAGTAGATTGTTGAACTATCTAAATAATAAAACTTAAATGTGACTTCAGATGAGTGAAATGATGTTACATACTTACATACGTTACATTTTGAAAATTATTTAAATTGAGCCTTTTTAAACAAAAAACGGCAAAAAGTGGGCCCAGTTCTAGTTATTAGTGCCTCTGCCTACCCCCTGGGGGATAACGGGCGTGAGTTCATTTATTTTATTTTATTTTTATTTAAATTGAGCATTTAATCTCTATTTTAATGTAAAATTATATGTCCAGATAAACCAATTTTGAAGCTATACGAAATTCGCTTAGCCAGGCCTTGACTGTGATAATATATTTAACAGTAGGTTAGTTAGATCAGAACATTGTTTTTTGTAACTACATAGAATTAGTGAATTTAAGTAGAGGCCTAAATTGAAATATAGTAAAAAAGCTACGGCAGACAAAGCTAAGTGATATATTTAATTCCGGGAAACTTTGGCAACCATGAGGGAGGCATATGTCCTGCAGTGGGCATCAAATAGCTGATGATGATGATGATGTTGTTTGATTCCAGCGTTCATATTCAAAATCATCCAGCTGTACGAGACTACGGTCGTAAGACACGGCCTCATGTTGGTCGGGCCGGCGGGCGCTGGCAAAACTAAGGTAAAGACTTGCATATCTTTCTTGAATATTCTATTCTATTCTATCTGTATTTATTGGTTTCTTTGTTTGAGATCACAACACAGTACCTAGGTAAACTTAAGCTGTAACTACAATAAATTAGTTGTTGTATCCGACTTTATTCATCTTGGGTATGGTGGGATATAATCAACTGGAAGTCAGACGCGAGTTGTCCTTAGCAACGTATGTATTTAAGGTCTTACGGGGTAAGCTTTGCAACCCGGGTGTCCTGCAAAATGCGCCCCTCACGCGAACCCTACGCACACTCAATTCTATTAGTGAGACAATAGACATCTTCTGTTGTTCTCTGAATGACACACACACACGCAAACACACACACACACACACACACACACACACACACACACACACACACACACAAATTTGTACATCTAAAATGTTTAATTTTTATAAAATACCTAACTTCAATTTTTGTTCACCATTTCATTATTTTTGCATGCATGTAAAAATTATTATATTCCTAATACCCAGAATGTAAATTTTTCATTAAGCTTTGCAATGTAATAAAAGGAAGAGCGGGGTATCTGTAACACAGGTCTCGACCTAGTACAGAGCCCCAATCATGTGTTTTAAACTGTAACTTCTGCTTACTGAATAAAGATTTATTATTTATTATTTATTATTTAATGAGTTCACAAAGACCACTCTTTTTATTTTGTGTTATAATTATAAGTAAAGTGCTGTAAGTAGTGTGTTGTGTATATTGTTTATAATTTTTTCAATCATTTATGTTTTTGTGTGTGCGCTTCACTATTGTATTAGGACCATCTTGTTAAAATAGTAAGCTGTAGTTCATAAATAAATAATTAAAAAAAAACTAAGAAAAACGTTCCTTCATACGTGAAATTCGACGACCTAGGGGAGCAGCGGTTAGCGCATCTGCCTACCATACGAGAGGTCCTGGGTTCTAACCCCGGCTGGGGACAAAAAAAAAACCCAGGTCTTGGATGTTTACATGTTTGGGATGTCGCTGTTTCTGGTTCCCCACGACACAAAGTATCCTAATGTGGGCCAGAAGCAATGTAATGTAGGTACTCGTCACGTAAATGACGCCGCATGCTACTCTGCCGCAACACAGTCTTAACTGGTGACTTGTACGTCCCTGTACGAGTCATCTTTCTGCTGTTACTAAAAAAAAATGTTAATATTACCCAAGTGCCTGCATTATACAATTGATTGGGTGCTAGTTTATACTTTTTCGGCCTTACTAATAAATAAGTTTTAACCTCAGAATATCTATTTGACGTATATCAATACTGGTTTAATCGCATTTAGCGTACAAATAACCAGTTTGTCAGACCTCGCATAACGGCTGTATACACAGCTCGTAACCTTTATTAGTAAGGCCGTTAATGTATCTTTTTTCTGTGCAATAAACCAATTTTTGATTTTGATTTTTTTGATTGATTGTAATTTGCTGCAAAAAAAAAACGGATCAATCCGCTACTTGACTCTTTTTTCAAGTATGTCTTAAATGCTAAATATCTCTTCCATTAGACCAAAAAATATTTTAGTATATTTTTTGAAGACCTAAAAGCAACAAAAACATTATTTTAAAACGTTGCTTTGCTAACCAGCAAAAAACGCGGTCCGCCATTTTTGTCTATGGTTTGAAGTCCTAAATATTTGTAAACAAAGTTTGACATTCAACAGAGTAGAGTTCGTGCCACGAAATAAGTATGAGTTAATGAATTTTGGCTTTTATTGTTATGGCCTTAAGGATTTTACCGTGGGACTTGTTTGGTGAAACGATCTTTACCTAGTCCTAAAATCTGTTAGTGATCTGTGAGCATGGTGAAATAACAACAACGCATTCATGATTTCATCGAGTTTACATGCAAAATATATCAATTATCATTATTGCATTATTCGAGACTGTAAAAACACGTCAATAAAGGCCGCCGGGAAGTCGCGGATTCGTGTGCCTAGTGAAATAAACATACGAAAAACTTGGCTCAAACTTGCCAAGAGAGACCCCGATTCTTTATCGACTGAAACTTGGGTGTATTTATGTGAAGATGACTTTAGTTTAAGTCCTGTAATATCAATGTACACAGAAACTGTTTTTAGCTGTAATAATGCTTGGTTTGATTTGGTTTGGTTTTGGCAAATTGGTACTATCAGCTTCCACGAATCCAGCGTCCATGATTGCGCTTATCAATAAAATGATAAGACACTAACTGCACAAGAAGAATTTTTGCAAAAACACTAAATCCAATCCAAATCACAATAGAACCTACGCACGCACGACTGACAGATGTTTGTTTACAACCAAAGGTGCTTTCAAGATGGCGGATGGTGTTTTCACCGTTCCGATTTAAAAGCGAAAAATATTTTTTTAATTTGCACATTTTGCAGCCATCCTGCATATTTACTTAGCAAAGTCAATATATTTCGGTTTCTTACGTTAGCTACTACAGGAAATATCTATTTATCGCGTCAAATTTGATACGAGACAAGGAGCGTATTGTATAATGGCATCTTTGTACAAATGCATATGACAATAAAGGTTATGATCATAATTAAAAACTGAAACGTTTCTTTCAGTGCTACGAAATATTACGTGACGCCCTAACGGCGGTCAAGGGCAAACTGGCCCCGGACGGGTTCCCGTTCACGCCAGTCCACACTTCCGTCGTCAACCCCAAGTCTATCACTATGGGGCAGCTGTACGGAGAGTTCGACATCAACACTCATGAGTGGTACGTCGTATTTCGCTAAAATGGAGGGAAATGTGGAAATTAACAATCAGACACGCCCTGTCTGTACGTCGTTAGTCTATGCCAAATCTTGTTACTTTGGGCTCTTGGGTCCTGATGCAGTTTTAATGTAGTTTGCATGACTGCAATGAAAGTTCATGCAATTTGTCACTGGAACTGCCAATGCACGCCGTCTGCAATCGGTTTGCTCTTTTGGCACATATTCATATGCAGTTGACATTTGAAGACGTGACTTGATGAAGGTGATAAGTGCAATTTTTTTGATTTTGAGTAAATTGAAGTTAAAGTTTTAGTTTAATAGTTTTCTACAAATTTTTTCCACACAAAAAACACCGAAAACGCAAAATACGACATAATATCACCTTCATCCACTCACGTCTTCATTTATAAATCGAAAATCAGATATATATTAATTTACATTCTGTTTCTTGAATGTCAATGTACTTATACTATGCTAATGTTAGCCGCTGCCTTGGGACCGAATGTAGTGGAGAAAAAGGCAGCAAAAAAAAAATCCACTCTGACCATCTTTTCTCAAATCATGTCAGCGAGCACGTGTGTCAATAATTCTAAACTTCAATGGTATGAAAAAACACGTCACGTGACCCGACCGTGTAAAGTCCGTTCGCTTAGATAGTGTCGGTACACACGAAGGCAATCTTTGTTTTAGTAAAAAAACATTTATTTCAATAATACAACTTAGACGGCAAAAATACTTTAATTATAAAAAAAATGGTACACAATATACCTAATGAAGCACAAAATAAAATACTACTCTTCGTCACTCGAAGTGTCCTCAGAATATTCATCTCCACCGGTATTTAGAATAGGTACCTACCTAAGTGATGCAGAATCGTCTCGTTATAAATCCATTCTAAAATACTGATTGATTTACTCCTTTAATTGTGTGATCTACATAATAGTAGAATGAGACGAGCTTGTGAAAAGCCGCCGCGCGCCAAGGCGGTAAATATCATAGTGACACTATGATAACGAACGGACTTTATCTGCCATCAATCATCATACTGTAATGCACTAACAAAATCAACGCTCAGGGCTACGACGGGGCCAACCTGGAAAACAACGCACATTGATTGCGGTGTTGGGCCCATTAAAAAGAAGATACAAGGATATCTCCTTGTATCTTCTTTTTACACATGAATATCTTCCAGGACCGACGGCATCCTATCTAGCTTGGTGCGTGCCGGTATCGCAGTGGAGGATAATGACAAGAGATGGTACGTCTTTGACGGGCCCGTCGACGCCGTGTGGATTGAGAATATGAATACGGTGAGACGTTCTGAACATGGATCTTAGATTAGTTAGATAGAGAACAATTTAATATTAAAAGAGTCACACCAATGATTATAAATCTAGATTTGTAATGTCATACGCTTTATACAATGGTTAAGATAGGAAAAGTAAAAAAAAACACCAATGACACAGGGAGGCCTGCACCAAAATCAATAAGCGTGTATACTTTGACATCTACCTAAATACGTCTAGTCGCTAAATATATTTGAAAATCGTGACGCCCGTAGTACCAGTCGCTGAATTAAAAATTTTGCTAAGGAACTAGGTAATTAATTGTACCTAACGCTGTCTCGTAAAATTTCTCAAAAAAGAGCGCGACAAAACGTTACTTGAGTATTAACTTTGAAAACTGTGAAACTCTCAATTCAGAAACCGAGCCTTAATCCTAGTTTAAATTTTCTGGCGGCTAACCCAGAGAACCCAATGTTGGCATCATCATCATCAACCCATTATGTCCCCACCGAGGGGCACGGGTCTCTTCCCTGAAGAAAGTATAGGCCTTGGGGAGGGGGCTAGTCCGGATAGGTGGAGGCTTGTAAGACTACTGGCTGGTCTTACTGTCATAGGCATAGGCTTCTATTTTACGCTAACCCAGCGGTCGGCAATCTTGTGGCAGGCAAGGGCCAGAAGGTGGCAAAATAAACAAAGGGGGGCAGCACTTGTAATTTTATTATACATAATTACTACGGATAATTTGGTTATCATCATCAACCCATTATGTCCCCACCGAGGGGCACGGGTCTCTTCCCTGAGGAAGGTACAGGCTATACTCCACCACGGGGGCCAAGTCCGGATTGGTGGAGGCTTGTAAGACTAGTGGCTGGTCTTACTGTCAGAAGTTTTCAAGCCGCCCTAAGGCCTCTGACTTGGCTTAACGACTGCCATCTATCGACGGCAGCCGGCACCAACTGCTTAACGTGCCTTGCGAAGCACGGAATCGCTCGGAAAAAATGCCACTAGCGTTAGTCATAGACGGTGACCCATCCATGGACTGAACGTGCCGTATGTTGCTTAACCTTAGTGATCGTTCAAGATCACTCAGGCAGCCCAGGCTACGAGCGATTCCCAAAAACCCAAATTCTTTTATACGTTCATCCGTTTATGTTGATTTTTCATTACTTAGGTATTTACAAACGCGGCCGCACACGGCCCGCAGGCCGCATTTTGCCGACCGCTCCGCTAACCCATCCGACTCACCCAACCAATCCATCTGACTATTCTAAACTATAAGCCTAGGCGCACACCAGCGACACGCGACAGGCGACGACTAGACGCGACGACAGGCTACGGCCGTCAATTTTCATATATTTTGTTCGAATCTCCGCACACTTGGCGTCAGGGTCGCGGAGTCGCGACGACAAGACGCCAGAAGCAAATGACAACGTCGCGTCTGACGCGGCGACAAGTCGCCCTGTTTGCGATGGCTCTAACCATGTACCATTCAACCACGGGCGTCGCAAGAGGTTCCTCGAGCTGCCTTCTTATTCTCAGGTGTTAGACGACAATAAGAAGCTCTGTCTCTCCAGCGGGGAGATAATGAAGCTAACAGACCGGCAGCGTATGATATTCGAGGTGGGCGACCTGGCCGTGGCCTCGCCCGCCACCGTGTCGCGCTGCGGGATGGTCTACCTGGACGCCGCGGTCGTGGGTCTGCCGCCGTTGGTCAACGCTTGGCTGAAGAGTAATCTGCCTCCGGTGAGTTAAAAACGAAAACGAATAAACTAGAATATTGTTTATTGCCACATGAATTATACACTTGATACACTTCTTTGACTTACTTATAAACAAGGAGAATCCTTGCTTATAAATAAGTACCTTATATATAACTAAGAGTTTCCAGCGACCACCACACAAGGTCGAGCCTTTCATTTGGCAATAAACAATATTCTATTCTATTCTAAAACGAAAACGAGAAGAAAATTGGTTGTCCTAGATAGTCCTAGGCTTGTGCGGCGAAACGGTATATCCTTTCCCTGCAATTAATACCTAATACAGGCTTGCATAATGCTCCGTGCTTCGCACGATAACACGTTAAGCAGTTGGTGCCGGCTGCCGTTGATAGATAGCAGTCGTTAAGCCTAGTCAGAGGCCTTAGGGTGGCTTGAAAATTTCTGACAGTAAGACCAGCCACTAGTCTTACATGCCTCCACCAATCCGGACTTGGCCCCCGTGGTGGAGTATGGGCTATACGTTCCTCAGGGAAGATGCCCGTGCCCCTC
Source organism: Yponomeuta plumbellus (assembly GCA_947310845.1). Lineage (NCBI taxonomy): Eukaryota > Metazoa > Arthropoda > Insecta > Lepidoptera > Yponomeutidae > Yponomeuta > Yponomeuta plumbellus. The sequence goes on from OX371206.1 coordinate 5,850,440, forward strand.
GGTGGGGACATAATAGGTTGATGATTATAATGTTTCAGTTTCACATATAGGCGCCGTTTTTTTTAATTTTTGTTAATTTAACCATTCAGTGGAACGTCGATTATCAGAACGTCGGTTATCCGAACGACCGCTTAACCGAACTGGGTACGAAACTGGCGCCCCGCCTTCCTCTTCTCTCCCTTTCCCAAACAAAAGTAATGCCTAAAACTTATTATAAACGATGTCCAGTATTGAACATAAGTTTGATTTCTACTTACTATTATAATGTGTTGAAATTATCACAAATATGTTTTTTGTTGGTATATAGTCATATAAAAACCGCCACATTACAGTAAGTTTGATTATCCGAACAAACCGTTTTTCCGAACATCCCAATTAGTTCGGATAATCGACGTTACACTGCATATGTCTTTCGTATACATACAACTAGGTAGTACCTTCTTCAAGTTATCATGATAGGGAAGATTGAGGGATAGCCAGCGTTGAAGACCTTTTTCGCTTGGCAAGAATTGTAGAAAAATATGGTGAGCTTAGGGCCATCCCCCATTAGTGAAAAGGCACAGGAAATTCACCATAGCACAGGGTATCAATTGGGATCAGGATACGTGATTGGAATTTATTTATTTCCAGATTGCCGACAACATACGCAAGATCCTTCCAGGCCTAATAACCACCTACCTCTATCCGTCGTTGCAATTCATTCGGGCGAATTGTGTCGAAATTGTTGCTTCAATCGACTGCAGTCTCGTACTGAAGTTTTTGGAGTTACTGGACTATAGATTGAGACCATTAACTGGGAAGGACGACAGACCGCCGCCCGCGCCGCCCTTTTTGCAGCTTATGCGTAAGTAATAAGGTTTCTTTTAGAATGTAGCTGGGTAACTGCAGTGTTTCATTGAAATTGGTGTTTTTTTTTTAATGAAAGTACTCCGCCATCAGCGCCATCTGTTTTGCAGCTTAGTTTTATTTGTACTTTAGTAGTGGGTTGATTACTGAGATAATTCGATTTGTGACGTAACAGCATGTGGCCTGGGAAGAGATCCGTGCCCCTTGGTGGGGACATAATGGGTTGATGATGAGCATCATATATTAACTCTGCGAGCGCACAGCAAACTCCAACATTCCTGCATAGCGTAGTCGAAATGTTTCACAAACATATAACGTCGGACGAACTTAGTGACGATTTATGATCTATTTGGCGAAAAATTTTCCTTTATAGTGAAAGAGCAGGTACGATCACCACCTCTGTCTTACAAGAGTTTTCAGATTGATAACTTATATTTTCCCAAGATGTAGATTCCCAGAATATGGGAGTGTCCGCTTCCAACCGGTCTTTTTTAGAAATCCATGACGGAAGCCTATGTCCAGAAGTGGCCTTGTGGCTGAATGATGATGATGATAATGGGAGTGTTTGGTAGAAAGCTATAAATCATCATAATCATTCAGCCACAAGAAGTCGACTGCTGGACATAGGCCTCCTCCATGGATTTCCAAAAAGACCGGATGGAAGCGGCTCGCATCCAGCGTCTTCCTGGCACTTTTGGATGAAGTTAGGTAGGGGTATGGGTAGGGATAGGGGGTGAATAAGATAAGATAATGATTTATTTTTCTGTCCACAAATTACATTCGTATACAAAATAACATAGGATAAATGATACAATACAACAGAATGCACTATTTGTGGAAAGACTGGAGCCTGAACCAGATAAAAAGATCTGTATCTTAGGTTTCCAGACCTCCCGATCTACAAAAGAACGGTATCATATTCGGCGCGTCATCAGCATAAGGTATACAGTATTATACGTTAGTATCAAAATAAAGGTAGAAAGCTAATGAAAGGCAAATGAAGGTAGAAAGCTAGTGACAAGGTAATCCTGAGCTTTTTTTGTCGAATTCCACCGTCCACATTCCCTCGTCCACAGCCCGCCTAGCCCCCGCGTGGGTGGTGTGGTCAGTGATATGGTCGGTAGGGGCCACCTGTGACCACAACGGGCGTGCGCTTTTCTCCGAGTTCGTGCGCGGACTTGCCGATGAGGCTAACCTGAAGCCGCCCATCCCGAAACAGGGCCGGGTCTACGATTACAGGTGAGGCTGCTAGTCCAGAATAATTATAATATGTCGACGTCGTCGGTAGCCCGTCGATATGACGGGTGAAACGGTGTAATTGTTTTAAGCGACACTTTTTGAAATGTCTAGGAGACCGTTTCAAAGATCATTTGCAAAATCAGAAAAAAATCGTTACATATAAACTATTAAATTGTTGGAAGCGCCAATAAGTACTCAGATATTTTTAAAACCTAGCTCAAAAGACGCAGAAAAATCTGCAGATTCCAAATATATAATTAACTCAGTGTAGCCCAAAATGTCGCTTAATACAAATAGCCTTTCACCCGACGACATTATTATGGTCGTATAGCCGATTCCGACAAAAATGACTTACATAATTATATCTTCAATCTGAGCTGGTCGAGCTGTTTCTATTCATCTGAGAAACATAAATTTCCATCTTATTCTAATCCTGGCATAATTCAGGTGCATAATGTCGTAAGTAGGTTCATTGAAACTCGCAGCCACGTTCTCCTGTAAAGTATAAAAATAACAAATCCGACCAAATGCTGCTGACGTCGAGCTACCCAACAGAGTGGAAAGTTACGTGATACAAGGGCTGCAAATAATATATTATATTCCACTCTATCGGGTTAAGCATTAAGACGGCTACAAAGTGATAAAATATATAATGTGTTTCACAGTTCGGAGTAGGCCATATCAGGCAACTCCATACAGTCGACGTCTTAAGTGGTAGCAGCCCTGGTAGTGGGGAGCAGACTCTATTTAAGGCATGCTGTTTAAAGCTACGTTGAGCACAATTTATTTGTTCAGCACAAATCAGCACAATTGTTTATTTACTTTTAAATTGTTTTGTTTGGAAGTTATTATCACCATCACTCATTATTCAAGAGAATGTGTTGACATTATTATTTGGATCAAACCCTTAGAATACACGATGGTGGCTTCACCGACCCGACCGAGGACGGTGAGCCGGCCAACCCTTACTGGTATAACTGGATGGAAGACTTGGACACGTATGAAGTGGACCCCGAATGGCAGTTTGCAGGTGAACCGTTGCTTTGAATTTTAAACAATGTTCTGATTTACTTGACTTAAAATGTATATAAAGAAGTGTGGTGCAACACTTTATTAATATATTTTTCAATATAGTTATTTGTTATAAGTAGATCAACGTGTGATAAAAAATGGATCACAAAGTTAATTTGATCAGGGCATGTCGCAATTTGAACTCTCTGAACGACTGTTTATGGGCAGTTTGCGAAATAGCAAAATCGAAGACAAAAACCATTCAAAAGGAAATTACTTTTTGAAAATTTCCTGGTATACACATAAAATGCTTCATTTAAATTTTGTATATAGTACATACATGAGGGAGAGTGAGGGCTATGTCCAGCAGTGGACTAATATAGCCTGATGATGATGATGACATACATAAGGTCACGTCTGTATCTCAGAGGGGTAGGGACTGCCACTGCCACCTGACACGTAAATGCCTTTTGCCTGTTTTAAATTATAGTGAATGAAAACCCGGCTTCGCTCGGCTAAAATATAGTCTCATAATGATATTCGACATTGTATCGACCACATATTTTTGCTCAGCATTTGCATCCCAACATCTGCAATTTTTGTTTTTGAGCGCAGCGTGGTATTTCTTTGGTGCGGGGTGGCTGAAGGCAGGGAGAGTTGAAAGAAAGGAGGTGAGGCCTTTGCCCAGCAGTGGGACACAAGAGAGGCAATGTAAAAAAAATCACACGTCCTATAACTTTCTTTCATCCATTCATGCTGTCACAGCGCAACCTGTGACATTCAAATTCTTTATTCCACATAGCACGCTTACTTAATGCTAAATAGCATTTTGTACTGGTCAACCGTTAAATTTGTTTTTCTTATAAATACTTTTTTTTATTATGTTGCCTAATTGTTACACGACAGACATCGAAGTCCCCACGCTCGATAACGTTCGAAGCGCCGCCATTCTCGGCTACAAGATAAACAATTACAACCACGTCATCTGCGTCGGTCCCACCGGCACTGGCAAGACGGTGACCATCACTTCCAAGCTGTCCCGGGGACTGCACAAGAAGTTTATCTGCGAGTTTATAGTGTTCTCGGCTCGGACTTCTGCTAACCAGACTCAGGTAAGCATAGACGAAGTGAAAATGACAAAAAGTAGTGAAGAGAGATTGATATATAAATCAGAATCAAATATTTTATTCATATTACAAACAACATTTTTACTTTATGAACGTCAAAGTTGTTAGTTTCACAATTAATAGATTACATGGAGAAAAAACTAACAAAGAAACTCCACATTTATTCTTTTCAAAACAGTTTTAACCTAATTAACAAACTTTCAAACTTAATATTACTCTTGGATGTGTTGAAAACTAGACACAGTTATCCTCTGATTAAATTTAATATTAAACTACTGTTTAATGCCAGACATCCTTTTCTTCTAAACAATCGTTAATTTTATAGTAAGGTTTTTTATCGTAATTTATATCGTAACCAAGTCATCTCACCGGCACGGGAAAGACAGTGACCATCAGTTCCAGTTTTCTCGGAGATTGCACGAGAAGTTTGTAGTGTTCTAGCAATAATGAAGAGAATTCCAGCTCGAACGTCTGCTAATCGGACTCAGGTAAGTATGGAGTGAGACTGAAAGAGTGAGTACGATCGATTGTAATAAACTGTAAACAAGCCATAAAATATGCGTTGGTCTCACTGCCTCGGGAAAGAAGGTGACCATCACTTCCGAACTTTCTCGGGATTGCACAAGAAGTTCATACGCGAGTTTATTTTGTTTTGTTAATTTTTTCAATTGTTTGCCGAAAACATGACATAAATTCATGCCTGTATCAAAACTTCAACCTGTGAACCAAACATTTATTATTAAAACAATTTATTTCAAATTTAAATTTAAATTTTAGTAATTAACGTAATTAATGTAATTTCGGAACTGCCGTCTAATTTAATAATTTCTAGATCCAAATTGTAAAATATGTGACGTCACACTATGAAGAGGGGGGTCTCACAAATGTGACCACCTGTGACAAGGATGGGGCGGGGTAAATAACACGCAATTAGTGTGACGTACCTACTTTATGGATTACCCCAGTAGTTTGCCCTCAAAAGGGAAATTTCCCCTCATCCGACTCCTAAAATATAGGATCCCCTAGTTTAGGAGTCAGGGACTTAACTAGTTACCTGTGTAAATAAATTGTTGTTTGTAAGTACTTACAGAACTGTGACTGACTTGGTCAATTTTATTTATTTATTATTATTTTATTGTGGAAACACTGCGAGGCTCGCTGAGATCTCGCGTTAGCTATGTACCTATAACAATATTGTGTAGGCGCGTTTCGGTCGCTAGTAGGAAGATTGACAACTGTGCACGTGGTATCTCAGGGTGCGTATACTGAGTTTTTTCATTCACTCTCGATAGTGAGAGCGTTTGCGATTTGCATAGGAGTGACAGAGAGACAACTAGATGGCGCGCTTTGTCACTCCTATGCAAAACGCAAACGCTCTCGCTATCGAAAGTGAATTACAAAACTCAGTATACGCACTCAGGACGTTATAGACGGCAAGCTGGAGCGGCGGCGGCGCGGGGTGTTCGGCCCTCCGCCCACCAAGCGGCTCGTGTTCTTTATTGACGACCTAAACATGCCGGCTTTGGAGGTCTACGGGGCGCAGCCGCCCATTGAACTGTTGCGCCAGTTTATGGACTTCTCCGGTAGGCAAATCACGTTGACTTTTCGATGAACATAACATAACATATTGTAAACTTTTAGGCTTGAATTTGCAAATGCGTCCGCGCCACCGAGCGGTTTGGCCGCAGATTCCAGCGACCGCGGCGAAGTAGCTTTTTGATTTATATGAAGCGGCCCGAGCGTCTCCGCTCTCCACACGTTCTTACAAACAACAAAAGAGCGTCCCGTCCGCTTCAAATGCACCGATACAAGTGAACACGTTGAATATCTTACGAGCGGCCGGGCCGCGCGACCACGCCGCTCGAAGGCGCGACCGCGCCGCTATTTAAATTAATCGTTACACACAATTGCTTGTAATTTCGTAGTGTAGCGGCCGGGCCGCTCGGTCGCGCGGACGCATATAATTACAGCCTAAGTCCGGATCCACTTACGGGTGTTGTTTTATCGGACGACGCGAGCTCCGTCTCTGCTCACCATGATTTAGCTCTGCGAATCTGAGCGAAACCTGGTCGGACTAGTCTGATAAAACAACCCCCGTAAGTTGATACGGACTAAAAGTTTACAACGTGTTGTGTTTACGAAAGTTTTAGTTATAACAGAACAGAACATAACAGAATCGCTCGTAGTTCGGCTGCCTGAGTAGGTTAAGCAATATAGAGCGCGGTCAGTACATGGTTGGGTGACCGTTCTATGACTAACGCTAGTTCCGTGCTTCGCAAGCCACGTTAAGCAGTGGGTGCCGGCTGCCGTCGATAGATGGCAGTCGTTAAGCCTAGTCAGAGGCCTTAGGGCGGCTTGAAAACTTCTGACAGTAAGACCAGCCACTAGTCTTACAAGCTTTCTCATATCCGGACTAGGCCCCTGTGGTGGAGTATGGCCTATACCTTCCTCAGGGAAGAGACCCGTGCCCCTCGGCGGGGACATAATGGGTTAAGTATGAAGATACTCGCGTTGACGTGTAGTGGCAATGTAATTAAATCGGCGCATTCAGGCACTTATCATTGTACTACAATCATCATCATCATCATTCAGCCACAAGAAGTCCAGAATTTCCAAAAAGACCGGTTAAAGTGGCTCGCATCCACCGTCTTCCCACCACTTGGATGAGATCGTCTGTCCATCTTGTGGCTGGTCGGGTCGGCTGGCTCGTGCTCGAAGGAATGACGCCAGAAGCATGGAACAGAAGCGTGGTGACGCTGTTCTTCGAGAAAGGGGATGTACTACAATGCATTAGCGAAATCTAGGGCCGGGTATATAAGTATAGGTCTGCATCCAGGCTGGTACGACCGCACGAACATCGGCGAGTTCCGTCAGCTCGTGGACGTCGGTATAGTGGCCGCCATGGGCCCGCCCGGCGGCGGCCGGAACCCCGTCAGCATGCGGCTTATGCGCCATTTTCACTACATCTCCTTCACCGAGATGGAGTACGCCAGCAAGGTGAGTGCTCACATACTGCTCAGTTTGCGTCTCATGAGGCACTTCCACTACATGTTGTTCGCTAGCAAGTATAGGCTATTTGACAGTGTGAAAAAAACAGTACTATTTATGTGTATTCGTATAAATTATGAGCTTTAACCTCACGCCTGGGTTGGCCGATTCGTTGATGACGTCACATGTCATTGAAAATGGCGTCTGTCATTCATTCATTCCTACATTGGTTGTCATAATTCCTTTGCGACGCCATATTGCCCCATATTTCAAAACTAAATTTTCGTTTGCCTTTTTTAGAAGAAATACACGAAAGAATTTAAAATTACCACTTTCTGAGGCCGCTACATCCAGCAGAGGACCAGTCTAATCGGACCAGTCCTCACTAAAACCCCTTCCTCCGCCTCCAGTACTCGATCTTCAGCACAATCCTCAAGTCCTGGACGCGTCACTTAACCGAGGGAGTCACGATTCGCGAGGAGCCCTTCCTCAAAGCCTCGCTGGATATCTTCACCAGCCTGGTGGTGGAGCTTCTGCCCACGCCGACGAAGTCCCACTACACCTTTAACCTGCGAGACCTTAGCAAGGTTTTCCAGGGAATGCTGATGGTAGAACCGGATCATGTTAAGGTAATTTGGGGTATTTTGCAGTATCTAGTTGTGGCACTTCATCATCAACCCATTTATGTCCCCACCGAGGGGCACGGGTCTCTTCCCTGAGGAAGGTATAGGCCATACTCCACCACGGGGGCCAAAAGTAGTTGTGGCACTACTTTTAGCTTAATCGAAATTTGTGTTCCTCGGAATGATTTCAAATCGGTTCTCGGAACTTTATTCCGAATACACTTACTTGACCTTTTGTCGTAAGAGTCCGATCAGGTTTCGCTCTTATTCGCAGAGCTTAATCGTGAATAAGCTTGTGTATGCGGAATAAAGTTAATAATGTCTAGTGCTTACGAAAGTTTTAAATAAAAAATCGGTTCTCGTAAATCTTTTTTGTTGCGTGGTGCAGTTAACTTATTGATTACTAGCTGGCTCGGCAGACATTGTTTTGCCATTTTATACCTTTGCCTACGACCTAATCTCAGAACTTCAAAATATTCACGAAAAAAAAAACACATAATGAGGTGTTACTGTTTCGGAGAAGTTTGATAATAACCACTATGGCACGAGATTTTTATATATTAGATTTAGCGCAGTCTATTTTCTCTGCCCTGCTGTTCCACGACTATTCCACATGAAATCTCTGCACACCCTTCCGGCATACAGGCATCAGTATATGAAGGGTACAGGGCTAGAACGATGAATGTCCTTTTTCCAACATTTCGAGATAATCGAGTTTGAAGTTTAAACTCTCAGCGTTACTGCTATGGAGCGAATATTTCTTTTTGAAACATCTCTTGACTCACAGCGTTCTAGTGTATGATACCTAGACGTAATGATATAGATCTAAAAGTGCTTCCATAAACAATAATAAAATAAAAAAAAATTTTTTTGGACATTCATCGTTCTAGCCTTGTACCCTTCATATGTAAAGTAATGTACAGCTTGTAAGTCAAAAATCTTAGACTTTGCGCTATGACGTAACTAGGGTTATTTGCCAGAGGGGTGGGCCATTGAATAGCGATGGTCTATGATACCAAATCCCAATGCGAGTACGAAGCAAACTGACATCCTCGGGATGGGCTTATACAATTATGGAGTTGTCTGGCTTTCCCCTAGCTACCGCAATAGGTTTGCAATACCAAGCTTGTATCTCAGGAAACTTCGTTTTCTAGGACGAGAACGAAGTGATCAGACTGTGGTACCACGAACACCAGCGCGTTTATCAAGACCGCCTGGTCAGCGACGAAGACAGGCAATGGTTTATCAAGTAAGTCGAGTTTCCTTTACAAAATACTGGATGTGACGTCTGGATCGTCGGAAAAACTTAGCACCTAGTTTTAAAAATATATTAGTAAATTCCACAATACTTCAGTGTTTTTGGAAGTAGTATGATGTTATTGGAAGTGGAGGTTAACTCAATAATATTTTGTATATAGTACATTACTGCAGCGGCCAGCAAAATAGGCATTGATGGACGAACGTGGAAATGTGGGCCGAGGCGAAGCCGAGGCACTCATACGTGAGTCCATCAATGCCTAGTTGTGGCCAAGGCTTGTATATTATTTGTATATGATAGTAACTTGCAAAATATTTAAATGTTTTTGGACGTAGCCTGACGTTATTGGTAGTGGAGGTTAACTCAATAATATTTTGTACATAAATATGAACATATAAATATACAGGCATATGCATTGTCTCTGGCCCCAATAGGATATCCTGTGTCGTCGGAAACTGAAACAGCGGCATCACAAACATATGAACGTCCTAGACCTGGGGTTTTTTTTGTCCCCACCTGGGGTTCGAATCCGGGACCTCTTGCATGGTAGGCAGAATGTATTTGTTTCTCTGACGTATACAATAATGGTCGGCACAGCCTTCTAGGAGGATTTTTAATTATTAGAAGGGAATGGCTACGTTTTGGTTTAGGTGCCAGTCCATATCTAGTCCCCATCTAATCCCTAGCTAGTCTTGGCGATGCTCGACAAAAAATAGAATAAAAGTATTTTTGGCAAATAAGTATCTTTAACAAAAGTAGTTTACCACAGTACCTACGCTGTTACAGCCTTCTAAACGCGAAGATTAAAACGGAGTTCGGCAAGGAGCCACAGGGAGTGCTGGGTGGTCATATGATGCTTTTTGGAGACTTCATGGATTTGGGAGCTGATGAGAGGAAATACGTCGAGATCAACGATCCCGACGAGGTGATTGCCATATATAATGATCTCGCTATCATCAGGCACAATACAGACTTACTTTCATTCTTGGTTTTTGTTGTTCGTAAAACTGAAATTTGTAGTTTATTATGTAATTTTGGTACATTGCGTAGCAGCGTCTACTAGTTAATGTGTATGTCAATTGCCTTTGCAACGTACAGCGAATTGTATAATAGACCGCGAATTGGCCATGCTACTTATTTTTGATATAGGTACAGGTCAGTTAAGTAAAGCTGGCACGTTCAACACATTTACACGTTGCGCTTGTGTAGTGTCTGTGAATAAGCGCGCATGCGCATCATGAAAAGTCTGCCCGTCTCTCTTGCGCGCGTTCTAGCTTATGAGTGTGAAGGGGACAGTTATAGTTTTACTTTTGCTACTGTGTATATATACAGCGTGATCCTTTTGGTATTCAACCGTATGTGCGTTTCAATGAGGGATTTTTCTGACAGCTAAGAAAAGTAGTTCCAAATGCGTTTCCAGAAGGACTAAAAAAAAACGAATAGCCTTCAAGGTGTCAGTTAGGTATATTGTATTGAAAAAAACTAACATTTTCAATACAATATAACTCCGAAAGGACAATCATTTGGCTGTTGGCGTCATAGTAACTTTTATTCAGCTCGCTGAGACCTATTCGATGATGTATCACACATGACTATTGGGCAGAGGTCCAAAACTGCATTCCTTTGACAGCCGTTACATTTTTTTTTTAGTTCTTCTGAAAACTGCTCATTATGATAATAATATATAGCAATAAATAATCTAATAATAAGTCTGCACTTAAACTAGAGTCGCATTTTGAATCAAAATCATTAATTTTTAAACATACTGTATAGTGAAATTGCATAAGTGTGAGTACTGTGAACGTGCCAGCTTTAGATAACTGACCTGTATACTGTGTTTGCTGACGTCATACAAAAGTCATTTATAGTCAAGGCTCTTTCATTGGACATACTAAAAAAACATAGACTTATTGACAAATCTGATATAGAAATTGTACTGGAAGCATAATACGGTATTTGACATGACCAACAATAATTATTTGATATGCTCAATTAAAACAAAAATACAAAATATTTCGGAAAATGTATCGCCTTTGCCTAGCAGTGGAACACAATCGAGGCTACGTAAAAAAAATCTATTTTAGTCAATGACTAGTTATTACAATTTTTAAATAGATGAAACATAAGTGCTTTGAAATATGACGTCATAATCCGGTTTTTTCATACAAAATCAAAAGTAACTCATTTGATATTTTGTCAACTACCCAATTCTCGTGATGCTTTTGAGATTTCCGTTCATGTTCAAAAATGTAGCATGGCCAATTGGACGTAGTTTACCATAAAGGTTCCAACAGACACAAAGTGAGTTTTGAGATATTTGAGTTTTTAGGTTTAAGCTGATTTACGCTCTCCATACATGTTTGCACTACCATATGCCGTAACTTTGCACATACTCATCGGATCGCTATGAAAGTCTTTGGTTCTTAAAATATAGATCATAGTGGTCATTTTGGTATATCGTCGCTGTCATTTCAAAAAGTCGTATGTGAAAACAGACTGTTTTCAGAAAACACCAAAAACTAATTTTTTCTGTGACTGTTGGACCTAGGAAAACATTTTTTATGGGATTAGCTTTCTTTTTCCTGTATCTATTTATGTATGATGTTATTGTAACTAAATTCAAGCTGCGTCATAGGTTTTTGTAACAATGCGACACAAAAATCTAACATACGACTTTTTGAAATGACAGCGACGATATTTAACTCGTGGTGTGTTGGAACGTTTTTGCTAAACTACGTCCAATTCTTGTTCTATGAAACAGGCGCTTGTATAATCTGTCAAGAAAATGTAGACATTAAAGAGTTCGGTTTTGCTCGGACTTTTTGTCTGCATTTGTTAACAGCTTGCACTTACAAGCATTATATAAATTAAAAACTTGAGCTTTTACATAAATTAAGGTAATGTGCTTCAATAGATATAGTAAATGTTTAGGTTTTTCAATAAAACAATTAGTTAACTTTCACTTCCGGTTTCTAGTATTTTTTGACAAACTGGGCCCTTCATCATCAACCCATTATGTCCCCACCGAGGGGCACGGGTCTCTTCCCTGAGGAAGGTATAGGCCATACTCCACCACGGGGGCCAAGTCCGGATTGGTGGAGGCTTGTAAGACTAGTGGCTGGTCTTACTGTCAGAAGTTTTCAAGCCGCCTTAAGGCCTCTGACTTGGCTTAACGACTGCCATCTGTCGACGGCAGCCGGCACCAACTGCTTAACGTACCTTGCGAAGCACGGAATCGCTCGGAAAAAATGCCACTAGCGTTAGTCATAGACGGTGACCCATCCATGGACTGAACGTGCCGTATGTTGCTTAACCTTAGTGATCGTTTACGATCACTCAGGCAGCCCAGGCTACGAGCGATTCTTCAACTGGGCCCTTAGTGCGAGTTTTTTCATTCACTTTCGATAGCGAGAGCGTTTGCAATTTGTATAGGAGCGACAGAGAGACAACTAGGTGGCGCGCCTTGTCACTCCTATAGAATATGAGTTTACGTTAACGCGATCGAGTAGTTAAAAAAACTTGCACTAAGCACACTGTAACCTTGCCGTCCGCAGCTCAACGAGGTCCTCCAACGTTACCTGGAAGACTACAACCAGTCGACCACAGCGCCTTTGGGGCTGGTGCTGTTTGACGACGCCGTAGCCCACCTGTGCCGCGTCGCGCGCGTCGTACGCCAGCCCATGGCCAACGCGTTACTGCTTGGCATGGGCGGCTCAGGTGATACACGACGGCTTTACTACTTGGCATGGGCGGCTCAGGTGATACACGACGGCTTTACTGCTTGGCATGGGCGGCTCAGGTGATACACGACGGCTTTACTGCTTGGCATGGGCGGCTCAGGTGATACACGACGGCTTTACTGCTTGGCATGGGCGGCTCAGGTGATACACGACGGCTTTACTGCTTGGCATGGGCGGCTCAGGTGATACACGACGGCTTTACTGCTTGGCATGGGCGGCTCAGGTGATACACGACGGCTTTACTGCTTGGCATGGGCGGCTCAGGTGATACACGACGGCTTTACTGCTTGGCATGGGCGGCTCAGGTGATACACGACGGCTTTACTGCTTGGCATGGGCGGCTCAGGTGATACACGACGGCTTTCGTGTGGCCAGCTGAAGATGGTAGCCGACAAAAAACAGAAAGAGAGGAAGTAATATGAGAGAAAAAGAGAAAGTGACAAAGACATAAAAAGAGAGGATATAATAAAATAAGACATAAACGGGGGCCTAGTCCGGATTGGTGGACGCTTGTAAGACTAGTGGCTGGTCTAAATGTCGGAAGTTTTCAAGCCGCCCTAAGGCCTCTTGGCCTAAGGACTTGGCTTAACGACTGCCATCTATCGACGGCAGTCACCACCGACTGCTTAACGTACCTTGCAAAGCACGGAACCGCTCGGAAAAATGCCACGTTAGTCATAGAACAAACAGTTGCTTAACATTCGCGATCGTTTAAGATCACTCAGGCACGAGCCAGTCCGGGGTCACGAGCGATTTCGGCCCCACACTAGGATACCCTATGTCGTGGGAACCAGAAACAACGACATCACAAACTTGTAAACATGCAAGACCTGGGTTTTTTTTTGTCCCCCAGCCGGGACTCTAACCCGGGACCCCTCGCATGCGCCACAGAGGTCACCGAATAGAAAGAAATAAACAGAGAGAGAGAGACAAAGGGATAAAGAGGAAAAAAGGGAATTTCTTTCGATATTTATTGCATTGCCAATCAAGAATCGCATAAACGGATTCTGTGGCGATGTGAAGTTCGGCGGGACAGCTAGTTGTGTATAAAAAATAATAGATAATATTTTAAACCACTCACAGGCCGCCAAAGTCTCTCCCGTCTCGCTGCCTTCATGGCGGAGCTGCAATGTATTCAGATCGAGATCACAAAGGCCTACGGGCAGGGCGAGTGGCGCGATGATCTCAAACAGACCATGATGAAAGCCGGCGCTGATAATAAGGGCACCGTGTTCCTGTTCTCTGATGCCCAGGTAAGTTATTACCTGTTTGCAGGTGTCCAGACCTATACAGATGGCGCCTTACTCTTTGCTCCGTTACGTGGCTCCATACCATGCAACCCTTCCAGATTCCATGTCGACGTTGCGTTTAGATAAACCGACAAACATAAAATGCTAACAACTCTTAGTTCGAAAGTAAAAATGTAGAAATTGTAGGAATACATTACGACGTTACTTCCCTAGTTTGTTCGTTTAAATAATTTTGTTTAACGAACTAAGAAGTATTTACATACAGGCACCTATCTTGCTTCTGTCCCCACACTAGGACACCCTGTGTCGTGGGAACCAGAGACAGCGACATCACAAACATGTAAACATCCAAGACCTAAGACGTAAAAACGTCCAAAATTATAATAAATTATTTATGAATAGACACTTTTTCATTTAAAGTTTCAATCTAGCACAAAATGGGGCTTACAGGCGCGTCGGACTAAGAAAATACTAACAAAACACCAAAAATCTCATTTTGCAAAAAAAAACAAGTTTGTCCGATTTTCCAGCCGCGACTATGTCAACTTCACGCTCCACCCCTCTATAGGGAAATGCGACCGAATGGTCTAACTGTCCAATTAATCAGTTGTTTCATCATCAACCCATTATGTCCCCAGCGAGGGGCACGGGTCTCTTCCCTGAGGAAGGTATGGGCCATATTCCACCACGGGGGCCAAGTCCGGTTTGGTGGAGGGCTTTCCGGAGTTTCCGATGCGTGCCTTGACCAGACATTTACAATGCTATTCATGGAGAAATTGTATGACGTCTGTGTATCCTTGGTATTTATTTAGGTACTTATCCAGTGATTAGGTGCAGTGTATTAAACCGATTTTTGACATGGATTCTAACGAATTTTCTCTGTCCATATTTCGGTGGAATTTTGTCTGGTTCGTTTACTAGAAAACGACAGCACAAGGTTGTGGACAGACGAGACTAATTTCAAAGATATCATCATCAACCCATTATGTCCCCACCGAGGGGCACGGGTCTCTTCCCTGAGGAAGGTATAGGCCATACTCCACCACGGGGACCAAGTCCGGATTGGTGGAGGCTTGTTAGACTTGTGGCTGGTCTTACTGTCAGAAGTGTTCAAGCCGCGCTAAGGCCTCTGACTTGGCTCAACGACTGCCATCTATCGACGGCAGCCGGCACCAACTGCTTAACGTGCCTTGCGAAGCACGGAACCGCTCGGAAACATGCCACTAGCGTTAGTCATAGAACGGTGACCGGATGGGTCACTGGACTGAACGCGCCCTATGTTGCTTAACCTTAGTGATCGTTTAAGATCACTCAGGCAGCCCAGGCTACGAGCGATTCAAAGATATAATTGAGTTTAATGTGGTGTGAATGAAACTCATATGAGGGATCGTCTTCCAGATCAAAATGGAGTCGTTCCTCGAAGACTTAAACAACATCCTTTCCTCTGGCGACGTGCCCAATATCTATGAACCCGAAGACTTGGACCGCATATTCGTGTCGGTCCGCCACGCTGTGATGGAACAGAACCTCGTTGCTACGAAGACGAATCTCTTTGCGTGCTATCAAAGGAGGGTCCGCGCCAACTTGCATATTGTCATCGTCATGAGTCCTGTTGGAGAGGTAAGGAAGATTATACAGTTTTGTTTTTTGGAAATGTTTTTTACTTCTGGCTTTTAGCACAATAGGACTTTTTGTTGCTATCATCACCTTTTGATTGTAGACATCGAAGGTACTATACATTTTGCGTGTTAGATGTAGGTAATGAAAATATTTATTATGAGTTTTTTAGCAGAACGTCGAATAAAGTAGGAATCAATGCATCTTGTGAACTATGTAAATTAACCGTTTTTTCATGTTTTCTCGTTCCAGTTGTACGAGTTCAATAAAAACTGACACTACTTCTTTACCCCCTCTCTATGATTTTTTCTATCCAAAGCCAAAACCATTATGGCGCTTTGTTTACATAGTCCACAAGTTACATTGATTTATCTTTACGTATTGTTCGGCCGCTGGGAGTATACGATCCTGACACATATGACTAGTGATGGGAGAAAATCAACGTTATAATTCCTTACGTTATTCTTAACTAGCTTTTGTTACTGCCTCACGATTAAGTAGTTTTGTTTTTTAGACGACCTTCACTCAGTCATCTCTTGTGCCATTTTCGCAGGCATTTTAGAAGGGTCATCATCTTTTTTGTGCCGAATGGCGCTGTTGTGGCGAGCTGTGCGACCTTTTATTTGAGCCCAGATCAGCTCAATCGCTTTGTACGGCAGTGGTTCGGAGAGATTCTGGGAACGCGATAATCATTTTCTAAAGCCTGTTCGTCAACTTCGTATCGTTAGAGGGACCGTTATTATTTTTGTTATTTTTGGTACGTCACTACAAAAAAATACGGTTTACATAACCTTGTGACAGCGTAGTAAGGATTTTACGCACGAACATTAAATATTGATTTCTTCTTATTTAACATTTAAATCACTGTGCAAAATATAACATTGATTGTAAGTTTACACAATGATATAGTTTCAATGACAATTATTTGCTATTAGGATAAATAGGACATAAAAATATTTTAATCGAAAATTTAACGCCACTTCAAGGTTTCGTCGTCCGTTCTAACATGACCTGTCAGGATCGTATTCTCCCAGCGGCCAATGAATAAATGTATTTACCAACTTATGGAAATTATCCACCTACATTCGACCGATAGAGCATTTTATAATTTGTACACATTTTTTGATATTTCTTTTATTCTTTCCTATCTATTTTAAACTCAAAATTTAAATTTACATGACCCACTCTAGATTTGTTTTGGATATTCCTTGCACCTTTTGACGAAACACTAGGTACTATTGGCAACTTTTATTTATCGAAATGAAACAGTTTTGGCGAGTGCATTTATTTATATTAAATTCTATAATTCGGTAGTTGACACGACCAACAATAAATTATTTGATATGCTCGATTAAAACAAAAATTACGAAATATTTCGGAAAATGTATCTCTTTTAGTCAATTACTAGTTATTTCAATTTTTAAATACATTAAACATAAAAAGAATGCTTTATGCAAGAAATATGACGTTACAATCCGGTATTTTCATACAAAGTTCCGTTTTATTTGATATTTTATCAACTACCCAATTTACCTAAACCCCTCCACTGACACTCAGTGCTATTGGTAGGGGAGCCCAAGAGGGGATTTCGGGAGTTACTAAAGCGCGGCAGATTAACATACAGGGAGATACCTTGTACCAGGTAAAGTACCTCCACCAAATATGAGCCCCATATATATGGTCGCCTGTCAAGGATAAAGGATCAGATTAGTAAAAAATAATTGATCATCAGAAATTCTCGAGCGCGTCAGATTAAGGTAGGGTGAGTTAATTACATGCTAAAAAGTGTATATTCCACTAATCTGACAATTTTCGCGTGACGTAGAGAAGTAAGAGGGTTACAAACTTGTAAAAAAAAACGTTATCTCGACTTTCTCGAGCGTGGCTAATTTTTTTTTATTTTGAAGAAAATAATTCAAGGATAATGAAAAATATAAAATCTGACGATTTCCATAAGCCGAAGTAAGAAAAAATAATAATTACTTATTATTTTTTCTTACTTCGGCTTTACAGTTACAGTTAACTTTACAGTTTAATGCGTGCAGCTATGGGGAGGATGAGGATGGAATCGAGCCAGAGGACGAATATGATTTTACCGATGAAGAAGATGATGATTAAAAAAAAACTACGCAAAAAAATTTAATTTTTTAAAATTGTTTTCTTATAAATACAAGCATTATACTTAAAAAACCTGTACATTTTTATTTGCATGCTATTTCTTCTGCTTTTCAATTGATTAACTTCAATGATTTGAAAAAATATTTAAAAAAAAATTTTAATTGTCAGATTAGGCGATTCCCTCTAGATAATCGTCAGATTATGAGACAGCACGTCTAGGGCATTAAAAAGAACCATATATATCTTAATCTGACGCGCTCGAGTATTTCAAAATGGCGAATTTTTTTGCACATTCTAATAATGGCCGCGAGTTTGCGTTACATCCAAATCGTCAGATTATTATATAAGAGCTTTTTTTTAGGTGCAAATAACATCCCCTTAGAAAATCTGACGCGCTCGATGAAATTTTTTTTTTTCATTTTCAACCCTTACCTACGACCACCCCCATCATTGAAACAATCAGATTAACATACGTACATTTCCAAAAATACGCAGGATATAGATGCTATCAACGCGCTTGAGTATATACATGAAACAGTTTTTTTTACATTTTTGAAAATTTATAGTCGCTCCCCCCAACGATGAAAAGGTATATATTAGGTCTTTACCTATGAAATTGCCGTTATGCATGAAAAAATTTAAACGAATTTTTATTGTATTAATCGAAGTAATCACCCATGCAATCAATGCATCTTTTGCCAACGCAGTGGTGGTTTGAAATCAGCTGGACGGGAGGCAACAAATTCTTCAAAGGCATTTTGTACTGCCTCTCGGGTATTGAATTTTTTTCCCGCCAAGAAGTTGTCCAAATTCTGAAAAAAGTAGTAGTCTGTAGGCGCAAGGTCTGGTGAGTAGGGCGGATGACGGAGAGATTCCAACCCCAGTTCTTGCAACTTGGAGACCGTCTGCTGTGCAGTATGAGGTCGCGCGTTGTCGTGCAGGAGCAGCGGAGACGAGCGATTGACCAATGCTTGTTGGAGATGTGCCAGTTTCTCCATCATTGTGTTCAGTTTTTCACAGTACACATCTGCAGTAATGCTCACCCCGTTTGGTAAGAAGCTGTGATGAATCACACCGGCGCTAGACCACCAAACAGTGACCATCAATTTTCTAAGGGTGAGTTTTCGTTTAGGGCATTGTTTAGGTGTTGAACCAGGATCCAACCAACTTGCTGAGCACTTGCGGTTATCAAACAGAATCAATTTTTCATCGCAGGTAACAATGCGGCTCAAAATTCCTTCATTTGTGTATCTGTTGAGCAGTGCAAGGCATGTCTCGACGCGTACTTCGCGCTGGCGATCATTGAGTTTGTGGGGCACCCATTTGTCAAGCTTTTTTACCTTGCCAATTTGACACAAATGGACCAATATTGTTTTGTAGCTAACGTCGAAAGCTGCTGCTAATTCAGCCGTAGTTTGTGTATCATCAGCTTCCACAAGCGCCTCTAATTTGTCATTGTCGACCAAAGTCTTCGGACGACGTCGAGGTTCATTTTTCATGTCGAAATTTCCAGAACGGAAGCGAGCAAACCAATAACAGGTGGTGTGTTGGCTTGTAGTGTTAGCTCCGTAAACGTCGTTGATGTTGCGTGCCGCTTGTGCCGCGTTGCTGCTACAACGGTACTCATATTCCATAATTAGTCGAATTTTTTACGTATCCATGATGACGACAAAGATTGAAATGCGATGAAAATGTAACACTAATCAATAAACAAATGACTACTTTTGGAAAAATAATTCCATGTTCATAAAATAAAATAAATTTGAAATTAGAATTCTTAGCCAAATAAAAATTTTTTTGATTTGAAATGGCCAGTACTGCAGAACGGCAATTTCATAGGTAAAGACCTATTATTATATGACATTTTTTCTTCTTATCATCTAAACTTCACAATCAAATAGGTCTCTATGACGCTCGAGTAAATCCCGATTTAGCATCATGGGCTCCCCTACTATATCTTCAATGGTTATTTGATTTATTTATTATACCATAACAACTTACAGTTGCCGAGAACGCTCTTATTGTTACTATAACAAGTACACCATACTAATACATCAGTTATCCTTCCTCCCAGATCTTCCGCGCCCGTCTGCGCCAGTTCCCTTCCCTAGTGAACTGCTGCACGATCGACTGGTTCAGCGAGTGGCCCAAGTCGGCTCTGGAGTCCGTCGCCATGCATTTCTTCCACAACATGGATGAGTTGCAGACCACGGATGAAATCATCGAGGCTTGCGTCGTGAGTGTACTTAATAATGAATGAATATATGAATTAATGAATGACCATTTATTGCCAAGAACAGATGTATTTCATACTTATAATAACTTATGAGAGACTAAATTAAAAATATACAATTTTAAACGAGATCTTGAGTCGAAGAGCTTAGCAATAGGACTGTCGCTCAGCCTATTCTGGGCTGGGCGTCCTATAGCGCTGATTTTCAGATAAATTAATATCTTATACTAAAAATTGACATTATATGAAAGGTTCTTAAGCGGTCTACATAATAATATGTTCAGCATTAGGGACATAGGTCTTTTTTAAAGACTATGAGTATGACTATAATCATCAAGGCACTCGGTATTCTGATTATACAGATTAATGTTTCTAGCCAAGTTGATTGTTTCGAACGCTTTAATTTGTGTACTAAAATATTATTAGCAACAATATCATTGTCTAGCGAAAACTAGATTCACTCCTCTGACGAAAAATTAAATAAGTGCATCCAGAATTAAGTTATGAATGTGTTGTGCTTGCTAAAGTTTTTTTTTAAAAAAGGTTCATTCTTGTGAAGCGATGTATGTGCCTATAATGTAAATGTTTTTGTAGTACTTCAATGTTTATCTTTGCCAGTCGGTGGGCTGCTTCGCCCACCAAAGCGTGGTGGGGGCCAGCGCCCGCTTCCTGGCTCAGCTGGGCCGGCTCAACTACGTCACGCCCATGTCTTACATGGAAATGCTGGGCGCGTACGCCGATATGTTCAAGAAGAAACAGAATTCCATACTCGTGGAGTCGGATGCGCTCAAAACGGGTGAGCACTTTACTGTACTCACTTCACTTTACTGTGTGTACGAGCAGAGGAGAGCGTGTGCAACTCAACTCTGTCTCACAGAAGATGTTGTAGGTTGGAGAGCGGTGGTAGTTGAAGAAAGTAGTATATGGATTTTAGGTTGTCATGTTTTATTTCTCAGTGTGCACAGTTACATGTTTGTTGACGTATGATGTTATTGAGACGAAAAAGCTAACTATTACATTGTTGAAGACGTAAGATGTTACTGAGAGGCAAAAGCCAACAAAGATGTACGGTGCTAGCCCGTACACTGTGTTTTAGTGACTGCTTATACTGAGTTTTTTCATTTCACTTTCGATAGCGAGAGCGTTTGCAATTTGTATAGGAGTGACAAAGAGACAACTAGGTGGTGCGCTTTGTCACTTCTATACAAATAGGCTAGTTTCCTAAAAAAAATTTAATTTGTCCGTCTTTTAGGTTGTAAAAAAATATTGGATACGTATTTTTTCTTTTCTCGATTAAACAAAAAATAACAAAGATATAGCCCATTGAAGTTACGTGTGACGTCACTCAGTGCTGCATTTTGTAAAGAAAAAATACGTATCCAATATTTTTTTATAATCTAAAATACGGACTAAATAGAATTAAATTATTTTGACCCTGGAAACTACCCTATTGCAAACGCTCTCGCTATCGAAAGTGAATGAAAAAACTCAGTATAAGCACTCAGTACTGTTTGATGTGTTAGACGCGAAACGCGTCGCGCATTGTCTCACACAAGTATTGTTGTTGGTGGTGGTGTTTTCGTGTCTTGCTTCTGAGTGCTTAGTGCGAGTTTTTTTAACTACTCGATAGCGTTAACGTAAATTCATATTCTATAGGAGTGACAAAGCGCGCCAGCTAGTTGTCTCTTTGTCACTCCTATACAAATTGCAAACGCTCTCGCTATCGAAAGTGAATGAAAAAACTCGCACTAAGCATGCTGCTTGAAAAAGTGGGAGGGAGGGCGGTGCATTAACTAACCGCATGGTGCTGGTGGGATATTGGCGGAATTTAGCAAAGTAATTTTCTCAATTTAATACTTTACTGTACTTTTTAGGGTTCCGTACCCAAAGGGTGAAACGGACCCTCCTACTGAGACTCCGCTGTCCGTCCGTCCGTCTGTCACCAGGCTCTATCTCATGAACCGTGATAGTTAGACAGACAGTACTACAAATACTAAAAAACAGAATAAAATAAATATTAAAGGGGGCCCCTCATACAATTTCACTTCATCAAACTTCCTAGATCATTCAAATATGAAGCCCTATTTAATGCATTCACTTTATTTACTAGGTATTTCAAAAACATAAACCTAATAAACTCGGCAAAACGTGAGCTCAGTTCTAGTGATTGGTACCTCTGCCTACCCCCTCGGGGATAACGGGTGTGAGTTATTATTATTATAAACATAAAATAAACATGACATAAACATAACATAAACATTAAAAAAACATAACATAGACATAAAATAAACATGGGAGAGGCCTATGTCCAGCAGTGGACAACCGTAGACCGATGATGATACAGGCCCATAAATTGCTTCTGGCCCCGCACTAGGATACCCTGTGTCGTGGGAACCCGAAATAGCGACATCACAAACATTGTAAGCATCCAAGACTTGGGTTTTTTTTTGTCCTAAACATACTAAACCCCAGGTTTCGTTGGCTTGACCTGTCTTTCCTGACTAAGCTGTCAGGACGGTATAAGTGCTGTGCAAGCTCACTTCTAAACATCTAAACAGTGCACCAGGCATTGCAGTGTCGAGTAGTCCCTTCACATTTCTACTGTGAGTGAAGATTCCATTGAACCCTATAGAAATCCTCGCAGTACATCACACTAATATTATAAACGTGAAAGTTTGTGTGTGTGTTTATATGTTTGTCAGTCTTTAGCGCTGAAACGGCTGGACGGATTTAATAAAATTTGGTATGGAGTTAGCCGATACCCTGGATTAAAACATAGGCTACGTTTTACCGCGGGGAAATATCTTATTCCTACGGGAAAATCGATGAACCGCGGGTAACACCGCGGGGCACAGCTAGTAAAAAAATAGTTTACACCAATTGGTCGTACGTGAAGGTCTCAACAAGCTGAATCAAACGGAGGTAGAAGTGAAGCAGCTGCAAATCGAGCTGGCTGAACTAGCTCCGCTCATGGAAAAGGCCGCGCGGGAAACTGCGGCCGTCATCCAGCAGATCGCCGTCGACACGGTAAGTCTGCCACTTTAGTTGCAAACGGCTGGTTCAGACCTGCACGTTATAAATTGGGTCTATGCCCCAAAATAGTATATTTCATTACAAGTGCGGAAAGCCTGTTGACAGTCGGAACAAGTTGCAATGACGGTTCCGCACGTGTACTGAACAACTATTTTGAATACATACAGTTGCGAAAAAATGACGCAATTTAATAAAGAAAATTTTTGGAAAATGGCGCCAACCGTGAAAGAGATTTTTTTTTCTTCACCCATTCTGGGTAGGCAAAGGGAACTAGCCCATACAGCCAAGTCTTCAGTAGATTTTTTTTATTGATATGAAATGAAAATGAAATTTAATGAGATGAAATCAAATGAAACCAAACCTAACTCAATTGAATCAAATCATTAAATCTGTTATTGAAACAAATTATAGTAAGTTCTTTGTAAAAATATTTGCATGAATCATAAAAACTTCGTGGTTGATTTTTTTTCTTTTTAATAGACATTATTTTGACAGTTCGGAAAAAGAACGCACGAGTGCGGAAAAGGCAAAGAAAAAGCTCGAGTGTGTAATAGCCCACTTTCCGAACGCTATAAGTCCCTGCAAAATGCCACTTTTTGAGCAACTGTATTAAAAAAACAATTAAAAGTTTACATGGCAGTGGACAGCAGGTGATGTCTTTTCTTTCAGTGCCTTAACTACTATAGTCCATTCGCGTTAAGAAAATAGTGACTCATCGTTGTCCGCCGGCTTAGCGACGCCCCCCGGCCAATCAGAATGCTAGAAATTATAAAGTCGAGTTCACAGTGACCAGTTGAAGTCAGACCTTCGAACAAAGCGGTTGTGTATTGTGCGCATGTTACTCGTTCAACGTTTTGAAAATGAATACCTCACCTATTCAAAAGAATAAAAGTGGATCAATCATTCATAGTGGAGAAAGACGCATAATTTACAATGTTTATAAGTACTTTAAACTGAGCGATTCAAATGCGACGGTGGACTGCACAGTAATTAAAACGGCAAGTGCGTGTGGTGTGTCCGAAAATAGTGTCTACAAAATTATTAAAGAACAAAAAGATACTAACATTTTAAAATCACCAGTGAAGAAAAGAGCTCGACTATCCACGGTCGATAAATTAGATGAACAAGACAAATCTGCAATAAGGAGAAAAGTTCACTCAATATATTTGAATAATGACTATCCGACATAAGACAAAATTATTACACTTTGCGAAGCTGATGAAGATATTCCCGTTTTCAAACGTACCACACTTCATAAAATACTGCACGAACTTGGTTTCGATTTCAATAAACAAGATAGCAGAAAAACGTTAGTTGAAAGGGCAGATATTGTTTTATGGAGGCGTAAATATCTGAGACAAATAAAAGAATACAGAGAAGCTAATAAAACTATTTACTATCTCGACGAAACGTGGGTAAACGCCGGACATGTAAAAACAAAAGCATGGTTGGATACAACAGTGAAAAACAAAAGACAAGCCTTTGTAGATGGCTTATCAACCGGCCCAAAGGTGCCGACAGGAAAAGGCAAACGATTAATTGTCTTGCACATCGGCAGCGACAAAGGATTCGTGGAAGACGGTCTTCTAGTCTTTGAATCGAAGTCTACAAAAGACTATCATGAAGAGATGGATGGTGAAAGATTCTTGAATTGGTTTACGAAAATAATGCCTAAGCTAGAACCAGGATTTTAAAACATTTTTGTTAGTAAAATCTGTCTAACTTTACTTTATTCCATTAAACTTCATTTAATTTTAAATAAATATGTTTTAATTTTTACTCCACTGTGAATACACCCTTACCCTGTAGTTGCACCGATGAGTCACTATTTTCTTAACGCGAATGGACTATAGAGCATCGGACCTCAACCACTGTTTTCCTCTTCTGACGGTGTTTTCCAATTCAGAAAGCTGGAGGAGTTAAGGAACAGTCTTATAGTTCTGCTGGCTCTATACCGCTCGGATCTATAGATCCAGTGGATACATGATCAGAGAATATTTTCCAGTATTTGGCTCTTATTAAAGAAAACTGCTAAATAAAGTAAAGTGTGGGAAGGAAACTTGGAACTTACGTATTTTAGGCAGAAAGGTTACTCGGTCCTTCGAACTGGATCTCTAAGGATCTAAGTAAAGAAAAGTAAAAATGGTTTATAGCTAAATAAATTATGTTTCATGCATTAATTCGGTTAATTCATTAGTATTTTTTAGTAAATTTGTATTTAAATTAGTGTCATCTGTAATCTTCATCATGAACACGACCGGTCAGCCATATTTCTCCATGGTTTGAATTTTATATGGCTTGTCACCTTTTCCCATCTCCCTAGTGAACAAAAAGGAATACCTGTATCCTTGGAATTTTATTTTTTATGTACAATTACGCACGTTTGCGTGGTACACAGAATACTGGAGAAAGATTTTTTGAAATTTATCGGATGAGTCGTAAGAGATCAACTCAAATAATTTATTTCCATAAAAGATGATGTACTAATGACATGAAAGGACTTAACTTAGTGAGGGTAACGGGTATAAACAAACTTAACAAACTTTTTCTCTTTAAAATATTTGTATAGATAAAGTGTAGGTACTAAATCGATCTGCCCGGTCTCTGTGGCGTAGTGGTTAGCGCATCTGCGTACCATGCGAGAGGTCCCGGGTTCGAATCCCGGCTGGGCACAAAAAAAAAGAAAGAAACCCAGGTCTTGGATGTTTACATGTTTGTGACGTCGCTGTTTCTGGTTCCCACGACACAGGGTACCCTAGTGTGGGGTCAGAAGCAATGTATGTGCCTGTATGTAAATGTTATGTTAAATAAAATGTGTTCTGTAGGCCATCGCAGAAGAAGCGCGTATCAAAGTGGAGAAGGAACAGTCTATCGCCGAGGCCATGGCCCGAGAGACCACCGCTATGGCCAAAGACGCCGAAAAGGATCTAGGTATGTTATGCCCGTTGCTTAGCGAAGCCCATGTGGTGGACAAATATGGCCCTTCGTAATGGACTGTTACAGGGCCGAGATCTTCTCAGAGAGATAGAGAGATACGCGTGCCCACCGTAAATTACCCATTTTGAAATTAAAATATTTTATTCACTGAAAACACCTATTTCAAGACCTAACGTAATGTTAAATTAATTTCATTGCGAGGGCTAATAATTTTAATATTATTATCATATTTGTGTATCGATACTTAATTTTATGTATAATGGTGTAACTTTATTACCTGATTATACCTCTACGCTTAGCTTTAAATACACAGGTAATACATCTACATTTAGATTTAATTAATTACACAGGTGATACGTTCAACTTAAAATTCCTCTTTTGTGATTAACACCACAGACAATATTATCTACGGTTTTGTTTTAAAATATTTTTTTTTCTCTGTTATGTTACACATAATATTATGTTACTTCTCTGTATTATCCCTGTTTTTGGTAAATTACATCATTACTTCATTAAATTAAAAATATAAAAAACATAAGAATAAAGGAAAAAAAAAAAAAACACACACACACACACACAAGTACAGTCAATTAAATAAACCGCCCCGAGACATGTCCGACCCAAAGGTACCCATAACACTGGCAGCGTTACCGCGCTGCACAGCGAGGGATATCCTTTGCATCAAAAATGCCCCTGAGCGGTAGTCAAAGCCACGGTTCCTGAGACGATGCCCTATCTCCTTAACAAAAGCTTTCCCCTGGGTACCCCAAACTCCAGTGGTTTCTACGGCGAGTGGCACAAACAGATAGCTGCTCATCAGCTGGCTATATTTTGCACACTTGAGTCTAGCTGCAGCTTCAGCAGCTGACCCAGGTACGGCAGCCGTAGAACCCACGTGTGAAGGTGCGAAAGTGCATACGCAGGTGGCATCCCAAAGCAGACACCGACCCCTCTCCCACGGTATCAAAGTGAGACCGTCCGGACGCTTTCCATCACTACGCATCAACCCCAGCGGTTCAAGAACCGCAGGGATATCCGCCGAAATGAGAGCCCTCCGAACGATATCATTAATGGAATGATGCCGTGATAATCTGCCCGCGCTCCGAACGCAATAAAGCCCATGTCGGCCCCGCGAATCCACCTCCGCACCACAAACACAGCGATGCGGTTGACAGATGTCACAACCCAAACGTAGCGCCACCGCCACCCGCAAGGAATTGTCGTCTAAAAGAGTTCCCAGAAAGGGTGAAGGCAAAGCATGGAGCCATAGCCCGGAGTCAGGCTGGGAAACTGCCCGCAAACGCGCAAGTTCAACACCAGAGCACCGCTCCACAAGTTTATCCAGTGCTACTCGACACATCTCTTCGTCCCAAGCTCGCTGCCGATCAGGCTGCTCCGGCAAATCACTACTTGGACAAAAAGCCCGCCACAGCCCCAAAGCCTCCTCCGCAAAAGGAATGCGGAACCCGTCACCATTAACTCGTAAAATGCGAGTGACCAGGTCCAACACGCCCCGCGAGGAAGCCAAAAAAGCCGGCAGTTCAGTGTCCTGCAGACGACGAATGCCCAACCCGCCATGTCTAATCGGCAGCGCAGCCTGGGACCACTGGAAAGCAGTCATTTCAATGTTCATAACACACTCCAACAACTCCTTGAGCATGTTATCGTACATCAGTGACTCCTCTTTGTATAACCAGATGGGAGCAGTTCGCAGAGTGTACGTTAGCCTCGGGATGGACAGGCAGCTTCGCAAAATGACTAAAGCCACATGCGCGGAAAGTTGTTTAAGATGCGGCTTGGTCTCTGCCAGAATTTTTAACTTTGTCCGCAGTACCCCCGGCACCCCCTCAGGAAAAACTGGAGCACCCAAAATTGTAAACCCCGCCTTATCTAAGATCCTTACGGCCGGCATTAAAGCATCTACTCGCGTTTGCACAGCTTGAGGAAGTTGCCCTGAGCAAGGAAACAATTCACACTTTTGCGTGTTCAAGTGAAGCCCCAATGTCCCGAAGCTCCGAACCAGTGTCTCAATGTCATCCATGACCACCTCCGGACTACCCCCCAGAGTACCATCGTCCAAGTACCACGTGTTTAAAGGAGATCTCAATGAGGTTACCACATCCTGAATTGCCAGGCTAAACAGTAAGGGCCCCAAAGGATCACCCTGTTGCGCACCAACTTGTGACTCCACCAGTTTGTCACCGTAAAATAAGTCACTAGGTCTCGCATAGCACTGGTGGAGGAAAGGGTAGAGAGATGGGATGTGAGCCCGAACCTTACTTAAAATTACATCCCGCTCAACAGCATTAAAGGCGTTCCTAAGGTCAACTTTGACAATTATATCGTCGGAAGCGCTTCTGGAGTAAGCAAAAGCCCTAGTAGCATGAATTGCGGCCTCACAACCTAACGGAATGCCAAAGCCCAATTGCTGAGGTTGCAAATGTGAAGCCATGACGTTCCTAACCGCACCGCAACCTAGCTTAGCAACCAAACGACGAAGCACACTGCCTACTGCAATAGGGCGGATACCACCATCCTTCTTCTTCAGGGCGCAAAGGGAGGCACCATATAAAATCGGACAGACTTCTCTATTCACCATGCCCTTCAGCATGAAGTTTGCCAGATTACAGAGAGCACGCAACAGGGCAGCACCGTTATCTCCAGCCCCAGAAGACGTCAATTCCTTTAGTAGCTGCGGACGGATCCCATCTAAGCCCGCCGCAGAACCGCTATTAAATGAGCCAATAGCCTGTATAATATCTTGTACGTCTACTGTCAAGAACTCACTAGACAAGTTCGGCTCCGGAGGGAAATCCAAGCTGCGACTCGGCGCCGGGTGCTTAAGCCGCAAGGCTTTCAAAGTCTCGTCATTGTCATCAGCCAAGGTGCTATCCGACAAAAGAATACGTACTGCACCACTTAAGTCACCGTCGTGAACCTTGGCTTCAACAGTCTTATAAATTTGACGCTGGCCATTAGACGAACTTCTTGGCGTAATACCCGTCGAAAGCAGTCTGTCCAAACTACCGGCAGTGATGTTGTCTTTGACTTTGGAGGTTAGAGATCTGCTTGCGTCCTCAGCCGATGGAACCCTCAGACAGGAGTATGAGAAAGTCAGAAGATCATACCAATCATCTGCACCATTCGACTGAACGCACTTCTCAATTATTTGAGCTAGTTTACCGGCAGCCAAGTACCTCGCACCCTTGGGGACATGTTTTAAAACGCGAACCCGTTTCCGGAGTAAAGGCAAGTCGGATAAGGTTGGCGGCGGTGGAGGAAGGATGCTGACTCCATCCTGCACGACAGGTTGAGAAATGCCACCCCTGTGAACCCTACTGATATGAACGTTTAATCCACGCGGAACAACGAATTGTCTCGAGGAACCAGGGCAATGAGGGCAAACAGCCCTAGACTCACTCATATTGTTTTTAAAACATTTCGATGTTTGAAAAATAAGTATCTTAAAAAACAGGCAAAGTCTTGAAAAAACAATTACAAAGTATCGCAAATACAAAAACAATGTATATGTCAAAAAAGCGGAAATTAAATAAAAGAATTAAACTATGCCCATTAGGTGCAATAATAAATAATGTCCAAAAGCACAGCGCCAACAATCAAAAATAAAAAGCTATGATGTCAAGAGTAACTGAATTATAAAGAACATCTATTCATTAGCAATTTCAGTGCTTATGATTGAACTAATCGAGCCAAAAAAAAAAAAAAAAACTGCAGCAAAAAGTTCAAGCGGAAAAGGCAGCACTTTTACCGCATAAAGGTGTTGGAGTATTCTCAAGCGACCGTTGCAAGCGGGCGGACGATAATGCACGCGCAAGGTGCGTGACCCGATGCGGCCGGCTCGCCGACGACGACGGCGCACGATTCACCAAGCGCGCTTTGACGACTCGGAACAAAATGAAGCTCTCGCCGAAAAAATAGCCCTTGAAAGCAGAAAAACTGCTATATCTGCACAACCCGTGGATGGAATCTGACTATTTTTTCACTCTCCATGAGGATTTCTTTTTGGCTTTCCACGTATGTCACAGCGCGCCTTGACGACGCGTAAAATGGCAGCTCCCGACGACTCAATAATAAATGCCCCGAACTGAGACCTCGATAAGCAGCGACTGTAGTTAGAAGCACTGGTGGTCCGGTCTAGTAGGCAAACCCACGGCTCGCTCGGCTCTCTGTTCATTTTGTTTCTGTGTTGTGTCTTGTTGCTATAATACATGTTTTTGTCTTCGTCTTCTTTAAATTTAATTTCACAGGTGATACCTAAGTTTGATTTCCAGAGGAGGCAATGCCGGCCCTCCGCGCAGCCGAAGAGGCTCTCCAAGAGTTGAACCGTAACGATGTAGTTGAAGTGAAAGCGATGAAGAAACCCCCGGCCGGCGTCTTACTGGTCATAGAGTCTTTGTGCGTCGTGTTTGACATCAAGCCTGTCAAAGTGAGTCACGTTATAAACAAGTCCTCTCTTCGTGACTACCCACTGTTTGTTTATCCATTTTCGTCGTCCCTGCCTACCCCTCCGAGGTATACTGACTCTTATTACAGCCACCGAACAGCCAACGATCACCGACTGATATTACTACCACAAACGTCCTAACCTTGCGTACGTAAGGACGTTAGTTCAGCATCTCTACTCTGGAAATATAAACATTTCACTGAGGTAGACATCGTTATAAAAATATATAAAAACCTTGAGACACGGCGCTTGTTACCTTTTTAATTTTTGTGATTTTTATTGTTTATTTATAAAGTCGGAGAATACGTCGTGGGCCAAAACAACATTACCAACATTACAACTCAAAACAACATTAGCCGAGTCAGCTAGTCTCTATAATATTATTGTGTGAAAAATCTTCTAAGGAACCAGGCGCCAAGTTCGGTGAGAAGGTCCTGAACTATTGGAAGCCAGGATCCCTGATGCTGACAGACCCCACAGCTTTCTTGGAGTCGCTGATGAAGTTCGACAAGGAGTCCATCACCGAAGCCATGATCCAGAAGCTCAAGCGGTTCATCAATGATCCCAATTATGACCCGGCCAAGATTCTGAAGGTGATTATAATTATGATTCTTCGACCAAATATATCCCGTATTAGTAAAGGGCATGATAATACTAAATACTGCTTTGACGACCTCTGTGGCGCAGCGGTTAGCGCACCTGCCTACCATGCGAGAGGTCCCGGGTTTGAATCCCGGCTGGGGATAAAAAAAAAACAAACCCAGGTCTTGGATGTTTACATGTTTGTGACGTCGTCGCTGTTTCTAGTTCCCGCGACACAGGGTATCCTAGTGTGGGGCCAGAAGCTATGTGCCTGTATGTAAATGTATCATGTATCATTTAAATACAAAAATACCCGAAACGGATGTGCCTGCATGCAACGACTAATGAATGTCGATATAGCGAAAGTGATTTGTCGGAATCCTCCCTAAGTCCTCTGGCTACCCCTCTGGGATACAGGCGTGAGTGTATGTATCTATATCCTCCTAAGGCCCGACCTTGAAAATAACAATTGATTTTGTGATCACTTGAAGACATTGGGCCTCACGAGGATATGTGTATGATTCGATTATGTTAACTTTTTGGTCACTTTTATTATATTTGATGAATAAGGAAATTACACATTACGTCCAAGCGGCTCATTATTCATTCAGTCAAGATCTAAGGATGTTGAGGCATCCCATTTTCTTTTATATTTTACTATGAGCATTGTTGAAGTAACTCTACAATTACTTGAGAGCTTATTTTGGTGTACCTATGTCTATTTCACTGCTTCTTAGTTTCAATAAGAGAGTGAGAGAAAAAATGGGCTTAATCACCACGCCTGCGCCCGTTGGCATGGCGCCATTGTCATTCTTAGTGAGAGATATTGCCACTACGATTTACAGACATACAACGTTTTACCGATGCGGCAACCGTTTGTTACACTTTATTGCACAAAGTACAAAATTTAACACTTACAACATGATTGCCTCTTAGATTTTATGAGCAAAGGCGAACTTATTTCTAGAGCCGCCTAATTCTAGCAAGACCTGAGAATTCCGCACTGTTCTGTTACACCCCTGCATAGTATGAGAAAGTGGTAACTAAGAATGCAGTATGTGTACATTAAAGAATAATAATCTAGTCCCCAAGATACAGGCTTTGCCTAGTTTGGGGGCTGACATTGAAACCTAGATATTAAGTAAAACATAAACTTAATCTATGTATCAAGAGCTACGTGTTTGTTCATTTTATAATGACTCTGCAGGTGTCTAAAGCATGCCAGTCCCTCTGTATGTGGGTACACGCGATGTACAAGTTCTACCATGTGAACAAGGCCGTCGCGCCTAAGAAGGCTGCGCTCGAACAGGCCGCCAAGGAACTCGCGGCCGTCAGAGGTACGTATAGTCGACAGCACATCATCCTATATAGCCATGCACTCTACCCCGTTATATTACGCGCGACTTTGCAACTAAATACAAAATTCTATTATTCTTAATACAAAAGAAGTGTATCCGAATTATCGCTAACATTGACATAATGACGAGCTGCAGACCATATTTCGATAAATTAAATATTCTCACACTAACTTCACTTTATATTTTAGAAGCATGCGCATTTGTGAAAAATAATGATCAACTCTTCCCCTTATACACAAGACCAGAAGGATTAAGACCACATAAAAGATTGGCAACATGCTCATCGAAATTACATTTAGTTCATTCAGGCCCCCGCTCGATGGCTGCCAAAATATTTAATTGTATACCGAAACCAATTCAGTCTATAGAAAAAATTAATGTATTTAAAAATGCCCTTAATAAATACTTAGTACGAAAAAGTTATTATACTCTACAAGAGTTTTTTGATGAACATGGCAAAAACTAGGTTTGGAGCTTATGAGACTTGTGTTATTATATCTTAAGTAAAAGTAAAATATATTCTGTTATTGTTCTTGTTTTAGAGAGTCTATGAAAATTAATAATAAATAGAATAAGTAATCTAGGTAGTAAGTAACAATTTAAGTTATAACCTTTTATAATCCTAAGTTAGCAGCGCCCTAGCAGGGTTCTTGTTTGTTCCTGAAAATACTTATCTAAGACCCTATGTACAACAAGAAAGCTAATAAACGTCTATTCTATTCTATTCTATTCTAAAATGTGTAGGTTGACGTA
Organism: Yponomeuta plumbellus; assembly: GCA_947310845.1. NCBI lineage: Eukaryota > Metazoa > Arthropoda > Insecta > Lepidoptera > Yponomeutidae > Yponomeuta > Yponomeuta plumbellus. The sequence continues at coordinate 5,883,618 of OX371206.1, forward strand.
CTGTCGACTGTACACGAAATAGACCGGAACTAAGTTACGGTCACGCTTTATTTAGCTGCGAACAGCTTTCTCAGCTGAAGATCACTCGCAAAGCAGTTACAATTGCTACTAAATGGTCTTAAATAATTTAGCATAGATAAAGCCTAAAGCTAAAAATATTATTAAAGAATGATTTGGATGCGCGATAGATCAGATACTTCTTGCTTGGTTTGCTTACTGGGCATTTAGTAGATTGTCCAAATGTAGAAAGTTGTACCATATTATCACGTTTATTTGTGCTTGCGCTTTAGGGACTCCACACACGGCGGCTATAAGGTAAAGATGTATATTATAGCACGATATATCTCATTACATCTTTCCATAGAAATCGTCAGGAGACCACACACGACAGCTATAATATACATCTTTACATCTTTGTATCTTAAAGGTACTGAGCGGTCTCTAAGCTATACATCCTGGGATGTAATGTATATTATAGCCGCCGTGTGTGAAGTCCCTAATGGTTAGATTTAGCTTATAGCTTTATTCGATTTGCTTAACTTGTTTGGATTGCTTTCTGAACCTTTACTAGATTGTCCAAGTGTAGAAAGTTATACCAAATTATCAGGTTTTTATGCTTGCGCTTAAAGATGTGATTTAATAGCTACATTGTTGCAACTGAAGATCCTAGGCACAATAGCCACAAGTCTAAAGCACAAAAGCCTATTATGTGGCTTGGAAATATAAGCAAGGCTTCTTGAAATAACTTGTTTGTAACTATTATGAAATCGCGAAAGAAGAGATAGTTCTTGCTGAGCTCACTTGGTTTGCTTGTTTTTAATGATCCGCTGTGATGCATTCAATAGACTCAAGGCCTTCTGATTTGCGGTTATGCCTATCCGTCTATTTTATCCACTGGTTCACTGCGTTCGCGCAACTTCACGCAATGGGTCAGTGGATGGAGCTCTTGCTAAAATCATCACATGACGATCTGTCCCTAAGCAAAATGTACTTGTTGCTAAATAAAGATACAGTCTTCCACATTGGAAAAGGATTGTGTTGAAACACGATCTGCACAATATTGTAATCCATCCAACAGCTGTGCTGAATGCGGCCCAGGCCAAGATGCAAGCTCTACTCCAGGGAATAGCCAAACTAAACGCCTACTTGCAAGAGAAAGAGGAGGAGAAAAGCAGGATGGAGGATGAAATCAACGAGTGCCTGGCTAGAATGGATAGGGCCAATAGGTATAATACATAAGTAACTTCTATACAACCCAAACACTTGTCCTGCTACCAAACTAGGATACTATGTGCTATGGTAACCAGGCAAGGACATCACAAACTTGTAAATACACCTAGACCATTTGTACAAATGTACGGCGGCCCCCAGAGGTAAACCTACGACCTCTGTAACTGTTGTGGTAGTTAAGATTTACGGCTAGATCAACGAGGTAGTAGCAACATACAAGTCCCGGCACGTAACTCCAGCGTTGACCGTTATGCGCAGAAGTCAAAAATTGGGTATCGAAGGGGACGCCGCTATCTGTTCTGTATACATCTATCTCTTTCTTAATATGCGCGAACCAAACGATCAGCGCTAGAGTTATGTGCCGCGACTTTTAATAACATTTTGCGGTGTAAGTATTTTAATCTCCGGAATGCCTACACACAACACCATCACTTCCCCTGCAGTGGTTAGTATGGTACCTATTTTGCTATTACGTACCATACTAACCACTGTATTGCTTTGTAAATTTTTACGTTTTCGGAGTTTCATCGAATATGTAGTACGTATGTAATTGACAGACTGTAAATTTAATTATTAAGTACTCCGAACTGTTCGGAGTACTTAATAATTAAATTGTGCGATCTACAAAGCATGCCCCACGTAAGAACAGTTTTCGCCCCGCCCAAGAAGTTGACACTTCATAACTTTCAGTCGAGCTCAAAGTTAATTAAAGCTGTAACTAGGAGTGAAAAAATGCCTTTAAGGAGAAGATCAGCTACGACAACAATAGTAGATTGTTCACCAAGGGCGCAAACAAAATCATTGCGTCGAGGTTGTGAAATTGAATCCAGAGCGAACTGAGGCGATTCTTGCATTAAAGCCCGAGCGAAGCGAGGGCTTTAACTAAGAATCGCTTAAGGAGCGAAGGATTCAACACTACCGAGACCAAAAATGATTTGCGCCCGTGTAGAACACTCAGCTTTTCACTACCATCTGAGAGGAATGAAAATGCGTACTTGCGTTCCAATTTCAAATATTTGACATTTAGGTAGTTACTTAAAGGTTTTGCAGCGAAGAGTTTGGAAGTTTAGTAAGTAGTTCCAAACTCGGTTTTAAAACTTATTGTTTGGGTTGGAGCGAAATAGATATAGGATGAATCCTCAAGAGTGAAAGGGAAGTCTGACTTCTTAGTAAATGAGTGCATTAGTATATAAATTCAAAATTGGATTTTGAGTCTATTTACTTAAAGGTATCTTAAGGTAAATAGATTCAAACCCCAATTTTAGTCTATTTACTTTGATGGCTCTTAGTTTGAACAACAATAGCGTGTTTTGGGTTCTAAATTCGGGCATCAAAATGCATCATTTCGAGCTGACGGAGTGAAAAAAACCTTTGTCCTTAGCATCTACGTAATGAGATGACTAAGGATAGGTGTTGAAGGGACCACTCTGACGCCCCAGTGCCTTGGACATTGTTTAGATGCCAAAAAATGCATTGCTTTGACGATGCATTGTTTGTAGGTTTGCCCAGCACCTATACCATTCTGACAACATCGGCCTAGCCCACAGGAAAGACAATTAAGTATGGGCAGAGACTCTGCCGCAGAGTCATACCACGAATTCGTACGTAATAATGAAAATAAAAATAAAGGTCTCGTTGCAGAGTCCAGTGTTCTATTCTACCTAATAAGGTACCACTGCACAAAACCACTCTGTAGTTTTACCTACTATTAGTATCTGGATGACCAAGCTTTGTTTGGTGTATCTGTTTTTAGAAATTATTGATACGAATTACCTAGGTACCTATTCTAATAAAAGTCTTCGTTCTTTCTTTCTTTGATGAAATATGAATAATACTTTTAGAAATTTCATACAACCTTGGATTTTAGGACATATTTAATGCGTATTTTTGTAAAACACATACTGCGCCGCCGTCTACTTTACGAGCTTAACACTACTATTCATGAGATAACATCGCCTCGCTAGCTCCATCTGCTGGTGCCATCTGTTACTACGTCGAAACTAGAGGGTGTGGACCTTTCCTACCTGCTGTGGTGGTCTTAGAGGTGAAACTGGTAGAACATAGAGGGAGTAGGTATGTAGGTTCACATACAAAATAAACTTACCAACTAAGTGCAAACCATCGGTTGAAGATGGATGGTATGGAAATGCAGAACTACTTAAACGTTTTGCTAGTTCGTCAATGTGAGTAATGAATTTCCTGTCAATTAATAGCCCTAAAAACTTTGGAAAAAAAATATTTTGTAATTTCTTTCCAAAAAACTAACATAATAATTCAATAACAGAATGTTATGGCTGCTTTTAGAGCTTGTCACGTATGTAAGGCAAAGCTAATAACTTAGGACTTGAATTTCAATTAGCGCTATAAGTAAGTGTTTTGCAAAAAAATGCAAAAGAGATTCCTAGGGTTTTAACGCTAGGTTCGAGGTTGTAAGTTCAAAAATAGCTATAACCGTCTTTGGCATAATGAACAGAACGCATTATTATTAACGTGTTGTCCAAAGAACGTCGAGGCTAGGCAACCGATGAATTTCACTTTTTTAAGAAACGTATTATTTGTTTATTTGTTAGATCCATCAACAGAACCTACATTAAATCGTATATTATATATTAGCTATATTATTATTACATAATTGCATTATTGCCTTCGGCTCGGCGGCTACCAAATTTGGTAGCGGGTGCTCGGTAGCGAAATCAAACCTTATATTAATTAATCGTCGTTCTAAAGTCCCTTGTGTCAAGGCAACTTATCATTGGCATAGTTGAGCCAACGGGTTAATGTGCTTCCTATTATTAGGCATAGAATTAAAGCGCCATGCGAAAAAAAACGCATGTTTGCAAACTAGTATAGCAGTAAAAACTGAGCAGTAAACTAAATAAAAAAGAGTCATACAATAATTTAAACGGGCAGTTCAATAAATACTGAGTAGTGGAATAGTTGAACTGGGCGGTTCGGCGCGTGCAGTTAACAAATCGTAATTGGTTATAAAAATAAATAAACTCACGCCCGTTATCCCCGAAGGGGTAGGCAGAGGCACCAGTCTCTAGAACTGGACCCACGTTTTGCCGAGTTTATTAGGTCCCATACGTGACAAGTGACAAGCCTGTCGCCGTTATCCGGGCACAATTTATCAGCAAATGGTTATAATAAATTTTATTAAGCAGTTCTTGTAAGCGATGAGGCTGTAAAATGTATTCCTTGTGTATTTCAGCATTGAATGTCAAGATAGGAAAAAATATGAAGCATAACCATAACCATGCATTATTATTTTTTTCCTTCGTCACATTAAATGCTGAACATGAACATTGAACACATTACCTTATGTTTTGCATGGTCGGAGAGTAAAACTAAAGAACATTACGACAATCTGTAAGTATTTATACTTTGGCATTAGGATACATGTTAAAATTAGGATACAAAAACTAATGAATCAGCGACAGAAACTTATTGTATAATAAGAGCAGGTTTGGCTTACAATCTGTAAGTATTTATAATGTTAAAATTAGGATACAAAATCTTTAGCTATACAAAACTCGAAAAATACAAACTCTCTAAACTCCGCTCCTTTTAACGAAAGTTTACCTCTCTTTTCAATCAAAGTGACGTCCGGATGCTACTGCTCACTTCGAACTGCCCATTCCAACCGTTTTACTGCTCATTAATTTATTAAACTACTTGAGTAATTTTTGCACTGACACTGAATGATGAAATAACAGACCAATATTTTTTTACTTACTGCTTATGTTTTACTGAATCACTAATTTACTAACTGCCGAAAAATTTAATCACTGCCCATTAAATTTTTCAACTGATCATAATAACTTCTGTATTGTTTAAATAACAGTTGTAAAAATTAATTCCCTTATTATTACAGATATACGAGGGCGGTTTGATAAGTTCGTGACTTTAAGCTTGAATACATTGTTTTTTCGAAATTAAATTTTCTTCTTAATTATTTATAGTAATTAATTAAATAATTTCGTTCTTAATTAGGAACTCCTTACCGAGTTTATGTTGTTCCATTTGTAAAATTGGCGCGAAAGAAAAAAAAAATAGAAGCCTTTGTGTAAGCGGAGTCGGAATATTGTTTGAAAATGGAGAAAAATGAATTTCATGTCTTAATTAAACACTACTTTTTACGAGGTAAAACCAGTAAGCAGAGGGAGGATAGACTGAAAAAATATTATGGGGACTCTGCTCCGTCTCATGGAATGGTTCATAAGTGGTTTACTGAATTTCGTTGCGGTCGTACCACCACAAATGACGCCGACCGCCCAGGAAGGCCGATTGAGGTCGCCACTGAAGATATTATTAACAAAATTCACGACATTGCTATCGAAGACCCTCGAAGGAAGATACGGGAGATAGCTGATGCTGTTCACATCTCTATCGAACGAGTTTTTCATATTTTGCACGATAAACTCGGCATGAAAAAGCTTTCTGCAAGATGGGTGCCGCGTTTGCTGACTCGTCGACTCGACTCGTTGCCCACTCGTCGGCAATCGCAACATCAAAACTAGTGGAATTGCGATACGAATTATTGGCACACCCCCCATATTAACCAGATTTAGCCCCGTGTAACTTCCTCCTGTTCCCAAACATGAAGAAATGGCTTGGCGGACAAAGATTTTCATCCAATGAAGAAGTCTTAGCTGAAGCAGAAGCCTATTTTTCAGGTTTTGATAAAAAATACTTTTTGGATGGGTTAAAGAAGCTGGAATATCGCTGGTTGAAGTGTATAAAGCAGAAAGGAGATTATGTAGAAATATCAATCAAAAATTTCCTTAAAAACTTTTTTCTTTATCTCAAAGTCACGGACTTATCAAACCGCCCTCGTATACCGCATACATAAATACTAATTTTCTAAAAGATAACAATATCATGCATTTAGTTTTATCATTCACATAAGTGCTTAGCAAAATTATAAGTATTGTAAAATATAAATAATTTTTCTAAAGGCGTTAGTTGGCACTGCTTAGTTCCCGAAAGCTTCTAACATCTGAGATTTTAAACCAATCAATGAATCCCTTTATGTCAAGTAACACATACAATACCTACATTAGAAGATTATAAACAAAATTGTTTGTGACAGGTTGCTAAACGGATTGTCGAGCGAGAGAGTTCGTTGGATCAAAACTATCGCCGATTTGGACGTGGCGATTGTCAACCTTATTGGTGATATTCTTCTCAGTGCTTGTAAGTTTCATTCGTGCCTTTTGGGCATTTAAAAATAATAATATTAGCTTTCGTGCCGTTTTTATTATTATTGATTGAACATTTAGCTATCTAAAATGTCTGGGTATTTGGTAGCAAATAGTGAGATAAGTCATCTGTGCGAAGTAACTTGTTCGCTAAGCCCTTTTATCGAACCCCAGTAGTTCAATAAAAGAGCTTAGTGGGATGTTAGTAGGGAAAAATCATACTCAAATAACTAGCATAAGATGGATAACTTCGCACAAGAATCTTGATTGAGTCAAGAAGCTTATCAATGCCCGTAGTATCACTGACTTCCAAGAAGTAGGTAAAAATTTAAGTGATTATCAACTACTTTACTATGCATCATAAGGAATATATTTTTTCCACAGGTGCTGTTGGCTACATAACGCCTTTTACCGACGAATATAGACGAGAATTGCTACACGAGTGGATTGAACACATGGAGGTGAAATATTTTTACTATTCGGAACATCGATCTTACCACTAGGAGTTAAGATGTATTTTATGTCGTACCGTTCGTTAACACTGCGATGCCCAAACGAGCGTGATAACTTTCACTTCCCGCCGTTAGATGGCGCAGCCTCGAGTGTCTGCATCGCGCAATCGAAAACGTTTCTCCGCCACATATATTCTCCGATCAGCGGTTGAGAAAGCATACTTACCTGGCATAGGGGACACCGTGATCAAGTAGGCGGTTCCCCCAGGGCGAGGCCCTCCCATTGCACTGCGGTTGGGTTGACCCTTGCGATTATCCCTAATGTGGATAACTCGGATGCGTAATTTTTGGTAGTGGGGACTGCGTACGCGCCGTCCCCTTCTTGATTTCTAAATATAGCAAATGACTATTGCCCGGTTCCAATATCCACAAAACGCTTCGTTTTTGCTTACGATCGGTTACAATCCCTACGAAATTCCTACGAACCGTCCATAAATTGTAGGGAAAACGGATCGTAGCCGGTAGGCGTATATTATAGGAACCGGGCATTAGTGGTCTTGTCCAAGTATTGATAGGCGGCGTATTAAAAAATGGTGGTACTTCGCATCGCTATTTGTGTTCCCCTATTTGTCAAATATTAACTATCCATTGCTGGGCACCCTGGCGAATAGGAAGCACTGGTTTTTATAGGCCTGCATTGTATTATAGATCGTCGGCGAATACGAAGAGCCAAGTGAAGTGTCAGCATAGCGGCAAGGCAATGCTAATGTTTCGTTTGCTACAAAGAGGCAAGACTATCGCCCAGTTTCAGAATTTAGAATTATGCTAAGTAACTAAGTAGTGCTGTCTCGTCAAATTTCTCAGAAAAGAGTATGACAGAAGATTACTTCAGTGAAATTCTCGCGAACACGCGCTTCGGATTTAAAACCAGATAAGAGATCAAAGTATCTGTTCAAACAGCCATAAGTTAAATGAGGTGAAATAGTAAAACAAATAGTTATGTGTAGGTACTATACTTACATCCATGCACTCAACTCCGTTGCATTACGGGCGACTTTGCAAGTAAAATGTAAAGATTGATCTGCTGTCGATTGTCCCTAATACGTACTATTATATATTCTGTTCTAATACCTTTGAACTTTCAGAAAGTGCATGTACCCCATACGCCCGGAGGGACCCCGTTATCCATTTTAGGCGATGATGTCCAAATCAGGTAAGAGTGTAAGACGTTTTGAATTTAAGTATATTTCTTTTCTTGGTGACATTATAATTATATCGACAAGATCGAGAAAAACAGTTGCTCGACCTGTTAAGTAAGAAACTTTTCGTAGGTACTATCAAGGTACTATTATACTTTCGATTTGTTGGTCCATCTTTATATAAGAAAAAGGGTACACAGAAATACGAAGAATTTTTTAGACACGTTGCTTGCGCTAATCTATCGACACGTAGACAAGAACAGAGGAGAAAAATGACAGGTTACAACGCCTACCGTGATTTGATTTACGCCTGACGTAAGTTAAATAGCAAGGTGTTGCTTTTGTTATTGTAGAGTATTCGGCAGGCGCAAACTCGGGAAAAGATAGAGAAAGTGGTCGGGTTGACACTGATTTCAAGTAACAAAGCTCACGGGGCAAAAAACTTCTAAAGGCCTTTATTTTACGATTTTCACACTGTCACATTCACTATCAAATCTATAATATGTTCTAAATAAGTTCTGAATGTCATGAATGTCGATGAAGCGAAAGTGATTTGTTAGGATCGTGGCATGTGGCAGTCCCTAGTCTCTGTCTGCACCTCTGGGGATGCAGGCGTGAGCTTATGTATGTATGTATGTATGTTGTTTCACGCTTGTTGACGCCTTCGCTTGTTGACGCTTAACTTAGAACCTCGGAGAGTCAGTTCTACTCGCACATTTCGTCGTTGCGCTTGGAAAAGCCGACAAATGTACTATGCTAACTATTAGGAGGAAGAAAAACTTAATAATTTCGTAATTACGACGCCTTTTTTTCAGTACATGCGTAGCTGTTATTTACATTTTAAGTTTCAAGCTAGCTAGCATAGCTGACAGGTGCGTCGGGCTAAGAAAATACTGACGAAATACAAAAAAACTAATTTAGCTAAAATAATGTTTGTCGGATTTTCCAGGCGCAGCGATGATTTGTTTTTACACCTAAGCCCTTATTTCCAGGACGTGGCAGATGTACGGCCTCCCTCGAGACCCCTTGTCGGTGGAGTCAGCTGTCCTGATGACCAACTCGCGCAGGTGGCCTCTCATAATCGATCCTCAGACTCAGGCTAACAAATGGATTCGAGCCATGGTAAGTCAGCTTTCCCCTTGGTTTCTTATGTAGGTACTAGCAATCTGTTTAGTCTTCTGTTTACAGTGCCACCGTCTTATCTGTTCAGTTGATAGCGGCGCTAGTGGAAAATTTAGTAGTAACATTTGAGTTTACATAGACAAATGAGAATATTTTAACCCGTCTTTCAATTTTAATGAAAATGTATCTATAAATCTTAGCAAGTAAATAAATAAAACAAAAATGGGGACAGGATTTACAATTTATTAGTTAGTTACAATTTTTCCCACCTGAACAGATAACTTGGTGGCGCTGTACTGATAATTATTTTTGTATTCCAATTGACAGCTGATGACAACGTGTCAGGGGTTATTTTTGGCACTTGCCGTTCGGTGCATGGTGAAATTGGATGTTCGTTATTAACTTCCGGATACACTTACTTGATTTTTCCTTGGAATGGCTCTGCGGCAGAGCACCACACCAATCCATTGATTCGCAGAGCCTAATCATGGTAAGTCGTGATGGTTGTGACGGAGTTCGCGACGTCGTCTTCGCTCTTGTATGTTCTTGTTGTATGTGTCTATTTTGTTAGTATCATCCTTGTATTTTATGGTGTATGAACGTCTGAACTGCAATTGTTGCTGAAATTTCTCCGATTCCAAACGTTTTAATTCGACTGAGACAGCACCACTAGCTAACCGTATAAGAAATCAAATGAAATAAATATTTCCTTTTTATATGTATAAATTATCATTTATTTATTTAACTTATTTATTCAATAACCCAACAAGAGCTTACATTTATTGAACTAAAGCTTACATTTATGTGGATTTATCATATTTTCTATTGATCCTCTCTAGTCTCTCGTCTAGATCTTTGTATTTCTCTAGATGTTTATATAAGTTTATAATATCTCACCTTGCCAGTCTCTTCAACAACAAAGGTTTGTTGGTAGAGAATGCTTCGGCATTAAATCCGCCCTTGTACTTTTACTTTGTAATTTGTGCAACGAAGAATTTAATAAAAAATAAATACACGATCACCGTGATGGAACCCGCAGTGTGGCACCCATGACAATCCATGTCAGTGGACCTCTCAGGTGGCCATTATGTGGCTGTAAACAATACGCTGCTTCAAACTCGAAATAAAAGTTTTTAACTGTTTAATACATTTTGTTTTATACATGTCAGCCCTGCAGAGAAGTCGGCTACCCTCGTCACCAACTCGCACAGGTTACCTGTCGCCGAGACTCAGGCAAACAAATGTATCCGTGCTATGCTAAGTTAGCCTAAAACAAAACCACAATAATAACAAAGCGATGTATTGGCGAATCTGTTTGTTAAATTATCCGCACTTAAGTACTAAGAACTCAACTCAACTGAAAATAAGTTTGTGAAAACAAGCCTGAAATAATAATAAAAATATTTTAACTCGTAAGATAACGCTACCACTCCGTCGACCACTATGGTCAGTATTCATATACTTTATTAGATAAGTAATAATTCGGTTCTACTTTCGCAGGGTAAATTAGAAGGCCTAGTTGTCTGCAAGCCCAACGACCGAGACCTGCTGAGGAATTTCGAGTCTGCATTACGTTTTGGGAAGCCAATCCTTCTTGAAAACGTGGGCCAGGAACTGGATCCGGCCCTGGATCCTATTTTGAAGGTTTGTCAAAGTAGAGTCGGTTTTAAAGAAGCCGATTTACCTCCTCTGATACTAAACTAGCATCCACTGCATAAACTATGGACTTAACAACGATGGAAAAACACCTAGACTCAGGCGCATGATAAATGTTATTCCGGATCAACTTGTTATTTGTCAGATGTGTTACAAAGCCTACACCCTAGTTCGCTCTGGTCCGTGAGAAAAAAATAAATATGAGTTAATCCGGAATACACTTCATGTAATTATTTCGTGTAAGTTTTGCAGTGTTCAGCAAAGTATTCACCTGTATTGGGTTCAACAATATTTATTTCTCTATTAAAAAAGGATTTATATTTTAAATGCCCATTAACTTTCAAACTTTCTTATTATAAATTATCTACTTACATTGAAGTCTACTATAATCCTCACATAAAAGTTCTTCACTTGCTGTGTTCTTATCCATTAGGGAATGGCTATCTTATCTAATATTTTGCAGCGACAATACTTCCGGCAAGCCGGGCAGCTGGTGCTAAAACTTGGCGATTCCCTCATCCCTTACGTGAAAGGGTTCGTCCTCTTCATGACCACCAAACTGCCTAACCCGAAGTATACGCCGGAGACTTCCGTCAAGGTGCAAATCGTCAACTTCGCTCTTGTTCCCAGGTGAGGAAGTGATCTTTCTTGGGCCCAATTGGGGACATATCGAAAACTTTGAGTAATATTTTTACAGCGCTTACGGCGCTGAGTGATACATGAATAAAGTACAGATTGTAGATGTAGTTTTCGCTTAAGATTGAGAGATTTGGTCACGGTTTTAGACACCTTTTAACTGCAACTAACAGGCACAATATTATTATCATCGTAATAGTCATCAGCCATTTGACGCCCACTGCAGAAATAGTCCTCCCTAATGGATTTCCAAGCTTGCCGGTGTAGTGCCGCCCGCATCCAGCGACTCCCGGCCACCGTAAGCAGCCTAGGTAGTACGACGACGCGAGTCGCGCGCCATAACGTCAAAAGTCGCGACTTTCCAGTAGGTTTATTGACTGTAAATTTATTTTGACGTTTAGGGCCACAAAACGTGTGACTCGCGTCGTCGTACTATCTATGCATGTGCCTGCCCACGCTGCGTGACCACGGTCTGCGGTCGCCAGCACAACTTTTCCGCCCCAACGGTCATCAGTTCTCCGAGCTATGTGGCCCCGCCCACAGCCATAATCATGGTGTGGACAAAATCTTCCCTGCTCTCTGCGATAGTCAAACTCACAAGGAGATAAGCTTTGCTCCATGGTGATCTTTAAAAATTTCACAAATCCTTGATGGGATTGGATGGCGGTGGATATCCACGTACCCACCAAGGTATGCCACTTCTTTCTGTCCACGGCTAGTGTAGGAAATTTGGCAATAATTGAAAGTCTGGTGTTTTAAATAAACAAAAAACTGATATTTATTATTACACGTTGGACAGATAATTTGAGCAAGAAGCGGAATGTTGCCAGTTTACAATATTGATTGCAGATTAGTGTTGGGTTGCCAACAGCTAGTCTCATCTACCTGCCAGGAATCTACCTCGTTTTGTCGGTATTAGCGAGCTGATTGTCGTTCTACGCTGTGTTTGGTTGTTTGTCGTTTCGATAATACAACCAAACCCTTACTAATATTATAAACGCAAAAGTTTGTATGTATAGATTTATGGGTGTTTGTTACTGTTTCACGCAAAAACTACTGAATGGATTTTAATGAAACTTTGCAATAATATACCCTAAACATCAGAATAACACATAGGCTAGGGAATAACACATATTGTGTTAATTGTCCAAAATCTATATTAATAATTTCGTTCGGGTCTACGGTAGACTCGAACGATATGCACACCATATGAAAGAGCGTAAAAAAATTGTTGATCTGAGTCGACAACATATGGGCGGAAAATTCGTATTATCGAGCAGCATCAATATAAAAATTATTAAATTCAAAAATGGCGTTGCTAAGTAAACATGTCAATGTCATCATTGTTGTGTTAGTGTCACAAGTTTTCATTGTGAACTGTTATGGCCGGTTTACATTATTTTAGTGTTTAGGAGAGTGCTATAATACAATTAGAGAGGCAAGTGCATTAGTACATTACTAGACATTCGAGTGAACGTTTATATTTCTTCCAGTAGAGTGTCACTTCGTCGACGTCGCGAAATATGCGCTATCCTACTCAAAATACTATGAGTTTTAATGGAACACATAAGTAAGTTTGATAATTCGAGTTATTGAAAACAACACGCACCCGTCACGGGTCACTTGCGCACTCTCCTAAAGTTCTCACTAAATTTTTAGTTTATACACAGATAAGTAACGAGGATAGTAACGCGCTCAGGTGTTACTGGATAGAACTAGAACTAGAACAATTAGACTAGAACAACTAGAACCGTACTATACCGTAAAACGTACTAAAGCAAGTGGCGCTTACACGTTTCTACAAAAGCACTCTCCTTAAGAAAGAAAGAAAGAACATTTATTTATTTGATACTCAAAACAAAACAAAAAAATACACACACACAGAATGCGTACAATAATAAAAAAATAACCTAAACCGGCCCTTTGATCTAATTTGTTAACTCCATGGTGTGTGGAATACCGTGGCATCCCAAAAGGTTATTATAATCTGTGAAGGTAATCAGTTATCAACTGAGAAGGTGTAGTAAGTAATCTGTGGTGTTTTTCATTGGCGGGAAGACAATAATTGACATTGAGTTTTGGAAGGGTCTGAACTCAGAAGAAGGCTGAGGGTCTGAAAAATAATTGAAAAAGGAAATCAAAGTCATAAATTGATCTTTATTGTTTTGCTTAGTTAGGTACCAATAAACTTATTGAAATGAAAAAGCCACTAGATAAGAAAAATACCAAAAATTAAAATGATGAAGAAAAACATGTGGTCAATACAAAACTAAAAGCTGTAAAGCCAAAGAGAGGGAGCTGTTTTAGTTGATTTGCCAAGCGGATTCTGCGTCTCATACGTCATTAGATTCACTAGCTGTTAACTAAATTCAATGCTGTTATGTTCATGAAGGAAGCTCATTTAGTAGGTAATTTGTGATGAGGTACCCATGACAAAGTTATGATAAGTATCCGATTTTCGCCTTGCATTCCTTCGTGAGTAGCCAGAACATGTCCAAAAGAGCAAGATTGGCTATCCGTAATAGTGTGCTGGTTCCAATACTGATGTAAGCAAAGCATGGTAGCGAGATTTGGGTATGGCAGAAGAATCATGAAAGTAGGATTAGTGCAGTACAAATGAGATCCTTAAGAAATATGTGTGAATATGTTACTTTGAATGACAGAATACGCAATAGTGTGATCAGAGACCGAGGATATAGAGAAAGAGGATGTAGTGAGTGACTAGAATTGAAAAAAGGAATGTTGCGTTGGTTTGGCGATGTGGAGAGGATGAACGAAGAAAGACTGACAAAGCAAATATATCGAGCGAATGTAAGTGGAAGGGCCGGTAAGGGACGCCCCAGTTGGACATACTTCGACCAAATAGGGGATGTATTAGCAAAGGGCAAGATGAAAAGTACCCGAAACCGATGTGGGTACATGCAACGACTAATGGATGTCGATGAAGCGAAAGTGATTTGTCAGGATAGTGGCAGGTGACAGTCCGTGGTCTCTGCCTACCCCTCTGGGATACAGGTGTGAGCTTATGTATCTGAATGTATTAAGATATTTATATCTACTGGTGGTTGATAAATACAGAGGCGTCACCATATAAAAAAACATAGTGGAATATTATTTTGCGTCTACGTTTTACCCGAGCGAAGCCGGGTTTCGTCTAGTATAACAATAGTGTCAAATAAGTAGGAAAAAATTCCGACGAGTTCGCGGGCTAGTATAATAAACTAAAAACGAACATCCATGGGCTACTTATGTAACCATTATTGGTGTTAAATAATGCATTTTCATTTACAACTACCGTTTCTGTTGCAGCAGACATTGAGACTATCTTCATATTGCAGAAGAGAGCCATCCGATTTATTTACAAGCTAGGTAGTAGGGACACACTAAGAAATTTTTTCAAAGAAATCAACATACTAACAGTTGCAAGCCAATACATTTATGAAAATATTTTGTACGTTAGGAAAAATATTAAAGACTTCGAAACACTTGGTAGCCATCATAACGTTAATACTAGGAATAAACATAAATTGTCATTTCCACGATTTAGACTTGCAAAAGTTAATACTTCCTTTATGGGGCACTGTATAAGGTTCTACAACAAGATACCCCAAGATATATTAGAGTTACCTCCAACGCGATTTAAGAATTGTGTTAAGCACACTCTTTTCAAAAAAGCTTATTATAAAATCAACGATTATTTAGAAGACAAGGACGTATGGCTTTAAATAGTAGTTTAATATTAAATTTAATCAGAGGATAAATGTGTCTAGCGTTCAACACATCCAAGATATTGTTTTGTAAGTTTTATTTGTATTAGCTTTAAGTTGATTTGAGAAAAGATGGTCAGAGTGGAGTTTTTTTTTCGCCGCCTTTTTCTCCACTACAGACGGCCCTAAGGCAGCGGCTAACATTATACATAACTGTATGTACATTGACATTCAACAAGCAGAATGTAAATTCTTTACGTTGAAATAAATTTCTGATTCTGATTCTGTTCAGCGGACTTTCCGAGCAACTCCTCAGCATCGTGGTCGCCCAAGAGCGGCCGGATTTAGAAGAACAGCGCGGACAGCTGATCGTCTCCCGCGCCCAGATGGCCGCACAACTGGCCGAGATGCAGTCGGATATCTTGTATGGGCTGTCCAATAGCGAGGGCTCGCCGGTGGATGACCTGCCGCTTATATTGACGCTCGAGGCTATCAAGATCAAGAGTGTGGAGATTTTGGTAAGTACAGTCACGAGCAATAATATATATACACTGTCACATTTTGTACGATTTACACATTTCGTTTTGTACTGCACATGTGTACGACAATTGGTCCTTAATTATCTTACCGTCTATTATATAATTTAGGAAAAAATTTCGTACACTTCTTTCTAGATTGTTTTAAGTTAACGCTCAAGGCTATCAAGATCAAGAGTGTGGAGATTTTGGTGAGTACATTCAAGTGTCTAAAACGCACACCAAATCCTGTTGGAATCTTGACGTTTGTGATTTCAAATAGTATGGAACAAAGTATGGGTATGGTTCGCCCCCCCAGTCACCCAGAAATCACCCAGTGAAGCCTGGTCAGCTAGGGTGATTAGACTACACCCCACAAACCACATGGCTTGTGGGAGTCCAATTTACACAATTTCTTAATTAACTTAAGTAATATAATTGTCAATTTTATCAATTTCAATTGTTATTTCTTGCATGTCATTAATTATTATTTAGAAAAAACTAATAAAGGCTTATATTATCCCACTTTGACATGGCTGTTTTTCTTTATTTAACAGTGTTATATTTTATTCACAGGCTAAAGTCGAAGACATGGAGAAGACCACCGTCATGATAGAGCTGGCCCGCGAGGGTTACATCCCCGTAGCGAACCGTGGGCAAATCCTGTTTTTCTGTCTGTCGGGAATGGCCAATGTCGACCCTATGTACCAGTATTCGCTTGAGTGGTTCACTAAACTGTTCATTCGAAGCATGGCCGAGACGGAGCCCAATGGTGAGTTAAGTGAATGTGTGTGAGCGTCAGAGATTATTTGTGTGTGTGTGTGTGTGTGAGAGAGAGAGAGAGAGAGAGAGTAAGAGAGAGTAAAGGGTCTTGGCATTTTAATTATCTACATTTTATCG
This sequence comes from Yponomeuta plumbellus, assembly GCA_947310845.1. Classification (NCBI taxonomy): domain Eukaryota; kingdom Metazoa; phylum Arthropoda; class Insecta; order Lepidoptera; family Yponomeutidae; genus Yponomeuta; species Yponomeuta plumbellus. Next base: position 5,900,236 of record OX371206.1, read on the forward strand.
GTTCCGCACGCACGCACTCTCGCTATTTTCTCCCAATTCCACCGGCACTGTCTTGTCACAGATTAAGAAGGGATCCCCGGGTCTATCCCTTCAGCCATTCTAGTGTTGCCAGCGCGTGCCTGTTGCCTGTTTCTTAGCGCGTGCGCCGAGACGACAATGCATATCAATCAGGTTCTTGTGTCTGGTTCCAACACCACTAGGTATCCAAATGTGGGGCCAGAAGCAATGTATGTGCCTGTATGTAAATGTGGTTTAAAAAATATTTATGTTTGTTTAATTAATCAGCACGTACTCGTCCACAGCTGGACGTAGGACTCCCCTAAGGCACGCCACGTCTTTCTGTCCTCTATTATCGTCATCCAGCCATTACCAGCAATCTGCCTCAGATTACGTATTTGTTTACTCAGACTTAAATACAAAATCTGGAAGAAATCGTGTCATTATTGGCGAGCGGAAAAAATCTACAGTGTAGATTCTACATCATTCAACTGACAATCTATCCAAGTAACATAGGTTCAAATATAACCTTACCGCCTTACCCACAGAGGATATAATCGAGCGCGTGGAGACGGTCATAAACCACTTCACCTTTCTTCTCTACCAAAACGTCTGCCGCTCTCTGTTCGAGCGACACAAGCTTCTCTTCGCTTTCCTGCTCTGTGCACGCATCCTTTTGGATAAGGGGGTGATCAGGAACACGGAGTTTCAATTCCTGCTGAATGGCGGCAAGATTGAAAAGGTTAGTGAGACAGCTAGAGGAAAAGTGAGACAGAGAGTTCCTTCTATATGAAGACTTCAGGGAAAAAGATGAACTTGTCAAGCAACAAAGATTTAGAGATATCGCATGTTTAAAGTTTTACCCTGCCTATAAGTTATACCTATAAACGTCAAGAACTCTATGACTTATCATGTTTTTACCCTGTTCGATTTCTCATCGTATAATACCGGAAATTCCCCACAAAATTACATTCACAGATTAATTTCGAAAAGAAAGTGTCAAGTTCGTCTTTTTCCCTGAAGTCTTCATATGAAAACATCTGCCGCTCTCTCTTCGAGCGACACAAGCTTCTAATACTTTTCCTGCTCTGTGCACGCATCCTATTGGATTAGGGGTTAATTAGGAACACGGAGTTGCAGTTCTTGCTGTACGGCAGCAAGATTGAAATAGTACATTGTTCACCGAGAGAAGAAAGTGACCGATTACCGTCGAGGGTGTCGTTTGAAGCCCGAGCCGTAGGCGAGGGCTTTAAAACACCTGAGATCGGGAATCGCAGTTTCTCTCGAGTGATACATAGTGCTTTAAACTACACCTACAAGGAAAATAAAAAACGAAATCTTTACTAATTGAAATTTATATTGAAATTGTTGCAGTTAGTGAAGCTTAATGTACACTTTTTCCATTAATGTTTGTTTGAGATGTTTGCGACAATGTAGGAGGAATAACTGGCTGTGCTGTTGGCACTGCGCTCGTAGAAGGCAGTGGCCAGTGTCATTTTGCGAACTTGGAGATAAAAACTCACTGTAAAAACTTTTTGGCTTTTGATATTTAGGTTACCGGCGCATAGTCTTACCCAAAATTAAAAAAGAAAAACCACGTAAGAAATGGATTTTCATACACTTTTTTTCTCTCCCGCTCAGATGCGTTTTCTCCCCGCATATTTGTTCGATATGCAATGACGTACTTTCTACCGTAAATTTGATAAAGTATCAAGGTACTTTCCAAGCAGGTGTAGTATAAAAGGTTAGTAAAGCCTTGAGCAGGTTTATCGTAAAGGTTTAAATTGAATTCACAAAAGTTTCTCGCAAAGTGTAAGGCGTTTATTGTCTACTGTCTTTTCTATCTGCCTGGGTAGACCGACGACGCTACTCGCTTATTTGGATTGTCGAATTGTCTTGATATTTTGCTACAAAAAAAATATACTCGAGTCATCTGCCTGACAAGGAGTGCTTTCTGCAAAGTATGCGAGCGAGGCAGCGCCATCTAGCATGTTTGACCTTTACCACTTATTGATTCATGTAACTAAAAAAGAAAGATGAAGACGAGATTACCTTGATTACCTTTTCGTGAAAGTACTCGTTTGATAACTAGTAGCTTCATCACTTTATTAACACTCTGTTACTAAATTTCAAATTACGCCTCATAGTATGGCGAAGACAGGAGTCTTCAATGCTTCTTGGTAATGTCTACCGAAAAACTAAATCTAAAGTTATTAGTTTTGCCCCTCCCCTAGTACGCCAGTGCCACCAGATTTATGACACGGCCTTGCAGTATAAAAGTTTTTATTGGTCTTTCTTTTTGATGTTTTTCAACAAAATAATTGGATCCCAACCATTACAATTGCCATTTTAGAAGTTAGTATTAATATACCAATCACTTTATTCAGCTTTTGTCAGGACTGGCCATTGATATAAATCGTTAAAATACGGAGAGCAATATGTTCCATGTTATTGTTGGCTTAGCCTAGGGCATTCATACAACTTAATAATTAATAAATTATTAATCCACACGCATATAACATAATTCATTTGCCATTAAACAATTTTTGCTTTTACTTTTAATTCATTAATAAATATCAACTCTGCCACAAAAACCGAAGAAAATGAAATATCAATTCAATTAGTGTTCCAATTAATACAGTTAGGTAGGGCTCCAACCATCGTCAGGCCTGTTATAAGTCCTCGATGAAGCGACACAGTTATGGAACGATTAATAAATGTACCATTTCTTTGATTGATATTGGATCTGGGATAATAACCGGCGATATTAGGTCGACATGACATGTGCTCCGCCGATATAATTGATGGCCTCATAAACCTCACATGAGAAATCATACGTAATGTTTCGAGTTGTAATGTAGCTTCCTACATTCAAAATTAGAAGAAAACATACTGATTACAACAAAAAAAAAATCCAGATTAGAAAAAGAAATCATGGGGATTATATTAAAAGTTGTATATTAGGTATACTTTTGCGAACTAAAACTAAGCAATTAAATTATGCCGAAGTGAAATTTAATCATTATATTAAAAGTTTCTAACTTTTGTGGATGTAATTACATACGTAGTAAGAATCTCTTTTCTCTTAAACTTGTGATGTATTATCCGACTGTCTATCATATTCTTGGTGTACAGAATACTAGATAGATACTTTGAGAAAGGTCGAGGACGACACAGGACGAGTTGACATAACTGCCTTAATAATAAAAATAAACAAAGTGTTGCAAGCCGTCAAAAGCGACCTTCTACAGGGTTCATACCATTTATTCTGCACTGCACACTGCCCTAAAAGCGTTAGACATGTACACCGATCAACCTACCAACTACTGCAAAAAGCTACTGTACTAAACACGAAAGTTATTCGGCAAAGACAACGAACAAATACCTGTATAATCTCCTTTTTTATGTACAAAGTGTTCTCTATCTATCTATCTATCTAACTCTAAAATGTTAACAATTAATGCAGTAGGTAGGTATAACAATTAAGTTCTTCTGTTAAAATTTAAAATATAATGAAATCTAAATCATAATCACTTCCACACAACGGAATCACTTTACCTAGTCCCAAACTATAGTCTGATTTTTTATTCCGTACAATTCTGACATTTCATAAGTGTTGCTAATGAAAAAGTTATCCACCGAAAAAGGGACAGATTTGACCCACTTAAGGGCAATAAAAATAAAATGCTACGTATTTTTTATGTTTTACCTACAAAAAGGTTAATCTAAATATTTACTTACTCAAGTGACCTAATAACAAATATTTCAATATCACGAACAATATATCGAATTAACTTTAATAGCTTTATTTTATTCTTTAGCTGGCATCACTGCCTACGAATTCAAGGTTTCGTAAACCTTTTTAGAAAAGTGAAGTATGTCGCTGTTGGCTCTCTTAATAATTCATGTCAGCGATGGTGATGATGATGAAGACAGAGATATTAGTATTAATGATGATTACATATTTTAATAAAAATATGTTTTCTTTACTTGTACTTTTTTACTGTTTGTCTGATGAAAAGGGACACAATAGTCACTCGCCTTAAATTCTCTTTTAATTTGGAGCTTCACACTTTATAAAATGAATATATTCACTAACAAATTAAATGTGTAGACTCAGATGTTCACACTCGTATTGAAATTGAAAAATATGCCCGGCCAAAAAAGGTTCCTAATCTCTGACATGTCAAAAAATGATAACTGTCAGAATTCTACGGAATTAAAAATCAGACTTTAGGATACCCTGTGCTATGGTAACCAAGCAAGGACACTACAAACATGTAAATACACGCAAACTAATAAGATAATAGGATAATATCCTCTCATTCCCGTTCTCGTAGCATGACAACGTGCGTCATTGTTCATTACTTTTTAACGTGACATAGCGTATGAGAACAATGGTAATTTGACAGATGCGCATAATACAATCTTACTTTATTAGAAATCAGGGTATCCTAGTTTTGGAGCCAGGACAAATTCTGTAACTTTTAGTACATAATAAACGTTTTTCATTTAATTTCATTTCAATGTGAAAGTTTGTGAAAATATTTGGATTTTTGTTACTCAATCACGCAGTTACGACTGCAAAATAGTTTCAGTCCCAGGGAAGGACATAGAAAATTTAAATTCAAATATTTTATTCACAATAAAAACAAAAGTTGTTAGTTTCACAATGAATAGATTATGTGGAGAAGAAACCCCACATTCATTCTTTTTAAAAAGCTATAAAAAGCTTAATTAACAAACTTAAAACTTAAAAATTATTATTCATGGATGTGTTGAACACTAGACACAAATCTCCTTTGAATACATTTAATATTAATATATTATTTCACTTTTCCTTTTCTGCAAATTACTCATTCCATGCAGACAAAGTCGCGGGCAAAAGCTTATGTAACATAAAACGAAGTTACAAGTTGTTATGCTACGAGAACAAGTTATAATTTCTATCTACGTATCAAAATGGGTTTGGAAACTTACCTACAGTGGAGCCATCGCATGTTATAATGTTGAGCCAAATTTCCGGCGTTCACTTTTCCTTATTAGGTTTTTTTTTTTTTTTTTTTTCGCGGGGAAATGCATTTGCGCACTTCGCCGCTCCGTTGTCGGGGGACAACAGAGCGGCTTTGTGGTGGACTCCCAGCACTATCGAGCCGCCTGCTCAGTGCTGGACTACCCCCTAAAACCCCGCGGTGTTCCTCCGCTACTCTACCGGGCCACAGGATAGGCCAGAGGTTAAGTCACTGTGACCCGGCAAGAGCTCGCCCCCGAGGGGGCTCTACTGGTGGGGAGCCAGATTGGCTCCCCGGCGGCGCAAGCGCCGCCCCTCTGGGGGGCCGTAACGGCCCCCAACCGCTTCCTCGCGCCGCCCTCCCCCAACCCGTCGCCCATACAACAGGCAAGAGGAGGACGGCGCGACGCTGCGTCGCCCGTCGCTCGCTCTCCAGCACTGCTCTGAAAGCAGAGAAGGTGGAGAGCGAGCGCACGCGCCCTCTCCTTGCGCGAGAAGGCACCCTCGGAACACACGAGGGTGCCTTCCGGCCCGCCGCGATCGTGGGCGTCGGGTCCCCCGACCCTTCGCCCGCGGCCACTCTTATCCGACTAGTTTGAGGCGCGACTGCGCCCCCCCCTAGCCGGACCTCCTTCGGTTGGTCGCCTGGGTCCCGATTCACAGAGGAATTGGAACCCACGCGACCCCTCGGGCCAGATCATTCGCCGTTAGCCAGCAACATCCCACGAGGAGAAGTCACTGACTAACGCTCAGGGCGCACCGACCCCACCACTTGCCCTTCCATCTGGTTCACAAGGAATCAGAGGGAACGGAAGCGGAGGGGTACACGTGAAGGTTATCTGGCGTGGCGCCCCTTCCTTATTAGGTTAGGTTAGGTTAGGTTTTACACACATAGAAGAGATATGCGGCGAGGGCGTGGAAAAGACGGGACAAAGCCCAGACAAAAAAGACGGCGAGGGCGCAAACGCCATACAAACGCGTCGACGACTTTTATAGCGCAGCGGTTATCGCATCTGCCTACCATGCTAGAGTTCCCGGGCTTAAACCCCGCCTGGAGGAAAAAAAAACAACCCAAGTCTTAGGGTATCCTACGACGACCTCTGTGGCGCAGCGGTTAGCGCATCTGCCTGCCATGCGAGAGGTCCCGGGTTCGAATCCCGGCTAGGGGACAAAAAAAAAGAAACCCAGGTCTTGGATGTTTACATGTTTGTGACGTGTCGCTGTTTCTGGTTCCCACGTCACAGGGTATCCTAGTATGGGGCCAGAAGCAATGTATGTCCCTGTATGCAAATGTTTGTTGTGTTATATATTATCCTAGTGTGGAGCCATGTATGTGCCTGTATGTAAATGTTTGTCTTTTCCGCAACCTTGCTCCCTTTTGTGCCGTGTGGCCAAGGCCTTTGATGGTGAAAAGAGAAGCAAAACTCAACATATTGTACGTCAGTTTTACTTTACCGCAGAGACGTGTATCAATTACTGTAATTCACGTTTCCAAAGAATAAATTTTGCTGATACTCTTGCAATACTGCGTACGTTTTCATCTTCAACGCTGCATAGCTCTTTCGCAATAAATGTGAAGACTTATATTTTATGCAGAAGATACTTCCGCTCTGCGAATATGTACTATTTTCTTGGTCTTGAATATTTCCTTAGACACATTTTATTCAACGTCTTTTAAAATCTTTCATATTGTTTCCCTGCTTATGGCTGTTTGGCTCAATTGATATCGATATATTTGCATACTGGAAGTTAAAATTTAACCGGTCTTCCATACCACCGCGCCGTGCCGTACGTAAATAGCTTGGGCACTAATGTTTCCTCACGATTTCCTTCACAGGAAATCGTGAGGAAACATTACCTCCTTCACTTCACGTACATAACTTGGGAAACAAAGTCATAGGTACATTCTCAATCCACAGGAACGTGAGAACCCAGAGCCAAAATGGATCTCGGAACGCATGTGGCTTGACTTGCAGCAGTTAGTCGCAGTGCCGACCATGACCGATTTTATTGATCAATTTATCACCAATATCAAGTTCTTCAAGACTTACTACGACGCCTGGAATCCGCACAAGTAAGTCGTTCACTGAATAACCAATAATAAACTTAAATTTACTCACTTTTTAGTACATACTCTGCGGCGAGCAACGCTCACATGCTAGCTTTGTTTATCCGTTTGCAGGGCCTCTTGCGCTACCGTCCTAAATTATCCGCTTATCACTGAAAAAAAACAACAATATAATTTATTTGCTTGATAACGCTTCATACCTTGCTATTTTCCCAACTCTCTCCTAGGCTTTGTAGCTCGCTTGCTAACTTGCTTATTAGCGCTTTAGTTTGCGAGCGTGTTTCTTCGCTTACTAGCTTGATTGCTCCGGTTTCTTGTTCGCTTGCCGGATCTCATCTAGGCTTGCTATGTTTTAGCATGCTATCTTGTGAGCATGGTATCTTGTTCGTTCACTTGTTTGGCTGCTTGCCGCCTCTTTTTGAAGCTTAGTGGCTATTGTGTGCTTAGTGGCTATTGTGTTAGCGTGCTAGCTTGAGAGCTTGTTACCTTGTTCGTCTACTGGCTTGGATGCCGCCAGTTTGTTAGCTTGCCTCCTCTTATCTAGGCTTGCTAGCTAATATGATACCATGCTAGTTAGCAAGCGTATTACTTTGTTCGTTTACTAGCTTTGCTGTTCGCAAGCTTGCTTATTTTCTTGATAGCTTGCCAGCTGTCTTCTAGAGAATCTTGATAGCTAGTGTACTTGTGTGCTAGCTTGCGAGCATGTTATCATGCTCATTTCCTAGCTTGATTGCGGTGCGCATTGTTTATATTATGTCCCCGGAGCGATAATGTCTTACCTTTTTTCTTTAGAGTGATTGAAGATTTTTATTCTAATAAATATAGAAAATCGGATACGTTGTATTTCTGCCACACTGCATAACACTTTGTTGGCAGGGCAGATTCCGTGTGATATAAATCTTGTCAAAATCGTATTAATCAACCAGATACCTTTATACTTACATATCATTTTTTTATTTTAAGCCGTTTAATTCGTTCACACAATTAAATTTAACTTACGTTACATACTTTATAAAAATACCTTTCATTCCAGACTTCCCTATCCTAAACCCATGGACAGCCAACTTGATCATTTCCAAAAGCTACTCGTGCTCAAGTGTGTACGTCCGGACAAGCTTATCCCTGGACTGCAGGTTCTTATAGCTTCCTACTTAGCGTGTATTCATTTAAATCGTTTATCGGGTTGTGGTAAAATATTTAAATAGTTTCCACCTTAAATTTGACCGTAATACCCAGAAACATTCCAACGAACATAAGAAATCTTTGTATTTTTTATATATCTTTGTTCAGACATGTTCAATATTATAGGCATTGTCTGAAATATTTGTAATAGTTATAAATGATACTTTATTTTAAAGGTACAAGGCCAGATAATATAATGCTACCTCTAGGTTTTAATAACATTCACTGATGTTTTGTAGTTTTGTAATTGAGTGTGGACACTTCTTTCTAACATTCGTGTCTCATGTCAATTAAAATACCTTTACATCTCGGTTTTCCGTGAGAAACAAATATGATTTATCTTTAACGTTTGCACAAATTAGGAGTATTTTTAGTTTTGTCAACTTAAAGATATTATGATGTATCGAGCCATGGTATCAATAGAAACTGACAGCTCGTAGATTCTCAGTCGATGGCGTTTTTTATTTGCTTTAAAAATTAATTATAGCAGCCCACATCGAACTATTCGGCCTAGAAATTGCCTTTTTTCCGAACAGAAATGATAAAAACAGGAGTTATTTTTTTAAGACAATGCCTAAACAACGTAGTTAGTGTTATACTCGTAAGTACATAAAAAGGATTGTTCTCAGAAGTTATTATCTATTATTGCACTGTTTCCACTTAGCGAAAAGTACGTGAAAAAGTCCAAAACTAATGAAAATACATACAGCCATGCCCGTTCGGTCCAAATTAGTGTAAAAACACCTCACGTAAATAACTAATGAACGTCTCCTAAGAAGTAGTAGTATTCTAGCCTCGTGCCACATTTTTTTAAATCATTTTAGGACTACGTGGTGACAGGATTAGGGGGACGATTCGTGGAGCCACAGCCGGCTGACTTAGCCGCCCTGTACGCGGAATCGGACCCTCTCGCGCCGATCATTTTTGTGCTATCCACGGGAACTGACCCCGCTGCTGGTAGGTTTTTATCTCTCCATTATCTTACCCTGTATTTTTGCTAACTCCATGAACATTGCTGCTCTCTGTGACGAGCCATCAAGGTTTACTTACGATGTTTTCCGTCACATTGGCGAGAAGTATTGCTACAGTATAAAAAAAAAGTAAGTAGGTAAGTTAAAAATATCATTGTTACATGCCAGAATAGCTCCCGGGATTTCTCGAATGTCGTTCCTATCGTTTCCAACTTTAGTAACTTAACTATAAGAACTTACCAGCACCAAGTCTTGAATGATTCCAATCGTCGTTTAGCTGCCAACCTCCATAGGTAGTAATTGTTATCGCAAATATCAAGATTCCCGCAGGAATTTGTAATTAGTCTCTTGTTATTTTTAACCTAGTCAAGTTTGCCCAACCTTGCCCATTGCCTAGATACCAAAAAAATTGGGTGTTTTTGATTACGGCTCGGGCAGCCTAAGAGGCTTGCATGTTTCGATACGAAAACGATAGGATTTTTTTGATACGAAATGTCACCGGCACACTTCTTATCAATTACGTAAGCTAGAAATGTGTTATAGAAGCAAAATATATAGAAACAATCTGACTAAATTTTCTGGAAAGTTCTGTTTTTACAATTTTTTGGAAAGCTGTTATCAGTACCATCACTGCTGCAGCGATTTTGCATTTTTTTATCAATCCTTTAACATCCTTCGGGCATATGAGAGAGTTCGTAACAGGTACCTAAGATCTGCAAATATGGTCATGTTTCACAAACAAACCTTCCTAATTCTGAACACAGCTACCAATCACATTCGATTCCAGACTTAATGAAGTTCGCAGAAAAGATGAAGATGGCTAAACGTTTCGAGAGCATATCTCTTGGTCAGGGTCAGGGCCCACTGGCCGAGGCTATGATGAAGGTTGGCTGTGACTTCGGCAACTGGGTCTTCTTCCAGGTAACTAATACCTTACCATAGAACGTAGAAAGAAAGACTGAAATCGTCAAAACGTCTTACGTTGTAACTTGTAAACCCCGTAATCCTCTTCTTCTTTGATCATCACAACACAAACAGTTATTTGTGCGATGTGAAAGATTTATACGCCCGTTTCTGAATTGAGAATTTCACTAAGTAAGTAGGTACCTGATTAATATAATAGTAACGTTCCGTCATACTCTTTTCTGAGAAATTTGACGAGAAACCACTACAGTTGAGTTGTTACTTAGCAAAATTCTCAAATCAGAAACTGGCGTTATGGGTACTTGATATCGAGTCATCGTGCCAAAATGTTAAATGCACAATGGCGCGATCGTTGGTTAGAAATGAAGTCTATTACTATTTAAATCAAGGTGCACTTGATTGGGTCTTTAAACGAACATACGGCCAAAGACCAAGAAATCTCATTTTCCCAAGGCACAAACACATAAGATGTTCTGCCCAACAGAACTGCCACCTATCGCCATCTTGGATGCCTATCTTGGAGTTAAACGTGGAGCAGATCGTACCGGAGATGGTGCACAAGGATTTTCGACTTTGGCTCACTTCTACTCCTTCGCCAAACTTCCCTGTGGCCTTGCTGCAGAATGGTATGGCGCTCATTTCATCATCGTCCTTGTAAAAACCCATCCAATGGTTAATACTTAAGTAAAGTGATTGAAAAAGCAATATGATTACCGTAGACAGAACAGGAATTGTCGGTTTTGAGTCAGGCATTGTAATGATTATATACTTCCTCTGGTCACGCTTAGACTGAGAAACGACCTTTGACTTGAGTCCTCTTTTCAGGCTACAAAATGACAGTAGAGCCTCCACGAGGTATCAAGGCCAACTTGTTGAAATCCTTCCTGAATCAGGTGCCGGACTTTTCAGACTACATCATGTCGAGCGATCCCAAAGTGCCTAATTTCAAGGTTGATATTTGATCAAATTTATCGTAACTATACTTAGGTACAGTCTTGTGATCTCGTGGCGGTAAGTGTGCAATACATAGTAGTGTCTGTTTTAATCAATCAGTCCGTATTGGACCACCGCTGGCCGTATTGGTCGCCCCCTGACGACCACAAAAGAATGATGCGTTACACACATAGAAACAGTAGCTTGACGGATTCTTAGCGCTCTATTGGCTCCCGAGTTTCCTTAAACACAGAAACAATGAGCCCGTTCATCTACACACGCATTTGACGAGGTTAGAACCAGACAATTTTACCAATAATGCGATTGTTACATAATGGCATAGAAAAATTATATTATCTTTCATACACTAATTCCACTGCCCCTCTGTGCTAACGATCACAACATCTCACTATAGAATCGGACCAGCCCGCGAAGTGAAGGCATGCCACAGATATAAGTAACGCGATGCACTTCATCATCATCATCAACCCATTACCTATGTTCCCACAGAGGGGCACGGGTCTCTTCCTTGAGGAAGGTATCGGCCATACTCTACCACGGGGGCCAAGTCCGGATTGGTGGAGGCTTGTAAGACTAGTGGCTGGTCTTAATGTCAGAAGTTTTCAAGCCGCCCTAAGGCCTCTGACTTGGCTTAACGACTGCCATCCAAGCACTAACTGCTTAACGTGCCTTGCGAAGCACGGAATCGCTCGGAAAAATGCCACTAGCGTTTTAGTCATAAACAGAAACGACTGAAAGAAATGAATGGACTGAACGCACCTTATGTTGCTTAACCTTAGTGATCGTTTAAGATCACTCAGGCAGCCCAGGCTACGAGCGATGCACTTAAATCACTGTTATTCCCTGGATCGCTCTGGTTCTAACGTCGTCATTTTAATTTTATACATTTTAAAATGAACATTCTGCCACAGAATTCATAATAGTATTCTGCGCCTAAAAGCTTATTCTTTGTCCTGCCACGAATTCTTTCTCCGACAGTGGCTACTCTTCTCTCTCTGTCTCTTCCACGGTGTTGTGCTCGAGAGACGTAAGTTCGGCCCGCTGGGGTTCAACATCCCCTATGAGTTCACGGACGGGGATCTCCGCATCTGCATCTCGCAGCTGCACATGTTCCTCAACGAATACGTCGAGGTGCCTCTGAGGGTGAGTACTCAATAGTGCTATTCGAAAACCAGCGCTGTTTCGAATAGAACCAGTAGACGCTGAGATGTCACACGCACTATGTAATATAATTATTATTAATATTATTCTGCAAGCATGTTGCAATATTCGTTCAGCAAAAAATATTGTTTCGAGCCTTTCAATGATTTCGGATGAGCCGGCCGGACCAACCAAGGTTCTCCAATGAGTAACCTATTTTACTGAATTTGGATCTCGTCTGCTTAGTAAGTAATGCTCAGCATTCGGGTCGTTGGTTTCAGTTTCTATTTTTGGTCTTTTTGATGTTTTTTTTTATATATATTCGTTTCATGTATGCTTATTTCCAATACATACGAGCCTTACACATAAACTTGCTTTTGGGCTCGAGTGGTAGTTTGTGAATGTTCACTTCTATTTGCGTTTCAAAAGCAAAATAAATATCTATGGGAGTTTGTCAGTGTCTTCACCAGGTAATCTTTTGGTATCCTGAATCGACAACTGTCAGTTTTTGTTTCACACGAATGGAAATATTACGTTTTGATGCTTTGTGTTGATGATCATGACCCCGACCCTTGACTCTGGCCAATTTCAACAGATGCTGACTTACACGGCCGGCCATATAAACTACGGCGGGCGAGTGACTGACGACTGGGACCGCCGCTGTCTGTTGTGTCTGCTGGCGGATTACTACAACGTGGCTGTGCTAAGTGATCGGTATTCTTTTGACGAGTCCGGTGCTTACAAACAGGTACACCGTTCGAATTTTCGCATTGTGAATTTAATTATTATCTTGAAATTGGTGTCAGAGAAGCGTTTATAGAGGTAAGATCAGAGGAACAAATAAATATGAGTGAGGGAGAGAGAAAAATAAATTAAAAAGGGGTAATGAGGTGCGTGTGTATGCAGATACAAAGTCTTTTCATCGTATTTATTGTATCCCTAACCAGCAACCGGCCGGATCGACTGTGGATGACTACATTTCTTTCATCCGCACGTTACCACTAAACGATGACCCATCTCTGTTCGGGCTACACGCTAATGCCAACATCAGCTACGCCATGTCTGAGACCAATACTAATCTCAGTGAGTACCTCGCTTATATCTATACTATCATTAATGCCAACATCAGCTATAACCTTGGTATGCATTGCTTAGATTAGATACAATCTCAAATGCCAACAATAATCTTAATAAGTGCTTTACTTATATTGGAGAACTATCTCTGATGCCACATCATCTACAACCTCAGTGAGTACTGTAGCGATTATCCTTTATAGTAACTGGCTGGCACAGCCGTCTTGTTTGAATTTAAATATTTTGAAGGGGAATCGCTACGTATTAAAATACGCTTTTAAGGTAAAAATACTATTTTATTATCTTTTTGTTGGGATAGCCTAGCCTAGCTGGCCCTCGACTGACATCTCGAACAAAACTCGTCGCTCCCCTGCACGCTGGTGACCCGACAACACTGATTCTGTAAATTTTAAACCCATCTTCTTGCTCCGGCTTTATCTCTTCAGACTCTTCTTCTGCCAACGGGTTCCTAGACAAAAAATCCGCCGGGACATTATCCTTGCCAAATGTAGCGATTATCCTTTATAGTAACTGGCTGGCACAGCCGTCTTGTTTGAATTTAAATATTTTGAAGGGGAATCGCTACGTTTTTGTTAGAGATGTCAGTCGAGGGCCAGCTAGGCTAGGCTTTCCCGACAAAAAGATAATAAAATAGTATTTTTGCCTTAAAAGCGTATTTTAATCTATAGAGCGCTACAGTACTTTGCTTACATTGAATATCATCATCAATGCCATTATCAGATATCGTTGGCTATAGTCTCACACCTCTTAACTCCATTTTTTGCATCTTTAGAAAGTAAATTTTTGGACGCATCTTATAGCAAAACTTGGTATGTTTAACTTTCGGCGATAAACAAGAAAATCAGAGAAAGCCTTCATAGACTATAGAGTACACAGAACAAAAAAAAAAGAGTAGAAATAGTGACATGACCTATCAGTAGGAAAACCAGTGTGACCAAACTCACACACACAAATCAAAAGCACACTGTGAATGCCAAGCTGCCATTGGCAAATAAAGGCAATTCTGAAAAGGTCTAAAAAGTTCACAAAAGTTCCAAGTAAAATATGAACCTTTTCAATCATATAAACAATGATCAAAATCAAATGATAATTATGAAATTAAGTTTGACATACGATCTTTGCTTTGTAGTACCGCTACTCTACATTAGATGGAACTACCGCCGCGTGTGATCGTCGAGAAGCTTTAAGTTTTATGCCATAAAGTCGAATATTGAAAAATAACTATCTGCTATGTTGCTACTCAGGCTAAGGATGGGACATATTGCCATATCGATAAATTATAGAACTGTTTCATAAAGCGACAGTTGAAAATGAATTTGTTATGACAATGTTTCTTAATTTTTTTTTTTTAGTATCTACATTGACAAAGTAACATAATGTATTCCCTTCTGCCAAACTGTACCACAGTTCGATGTAAATTACGCAGCCGGCTACCATATTAACTGTCCTTCTGGATGATTGGCTACGCAATGTACCTATAATGGAATTCTCATAATCTAACCATAGTCGCTTTATGAAACGAAGCCTAGCAAACTTATCGTGTACAATTTATAGAGAATAAGAAAGCCTATTGTATATATTTTTTTTAACTGTAACTTTTATTTGTCTCTTGCTTCTTGTGTGCAATAAGGAATATTCTTTTTTTTACGTAGCCTCGATTGCCACAGAACAGAAAAAAAGAGTATAAGGAGTGACATGACCTATTAGCAGGAAAACCAGTGTGACCAAACTCACACATAAGCCAAAACCCACACTATGAATGCCAAGCTGCCATTGGTAAATAAAGGCAATGCCGAAAAGGTCTACATCATAAAAGTTCCACGTAAAATATGAACCTTTTTTTGATATAAACAACGATCAAAATCAAATGATAATGATGAAATTAAGTTTGATATTAGATCTTTGTTCGTAGTACCGCTACTCTACACTAGCTGGAAATCCCGCCGCGTATGACCGTCGAGAAGTTTTATGTGATAGACCATAAAGTCGAAAATTAAAAAACAAGTATGTGCAATGGTGCTTCTCAGCTATGGATGGCCTATCGACAAATTATAGAATTGTTTCGTAAAGCGACAGTTGATATTTAATTTAATTACAATTTCGATGTAAATTACGCAGCCTGTTAGTATATTAACCTACCTTCTGGATGATCGGCTACGCAACGTATATGGAATTCTCATATGAAACTAACCATAGTCGCTTTTGAAACGAGGCCCAGCAAACTTATCGTATGTATAGTTTGTTTATTTTTTTATTTAAAATGTCGTTATCCATCAACGCTTGTGCTTCACTTATATTATGGAGATGACATTTGCCAACGAAAGTCACGAGACTTCCCCATACATATAAGGAGTAAGCGTTGATTAAATTATCTAGACCACCCCAGATGATTTTACTACACGAGCACATAAAATCATCTAACTTTGAAAATATGCATGCTGGTTTTGTTTTGATGACAATACGCCAATCTATACTAATAAAAGTGACATGTTTATTGAACTAAAACTTTCGGCACAACACATTGTAAACATTTAGTCCGGATCTACTTACGGGTGTTGTTTTATCGGACGAGTCCGACTAGGTTTCGCCCCGATACGCAGAGCAGTGAGTGGGTGGTGAGCAGAGACGGAGCTTGCGTCGTTCGGTTGCTCGTCTCAAAATGGGATGGGTAAGTTGATCCGGATTAAAAGTGTACAAAAATGACATGATACTGCAGTCAGGACCACATTCTCGCAAAGGAACTAAACAGCGTCAAGGAACATGATCAATAAATTTTGCGCAGTATCAAAAATAATTGCAACTAAAAATGTGTTAAATAATAATAATAATAATAATAATAATAAAAGATGATAATAAACACTTACATACAGGCACATACATTGCCCCTGGCCCCACCCTGGGATACCCTGTGTCGTGGGCACCAGAAACAACGACGTCACAAACATGTAAACATACAAGACCTGGGATTGTTTTTTGTCCCCAGCCGGGATTCGAACCCGGGATCTCTCGCATGGTAGTCAGATGCACTATCCACTGCGCCACAGAGGTCTTCAATTAAAATAAAATAACGACAATTATTTTCCCAAAGTACCTAATAAGACGCAGGTACTCTACCTAAAGTACCGATAATTATTTATTACTGCGAAGTCATAGACAAAATATTATCGATAGATTTTTATAATGTTGTGTCCCAGCTGAATTGAGTAGCATTTGAGTAGCATTCAAATGTTGACAGAAATTTGTAGAAAAAGTACACAGACTTCGACGAAAATTGAACATTATATTCCAGTAAATAAAGGTGGTTTTACTTTCTCACTTTCGGATTGCTTTCCTTGTTCATGTCATTGCAAATTTAATTTCTATTAAATTAAATACAATGGAAATACTACTTACCGATGGAATGTTACGGCATGATCGGTACATTTTGGTCCCCAACTTTTATTTATGCACTCTAACACAGCACAATAAGGCATTTTAGTAGATTTTTCACAATTGTTTTCTTTACTAGAAGCGCACGGCAACTGAGGTAAGAAAAACTGTCATAGACTACGCTTAGGCAATACATTGTTAATTTGAGGCACGCGGGCACCGCCCACTTACGATTTCTACTCTTTTTTTTTTGTTCTGTGATAGAGTTTTTTGCCTCCTGTTAAATTTGATTCAACGGAGTTAAAAGGGTTGCGTACAAATAGTACAGATACGTAGTTAAAGCCGGTTTATGACGAGAATTACTCTCATAGACTCCGCCATAATAAAGTTTAAGTGAGATCAACTTTTAATAAATAAGACTGTAAGATTGCACCCAAATACATAATTATCGTACAGGAACACTACGCGACCTCCAGCCTAAAGAAGCCCTCAGCGGTGATGGCGGCATCTCCCCTGAAGAGATGACGGAGATAGCAGCCAAAGACATATTGAACGTACTGCCCAAACCACTCGACATCAAGTACATTAGTGCAACGTAAGTTTACCCTCTAAACTATACTCTAGCTATTAAATATTGTGTTGAATCAGGCCTTACTTTGCGGAAATCCTTAATACCATTAAATTAACATTATTGTAGGTATTAAATTAACTGCTATTGGCAAGGAAGGGCAGGGTATCCTAGTTTTGGGTCCAGGACAAGTGATTGGATTGTCTAGAAGTTATTTAGGAATTAGTGTTACTTAAGTTCACTGGTAAAACTATCTGTTAGATATTAAGATAGCTCTTATTAGCAGAATAGGGCAGGGTGTCGTTAGTTTCATTGCCGCTCCAAGTCTGTCCGCACACATATCAAACACTCTAGGCGTCAATGGTATGAAAAAAAAGTCACGTGACCCGACCTTGAATCTGTCGTCGTACTGCAATGCTCTAACAGAATCGAGACCCTGATCGTTACATTTTTGTTGCAAAGTCGCCCATAAGGCAACCGAGTGCGCGAATGCAAGTATACTGCCGGCTGTAAAATATTTTACTTTTACTATCTAAAGACATTGCCTCCAACTACTACGATACCAAAAAGACTCATCCTATCTCGAGTTTCGTGTGTACGTTACATACAGAATTTACCTATACTGCCATGCTATACAATATAGCGCGGTACAGTACGGTGTAAGTTTTAATAACGCGTGGTAATTGGTATAATACTAAGCAATGAGTTGAAGGCCCGACCACACCGGCGGCGGCCTTACAGTAAGTCATTTTAATACTGGAGTCCTGACGTGCACTGCTTTAAAGTTACGATCGGTTACGCGCTACCTGAGGACACCAACCAAGAGCCACATAGCAGTCGCCATAGCATAGTATGTCAAGTAAAAAGTCAAGTGAGTGAGAAAGTTAATAATGTCTAGTACTTACGAAAGTTTTAGTTAAAAAAAACCTGAGTGTAGAAATCAGTTTTTGTGTGGAAGCTATGCCGTGCTGTGACATTGTACGAGAGATACCTAATAATCACAAAAGCATCTCTTAAGCTTAAAACCTGTTACAAAATTATTTGGGAACTAGATTAGCCAAGGAAGCCCCCCGGGATAAATGGCTGCGTAACGCATTTACATAGATTCTCGGCTATGCAAATCAGTAGCCTGAGTCCCCCTACTTAATATTTAGTTTTCATTGTATTACTAACTAGCTTATCTTATCTACGTCCATGTGAATTTAACCTTAGCTTGGGTTTCTAAGAATAGTTTTCAATCACAGCGCTAGTTCCCAGAGTTTGTTGAATTGTTTTAAACTAGAAAGAAAAAGTTTTTTCTGTTACAGCGGATCGTATTGCCTTGTGCTTAATAAAATCGATCTGTCCACATTGTAACGAACCGGAGACAAAAGTAATCCATGTAAGATTAGGTTAAAAAGTGTAATACGACGACAGCCGCCGGCTGGAAGTTTGCGCCAAGTTTCACCCAGTAGCACCTAGGTACTACTCTTATCAGTTCATGAATTATTTTATAATATTTTATACTAATATCGTAACAATGTCTGCCCGTTGTATTGCGGATATACCTCTGAATGGAAGAATGGTAAGAGTTTGTTAATATTTGCAGGTATCCAGTCTCTTACAAAGAATCTCTCAATACTGTGCTGATACAAGAGGCTATACGGTACAACAAGCTTTTAGCAGCCATCAATAGTTCTCTTAGGTAAGTTTTTACATTGTAGAATTGAGTCGATAAATAGACTAGACTGTCATGTAGGTACATGGTCTGAAAAATAAAAATTTGAAAAGCGATTAAAATACTGATTTGGTCTACATAATGAATGAAGTTGATCAGCACAGCGTGAGGGCTTATATACATACTTCTTATTTTTTACGTAGACTCTTTTATTGTGTCCTACTGCTGGCCAAAGGCCGCCTTCAGTTCAGTCCAGAGTTTTCGATCCTAGGCCACCTCAGACCACTCGGGCAAAACAGAATATATTATTTTCGTTTTTAAAATAAAACATAAAACAAAAAAGCTATCCAATGTTTTCTAAAACTAATTAGACACCTTACATAATAAACTGCACAAAAGGCTACTCGGGACTTGGTCACCAATTATATTTGAGCAATTTTGAATTCTGTTTTGCTCAAAAGCTCCTTATTAATAGCGTCAATATTAAAATTAAAAATTAAACCAACCAATAGCGACCTCTAAATTTTTCTACAACAAACTGTGCTAACCTGAAGCATGTACATTATTATTATTGAATATTCGTATATTCATTGCGAATTTGTGAGATTTGGATTTCGTTACATATTCTCGTGACTCAGTTGCTTTTATATTTATTATTATTTTTGCAAGCGCGACCCACTCAGTTTGACCTTAGTTCAGAAGATTCAATAAATTGTAGCCCCAGATGACAAAATCTGTTAACTATGCAGGAGCCACAGTATTGCCAGCTCTAAATTTATGAATCTTACAATTTGTCACTGATAAAGTTGATGTGGACAATACATTTTCGACAACGATATTTGATATCGTATTTTAGACGATAATTTGATGGCATTGTACCAGCAGAGGAGTCTCAGGAGACGCTAGATTGTTATCGCCGACAAAGACTTCCACATTTTGCCCGTGATGTTCAGACGCAATTTGCATATTAATTAACATGTTAATGAAACGATTCAGTATAACGCTCTCTCTATATTTATCCCGTCTCCTCCCTACTAGTAAATATTAAAAAAATATGCTTACGGTTTTGGAGCGACGATTCTATTTAATCGCTGACAATGACCTTCAGAGGCCCGCGTGAGACTGCTTGGGATCGGTGCTTTAAATGTTACTAAAGACCGCCAAGTTGACGTTGCTTAAGCTGACGGTCAACCTCCTATAGTGTGTAGGCAAATGAGGAAAAAAGAACAACGCTTAACTGTTGACTGTTGTCGGTCTACTGACCTCTTCCAAAAAGTTACTAAATCATTGAAGTACTTCAGAGGGACGCAGTATAAATAGGTAGGTACCTGAGGACACAGTGGATTATTTTAAGTGACCGAGTAAAATTAATTAGGACTGGACTCACAAATTTTTGGATTAATAAGCCCCAAAACTTTGTTGCAAATAATTTGATCGTGCATAACGTTCTAGGGACCTCTTGAAAGCTCTCAAAGGTCTGGTGGTGATGTCTCAAGCGTTGGAGACGATGGCCTCGAGCTTGGCGCGCAACGTGGTTCCCGTCATGTGGAGTGCTAAGGCTTATCCCTCGCTCAAACCGTTGGGTAAGATTCCTCTTTTACTGAAATAAAACATGTGCCTCCTTCTCTGCGGCCCTTAACTCGCAAGGGAGCATAGGGCCTTAACAGATTATCACGTCTGGCGGTGCTTCATCGACTTGAACTCTTGGGCTTATGGATCTAACAACGTTAAATATTACATGTGCGATGCAAAGTATCATAAAAATTTCTTAATACGAATTTCCATAAGATGGATTACATAAGACTTATGTATAATACTTAGTGTTGTTACCGGACTACGATGAACGATTCTATGATGGATGGATAAATAAATATCGAATGCAGTCGGTCTTGCAATTTAAGTGTTGCCTCTTACCGGTAACGAAACTGACCAGGAAAACCTCCCGTACGCAAAATGTCCCATTCGAACATGTCCCTTCTGTGAAATAAATGGCGAAGTCAACTAATTAGTATTGCTGTAAATTCAAACTCGACGTACAGTCGGGGTCTGAAAATGTTTACCACCTTAGGGTTAATTGTACAGACAATCATACGACACAAGGTCGATATTTGTATTGATTTGATTAGATAAAGCATAGAGCTCAGAATAAAGAGTTGAGTACCAACCTGTCAAAGTTTAGAGCAAACCTTCTTCGCTCCCTCAAGAAGGTTTTATTTTATTTATTTTGTAAAATAGTATTCAATATATATTCAAACTTTCTATTTTGATAGAGTTTTGATCTGTGTCATTTTAACAAATGCAATAATTTTAAAATAAGAAATGAATATAGATACTTGTTAGAATCCAGGCTTCGGAACTTTGAAAGGTAATAAGTACATTGTTAAAGCATTATAGACTATAATGCACATCTTGCGACAAAGAATCAAGTTTGAAAACTGGTAAACATTTTTAGACCCCGACCGTACTTATCGCTATGGAACTTAGGACAGACTCCGACGTTAAGTACAGATAGACGTCAGCAATTTCCTCCTAAGCTGACACCGATTGAAGAGGACGTTTTGTTAACGAGAAATTTAGCGTATGGTCGTTTTGCGACGAATCAGGTTTATTTGTCAGGTTTTCAATTGGAGTTCTTTTAGGAATGTTCCTAGCTGGATATTTTTCCCAGCCGCGTGGGTTAAAGACCTGGGTCTGAGAGTCCAGTTCATGCAGCAGTGGTCAGACAGTGGCATCCCGAAAGTATTCTGGATTTCGGGCTTTTACTTCCCGCAAGCCTTCCTCACTGGGGCGCTGCAGAACTATGCGAGGAAGCATGTCATCGCAATTGACACTGTGTCTTACGGCTTCGAGGTTAGTGGTTCGTTGGTTCGTTAGTCAAACTTAGACAAATGCGTCCCATAAAGCGTGTTTGTTACGATAAAAAATACTTCTACACAGCAATAGAATATGTAACATATGTGAGTGCTTCTTTGCGAAGGTGGCCTGATACATGGGCAAGTCACAACTGCAATCCAACCGGCGTCAGTGTGACTAGTGACAGTTACCAATTACCTCTCACATTATTTCTTGGTATTGTAATTCGTTAAAAACCGTACTCGTACACTTCCGGAAATAGGTCTCCTCAAGGCACGCCATCGTAGCCCCGGCTGCCTGAGTGATCTTGAACGATCACGAAGGTTAAGCAACATAGGGCGCGTTCAGTACATGAATGGGTGACCCGCTATGACTAACGCTAGTGGCATTTTTCTGAGCGGTTCCGCGCTTCGCAAGGCACGTTAAGCAGTTAGTCCCGGCTGCCATCGATAGATGGCAGTCGTTAAGCCAAGTCAGACGCCTTAGGGCGGCTTGAAAGACGTGTACCTTCCTAAGGAAAGAGACCCGTGCCCCTCGGTGGGGACATAACAGGTTGATGATGAAGGCACGCCACTTCTTTGTGTCTCCGGTTATATTCATTCAGCGTCCTAGGGGTTGCTTTTTTGTAAACCTCAATATTACCCACAATTAATTAATCAATCATCTGTATTTGTTCACTACCAGACATAGTCCTCCCCCAATGCACGCTGCCCTCCACTCGAAAACCATCGGTTCTGCGGCATACGATCTTATAGGCTATGTCAGTCACCTTAGTTTTATTAATATTAAACTGTAAAGTATGGTGAACTTCGTGGCCATTTTAGTATAGAAAGCTTGTTTTTTGATGTATTGATTGTACTTATTTTTGCTGGCATCAATATCCAGGCACTGACTGCAACCCCGGCTAAGAAACCGGATGACGGATGCTGCGTACGAGGCTTGTACTTGGAGGGCGCTCGCTGGAACACCGGTGAAATGGTGCTGGAAGAGAGCAAGGCTAAGGAGCTGTATACAGGTGAGACTTCTTGAGAAAACCTGCACATTAATGGTTACAAGTAGGGTAGTGTAGCGGTAATGGTAAAGGTGTAAGTACCTAGCGAAGAGAACTTACAAATTAATCAATCAGTCGAGTGTCCGACCGCAGCACTAATGTTTTTCCTACTTTTGTAAAAAAATTAACTTATGTTTGACTTTTAAAGTTATGGCAATCATGGAATCTTGTCGTTAGGCTCTGATGTAAAACTTATTTTAGGAATAGATGGTCCGAGTGGAGTTTTATTTCCCACAGCTTTGTTCTCCACTACAAATACGGCCCGAAGGCAGCGGCTAAAATACTACATTGACATTCAGCAAACAGAATGTAAATTCTTTACGTTGTAAATTATTTTGATTTAATTGATCAGCCCGTATTCGTTCACTGCTGGACACAGACCTCCCTCAAAGCACGCCACTTTCTTCTATCCTCCTGTATCCGCCTCGGAACTTAAATAATGTAAAATCACAGAGAGTCTGCCGAAAACAGGACGACGGACAGTGGCCATACCAGCAGTTGATGGTTGGATCTTATAGTTGATGGTTGGATCTTATAGTTGATGGTTGGATCTTATAGTTGACTCGGTGGATGGCAAGGGACTGTGCGCTGTGCGAGATGGCATTTGGGAAAAAGGTGCAACAGTGGGCAGCGGTGCACTGATGATGATGATAAACGCCTGACTGACGCCTGTATGCCACAGGGCTAGGCATGCATCACAGTATTTCACTTGCCTCGATTCTGACAAATCTTTTTCTCTACATCAACTTAGAACGTCTCAAAATTGGGGGGTCTCAGATGTTCCACATTTTACAAGTTTGTTTAAATGTTTCTGCCGCAGAAATGGCCATCATCTACATGAAGCCCGAACAGAACCACAGACTGGGCCAAGGTCTCTACGAGTGTCCCACATACAAGACTCTCCTCAGGGCTGGAACCCTGTCCACTACGGGACATTCCACCAACTACGTGATGACGATCGAGTTGGCTACCCACAAGCCTCAGTCCCATTGGATCAAGAGGGGCGTGGCGCTGTTTTGTGCTTTGGATTATTAGTAAACTTTGTTATTAATAAAGACGAGGTTTCATTGAAAAAAAAAGAAAGAAAGAAAAATATAAACATAAACATACATTTACACATACATTGCTTCTGGCCCCACACTAGGATACCCTGTGTTGTGGGAACCAGAAACAGCGACGTCACAAATATGTAAGCATGCAAGACCTGGGTTTCTTTTTTTTTTGTCCCCAGCCGGGATTCGAACCCGGGACCTCTCCTATGGTAGGCGGATGCGCTAACCACTCCGATACAGAGGTCGTCGGTATATTTATTTGATTGACGACACAATACTTACAGTCAATAGAAAACACAATATCAGCCGAAAAGTGGGTAGCGGCAGAAATACAAGTAACACGAAGACTAACAACATTGTACGAAAATGATGGGATTTTTTAGGGTTTCGTACTTCATAATGAGAAAACAGAACCCTTAAAGCAGCGTTTCTGAATCCCGAATCGCGCCCCGTGTAGTAGTTCGGTTATTTAGTTCAGTCCCAGACTTTTCGCCTCAGTAGTTCGGTGATGCAATACGGCCTGATACTGAGCCTGAGACTGATAGTTCGGTATTGATATAAGACCTTGCACCACTAAGTTATGATAACTTAATTGGACCATTTTACGCAAATTGGAACCAACCCACGGCATGTAGATTTCGAGAAAACGAGAATTTTGTGAATAGGGTTTGCAAAATGCGTACGTAGTACATTCGTAGCTATTATAAGAAAAAGTTGATAGGCTTGTTGACAGATTGAAGCCTGTCTAGGAATATGAGACAGGGACTAGGGATTTTCTACCATTTTCATTGTAAGGGTAGGAAGTGTTTTAGTATCAATATGTGTACTTAAATCCATTTCACAAAAAATGGTACAGAGGGGAGTCGCGGCCCAATTTTAGTTCGCGACAGTATCGGGGTGGGTCGCGAGAATTTTCAAAATTTTTAGCGCCTGACAATAAATGTGTTGTCTATTTACCTATTAAATGGGCAGATGAAAATATTCTCAAATGATTAAAATATCTCTTTTTTCAATAGTAGAAGAAGTGTAAGAGAGAAATGGAAATTTGGCTATACTGAAATGTTCAACTTTTGCATCGCGCCGAGGGAGATGCAAATATGACCGCCACCATATTTGATGGCAGTCGTTAAGCTTCAGAGGCCCTAGGGCGGCTTGAAAACTTCTGATATTAAAACCAGCCACTAGTCTTACAAGCCTCCACCAATCCGGATTTGGCCCCCGTGGTGGAGTATGACCGATACCTTCCTCAGGGAAAAGACACCCGTACCCCTCGGTGGGGACATAGGAGTTTTCATGAATATCTGAGCAAAATGGCACCTGATATTTCAGACATTATTTCAAAGTTACGAGTTGAAACTTGTGATTCCCCAAAGGAGAATAAAATTGTGCTAATATCCTTACTCCTTCCTTTCTAGTTAACTTTCAAGTTAATTGAAATGAAAGGGTCGGGCTCCGTCTCCTGAGGAATAAGTTTTAACGATTAGTCACTTCTGCTCTAGAATTTAAAATGTGATTAAAATATTCTTTGGCTAAGTCCAGTGAGAGTAGGTAATGTTAACCCGCTGCTAACGCGCTAGAAATAAGTGCCGAGGTTGAAAAGATCTTTTTTGAACTAAAATTTTCGTAAGCATTTAAAAAAAATATACATATGACCCGGATTAACTTACTTACTTACTTACCTGGTCGGACTCGTCCGATAAAAAACAAAGTAAGTTAATCCGGGCCATATCGTCAGTTAAGTTCTGACAGTGCGAAAGTAATTTTTGGCCGTTTAGACCTTTTGATGCCATTGGATGAAGAAAAGTGGCGCGATCTTTCCGACCAATCTTATCAATCAATCTTATTTTATCTTCAATAAGTTGATTTTAAATACTTTTCCCAAATAATGTACACCTCTAATGTAGCTAATTGAAATTTTGCACAGTGTTTTCGCTCTCCTGTAAAGTTGACATTTTTTACAAACTTAACTGACGATATGTTTTTTTTTTATTGAAAAGATCGTCATAATGTAGCCCACTGTACCTTCCTTAATGTAAAAAAAGTTTGTGGAACTTAAAATTTTCGCGATTTAACTTAGACTTTATGTTCATTAACTTTCCTTTGCGCCAAAACAAAATTAGAAAACAATGACAATGAACAAAAACCATTACTATGTTCTCTCAATTATACAAAATTAATTTGGTTTGCATTCTGTTTGGTTCTTTTCGCACGTGTCTCTCACGTACAATAGGTACTCTTTACTATTTTCTGTGGCAACATTTTCTCTTTACAACGGTCTATTTACTGCATCAGAGGAGTCTTGTTGCTATCACTATGAGCGTTGAAATTGGACTACCTCGTTGGTCTTGCCGTTAAGAGGCTTAGCTACCAAGTAAGAGGTATTGGGTTCGATTCTCGCTGGGGGCCGCCTTAGTACATATCGTCGTCTATAAGTGTTAAGCTGCTAACTCCAAATGTACAAATTTTCAGGAGACTAATAAAACCATCATATTTTTTACACCAGGCAATGAAATGAAACACTGGAAATACCGTTTTCAATGAAATTCGATAAAAAAATTCTTCCAAAACGGTATTTTCAGTTTCATTTCATTGCCTGATGTAAAAATAGGATGGTTTTATTAGTCTCCTGAAATTTTTTACTTTTGGAGTTAGCACCTTAACACTTTTAGACGACCGATATGAGGAACAAACATTCAAACAGTGATTTGTCCACCGGCTTAGATTGTTGGGTACACGGAAAGATGAAACGGAACTCTAGAGAAAACACTGTTTGTTTGAAACAGTAGATTTTAATATGAAATCATAGATGACAAAGAATGTTTTGCACGAGAATGAATAAGCAAAAATGTAGTATTTTATCAATTGTACAAGTTACTGTCGCCAGGTCATTTTCGTCAGACAATGTGACAAATCACTGTTTGAATGTTTGCTCCTCATATGTAGAAATGGCCTCAGACTGGCGTCAGACCCGTGTCTCCCCTGGTAGATCCACTGGGGGAGATATCAGGATTTTTTCAGTCCTGATGTCTCCCCTTGCTGGGGGAGACATCGGTACTAGCTTTAGAATTATATTTCAAATACTCGTGGATCCCCTGGTCAACCCCTTGTTGTTGTTGTTACAGCACAAAGAAAAAATACATAAAGTGACTTAAATAACAGGTTTGTGATAAAATATGTGTGCAAAGGCGCACTTATTTCTAAAGAAATTTCTTCCAGCCAGCCTAGAAATTTTGGAGGGAGACATCAGGATTTTCTAGTTCTGATTTCTCCCTTTGCTGGGGGAGACATCGGTACCTACTGGGTTTGGAATTAGGTATATTTCAAATACTCGTGGATCCCCTTAGACCGGGAGATAGTGACACAAATTTGATCATTTGTAACAGTATGGCGGTTCTTCAGGGGTCTTAGTACGCAATGACAAAAAGAAAAATGGTGGTCATAGCCTAACTGTACCGGCGGCCCAATCGTGTGGGCGTTAGTCGAACTCGTCGGATAAATTACGAGTGTCAAACGATTTGTACCACAAAAATTTTAGTATTTTCCGATAGTCCATAGAAAACAAGTAGGCGGTAGTGTCATGCCATACTTCTCCGGTGTGACTTACAGCCCGCCATACAGACGCGAATTCGTTAATTAAAAAAATTAAAAATTTAACCATTTGTACCAGGCTAATTTTTGCGGTGGTGGCGTAGTGGGGTTGACCCTTGCTTCTCGATCATGAGGGTCTGGGTTCGAACCACGCATGTACCAATGACTTTTAGTTACGTACATTTGTTTGTACAGCAACACCATTCGCTGATAAATTATTGCCTGCCTGGATAACGGCGACAGGCTTGCCACTTGTCACGTTTGGGACCTAATAAACTCGGCAAAAACGTGGGTCCAGTTCTAGAGACTGGTGCCTCTGCCTATCCCTTCGGGGATAACGGGCGTGAGTTTATTTATTTTTATTTTTAATTTTTGCGTAGTTAATTATCGTCCTGCAACTATTTACGAAAATCACCATGCTATACTTTTCTAGGTGCGGTTCACGTTTCCAAATGGTCGCCATACCGCCGAAAATCAGCAAATTTTTTTTTCGCCAAATGATTTGTACATACCACCCTAAAATTTTTTTTCAACAGCTCCTGAATGATTATAAATAAAACTGTGATAATACCATACCTGTGGGAGGTGGCGAATGTGTATAATATTTATTTTTAATTGTAAGATTTTATTCGTATTTTGAACGATTTGTAACAGTATGGCACTAATTTTTCCTGTAAGTTTGAGGTTCAACGAATACAAATACAAAATTTCAAAGATCTAGGTGGCGACAATCTTGACTTATAACCAGATGTTTATTTTGTATAATATTGATAATTATTTGTAGGTAGAATTTCATCCAAACGAACCGAATACAATGATGCCATACTGTAACAAATGATTTTACGTCTTGCACCTTGAAAACCTGTAGAAAATTCAAGTTTTTTATGTATGTTGCCCCTTTTTCCCTCTATTAGAAGTATGGCAAATATAATGATGGTCACATTGCATCATATAATTTCCAAAAATCCGAATGCCATACTGGTACAAATCGTCAATTTTTTTTATTTTTTTTACGTTTTGGCTTAAGTCTCACAGTCGTCCGCCCCATGGTTACAATCCGGGATATTTTTTTGTAGGTAGAATTGTATCCATACAAACAGAATATAATGATCCCATACTGTAAAAAAATATTTTACGTAGTGTACAGTCGTATTTTTGAAACGTGTCGAATTAATAAGTTTTTCAAGTATGGCAGCACTTTTTCCCCCTACTAGAAGTATGGCAAACATAATAACGGTCACATTTTATCAAATACTTTCCAAAAATCCAAATGCAATACTGTTACAAATCGTTTGGCGAAAAAAAAGCGCAGTTTTAAACAACCCCCTACTGACTTCTGTTACCCTAGTACTTTCAACCGCTCTGGAATGTACCTACCATAAATCCGGCGCGGCGTGCCGGGAACCACAGTCAAGTTTAATTCTATACTTAAGTGTACTAATTCAATAAAACAATTATGAATTTTGATTTTGAATTTTTTTTTAATTGCATATAATATCACGGTAGGAGCATAAGGACGTATTAGTCCTCGTGCTCCTACTAGTAGGAGCCAGAGGAACCGGTCATATTAATAAAATAATAATTCTGCATATTAGGTTTTAATATGAACTTACTTATATTTCACCTTTTGACGCCTCTGAGACCCTCGTGACTGAATGAACTACTAATAAGCCATGAAAAGGCAGATGACATCGATCGTCCGTAAGCTTCTTATACACTATGCTGTCCTTAGACGATTTCGCTGTGAAGAATCTCTTTCACGACTCTGCCCGAATAAATAGGCTATTTAGCTGTAGCTTCGTGCTTAAGTACCTACATACATTTCTTAATGTTTTTGAAAAACTGTGCTAAGGTCATTGTCAGCTACCTTTTAGTACCTAATAGCTATTACATGATCGTTATTAACTTTATTCCGGATACACTTAACTGGATGAGTCCGACCAGGTTTTGCTCTTTTTCACTGAGCTTAATCATGGGGAGCAGAGACGGAGCTGAACTACCTATTGCAGCGAATTCAGCCGCAATTTTTTTTCCCTTCAATAATATGCCGGCAACTTTTAGCATCATTTGGTACTTTTTCCAGCTTCGCCTGAATGCTGCAATCAACTTCGAGATGCAAGCACGGCTAATTTAATTAAGGACTTAATTTATTTAGTGTTCGGCCAAGGATTGCGTGACGCTTTCTCAACCTTATTACCGGGATGGAAGAGGATAGCCTCATCCAGGGAGGAGTGGAAGATCATGGATATTGCCCAGCTTTAGGACAAAAAACCGTCTAAATAAAAATAAAAAAAACACTTGCCCAGTGCGAGTCGGACTTGCCCACCGAGGGTTCAGACTTATTTGTAGGAAATAACATAATTATTTTATAAATAATTCAGGAATTGCGTCTCGCAGTTTTTTCCGAGCTTATCTGGCTGAGCTTAATTTCAAAGACTATTTTTGTTATGGTTAGAAATGTTTAGTTTCCAGATTTTTTCCTATAGGTATGTGTAGTATGAGAGGATATTACATGCCAAATTTCATAGTTCTATATCAACAGAAAGTACCTACCCTATTAAGTTTGATTCCCTTAAGCGTCGATTTCTACACCGAAGATTATGCCGCTAAAAACGTATAGGTAGGTATGTTTATGTACGTTTTCTGGCGGCATAATCTATTTTTACGTTTGTTTAGGTACTTTTTTTTACGTAAACTTAGAAATTTGTTTTTTTTCACAGCTTCAAGGGACCTTAGACTTTACTACCTATATGTGAGTGAGTGAGTGAATCGCTCGTAGCCTGGGCTGCCTGAGTGATCTTAAACGATCACTAAGGTTAAGCAACATACGGCGCGTTCAGTCCATGGATGGGTCACCGTCTATGACTAACGCTAGTGGCATTTTTCCGAGCGATTCCGTGCTTCGCAAGGCACGTTAAGCAGTTGGTGCCGGCTGCCGTCGATAGATGGCAGTCGTTAAGCCAAGTCAGAGGCCTTAGGGCGGCTTGAAAACTTCTGACAGTAAGACCAGCCACTAGTCTTACAAGCCTCCACCAATCCGGACTTGGCCCCCGTGGTGGAGTATGGCCTATACCTTCCTCAGGGAAGAGACCCGTGCCCCTCGGTGGGGACATAATGGGTTGATTATGATGATGATGATGATTTTAGCTTTGTTTTGATCTAACCAGAATATTTTTAGGTGCCGTAGTTAGTAATTTTTTTATGATTTTTTTGTGAGCCGAGCACGAGTCGAAACCTGAAACACGCAACTTCAAACGCGATTTTCTCGATATCAATTATTTTCCCTTGAGGTCCCTTTTTTTTCAACCACTCACATATGGTTTTCATTTCAAATCGATACCTCCGCGTTGTGCCGAGTTAAAAGATCTTGACAGACAATTATGTGATCCTATAATAATAAGTATAATAATTTGCTTCGAACAACAAGATTCATATTATTTGGTTAGTACATTTTAAACTTAAATTTATGTTAGTAGCATCTAAGTATAGCTAGGACAATGGACAGTGAAATATACATACATCAAGGCCTGTTGCGTGCGACCTGAAGCCTACAGCAGTGGTTGATGTACCTATGCGGAGGGTATAAGCGTTCCGTTTCTATTTTGAGGTGCGGAACGCTAAATATTTAATAACTCATCTTCTTCCCTATCACTGCTTCCTACCAAGGTTGGTAGGTACCTAACTACTTTCTTCATTTCTGTCTGCTGCTAACAAGATTGTCTCCCTTACAAACTGCCCTTTTACACTTTGCAATACAAAGTGCCTATGTGCTTAAGTATTTACACAGTCGGTGGCCTATGGCGTAATCCGATTAGCGTAGCCGGCAGTCTAGTGTTTGCTCCTATTACATCACTAAGAAAAAAGTTAGGCAAGTGCTAGTAGGACTTGCGCAGAAAGAGTTCCGTACCATTTTACTTTGTCACTTTATTTCTTTGCCTTGTATTTTCATGTCGTGTGCTCTGGAGTAAGTACCTAGGTATTTTTATCTTACTTTCTGACCTATAACTTTTAATTAACACTAAAAATTTACTGATTTTGATGAAATTTTATACCTTTGTATATTCGGTAGAACATAAACATAAACATTTACACACAGGCACATACATTGCTTCTGGCCCCACACTAGGATACCTACCCTGTGTCGTGGGAACCAGAAACAGCGACGTCACAAACATGTAAACATCCAAGACCTGGAGTTTTTTTTTTCTCTCCAGCCGGGGATCGAACCCGGGACCTTTCGCATAGTAAGCAGATGCGCTAACCACTACGCCACAGAGGTCGTCTGAGAGGTAGGTCTGAGAATTTTATCTATTTTTCATACCCCTATCCCTTTCCCTGTCCCTTAATATACCAATGACTACCTCGTTGTGGAATTGGTTTACAGCCAAGGGCTTTTATAATTTATGAAGTCGTCAATTCTATAATAGGCCTTTTGAGATAGCACCTATTTAATGAAAATTTTAAATTTATTTGGAAGAAAAACTCCTGTTGAGGTCGATTGTTGAAGCGGGGGTTCAACAAAACAGAAAAACAGGTTCTTTGCTGGACTCCGGAACCCTAAAACGAACAAAAGGCCGTTTCCTTAGTTTCCTAGGCGTATTTCCCTCGGCGAGACTACGTACCCTGTAACAAGGAATAGCATTGGAGTTAGCCACTGGAACAATATGATTGTGAAAGTTCTACAGTGTTAAAATGTGTCTAGTAGCTAAAAATATTTTAGAGTTCCATGGGTACCAAACGTATGCAATTGGTGTCCTCCAAAGCAGACCAAATGACAAATCAACAATGACAAAATGTGAATGACGATCTTATTTAACTAATTATAATTAAAACAATTGTTGCGTTATCAAAACATCGAACAAACATCGACAGTAATGGACTAAAGAAAGAAAGCCAACGCATTGAGTCAGTTCACGACTCCTGCTTTAGACCTCACCGGAAATTGAACAATGTTGGAGATACTTAGATCCACGTCGTCCGGAGACGTTTTGACGTCCTTTCAAGGTAGTTGGGTAAAGGCTGAACGTATTCGAAATTTTCGTGTACAGTTGATAGCACGTCTTAACATTTTAGTTGCAAATACGCCCGTAATGCAACGGGGTAGAGTGCATGGGTGTATAATTATGATGATGTGCTGTCGACTGTACATTTCGGAGCCCTTAGCTAGGTAGGAACATAATATGTTTTCGGAAAGTACATCTGATAAAAAGAAGTAGTAACTACAAAAGTATGTTTTCAAAGTCACTGTCACTGCAATGGGCTATGCTCGGAGTCTCTTTGATGGATCAAATCAGAAATGAGACAATCCGCCTACGAACTAAGGTGACTGACATGACTACTTAACGTAAGACCAGCCACCAGTCTTACAAGCCTCCACCAATCCGGACTTGGCGTGGAGTATGGTCTATAGGTACCTTCCTCAGGGGAGAGACCCGTGCCCCTCGGCGGGGACATAATGGGTTGATGATGATGATACCTATTTTTCATGTTTGAATAGTTATTCGGCTATACATATCCATTAGTAATGGTGGGGTGTTGGGCAGGCATATTTCATCTAAAACAATGTCCCAGGCACTGCAGCGCCCAAGTGGTTCCTTCACCCACATAGTGTGTGAGCAACCGGACACTTGTATCATCCCATTACGAATATTCAAAGGCCAAAATGATGCTTATTCTTGGGTAGAAACAAGTCTTCCTTAAGTGAGTTGAAGTGGTGTAACTTAAATCTTAAATGCCTTTGTTTTATATAGATTTTGTGAGTAGATAATGAGATATCAAACGCACTTCACAGAACGTGTTCCGAAATTGGCTTCTGACATTTTGGCAGATCATTTCCATAGACAGGCAATCGGGTTTTGTCCGTACAGCGGCAGGTAAATTGAAATAGAAGGATTTACTGTAATATTTTCCTCTCTGCCTACTTATAATATTCGATTATATTCAATGTTATTTAAGAGAAACATTAAATCCAGAATTAAGGTGGTCAAAATTGCGATTAAAAAGGACTCGGGTATCTACTAAGCAATATATTTATTTTAGGCTTAGGTAGCTAGGTGTATAGTTTAATTTTAGTTACAATTCCAACTAATATTTAGTGGTTAGTGCTTATTTAACAGTCAGGTAGGTACGGGTAGTTGTTATTTTTTTATTTAAGTTTTATTAATAAGACAAAAAATAGTGATTCTTAGGGTTCCATAACCCAAAAGAATAAAACGGAACCCTTATAGGGACACTTTGTTGTCGGTCCGTCCGTCTGTCTGTCATCATCATCAGGCTATATTAGTCCACTGCTGGACATAGCCCTCCCCTAATGAGCGCCATAGCGCCCTGTCTTCAGCTTGCCGCATCCAGCATCTGCCTGCAGTTTTTCGCAGATCGTCATCCCACCTGGTTGGAGGGCGTCCTAAACTACGTTTTCCGAGTCGCGGTCTCCACTCAAGAACACGTTTACCCCAGCGGTTGTCGGTTCTTCGCGAAATATGGCCAGCCCACTGCCACTGTCTGTCTGTCAAGATGATTTATCTCGAGAACGCGCAAAGGTATCGGGTTGAAATTAAAACCATGTAACAGTTTCATAAAGCTGCATAAAAATCAAACTTCTAATTCAACGGAAAAAAAGAAACAGCCAGCCGTTTATGCCGCAAAAAACATACATTTTAACACTCAGGGAAATCAAAATTCATAGGGTAATAATATTCCCGTTGACCTAGAACTATAAAATTTGGCAAGTAATATCGTGGTAACTAGGAAAATCTGGAAAATATACATTTTTACCAAAGTAATTACATTAAAAAATTAATTAGTAATTAAAAGTAATTAACAGCGGTGGTGGCGTAGTGGGGTTGACCTTTGCTTCTCGATCATGAGGGTCTGGGTTCGAACCACGCATGTACCAATGACTTTTAGTTACGTACATTTGTTTGCACAGCAACACCATTCGCTGATAAATTGTGCCCGGATAACGGCGACAGGCTTGCCACTTGTCATGTTTGGGACCTAATAAACTCGGCAAAACGTGGGTCCAGTTCTAGAGACTGGTGCCTCTGCCTACCCCTTCGGGGATAACGTGCGTGAGTTTATTATTATATTATTTTTATTTAAAAAACTTTTATTTGGAGTTCGAGAAATAATCGGAAAAAAAATGCGAGAACGGAATCTTCGGAGGGCGAGCCCGTCTCTTGTCCGTTTTTAAGCCTATAACGTTTCCGTAAACACATACCTACATAGAATCGATTGAATTATTTGTCACAATGTGACCGCTGGTTAAGGAGCTATGAGCTAACATAGAATCGGACATACCTACCTACTTAGGTGCATAATTCAATGGTGCATACATACTTTCACCTTACTCTTGAGCTCCGCTGAAGTTGGGTAAATCATTATTTTTATTTTATTATGGTAAACAAACAATTGAACAATAAGTAGTTACAGCTATATTGAGAATAAAGTATTTTGTATTTGGCTTATGACGAATTGGACAAAATCAAAAGAAAGGCTTCAGAGAGGGGTAATTTCTGAATAGTGGCTAAGTTAAAGAATTCTGTTTAAAATTCAAATAAGAGGTACCTATATATCTATTTGCGTTCTGGGAGGAAATGTTTAGTAGGAGTATTTGGCAATTTCTTAAGTAGATACATCTGATGTTTTGTTATATCTTCTTAAGAAATTGCCAAATACCTACCTACTCCTACTAAACATTTCCTCCCAGAACGCAAATAGATAGATAGGTAACTCTTATCTCATGGAGTCTAGGTAAGAGGAATGCAAGTTTATTGACGGCTTTACGCGGCTTAAAGAAACGAATGTATGGTAAGCCACTTTGCCGAGGAAGGAATTTTTAAGTCTAAAATGTTAGTGCCTTCTCCTGGGGTTCGGATCGATAGTACTAGAGTGAAATTCCGGTTGTAGCTAATGCATTGTAAAGTAATTAGGTACCCTCTATCAAATTAGGTAGGTACCCCTATCTAAATGAAACGAAATTTAGGGACAGTTTCTGAATTGAGAATAAGTAAGTATTCGTAACTAAGTATTCTTAAATAACTACCTACTTATGCAACGTTATGTCACGCTCTTTTCTGAGAATTTGCGATCTAAGCGATAAGCCTACCATGCGAGAGGTCCCGGGCTCGAACCCTGGCTGGGGAAAAAATAAAACACAAGTCTTGGATGTTTACATGTTTGTGATGTCGCTGTTTCTGGTTCCCACGACACAGGGTATCCTAGTATGGCGCCAGAAGCAATGTATGTGCCTGTATGTAAATTTTTTGTTATGTTACATGTGAAGACTAAAGCTGAATCGTATGAATGATAAGTAATAGATAACTACTTCAGTAGTTCTTTGTCCTACGGCCGCTGATTGCAATGAAGAAGTCGAATGAATTCCTGCAAGTTGGTACGTAATTCAGCTTCTCACTCCACAGTGGAGAGTTTATTATTGTTCTAATTAATGCAGTGGCACTGGAGTCGCCGCGAATTCTTAATTTATTCATAACACAGCGACCAAGGGGCACACCGTTATAGGAACCGAAGAAAAGCTCCGGTTTTCTTTTGCGTTTTATCCCTATAGCAACAGCATTGGTGTATTTCCTATAGGAAAATTACCTAATCTTTTGACGCTTAAATTTATGGCAATTATGGAATCATCGTATTCGTAGGCTCTGATGTATTAAGCTTAAAATTATTTTAGAAAAGACGGTCAGAGTGGAGTTTTTTTCGCTACCTTTTTATCCATTACAAATGGCCCGAAAGCAGTGGCTAACATAGTACAGTCACGAGGAAACATATATGTATGTATATACCTTGTCACATTTAGTACGACATACACATTTGGTTTGTACTGATACATATGTACGACAATTTGTCCTAAATTATGTAGATAACCAATGGTTAGATAATTTAGGACAAATTTTCGTACATACACTTCATTCTATATTGTTTTAATTTAGCATTTTCAGAAAATGTGACAGTGTATAATAATATATTATTGCTCGTGATTGTACATTGACATTCGGAAAACAGAATGTAAGTTCTTTACATTAAAATTGGTTTTATTATTTGGTTTGATTTTAAATAAATTTTATTATTTTGATTTGATTTTGATACAAAGTATAGTGCTTCTCGAAAATTTGGCAAGTCAATTCTTCGTCACTACTCGATATAAAAAAACATCGTGAGGAAACCTGAGTGTCTAAGATGTTCACGAGCGTCAGCGCTTGAAATCGCCAATCCGTGGTGGGCACCCGTGGTGATAAAGCCCTTACTTTCTCTCTGCGGTAAGGTCCGTGCCCTACATGGAGACGTAGGTATATTTTGACAGCACATCATCCTATACACCCATGCACTAAACTCCGTTGAACTACGGGCGATTTTAAAGCTAAAATGTGAACGTCGACGTGCTGTCGACTGTACCTACCTGTATATCGGAGCTGCATTATACGAGAGGCCACGAGAGCCAGAGTGGCCTAACTGTTTATAAAAGTCAACGAGAAAAAATTGAGCCCTAATTTAAATTGTTACTTTGGTGAATCAATTTATTTCATAATTTTTTGCTGTCTTAAGCACTTTAAATGTGATCTTTAAGTGATTTCGTTAACAATAGGCATCTTAGTCATTTATTAATTTTCGAATAGGTATTGAAAAAATGATAGGCCACTCTGGCTCTCATGCCCTTAGTTGTTCGTGTAATTATTTGATACTAATAAATACTTACCGCTTAACTACCGTCAAACAGCTGATAACTGCTGTCTAGATATTGAGCTATTCTTCTGTATTATTAGGTATTTGGCGAAAAGACCAGTGTTCATAGCAAACAATTATTATGATTTAACTTGTTTTATTATTCACATCTTTTATGTGCTCTGGTCCCTCCAATTTAATTATCTTGAACAGCTTGAGGAACTCTATAAGTAATTACATTTTCGTCTTTATGTTTGGCAAGACATTAATCCCCTATTTCTCGTACACTATCAGTTTTTTAAGCTGCTGTTAATAGTTGATTAAAGTGCATAAGAAAAATACCAAATCTGTTATCATCATCAACCAATTATGTCTCCACCGAGGGGCACGGGTCTCTTCCCTGAGGAAGGTATAGGCCATACTCCACTACGGAGGCCTAGTCCGGATTGGTGGAGGCTTTTAAGACTAGTAACTAGCTGGTCTTACTGTCAGAACATTCAAGCCGCCCTGAGGCCTCTGACTTTGGCCCCTCCGGATATGGTT
The DNA here is from genome assembly GCA_947310845.1 of Yponomeuta plumbellus. Taxonomy (NCBI): domain Eukaryota; kingdom Metazoa; phylum Arthropoda; class Insecta; order Lepidoptera; family Yponomeutidae; genus Yponomeuta; species Yponomeuta plumbellus. The sequence goes on from OX371206.1 coordinate 5,937,934, forward strand.
GCAAATTCAAATACTGACATTAATCCCAAAATTAAACAGTCCCCTCGATTTGCAGAACTTTTGAAATTTTCTTGAAGGTGAAAAAAAAAAATTACATTTTTGCAAATTGCATAAAGTTCCGGATCGCGTATGAGGTTGCAAATTTGTAAATGCATCAGAATAGACGTTTTCGAAGTTTGCAACCAAGTTTCAAAACTTTTGTAATTATTCCGAGACCACCTTACTCGAAAAAATGACCACGAATTAAAAAGAATTATAAATAAACATGTTCCGGTCAACGTAAAAGGTTGCAAATTTATACAATCGTTTGGTATATTTTTCCGATATATCTGTCAAATTTGCAGAACTTTTGGAACGTTTTCCTTCAGTTTAATAAAGAAAAACATTAATTTTTAATAACAAAAAATGTTCCGTACACTTAAATTGGTTGCAAATTTGACACGTGATGTAAAATAATATATTTAACACCACTCCAACTTTTCAGAACTTTTGGAATTTTGGTCTCAAGAACTGAGCAGATTATCATTTATTGCATTTTTAACAATGTTCCGGACCGCAGAACAGGTTGCAAAATTGTATAGTTTGTTTTAATACCATTCCCGACCTTACATCAAAATTTGAAAACTTTTGGAATTATAATGAATTGATTGTCTTGACTGACTGGACTATCTAACTTGGCTTAACGACTGCCATGCCGACACCAACTGCTTAACGTGCCTTGCGAAGCATTGAACCGTAAATGATAATTATGAATGATACCTACAAATGTAGTAACAGATAACTACCTACTTTAGTAGTTCTTTGTCCTACATAGGGACCTAATTTGTCCTATATACAAGGGTGAATTTATGTTATGTTTATTATTGTGTAAATAAGTCAAACTCAAATCAAAGTCACCAGGTAATGGTAAAAAGGAACACATTGGAATTTCTTGAAAAAAAGATGACCTAGACCAAGGAGATGTGACATTAGTATAGATCAAGAGGTAGATAGTATTAAAATATTATCGTAGAAATATTAAATGCTATTATTTAATTCTACTTGTAGAAAAAAAATCATTCATCCACAAAATATGTTTCTTTGGCCTACGCGTCCCTAAGACGCTCATATAACTCATACGCCTCCTTTAAGAGTTATATGAGTCTAATTTAAACACAAACCAAAAAATATAAGCTCATGTTAAAAAAAAACAAAAATCCCAAAAAACAAAACAAAAAACCAGGTCTTGGATGTTTATATGTTTGTGACGTCGCTGTTTCTGGTTCCCACGACACAGGGTATCCTAGTGTGGGGCCAGAAGCAATGTATGTACCTGCATGTAAATGTTATGTTTATGTTATGTTCGTATTCCGGATGGCTAGGCCAGAGTCAGCCACATTCCATGATCTTGACAGATCTTTTTCGCTTCATCATCATCTTGCCCTCTACTAATACCTACCCAACTATTTGCAAACACCTAATCCTATTTGCTCTAAGTACGTCAGCCTGGGAGATTACAAATAGCATTACCCAATATGAAATACATTATATTCAATCTCAATAACTAGGTACACTGTGAATATTCATATTGAATAGAAAATATCCTTGGTGTAACACATTTCCCTAGTATGCAGTCCTTCTCATTCATGTACCTAGTAGTTATTCCAGAGCTCTTGTAAACCTAGAAATGGGCAGCCTGGAATCTGTACACAATCGCGTTGATTCTGGAAAATTTTGTTATAGAGGACGTCGCGTAGGCGGCATTCACAATACGTAGTGGTCCACAGAACAGCAACTACAACATGTTTCACTGGGACGGAGAGGCTCTAAGTTTTTATGGTAAAAGAAGTATTGTTTATTGAACGTCGAAGTTGTTAGTTTGAAAAATGCCATTAGCGTTAGTCATAGAACGGTCACCCAACCATGCACTGAACGCGCCCTAGGTATGTTTCTTAAGCTACGTGATCGTTTAAGATCACTCAGGCGGCCGGGGCTACGAGCGATTGTACTACAATGCATTAGCCTGGGCTGCCTGAGTGATCTTAAACGATCACTAAGGTTAAGCAACATACGGCGCGTTCAGTCCATGGATGGGTCACCGTCTATGACTAACGCTAGTGGCATTTTTCCGAGCGATTCCGTGCTTTGCAAGGCACGTTAAGCAGTTGGTGCCGGCTGCCGTCGATAGATGGCAGTCGTTAAGCCAAGTCAGAGGCCTTAGGGCGGCTTGAAAACTTCTGACAGTAAGACCAGCCACTAGTCTTACAAGCCTCCACCAATCCGGACTTGGCCCCCGTGGTGGAGTATGGCCTATACCTTCCTCAGGGAAGAGACCCGTGCCCCTCGGTGGGGACATGATGGGTTGATGATGAGGCCTGCTACTAGAATACCAGCTACTTTGATGGTGTATTGTACAGTCACAAGCAATAATATATACACACTGTCACATTATCTCAAAATCTTAACATAAAACAATCTAGAAAGCAGTGTACGACAATTTGTCCTAAATTATATAACCAATGGTTAGATAATTTAGGACAAATTTTCGTACACATGTGCAGTAGAGAACAAAATGTTTACGTCGTACAAAATGTGACAGTGTATTATATTATTGCTCGTGACTGTACTGCAGCTATTAGTTGCTGAGTTAACCTTCTGTCACTTGTCCCTTTTAATTTAGTTTCGTGCGAAATTGGCTTCAAAAGTGCAATTGTTCGGTGTCCAGGTTTTGTCGGCAGCTTTTAGATTTACGTCGCCGGCACACCATGGCGTTGAATGGCGTTCAAAGCGTGCATCTATTGTATGTAAAAGCTCCCATTTTATAAATAAAAAAACGGAAGGTTTGAGAAGAAATTACTATAAAATTAAAAAAAAAAGTAAAAAAAAAAAAAAAGTAAAAAGTATTTATTGCCATTTTAAAGGTAACATTTAAACATTTGCTGACCCCCACACTAGGCAGAGCCTGTCCCGTGGGGGAAGGATTAGATGTGGCTGATTACCTTACAGTTACGGCGGTACATGCAAAATCTTAAGGAGGTTTTGTAATCTTAATGAGTAAATACCTAGAGCATGCAAATCTAGGTAAGTACATAAAAATATTGTGGAAAATGTAGCAAGTATACTAGAACCTATTTGCTATATTTTTGATAGCCAACTTATTTATTTTAGACTATTTACATCTTGTATGCTATGTGAATTGAAACTTTATGTGTGAGTGTATGTGAGTGTGTGTGTGTGTGTGTGTGTGAGGGTGAGGGTATGTAAGTGTGTGTGTGTGTGTGTGTGTGAGGGTGTTAGGGAGAGGGTGAGGGCGAGTGTGTGTGTGTGTGTATTTGCGAACGATTTTGTTTTGTATCTCTTTAAGGTTAACTCTGCTTACAATTTGTTTAGATTAGACACTAGGCGTTAACCTTTATTTAGAACTTTTATTTTGGCCTCCTTTACAGTGCACAGTTTTATATCGCAGTCTTTGACCGCAATATTGTATAGATATTGGTGCCGAAAAGGTGCGAGTCTTCGGGCAAAAGCCGTTTTTACTGTCGCCTTTTCAATCCTAAAAACTCTCTTTTTTAGAGTATTGAGATATTCACTGGAATTGATTAATTTTTTGTGTTGTGCCAGGATTACCTTAAGGATATAAAGTTTTCTTATACTTAGTACTTTGTTTTCCTCGTACAGTTTGGTGGTGGGGTACATTCGGGGTTTCTTGTTCATTACTTTAAGCACTGCGCGCTGTGCCCTTTCAACCGCGATCATGTATGTAGTCGCGGATCCTCCCCAACAGCTGACGCAGTAGCTGAGGACGGATTGACATAGAGCTAAGTATACTAGCCTCAGTGTTTCTTTAGGTGCACCATTACGAAGCAGTTTCATCACATAAATAAGTTTGCGTGCGCGGCCTGCAAGAGTGTTGAGATGTTTTTCAAATGTCAGGTTTTCATCTAGCACAATTCCCAGGTATTTTATGTCGACAACTCTACTGATAGATTCACAGTTGCATTCCTCCGACGACCGGATACAGGTATGGATCTTTATATCGCATTCAAGCCTTGGTCGGGAAGCCTTTGTCTTGTGAAAACATATAAACTTCGTTTTAGAGGCGTTCAAAGTTAAAAGATTTTTTGCTAACCACTTCGCAATGTCTGAAAGGCCAGCAGTCGCGCGTTTGCAGACTAGATCCCAGCTCAAGTCATTGAAAATGACCGCTGTGTCGTCAGCATAGCAGACAATTTCAGCTTTGTGGAGAGGAGATAGAGCCGTGGCGATGTCATTCATGTAGACCAGAAATAAAGTAGGGCCCAGGATACTGCCCTGTGGGACACCGTAATGTACCGGAGAAGGAGAACTTACTATATCCCCTATTTTAGTTACTATAAATCTGTCACTTAGGTAGCTGCGGAACCAGTCCAAAGCCACGCCTCTAATCCCGATATTTTCAAGCTTTTTAAGGAGAATCGGGACAGACACTGTGTCAAATGCCTTGGCCAGGTCCAAAAAGGCACCGACACAGCGCCGTCCCTCATCAAGATGGGCAGTTACAACCTCAAGAAGTTTGGAAAGTGCGTCCTCTGTAGACTTTCTTTGCCTAAAGCCAAACTGGTTTGGAAAAAGGATTTCATTATTTTCTAAGAACTTACAAAGACGACTGTGGACAATTTTTTCTAATATTTTTGAAAGTAAACTAAGCAGAGAAATCGGTCTAAAATTACATGGGCTGGTTTTGTCACCAGCCTTGTGAACAGGAGTCAAGGAAGCAGTTTTCCATGTTTCAGGAAAAATACCCTGTGACAAACTTAGATTGCAAATATGGGCAAAGGGTTTTATTATGAAAGGACTGATTTGCTTTAATAATCCAGGCTTGATGCCATCTGAGCCAGGGGCACTTTCATTTTTTAGTCGCTGGATGTAGGAATTGATTTCAGTTTCGTCTGTGGGGTACATAAAAAACGAATGTGACGGTGTAGCGTGTGATTTGGTCTCAGAGACAAGATTGAATTCGGTTTGGTTTGTTTTATTTAAGATGTCTGTTGCTAGATTTTCACCAACGGAGGCAAAGTATTTGGTGCATTCCTGGATCGAGTCAGCTGGAGTGTCTTTACTTAGAAGTAATGATGTTGAAGAATTAGATTTAGACGAGTTTATTTCGCAGATGCTTTTTATGGCATCCCAGAGTTTCTTCGGGTTTTTATTATTTTCTGTGAGTATTTTATTTTCATACTGTGCCTTTAATCTGTGAAGAAGGTCGTTGCAAGAGTTACGATACCTTTTGAAAATCAATTTAGCAGTTTCATCTTTTGGATGTTTCCTGCATTTAAGGTGTAGTTTGTCTTTATGTTTAACGCATCTAATGAGCCCTGGAGTCATCCAGGGCTTTAGGTTGAATTTAGAACGGCTGGTTATTTTAACTGTAGTATGATTTTGTATGACAGTTTGTATCTTTTTAATAAAAATTTCGGTAGCAACTGACGCGTCGGAACTATCTCTGACAGGTGACCAGTCCGTGAATCTAAGCTCTTCTACAATTGCGGCGTGATCAAATTTGGTTATTTCTCGTTTAACCTGTTTATGTCTATAGTTAGTTTTTATGCCAGCAGCTGTAAAGTCGTGATCAGTCACCGAAGTTTCACATACTAATGATACTGCCTGGTTTTTTGTTTTTATCAGAATATGATCGAGACATGACCCTTCTCTTGTAGCTAGAGTGATAGCAGGTAAAAGTTTATATTCCGCGACTATACACAAGTAGTCAGGTTGCAACTCACCTGAAGAATCGGTAGTTAATATATCTATATTTACATCCCCTGCAAGGATAATGTTAGAACAGTTTTTATGTTTTTCAAGTAATTCTTCAAGGAAAGTCAAAAAGTTTGGAACGCTACCGTTAGGGGATCTGTAGATCGCCAATATGGTGTATTTGTTTGGCAGTGTCACTGTTAGGCAGTTTGTGTTAAAGTTGTTTTCGGGTTCAGTTACGGTAGCATTCCAAATATCTTTTACGTATACTATTACTCCCCCGTTCTGATTTGTATACTTATGTGTGTAGTGATGCGCGTAGCCGTCTAGATGTTTTATAACAGGCGAATGACCGAGCCAGCATTCTGTTAGAATTATCATGTCGAAAGATATGTCAAACCGTTTTAATGAAATCATGAAGTTGTCAAAATTGCAATTGTGGCTACGGATATTAAAGGATAATATTTTAAAGTCGAGATCGTCATGTAGAATATTTTTACATAGTTCAGGCGATGCTACTTTATGACACGGAATAACCATAGCTTTATCAAATTCATTCAGTATATCTAGGGTAGCCATTTGTGAAATTGAGGATTGCCGATAGAATGATCGCGACTTATTTGTGGCACCGATTCAGATATATTATTATTCTTTCGAGATAGGTTTGTTGTACATTTGGATGAATGTATGACAAATGCATAGGGATCATGGAGTACGATTTTTGTTTTGTATGTGTGTAGAGTGTGTGTGATTATATGAAGTTTTGAATGTGTGTGAGTGAAAGTTTCGTTAAAAGTTGTTAAATAACAAAGGTTTCGCAAAAGTATGTGAACGATAATGAGTATTAAAGCGAATATGCCTAAGTCAGGTTGCGATGCCGACGTGTTGGTCGAGGTCGTTTTCCGATCGAATGGGTATCGCAGGCTTTTTTTCTGCTTTCCGCACGTAGATGCAGCCGTCTCTGACCCAGCAGAAGCGAAAATTGTGTAGTTTGGAGCGTTGTCTCGCGTCTCGAAAACGGATACGATTTTCTTTTGTCAGCCGCTCATTAAAGAAGAGACTCGCAGCCGTGCCAGTGACAATTCCTTCCGATGTTATGTTGGTTCGGGCTCTGGCCGCTTTGATAAACTGACTACGCTTAGCTTGACGTACTAGTTTTACCACTATTGGGCGCGGCATTTTGTTGTCAGTGGCTGGAACTTTTGGTACCTTCTTCGGGCCTGCTCGGAAGATTCCGTCAATGTCCGTTTCAGTAAGCTCCAAACCGACCTTCTTAGAGATTAGAAGTACCACATGGCTAAGGTTTTCATTGTCATGTTCTGGCACGCCAGCGATTTCCATCTCATTTCTCAGTGAGTGCTGCTCTTGAACCCTTAGCGAGTTTTGAAGTTGGGCCACGGATGATCGGAGTTCTGCAATCTCGTCGTCCCGCGCCGCTAAAACCTGTGAATGATCATCCGTTGCACCAAGCTGGTTTTTTAGCTCTAGGACTTCCTTCCTTAGGAGAGCAATCTCTTGGTTTTGTTTCGTGAGTATATCGACTGCGTCCTTTATCTCACGCATTTCCAACAACAAAAGCTTCATGTCAACATTTCCAAGCTCGGGATCAACGAGGGAGGCGTCCAATTTTAGTGTATTTTTCCTTCTTAGCGTAACATTCGCATGGTCGTCAGTGCTATGTCTCTGCAAGTCCCTCAAGGGCGTGTTAGTATTGTTTCCCTTAGGTGCCTTACTTTTGCACTCCGAGCAAATACACACAGGGTCGGTGCCGTCTGCAGCGTCTAGAAGGACTGAATCGTAGAGACACTTTTTGTGTAGTCGGTTCTTGCATTTGGTACATGTGTAATAAGCTGGTTCTTTGATCATTTGGCAACATGCAGCACATCGCCGCTGAGATGGTACGGGGGCATCCATTTTTGTTTGCTTGATGTAGAATCAAAAAGTTTTCAAAAGGACGATCGGTTGCTCATGAGAATCGCCCCCTCTAATATTTCGTCGTAATGTTCTGCGCTGGTTGGAACGTATATGACATTGACAGCTTGGTGACAGCTCGCTTCGTATTTTGATTGGCTATTGAGTTGTCAAACCTGACAGCGTCAAAGAGCCTTGACGTATGTGACATATGAAGTTTGCCTTCTCTTTCTAGCCGATAGCCGTCACTCGGAGATGTAAGCAAGATGTTTTGTGGTATTACTCACGATTTCGGCCGATAATTCAGAGTAATTCCGTATGAAATGGGTGGCTTGGATCACAATCTTCACTTAGGTATGCCTTAACTGTACTTTTGGAGAGGTATTCTATGCGAAAAGATTAATTAATTACGGATCGAAACAGGAACTGTGTGTATGTTGTGCCGCCGCGTTCCGTTTTCATTTAATAGATAGTTAAAGATAACATAACATTTACATACAGGCACTACATTGCTTCTGTCCCTACACTAGGATACCCTGTGTCGTGGTAACCAGAAACAAAGACGTCACAAACATGTAAACATCCAAGACCTGGGTTTCTTTTTTTTTTGTCCCCAGCCGGGAGTCGAACCCGGGACCTCTCGCTTAGTAGGCAGATGCGCTAACCGCTTCGAAAAAGATAAAAAAGTATTTTAGCCTCATCAAAATAACATTTTAAATAATAAGTGAATTTTTAAGGCTGCGATTACGTTAAGCACCTGTCTCGATCTCTAACTCAACCATTATTAAAAGTAAAAATAAAGTAGGTACTTATATTATGTTTCATAAAAAGCAAATCAAGACAGCCATTCAAGACAGGCTTTTAATTTAAAACGTAAAACACTCATCACAGTCAGCTTAAATAGTTTGTGGTAAATTTAATGACGTAACCTGAGTTTTGAATCAGACGAATATCAAGAAATGTTTTATTTAAAAACATTACACAAATAGCTTCGTCAAACATGCAAATAGAAAATTTAACGCAAATATATTTTCGCCTATGTCCAACAGTTGGCAGAGGTTGGCTGATGAAGATGAGGTTGGTCACGTCTGATTTTTTATTTCAGTTTTTTTCCTTCATCATCATCATCGGCCTATGATTGTCCAGTATTGGACATAGGACTCTCCAATTGCACGCCACTGAGCGCGGTCCTCGCCTACGCTCATCCAGCTCTTGCCAGCCGCCTTACGAAGATCATCGCTCCACCGAGTCTGAGGACGTCCTACACTACGTTTACCGATCCGCAGTCTCCACTTAAGAACTCGTCTACCCCATCGGTTAACGGTTCTTCGGGTGATATGGCCGGCTTCAGCATGCTAATTCGGTGGGCTATGTCGGTGACTTTGGTTCTCTGTCGGATCACCTCGTTTCGAATTCGAATTCGTTTTTTTCCTTATCACAGCTTATTTATTTATTTTATTGCTACTTTTATTGCACTTACATTTAAACAAAAATATAGTAGGTACAATGCGGCGGACTTAATGCCATTAGCGTTATATAAACTCGCCGTAAGCTTAAGGCCCAAGTTGTTTGACTTGGAACACGTGGATGTTACATAGAGGGTAAAATAACCGGTATTAATAGGAGGTGTCAAGCATGAAGTGGTCGGTAGAGTGCGCGATATATCAACGGGACGTAAAAATGTTCCAAGACATTCTGGGTGAGTAAACATTTTTGTGTTGGTAATTTTTGTGTTATTGTTACCTAAGTCAGGGCTGTTTCACTTAGCGTGGCGGTATCGAACGCGTAAGTACATGCGGCGACCGCGTTGATGGGGAAAATAGGAAGGAATTCAGGCGCCAGAAGAGGTAGGAGTTACGCGGTAGAACGAGAGGCAACGTGTAGGTGAATATAACGTAGCATTTTTAGCGCCGTGCGATCTGAATTGCACCTAATTGTATCGCTGCTAGAGTCCCTTTTTCTTTAATTGATTTTGCGGAGTGAATCTTCTGTACCTGTACTATTATGTATTGTGCCTAAGTATATACGTAAGAATCTTTTAATTTCATAAATAACATTAAAATTTTTTTTTTGAAATTACGTAAATTTTGACAAAGCATTCTCCAACATATACATATAGGATTTTTTTTGGGTATTATTAAAGCTATCATCAATTTATTAAGTTTTGAATGTTTTAAATAATAAGGTTCGTCCGTAAAATAATAGATCTGTCATCAATGTGTAGTCGCCAAACAATATAAAAATAATTTCATAATAAATCACATATACAGGGTGGTATTTTCACCGGTACAATAAATCAACATACGTAATACTAAGTCCAAAATACAAATACCAACATTTTGTGTTACTACCCCGTTGGTACAAAAAAACAAAAATACCAATGTCTGAACTTATCCGCAAATCTTAAAGAAATATGGACTCATTACGCATGAGTACAACTAAACGCACGAACTGGCAACTGCGCGCGGCTTGCGCGAAGGAAAAGAAGCGGCGGCGGCGGCGCAGCCAGTAGGTATGACGTAGCAAAAAAAATCTTACTTGATTTCAATTCTTCCTTCATACTTGCACGGGCTTAGGACCGTCACCGGCGTGGAATGCTTGCACTGGTTGGTAGTGGTATGAATTTCCACACCACGTACTGGCTAACGCCGAAGTGCGCCGTGCGTGCCGCGTCGTTGGTGCTCCTTCTGGGTGCTTCCTCGAAGAACGCGAATATCTGTTCCTCGATCTCCATGGCCAAGGGAGGTCTCCCTCCTCGGCCTTGAGCGTGCGCTGGTGCAGTAAACTGTCCGTAGTCTAGCAAATGCTGCGTCACTCTCATGAATGTCCTGGTGTTGAGTATTTGAGGTTCAATAAAACCGGCATTTATCAGGCGGGGCAAACTTTCTTCAGCGTATACCCGCCGAGCTGCACTGTATTTTCCCCACTGAGAAAGTAACTACGAAACATTTGTAAACATCGTGTTGTGCGCGTAATTTTCGACTGCAGTAAGTGCGGAAACGGCGCACGTGCACTCACCTAGGTCAATGCGCGCGGACTGACCGGCCAAATCGTGCGCCGGCCAGCCCGCCGCCCTCTCACTCACCCCACCTTGTACAGGGTGCCCATGAGTTACAAATTGGATGAAGGATAAATTAATGAAAATGAAAAAATAATATATGGTAATTTTATTCGATAAATGTAATATTATCTATTATCGATACCAATGATATGGTAAAATTTATTGTACCGGTGAAAATGTCACCCAGTATAAATCATCGGGATATATTATCAAGTATCAAATAGGCCTACGACTTAGCTTAACGACTGCCATCTATCGACGGCAGCCGGCACCAAATGCTAGACGTGCCTTGCAAAGCACGGAGCCGCTCGGAAGAATGCCACTAGCGTTAGTCATACACCGTAACCCATCCATGCACTGAACGCGCCCTATGTTTCTTAAACTCCGTGATCGTTTAAGATCTCTCAGGCAGCCGGGGCTACGAGCGATTCCTGAATTCTGACCGGCCAGTTTCTGAATTGAGAATCTCACTAAGTAAATGCTTAACTGTAGTGCTGTCTCGTCAAATTTCTAAGAAAAGAGCGTGACAAAACGTTACTCAAGTAACTTAGTAAATTCCCAAATCAGAAACCGGGCCGGTCAGAATGACAATTCATGGTTTGCTATGACATTGTATAAACATACAATGCATACTACTAAACAGCGGCATTAAAAACATGTTAGCATCCAAGCCCTGGGATTATTTTTTGTTCCCAGCCAGGGTTCGAACCCGGTACCTCTGGCATGGTAGGCTGATGCGTTAACCACTGCGCCACAGAGGCCGTTAAGGGAAATTCCAGGCGGACTTACTTAGATCAAATAATATTAATAACTTAACAATAATAATAACATAATAAATAAAGGATAAAAAGTAACTACTTAAACAGTAATATGGTAGTCTCTGGTCTCTGCCTACCCCTCTAGGATACAGGCGTGAGCAGAACATAACTTGAGACCTTATTTATTAACAGTAAATTTGTGTTTTTTATGTTGGAATGTGTCTAAGCTAAAGTTAAGTGGTTTTTGTTAACCTATAGTTAATTAGGATATTTCGAATATATGTATAAAATTCTCGTGTCCCCGTGTTAGTCGGCCAGCTCCTCCAAATGGCTCGACCGATTTTGAGGAATTTTTATATGTATATTCGGTAGGTCTGAGAATAGGTGGTTATCTATTTTTAATACCCCTAAGTGATAAGGATAACCAATATGGCAAAACAACGTTTGCCGGGTCAGCTAGTAATTTAATTGTGAAACTAACAACTTCGACGTTCAGTAAAGTAAACATTTTGTTATTACAATGAATAAAAAAAAGCTACACTTATACTACACAATGAACAAAGGGGTATGATAGAACTGTCATCGTCACCTTGTGACAAAAGTTCCCAAAATAAAATAGATAAAAAAGTATGTTAACAGGTACCGTTTTCCAGTCACCCCGTGTGCCAAAACAAATAATATAAGGCACCACCAAAGGCGACACTTGGTGTCGGACACAATGAAGTGATTGTTCAACACAAAGGCGGCACATTACTCGTATTGCTCACACTACAACTGCTGACGCGACCCGCAGATAAGTCGGCTTAGTCTACACTCCGTACCAAATAACATTTCCTTGTATATAAAGAATCGCTCATAGCCCCGGTCGCCTGAGTGATCTTAAGCGATCACGAAGGTTAAGCAACATAGGGTGCGTTCAGTGCATGGATGGGTGACCGTGTATGACTAACGCTAGTGGCATTTTTCCGGGCGATTTCGTGCTTTGCAAGGCACGTTAAGCAGTTGCTGCCGGCTGCCGTCGATAGATGGCCGTTAGCCAAGTCAGAGGCCTTAGGGCGGCTTGAAAACTTCTGACAGTAAGACCAGCCACTAGTCTTACAAGCCTTCTCCAAACCGGACTTTTCCCCCGAGGTGGAGTATGGCCTATACCTTCCTCAGGGAAGAGACCCGTGCCCCTCGGTGGGGATATTACGGGTGGATGACGATGAAACAAACTCATCCTGATTTTAATTGTCAAGCAGACCCTTGTACTTACCCCCAGTTTCTCATGCACTAACAATCTGTTAATGTTTTGCTAACAGCCAGTGGCGGGGCAAGACCTAAATTTATTGTGGGCAAGACAGATTTCGCGAGGCCCTGTTCTGTGGCGACCTGCAGACGGATATTTAAATAACTAACGACCCACCCCGGCTTCGCACGGGTGCAAATAACAGTATTGCTCCACTATTTAATGGATGTTATTATATATAATTATAAACTTTTCTCTTCAATCACTTCTATTGTTAAAAAGCACATCAAAATCCGTTGCATAGTTATAAAGATTTAAGCATACATAGGGATATAGGGACAGAGAAAGCGACTTTGTTTTATACTATGTAGTGATAGTGATTAAAAAAAAGGAAACAATTTACACTGCCAAGTTTTTATTCATAAAAATACAAATTAGATTAATATTAATGAAAAATTACAAATCGTAAATATACAGGGCATCCCGAAATTATGGGACATGAAGGGAAAATACCTTAGATATCGTAGATAGGATATTTTGCTGAAAGAAGACTATATGTTATTTTTAAAAGTTAGTAATTCTGCATTCAAAGATTTTCTAAAAATTACTTGCCTCGTCTGGGAATCGAACCGACTTAAATGTAAAAAAAACACGCCTACTTTTATAATGCCAATCGAAAAAATGGCCAAAAAATAATAACTCTTCTTAAATAACACATAGTATTTTACAAGAAAGGAACAGCGTGAAATTTATCATTTTAGATATTCTATAGAATCAGGCGTTACTTTGCGGAAATCCATAATAGCATTAAATTGTCTACGGCAGTTTCATGTGTGTTTTTAATTTGATTAAAATTGATTAATTTCACGCTGTTCAGTTCTTTTAAAATACTATGTTACTTAAGAAGAGTTATTATTTTCTTCCCATTCTTTCGATTTCGGGTGTTTTTTTTTACATTTAAGTGGGTTCGATTCCCAGACGAGGCAAGTAATTTTTAGAAAATATTTGAATGCAGAATTACTAGCTTTTAAAAATAACAAAGTCTTCTTTCAGCAAACGATATTTAAGGTACTTTCCCTTCATGTCCCATAATTTTGGGACGCCCTTTATAGGTGGAGATGACAATACGAATAAATTAAATATCGGCTTTCAAAGGATGCTTCCAGTCGAAAAAACAATTAATTCAATTCCATTTTTTTTTATTATGGCTCCATAGTACTGACTGATATGCAATCAGGACAGCAGTCAGGACATAATTTTACATTTTAAATATTTTCTTCATGCTGTATAAGGTACCACCATAGGGGTCAATGATCTATGCATCGTTAAAATATCATGTTAATATATTACGTTTCTATTGTTAAGCGCCCTGCATAGCGACTGCATTGCGTACCTACTTTGATTTGATTGGTTGGCTTCCTACAGTCTGTAAAATATAGCTTGAGCTCCACGACAGCTGTCACAATGACAGGGCTAGGTTACGATATTGCTTAGACATCGAATAGTGTGCAGTAAGTACGGAGTTTTCACAGTGCAAATATTCATTATAATTAAAAACTTTATTATTAAAAACTTCATGGACGCAAATGTCCATGACAGCTGCCGCAGAGCTCAAGCTATATTTTACAGACTATAGTAAAGAAAGTAAACAAATAAAACAAGGAATTCCCCGCACTGTTGGGCGGCGGCAAGGATTGGCAAGGATCACAGCACACATATCAACTCGGAAAGGGATCGTCACCGTATCGCCTCGAGCCGTTCAGCATTGTTTGTATGGAACTCCCTACTGCAACGCACACTAATCGGAATCGTAACGTAATCGCTTCGCCTCGGAACTGGCTCCGAACCGCGATGCGGTGCGTGGTCAACTTGCAGTTCCCGCGCTTACGGCTCGTCGTACCCGCGCTTACGTCTCTCCGTACCCGAGCTAACGTCTCTTCGTCCAACCCAAGTATTACTTTAGAGCAATCTGGTAAGTACCAGTGGTCGGCGAGCCGTAAGCGCGGTGTCGCCTAGCCGTAGCCGAGTACAGGAGTACAGGAGCTGCTGATACGCGTTGGTTACGATGCATACGTCAGGTTGACGCCTGGTTGACGGCGAGGCGAAAGGCGATACGGTGACGATCCCTTTCCGAGTTGATATGTGTGCTGTGACCTTTACTCGCGATAGTTACGCAACGTAAGCAAATGTTACCGGACTAAAAAAACATATTTCGCTACAAAATTACATAATTTATATCTTTTTTTATTTTATTCTCGATTTAAAGCAATGCATAAAAATTTTTGCGGCGCGAGGCCCCTTGTACCGCGAGGCCGTGGGCGGTGGCCCACGTCGCCCACGCCTTACGCCGCCTCTGCTAACAGCTGATAGGCAGTTGGCCAAAGTACGTACAAAAAACTAATATCTTTTAGCAGTAGATTAGCAAAGGGCAAGATAAAAAGTACCCGAAACTGGCGTGCGTGCATGTGACTACTAATTAATCTAATCTCTTTAAACGAGCAATTCTTGTATATATATATTTTTAAATAATCAGAATCTCGGAAACGGCTCCAACGATTTTCACGAAATTTTGTAGGCAGATGCTTAGAAAACGTTGTTTTATCCGTGTTTTAAGGCAATTGAAATTTTATATAATAACATACAGAGGTAAATTTTCCCGTCGGGATAGTTCTGACGGGAAAACGGGAGACCCGTTTCGGGCCGATTTCAAGAGACCCGGTTCGAGTCATAATGTTTTTTTTTTCAAGTTCTTTTTTTGTTGAAAAAGGATTATTTTAATTTTATATTACATATTTTATATTACAAAAAAAGTACCGAGCAAAGCTCGGTCACCCAGGTACTGTAGATGAAGCGAAAGTGAATTGTTAGGATCGTGGGTGGTGGCAGTCCCTGGTCTCTGCCTACCCCTCGGGAATACAGGCGTGAGCTTATGTATGTGTATGTTTTTAGTAGATGGACGACCCCTGTGGCGCAGTAATTAGCGCATCTGCCTACCATGCGAGAGGTCCCAGGTTCGAATGTCGGCTGGAAAAAAAGAAAACCAGGTCTTGGATGTTTACATGTTTGTGACGTCGCTGTTTCTGATTCCCACGACACACGGTATCTTAGTGTGGGGCCGGAGGCAGTGTATGTGACTGTATGTGAATTAATATAAAGTAGATTACATACAATAAAGAATACATACAATAAAGAATATTCTATCTATCTATCTATCTATTAAAATATGACATGTGTTGTGGCGAGCACCATCAGAACCACCAGTCGGTGTGTTTGTGTTGACTGTAGTGGAACCGATGAAGTGAGAGGGAGAGACTGATTGTAATGGGGTGTGCTGCGAGAGCGAAGGAATTGATAGTGATCACGTCGTGGTCACCATTATAGGGAAGAGTGGGTGATTTTTGAACTAACACTTTCGTAGCACAACACATGAGTCACAGTGTGAGACGGGCAACCGACGACGCGAGCTCCGTCTCTGCTCACCATGATTAAGCTCTGCGAATCGGAGCGAAACCTGGTCGGACTCGTCCTATAAAACAACACCCGTAAGTAGATCCGGACTTTACAAGTTCCGAAAGTTTACAAGAGTGGGTGATCGTGTTTTTTTTAACATTCCAATATTGTTAGGCTTGCTGGAAGAAAATTCTGTAGAAATAAGTCCTTGCACGTTTTTTTACAAACATGTTATTTTAGTTATATTACGTAATTTTTTTATGATATAAAGTGTAGGTAACTACAAGAACACCTCTTGTTCGTACCATATTGCTAGTTATATCGAGTCAGTCAAATATATACAGTTGTTCACTCCCTTTCTTTAGTTTACCCTGCAGTCACGTTACGTCGCTTTTATTTGTTAGGGCCAAAAGTGAAACGACATCTCTACACACACGGCGCTTGTATATAACCTGGATATTACTACAGACAAGACAAGCCATATAAATTACTTTAATTTCGGAAATAATCTACCATGGTTATTGTACATTATGGTACAAAATATCTTGATACTTTTTTCATCTCTCCCCTTTATACAGCGAATATTAAAAACGAAACCTCACAAAATGTTATTAAAATAAACGAGTTACTGAGAAGCTCAGCTGGGCGTAGAAAAAAATATAATAATCTAACATGAAGCCAATTTATCGAATCAGGGATTTGACGCAGGATTTTCCCTAATAGGTATATCTGATAGATGAAAAAGTTTGTTCTGAAAATCGACTGATTATTCGCGATTCAAACTTTTCAGACCAAATCCTTTTAAGTATCACCCTTTTATTCCCATCACGTTTACAAATTTTCACTTCAAAGATAGTCAATAAAAGTGACGTAGGTACTCTCACTCATCTCCCCTATGTTCCGTGAATTTAAGGTTATGTATTGCATTGGAATTTTTCCTGCCATATTTATCGGTGATATAGGTATGTGTATCAACTTTAACTCTTCGTAGTTAAATGAAGTGCATAAGTAAATACTGGTAGGCAGCAATATCGCTCGAAGGATGAAATGGTCAAGAACCAGCATGACCTATGGGCAGGAGACTGGCAGTTTAGGTCCCTCGCAATCGTCGCATTCCTCACCTAGCGATGATCGCACGCCGACGATGTTGGCTCAGAGCCGCTTCATTGCTACTTGTATATCCAAGACCCACTTCAGCTGGCTAAGCCATCGGAGTAAGTATGTAAGCGTGAATAGATGTTGTGCCGCCGCGTTCCGTTTTCATTTAATAGATAGTTAAAGATAACATAACATTTACATACAGGCACTACATTGCTTCTGTCCCTACACTAGGATACCCTGTGTCGTGGTAACCAGAAACAAAGACGTCACAAACATGTAAACATCCAAGACCTGGGTTTCTTTTTTTTTTGTCCCCAGCCGGGAGTCGAACCCGGGACCTCTCGCTTAGTAGGCAGATGCGCTAACCGCTTCGAAAAAGATAAAAAAGTATTTTAGCCTCATCAAAATAACATTTTAAATAATAAGTGAATTTTTAAGGCTGCGATTACGTTAAGCACCTGTCTCGATCTCTAACTCAACCATTATTAAAAGTAAAAATAAAGTAGGTACTTATATTATGTTTCATAAAAAGCAAATCAAGACAGCCATTCAAGACAGGCTTTTAATTTAAAACGTAAAACACTCATCACAGTCAGCTTAAATAGTTTGTGGTAAATTTAATGACGTAACCTGAGTTTTGAATCAGACGAATATCAAGAAATGTTTTATTTAAAAACATTACACAAATAGCTTCGTCAAACATGCAAATAGAAAATTTAACGCAAATATATTTTCGCCTATGTCCAACAGTTGGCAGAGGTTGGCTGATGAAGATGAGGTTGGTCACGTCTGATTTTTTATTTCAGTTTTTTTCCTTCATCATCATCATCGGCCTATGATTGTCCAGTATTGGACATAGGACTCTCCAATTGCACGCCACTGAGCGCGGTCCTCGCCTACGCTCATCCAGCTCTTGCCAGCCGCCTTACGAAGATCATCGCTCCACCGAGTCTGAGGACGTCCTACACTACGTTTACCGATCCGCAGTCTCCACTTAAGAACTCGTCTACCCCATCGGTTAACGGTTCTTCGGGTGATATGGCCGGCTTCAGCATGCTAATTCGGTGGGCTATGTCGGTGACTTTGGTTCTCTGTCGGATCACCTCGTTTCGAATTCGAATTCGTTTTTTTCCTTATCACAGCTTATTTATTTATTTTATTGCTACTTTTATTGCACTTACATTTAAACAAAAATATAGTAGGTACAATGCGGCGGACTTAATGCCATTAGCGTTATATAAACTCGCCGTAAGCTTAAGGCCCAAGTTGTTTGACTTGGAACACGTGGATGTTACATAGAGGGTAAAATAACCGGTATTAATAGGAGGTGTCAAGCATGAAGTGGTCGGTAGAGTGCGCGATATATCAACGGGACGTAAAAATGTTCCAAGACATTCTGGGTGAGTAAACATTTTTGTGTTGGTAATTTTTGTGTTATTGTTACCTAAGTCAGGGCTGTTTCACTTAGCGTGGCGGTATCGAACGCGTAAGTACATGCGGCGACCGCGTTGATGGGGAAAATAGGAAGGAATTCAGGCGCCAGAAGAGGTAGGAGTTACGCGGTAGAACGAGAGGCAACGTGTAGGTGAATATAACGTAGCATTTTTAGCGCCGTGCGATCTGAATTGCACCTAATTGTATCGCTGCTAGAGTCCCTTTTTCTTTAATTGATTTTGCGGAGTGAATCTTCTGTACCTGTACTATTATGTATTGTGCCTAAGTATATACGTAAGAATCTTTTAATTTCATAAATAACATTAAAATTTTTTTTTTGAAATTACGTAAATTTTGACAAAGCATTCTCCAACATATACATATAGGATTTTTTTTGGGTATTATTAAAGCTATCATCAATTTATTAAGTTTTGAATGTTTTAAATAATAAGGTTCGTCCGTAAAATAATAGATCTGTCATCAATGTGTAGTCGCCAAACAATATAAAAATAATTTCATAATAAATCACATATACAGGGTGGTATTTTCACCGGTACAATAAATCAACATACGTAATACTAAGTCCAAAATACAAATACCAACATTTTGTGTTACTACCCCGTTGGTACAAAAAAACAAAAATACCAATGTCTGAACTTATCCGCAAATCTTAAAGAAATATGGACTCATTACGCATGAGTACAACTAAACGCACGAACTGGCAACTGCGCGCGGCTTGCGCGAAGGAAAAGAAGCGGCGGCGGCGGCGCAGCCAGTAGGTATGACGTAGCAAAAAAAATCTTACTTGATTTCAATTCTTCCTTCATACTTGCACGGGCTTAGGACCGTCACCGGCGTGGAATGCTTGCACTGGTTGGTAGTGGTATGAATTTCCACACCACGTACTGGCTAACGCCGAAGTGCGCCGTGCGTGCCGCGTCGTTGGTGCTCCTTCTGGGTGCTTCCTCGAAGAACGCGAATATCTGTTCCTCGATCTCCATGGCCAAGGGAGGTCTCCCTCCTCGGCCTTGAGCGTGCGCTGGTGCAGTAAACTGTCCGTAGTCTAGCAAATGCTGCGTCACTCTCATGAATGTCCTGGTGTTGAGTATTTGAGGTTCAATAAAACCGGCATTTATCAGGCGGGGCAAACTTTCTTCAGCGTATACCCGCCGAGCTGCACTGTATTTTCCCCACTGAGAAAGTAACTACGAAACATTTGTAAACATCGTGTTGTGCGCGTAATTTTCGACTGCAGTAAGTGCGGAAACGGCGCACGTGCACTCACCTAGGTCAATGCGCGCGGACTGACCGGCCAAATCGTGCGCCGGCCAGCCCGCCGCCCTCTCACTCACCCCACCTTGTACAGGGTGCCCATGAGTTACAAATTGGATGAAGGATAAATTAATGAAAATGAAAAAATAATATATGGTAATTTTATTCGATAAATGTAATATTATCTATTATCGATACCAATGATATGGTAAAATTTATTGTACCGGTGAAAATGTCACCCAGTATAAATCATCGGGATATATTATCAAGTATCAAATAGGCCTACGACTTAGCTTAACGACTGCCATCTATCGACGGCAGCCGGCACCAAATGCTAGACGTGCCTTGCAAAGCACGGAGCCGCTCGGAAGAATGCCACTAGCGTTAGTCATACACCGTAACCCATCCATGCACTGAACGCGCCCTATGTTTCTTAAACTCCGTGATCGTTTAAGATCTCTCAGGCAGCCGGGGCTACGAGCGATTCCTGAATTCTGACCGGCCAGTTTCTGAATTGAGAATCTCACTAAGTAAATGCTTAACTGTAGTGCTGTCTCGTCAAATTTCTAAGAAAAGAGCGTGACAAAACGTTACTCAAGTAACTTAGTAAATTCCCAAATCAGAAACCGGGCCGGTCAGAATGACAATTCATGGTTTGCTATGACATTGTATAAACATACAATGCATACTACTAAACAGCGGCATTAAAAACATGTTAGCATCCAAGCCCTGGGATTATTTTTTGTTCCCAGCCAGGGTTCGAACCCGGTACCTCTGGCATGGTAGGCTGATGCGTTAACCACTGCGCCACAGAGGCCGTTAAGGGAAATTCCAGGCGGACTTACTTAGATCAAATAATATTAATAACTTAACAATAATAATAACATAATAAATAAAGGATAAAAAGTAACTACTTAAACAGTAATATGGTAGTCTCTGGTCTCTGCCTACCCCTCTAGGATACAGGCGTGAGCAGAACATAACTTGAGACCTTATTTATTAACAGTAAATTTGTGTTTTTTATGTTGGAATGTGTCTAAGCTAAAGTTAAGTGGTTTTTGTTAACCTATAGTTAATTAGGATATTTCGAATATATGTATAAAATTCTCGTGTCCCCGTGTTAGTCGGCCAGCTCCTCCAAATGGCTCGACCGATTTTGAGGAATTTTTATATGTATATTCGGTAGGTCTGAGAATAGGTGGTTATCTATTTTTAATACCCCTAAGTGATAAGGATAACCAATATGGCAAAACAACGTTTGCCGGGTCAGCTAGTAATTTAATTGTGAAACTAACAACTTCGACGTTCAGTAAAGTAAACATTTTGTTATTACAATGAATAAAAAAAAGCTACACTTATACTACACAATGAACAAAGGGGTATGATAGAACTGTCATCGTCACCTTGTGACAAAAGTTCCCAAAATAAAATAGATAAAAAAGTATGTTAACAGGTACCGTTTTCCAGTCACCCCGTGTGCCAAAACAAATAATATAAGGCACCACCAAAGGCGACACTTGGTGTCGGACACAATGAAGTGATTGTTCAACACAAAGGCGGCACATTACTCGTATTGCTCACACTACAACTGCTGACGCGACCCGCAGATAAGTCGGCTTAGTCTACACTCCGTACCAAATAACATTTCCTTGTATATAAAGAATCGCTCATAGCCCCGGTCGCCTGAGTGATCTTAAGCGATCACGAAGGTTAAGCAACATAGGGTGCGTTCAGTGCATGGATGGGTGACCGTGTATGACTAACGCTAGTGGCATTTTTCCGGGCGATTTCGTGCTTTGCAAGGCACGTTAAGCAGTTGCTGCCGGCTGCCGTCGATAGATGGCCGTTAGCCAAGTCAGAGGCCTTAGGGCGGCTTGAAAACTTCTGACAGTAAGACCAGCCACTAGTCTTACAAGCCTTCTCCAAACCGGACTTTTCCCCCGAGGTGGAGTATGGCCTATACCTTCCTCAGGGAAGAGACCCGTGCCCCTCGGTGGGGATATTACGGGTGGATGACGATGAAACAAACTCATCCTGATTTTAATTGTCAAGCAGACCCTTGTACTTACCCCCAGTTTCTCATGCACTAACAATCTGTTAATGTTTTGCTAACAGCCAGTGGCGGGGCAAGACCTAAATTTATTGTGGGCAAGACAGATTTCGCGAGGCCCTGTTCTGTGGCGACCTGCAGACGGATATTTAAATAACTAACGACCCACCCCGGCTTCGCACGGGTGCAAATAACAGTATTGCTCCACTATTTAATGGATGTTATTATATATAATTATAAACTTTTCTCTTCAATCACTTCTATTGTTAAAAAGCACATCAAAATCCGTTGCATAGTTATAAAGATTTAAGCATACATAGGGATATAGGGACAGAGAAAGCGACTTTGTTTTATACTATGTAGTGATAGTGATTAAAAAAAAGGAAACAATTTACACTGCCAAGTTTTTATTCATAAAAATACAAATTAGATTAATATTAATGAAAAATTACAAATCGTAAATATACAGGGCATCCCGAAATTATGGGACATGAAGGGAAAATACCTTAGATATCGTAGATAGGATATTTTGCTGAAAGAAGACTATATGTTATTTTTAAAAGTTAGTAATTCTGCATTCAAAGATTTTCTAAAAATTACTTGCCTCGTCTGGGAATCGAACCGACTTAAATGTAAAAAAAACACGCCTACTTTTATAATGCCAATCGAAAAAATGGCCAAAAAATAATAACTCTTCTTAAATAACACATAGTATTTTACAAGAAAGGAACAGCGTGAAATTTATCATTTTAGATATTCTATAGAATCAGGCGTTACTTTGCGGAAATCCATAATAGCATTAAATTGTCTACGGCAGTTTCATGTGTGTTTTTAATTTGATTAAAATTGATTAATTTCACGCTGTTCAGTTCTTTTAAAATACTATGTTACTTAAGAAGAGTTATTATTTTCTTCCCATTCTTTCGATTTCGGGTGTTTTTTTTTACATTTAAGTGGGTTCGATTCCCAGACGAGGCAAGTAATTTTTAGAAAATATTTGAATGCAGAATTACTAGCTTTTAAAAATAACAAAGTCTTCTTTCAGCAAACGATATTTAAGGTACTTTCCCTTCATGTCCCATAATTTTGGGACGCCCTTTATAGGTGGAGATGACAATACGAATAAATTAAATATCGGCTTTCAAAGGATGCTTCCAGTCGAAAAAACAATTAATTCAATTCCATTTTTTTTTATTATGGCTCCATAGTACTGACTGATATGCAATCAGGACAGCAGTCAGGACATAATTTTACATTTTAAATATTTTCTTCATGCTGTATAAGGTACCACCATAGGGGTCAATGATCTATGCATCGTTAAAATATCATGTTAATATATTACGTTTCTATTGTTAAGCGCCCTGCATAGCGACTGCATTGCGTACCTACTTTGATTTGATTGGTTGGCTTCCTACAGTCTGTAAAATATAGCTTGAGCTCCACGACAGCTGTCACAATGACAGGGCTAGGTTACGATATTGCTTAGACATCGAATAGTGTGCAGTAAGTACGGAGTTTTCACAGTGCAAATATTCATTATAATTAAAAACTTTATTATTAAAAACTTCATGGACGCAAATGTCCATGACAGCTGCCGCAGAGCTCAAGCTATATTTTACAGACTATAGTAAAGAAAGTAAACAAATAAAACAAGGAATTCCCCGCACTGTTGGGCGGCGGCAAGGATTGGCAAGGATCACAGCACACATATCAACTCGGAAAGGGATCGTCACCGTATCGCCTCGAGCCGTTCAGCATTGTTTGTATGGAACTCCCTACTGCAACGCACACTAATCGGAATCGTAACGTAATCGCTTCGCCTCGGAACTGGCTCCGAACCGCGATGCGGTGCGTGGTCAACTTGCAGTTCCCGCGCTTACGGCTCGTCGTACCCGCGCTTACGTCTCTCCGTACCCGAGCTAACGTCTCTTCGTCCAACCCAAGTATTACTTTAGAGCAATCTGGTAAGTACCAGTGGTCGGCGAGCCGTAAGCGCGGTGTCGCCTAGCCGTAGCCGAGTACAGGAGTACAGGAGCTGCTGATACGCGTTGGTTACGATGCATACGTCAGGTTGACGCCTGGTTGACGGCGAGGCGAAAGGCGATACGGTGACGATCCCTTTCCGAGTTGATATGTGTGCTGTGACCTTTACTCGCGATAGTTACGCAACGTAAGCAAATGTTACCGGACTAAAAAAACATATTTCGCTACAAAATTACATAATTTATATCTTTTTTTATTTTATTCTCGATTTAAAGCAATGCATAAAAATTTTTGCGGCGCGAGGCCCCTTGTACCGCGAGGCCGTGGGCGGTGGCCCACGTCGCCCACGCCTTACGCCGCCTCTGCTAACAGCTGATAGGCAGTTGGCCAAAGTACGTACAAAAAACTAATATCTTTTAGCAGTAGATTAGCAAAGGGCAAGATAAAAAGTACCCGAAACTGGCGTGCGTGCATGTGACTACTAATTAATCTAATCTCTTTAAACGAGCAATTCTTGTATATATATATTTTTAAATAATCAGAATCTCGGAAACGGCTCCAACGATTTTCACGAAATTTTGTAGGCAGATGCTTAGAAAACGTTGTTTTATCCGTGTTTTAAGGCAATTGAAATTTTATATAATAACATACAGAGGTAAATTTTCCCGTCGGGATAGTTCTGACGGGAAAACGGGAGACCCGTTTCGGGCCGATTTCAAGAGACCCGGTTCGAGTCATAATGTTTTTTTTTTCAAGTTCTTTTTTTGTTGAAAAAGGATTATTTTAATTTTATATTACATATTTTATATTACAAAAAAAGTACCGAGCAAAGCTCGGTCACCCAGGTACTGTAGATGAAGCGAAAGTGAATTGTTAGGATCGTGGGTGGTGGCAGTCCCTGGTCTCTGCCTACCCCTCGGGAATACAGGCGTGAGCTTATGTATGTGTATGTTTTTAGTAGATGGACGACCCCTGTGGCGCAGTAATTAGCGCATCTGCCTACCATGCGAGAGGTCCCAGGTTCGAATGTCGGCTGGAAAAAAAGAAAACCAGGTCTTGGATGTTTACATGTTTGTGACGTCGCTGTTTCTGATTCCCACGACACACGGTATCTTAGTGTGGGGCCGGAGGCAGTGTATGTGACTGTATGTGAATTAATATAAAGTAGATTACATACAATAAAGAATACATACAATAAAGAATATTCTATCTATCTATCTATCTATTAAAATATGACATGTGTTGTGGCGAGCACCATCAGAACCACCAGTCGGTGTGTTTGTGTTGACTGTAGTGGAACCGATGAAGTGAGAGGGAGAGACTGATTGTAATGGGGTGTGCTGCGAGAGCGAAGGAATTGATAGTGATCACGTCGTGGTCACCATTATAGGGAAGAGTGGGTGATTTTTGAACTAACACTTTCGTAGCACAACACATGAGTCACAGTGTGAGACGGGCAACCGACGACGCGAGCTCCGTCTCTGCTCACCATGATTAAGCTCTGCGAATCGGAGCGAAACCTGGTCGGACTCGTCCTATAAAACAACACCCGTAAGTAGATCCGGACTTTACAAGTTCCGAAAGTTTACAAGAGTGGGTGATCGTGTTTTTTTTAACATTCCAATATTGTTAGGCTTGCTGGAAGAAAATTCTGTAGAAATAAGTCCTTGCACGTTTTTTTACAAACATGTTATTTTAGTTATATTACGTAATTTTTTTATGATATAAAGTGTAGGTAACTACAAGAACACCTCTTGTTCGTACCATATTGCTAGTTATATCGAGTCAGTCAAATATATACAGTTGTTCACTCCCTTTCTTTAGTTTACCCTGCAGTCACGTTACGTCGCTTTTATTTGTTAGGGCCAAAAGTGAAACGACATCTCTACACACACGGCGCTTGTATATAACCTGGATATTACTACAGACAAGACAAGCCATATAAATTACTTTAATTTCGGAAATAATCTACCATGGTTATTGTACATTATGGTACAAAATATCTTGATACTTTTTTCATCTCTCCCCTTTATACAGCGAATATTAAAAACGAAACCTCACAAAATGTTATTAAAATAAACGAGTTACTGAGAAGCTCAGCTGGGCGTAGAAAAAAATATAATAATCTAACATGAAGCCAATTTATCGAATCAGGGATTTGACGCAGGATTTTCCCTAATAGGTATATCTGATAGATGAAAAAGTTTGTTCTGAAAATCGACTGATTATTCGCGATTCAAACTTTTCAGACCAAATCCTTTTAAGTATCACCCTTTTATTCCCATCACGTTTACAAATTTTCACTTCAAAGATAGTCAATAAAAGTGACGTAGGTACTCTCACTCATCTCCCCTATGTTCCGTGAATTTAAGGTTATGTATTGCATTGGAATTTTTCCTGCCATATTTATCGGTGATATAGGTATGTGTATCAACTTTAACTCTTCGTAGTTAAATGAAGTGCATAAGTAAATACTGGTAGGCAGCAATATCGCTCGAAGGATGAAATGGTCAAGAACCAGCATGACCTATGGGCAGGAGACTGGCAGTTTAGGTCCCTCGCAATCGTCGCATTCCTCACCTAGCGATGATCGCACGCCGACGATGTTGGCTCAGAGCCGCTTCATTGCTACTTGTATATCCAAGACCCACTTCAGCTGGCTAAGCCATCGGAGTAAGTATGTAAGCGTGAATAGATGTTGTGCCGCCGCGTTCCGTTTTCATTTAATAGATAGTTAAAGATAACATAACATTTACATACAGGCACTACATTGCTTCTGTCCCTACACTAGGATACCCTGTGTCGTGGTAACCAGAAACAAAGACGTCACAAACATGTAAACATCCAAGACCTGGGTTTCTTTTTTTTTTGTCCCCAGCCGGGAGTCGAACCCGGGACCTCTCGCTTAGTAGGCAGATGCGCTAACCGCTTCGAAAAAGATAAAAAAGTATTTTAGCCTCATCAAAATAACATTTTAAATAATAAGTGAATTTTTAAGGCTGCGATTACGTTAAGCACCTGTCTCGATCTCTAACTCAACCATTATTAAAAGTAAAAATAAAGTAGGTACTTATATTATGTTTCATAAAAAGCAAATCAAGACAGCCATTCAAGACAGGCTTTTAATTTAAAACGTAAAACACTCATCACAGTCAGCTTAAATAGTTTGTGGTAAATTTAATGACGTAACCTGAGTTTTGAATCAGACGAATATCAAGAAATGTTTTATTTAAAAACATTACACAAATAGCTTCGTCAAACATGCAAATAGAAAATTTAACGCAAATATATTTTCGCCTATGTCCAACAGTTGGCAGAGGTTGGCTGATGAAGATGAGGTTGGTCACGTCTGATTTTTTATTTCAGTTTTTTTCCTTCATCATCATCATCGGCCTATGATTGTCCAGTATTGGACATAGGACTCTCCAATTGCACGCCACTGAGCGCGGTCCTCGCCTACGCTCATCCAGCTCTTGCCAGCCGCCTTACGAAGATCATCGCTCCACCGAGTCTGAGGACGTCCTACACTACGTTTACCGATCCGCAGTCTCCACTTAAGAACTCGTCTACCCCATCGGTTAACGGTTCTTCGGGTGATATGGCCGGCTTCAGCATGCTAATTCGGTGGGCTATGTCGGTGACTTTGGTTCTCTGTCGGATCACCTCGTTTCGAATTCGAATTCGTTTTTTTCCTTATCACAGCTTATTTATTTATTTTATTGCTACTTTTATTGCACTTACATTTAAACAAAAATATAGTAGGTACAATGCGGCGGACTTAATGCCATTAGCGTTATATAAACTCGCCGTAAGCTTAAGGCCCAAGTTGTTTGACTTGGAACACGTGGATGTTACATAGAGGGTAAAATAACCGGTATTAATAGGAGGTGTCAAGCATGAAGTGGTCGGTAGAGTGCGCGATATATCAACGGGACGTAAAAATGTTCCAAGACATTCTGGGTGAGTAAACATTTTTGTGTTGGTAATTTTTGTGTTATTGTTACCTAAGTCAGGGCTGTTTCACTTAGCGTGGCGGTATCGAACGCGTAAGTACATGCGGCGACCGCGTTGATGGGGAAAATAGGAAGGAATTCAGGCGCCAGAAGAGGTAGGAGTTACGCGGTAGAACGAGAGGCAACGTGTAGGTGAATATAACGTAGCATTTTTAGCGCCGTGCGATCTGAATTGCACCTAATTGTATCGCTGCTAGAGTCCCTTTTTCTTTAATTGATTTTGCGGAGTGAATCTTCTGTACCTGTACTATTATGTATTGTGCCTAAGTATATACGTAAGAATCTTTTAATTTCATAAATAACATTAAAATTTTTTTTTTGAAATTACGTAAATTTTGACAAAGCATTCTCCAACATATACATATAGGATTTTTTTTGGGTATTATTAAAGCTATCATCAATTTATTAAGTTTTGAATGTTTTAAATAATAAGGTTCGTCCGTAAAATAATAGATCTGTCATCAATGTGTAGTCGCCAAACAATATAAAAATAATTTCATAATAAATCACATATACAGGGTGGTATTTTCACCGGTACAATAAATCAACATACGTAATACTAAGTCCAAAATACAAATACCAACATTTTGTGTTACTACCCCGTTGGTACAAAAAAACAAAAATACCAATGTCTGAACTTATCCGCAAATCTTAAAGAAATATGGACTCATTACGCATGAGTACAACTAAACGCACGAACTGGCAACTGCGCGCGGCTTGCGCGAAGGAAAAGAAGCGGCGGCGGCGGCGCAGCCAGTAGGTATGACGTAGCAAAAAAAATCTTACTTGATTTCAATTCTTCCTTCATACTTGCACGGGCTTAGGACCGTCACCGGCGTGGAATGCTTGCACTGGTTGGTAGTGGTATGAATTTCCACACCACGTACTGGCTAACGCCGAAGTGCGCCGTGCGTGCCGCGTCGTTGGTGCTCCTTCTGGGTGCTTCCTCGAAGAACGCGAATATCTGTTCCTCGATCTCCATGGCCAAGGGAGGTCTCCCTCCTCGGCCTTGAGCGTGCGCTGGTGCAGTAAACTGTCCGTAGTCTAGCAAATGCTGCGTCACTCTCATGAATGTCCTGGTGTTGAGTATTTGAGGTTCAATAAAACCGGCATTTATCAGGCGGGGCAAACTTTCTTCAGCGTATACCCGCCGAGCTGCACTGTATTTTCCCCACTGAGAAAGTAACTACGAAACATTTGTAAACATCGTGTTGTGCGCGTAATTTTCGACTGCAGTAAGTGCGGAAACGGCGCACGTGCACTCACCTAGGTCAATGCGCGCGGACTGACCGGCCAAATCGTGCGCCGGCCAGCCCGCCGCCCTCTCACTCACCCCACCTTGTACAGGGTGCCCATGAGTTACAAATTGGATGAAGGATAAATTAATGAAAATGAAAAAATAATATATGGTAATTTTATTCGATAAATGTAATATTATCTATTATCGATACCAATGATATGGTAAAATTTATTGTACCGGTGAAAATGTCACCCAGTATAAATCATCGGGATATATTATCAAGTATCAAATAGGCCTACGACTTAGCTTAACGACTGCCATCTATCGACGGCAGCCGGCACCAAATGCTAGACGTGCCTTGCAAAGCACGGAGCCGCTCGGAAGAATGCCACTAGCGTTAGTCATACACCGTAACCCATCCATGCACTGAACGCGCCCTATGTTTCTTAAACTCCGTGATCGTTTAAGATCTCTCAGGCAGCCGGGGCTACGAGCGATTCCTGAATTCTGACCGGCCAGTTTCTGAATTGAGAATCTCACTAAGTAAATGCTTAACTGTAGTGCTGTCTCGTCAAATTTCTAAGAAAAGAGCGTGACAAAACGTTACTCAAGTAACTTAGTAAATTCCCAAATCAGAAACCGGGCCGGTCAGAATGACAATTCATGGTTTGCTATGACATTGTATAAACATACAATGCATACTACTAAACAGCGGCATTAAAAACATGTTAGCATCCAAGCCCTGGGATTATTTTTTGTTCCCAGCCAGGGTTCGAACCCGGTACCTCTGGCATGGTAGGCTGATGCGTTAACCACTGCGCCACAGAGGCCGTTAAGGGAAATTCCAGGCGGACTTACTTAGATCAAATAATATTAATAACTTAACAATAATAATAACATAATAAATAAAGGATAAAAAGTAACTACTTAAACAGTAATATGGTAGTCTCTGGTCTCTGCCTACCCCTCTAGGATACAGGCGTGAGCAGAACATAACTTGAGACCTTATTTATTAACAGTAAATTTGTGTTTTTTATGTTGGAATGTGTCTAAGCTAAAGTTAAGTGGTTTTTGTTAACCTATAGTTAATTAGGATATTTCGAATATATGTATAAAATTCTCGTGTCCCCGTGTTAGTCGGCCAGCTCCTCCAAATGGCTCGACCGATTTTGAGGAATTTTTATATGTATATTCGGTAGGTCTGAGAATAGGTGGTTATCTATTTTTAATACCCCTAAGTGATAAGGATAACCAATATGGCAAAACAACGTTTGCCGGGTCAGCTAGTAATTTAATTGTGAAACTAACAACTTCGACGTTCAGTAAAGTAAACATTTTGTTATTACAATGAATAAAAAAAAGCTACACTTATACTACACAATGAACAAAGGGGTATGATAGAACTGTCATCGTCACCTTGTGACAAAAGTTCCCAAAATAAAATAGATAAAAAAGTATGTTAACAGGTACCGTTTTCCAGTCACCCCGTGTGCCAAAACAAATAATATAAGGCACCACCAAAGGCGACACTTGGTGTCGGACACAATGAAGTGATTGTTCAACACAAAGGCGGCACATTACTCGTATTGCTCACACTACAACTGCTGACGCGACCCGCAGATAAGTCGGCTTAGTCTACACTCCGTACCAAATAACATTTCCTTGTATATAAAGAATCGCTCATAGCCCCGGTCGCCTGAGTGATCTTAAGCGATCACGAAGGTTAAGCAACATAGGGTGCGTTCAGTGCATGGATGGGTGACCGTGTATGACTAACGCTAGTGGCATTTTTCCGGGCGATTTCGTGCTTTGCAAGGCACGTTAAGCAGTTGCTGCCGGCTGCCGTCGATAGATGGCCGTTAGCCAAGTCAGAGGCCTTAGGGCGGCTTGAAAACTTCTGACAGTAAGACCAGCCACTAGTCTTACAAGCCTTCTCCAAACCGGACTTTTCCCCCGAGGTGGAGTATGGCCTATACCTTCCTCAGGGAAGAGACCCGTGCCCCTCGGTGGGGATATTACGGGTGGATGACGATGAAACAAACTCATCCTGATTTTAATTGTCAAGCAGACCCTTGTACTTACCCCCAGTTTCTCATGCACTAACAATCTGTTAATGTTTTGCTAACAGCCAGTGGCGGGGCAAGACCTAAATTTATTGTGGGCAAGACAGATTTCGCGAGGCCCTGTTCTGTGGCGACCTGCAGACGGATATTTAAATAACTAACGACCCACCCCGGCTTCGCACGGGTGCAAATAACAGTATTGCTCCACTATTTAATGGATGTTATTATATATAATTATAAACTTTTCTCTTCAATCACTTCTATTGTTAAAAAGCACATCAAAATCCGTTGCATAGTTATAAAGATTTAAGCATACATAGGGATATAGGGACAGAGAAAGCGACTTTGTTTTATACTATGTAGTGATAGTGATTAAAAAAAAGGAAACAATTTACACTGCCAAGTTTTTATTCATAAAAATACAAATTAGATTAATATTAATGAAAAATTACAAATCGTAAATATACAGGGCATCCCGAAATTATGGGACATGAAGGGAAAATACCTTAGATATCGTAGATAGGATATTTTGCTGAAAGAAGACTATATGTTATTTTTAAAAGTTAGTAATTCTGCATTCAAAGATTTTCTAAAAATTACTTGCCTCGTCTGGGAATCGAACCGACTTAAATGTAAAAAAAACACGCCTACTTTTATAATGCCAATCGAAAAAATGGCCAAAAAATAATAACTCTTCTTAAATAACACATAGTATTTTACAAGAAAGGAACAGCGTGAAATTTATCATTTTAGATATTCTATAGAATCAGGCGTTACTTTGCGGAAATCCATAATAGCATTAAATTGTCTACGGCAGTTTCATGTGTGTTTTTAATTTGATTAAAATTGATTAATTTCACGCTGTTCAGTTCTTTTAAAATACTATGTTACTTAAGAAGAGTTATTATTTTCTTCCCATTCTTTCGATTTCGGGTGTTTTTTTTTACATTTAAGTGGGTTCGATTCCCAGACGAGGCAAGTAATTTTTAGAAAATATTTGAATGCAGAATTACTAGCTTTTAAAAATAACAAAGTCTTCTTTCAGCAAACGATATTTAAGGTACTTTCCCTTCATGTCCCATAATTTTGGGACGCCCTTTATAGGTGGAGATGACAATACGAATAAATTAAATATCGGCTTTCAAAGGATGCTTCCAGTCGAAAAAACAATTAATTCAATTCCATTTTTTTTTATTATGGCTCCATAGTACTGACTGATATGCAATCAGGACAGCAGTCAGGACATAATTTTACATTTTAAATATTTTCTTCATGCTGTATAAGGTACCACCATAGGGGTCAATGATCTATGCATCGTTAAAATATCATGTTAATATATTACGTTTCTATTGTTAAGCGCCCTGCATAGCGACTGCATTGCGTACCTACTTTGATTTGATTGGTTGGCTTCCTACAGTCTGTAAAATATAGCTTGAGCTCCACGACAGCTGTCACAATGACAGGGCTAGGTTACGATATTGCTTAGACATCGAATAGTGTGCAGTAAGTACGGAGTTTTCACAGTGCAAATATTCATTATAATTAAAAACTTTATTATTAAAAACTTCATGGACGCAAATGTCCATGACAGCTGCCGCAGAGCTCAAGCTATATTTTACAGACTATAGTAAAGAAAGTAAACAAATAAAACAAGGAATTCCCCGCACTGTTGGGCGGCGGCAAGGATTGGCAAGGATCACAGCACACATATCAACTCGGAAAGGGATCGTCACCGTATCGCCTCGAGCCGTTCAGCATTGTTTGTATGGAACTCCCTACTGCAACGCACACTAATCGGAATCGTAACGTAATCGCTTCGCCTCGGAACTGGCTCCGAACCGCGATGCGGTGCGTGGTCAACTTGCAGTTCCCGCGCTTACGGCTCGTCGTACCCGCGCTTACGTCTCTCCGTACCCGAGCTAACGTCTCTTCGTCCAACCCAAGTATTACTTTAGAGCAATCTGGTAAGTACCAGTGGTCGGCGAGCCGTAAGCGCGGTGTCGCCTAGCCGTAGCCGAGTACAGGAGTACAGGAGCTGCTGATACGCGTTGGTTACGATGCATACGTCAGGTTGACGCCTGGTTGACGGCGAGGCGAAAGGCGATACGGTGACGATCCCTTTCCGAGTTGATATGTGTGCTGTGACCTTTACTCGCGATAGTTACGCAACGTAAGCAAATGTTACCGGACTAAAAAAACATATTTCGCTACAAAATTACATAATTTATATCTTTTTTTATTTTATTCTCGATTTAAAGCAATGCATAAAAATTTTTGCGGCGCGAGGCCCCTTGTACCGCGAGGCCGTGGGCGGTGGCCCACGTCGCCCACGCCTTACGCCGCCTCTGCTAACAGCTGATAGGCAGTTGGCCAAAGTACGTACAAAAAACTAATATCTTTTAGCAGTAGATTAGCAAAGGGCAAGATAAAAAGTACCCGAAACTGGCGTGCGTGCATGTGACTACTAATTAATCTAATCTCTTTAAACGAGCAATTCTTGTATATATATATTTTTAAATAATCAGAATCTCGGAAACGGCTCCAACGATTTTCACGAAATTTTGTAGGCAGATGCTTAGAAAACGTTGTTTTATCCGTGTTTTAAGGCAATTGAAATTTTATATAATAACATACAGAGGTAAATTTTCCCGTCGGGATAGTTCTGACGGGAAAACGGGAGACCCGTTTCGGGCCGATTTCAAGAGACCCGGTTCGAGTCATAATGTTTTTTTTTTCAAGTTCTTTTTTTGTTGAAAAAGGATTATTTTAATTTTATATTACATATTTTATATTACAAAAAAAGTACCGAGCAAAGCTCGGTCACCCAGGTACTGTAGATGAAGCGAAAGTGAATTGTTAGGATCGTGGGTGGTGGCAGTCCCTGGTCTCTGCCTACCCCTCGGGAATACAGGCGTGAGCTTATGTATGTGTATGTTTTTAGTAGATGGACGACCCCTGTGGCGCAGTAATTAGCGCATCTGCCTACCATGCGAGAGGTCCCAGGTTCGAATGTCGGCTGGAAAAAAAGAAAACCAGGTCTTGGATGTTTACATGTTTGTGACGTCGCTGTTTCTGATTCCCACGACACACGGTATCTTAGTGTGGGGCCGGAGGCAGTGTATGTGACTGTATGTGAATTAATATAAAGTAGATTACATACAATAAAGAATACATACAATAAAGAATATTCTATCTATCTATCTATCTATTAAAATATGACATGTGTTGTGGCGAGCACCATCAGAACCACCAGTCGGTGTGTTTGTGTTGACTGTAGTGGAACCGATGAAGTGAGAGGGAGAGACTGATTGTAATGGGGTGTGCTGCGAGAGCGAAGGAATTGATAGTGATCACGTCGTGGTCACCATTATAGGGAAGAGTGGGTGATTTTTGAACTAACACTTTCGTAGCACAACACATGAGTCACAGTGTGAGACGGGCAACCGACGACGCGAGCTCCGTCTCTGCTCACCATGATTAAGCTCTGCGAATCGGAGCGAAACCTGGTCGGACTCGTCCTATAAAACAACACCCGTAAGTAGATCCGGACTTTACAAGTTCCGAAAGTTTACAAGAGTGGGTGATCGTGTTTTTTTTAACATTCCAATATTGTTAGGCTTGCTGGAAGAAAATTCTGTAGAAATAAGTCCTTGCACGTTTTTTTACAAACATGTTATTTTAGTTATATTACGTAATTTTTTTATGATATAAAGTGTAGGTAACTACAAGAACACCTCTTGTTCGTACCATATTGCTAGTTATATCGAGTCAGTCAAATATATACAGTTGTTCACTCCCTTTCTTTAGTTTACCCTGCAGTCACGTTACGTCGCTTTTATTTGTTAGGGCCAAAAGTGAAACGACATCTCTACACACACGGCGCTTGTATATCCTCGTAAGGCCCGACCTTGAAATTAACAATTGATTTTGTGATCACTTGAAGACATTGGGCCTCACGAGGATATAACCTGGATATTACTACAGACAAGACAAGCCATATAAATTACTTTAATTTCGGAAATAATCTACCATGGTTATTGTACATTATGGTACAAAATATCTTGATACTTTTTTCATCTCTCCCCTTTATACAGCGAATATTAAAAACGAAACCTCACAAAATGTTATTAAAATAAACGAGTTACTGAGAAGCTCAGCTGGGCGTAGAAAAAAATATAATAATCTAACATGAAGCCAATTTATCGAATCAGGGATTTGACGCAGGATTTTCCCTAATAGGTATATCTGATAGATGAAAAAGTTTGTTCTGAAAATCGACTGATTATTCGCGATTCAAACTTTTCAGACCAAATCCTTTTAAGTATCACCCTTTTATTCCCATCACGTTTACAAATTTTCACTTCAAAGATAGTCAATAAAAGTGACGTAGGTACTCTCACTCATCTCCCCTATGTTCCGTGAATTTAAGGTTATGTATTGCATTGGAATTTTTCCTGCCATATTTATCGGTGATATAGGTATGTGTATCAACTTTAACTCTTCGTAGTTAAATGAAGTGCATAAGTAAATACTGGTAGGCAGCAATATCGCTCGAAGGATGAAATGGTCAAGAACCAGCATGACCTATGGGCAGGAGACTGGCAGTTTAGGTCCCTCGCAATCGTCGCATTCCTCACCTAGCGATGATCGCACGCCGACGATGTTGGCTCAGAGCCGCTTCATTGCTACTTGTATATCCAAGACCCACTTCAGCTGGCTAAGCCATCGGAGTAAGTATGTAAGCGTGAATAGATAACATTCTTCGTCTCGTAGTATTCTTCTTCTGCTATAGCGCCAGACAACTTCTGCTATGCGTCAGGAAGACCGCACACGGTTTCCTCTGCTTGTATGACTATTGCTGTTAACACAAACCCAATACACATTAACACAAATGTAATGTTTAGTAAAAAGATAAAAAGTACCGACATACTCGATAATTTGTTCAACCTATCTTTGATATCTTTTCTGACGTTCATAATATTTTTCATAATGTATTGAACCAATAACTATTAACATTTAATTTTCTAAATTCAATGCTATTAATAACTTTTACATCTCTCTTATTCGGTAAGTAGGTCCTTATTACCCCCAAATGGGGCTTGTAGGTGACCAATTAGCGCTTTAGGGTAATAATGTAGCTAGAAAAGCCCTAGGGCGGTAAGTAATTAAAAAAAAAACTCTTCACTATTTCAAAAAGTTTGCGTACATCTAACCATCATACTGGCAATAGACATCATGCATTCAGCCCAACGACAAAAGAGGTCGCTTCGCTATTCAGCCTTGTCTTCGTATGAGTAAATAGTCATCAATTTTAAATATCGAACGGCGAAACTCAATTTCGTTCTTGAAAAAAATAAAAAAAAAAAGATGAAAAAAGGCGGGAATAGAAAACTTTTACTTTAAATATTGTTTGTTTTTGGGATTTTTTTTTTAAATTACGTGCTAATTAGGAAAAAAACATGACTTTGCATGCAAGTGATGAACATATAAGCTGCACTCCCGATTCAATGAAAATGGAAGCTGAAGCAGCAATTAACCATGTTTTGCCTGAAAGTTCTAAAGAGAGATATTTGAAAACTTCCGACGAGTTCATGAAGTGGTGAAAAGAAAAACGAGTATGTACCTAATTTTTTTCTACTTACCTCACAATCGAGATGTAAAGCAGAGTAGTTAGCTCGGGTGTAAGAATCAATTGCACCCTCGAACTATAGGCGCCCTCGCTGCGCTCGTGCGCCTAAATATCTCGGGCTGCAATTGATGCCTTAGAGCCCTTGGCTACTAATCTACTATTAATCCACATGGTGTAACATAATTCATTTGACAACAAATAACTACGCCACTTCCAATAAACAAAATCTGTTCAAAAATGGCTCAAATCGCATTATTTCTTTGGCGCATTAACTCAATAAAAAGTAACATAGATATATTGTAGGTTTATTGGCCCTGAAGATTGTATTGTAACATATTTGTAGGTTATGGTGGCATCTATTACAATAGGTATATGTTACTTTTTATTGAGTTAATATGAAAATACAAATGCGCCAAAGAAATTATGCAATTCTGAGAATCACCAATAAGACTTTTTATAAGGCTTGGCTGTGTGGTAAGCTGTGCTGTAATCAACCTGTTTATTAAAGTTAACGGCATGCTATATCCCCTGTATAAAAGCAAACTTATACCAAGGAGAATTAACCTTGCTTGTACTAATTAAAAGTGAAAAGGTCAAGTAATATACACGACCTCTGTGGCGTAGCGGTTAGCGAATCTGACTACCATGCGAGAGGTCCCGGGTTTAAATATATTTTCATTAAAATTGAAAGAACGGTTAAAATATTCTCATTTTTCTAGGTAAATTTCTTAAATGTTACTACTAAGTTCTCCACTAGCGCCGCTATCAACTGATCAGATAAGATGGTGGCACTGTACTATCTACTTCTTGACACTTAGCGCCATCTATTGGATATTTACATTACCGCAACATGGATATTAACGAAAATATGAACTAAAAATAGCCCTACCTATGTCGCTGAGAATCTACGTTTTTTATAGATACACTACTTGCTTATCTTACCTATTCGAATCTAACGTAGCTTGAAATAAACCGTTTTGGAATAACGAATAAAATAAATTATTGAAGGAGCCCTGAAACCCCCTGATACTATACAAGGTTGTATTGCCTCAAGTGAGAAATCGCGCGGTCCCGGAAGCATAATTTGCCGCCGGCTCACCGCGCAACCCGCCGGCACACCCCGCCAGCCAGCCGGCGGCTCAGCTCGTGTGGCATTGCCGGCGGCTTAATCACCCGCCATAGCCGGCGTCATAGCCGCCGGCCGTGCCGATGGAATAGTGTGTAGAAGCCATAAGAAACTTTGACAAGGCAAAACGAGGACGAGGAACTCCACCGAGGCCGAGCTCCATCCAGTACCAGGTCGAAGGCTAAGACGTTGCGAGCTCCAGCGTAAAAGTAACAATGCAAAATCCAGATGGGACAAACTTGTGAGGCCGAAGGCGGAGCCTTGCGAAGCGAGCATGAAAAACTTTGACAAGGCAAAACGTGGACGAAGAACTCCACCGAGGCGAGGCCAAAGGCCGAGCTCCATCCAGTACCAGGTCAAAGGCTAAGACGTTCCGAGTTCCAGCGTAAAAGAAACAATGCAAAATCCAGATGGGACAAACTTGCGAGGCCGAAGGCCGAGCCTAGCGAAGCGAGCATGAAAAACTTTGACAACGCAAAACGAGGACGAAGAACCCCACCGAGGCGAGGCCAAAGGCCGAGCTCCATCCAGTACCAGGTAAAAGGCTAAGAAGTTGCGAGCTCCAGCGTAAAATAAACAATGCAAAATCCAGATGGGACCAAAAAGTTTGACAAGGCAAAACGAGGACGAAGAACCCCACCGAAGCGAGGCCAAAGGCCGACGGCCGAGCCTCGCGAAGCGAGCACGAGAAACTTTGACAAGGAAAAACGAGGACGAGGAACTCCACTGAGGCGAGGCCAAAGGCCGAGCTCCATCCAGTACCAGGTCAAAGTCTACGACGTTGCGAGTTTCAGCGTGAAAGAAACAATGCAAAATCCAGATGCGACAAACTTGCGAGGCCGAAGGCCGAGCTTCGTGGAGCGAGCATGAAAAACTTTGACAAGGCAAAACGAGGACGAAGAACGTCAGCGAGGCGAGGCCAAAGGCCGAACTCTATCCAGTACCAGGTCGAAGGCTAAGATGTTGCGAGTTCCAGCGTAAAAGAAACAATGCAAAATCCAGATAGCACAAACTTACGGGGCCAAAGGCCGAGCTCCGCAAAGTGGACTGTGGCACTGTGGACCCCGCCATGGCGAGGTCGGAGATAGAACTCAGTTCAGGCCAAGACTGAAAGCCAAGACGTTCCGTGTTCCGGCGTAAAATTAACAATGAAAAGCCGGATAGGACAAATTTGCGAGGCCTCAAGCTCCGCGAAGCGGGCAAGAGGAACCTCGCTGAGGCTCCGTTCAGGTTGAGACTGAAAGCCGAGCTCCGTTCAGGCTGAGGCTGAAGGCCAAGACCATAAATATCTCTCATAAATCTCAATCCATAAATCTCAATCAAAAGTGTCTAGCAAGGCCCTAGGCCGACTGCCACAGAGAGTGAAACTCGGAGCGGCTGAAGGTTGGCGCGTGTAAGCGTGCAGGGGCTTGCCCTTTAGTCCAAGTGTAATTTCCAAAAAA
The DNA here is from genome assembly GCA_947310845.1 of Yponomeuta plumbellus. Classification (NCBI taxonomy): domain Eukaryota; kingdom Metazoa; phylum Arthropoda; class Insecta; order Lepidoptera; family Yponomeutidae; genus Yponomeuta; species Yponomeuta plumbellus. Next base: position 5,977,407 of record OX371206.1, read on the forward strand.
CACGATTTAACAAAAAAATACCGAGCTCAACCTGGTCATCCAGGTACTATTATTTATACGACGATATACTGCGTAAGCGAAAGATGCTAGTATTCTTAGTCTAAGGCCGAGCATTCTATTCATTCCTTTAAATCTTAACAAAAAAAAAACAAAAAACTTATTACATATTTCAACCGTCCATTGGTATTTTACGAGTTACTTTTAAAACGGAATTTTGTATAAAAATACTTGCTTATAATGACGTTACATTTCAGAGCACTCTTTTTATGTTTCATCTATTTAAAAATTCTAATAACTAGTAAATGATAAAAAGAAATACACTTTCCGAAACATTTTGTAATTTATAATACCGTTTAGTCTACGAGAAACTTGCTTGGCGGCATCAGTAAGCACACAGGCAGCCTTCGCAATTCCAAAATAGCATTAACAAACTAACTTTTGCTCCACCCAATTTTCATCTAAGCACGAGGTTGCTGAGGCGTGTTATCTCCGTCGTTTATCAGCACGGGGAAAAGTGGTTGCACAAAATGACCGTAGGTAAACCTTCTCATTATTTTAGAGTAGGTATGGTAATTCATATTTCTTTGCCCACCCGGCCTGTTGGCAGAGATAAAACTTACCTTCCTCTGGTGAAAGCTGGCAATAAAGTTGGGACCCTTACCTCATGATATTTCGGGTTTTATTGCGTTCCGTTATAGAATTTTATTTTTGAAGGCGTAATCCTAGAGTAAGGAGTGGGTCTGGCGACTCTATTTAGAATATTATATTACCGACTAGTAAATGATAAAAAAGCCAACTTCGCCGCCCCTTAGTGAACAAAATGACAATCACTATTGTCTTGATATGAATGATATACCATATTCGATTTTAATGGAGCATAATACACATATTTTTCATTTTTTTTTGTCGTTACTCATGAAGTTCTAAAATAATACAACAGTATTCGAAGTTTATTACTTAACGTCGATAGCCACAACACAATTATCCCGTGCAAACAATAGTCCAAAGTTATATTACCATACAAAAATGTAAAAAATATTACAAGAATACAATGATAAGTGACATTAGATTTCGATAATTGAGATGTGCATTATCACTGAATAAAATTACACTACAATATTGCAATATTTGTTTCCGCTATAGATGAACCGAGAATAAAGAGACAACGGACATTGAAAAATCGGATTATTCCACTTAGTGCACCTGGGGTAGTTCACCTCGTGCCAAATAGCCTGGGTGCATTAAGTCTACTCCATTTTATTTCAATTTTTTGTATACTTTGTTCACCTTCGAATAATGGTGCGAGCTAAAAAAAGATTTTTTTTTTAAAACAAGAAGTATGTATACGTGTATGTTAAAAGCAAAAAAAATTGATAAAAAAAATAAAAACCGACTTCCAAAATCTAGCGCACTAAAAAGTTAGAAATAATTTAAAAGAATACCTTTAAATTAGAAGTACAGTCGACAGCACGTCAATCTTCCCATTTTAGTTGCAAAGTCGCCCGTAATGCAACGGAGTAGAGTGCATGGGTGTATACCATTATGTGCTGTCGACTGTACGTATACGAATTATTTTTTATTTGCATAATTATTTTTTTTGGTCGATTTTTTAGCGGGGGAGCGCAGGGAAAAAGGCGTGACCTAACCATAATTTTTTTTTGTTATTATTTTTATTATTAAGTTATTTTAATTTTTTTTTATCTTTTTTTATGTTTTTTTTATTTTTTTTTATTTTTTTACGAGTTACGTTCTTCATCGCCGAAAATCTTTATCAGATCTTAACCAAATTAAAATGGGACCAATGGGACGCTATAACTATTAGAACAAAAAAAAAATAATTGTCGAAATCAGATTAAAGAAAAATAAAAAAAGAAAAAAAAAAATAAAAAAATAATAATAGTAATAATAAAAAAAGAAATATGGTTAGGTCACGCCTTTTTCCCTGCGCTCCTCCGCTAAAAAATCGACAAAAAAAAATTATGCAAATAAAAAATAATTCGTATACGTACAGTCGACAGCAAATCATGGTATACACCCATGCACTCTACTCCGTTGCATTACGGGTGACTTTGCAACTAAAATGGGAAGATTGACGTGCTGTCGACTGTACTTCTAATTTAAAGGTATTCTTTTAAATTATTTTTAACATACCCGTATACGTACTTCTTGTTTTAAAAAAAAAATCTTTTTTTAGCTCGCACCATTATTCGAAGGTGAACAAAGTATACAAAAAATTGAAATAAAATGGAGTAGACTTAATGCACCCAGGCTATTTGGCACGAGGTGAACCAAGTCTACCGATCGGTAGACTTGGTTCACCCAGGTGAACTACCCCAGGTGCACTAAGTGGAATAATCCGAAAAATCTTGATGTTGATACCTATGTCTTATTTTGTTAATACTTATCGTATTTAATTATACTACTGTTAATTATTACATTTTTACAAGAATAGGTAGGTACTTAAAAATTAGCTTTCATTTGAGCTAATGCACTCACAATATAGTTCAGTGATTAACCAGCAATAACAGAAAATCGATTTTTTATTTTTCCTGAAAAGTTGTGACTTTACTATTGCCATTTTTTGCTCCGCGGGCGGCGACTTATTAAGTGGGTTATCGACGGGTGAGTAAGACCGCGGTTTTATGGCTTGTCGGTAAAGTTCGCCGGTGTATCATTACAAAACCGCTCTGTTAAATACCTCCGGGCCTGGCTCGCGGGTCGTTGTCATGCTATATTTTTTACTCGGCTCGCCATGCAAAACCTGCTTCAGACTCGGAACAAGACATGTTTGCATTGACAAATAGAGCTATTACTTAGAAATATAAGAGAGATATTGTGTAGATGTACATAGTCTCTTCATTAACTCTAGTTCTACACCTGAGATTTCCACATTGGGCTCGCAGTAGGGGCCGTTGGACGTAGAAAGCGTTGGGTCTCTAGAGTTTACTCACAATGCTTTCCTTCAAATATAGAGAGTGGTACTGCTACTACAACTTCACAAATCTACGTAGCTTATACAAAAAAGTTATGGGTACATGCCAGGATTCTAACTCACGTTATACCTACCGCTGCACCGTCATCGGATCTCTCTATAATAATAGTCATTTATTTCAGGCATAGGGACCGATATACAAATACAAATAGATATTCATAAAGTAATAGAATTCACTCTGAAATTTAAAAAAAAACCTAAAAACTAACTCCTCCCGTCACGTAGCCTGGACCAGAAAGAGGCTCTTGCTTCTGCAAACATGCTCGACGGCCACGACGCTACAACTCTGTTTTAACTCTTTCTGTCTTTGTTTTAGTAAGTACCTGTGTAGATTGAAACTTGGAATCGGAAAATAATTTCTTCCGTAATCTGGATGAAAATCCACTTTAAAATCCATTAAATCTAAGATTCTATAAGTGCTAAGAAAATACACTCTTCTCTGGAAATACTTCCCTACAACAGATGAACTTTTTCTAAAATTATTAAAAAAATAATAATAATATTTTCTTTTTATTTATATGATGAATCGCAGCTCGCTCGCAGGCCCGGCCGCCTGTATGATCTTAAACGATCACAAAGGTTAAGCAACATAGGGCGTGTTCAGTGCATGGATGAGTGACCGTCTATGAATAACGCTAGTGGCATTTTTCCGAGCGGTTCCGTGCTTCGCAAGGCACGCTAAGCAGTTGGTGCCGGCTGCCATCGATAGATGGTACTTAGTCGTTAAGCCAAGTCACAGGCCTTAGGGCGGCTTGAAAACATCTGACAGTAAACCAGCCACTAGTCTTACAAGCCTCCACCAATCCGGACTTGGCCCCCCTGGTGGAGTATGGCCTATACCTTCCTCGGGGAAGAGACCCGTGCCCCTCGGTGGGGACTGTAGTACAATGAGATCTGCACGAACGTGGCGATTGAGTTTCATTGTTGCTTCAAGTCTACGCGCGCACGCATACTAAACCTCTTGGGCGTCAATGGTATGAAAAAACACTTCACGTGACCCGACCGTGTATCTGTCATCCTATTAGAAATCGAGGCCCGGGTCAACACATTTTCCCGCGAATATCAGCATCTAAACGCACCGTAGTAGCCCCCACACACGGCTCTATTACGAAGGGATCGTAGTCGGATCAACTATGCTGTGTGGGCCGAATGAGCCTGGCTTGCACCAGGTATCAGAATAAGTAAATAGATAAAGAAGTAACCAGTTCATTCGGGTGACCAGTTTTCAGTAAGCTGTTCATTCTTTGACGACGACGATCACTGTGGCGCAGCGGTTAGCGCATCTGCCTACCATGCGAGAGGTCCCGGGTTTGAATCCCGGCTGGGAAAAAAAAAAGAAAGCCAGGTCTTGGATGTTTATATGTTTGTGACGTCGCTGTTTCTGGTTCCCACGACACAGGGTATCCTAGTGTGGGGCCAGAAGCAATGTATGTGCCTGTGTGTAAATGTTATGTTATGTTTTACCTTGTAAAAGAATGCACAGCTAACTGACAAGGTTGTCAGTAATACCATTTATCTTTGGGCAGAGCTTACCGCTGGTTAAGCAGATAGATAAGATAATAATATTCTTTATTGCACACAAGAAACAAGAGACAAATAAAAGTTACAATTAAAAAAATATATACAATAGGCGGTCTTTTTGCTTATACCTTTCTGAGGGAAGAGACCCGTGCCCCTCGGTGGGGACATAATGGGTTGATGATGATGATAGAGAAAAAAAAAATATTTTTATGATTTAAAAATTACATTTGTAATGAAATCATAAAAACATTGTATCTGAAGTTCCGGAAATTGTCTCACTATCTTTGAATGGTTACCGCAGCAGAGGGTATTGTTTTACCTGGTACAATAAAGAATATTCTTATCATTATTAATATTAAATGTATTCAGAGGAGATTTTTAATTTCAATTAATATTAATAAATGTGTCTAGTGTTCAACACATCCATGAGTAATATTTTTAAGTTTAAAAGTTTGTGCAGCCAAAACTGTTAGGAATAAATTGATTTAAGTAAGTATCAAAGAAGATAGTCAACAAAAACAAACAACAAAGAAAATGTAATAGGTAAGTATGATGGAGTCATAGAACAGTTTTTTTACTTCAGTATATTTAATAAGTATAATAAGTAATAAGTCTATGCATAAGTTATCAGAAGAGTTTACTATTTATACAATTATTGTTTTATATGCTATAATAATATGCAAGTGTTTCGTAAAAGTACATTACTAGTGACTACTAGTCAACTGTACATTTTCGATGTGATAAATTGGAAGAGAGTATAGATAAAGATTCCTATTATTTACCCAGCTTAGTGTAAATTATCGGACATACCTTTCCCAGAATTCACCCTAGGGTGAATTCTTTAGGGTAACAGATAGAAACCGACGTGCGTGCATGCAACGACTAATGAATGTCGATGAAGCGAAAGTGGTTTGTCAGGATCGTGGCAGGTGGCAGTCCCTGGTCTCTGCCTACCCCTCTGGGATACAGGCGTGAGCTTATGTATGTATGTAACAGATAGGAATAACCCGAAGTCTTGGTGTCAAGTTACAAGTAATAAATAAAATTGTTGGTGCTTAATAACTTGACATTCAACAGATAGAAAGTACATGCATTGTGTTTCTGCACGGAATCTAAGTACCTAAGTAAATATCCCTCTTAGTAAATATCACTTTTAGTGATAAGGCCGCCGTCTGTACACTTAGATTAAGAAACACCTGTGTAATCTCCTTTATTATGTACAATAAGTGTTCTCTATCTATCTATCTATCTATCTATATCCGAGATTTGCATAATTCCTAACCGCCCAATTTAAATACACATATCTTTATTGAATTACCACAGATACGGAGCTTATTTGTCCCTAAAGCTTGTTACAAACTAAAACCCATTTAGTGAGGTTAAAATAAAGTTGAAATCTATGTCCGCCTTAATGTAAGCAAGTGCCTGGAATATTAAAACTTTATTTATAGAGTTCGTGGAATAATTTGACAATTGTCGTGAGTTTGGTTAGGTTGAAAATAATGTGGCTCAAAAGCGCACTATTAGATTAGAACTATTTATTATACACACCAAGAAAATTATTAATTTAAAACCTTTCACATCTTACCCTCTGTTTTTCGAACGGTAACAGTCTGTTAATCTATATACTGTTAACATCTGTCAGTTGTTTTTTTTCATGCACTTTTGCCAATTGACAGCTGTTAACAATAGATTAATAAGCCCCGGCTGCTGGAGTGATTTTAAGCGATCACGAAGGTTAAGCAACATTGGGCACGTTCAGTGCATGGATGAGTGACCGTTCTATGACTAACGCTATTGGATTTTTTCCGAGCGGTTCCGTGCTTCGCAAGGCACGCCGGCTGCCGTCGATAGATGGCAGTCGTTAAGCCAAGTCAGAGGCCTTAGGGCGGCTTGAAAACTTCTGACGGTAAGACCAGCCACTAGTCTTACAAGCCTCCACCAATCCGGACTAATACGGAAAGCCCCCGTGGTGGAGTATGGCCTATACCTTCTTCAGGGAAGAGGACCTGTGCCCCTCGGTGGGGAAATAATGGGTTGATGATGATGATGATGATGAATAATAGATTAACGTACTGTCAGCGTTCGAGAAACCGAGGGTAAGTTCTGCCGCAAGTTCAACAAAAATTTTTTCGTTCAATTAAGCGTTGTGTTCTAAATATCACGTATTTTCACCGACATTTTACGAGTGAAATTTTTGTAATAAATCATTAGATTCTGACAAGGCATCGAGCCATCATGCTTATCACAAAACTTTCCATGAATTTTAACTTCCAAAAGCCACGCATGAAAAACTTTGGGCGACACCGTCTGGAACACGCGCGGAACAAAACGTATCCTACCTATGAATGCTCTTACTGGACATTCTAGGTAAAATGCCCAACCGATAACTTGGGTGGTACAAAATAAATTGGACTTAGTTTAGCAAAAAGGTACCAAACAAAACAGCGAGTTTTGAGATATTTGAGTTTTTAGGTTAAAGCTGATTTACGCTCTCCATACATAGGGTTGGACTACCATGTGCCATAACTCTGCACATACTCATCGGATCGCTATGAAAGTCTTTGGTTCTTAAAATATAGAGCATAGTGATCATTTTGGTATATTTAACTAAAAAATAACCATGTTGTGGGTTGGAATCTTTTTGCTAAACTACGTCCAATTTCATGTTTAAGTGACATTGAAATATGAAGAAAGAAAAAATAGAGGTCCATTCGTTTCTTTTCGATTCACTCAAAAATCATGCTCCTCCCTGATGAGTAAGAAAAATGGCCATAAAAATATTAACATCATTGGGAAGTAAACTGATATAGCGCCCAGCAATATTGCCCATTTGCTCGGATATTTTTACGAATAACATGCAGTAAGGGGCACGCGGCAGGCATCTTAAGCTGGCTTCCCACGGTCCGCGATATCGCGGACAGACCCGGACGGCCGACGACCACGGACAGCCACGCACCACGAGAGGCTCTTCCAACTGATCTGTGTCGTCTGTCTGTGCTACCGCGGACCGAGACCCTTCCCACGGTGTGTCGTGCGAGCTGGTCCGCATCCGTCCGCGATATCGCGGGCCGTGGGAAGCCAGCTTAAGAAGTTTCCATTTTGATTTACAGTCGATAGCACATCATATTGTTTCATATTGTCTAATTGCACCGACTACCCGTCATTCAGCTTCTCTATTTTGGCCGTCAATGGTTGCCTGAAAGAAATTACTTTAGTAATAAGGCCGCTTATTGTACTGTACTATGTTATGGTCAAATTTCATGTGTAATTCCTGGTGTACATACAATAAAGTATATTCTATCTAGCTATCATCCTATACACCGATGCATTCTACCCGTAAGTAGCAAAGTAACGTACCCCGCAAAGTAGCCCGTAATGCAACGGCATTACGGGCTACTTTGCAACTAAAATGTGAAGATTGACGAGACGTCGACTGTACAATACAGTCTGTTAGCTTTTAGAATATACCTCGGCTACTATCGGATAGAATCGGACATATACTTGTAATAGTTAGAAATATCGGAACTAATACGACACTTAATTTCACTTATATAGAGCAGGAAGTACTCGTAGTATTACACTCGTGTGCTTTCGGCGAAAACCGAAGCCTACTCTCTAGAGTAGGCTCTAGCCCGAGGTATATTCTAAAAGCTAGGAGACTGTAAAGTGTTCTGTATCTATCTATCAATAGTTGAGCCATTTAAAATGCCCACTTGAGACTGACGCGCTGACGCCGGAAAATTCAGAAATTTTCGGACCTTATTTTTTCATATTTTACTCTTGCTTTTGCTGTCAAGAAAACATCAGGAAGACGGATTTATTTTCGCGTTTTCCTTATAGGCATAGGCACTCATTTAATTTTCTCTAGCCAAACAATACTGCTTCGATGATTAAGCTGTTAAGGCGGTACCAAGAAAGAGGTCGTGGGTTCGATTCCCACTGGGGGCCTCCGTACATTTGTACAAATGGTCTCAGTCTGGGTGTTTTTCGATGCTTGTAATATCCTTGCCTGGCTACCATAGCACAGGGTGTTTAATCGTTATACCTAATAGTTTATTATAATATCTATCTCATGCTGCGCTCTCATCTCCCTTCCTTTGTGACATTTGGACTGACCGACCGGCAGAGGGCGTGTGTGTGTGTGGCAAGTGTGCGTGACACTTGCTTCGTGAGCTCGGACGAGAACGGCGAACCTAACCTAACAAGTGAGAAGAAAGTGCCAATTTCTTCCTCCCAGTGTCGTACTTTCTGTGAACATTACTTTTCTCTGTGGTGGTGTATTGTGTGTGCTTCCTATCAACAAAATCCTGGCCATTCAAACGGCCCAGGATCGGATTGCCAACCTCGTGTCACGCCGACCTTCACGCAGGTATTTACTTATCGCCTATTTCTACCACCGACTGTTTACTGTTTTAGTTTTTCCCCTTTAAACGTCTTTACCATCTTAAACCCCCCTTAATTCCCATACATTTTAGTAGCAGAGCGTGGTTACGTCCCCTCTCATACGTAGTTTGATTCCCTTTCATACATATATATTCGTTCGCCTTGACCCTGTCTATGTATTTAAAATATAGTTCAAACAAAATTTTTTTTTTTTTCTTTCCCATCGAAGTGTTTGTATTTTGAGCACCTAAATAAAGCTGATTCTTATCAGAACCCCGTACCTTACCCCATACAAGGTTATTAAATATACCTACTTTTACTTGTTCACCTATAAACTGTCTCAGTTTTATATAAAATTCACCTAGTACCGCGCCAATTATTATCTGTCGACGCGCCTTTGTTCGCGGCTTCGACCGGGCCGGGCCTACCAAACCGGTTTGCTATCTGTTGCACTTTTATAACGTGTTGTTTTGCCAATTCAATAATTTACTATCATGTCCACCGGCGATAACACAGTAAGAATGTGAAATGATTTGTTTACTGAATCCAGTGAATACCGACGTGCTATGGGTGCGTTTAGGTTTCTCAGCGATTGCATAGACGACGCTCATACCTTGTTACATACCGAAAGTTCTTCTAGGTTGTTAGTAGTTCTTGAGGAGGCCAACGAACATTGCCGTAATTTTAATAATGCTTGCGCGACTTTGTTAGGCGGCTTAGATCCGTCTATTGACGAACAGGAGTACGCCGATGTTCGTAGCTGGGCGAGGTCCATTCACACTAAAGCCTTTGACATTAAGCACCGTCTCCAGGAGATCCATCCACCGCCTCACTCATCGGAACCGGCAGCCTTTAGCACTCCCGTTAAGGATCTAAGGTCCACTGGATATTCTCTTGGCAGTCTAGATAGCAAGTTGCCCGACTTACCAATACCTAAGTTCGACGGCCGTGCAGATTCATGGATAAGCTTCATCGACCAATTCGACAGCGTCGTGGATTCACAGTCCAATCTAGCGCCCACTATTAAACTTCAGTACCTAGTAGGTGCCCTGTCAGAGGAGCCCCGCCGCCTATTGATGCATTTAAAAATTGAAGGCGCTAATTATCATATTGCCCGCGATCTTTTAAAACGCCGTTACCACAATGCTAGACTCCTTGCCGATACCCACATAAATCAGATACTGACCCTGCCAGATATTACAAGTAAACTCGCGGGCCTTCGCGCCACCTTCTTGAACCCTTTGTTGACGGCCTATAGATGTCTGGAGCGGCTTGATCTGCCTGTAAAATACTGGTCATATATGTTGGTCCATATTGCCCTCACCAAGCTCCCTCAGGACCTTAAGTCAAGGTTTGAGCGACGTTATGGAGGAGATCTGACCGAGCTTCCCAAGTTTGACCAGTTGATTTCCTTTTTGGAGGACGAGTGTCGTTATCACGATAACGTGGGGAACGCCTCGCTTGTAGACGCCGTGACTCACAAGTCGTATTTGCGATCTATCCCTGCCAGACATGCTTACGTCTCCGTACCTCGGCCACCGTCTCCACCTGAACCCAGGTCCACTTGCCCCAAGTGTTACTCAAGCTCACATTACCTGCGAGAATGCGCGGAATTTCTTCGTTTGTCTCCACATAATAGGTCCGCCTTTGTCAAATCCGCCAACCTATGTTATAGGTGCTTAGACAAGCACACTATATCGTCATGCAGGCGCGATTACCGCTGCAGAACCTGTGGCCGCTCCTCACACCACACATTGTTGTGATTCAATGACAGCCGCAACCCTGAGTACCCTGCTCCTCGCCGTGTCACCTTTCATACGCAGCCCAATGACCAGCCGTCCCGCTCCCCCTCACCCCGAACGGGCGGGGGCGATCGCCGACATCTGAGCCCGCGCACCCGCGTGTACCATGCGACTTACACACGCCGCTCCCCTCCGCGCACTTCTCCCTCACCTCCGCGTCGCTCCTATTCTCCCTGCGAGCCCTCCTCTAATGAGCGTCGTCGCGCTCGCCCGTCTCCGCCTAGAAGAGATTATGCAGAGGTTGCCCGAGGCGCCCACAACCATGATGACCAATTACGGTACTCCCCTTCCCGTGACTCGACATATTCCCGTTCTCGTGAGAATACGAGAGACCAATAGCTAGTCCCTGCCTTACCGACTTCCTTACGTACCGTGACCATCCCACAAAATTCATCCCACAAAGTTCATACCGCCTCTGGGTATTTTATAGAAGTCCGTGCATTGTGTGACACCGGAGCACAGGGCAGTCTCCTTACAACGAGTATGGCAGTAGATATAATGAACGTTGCTGTTTCACCTTCCTGCGTTCCTGTGCGAGGTATAGGTAACATCCAAGCTGTTCAAACTCGCGGTACCATTTCCCTATCATTTAAACCTGTGCGTGGTACTTGCCCTATAATCACCACTTCTGCGATGGTCGTTGATGTCATTGCCGGCTTGCACCCAGAGATTGAACTTCCCGAACCCGTAGTGTCATCTACTGCCCACCTTCCTTTGGCTGACCCTTACTTTTATAAACCTGGCCCTATTGATTTATTATTAGGAGCCGATGTGTTTGGTGCTTTAATAAAGTTAGAACAATCCATTTACCTTCCCGACGGCCTAGTAGCCCTTTCCACTATTTTTGGTTACGTTATATCTGGTCCTATAAAAAGTACCTTCCATATATTAGAGTCCCCTATGACAGGTGTATCATTGTCCCGAATAGTAGAGAAATTTTGGAGAGTCGAAGAAGCGCCTGAGGCTCTACCGCCTCCTAGCAACCCTTTAGACGAAAGGTGTGAGGATTTCTTTGTCAACACGACCATTCGACTTCCTGATGGACATTTTCAAGTCCGACTACCTTTTTTGCCCGATCGACCATCACTTGGTGATTCCCGTAGCGCAGCCGTGAAGCGCTTTCTTAATTTAGAAAAACGGTTACAAACGAACTCTAACTTCAAAGAAAAATACGTGGCTTTTATGCGCGAGTACCTTACTCTTGGCCATATGTCGTTGACTCTCCGCAACCCCAATGGGTTGTGCAATCACAGTGAGCATTATTTTATCCCCCACCATGGTGTTTTTAAAACCACTGGTGACACATCAAAAATAAGAGTGGTTTTCGATGGCAGTAATCCTACTACTAGTGGCGCTTCACTAAATCAGTGTTTACACACAGGTCCAAAATTACAAAAGGACATTTCCCTTATCCTGCTTAACTTCAGACGTCACGCGGTTGTGTTTGTTACTGACATCAAGATGATGTTCCGAATGTCCTGGGTACACCCAGAAGATCGCCGCTTCCAACTTATTCTATGGCGCGAGTCCCCTTCCGATCCCCTTCTAACCTACGAATTGAACACCACTACGTACGGTCTTCGTTCTAGTCCTTTTATCGCGATCCGTGTCTTGTTAGAGCTCGCCAAACGAGAGCGAGATACCTTCCCTAGAGCTGCGGCTGTACTTGAAAGCGACATTTACGTCGACGATTGCTTAACTGGCGCGTCATCACTTGAAGAAGCTCGCCTCCTTAAAACTGAGCTGGAGGGTATCATGGGATCCGCTGGCTTCAAACTGAGAAAATGGATTAGTAATGTACCTGAACTTCTTGATGATCTGCCCGCTGATCACCTTCAGCTACCTCACACATTTCACGACCCTGAAAACCCACAGACTATTGCCGTTCTTGGTGTACAATATAGCCCTACTACAGATTCGTTTACCTATCGTACTTCATTTAACTCTGAAGAAAGTGTTAAGAAACGGAAGGTTCTTTCACTCATCGCTAGAATGTATGACCCTTGCGGTTGGATAGCACCATTAATTTTCAAGGCTAAAGTATTCATTCAGCGCCTATGGCTATCTGGCCTTTCCTGGGAAGACCCTCTTAACCCAGACCTCGCATCAGAGTGGTTTGCTTTTACCAACGACCTCATCAACGTGTCCAAATTTCAAATATCTCGAATGATATTTCCCTCTGGCCTTAATACATTCACACTTCACGGTTTTTGTGATGCTTCTGAAGCTGGTTACGCCGCGGTTGTCTACCTAAGGACTGAAGATACGCTTGGCAATTGCTCCGTCCACTTACTCATGTCCAAAAGCAAAGTTGCCCCCGTTCGGACCCACTATACAATTCCCAAGTTGGAATTATTAGGAGCCTGGCTCTTGTCAAAATTAATCCAACACGTGGCCCTCTGTTTACAGAAGACCATAGTGTTAAATAAAATATATAGCTGGACGGACAGCAAAATAGTCCTTGCTTGGATTCGTACACCCACACACCAACTTCAGACCTTTGAAGCAAATCGTGTATCCCAAATTGTGAATTCTAGTATCATTTCTGAGTGGCGACATGTCCCAGGTCTGCTGAACCCAAGCGATTGTGCTTCTCGTGGCCTTTCTGCATCCGCCTTAGCTAACCATGCCCTGTGGTGGTCCCCCGCATGGTTGAATGATCCTCCGAGTTCCTGGCCACCTCAGGAATCGTATAATGTCAACGAGCTGTCTAATATACCGGGCTTACGTTGCCTGGTAGTGTCTTTACCTCCCCCTAGCCCTGAGCCAACATTTCTAATGGAGAAGTATAGCTCTTTCAACAAATTGATTGCCGTCCTGGGTTACATTCGTAGATTTATACATAACACCCAAAATTCTAATAACCGTGTATGTGCCCCTTTTCTTACCTGTAAAGAGCGCCGAGACGCTACTCTCCATTTAGTGCGTTTAACGCAACAATTTTCATTCGCAGATGATCTCATCTCCTTGCAGCGAGGTGAATTAATAAAATCCCCACTGAGACGTCTCAGTCCATTCATTGACACTCAAGGTCTCATTAGAGTTGGAGGTCGCTTGTCCCATTCTGACCTACCCTATTCAACTAAACATCCCCTACTTCTCCCTAAAGATGGTAATTTTGTGAAGCTCCTTATCTCCTATTACCACGTAGTCAACTGTCATGTTGGGGCGAATGCCCTCCAGGCTATTCTAGGTCGAAATTACTGGATTTTGTCCGCACGTAGAGTTATCCAGCATGTGATTTTTAAATGCCTGAGATGCTACCGACTCAAGGCAATCACCTCTCAACCCCCTATGGGCGACCTTCCCCGTGACCGTGTTAGTTCAGGTAGAGCATTTGACGGCGTGGGCACTGATTTTGCCGGACCTTTCTATACAAAAATACAGGCGTATAGAAATAGAAAGATTATAAAGAGCTACCTATGTGTGTTTGTCTGCTTATCCACGAAGGCTGTCCATCTTGAAGTGGTATCTGACCTGACCACTGACGCGTTCATAGCAGCCCTTACCCGGTTCGTATCCAGACGCGGTGTGCCCAGTCTGATCCGCTCGGATAATGGGAGAAACTATGTAGGTGCGAATAACTACCTGAGAGAATTATATTCCTTCCTTTCTCAAAATGCGACGACGATCGGCTCCGAACTATCCAAACAAGGCATCACCTGGACCTTTGACCCACCAATTTGTCCTCATTGGGGTGGCTTATTTGAAGCCGCCGTCAAGTCTGCCAAGACCCACCTTAAGCGCGTAGTCGGAGAAACACCACTTACGTTTGAAGAGTTGACGACGGTTTTCACAAAGATCGAGGCCGTACTTAACTCGCGACCCTTGTGCCCGGTGTCATATAGAGACCCTAATAACCTAGAAGTGCTTAGCCCGGGCCACTTCTTAATAGGTCAACCTCTAACTGCGTTACCTGAACACCCATACACGGACGTAAAGATACGTCGATTAACGCGGTTTCAATTAGTGCAACAGATAACCCAACACTTCTGGAACCGATGGCGGTCAGAATATCTGTCCACGCTCCAGGCTAGAAACAAATGGACTACCCCTAATAAGCCTCCTTCGATCGATGAGTTGGTTCTATTGAAGGACGACAACACACCCCCTTTAGAATGGCGCCGCGGTCGTATCGTCCAACTCTACCCAGGTCCAGATGGTGTTGTGCGTGTTGTCGACGTGAAAACTCCTTCTACCACCCTCAAGAGATCACTCACTAAATTAGTTCGCCTCCCTGTCGAGTAGCCTATTGTTTGTCATCCTTTCTCTATTTATTGCCTTTCTCTACTTCTCTTATCCTAAACATTTTTACATGTTTAGGGCGGGGGCTGTGTTTAATCGTTATACCTAATAGTTTATTATAATACCTATCTCATGCTGCGCTCTCATCTCCCTTCCTTTGTGACATTTGGACTGACCGACCGGTAGAGGGCGTGTGTGTGTGTGGCAAGTGTGCGTGACACTTGCTTCGTGAGCTCGGACGAGAACGGCGAACCTAACCTAACAAGTGAGAAGAAAGTGCCAATTTCTTCCTCCCAGTGTCGTACTTTCTGTGAACATTACTTTTCTCTGTGGTGGTGTATTGTGTGTGCTTCCTATCAACAAAATCCTGGCCATTCAAACGGCCCAGGATCGGATTGCCAACCTCGTGTCACGCCGACCTTCACGCAGGTATTTACTTATCGCCTATTTCTACCACCGACTGTTTACTGTTTTAGTTTTTCCCCTTTAAACGTCTTTACCAGCTTAAACCCCCCTTAATTCCCAAACATTTTAAACACAGGGTATCCTAGATTGGGACCAGGTCAGTGATTGTATTGTGTGGATGTTACAAAAAAAAACTAAAAAAGCTTTCACGTGGCCCCAAAGGAAGAAGTCGCAAGGTCTACGCCAACAGCCCAGCGTCGATTCAAGACCACAAAGATGGAATTCGTGAGGCTATCGAGGACATAGTGCAGCCACTTTGCGATTTGGTTACGGAAAATTTCATGAAAAGGATATGGTCCTGTAAGCGTGGTCATGGTGGTCATTTGCCTGATGTTATTTTCGACTATTAACGGCATCGTTTCTCTTCATAATGAAATTGTCATTAAAAAATTTCATTTTTCTTTGAATATCAAAATAACACCTCTTAATGGACAACCCTTTAGTTTTTCTTATTCAGTTCCGTACGGACGAGTTTGACTCAGCGCTGTCAACTGTTTCTACATAAGTAGGTACGCACATAGGGAGGCAAATGGGATCGCTCGTAGCTCCGGTTGCCTGTGTTATCTTAAGCGATCACGAAGGTTAAGCACTACAGGGCGCGTTCAGCGCATGGATGGGTGACCGTCTAAGACTAACGCTAGTGTCATTTTTCTGAGCGGCTCCGTGCTTCGCAAGGCACGCTAAGCAGTTGGTGCCGGGTGCCGTCGATAGATGGCAGTCGTTAAACCAAGTCAGAGGCCTTAGGGCGGTTTGAAAACTTCTGATGTAAGACCCAGCCACTAACTAGTCTTGGAAGCCTCCACCAATCCGAACTAGGCCCCCGTGGTGGAGTATGGCCTATACCTTCCCCAGGGAAGAGACCCGTGCCCCTCGGTGGGGACATAATGGGTTGATGAGGAAGGCAAACGCGATAGAGGATTAAAAAGCTTTTGTTATAAATATTAATCAGCTAATAACGCGGTAATGGCTTTTTCAGAGATTACGCAGATAACATTATTTCTTCCCGTCTGTTACGATTAATTTACCATATATTTTTATTGCATAACACATAACTTCTTACGTATAAACACAATTAGTTATTAGGTTATTACAAATGATAATGTAGCTTTGATTCCAAATGTGTATCTAAGCCCGTGCCTATTACATCGGATATTTTTATCTGGTGAGTTAATTACTGGTATAATGTGTCTCCATTTAGGAAACAGGGTGGTCCCGGAAGTAACATCTAAGGCCGGCTACACACGGCCCTAAAATCAGTGGCGATATCGGGACAATGTTGGTGGGGATGAAAGCGTGAGCTCGCCCGATGCAATTTCTGAGTATAAAATTAGGGTAAGACACACGTGGCTACACACGAGGCGATCTAGGGAGCGATCCAGGGTGCTCCCCAACAATACCCCGATATTGCCTCTGATTTACACGGCCCTAAAGTGTGGTACAGAGCAGAGCCACTACCTTAGAATCTGATCATTTATATCTTAAAAGGATGTACGTCAAACATACATAACGTACGTATGACTTGATATGCTGTACGTGCCTTAGGTAATGATAAAATAGACATTGATTGTGGCCCTGCTGCGGAGCATACTCTCTAGCAGAGCCACAAAGAATATGTACTCAGAAAAGATAAACGCTCCTGTTTTTTGGATTGAAACTGTTGTTCGAGTAGTGTTTATTGCGTGCGTGTTAAAAATATCATTATCAGGTAGCGGTTTTATTAATATTAATAAATTAATAACGGTTCGTTATGCGAGCCCCTGGTCCGACTCTTCCGACAAAAAGTCAAGTAAGTGTATTTGGAATAAGGTTTATAATATCTAGTGCTTACGAAAGATTTAGTTCAAAAATATGAGTTTTCATTTTCATTGAATCGCTCGTAGCCTGGGCTGCCTGAGTGATCTTAAACGATCACTAAAGTTAAGCAACATACGGCGCGTTCAGTCTATGGATGGGTCACCGTCTATGACTAACGCTAGTGGCATTTTTCCGAGCGGTTCCGTGCTTCGCAAGGCACGTTAAGCAGTTGGTGCCGGCTGCCGTCGATAGATGGCAAGTCAGAGGCCTTAGGGCAGCTTGAAAACTTCTGACAGTAAGACCAGCCACTAGTCTTACAAGCCTCCACCAATCCGGACTTGGCCCCCGTGCTGGAGTATGGCGTATACCTTCCTCAGGGAAGAGACCTGTGCCCCTCGGTGGGGACATAATGGGTTGATGATGATAATGATTTTCAGTGTAAACTCACGACTTAAAAGCTATATTTTGGTTTGGGAAGAAAACAAATAATAACATTTGAATGATGCAATCTTTACTATGATTTGTATTATTTATTTCATGATTATATTGAAAACAGCATATCCCTTACGTAACGAAATCTTAAGACTAGAGTTGCTTATCGCTATATTTATTTTTATTTTACTCCATTGAGCTATGATTGACGTCAATATTATTATATATTTGAATTTAAATTAATAGTAATCTAAACCGGAAGATATCTATTTAACACAATATTTTTCAAGGTCAAGAATTCTATCGTTGAAGATTAAAACAATGGTTAAATATACTTTTTTTTTTAACATACACATAATACACATATATAAAATCACACTTGAATACCGGGAGGGTAGGCATAGACTAGTATAATTTTATAATCTAGCATAATAATAAGTTTGTTTAATAAATAAATAAATAAATAATAAACATATTTTTATATATAGAACTAATTGGAGAGTATGAAATCAACAAATAGTTTATTAGCAAACACATCTCAATGTTTTATTAAAATCGATAATTTATTTGCTATACACATTTTACTTTTATATTATTTATTTTATTACACCCAATAAACTAGGTTAATAATGTAATAACAATAATGATAATACTGACTTATGGAAAATAATATTAATTCTAGACCAAAGTTTTGAGGAAATAAAGTAGTTTAAAAATGTAGTTTTTCAAAATGACAATTTTTTTATTTTATAGTAGGTACGATAGGAGATAAAAATATGTTTTTGAAAACTTAACAAATTAACTTTAAAGATTGTCATAAGCAATATGAAATCTCTACAATTTTTATTAACACAGTTGCTAATTGAAGGAATGCTTTTCCAGTCCGAGTTGCTTACGATTATTAAAATTTAATATTTTGTTTAGGAAAACTGATGACCGTATATAGGTTTAGTGTGTGTTTCTACTACGGAAGAAAATAAATGTTCAAACAATTTTAAGTCGTTCCGTCACTAAAAAGTCATTGTAACTCTCTCCTACAAACATTATCAGCCGATTTCTGAATTAAGAATTATAATAATAATAATAATAATAATAATAAACTCACGCCCGTTATCCCCGAAGGGGTAGGCAGAGGCACCAGTCTCTAGAACTGGACCCACGTTTTGCCGAGTTTATTAGGAATTAACACTAAGTAAATACTTAAGTAACGTTCTGTCACGCTCTTTTCTAAAGAAACTCGGCAAGACAGCACTACAGTTAAGTAGTTACTCAGCGAAATTCTCAATTCAGAAATCGGCCGTACGGCTTCCTCATACTAATAGCAAAGATCTTTGTGACTGCCTGTCTATCATCATCATCAATTTAATCTAGTTTATAGACAGTAACTTAAATAAATCTGACATTTGGTTGGGAAAGACATACTCGAAAGATTACCACTTTGACTCCATAATTCTTAATAATTGTTAAGAATGTCTTAATGTCTGGCGTGAAGATCATCGACATAATTCTTATTTAAAAAAATATATAATCATCTCAAAAGATGCTAATTTCTGGGATTTGGACGTAACGCGTTGGCTGCCGTGTGACTTCGTTGCTATGGCGATCAATGAAGAAAGGCAAACTAATCCTATGGCTGCGTCCCCAGTTGGCTACAAATTTGCGGCTCGCTCAGTCGGCGGCGAACAGTTTGCCTGCTGGAGTCGCAAATAGATCGTCTACGATCAGTTGGTTGACGGTGGCAGACGGTGACACGGGGAAACTAGTGACTGCAGAAGCAAACACGGCTCAATCTTAAACGAACTACTAGTGATTCACCAGCTGTCACGCACGCCAACTGACTGTGTATGATCTGTACAATTTACGTCCAATTCTTAGGCTGCGTCCCCAGTTGGCAAACAGTTTGCTGCCGACTGAGTTAGTGGCGTATTGTTTGAATACCTATGCCCTTCCATAATCGAGTATTCCTAGTTTGCTAGTTTTGCGCTTAATCTACGTAATTTGTAGCGTTACGCGCGGTGATTATCTCAGTAGGCGGCTGACTCACAGAAAAGCCTGTTCCACGGCGGCGAAATAGTTTTAGTTCGCTTCGAGTATGCCGCTAAGTCGAATTTCAGTTGGCTACAAATTTGCGGCTTGTTCAGTCGGCGGCGAACGGTTTGCCGGGGACGCAGCCTAAAATCGACTTTTTCTGAACAAAACGTAAGGGTAAACGTACGTCAAGTTCCCTTGTGAAAATTGGCTGGTTTTTTCACAAGCAAACTTTCGCAAAACAATATTTACTAAACGTTTTTGTTTGCAACAAAAGTTAATAGCGGCATTAATGGCGAATAGAGACTAGAACTAGAATAATGCTTTAGGCAAACTATTTAAATCGATTTAGTTACAGAGTCGACTTTCCTGCTTTACCCCATCAGTTTTCCCTCAATAACAAAGATACAAATATATTAATATTTTTTATACAAACAAAACAGTGATTTACAAATCCAAATCATCGCTTGCGTCGTCGGTAATCGTGTCATCGGCCGATCGCTTGCCCAGTCCGAAGCTGAATCGGTGTAAGTCCCTCTCGCGTTTGCCTAGGCCAAAGTTGAATTTGCTCGCTAGCCGTTTGCCGAGGCCAAAGTTGTAGTTGCGCGCGCGCTTGCCCAGGCCAAAGTTGTAGTGAGGCACGCGTTTGCCCAGTCCGAAGTCGTACATCCTCGCCCGCTTCTCTTCGTTTGTGTCGTCGTCGGCGAATCGTTTGCCAAGGCCAAAACTGTACGGGCGTGCGCGTTTCACTTCCAGATCTGTGTACAAAAAGGTCGATGTAAGTATTGTTCTTAAAACAACAAGTGATAACCTGATACGGCGCCAAAATATCAGGATAATTATTCTCACTTTTTAGCCTCGTAGTGAAAGTGAAAGTGAAAAACATATATTTCTATTGTAACACAATAACACAAAATGACCATAACACAAAAATAAAACAATATTTAGAGACAGACGAAAACACAAAAATAGCATTATGATTATGACCTAATAAATACGAGTGCTACAACAGAAAAAGGCTGCAGCTCAGCAAAATGCTATTCAAAGGGGACTGGAACGCTGGTTTTCTGCTGCACCTAATTCGTTGAAGTAGGTATGAAAAAATGTTCATACTTCACTACATATATTTGACAACAAAGAGAAAATAATAATTAATTAGAAAATGCGCTTACGAAACATAGAAACATAGACACATAGAAGCATAGAAACATAGATATTATAAAACGCCAAGATAATTTTTTTTTAAGTGGATTGAAAACATCTCAGTGTGTGTGTGTTTGTGTGTGTATGTGTGTTTGCGTGTGAGTGAGTGTGTATGTGTGTGTGTGTATGTGTGTGTGTGTGTGTGAGGGTGTGTTTGTGTGTGTGAGGGTGTGTGTGTGTGTGTGTGTGTGTTGTACGTGCGTGCGTGCGTGCGTGCGTGCGTGCGTGCGTGCGTGCGTGTGTGTGTGTTTACGGACTGGCAAGAGACCGTGCGGGACAGAAACAAATGGTGACGTCCTGTGTCGGAGGCCAACACTCATTTCGGGTTATTAAGCCAGCGGAGTAAGCAAATATCAAATATAAACTCGTCATTAATAGTGGTAAGAACAAAATATTGTATATACCACAATATTGTATATTATTTTATATATACCACAGTTTCAAAATATTGTATCAAATCAAAAGTCTACTTTTAAAATTAAATATAATTTGTAACTATTATATTTTTTTAGGGCCTTTTTAATGCCTATTGGGATAAGCGTAGTACTCACTATCGTCATCGTATTGGTCGAGAAAGTCAGCCAACATCTCCTGGTCCATACCATTGCTGATATCCTCTTCGGATTGGGAATCTTCATCCGCTGACCGCTTGCCCAGTCCGAAGGAGTACGGTACTGTCCTGGGGACAGACATATGGATGATTATTAGGGTTCCGTAACCAAAGGGTAAAGAATCCTATTACTAAGGCTCCATTGTCCGTCTGTCCGTCTGTCACCAGGCTCTATCTCATAAACCGTGATAGCTAGACAGTTGAAATGTTCACAGATGATGTATTTCTGTTTTGCCTTTTTTATAACAACAAATCATCATCATCAACCCATTATGTCCCCACCAAGGGGCGCAGGTCTCTTCCCTGAGGAAGGTATAGGCCACGGGGGCCAAGTCCGGTTTGGTGGAGGCTTGTAAGACCAGTGGCTGGTCTTACTGTCAGAAGTTTTCAAGCCGCCCTAAGGCCTCTGACTTGGCTTAACGACTGCCATCTATCGACGGCAGCCGGCACCAACTGCTTAACGTGCCTTGCGAAGCACGGAACTGCTCGGAAAAATGCCACTAGCGTTAGTCATAGATGCTGACCCATCCATGGACTGAAAGCGCCGTATGTTGCTTAACCTTAGTGATCGTTTAGGATCACTTAGGCAGCCCAGGCTACGAGCGATTCTTAACAACAAATACTAGAAACAAAATAACAAAATATTTAATTGGGGCTCCCAAACAACAGACGTTATTTTTTTTCAGTGTGTTGATCGATGTTGTTGGCATTAGGTAGACGCATTAGAAAATATTTTATTGTATGAATACTTTAAGAATAAAAAGTTAAAATTAATATACAATTAAATTTAAGTCCCCTTAATGATATTGCTATAGTGAGTGACTGGATCCAGTCATTTAGTATAGTAATAGCAATCTAATAATAATAATAAAATATTTCTACTAACAGTCTTACCAAGTCAGAGGCCTTAGGGTGGCGGCTTGAAAACTTCTGACAGTAAGACCAGCCACTAGTCTTACAAACCTCCACTAATCCGGATTTGGCCCCCGTGGTGGAGTATGGCCTATACCTTCCTCAGGGAAGAGACTCGTGCCCCTCGGTGGGGACATAATGGGTTGATGATGAACAGTCTCATAAAATTATTTATCTATCTATCTAATCTCTTTAAACGAGCAATTCTTGTATATATATTTATATATAATCAGAATCTCGGAAACGTCTCCAACGATTTTCATGAAATTTTGTATACAGGGGGTTTTGGGGGCGATAAATTGATCCAACTAGGTTTCATTTTTATAAAACGTCGTTTTAACCGTGTTTTAAGGCAAAGAAATAACTGCTACACTACAAGAAGGAAATTTTCGCAACCATCTGAAAGGTTGTCATAGCTCAAGTGGGAAATAGGACGATACCGTAAACAGAAAACCCTGGTTCGAGACTTGAAAATAATTTTTCTTTTTTTTTCAAGTTCTTTTTTTTGTGTGAAAACCTACATACCGAGCAAAGCTCGGTCAACCAGGTAATTATACTAAAACTATAGACTGGTTCCGGTTATTAAAATATAGGATTCTTTTTAATTAACAAGCAGATACTATACTCCATTCCAAGAAACGAGCTCTCAAAGAAAATCGTCCATGTGTACCCATTGGTTAATGCACGTGACCTTTAATAGCCACTGCCCTAGCCTATGAAACGGAACTTCATCGTTTATTATTTCGCTTATCTCTAGCGGCGTGCTCTGACCAATAAGATGCGAGTTTTGGTTCCTTAGGAGCTCTACTGGTGGAACGGAGTGTAAAAATCTTCATTATAAGAAGTTGATTTCACTCTTAACAGGACCCTCTCATAGGACGGTATTAAATCCGTCTGAATAGTGTTTTAAGCTCTTTATAAGTAAGGCTGTCAACCTGTACCATTAGATTTGACTACGTGTACTTAGTTATTAATTAATTAAACTTAAATTTCATTTTATTTCTTGGATTTCATTTCTGAGCGGTTTCGTGCTTTGTAAGGCGCGCTAAGAAGTTGGTGCCGGCTGCCTTCGATATATGGCAGTCGTTAAGCCAATTAAGAGGCTATAGGGCGGCTTGAAAACTTCTGACAGTAAGAGTCTAGTCTTACAAGCCTCTACCGATCCGGACTTGGCCCCCGTGATGGAGTATGGCCTATACCTTCCTCAGGAAAGAGACCCGTGCCCCTCAGTGGGGACAATTAATAGGTTGATGATGAATAATTTTATTTTATTTTACTTTATTGGTGTGCAAAACGTGTCGAGCAACGATTGAGCGGGTGAAGCTAGATTTATATTTCATTGGTAACATCGGTAATATGTATTTAATCCCTTGAAAACGTATATATGTAATCTGAATTTGAAATTTAGTACACAAAATGATTTATTCCAAAATAATGTGTTACTTTTGTAGCTATCTGTGCATAGGTAAATGACAGTCTGAAGGCTAAAAAGGCTACAATATTAAAATCCCGCGAAGCCTTTTTATTAAAAAGGCTTCGCATTCTGAAGACCAACTTCAAGTAAACGCAAAATATCGGGATGAAGTTATAGCAAAAAAATTGGTTGTCTGTAAAATCGGTTTACGGGCTTACGGACGATAATTTTAGGTGATAACGCCATAAGAAAATCATCATCATCAACCCCTTTATGTCCCCACCAAGGGGCACGGGTCTCTTGACTGAGGAAGGTATAGGCCATACTCCACCACGGGGGCCACCAAGTCCGGATTGGTGGAGGCTTGTAAGACTAGTGGCTGGTCTTACTGTCAGAAGTTTTCAAGCTGCCCTAAGGCCTCTGATTTGGTTTCATCATCATCATCAACCCATCATGTCCCCACCGAGGGGCACAGGTCTCTTCCCTGAGGAAGGTGTAGGCCATACTCCACCAAGGGGGCCAAGTCCGGATTGGTGGAGGCTTGTAAGACTAGTGGCTGGTCTTACTGTCAGAAGTTTTCAAGCCATCTATCGACGGCAGCCGGCACCAACTGCTTAACGTGGCTTGCGAACAGTGGTGGATTTACCAATAGGCTGAGTAGGCTGGAGCCTAGGGCGGCCGATTTTAGGGGGCGGCAAATTTGTCTCAACATTTTTTTTGTCTAACAGAAATAATAAAAAAAACCTGAATGTCAAACCTGATTTCACCATTTAACTTAACCTGATAAGTGGGTGACGTTTGCAATCTGCTAATACATACTTTTTTATGTTACATATTTGCGTAGGCAGTTATTTTGATGTCGGCGGTGCGGAAACAAATGGCATGGCCATTCGCTAAAAGTATCTGGCCGGAATGAAAGCAGCGACATCAGTTTATCCAAACTTGGATAAATTTGGGTAATTTTTTTCTTAACTTAAGCGATAAAGCTTTTTGTGTAGGTACAATGTACCTACTAATTATTCACAAAAAAAAATTTAAACGTGATCACAAATAATTTGACTTAGAGCGGTTTTATTAATTGAGATTGAAACCGTATTAATGATAATAGAGAGATTTATTTTGTAATTTACACAATTTTACTATTTGCACTAGCACTAGTAAAATTCTCTTTACACATAAGCCTCGTTGGTTGGAATAAAAGCATTCAGTTGTTTAGTTCCTGGAACGGTGATAGCGGACGCGAAACGGACTCGTAGAAAATCTCGCTCTTGTTGAATATTTTCTTTCAAGCATTAGTAAAGAAGTCTCAGTCAATGATGACTTGGCCCATTCATATAATGTTACAGGTGTAGTGATAGCGTTATTCGTATACTGTAAACTTGCACGGGTTGCCAAACGTTTCATGTTTCCCGCAAGACCATGGACCTTATCCATGACCGGTGGCATGGAAGTGTAACTGTGCGTCTTTCCTAAAATCTTATGTGTAGTAAAATAGGTTCACAGAACCTATTCTTAAAATGTTAGGGAGCCCCGTCTGTGATGTTATCATGACAAAAACCTCAATTCTATGCTCATCAGGTGATGCTGTAGTTTTTTTTAAAAGCGTAAAGTGTGGTAGTATCATGCTTTAATTAATCATTTGAAACCATGATGATGCTACAATACGATTAAAATCAGTTAACGATTCGGCCAACCTAGGTAATTGGGTATTTGACAGGATGTCAAATGAGTTACTTTTAAAACAGAATTTTGTACGAAAATACTTGCTTGTGACGTCACATTTCAGACACTCTTTTTATGTTTATAATATATTATTCTATTTAAAAATTGTAATAATTAGTAAATGATTAATAAATACATTATCCGAATTATTTTGTAATTCTTGTTTTAATCGAGCATCCCAAATAATTTATAATTTATTTATTTATTAAATAATTACTTATTTAAATAATAATTTAGTGTCAAATGCCGTACTGTCGTGAATCCCTTATCTCTCACATAGAGTTATCAATTTACAGAGATGACCTTCAATTATATTACTCGTGGTCTTATTGAATACATTACAAGAATGATGAGAGCAACAAAACCTCCTAAGTAGCTCAAAACTAACACAAGCTATAAACAGTCTGTCTTCTTAGTGTCATTATGTGTCATTATTGTGTCATCTCGTGAAATTGTAAATCATTTTATAACTATATTAGAAAAGAAGCTAAAAAAAAGAGACAAGTAAATATTATCAAAAAAATTTGGGCAGGATTTGTGAAGTAAGCGGAGTTTCGAAAAGTAGCGTGTTAAAAATTCTGAAGGAAAAAGACAAGCTCTCAGATCAGTCAAATTCATGTCATTCATGCATAATAAATTTCTTTAGGTCTACCGGTTAGTAATGAAATCTTGGCAGGTGCTATAGATACATTGCGTTTATGATACTTCAAATTGAATGCTACCTAAAAGAAATTGCGGTAATGTATTTCGTGTCATTTCCGTTTTTAACAGTTATTGTTAACTGATTTTAATCGTTATGTACCATCTTTATAATAATAACCTATACATGACATATACCTACCAATGAAATCATCGGGCAGCACGACAAAATTATTAAACTCTTGTAGGATAAAGCTATAATTTCTTAGAAACTGTACAGTTATTTATGGAATCCCATGGTGTTACATATCAGTGTCTTGCTTACTAGAAATTCATATGCTGCTGTACTTACGCATTTATTGATTTCATGGCTAACATTATTTAGAAGCTCAGGAAATTTACTAAACTGGCTTACAATAAATATGATTAGTTTAGAAAATTTAATAATAATCAATATAAGTAATCAGTTCTTAATTTTTCATAAGATATTAGATTATTTTAAAGACAATGAGTAATTTTTATCTTTTAATTATAAACTATTTTTTTTCATCTTCTTTTGTCGAAATGCAGAGGTTAGAAGGGGCGGCAAAATTTGAATAGCCTACTGGCGGCAAATGTGTTAATCCGCCACTGCTTGCGAAGCACGGAACCGCTCGGAAAAATGCCACTAGCGTTAGTCATAGACGATGACCCATCCATGGACTGAACGTGCCGTATGTTGCTTAACCTTAGTGATCGTTTAAGATCACTCAGGCAGCCCAGGCTACGAGCGATTTATACGAAAAATAAGAAAATACTGTGTCAAAAAACAAGTGTTATCTGAAAATTTACTTATTGTAAAAAAAATACTAGGTTACATATTTTTTTCGATTTATCAATCTGTTTTTTTTAGGTTATAGAGAGACTTAGGCCTGCAGTGGTGTAACTATACCATCTGGGGCCCGTGGCAAATTTTCTGGAAAAATCGTCACATTGCACTTAGTTTTAATAAACCACTTAAAAAAGTAGTTATCCAACTAATAACAAATATTATTCAGTGTGAGTCTTCATAAAGTGCACATATCAAAATCAGGGAAACTACACCCCATTTCATCGACAGAAAAAAAATAAATATTTGTATTTTTTATGATTTTTTTAAAAATTTTGAGTTGCACCTGTTGACCCTATTTAGATAAATCGTCATAATTTTTAAACTAAGTGTGTTATTGCAGTGAAATAAATTTTGTGATGATGTCTGATAATAAGCCGTACCCATAAAGTAAAAATATCCAAGAAAACTAACCCTATAAATTTATAATTAAGTGAAACTTGAAGAAAATCTGTATTTTTTTCATCATTTTTGCATTTGTTTTACAATTTCTCCTAAAATCATGCTATTGACCCTACTTTTTTTTCATTCTAGCTTATTTTACATGGCATTAGCTTTCTAAAAGTAAAAATTGCACGTTTATTACTCAAAAACAACAGTTTTTATGACCGTTTGAAAAAAGCCCATGCGCATCGTTTTGCTACACACCATTGTTTATCACAGGTAGAGACCTTTTTTTTGGTGAGTCATTGTAGAGGCACGCGGGCTGAAGTACGAAAGGGGAAGAGGGGCCTGTTGAAGAACAATTTGAATGTTATGCTTTGTAGCCTAGCCAGTCGCTCCGAACCTTTCGCCGCTGCTATTTGTATTTCTCCTACCAACGTTATCAGTTTTCGTTGTCCTACGAATCACGCGTTTGCTTTGTGGTCACCATGCCGCGTATAAGTGATTTCCCTCCGGCACACATTGCCGATATCCATTATTACTATGGAATGCACCGAGGGAGTGCTAGAGCTGCTTGCGCAGCACTTATCTAGCTGCATTTTCAAATCGACGCGCCGTGCCATCAGCCCGTAATT
The DNA here is from genome assembly GCA_947310845.1 of Yponomeuta plumbellus. Classification (NCBI taxonomy): domain Eukaryota; kingdom Metazoa; phylum Arthropoda; class Insecta; order Lepidoptera; family Yponomeutidae; genus Yponomeuta; species Yponomeuta plumbellus. Next base: position 6,005,459 of record OX371206.1, read on the forward strand.
TCCAAGAAGTCCATAGAAGACTGGCTAGCGCTGGACTTTTTGTACCTCCGAATTGCCGCAAACCAGGTGTTATTATCGATGTTGCTATCGAAGAAGCAATTTTTGGATGATTTGTTTTGTGACCCGACTACTAGTACGAGACGTTTGGCGTCACGTCATGGCGTGTCCCAGAAATCAGTTTGGCGCATCTTATGAAAAGCAGCGTTGCATCCATACCACAATCAAAGGGTGCAGCATTTAAACCAAGATGTGGATTCGCGTCCAAGGTGCGTTATGTCTGCATGGATTTTAAGAAAATCAAGAGACAATCCACAGTTCCCTAAAACGATTCTTTGGACAGACGAAGCCCAATTTACAAGAGATGGCATCGTCAATTGCCGAAATTTGCATCGGTGGTGCCCGAAAGGTGAAAAGCCTAGGTTGAAAAGGGCTTCTACGTTCCAAGTTAAATTTTCCTTAAATGTGTGGGCCGCAATGATCGACCATTTTCTCATTGGTCCTATAATACTCCCAAGAACTTTAACTGGGGAGAGATTTCTCATACTTTTGAGAGACGAACTGCCGTTGCTGTTGGAGGATGTGCCACTACTAACCCGTCGCAGAATAATGCTCCAAATGGATGGATGTCCCGCCCATTATGCGCTGATCGTCAGGTCATTTTTAAATGAAAATTATCCACGTCGCTGGATTGGTCGACAAGGACCAGTTGGGTGGCCGGCGCGTTCCCCCGATCTCACACCCATGGACTATTTTTTATGGGGGACCATGAAACAAAGGGTGTACAGCAGCCTCATTAATACAGAAGCGGAACTTGAAGAAAGGGTTTTGCGAGTGGCCAATGATATTAGAAATGATCTCGATATGATTCAAAGGGCAACGCAGCAAATTTTTCTTCGCGCTACAATTTGTATGCAACAACAGGGTGGTCATTTTGAACATTTAATGCATTAGGATAATCACTAATTTGATTTGATTTTAATTTGTCAAAGAAAATAAATGATTTATGCTGAAAAATACTTTTGTTTTAATCATCCTCCAGCTCTAACTCAGTTAACTGCCTTTTTTAAACTGATTTAAGAAGTTGTATTAAGTAATAGAAGTGCAATTTTTACTTTTAGAAAGCTAATGCCATGTAGAATATGCTAGAATGAAAAAAAGCAGGGTCAATAGCATGATTTTAGGAGAAATTGTAAAACAAATGCAAAAATGATGAAACAAAAACACATTTTCTTCAAGTTTCACTTAATTATAAATTTATAGGGTTAGTTTTCTTGGATATTTTTACTTTATGGGTAGGGGTACGGTAAAAAAATCCTAGAGCTTTAGTTTAATAATAACCTGGTTTTTTATGTTAAAATTATATTTAAAAAAAAGTTAATTAACTGATTAATTAAATTTAAATGATTTTAAATTTAATTAATCAGCGCTATTTTCAGGGCTGTGTAAAAATTATTCAATATTTTACATACAGTTCCGGGAGGTAAGATTTTTTTTTGGGAAATTTCCTTCTCTTTTCAAATCTTTTTTCAAATTTTTAATATCTTTGATATTTTTGGAGATATTAAAACAAAAAAAAACCCAATTTTTTTTGACAAATGTTTATAACTTTTGCCATTTTTATCGGCCCTTTTCCTTAAGCTTTCTACATAATATTCCGAATCGAATGACATTTTGATCGTAATTTTCGGAGACTATACAAAAATTTCGTCCAAAAAGGTACATATTGGCTAGACTAAAAGTACTTTCTTGGTTAACAAACGGGAATTCCGCGATCGTCAATGCTCACCCACGCTGCCAACGTACCACGACCAAACGATGTACTACCTAATCTAATAGAAACCAATGGATGCGTTCTGAAATTGATCAACATCTTTTTGTTTAGGATGTCTTTAGTTGTCTCACTTTAATGGATTTTAAGCAGAATTTACAAAAAAAAACTTTTCAAGTAAAATAAAATACTCAGGTACAATGTTAAAAAAAATATTTCCGAGCCCGCGGCCTCTTGGGCCGGTGCCCCCATTGGGTCGGGGGCCCGTGGCATTTTGCCAGCCCTGCCACCCTATAGTTACGCCACTGTAGGCCTGGTTTACGAATGGTTTATGGAAAGCATGCTAAAAGCATGAAAATAAAGCAAATGTAAACCAAGCCTTACTGATGCATAAGTAATGGTTTTTACCAAAACATCGAAACAACAGGCCACATAAGTGAATATCTAACCATTCCGTGGTTCATTCACGGGAATAATTAAATTTAACTTGAAAGAATTTTGCGGAGAGAATCAAAAGACGAGCAAATTCTTTTTAGAACCCCTTTAAAAAGAATGTGCACTTCCGAGCCGCTTCAATTAAATTATTACCATAATGTTTTGAATAAAAAGATTCTAACAGCCTTCAAGCTTTAGACGAACCTGAAAAAATATTTCCCACAAAAGGTTTGAGATTAGCAGAGGACCGGCGAACTCAGCTATGCCCAACTGTGGACTTTATTTTTATCGTAAGTCCAATAAATGTTATTACATACTTATACCATACATATATTTTATAACATACATTTATATGAATCACTCGTAGCCTGGGCTGCCTGAGTGATCTAAAAACGATCACTAAGGTTAAGCAACGGCGCGTTCAGTCCATGGGTGGGTCTCCGTCTATGACTAACGTTAGTGGCATTTTTCCGTGCGGTTCCATGCTTCGCAAGGCACGTTAAGCAGTTGGTGCCGGCTGCCGTCGTTCGATGGCAGTCACTAAGCCAAGTCAGAGGCCTTAGGGTGGCTTGAAAACTTCTGACAGTAAGACCAGCCACTAGTCTTATCAAGCCTTCACCAATCCGAACTTGGCCCCCGTGGTGGAGTATGGGCCTATACCTTCCTCAGGAAAGAGACCCGTGCCCCTCGGTGGGGACATAATGGGTTGATGATGATGATGACATTTATACACACATAAGCTCACGCCTGTATCCCAGAGAGGTAGGCAGAGACCAGGGACTGCCACCTGCCACGATCCTGACAAATCACTTTCGCTTCATCGACATTAATTAGTCGTTGAATGTTGAAGTCGTTGAAGTCGGCGTCCGTGCAGGACGCCGGTTTCGGGTACTTTTTATGTCGCCTTTTGATAACACCTCTCCTATTTAGTTGTAGTATGTCCGCCTGGGGCATCCCTTACCGGGGCTTTCACTCAAATTCGTTTGATATATTTGATTTGTCAGTTTTTCCTTCATCCTCTCTACAATATCCAAACTAACTAAATTTTTTTCTCAATTGTAGTCACCACATCCTCGTTATCTAATCAAGCTGTTACGTATTCTGTCATTTCACACATATTTCTCAAGGACTACAATTCTACTGCATTGATCCTACATGATACATATTATTATTATGTCACGTCTCTAAATGTATACCCTCTTAAATGAAGAAGAGCTTTCAGTTAATTCGATATTGAATTACTTTGTAAATTTAGTGAAGGGTCAGCTTATAGTGGACGCCAACTAAACTAGATTACGAGGGTCGGAGGGTATCATATGAGTATTGTTGTTTCAATTAGTGTAATTGGTTCGTAATCGCATTAAAGTTACAGGCAATTTGCATCGAGATAATTACCCCAGCCAGGTAGTAATAAAAAAGGTGCGCCCGCAGTTAAAATTATATTTTACGATTATAGACGATTACAAGTCTCACCCCCGGTTTTTCGAACGCTAACAGTTTGTTAATTTAGTATGCACTTTTGCTGTTAACAATAGATTAACGGACTTTAACTGCCGTACTCAGAGACGTCATTTAACGTAATGATCATTAAAATTTTTAATGATCGTCCTTAAGCGTATTGATATAAGTGTTATTTTTCTTTCTTGGCTAAGCATTAAAGTTAATGAATGTCTCTGAGTACGGCAGCTAGCGTTCGAGAAAGAGGGGTCATTCTAGGCACGATATATACTTTAATAGAACATTACATAAAAACAATATGTACAAAGGCGAGCTTATCGCTATAAGCGATTTCTTCAAGCAAACCTTAGAGAGTTTATTTTGTTCTGTTAGGAAGATAATTTTTTTGGCGCTAGTCTACCTATGATCCATTTGTCTATACAGCTTAGCTAGCACTAAATTTGCAAACTGTTTCGAGCCCTCTACCGCTAAAGGTTTTTTATTTATTGTCGTTTAAAGTCTGAGAAAAATGTCAAGTATAGACAAATGGATCATAATAGAGCCCTTTATGGCGATCTTAAGTGTCCCTTCCATGCATGGATTGTTATTTAGTTAAGATTTATAAACAACATTTTTCAGATTCAGTATATTAAACGCCTGGTAAGCGGTGGCATCGCTCGTAGCCCCGGCTGCCGGAGTGATCTTAAATAATCACGAAGTAAGCAACATAGGGGGCGTTCAGTGCATGGATGGGTGACCGTCTATGACTAACGCTAGTGGCATTTTTGCGAGCGATTTCGTGCTTCGCAAGGCACGTTAAGCAGTTGGTGCTGGGTGCCGTCGATAGATGGCAGTCGTTAACCCAAGCCAGAGGCCTTAGGGCGGCTTGAAAACTTCTGACAGTAAGACCAGCCACTAGTCTTACAAGCCTCCATCAATTCGGACTAGGCCCCCGTGGTATGGCTTACACCTTCTTCAGGGAAGAGACCCGTGCCCCTCGGTGGGGAAAAAATGGGTTGATGATGAATAAGTAACCCCAACTAGGTTTCGTCCTTACCGATTATGACACCAAATATTACCACTAGGCACATGAAAAGTTTACAATCTCCAATTACGCCCATGAAAGACTAAGTGCGTACTGGATATTTTCAAACTTATAATACTACGAGTAGTTTGAAGCGACAGATCACTGTAAAGTTGAAGAGGTGGTGTCGAGTATCAAGGCCCGTCTTAGAGACAAGTTCTGCTTCACAAGAACAAACTTTGGCTAAGATAGCTAACAGGTATTGGAAGTTTCGTTTACAGTGAGCGTCAGAAAATCTTTTGACCCGATTACGGCAGCATCAAATGGGAAGCTTATGATTTTTGCAGTCTTTGCAAGTACAAAGTATATATTATGCTGTTCTGACGACCTTGTTACGATGGCAGGGAGTTACTGGATGCGGGCGACACAAGACTGGGAAACTTGGAAAACCATGAGGGAGCCCTATGTCCTGCAATGGGCGCCAATTGGCTGATGATGAATACACTTGTGCATAATTGTCCTTCAGATGATGTGTGAGCTGTTGTAATACTGACAGACACTCACTGAATAGACATTTCAACAACATGGGACTAACCGACAGCCCGCTTTGCCGGGGATGCCTGAAAGAAGAGGAAACATTCGCCAACAGCGGACCACTATCGTTGGGAAGCTGGGATCCCTTCAGAAGGCCTGTAGTGATATCAGAGCATTGCTGGCCTTCTGGAAAGAGATGAGTAAACTCACAGTCTTGCTACGTACAATGGCCCAACTATGAGGCTACGGAAATCATAGGCCTAACTAAGTAATTTATTGTTCTTCCGAGAAGCAAATGTTTATTACTGTCTTTTTTATGTTTTATACCACCTTGAAGGGTGACACTGTCATATTATGAAAAATAAAGACCTAAAAATGGGAATTTTCATTTTTTATTACCTACTTACCATTTGATTGCCTGTGCCATTCTTTTATTGTTAGGTACTCTTCACTTTTTCCTAGCCAGAAATAATGCGGCGACCTCTAACGCGCGCGATCTTTCTCGCGAATTAATATAGGTACTATAGATCACCAAAAATTACATACCTCTTCCCGAGTCCAAAGTTATAGACCGGCAGCCGCTTATACTCCGAAACGTAGCTGTACGCCCTCTTCCCCAGTCCGAAATCATAATGCGGCGATCTCTTCGCGAGCGGCGCCGAATGCTCGCGCTCGTGGTCGTCGCGCGGGGAATGCTCTTGCTCGCGAACGTGCTCGGGCGCGCATAGCGCTGCGCCGACCAGCAGGAAGACCACCGGCAGAGATATGTAGATCATTCTAGAACGAAAATAAAAGGCAATGTTATGGTGCGTACAGACTGGTGAAACGTAACATGCAATGTATCATGCAATGAAAGAATTTGCCGTACACATTGCTGCAATGTATTACGAAAGGTAACACAATTTGAAAACCGATTCTCATAGTTCGGTCGTCTTTCGAGCATTACAAACCGCACTAAATGACACACTTTGTTCGAAGATCAGAAAAGCTCACTTCGTGGATCTACCTGTCTCACTCTTTTGATCAACCTCTGTACAGGTCAGTTATCTAAAGCTGGCACGTTCACAGTACTCACACTTATGCAATTTCACTATACAGGATGTTTAAAAATATATGATTTTGATTTAAAATGCGACTCTAGTTTAAGTGTAGACTAGAGTTAGGTTTTAGTAAGATAGGTCCGTTGTAGATAAATAAATACAAATATATGTGTTACTTTTTATAATATATTTTTAGCAAATTCGAGCGAATAGTATTAAAAACAAGGTGGAATCAATAGTCACAAAATAGTTTTAATTTTCAATAAGTTTTCACATGAACAAAAATAATTTCACCTAAGAAAATCTTTGCCAAAACAGAAAATAATTATCCCAGAAATTCTCAACAATTTAATTATAATTTAATTATGTAACAAAGGGTCACGGACGCTCAGTGGTCAGTTACTGGATGAATTACCCTACCTTTTTTTCTAATTGCTTGCCACAGATAAAAACTTTATTACTGTTCTGTGATTTCATCAACTGGAAGGAATCTGTGATCAACTGAGCAACATCATTCGGTTTCTATTGTGGTTACGCGAATGTTCTGTTCTCCTATTCTTCTTCTTTTTCTTCAACGTTTTTTTCATGATTTTAGCACCAGTAGCAGTTGTGCGAAGTCCAATCACAATCAAATGCAAGAGCCAAAAGAAAAGAGGAAAGAGCACAGAATAAACTGGCGATTCCCATTAGAAAAACAAAAACCCTCTCTTAAAAATGCCATCTACTGACTAATGAGCCGTTTTCAGAAGAAAAAAAAACGAATGGCCGTCAAAGGAATGTAGTTTTGGACCTGAGCCCAATAGCCATGTGTGATACATGTTATTTTTTTTGAAATTGAAAATGTTAGTTTTTATCAATACAATATAACTCCGAAAGGACAAACATTTGGCTGTTGACGTCATAGTAACTTTTATTCAGCTTGCTGAGACCTATTCGATGATGTATCACACATGGCTATTGGACTGAGGTCCAAAATTGCATTCGCGAGATTCGAAAGCGGCTCATTTCGAACTAATTTTCTTAGCTGTCAGAAAAATCCCTCATTGAAACGCACATACGGTTGAATACGAAAAAGATCACGCTGTATATATAAACATTAGCAAAAGTAAAACTATAACTGTCCTTTTCACACTCATAAGCTAGACCGCGCGCAAGAGAGACGGGCAGACTTTTCATGATGCGCATGCGCGCTTATTCACAGACACTACACAAGCGCAACGTGTAAATGTGTTGAACGTGCCAGCTTTACTTAGCTGACCTGTATCCCGCTGTGAACATTCGATTAGGTCCATTGTTCTAGACTAGCTGGTAGACAGGTGTGACTTTCACACCCCAACGAGTAACAGTGTGACTGGTTGGGATTTTTTTTTGTAAAAATTTAGTGTGTGATCCGCGATTAGTCAGTTTTTCGACGAACACAAAGGGGCGCGCAGTGTTCGCAGGGCGGCAGCGTGGATGGTTCGGATTCGGTTCAGAGCGCGCTACGCGTCCATGCTTGCAGCGAACATGAAATGAAAGACAGAATGTTGCATTGCATGTTACGTCTGTACGCACCATCATTCCGGTTGAAGCGACGCGTCAGCGGTCGGTAAAACGCTGGCCTCTTATTTGAGATGTTCTAGCTGAATGTAGCTAAAAGTTTGCTAAATGTCATTCGAATGGTGGCGTGGTGGCTGGGTCACCTATTTCCCTCTAAAATGGTTGAGACTGGTCATGGCTGACCCCCGCGTTATGCTCGTGAAGGTGCTGTTCGTATGTCCGGCCACGGCATTAATGTTTTCCTACTTTTGTAAGAAAATTTTCAATTGAGAATTTTATTACGTAAAATATTTAAGTAACGTTCTGTCACGCTCTTTTCAAGAAATTTTCTGAGACAGCACTACTGTTCAGTAGTTACTTAGTGAAATTCTCAATTCAAGTGCGATTGTGTATGATTGTGAAATGCGGCAATACCATACATGGTTACGAAGGACGACGTAGCAAAGTAGGCTATGCATCCTGAAGCTAAAGAAAACGAGTAATAAAATAGTGATTTCTTTTTTTATTTATTTATTCCAAGTAACAAAGACTCATTCTGTGAGGTTAGTACGCAGATAAAATGCATTAACCTATGTTAGTAAATGCTAAAGTTCTAGTTTAAGTTAATTAAAAGTTACATAATTTATTTTATTAACTGAAATAATTATTCAATAAACCAATCAGAGAAATTGATAAAACTAACTAAACAATCATTCAATTAAGTAATCAATTAATGAAACGAGAAATAAAATTATAATTAGATTAGATTATTTAGATTTAGATTAGATTATTTGACTAGATTCGGTTACATTAAAATTATTTAATAATATGTTTATTTATTCATCTATAAATAACAATCATTTGGCCGCATTTAGCAGAACACATCGATGAGTAATCGATTACAAAGTTTCTGCTGAACGCACACAAAATTCCATCGAAAATTTTAATCGGACGCGTAATCGATGACTTAGCGTTTCCTAATCGATTTGTTAAAGCATTTAGCTTTATGCGCCAATCACTTAACTAAACACTTTTTTTACTCTTCTTTCATTTTCCGGTTTTCGCAATTTAATTTTTTTTGACTAGCCGTTTCTATGTCTCACTGTTGAGTAACGGCCTCCCGTTTAGATATCCTCTCCTCACTGTTCCTGGCCAACTCTTCACTCTTCAACCAACTCTTTTTCTTTGTAATTACAAGTGTTAAAATCGTGTAAGCTGTAAGAACCCCCTTTATGGAGAAGAACCGATGCGACTCGATTCGCCCAGTATAAGTTTCTTATAGTTATCCGGCCTACCCATCCCTGCCACTAAGTCGTGATTACCGAGACTGGAAATTGACCGCGATCCGGGACGTTCGCTGTCTAATGTAAGGGCCGCAACAAACTAAGTGTAAAATGATACACAACGCTGACCTCACTCTACGTAAAGTTGACCCTCAAATAAGTTTTGTGTGGACTCGCACTACTTTTTGTTAAGTCATATCTATTTCGGTTTCTTCGTACAAAATTCCAAGTGATTGGGATTTTGTATGAAGAATTATTAGTTACGGCAAAACGTGGGTCCAGTACTAGAGACTGGTGCCTCTGCCTACCCCTTCGGGGATAACGGGCGTGAGTTTATTTATTTTTTTATTTTATTTCTTAGTTTACTTTATGTGGTTTAACTGTTAACTGGTTTAGCAGTGTTAACTTATGAATTCAAATTGTCTTGCTGAACTTACCCTTTTCATTTTAAGTCTAGATAGTATGTAATTATTTAAGTCACATGTTGCAAGAGGGCCATCTCTTATGATGAATTAGGTACATCCTAGTTTATGAGTTGGAAATCGTCTTAATGCGGACTATCACATTTCATTTTATAAGACTTAAGAGTGTATGGTTTTAGTCAAATAAACAGTTTTTTACTTTACTTTACTTTATTTACTCACCGTCCCGAATTACACAGTCACATTTTAAATATTTGTGGGAGAGTGGGCAAGTTGTCCGGAAAAAAGGGAAGTTCAAGAAAACGTGAAAATTTTCATTACCACATTTTTTATCTGCAACCAGCTGATGTTGAAAAAATCTGCGAAAGTCCTGTCTTGACACGAAATAGGGTTTATTTATTTTTAAGTTACATACTAAAATTAACACCGTATAAAATTAGTTTAAGGAAAGGCCTTGCCTGAAAATCAGCAATTGATTGCGCTCTGGTGTACATAAGTTACAAGCCGAGGCACATACCTTTTTGTCTTCATATTTATCAAAAAATCATTGTGATATTTGTTATAAAATCGTCATTATAGTTATGTATTAAGTTTAAGCGATTATTACTAATGCCTTGTTTGAAGACAAGTAAATATTTTCCATTTCTAAATTCAAGTACCTAGTATACTTACACCTTTACGTATACATACCTAAAAGCTGCAGGCATTCAGTGACTCTTCCCTTTATTAAGTAAAACGAATGTGTGAGCTTTTTTCGCCCAATTTTCCTCAGAAATCTTGCGATTTGTATGTATTTGTTTTTTTTCTGTTCTGCACAAATAAGCTTCATTCGCCTTTAAAGGGCAGGGCAAAATAAGCGGATTGACGTTACAAAAGATTTTTTGTTTTCGTACAAGCTAAAAAAGGCGGTTAAATAAATGAGCAGCGTTTTGTGTCTGAATCAAACGGTATATTTTATTTATTACTTCTGAGATACCCGTGCGTCTATCTATGAAATATATGTTTGCCAAGAAATTGTGTAGGTCTGTGATTTCGAAGGGCTTTAACTAAGAATCGCTGAAGGAGTGAGGGATTCAACCTACCGAGACCAAAAATGATTTGCGCTGCTTTTCACTACCATCTGAGACGAATGAAAATGCGTACTTGCGTTCCAATTTCAAATATTTGACAATTAGGTACTTAAAAGTTTTGCAGCAAAGAGTTTGGAAGTTCAGTAAGTAGTTCCAAACTAGGTTTAAAACTTATTGCTTGGGTCGGGGCGAAATAGTTATAGGACGAATCTTCAAGAGTGAAAGAGAAAAGGTAGGTAAATGTACATGAAACAGAGTGATGGGATATGTACATAAACTAACTGACTATTCTGTTTTACTATATGTGAAAAGATTTGCGTCAGTTAACGGGGAATCCTCTATGCCCCAAGAAGCCCGCTAGCACCTTGACCGACATACAAAAACTATCTTTATTGCTTTTCCTAAAATGTTATTATTCTGTTATGACATGTTGGTTGTGGCCTTATTGCGATTTGGAATGAATTATTTTTTACGCAGTTTTAAATTCAGATACATCAACAAAAAACAGTAGAAATACGAGCTAAAACTGAAAACAGAGGTATCATAGCGAAAACAGTAAATCTACTGTTAAAACAGTAGGGTTGGCAGCACTGCTCCGCTGTCCGTCCATCCGTCCGTCCGTCCGTTCGACCGTCCGTCCGTTCGACCGTCCGTCCGTTTGAGGCCGGTTTTAGGCCCTTTCGCCACTGCTCCGGTCCGGCGTCGGGACCGGAATCAGTCATGAGAAAAATATCGGATGCCGGATTATGCTTCTCCACTTCATCCGACTACAATCGGCAACGGACATGACGCAGTGCTTTATTAAAATTCCTCAGTTTTTCTATTCGAGGCAGGGGACGTTTTCCACACATTCTATTAATGTAAATAAAATAGTATGGGAACATTTTTGGGTGGTATGCGCGGAGCAAAAACGTGTATTGTCTTTGTACGTCGATCACTTCGGACCGGTGAAATACCGTTCCGATCTAGCGAATTATCGGACCGTTAAAAACCGGATGCTGGAGTGGTGGAGAAGCTTATTAGTATTCTTGTGTGTTTCTAAATCGGATCGGTAATTAACGTTTGCCGGACCGGAGCAGTGGAGAAAGGCCCTAAGAGTCGCGCTGACCTCGGCGCTGACAGGCCAATATGTACTACGTCCTAAGGAGCGTTTTAGGAAAACACCGACCGTTCAGCGCTGACCAGCCATATATTTTGTCTCTCAGCGCTGACGGTCAGCGCGTGGTCAGCGTGACTCTAAAACCAGCCTGATATGTTGACGATGATTTGAGTGTGGTGAAGATATGTGAGGGAATGCTAGAAGATATTTGATAGGTAGTGCCCAGTTATAATATTGTATCGCTTTGGTGTAGTTACTGTTATGTTGGAATATTTATGTCAGTAAACTAGCCGCCCCGGCAAACGTTGTTTTGCTAGATAGGGGTATAAAAAATAGATAAAAACCTATTCTCAGACCTACCGAACATACATATAAAATGTCATCAAAATCGGCCAAGCCGTTTTGGAGAGTAAACTAGCTAGTTTACTCTCCATACCAACCAATATCATAAGTTAATAAGTTTCATACCAATATCTGGCAAACAATGTTTTGCCAGATGTTGGTATGAAACATAGATAACAACCTATTCGCAGACCTAATTGTATATGCAAAATTTCATCAAAATCGACCGTTTCGGAGGAGTATGCGCACTAACATTGAGATATGAGAATTTTATATATTAGATAATAAATAATAAAATAAAGAAATAATGCTGGAATTCGTACCCACAACCTCCGGAATGTGAGGCCGACGTTCGTGTGCGAGCCGAACCCTTTCACTTGTTAGTATTGTCTATATCCATCCAACTCACCTATTTCAATCAAGGTTAAGTTTGATCTCAAAACTATTTGCAATTGCCCAAGTTTAGGGTGACAGACGGTTTTGTGAGAAGTTCTGGATTTGCAGTTGAATACGAAACCTGGTGATTTGGGCAGGCTAATTTATTCCGCACATCTAAGCCCGAGGAGGTAAGTTGGTGTACCTTCAATGCTGACTCATTGAGTTTGGAATAGCTCTCCAGTTTGTTAATTAAATTTCAGTTAGAGTTGGACGTAGTTTACCAGTAAGGTTTCAACCCACAGCATGGTCATTTTTGAGTTAAATATACCAAAATGACCACTGTGCTCTATATTTTAAGAACCAAAGACTTTCATAGCGATCCGATGAGTATGTGCAGAGTTATGCCACGGTAGTAGAACCCTATGTATGGCGAGCGTAAATCAGCTTAAGGGTGAATCTACAAAAATTGACGGCGTCATTGTCCTTGGAAGCGTCACACTTATATGTTGTCAGTGCAGCAGGTTGTTAAAGATATTTTTATTTCTATATTAGTTGGAGTTGACTGACAATCTTACATACTGTAACGACAATAACTGTATACTTAGTACATTTCTGTTGTGCTGAGAACTGTGAGAGATTAATGACAACAATGACGAATTAGCGACAATTCGAGGAGATCCACCCTTAAACCTAAAAACTCAGATATCTCGAGACTCACTTTGGTGTGGGTTGGAACCTTTCTGCTAAACTACGTCCAGTTTTCTACCGGTATTTAATGGGCAGGCTGCGTTTGCACTCGCTTATTGAGCCATAGGTGTAAGCCCTTAACTAAATACTGGTACTGACATAATACTGGGTGGCGCAATAATAATCGTAATGACCCTATTTGGTTCAACTACAACTTCTTTTCTAAATTAGAAAACTAGAATTAATTTTCTAAATATGTGAATTTGTATCATGAAATTTCGTTGCATTATGATTTTTCAAAAGCTGTAGCTTTTCAAAATTTGTAAAATCATGCCTATAGAGAAAAGATTAAATATGAAATTGCGATTGAAACTTTCGGCAAGTCGGGCCTTTTAAAACGGTGGAGCCATAGCTATTCAACATTCTAACATTGCGTTTGCGTACCAGTGCTGGAGTAGCTGGCTTCTTCAGCACATGCTGAGCCAGTAACGAGTTGACTATACAAAAAAGAACAGGAGCGGAAATAAGGCACTCCTTCAACTTATTCAAAGCGCAATCTGCTTCAGGAGTCCATTCAAATGGCGGTCCGTTATTCTCATTGAAAGTCAATCTGTATAGGTCCTGCAATCGTACTGAAATTGGGCACGAAATGGCGGTAGCAAGTCCGATAACAAAGAACTTATCTTTGTCGTGGATCTCCAAAATCGTTGTCGACATGATTGAGAGATGGCAAAGGTACTTTTTCAAATTCGACCCTTAAAAAAAGTCATAAAGAAAGAAAAAAAGACTGAAAAATGAAGGTATGATTTTTTTCCTCAGTGGCGTAGTCTGCCCTCGTAAGGAAGAACGCAGTAATAGCCATTACTGCGTTTTTACTTTGGATGCAAAATTGAGCTCCCTGGTGGTACATCTATAGGTGAAAAAATAATGGTGGCTGTAAGTCAACTAGAAACCTGAAATTTCAGTAAGAAAATATGCAGTTACGTCATGAAATGATATGTTTGTGATATGTTTTTCGCTATTTACTCAAAACTACGTTTTTACGATTACTGCGTTCTTCCTTACGAGGGCAGTAGCGTACTCCCTGGAGCCTAATAAGTAGATGCTTCTGTCTTACATGGGTGAGGTCATGGGTTCAAATTCAGTAATTTATTCATTATAAAAACGAGAACAATTACATTCTTTATGCTAAAGTATTGATGCTTGTAGTTGCATAATGAACATTCAAGGAAAAACGATGACATCTGAACTAGTGGTAAACACTTTATCTCAGATGTCAACGCCCATTACCGCTAGATTTCAAGATACTCTAGTTTAAATTATTTAAATAGACGTAACATCAATTTTTGGCCCTGATCAACTTGGCTTTTTATTGGACGTTTTAGACATAACATAACAATGACATTTACATACAGGCACATACATTGCTTCTAGCCCCACACTAGGATACCCTGTGTCGTGGGAACCAGAAACAGCGACGTCACAAACATGTAACATCCAAGTCTCAGGTTTCTTTTTTTTTGTCCCCAGCCGGGATTCGAATCCGGGACCTCTCGCATGGTAGTCAAATAGTCAAACCTGCCCCGTTCTATTCATTGACTAACTTTGAAGGAAAATTTCGCAAGGCAATACCACGAGTTGCGATAAACAAAAGTTGCCGGAACAAATTGGGCGCGCCAACAACTGCTCAGAAATTCTATCTCGACACACAATATCGACGGTTGGAATCTTTTCTATTCCACAAAATACCGCGCGGTGTTTATTTTCAGCCAGTTGCCTTTCCCGTCGGTAGGGTGGCCATGAGGGCAAGACAAACGAAGGAATCATGTTAACGGGCCGCACAGGGGTTAACACTGGCGCCCCACCTAGGAAATGAAATCATATCTTTTTTCACATATCGAATTTGTAAAAAAGTGTCTGTAAGATGACTAAATCATGTTAAAAGTATTTTTTAAGACCTAGCCGTGAACCTACGCCAAAAAGAAGAAGAAAAAAAGAAAGAAGAAGAAGAAAAAAATCTTTATTTGACAGCCACCTAAAATTGGAATTAAAAACTTAGGAATTCATAGCATTAACGCCATAAACGGCAGTCTTTACCATTTTATTCTTTCCCTTTATATTATAATATTTCAGAGTTAATTGTGCCATGATTCTAGTTTTCGTTTTTATATACTACCTAGATTCAATGTAGAGTGCTATGAATGGCCAATGAGAGTCATTGCTTACAATTTATGCTTGAACTTGCAATTTGTTAATGAAGTCAAAAAAATCACGATTATAATGATAATGGCAGCGATCGATAGAATATCATCGTTGTGAAAAGTTAACATTCCTGCAACACAATGTGTCATGTTGAGTCTCATTTAGGGATTATTGTAATTGTTATTCTAATTATTATTGTGAATATAACACATTTCCTGTCTTAAAATAGTATAAGATAGGAAATCAGTTATATTCACATTTTTTTATTTTTTTGTACGTTTTGTAATACGTTATTTTAATGTTTAATGGATCTTACTACTGCGTTCGTAAATAAACGTCTATAACCTATCGATACATCTATCAACGCTACTCTCACGCTTACGCTTTGGTGTAATTACTATTAGGTTGCCATATTTATATAAATAAAATAAATACTATTATTGTTATACAGGCGATCACTTTGTCCTGTTTACGTCGAATCCTATTGTCACCCTTAAGACCCCAGTGCAGCGACTACGTCTCACCGGGAGACTGTATGGGCACACCACTACACACCTCATTTGGAATGCAACTGCTCGGATTTGCCGCTCAGCTCCGCATTGTTGCAACAAGTTGCGTGTTATTAGACTTGTTCATGTTCAATGCTTCCCGGTTTATTGGGCTGACAGGAGGGTATAACGGTAAACTACGAGTAATATGGTACTTTTGAGGCTGCTTAATTTTGCAACGAGTTATCGAATTGGTTTTCTAAATTATTCGTCTTTGAATTAGCCGTCTAACGGCCGATTTCTGAATTGCGAATTTCTCTAAGTATCTACTTAATTGTTGTGCTGTCTCGTCAAATTTCTTTAGGAAAGAGGGTGACAGCATGTTACTTAATTATTTACTTAGCGTAAATTCTCAATTCAGAAATCGGCCGTAAGACATCGGTTGATGAAAACTTTGAATCGGTATTTTCTGTGGTATTTTGAGACAGCACTAGCAGTTAATTAACTGGGCCTATGTCATATATTAAGTCAATTAGTATTGTATCAATTCTTTGACTTCAATTACAGGCCAACAATATGGACCTTACGGAAAGATAAAGGGAACAAAATCATATTCAAACGTATGCATTAACAATGAAGTGTGTGAGTACAGACAAATGTTCAACCATTCGATCAGAATAATAGATTCAACTCGTTCACATTGCATTGTGCGCAATACGGTTGGCAACCACAGAATCAACATACAATTTGAATACTTTATTGACCGTCAATGGTCTCTCGTTTTTGCTAAAGAAACTTTTAATAAAAGACGACGGAAATGTGAAAATTGAAGTCATTCACGTCTAGTTTTAAAGAGAATTTTACTGAGTTAATACTTCTGTTTGTGTTCGTGTTCATCAAGTAGTATAAGTGAAGGTGCCACTGGACGCTGTAGAAATCATCTCATTACGTTGACGCAAAGTTGGGACGCATTTGTCTTTTAGTCGCTCTTTTCCTCTAGCATGGATAAGAATTGAGAAAGGAATGTTGCGTTGGTTTGGACTTGTGGAGAGGATAAGCAATGAGTGGAAGGGCCTGTAAGGGACGGACATAGGCAGAGATAGGCGATGTATTAGGTGTGCGTGCATGCAAAGGTGCTGGGAGTTCCTAAGCTCTTGACGTAGTGGGTGGCGGTCTCATGACAGTCAAAGTTTGGATGTTTGAAGTGGTATTTTGTGTTATCTGTTCTTTCTAAATAATAAGAAAAATCTAGAAAATAATTAGAATTTTATTAAATTAATGTTTTAGCCTTAAAAAGTGTACTTAATGGTCTTAGCCACGGTAGTTAATTATTAATTAAGTCATTTGTCCCATTGTCTAAGGAAATGTAACAATTATCTAAGTTGCATCTTTATATGATGTTTCTAACTACTTAATTAAACATGCAATATTAAAAAAAGAGGTACCTATATAATGCATAATATATTTCTTGCGCACACGTAGTTAGTATTAGTTTAGTTTGTTATATATAATTTGTTTTTTGTTTTTAAGTTTCACGGGCTGCGCTGAAATTCAGCGCTGTTTTAGGATAGATCTGATTCTATCCAAAAGCATTATGCTGAGCGTATGTCCGATTGTCATCCAATACGACTGATTTGACCTTGTATGAATCATATTAGTTTAAGTTTATAGTCAATTTCTGTCTACGAGCTGTAATATAATCCTCTCTGTAATCCTTGCATGGCAATAAATGATTATTATTCTATTCTATTCAAAGACTAACGAATCCCGATGAAGCAAAAAGGTACAAGTTGGTAGGCGACTGCATGCAGCAGCAGCAGACGACATGTCGTCGCTTCATGTCGTCGCGACACGTCGTTGCGTCACGTCGCTGCAGTCATGATTTCGAACCCGACTGCAGACGGCAGCAGCAGATGGCGAAAGTAACTAAAAACATATCCGAATTTATCTCAATGATATATTGACTATAATATGACTTAAATTACTAAATAGAGTTTTTCAGAATCGGGAAAAACCATTTGAAAACTCGCTCGACGTGTCGTTGCTCCGGCGTCAGCGGCACTACTGATCTGCGGTCGGGCGACGCGTCGCTAGCTTCGTGTCGCTAAGTACGGAGGGAATTTCATAGAAATATATAGAAACTCAACGGGCCTAGAAGGAGTTAGAAGTTGCCGCATAAGACCGCGAAAGATGGAGAACCCTTCTACGAGCCCTATGTTCCTGATAAGGAATAAGAGGAAATCATCATCATCATCATCGTCATCACATAGAAACCAGTAGTGTCGCTGCAACACGTCGTCTGCTGCTGCTGCGTGCAGTCGGCTACCAACTTGTACCTAAAGTCTCCTGTCAGGATCATGGCAAGTGGCAGTCCTGGTTTCTCTCTACCCTTCCCGGGTACAGTCGTGAGTGGTTTGATCTTTTGTACTAAACCGCTCACATGTCTGTCTACACTTTTCTTCGTTTGAGTGAAAGCAATTTTCTATGTGCATGTACTGTGCACGTAGAAAATGGATGAACTCTGTGGGGCAGCGGGTTCAAACCCCGGCTGGGGTAAAAGTAAACGAAAAACCCCAGGTCATGTATGTTTACATGTTTGTGATGTCGCTGTTTCTAGTCCCCACGACTTAGGGTGTCCTAGTGCTGGGCCAGAAGTAATGTATGTGCCTGTATGTAAATGTTACGTTTATGTTTATATCAAAATACAATTGAGACTGCAAAATATCTGAACTCTGACTGAGAATCTATAATAACGAAAGTTTTAGTTTAATAACTGGAACTGCACATAGTGAATATTTCAGTGTTTCATAATATATTATGTAAAGGGTTTTCCAACTGGGACGCTCGAACTTTGACAGCTCATTGCGGCCATGTTGTTTGAGTGACAGATGTCAAATGCAGTGTGTTATATTCATTCAGTCATCCCAAGCCACCATGGCAGGTTACAGTGTCGAGCAGCACGTGCAAATCATTAAATTGTTTTATGAAAATGGGTCTTCAGTTGTAGCAACGTTCCGCGCACTTCGCCCGTTTTACGGTCGCGATGATCGTCCTGCCGAGTCGACTATCCGTCGATTGGTGAACAAATTCGAGTCAACCGGGTCAGTAAACAATCAGCCGGTTTCCGTGCTTCAACGTAACGCGAGATCTGCCGAGAATATCGCCGCTGTGCGCGACAGTGTCCACGAAAACCCGCGGCAGTCAATTCCGCGTCGCGCACAGGAACTCGGCCTCTCGCAGACGACAACTTGGCGAATTTTGCGTCGGGACATGGGCCTGCACCCGTACAAGATCCAGCTGACCCAGGAGCTTAAGGTTAATGACCATAGACAGCGCCGTGTGTTCGCTGACTGGGCATTAGAGCAGTTGGAATTGGACGCCGATTTTGGCAAAAAAATCATCTTCAGCGACGAGGCGCATTTTTGGATGAATGGCTATGTGAACAAGCAAAATTGCCGTATTTGGGACGAGACCAATCCACACGAGGTTCACTAAGTGGCAATGCATCCGCAGAAAGTGACTGGTTGGTGCGGATTTTGGGCCGGAGGCGTGATTGGTCCGTATTTTTTCGAAAACGATAATGGTGTGGCCGTCACCGTCAATGGTGAGCGATACCGGTCGATGATAACCAACTTCTTTTGGCCTTAAATCGAGAATATGGATCTGGACAACATGTGGTTTCAACAAGACGGCGCTACGTGCCACACAGCACACGCTACGATGGATGTTCTGCACGAGAAATTTCCGGACATGGTCATCTCGCGCGGAGGCGACGTGAACTGGCCACCGAGATCGTGCGATTTGACCCCGCTGGACTTTTTCATGTGGGGTTTCCTTAAGTCGCAGGTCTATGCCAACAAGCCGCAAACCACCGATGCCCTCAAAGTCAACATACGCCACGCCATCGATCAAATACAGCCCGATTTGTGCGCCAGAGTCATCGAAAATTGGACCTTACGTATGCGCGCCACCAAACGAAGCCTAGGCGGTCATTTAAATGATGTCATATTTCATACATAATGGGGTCGATGGACCTTTCAAATAAAAATTTTTTTTCGCACATATCTCTCCTATATTGATTTTTATTTCATTTCAAAGCTCAAGCGCCCTTAATGGAGCTAATTCACCACTAAATCCTTTTGATGCCAGTTCTATGCAAATTGCAAATGGCTTCGGATGCACGTGTTCGTGTACGTACTAAGAGATTGTGATGGCCTTTGGGACCTGTCATAAGCAGGTCGGGGTGGAACAAAGTTGGACGGTGTAGGAATTCTACTCGGAGTTTATTGAATTCAACTTCTCTACACGCGCTCAGAGGCCGGCAGGTCAGCAGGAGTTTGCACATTTTGTACAATGTTATAGGATAAAAATAAACCAGCCTCGGGTTGATACAGAATGTTTATCGCGGAGTAACGTTCTGAAATAATTAAACATGGGCTATGGAACGGGGCATGTTATGGTGCGTACCTACAGACTGGTGAAACGTAACGTTCAATGTATCATGCAATGAAAGAATTTGCCATACACATTGCCGCAATGTATCATGAAAGGTAACACAGTTTGAAACGATTCTTATAGAAGGACAGAATGTTGCATTGCATGTTACGTTTTACCAGTCTATACGCACCATTAGGCATCACAGGCATCGTGTGAAATATCGATATTAGACAAAATACAAAAATCGAAGATGTACGCACACGAATTACAAAATTGAAGTGGCGATGGGCGGGACATTTGGTAAGGCGGGAAGACGGCCGGTGGACTAAGGCAGCCACTGAGCGGTGGCCAAGAACGGGTCGACGGTCGGTGGGCAGACCACCAGCCCGATGGGCCGACGACATTATGAAAGCGGCTGGGAAACATTGGACGAGACTAGCACTGGACCGGATGGGTTGGCGTGAGAGAGAAGAGGCCTATGCCCAACAGTGGGCTTCTATTTACGGGCTGATTAGATAGAAATATTATTATTAACATACGTAATGCTCCTTTGAACTCTGACGTTGAAATCAAATAAAACCCATCTAATATAATAAATCTGACTACAAAACTGACTGATCTTGGATGTTAACATGTTTGTAACGTCGCTGTTTCTGGTACCCACGACACAGGGCATCCTAGTGTGGGGCCAGAAGCAATGTACGTGCCTAAATGTAACATGTTTATGTTTTAAATAATTTCTGTCGCTGGGCATCCTAGTTTGGGACCAGGTCAAGTGTGTGTGTTGACTGGAAGTTATTATTATGATTGCATGGTAAATAATTGAACATTCTTATTGTTTACCTTTATAATCAGTTGGCTCATTACCTTGTAGAGAAAAAAGTCAGTCGAATTGGGAACCTTTTTTGAAGTCAGTTAACAATTAAAAACCATTTAAATATACCTCATTGTTATTTATCATTAAAACTATGTTTTGTCTGATAATGATTACCACAAAATTTTGTTAATGATAATATAGAATCGCGCTCTTTAAGTTCATTTTAGATGAAGGACGTAAACAGCCTGTCCATTAGCAGTAAACTAGGACACGCCATTTCATTGGCTATCATCTGTTATGACGTCATAACGGACACTTGAGCGTTTAAAAGTGACGTAATCTCAAATTTAATGCCTTCTAAAATGTGGAAAAGAAACTGTATAATTTATTTCCTGTTAAATTCTGCACTTGGTTGAGCCGGACTTGGCTCCCGTGGTGGAGGGTATGGCCTATACCTTCCTCAGGGAAGATACCCGTGCTCCTCGGTGGGGACATAATGGGTTGATAATGATGATTTCTCAAAATGAGATAGACATATACATACAAGTTAAAATTCTCAATTCAAAACTTAGTGGTTTTAATAGCTAATTAGTTAGGGAAGAACTTAAAAATGTGCTTTATAATTTCAAAGACGTAACTTTTAAAATATTTATTTCAACAAAAGCCTGCTCAAAATTTTTTGTTGAAGAGGATTATCTGTTTCGCTTTTTGTTTCACGTTGTATCACAAAACTGTTTGTAATAGAGTCCCTTTTGCCGTAAACTTTTAACTTTGTTACTCGAGTCAGGGAATAAAGAAGAAGACTTGATTCAATTTGTACAACTTACAGTCCAGAAATTAGAGACAAGGAAATAATAGGGAAGTTAACAGACTTAACACTTTTAGATAGATTAAGGTATGTCAGATAGCGTATTAACTTCGCATGATCTTACAACAAATGCACAAACGATGATGTCATACACTATTACAACTTTGGCAATTTTAACTTAGTAAAGAACATAAACATCTACTCACAGGTACGTACAGTCTGTTAGCTTTTAGAATATACCTCGGGCTAGAGCCCTCTAGAGAGTAGGCTTCGGTTTTTGCCGAAAGCACACTAGTGTAATACTACTTCCAGCTCTAAAAATTATGGACGGAAGATCGAAATGGACTTCTGTAACTCAAAGCCTCTGTTGAGGCTAATCAGTTAATTGTAAAACCATGTACGTTTGTTTGCCAGATAAGTGTATGTATGTTTACTTGCACTTGTTATAAATCAACTCGAAACTACAGATGTATGTACTACGATAGTTATCACACACTTGAGTGTGGCATGGATATGTTACGTAAACTTTTCTATGAATTATTGTTTCTTTGTACCAAGGCGTAATAAAAAAAAAATGGATATTGACTATCAATAAATTACGTCACACGTTAAAGGGGAGGCAGGGGGTCGACGAAGTGTGATACGGTGTGACAAGGGGGTAGGATGGGTCCTAGATTTCTGACATCACATTTCAGTATTTATAAATCAAAGTGTTTTAATACGAATTTTGAACTATTTGCAATCTACGGGGTGTCCCAAAAATAACACGTCACAGTGGCACCGGAGGTAGACCTGCCCAAAAAGCATCGAACTAACCTAACCAACTTAACGAGATAATAGGCAATTTTTTCCAACATCCTTGGAAATTATACTCTAATTTCATAATGCTAATGGAGCTCCATTTGTAAGCTACATAAGAAATTTAAAATAATTCAAACGGACAATTCTTACTGTCATAAAAATGCGAGTAAAAGTCATTATTTATTATTACAGCAGAAATGAAATGGGAATATGAGAGAAGTGCGAAAAGTCAGTTTTATCTCTGTTTTAATGCATACTTAGTCCGTGAACTCTACGTAATAATGAAAAGTGGTATTAAACAGTGCTTCAAACTATTGGTGCTTTGTGGTGCTTATAATACTGCGGCCACACTTGAACGCGAAGATTCGTGTTCGCGTTGTCGCGACAAAATTTCGTGTTCGCTCTACGGCGAAGAGCTTGGCCACATCAAATAAACCTTCGCTACGTCGCGACAATCTAGAACGTTGCTAAATTCATTTTGCCCTTTGATGTGCGGTATTTTACCGACAGCAGCGCGAAGGGTGTTTGTATTCGCGATGATGATTCGCGATAGGACGAATGTTTTGGCCAGACATGTCGCGACAACGCAAATCTTCGCGTTATCGCGATAGTGTGGCCGTACCATAAATGTTTCAGTTAAAAAAAGCTAAAATAAAAACCCATGACCCTTGGCAGGCTATCAGACGTAATTTATTTTATTAGGGATCATCAACAAGAGTTACACAAAAATTACATAGTTTATACCTAAACTTAAAATCTACTTATAGGTAACCACAACATGTCTAATAAAGTAGCATCATAAAATACCGTAAAGTGAGCAGCTCTGAGTAATAAAAATTACAACAATAATTTATGTAACTTAAGCTTTATAATTATAAGTGAAATGAGTAACAAGTAAAATGTATTCTATGGATTTATTCATTTGGGTACTAGTTAGAGCTTTACTAATAGAGGACTTGAAGGTTAAGGCTCGAGAAGATGTCAATGTCAGATTTCAAATATTTAAAGTCTGTTTTTTAGTTCAATGCAAAAAAATAAACCAGCTACGTTGAGATCTCAATACAATTCAATGTCTGAATGTTGCTAGTACGCTAAAACCAAATTACCCCATTTTACTTCCAAGTAAAAATTGATTGTGCGCGTAAGTGCTTTTTTAGACTTTGCTCTTATGAGGAATTAAAAAAACTTTAATGTCTTTGATGTCATAAGGATTTTGGTCATACCTACGAGTCTTTATTCAAGGTAAAAAAAATCTACCGAGTAAACTATATATATTATAACGGTAACACCGCGTCATTTTTTTTTACATCGAATTAAAACAAACTGACATCATTGTAATGATGTCTTATTGAATAACATCTTATTGAAATTGATACCGCTTGACTCACAAGGCAGTAAGTACTCGCCATTAATTATTTTCTTGAATTCCGATGGCATTCTCGCAAAATGACATCAACTCAATACACAGAGATTGAGCCAATCATTTATCTTTAGATCTTGCTTCAATAGGAACGTCGTCGACGTCTTTTGTTGCGAAATAAGTGTGCTTGATGTATTTTCGTTTGCCGAAATGATTTATTAGTCAAGACGCTGCTGGTGCTTGTTTTGTGGGAAGTTGGCTGTTGCTTAAGGATTTACTCCTTATACATACCTATCTAGTTTATTTAGTACACGTAAGTACGTGTATATGTTTTTAGAGTTATTTATTATTATTATTATTAGCCTTTATTAAACCATGAATGAATTCATTTATTTCATTTTAAGAAATTTTGAAGATATGATACAACTGTTAGAATTCTTGGCCCCTTTTGTCATAGGAGGCCTATGCCATATTTTAAAATTAAAATTTTTAACTTATTTTGCGATTCTGCAAGAGGCCTTAGGGCGGCTTGAAAATTTCTGACGTAAGACCAGCCCCTAGTCTTACAAGCCTCCACCAATCCGGACTTGGCCCCCGTGGCGGAGTATGGCCTATACCTTCCTCAGGGAAGAGACCCGTGCCCCTCGGTGGGGACATAATGGGTTGATGATGATGATGATGATTGACCCACAATCGAGTTTGTGTCTGCAAGGCACACTATTCCATCTTGAAAAAAAATTGCATGTTTCTTAATAATTCATGGCTCTGTGGCCAATAATGTCAGGAAAGACAAAAACTACGAAAAAAAATTTAACTCCAAAACTACACAAAATCGCGCAGCATACATGGAGTGCTACATCTCTGAACTCTCGCTTGACGCAATGTTTTGCGACACCCTGTAAAAAAATGTTTTTCATGTCGTAACTACATAATTATTTAGGTGGAAAACTTGTCAAGACAGCGCCTGCGTCAGCGAGTGTGTCATCATCATCAACCCATCATGTCCCCACCGAGGGGCATAGGTCTCTTCCCTGAGGAAGGTATAGGCCATACTCCACCACGGGGGCCAAGTCCGGATTGGTGGAGGCTTGTAAGACTAGTGGCTGGTCTTACTGTCAGAAGTTTTCAAGCCGCCCTAAGGCCTCTGACTTGGCTTAACGACTGCCATCTATCGACGGCAGCCGTCACCAACTGCTTAACGTGCCTTGCGAAGCACGGAATCGCTCGGAAAAATGCCACTAGCGTTAGTCATAGACGGTGACCCATCCATGGACTGAACGCGCCGTATGTTGCTTAACCTTAGTGATCGTTAAGATCACTCAGGTAGCCCAGGCTACGAGCGATCTCAGCCAAAATTATCCTTCGCATTTGAGTAGATCATTTAAGTCTTACAAATGAACCCGTCGTCACGTGACTGACATTGGCTGACTTGCACATAGCTGGTGATATTATTTTTAAGCAGAAAGCTACAATGTACCCTCGAGCTGCGTAGCAAGCTACTGTGTGTACGTGACATCGTCAAAGTTACATTTTTCGCTGAGTTTTAGCGACTTTCGTTGCTTTATCTTGACATGGCGGTGACTCTTGCAAGCAGCCTATAAGTGTAAGGCTCACAATTTAGCCACATGTAACATAAAAGTAACATACATAAATGAATTGGCGTGACCGTAACGCAAAAGTTACATAAAAGTGATGTTAAGCTAATTACATACACGTTGGATACATTATAATTATAAGTGAAATAATTTGAAAAAAAGAAAGTAAAGACAAAGTTTAAGTTTTGTAATATTTATTAAGAACTAGCTGTGCCCCGCGGTGTTTAGCTCAAACATCCAGGTTTCCTTACAATGTTTTCCTTCTCGGCTAGCGAGTGGTATTACCTACATATAATTTCATAAACCTACGTAGCTTAGAAAACAAGTCGTAAGTACATGCCTGCACCGGGAATCGAACCTGGGTATTTCGTTTCCGAGTCCATAGCTCTACCCACCGGGTTATCACTGCTCTTAATCCTTTCAAGAGAATATTAAAACTCAAGTAGGTATATTTTTTAAAACGCGACGTACCAAGCGGAGCGGGCGGGGGTGCGTGGAGCGGGACGAGGGAAGCACAATGAAAAGAAACTCATTCCATTCTTACTAAACAAGGAACTGTGTGAATAAAGGTGGTGGACAAAAAATAAATTGGACGACAACGGCGGCTTGGTGGAAACAGATTGCACTTATGTAATATGTGCTGGGCGGGCAGAGGAGAGCTTTACATGAAATTATAACATTTACATACAGGCACATACATTGCTTCTGGCCCCACACTGTGTCGTGGGAACCAGAAACAGCGACGTCACAAACATGTAAACATCCAAGACCTGGGTTTCTTTGTTTTTGTCCCCAGCCGGGATTCAAACCCGGGCCCTCTCGCATGGTAGGCGCTAACCGCTGCGCCACAGAGGTCGTCAATGAAAAGAAAATAATTTATTCTCAGTAGTATCGCAAATCCTAGTCCCAAACTAAGATTTAGATACTCTATACTATTGTAACCTTGCAAGGACGTGACAAGCAAACAGTGAAAGACAGAAATATTAGGTCTTTACCTATGAAATTGCCGTTTTGTATGAAAAAATTTAAACGAATTTTTTCAATGTATTTTTTATGGTATTAATCGAAGTAATCACCCATGCAATCAATGCATCTTTGCCAACTCAGTGGCGGTTTATTGATGCCCTTCTTAAAGAAATCAGCTGGACGGGAGGCAACAAATTCTTCAAAGGCATTTTGTACTGCCTCTCGGGTATTGAATTTTTTTCCCGTCAAGAAGTTGTCCAAATTCTGAAAAAAGTAGTAGTCTGTAGGCGCTAATTCTGGTGAGTAGGGCGGATGACGGAGAGATTCCAACCCCAATTCTTGCAACTTGGAGACCGTCTGCTGTGCAGTATGAGGTCGCGCGTTGTCGTGCAGGAGCAGCGGAGACGAGCGATTGACTAATGCTGGTTGGAGATGTGCCAGTTTCTCCATCATTGTGTTCAGTTTTTCACAGTACACATCTGCAGTAATGCTCACCCCGTTTGGTAAGAAGCTGTGATGAATCACACCGGCGCTAGACCACCAAACAGTGACCATCAAATTTCTAGGGGTGAGTTTTCGTTTAGGGCATTGTTTAGGTGTTGAACCAGGATCCAACCAACTTGCTGAGCACTTGCGGCTATCAAACAGAATAAATTTTTCATCGCAGGTAACAATGCGGCTCAAAATTCCTTCATTTGTGTATCTGTTGAGCAGTGCAAGGCATGTCTCGACGCGTACTTCGCGCTGGCGATCATTGAGTTTGTGGGGCACCCATTTGTCAAGCTTTTTTACCTTGCCAATTTGACACAAATGGACCAATATTGTTTTGTAGCTAACGTCGAAAGCTGCTGCTAATTCAGCCGTAGTTTGTGTATCATCAGCTTCCACAAGCGCCTCTAATTTGTCATTGTCGACCAAAGTCTTCGGACGACGTCGAGGTTCATTTTTCATGTCGAAATTTCCAGAACGGAAGCGAGCAAACCAATTACAGGTAGTGTGTTGGCTTGTAGTGTTAGCTCCCTAAACGTCGTTGATGTTGCGTGCCGCTTGTGCCGCGTTGCTGCTACAACTGTACTTATATTCCATAATTAGTCGAATTTTTTACGTATCCTTGATGACGAAAAAGATTGAAATGCGATGAAAATGTAACACTAATAAAAAAACAAATGACTACTTTTGGAAAAAGAATTCCATGTTCATAAAATAAAATTAATTTGAAATTAGAATTCTTAGCCAATTAAAAATTATTTTGATTTGAAATGGCCAGTACTGCAGAACGGCAATTTCATAGGTAAAGACCTATTATATCCAGACTGAGACCATTCAGTATAAGTTACAGTGCCTAAAAGTGTCTAAAATTAATGACTGTGCTCTATAGAGAGATAGATAGATAGAGAACACTTTATTGTACATAAAAAAGGAAATTACACAGGTATTTCTTAATCTAAGAGTACAGACGGCGGCCTTATCACTAAAAGTGATCTGTTCCAGACAACCTTTGGATGGACTGGAGCAAAATATTGGAGAAGGAAGCAGATGTACAAAATAAGTAAAATAATAATTACTGAGTTATATCAATTTTATTATACATGCCTAGGCAACCAAACTGTTATAGTTATAAATATAATATAAATATGAACTATCAATAGATACATACAAATAATATTACACAAATAAATAATGATGTAAAAATATATATTATATAAATATGTACATAAATTCATAAACCATACACATAGGACATAAATAAAATACCAACAACAGCAACAGTCTTATAGTAAACCAGCGAGATAGTGACCCTTCACCATAGTTTTAAAAATTGGGAGCGAGTTGGCTTTCCGCACCTCTACCGGTAGGTCATTCCAGAGGCGGACTGCTTGCACTGTGAAGGAGCAGCTGTAGAAAGTGGTGCGATGGGATGGGATTTTTAGGAGAAGGTTTTGGGAGGAACGAAGACTAAGGACATGAGAAGAGTGAAGGAATTCAAAGCGCTCTTTTAGATAGGAAGGAGTTCTTGGGTTAAACAGTATGCAATAGAGAAGAGAGAGTATGTGCGTATTCCGGCGGAGGCGGATTGGGAGCCACTTGAGCTGTGAACGAAATTCGGAGACGTGATCATATTTGTGCAGACCAAATATAAACCGGATGCAGAAGTTTTGAAGACGCTCAAGTTTATTTAGTTGCTCCTCGGTGAGGTCGAAGAGTCGATAATCAATCTGTGCTATCTAATTATCTCAAACAGTGCGTATTTACAAAGTTCTGGCAAGTGTTAAGTACACCAACGGCCTAAGTTGCACGGTCACGGACGGACATTGACGTGAGCAATATTTGTCTCTTTCGCACTTATAGTGGTTGGGGTCATTGCATCTCGCTAACCCACATTATTGCGATTAGCCG
Organism: Yponomeuta plumbellus; assembly: GCA_947310845.1. NCBI lineage: Eukaryota > Metazoa > Arthropoda > Insecta > Lepidoptera > Yponomeutidae > Yponomeuta > Yponomeuta plumbellus. The sequence continues at coordinate 6,034,367 of OX371206.1, forward strand.
TTACTGCAATATAATAACTTTATAAAACTTCAACACCTGAGCTATGCACAAACAAGAGGCAAAGAACTGCCTAGCCTGCTGTAAACCATCTAGCGCGGCGGATCTGATAAGATGCAGTAAGTGTAAGAGTATATACCACTACCAATGCTTAAATATATCGTCTGCAGTTTACTCTGCAAACTACATGAAATATAAGTCTTCGTGGATCTGCGAGCGCTGTCTAAACATCACAGATCGCAGAGGTAACCAAGAGGAAACCCCAGTTCGCAGGCAAAACTCACCCCAGGAATATTCTCCAATCGACATGTCATGCGATGACCTTAATATCACAACACCCACCACCGATCGCACAGCGGCAGGATCAAGCACTGAGTCGTCGATTACTTAAGATTACGACACTAAAATAACACAGTTAAGATCGACACTCTTACGCGAAATTGAGGTACAAGTTTCACAGAAAATTAAGGTAGCTACTGACTTGTTAATTAAAGATTTCACGGCTACCACTGACTTCCTCGCGGCTGAGCAGTTAGATTACAAAACCAGCTTACGCGAAACAGATAAGAAAATCGCCGACCTTGAGCTTCAAAATAGCAGCCTCAAAAACTGTGTAAAATCCCTCGAAACCCGCCTTGTATCCGCAGAGAAAATATCTAGGAGCCTAATTCTCGAACTGCACTGCATTCCGGAAAAGCAAAACGAAAATCTGGTGCAACTGGTAAAGAATCTTGGTGAATTTATAAAAATACCCCTATCTGATACCGACATACGTGCATGCCGCAGGATCGCCAAATTAAATACTGGCTCGGACAGGCCACCCACGGTCTTACTATCCCTGCCCTCGGAGCGCCAGCGCGACCAACTTATCAGCGCAGTCAGGAGGCACAACAAAACCAACCCAAAGGACCATCTTAATTCAGGTCATATTGGTATAGCTGGGAGTAAGCAACTTATATACGTCTCCGAACATCTGTCACCTGAGTCAAAAAACCAACACGCATTAACGAGAAAGTTTGCTAAAGAGAACGACTATCAATTTGTGTGGGTTAAATACGGCAAAATAAACATCAGAAAGGACGAACACTCCCCTTCAATATGTATAAAGGACGGTGATATGCTTGTTAGATTAGGTATTACCAAGTAGGTTATTCCAACTCAATATTACTATCGCCTTTTATTACTTGTTTCTTTTTTTTTACTTTTTACAAATAACTATTGTTTCCGTTATGCAAGTTTTTTACCAGAATGTAAATAGAGTAAAATCTAAGCTAAAAAATTTGTACCTTAATATTTTAAGCGAAAATTACGATTTGATTTGCCTTTGTGAAACTAATTTAAGTAGTGATATCTTCTACAATGAGCTGGTGATCGGCGCGATCGTGAAACATCAGCCTCATCTAAGGGGTCAGGCGGTGGCATATTAATAGCGGCGAAGAAAGACTTAAACATGGTTAGGCGCTCCGACCTAGAGACCTCAGCCGAGGACCTTTGGGTGTCCCTGCAGAATCCCGGCGACAAAACTGGCAACCTGGTACATATTTGTCTTATTTACCTACCTCCTGATTTGAGGACTTCTGAATATTGTGCTTGGTTAGAGCAGTGTTCACACACGCTATTAAACATTAGTAGTTGTATCTCAAAAACTATTATTTTAGGTGATTTTAACCTACCGAACATATTATGGACTCGTCATCCCACATTTTCACATGGAATGATACATTGCTCTACCCTGGATACTAGGTCGGAAGCACTAATTAACATGATGTCTGTAGGTAATTTAATTCAATGTAATCATATAATAAACCATAATTCCCGTATACTAGACCTATTTCTGACTAACATTAATAATATAACTTTAGCACAGTCCACAGAACTATTTAAACTCGATCCCCATCATCCGGCAATTGAAATTAACATACATAAAAAACCTAACGCATTACACAAGATCTGAAAAGGTGTATAACTTCCGTAAATGTCGCACAAATAACTGTAACCAAGAACTAGGCGCAATTGACTGGCACAGCATTTTGTGCGATGGCGATGTCAACGCTCAGCTTGATGTATTCTATCTACACTTGAATGCGACCATTAAACGTAATACCCCCTTAAAGAAAATAAATACGACTTACCCAATATGGTTCTCGGAGCCCCTAAAAGCCTGCATTGAAAATAAACTTAAGATTCATAAACAATACAAAAAATATAGTAACCCACGTTATGATGAATTTACACATTATGATGAATTTCAGTTACTTCGTACCCGCTCGCGTAAATTGATGAAGGAGTGCTATGATGCCTACCTAAATAATGTCGAATTCTCTCTATCTCACTCAACCAAACCATTCTTTTCATTCGTTAAATCAAAAAAAGCTCGACATCGATACCAATGTACATGTATTACGGGGATAAAACTGCCGCTGGAGGACAAATTCAAATTCAAATTCAAAAATTTTTTTTTATTTCAACGTAAAGAATTTACATTCTGCTTGTTGAATATCAATGTACATACAGTTATGTATAATGTTAGCCGCTGCCTTAGGGCCGTCTGTAGTGGAGAAAAAGGCAGCGAAAAAAAACTCCACTCTGACCATCTTTTCTCAAATCAACTTAAAGCTAATACAAATTAGGTATGAGTGTTCGTATACCAAGAATCTCAAGATCCATGAGTGCAATCAATACTTGCAAAGTCAAACATCATTTAATATTCTTAAAAGGTAATAAAACACCAATGATGCGGCCAGACACACGGACGGCACTCGTTCACGAGCGTAACGCAGAGGTCAGCCATCACCAGTCTCAACCATATTAGAGGGAGATAGGCGACCCGGCCACCGCGCCACCATTCGCATGGCCTTTGGCAAACTTGTGTGATAAAGTTCTTGTCGGTTATCTATAATAATAGCATAGTTTTGATATGCAATCACAGCGTCTGTACATATGTATGAAATTTATTAAACCCTATATATTATTAGAATACCAATAACTAGCTCGTTGTGGAATTGGTTTACTGCCAAGGGTTTTTATCATCTATAAAGTCATCTATTCTGTAGTATGCCTTTTTACACAGCGCAGTTTTAATAACAAATTTAAATTTATTTCCTAACAGGGATAGAATACTTTCAGGAATTTTGTTATAAAAACGTACACTATATCCTACAAATGATGTATTTATCTTGGCTAATCTGAATCTAGATGAGGCAATTTTGTTTCGATTTCTGGTGTTAACGTTATGTATATCCCTGTTTAGCTTAAATGTAGTTATGTTTTTACGTACATACATTATGTTATCGAATATATATTGGCAAGCTAGCGTAAGAATTCCTATTTCCTTAAAAAACTCACGTAGTGAGTGTCTGGCAGGTAAATTGTAAATACCTCTAATAGCCCTTTTTTGGAGAATAAAAATTGTTTCTATATTTGCCGCCCGCCCCCATAGTAGCAGACCATATGACATAATGCTGTGGAAATAACTGAAATAAACTAGCCTCGCAGTTTCTACATCTGTTAGTTGTCTAATTTTTCTAACTGCAAATGCAGCTGAACTCAACCTACCCGCTAACTTTTCTATGTGTTGATCCCATTGTAGTTTTGAGTCTATTGTAATGCCTAAAAACACCGTTGTCTCAACTAAGTCTAGTCTGTCACCAGCTATTGTTAAACTTGTGTCCACTTTTTTGCCATTGGGCAATGAAAACTTAATACATTTTGTTTTTTTGGCATTTAACATAAGATTGTTTACGTTGAACCAGTTCAGAATTTTAGAAAGAGCATTGTTTACATCGTCTAAATTAGATTGACCTCTCTTGATTTTAAAAATTAGAGAAGTGTCATCCGCAAACAATACTATTTGTGACAATTTCTCAACTAGGTACGGCAGATCATTAACATACACTAAGAAAAGGAACGGCCCTAAAATTGAACCCTGAGGAACTCCTATTTTAACATCGGATCCGGGTGACTTAACTCCATTAATATCAACTTTCTGCACTCTATTAGCTAAATACGATCTAAGAAGTTCTAAAGATTTATTACTGAGACCGTATCTGATCATCTTACGAAGGAGGGTTTTGTGGTCTACGCAATTAAAAGCTTTGGATAGGTCACAGAAAACCCCGATGGCATCCTGCGCCTCCTCCCACGCATCAAAGATGTGATTCATCAACGCCACACCTGCGTCTGTCGTTGAACGACACTTAGTGAAACCGAATTGTTTTTTATGGAAGAGTTTATTTAATGTGAAGTGTATCAGCAATTGGTGTAAAATGATTTTTTCAAATACTTTACTAAATACTGGAAGTATTGCTACGGGTCTAAAATTGTTCGGATCATCACTGTCACCTGACGTAAATAAAGGAACAATTTTACTAAACTTTAATAGATCAGGGAACGTCCCCTGATCAATACATTTATTAAAATTTATAGCAAGGTGTGGTGCCATGATATGAATTACCGTGGATATCAATTTAACTGATAGTCCCCAGAGATCTTCGGTTTTCTTTATATTTATTTGTTTAAATGCTTTCAAAATGGTTTGGGGGCTAACGTGGGAGAATTGAAATGCTATTGTGCACGGTTTTATATTTTCTAACATCAAGGATTCTGCTGACTTTGGGGAAGAATTTAAACACGCTGTTATAGTGAGGGGGATGTTTGTAAAGAAATTTTCGAATATTTTTGCGATATCCTCACTTGTGTTAACTACTTTCCCATCTACCCTTAGTACAAAATTTCGATCCCTAGGTTTAGTTTTGCCTGTCTCCTTGTTAATTATTTGCCAAACCGTTTTTATTTTATTCGATGACGCTTCTATTTTTTTACTTATACTGAGAGCTTTAGCTTTGGAGCAGGTTTTTTTAAAGGTTTTAGAATATTTTTTTACATATTCTTTAAAACTCGGATCCTGATTTGATTCTTTTTCTTCATACAATTAATACAATTTCTTTCTACTTCTATGTATACCAGGAGTGGCCCATTCTGAAAAACCACCTTTAACGCCTTTAATTTTTTTAATTTTAAAAACCTGTTCGAATTCGTTTGCTATTGTGGTAAACAATTCTTTATATAATGTGTTGGGATCATTGCTATCAAATTTTAGTAAGCCTATGTGGGTACTTAATTTCCTTTTAAATAATTCAATTTTTCTCTCTGTTATGGGCCTACAAATTATTTCTTGGCATTCTTTTTCTACTGTTGTAGGCAAAACAATGAATAAACCACTATGATCTGACTGTAGGTTATTTATAATTTTCTTTTCAAGATGCTCATAGTTGCAAAACACATTATCTATACATGTAGCACTAGTTGCCGTTGTTCTAGTGGGTTCTTTAAACTGGTTTTGTAAGTTAAATGATCTAAATAAGCTAATAATTTTGGTGTGTAGTGGGCTCTCAACTAACAGATCAATATTAAAATCGCCACATATCACTATGCGCTTATTGCTCGCAAACAGACGTTTTAATGCTTCTTCTACGACTGCCTCAAAGTCATTGTAATTAGTTTGAGGTGGCCTGTAAACGCACATAACAATATACCTGTCCAATTCCACACACGAGATCTCAACTAATCGCTCAACAGAAAGGCTTACAATGTCTTTGCGTTCCTTACTTCTTAAAGTATTTTTTACAATTATCATAGAACCTCCTCTTAATGCTTTACTTCTATTATAAGTACTAATAGGCTGTTAGTCTTTTAAATTAAATACCATTTCTGATTTTTTTAGCCAATGTTCTGTTAAGCATAATATATCTATATTAAAATCTGTTAAAAAAAGTTCTGTCATATTTTCCTTGCCGGAAAAGCCCTGAATATTTTATGCTACTATGTTAAGACCTACTTTGGGCTTTTCCGTTGTCTGCATTGGCAGTTTAAAGCCAATGATTCGTTTGTGTGTGAGCCCGTTGAAATTTTAATACTACTGCTAGTATCACGGTTGTCATTATTGTGACAAAATGTTTGTAACTTGTTCTCTGAATATTTTTTAGCCGTATTCGAAAAAAATACCGATGGTGATGAGGTTCATTACTCCTCAACATGTCAGGACGTGCTGGCCAAGCTGTCAGTCTCACAGGACACAGTGTACAGAAAGTTGGCAAGTCTTGATGTTAACATAGGTGCAGGTCCCGACGGTGTTCCGCCATGTGCAGATGGGTTAGCCCTACCTTTGACAATAGTTTTTAATAAATCCCTCGAATCCGGTGTATTTCCTGATATTTGGAAGCTTGCCCACATTGTGCCTATACACAAGTCTGGTGACGTAAATAATTGCAGTAACTACCGACCAATTAGCATTCTTTCGACCTTCTTCAAGGTTCTGGAATCAATTTTCTCCGATGCACTTTTTGCCCACGTAGACCAGCACTTGGTTCCTCAACAACATGGCTTTATTAAAAAAAAATCCACAGTTTCAAACCTTATCGAGTACTCAAGTTACATCTTAAAATCTATAAATGACCGTTGTCAGGTGGATTCAGTCTGCACGACTTTAGGAAAGCGTTTGATAAAGTAAATCACGTGATCATGTTAAAAAAATTAAAAGCGTTTGGTGGTCAAGGTAGTCTGTTGAGATGGGTGGAATCATATATTTGCAATCGCAGTCAAATACCCGTGGAACAAGTACAAAGGAAATTCCTACGAATGCTATCATCTCGTTTTGGCCTGAGGCGTTCTATCAAAACATACGACGATAGGTGCTCCTACTTCGGGCAGGCTTCTCTAAACAAGCGGCGCAAACTCCAGGATCTTCTGTACTTGCATAAGATAATAAATAATAAAGTAGCCACGACTGTTCTATCCGACATTTACATTAGCGTACCTACAAGATCCGTTCGCCTTGAGCGGCACTTTGCTATCCCGCCTTGCCGTCTAAATATGACTGCCAATAACCCGATTCGGCGAATGTGTTCTTGTTACAACAAAATTTAATGATTCTGAATAATCCGGAGAGTGTGCCTGACATCCATCACGACTCACTCGCATGCTTTAAACACAAAATGACAAAAATCCTTGCCTCCAATGTAATTTAATTAATTTCAATTTATTCAATTTATTCAATTTATTCAATTTATTCAATTTATTCAATTTATACAATTTATTAATTTTTAAATTTGTAAGTATAATTTTGTACCTTTATCATAAATAATGTAACTTTAATGTAATTCATCATGCTGTATACACATGTATTGGTATTATGGTTTGAATTGAGTGTTTCTATGTATTTTTTTATTTGTAATTTATGTCCGTAATACTGTTTTGTGTGTCTAATAAAATAAAATAAAAAAAAAAATTTTACGAGATTCACGAGAATCGCTCGTAGCTCCGGCTGCCTGAGTGATCTTAAACGATCACGAAGGTTAAGCAACGTAGCGAGCGTTCAATGCATAGATGGGTGACCGTACTATGACTAACGCTAGTGGCATTTTTCCTAACGGTTCCGTGCTTCGCAAGGCACGACGGCGTCGTCGTTAAGACAAGTCAGAGGCCTTAGGGCGGCTTGGAAACTTCTGACGCCACAGAGGTCGTCAGCTTGTCAATTGTTTCGTCGGAACCCTAAGTCCAAGAGTCTCTCCCGCACAGTTTTATCTCTTCTAGTCTCGATGAACATGCAAAGTGTCTACGAGCAGCTATTTCGTCCCCTCGTAACGAGTACGTACGCGCGTCTCGAGAGATGCTCGATAAGGCACGCATCACATAATTACGAGGCACAAAGCGATGCAATTATATTATCACTAAAGCTGATCTGCGTTATTATAACACGGAGCGAGGGACGTCGCAGGCACAAAAGGTCGCGTTACTTTACTTTGCATTACACAAACTCGCTCGTAGCCCCGGCCACCTGAGCGATCTTAAACGATCACGAAGGTTAAGCAGCATATAGCACGTTCAGTGTATGAATGAGTGACCGTTCTATGACGAACGCTAATGCTATTTATCCGAGCGGTTCCATGCTTCGCAAGGCACGTTAAGCAGTTGGTGCCGGCTGCCGTCGATAGATGGGAGTCGTTAAGCGAAGTCAGAGGCCTAAGGGCGGCTTGAAAACTTCTGACACTAGTCTTACAAGCCTCCACCAATCCGGACTTGGCCCCCGTGGTGGAGTATGGCCTATACCTTCCTCAGGGAAGAGACCTATGCCCCTCGGTGGGGGCATAATGGGTTGATGATAAATGAATGAAATGAACATATGCTCACGCCTGAATCCCGGAGGAGTAAACAGCGGCCAATTTTTGCCACTGATCACGATTCTAACAGATTACTTTCGCTTCATCGACATTTATTAGTCGTTGCAAATCCCGGATTTGGGTGCTTTTTAACTCACCCTAACATCCTCTATTACTTTCCTATAATCCTTACACCCCAAGCAATAATAAAAGGTATACTACTATCTTGGACACTGGCCTTTCCTCTAGGGTGATTAATTATAATAAAATGTTATTCTGAAGTCCGTAGGTACAATTAAGGATGTATTGTTCCCTTTGAAATTTAAACCTAGATTGGGGTGAAGAGTTCACGAGCCTATTTTGTGATAACAACTTGTTAACAACATTACAATTCGCTACAAGGGTGCGATATCAACGTGATATTTCGAAGAAAACCATTTTTTATTCATAGAAATTTATTTGTTTAACGCGATTTTATTTAGGTACTCCGAAAATACCGGAATAATGAGCAAAAGAGACACTGCATCACGTTATAGCGCTTCTCTTTCGGCCATTACTGTGAAATAAAAAAAAATGCTCTCATGTAACTTAAGGGTTCCGAAATAACACGTTGTTCATGCAAGTGTGCAACATTATCTTACGCCTCTATCCTGGAGGAGTAGGCAGATCCAGGGCCTAGATTCTGCTATTGCATTGTAGTCCCATGACAGACATTTTTATTTTCTTTATTATTTTCTTTATTAGGGACAACAAACAGAGGTACAATGTATTTTGAACACATAACTTAAAAATTAACAGCTTATTCAATTGTACATCCAGCTGCGTTATCCACATTTTACAATATGTTTCCATTACACTAATGAATCAAACAAACGCCACAGGCTTAGACCAAGGTTTGTTCAATAAAAATCCATGGAAAAAAAGGAGAAGAACAAAAAAAAACCACATTTGTGGCTTCACAACAAAACATCCACCCTCAAATTTTAAATCTAAATCCTTAATAATTTTAAGAGCCAGTGCCCTAAATGACCCAGGGGTAAGTGAAAAGCATGTTGCATGACTGTCGATTTCATTTCATTGCCGCTTCATACCAATGCGCGCAAGCGTGTTCGCAACTCTAGGCGTCGATGGACTTAAAACATGTCACGTGACTCGACCATGAAACGGTCATCATCGTCAACCCATTATGTCCCCACCGAGGGGCACGGGTCTCTTCCCTGAGGAAGGTATAGGCCATACTCCACCACGGGGGCCTAGTCCGGATCGGTGGAGATATTGTATATACAAGTTGGTATGGTTCAGTTGAGCCTGTTTTATAGAAATTTCAGAATGAAAAACTATAAGTCTTCTGTTGGCGCTTAGTTCATTTCCAAAAGGTGTCTTATTTTGGAGGAAATCGTGCGTGGCGGAGAAAATGTGTTTGATAAAGATAAAAGGGGAAACACGTGGGACTGTTTCCGGTAGTTATTAAATTTAAAGCGAAGGGGGTGCCACCTCCCTTTGATTTAATTTTAATAAATGTATTATTCATAGACAAAACCAGTGGTAATATGAGCAGGGCTACCTGTTGTGAGGGTGCCTGTTTCGGTAATTAACGTCGTGAACTGTATGTTAATATATTTTTTCTATTTAATTTTTTTATTTTATTTTATTTAGATATCTATAGTGAACCAACAGCTATTACATTAAAATAGTATAATAGTGTAGGGATACAGAAAGCCAATTACAGGTTCACACTTATAGTAAACAATTTAAAAATAAGAATCTTAAACTTAAAATAATACAACGTCGCTCGCTGCACAAACAGCGGAGCTCATATCACTCAGTAAATTAGGCAGATGTAGCTATAGAATACATTGCAAGTGAGAAACCTAGGTAAGCAATAGCAATGCGTCTCATTTAGTTACTGCTAGGTACTAAATGAGACGCCCTGCTATCGTACCATTAATAAAAATGCAATATGTATAAATTTTTTAATTAATTTTTTTGTTTATCTGCGTTAAAAAAAATACCATTAATGTGTCGCCTAACAGCCGCTATACTGCAATTGAATACATCTATATTCTATTTACTGAAGCGAACGACTAATTGTCAACATGTCAAAAATTTCAATATGCCAAATTTACAACGCTGCATAATATTTAGCAAAGTTATACAAAACGATGTGCCTAATAAATGCCATTAAGCAATAAACACAATAACACTGTTATAACCTGATTTATCCCTTACTCGCAGTTTATTTAACTAAATATTTAATTTTATCATGAAAATACAATTTGCTTAAGAGATCTGTGGCCCAAAAAATACCTAAAATTTCAGTGTTCCTCAAAATAAAAGCGATCCTACTGCTGCCAAATATGTTCGCAAAATCGCAACTAGCAAAGATGACGGAATAGGCCGATTATGATCGATTATTTTATGCTAATGCGCTACGCGATGTATAGGAAGAAGTATGGAGAGCTGACTACGAACCTCTTTTTTAATTAGAGGCAAAAAAAAGTAATATAGCCACCCCGACGCCATATTTTTACTCACGATTGACGTTGTTAATGCGAGTGCAACTTCTCTAAGCTATTTTATTTTCTTTTGTCTTTGTTTTGTCTTGTTTGGTTGTCTGTCTGTTTTCCTTAAACAGTAGATAGGTACCTACCTTAACCTATGTGGGTATACGATGCAAGCAAAGCTGCGTGCATGAGCTATTTTGAGTGACATGTAAGTTTGAGAGATGTTGTGTCTTTGTTTACCTTTAGTCGTTCGCTTCAAAAAATAGAATTCGTATGAGATTTGATTTACGCTAGTACAAGCCCGCCGAAGAAATGCATTTTGCTCATAATTGGTTGACACCTGTGGAATAAAAAGTTGGGGAACGAAGCCCCTAGATCTTGTAGGCACCGTAAATGATAATTTACCTAAGAGCTCGGGACAGTCCACTAGTCCCGCAATGATTTTTAGTAAATATATTGTGTCCGCGACTCTGCGCCGAATTTCTAGGGGTAAGAGATGGTATTTTCTACATAGCGCCAGATAGTTACTCGACTTGTATGGGTATTTCAACCGGTAGCACATAAACTTCATAAACTTTCTTTGAATAGCTTCAATTCTGTCAATATAGATACGGTATCTGGGGTTCCAAATTTGCGAAGCATATTCGAGGTTGCTTCGAACGAGACTGCAATATAAGATTTTCAAGGTCTTTGCCCTATGGAAACATGAGGAACTGCGCATGACAAAACCCAATGACCGAGATGCCTTAGTTATAATTTTATTTACGTGATTTTCAAATAATAACTTAGCATCGTGTTCGACACCTAGGTCTCTGACATGGTACGATCTATTTAATGTTTGACCTTTAAGTGTATAACAAGTAGGGATAATATTCTGCTTCCGCGTGAATGTGACTACAGTGCATTTACTAGGATTCAAGTCTAATTTGTTCAACTGACAGTAATCATCTAGACGTGACAGGTCAGACTGGATATCAGTCATGTCAGCAGTTGATGCTACTCTGGCGAAGATCTTCATATCATCAGCAAAGCTAAGAAGTCGGGTGAAACGAAAACATTTATCAATATCATTGACTATTAAGGCAAAAATCAAGGGCCCCAGGAGAGATCCCTGTGGCACACCGCTGGGTATAGTGACCCAACTGGATGTGAAGTTGTTGATCACTTCTGCCTGAGACCTGTTGCTTAGAGCCCTGTTGCTGAGCCAAGACCTGTTGTCTTTAGAGAAGACTAACAGCACAATAAACAGAATAACAGAAAAATAGGAACTAGAAGGCCAATTACAAGTCCCCACTTATAGAGATGGTATAGATATACATATATATATACATATACACATAGAAATACTTAGAATTAGTATTAGAAACATTTTGCGGGTAACATAAACATCGAACTTTCTAGAATTATTTTATGTTAAGCAAAACATAAAATACTGCCTCGTAGGTCTAGCCGTTTCGGCGTGTAACTACCAAGGCAGAGGTCGTGGATTCGATCCCACTGGAGGCCACCGTATAATTGTACAGATTGCTTCAGTCTGGGTGTATTTCCATGATTGTAATGTTTTTGCCTGATTACCATAGCACAGGGTATCCTAGTTTGGGACCAGGTGAAGTGATTGTGTTAAAGTTATTTATTAATTATTTTATTAACCCCTCAGGCCTACAACATTTTACTCTCACAGCTAAATTAGTTATTCACAAAGTAATATTTGAAATGTATCACAGTTTTCAAAGAATAAAACATGCTCATACAACTGTGGTATGTATCATCTTCGAAATTCGATTCAAAGTGCCGTTGCAGACCTACCAACCGGCGGGTATACGGGGTCTGACGGAATGCGCCGTAGTTTACATTGGACGCGCCGGATCCTCAGTACTTGAGGGGTTAAACAATAACAAACAAAACGTCTAGTTTCAGAGTGATCTATCTAAAGCATGTCAAATAGGACGTCTTAAAAGATATTAAAAATATTGAAATGAAATGAAATATGAAATATCTTCATTGTGAAATACAATTTGCCACAGTTAATTATGAAGCCCTTGCTCACGAACTAGGAAAAACTTGCAAGCACTTATTGCTCTCTAAGTTTGCAAATCTAAGATTAAACCAGTTGATTCTATTAAATTAATTGAGCAAAATACTGCATGAAACAATACTGTTTTAAGAATCAATCACAGCAGTAAGCAAGATAGAAGAAAATTCTTTATTGTAGCGGAACTAAAACGCTATAAAACAAACTCGTATACTCACACCCACACGGCTGGAAATCGATTTAGCACTAAATTCTATTATTCAATTTCTATTTAGTAGATCTTATTGTTTGGACACGTCATACGCAGACCCTCCTGTGCAACATTATTCAACGTATTCTAAAGAGCAATCCATTTATTTGAAAATTGAGTGAATAATGGTGTATCTTATCGATGAGGCTAGGTACCATTTCAAAGTAAGGAAATTGATGCAGGTAACAAAAAAACAATATTTCACACCGGTAATTTACAGAAGAACTTAATAGGTACTTAGGATACAATCGCTCCGGCTGCCTGAGTGATATTAAACGATCCCGAAGGTTAAGTAACATAGGGCACGTTCAGTGCATGGATGGGTGGCCGTCACGGCACGTTAAGCGGTTGATGCCGGCTGCCGTCTACAGATGGCAGTCGCTAAGCTAAGTCGGAGGGTGGCTTGAAAACTTCTGACAGTAAGACCAGCCACTTGTCTTACAAGCCTCCACCAATCCGGACTTGGCCCCTGTGGTGGAGAATGGCCTATGCCTTCCTCAGGGAAGAGACCCCTAGGTGGAGACATAATGGGTTGATGATAAAGGTACAAGGATTTTGTTCACGTAGCTTATATATTGCTCATTAAATGCAAAACTGACATAATTCAAAAATTGCATTTTTTACAAGACGGCATAAACAAAATTAAAATCGTTATAATTTTGTTATTTATTTTGATAGCAAATTATGTTATACCTCATTAAAAGCGTATTTTTTTTTAGTTTTGAATAAAAAAATAACATTGCGATAACTACTATCTGTGCGCATTTATAAGCACTTAAGCCCTTTTTGCATTTAAAATTCGAGCTAATATCTTACGAAATAAATCAAAAATTAAAACAATATTTTGAAAATTATCATGTTTAATTAATGTTTTTAAACAAAAAATAACACAATTATAGAAAATATCTAAATAGCAAACAAAATTTTTCCTCCCCGTGGAAATAAAAACAAAATTATATCAAAATAAATGAACTCACAACAAATTCTCATACAAAATTTCCAAGTATTATGAGTATAAACTCTTCAGTCAGCCTTTTTTTTGTTACTTTTAATCTAATTCACAATAGTTTATCAAAAACACAGTCTTCAACGTACGTTTAGCAGATTTGTTTTGTCAAACCTTTTAATAAAACACCTCTTTTAGCTTTTTAGACTAAAGATAAGATCAACAGTAATACAAGATCTATGTCTAGTTTTTAGCTTAAGGATACAAAAATTGTGAAAAAAATACCTTCTTACTGTATTATTTTACAGTGGAATTAATAAAGCTTAGAACAACCTTGTTGAAATCAGTCCTTGCAAGTATTTAAAGCAGTATTAGGCATAAGCTTAATAACGATAAACACAATGTTTCCTTTATACCATAAGAATTATATCAAAGCGGTGGTGGCGTAGTGTGGTTGACCCTTGCTTCTCGATCATGAGGGTCTGGGTTCAAACCACGCATGTACCAATGACTTTTAGTTACGTACATTTGTTTGTACAGCAACACCATTCGCTGATAAATTGTGCCCGGATAACGGCGACAGGCTTGCCACTTGTTACGTTTGGGACCTAATAAACTCGGCAAAACGTGGGTCCAGTTCTAGAGACTGGTGCCTCTGCCTACCCCTTCGGGGATAACGGGCGTGAGTTTATTATTTATTTGTTATTTATAATTATATCAAATTAAATGAAATCAAAACAATTTCTCATACTAATCGTTCAAATATTAGGAGTATCAACTCCTCAATTAGTCTTTTTTGTTATCTATTATTTATATCTATTAGTTATTTACCAGGTTTTGTCAAATCTACCCGTAAATAAAAAATCTCTTTTAATATCGCTTATAAACTATGAGATCAACTGTAAGCTTAATATTTTGGTTCTTTACTTAAGTACTTCTCATGAGCGTATTAATAATAAAACTCAATTTTTATAAGACCTCAACAAGCCTATTATAAAATGGCAGTTCCTTATAAGTTGACATTGTGTAATAGGTTTGTAGAAGGATAAAAGGAATCTTTGAACTAAAACTTACGTAAGCACTACACATTGCAAATTTTTGGTCCGGATTAACTTACGTTTATTTTTGTCTGACGGGTCCGACCGGGTTTTGCTCCGATTCTGCTCTGCTCACCATGATTAAGTTCTGCGAATCGGAGCGAAATCTGGTTGGACTCGTTTGATAAAAATAAACGTGAGTTGGTCCGGACCAAAAATTTATAAATGGAATCGTTTATATTAATAATACTCCTGTTAAACGACAATCACTTCACTCATAATGTCACTTGGTTAACGACTGCTGAGGCTTCCTTTTTAAATTGTTGCATATCGTCTGCAATTGAGCCTGGACTTCAATTGATTTGATTCATGATTTTATTCGATTGATGATTTTAACCACCATGCCAAGAATTTTTCTTGATTCTGTAAATAGTGATAAAATAAATAATTCAATTAGTTTTTCAACTTTTCTGATTTATTGAAAAATAAGATGCGGGCGTGGAATCCTGTTGGTTATATATTATGTCGCCATCCCTCGGAGATAGTGTATGTGTTTTGTAATAATTACCACGCGTGTTTACCACGGATTTACAATTTCAAGCGCTGAGTTATGTGAACACCTCAGGCACTCAGGATTCACGATGCTTTTCTTTCACTAAATTAATAGAAAGTGGCGTTTTTTTACACTAAATAATGCTTTGCTGTATGTGAATTCCCATAATGTAGCAAAGCGCGTAGCAGACTGCTACGTGTCTAGACGCGCTACGAGCTACGCCGCTACGTCGCTACGCCGTTGTCACATAAGCTCTGTCGGACTTTTACAAAGCTTTGAGACTAACTCCAGGAAATGCGATAAGCATTTTTCGTTCAAAGATATGGTAAAGTTAAGTAGATACTTGAGTGCAGTAAGGAAAAGGTGCTTCACTGAGGTCACATGAAACTAGTTCACAGTTTTACTCGTACAAAACGAACAGACTACGCGTTACGAAAATACGCAATAGTTCATCAAACAGAAAACGTAGACCAGTGACTGCCGCCTGCCAAGATCCTGACAAATCACTTTCGCTTCATTGACATTCATTAGTCGTTTCATGCAAGTACGTTTTGCCAATACATACTCTATTTGGTCAAAGCATATCCGCCTGCCACGTATCTTACCGGCCCTTCCACCCACATTCGCTCAAACATTGATGTATGGTAGCGAGACTTGGGTATGGCGAAAGAATCATGAAAGTAGGATTAATGCAGTTGAAATGAAGTCCTTGATAAATTTTATATGTGTGGTGTACTTTGAATGACAGAATACGCAAAAGTGTGATTAGAGAACGTTGTGGACCGAAAGAGGATTTAGTGACTTGAATTTAGATTTCGAATCTTGCGCTGGTTTGGACATGTAGAGAGCATGAAGGAAGAAAGACTGACGAAACAATAAATATATCAACCGAATGTGAGTGGAAGAGCCGATAAGGGACGCCCCAGACGGACGTGTTTCGAAAAAAATTAAGGATGTATTAGCAAAGGGCATGATAAAAAGTACGCGAAGCCGGCGTCCGTGCATGCATCAACGAATGAATGCCATGACCCATGTCCCTGGTCTCTGTCACCCCCCTGGAATAAGGGCGTGAGCTTATGTATGAATATATGTAATTAATTGGGTACCTTTTATGGTACGCTAGCTGTGCCCCGCGGTGTTACACGCGGTTTATTAGGGAAAATAAATTGTGTATTACAGCACTTGGGTGTGATTTTAAGAATCATGTTTAAATTTTCTATTTAAAACAATTTTTCGAAAAACGTATGTAGAAAGTTCTCCATACATTATCCGCAAATTAATTTTAACGATTTACCCATGGGAATAAGATATTTTGCCGCATTAAAATATAGCCTATGTGTTAACCCAGTCGCACCAGCCGTTTAGACGTGACGAAGTAACAAACATACACACTCACACACCCATAAACTTTCGCTTTTATAATATTAGTGTGATTAACTATCTTTATTTTGACGCCGGGTCCTTAGAGGTATTATGCCAAAATGCACTGACGAACGGTCCAAAGGAACAAACGACAAAATGTGGAACCGTCAAAACTTTCAGTTGTGACTATTGTCAAAACTTGAAAACGCACAAATCTTCTACCAGCCAGTCAGTTTCTAATAATAAATAATAATAAAATAATAAAAGTATTTATTGCCTCATCAAAATAACATTTTAACAAATTAAGTAGGTACTAAACTAGGTTTACAATAAGGCAAAAGGTAGTGGCTCAGCTGGTGCTACCCCGGACAGCCGCGGGTAGCGCTGGTTTTCAGCCACTGCCTTCTCCCTGTGGTGTTGTGCGGGAGTAAGGTAAAGAGGGCTTAAAACAGTCGACTAATAGATGGTGATCGATTAAACATAAACGAAACAAAAATCAATTTAAATATGACAAAAAAAAAATCTATTCTTCTTAATCCAAAAGAAATAGGTACTAAGCAGTTGCTTAATAAACAATTATTAAACTTTGAAAACATGAAAATTAACTCTGACATAATATCTTAATAACTATGAACATAAAAAAATATCTAAGAGGTACTAATGTAAGTATGTAACTTAGAAAGTGAAAGGCACTCTTATGAGAATTAGCAAATGTGTGTGTGTGTGTGTGTGTGTGTGTGTGTGTGTGTGTGTGTGTGTGTGTGTGTATGTGTGTGTGTGAGTGTACATGTAAGTCAGATACTACAGATAGGGTTTTAGAAGTAACATTAAAAATATTCTTTCAGGGACAAATTCCTGGACCAAGCATGCCTCAAATTTTCAGTGGCAAGCTGTCTTCGAAGCAGTGCTGATTTATATTTAGTTTTGAATAGCTGCACACTCATCTTGACTCTCATTGGTGGAGGGAGGTCGTTCCATATTTTAGCCGTCTTAAATTTGAAGCATCCTCGGTATCGCACCGATTTGAAAATTGGTCCCTTCAGTAGATTCTGCGTGGCAGAGCGAAGGCTTTTTAGGACTATATTGCTTATCCATGTAAGTTTCTCAAATAAATAATCTGGTTTCTTATTCCAGATCACTCTTTGTAAAGTACAAGCATAATGTAGATCTCTTCTAGCACTCATGTTCAGTATACTTTTCTTATTTAGATAAGGGGTGATGTACTCTCTCCTGGGTACATTATAGCAGAAGCGAATACAGGCATTTTGAACCCTTTGAATGGCTCTCTCTGTACTAGAGTTAAGCCTAGGACCATATATAGAGCTGCAGTAATTGAATTGAGAAAGTACTAACAGGTCTGTCAGAAGCAAACGTAACTCTTCTTTTATATAGCTTCTTATTTTGTATAGCGTTTTTAATTTAAAATATGCATTTCTAGCGTGCTACTTTATTAAAAAGCGATAATTGAAGAAATTAGTGTTCGTCCAAGTAAAATGTTCGCTCCACTATCCACTTTTCCGTAAATAAGTGGATGAAAAAGTATTAAATTACTTAGCGGCGGGTATTAAATAAAATCGAGGAAAGTATTAAAACATTAACGTTTTACGGTCAAACCAGCGTCACTCAGTCGCGTGCACTAACCCATATCCATAGGATAAAACTGTCCCATAAAAGTCTGTACCATTTAAATAAAAATAGAGGTTTGCAGCAGACACGAAATTACTTCCAGCGTGATTGATTTAATTGACGACCTCTGTGGAGCAGCGGTTTGCACATCTGCCTACCATGCGAGAGGCCCGGGTTCGAACTCCGGCTGGGGACAAAAAAATCTCCAGGTCTTGGATGTTTCCATGTTTGTTATGTCGCTCTTTCTGGTCCCCACTAAAGTCTGTTTTCTAATTCAATGCAAAAAAAATAAAACTGTCACGTTGACATATCAATACAATCCAAAGGCTGTCAATGTCTAAATGTTGCTAGTGCGTAAAAACCAAATAACCCCATGTTACTTCCAAGTTTAAATTGTGCTACGTAGGTGTTTTTTTTTAGGTTTTGCTCTTGCGAGTAATTAAATTTTAATGTCTTTGATGTGATAAGGATTTTGGTCACATGAGTCTTCTATTCGCGGTAATAAAAAGCTACCGAGTAAACCTATATATTTTATAGCGGTAACATCGCGTAATATTTTTTTTTGCATCGAATTAAAAAACGGACTTTAGAGCCTAGTGTAAGGCCAGAACCAATGTATGTGCCTGTATGTAAAAGTTTATATTTAATGGAAATAAGCTTCGTAGCCTCACCTCTCACGGCAGGGCACAGACTTACTCTCAAAGAGAGAGACTATATGAGATTAATTACTACGGTGATCGCCGAGGATTGTCAATTTCAAGCGCCTCCATACGTGAACACCTCAAACACTGAGGTTTCCTCACAAAGTGTCCCTTCACAGTTAGCGAGTGGTTTTGCTACTACAACTTAATAAATGTATTGGTACTAAATTACGCAATCACGGCTGAATGTTGTTACATGAAATTCACAGATCTAATAAACAAATATCTGAACTGACACATTAGATGCTTGATATCCTGGTAATGTGTTCCAGTGGGATAATATGACATCGCTACCATATCGTTGCTGTAACGAGGACTTTAAATTAAACGACGACCTCTGTGGTGCAGTGGTCTTGGATGTTTACATGTTTGTGACGTCGCTGTTTCCCACGACACAGGGTATCCTAGTGTGGGGCCAGAAGCAATGTATGTGCCTGTACGTAAATACTAAATGTTATGTTAAATGTTAAGGTTAAAAAAACAGTAGAATTGTGAAGTCCGTTAAAAACCCATTGAACACAGTGAATCCAATTGTGAGCTGTAATGCCACAGACAGCAACACCCGAGAGTCGTTAATAATCTTGTTAGGAGCCGTAGATCGTTCCCATATGACATACAAAAATCTGTAGGCACGGCCCGTTCATTGACACGGCGGCGTCGCGGAGGTAAATATTAAACGTTTTTTGCCGAAAATGTCTATATAATGAGGTGTCATGATCGGTATCAGACTGACAGTTTGTCAATACCACCCACACCGAGTCGGATTAGACTGGCGTGCCGAGATAACCTTGTACCCCTACACACGCCGATATTAAAGCGAATCGTATTTTTTGCACTATTTACACATGAATTAATTGTGAATAACAGGTATGGTAGTACAACTTGTCCCTCTATTCCAATATGTTCAACTATCTGTTCACATAGTTGAACAATCAGGACTGCTTTCGTTCAGTTTGTTCAACTACATATAACAGTTGAACTTTTTGGGCTGAAAATTCCAGTTTGTTCAATCGTATATGTATGTGGATCGTATATATATGGATATGTATAGCCGTAATATTGAATAAATTGAATTAAAACTCGAAAATATGTACGCTTTCAAAGGAGATAATACCTATGGGTGGAAAGCGGTAAGTGAAATCTTAGCCAAGCCGTGGAACACAATACAGGAAAAAAGCTTTGCTGTTATTTCAAAGAAGAACTAATTTTCTTCCTGGTCTTTTATCTGCGCATAATCCACTTTATATGCATTAGTTCCGATGCACAAAGAAAATATTGTGAAAGTGTGAGGGCGTAAAAAAGTTACAGGAAGCGGTGTCTTCTTCCCGGAAAATATATTGACACTAGACGAAAACCCGGCTTCGCTCGGCTAAAATGTAGTCTCATAATGATATTCCACATTGTATTTATACGTTTGCTTTTTATTTTGTCAAATTATACCTTAGAGCTCACAATGGACACCTTGGCACGTGGTGACGTGACACCAACGGAACATTGGTGACACTCATGTTTACTTCGCAACGCCATTATTGTAGAAAGATCACTCTTTAATTCCAATTTTCCGCCTATAATTTCTCGACTCGGATCGGCAAATTTGTTTTTGGCTGTTAAGATTTTTTTTATTGAACTAAGACTTTCGTAAAGTCTACACAAAACTACGCTACACAAAACTATACTACACTAATACATATTACTTGTCTCTATTTACAATGATTAATCATCTCTGCAATTAAAGCGAAAGATAGTGGGACTCTTCCGACAAGAAATCAGAAATCAAGTAACATAACATAACATTTACATACAGGCACATACATTGCTTCTGGCTCCACACTAGGCCCTTCACTAGTAATTGAAGTTAATAATTCTTCTTTTGTTACAAAAACGGTACCTCAGGATTCATCATCATCGTCATCATCGGCCTATAATTATCCACTGCTCGATAAAGGCTTCTCCCATTGCACACCACTGAGCACGGTCCTCGGCTATTCTCATCCAGCTCTTCCCAGCCGCCCTGCGAAGATCATCGCTCCACCGAGTCTGAGGACGTCCTAAATACACTACATTTACAGATCTGCGGTCTCCACTCAAGAGCTCATCACTTTAGTCCTCTGTCGTATCACCTCGTTGGTTCACTTCAGGAGTACCACAATTTCATCCATAAGAAAATTGAACTTTTTGGTTTCAATTTTTCTCGAAGGCGGTTTTTGAAGAAAACGTTTTATAATTTCCGCGCACGCAGATTTTTAAAAGATGCTCCCCTTTGAAATTGTAAAGGTGAATATTGAAGGCTGCTAAGACCAAAAAGAGGACCGTCAATTCCTACCTTATAAATAAGTAGATCAAATCGTTTTAGGGAAGGACAAGATTAGAAGTACCCGGAACCCGAGTGCGTGCATGCGTGAAATCAGAAATCAAAAATTTATTTCAACGTAAAGAATTTACATTCTGTTTGTTTAATGTCAATGTACATACAGTTATGTATAATGTTAGCCGCTGCCTTGGGACCGTCTGTAGTGGAGAAAAAGACAGCGAAAAAAAAATCCACTCTGACCATCTTTTCTCAAATCACCTTAAAGCACTAAAGAATGCTGATAAAGCGCAAGAGGTTTGTCAGAATCGTGGCAGGTAGCAAATATTAGTCCCTGCCAACAACTCAGGGATACGGGCGTGAGTTTATGTAATGTAAAATATCTAATATATAAAATTCTCGTGTCTCAATGTTAGTGCGCATACTCCTGCGAAACGGCTTGGCCGATTTCGATGAAATTTTATATCAACAATCGGTAGGTCTGAGAATAGGTTGTTATCTATTTTTCATAGCGCTAAGTGAAAAAAAAAATTATATGGCGAAACAACGTTCGCGGGCTCAGCTAGTATCTAATATATAAAATGGGTGTTATTTAAATGGTTAGCATAGTATTGCTATTTTTGTGAGCAGAAAAATATAATCTGTGAGCAAAAATAGCTAATTGATCAGCAACTCAAGGCCAGCAACCATTTCAAAATCAATCATCAATTTATGTTATTCTGGATGGCTGTAATTATTTTCCTACAGCATATTAATTATATGAACTGCAATGAGCTGCTCCTGTTTAATAAAATTTTGTTAAGCACTCAGAGTGTAAGCAAAAAAATTAATTTTGTGCTGCATATATAAACGTAGCAAAAATAATTCACTTGTCATGCGGAAAATAGACGCATTTCTTACAAAGATTATTTAATTTATTTACTCTCTGAGTGGATGTGTTTGTTTGGGTATGTTTTATTATTTATAGAAGTGTAAATTAATTTTTATTTATTGTTATAAAAAATCATTCAGATAAATTTAAAAAACTAATACAATTAAGTAGGTACCTAAGTACTTAAACTATAATTAAAGACATAGCGAAAATTTTCTGCACTTGCTCCGCCCACTTTTAACGTACATTGCCGATGTTTCAACAAAAACGCAATCTAATTGGTTATTTTGCTCACCATGTTTTAAATATGCATAACAATCAAATACACTGCTTATAGACATGTTTTATCTGCTGATCAATTAGAAATCTTGCTGATCAAGTAGTTATTTTGCGGACTGAATGTTTATTATGCCATCTCACATTATTGTAAGCTGCCTATTTATGATTTAATTTTTTGTCATTTTCAAAATTATTTGCGGAACCAGGATTGCTGCCTGATTTTTTTTATTGCAAACAAAATCTTTGTTGCTGACCAAATTATATAATTGCTAACCATTTTAATTACTTCTCATATAAAATTCTCGTGTCACAATGTTAGTGCGCATACTCCTCCGAAACGGCTTGAACGATTTTGATGAAATTGTACATGGACATTCGGTAGGTGTGAGAATAGGTTGTTATCTATTTTTCGTAGCCCTAAGTGAAAAAAAATATATATGGCGAAACAACGTTTGCCGGGGCAGCTAGTAATGATATAAAAAGCCTGAGGAGTACGCCTTATTACAGCGTACTGAAAGGACAAGCCACGGTATAAATCACTTATAATGATCACGGGGAAACAGTGCTGTAACTGTATAATAACGCCCTAACTTAGCAGGATACGACGAACGGATTTATGCTGTTTCAACTATCTGACCCCTCTCCTGGTTTCTCTTTCAAACACAATCTGTTGGTCTATTGTTACCAGCTGTCCGTGCTAGCCCAACTGGTATCTATTAACAGAAGATCTCCAAGTTGTAAGTTGAGGATGTAGTGACTAGAATTAAAAATAACAATATAGACTGAACACAATCACTTGACCTAGGCCCCAACTCCCAGATTCATATTACCAGACCCCCGCCACCAAGGCGAAGAGGGAGTGCCGCTGGGTTGTTTAGTGCACTGAGAAAACTGTTAATTATAAATAACCTGAATTCAGATTAAAGTATGGTGAATTCACTTTAAGTACGGAGTATAGTGATATCACCAAAATTACTATGATAATACGGTTTCTGATGATAACGGCATATAGGATGACGTGTCACCGACTTTAATAGGACGAGAATACATTATAGAAGAGAATACATTAGAGAATATAGGACAGTGAACCATTTTCTATTCAATAATTAATTTCAATAATTTGAAAAAGGAAACTATTATTTTATGTGATTAATTTTTAAGATGATGAGTATCATAATACTTCGTTATTTACACAAATAATTCGATTCCATCTTACACATTTCAATGATAGCGTAATATTACGCTATTATTGAAATAAAAATGAAAATTGAAACCTATTATTTCTTTTTTTTAGGAGAACGCACTTATT
The DNA here is from genome assembly GCA_947310845.1 of Yponomeuta plumbellus. Taxonomy (NCBI): domain Eukaryota; kingdom Metazoa; phylum Arthropoda; class Insecta; order Lepidoptera; family Yponomeutidae; genus Yponomeuta; species Yponomeuta plumbellus. Next base: position 6,058,298 of record OX371206.1, read on the forward strand.
TTATACTTATGTCATGATATTTTAAGATTACGCCAAAATGACATTTTTTTCAGTGTGGGTATACCGGGAAGTCCCACATACTCCTTCCGTACCCCGACGGGAGGAGATGCGCAACGCATTTTTCCCAGCGTAAAAAAAAGGCTCCAACTTTGTTACTGCATTATAGTTCGATGACAGATACACGTTGATTTTTTCATAACATTGACGCCCTGATTGCTTGATTTGACATGAAGCGGCAATGAAACTAAATTTCCATGTTCATGCAGTTGTCATTATACTACAATGTATTAACAGAATCTACGCCCTGGTCCCAAACTAGGATACACTGTGCTATGGTAATCAGGCAAGGACATTACAAACATGGAAAACACCTAGACTGAGGCCATTTGTACGGCGGTCCCCATTGGGAATCGAACTCACGACCTCCGTCTTGGTATGTAAGTGCTTTAACGGCTCGACTGCCTCGTTGCAGTCAAAAAACAACGTTAGGGTGCGGTTACGAAGGAACAGGTAACCCATACCGGCAAGTCAGTACGGGTCCGTACTGTTCGGTATTGGTATGTCGGTCCCAACCGTTGGGCGCTTGTGCACTACACGGAATTTTACTTTCCGGTAGTCCGATTTTTTATGGTCCGATGTAGCACGCTATTTTATATGCTAGTTTGTGCACTATACGTAATTTTACCGTCCGACATTTTAATCTTCCCCAATCCGGACCGGTTTTTTCTGGTCAGAGATGACAGCAATGAAAAACGTGTTTATGCGTGTGCACTGCGTCCGCGATATCATGATCCACGCGCTCCACACTCTCGTGCGAGAACACGCTAGAACGGTGTACACTGGCTGCACTCCTAGGATAATCATAAAAATATTTGCTGTATTAACGCAATGTATATCGTTCTCGCGTATTCTCGCACGAGAGTGTGGAGCGGGCATAATTAAGCAGTATAACAAAAACTCATAAGTAGCTGTAGACATCATCCGATAGTAGGACGTTAAAAAATAATCTTTCGTCCTGCCTCAATTTATTGTGATTTATGTAAAATGACCCTGTCAGGTACCTTTCAGTTATAAGGGGATGAACCCAATATTCTTTTTGTCTTCTATGTCTTCGCACGTAGAGTAATAAAGCTAACAACTGTCGACGTTCCAAGAAACTCATCATTCCTATTACTAGTTTAGCGTAACTACAGTCCGTTTTTTAATTCAATGCAAAAAAAATGACGCGGTGTTGCCGTTTTTGTTTTAGTTTAGTCGGTAGATTTTTTTTACCGTGAATAGAAGACTTGTGTGACCAAAATCTTTATCACATCAAAGACATTAAAGTTTTATTCCCCTAAGAGCAAAGTCTAAAAAAAAACACCTTCGTAGCACAAACAATTTTTACTTCGAAGTAAAATGGGGTAATTTGGTTTTTGCGTACTAGCAACATTCAGATATCGGATTGTATTGAGATCTCAACGAAACTGTTTAATTTTTTTGCATTGAACTAAAAAACAGACTTTAGTTTAGCGTAACTACCTGTTTGTTTCAAAGGTATCTTCCTTTATCTGCACCGCATCCGCATCGACATCCGAGTAAAGACGGACAAGTGCACAAGCTAATCATCCGCTTTTTTCATCCCACATCGGACCGTAAAAAGGCGGATTCCCGACAGTAAAATTCCTTGCAGTGCACAAGCGCCCATTCTCTATGTGCCCGTTTATAAAAGATGCAGGTTAATAATTGTCGGTACGTATAGGTACGGATTACTTGCATTGTGACATAGCGGTCGAAGTCTTTGCCTGAGTAGAGTGTGTGTACATAGATAAACGTAGATGGATAGTATATTCTTCATCGTACACATAAAATCTTCTAGAATTAAAATCTAATATTAAAAATTCTCGTGTCACAGTTTTGGTGAAAAATAGATAACAACCTATTCTCAGACCTACCGAATATACATATAAAACATCAAAATGTATGCGCATATTCCTCCGAAACGGCTTGACCGATTTTGATGAAATTATATATGTATGATCGGTAGCTAGGTCTGAGAATAGGTTGTTATGTATTTTTCATAGCCCCAAGTGAAAAAAAGGCGAAAAAACGTTTGCCAGGTTAGCTAGTACCTACATTTATAGAGTTACAGGATATATAGTAAGTACCTAGGTATTTGCAAACAAGGAAGAAAAAAATGAGCTAACTATGTCTTTTTACTTACGCTTTTACACCCTATCTTCAAAATCCCCGACAAAAGACCAAACGTACTTGTATTTGATCTCCAAAAGACCTCTACGTGAAATCAGTTTACATTTACCTCTCTAGTTTCATGAAGTCACCTAAAGCCAACTTCATCTTATTTATTAAAGGAACTCTACTCCTTTCGTAGAACGGAATGCCGTCGACACTTGGCGGGCCTACATAGAAAAACGATCGTCAAAGGAAGCCCTAAGAAAGATTATTAGGTCCTACCACAGAATACATGATAGTACACAGAAGATTCACTCCGCAAAATCAATTAAAGAAAAAGGGACTCTAGCCGCGTTACAATTAGGTGCAATTCAGATCGCACGGCGCTAAAAAAGCTACGTTATATTCACCTACATGTTGCCTCTCTTTCTACCGCGTAAATCTTACCTCCCCTCCGGCCGTTTTCGCAACTGCGTTTCGTAACTGGTTGCGAAACAAGAATGTTTATTCCTTGTTCGGAACCAGTTGCGAATCAAGAAAACTTTTTCCGAATGGTTATGTTTCGCAACCAGTTCCGGCAAAAGATTATTTTTTCCTTATTCGCAACCATCTTTGTCTGTTTCAATTTTGTTGATTCGTATTACAAACTTTTAAAAAAGATACTAACATCTACAATAATATCAATAGACAATATCTAGTCTTGACAATATACCTTTAAGAGCACGTCAGTGTGGAGAATGCCTTCCATAAAATGTTTATTTTATTTTAGTTTATTTAATTAGGTTAAGAAACTACATAAGATTATTCTTCTGGCGCCTGAATTCCTACCTTGCCACTCCGAAGTGGTCGCCGCATGTACTTACGCGTTCGATACCGACACGCGTAGTGAAACAGGCCTGGTCCTACCCCCCAGTGGCATTGAATTTCCTTCTAAATTCAATGCCAGTGGTATGCGGCAGAGAATGTGGATTGTGGAGCGTTTTGCCAGCGGGTAGAATGATGTGGTAATGAGTTACCGTTGTTTACTAAAAATACGCGAAACCATCTTGCGACGTGTAATCAATGTTTATACTTAGTCCCCATCAAGTCGTATACTCACGCCTGTATCTCAAAAGGGGTAGGCGGACTTTCCATTTGTTACGATTCAGACCGATTACTTCACAGTATCTATATTTATTTGTATAGCCCCCGTGGTGGAGTATGGCCTATACCTTCCTCAGGGAAGAGACCCGTGCCCCTCGGTGGGGACATAATGGGTTGATGATGATGATGTATAATGGGTTGTAATAACATATAACAATAACATAATAACATAATAACAATAACATAATGGGTTGATTTAGCTTCGGTGGGCTGCTTTCTGGAAAATTGCCGATGTTTTCAAATGAAAGATTCCGCGATGTCTAAAGACCAAGAAATAACCACTGTATATTACCCGTTTAATAAAGTAAACTAAGAAAGTTATCATCATCATCAACCCATTTTGTCCCCACCAAGGGGCACGGGTCTCTTCCCCGAGGAAGGTATAGGCCATACTCCACCACGGGGGCCAAGTCCGGATTGGTGGAGGCTTGTAAGACTAGTGGCTGGTCTTACTGTCAGAAGTTTTCAAGCCGCCCTAAGGCCTCTGACTTGGCTTAACGACTGCCATCTATCGACGGCAGCCGGCACCAACTGCTTAACGTGCCTTGTGAACACGGAACCGCTCGGAAAAACGCCACTAGCGTTAGTCATAGACGGTGACCCTTCCATGGACTGAACGCGCCGTATGTTGTTTAACCTTAGTGATAGTTTAAGATCACTCAGGCAGCCCAGGCTACGAGCGATTCACATTACTTTATAATTATGTACAAACATAATTATAAAGTAATGTGTGTATTGAATCGCTCGTAGCCCCGGTCGACTGAGCGAGTTTCCATAATTTCCTAGCCAAAAATTTACTTAAGTAAATATGCATCCGATTATCCGACCACTGCTCATAACGCAACGATGATTTTTTTGGTGTTGACTTCAGGTACCACTCCTCTAATTAGCCTAAACGAAAACCAGCCGTTCAGCCGTTCTAGCATGATTTTCGTTCTAGTTCTTCGAAACTTTCTCATGTACGTCTCACTGCAGGGCTAAAGCCATCTCTCAGATTTCCTTACGGTGTTTTCCTTCACGTTTAACGATTACTATTACCAATAGATCTCCACAAATGTACGTAGTTTAAAAAAAGAACCATTGGGGCATGCCGGGACTCATACTCAATTGAACTTAAAACGCTCAAAAACGTTTTCAAAATAAAAATTGAAAACGTATCCAATTCAGCCCTAGAAACGGAACAATCTGTTTCACAAATAGCGCAAACAGACACCGACGGAATGGAAAAGCATAATGTGCCAGCAGGATTTAGCAATTTAACCTTTTCTAATTAAGATAATTGTGATTGCGGTGGGCGCGTGTTTTCATATGTGAAACCAGTGGCCGTACTCTGGATGACTTTAAATAGCATTTTAAGATTATATTAGCTTCTTACTTATTGTACTATGTACAATACTGCACCTGTTCGCCTGGTAACTGGATAATATACAGGGTGTCCCGTAAATGGTGGTCCAAGCTTAAGGGGAACACAGCTCACCTAAATATCTACAACTAATAAAAATAAACTCACGCCGCTATCCCCGAGTAACTTTTATGTGTTATTTGAAAAGTATAATGGCAGCGGCCTTATTGCTTCCAGCAATTTCTTCCAGAGAACGCATGCACCCAAAGTATGTTACGTATCTATTCCATGTTGCTAGCTGACGTTACGTTCAGTATCCTTCCTTGGCATAAATAGCCAAATATTATTAGATTTCGTAATATTACAAAAAGCCCCTTTGGAGTCCAGAAACATACTAAAATAAAGTGACTTTGCACATTATGTTGCGCATAAATTGGCGGCTGCGTGACAAACAGGTCAAGCGCGAGCAGGAGTTGCGCTTTGAGGGTTTGTAACTGTAACATTTTACAGCCCGGATTAACTTACTTGGTTTTTTATCGGACCAGTCCGACCAGGGTTTTGATTCAGTTAGTGCATGACAGTTGCATGGACAGGTCGCGTGACGTGTTTATTAATTTCATTGATGCCTAGAACTATTGATACGCGTTGACTTGAAGCGCCAATGAAAAGCAAACGACGCATTCATGCAACTGACATGGTACTGCAATGCATTAGTAGAATCAGGTCCCAGGCTTCGCTCTAATTGCGGGCTTAATCATGGTGAGCAGAGATGGAGCAAGCGTCGTAGGTTGCTTGTTTCAGACTATTATACGTAAGCTTCGCCTTGTAGTAGAAAATAATTACGATCTCACTACGGATATTGGAAGAAAACTATGTTGGAGCTCATGTTCAATATTAATAATAATAACATCCATACAACACAATCGCTTGAACTGGTCCAAACTAGGGTAGGATACTCTGCGTTATGGTAACCAGGCAAGGACATTACAAACATCGAATAACACCCAGACTGAGGCTATTCCTACAGATATATGCCAGCCCCCAATTTTGATTGAACCTACGACCTATTTCTCGGTAGCTAAGCGCCTTAACGGCTCGACCAACGAGGCAACCATAGCATGCCTATAGCATAGATTAGAACAATTTTTTTTGATACTAGAATTATTTTACATAGCAGTAGCCGTGACTGCGTTTGCATCATTGTATTAGCCCTTAGCCTATGGGCTAAATAGGATAAATAATACATTCATTCATAGGCTCATAAATTTATTGCACATTATGAATTTAAAATTTATAATTTAAATACATAGTTTTAAGCATTCTGTAGTGGTATACAGATACTAGTTAAGTAACTACGACTGCAATTAAAATCAAGTTGAAATCAAAATTTCACCTTGATATGAAATGAAAAATAGCAAGCGATATTATAAATAATAAACGTATTCAAAACTTATCGGGGCTAGAAGTCAGGCTTGCTCTCCGGATTTCTCATGTATTAAATAATTAAGATCTTACTTTGCATATGACTTAAGGTAGATACTAGCATCAACTGTAAGCCGATGCCGCCAATTTTCTGCGGTAAAGTTACCGCAGAAAATAGGCGGCAGCTTCCGCTAACAGTGGGACAGGATGCGGATATTGAGTTACCGGGAACTTTCCTTTTTAGTTTCAATGGGCGTTTTTCCTTTCTTTTTTTTTCTTAGTTCCTTGAGATACACTAGATGGCGCCATTCGTTTCTTCATACGAATTTGTGATTCGTTGCAATCAATGTCAAAGTCAGTCCACAGATCACTAAACAAGAGAAGGAACCAGGGTTGCTATTCGGACGAGGTTTCTCGTAATAAAAATAAAAATTCAAACCCACAATCCATAGCAAAGACTCCAAAGTATCCAAAAGCGCACTTATCACCAAACGACAACAGCATTTTTTCTTCTAGGTAACCAACCATCACAAATTCCACAGAACCATAGTATTATTTTTTGCTTTGACGTTTATTATTACGGTACGGCAGCGCCACCTAGGGATCCTTTTAAAACTAAATTTGACATAAGGAAAAACGCTCATTTTAACACAGCAAGATGCATCGATCAAGATAGGCTTATAACCTTATTTAGTAATCAGACCTTAAACAGAGCCCACAGATTGCCTTGTTCTTTCACAGCGATCCGTCAGAAGTCTCGGCCAACGTTTACCAACCGCTTTCACAATGCCCCAGGCTCGTCAGGGCTCGACCCGTATCGGCCGAAGTAAGGATAACATGTCCAGGTGGGGGTTCTAGATCCCGCCAGCGATAATTTGAAATGTTTGTGCGGTGCTAGATGAGACTAGATGAGACTAACACTGGACCGGATGGGTTGGCGTGAAAAAGAAGAGGCCTATGTCCAACAGTGGCCTCTATTTACGGGTTGATTAGATAGATAGATAGTGCGGTACTTCCCAGACGATGGACCATCTCTCATCTCCTGCAACACCTGCACTCAGGAGACCCAATGATTGCAAGTGATAAAGCAGTCAGCGTCGCAAAGTTCTGGGCCGCAACTGACTAGTTGGGCAACTGTAAGACTTTGATAAAAAATGTTTTGCCATCGACCCGCTAAAAAGAAGAAGCATGTTCTGCTATTTGTGAGATATCGTAAATACAAGTCAATCTTAATCTTAGGAACATCATCGGAGAAACGAAATTCCATCGAATTCGTCGGCTCGGTTACATAGATGGTATGCGAGAGAATCGGCCGGTAAAGAGGGCATACCTGGAGCTGTCAAGCTACTAAAGACTGGTTGGCCGCCCCAGATAGTTTTTTATTTGCTACCTTTTTCTGCACTAGGTACATTCGGCACCAAGGCGCGGCTAAAATTGGCATTAAAAGTACATTGACAATCAACAAGCAGAATGTAAATTATTTACGTTGAAATAATTTTCCGATTTTTGATATCACTGTAAGTATGAAGTGGCCAATGACCTGTGTAACAGCAAGGCCTCGATTCTGTTCATGCATTACAGTTCGATGGAATCGCTGGAATCGCTCGTAGCCTGGGCTGCCTGAGTGATCTTGAACGATCACTAAGGTTAAGCAACATTCGGCGCGTTCAGTCCATGGATGGGTCACCGTCTATGACTAACGCTAGTGGCATTTTTTCCGAGCGATTCCGTGCTTCGCAAGGTACGTTAAGCAGTTGGTGCCGGCTGCCGTCGATAGATGGCAATCGTTAAGCCAAGTCAGAGGCCTTTAGGGGCGGCTTGAAAACTTCTGACAGTAAGACCAGCCACTAGTCTTACAAGCCTCCACCAATCCGGACTTGGCCCCCGTGGTGGAGTATGGCCTATACCTTCCTCAGGGAAGAGACCCGTGCCCCTCGGTGGCGACATAATGGGTTGATGATGATGAATGAATTACAGTTCGATGACAGATACACGGGCGAGTCACATGACGTGTTTTTTCATTCCATTGACGCTTAGAAGGTTTGATATGTGTTTGCGCGTAAACTAGAAGTGAAAATGAAACTAAATCGCCACTCAGCAGCAGTCATGCAGTTGTCATTATACTACAATACGTTAACAGAATCTATGTCCTGAAGTCGACAAGTGACAACTGCTTGTGTCGGAGCCCAAGAAGACCTACTGCGGGTCACTGAGCCAGAGGAGTAAGTAAGTAATCTTATGTGGCCTCCACACTGCTCGCGAAGTTGACCGAGGTTAGGCGAATACGATAGTGTGGAGTGGCACTTCGTCATACTTCGTCCAACCTCGAGTGTGTAGCGACGTACTTCGGTCAACTTTCCTGAGTACTATGTCGAGGAACTTCGCGAGTAGTCTGGAAGAGGCATTAGGATCGTGGGTTGCGCCCTTGGGGCGGGGCGGCCCGATACCATTGTTTACAAAAGTTCACTTTCTTTCGCAGCTTTTACCAAACTTTACTTTGGCTGTATCTCTGGCTGGGGGTATCGAATGTCATTTATTTCAATATGTTTAGCTTGCTTTTACAGTGTCAAAGTGACTACTTTTTTAATACAGTTACGGAAGTTCTTTAAATCTGTATATTCGTATATAAACATAAATACCGCTTCAAAGACAAGCAAGATGTCTCGACACGTACAGTCACGAGCAATATTATGTATACACTGTTACATTTTCTAAGAATCTTAACTAAAAACAATCTAGAAAGAAGTGTACGACAATTTGTCCTATGTAACTAATGGTCACATAATGTAGGACAAATTTTCGTTCACATGTGCAGTACAAAACAAAATGTGTATGTGGTACAAAAAAATGTGACAGTGTATATAATATATTATTGCTCGTGACTGTACTCTCCGCTCATAATACATACCTACATAAACTTCACAAGCCCCCTATTAATTTATCCATTGTATCAAAAAAATCATTTGCCATGTGTGTAGACATTTATAACCAAACCATTTCAAAAACTCAAATGTAAAAACTAATATCTTCAAAATGATGACAAAGGTATGGCTATCAGAACGTTGTTTTCATAGTTTAAAAGAGTTCTTTAAACATAAGTAATATAATTTAGATTTTTAATTTTGTTAAAATGTAGATTTTTAAAGTTTATTTTATTAGAATGTTATGCTTAATAGAAAACCTATTTTGACAATTACTACGAGAATAAAATGTGAATACTACTGTAAGGATGTATGTGTACAGGAGAAGTCTGTTCGCAAATTCCACTCATTGCGTAATTGCACCCATGTATGATTCACAATAAATACTCTTTCTTTCTTACTTTGAAAGAAATATGAAATACTATTTTGAAAGTTCAATAAATTTACAATCTCTGAAAATAGTAATTTCAGCGGAATCCCTCAGGCATATTCATACTAAAATGTAACAAAATCGCAAGTACATAAAATTGAACTACCTATTCCGACCCCTTATTATAGCGGTAACACCGCGTCGTTTTTTTTTTGCATCGAATTAGAAAACGGACTTACAACGGTACACCGAAAAAACAAATAGTTTTCTATTAGTGTTTCTACAACCAAATTTAGCTAGCCCAGGTACAGTCGACAGCACGTCAATCTTCACATTTTAGTTGCAAAGTCGCCCGTAATGCAACGGAGTAGAGTGCATGGGTGTATACCATGATGTGCTGCCGACTGTACTTAGTTCCAGCTTGTTCGTTGGGTCCAATTTACTTTTCGTACTACCGTGTGGTCGGCTTAATTATTAAAACTGCTAGTTTTAACTAGCAACGTTCGGCCTTTGTAGGAGCAAACATAATGTTCACAGCGCGCCATTTTGTAGTTTTGCAACCAAAGAGCCTCAAATAATGAAACTTCGCAAGGCCCGGCTTATAATGTAATTCACGTTAAGAATTGTTTGTTTTATGCTCCTAAATGTATACTTTATAAAGTATTTGAATCTATTAATAAGCATAATAGCTCTGTACAACAAGTTTCGCTTGACCTGAAGCACGTACACTCGTTTTTTTCTTTGAATTTTGCGACCGCGAAATGTGTATTTATTTTATATATTTATAACCTTTATTCCCAATACACGTACTTGACTTTTTGTCGGAAAAGTCCGACCAGGGCCTAGATTCTACTAATGCATTGTACTACAATGACAACTGCATGATAGTGGCGATTTAGTTTCATTGCAGCTTCAAGTCAAGGCGAGCACGAGTAAAAATAATTCTTGGCGTCAATACATTTAAAAAACATCTCACGTGACCCGAGCATTTAACTTTAATTGAACTGTAATGGATTAACAGAATCGAGGCCCAGGTTTCGCTCTAATTTGCAGAGCTTCTTATGGTGAGCAGAGACGGAGCTCGCGTCGTTGGTTGCTAGTCTTTGACTTCATCATATTTATTTTATTGAGCACTAGCTGTCCCGATAAACTTTTAAACTTTTCTCACCATTTAAACCTTCCCTGGAATTCTAGAAATATAAAAAACAAAAAATCAGCCAAATCGGTCCAGCCGTTCTGGAGTTTTAGTGAGACTAATGAACAGCAATCCCTTTTTATAAATAAGAAAAAGAAGATTACCAACAAGAGTTGTTTAGTAGTAAGATAACTCTTTTAGTGACATTTAGTTTTGGTAGACCCAAATAGATAGTAAATACGAGCATAAGCCAGTGAGCTTAATAACAACAGTAACTTCCATAAAACACAATCACTTGACCTGGTCCCAAACTAGGATACCATGTGCCAGGCAAGGACATTACAAACATGGAAAAACCCCCAGACTTAGGCCATTTGTACGAATGTACAACGGCCCCCAGTGGGAACCGAGCCCACGACCTCTTTCTTGATAGCTAAGCGTCTTAACGGCTAGACCAATGAGGTAGTCAAATACCTAAAATACATAAAATTTTCCTAAGCACTACACATTCTAGAATATTATCCGCAAACACTTAATTGATTTTTGTCGTAAGAGTAGGACCAGGTTTCGATCTGATTCGCAGAGTTTAATCAAGTAACTGTATCCGGATAATATTCAAGATTGGTGGAGGCTTGTAAGACTAGGGTCTTTGACGACCTCTGTGGCGCAGCGGTTAGCGCATCTGCCTACCATGCGAGAGCTCCCGGGTTCGAATCCCGGCTGGGGACAAAAAAAAAACCAGGTCTTGGATGTTTACATGTTTGTGACGTCGTGATGTTGTGACTGTGAACCAGAAGCAATGCATGTGCCTGTATGTAAATGTTATGTTACTCTCAGAAGTTTTGAAGGCGCCCAGAGGAAGGTACAGATAGGCCATACTCCGGAGGTGGAGTATGGCCTAGTGGGCCTATAGCTTCCTCAGGGAAGAGACCCGTGCCCCTCAGTGGGGATATAATGGGCTGATGATAATGATGATGATGATTAAAGAACTTAAATAGCCCATCTTCCTTTTGGACTCCGTCGAAGACGGGCCAAAAGTCTAGTAAAGCAACGTTTTTCGCTTCTCATTATTTACTTAATTATCCGACCGGATGTACCTATGTACGCGCGAGCATTGCCCAAAACAGGCATCCCCAGTTGCCGCTGGCCGTAAGTTATTATCTTTATTGTTTGCTGTTCAAAATAATGAACTTCCTATTGTTTGTTTCTGACACAAATTGGGGTTAATGAGAGTTGACTTCACAAAATATTGATAATGTCGGGAATGTGTAACTTTTTAATTGAAATTTTCGTAAGCACTGTTAAGCGATTCTCCTTTGGATGATATTTCGTTATAGTTGAACAAAGTCATTGTAATTACCACTCCATGTGATTTTAATAAGAGCTAATCTCATTAGAAAAAAAATCTACTTTAGCTAAAGTAATACCATCGCGACTAAACCGGGTGCTTAAAAAAATACTTCATCATCATCAATTGAGCAGCAAACATTCAAACATTGATTTGTCACATTGTCTGACGAAAATGACCTGGCGACAGTAACTTGTACAATTGATAAAATACTACATTTTTGCTTATTCATTCTCGTGCAAAACATTCTTTGGCATCTATGATTTCATATTAAAATCTACTGTTTCAAACAAACAGTATTTTCTCTAGAGTTCCGTTTCATCTTTCCGTGTACCCAACAATCTAAGCCGGTGGACAAATCACTGTTTGAATGTTTGCTCCTCAATTATTCTATACATATGTATTATCCTGTGAGTACCTACCTGTTGATATCATATCCTGTTAATAACTGGAGAGTACTTAAGAAATAGCATAATAGGAAGAAATCTTGAAGCGTCGGAGAAGCACCAACAAACGGGTCTATAAACGTGTACATAATGAACTATACAGGGCGTCCCAAAGTTATGGGACATGAAGGGAAAGGACCTTAAACATCGTAGATAGGGTATTTTGCTGAAAGAAGACTTTATGTTATTTTTATAAGTTAGTAATTCTGCATTCAAAGATTTTCTAAAAATTACTTGCCTCGTCTGGGAATCGAACCGACTCAAATGTAAAAAAAAACATCCCTACTTTTATGATGCAAATCGAAAGCATGGCCAAAAAATAATAACTCTTCTGAAGTAACATAGTATTTTAAAAGAAAAAAACAGCGTAAAATTAATAATTTTAATCAAATAAAGAACAAACATAAAATGACGTTAGTCAATTAAGAATGGCATCATAAAAGTAGGGGTGTTTTTTTTACATTTAAGTCGGTTCGATTCCCAGACGAAGCAAGTAATTAAAAAATCTTTAAATGCAGAATTACTAACTTTTAAAAATAACATAAAGTCTTCTTTCAGCAAAATACCCTGTCTACGATATTTAAGGTACTTTCCCTTCATGTCCCATAACTTTGGGACGCCCTGTATAAACTACAAAATTACTTCTAAAAAAGAACTATTTTCAGACTGCCTCAATCTAGTCCACAATGCCTGATTGCTTACCTAACAGAAGTTCTTGTTGTACATCAATCAATGGGCCAAGTTCTAGACCAGCGAATACATTTTGGACACCGAGACCAAAATGTACTTCTTCAATACTATGTCGGTACAAATATCAAATTCAGAGGTCATATTAGTTTAAATTATTTCTGGCTTTTGGTGCTGTGGTGTTTACAAGTCGGTATTTATTTTTTCATTTTTAAGAATACTGAAAAAAGTTGTGTGACTTGCAAATTTACTGAAATACGTTTGAGTTCAACGGAAACTTCGTTAATTTGTTAAAGATAAGTTTGGAGACCTTTTAGCATATTTTCGGGATAGTGTCGCCAATTAGGTGCTTATACTGTTGAACTTGTTACTAACTTTAGCTTATTGTATCATGTAGAGTTATTATAATAAGTTTTAGAGGGCCATTCTATCAAATATACCTATTGGCTCGGAAGGACCAATTCAAAGTTTGAGATATCAGCATTAGAAATAAACAGAACTCTGTTTCATAAAGTTACAACTATGTAGTGTCAGTCATTTGCAATCAACCAAGCATCACGATTGCTCGTTTGTTTCCAGGCTTACCTACAATGATTTATTTTACCGGCAGCGAGAATATGGTTGCTTATTTATTTTATTTTGTTTACTAGGCATCAATCACTAGAACTGGGCCCACGTTTTGCCGAGTTTATTAGGTCCCAAACGTGACAAGTGGCAAGCCTGTCGCCGTTATCCGAGCACAATTTGTCAGCGAATGGTGTTGCTGTACAAACAAACAAATGTACGTAACTAAAAGTCATTGGTACATGCGTGGTTCGAACCCAGACTCTCATGATCGAGAAGCAAGGGTCAACCCCACTACGCCACCACCCCTTTTTTTAATTTGAAAATTTTAATATAAGCTTATTTTTTTAATTAGCCGTGACTGTGTCCCACTGCTGGGCAAAGGCCTGCCATTTAGATGCTCTATGGACTACTACAAAAATAAAAAAGTCGGCATAAAAGAGCGATTCCAAGTAGAGATGTTTCGCATTGTCGGCATGATGCTACTTATTGTAATAAAATATCTAAAAGTCGGCACATGGCGATAGTCGGCATCGCGCTACTGAATCTCCTTGGCCAGCTCTTCCCACCCAGGTAAATATAAAGTCAGGTCGCACCATCTTCGCCTCAATCTTCAGCGTCGCTGGTAGCCGTCGCACGACACCCAATGTATCATTAAGGTTGAATGAGTATTTTTAAACTAGATTGATATTCAAAGTATATTCATCCACATTGAAATACCTACATAGAAAAACTAAATAAGGTAGTTGTTGTTTCTTTGTATGTAGTTTGGTCATCTGACATCTGATAACAGCTTACTAACATGTAGTTCGTGTACGAGAAACAGGGTTAATGAACGTAAGTTATAAATCAAAAGTCATCACATTGGTTCGAACCAGCGTCCACCAGAAAGTGAGGCAAATGTTTTACCAACCGCGCTATTACCACTTCGAGGTACAAAAGTTAACAAATGTCTTCTATTAGAAACTAATTGTGTTTACCCGAATAAAGGTACGGCGAAAAACGAGGCGCAAAAACAATGAATACTATAGTAATGGGCCTATTCTGCTAACGAATTTTCTGTCACTGGTAACCGCTGATTTATCTCCACAATTTGCTTTATCTGCATTGTTTTGCGTTCTCCTGAAATCTTAATCCCTGAAAAGTAGGCAGGGATACGAACCCTTGTTCCGTTCAAATGGCATAGTTATCTAGGGACAACCTAGACAGGGTTATTTCTGAAACACCTACGTAATTCCTCAGATCCTCAATTCCTCAGAAACTGACAGTTAGTCGGATCTCAGTCAATGACGTTTTTCCGTGCATGACGTGCCTATTTCCTGTCTTGTAGACTCGTTTCTTTCTTTTTCACTTTGAAAATAATTAAACCAAAATAACCCTGGGTACATTGAATTAGTTTTGCCTTTGAACAGTTTTATCTGCGTCTGTTGGCTGTAGGTACTGTAGGTGCAGCATTCGACATAAAATTGATCTCTTAATGAAATCGAGGAATCCAATTAAAGTTTGTGAACCGGTTTACTAGTCGTCAAAGGATAAATCAATAAGCTTAGCTTTGAACTGAACTCGATAACTAATGCACTGCTTTTGTCACTCTGCGTTTACACCAAGCAGAGTCAACTCCGTAAACTAAAGTTTTGGCCATGCTGCATTGGCCAATTTTTGAACGGAAAGTTATGCTTTCAATACATTTATATTTATCACATTTGTAAATAAGTCTATATTTCTTTAATATATACTTTAAAAAGCCTTGACCTTAAATTACTTTTCTATGACGTCAGCAAACATAGTACGAGTATGTATATGAATCGTTTGCCTTGCTTACTTCAAAAAAGAAAATAAAAACGGCATTTGTTTTGTTTTTATTTAGGCAGAGACTATTTCTTTAATCTCTACCTTATACTGCCCTGATGACGTCACAAACACCACAATTTTAGAAAAATATTAAAAATAAATATAGTGAATAAAACTCAAAAATACCAAACATCACGAAGGGACATAATATCAAAATCACGTTTCCTAGTATGAACTCCAGCCTCTCACATAGGATTAAGTCCTGATTACGTTTAATTTTGTTAAAGTTTATTTTCTTGTATAATATGTCTATTAAGTATTTAAGTATATAATTCATATTATGTAAGAGCACGTTTAAAGTATTAGAGATCCTGCTCACTGCAGCAACAAAAGACGCGCGTGCAAACGCAGCATTGTTTAGAATTCATTATCGTGAAGTCGAATTCAAAGAAGAGTTCTCACAGGAAGTTTCGCTCTTTGGTCTTTGACTTTACAAAATTCTAAAGTTTGCTGTTTAAGGCTAGGTTCGAGTGAATGGATTTGTACTTGTGACAAGTTGGGGAAGAAGTGGGTTTTATAAAAAGTCGGTGAGCTGACCGAGTCTGATATGTGCATTAGCTCAACTGAAAGCCAGATACCGTATGTGCAATTGTACACATAACCACTTTTTCAGCTTTCGATATGCACATAGTTGAGTTTGCTGTTTGTGAAGTAAGCGTCATCTACACATAGGGGTTTTTTGACTACATATTGAAAAACAATGACATCAAGTAAAGAAAAAAAATACTCAAAAAATGCAAATAATCCGATTTGGTCGGCGCACCGATCTAGTGACAATATAGACTCATGTTTGCATTTTTTTATGCTGTTAGGTTTAAATATAGCGGCAACAGAAATCAGAAATGTATTTCAACGTAAAGAATTTACGTTCTGTTTGTTGTATGTCAATGTACTTATAATGTTAATGTTAGCCGCTGCCTCAGGGCCGAGTGTAGTGGATAAAAATACAGCAAAAAAAAAAAAACTCCACTCTGACCATCTTTTCTCAAATCACCTTAAATCTAGACCAGTATGAATATCCGTCTACCAAGAACCTCAAGACCCATTGGCATGAGTGCGATCAATACTTGCAAAGTCAAACATAATTTTAATAATTATAAGGTAATAAAATACTAATGCTGCGGCCAGACACACGGACGGCACCCGTTCACGAGCATAACGCAGGAGTCAGCCATCGCCAGTCTCAACCATATTAGAGGGAGATAGGCGACCCGGCCAACGCGCCACAATTTGCATGGCCTTTGGCAAACTTGTGTGATCAAGTTCTTATCAGTTATCTAAAATAATAGAATAGTTTTTGGTATGCAATCACAGCGTCTGTACCTACATTTATATAAAATTTATAAAAAATATTAATTCCACTGACTACAGTAGCTCGTTGTGGAATTGGTTTACAAAGAAAATGATATTCATAAACTTTCAACTAACTCATGAGATAGCATAGTGACAGACGGACGTACAGACAGCGGAGTCACAGTAATAGGGTCCATTTTAAAGTTTGGTTACGGAACTCAAAAAATCACGAGTAGAGTGCGACAAGTGAATAAACCATATTGATACTTTTGCTTAACTTGATTATTTGTTTAATTAGTTTGGAGTCTCCAATGAATTTTGTCCAAACATAAATAAACATAAACAAAACGAAAACATTAACTACATCAAAACCAACATTTCCACTCCACCAAAAACAGGGATAATAAAGATGCACCACATAAACTTATAAACATTTATTAATGCTGAACCATAATCAAAATCTGATTCATATCTTTTTTCTCAACATCTTAGAGTTTTGACTAAGTCTTCGATCTGAAGTTTAACATTTTCGTCATCCGACAGACCTTACAACAAGAAATAATTCATGTTTGCTTTAAAACATTATTACTCGTATGTACATACTAAAACATAGGTAAAATTATGTTGAATAGAAACAAAAGCTTTTTTCTTGTTTAAATCTAAGACGAGTATCAAACTGTTTGGGCTGTACTACTTGCAGCTGAAATACCTAAGTTTGACAGTCAGAGTGTGGCCATATGAAGAATTCGAAATAAATCGCAGACTCTATAATGACGGACGACTCTGTATAGGTTAG
This sequence comes from Yponomeuta plumbellus, assembly GCA_947310845.1. Lineage (NCBI taxonomy): Eukaryota > Metazoa > Arthropoda > Insecta > Lepidoptera > Yponomeutidae > Yponomeuta > Yponomeuta plumbellus. Next base: position 6,075,788 of record OX371206.1, read on the forward strand.
TCAAAAGTAATTTTTATTATTTTTCAGATTTTTAATATTAACACCTAATTTAGGGGTAGGTAATGCCAGAGAACCCTCCTTAAGTTTGGTTTTATCGAGGAAACAATGAATTGCTTTATTAATTAACTCCAAAAGCGATAACTTGGCACATCTCATAATATGTTTGGTCGAAAATAGAGTGTTTGCGTTTAGATGATTTTGGAATTCTACACCAGCGAATTAGTAAGTTGAAGTGGCAGTGGGCGGGGCACATAGCACGCAGAACTGATGGCCGATGGGGCCGAAAAGTTCTCGAATGGAGACCACATATCGGCAAGCGCAGCGTAGGACGACCAGCCACAAGATGGACAGACGATCTCATCCAAGTGGCGGGAAGACGCTGGATGCAAGCCGCTTCCGACTGGTCTTTTTGGAAATCCATGGAGGAGGCCTATGTCCAGCAGTGGACTTCTTGTGGCTGAATGACGATGATGATGATGCCACCTAAAGGGTTAAATGAACTCAATGTCTATTATTATAATATTATTCAACCAATCGTACAAGGCAATATTCCAAGAAGAAGGAGACCAAGGCCTAGATTCTGCTAATGCATTGTAGTACATTGACAACTACATTAATTCATTCATTGCCGCTTCAAGTCTACGCGCTGACACATATCAAACAATCTAGGCGTCAATTATATAGAAAAGGTTTACTAATGTATTGCCAAAAATCGTTTCCCAAAGTATTACTTCCCAAACTATTTTCCGCAAATTATCACTTGGCAAAAAAACATTTCTCAAAACAACTTAAAGCAAATAAACAGTTAGCAAAAGTTATTATGGCAAGTTATTGTTTACCAAATAAATACTTGGTCAAAATTCATTTTACCAAAGAGGCAACAAGAGGCAAGGTAAGAACGCATCAAAGTCGAGTCTGTTTTCGATCTTACATAGAGAACCTAACGCTCCGACGCGCTCCGCTTCGCTACGCGCGTCGTCGCACCTATATTTCTGTTGTCACGTATTCTTTACATCGCCGACCCCCCGTTCCATTATTTGAAAATAACACTTGCCAAAATAAAACGTTGGCATTATAAACGTTTGTCTTAATAAAACTTGACGCAGTAAAATTATGCGAAATGATAATTTGACCAAATGAATAAAATGCGAAATGAAAACTTGCTAAAGTTTCATTTGGGAAATGAAACTGATGCCATAAGTTTATTGGGAAGTAAAATTTGGCGAAAAATACTTTGGCTGAACGGCGGTATCCCTATTGAAAAACACGTCACATGACCTGACCGTGTATTTGTCATCGTACTGTAATGCATTAAACGAATCGAGGACCTAGGGGACTACACAACTTACGATTGCGGTTTGAATGAATAGTGTTAGAGGGCCTACAAGTCACGCTATCTGGTACCGCTCTTACGTTACAAGATTAGCTATTGTCTTGTAACCGGGTAGCTAAATGGAGTAGCTAGCTGGGGTACTATCGGCTAGAAACGAAAGCACTCGATTGCTAATAAAGTATCACTATATTAAACTGAATAACAATAGAAATGATTGATGAAAAATGAGAACGCGTGGCGCGGCTGATTGGTAGTTACGAACTAAAGTCTGTTTCCGCGCTAGTTAGGTGAATTGATGGAAATGCTGACTGGACAAAAGATGTGCGGTGGCACCGTTCAAATAGAGCACCGGACGACAGCACGTCAATCTTCCCCTTTTTGTTGCAAAGTCGCCCGTATCGCAACGGAGTAGAGCGCATGGGTGTATACCATGATGTGCTCTCGACTGTACAAATAGAGCACCGGTTCCTTGTTTGTATTGGCAGCCTCAACAAGCATGATAGCTAAATTGGGTCCAATTAGTTCTCTGCTAGGACACGGCATACAAAGAAGGAGATTTATTCGGTTTTCTTTATTACAACTCGATTCCTTAGAACGCAAAACAAAGCCGATTAAAATTTACATACTTATCTAGTGACTTGGTCTAAGCGGTGCAAAGTTTTCTAGTGAAAAAATAACAAAACTACTGAAACTATATTTTATTTTATTTTGTGTCCTATATCCCATGTAATATCATCATCATCATCATCATTCAGCCACAAGAAGTCCACTGCTGGACATAGGCCTCCTCCATGGATTTCCAAAAAGACCGGTCGGAAGCGGCTTGCGGCGGTATAATATAATACAACGCAACAAATAACTTGTAGATGAATGATTAATTAATATTAATGGCGGAGCGGAGCGGTATTTGCACAGTATTTCTGACTATTCGCCAATATCACTGAACATTCAGCATTTTCGTTAAAAGGCCCTGTTTGCTTATTTGCTCAAATTATGTACCTGTCTTTTTGTAGGCAAAAAAGACCTGAATAGCAAATAAAAATATATTCACCTGCGTGGAGTAAGCAAACGAGGTATTATAAGTATGACCTACATATTCCAAGTTAAAGCGACTGGTGCTTATTTAAATATATTGAAATAATTAAAAGTAAGTCGAATGAACAATGATAGGAACAACTTTGACGTTCATTAAGTAAACATTTTGTCTGAATTATGAATGAAATATTTTAATTTTAATTTAGCTGGGCAAGACTCGCCACCGAGTGGGTGGCAAGACGACGGTGGAGGGACGATATCGACCAACATCTGCTGTAGGACCGAAAACTCTGGATTGAGCTGGGGGAGGCTTTTGCTAATGACGACCTCTGTGGCGTAGTGGTTAGCACATCTGCTTCCCATGCAAGAGGTCCCGGGTTCGATCCCCGGCTGGGGAGAAAAAAAAACCTCCAGGTCTTGGATGTTTACATGTTTGTGACGTCGCTGTTTCTGGTTCCCACCACACAGGGTATCCTAGTGCGGGGCCAGAAGCAATGTATGTGCCGGTATGTAATTGTTATGTTATGTTTAAATGTTATGTTATGTTATGAATGGGACACAATAACACAATAATAGAAACAACGTAAAAAAAAGTAGAACAAATAAGGTAATTGGCTAGTAAAGCGCTGAAGTATGCGAACAGCTCAGACAGTAAGATTTCCTTACGATGCTTTTGCTGCTACAACTGCACATGCCTGGATTCGAGCAGATGACCTCCCGAATGTGAAACCAGCGTTCTAGCGCTGCGCTGACATAGCTTTTTTGCCAATCCGCGCTGGGTCCTCTATACGAGGCTATCAACGCCAAAGTGGTGTAGCCCCAGACTATTTAGTAAAACATAATTTTCTTCTTCTTCTTATATATAAAAAAGGATTGCTGTTCGTTAGTCTCACTAAAACTCGAGAACGGCTGGACCGATTTGGCTGATTTTTGGTTTTTTATATTTCTAAATTCCAGGGAAGGTTTAAATGGCGAGAAAACTTACGAAAACTTTGGCAGTACGAAATTTGCCGGGACAGCTAGTGAGGAATAAAATTTGGTTGAATTGTTTTTGTGTCTTTTGCGAATTTCATTTGTTTTAAATCTGTTTTTGGGTACAAAAAGGTGGCTTACTCGATTATTGCACTGAAAATTTATATTGAAAAGAATATAATTATATACAACAAAACCGTAACCAACGTAAATTGTGGGTTACACCACTTTTGCTTTGATAGCGTCTCTGTCTCGGAAAAAGCATGTGCTTTGAGCGCGCGAAACTACTTGTAAAATTATAAATACAAAAAGTAAAAAAACATAACTCTCTTAACAAATCAAAAAATGAAGCCATCGCCTAGTTTCGTTATTGCTGAATATACTGCTGCCACATACCGCCATTTTTAAAGTTAGGTACTCTAAAACGTAAATGAATAACTCTATGTGAGTTGAAAACTCTGTTAATTGAGTTTAAAATTGTCTTGAAAATAATGAAAGTGGAGTGTCTTTGCTCGATTCATCCCCACATAATATCGTAGTCGTATCAACTCTGAAACTTTCATTATAAAAACATTTTGATTATATAATGATCATTTTTTTTTATTTTTTGTTTTTTTTTTGGTGTAAAAGACAAAAATATTTTTATCTTGTCCTATGCTAACTTAATTAATTAAAGTGAAAAAAAAAAACAATTAAGCCGCTAGCCGATCCACCCCACGAAAATTCTACATTGCAGGTGAACCATTTTATTATTAGACTTGTTTCTCTATTCTCTATTCTATCTCTCTCTTTGCATTAGTTCATATTTGTAAGTAAATAAGGAATGTAGTTTTGTGAATACTACTGTACGAAAAGCGAAAGCGGTGGTGGCGTAGTGGGGTTGACCCTTGCTTCTCAATCACGAAGGGTCTGGGTGCGAACCACGCATGTATCAATGACTTTTAGTTACGTACATTTTGTTGGAAATGGCTGGAAGAAAATCCTTTTTTAAAATTAAGCTCGCCTTTGTGCAGATCTCTTTCTTGAGCAATAAATTATTTTCAAAATCAGAATCAAAAATACTCCGAAAATTATTTGTTTCGATTTAGTCTCTTTACAGTTGATAGATTCCCACAGCACATTTAATTTTAATTACTTCACTGTTTTGATGAGTGATGTTAGATGATAAGCGACTAAGCTTTGATGAAGGACAAATTGCGTGTACATGCTCGGACTTTTAATAGAATTCATATATTTTTGCGGTGGTGGCGTAGTGGGGTTGATCCTTGCTTCTCGATCATGAAAGTCTGGGTTCGAACCACGCATGTACCAATGACTTTTAGTTACGTACATTTGTTTGTTTGGACAGCAACACCTTCGCTGATAAATTGTGCCCGGATAACGGCGACAGGCTTGCCACTTGTCACGTTTGGGACCTAATAAACTCGGCTAAACGTGGGCCCAGTTCTAGTGATTGGTGCCTCTGTCTACCCCCTCGGGGATAACAAGCGTGAGTTTATTATTATTATTTTTAATGTACGATAATTTCTTTCATCTATGTCAATACTGTAGAGTCGATAACATAATATCAACCTACATATGCATTCACTCTATTCGATTCAATACATTGACTCCGAGTTGACTGCAGGTGGCACTTCATTTCAATGGGCTTGGGCGCACGCAACAGCGTTTCTTTGGTAGCAGGTTTCGAATGAATGCAATTTCAATTATGAATGGAAACAATGAAAAAGTGCTCGAATTTAATTAAGCTTTAGATTGCATCTGAAAGTCAATAGTTATTAAAGGAAAAATATTGGCAAATGGTTATTTTTGTTTATTATTATACCTACACTTTTTTCAACTGACTTTCGATTCAAAAGCGACGCGTAGTCTACGTCATTATTCTCTTTGGACCATGAAAATATCTTTAACCTTCGATAGTATATAGTGGATGCGTTTTTATCTCTCCATAAAAATGGTTTTTCATCCCATCTATTCGACACTTGGTTTGCTTTTAAGTGCACCAAAAGGTAATAAATAAACAATAATAATAATAAATAAATTCTTTATTTCAAAGTACTGGTTACAAAAATAGAAATAACATAGAGTTCAACCATTCGGTGTGAATAGAAGAACCCAAATGATATTAGTTGGTATCTGGTGCTATAGCTAGGTTATCATCTAACCTGTATTTATAACACACAGGCCCGTTCCTCATTGCGAGTCTGTCTTATTAAGAAAATTACAGAGGTGTGCACCAAAAGGTAGTGTTTGATATAAAAAAACTTTTAGCGGGCAGTAATGAGTTTTACACTCCCTCTGCTCGAAATGATGCATTTTCATGCCCTAATTTAGGACCCTAAACACGCTATTGTTGTTCAAGCTAAGATGCATCAAAGTAAATAGACTCAAAATTCTAATTACCTTTAGGTACCTTTAAGTTAATGGACTCAAAATCCAATTTTGAATTTATATACTAATGCACTCATTAAGAAGTCGGACTTCTCTTTAACTCTTGAGGATTCGTCCTATATCTATTTTGCTCCAACCCAAGCAATAAGTTTTAAAACCGAGTTTGGAACTACATACTTACTGAACTTCCAAACTCTTTGCTGCAAAACTTTTAAGTACCTCATAATCAACCCATTATGTCCCCACCGAGGAGCACGGGTCTCTTCCCTGAGAAGGTATAGGCCATACTCCACCACGGGGGCCAAGTCCGGATTGGTGGTGGCTTGTAAGACTAGTGGCAGGCCTCTGACGTGGCTTAACGACTGCCATCTATGGACGGCAGCCGGTACCAACTGCTTATCGTGCCTTGCGAAGCGAAACAAAGTATATTATATACATTTCTACTATTTAATTTATATTAGTGAAAGTGTCTGTCTGGCACGTTTTGTATGACAGTTCGATTCGCACTTAGCTGTTTTTTAAGTCCCTACTCGAAATAAGCTAAGTATTTTTATTTGAAACCGAAAATTTGCTAATGTAGACTCGAGCGGCGATCGGAATAAATAAAGATAGACTCACTAAGAGATGACGCGAAATAAATTGAATTATTGGAAGGTACTGAACAGAATTGCAATCGTATAGCAATTTTGTGGACTGTGTATTTTTACTGATCAACGACAACTTACTATAAGCAGTGTAAATTTGTTGAAATATTAAACATAAGCATGAATTACATTAATTTTACATTACTGGTTATCTGTAAAAGTAAGATTAAATCTTTTTTTCAATTTTTCTCAAAACTTCTCTAGCACTACCCTTAACTGTTTTCACATCACCCATGGTTGGCTGGAAGAAAATCCTTTTTTTAAATTAAGCTCGCCTTTGTGCAGATCTCTTTCTTGAGCAATAAATTATTTTCAAAATCAGAATCAAAAATACTCCGAAAATTATTTGTTTCGATTTAGTCTCTTTACAGTTGATAGATTCCCACAGCACATTTAATTTTAATTACTTCACTGTTTTGATGAGTGATGTTAGATGATAAGCGACTAAGCTTTGATGAAGGACAAGTTGCGTACATGCTCGGACTTTTAATAGAATTCATATATTTTTGCGGTGGTGGCGTAGTGGGGTTGATCCTTGCTTCTCGATCATGAAAGTCTGGGTTCGAACCACGCATGTACCAATGACTTTTAGTTACGTACATTTGTTTGTTTGTACAGCAACACCAATGTTCGCTGATAAATTGTGCCCGGATAACGGCGACAGGCTTGCCACTTGTCACGTTAAGACCTAATAAACACGGCAAAACGTTTGCACAGTTCTAGTGATTGGTGCCTCTGCCTACCCCCTCGGGGGTAACGGGCGTGAGTTTATTTATTTTTATTTTATTATATATATTTTTTCGTGCGTTCAGTAGACAGTAGATTGACGTTGCGTGATTTGTACTAAATATTGTGTTTTTGGGAAATCCAACAGCACAAAGTAACAAGGAGTTCTGCCATCAACATTGCAACAATAAGTATCTGAACAAAATTTCACATCAAATGTTAAATTGAATTGAATTGAAATAGTTTATTTCGGACCATAAAATCCATACAACTTAACTTAACCTTAAAAATATCGATGAGGCAGTTGAAAACATAATTGACCGGTTGGTTAGTCGACTGATCAACTGAATATAGTTATCATAATTCAGATCAAAATACACGCAATATAAAAAAACAGAAAAACGCGACCAGGAGGAGATATACAAGAGCCTGTTTGATAGTGAGTTTGCTACCATTAGAAACGTGTCAAAAATTGTCAGATCGTTTGATTGTATGTAACTTAGAAGCTTTAGAAGCAATTTCTAAAAAAATCTTGACATCAGAACGGACGGACCAAGATTTCAAGGACCAGAAAATTTCCCTTTTACGGCCCTGTTAAGCCCTAACTGTTAACTGGCCAGACCTTCTTATTACCATTAATCAAAATTGTTCCCGAGACACTGAATTAAATGCGCATACGTTGTTGCTAAGTATGCTAAACAGTACGTTTAGATCTTGTAAGGAAAACAATTTACAGCTGTAACTTTAAGTAGGCTCGTTGCTGTTTCCGCAACGTATCTGTACCGTCTAGGCAGTGTTTCATATAACATGCACACCAGACTGGCCCTTTAGCATGATCTCTTATCCCGCGCAAAGTAGAGAAAGAATCGCCCTATCCTGCGCTGGTATTTATCATTCCAGACGCTGGGTCAATCAACCAACCAATCAACCAATATGCATGATGCCACATAGGGCAATCTGGCCTGTCAGCCAATACCCGTAGGATACCGCTGGCGCTGCTGCCGCGGACGCGCCTAACTAGTAACGCTACTCGTTTGCGCATTAAGGTATGAAAGCCGTCCGTGCGGGCCTCGGCAAACATGCCTGAGGCACTGCAGTACCGCGGCAGCCCCAGCAGCACCCTGAAGATGTTGTTGTTGTACTGTACGCGGAGAGCGCTGAGAGCCCGCTGGGTACATCTAGCCCACAGGCTAAAAAAATTTAAAAATAAATGGTCTTCCTTTTATTTCTGACACTATTTTATTTAGCAAAAACTAACCTTGTGATCAAGCCGTTCGATCAGTATGATAAAGCTACAGGGTTCCGTTTCCCGGTTCAACCATGTAATTATTTAAAAAACTATGAATGCAGTTTAAATTGTTTTTAATTTAAAATAACATCTTCTTTCAATAAAATGTTGCATTACAATATTCAAGGTACCTTGCCTCCATGTGGCATATCCGTGGGACACCCTGTATGTGGAAAAAAACTGTATCATGCTCCAGAGGTACGTTAAAGTAGGGGAAATATTAAACTCTTTTATAGTGATAAAACAACATATTCATATTGAGGATCAAGTATACACTTTGCGGTATGAAACTTCTATTGCCGTTTTGGGACACATATAATATGTCGGGTCGTTCGATAAGCCAGTAATGTGGATTGAATATTTCCGAATTTCAGTGCGCGGGGCGTGAGACTTGACGATTTAAGTTCGACTTTATGGCTTCATGATAAAAAGGTTCAATGTCCAAGGGTGTGTATGGAATGAGGACTCACTCCGGGAATTCTCATGAAACTTTGAGAAAGTTCTTGTACTGAATATTGAAAAAGTCGAATAATAAAAAAATACTTGGATCGAAATAATACGTTCTCATTGGGGCTGTTCACTTAACTGTAGTTATGTCTCCTAAAATTTCTCAGAAAATAGCGTCACAGAATTAAGTATTTGGGTGAATTTCCCAGACGCATTTTTTTTTTTTTTTTTCGCGGCTGGTATTTAAATGGCAGTGTAAAAAGCCTTTTTATGGTAAAATCATATTTTTTTGTTTAGTTTGGGTAATTACCCATAAGAGGCAACAGATACGTTTTTATTTGGATCACTCTTACATATAAATAAAAAAATCTAAATGTGAAATTTTTCATCTTCGGTGACTGTCCCCAAACCTTATTTAGTTCTAATTTCTTTAGCTAAGGAAAAAAATACAAACTGTACATACATACGGATTATTTTATTCGATTCCTAAAGAACAGAGGTATAATTTAATATATATTTCATAATATTAATCATTATATTCAGTAAACAGTCAGACAAATACGAATGTCCCCAAATTATTTTTCATTTCGGTGATTGAAAAAGAAATATGGATTGTCGAGATTAGGAGAGCTATTGAACATAGTCTCGCTTCTGTAACTCAAGCGCCAGTCACGCACAAGCATTTGGAGCTAGTGGTGGTTTGCTACGTCGCTGCGTATTCCCGCTAAAAAAGTAAGTATTTCAAATCGGTGACTCGGGACAATTTTGCTTTCATTTCCGTGAATCAATTCATATTATAAATGAACAAGATAAAACCGTTGATTTTATATTCGCACAAACATTTCTAGTAATATGTTCAAGGATGTAGTATAGATCTCGGCCTAATGTATGTATATGTCAAAATATTTAATGTTTATAGGTGTATTTTAATATCTGTGATTTAATTTCGGTGAATTCGGTGACCTGAATAGATCACCGAAATGAAAAAAAAAAATCACCGAAATGAAAGTTTTCTTCATTTCGGTGATTTTTTTTTTAAATTTCGGTGACCATAAACAATTACGGTGATAATTTGTTTCATTTCAGTGAATACTTCTTTCATTTCGGTGATTTTCACAGTTTCTTTATACAGGTCAGTTCTCGCTAAGTGTTCGTTCTGACAACACGTAGTTATCGCGCGGAGCAAACTACTGGTTACCTGTTCTTCTAAATAGTGATGGGGCACAGTATCGATAGTTGGGAATATCGATATCGTCGATAGTCAACGTGTCATAATGGAACGATACCTGAGTAGGACCTCGTCCAGTTCTAGCCTCGCCAATAAACGGCCACGTGATGAGACTGCAGATGACTGGCAGCAACCTAAAAGACCAGCTACTCCAAAAGGCACAGACGACAGACCTGGAGTTTCTACTTCTAACCGCTACAGTCACCTCGCTGTAGATCAACACACCCAGATGCCGGAGCCACTTCGTAATGCTGTGACAAAAAGGAAAAATCCAAACCGGATTCCTCCTATAATCATCGAAATGCAAGGAGATTGGACTCATGGTAAAATCAAGGATCTGATCGAAAAATATGATAAAAAATTTCATCTTCAGTAAAAAGGTCGTAACAGAGTTGCTGTTCAGTGCTATTCACCCGAGGCACATGAAGCTATAAAAGAAGGTCTTCGAAACGAAAATTTACCTTACCATACGTTCACCCGTAGAGATGAAAAAAGGGCCAAAGTGGTCATTCGCGGATTACCTGAATACTTTCAGGACACACTCGTAGACGAGCTTAACGCCATTGGTTTCAAAGGAGTTACCATAACCAAACTAAGCTCACCAACGAATCCAGCTACGCCGTGCCCTCCATTCTTGGCACAGCTACCGGCGGGAACTGATTTGTCTAAATTTCGTCAAATTAAGTATATTGGAAACTGCGTCGTGGAGATTCGACGTTACAAGTCAAACGCCACAGCTGGCACACAATGCTTTCGATGCCAAAATTTCGGCCATGCATCACGCAATTGTAACCTTCCAGCCCGATGCGTGAAATGTACGGAACCACATGCCACAAAAGATTGTCCTAAAAAAGATAGATCAAATCCAGCTCGATGCTGTAATTGCCACGAGGAACATCCGGCTAATTTTGTGAAATGTATTGAACGTCAAAAGTACCTGGATCGTCTCAAGGAGAGACGCTCTGACCTAACAGGTGCTAGCAAACCTAAAATGGTGATTCCTGCTATAAAATCACAAACTGAATACCCTGGTTTACGGATACCACAATCTCTCCTTCAGTCAGCAAACCGTAAGACATGGACTAATACACCTAATTACCCACAGCGCATAGTAAACCCACAGGATAATTGTAAAAGCTCCCTAGATGATAATGCCACAAAGGAAATGTTAGAAATATTAGTGATAATAAAGAAAATTAAAAGCCAGTTTGATGAATGCAACACCATGTTAGATAAGGTAGTATTGATCCTTACCCATTTAGAGCGATATGTCTAAGTCACGTGAGTTGCGAGTACTTTATTGGAACGCCGACGGCGTAAGTGGCAAGCAGACTGAGCTCCTACGGTTGGTAAGCGATTTTTCTATAGATATTGTAGCTTTGAATGAAACTAGGCTCACAAAACGTATTAAATTACGCTTCCCAGGCTATGATTGTTACAGATCTGATAAACACTGTAGTGGTAGGGGCCAAGGTGTCGCTATTCTTGTCAAAAATGACTTAAACCATTCACTAATCCCTGTCCCTACGACAACAAATCTAGAAGTAATAGGAATAAAATTAAATTGCATGAACTACAATATCACCATATTTTCTGTGTATCAGTCCCCAAATCTAAATCTTATAACTAGTGATATTAGCACGCTTCTTGAAACTGATAGTCGGGTAATCATTATGGGTGACTTAAATGCCAAGCACGGGCATTGGTACCCTGGAAATGCAAATCCTCATGGAACCAAACTATTTAATCACATGCTTGATCATGACTATGTTATCCATGCACCTGCAAATCCCACTCTAACACACTATCATAGCAATATGTGCCCTTCCTTGCCTGATCTCGTCCTAGCTAAAAATACAAATAGCATTGAAGCCATACGTACCATCCCAGCACTGCCATCTAACCACCTACCGGTGTCTTTTCGGATTTCGGTTGTTTGTGAACGCAAAGTTATTACCCGTTATAACTACGCAAAAGCCAACTGGCCCGATTACCGCAATTGTCTGAACGAAAACGTAACACTCTCTTCGCTTGTATTTAAAACAAGAGAAGAAATAGATGATTGCATTGCTAATCTCACCTACAGCATAGAGCAAGCTAGAGACGCGACTGTACCATTGATAACTGTCAAACACTCTCCTACGCCACTACCACGTAGAGTCCGTAGATTAATAACATTTAGAAATAGACTACGTAGACAAGCCCAACTAGAACAAAATCTTAATTTGCGCCAAATCCTACACACTCAAATAAATTTTCTCAACAAGAACATAAAACAGGGCATTAAACAACATAATGATAAAAAGTGGAGGGATAAACTACAAAAAGTTGACAATCCTGGTACAGACCTGTGGCGGTTAGCTAAGAGCATAAAATGTTCCTCTAACACCACCATAATACCACCTCTTATAGGTAGTAATGGCGCCACTGTGGTTACCCCCAAGGAACAGTGCGAGGAACTTGCTGCAGCGTTTCAACAGAACATGTGCCTCACGGCGGACTGGCCGTGTGAAAATACCGACCATATGGTCCACGAATCACTAGCCAAATTCCAGTCATGCGAGCACGATCTTTCTTTTCAACTGGTCCATCCACGTGAAGTGCATAAGCACATTCGCAAACTAAAGTTACGTAAAGCTCCGGGATATGACCAAATTGCTAACTGCCTGATAAAAAATATTCCACAAAAAATTATAGTCCTATTAACTAAAATATTTAATTGTTGCTTCGCATTGGCGTATTTTCCGTCTGCATGGAAGGTGGCAAAAGTGATAGCTATTAAAAAGCCTGGTAAAAATGAGTCTATCCCCATAAACTACCGACCTATTAGTCTATTACCGTGTTTAGGAAAGCTATTTGAAAAGCTCATAAATTCACGACTATCGAATGTTACCAAAAACCTCCTAATAAATGAACAATTCGGCTTTCGCAGTGCACATTCAACTGTCCAACAGCTAGCTAGAGTTGCCGAAAACGTTGCTCACAATCTCAATATCGGCCATTCCACAGGAATGTTTCTGTTGGATATTGAAAAAGCCTTCGACTCGGTTTGGCACAAGGGCCTTATCCACAAACTAATTAATAATAATTTTCCTCCAGCTTTGATCAACATTATCGACTGTTACCTATCAGACAGAATGTTTAAGGTTTACATAGGCGAAAACTCATCCTCTCCTCGTACTGTGCCCGCAGGTGTTCCACAGGGTTCCATATTGGGACCGCATCTTTTTCTGATCTACCTTAACGACATTCCTATACAAACACGGACTAGTTTAGCGTGCTTTGCGGATGACACGGCTTGTTTTACATCCTCTAATGATACCGACCTCATAATTGACCGGTTACAACTGGCCATTAATAGGTTATCAAAGTACCTTACAGAGTGGAAGCTCAAACTTAACACTACTAAAACCGAAGCAATAATTTTTACTCGTAAACGTCGCTTACCATCAAGGAGACTAATAATTGATGGTCACTCCGTTAAATGGAGTAAGTCTGTTAAATATCTTGGCCTTCACTTTGATAAGAAGCTCAACTGGAATGAGCATGTAACACAAACTAGACTCAAAGGAATTAACGCTTTTAAGGCCCTAAGTCCCCTACTAAATCGGCGAGCAATATTAAGTAGTAGTACTAAATTAAAAATCTATACCACACTCATAAGGCCATGTATAACCTATGGTTGTCCTGTTTGGAGTAGTACTTCAAAAACGAATCATAACAAACTACAAGTTATTCAAAACAGAGCTCTTAAAATCGCATTTAACACACCGTTTCGAACAAACCTATCAAAATTACATGACTTCATTAAACTTCCTAAGCTATTTGAATTTATTTTAAAATTAACTAAGAAATTTTATTTAACAAGTAATAATAGTAGCCACCCAAATAACTTGATTGCAGGCATAGGTAATACACGACCTTGCGATATTAAACATCGATACAAATATATTGTAAAGTTACCCCATCACTACGCGCTTGAGTCGCATACGCCTAGCAACTAATATGCCTACGATCCGGCTTGCGTCATTCGCCGCTCGCATCGTACCGCGCTCACTACCCGGGTGCTCAGACTGCTTGCCTGTTGCCGGCAGCAACGCATTCTTGTTACCTACCCTCAATGTTTGTTAAAAGTGCAGTATGTTCGACTAACATAGCCAGGGACTCCTTGTGCCGCTTGATAAGTGTAAATTTGGTTGCGTTGGACTTGAAAAGCCTTCAACATACCGAAACAAGAAAATTCTGTTTAGATAACTACTTAACTGGCACTTGGGAGGCGATCTGATAGGCTTAGCTATGTGTATTTTTATGTTCCAGAGGACAGTATCACATGATGCAGTCCTCTGGAACATAAACTCAAATATAATTAAATAATTATACGTACTATTTGGTATATCATAAATGTGCATTGCTACAAAGTGCGCATAACCTTTTGTTGTAATGTTCATATAAATAGTGACGTGAGCATAAGAATATGTATAAAAAATAATATGTAAGTTTCATGTATTAATGTTTATAATAGGCTCACCTACTTAGCCTGATAAACCTGCCAAATGAGGCTCGCTTTTGCCTAGGATAAAATGTACACTAGGTTTTAAGCATTGTTAAAAGAATTATGTTAAATAAAGAACTTTAAAAATAATAATAATAAATATACAGGTCACCCTGTATAAAGAAACTGAAAATCACCGAAATAACATAATCAAAAATCGTAGCGAAATTTTCGATCTTGTTTATATTAAAAGTTATAATGTTAAGTCACCGCTGCATTTATACGAAAATTAAAATGGCTCCCCATCTACCTATTTATCTGGACGGGTTTTTTATCAACTTCCTCTTTTCATACTGGATTGTCTGAAAACTATGGAAGTTATTTGAAAAGTTAGTAAAAACAATTAAGTAATTGTACAGTCTATCTTGTTTTTTCACAAACTTTGATTTCTTCAAAATTATCTTCCCTATCCAGTACCTAAACATACCTAAATATACATAAAATAGTCGGCACTGAAGGTTTTTTTTTAGTAATCATTACATAGTATAAAACAAAGTTGCTTTTGCTGTCTGTCTGTCCCTATGTATGCTTAAATCTGTAAAACTACGCAACGGATTTTGATGAGAAACAATGATAATTTTATAGGTTTCTAATATACTCGTAATGTCGTAATACACGCTGACGAAGACGCTGACAAAAGCTAGTTATTTATATAACTTCACTAACATTGTAACAGTAACTGTTTGTGCCAAAATAAAATATAATAAAAAAATACAAGTCGTGTAATCATCATACTGTATACTATTTCGGTGAATTTTCATTTCGGTGAATCCTTCTTTCATTTCGGTGATTGACTGTTTCATTTCGGTGACACCTAACTCTGAAATGTCTGTCATCCATTTGTTTTTTTGTTTTCCATTGTACCCATTATTTATAACGTTACAAAACATTAAAAGTATTAGCAAATTTAAGTAAAAAACGAAAAAAAAAAGGTAAACAAAAAAGTTCACCGAAATGAAAAAAAAAAAAAAGGTATGTTGAAATTCACCCATTTAGTTGAATTCTCAATGCAGAAACTAGCCTGTTATGATCTAATACAACGATTATGTGTGGACAAATTTCCGTAGTTTGAAATCAATTAAAAATTACATTGAAATACTTTAGTATATAAATCTGACCGTCGCATTAGCGTTTTCCCACCTTTGTAACAATAGTAACAATTGTTTTAGCATTGCAAGCTGTCGACTGCATTCATAAGATCGTGGTAGGTGTTCGTTAAGATAGACAAACATAGGCAGTCTAAGTAATATGGTCTGACATAAACCTTCCGCTACGGAGATGATTCGAAAAAACATGGCTAGAGTGGACTTGAGTGGAGTATTTTCTCAAAGTCTTTTTCTCCACTACCTCTCGAACCCAAGACAGCAATGATATTTAAATGTAAATTATTTATCTTGAAATTAATTTCTAAGATCTGACTATACAAAGTGCGACAAAATAAGCATACAATTGAAATTAACTTATTGAATGGTCAATAGGAACTGCCGAGTAGAAAGTCATGTGGTCGCTGTCCCGGCAAACGTTGTTTTGCCAGATATGGGTATGAAAAATAGATAACAACAGATTTACATATAAAGTTTCATCAAGGTCGCCGTTTCGCCGTAAGCCATTTGGGAGGAAAGAATTTAAAAAATCTATATATATAAAAGGAGAAGCTGACTGACTGACTGACTGACATATCAACGCAGGGCCTAAACTATAAGGGTTAGAAACTTGAAATTTTGCACAGGGGTTCCTTTTGTAACGTAGAGGAGCACTAAGAAAGGATTTTTTTAAATTCATCCCCTAAAGGGGCAAAAGCGGGGTGCAAAGTTAGTATGAAACTTTGCCATTTTTGAAGTTATTCGAATGAAATTCAGTATGAAGGTCTTTCATTGAAAGTCATGAAAGACGTGTAAAGTAGTCTTTCGAAAATCTTCCCTTAAGGGGGTAAGAGGGGGTTGCGAAGTTAGTATGAAAGCTCTTTCGCATGCGCTAAAAGTATCCCTATCTTATTTGCAAACACTTTACTCAACTAAAGCCCACGCGGACGGGCAACAGCTAGTAAAAAATAAATAAATAAACTCACGCCCGTTATCCCCGAGTAGATAGGCAGAGGCACCGATCACTAGAACTGGGCCCACGTTTTGCCGAGTTTATTAGGTCCCAAACGTGAATTTAACGATAATTTTATAATATTAGATTTTTTTGTTGCCTAGTTGCGTACGTCCCGTTGCAGAGAAAATATCTTCTTCCATAGAGACGGAGTGCGGGTTAAATGAAATAGTCCAGCTTGCACACCCGCCTAAATAGCACCTGCACAAATAGCACCTGCCCTAATCCAGACTAGGCACCTATTGATATTAAAGGTTAAAGAGTAACTCACCGCGGTTTGTCGGCGCTGGTTTTATTTCATTTACAGCACCGAGTCGTATATACATCGTAGCGCTTGATGATACACCGATATGCGTATTGAGCCTGGTTACCAAAGCGCAGGGTATCCTAGCTTGGATCTTATGGGTTCATCATCAACCCATCATGTCCCCACCGAGGGGCACGGGTCTCTTCCATGAGGAAGTTATAGGCCATACTCCACCACGGGGGCCAAGTCCGGATTGGTGGTGGCTTGTAAGACTAGTGGCTGGTCTTACTGTCAGAAGTTTTCAAGCTGCCCTAAGGACTCTGACTTGGCTTAACGACTGCCATCTATCGACGGCGGCCGGCACCAACTGCTTAACGTGCCCTGCGAAGCACGGAACCGCTTGGAAAAATGCCACTAGCGTTAGTCATAGACGGTGACCCATCCATGGACTGAACGCGCCGATGTTGCTTAACCTTAGTGATCGTTTAAGATCACTCAGGCAGTGTTACTGTATCCTGCGTGCGGCAGCGGGGGGGATCCGTGGTGGATGTCTCGTTCGCCACGCCCGCTGTCGCCAGCAAGGTGTGGGACTGGTGCGTGGTTGAAGAGGTGGAGACCCTGTCGGACCACAGGTACATCAGGTTCGAGGTCTCCACCTCGGGCAGGGCGGCCCCGACTCAACGGTGGCCGAGCCAGTTCCCGCGTTGGGCCCTGTCGCGGTTTAACGCGGAGCTGGCCGCGGAGGCGGCGATCGTCCGCCGGTGGAGCTTTCCCCGCCGGGAGACAGGGATGGATGGCATGGCTGCGCACATGCGCGAGACGCTAACTGCCGTGTGCGACGCAGCCATGCCCAGAGCGAGCGGACGCCCACCCCGGAGGCGGGGACAAGTGTACTGGTGGACCCAGGAGATCGCGGACCTCCGCGCCGCATGCTCCGCGGCCCGCAGGGCCTATGCGAGGGACAGGCGACGGCCGAGCCAGGGCGGCGCTGATGGCCAGCTGTACGCGACGTACCGACAGGCCAGGAAGGCGGTGCAGCTGGCCATCAGCAGGGCCAAGGAGAGGGCGAGGGAGGCCATGCTGGCGGGGCTGGACAAGGACCCGTGGGGCCGTCCATACCGATGGGCGCGCAATAAAATGCGCCCTCAGACGGCCCCGACGACGGAGACGCTGGACCCCCCTTTTCTACAAAGGGTGGTCCGGGAGCTGTTTCCCCGTCAGGGGAACTTCAGCCCCCCAGCGATGGCCCCCGCCACCTCGCGGGAGGAAGAAGGCGACGAGGGAGTCGAGCAGACACCCCCCCCCGTCACGGACGGTGAGATGAGGGCCACCATACGGTGCCTTCGTTCCAAGAAGAAGGCACCCGGCCCGGACGGGGTCCCCGGGAAAGTGCTGTTTGTGGCACTGGAGTTTCTCGGGGAGCAGCTTCGGGAATTGTTTAACGCGTGCATCCGCACCGGCCAGTTCCCGGAGCTGTGGAGGGTGGGGCGGTTGGTCCTGTTGCCGAAGGAGGGTCGTTCTGCCGACTCTCCTTCGGCATACAGGCCAATCGTCCTGCTGGACGAAGTCGGGAAGCTGCTAGAACGCATTCTGGCGGCCCGACTCGACCGGCATCTGCTCGGCACGGGGCCCGGTCTCTCCGAGACCCAGTACGGGTTCCGCCCGACGAGGTCGACGGTTGACGCCGTCCTTGCCCTGAAGCGCCTCACCATGGAGGCGACTGAGGAAGGGTCCAGGGTCCTAGCCGTGTCCCTGGATATAAAGAATGCCTTCAACAGCATTCCCCATGCCACCATCCTCGAGGCGCTCCGCTTCCAGGGGGTGCCTCGATACATGGGAGTGCTGTTGAAGGCATACTTGGAGGGCAGGACGGTGTTGGCCGTCGGAAGAGGCGGCCGCCTGGTGGAGCACCGGGTGGAGGCCGGCGTTCCGCAGGGGTCGGTGTTGGGGCCGATCCTGTGGAACGTCGGCTATGATTGGGTGCTCCGCGGCAGACTCCTCCCCGGGATGAGTGTCATCTGCTATGCAGACGACACTCTGGTCACCGCCCGGGGAGGAGACTTCAAGGAAGCCTCCCGACTCGCCACAGTAGGGGTGGACTTGGTGGTCGGGAGGATCCGGCGGCTGGGGCTCGAGGTGGCCCTCGAGAAGACGGAGGCCCTTCTATTTCATGGGCCCCGAGCCGGGCCGCCGCCGGGCGCGAATATCGTCCTCGGCGGCGGAACGGTGGTGAGGATCGGGGCCCAGATGAAATATTTGGGCCTCATCTTGGACGGGCGCTGGGGCTTTGGCCCCCACTTCCAGGAGTTGGGGCCAAGACTGGTCAGGGCAGCTGCGGCCCTCGGGCAGCTCCTCCCTAACAAGGGAGGGCCCAATACGAGGTGCCGCAGACTAATGGCGGGCATAGTCCGCAGCATGGCGCTGTACGGTGCCCCCGTGTGGGTGGACGCCCTCTGCGCCGCCAACAAGTCGCTTCTGAGGCGACCGCAGAGGGTGATCGCGCAGAGGGCGATCAGGGGGTATCGTACGGTGTCGTGGGCGGCAGCCACTGTCCTGGCCGGTGACCCTCCCTGGGAGCGAGAGGCCGAGGTTCTTGCCCAGGTATACAGGTTCGTGGCGGAAAAGAGGGCCCAGGGCGAGAACCCGGCCCCAAGGGAGGTGCGCCACCAGCGCCTGGAGGCCAAGAAGGACCTTCTGGAGAAGTGGGCCGAAGACCTCGAGGTGGCCCAATATGGCGGGTGGACCATACAGGCCGTCAGGCCGGTGTTGGAACGCTGGATGCGCCGCAAGCGTCGGCCTCTCACCTTCCGGATGGTGCAGGTGCTTACGGGACATGGGTGCTTTGGTAAGTACCTGCACCGTATCGGGAGGGAAGAGACGCCGGCGTGCCACGAGTGCGGCGCTCCAGCGGACACGGCGGAGCACACTCTGGTGGAGTGTGCGGCCTGGGGTCCACAGCGCCATATTCTGGTGCAGTACTTCGAGGACGGTCTCTCCTTGCCGAGTATGATCCCAATCATGCTCCGCAGGGAGAGAGCGTGGAAGGCGATGGCCCACTTCTGCCACCAGGTCCTGGGGCTGAAGGAGGCCGAGGAGCGGCTGCGGGAGGACGACCCGGAGTCCGCGCCGCTCCGTCGAAGACGCACCGGCGCGCGTAGGCGACGCTACGCGCATCTTATGCCGCCGGTGCAGTGAGGGCCACAGACGGCGGGTTGAGGGACCTGCCGTCTGACACGTGGCGGGAGGGGGGGGTGTGGAGCCTACACCCCTCCTCCAGGGAAGGGGCCCGGCTTCGGTCGGGCCGACGTCGCCGGGGCGCCGCTGTCGCATTCGCGTTGTGGTCACACCACTTGCGAGATCCAGCGGCGCCCCATTGCACAAGCGACAGGACGGCTCCCGGGGTGTTTTAGTCAGTATGCCCACACTCGGTGGGTGAGCCTGACACACGACCGCCACCCTCCCTCAGGGGGCGGTGTCACGGTGCGTAACTGCATTTCACCCCGTTAAAAAAAAAAAAAAAAAAAAAAAAGGCAGTGTTACTGTATAAACAAATGTACGTAACTTAGAGTCATTGGTACATGCGTGGTTCGAACCCAGACCCTCTTTTTATATAGTTCAATTGAAATGCAATAGTAATGGCTTTGATTAGTTTACAACTTATAACTCCAAAAAATGAACTGTTGCGTAAATAAATCTAGTATATAAAGATTTTGTGTGACAGTGTTTTTCATCGAAGTTTTACGAAACTGCTTTCCCGGTTTTTCATGATTATCTTTGTCTATAAATTTGGTAGCTCTGAAATTAAGTTGTAAGTCAATTGATATTATATAAGTTAATTGATAAATAACAATTAAAACCATTGTCAAAAACAATTAAAGCTTGGCGACCCAACCAAAAATGCTAATAATAACTCCCATACAACACAATCACTTGACCTGGTCCCAAAGGTAGGTAGGATACCCTTTTGCTATGTAACTAGGCAAGTACAATACAAACATCGAAAAACACCAATAACCCTATTTGTTCATTTGTTTATTGTTAAAACATGTACAAAACAACATTATAGACAAATCATCATCAATCATCATCACCCATTATAGTACAGTAGACCAGCATGGGTTAAGGTAACTCAAAAAAGAACGAGTTAATGGTGTTTCAGCCCCCAAACATAAAGTGGCCACAGTGCCCCCCGTTAGTCTAAAGGGCGTGGAGCTGAAACGGGTACATCAATTTAAGTACCTCGGCCACTGGGTAACTGAAGACCTGTCAGACAATCTGGATGTTGAGAGAGAACGGAGAGCGCTGGCTGTCCGGGGGAACATGCTGGTTCGCAGGTTTTCTCGGTGTGGTGGTGAGGTAAAAGTGACCCTTTTTAAATCCTTCTACACCTGCAGCCTGTGGGCTAGATGTACCCAGCGGGCTCTCAGCGCTCTCCGCGTACAATACAACAACATCTTCAGGATGCTGCTGGGGCTGCCGCGGTACTGCAGTGCCTCAGGCATGTGTGCCGAGGCCCGCACGGATGGCTTTGATGCCTTAATGCGCAAACGAGTAGCGTCACTAGTTAGTCGCGTCCGCGGCAGCCCCAGCGGTATCCTACGAGTATTGGCTGACAGGCCAGACTGCCCTATGTGGCATCATTTTGAGAAGATGCATATTGGTTGATTGGTTGGGTGATTGATTAACAAACTATTATATATTCAGTGGCGGCAAGCTGAGGACAGGACGCTATGGCGCTCATTAGGGGAGGGCTATGTCCAGCAGTGTACTAATATAGCCTGATGATGATGATGATGATATATTCAGTTGATCAGTCGACTAACCAACCAATCAATTATGTTTTCAATTAAGTTTTCAATTGTCCCATCGATATTTTTAAGGTTAGGTTAAGTTATATGGATTTTATGGTCCGAAATAAACTTTTCATTCATTCATTATGCCCCCACCGAGGGGCACGGGGGCCTAGTCCGGATTGGTGGAGGCTTGTAAGACTAGTGGCTGGTCTTACTGTGTATAGATACATCATTACAATAAAATTATGGCTATTTATCAAACTATAACGCCAGATATTTGTATATCATGCAGGCATGGAGTCTACGTACACTATTACATGTTTGTGAATTTTATATGATATTGACATTTAGTTTTAATTTTGAGCTTTATTTGCTATCTCCCGCTTTCTGTAATACTGTTCAAAATCTTTTTTGGGCTGGCTGGAAGAAATTTCTAATGAAATAAGTCCGCCTTTGTACATCGACACTTACCTCTTATTTAAGTTTTTATGTATTTTTTTTACTTTTGTGCAATAAAGCGTAACAAACAAACATTGTTGTCATTTATGAATTTCATTTTATCTTTGTTTGTAAATTTTAATTAATAATGTGACTTGTAATGAATATTACAAATTAATTATGTCTATGATGTCTATACAGCATGACAGGCTTTGAAGCAACTAACGTATTTAAAATACCTATAGGTTAGTGAAAAAATATACCTGTCCTTCATTTCCTGTCTATGTAGGTACATTATATCAATTTTATCCTCCTCTTATACATAAATATTATAATTTATTTATGTAGTAGTTTATAACATCTATCTAAGTAAGATTTATGTAAGTTTATCATAGTATAAGTATGTATTATTCGTTTGCACAAACTGCCCGTCTCTTTTCCCTTTGACAACCTTTCAACCTTTGACAACCGTCACAAGGTTGTCTGGAAGAAATTACTGTTAGCAATAATACCGCGTATTGTATATATTTCTTTAATTGTAATTTTTATTTGTCTCTTGTTTCTTATGTGCAATAAAGAATATTCTTATCTCGTATTATCTTACATTTAGCGAAATCGAGTCCCTGAGGTCTCGTTCAATTTAACTTGTAGAGAGACTTTCTGCCCTATCATTTCAACTTCAGAGGGTTTTCATATCTGAATAGAGGCGCGAGATACCTTTTCTTCTTTGAAAGTTTGCGGTTTCCTTTTACAGCGATTCTTTTCAACAATACGCGTGTTGGCACGTATTGATTCTACCACTTTCTTGTCCACTAAGAGCGGGTACACACTAGGCGTGTTGAAGCGCGCGCTTTTGTAACGCGTGTTGTATTCTTACAACACGCGTTACGTTCTCAACAATAGTTCTCTATGAGGTCTGATTGAAGTGTATACACGCTTACAGCGCGCTTACTGCGCGTTTGCATGTGTACACTTCAATCAGACCTCATAGTTCTTACAACGCGCGTTACAAAAGCGCGCGCTTCAAAACGCCTTGTGTGTACCCGCTCTAATAATCTGTTTCGGGTCGACCTGGACTACAATAGCCGCAGACCGATCGCGATGGAGGGCTCCTGAAGAGGCGTCCGTCCAATAGTGGACTAACGAATAAACAAACATTTTCATACAGGCACATACTCTGCTACTGGCCCCACACTAGGATACCCTGTGCCGTGGGAACCAGAAACAGCGACGTCACAAACATATTAACATCCAAGACCAGGGGGTTTTTTTTGGTTCCCAGTCGGGATTCGAACCCGGGACCTCTCGCATGTTATCGTCGTTGTTGTCGAATGTTGAAGAAGAAGAACAATATCTGTTTATGTACTGTTAGCAGACTGTCACTTGTTTTGTATGCACTTTGGTCAGCAGTAAATCAGTGTACTTGTTACCGGGGGTAGCTTTCGTATGCTGTTCTATTCAAAGTAAGGATTCTGTTTTTTAAACCATAATTATGATGTATTCATTTATTTATTTATGGGGTACTATATAAGATTCTACAACAAGATTCCTCTAGATATATTAGGTGGATTTACCTCCGACGCGAAAAAAAGCAAAAAAGCTTGTTATAAAATCAACGATTATTTAGAAGACAAAGATGTCTGGCGTTAAACGACTTCTTGACGATTAATATTAAATGTTTTCAGAGAAGAATTGTGTCTAGTATTTAACACATTCATGAGTAATATTTTTGAGTATGAAAGTTTGTTAGAATGCTTTTAGCATTAAGTTCACCTTTGTACTTTTATTTTTAATAACAATGTGCAAAAAATAATTTTAATAATAATAATGTTAGTTATACTAAAACTGTTTAAAAAAATGTGCAGTTTTTTTCTTAGTTTCTTCTCCACGTAATCTTTTAATTATGTATGAAACTAACAATTTTGCCGTTCACATAACAAACATTTGGTTTTCCGAACGCTAACAGTCTGCTAATCTATTGTTTGCATTAGCATTAAATTTGCAAATAAAAAATCTAGCAGCTGTTAATAAAACATACAGTTAGCGTTCGAGAAACTGAGGGTTAGAATATTAAAAAAAGGTCAGTAATAGCACAAGAAAATAAGATGATAGATTTTTTACCGAGATTATGGGTTAATTTACTTCTAGAAAGAGGGTATCTCTGAGGCGTTCTATATTGATGACATCCAAGACAAAATAATAAATAAAGAGCTTATATTAACAAAGGCATCAATTCAACACTTACATTTTTGTCTCTTTTCCGTGCATTATTCTTGAAGATAAGATTTTCTTGAGTTATAGTATCACAAGGTGTCTCGAAATCAATAGTAAAAAAAACACGAGATAAAAAACCTTCAGGGCCATTCAAATCACTTCCACGTGTGTTCTGTGAATTTTGTTACAGAAATTCGGCTAAACAAGACAAAAACTTGTGGCGCCTTCATTTCTTTCAATAACTAAGTAGATAGATAGATAAAACATTTATTTGGACACACATACATAAATAGTTACGTACATATAAAAAAATATTACAATAGTTTTGGCAAGTAAGAAAGCATTAAACATGTCTATAATTGTATTTCCTACTGTCCCTAAAGAATATTTGTTTGAGAAAATGATATTTACTTACTTTTACAATGATTTAAAAATGTTAGAGTATGTGTCAATATTTTTTTACTTAAATTTAACTACTTCTAAAAGTTCATCGACTGATTAAATTCAACTTGGAATTTCCACAGGGAAATTAAAACTTAGTAAAAGCGCATCAAAAACCACTTAAAAAAATATTTCCCATTTAACAACTTCGCTTATGTCGACCTACCTCTACAAAAATAATAATAAATCTTTATTAACTTTAAGTGACACATTAAAGTATCCATATGTTAAAATATATAAGGCCATAGCCTGGTTTTTCTTTTTATTTCTCTGTAAAATTTGTTTTTAAGACTTAAATTATGTAAGTTTACCTTTGTTCCTGTCTGCTAGCTGAGTTAATAAATGTAAGCCCTTAAGTGACCTATGCATACTTTATAAGTTAACTTGTGTTATGGGTCTTGTATTAAAATTAAAATAAAAATTGTGTCTAAAAGTCAAAACTTTTTAAACTACTTAAGAACTCACCTGGACACTTGGGCACTCGAGCTCGTCAGCGTCAACTCGCGTAACTCCCGACACTGACGTCGAATCACTGAACCATCAGCGGCAATCCCGGTGAACCTTGCGAGTTACGGCTTAGCACTGTGCAGGCCGTGTCATCTGCGCTGTATATATACCGCCCGCCCTACGGCATCGGTGGGCGGGTGCCCGCCCTATCACTTGTTGGTAGAGAAGTTACTGGCCGATTTTCGCGTGGGCTTCTCGCTGATTCATTTCAGGTGTGGAGGTGCATTCTTTGGTAGGGAACTACTTTCGGGTAGCCATGGCTTTGATGTATTTTTAAGTTAGGCATCTCTTTGTATGATAAATAGAATTAGGTGATATTAAGTATATGCACCAACTACCCGTCTCTTTTTTCCTTCGGCAACCTTTCCGGCACAAGGTTGACTGGAAGAAATTGCTGTTGGCAATAAGACCGCCTATTTTTGAACTAAAACTTAACTTACTTACACCCGTAAGGAGATCCAGACTAAAAGTTCACAAGACCGCCTTTGACCGGCTGGGGACAAAAAAAAAAGAAACTCAGATCTTGGATGTTTACATGTTTGTGACGTCACTGTTTCTGGTTCCCACGACACAGGGTATCCTAGTGTGGAGCCAGAAGCAATGTATGCGTCTGTATGTAAATGTTATGTTAATGTTATGTTATATATATTTTTTTATTGTAACTTTTATTTCGTCTCTTGTTTCTTGCGTGCAATAAAGAATATTCTTATCTTATCTTATCTAATCTTGCGCCTGTATATGAAGTGGTAGGCACGAACCAGCGTTTGTCGTTTGCTTGAATAGTTAACTATACAGTAAGTTTACAGGCACATTAAGCGGTTGATGCCGGCTGCCGTCGATAGATGGCAGTCGTTAAGCCAAGTCAGAGGCCTTAGGGCGGCTTGAAAACTTGTGACAGTAAGACCAGCCACTAGTCTTACAAGTTTCCACCAATCCGGACTTGGCCCCCGTGGTGGAGTATGGCCTGTACCTTCCTCAGGGAAGAGACCCGTGCTCCTGGGTGGGGGCATAATGGGTTGATGATGATTTTCTACCTTTATACTTTAAGGTTAAGTGTCTGATACTTGTAACCTTCTGTACCTAACCTTACCTAAAGCTTTGTCTCAGAGAGTGTATCGGTGACGTCATAGCCACGTCGTGCTCCCACGCTTTTCGAGACCTCTCTCCTATTGGCCAAATCTCAATGGCTCTATGTAAAGGCGAATAAGTGGGTCTTCCCCGATCTAAACTTTCTCAATGGGCCTAAAGTCTGATTTTAATTCCGTAGAATTCCGACAGTTATCATTTTTTGACATGTCAGAGATTAGAAACCTTTTTTGGCCGGGCACATTTTTCAATTTCAATACGAATGTGAACATCTGAGTCTACACATTTAATATTTAATGAATGTATCCATTTTATTAAGTGTGGAGCTCCAAATTAAAAGAGAATTTAAGGCGAGTGACAATTGTGCCCCTTTTCATCACACAAACGGTAAAAAAGTACAAGAAAGAAAACATATTTTTATTAAAATATCTAATCATCGCGGACATGAATTATTAAGAAAGTTAACAGCGGCATACATAGTTCACTTTTCTAAAAAGGTTTACTAAACCTTAAATTAGTAGGCAGTGAAGCCAGCTAAAGAATAAAAGAAAGTAATTAAAGTTAATTCGATATATTAATCGTGATATTGAAATATTTGTTATTTTTGTATTAGGTCACTTGAGTAAGTAAATATTTAGATAAACCTTTT
The DNA here is from genome assembly GCA_947310845.1 of Yponomeuta plumbellus. Taxonomy (NCBI): domain Eukaryota; kingdom Metazoa; phylum Arthropoda; class Insecta; order Lepidoptera; family Yponomeutidae; genus Yponomeuta; species Yponomeuta plumbellus. Next base: position 6,102,873 of record OX371206.1, read on the forward strand.
TGTAGGTAAAACATAAAAAAATACGTAGCATTTTATTTTTTATTGCCCTCAAGTGGGTCAGATTTGTCCCCATTTCGGTGGAGAACTTTTTCAGTAGCAACACTTATGAAATGTCAGAATTCTACGGAATAAAAAATCATTTACTTTATGTAACTATGAATGAGTCGTTTTAGGGTTCCGTACTCAAAGGGTAAAACGGACCCTTGTCCGTCCGTGTGTCACCAGGCTGTATCTTATGAACCGTGATAGTTAGACAGTTGAAATTTTCGCAGATGATGTTTTTCTGTTGCTCCTAATACCGCAAAAACTAAAAACCAGAAATAAATTAATATTTAAGGGGGTTCCCATACAACAAACGTGTTTATTTTTATGTTATTTTTTGTTTTGCTCGATATTGATAACGGCAACAAGTAGACGCTTGAAATATTCAAAGAGTATTTTATTTATGTTTTCGCTTTCAAAATAAATAATTAAATTATAATAAAAGAAATAACTAAGGGAGGCTCCCATACAACAAACGTGATTTTTTTGCCGTTCTTATAGATGCTACACGGTGCGGTGCGAGCGGTGCTACACGCGGCTTATTAGGGAAAATAAATTGTGTATCAACAGTAAAAATAATAACTATTCACGATTTTAGAAGCAAAATAATTTTAGAAGCAAAATAAAATTTTAATTTGAGCGTCAGAAAGATCAATTTAAAAAAATTCATTTTCATCGATTTCCCCACAGGAATAAGATATTTCCCGCAGTAAAACATAGCCTATGTGTTAATCCAGGGTGTCAGCTAACTCCATATTAAATTTTATTAAAATCACTCCAGCCGTTTAGACGTGAAGAAGTAACAAACATACACACTCACAAACTTTCGCCAAGTTATAATATTAGTGTGATCTGATGGTACGGAACACTTCCTGTTAGAGTCTGACTCGCACTTGGACGGCTTTTAGGATTCTATACCAGAAGTAAAGCGAATTCATTACGTTTATTACCTTTCCGTCCCACCGTCTTCTTCAGTAAAGGGTAAGTTTTTTATGTAACTTATATTTGCCCCATTACAGGGCACAGGCTTTCTGGACGAAGTTTAGCAAAAAGGCTCCAACCCACAACATGGTAATTTTTGAGTTGACTTCCTCAGTCCCGTGTCGTCAAAATAACAATAGAAAACTGAAGAGGTAATATACCAAAATGATCACTATGCTCTATATTTTAAGAATCAAAGACATTCACAGCGATCCCATGAGTATGTGCAAAGTTATGGCACATGGTAGTCCAACCCGCATGTATGGAGAGCGTATATCAGCTTAAACTTAAAAACTCAAATATCTCAAAACACACTTCGTATGGGTTGGAACCTTTTTGCTAAACTACGTCCCTCTCTCAGAGAGTAAGAGAGAGAAAGAGAGAGTGTGGGCTTAATTAGTAATATAACAACCTCTGTGGTGCAGCGGTTAGCGCATCTGACTACCATGCGAGAGGTCCCGGGTTCGAATCCCGACTGGAAACAAAAAAAAAAGAAACCCAGGTCTTGGATGTATAGGGAAGAGCGGGTGATCATGCTCTTCCACTATAAAGGGAAATTTCCCGCCAGGCAGATCGTATGCCTGGGGACGGCCGGTCCAACTGATGTTTGTTGGACGTTGTATTTATTGTATGTCATTGTGTAAACTTTGATTGCGCGATGCAGGAATGATGGAGTTTATAGTGCGCGCACAGAGTTGACATGTGCTCGCCACAGATGTTTACATGTTTGTGACGTCGCTGTTTCTGGTTCCCACGACACAGGGTATCCTAGTGTGGGGCCAGATGCAATCTATGTGCCTGTATGTAAATGTTATGTTATGTTAATTATCTGTGTGGCTTTACTGAATGTAAATAATTAAGCGACTTGATCGACGATTTCTGATTTCGCGATTTCTGTCGTCTTTTATCTTGCGTATGGACTGAAGCCGCTTGTAATTTTCCGATATTTAAATAATCAGGTTCTGTGTACGTAGCGAATTGATTGAAATTAGGTTTCTTACAGTACTTTCTAGTTTCTTTCTAGTTTCTTTCTAGTTTAACAAACTAGTTTAGTGCTTTCACTAAATAAAGAACAGTACTTTCAGTAAAGGAAGAAAAATAAATTATTCTCAATTTTTCATTTTATCTCACACTAGCTGTTGCCCGCGACTACGTCCGCGTGGGCTTTATTTGAGTAAAGTGTTTGCAAATAAGATAGGGATACTTTTAGCGGATGCCAAAGATTTTTTTTTTTCGAATTTCATACTAACTTCGCAACCCCCTCTTACCCCCTTAAGGGATGATTTTCGAAAGACTACTTTACACGTCTTTCATGACTTTCACTGAAGGACCTTCATACTGAAATTCATTCAATAGCTTCAAAATTAGCAAAGTTTCATACTAACTTTGCACCCCCTCTTCCCCCTTAAGGGGTGATCTTCGAAAAACTATTTTACATGTTTCTCATAACTTTTAATGAAGGACTTTTATATTGAATCTCATTCGAATAACTTCAAAAACGGCAAAGTTTCATAGTAAGTTTGCATCCCCCTTTTTCCCCCTTAAGGGATGATTTAAAAAAAAACTATTTTACACGTATTTTAATATTTTAGATGAAGAACGTTCGTACTAAATTTCATACGAATAACTTCAAAAACGGCAAAGTTTCATACTAACTTTGAACCCCCATTTTACCCCTTTAGGGGATGAATTTTCAAAAATCCTTTCTTAATGCTCCCTTACGTTACAAAAGGAACCCCTGTGCATAATTTCAAGTTTCTTACCCTTATAATTTAGGCCCTGCGTTGATATGTCAGTCAGTCAGTCAGTCAGTCAGTCAGCTTCTCCTTTTATATTATATAGATTACAGTATGTTAGCTTTTAGAATATACCTCGGGATCCAGAACAGGCTTCGGTTTTCGCCGAAAGCACACGAGTGTAATACTATATATTATAAGTTACGTAAAGTTATAAATAAAAATACAAAATAAAACTTACCTTATTGCAATATATAATCGGTTTATCCGATAGTAAACGTGGTATATAAAAGCTAATAACAGACTGAACTTTCTCGTGCGTATAGTAGGTTTTGGCTCAACTTTGTAAACTAAGCACTTTCCGTTCGCTCACAGGTTCCGTTTGTATTTGAATACCAATCGCGTTCTGTGAATGAAAAAGCTATTTCCGGTGCCCATCACTTGACAAGTACCTACCTATGTAAGAGTATGAAACTCTTTTGGAGGAACAAATTCACGATACGCCCAAGTGGACGGCATCCGAACGGTATGTCCAAATTGTTGCATGCTGAATTTCAATCCCACTGACGACGGACGGTGTATACACTAGAATGGGACGTCAGGTATTTCTTCAAAAAATAAGATTTATCAATATAAACATAAACATAAAATAAAAATTTACATATAAGCACATACATTGCTTCTGGCCCCACACTAGGGTACCCTGTGTCGTGGGAACCAGAAACAGCGAGGTCACAATGTAACATCCAAGACCTGGGGTTTTTTGTCCCCAGCCGGAGTTCAAACTCGGAACCTCTTAGGTAGGCATATAAACTAACAGCTGCATCACAAAGGTCGTAAAAATTACAAACACGTAAAAAATTTTTTTCTGAGAGTTTTATTTCTCCCCAGTCGAGGATCGAACCTTCTCCCATGGTAAGCTGATGCGCTAACCGCTGCGCCACAGAGGTCGTCGGCATCTTTTTTTGCATTTGCGTTCTCGTTTTTCGTCCTTAAACAATTTGGTGGCCCTAGAAGACCCGCAATTTTCTCATCTTTGTTGTCGACGCCTTAATTTTCCAAAAAAAAAAGGGTTTTCTCTGAACAAATGATGACAAAAACAAAATTATCAATATAAATTGACAGGCGGATTTTTGACAGAAGCAGTTCATTTTGGGTGTTTTTTTTTATTATTTTTTTTATTAAAAACTGACCAACGATTGACCCCGATCTCACCTGATCTTATGTAGGGTATCGAATATGTATTATGTAGGGTATAGAGAATTGCTCGTAGCTCCGGCCGTCTGAGTGATCTTAAACGATCACGAAGGTTAAGCAAAGTAGGGCGCGTTCGGTGCATGGATGGGTGACCGTCTATGACTAACGCTAGTGGCTTTTTTCCGAGCGGCTTTTTTCCACCGTTAAGCAGTTGGTGCCGGCTGTCATGGATAGATAGGAGTCGTTAAGCCAAGCCAGAGGCTTTAGGGCGGCTTGAAAACTTCTGACAGTAAGACCGGCCACTAGTCTTACAAGCCTCCACCAATCCGGACTAGGCCCCCATGGTGGAGTATACCTTCCTCAGGGTAGAGACCCGTGCCCGTCGGTGGGGACATAATGGGTTAATGATGATATGCTGGAAGTATTAGATTAGTTAGATATATGTATATTATATAGAAATATAGATTAGTTTAGTGGACCAATGAACGTCACTAAAACCATCTCCTATTTCTCGCGAATGTGACTTTATCACGACGATGTTTTCGGGACCGGAGGTGAGTATCGGCCCCGGGCAATTACCCCCGGCACCATTTGTGTTGGTGCCAGACGATTTAGACCCGTGTACCTTGATCTCAGTTAGGCGAGTTTCGCTTGTAACCCTTGAAAACAAAGGTAAGGGAGTTAATTCTTAATTGTACACCGGAAAAACAAACATTGAATTGTTTACTAATATTTGTATCATCATATCATATTCATGTCAGGTACCACTATTTTTTGGGTTTTTGTTTCTCTACAAATATTGTTTATTGTTGTGTTATGGTGTTACAGTTGAAATAAATGTCTTTCACTTTCTAATAGCACTCCACAAAATTGTGACAAAATCTGAGTGTCTAAGGTTTTACATACCTCAGCACTAGAAATGGCCAATCCACCTTGTGACCTACATTAGGAGGGCATTACATTTTTACTAGCTGATCCGGCAAACGTTGTTTTGCCAGATAGGGGTGTGAAAAATAGATATCTAATAACCTATTCTCAGATCTACCGATTATATATATCAAATATCATCAAAATCGGCTAAGCCGTTTCGGAGGAGTATGCGCACTAACACGGTGACACGAGCATTTTATATATTAGAGAGAGAGAGATAGAGATATCGATATTTAGATATTTTGATCAAAACCTGCCTTGGCAACTAAAATAAGATAATTCTTAAAAATATGACAATTCGGGATGCAAAAAAAAAAGTGAACTGCCTGAATCGAAAACCATTTCGAGCTTAGCATCCAAACTACAGTATTTTTAATGTAAGAGATATTTATCTTAAAAGATGAGCCTTATTTTGAGTAAATAATATTTAAATGCTTCATTTGACCTCTATGGTGACGTCACATGTTAAATCGTCTGTAGTAGGGCTGTGAAAATCTACCAATGGTCTGTCAACTTCATCTGTCAAACACATCGATATTATAGTGCCACCATAATATCTGTTCAGTTGATAGCGGCGAGTGGAGAATTTAGTAATAACGTAACATTTAAGAAATTTACCTAGAAAAATGAGAAAATTTTAATACCTACGTCTTTCAATTTTAATGAAAATTATATCTATAAATCTTAGTAAGTGAATAAATGAAACAAAAAATGAGGAACCGGATTTACAATTAATTTGTTAGTTACAATTTTGCCCACCTGAACATATAACTTGGTGGCGCTGTAAACACGATTATTTTGACACTAAACCACAGACAATCTAGATGGTTTGGCCCATTCACACGCAAATGCAATCGCGAACTCACCCACACACACAGTAAGTAGCATATGACGTCACGCCGAATAATATTTACTTTAATTAATTAACAATGATAAACTCGATTAATCACGAAAAAAAATGAAATTAGTTTCTTAAAATTACGTCCACTATCAGAATATAAAATAAAATCCAATCATAAAAAAAAACTTTGCATCCCCAATTCTGTCGCTAAATCTGTCGCTAAATCTGTCGCTAATAAAATGGTGATAAGACTTTTTTTTAATTCTTTAAATAATAAACAGAGGCATCCTAGGTCCCAGTAGCAAAGGGATTGTGTAGATAGATAGATAAAAGCTTTATTTCCATATGTCACACACACGTACATAACAATAGTCATAGCATAACAAATTAAATCACAAAGTAACAGCATATTATAAACACTGATGAAACAGTGTTACATCCTATGTCCTACGCATTTGTCCCTTCCTTTCCAACAAAAAGGAATCCGGTTTTATTGTTATAAGCGTGTTACAAGCACTTGTTGAAAGCGCACTTTGAAGTCTTTTAACATGCCCCAACTTCCCGCAAAAAAATAATTTTACTAAGGTCCGGAGGACCTTTGTGTGTTGGTTAATTTTAATTTGGTCATCTTTAATCTCACCAAGAGGAAAACTGCTTACTATAAGTCCTTGTGCAAAGACTTTAATGTCTACTTTCAAGAAATACTTGTAGCACTCCTATAACATAAAACTGGATTCCTTTTTGTTGAAAAGTAAGGGACAAATCTTATTCTTCTTCAATCCTTTGACTCCTAGGACCTCAACCACAGATATCCACTTCTGACGGTCGTTGGCGGCAGCTTCCAATGAGCGTTTTTCCTTTCTTTTTTTTCTTAGTTCCTTGAGATAATCTAGATGGCGTCATTCGTTTCTACATACAATTTGTAATTCTTAGCAATCAATGTCAAAGTTAGATTAGTTTGTTCAATCCACAGATTACTAAACAAGAGAAGGAACCAGGGTTGCTATTCGGACGAGGTTGCTTGTAATAAAAATAAAAATTCAAACCCACAATCCACAACAAATACTCCAAAATATCCATAAGCGCACTTATCACCAAACGACAAAAGCATTTATTTTTTTAGGTAATCAACCATCACAAATTCCACAGAACCATAGTATTATTTTTTGCTTTGACGTGCATTACTAAGGTACGGCAGCGCCACCTAGGGAATCTTTAAAAACTAATCGGTCTCCTTGGTCTACCCCAGTGAGTTGAGTCGAACGAGGTTGAACAATGAGGCTCAACAATTTGAAACTTTTTTTGTATCAGTATCAATTTTGTATTACATACATGAAAATGTACAATAAAATAAAGATCTTCGTGCCTCATTTCACGAGAAATGTATTATTATTTCTGATACATGGCATCCATATCGAGTTACATACATACATAAGCGCACGCCTGTATCCCAGAGGGGTAGGCAGAGATCAGGGACTGGCACCTGCCACGATCCTGACAAATCACTTTCGCTTCATGGACATTCTTAGTCGTTGCATACACGCACGTCGGGTACTTTTCATCTTGCCCTATGCTAATAGATTTTTTTTTTAATCTTATTTATTTAGGGGCTTTGTTCGCAGAATTAATTAGAATGTATTAAATAGTCAATTTATGTTCCATAGTTCTTATGAGAGATAATTTTCAGTCTCTATTGAACCACCTTGCACCCATACTTTGTTGAAAGAAAATAAAACAGTTATCCCCCACTCACCGCCGATGGTACTTAGTACGGTTTTAAACTAGTTTCAGTAACGTTTATTGGCAACTGAGTGTTATTGTTGCGGAACTAGACACCACAGTTGTTTTAAGATGGGTATTCGTTTGGCAATTTTTCGATGCTTTATCTCACTCGAAAATGAGGTACTCGTATCATGCCAATAAAATGCTGAAACAATCTTTGTACGGTACTTTGTCTGCTTAATTTAAACATAACCACTAAGTATTGTAAACTTTTAGTCCGGATCAACTTAGGTCCTTTCTCTACTGCTCCGGTCCGGCGTCGGAACCGGAATCAGTCATGAGAAAAATATCGGATGATTATGCTTCTCCACTTCATCTGGCTATAATCGGCCATGGACGTGACACAGTGCTTTATTAAAATTCCTCGGTTTTTCTATTCGAGGCAGGGGACGTTTTCCTCACATTCTATTATAGTATGGGAACATTTTTGGGTTGTATGGGTAAAATAGTATGGGAACATTTTTTATTGCATGCGCGGTGCAAAAACATGTATTGTTTTTGTACGTCGATCACTTCGGACCGGTAAAATACCGTTCCTATTTAGCAAATTATCGGACCGTTAAAAACCGGATGCCGGAATAGTGGAGAAGGTTATTAGTATTCTTGTGTGTTTCTAAATCGGATCGCTAATTAACGTTTGCCGGACCGGAGCAGAGAAAGGCCCTCAGGTGTTTTTACCGGAAACCTGGTCGGATTCGTCCGATAAAAACACCTGTAAGTTGATCCGGACTAAAAGTTGACAATGTGTAGTGCTTACGAAAGTTTTAGTTCATAACCACTAAGGCAAAGTATTACCAAACATCATTTCGGTTCCCTTTTTGACACCTTTTAGCTTAACCCTTTATAAAGCAGAGTTAGTCTTAAATTTTAATTGGATTTGGACTCTGGGTCAATGCAAAAAAGTTCAAATTATGGTGGCCATATATGGTACAGAGCCTTTGGTTTTATGGCAGTGGTGAAATTTTCTTTCTGAATTAAAAACTATTCAAAGGCGTGTTCTTGGTGCTGTAGTGTAGTTTAAGCTTAGTTTAAGCTTACAAATCTTGCACTTTTTTCTTTCACATTGTTACCATATGCGGACACTTATTTTTAGCTTTTAGTTAAATCGAGGATGTGATCAATTGCAATGTACCTAAGCTGCAGGTTTCCCAAAAACAAATTTAGTTTTTTATATAAATAAATAAATAAAATGTAACTCTTTTTTCTCGCCGGTCTCATGGTGTAGCGTTTAGGGTTTCATTAAATTGATCATTCAAAATGGTGTAGGAATACCATACTTTTATTAAGGGCTCTGCCTGTTAGCGAAATTATTATTCGTGTAGGCATCTCTTCCCCCTTTCCTGGCTAAACGGTTGATTGTAAAAACGTAGTACATGTACAATTTACGAGTTAAAAAGTAATAGGCGACCAACTAAGAAAGGAATAAATTCCGTTGAAAATTACATACAATGAAATTAAAAGGATTTAACGAGTAGTAGACGACCAACTTATAAACTGAAAACTTCGTACAATCCATTTAAAAAAATTCTTTAATGAAATTGGTAGTTCACAAATCCCCTCTTTTTAAGGAACCTTACATTGCGCGTAGGCCGACACACACTTGGCCGTTTTTTCTCTTATTCACTTGCTGTTGAGTCTTCGGGTAAAACAAGACTCAAACTTGATCTAATTTATCTCGCACGTCAGTTGGCAAGTGCATAGCCACCTTTACAGCATTCTTTTAGCTAATGGGCACTATTACCAGTATCTAAAGACGGCAGAGAAAACTGTATTTATTTATTGCAAGAGCGTTTTTAATTAAATTCTTTTAGAATGTACTACAAAGTATGCACTAGAGGTAAAAACTATTATCTGCCCGTAGTTTCAGTGTACAGAAAAGTTGGGAAACAAGTATTCGGTACGCTGTACCCAAAGTACCTACTTAGTATAAAAGTCACAGTTTCATAATGCTCAACCAATGGTGCACAACTATTTGCTACAACTAAATTATGTAGAGATAGAAAAGTTCATCCTAGATGTTTCTATGTGTCTAAGTTTCTATGTTTCTATGTTTCGTAAGCGCATTTTCAAATTAAATATTATTTTCTCTTTGTTGTCAAATATGTGTATTGTGTAGTGAGGTATGAACATTTTTTCATACTTCAGCGAATCAGGTGCAGCAGAAAACCAGCGCTAGTCACCTTCGACTAGCTTTATGCTGAGCTGCAGCCTTTTTCTGTTGTAGCACTCGTATTTATTATGTCATAATGCTATTTTTGTGTTTTGTTTGTCTCTAAATATTGTTTTATCTTTGTGTTATGTATGGTCAATTTGTGTTATATGTAGTGTTGTAATAGAAATAAATGTTTTTCACTTTCACTTTCACTAGAAAGAAAGAAAGAAAAAAGAAAAAAACGTTTATTATACCAACAAGACACATCACAGGAACAAATTAAACAGACAAGAGTAACATAATATAAGTAGGCAACAGACAAAAAAAAACGCAAGTAAATTAAAACAAAAACCATGGGATATAGTCTGTAATATCCTATAACACTTATTGTTTTATGTTCCTTAAACCTTATACAGACGACAGACGGACAGATGCACAGACGAGATCATACAAGTGGCAGGGAGATGCTGGATGCAAGCCGCTTCCAGCCGGTCTTTTTGAAAATCCATGGAGGAGGCCTATGTCCAGCAGTGGACTTCTTGTGTCTGAATGATGATGATGATGATGAAACCTTGTACTCATGTTACTGGAGCTTGATAATCTTAGAAACGCTGAAATATTGGGCTAATTTCAACAACTCCAAGACGCCAAAATATGTATGTATTCAATCAGACAACTCCATACAGTGGAGGACTAATGCCCGGTTCCTATAATATACGCCTACCGGCTACGATCCGTTTTCCATACAATTTATTGACGGTTCGTAGGTATTTCGTAGGAATTGTAACCGATCGTAAGCAAAAACGAAGCGTTTTGTGGATATTGGAACCGGGCATAATTGGCTATGATCAACAAACCAAACAAAAGGCCCCGGTGCGACATTCATCTAGAGCTTGAGACTTTTTTTGTACTCGGGTCTCTTGTTTTACAATAAGCATTTTTCACAATACCGTTTTCAATCCGCCGCTAACGACGTAATCCAGAGCACTTGCACGTCAACAGCAGCGCAATATGGCGCGGCTTTAGCCGAGATGTACAGTGGCGTAGTAGGCTGCGTTCACAGACCGGACTTGTGGCTTCAAGTTACGCTGCCAGTAGGGTCAGGCATTGCAGTCAGTGATTTAAGAGTTTCTGAAAGAAAACAAATATACTGGATGTTGATTTGTACAGTTTAATCCGACTCAGGGGTAGCTATTTACTTAGTCGTTGCATGCACGCACGCCGGTTTCGAGTACTTTTTATCTTGCCACTCAGCTATCAGTTTTGACGGGCAGTATACTATAATCGCTCATAGCCCTGGCTGCCTGAGTGATCTTAAACGATCACGAACGTTAAGCAACATAGGGCGCATTCAGTGCATGGATGGGTGACCGTTCTATGACTAACGCTCGTGGCATTTTTCCGAGCGGTTCCGTGCTTCGCAAGGCACGTTAAGCAGTTGGTGCCGGCTGCCATCGATAGATGGCAGTTGTTAAGCCAAGTCAGAGGCCTTAGGGCGGATTGAAAACTTCTAACAGTAAGACCAGCCACTAGTCTTACAAGCCTCCACCAATCCGGACTAGGCCCCCGTGGTGGAGTATGGCCTAATCCTTCCTCAGGGAATCCATCCACCATAGCCTCTTGGTGTGGACATAATGGGTTGATGATGATGATGATACTATAAATATTGATAGGGAACTTACAATGTGCTTCCAGTTGTCCTAAAATCGTGAAATTTGGAAGTAGCCGTAAGGCAAGAAAATGAGAAATATTAGAAAATTCGGAATAAGTGTCCGCTTGAGTTTGAACTTGAGAGGAGTTGGGCTCTATTTTATGTTTTCCTACTCCTCTATGATACACGCATAACTATTGTAATATGCATAAAAAACGAAAATCACTTAATTAAACTGTGCTAACCGTACGTGGGCATTGTCAACTGAAAATAAGTCGAAACAGAAACAAAGCCAACTTCAATCGCCCACGCTCACAAAACGCTGCCTCACCAACTTTGCATTACATGGCGGTACCGGAAGTACTCTTCTGCATTCGATAGCCAGACTTATACAACATGGAATAGGAGCTAATGTGCTATACCAATGATTATAATACTGAAGTGTTCTTGCATGGTACTATAACACCGTATTTACTGAAGCGAACGACTAAATGTCAACATGTCAAAAATTTGGTTTTTCAATATGCCACATTTATAACACTGCATAATATTTAGCAAAGTTATATAAAACGATATGCCTAATAAATACCATTAAGCAATAAACACAATAACACTGTTATTACCTGATTTATCCCTCACTCGCAATTTATTTAACTAAATATTTTATTTTATCATGAAAATACCATTTGCTTAAGAGATCTATGCCCCAGAAAATACCTAAAATTTCAGTGGTCCTCAAATAAAAGCGATCCTACTGCTGCCAAATATGTTCGCAACTAGCAAAGATGATGGACATTTGTTTAAAGGCCAATTATGATCGATTATTTTATGCTAATGCGCTACATGAAGTGTAGGAAGAAGTATGGAGAGCTGACTACGAACCTCTTTTTTAATTAAAGCAAAAAAAAGGAAGATAGCCACCCCGACGCCATATTTTCTCACGATTGACGTTTTTGATGCGAGTGCAACTTCTCTAGGCTATTTTATTTTCTTTAGTCTGTTCATCATTGTAAATAAGGTATTGTTAAGTTTTTTGGTCCATCGTCCAGTTGTTGTTGTACTTTTTTTTTGTGTTTGTTATTACGAAACGGAAAATATGGGCGAGCCAGGACCCAACGCTGATACTGCCAAACCTATGTACATATACGATGCAAGCGAAGCTGCGTGCATGAGCTATTTTTAGTGAGATGTAAGTTTGAGAGACGCTGTGTCTTTGTTTACCTTTAGTCGTTCACTTCAGTAAATAGAATATAGGTACTCTACATACGTGTTAAGCGTTGCATTTGAACAATCGACTAAACTTTGGTATTGACTTCGGTCCTTAACTAGAAATACTAACACAGTGTTGCATAGTTTTTTCAATGACCTCTGTGGCGCTGTGGTTAGCGCATCTGCCTACCATGCGAAAGGTCCCGGGTTCGAATCCCGGCTGGGGACAAAGGACAAAGACACTCAGGTCTTGGATGTTTACATGTTAGTGACTTCGCTGTTTCTGGTTCCCACGACACAAGGTATCCTAGTGTGGGGCCAGAAGCAATGTATGTGCCTGTGTGTAAATGTTATGTGTATGTTATGTTATTATACCCGACAGAAAACTTGTGCGGAAAACCGGGCAGTCGTTTTGAGTTTGCTCTGAACAACTAACTCTAAGAGCAACTTGTATGCACTATGAATTACGTGTAGTTTGAAAACCCTAGGGCCAGTTTCTGAATTGAGAATTTCGCTAAGCGACTACTTAATTATTGTAGTGCTGTCTCGTCAAATATCTTGGAAGAGAGCGTGACAGAACATTACTTATGTAAGTATTTGCTTAGTGAAATTTCCAATTCAGAAACCGGCCCTCAGCGGATTGAAATTGCTTGATCTGTTGCGTTATGAAAAAAAAACAAAAATGGGTAGTTTTTACCCATCAACATCAAAACACCAAACCAAAACCAACCACCACCGACAAAACATTTTATGGTGAGCCGATAGTCCCACCAAAAAGTCCTCAGGTTAAACAATTGCGCACGATAGTTTTTTTATCATCACCATCACCAACATCTGAGCGGAAACACGTGTCATGACGTATAGCCACACTAATAGCGTGTTGAGAATGTGAGAATATGACTGTGCTGGAGTTCTTTGTTTCTGAATGAAAGCTGTATAGCGCCAGTTCCTACACATTTAAAGCTATAAAACACTAACAAACCTCTTTTATTTTAAACTAGCTATCGCCCGCGACTCCGTCCGCGTGGACTTTAGTTCAAAATGTTGCAACCCCGTTCACTCCCGTAACTCCCGTTAAAGGTTAAATTTAGAATAATGGTGAAACACGTGTTCAATCAATTGTGTTGAAGAGTATTTATTTCAAGTTTCCAGAAAATCAGACAACTTTTTTTTGTACCTCCATACAAATTTTGGCAACCCTTTTCGCCCCCTTAGGGGTTGAATTTCAAAAAATCCGTTCTTATTCCTTGCCTACATTATATATAGATTCTCTGTGCAAAATTTCAGCTTCCTAGGTCAAACGGCTTGGGCTGGGCGTTGATGAGTGAATGAATCAGTCAGTCAGGACTTTGAATTTTATATATATAGATTTAAAAGTTTAAATTTCGAACTCACTACTTTTTCCCTATTACACGAATAAAAATCTGTTATCTGTGGAAACTTTTAATTACTGTCTGTTTTTATACATAATAGTATCTCCTGTGTAATATTATGTTTGTGTAGTCACTGGTTTTCCTAAATATTAAGTAAATAAACAAAAAAAAGTAGCTCTAAATTTATTTAACTGTCAAATTAATCCAACAATTCAGTGACAAATATGATTAGCAGAACCTTTTCCACTTTAGGAATCCACGCTGGAATCCGTATATCCACTTTAGGAATCACTGGTGTAGAGATTTAATTGAGGCTTCTTGAACGTTCACCTCATTATTGTTTAAGTCATCCCTATTGTTTTGCATAGTTGATAGGACATTTGAGCGTGGGTAGTTATATTGAGATGGTCTTTATGACGCAGCTGGTTTTGTCAATAACATCATCTGGAAGATTAATTTAGCGTTCTCTTCAAGTGAACTTTATAATTAGCTGGTAGGTAGTCTATTTCGCGGTAAATAGAAAATTTCAGCTAGGAAAATAGTATGCCTAGGTACGGCCGGTCTGACTCCCTATCGACCGATGTCATATTAAATATGACCAAAAATTTAATGGTATGTCATAAGCACAGAGCATTCACAAGTAAAACTTTGATTGCGTGATGCAGGAATAGCGGAGCGCACGCAGATAACAAGTCCTCGCCACAAGCAGTATTAAGATGTTTGATTGGTAGCGGTCAGATATAATATTGAACCGCTTTGGTGTAATTAGCAGTGATCGGAATAGGCAGATTGATTTCTCGTAATTGCATCATGAAACCATAACATGGATAATTGCCATTTCGCGGATTTTAATATTTCCGGAAATTACCAGAAAGTTCCGAACATTTCGCAAAACATATAATTAACTAATCTAATTTTATTTAATGGACTTACACTGCTATTCAAGAAATGATTCTGCCAATGTTAAGGTCACAATAAGGAGTTTTATAAAATGCCGGTCACGTACGCCACTCACTACGCATATAATTGAGTATATTGATTCGTTTTTTACCTTATACCCAGCTCCACGTAATAATTTCAAAATTCCGGAAAAAAATCGCTTGACATCAATGACCACAAATCAATCAACCTATTCAGATCACTGGCAATTAGAGTTATGCTGCAATACTTTCATAAATAAAATAAATAGTTACTACCTAATACTAAGAAAGCTTTGCTCGACCTGAATCTCAGGGAGATTGCTCTTGTGAGCTCATTTGAAGATACCGTTGGAAACAAAACAATAACTTGACAACGCACTCAAGGTTATATTTTATAGAATTAATAGACGATCCGGCAAACGGCGTTTTGCCATATTAATCATCAAAAATACACGACAAAGTCATAAACACTGGTAAAGTCGTTTTGGACGAGATCGATAACAAACACTGTGACACGAGTTTATTATTAACACTACCCGATTTGACTGCAGAATAACAAGAAGAAAGACTAGTTGTACTAATCGGTTAAGCAATGTACCTACTTCGAATGGTCAAAATAAACTGCCAGTTGTATTGACAATTAACATAATAATATAGTAAATAAATCGCTCCTTACCCTTAATTACGATGATACTAAATCTTGGTTGGTTACACGCATATAGAAACCCAAGCTGTCACACAGTACTCTCGCAACCACTAACGTATAAGTATACGCACACACATAGACACACTCCCGCCTTCACACACCAACACACACCCTAATGCGCGCGCACACACACACACACACACACACTCACAAACACACACACACACACACACACACACCCTCACACACAAAGACACACACACACACACACAAATATCACTAATTTGCAAGCTTAGTAACACAAATTTATTATCACTTTTTTTCAGTTGCAATAGACTCTCCGAAACTACTATGCAAGAAAGAATACGTAGTCGAGCGCCTGCGATACAGGATTTCCTAGTGCAGGGCTCAATGCAAATTTTGTGTTATTTTCCGTAATCGGAAATAAATATTTGTATTTAGTTAGGCCTGTTTCACTACGCGTGTCGGTATAGTAGTACGTGCGTACTCGGAAGTAAATGCGGCGACCACTCCGGAGTGGCAAATAGGTAGGAATTCAGGCGCCAGAAGAGGTAAGAGTTACGCGGTAGAAAGAGAGGCAACATAACGTAGGTGAATATAACGTAGCTTCTTTAGAGGCCTTCCACACGATCGGAAAGACTCTCCGACCAAGTGGCCTTGGTCGGGTTGGAATTCGTTCCACACGGTCGGACAACTTGACAACGTACAGTCGAAAGCACGTCATCATTCACATTTGAGTTGCAAAGTCGCCCGTAATGCAACGGGGCAGAGTGCATGGGTGTATAACATGATGTGCTCTCGACTGTACGAAACGACATCGGTGGCGCAGTGGTTAGCGCATCTGCTTACCATGTGAGAGGTCCCGGGTTCAAATCCCGGTTGGGTACAAAAAAAAAGAAACACAGGTCTTGGATGTTTACATGCTTATGACGTCGCTGTTTCTGGTTCCCACGACACAGGGTATCCTAGTGTGGGACCAGAAGCGATGTATGTAAATGCAAGCCTGTATGTAAATGTTATTTTATGTGTAAATTGATATGAATTCCGTCAACACCTCCCGTTCGCGGCTTTCAAAATGCGAACCCATTCCAACCATAATTCGAAACATAATTGGGTAGTTGACAAAATGTCAATTAAATTACTTTTAAAACGGAATTTTGTACTTATGAAAATACCGCATTATTAAGTCATTATTCAGAGCATTCTTTTTATGTTTCATCTATTTAACAATAATTGTATTAACTAATAATTAACTGAAAGAGATACATTTCCCGAAATATTTGTTTTAATCGAGCATATGAAGTAATTTGTAGTTAGTTGTGTCAACTACCGAATTCGAACTTAGTGTCATAGACATACATCCGCTCGCAGCGACGGCCAACGGCACACTGAAGCGCTCGCGTCGGACGACAGCCTTCCACACGATCCATTCCGACCTCCAACACAGCGTGTTGTGATGGCTGCGCTTCCGATCAAGGCCGTTGGATTCCTACAAATATTTGGTTGGAAAACCGGCTTCCACACGTGAAATTTTTACACCAACCCGACCAATGTCACCTTGGTCGGAGAATCTTTCCCATCGTGTGGAAGGCCTTTGATGGCTGCGCTTCCGATCAAGGCCGTTGGATTCCGACCAATATTTGGTTGGACAACTTCCGGCTTCCACACGTGAAATTTTTACACCAACCCGACCAATGTCACCTTGGTCTAAAAACTTTCTTAAAGGCGTTCCACACGATCGGAAAGATTCTCCGACCAAGGTGACATTGGTCGGGTTGGTGTAAAAATTTCACGTGTGGAAGCCGGTTGTCCAACCAAATTTTGGTCGGAATCCAACGGCCTTGATCGGAAGCGCAGCCATCACAACACGCTGTGTTGGCGGTCGGAATGGATCGTGTGGAAGGCTGTCGTCCGACGCGAGCGCTTCAGTGTGCCGTTGGCCGTCGCTGCGGGCGGATGTATGTCTATGACAGTAAGTTCGAATTCGGTAGTTGACACGACTAACTACAAATTACTTCATATGCTCGACTAAAACAAAATATTTCGGGAAATATATCTCTTTCAGTTAATTATTAGTTATTACAATTGTTGTTAAATAGATGAAACATAAAAAAAGTGCTCTGAATAATGACTTCATAATGCGGTATTTTCATAGGTACAAAATTCTGTTTTAAAAGTAATTTAATTGACATTTTGTCAACTACCCAATTATGTTTCGAATTATGGTTGGAATGGGTTCGCATTTTGAAAGCCGCGAACGGGAGGTGTTGACGGAATTCATATCAATTTACACATAAAATAACATTTACATACAGGCTTGCATTTACATACATCGCTTCTGGTCCCACACTAGGATACCCTGTGTCGTGGGAACCAGAAACAGCGACGTCATAAGCATGTGAACATCCAAGACCTGTGTTTCTTTTTTTTGTATCCAACCGGGATTTGAACCCGGGACCTCTCACATGGTAAGCAGATGCGCTAACCGCTGCGCCACCGATGTCGTTTCGTACAGTGGAGAGCACATCATGTTATACACCCATGCACTCTGCCCCGTTGCATTACGGGCGACTTTGCAACTCAAATGTGAATGATGACGTGCTTTCGACTGTACGTTGTCAAGTTGTCCGACCGTGTGGAACGAATTCCAACCCGACCAAGGACACTTGGTCGGAGAGTCTTTCCGATCGTGTGGAAGGCCTTTTAGCGTCGTGCGATATGAATTGCACCTAATTGTGTCGCTGCTCAGCTAGAGTAGCTTTTTCTTTAATTGAATTTGCGTAGTGAATCTTCTGTACCTGTACTATTATGTATTCTGTGATTTAGTTTTATGAATCGCGGGGCGGCAGTAAGAGCGTTCTATTATCATCCAGAGCATCTCATCAGTCATGACCCCCACTGCAGGACATAGGACTCCCTCATGGTTTTATAAGTTCTCCGATCTTGTGCCGCCCACAGATCCGTCAGACCAGGTGGAAGTCTGCCCACGCTGCGTCGTCCTGTTCGTGGACAGAATTTTTCCGCCCTAACTGCCATGGATTCTCCGCGCTGTGCCCCACCTACTGCCCAATTATTCGGGTTATATTAGTGACTCGGGATCTTCTAGTCTGGATCTATAGAAGTGATGCCAATGTTTAAGCATTCGCGAACGCGACTGCAAATATCTGATATCAAAGATATTGCAAGTGCGAATGCAAATACGAATCATCATCATCATCATTCAGCCACAAGAAGTCCACTCCTCCATGGATTTCCAAAAAGACCGGTTGGAAGCGGCTTGCATCCAGCGTCTCCCTACCACTACGAATGCCTGCAAATACGAATATTCAGTTTTAAAATGTAGCGCCGCATATCTATGATTCAAAATATGGCGCGCACAACGCACGTCACATTTCCGTTGACAGCGACGCTAAAGGATAAAGAAACTAGCGTTGTTAAGTCGGTAGAACGGTATTTTTCAATGATTGGAATTTGGAACAGAAACTAAAACTTTCGTAAGAACAACACATTCTGTTTAAACTGTTAAGTTTTGTACTGCTCAATAAAACAATTTTGATTTTGATTTTTGATTTTGTTAAGTATTTCTTAACATTTGCAAGTAATGTATTTTTCTTTCAAGTTCATTATTCGCAAAATATTATAAGATATTTGCGAATGCGAATATTTGTCACATCACTAGTAAATACTAATTGTAGCTTATTTATTATTATATATTTATGTATGTTTATCATAACTATATATGTAATGATTTATGTATATAGGTACATTGCTATTTATGTAAGTATTTATATTAATATTCATTTTTGCACCGACTACCCGTCTCCTTTTTCCTTCGGAGCAATAAGGCCGCCAATTGTACTGTTACCTTGAAAACATTTTATGTTTGTGTTTCTCCTCGTGTACAATAAAGAAAATTCTTATCTTATCTTAATTGCTAAGAAACCAGGGTCTGCCACATGCCACGATACTGGTGGGTAGTTTTTATCTCTTTTGCAAATACACGCAACCTCTATGGTGCAAATCTCAACACACCATTTACGTCACAAATTGCGTTCCGGTTCAATGGACGCATCGTAGTATGAAGGATTTACGCAAAGAGCATAGTCGTCAAGTCGTCAATTTGTCTTACCACGCAAGATGGGAAGCGCCCACTTCATCGACTCATTCTCATGATAGATACATCTCATTGATTTTCGTGATGACAATGATTGAGTTCCAAAACACTACCGACAAAATTGAAGTAGGTGAATCCGTAATCGCTCGTAGCCTAGGCTGCCTGAGTGATCTTAAGCGATCACTGAAGTTAAGCAACTATGACTAACGCTAGTGGAATTTTTCCGAGCGGTTCCGTGCTTCGCAAGGTACGTTAAGCAGTTGGTGGATAGATGGCAGTCGTTAAGCCAAGTCAGAGGCCATAGGGCGGCTTGAAAACTTATGACAATAAGACCAGCCACTAGTCTTACAAGGTTCCACCAATCCGGACTTGGCCCCCGTGGTGGAGTAGGGCCTATGTTCACTAAAATAATGGTTTTAAATTTTTCTCTTCAAGGTTATAACGCAAATGATAATACTGTGTCTGAGGAGTGTTTTAGAGGAATCGCATTTTCATGCATAATACCACTCGCTTTTATAATAACAAAAAAAAACTCACGCCCGTTATCCCCGAGGGGGTAAGCAGAGGCACCAATCACTAGAACTGGGCCCACTTTTGCCGAGTTTATTAGGTCCCAAAAGTGTTAAAAAATATTTAAATATAAAATTAATCGCGTTTTGCCTATATTGTAATGGCCTACGTTTTTGCTATTAACCATCCTCAGATAGCTCACACATTCTACCTTATCACGCACGAAAAGTATAATAAATTGTATCTGTTTTTTTCATGTCAGCCTAGTGTCTGTCATAAGTGCCTCCTACTACCAGGAGAGGCGTTTGCGCTAACATATATCATGTTACACACATGACAGAGTGATAGGCAATATTGATATTATCTTTTATATACTCTGGCGGGGAGAATAAATGTCTTGGCTAAACGGTTTCGTTACAACAAACTGCTCGTTACTACGCTTTGCAGCACATAAACGTTCCTGAGATGTCCACATACCTACTGTTTTTTTTACAGAATTACTAGCTAACCCGGTAAGTTTTGGACTTCGGACTTCGAACGGAAGACTCTATACTCGGTTCTACGAGACGAACTTTTAGGAAATCAAATTCTTGCATCTCGTGCCCGGCTAGAGATAAGCAAAACAATAGGCGAAGACGCACTATGAAACGAAAGGCCAATCTAGCTAGACAAAAAGGGTCACGCAATTTCTATCATAGTGCTAGCAAAACTAGTAGCAGATACCCCAGATAGCATGATTCAGGAAATAGTTTTGTGTAAGTACCCTCTTAAATAATGTTATATTAATTTTTAAGTGACGCCAAGTGGGTATAAAACTGCAAAAATCAGTTTGATTTCGCCTTCCATGTGTCATCATCTCAAAGTGAAACCGGAAGAGATCGTTATATTATGAATTATGGATACTGAAGTAGTTAGTAAGTAGTTTATTTTAAAATTATAGATACTGCCAATAGACATTGAATTTCTAGCCAACCTGCACTTGAACGTCAAACATTTTTATTATTTTGCAAAGTTTCTTTTTTCGGAGTCCAGGAACTGCATGCCCCCACTTGTCCCCAGGCTATTACTTTTATATATAGTAAAGGCATCCTTATAAAATCAAATTTTACTAAATTGAAGCTCCACACGAGCACGCAAATATACAATTTTTTTTTTTGTAGAACACGAGATATTTCTCTCACAGATGGAATTTTACGAAGAATGGCTGAAATATAAAAAAATGAAAGAAATACGCGTTTGTTTGAGTTTATATCGTTAAAGTTTGACTTGAAAGATGCTACAAAAGAAATTATATAAAGGAAAATTGCTCGTATTTCCAAAAACCTTACAGAAATGTGGTCGAAATGCGGAGCTTCAAGAGAGCGTTTTGAAGCTCGGCCTTTAGGTGCTGATTTACTGTTTTGTAAGCATATTAAGTTAAATTTGACATGTAACCTGCAGCCGTCAACATCATCAGCAGGTGAAGAAAGAACCCCTGGTCCTGGTCGCCAAAAATAATTTTTGATCAAGCCTCATTTAAGACGAAGAGAAGGCGATTAAATGACTTGATAAATTCTCGCAGTGCCAATGAATTAGCAGTAGCTGCCCAGATATCTTCAACAATATCCGTTAATCACGATGCGGCGATTGTGTTTCTAGATAGTTTAGACTCTTAATTAAGTGGTGTTGGTTTTCAATATTATTTTATTTGGTCATAAGCTATCCTATATTACTTAAACATAAATAATATTTTAATAAGCAACATAAAATAATTAATTAATTAGTGGGCCCAGTTTTAGTGATTGGTGCCTCTGTCTACCTCCTCGGGGATAACGGGCGTGAGTTTTTTTTTATATATAATAATTAAATATTGCAGAAAATAAAACAAAAAAAAATATGATTAAAATTATTTAAAAGAAACCAATGTATAGTGATCTCTACACACATATTAAATTAAAATTATCCTAAAGAGAGATCAGTGTGTACTGTTTTATTTTATTGCGGACATAAACAAAATATTTGGCCTAAATATTAATTGGACGTAGTTTAGCAAAAAGCGTCCAAAACACAACATGGTATCTTTTGAGTTAAATATACCAAAATGATCACTACTCTCTATACTTTAAGAATCAAAAACTTTCATGGCGATCCTATGAGTATATGCAAAATTATGGCACATGGTAGTCCAACCCAAATGTATGGAGAGCGTAGATCTATTTAAACCTAAAAACTCAAATATCTCAAAACTCACTTTGTGTGGGTTGGAACCTTTTTGCTACACTACGTCCAATTATAAAGCCTAAATAATATTGTCCAGTGCTCAGTATGGGATCGATTCACTGTGAGACGGTCCGCTTTGTCTAGTTTACATGCAGCCAATGAATGTCACGCGTATTAACCAATGGGCGCACATGGACAATTTTATTTGGGAGCTTCTTTCGTGGAACGGAGGTGAAGATAGACAGTAAAACAAGATAAGACCTTTCTCTTTGCTGACACGTTTTTCAGTTTCACATCGCTTGAGCGTGTTACTGATAAGTTCAGTAATAATGCCAACAATCCGTCATTGTCAACAAAAGTTGGCATTACCGAATCTTCAAAAAAATTGTGGACAATAATGCTTGGTGTTCTTCACCTCTGCTGTCACTTATGTACGTCACTATATTGCAAATGCACAGCAGCCTTTTGTGGCAATCTAGACTCACCACAGACTACAGCTATCATCATCATCAACCCATTATGTCCCCACCGAGGGGCACGGGTCTCTTCCCTGAGCAAGGTAGGCCATACTCCACCACGGGGGCCAAGTCCGGATTGGTGGAGACTAGTGGCTGGTCTTACTGTCTCAAGTTTTCAAGCCGCCCTAAGGTCTCTGACTTGGCTTAACAACCAACTGCTCAACGTACCTTGCGAAGCACGGAACTGCCCGGAAAAATGCCACTAGCGATAGTCATAGACCGGTCACCAATCCATGCAGTGAATGCACAGTCATAAAAAATGTTTGACGCACTGAAGTAAAATTGAACTATGGTTGATGACGAGAATTTTATATTTATTTCTGCAACGAGATTACCAGTATTTATGTTCACCGGTTGGATTTACACTACAATCACATCTCATTTCGTCGTGTCGGGCACCGTAAAGTTTTTTCAGAGCCGGGACTTTGATAAATTGTCATTTAATGAGACTTTGTAATTATTTCAAATACTTTTCTGTGCTGTCAACGAGGTAGGCTCAGAAGATGGCTAAAGTACCTACATTGGGGAAAGCGCTGACGAGGCATGAAAAGTGCTAACTTTTTGTATTGCCAATCGAGGCTACTACTTATAAATATTGAAATAAATTTGAAATATTTGATATATTTTAATTACTAACGACAGCACTCAGAGACGTCATTTAACGTAATGTTAATTAAAAATGTTAATGATCGTCTTTATCCGTTTTGATATAAGTGTTATTTTTCTTTTTTAACTAACCATTAAAGTTAATGAATGTGTTATACGAGAATTTTCCTGTTTTTTTCATGTATTCATGAGTGTTGCTAGTACGTTAAACCAAATAACCACATTTTAAGTCCAAGCTACTTTGGTCACATGAGTCTACCGTGTAACCCATGTATTTTATAGCGTATTTTTTGCATCGATTTAAAAAACGGGCTTTAGAATACCACGAACTATATTATTGTAGTGTGCATTATAATATTTTTATTTACCGACTGTACTTATTTAATTCCCAGTGCCTTTTTCTCCACTAAAAATACGGCTCGAAAGCAGCGTCTAACATAAGATATTGTTCGTTCATAGTACATTAACTTGCAGCAAATACAATGTAAATTCTTTACGTTAAAATAAATAATGTTGGCTCTTGATAGTATATTTTTTCTTTATAGTACGCTTAATAAATTTCTTTGTTTTAAATTATTTTTCAATGCACATATACTCACACTCAGGAGTACAATTGTGAGTTACCGTGGGCAATTTTCTGATTTCTTATCTGGTAGTTACTGAGTATAATATCATATTTCATAGACAAGATTGCGTCCATCCTTGCGCTTCAAGAGTAGAACCCCAGAGTTGTGTAACCCAGTAATTACTAAAATGAAAAGGCTCTTATATTAATTTTGTTCCAGAAATATAACGAACAATGCATTTGTTGACAATACAACGAAGTATTAATTAACATTGTGAGATTTCACGCTATGTTCAATAATTTCTTTTGTGCGACGTTTAACATGTACAGTCGCCTTCATTCTGCGAAATACACTTTTTAATATATCATTATCATCATCATCATTATGATTGACGCGGAGCACCTTGCCGCCGGCGGACGTGTGTGATTTTTCCTCGCAAACCGGTTCCAGGCGGCCGCGCATATCGTACTCGTGTTAATTACTGTACCTACCTACGATGCTATGCGATGTCGGTGATTATGGATAGTGAGACTTTAGATAGGGAGTGCAGTGAGTTGGACATGAATAGTTCTATAGATACTGGTATGGAGTTAGAGGGCGGAGATAGCACGCAGCATTTAGAGAGAGATGTGCAAGATATTACGGCGGAAATGAGGGCGGGTAAGCGAAGTCGGGAGTTGGACGGGAATGAGGAGTGGATCATGGTCGTGAGAGGAGGGAAAAGACTAGCAAGGAGTGACACAATCGACGAGCAGACTAGAGTTCCGGAAGAAAGAATAGAAGTTTGTATAACAGGTAAAGAAAAAATACCTAAAAAAATTGGATTGGCGAAGATTTTGAGAACGGAAAATATTGTGGGTATATCGAATATAAAATTTATCAACCCATACAAAGTTATTATCCAATTTAATAACGAAGAGTGTGCAGACAAATTGATTTCAAGCCAATATTTTATAGATAAAAACTATAGGTGCCAAAAAACATTCGAGGTAGGTTTATCGTATGGAGTGATAAGAGATATAGACTTGGATATGTCGGAGGAAGATATACTGCGAAATTTGTCTAGTGAACACGAGATATTGTCAGTGAAAAGGTTAAAACGGCGAGACTCCGATGACGGTAAATGGGTAGACAGCGAGGTTATACGGATTTGTTTTAAAGGACCCTCGTTACCATCCCATGTACGAACAAGTGATTTGAAAATTAAGGTAGATGCCTATACTTTTCCCGTAACGCAGTGTTCCCGTTGTTGGCGGTACGGTCATACAATAAGAACGTGCCCCTCAAATAAAGTAATCTGTCCAAAATGCGGTCAGAATCATCCGAATTGTGAGGCCTCCATATTTAAATGCGTAAATTGTCGAGGACAACACATGGCATTAGCTAAGGCATGCCCGTTATACATAAAAGAAAAAAAGATTCGGGAGATTATGTCACAATTTAACTGTACTTACAGGAAGGCTCTCACTTGCTATGTACCACCATCCCCACAGCTGAAACCCAGACATGACCCCTTTCCTGAACCACTCGATAATGGTAGCTATTCATCATATATCCCCCCTCCCGCGCAATTGAACAGAACAGGTGATAGTCCTTCTTATGCTGAGGTCCTTAAGAATACAGTGGAAATACACCAAGAAAATGAAATACAACCTACAATTCGTTTAAGAGAAACCAAAAATACAAAAAAGAAACTAATAAGTAAAAATAAAATCCGTAATTCAAATAGCATTCATGATCGTATTACAACATCAGAAGAAGAAAATATGAGCGAGAAAAATACTGAAAGAGAACCAAGTATGAACCAAAGAAAGAGGAGAGAAAAAAGAAATTATTTAGAGACATCATACAAAAAATAAAAGAAGTAGTGTTTGAAGCAGGTACCATTGAAGAAAAACTGAACATGTGTTTTAAAATCTCATTAGAGTGGCTAGTGGAATACGTAGTGGACTTTATATCTAGATTACCATTGATTAATGCCTTTATTAACCAAAATGGGGACCCCTCTAGGGGATAACTTGCAACCCAATAAATATTTGTTCAATTTGATTCAGTGGAATGCACAAAGCCTGAGACCTAAGCTTTTAGAATTTGAAAACATTTTGGATCAAGAAAAAATACATGTAGCTCTTATCAGTGAAACGTGGTTGGAGCCTGAAAGCTACATTAACGTTAAAAACTACAATATTTACCGCCAAGACCGACTAGACTCATATGGCGGAGTAGCTATTTTAGTTCATAAATCTGTACAGTCCAAAATGATTCCAATCACTAATAATAACGCTGATATACAAATTTTTTGTATTAGAATATATAATTGTGAGGGCATAGATAACATCGTATCTCTATATTGTCCTTCGTCAGTTCACACTAACCAAACCGATTGGGAAAGTATTTTTGAAAACTTTAATTCAAGGTCCATCATTGCTGGGGATTTCAATGGGCACCACTCAAACTGGTCTTCAAAGACTGATACAAGAGGTAAACAAATATTTGATTCTTTGATAGATAGTAACTTTGTATCACTCAATTTCGAGAAACACATTCAAGAAGTAGTAAGAAATTGTTTTTATCGACTCAAATTGTTGTATCGTATCCGTGATTTTATTAGTGCAGAGCTCCGAATTCGACTTTGCGAGACCTTAGTGCTATCCAAACTCAATTACTGTGCCACTGTTTATGGTCCCTGTCTACTGCGAAAGACCCAAAATCTCTTGCAAAGGGTTCAAAATGCCTGCGCTCGATACTGTCTCCATATTCCACCTCGTTCGCACGTGACCCCCTTTCTCAATGGCGCAAACATTCTGAAAATGGAGGCAAGACAACGACTGCAGTTGGCAACTCTTCTGTTCGGCGTTATTCAGACTCGCAATCCACCATATCTATTTCATAAACTTACCTGGCGACAAGCACGACATGCTGAGAGTATAAGAGGGGCCACTGCACCACTTATTATACCGAGGCATCGTACAGCAGCCTTTCGCGGAAGTTTTAGGTATGCGGCTACTAAATGCTGGAACAATATCCCGCCGCCTCTCCGTATTTGCAAAAGCAAGCATACTTTTAAGGTCTATTACAAGGCTCATCTGTTGCAGATACAAAAACAAAATAACTAACACGGAAGTATAATAATATATATATATAATATATTTTTTATAGCAACAGAATTTACAATAATTGGCGTAAATTAACCATGCTTAATTTTTTGAACATATGTATATATATGTGTGTGTGTGTGTGTGTGTATGTGTGTGTATATGTATATATATGTATATATGTATGTATATATGTATATATATATATATATGTATGTGTGTATGTATGTATATGTATGTATATATGTATGTATGTATATATGTATATGTATGTATGTGTATATATGTATATATTTCGTATGCATATAAAATTCCATTTCATTAATAATAATCTAATTTGATGTAATATTTATATTTCAAATTTTCATTTTCAAATTTTAATTGCATTATTGATGATAATTCCTTTCTAATTAATAATAATATAATTTAATGTAATATTGATTATGTCTGATTGATTTGTTGCCGCCTCTATAGGTTGGGTATTTAATTTAGCAGGTCATCAAGTTTTGGAGCCGGGGCCCCCCTATAAAATAACCCTAGATACGCCAATGGGAATGTGGTTGCATACCTTTATACCGCTGACAGATGCCTCGCACCTCAGTTTCTTGTCGTGTGTCTGGTCCTGGGTAAAGCGTACTAATGGCGCACGCATTGTGGATCAATTTTGAACGGAGGGTAGGTCCATCCGTAGGTCACCATTCCACACACAAATAATTTCATCGATCCATCGATGTTTTTCTTCGTTTGTCCGGGCACACTCTCAATATAATCTTATTTGTGTATTAATATTACTTATTATTTATTCTTTTTATCCGATAATAATACGTATTTATTACTCTCACTACCACTGCACATCTTATGGTATCTAAGTAAATATAATATGGTACATATTCCTTCTTGTTCACATTAGGCGCAAATCAATAAATCAAATACACGTACATTACTAACCGCAGTATGGACCCGACTGAAAATCAGCGTTGCAACTGATCTCTCGGTTGCAACATTATGCTGAGTCGGGCCCATTTTGGGGACTCAATACTTAAAACTTCCTGACATTTTGTTAGATATTTAGATTTCTGTAAGTTTGTTGTTGTTGTTGTTGTTGTTACACTTTATTGCACAAAAGAAAATACATAATATGACTTAAATAACAGGTTTGTGATAAAAACAATGTTTGTCTTTGTGTTAACTGTTAACTACTTGTATTTCCACCGTCACCCGTTTGTGTTTTCTGCTGATTGTTGTATTATGTTGCGTGATTTTGTGTTTTTGAGTATTGTGTCGTCAAATAAATATATTTTTCTTTCTTTCTTTCTTCTTTCAATAGTAGTTCTAGTACTCGAATTAAACTGGTAAACGGTATATTGCAAAAAACGTCCCCAGATATTAGTTTGTGTACCCAAGAATTAGCAATAAAATTAAATTGGAATGTTCTCAACGAGTCTTTAGGTAGTGATCATTTAATGATAAAGATTTCATTAGAGAGTAGATATTTTGACAGTAATAAAAATAGGAAAATATTTAAAAAAACTGATTGGTTGAAATATTCTCAGTACTTGCAAGACTCGTTTTCAAATTTTCAATTTCCAATTGATTTACAATCAGCTTACGATAAATATACAGATATACTCTTGGATGCTTCTGATAAGTTTATACCGACAGTTAAAATTTGTGAAAACCCTTTGAGACAATCCAAATTTTCACCTAAACCTTACTGGACTCAAGAACTTTCTCAGGCTGTATCTAAAAGACGAGAATCTCTTGCTGCATTCAGAAGGAATCCTACACCAGATAACCTCAGTATCCTTCAAGAAAAAATCTATTCGGCTCAACGGCTTATTCGGCATGCTAAAACT
The DNA here is from genome assembly GCA_947310845.1 of Yponomeuta plumbellus. Classification (NCBI taxonomy): domain Eukaryota; kingdom Metazoa; phylum Arthropoda; class Insecta; order Lepidoptera; family Yponomeutidae; genus Yponomeuta; species Yponomeuta plumbellus. Next base: position 6,131,818 of record OX371206.1, read on the forward strand.
AAGAGCTGGAATAATTTCTGTGAAAGTGTAGATGCTAAGACTACATGTTCTGAAATGTGGCGCCGAATGAGGTGGTTGAAAGGTTATCGTTCCCCAAGAAGGTACATTGACACAGAAACAGCGGATAATTTACTACATAAACTGGCTCCCGATTGGGTTCCTTCTCAGTGTCCTGTGTTGGAATCATCGAATTCTAAACTGTCAGTCAATATTACAAATATAGAATTAGAAAACTCAATCAAATCAATAGATACTTCTCCTGGCGCGGACAACATTTCTTTCTCGATGATTAAAAACCTTCCCGATAACGGCAAACAAATTTTGGTCTCCCTCTTTAATAAGTTTCTCAGCAATAGCTTCGTTCCAATTCAATGGCGAACGGTCAAAATTGCTCCCATACCCAAGCATGGACAGGGGTCCGAGTCAAACCCAGTAGTCAGACCAATCGCTCTCATGTCTTGTCTTTGTAAAACATTTCATGTTATACTGAACAAGAGATTAGAGTGGTATTTAGAGAAAAATAATAGCTTTTCCAATAATACAGTTGGATTTAGAAAATCGAGGTCCTGTTTAGATAATTTAACCTGTTTGGTATCTAGTATTCAGTTAGGTCTCACTGAAAAAGATATGACTGTGGGTTGTTTTGTAGATATAGATAACGCGTATAATAATGTCAATATAGATAAATTAATTGTAAATCTGGATAATCTTGGAGTGGGCGTTTCCATATGTCGATACCTATGGGAGTTTCTAAGGGAAAGACACTTAATTTTAGAAATTAATTCTATTACACTGTGCAGATATACTAGTCAGGGTATAGCCCAGGGAGATCCCCTCTCACCCTTACTATTTAACGTTGCTACTATATCTGTATGTAAAAATATAGTTAACGTAAAAATATCCCAGTATGCTGATGATTTTTCAATATTTTACACACACAAAAAAATGGAAAATATAAATAGTAATATTCAGATAGCCATTGATATATTTATCAAAATATTAGATGATCTTGGTTTAAATGTGTCCAGCAAGAAGACAAAACTTTGTTTATTCAGTAGAGGTCATAAGCGAGTTCAGCCACTAGTGAATATCGATGGTACCCCAATTCAGACTGTCAATAGTGTCAAGTACTTGGGGCTTTGGCTTGATTGTTCATTGAAGTGGAATAAACATATAAATGAAATTTGCGAAAAAGCATCTAAATTTTTAAATGTGTTAAAAGCTTTATCCGGTTCGAATTGGGGGGTACATCCGAAGCATTTGAGGCGACTTTATATTTCATTGATTAGAAGCCGATTAGATTATGCTAGTTTTTTGTTTCACAATAGTGCTAAATGTAACTTATACAAATTAGAGAAAATTCAAAACCAAGCTATGAGGACTATTGGTGGTTTTATTAAGTCCACTCCAGTACACGTGATGGAAAGCGAGCTGTCCAACCGCTACACATCCGACGTTGGTATTTAGCTGGTAGGTATTGGTTAAGATCGAAATCAATTAGCGATGCTTCCATTGATACTATAGATAAACTGGCCAGAGCTTCTGAGAGACCTTACTGGAGTGGAAAGACAAAACCACTTTTAGCCACAGTTCACAACTACCTCAAAGAATTTCCCATTCACTCGGACCCCTTGATAGGTATATTCTCCATGGACACGTGGGTGAGTTACATAGATCTTAAAAGTGTAATTTATAGTAACATAGAGGGCATTGAGAGAGCCAAACATAAAATTAATGAAATTGAATTAAAATATAAATGCACAAAAATGTTAAAAGATAATTATCCTAACGATTACCAACTATACACAGATGGTTCAAAAGATGAAGAAGCTAAAGGAGTTGCTTTTTTTGACCCTCAAAGTAATACCTTTATGAAATTTAACGTCGACTCAAATGTGTCAATAATGTATCTGGAGCTGTTAGCCATATCGGAAGCATTATCGTACTCAAAGTCTATAGACTGTGATGCATTTGTAATACTAACTGACTCTAAAAGCGCCCTGCAACATCTGGCTCGTTGCACCTCGACTTTTCGAGGAACCCCCGTAGCCTACACTATCATAAATCTGATACAAGAAATAAAAGCTACTCATAGATCAGTTAAGTTACAGTGGATCCCGTCTCATGTCGGCTTAGTAGGCAATGAAACTGTCGATGCTTTGGCTAAACAAGCGGCTACTGAGGGAGAAGAATTAATGTGCCTGCCTTTCTTTACCGATCTCATTCCAAAGGTAAAGCGTAAATGTTCGACGCTATGGAAAGAGTATTTTGATGAGAGGTCGTTAGAGAAGGGCATTTGGTACAAAACAATACAGGACAATCCTTTGTGCATTCCATGGTTTGATAAATGTACCCTAAAAAGATCACAAATAGTAATAGCTCTTAGACTTCGATCGGGACACATTCCATTAAATAAGTTTGGATACCTTATGCGAAAAACAGAGTCTCCGAATTGCTCTGAGTGCAATGTCGAAGAAGACGTGTATCATTTGTTGATGGAGTGTGTTCGGAACGAAGCGGAGAGAAGAAGTGTATACGATAATGCAATGTTTTATGAAATAGGTGGTTGCAATAGTGCTTTAAGTTCTCCTCTAACAAATTTAGCTCTATCACTGTATAAGGTTGCATTGTGTGGTATTAAGAGAAGAAGCAATAATACCTAAGGTAGGGAGTAGTCGTAACCTAGTAAGTAAGTAGTAATTAAGTTATTAAGACTTGTTGTTTCTGCTCCGATGAGGGCGACATGGTCGGAATATACTGTACCAAGCCCTCCATAAATAAATAAAAGATAAAAAAAAAAAAATCATCATCATCATCATTCAGCCACAAGAAGTCCACTGCTGGACATAGGCCTCCTCCATGGATTTCCAAAAAGACCGGTCGGAAACGGCTTGCATCCAGCGTCTTTCCGCCACTTGGATGAGATCGTCTGTCCATCTTGTGGCTGGTCGTCCTACGCTGCGCTTGCAGATATCATCGCACTGATTATATTATGATAACATCCACACAACACAATCACTTGACCTGGTCCCAAACTAGGATACCCTGTGCTAGGGAATCGCGCGTAGCCCCGGCTACCTCAGTGATTTTAAAATCGTTCACGAAGGTTAAGCAACATAGTGCGCGTTCAGTGCATGGATGAGTGACCGTCTATGACTAACGCTAGTGACATTTTTCAGAGCGGCTCCTTGCTTCACAAGGCACGTTAATCAGTTGGTGCCGGCCGCCGTCGACAGATGGCAGTCGTTAAGCCAAGTCAGAGGCCTTAGGGCGGCTTGAAAACTTGTGACAGCAAGACCAGCCACTAGTCTTACAAGCCTCCACCAATCCGGACTTGGCCCCTGTGGTGGAGTATGGCTTATACCTTCCTCAGGGAAGAGACCCGTGCCCCTCGGTAGGGACATAATGGGTTGATGATGATGGTAACCAGGCAAGGACATTACAAGCATCGAAAAACACTCAGACTGAAGCCAGTTGTACAAATGTACGGCGGCCGCCAGTGGAAATACGGTATTTGACACTATCAACAATAAATTATTTGAGATGCTCGATTAAAACAAAAATTAGAAAATGATTCGGAAAATGTGTTTCTTTTAATCATTTACTAGTTATTACAATTTTTAAATAGATGAAACATAAAAAGAGTGACGTCACAAGCAAGTATTTTCATACGAAATTCCGTTTTAAAAGTAACTCATTTGACATCCTGTCAAATACCCAATCGAACCCTCTCGAATCGAATCGAAACTACGCAGTCAGGCACTCATATAGAGGCAATAAGCGTCGTACCTATAGCGTACCGCCTGTTATAATCCACTTTACATTAAGTTCCTGGGTGACCGAGCTTTTCTCGGTACTTTTTTTGTAATATAAAATATGTAATATAAAATTAAAATAATCCTTTTTCAACAAAAAAAGAACTTGGAAAAGAAACATCGTGACTCGAACCGGGTCTCTTGAAATCGGCCCGAAACGGTCGCCCGTTTTCCCGTCAGAACTATCCCAACCTTGCAGATGGATGCGAAATTTACTTCTGTATGTTATCATAGCAAATTTCAATTGCCTTAAAACATGGATAAAACAAGGTTTTCTAAAAATGTAACCTAGTTAGATCAATTAAATGCCCCCGAAAGCATCTGCTTACAAAATTTCGTGAAAATCGTTGGAGCCGTTTCCGAGATTCTGATTATATATAAATATATACACAAGAATTGCTCGTTTAAAGAGATAAGATAAAATAAAAATGTTCAATTGCACACAAAAACCAAAAAACAGTGATAAAAACAGTTTTTCTTGTACATGTACAAAATAAATATAAGAATAAGGTGCATGATAAAACTTGTGTAAGGAGAAATGCCAGGGGTCCCCACACTAGGCCAGGCCTGTGACTTGGGAAACCAGTTGTAATTAAAAGCGAGAACTAAATTAACAGTAAATTTCAGCTCCAACAATATAGGAGGCACCTTTTTCATAAGAATCTGGTTTTCCCGTCCCAGTGAAATAGGTAAGTGGGTAACTAAGCCAAATTAAATTATTTCAATTAACGAGATCTCGAGGACTAATTAATATGATCCACCCACCCACAACCCATTGTGAAAACGATTCCAGCCCACTACTCTTGATGTCATCATCATCATCATCAGCCAGTTGACATCCACTGCAGGACATAAGCCTCTTTCAAGGTTTTCATAGCTTTCCGGTGTTGTACTGCCTGCATCTCTCCGTTAGAGCCATCGCAAACAGGGCGACTTGTCGGCGCGTCTAGTCGCGGCGACAGTCGCTTGCACCTGGCGCAAACAGGGTGACTATCGCCGCGTCTAGTCGCGGCGACAAGTCGCCCTGTTTGCGATGGCTCTTACCAGAGTGCTTAGTGCGAGTTTTTTTATTCACTTTCGATAGCGAGAGCGTTTGCAATTTGTATAGGAGTGACAAAGAGACAAGTAGGTGGCGCGCTTTGTCACTCCTATACAAATTGCAAACGCTCTCGCTATCGAAAGTGAATGAAAAAACTCGCACTAAGCACTCTTGTCGTCGCGACTCCGCGACTCTGACACCAAGTGTGCGGAGCTTCGAACAAAATATATGAAAACTAGCTGTGCCCCGCTGTGTTACCCGCGGTTCATCGATTTTCCCGTAGGAATAAGATATTTCCCCGCAGTAAAACGTAGCCTATGTTTTAATCCAGGGTATCGGCTAACTCCATACCAAATTTTATTAAAATCCGTCCAGCCGTTTCAGCGCTAAAGACTGACAAACATATAAACACACACACAAACTTTCACGTTTATAATATTAGTGTGAAGTGTGATTGTCGGCTGTAGCCTGCCGTCGCGTCTTGTGGCCGAGCTGTCGCTATCACGCGTCACTAATGTGCGCCTCGGCCTTCGGTAACCAGGCCCTAGATTCTATTAACGCATTGTAGTACACTGACATCTGCATGAACGTCGTGATTCAATTTCATTGCCGCTTCAACATTACGCGCAGACACATATCAAACAATCTAGGCATCGATGGTATGAAAAAACACGTCATATGACCCGACCGAGTATCTGCCATCGGACTACAATGCACTAACAGAATCAATGCTGGTCGTCAGACCATCGAGTGGGGGAGAATCTGTCAATCTACTGGTAAATTGTGTACTGTCAGTTGGGACAAGACTTAAGTGGATATGATGGGACTGTACCTATGTGACTGTATTTTATATGTAACTAGCTGTGCCCGCGGTGTTACCGGCAGTTCATCGATTTCCCCAAGGGAATAAGATATTTTCCCGCGGTGAAACGTAGCCTATATGTTATTCTAAGGAGTCAGCTAACTCCATACCAAATTTTACTAAAATCGCTCCAGCCGTTTAGACGTGAAGAAGTAAAAAACATACACACTCACTTACTCACAAACTTTCGCCTTTATAATATTAGTGAGGTGTGATAATAACTTCCACACAACCCAATCCCTTGATCCGTCCCAAACTAGGATACCCTGTGCTATGGTTACAAGGCAGGCAAGGATATTACAAACTTGGAAAAAAACACTGACTGAGGCCATTTGCACAAATGTATGCCGCCCCTAAGTGGGAATCTAAATTTGGTATGTATCTGTCGCAGTAAAGTAGTTAAATCAGAGAGTCAATTGAATCTCTAGACAGTCAATCAAAGATCGATATTCAATCAAGTCGCTAAAGTTCCGTCAGACAAGTGAGTGAACGAAACGTTTAACGAGTTTCCTAAACGTTCGTAGGTATTTCATGGTGTAACGTCACGTCCACCTTAGGCGTCGTCGTGCCCACTTACTTAGTAAGAATTTAGCTTTTAAAGGGGACCAATATATTTCATTATTTAGGGAAATGAAAAAACTAACGAAATAAACTCACAAACCTACCTTGATGTCGCTCATCATCTTCCAAAATATTTGGAACAAGAACTCACTACAAAAACAAGACTCTTCTTCTTAATTTTGCTGAGTAACCAGTTACAATAAAACAAAACACGGAATTTCCAAGCTCTCAGTTCTTCACGATGACACCGAAATAACAATAACATGAAATAATCGTGGCGAAGTCGACAACATGTCAATTTCACCAAAGATTACAATTTGAAACAAAATACCACTCACACAACAAACCAACGTTACACAACGTTTGCCAAAAGAAAGACTCTAAACATAATCAGCTGTTGTGGTGACCGCCATCTTGTTTTACATTATTAATCAACATGCTGGCTTTCGGTCAGTTAGATAGTTAAACGTTTTCGGCGCTGCTTTATTTAAATCAAAATGCTAGCGACTTCATTGAATATCGATCTTTGATTGACTGTCTAGAGATTCAATTGACTCTCTGATTTAACTACTTTACTGCGACATATCTATATGTACGCCTACGGGTACTGACGGAAGATCAGCGCTGGAGTACCATATCTCCAGCTAATGCTGAGTCAGAGCCCTTTTGCATTTGCCACACCCACAGTACTTACAACGGATAAAGCACCGATGTATGCATAATTTTTAATGTTTTTGTTTTGTTATACGATTTCATTGTATTTTGTCTTTTTGTTTGCTTTTCCTACTACTGTATAGTCTGCTTTGTATTGTTTTTATTGCATGTTTGTGTGAATGCAAACAAATGATTTATCTAACTATTCTTTCCGAAAATTTTTGACAGTTAAATTACACCTTAAGTCGACCGAATTTAGGTAGAGAGCAGAGGGGGATCGTGTATTCGTAGAAAAGGACGGGACGGGCGACAACTCCGGTCTTCCGTGCCCTGGCTCTCGACTCTAATTAACTTTCCAAACTTAGCACGGCTTCCTTCTGTTTTTCCTTAAATTAAATCAGACAGACTTTGAACTTGGATCGCAGTTTTTCTACCTTAAAAAGCAACTGCCTACTTGACTATTAGTTTGTTTGTTTCATCGCAGCTTGATTCAATAAAACAAACTTCATTAATTACTTGACCGTTGTTTATCTTGAATCTCGTGGAATTTTCCCGGATTTGTGATTGTTGGTATCAAGGCTTAACAGTTCTTAGGGTAAAATAAATAATCATCATCATTAACCCATTATATCCTCACCAAGGGGCACGGATGAAGGTATAGGAAAATATAGTACATTACTGTCGCCTCTGACGCGGCGACTTGACGCGGCGACAAGTCGCCCTATTTGCGATGGCTCTTAGTGTATCAGAAAAACAATTTACAACTTACATAGTTTTTCAATAGCATTATTATAAACACGATAGCATGTGGCGAGCACATGTCAACTCTGCGCGCGCACTATAAACTCCAACATTCCTGCATCGCGCAATCAAAGTTTACCCATTGACATACCATAAATACAACGTCCAACGGATTACAGTTGGACCGGCCGTCCCCAGGCATACGATCTGCCTGGCGGGAAATTTCCCTTTATAGTGGAAGAGCACGATCACCCGCTCTTTCCTATAAGCAGTGGTTTGCCTCTACAAGGCAATAGCAGTACAATGTCATTCCAATGGTATATTATATACCCCGCAAACTAAACAGGATTCCCACGCGAAGAAAATCGAATCACACGAGATGCCGAGTTAGGTTGCAAGGCTTGTAATATTGGAATGCGATTGGTTACATGCATCTGCCTGATCTTAATCCGGCTAATGCACATCACATTTAGAGTAAATGGTATAAAAGGCCTTTGTGATGTTTGCTTCAGCCTCAAGCATGCCTCAAAAGACCGGGTCCTTATTAGTCCTTATAGACCCGTGGATGTTAAGATGTACCAACATAAATAAATGATGTGCTTATAATTGTTATAATGTGCTATGTAATGTAATTTGGAACAATAAATTTATCCATTATAAAGTAATATGTCTATTGAATCGCCCGTATCCCCGGCCGCCTGATTGATCTTAAACGCTCACGAAGGCTAAGCAACACAGGGCGCGTTCAGTGCATGGATGGGTGACCGATCTATGATTAACGTTAGTGGAATTTTTCCGAGCGGTTCCGCGCTTCACAAGGCAGAAGTTGCTGCCGACTGCCGTCGATAGATAGCAGTTGTTAATCCAAGTCAAAGGCCTTAGGGCGGCTCGAAAACTTGTGACAGTAAGACCAGCCACTAGTGTTACAAGCCTCCACCAATCCGGACTAGGCCCCCGTGGTGGAGTATGGCCTATACCTTCCTCAGGGAAGAGACCCGTGCCCCTCGATGGGGACTTAATGGGTTGATGATGATGATGAATGTCCATCTACCTTAAGCTCAAGACCCATGAGTGCAATCAATATTTGCAAAGTAAAACATTATTTAATACATGTATAGTCTCATATGATATTCCACATTGTATCGAGCACATTTTTTTTCAGCATAAAATTTTTGGTATTTTTTATATCCATTTGCTTTTTCATTTCAACAAATTAGACCTCAGAGTTCACAATGGACACCAATGACACGTGATGACGTGACACCAACGCAACATTGGTGACATTGACATGTTTACTTCGCAACGCCATTATTAGAAAGATCATTTTTACACCACCACCAACACCATCCGCTGATAAAAATTGTGGCCGGATAACGGTGACACAGGCTTGCCAATTGTCACGTTGGGACCTAATAAACTCGGCAAAACGTAGGGCCCAGATCTAGTGATTGGTGCCTCTGCCTACCCCCTCGGGGATAATGGGCGTGAGTTTATTTTTATTTTTTTTCATTTTCACCTTGAAAATACCCGATAGTCCGAATTTTCCGCCTATAAGTTATCGACTCGGATCGACTAATTTAAAACTTAACACCCAAGGGTATAGGTGTGTCACATACGTGGATGTGAATGACCAATCTTATTTTTTGCAATAACCAGTCCGCCAATATACGTGGTAATCACGCCCGTGCTCACTTTCTTAGTGTCATAGACCTCTCAAGGTCTATGCTCTAAAGACGGACGTATATAGGCATATAGTCTATCGCAAATTATAATAAATTCCTACCACCACTCACTCATTCCCGCTGAACTTTCTGTTCGCGGAAATTTAAATTTATCTTACTGAACAACATCGCAAGAAACTTTTCATCTCGTCGTTTCAAGACTATCACTTAACACGAGAGGGGTCAAGCCAAGTCAGATACCCGGAATCGATTGATTCTAATCGCTCGATGAGTGTAGAGAGAAGCGGGTGACTATGATATTCAACAAAAATAAAACTTCCGCCCGGCAGTCTCTACATTATTGATACACACGTCGTTTTTCAATGGATTGATATAAGCACGACAATAGCGTAGTCGACGTTTTAGGTATACTACAAATTCACAAAAGTTTCGTCTATAATGTCGATGTAAAATTTATAATAAAAAAATAAAAATAAAATGATAATAATCAAAACAGTGTCACTAAGCCAATCAATCGAATAAACCGCCCCGAGGCACATCCAATCCAAAGTTGCCCATGAGACAAACAATGCTTAGCTGTTCTTTCCTCTATTTGGAAGTCCAATTAGCAATAGCAATACAATGTCATTCCCAATGGCATAAGTCCCGGAAATTAATAAGGCATGTGTTGCGAAGAAAGTGGATTCACTCGAAGCGTCGAGTTAAATTGAATTGGTTTATCAAATATATAGGATTGCAATGAGGGCTTTTCAGAGCGTCATAAAAAAATAGTACCGCAAATTACCGATAGATGGTGCTGACGTCATGACATCACTGTACCTTATCTGTGGTGCCTTCCTATGTTTTTACAAAAATGCACAATGCATGGGCTAGTCATGAGTAAAGACACAATTCACGTACGTATGTATTGTACAAAGTAAAAATACGTCGATAACTTTCAAGTTTCAACAGTTTCGAAACAAAGTCTAGTTTAGATCACAGACTACTAAGAGATGTTTATACTATCACAGATTAATAACGATTAAAACCACAGACCTAAAAACATGTTGACATTTTCGTCTTCTTGCAGCGTCATCTAGTTTTTTTTAATGAACTCAACTGACAGCTGTCATTGAAAAACCCACATTGCTCCCACGCTACCAAAAGTGTTAATGAAAAAATAATTTCCGTACTAATAATATGACTCTATTGGACAACTACGCGTTTTAGAGATTCGCCCACCGGATTGTATGCATGAGGCCAACTGCTCCGACTGTTTGCCGGAGGTTGTAACGATGCAATCAATATATAACGAGAAATCGACGACGCGAGCTCTTCGAATCAGAGCGAAACCTGGTCGGACTCATCCAGCAAAAAGTCAGATAAGTGTATCCGGAATAATGTGTAGTGCTTACGAAATCGGAACATTATTGCAAACTATCGCTCGTAGCCTAGGCTGCCTGAGTAATCTTAAACGATCACTATCGTTAAGCAACATATGGCGCGTTCAATCCATGGATGGGTCACCGTCTATGACTAACGCTAGTGGCATTTTTCCGAGTGGTTCCGTGCTTCGCAAGGCAGGTTAAGCAGTTGGTGCCGGTTGCCGTCGATAGATGGCAGTCGTTAAGCCAAGTCATAGGCCTTAGGGCGGCTTGAAAACTTCTGACAGTAAGACCAGCCAGTCTTACAAGCCTCCACCAATCCGGACTCGGCCCCCGTGGTGAAGTATGGCCTATACCTTCCTCAGGGAAGAAACCCGTGCCCCTCGGTGGGGACATAATAGGTTGATGATGATTGATGATGATTGCAAACTATAGGTACACGAGATCGTTGATGTTTCTGCAAAAACTTCGTGGATTGGGGTGTAATACAATTACGAGTAAAGATCGTCTCACCAAACAAGTCCCATAGTAAGATCCTGAATAATACAGCAATAAAAGCCAAAATTCATTAACTCATGGGACTTCTTTCGTGAAACGAACTCTAGTGCTAACTGACTGAAATCACTAGTTTTTTGTGTTCTCGTATTGTTCATGTTCCGTATTAAAGTACTTTTTGCAAAGAGTAAAGCCTGTATTACACCGGGCAACACTGTGCGGCATTGCGGTATGCTACAAGGCCGCATGCTACAACGTCGCACATTGTGGCAAAAACCGTCGCGTGGCATGGTAACACCTTGCGTCATGTGGCAAACTGTCGCAGCTTCTTCTTCTTCTTCTGCTGCACCTTTGTAGCATGCGGCCTTGTGGCATGCAGCAATGCCGCAAAGTGTTGAACCGGTGTAATACAGGCTTAAGGAAATCATTGTTACCCGAATGGGCGACGTTCTCGATTTATGTGTTTCGTAGTAAGAGTAGATATCCAAGGGAATAAAAAAATGTAGCAAGCGAAATAGGGAACTTCTTTGGCAATACAGACTGAAGCCTTGCAGTGAAACTAAACTATTGCTAAATTCGTACAAAAAAAGATACAGAAAAGTTCTCAAACAGACACAGTTATCTCAAAATAATAACTACCTACATACAACTAGCGAGCAACAAATGTAAAGCCACCTGGAAAATTATAAACAAAACAAAAGACAATCATCAAGGAATCCATAACAAAGATTAATAATCTAAACACGGATATTACAGAACCAATAGCTATAGCTAATGCTTTTAATAACTTTTTTACTGACCAGGTTAGAGATATACCTAAAACTAAAAAACACATTAACAGTTCCGCAAACATTCCTCATTCTATATTTATGAGACCAATATGACCAGATGAAGTTAATAAGATTGTTAAAGGACTAAAAAACAAAAAAAGTTTTGGTTTTGATGAAATTTCCACAGAAGTCTTAAAGTTTATATCAAATGAAATAGCATTTCCTCTGAGCCATGTATTCAATCAATGTATCACCAAAGGCATATTTCCAGACAAACTAAATCGCTCAATCGCTCGACCATTGCACAAAAAAGGCGATAAAGCTAAGCTATCCAATTATAGACCTGTAGCATTGATACCTATTCTATGAAAAGTCTTTGATATATATATAATACCATAACAAAATTTATTGACAAACATAAAATATTGACTGATCAACAAAAAGGATTCAGAAAAAATATGACTATAAATATGGCAATTTATGACTTAATAAAATGTGCGGTGCTAAATATGGACATAAGGAAGCCTATTTGTGCCATTTATATGGACATATCAAAGGCTTTCGACTGTGTTGATCATTCCATATTAATGGATACGGCTTGCGTGGTAACGTACATGATCTTATAAAGTCCTATCTCAGTGACAGACATCAATACACAGAAATAACACAAATATGTCAGCATAGGGCTCGGGAAATAAGTTTTAGATCGGAGCCTAGAAAGACTTGTTTTGGAGTACCACAAGGCAGCTTCTTGGGGCCGCTTTTGTTTTCACTGTACATAAACAACATGCCTAATAATGTACACCACCCCATGTTACTGTTTGCGGATGATAGCACAGTTCTAATAAAAAGGAATAATGATGTAGACTACCAGAAAGATATTAATAGTACTTTCAGCAACATCATAGAATGGCTTACTAATAATAACCTACTTATAAATATTGGCAAAACCAAGGTGATGCATTTTAGTTGAAGGGTAGAATATTTGAACCCAAATGTAAACTACAAGGGTGAAACAATTGAAGAAGTGAATCAAACCAAATTCTTAGGGTTAGCTATAGATAAAAACTTGACTTGGAAGCCACAGTCAGAAGAAATCTTCAAAAAACTCTACAAATTCTCATACGCGTTATATAAGCTCGCTAAAGTCGTGAACCGTGACGCAGTGCTATGTGCTTATCACGGCTATGTAGCTTCCACGCTTCGGTATGGTATCATATTCTTTGGGAACTGTTCAAATAGAGAAATTATATTTAAATCTCAAAAGAGATATCTTAGAGCTATGTGTAAATTAAAATCAACAGACACCTGTAAACCATATTGTAAGGAACTGAAGTTACTAACATTTCCCTCTATGTACATTGTTGAAGTTGCTTTATTTGTAAAAACGAACCCAATATTGTTTACGAAAACTAATAGATTAAGAAATCCTCATAAGCTTCAAAATGTAACCTCAAAAACGGCCCTACTTAGTAAAAGCGTAATTGGACTAGCGCCAAAAATTTATAATAAAATTCCTAATAATATTAAAAGCCTTGATGTTAATACTTTTAAATTAAAGCTTAAATCCATATTGATTGACAAATGTTATTACTCTATTTTTGAACATTTAAATGACAAAGAATTCTGCAAATAACTTTACAGAGCAACTGAGCCACTCTTTATAACATGTAGGACTTCGATTGAGACTTGTGATTTTGTTAAAGACATTAATTTGACCAAGTATTAGTATTGCATGTTAGACTATAAGTAACGAAAATATTTGTATGCTTTTTTAGCAGAATGTCGAGTACATAAATGTATTTACCAACTTATATATCCACCTACATTCCACAAATAAAGGATTTTGTATTTGTATTTGTATTAAAATGTGTAACCGTAATTTATGAGTTCATACATACATAAGCTCACGCCTGTATCCCAGAGGGGTAGGCAGAGACCAGGGACTGCCACCTGCCACGATCCCGACAAACCACTTTCGCTTCATCGACATTCATTAGTCGTTGCATGCACGCATGTCGGTTTCGGGTACAATTTATGAGTACAATAAAGAATATTCTATCTATATATTTACTATCCACAAACCACAATTGTCTTGTCTTGTGGGAGGGAGGCCAATCATGTCCCGAAGAGGGACACCCTAATAAAAACATGCATAAATGTTTACAATTTACACAAAGTGTATCTAATTTTCAATTAATTCAATTAAAAATTTTATTTGATGCATGTAATTAATTATTATTTATAAAAATCTTATAATAAATCAAATTAATAAATAATATAATTATTATAATAATAATTATTATTATAAATCTTACTATTTCCTCATAACCAAAATTCTTATTTATAAAATCCCGATTAGTTAAAGCACACTGGAAATGTAGTTTAGTTGGTCTTATTACCAACCACATCGACCCCTATTTGGCAAAACATCGTAAGCGCCAATTTTAAGAAAATACTTTTTTTATCGTAACCAACGCAGTTTGATGGCGTCTACAAAATATGTATCAATTGTAACGGTTTTTCAATCAGAAAAAAATTGGCGCTTACGATGTTTTGCCAAATAGGGGTCGACATGTTATAAAAACTTTTTTTCGTATTTAATTTCTCTTGTTACATTAAACATTTCTTCCTTAGTTACACCGTCAGCATTTTTAAATCTAAGGATCACCTTTACCAATTTTTTTCTAATAATTTCACGCTATAGTATCAATAAAATAGAGATACAAGTACGTCATCGAGGCAGTTATCATACCACTTCAAAGTTACATTGACAAATTCGGCAAAACACCAAAGGAGCGGTTATGGACGACAGGTTATTGAAACTGCAATATTTACAACGTGTTATCAAGCGCTTTATTATGGCTGTCCACGATATAATCGACTAATAATCTATAATATGCCGTATAAAAAGACGAGTGGCATTTTATCGCCCCTCTAGTGTTGAAAGCAATAAGGTTGAAAATCGACCCGCAATAACTTGGGGTTTAGATTGCAAAGGTGTAAAACGATACCTACACATTATTCCACGGATGAGTAAAGAAGGTGGCATTGCCCTTTATGAGTTTTTTTATTCAAAGCAAAGAAAACTGTCACGTTGACATATCAATATTAAGCCAAAGCGTTGATTGAGTACTCCCTCCGCTCCCTCCACGAGCCAAAGGCTGTCAATGTCTGAGTGTTGCTAGTAGGTACGTAAAAACTAAATAATACCATTTTACTTCCATGTAAAAATTGTGTGTGCTACGCATTAGGTGTTTTTTTAGAATTTGCTCTTACGAGTAATTCAATTTTAGTGTCTTTGATGTGATGAAGATTTCGGTCACGGGTCTCTTCCCTGAGGAAGGATAAGCCATACTCTACCACGGGGCCTAGTCCGGATTGGTGGAGGTTTGAGACTAGTGGCTGGTCTTACTGTCAGAAGTTTTCAAGCCGCCCTAAGGCCTCTTACTTGGCTTAACGACTTAACGTGCCTTGCGAAGCACGGAACCGCTCGGAAAAATACTACTAACATTAGTCATAGAACGGTTACCCATCCATGCACTGAAGGCGCCCTATGTTGCTTAACCTTCGTTTCGTGATCGTTTAAGAGGTTTGTTCGACAAGTTTCACGAAAGCATTTTTTCATAGTAGCGAACTTTCACATCGCGTTCTTTCATGATCGCTATTATTCGTCTTTTTGTTTGTGACGTCACTGTTTCTGGTTCACACGACACTGGGTATCCTAGTGTGGAGCCAGAAGCAATGTATGTGCCTGTATGTAAATGTTTATGTTTATGTTTCTCATGTAGCGATTTTTCATACAGCTTTTTATATCACTCAGGCGGCCGGGGCAGTGAGCAATTCGAATAAAGCAACTTAGTAATCAGAAGTATCGTTTTAACTTCAATAAAGTTCTACAACAGCCCCCTGAATATCCTGAAATACCCATCGGTATCCACCTCCCGTTATAGCAAAGTGACATCAACACCTCAGTAGTTAGAGCCAATTTTTCCATATTTTTCTACAGTGGGCCGGTGTCAGAAGTATCTTCTGGAACGCAACGCGATACGGCGCGGCGTCGATAAACAAGGGGTACTTTGTAAGGACGAGGGTGTACTGAAGCGAACCAGCAAACTGTTTTATTTATTTATTGCGCAGTGGCCGCCTTGCCTTACTTATGGGTTGACAGCATGTCAATTACTATTACTTTACTTCTTTGCAAATAAATGTGTTGTCTGTAATGTACAGTACAGTGCACTTTCTACAAGTGTCGGACTTGAAGAATATAATGCAGTTTTTAAATTGAGTAACACGAAATAACAATAACCCACTAAATTTTAGGTGGTATTATAGTGGTTAAGTTTTGTTCTGCTCAAAAGCACATTAATTATTATTATTTGGTTTTATATCATTTGTTTCACGTTGCTGTTGAGGCCCTCTGCCGATATAGCAGCCAACAAATAAATTTTAGTTCTACATAGAATAATATCCATTACATTAAACAATATGAGAATTATTCATCAAGAAGCGTCACTTAATTGCAAAACATTAAAAAGCGAAATATTAGGCTTGAAGAAACGGAAAATTAAACAGATATCTTTCAAAATCATTAAAAACAAAGTTTGTTGTAAATGACATCGACTTGTCAGGAATTGCGCATTACAGAAATAACCGTGTGTTCCTAACGTCACGAACGGACCTACGCGGGCTGCGGCGGCGGCGCGGGTGCAGCGGGTCTTCGGACCGGTTCCACGGGCTCCGCGGCCGACACCTCACTCGCTCATACCGTTTTACGCGATCGCACGCACGTCGGCGCATCTTACAATTTAGAATACACCAGAACCTACGGAAATACATCGTTTTATTAGTCAAGATATCCCGACGTTATCCTGAAGGAGCTTAACACTCAGCCACCATGTGTTTAATTTTCTTGACAACATTCGATGGCAACCCCTCCTTCCATGGCGCACTAGACAGCAAGGCATAAGGAATAATGGAGGCCAATGAAATCGAACCCCCACCGAGATAGTATTTCGAAACCATCTAACTTCAGACAAGAAGCTTGCAAAATGAGTGTGGTAATATACAACTCGGAAGAAATCTTATGCTTAAAAAAGCATGCCGGCTACGGTAATTTTATATCTAGCTATTCACGATTTGGTCGAAGAATGTTCGCCTGGGACGTTCTTACCGGCCCTTCCACCCACATTAACTCGATAATTTTTTTTCGACTACCTTTCTTCCATCAACCTCGTCATATACCTATCTAAACTAACGCAACGTTCCTTTCTCAATAAATAGTTTTTGTCAAAACACCACATTTCAGCGCACAACGTTTTCTTATCATACTATGGCGTATGCTTTCATTAAATCTAATGGCGATATTGGCGATCACTTCTGCCTTTCAATTCAAAATTGAACAGTGTTAACTTGAATGTGAATGATGAACTCCCGGTTTCTCGAACGCTAACAGTCTGATCTTCGCAGGGCGGCTGGCAAGAGCTGGATGAGAGTAGCCGAGGACCGTGCTCAGTGGCGTGTAATGGGAGAGGCCTATGTCCAGCAGTGGACAACCGTAGGCCGATGATGATGATGATGATGAGCAGTCTGTTAATCAATTGTTAACAGCGGTCAGATGACAAAAGTGCATACAAAAAAAAACAACTGACAGCTGTTAACAGTGGATTAACCGACTGTTCATCATGAACCCGAATCACGAATAGTATTGTAATAGATACTTACATAAAATTCAATGTAACCAACATACACCTAGCTTGGCAATTACATAATTCCAATACACAGTCAAAAAATACATAGCACGCACATGAAGTAAACAGTACAACACACATTACACACTTCATGCAAAAACTTTATGGATTTTTCGATAAAACCTGTAGGTAATTGGTATTTTATGTATTACGTGCCATTTCCTCCATCCGCCATGTCACTCAAATTACCAATGCCACACGATTAAGTAGTTTGAACAGGTGTTTGCGGCGTAGTGAGGGTAAACTGTACTATAATGGACTCGTTTCAGTATTGCATTACTTTGTTTACTGAAAAGATTCTGATGGGCATTTTTCACTTCATTTCATTTTATTTATTACGTACACTCGACAGCACATCATCGTATACACCATGCTAATCACCCATGCACTCTACTCCTTTGTATTACGGGGGACTTTGCAACTAAAATATAAAGGTTGACGTGCTGTCGACTGTATGTAAAATTGTATCTGCCGCTCGCCCTCATTGTAGCAATCCATCCAGTATTCTGTGGAATTAACTGAAATAGACTAGCCTCGCAACTTGCACAAATCCGGACTTGGCCCCGGTGGTATGGATGGAGTATGGCCTATACCTTCCTTAGGGAAGAGGCCCGTGCCTCGGTCATTTCACAATGGGTTGATGATGAGATTAGCCTAGCAGTTGCTGTATCTGTTTGTTGCCAATTTTTTTAACTGCATGTGCAGCTAAACTCAACCTACCCGTACTGTACTTCGCATGACGATGCTTGATACCTCGATGTCCCGAACTCCGATCTAGATGGTACGTTTTGTCAGTGGATCATTACTTGGAAAGGTCAGCACCTCGAAGGGTTTTTGCCTCGAAGGCTCTTTGCCTCGAAGGCTCTTTACCTCGAAGGCTCTTTTTTGGAAATCTCACAGGAAATTTTGGTCTTTATGGCATTATTTAAATTTACTTTGATTTTGATGATTTTTCGAGGCCACAAGCCATCGATGAAGCATGACGTCGCGGCAAAAACCCTTCGAGGTGCTGACCTTTTGAGGTAATGATCCACCGACAAAACGTACCATATAGGTAGGTACATCGAGGTATCGAGCATCGAGGTATCGTCATTTGAAGCGGAGTACGAGACCCACTTATACCCGCTAGCTTTTCTATGATGTGCTAGCCCTATTTTAGTTTACATTTTGTCTTTTTGACATTTAACATAAGGTTGTTTAACAGTAAACCAGTGTAAAACTATAGAAAAAGCATTGTTTACATCGTTTAAATTAGATTGACCTCTCTTGATCTGCGACTGTGACAATATGCTCCGAGAGAGTGTATGTGCATATCCACCTTATCGCATGGATCCATATAGACGTGAACACTAATCTGTGCCGATCAACGTAATTATACCTTAATTGGTCGGTATATACAGATCAAGCTATTTCTTCGGTATAGGCGAACTAGAACTCGTCTGATTAGAATCCACTGAATCCACAGAATCCACTGAATATTAATTATATTAAACGAATATGAGTTTGTAGGTTCTATTTTTACTCTGAATCTAATGACCAATTGGTATTTCAAAACCGCGCTCCAACAGATTTTTGGACGACATTTTTCGTGGTCTGTTGACTGGCGCTTTTGCCCTACAAGTATTAGAAGTAGACGATTCGTTTTGTTCTTCAGTACACTTACTAATTACTGCTCATTTTATCTTTCGCTGCCAAATAATTTCAACATTTGTGCAAGTGTCAAAAATTATCGGTGAACTATAATAATATCCGTAATCGTGGACAGTATTTCAGAATATATTGAATGAAAGATGAAAAGTTGATGAAAATTTAATTTGACTAATCGCAACCATGATGTCTCCAACGATGAAACAGGTATCTATGCAGGCAAAAGCCAATTTACTCAGTATACTCCCTTGTAAGAAACTTTCATTAAACATAACATAAACATTTACATATAGTGTACCTGTAAAAGTTACGATAAAGATAAAAACATTTGACATTCACATACAGGCACATGCATTGCTTCTGACCCCACGCTACGATACCCTGTCGTGGGAACCAGACAGAAACAGCGACGTCACAAAGATGTAAACATCCAAAACCTGGGATTTTTTTTTGTCCCCAGCCGGGGTTTAAGCCTCTCGCATGGTAGGAAGTTACGCTAACCGCTGCGCTACATTGGTTGAGCTGGTCATTGGTCTGGCGGCCCCACGCTTTACTACTGTTGGGTATAGGACCCGCTCTGCTACCAGAGACCAAGTAGACAGGGTCGCCTGCCTCTTGGTCCCAACTTATAGACTAGATTACTAATTAAAATTACTTACAAACTATAATGAATAGTGAAGCACTCACATAATCCTTGTCACGTTCCAAGTTAAATGGGCAGCTGGCGCCTTCCGGGCTGCCTACACTGGATCGTTCTTGGGAGCCCTAGCCTTCCCTAGACTACCCCAAGAGCGCTCTTCCCCCGAAGACCACTTCTTAGTGCAGGTTCTTGACACCTCGACCTCGGGAATGTCTTCTTATCACTACACTTCACTCCTCGCGAAGATACAAAGCCGGCAATCCATTTGCATGAAGAGTACAGTAGCACATTATACCATTTACCATACGCTTTAGAACAATTATGAACCATGTTATAAAGTACCATAAGTTACATAGGTGTATAAATTGAGCTTAGGCATACTCTGTAGCCTGTACCCAACTTTGTTAAAAATCTGTTGAGGCAAAAACTTTCTTAAAACACTTGCTTGATTTTTTGTCTGAAGATTCCTACCAGGTTTCGCTCTAATTTGCAGAGCTTAATCAAGATGAGCAGAGACTGAGCTCGCGTTGTCGGTTGCTCGTCACTTTTCGGATTCATCCGAAAAAAATAATCTGCTCAATAATCTGTCGAGGAGTGATCTTCAGCCAATGAATAAGAAAAATCTAGAAACCTCGCTTCCTCCAAATTTACTCCAAAACGCGACTAGCTCTGGCATATTAGTCTTAACAAATAAAAGGAGCACAAGATATTATTATGCTGCAAATCACTATGTAATTACTTCATTGTGTGTCTCAAACAAGACGTGAATGTTATTGGGTGATTTTACAAATATGTTCACACAATCGCTGTCTAACGTTGTGATACTGTTTGATTTTTATTCACAAACTTCACATTTCACATAACTTGTTCTTCTGCCAAACTGCATAACAGTTAGTTGGCAGATATTCTCGATTCTACGATTTCTATTGCCCTTAATCATTAGGTAAAAATACTAAAAATTACTATCGTAGAGGGTACTTGAAGCCACCACACTACTCTCTTGGTTGACTTACGCCTAAGTCTTGGGTTCGGTCATAGTGCCCCCAAACAAAATGGCAGTATTCAGTATTAATTTTCTAATAGTTTTTACTATGTCTGCAACGTTTTCAGTATTGGATTGGATTCGGGATTTTCACCGATTTCTTCGGGCATGGCATGATGATGAGCTACTCCTATTGCCTACTTCCAGGTCTTCGGGCTGCTGATTCCACCATAAAGGTGGATCTGGACTCGGAATCTTGGCTAGGTATTGTGTTTTCACCTGCACTGAGTTAACAGCACCTTGAAATCCAACCCAGGGTCAACATTCAATCTACCCAAAAACTCTAAGGACTTTAGAGTAGATTAGCACCCTCTATTGCACACTTTTCACACTAAAATAAGATGAAAATTCTTAAATATTTAATTTAGATTGGATAAAATTGACGGTCAAGACTTTCTGCCAAAATACTGTATTTAGAAGTTTTATTTAAGAATTGTATTCATTAATTACAATTAATGTTATTATCATTATGCACCTATGCCCATCTATTCCCACGGCTGGTTTAGGCCTTTTCCTCATCACGCCATACCTTGCGGTCTCAGTCCAAAGTGATCAAAAACAATACACATTTTGCACCGCGCATACAACCCAAAAATGTTCCCATACTATTTTATTTACATTAATAGAATGTGTGGAAAACGTCCCCTGCCTCGAATAGAAAAACCGAGGAATTTTAATAAAGCAGTGCGTCACGTCCATTGCCGATTATAGTCGGATGAAGTGGAGAAGCATATTCAGGCATCCGATATTTTTCTCATTACTGATTCCGGTTACGACGCCGGACCGGAGCAGTGGAGAAAGGGCCTTCCGATCTAGCAAATTATCGGACCGTTAAAAACCGGATGCCGGAGTAGTGGAGAAGCTTATAAGTATTCTTGTGTGTTTCTAAATCGGACCGGAGCAGTGGCCTTTATAGTTTTTATCATTTTACGGCACCACTGGATACGCAGACGTTTCTAGTCTTCCGTTAAAACATGTGGTATCCATCGTGTGCATTCCGAATCTTCAGATGCACATGCACTTGGCTCATTCCAGTGTCTTTAGAGCAATTTCGTACCTACCTACTGTGTCAATATTAGAGCCATCGCAAACAGGGCGACTTGTCGCCGTGTCAAGTCGCCGCATCAGACGCGACGCGATTGTCATTTGCTTCTGGCGTCTTGTCGTCGCGACTCCGCGACTCTGACGCCAAGTGTGCGGAGATTCGAACAAAATATATGAAAATTGACGGCCGTAGCCTGTCGTCACATCTAGTCGCCAAGCTGTCGCCTGTCGCGTGTCGCTAGTGTGCGCCTAGGCTTAGATAAAAAGCCTGTGAACCAGCGTGACCGACCGAGTTTCCAATGAACTGTGATGATTAACATACATAGATAACAGTTACTGTTGATGTCGACAGTACGTGTAATCTTGCATTTACATTCAAATTCAAGCCAAAAAACGAGTTTTCAACACAATGTTGTGTTGCGTAATAGTTTCAATTAAACAATGAGTAACTTAATGGTTTTACTAAAGGTTGGCCTCTCCGAGCGCATCCTTAAAACAGTCTTTTCAAAGTAGATTTTACACTAAACATAGTCCATAACTTCCATAGCAAAAAATTGTTTTAAGACTGACCCAGTATTATAGTGTAATGGGTTTATCTATCTATATATATAAAAGGAGAAGCTGACTGACTGACTGACTGACTGACTGATCTGACTGATATCAACGCAGGGCCTAAACCATAAGAGTTAGAAACTTGAAATTTTGCACAGAGGTTTCTTTGGTAACGTACGGGAGCACTAATAAAGGATTTTTGAAAATTCATCCCCTAAGGGGGTAAAATGGGGGTTCAAAGTTAGTATGAAACTTTGCCGTTTTTGAAGTTATTCGAATGAAATTTGGTACGAACGTTCTTCATTTAAAATAATGAAACACGTGTAAAATAGTTTTAAAAAAAATCATCCATTAAGGGGGAAAAAGGGGGGTACAAACTTAGTATGAAACTTTGCCGTTTTTGAAGTTATTCAAATGAGAGTCAATATAAAGGTCTTTCATTAAAAGTTATGAAAAACATATTAAATATTTTTTCGAAAATCATCCCTAAAGGGGGTAAAAAGGGGGTGCAAAGTTAGTATGAAACTTTGCCGTTTTTGAAGTTATTCGAATAAAATTTGGTACGAAGGTTCCTCATTAAAAGTCATGAAATACATGTAAAATAGTTTTTCGAAAATCATCCCTTAAGGGGGTAGAACGGGGGTGCAATGTTAGTATGAAACTTTGCCGTTTTTGAAGTTATTAGAATGAAATTCAATATGAATTTCCTTCATTAAAAGTCATGAAATAAATGTAAAATAGTTTTATGAAAATCATCCCTTAAGGGGGTAAAAGGGGGGTGCAAAGTTAGTATGAAACTTTGCCGTTTATGAAGTTA
Source organism: Yponomeuta plumbellus (assembly GCA_947310845.1). Taxonomy (NCBI): domain Eukaryota; kingdom Metazoa; phylum Arthropoda; class Insecta; order Lepidoptera; family Yponomeutidae; genus Yponomeuta; species Yponomeuta plumbellus. The sequence goes on from OX371206.1 coordinate 6,155,293, forward strand.
TGCGCATGAAATTCAGCATGAAGGTCCTTTATTGAAAGTCATGAAAGACATGTAAAGTAATTTTATTAAAAATCATCCCTTAAGGGGGTAAGAGGGGGTTGCGAAGTTAGTATGAAAGCTCTTTCGCATGCGCTAAAAGTATCCCTATCTGCAAACTCTTTACTCAGCTAAAGCCCATGCGGACGTAGTCGCGGGCAACAGCTAGTTTATCTATATATATAAAAGGAGAAGCTGACTGACTGACTGACTGACATATCAACGCAGGGCCTAAACTATAAGGGTTAGACACTTGAAATTTTTCACAGGGGTTCCTTTTGTAATTTAGGGGAGCAATAAGAAATGATTTTTGAAAATTCATACCCTAAAGGGGTAAAATGGGGGTTCAAAGTCAGTATGAAACTTTGCCGTTTTTGAAGTTATTCGAATGAAATTTAGTACGAAGGTTTTTTATTTAAAATTATGAAATACGTGTAAAATTGTTTTATAAAAATCATCCCTTAAGGGGGGAAAAAGGGGGGTGCAAAGTTAGTATGAAACTTTGCCGTTTTTGGAGTTATTCAAATGAGATTCAATATGACGGTTCTTCATTAAAAGTTATGAAAAACATGTAAAATAATTTTTCGAAAATCATTCCTTAAGAGGGTAAAAAGGGGGGTGCAAAGTCAGTATGAAACTTTGTCGTTTTTTAAGTTATTCGAATGAAATTCAAAATAAAAATTCTTCGTTGAAAGTCACGAAATACATGTAAAATAGTTTTTCGAAAATCATCCCTTAAGGGAGTTAAAGGGGGGTGCAAAGTTAGTATGAAACTTTGACGTTTATGAAGTTATTCGAATGAAATTCAGAACGAAGATCCTTCATTGAAAGTTATGAAAGACGTGTATAGTAGTTTTTCGGAAATCATCCTTTAAGGGGGTAAGAAGTTAAGTTAGTATGGAAGCTCTTTCGCATGCGCTAAAAGTATCCCTATCTTATTTGCGAACACTTTACTCAACTAAAGCCCACGCGGACGTAGTCGCGGGCAACAGCTAGTTATTGTATAAATAAATACTTAAAAATCAAATTAGTTCTTAGATCCAGTGATCTTCAGATCCAACTATAGTTAATACTAAGTTGTAGTCCGCCTATCATCTAAAAATAGCTGTAGTGCAACAATTCATCATCAACCCATTATGTCCCCACCGAGGGTAATGGGTCTCTTCCCTGAGGAAGGTATAGGCCATACTCAACCACGGGGGCCAAGTCCGACTTGGTGGAGGCTTGTAAGACTAGTGGCCGGTCTTACTGTCATAAGTTTTCAAGCCGCCCTAAGGCCTCTGACTTGGCTTAACGACTGCCATCTATCGACGGCAGCCGGCACCAACTGCTTAACGTGCCTTGCGAAGTTAGTCATAGACAGTGACCCATCCATGGACTGAGCGCGCCGTAAGTTGTTTAACCTTAGTGATCGTTTTAGATCACTCAGGCAGCCCAGGCTACGAGCGATTCAACAATTTAAACAATTTATCATCTGATATTTAAATAATTACGTGCTTACAGACACAGTATTATGAAAATTAAACATTCCCATTAAAATCTAAGCAGTGTAACTTTATTTTTCAGCTGCTGGCTTGGGTATTCCGATGATGCTAGGCTTTCTCTTCTCTGCTATACTAATGGGTCGGTTTGGACGACGTTGGGTTTTCGCCTTCAATACACTCCTCCTCATCACAGCATGGCTGATTATCTACAGCGCTCAGAATATCACAACCCTGATGATCGGACGACTCGTTGGTGGATTTGCTATAGCTAGCATCTATTGCTCCGGCTGCACTATCATGGCGGAGTACACGCCCCCAGAACTTAGAGGTCTGTTCTTGAACATAAAAACTTCTGTTTTATACTGTGGATACATCTACATGCACGTCATTACCAACTATGTGAATTGGAGGAATGTAGCTCTGTTAAGTATGGTACCATGCGTGATTTCATTCCTGAATAATTTGACTTGGCCCGAAAGTCCTTCTTGGCTGGCGTCTAAGAATAGGTTCGCGGAGAGCGAGGAAGCCTTCTACTCACTGAGGGGTCGAGGAGAGAAAGCCGTCAAGGAAATTCAGTCCATAATCCAAGCGCAAAAGACGAGAATGACCCAAACACAGCCAACTACGTCAGTAACCGGGAAAATCATGAATTTCCTACGGAAGTTTAAGCAGAAGAACTTCTTGAAACCATTAGCTATATTGTTCTTTTGTACTGTTTTGTGTGAAACCAGTGGCAGGCATTTCTTCCCGGCATACGCTCTTGATATAATTATGAAAATCACCAACGATAAGGACCACTCTTTGTATTACGTTCTTGGGTTAGATATTGTCTCGATGGTTAGCACACTCGTTTCATGTGTTTTTATCAAAGTGATGGGGCGCAAAACCTTACTCTTTTTCAGCGGGATTACGTCAACTATACTACTCATTATCATCTCTTTGATAACATTTCTCATCTCAAGAGGCGTAGCAATGTATGGGGGCCCTTTGTTAGTTCCATCACTGTTAGGTGTATTCTTCATTCTGGCAAACTTAGGCTGCGCAACATTGCCTCTCGTGATATACGCCGAAATATTCCCTTTGGCTCACAGAGAAGTTGGTGCAGGATTAGGGGGGGCAACGCTGGCCTTGGGATTTTTTGTTTTCATAAAAGTCTTACCTTATTTGTTCACGTATCTGCAGCTTTATGGGACATTCGGTGTTTTCGCTATGGGGACTATAATATCACTTGTTGCCTTGTACTTCCTTTTGCCTGAAACCAGAAATAGAACACTCCAAGAGATTGAAGATTATTTTGAGCACGGCAAGTTCCGCGATAATGAGAACCAAGGTTTGCATAACGATGAAGCTAAGGAGTTGATGTTTGGTAAGGAACTGCAAGTGGTGCGCGTGCGGCCATCTGATAGACAAAAAATGTAATAAAACTACGTGTGAATCACCAGAAGCACTGTGGTTGGACGCTCAAACTAGTTGGTCAAACTATTAAGTTTCAATATGTGGCACACTCAGAAAGTATTATTCAAATATAGTAATATTAATTAATACAGCATCACACAAATTAAGCCAATCCAGACTGTACATAATTATCAAGTTTTATCTTGTGTTTTTTTTTACAAATTCTTTATTGCAAATTCGAGCGAAAAGTATTAAAAATAAGGTGGAATCAATGGTCAAAAATAGTTTTAATTTTCAATAAATTTTCACATGAACAAAAAAAATTTCACGTAAGAAAATCTTTACCAAAACAGAAAATAATTATCCCAGAAATCCTCAAACAATTTAATTATAATTTAATTATGTAACAAAAGGTCACGGACGCTCAGTGGTCAGTAACTGGATGAATGAGCCGTTTTCAGATGAACTAAAAAAAAAATGTAATAGCTGTCAAAGGAATGCAGTTTTGGACCTCTGCCCAATAGCCATGTGTGATTGATACAATAGGTCTCAGCGATCTGAATAAAAGTTACTATGACGCCAACAGCCAAATGATTGTCCTTTCGGAGTTATATTGTATTGAAAATGTTAGTTTTTTTTCAATACAATACACCTAACTGACACCTTGACAGCCATTCGTTTTTTTTTAGTTCTTCTGAAAACGGCTCATTTGGAACTACTTTTCTTAGCAGTCAGAAAAATCCCTCATTGAAACGCATATACGGTTGAATACCAAAAAGATCACGCTGTATATATACACAGTAGCAAAAGTAAAACTATAACTGTCCCCTTCACACTCATAAGCTAGAACGCGCGCAAGAGAGACGGGCAGACTTTTCATGATGCGCATGCAGTACACGTCACGCCGCGCGCTTATTCACAGACACTACACAAGCGCAACGTGTAAATGTGTTGAACGTGCCAGCTTTACTTAACTGACCTGTACTAAGCTTAATATAAAAAATTAAAACCAAGTATTTTTTTTTTGTTGTAACGAGTTGGAACTTGCTGAAGTCCAGATAGGTATATTTCGAGATGTTCAAGTGAGCGTTACTGTACCTAGAACTGTGTTTGTTAAACTTAATAAAGTTTATTCTATGTGTGACAGTTCGTTTTTCTTTATTACCAGTTATGTCCGATTATCCGAATTTTCGATTATCCGACTCGACCCCGGTCCCAATTAATTGAAAGTACCTGGGTGACCGCGCTTTGCTCGGTATTTTTTTTGTAATATTTGGAATAGTACATTACTGCAGCGGCCAGCAAAAGAGGCATTGATGGACGAACGTGGAAATGTGGGCCGAGGCGAAGCCGAGCATTGAGCATTGTCGTGATGAATTTTCGTATTTTAGAAAAAAAAACGTACTTGGATACGAATTAAGTGCGTTGATAAAGGGCTCCTGATAATAGGTTTCCACACAAAAGAAGGAACTTAAAAAAAAAAGAAAAGTCAAGTCTCGAACCAGGGACTTCTTTTTACGGTATGGTCATATTTCCCACTTAAGCTATGATAACCTTACAGATCTTAGCGAAAATTACCTTCTTGTAGTGTAGCAGTTATTTCTTTGCCTTACAACACGGTTAAGGGTTCTTACACACGAACGGCACGTACCAACTGCAGGCTTCGACGGCTGCCGTCACCAGCCGCCAACGGCAGTCGTTAGTGCGTCGACGGCAGGTGAACGTGTCGACGGCAGCCGTCGACGCGTGTTTACGCTTGCAGTTGTGCAGTTGTGGTCGTGGCGCCAGCGTGTGTAAGAGCCCTAAGACGACGTTTTGTAAAAATGAAACCTAGTTGGATTAATTAATTGCCCCCGAAACCCCCTGAATACAAAATTTCATGAAAATCGTTGGAGCCGTTTCCGAGATTTAATCTAGTTTAAAGAGATTAGATAGATTACATTAGATAATCGACGTTCTATTTATCTAAAATGTTTTATCTCGATTAGCGGTATCGCGGTTAGCGAATCAGAACACCATGCGAGAGGTCCCGCCTTCGTGTCCCAGCTGGGGTCAAAACAATAAACAAATTTTGGATGCTTATAATAATGTTTCTGGTTACCACGACACAGGGTATACCAGTGTGGGGCCAGCACCAATGTATGTGCCTGTATGAAAATGTTTATGATACGTTTCGAGGTTCATTGACCTGTAAGTCCTTAATAAATAATACCAAGTACATCTAGAAAGATTCTCTTCAAAGTACTCTCCAGAAACCACACAGTTTGATTCGTCTGAACTAGTTTTCGTAACAATTTTCCACATAATTCCGCGGCCACATAATTTATAACCTACTCTAATCATCATCATCATCATCATTCAGCCATAAGAAGTCCACTTGGACATAGGCCTTCTCAATGGATTTCCAAAAAGACCGGTTGGAAGCAGCTTGCATCCAGCGTCTTCTTAGCACCTGGATGAGATCTTCTGTCCATCTTGTGGCTGGTCGTCCTACGCTGTCCTTGCCGATATGTGGTCTCCATTCGAGAACTTTTCGGCCCCACCGGCCATCAGTTCTGCGTGCTCTAATCTGCTCTAATAACATTCAACTGCCTGCAATTAAAACACTTACTGTGTTCAACATCATCATCAACCCATTATGTCTCCACCGAGGGACACGGGTCTCTTCCCTGAGGAAGGTATAGGAAGGTTTTCAACAATACGGTAACAATAATCACATCACACTAATAATATTATAAAGGCGAAAGTTTGTGTGTGTGTGTTTGTTACTTCATCACGTCTAAACGGCAGGAGCGATTTTAATAAAATTTGGTATGGAGTTAGCTGACAGCCCGGATTAACACATAGGCTACGTTTTACTGCGGAAAAATATCTTATCTTATCTATATATATAAAACGAGAAGCTGACTGACTGACTTAGAATCAACGCAGAGCCAAAATTACTGAACCTAGGGGGTTGAAATTTGGCATGGGAGTTCCTTAGGAAGCCTAGGGGAGCACTAAGAAAGGATTTTTGAAAATTCATCCCCTAAAGGGGTAAAATGGGGGTTCAAAGTTAGTATGAAACTTTGCCGTTTTTGAAGTTATTCGAATGAAATTTGGTAAGAAGGATCTTCATTTAAAATTATGAAACACGTGTAAAATAGTTTTTTAAAAATCATCCCTTAAGGGGGGAAAAGGGGGGTGCAAACTTAGTATGAAACTTAGCCATTTTTGAAGTTATTCAGCATGAAGGTCCTTCATTGAAAGTCATGCAACACAGGTAAAATATATTTTCAAAAATCATCCCTTAAGGGTGTAAGAGGGGGTTGCGAAGTTAGTATGAAAGCTCTTTCGCATGCGCTAAAAGTATCCCTATCTTATTTTCAAGCTCTTTACTCAACTAAAGCCCACGCGGACGTAGTCGCGGGCAACAGCTAGTCATAAATAAAATCGACGAAAATGAATTCGCGGACAATGTATGACAATGTAACTTTAGCTATATCCTCGTGAGGCCCGACCTTGAAAAGAACAATTGATTTTGTGATCACTTGAAGACATTGGGCCTCACGAGGTTAGCTTTTTCAAAAAATTGTTTACTGTTGATACACAATTTATTTTTCCTAATAAACCGGGGGTACCACCGCGGGGCACAGCTAGTTCTCAATAAAAACAAAAACTTTGCTCTTATTGACAACCACTTTAACATAACAAAGTCTTGCGGTAAGTACCTGGGACAGAATCGATATTATCAATGAAAGTGGATAATTGTAGATTAAGGTTTAATGTCCGTTAAATCAGTATTTGGTACAGCCGTAACGGGCTGTGGTTAAATAATGCGCACTTTCACTAGGCCTGCGCCGACGCCACTTGACAGCATTGACTCTGTTCAATTATGGGTAAGTTCGGAGGGAGGGAGAAGGGTAGTTTCCAGGGTCAAAATAATTAAATTCTATTTAGTCACGAAGTACCTGAAATCACTTTAAAGATTTTGATCTCATCATCATCATCATCATTATTCAGCCACAAGAAGTTCACTGGTGGACATAGGCAGATCTGATCATTTGATCTCATCTAACATGAAAACTGCAGGTGCAACTGGAACACAGATAACGTTTTTAGGAGTACGCATGTAGTCAACAACATCAGTTATAGCATTTGCAGAATTTTTGCAGAATTTGCAGAAACAACACAGAATAACCAGCCACAACTGTCAGACGTCTACACAGGTTATAGAACACAGACAATATTTACATCAGAATCGAAATGAAATAAATTAATGGTAACTGAGCACGGAATAATTGATTGTTACACTAGTTGAATTTGTTTCTTTTTATGACATGATCATCGTCAGTTGTAGTGGATAGCCTTCCATCCCGCGGTAAATCTTCAACCATTGTACGTCCCGCTTTGAATCAGTTACACCACTCTATGCCTGGATTTTGGACATACAATTATTTGCGAATGCTATTTGTTACATTTGAATCGTTTCAGCACAAGACATTTCTTTTGCAACGCAGAATTTAGTACAAAATCATTGCTCGATCACAAAATCGGCCATAGTAAAAAAACGATGAGAACACAAAAGTTGTTAGTCAGAAACGTTATGTAGTCACAAAATACTCGAAAGAGGTGAAGTTATTTTGTACCGCCAATCACGGACAGTTGTACTAAACTAACACAAAAATATTTTTTTAAATATCTCTAACACGGGATTTTTAAATGAGAATTTCCGGGTACCTTTATGACAGAGTGTATAATGTTAGGCTCTGCCTTGGGGCCGAATGTAAATATAAAAAGTCGATTCCGCTAAAACTCTCTTATAACGGAGTCAAAGAAATTGATACCATAAAACTTTCACAAAACCCTAAAGCCTGTTAAAATGCGTTAGTGGACTTTATTTCAATAAAAAGAGGTGAAGGATAAAACACACCAACGCGGCCGCGGTCGCGATGGCGATCCATGTATTGTATCGTCTGTGTTTTATCGTTAATTCAAATGGTCGTCACGAACCTCTAATGCGCGAAGAAACATTTTGCTTTTCAGGTAATAGGTACATTGATGTTTCCTAATTTGTTTACAACTCTTCTCCAGGCGTCGGCTGCGCCTGCGAGATGCACGCGAAACCACTTTTTTTTAAACCTCTTCAAATAGTACAGAAAGTAGGAAGCGCTTGATATTGTAAAATGGGCTTTCAAAGTTCTTTTAAGATCTTTTGAAAGTTGTAAATAAATTAGTAAACGCTGGACGCAAAGAAATGGCTATCGCAGACCTTTCCCATTGTCTATTTTTTTAGGAATCACACTGATAAAAAATAATCGAATGTCAAAAACAATTCCAACAATAAACACATTAGCGATCATGAGCGCACGCACAAGTCCCATGAACAACATTACAATTAGCAGTAGTGAAAGAGCGCCAATCACGAGGAAGCCACCCTTGCCTAATTAGTGCTAATCATGTAAAAGTAAGGAGTTGAAGGTAAGTGGTATCAGTAACTCCCAGTGCTTCGACTATGTCCTTTGAAGGATTAGACGAATTATCTGAGATTTCAATGAGAGGTCAATCAGACCTGTGACGGGGAAGCTCAGGAAGATTCGTCTCCGGATCAGGTAAGATTTTTTTAGTCTTTTTTGTTATGTTGGTCAATTCGAAAGAGGAATTTGTTTTTGTTTCAAACGGCCTGGGTTCGATACCCTTTGCTAATTCTGATTCCGGGGTAATATGTCGTTATTTTTACAAATGTTCATGTATTTAATGTCCTTGTGGGATATCAATAGTTATTACTGGGTTCGATTCCCGTTTGTCCCTCGTGTCAAAGTTTTTAGTAGAATGTGTATCTGTGCATCTAGTTACCTATTTTGAGTAATAGATTAATGTGTGTTTTAGTATATTTTTATGTTCATATAAAAGTGATACTTACGACATTTAATTTTTTTTATAAGTATCAGGAGCTCGGGTTCGATTCCCGGATATTTTAAGAAATATTTGTACCTATGTATCGCTTCTGGCTGTTAATTGTTATTATAGCTTGTTATAGCTGTGTTTTTTTAAATTAATAATTAGGTTCCCACGACACAGGGTATCCTAGTGTGGGGCCAGAAGCAATGTATGTGCCTGTATGTAAATGTTATGTTGTGTTATGTTATGTTATGTTAGGTTAAAATCTCTTTTTATTGTGTGATCGATATCCAAGGCAATGGGTTCAATTTCCGGTGACATCTTGTCTCAAAGTTTGTAAGACAAAGTGAGTACATGCTCCTGGCTACTCCTTTCAGCATTTAGGAATTGCGATTTTTTTATGAAAACCTGTAGTGTGTAAATTGTTTACCAAGGAGTCACCAACATGAACCTACGTTTCGCACACCTACACCTCACCGACATTTAAAAGTAGTATTTCCAAGGTCTTCTAAAAGTATTCCTAGATTCATTAAAATTTAGTAAATTATAACTAGTTTTAGTTCAATTCTCATTACATATTAATATATCCAAAACCGTCTGATCCTTTAGCATAGTGTCAAGACCTCCCAATGTTTAATCAACAATATATATTAAAAAAAAAACAAAATAAGATAATGTTGTGCCTTCTGCATTTGGCTTGTTAGCCAAAATGGATACCAGAATGGATCTATTCCAGATCCTGTTATTAGCTTTAATGTAATACTTGTATGTTAACTGTTGGTGTGCCTTAAATAAATAAAAAATAAACAAGAAGTTCAGTAATAGTAATAAAAAATTAGAATGTACGGTCTACACAAATTAGGGTTAAGAAAGTTGAACTGTAGTAAGATATGTTACGGTGTGGCTTTTTAGTTGAGGAGGACATTAGTGTTTAGTTGGTGAAAACGGAATTTTAGACTATTACTCCATTTTCTTTTCTAATACGATTTCTGTGTGTTGGTTTCCAGGCGGCGCAGTGGCAGCAGCCGCAGCCGGAACCTCCATCGCAGCAGGTGCTCGGATGGTCGAAAACTGCTCCAGAGCTGGAGTATGGTGATAAGCCCCTTGAGCATGGGGGCGACCCCGTGTGGCCTTCCACCGCCGGAGCCAGGGGGCTTCCGCATCACACGTCCGGAGAGTGGTCTCACAATGCGCGGGCGATGCAGGATATCATGGTAAATACTTTTTAACCCCTCAGCTTAGAACACTTTCTTCCACAGCACAGCAATATTAGAAATTTATCACCGTTTCCAAAGTATAAACCATGCTCACACAACTGTGGTCTATATGTGACCTACCCGCCGGCCAGTCTACAGGGCCTAACGGAATGCGCCTTAGTTTACATCGGAGCTCCGTACGTATCGCCGAAACTCGGTTTGTCGATCAAACTGTTTGTCGAATGCATTATTCACCGCCGTTTCGTTTCATAGAAGTAATCTTTCCCCGATGACATGGTACACCGATAGCACGTTTCGTCGAAAACACGCTTGATGGAAATAACCATACAACGAAGAACTATCCGTTGAAAGGTGCTTTCGTACTTTCGTTCGTCAGTATGGTTCGTCGAACTTATTAAGTTCGATATTGTCAAAATCCATCAAAAAAATTGCCTACCCTGAAATTTAATTTAGTATTTGTTAAACTTTTTGTTAAAACTTTGATGAAAATTCGTAGACGTCTCCTATAGTTAAAAAGAAAAAACACACCAATGTATCGTAAGTACCTAGGTTAATCTACGAAAAAAAATATATCCGATTTTCATCGAAATTGTAACAAAAAATTTAACAAATACTAAATTAAATTTCAGGGTAGGCAATTTTTTTTATGTATTTCGACAATATCGAACTTAATAAATTTGACGAACCATACTGACGAACGAAAGTATGAAATTACCTTTCGACGAAAAGTTCTTCGTTGTATGGTTATTTCCATCAAGCGTGTTTTCGACGAAACGTGCTATCATGGTGCTATCGGCGTACCATGTCATCGGGCAAAGATTACTTCTATGAAACGAAACGGCGGTGAATAATGCATTCGACAAATAGTTTGATCGACTAATAGAGTTTCGGCGATACGTACGGAGCTCGCCGGCGGGACCTCGGGGCTTGAGAGTTTAATCAATTTCAGTAGTTTAATTCTTAGCGTAATGTTGTATTTTTAACCGACTACAAAAAAATACTTCTCAGTTCGTCGGGATCTTTGTACGTTCAAATATGTAGGTACGTTCCCTGATTACTCCAAGATAGATTTTTTTTTTATTTGGAAGTCATGATCTTATGAAGGGATCCTGGAAAAATCGAACTCTTTAAATTTCAAAGACACACTTGAAGCGATTTAAGTGTTTTTATATTGACTCGTGCTTTCGGAAAACATAATTTCACTGATACCGTCTTCAAAACTCTGCAGCACTAAAAACAGAGAAATAATTTAGGCGAACATAGCCTTAAAATTCAATATTACGTTGTATTTAGTGGTAGTGGTAGCCTACCATGCGAGAGGTCCCGGGTTCGAATCCCGGGCTGGGGGCATAAACAAACCCAGGTCTTGGATGTTTACATGTTTGGGACGTCGCTGTTTCTGGTTCCCACGTGACAGGTTATCCTATTGTGGGGCCAGGAGCAATTTATGTGCCTGTATGTAATATAAAAAAAACTAAACAGCCCATGAGAGACGCCCACTACTGAGCGCAGGCGTCTTTACTGTCATGTCAATCTTTCCGGTCCTCAACTGATCTTGCCTATAAAGGACTCTATTTCACACAATAAATAATAAATACCTACCTATTTAGCTTCAAAAAACAAAAATTAAAAAAAAACGATAGAATTTAATGAAATTGATGAACTATGCGCATTTTACAAGAATTTTATGTAAAGAAAATTGAAATCAGGGTCGAGTAATCAATAAATAAAGAGATAAATTATTCCACACAGCACAACCACTCAAGAGTGTTTTCTACTTGGTAGACTAGATAACACTATAATGTATGTAAAGAAAGTAAATAAAACACATATTTGGTACCCTAAAATTACAGACGCCAGCTAAGCCGCTAGACACACTAAACACAGAAGTGTTAATTTGTGTTTATTTTGTTCTAATGCTATTTTCATATCTTTATTTCTAGGCACCGCAGTTGCAACAACCACAGAGCCATAGTATAGTGTAGTGCGCCTTACGCCTAAGAGCAACTGGTGGCCTTCCACTAACGGAACCAAGGCGCCTCCCGTTGACATGTCTGGAGAGAGGCCTAGAACAGCAAACTAAAACTATCAGAGCAACATGGCACCGTACTTCAATCACTTCACAAGCCTACCACGTCAACAAAACAACGCCACAACTCAACCATTGCACTAAAACCCTACTGCAACCCCATCAGTGCATCGTAACTTTCCAACAAGTCTACCAGTTCATCAAAATAATCAAGCAAAACTACGAGTGAATAACAATAATGGTCAACGTGGTGTCTACGGAACATCGCATTCACTGGCTGCCAGCATCCGATCCCCACGATCCGGACGCCCTCTGGCCCACCTTGATTGCGGGGGGTGAGTCCCCCGACCCTCCGCCCGCGACCATTCTAGTACGGGGCGCCGCGTTCCTATCAAGAATCGAATAGAACGGCAGCAGAAAAAAGGCAACGAGGAGGAAGCATCGTGTTGCAACAGCCACAGATTGTACCGGCACCTCTACAGAGCCAGAGTATAGTGTAGTGCCCCTTACGTCTCAGAGCAACTAGTGGCCTTCCACTAACGGAACCGAGGCGCCTCTCGTTGACATGTCTGGAATCAGGCCGAGAACAGCAAACTACCACTATCAGAACCGTACTTCAATCACTTCACAAGTATACCATGGCAACAGAACAACGCCAGAACTCGACCAGTGCACTAAAACCTTACTGCAACCCTACCAGTGCATCATAGCTTTGCAACAAGTCTACCAGTTAATCAAAATAATCAAGCAAATCTACCAGTAAACAACAAAAATTGTCAACTTGGTGTCTAATGCGCAAGCGAGTGCAAACAGCATTCACCACCGACCAGATTTTAGCACTCGAGAGAATCTATAGCAAACAAGCCTATATTAGTAAGGGCAAGCGCCAGGTCCTCATTGAAAGGCTCAAAATCAGCGACCGGGCCATTAAAATGTGGTTCCAGAATCGACGGATAAAGGGGAAAAAACCCTAAGCGCAAGCGAGTGCGAACAGCATTCACCAACGACCAGATTGTAGCACTCAAGAGAATCTATAGCAAACATGCTTATGTTAGTAAGGGCGAGCGCCAGGTCCTCATTGAAAGGCTCAAAATCAGCGACCGGGCCATTAAAATGTGGTTCCAGAATCGACGGATAAAGGGGAAAAAACCTTAAGCGCAAGCGAGTGCGAACAGCATTCACCACCGACCAGATTCTGGCACTCGAGAAAACCGATAGCAAAACTATAGCAAACAAGCCTATGTTAGTACGGGCCATCGCCAGGTCCTCATTGAAAGGCTCTAAATCAGCGACCGTGCCATTAAAGTGTGGTTCCAGAACCTATGATTGCTCTGGCCAGAGCGAGCCGGAGTCCACCGACCCTGAACTAATTGAAGCCGCCTCTGTACCGACATCCTGCAATAACTCCAACGGCAGTTCTTCCACTGACATCAAGAATCAAGAATCAAGAATGTTTATTGTGAGCTTAGACATGGGTTATACAATTAGCAGTAACAGTTGCTATAAGAAAATAGTATCACCAAACCTTACCTTAATATTACAGGTGTACTCACATTCGTCCATCCTTCACATAATATTATTTATATTATATGAATAATGGAGATATACATATCCTACTACGTTACTACAGTAACAAATCAAAATAGCTACTAATAAAATTTTAAAATAAAATCCTTAACTGTATGAGATCATCTTAAAAACTAAATAATATGTTATACATATCTAATAATTTCAACATTAGACATACTTAACCTACATAATACAACTATTTAATATCATATTCCATAAACTCTTTCAAACTATAAAAACAATAGCCTAGGAGCCACTTCTTTTCGAGCTACCCATTGTTTCTTTCCCCGACAACCTAATCGAAAGATCTGTCCTTCCGCTGGTGAGAATGGTCAATGAACCGATTTCGCCCGCGGATATGACTAGTTCTGAGGCTGACGATGTGCACTTGTGCAGTGGACAGTGCAGTTGGATAAGAAGGAACTACAAGAATTGTTTTATCTACATTTCTGTTAGTTTCACATTTTATCTTTATCTGTTGTCAAGTTTTAAAGAAATGTCACCGAATGTAATAATGTAGATAGATAGATTGATATAATATTCTGTATTATATGTACACCAGGAATCAAATGGAATGTATTTGTCTCTTTGTAGCATGCTTGTAGGCTAGCCCTTGGAAGCTCTACGTTGTAGGTTTCCAAATTATGATAAATTCAGTTTTTATCAGACATAAGCTCTTCAGTCCCTGAAGTTCAGAACTGAGGAGGTTAAATATATTAAATTAATTATGATAAAAACTGGCCAAGGCCTACTTTAAGATCTCACATTTTTTTTAAATAACAGCAATTGTTACAGGTATCCAATAAAGCAAAGAAATAGAGTTTAATACTTGATCATAATGTTATTTTGTTTCTATAGATACATATTTGGATTTTGCATAGAACTTGGCACTCATTTAGATCTCCATTCTTTTTGCGGCGCAGCCCACAGCCAAGCATAATTTTTGTATTGAACTTGGCTCTCCTTTTTAACATTTATGTTTTTGGTGAGATACTTTTAACTTGTACCGATGTAAAAATTGAAAACGTTTCACTGTCAGATACGTCTACTTAAAACCTTTCTAAGGCAAAATGTTTTTTTATTCAAATAAATAGCGCGATCATTGTTGGCGTAAATCAATGATAAATTAAATTAGTAATTTTTTAGGATCGTAGCAGGTGGCAGTCGCTGTCTCTGCCTCTCTTGGGTACAGGTGCGAGCTTACCTATGTGTGTATGAAAATTAATGATTCTACCTCATCTTCATGTATAGCAAAAAAAAACTGCCAAGAAACAAAAAAACCTTTATTTATTAGTAAAAAACTTATTTATTTACATGAAACAGCTTAAGTATAAGTGAAGCATATCCTCCCAAGTCCTGACCTTGAAAATAACAATGGTTTTATGTTTCAGAATGTGTGTGTGTGTGTGTGTGTGTGTGTGTGTGTGTGTGTGTGTGTGTGTGTGTGTGTGTGTGTGTGTAAGAAGTTCAAATCAATTATTTATCTATCTATCTACTTTTTTAGTACAAGGGGATTTAGGAGGATATAATATTGATTTGGTTTTTACGGCGAATTATTCACAATGGGGAAAGGCACAACATAATCATGATTATTTCCAGCGAAATAACACACAAGTACGCCTTTGCAGGTTTTTTTTATCACAAACTTGTTACCTAATTAATTTAAATTTCGTTAATTTTGAAATTTTCACAATTGCACAAAGTCTAAAAGCACCAACAAAAAAGATTGTGCTTTTTATTTGTTACATCCATTAAAGTAGGTAATAATGTGGCCGGCCTTACATTTTGAGATAAATACAAAAATACAAAAAATATTTATTTTAACAAAAAGATTGATGGCAATATTGATTAAATTGATATAGCTCAGAGTATCGCCGCTTATAATCGCGATTCGATTACAAGCGCGTGCACGACGCTTCAAAAATAGATTGAATGGATGAACTATGCGTGTTTTCATTGCTTCTGTAAAATTACAAAAAACGCCCCATTTTCTCGTGGTCCTACTGATTTGTTCTACTAGTAGGACCACGAGGGAGACCTATTTCTGTCTGTCCTACTATGTGTCTTAGTAGCTGTTGTCAATTATTTAAACCACTTGTATATTCAATGGTTTCGATTCGCAATGGTTTGTACACTAAAACTAAACATAAGAGGGGCACAAAAAAAACAAGAGGTACCTAATTTTGAGTATATTTACTTAAAACAGTAGGTGTCAATCTTAGTAGGACAGACAAAAATAGTCTCCCTCGTGGTCCTACTAGTAGGACAAATCAGTAGGAACACGAGAAAACGGCGAAAAACGCGATTAAAAATGCGTGCACAAGTCAGTAAAAGTCTGTTGTACAATGGTGAGCTTATCTGTAAGAGGTTTCTTCCAGCAAATCTTGAAGGGTCGGAGAAGCAGTAAAAACAGGTCTATAAACGTGTACAGCATGAACAACAAAATCCTTAACAACCTATTACAGAAAAATGATATACCAAGTTGGATTTAGTATTCTTAACTTCTTTGAACCACATTTCCGAATTTACACGAAATGAATTTATTCTTTCTGATGATCTGCAAGTTACGAGTACAAGAAAGTGCAAGTTTGTGAAGCGGATATAGTTTTTCATAAAACTCCTAACACCAACGGGCATAACAATATAATAAATATCGTATCATATTTTATTAATAAAATATATACCTAGTAGAAAAATACAAAAAGTACATACAAGCTAGCCTGGCTTTATAAACACTTACAAAAGACTTGACTTACACTTACAGATAGTACAAATTTTAACCTTAACCTTATTTAGCAGTTTACTGTTAAATTGTTAATTTTCTTTAAGTATACTTACTTTGTGGATCGTTGGACGTTGTTCGTGGACATTGTTTTTGGTTACTTTGTGGATCGTACCTACTCCGAGCTTCCCACCACTCGGAGTAAATTCTGGTACCTGAACCACCATAGACAATGCAATTTTGCTGCTCAAAAGCTGCTTAAAGCTAGTGATTACTAATCACTATCTTTAAGCTTTAATCACTGATTAGGATCTAACAACTCATTTTCACCATTATTTTTATTTTCAACATCATCTTTTTCTCATAATTATACTATTTCTCTGCCAAGGAGCTTAGGACCAAGAAGCCGCTACTTCCATGCCTCTCTAATCTGTGCCAAATTGTTAATGCTAGATCTGGTTTATCAAATGTCCAACTAGCTAGACCAATTATGGGTTACCAACATGTCTCCGCTGGAATTGATCAATCAGATCTTCGTCATCAACTATAAGGTTTTCAGGGCGTTTTGTCGTAATCAGTCCTCATCATTGTTGAAACACTGTGTTTGATTTATCAAGGGTAGTTATTATCTCAATTCCGGAATCACTTACTTGATTTTCTTCGGAAGAGTCTGGCCAGGTTTTGCTCTTTTTCGAAAGGTTTGATGTGATGTGTATTGCTTAGAAAAGTTTTAATTCCAAAATATGGCAGTGTAGGCCAACATTGCCATAGATTCGACAAAGTTTCCAAACTGATCGGTAATACTGACTGTCGCTGCAGTGCAAGTGGATGAGGACAAACTTAGTGAAACCGCAGGTGAAGCCTCAAGTGGGATATCCCCAAAGAGCGGTGAGGCTTGTAAAAGAGTTGGTGGGCCAAACAGCTTACCACATCAATGGTTTTTAATTCTCCCTTTAAATGTCATACCATAACTGAAAACAGCTGAATTAATTTCAGTCCAAAGTGAGTTCCTTAGCCATAGTAATCCTTCGACATTTGTTACATTTACATTACTGAAAGCAACCATGTTAAGGCCAAGGTTTGTCATAATTTTACAAAAGACTAACTACTTTTTCTTCCATGTACCTAAATTGAAATAGGATGCGGAAAAAACTCCATGCTTCTACCCAATTGGAATTGCCTAAGTTCAGTATCGTGTCAATTACATCGGCTATTGACGATTTACAGCGGAACTTACTTATTCCAGGATTTTCTAGAAACAAAAATGTCCTTTACATTTTAACAATATAGTATGATTCCTTATGGAGCTTTTAAAATTTTTGGGAACCGCTATCTATACCTAAAATTTCCTCTCTAAGTCATATTCTTTCCTTAGCCCTTTGTTAGCTAACAACGCACCCATTAAATTTGTAGGCTTTTGGGGAGCTCACAGCGCTCCAAAGTGTTAAGCGCCGTAGTACTGCGGCCCGACCTGCAGACGGTCCTTCCGTCGATCGATGATAACAAGGTTCGCCGTCTTCGCCGGTGATCCGTGGTGGTAGATCCATTTCTTGCCACCATCGTGCCCCTCTTTTTGGAAGTGCGCCTGTGCGCGCTTGCCGTGGCTGTGATGTCCCTCTGAACTTTTGTGGCCCTGGAGGATGGCAAAATTTTAGTTTCCGAGTAAAGTTTTTTCTAATAATAGATACCTATGACACACACGTTGATTCGAAATCATGTAGCAACTTGTTTAGTTATCCTAGTTTAATTGTAATTTCAGAAACAACTTTCACTTATTAAAAATTAATTATGGAAAGCAGAAAGTTAAGCATTGAAAATGTCCGTAATTTTATTATTCAGCAGTCTCAAACCAAATTCCACACGAATTCCACCACAAAATTCCTAATGCGCCGTGGGCGGTTAAGCTATACTCTCTCTCTGAGAGAATGCACGTGCCTTGCAGTGGGACGTATATAGGCTGCTAACATACAATACAATTGAAAATGTTAGAATGTGCGAACGGGGCGTTGTGTCACACATAACATCAGTTTTAACGCCAATACACACGAAATATGACGGCAAAAGACTATCGTATTCCCTTAGCACTCCCAAACTGGAGTAACCTTTGTAGGTAAATAAGAATAGTAAAGTGCCCTCCCCTTAAATGTTTTTTTTACGAAAACACTCATGTTTATTCATTCCAAAACTATTTGCTCAACTCTCAAGGAAAAAAGCATTGTTACGTAGATAAAAACATTATGGGATGGACAATACTTTCATGTTTCGTGTCTTTTTTGTACCTTTTATTTAAAAATGAATGTCATATGTTTCTAAATCGTGGTTAGAATCTCCCCTTAAAAATGTTGAACTAATTTAAAGTCACTCTGTATTTTTTCTACCAAACGAAAATAATTATCTGAGATCGCTCTTGAGTACCCAATTCAAGATATTCTATGGACCAAAACATCACTTGACGGTGCTCTCAGCGGCGTCACAGAGAGAGACCGTCGACGCGTCGTCTCGGTGCGATGACACAGGCAAGAAAACTTTATAGGCCTTGGGCCTGCCGTCATCAATCCCATGTCATAAGTTACCATGATGAGACCAACATAAAGTTAAACATCTTCAAAAGAATGTATAAATATGTAGCGTTGCCAGTCCCATATATAAAAGTCTCGATTGTGACGAGCACCATATTTCGTTGCATGTTTGTGGCCCTTCCGAACTTCTTCGGAGATATTCAACCCTAAATAGATATAATTAATTACTTCCATCAACCCATTATGTCCCCACCGAGGGGGACGGGTCTCTTCCCTGAGGAAGGTATAGGCTATACTCCACCTCGGGGACCAAGTCTGGATTGGTGGAGGCTTGTAAGAGTAGTAGCTGGTCTTACTGTCAGAAGTTTTCAAGCCGCCCTATAGCCTCTGAATTGGCTTAACGACTGCCATCTATCGACGGCAGCCGGCCGGGTGCCGTGCCGCTCGGAAAAATGCCAAAATGCCCACCCATGCACTGAACGCGCTCAATGCTTATGCTAAGCTACTCTGCTAACCTAATCTTCGTGATCGTTTAAGATCACTCAGGCGACCGGAGCTGCGAGCGATTCTCGTAGCGGTTTCTCTGAATAAGCAATTTATGTTTACAAAAAAAAAAACAGTAAAATAGGTGGCTAACAGCAATAATATTTTAGTGTAATATTACCTTATGTCCGTGCCCAAACCCGCCTTTGGCGAAGTGTCCTGTGTCGCCTTTGTGATGCGCGTGGTGGTGCGCGTCGAGGTTGCCTTTTTTGAATTTCCCGCCCTAAGACAAACAAAACACATCTTACAACATGTTACACGGTGTTTCTTAGAGCGATGTACACCAAGTCACTAGATATTTAAGTCGATAAATAATGACGATTAAAGAATCAATGGGACAGGTTGTTAATTGAGAAATTCGCTGAATATCTACTTAACTGTAGCACAGTGCTGTCTTGTCAAATTTCTCAGAAAAAAGCGTTACAGAACGTTACTTAACTATTTACTTAGTGAAATTTTCTTTTCAGAATTCAGCCCTAAGGGCCAGTTTCTGAAACAAGAATTCCGCTAAGTAACTACTTAACTGTAGTGCTGTCTCGTTAAATTTCTCAGAAAAGAGCGTGACAGAACGTTACTTAAGTATTTACTTAGTGATATTCTCAAATTCATAAATCGGTCCGATGTTTCTAATCATATAATTTATCTATGGGTAGCTCTGCAAATATTAGGGACAAGTCATAACGAGCGCCCGAGGCGCACGCTCAAAGCGCTCGCCCTACGGACGAACACGATGGACGGCAGCGCTATGTGATTCATCATCAACCCATTTTGTCACCACCGAGGGGCATGGGTCTCTTCCCTGAGGAAGTTATAAGACATACTCCACCATGGGGGCCAAGTCCGGATAGGCATACAAATTCATACAAATATCTTAGGACGCCCGAAACGCGGCGTTCTGTGCGCTCGCCTCGGGACTAGTTATGACTAGTCCATTATGGTGCAAGATATTTTTTACTAATAAATCGGATGGAGCTATGTCATGGATAAACAAAGACGTAGTGCTATCAGACAGTATTGGTGCAGATCGTAGTGTGTGGGTCGTATAATATTCATTGGTTTCAGTCACACTCACTTGCACACTGCGGTTTCTAGCGAAAATACTATATTTAGCTTGATTTTTTCAGACGTGTCTTAAAAATCTGTTCTGATATTTCGAAAGCCACTTTTTGTGAAGGGATGATACGACTTTTTTATTGATGGCAATTGGAATTGGAAATTGGAATTTGGAATTGTTTTGTCAAATTATCATCATCATCATCATCAACTCATTATGTCCCCACCGAGGGGCACGGGTCTCTTCCCTGAGGAAGGTACAGGCCATACTCCACCACGGGGGCCAAGTCCGGATTGGTGGAGGCTTGTAAGACTAGTGGCTGGTCTTACTGTCAGAAGTTTTCAAGCCGCCCTAAGGCCTCTGACTTGGCTTAACGACTGCCATCTATCGACGGCAGCCGGCACCAACTGCTTAACGTGCCTTGCGAAGCACGGAATCGCTTGGAAAAAATGCCACTAGCGTTAGTCATAGACGGTGACCCATCCATGGACTGAACGTGCCGTATGTTGCTTAACCTTAGTGATCGTTCAAGATCACTCAGGCAGCCCAGGCTACGAGCGATTCAAAGAGCGATCAAATTATGATAATTAAAAACAAAAAAAAAACTAAAAAAACATTTTGATTCTACTTTTCATGAAAAATACTGGAGTGAAGATTCTCTCTCAACTCTATTCAACTCTCTAGCGTAACGTCATCTTGAGAGGGAATTAGACCCTTCCAAACTAACCAATCAGTCGGTCCCTCTATGCTGATAGATATACTAGATATGACAGGGATGGGCATAGAGTGCTTTCCATCTGGACCTTTTGCTGCGTGGAATGTTGTTGCCTTGGTGACCACTTCATTTCGATGGTCCGCTTTAAACTCTCTAACACATGACTATATTATACTCAAGGCGATCAGGTTGTGTGTTCAAGAAGGGCAAAATACGTGCGTTGTTTGTATGTATTCGATAGGCCAGTTCAGATAATGAGCTGCGATAGTTGCTATGCACTAATGATAGGTACAGGTTTACTTTACTGGAAGTCGTGGGATCAAGTCCCACTGGTGGAGGCCGGGGTATTTCTTCAGTACAAATGGCTTCAGTCTGCGTGTGTTTTCATGTTTGTGATGTGTATCTGGTTACCGGAGCCTAGATTATCCTAGTTCGGGACCAGGAACTAGATTCTGTTAATGCATTGTAGTACAATGAAAACTGCATGATTTAGTTTCATTGCCGCTTGAAATGCGCATACAAATCACACAATCTAGGCGTCAGTGGTATGAAAAAACATGTCACGTGATACGACCGTGTATGTGACGTCTGTCATCGTACTGTAATGCAGTAATAAAATCGAGGCCCGGATAAATTATTGTGTTGTGTGTTAGTTATTATTGCTTTTATTATTTCTTGAAAAGCTCAAGATCTGATCGTCGTGCTACTTAGACGGAGAAATTCGCTGTGACATTGAGTGGATTAGAAGCGCTTTTGCGATCCTTGGACTTTTATCACTTAATCGATTTAAACTTTAGACTTGTCTGCTTAGAACCTAACTCTAGTTAATTGGCCGGCGAATTACTGTTTGAAATACGTGGGTTTTATCTTGTCAATTTATAGAACTTTGTACAGTCCACAGCACATGAAGCGATGCTCGCGTGTGCTTTGTCTCAGTTACGTTAAGGGTGATTTTGCAACAGAATTGTATAGGTTTTTTTATTGACTTGCGATGCTAATGCAAAATTAAATGTAATACTTGATACTACGATAATACATAAGTACCATTAGATTTAGGTACTAATAATCGGAATTAGACCCGTTTAATAAATAAATAACATGTTAAGGTTGGTTTAATGACAGATGCATAGGAATATAGGCGGGAGTTTATGTAAAAACTAGAAGAAAATCCAGCTTCGCCTGGGTCATCATTTCCTATAAATAATATTAATATATAATATTTGTTTGTATAATGTACCGATATTTCACCAGTAGATATTTCTCTTAATTCTTATTTACCCAAATAAATATCACGATTCTGTCTCAAAATCAAAGAACTTATACCATAGAGTTCACAATGGATAACAGAATACAAATCTGTGATACCCGTGACGCGTTATGGACATGCAACGCCATATATAGGAATTATTAGGCCATATATTTTATAGGAATTAATTAAAGCTTTTTTATATTGAAAATACTCGATAATCTGAATTTTCCGCCTATATTTTTTACGCTCTTCTATTTTAAACGAAATTATTAATATTGGATTACAATCGAAATTCAAAATTTGAAAAGCTAACAAGTAATAACAATAATAGCGGCCACAAATCACAATCACTTGACCTGGTCCCAAACTAGGATACCTTGTGACATCGACGATCACAAATAACAAAACACGCTTAGTCTGAGGCCATTTCGCACACTTGCAAGAACAACGTGTTATTTCGAAACCCTTACGTTACATGAGAGCATTTTTTTAAGGTTTCAAAGTAATGGACTAAAGAGATAGCGGTATAACGTGATGCAGTGTATCTTTTGCACTTTATACCGGCGTTTTCGGAGGAAATAAAATCGCGTTAAAAAAAATATGTACGAATAAAAAATGGTTTTCTTCGAAATATCACGTTGTTCTTGCAAGGGTGCGATTTGTACAAATACTCGTATACAGCGGCCCATAGTAGAAATCGCACCCACTACCTCTGTCTTGGTAGTTAAGCACCTTATTTGACCACAACAAACCAATTTATTTATTTATTTATTTGGCATACAATAACAACTTACAGTAAAACCAAAACGCTCTTAATGTTACTTAAAGTCTAGAGTCTGGTGTAGTCTAGACTCTAGACCAGAGGTTCCCAAACTTTTTTTCGTGGACCACTTTCAAAGTTTTACTATTTTCGGTAGACCCCCCGAAATGCTGCTACATTTCTACTGAATTCCCAAAAACCCTAAAAACAATCACCCTAAATTGGGGTTCTTAAGAAGATAAAAAAGGAGCACATTTTCTTGTGTCTTATTTATTAAAATAACACCGGTGGACATACAAAATTATAAACATTTATTATTACAAACAATGAACAATTGACGTTGATAGGTAAATCCAAGCCAACATTTTGGTTCTTTATTATGAAAACCAGAAAAATTTTCGTGGACCCACACTTACAGCTTTTGAACCCCTGTTTTCTTTTCACGTCTACGTGGAACCCCGTGTGGTCTCCTATGGACCCCTGGAGGTCCACCTGAACCACTTTGGGAACCTATGCTCTAGACCAACGGGGCAGTCAACTAAAAATGTCCTTAGTACTTTGATAGATTAATTGACTTTCGAAAAATACTCAACCTAATCTGCATAGTGTCTTTTGTTCACGTCTTTTGCAATCTATAAAAAGTGTGACACCACATAGATTGCCGAACACTGTTTTCACAGCGAATTAATTTTAATGTTAAAAACTGCATAACAAATTGTGTGTCGAATCGCCACTACTCGGGTTACTTCTTTTGAATGTAGAAAAAACTATTCCGTCCACTATTACTTATTTTGTTGTGTAATATTTGTCTTCTATTTATTCATGTATGTTTTACCAAATGTCGTAATCTGGATTTCAGAAGTCGGACGTTATTTTAAAATTTTAAAAAGATCAAAATCACTTTTGAGTTTCTTTTACGAATAAAAACTAAAAACCCAACTGACACACTTCAAATATTTTGTAACAAATTTTACTATAATACATTAATATCGATATTGCATGTTATCCTCGAAAGCACTTCCTTCCCAACCGTGTCGTGACTACTAATGTTATCATCATTATCATCATTCAGCCACAAGAAGTCCACTGCTGGACATAGGCCTCCTCCATGGATTTCCAAAAGACCGGTTAGAAGCGGCTTGCATCCAGCGTCTTCCTGCCACTTGGATGACATCGTCTGTCCATCTTGTGGCTGGTCGTCCTACGCTGCGCTTGCCGATGTGTGGTCTCCATTCCAGAACTTTTCGACCCCATCGGCCACGTTATCAAATATTATTAATAACTGGCTGACCCTGCAAACGTTGTTTTGCCAGATAGGGATACGAAAAATAGATAACAACCTATTCTCAAACCTACCTAATATTCATCTAAAATTTTACCAAAATCGGTCAAGCCGTTTCGGAGCAGTATGGGCACTAACACGGTGACACGAGAATCGTTGTTTTGCCAGATAGGAGTATGAAAAATAGATAAAAACCTATTCTCACACCTACTGATTGTACATGTAAAATTTCATCAAAATCGCTCAATCCGTTTCGGAGGAGTATGCGCACTAACATTGAGACACGAGAATTTTATATATTAGAGATTTCGTTTTCAATAATATTGATCCATATGCATGTAACACAATAATTCATTTTGCAATTAACAATTCGACGTAGTTTAGCAAAAAGGTTCCAACCCACAACATTGTCATTTTTGAGTTAAATATACCAATATGATCACTATGCTCTATACTTTAAGAATCAAAGACTTGCACAGCGACGATGCTGATTTACGCTCTCCATACCCACATGTATGGAGAGCGTAAATCAGCATAAACCTAAAATTAAACTCAAATATCTCAAAACTCACTTTGTGTGGGTTTGGAACCTTTTTGCTAAGCTACGTCCAATTTATACTCACCCATATCAGGGCCTCGATTCTTTTAGTGCATTAAAGTGCGATGACAGATACTCGGTCGGGTCACGTGACCTGTTTTTTCACACCATTGACGCTTAGAAGGTTTGATATGTGCGCGCGCGTAGACTTGAAGCGGCAATGAAACTAAATCGCCTTGTTCATGCAGTTGGTATTGTACTACAAACAAACAAGGAAACAAGGCGGCCAGCTCCTTAGATACAAGGATGTTCAGAAGAGGCATATGAAAAGGTGCAACATTGAGCCCTCTCAGTGGGAGCGTAAAGCGGAAGATCGCCCAGCGTGGAGACTACTAGTGCAGGGCAGTGTAGACGAGTTTGAAAGGAGGAGACTGCTCGACTTAGATGCCAAGCGCGACGAGCTGAAGGCCCGACCACCGGCGGCCATACAATATAACTACGTCAATGGTGTCTTGACGTGCGCCCAATGTGCTCGCACTTTCCGAGCCAAGATCGGCTACACCAGTCACCTGAGGGCACACCAGCGAAACCCTCAACCATAAAGAAATGAGAGTCCTGTATGCGGTCGCTATGGCCGAACACGGCTAGGAGGATATATATATTGTACTACAATGCATTAAGAGACTTTAGGGCCAGGCAATATCCAAGTGACCACAATTTATTAGCTAACAACACGTCGACGCAGCAGCATAGCGAAACCTTTTCTAAATCCGTGACATCGCTTCCGTTTTATTTTGAGAAACTTGCGACCTTAAGGGTGTAACAAGGGTAAATGTTGCAAAATTGGCTAGCTTTAACTGAAATGTTAGGCAAAAGTACGCACAAAAAAATTCTGAATAAAATATTTGGTAATAAAGGATATATCAGTGACTAATTCGTACGGAAAAAAATTGCATTTAACCTGTCTAGATGGCAAAAATGTTTTAAACCTTAACGCGCGCTACTGTCTGTTTAGGCATCACAATGCGATTTTCTTCGGTTGTTGCGGCAAAAATTAGACCTTTTTACTGATCTGGTCTAGTTTCAATTACCTAGAAATTGGTTAACGCCGAGTTCGTGTAATTCACAAGAATGATCTTTAAAAATTACTTGCCGACTCGGCATACGTTGTTTCGCCTAATTAATTAGCCTCAGAGAAGGGCATTTTGGTCTATAAATGAGGCGTGGAATTCACAAATGGGTTAAGTGCCAAATCACAATTATTTTCAAATGAAATAAAAATGTATTAGTTTCTGAATCAACATTTATTAGGATATTTTGTCAAAAGCTTATAAGGTTAGTAATTTAAAAAGCTTAGTTTTAGGCACTTTGCACTTTTGAAATGAAATGGCTACCGAACTTACGACCTTTGAAAGACAAAAAGTAGATTTGGATGTTTTTGGCACTTAGCCCATTTGTAAATTCCACGCCTCAAATAATCGAAAACAAAAAAAGCAAGGCAGTCTCAAGAACGCATAGAATATCAAAGCTAGACTCATTATAAGAAACTAACCAGTATATTCACATACAGTCTGTTAGCTTTTAGAATATACCTCGGGCTCTAGAGTAGGCTTCGGTTTTCGCCGAAAGCACACGAGTGTAACACCTACTACTTCCTGCTCTGTATAAAACTTTTCTTAACTATTTTGCAAAGTTATGCAAAGTTATAAATAACAATACAAAATAAACCTTATCTTATTGCAATTTAATAGGTTTTCGATTGCTCAATTGAGGTATATTCTAAAAGCTAACAGACTGTAATTGTTTTTTAGGGTTCCGTCCTCGTCTATTCTCATCCAGTTCTTGGCTGGCAAGAACTGGCCTTGCGAAGATCATTGCATCATTGCTCCACCGAGTCTGATGCCTCCTCCAGACTACTCGCGAAGTTCCTCGACGAAGTACTCGGGAAAGTTGACCGAAGTACGTAGTAGCTACACACTCGTGGTTGGACGAAGTAAGACGAAGTACCTCTCAACACCTACCGTATTCGCCTAACCTCGGTCAACTTTGCGAGGAGTGTGGAGGCCACATGAGGACGTCCTACACCACAGTGGAACTGAAGTAAAAAAAAAAATTTAAACTCACCGATGAGTGCTCTTTCTCCTGGTTGTACCCGCCGTGTTTCTCCTTCTCTCCCGAGTCGCCCTCTTCCTCGAAGAATTCGACTTTTTTCTCGTACTCGTCCTTTTTGTGGATGTCGTGTGAGCCCTTGGTGCTGTGCCCCTTGCTGTGCTTCCCGGACTCCTCGTACTGCCCACGAGGATAGCACAGACGCGGGTGTGAATAAAAGCGAAAAACATGAGTGTCAGTTATTGTACGCTAAAGTCTCAATCTGGCACCACACTTTGCCCCTCGTGTTTGCGTATTTGGAAAAAGACGAGCGTCATTTCAAAAGGACTTATTTCCATCTTATCAGATTTTTAAATAAATGCCAAAAACCTCTACGTTATTATATTGTGTTATATACATATTTTTTTCATGTCACCGTGAAAGAAGATCGTATTTAAGAGATTCTGACACTAGCACATTCGGTTAGTAAAATAACATATTTTGTGTCTTGAATCCTGTTAGCAAATGACTTGAAAATAAGCGAAATTGTTTTAGATACGTGAATTGAAAGTCAAATTTAGAGAGGAATTAAGCGTTTCTGTAATACACTATTTGGTATACTGGTGTAATCGTAAGCTAACAATCGATTCCCATCATTAGTTAATTTATTTTCAAAAGTGGAAATAAGTCACTTTGATATGACACTCGTCTATTCATCATCTATTGCTAAGTACTGGCGAATCTGCATGTGCATGCACTGATTTTTGTTAAACTGGCAATATAATTATTCTGAATCGCGGCAAATACACGAGTACGAATAACCAAGTGTGGTGCAAGCATCAGATGTACTGAAGGAAGAAACTTAATCCTAATGCCTCCTCTAGACTACTCGCAAAGTTCCTCGACAAAACACTCGGAAAAGTTGAACTCGAGTTGACCTCGAGTTGACCGAAGTAGCTACGTATTTCGGTCAACTCGAGGTTGGACGAAGTGCCACTCCACACCAACCGTATTCGCCTAACCTCGGTCATGACGGTAATGACATCTTAATTTAACTTAAATTAATTCTAATTTGTAGATTTTAAGATGTAATGTAATTCTATTTTATTTCAATCTAAATTAATTTAGTTTAAATCTTAATGACAACAAACTTATCGTTGAAAGAATGTAAATGGGTTTAAAAAAGAGAGAAAAAAAAAAACAACAAGCAAACAAAAAAGAGAAACAGAAAGATAAAACAACGAAGGGAAAAGACAATACCCTAGACATAAGAACAAAGAAGACCCATTAGAATAAGCAATATTGTAACATTTTCTATCATAAATTTTATGCAAATAAACGTTATCAACGATATTTTACAAATAAAGGACAAAAAGGTTGTCACATTATTAAGGTCCTGCCTTACAGAAATTAAAAAAAAAAACCTCGGTCACCTTCACGAGGAGTGTGAAGGCCACATAAGATAAAGGATCCTCTAGATTAGAAGTCAGGACTCAACTCAGCTGTTAGAAGTCAGGACTCAACTCAGCTGTAAGATTAGAACTGAGAATACTTCCTTTCCACTCACGAGATAGATGTAATTTTAAAACTGAGAATGGATATATTTTACTCCCAAGTCAGCTATAATCTTAAAACTGAGAATGAATCTATTTTACTCACGACGCAGCTGAAATTTTAAATCTAATAATGGATCTATTCTACTCCGAGTCAGCTGTAATATTAAAACTAAGAATGGATCTATTTCACTCACGAGTCAGCTGTAATTTTAAAACTAAGAATGGATCTATTCCACTCACGAGTCCGCTGTAATTTTTAAACTAAGAATTGACAATTTCTACTCACGAGTCAGCTGTGATTTTAAAATTAATAAGGGATTCTACTCACGAGTCAGTTGTAATTTTAAAACTTAGAATAGATTTATTCTGCTCACGAGTCAGCTGTAATTAAAAAAACAGGAGAATATATCTATGCCATTCACTAGTCAGCTGTAACTTTAAAAACTCAGAATAGATCTAGTCCATTTAACTGTAACTTTTGATTAGAGATTAGATCTAATGCACTCACGTATCAGCTCTAATTTTAGGAGCCGAATTCGAGAAACGGCTTCCAGAACTTGAGCTCAGACTTTGGTAGCTTTTCCAGGCCCTCGAATTGGTCTCAAGGCGTTCAAGTACCAGTCCTTGATGATGGCCCAGGTTACCTTAGCGTGCTTTTTTCCATGTTCCTCGTGGTGATGAGCTCCGTAGTGATTGCTCTCGTCGTGCTTGTACTTGTCGTGGCCCCCGTGGTCGTGGTAGTCCCCGTGATGGTCCTCTTTATCGTGATGCCCTTTCGCGTGTTTTGTATCTTCGTGATGCCCCTGGTATGGAGATGAAAGTATGGTTAAATTGGTTTTAGTGTATATTTATCCAACAACCAACATAAGCCCTTGTTTAGTAGATACATAAGTGTTATTTTAAGATGCAAAGGGGCCATCCATAAATTATGTCACACGTCAAGGGGGGGAGGGGGTCGACGAAGGGTGACATTGTATGACAAAGGGGTGGGAGGGGTCCTACATTTTGTGACGTCACATTTAAAAATCTATTGATCTAAGTGTTAAAATACAAACTTTGAACTATCAACGAAAAATACAAATTGCAAAATATGTGACGTCACACTAGGGAGGGGGGGGAGTCTCACAAGTGTGACTAGCTGTGACAAGAACGGGGGAGGGGTCAAAAAATCATGAAATTCGTGTGACGTAATTTATGGATGACGCCAAAGGAAAATCTCGGAACGGTTATTAGATCATGTTACCCTTTGGCGCCTTTGTAATGCTTGTAGTTGGGATGTGAACACGAGGCTAACATCATTTTTAAAACAATAAAACCTTGGGCAGATACAGATTTCAAACCTGCGACCGTAGATTTGTCTTGGCACGGCATTGTTCTGATTCGAGGATTGTAATCAAACTGGTTCAAAGTCAGAGGAAAATGGTTCAAAATCAAAGAAAGATTAAATTTTCGTAACTCATAATAGTGTAGTAGTTAGTAGCAACGTAAAGGGACGAATGTGTTAAAAAATTAAGCTCAGCACGACAAACCGAGTCCCAATTTCACAGTTCGAGTCGAGCACCTAGGGAACC
This sequence comes from Yponomeuta plumbellus, assembly GCA_947310845.1. NCBI lineage: Eukaryota > Metazoa > Arthropoda > Insecta > Lepidoptera > Yponomeutidae > Yponomeuta > Yponomeuta plumbellus. The sequence goes on from OX371206.1 coordinate 6,185,500, forward strand.
AAATACTCGCATTTCATTGGCCAATGCGCGCGGCTAGAGATAAGCGAAGACGGTCAGCTTCATAGGGTAGTGGCTATTGAAGGTCACGCGCAATAACCAATGGGCGTACATTAGTTGCACGCAAGTTAGCTAGTTGCCTTTTGTGGCAACTTAGCTCGGTCCCAATAATTTATCTACAGATAGCTGTCAGCGCGAGTGATAGGCGACTCAATAGAAAAGAAAAACGAAAATTTATAATAATATTTGTGCCAAAACCTCATAAGATATCCTTTTTTTTAATTTGTAAATTTATAAGTAGTTCAGTAATATTATTGATCGAGTTAATACACAAATAATTTATAAAAAACAATTAAAGACCATAGATGTCACTCATTTTTATTTTAGTATAGAATTAAATTTAGAATATTATAATTAAATTATTATTGCTAGAATGAAAGAATCGAATAAATAGAATTAAATTAAATAAAAAATAAGTTCCTTTGCAATCAAACTTCTTGCTGAGAGTAAAATGATGGAACTATTTTTTTTTTTTTAATATTGATTTCTGTACGGATAGTACTGTCACTATATCTTGGTACATCCATTTTGGTCAAGAGCCTGGTGCCAAATAGCACGTCTGTCCATACGTTTGCTTTGAGTATGCTTATTTATGAGTATGCTGAAAATAAGCATGCTTCATCATCACCATCATCATCAACCCATTATATCCCCACCAAGGGGCACGGGTCTCTTCCCTGAGGAAGGTATAGGCCATACTCCACCACGGGGGCCAAGTCCGGATTGGTGGAGGCTTGTAAGACTACTGGCTGGTCTTACTGTCAGAAGTTTTCAAGCCGCCCTAAGGCTTGGCTTAACGACTGCCATCTATCGACGGCAGCCGGCACCAACTGCTTAACGTGCCTTGCGAAGCACGGAACCGCTCGGAAAAGTGCCACTAGCGTTAGTCATAGATGGTGACCCATCCATGGTATGTTGCTTAACCTTAGTGATCGTTTAAGATCACTCAGGCAGCCCAGGCTACGAGCGAGCATGCTTATTGCTGACAAATGTGAACAGTTGCAGAGCATGCTTTTTTTTTTGAGCAAGTCTCAATATCGTGTTGACAGCTATCAGTTATCTGTAGATAGGTTATTGAGACTGGGCATTACACACACCACAGACTATAAAGTTTTTGTTTTAATTTATTTGTATTTTGTTTGATGCCTTACTTATATTATGTTACTTGTCTGTTTATTTTGTTTCTGTGAAGTGCCTTGCTGGCATAATAAACGGTTTTTTTCTTTTTCTTTCTTTCACATGGAAGATTTTCTTTAGGAGCTCGTTTCGTGGAATGGAGTGTAGCACTTCATTATGAGGGCGCCAGTAGGGTCGCTGACTTAATTGAGAAATTTAAGGTTCTATAAACTAAGCCCGTCATAGCTATTGTCTTATCGTTTACGATAATAAATAAACTATAAAAGGATGTTTTGATAACGTTTTAAACAAACAACAATAGAGTATGGTCTATTGGGTACGAGATCAAACAATACAAAACAACAACAGAACAAACAATGAACTAACAATAGACAGTGCGATAGTTGGAAGAAGAATGGAGATTATTTTTATAGCGTGAATATCTAATTAGACTAGTAATTACTCAGACTGAGTTAGACTTGTTTTACGTTCATCAAAATGAACTTCAATACTAGACCTGTCTAAGTATGCATACATACATAGACAGAGACCATTCATGTTTCATCATCAACCCTTCATGTCCCCAACGAGGGGCACGGGTCTCTTCCCTGAGGAAGGTATGGGCCATACTCCACCACGCTAGTCTTACTGTCATAAATTTTCAAGCCGCCCTAAGGCCTCTGACTTGGCTTAACGACTGCCATATATCGACGGCAGCCGGCACCAACTGTTTACCGTGCCTTGCGATGCACGGAACCGCTCGGAAAAATGCCACTAGCGTTAGTCATAGACGGTGACCCATCCATGGACTGAACGTGCCGTATGTTGCTTAACCTTATTGATCGTTTAAGATCACTCAGGCAGCCCAGGCTACGAGCGATTCAAGCCATTCATGTTATTCTCCCCAAAACTATGATTATTTTTCATTTAGTTTTTAGGATTTGTGTTTCAATGCGAACCATGGACGGTTTAAGTCTAGGCACATGAATATAATATTACTAGAATAAACCCTTTGCTCGGTTGAAATGTAGTCTCATAATGATATTTCACACTATCGACCACTATTTTTGTTCAGCATTTAATTTTTGGTATTTATTTTTCATATCCAATCCATTTGATTCTTCATTTCAACTAATTAGGCCTTAGAGTTCACAATCGACACCTGTGACACGTAATGACGTGATACCAATGCAACACATTTGGTGACATTGGCATGCTTACTTCGCAACGCCACTAAAGATAATTTTTACATCGAAAATAATCCAAATTTTGTCGACTCAGAATCGACTAATTTTTACACTCTCACTTTGATGTGTGTTTCATTAGAGTCTACCATAGAACTGGTTCGAAATTATTCATAAATAAGTTGTATTGTACTACTGTTTGTTTTCCTTTATAAATAAAAAATATAAAAAAACAGCTTCACAAATTATACCAACCACTAGCTAGGCAATTAAAAAACAGTAAATTGCAATACATACACAGAACTTCATGTTTCAATTACAGTGCCTTGAACGGTCATATTTACATATGTACATACGAGCTAAACACTAACCTTCCTTTTCAAAGAACAGTATTTGTATGGTAAATTAAATTATGCATCATTTTGAACTGTTACGTCGTAAAGAGTGGCAATTTTTCGTTTCCTATAGATAGTACTTAGGTATAGATTACTAGTCACACACATGTTACACTATTATGCAAAAAAACAAACTGTTAATTATTAATATTATGTGGCAAAGGAAGATTTCCGTCAATTTCGTAGCTGACCATCAAAAATACATTTGGCAAGTTACTACTTAGGTTACTTCTGCTTAACTATAGTGCTTAACTAGCTACTTAACTATGGAAGAGAGCGTGACAGAACGTTACTTAAGTATTACTTAGTGAAATTCTCAATTCAGAAAACGTCCCACTGTCTACGGTTTCTCGTCCTTCCTTTCTTGTTAAGAAGGGTAACAAACACTCAAACAGGAAGAAAGTTTCTTTACCAAGAACAATGAAGTATTATGAATTATGTAGGTACTAGATATTATTCCAAACAACTTTTGTGTTCAAATTTTTGCAAAACTCATTTTGTAACGAAAACAATAATGACTATAAACCAAATACCGAATTTAAAGTTTATTGTTCGGCCGCTGGGAGTATACGATCCTGACACATATGACTAGTGATGGGAGAAAATCAACGTTATCATTCCTTACGTTATTCTTAACTAGCTTTTGCTACTGACTCAAGATTAAGTAGTTTTTTTTTTTAGACGACCTTCACTCAGTCATCTCTTGTGCCATTTTCGCAGGCATTTTAGAAGGGTCATCATCTTTTTTCTGCCGAATGGCGGTGAAGTGTTGTGGCGAGCTGTGCGACCTTTTATTTGAGCCCAGATCAGCTCAATCGCTTTCTATGGCAGTGGTACGGAGAGATTCTGAGAACGCGATGATCTTTTTCTAAAGCCTGTTCGTCAACTTCGTATCGTTAAAGGGACCGTTATTATTTTCGTTATTTTTGGTACGTCACTACAAAAAAATACGGTTGACATTAACCTTGTGACAGCGTAGTAAGGATTTAACGCACGAACATTAAATATTGATTTCTTCTTATTTAACATTGATTGTAAGTTTACACAATGATATAGTTTCAATGACAATTATTTGCTAGCAGACATAAAAATATTTTAATCTAAAATTTAACGCCACTTCAAGGTTACGTCGTCCGTTCCAACATGACCTGTCAGGATCGTATACTCCCAGCGGCCGGACGGTAACAGTGTAATCTATGTTTATGATAAGCGTTCAAAAATACTACTAACTTCTCTTCTTTCGTATGTGTAGTCTCCTATTTAGGGTTCCGTGCCCAAAGGGTAAAACGGACCCTATTACTGAGACTCCGCTGTCCGTGCGTCTGTCCGTCGGTCACCAGGGTGTATCTCATGAGCCGTGATAGTAAGAAATTTGAAATTTTCACAAATGAAACAGAATAAAATATATTATACTGAAAGGTAGCCACCATACAACAAACGTGATTTTTTGCTCTATATTGATAACGTCAACAGTTAGATGTTTGAAATATTCACAGAATAATGAATTATATTATTCACTGCACGAGCTGAGGTGGGTTTTCTATGATGCTTAGTGATGACCCTACTGCGCTGTACAAGGATGCTAATGTTGTTGATTGACGAGGATGTAAGGTCTGATAATTTGTTTGATATTTATAGTGCGAGTGCTCGCCGGGTCGGCTGATAGAGTACTGGGTACAATTACGTGTAAAATAATACAATTGTGTGAGAACGCTAGATGTGCGGTTTGGCCCGTACATTCACTTTACAAGCAAATAATTAAATTAAAATAAATATAATATTTAAGGGGGGGCTCTCAAATAGGTAACAAATGTGATTTATTCCCAATTTTATAATTGTACGGAACCCTTCGAGCGCGAGTCTGACTCGCACTTGGCCGGTTTTTTTATGTACAATAAACAGCGGCCTCGATTCTGTAAGTGCATTACCGTACGATGACAGATACAATGGTCGGGTCACGTGACGTGTTTTTTCATGCCATTGAAGCCTAGATTGTTTGATATGCGTGCGCGCATAGGCTCGATGCAAACCTACCGAATATAGATATAAAATTTCACCAAAAGGGTCACGTGACCAGTTTTTCACACCATTGACGCTTATAAGGTTTGATATGTGCGCGCGCGTAGACTTGAAGCGGCAATGAAACTAAATCACCATGTTCATGCAGTTGTCATTGAGCTACAATGCATTAACAGAATCCAGGACCTGATTTAACTATCTATCTCTTTACGTCGATGCAAAGGCCAACGTTTATTTTACAATTTTTAAACATTTACTTGCAGTAGTATTTCATTACAGTGGCATATTCATTCTTGAGACTTGAAACATGACCCTTCGACTAGCGTACCGAGAGAAAGTCGCAGCCAATTAGCAGCAAAGTTAGCGACACTAAAGTTGCTTGAGATGTCCTCTAATACGTATTACGTCATTGGCGAAGAGCACTGAAGTCGTACAGGCAGATAAAGATAGGCACTTCATAAACATAAACATTTTAGGCACATACATTGCTTCTGGCCCCACCGTGTGTCGTGGGAACCAGAAACAACGACATCACAAACATGTAAACATCCAAGACCTGGGGGTTTTTTGTCCCTAGCCAGGTTCGAACCCGGGACCTCTCGCATGGTAGGCAGATGCGCTAACCGCTGCGCCACAGAGGTCGTCTTCGTCGGTTAGTTAACAAAACTTACGTCCAAGGACAGTTTAGTATGGAGCGTGGAGTTAATACCAGGGTTTTGGTCGGTAGAGAACTTCGTCCTTGAGCCTATTCTTGGACGACCAGCCGATTTTGTTCGTCTTCTTGTGATCTTCTAATTTATTTTGAATGTAATTGTGCAGAATCTTCTTTGTTTCATTGTAAAAGTTCTCATCGGAGTGAAACTGCAAAGTCATGGAGCTATTTTGTTTGACATATTGATACATTTAACTCTCTCAACTCATCGATTTTCTTAATTTGTAGTCGCTATTATCATCATCTTCAACCCATTATGTCCCCACCGAGGGGCACCGGTCTCTTCCTTGAGGAAGGTATAGGCCGTACTCCACCACTGTGGCCAAGTCCGGATTGGTGGAGGCTTGTAAGAATAGTGGCTGGTCTTATTGTCACAAGTTTTCAAGCCGCCATAAGGCCTCTGACTTGGCTTTACGACGGCCATCTATCGACGGCAGCCGGCACCAACTGCTAAACGTGCCTTGCGAATCACGGACCCGCTCGGAAAATGCCACTAGCGTTAGTCATAGACGATGATCCATTGATGCACTGAACGCGTCCTACGTTGCTTAACCTTCGTGATCGTTTAAGGTGATTCAGGCAGCCGGGGCTACGAGTGATTCTATGTATAATATTACATTTTAAATAACTAGTAATTCTTAATAACAGATAACTGTAGCTGTTAATTATTATTTTAATACCCTTCCTTTTAACGTACCTCATAGGCCTTTTTTCCGTGTTCCCCATGCTCCTCCTGGTGCTCTGAATGGTAGTCCTTGCCTCCGCCTGTAAAAGGTAGAATAAACATTAAAAAAATATTACATACAGGCACATACATTGCTTCTGGCTCCACACTAGGATACCCTGTGTCGTGGGAACCAGAAACAGCGACATCACAAGCATTTAAAAATTCCAAGACCTGAGTTTTTTGTCCCCAGCCGGGGTTCGAACCCGGGACCTCTCGCATGGTAGGCAGTGCACAAACCGCTGCGCCACAGAGGTCGTGGCGTATTTAGTAAAATACGTAAAAGTATTTACGTATTTTACAATGACGATGATGATTCTTTCGGAGCGGGTTTGGCCGCAGCGGCAGTTACGGCTGGGAAGAAGTATCATTAATAATATGCTCTAATGTAGCCCATTTTTTTTTAACTAAAACATACGAAAGCACTATCAAGGATTAATTCTCCTTGGCACTATATGTACAAAAAAAGAAAGTACAGTTATCTGTTCCGTGCTTCGCAAGGCACGTTAAGCAGTTTGTGCTGGCTGCCGTCGATAGATGGCAGTCGTTAAGCCAAGTCAGAGGCCTTATGGCGGCTTGAAAACTTCTGACAGTAAGACCAGCACTAGTCTTACAATCCTCCACCAATCCGGACTTGGCCCCCGTGCTGGAGGACGGCGTGCACTCGGTAAGGTTCATGGGTTGATGATGAACGTAGAAAATCAATCAGACATCGAATAATCGAAACATAATGATATTTTGTACCTTCACAGTCGACAAACACTCCAACTTACATTTTCGTTGGAAAATCGCCCTTAACGTCACTGAGGAGAGTGCACGCATGTCTAAAACACTTGTCTAAAAAAGCAATGAAAATAAATGTCCGCGAAAGGTTCTGTTTTATTGCAACTTTGTGCTGATAACAATGTCTATTCTGTATGTGAAAAGTTCATTTCAATTTTAGCACTTAAAGCGACGTGGGTGGCAAACAATATTGCCCCAGGACTTTGTAAGAAAGTTTACATTCATAATTATATCATTATTGTTAGCGATATCGCAATGTCGAAGTTTCCTTTTCAGTTCGTTCTACAACGTGTATTTGTAACAATGCAAAATGAAGGTGGGTGAGTATTGCAAATTAATAGATAAGATACAGAATTTGATTTGTAAGACATGAGTAGGTAGTAATGATTGATGTTATAACAATAGTCATTAGGAAGTCCAGCATGCTTTGTCTTTTGAGGAAGGTAGGAAATAAGGTAGGAAACCAGACTATAATCATTTGTCGCAACAACGGCTATCGAAACTACGTAGCAGGCCCCTTGAAAGGGTAAAAAGTCATTCGCGACTACATCGTTCGAGTCTACAGGGTGTCCAAACGGTATTTGGTGACGGGTTGAACTATCCTCTATCAAAAAAAACAAAAATATGGTTTAGTAAAAGTGTTATGGTTTTCGGGACTTGAGATCAAAGTTTTTTTTAATTTTATTTATGAGAATTTTGAAAAAAATATTTATTAAGTTTAGTAGCACGTACAGTCAGAAGTATTCACAAAAAAGAAAATCTTTCATTTGTCGATTTTATACGAAAAAGTAATATCAAAAGAAAAATCTTTGACATCAGATACTTGATACTTTTATTGACATCAGATACTTTTACTAAACCTATTTTTTGTTTTACAGATAGAGCATAGACCAATAATCCTTCACCAATTACCGTTTGGACCACTCATAACGGGACACCCTGTATAAGCTTTCGAACCTATGAGGCAGTGGAAAATAAATGGCAACAACGTTTGTCGACCCAACGGCTACCGAAACTACTTAGCAGACCCATCATGAATGTACCTACGTAACTTGAAAAGCGATATCATTGCCGGGATGCAAATTCCGGACCTCACGATGTGAATTCCCTACTTTACCATAGTCTTAAAATAGAGTGGGGAAATTACCTCAAAATTATATTGGAGTATATCGTATCGTGAGACGCTGGATATGGATGCAAGCCGCTTCTAACTGGTCTTTTTGGAAATCTATGGAGGTGGCCTATGCCCAGTAGTGGACTTCTTGTGGCTGAGTGATGATGGTGATGATGATGATGATCGTATTCACATCAAAAAGACATAAAGAACTTGAGGAAAAAACCGGCCAAGTGCGAGTCAGACCCAGGCACGAAGGGCTCCGTATGATTATCTATGAAAACGGAAAAAAGTCACGTTGGTTGTATGGGAGCCCCCGTTAAATATGTGTTTTATTTTAATTTAATTATTTATTTTTAAAGTGAATAACTATAGCCAAATATTATGTGAATAATTCAAGCGCCTACCTGTAGCCGTTATCGATATCGAGCAAAAACGACCAAAAAAATCATGTTAGTTGTCTGGGAGGCCCCTTAAATATTTACTTTATTCGGTTTTTTATTTTATTTTTTTTATTTTATTTAAACATTTTTTTACATACAGGCACATTAATTAATAGAAAAAATCTTTACAATTTTTTTACATTTATAAGTCGCCAAACTGCTGTCCAGTTGCTTGGCGTTGAGCTCCTCTTGGTGTAAATGTTTTCTCTTCTTCAAAGCCGATAAAACTACAGATTAATAAGTAAGAAGACTGCTACGCAAAGTACACCAAATGATCGTGGTATACTGTAATTTTTTTTCCCTGAGGAGGTAGGCAGAGGCACAAATCACTAGAACTGGGCCCACGTTTTGCCGAGTTTATTAGGTCCCAACGTGACAAGTGGCAAGCCTGTCGCCGTTATCCGGGCACAATTTATCAGCGAATGGTGTTGCTCTACAAACAAACAAATTTACGTAACTAAAAGTAATTGGTACATGCGAGATTCGAACCCAGGCCTTCATGATGGAGAAGCAAGGGTGAACCCCACTACTACACCACCACCGCTTTTACCGCAAATTACTTACTGTAAATTTCTGCCCTGGAGCTTTTACCGCAAATTACTTACTGTAAATTTCTGCCCTGGAAAGTACTTGTAGAGATAAATCTTTATCAAGATTTAACAGGAACACTTTAACTTGACCTCTCAAGAAATCAAGATATTTTTATTTCTCTCCATTTAACAGAAATATAAGACTGCACTTGCAAAACTAGTTCTCGGAAAACTGTTACGCGGAAAGATATTAGAAAACTTTACGCTCTCCATAAGCATGGAATCCTTTGAACTTCTGCGGCCCTTAGCGCGTTTTCTTAGTAGCCTAGATAATATTTCAACATGACTGAACACTGTTCCACAAGTCGAACTCTTGGGAAACCAAATGCTCGTATTTCATAGGTCAATTCGCGATAAACGAAACAATAAGCGAAGACGATCCACTTCATAGAGTAGGGCAGTATTGAAGGTCAGAAATCAGAAATTTATTTCAACGTAAAGCATTCTGCTTGTTGCATGACAATGTACATAAGATGATAATGTTAGCCGCTGCCTTGCGGCTGAATGTAGAGGAGAAAAAGGCAGCAAAGAAAAAACTCCACTCTTACCATCTTTTCTCAAATAATCTTAAATCTAATACAAAGTACGAATGTCCATCTACTTGAAAGTTAAAATTCAAGACCCATGAGTGCAATCAATACTTGCAATGTCAAACATTATTTTGATATTCTTAAACAAGTAAAACCACCAATGCTGCGGCCAGACACACGGACGGCACCCGCTCACGAGCATAACGCAGGGGTCAGCCATCGCCAGTCACAACCATATTAGAGGGAAATAGGCGACCCGGCCACCGCGCCACCATTCGCATGGCCTTTGGCAAACTTGTGTGATAAAGTTCTTGTCAATTATCTATAATAATAGCATACTTTTGGTCACGTGCAATGCCCAGTGGACGCATGGTAGTATAAATACACACACAGGACAGCACCTCTACAGGCGTGCACTCTAAGCAGTTACTTTAATAAATTGCAAGAAAAATGTAACAACGGGTGTCCTATCATCATCATCTTCATCATCACCGGCCTATACTTGTCCACTGCTAGACATAGGCCTCTCCCATTGCACGCCACTGAGCACGGTCCTCGGCTATTCTCATCCAGTTCTTGCCAGCCGCCTTGCGAAGATCATCGCTCCACTGAGTCTGAGGACGTCCTACACTACGATTACCGATCCGCGGTCTCCACTCAAGAACTCGTCTACCCCATCGGTTATCAGTTCTTCGGGTGATATCGCCGGCCCACTGCCACTTCAGCATGCTAATTAGGTGGGCTATGTCGGTGACTTTGGTTCTCTGTCGGATCACTTCAGAGGTTGTCATATCGTACTTTACTAATACTACTTTCATGATTCTTTTGCCATACCCAAGTCTCGCTACCTATAGATCAGTGTTGGGCCCAGCACACCATTATATACCCTGTACATTGGATATTATTTATTTTACGTACAGTTTCTTTACATAATATGCGTGATATTATCACGCCTGCTGAAGCCCTAGGGAAGTTAATTTCGCCGATAAAACTGGTATAAGAAAGTTAGTGCCTCTTTAATTTCGGGAAAGTAATTTCTCAAGAAAACCCTCAGCATGAGTTCTACCCCACTTTTAATTTGGCCCGAACATGAATGTGTAATGGAAGTAATAAATCTTTGGAAGTTATTAGGTGAGTATGTTTTGTATTTTATATTAATATAATATTTAAATTAGCGCTATGAGCCTCCTGTATTAAGAATGCCCTGGAGTAGGACGTAACCAGTTTCTCAATTGATTTTTTGATTTATGACTTTTAAAAGTCTTTATTATTAACATAAAAATAATTATAATGGTACACTCATTACACAACAATATTAAAAACTATAGTTAATTGTTTGCAGACTATATTCCCTTTAAAACTTTAAAAATGATTACTAACAATACACAATCCTTGGTCTAAGCCTGTGGCGTTTGTTTGATTCCTTAGTGTAATGGAAACTTATTGTAAAATGTGTATAACGGAGCTCCGTTATACACATTTTACAATAAGTTTCCATTACATCCATCCATCCATTACATAATTGTACATCCAGCTGGATGTACAATTGAATATGCTGTTAATTTTTAAATTATGTGTTCAAAATACACTGTACTTCTGTTTGTTGTCCCTAATAAAGAAAAAATAAATAAAATAAAAATACATTTCAATCTCAAAGGTTAAGAAATATAGGGCGCGTTCAGTGCATGGATGGATAACCGTCTATGACCAACGCTAGTGGCATGTGGATAACCGGCGTTCTACTGTATATACAGAACTAGCGTTGTAGTAGTAGATGATGAAAGTAAAGATATAGATATAGAAAGTAGATGAATATTCATCTACTTTCGAAAAGGGGCCCCATTTGCTTGCGAAAAGAGCTCAAAATTCTAGTGTGTCCAAGGACCCCTGTATCGGTTAAGACGGCCCTGCCAATGATTATGCGAGTAGGTATTGGGTGCCTAAGGAAAAAGTAGATCTTTAGTAGTAGAGCTTATAGCATAAATTTAGTAGTAAACTTTACAAGTAGACCTTGAGTATATCCTTTTTTATCTACAACTAGCTGGAAACCTAACCTAACCCGGCAAACTTCGTAACGCCAAAGTTTTTTTCTCACCATTTAAACCTTCTAGAAATATAAAAACCTAAAAATCAGCCAAATAAGTCCAGCCGTTCTCGAGTTTTAGTGAGACTAACGAACAGCAATCTTTTTTTATATATAAGAAGATACAGTGTACTCTATCTATTTACCTACTACCGTTTCCGATGTTTGAAACCGAAACGGAAAGTTCTCGAAACGGTTAGCAGAGAAACCCACGCATTTCCCGGCTGTTTGACGGCTCCAATCGGATTATACACAGTGGCTGCGGCGTTCCACTGCGTGACTGTCGGGTGCAAGCCCTAGCGCGGGTACACTGCCTCCGCCAAGTTGTAACAAGTAGTTCACTTTCACTGTCTAATAATAGTGAAAGCATTTTTTGCAGCTAGACTCGTATATCACATAAAATAAGTTAACTAAACAAAAATATAGCTTGGTTTATGAATTTGACATAAGCACCCTTGCAAGAACAACGTGATATTTCGAAGAAAACCATTTATTATTCATAGATATTTTTTCAACGCGATTTTATTTCCTCCGAAAACGCCGGAATAAAGTGCAAAAGAGACACTGCATCACGTTATAGCGCTATCTCTTTCGGCCATTACTTTGAACCCTTAAAAAAATGCTCTCATGTAAATAAATCCCAAACAACACGTTGTTCTTGCAAGTGTGTTATAATACGAGTGAAAGTATTTCTTTAATAAAACCTTGTGTTGTATAACCCAAATTATCTCACACTCACATGACAATAAATTATCCTAAAGTTAAGTTTGGTTTAGGTTGTCTAGAGGAGATCGCTCTACGCAATAAAACCGCCAATTACTGTATACTTCTCTTGGTTGAGCAATAAAGTATTGTCTATCTATCTAGTTATAGTGGGTCGAATACTCAGAGAGACTGGGACCAAACTCTATAAAAAGGCTGTTTTTTCTTTTAATTTAATGTTTTTTTTAATTAGCCAATATAGTGCACAGCTGCCGGGCAATGATCTGCCACGTGGCTCTCCATTCCCCCCTCTCAACGGCAATTTCCTGCCACTCCAGCAAAGTCAATGTTCCTTTTAAATATTTTAAATAGACCCTCTACCATCTGGGTCTGACAACGTGGTTGCTGTGTCAGGGAGTAGCTGGATGCGGGCGTCACAAGACCGGGAAGCTTAGAAAACTATAAAGGAGCTCTGTCTTACAGTGAGCGTCGAATATATGATGATTATGATTCATTTTAAATTCTGTCCTTGCTTAATGCTTTTGGGCAGTTAGGCTTTTTGTACTTATTTTTTTACATAGTCTCCTTTGTATCCCACTGTTGAGCAGAAGCCTCTCATCCTTCCTTTCAATTCTATCTGTCTCCAGCCACTTCGCACCATCCTGGCCAGAACGCGTTTAGGTCGTCCCGCCATCTTCGCCGTTAGGCCCCGTAGACCGACTGGCGGGTCGGTCTTGCAACTGCACTTTGAATCGAATTTTGAAGATGATATAGACCACAGCTGCATGAGCATGTTTTATTCTTTGAAAACTGTGATAAATTTCAAACATTACTCTGTTAACTTAGCTGTGAAAAAAAAAGTGTTCTAAGCCTGGAGACCTATTTTTTAATCACTCGTATGAAATTGTATCGTAGAATGCGACTTAAGTCACACTTGTCTTCTAAGTCGCATGATCTCGTTTTTCCTTATTTTTGAATCGTTCGCCTGAAATGTTGCCAGTACAGTTTGAAGTATTGTATTTTATCCGTTACACGCAGAAATTAACAAATCCGGAAACTACCGTAACAGAGACGGAACGTCAAATATTACATTTTATTGGCTGTTTAAATGAAAAATCTTACCTTATATACTTTATTTTATGTACTTTATTGCACACGAGACATTGAACAGAACATTACGTAAAAAACAACGTGCACAAAATCTAACTTATCTCTGTAAGAGATTTCTTCCAGCAAACCTTAGAGAGTCGGAGCAGCGTTAAAAGAAACGGGGCTTTACAGGTACGTGTACCATCGTCATCAACCCATTATGTCCCCACCGAGGGGCACGGGTCTCTTCCCTGAGGAAGGTATAGGCCATACTCCACCACGGGGGCCAAGTCCGGATTGGTGGAGGCTTGTAAGACTAGTGGCTGGTCTTACTGTCAGAAGTTTTCAAGCCGCCCTAAGGCCTCTGACATGGCTTAACGACTGCCATCTATCGACGGCAGCCGGCACCAACTGCTTAACGTACCTTGCGAAGCACGGAATCGCTCGGAAAAAATGCCACTAGCGTTAGTCATAGACGGTGACCCATCCATGGACTGAACGTGCCGTAGTACCATACATAGACTAAATACCTGCCAAAATTAATAAAATACATTATAAATAATTTACATTATTAGTAACACATTATTGTTTTATTATGCCCCCACCCTAAAATACATTTAGGTACTTTTAAGTATTCTATCCTTCTTTATTGCCCGCCTACCTCAATTTTTGCCTCTCCTGTAGGTACCTCCTGCGGGTTGACTGGTAGAAAATTCCATTAGCATTAAGTCCACCTTTTGTATACTATTTTTGTAATAAATAATTAATAATAATAATAAATAAATTCTTTAAAATAAAATCGTTGTCTTCAAAACAAATAAATAAATAAATAATTAAATTTTTTTTTAAACTAATCCAGCAGTAGCAGTGTACACAAGCTCCAACAATCAAGTAGCTAGCTGTCAGTTACGATCTTTCATTTAATTTTCTCGCGTCGCGGTTTGCGGCGATTAACTGTTAGAAGTTTAACAATTCCGTTCGATGTAAAGTAACTGGCTTTAGGAGTACAGAAACTTTGTTTGTCAGTATGTATGTCACTTAGGCTTTGAACTAGGCCGTTTAATCATAGTTTCCAAGAAAGTGTTGCCTAATTAAAAATGTGAATTAATGTCTGAATTAATAACAGTGAAGGAAAGCCGACTAAGCTGCCAGGATGGTATAGGTACTTGGTAAACCAACTAAAAAAAATCCCAGGTACTGCAGCGTCCGAGTGGTCTCTTTTTTCTATCTAATACGAGTGAAGGGGCGACAGAACGCTGTATAAATAATCTCATTACATACATAAATGCAAACAGCAAAGTTTTTTACATACATAAGCTCACGCCTGTATCCCAGAGGGGTAGGCAGAGACCAGGGACTGCCACCTGCCACGATCCCGACTAACCACTTCCGCTTCATTGACATTCATTAGTCGTTGCATGCACGCACGTCGGTTTCGGGTACTTTTTTTCTTGCCCTTTGCTAGTACATCCCCTATTTGGTCAAAGTATGTCCGCCTGGATAATCCCAAAGTAAAAGTTTTTTTTAATAGGTATCTAACTGTATTTACAAACTTATAATATCCTTGCCTGGTTACCATAGCAACGCATAACCTAGTTTAGGACCAGCACATATGACTGTGGAACTTACTTACGTGTAGCGCTAACAATATACTCGTAGTATGCTTACATAAGTTTCAGTTCGAAAACTAATATTCAATTGACTGAGTAAAAGCTTAACAGCGGCCGTGTGAAGTGGTTTCTGATATTAGTAAACTTGTTTTCTATTAATATCTAAGTAGGTACCTTTTTGAAGAGATTTTGAAGCAAGGTTTCACAAATAGGCTATTTGACCGATTTCTGAAAGCCATCTCATATTGTTCGTTGGTGTTCAAGGAGTCCTCTGGAAGTGGTCATTTTAAATTCTTTCGTGTATTTCTTCTAAAACGGCAAACGAAAATTTACTTTTGAAATAAGCCGCCAACGCTATCTTAGGCAATATGGCGTCGCACAGGAATTATGACGTCACTTCCCGGTAAACCAACCAATGAACGTAAGAAAGAATGAATGACAGCCGCCATTTTCACTGGCATGTGACGTCATCATAGAATCGGCCCATCTAGGCCGTTTTCGATAACATAGCTGCAGACACATAATTATCACATGTTATCTTGTGTTTTTTTACAATCATAATTGTTTTTTTAGTTAAATTAATGCATAATGGGTTGATGGTGATGATGATATTTTACAGGAAAGCGAGCCTACAAGTTACTATAAGCCTACATACGACATTATGCACCTGCATTATCGCACCAATAGAATAAGATACAAATTATGTTCCTCTGGTGATGAGATGGTTAGAATAAGCTCGAGAAGCTGAGATTCGTATACCAAAGTAATTTTCCTCGGAATCGAACTTACGACCATAATATGGTATTGTTTCCGACGTCAAGATATGTTCATCGCTTATTTGGTCGAAATATGTCTGCTTGCAACAGCCCTCCACCAATCCGGACTTGCCCCCCGTGGTGGAGTATGGCCTACACCTTCCTCAGGGAAGAGACCCGTGCCCCTCGGTGGGGACATAATGGGTTGATGATGAACAACAGCACTTACCCTTCCACCTACTTTCAATCGTTCTTCGTTCAATCTCTCCTGTGTCCAACTGTGTCTATGTCCACACCAACACAACATTCCTTTCTCAATTCTAGTTACTATATTCTCTTTCAGTCCACAACGTTTGGTCTGAGAATCTTGTTTTATGGGACAAGTTATTTTTAAATAAGGCGTGGGGGCGTAACATATTGTTATGTCGATTTAGAAACACGCAGGAGTCGACAATAACAGAATGATTTATCAAAGGTCGAGAAAGTAGAGTTAGTAGATAAGAAAGAATAGTTACTAGGTCCCATTGCAGAGATACAGTATTAACTTTATTCCGGTTACACTTACTTGACTTTATAACGGAAGAGTCCGACCAGGTTTCAATCTGATTCGCAGAGCTTAATCACGGTGAGCAGAGACGGAGCGCGCGGTTTAATCATAGCTTATTACCCGCGGACCCTAAAAGGATGATTACGGATCAAAAGATGATGCCTATTTGGTTTTCAAACGTTGAACATTTTACGGTATATCAACCTAAACTGACACTGGCCTCTGTTTAAAAAATAGCTTTGTATAATTCTTCAAATTATCAACTTAATTCCGGAATCACTTTGTCCGTTTTTTTTCGGAAGAGTCCATCCAACTCTCTCATATTCCAGGTCAGTAGAGACACCATGATTAAGCTCGTCGAGTGATCCAAACGTGGTCGGACTCTTCCAACAAAAATTCAAGTAAATGCCGGCATTTATTGACATGAATTTTAGTTAATAACATAATAATAAATAAATTCCAGAATCGCTCGTAGCTCCGGCCGCCTGAGTGATCTTAAGCGATCACGAAGGTTGAGCAACATAGGGCGCGTTCATAGCATGCATGGGTGACCGTTCTATGACTAACGCTAGTGGCATTTTTCCGAGCAGTTCAGCTTCGCAAGGCACGTTAAGCAGTTGGTGCCGGCTACCGTCGATAGATAGAGGCCTTAGGGCGGCTTGAAAACTTATGACAGTAAGACCAGCCACTAGTCTTACGAGCCTCCACCAATCCGGACTTGGCCCCCGTGGTGGAGTATGGCCAATACCTTCCTCAGGAAAGAGACCCGTGCCCCTCGGTGGGGACATAATGGGTTGATAATGATGATTCCAAAATTTACTCTCACTACTTATTTTCCTTTTCTTTTGTGCCAAATAAAATATACTCTATTGAACTATTGATCAGGAGATAGCAAAAATTCACCATTATGACAGTTTCACTGACAACTTTGTTAGATACAAACGGGAAACTGTTGAAAGACGCACATGAGTGAATAACGTGTTAAATGGAGGCGCTCAGAATCTTCTCGCTTAAGTCCCTACTCGAGTCAGCATTCCGCAGTTCTCGATTGATTGGATCCAAATAATTTCACGTCCCTTACGCAACAGTTTGACCTCCAATCTTCTAATGCCTCGTCCACTCGGATCTCGCTTAGTTTCGCTTTCATACCCCTTTACTCAACACAGATTGAAGTGCTGAAGTGGATCTACCGACACCGTGCAATTTGATTGGCTTCAGTCGAAGTTTGAAGGGTTTCTCTAGAAGGTTCTTTGATCTCACGACTGCAGGCGAGCCATACCTGGAGTTGTGATGTACTTAAGTACACAGACACTGGAGCTCTGGCAAATATTAAGCTCTCCTTTGGCTCCTACGCTTACGTACGTAGAAGAATCAACAGACACCGTGCAATTTGATCGGTTTCACTTGATATTTGAAAGGGTTTTATTGAAGGTTATTTACTTTGCACATAGATCTATTTACAAAGATGGATAATACTTTATTGCTCAACCAGGATACAGAGTTATTGTAGTATTCTTATATCTAAGTAATGGTATACAATTGGCGGTCTCATCGCTTAGAGCGATCTCTTCCCGACAACTTTTGTATGTAGAGAACTGCAGAAAGAACATAGTCGGTAGTTATGGATATTTACGATGTATATTAATAAGAAAATCGAAAATATATTGACAATTGTCGATATATTTTCGAGGACGAAGATATTTAGAGGACATACATACTTATGATTACGTAAACTGTGATGTAGCTGATCATAATATTAAAGCTTCCAAACTTATGTGTGTGGGAGCACGCCCACATACGTCGTTATACACATACATCGATACAGGTGCAACGGTTAGTGCATGTGCCTACCATGCGGGAGGTCCTGGGTTTGAATCCCGGCTGGGGACAAAAAAAACCCAGGTCTTGAATGTTTACATGTTTTTGACGTCGCTGTTTCTGGTTCCCACGACACAGGGTATCCTAGTGTGGGGCCAGAAGCAATGTGTATGGCTGTGTGTACATCGGCATCAAACTAGGATACCCTGTGAAATGGTAACCAGGCAAGGGCATAATCATTGACATACAGCCCGACTAAGGCCGTTTGTACATAATAAGTACGGAATAAGAAGGCAATAACACCCTGAATATCTATATTAATAATTTCGAACCGGTTTACGGTAGACTCGAACGAAATGCACATCAAATTGAAGAGGGTAAAAAATTATTCGATCCGAGTCAACAACTTATTATTATCGAGTATTTTCAACGTAAAAATGTTCTTTCTGTATAATAAAATAAATAATAAAAAAATAAAATAAAATAATGGCGTTGCGAAGTAAACATGTCAATGTCACCAATGTGGCATTGATGACACGTCACCAAGTGTCAGAGGTATTCATTGTGAACTGTAAGGTCTAATTTGTTGAAATGAAAATGCAATACCATAAATGAAAAATGCCAAAAATTAAATGCTGAACAAAAATATGTGGTCGATACATTGTGAAATAGCATTATGAGACTAAGGCCCTGTTTCACAATGTTCAAATAAAGTTCCAGATAAGCTATCCGCAACCAGGGCTGCCGTTTGTTCTAAATTTAAATAAATTTTCCTATCGTTTATGGCTTCAAATTTAGAACAAACGGCAGCCCTGGTTGCGGATAGCTTATCCGGAACTTATTGTGAAACAGACCCTAAAGGTTAGCCTCGTGAAGCCGGTTTTTCATCTAGTACCTATATAATATGTCGTAGGACGATTTGATACATTGGATTTTCGCAAAAATCCTAGGTGTATCGCGAAAACACGAATTATTTAATAATGGCTTTGACATTTCTCAATCTTAATGAAAAAGAGCTTTTGCAAAAACGCGAGTTCTTTTAGTAACATTGAATATTTTGAACTCTGATTGGTTTGATTTCGGTTTGGTTTTGTTCTTAACTATAGAGGAAAATGCAGATACCTACACATGTTTACTAAGTGAAATTGTCTGCGGTGAGGCATGTTTTTTATCTCCGGCATTTTGCTGCTACTCAAAAAAATCACATTAGGCTGGGATGGAAAGTCCTTTAGCGGGAAAAAAGCTTATTATGAATAAAGAAATAAACATTTAAGCGCAGTACAGTCGCCTGTCAATCTTCAACGTTCCATTTATTGTTAAAACTCCTATCACTAAAGCGTGGTTTTAAAATCGTTAGCAAAATTTTGAGGGTCCTGTGATTATTATAAAGAGTGTTATAGATAAATAATTGACAGAAATAGTATAACATACTAGCAACCCGCCCCGGCTTTGCACGGTGGCAAAAACGTTTCCGTGGAAATAGCTATAATATTCGTTCTGTGGAAAATTCCCGAGGTAGTAATTTTTTAACACCTTGGGTTACATTATTCGAGATTTCGTATGGAACCCTAAACTTTTTGAAAATTCAATATAGCCTATGTTACTCACGAAGAATGTAGCTTTCTAATGGTAAAATAATTTTTAAAATCGGCCCCGTTGATTCTGACCCTATTCTTTACAAACATACACACAAAAATACAAATCTTTCCTTTTTGTAATATTAAATTAATTAATTATTACTTAATAATAAGTATAAGCATAGTATAGATATAGTTTAGTAAATCTTCGTGACTTCTTGTTTTGAAACTGGGAATACCATTCAAAATGAAGGGAAGTAAGTACCTTTGATAGGTCCTTCAAAGGAACTAATCGTACTTAGTCTTCTCATTAGTTCCTTTAATAATTTTGGAGGAACTACGGCGGCCCCCAGTAGGGATCAAACCCACAACCTCTGACATGATAGGTACGCGCCTCAATAGCTAGATCAACGAGGCAGTCAAATAAAATATGATAAAGCAGAAGTCAAATTTGCGTGTTCTCTTGGTGTGTCAAGCAAAGAAGTGAACCCCGCTCTCAAATTCAAAATTCAAATTCAAATATTTTATTCATAATACAAATAAAATATTTAATTTATGAACGTCAATGTTGTTAGTTTCACAATTAATAGATTACTTGGAGAAGATACTAACAAAGATACTCCACATTTATTCTTTTCAAAACAGTTTTAGCCTAAATAACACATTAAAAAAATGATCAAATTTAATATTAAACTACTAATTAATGCCAGACGTCCTTGTCTTCTAAATAATCGTTGATTTTATAATAAGCTTTTTTGCAAAGAGTGTGCTTAACACAATTCTTAAACCGCGATGGAGGTAACTCTAAAATATCTTGGGGTATCTTGTTGTAGAACCTTATACAGTGCCCCATAAAGGAAGTATTAACTTTTGCATTTCTAAATCGTGGAAATGACAATTTATGTTTATTCCTAGTATTAACGTTATGATGGCTACCAAGTGTTTCGAAGTCTTTAATATTTTTCCTAACGTACATAATAATTTCTCAGGAGAGATGGAGAAAAGATGGACGGCAAGAATTTACCGTTTTTCTCCTGCGCATTGGCGCAGGAGAAAAATGCATCATTATCTCTGAGTGTACTGTGTATACACGAGTTTAAAAGTTCCAATCGCTCAAGCCCTGCCTGAGTGATCCTATACGATCACGAATGTTAAGCAACTTAGGGCGCGTTCAATGCATGTATGGGTGAACATCTATGACTAACGCTAGTGGCATTTTTCCGAGCAGTTCCGTGCTTCACAAGGCACGTTAAGCAGTTGGTGCCGGCTGCCGTTGATAGATGGCAGTCGTTAAACCAAGTCAGAGGCCTCAGGGCGGCTTGAAAACTTCTCACAGTAAGACCAGCCACCAGTCTTACAAGCCTCCACCAATCCGGACTTGGCCCCCGTGGTGGAGTATGGCCTTTACCTTCCTCAGGGAAGAGACCCGTGCCCCTCGGTGGGGACATAATGGGTTGATGATGAGTTTAAAAGTTAATACGTTGACTGTACCTTTTATAAAGGACAAATCTTTTGTGAATAAAATTTTGATCTAAGCAATTTTGCGAGTGAAAATTCTTCGAAATTAATAAAGTTCAGCTAGCACAGAGCCTTTCTCTTTGACTTCCGTACCTAAATCTTGCACCAATCAAGTCTGATTCCTCATAATTTTTCCGTTTGCATAGCAAAATAATCAAAACGAAAACGTGACGGAAGCAAAAACCCGACTTAGCAAACAGATGATAAAATGATTCACTAATTTCACTTTTTTTTCCATGAAAGTTCATCCACGTCCACCACGCACGACTGGTCGCGGCCTTCCACGGAAAGAAATTTAGAGAAAACAGATGGTTTGATCCACTTCAATTTCCACGATTATAGAATAGGCATACAGATAATAATATGATTATTTAATTTTAAATTAGTTATATTGACAAAAGAAAAACAAATAGTAATAATAAAAAATTTAAATAAAACTATTTTCTAATTTAATCAAAATATTGGACTCAGATCGCTGTCGGCCGGTAGTCAAGTCAAAGTCAAAATATTTTTTTCATAGTACAAACAAAATGTTTACTTTGTGAACGTCAAATTCGTTAGTTTCACAATTAATAGATTACATGGAAAAGAAACTAACAAAGAAACTCCACATTTATTCTTTCCAAAACAGTTTTAACCTAATTAACAAACTTTCAAACTTAAAATATATTACTCTTGGATATGTTGAACACTAGACACATTATCCTCTAAATTAAATTTAATATTAAACTACTGCTTAATGCCAGACATCCTTGTCTTCTAAATAATCGTTGTCAAATCAAATGTGAGTGGTTGACCAAAAAAGGGACCTCAAGGGAAAATAATTGAATCCGAGAAAATCGCGTTTAAAATTTCGTGTATAGACAGGCTTCGACTCGCCTCGGCTCACAAAGAAAATCGTAAAAAAATAAATACGGCACCTAAAAATATTCTGGTTAGACCAAAACAAAGCTAAAATACCACAAATTAAAAAATTCAAATAAAAAAATAACGATTTCCAATCCCTCCAGGTCCCTTTTTGGTCAACCACTCACAAATATTTATCTGGGTGGGAAGAGTTGGCCAGGGATGGGGAGGAGTGGATATCGAAAGGGAGAGCTTTATCCACCAGTGGGAAACAGTCACGGCTAATTAAAAAAATAGCAATCCGTATGATGTAGATCGTTACTAAAATTGAAGACAAAAATAAAATTGCATCATCATCATCATCATTCAGCCACAAGAAGTCTACTGCTGGACATAGGCCTCCTCCATGGATTTCCAAAAAGACCGGTTGGAAGCTTGCATCCAGCGTCTCCCTGCCACTTGGATGAGATCCTCTGTGCATCTTGTGGACTAAAATAATTAAAAAACTTTGAATGAAATTGCATAAAAAGAAAAAAATCCTGTAATTAAAAAATCCAATTATTACAGTTATGATCAATCTAAAATATAAAAAAAAATTAGTTTTGCTATAATAAGACATGCGACACTATGAATTATGTTTTTAACAAATTCTTTATAACAAGTGCCAAAATCAAAAATCTGCATCTGTCTGTTTTATCTGTCAAAAAATAGTTCTTCTGGAACTCTGTAGTCTTTGCTCAAACACCTGTTTTCGAGATCATCACAACGAAGACTCTTTGCTATCTCACACTAAGACCTTAACTGCGCAGGAATAAGGCCAGTTTTTCAACAACAGACTGAAAAATAAGTTTGTACGATGGTCGAAGAAATAAATTGATTTCTATTCGATAGAAGATGGTTTTGCTTAATAAGAATTAGCACGTAATTGAAGGTTGACGAGAAAAACGTGGTACTTACAGGTTTAATTGCTAAATAGTTAGCAAATTGAAATGAGTTGTCTATAAAAATAATTGTAAAGAAAGTTTATTTGTACATTAGAACGGCGATTATCCGAACTCCGACTAACCGAAACGCCAATTATACGAATCGGTCCTAGGCCTGTATTATTGTTGTGAATTTTTATACTTTGTATTTTTGGTGAGGCCTGATGGGGTTGCAATTTACTCTGATCGAGATGCAAGTGAGCGTTATTGTAGAACTGTGTTTGTTAAACTTAATAAAGTTTATGCTGTGTGTAACAGTTCATTTTTCTTTATTACCAGTCTATGTCCGATTATCCGAATTTTCGATTATCCGAATCGATCCCGGTCTCAATAAATTCGGATAATCGGCGTTCTACTACTGTATTGCGATCAGTGTATAAGGATGAGCCCATTATGTTAACACCGAGGGGCACGGGTCTCTTTCCTGAGGAAGATGTAGGCCATACTCCAAAACGGAGGCCAAGTCCGGATTGGTGGAGGCTTGCAAGGCTGGTCTTACTGTCAGAAGTTCAAGCCGCCCTAAGGCCTCTGGCGTTCAGTGCATGGATGAGTGACCGTCTATGACTAACGCTAGTGGCATTTTTCCGAGCGGTTCCGTGACACTAATATTGGTCAGTTTTTGCCACCATTATTCCCGTGAACGCGCAGAACTTGCCAACCTAACATCGAACTGTCAATATCGCAACCGGGCCTAAAGAAATCCATCCGGACGACAACTGATCGACGTATCGCGAAATGCAGCCAATAGTCTGCCGCGACCCTAGCTAATGCGACAAAATTACCCTTTTGTTGAGATGTTGCGATGCGGCCGCTGTCACAACGGCGTGTCGACACAGATATGGCTTCCCGACAGGTTAATAGTTTACGATGAAGAGATTGTTAAATTGATTAACTAGTTTCAAGGTATTTTGGGTTTGTAAAGATCTGTTGAGGCACTGAGTTGTGGCAGGGCTGAGTTAAGTACTGAAATTAAACCTTTTATTTATTTAGCCCCTGTTTTACAATGTTCAAATAAAGTTCCAGATAAGCTAGCCGAAACCAGGGCTGCCGTTTGTTCTAAATTTAAATTAATTTTCCTTTACTGCATGTGTTCGTTTATGGCTTAAAATTTAGAACAACCGGCAGCCCTACCTGGTTGCGGATAGCTTATCCGGAACTTTTTGTGCAGATTGTGAAACAGACCTGAAAAGGAAAGTAATCGAAATCTAAAATAATAATAACTAGAACCAAAGCGTGGTATCCTAGTGGATAGAACAATGGAGTCAAAAGCGGGAGACCTATGTTCGATTCCCAGTGCGGTTGTCTTAATCAGTTGCGTTTTATTACCTTAAAACGCAACTGATTAAGACAACCGCACTGGGAAATCAATTAAAATCAATTAAATTAAAAGGGAGATCAATTAAAAACCTTTCGACCAAATCGAAAATCAAAACCGACGTGCGTGCATGCAACGACTAATGAATGTCGATGAAGCGAAAGTGTTTTGTCAGGATCGTGGCAGGTGGCAGGCCCTGGTCTCTGCCTACCCCTCTGTGATACAGGCGTGAGCTTATGTTTGTATGTAAAAACCTTTGTTTTGGTACGCCGATCGGCCCATCAAAAATGCTACAAGTTAATTATAAGACACTCTCTTTCAGATTTTTAGATAAGCCCCAGCTTAATGAGACGGCTTATATTTCGCGGCGAAAGATGAAATTTTAAATAATAAATCCACTTCATCTCTGCAACTTTTGTTGGAGTAACGCGAAACGTGAGAATAGTTTGTTGAGAATTCATCAATAATTGAATTGGTTCAAATAAATAAAAGTTTAAAGATCTCAATTATGACCCCGTCAAGTTTGAAAATAAAAATAAAACGATGGTCCAAGTCACTGAATAAGTAAGTAACTGTACTCTGTTCCACGAGTTGCGTGTGGAATGGAGTCGGTCAATGCACGCGACTAACCGAAAGAATAAGCGAAGACGGTGCGCTTCGTAGGTTAGGGCATTGGCTATTGAAGGTCACGCGCATTAACCAATGAGCGCACATGCATTATTTTCTTTAGGAGCTCATTTCGTGGAATGGAGTATAGAAACGTAGCAGCGATAAAAGGATAAATAGAAATTTTGCTGTCAGACGCGTAATTTGTCCATGGAGCAATCTGCAAATATCATGATGCAAGACGTTTTTGTGTTTATTATCTATCATAACTATCATTTTTTATTGTCTATCCCGGCCGGGGATAAAAAGAATCCCAGGACTTGGATGTTTACATGTTTGTGACGTCGCTGTATCTGGTTCCCACGACACAGGGTATCCTAGTGTGGGGCCAGAAGCAATGTACATAATGTGCCTGTATGTAAATGTTTGTGTTTTATGTATAATTACCCTTACCAATGGTAACGGTGGTAGACCAGTGTATAGAACAAGAGGCTCGAAAGCGAGAGACCCAGGTTCGACTCAGTGCGGGCATGTGCCTATGATCTATCGGTGAGGAATGTTTAGGAGTTAACAAAATGTTAAATGTTATAAGTTTATAACAGTGCAGTTGGAAAATCGGCCGGCCCCGGCCAGAAGACTCTGGTTCGAGTCCAGATCATTTTTTTTTTCCCTTTTTTTTCAAGTTCCTTTTCCAAACTTACCTGATTCGCATCTAAGTATATTTAAAAAAAAAGAAGAACAAAATCAGGGCATGTCCCATAGCGACTCTGGGAGACAGGAATGAGCTTTTGTATGTTTCATTTAAATTCATTTTTAAGCGCTGTTTGATGGATAATGTTTAATATCAGACGTATTAATCGTGTCTTACTCGTCTGTTTCACAATCTGCAGATAAAGTTCCAGATAAGCTATCCGCAACCAGGGCTGCCGTTTGTTCTAAATTTGAAGCCATAAACGTATACACGCAATTTAGCGAAATTTATTTAAATTTAGAACAAACCGCAGCCCTGGTTGCGGATAGCTTATCAGGAACTTTATTTGAACATTGTGAAACAGGGGCTTAGTAATTTACTCTATTTAAGTATTTTTTGTTAAATCTGTTTTTCCTCGTTAATAAAATAAAATTAGGTACATTGTTTATTTACAAAGTTATGTACATCGCGAATTTGTCGTAGCAATACCACACGCTGACTGTGACGGTCATCATAGTGAAGAAACCCGCGGCTTCGCGCGTATTGACTTGCCTGTCCTGTAGGCTAGGGCGACTAAATCTTATATTCAAGGCATATCTAACATGTAATAAGTCTTCTATTGAAAAGTTAAATTTTTGGGAACAACTTTTTTAGGAAAGAAAAAAAAAATATATGTATGACGGTGCGAGCGAGACAGTAAAACCAACGCAAAACAAACTTTGCTTGCCGCGATGGCCTAACGGTGAGACGCTTAATTAAGCTGTCAGAGGTTGCGGGCTCGATGCTCACTTGGTGCCGCCGTACTCGTACTATCATTAGTAGAAAATATAAATTACAAAACTAAGTGTCATTTTGGTTTTTGATTGGCCTTTGATTTTTGGGTCAGGATAATTCGAATGTGTGATTTGGATATTTTTTTTGCGTCCCCTGGCCAAATCCGAAATGCCCATTCAAAAGTATAGATAGTACCTAAAGGAGAATGGCAGGCTTCAGTGGAAGTCTCGTAAACCTACAAAAAGTCTTGTTGAAACATGAAATATTTACATTTAATAGATCATTGTATTAGAATTCGTTCTATTAATTTTCTTTTTTTTATAAAGTTGGGAGTCCTAAGTTAAGGTTGTTTTTTTAAGAAGTTTGGAAGTTATGTTACGACCCCGTTCGCTTGACTGTTAGAGATAAATACCTACACAAATAATTAAAACAAAATCATTCTAATATACACACACGTACATACCTATGCACATATGCTGGTCGCGTCACTCCCTCATGGAGAGCATAGCCCAGGTACCAGATGATACTCATCACATGGGAGCAACACCCCACAGTTCTCAGCCCTACAATGCAGTTGCAACAATAACTTATTATTGCTTCTCTGCCACGATTAAATCTTTCAGTAACAATAAAAACGAAGTATGTTTTTTCCTGAAGAGTGACGAGACTTAAATTCAATTAAATTATTTTATAATGGCTCCCTTATGATTCTGCCATGTCAAGTTTGTTGTTGAGATGGCAAGTATCTTCTTTTTTTATTTTTGCCCGAAGCAGTTCCACAGAACACCTAAAGATCGTTTCACCAAACAAATCCCACGGTAAGATCCTTAACAATATAAAAATAAAAGCCAAAATTCATTAACTCATGGGACTTCTTTCGTGAACCGAACTCTACTGATTTTCACTTTGACAACGCTTTGACATGACAGTTGTTTTTTTCTTGGCTTGAATGCATAGATTATTCTGAGCTTGCAAGATAAAACAATCGATGGGGCGTTCCGTTTCTGTTTCTAAATTGCGTTTTATTAAATTATTTTCTTATTTTCTTGCCCCAACTTTAAAAAATTATTTGACAAACTGAAAAAAGAGCCCGTTGCGAAATACTAAAGTTGGGAAAATATAACTCCAAAACATTATTTTAATAGGGCGGTACACCATTTGCCGTTGTCCTTTGAAGTTTGGATTATTTGGGCCATTTTTGAAAACACAAACCTAATATTACTTGTAACGTACAATAAGTCGCAGTATCTTTGAATAACATATTTTGAACTTTGAATTTTTGTGTAAAACTTGGACAAACACACAATTCATAAGAATATGAAGCGCTAAGAGAGAAACAGAACGCACCGAAATTATGAACTTAAAGGTTGAACAAGTCTCAGTTCTGGGTCCACATTTCTTCTTCATATCTTTTGTACTGAATGTCTACAGTAGTAACTTAAAAAGTATATAAAAACTCACCGCTCTCATGTTCGTGATCGCCACCCTCTTCTTTCAAATCCTCTTTCTTGTGTTTATTCGTCGACGCTGCATCCAGGTCAGCTGTCAGTCTCGCCGCGAGCGCTTGCTTTACACTCTTCTTCTTCTTCTCTTTATCTTTCCCTCGTATTTCCTCCGTTGTTGGTTGTTGGTCTATAAACTCGATAGAGTTGCTCAACTGCCCTGTGGGTCCCGACGGGGCTGTTTCAGCTCCTGTGGAACTAGTATCCTCGCCTGAAGGTGCTGTGACGTCAGACGCAGTAGTCTTAGAGGGGACGGAAGTCGCTTCAGGCGCGGAAACAGCCGAAGAAGTCAAATCGGGAGAAGAAAAGGCAGATGGCGATGTCAGTTCAGACGAAGATCCAGTGGCGTTTCCAGTGGTTCCAGTAGTTCCGTCGGCGTTTGGACTAGTGAAGAAATTTACGGGTATGGTGTTAGAGACAGAATTTGCGGAGCCAGATGCTGTGGCATCGGCAACGGTAATCTCAGGCGCTGGTTTGTCTGAATCAGTGGCCGGTTTCGTTGTCGTGGTCATTTTCGTTTTTTTCACTTTTCGTCTTTTTGGAAAGAACCGTGTTGGTTCGCCATTGTTAGAGTTTTTCTCGGGAACAAAGGCTGCGCGTTCCACCTCCTCAGTCTCGTCTATTTTACTGTCTGATTCTGGAGACGAAGCGGTTGAGGAGACGTATCGAGAAGAGAACTTTCGACCTCTCGACGGAGCAACAGTTGTTGTCGTGGTTACACGTTGTCCTCTTGAGGTTTTCTTTTTGGGGGGAGATTCTGTTTCCTCTTCATTGTAAACCATATACACGCGAGGATTTCGGAAAACGGAGAGTTTACCTGTTTCAGGCTCTTTCTTTCGTTTGTGATGTACCGCTGTCAAGGAACTCCTCTTTTGAATTGTGGTCGTACTAGGCGTAGTGGTCGTAAGACGAGGTTTAATTTTATATTTTTCTCCTATTATTTTAACATCATCCTCATAGTCATCGTGGTAATTCTCTGCCTCAATATCTTTTGATTTTTTACTCTTCTTCTTATTTTTTGCCTTTATTGTATCTCTTTCCAATTCTTCTTTGAGTCGTTCTTCTTCCTTAGCTTTTTCTGAAATATATTTCTGTTCTAAAGCATGTCTTTCCTTTAATTCATCTACACTGTTTAAGATAAAGGCCTTTTTAGCATCATTTTCTTTATCTTCTTTTGATGTTTTTGTTTCTTCGTAATCATTATCTTCTTCATTGTTGTCTTTTAGTGTCTCTTCTTTGCTGCTTTCAGTTTCTTCTTTTGAAATAACATCATTATATTTTTTATACTGTTCAGAGGAAACAGTGGTAAGAATATTTTTTTCCAGAGCTACACTATTGGGATCAACACTTTTGATAATGCTTACCACACCATCGATATTCGAAATTTCTTCGTGTTTCTGTTCTTGTCTTTTATCCGCGGTAGTGTTCGAGGTATCATCTGTCTTCAGAACCACTTCTGGGTTTGTCTTTACATCTTTTTTTTCTTGAAGAGCTCCTGTCGCTCCATTCCAATCTTTGTTTTCGAAATAATCCGCTTCACTTTCGCCATCTCCTTGAACTTTATCAAAGTAGTCATTTTGAGGCTCAGCCACGGCTCTGAGCTTAAAGTTCATCGGTAGAGCTAATCTCTTCTTAGGCTTAGCCTTTGGAACCTGAACGAACTCTCCCAATTCCTCCCCGTGCTTATTTTTGAAAGGCACCCAATCGGGAAATACATCACCAGAAAGCTGAGGGTTAGCTTCTCGTTTGCTTACATACTTAGCGTCCGTCACATTGTCACTAGTCACCCCTATACTCAGGGGATTCACACCTATTAAATTATATTCAATAAAAACGAATATAACAAATAGAAGAGACCGCTTGACCGTATTCATGTTGATGTTTAAACCAAACTGGCTGATCACTCGCGTATCATAGCTGATCGAAGGCAGCCGATAGTTTATAAACACGACCTAGGCGTGGAAATGAAATGGCAGCGCGAAACCAACTGTTTGCTTTGGCCTGACACTATTATTTATATTGTTTGTAATGCTATTCGGGCGGTATCGATACCCGAAGCGGAGAGAGGTTGCTGTGGATGCGCCCGCGTTAAGTGACTGCGCTGGCGCAACTGCATCGGATCGTTGTCGTACTGTTATTGAATTTGTTCTGAAACATAAATTACTAAATAAGCCGAAACTCTTCTTCCATTCTCTTTTTACTCTGGAAAGATTTCAAGCAGTCATGGTTGGGTATTTAGTGTTAGAGTTCACCATAATGTTTAGTAGTGTCAAACGTGTCTTATCCACACTTTGCTCTAGAGCTATTTGATGAGGAGAGTACCGTGAAATTTTCTATTTTCAATAGATTTACTCTTCGACAAAGAAAATGTTCAGTCGACATCACATCATGGTATACCCCCATGCGCTCTACTCTGTTGCATTACGGGCGACTTTGCAACTAAAATGTGAAGATTGACGTGCTGTCGACTGTGCGAGAAATTTCTTGGTACACCCATAGACACTCGAGAGTAGGGAATAATCGGAGGAAATCTTGGATTATTTATTCAGTTTGGAGAATCCTCAGCTTGAACTTATATTGTAACAACATAATTAGGTGTCTAAAAGCTAATAATAGATCCCGCCAGTAGTAAAACATTAACAAAAACACGTGTGGACACTTACTAATTCGTGCAGTAGAATAGTAAACATTAAAATGTATTATGATGTAACAGACATAATAATATGCGTTGGGCTGAGAATATTGTTAAAGCTGCCAAGACACTGGAGCACTTCTTTGAAATTTGCAGAGGCGCGGATGAATGGTTTTTACACGATCCTAGGGAGCAGAACAGACTTTCTTTTAAGCATGTATCGTGACGGCTCCAGCGGCATTTTTCATATTTAACAAGGTTGACTGCCCTATGGTATTTTGAGGTACCTATTAGATGAACCTATTACAATTTAAGTCGAAATTTTTTATTTTTTTTATTAAGCTCATACACTTATGGATCATTGGTTTGAAATAAAAGTTTGTATGGCGACCCTTTGGGGTAGAAATGTCGTAAAAGCAATTTGTGGCGAAAATGTTTGTTTGTTCGCTTTATTGTACAAAAGAAAAAATAATAATACATAAAAACAATGGACTGTGTATGAAGTCATACTCTGTTTTTTGAGGGCATCTATATTTTCTATCACCAAAATTTAAATTTGTCATCAAGTTGTATCACCTAATAAATAGATCTATCGCCACGAAATATTTTCGTTCTCAGATAAACAAAAATTGTTCCCAGGTATGAATTATCAAATTAATGTTAATATATGTGTAAAATAAGAGATCGATAACCAATAAAATTATATTGCATTACATGAATATAAACTTCGTTCTTATAATAACAGTTTTGTTACTTAAATAATAGCTCTGTGCTCAGAATGGTAGATCTGTCACCAAATAAATCGTGTAAAGAATACGTGACAACAGAAATATAGGTGCGACGACGCGCGTAGCCAAGCGGAGCGCGTCGGAGCGTTAGGTTCTCTATGTAAGATCGAAAACAGACTCGACTTTGATGCGTTCTTACCTTGCCTCTTGTTGCCTCTTTAACATAATATGATTTATTGGTGATCTCTTTAAATTAGTTTGCTTAAATACTTATTAGGACACACCTATTATAATACATACAAAGACATTTATTTGGTACTAGACCTTATATCTCAGGATTTTCGGTGATTTATTGTGGAACTGATTTTGCATTGTTTGGTGACTACATTTTGGTGACAGATCTACTATTTTGAGGACAAACCCTATTATTTAAGAAACACAAAACTAATTAAATTGGTGATAGCTTAAATGATACCCTTTTTTGAGCTGTTTCAATCTGTATATTTAGTTTCCTCAAATTCGCAAAGAAATAGCTTTTACTACCTTGATTTTGGAACAACAGTTTTACTATAGTTTTTTTTATGAAAATATGCTGTAAGAGACACTGATGCTACATATTTTTTGTCGTATTTTAGTACATTGTAGTACAATATGTCTTATGGCTTACATTGCAATTATTTTGTTTATAGCTACTCATTTTTTTATAGTCATTTTTAATATAGTTCATACTCACTTTTAATATAGTTCATAACTTTTTTGTTGTACAAGCCGTTGAATACAGGTTTCTTCGTAGTATAAGCAATGCTAAGTTATATAAACTAGCAAATATTGAATTAAAAGTTTCATGTTTAAAAAAATTCCTTAATATTTAGTATATCCGTAATCATTGCATTAGTATGGCATAGTCATAAAAAAAGATATAAAGCATTTTTATAATTTTGCTCTCCTGTAAAAGTTGTAAAATGGCTTTTACGACATTTTTACTTCAAAGGGTAATCCAATCAATCAATCCCTGAATGCTGAGGAGCGTGGCCGCTGGGTCATAGAGTGCTTGCGCCTGGTGGAATTTAAATATTGTACCCTTGCTGATATGGTCACTCCATTGAGCAGGTAATCTGCTTCGAGTGCTCTTTTCTATATTCAAGGCTATCATCATTCAGCCACAAGAAGTCCACTGCTGGACATAGGCCTCCTCCATGGATTTCCAAAAACACCGGTCGGAAGCGGCTTGCATCCAGCGTCTTCCCGCCACTTGTATGATATCGTCTGTCCACCTTGTGGCTGGTCGTCCTACGCTACGCTTGCCGATATTATGTGGTCTCCATTCGAGAACTTTTCGGCCCCATCGGCCATAAGTTCTGCGTGCTATGTGCCCCGCCCACTGGCACTTCAACTTACTAATCCGCTGGGCTATGTCGCCGACTTACGTTCGTCTACGAACCTCATCATTTCTGATTCGGTCTCGCAGAGAAATTCCGAGCATAGCCCTTTCCATAGCTCGTTGCGTGACCTTGAGCTTTCTTATGAGGCCCATAGTAAAAGACCACGTTTCAGTGCCATAAGTCATCACTGGTAACACACACTGGTTGTACAGTATATTCAAGACTATCAGTCGTCTTATTATCAGATAAGTCTCGTAGTGCAGAGAAAAAAAAGAATATACAAAACCCTCTTTTCTTGTACACTAAATACCTGTTAATCTGCTGCTTATAACTGACTGTTGGCAAAAGTTCACATAAAAAAATAAAAAACAGGTACGCAATTGGTATGGTAGGTACTGTTAGTCAACTATAAAAGTCTACACGGCTACTCATTAAAATCAAATACCTACTTTTATTCACAATAAAAACAAAATTCCACTTTAAGAACGTCAAAGTTCTTAGTTCCAGAATTAAATAGATTATTGTGGAGAAGAAACTAACAAAAAAACTCCAAATTAATTTTTCAATACAGTTTTAGCTTAATCAACTTAAAAATATTGCACATAATATTACGTTGAAAGCTAGACAAAATTGTCCTCCAAATATCTTTAATATTAACGTAGAAAGTTCAATCCACACTTACTAATTTACCAAGATTTGAACTCCGAACCTTACGAATTTGAAGCAAATGCTGTGTTCACTGGCTACCATCGCTCTTGAGTCTAAGCTACAGCGTAAGGAAAAGAGAAGCGCATTGACCTCGAGTGTAGTACCTATGGTTATTTTGTTCAGAACACAATATTATTAAAAATAATGGACAGCATTCAACAGAAGACTTAATTCCGGTTTCACTTACTTGCTTTGCTTATCTACATTACAGAATCTGCCATCGATAGATGGCAGTCGTTAAGCAAGTCAGAAGCCTTAGGGGGCGGCTTGAAAACTTCGGACAGTAAGATCAGCCACTAGTCGACGACCTCTGTGGCGTAGCGGTTGGCGCATCTGCTCACCATGCGAGAGGTCGGCTGGGGAGAAAAAACTCCAGGTCTTGGATGTTTACATGTTTGTGTTCGCTGTTTCTGGTTCCCACGACACAGCAATGCATGTGGTGCATGTATGTGAATGTTTATGTTTGTTTAGTCTTACAAGCCTCCACCAATCCGGAATAGGCCCCCGTGGTGGAGTATGGCCTATACCTTCCCAGGGAATGGAAACGTGCCCCTCATTGGTTGGTTCTTACATCTATCTAGGCCCGTTTGCTGTATTCATGTAGCTGTGCTCGTGACTTCGTTCACGTGGTTATGAATAAGCTTAAAGCTTATATTCAAAGTAACACAGTACTGTAAATAAATAATTATTTCCACGCAACACAATCACTTAGTCACTTGTTGAATCACTCGTAGCCCCGGCCTCCTGAGTGATCTTAAATGATCACGTAGGTGAAGCAGCATAGAGCGCGTTCAGTGCATGGATGGGTTATGTTCTATGACTAACGCTAGTAGCATTTTTTTCCGAGAGTTTCCTTGCTTCGCAAGGCACGTTAAGCAGTTGGTGCCGGCTGCCGTCGATAGATGGCAGTCGTTAAGCCAAGTCAGAGGCCTTAGGGCGGCTTGAAAGAGGCTTGCTTAGCATAACAGACAAAGTCGTAATAGAGACAAGGTCAACTGCGCAGCCAGCTGGGTAAGCTGTTAATTTCCTCGCTACGTTTGTTTTCAACGTTATCGGTATTGCAAGTTAATAAACTGAAATTCACAATTACCGCTATGAATAGTCTAATCTTGCTTTATTAAGCTGAAATAGATAATTTTCGTTACCTAGAACGGAAATTTTAGGGCCTGTTCACATTACGGCGGGCAGGCGCACCGGCCAAGCTGACTCGCTCCGGCCTCTCTCTTTCCTCTTGAATTAAAACGGTATTTTTTGTTAAGAACACCGTTCTTATAAACAATCCTTAGAAACGATAAAAACGTAACCAGTTTATTTAAACTGCCTCAGAGGAGCGATTTAGAGGAATCTTATTATCATAGATGAAGACCGTACTACCGTAATATTTTAAACGTTGGCTAAGCTGGCTTAGCTAAGTGTTATTGAAATACCTAAGACAAAACCTGAAATATTTGAAATATCTGATAGCCAGACTAATAAGGAAAAGTTTTGTAGTGACACAGTGTACCTATTGCGTTGTGCTTGGCAGATTGGGCTTGCAGCCAAGTGCTCCCCTAGTTAGTTGGTCCTGGAGAGCCCTTAAAGTGACATTGTACGCGGTGGCGCGAAACATAGAATTTCAAAGTTCCGCGACTACGTTCGCGTGGTACACGTAACAATCTGTAACTCGCTCACCATGAAAGTAGTACATACTTCTAAATACTGGTTAAAGAATAGCTTCAGAAAAAAGATTTTAAGAAAAGAGATTACCCGCGATACACATTACCGATTTCAAGTTTTCTATCTATATAGAGCCCACTATTGGGCATAGGCCTCTTCTCTTTCACGCCAACCCAACCGGTCCAGTGCTAGTCTCGTCCAATGTCCCCCAGCCGCTTTCACAATGTCGTTGGCCCATCGGGCTGGTGGTCTGCCCACCGACCGTCGACCCGTTCTTGGCAACCACTCAGTGGCTACCATAGTCCACCGGCCGTCTTCCCGCCTAACCAAATGTCCATGCCCATCTCAATTTCAGCTTTGTAATTCGTGTGCGTACATGTCATCTTCGACGTTAGTTTTTTGACGAATATCGATTTCGGGTTTTGCGTAAATTTAATGAAATATATTTATGCAACATTATTATTTCATCAAAATTGTTATTAGAATTTGTGTCGCTGCGCCCGCGCGGCCCGGCCCGATGCAATGTAGTAGAACCTTAAGCCGTCACAAATGGCGTTGCCAACTCCAAGGTTGCAGTTTAGAAACTAGCCGTGTGTCGGTCGCTATCTTCAGCTGAGACTGAGGAAACTGTATCTAACACTGCTCTGATTACACAAGCCACTACCGTGCAAACGAGTGCCGCGGACAAAAAATGTGATCACTGACCTGCGGTGAAGTCACTCCGTTTAGTTGTACTGATTTAGAGTAGACGATGAAACGTGTTGATGAGCTAGCTCGGTGGTTTCTGAACTTTTAGGTCTATGGCCGAGAAGCCGGCGGGTTAGTCGGTAGACCAGCCCGATGGTCGGACGATGTGGCCAGGTCAAATGCTTTCAGTAAAATTTATAATTATTAGATTTGTAAATAAGTTTGTTTCTTAAAATCAAATTTTTCTTAAAGATATTTTATAAAAATCCTCGACCTTAAATGACTTTTCTATGACGTCAGCAAAGAAATACTCAGACGAGTATTAATCCATTGCTTTATTTTAAAAAAAAAAACAACTGACATTAATGACATTTGTTTTTTTCTATGTAGGCAAACTCTATCTCCTTAATCATCC
This sequence comes from Yponomeuta plumbellus, assembly GCA_947310845.1. NCBI lineage: Eukaryota > Metazoa > Arthropoda > Insecta > Lepidoptera > Yponomeutidae > Yponomeuta > Yponomeuta plumbellus. The sequence goes on from OX371206.1 coordinate 6,221,791, forward strand.
TATAATGACGTCACAAACACCAAAACTTTAAATATTAAAAATTGACATAATGTGTAAAACTCAAAAATACCTAAATCAGTTTCATGAAATGGTCAATATTTTCAAAGTAAATTTAAAAAAGGCTTGCCACTTGTCACGTTTGGGACCTAATAAACTAGCAAAACGTGGGCCCAGTTCTAGTGGCTGGTGCCTCTGCCTACCCCTTCGGGGATAACGGGCGTGAGTTTTTATTTTTATTTTTTTTTAATTATAAAAACATACCTATATTAAAAATAATTAGCATGGAGAATTGTATTTAAAGTGGTTACTCGGAGCTAACTAGCGCCAAACATATTTTTTTTACAAAAGTTCGTGGAAAAAGTGAACTTCATCAAAATCTCATTGTGTTGTGATTAGTATCTAGTTATTTTTAGAACGATCTTTAGGGTTTATTTTTGGGACACAGGAGGATTTTCCAAAAACGGCCGTCAGTGATCATCGGTTCCAGGCAGTAGGTTCTTACATCATTAGTATTGAGATTTACAAAACCAATATAGAAAAAAAATCATAAAATAAAATGCGACTTTGATTTGAAGGGACGGTAAGGGACGAAATAGAATGTAGTAGAAAAAAACAAGCAAAAAAGTACCTACCCGAAACCGGCGTGCGTGCATGAAACGACTAATAATGAATGTCGATAAAGCCAAAGTGATTTGTCAGGATCGTAGCAGTTGGCCTCTGCCTACCCCGCTGGCATACAGGCGTGAGCTTATGTATCATCACCATCATCAAACCATTATGTCCCCACCGAGGGGCACGGGTCTCTTCCCTGGGTAAGGTATAGGCCATACTCCACCACGGGGGCTAAGTCCGGATTGGTGGAGGGTTGTAAGACTAGTGGCTGGTCTTACTGTCAGAACTTTTCAAGCCGCCCTAAGGCCTCTAACTTGGCTTAACGACTGCCATCTATCGACGACAGCCGGCACCAACTGCTTAACGTGCCTTGCGAAGCACGGAATCGCTCGGAAAAATGCCACTAGCGCTAACGCTAGTCATAGACTAATCATAGACCCATCCATGCACTGGACTGCCATATGTTGCTTAACTTTCGTGATCGTTTAAGATCACTCAGGCAGCCGGGGATACGAGCGAGACTTAAGTATTTACTTAGTGTAAATTCTCAACTCAGAAATCGGCCCTACGCGTCGCACCTTTACTTAACTTAGCGGGCACAGTTTTCATAATATAAAGTATTCATGACATAAAGTCACGCCTGTATTCCTTAGGGGTGAGCCGACATTGCCGGAGGAAAACACCGTCAGAAGTGGAAATATATGGTTGAGGTCCGATGCTCTAGTAGTTACGGCTTGGCCCCATCACCACGGTGCGGCGCCGCCACCGTTCAACGGCACGGCGTCGCCGCCGCCGTGTCACGGTACGGCGCCGTGGACGGTGCGCCGCGCCCCTATTCTCAGTCAATATTTCACAGTTGGTGTGCTCGGACGTGTCTGAATGAATCACGAAAAAGTTTAATAACTTTTTGTTGTTACTACGACGACGAGGGGAAAAAAACAGAAACATAGAAATTGTTGGGTAAATCGACTGAGAATTGAACGCACCGTGACACGGCACCGCGGTCCAGCACGGCGCCGTAGCGTGTCACGGCGGCGGCGACGCCGTGCCGGTGAACGGTGGCGACGCCGCGCCGTGGTGATGGGGACGGGCCCTTAAGGTATTGAAAGAAAAGACTTCACTGATGTCCACTGTCATGTGAACTTTTAATGCATTTTTGTAACGTGCAGCTCTGAACCAGCTGTTTGCAACTAAAGTTACTACAAAGCAAATCTCTGTAGTAAAAATACATGGAACTATAAAATAATTTATTTATTGTACACCAGAGCAAAGGTATAGGTAATATTTGTAAATTTTCGGCACTAGAAATCTATTTACACCTCTACGATTGTAATTGTTCTTTAACTTTCCCTGTAATGACTGTTTGTTGCCAAAATCAAATAAAATCTATATACCTATAAATAAAATTCAAAGTCCTGACTAACTGATTCATTCACTCATCAACGCCCAGCCCAAGCCGTTGGACCTAGGAAGCTGAAATTTTGCACAGAGGGTCTATATACAGGGTGGTCCAAATATCATGGATCAAAGGAAATGGGGAGTTAGCCAAGGTCATCTTCTACCAATAAGGTCCTATACAGGGTGGTAAAATTCTCAACGGTTTTGAACTTATGATTGATTTTCGGTTTTTTTCAAGAAAAGAGTTCCTACTACTTATTAAGAGCAATAAAAAAAAAGTACTTACTTTTGGTGGTTGTTTTTTTTTTGAGAGTGACGGTCCATGATGAGAATGTAACAAAAAAAAATTCATCGTCCCTGTCTTTATGGATCATGAGAAATTAATTAATTTTTACGGATCTCGTATCACAATTGTTTGATCCAACATTTTCGTCATTGATTTAAAAAAAAAAGTGTACTGCGGAAACCTGCCCCAGTAGTAGAAAAACTGGACCATTTCATGAGGATTGTAAAAAGATACAACTCAAAGCCCTATCTCTCCTGAGTCTTTTATTATTGACCTTTATTCTCAGCAAAGTTGCATTTTTTTAAATCAATTTTTGGTTCTAACTTATTTGAGTTACAAAGCACTATTCTAGGACATAAAAATAAGTCAAAAATGGATTTAAAAATTAAGTTCTAACAACGGACAGGTCGTTACGATCTTTTTTCGTAGCTCTTGTCCCGTCGGTGTCACTTTTCTTGTGGTACCACCAGTTAATAAAATAACACTAAACAAAAGCTTTGTTTGTATTCTGAGAATTTACCGGTTGGACATGGGGTCCCAGGAACAAAGAGAGGTTTACTACCTGCTCTAGCTACCTGCTAGTGACCCTTTACACGCCTCCAGCAACTTTTACTTAGTGTTCTGCTTGCTGTTCGCTACTTAACACGGTTATTCGGTTGTCACTTTTTGCGCTGCTCTTTTTTTATCGCTTCGAACTTTGCATTCTCCCTGGACTCTGTTTTGGATTTTTACCTACAAACTTGGCATTTCTTACTGGACTCTGTTTTGGATTTTCACCTACGAACTTGGCATTTCTTACTGGACTCAGTTGTGTATTAGTGAATTTGGACTATTAAAAATGGCTTACTCAGCCCGTGACTATGCTAACATGCATTATGTGTACGGTTTTTGTGACGGAAACGCTCGTGAAGCAGCAAGAGAATATCGGCGACGTTTTCTGAATCGTGATCGCTATCCTGACTACAGAGTATTTCAGCGTGTACACAACGCTAACCTGGAGGGCCATATTCCTGGAAGTAGCGCGACCAGAACCGGGCGCGCAGAGAAGATCCCGAATTTCTAAATAAAATTATGTGGTCGGACGAAAGTATGTTTCAACGCACTGGTGTTTTTAATATTCACAACCTGCACCACTACGAGTATGTGAATCCTCACATTATTCGACGAGACCACTTCCAACACAAATTCGGAGTCAACATGTGGGCCGGGATCGTCGAAGGACAGTTAATAGGACCACACGAGCTGCCTGCAAGAGTGAATGGTCAAATTTATTTGTCATTCTTACAAGAGGAACTTGACCCATTATTAGAAGACGTTTCTCTTGAAACAAGAAGCGCTATGTGGCTGCAACATGACGGCGCACCTCCGCACTTCGCTCGTGACGTGAGGAGTCACCTAAATGAAGTATTTCCAAATCGCTGGATCGGTCGCGGTGGAACTATTCAATGGCCACCGCGCTCACCCGATTTAAACCCCATAGATTTTTTTCTTTGGGGTTACTTCAAGGAAGTGGTATACGAAAAGGAGTGCAACACGGAGCAGGAGCTTCGACGACGAATATCAGCGGCCACCCACCAGGTGAAAAATAATCAACGGGCCTTTAGATTGTTAAAAAGAAATTTTATTAGAAGATGTCGACTCTGCCTCCGAGTGAGAGGTAGAAATTTTGAACATCTTCTATGAAAAAGTTTATTTTTTTATTTTTGATTAAACTGTCTATTCTAATTACCTGGTGTAATTTTTTTATCCTTTTGCGACTTATTTTTATGTCCTAGAACAGTACTTTGTAACTCAAATTAGCTAGGACAAAAGTTGATTTAAAAAAATGCAACTTTGCTGAGAATAAAGGTCAATAATAAAAGACTCAGGAGAGATAGGGCTTTGAGTTGTATCTTTTTACAATCCTCATGAAATGGTCCAGTTTTTCTACTACTGGGGCAGTTTTCCGCAGTACACTTTTTTTTTAAATCAATGACGAAAATGTTGGATCAAACAATTATGATACGAGATCCGTAAAAAATTAATTAATTTCTCATGATCCATAAAGACAGGGACGATGAATTTTTTTTTTGTTACATTCTCATCATGGACCGTCACTCTCAAAAAAAAAACAACCACCAAAAGTAAGTACTTTTTTTTTATTGCTCTTAATAAGTAGTAGGAACTCTTTTCTTGAAAAAAAAACTAAAATCAATCATATGTTCAAAACCGTTGAGAATTTTACCACCCTGTATAGGACTTTATTGGTAGAAGATGACCTTGGCTAACTCCCCATTTCATTTGATCCATGATATTTGGACCACCCTGTATAATGTAGGCAAGGAATAAAACCGGATTTTTTTTAATTCAACCCCTAAGGGGGTGAAAAGGGTTGTCAAAATTTGTATGGGAGGTATAAAGAATGTTGAATTGAATTGAATTGAATTGAATTAGTTTATTTTTTATATGTTGTCGAATTTTCTTATAAAGAGAACTTGAAATAAATACTCTTCAACACAATTGATTGAACACGTGTTTCGCCGTTTTTCTAAATTTAACCCCTAAGGGAGTGGACGGGGTTGCAAAATTTTGAACTAAAGTCCACGCGGACGGAGTCGCGGGCGAAAGCTAGTAAATAAATAAAGTGACAAATCCACCGTGTTGACGGCAATCTGCTGGGTACTTACATACAAACCAATTGCCACCTGCAAAGATACTGACAGACCTCTTTCGGTTCATCAAGTTGTTTATGCCATTTTCACAGCAAGGTTTTCAACGAAGCAGGAGCAGGTCTAATCGCATTATAACGTTTCTCATTGTATGACATATTGCGGGCCGTTTCATCAACTCTTCACAGCTACACGCAAAGGTCGTGTCCGCCGTGTTGCGCAATTTCCATTTGCAAGTCCGAAACTGTATTTTGCAAAAGCATGTCGATTACGGAAATTAATCTATCGGTGAGGCTGAGTCGTGGATAGTTCAGTTAATTATGCTGGACTAGTGGAGCTTCGCGGCTTTGCTCGGACGGTGTCTTTTCTAGCGACAATCAAATTTATATCTTCCACACAAGACAATTACTTGTCCAGTATAGGTGGTACGACGACGCGAGTCGCGCGCCATAACGTCAAAAGTCGCGACTTTCCAGTAAATTAAGCCTATGCGTATGCGCTAGGCGACACGTGACAGCGGCAGTTCGGCGACTAGACGCGACGACAGGCTACGGCTGTCAATTTTCATATATTTTGCGACAGCCTACGGCCGTCAATTTTCATATAGGTATTTTGTTCGAATCTCCGCACAATTGGCGTCAGAGTCGCGGAGTCGCGACGACAAGACGCCAGAAGCAAATGACAACTTCGCGTCTGACGCGGCGACTAGACGCGCCGACAAGTCGCCCTGTTTGTGATGCCTCTAACTGTCAAATTCTGACATTTTAGCGCCACAAAACGCGTGACTCGCGTCATCGTACTACCTATGCAGAGCCTAGAATCCACTAATGCATTGTAGTATAATGACAGTAGCATGACTGCGTCGATTTCATTTCACTGCCGCTTCAAATCTACGCGCGCACGCGTATACGACGCCTTTTTTTTTTGTTGACGGGGGGGAAATCTTCAAAAAGATACCCGACTTCCTGGGGGGAAAAACGAGTTATGTGGGGTTTTTACCCACTAAAACCCCCCCCGGTGGCATTCATCCGTGCTTTGGGGGGAGCACCGGGTACTAACTAGAACACTTCCAGTGCTCCCCTGCACCGTGCATGCACCCTTCTCTGGGCTGGCTGGGCCATCCCAAGTGCCGTCCTACGGCAACGAGGAGCCACTCCAGGTTGCCGCCTTCCCGGAGTCGCTTGATGGACGGATCGAGCCCCCACTCTCACCGGCCACGACTCCGAGGTCCCCTTTTAGTCGCCTCTTACGACAGGCAGAGGCTACCGTAGACCAGCGTACACGACGCCTAGAGCGCCAATGGAATTAAAAAAACATGTCACGTGATCCGAGCATGTAACTGTAATTGAACTGTAATCCACTAACAGAATCGGGGCCCAGGATCTAGATTCTGTTAATGCATTGTAGTACAATGACAACTGCAAAAACATGGCGATTTAGTTTCATTGCCGCTTCAAGTGTACGCGTAACTGTTATCGTACTATAATAGATTAACAGAATCGAGGCCCCGGTGTCATACTAGGATATAATTATGTAGTTTGTAACGGTATAAACCATTTTACATCAACTATTTATTTCTTTCATTGTGTCATTTTAAAATCAAGATTAAAAATTAAGTAGGCACGAGATCATGCACTGACAACTTTTCGCGTGCTAGTTACATTATAATCCGCTTCCTTCTATTTTCATCAACTTTTCTGTTTAGTGGTGAGATAAAAAAGCTTTCGCGTTACTGTGCCCCGTCTCCATAACAGCACTTCGCAACTCCATTTTTGATCTCCCGACGACATTAGCCCTTAAACAGACATGGCTAGTATAATTTTTTTCGCGTGCTAGTTACTTTAGAATCCGTTGCCTTCTATTTTCATCAACTTTTCTGTTTAGTGGTGAGATAAAAAAGCTTTCACGTTACTGTGCCCCGTCTCTATAACAGCACTTCGCAACTCCATTTTCCATCTCCCGACGACATTAGTATGTCCTGCCCACTGTCATTTAAGTTGCAGTACCCGTTTTCCGATATCAGTACCTTTGGTGCGCATTTCCACACAACTTCCAAACAAACACTTGATCTGGTCCCAAACTAGGATACCCTGTGTTATGGTAACCAGGCAAAGACATTACAAACATGGAGAAACACCCAGGCTGAGGCCATTTGTACAAATTTACGGCGGCCCCCTGTGGGAATCGAACCCACGACCTCTTTCTTGGTGGCTAAGCGCCTTAACGGCTTGACCAACGAGGCATGTATGTATATTATTGGCTTGTCTTGTATTTGTTGCAACGAATTTTCTTACTCCACGCAAACAGACAGACAACCGATTTTTATTCAACTGCAGCACATTTTTGCCATCTATAGGGTTTTAGATACCTAGATAATTAACATAATTTCCATGAAATAATGGTTTTATGAAGGTCAAATTTAACCGTGAATTTTCACCGGTAGATTATAATGATTTGCTTATAATTTACCAGGCAGGTCTGTTGCCAACAACCACCTTGTTCCGGTGTTTGTGCATTAATTTCAAGCTATGAAGGTTAGTAACGTTGAATAGGAGAATTTGCAGGAAAAAGAAATATATCTCATTGGAATAAAAGGGCCTGCCCTTATAAATTGTTCTACGGATACACTCACTTGACTTGATTTATAATGTGTCGTGCGGAAAGTTTTAGTTCAAATACGGCCTGCCATGTAAATAATAAAATAAATAAAAAATCTTTATTTCAGGCATTACCCATATAATATATCTATACCTATTTATACCTATTCTTCTATTTTTTTTATCGAGAAAATCTGAAAACTACAATTTATTTATGTAGAACAAAACTTAAATAACATACTAGAAACTAATCTATCATCATCAACCCATCATGTCCCCACCGAGGGGCACGGGTCTCTTCCCTGAGGAAGGTATAGGCCATACTCCACCACGGGGGCCAAGTCCGGATTGGTGGAGGCTTGTAAGACTAGTGGCTGGTCTTACTGTCAGAAGTTTTCAAGCCGCCCCAAGGCCTCTGACTTGGCTTAACGACTGCCATCTATCGACGGCAGCCGGCACCAACTGCTTAACGTGCCTTGCGAAGCACGGAATCGCTCGGAAAAATACCACTAGCGTTAGTCATAGACGGTGACCCATCCATGGACTGAACGCGCCGTATGTTGCTTAACCTTAGTGATCGTTTAAGATCACTCAGGCAGCCCAGGCTACGAGCGATTCTAAAATAAGCGATAATAAAACTAATATAAACTAAATTCCTAAAGTAAGTAATAATATAGCTTATATATAAAACTATGCTAAAAATATATATTTACAAATAAAACACGTGCCCCAGGTCACCATCCCGCGGCAAGGAGCCCTATTCTTCTATTTTATTTTATTTTATTTCTGTATAGCATTATTATGATCTATGTATTTTGTAAACTGGAACTGTGTATTCTGAAATAAAAGCATTTATTATTATTATCAGTAACAATGGTAACTTAAACACAATAATAATATATTCTACACTGTATTGTTACTTTTTACTTATTGAACAAACAACAGCACGTGAACCTTCACTCTTTAGTTGCAAAGTTGCCCGTTATGCAAAGAAGTACAGTGCATGGGTGTATAGGATGATGTGCCGTCGACTGTACCTAATTTTACTATCCCCGTTATCCCCGAGGGGGTACGCAGAGGCACCAATCACTAGAACTGGGCCCACGTTTTGCCGAGTTTATTAAGTCCCAAACGTGACAAGTGGCAAGCCTGTCGCCGTTATCCGGGCACAACTTATCAGCGAATGGTGTTGCTGTACAATCAAACAAATGTACGTAACTAAAAGTCATTGGTACATGCGTGGTTCGAACCACCCTCATGATCGAGAAGCAAGGGTCCACCCCACTATGCCACCACAGGAATAATAATTTACAGAAACAGCATTTACGAAAGAACAGATACAATTGAGGGCCTAATTTCCCTATTTATTACTTTGTGGAATTAACAATGCTGCAGTTTTCTATTAGTCGGAAAAAATTACAGGCAATTGCAAACGACTAGCCCGCCAGCAAAGCCGCGTGCTCATCTCCACAGCTGTTAGAACTATGACCGCAGAAACAATCCCCAAGGAAATTAGCGAGAATATGTGAGGAATATATTTCTAATGTCGAGTGGACGTTTCTTTCCGAGGCGTTAATGTTAAAAACTCTGTCGGAGGAGAAAGTAGCTTTATCCGAGATGGTTTTGCAACCTTTAGCAGATGTTTTGCTTGATCCAGCGGCATTTGAAGGAAAGGATTTTTCTCAAACATGCTTGAGCATTATTTAGACAACCTTCTTCGAGATAAATCGAAATTGCTGTACTGGCCAATTACACGCGAGCAGCGGCCGGAAAAAGTTCTATGAAAATTCATAAGTCGTGTTTTGCGGCCAAATAAATTACATAGGTACTACAGCGACACCAAGTTATCTGTTCAGGTGGGTAAAATTGTAACTAACTAATTAATTGTGAATCCTGTTTCCCATTTTTTATTTTATTTATTCACTTACTAAGATTTATAGATATATATGTATATTCATTAAAACTGAAAGACGGTTAAAATACTCTCATTTTTATATGTAAAATTTTTAAATACCTACTACCACTACTACTAAATTCTCCACTAGCGCCGCTATCAACTGAACAGTTAAGATGGTGGCACTGTAAACCGTTACTAAACTCATATATGTCGTGTTATTTAAAAATGGAACGATCTTTTACTCCGAACAATGAAAACCAAGGAGGTAACTAATCAGAGGTTTTATTTAAATTTCGAACTGGCTTGCGATAGAAAGCTGGATATATGTACCTATTGAAAAAACCACAGAACAAAAAAAAAGAGTAGAAATAGTGACATGACCTGAAAAAACAGAACACTTTAACGCGGCAAAAATTATTATTGTTCGTTCGTGGTTTGGTTTGCCTGATTTTGAAAGTTTATTGAATTTAACAGAATGAGTTCATAGTTTTAATTTCCGCGCATTATTTGAGAAAAATCATATACAAGCCTTGGCCTCAACTAGGCATTGATGGACTCACGTATGTATGCCTCGGCTTCGCCTACGCCTACATTTCCACGTTCGTCCATCAATGCCTCTTTTGCTGGCAGTAATGTACTAATACACAACAGTAAGCAGCGCGAACAGATGATGATTAAGATTAATTGACACAGCTTTCTTTTCCTTTATTTTGTTCCACACAATAGTCCTAATGCTCTCACAACCCTAATAAAGGAGTAATCATGAAAAACAGGAAAAATGGTCACAATTTTTCATTGGCGTTAAAGCTAACGAAAGTAACATGATTTTGTAGACAAAAGTGTATGATTTTGTAGTGTGTGTGTGTGTGTCATTGAATTAACTCAAAAACCTAACCAAGCGCAGGTTTCCAGACGATGTTTTTCTTGACAGTTAGGTACTGCTACTACAAATTCACAGAGGTACATAACTTTGAAAATAAACAACGTCGGTGTCACATGCCCACTCTTGGAATCGAACCTTGGTCTCTCTCTTCAGAGTCCATTGTTCTAGCCACTGGGCTGACCGCTTGTGGTATGAAAGTTAGACCAACAGAAAAAATACTCAAGTAGCGCTAAGGTTAAGTAGAGCTCGCTGTTCTAGATTATAGAATGGTGATGCTCCTCACGTTCCGTTATTTATTGTTTCCTGCACGGTATTTACAAACAACTAGAACTGGTCTGACCTAGTTGTTTGAAATACTCATCGATAATTTGCTCTCCTGAATGTTTTGACAAGCGATTGTTTAATGAGACGAATCGAGATTGATTGATGGGTTTTTAAAGTTCTTTCATCATCAACCCAGTATGTCCCCACCCACCGAGTGACACGGGTCTCTGAGGAAGGTATAGGCCACACTCCATCACGGGGGCCAAGTCCGTATTGGTGGAGGGTTGTAAAACTAGTGGCTGGTGGCACTGACAGAAGTTTTCAAGCCGCCCTAAGGCCTTACTTAAGAGTAAGCAAAAGGCCTTTAAGACTTGTCTTAACGACTGCCATCTATCGACGGCATCCGGCACCAACTGCTTAGCGTGCCTTGCGAAGCGAATGCCACTAGCGTTAGTTATAGACGGTCATCCCTCATATCGCTTAACCTTCGTGATCGCTTAAGATCACTCAGGCAGCCGGGGCTACGAGCGATCCTAAATAAATAAGATTAAAAAATAAAAAACAGGTAACAAATAGGACGAATCTGCTACGCAATGAACATTGAACTGTCATAATAAAAATACGACTTGTAGTTTCATAAAACTCGGCCGTGATATCTGCAGCAGAAGTCCGTAGGGACCGCCCTATGGGAACTGATGTGGGCATGTTATGACGACGTTATACTCGTACACACTGTACTGTTATAGTTAAACAACATAAACATTTACATACAGGCACGTTACATACATTGCTTCTGGCCCCACACTAGGATACCCTGTGTCGTGGGAACCAGAAACAGCGACGTCACTAAAATGTAAGCATCCAAGACCTGGAGTTTTTTTTTCCAGCCGGGGATCGAACCCGGGACCTCTTGCATGGTAAGGAGATGCGCTAACCAAGTTTAAAGGAGACGGGGATCTCTGCGCCCAATTGCAATAAGCTGAAATATGGTTTAAAAAAAGCGGTATTTTTTTTCTGTTTCAAAATATAAAAAATCTGCTCTATTCACAATCTGGGAGACGAGAAATCTTAAAAACAAGTTTATTGCACTGATTAAATAAAGTATCGATTACTATAATCGATTACTGTGAATGATTTCAAAAATTATTATTGAACATAAAAACACTCGCATCGGATGATGGATTCAATCAAAGTGAACAAAATTTACGGGATAAATTATTATATTGTCAATAGTTTACAATAAAAAAAGAATAATATCAACTTTAAAATCGATTCTCGTAGATTCTCGTTTACAGATCGATTTATTACTTATGTTTGTCAAATGTATTTAATCTGTGCTAACAGTGACAGCTCCCGGACTTTCAATCTATGATCATGATCACCGGATTACCGTAGGTACTCGTCTTGTATCCGTTATCGTTTGCGTGTTTCAATTATATTCCTCGACCAGTGCTTTCTCTCTACGGACTTTTATTAGCTATATTGTTTAACTTGTACGACTGTGGCATACCGACTAATCGATGTAATACAATGGGCTGACGAGTTTTATAGGATGAATTGACACAAATCCTTGTCTTCCCTATCTTTTAATCCGCACACTTGGCGTTAGAGTCGCAGAGTCACTACAACAAGACGCCAGAAGCAAATGACAATGTCGCGTCTGACGCGGGCAACTAGACGCGGCGACAAGTCGCCCTGTTTGCGATGGTTCTAAGCCCACTGAAGCCCACAGTGGCGATTTTTGATCGCTGGAAATGGCTTTGGAACAGACTGCAGAGACGTTATCACAGCCAACACGTACAGAGTCCGCCGTCACTGGAAATTTAATAAAATCTTACTTTGTCAAGACATACGCCGAGCGCAGTCAAAAGGATGTGCAGTTGAGTGTTGGTGGGAATTCCCTTATTGAAATGGAAACACGTTTATGGGTTTGGTGCAAAAATAAAGCCTCTTATAGCCAGTTGCGTAGCGTAGTGGGGGCGGAGGGCGGTCCACCGCGGGCGGCAGTTTTAAGGGCGGCAAAATTTCGCAATAAATAATAAAAATATTTTTTAAGCTTTTGAACCATTTTTATGTTTTTGTCGTACTAACAGTTCGAACCGATAGACATAAGGGGTTTTCTGTACAAGACGGGGACGATGAATTAAAAATTTCGAAATAATATCGCAAACAAAGCTTTTATTTTTTTCTTAATTATTTTTAATTTTAATTTTATTCTTAAAATTTTATGGAGACAATTTGTATTCGTAGAAAAAATAGGTTTCACATAATATATTAAGTACCTGGGTGACCGAGCTTTGCTCGGTACTTTTTTTGTAATATAAAATATGTAATATATAATAAAAATAATCCTTTTTTCAACAAAAAAAGAACTTGAAAAAAAAACATCGTGACTCGAACCGGGTCTCTTGAAATCGGCCCGACGAAACGGTCGCCCGTTTTCCCGTCAGAACTATCCCACCCTTGCAGATGGATGCGAAATTTACCTCTGTATGTTATCATAGCAAATTTCAATTGCCTTAAAACACGGATAAAACAACGTTTTCTAAAAATGTAACCCAGTTAGATCAATTAAACGCCCCCGAAAGCATCTGCCTACAAAATTTCGTGAAAATCGTTGGAGCCGTTTCCGAGATTCTGATTATATGTATATAAATATATATACAAGAATTGCTCGTTTAAAGAGATTAGATAGATAGATATTAGTACCTGGAAGACCGAGTTTTGCTCGGTACTTTTTTTGGGAATTATATTTAGACACGAAATACATACTGATGCAATATAAATAATGTTTTTAGAACTTACATCCCAACTTTGTGACTTAGGACTGAATTTGTAATTATAATGTAATGTATCATGCATGCTGTATGCACTTGTATTGGTGTTTTGGATTAAATTGAGGGTTTTTTTGTCATTTCATGTTTGTGATGTATGTCCGCAACACTTTTTTGTATTAAAATTAAAAAATTAAAAACTAAAATAAAAAAATAATAATAATAGATATTTTTTTAACAAAAAAAAGAAATTAGGAAAAAAATAGATGACTCGGACTCGAAGAGAGATCTTATGGTTTAGCATCGGTGGATTTCCCACATAAGCTACTATGACTTTGAAAATCGTAGCGAAATTTACCTTTGCATCATGCGTCATACCAGTTTTTAATTGGCTTAAAACATGGATAAAACGACATTTTGTAAAAATGTAACCTAGCTAAATCGACTAATCACCCCCGAAACCCACTGCATACTAAATTTCATGAAAATCGTTGGAGCCGTTTCCGAGATCCTGATTATATATAAATATATATCCTCGTGAGGCCCGACCTTGAAAAGAACAATTGATTTTGTGATCACTTGAAGACATTGGGCCTCACGAGGATATATACAAGAATTGCTCGTTTAACGAGATTAGATTAGATATATACAAGAATTGTTCGTTTAAAGAGATTAGATTGATATTAAATGGGTTTTTCTATCACATATTTTATATAGTTAGGATTTCTGACATCTAAACATAAACATAACATAAACATAAACATTTACACACAGGCACATACATTGCTTCTGGCCCCACACTAGGATACCCTGTGTCGTGGGAACATCCAAGACCTGGAGTTTTTTTTCTCTCCAGCCGGGGATCGAACCCGGGACCTCTCGCATGGTAAGCAGATGCGCTAACCGCTACGCCACAGAGGTCGTCAGTCAGTCAGTCAGTCAGTCAGTCAGTCAGTCAGTCAGTCAGTCTTTCGACAGTTTTCCGACAGCATTTTTCCGAGCAGTTCCGTGCTTCGCAAGGCACGTTAAGCAGTTGGTGCCGGCTGCCTTAGGGCGGCTTGAAAACTTCTGACAGTAAGACCAGCCACTAGTCTTACAAGCCTCCACCTCTCTCCTGCTCTCTCTCCAGCCTCACCTCAATCAGCTATATCTTCTCAGCCAAGAGACCCATGCCCCTCGGTGGGGACATAATGGGTTGATGATGATGTTTTATGTTTATAGTCTTCGTTGCGAGAAACTTTTAATGGGATAAAAAAATAGGATGTTGGCTATTGCAGAGTAGTGCAGACTATGTGTAAGCACTGAAATTTTGGTAGAGTAGGTACGATTTCAGGATGGTAGGATAGTATAGGTCCCAGGCACTGCAATGTCCGAGTGGTCCATCCATCTAGTGTGAGTGAAGGTGCTACTGGACACTGTGTTATTCACTCACTACATAAGTAGGTACGATTTGGAGGATTTGACAAGGTAGATAGCCGAATCCTAATCTGGTTAACAAATCTAGGTGGTAGTAGCGTTTCCTCGTCATTGACAATTAACAAAACCATTTCTGTACAGTGAAAGTTCAAAAAATTCATATAAAAACCATGCACAGGAATTACGTCACTGGAGAGTAACCAAACCAATTAACGTAAGAACGACATGCATGACAGACGCCATTTTTATTGAACTGTGACGTCATAATAGAATCGGCCAATCCAGGCCGTTTTCGATGCAATGGCTTAATTATCAAACTTTATCCTGTGTTTTTTTTATAATGAAACATTTTTTTAAATTAATATGCATTAAAGCGGTTTTAAGACACATAATTTATACGATACGTTTAAATAATACTGTTTTTTAACACTGTCAAATGCCTAAAAAAAAATTAAAAGAAATAAATTGAGAAGTTCAAACACTGTCATTTCAGTAATATTTTGTGTAAGTAAATAATAATGTACCTACTCAACTTACGCATACATTACCTAATGATCTACCAGACGTAGTAGGTATGATTAAGATTCGCCTCGCATTATTATTGATAAGTATATAACGATACGTACGATGTAATTGATGCGTACGAATAATAATAATAATAATAATAATACGAATGTGCCTACGTATACTACCTAACTAAGCAAACATTCACTTGAACATCAGAAATCCTCTATTTACTCAAGTAGGATAACAAGTTATTGGCTCGCATGAAGGGTTTGGCAAACAGCGTATATAATATTGAATTAGATTCATTCGTTCTCATCGTTTGGCTGTAGGTACCTAAGTATAGCTACAGGCTTAATTATTTCTAAAATGCCTCAAAGTTTGTTTCATGCAATAGGTACCTTTTTTGTATGACATTTACCTCAGTTTTAAAATAAAAAAAACGCACGCCCGTTATCCCCGTGGGGGTAGGCAGAGGCCTGGTGGCCTGGCCTGGCCTGGTCCCAAACTAGGATACCCTGTGCTATGGTAATCAGACAAGTACATTACAAACATGGAAAAACACCCAATAAAAAATAACAACAAATAAACAAAATATTAACGAAGTTTACTTATTTACTTAATTTTATTGAATTAGTTTTTATCGTTTTACTAAAATCGCTGCTATCTGTAGGTAGGTAAATCAACGTCTTAGATAAAACAATGACTTCACTTAAGTCTACGAAATCAATTAGGTAGTTACCTACTTACAAGTTTGTCGACTATTATTATTGTTAACTTGTAAAGACTTCCGAGGTAATTTTCTTTCTACTAGTGCTTCTAACCAATTTTTATCGTGTTTCTACAAACAACAGTTTAGTTTGAAGAGGAGCAACGCCACTATAGTAAAAATTACGCTTTGAAGCGTAAATTTTCGTATAAAAGGATCCCTAAATCGAAAAATAGTCTAACATGGCTGAACCCTTATAAGGTTCCTTACTGACTACGGAACCCTAAGCAGTTTGTAGGTAAAACATGTTCGATAAGCTCTCTCATTAAGGGCTTAGTAGGTTGTGATTATGGAGATTTAATTTTAAGAATCATGTGTTGGTGAGACGCCACTTTGAAGAACGTTTCTAATCTATATCGTCACTGTTTTAGAGGAAGACTACGTCTCGAAGACTATAGGTACTCGTATTTCTTTAGGTAGTCAAAAATATATTGTTCCTTGAATATATTTTTGAGCTAAAACTCTCGTACCTAAGCACGAGGTAGGTACACATTATAAATTATTATCCTTTTTATTAGCGGTACACTTACTTAATATTTTTTTTTAAATAAGACGGTTAGTCATAGACGGTGACCCATCCATGGACTGAACGCGCCGTATGTTGCTTAACCGTAGTGGTGGAGTATGGCCTACACCTTCCTCAGGGAAGAGACCCGTGCCCCTCGGTGGGGACATAATGGGTTGATAATGATGATGAAGACGGTTAGTTGGTACTTAGTACATTGGCACGGCCTGTTATTTCAGTTCTGTAAAATATTTGATCTTAGAGCTGGATTTGAGTAGCCGAGGACCGTGTGCGCAGTGGCATGGAATACGAGAGGCATGTCCAACAATGGACAAACGCAGGCCGCTGACGGCCACCCGCGACACAGGCTGCGCCGAGTGTGGGAGGCGCTTGATATGTCAAAATCCTTTTCTTAAAATAAACGAATTTTTATTTAAAAAAAAAATGATGATGATGATTTGATATTACTATTGGTTTTAGCTCTAAATATCACTGTACCTAGCTACTGTGTAAATTTTATTTGCGAATAAAACTTTTTCTATTCTATACCTACTTATCCTATTTAGCATTTTTATTATAACGACATCCAAAGTGTTGAGGACAAGCTACGTTTCACCGGCTAGACTTCCTACGCAGGAAATCTAGGAATTACCTTGCGCAAAGGACTTGCAGACAAGTTGGTACCTAGACAACCAAAGTAGGTATATAACAGTGCAATTTCCCTTCTGGGATGGGCTTGTTAACGCAAAGTGATAATGGCCTTGCTATTTGGTACCTGCAAGAGCGACAGGAAATGACGCGGCAGCCGCCATCTTGAACTTTTACTTGTTTCCGTTTTCTATTACCCAGAGACACGTGGTTAGGTCAGAAGGCTCGTGGAGTCGTGGCTCGTGGTATACCTACCTATTAGGGTTGTTGAGGAACTTGTTATGAGGAAGAGAAATTTTTTAAAGTCGATTTTGAGGGAGAGGGTGACGATGAGGAATCTGGCAGACTAAGAGGAAGAGGATGAGGATGAGGAAGAGGATGCTGAAGAGGAAGAGAAGAACAAATAACATTACGTAGATGACTCTAGTATTGAACTTCTGTATCTACATGTTTCCACCCCTGTCTTCCTTTAACTTTTTAATACGGCGAGACTTCTCTCTCTCTCTCTCTCTCAAACACCTCTTTCAACCAAAATTATAACTCTCCTTCCTCTTAAAATATGAGGAAGAGGAAGAGGAAGAGGAAGAGGAAGAGGATTTTTTAAAATAAATTTTGAGGAAGAGGAACCTCAAAAATATGAGGAAATTCCTCATTTTTAGGACTAAGAACGGACACTTCCCAGTTGACTATACGTTGAATAACGTTCTCTGCAGACATTGTTTTAGAAGAAACGGGATTCTTACCGCGTAGTTTTAATAAGTATATTGAGCCTCGAGAAGGTTTTATATTATAAAACTTCCACACAGCAAAATCAGTTTAAGGTTTGCACACAATTGGTTTGTTGGTTACAAACCAATTGTGTGCAAACTGATTCTGCTTACTTTAATATTTTGCTGCCAAGTAATGGTGAGATCTGCTTTTAAAAATCGGATGTGGCTCATCAATCCTTACGGACATTAAAGTGTAGTAGTGCCCCGGGTAACATGACTCTGCAAAATGTTTTGTCTTTTTTCCTTATTAATTTTTATTTATTTATTTCAACAAATCATGTTCAGCGGCCTGTGTTTCGGCAGTCAAGTGTGTTAACTGCTAGACCAACTAAGCAGTCAATCATTATTATATCGTTAATTTAGTGGTTGGAACCAAAAACTAGCTATCTTGCTACAAAGCCCTTGAATAATTTTGATTTAAAATTCAATGACCAAGCTAAGGTTACGTTTGGAAGTAGGTAGGTGGCAAAAACGAAACACGTGGATTTAATAAATTACCTTTTTTTATTACCTTACTTTTATCATAATCGTAACATGCATTAAGTATAAATATAACGTTTTTAGCTAAAAACCAAAATAACAAGCGTGTTGAGCTACCAAAACGGAGTGACAATTCATTGACTTGTTTTACATAGAAATAAAACATTTAAGAGTGCTCGGTACAAACGATAACGTGTGTATAGCACGCTTAATTAACTAAAGAAATCGAACAACTATTTACCTTCCACTCACACCATACTTTCCTCCATACTGGATGAGCAGGAGGTAAAATATTTCAATTACTTTCTTCAAGTAAACGTGATATATCAAAAATATTTGTAAGTTGCAATATTTCACATGTTTTACAAGTTAATTTACTTAGATGGCACCTGAATATTCTGAGTGGAAAGAAACATAATTATCTGTAATAAAACAGACAGACATTTTTTGCGCGCTGTCAAATTTCTCGATCATATGAATAATAACTTTTCAATCCATCGCCGGCAAAACACCCAGGACTGTATTTAACGCAGAAATCAGCCGTTTTTGTCATAAATGCTATCTAGTTTCGTAATCCTGGTTTCTCGGTCGAACAAATTACTATTATGGCCTACGCAGACGACGGACTTTTCTCCGCGGACTTTTTCATCCGCTGAAATAGATCGCTCGAGTAACACAAACGAGCGATTAAAAGTACAGCGTACTAAAAATCCGCCGAAAAACCGAGGACATGCAGGGAGCGGACCGGATTAAAGTACTTCCCCGAAAAAATAGAACTCGTGTGACTAGGCGAATCAACGCACACGGCCTTTAGTCCGCGTTGAAATATAAGGGGATGGACAGAGTATTTCGCACGCCCGTGTGCGTTGAGTTCGCGGTTAATCCGCGGAGGACTTTTTATTCGCGGAGCGTCCTTTTTTCTCCGCCGCGGAGAAAAGTCCGTCGTCTGCGCAGGCCATTAACATGATAGAGATTGGTCTAACAATTTTTGCATACACGATCTGTAAAAAAGATGATTTTTTTCCATTGGTGGCGCTAGTGTTTCTGCAGAGCCCCGTATGGGGATCGACTGAGTAGAATCAGCGCCACCGAGGTAAAAAAGTCAGATCGATTTGCAAAGTGTCGTACTATCTCTCAATCGTGATATTGATTTTTAGAACCCAACGGCCGTGAGCCTAAAAAAACCGGAGACAAGACCAAAAACGGCAGCTTTTGGCACAAATGCTTTCTAGTCCAGGTTTATGATTTATGTCTACACGACTGAGAGATTGTACGGACTGTATTTGGATGGCCCAATTAAAAAAATCACCAAGTCCAATTTCATAGATTTGCAAAACTACGTAAGTCGAAAAATCATGATTTGGACTTACGTCGTTTTGAAAATCTATGACATTGTACTTAGTGATTTCTTGAATTGGGCCGTCCATGTGCAAATTCGATTTGTAAAGATATCATGTTTCCTCCGTGGCGATGGCGCTAGTATTACCCCGTGGAGCCCCATGAGAACTTCAGACTACAAAAACGTAATATCATAATGTCAAACGTCACTTGAATGTGCTATACAATTTGTGCCGTCTTTTCATACTTTAATAATAACGTATAAAAAATATATCACTAGTATCGTCATGTTTTATGACACATCGATTGCACGAAATTGAGTATTATAAGCAAAGTCACGCATAAAGTAGAGTTTGTACAGGCATCAACAGTCGCCAACAGTCGCCATTTAGGACTGATTCAAATTAGAAGTTATCTGTACCGACTATGAGGATTACAAAGGAATCTAATCTTTGATCGTAGAAGACTTTAACGACCATATCGTCTATCGGAGACAGTACTGGAACATTTCAAAATTTACTATACTCCAGTAATTGGCAATCAAAGTTTAGATGTTTTAGAACTGTTATGGTTTTTAGTAATTAAATTAAACAATAAATAAAAGGAGTGTTCGAGATATTCGTATACTGCACCATATTACAGCGGTCTAGAGCAGTCTATTTTAAGCTTTTGGTGTAAAAAACTAGATTTTCATTTGGATATGTTCCAGTACTGTCTCCGATAGACGATATTTTAGTCGTAAAATTATAATATGTACTATATAATTTTAGTGTCTCCAACAAATGAGTTTGTTTTAGCTTACTTTAATCTTATTGCATTTGGAAAAATAAAAGTACATTGCTATTAGACGAATGAAATGAATGCCGTTCGTTGCTATGTTTTTCGAACCTAATTTCACTGGAATATCATTAACTGGCATTGAGCAGAGTCGCGGTGCTCATACATCTACTAACAGGTCTAATTACGATAATACTTTTCATGGCATTTGTAATGACGAATTTAACACAACCAGCCTGAAACTTTTACTTCTTTTTGTTCACTGGACTATTAAGAGTATTATTATTGTGTCATACTTATACAGGGTGTAAAAAAAGTACGAGCCAAATTAAGAAAAAAAGCCAAAAAACTTTTATCAAGATTTTTTTATATTTTTCCTATATTCTAGGCTCGACTCTTAACCACCCCCATGAATTTGGCTCGTACTTTTTTTGCACTCTGTATAGCTTTTTAATGGGTAATCGCGTTGTACCGGAATTTCTGAACACTAAAATTGCACGGTTTATACCTACTCGACTTTACAATCACAAATAACTACAAAGAAAACTTAAATAAACACAAATACAATATAAATACTAAAAGAATAGTTGTAAATAAAAATATATGGCAAGAAAATAATCACGTAGAAGTATCTATGAAAATAAACGATTAGACTATTTTATTAGCAAAACCAATGGAATCGTTATTTGATAACTTACGACTTTAACAATAACTAATAAAAACCTACTATCAAAGTAACTTAACACTGACATTTCAATTTGTCGGTGGGATAAAATAATCAGCAGATTATGGACATTATATTTCGATATTATTTTATTGATGATCAGAAACTCCAAACTTATGAGACCAACGATAATGTTCATAGGCACTAAATTCCTTCACTAGAAACATAAATATTTTAGGGCCGGTTCCTGAGCTGAGAATTTCACTAAGGACTTAAGTAACGTTCTGTCACGCTCTTTTCTGCGAAATTTGACGAGACAGCACTACAGCGCCTAGATTCTACTAATGCATTGTAGTACAATGACAACTGCGCGGACATGGCGATTTAGTTTCATTGCCGCTTCAAGTCAACGCAATCACGCATATCAATAATTCTAGACGTCAGCGTCAATGGTATGAAAAAACACGTCACCTGACGCGACCGAGTATCTGTCATCGTACTATAATTCACTAACAAAATCGAGGCCCAGTTAAGAAGTTACTTAGCGAAATTCAATTCAGAAACCGGCCTTTAATTATTTACCAAATCAAATCAATCAGACCACAAAACGTAGCTTGGCAATAACCCATCAAGCGATCAGCGATTCTCTAGAGAACGAATATGTTTTACGCCTCTCGCGAATCGTGCAGGGTAGCATCTAAAATGTAGTAAATTAACAACAAAATACATTTTGCTTACAAAACTTAAAACATCTACTTCCAACAGCGTCTTTTTTATAATACCATGTTACAAGTTCGTAGTGTCAAAATGAGAATAATAGAATTCAGGCATCTTGCAATAAAAATTAAATTCTAAATGTGTCCTTATTCTGAAACCGTTAGTTACCAAAATTCCGTGGGCTCTCCGTTGCAGCCCCTAATGTAAAGCGTAACATTAGCTTAGTGATTATTTACAATTTGATTCAAAGTACATTTTAGTTCAATATCATACTAGAAAATGCCTACTATATGTCAATGAAAATTCGACTTTAAATACGATAGGTACAAAGGCCATGTTAAACGCTGAACTTTATTCACATCTTTACAAGTGTCAGGCAAAGTGGATTTTCTAAAAAAATAAAATTCAATGTAAGATTCTAAACACGATCGAATTTTACATGTGATCTTAGTTTATTTATATCAGTTGTAACGTATTTGATACAAATTTTACACGGCTACGTAGGAAATAACACTCAGTCGATCTAAAAATGCACTATCTGTCAGGAGAGTCATCAAAAATACTTTAACGAAACTTGGCCAAATAGAAACAATAGTTCTACTGTATAATCCAAGCGCGAACAAAATAGTACCTACTTGTCGAAGTGAATTCGAAATTTAAACTTCGGGAGTAATTTAATGCACAACCAGAAATTTACAATGGCCGCACATTACTGGCTGTGTTTTATTTGTATGTTTTATTTTATTTGTGGATTTTTGCGAAAATCCAATTTATCAAATCGTCCTACGACGACATATACAAACTTCTGGGTGTGCATTATTATGTAAGTAACGAAGATAAATTCAAGATCCTCCACCTCTTTAACCCTTTCAGACCTGACGAGAGGGGTATGCAGAGACCAGGGACCACCGAGATCCTGACAAAAAAAGTTTAATTTTTAACACTTACTCATGTAATGTATTTGTAGGTTATATTTTTTTTTAGTTCTTCACATACACCAACACTTTGTTATTTGTTCTTTTTAGATGCAGTTAAGGCTATTTTATTTATTTATTATTGACAAACAAATATGCTAATCACTTAGGTGTTTCAATAAGGCCAAGATTTCTAAGGAAGTATCACGCCTGCAGTGAAACAGGCCACACTCGGCCGATTTCTGAATTAAGAATTTCAGTAAGTAACTACTTAACTCTAGTGCTGTCTCGTCAAATTTCTCAGAAAAGAGCGTGACAGAACGTTACTAAAGTATTTACTTAGTGAAACTCTCAATTCAGAACTCGGCCCTAAGTAGAAAAAATATCGACATTACAACTTAAGTGCGACTTAAAATTACGTATTGCACGTCTCGAAACACGTCCTTCGCTAATGAGAATGTCTTGCTTGTCTACAGTTGTCTCTGTCTTTCTTTTGAGTAGCTAACAAAGGAGGAACGAGACAACGTTCTAATTTTAACGCTTACAAGGCAGATTTTATCAGTTTTGTATAAAGTGAGACGACATCCAATAATAGTCTTTACTCCTAGCTTTTTAAAGTGACTTTTTGTGCACGAGCTTATTGAGTAGGATTAAAAATAAATATTCTTATAGCTTTGTCTAACGAGTTCATAGTCTGTTCTTGTATTGATCGATTTCTTGTTCACAAACATCTACTTTAATTTAATTCCACGTTTATCAAGACTAGGCTTTCACATTACTCTCGCCTTATAGATCCTATTATACATATTTTATGGCAGTCATTAATGCTTTTCACTTTCTTGTACATTAACACTTTTTTCCGCATTTTCTGAAAAATAATATTTAATTACCTATTTGACAGAATTCTGAAAATCATCTCATATTTTTTTTGTTGGTGTTCATGGAGCACTCAGAAAGTGGTAATTTTAAATTATTTCGTTTATTTCTTGTAAAAAAAGCAAATACAAATTCACGTTGAAAATAAGTCGCCAAAACAATATCTTGGGCAATATGGCGTAGCACAGAAATTATGAGACCACTGGTATTTAAGCAAAACCAATGATCGTAAAACGACATCTATAACAGACGCCATTTTTACTGAGCTGTGACGTTATCATAGAATCGGCCAATCCAGGGCGTTTTCGATTCAATGCCTGCAGAAGCATAGTTATCAAATTTTATCCGGTTTTTTTTCTACATAATTTTTTTTTTTTTTAGTTAAAATGCCTTAAACAATAGAGCGGCCATCTTTGTTTTTTAAATTCTGTATCGTAACGGTGTTTACAGACCAAAATCCTATGTGATGAGACGTGGTGAGATTAGACGGCTACGCTTCTTTCCAGAGGTGGTCTGTGGCTAGGCTCGTCATCAGAAGTGGGATCCCAGAACAAGCTAGTCATGTTCTAGTCATAATTATATTGGCTAATCCATTTCTTAACAGAATTCTTGATTGCTCCAGTCGTCAAGGCTTAATATTGTGATCAACCACAGCCATTTCTTTTTTGACTTTTCGCATCTTACAAAGGAGATGTTTTTTAATTGCTTATGTTTAGAATTCAAAGTCCTACGTAATGAGGCGTGGTGCGTGTGAGCCGGCTACCATTCTTTCCAGCTGAGATTTGAGGCGTTATCAGAAGTGGGATCCTAGAACTAGGTAGTGACGTTACTCCACATTTTCTATAGGTATTAAGACACTGAGTTAAATCATATTACTGGCCAACCCGTGCCTCACCGTATTCTTGATTGCTCCAGTATTTAACGCTTAACACTTCAATAAACAACACAGCGGCCGTATTTGTTCTTTTTTTTTCACATCCTACGACGCAGGTTTCAATCTTATACCTTAGCGTTTAGAGTCCAAAGTCCTACGTGATGAGGCGTGGTGCGTGCAAGCCGGCGACCCTTCTTGCCAAGGGTGGTCTGTGTCTCGGCTCGTCATCAGAAGTGGGAGCCCAGTCCTGAAGCCTGGCCCCGCTAGCGAGGCGGTGCGTGAGGCGATGGGCTATTGAGAAACCACCGCTGCCTTCGAGTTGCGTTAGGACGATGATTACTTGTCTGGTAAATAAAAAAAGAATCATCAAAATCGGCACACAGAGTCGAAAGTTCTGATTTAACAAACAAAAAAAAATCAGTGAAATTGAGAACCTCCTCCTTTTTTGAAGTCGATTACAATAGGGGTTATTTAGACATTTAAAATGAATAAAAATAAGAATGGCAGGAAACGGAAAAGTTAGACTTGAGGTGCCTGGGATTGTTGAGGTGGTTTTTTTTTTTATTTTTATATATCACTTAATTTTAAAACGATTAGACGTTTTTTTATTATTTTTGTGCCAGTCAAAAATAATTACCTGCAACCGGGTTCGAGTACCGGCTGGGGACAGACAAAAAAAAACCAGGTCTTGGATGTTTACATGTTTGTGACGTCGCTGTTTCTGGGGCCAGAAGCAATGCATGTAAATGTTATGTTAACAAATTATACCTGTATTTCAAGACCATTTTCTAATGCTTATAAAGATTTTCTTGTACAGCAAAAATACAGATGGTTCTGGGTTCTTTAGTCCACAACCTCACGACGTATCGCCAGGGGTTTGGGCCATTGGACGACATCCTGGGGTGTTCTAAGTCTAGAACAATACTCACCTATGAAGCGGCGGTACTGAGTCGATGGTCTTGAGCTCCCCCCGAGTGGAGACCACGTTGTAACTCTCCTGGCAGTCGCACTTCACGTGGATCCACTTGTCTGTGTGTCTGTTCTCCACCATCACCACCAGGCCAGCCCAGCCCTAGAAACAAACGGACGTTTAGCTGTTTATAAAAGTAAATAGATAGTTATTTATTTCAGACATAGGGACCCACATACAAATAGAAATGCAAAAAATCATTACAATTCACTCTGAAATAAAAAAAAACGGAAACGAACTAAAAATTTTTAGTGTAAGCCTCTCTACGAATACAGTGGCGTTACAACGTTAGTTTAGATACCCTATTTTGACCAGACTAACCAAAAGGTTAACGTGAATATTTACACAAAAAATATAGATTCCTTATTGAAAATTAATCCTAAAATGATCCCAAGCTAAAACAAAAATCCAAACAGAACGTCATAAAAAATTCCAAACTAGAAGCTTATTAAAATGGCCAGCATTTAGTCGCAGCAAAGAGTTCAGACAGTAAAGAGTTCGTAATATCAGTGTTTTGCTACTGTTTGTTAAATAAAATACGTATAAATGGAAAATTAATGGCTCCTGTCGAAATAACGGGCGTTCGTAACACTAACCTTAGTAAGATAGTAGGCCGTCATCCCCTGCCGACCTTCGTGCCTTTGGCCTCTAGCCAGGGTGAGGCCAATTATGGCATCGGCCAGTATGTGAGGGTGTAACGGCGGCCTCTCCACCGCTAGTGGTTTGGACGAGTGCGCGCCGAGGACATGCCGAGGCCAGGCCGAGGACGAGGCCAACTCGAGGCCGGTGTGCCAGTGGTTGAAGGCGAGGCAAACGACTAGATAGAAGCCTTTCTCGAGCATCTTGTGGCAGCCGACGAAGCCTCGCACCTGGAACGAGAGAGAGGACCTGAAAATCCTTGGATTGGACTGTATTCGAGGATCATAAGGGGCAAAAACACGCAGAAGAAAAGAGAGAATGGGCATTGTCTTAAAAAAATAATTGTATATTTTGTCTTTGTAAATTTTTTTCGAGAGAAAAGGTAATTTTGAGAGCCTGGGCTAAATATTCCGATTTGACATGCTTTAATAAATTTTTAAAGCGTAAATACGAGTAACAGACAGGAGTCTATGAAACAGGAAGTACATACATCGTGCACGAAAAAAAAGTCATGAACGGAGATCCTACGAGCGGTCATTTTCTATTGGCACTATGGCTCGATACAAAATCTCTTTAAGTTAACAAAACTAAAAAACGTGAAATATAAATTTGTGAATTTGTGTGTGTGTGAACACGTGAATATGGTTCTTTTCATAGAAATTTATTTAAAGATCTTTCATTGTGTATCTGGTTTGGCCTGTGTCTTTCAATAGGACGTATATTAAAGGCTGCATGATTTACTTCCGAATCATTGACCGCCTTGTTGGTGTATGTATCTACAAAGAGCTAACTCACAGGTTAGTTGTAACAGGTCGTGGGTTTCATTCCTACTGGAGGTCGCCGTACATTTTTACAAATGGCCTCAGTCTCGGTCTATCCTCAAAAGTCCTTGCCTGGTTACCACAGCTTGGGGTATCCCAGTTTGGAACCACCTGGTCATCATCATCAACCCATTATGTCCCCACCGAGGAGCACGGGTCTCTTCCCTGAGGAAGGTGTAGGTCATACTTCTCCACGGGGGCCAAGTCCGGAAGTTGTGTTGTGTGAAAGTTTTTTTTTTCATTTATTTTTTAAAAGCGGTGGTGTCGTAGTGGGGTTGACACTTGCTTCTCGATCGTGAGGGTCTGAGTTCGAACCACGCATGTACCAATGACTTTTAGTTACGTACATTTGTTTGTACAGCAACACCATTCGCTGATAAATTGTGCCCGGATAACGGCGACAGGCTTGCCACATGTCACGTTTGGGACCTAATAAACTCGGCAAAACGTGGGTCCAGTTCTAGAGACTGGTGCCTCTGCCTACCCCTTCGGGGATAACGGGCGTGAGTTTTTTTTTTTTTTAATTACATTGACAAAATAACATTCACTTCTGCCAGACTGTATCACAGTTTAACGGCAGACACTCTCAATATATTTATCTATCAACACGCTTACCTGTCGTTTGCTATGCGCGACCAGCTTCCCAATCTGCGCGCTTGGCCCCGACTTAGTCCGGAACACCACCACGCAGAGGTCCAGTTGAGAGCGCTGACTCTTCGCGGAGTTCCTGAAATGACAATGAGACACCAACGTTACTGAGTGCGTATACTGAGTTTCTTCATTCACTCTCGATAGTGAGAGCGTTTGCGACTTGCATAGGAGTGACAGAGAGACAACTAGATGGCGCGCTTTGTCACTCCTATGCAAATCGCAAACGCTCTCACTATCGAGAGTGAATGAAAAAACTCAGTATACGCACCCTGGTCAGTTATCTAAAGCTGGCACGTTCACAGTACTCACACTTATGCAATTTCACTATACAGTATGTTTAAAAATAAATGATTTTGATGCAAAATGCGACTCCAGTTTAAGTGTAGACTAGAGTTAGGTTTTAGTAAGATGGGTGCGTTGTAGATAAATAAATACAAGTATATGTGTTACTTGTTATAATATATTTTTAGCAAATTCGAGCGAAAAGTATTAAAAATAAGGTGGAATCAATGGTTACAAAATAGTTTTAATTTTCAATAAATTTTCACATGAACAAAAATAATTTCACCTAAGATAAAATCTTTACCAAAACAGAAAATAATTATCCCAGAAATCCTCAACAATTTAATTATAATTTAATTATGTAACGAAGGGTCACGGACGCTCAGTGGTCAGTTACTGGATGAATGAGCCGTTTTCAGATGAACTAAAAAAAATAATCTAATGGATGTCAAAGGAATGCAATTTTGGACCTCAGCCCAATAGCCGTGTGTGATACATCATCGAATAGGTCTCAGCGAGCTGAACAAAAGTTACTATGACGCCAACAGCCAAATGTTTGTCCTTTCGGAGTTATATTGTATTGAAAAAAAAAAACTAACATTTGGCTGTTGGCATAGTAACTTTTGTTCAGCTCACTGAGACCTATTTTATGATGTATCACACATGGCTATTTGGCTGAGGTGTAAAATTGCATTCCTTTGACAGCCGTTAGATTTTTTTTTTAGTTGTTCTGAAAACGGCTCATTTGTAACTACTTTTCTTAGCTGTCAGAAAAAATCCTCATTGAAACGCGCATACGGTTGAATAGCAAAAAGATCACGCTGTATTTATAAACAGTAGCAAAAGTAAAACTATAACTGTCCCCTTCACACTCATAAGCTAGACCGCGCGCAAGAGAGACGGGCAGACTTTTCATGATGCGCATGCAGTACACGTCACGAAGCGCGCTTATTCACAGACACTACACAAGCGCAACGTGTAAATGTGTTGAACGTGCCAGCTTTGCTTAACTGACCTATACGAAGCTTAAGCTCGCCTCTGTGCAGGTCTTTCTAGCAATAAGGTATTTTCAAATAAAATCAATTTATTTATACAGCTTCCAGTGACACCTCCACTTACACTATAGTCTGTAAAACATAGCTTGAGCTCCGCGACAGCTGTCATGTTTTGAATTGCGTCCATGAAGTTTTGAATTTTTTCACAGAAAAAAAACTCCGTACTGTGAAAACTCCGTACTCACTGCACACTATTCAATGTCAAAGCAATATCGTAAGCTAGCCCTGTCAGTGTGACAGCTGTCGTGGAGCTCAAGCTATGTTTTACAGACTGTAGATGGGCACACACACTCACACACACACGTTAACTTTGAAGGAAAACATCGAGAGAAAACCCCTAACATAAGAATCAGTTGCGTTATGACATTGAAAAGAAACAATTAAAAAAAACCGGTCTTGGATGTTTCATCATCATGATCATCATCATTCAACCACAAGAAGTCCACTGCTGGACATAGGTCTCCATGGATTTCCAAAAAGACCGGTTGGAAGCGGCTTGCATCCAGTGCCTTCTTGTCACTTGGATGAGATCGTCTGTCCCTCTTTAGGCTGGTCATCCTACGCTGCGCTTGCCTATGTGTGGTCTCCATTCGAGAGCTTTTCGGCCCCATCGGCCATCAGTTCTGCGTGCTATGTGGCCCGCCCGCTGCCACTTTTACGTCGACGACTTTCGTTTGTCTACGGATCTCATAATTACTGATTTGGTCTCATAGAGACATTCTGAACATAGCCATTCCCTTGGATTTTTTTCTTATTTTAGCAAAATAAACCTTTAAATTTTTATTCAAACAAGTGTCGCCTAACTGCTGTGCAGTTTGTTGGCGTTTACACGTTTGTGATGTTTCTGGTTCCCATGAAACAGTGTATCCTAGTGTGGGGCCAGAGGCAATGTATGTTCCTGTATGTAAATGTCAATGTAATTAAAAACTATTGTTATGGTGAGCCGATCGGCCCCCCAAAAACCTACAACAGTGAGGTTATCGCGGCAAGGGACCGAGGCGTACTAACCTTTGTCCTTCTTGGAACAGCGTGAAGTCAACTTCAGTGGGCTGTGTGGCAGTGAGGAGCAAACACGTGAGGTGCCGCGTGGAAGACATCGGCGGGAGAATGCCGGCCAGGCGGACCTCGTGCCATCCCACTCGCACTTTGCAGATGTCTATGCAGTCGAAGTACCTGCGGGAGAGAGACGGAGCTAATGAGCTTTGGAAGACGTTTGCCAGTTCGTTGCCTCTACAGTCTGCTTTTTCATTCAATGCAAAAAAAAATTGTCACGTTGACATCTCCATACAATTTTTAGGCTGTCAATGTCTGAATGTTGCTAGTACGTAAAAACCAAATAACCCCATTTTACTTGAAAGTTAAATTGTGTATGCTACGCAGGTGTTATTTTCTAGACTTTGCTCTCACGAGTAATTCAATTTTAATGTCTTTGATGTGATAAGGATTTTGGTCACACACAACTCTTCTATTCACGGTAAAAAAAAATCTACCGAGTTAACCTATAGCTTTTATAGCGGTAACACCGCGTCATTTTTTTTGCATCGAATTAAAAAACGGACTATAATCGAGAACCTATGTACCCCATCGACTTTCGGTGCTACAGCAGATTTGAATAACACACTGCCGATTGAATTTGCCTATCTTTTAGGATTTCAATTAGGATTGTTGTGGTTTCCAGATACTGTTTCCACTTTCGTTGCCCCAAATTGCCTCTGTTGCCCCATATTTTGAGTGCCGCCATTAGTCTCAATAAAATATTTCGAACTCATTTGAACACTTCGCTTATATCACTTCTGATACTCATATCAGTAGTGGGATCACGATACGCCTGCCCACTGGGTGCAGTTGTTTTTGAAAATGAAGAAGCATAGACCACCTTTGCACGTAATTTTTATCATAAACATGTTATTTAAGTTATATTATGATTTTTTTTTATTGTGTAATAAAGTGTAACAACAACAAGCGTAAAATAGACGCCGGATTCGCTTGCGACATAGACTGCTGATGCTAGTATTTTAAATGCAGAAAACACACGTCCTTGAAATTGGTTCAGAAGACACCGTAGTCGCCATCTGCCAACAAACTGTTATGCAGTTTGGCAGAAACCAACTTCTGTATCTTACTGTATATTTATTTGAATAAACGTCCTCAACCAATCAATTGTGTATCTAGAGCCACAAGTGAGAGTTCTAGCCAGAGTTTGGTACGTCTCGCCTCAGCGAAAATACCCCAGCGCCCACGCACCGTGTCACGTGCAGTCATACATATTGCAAGGCAATGATTTAAGTTGGGTTTAGATAATTTATTAGTCTGGTACGAAGGTCAGACGAGCAGAATAGATTGAGCTCTTACCATATTAGCTACATTTACGAAAATATTATGCACTCAATTTAGTAGGTAACATCCCACTTCTGATGCTGACATCAGAAGCGGGACCATCAAAACCCTATCGTTGGTCCATTACCCTGTAACCTGTTTGGGGTACTTTTTATCTTGTCCTACCACAGTCTGGTTGAGGGTTAACTACATGTCTTTTTTTTTTTTTTTTTTTTTTTTTAATCTTTATTGAAGGGTTTGGTCACATAGTGATCATGTCACCCTAATTGGACACATGGTGATACTAACAGAACAACAGAATTAATTAATATTACACTACAATGTTTCG
Organism: Yponomeuta plumbellus; assembly: GCA_947310845.1. Classification (NCBI taxonomy): domain Eukaryota; kingdom Metazoa; phylum Arthropoda; class Insecta; order Lepidoptera; family Yponomeutidae; genus Yponomeuta; species Yponomeuta plumbellus. Next base: position 6,253,485 of record OX371206.1, read on the forward strand.
TCTTATTTTAAGGGCGATCTTAACTAAATTAAGTACGGACTTAGCCTCAGTTGACATTGGGGTGGCCAAAGCGATGTTACAGCCACCTACTTCGAATAGATGTCTGCAACATGCCTGCCGTCTCTGAGGCTCGTTCCGCACACACTCCATCATTACATGGTAAACATCTTCTGGGATGTTGCATTCACTGCAGTTTGGTGTATCTACCTTCCGCATCATGTGTCCAAACTTGTTTAATGGAATGTGTCCGGACCGTAGTCTAAACATTAATACTATATCACCTCTACTGCTATCACCATTATCGAACCAGGGGAAACGAAGAGGACAACATTGAACTGTTTTATACCAAATTCCCTTCTCTACAGATCTTAGGTCAAAATGTTCTTTCCACAAATCATAGCATTGTTCTCTTAATATAAGCAACATATCTGAGAAAATAGGGGTACTTGACAAGAGATCTCCTTCAGATAGGGCAAGTTTTGCTAGTCTATCAGCCTCTTCGTTTCCTCTGATTCCAACGTGGGACGGAATCCACTGGAGTACTAGCGTCTTATTATTATTAATTTTCATCATAGAATCTAAAATATTGTAGGCTATCGGGATACTTCGATTTTTCGAAGTACACCGAGCCAGGTGCTGTAACGCACTCTTTGAATCACAAAGAATGACAATTTTATCCCAGACAAGTGAGTTAGCATAGGAGATACATTCTGAAAGGGCCAAAAGTTCAATATGCATTATAGAAATTTGTGAATCTACTTGGAATTTCATATTAATGCCTAGCTGTGGATCATAAAACGCTGCACCTGCTCCATCTCCGTCTTTTGAGCCGTCTGTGTAGAGCTCGTAGTAATTTGGGTATTTTTCACTCAACATGCTCTCTGCCTTTGCCTTAAGGTACGAAGTACCCAGTACTTTTTTTGATTTATCGACACCTTTAATATCTATGTTTATCGCGGAAAACACGTCAATGTTTGCTACCCATGTGTCCAAACTGTACATTTCTAAAATTTTACTCGACTGAATATTAAGATCTTTCATAGATTGATGTATTATTGCCAATAGCGGTTTTCGTTTCTTAAACCAATATCTATCACCACAAAGCCTACTTAACTCTGTAATTTTTCCAATGTTTTCATTGTTAGAAAAGGATCGCGACTTTAACCAAAACTTCCCTGCTAAGTAACGACGCCGAATATTCAACGGTTGGAGGCTTAATTCGCTTTCCATGACATGGATTGGGGTACTTCTAATGAACCCGCCTACTACTCTCATGGCTTGATTCTGGATTTTTTCTAGCTTATACAGGTGACAATTGGCCGCGCAGTCGAATAAAAAGCTAGCATAATCTAGTCTACTTCTGATAATAGAAATGTAAAGCCTTCTGACGTGTTTTGGGTGCACCCCCCACGACGAACCAACGAGCACTTTTAATGTGTTTAGAAATGTAAGTGTCTTTTGACATATTTCATTGATATGTTTTCCCCACAGAAGCGATCGATCTAACCACAGGCCTAAATATTTTATGTTTTCTACTAGCTGTAATGACTGACGATTGATAGTTAAGTTGATATTTTCGTAACGACGACGGCGGCTAAAAATGCAAAATTTAGTTTTTCTTGTAGAAATTTCTAAACCAAGATTACCAATTAGGGTTGCAAAAATGTTTAACGCATTTTGTAATCTGACAGAAGCCTCTAAGAGATTAGAACTAGAAGTATACAATGCAAAATCGTCGGCATATTGGGTGAAATTTACATCGGTTATAGTTTGGCCGACAACGATGGTTGCTGCGTTGAACAGTAACGGGGACAGAGGATCTCCTTGAGCTAAACCTATTCCGCTATATCTGCAAGTTGATTGTGAATCTGATTGAATCTGTAGGATTCTCAGTGAAAAAAAATTCCATAGATATTGGCATACTTTGCCACCTATTCCGAGGTTATCCATTGAATTTAATAGGGTCCTAATGTCCACGTTATTGTACGCGTTCTCTATGTCTATGAAACAACCTATTGTAATATGTTTTTTCGTAAACCCTATTTGTATGTTAGAGACTACTTGAGTGAGGCTATCTAAACACGATTTAGATTTACGGAATCCAAAGGTATATCTAGAAAAGAAATTGTTTTTTTCTAAGTACCATTCTAGTCGGTTGTTAATAATCGCATGAAAGATTTTACAGGGACACGACATTAGCGATATAGGTCGGAATTCTGGTGAGCTGCTCGTTGATCCCGGTTTCGGCACAGGAACTATTTTAACTTCTCTCCACTGTCTTGGTACAAAACCTGAGCGTAGGAATATATTGTATAAATAGAGTAATTGACGTTTCCCAGATTCAGGCAGTCTTTTAATCATTGAGAATGATATGTCATCAACTCCTGGTGCCGTATCTTTAGTTTTTATAGCTCTCTCAAGTTCCTGTGCCGATATCGGCATTGAAAGCTGCTCATTCGTTGAATGAAATATTGGTTGACATGGAGTTACAAAATCAGGGGTTAATTTATGCAGGAGTTCGTTGGCTTTTTCTTCGTTAATATAAGACTGGGGGGACCTGAAACCTTTAAGCCACCTCATGCGTTGCCACATCTGACTAGATGACGTAATGCTATCGATGCTTTCACAGAATGATTGCCACGATTTAATTTTAGCATTGCGGATGCATCTTTGAGCACTAGAAATTTTTTCGTTCAGCACTTGAAGGTTTTCGGGTGTGGGATTTTTCCTTAATTTTGTCAGCGCAAGTCTTCTTTCGGCAACTGACTTTGATAGGTCCTTGGTCCAATAGGGTTTCGGCTTAAATCTTTGTAACCGCTGAGGGTTGTTACAGATCTTAATGAAAGGGATATTTTCATCTGCTGCTTTATTTATCGTCTCAATAAACTGGTCGTATGCATCCTGGGGATTCAGGGGTAAACTTGTTGTGGAAGTAAGGTTATCAATGTAAGTGGCATAGCCTAGCCAGTTTGCGTTTTTAAAATTTCTCTTCTTACGCACCATCGAAGGCCCGGTCAAGTCCGTAGTAAACCGAACAACTAAGTGATCACTTCCCAAGCTTTCATTTAATACTTTCCAGTTAAATTGTAACGCGATATCAGATGAAGCTATAGTCAGGTCGGGTGAAGTTGATTGCATCCTCCCATCTACCATTTTAATCCGTGTATGCGACCCATCATTGATTGTGACGTAGTCGCTATCTATCAGTGAGTCAAAAATCTGCCTGCCTCGGCTATCAGTCTTGTAAGACCAGGTTGAGTGATGAGCATTGAAATCACCCGCAATTATCGATCGACTATTAGTTACAGCAAAAAGTAGGTCCCAGTTCCTGTGAGTAGTATGCACACTCGATGGACAATAAACGGCAAAAATATTTTCTAAGTGCTCGCAGTTCAGTACTTTAACGTGTAAAACTTGAATACCCGGGTTGTCGATACGAGAAGGGCATATAAGACATTTAATTGTCTTGTGAGTGATTATTGAAATACCGCCGTAAGCATCTGCTCTGTCCTGTCGATAGATATTGTATCCAGGGATTCTCAATCTGCTGTCGGGTTCTAACCAAGTTTCGCTTATAATCGCGATGTGAATTTTCTCTTGTGTCAATAATTGTTCAAAGGCGGTTAATTTCGGGCGAAGACTTTGCGAATTCCATTGGCATATATTTAATTTACGACGGTTGCTGTTGCTCTGCATAGTATTTAAAAAAAAGATTAAAGAAAGGCAAGTCGGAAATGTAGTTAACTGCAACTTGTGAAAGCCATTCCCAAACAGATTTCAGACACATATGTATTTTATCTTTTATGTTGTATCTTTTCGACCAAATTATCTCCTTTATTCTTGTAAGTAAGTCAGTGATGTTACCTGATTTATTTTCTATGTCCTCATATCCATAGTCTGTGTCTTCTGTATCTGTGAATAACATCTCGCCCTGTACCTCACCTTTCTTTTGCTTCTGTTTCCTCTTCTTGTCTTTTTTTCCCGCTGTGGTTTTAGTTGAAGTTTGTTGGCCCGCTGGTTGAGTGTCCCTGATCAAGTTCTTATCAGTATCGGCGACAGCTACGGAACACTGGTCGCTCTCGGCTATGCGTACCGTTTTTCGAATTGGAGCTCTAAGCGCCTGAGAATAAGAGCTACTGCTCGGAGATACGAAGGCTGCCCGGTCAGTTTGTACAGAATATGCATTTGTGTTTTCGAGCGGTGGGAATGAATCATAGCGCTTGATATTTTCACGTTGCAGAGGTGAGATGGTAGGAACATACATAGTCATAGCTTTACGATACGAACAGTTCGATTCGGCCATAATTTCTCGTATGCGTTTCTCTTTGAGGTATACAGGGCATGATTTTGATAAAGCCAAATGTTTCCCAGTACAGTTAACGCATTTGTACTCAACTGTTTCGCAATTAGCATGGTATTTGGCACATTTTGGACAGATAGACTTAAGGGACGGACACATCCTTAGTGAATGGCCGAACCTCCAACATTTCGAACACTGGGTCGTCGGAAAAATATACGGGTCTACTTTCACTCTTGTATTGAATATATAGATATGGGTAGGCAAGGATGAGCTGTTGAAGCATAGCCGTATCGATTCACTCTCTTCCCAAGAACCGTCTTCCGTGCTCCGGCGCTTCAATCGCTTGACTGCGATTATCTCCACCTCACTCCTCAGGCTTGAAAGGACCTCTTCTTCTGTTAGGTCTAGTTCCACGTCTTTTATAACTCCATACGATTTGTCAATTTCCATAGTCCTATGGCACCGAAATCCTTTATTTATAAGGCTGCCACTATTTAAAAGCTTCTCGGCACTTTCGTCCTTACTAAATTGTATGATTGCCTTATATCCATTGACATATTTTACTTTAGTAATATCCTGGATTTGTTCTTCTTTAAGTAGTCGGGCCAGTCCAATTTGTTTGGGAAGCTTTTCTTTACTAGATAAGGATACCTCAATTATCTCTTCTGCTATGATAGATAAGTCATCATCGGTACTTAAAGCTATCTTTTTACCTCCTCTTCCTATTCGTGTCCATATCTCCTCTTGATCCCTTATTCTTTCACGTTTCTTCCCACGGTGGGTATTAGAACTCTGCTCCCCTGTTGACTCACTTCTCAAATTTTGCTCCATATCTACCACATTCAAAGTTGTATCCTGCACTTTCACACAGCTAGGGCTATCTTCACATACAATGTCTACATTTTCCCAATTGACGTCGTTAAACTTACTATCGCTACTCATTAACTAATGAAGAATTGAGTAATACACTCCACATTTTCCAATACGAGCGTAAGTTAGGAACCGGTTCGCGTGGTTTCTAAACGACACGTACAATACCAACGGAAGCCGTCGCTAAACTAACTACATGTCTATCAAACAATTTCGACACATCAAGCTAAAATGCTAAAACCCACCAATCCGATCCTCAGGGAAGAGCCCCGTGCCCCTCGGTGGGGATATAAATGGGTAGATTGTCGTCAAATATGTGTATTGTGTAGTGAAGTATGAACATTTTTTCATACTTCAGCGAATTAGGTGCCACAGAAAACCAGCGCTAGTCACCTTTGACTAGCACTTTGCTGAGCTGCAGCCTTTTTCTGTTGTAGCACTCGTATTCATTATGTCATAATGCTATTTTTGTGTTTTCGTTTATCTCTAAATATTGTTTTATCTTTGGGTCATGGTAATTTTGTGTTATAAATAAATAATAAATAAAAATCCTTCAATTAAAAACACAAGTATTATAGTCAAGAACAAATTGCAACTCCCACACTAGGCACAGCCTGTGTCGTGGAAGTCGGGTTATATTTCTATCTGTGGAAACTTTTAATGACTGTCTGTTTTTATATCTGCTTTGTAATATCATGTTTGCTTAGTCACTAGTTTTCCTAAATATTAAATAAATAAATAAATATGTAGTGTTACAATAGAAATAAATGACTTTCACTTTCTAGACGATGAAGCGAAGATGCACCATGGGACTCACTTGAGCACGTCGTCGAAGCTGATCCAGAAGACGCCGTGGTCCCGGTCGGCGTCGGAGGCCCCGGCCGCGGCCTGCACGGCGCGGCGGGCCGCCTCGCTCCAGCGCGGACACCCCAGGGCCCAGGCCCCGCGCCACGTGTAGTGGCCCCAGGGGTTGCGCAGGCGGAGAAGCCGCGTGGGGCCCTCCACCTCCACCACGTCGAGCACCGAGTACGCGTGGCGGGGGCGGAGGCCTAAGCGCTGATACTCCTCCTCGTCGACCTAAGAGGTTAGGTTAGGTTAGGATAGGCAGGCGTTCCCGTGGCCCCGTCCCTTGCGAGTGGGATGGAACACCCCAGGAGTTTTAGTCGGTATACTGCCCTTTTCAGGGCGGGGAGTCTGACATAACCACCGTGCTCCCACGAGCCGGCGGTACCCGTAAAGTGGTTTCTCCTGGGTCAAAAAAAAAAAAAAAAAGGTTAGGCAGGCGGAGAAGCCGCGTGGGGCCCTCCACCTCCACCACGTCGAGCACCGAGTACGCGTGGCGGGGGCGGAGCCCTAACGCTGGTACTCCTCCTCGTCGACCTAAGAGGTTAGTTTGCATGGTGCGAGCGTTATGTTGCGATAAAGATAAGATAAAAATCTGTTTTCAACGTAAACACAAACATTTACATACAAGCACATTCATTGCTTCTGGCCCCACACTAGGATAACCTGTGTCGCTGGTACCAGAAACAGCGACATTACAAACACGTAATTCACAATTTAATTCAAAATTAATCGATTTAATTTATCCAATGCTCAAATTGAGCCCCATTCTGCTGATTACAAAGTCGCAATCTTTTGATTATTTCGCTCCCTGGCGGTTTTTTGATCATGCTGTGGTGGATATGTAGAATAATTTGTCTAAGTTCTGCTTGTAGCTCATGGGCAGTCATAATGTATCTATGGCCTAGTGATGTGACAAGTTGTCAGTGTGTGTCAGTTGTACTCTGTGTTACTATTGTCATTATAATTTTATTGTATGTTTTCTTCTAAGCTAATTAAAGCCAAGTTTCTCGTGGTATTTCTAGTTATTCATGTATCAATTTAATTAGCTTAAGAAAAATGTCTAAAGAAAAACATTCAGGGAATTCTCTTGCAAAATATTTCCGCCCTGACAAATTTGATGTCGATCCGAGTAGTGTAGGCGCTGACGCTAAGTGGACACACTGGCTCTACACTTTTGAAAACTTCCTGGAAGCAGAATCCTCATCATGTACGCCTACATCAGACTTGGTGAAGTTGAAACTACTTGCGAACCACTTATCTGCGAGCAACTACGCCCATATCAAAGAATGTCAAACTTACACTGAAGCGCTTGAGGTACTTAAAAACACATTTACTAAACCTAAAAACGAAATACTGGCGCGCCACACACTAGCTACCAGAAAACAAAAACCTGAAGAAAGTATTTCAGACTATGGTCGAGAGTTACGCCTATTAGCTCAGGATTGCGGCTTCCAAGCTGTGACGGCTAGTGAGCACGAAAGCCAAGCCATACGGGGTGCCTTCATATCTGGCATAACGTCAACTAAAATAAAGCAACGACTCCTAGAAACCCCATCTCTATCATTAGCTGAAGCAATGAAGCTAGCAATAACTCTAGAAACAGCACATAAGGATTCTATGACAATGAGTACTAACAATAATCAAGTTTTAAGTGCTGTTCCAGTGCACGAAAGAGACACTCAGCCTAGTCCTACAGTGAACGACTCTGATGTAATGGCAGCAGCCCCACAACCTTCACAATCATCACTGAAATGTTTCTTTTGTGGCGGCAAAGTTCACAGAAGGATTAAATGTCCTGCATTTCGTGCAGAATGCCAAAACTGTGGCAAAATAGGTCATTTTTCCAAAGTTTGTCGGTCCGCCCCTAAGACCGCCACTGAAACCAATGCGGCCTTGTTCTCTGCTGCATCACCATCTAGCCTACAAAAGGCGACTATCCGTATAGCAGTAAACGACACCTACGCAGATGCTTTAATCGATACGGGGAGCTCCGTGAGTTTTATCGACAGAAACGTAGCTCAGATGATGCGACTCAAACTAAGACCTTACAGACAATCTATATCCCTCGCTTCATTAAGTCACACATCATTTGTTGATGGAATCTGTTTTGCTACTATTACAATCGGCAAGCATGTCTATAAGCAAAAGCCACTTCTTATCGTGAGCAATCTGTGTGCGGATGTCATTGTTGGTCATGACCTACTTAAAGACCATTCAAAATTGGAGCTACAATTCGGTGGTACAAGAGAACCGCTGCAAGTATGCGTGATGGAAGCACAAGTCCCACCAGCGTCAGTTTTCACACATCTATCTGCTGACATTACACCTATAGCTGTAAAATCAAGAAGATACACAGAGGAGGATGAGACATTTATCAAAGAAGAGGTTTCTAAACTATTGGAAGATGGTGTTATCGAACCTAGTATCTCGCCGTGGCGTGCTCAAGTGCTCGTAGCTGGCGGAGGTGCTCACCGAAAGCGTTTGGTTGTAGACTACTCTCGAACAATCAACAAGTTCACGTATCTTGATGCTTACCCCCTACCAAACGTTGAAGCTATAGTATCCAAAGTAGCAAAATATAACATCTTCAGCCAAATCGATCTAAAATCTGCATACCACCAAGTACCTATTCTAGAACGGGAGAAGATATATACTGCATTCGAGGCATGTGGTAAACTTTACCAATTTACACGGATCCCGTTCGGAGTGACCAATGGAGTGGCCGCTTTCCAACGAACACTTGAATTCGTCATTGACCATGAAAAACTTGAAGGGACTTTTGCGTACCTGGACGACGTGACAGTGTGTGGAAAGGACCAGGCCGAACATGATGTGAACCTCAAAAGATTCATGGAGGCATCAACTAAATACAAACTTACAAAAAAAAAAAAAACTTAGAATAAATGCAATTTTAACAAATCGTCTGTCAGCCTTCTAGGGTATACTATATCAAGTAATAAAATGGAACCTGACAAGGATCGTTTGGAACCACTTTTGAAGCTCCCGTTACCGAGCAACGCCGTTGAACTTAAGCGATCTCTGGGCCTATTCGCGCATTACGCTAAGTGGATCCAAAACTTCTCAGCCAAAATTCGACCTCTGGTAAACTGTTGCAAATTTCCAATGGATGAAAACGCACGATCTAGTTTCCAGCTTCTCAAATCTGATATACAAAGGGCGGCGTTAGTGGCTATCGATGAAAAGGAAATTTTGACTGTCGAAACCGACGCTTCTGAGTATGCAATTGCCGCTACGCTTTCCCAAAGAGGTCGACCAATAGCGTTTTTCTCCAGAACATTATCCAGTTGCGAGCGCAAACATGCATCAGTTGAAAAAGAAGCTTGTGCTATAGTAGAGAGTTTGCGAAAGTGGCGACACTTACTTATTTCACGTCACTTTATATTAATCACTGACCAGCAGTCAGTTAGCCACATGTTTAATCAAGATCACACTTCAAAAATTAAAAACGAAAAGTTTGAACGATGGCGCCTGGAGCTATCGTGCTACAAATATGATATTGTTTACAGACCAGGAGTCGAAAATGTCGCTGCCGATGCCCTATCTAGAGTTTGCGCATACCTAGGTACTAATAAACTTCAGGAAATCCACGATGCCTTATCACACCCGGGTATTACACGTATGTACCATTATGTCAAAGTAAAGAACTTACCTTACTCACTAGATGATATCAAATCAATGACGGGCTCCTGCAGGGTATGTGCGGAAATCAAGCCGCGCTTTGCCAAAGCTAAAGGGACTCTTATCAAGGCTATAGCACCATTCGAAAGATAGAATATTGACTTTAAAGGGCCTCTTCCATCAAATACCAGAAACAAATATATCTTAACGGTGATAGACGAATTTTCACGATATCCATTCGCATTTCCATGCAAAGACATGACGTCGGCAACCGTTATTGACTGTCTCAAAAACATTTTTTACATTTTTGGCCAGCCTTTATACATCCACAGTGACCGGGGCTCATCTTTTATGTCGGAAGAGTTGCAAACCTTTCTAAGAAACCACGGTATTGCATCTTCGCGTACAACACCTTACAACCCAGCAGGCAATGGACAGGTAGAAAGGTTAAACGGGACGCTTTGGAGAACTATATAGCTTAATCTAAAGTCCAAGAACCTGCCCATAGAAAACTGGGAGCTTGCCTTGAATCCTGCACTACACTGCGTCCGGTCACTCTTGTGCACTCCTATTAACGCGACACCGCACGAGAGAATTTTCAATTTCCCTCGAAGAACTCCTGTTGGTGAATCGATCCCTTCTTGGCTCATTCCTGGCCCAGTACTTATGAGAAGAAATGTCCGTTCTAAAAACGATCCCCTTGTTGAAGAAGTGGAACTCCTGCACAGCAATCCAACTTACTCGTACGTTAGACGAGCGGATGGCCGCGAATCGACTGTGTCAAATAGGCAACTTGCACCACTGCCGGGGGACGAATGTCCACTAACAACAAACGAATATTCGGACAATGATGAAGAAAATGTGGTACTACCGAATGAAGAGACTCAACTTACCATTCGAGATCATCAAGACGACACTGAGCAAGAACCACAACACTATATGGAGTTGCCACATGAAGAGCCTCGAGTAGACGCTCCGGACCCTCCGCTTCGAAGGTCCGCTAGAACACGGAGACCTCCTAGTCACCTGAACGACTACATTCTTGGCGAAGAAAACATAGATGGGGCGAATGATATGTAATCTCCTTGTATGACACTGGCAGTCATAATGTATCTATGGCCTAGTGATGTGACAAGTTGTCAGTGTGTGTCAGTTGTACTCTGTGTTACTATTGTCATTATAATTTTATTGTATGTTTTCTTCTAAGCTAATTAAAGCCAAGTTTCTCGTGGTATTTCTAGTTATTCATGTATCAACTTTCATACTAGTTCAAAATGTCACATCAAATGTTATGTTCTTCCTTTTATTTCTGACATTCTGACACATGTTATTAAGCAAAACATAATCCTTATTACGAAGCTTGCTCACTCGATCCCGGAACTTGTTTTGAGTTGATTTGAGAAAACACTGACATATGACATTGAGTACATTGACATTCAACAAGCAGAATGTAGATTCTTTACGTTGAAATAAAATTTTTGATTTTGAACCCCATCTTCCACCTTTGCGGACCCGTCCTACCTTCATGTTTCCGCCGCCGCAGCTCGCCCCCATAAGGAAGGAGGCCTGCCTCGAGGAGAGCAGCTGGGCCCACACCAGGTCGCGGTCCAGCTGCTCGAGCGGCGCCGGGCCAGGCCCTCCCCCGCCGCCGCCCGCCTGCAGGGAAACGGATTCGCAGGGCGCCCCGGTGAGGGTGCAAAGACCTGGGGAGAGAGGTCGTCGATCTAAAAGCTGGACAAAAACATACAACATACAGGCACATATCGTTGCTTTTCTTTCCAAACTCGTATCTTAAAAAAGGCAACTTTTCAGGAGAGAAACAGAACTGTCTGTCTTTTTATACAATGGAGTTTCGGTAAAAAATGAAATGCCTGCGAGTGAAGAGGTTACCTTCTATCGCCCTCCCGGAAACGAGAGCCTCGTAGCACCCGTGCAATTTCGCGACAGCTTTCTCAATTAGCGGGACCCAAAGTTGTTTTCTTTTCGCCTGAAACATAAGCATAAACATTTTAACATACAGGCACATACTAAATTGCTTCTGGCCTCACACTAGGATACGCTGTGTCGTGTGAACCAGAAACAGCATCACAAACATGTAAACATCCAAGACCTCGGGTTTCCTTTTAACATAATAAGTAATAACGAACATTTAAACTAGGACGTTCTTAGTAAAAGAGAAGATATTTGCAATAAGGCCTCCAATAGGCTATTTGACAGTGTGAAAAAAACCGTATTATTTATACTTATTCGTATAAATTTATATGCCCCGCCCACTGCCACTTCAACTTACTCATCCGGTGGGCTATGTCGACGACTTTTATCGACGACGACACACCACCTCATAGCTTCTGAATTAGGAGGTGAAAAACATCACAATTCCCTTAATAAGGAAAACACATGATGCTCCTTCTTGTTACACGGTAGGAAGTCGTCCAAGTGACAGTGACCCAGCAGCCATCTTTCAAATTTCAAGTCAACTTACGAATTTGCAAGTAGGTAATTTATCTTTTTTATTGTTTCTTATGACCTCTATAGCACTACCCTTTACTCTTTCCACATCACCCATGGTTAGCTGGTAGAAAATACTTTATAGTATTAAGCTCGCCCTTGTACAGAACACTGTTTATTGTGCAATAAAGAATTTTTCATTCATTCATTCATTCAACTTACTTTATTTACACAACTGGTATGCATACTGTGTAAAGTATAATCATACGTTTAGTCTTATAGCGCATTAGTTTAAGCTGTAATGCTGTAAGATTTTGTTTAAGAATATATTATTAAAAAAAAAAATACCGCCTTACCCGCCACAATAAAGCTCAAATATTCTCAGCTTTATTCCTAAGCAATTTGAGTGTTATTTCGATTACCTGAGAATAAAGAGAATCGACGACCTCTGTGGCGTAGTGGTTAGTGCATCTGCTTACCATGCGAGAGGAGCCGGGTTCGATCCCCGGCTGGGGAAAAAAAAAACTCCAGGTCTTGGATGTTTACATGTTTGTGACGTCGCTGTTTCTGGTTCCCTCGACACAGGGTATCCTAGTGTGGGGCCAGAAGCAATGTATGTGCCTGTATGTAAATGTTATAATGTTGTTATTATAAAAAAGATGCCCCTTCTTGTGTTACACGGCAGCAAGTCGTCCACAGTGACCGTGACCCAGCGGCCATGTTTACACAACTGGAACTTTTACGTAGAAAGCCTTACATGCCACATCGATGCCTGAGTACTCTCAGCTTTATTTCCAAGCAATTAGAGTGTAATTTCCCTTACCTGAGAATAAACAAGATGCCCCTTCTTATTGCACGGCAGCAAGTCGTCCAGAGTGACAGTGACCCAGCAGCCGTCTTTTAAATTTTAAATCTTTATTTCAATTTAAATTTAGATATTTGTTTCAATAAACGTTGTTACTAAAAACTAAAATGCAAAGGGATAGCTTATATATTAAATACTTTATACGCAGAACGCCTTACACGCCATATTGAATGGCCATATTGAACTCTAATATTCTAAGCAATATTTCCAAGTAATTAGAATGTAATTTCCCTTACCTGAGAATAAACAAGATGCCCCTTCTTGTTACACGGCAGCAAGTCGTCCACAGTGACAGTGGCCCAGCGGCCATCTTCACACAACTTTACTGGAGCTTTTAGGCAGAAAGCTTTACACGCCATATCGAAGCCTGAGTACTCTTAGTTTTATTTCGAAGCAATTTGAGTGTCATTTCTTTTACCTGAGAATAAACAAGATGACCCCTTTTGTTGCATGGCAGCAAGTCGTCCACAGTGACAGTGACCCAGCGGCCATCTTTGCACAACTGGAGCTTTTACGCAGATAGCCTCACACGCCACATCGAAGCCTGAGTACTCCCAGCTTTAATTCCAAGCAATTAGAGTGTAATTTCCCTTACTTGCGAATAAACAAGATGCCTCTTCTTGTTGCACGGCAGCAAGTCGTCCACAGTGACAGTGACCCAGCGGCCATCTTCACACAACTTTACTGGAGCTTTTAGGCAGAAAGCTTTACACGCCACATCGAAGCCTGAGTACTCTTAGTTTTATTTCGAAGCAATTTGAGTGTCATTTCTTTTACCTGAGAATAAACAAGATGACCCCTTTTGTTGCATGGCAGCAAGTCGTCCACAGTGACAGTGACCCAGCGGCCATCTTTGCATAACTAGAGCTTTTACGCAGATAGCCTCACACGCCATTTTGAAGCCTGAGTACTCCCAGCTTTATTTTCAAGCAATTTGAGTGTAATTTCCCTTACCTGAGAATAAACAAGATGCCCCTTCTTGTTGCACGGCAATAAGTCGTCCACAGTGACAGTGACCCAGCGGCCATCTTTGCACAATCGCAACTGGTATGCGCCCACGCTGGGCTCGCCGCGGACCAACACGCCACGGACGAGCGAGGAGCGCTCCGCTAACACGGCGAGTGCTGAGAGGAGCCAGCAGTTGCCGAGGACGCCTGCGGACAAGGGAGGATTATATTGTTATAAAATTTTCGCGAAGAATCGCTCATAGCCTCGGCTGCCTGAGTGATCTTATACGATCACGAAGGTTAAGCAACTAGTGGCATTTTTCCGAGCGATTCCGCGCTTCGCAAGGCACTTTAAGCAGTTGGTGCCGGCTGCCGTCGATAGATAGCAGTCGTTAAGCTAAGTCAGAGGCCTTAGGGCGGCTTGAAAACTACAAGCCTCCACCAATCCGGACTTGGCCCCCATGGTGGAGTTTGGCCTATACTTTCTCAGGAAACAGACCCGTGCCCCGCGGTGGGGACATAATGGGTTGATGTCGAAAGATTTTCTAAGATGTTTATCGGGCTTTTGCTATGACCGACAGGGTAGGATTATATTGGATACCACTTTAGTTTATAAGGCTTTTGCTGTGCCCGACAAGGTCGATAGTGATTCACATTATCTGTCGTTTATGATCATAATAAACTTATGACTGCAATATAGTATTATCTTATCTTAAATATTCTTATCTTATCTTATTAAATATTGAGCTATTTCCTCAGAAAAGAAAACCCTAAATTCCTAGCTTTTTTACGCTACAATCAAATTATCAGAGTCATAATTCCTTTTTTATGTACAATAAAGTGTTCCAATCTATCTATCTGAGTAAGTTGACCTTACCTTGTGATATATCCGAAGGCCGTGGCTACCTAAAAGCAGCCGGTGGTCCTGATCCACGTGAATCTGCTGTCAGTGCGTGGCCGCGTGGCACTCGGTGGCCGAACCACCGTAGAAAATAATGAACTATTTCCTCAGAAAAACACCCTGAAATTCCCAGCTTTTTTTACGTTACAATGAACAGGGTAAGTTCACCTCACCTTGTGATATATCCGAAGGCCGAGGCTCTTTAAACACTAGCCAGGGCAGCCTGTGGTCCTGGTCCACGTGAATCTGCCGCGGTCTGAGCCAGCGCGTGGCCGCGTGGGACTCCGTGGCCGAACCACCGTAGTAAATATGAAGCTATTTCCTCAGAAAAAAACCCTGAAATTCCCAGGTTTTTTTATGCTACAATAAACAGGGTAAATTCACCTCACCTTGTGATATATCCGAAGGCCGAGGCTCTCTGAACACTAGCCAGGGCAGCCTGTGGTCCTGGTCCACGTGAATCTGTCGCGGTCTGAGCCAGCGGGTGGCCGCGTGGGACTCCGTGGCCGAACCGCCATAGTAGAGGGAGCGCGGGGACGCTGGGAACGACTCGTCCACGTACGGTTCGCCCGTCTGGAAATAATTGTAACCAGTTATTCCATCGTTGGACAAAAGGTCATAGCCCACTTACACGACTCTGCTCCCACCCGGCAAAAATAATATCATTCAAATATGGGCTTTAAACTTGGACAGCACTAATTTATGATGCCAATGTAAAATATATCTAAACAGCAATATTTAAAGCCCATATTTGAATGATATTATTCTTGCCGGGTGGGAGTAGAGTCGTGTAAGTGGGCTATGACCTTAACGCGGTCAGAGTGGTGGCCGAGGATGTGTTAAAGCTAGGACTGTCTCGGGATCTTGATTAAAACCCAGTAGATTGAGGATATTCAGTATAATCAGCAAAAAGTAATTTATCGGCGCGGACGCAGTCCCGCTAGTTTGACAGCTTGTAGAAGAGAGCTGTGAAAACCACAGATTACACAGACTTAAAATTTTAAAAAAATATTGACACCGTAGAACGTAGACGCATCGGCGTGAACAGGACAAGGCAACGCGTTCAGTTCACGTCCATGGTGGCGATTACTGCGCGTGAATAAGTTGTGCATTAAGGCAAGGCCAAACCAATGCGTTCAGCCCGCGTCTGCGTTGGCGATCATTTGTTGTGTACGAACTTGTAGCGCCGTGTTCACATCGATGCGTCCTCTTGATCGCTAAAAGTTCGTACATAAAAACTGATGGCCTCGGCGTACGCCACCGCGGACGCGAGTTGGGCGCGTTGGTTTGGCCAAGCATTTAGTTCGCATAGTAAGGCGTTCACCGGTTGTTTGTCACTACAATGCTGTCTGATACAGATAGTGAAGTTGAAGTATTATTTTTGTCTGTATTATTGAAAACGAAGAGGAACAAGAAGTACTATTTCGTGTCTTATGGGGGCTCATGTCAAAACCGCCAAGTATTGGTTGTAACAGTTGTAAATCCTCACCGCAGCGCATTGTGCTAAAACTTCTTGCCACTGCGTCCACGCGTGACTTTCTTCTCTGATCCTCAGTATTTCCATCGGTGTGCTTTCTTGCCTTTCACTATCCGATCCCTCCGCTGAAACAAAAATTTAGAAAATCATTCAATGCGTCAATCACACGCACGTTCGCACGCACGCACGCACGCACGCACACACGCACACACGCACGCACGCACACACATATTTGTTTTCGCTGTTAGTGTCCTTAATAAAATACTATTTTTTTATTATCCTGTACCTATTTAGCTAAAAAGCGAATAAATGATTAAATTATTATGAAGTCAGTTTAAGGAAACTGAAAAAAAAGTAAGTAAGTTTAAGTTTAGTAGTAAGTTTTTGTTTAACCCGTCGCGCGCTTTATGGACCCACGGGTGTCCGGAACAAATTTTCTCCCAACGCGTCTTATGGACACACGGGTGTCCACAAGAATTCTCTCCTATTGGCCGACGAATTAGTTCCGATTTTGATTCGGAGGCCACCTAGATTGTAACTAATTTTGTTCCTTTGGTTTATAATCTATGCTCAATTGTCATCAACAAGCCCCAATTCGGAACGAAAAATTAAAAAAATCGAAAACTAAAACTTGTGTCGGTCCAATCCGCCATAATGGATTTCGCAAAGTTTTTTGTGCTGGAGTGCTGTGACAAAAAATGAGTTCCCGAAGGAAACGGTGAGTATTCCAATAAGATTCTTATATAGAATTACTGAGTATAACATGTAGAAGGTGCTAAAAGTAATATTATGGCAAAAAGTGGTAAAACAATTAGTAGAAAGTCAACGAAGTTTTGAAGTACCCAAATTGTCGGCGTTTCACCACACGGATTGTGTTATTTTTTATCCATTGTGATTCCATTTGTGATTAGCAATACTTATTAGATCGACTATTGTTTATTTAGATACTGATTACGACAAATAGTTCATGATTTTACACAGCTAGTAAAGTTTTATATCACTCGAAAGGGAAAAAGCCGGTGCCGTGTGCCAAAAGTAACGTTAGCAAACAACATTTTTTTGACTCGTTTAGGTTGGGGTGTAGATCTATCTATATAGGGCGCCAAGGAAAGAAAAAGCTAGGCTGGTAGAGGTGTAGATAAAAAGCCTGTTTCGAAAAAAAAAATGAAAAATTTTGACTCATAAAATTTCTCATACTTATAAAATTTTTGTGAACATATTTTTTCGAAATTTTTTTTTTCGGAATCGTGTAGTGCTGCTCATTGCCATCACTTTTGGTCAGATACCTTTTTCTCGGGCACCTCACCGATTTCGAGATATACGTCTAAACGATGTTTTTTCGACAACTTTTTTTTTATTCAGAATCGTGTAGTACTGCTCATTGCCATCACTTTTGTTCAGATACCTTTTTCTCGTGCACCCCACCGATTTCGAGATATACGTCAAAACGATGTTTTTTCGACAATTTTTTTTTAGTTCGGAATCGTGTAGTTCTCCTTGTTGTCATCACTTTTGGTCAGATATTTTTTCTTCGCGCACCTCACCGATTTCAAGTTAAAACGATTTTTTTCAACTATTTTAATTTTGTATTTATTTTTAGATTGAGTGCGCTGAGACTAGGGTCGGGGTCGCGATCGCGATCGCGGTCGGTGACGCCTACGCCCGGGGGTCAGCGGCCCTCCGCTGCCCGACGGGCACTGCTAATGGGCCTGGCCCTAGAAGGCCCAGTTCGTGAGCCCAGGGAGCAATCCCTCCCAAGACCTTCGTGAGTTTAATATAAGCATACTTTTTAACCAACTTAAGAAAAGGAGGATGTTGTTGATTCGCCGGATCCTATTCTATTTTTTATGTACCTTCCCCGATTACTCGAAGGCGCCTAAACCAATTTGGAAAATTCTTTTCATGTTTGAAAGGATATACTTTCAGATTACCTACTTCCGTAGAGAATTTTATTGAAACCGGTTCAGTAGTTGAATTTTTAAATCAAAATTATTATACATAATTTAAAAATAACTCAACTTAAAAAAAAAGGAAAACCGCTAAATACTGACTATTCCAAATGAATCCGTATCTTTGAGGCAACAAGATGTCTTTCATTATCTTTGAGCTGTTTTCTTTTTCAAGACTGTTCTACTTTTTTTGTCACTAAACACTATTTAATTTTTGTTGTTGCTAAAACTACAATTATACCGTTTTCTATTTTCAGCTCTCCTAAAGCCCTTTGTGTGCAGCAAACACCAGGGGGCTCTTTTCGTGTGAGTGACCCGGTAAGGTCTATTGGTATCCACCAAACGCCAGAGGGTACGTTGAAGCTGAACGAGCCCAGCTTGTGAGTATTTTTTTGGAGTTTTATCATAGAATTTGTCATTTTCATAGCGACGAAGGAAAATCTTATAAGGAAACAAACATCAGAAATAAAGGGCATCTAAAATTAGCGACGGGTTTGCTCATGCTAATCATATCGAAGGCAAAATAAGTGTTTATCCTTCTGTTACTTCTTGGGAAAGAGCATAAAATCTGTGGCTTGGTGCTAATAGTGCCAATGTCAGTAATCCCCATCCTCACTGCAGCCCGTTTAAAACTAACAAATTTTACTATACCGGTAGAAAGTCATACACCTTACCATTGGCCTCTTTACATCTTATCTTTGAAAATATTGTCGTTACACTTACGCCCTTTCAGCATAAATAAATATATACATTTTTCAATACTTTGGCATCAAAAGCAGATTTTGGGCAAAATCTGACTTTGGCCCTTTTAGCACCAGGCCACAGAAATAAAGTTTTGTGTTGTTGTTTTATACCTTTTTATTACTTGTGACAGATGAATCGTTATAAGTTTCAGTCTACAATTATGTCTTTGTTTGCAGCCCCGAAGCCGTCGTCGAGATTGTCGAGGCGATGGATCTCGACGACGAAGAGGCCGAGGAAGCTCTGGAAGCTACTCCTTGGCACTTGAAGCGGTGGATCCAAGACTTAAACCAACAGACTCAGCTATGCACCTCGTCTAAGCCCCTCACGCCGAGTACTTCTGCGGAGGCAATCGTTGTGAATGTTCCAGGTATTGTTAATGTTCCCACGCAGAATCCTAGCAATACTGCGAGCAGACCCAACGATGACTCTGCTCAAGACATTCGTCCGTCAGTGTCGGGAATGACGGGTTCTGGTAGAATAAATACTAGGCGTGAGGACAGCGAAGGTAGCGCATTAGATAGCGACTTCGACGACGAGTTCGACGAAGCCGGTATAGAATCCGCTGCTTTAGCACGACTCGGAGTAGAGAGGGGCATACCTGACAGTGACGATGAATTAGAAGAGCCTATTCGAAATATAATAGAAGCTGTTGAGGAGGGAATGGATGACGAAGCTGACCGTCTTCTTGGCGTGTCTAATAGTTATTCCTGGGAAGAGGACTTTGATTTATTCAGGGGTGTTCCTGAGATATTCTCGGGGCCTACTCCTGGGCCAATCAAGGACTACGATATGCCTTATGATGCTTTTACTGACATCTGGAGTAACAACATCATGGAGCATATCGTCCGGGAGACTAATAGATACGCGAAGATGACCATAGATTCGAAAAAAGCCGCAGGAACATTGAAATCATCATCTCGTCTACATCAGTGGGTTGACACTAATGTAGAAGAAATGATGATTTTATTTGCGGTTTTTATGTATATGGGCATAGATTCAAGGTCATCACAAAATGAGTATTGGAGGGCAAATGATTACTTAGAAATGCCCAAGTTCAGGCAATTGTTGACTTACAGTCGGTACATTCTTTTAAACAAATTCCTCCATTTTGTTGATAACGCTGATGTAAGTCAGAGTTCTCAACAAAGTGGAGGAAACTTTTCAAAGAAATTGGCGAAATTGCAGCCTGTGATCTCCCATCTTGGAGAAAAATTTTCTTCTCTCTACAATTTGTCAAAGGAGATTGCGATTGACGAGTCCTTGACTCTATTTAAAGGCCGCTTGTCATGGGTACAGTCAATTAGAACAAAAGCCGCACGTTTCGGCATAAAATCGTACGAGCTTTGCGAGTCTCGAACGGGCTACCTCTATAAGTTCGAGATTTATACGGGCAAAAACACTGAGCATGAACCCAGTGTACCTGCACTCAGTGTTGATTTGGCCGGGAAGAGTACTCAGGTGGTACTCGATTTATTGAAAGACTTGCAAGGTCTGGGGCACTGCGTTACGATGGACAATTTTTATAATAGTCCAGCGTTAGCGCGGTACCTAAAGACCTTGCAGTTTGATTGTTTGGGAACTTTGCGTACAAACCGAAGGAACGTGCCTGAATCCATTAGTAAGATTCGTAAGAACGTGGCTAAAGGTACGATCATAGCTCGCCACTGTGGAGATGTTTCCATAATTGCGTGGAAGGACTCCAAAGTGGTGACTATGATCTCCACCTACCATAACGACGAAACTTACACTGGTTCAAAGGCAGGTCAACCGTTAGTGAAACCTGTATGCGTGAGAGACTATAACAATACAATGGGAGGGGTTGACCTGAAAGATCAAAAACTTTCCATGTATTTGTTGGAGCGAAAGCGATGCCTGAAATGGTATGTTAAGATTTTTAAGAGGCTGCTGAACGTAAGCGTTCACAACGCTTACATAATGTACGCGAGTTCTTTGAAACGGCGCGACAAACTTCCAATGACGCATCGTGAGTTTCGCTATGACCTCGCGAAATCTCTGGTTGACAGACACCGTCCTCTTCAACCGCAGGTTAGGGAGCAGGTTGACGAACTCACGAGGCTGAGGAGAGATGTCCTGCATGAGCCAAAGTATATCTCTGGTAGGAATTTTCGTAAGCGCTGTGTTGTTTGCTTTCGGCAGGGAATCGAAAAAAAGGTTCACTCACAGTGCGCCACTTGTGAACAGTTCATGTGCTTTGAGAACTGTTGGAGAGAGTGGCATTCTCTAACAGAGCTCAAAGGACAAGAACGTGGACGGAAACGGAGGCGCACTTGAGCGTACTTTTTTATTGAGTAAGAATGGCGAGTGAAAGCGAGATTTGAATGTCCTACGGTTTGTATTCATATTGTTAAATAATCTTTTCAATAAACGGGCCAGTTCTTGGTTGTACCATATTGTAATAAATTATGTATAGTTTGTGTATATTTGTTTTCTCCAATCGTCGTTTTGATATGACGAATCCAACCCATGTACAGATTGACAGCCTTTGTGCCTGCGGCTTTTCATTTTTTGCCTGCTCGGCGGTTCTCGACTTTTATTGTATTTCGGTAGGTTTGGCTAGTTTTTCTAGGTTATTTGTAATTTTTTTTTAAATATGTCTGTTTATTTTTAAAATGTAATCTTCGTTTTGATATGACCAATCCAACCCACATACAAGATTTACAGCCTTTGTGACTGGGGCTTTTCATTTGGTGCCTACTTGGTTCACGACTATTATTGTATTTCGGTTGGTTTGGATTTTTATGTGTAAACTTTTTAAAATAGATGTGTTTTTTGTAAATAGCAGCAGGAAGTTAATGTAAATATATCTGTTTGTTTTTAAAATGTAATCCTCGTTTTGATATGACCAATCCAACCCACATGCAGATTTACAGCCTTGGTGACTGGGGTTTTTAATTTGGTGCCTGCTAGATTCACGACTGTTATTGTATTTCGGCTGGTTTGGCTTTTTTTGTGTAAACTTTTCAAAATCTATTTTTTTTTGTAAATAGCAGCAGGAAGTTGTTGTAAATATATGAGTTTGTTTTTAAAATGTAATCCTCGTTTTGATATGACCAATCCAACCCACATACAGATTTACAGCCTTTGTGACTGGGGCTTTTCATTTGGTGCCTACTTGATTTACGACTATTATTGTATTTCGGTTGGTTTGGCTTTTTTTGTGTAAACTTTTCAAAATCTATGTGTTTTTTGTAAATAGCAGCAGGAAGTTGTTGTAAATATATGAGTTTGTTTTTAAAATGTAATCCTCGTTTTGATATGACCAATCCAACCCACACACAGATTTACAGCCTTTGCGACTGGGGCTTTTAATTTGGTGCCTACTTGGTTCTGGACTAGTATTATATTTTGGTTGGTTTGGCTAACTTTTCTAGGTTATTTTTAATATTTTTGTGCAACATTTTTAAAATGTACGTGATAAAATTGATTAAAAATTTGTAGTTTTTTTTTCCCTGTAGTTGTCCCTGTTGTTTTCTTTCTTTTAAAATCCTGCACCAGAAATTTTCAGAGTTCGCTCAATAGACGTCTGAGCGTTCAGTCATATTAGTACAGTGGGCCACACGTTAGGATACCCCTTTTTGTTCAATTGACGCCTTTATGCCGCGCGTGGTTAGAGCTGCCATGGGGTATCTGTGACTGTGGCCCACCGTACCTAATATAAAAACCTCGCCCAGTACACATCTACACCCATCTATCTATATACCAAAATTCAATACAATCGATTCAGCTGTCTAGGCATGAAAGCGTCATAAACAAATTTACTTTCGCATTTATATTAGGTTAGGATAACTCTGTTAGTACGACAGATGACCAAAATGTTTGTATCTTAGCAATCTGAAATCGTGTAAAAAAGTTTTCAGACATATTTGTCATATTACTATGATGCATGGTTTTGGTCGTCATCTTTCGAACTAAGTAATAAATTTACGTTTATTTATTCAAATGCAAAACATTTAGAAACAGTGAATAGTTGGCAGTGATTCATAATTTCAATATAAAATTAATTAGTGATGATAAATGATTAGAAAACCAATTTCCTATATCGTTGATTTTAATTTTTTTTGGCAACGGTACACATTCTCAGTCACGGGCCGCGAACAAAATGGCGCGCGTCTTTTGTTTTGTTTTGTCGCGGAGAAATGTTGATTACGGATCTAGTATTGCATTTGAATGTGTGATTATCACTGTGATCGGTAGTTTACATTGTGGTCTCCAAACTTACAGTGCAAGTTTTAGCTAAAGTGAATTACAAAATGGGCAATGTGTGTATAAGTGAATGTGCGCAAACAAAAAATGTGAAAAACAAAACTAAATCGTGGTGAAACAGGGACATGTAAGTATTTACAGCACACAAAACCTTCATAAAAGGATAGGAAATTTTATAAGGAAAACAGTGATATATGAATCGTAACATATAATTACATTATTTTAACAAAATTAACTAAATTTCGGAGGGCCTCTGAAAGTCTTTTTAGTTTTGCAAAATGGCCCGACACTTCGAGCAAAATCTAGCCTGGGGGGCCCATCGTTCGACGGGTTAAAGACACAAGATGGGTAAAGTGATAACTGGGTAGAAAACAAGTTTAGTGACGTCTGTCTCTAGAAAATATTATATGAAGTAAGGGCTTGACCGGCTCCTACAAAATCCATTTTATTTGCCTCATTAAATTCTACAGACGTCTACCTATATTTAGGTAATTTTGGTAATATAATATTAGGTAATATAAGGTAAATTTGCTGATTTTCGGCGGTATGGCGACCATTTGGAACCGTCCGAAAAGTATGCCATGGTGATTTTTGCAAATGGCTGCACGACGATAATTAACTGTGCAAAAATTAGCCTGGTACAAATGTTTGAATATTTTTTTTTTAATTAACGCATTCGCGTCGTTATGGCGGGCTGTAAGTCACACCGGAGAAGTATGGCATGACACTACCGCCTACTTGTTTTTTATGGACTATCGGAAAATACTAAAATTTTTGTTGTACAAATCGTTTGACACTCGTAATTTGTCCGACGAGTTCGACTAACGCCCACGCGATTGGGCCGCCGGTACCAGCGCTCTGACCATCATTTTTCTATTTGTCATTGCGTACTAAGACCCCTGAAGAACCGCCATACTGGTACAAATGACCAAGTAATTTGAATCGGTAGTTTCAGAAAGAACATTAGTCACAACCTGCTTACTTTTCAGTAGACATAAAAAATTGACCCCTGAGTGGGACTACTGTTGTTTTTGCGTCTACTGAGACGTAGTACGTACACGTAGTTCAATTGACATTCATTGGGCTAATGTTCTTTATATAGGGATCTGTAGATCTACCCTCAAGGATACCATAGACAACAATAAGTCAATCACACAAAATTTGGACTAATGTTCTTTCTGAAACTACCGATTCATTTGTGTCACTATCTCCCGGTCTAACAGTGATTATAAACCAGTCTGGCAAGACCCTCTAAGGCTCTACTCACGAGACTCGTCGTCGTCCAAGATATACTGGTCGGGCGCCGGCGGCAAGAGGCGCGCGCGCGGCGACTGACACATCTCACAAGCCGCCGCTGACGATGAATTTGTATAGGTACACTCCGAACATGACCACTCGGAAGTTTCAGCTCTGGAAAAGAGAAAAGAAAGATGTTTATTTATTTATTTATTTATTTAATGTTAGGGAAATCGACAGCGACATCAGAACAAAATACTTAACACCTAAATTAATAATATGGCCAATTACAGATTTCCACGAAATTACTTAAAAATTTGGTTTCTTCTTATCTTAGAAGAATTTCAGTATGACATTGTTACATTGTATCAATTAACTTAAATTATTTTAGTGTTTAAATAAACCTTATTCCAAATCAGAAAAAAGAAATAGAAGTTTGTCTCACAGTGTGTGGTGAGTCTTTACTGTGTACAGCCCTACGACCTAAGTCTTGGGATCAATGGTTTAGAGCAGGAAAAGAGGGGAACAAATATATTTAAGGTTAATGGTAATCGTTATCTCTATATAAGATAAAAAGTACGAAAATATATTTTACTGCGCTACTATATGCTTCGCAAGGTACGTTAAGCAGTTGGTGCCGGCTGCCGTCGATAGATGGCAGTCGTTAAGCCAAGTCAGAGGCCTTTAGGGGCGGCTTGAAAACTTCTGACAGTAAGACCAGCCACTAGTCTTACAAGCCTCCACCAATCCGGACTTGGCCCCCGTGGTGGAGTATGGCCTATACCTTCCTCAGGGAAGAGACCCGTGCCCCTCGGTGGGGACATAATGGGTTGATGATGAAAGTATGTATTGTGCGATTTATATAGTGCAATGCCTAAGGCTACTTGTAAATAAATAAATAATAAAATTAAGCATCATTTGTAACTATTGTCAATATTTAGGACAATGCTCATTGAACCAACTTATATATCCACCTACGTTCCACAAATAAAGGATTTTGTATTTGTAGTTGAAAAAACCGCGTTACGCAGAAGCATTCCAATCTCGAATTGTATCGTTACAAATAAGACTGCGTTTTAATAACATTCAAGAGAAAACTTTCAAGAGAAACGTTAAGTTTAGTCCCAAATAGCTACAAAAGCTGCGTATCTACTGGGTGTTGATTTGTATACTTTAATTCGACTCTGGGTTGGCTATTTACATGATACTGAAGCAAAAAAAAGGTTTTTTAGTGAAAATCACCTATAAATCACAAAGTTATATGGCTTAGCTTCTATCGTTTGCACATGACGGGGGGTATCGCGGGGCGGGGCGGGAGAGTGAGCCCACACGCTCTCCGTCGGCGCTGCAAAACCGGGGATTTTAGGTGATTTTTACTAAAAAAAAAAATTTTTTTTTTTTTTTTGCATCAGTATCATGTAAATCACCACCCCTGAGTCGGATAAAACTGTACAAATCAACACCCTGTATTTTAGGAGGCTCACTTGGATTCCGCTGGCGGTGTTTTGTGCTTCGCCCCTCGCCTCGGCAGCGCTGGGGTGTGTCGCGGAACGCGGCGGGGCGACGGGCTGCGACCGGCTGTGAACGAAGAGTCTCAAATGAGATTTTAACGTGTAATAAAGATATTTATTTGTCAAACATGAATTTGAAGATCATGGCACATAGTCAAATGTTTGTCCTGCCCTTCCTATTAGCCTGTTAGCGGTCGAAAAACCGAGGGTTAGTCTCGCAGAGATTAATCTACGAAGAAGAACGTAAGAACGAAGAGTCTCAAATGAGATTTTAACGTGTAATAAAGATATTTATTTGTCAAACATGAATTTGAAGATCATGGCACATAGTCAAATGTTCGTCCTGCCCTTCCTATTAGCCTGTTAGCGGTCGAAAAACCGGGGGTTAGTCTCGCAGAGATTAATTTAATTTCAATTTTATTTATTGCAAGTAACAAAGACTCCTTGTGGTTAGTACGCAGACAAACGTGAGGTTAGTATAGTATGCAGACAAAATTAAAACAATGTTAGTAAGTGCTTAAGAAAAGTATTTTTTTTACATTATACTTACGTGTTACTATTATATTAATTTGTAATTTTATTTAAATACATGGGTTTAATAAATCAATAAATAAATTTTCCATTTCATTTAATTTATTAATCAATTCATTATAATTACATTACGAGTAGATTAATACTCATTAATAATGTATTGATTAAATAAATTAGATTGCGTCGATTGTACGAGCTGTAAGAACTGGAAATAGCGCTGGTGACATCAAACATTGATCCAATAACCAATGGAGACAAAAGGTTCTTGAGTGGAGACTAAATACCTGAAGCGTAGGACTAAATTCAGCGTAAGTAGCCAACCAGCTCGAACCGACTACCTGAAGTAGATTGCTTGCCAGCATAAGATTGTCTAAGCACAAAAAGAAGTGGCATGTTGGCACTTATCCAGCCCTTATATTACGTAACTTTACACTCAATCGGGTTTAGCATTTAAAAAAACTCGAATGAGTCAAAATAAGAATGTATATGACAGTACGAGCAGGAGTATTCTCATACTCCTACTAGGTATCTCAAAAGGGAACAAAAGGGCTAAATCAGACAACGCCATACAGTGGAGTGGACGACCGACCTCTGTGGCGCAGTGGTCAGCGCATCTGCCTACCATGCGAGAGGTCCCGGGTTCGACACCCAGCTGCAGACAAAAAAAAGTAACCCAGGTCTTGGATGTTTACATGTTCGTGACGTCGTTTCGGGGTCCCACGACACAGGGTATCCTACTGTGGGGCCAGAAGCAATGTAATGTGCAACGCAGATCAGAGCTCGATGCTAAAGCCGCGTTTTCACGGTCTTAGTGCGCTCGGACCGAGTGCGCCATCCGAGTAAACTAATGCTTCTGGTTGGACGGTTTTTCGCCACGACACTAAAATGGCCAATCAGAAGCATGAGTTAACTCGGATGGCGCACTCGGTCCGAGTGTACTAAGACCGTGAAAACGCGGCTTAAGCGAGACCAGCTTAAGGCCCGACCACCCGCGGCCATACACTAAATACAATTACGTCGGAGGGGCGCTAACGTGCAGCAAATGTGGACGCAAATTCTCCGCCAAAATTGGCTATATCAGCCACTTGAGAGCACATGCGCGACACTCTGAATAGTCAGACCCCAGTCGCTGTGGCCGAATACGGTCCGGATTCATATCGACGGTTAAAAGGTAATAGGGCATAAGCGACATTTTGGCCCAAAATGACTTTTGAATGCCATCTTACTTAAAAAAAAAACTGAGTCGAATGTGCTTACTCCCGCGGCTCTACGATACAAAAAAGTCATCGTAGAGCCGCGGGAGTAAGCGCATTCGACGCAGATTTTTTTTTAAGTAAGATGGCATTCAAAAGTCATTTTGGGCCAAAATGTCGCTTATGCCCTATTACCTTTTAACCGTCGATATATAGACTTACAGCTGGCGACAGAGTTGGTTTCCGTGGTGGAGGTCGGGATGCCGTGCTTGGGGACGGGCGGAGTCTTACAGGCGAGACAGAGACTCGCGGACATTGGATTACGAAGTGTACAGGAGCTGCAAGACCTGGAAATGGTATTACGGTGTATTATCTTGATTAAAAAATACAGTATCCTCATCATCATCATCGACCCATTATGTCCCCACCGAGGGGCACGGGTCTCTTCCCTGAGGAAGGTATAGGCCATACTCCACCACGGGGGCCAAGTCCGGATTGGTGGAGGCTTTTAAGACTAGTGACTGGTCTTATGCCTGGGCCGCACTCATCGCGATAACATTCGGGCGATAAACTTCGTGTTCGGTCCACGGCGAGTCCTCGCGGCCACACAATGCGCGATGTAAAGTTTATCGCGATGTGCAAGCGATGTCAAATGCAAAAAAACAAAATGGACGCCGCGGTTGCTCTGTATTTTATGGCAGCAAATAATGATTTTTTACATTTATGTCGTAGTTATTATTTATTTATCGTAGTTTGCAATATATTCTAAAATTTTATCATTACTCCAATCCATAACTCTGTGAAATAACACGTCCGCCACGTTTGACAGGTGTGGCCGCTCAAGCGAAGTTCATCGTGATAAAACTCTTTGATCTGTGAAAGTTTACCGACAGCTACGCGAAGTCCTGACGAAGCTCCGAAGTATACGCGAACACTTGGCTAAACACATCACGATAGCCCGAATCTTCGGGTTATCGCGATGAGTGCGGCCCAAGGGTTACTGTCAGAAGTTTTCAAACCGCCCTAAGGCCTCTGACTTGGCTTAACGACGCCATCTATCGACGGCACTAGTCTTACAAGCCTCCACCAATCCGGACTTGGCCCCCGTGGTGGGATATGGCCTATACCTTCCTTAGGGAAGAGACCCGTGCCCCTCGGTGGGGGCGGGTCTTATTCTTTCTCCCGAATAGTTAGTTACCTTACGTCAGTCAAGTTCTAACAGTGCGAAAGTCATTTTTGGCCGTTTCGACGTTTCGATGCCATTGGATGAAGAAAAGTGGCGCGATCTTTCCGTCCAATCTTATCAATCAATCTTATTTTATCTTCCAATAAGTTGATTTTAAATACTTTTCCCAAATAATGTACACCTCTAATGTAGCTAATTGAAATTTTACACAGTTTTTTCGCTCTCCTGTAAAGTTGTCATTTTTTACTTACGCACTGTTAGGGACTCCACACACGGCGGCTATAATATACATTACATCCCGGGATGTATAGCTTAGAGACCGCTCAGTACCTTTAAGATACGAAGATGTAAAGATGTATATTATAGCTGTCGTGTGTGGTATCCTGACGATTTCTATGGAAAGATGTAATGAGATATATCGTGCTATAATATACATCTTTACCTTTTAGCCGCCCTGTGTGGAGTCCCTTAGAACTTAACTGACGCTTTGTCGGTTTTTCTAAGCGGAACGACGCGACGATATGACACACTTCTAACGAACGATAACGACCTCTGTGGCGTAGTGGTTAGCGCATCTGACTACCATGCGAGAGGTCCCGGGTTCGAATCCCGGCTGGGGACAAAAAAAAATCCCAGGTCTTGGATGTTTACATGTTTGTGACGTCGCTGTTTCTGGTTCCCACGACACAGGGTATCCTAGTGTGGGGCCAGAAGCAATGTATGTGCCTGTATGTAAATGTAAAATTATGTAAATTACTTACCAAGCTTACCAAGAGCGGTGGTGGCGTAGTGGGGTTGACCCTTGCTTCTCGATCGTGAGGGTCTGAGTTCGAACCACGCATGTACCAATGACTTTTAGTTACGTACATTTGTTTGTACAGCAACACCATTCGCTGATAAATTGTGCCCGGATAACGGCGACAGGCTTGCCACTTGTCACGTTTGGGACCTAATAAACTCGGCAAAACGTGGGTCCAGTTCTAGAGACTGGTGCCTCTGCCTACCCCTTCGGGGATAACGGGCGTGAGTTTATTTATTTATACTACACCTGCTTGGAAAGTACCTTGATACTTTATCAAATTTACGGTAGAAAGTACGTCATTGCATATCGAACAAATATGCGGGGAGAAAACGCATCTGAGCGGGAGAGAAAAGTGTATGAAAATCCATTTCTTACGTGGTTTTTCTTTTTTAATTTTGGGTAAGACTATGCGCCGGTAACCTAAATATCAAAAGCCAAAAAGTTTTTACAGTGAGTTTTTATCTCCAAGTTCGCAAAATGACACTGGCCACTAGCAACAATTTCAATATAAATTTCAATTAGTAAAGATTTCGTTTTTTATTTCCCTTGTAGGTGTAGTATAAAGCACTATGTATCACTCGAGAGAAACTGCGATTCCCGATCTCAGGTGTTTTAAAGCCCTCGCCCACGGCTCGGGCTTCAAACGACACCCTCGACGGTAATCGGTCACTTTTTCCTCTCGGTGAACATAATAATAATAATAATAAACTCACGCCCGTTATCCCCGAAGGGGTAGGCAGAGGCACCAGTCTCTAGAACTGGACCCACGTTTGGCCGAGTTTATTAGGTCCCAAACGTGACAAGTGGCAAGCCTGTCGCCGTTATCCGGGCACAATTTATCAGCGAATGGTGTTGCTGTACAAACAAATGTACGTAACTAAAAGTCATTGGTACATGCGTGGTTCGAACCCAGACCCTCATGATCGAGAAGCAAGGGTCAACCCCACTACGCCACCACCGCTTCAAGGTGAACAATGTACTATTATTTATTTTTTACTTACCAAGTCTGTTGGCGAGCCCGTCGGGAGCCGGCGCAGGCGGCGCACGCCGCCGCTTCCGGCTCGTTCACGAGCGTACACCGCGTGCAAGACCAGCCGCCACTTTCTGGCCCACTCGGGGTCGGAGTCGACTCTGCAACATTCATTTTATGTTTATGTTAACCTTTGGAATGCCAGAGCCACCGAAAATTTTGCACCCTCGTATGCCGGGTGTAACTGGGTGGCTCAGGATGACTCAAAGAGATACATTTCGGAAATATTTAGAAATTTTTGTTTTAATCGAGCATATCAAATAATGTATTGTTGATAGTGTCAAAAACCGTAATAGCGTGTTACAAAATTTCTTGGAAATTTGTTAAAAAGTATGGCGCCTATGAAACTTACGACTGTTATAGAAAGTCCGGTAACGAACAAGTAATACAAACACAATTTTAAACTCTATTCCTTTGTATTACATATTGAAATAGCGCAAAACCTACACCATATCCGATGCGCGCGGATCCGCGCTTAGGCACTACCGCGCGTATCCGCGCTTCGGCATTCCAAAGGTTAATAAAACTTACTTTACGACGTCAAAGTTGTTACTTTCACAGTACGGTATTTGACACTATCAACAATAGATTATTTTCGATGCTCGATTGAAACCAAAACTACAAAATGATTCGGAAAATGTATTTCTTTTAATCGTTTACTAGTTATTACAATTTTTAAATAAACGAAACATAAAAAGAGTGCTCTGAAATGTGACGTCACAAGCAAGTATTTTCACACAAAATTCCGTTTTAAAAGTAACTCATTTGACATCCTGTCAAATACCAAATTAAGAGATTACGTGGAGAAGAAACTAACAAAGAAACTCCACATTTATTCTTATCAAAACAGTTTTAGCAAACTTAAAAATGATTACTCATGGATGTTTTCAAAAGACACAATTCTCCTCTGAATACATTTAATATTAATCTACTGTTTAACACCAGACATTGGTCATCTAAATAATGATTGATTTTACAATAAGCTTTTTTGCAAGGAGCTTTTGTGCTTAACACATTCTTTAGCCGCGTCGGAGGTAATTAATTATAAGAGAGGAATTCTTGTTGTAGAAGCAACAAAAAACTCTGCGACAGAAGTTTTTTGTGTAAGGAATGTTAAAATACCCTGAAGGGGTTACTCACCAACGGCAAACAACAGCTCATCGCTGTTCAAATCGTGATCAAGCGACGCTATCGGTACAGTCAAGCGCTTGGGCGGCTCATTCCGGTTCGACTCGCTCTTCCCGCTGCTACTCGCTTCAGAAGAGGCGTTTGTTGGCCTGAAACGTGGTGGACTTATTATTGATTTCGCTATTAATTAATTACATACATACATAAGCTCACGCCTGTATCCCAGAGGGGTAGGCAGAGACCAGGGACTGCCACCTGCCACGATCCTGACAAACCACTTTCGCTTCATCGACATTCATTAGTCGTTGCATGTACGCACGCCGGTTTCGGGTACTTTTTATCTTGCCCTTTGCTAATACATCCCCTATTAATTAATTAATTAATTCTATTAATTGTATTATTGAATATGTAATGTTATTAATTCGTAATATTCTAAATTGTTGTCTATATTCCATGATTGTAGTTAATTCGTATTATTCTAAATTGCAGTTAAATTGTATTGATTTATCGCCCTACCTGCATGGTGTGTCTTTTTTATATTGTAAGAAGGTGCTATTTGAAAACCAGCGCTGTTTCAAATAGAAATGGCAAATGCTGAAATAGCACCTTTGTCACACGCTGTATATTATATAATAACTATTATTAATATTAATTATTCTGTAAGCATGCTGTGGCAATAAACATACATTCATTCATTCATTCACTTAAATTACTAATGTATTACACAATTTAATGCTATGAAAATCAGGCAACAATATCGGTTGACTGAGATTCTCGCTTTCTTATTCTATTCTTACTAGCTTTGATAGCGTGGCTATTTTTTCCGTAATTATCTCACCCCCGACAAGGGAACAAGACCCTAAACGCAACAGTAACAAGGGCCGATTTACATCGTCGCATCATAGGGCTGATCGCGCGACGCCAGCGTAACCGCGGAGTGCGGTGAATTCGCACACGGCCACCATGCGTTGTAAACTAAGAAGCCTCGCTATCAAACTCCATTCCGTTCTTCTTACTTTACTAAAACGATTCTAAGCACATGAGTAGCAAAGGAAATTATACTGCATTAATCTCATCAGAGCATCAGGATGATCGCGCGAACGCAGCGTGCGGCGGCGAGCCCACGTGGCATACGTCACACGCGCGCGCCCACAAGCGTTGTAGGCAAACCAACACTAGCTTCCCGTATCCTATTCTACATTTTCCTACTCCTTGACAAGGGAATGAGACTCGAAACACAAGAATAGCAAGGGACATTTTACCGCGTATGAGCATCGCTATACCTCGTCGGAGCATCGGGCTGATCACCAAGCGTTGCAGGCGAACCAACACTAGCTTTCCGTATCCTATTCTACATTTTCCTACTCCTTGGCAAGGGAACAAGACTCCAAACACAGGAATAGCAAGGGACATTTTACCGCGTACGAGCATCACTTTACCTCGTCGGAGCATCGGTCTGATCACGTGACGCCAGCGTGACCGCGGCGTGCGGCGGTCGGCCCGCGCGGCACGTCACACGCGCGCGCCCACCAAGCGTTGTAGACAAATCAACACCAGCTTTCCGTTATTCTATTCTACATTTTCCTACTGCTTGACAAGGGAACAAGACCCAAAACACAGGATTGGCAAGGGACATTTTACCGCGTATGAGCATCACTATACCTCGTAAGAGCATCGGGCTGATCACCAAGCGTTGTAGGCGAACCAACACTAGCTTTCCGTATCCTATTCTACATTTTCCTACTCCTTGGCAAGGGAACAAGACTCCAAACACAGGAATAGCAAGGGACATTTTACCGCGTACGAGCATCACTTTACCTCGTCGGAGCATCGGTCTGATCACGTGACGCCAGCGTGACCGCGGCGTGCGGCGGTCGGCCCGCGCGGCACGTCACACGCGCGCGCCCACCAAGCGTTGTAGACAAATCAACACCAGCTTTCCGTTATTCTATTCTACATTTTCCTACTGCTTGACAAGGGAACAAGACCCAAAACACAGGATTGGCAAGGGACATTTTACCGCGTATGAGCATCACTATACCTCGTAAGAGCATCGGGCTGATCACCAAGCGTTGTAGGCGAACCAACACTAGCTTTCCGTATCCTATTCTACATTTTCCTACTCCTTGGCAAGGGAACAAGACTCCAAACACAGGAATAGCAAGGGACATTTTACCGCGTACGAGCATCACTTTACCTCGTCGGAGCATCGGTCTGATCGCGCGACGCCAGCGTAACCGCGGCGTGGGGCGGTCGGCCCGCGCGACAAACGTCACACGCGCGCGCCCACCAAGCGTTGTACGCGAACCAACACTCACTGCATTGCCACATGCGGCTCTCACGACTGGGGAAAGGTAACTGAGTTACGGACGACAGCGTGACTTGACTCTATCTCAAAAAAATTTAAATTCAAAATTGTTTTATTGCGCAGTGACGATGTGAGTTTGACGACCTCTGTGGCGCAGCGGTTAGCGCATCTGCTTACCATGCGAGAGGTCCCGGGTTCGAATCCCGGCTGGGGACAGAAAAAAAAAAAAAAAGAAACCCAGGTCTTGGATGTTTACATGTTTGTGACGTCGCTGTTTCTGGTTCCCACGACACAGTATGTAAATGTTATGTTATGTTATAGTACAAAACTTAACAAAATATAAAGTAACTCTGAACCCCAAACTAAATTAAATTGTATCTTGGGGCTCCGTGATCCATTCAGGGTGAACTTAAATATGTCACAATTATAATATTTGTACGGTAATAAAATAAAAAACATACGTGCACACAGCAAACTATTATGGCTCAAATCCTTTATTTAAGATAAAATAAACATAAACTAGTTATAATATTATACGTACATAATATATTATTTTATATAAATACGAAATTCGATAATAGACTATTATATTATAAACATAAGTAGGTATAAGCTTGTTTAAGTTAATATAATCGACACAGATCAATTTGTAAATATATGTATACCGTGGTAGAATTGTCCTGGTCCTAGATTCCACAAATGCATTGTAGCACGATGACAACTGCATGAACATGGTTTATTTGGCAATTTAGTTGCATTACCGCTTCAAGTCTACGCGCGCAGTCTATCTAACAGTATTTGTTTAGCAAAATGTAAGGTAAACATCGTGAGGAAACCCGAGGGTTTGAGCTAATGAAATCGCCAATGCGCGGTAGGCACGCGTGATGATTAAAGTTCATACTCTCTCCCTGTGAGAAGGCATGGCCTTATAGTAGAATGTGTATATGCTGAAGCATCATCATCGTAACAGTCTATAAACAGAGCCCACTGTTGGGCATATCGTCTTCACTTTCACGCCAATTAAAGTTCATACTCTCTCCCTGTGAGAAAGCATGGCCGTATAGTGGAATGTGTATATGCTGAAGCATCATCATCATCATCAAAACAGTCTATAAACAGAGCCCCTGTTGGGCATATGCCTTTTCACTTTCACGCTATTCAATCAAGTCATTTTCTCTCTAGACTCGCCCAATGTTTCCCAGCCGTTTGGACAATGTGGTTGGCTTGTAAACGTATTTGTTCTTCTTTTTTCTTACACACTTCATCGCTGAGTACAACCCCGTGGACATCACGACTGGGTACAGCGCTTATCTATGTGTTTTATGTGTTTTAAGGAGGAATTTTATGTAAAGCTGAAATTCCTCGTCCCTAAACATTCCTAGTACACAGAAAGTTCTTTTAATTTTGATTTCATAAAATTATTTCATCAGCATTTAATGAGCTGGAGTCAAAACAAAATTGAAATGAAGCAACAAATGCGCCACACAGTCAGGGGAAAAAGCAATAACGTTAACTACGTAATAGATACATCCAATTGTGACATCATCGTATGTTGAACCAAAGCAAAACCGGTGCCAAAAATACCTTCACAAATAGACGCCCACCAGAATTCGACCCACATATTTCTTTTCAGCTTTGACATTAACCTTTAGAAGTCAACACCGCCCATCAAGTGGTGCAAAATTTTGTTTTCACATTCGAAATTCGACTTAAAAATTAAGCAATATTTTAATGCGTTGCCCGCAAAAGGGTCTATGTGTATTATTTGTCAAGATAAGAATATTCTTTACTGTACCAGAAAAAACACAGGTTGTTTGGATGTTTGTTTTTTTTTTACAGAAAGAGCTGTTTTTTTTACTTTTTTGAGCTTTTATAGCTGGCATACACTTAATTAAAAATATAAGCATACCGGTTGCTATTTATTAAATATTTTTTACAATTCCGCTTTTAGATGCGACATAGACACGTAATCCTCTAAACAATTCATTTTGAGCACAATGTCTGAAATAAGCAGACTGATTGGCAGAAACCAAGTTCCGCATTTATCTGTATATTAATTTGAATAAACATCTTCAATTAATCAATCAAGCCCTTTTACGGGCAACGCATTAATTTATTAAAAAAAGGCTGTATACTCACGACGCTTGAGTTTGCGGCGAGGACACTTTAGTCGCTTCCCGGCTAGGATTATGCGACACCTTTCCGACAGAGGGCAGCATGTTAAACACTTTAGTACTCGGGTCGCGGGGCACCGAAACACCGATATGTGAAGTCCTTAGATTACTCGCACTGGCCTCGACGGTATTGACTGGTGAGATACAGTTCTCGGCACCTAGGAGCTCGTCTATCCGCGCGTAATCCCCGTCGTTTATATCGTTCACGTACAACGCCTCGTTGTGTGAGTTACTCATTACGTTCTTCGTATCCTGCACAGAGACGTACGAGTATCGTGTGCCGTTGTTGTTGACTTGCAACTGGAGGTTCAGGTCCTTATATTTGCCTTTATTCGGCAGAGCGTATATGACGCCCTCGGCGTTGGTGTCCCAACTGCACTCCTTTTCAATGTCCTGGCTCTCTTCGATACGCTTTTCCGCTTTGTCTTTGCGCTCTAAGCTGTCAGGCCTCTTTAGGCTACCGCAGTAGCTGGCTAAAGACTTCTGGTAGTCGTTCAGGCTTCTTCTACTCGAGATCACTTTGCCGATCGGCCGGCAATCGGCGTTGGTTTGTTCAGAGAAGGAGCGTCGATACGTGGGGCGAATTTCCGGGGAGTTCTGAGCACTAATTGACCTTCGGAAGGAAGATCCTAGAGTAGTGCTACCGCCAGTCTGGGGCCAGTCGGGCACTGTGATCATAACTCCACCGGTAGAGGGCAGAGACGTCGCACCGTCATTTTTCAAAGACTCGTGGCGACCTAATGTCGTAACGCTCAGACCTCGAGTGTTAGAAATTCGCGCCAAAGGCGAGATTCTCGGGGAAAGGCACGCTTCGCAGTGAGTTCTTATTCCGGAATTCTCCAGAGTACACTTCCCGCACGCCCACTTCTTCAAGTGCAACCCTTTGCTTTGCTCTTTCTGGTACTCCTTGACGTAATTCAATTCCCAGTTGGATTTACTTTCAGTCGCGCACTTTTTCGGCCTACGCGTGACCGTGTGGAGGCTCCTTAGAAACGATTCCCGGTTAGGGTTAGTCGTGTGTAGGGCGGTATTGTAGAGTCCATGCCTTTCAGAGACCATGAGACTGGTGGGCCGATTTATAGTGCCCTTAGTTTCGTCGACCTTCCACCATTTTTGCTGGGAGTTTATCACAGAGCCGTGGGACAGAGATCTGGTAACTCCATGCGCGTGATCAGTTAACTGAGTTGGGGATAAGCGCAGGGATTGCAGATCGAGGTTGAGACGGCGTCCGGCGGAGTAACTCGAAGACGGGTTGTAGGAAGGGACAGCTAGTGTATTGGACCTTATCATAGTGTTATCTGGAATGGATACGACGGACTTTTAGAACTAGAGAAACAAGACACAATAAATAGAACTCC
Organism: Yponomeuta plumbellus; assembly: GCA_947310845.1. Taxonomy (NCBI): domain Eukaryota; kingdom Metazoa; phylum Arthropoda; class Insecta; order Lepidoptera; family Yponomeutidae; genus Yponomeuta; species Yponomeuta plumbellus. The sequence goes on from OX371206.1 coordinate 6,291,152, forward strand.
CCCTATATTATGCGCATCAAATCCTGATGTTAGCTTTTTCAATTATCAAGGAATTTATAAGTTAATTCGTTAGGAAAGCTTCAGGATTGGTTACGCGTAATTAATTCAATGTTATTTTGTATACGAATGTAATTTATGAACAGAAAAATAAACCAATATCGTATCTTATTTTATTTTAATTAGTCGGAAAAACACACTAAATTTTTATTTTATCATTGTGAGATTCAGTTTAGAGAGAATTTAAGTACTTTAGATATTATTTAAGATGTGTAATTTATTTACTTCTTACCCTGGGCAGATTTTTCTTTGTCCGTCATCCCTGCTGCTTGATCGTCATCGTCGGAAAACCTTGAAATATAATAAATTCCCGTTAAAATGTATTAAGAAAGTTAAGTTATTGTTTACATACAAATTATTTTGTACATAAATTAAATATTTAGTAGCAGTAACGATATCATTGCAATGTCCTAAGACTCAACATAAAATACACCACATTTATGAAACCAGACGATGAAGACTTAATTTTGTCTTGATACAAAAACAATGTCAATCCAGTCTAAGTTTGAGGCAAATTCCCCATTGATGAATGTGTTGTGTGACAGTGTGACCAATGGTCACTTCAAACAAAACCGCCTTCAAATCCGCACTATGTAGGCACTAGTTGACGCTGACTGTATTCTTTATCAACTTATGATTGTATCCACAATGTCGTGAGGATGCCTGTCACCATAAACCGATCTCGATCAAATCCATATGGCACCTCTGAAGTACCCCTTTCCAAGCTAAACACAATCAATAAAGTCACACAACTTGGTAAGGAGTTATAATTAAAAATTATCCTTTTAAAATATCGTCGTCTAAAAGTGTTACGCTGCTAACTCCAAAAGTAAAAATTTTTAGGAGACTAATACCGTTTTCGACGAAATTTTCATCGAATTTCATCGAAAACGGTATTTTCGGTATTTCATTTCATTGCCGGATGTAAAAATAGGATGGTTTTATTAGTCTCCTGAAAATTTGTACTTTTGGAGTTAGCAGCTTGACACTTTTAGACGACGATATATCAATAACCAACTACGAGGCAACTCGAGGCGTACAAACCTGTAGACGGGCGCGTGCGGCGCGAGCGCATCACAGGCGGCGCAGCGCCACGCAGCGGAAACGTTGCGGAGGCCGCAGCCGCACCGCCAGGCACGAGTCGCGCCCGGCGCGGAGCCCACCGCTGACCATCCACTGTGGCAACGTGAAAAAAAATGCGGTGTGATAAAATGATATCCAAGAGAAAAAGACACCAGAAGGAATGGTCGTCCGAAAACAAAGTCAACGATTATTTAGAAGTCAAGGATGTCTGGCATTAAATAGTAGTTTAATATTAAATTTAATCAGAGGATAAATGTGTCTAGTGTTCAACACATCCAAGAGTATTTTTTTTTAATTTGTAATTTAGGCTAAAACTGTTTTGAAAAGAATAAATGTGGAGTTTCTTCTCCATGTAATCTATTAATTGTGAAACTAACAACATTGACGTTCATAAAGTAAATATCCTATTTAGATTATGAATAAAAATAGATAGATAGAGAGATAGAGAACACTTTATTGTGCATAAAAAAGGAAATTACACAGGTATTTCTTAATCTAAGAGTACAGACGGCGGCCTTATCACTAAAAGTGATCTCTTCCAGATCCCAGTGTGGGTTACCTACTTGTCGTGATTAAAGATGATTATTTGTAAAAATTTAATAGTTCTACATCAACAGAAAGTACTCAATTTTGATTCCCTTCTGTGTCAAAACAATACATAATATACATTTTTACAGCATAAGCCACCTTTTTAAATTGTTTTGCTAATTTCAGTTAATCTGGTATTTTCGGAAAACTGTATAAAGCTATTATTACCGCCATAAAGCTTTAATTACTCACTACCGTCTCAAGCTGCCAAGTCTAAAATAACTCAATATTAAGGCCTGACAGTTTAAACCTTGAACTAGTTTTTAATTAATTTAATACCTGATTCTAAGCAAGCAAAAGTGTCTGCTGTCAGTAAAGTCATTTCATTGACATCTAGAATGCGTGTAAGCAGCCTCTACTGAGTGTGTAAGAAGAAATGTGTTTAGAAGCCAACCACTTTGTCCAAACGGCTGGTAGACATTGGCAAGGCTAGCAAAGAACCCGATGGATTGGCGGGAAAGTGAAGAGACAATACGTAACAGTGTGGGCTCTGTGTATAGACTTTTTTGGTTTTTTTTTGCCTGTTGCATCATTTTTTTTTTATTTTTGTTTGTTAATTTTTTTTTTGAGATGTGTGTTGTAGGTATACATATAAATGCTTTTTTTCTTCTAATTTATCACAAACATGTTGTAATCTATGATAGCAGCCTATATATGTCCCACTACAGTTCATAGGCCTTCTCTCGGAGAGTGAGTATGGGTTTAAATCACCACACTTACCCACCGGTGATTGGAGATTTCAAGGGCTGCAGTATCTGAATAATCATACACTGAAGTTTCCTCATTATTCTTCAGCATTAGCGAGCGGTATTGCTACTATAACTTCACTAATACAACTACAGCACAAAATCATAGGTACATGCCCGCACTGGGAATCGAACTTGGGAACTTCCACTTCAGTCTGATGATGATGATTGTTCCGACCGATTTCGGCCATGGTGACCACTTTGACCCCTAATCAGAGATGTGGTGCTGGTGCGCTCGAAGATGGCTTATGTAGCCTATATTCACGGCGAAACTCCGTGCACACTGAGGGCACGTGAGAATACCGTTCTCATAATTATTTGTTATGGCAGCAGGTGGGCGAGCCTTTAACTGGTCGCGTTTGGTATCCAGGTCAGCTTTACGCTGAACCTCGAACTCGCGTACTTGGCCACTTCAGTCTATTGTTCTACCCAATAGGCTACCACCGTTCTCCAGATCCAGCATGTTGTTTGTAAATTAAACTATGATCGTGTTGGAATCTTTTCCTCTAACTGCTATGCACTGAAGTACTTGATAATTGAAAACTAAATTATGTCTCTACATCAAATTACACAATAAGCATTTAAATCCAATAGATTCCAATGACAATCTTAAGTTACAAGCAGTAAGAAATCTTTGTTAGAACTCACCAAAGAAGTAAAAATATTGGTCAATCAATGGAGTGATTACTCATGAATTGGCAAGTACTAACTGAAAACTAAACTTATACACTCAAGGACCGTTCTATTTAAGGTCTGAAGGTTGTACCCTTGCTACAAACGTAGGTAGAACCCGTCACCAACTACTTACACACTAATAAGTACTTACTTTCATTGTCCATTTGGCCAGGCCAACTAAACATACATTTCCAAAGAAAAGCTCACATAAACCTACGCCCAAATGACTAAGGCCGGGCAATTACACTGATTAACTCCACCTACGGCCGACGATAATAATGGAACACAAAAGCGTTATAACCTAAATACGGGAAAAGAAAAATCGATAACCCAAAGTGACATTCCGACAATGAAGATTCATGACAGGAAAGTAAACACTATCCTCACCTATTGAACGGAGCTGTGGCTGGGATGGCGATAGATTCTGACTTCGGGGTAGTTCCTCCGCTGTTCTCAACTGTATTCGGGTTATCTGGCGAAGAATCTGGCCCAGAGTGAAGCTTGGTGTTTGTCCTATTGTCATGACTCGAAACTCTTTTCGTGCAACATTTTAGACACTTTACACTCTCGGTCGGGTTGATTTGGCCGCAGGTCTCGCAATGCCACTGCAGCACTGACGCGATGGAGCCCATTTTAATTCACACATGGCTACGAAACCATATCAAGGCTTCGTTTTATAAAAACAAAATATCGGAGAACACTGAAAACAGCTGATCCACCATGTTTGTGTTTAACTTTTTTTGTTGAATTCTGGTGTTGCCAGTGGTAATTACAACAAGGTCTATTGCCAGTATTTATTTTATTTTATTTTTCATTATTTGTATCTTTTTGTAATCTGAGGTTTAAAACGTATTAGGTCGGTTACAGCTACCTCAGTGGCCTTCAGTCACCACTTCATCACTTCCTTTTTTCTCTGCGCCAGTAATAATATAAAGTTAGACTGCGACAAGTGAGTCGTGGACTCGTGGCACAAGCCTTTGGCGGGAAATTTAAAAATCTTTTAGTTGATAACCCAGCATCTATATGCCATAAACCATCTTGATACTTTTGCTTAACTTGATTATTTGTTTAATTACTTTGGACTTTTGGAGTCTCCAATGAATTTTGTCCAAACATAAATAAATACAAGGAAAACGAAAACATTAACTACATAAAAACCAACATTTCCACTCCACCAAAAACAGGGATAATAAGGATGCACCACATAAACTTATAAACATTTATTAATGCTGAACCATAATCAAAATCTGATTCATATCTTTTTTTCTCAACATCTTTGAGTTCTTTGACTAAGTCTTCGATCTGACGTTTAACATTTTCGTCATCCGACAGACCTTACAACAAGAAATAATTCATGTTTGCTTTAAAACATTATTACTCGTATGTACATACTAAAACATAAGTAAAATTATGTTGAATAGAAACAAGAGTTTTTTTCTTGTTTAAATCTAGGACGAGTATCAAACTGTTTGGGCTGTACTACTTGCAGCTGAAATGCCTAAGTTTGACAGTCAGAGTGTGGCCATATGAAGAATTCGAAATAAATCGCGTCCCAGGACTCGCTTGTAAAGCCGCGTTTTCACGGTCTTATTGCGCTCGGACCGAGTGCGCTATCTGAGTTAACCCATGCTTCTGATTGGCCATTTTAGTGTCGTGACGAAAAACCGTCCAATCAGAAGCATTAGTTTTCTCGGATGGCGTACTCGGTCCGAGAGCACTAAGACCGTGAAAACGCGGCTTCAGACTCTATGACCACCCCTCGTTAGTTAGCTTGCGGAGAGATCGCCGTCGTCGTTTTCGATAAGATAAATAGATGGCGCTGTCTAAAAATATAGAGCCAAAACTACCCTTTATGAGCAAAACTGGCACCTTCTACATAAAAACACCAGTCGCCCTATATCCGTCATTTGTTGGGTAAATCCACCCAATAGGGTTGTCTGATATGCCTGCCCTACCAAATAGAAGTCCTGGGTTCGATTCCCACTGGAGGCCGCCGTACTTGATTGGTACAGTCGACAGCACTGCACGTCAACCATCACATTTTAGTTGCAAAGTTGCCCGGTAATACAATGGAGTAGAGTGCATGGGTGTATAGGATGATGTGCTGTCGACTGTGCAAATGGTATCAGTCTCAGTGTATTTCTATGTTTGTATTTGTGTTGTGTTGAAGTATTTTTCTCCAATGCCTTTTTCCAGTAGTGGATCTGTTACTAATAAGCATACGGCCGTGCGCTCTAACTAAAATGTACTTATCTAATGAAGGGTTGACGTGTTTTCGATTATACTTACCTACCGAAAATTGCATAACTCGACAGTCTTTATTTTCAGCCTTTGGCACATAAACTTTTAAATGTATTTACTTAATAACTTGTAATTTCCTGAAAATATGCATGCAAAGTTTGCGATACGCTCGTAATAAGTTCAATTCTATTTTTTATAACTGAGATGCATTAAAACTTTATACCTACAAAATAAAACAAAGCTGCAACGTCAACAAGCTGCATTTTAAATCCCACCATTTTCATATCCCACCGGAAGCGTGGACCAATAAATTTTAATGCTGAATTATTGCTCTGAATAGTATTCATTGGGTCAAAATTGATAGGTCGCGCTTATTCGCTGCCGCGTTGTCAGTTGGCCAAACTGCTTATGAAAAAAACGTTTGGCAGCTGTTAACAGTAGATATTTCTAGCTATTTCTCATACACTAACAGCTTGTTAGTGTATGAGAAATCGGGGGTTAGTCAGGCTGGCACCGATTGTCGTCATAATTCTATTTTTTTTTTTTATTCACGTTGGCGACCTCTGTGGCGCAGTGGTTAGCGCATCTGCCTACCATGCGAGAGGTCCCGGGTTCGAATCCCGGCAGGGGACAAAAAAAAACCCAGGCTTGGATGTTTACATGTTTGTGACGTCGCTGTTTCTGGTTCCCACGACACAGGGTATCCTAGTGTGGGATCAGAAGCATTGTATGTGCCTGTATGTAAATGTTAAATGTTAAAACAAATGTGTGAATAAAAAGGACAAGTTACATTTCTGCCGCGCTAACAGTAAGAGCAGTAGGTAAGTCGGAAATTTCTACTAAATTAGGAAATTAGAGTTATACTAAAACTTATAAGCTAAAGAAGTAGTAAGTAAAAATGTAATCCAAAACTTTGTCCCCGATTTTTTTAACTTTGAAATTTCCGACTTACTGCTCTTACTGTTAGCGCGGCAGATTGTTATATCATAACTCATAAGGCCCCACAAAACCAATTGCTTGGTTTGACTCTGGGACAGTGGATAAAGGCAGTGGCGTTGTGTACAATCGAGAACTTGCTCAAAAAAATATTTCAATGGAATAAGCACCGGTTTCTGAATTGAAAATTTCGCTAAGTAATTACATAGGTACTTAACTGTAGTGCTGCCTCGTCAAATTTCTCAGTAAAGAGCGTGACCGAACGTTACTTAGGTATTTACTTAGTGAAATTCTGAGTTCAGAAACTGGCCCTAGGACACGTTAAAAGATAAGTAAAATTGGTATTGTTTTTCTCCACGACTAATACCTACTTTTCATAATTTAACCAGTCGAAAAGCAACAAAGTTACCTGGTAGGTACCAAAAACGCGCCATACAAAGCGCCGATTTCTCATACACTAACAAGCTGTTAGTGTATGAGAAATCGGGGGTTAGTCAAGCTGGCACCGATTGTCGTCATAATTCTATTATTATTTTTTTATTCACGTTGGCGACCTCTGTGGCGCAGTGGTTAGCGCATCTGCCTACCATGCGAGAGGTCCCGGGTTCGAATCCCGGCAGGGGACAAAAAAAAACCCAGGCTTGGATGTTTACATGTTTGTGACGTCGCGGTTTCTGGTTCCCACGACACAGGGTATCCTAGTGTGGGATCAGAAGCATTGTATGTGCCTGTATGTAAATGTTAAATGTTAAAACAAATGTGTGAATAAAAAGGACAAGTTACATTTCTGCCGCGCTAACAGTAAGAGCAGTAGGTAAGTCGGAAATTTCTACTAAATTAGGAAATTAGAGTTATACTAAAACTTATAAGCTAAAGAAGTAGTAAGTAAAAATGTAATCCAAAACTTTGTCCCCGATTTTTTTAACTTTGAAATTTCCGACTTACTGCTCTTACTGTTAGCGCGGCAGATTGTTATATCATAACTCATAAGGCCCCACAAAACCAATTGCTTGGTTTGACTCTGGGACAGTGGATAAAGGCAGTGGCGTTGTGTACAATCGAGAACTTGCTCAAAAAAATATTTCAATGGAATAAGCACCGGTTTCTGAATTGAAAATTTCGCTAAGTAATTACATAGGTACTTAACTGTAGTGCTGCCTCGTCAAATTTCTCAGTAAAGAGCGTGACCGAACGTTACTTAGGTATTTACTTAGTGAAATTCTGAGTTCAGAAACTGGCCCTAGGACACGTTAAAAGATAAGTAAAATTGGTATTGTTTTTCTCCACGACTAATACCTACTTTTCATAATTTAACCAGTCGAAAAGCAACAAAGTTACCTGGTAGGTACCAAAAACGCGCCATACAAATCGGCCTTACATTACGACGTCATAATGTATGAAGCGTCCATCAATATTTGAGATGGTATCTCGTAAAATATATGGATCTGCACTCTTCTGCCCTCGTAAGGAAGAATGCAGTAATCGTAAAAACGCAGTTTTGAGTAAATAGCGAAAAACATATCACACACAAACATATCATTTCATGACATAACTGCATATTTTCTTACTGAAATTTCAGGTTTCTAGTAGACCTACAGCCACCATTATTTTTTCACCTATAGATGTAGGTACCACAAGGGAGCTCAATTTTGCATCCAAAGTAAAAACGCAGTAATGGCTATTACTGCGTTCTTCCTTACGAGGGCAGTCTTACTGTCCGCATTTCATCATCATCAACCCATTATGCCCCCACCGAGGGGCACGGATGACTTCCCTGAGGAAGGTATGGCCTCCACCACGGTGGCCAAGTCTGAATTAGTGGAGGCTTGTAAGACTAGTGGCTGGTCTTACTGTCAGTTTCAAGCCGTCTTTAGACCTCTGACTTGGCTTAACGACTGCCACCTATCGACGGCAGCCGACACCAACTGCTTCACGTGCCTTGCGAAGCACGGAACCACTCAGAAAAATGCCACTATGGTTAGTCATAGAATGGTCACCCATCCATGCACTGAACGCGCCCTATGTTGCTTAACCTTCCTGATAGTTTAAGATCACTCAGGTGGCCAGGGCCGGGGTTACGAGCGATTTGCTCATATATCGTCGGTCAGAATCATTTATGGTACATTTCAAAATATTCTGTTTTGAAATATTGTGAATTGATCTAAAGATTTCAAAAATTGTCATAGGTTATGTTACAGTAAAATCATTGTTTCTCTACTGGAGGTCTAATGACTTTTTTTAGACAAAAAAATCATTTGATTTGTACCTTTGTAAATTCGGAAATATTTTCAAAATTTCCACCACTCTGCAAAATTAACATAATCGTATTTTTGGAAATGTTCCGGTAATGATTCCGACTCTAAGACAATGAATTCTGTTTTTTGCAACATTTTGCACAAAAGTACCCGGTACCGGCGTGCGTGCACGCAACGACTACTGAATGCCGATGAAGCGAAAGTGATCTATCAGGATCGTGCCAAGTGGCTGCCCCTAGGATACAGGCGTGAGCTTATGTATGTATGTGTATGTACTTTGTGCATTAAAGTGTAACAAACTATTCAATAAAAGCCGGCCAAATGTAAGTGGGACTCTCTACGAATTTCGAAGTGCATGAAAGCAAACATAATTATGCAAAATAGCTAGGACTGAGTTGGAACCGGGTAGTTGGGGTGAGTTTGCGATAGACACTTGCGTAAAGCATTTTTTATAGTATATCTACCTCTAGTTTATAGTTTTCACTAAGGTATGCAAAATTCTACAAGTCTTTTACATCCCGCTCCTCCGCCAATAAGCCAATGATGTTTATGAGAATTTCAGTTCGAAAAGCTTTTGGCACACGTACACAATATGCTACAAAGTCCGCTGGATTATATTATTTGTAACTAGCGACCCGCCCCGGCTTCGCACGGGTGGCAAAAACGTTGCCGTGGAAATATCTATATTAGGTCGTGATTAGGTCCGTGGAAACCCGGGTAGAAAGTAGCCTATAGCCTTCTGAAGAGTATTTTATATTTTTGGACTCGTCCGATAAAAGCACCCGTAAATTGATCCGGACTAAAAGTTTACAATATTTTATATTTCCATACCAAAATTGATTTATTGCATTTCCTGTAGTAAAAGCAGTATTTTGAGCTATAAAAGAAGGTTATTTTATTGAAAGGACATGAAGTATTTCGTTCTATCGTCAATAGTTTTCCCAGCGTACGCTATGTAGGAATTTTATGAGTAATTTTTTTACACCTTGGGTTACATTATTCGTGATTTCGTACGTTCGAAATCTCGAATAATGTAAATTGAAAATCCAATATCTAATAGCCTATGTTACTCACGAAGAACGTAGCTTTCTAATGGTGAAAGAATTTTTAAAATCGGCCGAGTAGTTTCTAAGCCTATTCATTACAAACAAACATACAAATTTTTCCTCTTAATAATATTACTAGGTGTAGACAATATTGGTGTACCTAACTTAAGAGTGCACGCATCTAATAGATGACACAATTTAGTTAAAGTAAAAGAAGCGGTTTCGCCAGAGACTCTTTACTCATTGTTCTGAAGCTCAAAAGTAAACATTTTAATCCCAACCGGAACACCACTCATTGTGTGCCGTTTCATGCCAAAGTGGGGCACAAGTGGGCAATTTGGGGCAACCGGGCGCTGGTATCACTGTAAAATATGATATGCATCTGTCAAACGCAGAACGCATCTATGTCAGTGCCAGTGTGGCTGTAATGTTGCGCTGAAGTGGAATTTATGGAGCCAATATTGTTTGTCGCCTACCAGAGAATGGTATAAGCGATAACTTTAATGAATTTGGACTGATGTATTGATTTAATTCAGCCATCGTTATCACGTAACTGTCCACTATGTTGGGTTGTCCATTTTCACAAAATGTCAAAATGTAGGTAGATGAGTGTGTTTGACAGTTGGTTATAAGTTGATTAAATACGAAGATTGCGTAGAGTGAAGCAGTTACGTAGTTGGGCACACGCCGCACACGTAGTCAAAAAAATTAAGACCAACTGGCATCGGGCCACTTGTTCTTAAAAACAAATTAACAGTTTGTTTTTAAGAACAAGTAGCCAGATACTTCATACAAAAATAGATTTAAATGCAGATTTAAGTCAGACTCTTAAATGAATCTTGTATCGAAAACTATTTATTAGGTACAATCTGTCAAGAAAATGTAGACATAAAAGAGTACGGTTTTGCTCGAACTTTTTGTCTGCATTTGTTAATAGCTTGCACTTAAAAACATTATATAAATTAAAAACTTGAGCTTTTACATAAACTACGGTAATGTGTTTTAATAAATATAGTAATTGTTTAGGTTTTTCAATAAAACAATTAGTAAACTTTCACTTCCGGTTTCTAGTATTTTTTGACAAATTGTACCTACATAAATTTCGTTTGAAATTGGTATGAAAGAGTGACAAGCCTGTTTATTTTTATCAATGCCAAATTACGAATGTAAAAAAAAAATAACCAACAACGGCTGTGCAACCCGCGGCCATATTAAAAATTAATGTAACTCGTAATTTTTTTTACTTTTTTTTATAAATTTAAACCGACATGCCTTGAAGTGTTAGAAGTTGTGCACGTAGGTCTTAAAGATTAAGGTTTTCCTATTATCTCGACCTTGCCTGTTATTTCCTACTGTTTACCTACATTAGCGTAACATTTATGCGCAAACTTTACTCTAGCTAGACCTAGTCAAATAAAACATGACCGAGCTCTCCTTTGCACCAACTAATGTAACAACATTAAAAAATAACCTGTTTTTTTCTATTCCTTAATTAGGTTTCCTCATTCACTAAGCCTCTTAACATAACTCCGTATTTTTCTTTTGACGTCATTTTACTCCAGCCAGTTTGTTGTCTAGACTTTATTTCCGGCAAATCCTTCGTTTAAGGTCTTGTTTTGTCTAGACCAAAAATAATTTAACTTTTTCTTTCGTTGTTTACTTACCTGTTATTATGCCAGTGGTGCCTAATTAGCGCTGAACAAGTTCTGTTTTTTTCTCCACAAAACGATATTTCTCAGCACTGCCTGTCATAAAAAAACAATTACCTAGGTACTCACCAATTTACTTAAAATTCAACACAAATATCCTGAACACACACACGCGTGAGTTATTTTCTCGTTTTTAAAGTTAATAATGTTTAGTGCTTACAAAAGTTTTAATTCTTAAAAAATATGTTGATCTGTGCTATTAAATACGTCAGCGCTTGAAATCGCCAATCCGCGGAGGGCACCCGTGGCACAGTGTTTTATGAACCCCGATTTTGTCTCATCCACTTTTTATTGTTCAAATCGTTAGTACATATAATTCTTAGCACTACAGCGAAACTCCGAAATTTCTGTGCCTACTAGTTTATTTTAAAAAAAAATCACAAAACGCGTGGTGATTAAGCCCATACTCTCTCTCTCTGAAAGAGAAGGTCACTAAAATGATAAAAATTAGAAGAAGACGTAATAAAACATTTATTATACCAACAACTCATGTCTCAGAAACAAAATAAACAGACAAGTAACATAATTATATGCAACAGACAAAGAAAAACAAATAAAACGAAACAAAAACCTGATGTAGTCTGTGGTGTGTCTAGTTTGGCAAAGCCAGCTGACTCAGCGTTTTGCTGAGACTGTGAACCCTCAGCGCTGATTTTCAGTCAGTGCCCACGGTAACACACAATAACGTGCAAAGGCGGACTTATTTCAAAAGAAATCTCTTCTCGCCAGCCTATAAATCTGTTCTCAGGCAGAAACCCAATTATTGATCATACATCATGATCAATAATAGTCCTAATTCATGACAAGTAGGACGCAGCGTAAGACGACCAGGCACAAGATGGACAGACGATCTCATCCAAGTGGCAGGAAGACGCTGGATGCAAGCCGCTTCCAACCCGTCTTTTTGGAAATCCATGGAGGAAGCCTATATCCAGCAGTGGACTTCTTGTGGCTGAATAATGATGACAAATAGACCTACACGGTACGCACAACAATATTGTCGTTATCAGCAATTTTCGAACGCCAACCTCTATCTTTAACAAAAACACGGTCCAAATTCCCTAGTTTTCCAGCAAAGTTATCTTGGTAGAGTTGGTAATAAATCCACAGGTGTAGCCACCGAGATAAATTAGTTTGCTCGGAAAAAATTCGGCAGGGTGCGAGATAGACTCGCTCGTTAAGGGTTCCTATTTACCTATTTAAATTTTGGTGAGGGAAGCCTATGTCCTGCAGTGGGCGTCAAGTAGGTGATAATGAAAATGAATGAAATGAAAAACCTTTATTGTAAAATACAAAAAATGGTATTTAAATGAGAAAATTACATTGCTAAATTCCGCCAATATCGCACAAGTACCATTCGGTTAGCTAATGCACCGCCCTCCCTCCCACTTTTTCAAGCAGAAGCAAGACACGAACATACCACCACCGACAACAATACTTGTGTGAGACAATGTTCGTTGATTTGTACAGTTTAGTCCGACTCAGGGGTAGTTATTTACATGATACTGAAGCAAAAAAAAAATCACTCCCGCCCCGACCCGCAAAACCCCCGCCGGACCCGTCAAGTGCAAACGATAGAAGCTAAGCCAATAACTTTATGATTTTTAGGTGAAAATCAGTAAAAAAAAATTTTTTTTTCCTTAAGTATTATGTAAATAACCACCCCTGAGTCGGACGAAACTGTACAAATCAACACCTTGTATATTAATAAAAAGTACCCGAAACCGACGCGCGTGCATGCAACAACTAATGAATGTCGATTCAGCGAAAGTGATTTGTCAGGATCGTGGCAGGTGGCAATCCCTGGCCTCTGCCTACCCCTCTGGGATACAGGCGTGAGCTTATGTATGTCTGTAACTTCTGTAACTTAACTTACATGTTTGCGATCAAAATTACGTGCAAAGGCGGAGTTGTTTCTAAAGAAATACAGCAGCACTGACGAAATGAAAAACGCTTCATCATCATCAACCCATTATGTCCCCACCAAGGGGCACGGGTCTCTTCCCTGAGGAAGGTATAGGCCATACTCCACCTCGGGGGCCAAGTCCGGATTGGTGGAGGCTTGTAAGACTAGTGGCTGGTCTTACTGTCAGAAGTTTTCAAGCCGCCCTAAGGCCTCTGACTTGGCTTAACGACTGCCATCTATCGACGGCAGCCGGCACCAACTGCTTAACGTGCCTTGCGAAGCACGGAATCGCTCGGAAAAATGCCACTAGCCTTAGTCATAGACAGAAACCCATCCATGGACTGAACGCCCCGTATGTTGCTTAACCTTAGTGATCGTTTAAGATCACTCAGGCAGCCCAGGCTACGAGCGAAAAACGCTTCACGTCAGTAATAATAGTAGCACCTTTTGTCACGGATCCCTAAAAGCTAGTGCAAACACACATCGTGTCCCGCCTGCACGTGGAACCGATCGAGATTGATTGCGGCAGAGTGTCAGTACCTACCTCTGTGTAAAAAGAATTATAGCTATGAAATTCGAATGATTTTGACGGGTTCATTTCTGAGCTGTAAAAAAGTGGCATTGAAAATTCAAAAGAATAAAGTAGTTGAGTGACTAGATACAACGAACGATAAATTAAGTGTGTATCAATAAAGTTCTTGCCTCACATGTTAGGTGTTGTGTCGTGGCTATCTTTAACTTAGATCTTGTATGTCATTTGTGATGTTAAATGGTTTAAGGAAAGTTTGTACTTATTAAATAGTAGATTGAATACAGTGTATAATTAAGATTTTCATGCATCTCGCATTATTAACAGCCACAGTCATGTACAATCTAACATCACTTGAAAACGGCTGAACCGATTAGGCTGTTCTTTGTTGTTGTGCTTATACCTAATCGTCACCTGTTTTATTGTGGACATCAGAGTAACAAATATATTACAAGGCTTGCAAATCTAAGTTTTGCCGTATACTATATGTGATTAGCATCCGCAAAAAAGTAGTACATAAAAAACATAATCATAAAAATATGTATTTAAACCACTAAGAAGAAGACTCTACAAGGTTAAGAATTAATCGGTTAATTTATTGTAGTGTATTTATTTATTTCAGGCAAAGCCCATTAGTGTTAGTAACAATGGTGTTTATACTATGTTTTTAATAATAATATAAATATGTACACATTAAACTTATACTTACATTGTTCAGTCCCAGCCAGCTCCACCGCTTGTCGGCATTCCGTGCATCGACACAAAGTGGCGCTATATGGGGCTGTCCATCATCATCATCATCAGGCTATATCGGTCCACTGCTGGACATAGCCCTCCCCTAATGAGCGCCATAGCGCCCTGTCTTCAGCTTGCCGCATCCAGCATCTGCCTGCAGTTTTTCGCAGATCCGGATGCTGGGGCTGTCCATCCTGTCTGCCAAAACCTTCAGGAGGCTGCAGGAACTACACCTGACCCTACACATCAGGGATGCTATCCGCTTCCGATTCACGTGGAATCCATCCGTTCGCGCATCAGCGAAGTATTTATGTTAAGAATGTTTACCGGCAGCTCCCGGTAATGGACTATAGTCTACCGGGGGGCTGGTCAAATAGGTTGACAATTTAACATTAGGCGACAGTTTAGAAATATAAAGAAGAAAATTTGTTAACTAGACCTAGATTCTGTTAATGCATTGTATTACAATAACAACTGCATGAACTTGGCGATTTATGTAGTTTCATTTCAAAAACACGTCACGTGACCCGGCCGCGTATCTGTCATAGTACTGTAATGCACTCATGGAATCGAGCCCCTGGTCTCTACTTACCTCGTGAATTTATGTATATCACCTTACGTACATAATAATATGTGTAAATAGTATTAAAATGTGAAAATTACTTTGCTAAATTCTGCCAAAATCCCACAAGCAACGCGGTTAGTGAATGCTCACAAGTCTTGTGACTCTTGTGAGCCTGAGGATGCCTCGTGCTAGAGGCGAAACGCGTCGCATGTTTTCACACAAGTATTGGTGTCAGTGGTGGTGCGTTCGCGTCTTGCTTCTGCTTGAAAAAATGGGAGGGAGGGCGGTGCATTAACTAACCGCATGGTACTTGTGTGATTTTGGCGGAATTTAGCAAAGTAATTTTCACATTTCAATGCTATTATGTATTTCCACAAAGTAACGTCTGATTCCATACAATATGTTTTTCAGTGCTCTCTATCTATTTACCTAAGCCAGTATCTCGTCGAGCAGATATTATTACCTGCTATTATGTAAAAGGAATTTCGCCCTCCACGCGCCCCCATCTTTTCAAGCATTTTCCAAGCAATCCGATCACAAAGGAGGCGCAGAATGGCGAACCAATTTTGTTCGCGCCCGCCCTCAGACAGCCGCTAGTAACAAACATTCCCTTCCCGTGTATTTTCAATGTTATTGTTCAATTTCACGTGTGTCTGTCGCTTCTCTATTGTTATTCGCCCGTTCTTCCTTGTTTTCAATTTAGGTCTTGCACGTAGAGTCTTATTTATAAAAGGGGAGGAAAAAATGTTGTGGACCTCCTTAAGTGCTGGTTCATTTTTGGCTTATGAATTCGCCTTTATTTTGTCAAATCATTATCAGCGACGCTATTTGGCGCTCACTGCTAGGCATAGATAGACCTGCCTAATGGAGAAAAACCATACGTCCTCACCGAGGGGCACGGGTCTCTTCCTTGAAGAAGGGTACAGGCCATACTCCACCACGGGGGCCAAGTCCGGATTGGTAGAAGCTCGGAAGACTAGTGGCTGGTCTTACTGTCAGAAGTTTTCAAGCCGCCTTAAGGCCTCTGACTTGGCTTAACGACTGCCATCTATCGACGGCAGCCGGTACCAACTGCTTAACGTGTCTTGCGAAGCACGGAACCGCTCAGATGCCACTAGCGTTAGTCATAGAGGGTCACCGATCCGTGTACTGAACGTGCCCTATGTTGCTTAACCTTCGTGACCGCTTAAGATCACTCAGGCAGCCGGGGCTACGAGCGATTCGCTTCTGCTTCGCTTGAACAATAACTTGGACAAATGACTTTGACTTCTGGATGGACTTAGTTAGTGTTTTAGAAGTCTTAAGTTCAGTCTGATTAACGAATTGCTCTTACCTACGTGCTTATCGCAAATTCATCCCGGCTGCGCGGATTTTCGTTCAAGTTATCCGCCGGAAATTATACCTTGAACGCATGCGTGGAAAGGTTGATGAGCTTTCAAGTGAGCATTCATAGGTAAAGTACGAATAAAGATCAAGTAATTAATTTATCAATTTATCTATTGGGGACCTAAGGTAATAGTCTTAGGGCTGATTTTTTAATAGTCAAATAACTTTTATCTGAGCAATAAAAATGACGGTTTGACAGCTTATGTAAGAAAATTATGTCAAACCGCTATTTTTATTCCTTAGATAAAAATTATTTGACTATTGAAAAATCAGCCCTTAGGCCGACTTGCACCACCGACTAAAATCCATTTAACTTTAAGTTGAACAGAATTTTGACAGTCTCGCCATACACTATCTGTCAAAATTCTATTTAATTTAGCGCTAAATGGATTTAAGTTGGTGGTTCAAGTCGGCCTTAAGGCCAGTTTCTGAATTGGGAATTTCGCTGAGTAACATCTTAACTATAGTGCTGTGTCATCAAATTTCTCAGAAAAGGGCGTGACAGAATGTTACTTAAGTAATTAGTGTAATTCTCAATTCTTAAACGGTCCCTTAGGTAATAGTTGCCACCAATACACCAATTCATTTATCGTAAATTTTATAACTACAAATTTTATAACTACAACAGGTATATTATATTCATTTTATCCTCCTCTTACAAATATGTATTATAACTTATTTATGTAGTAGTTTATAATAATTTATACAAGTAAGATTTACGTAAGTACATTATTAAGTATAAGTATGTACTATTCGTATTTGCACCAACTACCCGTTTCTCTGTTTCCTTCGGCAATCTATCCGTCACAAGGTTGTCTGGAAGAAATTGCTGTTAGCAATAAGACCGCCTATTGTATGTTTTTAATTGTAAATTTTATTTGTCTCTGGTTTCTTATGTGCAATAAAGAATATTCTTATCTTATCTTACAAAATCTATCCTCACGTGGTACGAAACCATTTTAGAGGTTTTTATTGTGTAATTCGTTTTTATCGGTGCTTTTCCCTTCCTCTCACAAATTTGTCGCTTCCAAAAGAGCACCCTCATTGACCAATTAGTATAGGTTTTTGTCGAGCTGTGGGATTCCTGCTGACGTCCCAAATAGCAAAAATAAACGAGTCGAATCGCTCGTAGCCTGGGCTGCCTGAGTGATCTTAAACGATCACTAAGGTTAAGCAACATACGGCGCGTTCAGTCCATGGATGGGTCACCGTCTGTGACTGACGCTAGTGGCATTTTTCCGAGCGGTTCCGTGCTTCGCAAGGCACGTTAAGCAGTTGGTAGATAGATGGCAGTCGTTAAGCCAAGTCAGAGGCCTTAGGGCGGCTTAAAAACTTCTGACAGTAAGACCAGCCACTAGTCTTACAAGCCTCTACCAATCCGGACTAGGCCCCTGTGGTGGTGGCCTATACCTTCCTCAGGGAAGAGACCCGTGCCCCTCGGTGGGGACATAATTGGTTGATGATGATGATAAACGAGCTGAGTTGAGTACTTGCGTTGATATTGTTTTACGTTGCAAGAGCCTTATTATAATAGTCCGGATTTCTGAATTCAGAATTTCGCTAAGTAATAATTAACTGTAGTGCTGTCTCATCAAATTTCTTTAGAAACGCTCTTTTCTAAAGAAATTTGACAGCACGTTACTTAAGCATTTACTCAGTATAAAATCTCAATTCAGAAATTGGCCTCAAGAGAGTTCGCTTTGAAGGCTATTGAAGGTCACGCGCATGAAACTATGGGCGCAAGTAGATGATTTTCTTTGGATGCTAATAATGCATGGTTTATATTTGTTTCATTTTCATGCTTCTTAGCATACTTTCCATAGAGCTAGAATAGAATAGAGACGCCAATTTCTTTTGTAAGTACATAAGCAAATAGGAAATCAGTAATGGTTGGTTGTATACTATGTATTTAGGATTTTTTATAATTACTTTTAGGATTACTAATGGTTGACCAAAAAATTATTGACAAATGGTCATTCGACAAACAACGTTTAACCAAATGTTCATTTGGCAAACGAGACATTTCACAAAAGTATCATCTTACAAAAACTCACTTAGCAAATGATCCATTAGCAAACACTACATTTGTTAAATGTTTTGAATATTAAAATGTCAATTGACCTTTTTTAATTTCACCAAATAATATGTTTCGCAAATGAAGCATTTGTCCAAATGTCATTTAACAAAATGTTGAACGCATCAAAGTCGAGTCTGTTTTCGATCTTACATAGAGAACCTAACGCTCCGACGCGCTCCGCTTCGCTACGCGCGTCGTCGCACCTATATTTCTGTTGTCACGTATTCTTTACATCGCCGACCCCCCGTTCGTAAGATTGATTAATAAACGAAACATTTGTCAAATAATACATTTTATCAAACGTTTTTAGACCAATAGTAGTTTTGTCTGATAACTCAGTTGTTAAATGTTCATTAAGTAAAATAATTATTTGTAAAATGTAAATTTAAGTGTTGATCATTTGGATAAGTGAGTCATTTGTAAAATGATTAGTAGTAAAATGATCAATTGGCGAAAGCATTTTTTGTCAAACATTGTTTGTCAAGTGTAATTTTGCCAAATGACTTTTGGTCAAACAGCAGGACCCCGTACTTTTATACAGGGTATTTCAATAAGAGGTCTTATTTTGATATTAAAGAAATTTCTTGTTGCCGATTTCTGAATTGATAATTTCGCTAAGTAATAATTAACTGTAGTGCTGTCTCGTCAAATTTCTTTAGGAAAGTGTAAATTTTCAATTCAGAAATCGGCCCTTAGAGACGGTGGAGAGACGATCTCGACTAACATCTGGAGGAGTGGTCTGAGGTGGCTCAAGACCGAAAACTCTGTACTAAACTGGGAGAGGCCTTGCCCAGCAGTGGGGCACAATACCTATACTCTGTTAGCTTTTAGAATAGGTATACCTCGGCTACTATCGGATAGAATCGGATATATTCGTGTTATAGAAATATCGGAACTAATATGACACTTAATTTCGAAATCAGAACTCTATCATCAGTACGATATAAATATGTAGGTATATACATATACGGCGAAAGCCGAAGCCTGCTCTAGAGCCCGAGGTATATTCTAAAAGCTAATAGACCAACTTTGTAGCTACCCTCTCGGCACAAAACCTTTAGGTTTCATACTGACACCCCCATAGCATTCTATATCGATATTTACCGGCGAGGGGCGTTAATGCAGCGCTGTAATGCAGGTAATGCAGTGCGATGGCCGCTCTACCGGGGGGTGGGATGTATAGACAGAATTTATTGCCTCGTAAACGTCTAGCTAAATCCCCTTAAATTGCTTACACGGATACAAAAATATAGTGCGATAGTTATAAGTGCGCAGCGGAGTATCTTTTTTTCTGGTTGTACAATAAAAGTTTCCTGTACCTCTATCAAAATCACCTAGTGAAGCCTGGTCAGCTAGGGTGATTAGACCACACCCCACAAACCACAAGGCTTGTGGGAGGTCAAGCATGTCCCAGAGAGGGACGCCCTAATAAAAATGCATGAAATCTAACTAAAAAAAATGTTTACAATTTACACAATGAGCCGTTTTCAGAAGAACTAAAAAAAAAAACGAATGGCTGTCAAAGGAATAATGCAATTTTGGACCTCAGCCCAATAGCCACTGTGTGATATCATCGAATAGGTCTCAGCGAGATGAATAAAAGTTACTATTATGCCAACAGCCAAATGTTTGTCCTTTCGGAGTTATATTGTATTGAAAATGTTAGTTTTTTTAGCTCACTGAGACCTATTCGATGATGTATCACACATGGCTATTGGGCTGAGGTCGAAAATTGCATTCCTTTGACAGCCATTCGTTTTTTTTTCTTCTGAAAACAATTAACTTAAGTAATATAATAATCAATGTAAAGTCAGGTGTCTAAAGGGGTGTATAGAAATAAAATAAGGCATACTTTTAACAGGGTGTAATTCCTTCAAAATTCACAATAGCGAAAAATAACTCCAGCTACTATTGGTTTTAGTTATAAATCTTTCAACACTTCTTCGGAGACACGTGTCAACTGACGACCAGCACTCGAATGCCGAAAAATGGCGTCGCATCTCCTTTCGTTGACAGCTGTCTGTCACTTGGACGGAAGTTCGTTAAAACGGAAGTGCGACGCCATTTTATCAGAAAAATACTATACAAACTTAAATTAAATATTTTAGGGATTCTTGGTAGTTTTATTAAAATATACAGTTTTAAATCATGATAATAGCCACTTAAATATTATTAACAGCCTTCACCAATTATCTTAAATAACTGTTGATGACATCAATTTCAATTGTTATTTGTTGCATGTAATTAATTAATAATTATAACTAATTAGTTAATAAAGGCTTACTTTACAAGCCAAGTCTTATCAAGCTTACTTCGATTATTAGATTAGATTAGAACTCTTTATTGTACACACCAGAAAACAAACAAATACATTGTAAGACTTATAGATCTAAGTTTTGCCGTATACAATTGGCGGTCTTATCGCTAAAAGCGATCTCTTCCAGACAACCTTGGGATGGATAGAAAAGATGTAGAGAAAAGGTAGGTAAGTGTACAAAAAGTATAATGAGAGGATATGTACATAAATTAACTGACTTACAGATTTTATTCGGTCCATTTGAGAAGGTATTTAATAATTACATATATGTTAATATACATAGGTACATACATATTCGATATAATACTTAAACTTACCATAAAATACACATATAATTATTTTATATCAATACAATTATGTAAGTTTTCCAAGGCTTAGTTTTGGATGGCGGAGAAACAGATGCGATTAATCTGAAAATACTTAGTTACTGTGCTGACTCAGCGACCCGAAGTGGGTTTCGGCCTCTGACGCAAGAAGTCGCCACCAAACATTTCTTTCATTCCATCCTTTTAAATACAAATTTAAAACTACGTCGGCTCTGTCTAGATTTCATTTGATATCCATTCCTTTTTCAACTTTTGACGAGATCATTAACGGTAAGCCATAGTATTGCTGGCACCCACCTAGTCATTGGCACAGTGAGTTTTAAACACAAATATTAAGAATTAAAATTTCTTAAAGGGCATTTTGGTAGTTTTTTATAATTAGCATTGTTAAGAACAAAACTTAATTACATACAAATTATAAGTGCCAATGACTGATATTATTAGTGACAATGTTTATACCTGTAATGTCAATGACTGTAGTTTTGGAGACATTTTCAAATTATTATTATTTTTCTTAAATAAAACTATGACAACAAGCAAGAATATTTTTTTATTTCCAACCTATACTCATATTCTAACAAATAAAAATGGTAAATAGTGATTGAATATGAAATTGAATGCTTAGGAAGCAAATTAAGTCAAGGTTTTGCTTAAGGTACCAATCAATGTATAGTTTACCCTATATGTCAATTTGTTTCTTTATATTTCGAGGTCTTCATCGAAATAAAACCACAGCTCCTTGAAGTCGTATAAAATTGTTTAATCTTCATCAAAATCTTGTAACTAAGCTTAAGCGATGATCTCTGATCATCACTATTAGGTACCGAAAAAAAAAAGTAAAGCACTGTAAATCTTTATGACGTCACTTGTCAGTAAACCAACCAATGAACGTAAAAACGAATGAATGACAGACGCCATTTTTACTGACATATGACGTCATCATAGAATCGGCCAATCCAGGCCGTTTACGATACAATAGATACATAATTATGAATTGGAAATATAATTATGGGAACGGCATTCTCACGTGCCCTCAGTGTGCACGGAGTTTCGCCGTGAAGATAGGCTTTAAAGCCATCTTCGAGCGCACCAGCGCCACATCTCTGATTAGGGGTCAAAGTGGTCGCCATGACCGAAATCGGTCGGAACCATCATCATCATCAATTATGAATTATTATTTTTTTAGTTAAAGTGCCTTAAAGCGGTTTTAAGACTCATTATTTATACGAAGACGTATAAATAATACTGTTTATTTCACACTGTCAAATAGCCTGTACTAGGGGTATTACGGAAGGGACCAAACTGTTCTGCAATAATTCGACAAAAATCGTTCCCTAGAAATAAGAAGGGTTCTGAGACTCACCGAATCGTGTTTGAGGACAATAGATTATTCACGGAAGGGGAAATGGTTTGCACAAAGAAATTACTTAAGATATTCATAAAGAAACCTCATTTCGTTCAGTACTTTATCTTATTGTTAGACTTGTAGTTTGAACAAATTAACTGTGTAATATTTACTGCTAACCAACTATCCCGGAGCGGTATTTCCAGATTCGTGGCTAGAAGTAATTCCATGCATTGTTCATTGCAGCAAAAGCTGGTATTTATGCCTTTCATTATATCGCTTTTTATGATAAATAGTTATACCGCACCCCCCCAAGAAAAAACCCTTATCTGCAAAAACGAAACTTTACAGGATAAATAAAAAAACGTTTTTTTTCCCATAACTGTTGAAGTAGGTACTAGTGGTAAAGAAACAATATTGACATCAATGTATACAGGTTTTTATTTGATATGTGTACAAAAAATTATTCAATACTAGCTGTTGCCCGCGACTTCGTCCGCGTGGGCTGTTTGCTTTATGCATAGGTCGCTTTTTTTTCCTAGGTAGTTTTTTTTCCTATTACCTTGACACTTATTGTCATTTTTTGGACAATTCACACAATATCTTTATATGCAGCCTATGTGTTATTCTGATGTATAAGCTATATGTATTATAGTAAACTTTCATTAAAATCTATTCTGTAGTTTTTACGTGTAAGAGTGACAAACATCCATCCATCCATACTTACAAACCTTCGCGTTTATAATATTAGTAGGATGCACATTTGGCAGTAATCAATTGATTCCTAAATAAAAATAGATACTTTTATCGCTTCTGATATTTAAAGTACCTAGATGAAATATGTCTTTCACGCTACACCATTTGGTCAAAATTTTGAATAGTTACAACCATAAGCAACCGATTGCGCGATACTACTAACATACTGACACATCAATGCACGGCCCAAACTATAAGGGTTAAAACTTGAAATTTTGCACAGGGGTTTCTTTTATAATGCAGGCGAGTACTAAGACAGGGTATTAGAAAATTTACCTCCTAAAGGGGTAAAACAGGGGTGCAAAGTCAATATGAAATTTTTGCGTTTTTGAAGTTATTGGAATGACATCCAGTATAAAGGTTCTTCATTGAACGTCATGAAACACGTGTAATTTTTTTTCTCAAAAATCATCCCTTAAAGCCTGTATCCCCGAGGGGTAGGCAGAGACCACGGATGGCTACCTGCCACGATCCTGACAAATCTCTTTCGCTTCATCGACATCCATTAGTCGTTGCATGCACATACGTCGGTTTCGGGTACTTTTAATCTTGCCCTTTGCTAATACATCCCATATTTGGTAGTATATTATGTCCGCCTGAGCCCCTTCACTCACATTTACCCAATATACTTGCTTCGTCAGTCTTTCTTTGTTCATCCTATTCACATGTCCAAACTAACGCAACGTTTCTTTTTTCAATTCTAGTCACTACATCCTCTTTCAGTCCACAACGTTCTCTGACCACACTATTGCGTATTCTGTCATTCAAAGCATCACCACACATATGTATTTCTCAAGACCTTCATTTCTACTGCATTAATCGATTTCATGATTCTTCTGCCATACCGAAGTCTCGCTACCATACATCAGTGTTGGGACCTGCACACCATTTATGAATAGCGAATCTTGCTCTTTTGGACATGTTCTGGCTACTCACGAAGGAATGCAAGGCGAAAATCGAAAGCATATCATGACTTTGTCATGGAGGTCTCATCACAAATTATTAAATGAGTTTCCTTCATAAACTTAACAGCCAGTGACTATAACGACATATTAAGAGACGTAGAATCCACCTGGGCAATCCAGGAAAAACAGCTTTCTCTCTGTGGATTTACAGCTTTCAGTATTGTATTGACCACATGTTTTTGTTAATCATTAAATTTTTGGTGTTTTTATATCTATTTGTTTTTTTCATTTCAATAAGTTTATTAACTAAGCAAAACAATAAAGATCAATTTAAGACTTTTATTTCCTTTTTCAATTATTATTCAGACCCTCCCCAAAAGTCCATGTCTTCCGCCAATAAAAAAATAAACACCTTTTCACTCTGAATAGGTCTTATTCTGAGCCTTTCAGTTGGCACAGATTATAATAACCTTCTTGGATGCCGCGGTGTCCCACACATCAAGGAGTTTACAAATTAGACCTTAGAGTTCACAAATGATACTGTGACATAATATGATGACATGACACCAACGCAACATTGGTAGCATTGACATGTTTACTTAGCAACGCCGTTATTGAATTTAATAATTTTATATTGAAATTGTACCAAAATACGAATTTTCCGCCTATAAGTTGTCGACTCAGTTCGTCTATTTTTTTACGCGCTTTAATTTGGTGTGCATTTCGTTCGAGTCTACCGTAGACCCGATTTGGCAGCGCACGCCAGAATAGCTCGCAGATGATAGATTTACCGACTTACTTGACACTTATCTTCTTATTTTGGACAATTCACACAATATCTTTATAAATTGTAGCCTGTGTGTTATTCTGATGTATAAGCTATATTATTGTAAAGTTTCATTAAAATCCATTCAGTAGTTTTTACGTCAAAGAGGAACAAACATCCATCCATCCATCCATACTTACAAACTTTCGCGTTTATAATATTATATATAGTAGGATAGTAGGATATTCTAAATAGAGCAGATATGAAATAAACTTTATAATACCATACCTATTAATAATAATACTTTTTTGTTTTGGTAATGTCATGTTACGTTTTAGTCGCTGTAAAATCGGAACCCACCGATATACTGTAATAATGTATTATACTAATATTCGATGATATTTTTCAAGTAGACTCTATTCGGTAACGGCACATTATGGCTTTTTTCTCGGGAAAAAATAAGTGACTGTTAAATCATATAGACCATTAGCTGTTTTTCTGCTACTTAACCAGAAATTTGCCATGAAAAAATACGAGAATAAACCCATAATGGTGGTCCCAATTCGCGTGCAAAGAACGTAACGATAGGGGAAGATTGTTGTTTTTTTTTGGTAACATTTTTTGGGTGTTTCGCGGCAAATATTGACATGTTTTTAAATAACTTCTTTTATATAGATATTCAAGGTCTGAAAAAAATTACAGTGATGTATTTAGCCTCGGAGATGCTGTTTATATGCAGAAAAAAAACTAAAAAAAAATTTGAGTTAGGGAGGTCTTAGCCCAGCAGTGGAACACAAAGGAGGCACTGAAATAAAAACCGAACTCCACAATGACTGAGTGCATTTTGGTCTAGCAAAGTCCTAGCCCAGGTGCACTGTCAATAACTTGGGAGCTACGACCGGGCCGCTGGACAAGCTCGAACTTGGCCGGTCGCCAGAGGACTATGGAGAGCTTTATTAAATTACCCACTCTCTACATCCACTCAGGGCCTTCATTTGTCTTAATATTAATTAGAGGGGTCGTGTTCCAGTTTGCCAGCCCGACTTTGGAGAACCGTTGCAGGGCGAACATATATTCACGAGGAAATTACATTTTTTTAAAGCGATCAAGACGTTAATCCAGCTTTTAAAACGATTAAGGGAATTAAGGCTAGGTATTTCCACCTTGATGGAAATACCTAGCCTTAATTCCCTTAATCAGGGCCTTCATTTGTCTTAATATTAATTAGAGAGGTCGTCTTCCAGTTTGCCACTTTGGGGAACCGTTGCAGGGCGAACATATTATATTCACGAGGACATTACATTTTTTTAAAGCGATCAAGAAGTTAATCCAGTTATTCCAGACGATAATGACGACGCAGTGGTTAGTGCATCTGCCTATCCAGCGAGAGGTCCCGGGTTCGAATCCCGGCTGGGGACAAAAAAAAGAAACCCAGGTCTTGGATGTTTACCGTAAACAGTTACAGTGCACAATAAAGGGTGAATTGAATGTTTTGACCTAATGTGCCCCCTGAATCGCTCGTAGCCTGGGCTGCCTGAGTGATCTTAAACGATCACTAAGGTTAAGCAACATACGGCGCGTTCAGTCCATGGATGGGTCACCGTCTATAACTAACCCTAGTGGCATTTTTCCGAGCGGTTCCGTGCTTCGCAAGGCACGTTAAGCAGTTGGTGACGGCTGCCGTCGATAGATGGCTGTCGTTAAGCCAAAGACCTTAGGGCGACTTGAAAACTTCTGACAGTAAGACCAGTCACTAGTCTTACAAGCCTCCACCAATCCGGACTTGGCCCCCGTGGTGGAGTATGGCCTATACCTTCCTCAGGGAAGAGACCCGTGCCCCTTGGTGGGGACATAATGGGTTGATGATGATGATGATGAATGTACGTGCGCTAGCCTTCTGATATTGTATATAGTACACACATATTCACGCCTGTATCCCGGAGGGGTAGGCAGGCGCCAGAATTGGCCAATTGCCGAGATTCTTGCAAACCTGGAAGGCAGATTATGTTGTAGGAAAATTGGCATTTAAGTCAACATCATCATCATCACCAAAGCATTATGTCCCCACCGAGGGGCACGGGTCTCTTTCCTGGGGAAGGTATAGGCCATAGGTACTCTACCACGGGGGCCAAGTCTGGATTGGTGGAGGCATGTAAGACTAGTGACTGGTCTTACTGACAGAAGTTCTCAAGCCGCCCTAAGGCCTCTGACTTGGCTTAACGATTGTCATCTATCGACGGCAGCCAGCATCGCTCGGAAGAATGCCACTAGCATTAGTCACAGACGGTGACCCATCCATGCAGTGAACGCGCCCTATGTTGCTTAACCTTCGTGATCGTTTAAGATCACTCAGACGGCTGGGGCTACGAGTGATGAAGTCATATTAGCGATTATTATTTTTAATAAAAATATTAGATTACAATTACCAAACTGTTTATATAATACTCGTAGTTTATTACTTATCCAGCAACTTAGAACTTAGAAAAACAACTTCGCCCTCAGTGAGATATAAAATTTTAAAGTAAACTAAAGTCTGTTTTTTAATTCAATGCAAAAAAATAAAACTATCACGTTGACATCTCATCTCAATACAATCCAAAGGCTGTCTTTTTATTTTTTTTAATATCATTTATTCGCCGGAAGCAAGTCCATTGGCATTTCAACAGATACATTTGTACATGTACAATAAAAATAAACTATTAATGTAATTAATATAAAAACAAACATAACATTAACTTAAATCTACACAAAAAAAATATTAAATTTGTCCAACGGTACTTGTGATGAACTGAAATACACACTTAAACAGTTTTGGATTTGATAAAATATCTTGAACGCGGCGGGGTACAACATTCCGAGGTTGACAGGTATCAGCTGTCACTGTCACTGCAGACACTGACGTCAACTTTGATGTATTTGAATTATCCGTTTGGACCGTTTCCTCCTCCTCCTCCTCTGCTTCAGAATCTCTCAAATCAGCCACAAGTGTAAGTCGCTGCATATTGAATTTGGGACAACATTGAATAATGTGTATTATGTCTGCATCTTCAGCTTCACAGTAAGTACATTTGCTATTGTCTATTATCTTCATTCGATGTAAATGGGCAGGTGTTTGGCAGTGTCCAAATCTCAGGCGATTTATAATTGTAATGTATCTTCGCTCATTGGCATCCTTATGGTTATGATACCATGGTTTAGTAGGTAATTCTTTTTGTATCTCTGCATACCATCTTCCTTTGGTTTCTGAAATATCCTTGTAATATTCATGCCATAGTTGTCTTTTCTTTTCTTTTAAAAACATAAATAAATCCGTGAATGGTATCTTGCATGTTTCACTGTGGTCCTCATCGTGCTGAGAATTGACTGTTTTGTCTACTACTTCATTACCTTTGATCCCTCTATGAGACGGTACCCATTTGAAAGTCACTTGCTTATTGAGATTACATACAATGTTTCTGATCTTATACACTAAATAATTAGTTTTATAATTAAAATTAAAATTTTGTAAAGACATTAACACACTTTTAGAATCAGAGACAATTATAATTTCGCTATATCCATCAATATTATTTAAGTTTTGTACGTAGAGCAAAGTTTGATAAATTGCATAAGCTTCTGCTGTATAAATACTACAATTTCTATCTAATTTAAAACATTTTGTTTTCTTATTTTGAGGATCATAATAACCAGACTGTACAGAATTTATTGACTTAGATCCATCTGTGTACAAATAAAAGCAATTACTTTTTTTGGAACAATATTCTTTAAAATCAGTCTCATCTAAAATAAAACTAGTATCTACATTTAGTTTTCTTATTAATGCTTCATATTTACATTCATATACAGGCCATAACTGACTTTTGTACATATTTTCAGACAAATCAGTGACAAAACTCATAATGCGAGTAATTAATGGATATTGATTATTAAGAAGATCTGAAGCTGATAGATAAGAAGTTGACTGTAGAGAAAAATGAAGAACCTCAGGTAAGCAAATTCTTTTACTTACTATTTCATTATTTACTGCTAACACTTTTAAGCAAAATTTTTCCGTAGCAAATATGCGCCTAATACATAAAGGTTGTATACAGGTCTCTGCTTCCATAGAATTAATAGGGGTTGTACGCATTGCACCACTAATAATCCTTAGTGCCATATTTTGTATCACATCAATTTTTTTTAATAAAACAGGACTGATGTTCATATATACAAGAGAACTATAGTCGAAATGGCTACGAACCAAGCTCTTGTATAACATACTCAAAATTTTAGGATCTGAACCCCAGAAGGTACCAGCTAATGATCTCATAACATTTATACCTCTCATTGCATTTCTACAAATGTAATTTATATGCTTATCAAATTTTAATTTTGTGTCAAAGATTACACCTAGAAACTTTTTTTCCTCTGTTTGTGGTAATAGTGCATTATTGTACTTAATATTTACAGAACTATTGCTACCAAATACTAAGACTGAGCTTTTACTTGAGTTAATATTTAGTTTCAAAATGTTTGAATAATAACTATTGAGTTCATTCAAAGCTAAATTAATCTTTCTTTCAGCAATCTGAACATTACTATCTACACAATATATTAAAATATCATCAGCAAACTGTAATATTTTAACATCTTCAGTTATATGTTTAAGAATTTGAGAAGTATATAAATTGTATAATATTGGGGACAAGGAGGCACCTTGCATTAGGCCTTTATAGGCATTTTTTGGGCCATGTAAAATATTATTATATTTAACAAATAGAGTGCGACCAAAGGAAAAATTAAAGAGCCACTTAATTAATTTTCCAGGAAGTTTCAGCGAGTGGAGAACCTTTGCCATTTGATGGAGATCCACATTATCATATGCTCCCTGGACATCAAGAAACACACATACTGCTGCTGACTTGGATAGCAAACAGTTCTTCATATCTATCAGGTATGTAGTAAAGCTTTCTACTGCACTTTTCCCCTTCCTAAACCCAAACTGACATGAAGGAATTATATTCACATTTTCAACAAAGTAGTCTAACCTTATTTTTATCATTTGTTCACATACCTTTCCTATACAAGATGCTAAAGAGATAGGTCTATATGAATTAGGATCATCATCCGGTTTTTCTGGTTTCAGTATAGGTATAACACACTGAGTTTTCCATGACTCTGGAATCAATTGTTGAGACCAGAGTGAGTTCAGAATTTGCAGTAAAATATTTTTAGCTGATAAATGTAACTTTTGTAACATGATGTAAGGGAAACTATCTAATCCTGGAGTAGTATTTTTTCTTAAAGTTACAGCTATTTCAAATTCCTCGTGTGTAAAAGGTTTTAGTAAAAAAATATTTGATTCATCATTACTATTTGTATTAAAGATATTCTCTAAATCTATATTGTCAACATTATTTGCTGGCTGTGCCAATTTGTCCATAAAAGTACCTATCCACTCGTCATTCTTAGAGGTATTTCTATTTGTGTTTATTCTTTTAAATCTTCGTATATAATTCCACACTCTAGAAATTGGGGTATATCTATTAAATGATGAGCATAAATTTTTCCAACTAGAGTTTTTAGCTTCTTTAATAATAAGTTTTTTCCTAGCATCTATTCTCTTGTACTCAATATAATTTTCAATGGTCATATTACACCTATACTTTTCTAATGCATCTCTTGATTTATTTACAGCCTCAGCACAGTCGTCACTCCACCACGGAGCCGGGGCACTACAGGTTTTACCAGCGTGACATTTAAACACAGGTACACACTTGTTCCTTAAAGTACTTAGTATTTTGCACATCTCATCATATTTTGCTAATGAATCATCTATAGTAAAATTGAAATCATTAAATAGAACCTCTGATAAATTTTCATATATTTCCCAGTCTGTTTTATTAAATAGAAATTTATCAATATTATCATTTACTTTATAGTTTGTAGTGGATATAATAATGTCAATAAAGGTCTGTAGGTGATAGCTGCCCATAGCATCATCACCTACGTACCAGTCACATAGTGGAGCTAGGTCTGGGCTGACACAAGTCACATCTATAGCTGATGCATTACAGCCAGGTCTACCGACAGTGGTTGGCGCACCAGTGTTCAATATGCATAAATCATATTCATCAAATAAGTCTAACAATTCCCTACCTCTAGGATTTGTAATGTCACATCCGAAGGCAACATTATGTGCATTAAAGTCACCAGATACAATGCAAGGTTTTGGTAATTGGTTTATTATATTTCTCAGTTTATTTGCCCTAATAAGACTATTGGTGTTTTTTGTTTTAGGTGGGCAGTATACACAGAGGACAGACAGAGGGCCGTTAACGGTTGATAATGATATTGCTATACATTGAATATCTTGATAGAAACTAGTTTTTAAACATTTATATTTAATTGAGTTGCGAATTAAAATACCTACACCACCATGTTCATTTTTAGCATTTTTTCCTACAAAATTGTAGCCAGGGATTTATCAATCCCGTAAAAGGGAGTTGAATCTTTTAACCATGTTTCATTAAGAAGACACACATCTACGTTATTTTTAAGCAATGAAGATTTAAGTAAGGCCTTTTTATTATTGACACTCTGAATATTATGTTGCATTATTTTTAAGATATCCATTATTTAGAAAGATTTTGCATTAAAATGTCTTTAATGTGTGCAGTTGTGTTAATTTTATTTGAATTTCCTAGCGTAACTAAGGTTTTTATAATTTTCTGTAAGAATAGCTCGTCATTTACAAGGTGATCATACATGGTAGGGATCGGTGTAGCTTGAGCTGTCGCTTTATTTGTTGATTCATGTGAGCATTCATGAATATTTTCAGTCTTCTTAGTTTGTGTCTTAGTCATAGATTTTGTTTTGGAAGAAAATGTCACTGGTTTGTCCTGTATTTTGGGTAAAGCAGGGAAATCTTTTGATGAGAGAACTGTGGAGTACATTCTGCTTATGTAATTTGATTCATGCCGTTTAATTTGTTCAAGTTTGATTGGGCAAAACTTTGAGATAGCTAAATGATCTCCACCACAATTACTACATTTCAGAATGTCAGATGTACATTCCTTGTAGCAATGTCCACCTGAGCATTTTGAACATACCTGCTCGTTCCTGCATATTTTTGCATTATGCCTAAACCTCATACATTTGAAGCATTGCATCAAAGGGGGTACATAGGTATACACTCGGTACCTCCAGCTATCCAAAAATACAAATTGGGGGAGGGAAGTCCCTACAAATGTCAGACTAACAGTGGTGAGGGGTACGATTTCACCATTTACTTTTTTGGTAAACCTTCGGACACCTACAATTTCCGAGTCTGCCATCAGTTTTTCGTACAATTCGACATTGCTGGTCTCCTTTGCGATAAATCGTATGGTCCCAATCCTTTCTACCGATGATACTGGTATGTAAGCACGCATGTTATGTTCCTTAAGACAACTATGGCTTAAGAAGTCATTCGCCGCTACCGCCTGCTTGAATACTACCATAATTTTACTGGCATTTATTCGTCGTTTTTCTTTGATGCCTTTCACATTTTTGAAAATTTTCGACAAGTGTAAGGGGTTCTTGTTTCCAATTTTTTCATTAACTCCTTCAACATAAATCGGAAATTCCTCCTTATTACTGTTGTCAGGGTATGACCTTTTATACTCCGGTTTTATAAATGGTTTATACTTATCTTCATCGACCGGGGCTGGGGATGAAGATTGCTGCTCCCTTAATTTTCTTTTTTTGCTGTTTGTCCGTGGTGTCGACACAATCTCGTCGTCATCACCGTCGCTTTCCGCATCCATTTTCCTCAACAGGCTAAGGATTACTTGGATTTACCAATAAAACAGAAATTATTAAAATTTTGTTTTAAAAAAGGCGCCCTTCCTCTTTCCCGCCAAAAAAGGAAGTACACCAAAGGCTGTCAATGTCTGAATGTTGCCAGTACGTAAAAACCAAATAACCCCATTTTACTTCCAAGTAATTTTTTTTTTGTGCTATTTAGGTGTTTTTTAGACTTTGCTCTTATGGGGAATTAAATTTTAATGTCTGATGTGATAAGGATTTTGGTCACACGAGTCTTCCATTCACGGTAAAAAAAAATCTACCTGTATAATTTATAGCGGTAACATCGCGTCATTTTTTTTTTTGCATCGAATGAAAAAACGGACTTAATAAAGGGGTCCATTCTAGTGTCATTGGAACGCTAAAAAACGGTCCGGAATCGCCGACTATCACGAACCTGCTATTAGTGACATCTGGCGCGGTTCGCAGATTTATTCCGCCTGCAGGGACTTTCTGATGGATAGGCTGCAATGTGGAGGCAGTGGGGACTTGTGAAGTCATTTCCGTTGAGTTTTTCGCTGTGGACGAGGCGATTTGTTACAGCTAAAGATGGGCGATTGTGAATGACATCCCTTTTCTAATTAATTGAATTTACTAACTTTCATTTTCGAATACGAAATTGGTGTATTACTAACATACATTTTCGAATAAGTTTGACTAATTTTACTAACTTACTACCTGTGCGAATGCAACGCACGAATGAAAGCGCGGCATTTTCGAATGTTTCGAGACCACTGCATACAATATTCAACAACACGATTCGTGGCGGAAAGAGACGAGTAATTGGAAAAAAATTTGAGCTATGTAGCACGGTTTTCGAAAACACGATTCATGGCGGAATGACACGAGTTAACACGTTTCACTTTGCTAGTGAAGTTTTACCAACTAATGTAGGTACTCTGTGAGGTTTGTCTTAGGTACAGCTAAAAATCGGCCAAGTGCGCATCGAGACACGCGCAGTGTATGTAGGGCCCTGGACATGGCCGAGAATAATTGATATTGTTGATAACTGTGAAATCACTTAATATCTTAGTTGACGCTTCAAGTTTACAAGGGTAATTGTAAATGGAATTTGTAGGAAGTTTTTCTTTAATGAATCGGCCGATTATTAGTTGTAAAGAAAACTTAGCTTTTATGGAAGCTCAGGTAGGTTAGATACGTTTATTAACAACAGAAAAATCTTATTAAAATAAGATAAGAATATCCTTTATTTTACTAGCAAAAACACAGACATCAGATATTACATCATACACACACAAACTGTATTTACAGTTTGGTACTATCAAATTGTGAATTGTTTATGTGGATAAATAGACTAAAAAAGAAAGAATACAACATAAGCTCACACCTGTATCCCAGAGGGGTAGGCAGAGACCAGGGACTGCGATTTGCCAAGATCCTGACAGATTACGTTCGATTCATCCACATTCTTATTTTTATTCAAAATCAGTTTTTTTTACTGTTAACTTCGTTGTTAGAGATGTATTATTCATATTCCTCTAGAATTATGTTATTTGTTTGTTCATCTATGTACTTCCTGCTCCAGTCCATCCAAAGGTTGTCTGGAAGATATTACTTTTAGTGATAAGGCCGCCTTATCTACTCTTAGGTTCAGAGATATTTCTTAAATCCGTAATTTATTTTTTTATACCCATGTTGTCCCTACCGAGGAGCACGGGTCTCTTCCCTGAGGAAGGTATAGGTCATACTCCACCACGGCGGCCAAGTCCGGATTGAAGGTATGTACTACTCCACTGAATTTCGAAATCGCTACCCTATCTATAAGCTACCGTTTAAACTTTCTAAATTTCTGAGTTTCTACATTTTTTCACGGAAAATGCAGACAAAACGCTTGCCATGTTGGACCAGTTATCGACTGTACGTAGCCGGCAAAGGACTTGGTAAAATATAGGAGATATGCCCTCAATAACATGAGTGGAGGGAGCTCACAAGAATATTTTCAGGAATGTTACGGGCGGGATAGTTTCAAATTCCCCACACGAATTCAGCAAAGTTTTCAGTCTCAAAGTGCCCCGAATACTTATTGAAATAGGTACTCCAGTATTACAAGCCTGAGTTGGCAGTGCCTAAGGCATTCTCACTCTACTGTAATGACGGCGCCAGACCTAGCTTCACATATTTGAACACATCTTTGAACACACCTTTGAACACATCTTTGAAGACTTTTGCAAAGTTTGAAGAAACATTTTGCGTTTTGCCATGCGGTGTCGGTTTTTTAGCGCACATCAAAGCGTTCTACTGTGAAGAGAAGTGTTTGCGAACCATGTCTGGCAGGTTGCGCCAATATGTGTTCAAATATGTTTTCAAGTCTTTGCAAAGTCTTCAAAGATGCGTTCAAAGATGTGTTCAAATAATATGTGAAGCTAGGTCTGACGCCGGCATAACTCTAACGAGTCGACATAACGACATACCTACCCCCGGTTTCCCGTATACTAACAAGCTGTTAAACTACTGTTAACAGCTGTCAGTTTGCCAAAGTGCATATGAAAAAAAACGTTTGACAACTGTTAACAGCAGATTAACAGATTGTAATGTGGGCCTGACAATAGCTACCGAATACGCTAATATGTTTTTTTAACGCACTGTTTAAAAATATCTCGACAAAAACTCAAGAACCAATCAGAGCCATTAGTAGCAATCCTCGATTCCGTTAGTGCATTACAGTACGATGACAGTTACACGGTCGTGTCACGTGACGTGATTTTTCATTCCATTGACTCCTAGAAGGTTTGATATGTGTGTGCGCGTCGACTTGAAGCGGTAATGAAACTAAATCGCCACGTCCATGCAGTTGTGATTGTACTGTAATGCATTAACAGAATCTAGGTCTAGATCCTTCCAATGAATTATAGTATAAAGACAGTTACACAAACGATTCATTTCATTGCCGCTTCAAGTCAACGCGCGCATGCGTATTAATAATATTATATTTCATCATCAACCCATCATGTCCCCACCAAGGGGCACGGATCTCTTCCCTGAGGAAGGTATAGGCCATACTCCACCACGGGGGCCAAGTCCGGATTGGTGGAGGCTTGTAAGACTAGTGGCTGGTCTTACTGTCAGAAGTTTTCAAGCCGCCCTAAGGCCTCTGACTTGGCTTAACGACTGCCAGATGGCAGCCGGCACCAACTGCTTAACGTGCCTTGCGAAGGACGGAATCGCTCGGAAAAATGCCACTAGCGTTAGTCATAGACGGTAACCCATCCATGGACTGAACGCGCCGTATGTTGCTTAACCTTAGTGATCGTTTAAGATCACTCAGGCAGCCCAGGCTACGAGCGATTCAATATTATACTTAAAGTATTATAATTAAAGAAAGTCGCATGACCCGACTATGTAATTGTAACTGAACTATATAATACTAATGTATTTCAGTTCAGCCCTTATATTACGTAACTTTCTACTCTATCGGGTTAAGCATTTAGACAACTCGAAAGAGTCAAAATAAGAATGTATATGACAGTTCAGAGTAGGAGTATGAGATACCTACTGGGAAAAAAGTTCCAGAATGTAACAGTGTGACATAAGGTGGTGTGACATACCGGGAACAAAAGGACTAAATGAGACAACTCCATACAGTGGACTCTTATGTAATGAGGGCTTTTCAATGACAGCTGTCAGTTGAGTTCATTTTAAGAAAACTGGATGGCGCTGCAAGAAGACCAAAATGTCATCATGTTTTTAGGTCTGTGGTGTTAAACGTTATTAATGAGCCGTTTTCAGAAGAACTAAAAAAAATAAAAAAAAATATGGCTGTCAAAGGAATGCAATTTTGGACCTCAGCCCAATAGCCATGTGTGATACGTCATAAAATAGGTCTCAGCGAGCTGAACAAAAGTTACTATGCCGCCAACAGCCAAATGTTTGTCCTTTCGGAGTTATATAGTATTGAAAAAAAACTAACATTTTCAACAAAATATAACTCCGAAACGACAAACATTTGGCTGTTGGCGTAGTAGTAACTTTTGTTCAGCTCGCTGAGACCTATTTTATGATGTATCACAAATGGCTATTGGGCTGAGGTCCAAAAATGCATTCCTTTGACAGCCGTATTATTTTTTTTTTTTAGTTCTTCTGAAAACGGCTCATTACATACGTACATGAATTGTGTTTTTGCCCATGCATTGTGCATTTTTGTAAAAACATAGGACTAGAACCACAGATAAGGTACAGTGATGTCATGACGTCAGCACCATCTATCGGTAATTTGGGGTACAATTATTTTTTAAACTCTCTGAAAAGCCCTCATTGCACCCTAGAATCGAGGCCCAGAGCGGTACGTGCCTGTACAAAAATGTCTAATGCCCGGTTCCTATAATATACGCCTACCGGCTACGATCCGTTTTCCATACAATTTATTGACGGTTCGTAGGAATTTCGTAGGAATTGTAACCGATCGTAAGCAAAAACGAAGCGTTTTGTGGATATTGGAACCGGGCATAAGATAGTGTTATTTACTGATGGCGCGTCATTTGTTTTTAAAATAAGGAGACAGGAAAATAATCTTGACAAAGCATATAATGCTCTCTCGCACGTTCTAGATTGGTTCACAGCAAATAATCTGTTGTTAAATTCCAAAAAGACAAAATGTATAGTTTACCTTACTTAACGTAAGATTAGTTGAAAACAACATTGTATAGGTAGAATTTGTGATACGATGCTGTATTTCTGGGCACCGCAATCGAAGCCAAACTACAATGGGGTCCACATATTGTAAAATTAGCACATAGACGTAGCTTCGCAGCATATTATGCTGGCTTTGTATATGTTTTTTCTCATGTAATATTCTGCTCAATGTTTCGTGTGAAATAAATTATTTTTATTGCTACGTAGCTACGTAATAAATAGATGCTATAGTAATTACGTACAAAAAACTTCAAACGATCGTTCACACACCTTCTCACTTCTCGTTCAAAGTATCTCCACCCACAACTGTGATAAGACAGCCTACCTTCCCCCAAGTCACAGCTGCAGAACTTTCATCACACCGCCGCGTTTATTTCCACTCAAAATCCGAGTCTAAATATTTAATACTCAAGTTGAAAACCCCTGCGTGCGGGCTTATGGCTTACCCCTTGTCGCTTAACGTATGCTCACTGTGCTAAATGTGGACCTTGGAAAACTGTCTGCAGATACTCTAAGGACCGGTGTCTGAGTTGAGAATTTCGCTACTTAAGACGGCCGGGCCTACGAGCGATTAATAGGATTCATTCGATACGAGCCCGAGTGATCTTAAACGATCACGAAGGTTAAGCAACATAGAGGGCGCGTTCAGTCTAACGCTAGTGGCATTTTTCCGAGCGGTTCCGTGCTTGGCAAGGCACGTCAAGCAATTGGTGCTGGCTGTCGTCGATAAAGGGCAGTCGTTAAGCCAAGTCAGAGGCCTAAAGGGCGGCTTGAAAACTTCTGACAGTAAGACCAGGCACTAGTCTTACAAGCCTCCACAAATTCGGACTTGGCCCCCGTGGTGGAGTAGGGCTATGAGACCCGTGCGCCTCGGTGGGGATATAATGGGTTGATGTGATGATGATGAAATACTTAATTAACTATCTGTCACGCTCTTTTCTGAGAAATTTGACGAGACAGCACTACAGTTAAGTATTTCGTGAAAAACTTAGTGAAAATTCTCAACTTGGAAACCGGCCCTTTCATCATCATCATTCAGCCACAAGACGTCCACTGCTGGACATAGGCCTCCTCCATGGATTTCCAAAAAGACCGGTCGGAAGCGGCTTGCATCCAGCGTCTTCCCTTCACTTGGATGAGCCCTTGGATGGGCCCTTATTTACTCGTATTGATTTTTGTTTTCTTTATGTTTAATGGATGTCTACTATTCTTTAGGCAGTGGCTGAAAACTAACGCTATCCGTGGCCTTCCCGAGTCAGCACCAGCACCGCCTTATTATGTTACAACATAGTAAAATTTGTATCTAATATTTGCTGCCTCGGCAAACGTTTATTTTATTTTATTCGAGAAAACAAACAGTTATACAACAAATGTTAGCGTAACTTATGATACGTGTCAATTTTAATAAGATGTACAACCAACAGCGTTTTCTACAGTTTACATATATAAAAGTACAGGTGTATAATAGGCACGCAGCAAACATTTATCTTGCGTATAAGAAATCACAAAAAGTGTCTATTTTATTTCGATATAATCTAGAACTTGACGGTACAATGTAATAAGGCTAAGTCTTAGTTCTCATCTGCTTTTTTTTTAACACAATTGAAAATCTTTAATAACAATAACAGCGGTAAAACAACCATTGAACAAACATAGTACATATTTACTTATATTCAAACATAGGTATATGCATTCCAAAGACAAACCACATCCATCAAGTAAAATCAGAGAATGGTAGATGCAACACGATTTACAGATTTCCTGAATAAGCCAGGGGATAACATAAATAAGTCGACGTGATGCAAATACTCATTGTAACTGTGCATTAGCCTATACAGTGGTGCTCGCTCACCAGCATTAGTTCTACACCTCTTAGTTAGGAGCAAGCGATGGGGATAGGGAGTTTTCCCAGTTAAAATATGTCTAGTGAATCACCCTTATAATTTAGGGGTATGACAAAATAAATAACAACCTATTCTAAGACCTACTTAATATACATGTAATTGCCGTTTCGGATGAGTATAACACGAGAATTTTATATATTAGATTTTTCGTCATGCGTAATTTTTATTTTGTTAAATGATAAAAATCACTTTTGCTTCATCGACATTCATTATTCGTTGCATGAAGCCACGCCGGTTTCGGGTTAAATAATTTATTAGGATCGTGGCAGGTGGCAGTCCCTGGTCTCTGCCTACTGCTCTGGGATACAAGCTCGAGCTTATGTATGAATAAGATAAAGAAAAGGTTATAAGATTTTATGAAACAAAAAAACTCACGCCCGTTATCCTCTAGGGGGTAGGGTATTATAAGATTTTCGTATTGTTAATAAGCGTATCTAATCTAAGCTAAGCTTACCTCACAGCTTGCCTCAAGTTTTCTCTTTTAGCTGAGTAGGTATTTCAATAGGTACAATATTTCTTGTCGACAACTTCACATGTACAGCACTCCGGCTGTGTACTCGGCGGCGCAACGATTTGCATTTGACAAATTTTTCCGCGGACCCTTCTCGGAATTAATGGCGTCGCGACGTATTTCGGCTCTCCCCGACCTAATTGTGCGGAAAATATATAATTTCACTTCTCTTCTCTGCTATAGGACTCATGTCGAGAGTACTGTATTAATAAATAAGTCAATAAAACTCGCTCACTCTGTTAGAATCGAGTCTTGCACTCTGCCAGAATGAGTTCTCTGTCCACCGTGGATCTTGAGTTTTGATCTACGCAAACAAAAATAACTTTTATCTGAGGAATAAAAATGGCGGTTTGACATAACTTTCATACATTACATAAGCTGTCAAACCGCCATTTTTATTCCTCAGATAAAAGTTATCTGACTATTGAAAAATCAGCCCTAAATTATTTTCCTGCCACTCCACAATTTACTAAATGGCTCAATACAATTGCCGGTCTTAACAATCGTAGTCCGTAAGAATCGCTCGTAGCCCCGGCTGCCTGAGTGATCTTAAACGATCACTAAGGTTAAGCAACATACGGCGCGTTCAGTCCATGGATGGGTCACCGTCTATGACTAACGCTAGTAGCATTTTCCCGAGCGGTTCCGTGCTTCGCAAGGCATGTTAAGCAGTTGGTGCCGGCTGCCGTCGAAAGATGGCAGTCGTTAAGCCAAGTCAGAGGCCTTAGGGCGGCTTGAAAACTTCTGACAGTAAGACCAGCCACTAGTCTTACAAGCCTCCACCAATCCGTAGGCCCCGTGGTTTAGTATGGCCTATACCTTCCTCAGGGAAGAGACCCGTGCCCCTCGGTGGGGACATAATGGGTTGATGCATGGTCTTTGTCTCCACGTAGTTAGGTGTTGGATTTTTACTCTAGTTTTTGCTTAGATCTTTAGATCGTTTAGAGAAACTGCAAAAGGTGTTTTGCTTGCCCTTTCCGTCTGCCATTTTGTAGCCTCTCCATACTCGTGAAAATTTCCCGCTGTGGGTAATCCCAATGTCACTTCAGTTTGTTTATCTCTACTAGAGACTACCTATGACAACACATCAATCATCATCATCATCAACTCATGTCCCCACCGAGGGGCACGGGTCTCTTCCCTGAGGAAGGTATAGGCCATACTCCACCACGGGGGCCAAGTCCGGATTGGTGGAAGCTTGTAAGACTAGTGGCCGGTCTTACTGTCAGAAGTTTTCATGCCGCCCTAAGGCCTCTGACTTGGCTTAACGAATGCCATCTACGGACAGCAGCTGGCACCAACTGCGTAACATCAATATGGTACATACTCAAAATGGAAATAAATAAGTCAGTATTGTCTACGCGTACTCAAAGCGGAAAACTCAACAAAACACCTAGACTTATTTGCATTTGGAGTAGGCGTGAGATGTTAGGTAACATTGACGTGTTGTCATAGGTAGCCCAGCTACGACAACACATCAATATTGTCTGCCCTTCCACGCGTACTAAAGCGGAAATCTCAACAAAACACCTAGACTTACTTATTTGCATTTTGTTCGCGCCCGCGTGGGCGGATGATATGGTTGAAATAATGAAACAAGCACCAACCACAGTCATGAAGCCTTTTTTTAAGACGCGAACCTTACAAATTGTATACTGTAAATTAGTCCGAAGCCACCTGGACCCAGTTTCCTAGAACACAAATATTCATGGTTTGCTAAGAACATAATATTACAATTCGAACGTTGCAAAATTCACAAGTAGAATCTGCTACGCCCTCAAAATACCTCGAATTCTAATAACTACCTAAATTGTCTTGACTTTCGTGTATTTTGTTTCGTTACTTTACATTGTCATTGCACCAACTACCCGTCTGCAATTTCTTTCCTATCTCCGTTTATAGTTGCCTGAAAGAAATTGCTTTTAGAAATTGTACTATATTTCAAACGATAAAATTTATTTTTCGGTGTACGACTTCTGTGTGTGTGAATCGCTCGTAGCCCCGGCCGCCTGGGTGATCTTAAGCGATCACGAAGGTTAAGCAACATTGTTCGCGTTCAGTCCATGGATGGGTGACCTGTCTATATCTATGACTAACGCTAGTGGCATTTTTCCGAGCGGTTCCGTGCTTCGCAAGGCACGTTAAGCAGTTGTTGCCGGCTGCCGTCGATAGACGGCATTCGTTAAGCCAAGTCTGAGGCCTTAACAGGGCGGCTTGAAAAACTTCTGACAGTAAGACCAGCCACTAGCCTTCACAAATCCGGTCTTGGCCGACGTGGTGGAGTTTGGCCTATACTTTCCTCAGAGAAGAGATCCGAGCCCCTCGGTGGAGACATAAAGGGTTGATAATGAATATCCTGTCTGTGTACATTAAAGAATATGCTATCTATCAATCCTCCATGATACCTACAAGCTCCAGGCGCTCATTCCCTCCTATATCCAAACAGCAGGTCTATGCTAATTGCGAGCAAAACTTCTTCCTTTAGCAAGCTTGTAACAGCGTGGGCAAACTAGCGAGCGAAATTGATATTGATTTATTCAGCTGCAATGCAAAGTCGGCTAGGCAACACTTCAGTTACAATAAATCTTTAACAAAAAACTTTGGCCTTAGCTTCATAATGAGACGACTTTTATAGCGTTTTCACACACAATGTGCCTGAAATATTGTTTTTTTTTTTTTTGTTTCTTTAAGCCTAGAAAGATAATCTTATTTAGATGTACGGAAAAGATAATCATACGTCAAAATGACTCCTTAGTTTTCATCATCATCATCATCATCATCAGGCTATATTAGTCCACTGCTGGACATAGCCCTCCCCTAAAAAGAAAAGAAAGAGTATAATATCTCTGTTATTAATAGCATCGTTAACTCTTTAGATCTTTCTCTCATCTCTTCATAACTTCATTATCATCTTATCTTAAGCAAATTTAGATGGAATCACACTTGAAGCACCCACTTTCCAACAAAGAAAAATAGGCTATTTGACAGTGAGAAAAAAACAGTATTATTATACGTATTCGTATAAATTATTTGTCTTAAAACCGCTTTAAGGCATTTAACTAAAAAAACAACTATGATTTGTAAAAAAACATTTAGTTAGCCCTCCTTAGTTTTAAATAGCTATTATTTCAAAGATTATTTACTTAATTTGATAAACTATGGTGTTTATGTATTTCTCATATCTGTTTAAATAAAAATACATTATAATTATAAATAAGTACTGCTTATTAATTATTTAAAAAAGGAAGGACACATAATGGCCTTCATTTTAAAGTAACAAAGTATAGGAACTTCTCTTATAATTATGAAATCACATTTTTTAGACTAATCAGTCATTTCTAGTAATACTGTTAGTTTGAAACAATAGACTCTATAGATTTTCAACACTTAAATCTACGGAGATCGATTAGATGCAGATGACGAGAAACAGTAGGATGGTGGTACTTGTTCAGCATTTCCTTCAGGTGGTAGACTGGATGCTGTTAACTCTTGGGTAACAAAGAGAGGGCTCTTTGTCGACGAATGCCTCCTCATAGTCACTCTGCACGTCGACTTAGCTCAGGCAGTCCTCGAGCTCACTTTCAGTGTCGGCAGATGAAAGATCCTCATCGCTCACTAAAATAGCCGCCAGGATGCTTTCGTCTTGTAAATTCCGATTTTTCATTGCAATCGGATATTCTATTATATTTATAAATTTAAAATAAAGGTATAACTATCGCTAAAACAAAG
Organism: Yponomeuta plumbellus; assembly: GCA_947310845.1. Classification (NCBI taxonomy): domain Eukaryota; kingdom Metazoa; phylum Arthropoda; class Insecta; order Lepidoptera; family Yponomeutidae; genus Yponomeuta; species Yponomeuta plumbellus. Next base: position 6,334,722 of record OX371206.1, read on the forward strand.
AAAAGTTACCAAAAAGAAACCTAATTGAAACGCATACAAAAATCCTAAATGTCACGTAAAAGATAATCATACGTCATTTTGACTCCAACACCTGTTGTATTTCGAAAACGGGAACACTTACTTCGGTGCCGCGACCGCCAGTCGATAGCTCCGCCCGGCAACGGAAATGTCCGTAAAGCACTGCGCCGGAGTCGCGCGAATTAAAGAGAGACAGCAATATTACGAAACACACGGAGTAATTTTGACGTAGATTATCTTTCTAGGGTTAAGAACTACATACCGAGGGGCACGGGTCTCTTCCCAGAGGAAGGTATAGGCCTTACTTCACCACGGGGGCCAAGTCCGGATTGGTAGAGGCTTGTAAGACTTGTAAGGCTGGTCTTACTGCCAGAAGTTATCAAACCGCCCTAAGGCCTCTGACTTGCCTTAACGACTGCCACATATCGACGACAGCCGGCACCAACTGCTTAACATGCCTTGCGAAGCACGGAACCGCTCGGAAAAATGCCACTAGCGTTATTAATCAGAGACGGTCTCCCATCCACGCATTCAACGCACCCTATGTTACTTAACATTCGTGATCGCTTAAGATCACTCAAGCAGCCGGGGCTACGAGCAATTCATTCAATATCTCAGCGCTTGAAATCTGCAATCAGCGGTGGGAAAGCGTGGTGATTAAAGCTCATATCTCTCTTTGAGAGAAGCCCTATGCCCTATAGTATGGGACGTATACAGGGTGTCCCAAAACTCAACGTCAAGCTGGAACCGGGTGAAAAGGCAAGTCATACAGGTTATCAGAAAAATAAAAAATAAAAAAAATTGCGTGAAAAAAAATAGGCATTAAAAAAAAATTTAAAAACCTGTTGCCACGAATCTTTACTTTTTCCAATATTTTTTTTTTGTTTTGTATCTCTGAATAATGCTTCTTTAAACTGTTAACAAAACTTCAAAACCAGCTGCTCCAGCTTGGAAGAAAAGGAGACTTAAAAAAAAAATTACTTAAAAAATTGCTTATTTTTTATTTTAATTTTTTCATTATGTTTGTGAAATTTCTTGAATAAATACCTGATAGTAAAAAAAAATATTTCACTTAAAATGAAAAAATCGATATATTTTTTATATTTTTCTGATAACCAGTATGACTTGCCTTTTCACCCGGAACCGGCTTAACGTTGAGTTTTGGGACACCCTGTATAGGCTGCTTACAACTGCTATGGGAGTACCTTAAGATTCATAGAACCATAATATAGAGCTTAGCCAAACAGCTCTGTGGTTTTATCTATCTTAAGAAACGCATAGATTAACCACAGTTAGAAAAGCACTTAAATCCCGAAGCGAACTTTGATCTACGAAGATCTTTCGTCAAAGATTAAAGTGTTTGATGAAAATTTAAATGCTTTTAATCTTTTTTTAGTATCTCAAGCAGCTGACGGCCCGCCATTTAAGTTTTAACTAAGCATTAAATGCTACTTATTCCAATGTTCCAATCATCCTTTGCTCAATTCGAGGTCATTATACTATGAATTAAACTTCTAACCACTTGTAAACTTCAGACCATAGGTTTTAGTTAGAATTTTATCGTTGTTTGATATTTATTTGTCAAGCGTGCATTTTAAAGAAGATGGTATGTAGTCGAATATCTGTCCTGCGTGCTTTGTCATTGTACTTTTACAAATTTTGTCATTTAAACAAGCTCACATCTGTATCCCGAAGGGGCACGCATAGACCAGAGACTGCTACCTTCCACGATCCTGACAAATCCCCTTCGCTTCATCGACATTTATTAGTCGTTGGATGCACGTTATGAGAGACTTAAAGTTATCTTAGTTTAATTTAAAAGAATCAATTTTGTCTATAGATATTGATGCTTTAAATAGGTACCTGTGTAATTTACCTTATTATGTGGAATAAAGTGTTCTCTATGTATATTTATTTACGAAATATTTTAATGTCATAATCTTATCTTTTTTGTTAATATTTATCGTTTTCTATCTCCTATTTATCCTACTATTGGCAAGAAGCCCAAGCACTGGCATACGCCTACACCCCTCCAGGAAACAAGCATAAGTTGATGTACCTATGTATATATGCGCCTGTTCTACTCCTAATAAAAAAGTTTTGGCAAAAGGACATACGGGACGGATAAAAAGTTGGCTTTCGTTGTTTTTCCTTGGAAAACTGACTTTATATAGAAGGTTATAAAGTTTATTAAAGCGAGATTAATGAAATTTTATAACCAGATCGGTGGAAATTTATTTTTGATAAAAATTTGATTTCATTTGACTTTTTTTTCTTGCACAAGAAAAGATCGAGCTTGACACTAAAAAGCAGGTATTTTCTTCCAGCCAACCATGGGTGATGTGAAAAGAGTAAGGGCTAGAAAAATAAGAAAAAAAGATAAATTACTTACAGATTACCAGTACATTGCAAAATTCATGACTTCCCATAATTTGAAAATGAAGCGCAAAGGTTTCGCTTATTAATGCGTTTGCTTTGCAAACAACTGTTTCTTCTCCCTGACGTGGTGCATATAAAACAAGGTATTCTCTACTTCTGCCAGGATACTCTCCAGCCAGATTAGGACCCCATTTCATAGAATTATAATTCATGGACTACTATGACATCGGCTTTGCAATGTACATTGAATTGTTAAACGTTTATTATACTAATAGGCTACGAAACTATTTAAGGAATAAAAAAACTTATAATACCATGGCATTCTTTTATAGCTTCATGAGTAACGACAAAAAAATAATCAAAAAATTGTATATTTATATTTATGCTCCATTAAACTCGAATATGGTATAACATTCATATCAAGACGATCGTCATTTTGTTCTCTGGTGACGGCGGACATAGTTTGAAGTTGTTTAAATACAATAAATACTCTTATTATATTTTGGTCGGTCGTTGTGGCCAGGTTAGCGAGAGGCCCATGGATGCGAATGGCGTGAGACTGCGAGATGTGGCGTAATGGGGAAAAGGCCTATACCCAGCAGTGAGCAGAGGTGGGCTGATGATGATGATGACGATTATATTTTGGAGTTGTCTAAATGCAAATAAATACATATCAACAAAACTTTGTGGCCATCAAGCCGACCGAACGGTCGAATAAAATAATATTTTTTTGGGTACCCCCTAAAACACCTAAATAAGAGATGCAATTTTTTATTGCCTGCACCATAGTATAGCATGGTGGCGTATAACGTTGGATTGGTCGTTTATAAATATTACTTAAGTAAATAAAAATAGTTATTAATAAGATAAGATAAGAATATTATTTATTGCACACAAGAGACAAATAAAAGTTACAATTACAAAAATTTATGCAATGGGCATTCTTATTGCCAACAGCAATTTCTTCCAAACAACATTGGAAAAGGAAAGAGAGACGGGAGCAAATTATTATTAATTGTATATTTTTTTAATTGCTCATTGAATAAAAAAAACTTTGTGTCCATATTTTGTTTATGTATATGAACATGTTTTCTAAAGAAGTCATGCTTGGAATGTCAACGGCCTCGGAGATATTAAGAGTGGAAAGTTACGCAATACAGGGGATGGTAAGTTTCTTCATTAAGAGAAAACCGCTATACATTGCACCACAGTTCCTGCGTTTTATCGCTTCAAATTTATTCTCAGAGGATTCCTTTAGCTTTTTGTTTATTTATGAACGCCCTTGATTTGAATGTATGAAAGAGAGGGTCATTTTCCCGCCATTTTTCAGGGAGGTTCATGACTCAAGTATACTCCGAGAATAATTTGTAGATATTGCATTAAAAGTAATTCAGTTATACTTTAAAAAGAAGAAGAAGTATCTAGCTAGGGCCTCCATTCTAATAAGAATTCTAAAGTACAGTGACAGATTCATGATTCGGTCATGAAATGTTTTTAATTCTATTGATGCAAGCCTTGACATTTGTATAGGCGCATAGACTGAAAGCGGTAGTAAAATGAAAATATCGCGTTTATTAACATAACATTTACATACAGGAGCATACATTGCTTCTGGCCCCACACTAGGATACCCTGTGTCGTGGGAACCAGAAACAGCGACGTCACAAACATGTAAACATCCAAGACCTGGTTTTTTTTGTCCCCAGCCGGGATTCGAACCCGGGACCTCTCGCACGGTAGTCAGATGCGCCAACCGCTGCGCCACAGAGGTCGTCATTCAATTGTCTCTGTAGGTACTACCTGTTCATACATCTAGATTCTGTTCTCTATTAAGCCGTTACACACGTAGCTGTAATACAGGGGGTTTGGTGCATGGACCGTCAAAAATTTTGGGAGTACTGGTGGGGTCTTTTTTACTACGTTAAAAAAATAAAAAAATATTTAAAAATAAATTGATAGATATTTGTAAATAACGAAAAAAGTTACGAGGCTTTAAATACCGAAATAATGAAATAATAAATAATCGGTATTTTAAGCGTCATAATTTTTTTAGTTATTTATTACAAGTATCTACCAATTTTTTTTAAATTGATTTTTTTAACGTAGTAAATGACCCCACCAGTATCCCGAAAATTTTTGACGTTCCATGCACCGAACACCCTGTATATATTATTATTATAGCAAGCTACCACACATGGAGACCATGCTTTAATACCTACATATTTTTGCCCTCATTTCATTGATGGTCGGTCTGTATTACTATGCGATAACATAAATTACGGTATAATTTGGGGAGGTCATAGAAATTATTATATATTATTATAGCTGCGTGTGCGGTCACTTGAATATTTGTACAGAAAATATCAAAATATCATTTAAATTAATCTACGTTTGTAACGGACTTTACGAGTTCATGACCTCATTACCTATCTACTTATTCATATTTTTTGCCACCAGAAAGAAAGTCTCAGCGTAATTGGCCTACACAATACACGTACAACCCAATACAGGCAGAACCAATTAGCTCGCGGTAAAACCCGGAATTACCTGCGAGACGCGTTTTATTCGCTAATTGGAAAACTTATTTGTTTAAGACCTTTCGAGGGTGAAGCAACATTTACTTAAACACATTTACTAGCAACATTTACTAACCTTTGCATCTACGTGATGAGATGATTTTACTGCATCCAATGGAGCCATCAATCACAATAAAAAAAAATAACTTACTCCCCAAATATTTTTTATCTATACTTATATATTATAAAGAGGAAAGATTTGTATAAGTATGTTAATATGTTAATAATTATAAAGAGAAAAGATTTGATTGTTGTATTTTTGTGTGTGCGTATGTAATGAACAGGCTCAGAAACTACTTGGCCGATTTTCAAAATTCTTTCACCATTAGAAAGCTACATTCTTCGTGAGCAACATAGTCTATATTGGATTTTCAAAAAGTTTAAGGTTAGAAGAAAGAAAGTTTGAGTTCAAAAAAAGCTTATAACACCTTCACATCACACCTACAATCACCAAAGGTGTTGAGCGGGGTAAGACAAATCCTTTCCTCCATGTTTACTTTGTTCCCGTATTAGTGCTAACGTGACATTGACGAGGGTAAGGCTACTAGGTTCTGAAGGTTAAGGCTAGTAGGCTACTTGGGTCGTTGAAGAATCTTGGAATGCAAATGAGAGGTTTCAAAGAGATAGTTGAAGTGTAGTAGAGCATTACGCCCCACATTAGTTCGATATTAAAAATCAGTGGACATAGGACCGAATGTTAAAAAATAAAATGTCATTTTCTCCATACAAAAAAGAAAGAGTATTTTTTTTCTCGAAAACAATGCGTTTTAAGGAAAAATATGAAAGAGTAAAATATGTTTGTATAAATGTTAGCTGGCTTAGAAAAATACCAGATCGCTACCTTAACTTTCGGTCCTATGTCCACTGATTTTTAATATGGAACCAATGTGCGCCCTACTGAAGGGCACAAGTCTGCTCCAGACAGAGCATGGGATTGAGAGATGTATAGACACTTTTTACAAATTTAATCTGTTGTTTTTGTCGTTACACTTTATTGCACAATAAAAAAATAACATAATATAACTTTATATTTATGATAAACATAAACATTTACATACAAGCACATACATTGCTTCTGGCCCCACACTAGGATACCCTGTGTCGTGGGAACCAGAGACAGCGACATCACAAACATTTAAACATCCAAGACCTGGGTTTTTTTTTGTCCCCAGCCGAGGTTCAAACTCGGATCCTCTTGCATGGTAGGTAGATGAACTAACAGCTGCACCACAGAGGTCGCAAAAATTACGTTCAAAGGCGGATTAATTTCTAAGGAATCTTCCAGCCCGCCTAAAAATTTTGGAACGTTAAAAAGGAGAGTAGGGTAGGGCAGAAAAAGTGGAAACACAATCTCATTCTTTCTAAATTTTAGAATAGAAAATACTATTTATTAATTTACATATAACTTACATAAATGCCTACATCAATATAAGAATGAAAAAAATACTGTAAAAAAAAGTATGATTTTTTTTCCTCGGTGGCGCCAGTTTTACCCCCTGGACTCTTTTAATCAACACTAGAGCCCATCGCATAATATCATCATCATCAACCCATTATGTCCCCACCGAGGGGCACGGGTCACTTCCCTGAGGAAGGTATAGACCATACTCCACCACGGGGGCAAAGTCAGTATTGGTGAAGACTTGTAAGACTAGTACTAGTCTTACTGTCAGAAGTTTTCAAACCTCCCTAAGGCCTCTGACTTATTGGCTTAGCGACCGGCATCAACTGCATAACGTGCCTTGCGAAGCCCGAAACCGCTCGGAGAAAATGCCAGTAGCGTTAGTCATATAACAGTCACCCATCCATGCACTGAACGCGCTCTATCTTGCTTAACGTTCGTGATCGTTTAAGATCATTCGGGCGGTCGGGGCTGCGAGCGAGTAAAATATTAAATAAAAATATGTCTGACGATTCTTATCACTGTTAGACGGACAGGCTGTCAGGAGTGCTCGCGAAATCTGAAAGAATCATGCGTGTCGGTCGCAGTAAAACAGATTGCCTCCGTCAGAGCGGGATATCTTGGGGCATAGACATAGCATGTAGAGATAGACTTTGTTTTTTTTTTTTGTAAAATTATTTTTTCGTAAATATTATGAACAATTTATTTACAATCTCCGTGTTAGTTGATTATCCTGGAAAAAACAGTAATAGGTCAAGGATAGTAAAATTAATTAACAAAAAAAAAACCGACTTAAAAAGCCAAGGAGACACAACGAATACCTACAGTCTGTTAGCTTTCAGAATATACCTACCTCGGCTACTATCGGATAGAATCGGATATATTCGTGTAATAGAAATATCGGAACTAATATGACACTATACAGAGCAGAAAGTAGTATTCACTCGTGTGCTTTCAGTGAAAACCGAAGCCTACTCTTAAGCCCGAGGTATATTCTAAAATATAACAGACTGTAAGCATAATGACACCGACTCCAAAACTAACAGCAATGGTAACGTAATACAGTTGAATGGAGTATTAAAAAGGGACGTGCCTTGTGGAGCTTCCACAGTGGAAGCCCATATACAGTGGACTCGATTAATCTATCTTCTATCTACTTCTACTAATATATAAAATTCTCGTGTCGCAATGCAATATTAGTGCGCATACTCCTCCAAAACGGCTTGACCGGTTTTGATGAATTTTTTACTTATATTCGGTAGGCCTGTTAGATTGTTATCTATTTTTCATACCCCTTTCTGGAAAACAACGTTTGGGGGTTCAGTTAGAAAAATTATAATAATAGCTTCCATACAACATAATATGCTACACAATGAAGTAAGCGTCTCAACGGCTAGATCAACGAGGCTGAAAAAATCTGCTTCGAACATTGGCTCACTAAAACAGCCAATTTGGGAACCAATTCCTTACCTCACTACGGCACACGATGGGATAGGATCTTAAAAAAATTGACTTTTCTTTTTTTTTTTCGTTTTTGTACTTTTTTCACTGTAATCGTTTTAGATTTTTTATTACAAACATCTTTTACTCTATACATTTTTCAAAATTAACGAATAAGTTCGATGATCTTGTGAGTTATGTGATTTTTTTGTATGTAGCGCGAGCTCCTGAAACCTTTACCAAAAGGAACCGATTTTTCTCATAGTAGGTGGTACACTAGACAATCTAGATTACGTTTCCATAAATGTCCTATCCATAAAGTGTCCCCAATAAAACTTTATACGCCTTTGAATACTTTGCTTTTTGATACAATATTTTAGGCATTTTTTTCAATTACTCCATACTCGTAGAGTTATTATAAGGTATAGAACTTCTGCCGCACGGCAAAGTCATGTACCGTGCGGCAGAAGTTCTATCATCATCATCAACCTATTATGTCCCCACCGAGGGGCACGGGTCTCTTCTCAGAGGAAGGTAAGAAGTTCTACCTTATAATAACTCTATGTCTTGGGGCATGTAACGGACGGAAGGCGGCGGCGGATTCGCAGATAATGACTTTTTTCATAAAAAGGGGAGAATTTATGGCCCCATAAAAGTTACAGCATAAGCCTAGTCTCGTGAGGTATCAAGCATTTCATTTTAATAAAGGAATGTGGCCCAAAGTGTTTTGCAATCTAGGACTAAGGGCCGATTTCTGAATTGAGAACTTACACCAACCCACGGTTTCTCGTACACTAACAAGCAGGTGCAAAATTGCAAAGCTGTTGGGCAAAGTGCATACGAAAAAAACGTTTGACAGCTTGCTGTTAACGGTAGATAATGCCCGGTCCAACTAACCTATCTACAGATGACTGACAGTTAGCTGTCAACGCGATACAGAAATATTCTGTTTTTCCAAGGATTGGTTTTTCTTTTCTATTGAGTGGGCTATCGCTAGTTAACATTTTAACTGGTGGTAGCTGGTTGGTAGGTTATTGGGACCGAGCATTACAGATTGTCAGCGTGCTAGTTACCGGGGGGTCGGTAAATACTTAAGTAAAGTTCTGTCACGCTCTTTTCTGAGAAATTTGACGAGATAGGACTACAGTTAAGTAATTCCTTAGTGAACTGACTCTGCGTCAGTGTGAATTGAGCCTATGGCTGGCTGTGCCCGCGGTTTCCTTCTCTTAGGACGTTTTTTTAAAACTGCCTCGACTGCCTCGTTGGCCGACTCGTTAAGGCGCTTAGCTCCCAAGACAGAGGTCGTGGGTTCGATTCCCACTGGAGGCCGCCGTACATTACTACAAATCGCACCCCCGGTGCTAGACTGTCACTTTTGCTAAAATTGCAAAAATGAGTTAGTTAAATATGTAATAACTATTCTAAGGCACCCCTTCACTTGGTGAACGTAAAGGAATTTAGTTTCATTGCCGCTTCAAGTCTAATGCGCGTACACATATCAAACTGTCTAGTCGTCAACGGTATGAAAAATGCGTCACGTGATCCGACCGTGTATCTGTCATCATACTATAATGCACTAACAGAATCGAAGCCCAGAGTCAACATTCTACTAATGCATTGTAGTAAAATGGCAACTGCATGAACATGGCGATTCAGTTTCATTGCCGCTTCAAGTCAACGCGCGCACACAATATAAAACCTTCTTCGGCCCACCGAGGGTTCCGTATAAAAGACAAAAAACTTAAAGTATGCATAAATTATTTTATTAAAAATAATAAAAAAATACTGTATATAACTAGCTTTCGCCCGCGACTCCGTCCGCGTGGACTTTAGTTCAAAATTTTGCTACACCGTTCACTGCCTTAAGGGTTGAATTTCGAAAAACGGTGAAACACGTGTTCAATCAATTGTGTTGAAGAGTATTTATTTCAAGTTTTAAGAAAGCCAGACAACATTTTTTATTCCTCCCATACAAATTTTGGCAACCCTTTTCGCCTCCTTAGGGGTTGAATTTAAAAAAATTCGTTCTTATTCCTTGCCTACATTATATATAGATCCTCTGTGCAAAATTTCAGCTTCCTAGGTCAAACGTTTTGGGCTGGGCGTTGATGAGTGAATGAATCAGTCAGTCAGGACTTTGAATTTTATATAAGACCTGTGAAAGCAGCAAATAAAAAATTAACAATAAAAAGTTGCAAAAACATCATAATTAAATTATCACATTGTCATAATTTGCCATTTTATTATTTTATTTTTCATTGTTATACTAAGCCCAAAATAACACATGATTACTCTGGTTACGAATCAGTTAATAAGCATAGTAACTATTTGTACTCTTGAAATTATAGAACACTACACCCTATTTACTGAAGCGAACGAGTAAGTGTCAACATGTCAAAAATTTGGTTTTTCAACATGACATATTTATAACACTGCATAATATTTAGCAAAGTTAAACAAAACGATATGGCTAATAAATGCCAATAAGCAATAAACACAATAACACTGATATTACCTGATTTATCCCTCACTCGCAGTTTATTTAACTAAATATTTTATTTTATCATGAAAATACCATTTGCTTAGGAGATCTATGCTCCAAAAAATACCTAAAATTTCAGTGGTCCTCAAATAAAAGCGATCCTACTGCTGCCAAATATGTTGGAAACTAGCAATGATGTAGGACTTTTGTTTAAATGCCGATTATGATCGATTATTTTATGCTAATGCGCTACGCGAAGTGTAAAATAGCCAAACCGACGCAATATTTACTCACGATTGACGTTGTGGTTGCTAGTGCAACTTCTATAAACTATTTTATTTTCTTTAATGTTTGTCTTGTCTTGTTTGGTTGTCTGTCTGTTTTCCTTAAACAGTACCTACTTAAACCTACATATGTGGGTATACGGTGCAAGCAAAGTTGCGTGCATGAGCTATTTTGAGTGACATGTAAGTTTGAGAGATGCTGTGTCTTTGTTTACCTTTAGTCGTTCGCTTCAGTAAATAGACTGCAGCTGTTGCCCGCGACTACGTCCGCGTGGGCTTTAGTTGAGTAAAGTGTTTGCAAATAAGATAGGGATACTTTTAGCGCATGCGAAAGAGCTTTCATACTAACTTCGCAACCCCCTCTTACCCCCTTAAGGAATGATTTTTGAAAAACTACTTTACACGTCTTTCATGTCTTTCAATGAAGGACCTTAATGCTGAATTTCATTCGAATAACTTCAAAAACGGCAAAGTTCCATACTAACTTTGCACCCCCCTCTTACCTCCTTAAGGGATTATTTTAAAAAACTATTTAACATGTACTTCATGACTTTTAATGAAAATTTTTTATTCTGAATTTCATTCGAATAATTTCAAAAACGGCAAGTTTCATACTAACTTTACACCCCCCTTTTAACCCCCTTAAGGGATGATTTTCGAAAAACTATTTTACATGTTTTTCATAACTTTTAATGAAGAGCCTTTGTACCAAATTTGATTCGAATAACTTCAAAAACCGCAAAGTTTCATACTAACTTTGCACCCCCCTCTTAGCCCGTAAGGGATTATTTTTAAAAACTATTTAACATGTATTTCATGACTTTTGATGAACATTTTTTATTCTGAATTTCATTCGAATAACTTCAAAAACGGCAAGTTTCATACTGACTTTACACCCCCCTTTTTACCCCCTTAAGGGATGATTTTCGAAAAACTATTTTACATGTTTTTCATAACTTTTAATGAAGAGCCTTTGTACCAAATTTCATTCGAATAACTTCAAAAACGGCAAAGTTTCATCCTTACTTTGAACCCCCATTTTACCCCCTTAGGGGATGAATTTCGAAAAATCCTTTCTTAGTGCTCCCCTACGTTACAAAAGGAACCCCTGTGCAAAATTTCATGTTTCTAACTCTTATAGTTTAGGCCAAAATAAATTAACATAAAAAGAGCACGGACTCATGTACAAACGTATGGTTTTAATTTCAACTTGATACCTTCATGCGTTTAAGACATAAATGGTATTGACAAACAGACGGTTGGACGGACGGACGAACATACAACAAAGAGATCCTGTAAGAGTTCCGTTTTTTCCCTTTTGAGGTGCGGAACCCTAAAAACGTATTATAAAATACATATGGCTTTTTTTCAATTGGTGGCAGTAGTTGTAAATGTAAATGAGATGTAAAGAATAATGTGGACGATACCGGAAAATATTTAAGACAACATTTCTAGGACCATTTTTTTACGTAATACAGGCCCGTAGACCAGGCCATCCTGAAAATCGGTGCTCTGGGCAATAAACCTGCAGTAACTACGGAGCCTGAGGCCGTTTTACCGCCGCACGGACATAGCTGACGTCAGCTTCTCCTTGTGTTCTCTTGTTTTTTTTGTTCTTGTGACGTCGCTGTTTCTGGTTCCCACGACACAGGGTATCCTAGTGTGGGGCCAGAAGCAATGTATGTGCCTGTATGTAAATGTTTATGTTTATATTTTTCATATAATATGTGTCCATGTGGCTATAAACAAATGTATTTCTACTTGTTCTTCCAAAGTAATATCGCAAGGAACCTCTCAATAGCAAGTAGAAAACAACCGACATCAAAATTCAAACATACCCGCTGCAGGCAAACAGCGCTCCGTTCCTTGCAAGTAGGACGTCAGGCCCTCAGCAGCGTGAAATAGAACGCTGCGGGCTATACTCAGGCTCTACGGGGGAGTTCGCTTAGGAGCAAAAAAGACAATACATAGCTATTACTTGTGTACTTGCTTAAAGCGCATACAACTTAGAGCCGGTTTATGAATTGAGAATTTCACGTAAGTAAATACTTAAGTGACGTTCTGTCGCGCTCTTTTCTGAGAAATTTTACGAGACATTACTACAGTTAAGTATTAACTTAGTGAAAATTCTCAACTCAGAAAGCCCTTTGCGTTTCTAACAGTAGAGACTTATTGAGGCCTTCTGTATGTTTAAATAATTATGATAATCTGTGATACGTGTTGTTAGTCTTCTCAATATTAAATAAATAAAATAATACATAAAATATACATATAAAACATTCCAGCGAATCGACAACCTCCACCTCTTTTTTGAAATTGTTTAAAAATAAGTAGCCAAATTAACTACGTTACATGCATGTGGATTAATTGAATTGAGAATTCCTGAACTATTTGATAGTAATTACGTAAATGTGCACCCACAAATTTGTACGGAAGCCTCAGTGGGCAAGATCAACTAAAAAAAAAAGAAACCCAGGTCTTGGGTGTTTACATGTTTGTGACGTCGCTGTTTCTGGTTCCCACGGCACAAGGTATCCTAGTGTGGGGCCAGAAGCAATGTATGTGCCTGTATGTAAATCTTATTATTTTTATTATAAACTCGCACTAATTTGGCTATGGTTGAATTTTATATTATTCACGACAGTAGCGCAATATTATGTTGACAGTCGTAAATTTGCTGCTGTTTCCGGACAAATAGTTATTGGACCATAACTCAAGTTTTTGGATCTCAGCACCAAATCAAGTAAATTTTTTTTGGTAGTTAAAAACTAAATTATAAATCGGTAAAGCTGTTTCAGTCAAATTCAGATTGACATTACACATTACACGGCCATTTTTTATACAACAAACTTAACGACATCGATAAATGCATTATTTCTATAATAGTAAAAACAACAAATTACATAAATTTAATTAATTAGATCAAAACGGAAACATAAACATTTAAATACAGACATACATTGCTTCTGTTCCTAAACTAGGATAACCTGTGTCGTAAAAAAAAAAACAGCGACATTTCAATCATGTAAAAAAAAGTTATAATACTTAAAACAAACGAATAAAAAATCGTTCTAAGCCATGTCGCATTTCTTTTATGCTCTCCTTGGTGGTAACATGAACCGTTGTCTGACTCTGCAGGAATGCGCGCGAATGCAAGTTTGAATTTGGCGATCGAGATAAAACGGTGCTTTCTATTACAGGAGAGTCAATGTTTGAATGTTCTTAGCAAATGTAATGGAATCGACCAACGAATCAAGCAAGTAATCAAAATATACTTAATTTTATATTTTTAGTTGACAAAGGAATTTTCTTAAATATTTTCATGTTTCATAGTATAGCAAACATTATTTTTCAGTATTGTTAATAAAATGGTACGTAAGTATTTAGCTACAATAGCCTATGTGACAGTGTGAAAAAAACAGTGTTATTTATAGGTTTAAAAAAAAAAAGCTCACGCCCGCTATCCCCGAGGGGGTAGGCAGAGGCACCAATCCTAGAACTGGGCCCACGTTTTGCCAAGTTTATTAGGTCCCAAATAGGTTTTAACTAATATAAATTATTAGTTCTCAAACCACTTCAAGGCATTTTAACTAAAAAAAATATTTATAAAAAAAACAGAGGATAAAATTTGATAATTTATTATGCATCTGCCGCCATTGTATCGAAAACGGCCTGCATTGCCCCATTCTATGATGACGTCACAGCTCAGTAAAAATGGCGCCTGTCGTTCATGTCGTTCTTACGTTCATTGGTTTGTTTATTATATTGCTCAAGATAGCGTTTCGGCGGCTTATTTGAAAAGTAAATTTTAGTTTGCCTTTTTTTGTAGAAATACACGAAAGAATTTAAAATGATCACTTCTGAGGACTCCATGAACACCAACAAAAAATATGAGATGGTTTTCAGAAATCTGTCAAATACTCAAATAGCCTATTTGGGTACAATAATGTTATGGGAAACTACGTCGAGTCTTCACATCGCCAATCCCACAGAGTCTAAAGACGAAAGTCTTCAACCAGTGCGTCCTACCCGTCATGACATACGGTGCCGAAACGTGGACACTCACGGTGGGGCTGATCCACAAATTTAAAGTCGCTCAGCGTGCTATGGAAAGGGCTATGCTCGGGGTTTCTCTGAAAGATCGAATTCGAAACTAAGTCATCCGACAGAGAACCAAAGTCACCGGCATAGCCCACCGAATTAGCATGCTGAAGTGGCAGTGGGCCGGCCATATCACCCGAAGAACTGATAACCGATGGGGTCGAAGAGTTCTTGAGTGGAGACCGCGGATCGGTAAACGTAGTGTAGGACGTCCTCAGACTCGGTGGAGCGATGATCTTCGCAGGGCGGCTGGCAAGAGCTGGATGAGAGTAGCCGAGGACCGTGCTCAGTGGCGCGCAATGGGAGAGGCCTATGTCCAGCAGTGGACAACCGTAGGCCGATGATGAATGTTATGTACATCTAAGGAGCCTGAGAAGGTTTTAATATAATGGAGAAAATACAGACGCCTATAATGTTTTCCTTTGTTTATGTATTCACATTGGCGCCGTTTTGATTTTTCGAAAATCCTTTTACCCTGTGTTACAAGGAAGCTTTATTCATGTACTCCAGTACTTCTTTTATACTAAAAGCCAACAATCTTTGCCGGGAAAAACGAGCTTTACGATGCACCTAAAGAACACCTTCCTGAAGTCCGGGCCTTCTTTTGTACAGTCAGCGGAACAATACAATAGTTTATTTCCAGCTATCGGTCAGCGTGCAATCATCTTCCATAGTACAGTCGACAGCTCATCATCGTATACACACATGCACTCTACCCCGTTGCATTACGGGCGACTTTGTAACTAAAATGTGACGGTTGACGTGCTGTCGACTGTACCCTGCGTGCCCTAACACGACGGCTCATTTCCAGGTCTATACTCTTTATAAGTCCAAATATGTACCACATGAAGCGATAAACGATTGAACTTAAACTTTTTCTTTATTTAATGAGTGATAATATTTTCTATTGACATCATTAGGCTCTTTCATCAAAATGTACGATTGCAACGTGAGTGCAGTTGATGCACATTTCCACCTCTTTATTTATTCATGTGGAGAGGATACCAATATTTTTGATAATCAGGCAACGTTGTACGGAAAGTAGGTATTCTTTGGAATTTCCAATCAAAACGTGGGCCCAGTTCTAGAGACTGGTGCCTCTGCCTACCCCTTCGGGGATAACGGGCATGAGTTTTTTTTTCCTATCAAAAAACGTCAACTATCAATGAATGCGTTCAAATTTCATACGCCTTTTGCGAGTCGCATGGTAATTACCATGCGACAAGATAACACCTCAAAGCGAACGAAAATTGTTAGCAAATTTGCGTATACGACTTTGTGAGAATACATGAAACTGATTTTTATGCGATAAATGTCTAATCCTTCGAATGTTTTTCATCGACGCTTTCAATTCTCAACTTTCAATGGGCGAGAAACGGCCTCCAGGGCCTCCATTCTGTTAACGAATTGTAGTATAATTACAGTTTCATGGTTGTTTCACGTGACATGTTTTTTCACTCAGGCATATATTAGCAGAATCTAGACCATCCACTCAAGAGGACAACATTGTTACAACTGCGTCGTAGTAAAGCGTCGCAAAGTTCTGGGCCCAACTGTTTAAAAAGTCTTCGATTTATTTTGCCATAAACACGCTAAAAAGATAGTCCACTCCATCCAGCGATAGAAAAGTCAACTGGTAGGTATCCGGACTTGGCCCCTGTGGTGGAGTATGGCCTATACCTGAGGGAAGAGACCCGTGCCCCGCGGTGGGGACATAATGGGTTGATGACGATGAGGTATTTACGGCACAATTGGCTATTTGATAGGATGTCAATTGAGTTACTTTTAAAACGGAATTTTGTATGATAATACTTGCTTGTGACGTCACATTTCAGAGCACTCTTTTT
The DNA here is from genome assembly GCA_947310845.1 of Yponomeuta plumbellus. Lineage (NCBI taxonomy): Eukaryota > Metazoa > Arthropoda > Insecta > Lepidoptera > Yponomeutidae > Yponomeuta > Yponomeuta plumbellus. Next base: position 6,351,251 of record OX371206.1, read on the forward strand.
ATGTTTCATCTATTTAAAAATTGTAATAACTAGTAAATGATTAGAAGGAATACATTTTCCGAATCATTTTCTAATTTTTGTTTTAATTTAATAATTTAATTTATTGTTGTTTACAGACTTGGGGTCATAGGCTAAATCTGATCTATATATAATTATGTAAAATGTAGTACTAATGACGATGAAGCGAGAGAGTGGCAGTCCCTGGTCTCTGTCTACCCCTCTGGGATACAGGCGTGAGCTTATGTATTATATGCAAAAATGTAGTAAATCTGCCTGTAACCTGTTTCATGTTCTGACCTTGAAAATAACAATGGTTTTCGATTGTTGTTCTCCAGGCTAGGATTTATCTATACTAATATTATAAAGAAGAAACATTTGTATTTTTGTGTGTGTGTATGTTTGTAATGAATAGGCTCGAAAACTACTGCGCCAATTTTAAAAATTCTTTCACCATTAGAAAGCTACATTCTTCGTGAGTAACATAGCCTTTATTGGTTTTTAAAAAAAAAGGGGCAACCCTTTTTACTTTCTACCTTTCTACGAAATCTCGAATAATGTAACCCAAGGTGTAAAAAAATACTACCCCGGGAATTTTCCACGGAATTAATATAAGGTAACATAATATAAGTTACCTTATATTAATTCCGTGGAAAATTCCCATAGAAATTCACGGAAACATTTTTGCCACCTGTGCGAAGCCGGGGCGGGTCGCTAGTGATATATAAAAGAAAGTTCGTTTTCGTCGGCTGTACCAACTAACTAATAGTTGAACAGACCAGACCTAGATTGGCCTGCGCCGGTTGAATGTCGAATTTTCTACTTGGATTTCTCTAGGGATGCAAGGTGCATTCCGAATTGAGCACACAAGCACAAGAAGAGTTCTGTAGGGAAACTTTATTGTAGGTACACAAAAAAAATCGTAGTTATAGGTACAACTTAATCTCTTTAGAACAAACTTTGAATGAATGGGATAATAAGTTGGAGAACAAAAAAGATGCCATGTGGTGTATTGTATTGTATAACATGAGTTTTGTGTAAACAAATAATATAAGTTAACTAGCTGACCCGGCAAACGTTGTTTTGCCAGATAGGGGTATGAAAAATAGATAACAACCTATTCTCAGACATAGCGAATGTACACATAAAGTTTCATCAAAATCGGTCAAGCCTTTTCATTGAAACACGAGAATTTTATATTTTAGAAGAAGAAAGATTATGCAGAGTTTATTAAAACATAACCTGATATATCTGCCTAGTATAATGCGTTGATGATGAATATGTTAATTATGACTAATGTAAATCTTACTTTATTATGTCGGTTCTATAGAGACGTCCAACTGTTTCAGTATTAATATTATTGAATTTTTGTGTATAATTCAATAGGGGTTTACTGAAAATCAGCGTTGTGTTGATTACTCACACAACATTTAGGCTGAGCATACTCCTTTTTTTGTCATTTTTAATTTTTTTATTTATATTATTTATTTATACCAGTAATATTAAAAACAATACGATTCTTATGTATTTTGATCTATTTCGATGATAAAAGTAAACAATTTTCAATTTCAATGTAAAAAAATCTCGTGGTTCGCGGATCGAAACAAGAAGAATTTTAAATATCCTTTTGGTCCGACGGTCGAACTAAGTGGAATAAAAAAATCCTGACAGTCCGGTATGTCGGACAGCAAGGAATCAAAATTCCTCGTCATCTGACATGTCGTCGAACCACGTGGCCGCAGGGTGATGTAAGACGTGAGCACTCCCCCTTCCACTTCGGTCTGTCTGAAAACTTTCGCGACAGATAATCTGATTTACATACGCAACCTGCAGACCAGGGCCAAACAGTCTGTTAGCTTTTATAATATACCTCGGGCTCTAGATAGGCTTCGGTTTTCGCCGAAAGCACACGAGTGTAATACTACTTCCTGCTCCGTATAAAACTTTTCTTCACTATTTTGAAAAGCTATGTAAAGTTAAGTGTTATTGTTATATTAGTGCCAATATTTCTATTACACGAATATATCCGATCCTATCCGATAGTAGCGAGGTATACATATATTCTAAAAGCTAACAGACTGTACAATAACAACTGAATGAACGCGTCGATTTTAGTTCATTGCTTCATTAAAATTTGGTCTACGCGCGCACGCCGTACCAAACCTTCTAAGCGTCAATGGTATAAAAAAATGTCTCGTGAGTAAATATATCATTAATTCATAATAGAAATGAGGCCAAGGGGCTTGTTTCATATAAGTAATTCGTGGTTTAGGTTTACTATAACAATTCACAGTCGATTAACCCACAGAAATGAGAAATTTATTTCAACATAAAATATTAAAGCTTAAGTGTTATTTAAGTTTTTATCATGTTAAACAAACTATCTGAGGTATTGAGCTAGAAAAATAAACATGAAATATTTATTCTGTTTGTTGAATATCAATGTACGTATAAAGTTAATGTTAGCCGCTGCCTTGGGGCCGAATGTACTGGAGAAAAAGGCCACGAAAAAAAAAACTCCACTCTGACCATCTTTTCTCAAATCACCTTAAGGGTCTGTTTCACAATCTGCAGATAAAGTTCCGGATAAGCTATCCGGAACCAGGGCTGCCGTTTGTTCTAAATTTGAAGCCATAAACGAACACACGCAATATAGGAAAATTTATTTTAGAACAAACGGCAGCCCTGGTTGCGGATAGGTTATTTGGAACTTTATTTGAACATTGTGAAACAGGGCCTAAATCTAATACAGTATGAATATCCGCAGATTAATACATCTCCAATTGTCATTGTAAACTACAGAATAAAGTTTTGTGAAACTCGCCCCAGTTTAAGGGACTGAATAACTATTAGGACAATGACCATTCCTGGCTAAGTGTGAACACACTGTTCATAAAATAGCAGTATAGGAAATTATCATTATTAATTGAGACATGAATATTGTATAATTCGTCAGTTAAGTTCTTAACAGAGCGTAAGTAAAAATTACAACTTTACAGGAGAGCGAAAAAACTGTGTAAAATTTCAATTAGCTACATTAGAGGTGTACATTATTTGGGAAAAGTATTTAAAATCAACTTATTGAAGATAAAATAAAATTGATCGGAAAGAAGCGCGCCACTTTTCTTCATCCAATGACATCAAGAGGTCGAAACGGCAAAAAATTACTTTCGCACTGTTAGAACTTAACTGACGATATGTTCTTGTTGTAACCATGATCACGGAATAAAAATACATTTAATAACTCAGTCAATACCTTTAAATATATTTGAATATAAAAGGAAGACCCCTATTCGATGTCAATTCTGCATAGACAGCACGGAAATCCCGACAATAAATCAACAAATAAGCACAGCATAATTAAATGTTTTAAATCATTTTTGCCCCATCCGATGCCCCACAGAGACGCTACTAAATCATCTCAGTGACTCTCGAGAGCATTCGCTTTTGTCGTGATAAATGGAGGAAATAGGGTGTGTTATTAACGTGTGAATATTTAGAAAGATGTTGTAGTAATGATTTAACTACTTACTTTTCACCGCTACATACATACTAAGCTCACGCCTGTATCCCAGAGGGGTAGGCAGAGTCCACGGGCTACCACCTGCCACGATCCTAACAAATCATTTTCGCTTCATCGACATTCTTTAGTCGTTGCAGGCACGCGCGCCGGTTTTGGGGTACTTTTTAAATTGCCCTTTTTACAAAAACACGATCCCTGTTAAATGGGCCTCAAATACCAAGTTAGATAAAAGCAAAGTCCTTAAATTGTTTTAAGGCTTTGGTGAAATCCCACTACCTTCCTTCTTAAACTGGGAAATTGTTGCATTTATTACGTATGTATTTATTTTGTATGTTATATATGTATTTTATTATTTTGTAGATATATCAGTATGCTATTATTTTGTACGTATATGTACTATTATCTAAATAATGTACGTCATGTATCACGTATTTATAAGTACTTTTGTTCTTTAAATATCTTGCTACTCGTCAATATATTTTCGACTTTCTTATTTATGTACAATTACATCCTAAATAACCATATCTACCGACTATGTTCTTCCTGCAATTCGATAAGACCGCAAATTGTATACCATTACTTAGACATAAGGAAATTACAATAACTCTGTATCCTGGTTGAGCAATAAAGTGTTATATATCTATCTATCTACCTATAAGACAAAGTTAAACTGCATCAATAGCTGAGAATCAAAAGAATCAATACCTGAGCTGTCAACGTCTAAATGAGAATAAGATATCAAAGGCATAGCTAATATTAGCCTAGACTTCACTTCTTACTCTCAATCCGATAGTAGTCCTTAAGTCTTACGCAATAAGAGCTCACATAGCGGTTTTTGAGTGCCAGTTAAGCAGGGAGCCAAACGGAATATCAGAATATTGCAACCGACGGTGGTGCCTAATATGGGGCGGAACCCATATGCCTTGCGTTGGTAATTATACTTAAAAGATAAAGATAAAAGATTAAAAAAATATTTAATCCACTTACTAACAAAATATACATTTTTCCCATTACATAAAAGTATGATTAGCTTCGGCAAGCGCAGCGTAGGACGACCAGCCACAAGATGGACGACGATCTCATCCAAGTGGGGCGGGAAGACGCTGGATGCAAGCCGCTTCCAATCGGTCTTTTTGCTGGAAATCCATGGAGGAAGCCTATGTCCAGCAGTGGACTTCTTTTGGCTGAATGATGATGATGATGATGATTAGCTTAAGTATTGGTATAGGATAATGTTGATATTGACAATCAAGAGTTTACGGTTAGTTCCCACACTAGAGATTATCTTTATAGGTCTGGTTGCTTTGCCCAGATTTGTTTTTTAATTATGGAGGATTCGATACCCTTAGTGACCGTGTCACCCTCTTTAGCTCTAATACTTTCTTACATAGGCTGCTACTTATGTATGCGGAATCTGGGATTCCAATAATTTTAAACGCAATGTCTGACCTCACTGGTCAAATTCGTTCTTTTTTTAAATACTAGCCGCTAAAATTTTTCTCTTATATACGTTAGTGTTTTGTTTTTGTTGGGTTTAAAATGTCATATCGCTGAAAAAATGGAACTCACTCGTGAAAATATTCGTGCTATGATTTATTACAATTTTCGACGTGATTTAACGCAACAACAGTGCGTAGATCAATTAACTTCGACTTTTCGTGGTGAAGCTGCATCAAAAACGACTGTGTTTAGTGAGTTTAATCGCGGGCGCAGTAAGCTCACGGACGAAGTTAAAGAAGGTCGCCCGAAATCGGTGGTTGTGCCACAAATTATTGAAGCTGTGCGAAAACTAATAATGCAAGACCGCCATGTTACGTATCGCGAGATAGAGGCTATTCTGGGCATATGTATGACGAGCATTCATAGGATATTACATGAACATTTGTCTGTAAAAAAAATTTGTTCGCATTGTATCCCGCACAACTTAACTCAGGATCAAAAAGATGCTCGCGTCGAATGGTGCAAGAAAACCTTAAAAAAATTCAACGGAGGCGACTCAAAATCTGTTTATAATATCTACACAGGTGACGACTCCTAGATCTACGCGTACGATCCCGAAACTAAACAACAATCCTCCGCCTCTTGTACTGCATCTTATTGTTAATGTTCTGTATTAATGTTTTTCCTGGTACAATAAAGAATATTCTTATCTTATCTTATCTTAACAATCAACAGTTTGGGTGTTTCAAAATGAGCCGAACCCTACGAAAGTGGCTCGTGCAAAAAGCACTGTAAAGCAAATGGTGGCCTGCTTTTTTGGTATTAATGGCCATGTGGCTACAATACCACTGGAGAATCGCAGAACGGTTAATTCGGAGTGGTACACGACCATTTCTTTGCCGGAAGTATTTGAAGAAATACGCCAAAACAACCAGCGACGCAGAATCATACGTCACCATGACAATGCCAACTGTCATACATCTCAGGAAACAACTACATTTTTGGATGGTCAAAAAATAGAATTGATGGGTCATCCACCGTACAGCTCTGATTTGACTCCCAATGATTTCTATTTATTCCCAAATGTAAAGAATAAATTACGTGGTCAACGATTTTCGACCCGTGAAGATGCCGTAGATGCGTTCAAACAGCACGTTTTGGAGATACCTCAATCAGAGTGGAAAAAGTGTTTTACAAATTGGTTTCATCGAATGCAAAATTGCATCGATCATAGTGGAGAATACTTTGAAAACCAATAAAAGCATATTTAGCCATATACATTTGTTTATTTTTTCTATTCCGCATACATAAGTAGCAGCCCTCGTACATACTATACAAGGTATACTTACAAATCCTATACCTTAATAGTATACCTTTAAAAACAAACACACTTTATCTTGGTTAAACTAAATTATGTGCCTATAGAGTTTCTTGCTTTCATCCCATTGCCTAGATTTCTTACATACATACATAAGCTCACGTGGTATCCCAGAGGGGTAGGCAGAGACCAGGGACTGCCACCTGAAACGATCTTGACAAATCACTTTCGCTTCATCGACATCCATTAGTCGTTGGATGCAAGCACGTCGGTTTCGGGTACTTTTATCTTGCCCTTTGCTAATACATCCGCCTAAGTTTCTTGTACGCTAATAAATCTGTTAACAGCCTGTTTTCAGTTGGCAAGTCGTCTCGCGGTTTTTTCCGAACTTCAAAGACAATAATTTCTTTGATGATTTAATTACAAATAAAATATGTATACAAAATTCAAAATTCTTCTCTGTATTTAAACGTAAACATTTACATACAAGCACAAACATTGCTTCTGGCCACACACTAGGATACCTTTGAACCAGAAACAGCGACATGACAAACATGTAAAACATCCACGACCTGGGGGTTTTTATTTAAAGTGTAAGAAGATATTAATTCCCAAATTCACAGTTCTAGGTCAACAGTTACCAGTAGTAGTTACCTGAATGTTGATTCTAGAGTGTCGAAATATACGTTTTTGGCTAAAATACGCAAAAAATTCGACGCTAAAAGCATTCACAATTATGAAAAACATTATATTGGTGCAGTTGGTGCAATCAATAGTTGATGCCATTTGTCATGCTTTTATAGGCTGAAAGATTCGCAGACACTGTGAAATAATCGCAAGAAATAAAATAAAATAAAACTCGGCAATATGAGAGATTTTTATACCATTCCGAAATGTTGAAATTGTTTTTGGTATTTACTATTTATATTTATGCTGTTACGGGTCATGCATGTCAGTAATATTTCGTAGGTATACATACCTCTCTACTAATCAACCCATTATGTCCCCACCGAGGGGCACAGGTCTCTTCCCTGAGGAAGTTATAGACCATACTCCACCACGGGGGCCGAGTCCGGTTTGGTGGAGGCTTGTAAGACTAGTGGCTGGTCTTACTGTCAGAAGTTTTCAACCCCATCATCAACATCATCATCATCAGCCCACCGCTGCCCACTGCTGGGTATAGGCCTTTTCCCCAAATGACATTTCACACGGTCTCTCAGTAAATTATTTATTTAAATTCAAATGTCAAACGACACTTATGCACGCTCCCCTAATTTAAAATGTATAATGAAGAATTAACGTCAGTTCTCGCAATGAATTATGACTTTAAAATTGAATGTTTACTTTAGTTAATTCCTGCTTGCGTCGGTTTAATTAAAACATTATTTACGACACTGCATTTTGAAGTATTTATGGATGCCATAAGATTTATAAATAATCTAATCTCTTTAAACGAGCAATTCTTGTATATCTATCTAATCTCTTTAAACGAGCAATTCTTGTATATATATTTATATATAATAAGAATCTCGGAAACGGCTCCAACGATTTTCATGAAATTTTGTATGCAGGGGGTTTCGGGGGCAATTAATTAATCCAACTAGGTTTCATTTTTATAAAACGCCGTTTTAACCGTGTTTTAAGGCAAAGAAATAACTGCTACACTACAAGAAGGTAATTTTCGCAACCATCTGAAAGGTTGTCATAGCTCAAGTGGGAAATAGGAGAATACCGTAATCAGAAGACCCTGGTTCGAGACTTGATAATAATTTTTCTTTTTTTTTTTCAAGTTCCTCCTTTTGTTTGAAAAACTACATACCGAGCAAAGCTCGGTCATCCAGCTACTGTAAATAAAGTGAAATCAAGTTCGCTTTCTGGAGTGTTTGGGTTTATTGTAGGTACTTTTATTATTTCAAATATTGTTATACCCTCGTGTGTCAATAAACAGTTTCTGTTCAGATAGCCGTCTTTGATTGCGTGCTCCTGTAAAACCCATAATACATAATAACTGGCGACGAGTTATGACGGGAAATAGTGAAAATTCGGGACTACCGAGAGCGTCGACTTCGCTAAATATGAAAGAGTTTGATTTGCGTTCGGGTAAATGGAGCATTTACGTGGATCAGTTGAGGGCCTGGTTCGAGATCAACGACATCATAATGGCGTTACAAACGAAGTGTTTAGTCGCACTAGTAGGTGCCGAAACGCTAAAACTAATAGTAGATTTGTGTTTTCCAAAAAGACCAAGTGAAGTGAATTTTGAAGAAATAGCAGAAAAAGTGCAAAAACATCTGTCACCAAAGCGATCGGAAATAGCAGAACGGATGTGTTTTCGTGCGTGTAAACAATAGGCGGGCCAATCTTTGAGCGACTTTATGGCCCGTTTAAAACAACTGGCGAAGACTTGCAATTTCTCGGGAACGAAGTACTTGGAAGAGAGCTTACGTGACCAATTTGTCTATGGAATGCGGAGCGACACTATTCGATTCAGACTTCTCACGGAGGAGGCACTAACGTTCGGGACGGCCACGGCGATAGCGTTATCACTGGAAGCGGCTGAGCGGGACTCAAGAGCAGGCGGGGCGCAGGCGGCAGCGGAGCTGCCCGGCGCCGGCGCCGAGGCCGTGCACGCGGTGCGCGGCGCGCGAGGGCAGGGGCTCCGCGCCGGGCGCGAGGCGCCCCAGCAGCACTGGCGAAGCGCCCGCGGCGGCGCCCACCCCAGACGGTGCTACAGGTGTGCGGGAACTCATGCGGACTCCCGGTGCTCGTTCGTGAACGTCGAGTGTTATGTATGTGGTAAAAGAGGCCATATAGCGAAGGTATGCAAAGCACGGAGGGGTGGTCATGGTATAAACACCGTGGAATGTGAGTTCAAGAGGTCGGAACACAGTAAAACCTATGGAGATGAAGCCCAGGCTAGTGAGGTATACGATGACGTCACTGATGACGTCCCGGTTTACATGGTCTTAGGCGCTGAGAGCAGCGACCGGCCGTGGTGGTGTAAAGTAACGGTAAATGACATTGAGTTGGAAATGCAGTTGGACAGTGCTGCAGGAGTAAGTGTCATTCCCCTGGATATGTATAAACGCTATTTTTCATCAATTAGCATTTCACCAACTAACATTAATTTAAAAATATACAGTGGGCAAAAAATTATATCAGTAGGAGAAATTACTTGTCGTGTCACCTATAAACAAACAACAGTAAATAATCTTAAATTAATAATCATGAGTGGGCAAAACAATGTGGCTTTGCTGGGCTGACAGTGGATGACGGCGCTAGGCACTGTGTGTAACGAGCAGGTTCATGGAGTGAGCGCGGCCGCCGGCCCGCCGCCGCCGCGGCGTGACGTCACCGTAGCTGACTATCAGCATTAAGAGGTATTTAAAACCTTTTTACATAAAATTCCGTCGGTATTCTCTCCCGGGGTAGGTACATTTACGGGCGGTGTTATACGTCTAAATGTACAGCCGGAGGCGCGCCCGGTGTACTGTAAACCGCGACCCGTGCCGTATGCACTCCGAGATGCAATTGAAAATGAGCTTTGTCGACTAGAGGCTGAGAGCATAATTTCGCCTGTAGAAGTGAGTGAATGGGGCACGCCGATAGTGCCTGTCAGGAAGCCAACGGGTGAAATTCGATTGTGCGGCGATTTTAAAATCACATTAAATCCAGTATTAGAGGATGACAAGTACCCAATCCCGAGAATCGAAGATATTTTTTCCGCCCTCCAGGGCGGCCAACTTTTCAGTAAAATCGACTTGAGTCACGCCTATCAGAAGGTACCGCTAACAGACGATTCCAAGTTACTGTGCACAATAGTTACACATAAAGGTAACTATTGTTTTAACAGGTTGCCTTTCGGTGTTAAGTGTGCAGTTAGCAAATTTTCAAGAATTATGGAAAAGCTTTTCCAGAATATGCGTTTTGTAACTGTTACTTGGATGACATATTAGTAACAGGCGTAAGCTCGGCCGATCACATGAACAGACTGCTAAAAGTTTTTAAAATTTTGGCAAACTCCGGATTGAAGGTAGCAGCAAAAAAGTGTAAATTTTTCCAAAAAGCGGTGTCATACTTAGGATACGTGATTGACGCCTCGGGACTGGGTACAGAGTCTATAGAAGTTGATGCGATAAATAATGCACCTACTCCTGACAATGTGTCTAGACTAAAGGCTTTCCTAGGTCTCGTAAATTATTACGCAAAATTTTTACCGAACTTGAGTACAATCTTGCATCCATTATATGGCCTTTTAAAGAAGGACGTTAAGTTCAAGTGGACGTCAGAGTGTGAGCGCTCATTCAATCAAGTGAAACAAATGCTTACAGCAACCGATTTTGGTGCATTATAATATAATCCAAACCTACCGCTGCGATTATACTGCGATGCATCGCCGTACGGAGTAGGGGCCGCGTTGATGCAGTACGACACGGCGGGCGTGGAGCGGCCAGTAGCGCACGCGTCGCGCGCACTCACCACGGCCGAACGTAACTATGCTCAAATATGCAGGGAGGGACTCGCTATTGTATTCGCTGTGCAGAAATTTAATCATTATGTCTATGGGAGGCGTTTTACTTTGGTAACCGATTGTAAGCCATTAGCGGCTATTTTTTGTCAGAATAAGAGCATACCAAAAATGATAGCAGGCCGATTACAGCGATGGGCGGTCATACTTTGTGGGTATGATTACGTAATCGAATGTATCAAATCGGAAGAGAATTGCGTCGCAGATGCATTATCTCGACTACCACTTGAAGTAAAATCCAAGGTGGTCGATTTGTTGAGGCGAAATTGGGAGTACTGCGGAGCAGAATCTCTGCAGCCGTACTGGCGAATACGTGATACACTATCGGTGGAGCACGGCTGCGTGCTGCGGGACGCGCGCGTTGTGGTTCCGGACAGCTTGCGGACGCGCGTGCTCAAAGTGGATAGAGGTATTTACTGTCAGTTCCACGAGTGCTAACAACACTATTAGGCGTTTTAGAGAAGTATTCGGCCGATTCGGTTACCCATATGAATTAGTATCTGACAATGGACCCCCATTTAATAGCATTGAGTATGCGAACTATCTAAAACGAAATGGCATTCGCCAGGTTTTAGTTTCTCCCTACAAGCCGAGTAGCAACGGGGCGGCTGAAAATACCGTTCGCATAGTTAAAAGCTCGCTCGATTCGATTTAAGCTCGAGCGATTAAAGAATCGCTCGTAGCCTGGGCTGCCTGAGTGATCTTAAACGGTCACTAAGGTTAAGCAACATACGGCGCGTTCAGTCCATGGATGGGTTTCTGTCTATGACTAACGCTAGTGGCATTTTTCCGAGCGATTCCGTGCTTCGCAAGGCACGTTAAGCAGTTGGTGCCGGCTGCCGTCGATAGATGGCAGTCGTTAAGCCAAGTCAGAGGCCTTAGGGCGGCTTGAAAACTTCTGACAGTAAGACCAGCCACTAGTCTTACAAGCCTCCACCAATCCGGACTAGGCCCCCGTGGTGGAGTATGGCCTATACCTTCCTCAGGGAAGAGACCCGTGCCCCTCGGTGGGGACATAATGGGTTGATGATGATAGTTAAAAGTTGTTTGAAGAAAGCGGTTAGAGATGGGCAGGATTTAGATGAAGCTTTACAATCATTTCTCATGATGCATAGAGTGACGCCGCATTGCACAACAGGCCGCACTCCGCGGAGCTGTTACTTAAAAGAATTTCCGTACATCTTTTGACCTACTCCGACCAGACGAAGAGGATCAGGTTAGGATTAGGCAAAGCAAACAATCACGAATAAATGAAAGGTTAGCGAGAGAGATTACGGGAGAAAAAGTATTATATAAAGTTTATAAAAATAATAAAGAGACATGGGGTCGAGGCGTAGTGGAAAGCAGGTTGGGACCGTTGACTTACCGCATAAGGGATGGGGTTAATTTTCATAAACGACACATCAATCAGTTGCTAGTCTTGGTGCCTGAGTCCGACCCTGTACGCATACCGCCGCCGCTGTGTGCGTCAGGGGTGCCGACGGCGACACGGCCGCCGGCGCAGAACGAAAGCCCGGGTCCTCTGCGGCCGCTTCGCCTAGCTTTGCTACTCCCGAGAGTGGCAGCGAGCTGTCGGACCATGAACCAGCTCAAATAGCGGTCTCACCAGCTGACAATAACTTGGAGGCCCCAATGGCCAGAAACCGTCCTAGGCGGAATCGCCCTCCGCCCATCAGATTTGCATACCACTAACTAAAATCGTAGTAATAGTAAATAGTAGACTTAGGCTACGTACCTACTTGTACCCGTTTTCCGTAAACTAGCCAGCTATAGGCAGTTAACACACGAGTGTTTTCTCATTAAATTTAGGTATCTAAAAGTATGTTTAAGTATGTGTTGGTTTTGTATGCTTTAAATATGTTTAGTTAGCCTATAGTTTATCTGGGTTATAGGAAACATGTAATTTATTAGGTTGTTAATCTTAATAACTCATTGTCTTCAGAAATGAAAATAATAATATAACAAACACATTACGGATATTTGTTCATATTACAAAGTTTAATGTTTACGTTTACTCATGTTAAGAACTACTTATTAATATTATTTTGGTAATAATTAATTTTCTAAATTAGTGTGGGAGAATGGAGTGTTTGGGTTGATTGTAGGTACTTTTATTATTTTAAATATTGTTATACCCTCGTGTGTCAATAAACAGTTTCTGTTCAGATAGCCGTCTTTGATTGCGTGCTCCTGTAAAACCCATAATACATAATACTTTCAAAAATTCGCTGAATAAAACTAACCCCGATTTCTCGTACAGTCGACAGCACCTCATGGTATACACCCATGCACTCTACTCCGTTGCATTACGGGCGATTTTGCTACTAAAATGTGAAGGTTGACGTGCTGTCGACTGTACAATAACAATCTGTTAATCTACTGTCGACAGCGGTGACTTGCTTTTTAATTTACACACAACATAATCAGAATCGCTCGTAGCCTGGTCTGCCTGAGTGATCTTAAACGATCACTAAGGTTAAGCAGCATACGGCGCGTTCAGTCCATGGATGGGTCACCGTCTATAACTAACGCTAGTGGCATTTTTCCGAGCGATTCCGTACTTCGCAAGGCACGTTAAGTAGTTGGTGCCGGCTGCCGTCGATAGGTGGCAGTCGTTAAGCCAAGTCAGAGGCTATATCTTCGTGAGGCCCAATGTCTTCAAGTGATCACAAAATCAATTGTTCTTTTCAAGGTCGGGCCTTACGAGGTTAAGGCGGCTTGAAAACTTCTGACAGTAAGACCAGCCACTAGTCTTACAAGCCTCCACCAATCCGGACTTGGCCCCCGTGGTGGAGTATGGCCTATACCTTCCTCAGGGAAGAGACCCGTGCCCCTCGGTGGGGACATAATGGGTTGATGATGATAATCAGTTGACCTGGTCCCAAACTAGGATACCCTGTGGTATGGTAACCAGGCAAGGAAATTACAAAAATGGAAAAACACCCAGAATGAGGCCATTTGTACCAAAATACGGCGGCCCCCCGTGGGAATCGAACCCACGACCTCTTTCTTGGTAGCTAAGCGCCTTAACGCCTTGACCAACGAGGCAGTTTTTGCATGCACTTTGGCCACCTGATAGCTGTTATGTAGATCAACAATGTTTTAAGGTAGGTACTAGAAACCGGGGCTCAGTAGAGTGGACACACTAGTTGACATTCTGTCGTATGTATATACATAATCAAAGTGTTTTCTTGTTAGGCTTTGACAATTTATTGAATGCGTTACCCGTAAAAGTGTATGTGTATTACTTGTTTTTACACTGATAGAGCTGTTTTTTTACTTTTTGTACGCTTTTACAGCTGACTTACACTTTCAATTGAACAACGAGCATAGCGGTGTTGCTATTTCATAAATATTTTTTACCATTTTGGCTTTAGATGGGACATAGACTCTTAATAATAATCATCAACCCATTATGTCCCCACCGAGAGGCACGGGTCTCTTCCCTGAGAAAGGTATAGGGGCCACCATGGGGGCCAAGTCCGGATTGGTGGAGGCTTGTAACTCTAGTGGCTGGCCTTACTGTCAGAAGTTTTCAAGCCGACCTAAGGCCTCTGAATTGGCTTAACGACTGCCATCTGTCGACGGCAGCCGGCACCAACTGCTTAACGTGCCTTGCGAAGCACGGAACCGCTCGCAAAAATGCCACTAGCGTTAGTCATAGACAGTGACCCATACATGGACTGAACGCGCCGTATGTTGCTTAACCTTAGTGATCGTTTAAGATCACTCAGGCAGCCCAGGCTACGAGCGATTCATAGACGCTTAATCCAGTAAAAAATGTGTTTTAAGCAGAATGTATGCAAATAAACCCTTTTACGGGTAACGCATTATGTTTTTATTTGAAGATTTTATCATTGACTTAAAATAAAAGATTACAGAAAACGCGAGCTGCAAGTAATTTCTTCGTTATTTGATAACTATCAAAGAAAGCACACCCTTAATTTACCCTTAAATATTACATCATAACGATACCCTAAAAGCAACATTGTAAAGCATTTCCTTCGATTTTCCCCTCCTTATAGTTATTTTGCTGAGAAGTTAGCTTTAAGATGTAAGAAGAAGAGGAAATACATTTTATTTACAAACAGTCACAGACACATTATGTACAAACACATACACAAATACTCTATGCTTACAGAAATATATGTTGGTAAAAATTTAATTTCAAAATTTAATCTTTCTCGGCTTTTTTGTGCGTGAAGCTTGCGTTATATTTTTAATTGTTTAAGTGATAGTAAAATAGTAACAAATAGAGCTACTTAATTGTTTAAAAAATAAATTGTACCAACAGCTCCGTTACCAAGTTTTTCTTCGTAGGCGCATTTACACAGGTATAAATTAATTATTGTAATTATTAATCAATAATATACTTACCTACTACTCAGAATTTTGGATAGTTACAGTGTTAAGCCCGTTACACACATGGCTATAATATGTATCAATATAAATAGCAAGGCATATTACGATATATTTTCTATGCACATATTGTGACCGCACACACATTTCTATGACGTCGGCAACTTACACCGTAATTTATATTATCACATAGTAATATAGGCCGACCGTCAATAAAATGAAGGCAAAATATATAGTATATTATGGCAACATCTCCATCTGTGGTAGCTTACTATAATACATAATTATTATATATTATAGTTACATGTGTAACGTGCTTTAAAAAATGTATCCAGAATAGTAATTCAAATAAAAAAATTAGGGTCAAGCGTCTTATGTTCGGCACTGCTGAAATTAAAAAAAAAAACGAAACTAAAATTGTCTGAAAATACTCATTCGCAGAGCTTAATCATGGTGAGTAGCTCGCGTCGTCGGTTGCTCGTCAAAAGTCAGGTGTATACGGAATAAAATTAATACTAATATTGTAACATCGCCTAGCAAAGATATGTGGCAGAATGGGTTGTGGGTAGTGTTGCCTGGAGAGTGAGGTGTCCCGTTCCAGGGTGAGCGCGAGTGTAACAGATGAACATTTCTCACACAAAATTTATATTCTCCGGAACCAGAAACCCCACTACAAACAGGATCCAAGATTTAGTGGGAAGTCCTCAGAATAAAAGAATTGAAATGACCAAATTGTAATGTACAATCCGTTTCACTACATGGAACTTTCTAGAAGCTAGTTTTTAATGTTTCTACTATATTACTTAAAAAGAAACATTTGAGTGCTAAAAAGAGCTTAGAAAGAAATGGGTTGCCAGCGGGTGTTATCCTATATTAGGTAATACTAAGTTTACAAAAAAAAAGGAAAAAGTGACTTTATAAGTAAGGCAGAGTGCCACCACGACACTGGTGTGGCGTCCTGGTTAGATAAGAAAGGAACTACCAAACCTCCGTTCCTTCCCGGGTCTAGGACCTGAGTGCGTATACTGCGTTTTTTCATTCACTTTCGTTAGCGAGAGCGTTTGCGATTTGCATAGGAGTGACAAAGAGACAACTAGGTAGCGCGCTCTGTCACTCCTATACAAACTGCAAACGCTCTCGCTATCGAAAGTGAATGAACAAACTCAGTATAAGCACTCAGTTGCCTTGTGTCCCCGGGGAGCGTCTAGTCCGGAACCAGGGGCGAGGCACGTGGCACAGGGGAAGACGTGGTCCCTGGTCACCGCACAACTCAGCCTGCCGCCGCTGCAAGAGTGCAGCTGGTGCCCGTCTTGTAGCAAAGTATGAGGCTTTGGTCTGTCACTTGAAACTGGAATCTGGAATTTGGATCCGGAATCTGGAGTGTGGATCCGGAATCTGGAGCCCTGAGAAATTTACAACTATGTTAAAACCTCCCAGTAAACAAACCTAACGCGAACGCGTATCGCCAGTTGAGGAATACTTACCAGTACCGCCCTTGATGTTTCGTTCTCAATCCAAGGTGAGAGAAATGGAAATAACAACTTTACGTTGATTGAAAAGTAAATATTACCAGAGCCTTTCGGTGTATAAAAGAAAAATTAAACAACAAGAAAAAGAAAACAACCGCTGTAAAACTTGGAAGGAAGGATGATAAAGGAAACGTGTATCGGAACGCAAGCCGAATACGTTCCGAAACGTACTAAGAAAATACTAAAATATAAATCACGAAAAATTCGTGTTACAATATATCTACTGACGAAAGCAAACTTCTCTACATCACAACTATAATATCAATGCGACGAGTTTCCCTACTTTCCCCTTGGTTTTCCCCTCTTTGCCACAACTACAAACTAACGATCCATTGTCTGGTCGATGCCGTTTTCATACTAGAACTATCGTCGCGAAGTTCACCAGACAGAATTCGATTACGCAGTCAAATTTAGAGTCCAGCATTTAATATGATTAGTGCAGAAGAACCATTGTTTAGCTCTGCCTGAGAAATCGACCGCGACAAATAGATACTCCACTTTATTGCATAGCAAAGGTGTTTTAAAATATATTTTGTTTCGTCTAAGTGATACCGTTCGAAAGATTTCGAACGGTATTACGTCTGACATTCCGTCTCACTCGCATATTCCAAGATGATTATTTATTCGACTGTCTCGTTGGACGAACCGAAACTTTAAAGAAAGAGGTCGTGAGTTCGATTCCGACTACAGGTCGCCGTTCATTTGTGGAAATGACCTCAGTCTGGGTGTTTTTCGATGTTTGTAATCTTTTTGCTTGGTTACCATAGCACAGGGTATCCTAGTTTGGGATCAGGTCAAGTAATTGTGTTTAGTAGAAGTTATAATAATTATTATTGTAAGAAAAAGAGTATACCTTTGATAAAGAATCTGGGACTCTTTATAAAATTACATTTTCGTTTGAGAAAGCACGGTAATTAAAAAAAAACTTGTCTTAAAAAATGCTAAGTTTGTGTTAGAATATATTTTAATTATTTTTTTTCAATTATAATTACAAACTTAGAATCGGGCGTAGCAACAACTACCTATAAGAAATCGGGTGAATGATTTACCCAAATTGACAATCAATCCGTAAGACCAGCCACTAGTCTTACAAGCCTCCACCAATCCGGACTTGGCCCCCGTGGTGGAGTATAGCCTATACCTTCCTCAGGGAAGAGACCCGTGCCCCTGGGTGGGGACATAATGGCTTGATGATAAAGATGAAGATGATGACAATCAAAACACTACACTGAGAGAAACTTCGGCCTCAGTTATATTCTGTGATGATACATGGCAAGGGTGCGCGGGTGGGGCGAACAGCTGACATTTCCGTTAGGGCTGGCTGATCGAATGAAGGGATTTGTTTATCCAGTTTAGCCTATCGGTATTGGGTGTTGGAACTGTAATAAAATAGGCCCGATAGAGCTCCAATATGTAAATAAATCAACGCGTGTTTTCTAGCTACAGAGTAATCGTACGAGTACTTTGGTACGAGTATAGCCGGTTTTGTAATTTTCTGTTAACAAAAGGTGGAGAAAGGACAAAAGCGGTTATTTATAGCGCATTGGCAGGGAACGGACCACCAAATTAGCTCACCAAATTATATATATTTTTTTTTATTTATGTACTGCAAGAAATAAACAATAGACAGCGTGAAAAAAAAAGTATATTCGTATAAATTAGGAATATACGAACCACTTTAAGGCATTTCAACTTAAAAAATGTCTCATTTGTCCAAAAACCAGGATAAAATTTGATAATTTTCTATCTGTTGCCATTTTATCGAAAACGGTCTGGATTTGCAGAATCTATGATGACGTCACAGTTCAGTAAAAATAGGGTCTGTCATTCATGTCGCTCTTACGTTCATGTTTTGTATACTGACCTGTGACGTCATGACGCCATATTGGTCAAGATGGCGGTTTGGCGGCTTATTTTAAAAGTGAAATTTTATTTGCTTATTTTAGAAGAAATTAAAAGAGCACTCAATGAACACTAACAAAGAAACTGAGATGTTTTCAGAAACATGTCAAAAAACCTATTGTACAATATGTTTAAAAGTTACAAAAACTTACATTTATACATATGTAATTGTACAACCAGTAGCGTTTTCTATCGACTAAAACAAAGACACATATATTTCCCTTGCTCATAGAAGAGAAAACTCATAACTATGCTGGGCCCTTAGTGCGAGTTTTTTCGTTCACTTTCGATAGCGAGAGCGTTTGCAATTTGTATAGGAGTGACAGAGAGACAACTAGCTGGCGCGCTTTGTCACTCCTATAGAATGTGAGTTTACGTTAACGCGATCGAGTAGTCAAAAAAACTCGCACTAAGCACAGTGCTTATACTGAGTTTTGTCCTTCACTTTCGATAGCGAGAGCGTTTGCAGTTTGTATAGGAGTGACAGAGCGCGCCACCTAGTTGTCTCTTTGTCACTCCTATGCAAATCGCAAACGCTCTCGCTATCGAAAGTGAATGAAAAAACTCAGTATACGCACTCTGATAACGACAGTCGGAGCGAAACCTGGACCTAGATTCTCCTAATGCATTGTAGTACAATGACAACTGCATGGACATGGCGATTCAATTTCATTGCCGCTTCAAATCGATGCGAGCACGTGTATCAATAAAAATAGGCTTCAGTGGTATGATACGCACGTCACCCGACCGTGCATCTGTCATCGTACTGTTATGCACTAATAGAATCGAGGCCCCGGTCGGATTCTTCAGACGAATAGTCAAATAAGTGTATCCTCACAACAATTTATAATGTGTAGTGCTTACGAAAGTTTTAGTAAGAAAAACTGCTATGCAAGAGTACATCGTAGTTTTTTGAAACGCGGCCCTGAGATGGATTTATCATATAAAGATTTCTGGACTTCCACGCATATAAAAAACCAGCAATTAGCCAAATCGGTCCCCTGTTTTCGAGTTTTTGCGAGACTAACGAACAGCAACTAATTTTTATTTATAAAGAAAGAAGAAGAAGAAGATATATATGAGATGAGATTACACATGCAACATTGAACAGGATAATACATAAGAAATAACACGTACAAAGGGAGTTTATCTCTGTAAGAGATTTCTTCCAGCAAACCGAGAGTCGGATAATGTTAATGAGTTTTTTTTATTTTGCGAAACCAATGTTCTTTCCCACAGACACTTTATTTTTCCTAAAAAACGTAGACGTCGAAGTTAATTTTGCAAAAAAACCTTCCTCCTATTATCAGCCTGTGCGGTGTATAATTTTCACTGACACTGCTTAAATATTCACGTCCTGGGAATGCCGTCAACAGTCCTCAATTTCTATCGAGAATATTTTTAGCGTGCACTGCACACCGTTTTTTACACCACTGCCTGTTGGCTGCCTCAGTAAGTCGCCTTAATATCTCCTGAAATATTTTTCGTAGCTAATTGTGCCTTGTAGCACTATTAGGCACTATTGATACACAGTTCTTTGGCATACTCGAAATTACTGAAATCGACCATGTGAAAGCCAACTATACGGACACCTGCAGCGGAGTCTAAAAGGAAGGTAATGTATTTATGATAGACTACCTTTTTAAGACTTTAGTTCAAAATTTGCAACCCAGTTCACTCCCTTAAGGGTTAAATTTATAAAAACGGCGAAACACGTGTTCAATCAATTGTGTTGAAGAGTATTTATTAAGTTTCAAGAAAATTTTACAACATTCTTTATACCTCCCATACTAATTTTGACAACCCTTTTCGCCCCCCTTAGGGGTTGAATTTCAAAAAAGCCGGTCTTATTCCTTGCCTACATTATAATATAATGTAGCTGAAATTTTGCACAGAGGGTCTTTATATTATAAAGACCCTCTGTGCAAAATTTCAGCTTCCTAGGTCCAACGGCTTGTGCTGGGCGTTGATGAGTCAGTCAGTTAGTCAGGACTTTGAATTTTATTTATACAGTGTGGCCCTGGATAAAGTGCAATCCCGAAAGGGGATGAAACTAGACCATGAATCATTGACTAGAAAAATATAAAAAAAAATTATAAAAAAATATTGTAGGATTTATTGGTATTTTAAGATTTTCATGTTTCATTAAGGACTCTATGTACAAAAGTATTGATTTCTTCCAAAATAATGGGTCTATTTCTTTGAAATAAAAAAAAACAGTATGCCTAATACCTGGCGATGACCATGAAATAATAAATAGTCTGCAAAAAAGTAACTATCTTGGGTAAAAAAATGTATTTTTATGAAAAAAATGATTTTTTTAGACGTTTATTTTAAAAAACTTCAAATTACTAAAAAA
Source organism: Yponomeuta plumbellus (assembly GCA_947310845.1). Lineage (NCBI taxonomy): Eukaryota > Metazoa > Arthropoda > Insecta > Lepidoptera > Yponomeutidae > Yponomeuta > Yponomeuta plumbellus. Next base: position 6,372,206 of record OX371206.1, read on the forward strand.
ATGTGCCCTATAACTATGTCATTTTATAGCTTACTTTTATTCTTTACCATTTTAGCTTCCAAATAAAAAAAAAAACAATGTTCTAACTAAAAAAATGGCTAGGAGTTATTTACATTTTAGTAGGTAATAAAAGTCAGACTTTAATCACAATAACTTTATTAATAAAATTATCCGTAATTTACAATTTTGCATTTTTATTTAATGCATTAAATGTTCAAAATGGCCTCCTCGATTTTGCAAGCACATTACTGCACGAATATTAATTTGCTTAGTGGCTCTGCGAATCATTCCTGGATAATTTTTAATGTCATTTGCGCACTGAATTATTCGGTCGTGCAACTGTGCCTCGGTATTTATTGGTGTGCTGTATACTCTTTGCTTCATGACACCCCATAAAAAATAATCTAGGGGTGTCAGATCAGGTGAACGCGCTGGCCAGCCTACTGGCCCTCCTCGGCCAATCCACCGGTTCGGGTAATTTTCCTACAAAAATCGCCGCACCTCCCGCCCATAATGTGCAGGACATCCATCCAGTTGGAGATACATACGCCCACGCCGTCTCGTAGCCAGGGGAACATCTTCCATCAACATGGGTAAATTTTGTAGTAATTCTAAAAAACGTTCAGCATTTAGGGTTCTGGGTAAAATGACTGGACCAATTAAAATGTCGTCGATTAAGACTGCCCATACGTTTATTGAAAATTTTACTTGAAAAGTAGATGCCCGCTTCAATCGTGGATTTTCGTGAGACCACTGGTGCAAATTTCTGCAGTTTGTAATGCCGTCTCGGGTAAATGTCGCTTCGTCCATCCATTAAATGCGTTTGGGAAAATTTGGGTCAGCTCTAATTTTTCTTAGAATCCACGTCGACATTACGCATCTTGGACGATTATCTACATTTTCGTGTAAATGTTGTACTCGTTGGTAATGGAAAGGATGCAATCCCTCCTTTTTCAAAATTCGCCAGACAGACGTCTTCGATATGCCATGACGCAACGCTAATCGTCTTATGCTTGTTGTAGGGTCAGCAAACAGATCGTTTAAAATGGCCTCTTCTATCGCATTGTCAATAACGACAGCTGGATGCTCACGGCGATCTCGTGCCAAACCAAGTCCAATGTTGGAGAGCCTCCTATGAATCTCTTGAAAATTTCGAGCTGAGGGTATGAGTCTGCCCGGGAAAGCATTTATGTATGCAGTCCGAGCGACTGTTGTGCGACCATGTGACATGCCATAATAATAATGCATGTCGGCTATTTCTCGAGGTGAGAACTCTGTCAATCGCGGCATTTCGTCAACACTTAACAGCAGAACAGGAACAGTCCAAACGTAACGAACAGTAGAAAACGTAACAGTCAACAATGTAACAAAAACTTAATAACAAATCAACGAGAACACAATGCGAGAACGAGAACAGTAGTAGCAGCGGCGAGAATATCGGAGCGACTGTGTAAGTCCTGTTTCGAACCCCCTGCCTCCCCTCCCCTCGCCTTCCCTCTACCTGAGTGTAGAACAAAAGGACTGCGACTGCCGAAGGGCACAGAGTAGGACGGAAACAATGGAAAAAACGGTCTCTACCTGCACGGTAACACAATTAGGCTCCACTTTAAAAGTTCGTAGATAGCGTGTTTTTTTAGTTAGAACATTGCTTTTTTTTTTATTTGGAAGCTAAAATGGTAAAGAATAAAAGTAAGCTATAAAATTACATAGTTATAGGGCACATTTTTTTAGTAATTTGAAGTTTTTTAAAATAAACGTCTAAAAAAATCATTTTTTTCATAAAAATACATTTTTTTTACCCAAGATAGTTACTTTTTTGCAGACTATTTATTATTTCATGGTCATCGCCAGGTATTAGGCATACTGTTTTTTTTTATTTCAAAGAAATAGACCCATTATTTAGGAAGAAATCAATACTTTTGTACATAGAGTCCTTAATGAAACATGAAAATCTTAAAATACCAATAAATCCTACAATAATTTTTTATATTTTTTTTTAATATTTTTCTAGTCAATGATTCATGGTCTAGTTTCATCCCCTTTCGGGATTGCACTTTATCCAGGGCCACACTGTATAGATAGATTTGATTGCTCTAAAGTCTACGACACCCTCTGTGGTGCAGCGGTTAGCGCATCTGCTTACAATGCGATCTCGGGTTTGAACCCCAGCTGAGGACAAAAGAATCCCCAGAAAGAAGCCCCAGATGTTTACATGTTTGGGTTGTCGCTGTTTCTGGTTCCCACGACACAGGGTATCCTAGTGTGGGACCAGAAACAACATAATTATGTGCCTGTATATAAATGTTTATGTTAAAATGTTTATAGACAGACACACAAAGCATTACTAAATTGATCGGTTACAAATAGTTTACACAACTACTGTCACTCCCGGCCGTCTGCGTGATCCGAAACGAACGCTTTTTTGCGTAGTCAATAAGTATTACTAGGCTCTCTTGACCTGAGTGCAGCGTTATCGAAATACACTTTTGCGACAATTTCTCGTTAAAAAAATCCAACGAATGGAAATTGGAGTGTTGATCCAAAATATTACATGTTTGCACAGTTATTTGCAATACTGAGCTGTGATTAAATATTTGCTTTTCACGGAAAATATTACGAAATGTGTCGCATACTCTTGCCGGTAGGTACGCCGCGCAGTAATTAAAGTTTATAGGTCTTATTTGTATCGCTCGTAGCCCCGGCCGCAGAGTGATTAAACGATCACGAAGGTTAAGTAACATGGGGCGCTTTTAGTGCATGGATGGGTGACCGTACTGTGATTAACACTAGTGGCATTTTTCCCAGCGGTTCCGTGTTACGCAAGGCACGTTAAGCAGGTTGGTGACGGCTGCCGTCGAGATGGCAGTCGTTAAGCCAAGTCAGAGGCCTTAGGGCGCCTTGAAAACTTCTAACAGTAAGACTAGCCAATAGTCTTACAAGGCTCCACCAATCCGGACTTGGCCCCCGTGGTGGAGTATGGCCTATACTTTCCTCAGGGAAGAGACCCGTGCCCCTCGGTGGGGACATAATGGGTTGATGATGATGTCTTATTCGTAAAAACACGATTGCTCTAAAGCAGCGTTTCTTAACCTTTTTTGTCCACGGACCCCTTAGGTAATCAAGCATAACATAACATAACACTTACATACAATCACACACATACTTCTGGCCCCACACTAGGTTACACTGTGTCGTGGGACCCAGAAACAGCGACGTCACAAACCTGTAAACATCCAAGACCTGGGTTTCTTTTTTTTGTCCCCAGCCGGGATTCGAACCGGGGACCTCTCGCATGGTAGGCAGATGCGCTAACTACTGCGCCACAGAGGTCGGCACAATTTTAAGGACCGCAGAATTTGAATAAAAAGCAACAATACATTTCGGCGACCTCTGTGGCGCAGCGGTTAGCGCATCTATGCGCCTACCATGCGGGGGGTCCCGGGTTCGAGCCCCGGCTGGGGACAAAAAACCCCAGGTCTTGGATGTTTACATGTTTGTGACGTCGCTGTTCCTGGTTCCCACGATAGAGAGTATCCTAGTGTGGGGTCAGAAGCAGTGTATATGTGCCTATATGTAAATGTTTAAGTTTTATGATTATAATGTAGGTACCTACTTCACAATACATTAATCTTTAAACTTTTCCTCTCTAGGCAGCCCGGCTTTCTTGAAGGAGAATTTCACTAAGAAAATGCTCAGCTCCAACGGTTGTATAGAACAGGTTGAGCCATAAAAGTCTTAGTTGAGTCATACATAACTCAATAGCTCCACCCGTTAGCCGTTGTGCCCTAACAATAGTAAATGACCGGTGCAAATTGGAGCAGTTTTGTCGAGCAGATATCCTTTATAGGTTGGGACGCAGCTCAGATATTATTTCGCACCCTGGCAAGAACAACGTGATATTTCAAAGAAATCCATTTTTTATTCATAGATATATTTTTTTTAACGCGATTTTATTTACTCCAAAAACTCCGGAATAATGAGCAAAAGAGACACCGCATCACGTTATAGCGCTATCTCTTTCGGCCATTGCAAGTCTGCGATTTATTAATAATTTATTTTTATTATTTAATATTATTATTATTATTAAGCCTTTTATTCCTTAAACAGCGATGGTGGCGTAGTGGGGTTCACCCTTGCTTCTCGATCATGAGGGTCGAGGTTCGAATCCCGCATGTACCAACGACTGTTAATTACGTACATTTGTTTGTTTGTACAGCAACACTATTCGCTGATAAATTTTGCCCGGATAACGGCGACAGGCACTTGACACATTGGGACCTAATAAACTCAGCAAAACGTGAGCCCAATTCTAGTGATTGGTGCCTCTGCCTACCCCCTCGGCGATAAAGGGCGTGAGTTTATTTATTATTTTTTATTCCCAAAATACATTATACGTTATTTAAGTACAGTCGACAGCACATCATCGTACACACCCATGCACTCTACTCCGTTGCATTACGGGCAACTTTGCAACTAAAATGTGAAGGTTGACGCGCTGTCGACTGTACATGCTTATTAAATACGAACGGCCTTACTAATAAAAAAGTTACAGACTCTGAATAACTATTTGACGTATATAAACTTATACTGGTTTGATCGCATTTAGCGTACAAATAACCAGTTCGTCAGACCTCGCATAATGGCTGTAAACACAGCTCATAACTATTTTTTTCTTTTTTATAAACCAATAAATTCGGCGGGTTAGCGCAGAATAACTAGTTACTAGTTGGATCCTTCTCGCGACCTCATTATCAGGATACAAAGATCACTTGTCGTCAAAAGATTTACACCCAAGAGGACGGTGTATTAGTGCAAATTATAGCCATCGGTATTCAATAGAGACACCAATGATATGGCTTATGGGCATGAATATTGCATCCAAATGTGGGTGGGGAAGGCGTTTATTAGCCCACTTAATTGACTTTGTGCTTATAGGACTCTTAGTTCTACATTTTGTGATAGGCAAATAACATCATCACGCCACATGCCTTCACGTATCTGAAATATAGACAACTCCCAAAGCACGTAGGATTATTATATATAAGCTAGTGTAAGACTAGAATAAGGGAGTTAAGAGACTGGAGTCTTAACGATGTATTAATTAAAATGTGATCAACCGTTCCTGTTGTTTCTCTGCTGCGCCGCCGTCCTGCAACCACTCCCCCCCACCACTGGGCATACTTCATGGCGACCGTGACAGGACATACACACATACATAAAATAGTAAAAATAACTTCCACGCACAGAATCACTTGACCTGTGAGCTCATTATGTAATTTTCGCAACGGATATTCATACGTCTTAAAAAGTTATGTATACCACTACTGTACAGTACTATCTTCTTTTAAGACTCTATGTTAGAGCGAGACAGTACTCCCTACGACGTCGGTTTTTGTGTTGTCGTAACTTTTTAAGACGTATGAATATCATCATCATCATCAGGCTATATTGGTCCACTGCTGGACATAGCCCTCCCCTAATGAGCGCCATAGCGCCCTGTCTTCGGCTTGCCCTATCCAGCATGAATCCATGAATATTCGTTGCGAAAATTACATAATGAGCCCACTGGTCTCAAACTAGGATACCCTGTGCTATGGTAACCAGGCAAGGATATTACAAACATCGAAAAACACCCAGACTGAGGCCATTCGTACAAATGCAGGCGGCCCCAGTGGGAATCGAACCTACGTCCCCTGTCTTAGTAGGCAAGCGCTTTAACGGCTAAACGACTATCCTACACGCAAGGCGAACGAAATTCAGCGACTTTAACAAAACATTAAAGAAGTAAAATAAGTAACATAACATAACATAACATAACATAACATAACATAACATTTACATACAGGCGCATACATTGCTTCTGGCCCCACACTAGGATACCCTGTGTCGTGGGAACCAGAAACAGCGACGTCACGAACATGTAAACATCCAAGACCTGGAGTTTTTTTTTTTTCCCCAGCCGGGGATCGAACCCGGGACCTCTCGCATGGTAAGCAGATGCACTAACCACTACGCCACAGAGGTCGTCAAATATTTATGGCACATACATTGCTTCTGGCCCCACACTAGGATACCCTTGTGTCGTGGGAACCAGAAGCAGCGCCATCACAAGTAAAAAATCAGAAATGTATTACAACGTAAAAAAACTACAGTCTATTTGTTGCATATCAATGTACCTTGTACTTTGAATTTTAGTGCCCTGCCTCACTAGGACGCCATGGCGACGTCGCCAGCTACGTATCCAAGCAGTTTGTATTGAATGGCGACGTTGCCAGACGTCGCCAAGTAAGTTATTCACCATATATTTCAATATTGACTGCTTGGATACGGTCGATCATATTTTCTCCAATCGCCTCAAATCTAATACATGTATGAATGTAAGCAACAAACATGTAAACATCCAAGACCTGCAATGAAGAGACAAGCAAGAGACAACAGCAGACAGCGGCGCAGATTTAAACGAATCTCTCCCTAAAAGCTCAGTTCTCACGGACATAATCCGTATATTTTTCCAAGCGCTACTATCCCAGCTGCATCCATTACTTGCCGTGCCGGCCCGATGTGCCGTTAAATCTTAAGCTGGCTTTATAAGTCTGAGGCATTTGCACTCTGGTGCGAAACTGCAGCGGGAATGGATGCGACAGTAGTTTTGTAAACAAAGTAAGCGATGGATAAATGTAGGGTTACGAGCTAGACCTAGATAATACATACATACATAAGCTCACGCCTATATGCCAGAGGGGTAGGCAAAGACCAGGCTTACAGGCCACTTACTTAATGAAAGTCTCAATTCAGAAACCGACTCTTAACTAAACATAAAATAATAGCATAAACATTTACATACAGGCACATACATTGCTTCTGGCCCCACACTAGGATACCCTGTGTCGTGGGAACCAGAAACAGCGACGTCACAAACATGTAAACATCCAAGACCTGGAGTTTTTTTATCTCCCCAGCCGGGGATCGAACCCGGGACCTCTCGCATGGTAAGCAGATGCGCTAACCACTACGCCACAGAGGTCGTCAGCTGCTGATGAAGAGGTGTAGTGAGTTCTACACAACACAAACTTGGTACATACAAACATAAGCTCACACCTGTATCCCAGAGAGGTAGGCAGAGGCCAGAGACTGCCACTTGTCATGATCCTGATAAATCACTTTCGCTTCATCGACATTCATTAGTCGTTGCATGCACGTCAGTTTTGAGTACTTTTTATGTTGCTCTTTGCTAATACATCCCATGAATAATATAATAAATTTTATTTCCAATAACAATTTAAGAGTCGTAGCAGTGTACAATCGTCATTATATATTCATGCTTAATATTCATGCTACAACTAGAATAAAAACAACCCTATACCTCAAGCTACTTAATGGCTAAGATTGAGTGTGTTAAATTTATTTTCTGCATGAAGTGAAAAGCCTTAGGAAAAGAATACAAAATGACATTTGTTTTTTAAGCAGGCGAAAACTTTCATCATGCTCTGATGACGTCACAAACACTAATATTACAGATATTACAGAAAAATATTAAAAACTGGTATAATGAATGTAACTCAAGAATACCAAAATTAGTTTCTTAAAATAAGTCTACTACGTATTTTATTATAATGTTAGCCTCACGACCGGGGATTGATTCGAAAATAGCCCGTATTTTTCGTGGTGACCTTTCTCTACCAGCGAAGAGAGCTTTCATTTTTGTATCTAATGTTAATTTCAAGTTGGACATGCGACAGTTCATTAAAATTTTAAACCCACTTTATTTTCTTCCGTATACATGACACTCCTCTCCGTAGCGATATTTTAAACTGAGCCAAGCTTTTACAATTTTAGCTTGCATCTATTTTTTTGTAATGACTGTAGAATAATGAACATACTTCTGACAAAATGTCGTCTAAGGCACGTTAAGCAGTTGGTGGCGGCTGCCGTCGATATATGCAGTCGTTGAGCCAAGTCGGAGGCCTTAGGGCGGCTTGAAAATATCTGACAGTAAGACCAGCCACTAATCTTACAAGCCTCTACCAATCCGGACTTGGCCCCGTGGTGGAGTATGGCCTATACCTTCCTCAGTGAAGAGACCCGTAATGGGTCGATGATGATGATGATGATGACATTTTGCCACTTAAATTCGAAAATTTATAACAACGTCAGGTAAGTGTATCTGGAATAAAATGAATGACACTGTAAACGTTTTGTCCAATCTTCTGTTACTTACTATTCAAAGGTAGTAGCTGGGACCATTTTTAGCTACGTCTACTTCCAGCTTAGCTCCGCTTTGTCTTTATTGACAAGAAGAGAGAGCACTAAAATCGGTGCATTAAATTGATTAGAAACTACGTTACTTAACTAAAAGCTTCTTGGCGTTGCTTCGGAGCTCAGATGGACTAAAACGAAAAAGAAGTACAACTTCTTCCTTTGTGTGGTTTAATGCCGGTTTCTGAATCGAGAATTTCACTGTTAAGTAACTATTAACTGTGTGGTGAAATTTATCAGAACGTTATTTACTTGGCCCACCGAGGGGCACGGGTCTCTTCCCTGAGGAAGGTATAGGCCATACTCCACCACGGGGGCCAAATCCGGATTAGTGGAGGCTTGTAAGACTAGTGGCTGGTCTCTGTCAGAAATTTTCAAGACTTGGCTTAGCGACTGCCATCTATCGACGACAGCCGGCACCAACTGCTTAACCTCCTCAGTCACGTGTCAAAAAAGGTCAAGGTCAGGACTGAAGAGGTTATCGTGCCTTGCAAAGCACGGAACCGCTCGGAAGAATGCCACTATTAGCGTTAGTCATAGAACGGTCACCCATCTATGCACTGAACGCGCCGTATGTTGCTTAACCTTCGTGATCATTTAAGATCACTCAGGCGGCCGGGGCTACGAGCGACTATGGCAACTAGGCAACATCTAAACATGGAAACACAACCAGACTATTGCTACTTGTATGTATAAATACGAGGGCTCCCATTGGGATTAAGCCTATGACTTTCGGCATGGCAATCGGACGTGATGGCAATTTGACTTTCATAAAGTAAATATTCTATTTGTACTATGAATAAAATATTTGAGTTTGAGTTTGATACCGCTAGGCCAAAGGGGTAGTCAACTAAATATCAACAGATTATTATGTGAAGGTTTTCATACAAAGTCTATCTTCTGTTGTATTTGTTTTACGCTCAGTCTAGACTAGACTTGCAATGCAGGACGACGAGGATTGACGAAGAGCGTATTTTAGAATTGAACTTTCTATCCAACCTCTGAAGCGTCAAAAGGCATCAGAATAGTAATAAGAAAACTTCTCCTCTCTTCTCTTGGTTCGAAACTAATTCTTTCTGCTATGGTATGGCCCGATTTCTAAATTGAGAATTCACACTAAGTATAATACATAAATAACGTGCTGTCACCCTCTATTCTAAAGAAATTTGACGAGACGGCACTACACTTAAGTAATTATTTAGCAAAATTCTGAATTCGTAAATCGGCCCTAAGTCACGGTTTGGCTAATCAGTTCTAGACTGATTTCAAATACAAATCAAATCAACAATTTTTTTCGTAATAAAAACGGATGTTTACTTATAAACGTCAAAGTTTTTAGTTTCATAATTTATAAATTAGGTACATGGAGAAGAAGCTAACAAAGAAACTCCACGTTTGTTGTGTTCAAAACTATTTTCGCTTATCAAGGTATCGCACCTCCAGAACTAAAGTGACCTAACTCAAAAACCTCCAGAACTAAAGTGACCTAACTCAAAATTTGCAACTTTTGGGAAATGAAGAAAATGTATTCGGCGCTCTGAGCAAGTTGCTCAAGAAAAAACACACCGAAATATTTCTCCATCTCTCTCTGACCAAGTAAAGTCGGTTTTTTAATATAGGCATGAAAGAGTATACTTTTTTGAGTCATTCTGAGTATTTAACTAATTTTATCCAAATTTTGAGTTAGGTCACTTTAGGTCTGGAGGTGCGGTATGATAAAGATAAAGTAAAAGTACCACGATCGAATACAGCACTCATGCACAAAAGTGTCCTGTGCATGGCACCTTTAGTGTATAATAAATTGCCAAAGGCAATAAGAAAATTGAATTGCTGTTTATTTAAAAAGAAACTAACTGAATATTTGATTGACAAATGTATTTATAAACACAATGAATTTTTGTAATTGACTATTAATTGAATTTTTTGATAAATATATTATAGTTTAGCTAAAACATTTTATAACACATGATAATTTTAAATAAATACTCTGGAGATTGACATTGAGATTGACATTATACTATAAAATTTGACATTGCATGTTTATTATTGATGATAACTGAACATTTACTTATAGTTTTTATAATTTGTATGCTGCAAGGCAAAATATGGAGCACAATTTTCTGCTGTACACAACATCTGTCTACTTACCCGTATTTAAGAATTAATAAATGATTTTGATTTTGATTTTGAAGGTTTTAAGCTTAAAAAATATTACATGTTGAACACTAGACGCAATTGTCCTTAAAAAACTGGCAGAACGTCTTTATTCTATGCTAGCTGTTCTTCGTTTATATTAAGGAACACTAAAACGAGGTTTGTTGTCCACGGCTGTTAAAATCAACTATTGATAGTGCTGAGAAAGGTGATTCGATGAAAATATACTTTTACAATCGTATCCATTATGTGAGAGTGGTGCTAGGTAGCTAAAAATATACATGGTGGATCAAACTCCCATATCGTCGTTGCGCTTGCGGAACCCGACAAACGTAAAATGGAGAAAGAAAAAACTTAGTCAATTCGTAATAGGCTATTTGACGGATTTCTGAAAACCATTTCATATTTTTTGTTGATGTTCATAGAGTCCTCAAAACTGGTAATTCTTTCGTGTATTCTTGCAAAAAAGACAAACGAAAATTTATACTTTTGAAACGCTATCTTGGGCAATATGGCATCTCACAGGAATTGTGACGTCACTTCCCAGTAAACTAACCAATGAACGTAAGAACGAATGAATGACAGACGCCATTTTTACTGGCATGTGACGTCATCCTATGATGACGTCACATGCCAAAACGGCCAATCCAGGTCGTTTTCGAAACAATGGCTGCATATACATAATTATTTAATTGTATCTTGTGTTGTTTTTAAAATAACAATTGTTTTTTAGTTACAATGCCATCAAGCGGTTTTTAGACTCATAATTTATACGAATACTATATACTATTTGCAAGAAAACCTTGATCAAAACGTGACTAAACCTAAACTGTGGGTTTTCACAAGATGTTTTTCTGCACAACCACTTTAAAAATACTTGCTTCTACATATGTCTTACAATTTCAAACAGGAGCTTCCTGAACCCGGCGAGTGTTGGTTTCTATTACATATTTATATTCAATCGGAATACGATTCCTGTTGTCTGAACATCTCAATGCGTGGAATTGTCTTACAAGATGGTGGGTGTATAAAAGTGAGCGTTCTCCTACGATTGGTTTTTTTTATATTATGATATTTTTTAAGTTAGAAAGTTTGTTATTTAAGCTCAAACTGTTAAAAAAAAATGTGGTAAAATGAAATTCTTTGTTAGTTTCTTCTCCAAGTGATCTTTATTACCATTTTGTGGAGCTAACAAAGATGAAGTGTTTTTTATTAAAGTCAAAGTCAAATATTTTATTCGTAGTACAAGAATCAAGCATCAAGAATTTATTTCAACGTAAAGAATTTACATTCTGCTTGTTGAATGTCAATGTACATACAGTTAACATAACGTTAGCCGCTGCCTTGGGGCCGTCTGTAGTGGAGAAAAAGGCAGCGAAAAAAAAACTCCACTCTGACCATCTTTTCTCAAATCACCTTAAAGCTAATACAAATAAAACATACAAAATAATATCTTGGATGTGTTGAACACTAGACACATTTATCTTCTGATTTAATTTAATATTAAACTACTATTTAATGCCATACGTCCTTGTCTTCTAAATAATCGTTGATTTTATAATAAGCTTTTTTGCAAAGAGTGTGCTTAACACAATTCTTAAATCGCGTTGGGGGTAACTCTAATATATCTTGGGGTATCTTGTTGTAGAACCTTATACAGTGCCCCATAAAGGAAGTATTAACTTTTGCAAGTCTAAATCGTGGAAATGACAATTTATGTTTATTCCTAGTATTAACGTTATGATGGCTACCAAGAGTTTCGAAGTCCTTAATATTTTTCCGAACGTACATAATATTTTCATAAATGTATTGGCTTGCAACTGTTAAGATTTTAGTTTCTTTGAAAAAATCTCTTAGCGAGTCCCTACTACCTAGCTTGTAAATAAATCGGATCGCTCTCTTCTGCAAGATGAAGATAGTCTCAATGTCTGCTGCCCGGCCCCATAGTATTATACCATAGGACATAATACTATGGAAGTAACTAAAATAAACAAGCCTAGCAGTTGCAACGTCAGTAAGTTCTCGAATTCTTTTCACGGCATATGCTGCGGAGCTTAGTCTATGTGCCAATTTTATAATATGTGGACCCCATTGTAGTTTGGCATCGATTGCGATACCCAAAAATACAGTATCTTCAACAAATTCTAGTTTATTATTTTCCATTACAATGTTGTTTTCAACTAATTTTACGTTAGGTAGGGTAAATTTCATACATTTTGTCTTTTTTGAATTTAACAATAGATTATTTACTGTAAACGAATCTAGAACGTGCGAGAGAGCATTATTTGCTTCGTCAAGATTATTTTCCTGTCTCTTTATTTTAAAAACAAGTGACGTGTCATCAGCATATAGCACTATCTCACACATTTTTTGTACCAAAAACGGTAAATCATTTACATAGACTAGGAAAAGGAACGGCCCTAAGATAGATCACTGCGGGACTCCCATTTTTACAAGTGAGCCTGACGATTTAATACGATTTATTTCTGCTTTTTGAACACTTCCTTCTAAATATGATTTTAAAAGATCTAGACTTAATTTTTTTATTCCATAGTGTTTTAACTTTGAGAGTAATGTTTTGTGGTCTACACAATCGAATGCCTTTGACAGATCACAAAATACTCCTATCGCATGATTATGATCCTCCCACGCACTGAAAATATGTTTAACTAACATGACTCCAGCGTCTGTTGTATTCCGCCCTTTAATGAAACCGAACTGCTGACTATGGAGGAGTTCGTAATTATTGAAATGAATAAGTAATTGATCTAAGATAATTCTTTCAAATATTTTACTTAATACTGGTAGGACTGAAACGGGTCTAAAATTTGTTGGATCTTGTTTATCACCGCTTTTAAATAAGGGTACTAACCTACTATATTTCATGAGGTCTGGAAATACTCCTTCATCTACGTATTTATTGAAAATCTGTGCTAACGGCAAAGCTAGGATATTTATCACTGAACTAACTACAAGTAGAACATTTACTTTATGAACGTCAAAGTTGTTAGTTTCACAATTAATAGATTACTTGGAGAATAAACTAACAAATAAACTCCACATTTATTCTTTTTAAAACAGTTTTAGCCTAAATTACAAACTTTGAAACTTACAAAATAATATCGTGGATGTGTTGAACACTAAACACATTTATCCTCTGTTTAAATTAGGTTGTTCTTCTGTACATAATCTATTAATTGTGAAACTAAGAACTTTGACGTTCATAAAATACGTTTTATTTTTGTTTTTTTTAACTGTTTTTTTTTGTTTGAACTATTAACCTTCCAGTAGTCTCACCCTTGCGCCGAACATAAGCAGTCGCGTGCGGTGTCTGATAAGTCTAGTATGAGGAAACGATTAAATTTTTCATGATATTGTGTAGCAAATGATAAAAATAAGTCTTTTGTCTGTATAAATATTAATTTATACAATTGCGTATTCATTGTTTTATTAATTGGCATTGTATACTTTAAAGGTCTACAAAAACTCAAAGTTTTACTTATGTGACACAAAACAACGTTATAAATCAATATACCTAATGACAAAAAAAAAACGAAATTCTCACATTATATTTCATTCTATATTAAATTTGTTAATTGTGATTTGCTTAGTATTATGATGACATACATATATATATATATACCTAAATTTATGCTCACGCCGGTATTCTAGAGGGGTAGGCAGACACCAGGGACTGCCACCTGCCACGATCCTGACAAATCACTTTCGTCACATTTATTAATCAACATTCATTAGTCGTTGCATGCACGCACACCGGTTTTGAGCAGTTTTCTACCTTGCCCGTTGCTAAAATATTCCCTTCTTGCTGGAGGTATGTCCGTCTAGGGCTTCCCTTACCGGTCCATTTACTCATGTATTTTTCTCTTGTTTCTTGTGTCCATAAAGAATATAGGTACTTATCGTATGTCTTGTTATCTTTCTCTGAACAAGAAAGAATAAATCTATTCTATAAATCTATCTAACGTTCAAATGCAGCGTGTACTTGTACTTGTAAGAAGTACAATTGGCGCCTCTTATTTGGTAACTGTTCTTGTTTTCATGTGTGTACTGTACAGAATATTCTTATCTTATCTTAAATTAACCTCCTCAGTCCCGTGTCGACAAAATAACAATAGAAAACTATTGTTATTTTCAAGATCAGGACTGAAGATGTTAAAAGTACCTGCAACCGGCGCCCGTGCATACAACGACTAATGCATATCGATGAAGCAAACGTGATCTGTCAGGATCGTGGCAAGTGGCAGTCGCGTCTTTCCCCACCCGTCTAATGTTTGTTTATGCTATGTTTTATCTTGTCTAAGGCTCTTTACACACTGCGAATTTTAGCATCGATGCAGTCGCGCTTTTTTGAAACGCACGATAGTATTGTGACACCAGCAGTAGCGCAAGGTGGACAATTTGCTTGCTGATGATGCTGCATCGCGACAACAACGCGACTGCATCGATGCTAAAAGTCGCAATGTGTAAAGGGTCTAAGTCACAATTTATGAATATCGATAGTCCTAATTATTTTTAAGTCAAGTCGTGTCAAGTCGGGAAGAGAGTTTTTCACTCGATTGTCCGGATATGCCGCGCCCTCAGGATGTGGCTCAGTACGACAGGCGCTTGTTTTCATTCCTTTGTCTCCATTTCCGTACTGAAGGAAAACAAACAATGCTACCTGAAAAAAAACAAAAATGTGTTGTTCCCTTACAACACAATCACTTGAGAGGTCAAGTCAATTGGGACTAGGGTCGCAAACTAGGATGACCTGTGCTATGGTTACCAGGCAAGGACTTTTGTGCAAATATACGACGGCCCCCAATGGGAATCGAACCCACGACCTCTGTCTTGGTAGTTAAGCACCTTAACGAGGCAGTCGAGCAGAATAATTTGATTCTTCATATAACATAACATAACATTTACATACATTGCTTCTGGCCCCACACTAGGATACTCTGTATCGTGGGAAACAGAGACAGCGACGTCACAAACATGTAAACATCCAAGACCTGGGTTTCTTTTTTTTTTCGTCCCCAGCCGGGATTCGAACCCGGGACCTCTCGCATGGTAGGCAGATGCGCTAACCACTGCGTAGAGGTCGTCCTGCAAAGGTAGTACGAGGAAGCGAGTCGCGCGCGACAACGTCAAAAGTCGCGACTTTCCAGTACATTAACTGTCAAATTCTCGCGACTTTTGGCGTTGTCGCGCGCGACTCGCGTCCTCGTACTACCTTTGCTGGGGGTCAATATCTTTCTCGTGGAAAGTAAAGTTACTAAAATAGCCCAGCCTTCCAGGATAAAGACAACAAGCGTTCCAAGGCCATCCATTAGCAGCGAATTAGGCGCTAAAACGCACTTAAGATTACAAAGGAGGCATTTCGCAGCGTCACTGAGAGCTGTAGGAATTTTAAATTAGATCTCACCTTAAGGAAGGATCCGTTACAGTTACACAAATTCTTAGTCTAAAATACTCGGGTTGTATTTTACTGTCTGCGTTGGATACTCGCACCAATGTCTTAGGAGATAAGAGATAATATTTTTTTCTTTTTTTACGTAGCCTCGAGTGTGTCCTACTGCTGGTCCTAAGGCCTCCCCCAACTTAGACCAGATGTCTCTGTCTTGTGCCACCTCAGACCACTCCGGCATGTGTCGGAGATAATATGCCTAGCAATATTTAATACTCAAACTCAGACACATAATCAAAGCATGTTTTATTACTACATTGTATATGAGTGGGAGATAAAGCACTTTAGAAGTCTAATAAACCACTTTTGAAGTTGTAATGTTATAACAGTATAAATGATCATCATCATCAACCCATTATGTTCCCACCGAGGGGCACGGGTCTCTTCCCTGAGAAAAACAAAATAAAACAAAAACTTTTGTTGAGTAAGATATTGACTCCCCGTTTCTCTTAGAAATACATACCTACATACATAGGTACATAAGCTCACGCCTGTATCCTAAAGTAGTAGGCAGAGACTAGGGAATCTGTCAGGATCGTGGCATTTGGCAGTCGCTGGTCTCTGCCTACCCCTCTGGGATCCGAGCGTGTGTAATTTCATAGTTCTAGGTCAACGGAAAGAGGGACTACCGTTTGCGCACCCGCCTAAATAGCTCCTGCACAAATAGCACCTGGCCTAGTCCATGTTCAGCATCTACTGATATTTTTGGCAGGTGCTACTATGGTATTCAAAAGAATTACATACTTTTTTGCGGCATAAATGGCCGTAGGTATAATTTTTTTACGTTAACATAGAAGTTTTATTTTTTTACAGCTTCAAGGGACGTAGATCGGAGTATATGGTTCAAACCGAGATAAAGCTCCCAAGATAAAGCGCTTGTTTCTGAGTTGAGAATTTTCAATAGGTAAATACTTAACTGTAGTGCTGTCTCGTCAAATTTCTCAGAAAAGAGCGTGACAGAACGTTGCTTAAGTATTTACCTACTTCGTGAAAATTCTCAACTCAGATACCAGCCCAAAGAGTGTTAAGTTAACAGACAGACGTACGGACGGAAGGACGGAGGACAAGGCTATCCCTATAAAGACCTTTCTCCACTGCTCCGGTCCGGCAAACGTTAATTACCGATCCGATTTAGAAACACACAAGAATACTTATAAGCTTCTCTCTCATTTGCTAGATGGGAACGGTATTTTACCGGTCCGAAGTGATCGACGTACAAAAACAATACACGTTTTTGCACCGCGCACACAACCCAAAAATGTTCCCATACTGTTTTATTTACTTTACATTAATAGAATGTGTGGAAAACGTCCCCTGTGCCTCGAATAGAAAAACAGAGGAATTTTAATAAAGCACTGCGTCACGTCCATCGTCGATTATAGTCGGATGAAGTGGAGAAGCATAATCCGGCATCCGATATTTTTCTCATGACTGATTCCGGTTCCGACGCCGGACCGGAGCAGTGGAGAAAGGGCCTAAGGGTTCCGATTTTTTCCTTGTAAGGTACAACACGACAAATATAATAATATATCTACTACTACAGAAAACCGCAATAAAAATCAAAATAATATTACATTTATATACAAAGAGTTCGTAGAACGAAACATGTAGAAAATGTCAAACTGTGGCGCACATGTCAACTCTACGCGCGCACTACGAGTATTTAATAAACTCCGACATTCCTGCATCGCGCAATC
This sequence comes from Yponomeuta plumbellus, assembly GCA_947310845.1. Taxonomy (NCBI): domain Eukaryota; kingdom Metazoa; phylum Arthropoda; class Insecta; order Lepidoptera; family Yponomeutidae; genus Yponomeuta; species Yponomeuta plumbellus. The sequence continues at coordinate 6,389,780 of OX371206.1, forward strand.
AAAGCGTCATACATGACTTACGATAAATACAACGTCCAACAAACAACACTCGGACCGGCCGTCCCAGGCTTACGATCTTTTTGGCGGGAAATTTCCCTTAATAATGGAAAGCACGATCACGCGCTCTTCCCTATAGTGGTGGCCCTGACGTGATTGAACACGCAACCTTCCACTCTTCTTTATACCCTCTTCATCATCATCACCGGCCATTTGACGATCACTGCAGAATATCTATAGACCTCCCTCATGGTTTTCTCTAGTTCCCCCCCGGTCTTCTGCTGCCCTCATCCAGCGAATCCCTGCCTCCGTGTCCGTGTAACCCTATTCAATACAAATAGGTAAAACTAAGTCATAATCCTATTGAAACGCAATTTAAATCAACTATAATTAAACACCAACTGACTGATTCATCAAGTTGTAAGCTTTTGAACATACAATACATAGACTCTATTAATGTTTTCACTCTTATCCATCAAATAAATTGAGACTCAAACGAGATTGCAACAAAGTCTAAAATCGTAACTGGCATTGCGTTCACCAATCGACCACTAATGAATGAGTGACAGTCGGCGGTAAAAAACTTCGGGCAATAGAACGGTTTGACTTGGGTGAAAACCCTAAATTGAGAACATTTAATTTTCATTTTACGTCAATGTTTTTTTCTATTATTGTAATAAGGCTGTTGACGTATTATTTTAAGCAATGAAATCAGAATTACCAAGACTATACAAGAAAGTTATTGGTATTATTTATAATAAAACTATTAATAATAACACTGTACAGAGGTAGTTTAAATTATCTGCGGTTACGCTTACGCCCCAGGTGGACATATTTTGACCAAATAAAGATAAAAATTTACTAATTGCTTCCAGAAGCAATGTATGTGCCTGTATGTAAATGTAAATGGGGCCAGACCCACACTAGGATATCCTGTGTCGTGGGAACCAGAAACAGCGAGCGTTCTTATAAATAACCGACAAACGTAAAATGCTAAGTATTCAGAACAAAGAAAAAACTTCTGTTTTCGTAATCGACGCATTTTTATATTTAGTAAATACATAGGCAGCTGATATTCACATTTTACATTTCAAGCTAGCTAGCACAAATTTCATTTTATAGGCGCGTTCGGCTGTGTAAAGAAACTAACAATATACAAAAAACTAATTTTGCTAAAAAAATGTTTATCGGATTTTCCAGGCGCAGCGACGTAATTTTTTTTTTTAGTAACATGAATCACGATTTTTAAGTGTAAACTTTATTCAGCTGTCGATATCAGTGTACTAACTATAAGTGACCTATTATATTCGTTCCTCTGCAGGGCATAGGTCTTCTCTCAGACAGAGAGTATTGGACAACCACGCCTGCCCACTGAGGTTGGCGATTTCTTGCTCTATGCGTACATACTGACTTTTCATGCCAGATCTAGATTTTATTCAATTAGTGATTGGGTTTTTACCCATTTTACCCATCACTAGCGGTGCCCCAGTTCAATAGAGGGGTTAACTCTTTATTATTTTTACGAAGCATTTGGAAGGCCGAGATTAACCCTTTCCGTGCTGAGCATCTGTCCAATTGACCGCCCGTCCTATGTTGTTGTGCTGACGTGGAGTTTGTTTAGGTTTATTTTTCTGTATTAAGTATTTTATTTGAATCGCTCGCAGCCCGGCCTGCCTGAGTGATCTTAAACGATCACGAAGGTTAAGCAACATAGGGCGCTTTCAGTACATGGATGGGTGACCGTCTATGAATGAATGAATGAATGAAAATTCTTTATTGCACTATAAAATTATGTACATAGGCGAGCTTAATACTAAAAAGAATTTTCTTCCAGCTAACCTTTGTTGATGAGGATAATGGATGGGGTAGTGCCGGAAGATATTTATTAGAAAGAGGTTGTAAATTATATAAACATGATACCTACACATATTAAACAACATAAAATATACATAATATACCTAAAATAAATACTATAGATACTAAGGATACAAAATAATTTACCATGCTACTTAAACTATTACTTGATAGCAAATATATAGATAATATAATAAAATACAATATAATACAAACTACATAAAATAAACTCAAACTGGGTTATTCTGAAGACCAAAGTAGTGCATATGAGTTCTATCTTTAAATACTTGGACTGACGGTGCCTGGCGTATGTATAGAGGTAGCGCATTCCACAAGCGAACCGCTGTCACTGTGAAGGAATTTGAATAGCCCGCCGTATCATGCACGGGAGTGTCTAGGAGAAGATCTTTGCGTGCGCCACGGGGAGCGAAACGTTCTCGGAGGTACTGGGGGGAGGAAGGGTCATGTAAGATGCCATACAGAAGCGTTACGATGTGAGCATTCCTGCGGGAGCGGATATTTAGTCAATTAAGCTGAGTGCGAGATTGGGAAATGTGGTCATATTTACGGAGGCCGAAGATGTAACGGATGCAAACGTTGAGAAGACGTTCCAATTTGTCCAGCAATTGCTCAGTGAGGTCGGGATAACACACGTCTGCATAGTCAATAACTGGAATAAGTAGAGCGTTGACCAACGCAACCTTGGCGGAGTACGGCAGGAACTTCTGCATACGTTTAAGCGAATGCATGGATGCGAAGATTTTCCTACTTACCTCAGCAACATGTTTTCCCCATGAGAGATTGTCTTGTATGTGTAGACCCAGATTTTTCACCTCCCTGCAGTAGGGTAAGGCGGTACCATTGTATCAGACAGGCGGGAGGGTATCCCTATCGATCTTAGATAGCAAAGCCCTACCGCCCAAAATCATGACTTGTGTCTTGCTCGGGTTAACTAACAGACCGTACTGCTCAGTCCATGCACTTATTGAGACAAGATCTGCGTTCATTTTTTGGATTGCAATAGAGTTGGAGATCGTCTGCGTACAGGTGATAGGAACTGAAGCTGACAACCGAGACTAGGGTATTAATGAAAACCGAGAAAAGCAACGGGGAAAGCACTCCTCCTTGCGGTACACCAGCAGTGACGTCACACCAATCGGAGAGAACGTCACCCACACGAATGCGCTGCTGGCGACCGTGGAGATAAGAGTAAAACCACACAGCAGCTGACTCCGATATGTTGAGGGATCGGAGGATGGCAAGGAGGATTTCGTAGTCTACGCAATTCAATGCACTACTAAAATCTAGCAGGGTAAGGAGAGTGAGTTGGCGATCATCCATAGCGTGGCGGAAATCGTCCATTATTTTGATGAGAGCTGAGGATGTGCTATGAGATGGACGGAAACCGGACTGGAAAGGGTTCAGGATTTGGTTGGTGTGGAGAAAAGCCATTAGTAGACGATTCACCACACGTTCTAGGATTTTGGATAGGAAGGGTAGAATGGAAATAGGTCGATAATGTTTGAATTCAACAGGAGTTGCAATTTTGGCAATAGGTACCATATATGCCTTTTTCTATTGAGAGGGAAAGGCACCAGAGGAAAGAGAGGAATTTATGATATGGGTAATGGCGGGGAGGATTGTGCTTAGGATAGGCAAAAGTATGTCACGACCAATAGAGTCAGGGCCTACTGCCTTAGTGTGGACGGAGCGGATGATTTTCTCGATATCGGAGCCAGTGACCGGGGTGAAATTAAATGGGAGGGCTGAAACTAAGGGAGAGGCTGAGATAGACTTTATAGCTAAAGCCTTCAGCAGAGGATCAATGGAGTGTGGGGGACTTGAGAAATATCGGTTTAGTCCATTAACATCAAGAGATGACTTCAGGTCCTGCCGACACTTCCCAAATCCCAAGGTGCGTAGGAATTTCCAAATATTGTTGGGAGAGCACTGTTTGATCGACATGTAAATGTGGCGACGTTTGGCGTTCCTAATCACCTGGTTGCACCGATTTCTGGCCGTTTTGAACAAGATCCAATTGTCATCAGTGGGGTTTCTGATGTGCCTTCGGCGGAGACTATCTCGCCTAGCCATCAACCCACGGATTTCATCTGTCATCCAGATAACTGTTGGACGCTTCATTCTTACCGCGCGAATAGGAGCGTGGGTGTCGTAGAGCCCAGTAATGAGGCTGTTGAAAAGGTCAACCTTCTCATCCACAGTACTCAGCTGTTCCAACCGTGACCAGTCTAAGCTTTCGGCACTAGCCTTAAGCTTATTCACGTCCATCCGAGCAAAGTTACGTTGGAAAATAATTTTGGGTTTGAATTTAGGGATTTTGAGTTTATAAGAAGAAAATAAGAGGTCATGATGGGGAAAACCTGGCGCAGTAAACTGGCCGTGGGTGGAGACGCGTTCGGGCTTAGAAGTGAGAATCAAGTCGAGGAGTGTGACTAACACTAGTGGGATTTTTCCGAGCGGTTCCGTGCTTGGCAAGGCACGATAAGCAGTTTGTGCCCGCTGCCGTCGTCAGATGGCAGTCGTTAAGCCAAGTCAGAGGCCTTAGGGCGGCTTGAAAACTTCTGACAGTAAGACCAGGCACTAGTCTTACAAGCCTCCACCAATACGGACTTGGCCCCCGTGATGAAGTATGGCCTATGGCCTTAACCTATATTTGCGCCAGAATAACTTTGCCTTAAATAAGAAATGAAATGAAAACTTTATTATAAAACGTTTACGAAACTTGATTAGGATTCCCTTTGCTATGGTTTGCCATAAAGGGAATAAAGAAGAGAATGCTCTAAATTAAGGTTGACTGGAAGAGACTTATAGCTGTGATGTTGGTGGCGATGCAGCAAATACTTTCATCATCATAATCGGCCCACCTCTGGTGGCCAAGTATCGAATTCGAAAAGTCAAATACCTAAGTATCGCGGGATAGTGACCTGGGGCAGGTGTTTTATTTGTAAATTTATTTTAGGATAGTTTTTGTTTTATATAATAAGCTATCATCATCATCATCATTCAGCCACAAGAAGTCCACTGCTGGACTAGGCCTCTTCCATAGATTTCCAAAAAGACCGGTTGGAAGCGGCTTGCATCCAGCGTCTCCCTGCCACTTGGATGAGATCGTCTGTCCATCTTGTAGCTGGTCGCCCTACGCTGCGCTTGCCGATGTGTGGTCTCCATTCAAGAACGTAATAAAAATAAATAATTTATATTTATTTGTATTTCTGGTTATTTAATTTATAGTTTCTTCATTACAATTTTTTTTTTGTTACTTAAACTTCCTATTGTTAATTCTTATTGTTAATGTTCTGTATTAATGTTTTTCCTGGTACAATAAAGAATATTCTTATCTTATCTTATCTTCCTCAATTAATGACAATCCGAATAAGTATCGAATTTGATCGACGATTGTAACGCTCAAGATTTATGCTCATAGCTTGGCCCCTGTTAGATTAAAGATATCATGAATACTTAACTTACGCCAGGGTTCCAACAAAGTACCAGTTCCTTGTTTGCCTTGGCAGCCAAAAGCTAGATAGCTGTAAAACCACACTCGACCTTCCCAGATTCGTTGCAGTCCCAGTCGCCCTTTGAATCGTGGAACCGTATGGCATTGTGGAATCGTTCGTGGCATCTTGGAATCGTGAAATCGTTCAGGATTGGTCCTGTACGATTCCAATCGTCTAACCGACAAATTTCATACAAAAATTGCTCTCAAAAGGTCGGGATTACAAAAGGATTTGGTTCGCATAATTAGGCCCCTGTAACAACACTCGAAAGCTGTGGCCCAACCTTTACATAGCTATCCTTTGCAAAGTCGCCCTTATTGCAACTACGTAAGTGCAGGGCGCGCAAACGTAAATACGTCGCAGTTCTCAATATCGAACTGACATTATATTTATTCGTCACGGGCACGCATGACTTTTTCTTAAATATTTTTATAACTCGGCATTTCAATGATCACATTGAGCGCTCAGGTACAGTCACATTGAAATGAGTCTTCCAAGTTCTCCAAATTAAGAAATCAATGTCAAAACATTGATTTCTTAATTGATAACAACCACACAAGAACACTTTCTACTTCATCGGTTATCAGTTTTTTGTGTTATTGTTATAGGCTAAAACAATAAACAAATGATAACCGATGAAGTAAAAAATACACAGGTATATTTAAACGGGTCTAATCGCCACAATTTATTAGATAAAATTAATTTACCTTGTATTCCTGACGTTTCGGCAACGTTACAGCTGCCGTAGTCACAAAACCGCAATAAGGGACATCCTTCATCTCGCTGCCGTACGAACGATCTGATCCTTATAGTCGGTTATGGCGGCTGGATAAGTGTGGCCGAAGACAAAAAGAAAAGAAAGGCATAAAAACTTCGCCGCTTTCATAACACTACAATTCATACTTTGTTTTCATTTATACTTTATTTTAGTACGTTTAATGACTGCGATCATCACACATAGTTATATATTAAACGGGTTTAATTTAATTTAACTTAAAAAATAATCGAGATTAGGCTTTGTTAAATGTATAGTCGTACTTTAATGTTGCAATTGGATGTACTAGTACATTGCGTAGCTGAGTCTTTCTATTTCATAAACGATCATCATCATCATTCAGCCACAAGAAGTCCTCTGCTGGACATAGGCCTCCTCCATGAAGACCGGTCGGAAGCGGCTTGCATCCAGCGTCTTCCCGCCACTTGGATGAGATCGTCTGTCCATCTTGTGGCTGGTCATCCTACGCTGCGCTTGCCGATATGTGGTCTCCATTCGAGAACTTTTCGGCCCCATGGGACATCAGTTCTGCGTGCTATGTGCCCCGCCCACTGCCACTTCAACTTACTAATCCGCTGGGTGGATTAGATTAAACTTACTAATCATAAACGATATATCTATCTATTTATCTATTTGTCAATCTGTGGGTTATTCAACTATGCAATTTGAGTGGAATTGTCATAGTAAACCATTGCAAATAGTTTATGAAAACTTGGGCCTGATACTCCTTGTGTTAATGAATATTAGACCCAAAACTTGGAATAGCTACCTATTATCTTTAGTGACTTCTTGACTTTTTTATCAACTACTTCAATAAAAAGTAAATATTTCACGAAACTGTATGCTGGCGACTGTACCCGCGTTTTTTGAGAATACTTTTTCGACACTCAAACTGAAGTTATTTCGTCTGGGTATTCGATATTGCAAAGAACAATGCCCGCTTTCAAGCCTGTGTTGGGGTCGTAAAATACTATATTGTTTTTTTTAAGGACCTTTTTACCCGACTTCAAAAGCGAGGGTGGTTTATGTTTTTCGCGCGTCTGTATGAGTGCTTTTTATCGTCGCCTACATCTATTTGGGCCGATTTGACAAACAAGGCTAAAGGTCAATAAAAAGTATTGTATTTGTATATGGAAGAAGATCCTTGAAGCTTTCCAGAAGCGCTGTTCAAAACATGTGTAGAATAAAATGTTAGATGACAAAGGTGTCTGGAATGAAAGCCAGATCAATGCATTAGTACTAGGCTTTAGAAGAAAAATATGTATTAATTATAAAAGTAGGTAAAACTAGGTGTCCGTTTTTAAATCTAGATCATTTTGGAAAAATAACGGATTTTCAAACATTTTCCATGTTTGAAAATAAGTACAACTTTGGATGTGAAAAATTTGACTACAACAATGTAGTTTTTTTTTTCAGTACATTCGACAGCACATCATCCTATACACCCGTTGTATTACGGGTGACTTTGCAACTAAAATGTGACGGTTGGCGTGCTGTCGACTGTACGTTGAATACAGAAGACTGATACAGAATCCTTTATTTTTTGTGGGTTAAAAAAACTCATCAGAAATTAATTAAATATAGCTTTAATCACTTTTTTATAGTAATTGTATGTACACAGCGTTTACACAATAATACAAAACTGGAGGTCTACAGTAAAACATTGTAAAAATATTGTACATTGTACATTCCCCTCTGGATAAAGAGGAATAATAAAAAAGCACGTGACATTACATGATAGGCCTTGTATTCGTTTAGCATTGTTTAAAAAAATAAATGTGCATTTTAAAACCATTTTCACGCACAAATTATACAATAAAAGTGGTAGAGTCTAAGAAAAGCACCAGAGCAGCAAAAACAAAATCTAAAATCTGTTTTTAACATCAAATCATTACACCTACTACAACAATATTTAAAAATAAACAAAATTGTCAGGAACTATTTTAAATAAATTTGTTCGCTTTTAGTAATACATATTTTATTTCTTCTTTTTTCCACTTCAACGCGGAAAAATTTCGGAAATGTAAAGTCAAGGACAACATTGGACGTAATAAAAGCATGTCTTTTTCTCTTCAAATTTTGGCAAGGAATGTTATAAAAGATACAAAAAGTGGAAATTCATTCAACCAATAAACACGAATAGGTTACAAATAAATAATCCTATGCGAGTTATTAAATCTAAAATGATATTAACTTAACAATACAATGAAGTTAATGATTTTAGACAGTGACAATGGGTAGTATGCAGACAATTGACTACTACATGCTTTTCGAAACTATTGTGATAATCAATAATTACAAAGCATTTTAGTAATCTCGATCAGTCTTTTGACAAAAGTACAATCTGTTAAAACATCAGAAAATTCTAGACAATAATTGACACTGGAATGAGAGCGTTTGGAAAAAAAATGGGTTAGTGAAATGAGGAATGTCGATTTAAGGTTGGCGCACGCTATGCCGGGGCGTAGCGGGCCGCATATCACGCCGCGGATTTTTGTTGCGTGCGATGCAGCCCGCCCCGCCCTACTGCGCCTGGACACAATATATGGCAAGAGGATGGGAGTACACGGGTGCAAGTTTTCACTCAATTATTCATTCAATTCTTTGTCAGATAATGGAAATACCTTATAAAATCAAAGCAAAATCCGTCAATACGCTGTGACCCCGCCCGTCACTAATGTGCTAACTTAGCACTGCTAAGTGAGCATTTGACGCTGGGATGTGGCCCGCTCCGCATCGATGCATCCCGCCATAATGTGCGTCGACCTTTACATAATCTTTGAATGTCGAATTTAGAATAAATCAGTCTTCTAAAAATATCGGTTAGGATGCCAAGAAAAGCTTCGGAACTAAAATCTATACAGTGATTACAATTACATTTGTCTATGGTAGAGTCGTACATAACAATAAATACTTAAAATATGTAACCTGGTAATGTGTACATTTTGAGAGCCAAAGTAAACTATGAGAATCAATCTCTATATTAAACATTAAACTTCTTAAAAATATGAAATGGTCCGATTAGATTTAATTGTACACGTTATTTTAAAAAATCTAGTACGATAACTATGTACACTCGAGCACCGCAAAGTAAATAAATGACATTGTGTTACGACGCCTATACATATAAGTTCATTGCACTCGCTAACATTATCACTTGATAGTTCGATCACTGACGCACATTGGCACTTTGGTAGTCACTTCCATGTTAGTAGTTCATTGTTACACTTCTGTACCGTCTTCCCCTTCATCTTCAAATAGTGGTTGATTCTGGTTGGCATCAGGGCTCGGTTTTTTCTTAGGCTTTGGAGGTGGCCTTGGTGGGATCTTACCACTCCTTCCTAAGGTCCCTGATTGGTTAAGTGAAGCATTACTTTCATTTCTTCTACTCTCGTCTTTGGAAGGTGACGACAGTAAAGATGCGTTGCTATCTTCTCTAGTTTCTCCTCGCGGAGGTCTCCTCAGAGATCCAGTCTCTGGTTTGTTTCCTTTTCGACTTAAAGTGCTACTATCTGAAGGTTGAAACGAGCCATCACTTATATTTCTATTAACCATGTCTACGCCATTGAACAAAGTCTTTCTTGGCTCCGGTTGTGGAGTAGCGTTCTGGCCCATCCAACTCATTCTGGGGCTAACAGGTTCTTGGGGCGCTGGTGTTAAGAACTGGCCAGACAGTTGAGAACTGACATTGCTCCTTGGATTCTGCATGTATTGTGATGGAACTGGTGAAGGTATAGGTTCTTGCTCTTCAATAGGGGCGTAATACGGGTGAGGGTTTTGATAAACCGACGGCGTGGCTGGCAGGGGTCGGTTCCTCATTGGTGAAAACTGTTGCTCCAATCCTGTCTTATTCAAGGACAGCACCGAGCTACCATCAGCCGTGGTCCTCAATCCCAAATTATCGTACAAGGGCTCCGTTGTTTCTGTACTAGGCATAATTTGCGTGCTAGCCGTGCTTGACCAGCTCGGTACCCTTGGTCTTCTTGGGATCGTCACGTATCCTTGCCTAGGAGTGACAACAGGTGGCGTGATTGGGGTCGTGAAAGGTGATTGTGACCTTGAATATGGCAGCGTTTTAAAGATGCTCTGATCTCTGGTGGAGATTCCGTAAATCGGAGAATGGATAGGACTTATGGGATTCAGCTGTGGTGGCAACCTAGTGGTGTCAGGGACAGTAGAAGCGTTACTGGCAGCAGGTGAAATCTGTGCAGCACGAGGTGGAAAAGAGAGCAGGTCTGGAGGGTAGGTGCGCCCGTCATGGCGGCCGTAGTCAACGTTCAATGTGTCCTGGGAACGTTTTGGCTGGTGCTCGAAGTCGAGAGAGCGCTTCTCATCGTCGTTGTGTGCTGGAACAAAACAGAAACATTTTAGAATGTATAACATTAATTGGTATATCTATCCTCTTAAGTCCCGCTGTACTAAAAAAAAGTACAAAAACCATTGTTATTTTCAAGGTCAGGACTTAGGAGGCTATTAGATTTTTTCTAATTGCGAATCACTCTCCTTTATTGCAAACTATTATAAGTAATACTATCCATCTAACCTGAGACACTTTTTGAATTCTTTGTATATAACAAAGACAGATTACCGTGTAAAACGTGAGTAAACCGGATTGTAGCTATATGTTTTAGTAATATTATTACCTTTGCAACAATTGAGAACCTCCTTCATTTTGTTGATGTTGTATTTTAGATTTTTTGGTAGAAATACGATATGTAAGTACATAACTGATATTTAGAGAAAATTTTAATTGGCTACACAAGTAATTTTAAGCCCTTGAGTGCGACCGGAAGAAGTTGTAGCCATAATAACTCTCTGTGGTACTCTTCAGGTGACGAATCTCACAACAAAGAAAATAATTCTAACATAAGAAATAATCTGCTTACCAGATATAGAATCGTTATCCAGCAACGTCTTATTGAGCTCTGACATTTCCGTTGCGCCACTTGTAATAGATGGTGGCACGTCATATCGTCTAGGCGGTTTCGTCACAGGATTAACAGCTGATATCAAACTCTTTTCCATCTCAGGTATGACGGATCCCTCTATAAGAGCATCTCCGTTTGACGTTTCTGCCTTCTTCTTCTCACTACCTCTTCTTCTACAGCAACAATAGCATAAAATAACTAAGATTATGAGCAGTATAGCAGCGGTACATGATACTCCAATGAGAACTGGCATCATATTACTATTCATACCAGTTGGAATGATAATACCAGGTAGTGTGTGTGTTATTTGTAAGGTAACCAAACTTTCTTCCAAACCACCTGGATTTTTTGCAACGCACAGATATTCACCATTGTCAGTGCTACCAGCGTCGATTATGGTCAAATTCAGCCATTTGCTGTTTTCATAATTGGTTTGTGTTATATAGTATTTAAGCTCTCCTTGATATCTATAGGTGCCATCAATTATTTGAGCGTTCAGCACCCAATTGACTTCTGGTAGAGGGTTTCCATTTACTTGACAACCTAGGGTTATGTTATTTTCTGAAGTTTTTATAACGGTTCCGGTTACAGGGTATGCTATGTTAGGTCGACATGCAAAATCTGTGGAGTCTAGCTCCTTCCATTGCTTTCCATTGACTTTGGCTGGTTCTGCGCAGAATATAGGAACAGTAGATAGTTTCTTACCCATAACCCAGTTTCTAAAAGGTTGTAGATAGCAATCACATTTCCAAGGATTGTCGTGAACATCCAAAGTGGATAGAGAAGACAGCTCTCCCAAAGTATCGGTTTTCAAATTCTCAAGCTTGTTTCCGTCCAGCCGAAGATGATTTAACTTCGGTACGTTCATGAAAGCCTTGTTCCCTAAATGAACGATATGGTTGTTATTCAAAAATACTTTTTGCAAAAAAGGGAGATTGTTGAAGAGACCGTCGTCTAGTTTCTCCAGTTGGTTGTCATTAAGGAATATCCATCTTATTTTGGCTGTTTCTTTGAAAGTGTCTGGGTGTAGGGTTTTCAAGTTGTTCTTCGATAGATCGAGCTCAATCATGATAACCAGACCACTTAGACCATTCTTATGAATGGTTAAGAGTTTGCAATCTCTTAAAATTAGTTTCTTCAGATTTTCCAGCCGAGCGTCCTCGAAGGCATGTATAGATATCTCGTACAAGTCGTTGCCAGCGAATTCTAGGTTTTGGATGTCAGTGCTTAGCGTTTTGGGGATTTCTCGGAAATGTGCATTTGAGCAGTCCGCCTGCTTATTACCGCTCGCCCAGACACATTTGCACTCTGCCGGACAGTTCGATGTGAAGTCACCAGTCACTTTCGACACCAGAATGATGCTTATGAGGACAGCGATCCACATTTTGCTCGTGCTTCCCATGTTGTTGCGCTTGTGTGGGCCTCAGGAATTCTGTAACGAAAAATAAACGTCTGTTAGTGCTAAAGTTTAAATAGCAACTGCAATAAAAGGGTGTTTTAAAATAGATGGCGTAAAGTTGCCACGCACAGTGGGCGCTATAAACGGGGACATTAAAAAGCGACTAAGTTTTAGATCGTTTTTGGAAGCGTCATAAAGCTGAACACGTGTTGACTCGTCGGGACGTCCAAAACTGATTAACACAATGTCTTTTCAAAAGCTCTCTTGCATTTCTGTCGGGCTTCAGGGTAGATCTTTTTGACATTTCACCCAAAGGGAATACAAAAGCGTTTGAAAAAGACTCGCGCGAGTTTGTTTACTACAAGTCAAGCACGAGTGGAAAGCGTGGTAGAAATATAAAGTTGACAAACTTGTGCAAGGTAACTTGCTAAGTGACAATGGGAAAAGTTAAATTAATGGCGAATATAGCTACTTGAATTCTTTGAAATACGGTATAATCAATTATGGTGTATTGATGGCACAGTTGATACGAGTAGTCTTTAAATATTCGTTGCAAAGTTAGCCATAACGTACGCGAGTAGAGTGCGTGCGCGGAAAGGTTGATGTTTTGTTGACTGTATCGTCAAAAGCACGTCAACTTTGATTTTTAACCGACTTTAAAAAAGGAGGCGGTTCTCAGTTGGACTGTATTTTTTATGTTAGCAATTTCGTGAAAAATAGCCTTTAATGTAATTGAATACAGTGGACCAGGTGAAAGTAGACCTTTTATCAACTGCACCTATGATAACCAAATTTGGTAAATGGTCACGAAAATTGATGTTCTACCTAAAATAAATCGTGTAGTTCTAGTTTAAGAAAATTACGACTGTATCCGTGGAATTTAGTCAAAGATCGCTCGCATATTACACGACACAAGTTTGTCTTAAAACTTAGGTGATATCTGTTCTAATGTCTTTTCCGTGTACGTATCTTCTTGCCATAAACGTGTTTCCGTTTAAATTCTATTTTGTGAAAAACTCAGTAACGTAATTGGTCCCACACTAGGATGCCCTGTATCGTGGGAACCGGAAACAGCGACATCACAAACATTTAAACATCAAAGACCTGGGTTTTTTTGACCCCAGCCGGGGTTCGAGCCCGGCACCTATCGCATGGTAAGCAGATGCGCTAACCGCTGCGCCACAGAGGTCGTCATTATACTCATAATAAAAATAAACGCTAGTCAACCAACCAGGCAGTTTTTCCTCTTTAATACACGAAGTCTAGTAAGTATAATATGGCCCTGACACTCTCGAAAAATTAAATAAGTTAATAATGTTTGGAAGGAATGCCTTTGAGTAACTCTAAAAGCTTTTTAGGCGCTCGAAGTCTGTATTTGTCTGCATCGTAAAGAAATCTGAGTCAGAGACTTCTGAAATTTGAAATAGCTGATTCGGCATTGCAAGTATTGATTGCACTCATGAGTCTTGACTCTTGAGCTTCTTAAGTAGATGGGCATTCATACTTGTATTAGAACTAGCTTTCGCCCGCGACTCCATCCGCGTGGACTTTAGTTCAAAATTTTGCCACCCCGTTCACTCCCTTAAGGGTTAAATTTAGAAAAACGGTGAAACACGTGTTTCAAACACGTAGAAAATCAGACAACATTTTTTATACTTCCCATACAAATTTTGGCAACCCTTTTCGCCCCCTTTGGGGTTGAATTTAAAAAAATCCGTTCTTATTCCTTGCCTACATTATGTATAGGTAGATCCTCTGTGCAAAATTTCAGCTTCCTAGGTCAAACGGCTTGGGCTGGGTGTTGATGAGTGAGTGAGTCAGTCAGTCAGGACTATGAATTTTATATACAGGGTGGAATTTTGTAATGCCACCTGAAGGGGAAGTTCTCTTAATACTGTAGATAGAAAATTTTACTCAAAGGAAACATTCCTTTATTTTTGAAAAGAAAGAAAACTGCATTCAAAGATTTTCAAAAATTCGCTTGCCGCACCCGGTAATCGAACCTACTAAAATCTGTGAAAGTTGCACCCTGTACTTTTATTGCAGCGATCGTTAGGGTCAATTATAAGGATGAAATCTCTCTAACAAACTTTGTTCCACCCTGTATATCCACTCGTCAGTGGCGAGGCCCGCCACTGACGAGTGGATATACATTTTGACATTTTGTCAACATGGTCGCATTTTCTAATATGTTTAATAAAGCAGACAAACGTATGTCTATCCCTTTTACACTCATTACGGTGTATTGCCAGTGAAAGAGGATAGATACCAAACTTAGCCTTGAGCTGTCATCATTCAAAAAACCCGCGCAATTACCAGTTCAGTGCAAGACTAGCCATTATGGTCTGTCACTTAAAACCGTTTTCCTATAATTTTTCTCTATTGCAAGGTATGTAACTGCTACCTGTTTAGTAATGCTAAGGGTTAACGGCTTGTAAATAAAGCTAATTATAATAAATAAACCTGTTTATTTTATTTAAAACACTATAAAAACCACTATAATCCATTAAGAATTAGATGTTCTTGTATTGCTCACACTTGTGTGCCACAAGAAAAATATGAACTGCATAGTGATGTTTGTCACTAGATAGCAAATTGAATTAAAATACAGTATTCCATTATACAGCGGCTCAAAAATCAATAATAACGAAAGAAATTGCATTTTAGTAGCGGTAGGTGACCGGGCAACCCTTGTTGACAAGGCCCGACTCGGGCTCCACAGACAACGGTTTTTCTCCATTTTTGTTGCCACTGAAACGAGTGGTTAAAGATTTGAGTTTATTTATGTTCCTATATAAAATATTGATAAAATCACTGCTTTGCTAATCAAATCTTTATTTTCTGATATAATTAGTTGCCATTACTAAAAAGTGTTAATTTGTTTGAAACTACAGATTAACTAGGTACTCATATACGAGTATAACATGGCCCACTTGCGTCAGCCTGAGTTAGCTCATTTAAGGGCTGATTTTTCAATAGTCAAATAACTTTTATCTGAGGAATAAAAATGGCTGTTTGACATAACTTTCATACATAGCTGTCTTATTCCTCAGATAAAAGTGATCTGACTATTGAAAAATCAGCCCTTACTCGAGTTAACGGGTTATTTCGATAATTTTGACAGATAAAGTATGTCGGAACTGTCAAAATTCTATTTAACTCGGGATTAACCGGATGTTAGTCGGTGGTGCAAGCGGGCAGATTTATTACAAAAGTTAGATTTATTACAAAAAACTACACAAGTATGATGTAATTTTAAAAGTCACCTATAATTTTTTCTTATTCACAAAACACTGCTTATTCCCTAAAGGCAAGAAACTTGGCTAATTCTGACATATAAATTACTTTTCTGAGACGAGAAGTTGGCTAGTTCTTTTGACTTTTGTGCTTTGATGAGATTATTTATATTAGTTCGCCCTCATTGTTGGCGAGCATTTCTAAAGCGCGCGAAGCCGTTTATCTCTTAATAAACTCTGACATTTCAAAGAAAATCCAACATTCCTCGCTTGATTCATCCCTTTACGGAACACGGACGACGCCACGCGTGATAATTACATCCTACAATACTGAGCTCCACATAAACTCGACGCAATTTGGATGGGAGTGCTCCGGAGACGCGCGTCTACCGAGTAATGATGATGCCTTTAAGGCGGTTACAGACTATTGAAACGGGACGCGACACAACACCATGTATCGACACTCGATGTGCATCGTGCACATTACCACAGAATACATAATAGTACAGGTACAGAAGATTCACTCCGCAAAATTAGGTGCAATTCGGATCGCACGGCGCTAAAAAAGCTACGTTATATTCACCTACATGTTCCCTCTCTTTCTACTTTTGTTCTTTTGTTCGTACCGTTCGCTTTCCTCCGTTCCGTATCAGCGTCGCGATCCAAGAACGCTAGTGTGGACGCCTGTTTGGAACAGTACGGTGTAGAACGGGACTCGATCGGCAGGCGTCCACACTAGCGTTCTTGGATCGCGGCGCTGATACGGAACGGAGGAACGGTACGGACAAAAGAACATATCTGGACGCGCCTTTATATGATTCTGATCATAGAAAATAGTAGATTTGATTTGACCCAGCGTTGCGTCGGGTCGCGTCGCGTTTCAATAATGTGTTTCCGCCTTAACTCAGACGTTGTCTGCTGTGTACAACTGTAGGAAGGCACGTTGATTAACATTACAAATACATAAACTCACGCCCCTGTTGCCCGTTGAGGCACGCAAAGATAAGGGTTGCCACTTGTACGGTTTAAACTAAATACTTAAGTAACGTTCTGTGACGTTCTCCAGACAGCACTACAGTTAATATTTCCTTAGTGAAAATTCTCAACTCAGAAACTGGCCCTTATTCAAGTAAGTGTATCGTATAGTGTGTAAAGTTTAAACTTTAATACACTTCAATACGATAACTTCAATACGCGAGGAGAAACATAGGTTTATATAGTAAACATTAAATAATATAAATATTTACATACAGGCACATACATTGCTTCTGGCCCCACACTAGGATACCCCGTACCGTCCGTGCGGAGTTTCTGGTCTCCCATCGGACGCGTCCCCCGGGTGGCGGATAGGGGAACGCCCTCCAGATATGGGGGGCACCGGCTTCGGCCGGCGCGGACCAAAACCAGAGGGAGGGGGACGTCCAGTGGCTTGCGCTGCTGGATGTCCCGCGGGGTCCACTATGGGCCCCGCACCCGTAACCCCACACTGAGTGGGGCCGGGGGCCTTCGGGCTGCGAGGAGACAACCTCTATAAAAAACACACGGTGGGGGCCCTCCTCTATGTCCCTCTGTTCAGCAGAGGGCATAGAGGAGGTTGAGGGAGGGTCACAGACGGATGGTTGGGGGACCTGCCGTCCGACATCGTGACGGGAGAAGGGGGTGGGGGGCCCATGCCCCTTCTCCAGTGAGGGTGGGCTCGACTCCTTGCGAGTCGGGTCGACGTCGCCGGGGCGCCGCTGTCGCATTCGCGTTGTTGTTTCACACCACTTGCGAGATCCGGCGGCACCCCATTGCACGAGCGACAGGACGGCCCCCGGGGTGTTTTAGGAGGTATGCCTCTCCTATTATTAGGAGAGGAGAGTCCGACACACGGCCGTCGCCCTCCCCCAAGGGTGGCGGTTATGGTGCAGAAAGCATTTCACCCCGTTAACAAAAAAAAAAGGATACCCCGTACCGTGGGAATCAGAAACAGGGACGTCACAAACATGTAAACATCCAAGATCTAGTGAGTTTTACATAAGTTCCTATTTTTTATTAGATCCACTTCGTAGTTTGAATTTTGCACACCTCGAAAGCCTTAATATAATGATAACAATACCCTATGTATGGTACAAACACGGAAAAACACTCAAATTGAGGCCATTTGAACAAGTGTACGGCGGCCCCCAGTGGTATTCGAACCCACTACCTCTGTCCTGGTAGGTAAGCACCTTAGCAGCTAGACCAACGAGGCTGTCAATGAGTGCCATAGGTTATTTTTTGAGAAACATGCCTAAAGTTAAAGTCAAATATTTTATTCATAGAACAAATAGAATATTTACTTTGTGAACGTCAAAGTTGTTAGTTTCACAATTAATAGATTAATAGATGGAGAAGAAACTAACAAAGTATTAATAGATGAAGAAGAAACTAGCAAAGAAACTCCACATTTTATTCTTTTCAAAACAGTTTTAGCCTAAATTACAAACTTTAAAAAAAAATACCTACTCTTGGATGTGTTGAAGACACATTTATCCTCTGATTCAATTTAATATTAAACTACTATTTAATGCCAGACATCCTTGTCTTCTAATCGTTGATTTAATAATAAGCTTTTTTGCAAAGATTGTGCTTAACACAATTCTTAAACCGCGATGGAGGTCACTCTAATATATCTTGAGGTATCTTGTTGTAGAACCTTATACAGCGCCCCATGAAGGAAGTATTAACTTTTGCGAGTCTAAATCGTGGAAATGACAATTTATGTTTGTTCCTCGTATTAACGTTATGATGGCTACCAAGAGTTTCGAAGTCTTTAATATTTTTCCGAACGCATAATATTTTCATATATGTATTGGCTTGCAACTGTTAAGATGTTAGTTTAGTTGCCCCTAACAGACAAACTGACGGAAGGAGACAAAAGTAATCCTATTAAGGTTCCATTAGTTCCTAATACGGAACCCCAAAAATTAAGCCCTGTATGTAAGGCATATCGCGTTTATAATGCTACAGTCTGTTTTTTCATTCAATGCAAAAAAAAAAATTGTTACGTTGACATCTCCATACAATTCTTAGGCTGTCAATGTCTGAATGTTGCTAGTAGGTTAAAACCAAATAATCCCATTTTACTTCCAAGTTAAATTGTGTATGCTACGCAGGTG
Organism: Yponomeuta plumbellus; assembly: GCA_947310845.1. Lineage (NCBI taxonomy): Eukaryota > Metazoa > Arthropoda > Insecta > Lepidoptera > Yponomeutidae > Yponomeuta > Yponomeuta plumbellus. The sequence goes on from OX371206.1 coordinate 6,408,627, forward strand.
TTTTTTTTAGACTTTGCTCTTACGAGTAATTCAATTTTAATGTCTTTGATGTGATAAGGATTTTGGTCACATGAGTCTTCTATTCACGGTAAAAAAAATCTACCGAGTTAACCTATAGCTTTTATAGCGGTAACACCGCGTCATTTTTTTTTTGCATAGAATTTAAAAAAGGGATTATAGTGAGGTTCTAACCAAAGCCTGTGGTAAACTAAACAGCGTATTAGGAGCAAGGTAAGCGGGAGATCATAAAGACAAGTTTCCCAAATAGGAGCTCTTTAGGTCAAGTGGCGGTTAGTGCCTTGAAGGAACGTATTGTTGGGAATCGGTGACTACCGCTGTGACCAAACATAAGTTTGAAAAAATTGTAAAGAATAAATGTGGCGTTTCTTTATTAGACTCCTCTCCACATAAGCTATTATTATTGTGAAACCAACAATTTTGACGTTGTTATAGTAGGTACTAAAAACATATGATTTTGAATCATCATTTCATATCATTTTTGGGGTGTTATGTAAATTTATTTGAAAAGTACCTACTAGGGTAGCAGAAATATCTAAGATTGAGGTTATGAGTTCTTCGGCAAAAGTAGTTTAAATATGGCCTTTTCTGCGATCTCGTTATTTGCAGGTGCTTTTAGGTATTAATTGATTGACTGCCTGTTTTTGACTCGTTCAGAGTGCTTATACTGAGTTTTTCATTTCACTTTCGATAGCGAGAGCGTTTGCAGTTTGTATAGGAGTGACAGAACGCGCCACCTAGTTGTCTCTTTGTCACTCCTATGCAAATTGCAAACGCTCTCGCTATCGAAAGTGAATGAAAAAACTCGGTAGGTATACGCACTCTGGTAAGAGGGACAGTCGACGGCACGTCAACCTTTTAATCGCTTTAAGCACTGACAAGACGTCACCACAAAAGATGTGAAGAGAGAGAAAGGTAATGAAAAATACTAAAAAAGAGAGAGAGGACACAACAGATAATATTTCTTCTATACATAGGAAGCCAGAGCTATCTAATTCAATCTAAAATCAATCAATCCTCATACGCATCAATGCTTTAAAAGTTACAAAGGTCATAAATAAAGTAGTTAAGCGGGCGATGAGTAAAAATGTTCAATTGACTCCCCACAGTTGTGGCATAATCTTCGTAGTTCTTATTGTGTTTTGCATAAGTGTGACTGTTGAATAATTATTACGAAAGAATGAGAGCATTTATTTACATTGTCACCAAGTCACACACACAAAGAATCGCTCGTAGACTGGGCTGCTTGAGTTATTTTAAGCGATCACTAAGGTTAAGCAACATACGGCGCGTTCAGTCCATGGATGGGTCACCGTCTATGACTAACGCTTTTCCTTAACAATTTTTCCGAGCGGTTCCGTGCTTCGCAAGGCACGCTAAGCAGTTGGTGCCGGCTGCCGTCGATAGATGGCAGTCGTGAAGCCAAGTCAGAGGCTTTAGTGCGGGCGGCTTGAAAACATCTGACAGTAAGACCAGCCAGTGCTAGTCTTACAAGCCTCCACCAATCCGGACTAGGCCCCCATGGTGGAGTATAGCCTATACCTTCCTCAGGGAAGAGACCCGAGCCCCTCGGTGGGGACATAATGGGTTGATGATTGATAAAGTCACAAGTAAAAAAATAACTTGATGGGACGTAGTTTAGCAAAAAGGTTCCAACCCACACCAAGTGAGTTTTGAGATATTTGAGGTTTTAGATTTAAGCTGATTTACGCTCTCCATACATGTGGGTTGGACTACCATATGCCATAACTTTGCACATACTCATCATACTCATCTGGGATTGCACATGCGCTGTGAATATTCTTAAAATATACAGCATAGTGATCATTTTGGTATATTTAACTCATAAATGACAATGTGGATTGGAACCTTTTCGCTAAACTGCATCCAATTCACGCAATGACAACAATGACAAATAACAATAGGACAAACATACAAATGCTAAATTGTTCATCCGTGGTAAGAAAAACTTTCACCGGTCAAACGGTGCAAAACACCAGCAAAACAGCAAAACTCGTTTTCAGTTGGAACCATTTTTTTTTTGCATTACAATTTTCACAATATTACAAAAGTTAGTATGATTAGCACAAATTAGAAGAGAAAATTAGTAAGCTGTGGGCTTACCTTTTGATAATAATTAAGCCCATAAAGTCCCTCATCAAATGAGGCCATGACAGCCGGAGTGGCCTATTTTTTTTTTTCAATACTTATCCGAAAATAAATAAATGAATATCTTATTCATTAGGGTTAACAAGGTCTAGGGTTAACAAAATAACTTAACGATTACATAAAAAGGGCGTAAGATAGCAAAAAATTATGAAGTAAATTGATTTACAAAAGTTACAATTTAAATTAGGCCTCAATTTTTTCTGGTTGACTTTTATAAACAGTTAGGGCGCTCTGGCTCTCATGTCCTCAAATCATTTTGAGGAAACCTGAATGTCTGAGGCATTTAAACAAATTTTCGCTTGAATTTGTCAATCCGCGATGGGTGCGTGGTGATTAATCTCATACTCTCTCCGCCTGCGCCATATTTCTTATTTCCCTCTTCAAATTTTTCATGGAGCATTTTTATACGCTTTGCCAATTTTTCACTACTATTTCTCAATCATCTGAGTTACCCATTCAAAGAGCGGTAGTTACCGTGAGGATGCTGAACTTCACACCTGCATGATAGCTAATAAAAAGTTTCAATGGAAGTGCACACATTGCTACAATTTCAACAAAGTACCTTATACTCTGTACCAGGTGAGACTATCGTTTAGTAAAAACAGTAAGAAGTTGTTTGTTGTTTAAGTTTGAAATAAGAAATAAGATTCCTCAAAAAAGATCCTTACATACATCAACATTGAAGACACTAAACTCAAAATCATAAAATCACACAACAAACTACATGAATCAACAGAAAACATAAACAAAGGTTTTATTACAGTATTAAATCTACTTACATAAAAACTAAATTCGGAGAGTGCACGATTAGCCTTTTAACAAAATATTATATTGTAAAATATTACAATATACAAATATTGTGAACCCACAGAACTCTCAGTTGGTATATAGAATACTAACTACTAACTGAACTACCATAATGAGTGAATGAGTGCTAACCGTTGACTCGAGCCTTTAGGCCCGGTTTCATCAAACTCTGTTTGTTAGTGGTAAACGCGGCATTTATAAATCAACCGTCAAAACTAACAAGGATGTTAAGGCCCAGTTTCTCCAAGCTCTGTTAATGGTCTAACAGTCTGTTACATCTTCTGACGGACTGTTAAATGCTGTCGAGTGTCCCACCACGCTCTAATGGACCGTTAACTTCTTTAACAAAGCATCAAATCTAATCCTGGCATTGGAGGTCCGTTAAAACATTAACAGTCGATTTAGTTCCGTCAAAACTGTCAAAATGGACGCTGCCTACAATATTATTTTTGAAAATGAAGATGTTTTAGAAAATTTGGATAATTAAGCACGTTATACGCCGTCCTAAGATTTTCAAAACACAGCGTGACTACTTTGACGAATACGCTGACCTGGGCCTTAATTCTGTTGGTGCATTATAGATCGATGACAGATCCACGGTCTGGTCACGCGACGTCTTTTTCCATACGATTGACGCCTACATTGCTTGATTTGAGTTTGCGCGTAGACTTGAAGCGGCAATGAAACTAAATCGCCACGTTCATCCAGTTGTCATTGTACTACAATGCATTAACAGAATCTAGGCCCTGGACTTCTGCAGCCATCCTTCGTGTTTCATAGAAGTCGTAACGGCGTCTGTTTTTTTTTATTTTCCACTACATCTTTGTTCTTTGACACTAAATGGGTGAGGATATCCTTTTCGTTAGCAGAACTTTGGGTTATCGTGTTTTCTTAGACATCCCTTGTAATTTAATTTAGAAAACGCACGAATTTAACAAAATCACAACAAAACAAACCAGAAAAATCTTTTCACAACCTCAAAAGCGTTGAACCACAGACGCAAATGTTTAACGTTTGACAGGAATTTGAATGACTGGTTTGCGTTTCATTCACGTAATGCTTGATTTACTAATGGTGTGTTAAATTTAGCTCATAGGACATGGACATTTTAACATTGCTTTAACATCCTTGTTAGTTTTGACGGCTGATTTATAAATGCCGCGTTTACCACTAACAAACAGAGTTTGATGAAACCGGGCCTAAAGCAATGTTTAAATCTCCATGTCCTATGAGCTAAATTTAACAGATCATTAGTAAATCAAGCATTGCGTGAATGAAGCGCAAACCAGTCATTCAAATTCCTTTCAAACGTCAAACATTTGCGTCTGTGGTTCAACGGGTTCAACGCTTTTGAGGTTTTGAAAATATTTTTCTGGTTTGTTTTGTTGTGATTTTGTACAATTCGTGCGCTTTCTAAATTAAATTACAAGGGATGTCTAAGAAAACACGAGGACCCAATTTTTATGCAAATGAAAAGGATATTCTCATCCATTTAGTGTCAAAGAACAAAGATGTAGTAGAAAATAAAAAAACAGACGCCGTAACGACTTCTATGAAACACGAAGGATGGATGAAACTAACAGAAGAATTCAATTCATTGAGCTCTTTCTGTACACGAAACACTGAGCAACTAAAAACGTGCTGGGATAACATAAAACGGACAACAAGGAAGCAAAAGGCGCAAACTAAGAAAGAAAATATAACAACAGGTAAGCAGAGAATAAAACTTCAACATCCAACGGTGTAACTGGGGTAACCTATTTGGGTATTATTTTCAGGATACCTACCTAGTTCCTTTTAGGATGCTAGTGTTATCAATTATTAGTAGTAAATGCCCGAGTTATTTAACATAACATAAAATTTGCATACAGGCACATACATTGCTTCTGGCCCCACACTAGGATACCCTGTGTCGTGGGAACCTTTTGGGAGGGTTTGTTTGTCCCCAGCCGGGATTCGAAGTCGGGACCTCTCGCATGGTAGTCAGATGCGCTAACCACTGCGCCACAGAGGTCTTCGTATTTCTTCACTATGTATGATAATGGTTGTATGTGAGTAGTAAAATTATTATTGTTTTGCAGGAGGTGGCGAGCGCAATGACCCCAAACCAGAGACATACCAAGGCCAGGTAGAAATTCTTCTTGGGCCGACCTTAGACGGCCTAAATAATGACTTTGATTCCGACGCACAATTCAATATGTTAGCTACTGAAAATGATGCAGAAACATTGACTGAAACTACTTTTTCCGAAGTAGGTACTTATAAGTTTAGATTGTGTCATTTACTTATTTAATTACTCATTATCATCATCAGCCTATCGCTGCCCAATGCTGGGTATAGACCTTTTCCCCATTATGCCACTTATCACGATTTTCTACCACATCGTCGGACCATCGGGCTGCTGGTCTGCCCACCGACCGTCTGCCCGTTCTGGGCCGCCACTAAGTAACTGCTCTGGTCCACCTGCCGTCTTCTCGCCTCGCCAAATGTCCGGCCCACCTCCACTTCAGTCTCGAGACGTAGAGGACATCGTCAACCTTCGTTTTACGTCGGATGGCGACATTTCGTACCTACACGATCCAACAACAACTTAATTACTGCAATTTATTAATTCAATATTGTTTTGTTCTAGGATAAACCACCAATAATAATATCTGATGACGTTGTCGGTCCTTCGACATCACAAAATGAATCGTTCGCTTCTATTTCAGAGGTAGGCATCACATTTGTAAATCTATGTCTACAGTATTCACAATAAAAGAAACAAACACAAGTGATCTTCTCCTCATTTAGTGAAGGTCTAGCCGCTTTATCATATTGTATGATGCCCTATAAGTAGATTACTCGCAGCATCTATCACGCATGCATGTCGTTGGGCAGCAATTGGGCAGTCTGGGCACTGCATTAGGTGTTTGGTGATTTGCACTGCATCACAAGGTTTGCAACCTGATCATTTTAATCAGTGGTTGTCTTGATAATTTTAATCCCTGAGGAATGTATGAACGCACCATGTTTTCTTCGTTCCTTCCTCGTGGTCAAACTTTGTAGTCAAACTGATTTGACCACGAGGAATTTTAACATTCTTCGTGGTCTTCAGAAAATAAAAAGCTACCACGGGCAATTTACTTCAGATTTTCGGCCCAGTACCCACTTGACTGGTTGTACATTTCATTTGCTAGAATTAGTACGAGCAAAATACATAGTTCAGCCAGCTACCTATATTTTTTTTTCAGAATCAAGGCAAGGTCTGGAACGGTTGGTCTCCAGCAGCTTTAAAAACTAAAGTGACTGGGAAGTTATCAACGAAAAAAAAAGGAGATCCAGCCATGAGGCTGTGTAGAAGACGGCCAAAAGCTTCTTTACAAGAAAAACTACTTGAGAGCAAGTTGGAGCTGGTTGAAATAATAAAAAAAAAATGCAGAAAGTGAGGCCGAATTGAAGACAAAAATTTTACAAGAGCAGCTAAAAAGTGCTGAAGTTGAGGCGAGATTAAAAGCAGAAATACTCAGAGAACAATTAAAACAGGAAAAAAATAAAACAGAAACTCCACAACTACAGTTGGAATTATTGAAAAAATAATTAAAATTAAAAATAAAACCAACTATTTTTAAAAGGTAAAAAATATAGTCAATTGAAAAAGAACTCTAACATCTAGTACAATTTTGGAGTCGGGGCCCTGTATAATATCCCCTAGGTAGTCGAGTTGAATGATTCTTTTAATTATTGGAGCCTCTGTCTCCCTCCTCGGGAATTACAGACTTGAGTCTATGTTATGTTGTTTCATATGTTATTAATGTTATGTTGTTTCATAATAAAAACATTTACTATTTGTTATTAATGTTATGTGAAAAAAAATACTACAGAACTTGTGTTTTATTTAATAATATCAATCACACACAGACATACATGACTATGATTGACATTAGATAGTACTTAAATGCAAACTTTTAAAATAATCATTTATAAGTCTTCGACGCACAGGATTTATATCTCTTCTTGTGTGTTCATAATTTCTCTGGTCTCTGATGGAGCCTTGAATTAACAAATCTGTCCATGGCGCAGGAAGTTGGACGTCAGGGTCATCCGGAGGTAAATTTTCTTTTGCCTCAATCAGTATATTATGCAGAACTCCAGTGGCCACAATTACAGGCAGACAATTTTTTATCTGGATTTGCATACCAATGGCTAGCACAGGAAAACGACGCTTCCATACCCCAAACAATCGTTCTATGGGGTTTCTGCTTCTTATTTGAGACTCATTATAGAGTATCTCCTCTGGTGATGTTGGATCTACTAGTGGCATCATGATATAGGATTGATTCATATATCCACAATCGGCCAAGAGAACTGCATCACCATATCGGCCACTTTCGAATAAAGCATTTCTATATGATGCATTCCAAATAGTTTGATCTTGACTGCTTCCTGGCCATCTTGCCACCAAATCAAGAATTTTCAAGTTCGTACTACCAATTGCTTGTACATTTATGGACATGTAGCCTTTTCTATTTCTAAAGTACTCTGCATTTTCTCCACCAGGTGAACGGACACGTACATGTGTGCAGTCTAGAGCACCCACTGCTTTTGGGAATCGAGCTATATTATAAAAATCAAGTTGTGCTTTCATTAGGTCTTCCGCTGAATCAGGAAACTTGATAAACTGATGGCTGAGAGAAGCTATTGCTGCGGTAACTTTATGTATGGTCCTGTGTGACGTGGACTTGCTTACGCCGCAATAGTCTCCGGCAGTTATTTGTTGCGAGCCTGTTGCATAGTATCTTAGTGTCAACAAGAGTTGGTTTATCGGTGATAGGGACTCGTTTCTGGAAAAAAATACGTGTAATGTTAGTTTATGTTTTATCTGACTGGGTTTCAATGTTAATATTTTTTTAGGTACTAGTTAAGCACGTCTTTCAGTATTTTTACATACCGATCTGATGGATATTCAAGTTTGTCTTCAATTGAATCCAAAACACCCAAAACTGAATTTTTCGTTAAACGAAATCTTGTGCAGAAGTCCAGGTCGTCGTATTCGTCAAAGTAGTCACGCCGTGTTTTGAAAATCTTAGGACGGCGTATAACGTGCTCCAAATTATCCAAATTTTCTAAAACATCTTCATTTTCAAAAATAATATTGTAGGCAGCGTCCATTTTGACAGTTTTGACGGAACTAAATCGTCTGTTAATGTTTTAACGGACCTCCACTGCCAGGATTAGATTTGATGCTTTGTTAAAGAAGTTAACGGTCCGTTAGAGCGTGGTGGGACACTCGACAGCATTTAACAGTCCGTCAGAAGATGTAACAGACTGTTAGACCATTAACAGAGTTTGGAGAAACCGGCCCTTAGTGGCCCAAATTTTAGAGCTAATTTTGATTGCGAAAGGAATTATTGTTACTGTAGTAAACCGACAGATAGGATAATATCTATGCTAACAGGAAAGGGAAACCAGTATTTGTGAGTGGTTGACCAAAAAGGGACCTGGAGGGATTGGAAATCGTTATTTTTTATTTGAATTTTTTAATCTCTGGTATTTCAGCTTTATTTTGGTCTAACCAGAATATTTTTAGGTACCGTAGTTATTTTTTTATGATTTTTTTTGTGAGCCAAGCCGAGTTGAAACCTGTCATAAACGAAACTTCAAACGCGATTTTCTCGAAATCAATTATTTTCCCTTGAGGTACCTTTTTGGTACACCACTCACATATTTTCAAACATAAACGTAACTAACCAAAGTAAAAAAAAACTCGGGTGTACAGTACAACTTAGTAGATTATATAAAACTAGCTGTTGCCCGCGACTACGTCCGCGTGGGCTTTAATACTAACTTTGAACCCCCATTTTACCCCCTTAGGGGATGAATTTTCAAAAATCCTTTCTTAGTGCTCCCCTATGTTACAAAAAGAACCCCTGTGCAAAATTTCAAGTTTCTAACCCTTATAGTTTGGGCCCTGCGTTGATTCTAAGTCAGTCAGTTAGCTTCTCCTTTTATATATAGAGATAACAATAATGCAGCTTATGAACGTCTCACTGTAGGGCATAGGCGCTGCCTCCATTCTGTCAGTGCGTTATAGTTCAGTTACAGTTAAATGATCCGATCGCGTGACATGTTTTTTAATTCAATTGACGCCTAGAATTACATTGACACAGTCATGCAACTGTCATTGCACTACAATGCATTAGCAGAATATAGGCTTTTATCGCAGAGAGAGGGAGATAAAGAGTATAGGTTGAATTACCAGGCGTGCCCACCGAGCGGCTTTAAAGCCCACCATTCACTACACGCACCGCGAGCCGAGCCCCGAGCCGTACCCATTCGTAGACAAATCCGTCATCGCCCACACACTCCACGAGCGCCGAGCTGCTTACTACTTTATCTCCAGACGGCGAGTGCCGCGCCGAGCCGCGAGCCGCGCACCGAACCGAGAACCAACACATTCACACGCAGATTTGTTTGCGGACTTGTCGCCAGCGACAAATCCAGCGGATGTGCGTGCCTGTGAATGGTAGCCTTAAGCGCTGCGGTGTGTGAACTATTCAGGCACTCAGTTTTCCTCACTGTTTTCCTTCTCTGTTAGGAAGTGGTGCTCAATAAGTTAGGAAACAGTTATTGGTGCACGCGCTGGGTTTGAACCTAACCTCCTGAATATAAAGTAAGCTTTTTACCGCCCGCGCTACTACCGCTAATCAGTAAAGTTACGATATGTGTAAAGAACCATTTAAAACCACCAAATTCTACTACAGGTCAAAGGCATTGCGACCAGGCTAAAATGGGCCTGGGCCGGCCATGTCTGCCGTTTGAGTGCAGATAGGGGGGCCAGAATTGCGACCGAGTGGGTTCCGCAATATGGACACTGACGTCGCGGCAGACCGAGGCGAAGATGGCGGGACGACCTAAATGCATTCTTACCGGGATGGTGCTCGGTGGCTGGATAAAGAGAAATGGAAAGCAGGAGGGGAGGAGCCCAGCTGTGGGATACAAAAGAGGTTATGTACAAAAAAACGTTAAAGCGCGATGGGCGTATTTGTGAAAAAAAATTGTTTGATAATATTACTATTCAAAAGTCAGACGGTGATTCCCCAAAGACGAAAGTTTCACCTACCTACTTCTGTTTAAAACGGCCAACGAAATCGATCATGATTAAGCGTCAACGGAGCATCCAGTAACAAAGCCAAAAGTTGATTTTGTGTGTGAATTAAACACAAACAATGTGAAGAGTTAACATCCACTCATTGTGGCACGTCAAACAATCAACTCTGCGCCCAGAATGGTATCCGCAATTGGCTATTGAATGAGGTCGATATCGTTCATTCACTCGTTCATTTGAGCTGCAATGCCATAAGGTCTACTCGGAATCACATATTAATTCTTTCGTAAAGAAAGGTCGAAGTATCCTCTCAAACTATGGACCACCTCCCTCTGTCCCTTCAAAATCACGGAAAATCCACGGAAAGTCCAGGGAAATCAGAAAACAAAATTGAATCGTAAATTAATTTACATTCTATTGCTGAATATCAATGTACTTATGTTAGCTGCTGCCTTCAAACTCCACGCTGAGAATCTTTTTCTAAATCAACTTAAATCTTAGTTCATGTCTATGATAAGATCACATGCATTCATGAGGACTTGCTGGAGGCCCAAGACCTGAAGTGCACCCGGCCAGGTGCAGTTCTTGGTCAATAAAATCTAATAAGTTTTTCACCGACACGGTAAGAAGAATAAGAAGGAATATGCGTTGCTGTATCAAAATATGCCAAAAGAGAATTCTAGGTAGAATATGATCAGAATGTAGATGATAATACAGAAGACTGAGATACTGTCTTCAAAAATATAAGATGCAATTTAAGGTGCTGGATAAGAATATAGAGAATAATAAGACGACATGTGTCACCTTTTAGGTCTGTTTTAGAGAACGAAAGTAAACGGGAGAAAGTCGTAGATCCGATACTCAAGTCAAGATCTCAAGTAGGAGACCATGGTTGTTCAGCGTACTGACTACTCAGGCGCTTTGTAGTGCTTGCACTATTGGCCGGATTCACACTGAACGATAAACGTCGACTGTAACGATATGACATGGCTTTACTTTGTATTGGGTTGTAAATAAACCTGAGTGTCTGACGGGTACAGATACCTCCATGCTAATACGCGGCGGGCCCGCGAGTTGTTTAAGCCCTATTTTCTCTCAGACAAGGCCTGTGCTGTATAGTGACTGCGTTACACTCAAAAACTCAGATTTCTTCATGAGGTTTTGCTTTGTTCCTAGCGAGTTGTAATTATTGCTTAAAAGAAAGTCATTCTACCGCTACGTTACACTTGATGTTAATTTTTATTTTATTTTACTTTTCCATATTTGTGACCACAACAAAGTTAGGGTGCCCTAGTTTGGCACGGCAAGTGGTTGAGTGGTGTGGCAGTTATCAGTATTACAATATTTGGACGTTGCTAAAGAAATAAAAGTGAAATAAATACTAGTGCAATAATATCGAGATGCTACCATTACCGTTAAATGTAAAAATAGCCATTAGTGTTCATTGTTCTCAAGATGTTGACTCGCCAAATTGGTTTTCTTCCAAGAGTGCGCATGAAAGGGAGAAATATTAGTTTTTCTTTTAATTTGCGCCGCGGCGGTGCTCTTGGCTAGAATTGTATTATACAATAGGTTATTGCTACCCATCTGTGAAAGCAAATGAGGGTTATTATTTTGCAAGGACATGTTTTATGTGCATATTTTATGTTCCTTTATGGCCAAGAGGCCAACCAACCGACTATGCCAATTTCGAAATACGCGATATCATGACTAGTGTTATTATCAGTGGCCAACTGAGGTTGAATTTTAACTTCAAGGTCTCAGAACGCCTTTAAGCAGGAGGTTTTTGTAGTTACAATTTTCGAGATGGTTTTGCAAATGAAAATGAAAACTAAATATTTTATTTATAGTACAAACAAAATGTTTACTTTAGTCAAAGTGTTAGTTTTACAATTAATAGATTACATGGAGAAGAAACTAACAAAGAAACTCTACATTTATTCTTTTCAGGGCTCGGACACAGGTTTCCTTTTGATATTTTATAACTAGCGAGTGGGTATTGCTTAAAGAAAGTCATTCTACCGCTGCGTTACTCTTGTTATTACGTTTTATTTTATAATAATCATTGACTGCAGAATAATAATTCTTAATACGAGTACACAGTTTTATCTATGTCATATCATAGGTCAAATTGATCAAATTTATCTCTTGGTACTTTGCAATCATCATCATCATCATCATCATCGTCATCATCATCGTCATCATCATCATCAGCCCACCGCTGCCCACTGCTGGGTATAGGCCTTTTCCCTCAAATGGTGTGATAATTGGAGATCCTACCTCATAGTTATTGTTCTCAAGATGTTGACTCGCCAAATTGGTTTTCTTCCAAGAGTGCGCATGAAAAGGAGAAATATTAGTTTTTCTTTTTATTTCTTTACTATATTATTTTTTACTGCTACAAATACTAAAATTTTATACAAATACACATATCGCCCGCAGCCAGAGATGAGCAGAGCAACCGACGTCGCGAGCTCCATCTCTACTCACCATGATTAAGCTCTGAGAATCAGAGCGAAACCTGGTCGGACTCTTCCGAAAAAAAATCAAGTAAGTGTATCAGGAATAAAGTTAATAAAGCATGTCTGTGACAATAAACATTCATTCATTCATGATAGGATGTAGTTTAGCGAAAAGGTTCCAACCCATAACATTGTCATTTTTGAGTTAAATATACCAAAATGATCACTATGCTCTATACTTTAAAATCAAAGACTTTCATAGCGATCCGATGTGCAAGCAAAGTTATGGAACATGGTAGTCCAACCCGCATTTATGGAGAGCGTATATCAGCTTAAACCTAAAAACTCGAATATCTCAAAACTCACTTTATGTGGGTTGCAACCTTTTTGCTAGACTACGTCCATTGATGTGTAGAGCTTACGATAGTTTTAGTTCAAAAATACACAAAGGTCCTCATTATTGCTCGTTCAGTGTAGTTGAACTTAAGCCCGTACATTGCACTTGGTAACTTATAATAAGTTATAAGTTACCAAGTTATAAGTTATAACATAACCCTTTAGTCAGTCTTCATAATTTGTTCAACTTCGGTCGAACTTTGGTAACTTCTCCGAATAAGATCCCTTAAGAGGATAGCTTTACTTGAAATTAGCAAGTTTCAACATCCCGTCAGAGCCGTCCGCGATTAGCTGTGAAATATCTGAGCATGTTGAGGATTTAAGAGAACGATTTGTAGACTACAAATATCAACAAACGACATAACACACATATTTGCTTCAAAAATAGCAGGTAACATTTCAGATGTTATAAGTAAATTATTTTTTCAACTTTCTTCTATTATCTGATTATAGTATAATAAATAATAAGATTATATTACAACTCTTTATTGTACACACCAGAAAGAAATACATTAGAAGCCTTATATATATCGCACCTTCTCTAGAAAACTGTCATATCACAAAAAACATAGTTTTGAGAAAAAGGCAATTAAGTGATTTCGGTCTTATATTTTTTGCCATTGTGGTAAATTTATTATAATATTACATTGTGGTATATATAATATTTACAACAATGGCAAAAATATAAGACCTAAATAACTTAATTTGCGTGTTTCTCAAAACTATGTTTTTTGTGATATGACAGTTTTCTAGAGGAGGTGTAACCCTGTATACAATATATATACAGGGCTACAGGGAAAGTCGTACACAATATTAAAGGAGGTTATTATTTAAGTCATTTCTGATGGATTTTATTCTATTATATAGGCGCCGAAAGTTAACCGTTATGGAGATATTGACTGTTAAAGATTTTAAAAAAATATCAATTTTTTTTTGGCTTTTTGATTGATTTTTTCTCAGAATAGAGCTCATAAAGCGTTTTTTTTTAATGTATTTAGTTAAAAGGCATGTCAATTGATGAAAAATATCAGCAAAAGCAGCTTTACTACTAACAGTTTTAAAAAACTGCTCGGCAACGGTTAGAATTAAATATTTTTTCTCTAAATATTTTTCACATTGAAGCTCTTAAAAAAAAAATTACGTATGGAACTTATTCTGCGTATAATTTTAAAAACTTCTACGACTCTTTAGCTATTCAAAAAGGTATAACATTTAATAGGTATGTGCATGAAATTTTAAAATAATGTTATTCGAGTAGGCTCTAGTGGTAGTACCGACATAACTGAACTTCGATACAAAAAAAATCTTTTTTACTTCCTGGCACCTTTAAACTATGTGAAAAGGTCAGATAGGCTTTTTTGTGCTCTGGAGACATGCTGTCTCAGGTGTTCAGGTACCCACCAATTTCAGTATTTCTTTTTTAGAATATTCTATCTATCTATTATTTTTGTGTTAGTCTGCTCGTGTGATTCTTCCATGGTAGATGTGTTAATACGTGCTCTGCAAATGATTTGCGTTTTAGAAACTTCTACGTCTCTTTAGGTATTAAAAAACGTATATCACTTGCTATTACATCCATATTGGCAAACGGTAAATTTTTAGTTGAGGTAAATACGTGCTCTTTGATAATTTCCCGTAAAACGCGATTTAGTTTGGATTTTTGTAGTAATTCATCTTCATTCTGTAACTTGGCTTGGATTTTGAACTGATTCATCTTCATACTAAGACTTGGCTTGGATTTTGGACTGATTCATTTTCATTCTGTGACTTGAATGGCGAGACACATATGAAAACTTTTTGAGGGAGGAGTTACCCTTGTTGATGGACGACATTTCTATTGCATTGAGACGAGACAATGTTCTTTCTACATGACGGCTGCCCAGCGCACCACGGAAGCATGGTTGTACGAGAACTTCCCAAACAAATGGATTAGAAAATACGGTCCCATTGCATGGCCGGCTAGGAGCCCTGATCTAACGCCAATGGATTTTTATGTATGAGATCATGTTAAAAGCATAATTTAAAACAAAATGACGCCAATTGAAAATGTCGAAATTTTGAGACAAAGAATATTTGCAGAAACGGCTGTGAAAATGAGGAGAAACCTGCGAACTTCTGTAGTGAAGAGTAATTTAAAAAAAAGAATGAGAATTTGTATTAGAAATAGAGGCAACCATGTTAAAAACGAAGATGAATCAGTTCAAAATCCAAGCCAAGTCACACAATGAAGATGAATAAATACCAAAATCCAAACTAAGTCGCGTTTTACGGGATGTTATCAAAGAGCACGTATTTACCTCAACTAAAAATTTACCGTTTGCCATCTTAAGTGACACTTGGCTAACGTTTTTTCGATGTGATAGCAAGTGATATATATGGGTGAATATACGGTATTTGATTTTTTTGTGTCCCAGAAGGAAATGTAATCTGTTCCATTCAATATTGATAATTTCTCTATTTGACACAATTTTTAAATGTTTAATGATGAGGGCCAGAAGATTTTCCATTTTTTTTTTCTTTTATAAGCACCAGAGGAAAATGTGTTACCAGAGGACTGACACTATTGGCAGAGTAGTCACAAATGAAAGCAGGGAAGTAACACGCCATTGATTATATCTAAGAAAGGGGACACGTATTAAATAAAATATGAAATATGCCAGAGGAGTGACGCCCACAGGAGTGACAAAATCGCACAAAACCTACAAAAACATATCACTCGCTTTTCTGACCACCTTATAACGTAATACATGACATCTACACACAATAAGCATTGCATTGTGCAAATATACCATTTCGTAACTATAAAATACAAAAACATAGACTTGTCAGAGGAAATACTCCAACGACTGGCAGAAACACGCTTTCCTACAGTGAATCGCAAATTATAGGAATTTCGCTCAACGTCATTAGCTTGTTTCTAACTTAACAATATTGTATGCGCGTAGTTCATGGACAAAAACATACCGTTGCGGTTTTAAGTCCAATTTTACTTCTTTGAGTTTCGCCAGATGAAGTGACATTATTGTAACGTGTCATGAAAGTAAGTTATTTTTCTTTATATTAACAAAACTTTTTACTGTATATTTTGATGAAATATGTTTCGATGTTTATAAAAGCGTATGATCATATTTAAAAAAACATAATGGCATACGTATTTAAAAATATCTCGCCATAAAATCATCATAATCTAGAAATGGGAAGGCCAGAGGAGTATACATTTACAACTATTTTTAACGATTAATGTCTTAAATTAAACAATTATCGTGAATAGACTATGTGGGCCAAATAAAAGACCATATTATTTAATGCTTAAGCATACGGACGCAATAATATAATAAGTTTAACATAATATTTGTCCATGGACCATAGAAATTCAAATAGCGTATATTGACCCATATACGTTTTTTAATACCTAAAGAGACGTAGAAGTTTCTAAAACGCAAATCATTTGCAGAGCACGTATTAACACATCTACCATGGAAGAATCACACGAGCAGACTAACACAAAAATAATAGATAGATAGAATATTCTAAAAAAGAAATACTGAAATTGGTGGGTACCTGAACACCTGAGACAGCATGTCTCCAGAGCACAAAAAAGCCTATCTGACCTTTTCACATAGTTTAAAGGTGCCAGGAAGTAAAAATATTTTTTTTGTATCGAAGTTCATTTATGTCGGTTCTACCACCAGAGCCTACTCAAATAACATTATTTTAAAATTTCATGCACATACCTATTAAATGTTATACCTTTTTGAATAGCTAAAGAGTCGTAGAAGTTTTTAAAATTATACGCAGAATAAGTTCCATACGTAATTTTTTTTTAAGAGCTTCAATGTGAAAAATATTTAGAGAAAAAATATTTAATTCTAACCGTTGCCGAGCAGTTTTTTAAAGCTGTTAGTAGTAGGTACAGCTTTTGCTGATATTTTTTATCAATTGACATGCCTTTTAACTAAATACATTTAAAAAAACACTTTATGAGCTCTATTCTGAGAAAAAATCAATCAAAATGCCAAAAAAAAAAGATATTTTTTTAAATCCTTAACAGTCAATATCTCCATAACGGTTAAATTTCGGACCCTTTATAATAGAATAAAATCCATCAGAAATGACCTAAATAATAACCTCCTTTAATATTGTGTACGACTTTCCCTGTAACCCTGTATATATATATATATACATGTTATATCGTATACAATTGGTGGTAAGTAAATAGTTTCCAATAACTTGACCTATTCTAGGCATGCAACTTACCTAAGAATTAGAATTAGCCATGCTGCTAATTTTTCTTTAATTTATTTTGAATATGTTGACCATTTTAAGAATCTTCTCATTATGTTTATTTTTTATATTTTTCTAAAATATTGGTGTTTGTGACGTCATCAGAGTATAATTAAAAATAGTCTTTGCCTATATACAAAAAAAAATGTCAGTTGTAATTACTGTTTGCTAAGGTCACAGAAAAGTCCTTTAAGGTCAAGGCTTTTTATTGAATATCTTAAATAATATTGACTTATTTACAAATCTGATAAATAGAATTCTTCAAATGGTTTAGAGATTTCCGTTTCATTACACTCAGCAACGTAATACGGTCTCTAAATAGACTCCTAAGTGAGGTAAACGGTTACTGGTCTGGCCAAACTTTACGCGATGATGACTTTTCCAATATCCGTCGTCGCTGGCCGTATCAACATATTAAGTGTCTGTAAGTTTTGGTGGCCTCGAGTGTCGTAATTTTGGTCTGATCAGTTCGGTCCACCATTTATTGGTGTGCAGATATCAGATTTATCGAGGTTGTAGGGTTAAAAAGGAAACCACAGATGGGTTGAAAGGCCAATTGCATTTTGCTGCAAAATCACACGTTACTCAGTAAAATGCAGCCACGATTGACTGCCTTGTCGATCTAGCGGTCACCAGGCTTGACTCCCAAAACAAAGGTCGTGGGTTTGTATCTCATGAATAGCTGGCGAGTTAATTTTGAACAAATCAAGTATAGCAGCTCCCAGTGGCATTCGAATCCGCCGTTTTGTTAGTCGATTGAGTTTACCGCTTGACCTACTATGCAGTCATCATCATCAACCCATTATGTCCCCACCGAGGCACACGGGTCTCTTCCCTGAGGAAGGTACAGTCGACAGCACGTCAATCTTCACATTTTAGTTGCAAAGTCACCCGTAATGCAACGGAGTAGAGTCCATGGGTGTATACCATGATGTGCTGTCGACTGCACAGGCCATACTCCACCGGAGGCCAAGTCCGGATTGGTGGAGTCATCATCATCATCATCATCAACCCATTATGTCCCCACCGAGGGGCACGGGTCTCTTCCCTGAGGAAGGTATAGGCCATACTCTACCACGGGGGCCAAGTCCAGATTGGTCCAAGTCCGGATTGGTGGAGTCATAAGAAACTCTAATTGACGTGATTCATTGCGGAATCCTCTATGCGTGAGCTTTACTCGCACTCGGCAAAAAAAACCCCATATCTTGGTTGTTTACATGTTTGTGATGTCACTGTTTCTGGTTCCTACAACACAGGGTATCTGAGGGGCCAGAAGGAATGTATGTGCTTGAATGTAAATGTTTATGTTTAAGTTTTTATTAAAAGGGCCGTACGGACAAAGTCTCGGCTAAGTATAGCTAGGTTAAGCATAATGTTTTCATGTCGTGCGTACTATCGTAGCACGTTAGAAAATTAATGAAGCATAACGACCAAATTACACTTAACTACTCAATAAACCTTTCAAACAACCCACACAAAGTAGCCCTCCAGTTACTTTTTCTTCGAAACTTTCACATTTTTACAATCACAAAATTGAAGATAACGTCAAGGGTGTCTGAGCACACACAATAGAATTATTCCTTCCTCTGTGTCCGACATCAAGTAAAACCTAATACGATTCCGACTAACGTAGCTCTTATTCCCATCGCTATAAGACCCAAGAGGAGGTACATAAATCTTTATTCCAACTGTGGTTGAATTGCGCGGCTTTGGACCGTGAAATATCCCTTTCATATCTCTCCGCTTCTATGGAACAGGCAGTGGTAAAAGGAAGGAAGAAAATGTAAGGGTGTTTGCCTCCTATTCACTTAACGTTTGGACCGTACTGATCGATTCAATCAGCAAGTCCTCTACGGTGGTAGAGTACTATACTTGAGCCATTACAAACGTGCGAACCGAGTCATCAAACATTACGCCAAATGAATGTGACAATACCGCGTCACTCATTATCGATAAAGGGATGCCGCTCGGATGCAGGTAACTTATAGGACGATGCGGTCGGTGATGACTAATGCAAGGAGCGTTTTCCCTTTCTTTTTTTTCTTAGGTCCTTGAGACAATCTAGATGGCGCTATTCGTTTCTACATACATATTTGTGATTCGTAGCAATTAATGTCAAAGTTAGTCCACAGATTACTAAACCAAAGAAGGAGCCAGGGTTGCTATTCGAACGAGGTTTCTCGTAATAAAAAATAGAATTCAAACCTACAATCCACAGCAAAGACTCCAAAATATCCAAATATTAAGTAAGCGCACTTATTAGCAAACGACAACAGCATTTTTTTTAGGTAATCAACCATCAATCACAAATTCCACAGAACCATAATATTCTTTTTTTATTACATATTTACATGAAGATGACAGTGACTGCTCAGAAGGTGACATAGACATAGATTAATATTCTAAGCTGATCAATAATTGAATAAAATTTGTATAATATTGTATGTTTTATAAGTAGAAATAAAAAATCACGCTTAACAATATTTTGCATCATTTCCTAAATCTTTTCCTCATTAATTACCTGCTATTGACTATGCTATCGACCATTCCCTTTTTTGTTGTTACACACAACACTAGAAGTGCGAGCGAGAGTTCCGATATGCCTGTAAGTGTGAGAGAGAGGTTTGATAAAAATGACTTATGACTCAGTTCGCACGTTTGTAATGGCTCAAGTATAGTCGACACTGCCATATTTACTTCGCAACGACGCGACATCAGAAATTTATTCATTTTTATATTTAAAATACTCCATAATCCGAATTTTCCGCCTATAAGTTGTCGATTCGGATCGACTATTTTTTCACCCTCTTCAATTTGATGTGTAGGTATTTCGTTTGAGTCTACCGTAGACCGGTACGAAATTATTAATATTATAGAGATGTATAGTTTATACTATACATCTCTATAATATTAATATTAACCTTTATAGATTAGATACAAGCTGTTTCATTTCTGTACGTTTCCTGCAGGTCAGAGGCCACCTTCGTATATTTAGATTCAAATCGTTGGTCCAGCAAGCCGGCGGGTGTCCCACGCTTGTGGTCAAGTAGTCTATGTTTGGAACGTTCAATTGCTCTGCGTTCACGTTGAAGCTCATAGGACCAATTTATCTGGTAAAGTTAAATTGCTCTTGCCAATTCAAGGAACCGCTTTCAATTTTACAGGATTTTTGAATCAGTCTTCTGATCTAAGCATTTTCTAAAGAGGTTTCCGTAAGAGCATCTGATTGGAAAATAAGCTTTCATTGCGTTCCGAGTAATAATTTGCAAGGAGGTAGATCATGACTTGTAATTTTTCTTGTACAGTTGCTGGCAAAAAACATTATATTTTTTTTTACATTGATGATCTTAGATACCTCAGAAAGTAAGTAATTTTTAGGAAGTAATTTATTAACTTCCTTCTACAAATGTATCAGTTTAAATAATAGGTACAATTTTAGTAATCAGGACTTATTCCGAAAGTATTAACAATATTATTGCTGATTGTCAATAATGTATTTTGCCAGCTACATGCAGTCCTCGGGCACTTGGCCCACATTCTTTCCCCTTTGCCCATATTTTGATCATGATGTTTGCCGACTCCTATGCCTAGGCTTATAATACAAGGCTTTGTCATAAAATAATGAGCATTTGCGTGCGTGTTTCATTAAAATCGTCGTTTGTTGCATAAAATGTAAAATGTATACATACAAAAGTTCACTTTCAAGTTTGTTGTAGATCGGCTTAAGAAAGTTATAACTTAATTATTAACACATAAAATATTATATCGAGTGAATGTGAGTGGAAGAGCCGGTAAGGGACGCCCGGCGGACATACTTCGACCAAATAGGGGATGTATTTAGCAAAGGGCAAGATAGAAAGTCACCGTCCCCACCAAAAGTCAGATAAAAAGTCAAGAGAACCAAAGCCACCGACATACGAGTAGCCCACCAAATTATGCTGAAGTGGCAGTGGGCCGGCCATATCACCCGAAGAACTGATAACCGAAGGGGTAGACGAGTTCTTGAGTGGAGACCGCGGATCGGTAAACGTAGTATGGGACGATGATCTTCAGAAGGCGACTGGCAAGGGGGGTCCTGCGTCAGTCTAGATCAATGATTTTTTTCAGTCCATCTTACAAAGACTACCTTCAAGAGATACTGTCCGGACATTAATACTAGGTTACTACTTCCTACTACTACTACTTACTACTTATTACTACTTGTTAATACTAGGAATAAACATAAATTGTCATTTCGACGATTTAGACTTGCAAAAGTTAATACTTCCTCTAAGGGGCACTGTATAAGGTCCTACAACAAGATACCCCAAGATATATTAGAGTTACCTCCAACGCGATTTAAGAATTGTGTTAAGCACACTCTTTGCAAAAAAGCTTATTATAAAATCAACGATTATTTAGAAGACAAGGACGTATGGCATTAAATAGTAGTTTAATATTAAATTTAATCATAGGTTAAATGTGTCTAGTGTTCAACACATCCAAGATATTATTTTGTAAGTTTGATTTGTATTAGCTTTAAGGTGATTTGAGAAAAGATGGTCAGAATGGAGTTTTTTTTCGCTGCATTTTTCTCCACTACAGACGGTATGTACATTGACATTCAACAAGCAGAATGTAAATTCTTTACGTTGAAATACAATTTTTGATTTTGATTTTGATATTATGAATCAGAGCTTTCAACTCTCATCATCAATCAAAATATATTATTATCCTCTTATAAGATTTGGTTTGGTTCTGTAATAAAATAAAACGCGACGTCATGAGACGGGGCGCTAGAGCGTCGCGTACTGGTAGCGCGCTAGCGCTGTTTGACAGGTTATAATCTGTTCAGTACAACACAACGCGACGCTATAACGCAGGACGCATTAGCGCCCTTACGCGCGCTTATTACGCTTTCTGTTTGGCGAGGCCTTTACTCTCTTGATAATTTTACAAACTCGCTCATATAGCAACATTTTGAAAAAGGAAGATATTATGACTGCCTTGTTGGTCTAGCCGCTAAGGACCTTCGCTACAAAGAAAGAGGTCGTGTGTTCGATTCCAACTGGAGGCCGCCGAACATTTGTACAAATAGCCGCAGTCTGGGTGTTTTTCGATGTTTGTAAATTCCTTGCCTGGTTACTATAGCGCAGGGTATCCTATTTTGGGACCAGGTCAAGTGTTTGGGTTGTGTTGTGTGTGTGGATGTTATTATTATTTTGTGTTATTCGCTTCTGCTTTGCAATAATCTTCTCCAAGCTTAGATGAGAACTCTTTGACATTATTTCTAATTTCCAAGCTTTAGACTTGCAAAAGTTAGTACATCCTTTATGGAGCACTGTATACGATTCTGAAATAAAGACATATTAGTGTTACCACCGATTCGGTGATTTTATGTAATACAACCTTCCATAGGTCTGTCGATGCGACAGTCGGGTAAAATTCCATGGAGATAAGATAAGATAAGAATATTCTTTGTTGTACCAGGAAAACACATACAAAACATAAGTAAAAATACAGTACAATTGGCGGCCTTATTGCGTAGCAATTTCTTCCAGGCAACCGACGATGGAGAGTCCTACTCTAGATTTATCTAATGAATACTCTGAGGCGATGATCGCTCTGCGCCGCGCTTCGTCGCGTAGCGCGAAGCCGCGAATTTTAATATTTTCGGTATTCATACTTGCATAGTCAGTTTCTATAGAGATTATGCCTAGGACGAACCACTGCCGACGAATTCCGCCAAAACAAATTCGAATCCGCGCCTTCGTGAGCTAGTCCAGTTTGCGCACCCGCCTAAATAGCACCTGCACAAATAGCACCTGGCCTAGTCCAGATTGGGCACCTAAATACATTTGAATTCACTAACAGCACCTGCCAAAAATATCAATAGGTGCCCAATCTGGACTAGGCCAGGTGCTATATGTGCAGGTGCTATTTAGGCGGGTGCGCAAACTGGACTACCTTGCCTTCGTCGCCGCGCGCGTTATTCGCCCGCGCACCGCGACGGGACGCGTTGCCTGTGTGAGAGTCCCCTAATCTGCTCACGAAACACGGATTAATTTTACAACGGAAACGTCAGCTGCCCGACCGCACGGAACCATTTAAATTTAAACTTTGGTGATATTGAATATAAATGCTCGGTTAATTAATGTTGGTGTACAGTATTGTTGTGATTGCAACTGTTGTTGACCGTAAGCCGACTACATTAAAACTAAACAGGATTTGTTCCGCATGTCCGGTTATATGCTCGTGCCTATTTCAACAAGAGACCAACTCTTAACTATGGTGACAGAGAGGAAGGTATAGGCCATACCACGGGAGCCTAGTCCGCATTGCTGGAAGCTTGTAAGACTAGTGGCTGGTCTTACTGTGAGAAGTTTTCAGCCGCCCTTTTCAAGGCCTCTGACTTGGCTTAACGACTGCCATCTATCCACCGCAGCCGGCAGCAACTGCTTAACGTGCCTTGCGAAGCACGGAGCCGCATGGAAAAGTGCCACTAGTGTTAGTCATAGAACGGTCACCCATCCATGCACTGAACCCGCCGTTTATAGCTTAACATTCGTGATCGTTTAAGATCACTCAGGCAGCCGGGCTACGAGCGATTAATAACCACTAACTTCCAAAAAATACAATCAGAATAGACATGTCTATCAAAAACTATCAAAATCAGCATGTCTAATGCCCGGTTCCAATATCCACAAAACGCTTCGTTTTTGCTTACGATCCGTTACAATTCCTACGAAATTCTTACGAACTGTCAATAAATTGTAGGAAAAACGGATCGTAGCCGGTAGGCGTATATTATAGGAACCGGGCATAAACAAACACCCACCAAACTGCATGTCTGATCTCGAGAATTATTATGGGGGCAAAATGAATAGAAAACAAAGCTAATGACATGTGATGGGTCGATCCATTAATAGGAGCACCATCAATGCAATTTTATAGAATTCATCGGGCTCAAAATTGAGCAGCTTTGAGAGCAATCTAATCAAGCAAAACCAGCCTCGTTTGTCTCTCAGCTGTGAAGATATTGAAGATAATAATTTGTAATCCTATCCGTACGTAGGTATATAAGTATATTATAATTATGTCTATTTCTACCTATATGTATGTATGTACTATTTATCTTTGTAGGTATATATTTATATATGTATTATGTATCTTTACGATAATTCTATATCTTATTTAATAAAACATTAAAATATCACTCCACTGTTTGGCACTCCCCCACCTTCTCCACGTCACCTTTTGGTTGGCTAGAATAAAATCCTATTTAGTATTAAGCCCGCCAATTGTACAATTTTTATTTACTGGTACAATAAAGAATTTAATAATAATAATAAGATATGACTAAGATACTTATAAATTCTGAAGATAAACCATTGCACACTCAATATCAACACAATCATTAGAGTCTGTTAGCTTTTAGAATATACCTCGGGCCCTAGAGTAGGCTTCGGTTATCGCCGAAAGCACACGAGTGTAATATTACTTCCTGCTCTGAGTGCTTAGTGCGAGTTTTTTTAACTACTCGATCGCGTTAACGTAAACTCATATTCTATAGGAGTGACAAAGCGCACCACCTAGTTGTCTCTCTGTCACTCCTACAGAAATTGCAAACGCTCTCGCTATCGAAAGTGAATGAAAAAACTCGCACTAAGGGCCCTGTATAAAACTTTTCTTCACTATTTTGAAAAGTTACGTAAAGTTACAATTAACAATGCAAAATAAACCTTAGCTTATTGCAATATAATCGGTTTTTGATTGCTCAGTTGAGGTATATTCTAAAAGCTAACAGACTATAATTGGTTGAATATCGATACCATCCTGTAGGTAGACACTGTGTTAAAAGAAATTGACATTGCTCCATTCTAAATACAATGTATGATTTAAAGATGTTTAATGCGGCAGATATATCAGTACGTGTCTATAGGAATGAGTATAATCCATTTACCTATACTTGGCTTTTTTTTTACTTTAAACGACACAGAATTAAAAACCTTCAGCGTTCGATCGATACCGTTTGTAAATTTTGTACTAGCTAGCACTAAATTTGTAAAATGTTTCGAGTTTTCTACCGGTAAAGGTTTTTGATTTACTGTCGTTTAAAGTCTGAAAGAAATGCCAAGTATAGATAAATTGATTATAGTTATTTCATTTGGTAGATTCAAATCGGGGGTGAAACTTTGCATGTTGTAACAACGGGTAAGCTTATCCGTACGTATCAAAGACTAACAAATTTAAATATAATAATATCCTACCAATCCCTTTGTAATGATAGCCGTATCACATTAATATTAATGTTGTACAAATGAATATGAAATAAGCTAATCATAGGCGTATAAACTAACGGTGAACCCTGTTTTAGAATTATTTATCTGATCAGAGAGCTCACTAAGACACGTCATGGTTAGTTCTAATAGAATGGTCTGCGCGCTCCCTAAATTTTACTGTCGATTGTTTGATATGGAAAAAAATAACATAGAATACGCTGCTAAGGGCTAATGAAAGTAGGATTGTTTGTTTACATTAGGGATGCAATGATGCATAACAGGATGTAAAAAACCAGTCAAGTGCGAGGCGGACTCGTGCGCGAAGGTTTTCGTATCATTATTTATAAAAAACGGCAAAAAAATCTTGTCTTTTGCATGGGAGCCCCCTTAAATATTTGTTTTAATTCAATAGTTTGTTTTTAATGTTAACATAACTAAATATTCTGTCAATATTTCAAGATTCTACCTGTGGCCGTTATCAATATCGAGCAAAAACAAATATATATAAATCTCATGTCACAGTGCTTGAGATCGATGATGGTATCCGTCGATCGATGTGCAAGTCGCAAAATGTGCAAGCTGCGTAAAATGAGCAAATCGGAAAATGTGCAGATCTTAATGAGCAGATCGCAAAATGTGTAGATTTTGAAATAGAGCAAATTCAGCCCAGAAACGATATTTAAGAAGAAACAAGAAATATGGAACGATATTGGGCGTCACATTTTTGAAACGTGCCTATTACGAGTATAAATAAATAGTACCTGGGAGACCGAGCTTTGCTCGGTACTTTTTTTGTAATATAAAATATGTAATATAAAATTAAAGTAATCCTTTTTCAACAACAAAAGAACTTGGAAAAAACATCATGACTCGAACCGGGTCTCTTGAAATCGGCCCGAAACGGGTCGCCCGTTTTCCCGTCAGAACTATCCCAACCTTGCATGTAGACGCGAAAGGAGATTGACCAAATTGGGCCAAGTGCTGCCCAGGTATGGGAATACTTTTGTTGTATTCCTTACATCAATAGAAAGAAAGAAAAAAATATATATATATGTTCGTCCATGCATTTGTTACCAACACACATGCGCCTACAAAAGTTTTTTTTTATATTTTAGGTTCTTTAAGTATTGGAATAATACTATTTTTTTATCGTTTACGTTACAACATTGCTTATTCTACCTCCCGAGCCCGGTCCTGACCTCCGCTGGCAAGTTTTTCTTTGTAATAGTGGGCCAACTTATCTTGGTTGCGAGAGCTATACTAAAACAGCTTTAAGCCACAGCGAGAGTTGTATAGATGGTGGGGCGCGTCATCGTGGATTGATATGCGTCTGTCTCTCTCGCGCACGCTGAGCTACCTGCATGCGCACGCGTCCCTTGGTTTTGCAGTCAAGCCGAATTTACACTACGAAACTAGTGTTATGCATGTTAGAATGAGTTTCATGAAAGTAGTTGCAGCACGTGTGAAACTACTTTCACAAAAATAATAGTGTCGTGAAATCAACAGTATCACCAACGACATGGATCTGTCAACATCTAAGCTTCATTTTGCGATGCAAAACGATGTGGTACAGATGTTAATATATAAAATTAAAAAAAGATTATCTCGAAAGAAAAGACGTTGGTGGATTCGAGGATGGGTAGGAAGAAAGCATTTGGGTGCAACGCGTTTAATTTCTGAATTAGCAGATGAAGATCCCGAGACCTATAAAAACTACTTTCGAATGAGTGAAGATTACTTTAATTGTTTATTAAGTAAAGTGTCATACAAAATATCTAAACAGGATACAACATGTCGAGAAGCACTGACAGCAAAATTGAAACTTCAAATTACCTTACGGTTACTTGCGACAGGAAATAGTTTGACTTCATTATCATACGAATTTAGAGTGCCCTCGTGTACTATATCGCAATTTTTACCTGATGGTCTGGACGAAATTTATGAACAATTAAAACACTACATTCAGGTAAGAAAATAATTTTTATTTGGTTTCATTTTTATTTGGTTTAATTAACAATCTAGGCATAATGATAGGCATATTAAAAATTATCAAAATTTAATTCTCTTTCCAATTGAGAACCAGATATGCTTGCAACAGCTTGCGAAAGGAAGTCATCATAATCATTAAACGTAGCAGCACTAGGAGAAGCAATTGACTCCGATTCTGATGAGGATTGTGCGACTTGCTGATTCTCTGGTATAGTAATGGTAATAGTTCTGTTAGATTCCATACGCTCCGACATTGATGATGTACCTCTTTGTGATAACGATGTCTGTTTTAATAGCTTTATACGTTGCCGTCTTATAGTAGCCAATATTACTTCTTCGGTCTCTAGGGCAGCTTCTAACGGAAGCTGCCGTAGCTGCTGAGCTATAGTGCGTCCGAAAAGGTCAAATTCATCATCACCTGAATTTTTTGAAAACTGCTTCGAAGAAACTTTTTCTAATGCATCAACTGCTCTGAGGAGCGGATATTTTAATTTCCTTTTATTTCTTGAAGGTGTGCGTGGTGCAGTGAACTCTTCATCGTTGGATTCAGAAACTGAAGCTTCTGGAGTGTTGGGTGCGATGTTTGGTGTCTGAAACAATATATTGAACTAATCATTTCTTTTACAGGTACCAGACAATGAAGAAAGTTGGAGAGATATAATTGATGGATTTTATGAAAAATGTAATTTTCCAATGTGCGGTGGCGCTATAGATGGCAAACACGTTCAAATACGTTGTCCCATGCACTCCGGAAGTGATTATTATAATTACAAGGGAACATTCAGTATTGTCCTCCTAGCAGTTTGTGACAGTGATTTAAAGTTTAGGTATATCAATGTGGGTCATTGTGGCCGAGCTTCCGATGGAGGAATATTTGCTAGATCAAATTTTAAAAAGACCTTGGAGGAAAAGACTTTAAACTGTCCTGAAGGAATGGTTTTATTGGGAGACCAAGCATTCCCTTTGACTGAATATCTTATGACACCTTATAGTCGTCGAACAAGGTTATCAAAAAAAATTTCAACTACCGACTATGCAGAGCTCGGAGAACTATAGAAAACACTTTTGGTGTATTAGTTAGTAAATTTCGGATATTTGAAAAACCTATTCCTTTACTGCCAGAAACTGTGGACAAAATTATAAAGACATGTTGTGTTTTGCACAATTGGTTAAAAATTAGATCATCATCCTATATTGAACCAGGGTTGATTGATGAAGAAAATACAAATACAGGAGAAATAAGGAGAGGTTCATGGCGAGAAATACCACAGCAAGCATTCAGGCCACTCAGCAGTTTTAGTGGAAATCATTCCAGGAATGCCCACAGAATAAGAGAACATTATAGTGACTACTTTGTTGGACAAGGGCGTCTAGAATGGCAAGAAAGAATGATTTATTAAATTTAAAAACTATTACAAGAAATAATAAAATAATAACTTACCAAATTTTCTGTATTTTCTCTGGTGTAACTATCAATATTTTTCAAAAAATCCATATGAGACAACCACAGTATTTTAGACACGTACACCTCATCAGTTCCCATACCCGTAGTGTTACATTTTTTTGCTTTCAATAGTTCGTTGTTATAAGTATTACGAAGTATCCGTATTTTGCTTACAACTTCTTTCACAGTGGCCATTTCCATGGTTTCCATAATTACTTTGTAGGCTGCCTCTCTAGCATCCTCTATTTTTATATTGAGGGTGTTTTGGATCCCAAAGACACTCGTTACGCTGGTATTCGTTAATGAATTTTATATTTTTATCGACTGACCAACGTTGGTTCGCCATTTTGGCGCGTATTAAGCTCCACGATGCACTCCAAAAAACACACGTCTATCCTGTGCAGGTGCTTTCGCGACACTAGTTTCGTATCGTGTTTTCATTGTGAAAGTAGTTGCGTGACATTAGTTTTACAAAAAATATGCGCCATGGCACGAAATTAATCCAGTGTCGCGAAACCGATGCATGCATTATGAAACGGTTAATTTACACGTGAAATTGTTGATGAAATTAATGTCATAAAACTAATTTCGAGCAACTAGTTTCGTAATGTAAATTCGGCTTAAACATCATCGTTGACGTGAACCGTTTGTGTACTGTGCTCTTTTTTGTCTCCTTACTTTTTAACAAACCGGCGTTACTTTTGGACTATCGTATCTGCATTACCTGTTGACCCTGGCTATTATTTGGATTTTGGACTACCTACACGATGTATCAACCACATCACAGAGTGTGTTTGATTTGTCATCGTTCTGTTGAACGAACCCGAAGACATACTCTAACTCGAGATCTCCAAAACGAACATCAACACACAGTTCAAAACATCATTTGAGCTGTAACACGGGAGGTAAGTACTTACACAACTTATTTAACTATTTTATTAGCTATAATAAGGTGTTTTGTATGGTGACACTAAATAAATTGTTTCGGTCATAAACATAGGGTTCGCAATAGCAATAGATGTGCGATGACTTATGCTCGCGCCGCCGCTCGGCTCTAGCCCATGTAGCGCCCGTGTGCAATTAACAACCTGTGCGCTGAGAATGAGCAAAATATGTCTCTCAGACTATCTAGAAGCGCGCTCTCTTTCTATTGACCGCGTTAGAGTAGGGAAGGAATAGTGGAATATTAGGAAGTCAATAATTAGGTAATGCCCGATCGCTTACAGAAACAATGTTGAACATAATTAACCACCTGGATGCTTTTTGCTCGCTCGTGGCCTGGGCTGCCTGAGTGATCTTAAACGATCACTAAGGTTAAGCATACGGCACGTTCAGTCCATGGATGGGTCACCGTCTATGACTAACGCTAGTGTGATTTTTTCGAGCGGGAACCGCTTCGCAAGGCACGTTAAGCAGTTGAAGCCGGCTGCCGTCGATAGATGGCTGTCGTTATGCCAGTCAGCGGCCTTAGGGCGGCTTGAAAACTTCTGACAGTAAGACCAGCCACTAGTCTTACAAGCCTCCACCAATCCGGACTTCGCCCCCGTGGTGGAGTATGGCCTATACCTTCCTCAGCGAAGAGACCCGTGAGCTTCGGTGAGGACATAATGGGTTGATGATGATGATTGGATAGATGGACGGTTCGAGTATAATAATTATTTACACCTTTTTTATTGGTTTCAGATAACATTCAATAATGAGGAACATCTCTGCCATACCTGTTGGACAAGAGCACGTCGTGGGACACTGCCTGCAGTGCCTGCTGAGGAAGATGTTCCTGCTGTTGAAAATCCGCCTGCTGCGGGAAATCCGCCTGAAGTGGAAAATCTACCAGCCATGGAAGATGAGCCCGCGGAGGCCCACATTGCAGGTGAAAATGTAACATTTCACCTTCCCGGAAATTGCCGAGCCCGGAATACGTCGAATGCTTGTATGGTGTACAATTGCACCAACAATACTCGTCGGCGAGTACCAACAAGCTTAAAAGTGCAATTACTTATCAATAATAATTACTATGTTCCACAACACGCACGTGTGTGTCAGGAGCATTTAGAAAACAATGCCTGGGATGTTCTTTTTATGGCACCAAATCGTTGTTTTGACTTTAATCCCGAACAAGTTTTAGACATGTTGGAATTATTAAAACAACCCAGAAGTTGTATTATCGATTTTGAGAACCTTACTGCGCAGCATGATGAAGAACTTCATTATTGGACTGGTCGAACTCGAGACTAATTCGAGAGGATATTTATCCAAACTCCACTTCTTGCAGAAAGGTGTCAAAATCCACGAACTGCACTAGGTATATTACTCTCCAAACTGAGAACTGGAGAATCTAATGAACGACTCGCCACGTTTTTTAACATGTCTCGTACTAGTTTAGAACGAAAGATGAAGATAGCGCGAGAGTGTCTAGACAGGGATTTTGTCCCACGCCATTTGGGGTTCGACCATATCACTAGAGAGCAGATCGTCGAAAGAAATCTCGCAGTTCCTAATGCATTGTTTGCAAACAATCATGAAGCTCTAATTATTTGTGATGGAACTTACATGTACGTTCAAAAGAGTGCCAATTTCGCATTTCAAAAAGACACGTATAGCATGCACAAGTACAGGAACCTACTAAAACCATTTCTGTTAGTTACATGCGATGGACACATAATAGAAGTTTTTGGGCCCTATGCTGCTACTACAAATGACGCAACCATTTTAAATACCCTTCTTGACGGGCCAGATAGAGTCATTCATTGGGTGTTACAGGTGATGTCTTTATCTTAGACAGAGGCTTTCGAGATAGTATTGCGTCGTTAGAAAGCCACGGCTATGTCGGCATCATGCCGAAATCACAGGCCAGAAGAGGCTCCCAACTTAGTACACTCGACGCTAATAAATCTCGGTTGTGCACTGTTTGCCGGTGGCCTGTTGAAGTGGTAAATGGACGACTAAAAAGAGATTTTAAGATTTTCCGTCATGAATTCTGTAATGTGGCTATGAAGCGCTTTTTCACAGATTTAAGGATCGCGTCAGGTGTAACAAATGCGTTTCACATCGATATAATTGACAATACAAATGCACGTCAATTCATAAATATAGCTAGAGACCGGCTGAATGTTGCTAATTACTTAGCTGATTATGTTGACCAGAGAAGGCTAAACCGGAACAGAGCCAACTTCGAAAATATTTCGGTGGATGCGGAGAACCTTGCTGCATTTCCCAGATTAACACCGGAAGAGTTGACTCTTTTTGCTGTAGGGACATATCAAATCAAACTCGCGCCTAGTTACTACAGCGAGCACACACGAAACACAGAGACATTCGTTGTCCAGAAATATAACGGCCAACTCACTGATCTAGCAGGCTTTTCGATGCCCTCAGGCAATGTGGTACTTATTCGTGCGCACCTAAAGAGTAGGCATACATAATCAAAAGTGTACCATTGCTACATTTTAATTGATGAGAACAATCATGGCCTCGATGCCATCACCCACTACTGCTGCTCATGTTTTAGTGGACGAAGGACGATCGGCAGCTGTGCCCACGTTGTGTGCCTTGTTTGGTTTTTGGGGTGGGCTAGGCACCAAGACGCTGTGACCCGCCCTGCCTTATTTTTAGATGGCATTATTATAGACGACGATGAGGATGACGAATAATTATATTTATCCCTATCAATACAATAATCGTACGCGCCAAAGCTCGCACCCGAAATGGCGAATTGTTATATCCCAGTATTTATTTGTGTACTAGACAATTGTTACAATGATAATAAATAATTTATTTAATAATATACCGACTTTTATTTTAAAAATAAGCTTTGGTTATGGTTTTGGATCAATGTAAAACCTATACAAAAAATTTTTTTTTCGCAATACTCCATGGATAGAATCCGAAGCGCTTTGGGTTACAGACTAGTATAAGTCTAAGGAACATTAAGCACTGTATCTCAATGTTGGGCAGCACTTGGCCCAACGTCCATACTAAGATGGTCAATTATAGCAAATTTCAATTGCCTTAAAACACGGATAAAAGAACGTTTTCTAAAAATGTAACCTAGTTAAATCAAATAATTTAACGCCCCGAAAGCATCTGCCTACAAAATTTCGAGAAAATCGTTGGAGCCGTTTCCGAGATTCTGATTATATATAAATATATATACAAGAATTGCTCGTTTAAAGAGATTAGATAGATTAAAAACATCGATCGACGGATCCATTTTTTGGTGTATATTTCGTAGGTCTAAGAATAAGCCGTAGACCAATGAATACTGGGCATAACTACTTTCGCTGGGTCAGCTAGATAAAATATATAAATTACCTTCTTACATTATCAAGCTTATAGAGATAAAGTAACGAAAGAAAGCACGTCGATATATTACCCTAGACCATTTTGCTTGTGAGCGGAACTGGATCCCATAGCAATTTATCAACAATCTCCGCTGATGAGAGGCCAGCCTCTAGAGAGAGTTACTAACATATAAAACCCAAGCCTAGTGTAGCGGTTTTGTTCATTATGAGCGGGTACACTCGCGAAGCTCTTGAAGCGCGCGCTTTTGTAACGCGCGTCTGATTGAAGTGTACACATGCAAACGCAGTAAAGCCGGGTCCGCTGCGCCATGTTACGCGTGTTACAAAAAGCGTAACACGTAAATATAATAAAAATGGGACGTGGTATAACACGTTAAGTGTTACATATCGTTACGTTACGTGTTACGTAACAAGTAAAGTGTAAATTCCACTCCCCATTTTTGTTTTAATAACGTGTTACATTTTTTGTAACACGCGTAACATGGCGCAGCGGACCCGGCTTAAGCGCTCTGTAAGCGTGCGTTTGCATGTGTACACTTCAATCGGACCTCATAGTTCTTACAACGCGCGTTACAAAAGCGCGCGCTTCAAAACGCCTAGTGTGTACACGCTCTATATCTTCGTTTCTAGGTACAGAACAGACACAGTAGGGTGTAAACACATTACAAGGAGCTCGCGACGTGCGGACGCAACGTTACAGATGAAAATAAACTTTAAATACTTTTAAGGTAAAGACTACAATCGTGGCGCAAAAAAAACAGCAATAGGCTGTGGCCACGGGCAGCAAAAGTCACGGGGGCCAAGTACGGATTGGTGGAGGCTTGTAAGACTAGTGGCTGGTCTTACTGTCAGAAGTTTTCAAGCCGCCCTAAGGCCTCTGACTTGGCTTCACGACTGCCATCTATCGACGGCAGCCGGCACCAACTGCTTAACGTGCATTGCGAAGCACGGAACCGCTCGGAAAAATGCCACTAGCGTTAGTCATAGACGGTGACCCATCCATGGACTGAACGCGCCATATGTTGCTTAACCTTAGTGATCGTTTAAGATCACTCAGGCAGCCCAGGCTATGAGCGACTCTGGAATGGACTGGAATGCATTAGGATCAGCGAAATTAGATAAAATCTGTAAGGTTTTTAGTGGACTCTAATAGCAAGTAACTCTCGTAGCGTCAAAACCTTTTAATTTGACGCCTTCCTTGTCCAAATCGAAATTGGTCTAGCCGTTCGAACTAATTGTTTTACATGAAACAAAATAACAATTTATGTAGTACTCGTTTTCAAAAACAAACCCAAACACATACACACACAGACACACACACACACACACACGACCACACACATACACACGTGTATCATAAATACGTATCAATGTCTTCAGAGTGCGTATACTGAGTTTTTTCATTCACTTTCGATAGCGAGAGCGTTTGCGATTTGCATAGGAGTGACAAAGAGACAACTAGGTGGCGCGCTTTGTCACTCCTATACAAATTGCAAACGCTCTCGCTATCGAAAGTGAAGGAAAAAACTCAGTATAAGCAAAGCACTCTGTCCTCCTTCTTCTGTCTCAAGCAGCAATGTAATAAAATAGTTAAATTTTGCTGAAGGAAGTCGCTGCTTTCATACAGATATCATCGTTCTAATCCTTTTTACTAGATAAATATTATTACTTTTCTAGCAATGCTAAAAAAATAGGACAAGTAAATTGCTAAACTTTTCTGTAACCAACTTCAATTTTGATTTATTCTAGCTCTAGAAGCGAAAAACATAACCAGCCTGTGCTCCCACAGTAGTCGTAATAAAAAAAGTTATTCGACGAATCTACCCCATATTTCACAAATTGGAAAGAAATAGGGCGTCCGTCGACAGGCCCTTTGATTCCCCCCGTGTCTCATGGGATATAAACAACAGAGTGCTACCACTTAAGCCATTTTATACGGCCAGTCGGCATCTAACAACGTTATAAAAGATCAACACTTAAAAGAAATAAAATAGATGTAGCTTTTCAAGCGAAGTGTTTAAACAAAATAAGTTTGGGGTTCCGCACCTCGAATTGAAAGACAGGAAAGCGTTTTAGGATCACTTTGTCGTCTGCGTTCGCTGTCTGTCAGTCTTAATTCAGTAAAAGAATGACTATATTTTTGTGTCGCTCCGGGATATAGGTGTAAGTTTATGTACTGTCAGTATGTCCGCCTGGGGCGTCCCTTACCAGCCCTTCCACTCACATTCGCTCGATATATTTGCTTCGTCAGTCTTTCTTCTTTCATCTTCTCCACATGTCCAAGCATACGGAACATTCTTTACTCAATTCTAGTCACTACATCCTCTTTCAGTCCACAACGTTCTCTGATCAGACTAGTATTCTGTCGTAATGATTTTTATGAAAAGCATTTTTTTTTCAGTAATTTCCTTTTCTAATACCACCATAGGACTACCTAATATCAAAAGAATACTGATTTTTAACAATCATGTAAGTTATCATTTTAAAGTGCAAGCGAGATCAGGGGAGGTAAAGCTCGTTTTAGTTATCTCGAAACCGAAACCTATTCACTGAGCCTGACATGACACAAAAAGGCAAT
Source organism: Yponomeuta plumbellus (assembly GCA_947310845.1). Taxonomy (NCBI): domain Eukaryota; kingdom Metazoa; phylum Arthropoda; class Insecta; order Lepidoptera; family Yponomeutidae; genus Yponomeuta; species Yponomeuta plumbellus. Next base: position 6,444,423 of record OX371206.1, read on the forward strand.
CCATATTTCTACGACGACGCAAGAAGTGTGAATCCGACACGCCACACACAGCTCGTTAATTGTCCAAAAATAAAAGTCTCACCCGACCCGACACTGTGGCGACCCGCAGCGCACCCTGTGTGCTCACAAAACACTGTAAACCCACTACGTGGAGAGTTTTGACAGCCGCTCACACTGGCTGGTTACAACAGCTGATGTACTCCAAGGAGACGATAAAAAACTTTAATAATATTCCCGACATCGCGGGACGGGTGTCATGAACCCATATATAAGGGCCCTCGCCCACGGCGGCTTTTTGTAGCGCTACGGCCGCGCGACGTTGGCGCGTTCGCCGCGCTACAGCCGCGATGCGGTCGCTAGCTGTGTGCCCTCGCCCACGTAACCACGCTTCTGTCGCGATGCGAACGCGCCACCGTCGCGCGGCCGTAGCGCTTCTGTCGCGATGCAAACGCGCTACCGTCGCGCTTCCAATCGCCACAGTTGCAAGATGGACTCCGTTGAGGCAACATTAGTCACGTTGTCTTTGGTGCTGCTTTTACGTAAGCAGCCGAAGCGCCGACAACGACAGCGACATCACGTAGCCCCGGCTGCCTGAGTAATCCTAAGGGCCCTCGCCCACGGCGGCTTTTTGTAGCGCTACGGCCGCGCGACGGTGGCGCGTTAGCAGCGCTACAGCCGCGCGCTTGCATCGCTACGGTGGCGCGTTAGCAGCGCTACAGTCGCGCTACAGCCGCGCTACGGTCGCGCGTTGCAAAAGCGACCTACGCGCGTTAGTAGCGATGCCGTCGCGCGTTTACGAAACGCGGCAGCGCTACAAAAAGCCGCCGTGGGCGAGGGCCCTAAAGGACATGAGAATTACTAAAGCAGAAATCAATGGAACTTGTGAACTATGTAAACAAAGCGCCATAATTAATTTTGCTTCCAATTTTTATGATTTTTAGTTGTATCATGTTCTATTCAGCAATACTTTATTGTTGAATTCAGAGATGACCATACAAAGACGAATAGATGCCGCTTACGCTGAATTACTTTTTAGTGAGCTCGTACAAATGAGGAACGAGAAAATATGAAAAAAGGTTTGTTTAGTTTTCATTGATGTCTACTTTAAATTAATTTATTTCAACGTATTGATTTGTAAAGTAACGCTCGACTCAAGCGTACTTTTTACACATCGACGCGAACAACTTTTACTATAGGGTCGACCTCGAAATGGCGAGAAAAATTATAGTACTAAATACCATATGCCATACTAAAAATCGATACCTACTAAACAAAATGTATGGAACAGCTGATATTTTTTAAAAATTTTAGTTGGTCCCATAGTAAAAGTTGTTTCTATTGATGAGCAGAATCGGGCGTTACTTTACAAAAAAACACGTTGTATATTCTACACTCGAAGGCAAACTCTGGTATCAAGTATCACTCATGTACGCCAAATTTAGAATTGCCAATGACTCATCGGTAGCATGAATCAAGAGGGATTCTTTATTCATTGACTATTTCCCAGTGACTGAGCTAGTGCTAGTTTTAGTCACGTGAATCAGATATTGCAGCTTGTTGACTCTTCACACCAATACGTTACTAGTGTCATGGTATGCTGCTACTAATGTTACTACTGTAGAATAAACAGTTCATTATTTTATTGATACTTTGTTGCAAATTTGCAATTACATAAAAAAAGTACAATGCAGCGGATATAATGCCATGTCATTAAAGATGTTGTGTAAGTGTGAATAAGCTGTTGTAATCAGAGCGATGCGCGTTGCCGCCGTTCTTTCAGTATCGCCGTTTCAATCGCTTTCATAGAACGTATTTCTATGAAAGCGATTAGCGAGTATTTCTATGAAAGCGATAAGCATTCTATGAGAGCAATGCGCGTTGCCGCCGTTCTTTCAGTATCGCCGTTTCAATCGCTTTCATAGAAATACGACACATGCACTAATTTGAGTAGTTCTCTGCTGTGAAAGAGCTGGTATTTTTGCTCACATCTCTGTACGATATTCGCGGCGTTAGGGAATGGATGACCCAAAACAACGTATGTGTTTTGATTTACTACTCTCGTCAAAGGTGCTACTTTAGAATTCGGGAATTTTAAACTTTATTCCGGATACACTTGACGTAAACCCAGCCTTACAAAAGAACGGCGTAACTGGAGCGTAGTTTATATTTATTATTGTTTTAAATTCTAACTGTCTGTCGATATTGTATTGTTACCTACTTTAATAATTGTTTCTCAAGAAAGTGGATTTATGTATTCTTTTTTGAGAAATACCTAAATATCTTAAACCTTAAACCTCCACTTACTTGAGAGACGAGCAACCGCCGACAACGCGACCTCCGGCTCTACTCACCATGATTACGCTCAGCGAATCGGAGCGAAACCAGGGCGTAGATTCTGCTAATGCATTGTAGTACAATAGAAACTGCATGAACATGGCGATTTAGTTTCATTGCCGTTTCAAGTCTACGCGAGCACGCGCACCAATCATTCTTGGCGTTAATGGTATGAAAAACACTTCACGTGACCCGACCGTGCATCCGAGTGCGTATACTGAGTTTTGTCATTCACTTTCGATAGCGAGAGCGTTTGCGATTTGCATAGGAGTGACAAAGAGACAACTAGATGGCGCGCTTTGTCACTCCTATGCAAATCGCAAACGCTCTCACTATCGAGAGTGAATGAAAAAACTCAGTATACGCACCCTGTCATCGCATTGTAATGCACTACCAGAATCGAGGCCCTGGTCGGACTCTTCCGACAAAAAGTCAAGCAAGTGTATTTGGAATTAAATAGAGTTAATTAATAATGTCTAGTTTTTACCAAAATTTTAGTTCAGTAATGGTATAATACTGTCTGTAGAAAGGGTGGAAGGGTCGAGCGGTGAAGAGAGAATACTCGGAGCTTCCAAGCGGTCAAAGACCGGTTGGCCGCCTCAGACATCGGTGGAAGGATGAAGAGCTCATCCTTCCTGGATGAAACTCTAGGCAGGCTACTGGCAGGAGACCGCGCAGGACGGCAATTGGCGACTTCTTGTATCGGAGAACACGCACTTCGGGTCGCTGAGCTAGCGCAGTATGCGTGTGCGTCATAATTTACGACATCAGAATTATGGCAAATTTAAATAGCCCATGGAAACTTTAAATAACCTGATGTCGAAAAAACTTTTCTTTACCGAAATCGACTGCGTCAAATTTCAAGTGTGCGTGGAAAATTTTACTAGTTGCAAAGGTAACACCACTATTTTTATAAATCGTATTTTTCGCAGACTACATTCAGAGTAGACCACCCGTCGGGAGCCGGAAAAACCCAGTACTAATGTCCTCTGGTACAGTTGGCACAAAGGTTTAAATTATGCATAGTGTGCTCTGGTGTAGCGATGAGGTGAAATGAGTTTACATAATTTATTACTCTTATGCACGCGTGTACAGTCGAGAGCAGGTCAACAATTGCATTTTTGCTTCAAAGGCAACCGTAAAATGAGTGAGTAGCGTTCACGCATGCGAAGGTTGATGTGTTGTCGACTGTCGTGCACAATGACAACTGGATTTACATGATGTTTTTGAAAGAAAGAAACATATTTTATTGTAGCAACAAGACACATCACAGAAACAAAATAAACAGACATGTACAGCGCCACCAAGTTATCTGTTCAGATGGACAAAATTGTAACGAAATAATAAATTGTAAATTCTGTTCCCCGTTTTTTGGTTTTATTTATTCACTTACTAAGAGTTATAGATATATTTTCATTAAAATAAAAAGACGGGTTAAAATATTCTAATTTTTCTAGGTAAATTTCTTAAATGTTACTATTAAATTCTGCACTAGCGCCGCTATCAACTGAACAGATAAGATGGTGGTGCATTAGCACAATGTAGTAACATAACAGACCAAAATAAAACATATAAATTAGGACATAACTAAAAATATAGTCTGTGGTATGTCGGGGTTGCCACAAAAAGCACCTGACTCAGCGTTGTGCTGAAGGTGTGAACGTTGCTATTATTCATTTTTATAACATCACTTTCGTATCATAAGGACTTCCGGTATCTTTCTCTTCAGGCCGATAGAGTTTATTTTACAGTGTTCAGAGATTACAACCAGATTTTTACTGAAAAAATTAAAATTCACATCGTGTTCGTTAGTCGAACTTATAACGCATTCAAATTGATGGCGTTAGAACAAGAGTGATCTATGTGATATCTTTAGATAACGTATCATCAGTTTGTTACACAATGGCATAGAAAAATCATAATCCTTTCATGCCACACTAATCTAAGTGCTCGTCAATGCTAACTCCATTGTGTGATCACGACATCTCACTATAGAATGAGCCGTTTTCAGAGAAACTAAAAAAAAAAAATATTACGGCTGTCAAACGTCTGTCAAAGGAATGCAATTTTGGACCTCAGCCCAATAGCCATGTGTGATACATAAAAAAATAGGTCTCAGCGAGCTGAAAATGTTAGTTTTTTTTCAATAAAATATAACTCCGAAACGACAAACATTTGGCTGTTGGCGTCATAGTAACTTTTGTTCAGCTTGCTGAGACCTATTTTATGATGTATCACACATGGCTATTGGGCTGAGGTCCAAAATTGCATTCCTTTGACAGACGTTTGACAGCCGTAATATATTTTTTTTTAGTTCCTCTGAAAACGGCTCATTGGTGCAGTCTGTAAATTAAAGGCATGCCAGATTGATCTAAGTAACGCGATGCACCTATATAGATCACTGTGTTGTCCCCCGACATACTAACGGAAGATATAAAAAGTCTAAATGTTCAGGACTGTACCATTGATGCAATTATAATTATTGCGGCAAATGTTTACGTAACAAATGTGTGCGAATTAAACATTTTCTAAAGTACGCGGTAGATTCGTGCAATTTTGAGTGATATTGAGATTTTATGGCGAGCACAGATCATGGCCGGAATAGACTTGGATATTGTAGAGTTCTCTCGTCCGTTTTTTTAAGGCTGGAATATTCGGCCGCACGGATTTGTATGCGATGCGCGATTGAAAAGTTGGGGACAAAGTATTTTTCTCCACCAATCCGGACTTGGCCCCCGTGGTGGAGTATGGCCTATACCTTCCTCAGGGAAGACACCCGTGCCTCTTGGTGGGGACATAATGGGCTGATGATGATGATTTCAATTAGAGAAATACAAATAGCATGATTAGAATTTTGGAATTATGAGACAGAACTAGGTTCTGGTCGTCTAACCGTCTGGTGGGAGGCTGCCCACGCTGCGTCGTCAGTCCGGGCCAAGAAATTTTCCACCCTACCGGCAGATCTCCGAGCTATACAGGGCGACCCAAAATTATGGGACATGAAGGGAAAGTACCTTAAGTTTACAGGGAAGTTTACAAATTTACAAAAAAATACCCACTTAATTGACTACGGCAGTTTCACGTATGTTTTTAGTTTGATTAAAATGATTAATTTCACGCTGTTCCTTTCTTTTAAAATACTATGTTACTGAAGAAGAGTTATTATTTTTTGGCCATTCTTTCGATTGGCATCATAAAAGTAGGGGTGTCTTTTTTTTTACATTTAGGTCGGTTCAATGACCAGAAGAGGCAAGTAATTTTTAGAAAATCTTTAAATGCAGAATTACAAACTTTTAAAAATAACATACAATCTTCTTTCAGCAAAATACCCTATCTACGATATTTAAGGTACTTTCCCTTCATGTCCCATAATTTTAGAACGACCTGTATCGCCCGCCCACTGCCATTTCAACTGCCCAATTCTTCGAGCTTCGGTTACGGGCAACTTTTAAACAAAAATCCCAATATCGATTAGCTGCCGAATGTATGGGGTCGTTTAGAATCCTTGGTTGCGTAAAAGATGTTGACTCAACAACATGGATAGAAAAAGTGTCAGGGCACTAACGACCCAGCTGAAACTCCATAAACATGAAATATTAGGCCATTCCGGCCCAGCCCTGCAAAATCATCACGTGTTGTATGTCTTTAGCCGAGAGGGAAGCTATGCGAGATGTCTATAACGTAGGAATAGAACCTCCACACAACATAAAGGACCTATACATTCAGGTTTGTCTGAAATAGACTATTCTTAATTTGCAAGGACTCCTTTGAACATCAGTTCAACAACACTTCATCATCTACTCAAATAAGCCCACATACACATACACATACACACACACACGTATATATAAAAAATACACACATACAATCACAGATCCAATTCTAATAATATGTTTAAGGTCTGTAATTTTATTTTCTAGTGACACAATTTACCACTTTTCTTTAATTATCATTATTATTATATTCGTTATTATTTCATTAATGTTATTTCGTATTATAACAGCGATTGCGAAAGCATTAGGGGGTAACACAATTTCAAAATTTGGAATATAACAGATAACGTTTTTCACACATATAAAATCTATTTCAGGACTAATGACTCGACGCTAATACTTCCAAGGTAAAAGGACCCATTACGGTCATGGTAACCCTTTACTAATGGTATTAATCGAATTTATTACGTAAATATAATTTTTGAACTAAAACTTTCGCACTGCACATAATTAACTTTATTCCTTAAACACTCACTTACTTAAATTTTCGTCAGAAGAAAACTCTTCTGTCAAAAAGTCAAGTAAGTGTGTTCGAAATAAAGTAAATATAATTAGGCACCCTTACACCCGACCTCAACAGTCTACAGCTCGGAAAGAGATCTACAGTGAGAACGTGGGCTATCGCCACAAGCCTATCCCGTTAAATATTTACTGAACTTACACCGGACGTCGAGACGTCCTAAATGGGCGAGCTAAAATCGTCCGTCTGGCGTAGGGAAGTCAAACTGGGATGCGTACTTGGTAATATGTCGCGGTTTCTGATTCCCATGACACAGGGTATACTAGTGTGAGGCCAGAAGCAATGTTTTTTTTTATACTCCCCACTGCAAGGCATATCTGAGGCCGTCTCTGAGAGAGAGTATCGGCTTTATTAATACACGTGCTCATCCCAAATAGGAACTTTTAAGCACTTAAGTATGTGATCACGTCAGACGCTCCGGTTTCCTGAAGTTTTCCTTCAATGTTAGCAAGTACAAAATGTAAGCTGCTTAGGAAAATAAGTCATTGGTACATACCGGGATTCGAACCCTCGACCTTCGGAAAAATTCAAAAATAATATTTCAAAGTAAAGTAAAGTAAAAAAAAGCCTTAAGAGGTGGCATGAGCGTACCATAAATGAAGCAACGAGTCCCAACACCGTTAAATATACAACATTAATTTAAACCTTCAGTTGAAAATCTTTTATTTTTCTCTAAATCAATAAATGAGATTTTGTAATTGTTGCATCTTGTTTTGTTTTCTTGTTGTTAGCATATTATAGTTGTGTTGTCTCTGTCTGCTATTTATGTGTGAGTTATTGGTATAGCAAATAAACTTTTCATCTATCTATCTAAATGAAGTAGATAGATGCAAGGGACTGTGAGAGATGAAAGTATCGATAGATTCGAATACTTATACCCAGCAATGGTTTACTAATGTATTGCCAAAAATCGTTTCCCAAAGTATTACTTCCCAAACTATTTTCCGCAAATTATCACTTGGCAAAAAAACATTTCTCAAAACAACTTAAAGCAAATAAACAGTTAGCAAAAGTTATTATGGCAAGTTATTGTTTACCAAATAAATACTTGGTCAAAATTCATTTTACCAAAGAGGCAACAAGAGGCAAGGTAAGAACGCATCAAAGTCGAGTCTGTTTTCGATCTAACATAGAGAACCTAACGCTCCGACGCGCTCCGCTTCGCTACGCGCGTCGTCGCACCTATATTTCTGTTGTCACGTATTCTTTACATCGCCGACCCCCCGTTCCATTATTTGAAAATAACACTTGCCAAAATAAAACGTTAGCATAATAAACGTTTGTCTTAATAAAACTTGACGCAGTAAAATTATGCGAAATGATAATTTGACCAAATGAATAAAATGCGAAATGAAAACTTGCTAAAGTTTCATTTGGGAAATGAAACTGATGCCATAAGTTTATTGGGAAGTAAAATTTGGCGAAAAATACTTTGGCTAAACGGCGGTATCCCCCAGCAAGACAGGCTGATAGGTAGGCTGATACCGATGAAATATATTTTAAATTATTCCTTAAAACGTCATAATTTTTAGTGACATATGGTTTCAAGAATATCTGATGACTGACTGTATAAAATAAAAATTAAGTATTCCAGAAGAGTAACTAATTTTCAGTTGAGAGGTGCAACTTTTTATATAGGTAGTTAAGCAAAATTATATGCTACCTACGAATAGTACGCATTGCTGTTCTTTACAAAGAACTTTTAATTCATTGTCCCCACGGTGCCCCCCACCCTTTTAGCATCTATTGAAAGGATCCCTAGATTATATTAACTTTCAAACGATTCAAACGACCTGTAAAAGTAAAAAGCAGCCATTCCGCATTCTCGCTGCATTTGCGAGCCCGCTGACCGGGCTTGGCAAAACGAGCAAAACAGCGCTGCAAGCCGGCGACTGAGCCGAAATAACCCGCGGAATGCTTTCACGATACCCGGCCGGCTTTTTACCTGACTTCGAAGGCAATAAAAGATTGTGTTTCACGCCTTAGAAGTGTATGTTTCCATGTATGTATGACAGCCGCGCGAAGGCCAAAAGGCTGGACGGATTTCGACAAAGGATAGGTGAAATTACTCGCTCGTAGCTCCGGTCGCCTGAGTGATCTTAATCGATCACGAAGGTTAAGCAACATAGCGGGCGTTCAGTGCATGGATCTCTTTAATCATCCTCTGATGACGTCACAAACACCAAAATTTTAGAAAACTATTAAAAATAGACAACGAATCAAACTCAAAAATACCGAAAGGAGTTTCTTAAAATGATCAATATTTTCAAAACAAATTATAAAAGACATGTAATAAGTGGCATAGCCAAATATTTCCACAACTAGAAAGCCTTTTGGGTGCAAATGTTTTCTAGTGGAGCTACTCTGGGAAGTGGGCTTCAAAAGGCATTTTATGTTTGTCATGAACTTAAAGTTTGATGTAACGCCGATTAGGCAATGTTGGAATATTTAATAAGAAGGTACCTAGTCAGTAAATGAAAATACGAAAAACTACAAGTGTGAAACGTTGTGTTTCGAAATCTGGCCAAATGAATGCACATTGTTAGGCTTACCGAAAACACTGATTAATCGAATTCCGGCATCGTGTTGGTTTTCCGGTAAACATTGTTTGTTAGCTAACACAATAACAATGTCAATTCTACTCGTGTAGGGTAATAAGTTAAACTGAATCTTGGATGTGTGACGTGGGTATATTACAGATGCAGAAAATTTACTAATGGATATTATTTCATAACTGCGTAATAGTTATATGTTTAACATTGTTATTTTATTCTGTATCCTATGTATAGCAATTAATAAATAATCTGTATTTTGAAGTTTCGAGATAATAGTTTTTGTTATGCAGTATGTCAGTGTATTTATTCTATAATATGTAAGTTTATATGAGAATCTATATTATGAAACATCACAATTATTATAGTCTGCTATCTTTTAGAATATAGCTCAGGCTCTAGAGTAGGCTTCGGTTTTCGCCGAAAGCACACGAGTGTAATATCCTGCTCTGTATAAAACTATTCTTGACTATTTTGAAAAGTTATGTTAAATTAAGTGTCATAATAGTTCCGATATTTCTATTACACGAATATATCCTATTCTATCCGAAGTAGCCGAGGTAATTCTAAAAGCTAACAGACTGTAACATTAGGTACTGTGTTTTAAATGATTCTTCAACATTGCCTTTTCTTACCTAAACATCAATCGATAATACTATCTAATCACTTCAGCACTAGCTTGTAAGTGAAGTGTTCACGCACTTACAGCATTCTAAAACATAGTTTGTGACGAAATAAAATAAATAAACTACTTATAAATCTTTAAATCCCCCGCAAAGTAATGTCTGATTCTACTAACGTTTGTATCGTATACCAACACGATTGCTGTTTTACCCGCATAGCTTCAGAGCTCGAAACAGATCTTTGTGGTTACGTGGACGCAGTGAGTACAGTCGTAAATTAGTTCTCAAAGCTTCGGAACCAGAAGCGACGCGTCAACTCCACGAGGCCAACTTTGGCCAGCCAGCCGCTAGCAAAGTACTGACCACCCGACATTAGTCAAACAATCTCCTACGTAAGCCTGGCAATGTATGATCGAGAGACAGCGACTCCCTCGACGCTTCGGAGTCGTGTCCGTTTAGATAGGACAGGTTAATTAAATTAAAATAGTTTGAAGTCAGCTCAGCTTGGACATGTCAACCTTATAGCGTGATTTTAGTGTGTACCGAACAGTACAGAAAATACGGTGATAATGGGTATCTTATGAGTTTTAAATAATAATGAAATTTTTGTAGACAAAATAACAAAACATAATAATGGGAGATTATCAAAAAGTGACCTTACCGTAAATATCAATCCTCTCTTGAGTTCTTGCTTCATTCAGAGGCCGTCAAAATCTGAAACAAAAAAACCATCAACCATTAGACATAAGCCTCTGTAGAGTATACTTGTTTTGTTCAGAGTCTAGCGAGTGATAGCGATTTTTCCATGTCGAAACTTTGTTTACTAATCTTGCAGATAGATAGAGAACAAAATATTAATAACAACATCAAAACACTCTAGCACTAATCTGTAGGATCTGATAGTGGGATCCTGGAGAAATCGAGTTTCAAAGGCACACTTGATGCGATTTCGGTGTTTTTATAACGAATTAACGACTCTTGCTTTCGGAAAACACAATTTGGCGGAGTCGTATTGCTAGGTACTCACGAAAAATTGTGAATTTATTTTTTTAATAATATTTGCTTCATCAACATAATTATTATCTTAGACGCTGCATGCACGCTTGACTGGACCTAGATTCTCCCAATGTATTGTTATACAATGAAAATTGCATTTCTGCGTCTATTTAATTTCATTGTCGCTTTAGATCAACACGCACATGTGTATTGGTACGTCTAGGCGTCAATGGAATAAAAAAAATCAAATTACGTGACCCGACTATGTAACTGTATAATTGAACTTTAATGAACTAGTAGAATCGAGGCCCAAATTACCATCGAAGGTGGTAATTTTGTATGAAGAAAAGTTCAGACGACTCTATTGTCATTTCTCTCGATCCTCGCTCGTTAAACTTATCGTGAGCTACTGAGCTGTGCCGCGAGCGAATATTGAATAGTGACAGCTACATAGTTCATAGTTCACATGAACAAGCGAGCGAGATGAGCTGAAGATAAGAAAGATAGATACATAATACTTTATTTGTCTCTTGTTTCGTTTTGGTTATAAAGAATATTCTTATCTTAGTAAGCAAAATATAAAGATAGCTGACCGATTTAATCTTTCCGATGACACAAACTTGGGTACTTTTCATCGTGCTTGTACTTATTTATTAATATAAAAAGAACAAGATACATTTGTTATTATAAGGCTTTACATTACACCACACCCCTGCTTGGTTTGACTCGATTCTCAATATTTTATTGCAGCCATAAGTTTGGTAGGATTTTAAATAACAGATAATGACTGACTGATGACGGGACTTATATCCCCTTCCCACATTAGCTGGATTTGTTCGGTCAGGAACATTCCTAAACCCCCGCACACAACACAAAAGGAACGAGGAATAGTGAACTTATTTCAACTGCAGGTGATCGAATGTAATAGGAATTGACCATCGTGCAGAAAAGGAATTATGTACAGTCGACAGGATATCAACCTTCAACAGAGGTCGAACGAAATAGGGTAGTTTCCAGGGTCAAAATAATTAAATTCTATTTAGTCCATATTTTAGATTATAAAAAATATTAGACACGTATTTTTTCTTTTTTCGATTAAACAAAAAATAACAAAGATATAGCCCATTAAAGTTACGTGTGACGTCACTCCGTGCTAAAAAATGCAGCACGGCGTGACGTCACACGTAACTTTAATGGGCTATATCTTTGTCATTTTTTACACATTTTACTCATTTAATCCGGATCAAATTACGTGTGTTGTTGTGTTGTGCTTACGAAAGTTTTAGTTCAAATATTTGTCATTTTTGGTTTAATTTACAAATAAAAAAATACGTGTCCCTTATTTTTGTGTAATCTAAAAGACGGACTTATTACATTTTTAGGGCAACTAGCCCATTCTCTTAGACATCCGAAAATGGGGGTTCTACTGAAGAGTAGAATAAATTTCGTAAAAAAAAAGTAGTCATAGAACGGTCACCAATTCATGCACTGAACGCGCCCTTGTTGCTTAAACTTCGTGATCGTTTAAGATCACTCAGGCGGCCGGGGCTACGAGCCATTAACATAACATGTACATAATCAGAAATCAGAAATCAAAAATTTATTTCAACGTAAAGAATTTACATTCTGCTTGTTGAATGTCAATGTACATACAGTTATGTATAATGTTAGCCGCTGCCTTGGGGCCGTCTGTAGTGGTGAAAAAGGCAGCGAAAAAAAAAACTCTACTCTGACCATCTTTTCTCAAATCACCTTAAAGCTAATACAAATCAAACTTACAAAATAATATCTTGGATATGTTGAACACTAGACACATTTATCCTCTGATTAAATTTAATATTACATACATACAATACATACAGGCACAGACATTGACTCCAGCCCAACACTAGGATACCCTGTGTCGTGAGAACCAGAAACAGCGACGTCACAAACATGTAAACATCCAAGACCTGGGTTTCTTCTTTTTTATTCTCTACATATACTATATACTACACTGTTACTATACTATATATATTGCTATTATTATTATAGATATACTATAGGTAAAACATTCACTTTTAAATTTATAGTAGTGTAGGAACGTCAAAAATGCCTCATTTTGGTGAGTAAAAAATATATCTTAACTTTTACCAAGGGAACTTCTTGTTTTAAGCTCACCCTGAGCGTGATTAAGTAGAGTGCAAGGTTGTAAAACGTTACACGCCATCGACTGTACCGGTTTGCAGTCTGCTTAAGCTGGAACGTCCACACGAGAGAATGAAAAGTAATTATTGGTAAGCCTCTTACAGAAATGAGGTTTTTAGCTTCTGAAAAGAAACTGTTTGGATCAAAATAGTTGCAGGATCTAGCCGCAAGCGTTGAATCCTAATTGGTCTCGTTCGTTTATAGTTACTTCAGAAATCAGAAATCAATAATAAAATTTATTTCAAAGTAAAGATTTTACGCTTAAAGAATCGCTCGTAGCCCCGGCTTCCTGAGTGATCTTAAGCGACCACGAAGGGTAAGCATCATAGAGGGCGTTCAGTGCATGGATGGGTGACCGTCTATGACTAACGCTGGTGGTATTTCTCCTAGTGGTGCCGTGCTTCGCGAGGCACGTTAAGCAGTCGGTGCCGGCTGCCGTCGATAGATGGCCATAGGGCGGCTTGAAAACTTCTGACAGTAAGACCAGCCACTAGTCTTACAAGCCTCCACCAATCCGGACTAGGCCTCCGTGGTGGAGAATGGCCTATACCTTCCTCAGGGAAGAGACCCGTGCCTCTCGGTGGGGATATAATGGGTTGATGAAAGATTTTACATTATGTGTGCTGAATGTCAATGTACTATGCTACCATAATAGCCGCTGCCTTTGAGTTGGATTTGTCGTGGCAGTGAGAAAAACAAATCCACTCTGACTATATGTCTCAAATCATCTTAAACTTAATACACCAGAATTGAAATATATCATATAGGTATGATAAAATTCTGTGATTGCTATAATTTTCAATTTCAAGGGCAAATGCTAGCAAATCCTGGCTTTTAAATATCGCCACGGAATGGCATGTAAGGAGTGGAACTACACAAGGAATTCCTTTGACTGCACATAAGTACTGCAGAACTAATCCTAGGTGCAATTTTTATGCCAAAGCGAAGCTCTGCGAGTGTATTTAGGAGTAAACGCTTTTTTGTTTCTAGCTGTGGCGTCGTTCATAATAGTCAGTGTCAGTTTTCAAGCTCGAAAAATGATAAACCTTCGGCTTGTAGTCCGAATAGACTCCGGTATCGAACACAGAAGAGGATCGGGTTACAGCAATAAGACACCAAGACCTTGTAGAAAATGAATGAATGAGCTCAGTACGCGCCCTAGTTAGGAAGGGTACGGTCGACAGCATGTAACACTTACGTTTTATATGCAAAAGAAAGGGAATTCTTGCATACATATACTCACGCCTGCATCCCAGAGGGGTAGACAGAGACCAGGGACTGGCTCCTGCCACGATCCTGACAAATCACTTTTGCTTCATCGACATTCATTAGTCGTTGCATGCACGTACGTCGGTTTCAGGTACTTTTTATCTTGCCCTTTTGGTCGAAGTATGTCCGCCTGGGGCGTCCCTTACTGACTCTTCCACTCATATTCGCTCGATATATTTGCTTCGTCAGTCTTTCTTCCATCATCCTCTCCACATGTCCAAACCAACGCAAAATTCATTTCTCAATACTAGTCAGTACATCCTCTTTCAGTCGACATCATTCTCTGATCACACAATTGCGTATTCTGTCATTCAAAGTAACACCACACATATTCCTCAAGGACCTCATTTCTAATTCTACTTTCATGATTCTTCTGAATTCTTTCAATATTCTATTTGTTGTTTTACAATGAGTATCATCATCATGGTCATGGCCTTTGTGAGCCAGTTTTTGAACTAAGAATTTAGCTAAGTAACTACTTAACTGTAGTGCTGCCTCATCAAATTTCTGAGAAAAGAGAGTGACAGAACGTTGCTTAAGTATTTACTTAGTGAAATTTTCAATTCAACTGGCCCTTAGGGCTCATGTCTTCTCCCACAGGGAGACAGTACAGCAGTGGAACTGTAGGTTGCTTATGGTGCTATAACGTCACTTAAGCAAATTTGGCCAAAATGAGCTGAGTATCCAGAAAAATTCCTAAAGTACGTCTGCACTTGGTGCGTGAATGTCACTTGTGTAGTACGCATAATTTCCGCGTTAGGTTAGTAGTGTCCATACGGCTATGACGCGAATCAAGGGCTCACTTGGGGAAACAACGTTTTATTGGTCAGTTGCGTCTTTTATTATTATATATACTTATACCTTTTAATTTAATTTAGTGCCATATCGTCACTATGCCATATAGTAAATAAAAAAATATATTTTTTTTTTACTACAATACTTTGGGATATTTTATTTTATTTATTTACACAATTATAGGTAGTAGTAAAGATATTATATGTATAGGTATTTTGTTTGAATCAGGAAGCATACAACATAACATAACATAACGTTTACATACAGGCACATAGATTGCTTCTTACAAATTTTAGAGGATGGCAACTTTTTAAATGCCTGTCCTGAAAATTTTGCTTTTTGCATAAATGACATTTTTGTACCGGGTGGTGCGGTATGTTGTCTAAAGCTAATTTGCTACTCAATGCATTACGCGAGAACCTACGAGAGTAAACATTGACACGAGTCCCACAATAAGCACTGCACTTTGGGCTGAAATGACAATGTCACTCATTCACTTTGTCCAATGTTTGGGTTGGTTCGCAATGAAAACGCTCAATAAGCTGTATTATTGTGGCTGGATTGCAGTGGGCACGATAAGCACGGATATTTGTTCTCGTGGAGTACTTTCGATGCTTTTTTGTTAGTATATACCTAATTCATCGAAAATGCGTAGGTAGTTTTGAATGAATTATAATAACTCCTAATATCTATTCCAATAAACAATCTACTTTTTCCCTGTGATATTCATATTTTTATGATATCAATCGTATTTAACCGATTACTAAAACAGACGGTGGTCCCATCCATCACTAAAAACGATTTTTCCTGATAAGGACTGACAGGATTAA
Organism: Yponomeuta plumbellus; assembly: GCA_947310845.1. Taxonomy (NCBI): domain Eukaryota; kingdom Metazoa; phylum Arthropoda; class Insecta; order Lepidoptera; family Yponomeutidae; genus Yponomeuta; species Yponomeuta plumbellus. The sequence goes on from OX371206.1 coordinate 6,460,302, forward strand.
CACACCCTTGAAGGGAGAAGAGTTCACGAATCAAAATACTAAACAGTCAATACCAACACTAAGACTCTACCCCACTGCAATATTAGTTTCAATTTATATCTATTCTTGGAGAAAGAAAATTTATCTGTGGAAAAAAGGCAACAACAACGACATTGATTATTCCTAGAAAAGTTTCGTCGGCAAAACAGAGACGATAAAATAATTAAGGCACACAGAAAAAAAACAAAAATTAAAAACCCTACCTAACCTAACAAACCTCCCCGTAAAGCACCTGGACCAAAGGTCCCCAGTACGCTGGCAGCATTGCCACGCTGCACCGTCAAATAAATCCTTTGGCCAAGAAATGCCCCAAAACGGCAGTCAAGCCCGCGGTCCGGGCGCCCCAAGTGCCTAACAAAAGTCTTGGCCTGTACCCCCCAAGCTCCCATGGTTTCCACCGCAAGAGGAACAAAAACGTAATTCGCCAAAAGGGCACTACACTTTTGGAGTTTGAGCCTCGCTGCAGATTCAGCCCGGGAGCAACAGAAGTAGCAGAAAAGTAAAAGGGAGCAAAAATGCACACGCAGGTCGCATCCCACAGCAAACAACGCCCCCTCTCCCAGGGCACAAGAGTGAGACCGTCTCCGGACGTTTCCATCGGAGCGACACAAGCCCGGAGGCGCTAACACACAAGGAACATCAATGTATGGTGTCTAGACCATATATGTATATACCCGTACTCCTACAATGCAGTTTCGTTGAGTTTCTTTGTGGACAAACTTTATTGCTTTATTTTTTATTTAGAAAGTAAATCTGAAATAAATTGAGTCAGTGACAAAACCAATTAGACTTTATTGGCCCATGTTCGTGATTCGTACCCACAACCTCCCGAATCTCAGGCAGACGTTTAACCCTTCAGCAACTCTCCCAAAAGTCCCAAGAAGGAAGACATTTATTATTTCGTAATGCTAACCCTACGTTTCTCAGAAAGGACTTGTATAAGAATCGTATTAACACGAGTGGGTACATTGATCGCAAAGCTATTGCTCTGAACGAGTGATTGATGGACGGAGCAGATGTCTCAATCGCTCTTGTAGTACGTTTACTAATGTACCCTTTCCAGGCAGTTGCTCAATTTCTCATTTAGTAGAAGTGTGTATGTACGTTACTGAATACTTTGTTGGCGAATTTACCATTGCTCTCTTTTAGCAGGTGTAGTGTATGCTCGAATGGGCGAGCGTGGATGTTACACCGATAAGATCGCCAATTGTGTACCATTACTTAGATATAAGAAACCTTGTAAAAAGGAGGAAACAGGAGTTTTGGAGATTAAGAAATATCTGTGTAATCTCCTGTAAAAAGGAGATTACACAGATATTTCTTAATCTAAGAGTACAGACGGCAGCCGCCACCAACTGCTTAACGTGCCTTGTGAAGCACGGAACTGCTCGGAAAATTATAGGCATTGTCTAATACTTGTTAGCATTTTTTTATTTTTAATAAACAAGCATGAAAAATCATTTAATTGACATGGAAGGGGCTCAAATTCGTACCAGCCCCTAGGGAACACAATCCTATAAGCACTTCATTTTATAAAGCACTCCTTCCTTTTATAAATCTCCCAGTCCCATTGTTCGACGTACAGAGACGTACAACAATCATTATCACTCTAATCCCACGGCGTGCGACACGAGACGCCAGATTCAGGGACTTTGCATTGTATCACAGACGTCTTGACTGTACTGGCTGCGTATTTTCAGTGTCGAACATGGATCTGTCATGAAATTACATGGACATTGGTGTAATTTATACAAAAACTTTAAAACTTTTCATTTTCGTAGTTGTAGTCACACGAAACGGGATCACAATTTAAATTTACTTATTTTTAGTTACTAAATGTACTAGGAGTATCTTTTACAATTGTAATGTTTACTATATTTGTGTTTAGGAAGATGTGGAAACATAAGATCTAAATCATTTTTAAATCAGCATTTGACGAATATGATATGTTAAGAAAGCAATATCTCAAATTCTTTGTGCAAGGATTTATATGCGTGTTACTAATTTAACGAGTACGATTTAAGTAGAAATTATATTTTAATAATAAACCACATATTCCACAGATCCACAATTGAAATTAAAAACATACCTTATTCAAAACCAAAACAAAATTTAGCCCTTACAACGCAGGGTACCTATACTAGTCTGAGGCCAGAAGCACGTATGTGCATGTATGTAAATGTTTTTTCTTGCCGTTACAAATTATACCCAAATTCGCGACCTTATTGCGTCAAAAACTAATAACATTTCACCCTTCACGCGTCTCCCAGAGCTAAGCTATCAGTGATATGTTATTCTGTTTCCCTCAGCCCAGGGGATAGGGGAAACTCCACGGAATAAGCCGAGGAGAATAACATTTACATGTTACAAGCTGGCACCGAGTGTTGACACAAAATGTACTGTATTTGTTACTGCCTAGCACTCCTTTTAATATTTTCCACAATTTTTTACGGCTTGAAGCGAACGTTCGATTTAGAGTACAACGATTTTTAGTTCCGCCTCTATTTTAATATTGAGAGTAGTCACTTTCGTAAAATATTCATAATAAGGCAAAATAAGTTTGTAAGGGTGACTTACACAAAATCACTGGAAAAATGAGTAAATATACAGTTATCCAGGGACAAACAGATAAATTGCCTGATTGATAGAGTTGGTAGTCATACAATTTGTCTATAATAGTAGCAAACGTCATAGCGCAAGACGTTTTGGACTTATTCACTGGACTGAGCTTACACATGGATAAATATATAGATATTCATTCAGACGACCTCTGTGGCGCAGCGGTAGCGCATCTGCCTACCATGCGAGAGGTCCCGGGTTCGAATCCCGGCTGGAGACAAAAAACCCAGGTCTTGGATGTTCACATGTTATGATATGTCACTGTTTATGGTTCCCACGACACAGGGTATCCTAGTGTGGGGTGAGAAGCAATGTATGTATGTAAATATTTATGTCTATGTTTATCCCTGTCAGATAACGTTTGCATAGGTAAGTCAGTCTAAGCGAATTAAGTAGAAAATATTATTTATACAAGAGTGACTAAATAAATATACAGTACGACATAAATTGCGTTGCTATTTTTGTATGAATTTTAACGTAGAGTTATGCTGCAATACCTACACAAATTATGACACAAATATTTTGCTGAAATTACAACAATAAACATGTCAACAGGGCCTCTTAATACCTAAGTCGTTCTTAAGCCTCCATTATTCAAGGACCTGAATCAGCAAAGCTTTTCTCGTTGTCACCAAGTACTAAGTATATGACACGAATAAATTGACTTTTGCTCCTCGATAGTCCCCTTGTTAGCACAAGTAAACATTGTCGATTGACATAACATAATCTTGGGACACAAATCAGTGCAATACAGAAGCTTCATCAGTGCTCTTGATCATGCAAAGCCGTATTATTTGTATAAAGCCTATACGTATATCTGTATATCTTACTGCAGGACATAGGTTTTCTTACAGAGAGGAAGAGAGATACAGATATTATGGGCTTAATTATCACGCGTGCCCACCGCACCGTATGTGCAAACCTCAGACACTCAGATTTCTTCACGATGTTTTCCTTCACATATAGCGAGTAAAACTTCACAGATGTACCTAACTAATACATTCCAGATCTACACTATTAGGTCTACTCTGTATGTTATCGTTAGTTATCAGATTTAGGGCCAGTTTCTCAATTGAGAATTTCACTAAGTAAATACTTAAGTCCGTCCGTCACGCTCTTTCCTGAGAAAATTGATGAGACAGAGTACGGTATTTGACACTATCGAAAATAAATTATTAGAGATGCTCGATTAAAACGAAAATTACAAAATGATTCGGAAAATGTATTTCTTTTAATCATTTACTAGTTATTACAACTTTTAAATAGATGAAACATAAAAAGAGTGCTCTGAAATGTGACGTCACAAGCAAGTATTTTCATACAAAATTCCGTTTTAAAAGTAACTCATTTGACATCCTGTCAAATACCCAATTACATTGTTACATAACGATATTCTCGATTCAGAAATTGGCCCTTACTGACAGATCGCGTTTGCTACATCGACATTCAATAGTCAATAGTCATACGCCGATTTGGGATACCTATAATCGTTCTTCGGTCCATGATAACTTCAAATTTACTCAACCGTCTTCACTTCTGTAAGAATCTATTGACTATTATGTAGCAGGCAAAATTTGATACGGGATCGATAGAGAACACAAGATCCGTGTACAGGACAACAACACGTTGTTTGGAAAGCTTATTTAGTACGCACTTCATTACTTACAATGGCCGCATTTAGCTTAACACATCGATGAGTGATCGCTAAGTCATCGATTACGCGTCCGATTACAATCTTCGATGGTTTTTTGTGTGCGTTCAGCAGAAACTTTGTTATCGATTACTCATCGATGTGTTCTGCTAAATGCGGCCAGAAGTCAACCGAAACCATTTTTAGGGTACCGTACCCAGGGGTAAAACGGATCCTATTACCTACTGAGACTTCGCTGTCCGTCCGTCCGTCTATCACCAGGCTATATATCTCATGAACCGTATTAGTTAGACAGTTGAAAATTTCACAGATGATGTATTTTTGTTGGCGTTATAACAACAAATACTAAAAATCAGAATAAAATAAATATTTAAGGGGGTTCCCATACAACAAACGTGATTTTTTTGCGCGGTTTTGCTAAATATACATACATATTATTAAATTAAAATAAACAAATATTTAAGGGGAGCTCCCATACAATAAGTTATTTGTTTCTTTTCGGTCGTCGACAAAACCACGCTGCGTATTGGCGTAACCAGTTACGTGGGAATAATTATTTTTCTTGGTTTCGTACCAAGGAATTCTCCTTGGTACGAAACCAGTTACGTTCTGACAGGTTTTTTTCTTCCTACGAAACCCAGTTTCGTAGGACAGTCCGGGCGCAAACTGGACTACCTCGCTCCTTGGCCCAATGTGTACAGCGGCCATCAGGGGTGCGGACTCTACTGTATGGAGTAGTCTGATTTAGCCCTTTTGTTCCCGGTATGTCACACCACCTTATGTCACACTGTTACGTTCTGGGACTTTTTTCCCAATAGATCTCATGCTCCTACTCATAACTGTCATATACATTCTTATTTTGACTCTTTCGGGTTGTCTAAATGCTTGACCTATCGAGGGTGGAACGTTACGTAATATAAGGGCTGGTCTGACTAGAACTAGAAGGTTCGAGCCAAGCTTGGCTTTTTGCGCCAAGAAGTTATTACCAGGTACCAACAAAGGCAATCAGTCTAGCTTGACCTTTTTCGACCTTGATTTCTAATTGAATCGTTTAAGTCTAAGCGAATAAATAAAAATGTAAACGCCATTCTATTCCACTACGACTTTTGTTACTCGTCACGGCATATTGTAATTAGGAGGTTCGCCCGCAAATTAATTCCTGACTGACATCCATTATAATAACTTTGTCAACTATAAAACAAAATTACAGAAAACTTGCTTTGAAAGTTAGCAGTGAATAGTACAGTCGACAACTTTGCAGTTTGTCGCAAACTCGTGACGTAACCGCTCAGGATGCCATAATATCTTCTAATATATAAAATTCTCGTGTCAGTGTTAGTACTCATACTCCTCCGAAACAGCTTGACCGATTTTGAAAGAAATTTAATATGTATTTCAGTAGGTCTGAGAATAGGTAGAATAGGTTATCTATTTTTCATACCCCTATCTGGCGAAACAACGTTTGCCGGTTCAGTTAGTGACATATAACCTCTTCAGTCCTGAGGTACACAGAAATCCATAGTTATTTTCAAGGTCAGTACTGAGGAGGATAAATAAACAAACATCAAATAAACATTTACATTCAAGCACATACATTGCTTCTAGCCCCACCTTAGGATACCCTGTGTCGTGGAAACCAGAAACAGCGACATCACAAACATGTAAACATCCAAGACCTGGGGTTTTTTGTCCGGGATTCGAGCCCTGGACCTCTCGCGTGGTAGGCAAATGCGCTAACCGCTTCGCCACAGAAATCGTCCGTACAGTCTGTTAGCTTTTAGTATACCTCGGGCTCTAGAGTAGGCTTCGGTTTTCTCCGAAAGCACACGAGTGTAATACTACTTCCTGCTCTGTATAAAACTTTTCTTCACTATTTTGAAAAGTTATGTAAAGTTATAAATAAAAATACAAAATAAACCATACCTTATTGCAATATAATCGATTTTTGCTTGCTCAGTTGAGGTATATTCTAAAAGCTAACAGACTGTACATTTTTGTATATATGGTTTTGTTTTTGGAACAATCTATAAATTTATAAAGCCTTCAATTTATAAAGTCCCATACAAGAAGTGCCACTAACTGCCAGACTATTAGGCACGTTTGCGTCAGGACAATACGGAAACGCCAATTCCCACGTCCCGCCCGATGTAAACATGACCTTAATTACCGGCTCCGTTGTAATCAATCAGTCCATTACACGTCTGAATACAGTCTGCCTTCCGCTAATGTATGAGAATCGGTGGGGATTTATATTTGTAAATGGTTATAGGGGATTATGGTTATAGTACAATCGAAAACAGCTCGGCTGTTACATTTTTGTTGCGAAGTCGCCCGTGACGTAACTAAGCTAAGTGAAAGAGTATAACAGTCTTACCACAAAAAATAAAATAAACACTGGTTTAACATGCGTTTATTTAAACAATGTCTATATATTTAATCATTGTTTAACGGTGTGTTTAGCAACCAGGCCCCTTCGTCTGTCTAACTTTAAACAGTGTCTAAGCCGTATCTTTCTCTAGGCAACCGTTAAACACGGTTTAATCGTAGCACTTTTTTTATACACGTGCTCAGCAGATGTTTTAGTTTTTTGTAGTACGACTGTAAATGTCGAAATGATATCGACTTACGATTAGGGCGTTGTGAAGTTTATAATTATATTTAAGGAACCTTTAAGGCGCTTCAAGTCAATTCAATTCTGTTTTATGGACTCAGTGCACTGATTGTCCAGTACAACCTCGCCAATATCACGTGTTAGACAATACTATAGCCAATCACAAGCAAACAAGGCTCGGCCAGAATTTTGAGCGCTTCAAGTCTGTTTTTTTTTTATTTCAAGCAAAAAAATACTGTCACGTTGACATATCAATATCAAGCCAAAGGCTGTCAAAGGCACCAATTAACCCCATTTTACTTCCAAGTAAAAATTGTTTGTGCTACGTAGGTGGTTTTTTTTGCCGCTTTGAAGCCCCGAATATGCTCTCTTCCCCGCAGAGATCGACCGGACAGAGACAAGTGGCGACTTCTTGTGTCGGAGGCCAAGGCACACTTCGGGTCGCTGAGTCAACGCAGTGAGTAAGTATGTATCTAATCGTCGAGGCCAAGCTAGAAGACGGTGGAGAGACGATCTCGATCAACATCTGCCGTAGTGGCCTGAGGTGGCCCAGGACCGAAAACTCTGGACTGAAGTGGGGGAGGCCTTTGCCCAGCAGTGGAACACAAAAATAGAGGCTACGTAAACAAAAACCGAGGTTAAAATTAACGAAATTTTTGGTTAGGATATTTCATAGACCTGCCCAAAACTAAAAGGCTTGGAGCTGCTAGGTCATCCTATATATCTATTTAATAAAGGCTCCCAAAATTACGTAACTGCCGCAGCTAGGTAAACCTTTCCTAATTAAAATAAATTAGGCCCAAGGGCGTCCTAACTAAACAAACACAAAAGAACAAAAGCAGGCATTGTTTACTTTCAATGCAAACCGCTCAATAAGCCATTACTGTATCAATGCCAGTTGCATCTTTCATAAGCTTCTGTCACACCAATATAGTCCTTAATATACAAAACACAAGGTCGAGAATTCGTGTGAAGGGTAACTAGAGGCTGCAACACCTGGACGGATGCACCTGGGCTATCCTTATTTGGGTTCGATGACTCGAATCGATAGCAGACTTTCGCTGTTTACATTACGCCCACTGTAACTGGAGGAGGAAGTGAGGAGGGAAGTATGCAAAGAACTAAGGCTCTAACAGAGAAAATGGGGTTATTTGCATCGACAGCAACTCTATTTTTATAAAAATTGTCCAAAATCTAAGATATTCTATTGAATAATTTCTTCTTCTTCTTTTTGTGGTACCATCTCCTATCGGAGGTCGCCTATCATGGCGACCACATTAAAAATATAATCTAAAAATAACTATAAAAAAAAAAACCTCGACAGAGTATTATCACTCTGAGTTAGAAAAAACTGTACATTTTTGTTGCAAACTGATCTAGAACGTTATGATTAATGTTACACTGCATTTGTAAAGGTCGATGAAACGTCGAACTTCAATATGATCTTCTTAAATACAGATAAGCAGCTAGAAATTTTCACATTTATCTACGTTTCAACATATTGATATCAAATTGTTTATAAACGGGCAGTGTGCAAACATTTCACGGCACATCGACAAATAGATGAAGCGGCCGCTGCAGCAAGAGTAGGGAGTAGAAGGGACAGAATGTAAAGGGGGGTAACGGGGCCTGCTTGATGATACAGATTGTTAGTATAGCTGTCCGATTAGATCGCGATTTTGTATTGAAATGGAAAGATAGACTGCTTTACCGTGGCATTAGGCGGGCGGTAGTGACAATCGACACCGCTATGCAAACGCAAACGTCCATAACTTCGTTGGTAAGAAAATTCGTGACTGCGATCTACAGCGAATTTTCGCTGTAGCGAATCACGTTGCAGCGAAAGCTGCCATGGTCGAGGTTACGAGGCTACGGTTTGTGTGTAGATAATTAAAAACAAACTTTTTAATTTTCTTAGGAGCCATAACAGTTCTCTGGTTTTTCTCAGGTCTTGGCTGTTTACTCGTTCTGATGTCGCTGTTTCTGGTGCCTACGACACTGGGTATCCTAGTGTGGGGCCAAAAGCAATGTGTGTGCCTGTACGAAAATGTATATGTTCACTGTAAAAAAGTAAATTAAGTATATTAGAAAATATTAAATTATTCATCATCATCAACCCATTGTGTCCCCACCGAGGGGCACTGGTCTTTTCCCTGAGCAAGGAATAGGCCATACTCCACCACGGGGGCCTAGACCGGATTGATGGAGGCTTATAAGAATAGTGGAAGTTTTCAAGCCGCCGCGCCCTAAGGCCTCTGACTTGGCTTAACGACTGCCATCTATCGACGGCAGCCGGCACCTACTGCTTAACGTGCCCTGCGAAGCACGGAACCGCTCGGAAAAATGTCACTAGCGTTAGTCGTAGAACGGTCACCCATCCATGCACTGAAAGCGCTCTAAGTTGCTATTTTCAAGATCAATCAGGCAGCCGGGGGTACGAGCGATTCTTAAAATAAAATTAAAATACATTGGTCCAGTTAAATTATACAACTGTAAATAAAGTGTGGCACCAGTCTCTGTCACAAATTTATTTATTAATGTCCCTGTCAGTCAACAAAACAGACGCAATAGTTTCGGTTAGCCGTGTTAACCCACTTTCCTGCCTCGGTTCAGAAAGAGAACAACGGAAAATTTTATTTGTGTGGATATTTCCTCCCCCACTAATCTTCCGTGGCAATTTTCCTTCATTAGTTAAATTGCCTGACTAAACTTGCGTACCTATTTATTAGTCTGGCACAGTTGGATTCGCGTTTTTAGATTGGGCTTACGAAAAAAGGTTTTTATTCGAAGCAAAATCGAATCAAGCAAGAATCGCTCGTAGCCTGGGCTGCCTGAGTGATCTTAAACGATCACTAAGGTTGAGCAACATACGGCGCGTTCAGTCCAAGGATGGGCCACCGTATATGACTAACGCTTGTGGCATTTTTCCGAGCGGTTCCGTGGTCACTTTTCGTCGCATCGACAAATAGGTTTTAAAAAAAAAGGCTTAAATCTTAACCATGCTCAAACCTAGTGTTTTCTTTGCGAAAAACGTTTCCCTCATTGGACGCTCTAGTGGATTTTTGTGTTTTTTTGAATTGTAGATTTTTTCTACATGGTTTTGATTGTCCTTTACAGGGTCATAACCTGTCACACGGTATGTAATTTAAGTGTCCTACACCCGTTGAAAGGGCTTTTTTAACTCACTTTTAAAGTGAATAGTTTTTGGTAGCAAATAGCGTGTTCTGTCATAAAACCTGTAGTTGCCGGCTCCGCGTTTTTACGGCCGCATTACTCGTAAAACAGGTGTTAAAATATTGGATATTAAGGATATTTTGTTACCACGTTATTTATGGGGTCACGCAAGGTCGACAGGGGGTGTCTAGGCAAAGCCTAGGAAAGAGCACTTTCATTAGATAAGGCTTGATTCTATTGGCCTTATTTCATAAGACAATTCGTTGCACATAGCCGATCACAGTTAAGGGACGCTCAGGAAGGACGTGGGACGAGAACAGTGAAGAGTGTCCTTTAATTCACTTTCATACAAAATATATTGAATCAATGGGTCATGGGACTGGACCAGGGCGATGGGTCTGGATCAGGACAATGGGCCGGTTTAGGGTGATAGGACTGGAACAGGACGATGGGACTGGAACAGCACGATGGGACTGGAACAGGACGATGGGACTGGACCAGGGCAATTGGACTGGACGAGAAAACGAGCTTGTCTCCTATGTATCTTAGGCACGAATTATGATCACCCCCGCTAAAATTCAATTTAATTCGGTATAAATATATTTATACACCAAAAAAAAAAAACATTTAAGGATGGATTCTCCGATATTACCACTAAATCAGGTGTTTTAAACTACATTTTACTTTCAATAGTTACAATTTAGAAACTGAAAAATTGTAAGCTATGTATATTTATTTTTATTTCTGTTAACTTAATTTATAGTTACTTCTACTATTATACTTTTTCTTACTATTATAAAACTGAAAAAAAGAAATACATTTCAATATTCTATCTAGGGCAGTCGGTCATAATTTTCGTTACTTTGTGATCACTGATCAGTCGCGTTACGAGTATGACCTGGAAGAGAATAATTAAAACTGTTATTATATGAATGGAGGTACCATACTAAAATCAGTCTCAGCTGAGCACTCTCGTGTTTGATTGATGTCGCTCCCGAACATAACATGGCGAAGATTTGTATTTCTATAAAATCAAAAACCTACCTCTCTTCCAACTCGCAACTTCCAACTGGAAGAAAATGCTGGTCTTATAGCGATAAAACCATAACACATCCAAGCCTTAAGCCACTGAAAAAATTTGAATGTTGGCACAATCATATAATTCCTGGGTTTGATTAGATAAAGTTAGGTTTGTCTCCTACTTAGGTAGATGATTGGCTCCATGTGTCGAATGACTGAACTGAACCAAAGTGTGGAATTTACTGGACTCAAAACTGATACTACTGACTAATGAATGTCGATGAAGCGAAAGCGATTTATTTGTCAGGATCGTGGCAGGTGGCAGTCCCTGGTCTCTGCCTACCCCTCTGGGATACAGGCAAGAGCTTATTTATGTATGTAAATACTGATAGTTGATTCCATATCACAAAGTAACTTAGCGTTGACAGCTCCATTAGGAAACATAGGGTTATCAGACTATCAGCACTTCTAGCACGATAGATAAAGCTAAACCAAAACAGGACGCATCGCGAGGATTTATGAGTATGTCATGCAAGTAAAATTACAGTAATATTGTTGACTTTACCACAAAAAGTGGTAGCGGATTGGTAAATCCCTTGCCTTACATTCGGAAGAGCCTGAGTTCGATTTTGGTATGAACCAGTTTTTTTGTAGCAAACACATTAATAACCGCATTAATCCGCCGTGGGGTGCCGGCTTTAGAATAGTGCCCCCCCATCTCAGCCCGTGGGTGCCGTAAAAACCGGCAAAGGGACACACCACCAGGAGGTGGGCAGCAGCGCCTTCTGCGGAAATGCTTCTCACTGCGCTCGCCAACCCGCATGCCAAGCGTGGCGAGTATGGCAAATACCCTCATGGCAGTACATAAAAAAACCAGGCCCCCAGTCCCCGGCAGCTCCGCTATTCCTGGCTACGGTAGCGGCCACGGTAACGGCGGAGCAAGGGGTGCTAAGAATCTCCGGCAGAGATCCGGCTACCACCCCGAACAGCGAAAACGACTGGCCCTGGTAACACACAACATTCGCACAATGAGGACGGAGGAAAAGCTAATTGAGCTGGAAGAGGAAATGGGTAGGTTACACTGGGATATCCTAGGGTTATCTGAAGTCCGTCGAGAGGGCGAGGACACGATAACCCTGAAATCCGGTAACCTGCTCTACTACCGGGAGGGCGAGCGACAGTCCCAGGGTGGTGTCGGGTTTCTCGTCCACAAGTCCCTCGTGAACAACATTTTGGCCATCGATAGTGTGTCGAGCAGGGTGGTATACCTAATACTCAGAATATCTAAGAGGTATTCGCTGAAGGTCATTCAGGTATACGCGCCGACCTCGTCACACTCCGATGAGGAGGTAGAGGCGATGTATGAGGACATTAGTAGGGCCGTACATACCTCGGAGACCTATTTTAATGTGGTCATGGGGGACTTCAATGCGAAGCTGGGCAAAAGAAGCGAAGGCGAGATGAGAGTGGGGCAATTTGGTCATGGGCAACGGAACCCTAGGGGACAGAGGTTGGCCGACTTCCTGGAGAAAGAGGGACTCTTTATGATGAACTCTTTCTTTCAGAAGCCACCTCACAGGAAGTGGACCTGGTTGAGTCCCGATGGTTCCACGAGAAACGAGATAGACTTCATCCTGACCTCCAAGAGACAGATATTCAATGATGTCTCTGTGATCAACATGGTGAAAACCGGAAGCGATCACCGAATGGTAAGAGGCACATTGAATATCAATGTCAAACTTGAGAGGTCCCGTCTCATGAAGTCCACGCTCCGACCTACTCGTGCCCATATCCAAAACCCCGAGAACTTTCAACTCGAATTGTCAAATCGCTTCGAATGCCTGGAAAGCGCCGCATCGGTGGACGAGATCAATAACAGGTTTGTAGAAACTGTTCGTACAGTGGGCTCGAGGTTCTATAAACCCAACCGAGCGAGCAGACCACAAAAGCTCTCAAACTATACTCTCGACCTCATGGCTAAACGTCGCTCGTTGCAACTGCAGTCCTCCAGAGATGCTGAGTCATATAGGCAGCTCAATAGACACATATCAAAGTCTATGCGGCACGATATTCGTTCCTTTAATACCGAACGTATTAAAGAGACTATAGAGCGGAACAAAGGCTCTAAAGTGTTTGCAAGAGACATGTCTATTGGGCAAAGCCAGCTGACGAAGCTGAAAAGAGAGGACGGCAGTCTAGCGTCGACCAAGTCAGAGGTACTGAGGGAGATTGAGGGCTTCTACGGACAGCTATACACCTCAGTCGCAAAACCTGTTAGCAGTTTGCACAAAGACCCAAGAGCCAAACTGACCCGACATTATACCGAAGATATCCCGGACATCAGCCTGTACGAGATTAGGATGGCCCTGAAACAGCTTAAGAATAACAAGGCACCAGGAGAGGACGGAATTACTTCGGAGCTTCTGAAAGCGGGTGGAACACCGGTACTTAAAGTCCTTCAGAGGCTCTTCAATTCCGTCGTGCTCGAAGGAACAACGCCAGAAGCATGGAACAGAAGCGTGGTGACGCTGTTCTTCAAGAAAGGGGATAACACTCTATTGAAGAACTACCGACCCATCTCGCTTCTGAGCCATGTTTATAAGCTTTTCTCGAGGGTCCTGACGAATCGTCTCGAACGCAGGTTTGATGACTTCCAGCCTCCCGAACAAGCCGGTTTCCGAAAGGGCTATAGTACCATAGACCACATCCACACGCTGCGGCAAATTATACAGAAGACTGAGGAGTATAATTTGCCATTATGCTTAGCGTTTGTGGACTATGAGAAAGCCTTCGATTCGATCGAGACATGGGCGGTGCTCGAGTCTCTCCAGCGTTGCCATATTGACTATCGGTACATCGAGGTGCTGAAGTGCTTGTACCACAACGCCACCATGTCGGTCCGAGTACAGGAGCAGAATTCGGAGGCAATTCCACTGAAAAGAGGCGTGAGACAGGGAGATGTCATATCTCCGAAACTGTTCACGAACGGACTGGAAGATGCCTTCAAGCTTCTGGAATGGCAGGAACGCGGCATCAATATCAATGGCGAGTACATCAGTCACCTTCGATTTGCCGACGATATTGTAGTCATGGCAGAGACGCTGGAGGACCTTGGCATAATGCTCGAAGACCTCAGTCGAGTCTCCCAACGGGTGGGCCTTAAAATGAACATGGACAAAACAAAGGTCATGTCGAACGCCCGTGTTGTGCCCACCCCAATAACAGTGGGGAACTCGACTCTCGAAGTTATAGACGAATACGTCTACTTAGGACATACAGTCCAATTAGGCCGGTCCAACTTCGTGAAAGAGGTCAATCGTCGAATCCAACTCGGCTGGGCAGCGTTCGGGAAACTCAGAAAAGTCTTTTCCTCCGATATACCTCAATCCCTCAAAACAAAACTGTACAACCAGTGTGTGTTACCAGTGATGACTTATGGCACTGAAACGTGGTCTCTTACCATGGGCCTCATAAGAAAGCTCAAGGTCACGCAACGAGCTATGGAGAGGGCTATGCTCGGAATTTCTCTACGGGACCGAGTCAGAAATGATGAGGTCCGTGGACGAACGAAAGTCGTCGACATAGCCCGGCGGATTAGTAAGTTGAAGTGGCAGTGGGCGGGGCACATAGCACGCAGAACTGATGGCCGATGGGGCCGAAAAGTTCTCGAATGGAGACCACATATCGGCAAGCGCAGCGTAGGACGACCAGCCACAAGATGGACAGACGATCTCATCCAAGTGGCGGGAAGACGCTGGATGCAAGCCGCTTCCGACCGGTCTTTTTGGAAATCCATGGAGGAGGCCTACGTCCAGCAGTGGACTTCTTGTGGCTGAATGATGATGACATTAATAACATTTGAATTCCCCCCTTGAAGTACCCCTCTGATGAAGAGATGACGCCCCATGAAGAATCGTTAAAAACCTTAGCAGAGGTTTGAGTCCAAGAAGATTTAGGTTGACTTGCGCTACAGCACAGAAATCAGCAATGTAATCATCATCATCATCAACAACCCATTATGTCCCCACCGAGGGGCACAGGTCTCTTCCGTGAGGAAGGTACAGGCCATACTCCACCACGGGGGCCAAGTCCGGATTGGTGGAGGCTTGTAAGAGTTGTGGCTGGTCGAAGTGAATTTCAACGTAATCTTATCTTATCTTGAGAAGTCGTGCGGGGGCTGACAAATTAGTTGGCGACACTTCGACCCAGTGGGATCTGCTGTGTCTGCCCCATGACCTTACACCTAAGTCTAATCAATGATGTACTCTACGAGGTTGGTCACACACACTGTGACGTCTACTAGTGCCGTAGACGTGGAAAATTGTGTAGGTTCGGATGGGGTGCTCTTAGAGGGCCTGATGCACTGGATTTTTTACGAGAAAAAAAACAATTTAGTAATAAAGCGTACTTATAATTTTAGACTTCAAAAAGACAACAAAAAATTGACATGACATAAAAAAACCAAAACATAAAAACTTCTTCGCTGTTATGCGATCTCTAACATCCTCCCGCCTTTTGCGAGTTGTCTATGGATCTCGCAAAACTGAATCAAAGGTCGAGACGGCTTGGCATTTTAACGACCCTGCCGCTTCTAGTTTTCTTCTGGTCTTCAGCCACCCCATCCGAGTCTTCAACAACCTCTCTCGGGTCTTCATCTAACTCTTCCTGAGTATCTTCATCTCGGACTTCTAAAGGGTAAAGCCGTTGCACTGGTCTGGTGCGAACACCATCCTTCGTTCGAACATTTGCAACCCGTGAATGTCCGTCTTTCCCAGTGAAAACCTCGATTACAAGGCCGAGAGGCCAATTGGCTTTCTTAGACTCTGTTTCGACCAGCACTACGTCACCGACTTTGATTCCTCGGTTTTCCTTCTGACTCCGACTGACTAAGAATGAAAGATATTCGTTTCTAAAACGTTGTCGTAGGTCTTCTCTAAGCTTTTGCAGGTATTGCTGGCGGATTCTTAGACCTGTGGCATCGACTTGGTCCAAATCTGACAAATCTGTGTGTGGAAGACCTTGTAAAAAACTTGCCGGTGTCAAGGGGCGTAGCGTATCGTCTTCAGCGATATACGTGAGGGGTCTTGCATTAATAACACTTTCGATGTCACATATCAGCGTTTCAAGTTCCACAAAATTTAGCACGGCGTTGCCAAGGTTCCTGCGCAAAAGTTGCTTAACGGACTGGACGAGGCGCTCCCACCATCCTCCCCACCAAGGCGCTGCAGGCGGATTGAATATCCATTTGATTTTGTGGACGTCTGAATATTGTTTGACATCGTCCCAGTTGACACTTGCTAGTAGATTCTCGGCACCAACGAAGTTAGTTCCATTGTCTGAATAAATGGTCTGAACTCTGCCTCGTCGAGCTATAAATCTTCTTAATGCCATCAGAAAACTCTCAGTGGACATTGATATCACTAGTTCAAGGTGTATTGCACGATATACTGCGCAAGTAAATAATAAGATCCAACACTTTTCTCCAGTGTTGAGAATCAGAGGTCCAGCAGCATCAACTCCAGTCACTTGAAAGACGGCTGTAGCCTTCACTCTGTTTTTAGGTAGAGGAGCGGACGCTGTCTTGTAACTCTCCACTTTATATCTTTTGCAGATCACACATCTAGAAATCATATTCCGTGCTAACTTCCTGCCACCCAAAATCCAAAATTTATTTCTCAAGGTGGAAGTCAAAATGTTCAAGCCAGCATGTAGAGTGTGACGGTGCTCCTCTTCTACCAGTCTTACCACTAAAGGATGTTTAGCGGAGAGTAGAATTGGGAGTTGGTAATCTTCAGCTTCATCGCTAAGAGTTAGCCTTGTTTTCACTCTTACCAGATTATCTATCCCCGTGTTTGTTTCTAGGTTCTTCATTCCTCTCAGCTTTTCTTTTTCTATGAAAGATTCTCTTTGAATTATCTGCAGTAGTGTGTTCTCAGCCTTGTTAAGTTCTTCTAGTGACAGCGCACAACTAGTCTTACGGCCATTTGAACGACATTGGTCGATAAATCTCAGCATCCAAGAAAAAGTTCTCACTATTCTCGTGTATTTTGAAATATTTTTGAAATTCTCAGTGAAGTTCACGACAGTGGTGTCTGCAATCGTCATAACAGTTTTAGGCGGTTTCAACTCTTCATTTACTTCCTCTTCTTTCACTGGAATTTCTAGCGACGCAGGCCATTTATCTTCAGTTTGTTTCAGCCATGATGGGCCCTCCCACCATCTGGACTCCACCAATTTCTTTGCCGAACATCCTCGGGAAGGGAGGTCAGCTGGGTTTAATGAGCCACTAATGTGTCTCCAATCTTCGCGTCGTGTCGTCTCGGTAATCTCACGAACGCGGTTTCTCACGAACACACTCCATTCTTTCTTGGTAACGATCCATGTCACCACGACGGAACTGTCGCTCCAAAAGTATGCTTTGCAGTTTTCAAGATGCAGGGCATCGCTAACTTGACTATAGAGTCGCGTTGACATCAAAGCTGCTATTAGTTCCAGTCTTGGAATGGTTATCTCCTTTACCGGTGTCACCCTTGCTTTTGCCAACACAAGCTGGATATGCACGCCGTCATAACTTTCAGACCGCAGAAAAATACATGTGGCGTATGCGTCTTTGCTGGCATCGCTGAACACGTGGAGCGAGTTTTGCGTTTCATCAATAGATTTCACCGTCAAAGTTCTGGGTATACAGCAGTCGTTCAACCAGTGGATTTCCTGTAGCCATTTCTTGAACTCTCTGCACAACTCATTTGGTAGTTCTACATCCCATCCAATATTGAGTGACCAGGTTTTCTGCAGTAAAAGTTTTGGGATAAGAGTTGTTGGGCTGGTTACTCCGATTGGGTCAAATACTCGGTTACAAACAGACAAAAGCTCTCTTTTGGTAATGGGATCCTTGCAGTTTTTCACAGATTTCATATTGCACCGTAGTACATCTTTCTCCGTGTCCCAGATCATCCCAAGTACCGAGAGTGTCGCTTGCCTTTCAGTACCTTCACATTGTATTGGAGCTGTCACCCATCCCCGCAATTCAAATTTCCCTTCGAGTGATAACTGTTTCGCTTCGCTTATGAACTTCTCAGCTTCTCGTTGGCCTGGTAGACTAGCAACACAGTTGTCAACGTAGTAAGAGTTCTTTAGTTGCTCGGCAGATTTAGCGTATTTCGAAAATGTATATCTCTCCAGGTGGTAGGTTAGTGTCGCTGCCAGCAGGAAGGGGCTGCAAGTCAAGCCAAACACCACTCGACAATACCTGTAGACGATGATAGAGCCTTCGTCGGTCCACCACAAGAATCTGAGGTAACGTCGATCTTTGACAGCAATAGAGATTTGCAGGAAGGCTTTCTTGATATCTGCAGTGACTCCCACAGCGTGCATCCTAAACCTGGTGAGTAATATAGGAATTAGCTCTAATAAATTTTGCCCAGTTTCCAAACACCCGTTTATGGAGTTGCCGTTACGATCCTTTGCAGAAGCGTCGAATACGGGACGTACTCTTGTAGTCATGCTGGACTCTTTGATCACCGCATGGTGGGGTAAATAGTGCCCAGGTAAGTCCACATCAGGCTCTTCTTCGATTATCCCTAATTCTAGCCATTCTTCGAACACCTTTTTATAGTTCTGTAACTCGTTCAAGGATATCAGTCTTTTCGATGTAGATCGTAGGCGTTTCTCTGCGAGTTCTCTGTTTTCCAGAAGTTCCAGTCTATCTATCTTCCAAGGCAATTCCACTTCGTATCTTCCTTCTTCATTGATAGAGACTCTCTTTTTAAATTCTTTCATGGCTTCTTCTTCTGACTCTTTCTTGAGGACTCTTTCTTTTGGCTCCTCGATCCCCATGACTTCTAGGCTCCACAACTGGCTGATATCCATGGTCAATCCAACCATAACTGTAACAGCATCATGGTTCGTGGCTACAATGCCTTGCAGCGTCCAACCTAACTTCGTCTGGATGGCGTACAAATCTCTGTCCAGATGAATCATGGAACCAGTTGCAATTTTTCCTGCGTAGTCCGCACCAATAAGCAGTCCTATTTCTGGAGTCTTGTCCCCAATATCGGTCAGATTTAAGCCTTTTCCTTTAATTTTCTGACAAATCGCTGTGTCAACATGATTGACGCGTGGGATGTAACCACAAATTATATTTTTGCCTAAGGCTGTCATCTCCACTTTTACATCGCCCTTCATGTTCTTGACTGTCAACTCATAAACCTTATGACATTCTTCTTTCGTCTCAACTGCTCCAAAGAGACAATGTTTCAACCTCTCTTCTCCTTTTGGCTTTAATCTGAGGCTATCTATTATGTCTTCTTTAATATAGGACCTCTGGGCTCCTGTGTCAATAAACGCTCGGACTGTTTGTCCATTAATTTTCACAAGCAGCGTTTGTAACAGGGTAGTCCCGTTAATTTTATCAACATTTGCTAGCGTTTCTCCTTGCGGCTTGTTAATGTCGGGGCACAGCAAAATTGCGTGTTTCTTGTGACAGATAAGACACTTAGTGAAAGATTTACATCTTTTGCTGACGTGGCCGATTCTCAGGCAAACCGTACAGGCTTTCTTTTTGTCTACTAAAGCTTTTCGGTCATCAAGAGACATCTTCTGGGCCTTGTAGCACTCGTAACTGCTATGTGTGGTTTTATCACACCATAAGCATTGAGGAGTCTTTGCTGGGGCGGAAGATGTTGATGGGGACGTGGAATTAGCTTCAGCAACCAAACAAGCTGCGGTGGGGACCTTTGCCTTTGACGTCTCTCCGCTGCCTAGGTCTTGGCGTGTAAGCTGGATACGTTCCTCGCTTTCGACTTCTAATTTGATGAAGTTGAGAAGGCTTTTTAAGGGATCTGTGCTTGTGCTTTCTGGATCAATTCTTTGAAGCCTCTGTCTCTCCCACACGCGTAACATCTCGGCAGGTAGTGCAGATTCTACCAGCGGGTAGAGCATTGCAGCATATTTTTCACTAGTCACCCCAAGGAGTTCTAATGCTCGTAGTTGTGTTTTTAGTTTGTCGTACAGTACAGACAATTTCATGGGACAGTCTTCTTTGGTCTGTCGTAAGACTAATGACAAGAGTTCCCGGACGTAAATTTCGACCAACAGCTCGTCACGTGCGTACCTGGTTTTCAATTGTTCCACGGCTTGTTCATAATTCTCACCGCAGGGGGGGAAACTTTTCACCAGGCTGAGGGCTGGCGAATCTTCGGTCATGCTCTGGATCAGATATGCCATCTTGTCATCATCATCCATGTTGGTATCGGTGTGGATTTTCTTGAATGACGACCAAAACCCAAGCCAGTTCTTTGCATTTCCGTCGAATTTTGTCAGCTCTAGCTTTGGCAAGCGAAATCTGCGTCTGTCTGTGTTGTCAACACTTTTTGCCGATAAGCTATCATACCTGGATTCTGCGTGTTCCACTTTTGTTATTATCTTGGAGCATTCGTGTTCCGCTCGAATCCAATCTTTCCTATAGTTATCGACTGTATCGTAATCGATCGCACTTAGATCATCCGTCATCCCCTCAGATCGCCACTGTTCTTGGATACGTCTGTCGACATCAAACAGATTATCTGCCATCTGAGATAAAAACGTGAAGGATACTTTTAACGCGTCGTAATTTTGGCCATCCTTTTTATAAGCGTCTAAAATTTCTAAAAGTTCATTTTTCGCCTTTGTGAATCGCCTTCTAGCTTCTGTACGTTCCCTCTTAAGGCACTCCATATCATACAAGTAACGGTCGCCAGATGTGACGTCTACTAGTGCCGTAGACGTGGAAAATTGTGTAGGTTCGGATGGGGTGCTCTTAGAGGGCCTGATGCACTGGATTTTTTACGAGAAAAAAAACAATTTAGTAATAAAGCGTACTTATAATTTTAGACTTCAAAAAGACAACAAAAAATTGACATGACATAAAAAAACCAAAACATAAAAACTTCTTCGCTGTTATGCGATCTCTAACACACACCCTTTAGGTTGTGTGTGACCAACCTCGTGGTCACACACAACCTAAAGTCCTCTGGTTTGGGGTAAGCCATTCGCAGAAGACGTTTCTTCAACGTAAAGAATTTACATTCTGTTTGATGAATGTAAAAGTACTTATAATTTTAATGTTAGCCGCTGCCTTGGGGCCGAATGTAGTTGAGAAAAAAGTAGCGAAAAAAACAAATCTAATACATGAGTTGGTTTGAATGTCCATCTAAGTAAAAGCTAACAAGAACTTTCGTTCTGTTGTATTCTTCAATGCGTATCGGTGTAAGTTCTTCTAAAATATTTGTCACGGATGCAAAGGCCTCTGATGAACACAGAAATTATGTCGTTAGCAAAATCGTCTCTAACTACTGTTAACTTGAACGAATGGCCGAGCACTTTGTGCTCAGTTTAAGAAAACCAAAACAAAACGAGGACACCGACCACGCGGACATTTAAAAAACAATTTGGACCATCCGTATTAACTTGCACGCAATAGTTGAGGTGAAAACGACTGCGGTGTGTCTTGAACCGCTTTGGGGTAATTAGCACGGTTTCAATCTTACGACTAATCTGTTCCGAAATTGCTTGACAACTAACAAGAACATTATTTGTCACAAAAACCTAGAAACAAGTATCGCTATTATAACTTGTGAATATTCACTGTTTTACAAGAAATCAGTTTAACGTCATCATCATCATCATCACAGGCCTTCGCGTCCATTACCGACGATTCAAACAGTGCCTAAGGACATATATATATCCTCCTAGCCGTGTTCGGCCATAGCGACCGTAGCCCTCTTCTATGGAAGTACATGGAGCCAAACACTTCAGAATGCAGAAAGAGGCATGTCTACCCTTAAGAGTTGGTTAGACCGAAACCTCCTCACTCTCAATCTGAAAAAAACTAAATTTGTCTGCTTCCATAAAACGAGTCATACAGCTCCAAAAGGATCTAACTCAATTAAAATTCATTCTGCGTGCACCCAAAGCGGCTGTAACTGTGAATCGATCACACGCACCGAAACAATCAGATATTTAGGCGTCGAATTGGATGAACTCTTGACCTTCCACAACCACATTGGCCACCTCGCCCACCGTGTCAGAAAAATAATACACGTCATGGGCCTTCTTCGCAACTCGGCAGACTCAAAAGTGCTACGCTTGGTATACACAGCGCTGCGTGAGTCTATCTTATGTTACTCCATCACGTCTTGGGGAGGCTCAGGAATTACGTCAATGATTGTTGCTGAAAGAGCCCAACGCGCTGTACTAAAGAAAATGCTTGACAGACCGCGATTGTACAGAACTGCAGCTCTGTATGCAGAGGCTAGCGTTCTCAACGTTAGGCAACTTTATATTTATAAAAGCACAATCGCTACACACCGAAGGACCCTAAGATCTCCCCAGTACCGTTACTTAATCAAGAAGCGCGTTTATAAACTCCCAATACCACATATTAAGTCCACTTTTGCTCGTCGTTTTCCGAACTTCATACACCCTTTTGTGTGTTTAAATGCGACATAAAAAGCTGTACCGCATGGGAAGCCAAACAAACTGTACAAAAATGGCTTTTATCACTGTCGTACACAGAAACTGAAAACTTATTAAAAGTAATTTCCTAACACAAATGCAACATGAAACTCAATACTTTCTCTCTCTCACACACACACACACACACACACACACACACACACACACTCACACACACACACACACACACAAACACACACACACACATACCACGTAATCCGCGAATGTGGGTATTTTAACTAATATCTACATTCATGGACTGGGTACCTACATTTTTTGTCAAAAAACTAAACTTTTAATTT
Source organism: Yponomeuta plumbellus (assembly GCA_947310845.1). Taxonomy (NCBI): domain Eukaryota; kingdom Metazoa; phylum Arthropoda; class Insecta; order Lepidoptera; family Yponomeutidae; genus Yponomeuta; species Yponomeuta plumbellus. The sequence continues at coordinate 6,483,211 of OX371206.1, forward strand.
TAACTTCCTTATCATAATAATAATATATGTTATACCTGCTCCTATGATATAAGCACAATAAAAATCATTTTAGCAACTATCTCCCCGACTACCACGATTCAGGCTCGACCTTGTGTGGTAGTCACTGCGCAAACTTATGTATACTGTAACAACTATTTTCTGTCAATAAATTTTATTTTATTTTTTATTTATTTATTTTTACTTTTTTGAGTGACTGAAAAGTCCAATTCGAGAGCGGCAGCCCCTACCGCATGTAGGACATATAAAGAGAAGGTCTGAGTGCTTATACTGAGTTTTTTCATTCACTTCCGATAGCGAGAGCGTTTGCAATTTGTATAGGAGTGACAAAGCGCGCCACCTGGTAGTCTCTTTGTCACTCCTATACAAATTAAGACGCTCTCGCTATCGAAAGTGAATGAAAAAACTCAGTATAAGCACTCTGGAGTCGGGGCATTACGGAATTAATGTACACAAAGGAAAACACAGATATTTCTTAACCTAAAAATATTGACCGCTATCTTATTATTAAAAGTGATCTTTTGTAGAGATAAGAAGAAGAACCAGTGGATGGACTGTACTTAACAGACAGGATAAGGAAGGAGGTAGATGTATGTGATTTGTCATTAGTTGCTTCCCTAATCATTTAACTTCTCTTCTTCGGTCGTTTGACTCCTACGAGAGAAACGGGCCTCAACTACTGAATTTTATTTCCGACTGTGCAATCAGGATTTCTGCATGTTATAATTTAAGCCAAATCGTCCCGATCGACTTTGCCTTTGACCGCCCTCTGTTTTGTTTGCCCAATTTTATGTTGACATACACCTTCATAAGTAAAAAGAATATTTTTGAAAAAACAAAAGATTTCTTTCGCTGGGATTAAGAAAGAGAAATATCTATATAATCTAAATATATAAATATAATATATAATCTGAATCTGAACCAACGATTTTCACGAAATTTAGTATGCGGGTGGTTTCGGGGGTGATTAATTGATCTAGCTAGGTTTAATTTGTAGTACCTGGGTGACTTTTTTGTAATATTATATTTTTCGTGATTTTTGGAATAGTACAGCGGCCAGCAAAAAAGGCATTGATGGATGAACGTGGAAATGTGGCTCGAGGCGAAGCCGAGCATTGAGCATTATCCTGATAAATTTTCGTATTTTTATTAGAAAAAAAAAGTACTTGGTTACGAATTTGGTGCGTTGATAAAGGGCTCCTGATAATAGGTTTTCACAAAAAAAGAAGGAACTTGAAAAAAAAAAGGTCAAGTCTCGAACAAGGGCCTTCTGTTTACGGTATGTTCCTATTTCCCACTTAAGCTATGACAACCTTACAGATCTTTGCGAAAATTACCTTCTTGTAGTGTAGCAGTTATTTCTTTGCCTTAAAACACGGTTAAAACGACGTTTTACAAAAATGTAATTTTTGCATTAATCTGCAAGGTTGTAATAGCTCAGGTGGGAAATCGGGCGGTCCGGAAATGAAAAGACCCCGGCTCAAATCCCAGTTTTTTTATTTCTTTTATTTTTCAAGTTCCTCCTTTTGCGAGAAAAAAACTATTATTGGGAGCTCGAAAACCAGATTCCAAAAAAAACTGAGCTAAGCTTGATCATCCAGGTACCTACTATTTATAAAACAAGTAATCTCTAAAACACGTGTGACAATGTTTGCGTCAGCAACGGCTATTTCAGATCCAGTTTGTTTTATTCATATTCACTAACACATCCTGAACACAATGCGTCATAATAATGGCGCCAGTCATTAACGATTAGGCGCATCCGGATTGACTGAACTCGTAGGAAATGAGTTTCAAAAGCACATCGAGAATAAAGCTAATGAGCTTTTAAAATATGTTACAGGTAAGTATTCCTGTACTCTTGACGGTAATTGAGCCATTTTGCGGTTCAAGTGAAGACTTTGGTGCTTTTGAAAGAAGCTTTCACTTCTTTAAAGGCCTTCCACACGATCGGAAAGATTCTCCGACCAAGGTGACATTGGTCGGGTTGGTGTAAAAATTTCACGTGTGGAAGCCGGTTGTCCAACCAAATATTGGTCGGAATCCAACGGCCTTGATCGGAAGCGCAGCCATCACAACACGCTGTGTTGGCGGTCGGAATGGATCGTGTGGAAGGCTGTCGTCCGACGCGAGCGCTTCAGTGTGCCGTTGGCCGTCGCTGCGAGCGGATGTATGTCTGTGACAGTAAGTTCTAATTCGGTAGTTGACACGACTAACTATAAATTACTTCATATGCCCGATTAAAACAAAATATTTCGGGAAATATATCTTTTTCAGTTAATTATTAGTTATTACAATTGTTAAATAGAAGAAACATAAAAAGAGTGCTCTGAATAATGACTTAATAATGCGGTATTTTCATAGGTACAAAATTCCGTTTTAAAAGTAATTTAATTGACATTTTGTCAACTACCCAATTATGTTTCGAATTATGGTTGGAATGGGTTCGCATTTCGAAAGCCGCGAAGGGGAGGTGTTGAAGGAATTCATATCAATTTACACACAAAATAACATTTACATACAGGCTTGCATTTACATACATCGCTTCTGGTCCCACACTAGGGTACCCTATGTCGTGGAAACCAGAAACAGCGACGTCATAAGCATGTAAACATCCAAGACCTGTGTTTTTTTTTTTGTACCTAACCGGGATTCGAACCCGGGACCTCTCACATGGTAAGCAGATGCGCTAACCGCTGCGCCACCGATGTCGTTTCGTACAGTCGAGAGCACATCATGGTATACACCCATGCACTCTGCCCCGTTGCATTACGGGCGACTTTGCAACTCAAATGTGAATGATGACGTGCTTTCGACTGTACGTTGTCAAGTTGTCCGACCGTGTGGAACGAATTCCAACCCGACCAAGGCCACTTGGTCGGAGAGTCTTTCCGATCGTGTGGAAGGCCTTTTAGGCTCATATTTTCTGAACAACGAACGAATTATAAGGTCGTAAACCATAAAATAAACAGAAGTGACCAACCGGTACTGCAAGAAAAAAAACTCTTAATACAAATTTTATAAACTCTTTATTCACGGACGTTGACGTTGATGAAAATTGCTTAATTGGCTGTTGTTAACAGAGCTACCGTGGTGAAATAAGAATGTAAAATATTTATTTGATAGCTACCTTTATAGTGATAAGTGATGGTGATCAAGTAAATCAACATCCTGTCGTCAAAACAGCTGGCAAAGACCTTCCACCTTATCTTAAGAGGTTGATAGCACCCAGTGATACTAAAGTGCGACGTGGAAGTAGTTCAAGAGTATCACGGTGATCCCTACACACGTACGGGTTGCTATGCAAAGATAGATCACCACTCGCGTTACTAGCATAATACTCCTTACTACCTACTTCATAAAGTCCTTACAAAAACGCTTCCTCGCCTTTTTTTTAAAAGGTTTCCCGCGCGCGGCATTTTTTCAATCCTCAGCTGGTCAGCATCAAGATAGACACGACTAAGGGCCATTCGGAAACTGTCTTAATTAGTCTGCGCTCCGATATCACGCCCCGATACTAAAAGGCGTACGAGGCAGATTTTTCACGCGATATTGCAAGACTAGTGATCTTGAGAATAGGGGTCTAAATTGATTCTTCTGACTGAAATGCATTGTAGAGGCAATGAACGTTGGAAAGTGTCCAGTCTTATGCGATATTCACACTTATGATTTGCAACATAAGGACAACAGTGGGTAGTACAGTTTGGGTACTTGGGAAGGAAATATGGTTGATTATTTGAGGTTGATCTGAATCTCCTTGTGTATGCTTGAGTTGGCATCGTAAGGAAGTAGCCAATTTGCAAATAATTGGATGTACAAAATGTTATGAATGACGATGCGTGCGCGCATATACCTACAGTCGGTGGCATTGATAGACAGCTAGTCGTTGCCAGCCACTTCATTCGCGTAGGTATTTTGTATTAGTTATTCCACACTATCATCTATCTCTAACACAAATTTCATCCATATCCATATAGGCGTTCTGGCGTGATTGACCTACAAATATCCATCTATCCAGACGTGAGACGCAAGTTCGATTCCCAGTGATTTTTGATGTTATAGTAGCAATACCACTTGCTACTGAAGGAAAACATCGTAAGGAAACCTGACTATCTGAGCTATTCAATACTTCACCCCATGGATTTAATTAAAGAAAGAAAGAAACATTATTTATTGTAGCAACAAGACACATCACAAAAACAAAATAAACAGACAAGTAGCACAATATAGTGATACAACAGACAAAGATAAAACAAATAAATTAAGACATAACTAAAAATATAGTCTATACCACAGACTATTTTTTAGTTATGTCTTAATTTTGCCACAAAAGGCAACTGACTCAGCGTTGTGCTGAGGTATGAACCCTCAGTACTGATTTTCAGTCAGTGCCCACGGTAACTGACAGTGTCGGTGATGACGGAGTGCGTGTCGTGGTGCATTTAGAAATAGTTTATGACAAATACGATAATATACTTTCAATAAAGGAAAAATATATTGTCTTAAATACTTACATAATTTACTTATATTACATGAGGAAGACCATAATAAACTAAATCCAAGGAGTAAATATAAGTGAAGTGATAATAATAAGAAAAATAGATAATTAAGGTGATTAAAGGCCATCTCTCTCTGAGAGAAGACCTGTGCCCCGTAGTGGGACGTCCATAGATTGTTTACAATCACAAAGACTTCCCACTTGTCACGATCCTGACAACCCTCTTTCACTTTGTCAACATAAAATTTTATCTTGACATTTGATACATCCCCCGTTTGGTCGAAATAAAATACGTGAAAAGAAACAATTCTGCCTCGCAACGTGAACGGAGCGATGTCCTTTCAGAGACCGATTTCTCGTACAGTTGAAATATTTATTGGCATTCGTAGTCAACAGAAAAGAAAACCTTGCTCGATATCGTAATAGAGACCAATCAAAGTCGTGCAGAAGTACCACCGCGTATTAAACGGTGTTTCAGATATGTAAACAAAGTCGTAACATAATAATAGTAATAATGCAGCCTATATTCCATTCCACAAAACGAGCTCCGAAACAAAATCGTCGATGTGCGCCCATTGGTTAACTCGGTGGCATCGGCAGTCTTGCCCCTTTTAGCTACAATGATGATCGCACTGGGTAAAAAATACCCATGTACAAAATCGAAGATTTTAGTGTTATAATAGCAGACTATGTTCAAACATTTATTATAATATAATGAGTGTTTAAATAAAACCAAAAAAATGGCGGTAAATTTGCAGGCCTGGGTAAATTTTACCCTTTTTTTTTTTTTTTTTGTTAACGGGGTGAAATGCTTTGTGCACCATAACCGCCACCCTTGGGGGAGGGCGACGGCCGTGTGTTGGACTCTCCTCTCCTAATAATAGGAGAGGCATACCTCCTAAAACACCCCGGGGGCCGTCCTGTCACTCGTGCAATGGGGCGCCGCCGGATCTCGCTTGTGGTAAGCCACAGTGCGAATGCTACAGCGGCGCCCCGGCGACGTCCCCAACAACGGCGACGACAGGTCCCCCAACCTGCCGTCTGTGACCCTCCCTCAACCTCCTCTATGCCCTCTGCTGAACAGAGGGACATAGAGGAGGGGCCCCACCGTGTGTTTTTTATAGAGGTTGTCTCCTCGCGGCCCGAAGGCCCCCGGCCCCACTCAGTGTGGGGTTACGGGTGCGGGGCCCATAGTAGACCCCGCGGGACATCCAGCAGCGCAAGCCACTGGACGTCTCCCTCCCTCTGGTTTTGGTCCGCGCCAGCCGAAGCCGGTACCCCCCATATCTGGAGGGCGTTCCCCTATCCGCCACCCGGGGGACGCGTCCGATGGAAGACCAGAAACTCCACACGGAGGGTAAATTTTACCCTACGCGAGCAGCGCCGAGTTAAGGCGCGTGACCTTCAATAGCCACTGTCCTACCCTATGAAGCAGATCGTCCTTGACTTTTCGCTTATCTCTAACCGCGAGCTTTGACCAATAAGATGCGAGTATTTGGTTCCCTAGGAGTGCGACTCTTTGAACGAAGTATAAACAGGTTTACTTTTAAACTGGGCAATGTTTTATAATTAAAAACCTATTAATTTAAACTAAGACTTTGTGTTTTACAACAAAGTTTAAGAGTTTTGCTCAAATTTTTGTTGTACTAAATTATCCAGATGTTGATAATTTGATTAAATATGCGCTTCAAGAGTAGTTTATATTATGTATAAATATATATATACTAATAACCTAATAAACTCGGCAAAACGTGGGTCCAGTTCTAGAGACTGGTGCCTCTGCCTACCCCTTCGGGGATAACGGGCGTGAGTTTATTATTTATTTTATTTATTTATTTATATATATATATATATATATATATATATATATATATATATAAATTATTAATAAGTAACTTCCACACAACACAATAACTCGACCTGGTCCCAAACTAGGATACCCTGTGCTGTGATAACCCAAAACTTTACTATAAGTATTTTTACAGATAGGTAGATATATAGAATATTCTTTATTGTATGTACACCAGGAATTACAGATAATTACACACTACACGACTTTTATAACTCGATTTTACATAATTTACATTATATTTGTCGTAGCTAGCTGTCCAAACGGACATATTACATGATAGTAGTGTAATGTTGTATATTATGCTCTGTGGTAGTAGGTATAAGCTTCGATCCAAACGATTGAGTTATGTCTTCTGTTACTTTTCTATGCTCTTTCGGAACTCATTGAAATGACCCTTATTCTCTTAACGACAACATTTCGCAGTTAGAAATGTGCTCGCCCTTTTAAATGGAGGTTTCTGCGAGAAAAAAGAACTAATTTTATTTTTTTAGTCCCTTTTCGTTGCGTACGGTTGCCCGGCATTTGGTATCTATTATTGTTGACATTGCGGTACATTACGGGCTTAAGAGAGAAATTTAGAACTTTACAACGAGTAGCTGACATGACAAACGAAACAACCATAGAAATTGTTTGTAGGAATTATAAATTTTAAAACAAAAAATGTGTATAGATCACCTTATCACTTACGGCTGTGGAAAATAGATAACAACCTATTCTCAGACCTACCGTATATAAATACCAAATTTCATCAAAATCGCTCATGCCGTTTCGGAGTATGCGCACTAACACGGCGACACGAGAATCTTAGAGGTTTTTAGATCGGGACTGGCTAGTTCTAGCTAGACCAGTATCAAGCGCTAAGGTAAGTAAACACCTCAGATCCGACGAATATATTATCCTCTCTGATAACGTATATAATAAATTCTCGTATTATGTTTTACAAATGGTTTAAGGTTTTAATAAAGTTGATGAAGCGAAAAAGTTTAGTCAGGGTCGTGGCAAAAATATCAGAATCGGTCTCTACCCCTCCGTGATATAAGCGTGAGCTTATGTTATGTTGTACAGTTTTTCTCTGTTAAAATTACCTTTGATTTTCGTCTTTCCTCTTCCATAAACCTGTTATTTTTTCAAAATTATTACTGGATAAAAAAATGAAAGTAAGTAAAAATGACGAAATGACATACACTAGATCTATACACTCATAAGCTCCCGCCTGTATCCCAGAGGGGTAGGCAGAGACCAGAAATTGCCATTTGCCACGATCCTGACAAACCAATCAAGTAAAAAGAAAACCCAAGTAATTTCAATGAAATCACCGATACAATCAAAGGTCGTGATTACTCGAAATCATGATATCGCAGCGCATAAGACATAAAATACGTTGTAATCATACGTGAAAGAGGTTTACAACAGCAAATAAAACAAATAGTCCATCATTTTTCTAACTACACTTAAATGTCGATTTACTTGCTCAATGATTTGACAACATCTGCTATCTTTCTCCATGTTCCTTAACATGAACGAGACAGCAAAAATCGTAAACATAACCATAACAATAAAATCCCGAGCGAAAGACCTTTCACTTCGATTAAAGCGTCTTTAAAGTCGAGTTTAAATATGAACCTAAACTGACGCAAGTGGGACCTAACCGTATCTAAAACAAGATGTTAGAGTCAGGGTATTTTCTTCCTCCAGTATTATTAGACACTTAAACTTTTTCGTCGTTTATGTTAGTGCGCTTTAGAAGCAAGTTTCGCTCGTACCTGTACGTGGAAATACAAAATATTATAAACTAAGGTACAGTCTTTTTTTAACTTTACAGTGTTTTGCGACGTAAGTAGATAATAGTGTTTTGAAATAAAACTACAGTGGTTTTCCGTTGCAGCGACTATCGGTTTTCTTTCGCTCTCTTACATAATTCTGTATAGTCATGAAAACGAGTTTTTGAGTTACCGTTATACAGTAAAGGATAAAACACACCAACGCGGTCGCGATGGCGCAAGCACATGCGATAGCTTCATTCCAATAAAAATACTAACTATGAATTAAATACTAACTCTATTTAATTTTAGGGTTCCAAACGACAAGACAGGCCTTTGATCAGTTGAGTTACGACCTTGAAAAAAACAATTGAAAAACATTATTATGGTAATTCGAGTGGCCTGACAAAATTCTACAGGTTGAATACAGTTACTAAATATTCGCGTAACAACCTACACAATATTCTATTCGCTTTTCTCCCATCACACTCTCCCGTCGTGGGTTTTCCTGCAACGAGTGATGGGAACGCAGTTGTTAATCTTCCAAAACCCCGTATTTCTTTTTAGGAAAGAATGATACCCAATCTAATTTTGCGTCAACTAGTATATTGGACGAGAATACCTGGTGCCTTAGCTCCGCGGTCTCCATCAAGTAGAAAGTATCATATTTCAAATGTCAAAGGACGGTAGATGGCTGACGACCGTCACTTTTTCCTGCTATCGGGGGACACAATTTCTAAATGTAGGTACAGAAATGGTTCGTGTCGTAATAGAGTTATTTGTTCCATCGAAAGTGTTGTAATATTGATGTCAGCGAACTTGATTGAATAGTTTCATTCAAAATGTGTGAAAATTAACAAATGTTTTCTTTTAAAGTTTTAAAGATGGCCATCATCGAATCTATACATCGATAACTTAGGCTCTGATGTAAGGTTAAGATAGATAGATAACACTTTATTGTACATAAAAAAGGAAATTACAAATTAACAGGTATTTCTTAATCTATGAGTAGGGTAGACCGGGGATAGTTGACTAATTTTTTACTAAATCAAATAAATAAAAAAAATATTTTTTGTGTTTTCATCCATACAGACAAAAAAATCGCATTAATGGATAGAAGAACTATTAAACTAATAAAAAACAACAAAACATAGTTCATTATTAAATATCATCATCATATTTAAATGCATTTTATAGAACATCAACTCTTAGTCAATCTACCCCGGAACCGGGGTAGATTGACTACATGCCCGGGGTAAGTAGACCTACGTATCAATAAGCAACAAATTATGAGAAGAGTCAAGTAATAAAACACTATTTTTAATTTAATTGAACTTTTATTCAAAAACAATTATTATCAGGTACAGACATCTTTTGTAAGTCTTTAACAAAACTATCAACTCTTAGTATTTAAACTTTTTTACCTAAAATTTTCTTCAGTTTCATTTTAAATCACACATAAATCTTTCCATAACTTCTTATGAATGTAACATATTAATTCTTATTTATGTAACAATTTAAAATATTCTTACGCCACAAATTAAATGCACATTTTTCATTGCTCTACTTAAATAATATCTAATAATTGTTAAATACTTGTATTTTGTATTTAAAGTTTTATTAAACTAAACTCTTCTTCAGTCTCATTTTAAATCACATATCAATCTTTGTATACTTAAAAATATAAAAAAAACAGACAAGTTATCAGTCTTCATTATCAGAAATACAGTGTTTGCATTCAAAAAACATTAGATTACCTCTTACACATTTGGCATGAGCCCATAACTTAATAAAAGTAATGCACTGAATCCATTGTTCGCCACTATCGGCGTAGGATTCAGTGCATTCTAAACAAATCGTGCTCTTGTCATCTGAATCCACAGCATCGTTATTTCCATCGACGGTGTCATCAGCAACATTCATCTCATTTACTTTATCCGTTCCTTTTCCTTTACCCGTTCCTTTTCCCTTACCCATTCCTTTTCTTTTGCCTTTCCATTTTCCTTTACCCTTACCTTTGCTTGTTTCTTTTCCTTTTTCTATTCTGTTCTGTTTCTATTCTGAGTCCAAGGTTAATTCGGCTTTTGTCAAGTTCGGATTATGTTCCAATTTCTCCTTTAGTTTCGGCACATAACGGTGTAATGTCTTATAGGGAATGTTATTTGTTGTGCAGTTGCATTAACACTTCCATTGTCAAAAATGACTCGATGACAAGCTCTTTCTACGACATCCTTCGGTGTATCAGCTCGTTCAGTTTCTAGGTCCTCATCGTGCTGTAGCAATAAAAATAATATATTTATGAAGAATCGAATAAATAAATAATTTTAAAGATATTTTAAACTCAAAATGTTATTGAGGTTGGTTGACTAATTATTCAACCAGCCCCGAAAGAAATTAGTCTACCAACCCCAAACGACATTCTAAGTTTCGATGGCATGGATAACCTACACACTGCCACCTAATTAAGAAATAACACATGAAATAATATCAATATGGACTCATAAAACACTCTGACTAATAGGCAAACGGTTAACATAAAATGTGTAGGTACCAAATCCAAAAATATGCAACACGAAAATATTACTTACATGATATGAAAACAAATCACGGGTCACTCCTCGAAAACAGCGTGTGCCGGCGACGCGGCGCTACCGACGACTGAGCGGGGGGCTGAGTTTTTGGCGGTTAGTCTACCTACCCCTATAGTCAACCATCCCCGGTCTCCCCTACAGACGGGCTTTATCCCTAAAAGTGATCTCTTATAGACAACCTTTGGATGGACTGGAGAAAAATATTGGAGAAGAGCAGTGTACAAAATAAGTAAAATAATAAAAATAAAAAAATAAAAAAAAAACTCACGCCCGTTATCCCCGAAGGGGTAGGCAGAGGCACCAGTCTCTAGAACTGGGCCCACGTTTTGCCGAGTTTATTAGGTCCCAAACGTAATAATAATAATAATTACTGAAATATATCAATTCAGATTAATACGTGTGTTAAGATTATTTTAGAAAAGATGAGAGTGGAGTTGTTTTCCCGCTGCCTTTTTCTCCACTAAAAATACGGCCCGAAGGTAACGTCTAACATAGTACGTTGACATTCAGCAAACAGATCTAAATTATTTACGTTGTAATAATATTTTGATTAATTAATTGATTTTAAATAACATTAAAAAGTGAACCAATTGGAAAATGCTGAAGAGCGAAAAGTGGTCTGTGACAAACTAGACATTTTTTACGAGAGATGCCAATAATAATCATCATCAACCCATTATTTCCCCACCGAGGGGCACGGGTCTCTTCCCTGAGGAAAAGAAAACTTTTATTTAATTCAAATCTTGCTCTAGATTAAAAATATTGTAATACTCGTAAGTCAAACATTAGTCATTTAATTACGAGACACATTTTAACCGTTGACATATTTATTTCCAAACACGTAAGTATTATAATTATAATATTATGTTATAATAAAACTCACTGTTACTGTTATTTTCAAGGTCATAACGCAACTAAAATAACAATATAAATTTTAACCTTTGTCAAGATCGTGGCAGGTGGCAGTCCCGCCTACCCCTCTGGGATACAGGCGTGAGCTTATGTATGCGTGTATGTACAGTCTGTTAGCTTTTAGAATATAATAGGTACCTCGGGCTCTAGAGTAGCCTTCGGTTTTCGCCGAAAGCACACGAGTGTAATACCTACTACTTCCTGCTCTGTATAAAACTTTTCTTCACTATTTTGAAAAGTTATGTGAAGTTATAAATAACAATACAAAATAAACCTTACCTTATTTCAATATAACCGGTGTTTGATTGCTCAGTTGAGGTATACTCGTATTTTAAAAGCTAACAGACTGTAACTCTGTTATTAAGAAATCAGAAATTTATTTCAACGTAAAGATTCGAATTTACATTCTGTTTGTTGAATGTCGATGTACATTTGTACATACACTTATGTATAATGTTAGCCGCTGTCTTGGAGCAGTTGGGCAAGTTGGGTGACCAACAGCCAAACATCTTACATACATATTTTCGAACTTGTGCTTGTGAATAGCTTGTGCGGGCCTGTAACCCAATGAAGTAATGTGGTGAACACCTGTAGCCAGGCCACCAACGATGTTTGTAAAAAGTGGAATAATTTTGCTTTGAGCATCGAATTGTGACGTTGCAATGTTATTATGAAGACATGAAGGGAACTGTGTTTGACGTGGCCTTCACCAGGACCTAGATTTTGTTAATGCATTTGAATTTAATTTCAATTTAATGCTACTTATGTCACATATAATATATCTTACGAGCTTGTTGATGGCAAGAATGAACATTATGAAGCTTTTATTTGAAAATTCATCAAGTCCTCCTGATGCTAGGTATTGGAGGACGCAGGGCACCTTGAAAGGTGCTCCTCGTCGTCTGAGAAGTTCTGCAAAAATAGTTAAAATTATCGCCATCGGAATCCGCAAACCTCCACCTGCACCTAGATTCTGTTAATGCATTGTGGGACAATGACAATGTAATTGAACTATAATGCACTAACAGAATCGAGGATCAGATGCCAACTTAGTAATTCAATGACTGAAGTCGATAGATTATTAAACATTGCTTATCTCCGACGTTTATCCTAGCGATGCATCAGAAGGCAAACAAGATAAGTTACGTTAGCCAAATAACTAAACACAGACGTAACCCAAACAAACTGGATGACTCGACTACCAAATTAGATGTGGTCCAAGTGACGAGACTAAGCGGATGCAATGCCTGTGCTTTCAGTAAGTAGCATTTAAAAAAATGTAAAATAACGTTAAATTGGTAACATTACAAATAGCCTGGTAAAAAAATATTCTCTGTCTATACCTATAAGATTAGATAAGAATATTATTTATTGCACATCGAAAAAAACAAAACACACTAAATATCTACAAAGTTTCATGGTACAATTGGCGGCCTTATTACTTAAAGCAATTTCTCCCGGACAATATTAGCCGGTGCAAATTTTAATATTTACTTAGCCTAGTGCGTGCGACGCAGATTTGCTTTCAAGTGCGGGCAAATACCCATGACTTTGTTTTCTATGTACATTTGTGAAGATATAGTAGCAAAACCACTCGCTATCGGTGACAGAGAACATCTTGAGGAAGTTGTGTTTGAGCTAATAAATACCTCAGAGCTTGAAATCGCCAATGCGCGGTGGGCACGCGTGCGAATTAAGCCCATACCAGCTCTCTTAGAGAAGGCCTGTGCCCTATAGAGGGACGTAAAAAGGCTGCTCCCACATACTTTAGGTAGGTACTTAGAATCCCGGACTGTCTCTAATCCTATCACGATGGTAATTTAAACAAAACGACGACGTAGTAACTCTTTCGTAAGCACTTACTAACATGCGGCCAGAAGCAATGTTGTGCAATGTATGTAAATGTCTATGTTTATTTCCAGAATCACACACAACACACACTATGACTTCATCATCATCATCATCATTCAGCCACAAGAGGCCCACTGCTGGAAATAGGCCTCCTCCATGGATTTCCAAAAAGACCGGGTGGAAGCGGCTTGCATCCAGCGTCTTCCTGCCGCTTGGATGAGATCTTCTGTCCATCTTGTGGCTGGTCGTCCTACGGTGCGCTTGCCGATATAACTGTGATATCCATTTGAGAACTTTTCGGCCCCATCGGCCATCAGTTTACTATGTGCCCCGCTCACTGCCACTTCAACTTAGTCATCCGCTGGGCTATGTCGACGACTTTCGTTTGTCTACGGGACTCATCATTTCTGATTCGGTCTCGTAGAGAAATTCCGGGTTATTCACCAACTGGACACACATGACTGGACACACCTGTGTCGAGTTGGTAAATGATACTAATTTTAGTTTAACCAACTCGACACAGGTGTGTCCAGTCATGTGTGTCCAGTTGGTGAATAACTCGAAATTCCGAGCATAGCCCTTTCCATAACTCGTTGCGTGACCTTGAGCTTTCTTATGAGGCCCATAGTGAAAGACCACGTTTCAGTGTTACAAGACATCACTATGACTTATCTAACAAAAAAACCAAGTGATAAATGAACGACGACAACCTCTGTGGCGTAGTGGTTAGCGCATCTGCCTACCATGCGGGAGGTCCCGGGTTCGAATCCCGGCTGGGGACAAAAAAAAGAAACCAGGTCTTGGAGGTTTACATGTTTGTGACGTCGCTGTTTCTGGCTATCACGACACAGGGTATCCTAGTGTGGGGCCAGAAGCAATGTATGTGCTTGTATGTTATAAAAAAAATTCATTACTTATTTACCGAATTTAACATTACATTATACACGCAAGTTTTCTCCTCAATGTACAACAACGGCTGAAGTTTGTAACTCGCACCAGCGTTTCTCCGTAACATTAATCAAGACGAATACGTTTCTAAGACTAATTACAAGGAATGATTTAGTGGCAACAGAAATAGTTGCCCCTAAAGGACCGTCTGTCTAGTTGAGATTATTTTTATAAAATTACTTTCGTAATTTGACAGCGACAGTGAATTCTCGTTAAGAAAGCAATTAGAATTCTTAAAAAAAGTTATTTTCTGAAAATATTTTTGTTACATTTACCTTAAAATTAAGAAAGTGAAAGATTGATGAAATAAACGAACGTAAGTGGAAGGGCCGGTGAGGAACGTACCAGACTGGCGTACGTTAAGAAAATAGAGGCAAATAGACAAGCGAAAGGCAAAATAAAAAGTATCCGAATTGACGTGAGTGCGTTTGAATATTCGACCAGGTTATAGACGAAAAAATTCAACAGTGTATTGAAATTTTTTTTTGATGAAGTAAAGCAAGTCCGGATTGGTGGAGGCTAGTAAGACTAGTGGCTGGTCTTACTCTCGGAAGTTTTCAAGCCGCCCTAAGACCTCTGACTTGGCTTAACGACAGCCATCTATCGACGGCAGCCAGCACTAACTGCTTAACGTACCTTGCGAAGCACAGAACCGCTCGAAAAAATGCCGCTAGCGTTAGTCATAGAACGGTCAACCATCCATGCACTGAACGCGCCCTATGTTGCTTAACCTTCGTGATCGTTTAAGATTACTCAGGTGGCCGGGGCTACGAGCGATTGTGTTATTATTAATTCTAAAAAAAAAGGCCTCCTAAGGCCTGGTTTACATTTGCTTTATTTTCGATCCCCGGCTGGGGAAAAAAAAGAAACCCAGGTCTTGGATGTTTACATGTTTGTGACGTCGCTGTTTCTGGTTCCCACGCCACAGGGTATCCTAGTGTGGGGCCAGAAGCAATGTGCCTGTATGTAAATGTTTATGTTTATGTTATTTTCATGCTTTTTAGCATGCTTTCCATAGAGAAACAAAATAGAGACGCCAAAAACTTATGCCAATTCATAACTTTTATTACGCACTATTTACATATTAGAAAAATACTTTCACAAAATCCTAAATACATACTATACAATAAACCATTACTGATTTACTATTTGCTTATTTAGTTACAAAAGGGATTGGCGTCTCTATTCTATTCTAGCTTTATGGAAAACATACTAAAAAACCACGAAAATTAAGCATTTATTTTTACTTCTAGTTAAGGTCTATTAAATACACATGGCCTCAGACGCTCTTGGCCGGTTTTTCAATATTTTCAAAGCGTCTCCGGTATAACCCTACATTCACGAGAAGCCTTTATTCCGTGTTCCATTTACCAAACGCCACCTAACTCCCCTCGAAAGTCACCAAACTGCATTTTTCCAGCGAATTTGACACGACCGAGTTCTCGGTAAAGGACTAGCGCTAACCGTTTCGGGTCGCGTTTCGTTGAGTTTATGGCTTCCATTCAACTTGTCGGACTACCCCGGGTTATTGGATGCATTTCGGGGAACTCCGGAAAGGTTGGTCCACACATGGCGAGCGCCACCGATGAAAAGCATAACATAAGAATATTCATAAAAAAAACAACTCACGCCCGTTATAATAACTAGAACTGGGCCCACGTTTTGACGAGTTTATTAGGTCCCGAACGTGACAAGTGGCAAGCCGTGACAAAAAAAAAACAAGAGACTAATAAAAGTTACATACATACATAGGCTCATGCGTGTATCCCAGCGGGGTAGGCAGAGACCAGGGACTGTCCCCTGCCACGATCCTGACAAATCACTTTCGCTTCATCGACATTCATCAGTCGTTGCATGCACGCACGTCGGTTTCGGGTACTTTTTATAAAAGTTTTTTTAATTTTATATTTTTAATATTTAATTTAAAAAATACAGTGGCCGGTCTCATACGACAGCAATTTCTTCCAAACAACCTTGTGACGGAAATACGAACATAAAGAATGTATTGGTATACTAGGAGAAATAATTGTTCAGGGTTTCTTATAACTAAGTTATGGTATACAATGGTGGTTTTATCGCTTAGAGCGATATCTTTCAGACAACCAAAATAATTATACATACATTCGTAAACTCATGGTTGTATCCCAGAGAGGTAGGTAGAGACCAGGGACTGCCACCTGCCACGATCCTGACAAATCACTTCACGTGCACGCACGACGACGGTTTTGGTAAGCGCCAGTCTCTGGCCTTGCCTACCCCTCAGGGATACAGGCGTGAGCTTATGTATGTACAAGAAACTATACGGATCAAAGTACCTTTTAATAATATCACTAATTATAAAGTGGTGATGTCACATGTGACTGTAGCTTGTAACTCGCTCGTCTTCGGGGTTATCGCGAATGTGTGAAATGTTATCTTGGAAAGGAAAAATATGAATGTTCTTTTTTGTGTGCACTGAAGACAGTCGTGTTTTTGCGAACGGTATATTTTTTGCTCAAGAGTGTTTTGAACTTCTTACTGGCCCGAGAATTTCTGTAAATCTTAGAGTTACCTGCCTTGTTGGTCTAGCCGTATCAAATAACAAATGTTATAAGTTGAAGTAAATAGTACCTACAGAGTCACTTAGTAAACTATGACGAAGTTTTTGGTGAATATTATTCTATTCAATTCTGTTCCGTTCCGTTCAGTTCCATTCAGTTCCGTTCTATTCTATTATATTATTTGTACCTACGTGTCCGAAAGCATGTCATA
Source organism: Yponomeuta plumbellus (assembly GCA_947310845.1). NCBI lineage: Eukaryota > Metazoa > Arthropoda > Insecta > Lepidoptera > Yponomeutidae > Yponomeuta > Yponomeuta plumbellus. Next base: position 6,500,392 of record OX371206.1, read on the forward strand.
ACCCTCTTTATAAATAAACCTTCATTATGACATGTTAGTAAAGTAGGCAATACATAAGTAACGTTCTGTCGCACTCTTTTCTGAGAAATATAATATTGATATCTCAGCGAAATTCTCAATTCAGAAACTGGCCGAGCAGTACGTCGCGAGCTCCGTCTCTACTCACCATGATTAAGCTCTGCGAATCAGAGCGAAACCTGGTCGGACTCTTCCGACAAAAAGTCAAGTAAGTGTATCCGGAATGAAGTTCATAATGTTTAGTGCTTACGAAACCGTAGTTTCTTTCTCTTCTTTCGTAATATTTGTCATATAAACTATTAGATTTACTAAATATTGGTGTAATGAAACGAAATTGCGAATTTTGCAGATTCGATGATTTGCGTCGATATATTCACTAACTAACTCACTTGAATAAAATCGCAGACTGAGAATAAAATCCCCCAATAAGTGCGTTCAGACGGGAGGCTTCCAGCCGCGTTTCCTACAAATTCCAATTCATAGATTTATCGGAACAATTCCGTGTACATCGCGTAAACAGAGGCCTTAGATAGCAGGAAGCCGTTTATAAAAGCAGCCTTAAAAACAATGTTGTCAATAAACTCACCAGGAACAGCGCTGATTGGCTACTCATACAGAGGCTGTCGACATCTGAAAACAAAAGACGATCGACAATTAAAAAATTATCCACAGTATTAGATTCCGCGCCACCACCAAACTCCATGGAGTTCAGGACATTCTCGTCCTTATTCCAATGTAGTCAAGGGCTTCTCCGTGTGATATGAGTGATGATGGGGTGTGCTCTGGATTCATTCACATTTCCTTGTGCGTACTGTTCTTTCAGCAGTTCAGTAAGGTTTTCTAATTAACTGAGATGAAAAATCAATAAGTTTCTTTCAATGGCAATTTAGTTTGGCGAGGGTAACGTGAAAAAGATTTATTTATTAGCAAGGGCAAGATAAAAAGTACGCAAAACCGATGAAGCAAATGAAGCAAGTGATCTGCAAGGATCGTGGCAAGTGGCAAGCCCTATGTAAGTTTTTTTTTGTATTCATTACTTAACTGTGAACATGAAAAAGGAATCTTCTTCATTAACATTTTAACATTTACATACAGGCACATACATTTCTTCAGGCCCCAGACTAGGATACCCTGTGTCGTGGAAACCAGAAACAGCTACGTCACAAACATGTAAACATCCAAGACCTGGGTTGTTATGTCCCCAGAAGGGATTCGAACCCGGGACATCTCGCATGGTAGTCAGATGCGCTAACCGCTGTGCCAAAGAGGTCGTCTTTGCCTGCCTTTTTCCCATTTTATTCGGGATAGGTCCTCTGTATCATGCGTCTCCAGGCAGCTCGGTCCTGGATAGTCTCTTTGTTGAATTGGGCTTCTTTGAGGTTCTTATTTATCATGGACACCCATGAACATGCTATGGAGAGAGCTATGCTCGGAGTTTGTCTGAAGGATAGGATCTGACAGAGAACCAAAGTTATTGTTCAGAGAATTAGCAAGCTGAAGTCGCTGTGGGCTGGCCATATTTCGCAAAGAACCGATAACCGCTGGGGTAAACTTGTTCTTGTTCTTGTAAACGTAGTGTAGGACGCCCTCCGACCAGTGGGATGACGATCTGCGAAAAACTGCAGGCAGATGCTGGATGCGGCAAGCTGAAGACAGGGCGCTATGGCGCTCATTAGGGGAGGGCTATGTCCAGCAGTGGACTAATATAGCCTGTGATTATGATGACGATGATGATGATGATCCATGCACATGATATAGTAATAAAATACCAAAAAGTTAATGCTGAACAAAAGTAAAAGTAGTCGTTTTATCAGTTTTTTTACAGTGAAGGAAAATATCGTGAGAAAACCTGAGTGTCGGAGCTATTCAATACCTCAGCGCTTGAAATCGCAATCCGATTCAATCTCTATGAGAGAAGGCCTGTGCCCTATTTGGGACGTATTTAGGCTGCATACAAAAAAAAATGAGTGCCAAATATTATACTTGCGAATGTTATTTCAAACTTCATCTCATAATAAAAGTTTTTGGGTTTGACGAGTAGAATTAAATTCTATCGGATCCTTCTGCGTTGCGTTGTATAAATACAAAAGATATCCATTAAAAAAATCTCATTCCATACACCCGATGTAGCTTTTTGTTGCTCAATTCTATATGCTTCTTTCTCAATTGTAAGCTAATATTAATAGGCTATTTGACAGCACTGTGAAAAAAACAGTATTATTTATACGTATTCGAATAAATTTTATGTGTTTAAGAACCGCTTAAAGGCATTTTAACTAAAAAAAGAATTATGATTTGTAAAAAAAACGCAACACAAAATTTGATAATTTGTATATGCCGACATTGTGTCGAAAACGGTTTGGATTGGCCGATGCTAACATGACGTCACAAGTCAATAAAAATGGCGTCAGTCATTCATTCTTTCTGACGTTCATTGGTTGGTTGACTGGGAAGTGACGTCATAATACCAGCGCGACGCCATATTGCAAAAGATAGCGTTTTTGGCTGCTTAATTAAAAAGTCCATTTTCGTTTGGCTTTTTTAGAAGAAATACAGGAAAGAATTTAAAATGACCACTTTCTGAGAACTTCATGAACACAAACAAACAATATGAGATGGCTTGCAGAAATCGGTCAAATAGCCTACTCATTGGCCTTAATCATAAATATTGACTCAATATATTTGAATTTGAAGCCCTTCCATATCATATCCACGGGGCACTTACGTGGGGCCTATGAACGCACTCAATTGGCATTAATTACTCTAAACGCTATGACCTGCAAACCTACACCTAAACATTACAAGCAATAACGGCTTTTAAATCGATAGGAATAAGGGTTACAACAGGTGTAAGCGTGAACTTGTAGGTCTTATAACAAGCGTCAGTGGAATGTTGCATCTGTTCCAGATGAAGGGAATTTAGGTTTGCAACTTGAGCTTTGCGTTCTAAGATTCAAGGCTTATTTTCGAATCGAAGCCTTAATTCAATTTGATATGGGAGCTTAGCTGATCGGTGGTACGGTAAGTGGTGACCTATGGTTCTGAGCAATTTATTGGACCACACGTAACAAATGTCATCACTAGAGTACTCAGTGGCTCGTCCACAGACTTCGATTTTGGTAGTGTTCGGTTATCAACAAGGTTTGTTTTTATTATTGTTAAAGTAAAGTGCGGCGGACTTAATGGCATAAGCATTTTATACCAGTCAACCGCAGGAGGTAAAGGAAAGAGCCGGTATGCGTGTAAAATAATAAAATGGAGGCTTGTAAGACTAGTGGCTGGTCTTACTGTCAGAAGTTTTCAAGCCGCCCTAAGGCCTGAGGCCTCTGACTTGGCTTAACGACTGACATCTATCGACGGCAGCCGGACCAACTGCTTAACGTGCCTTGCGAAGCACGGAACCGCTTGGAAAAACGCCACTAGCGTTAGTCATAGAACGGTCACCCATCCATGCACTGAACGCGCCCTATGTTGCTTAACGTTCGTGATCGCTTAAGATCGTGATGCCTAACATGTAACAACTAATTGTACAACAAAGTTTCCCAATTGAAAAGACTTTCCGTTAAACTCGTGATGCTCTTAGGCCCATATTGGACAATTCGATCAAAAGTTACCGCCCTCCACACTAAACGGAAGGAATTTCCACTCATATGTACTCTCGGCACGTAGCGGTATTAAGCCAGACAATAGTTGGGCATTAGAGGCCAATATCTTGAGGGCCCGGGGCACCGTGTGAAGACAAGCTGATCGAAGGTCGTGTAAATGTACAAAGTTATTATAACTGATCTAAAACTTACTTATTTTTTTAATTCAATGCAAAAAAAATGTCACGTTGACATCTCAATACAATCCTAAGGCTGGTGTTGCTAGTACGTAAAAACCAAATAGCCCCATTTTACTTCCAAGTTAAAATTGTGTGTGGTCCGTAGGGGTTTTTCTTAGACTTAGCTCTTACGAGTAGGTAATTCAATTTTAATATCTTTGATGTGATAAGGATTTTGGTCACATGAGTCTTCTATTAACGGTAAAACATATCTACCGAGTAAACCCGTATATTTTATAGCGGTAACACCGCGTAATTTTTTTTGCATCGAATTAAAAAACGGATTTTAGTTTATAACAACTATCTATGTAAGAGATTTCTAAGAGACTCCATCCACGTGGACTTTAGTTCAAAATTTGGCAACCCCGTTCACTCCCGTAACTCCCGTTAAGGGTTAAATATAGAAAAACGGTTAAACACGTTGTGTTCAATCAATTGTGTTGAAGAGTACTTATTTTAAGTTTCAAGAAAATTCGACAACATTCTTTATACCTCCCATACAAATTTTGGCAACCCTTTTCACCCCCTTAGGAGTTGAATTTAAAAAAATCCGGTCTTATTCCTTGCCTACAATATAGACCCTCTGTGCAAAATTTCAGCTTCCTAGGTCCAACGGCTTGGGCTGGGCGTTGATGAGTGAATGAATCAGTCAGTCAGGACTTTGAATTTTATTTATATAGATTATAGATTATTTAATAATAATCAAGTTGGTGCAAATACGAAAATTAAATACCTAAACTATTAAGTTTAGGCACAGTATTATTTGCACCAACTACCAGTCTCTCTTTTCCCTTCGGCAACCTGTCCGTCACGAGCTTCTCTGGTAGAAATTGTTGCTAGCAGTAAGGCCGTTCGCTGTACTTTTTTCTAAATATTAACTTTTATTTCTATCTCTTGTTTCTTGTGTGCAATAAATATCATTATCTTATCTAATTATTTTATGATACCGTAAAAAGTGATCTCCGTCTCTCTCTACTCACCATGATAAGCTCTGCGTATCAGAGCGAAACCTGGTCGGACTCTTCTGACAAAAAGAATATTGTTATATTGTCTTATTATTTTATGATAACGTAAAAAGAGACGAGCAACCGACGAATCGCTCGTAGCCTGGGCTGCCTGAGTGATCTTAAACGATCACTACAGTTAAGCAACATACGGGGCGATCAGTCCTTGGATGGGTCACCGTCTATGACTAACGCTAGTGGCATTTTTCCGAGCGGTTCCGTGCTTCGCAAGGCACGTTAAGCAGTTGGTGCCGGCTGCCGTCGATAGATGGCAGTCGTTAAGCCAAGTCAGAGGCCTTAGTGCGGCTTGAAAACTTCTGACAGTAAGACCAGCCACTAGTCTTAAAAGCCTCCACCAATCCGGACTTGGCCCCCGTGGTGGAGTATGGCCTATACCTTCCTCATGGAAGAAACCCGTGCCCCTCGGTGGGGACATAATGGGTTGATGATGATGATGAACCGACGACGCGAGTTTCGTCTCTGCTCAACATGATTAAGCTCTGCGAATCAAAGCGAAACCTGGTCGGACTCTTCAGAAAAAAATCAAGTAACTAATCAAGAACAAAGTTAATCACGTCTAGTGCTTACGAAGGTTTTACTTAAAAATTAACGTAAAAAAATTGAATTCAGTTACCGCAAACCTATCGAAAAATTGCTCAACGTAACCTAAGCCTGCTAACTAACTAAGCTCAAACGAAAAACTAGGAACGATGTTAAAAGATAAATGAACGTCGTTAGTTTTTTCTCTACAATTTGTATTATTCCCGAATAAAATAAATATTTTGGCTCAAACTAGGATTGGTATAACAGAGTTGTTTTTTTAGAAAAAAAAAAACAACATTGTCAATAAAATATAACTCCGAAAGGACAAACATTTGGCTGTTGACGTCATAGTAACTTTTGTTCAGCTCGCTGAGACCTATTTTATGATGTATCACACATGGCTATTGGGCTGAGGTCCAAAATTGCATTCCTTTGACAGTCTTTTTCTCATTCAGTTCTTCAGTCAGTTCTTCTGAAAACTGCTCATTTGCTTAGATTAGATTAGATTAGAACTCTTTATTGTACACACCAGAAAAACAAACAAATACATTGTAAGACTTATATATCTAAGTTTATAGTTAAGTTTTATGCTTAGCAACATGAATAGTGTTTAATGAAACAGTACCCTGGTATGCTGTCTTTATTATTAGTGATCTTTGACGCGCAGCGGTTAGCGCATCTGCCTGTCATGCGAGAGGTCCCGGGTTCAAATCCCGGCTGGGGACAAAAAAGAAAAGAAACCCAGGTCTTGGATGTTTACATGTTTGTAACGTCACTGTTTCTGGGTCCACGACACAGGGTATCCTAGTGTGGGGCCAGAAGCAATGTATGTGCCTGTATGTAAATGTTATGTTATGTAATGTTTTTCCACAAAAGATAGTGACCATAACCTCCTCAGTCCCGTGTCGACAAAATAACCATAGAAAACTATTGTTATTTTCAAGGTCAGAACTAGAGGGTAAGGTGGACTTAATGCTAGTGGAATTTTCACCAGTCGAAAATGGCAAAAATTGAGGTAGGCGTGCGAAAAAGAAATAGATTCCACAATCTATGAAATTTAACCATCCTACAGTCTGTTAGCTTTTAGAATATACCTCGGGCTCTAGAGTAGGCTTCGGTTTTCGCCGTTTTTCGCTGCTCTGTATAAAACTTTCCTTCACTTTATTTTGAAAAGTTATGGAAAGTTAAAAATAACAATACAAAATAAACCTTACCCTATTGCAATACAATCGATTCTATCCGATAGTAGCCGAGGCATATTCTAAAAGCTAGAAGACTGTAATAAAAACCGGGCAAGCGCGGGTCGGACTCGCGCACGGAGGGTTCCGCACCGTTATCTATACAACATTTGAATATTTCAAGCGTCTACTTTTGCCGTAATAAATTCGAGCAAAAAATGGCTCAAAAGTCACCTTTGTTTTATGCCAGTCCCCTTCAAATATTTATTTTATTGTTATTAGTATTTCTTGTTAGGGCCGCAACAGAATTAGATTATTTGTGAACGTTTTAACTGTTTAGTCTATCTCACGTAGTATCTCATGAGAAAGGTACAGCCTAGTGTCAGACAGACAGACGGACTGCGATATCGCGGACGGACGCGGACGGCCGACGACCACGGACAGCCACGCACCATGAGAGACTCTTCAGCTGGCTTCCCACGGTGCGCGATTCTGCCGACGGCCGAACGCCGGCCGACGACCACGGACAGCCATGCACCACGCACGAGGCTCTTCCCACGGTGCGCGATTCTGCAATTTCGATACGACCACGTACCCACGACCGGTACGGCGCGCGCACCGCCACATACGTCTGTGCTACCGCGGACCGAGACCCTTCCCACGGTGTGTCGTGCGAGCTGGTCCGCGTCCGTCCGCGATATCACGGACCGTGGGAAGCCGACTTTACAACTGACCTGTGTCGTCTGTCTGTGCTACCGCGGACCGAGACCCTTCCCACGGTGTGTCGTCCGAGCTGGTCCGCGTCCGTCCGCGATATCGCGCACCGTGGGTAGCCATTTAAACGTGGCTGTACGTGTGCGTCGTAGATTGCCTGTCTCTGACAAGTAAGTGTACGCGAAATAAAGTTTATAATACTAAATTTACTGACTTATCTAAAACAGTACTATCCACTTTCGGGACCTATAACGGTACCTTCAGTAGAAACACTGAAACGAGTCTACAAGCCCGGAGTCCCGGCTAAACTGGAAATTATGTCCCCGGAAAGTTATTTCACGGCAGTTCAGAGTTAGCCCAATAGTTCCCGGGGACTATAGTAGTAATGTCCACTGAACTAACGAAGGCGGTGTACTAATTAGTTACACGGAACTTGGTAGAGTTGGCCCTCCTGACAGTAGCTTAGGCGTGAAAAGAGAGAAGGTCCATTTTGTGCTCAAAACTCTGGGTCAGAAGGTATATTTCAGTTCATTGCGACTCAAAAACTAATAAAGCATCTGCATAAGCCGTCTTTATACTTCCGACTGCAGGACACTTATCTTATATTATTTCAGTGAGAAAGAGTATAAGATAAGATATGACGAGATGCGATGAGACGAGATAAGATAAGATATCATAAGATAAGAATATTATTCTTTATTGCACACAAGAAACAAGACTGCCGTCATAATAAAAAAAGCCATGACTACCATGAACTTGATTTCGAGCAAATTGAAATTTAGTGAAATACTAAATTTTAAGCATGTTTGCTAACTTGTCGTCGGTGATTCCTATTTGAAAAACACAAGAAAAATTAACATATTTCATTATTTCATAAGTCATTTTCTTAAAAGTGTTATTTATTTAAAATTATTTTTACTTGGACATTGTATTATAAGATGAATATTATAGATTTAGTACCTAACATTAGAACTGACACTTATTTTGTATCAGCAATGGTATTTTGACATTTTAATTATTAAATCCAAATACATATTTGCATGTTAGAACATAGCTAACAGAATGTGAGAGCTTATTTACCATATAATATGTCACCAAAATGTACCACATTCTAGGCAAATAAATTTATTTTATTTTTTAAATACAGTTTACTCTTTCTCACTAGCAAAAATTGAAGTTACGGCCTTTCTTCTTATGGTCTCTTAGAGACATACATAAGAGTTAAAAGTGCGTTATTAATCACCATGCATGCCCACCGCGGAACGGCAATTCAAGCGCTTTATGTAGGTGTATTATTATTTATGTATGTAGGTATATTAATATGTTTGTACATTTTTGGACCGACTACCCGTCTCCTTTTTCCTTCAGAATTTTTCCATCATACGGTTGTCTGGAAGAAATTGCTATTAGCAATAAGGCCGCCAATAGTACGGTTACCTAGTAAATATATTTTGTTTTGTGTTTTTCCTCGTGCACAATAAAGAATATTCTCTCTCTCTTAATTTAAAGATTAACCTGTAGGAAGACTCGCCTAGCCAGTACTTTGAAGTAGGTATACCATAAAATTATGAATTGTAGTTTTATTAAATGAACCGAATATTAAACTGAATTCATGAATATGAATAGCCCTTTCATTTCTATCCTCCATATCGTCTTTATTCTATCACATTGTGAAACATTGCCCAGCCATTATTAGATAGGAAATACGAAATTAATCACGTTAGACTACGATACCGAATAGGAGATAGTCGAGCCAATCGAGTACCCACATTAAATATATAGAAACATAGTACTGGCAATATCACACATTGCTAGCGACCACACCACTAAATTGAATTATAAATAAAATACCATAATAATCAAGCTTGGCACGTGGGTAATTGATGAGGACGATTCTCATGACCTGAATATTTTCCTTAGTCGCTTTTTATTAAATTTAATGCACAAACCGGATCGGCATATTTGTTAGACCTATACAAGACGGAGTGGGATGTTTTTCCTTTAAAATATCAGCTTTTTAACGGATTACCAAATCATAATAATGATAATGTTGTCATCATAATAATGATATGATAGCTTCAGACTTTCTGTGCGAAAAATGGCCTGACCACTCACTCGGACAGTATTAACAGCTTTATTGGTGGGAGCTCTCGTTGGTTACCTCGATGGAGCCTGGGCTGAACTGTGTGGGACCTAGACTACTTTGTCAATACTGGGGTTCGATACAATTAGGAACTTGAGTCCTTGATCGATCGGAAGACTTCCGGCTGTCCATTTGTAAGGGTCTAACGGGATATGCCTTTGTCTCTTTGTTTACCATCTGTGTTGCCAAACACACCTGGTTAATATGTAGGGGAACAATATCGCACACTGAAAACATAAATGGCATTAAAAAAAATCATCATTTTACAGTATGCCTGTTTTAAGATTTTTTAAATGTTCTGGTGGGCGATGTGGAACCGTAAAAGTGGCCAGAGTGCTTATACTGAGTTTGATCATTCACTTTCGATAGCGAGAGCGTTTGCAATTTGTATAGGAGTGACAAAGCGCGCCATATAGTTGTCTCTTTGTCACTCCTATGTAAATCACAAACGCTCTCGCTATCGAAAGTGAATGAAAAAACTCAGTATACGCACTCAGTAAAGCTTTGCAACTAATCCACAAAGCTTTACTGACAACTTTTACGGTTCCACATCGCCCACCAGAACATTTAAAAAATCTTAAAACGGGCATACTGTAAAATGTTGATTTTTGTTTAAAGCCATTTATGTTCTCAGTGTGCCATATGTACCCCAAAATGTTTTAAACAATTACTTAACGGGCATCCGGTAATGCGTTTGCCTGACGAGTTATGCATATGTGAGTAGATAAATAGATAGATACCATGGATATTCTTTATTGTATGCACACCAGGAAGTAGTTTCTGAAAAGATAAATCTTTCAGAGTCAGAGAGGAGCAACTGTCTACAATCAGAGCAAAATCTGAGCCTAGATTCTGCTAATGCATTGCAGTACAATGACAACTGTATGATCGCGGCGATTTTATTTCATTGCCGCTTTTAATCTACGTGCGCACACGTACCAATCCTTCTAGGCGTCAATGCTTTAAGAAATCATGTCACGTGTCTCGACCGAGTATCTGTCATTGAACTATAATGCACTAGGAGAATTGAGGCCCTAGTCGGACTATTCCGACAAAAATTACTGCTAAATGTACTGCTCAAGGCAGTCGTTAAGCCAAGTCAGAGGCCTTAGGGCGGCTTGAAAACTTCTGACAGTAAGACCAGCCACTAGTCTTACAAGCCTCCATCAATCCAGACTAGGCCCCCGTGGTGGACTACGGCCTATACCTTCCTTAGGGAAGAGATCTGTGCCCCTCGGTGGGGACATTATGTCTCCACCGAGGGGCACGGATCTCTTGTTGGTTGATGATGATGTACTGCTCAATAAAACAATTTTACTTTTTTTTTTTGAAAATTCAATTAAGTGTCTACGGAATGAAGTTAATTTAGAAATAATTTTTAGAGGTGTTTTGAGTAAAAGCATACATACAATAAGTATAGAATCTCATCATCATCATCAGCCATTTAGCGACGTTTCAACAAGAATCTGAAGGTCCTCTTTCTGTCCATTATACAATAAAAGATTTACCTATCTACTTTATTCGACTCTAAAAGCTTAATCTACATACTACTAAAGAATATTAGATCTTTAATTTAATTCCTTTACAAATAAATAAATTGTGCCCGGATAACGGCGACATGCTTGCCACTTGTCACGTTTGGGACCTAATAAACTCGGCAAAACGTGGGTCCAGTTCTAGAGACTGGTGCCTCTGCCTACCCCTTCGGGGATAACGGACGTGAGTTTATTTTTATTTTTTTTTATTTTTACAATTTTTGTCCAGACAACTCTATCAAGAAATATATGATTTCAAAAGGTTTCGTAAATAAATAAGATAAGAAAATTCTTATTTGAACTATAAAAATATATATACAAATGTGAGCTTAGGTAGTACTAAATATCTGGAAGAGATCAATTTTAGTGATAACGACGCCGTCACTACTCTTTGGTTAAGAAATATAAATTCCTTTCTTATCAGGCACATACATTGTTTCTGGCCCCACACTAGGATACCCTGTGTCGTGGGAACCAGAAACAGCGACGTCACAAACATGTAAACATCCAAGAACTGGGCTTCTTTTTTTTGTCCCCAGCCGAGATTCGAACCCGGGACCTCTCGCTTGGTAGGCAGATGCGCTAACCACTGCGCCACAGAGGTCGTCAAAACTGTGAATCAATAATGTAACCCAAGGTAAAAAAATACTACCCGGGGAATTTTCCACCGATCTAATACAGCTATTTTCACGGAAACGTTTTTCCCACCCGAAGCCAGGACGGGTCGCTAGTATAGTATATGTGTATCGACTCGCCATACATAGTTCTTATTCAAGCGAGGACAATCAAAGTCCAGCGCATACATCTTGCCCGTCCATTGCTCGTTTACAGTCTAATGAATAGTAACTATTCAATCCGCCCTAATTAATGTGCATACGCACACATACCCCCTAATCCGACACACCAAACAACTGATGCAGAGACAGCTTTCGATATTACTGTACTGCTCTAGCCTGTAACATATGACAGGGAAAGAGAAGGTAGGGTATAGCAAATTGCGATCCGATTATCGGGAATTGAATCGGGAAGGTCAAGATGTTAGGACTGTGATGTGACTGCGCATTGATTGAGACCTTGATGGTTTGGTATTGAATTGCACCTATTTCGGTAGCTTATCTCTTAGTATCACTCGTAGCCCGCGGCTGCCTGAGTGATCTTAAAAACGATCACGAAGTTTAAGCAACATAGGGCGCGTTCAGTGCATGGATTGGTGACCGTCTATGACTAACGCTAGTGGCACTTTTCCGAGCGGTTCCGTGCTTCGCAAGGCACGTTAAGCAGGTGGTGTCGGCTGCCGTCGACAGATGGCAGTCGTTAAGCCAAGTCAGAGGCCTTAGGGCGGCTTGAAAACTTCTGACAGTAATTAAGATTAGCCACTAGTGTTACAAGCCTCCACCAATCCGGACTAGGCGCCTGTGGTGGAGTATGGCCTATACCTTCCTCAGGGATTCTAACGCTACTGATTAAAAGATCGAACACTACAGACGGCCCCAAGGCAGCGGCTAACATTATACATCACTGTATGTACATTGACATTGAACAAGCAGAATGTAAATTCTTTACGTTGAAATAATTTTTTTATTTCTGATTTCTGAATTTCAGTGTAGTTATAATGCGTACCCCCTAAGAGCGGGTACACACTAGGCGTTTTGAAGCGCGCGCTTTTGTAACGCGCGTTGTAAAGGCCTGGCCAAACCAACGCGTCCAGCTCGCGTCCGCGGTGGCGTGCGCGGTAGCGATCAGTTGCGTACGAACTTGTAGCGACGTGTTCACATGGAGGCGTCCTCTGTTTGGCCGCGGCGTCCCGGTGCAGCGTCTGCACGCAGCGGTGGCGATCAGATCGCGCTTGTTACGTTAGGACGCTGCACGCAGCTATTTTTGTTGGGAAAAACTGCGTTTTTTAATTTTTAAAGTATGGTGGAACCGGAAGTAATTATAAATAAGGTTCACAAATACCCATTGTTGTATGATACGTCTCAGTCTGATCTGATTATAGGAATACTAGAAAAAAGGAATAGGTGTGGGACGAAATAGGTTCCTCTTCATCTCCAATGCAGACAAAAGTAAAACTTCTTCAATTTTACTATATGTATCACAGAGCATTGTAGTTAATGACGTGACTCCAGCCCGGTGAACGCAAGAACAAACGCGACAGTGTGAACAACTTTTGCACGCGCAGTTATCGCCACCGCGCACGCCACCGCGGACGCAACCTGGACGCCTTGGTTTGGCCAGGCCTTAAGAACTATGAGGTCTCATTGAAGTGTAGGTACACATGCAAACGCGTAGTAAGCGCACAGTAAGCTTACAGTGTGCTTACGCTTAAGCTTACACTTCTGTACCCGCTCTTAGACTCGACTTCAAGTTGAACTAAAACTGTATGTGAACGATGGCGTCTGAAATCGATGGTTGTAAAGGTATTATTTGTTAGCAAAAAAGTGTTTATTTTTTAAGAAAACTAAGCCCGGGCTCATATACCACGCACGTTCGTGTCCAAACTGAACTTTGACCCTGACCCAGCGTCACAAGCAACAAACTGTGTCATTGTAGACTTACTATACTCCTCGGCGTCGGTACATTACCGTTACCGAAAAGTTCTCATCACCTTTCCGCCCGGAAGACTTTTTGGACATGCATGAAATTAACGATCAATCAGCGATCACCGCTTCGAACATGTGTTGTGCTCAGTGTACTGTTAACTGGCTCCCCGCAGCCGATTATAGCCTTTACCTCCGAGGTATTGAGGCGACGTTTCCCTGAACTGCGAGGATTGGCCCGTTCGCCCCATTGGAATCGAATATAGCTGAGTATTCATCCGGAGTTTGGCTGGCTCCAAACTGAATTGTCGTATTTTGTGTTTAGGCACATTCTCGGCATGACAGTCATTTAAAGGCTCTGTTTAGGCGAGATAAATCACGCGGAAATAGACAGTTTCGTGTGCGAAATTGTTTGTCAGATGCTGCTGAAGCGCCTGGTCACCTTAATAAGTAGAATACCAATCAGCTTTGTGGTCAATTCTAGTAGTTTATTGTGCGAATTTTTTTTGTGGCAAATGAGAGCAAGTAACAGTTTACAAGTGGCGAAGTTACGTCCAAACCCACCTTCAAAGCACAATTTTATTTCTTATTATATTATTTATTTCACAATCTATTTCACAAAGTAGAAAGTTGCAAGAGTTCGTTAAATTGCTATAATAACACTCATGCAGCCGCTTAAGATCTTTAACAGGTAGATCCCTATAATAGGGATGCCTCAAGATGTTACATTATTGGTAATTTGTAAATAAGTAATTTATATTACTCGGCAAAACGTTGGCACAGTTCTAGTGATTGGTGCCTGTGCCTACCCCTTCGGGGATAACGGGCGAGAGTTTTTATTTTTTTATTTTATTTTTTTTATTTATATGTTTTCTTCAAAACTTCTCTAGCACTACCCCTTACTCTTTCAACATCACCGATGGTTAGCTGGAAGAAAATACTCATCTTAAAATCTCTACAAGATCTTTTCTTGTGCAATAAAGAATTTTCAGCCAGCTATTCCAGCAGTGGACTAGTATAGCCTGATGATGATGATGATGATGAAAGAATTTTCAAATCAAAAAGATGCTGCAAGAGCGTCTGCAAGAACTGCATAGCACACCATAATAGAAACTCCCATTGTGTTTTTTAAGTTAGCATGCATGTAAAGTTAAAAGTGTTGGACGATACTTTCATCCTAAACTGGCTTATAAAACTCCAATAAGACCCAATATAGAAAGAACAAGACATATCGAGTACATGGATCAATAAAACAAGTTTCTGAGAGCGACAGGACACAGTGAATTATAGCTAATGTTGTGAGATGCCTGACAAGCGTATTGGCAAAATAATAAGATCCAGATGTTTTGTCAGGCCTAAGTACATTAGTGTTAGTGTATTAAGAAAGAGAAGATAGCAACTAAAATCTCAAATACAATCTAGAAATTTCGTATTTTTACGGCAGATGCACGACGCTGCGCTCGAAAACAAAAAGTAAACGTTGGGGTTGCGACCGCCCCAGGTCAAACAGGGACTGGGCTGGCCATGTCTTTCGTATGAGCGTTAGATAGATGGGTCAGAATTGCGACTGACTGGGTTCCGCAAAATGGACACCGAAAGTCCCGGCAGACCAAGGCGAAGATGGCGGGACGATCTAAATGCATTGTTACCGGTATGGTGCGAGGTGGCTGGAGACAAAGAGAGATGGAAAGCCAGAGGGGAGGCCTTTGTCCAGCAGTGGGACACAAAAGAGGCTACGTAAAAAATAATTACTTTCGATTGTTTCGTGTGCGCGCGTAGTCATTGTCATTGTGCTACAATGCATTAGCAGAATCTAGGCCCTGGTTAAGTGAGTTTGTAGCGCGGATTATTTATTTGCATTTTTATTATTAAACTTTATGTAAGTGATACTTTCGCACATTTACGATATCGGCCCCAATAAGTAGCACCTAGAAAACTTGGCCGAATTTGGGACATTGATTCAGCCGTGAACTGAATTGTGTTATGGTTAGTACTTGGTTCTTGTTGTTGTTTATTTGGTATTGCTGGACTAGAAAACTACTGGGTTGATATAATATTTCGTCCGAAATGTTTACTTCGTGATGAATCGGTAACTGGATAAACTATGCTTACGAAAAGTCGAATACTTTTAAAGATACCCAAAATAATATTTCAGTCTATAAGATAATTTTACAGCATTTAATCAGAAATTTATTTCAATGTGGCTGAATCGGTGACGGAGACGGTCCATACCTACATACAGTCATTTGTAAGCAGCCTAAACATAAAAAATTACATACAGGCACATACATTGCTTCGGGCCCCACTCTAGGATGCCCTGTGTCGTGGGAATTAGAAACAGCGACATCACAAACATGTAAACATCTAAGACATGGATTTTTTTCTAACGTCCCACTATAGGACACAGACCGTCCCACTATAGGGCACAGGCCTTCCCTCAGTGGGGTTTAATAACTACGCGTGCCCACAGCGGATTGGCGATTTCAAGCGCTGAGGTATTGAATAGCTAAGACACTCAGAGTGCGTATAGAGTTTTGTCATTCACTTTCGATAGCGAGAGCGTTTGCGATTTGCATAGGAGTGACAAAGCGCGCCATCTAGTTGTCTCTTTGTCACTCCATGCAAATCGCAAACGCTCTCACTATCGCAAGTGAATGAAAAAACTCAGTATACGCACTCAGGTTTCCTCACGATGTTTGCTATCATCGTTAGCGAGTGATTTGTTTGTTTGTTACGCTTCATTGCACAAAAGAAAAGGTAATAATACAAAAAAAGTGTATTGCTACTTTTTTCTGTAACTTCAAAAATGAGCATAACTCAGGGTTGGTTTCTAAGTTGAGAGTTTTCACTAAGTAAATACTTAAGTAACGTTCTGTCACGCTCTTTTCTGAGAAATTCGGCGAGACAGCACTACAGTTAAGTAATTACTTAGCGGAATTCTCAATTCAGAAATTGGCCCTTAAAAAACGAAGATATACGTACCTACAGGCTCCACTGGGAACATTTGCTTCTGTGAATTTTACAGTTTAATAGTTTTTAAAAAGACGATTGCTCAGAACTCTCCTAAAAACAGTGGCCTTGGATTAATGGAAAGACTCTGGAAAAAAAACGAGAAGGTTTTTTATTAATTAATGGATCTAAAATCAAATGTAAAGGAAAAGGACGGCAGAAATGAGCAGACGATTATACATCGAAGAAAACCGAGGCGATTTTTAAGCAACGCGGACGACAGGGTATGTAATTAGGTATGGGCTAGATATATGGAAAATAGTAAAATCTGTTTGAAATCCATTAGCGCGTATTCGTCCATTGAGGCGGCTTCAAAGGCGCGACACTTCCTTTTATCCTATATACCATCCTTATTGAAGCGCTACCAGGAATCGTGCTGACTAAAAATCTACTACCTTTTATTTCCTCTGAACTAGGTTTTCCAGCTATACCTAGGGTGAATGAAGGCAAAATAACGAATCCAATTAAGCTCGCCAAGTTCACTAAGTAACTATCAATATTAAATTAAAATAGCGCGCTCCGGTGCCGCTTAAATATGCACCCTATATTACGGAGTCTCAAAGTAATCAGGATCAAAAGTCGTAACTCTGTTCCTTGATGAATTTACTGTCCATTACGGCGATAAGTACAGTCGGCATAACTTCAATGTTCTCTCTAATCACGTTACGGGTGACTTTGACACCAAGTTTGACCTGAGGTGCAATTACGTAAGACTCCACTGTATGGAGTTGTCTGATTTAGCCCTTTTGTTCCTGGTATGTCACTCCACCTTATGTCACACTGTCGCATTCTGGGACTTTTTTCCCCAGTAGGTATCGTATACTCCTACTCCGAACTGTCGTATACATTCTTATATCGACTCTTTCGAGTTGTCTAAATGGTTAACCCGATAGAGTGGAAAGTTACGTAATATAAGGGCTGGACCTAGATTTTGTTAACGAATTTTAGTACGATGACAACTGCATGAACATGGCGATTTAGTTACATTGCCGCTTCAAGTCTACGCGCGACGCGCGCGCTCGAATCAAACAATTTAGACGTCAATGGTACGAAAAACACGTCTCGTGACCCGACCGTGTATCTGTCATTGTACTATAATGCACTAACACAATCGAGGGCCTGGGGTTTAGCGGACTTAAAATGCATGCACAATACTAGGCCTTACTAGGTAAATATTAACTATGCATTTCCAAAGTTACCACAAAGAGCGCTATGATGTATGGAACAGTCGATAACATCTTCTAAACTAAAACTTTCACAAGCATTCTAAACTATTATCCGGATATACTTATTAATTTTTTGTTGGACGAGTCCATCACTATTATTAAGCTCTGCGAATCAGAGCGAAGCCTGGGCGGACTCTTCAGACAAAAAATCAAGTGCCTATGTAATATAAGGGTATCCGGATAATAGTTAGGGATAATTTCTTCCTATGTCAATATTTTCTTCTTTGTAAAAGTGTGCCATATTGACTAGAAGAACCCTCATATTCGCAACGATATTAGAATTTTATTACAGCTACACAGCATCGCCATTATAAAAAATAATATGTGTAGAGTTTCAGCACCATATTTCTATATTTGCACATTCTCTTAACACTTTATTAAAGGCGGTATTAAATAAGTGAACACTTTCCCCATTTTTTCCTTAATTCTGTGGATCCGCGTAGTGGGAGACAAAGCAATACCGAGTTACGACCCTGGATCACAATAGTTAAGGCTCGTTCTAATAGAACGCGACGCGAGCGATGCGATAGAGCCAGCGATGCGACTTAAGCGAACGGTCGAAGTTTCAACATGTGATCATGTCTGCCCTAAGCTGGCTGCTAACAACCTGCTGGCTAAAAACCTCCTCACTTTAATTTACTCTGAATTAGGCTTTCCAGCTGTATCTAGAGTGAATGGAGGCAAAATAACGAATCCAATTGAACTTGCCAAGTTCACTGAGTAACTATCAATATAAAAATACAATCACTTTTAGTAACAGGGCGGCCAATTTTGTACTGTACTGTGTTATTGTCAAATCTCATGTGTAATTCCTGGTGTGTATAGAATAATATGTTATTGAAGGATTGATTTATTTTCAAAATCACTTGTTATTTCTAGATGTACAATTATGATCTTTTAGAAACTATAAACAATGTATGTGACACAATAAAGCACGCAGATAAATTTGCTATATTTCGAATATTTTGAAATATTTTTTCTGTTTCAGAGATCAAAATATGTAGATATAAAGCTCTTATTATCTTCTTCAGTAAGTATTTTTGACCATCGGAAAGTCTCGTCTACGTCTATCGTGATATAATAGAATATTTTGGTTTATGAAGTAAAGAACTCGAGTCTCAGAACACCTGTTGAACGAATGCGCTGATGGATTGAATTGGATATCTCGCGGTCACATTGGAGATAATACTCGCTCGCGTGAAGTCGCGTGCGTCGCGTTCAATTAGAACATGCCCTCAGTCGATTACATCCATCCTATTATTGCTAGTTATTACGCGGAGCCATGACTGTTAATAATGGAGCAATTTACTTACACTGTATGGCATTATGTTATTGAACAGCGTGACTTGATGTTACCCTACACATTAGTTATACTGACTGATGTGAAAATTACATTATGGTACCGGAGACCGCCGAAAAACTCGATATACATTGTTGTGGCATCAGCAATAAGGACTCTTATCCTTGAATAAGATTATACCGGGTGACACTACTGTATAGGTACGACACCTGTAGGTATCACGTTCCATCGTCGTTTCTTTTCCTTTAGCCAATATCTTTCCTTATTCAAGGAGTTGTTACGAAGCAGTTGCGTTAAATCCGATTGACATCCTCGATCAGAACTTCCCCTGCGGTTGCACATCGAAAGTCAAACATTCGGTAGAAGAGCTTCCGTATCGTTTATTTTATAGGAAGGTGGAGTTCGATGAGTTGAACAAGTTTAGTATACAATCGCGATCAAACTCGTTAAATATACCACTATCGTCTTGATGATAGTCCCCTGTTCTCGGCGACAGACGTTTTTATTGTTTAATTTTCCTTTTTTATAAATATTGTTTTTTAGCGGTTAGCGCATCTGCCTACCCTGCGAGAGGACCCGGGTTTGAATCCTGGCTGGGGGCAAAAAAAACACAGTTCTTGAATATATATTTGTCATGTCGCTGTTTCTGGTTCCCAGTTCCCACGACAGAGGGTGTTCTAGTATATGTTAGTGAACTTAGCAGAACACAAATAAATGAGTGTTTTTTAACATGCAGCTGAGTTTTAAAGTTCCTGATGCTTTTTGGAAATAGTTCTGCCGATTTGACCTTGAAAAAACTCAATTGAAAAAATTATCTGCTACCTTCCCTTAGCATATAATTTCGCAACAATTAAAAAAACCGCGAGTTTTCATCGCACCCAGCCCAGTTCTATAGTTTCTAATACTTTTTAGGCATAGTTCTGGCGATTTTACCGGAAAAAAGGCGATCATTTTGCAGCAAATGACAGGCACCTTTGACCAATAGGGTATTTTGATGAAGCCCCCGTAAAATTAAACTAATTGAATTTAGTTCATTAAATTGAAATTTAAATTATAAAAAGCTTAGGCGTAAGTAACTAGCACAAGGTTGCCTAAGGCTTCCAGGTTTTAGTGGTTGCAGAAGAGCTACACAGCGCACTACACAAGAGTAAGCTTTCTCCTTTTGGTCTATAAGACGCCATCAGGGCTTCAGCGGTAGCAGAAGGGCGGCATAGAAATAGATAATGCGCTATGCAGCTGCAATGGTTAGTTTTAATGCTTATATTTTACATTAGTTGGATATTGCCTAAACGGTGTTAATTAGTGAATTTACATCCGAAAGAGGGGTGATTTTGCGCCTTTTGGTCAAGAAAAATAGTGGCTTTCTGCTGGACTAATCGTCTCCAGGTGGATTTAGAACATCCTCGTGCGTCGCTTTTTAGAAAATGACCTGAAATTGACTGTCGCAAAAGTCGTCGTGGTTTTATTTCTCAACAATTGAACTGAACCACTTCTTTTCTACGATTTAAGAAAACTTCTAAGAACAAATGGATTTTCAAACTCGCCGTTGAGACGCAGCCCCCAAATGCAAAAATAACAGCACAGAAACAAGAAATATCACAGCAGGCATCACCCCAACCACATTTTGGCCATTTTACGACCAAAACAAAAACATAACCTTCTGAAAAGGCAATAAAATGCAACGGAAGGAAGCCGAGTCGTTGTCCGAAATAAATGTCTGTAACCTTTATCATTACTGGGATCTTGCACACCTCCCTTTCTACTCCTTCTAAGGTGCCAATAGACTTACACAAATGAGTGACGTAGAAATTATATTTCATGAAAAACTAATTTGAAATTTTAGTATAGTGGTCACTTAGGGGGTCATTCACTAAACAAAATTTAGTGGTATTCTAAATTTAGTTCCCTGTTCTGTTCGCTATCTAACCCTTTTTTTTCCATTGACAAGTCCGGATTGGTGGAGGCTTGTAAGCTAGTGGCAGGTCTTGCTGTCTGAAGTTTTCAAGCCGCCCTGAGGCATCTGACTTCGCTTAACGACTTCCATCTATCGACGGCAGCCGGCACCTACTGCTTAACGTGCCTTGCGAAGCACGGAACCGCTCGGAAAAATGCCACTAGCATCATAGGAGGGTCACCCATTCATGCACTGAACGCATCCTATGTTGCTTAACCTTATTGATCGTTTAAGATTACCCAGGCGGCCGGGGCTACGAGCGATTCAATTACACGATGATTAGATTAGATTAAAACTCTACATAGTAAAAAGCCCATGTAAATCAAAATACTGATGTATATGTAGTTATACACAGGCTTACGATTGTTCTAAGCCGCCAACATTAACAAAGATTAATTCCATGCGACAAAACGATCGTATACTTAGCTAGCTTATGGAAAAAATTATCCAGTATAAACTTGGTAAAAGGTAAATAGAGCTCCCGTTTTCTTAATAAAATTCTTGAACCAGTCGCGTTAACTTACGCTTCTGAACGACGAAACAAGGAACTAGGTCACCGTGTAATAACTAGGTAATACTCGTACTGAAACAGACAACTATGGTCATGTTCATAAAGTTAAATTAGGATTGTAGTTACATAGTTTTGAAGCAGATGGGTAGGCTGAAAACGATGAAACCTAGGTGGACTGTATGAATGATAATAAAAGCGTATAGATCACCGTAATAATTATTATGATTTTAATTAACTAAAAACATGGACAGAAAATCTAACTACTTGACAATGAAATATTTCAAACAAAGCCGTCGTGTGACGTATAAAAGAACAGTCTTTAAAAACGATATAAAAAAAAACCTAAGAAAACAGCGAGGAGTTCGCCACATATGCTATGTTAAGTCGGCTTCCCACGGTCCGCGATATCGCAGACGGACGCGGACCAGCTCGCACAACACACCGTGGGGAGGGTCTCGGTCCGCGGTAGCACACACATCTGTGGCGGTACGCCGTACCGGCGTGCGTGTGCATGGCTGTCCGTGGTCGTCGGCCGGCGTCGGCCGTTGGTAGAATCGCGCACCGTGGGAAGCCAGCTTTATATTTCAGGCGCTGTAAGCGTGCGTGCATGCAACGACTAAATGTCGATGAAGCGACGAAAGACGAGCAACCGACGTCGCGAGCTCCGTCTCTACTCGCCACGAAGAGCCACCACCACAAGATCTGCGAACGAGAGCGAAACCTGGGCCTCAATTCTGTAAGTGCATTAGTTCGATGACAGATACACGGTCGGGTCATGTGACGTGTTTTTTCATACCATTGACGCCTAGATTGCTTGATTTGAGTGCGCACATAGACTTGAATGAGCAATGAAACTAAATCGCCATGTTCATGCAGTTTTCATTGTACTACAATGCATTAACAGAATCTAGGCCCTGGTTGGATTCTTCCGAAAGTCCGGAATAATGTTAATAATATGTAAGTGCTTAGTTAGTTAGTTTGACATAAGATTTCGGACATAGCCTCTTAGTTGGGCCGTAATCATTGTACGTAGCAGGCTGGGAGTTTACTCCAGCCAGCCTATCTTTTCCAGAAGGCCAGCGATGCTCTGACATCACTGCAGGCCTCCCGGAAGGATCCCAGCTTCTCAACGATTGCGGTCCGTTGTTTTTCCACGCCTTCACAGTAGATGGTTACGTGGGCGGGGCATGTTTTCTCTTCTTTCAGGCATTCCCGGCAAAGCGGGCTGTCGGTTAGTCCCGTGTTGCAAATGTCTATTGTCTATGTCTTATTATGTGGCGTGTTAGGATTGCCACAGCTCTGCACAGATCGTTAGAAATTGTTAGTTCAAAAAAAGAGCGAAAGTGATCTGTCAGGATCGTGCCAAGTGGTAAACCCTGTTTTCAGCCGATCCCACCGTCCAGGATTTTGGAGCGAGTGTATGTATGTTATGTATATGTAGTATTGAATTTAGAAGGAAATTCAATGTATGTAGTTATACCTGCATGAGACACAGAGAGTTCGACGAATGAAATACGACCCCAGTGTAGTGGAAGCCTTATTATCCGGTGATCTCACACACCTCCTGACTGTCGCGCTTATTTGCATGCACCCCACATCGTCAAGTCGTAATGATAAATCGTGTCGTAGCAGGCACCACCCCTCTGTTTCAAGGGTTGATGGTCCCTTGAAGAGTGCGCTCCCCGTCAGTACTTGGAGTACGACCCACCTAAGCGATATTAATACAGGTAGCGCAAATCTTCTAGTTAGCTCTGAAGTTGGCGAGCTTCGCGTCGCAGTAGCAAAAAATAAGTGTCAGCGGAACGGAGTCGGCGCGGGCAGGGACGGCCGCTCCCCTTTCACCCTCGCTACGCACCCCGCCCGCGTAGATTTCAATGTGTTAGTACGCAGTTATCGATGTTATGCAACGCGCACGCTTGCACTGCGAGAAAAGTACAGTCGAGCGTCGCATTAATAAATAGTCTTTATTGAGTTACTTTTCTTTTTATGGTGTTGAGTGAATAAAATATTAATAACAGATCATATTAGTTATTACAATGCCTAGGCGGAATACGACGGCAAGCTAGAAAAAGTCAAAGAGATTGAACAGGAATATAAGAAGAGTGATCACGTCATAGACACCCTTACCGAAGAAAATATTATTATGGTCATTCATGTGAACGACAGTGAATGAGAAAGAAGTGGGGACGAGTTTGATGAGGCCGCCGATACCACAGAAGACGAATCAGACAGTGATGATATTGAAGCTGTGCCGTGCCGTGCTCATCAAAATCTCTGTCGGATTTTGTGAAAGGTATTCAGCCATTGTAAAAGTCAGCGTATGTGACTTTGCCTACCTTAACAAATATTTTTTTATATTTAATTTCCACAAAACATGTAATTTTGTAAATAAATAAACTTTAAAATTAATTATTTTATTTTGTGGTCCACTTATTTATTTGTCCAACTGTACATCTGCGCAGTGGCCGCAGCGCCAACTTCAGAGCTAACTAGAAGATTCGCGCTACCTGTACAAAGGTTCAATATTTCTCACCTGAGAAATAATTTTCTTGTCACATTCGGTATAGAGAATGTATATCGGATCTTTCGTCAAAGTTAGATGGTAACATACACAGCAGGGTGTAATATAATGGGGGAGGGGGGTGAATTTCGAAATAGCGAAGTAGTTCCATACCTTTAATGCTGCGGATGGATGGCAACGGATGGAAGCAATGTATGTGCCTTTATAAAAAATAAAAAAAACTTATTTATTACTTTGGTGTGTGATGTATTACAGTTTGTATTAAGCAGCAGAACTCTGAGCCCCGCTCTCTGTCTACCTTTCCAAGATACAGGTGTGAATTTACTTAATGACTTATATTACAGTAACGTACTCTCGACTCTACCCTACCCTCTCTTGTGAGCCTGAGGATTCCTCGTGTTAGATGCGAAACGCGTCGCATTGTCTCACACAAGTATTGGTGACGGTGGTGGTGTGCTCGTGTCTTGCTTCTGCTTGAAAAAGTGGGAGGGAGGGCGGTGCATTAATAACCGCATGGTGCTTGCGGGATATTGGTGGAATTACGCAAAGTAATTTTCACATTTTAATGCTATTCTAAACGTTTTGAACGGCTATAACACATTTATATCGCTAGAAGTGCGTAAGGAGAACGATGGGTTCCTAACTCTTAATCCCGACGAGGAACATTGTCTTCCTGAAAGAGACGTAAGGCAGCAATTATATGACTCCTCATATCGTCAAAGGGTTTTCGAGGGTTAAACGCTGTAATTATCACTTGAGCCTCTGAAATATCGGTTTCTTAATTGGGCTGTATTTCTGGGCTTGAGACTTTCATTGTATTTTAGGGTGAGTGAGAGCTACTTCTTTTCCGGAACGTTTATACAAAAAAAAAATATAGTGACTAAGTTTATTATTTTTAGGGACGTAATTTTTTAAATAAAATCATTGTCCTTTTTTAAAGCCACAACCTACATCGTCACATCCACTATAAGCTAAAACTTTATTGAATTTAATTACTTTTCTAGTTTTAAGTAAGTAATAGTATTTAAAAGCTTCGTTTTATTATACAAAAATTTTATTTCTAAATCTCTTTCTTTAAATCTTGTAAGCAATATAATTGTACTTTTGTTATTGTATTATGTGTGTTCTGTCTTTGGAATAAAGATTTTCATCACCATCAACCCATTATGTCCCCACCAAGAGGCACGCGTCTCTTCCCTAAGGAAGGTGTCATAGGCTATACTCAAGGCCAAGTCCGGATTGATAGAGGCGTGTGAGACTAGTGACTGGTCTTACTGTCAGAAGTTTTCAAGCCGCCCTACGAACCTCTGACTTGGCTTAACGACTGCCATCTACCGACGGCAGCCGGCACCAACTGTATAACGTGCCTTGCGAAACACGGAACCTCTCGGAAAAATAGACGGTTACCCATTCATGCACTGAACGCGCCCTATGTTGCTTAACTTTCGTGATCGTTCAAGATCACTCAAACGCCCGGGGCTAGGAGCGATTCGAATAAAGCTTTTATTCTATTATTATAACTTTCACAATTAAGTAACAATAACAAATAATAATGAAAATAAGAAAAAGAAGGTGCCAGCAGTCGCATGCCAGCATTAAAACCAGCCTTAAATTCCTCAAACAAACGGAGGAGTCAATACAGGTCAACTCAATCAATTAAACGACACGGCTAATCCTGTAGGAAATAGGACATGATGATTGACAATACGTGGGTTTGAGCCTTGTTGTGTTACATTTTCTGAGTATTAGAGCCATCGCCCATGACGCTTATCAAAAATTTCGAAAGGACGATGTGGCCTATAACTTTACAAAGAATAATGTAGACATATAATATATACGTACATATACATAATATGGCAGGAAAGCGCTGGATGCAAGCCGCTTCCAACCGGTCTTTTTGGAAATCCATGGAGGAGGCCTTTGTCCAGCAGTGGACTTCTCGTGGCTGAATGATGATTATGATGACGATGATATGCAGTCGTTAAGCCAAGTCAGAGGCCTTAGGGCGGTTTTAAAACTTCTGACAGACCAGCCACTAGTCTTACAAGCCTCCACCAATACGGACTAGGCCTCCGTGGTGGAGTATGGCCTATACCTTCCTCAGGGAAGAGACCCGTGTTCCTCGGTGGGGACATAATGGGTTGATGATGATATGTAGATATAGAATGGAAGAGAATGTTCATCTGGAATTAGGGAAACTTATGCGTGCATGCAACGACTAATGAATGTCGATGAAGCGAAAGTGATTTGTCAGGATCGAGGCAGGTGGCAGTCCCCATGGGTGGTAGACCCGGAGTGGTCCCATTTCAATTTGGTCCAGTTTTGACAATGTTATCAATGATAAAACCATAATAATAAAAGTCTTAAATTTCCCTGTTCGAAGCCTTCCACTTTCTTCATCGCAACAAGTCACCTGAGACCCATGATTTGCAGAACGAAATGCCAGGCATTTTAAAGACATTAGAATTACTAATAATAAAAAATTAAAATTCTTAAAAAGAAAAAAACGAATTCAAACTATTCCAAAACAAGTTATATGCACTAAAAAGTCGAAAACAATTACGTATTCTTACTTATTGTCTTCCAATTATTGATAGTTTTGGAGTCGGTGTCATTATGGTTAGGTATATTGTAGTATTTCCTTGGCTGATGTTATATTTAAGTTTATAATTTTCTTGTAAGGTGCCACGCTGTCTAATGACTTTGTTTCACTAACCAGTTTTTAACCAAACACCGGTTGTTGTCATTACCATGCATTGAAAGAGCCGATGTACATTTCGTTCAGCCCAATGTAATTGTTTTCTTAATGGCCAATTAAAAACGTATAGTAATTTATCACAGTTTGTTGACAGTACGGCGGCAAAATGGCCGAATTGCAAAGCGATTTACGCCGCATCCAATTAGAATGTGTCCAGATAATCTGCCAAATTAATAGGATAGCAATACGACCGATTACACAAACGGATCTCGTTTAGTGGACGAAGGCTTAGTAAGAGGTTTAAACAGCTATCTAGGATCACAGAGTTATTCCATAACGTGTTAAGGTGAGATAAGAATATTCTTTATTGTATCTGAGAGTCTTGCGCATTTCTGAGGCTAACTAAGAAACCATTAAAACATCTGTTTGGATTTTTAATTTATTTTTGAAAATTCAAGTCATAATTTACCGAACGTAAATTTTTGACTTTAGACCAACACTTTAATAACTTTTATCAAAGTTACGAAGCTGATTATTTTATGCATAGAAGAACAACTTGTGAAGATTCAGTTACAAAAAAAAGTAATTGAAAAAAGTTTCTAGTTTTTTTTTAGAAATTTTCAAAATTGATAAGGCGAAAATTCATGAAAATTCAGAAAAAAAATCATAACTCCGAAACTATGAAAAATCGCGGAACATACATGGGGGTGATTCGGATACCCCATGACAAGAGGGACCAAATTTTTTTTTTGACGTCAATCCCCCGGCCACCCTGTATAACAAAAATTAATGCTCTATATTTTAAGAATCAAAGACTTGCATAGCGATCCGATGAGTATGTGCAAAGTTATGGCACATGGTAGTCCAACCCACATGTATGGAGAGCGTATACCAGCTTAAACCCAAAAACTCAAATACCTCAAAACTCACTTTGTGTGGGTTGGAAACTTTTTGCTAAGCTACGTTCAATTTATCAGTTGCGTTATGAGCTTGAAAAGAACTATTAAAAACATAAAAATTTACACACAGGTACTTGTTATGGTGAGCCCATCGGAACACCAAAAATGTTTCACGTTCATCGTCAACCCATTATGTCCCCACCGAGAGGCACGGGTCTCTTCCCCAAAGCCGGGTCCGCTGCTCCATGTTACGCGTGTTACAAAAAATGTAACATGTTACGGTTATCGTAACAGCCCGTCTGCTGCGACTTTCTAGTTCTGTTATGTTACAGTTTTTGTGACAAAAACAAAATGAGTTCCGACGAAGCAGACGTGTCTGCTATTTTGTCCCTTTAGGCTTATCCACTTTGTATTCACTTGTTCTTTTGAAATTCCTATAATTTCTGCTTTATCACTACATGAGGCGTCCCAAAGCACTTGTCTTTCTCGAAATAATCGAATGAAAAACAAAGTATTTTCTTTTTTCCACTCCATCACCGAATCGCGAGACGTGTACGTCCGGCGAGCACTAACATAAAATGAATGACTTCACCCCCCCGCAGGCGAACGCGGGGGATGTTATCCATTCGCCGCGGCTACCGTGTTACGTGTTATGTAACACGTAACATGTTATACCACGCCCCATTATAACGTGTTACATTTTTTGTAACACGCATAAAATGGCGCAGCGGACCCGGCTTAAGGAAAGTATAGGCCATACTCTACCATGGGAGCCAACTCCGGATTGGTCTTACTGTCAGAAGTTTTCAGGCCGCCCTAAGGCCTCTGACTTGGCTTAACGACTGCCATCTATTGACGGCCGCCGGCACCAACTGCTTAACGTGCTTTGCGAAGCACGGAAGCGCTCGGAAAAATACCACTAGCGTTAGTCGTACAACGGTCACCCATCCATGCACTAAACGCGCCGTATGTTTCTTAACCTTCGTGATCGTTAAGATCACTCAGGCAGCCGGGGCTACGATTCAGATTCTATAGGTTATAAACGTCTATTATGGTGAGCCGATCGGTCCACCAAAAATTCTACAGGTTAAAATTGGTAACTAAAAGTTTTTTTGGTCAGCGCTATAGTAGGTAATTTAATTCAGCGGGCGCGTCTGATCTGATCGACATATCTGTCAATGTGTAAGTTCAATAGGAAATTGGCGACAAAAAATCTTTTATTTGGCGGTAAGGGACGCCCAGGCGGACATACTTTGACTAAACATGTTAGCAAAGGGCAGGATAAAAGTTACTTTCTGTTCGACTGTTTCCGTTGAAGCTCCGTGAATCACCAAAATCCAGCGTTGAAGATTAGTGCCGTGGAGAAAAACGCGGCGTATACTCGTAGTGCATAGACATACCCTGTGTCCCTTATTGTTTTGAATTAAATTTATTTTATTGATTAATTGGTTTGTTAATTTTTAATCACAGTCATACGAGTATGTATGTCATTGTGATTTTAAATGAAATGCTTTGGTTCTTCATTTGTATTTGCAATCTGCTCTCAAATCTTTTAAGTTTGACAAATCGCCAGAAATAAATGACTTTATTTTTTACGACTCTTATTTGGCTACCTAGACTTACTACAATAGGGATTACTTCTTTAATCCTTCACTAATTCCACGGGCCCCATTCAAAATCAACCCCTATCCAGATTGTAATAAGGCGCAGCATCATCATAACGCTTCCTCTGGGTATCAAGAAAAACAATTTCAAGACGCCGGAAAAAGATTACAGGGCAGCACCCCATATTTCTTGCTCCCCGTTGGCATGGTAACGTAATCAGTGTATAATCCCCTTTATTTTAGCATTCCTTCCCTCAGGGATGCCCCTCGTGCTTACTGAGTAATGTGGGTAGTTCCCGCTGCTGTTTGAAATGCGTATATTATACCCTTATATCCTACTCATTAACTATTCACATGTAAACGTTTTTGCATGGTCTGAAGCTTAGAAAAGTGTTATTAATAATAATAATAAACAAAATAAAACATTTCAACTAAAATAGTCATAACATTGTACCATCGGCTTTAATGTGACATACTTAGGTAAAAATAAAATATTTATGCTTGCACTAAATTAAAAGATAACATGTATCTCAAGCTTCCAATGGCTAAGATTGATACTATACGATCTAAATAATATAAAAATATTGTAAACTTTTAGTCCGGATTTACTTACGGGTGTTGTTATATCGGAAGAGTCCGACCAGGTTTCGCTCCGATTCGCAGAGCTTAATCATGGTGAGCAGAGACGGAGCTCGCGTCGTCGGTTGCTCGTCTCACACTGCGGGCAAGCGCGCACTCTTCCGATATAACAACACCCGTAAGTAAATCCGGACTAAAAGTTTACAATGTGTTGTGCTTACGAAAGTTTTAGTTCAAAAAATATAAAAATAATGTATTTCTTGGTCACATATCGTGACTATAATATAATTTTAACTACAATCAGGTTATTTACTTTTGACATTCATTATTCATTTGACATCTAAGATACAAACCAATAACATTTAATTTAATTTCTATGACATACTGATATAAGTACAGTATTGATGATATTATTTATCGTTATTATTCGAATTAACATTCATATGCCGAAGTAGAAAAACACGGAGGTGGTAGAAAGGTACAAATAAGATCTTTATTTTATTTGTACATTTCTACCACCATGTATATAATGCGCGATATAATACTCGCGTTTCTACAAATAAATTGAATTCAATTTTCAAAAATATGCAACCTCCTTGTAAGTTCAAACTCATTTTTTTTTTAAGACGATCGTTTTTTGTTTTTTCTTCTCGTGAACATTAATGAGCTAGCAACATCAGAACAAAACTCTATTAAAATCATTGCTCCTATCAAAAATTTATCGCATTTTTTCTGCGAGGATTTCCAAAAGACGAATTTCTTCAGTTTCAGTAAATACAAGCAAGTTCGGTGGATTTCATAGTCTAATAGTGACAATTTTAATACATTTTAATGTAAATTTTATGGTATTTATTAATAACAATATCAATACATGTATGGGATATTTAATAATAACAATATATGCACCTGGCCTGATGACATAGTTAATAACGTTTTATTTTAATGCGCGTTGTATCTTTGAAAAACTGTTCCTATCCACCTAAACAGTAAAAGCTATCGAAAATTCTAAGTAGCCCCCTCAAGCACCCTTGCTTTGCACTGTCCGTCAAAATCAGCCCCAAAAACTTCCGTATAGAGAGGTCCATGGAGTCATTATTCTGAAGACCCCTATCGATTTTGGGGCGCGGCCTAGAAAATGACTTAACTGAACGGAGTTCGTTAAGAAAAGCATTGGGTAGAAACCATATCAAATAATTAAGTAATTTATGCGGGTTCATATTGAAGATAATACCAGGCCTGTTTCACTACGCGTGCCAGCATCGAATGCGTAAGTACATGCGGCGACCACTCCGGAGTGGCGAATAGGTAGGAATTCAGGCGCCAGAAGAGGTAAAAGTTACGCGGTAGAAAGAGAGGCAACATGTAGGTGAATATAACGTATCTTTTTTAGCGCCGTGCGATCTGAATTGCACCTAATTGTATCGCTGTTAGAGTCCCTTTTTCTTTATTTGCTTTCGCGGAGTGAATCTTTTGTACCTGTACTATTATGTATTCTGTGGTAATACTCAAAGTTAGTAATAATCTAATGCAGTTCTAAGCTAGTGCGACAGTACCTAAGTTAGTAAGAAATATTTTCTGAAGGATCAGTGTTAATAAGCAGTATTTTTTGTATGTACTAGATGAAAACTCTGCTTCGCTAGGCTAATATGACTGTCACTATCATATTACACATTGTATGCACCACTTATTTTTGTTCAGCATTAATTTTTTTGGTATTTTTCATATTTATGGTACCTATTTGCCTTTTCATTTCAACAAATTAGACTTCGGAGTTCACAATTGACACCTGTGATACGTGATACTGACGCAACATTGGTGACATTGACATGTTTACTTCGCAACGCCATTATTATAGAAAAATCACTTTTACACGGAAAATACTCAATAATCTCAATTTTCCGCCTATAGTACGCTTTTCAATTCGGTGTGCATTTTGTTTGAGTCTACCGTAGACTGGTACGAAATTATTAATATAAATTAGAAAGCCTGGCTCACATTTTGGAGGTCACGTGTTCCCAGCATGTAGCAATAACTTACTTTTCAAACTCCCGTACATTTATTTAGTTCTAGTAGTCTGATACCACTGGCTAAGGCCTGGTTTACATTTGCTTTTTCAGTACGTTTTTCATCGAGCTAGAATAGAATAGAAACGCCAATTCCTTTTACAAGAACATAAGCAAATAATAAATCACTAATGGTTGGTTGTATACTATGCGTTAAGGATTTTTTAAAATTAAAATAAATAAATTAACTCGCGCCCATTGTCCCCGAGGGGGTAGGCAGAGGCACCAATCACTAGAACTGGGCACACGTTTTGCCAAGTTTATTAGGTCCCAACGGTTTTAAAGTACTTTTACAAAATATGGTGCGTACTAACAGCTATCAATCGGCATAATTATGTTTTTGCCGTCTCTGTTTTGGGCTTAATCACGACGCGTGCCCACCGCGTAATGCCGATTGCAATTGTAAAAATAAAACACTTATTGTTTACGCTTTCCGTTCTAAATACAACATTCTCCAGTTAATCGCCGCTTGCCTACGCTTGCAACGTAAACCAAAACCAATCAACTCCTAATGGGCTATTATGACGCTAATATCTACCGAAAACAAACACTGAGGCAAACTGTACTTAGCCCAGTTTTGTTTGAAGCAAACAGACAAACAGATAGACGGATATTGAAGTCCAAAGTGCAATGGAAGATACAGAATACCCTACTTTTTTGTTACGAAGACCATTTTGCTGTTTTTTGCTGCTGTCTGAAGGGATTCCGTTGGATCTGTAGAATCCAATCCAAGTCTTACAATAGGATCTTTCATCCAATCAAGATATTTTATAATATTTGTAGTGATTTCGAAAACCGAAGAAGAATCCCAATCTTCAGCATATTACCTATGTTTTTCATAATGTTCAACGACGATTCGTTAACATTCCATCTCACTTTAAGCAATCATTTCTTTAGAAAAGGGGTGCCTCCAGCCCTTATATTACGTAACTTTTCACTCTATCGGGTTAAGCATTTAGACAACTCGAAAGAGTCAATATAAGAATTATTATGACAGTTCGGAGTAGGAGTATGAGATACCTACTGGGAAAAAAGTCCCAGAATGTAGGTAACAGCTTGACGTAAGGTGGTGTGACATACCGGGAACAACAGCGCTAAATCAGACAACTCCATATAATGGAGTCTTGCGTAATTGCACCCTAGGTCACATTACGTTGGTCAGGACCTGTTGATGAGATTCGTATTTTGTGAGCTCGTGTGAGACGAGCAACCGACGACGCGAGCTCCGTCTCTGCTCACCATGATTAAGCTCTGCGAATCGGAGCAAACCTGAGTGCGTATACTGAGTTTTGTAATTCACTTTCGACAGCGAGAGCGTTTGCGTTTTGCATAGGAGTGACAAAGCGCGCCATCTAGTTGTCTCTCTGTCACTCCTATGCAAATCGCAAACGCTCTCACTATCGAGAGTGAATGAAAAAACTCAGTATACCCACCCTGGTCGCACTCTTTCGATATAACAACACCCGTAAGTAGATCCGGACTAAAAGTTTACAGATTCGTATTTCTACATAATGAATATGACCAAAGGTGTTGGAAAGTGAAGTATTTCGTAAGCAGCCTATATACGTCTCACTATAGAGCACAGGTCTTCTCTCAGAGAGAGGATGGGCTTATCCACCACGCATGCCCACCGCTGTTTGGCGATTTCAATCGCTAACGTGTTGGATAGCTCACACACTCAAGTTTCCTCACCATATTTTCCTTGACTGTCAGCGAGTGGTATTGCTACTATAACTTCACAAACGTACATAACTTACAAAACAATGAAATAGGTACAGTGTGTTAGCTTTTAGAATATACCTCGGGCTCTAGAGTAGGCTTCGGTTTTCGTCGAAAGCACACGAGTGAAATACTAATTCCTACTCTGTATAAGTGAAATTAGTTCCGATATTTATATTACACGAATATATCCGATTCTATCCGATAGTAGCCGAGGTATATTCTATTGCACGAATATATCCGATTCTACCCGATAGTAGCCGAGGTATATTCTAAAAGCTAACATGCCCGCACCGGGAATCGAACCTGGGTTTCTCGCTTCCCAATCCATTGTTTTACTCACTAGGCTCCCAAATCTTTCTTTTAGTAGCAAAGTTATTTATAAGACGTCTTCTAGCAAGCATACCTTTTAGGTCCTCTTATTTTGAGCCACGGCTGAAACTACTAGAATGCTGTTATCGGTTACGAATTATGACTAATGCGGTGAACGCATTAAGAAAATATAGAATGAGCACGTGTAGCCTAGTTTTAGAATATCAATGATGTGTTTCTGTGGCTTTGAAGTTTTATTTGTGGCTTTTATTAGGTACCTACAAAGCTTTTATTTTATTATTATCCATATCTGTTACTCATTGGAATATGGTTACGTCGAGTTAATCGCGGAACTGTTAATAGTTATTGGAATAAAAATACATCAAGTTTACGTCAGAAATTGTAGAACTTAGAGCCGGTTACGGTTAAAGAACGGTGGTGGCGTAGTGGCGTTGACCCTTGCTTCTCGATCATGAGAGTCTGGGTTCGAACCACGCATGTACCAATTACTTTTAGTGACGTACATTTGTTTGTTTGCACAGCAACACCATTCGCTGATAAATTGTGCCCGGATAACGGCGACAGGCTTGCCACTTGTCACGTTTGGGACCTAATAAACTCGTGAACATGGGCCCAGTTCTAGTGATTGGTGCCTCTGCCTACCCCCTCGGGGATAACGGGCGTGAGTTTATTTTCTATTATTTAGAGCTTACTAATTTTACTGAATTTTCTCAGAAATTTGACGAGACCTCAGTTACTTAGTTACTAGTTACTTAATAGTTACTTAGCGAAATTATCAATTCAGAAACTGGCACAACATAATATCCACACAATGTCATAGTCCCGAACTAAGGTTATCCACCTTACTCTATATTACCCTAGGTCTTGTGGCACTTTAGTCCAATCATGATCCTATGTCCTATGTATCAGGCATTTTCTACTACAATATTTTCTAACTGTGAAAACTTGTTATTGGGTCTTTGTCTTTATTACGGTTTAAATGTATGTGTTTTAAGCTGTAAGTTTTTCTAATAAAATAAAATAAAATTATAAAATGCTCTGGTTTGAAAGAAAAAAAAACCGCATTAATCCTTTAAACCTTTACTAAACGTCTCAAGTTACAGGTTCTAAACATTGCCATTACAATTGAATATTACTGCGATGATATGCAAGTCGGATGTTCACTTATTTATTTTAGGGTTCCCTAACTCAAAAGGAAAAACCGGAAACCTTTTAGCATCGCTTTGTTGTCCGTCCGACCATAGCGTCGGTCAGTACCCCTGTCCCGGGAACGCGTGGAGGTGCCGAGTTGAAATTAAAACCATACGGCATACACTCAGGTCTACCTACATTCACTTGAAGCTGTAAAACCTCAGCACGACGCTGAGTCATTTGCCTTTTGTGGCAACCTTGGCGTACCACAAACTATATCTATGATTATGTTCTAATTTTTTTTTGTCCGTTATGCCTATATTATTATATTATTTTGTATCTTTTTATGTTTTGTATGTGTTTTCCTGGTACAATAAAGAATATTCTCATCTTATCTTATAGGTATTACGTTACTTGTCTGCTTATTTTGCTCCTGACGAGTCTGTTGCTATAATGAATGTTTTTGTTCTTCTAAAAACTAATAGTAATTAAATCATAGGAAAAAACTCCTTGAAGTTCGTGAAAAGCTCGGAAAAATCTTCGAGACTCGATTACTGAACTATTATTTCTAATATGTAAGTACTTACGAATTTATACGGAACCCTCGTTGAGGGAATCCGACTCGCACTAATCGGGTTGTATTTGTTTTGTGGAATTGGTTACTTGTAATGCATTTTCTTCTAAAATTATTTAAATTCTGTTACTGTAATAACAAGCAAGACGGTGTTAATTAAAACCACGAAATTCAACGCAATTTACGATCAATAAATTGAACGAGACCTTTTATTGGTATTTTTTTATTAGTGTAAGTAGCATTATGCTGATAAGGTGTCTTAAAATAAACTTGCCATATCCTGTTATGGAAGTTTACAGGAAGTTATATCAAAACATCGTAACTTAGGCTGGGATATGAAACTACTCAGGAAGTAAGCAATTAACAGTCGTAATTTGGTGAAAAAATACATAACCTACTTACAATCTGTTAGCTTTTAGAATATACCTCAACTGAGCAATCAAAAACCGATTATATTGCAACAATGTAAGGTTTACTTTGTATTGTTATTTAAAACTTTACTTAACTTTTCAAAATAGTGAAGAAAAGTGTTATACAGAGCAGGGACTAGGATTAAACTCGTGTGCTTTCGGCGAAAACCGAAGCCTACTCTAGAGCCCGAGGTATATTCTAAAAGCTAACAGACTGTATTATCTATAGTGGATGTAATGAAATAAGACAGAATTATAAAGGCAAAGAAACGAATTATAAACAATAATACTTTTTTGTACATAAAAAGGAAATAATTTAATAAGAGAGTATAATTTATTTCAACGTAAAGAATTAAAATTAATTGAAGAATGTTAATGTACGGTCGACAGCACGTCCACCTTCACATTTTAGTTACAAAGTCGTCCGTAATGCAACGGAGTAGAGTGCATGGGTGCATAGGGTGATGTGCTGTCGACTGTACTATGTTAGCCGCTGCCTTCTGGGCATATTTTAGTAATGCTGTGAAAAACATTGATGCTGTGAACAGACAAACCGTTCCAGTTTTTTTATTAAATTTAGTTTATTTAATGATATTTTACAAAACAACTTTTACCATCTGAAAGTACCAAGCTATAAATTCAGTATATTGGTACATTGCAATGGTTACTTTGTTCTTCATCATCAAACCCAATATGTCCCCACCGAGGGGCACGGGTCTCTTCCCTGAGGAAGGTATAGGCCATCCTCCATCACCGGGGCCTAGTACGGATTGGTGGAGGCTTTTAAGACTAGAGGCTGGTCTTACTGTCAGAAGTTTTCACGCCACCCCCTAAGGCCTCTGACTTGGCTTAACGACTGCCATCTATCGACGGCAGCCGGCACCAACTGCTTAACGTGCCTTGCGAAGCACGGAACCGCTCGGAAAAATGTCACTAGCGATAGTCATAGAACGGTTACCCATCCATGCACTGAACGCGCGATATGTTGCTTAACCTTCGTGATCGTTTAAGATCACTCAGGCGGCCGGGGCTACGAGTGATTCTTTACATTATGTTGTTATTGATTGATAGACTGATTGCCTCGTTGGTCTAGCTGTTAAGGCGCTTAGCTGCCAAGAAAGAGGTCGTGGGTTCGATTCCCACTGCGGGCCGCCATTCATTTGTACAATTAGCCTCGGTCTAGGTGCGTTTCGATGTTTGTAATG
The DNA here is from genome assembly GCA_947310845.1 of Yponomeuta plumbellus. Taxonomy (NCBI): domain Eukaryota; kingdom Metazoa; phylum Arthropoda; class Insecta; order Lepidoptera; family Yponomeutidae; genus Yponomeuta; species Yponomeuta plumbellus. The sequence continues at coordinate 6,537,623 of OX371206.1, forward strand.
TCCTTGCCTGATTGCTATAGCACAGGGTATCCTAGTTTGGGACCAGGTCAAGTGATTGTATTGTTTGGAAGTTATTATTGTTATTTCTATTTGACATAAGGGCCCGCTTGCACCACCGACTAAAATTCATTTAACTATAAGCTAAACAAAATTTTCACAGTTACGCTATACGCTAACTGTCAAAATTCAATTTAAGTTAAACCTAACTGGATTTTAGCCGGTGGTGCAAGCCGGCCTGGCCGGTTTCAGAGTCACGCTGACAGTCGGCACTGACAGGCCAATTTGTACTACATCCTAAGAAGCGTTTTAGAAAAACGCCGACGGATCAGCGCTGCCCAGCCATATATTTTGTCTATCAGCGCTGACAGTGTGACTCTAAAACCAGCCTTAGGGCCGGTTTTTCAATAGTCAGATAAAACTTAACTGGAGAATAAAACTGATGTTGTCACTGTCTTGTCGTATGATTTAGACAGTGACAGCATTCAATTTATTCTCCAGTTAAGTTTTATCTGACTATTGAAAAATTGGCCCTTAGTCAAAATAACCCCGCCCCATCAATTCCTCACTTTAAACCAGACTCTATTGTCAAATGACTTTGACTACCCCATGTTACGACCAACTGTGCTAGCCCTGCACAAAAGAGCGAATGTTTCAAAAGAACAAAACACTACTTTGTTAATCTTTTACAATTCTATTGTGTCCGGATCCTTTGGCAAGTTCATTATCTCCACTCTCGGCTTTCATCCGTGTAGTGGGAACGGGTTCTCTTATCGGGATCTAGGAATTCCACGGACCGATCGATCGTACAGTCGATAGCACATCATCCTATACACCCATGCACTCTACCCCGTTGCATTACGGGCGACTTTGCAACTAAAATGTGAAGGTTGACGTGCTGTCGACTGTGCGATCTAGGTTTGCCAACTTTTTTTCTAACAAATATAGTATTTTCAAAACTACTACCTCTAAAAATTATAGGAGATCGCAATTAAAAATATTAGTAAAGAAATAGTATGTGGTTAAATAATTCTTTTTTTTTTTGTTTGAATTTATTTGACTTGAAGAGCGAGCTTTAGAAAAAGATTAAGGGTTCCGCTTTACGCAAAATATAGTAGTTTCGTCTACTATAATAATAAATATTTTTTTATAAATATAGTATTTGAGCCCCTAATAAGCCCCTAGTCCCTAAGGATACACTATTATATATTATATAGTCCGGATTGGTGGAGGCTTGTAAGACTAGTGGCTGGTATTACTGTCAGAAGTTTTCGAGCCGCCCGCCCTAACCGCTCGGAAAAAATCCACTAGTGTTAGTCATAGACGGTCACCCATCCATTGACTGAACGCGCCCAATGTTGCTTAACCTTCGTGATAGTTTAAGATCACTCAGGCAGCCGGGGCTACGAGCGGACTTGATATTATGAACATTTGATATTCTCAGTCAGCTCATGGTAGCGCCTGTGATCTTGCATTTCTTCGGCAATAGATTTATGCCGATTAGCTCGATCGTCTGTAAGCCATTGACCCTGCGGATCTCTTTCGGCGCGCTCCAAATTTAGAGCGCACGTGCGCGCCTGCACAGCGTCTTCAAGTGTAAGTACAGTTGACCCTGCTGGATAACCTGGGCCTCGATTTTGTCGGTGCATTATAGTACAGTCGACAGCACATCAAGCTTTACATATGTATGTATGCATGTGCATTCTCATCACATCTGTTACCTACTTTTTTTTCATTTCGAATATCTTTGATAGTTTTTGAGATATTAAAAAAAAACAAACCCCTATTTATTTTTTTTATAAATTATTTATCACTTTTGCAATTTTTACCGGCGGCTTTCGGAACTTTTCCTTAAACTTTTTACATAATATTCCGAATCGAACGACACCTTGATAGTAATTTTCGTAGAATATAGAAAAATTTCGTCCAAAAAGGTACAACATGTTGACTAGACTACTAAATGAGTAAGTTAGAGTTAATCTTTATCTTCGTTTATTAGACACAACCAACAGATGTTAGATACATCACTTAAATAAAATAACATTGTGTAGATGTTCTAGTCTAACAGAGTCTAGTGGTGGAGTGTGGCCTACACCTTCCTCGGGGAAGAGACCCTGCCCCTCGATGGGGACATAATGGGTTGATGATGAACAACTCTCTTGACTTAAAGTGAATTATTTCTGAAATAACATAAATAACAGTCTTTTCCAAATAAATCTTTTTTAATAGTGATTTTAACTTAGCTAATAGTGAAAATAAGGCCAAAACCGGCCAACGCGTCGTGCAAGGTTCCGTCGAAAGAGATTATACGGATACAATTATTTTACTATTGAGATAACATTCAACAAACAAAATGCAAATTCTGTACGTTGAAATACATTCCTGATTTCTAATAGATAAAGAGATAGAATATTCTTTATTGTACACCGAAATTATATTTTCTGAATTGCCAAATTATAAAGATTTACTTAAACCTTATATATGGTATACTTGAAGAAATTCATGCATAACAAAATTAATAGAAAAAACAAAATTATTTATGGGAAGGATTATAATAATATGTGGATGAAATGTAACTAAAATTATATGTGAGTTGAAGGTTTACTTCTTTAAATTGATCTAGATCATCTAAATCTGGCTTATCGAGATCTAATCGTGTTTAAAGTGCAGACGGGAAAAAAGTCCACCGCAATATCCTTGACTATTATACTTCTTACAATTATTACATTGTTACCATTTACTTTAAGCAAATATGAAATAACAGGCATTAAACTTACCATGGGAAGGGCTCGTGGTTTCTTAGACGGTTCAGAAGCCGTCAACATCTGGAAACAAAAGATAATCATGGGTTAGAAATACAGTGGCTTTTGTGGCCTTTTACACCCAAGAGTGTACAGGGTTGTGAAAAATATATTTAGTTAGATAGATAGATAGATAGATAGATAGATAAAACATTTATTTAACGACACAATACTAAAAACACAGCTTAATATGAGATACAAGATACAAAAAGAAAGCAGAAGAAAGACACAGGTTTAAATACAAAGCATACTCACATGGTTGTTCCACATGGTTATCTTATAAACTTGGAACACAATTTGACTTAATCATTTGGTTCTGCGAATTTGAATTTGACGTGCTACATCATTCATTAGCAGGGGTCACTTGGAGACAGTCATTAAGTTGAGTGAATTTAAAAGGACAGGATTAATATGTGATATGTTACATACCAATTTAAAGGTTTAGGTTAGATACGAGTATAAGGAAATGTATGATATTTAAACTTTGCGTGTTATATTTAATTATTGTGATATTTAAACACTGTGATTTATGTTACATACCAATTTAAAGGTTTAGGTTAGATATAAGGAAATGCATGATATTTAAACATTGTTAATAGTATATATCCCTATTGAATTAGATTACACCTGTAGGGATAGGGAATGCTTGGGATTAAATAAATAAATAAAAAAAAAATAGCAGATCTACTCGTTACTCGTTTCGCTAGATGGCGCTGGAGTCGCGTAACATTGCGCAGTTGTATAATTTAATAGACGTTTCTCAGGGCGGGTCCAGACAATAATATAATGTACGAACGGTACGGATAAAAGAACTATGTTCTTTTGTCTGTACCGTTCCTCCGATCCGTATCAGCGTCGCGATCCAAAACCGGTAGTGTGGACGCCTGTTTGCAACGGTAGGGTCGATCGGCAGGCGTTCACCTAGCGTTTTTATATCGCGATGCTGATACGGATCGGAGGAACGAAACGGGCAAAAGAAATATATCTGCCCTCATAAAACCAACAGCCTTTTGACCTGACATCCACTGATCCACTTTTTTGTTTAGTTTTAAATATGTGTTTAAACATTTTCCATACACAATTCAAATCATCATCAACCCATTATGTCCCCACCGAGGGGCACGGGTCTCTTCCCTGAGGAAAGTATAAGCCATACTCGTCCACGGGGGCCAAGTCCGGATTGGTGGAGGTTTGTAAGACTAGTGGCTGGTCTTACTGTCAGAAGTTTTCAAGCCGCTCTAAGGCCTCTGACTTGGCTTAACGACTGCCATCTATCGACGGCAACCGGTACCAACTGCTTAACGTGCCTTGCGTTAGTCATAAAACGGTCACCCATCCATGGACTGAACGCGCCGTATGTTGCCTAACCGTCGTGATCGGTTAAGATCTCTCAGGCAGCCGGGGCTACGAGCGATTCAAATGCAGACTAGTATTAAAGCCATATTTTGCTTTGCCGCTCTATTAATTTACGAAAAATCCGGCTAGTGTCTCTCTTGAAACGACAATGAGCGTTAAACCGGAATAAATCTACACTCATCCCGGTTTCCGATGAATCAAATTAATGGGGATCCCTTAATAGAATCCGGAATGAGGAGAATTCCCCTTTTTCCCAGGAAATGTAATGAAAGAATGGGCAAGCTTACAACGCTCAAGTTGGTCCGAAAAACGGTTTATATAAACATAATTTTGCTAAAAAAGTTCGTCGAGCCAAATTGGGTTTTTTGTGGCACTGTGTTTAAGCCAAGCATTTAACGACATTATGGGTCTTTAGCCGCGAATCAATAGGCTCTTTGACCGATTTCTGAAAGCCATCTCATATTGTTTGTTGGTGTTCACGGAGTTGTCAGAAAGTGGTCATTTTAAATAATTCTTTCGTGTATTTCTTCTAAAAAAAGCAAACGAAAATTTACTTTCCAAATAAGCTGCCAAAACGCTATCTTAGGCAATATGGTGTCGCACAGTAATTATGACGTTACTTCCCGGTAAACCAACCAATGAACGTAAGACAGAATGAATGACAGACACCATTTTCACTAACATGTGACGTCATCATAGGATCGGCCAATCCAGGCCGTTTTCGATACAATGGCGGCAGATACAAATTATCAAATTTTATCTTGTGTTTTTTGCAAATCATAATTGTTTTTTTAGTTAACATGCCTTAAACTGGTTTTTAGACACATAATTTATACGAATACGTATATATAATACTGTTTTTTTCGCACTGTCAAATAGCCTATTGTGAATTTTTTTGGCTATGATATATGTGTAAAGCTTGTGTACAGTAGACTCTATGTGTACAAATAATAAAGGTTATTATTATTGGCACTGGGGGCCGCTGTACAACACAAATGGCCTCAGTCTGGGCATTTTGAGATGTTTGTAAAATGTCCTTGCATGGTTACCATAGCACACAGAGTATCCTAGTTTAGGACCGGGTCCAAGTTGCGTGGAAGTTATTATTATAATAATTTATTTCGATTGTAGAACATTACATCGTAGACTATTGTGTTTTACAATTAACTAATAAATTAGACATAAAATACAGATACAATAAAACTAATATACAATAATTGACAAATCATTTAGAACACACTTTTATTCATTATCCTATCAGCAAACACATTCGATACCTTTATTTCAATTATATTATAAAATGTCACGGAAATCGAATAACATTTAATATATTTTTTTATTATTATTTTTATTGTTACGAAAACGCTACTTCTCTTATGGTGGTTGATAGCGCAATATTGTTAATAACACTTTTATTTTAATAATTAAACAAATAAATAATAAAACAATATATCAGCAGTGTTGTGAGGCAATTACCTTGAAATCACCAAATGGAAACAGAAACCATATTTGTCTCGCTTTGTTACCTTTTAGTCCATAGATGGCCGAAGCGCGCTTCTAGTCTCATCTCCTTTCTTAGTACTGGACATGTAAGGCTTTTTTTTTTTTTGCAGCAGAAAGATAACATCTTATCGCAACGTCATAGAGTCGCATTCAGTCTGAATTGTTGAGCCATAGTGCGGACGTTCGTGCTGGTATGCGCAGTACGCGCAGATAGGGACAAAAAGAGCTACTTCATAATAGTTCTTACCGGATGCGGTATTAGTGCGAATATTGAACACAAAGCTTCCCAACTCAAAGTAGTATGACAGTGCACAGGTATTATCTTTTCATCTGCCCTTGTTGCTTCGATTTTATGCCTGACATGTATCTGTTATTCCAGTAAGTACCTAGAAAGGTCTATCCACGATAGAACAGGGGCCCAATTCTGTTAGTGCATTATGGTTCAATTACATTTACTCGGTCGGGTCACGTGATATGTTTTTATCTTACGCAGGTCTACAGCACGTACGGTTCCATATCCTCAGTTTAGTTTTGTAGGTAAGTTATGTTATGTTATGGCTTTTCTGTATCACAATGAAATGCAAATAAAAAATGTTTGCGAGAAAAAAAAAAATTATCGACATTTTTTTTATATTTTTCCTGTATTCTAGACTCGACTCTTAACCACCCCCTTGAATTTGGCTCGTACTTTTTTTACACCCTGAATTTGAAATTTTCAAGACTAGGTTGTGTTGTGTATAATACCGGCACTTAAGCAACTTCGCTATAGAAGCATGATGATGATGATGTAAAAGAACTACTCATGGTAACTTGCTATGTACGTACCGTTCACAGCAACACCAATGAAAAATTTCTTAAAACACTCCATAAGCGTCGTATAAATAGTCTGTGGTGGAGACATTGGGGAATGTAGAGTGTATAACCCTTAACAAGCCATACGGATAATATTCCCACTTTAAATTGAACCTTATCGCTTTGAGGTAAAGTCCAAAACCAATGAAAAATTTATACTATCCATAGCCGTATAAGGGTTAAGGGGATCATGTTTTTAGGGTTCCGTAGCTCAGAAGGAAAAACGGAACCTATATAAAATCAGTTGGTACTCCGTCCGTCCGTCTGTCTGTCGGAACACGTGAAGATATGGAGTAGAAACCAAATACTCAAGTCTAGTTAAAATGTTTATTTGTTTGTTTATTTATTTATTTATATATTTATTACACACAACCAACAGATGTTCGATACATCACTTAAAATAACATATGTTTACTTTGTTAACGTCACTGTTGTCGTTGTTAGCTCACGATACGGTATTTGATACTATCAACAATAAATTATTTGAGATGCTCGATTAAAACGAAAATGACAAAATGAATCGGAAAATGTATTTCTTTTCATCATTTACTAGTTATTACAGTTTTTAAATAGATGAAACATAAAAAAAAGCTCTGAAATGTGACGTCACAAGCAAGTATTTTCATACAAAATTCCGTTTTAAACTCATTTGACATCCTGTCAAATACCCAATTAATAGATTATGTGGAGAAGAAGCTAAACAAAGAAACCACTTTTATTCTTTTCAAAACAGTTTTGGCTTAATCAAAAAAACTTTCAAACTTAAAAATGGATGAATGGATAAACTCATGAATGTGTTGAACACTAGACACAATTCTCCTCTGAATACATTTAATATTAATCTACTGTTTAACACCAGATATCTTTGTCTTCAAATCAATCGTTGCCTCTATTACAAGCATTTTTGCATAGTGTGCTTAAAAAAATTCTTAAGCTGGTAATATATCTCAGGGAATCCTGTTGAAGAACCTTATATTATAGTACACCATAAAGGACGTATTAAAGTTGCAAGTGTAAATTTGACGTAGTTTAGCAAAAAGGTTCCAAGCCACACAAAGTGAATTTTGAGATATTTGAATTTTTAGGTCGAGGCTGATTTACGCTCTCCACAATGTGACTTGGACTGCAATGTGCCATAACTTTGCACATACTCATCGGTTCGCTATGAAAGTCTTTGATTCTTAAAATACAGGGTGTTGATTTGTACAGTTGACTCCGACTCAGGGATGGTTATTTACATGATAATGAAGCAAAAAAATATATAAAAAATTTTTTAAGTGAAAATCACCTAAAAATCACAAATTTATATGGCTTAGCTTCTATCGTTTGCACTTGACGGGTCCGGCGGGGGTTTCGCGGGGCGGGGCTGGAGAGAGCGCCCGCGCGCTCGCCTCCGGCCCCGCAAAACTGGGGATTTTAGGTGATACCTACTCACTAAAAAAAATCTTTTTTTATATATATTTTTTTTGATTCAGTATCATGTAAATAACCAACACTGAGTCGGAGTAAACTGTACAAATCAACACCCTGTATAGAGCCTAGTGATGATTTTGATATATTTAACTCAAAAATGACCATGTTGTGGATTGGAACCTTTATGCTACACTACGTCCAATTGTGGAATTGATAATTTATGTTTATTCCTATACTGTGATTTTTTATTCCGTAGAATTCTGACATTTCATAAGTGTTGCTGCTGAAAAAGTTCTCCACCGAAAATGGGACAAATTTGACCTATTTGAATAAAATGCTACGTAATTTTTATGTTTTACCTACAAAAAGGTTCATCTATATATTTACTTACTCAAGTGATCTAATACAAAAATAACCAATATTACAATATCACGAACAATATATCGAATTAACTTTAATTACTTTATTTTATTCTTTAGCTGGCATCACTGCCTACGAATTCAAGGTTTCGTAAACCTTTTTAGAAAAGTGAAGTATGCCGCTGTTAGCGGGTGGATTTACAATCCTGTTGAAAATTCACGTTGAGGGGATAAAAAAATACATATTGCTCGAGAATCGTAATTTTTTTAGATTTACATGCTTTAAATATACCTGTTTTATAAGGCGCTTTAACCCAAACATACTCAAACTCAATAGATTTTTAGTAATAAAATGAATACTGCTATCAAAATCATCACCGTCTGTGAAAAAAAATGCTACTCTTGACTTTTGCCGGCAAAAAGTCGAATACCCGACGTAGGAACTAGATTTTAATTCATTATTTACGTTTATCCATATTGTATATAACTTTATAGAAAAGAAAATAATAATTTCTTCGTAAAGTTACTGATTAATTAATTAACAAAATTTTAGCATCGATATTCGTCAACACCGTCACGGCAACATCAAAGTGAAGGTAGTTCTGTATGCGTTGCATTTACGCGGCCAGCGATACCCTGATCTGCTTCCTCAGTTCAATAGCAATCTCCGAAGCGAGTCGCACGTGCATAACACGCTCTCCGAGAGCAAAGATTTCGTTGTGAGTGTCCAAAAAAGTTGATTAGACAAAGTTGCCGTCATAACCGTCAGACTGTGGTTCAAGGTAAGTACATAAAATAGCATTACGATTAATTTCAATAAGATCTTGATGTAAGTGAAGATGCTAAAGAATATAGCGGTATCTTATTATTGATATTACTTTACTAGAAAAATCGACGTAATGTTCGAATCGTCATCACCATACGCATCATCACCGTTTACAAATGATGTGCGATCCCCAACCCGCATGCCCTGCGTGGGGATTATGGGATTATGGATTACCCCCAATGATGGCACGATCAAGGAAATGGCCCCCAGTTCCCAGCCGCCTCGCTATTGCATAGCAGGGGCTGCTAAGAATCACCGGGCTACCTCAGGCTGCCACAAACAATTGACCCTGGCAACGTTCAATGGGCGCACTCTGAGGCTTGATCATCATCTAGCGCAGTTGGAAGTGGAGTTAGAGAACATTAAATGGCATGTTCTGGGGTTATGTGAAGTCCGTAGAGAGGGGGAGGACACCGTAACCCTAGACTCGGGCCATCTTCTCTACTTTCTCGAGGGTGAAAAACATCCCAGGGTGGCGTAGGTTTCCTCGTCAATAAGGGCATCTCTAACAACGTTGAAGAAATCTCTAGTGTGTCGACCAGAGTAGCGTACCTTATCCTTCGGCTGTCCAAGCGTTACAGCATGAAGGTCATTCAAGTTTACGCACCGACCTCAACACACTAGGATGATGAAGTGGAGGATATGTACGAAGACATATCCAAAGCCTTACATAACACCACGAAGGCTCACTTCAACGTTGTTATGGGGGACTTTAACGGCAAGGTGGGAACCCAGAGTGGCAACGAGTCCCGAATAGGCCCGCATGGTTATGGAGTCAGGAATCACAGGGGGCAAATGCTTGTCAACTTCCTTGAGAAAGAGGAGTGGTTCTTAAAGAAATTTTTCTTCAAGAAACAGCCTCAAAGGAGGTGGACATGGCCAAGGCCCCGACACTGTGACTTAAAATGAGATCGACTTCATCATGATGGATAGCAAGCATATGTTCAGAGATGTCTAAGTGATCAACAGGTTCAATGCCGGATCCAATCACTGACTTTATGGACTATGAGAAGGCCTTTGACTCTGTCGAAACCTGGGTAGCTCTGGAATCCTTACAGCGATGCCAAGTAGACTATCGTTATATCGATGTGTTGTGTGTACGAAGCCGGCACCATGAGTGTCCAAGTACAGGGCCAGCAGTCTAAACCTATTCAACTGCGCAGAGGAGTAAGACAGGGGGATGTTATATCCCCGAAACTGTTCACGAGCGCGTTGGAAGACGTGTTTAAGACGCTGAACTGGAAAGGAAAGGGCATTAACATAAACGGAGACTACATCTCGCACCTGCAATTTTCATGGCGGAGTCGCTAGAGGAGCTGAACCAGATGCTAGGTCGGCGAGCCTAGCTTCAGCCTCGTGACGTATCGGTCTTGGCATGAATTTGGATAAAACCAAAGTCATGATCAATGGCCACATAGATCCTATACCGATCGTCGTAGATCTAGGAATCGTTTCCGAATATTATCTCGGGCAGATTCTGCAGTTCGGTAAAAACAATTTCGAGAAGGAAGCCAAGAGGAGGATCCAGCTGGTTTGGGCAGCGTATGGGAAACTACGCCGAGTCTTCTCGTCATCCATACCGCAATGCTTGAGAACGAAAGTTTTCAATCAGTGTGTCCTACCTGTAATAACCTGCGGAGCCGAGACGTGGACACTCACGATACGGCTGGTCCACCAGTTCAAAGTCGCTCAGCGAGCTATGGAGAGAGCTATGCTCGGAGTTTCTCTGAAGGATAGAATTTGTAACGAATACCTCCGACAGAGAAGCAAAGTTATCGATATAGCTCAGAGAATTTAGCAAGCTGAAGTGGCAGAACCGACAACCGTTGGGGTAAACGTGTTCTTGAGTGGAGACCGCGACTTGGCAAACGTAGTGTATGACGCCCTCCAACCATATGGGATGACGATCTGCGAAATACTGCAGGCAGATGCTGGATGCGGCAAGCTGACGACAGGGCGCTACGGCGCTCATTAGGGGAGGGCTATGTCCAGCAGTGGACTAATATAGCCTGATGATGATGATGATGGCAAAAAAAAAAGTAGATAGTTACCTCTTTGATTATAAAAATGGACCAAAAACCACCGATGACCACAACAAACCAATGTGATGATTATGTAAAAGAATCTTGTTAAATTATGAAAAAAGAAAATTTGGTCAGTTTCTTGGTAATATAATTAATCTTAGAATAACACAGAACAGTAATTAATTACTAAAAAGTAGTTGATTACCAAAAAACTGACCAAATTTCAATTAACTTAGTAATAATAATGGTGATTACGTGTTACTTGTACAATAATTTATGTTTTTTACATGACTTGTTACCAAAAAAAACTGACCAAATCTCAATTAACATAAAAATATAATAATAATAATTAAGTGAAAAGTAAAAGACTGTTTAGGATTGTTAGTAAAATTGTGTTGACTTATATCATTAGACGTAGAAGAAAAAGACTGTATACGATTTTTATCAGAATTGTGTTGATTATATCATTAAAAACGTTTGATTTTCATATATTTTGTTTTTAATTTGACATAACTACTTAGTTAAAGCATCATCACCATACACACGAAATCATCACCATCCATAGATAAATCACCACTATACCACAGTCGTCATCACCATCTCACCTCTTTTTATTTGAATGATGATATCTTCGGATCGACGTTTAAAATCTTGGTCTAAACACAATGTAAGAACATTATAGTTATCCTACAATGATTTTATCTGGTTTTACTAGCATTCCAATGTGTTTTAATTTATATGAAATTTTTGTTCAGAGAAATTTTTGTTGGGTAAATCCACCCTAGCTCTCTTAATAATTCATGTAGGCGATGATGATGAAGATAGTGATGTTAGTATTAATGATGCTAAGATATTTTTTATGAAAATATGTTTTCTTTACTTGTACTTTTTACTGTTTGTGTGGCGAAAAGGGACACAATTGTCACTCGTCTTAAATTTTCTTTTAATTTGGAGCTCCACACTTTATAAAATGGATAGATTCACTAACAAATTAAATATGTAGACTCAGATGTTCACACACGTATTGACATTGAAAAATGTGCCCGGCCAAAAAAGGTTTCTAATCTCTGACATGTCAAAAAATGATAACTGTCAGAATTCTACAGAATTAAAAATCAGACTTTAGTATAACATTGTACGGGCTAGCGCCGTACACCTTTCTAGGTCGCCGTATTGCTGACTGTGCCCCGCGCACAGTCGAGCAGAGCCTAGCTGCCTGAGCCAGGCAGTTGGCTTTTGCCTCTCATTAACATCATACGTCTTCAAACAATGTGAGGTAATCCACATTGAGCACCTGCCAAATATATCAGTAGGTGCTGAATATGGACTAGGCCAGGTGCTATTTGTGCAGGTGCTATTTAGGCGAGTGCTCAGTGTGGATTACCTCAACAATGTAACTCTGCACAGAAAGAAACTTCATGGAGACCTAACATCAATATTCTACTTTCTTCAAGCACCACCGCCCTGCAACACATTATTAAAAAAACATTATTATCGCTACCATATTTCCGAAGTCTAGTTTACAAGAGTCCTTCTGTTCATTATATCCCTCTATAGAGCCTCAGCTACCCGGCTTTGCATAATTCAACGTCCTAAGCGACACTCCCTTGAACAACTCATCAGACTGGGAACTTATTTATGCTCACGGCTGAGATCCACAGAAAGTGCATCCTGCAAGTCATCTGGGACGTTTTAAGGATTATGTAACGCTATTCCTATGGACTTAGAATTCAATTTTAATTGCGCCTTGGAGAGACGGAAGAGAATCTTTTAGTTAATCCTCTCCGTGCTGTCGTCTGACATATCGTATGCTGATGTTCGGCTTAATTGTTTTTAGTGTGCGAGTGTCTCAGACGAACGCTTTGACACGAACACATGTGAGTGTGAATTAGAGGGTGTGACGGTGTATGTTTTGTGAAATGCGAAGGAGGGAAATTCAGGATCTGAATTTCGTAATTCAATTATGTAGGCATCGACTCTTCCTGACTAAGGACGGAAACAAGCGGCGTGTCTTGGTGGAGGCCTATTTCCAACAGTGGACGAGTACAATTTGCTTTTTTGTTTGAACATAGCAGCACAGCAATACCTTCGGTAAAGGTGAAGGAAAAAAATCGTGAGGAAACCTGAATCTCTGTGGTGTTCATATATCGATCCGAGATTGGCGCGCAAAATTATCTCTCTATTCTATGGGCCCATATCCTATAGTTGGACGGATACAATCTGCATAACATTAAATATTAATCTGTAGAATTTTTGGTGGGCCGACCAAGTCACCATAACTATGGTTTTAGTTCTTATTTTTGGGTTATTCACCAACTCGACACACTTGACTGGACACACCTGTGTCCAGTTGGTTAAACTCAAATAAGTATCATTTATTCTTTCGTCATCTGGACACACAAAGATTTCTATTCGTGTCCAGATGGTAAAAGCTGAAATAATAATTTTTATGTTTTCACCAACTGGACACACTCTGTTTTTTTGCAGAAAAGGGTACAGTCAGGTTAACAATCGTCTCGCTCATGGAATTATTGACCACTAACAGTGGTCGCGATCGTAGTGTTCATGCTGATAGTTTCATTTCTTGCCATGGGACCTTCATCATAAGTTTTATTCCCTGAATCTCGATTTCCACAATGTCGCTTTGCGTTTTACTTCTATTCCCAGTACTTCGCTCCTTTCCAGCGTTTCCAGTACGCCCCGTCGCACTTATGGTACAGTCCAGACCGGAAGTACTAGGGTAACAGAAGTTAGTAGGTAGTAGTAGTAGTAAACAACCCTGTTTAATACCGCGCAGTATTAAGCAACACAACTAAGCCGCATGTTTTTCATGAGATTTTATTTTAGCCGCAATCTTACTTACTTCTGCTACCCTATTACTTTTCAAATAAAATTACAAATAATAAAAGACTATTCAGTGGTTTTGAAATGAGTATAGCATCCCGCAATTTTTATATTCGAAAATTCATGATAGTGTCAAAAATATCCTTATAACTTTGCAAATCGTGAATAATTATACAACATGCAAAATTACCCGTTTCCAGCAGTGGAACGTTTGATGGCCGATGACGATTGTGATAGAAAACATTCTGCGCGTGACTGTACTTCGTCATAAATTCGGGTATATTTCGAATATGTGTCCAGTTGACGAAAACATTAAAATGTTATAAATACGTTTCACCATCTGGACACGCGTAAAAATCTTGGGTGTGTCCAGATGACGAAAGAATAAATGATACTAATTTGAGTTTAACCAACTGGACACGGGTGTGTCCAGTCATGTGTGTCGAGTTGGTGAATAACCCTTATTTTTAAGGACACAACGCAACTGATTAAGGTTTGAAAATGAAAATGAATTTATTTACTCAATTATTTATTTAGTCAAACTTGAATCTTGGTATTCATCATCATCATCAACCCATTATGTCTCCACCGAGGGGCACGGGTCTCTTCCCTGAGGAAGGTATAGGCCATAGGCTCCACCAAGGGGGCCTAGTCCGGATTGGTGTTGGAATCTTGGTATTGTAAACCATATGGTGAGTGCTGAACAGTACTAAGCGACGAAACCACAATTATTTTACTGGCGAATCTTACGTAAGCTCTAACACCAATCCCTGTTCTGATAAAGTCTAGTAATCTAGTTTCTCAACAAAACATGAAATGGGCATTATCGTAGTTCTGTAACCGAGCCGGTTTCGGTCAAGCGAGAAAGCTGGTGACTCACAGAATTTGATCTGGATCTTGAGTAGAACAGGCAACAGTACTTCACACAGTTACCGGTAGCACAAGTTATCCTAGTTTGGGACCAGGTGTAGATAAAAACCATGTTCCTTATCCACTTATAAACGTCTCAGTTTTTTTTTAACTAAAACTTTCGGAAGAACTAGACATTATTAACTTTATTCCGGATACACTTACTTGGCTTTTTGTCGGAAGAGTCCGACCAGCCCTTATATTACGTGACTTTCCACTCTATTGGGTTAAGCATTTAGACAACTCGAAAGAGTCAAACTAAGAATGTATATGACAGTTCGGAGCAGGAGTATGAGATAACTACTGGGAAAAAAGTCCCAGAATGTAACACTGTGACATAAGGCTGTGTGATATACCGGGAACAAAAGGACTAAATCATGGAGTTACGTAATTGCACCCAATTGAAATTCTAATGTGTATAATGAAAGTTTTTGTTCAGAAATATAGATAGAATATTGTTTCTGAAAGCACTGTCGTAAGTTGTAAAGTCGCAATAAGTACGTCTCCCAGGTCTCCTTCTTTCTGGAATTTTGCAGTAGCCCTTACACAAAATTAATAAACAAGTACGGAAGGAATAACAAACTAAATTACTGCCAATTCCACAGCTGCAATAAAACGGTACGAGACAATACGCAAGAATTGTAAAAGGTCCTCAACTAAATAAAGCCACCTGTGCAAGCTATTGTTTAGCACCAACATAGCAAAACTTTGGCACAATCGTACTTCCAGAGTTTGCAAACAGGACAAAAGTGAATTTCGCGAAGTTCCGGAGCAGCTATAATAGTTTATCTCAGCGGTATGAAAAGGTGTTTTATCAAATTCCGGAACGCTAAGACACGGACTTCTCCTTCTTGAGTAACACCAATAAAGACATTTTGTATCACAATCGAGTTTGAATCACAATGTAGTTCTAACTTTAATTCCCGGATGTACAACTTAAATTGTAGATTCCAACGTACGTATAATGTTAATCTTAGCCGCTGCCTTGGGGCAGAATGTAGTGGAGAATTCTGTAATCGTGTATGTGATTTTGTGACTTTATCGTTAATATAATTGTAGTGTGTGTACCGTAAAGTCTTTCATTTTACTCCGTGATAGACTTTATTGGCCCAGCTTAAGTATAGCGCCAAAATATGATACAAAATTTAAATCACAAAAACTTCACCTCCAATCCAGAATCCTTGGTACTCTCTTCAAAGACGATTTAAATTGTCAAACCTAAAGGGAGGAGTCTTTCTTCCCAACTGTTCGTCAAAATAAAACGCACAAATAAACAATTCATGTAAAATATGTTTTTGGAATAAAACACCTTATTTACTGTGCTAAAAGGCAAACTTATGTCTTTGATCTTACTTTGAATTAAAATTTCAGATTACTTTACAGTCTCTTTGGAATGTTTACATATTATGTTTACAGGGAATCCTTGTTTGGGACCAGGACCCCGATTCTGTTGGCGCATTACAGCGTTATGACAGATTGGTGGGGTCACGTGGCTTGGTTTTTTATACTATCGGTTGTTATTATGTGTGCGCGCGTCGACTTGAAGCTGCAATGAAAGTAAGTCCAGGACAGTGATTCTCTTGTGTGGAAGTTATTATTTGTTAGGTTTATTGTTATATTATCTAGCCTCATTTTTTCATTCTTTACGATAGATTTGTTTTATGAAGCCTTAACATTTTGGTTGCTAAGTCGCATACATTACGTACATTCATATTTTATTTCTGTTGGTATTGAAAATTTTAACTGTACTTGAATCTGCTTCTTCATCTTCATCTAATATATAAAATTATCGTGTCTCAATGTTAGTGCGCATACTCCTTCGAAAAGGCTTAACCGATTTTGATGAAATTTTATGTGTGTATTTGGTAGGTCGGAGAATAGGTTGTTATCTATTTTTCATAGGCCTATCTGGCAAAACAACGTTATAGTATGGGAACATTTTTGGGTTGTATGCGCTGTGCAAAAACGTGTATTGTTTTTGTACGTCGATCACTTTGGACCGGTAAAATACCGTTCCCATCTAGCAAATTATCGGACCGTTAAAAACCGGATGCCGGAGTAGTGGAGAAGCTTATTAGTATTCTTGTGTGTTTCTAAATCGGATCGGTAATTAACATTTGCCGGACAGGAGCAGTGGAGAAAGGCCCTAGTTCCACCTGCAGGTCTTCCCGCATCGCCACGTGCTCAGTCACGTCATGAGTCACTTCAGACTCAAAATGCAACGTAAATAATGCGAAAATGACCTTTAAAACCAGACACGGTAGCAGAGACTTAATATAAAAGTCCGTTCGCACCCTTTGGGTCTAAAAACACCTGAACCGAGCACGTGATAATTTATGAAGCTTAGCGATCGGACCTCGACTTTCACTACGGCTCATTCGTGCAGTCTTATTCAATTCAAATATTTTATTCATAGTACAAATAGAATATTTACTTTATGAACGTCAAAGTTGTTAGTTTCACAATTAATAGATTACATGGAGAAGAAACTAACAAAAATCTCCACATTTATTCTTTTCAAAACAGTTTTAGCCTAAATTACAAACTTAAAAAGATGCATACTCTTGGATGTGTTGAACACTAGACACATTTATCCTCTGATTAAAATTAATATTAAACTACTATTTAATGCTAGACATCCTTGTCTTCTAAATAATCGTTGATTTTATAACAAGCTTTTTTGCAAAGAGTGTGCTTAACAAAATTCTTAAACCGCGTTGGTGGTAACTCTACTATATCTTAACGGCTCATTCGTGCAGTCTGAACAGATTTACATTAGTAAAACTGGATTAGAACCTGGCTATCCGGCACCTACGTTTAATCCTAAGGGCTATTCTGAAGCCGTTTCTACCTGACTAGACGTTAACAGATTAAGATCCTCCCATTCTCGCCAGGAATTTTAACGACTGACCGACTTTTCGCGTTAAGTTCCTTACAGTCGATCGCCTGCAAAAGGTCTTGAGACGGGAAGATATTATTCAAATTAGAGTACTCTTAATAAGAATGCCGCAGAGAGACTCTAATACAAGGTAAAAATATAATTAGTGGCTACGTTTAATACTTGCCTCTGTGCCAGTCCAGTTTATGAATTGAGAATTTCGTTAAGTAACTTCTTAGCTGTAGTGCTGTCTCGCCAAATTTCTCAGAAAAGAGCGTGACAGAATGTTACTCAAGTAGTAACTTAAGTGAAAATCTCAATTCGGAAATCGGTTCTAGGTAACTTACAATGACTTGGCTATATTATACTTACACTTCATTTAGTGTGAATGGTATACTTTAAAAGTGTCCTCGGTTTTTGAGAAGTGGAAGCCAGGAGATGCATAGCACAGGGAAAACCTATTTTGGACTCCTGTCTCCTACTACATAATGTAACATGCTTGCTAAGAGGTTATTAAGTTTTAAGTGCATTGTGTACTGGAGAAAATAAAATATATTTCTTCTTTGAAAACGGTGATACATTTCAAATATTACTCCATCGTTTCGACCCCTCTATATTTGTATTTTGTTTAAAAACTTCATAGCTAAGAAGGTGTTACAAGGAAGTGTCGTCATAGCCCGTGCAGGATTTTTCACATGAATCTTAAAGATGTATTTAGTAGTAGAAAAAACATAATACCTACCATAATTATTTGTTTTTTACATGACCTTTCTGATTAAATAATAATAATAATAACTACCACACAACACAATCACTTATCCTGGTCCCAAACTAGGATACCCTGTATTAGATAAAACCTTTTTGTGTGTGGTTCTCAAAAACTTCGGCGTTTGCATCTACGTAAGGAGGTTTAATACAGCGTCCAGTGAACTAACACTAGTGAACTAGTCACTAACACTAAATGGGCGAAGAGACCACACGGACGCTGCCGCTGCAGTGCCTGGGGTTTTTTTTTCTGCCCAGTGCGGGCATAGCTATGACATTGTTTATTTCCAGAGTTACGTACATTTGGTGATTCTCTATTGAACTGAAAATAGGATGGAACTGTCAATTAAATAATTGCCTCACCACATCAAAGACACGTCTCTAAGCAACGGTGGCTCTTTAATTACCTATTTGACGAAGTCATTTTTCAAACAAATTAATGTCTTGACGACGTTTTAATTAGGTGGCTTGTCGCGTGTCATTAGTAATAGCGACAGACGGCACGTCTCCTACAGCAGCGGTATCGGTTACCGCGACGTACCCAAGATGGTCCAAAACTAGGATACTCGGTGCTACGGTAACAGGAGAAAGACATCACAAACATTGTAGAATAGAAAAGAAAAGAAAAAGCTTTGTTCCAAAGATAGAACACACATAACAACACACACACACGACAGTACGATTTTACAATCGGTAATAGGCTATTTGACAGTGGGGAAAAAGTATAATTTATATAGGTATAATATTCGTATAAAATATGAGTCTTCAACCCGTTCTACGGCATTTCAATTAAAATTAGTTACCTTAGATTCAATTACATAGTTAGTTACATACACATAAATTGCTCTCTATCTGTGCAAATTCGCAGTTTGCCAAGTAATAACTTTTTCCCGTCACGGTGTTACAAATAGGTTTTTGACGTGAAATGTCGGTTCGCTAGTAGGGGGGTTACTTGCTTAAACAACATGCAATGAAAACATGTCGCCTCGGCGAGGGCTGTAACCTTGTAACTACGTGCCGTGTGCAAATGGCCATGCTACTTTTTGCTATGTTTTTTTTTTGTTTATAATATAGAAAATACTAGCTGGCCCGGCAAACGTTTGCCGTTCGTACCGCCAAAGTTTTCGTTTTTTTTTCATATTTTCTCACCATTTAAACCTTCCCCTTTGTTAGGCTATTTTTAATTTTTTTCTCTCCGTAAGAACCAACCTCGTACTTCAAGGAATATTCTAAAAAAGAATTAGCGAAATCTCTTCAGCTGTTCTCGTAATTTGCGCTCAACACCTTCAGCGATTCATTTTTATATTAATATTGACTATTTTTAATATTCTTCGAAAATATTGTTGTTAGTAACGTCATCATCTTTGTTTATTATACAAAAAAAAAGTCATTTGTGTTTTGTTTTTGTAAGTAAGTCAAAGGATTCATACTCATACTGTGTTTGCTGACGTCTCATAGAAAAGTCATTTAAGGTCAAGGCTTTTTATTAAATATCTTAAAAAATATCTGGTTAACGAATCGGATAAATATAAATTTTACTGAAAGCATAATTCTCGAAATGTGCCGCGAACATATCACGCTAAAAATCAACTCTTACTTAGAGACATTTCTAGTTATATCAACGGCTGTAAGCTGACACAGCCCCACCTCCCTTTTTCAACCATGTCGCTTTTGTGTGCCGCCACCACCACTATTACTAAATCCCCAGGCTTTGGATGTTTACATAATATTTGTGATGGCGCTGTTTCTGGTTTCGTGCGAACCAGGGTATCCTAGTGCGGGAACAAAAGCAATGTAAGTGCCTGCATGTAAATGTTTAGTTTTCAAGCGAACACAATCCTAAACTAGGACCCACATGACAACTCCATAACTAAAATACCCGAGACGATGTCAATAAAAACACCATCGCATCGATACTACGCAAACTCAACCCAGCCCCAATAAGGATTCAATCGGACAAAAGAACCATAAAATCTCCCTCCCGATACATATCTACATCTAGAAATAGGGTGCTCTTTGCAGTACGGACCCCATCTTTACTTAGGACTTGACTTATCGTGAGGGACGCTATAAGTGGGGTGTTACGGAACTACAAAACGGAGGGTAGACTAGGAATTTATCGGTGGCACGGGCGTATTTATACCGCACTTAGCCAGAGCGGTGTGACAAGGATGGGATGTGCTTACGTGTCATAAGAGATTATAGGCTCCTTGGAAGAAATATTGTATTGACGGGGCTCCCAGGAGGTCAGTCTGGAGTTATGAAGGTGTTCGAAATTGGCCGCGTAAGTCGACGCGATGAGTTGGGTTAGGTTAGGTTTGCTTGCTTTGAGGTGCTGCGTAAACATCGGAGCGACGACGCGAAAGCGCTGGAGGGTAATTCAAAATGTGAATGGAGCAGAGTCTAGCTCTTACATTACGCACATCAAATACAATCGTTTACATGTCAAATTTCATAGTGAATGCTATAGCAAACTTCGGGACACGACAGACTTTGGTGCGCAAAATTAGACCTCTGAGCGAATCAGTATTGGTAGGTAGGGCGATGAGAGTTACCCAACTCGACTTCCAATGCGAGCGTTGAACAGTCATTCGGACTGTAAATTAGGGACTTATAATTAAGGATCAGTTTGGTTTATCGATTTTCGTTTAGAAACGCCTCTTTTCGAATCTTTACGAATGATTTACGTGTTCCATTTCTGATACGGGTCCTACGACTGAACATAACAAATTGATTTGACATAATATCTTCGAAGGCTGTCCTGGCGACGGCGAACCGGACGACACAGCGTGGCCAGGCCTCCACCAGATGGTTTAACGATCTGATTACGG
The DNA here is from genome assembly GCA_947310845.1 of Yponomeuta plumbellus. Lineage (NCBI taxonomy): Eukaryota > Metazoa > Arthropoda > Insecta > Lepidoptera > Yponomeutidae > Yponomeuta > Yponomeuta plumbellus. The sequence goes on from OX371206.1 coordinate 6,558,981, forward strand.
TGGCGGGAAGTCGTTGGATGCGGGTGGCATGAGGAGAGGAGTCCTAGGCTCAGGGTCTAGGAACATCCAAATACTCCACCCTGTATGAATGTTACTTCAGCACCCCTTGCATCGTTCTGTTGTTCTGTTTATGGCAGCTATTGTAAAAAATGGATAATCATCATCAACCTATTATGTCCCCACCGAGGGGCACGGGTCTCTTCCCTGAGAAAAGTATAGGCCATACTCCATCACGGGGGCCAAATCCGGATTGGTGCAGGCTTGTAAGACTAGTGGCTGGTCTTGCTGTCAGAAGTTTTCAGGCCACCCTAAGGCCTCTGGCTCGGCTTAACGACTGCCATCTATCGACGGCAGCCAGCACCAGCTGCGTAAAGTACCTCGCGAAGTATGGAACAGCTCGGAAAAATGCCACTAGCGTTAGTCATATACGGTCACCCATCTATGCACTGAACGCGCCCTATGTTGCTTAACCTTCGTGATCGTTTAAGGTCGTAATCACTCAGGCGGCCGGGGCTACGAGCGATAATAATGACCATCTGGAATTAAGTTAATAATGTGTAGAGTGGGTTCATGTTATGTACCCACACTGGTCATGGTAATTTATTAAGCGCATTTGTGTCCCAATCACGTGAAGTTCTGAACGAAGTAGTACCTAAGAAGATTTCACGGCGAACAAAATATTAAACTCAATGTAATTTTCACGAGAGGGCTCTCGTTATTGAGTTTGATATTCTTTTTAAACATTTATGCCGGCCGCTGGTTTTCTAAATACAGAAATCCATCGGGAAAACGCATTGGGACTACCGTGAAATCGTCACACGTACCGTACTACTATTTTTCGGTACAACAGGCGGGGCTGGCATATAAAATGAATCGATGAGAAAATAATCTCGATGGGACACTTTCACATTTCTGTTATATGATATACGAGTACACTGTATTACATAATTTGATGCGTTCACTCGGATCACCCGGATCGGGATTACCAATTCGGAAACCACTCTGTTTAAGGGTCTCCATAGAGTAACACTAGTGCGAACAAAGACATAAAATGTTTTTAACAGAAATTGTTTTCAAAAAGTGTCAGCGAAATATTTTATTCTCCTTAATCATTTGCGTTATTACCTTGAAAAGAACAATTAAAACCCACCAAAAATTGTACAGGTTAATAGTGATTTTCAGAAACCACAACAGAACAGGAACCTAGGAACACAAACAAGATAGAATCTACTCCAAAAAGGGCGGTTTTTTGACGTCAATGCTATGGGGTTATTCACCAACTGGACACACATGACTGGACCCACCTGTGTCGAGTTGGTTAAACTCAAATTAGTATCATTTATTCTTTCGTCATCTGGACACACAAAGATTTTTATGTGTGTCCAGATGGTGAAACGTATTTAAATAGTTTTAATGTTTTCGTCAACTGGACACACACTCGAATTTTACCCGAATTTATGACGAAGTACAGTCATGCGCAGAATGTTTTCTGTCAATCATCATCCTCCATCAAACGTTTCACCGCTGGAAACGGGTAATTTTACAACAATTTTACAGTAAATGGTACAAAAGTACTAGGGCAGCAGAAGTATGTAAGAGATTACGGCTAAAATAAAATCTTATGAAAAACATGCGGCTTAGTTCATGGTGTTACTTAATACTGCGCAGTATTAAACAGGATTGTTTACTACTACCTACTAACTTTTGTTACCCTAGTACTTTTAACCGCTCTGGACTACACCATAAGTGTGACGGGGCGTACTGGAAACCACTGTGAAGCAAGGAGCGAAGTACTGGGAATTAAAGTAAAATGCAAAGCGACCTTATGGGAATCGAGATTCAGGGAATAACTTATGATGAAGGTCCTATAGCAAGAAAAAAATTGAAACTATCAGCATGAACACTATAATCGCGACCATTGTTAGTGGTCAATAATTCCATGAGCGAGACGATTGTTAACCTGACTGTACTCTTTTCTGCAAAAAAACAGAGTGTGTCCAGTTGGTGAAAACATAAAAATTATTATTTTAGCTTTCACCATCTGGACACACATAAAAATCTTTGTGTGTCCAGATGACGAAAGAATAAATGATACTAATTTGAGTTTAACCAACTCGACACAGGTGTGTCCAGTCATGTGTGTCCAGTTGGTGAATAACCTATGCTATGTAATCTAGCCTAGGTTTTGAGCCGTAGGCCACGGCTAGAGGCTTTTGTTGTGTTGTTTCTTTTGTTGTTTAAAAATCACTATTAATATCGATTAAGATTGTACTGACACTTTTTTGCAAATTATTACTGTTATTGGAGCCCTTCAGGAATGAGAAAGAGACGTCTCGAGATGAAAATCAATAAAGCAAACTGATCCTAACTAAGTTAATGTCCCCAAAGATCGCGTGGAAGGTTTACGACGTTGGCGTCGCTAGATTGAAATGAATGTCTTCTGCGACCGGTTAGGAAGACTTTTATTATAATTCCTATTTCTGTTAGAAATAACGACTCGGACCGGGCGTGTTGTTACGTGTTTCGATAAAGAATTATCATTAGAATATCAAAGCCGCTTATTAATAATCCAAACAAAACACGTAGCTAACGAGACGCATGTCTCAGCTACCAAACTAGCTAGACCTTCCTTTGCAACAGCTAAAGTATTGATCAAAGTAACGTTGCCAAGTAAGTTGGGGATCAAACTGCCGCGGTCATATTTAATACAGTCACGAACTGCATTACTATCTTAACACGAATACAGTTCCGTGCGTTTAATGTTAAAGATAGTGAATCTACTTGCGCCAGCTAAAATGGCTGTAGTCACATGCACATTTTGACCAAAACCAATCCGTTTTAATTTACTCTGCTTTCGTGTGGGTCTCGAATGGTGTCCAGACATGAAAGTAATTAAGTAGAATGGGTTACTTTGGAAAACCGAATGGAAAAACCATTTCACGGTTTCGTCTGTTGCTAGAGGCAAAATGCTTGAAGAGATGTTATTTACAAATCTGCAAATAAAGTTACTGACTCAAGCTTTAAGCACTACACATTATTAACTTTATTCCGGATACACTGATTTGATCTTATCGGAAGAGTCCGACCGGAACCTTCATTCTGATATTGCATTGTAGTACAACGACAACTGCACGAACATAGCGATTTAGTTTCATTGCCGCTTCAAGTCTACGCGCGCAGACAATATCAACATACACCCTGTTCGTAAAGTCTAGAAAATAAAGAGTGCGATTTCGCTAATACCTACTCTTATTTTCCATACCCAACTTTTAGTACTAAAAGACATAATTTCAGCAAGGAGAATTAACCTTGATCTCAGTTACAATAATTGTGCTTATATTAGACTAGAAGATGGCCTGAAGAGTTCGTACAATATTTAGTTACACTTCACTTCCGTTTTCTAGACTTTATGGACAGTCTGTAGGTGCCAATAATAAAAAAAAAACACTTCACGTGACTCGACCGTGAATCTGTCATCGTTCTATAATGCATTGACAGAATCGGGGAATCGCTCTGACTCGCAGAGCTTAATTATGGTGAGTTGAGACGGAACTCGCGACGTTGGTTGCTCGTCTCTTACCTGGTTGGACTCTTCCGACGAAAAATCAAGTAAGTGTATCCGGAATAAAGTTCTCGACGTCAGAAGCATAGGGTCGTATGTTCGCTTCCGACGAAATGACTTTTTTTATACCTTCGACCTCAGTTTGTCGAGCTTTTTCTAACCACATGGGAAACATATTTCTATGTTACTCTATTAAAATAATAAGGAAATTAACAGAAATCATAAACATAAACATTAGATACAGGCACATACATTGCTTCAGGCCCCACACTAGGATACCCTGTGTCATGGGAACCAGAAACAGCAACGTCACAAACATGTAAACATCAAAGACCTGGAGTATTTTTCGAGCAGATTTCAAGAGTTTCTTTTTAATAAAGGTAAGTAAAGTGTAAAAATGGCAAATCCGACCAAATGCTTCTAAGGCCGAGAGTTTACACAGTACAATTTAATTAAATAAATACAACAGGATATTAAATATCCTAGTCCCGAACTAAGACAGATAGCCTCTAATATAGTAATCAGAACCAGGTATATTACGTTTCTAAAGCTGACGTAGCCACAGACATAAAAGACATAGCCCGTGTCCATTTCTTGGTTTTAATTTTCGTCTTGTGTTTTGCCTTTTCTGTTTTCCTTTTTTATGTCTTGTATAATGTCCGTGTGACGATATATAAATGTATTTCTTCGCTCTTCTTCAAAAATAATACAAGTAGTTTAAGTTGTATCATAAATAATGCAATAAATAGTACTAAAAAAAAATAAGAAAAACTTTGAACAATGCTTTTGTTCCATCGCTTTTATTGTTTCCAAACACAAATGCATAATCGATTTAAAGTGTCGGAGCAATAAAACCATTTTAAAGTCACTGGATTTACCAGCATAGTAAACTTTCATCTTTAGATAATAGGTAGGTACTCCCTTTTGTCGTATGAAATAGAGATTTCCAACTCGTAGCGCCAAAGCCCGCGACGTTAAATTCTAGGCCAACCCTTTTCAAACGGCCCCGAATGTTTAATGAAGAGGCCTAAGCATATAATTTCAAATTAGGAATGTGCTAACCTAAAACCACTCAAACAACTGGCTAAATTCCCCGGAAAGGTCTGTTGAAATTACTTTTATTTCTCACTGTAATTAGCTTAAAGAAGAGGCCGCAGAGGTACAATTGACAGCAGATTCTTCTTTACGTTTCGCCACAGAACGTTATTTAAGTATATACTTAGCGAAATTCTCAATTCAGAAACCGGCCTCATGTCATCCAATCATCATCATCAACCCATTATGTCCAGACCAAGGGGCACGGGCATGTCATCCAATCGCTTCGTCATAAATCGTATCGCCAACTTTTCTCCAATCCATCATAAGATTTAGCTTGAAATAAAGGAAATGCCTTACCTTAAGCATACATTTGTCAGATTGGTAACTACAGAGGAAAACCTCGGCTGCGGTATTAATATAAACTCTCTGTCTCTCTTTTCTTTTCTTTTGATGATGGTGGTGGTGGATGGTGGCATCACCCCACATGATGGTGGGGTCAGCCTTCCTTATCTTCTCCCTTGACTTTGCCCTATTCCCGGTATCTTCTTCGTAAGCATTGCACTCTGTGAGGTCTTTCTACGCGACGTCCATCCACCTGGTTTTTGGTCTTCCTCTGGATATTAAACTCAAAATGCAAACAATGTTGCCAAACACCTTTAATTGGAGGTGTTTCATGAATTATATATTTTTTAAATCATCATCATCAACCCATTATGCCCCCACCGAGGTCTAGGGGCAAGGGTCTCTTCCCTGAGGAAGGTATGGACTTATAAGACTAGTGGCTGGTCTTCCTCTCAGGAGTTTTCAAGCCGCCCTAATTCCTCTGACTTGGCTTAACGACTGCCATCTATCTACGGCAGCCGGCACCAACAGCTTAACGTGCCTTGCGATTTTTTTTCTTCTAAATAACCTGTCAAATTGTCATTTTTCTTGACCACAACTCTAAGAAAAACGGCGGTAAAATAAAAGAAGATGCGAACCAATCAAGATAGTAATTATTGTGTTGTTTATCCGGCCCTGTTATTAAAGTGTTTAATGATGCTTCGGTTAAGGCTGTTATTAAATCATCATCATCGTAAAAGAGGACTCAATGGGTAGAGGTTGGAATAACTATAAAAATAATGATAACTTCCACAGAGCAGAAAGCAGAAGTGCTATTCTGTAAGCCGTATTTGTGGATCTCGCATGTGAATTCGAAAATGAACTAGAGTCTGACAAAGCTAACTTTGCAATGGCAAGGAAAAAAAAGGTATGGTATCCCTATGCTTATAACCCCAATTCAAGAAATCACTAAGTCCAATTTCATAGATTTGCAAAACGACGTAAGTCCAAAACTCATGATCTTTTGTCTCGATACTTGATCAGATCAGGCTTAGAATTTATGTTCAACACTCAAATTATCAAAACTGTTTAAGCAAGCTTACAGATATATGAGTGACAGAAACGAGTGTTGCTACAGTAGTCTTTTCGTGGGGTTGCCACTTAATTCCATTGCAAAGTTATCTTTTCCAGACTCTAGGCTATGTGATTTAGAACTACTAATCTGTAAGGTGGAATTCTATACTAGCGCCACCTTTGCGAATGCCGTGGGTGAAAGTAATAAATGTTATTGGAATATTGATCCTTATATCTATGAAGTAAGCAAGTTCCAAGATCCTCAACTCTATAATCTGTAAAAAAAAATGTTTAACTTAACCATACGTAAACATTAATCCTTTTGCGGACAGTGGCAACATTTATCAATATTTATTGCAACATAAATCATTAACATTCTAAAGAGCGAATTTATTTTCCTAACCTGATCGGATTCTTTTGACAAAAAGTCAAGTAGGTAAGTGTATCTGGAATAAAGATAATAATGTCCAGCGCTTATGAAAGTTTTAGTTCAAAAATTAACATACTGTTTGCTGAATGGCAGTTTACTATGTTAGCCACTGCCTTCTGCCCTATTATGCGCACAAAATTCTGAGCGATTTTTATTATTGTCCGTCAAATTTGAGATTTTGTCAGTTAGACAATTGGATTGGTATCGCTTAGGATTTTGCAAAAGCAGCGGCACATTTTTTCCATATTTTCATAAATCATACCAAATTTAATTCATCAAAGCTTTTATGATAAGATTCCATGATTGGCATCAATGACACAATTTGTCCTGGTCCCAATTTAGGATACCCTGAGCTATGGTAAGTTGGCAAAAAAACAAAAACCTGGAAGTACGCTCGGACTGAGGGCACGTGTAAGAGATGTTTTATGATAAGATTCCCTGATTGCCATCGATAACTCCAAATGCCAATACACAAATTTGTCTTGGTTCGAATCTAGGATACCCCGTGCTATGGTAATTTAATGTGGAAAATAATCTGAAGCATAGAAATACATTCATACTGAGGACACTGTATCCCCCGGTGGGATCGAACGACATAACAAGAAAGAAAACCGACCACAATACATCTTTACTCATAGAGCGTTGGACTGCCAACATGCTGAATTTATTGATCTATCAGCAAATTTCGTGTCTTTCTTAATAATCGTGTCATAAAAATGTTAAGCAGCCCCATTGTTTTGCGTAATGTGAAATGTTTTATCTACAATCTTTTGCATAATTAACAAAACGTTTTGAAAAGTTAAGTCTGTAACTTGAACAAAAGAGTCGTCAACACCACATACCCGAGAACTTCATAATTAATACGGAAGTTTTAATTTCCCCAGAACATTCGCTCAAATTAAACGCGTCGTCTGCAGTCGTTATTAAAACCAAGACGAACAAGTTACAGGCGATAAAATAGCTTGCTGGTATTCCTGTGAGTTGGCAAAACCTCGCGTTGCCGTGGAAGGGAAATATCGTGAGAAAACCTGAACCTTTAAGGTGTTCAAGTGCCTACAGAGCTTGAGATTGCCAATGTGTATTGTCCTTAATTATTGACATTTAATAGTTACAAACGACTCGATTGAAATAGTTCAAGTACTTATTTATAATAATTATGTAATTACCCCCAATATTATACGGAACCCTCAGTGGGAGAGTACGGCTCGAACTTGCCCGTTTTTCTTTTAATTTGGACTGCTTACACAAATATTATGTTTCTTTCATTCACGTGTGAATCAAACGTTACAGCGTTGAATAAAAGTCGTACATTTCCACAAAAATACAAAAAAATCGTGAATAGTGGAAGTCGTGAGCTTATGTATGTGTGTATGTTAATTGTGTAATACTCAGTAATAATTGTAGTACAGTCTCCCCATCTCGTTTATAATGTTCGTATCACCACATGAATGGTGGCTGGAAGAAATTTCTGCTGAAATAAGCTTGCCATGTACCATTTTGTTTTTTGTGTAAGTTTTATGTTTAATCATGACTTTTATGTGTGCAATAAAAGTTTAAATACTTTAGAGTTATAAGAACCGTTGGAACATTAATTTTTGGCATTTTTGGTATATTTGGAAATGACAGACAATACGATAGGGTTATATTTAAGCTTCAAAACAGAGACCTCCAACTATAAATCAGAAAATTTAATTTAAAGGGGTGCAAGCCATGCACTATAATTTGACTGACAACGACTAATAAGTGATTCACTAAATAAGTAATCAAGTCCTAAAAATTTAGATTTTTCTCCCCCTATCTTACACTAACCCTAAAATCAATGGTTGGGGAGCGAACTTAGGTGCTTCGTTTCGGTCTCTCCCGTCCATTTTCTATTCAGCTGTTACTGGTAACAGCTTACACGACAGAATTGTATGGATGCCCGTAGTTTCACTTCCTTCAAGCTACTTATTCTGTGGTTCGCCTCGAGCATGGAGCAGTCTGGTGCTAGCCTGCACAAACTGTAATAAAGGTGGGAACTACAGAAATGCAATTACCAGGGAGCACAAATATACAACGCTGCGGTGGAGATGAACGGAATCAAATATGACGGGCTGCGGTGGAATGGGAGACGTTAGCAGCTTTAGACGTGCATTGCAGTAACATTACAACAATTTTCTATGCACCGGGTATAGATATAGGTTGTGTTGTAGAAACAGTATAAGCACAAATCGTATCATGCTATATATAGCGGTGACACAACTCAGTAGATGATTAATTTTCCTATATGCTAAAAAAATTTACATTATTGTACATAATATACAAAAATATGTACGATACAGGTTTATGAGTAAATCCAGTATGATGTGTCACCGCTAGAAAGCATTCCTTCCCGCGGGGGCTATCTGTTTCACGGTGTACAGTAGAATTTTGAATAAGATCCAGGAAATATGTTCGTAAAATGTACATTACAATTATTATAATTATCAATACATTACAAGAATCTGCATGATCAATGATAAAATATCTCTCCTTTGACTGCAACGGGAATATTACCCAAAAGTGCGGAGTATCATTATACAATTTTTTTCGAATGGGAGGACACATCGTGTGCACAGTCAACGAACAAACGAACGACCGACCGTCCCTGCTCGCCGTGATTAAACTCTGCGGATCAGAGCGAAACCTGGTCGGACTCTTCCAACAAAAAGTAAAGTAAGTGTATCCGGAATAAAGATAATATATTTTTTTGGGCAATAAAGTGTAACAACAACAACAATAATGTGTAGTGCTTACGAAAGTTTTCGTTAAAAAATAAATAAGTCGAATTAAACATACTATACACGTCCCATTGCCTGCAACACCCTCTCTCAGATACCCTTAAAGAGAGAGGGTGTCGTACTCCCTACGAGCTTAGTGCCCACGGAGGATTGACGAGAATATGAACCAGTAACACTCTCTGGTTTCTTCACCATGTTTTCTTAGATTTTCTCACGATGTAAACTGAGGTATTACTCTAAAATATTGCCACTTCTAAGTGTCTACGCAGTAATATAAAAGGCGACTGGCACGTGAAAGTAAAATTATGTTATTCGTCTGCGGTCACAACAAGACCAGTTATCTGTCAATAGCTTTCACCTCTTTGTTGGTGTCATACTCGTAAACATTCCATTGTACCTCTTCACATTAACAACCTACTTACGGATCATTGATGCCGAAGCCTTCAATATAATTATGATCAATTCGATCAATGTTCCGGTATTCATGAAACGCTTTTTTCGACGACTATTTTACTTAAAAGACATTACAACTTTCAGTTTTCGTTAAATCCTACTTGGTCTAGAAGAAAGGTTCAATTGCCATGTCGCATTACACACAAACTTTTGTAGACAGCATAGTAATTTACACTGATAAATTTCTATTCGACTATAAACTCTTACAATAAGAACGGTCCAAAGTCCATCATTGTACCTAACGGTCGCCCGCTATACTGACCGTCTCATGAGAATCACCCACAATCTTAGAGAAAACCCAGGTACAAGGGTTTAATACTAATTTCGGTATCAATGGCGACGTTGGCGACATACCTTTGTTATTTATTACTTAGTTTTATTTTTTATCAATTTTTTTTTTTAATTTACATACAGCCACATACATTGTTTTTTTATTATTAAATTTTTTAAATTATTAAGTTTTGTATTCTTAGCAATAATGTCTTCATGTATATTTCAAGTAAAAAGTAAAAAAAAAAAATAACTGGATAGCAGTCCTAAAGTTTTATTTTTATAAAAAGTAACAGCACACAAACGGTGCTTAATAGGTGATCCATCTGAGCCGTTTCCAATAAAATGTTGACATCTCACGTATACATTACCTGTGGAGTAATAATTCCAAGCCTACGAAAGTCGTCACTTCCCCTCCTGCAAGTCATATTCCTGTTGCCATAAGTGTGAGACTTGAATAAAAATTGTGTCTCTCGGTAACACTGGCTCAAGGAGAATCCCCGATACAATAGTTGTGGGAGCTCGTAGCTCAAACAAAAGACGCCAGGTGGGTTTGACGGTTCGTCCCTTCCGACCATCTGTCTGTAATGTTTTTTTTTGTACCAAATGATAACCCAAAACTCGAGTTTGGAGGGTCACACAAAATATTGTAAGTGTTGTAACTCAATAGCTTTGCGAATGGCTTGAAGAATATGATTCGTTAATACGGCGATTGGAGGAACTAGTTTTTTGGAGAGATTCTATTGGTTTTTTGTGGTTCACAATCTCAATTAAGTTCACACTCGACAGCACAACTTGTGTGCAGTGTACTTACTCAGTTACCTATGTTATTATGAATGACAATGTAATGAAATGCTGTCAAACTGTACGCTTACTTTCCTGCCGGTAAGGACTACACAGATTGCAATCTAGTGAATCTAGGTCATAGTCAGAAATATTTGCGTTGCTCTGCATTTGAAGATGGATTTTACTCATTCTAAAAAGTGCGCAATGAAAGACGATTTGAATTTCCAAACAAATTTACTCGCATGCGTGAAATTTAGTACCGGGAACTCTTGTATATTTGTCATATCCAACTCGGTAATAAAAGCACAGGATATTTCATCCAAAACGACAAACCACACCAAACCATATTGTGCACCGGTTTTATAGCGAAAAAGCGGCGCGAAAAGTTTAAAATTAATCTCTTGGTCGTAAATAGCGTGCTCCACTCAAGCGCAGGGTAAAACATTTAAAGTTGCAAACTTTTTAAATGCTGTGCGGGTGAAATTTTGAAATTCGAAATTTATAATTTGCGCTTGCAATTTGATATTAGGTAGCCGAGCTGAATTCTGGTTGGTTATATTCCTTTGCCAATAAGTCTGTTTTTTTATTGAATTAAAGAAGAATAAAAAAGAATACCGTTAAGATTATTAACTTTATTCCGGATTCATTTACTTGACGAGACGAGCAACCAATGACATAGCAGCTCCGTCTCTGATCAACATGATCATGATAAGCTCTGCGAATCAGAGCGAAACCTGGTCGGACTCTTCAGACAAAAAGTCAAGTAAGCGTATCCGGAATAAAGTTTATAATGTCTAGTGTTTAAGAAAGTTTTTATTAAAAATTACCGTTAAGATGGCTGATCATAGTCTCCATAATTTTTACTATGAGTACCTACCTTCGTTTTGGAATCAGAATCAGAATCAGAAATTTATTTCAACGTAAAGAATTCACATTCTGCTTGTTGAATGTCAATGTACATACAGTTATGTATAATGTTAGCCGCTGCCTTGGGGCCGTCTGTAGTGGAGAAAAAGGCAGCGAAAAAAAAACTCCACTCTGACCATCTTTTCTCAAATCAACTTAAAGCTAATACAAATAAAACTTACAAAACAATATCTTGGATGTGTTGAACACTAGACACATTTATCCTCTGATTAAATTTAATATTAAACTACTATTTAAAGCCATACGTCCTTGTCTTCTAAATAATCGTTGATTTTATAATAAGCTTTTTTGCAAAGAGTGTGCTTAACACAATTCTTAAATCGCGTTGGAGGTAACTGTAATAAATCTTGGGGTATCTTGTAGTAGAACCTTATACAGTGCCCCATAAAGGAAGTATTAACTTTTGCAAGTCTAAATCGTGGAAATGACAATTTATGTTTATTCCTAGTATTAACGTTATGATGGCTACCGTTAATACTAGGAATAAAATTGGTATTCTTTAAATAAGGTAGGTATTTTCAGAGTATTTTTATTTTGCCCCAGACCAGTGACTGGCAGGAGACCGCGCAGGACAGAGACAAGTGGCAACTTCTTGTGTCGGAGGCCAAGACCCACTTCGGGTCGCTGAGCCATCGCAGTAAGTACCTACCTAAGTATTTTTATTTTGTTTCTTTCGAAAGTACCTACGCTCTGCTTGAGCTGACAATATGACTTAACGGTCGTCCATTACGGACAAAAGGTAATCCAATCTTAGCTCACCTTGGTGAACTAACAGTGAGCTGGTTCATCTGCCGAAGAACAATTTAATTTGTATTCAAGGTTTACAAGTGAACACCACGAGCTGGCAAACGCAGCGTAGGTGGTCTACAGCCTCGTTGGATGACTATTTGAGCAGATTGTTGGCTGGATGCGAATCGACAAGGATAGAAAGAAGTGGTGTGCATTGAAGAAGTAGAAAAACATTTATTATACCCACAAGGCACATCACAGAGACAAAATAAACAGACGAGTAACAAAATAAAAGTGGCTAGGCTAAAAAAAAAAACTCCAGGTCTTGGATGTTTACATGTTTGTGACGTCGTTGTTTCTGGTTCCCACGACACATGGTATCCTAGTGGGGTCGGAAGCGGTGTATGTGCTTGCATGTGAATGTTTATGCTTTATACTATAAGCAACGCAACAGACAAAATAAATAAAATGAAACAAAACCATAGATTTAGTCTGTCTATGGTGTGACTAGGTTGTCACAAAAGGAAGCAATTGCGGGATTTACTTCAAGCATTGGATGAATATGACCTAATTATTGATTGTAGGACAAAAGGAAATGATGCTAATTTGGTGGACTGCTCTGTACTAACTTCAAAGTTAGTCATTGGCTAGTACAAATACTATGCATAAGAAGTATGGGCGTATGCCATAGGGCTGTGTCAACTAGCATAATCATGAGGAGCGGTATCTATAGCCTGTAGAGCGTTTCAAGGGATTGATGATGATCATAAAGACGATTATGCATTACTTGTAGAAATAAATGACAAAAGGTTTAAATATTAATATTATATAATATTTTTACAGACAGCCCTGGACGTAAAGAACGCGCGTTGTAATAGCTTAAACTTCGTGTGGTCGCTTATTATTAAACTTGGTAGCGCTCTGAAGCTGTTGCCAGTCAAAAGGTATTTCTTGCTTAAAAGAAAAAAAGAATGAAGAATACCAAGAATCCTTGAGAAGAGTGCTCTGTATCAAATCTATTTGTGAAATTCCAATCAATTAAGAATAACAACAATTTTCTTCTTTTGTTTGGGGAAGCCATTGAGTAAAACATGTATTTTATAACAGAGACATAGGTAGAATCACAGAACAAAAAAAAAAGAGTAGAAATCGTAAGTGGGCGGGCACCGCGTGCCTCAAATTAGCAATGTATTGCCTAAGCGTAGTCTATGACAGTTTTTCTTACCTCAGTTGCCGTGCGCTTCTAGTAAAGAAAACAATTGTGAAAACTCTACTAAAATGCCTTATTGTGCTGTGTTAGAGTGCAAAAATAAAAGTTGGGGACCAAAATGCACCGATCATGCCGTAACATTCCATCGGTAAGTAGTATTTCCATTGTATTTAATTTAATAGAAATTAAATTTGCAATGACATGAACAAGGAAAGCAATCCGAAAGTGAGAAAGTAAAACCACCTTTATTTACTGGAATATAATGTTCAATTTTCGTCGAAGTCTGTGTACTTTTTCTACAAATTTCTGTCAACATTTGAATGCTACTCAAATGCTACTCAATTCAGCTGGGACACAACATTATAAAAATCTATCGATAATATTTTGTCTATGACTTAGCAGTAATAAATAATTATCGGTACTTTAGGTAGAGTACCTGCGTCTTATTAGGTACTTTGGGAAAATAATTGTCGTTATTTTATTTTAATTGAAGACCTCTGTGGCGCAGTGGTTAGTGCATCTGACTACCATGCGAGAGATCCCGGGTTCGAATCCCGGCTGGGGACAAAAAACAATCCCAGGTCTTGTATGTTTACATGTTTGTGACGTCGTTGTTTCTGGTGCCCACGACACAGGGTATCCCAGGGTGGGGCCAGGGGCAATGTATGTGCCTGTATGTAAGTGTTTATTATCATCTTTTATTATTATTATTATTATTTAACACATTTTTAGTTGCAATTATTTTTGATACTGCGCAAAATTTATTGATAATGTTCCTTGACGCTGTTTAGTTCCTTTGCGAGAATGTGGTCCTGACTGCAGTATCATGTCATTTTTGTAAACTTTTAATCCGGATCAACTTACCCATCCCATTTTGAGACGAGCAACCGAACGACGTAAGCTCCGTCTCTGCTCACCACCCACTCACTGCTCTGCGTATCGGGGCAAAACCTAGTCGGACTCGTCCGATAAAACAACACCCGTAAGTAGATCCGGACTAAATGTTTACAATGTGTTGTGCCGAAAGTTTTAGTTCAATAAACATGTCACTTTTATTAGTATAGATTGGCGTATTGTCATCAAAACAAAACCAGCATGCATAATTTCAAAGTTAGATGATTTTATGTGCTCGTGTAGTAAAATCATCTGGGGGGGTCGAGATAATTTAATCAACGCTTACTCCATAAATCTATGTCGAAGTCTCGTGACTTTCGTTGGCAAATGTCATCTCCATAATGTAAGTGAAGCACAAGCGTTGATGGATAACGACATTTTAAATAAATAAATAAAAAAATAAACAAACTATACATACGATAAGTTTGCTGGGCCTCGTTTCAAAAGCGACTATGGTTAGTTTCATATGAGAATTCCATATACGTTGCGTAGCCGATCATCCAGAAGGTAGGTTAATATACTAACAGGCTGCGTAATTTACATCGAATTGTAATTAAATTAAATATCAACTGTCGCTTTACGAAACAATTCTATAATTTGTCGATAGGCCATCCATAGCTGAGAAGCACCATTGCACATACTTGTTTTTTAATTTTCGACTTTATGGTCTATCACATAAAACTTCTCGACGGTCAGACGCGGCGGAATTTCCAGCTAGTGTAGAGTAGCGGTACTACGAACAAAGATCTAATGTCAAACTTAATTTCATCATTATCATTTGATTTTGATCGTTGTTTATATCACCAAAAGGTTCATATGTTACGTGGAACTTTTATGATGTAGACCTTTTCGGCATTGCCTTTATTTACCAATGGCAGCTTGGCATTCATAGTGTGGGTTTTGGCTTATGTGTGAGTTTGGTCACACTGGTTTTCCTGCTAATAGGTCATGTCACTCCTTCTACTCTTTTTTTCTGTTCTGTGGCAATCGAGGCTACGTAAAAAAAAGAATATTCCTTATTGCACACAAGAAGCAAGAGACAAATAAAAGTTCTTTCTTATTCTCTTAAATTGTACACGATAAGTTTGCTCATAAAGCGACTATGGTTAGATTATGAGAATTCCATTATAGGTACATTGCGTAGCCAATCATCCAGAAGGACAGTTAATATGGTAGCCGGCTGCGTAATTTACATCGAACTGTGGTACAGTTTGGCAGAAGGGAATACATTATGTTACTTTGTCAATGTAGATACTAAAAAAAATAAATGATTAAGAAACATTGTCATAACAAATTCATTTTCAACTGTCGCTTTATGAAACAGTTCTATAATTTGTCGATATGGCAATATGTCCCATCCTTAGCCTGAGTAGCAACATAGCAGATAGTTATTTTTCAATATTCGACTTTATGGCATAAAACTTAAAGCTTCTCGACGATCACACGCGGCGGTAGTTCCATCTAATGTAGAGTAGCGGTACTACAAAGCGAAGATCGTATGTCAAACTTAATTTCATAATTATCATTTGATTTTGATCATTGTGTATATGATTGAAAAGGTTCATATTTTACTTGGAACTTTTGTGATGTAGACCTTTTCAGAATTGCCTTTATTTGCCAATGGCAGCTTGGCATTCACAGTGTGCTTTTGATTTGTGTGTGTGAGTTTGGTCACACTGGTTTTCCTACTGATAGGTCATGTCACTATTTCTACTCTTTTTTTTTGTTCTGTGGGTAGAATGATGAGTTATGGGGACGTTTGTAAAGATATCTGCAAAGTAAAACAAACATACAACTGCCTATTTATAAATTTAAACAGTTTGTTTTTTGTTATAACATACTTCGTTAGTTAAGTATCATCTTTAAATACAATTGTGTTATTCTAATATGGAGTGTTTTACTTGTCCTAAATGAAGATAGATTTGTCTGCGAATTGATCAGGAAATAACCACGGTGTAGGTCAGTGCAGGTCGCAGAAATGTGAACATTCCTTCCAGCTAAATTCGTTCTCCACACTGTATTAAGCTTTGAGGCAGAATTCACAAACACCGAGGTAATCTCTTGCTACTAGAAATAGGCACCGCAGCCTAAAATACTTCGCCGACTCGTTCTCCACGCTGTATTAAGCTTTGAGGCAGAATTCACAAACACCGAGGTAATCTCTTACAACTAGAAATAGGCACCGCAGCCTAAAATACTTCGCCGACTCTATCATGCTCGGAATAAGCCACATAATCCCACTAAAAGGTCAGATTTATGTAGTGGCCCGTAGTAGTAACGCTATGAGAATATTGCTTGCGGACAATAATCAGCATCGCACTCCGTCCCAGCTGCATTATACATAAGCCCTATCACCTTTCACCCAAAAGGCACTTTTAAATTCACTTAGCTTAAGAACTAGATTCTCATACGGTCTTTGGGGACCACCTGGCGAGCGATACTGACCCTTAATTTAAGAGCAAACACAGGACATTTTCAAGTAAAACGGTAATGCTATTACGCTGTTTCTGCAACGGCGATGGTCAAACCGGTGAGACTGGTGCTGTCCGGTCTTGCCAGTGCTCTGCATAGCAAAAAATAACTACAATATTATCCGCAACAGAGTTTACCACCTACGTGCTGTGTTTCATCAATCCTTGTGGGAAAACGTTTTGAGGAAGGAAACCTACTCGTTTGGTTATTGTTTCCTGATAATCTCGGTAGACATTTACCACATAGAGACTGGCGAAACACTAAGGTCAAGTCTATAAAAGGTATTACCGTTACTCAAGTATAAGTAATTAACTGTAATTCTTTCCTTTGGTTGTACAATAAAATATTCTCTATCTATTCATGATAACCTTCTTTGAAGCGTGTTTCTTTTAGCAACTCATAAATTGAATCATTCCTTGAAATAACAATCCACAAATCCCTCGCCGTCCCACCTGACGGTTTCAGCGTCAACCATGGAAAATCCAATTCCCCTAAAAACGTATGAAATGGATAAATCTCCGTAGCCATTCCGTATTCATCAGTTAACGTCTTGCGGGGCTCATAAGCATTCCCGTCAGTCGAAAATGAAAGTCGAGGAAGGAAAAAACTCCAAAAACCGTGGACTTTTACGCAATCGAAGTGCGCGACACATCAGGTATTCGGTCACCGTAATGGCGTACTGATGTCAAAGAAAAACCTGCGATGCACCTCGTATTGCGATGGTGATAAAAACGAAAATCGGGCTACCTGAACCGCTGCTTAGATTATTTAGGAATTGAGAAATGAATAACGATGTTTTGGTCATCTTGGGTCACTTACGGCTTGGAAAGTAAGACCAGCATTTCTATCACTCACCTGTCCACTCTATTGGGACATTCCACCCCATTCGACGATTCCAAAGTACAAAAAAAATGGTGTATTAGACAGTTCTTAGTAGGTATACTCAATCGGTTAACTCCATACGGTGCAGTACCTCAAGAGTGCACCAGGGTCGAGTTTCTAGAAACCACAATTCGTAGGAAGTCTTGACTACGAAATATACATCGAATCATCATAATAAAATATGAATTATAGCTTTACGAAACGTGCCCTAGAGACCAACTACATTTTGTATCAAATACCTATCTTTACTAACAGCCGAGTGAGTGCGCTCGTTTAAAGCAGGTCTCTAACACAAATTGAAATATCTAAGCTCCCGCAGGAATAACATTAAACCAGACAATTATTTCACAACATGCATTTCTGTGATATCCAGAATAAGTTAAGCGAAATTTATTACAAAAGAATGATGAATGGGAAATTCATGTCATCACTATAATGCTAGATTATTTTAAATTACTCGTTTTTGTTTTGAAATTTTGACTAAGGAGCCTTCAAATTGTAAAATTTTGTGAACTTTGAAAAAAAAGTTCATTGTCTTACTTCAATGATTATTGATATGTTATTAACATAATTATAACTTTAATATCCACGACCTCGTGGAATATTGAATACAGTAGCATGGAAACGCGGACTCCTGTTCTCGATGGCGTAGGAGTATCTCGACCATAAAATTATTGAAACTATCGAAATTGCTTCAACCATGATACAATAGAGTATCGGCGCACAAATAAAGTGTTCATTACAGAGTTGTAGGTTGTAGAAGATCTGATCAACAAAAAACGTATTTAATGTCTTTATAAAATGCTGTTGCTGGAAGACTGCGAACGCTGATGATGATGAAAAACTGTGAATGATTATCCAGCAGTGGGCAGAAGTGATGATGATATTGAAAAAAAATCCATTTTCTCTAGTTTTATTTGAAGAATCAGGGGCCTAATAATAATTGTAAATCATTCTGGATTTGGTGAAAATAATATAAGAGCTTTTCGAACTAAAACTTTTTTAACAAATTAGTCGAGCAACCCATGGCGCGAGCTCCATGATTAACCTCTGTGAACCAGAGTGAAACCTGGTCGGACTTTTCCGACAAAAAGTCAAGTTAGTGTATCCGGAATAAACCTAATAATATAAGAGCCGATTAAGTGATCTGAACTTAAATCGATAGTACGAGTATCTATTCTATCTATCTAACCTATGGATATAGCTCTCTGTTGAGCAGAGGCCTCTTCGCCGTCATGCCATCCTCTCCGGTCTTCCCTTTCAGTATCATCCACTATAATACAGTAGAAACTAAATGCAGCAACGCATAAACGTATTTTTTGCATAGAGATAATATAGGAGGCAAAATGTGACATACCTAAGCCAATTTTTTTCTGTATTTTTTCAGTAAATAAAACGAGACAAGTCGAAAAAAAGCTTCTGTAGCAATTTCGTCGTAGGCAATTGAAGCTGTCGATTCTCATTGGATTTTGTCGGGCACATACACTAGTTTTTTATTGACCTTGGGTCCGTTTATCGGAAAGTAGCCTCCACATCTACCGTGAATTTTTGATAGATTCGTATACACGATGGTTCAACGATTTTTCGATTGTTTGGACCGAAAATCAGAATTTAAAGTTCGAAATATCTTAGTCTTTTTGATCGTCTTCGAACTTTCCATCGTCGGTTGCCTGGAAGAAATTGCTTTAAGCAATAAGGCCGCCTCTTGTACTGCATCTTATTGTTAATGTTCTGTATTTGTTTTTCCTGGTACAATAAAGAATATTCTTATCTTATCTTATCACACCAGAATTGAGGTAATCCACAAAAGAACTAAGGTGTCTGACATAGCGTATGAGATTAACAAGTTGAAGTGGCAGTAGGCTGGTCAGATGTGTCAAAGGGCTACAAAGGGTACCGATGGGGTACAAAGGGTACTTAAGGGGTACAAAGGTTCTCGAGTGGAGACCCCGAATTGGCATTCAAAGAGACAAATTGCTGACAGTGACTGGGTGAGGATGATCCAGGATCTAATCTTTGTCTATCTAATCTAATCAAATCCGATCTAATCCGATCTAATCTAATTGAACTAGAACTTTCGTAAGCACTAGAAATTATTAACTTTGTTCCGAATACACTTACTTGACTTGTTGTCGGAAGAGTCCGACCAGGTTTCGCTCTGATTCGCAGAGCTTAACCATGGTGAGCAGAGACGGAGCTCGCGTCGTCGGTTGCTCGTCTTTGACGAGGCTTTGCGAATCAGAGCGAAACCTGGTCGGACTCTTCCGACAACAAGTCGTAAGGGTATCAAGAATAAAGTTAAAATGAGGATCTGAATGGTGTCTTAGGGTAGGCATAGGCCTAGGTCCAGCAGTGGACGAGCGTTTGGATGGAATGTCTTGTAGGTATAGTACTTTTTTGTAGTATTTTCGACATAAAATTATTCACAAAGGAACTTATATCACACTCGTGCAAAGGCGTTCCTTTTTACCAAAATTCACAACTTTATTAATCTTCTTTCTGCGGCAAATTTTACTTGCTATATAACGGCATCGTTGTGAATACTAGCCGTATAATTTTCATCACAATAGAAGGTACGATTATGAATATTAATAAGGGTAAGTTCTCTTAGGTAGGATGAGGCCTCTATGAATACATTAGTGCAGTTTTGGCTAATGGAACGCGAAAACTATCGTGAAGAAGCCTGCGTCCTTTGCTACGTTTATTATTATCCACATACTACCTTACAGTGTTATCTACACGATGCCTTAAAACTCTCCTCAGATTCAGTTGAAATTGTTTGTGATAAAGACGAACTGTCTGTAAGTGTTATAGAAAAAAGTTTTTATTTTTTGTATATTTAAAATTAAGGGAGGTGGTCTACAATTTGCGGTGCACTAGCTCAGAATTTAATTTGTATGTCTGTTCTCTCGTAATTATCTCGTATTTATAAATAGTTACGTAACTTTTTATCGCCCACGAGTTTTCACGAGTATATACGAGATAAGATGGTCACACACATTTGTATTATATCAGTGCTATAATACATATACTACTCTATATCAAAGTACGTCACAGGCAAACTTGAGACATAATATTTTAATGTCATCCCAATGTGATTATTAAGTAGACGAGTAGTGTCAAATAACAACAGCAAATTGTCGTGCTTATGTCACTCTATTGAATGATGAAACGCTTAGTAAGATGTAGTTTAAATGTGGAGCAAAGACCATACTCGGGACATTCTCAGAAAACACCGGAAGACCAAAGATACTCCAGAAACGTGACACTGTTAATGCTAACAACAAATGTTTGTGTCAACTAAAACACAAACTTCTGAAGGCAAAAACCACGCTAAGCTAAACATTTAGATATTTTTGGACGACACCCGCTCCTAACTTCAAAACTTTAAAGTTTATTGACACGGCTCTGTTATTATTATAGCAATGACAGAAGGACAACTTGGGTGAATTTATTCAATGAAAGAAAATTCGAAGAGGACGTCACCCGGATGCCGAAGACAAGGCAACGGCTTGAAAGCGATCAAACGGTTTGGGGAGCTAATCAGAATTAGTTGATGACCGTTCAGTGTGCCTTAGTTCTCGAGATTGCCTGTTCATCTTATTTCAGTTGGTCAGTCTCAACAGTACGGCTGAGGTCGAATTGAGTTCTGTCTTTCTGTTCTGTTTGTTGTACTATATCAAAGTAAAACATTAGCCGCTGCGTTTGGGTCTAGTCTAGTAAAACTAATCCACTCCGTTTCGTTTTATTCTTATTTGATCAACACCTTCTGCAAAGTCGATGTAATACTTCGCTCTAATTGTACGTACCTACCCGATGTTTACATTACGCTCTTATGATCTACAACATCAACCAAAGTTTCCTCCACGATCAAAGAGATTAACTCAATCATCGTGTTTACAGACGCCTAACCACCGACAGCAATTAAACTTTACTTTCTTGAGATATTATTTGGTCTTTGAGGTTACTTTCTTCTGCTTAGATAAAAATTCCAAATTTTTCACGAACTTTGTACATTTTCATAGTCATAAACGGAAACCAGTTTTAGGCACAGGTGCTTTGCTGATAAATATCAGTTTATATGCTTCATTTAACTCTCTTTTAACGAGACGATAGCACATAAACCATCCCTCAAGCCCCGAGGACCCGCCGGCGGGTCCGATGTAAACTACGGCGCATTCCGTTAGGCCCCGTAGACTGGGTCGGTCTTGCAATTGCTTTCTGAATCGAATTTTGAAGATGATATTTGATTTCTGACTCGTGGTCCCAACCATTCTGTCCCACCAGTTTAAGACTCGTGGTCCCAACACTTACTCCCACTGATAGCTACAACTGCATCATGGGGTCGTGGTCACTAAATATTATAGACCACAGCGTCACGAGCATGTTTTGTTCTGTGAAAACTTTGATAAATTTCAAATATGTATTACTCTGTGAATAACTAACTTAGCTATGAAAGAAAAAGTGTTCTACGCCTGAGGGGTTAACGCGTATGAAGTTTCAACTGTGTCATGCATGTAGAATAGCTGTGCAATATTTTCAGGTCCGGCCTTCTCTGTGCTGGTAATTAGATTGGTGTGTACTAAAATGAGCAATTTTGTGCGAAACATGTTAGTGCAATTTTCAGACATCCTCTTCTGTCTCGCCGCTGTAAACAACGTGAGTAAAAGAGAGCCACGTATGCCTCTAGCACGGCATAATAGGAAAGTTAAATATTTCAGAATCTGCGCGGACAAATAAGTTATTGGTCTTATATCTCTAGACAACAAAAGACCAACAACAATGCCTTCTGTGTTCTCCGCCACAATAGGTAATGTATTGCAGCTGTGTCCGCAATGTTTTGAAGTGGAATCAGAATTATCTCGATACGGTAGATTAAAAACACGCTGCAGGAGCCGCCCTTTTGTTCGTCTTCTGACTTATGAATATTGGAGAAAGGTTTCCGGCAATAAATCTCTGGCAAAATAATTACTTACTTGCGACCTATAATTTATGTTAGATTAGATTACATATTATACTGTCTGCAAAGACTGTCTATACAGTTAAGTAGCAGATGACAACCTTAACATTTTGCTCTTAAGATAGGGGATAAGATACGACACAGGGTATCCTAGTGTGGGGCAAGATGCATTATATGTGCCTGTATGTAAATGTTATGTTATGTATGTTGCTTTACGTTACATTACATAAACTCACGCCTGTACTCCGGAGAGGTAGGCAGGTTTCCCACTTGCCACGATCCTGCCAGCCCTCTTTCGCTGTCTTTACTCCATTTTTAGTCAGGAAATAGGTAAGAAATTTTAATACAGTGAAAGGTGAACATTTTACTCAAACTTGATAAAATATTTGAATTCAGAGAGTAGCAAATAAATGAAAAACCAAACAAAGATGGGCCGTGTACATGAATAATAAGTTCCCCGCTCTGTATTTTCCAGCGCCGCGTGGTTTTTGCATTCATAAAATTAAAGGTCTAATATTTTTCTCATTAAAATAATTATTTTCAGTTTCAGCCCTTTCAAGTGAAGAGGCCGAAAAAACAAGGCTACTTATTGCTTTGAGAGACATTGAAAGCGGACAGAGCGAAGTTCTGTGTTATGCTAATTTTAAAGTGAAAAGTGTCGTTTGCCAAGCAAATTAATGTAAAGGTAGGAGTCAAGGCGCGTCTCTGATGTTAGACGAAGTCACAAGTCATATCTCTCGAGATTCGCCACATTCACATAAAAGACGGTGTGTAATTAATGACCCCTCAAAAGAAGTAAAAGAACAAAAGAAAAATATTTATTATATCGTCACCTTACTCCCGGTTTCTCGCACGCTAACAGTCTGTTAATCTATTGTTAACAGCTGTCAATTGTCAAAAGTGCATACAAAAAAAAAACTAAGCGTTGTATACAGTAGATTAACAGACTGTTATGGTAGCATTCGGTTCTTAGCGACCGCAACGCACGACCGCGACCCACGACCGCCACAGGGTCGCGCGACCTAATGCTTCGTATGGATTTATATGGAGTACTAAACAAATCTGGCGACCGCGTCGTGCGACCGGTGGGCGTGGTTAGGAAGAGGCGAGGCGACCACGACCCGGTCGCGTCGGAGGCAGTGCCGTCACGCGACGCAGGTCTACAATTCTTTCTAAACTTTTCTTTTATACAATTTAAATGTCGTTTTATGATATTTTCTGAACTTTTCTTTTAATAATTTAAATGTCGTTTCTTCTTCTCGTTACCTACGTGAAAATTGAGTCATTTTTTTATTGATTTCATCCTTTTTTCCGGAGGCATAGGCACTAACATAATAATAATAATGAATATCACCTAATTCTTTTTTCTTAACTTTTTTTCTAGCTGCGGATAAATTGTCCGTGCTGCAATAGAACACAACAGCCACCCATAAAAACCGCGGGAAGAGTGGCGATGTCGCCGTCGCTGATATTGGAAAACTAGGGGTCGCCCCGCGATCGGCGACCATGGTTGAATAGTCGCCGTCGCGCGTTCGCGGTCGCTAAGAACCGTTAGATTTGTGGTTTCTCAGAAATAGTTTTTCTTGCAGTGTCCGGGACTACGTTGACGTGGTTAACGGATTACCGCAAAGCCTATGTTCACACTTCGAAAAACCCTTCACCCTTCAAAAATCCATTCGAAATGCTGATTAAAGTTTTTTTAATCGGATAAGTACTTTCGAACGATTGCCACACATTTGTATGTATGAATATAAACTTGCAGTGAGGACGAGGCGTTTGAATGCGGCCATTGTGAAAGACGATAGCGGTGGCGCCCGACTATTGATAAAAACAAATACCACGACCTAATAAAATCTTTAATGGCTTTCTGCCAATGATAACAAAGTACTTAATTGTTTATTTAATTATCAATTTCGCGGAGATAATGAGGAGACGCGGAGAAATTATATTTTCACTGCAGGCTGCTAAGATACCCTTGGTTACACCTTGTTTCTCGTACACTAACAACCTGTTAATCAGTTGTGTTATGTGCCCTTGAAAATATCAAAAGCCATTGTTAAGGTGAGCTCCTGAAGAATAGGCCCTAAAAATTCCACAGGTTATATCTACTGCTGTAATGTTGTAAGGCTCGTAGCCCCGGCTGCCCGAGTGATCTTAAGCTATCACGAAGTTTAAGCAACATAGGGCCCGTTCAGTGCATGGATGGGTGACCTGCTTTGCAAGGCACGTTAGGCAGTTGGTGCCGGCTGCCGTCGATAGATGGCAGTCGTTAAGCCAAGTCAGAGGCCTTAAGGCGGCTTGAAAACTTCTGACAGTAGGAACAGCCACTAGTCTTTAAAGCCTCCACCAATCCGGACTTGGCCCCCGTGGTGGAGTATGGCCTATACCTTCCTCAGGGAAGAGACCCGTGCCCCTCGTTGGGGACATAGTGGGTTGATGATGAATGTTGAAAGGTGGCGATCGGAGGTAACACGCTGCACGCACACACTGTTATGCCAGCAGCATAAATACATCCCACTATAGAGCACAGGCCCTCTCTCAGAGAGAGTATGCGGTTTAATCAACACGCGTGACCCCCGCGGATTGGCGATTTCAAGCGCTGAGCTATAGAATAGCTCTTACAGTCAGGTTTCACTTCTTTAACTTCACAAAAGTCCATAACTTAGAAACGAAGTAGTAGTACATGCCTGCACTGAGAATCTTACCTGGGTCTCGCGCTTCCGAGTCGATTGTTCAACCCACTAGGCTATCACCGCGCCGCAATTTAGTTTCATCATCATCATCGTCATTCAGCCACAACAAGTCCACTGCTGGACAGAGGCCAGGACTCCATGGAGGACCATGGAATTCCAAAAAGACCGGTCGGAAGCGGCTTGCATCCAGCGTCTTCCCGCCACTTGGTTGAGATCGTCTGTCCATCTTGTGGCTGGTCGACCTACGCTGCGCTTGCCGTTATGTGGTCTCCATTCGAGAACTTTTCGGCCCCATCGGCCATCAGTTCTGCGTGCTATGTGCCCCGCCCATAGTTTAGTTTAAGAATTTAAAATTCCCGAAGGGTGCCAATTCGACTCTTTTGTTATGCCTAAGCTGTCTATTTGTCCGTCCAACTTTCAGTCCGCCGGTCTGTCTCACCTGCCGGATTCTGTACGTTTTGGATTTCCGCTAAGAATCCCGACCCTCGAAAGAAAACCTATTTAGGACCTATAAGCCTACTCTAGAGCCCGAGGTATATTCTAAAAGCTAACAGACTTTATTTAGCACTAAGGGCCGGGTTCTAAATTGAGAATTTCACCAAGTAACTACTTACCTGTAGTGCTGTCTCGCGCTAATTTCTCAGAAAAGAGCGCGACAGGACGTTACTTGAGTATTTACTTAGTGAAATTCTCAATTCAGAACCCGGCCCTTAGTGCTAAATAAAGTCTGTTAGCTTTTAGAATATACCTCGGGCTCTAGAGTAAGCTTCTGTTTTCGCCGAAAGCACACGAGTGTAATACTACTTCCTGTTATTAAATATTTTATTAATTAAATAATACATTATGTATTAGTTCCGATTTCAAAATTAAGTGTCATATTAGTTCCGATGTTTCTATTACACGAATATATCTGATTCCATCCGATGGTAGCCGAGGTATATTCTAAAAGCTAACAGACTGAACGTATCTAACCCAATATGTGAATAAAAATATGCCCGACTCGCATTTGACCTGTATTTTGTAGCTTTTCGTAGCCAGCTAAATGGCTTCTTAAATCGGGCATAAAGTACCTTCGGTATGCTCTAAAAGCGATGCATTCTGAAGGCGGGCAATAACTCAACAGTTATCTTCACTCGGCATAACTAGCGAAACGGACCAGCGGTTGTTAAATTAGTTTCCCCCTTATCTTAAATTGTCTGGTGGCCCAATTGTTCTTGTCAGACAAATGTATAAATAGTGGACATTCCGAGTTCTTGGTTGTTGATTCAGAAAAAAAGTTCCAAGGGGTGCAAATGAAATGAAACGAAATCAAAATAATTTATTTCAACGTAAATAATTTACATTCTATTTGGTGAATGTCAATGTCTATGATAGCCGCTGCTTTCGGGCCGTATTTGTAGTGGAGAAAAGGGCAGATCTCATCATCATCAACCCATTATGTCCCCACCGAGGGGCACGGGTCTCTTCCATGAGGAAGGTATAGGCCATACTCCACCACGGGGGCCAAGTCCGGATTAATGGAGACTTGTAAGACTAGTGGCTGGTCTTACCGTCACAAGTTTTCAAGCCGCCCGAAAGCCTCTGACTTGGCAGATCTATTCTAAAATAATTTTAAGCTTAATACATCAGAGCCTAAGTATAATTTAGTGTGTAATTCAGAAACCGACCTCTAACTAAGCAATAATCGATCGTATAATATATAATAATCGATCTCGGGCACACGTTAATTCCTAAACTGCAAGGTTAGGTCTTAGATTACAGAGTTTACTTGATAATCTGGTGGTAGCCCAGTCCGTAGGACAACAGCTTCGGAGGGAGAGATCCAGGTTCCCAGCTTCCCAGTTTGAGCATGTACCTATGATTTTGTTTTCTAAGTCATGTACATATCTAAAGCTATAGTAGCAATACCACTCGCTAACTGTCAAGAAAAACATCGTGAGGAAACCTGAGTGTCTGTGCTCAGCGCTTGAAATCGCCAATCCGCGGTGGGCACGCGCGTTGATTAAGCCCATACTCTCTCTCTGGGAGAAGCCCTGTGCCCTGCAGTGATACATTAGGCTGCTTACAACATTACTTGAAAATGCACCAACGCTTCTTAACAAAAAATATTAAAAGACTTTATTGTTGCGGCCCAGAAACGCTATAATTCGGAGAAACTGGGCATACTCGTATAAATAGAACAAAGGTATTTTGCGGAAAAAGTGAGAAGGGCCGAAGCAAATTAAATGCAAATACTCCTACCTAAATATCTGGCAGGAAATCCTCGAAAGAATTTTCTCTCGAATTTATTCGCAAAAAGAGAGAATAGCACTGCAATTTTACGAGAACTGGTATATTTCGGTTTCCATAAATAAATTCGCTATCTGAAAAAGGTATTACCATGAAGTTGTACACTCGGCTAGAAGTACGCCAAGGGCTGCTCAGCGTAGGGGCAAACGTGCTATTTTCAGCGAAAAAGTATTATCCGGGTGTTGCAAGAAGTACCTACGAGTACAATATCTCCCCTTTTCGCAATATAACACGTTGATTTAGCAACACTGTAGATAAGGTAAGGCCACTCCCCTCAGTTCAGAACTATCGGATAAGCATACAGGCTTATCTGCGAGTACTGTGACCGTATTGGAGAAATAAAATACTGCAGAAGATTGCTTAAAAACATGAAGTCTACATAAACACGAAGTAGCCCTAGATACCAACGTCGAAATATTCAATCATTAAGCAAACAGACTTTCCTCACTGTGTAAGGAAGTGCATATTTTGACTTTTCACCGGCAATAAGTATGACAATGGTTTACGTATTGTAAACCTGCTTAAGTACACATTTTAATCAATCTAAACTTGTAACAGCAACCGCTGTAGAGTTCATAGAATTCAAAGTTTTTGTAGTTCTTCACAGGAGAGGAGAAGATAAAACCAACTAATTACATGTATATTAATTTTCAACACGGAACAAAAAATACTTTTATTTTCTCCATCCACAAATCAAAAGCAAGTTTAAGTAGATATAAATGGTGGACGCATTGGTAGATAGAATATGCACACATTTTCTCATCATTTTCTGAACACTAGTTTTCTGCACAGCATCATCATACATTTCATATATTGCATCGACTAATGCCACTCCAGTTAGTGAGTTTGCAATCGCTTTTAGATGCTTCCTCAAGGGATGCCGGAGGTTTATAGTCCAAGATTGGCTATCGAACCAGAAATCATACTTTCTTATACACAGAATTAATACCTGAGTGTTTTTTCTGTGAAACTTAGTTTGTACATTGAGTAACGCTTCTAGCTATCAATACAACGATATCGTTATCTGACAAATGTTTATTTTGAGGGCATTTCTAATATTATTTCTTGTATCTTCCTGCATTTTATTCCTTTATTGCTTCTTTTCTCCTTGGTATTTTTCCAGTTCATGCTTCTTACTTGATGCTTTTTCACATGTCAATAATTGGTTCTCGATTTTCTTTTACAAACGCACCTTCACGCTTCACATTCACGTTCTTATTTTCTAAAAATAACACAGGCAATTGCAAAATATTGGCTTTTTTAAACATTTGTTGCGCCATATTTGATTACCTTAGTACAAATAAATTACTAAGATTTCGTTTGAGTTAATAAAACCATGATCGAAGTTGTCGATCACTATATGTATACCTGGGACAAACAGTCCAGTTAGGTAACTTCAACTTTGAGAAACATGTCACTCGTCGAATCCAAATTGGATACTGACTGGATACTGCCCAGTGTACGGGAAACTAAACTAATACATTTTCTCGTCCAAAATACCTCAGTGCCTCAAGAGTCTTGTTCAAGTCTTGTGTCTTGAGCCAAGACATAGGTTTATAACCAATACGTGTCGCCAGTGATGACTTATGAATGTGAGACCTGGTTGCTGAATAGGCTTCATAAGAAGGCTCGAGCTCGCCCAACGAGTTATGCAGAGAGCTTTGTCAGGTGTTTCACTGCGTGTTGGAATCATGAATGAGGTGATACGAAGAAGAACCAGAGTTACTATAATATAGCTCGAAGATTTGTTCAGTTGAAGTGTCAGTGGGCGGCAGACAGCTCGGAGAAATGATGGCCGTTGGGGCCATCTGTCCTGGCGACCACGGAGACAGCGTGGGTAGACCCCGCAAGAGATAGTCAGCTAAAATGGCTGATGATGATGAATAAAGGCATGTAGCTTACTTATGATGACCATTAGATAATTTTATTGTAGCTGAAGGTTCATTTTCTACTCAAGGAATATTTCTATATAATCCAGTTTCTTCAGTCGGCGTTTTTGTGCAACATTAATTTAAACCTGGACCCTGCAAACGGTTACTTCCAGGAAACTTCCGAAGCTTATTTTTTCTTCCAAACTTTCAAGACAGTGATCTAAGAAGTTCGTGAATCTTTTGACCAATTTTTGTGAAACAATTTTTGCATATTCATGCTTTTCCCTTACAAGGTTCATACATAAGAGAGCTTCTGGTAAGAAGTAGGAAGAAGTAGACACCCTTATAGGGTAGTACTTAAGTACAATGTAACACAAGTGGTACTCAAGTCTTTAGACAATAAGTTGGTAAAGGCCCCTTCGCAATTTCGGCGTATCATGGGGCCTCTGTCCTTTGTTTGCGTGATGATACTTGAGGCTGAGGATGTCGAACTTAAGGCTAATTAGCCTGACGTTTCCAGTTACGTCTTTATTCCAGATTTCTTGGGTTCTACAATATGCGTAATTGGATATCTCGTGCTAGTACATAACGTAGCAAAAATCAAGCTTGCTACTGTTATTTTGGGATTTGGGAAGGATCGGACATTTCAATAAGTACATTGTTAACTTTATCCAGATACACCTACTAGACTTTTTTTTGGAAGAGTCCGAGCAGGTTTCGTTCCGATTCGCAGAACTTAATCATGGTGAGCAGAGACGGCACTCGCGTCGTAGTCGGTTGTTCTTCTCTGACAAGCAAGCAACCATGTGTTACATAGTTATGTTTAGTATGATATCCATGTATTTTACATGCTATCGATATTTGCAGTGGCAAGGAAGCTCTCTTGCCACTGCTTCGCATATATGACTCTGCAATTAAGGAAACTGGCGATAGAGGTATATTTAACAAACCATTCGAAATTTAAACTATAGTATTGAGTATAGTGATTGAGTGATATCCAAAGAAATCAATAGGAAACTGGAACCAATTTCCTTAATGTTTTTGAAGATCCATTACGTTTTTTAGTAATATTATCTTCATACAACAATAGTTACGAATAGCACCTACAGATAATCTTCATGCCATTGTAGTTACCGGGATCGGTTTAAATCCTATATTCCTCACAAAAGAGCAAGCGAGATGGCTGCTGCAGGATTACCATAGCACCATCCCATTCTTCCATTGGAATATCGATGGAATTAAGAGCTCATTGTTCAAAGAAGCTGTACGTAGTAATCTGCTTATTACCACCTGTCGTTAAATGGAAATAGGATTTAAAGCCCATAAGCCAGGTCTTAAGGCTTATATTGCAATGACAATGGCCTCGCTGATTGGTTTAGCTAGCAGACCTACATAAAAGCCTCAATTAGGACTTTTTGTGGGGTCCGAGATTAGTTTTTGTTGTACCGATTGAATGAGGATAG
The DNA here is from genome assembly GCA_947310845.1 of Yponomeuta plumbellus. Taxonomy (NCBI): domain Eukaryota; kingdom Metazoa; phylum Arthropoda; class Insecta; order Lepidoptera; family Yponomeutidae; genus Yponomeuta; species Yponomeuta plumbellus. The sequence goes on from OX371206.1 coordinate 6,590,064, forward strand.
CAACGTACTCTCGCCTAGGTGAGTGTCCGTAGCTACGCCATACATTATTCATCACTTTTGTCCAACTACGTTATCAATCGGCATCTACAAAAGATACCTACTGCTACAGCAAAAAATGCTAAAGGTAATAAATAATATTATGTACCTACATTCAAACAAATTTCGTCAGGGAAATTTTGGTTGTTTATTTATTGTTTAATTTTACGGTTGTATAGGAACTAGGCGTACCTACCAGGCACATTACATGACGTATACTACCGCAGTCAAAAGCCAGTCATTTAACTAAATTTTTAACAAGAAAAATATAAAGACATTTTAAATCTACATTATGTTAAATACATCGTCTACCATGACATGCACTGTTTTTTTTACTTTTACTCCAATAAACTATGATAAAATAATCATGCAACCTTACTTACCATTTAAATTGAGCTAAACTTGACTATTTTGGGCACCGTGTGCTGTACACACTATTCGAAGTTTGACACAAAAATATTATTTTTCTTTTTCTTCAATAGCCGGTGACACAGACTCCGGTAGCTATGCAAGCAGCCAGAGATGAATCACCAAGGAATGTAGTATCGAAAACAACTCACACACAATTTAGAACAAAATACCACTCGATTCACTCAACACTTTTTCACAGCACTCGATCGAATTTTCACTCAAACGGTGATCGATTATAGCCGATAACGCGAGATAAAGTTTCCCATCGATAGCACGAAGCGAACACGATAGCTCCAAGTAAAATCCCACGTATGAGTGTTGCGCTCAGCAGTGCTCGACGGAGAAGTATAACCTAACTAAATTGAAACGACCGTCGCCGGCTGAGGGCACGCGGCAATCTGTTGCGCACCGACTTTGTCCGGCTTGCACACGCGGCAGCGAAACTTATAAACAATGTTCGAAAAAGTTCACTTCTCCGATTTCCATCGGTGTTTATTCACTGTATTATCGTTTTGAAGGGCTGGGTATTAATGTTTTTCATGCTACACGTGTTCGAATGGCCGTTTCGTAAGTTAAACAGTTAATTTTGTTATTGTTTTAGTCACGAACGCGCCGTACGGAGCGGCGACCGACCGGTATGAACCGCGCGAGGGTTCCACTCGGACTAGTCTGGTTGGTCTGTGGCTAACGTAACTCCGCAGATGGAGGGGGACCTGTTTTTACCTGAGGGGCCTATGCACTACTTGCGAAGTTGATCCAAGTTGGTCGAGCGAGGCTCAATGCTGCATTTGCCCTTGGAAATGTTATGGTTATAGACCATGGTTATATTTTCACTACAAAAACTGAAAACAGCATCTGTAAGAAAAAAAAACAATTTTATTTTTCATACAATCGTCTTAAAAAGGACATCCATTTGTTGAAACGGTTACTTATTGTAAGAAATGTTATGATTATCTAGGTATTTAGGTTATTCATTGATTTAATAATAACGTAGATTTTTATTTTTTGGCTGTCAAAAATGATTTATTTTAATGCAGAGGAGCAATAAAATTAATTAAAAAATAATTATTATTACATTGTACTTAGTAAGGAAAAACGTACCTTTACAAGTAAATAAAGCACGTGACTACGAATTATTTAAGGTGCTTCTGAGGACTGTTTTGGAGAATTAGTTTTTCGTAAGTTCTTACTTACAAACGTTAATTATAATACTTAACAAAAACATTTACATACAGGCACATACATGTGTCGTGAGAACCAGTAACAGCGACAAATTATGAAAACATGCAAGACCTGGGTTTTTTTTGGGACAAAGAAAAACCCCAGGTCTTAGTTTAAAATTTAAAAAAATCCAATATTAATAGATAGAATATTATTTATCAGGAATCACACATCTCACCCAAATCACAAATTATCTAACCCAAAAACTAAGTACAAAGTACCTGAGTCACATAACGAGAACGTGTTCAAACTTAGTTAGCTTTGTTATTTTGCAAAGCCTCAGGCCAATAATTTTATCAAAATAATAATATACCTAGCTACCTATGCATTGAAAATACATTTTTTCATTATTAAAAACGTTAAAATGTACGAACAAGACGGACACAAGACGAAACATCAGCCTTAACAAAAAGATCACAGATTACCTGAGTCACCCTGCTCTGATGCCCTGCTCTGATGCTCTGATGCCTGAGAGCTCAAGATGATAAATTACATGCAAAAATATTTTTGATGGCTGTCTATCTTTGTCTAGACTTCAAGCCTATGTCTGAGTTTTCAAGGTAATTAATCAAACTCAGGTTTTTTAAATATTGATGACGAGTCCTTGCTAGACGAACTTGTATTTATTCATAACGATTATTGTTCTAATAAAGGTTTAGGTACCTGTCCTTCAAAACTATATTATGATGTATTATATTATTATGCCCTAGGTAAATACAGCATTTTATTACATCTCTTCAAAAGGAGCCAGTTTAGTCTTCATAAGACCTCACAGGAACCAATATAGCTCTTTGACTCTTTGATCCCTAGGAAGGAAAAATAATTTGATGTTGGAATCTCGATATTTATAGTAAAGTTCCAATCACCAAAGAAATCAATCACAAACATTGTATGAACAAATAACTGGCTGAATGATAAAGACACCTCACACGAGCCAAATTAGAAACTAACTAACTTTGAACACGTGTAAAATAAAAAAACACGTGCAAAATGGATTCCTCGTGTAGTGCTCCGCAGCAGAGCCGCCTTGGTTTACAGTCTACTATCCTTAACAGCTGTCAGTGGGCCGAAGTGCATACGAAAAAAACGTTTGACATCTAGTAACAGTAGATTAACAGATTGTTGGCGTACGAGAAACAAGTTTAGATCACAGACTACAAAGAGATGTTTAGACTTTCACAATGAGCGTTTTTTCTTATGTCAAATTTAGTTCTAAAAGATTCCCTAGGTGGCGCTGCCGTACCGTAGTAAAAATCGTCAAAGCAAAGAAGAATACTATGGTTCTGTGGAATTTGTGAATGATGGTTGATTACCTAAAAAAAAAATGCTGTTGTCGTTTGGTGATAAGTGCATTACTTACTATTTGGATATTTTTGAGTCTGCTGTGGATTGTTGGTTTGAATTATATTTTTTATTACGAGAAACCTCGTCCAAATAGCAACCCTGGCTCCTTCTCTGGCTTAGTAATCTGTCGACTAACTTTGACATCGATTGCTACGAATCACAAATTTGTATGTAGAAACGAATAGCGCCATCTAGATTGTCTCAAGAAACTAAGAAAAAAAAGAAAGGAAAAACGCTCATTAATAACGATTATAAAAGGTTACCGAAGTATTTTTACTTTCTTCATTACATACGTACGTGAATTGTGTCTTTGCTCATGACTAGCCCATGCGCTGTGCATTTTTGTAAAAACCTAGGGCATGAGCCACAGAGAAGGTACAGTGATGTCATGTCGTCAGCACCATCTATCGGTAATTTGCGGTACTATATATTTTTAATGACGCTTTGAAAAGCCCTCCATCGCAATGAGCCGTTTTCAGAAGACCTAAAAAAAAATAAATATTACGGCTGTCAAAGGAATGCAATTTTGGACCTCAGCCCAATAGCCATGTGTGATACATCATAAAATAGGTCTCAGTGAGCTGAACAAAAGTTACTATGACGCCAACAGCCAAATGTTTTTCCTTTCGGAGTTATATTGTATTGAAAAAAAACTAACATTTTCAATAAAATATAACTCCGAAACGACAAACATTTGGCTGTTGGCGTTATAGTAACTTTTGTTCAGCTCGCTGAGACCTATTTTATGATGTATCACACATGGCTATTGGGCTGAGGTCCAAAATTGCATTCCTTTGACAGACGTTTGACAGCCGTAATATTTTTTTTTTTTAGTTCTTCTGAAAACGGCTCATTACAATTATTAGGTTAATCTGTGGGATCGACTATGCACGTAGACAGATTCTCTGTCTACGACTATGCAAGAGTCCTTATTAAATAATTAGATAAATTAACACATGAATAATCCTCGAATTCCTCCAAAACTAAACAAAAAAATTGGACCTCCAAAAGTGCAACTTCCAGATGTCGTACTTTAAGTACTTTGAGAATGAATTAAGAAAGTTATAATTTGACGTTCTATGGGACGCAGAATGTAAAAGTTTACATTTAATAGTGAATAGTTGGAACACTGAAAATTAGACTGACTGGTCTAAGTAATGCAATTTAGTATAAAAAAGCCACGTCTAAAAACGTATTTTTTGGTATTAAAAGTAACGATACGCAGAACTGGGTAGCATTAAAAAATAACTGATACTTTTATCTTTATTTCTAACTAAGAAATCAACGAATAAGTCAATACATAACTGAAGTGCAAACGTCTATAGAAACATGCTTATAACTCAGTTTGTGTATTTCCTCACTTGGCTGCTTTCTGCAGAACTAGGTAAAATTGGACAATATCGTTCAGACAATAATTAAATGTCCCTTAGTCAAAGACTCGTATTGTTGTAATGAAATAATTAACTAAACATTTTATTTTATTATTTTACTTACTGTCCCAAGATTCCCCTTAATAATTATGTAGATTCTACGACATAAAATCGTCACACTCTTTAGTTTGGGACAGAAAAAAAAACAAAAAGTCACTAGTAGGTTCAATGAAAACGCAATAATTACGAAGAAAGTCTTTATTGAAATCGAATCATCGCACTAAACATAATAATACTCGTACAAATACATAGTTATAATTTATTTTTCAGGAAGAATAAAAAAAGAAATATTTATTTTCGTTTGTTTCTTCTTACTTCAAAAATATTTACGCAATCAACTCGATTCATTTAATGCGTTTCATCATCTTCATCATTCAGCCACAAGGAGTCCACTGCTGGACATATTCATCCTCCATGGATTTTCAAAAATACCGGTTGGAAGCGGCTTGCATCCAGTGTCTTCCTGCCACTTGGATGAGATCGTCTGTCCATCTTGTGGCTGGTCGTCCTGCCGATAATTATGTGGTCTCTATTCGAGCACCTTTCGGCCCCATCGGCCATCAGTTGTGCCCCGCCCACTGCCACTTCGACTTACTAACCCGCTGGGCTATGTCGACTTCGACGTCGCCGAAAAGCGTTTTATACTATTTAAAAGTTGTCTAGGTACCTATATTATACGAGGATTTAGAGAAGAGATCTACCATGACCAAATGGAGAGAACCACAGAAACCGTAATTATCTACGTCTTCTGAGGAAGCGTCTTTGTACATTTTCCTGCTTTCTCGCTAGGAAATGGTTACCACCTCGTGTTTTAGGTAATACTTGAGCTTAACATTTCCAACATATCAGAGGCCCATGTGTTCTGAGGATTTCGCACCAATTAGAGACGGGTGAAGTTGTGAAATGTTAAGCTTCCTTCCACTGATCGCGAACTACACTGAAGTAGAGATGGGTTATATTTGTACTAGGCATACGGTGATACTAGGTTGATAGAACAGTACTTCATCATCATCAACCCATCATGTCCCCACCGAGGGGCACGGGTCTCTTCCCTGAGGAAGGTATAGGCCATACTCCACCACGGGGGCCAAGTCCGGATTGGTGGAGGCTTGTAAGACTAGTGGCTGGTTATACTGTCAGAAGTTTTCAAGCCGCCCTAAGGCCTCTGACTTGGCTTAACGACTGCCATCTATCGAAGGCAGCCGGCACCAACTGCTTAACGTGCCTTGCAAAGCACGGAATCGCTCGGAAAAATGCCACTAGCGTTAGTCATAGACGGTGACCCATCCATGGACTTATAAACAACTTAGAACTGTACTTGTTATTACAAAATAAACGTTCTTAATACCAACCTGTTAACTACTAAGCGTTGTCTTCATAACGCTTGGTCTCTGGACAATCATCTGAGGATAAGTTCTCTGTAAATAGGCGTTACAAATATCGGTAATAGGGAGGCAAGAGAATAAGTGCCGCGTAAAAATAGTTTCAGAATTCACTTGATCAATCAAATATCATTTCGCGCATTTCACCCTGCAGGTTAAAGCAATAAGTTATTAAAATGTTTTAAATAAATTGACTACACTTCCAGTTAGAGCGAGTTAAACTATTAACACAACTCCTTAGAACACAGTCTTGATAAACGCCGATAAAAGTAGCTTTGGGTAGACATCTTATAACAAAAATACAGAACTACATATTAAATAAACTGCCTCAGAGGAATGCTTTACAAAAAAGGCCGTTAGTAGATATATTCGTAGAGATAGAGAAATAATTATAAGACTTTTATTCTTTGATGATGATATCAAAATAATAGGCGTTATGCGTACTAATCACTGTTACGTTCCGTTATTATTTTATAATACGGTAAAATAATTCTTCCAAATACACACCACTAAAGTAAAGTTAGCTGGAGACAAGTCGATGGAGTGAGAACTTCACTTGACTGATCTAGCTTAACATGATCCTTTCTTGTATATTCTTGGAAGCATCCATATATTCTTGGATCCCAGCTAGCTACCCTTGATGCATTTTATCAAATGCGGTATCCCGCGAAGCACAAACAAACAAACTTATGAAAAAAAGAAGGACAGGGGAAGGAAGGAAACAAGTGGACTGACAAAAAAAAAACAAACAATACAAATATCTTTATTCTTCTCTTCATTTAGTGAGACAATAGACATCTTCTGTTGTTCTCTGAATGAGTTCACAAAGACCACTCTTTTTATTTTGTGTTATAATTTTAAGTAAAGTAATGTAAGTAGTATGTATTGTATTAAGTGTTTAATTATTCTTGTTTTGTGTGCCCGCTTCACTATTGCATTAGGACTATATCCTGTTAAAATGGTAAGAAGTAGAAATAAAAATTTTTTTTTCGGTACATTGGATTCACCTGTTCAAAATACAATACCTGTTCTAATTCAGCTCTTCCATAGCATTCGTTTACTGTAGAAAGGATTAGAAAGGAAAAAAATAAACTTAGCCAATAGTGTGTGAGTATTGTGTGTGTGAATTGGTGCATTTAACTGAAAGTAAATTTCTGGACGCATCTTGTAGAAAATCTCTTATATTTTGAAAAAAAAAATGGAGTTAAGAGGATTACGACTTTAGCCGACGGTATGTGTGTACGTGTTTGTTTTTGTATACCTACGTATACGTAATATTATTTCAATTTGTTTTTATAGTTATCTGAGTACCATCTGCGACACCTCCCACACTGCATTTGTCTCTAAATTATCATAAAACCATAACATAAATGGACGGACAGGCAGAAGCCAAGGTTTGCCACGATCCTAACAAATCTCTTTTGCTCCATTAACATTATGCACGCACACACGTTTACTTTTACCCGGGTACTTTTGTTAAATTAAAAATGATTGGCTTGCTTTTGTTAAATTAAGATAAGTTATAGAATTTTAGGTCTGTACTAATGTGATTACACCTTAATTTGAACATTTAACGGATTAGTATGCCAGTCCGTCCGCCGAGGGCCTTTAGGCCCGACATTATTCTTGTGGCCCGAAACATTAACGGACACGTCCTGCAAAATATCAACAACAGAAAAGAAGCTAGGTATACGTTCATCTGTTTTATTTAGATAGTACTAGCTGTGCCCCGCGGTGTTACCCGCGGTTTATTAGGGAAAATAAATAGTGTATTAACAGAAAAAATAATAACTATTTACATTTTTAAAAGCAAAATCATTTAAAGAGCATCGAAAAGATCAATTTACAAATGTTAATTTTCATCGATTTTCCCATGGAAATAAGATATTTTCTCGCCGTGAAACGTAGAATATGTGTTAATCCAGGGTGTCGGCTAACTGCATACCAAATTTTATTAAAATCGCTCCAGCCGTTTAGACGTGAAGAAGTCACAAACGTACACACTCACAAACTCACAAACTTTCACATTTTTAATATAAGTGTGACAGTAAAAACCACGTACCTACTCCAAACAGATAATAATATATTTCTCTTCAAACTTTACAAAAACTTCACAACTTCCTCCATCTTTTTTTTTCTTGCAAAATCCCCGATTGACGTTTTTCCTTTTCGTTCATAAACAACTTTACAAAAATACAGTTATGTTCAGAAATCAATGGGGTTATTTTTCTTTCAAAAATATTGACAATTCAATCAAACCATTTTAAAACAAAACCTTACAATAGTTTGCAACCTCGTCATGAAACCTCGTAGTTGCTGGCAAAAATCAATGTGGGGAAGGCGCCGGAAACTGCTGCGGGGGATTCCTGCGCACGCCCACCGCGGAGGTTGCTGTTTTCTCGTCGTCAATGTCACAAGGCAATCGAAGCCCTGAAGCGTTTGGAAAAATATGCCTCCGGGTAATTTCTAATTGTTTTTCGGCCACAAATAATGTTACGGATTTTTTTGAACATCAGGTTTTTTAAAGTGTTTACTACTATAATTACTATAATTTACTAGGTGGTCTGGAAGAAATTGCTCTTAGCAATAAAACCGCCTATTGTATTTTTTTTTAATGTAAATTTTATTTGTCTCGTGTTTCTTGTGCGCAATAAAGAATATTCTTATCTTATATTTTAAATGTACTAGTATTTGCGACCGTTATAAGCAAATATTATGAGCCGTGATTGCTGATTTATTATTACAGCGATTAGGACTTTATAAAGTAACCCAATGGGTATGGCCCAAAAACAGTTTTCTATGTCCAATTGCCCTAAATTAACCTAAATTAGCAGATTTTTTCTTGTTAAATCACGTAGAACAAAAAAATAAATCAGTAATACCTAAATTAACCTAAATTAGCAGATTTTTTCTTGTTAAATCACCTAGAACAAAAAAATAAATCAGAAATAGTATTCTATTATTACTGATAGTCTAAAGTTAAAGTTTGATATCCCAGTTATGCTACAAAAAAAATTGCCATACTGTTACGGTTTCATCTAAGAAGCGTAACTGCTATGTACATAATCCGAAAAAGGAAGAGGATTTTACAGCTGTCTCGTTGTATTAGGAATCTTAATATTAAGTTAATCTTCTCTTTGTAAATATTTAGACGGGTCCTGCTTGCCCGCCCAAATAAATTCTCGCACCTTTCATTACGGTGTCTCTCAAACGAAATGTGAAAGTTTTTACAGGAGAAACTTTACCTAGATTTAGGAGTTATAAGATTATTGCGATTAATTTCTTGTCCACTGCTGGTCATAGGCCACCCCATTGCACGCCACTGAGCATGGTCTTCGGCTACTCTCATCCAGCTCTTACCAGCCGCCTTACGAAGATCATCGACCCACCGAGTCTGAGGACGTCCTACACTACATTTACCGATCCGCGGTCTCCACTCAAGAACTAGTTTACCCCATCGATTTATCAGTTCTTCGGGTAATATAGCCGGCCCACTGCCACTTCAGCACGCTAATTCGGTGGGCCATGTCTGTGACTTTAGTTCTCTGTCGGCTGGATCGGCGCCTGCGAATTAACTGCTTAGAAAAAGTGCGCCCAACGAAGTTTTCATCGTAAAAACCGATCTGTATGATGAAAGCCGGCGAACAAAGCAGCATTTCAGTTCTACCGCCCTCATTTATCATTAATCACCGTACTAATTTTGTTGTACAGACAAAGCGCCCGTAGTTTATTTTGCGTGCTCAAAATCTGTCCGTGTACACGATTATCCACGGTGATTATCTTGAATAAATCATGATATTATTCGAACGAAATTTGTTCTGTCATGTACAATACAAAATAACTGTGATAATAGTGACTTGACCTTGCGGTTAACACTAGTACTGACAACTTTACTAAGACTGAGGTTATGGGTTCGATCCTTACTGAAGGCCGCCGTACTTAATTTTGACAAATAACAAAGATTTGGATGTTTCTGTCCTTACCTGGTTGCCATAGCACAGGATATCCTAATTTGGGACCCGTGTGCTTAGTGCGAGTTTTTTTAACTACTCGATCGCGTTAACGTAAACTCACATTCTATAGGAGTGACAAAGCGCGCCAGCTAGTTGTCTCTCTGTCACTCCTATACAAATTGCAAACGCTCTCGCTATCGAAAGTGAACGAAAAAACTCGCACTAAGGGCCCAGGACGATGATTGCGTTCTGTACAGTCCTATGCTTAGACAAACTTTCGTCTTTGTATTTCATCATCATCATCGTCAACCCATTATGTCCCCACCGAGGGGCACGGGTCTCTTCCCTGAGGAAGGCATAGGCAAGGCACCACGGGGGCCAAGTCCGGATTGGTGGAGGCTTGTAAGACTAGTGGCTGGTCTTACTGTCAGAAGTTTTCAAGCCGCCCTAGGGCCTCTGACTTGGCTTAACGACTGCCACCTATCGACGGCAGCCGGCACCAACTGCTTAACGTGCCTTGCGAAGCACGGAACCGCTCGGAAAAATGCCACTAGCGTTAGTCATAGACGGTGACCCATCCATGGACTGAACGCGCCGTATGTTGCTTAACCTTAGTGATCGTTTAAGATCACTCAGGCAGCTCAGGCTACGAGCGATTCAGCTTTGTATTTACTTAGTGAAATTCTCAATTCAGAGTGCTATTCTGAACCACGCTGCACACTGCAACTGCCGACAGCACGTGCAGTGACTGCACGTAGTGTTGACGATGTTTGCGGCCGTCCGTCGACTGCAAAAGCTGCCGCCGCAGTGTTCGCACGTCAATTCATAGACATACCTACATACAAACCATGCAAAGCTGTAGGCAACTGTATGCAGTTGCTGTATGTGCTGTCGGCAGTTGCAGCGTGGCTCGGTATAGCACCTCAAGGGTAAGGACCGTAAGGCTTCAGGAGTCTAGACTGTTATTCATCATCAACCCATTAGTCCCCCCCAAGGGGCACGGGTCTCTTCCCTGGGGAAGGTATAGGCCATACTCCACCACGGGCGCCAAGTCCGGATTGGTGGAGGTTTGTAAGACTAGTGGCTGGTCTTACTGTCAGAAGTTTTCAAGCCGCCCTGAGGCCTCTGACTTGATTTAACGACTGCCATCTATCGACGGCAGCCGGCACCAACTGCTTAACGTGCCTTGCGAAGCACGGAACCGCTCGGAAAAATGCCACTAGCGTTAGTCATAGACGGTGACCCATCCATGGACTGAACGCGCCGTATGCTGCTTAACCTTAGTGATCGTTTTTAAGATCACTCAGGCAGTTCAGGCTACGAGCGATTCACTAGGTGACAAAGTTGAGATCTCAACGCCTAATAAATATTCATAGCAAAGTGTTGCGTCACTAAGCATTATGTTAATTACATCAGGCGTCCAACTAATTAAGGGGATCTAATGAGTAACACTAGCGCCACCGAGGAAAAAACATTATATATCTTTTTTTGCCGATCGTATTTGCAAAAAGTTCCTCTAGCATTTTTAGCATAAATGCCGTCTAGTCATTTAGTAAAAATCGTAACACTATGTTGTTATAATTTTATTTGTCGTTGAGGTCTCTTGGCGACGTCGTCGTCAAGCATCGTCACCATGAATGAGGCCTTAGATGAGATAAGAACATGGGTATGTTTTATCCATTTTGCGTTTTACTCATTTTGCGTATTGTTCATTATGCGATTTCTACATTATGTTCCGAAGGGTCATTCATACTGCCCCGGAGGGGTCGATTCAACTTTGTCACGAAGTGAATAACGGTGTCGACTCTACAGCATATTATAATCTCTGTATTCAGTTACTAGTGATTTTCTACGAAGACGTAAAGGTTGACCGGTTTTCGAGAGTACGTAATATGTAAGTAGGTAGATACTTTTTATAGATCCGTGAATCATTAAAATGTTAACTTCCTTTCCAGTTATCATTCCTTTTAGTCATAGAAAACGAATACGTTTTCGCAATAGCGAAAGCTCGCATGCAATAAAAAATAAAGTTGTTTTGTTGTAAAACTTATTTTATTTAAGTAGTATTTAGGTAACTTTGTTCATATTTACGCGAGATTATTATTTACTGTGTCAAATAATTTTTTTGTATCAAACTGTGAGTACATCATACTGAAATGACAAAATAAAAGAAAATCTTAAATACAAAATGCAGTAACAATTTTCTTAATTTAATGTGATCACAATACAATGCAAGTATGGAAATTATACTTAGACCGACTTGCCACCACTATTCAAGTAAAATTCTTCGAACAAAATTATTTAGGGTTCCTTCCAATCGAAAAAAAAACTAGACAAAAAACATGTTACGGAATCGAATCTCGCAGCGATCAACGCAATAAACGATTATTTAGAAGACAAGGAAGTCTGGCCTATTATGGTCTATTAAATTTAATCAGAGGATAACTGTGTCTATTGTTCGACACATCCAAGAGTAATAACTTTTAAGTTTGAAACTAAAACTGTTTTGAAAAGAATAAATGTGGAGTTTCTTTGTTAGTTTCTTCTCCATGTAATCTATAAATTGTGAAACTAACAACTTTGACTTTCATAAAGTAAACACTTTGTTTGGACTATGAATAAAATATTTGACTTTGACTTTGCTGTTTTTTTCGAGCATTTACCAAACTTCTAAGATTTTTTTTTATGATTTGATTAAAAATGTACACTTTTCAGATTTTACCGTTTACTTGTAGTATAACATAATTACTAGTAAAATTTTATAGGCTTTCCATTCCATTGAGGGTCGACAGACAGGTTTTTTTTTTGTGAAGAAATTTTACAATAACATTAACTGAGCCAAAATATCGGAGGTGCAAGTGGGCCTCAATTATGTAACAACACAACATCATATCACAGACAGAGTGTTGAAAATATTACATTTAAATCTTAACATTACTTACATTATTTTTCCTGGTACAATAAAGAATATTCTTATCTTATCTTATCTTATTACCAACCCCCCACCCTATTAAAAATTGGTGACTTAAAATTACTAAGACTCTCGTAATATTATCCTGATCCACCTACGTAAAATCCACTTTAGGAAGTGGATCCGGATAAATTATTATGTTACTTAAAATTACGTCACGATATTTCAACATTTCATTTTCAACCTCTACTAATCCGGACTAGGCTCCCGTGGTGGATTATGACCTATACCTCGTGCCCCTCGGTGGGGACGTGATGGGTTAATGATGATTTCAACATTTATTTATGTGACAGGCCTCTATTCTTTTAGTGCATTATAGTGCGATGACAGAATATACACTTGACGTATTTTTTCATACCATCGACGCCTAGACTATTAGACATTGTGTTCGCGCGTAGACTTGAAGCGACAATGAACCCGCGTATCCATTACGCGCTCCAAGAGGGCGAACATTGGCGCGCGTTCCAGCCGCGCGAAATGGATACCATTTTGGAACGCGCGCCAATGTGTTCGTTGGAGCACGCGAACACGGAGCGGTCTGTTCCGACTGGTGTCGGTTTTTTAGCGCGCATCATATCGTAGCGCGCGCGCCATTGAGACGGTCGTTGTATTTTTTAACGAACACGACTGGCTTCCATGATGAAGGGCCGAACACTGGAACGGTTGGCACGCGCGCCAGGCGCGCTTAGTTGATATACTTCAAATGTTTGGAACGCGTTCCGCGGAACGCTCTCTCGGCGCGGTCATTCTAGGCGCGCGCGCCATGAGCGCTTAATCGATACGCGGCTTGAAACTAAACAGCAACGTTCATGTCTTTGTTCATGCATTAACAGAATCTAGGTGCTAATCCTAATCGTGTGTTCGGAAATGGGTCGACGAGCCATCCAATTTCGATTAGCTGTATTCATGCGTCGTAGAACGTGATTAACTCTTAGCGGTTATAGGGATTACTGTACATTATGCATTATGCCAATTTTAGAAGATAAATTAGAATTAGTTTTGGTTAACAATATGTGAGTGGTTGACCAAAAAGGGACCTGGAGGGATTGGAAACCTTTATTTTTTTTATTTGATTTTTTTAATCTGTGGTATTTTGGCTTTATTTTGGTCTAACCAGAATATTTTTTTAGGTGCCGTAGTTATTTTTTTATGATTTTTTTGTGAGCCGAGCCGAGTCGAAACCAGTCTGTACACGAAATTTCAAACGCGATTTTCTCGAAATCAATTATTTTCCCTTGAGGTCCCTCTTTGGTCAACCACTCACATATAGAAAGATGCAGTTTTTAAATCCCAATTCTATGACACGTTCCCGATATCGTTAGGGCCGGTTTTTGAATTGAGAATTTCACTAAGCAACTACTTAACTGTGGCGCTGTCTCGTCAAATTTCTAAGAAAAGAGAATACAGTAAAAATAATGTCTATTTAGTAAAGTTTAATTGATATCCCAAGATATATTCCATCACTACTTGTTTCTATTTTAATAAATTTATTTATTTTAACGTAAAAAAAATACTTTACAAACACAATCTGAATTCAAAGAAAGCTTCGTCAAAAGTAAAATTAAGGGGTTATTCACCAACTGGACACACATGACTAGGCACACCTGTGTCGAGTTGGTTAAACTCAAATTAGTATAATTTATTCTTTCGTCATCTGGACACACAAATATTTTTATGTGTGTCCAGATGGTGAAAGCTAAAATAATAATTTTTATGTTTTCACCAACTGGAAACGCTCTGTTTTTTTGCAGAAAAGGGTACAGTCAGGTTGTACACATTTACGGATTGCATATTTCCCGTAACAACCATTTAGATATGCAAAACTCATAAACATACACGTTATCTTAGAGTGTGAACACACACTTGTCTTCTTATGTGCAATAATGAATTGATAATACTAAGTTACATTAAAACATCAAAGTAGTATTTTTTATATACTTTGTATTTTTTACATCGAGTTAAGCTTAGGTCAATATTTTTTTCTACAATATTTCTCGCCAATTTTGTCTTGTACAGTCGAAGGCATATCATCCTACCCCGTTGCATTACGGGCAACTTTGCAACTAAAATGTTAAGGTTGACGTGCTGTCGACTGTACTTACCTGTACACATTTCATCAGAATCATTGGTTAAGAATACCATTGCGGATTAAGTAGTTGTTTGAAGTTGCGTGCAGTTTGCTATAATATATCGAGGCTTAATCTTTGAACTAAAACTTTCGTAAGCACAACACATTGTAAACTTTTAGTCCGGATTTACTTACGGGTGTTGTTATATCGGAAGAGTCCGACCAGGTTTCGCTCCGATTCGCAGAGCTTAATCATGGTGAGCAGAGACGGAGCTCGCGTCGTCGGTTGCTCGTCTCACACTGTGTGAGACGAGCAACCGACGACGCGAGCTCCGTCTCTGCTCACCATGATTAAGCTCTGCGAATCGGAGCGAAACCTGGTCGGACTCTTCCGATATAACAACACCCGTAAGTAAATCCGGACTAAAAGTTTACGAGGCTTAATCTGTAGAATTATTGGAGGGGCGATTGGCTCATCTTAACGATGCTTTTTAAGATAAGATGAGATAAGAATAGCAGATTTAGATGAAATGTATAATCGATATTGTAGCGCATCTGTCGCATTATACTTTGAGCCATTACAAACGAGCGAACAGAGTCATAAAAGTGCGAGCGAGAGTTCCGATATGCCTGATATGCCCCCTATATGTGTGAGAGAGAAGTCTGATACAAATGTTTATGACTCAGTTTGCACGATTGTAATGGCTTGTCCTGTAATGATAAGAAAATAAATAAGAATATTCTTTATTTCACACAAGAAACAAGAGACAAATAAGAGTTACAGTTAAAAAATATATACAATAGGCGGTCTTATCGCTAACAGCAATTTCTTCCACGAAGGTTGCCGAAGGAAAAAAGAGACGGGTAGTTGGTGCGAATACGAATAATACATACTTATGCTTAATAATAAACTAAGTGCCCTGCCTCACTAAGACGCCATGGCGACGTCGCCAGCTACGTATCCAAGCAGTTTGTATTGAATGGTGACGATGCCAGACCATCGCCAAGTGCGTTAGGCACCATACTCGTACACTCCATTTCAATATTAACTGCTTGGATACGGTCGCTGGCGACGTCGCCATGGCGTCCTAGTGAGGCAGGGCACTAAGTGTTCTTTCCAAGGTCATGCAAATGGTGACGAGATTGAAATTGCTGACCAAACCGTATACTTCTTCAGACGATACCCCTAGGGGGAGACCTCATCACAACTCGGTCCTAAGACCGCACAGCTGATAGAACTCTCTCTCAGGAAGTCTATACCGGGAGCTCTGGTTAAGGAACGTCTCATACTCGCAGTAGCTGTCTTCACAACCGGTTATCTTCAGCTCCTTAACCGCGGAAAGACCAGCTGCGGGTAGGTAGACCGGCTGTGGAATGAGGGATTGGTTATTAACATAAACATTTACATACCTACAGGCACATACATTACTTCTGGCTCCACACTAGGATACCCTGTGTCGTGGGGACCAGAAACAGCGACGTCACAAACATGTAATTATCCAAGACCTGGGTTTTTTTGTCCCCAGCTGGGATTCCAATCTGGGACGCTATTCCAGATGCGCTAACCGTTGCGCCACAGAAGTCGGCGCTGAAGAAGTTCGGAATATCAACGTACCAGCACAAAATACTCCCCGCTCTTCTTGCTCCTGTGCAGTTCTAAGGCGAAAACTGACGCATATGACGGGATGCCTCTCTTTGCACTGCCCTCGACCAGAGACACATCCATCAGGGCGCCAATGTTGAAGTCAGATGCTGAGAACAGGCGGAATCGCTGGGCCACCGGCTCGTCGGCGATGATAGCGTCGGCTGCTTTTATGAACTCGTCAAGCATTACGCCTGGAAGACATAAACATAAACATTTGCACATATACGGCACATACTTTGCTTCTGGCGAAGATGAGGACTGATGAAGACCACACAGCGGCAAGCGCATCGTAGGACGGCCAGCCACAAGATGGACAGACGATCTCATCCAAGTGGCAGGAAGACGTTGGATGCAAGCTACTTCTTTTTGGAAATCCATAACATAACAACATTTACATACAGGCACATTCATTGCTTCTGGCCCCACACTAGGATACGTGAGTCGTGGGAACCAGAAACAGCGTCGTCACAAACAGTAAACATCCAAGACCTGGTTTTATTTTTTTTTGTTCCCAGCCGGGATTCGAACCCGGGACCTCTCGCGATTCATTACTTATTTTGAAAAAGGATTAGTTTCATACTAGTCACAATCAGAAGTCGGGTTATTTATTTCAACGTAATGAATTTACATTCTGTTTTTAAATGTCAATGTCCTTTTAATATTAGCTGCCGTGGGGCCGAATGTACTGGAGAAACATCTTGCGGAAAAAAATAACTCCACTCTGACCATCTTTTCTCAAATAACTCGAGTGTAATACATGAGTTGGTATCATTCAAATAAGAAGTTCAAGACCCATTAAGTGCTTTGCATTGCAAGTGTGCAATGTCAAAACTTTAATTACTATTCTTACAAAAGTAAGAAAACACCAATGCACACGGACGGCCTGTAAATATCTTACCTCCACCGATCTTCTTCATTTCGTCGCTCCTGAAGTACAGCCGGTACGCCAGGCGAGCAGCCTCGTTGAGGCGCGGCAGCAGCGGCTTTGCCCAGCTCGGGACAGGTATCCCAACGTTAGCCTGTTGGATAGATGACAATTAAAAACGTCTATTTATCTACATCCTGAAATCTGTAGCCCCGAATGTGTCACACTGCTGGGTATAGATAGGCACAGTTTAAAGAAGAACCTGTCGCGCACGCCTACTACGATCGAGCAAGCGAAGTTGGTTGTTAAATCCAGCGCAAATGAAAATACTTGAACGTTTCATAGGTACTTACAGTCTGTTAGCTTTTAGAATATACCTCGGCTACTTTCGGATAGAATCGGATATATTCGTGTAATAGAAATATCGGAACTAATATGACACTTAATTTCGAAACCGGCTAAATATGACCTAAATAAACTAATACAGAGCAGGAAGTAGTATTACACTCGTGTGCTTTCGGCGAAAACCGAAGCCTACTCAAGAGCCCGAGGTACCTACGGGGTGTCCTAAAAATGACAAGTCACAGTGACACCGGAGGTAGACCTGCCCAAAAGGCATTGAACCAACCTAACATGACCTCAGTAAAAGTTGCACGGTTTTCGAGATATTGCCAATTTAAACTTATTCTAAATTTCCTTTTTTTTTAACATTAAGTTAGATACGTAGCCCTCGTGTTTGGTTTTTTTTATTTGTATTCGGTCACGAGCTTACTAACTTACCTAATGCTAGCACTGAACTTGTTAAAAATCCTGAAAATTTTTGAAAAGTTAAATTGAAAATATCTCGAAAACCGTGCAACTTTTACTGAGGTCATGTTATGTTGGTTCGACGACTCTTGGGCAGGTCCGCCTCCGGTGTCACTATGACGTGTCATTTTTGGGACACGCTGTATATTCTAAAAGCTAACAGACTGTAATAAAATTTATGTTTTGATAAGATATTCAATGGTATAAGTAAAATATTTACAATCTGCAGTGGGCAGCGTTGGGCTGATGATGATGATGATGATGTACAATCTACAGTAGTACTCGTAGATAGTTATGTACACTCTACCCGTACCCGGGATAATACATTCTTGTCAAATAATATAAATATAAAAAATAAAATATAAAGTCTGTGAATGATTTTACATCAATAATAAATGGTAATTTAAGCAGACGGTAGAGTATTACACTAAAAAGAATAATTAAAATAGTCATATCAATTGTAACCTGATGAACGTTCTACGCTGAGTTTGACGTTTCTAAATATTTGAGTGAATAATGTTGGATAGTAAGATTACAAAATGTTAATAAGTTCTTATAAGGTTGATAGAAGGCTCATAACTTTGTTATTGACTTTGCAAGTAACCCCAAAGGTTGAGGCCGAACTTAAAACATACAAGTAAAGGTTTTTGTTAGGAATTTGTAAACTCAGTTAAACTTTCCTATGATAGTGGCTTGGCACTAGTTTATTGGAATTAAAATGCATATTCATAAGGGTATTTAAGGTACAGGCTTAAAACTTATCGATCGCAAGTTGATTGAAAACCCTTTGTTCTTGGATTTTATAATAAAGCTCGGTAAACTAAACCTGTCAAAACTTCGTAAAAGATTAACAAAGAATCTTTGCCTACGTAAACTTTACACATAATAAAAATTATGCCGTAAAATTTGGTTTCTAATAGAAAGAAACAAAATACACTTATTAGATTAGATTAGAACGCTTTATTGTGCACCCCAGAAAAACAAACAAATACATTATGAGCCTTATAAATCTATCTAAATTTTGCCTTATACAATTGGTGGTCATATCGCTAAAAGCTATCTCTTCCAGACGACCTTGGGATGGATAGAAAAAATGTAGAGAAAGTTTAAGTAGATAACCTACAGAAAAGTTATAATGAGGGGATAAGTAGGTACATACACTAACTGACTTACAGATTTTATTCTGTCCATTATTGTACACATCAATGATTTGTGTGTCACACTAAAAACAAAAAAGGAAACGCTTTCAAATTCAAATATTTTTGTTCATTGTGAACAAAAATATTTGAATTTGAATTTTGTTTGTATTGACAAACAAAATGTTTACTTTATGAACGTGAAAGTTGTTACTTTCACAATTAATAGATTACGTGGAGAAGAAACTAACAAAGAAACTCCACATTTATTATTTTCAAAACAATCATAAGCCTTTCAACATCATCATCATCAACCCATTATGTCCCCACCGAGGGGCATGGGTCTCTTCCCTGAGGAAGGTATCTAATAGACCATACTCACCACGGGGCCTAGTCCGGATTGGTGGAGGCTTGTAAGACTAGTGGCTGGTCTTACTGTCAGAAGTTTTCAAGCCGCCCTAAGGTCTCTGACTTGGCTTGACGACTGCCATGCAGCCGGCACCAACTGTTTAACGTGCCTTGCAAAGCACGGAACCGCTCGGAAAAATGCCACTAGCGTTTGTCAAAGACGGTGACCCATCCATGGACTGAACGCGCCGTATGTTGCTTAACCATAGTGATCGTTTAAGATCACTCAGACAGCCCAGGCTACGAGCGATTCGAAACCTTTCAACGCCAGGGTGAAAATACTGAGAGGCGATGCGGTCACCGGTGACCTCTGTGGCGCAGTGGTTAGCGCATCTGCCTACCATGCGAGAGGTCAAGGGTTCGAATCCCGGCTGGGGACAAAAAACAAGAAACCCAGGTCTTGGATGTTTACATGTTTGTGACGTCGCTGTTTCTGGGTCCCACGACACAGGGTATCCTAGTGTGGGGCCAGAAGCAATGTATGTGCCTGTATGTAAATGTTATGTTATGTTGTGTTGTGTTATGTTACATTTTACGTGGATCCTCACCTGACCGGAAAACATGTCGTAGAGCGTCTCAAACAGCAGCGGGTCTTCCGTGAAATTGGCCCCAGTCTTCTTCTTCAGGAGCGGAATGAGGTTGGTGTAGGGGGCCAACTCTTCACTCAGAGATGCCACTTTGGCTTGCTGCATCAGGTTTTTGAAGTGCTGGCAGTTGGAGTAGTAGCGGAGCTGGAAGGGAAATCGAGTTATTTGAGATCTAGGGACTAAATGTTCTGTCTGAATTGTTTTTTTTTTTGAAGTATTTATATTAATATATTTTTGTCAAGAGGCTATTTTACGCCAATAGGGAATGGATGAAAATATCAGAAGTGCTTGATATTTTTTTCGGTGATAGGAATAACCTTCCTCAACGCGAGAAAAAAGTTTAAATTTTTTTGGCTTCGTAGTTAATTTTTAAATAATCTTAATATTTTTCCATTCGTAGTTCTGGGCTCAGTACGGCTTAACAGACATATTCCTTGGTCCGCTACGTATTAAAAAAAAATCTGTGGTGACATTGACAGCTTTTCAAGGTGGATTTTTTTTTCATACGTAGCGGCTAAGGAATATGTCTGATATGCCGTACTAAGCCCAGAACGACGAATGGAAAAATATTAAGTATATTTAAAAATTAACTACGGGTCCAAAAAAATTTAAACTTTTTTCCCGCGTTAAGGAAGGTTATTCCTATCAGCAAAAAAAATATCAAGCACTTCTGATATTTTCATCCATTCCCTATTGGACGTAGATTAGCAAAAAGGTTCCAACCCACAACATGGTATTTTTTGAGTCAAATACACCAAAATGATCACTCAAATATCAATCATAAAAATTAAACATAAAAACTCAAATATCTCAAAACTCACTTTGTGTGGGTTGTAAACTTTTTACTAAACTACGTCCATTTGTACCATGAACCTTTGTAAATTTTGTTTGTTTTTGTTTTTTCCAGAATGTAATAAAGAATATTCTTATCTTATTATCGAATATTCTCTCAGAGAGAGAGAGAAAGAACGGGATTTAATCCCCACACGTGCCCAACGCGGACAAATTAATTATGTATTGTAGCTTTTTTAGGTTCTGTATTAATTCTTAAAAATCTTTTAGTGAGAATGAGAATGGCGATTTCGCCATGTTCAAGCAGATTTCATTGTACTACAGTGCATTAACAGAATGTAGGTCCAGGTCAAGTGATTGTGTTGTGTGAAAGTTATTATTATTATATTTTAGGCATACTTAAGATAAGATAAGAATAGAATAGAAAAAACATTTATTTGCATTTGCTTACAAATACATATACAACAGTTGAGATAGAACAAATAAAACAAACAAAAAAATGCAAAGGGTCTCTGACTCAGCATATGCTGGAGAGGCAGGCCACTCCAGCGCTGATCTTCCGTCAGTACCCAGTCCAGCGCTGATTTTCCGTCAGTATCCAGATAAGAATATTCTTAGTTTTCTTACTTACTGGGAGTAACAGAGTCAATACTGAATTAGATAAATTGTGACTAGTATAAAAACACTTACGTAGTCCTCAGACAAGGGGACAGCCACGTAAGGTATGGGCTGCCAGATCCGACCAAGCCCTTCGTCCCACTGCTGAATGAGTTCTGGCGAGTAGAGAGCTGCCGTGGAGATCTGCATCGTCATCTGCGTTCGGTCTTTGGCTGCACATCGGAGGTAGACCTGGAAAATTTAAAGCTTAGACCTGCATAAAAAATATCAGGGCTACAGGATCAGGATTCTGTTAAGCCGCAAACATAACATAAAAAAACATAACATAAAAATATCTTCATTGCTTGAAAAACATAACAACTAGTGGTTTGCTTACATTTTTAAAAGGTACCTATTACATTCAGTATTTAAGGCAATGCTGCATAAAGGTAAACAATTCTCTTCTGTGCCTGAACTAGGTTCTAGACCTGTATCGTAGGCAATAGTGCTCTTCATCGTTCAATACCTACAGTGTTTATGTAGCTTAGACATGTGTAAGTTTAAATATGTTGTACTATACCTAATCAGATATCATAGATAATTAATCGGACGTTACTTTATTTTAAGATATTCTATAGTATAAATTAAGGTAGGTAGTTGCAGTTTTTAGTTGGTGTATGTGAACCTCTCTGTGTGTTTGGTGAATATGCTTGAGTGTGTGTGAGAGGGTGTAAGTAAGTATAGAAGGACCAATTCAATGTACTAGGTTAAATCAAGTTTGAGTTTTTAGTAGCAACTCGTATTCTTCGTAATTAAGTTTTTTTAGATATTTAAATAGTGCAATTTTGCATTCATAGGTATTCAGGTTATACAACGGGAGTTTTTTATTAATTTTGTTGTATAAGTAAGGGCCAAGAAATATAAAGTATTTTTGTATATAAGAGAATCTGTGTTGAATTGTGGGCATAACTTTATTTTTGCGACGTTGGGATAAGACGAGATTCGGATCATACGTATGGAGTGAGTGTTGTTTTAGAGCCGTGTGGTAGATAAATAATTGTCTCACGGTTAGTACCTCGCAGAACTCATATAAGAGTTTTGTAGGTAAAAGCATAGGGTGAAAGGTACATACTTTTAAGACCGCCCTTTGAGCTCTTTCCAGAGGTAATAAAACAGTTTTAGGTGACCACCCCAGACTGTTATACAGTAAACCAGAAGGGACTGACAAAGGGCTAGATAAACGCGTTTTAGCAATAAAGGATCTGCAGCATGCCGAAGATTTTTGAAAACAAAAAATTTCTTTCGGACTCTACCGGACAAGAGATCAATGTGTTGCCTGAAACTGAGGGTATTATCAAGGATTATTCCAAGATATTTAACAGTTGTGGTTTGAGACAGAGAAGCACAGGAACAATTTTGAGGATTTATACAGTTGTGAGCAAAAATTCGGGATGATTGAGGTGGTTGACTTGCAATTGTCATAGAAAATGTCATGTAGTTGGTTTTGTCTGGATTTAAAGTTAAATAATTATTACGCAACCAAAGGGAGACAGAATCAAAACCAATTTGGGCAGCATGAAAGGCACCCTCCCATGTTTTATCAGAAAAAAGAAGTGCAGTATCGTCAGCAAGATAATCTTTCCATGTAGAGGGTTTAATTGAAGGAGATCGTTTAGATAGATCAAGAAAAGGACCGGACCAAAAATGCTGTCCTGTGGGACTCCGTACCGTATAGGTAAGTCAGAACTAATTTTGTTGCTAATTTTAACACATTGATGCCTGTCCGTGAGATAATCCTCAAATAGTTTGAGTTGGGTTCCCCGAATTCCTATATTTTCAAGTTTTTGAAGAAGTATGGGGATAGAGACAATTGCGAGACATTGCGAGGTGTGCGACGCGAATGGTTCGTCTCGCATACCTCGGGCTGTGTAGACGTGTGTGTTCACGAGTGTCGTGTCATACGATCGTTGCGAACGCCACCTCAGTACGAGCCGTGCGCTCCGTGTGGACGGACAGGTGTTGTTTGCGTTTCTACTGACGAAAATTGTGCGTGGTGGTTTGCTTGCTCATCAACTCGGAAAGGGATCGTCACCGTATCGCCTCGAGCCGTTCAGCATTGTATGGAACTCCCTACTGCAACGCACACTAATCGGAATCGTAACGTAATCGCCTCGCCTCGGAACAGGCTCCGAACCGCGATGCGGAGCGTGGTCAACTTGCAGTTCTCGCGCTTACGGCTCGTCGTCCCCGCGCTTACGTCTCTCCGTACCCGAGCTAACGCCTCTTCGTCCACCCCAAGTATTACTTTAGAGCAATCTGGTAAGTACCAGTGGTCGGCGAGCCGTAAGCGCGGTGTCGCCTAGCCGTAGCCGAGTTGACGTACAGGAGCTGCTGATACGCGTTGGTTACGATGCATACGTCAGGTTGACGCCTGGTTGACGGCGAGGTGATACGGTGACGACCCCTTTCCGAGTTGATATGTGTGCTGTGACCTTAAATGTACCGTCGTATGCCTCAGGTTGAGTCATGCGAGACGACCCATTCGCGTCGCACGCCTCGCGATGTCTGTACGCGGCTCTAGGGAATTAAGTGCGTCGTGAGGAAAAAAGTGGGCTTTTCATTTTGTCGTCTCTTTCGATTTTTCGACCGTTGACGCCTAGAATAGGATCTTGCCTTAAAGGGCAGTATCGTTAAAATCTAAATAGTGGCACCAGTTTTCAGTGTCCAAAATGCATGTTTTTAATTATAAAAAAATTGGTGCCTTACACACCCATGCACTCTACTCCGTTGCATTACTTTGCAACTAAAATATGAAGGTTGATGTGCTATCGACTGTACAATCAACATCAACCCATTATGTCCCCACCGAAGGGCACGGGTCTCTTCCCTGAGGAAGGTATAGGCCATACTCCACCACAGGGGCCTAGTTCGGATTGGTGGAGGCTTGTAAGACTAGTGGCCGGTCTTACTGTCAGAAGTTTTCAAGCCGCCCTAAGGCCGCTAGTGGCATTTTTCCCAGCGGCTGTGCTTCGCATGGCACGTTAAGGAGTTAGTGCGGGCTCTCGTCGATAGACGGCAATCGTTAAACCAAGTCGAAGATAAATATATTTCATTGACAAATCCTTTGTCTTTTGTCGCAACATCTCACATTTTGTTAAGTAAGCTAAGAATGTTCAAGCCAACGTTATCGTAGTTACCTCATCTTTCAGGTACATTTTTGAGATAAGACCATCAATTGAGCCGTAGCGCTGACGGAAGAACTTTCCGAGCTGGTACCCTCTTCGTTTGCCTTCCTGTAATAAAATAAATAAACTTACAAAATAGTTTAACCCCGTATATTAACAAGTTATTAAGGCCGATACACACGTAGCTTTAATAAAGGGTTTTCCAATAAGAGGTGTTATTATGATATTCAAAGAAAAATGTCATTTTTTAATATAAATGATCGGATGTTTATTTCATTATGAAGAGGAAGGTATGCCGTTAATAGTGGAAAATAACATCAGGCAAATGACCACCATGACCACGCTTACAGGACCATATCCTTTTCATGAAATTTTCCATAACCAAATCGCAAAGTGGCTGCCCTATGTCCTCGATAGCCTCACGAATTCTATCTTTGAGGTCTTGAATGCCTAATTAAACTTCCGATGAATCCAGCGAAGATGACGTCTTAGAACCTACTGCATCTCCAATACCGATACCCTTCGCTTTCTAGCTCGATATTCATCCGTGGAAATGAAAAACACAGTTAAATGTACATGCTGTGACATTTATTTGTGCATCGTAAAGGGCCGAAACTGTTTTTTTGCATTTTACATAGTCATGGCAAGATAAATGAAATATTTGATTGTTAGCCAAAGTATATGCATACTATAATTGATCTCACTGAAGTCTTATTATGTTTTGTGGTTTTTATTATAAGAGAAGGTTTTTTTAAGTTTGTGTCTAATAATATTTAAATTATAAGTTAAAAAATAAGTTTAATTTCCAAATAAATATCTTAAAATGTTTTGTCATTAGTCTTAATTTACCCCGAAAGTACTATACATAGGACTTAAAAACTTGAATATTTTCTTAACTGACACCGAATGTCTTATACAAAGGACATCTGGAAAAGTATCTTTTCCAGATGTCCTTTGTTTCATTATTTTTCTAGTAGTGTTAGTACATTTTTAAGGAAACGTACCAAGTTTCGTCAAATTCTGGTATATTTTATACCTCCAGGGGTTAGGAGGTTAACTAGGCTTCCATGCAACAAACCTAACTTTTTTGACGTTTTGTGCTCGATATTAATGACGGCAACAGGTAGACACTTGAAATATTTAAATGATGTATAGATAATAGTCCACCAATCCGGACTAGGCCCCCGTGGTGGACTATGGCCTATACCTTCCTCAGGGAAGAGACCCGTCCCCCTCGTTGGGGACATAATTGGTTGATGATGATGATGATAGATAATAGTACGGAACCCTTCGTGAATGAGTCTGACTCTCATTTGGCCAGTTTTTTTATTTTAAAGTACTTTGTGTAACCCATCAACTATAGATTAACAAGTAGGAAGACACTCCCATACTATAAATTGTGGTTTGATGTTTTTTTTGTCTCTATTTTTCCTTCGGTAACCTATGCGTCACAAGTTTGTCTGGAATAAATTGCTGTTAGCAATAAGACCGCCTATTGTATTTTTTTATTGTAACTTTTATTTATTTCTTGTGTGCAATCTATATATATAAAAGGAGAAGCTGTCTGACTGACTGACTGACTGACATATCAACGCAGGGCCTAAACTATAAGGGTTAGAAACTTGGAATTTTGCACAGGGGTTTCTTTTGTAACGTAGGGGAGCACTGAGAAAGGATTTTTGAAAATTCATCCCCTAAGGGGGTAAAATGGGGGTTCAAAGTTAGTATGAAACTTTGCCGTTTTTGAAGTTATTCGAATGAAATTTGGCACGAAAGTTCTTCATTTAAAATTATGAAACATGTGTAAAATAGTTTTTTTTAAATAATCCCTTAAGGGGGAAAAAGGGGGTCAAACTTGGTATGAAACTTTGCGGTTTTTGAAGTTATTCGAATGAGATTCCATATGAAACTCTTACATTGAAAGTCATGAAACACATGTAAAATAGTTTTTCAAAAATCATCCCTTAAGGGGGGTGCAAAGTTACTATGAAACTTAGCCATTTTTGAAGTTATTCGAATGAAATTTCGCATGAAGGTCCATCATTGAAAGTCATGAAAGACGTGTAAAGTAGTTTTTTGAAAATCATCGCTTAAGGGGGTAAGAGGGGGTTGCGAAGTTAGTATGAAAGCTCTTTCGCATGCGCTAAAAGTATCCCTATCTTATTTGCAAACACTTTACTCAGCTAAAGCCCACGCGGACGTAGTCGCGGGCAACAGCTAGTAAAGAATATTCTTATCTTATCTTATCTTGGGTACGCGGCCCAAGATAAGATATCACAGCTCTGCCCTATCACAGCTCTGCGCTTACTTGACTGAAGCCCAGACAAAACAAAAATGCAGTGATTGTGACTGCCTTGTTGGTCTAGCGATAACGCGTCTGATTACCGTGTCGGAGGTCGTGGGTTAAATTCCTGCTGGAGGTCGCCGTACTTGATTTTGTGCGATTGACCTCAGACTGAGTATTTCCGTGTTAGTGACGCATGGTTAATACAGAGTACGGTTATCGGATCAGCATAGGAGAAGTGTAAAGAATAAAAACCGGTTAAGTACGAGTCGAACCCACGCACGAAGGGTTCCGTATTACAAACATGACGTTTGTTGTATGGTTGTCCCTTTTGTATATTTATTTTGTTTTATTTTAATTATTTTTTAAAATGAATAATATAACTCTGCCGTTTTTAATTTCGAGAAAAAAAATCATGTTTGCTGTATGGGAGCTCCCCAATATTTGTTTACTTTATGAACGTCAAAGTTGTTAGTTTCACAATTAATAGATTACGTGGAGAAGAAACTAACAAAGAAACTCCACATTTACTCTTTTCAAAACAGTTTTAGCCTAAATTACAAATTTAAAAAATATATACTTACTCTTGGATGTGTTGAACACTACAATCTATTTACTGAAGCGAACGACTAAAGGTAAACAAAGACACTGCATCTCTCAAACTTACATGTCACTCAAAATAGCTCATGCACGCAGCTTTGCTTGCATCGTATACCCACATAGGTTTAGGTAGGTACTGTTTAAGGAAAACAGACAGACAACCAAACAAGACAAGACAAACACTAAAGAAAATAAAATAGTTTAGAGAAGTTGCACTCGCATCAACAACGTCAATCGTGAGTAAATATGGCGTCGGGGTGGCTATCTTACTTTTTTTTGCCTTTAATTAAAAAAGAGGTTTGTAGTCAGCTCTCCATACTTCTTCCTACACTTCGCGTAGCGCATTAACGTAAAATAATGTCATCAACAGTTATTTAAGATATTTGTTGAAGGCTGTTAATAATATTTAAGCGGCTATTGTCATGATTTAAAACTGTATATTTTAATAAAACTACCAAGAATCCCTAAAATATTTAATTTAAGTTTGTATAGTATTTTTCTGATAAAATGGCGCCGCACTTCCGTTTTAACGAACTTCCGTCCAAGTGACAGACAGCTGTCAACGAAAGGAGATGCGACGCCATTTTTGGGCATTCGAGTGCTGGTCGTCAGTTGACACGTGTCTCCGAAGAAGTGTTGAAAGATTTATAATTAAAACCAATAGTAGCTGGAGTTATTTTTCGCTATTGTGAATTTTGAAGGAATTACACCCTGTTAAAAGTGAGTATGCCTTATTTTATTTCTATACACCCCTGTAGACACCTGACTTAACACCAATCTATCATAATCGGCCTTTAAACAAAAGTCCTACATCTTTGCTAGTTGCGAACATATTTGGCAGCAGTAGGATCGCTTTTATTTATATTTACATAACATTTACATTTACATACAGGCACATACATTGCTTCTGGCCCCACACTAGGATACCCCTGTGTTATTTGAGGACCACTGAAATTTAAGGTATTTTTTGGGGCATAGATCTCTTAAGCAAATGGTATTTTCATGATAAAATAAAATATTTAGTGAAATAAACTGCGAGTGAGGGATAAATCAGGTAATAACAGTGTTATTGTGTTTATTGCTTATTGGCATTTATTAGCCATATCGTTTTGTATGACTTTGCTAAATATTATGCAGTGTTATATTTGTGGCATATTGAAAAACCAAATTTTTGACATGTTGACATTTACTCGTTTGCTTCAGTAAAAAGGGTGTAGACACATTTATTCTCTGATTAAATTTAATATTATTAAACTACTATTTTAATGCCCGACATCCTTGTCTTCTAAATAATCGTTGATTTTATAATAAGCTTTTTTGCAAAGAGTGTGCTTAACACAATTCTTAAACTGCGATGGAGGTAACTCTAATATATCTAATTTATTTTAATTTAATAATTTGTTTTCAAATTGAAAATATAACTAAATCTTCTTTTAACATTGAAAGCGTCTACCTGTTTCCGTTATCAATAATTCTATCGATTCTGATTCTGACCGCACCCTTGGACGAGGAGCCGTCGTTGGTAACATACTTACGTTGGTTAATGCTTCGTATCCATAGGCGCCTATGGCGAGTTTTAAAGTGTCAAGGTCTTCTGAGAGAGCTGCTTCCTCCTCGGCCGGCGTTCTCTCACCGTGCCTGTTCACCTGAAGGAAGAAAAACTTAAATAAAAATGTCGTGTCAGATACTTCAATAAACCTTTGATTGGTGCGCTTCTTTAAAACATAACATAAACTCAAGCTGTATCCCAGAGGGATAGACAGAGACCAGGGATTATCTTTTGCCGTGATCCTGATAGATCACTTTCGCTTACCAACTTTCATTATACTTGAGCCATTACAAACGTGCGAACTAAGTCATAAACATTTGTATCAGACCCCTTTTTTACCCACATAGGAGGCATATCGGAACTTTCGCTCGCACTTTTATGACTCGGTTCGCACGTTTGAAATGGCTCAAGTATAGCATGAACGCACACCGGTTACTGATTTCTTTTTTTCACGACTCTATTCGCTCTAATTACAGCGTGAAAGAAGAGAATCGCTCGTAGCCCCGGCTGCCTGAGTGATCTTAAACGATCACTAAGGTTAAGCAACATAGGGCGCGTTCAGTGCATGGATGGGTCACCCGTCTATGACTAACGCTAGTGGCGTTTTTCCGAGCGTTTCCGTGCTTCGCGAGGCACGTTAAGCAGTTGGTGCCGGCTGCCGTCGATAGATGGCAGTCGTTAAGCCAAGTCAGAGGCCTTAGGGCGGCTTGAAAACTTTTGACAGTAAGACCAACCACTAGTCTTGCAAGACTCCACCAATCTGGACTTGGCCCCCGTGGTGGAGTATGGCCTATACCTTCCTCAGGGAAGAGACCCGTGCCCCTCAGTGGGGACATAATGGGTTAATGATGAAAGAAGAGAGGCTGCCCAACAGCGGCCTCTATTTATGGGCTGATTGGATAAGTAGATCGATGATGACAACAGTTTTTAGGGTTATATGGAAAAAAACGAAACCCTTGTGGGATCGACCTCCTCGACGACCTACGTGGCGCAGCGGTTAGCGAATTTGACTACCACGCGAGAGGTCCCGGGTTCGAATGCCGGCTGGGGACAAAAAAAACCTAGGTCTTGGATGTTTACATGTTTGTGACGTCGCTGTTTCTGGTTCCCTCGACACAGGGTATCGTGGGCCTAGTGTGGGGCCAGAATCAATGTCTGTGCCTGTATGTTATGTTATGTTTTATCATCTTTTGTCCGTCAATACCCTTTATCTCGAGAACGCGTTGAGGTATTGAGTTGAAATTGAAACCATATGACTGTCTCACTGGTCTAGCCGTTAAGACGGTTCCCTACCAATACAGAGGTCGTGGGTTCGATTCCCGCTGGGAGCCGCCATACATAGTGTACAAATCGCACACTTGCAAGAACAACTTGTTATTTCGGAACCCTTACGTTACATGAGAGCATTTTTTTAAGGTTTCAAAGTAATTTCCGAAAGAGATCGCGCTATAACGTGATGCAGTGTCTCTTTGGCTCATAATTCCGGCGCTTTCGGAGTAAATAAAATTGCTGTAAAAAAAAAACTGTGAATAAAAAATGGTGAAAATGAAATATCACGTTGTTCTTCCAAGGGTGCAAAATGGCCTCATTCGGGTGTTTTTTCATGTTTGTAATGTCCTTGCCTGGTTACCATAGCACGGGGTATCCTAGTTTGGGACCAGGTTTAGTGAGGGGTCGTGTGGACGTTATTATTATTATTATTATTATTATATACTCAACTAGCTACCCGCCTTTTCCGTGAAAATAGCTATATTATAGTTCCGTGGAAAATTTCCGGGGTGGGAATTTTTTTACAACTTGGGTTACAATATTCGAGATTTCGTACGGAACCCTAAACTTTTTGAAAAAGTTTCTAATGGTGGAAGAATATTTAAAATCGGCCTAGTGGTTTCTGAGCCTATTCATTACAAACATACACACACACAAAAATACAAAAATAAAAATCTTTCTTCTTCATAATTTTAGCATAGATTGTCAATGTTCAATTACGGCGGAATATTAATATATCGCATACCAGTTCAAACGAGAACAAAACTGCTCTAAATAAACATATCGCTATTATTAGACGCGGTTATCGAAGTTCCCAGTTATTGTGACTGAGGAAGGGGCAGAAGGCACCTTTAATCACTTCTTAGGTTACCGCACTTTAACAGAAAGAAACGCTACTCTCAAGGACTATCTAAAAGACAGGCCACGAACGGACGCAACGAGTCAAACAAAAAGTACCTGAGATTGCGCGCACTACGAAATTCATTCGTTGCGATTTTTAACAACTTCACTGCCCAACAACCCCCAAATTTCAATCAGGGGGCCAAATATGATAAAAAGTGTTAATAACTTTAAATTTCTTGGTTGTAATTTCATTAATTTCATGTAGTACGAAAATTAACCTTAGGGGGGGATGGAATTTAGTGGGAGGGGAAAATAGACGCACCGGTGCGTGCTAGGCACTGGGAATATATTTTCATAGCTTATTAAAGGTTTTATCGTTTTTTATCGTTTTTTATCGTGGGTCCAGTTCTAGAGACTGGTGCCTCTGCCTACCCCTTCGGGGATAACGGGCGTGAGTTTTTTTTTATTTTTTTATTACACACTTATGCAATTTATAAACTTTGGCTTTATTATGAACCTATTATATATTACAAACAAAACAAGAATATTAAATAAACATTTTCATCTAACAAGTAAAAATGTTTCTTATTTAAATAACATAATATAATCTGCATGACAATTGTCGAAGCCTTTATCAATACAAGCGTCACCACAAAAAATAGTTTATAGGACTTGCACACAATACAAGGGGGCTTGTTCAGAGTCAATCTTTGTAGCAAATAAAAATAACTACATACGTTCACGATAAGAAAAAATCACAATACTTAAACAAAACGTTTAAAGTCCAAGCGCAGTGCCGCAGTCCAGTATAAGGCCTGTGCCTTATACTGGACTGCTTACTATTTTAATTTATTCATGCCGTGAAAAACAATCTAATATATAAAATTCTCGTGTCTCAATGTTAGTGCGCATATACTCCTCCGAAACGGCTTGACCGGTTTTAATGAAATTCTATATGTATATTTTGGTAGGTCTGAGAATTTTTTAAAGCCCTAAGTGCAAAAAAATATATAACTATGGTGAAATAACGTTCGCCGGGTCAGCTAGTCTAATATAAAAAATTCGCGTGTCACAATTTTTGTGCTTGGTGAAATTTTTATTTATTCGGTAGGACTGATAAATAGGTTATCATCTATTTTTCATAGCTCTAAGTGGGGAAAAAGTATTTGGCGAAACAACGTTTGCCGGGACAGCTAGTAATTTTATGAAGTTTGTCTTATGTCAAATTTTTTAGGAAGTTTAATCAAGTGTCTGCGATTCTAAGGCAAATACCGCAAGTATTGTAACTACGCAAATTTCTTTCTAGTAAATAATATTCTTTATCTTTATCTTATCTAATCTTTATCTCACGAACCCAGTATTCGTTCCTTAGCCAGCAAATATTATGTACGTCATCAATAACTCTCAGCGTAATACATCGAAAAACATCAATTAAAATCATTCGCACTTTGATTGATAAGAACAAGAATCATGACCTCCGATGTTTTGCTCAGCGCGTGTCCTGTCCGTGTGCATATTGCAACAAAAACAAAAGGTTTGAATCAATAAATTTACTCTCAATTTCAAAGTCCGAGCCGAGAAAAAGTTGTATTCATACATAAAGTCACGCCTCTATCCCAAAGGGGTTGGCAGAGACCAAAGACTGCCACCTGCCACAATCCTAACCTCAGAGCATTGAATAGATGACATATCATTTTTGCTTCATGGAAAAATATATATTTTTTTCTTTACGTTAAGGCTGCTTTTACGTGCTGTCTTTGGACTAATCCGGACTTGCCCTATACTTTCCCAAGGGAAGAGACCTTTGCCTCTCGGTGCGGACATAATGGGTTGATGATTATGCTGTCTCGATCGCACAATGTAACCTTTTTAGTTATTATAATAAAATGGTAAGTTAGAAGGATTGAGCAAAGAGCAAAGATGACTGTGGCCTGAGGATTGGATGGGTAATCAAATTGCGGATATTCTTTGGACATTTTTCTTATACTGTAGTAAGTTGAGAAATGATTCCGAAATTAATTGTCTCTCAATTAAAGACTACGAGTAGTAAAACAGAATTGTATTTAATATATCCACAATTTAATTATCCATGGGCACGCGGGGTGATTAAAAGGGATAGCGCGATATGATACGAAATTCATTCGCTGCGATTTTAAGACGCGAAATAAAATCGCAAACGGCAATAATTCCTACGTTCACTACGATTTACTGCGAAGTAATTAATTTCGCAGTGCGCGGATTGCATTGTATTTCTGTTGCTCGCAGCAACAGATATTTTTTCCCAACGATTTTTTATCGCAGTGCGCGCTTAGCCTTAAGCCCATACTCTCACTCTAAGAGAAGATCTCTACTGGGTTGCTGATAGGCTGCTTACGTTATAATTTATTTAGTTCCTATCATTTGAACCACTTATATGTTCAACAAAGCGTTCTCACATTTTTGAGAAGCTGAAGTAAATCGAATATCATTGTAATAAATACCGCATGTTTTGTTGAGTACGCCTTACTTGATTACGTTAACATCAATGTCTAATGATGTTTTAATAACAATTAGATTGTTGATAAAAACTGTTCTAATAAGAATAGTATGATTTTGATACTTAAAACACGGAAATAATTAACCAGAACATGAAGCATACCAACTGACGGAATTCGTGATCAAATGATAATTGTCCATTTATAACGTTTAAAACAAGTTTAACGTTTAACGTTTATAACGCCTTACATATTGACAATAGTTACAAATTATAGTTTTAATTGTAATACATTTTCTATTTCTGTCCGTTCAGATGGATAACAAAACCGGGAGAGTTTCTAAAGCATTTATATTCAAGTAGGTAATTGAAGGGAAATCTTCAATTCAGAAACCGACAGAAAAAGATGTATTTACTTTGTGACATTCATAAATCAGAAACCGGCAGAGAGACTCGTACCGTCGGTTTTTGAATGAAGAAATCAGAAATGTATTTCAACGTAAAGAATTTACATTCTGTTTGTTGAATGTCAATATACTTATACGGCCTTACAAATAACAAGTTATACACTCTGAATAACTATTTGACGTATATCAATTTATACTGGTTTAACCGCATTTAGCATACAAATAACCAGTTTGTCAGAATTCGCTGTATACACAGCTCATAACCTTTATTGGTAAGAGGAGAAAAGGCAGCGAAAAAATAAACTCCACTCTGGCCATCTTAGAGAGGACACGTCTTATAGTCTATATAAGACGTGTTAAGTAGGTATACAGGGTGTCCCAAAACTCAACGTCAAGCTGGAACCAGATGAAAAGGCAAATCATACTGGTTATCAGAAAAATATAAAAAACATCGATTTTTTTAATTTAAAGTACAATTTTTTTTTTTATTATTATTTATTCAAGAAATTTCACAAAAACAATGAAAACTAAAATTAAAATTAAAAATGGCCAATTTTTAAGTTATTTGTTTTTAAAAAGTCTCCTTTTCTTCCAAGCTGGAGCAGCTGTTTTTGAAATTGTGTTAACAGTTTAAAGAAGCATTATTCAAAAATTGGAAAGAGTAAAGATTTGTGGCAACAGGATTTTTAATTTTTTTTTAAATGTTTTTTTTTCATGCAATTGTTTATTTTTTTAAATTTTTCTGATAACCAGTATGACTTGCCTTTTCACCAGGTTCCGGCTTGACGTTGAGTTTTGGCACACCCTGTATATATCTAAGTTATCTTTTTCTACTAATGTGGTAAGTTACGTGTCGATAAGAGATAATAACGATGTAATATGTCAAGCGTTGATAAAATTTATGATCGAGCGAAGATTGATGTTTTAAAATCGTAGAACTAGTTTGAGAAAAATCGTAAAACTAGTTAAATTTACGTAATGGTATGCTCTTTGCAGTTTTAGAAGTCAAAGTTTCTAAAACTGAAGTTATTGGGTTGATGAGGCCTCTGACTAGGCTTAACGACTGCCATCTATCGCGACGGCAGCCGGCACCAACTGCTTGATGTGCCTTGCGAAGTACGGAATCGCTCGGAAAAATGCCACTAGCGTTAGTCAAGACGGTCGCCCATTCATGCACTCAACGCGCCCTATGTTGCTTAACCTTACCTTTATACCTTATTTTGTTTGAATAAAGGCGTTTTAGTTTTAACTTTTTAAAGTTTTAATTTCTGTTTCACTATTCATTCTGTTGTAGCTTGTTTAAATGTGTTTTCACAGCTGTTTCAACTAGCCTTATTGCTATCTTCTAACTCACCACAAAAGCCAGCACCATCTCATTGTCATTGTCGTTGGTCTTCTGCTTCACAGCCGAGTCCAGTCCGAAGGCGGATTCGAATCTCATGCCTATCACAGCCAGCACGCAGAGGAGAAGCATCGTCTGCAACAGAGGTACATTTAACTCATCGTCATCGATACCGTCATCATCATCAGGTCACTGCTGTCCACTGCCCAAATGCCATTTCTCGCGGTTCTTTTGCCATCCTGCCATCATCTACAGACTAAGAATCGTCTCAACTATTTAAAGGTGGGTTCGATATTACTCCTAAATCAGGTGTTTAAAAATACATTTTATTGTCTAATGGTTAGTAAATGTTAATAAAAAAAAATATATATAAACATTTCAGTGTTTTACCTAGGCCCGTCGGTCATTCATCATCATCATCAACCCATTATGCCACTACCGAGTGGCACGGGTCTCTTCTCTGAGGAAGGTATAGGTCATTATTCTATTTTTTTTAATATGATAGCACAAAAAAAATCACAAAATTGTGTTTAAATTATCACTAGATATGATTTTATTTGAGCTGTACTGAGTTTTGTATGATAAAAAATATACCAAAATGACTATAAATGAATGTATTAGTGATCTTGGTAATCAAAATTCCAAATACTAGATTTATATTTCTCTAAAATCAAAAATCCTACTGTTCCCCCAACTTTTCGCTTACGCATCGCAACTAGTCCCATACAAATCTGTGCGGTCGATGAACCAAACTTTTACTAGATAAGATAATTAATTCACTGAATGAAACCAATTAACCATACCTACGACCACCGGTATGCTAATCAGACGCGATACTGCTAGAGCCCTCAATTCTGTTAGTGCATTGTAGTTAGATGACAGGTAAACGGTCGGGAAACGCTCGTAGCCGGGGCTGCCTGAGTGATCTTGAACGATCACTAAGGTTAAGCAACATACGGCGCGTTCAGTCCATGGATGGGTCACCGTCTATGACTAACGCTGGTGGCATTTTTTCCGAGCGATTCCGTGCTTCGCAAGGTACGTTAAGCAGTTGGTGCCGGCTGCCGTCGATAGATGGCAGTCGTTAAGCCAAGTCAGAGGCCTTTAGGGGCGGCTTGAAAACTTCTGACAGTAAGACCAGCCACTAATCTTACAAGCCTCCACCAATCCGGACTTGGCCCCCGTGGTGGAGTATGGCCTATACCTTCCTCAGGGAAGAGACCCGTGCCCCTCGGTGGGGATATAATGGGTTGTTGATGAAACGGTCGGGTCACGTAACGTGTTTTTTCATACCATTGACGCCTGGATTGCTTGATTTGAGTGCGCGCATAGTTTTGAAGCGGCAATGAAACTATAAATCGCTTTGTTCATACAGTTGTCATTGTACTACAATGCTCTAACAGAATCTAGGCCCAGGGGGGCTAGAGGCTAGCGGCACCAACGAGGCAGTCTGACTCGAACTAAATGAACTCAGTCGCGATATATTCCATGTTTGTGATGTCTTACTCGGTTACCAGGACTCATAGTTCACTGGTTTCCCCCACATGTGGTTCGCTGTTTCTAGTTTCCACGACACAGGGCATCCTAGTGTGGGGCCAGAAGCAATGTATGTGCCTGTATGTAAATGTTATGTTATGTTACATTATGATATCCTAGAGAGAGGATCAGGGTTTCACCTACCCACTTTACGGGTTGAATTCGGTAGGCTGCTAATTTAATATGTAAGAATAACGAAAGATGTAGGTACAGAAAATATTTTAAAAATGTGACATGCTGTAATGTGATGAGATATGATGTGATGTGATGTAGTGTAATGCAATACAATGTGATATAGGAAATGCAAAAGACGCGATTTTCAATCTCATTTCAGTCCGAAACTTCATCAAAAATTTTGAAAATATAAGCTTCTACTCCATGATTTAGATTTGCAGGAGGTCATACAAGCATGCTTCATCGCCCAAAGTCGAATCCACGATAACATTTTATAAGTATCTTGCATTATAATTGTTAGAGTTACCACCAACGCGCGATGAGACGCGATGGTAACTGTGCAAAAAACCCTATGATAATTGTGCAAAAAACCCTATGATAACTGTGCGTAAAACCCAATGATCTAAGCGTAAAACCCTATGATAAAATTATGGATTATTTAAAAGGCAATCTGTCTGGTGATCAAATTATGATAATAAAAAAATATAGTAGTGTAGTAAAAACCTGTTGACTAAGTTAAAATGTATCTAATATATAAAAATCTCTTTTCACAGTTTTGTCGCCGAACTCTTCCAAATAGGCTTCACCAATTTTTATGATGTTTTTTGGTGATGTAGGTCTGAGAATAGGTTGTAGACTAATTAAATTAATATGGGAAAATAACGTTCACCAAGATAGCTATTAGCGAATAAAAAAATCAGGTTTGTCAAGTTACGTAGCTTAGGATCTTGAAAAATACTATCAAAAACCAATGTACTTTGATGAGGCAATAAATTGGAATACTCCTTTATCTTTATATTTATGGAGGCCATCGAACCTCCATTTTAACCCATTTTAAATAATGAGATAAAACTTGATTTAGCATGCGTTAGCAAAAGTTTACAAATAAAGATCACAACATCGTTAGATTTTTGCTCTATTTGTTTAAAAAACAACATCATTACCGTTAATATGTTTAGACAAGCATAAAACGATGACTGGCCCATTAAAGTCATTATGTGATACAACTAATGTCGATTTATATCAATTTATCACTCTACAATAATAAGCGTCCACTAAACTGGACAACACGAGTTCAAACTTGCTTGACCGATGATAAGTATTACTTCACAAAAACAATAACTACTCAATTAAAATTTACAATTATGAAATTAAATTCGAATGAGAAGCAATTATTGAAGTTAACTAGAAGTAAGTATGCTTGTCTAGAAAACCTACAAGCCACTGAGATCAAAATTCATATTTCTAAAATCTTACAACGCCTCTCGAGTTATAAAGATATAAAATAATGACTTTGTCTATCGTTTCGTATGATATAATGGTACTTTATCTTATTTGCAGATGAAGACAAACAAGATTTTCGTTTAAAATATTCAGTCAAATTTTACAATTTAAGGGTCAATATCACTTTTTCGAGTAGTTAAAAATTTACAGTCGAAAGTACATGAACACTTAGATAATTATGTCCACTCTTTATCGTCACTTATATTACGTAACTTTCCACTCTATCGGGTTAAGCATTTAGACAACTCGGCTTCGGAGTAGGAGTAGGAGTATGAGATACCTACTGGGAAAAGAAGACCCAGAATGTAACAGTGTGACATAAGGTGGTGTGACATACCGGGAACAAAAGGGCTAAATCAGGCTACTCCATACACTGGAGTCTTACGTAATTGCACCCCAGGGCCTCGATTATATTAGTGCATTATAGTTCAATTGGCCATGCTATGAATTTTTGATATACGTTTTTTATAATTTAATTTGAAAATATTGTCAATTTTAAGAAACTAATTTCGGTATTTTTTTTGAGTTTTATTCATTATGTCTATCTTTGATATTTTTTTAAGGTATTGGTGTTTGTAACGTCATCAGAGAATTATTAAGGTGATAGTCAAGATCAGTCTGATCCAAAAAAAAAATAATTGTCATTGCATCTCTGTCTGTCTCCAGCCTTTCTGTAAAATGTGTGTACAAAATATAGGTTTAGTAAAAGTGTCATAGTTTTCGAGATATTTGAGACCAAGATTATTTTTTTAATTTTATTTAAGATTTTTTTTTAAATTTATGATTTACCTCTAGCAGCACGAAAGCTTATAAACAAACAAAAAAATTTTTCATTTGTAGATTTTACACGAAAAAATAATATGAAAAGAAAAATCATTGATATCAAATATCTTGAAAACCACGTCCCTTTTACTGAACCTATTTTTTTGTTTTTCAGGTAGAGGATAGGGCCAACCTTTCACCAATTCCCGTTTGGGCCACTCATAACGAGACATCCTGTATACTGTTAAAAAGACAATTTTTATGCTTTAATCAAATATAGAAAACGAGATTTCTCATCATCAGCCCATTATGTCCCCACCGAGGGGCACGGGTCTCTTCCCTAAGGAAGGTACAGGCCATACTCCACCACGGGGGCCAAGTCCGGATTGGTGGAGGCTTGTAAGACTAGTGGCTGGTCTTACTGTCAGAAGTTTTCAAGCCGCCCTAGGCCTCTGACTTGGCTTAACGACTGCCATCTATCGACGGCAGCCGGCACCAACTGCTTAACGTGCCTTGCGAAGCACGGAATCGCTCGGAAAAAATGCCACTAGCGTTAGTCATAGACGGTGACCCATCCATGGACTGAACGCGCCGTATGTTGCTTAACCTTAGTGATCATTCAAGATCACTCAGGCAGCCCAGGCTACGAGCGATTCGAAAACGAGATTTATCGGAGTTTAATTAAAAATCGTCAAGGGCCGTCCATGAAACTGACTAAAAGTCGATGTGCGTGTTAAAAAGGTGGAAATTCAACCGGTTAAATTCTTTATAGTGTTTGTAAACTTTATTAATCACAATTCAGCAAACCACATTAAGTCATAACAATAAACCAGCGACCGTAATGTTGTAAATACAAACACGAGTTTTACCTACTTATCTAGGAACTAGCTTTTGCCCGCAACTCCGTTTGCGTTGAATTTGGGATACAAATCTATAGGTACCCCATAAGAGTTAAAGTTAGAAAAACGGCGAAACACGTGTTCAATAAATTGTGTTGAAGAGTATTTATTTTAAGTTTCAAAAAGATTAGACAACATTCTTTATTCCACCCATACAAATTTTGGCAACCCTTTTCGCCCTCTTAGGGGTCGAATTTCAAAAAATCCGCTCTTATTCCTTGCCTACATTAAATACAGACCCTCTGTGTAAAATTTCAGGTTCCTAGGTCCAACGGCTTGGGCTGGGCGTTGATGAGTGAGTCAGTCAGTCAGTCAGGACTTTGAATTTTATTTATATAAGATAGATAGAAGATAGATTTACGCTATAACGTTTTTCAAACATCAAACATCGCATTTGGTCGAGGGGTTCTGACGCTTACTAATTTTCGGTACATATCTTTTGGTATGGGTGAAATAGATCAATCAAGCTTACACAGTTTAATATTTGACTGTTTGTCACTCATTAGAGGATAAAAAGGGGTTCAAATCCCGGTTGGAATAAAAAAAAACAGGTCTTCTATGTTTACATGTTTCTGATGTCACTGTTTCTGCTTCGCGCGACACAAGGTATCCTAGTGTGGGGCCAGAAGCAATGTATGTGTATGTATGTAAATGTTTATGTTTTTTGATTTATTTTTATGACCTAGGACCTTCTGAATATAAGGAAACTATATGTATAGATAGATAGAGAACACTTTATTGTATATAAAAAAGAAAATCACACAGGCATTTCTTAATCTAAGAGTACAGACGCCGGTCTTATCACTAAAAGTGATCTCTTCCAGACAACCTTTAGATGGACTGGAGCAATTTGAGAAGGAAGCAGATGTACAAAACTAGAAACTAGTTTGTTTACACCACAGACATCGTTTACACACTGCCCACTACTGTAGACTCATGCTTGCAGTAAAAAGTGTTATGACAATATGTAAGCCGAGCACAAGAAAGTCTCAGAAAGCCAAGACAGCATTCGTGTCTTTCAGAAGACGACAGTAACACGATAGCTTAAGAGCTGTAAAGTGAACGCTGATTTCATCGTTTTATATTGTACGACACAAATGAAACTGGAAATGCTGAAAAGTACTTGATAATAATTGTTCTTTCTTTCAGTTTCAATGGAAAATGGGTGTAGTTTACAGCTAAGATACTCGTTACTCGATCGTTTTTACGGCTGACATAGGGCGTTTAGATTACGAACGAGAGAGTGTGAACTAAGAAGGTTCACGTGTTTTTAGGACGTATACGCATTGAAATCTGGGTGATTTGAAAGCTACGGTTACTTAAGTAGTAATTAAAAAGGCAATTTCTTTATGCTATTAAGTATAGCCGTCTGTACTCTTAGATTAAGAAATACCTGTGTAGTTTCTTTTTTTATGTACAATAAAGTGTTCTCTATATATCTATACAAATAAGTGAAAAAACTGGTCAAGAGCGTGTGAGGTGCGCCCACCGAGGGTTCCGTAGTCGCAGTTTTTTCTGAGATTTTCCCGAAATTCAAAAATCATTATTTTAATGATTTATTAGAAGATGAATGGCTTCAGATTTTCGCCTGTATTTGTTGTAAATCACCAGATTATTTTCCAATTTTCGTAGTCTTAGGTCAACGGAAAGTACTCTATGAATTTTGATTGCCTCGTGTGATTTTTTTATGCGATTTTTTGCGGTATAAAAGGACCATTTTACGTTAACTTTTAATAGATCTGAGACAGTAAATAGACAGTAGATCTGAGGGTATGGTTTTAATTTCAAATCGATACCTCAATGCTTTCCCGAGAAAAAGGGTCTCGATAACCTGTGTGGCGCAGCTTAACGCATCTGCCTACCATGCGAGCGGTCACGGGTTCGAACCCCGGCTGGGGAAAAAAACCCAAAACAGAACGCGTGTGAAGCGATTCGTGTTAACTCGTGTCATTCCGCCAAGCGCTTTCGAAATGATTCGTCTCTTTCCGCCATGAATCGTGTTGTCGAATATTGTATGCAGTCGTTTCGAAACATTCGAAAATGGGGCGCTTTGTATTCGCAGAGGTTAGTTATGTTAGTAAAATTAGTTAAACTTATTCGAATATGTATGTTAGTAATTTACCAATTTCGTATTCGAAAATTAAAGTTCGTAAATTCAAATAATTCGAAAAGGGATGTCATTCACAATCGCCAATCTTTAATGCTCGTGAAAAGAAACAGGTTTTATACATACAATTAAGTTACGCCTATATCTCAGAGGGGTAGGCAAAGATCAGGGCCCAGATTCTGTTAATGCATTGTAGCACAATGATAGCTGCATGACCATGGCGATTTAGTTTCATTGCCGCTTCAAGTCTACGCGCGCACTCAAATTATGCAATCTAGGCGTCAATGGTATGAAAAAACACGTTACGTGACCCGACCGTGTAGCTGTCATCAAACTATAATGCACTAACAGAATTGCGGCCCAGGGACTGCCACTTGCCACGATCGTGACTCTCTCTCTCTCGTCTTTTCTCGTGTAAAGTCGTGTATTGGTTTTTCACAAGTATTTTAATGTTTAATAAAACTTTTTCATGTAGGTACTGTTTTCTTTTTTACCGTGTCTGTTGGATTCCTAATAGAAAAAAATGTGAAAGAGATCAGACGTACAGTCGACAGCACATCATCCTATACACCCATGTACTCTACACCGTTGCACTACGGGCGACTTTGCAACTAAAATGTGAAGGTTGACGTGCTGTCGACTGAACTTTCTCCCTCCACGAGATCAGATATCTTTATTTGACAGATTCTGTCAGGATCGTGGCAAGTGGCAGTCCCTGGGCCTCGATTCTACTAGTGCATTATAGTACGATGACAGTGACACGGTTGGGTCACGTGACGTGTTTTTTTTATACCATTGACGCCTAGCTTGTATGGTATGCGTGCGAGCGTACACTTTAAGCGGCAAAGAAACTAAACCGCCAAGTTCACGCAGTTGTCATTGTACTACAAAGCTTTAAGAGAATCTAGTCCAGGTCCTTACACAACTTAAGTGTGAATTTTTATAACGCCACTGAGTGAGATCTGAATTGGGTAAGGCCACGCAAAATTGTACATTTTCTACTTTTTACATGTCCCATAAAAGTATATGTTAATAACTTAATAAATAGTTTACTGAAATAGGTTAGCGTAGTAATATTCTGTTAAGAGTAGTACAATTTAATATTAAACCTATTGAAATTTGAAAAATTGTAACGTATTTATTGAGTAACATATTTTGTAAAATAGTCATTTTTTTCTGTGCATAGTGAAAGTATGTGTCCAAAATTTACCTGAAGACTTTTAAATGCAAGATTACATTAAAAAATAAATTTTATTCCGAATGGAATGATTTTACATTGCTTCCTTATATAATTTTATTAGTAACGACGGCTTATATTAACATTAGTTACAATTTTTTACATATTTTTACGACAATAAACACATTTCCAGAAATATTTTGTCCCGAGAGTTACATTGCAAGCGTTACCAAATATTTGCTTTAATATCAATGTATCCAAAGTCCTAAAACCTGTGTTAATATGGCAACACTAATGCTAGTCCTGTCAATAATAAAAAACTAAAAAAGATAAACCATCTTGCGCCAAAACTCGACCTAACGTGCTGACGATCAAGTTGTCCTCCTAAGGTTATTGAATTTATATACTAATTTTTAGGTTTGAACGTGCTTATTTTGTGTTATTTATCATTGTTACTCATTTCTACATTCGTATTGTTGTGTATTAACCATGGATTGTGGCGCTGCAGTGGATTTCTTTAGAGACATC
Organism: Yponomeuta plumbellus; assembly: GCA_947310845.1. Taxonomy (NCBI): domain Eukaryota; kingdom Metazoa; phylum Arthropoda; class Insecta; order Lepidoptera; family Yponomeutidae; genus Yponomeuta; species Yponomeuta plumbellus. The sequence goes on from OX371206.1 coordinate 6,634,136, forward strand.
ACCATTTTAGGTTAGAGCCGTAGGATTTTTCTGTCGCGAGAGTTACCGAGTGTTACTACGAGAGTTTCCGAGCGTTGCTGCGAGAGTTACCAAGTGTTACCTTAAGCTGGTTTCACAAAAGTAAAATATATCTAACTGTTTACGGCTAGGAATTTATTTTATGAATATGTTATTTTGTAGGTTTGGTCTACACTAATATAATAAAGCTGGAGGTCTTGTTTTATTTTTGTTTGAACACGCTTATATTATTATCTGGAAATATAAGTCAATTTGAAAAATAGTTTTGCATAATTGATTCGTGAGAAAGGTTCTGGGCTACAAATTAAATTGCAGGTGAAACCACAGGTAATTTTTGATAAATAAGTATATAATAATGATGTTAATAAAAAGTTGTGTTTTTTATTGTTGTTTTTTGGGACCGGTTTTTCAATAGTCAGATAAAACTTAACTGGAGAATAAAACTGATGTTGTCACTGTCTTGTCGTATGATTTAGACAGTGACAGCATTCAATTTATTCTCAAGTTAAGTTTTATCTGACTATTGAAAAATTGGCCCTTAATTGACAAATAATAATTGAACAATAGTACATTGAATAATAATGGGTAAAATTATTTGTTTTCGATACAGCCCTCCAAAAAAATACTTTGCGTCCCCAATTGTAAACACAGCTTTATCATGTCCCGAGCGTTACTACTTGTCACGTACGTTACTGTATTACTGTCTCGAGAGTTACTTTGTACAATTTTGTGTGGCCTTACCCAATTACATCATTGTTTTATTTGTTCCTAACAACATTTTTTTTAGTCTTTTTTGTTCGTGCCTCAGATCATTCGAGCATTGCAAAAACCTTCAACCTTATAAACTAAGTCTATGCGCACACTAGGCGATACGCGACAGCGATACTTCGGCGGCTATACGCGACGACAGGCTACGGCCGTCAATTTTCATATAATATTTTGTTCGAATCTCCGCCGCACACTTGGCGTCAGAGTCGCGGAGTCGCGATGAAAAGACGCCAGAAGCAAATGACAACGTCGGGTCTGACGGGGCAACTAGACGCGGCGACAAGTCGCCCTGTTTGCGATGGCTCTCTAGAGCTAGAACCAAATATATTATGAAAATTGTCGGCCGTAGCCTGTCGTCGCGTCAAGTCGCCGAACTGTCGCTGTCGCGTGTCACCTAGTGTGCGCATAGGCTAAGCGTCGTTTTCCTAAAAGACAAGTACTTTACTTGTTACTTTGTCTAGCACCCAATAGTATTCGAGTAACTTCCATAAAACACAATTACCTACTTATCCTGGTTAGGATACCCTGTGCATGATTACACAATTTTACACTTTCGCTACATTTTATGTACCCAGTGAATGACCATGTTCCACAGTATAACTAGCTTATGGAGGCTTTAGGGCTGTGTTGCCGACCGACCAATAAACCTTTTATTATTTTTAATGTATTTTTTCCTTTTTTGCGAGGTGTCTAATTTTTAAAATAGAATAATCATATTGTCAATGCGATTCAGACAGAAAACATGAAATAAAGATTCCTCAAAGTTACGTCCACGTTTTCCTCAATTTTCTACGTGCTTACGTTTCAGGCTGTATTAGTTCTACTAAAGTATATCCCATTGAAATTCGTACCGGAGCTGTACAAATTTCAATGCATATATTGCCCATATATCTTTAATTATGCTCTGATGACGCCACAAACACCAAAATTTCAGAAAAATGTTGAAAATAGACATAATGAACAAATCTAAAAGATACCAAAATTAGTTACTCAAAATGGTCAATATTTTCAACATTAATAATTATGTTTTTTTTTTAATCAAAAATAATTAGCATGGCCAATTGGTCAAAGTGCATAAAAAAGTGAATAAATAAACTTTACATGTACAGTCGACTCAACGTCAACCGACATTTTAGTCGCAAAGTCGCTCGTAATGCAACGGAGTAGAGTGCATGGCTGTTTAGGATGATCCACTGTACGTTTCAAAATCTCGTTTTGAAACAAAAAAAATTACAAATTTCGTTTTACAATTTTAGTACTTTACTAACGGAGTACAGGTCAGTTAAGTAAAGCTGGCACGCTCAACATATTTACACGTTGCGCTTGTGTGGTTTCTGTGAATAAGCGCGCGGCGTGACGTGTACTGCATGCGCATCATGAAAAGTCTGCCCGTCTCTCTTGCGCGCGGTCTAGCTTTTGAGTGTGAAGGTGACAGTTATAGTTTTACTTTTGCTACTGTTTATAAATAAAGCGTGATCTTTTTGGTATTCAACCGTATGTGCGTTTCAATGAGGGATTTTTCTGACAGCTAAGAAAAGTAGTTCCAAATGAGCCGTTTTCAGAAGAACTAAAAAAAACGAATGGCTGTCAAAGGAATGCAATTTTTGGCCTCAGCCCAATAGCTATGTGTGATACATCATCGAATAGGTCTCAGCGAGCTGAATAAAAGTTCTTATTAAGTCAACAGCCAAATGTTTGTCCTTTCGGAGTTATATTGTATTGAAAAAAAAACTAACATTTTCAATAAAATATAACTCCGAAAGGACAAACATTTGGCTGTTGGAGTCATAGTAACTTTTGTTCAGCTCGCTGAGACCTATTCGATGATGTATCAAACATGGCTATTGGGCTGAGGTCCAAGATTGCATTCCCTTGACAGCCATTCGTTTTTTTAGTTCTTCTGAAAACGGCTCACTCATCCAGTAACTGAACACTGAGCGTCCGTGACCCTTTGTTACATAATCAAATTGTTGAGGATTTCAGGGATAATTATTTTCTGTTTTGGTAAAGATTTTCCTAGGTGAAATTATTTTTGTTCATGTGAAAATTTATTGAAAATTAATACTATTTTGTGACCATTGATTCCACCTAATTTTTAATACTTTTCGCTCGAATTTGCTAAAAATATATTATAACAAGTAACACACATATTTGTATTTATTTATCTACAACGCACTCATCTTACTAAAACCTAACTCTAGTCTACACTTAAACTAGAGTCGCATTTTGAATCAAAATCATTTATTTTAAACATACTGTATAGTGAAATTGCATAAGTGTGAGTACTGTGAACGTGCCAGCTTTAGATAACTGACCTGTATACATATTATATTCAGACCTGGGACTCATGCATCAAAGTGGCTTTGACATAACATAACAGAACATATTATTTACGTACAGGCGCATACAGTCCTTCTGGCCCCACCCTAGGATACCCTGTGTCGTGGGAAACAGAAACAGTGACGTCACAAACATGTAAACATCTAAGACCTTTAATTCCAGACATCTCTGTCATCTAAAGGAGAAACTAGGTGTAAATAAAATTGTAATAATTGGTAGAATGGACAGTACCGGAAAGTTGCTAAGTAAGTTTGATGCAGTTAAAAACAATAAATAAAAAAAAAGTAATAGCGATGACACGTAAGAAACTAAAAATATAAAAGAAAAAAATACTCACAAAACTATTAATACTGCTTTTCATTGTGAACTAAATTAAAATTAAATAAACACTACGATTAACTAACTAGACGTCATGAAACGTGGAGCTGTGATGACAAAGACGTCGATACTGAAATCGAGAAACGATTGCGGGGTCGAAACAGTTGCTTCGTTGAGAAAATGTAAAAACCCGACTTGTAAAAAGGCTTAAACTAGATATAATTGAGTTCATTGCTCGTTCATTTATTTGACTTAATTCAACGCAACTGACATTTGAATTATTAAATTTAAAACATTGTATTTTAAAATGAACATCGTAGATTTAGTACCTGACGGTAGATTTGACATTAATGTATTACTAATAACAATGGTATTTTGACATCTTAATTATAGAAATACTTAAATTTTAATTATGTATTTGCATGTTAGAAATATAATATATATAACAAAGTGTGAGATCATATTTATTTAATAACATATCATCAAAATGTGCCACGTTCTTTGCAAATATATAAATAGTTGGTGCCGGCTGCCGTCGTTAGATGGCTGCTTCTGCAGCTGATGAAACTTCTGACAGTAAGACCAGCCACCAGTCTTACAAGCCTCCACCGACCCGGACTTAGCCCCCGTGGTGGAGTATGGCCTATACCTTCCTCAGGGAAGAGACCCGTGCCCCTCGGTGGGGACATGATGGGCTGATGAAAAAAAATATATTTTGGAGCCAGCGATCTGGCTTTAATATTTTGTTTAAATTAGAAAATAGGTTTTGTTTAGTTTAGTTTTTTTTTATTAATATTTGTTTTTGTTTTGTAAATATTGCTCGGAATTACGTAATCAGTTGCTTTATGTATTAGTGTTTTATTTTTTACTGACTGTCCCGGCAAACTTCTTACCGCCAATGAATTCGTATTTTTTCACCATTAAACATTCCCTGGATTTCCAAAATTATAAAAAACCTAAAATTTGCCAAATTGGTCAACTATTCTCGAGGTTTAGTGAGAATAACGAACAGCAATTAAGATTTTACTTATTGTGTTTAATTTTTCAATCCCTGCATTAATATATCTCTTTTTATTGTCGCAGTCGGGTAATTGAAACTAAGAATAAGAAGATACCTACATACGTAACAATTGAGACTGGAGCTACGTTGTATTGGTTAGTACTAAAATAAGGTCATTGGGTTAAAAACTTTGACCACACCTCTATATACATATACATACATAAACTCACGGCTGTATCGCAAAAGAGGGGTGGGGTGGCAGAGACCAGAAACTCCTGATAGATTACTTTTGCTTCATCGACATTAATTGGTCGTTGCTTGCGCGGACGCCTGTTTCGGGTACTTTTTATCTTGCCTTTTGGTTATACATCCTCTCTGTTGTCGAAGTATATCCGCTTGGGGCGTCCTTTACCGGCCCTTCAACCAACACATAAACAGTATAAATAACATCCAGTAGCCATTACCGTGGCTTCCATTCCCATTGGAGACTAGCGGACTCGATTTGCACATATAAAGGGTGCAGGGAAAGAACAAGGAATGCCCACCTGAGTTAATTGCGAGAAAAACGCTTTCTAAAGGTTTAAATTACGGGCATTCGTATTGAGAAATCCATTCCGACCAATCAAAACACGTACTTTTTTGGGACATTCCTTGTTGTATTTCAGTGTTCTGAGATTGTAAACAACGCTACCATAGACAACGAATGTGTTGCCACTAAAAAACCAATTTGAAAAAAAAAGTGACATTCATTGTTCTTTCCCTGCACCCTTCATATGGCTTCAGCCTGGATGTATATCCATGTTTGTGATGTCCTTGCCTGGTTACCATTAGCACAACTCTGTGCAAATTAGGATGGGTAACCCAAATTAGGATACCCATACTAATTTGGAATCAGGGGCGCTACTGCGTAAGTCTTCTACTGTCTATATGGTAGTCCGATTTATCCTTCTCCGACCTGTCAAAGTTGTTCTTGTTGTGACCCGGCAAACGTTGTTTTGCCAGATAGGGGTATGAAAAATATATAACAACCTATTCTCAGACCTACCGAATATACGTATAAAATTTTATAAAAATCGGCCAATGGGATGGGCAACCCAAATTAGGATGCTCATCCTAATTTGGGACCAGGGGCGCTACTGCGTAAATCCTCTTGTAGTACCTAGTTCGATTTATCCTACTCTGAACTGTCAAAGTTGTTCTTGTTGTGACCCGGCAAACGTTGTTTTGCCAGATAGGGCTATGAAACATAGATAACAGCCTATTCTCAGACCTACCGAATATATATGTAAAATTTTATAAAAATCGGTCATGCCGATTCGGAGGAGTATGCGCCTAACACGGTAAGTGGTGACACGAGAATTTTATATATTAGATTAGAAGATATTGATATATAAGAATAAGAAGAACAAGAACAAGACAAAACAAAACAAATGTTTTGTCTGTGTTTTTCCTCAATTGCCTGCATATAGGTATAGGTAGTATAAACCAAAACAAAACCATAGATTATGTTGTGGAAGTTATTTATGTTGCGTATTATATTCTAAGCGTGTATTCTACTCAATTACGTTTTGTGACCGCAAAAAACGTATGAAGGTTGATGAGCTGTCAGTTTCAGTTTGACTGTCTCGTTGGTCTAGCTAGCGGTATCACGTCCGATTACCATTTCGGAGATCGTGGTTCGATTCCACTGGGGGCCGCCGTACATTTGTACAAATAGCCCCAGTCTGGTTGTTCTTGCTTGGTTACCATAGAACAGGGTATACTAGTTTGGGAGCAGGACAAGTGATTGTGATATGTGGAAGTTATTAGTATTATAAGTTAAATAGAATCTAAAGGAATATTAAACCGTTATGAGTATGTTCTGTATGCTCAAGTGTTTCTTTAAAAATACATTATGTTTGAGCGCGACGTAGGTGTCTTCTACGTCACGCTAAACTATATTAATAATTGTATTTTTCGGCAATAAACATGGTAGACGCTTAAGAGTGGAATTTCCGAATGTAGCGTTCCAAAATAAATTTTACTCCACAATGTCTAGTATTTAAAGCCTGAAAAAAATATACTATGGTGACTTCTGTGGCCGCTGGGCATGCGGGGATTCCGAGTTGGAATCCGGTCCCGGCTGGGGACAAAAAAAAAGAAAGCCAGGTCTTGGATGTTTACATGTTTGTGACGTCGCTGTTTCTGGTTTCCACGACACAGGGTATCCTAGTGTGGGGCAGAAGCAATGCATGTGCCTGTACGTAAATGTTAAAGTAATACTACTTTAACTAGGTACCTACTTTTCAGTGATAAATTGATAAATTTTCAATTTCTATCTATTATTATTACTATTTTAAATTGTAGAACATTACAGTATAACTATTTCGTTTTACAATTAGCAACTATCTAGGGTCGTCGGTTATTATTTTTATAATTTTTTAAACTTATTGGCATTTAAAAAAACGTGAAGATGTGTCTAAATTATCACTAGATATGAATTTATTTCAGCTGTACCTTCTGAGTTTTGGATAATAAAAAATATACCAAAATCACTTGATTAAATGACTTAAACTATTAAGTACTAAGACAATGACGTAAACTAATAACTTAAAAAATATATTTATATATACTTTATTGCATACATCCAATCCAATAAGTAGAATTTTGATGACCGATGCCGTCTTCGACGTCGTGCGTAATTGATAACATGTATTAGGATCATGATCCGCATCAAGTCACGTTACAGAAGTCATAATAAAATTAATATGAGTCGCTACATTAGGCAGACGTAAAGCAAAAGTTTTTAGGATTTTGCCTTTACTAGTGGCATGAGATCTTGCTTTTTGACAAATTTCATGATTCTAGAATCACCAATGGTTTTTAATTGATTTTTTCAACGCCATAAACTCATAACGCAACTGATCAAGGCCTTGATGGACAGATGGATAGAAAAGTGATATAAATTCATACCATTTATTTAAGACCCATAGGTTTCTTATTTAAATCCACTTTTGTTAAATAATTTATTGAATTTGAAAAGATGGGAGCAATGTTTTGTCTTGGACTTTGATTTTTATACTTTTAATTGAAGCTTCCAATGTGTAAGCCTTCTTCTACGGAATAAGACATGTTTCTAGATATATATTAAGCAGTGTAGGTAATAATATATACACACTGTGACATTTTCTAAAAATCTTATCTTAAAACAACCTTGAAATAAGTGTACGACAATTTGTCCTAAATTATGTAACCAATGGTTAGATAAATAGGACAAAATCTCGTACACATGTGCAGTACAGAACAAAATGTATACGTCGTACAAAATGTGACAGTGTGTATGTATTATTGCTCGCGACTGTACACTGCTATGTTCTATGTTCTTGACATAGCAGTGTTCAGTGTACACACGCGCCAGCACCAATAGTATCCTGATTCCTGACTACGATAGCAGAAAGGGTAGACAGTCGATACTGATTTGTGGACATAAAAGTCTCTGTAAAGTTAGGTAAGATTCAGAAATACCTGTGTAATTTCCTTTTTTATGTACAATAAAGTGTTCCCTATCTATCTATGTATCTATCTACCACAAGTAACTTAGCACAGATTAGAATATTATAATAATATTATTATTACTAAAGTAGTTTTTAAGTCACCATTGTTACTAACATTATATGGGTAATGCCTGAAATTAATAAAATTTGCATTCTACCGTGTTCACAGTTTCTGCCTCACCTTGAAACCGGTCAGTCAGCGTAGTAATTTGTGGCAGTTAGGCGATTTGTGTAAACTCATTGTCAAGCAAGACTAATAACTACAATAATAGCTAAAGAGAGACATAACGTTTTTACTTAGTTGAAGTAAGAATATTGTTATGTGGTGTTATTATTGGTATACAGACGTACTAATTACGTCTGTATACCAATTTACGGTCGCCGCGATACAGGTTCGCCTAGTGCGGAGGTCACCGTGAAGCATAATTATATAATTTTTGGTGTACCCTCTTTAGTATAAGTATAATAATGTCACTTGTAACCTTTTGGTAAATAAATAGTTTGTATATTGTATATATTGAAAATTACTTTTGACAAATATAGTTGTTGGTCATATAACGGAGGTAAAAAAGCTCCCACGGAACCCTGTAATGCCCGTGAGCCCACACGCACTTGCCCGGTTTTCGCATTAGTAATACTAACTTTTTTTTCTGTGCAATTCCACGTGTACATCAGCACATCATCATACACCCATGCACTCTACTCGGTTGCATTACGGGTGACTTTGCAACTAAAATGTGAAGGTTGACGTGCTGTCGACTGTACATTTAATAAAGAATATTCAATCTATCTATATATATCTATTTAGTTTTTCTGATAGTTCAAAATGGTTTTAAAAGTATCTGTTAATTATTTAGTAAAGGTTATGATAATAACTTCCACACAGCCTAATAACTTTCCACTCTATGGGGTTAAGCATTTAGACAAGTCAAAAGAGTCAAAATAAAAATGTTTATGACAGTTCGGAGAGGAGTATGAGATACCTATTGGGAAAAAATCCCAGAATGTAACAGTGTGACATAAGGTGTTGTGACATACCGGGAACAAAAGGGCTAAATCAGACAACTCCATACAGTGGAATCTTACGTAATTGCACCCCAGGTCCCAAACTAAGATAACGTACCCTGTGCGATGGTAACCAAACAAGGACATTGTGTAAACATAGTAACAAGGTAGGTGTGTAATTGTGTATTTAAAAAGTCATAAGTCACTGTGCCATCAACTAATGTGAATGTATTGTTAACATCAATGAAAACTTCTTGTTGGCACATAGGAACAGGTTTAATATTTGTAATATTTGTATATATGTTTTGTGGCATGCATGTATGTATATATATATGTGTTACGTTCCGGGTGCCAAAAAAAAAAAATTATGGTCCCAACTGAAAATCAGTTTTACTGGTGTTGTGCTATCCATAGCACACACCAGTGAAGTATGCTGAGTTGGAGCCCTTTTTTATTGTCACAGGAGCACCTGAGGCGTTTGGAGTTGGGGGTGGCTGGGCACCATACACTACTGTGTGGAGCCCTGCTGCCGTAGATTTAAAAAACGGTTGTTTGTTTTCCTTTGTCTCTATTTTATTTTTCTTGTTTTTTTGACTCTTGTGTATTTTGTCTATTATGTACTTTTGTCTTCATTGTGTTTCTGTGACAATACTAATAAAATCTTTCTTTCTTTCTTTCTTTCTTTCTTTCTTTCTAATACGGGTTACGAGGCAGAGAAATTGTTTATTAAAGCCAGTAACATAACATTTACACATTTACACACAGGCACATACATTGCTTCTGGCCCCATACTAGGATACCCTGTGTCGTGGGAACCAGAAACAGCGACGTCACAAACATGTAAACATCCAAGACCTGGAGTTTTTTTTTCTTTCTCTCCAGCCGGGGATCGAACCCGGGACCTCTCGCATGGTAAGCAGATGCGCTAACCACTACACCACAGAGGTCATCATCATCATCATCGTCATCGTCAATAATAAACATTATGTAAATAATGAGTACCTACTGGCTTCATAAATGTATGTATACATCGTTGTATACAGTATACATATAAGTCTATATAGACTTCGATGCATACTTGGAGCGTCCCTTACCAGCTCTCCCGGGGTTTGATCAATATACAGGGTGTCCCGTTATGAGTGGTCCAAACGTTAATTGGTGACGGGTTAAATTATCCTTTGTCTGACAAAAAAAAAAAAAACATGTCTATTATTATTTTAAGTAAAGTCATGTAATGAACTGCAATAAGTCGAAAAAATACGTTCACGTTCATCATCATCATCAACCCATTATGTCCCCACCGAGGGGCACGGGTCTCTTCCCTGAGGAAGGTATAGGCCATACTCCACCACGGGGGCCAAGTCCGGATTGGTGGAGGCTTGTAAGGCTAGTGGCTGGTCTTACTGTCAGAAGTTTTCAAGCCGCCCTATCGCCTCTGACTTGGCTTAACGACTGCCATCTATCGACGGCAGCCGGCACCAACTGCTTAACGTGCCTTGCGAAGCACGGAATCGCTCGGAAAATTGCCACTAGCGTTAGTCATAGATGGTGACCCATCCATGGACTAAACGCGCCGTATGTTGCTTAACATTAGTGATCGTTTAAGATCACTCAGGCAGTCTAGGCTACGAACGCGATATACGTTCACGTATTCTTTTATAATTGTTATGAAATCAATTCAGCCATCTGTGCAATTGTACATGTGCATGACTTGATTTATTAATTAATATAGCAATTAATATGATTTGGTTCGAAATCGTGACGATTGTTATATTGAAGCAATAAAAGACAAAACTGTTGCGAAATTGAAATTTTGTAATCGCGCAGTATGACTTGATTAAGGCTATTTGCAATATTTTAAATCTGCAGATCAGGATTAAATCCTGTCGAAATCCTTAAGTTTGCTATATCCATGAAGTATGGATTTGAACATTTAAGGCTATTGTACACCGGCATTGTGGCAAAAACCGTGCGGCATAGCGACATCTTGCGTCATGTGGCAGACTGTCGCAGCTTGTATCCAGGCACAATTGATTCTATGCGACATTTTTCGTGCGTCAACAGTTTGTAGATTATGTTTTTGTTTATATTTGTTTTGGAAAGTGAGAATTATTGGTCATGGAGTGGTGTAACGAAAAATATTTAGACTTGATACAGGATTTAAAAAAAAAGTGAAGTGTTATGGGATGTCCACAATTCAAATTGTAAAAATATTAGAGTGAAACGTGATGTTTTAGTAGGTCTTGCACAAATATGCAATTAAGATGAACAGAGTGTCAAAAAGAAAATAAAGCACCTCAGAACTTTGAAAATGATTCAGGCACGATGTTGCTTCGGCGTAAAATAGGCGGACGTATGCCACATTTGCCGCAAGTGCTTTCTATTTGTAGTATGCCACAAGGTGCCGCATGCCACAATGTGTAGCAAGCATGCGGCACTGTCGCACGTTGTTGACTCGGCGTAAACGAGCCTTTAGATGGTTGGTATAGTTGGTAAAGTTCGTGAGCGTAATAGTGGAGCCAAGTGGTTGGATTTCTCTAATGAATCTAAAAGGAATTAATTCTAGATGTCAGTGCCTAGATTCTGCTTATGCATTATAGTACGAGTACAATAAATATTGTATTATTATTATGTAGATATTTTGAGTTGTTTGTTTTTTTTTTCGGCAGTGTGTAGTCAAAGTAAACTCAAAGTCAAATATTTTATTCATAGTACAAATAGAATATTTACTTTATGAACGTCAAAGTTGATAAAGTAAAGAATATTCTAAGATAACAATGACAACTGTATGAACATGGCGATTTAGTTTCATTGCCCCTTCAACTCAACGCGAGCACGTGTATCTATAATAGGGAATGGATGAAAATATCAGAAGTGCTTGATATTTTTTTTTGGTGATAGGAATAACCTTCCTTAACGCGAGAAAAACGTTTCAATTTTTTTGGCCTCGTAGTTAATTTTTAAATATACTTAATATTTTTCCATTCGTAGTTCTGGGCTCAGTACGGCATATCAGACATATTCCTTGGTCCGCTACGTATGAAAAAAAAATCCACCTTGAAAAGCTGTCAATGTCACCACAGATTTTTTTTAAGCGTCAGTGGTATGGAATGTTATAATGCATTAACGGAATGGTGCAGAGTCAGCTTTTGACTGCGGTGGCCCATGTTATCAATCAATCAATACATCAAACTTTACAAGTTATCTTCAACAACAACTTCTTGAATAATCAAATTATACAAGATGTTGGAAAATAATAAGTAAATAAAAGAAAAGATTGCTGTAATACTAATAATGGAAAACAAAAAAACCCAAAAGAGTATTTCCCCCATAATGAACGAGTGGTTTCTGATTTCTGAGTGATCTTACTACGGGTTAGGGAGTTACTCGTCATTTTCCCTAATTCGTAAATTTCACTAATTGGTCACTTTCCCGATTCGTCAATTTCTTAATAAATCTTTAACTCGTCAATATCCTTAACTCTTTCATTTTCGCTAATTCGTCATTTTCCCTAAGTGGTCAAATCTAAAAATTTAGAAATTGTAAGCAATAAAATTTATAAGAGCGCCCTTTTCGTTATGAGTTACATGATTATTTATGATTTTAAAATAATACCTAATACGAAATTTTGAATAATTTTACATCTCTCGTATTATTATTCGGTAAGTAGGTCCTTATTACCCCTCCGTGTGGAGTTTCTGGTCTTCCATCGGACGCTTATCATCGTGCGCCTAAATATCTCGGGCTGCAATTGATGCCTTACAGCCCTTGGCTACTAATCTACTATTATTTCTAATAATAATGTATAATTCTTAAATGATTTGGTCATCGGTATTATATATTAGGCGCAAAATTTTGAATTAGTGCCACATGTTTCTAAGTCATCGCCACACAGAATCGCTCGTAGCCTGGACTGCCTGAGTGATCTTAAACGATCACTAAGGTTAAGCAACATATATATATATCCTCCTAGCCGTGTTCGGCCATAGCGACCGCATACAGGACTCTCATTTCTTTATGGTTGAGGGTTTCGCTGGTGTGCCCTCAGGTGACTGGTGTAGCCGATCTTGGCTCGGAAAGTGCGAGCACATTGGGCGCACGTCAAGACACCATTGACGTAGTTATATTGTATGGCCGCCGGTGGTCGGGCCTTTAGCTCGTCGCGCTTGGCATCTAAGTCGAGCAGTTTCCTCCTTTCAAACTCGTCCACACTGCCCTGCACTAGTAGTCTCCACGCTGGGCGATCTTCCGCTTTACGCTCCCACTGAGAGGGCTCAATGTTGCACCTTTTCATATGCCTCTTCTGAACATCCTTGTATCTAAGGAGCTGGCCGCCTTGTTTCCGATTGCCGTCCTTAAGTTCAGAGTAAAAGATGCGCTTCGCCACTCTCTCCTCAGCCATACGAGAGACATGTCCGCACCACCGCAGCTGTCGCCGCATAATGTAGGCCTCTATGCCGCAGACATTGGCACGTCGAAGAACTTCCGTGTTCCTGACACGGTCCGACCACTTTATGTTCATAATATCGCGGAGGCATCGAAGGTGGAATTTGTCAAGGGCACGAATGTGCTTTCGGTATAGGCACCATGTCTCTGACGAGTAGAGGAGGTTTGGGAGGACGACCGCCATGTAGACAGATATTTTTGTGCCCAGCTTGATGTCATGGGAGCTGAAGACCTTGCTGCGGAGTTTACCGAAAGCTGCAGAAGCAGCACCTATCCTCCCGTTTAGTTCAGGGTCAAGGTCGCACTTTGATGTTATAGTACTGCCCAAGTATTTGAATTTCTCCACTTGCTTCAGAACTTCCTTTCCGAGTTTGATAGTTAGCGGTTCTTCGTAGAGTGTGTTAGCCATCACTTCGGTTTTCTTCACACTGATTTTAAGACCAAACTTCTTACATGACTCGTCGAGGTTGGTCATTAGCCTTTGCAGATCTTCTTGGGTTTCAGCTACAAAACACAAGTCATCGGCATACATTATGTCTGTTATTGTGGCGTATGACACTTTGGTGTGGGCTTTCAGTCTAGCTAGGTTAAAAAGAGAGCCATCTGTGCGAAAACGGATTCTAACACCTTCCGAGATATGTTGCAGAGCATCACGGACTACAGCTGCAAAATACAAGGCAAACAGAGTGGGCGCGAGCACGCAGCCTTGTTTCACGCCGCAGCTTACAGGGAAGAACCCTGTTCGTTCACCATTGACTGACACAAAGCATTCCATGTCATCGTGCAGGAGTCTAATCAGTCTGACAATTTTCTCAGTGCATCCGACCTTCTCCAGAATCTTCCAAAGGGCTTCACGAGGCACACTGTCAAAAGCTTTCTCTAGGTCAACAAAACAGAGATACAGATTTTGACTCTGTTCTCTGCTTTTTTCCTGTATTTGACGAACGGAAAAGATAGCTTCACAAGTTCCTCGATCTGGTCGGAATCCGAACTGGGTTTCTGGTAGAATCCTCTCCGAGAGGGTCATCAGTCGGTTCAGTAGTGTTCGGGCAAACACTTTACCAGGAACAGAGAGGAGTGTTATGCCACGGTACGAATTGCAGTCAGAACGGTCGCCTTTATTCTTGTATAGCGAGCAGATGCGAGAGACTCTAAAGTCTGCTGGTACAAGTTCTTCATCCCACATTCTATCTAATTTAGAATTTAATTAAGAAATAATTTTTCTATCAACTTCAATGTCACTCTCACGTAACGAAACGAATAATTAATATAAACAATAAACTGGTTTCTGAATTGAAAATTTCGCTCTTAATTGTAGTGCTGTCTCATCAAATTTCTATGAAAAGAGCATGACAGAACTTTACTTAAGTATTTATTCAGTGAAATTTCCAATTCGAAAAGCGGCCCTTATACTCTTATTTCCTTTAGGTTTTGCGATGACAGTTCTTGTGCATATCACGACCTTTCCAGAAGCTTCCAGCTTCCAGAAGGTTCTCGTTGCGCTGGATTACTATTCAATGCAACGGCTTGGAGCCACGTCTTCAAGACTATCTGTTAACGAAGGATATTAGCACACTGTCTAATTGCTGAATAGCGCTTCGCTTGGAATACTAAAGGGAGACTGGGAGTTAGAATACACTGCATCCGCACAAACGTGAAGTTAGTTCACCGACTTAAATTTCAGTGACTCTTGAGACGTTTTAATTTTTTTATTACGATGTCCTCTAAGCTCGTTTCCAGCAAGAAGAAAGAAAAACCTACGATATTTTAACAAGCTAATCTAGTAGTAGGTTTCTATGTAATCTATCTAATCAGCCCGTAAATTGAGCCCACTGTTGGGCATAGACCTCTTCTCTTCCACGCCAACCCATCCAGTCCAGTGCTAGTCGGTAGTAGGTTTAGTGGGCTAGTAGTAGGTTTGTGACAGATTTATTTAAATTATTATATATTTAAAAAAAAAACTAATAAACTCGGTAAAACGTGGGCCCAGTTCTAGTGATTGGTGCCTCTGCCTACCCCCTCGGGGATAGCGGGCGTGAGTTTATTTATTTATTTTTTATTTTATTTTATTTTTTTATGTATTTATTTACCCAATCTTATTATTTACGCAATCCTGAAATTACTTGGTAAGTATGTGAAGAGCTTACAAAAGTTGCAGTTTGTAAATGGTTGTCTTATTTATTAACTATTTTAAGATAAGACACTATATGATGTATGGAGATAATTCTTAGCATGTTTCTACTATGAAAAAAATAACATCCGATTATTAATTACCAAGTTTCGTCTTCACGTTTATATTAAAGAAGTGTTTTCAAATTATATTAAGAACACAGTTTCTACACTGGCCACTATATAGCGTGACCAAACTCTGTGTGAAGTGAGCAAATGCATTGAGGCTTTTATTTTAACTAGCTGTTGCCCGCGACTACGTCCGCGTGGGCTTTAGTTGAGTAAAGTGTTTGCAAATAAGATAGGGATACTTTTAGCGCATGCAAAAGAGCTTTCATACCAACTTCGCAACACCCTCTTACCCCATTAAGGGATGATTTTCGAAAAACTACTTTACACATCTTTCATGTCTTTCAATGAAGGACCTTCATGCTGAATTTCATTCGAATAACTTCAAAAACGGCAAAGTTTCATACTAACTTTACACCTCCCCTTTTTTCCCTTAAGGGATGATTTTCGAAAAACTATTTTACATGTTTTTCATAACTTTTAATGAAGGACTTTTAAATTGAATCTCATTCGAATAACTTCAACAGCGGCAAAGTTTCATACTAAATTTGAACCCCCATTTTACCCCCTTAGGGGATGAATTTCGAAAAATCCTGTCTTAGTGCTCCCCTATGTTACAAAAGGAACCCCTGTGCAAAATTTCAAGTTTCTAACTCTTATAGTTTAGGCCCTGCGTTGATATGTCAGTCAGTCAGCTTCTCCTTTTATATTATACTAGCTTTCGCCCGCGACTCCGTCCGCGTGGGCTTTAGTTCAAAATTTTGCAACCTCGTTCACTCCCGTAACTCCCGTTAAGGGTTAAATTTAGAAAAACGGCGAACCACGTGTTCAATCAATTGTGTTACAGAGTATTTATTTTAAGTTTCAAGAAAATCAGACATAATTTTTTATGCCTCCCATACAAATTTTGGCAACCCTTTCCGCCCCCTTAGGGGTTGAATTTCAAAAAATCCGGTCTTATTCCTTTCCTACATTATATACAGATCCTCTGTGCAAAATTTCAGCTTCCAGGTCAAACGGCTTGGGCTGGGCGTTGATGAGTGAATGAATCAGTCAGTCAGGACTTTGAATTTTATATATATAGATAGATGAATATTACGAGACGGTGAAAAGCAAGCTTCAGTGTAAAAGACAATGAATAATAGAGCGGGACGGTTACAGTGCATAAAGACTCTTTAAAACAAGTTAGTGCCATGAATTCTAAATTTTAAAATGAATCGATGAATCGCGTATTCATTTGGTGTGGTCAATTTTGTTTATTTAGAAGAGTGAAAATTCAATTTTGTTCGACTCATAAAAATAGGGGTGATTTTTTTTCACATTTAAGTCGGTTCGATTCCCCGACGAAGCAAGTAATTTTTAGAATATCTTTAAATGCAGTATTACTAACTTTTAAAAATAATATAAAGTCATTCAGCAAAATATCCTATATACGATATCAAAGGTACTTTTCCCTCATGTCTCATTGTCTCAGGACACACAGTATTTGGTGGAAAATAAGCTTCAGAAGAGTCTAATTAGAGACTTAGACGACACGCTATGAGTTTTCTTTCTCTCATATTATCATCCACGCCTACCTGTTTTATATGGTTACTCTACTCTATTAGATTAAATATTTATCTGTAACTCAGTTTATTTTTATTTCATTTTTAATTTTATCTTTATTATTAAGAAACAGTGGGACGCACGAGACGCTACGTAGAAAAAAAGAAAGAAACAGTAATTTAAATGCTAATATCAATCATCATCAGCCCACCGATGCCCAATGCTGGGTATAGGCCTTTTTCCAGAAATGCCATTTCACACGGTCTCTCGGTAAGTTACGACATGCAACTTATAGCATCGATTACAAAGACTTCCGAACTCTCCCCTTCTTTGATTGAGAAGGGTCTCGACCTTACATCTGAGAACTCTAATTAGTTACGTTAGTGGCGAATTTGCAACAAAAATACAAAAATTCACCTGCTGTTGTATGTAACACAATTTACACGCCTTTGTCTCGCTAAGCCTGACAAAAAGTGTCGTTCCCGCAAATCTGTCGAATAAAACCGGGATACAAAGGGAACAATTTGACAACTTTTAAGCCCACTCGCGGCGCTAGTTCAGCGGAAAATCCAGAAAAACTGGAGGAATAGGTCTTGGCACATTACACTGGTACTGCCACGACACAGCTGCGACTCGAATTTAGGCTACCGCTAGCCGTCAGCACGTTAAAGGCATAGCCCACTTACACGACTCTGCTACCACCCGGCAAAAATAATATTATTCAAATATGGGCTTTAAATATTGCTGTTGAGATATATAATAAATTATGTAGATAAATATAAATTAGCTGACAGCTGATAGCGAGTTGTCTGCTGTCATTGATGCCAATGTAAAATATATCTAAAGAGCAATATTTAAAGCCCATAATTTGAATGAAATTATTTTTGCCGGGTGGGAGCAGTGTCGTGTAAGTGGGCTATGACCTTAACCCCTCAAGCCCCGAGAGCCCGCCGGCGGGTCCGATGCAAACTACGGCGCATTCCGTTAAACCCCGTAGACCGACCAGCGGGTCGGCCTTGCGACTGCATTTTGAAGCTACTATAGACCACAGTAGTATGAACATGTTTTATTCTTTGAAAACTGTAATAATTTTCAAATGTTACTCTGCGAATAACTAACTTAGCTGTGAAAGAAAAAGTGTTCTAGACCTGAGGGGTTAAGAGGTTCCAGGGAGTTACACTAGCGCTACAGAGGAATAAACGACATTTTTAAAAACAAAGGGGTTTGAACATTTTGGCAAACTGGGTTAGCCGCCATTTTGATATTTTTTCAAAATAGCGGCGCACAATAATACCTATGTACATCAACTGGGGACACTTCTACAAACATAAAAATACTAAGGTCAATTTATTATGTCCGAAAAGGCCACGTTGCAGAGTTAATTGCAGAAAAAAAAATTTGAAAAAACTGTTCTTTTTCTGCAAATAACGCTGCAACGTGACGTTTTCGCACAAAGTGACCTTTGTATTTTTTTGTTTGTATGAGTGTCCCCAGTCGATGTACATAGGTATTATTGTGCGCCGCCCTTGTGAAAATAAATCAAAATGGCCGCTGACCCAGTGCCAGTCATCCAACAAAAATGTTCAAACCCCTTTGCGAAAATTGTCTGTACTATCTCTCAATTATGTCAATAGCGATTTTTTGGACCCACGATAGCATTTGAATCATAGATGGTCGCTTTTGGCGTTAATGGTATTTAGGCCTAGGTTTTTAGCCTTAGGCTGACGGCCATTTATCTATGTAGATACATGGATACTATTACAGTCATGAGTCCTAAAAATAAATTATTAACACGGCTGAAAGATTATACATACAGTCTGTTAGCTTTTAGAATATACCTTTGCTAGTATCGGATAGAATACAATTATTTCAATAAGGTAAGGTTTATTTTATATTGTTATTTATAACTTTTCAGAATAGTGAAGAAAAGTTTTATACAGAGGAAATAGTGTTACACTCGTGTGCTTTCGGCGAAAACCGAAGTCTACTCTAGAGCCCGAGGTATATTCTGAAAGCTAACAGACTACACTTTTGGCAAAATCCATCTGTAAAAAAAGATGTGATTTTCAAATCTTTAAAGAAAGATGGGTTGAGATAGGTCAGCGTGCGCTCACCGTAATGAATTCAATTTAATTCAAATATTTTTATTCATAATTCAAATAGAGTATTTACTTTATGAACGTCAATGTTGTTAGTTTCACAATTAATAGATTACATGGAGAAGAAACTAACAAAGAAACTCCACATTTATTCTTTTCAAAACAGTTTTAGCCTAAAATTACAAATTAAAAAAAAAAGTACTCTTGGATGTGTTGAACACTAGACACATTTACCCTCTGATTAATATTAAACTACTATTTAATGCCAGGCATCCTTGTCTTCTAAATAATCGTTGACTTTATAATAAGTTTTTTTGCAAAGAGTGTGCTTAACACAATTTTTAAACTGCGATGGAGGTAACTCTAACAATATATCTTGGGGTATCTTGTTGTAGAACCTTATACAGTGCCCCATAAAGGACGTATTAACTTTTCCAAGTCTAAATCGTGGAAATGACAATTTATGTTTGTTCCTAGTATTAACGTTATGATGGCTATCAATTGTTTCGAAGTCTTTAATATTTTTCCTAACATACATCATATTTAACGTACATAATGATTTGAATAATGTGGTTCATTTCTGGTTTGCAGCCGCGCGGGAGAGGTAATGTGCTACGACCTTTAGTCTGGAATAGATACGAAACAGATGGAAAACAAACGAGTCTTATTGCCTACTTTACGTGAGAGCGATCTAGTTTTTCCAAAGTAGATTGTTCCAAGAAAAGGAGAAGTACAATTGACGTAAGAGCGTCTTAATAACACGAGGTAACAAAATATATTTTAGCTGTTGTTCTTCTTATGGCTGCTACACACTATGCCGGCGGCACGGCCGGCGGGTTTTTGCCGCGCGGGTATGCCGCCGGCACTTGCCGCTGGCTGCCGCAGAGCGTCATTGTCTCTGTGGCATCATTTCCAAGTTGTTAGCCGGGTAGACCATGTTGTACGGTTTGTATTCCTAGTTCTTATCAATGGACAACGAAGCTGGTGACATCGCCATCGCGGCCTTAGTTTTAATTAGCCAAAGATTCAAAAAACAGGAGATTTTGAGCGGGAGCTGCCACGGCTCACGAAGAAACCCGCCGCCAGCCGGCGGCTCGGCTTTTGCGGCATTGCCGGCGTCATGGCTGGCGGTGTGTAGGAGCCTTTAGGCGATTCGCGCACTGCCCCGCACCACGCTGCATGTTGCGTGTCGCCGCACCTACGCGCGTACTTGCGGGAGTGCAGATCTGCATCATCGTGCGGGTTTTTCACGCACTCACGCGCTACGCTAGTTGCGTTTTATGTATTCACTCGACATTGACTCATTTCATTCAAAGCACACGTCATGCCCTTCCAAAATCACGCACGACGCTGTGTGGCTCTGTGTGCCATACCTTGCGTCTCGCTCGACCCGCACCCACGCGCGGGGTGCATGCTTCTGCGCTTGTAGGCGCGTGATCTGCACGAACGCGCGTGGATGCATTTTCTGTGTGTTGGACTGTGTGTGTTTTCTATACAACCGGAGATACTTTCAAACAACGTAAGAACACGCACTCACGCGCTACGCTGCGTGATGCGGGACAGTGTGTTAATCGCCACAGCGTTGTATTTTTTTTAAAACAGTGGATATTTTAGCGTGCAATAAAAATTACAAGAATAACATCCACACAATACCCACTGCTATGGTACCAGACAAGGACATCACAAACATGTGAATACACCCAGGCTGAGGCCAAAACTTACGGCGGCCGGCGGCCTCTTCGGGAATCGTACCCAGGACCTTCTGCGCGGTAACCAGACTTGATACCGTTGATGGTATACAACGTCTGTTTTTTTTCGATTTAGATGTTTTCCCAGATAAAGTTGTTAGGTATTAACTTTATTCCGGATACCTACCTACACTTACTTGACTTTTTTGTCGGAAGAGTCCGACCAGGCAAAAATTTAAGTGAGTGTATCCAGAATAAAGCTGAAAATGTGCTTACGAAAGGTTTTGATAAAGTTGTTCCTGTGCAGAGCAACATATTGGCCCCCCTCCCCCATTTTGATCCCCTCTCCCCATTTTGACCCCCCCCCCCCCCCGTATTGGCCCCCTGGACAAACGCGGGGCTTCGCATAATACGGTGTTTTTTTTCGCTTCCCTATAAAACTGCACCTCCTCAGAGCCGTGCTAGACTTTTAAGTAAATGCTTACTTAAATTATTACAGACCGTTTAGCAAAGTGCATAGTTAATATGGGAAAGTTGGAGAGTTACTCTAACGTAGACTGAAAGTACCTGCGTTACTGATATATCAGAGAGGAAGAAAGACGGGATTGGGTAATGTCTCTTACGGTACGTCTTATTATCTCAGTATTTTGAAATGCTTTTAAATTCGCAGTTAGTATTTTCGGTGAGATTTGATGTGTACTTTTTAGAGTAGTCAAACTTTCGTAAGCACTACACATTTATCCCTGATACAAGTGTATCAAGTAAACTAAGTACTTGATTTTTCGTCGGAAGACGCTCCCAGAGCGGAAACTGGTCGGAATCTTCCGACTGTATCTGAAATACTGTGCAGTTAATACCTAGTACCTGGGTGACCGAGCTTTGCTCGGTACTTTTTTTGTAATATAAAATTAAAATAATCCTTTTCCAACAAAAAAAGAACTTTGACTCGAACCGGGTGTCTTGAAATCGGCCCGAAACGGGTCGCCCGTTTTCCCGTCAGAACTATCCCAACCTTGCAGATAGACGCGAAATTTACCTCTGTATGTTATTATAGCAAATTTCAATTGCCTTAAAACACGGATAAAAAAACGTTTTCTAAAAATGTAACCTAGTTAGATCAATTAAACGCCCCCGAAAGCATCTACCTACAAAATTTCGTGAAAATCGTTGGAGCCGTTTCCGAGATTCTGATTATATATAAATATATATACAAAAATTGCTCGTGTAAAGAGATTAGATTAGAGAAATAAGGTTTTTTTATTTGCAATCAAATTTTTCCGACTAACAAACTTAGTAAACACGGGCTAGTTTGTTACGAGTATTGGCCCAAAAGAAAGTGCCTATAATTCCTGCCGGCACAGTCTCCATTCGGAAAGCGTTGCCAAAAAGATGAACGAATGATGTTAAAAGATGAACATTCAAAGCTTTCTAGATTCGGTTGTACGGCAGCGATCGGCATTCAATAGTCACTCAATTTCGCATCGAAAATATCGAGTCGGTACACGCGCTCCTATCGGGATATTCTCGGTTGAATAATTCCGAGCCGGTTATCTGTGACGAGGAGCTGCTAATGTCAGGAGATCAAATCAATAAATCGAAAATTATCAATCAACAATTATTTCGCTTGTAGCCCCAGCTGCCTGAGTGATATTAAACGATTACGAATGTTAAGCAACATAGGGCGCGTTCAGTGCATGGATGGATGAACGTCTATGACTAACGCCAGTGGAATTTTTACAAGCGGTTTCGTGCTTCGCAAGGCACGTTAAGCAGTTGGTGCTGGCTGCTGTCAATAGATGGCAGTCATTAACTCAAGTCTTAGAGCGGCTTGAAAACTTCTGACAGGAAGACCAGCCACTAGTCTTACAAGCCTCCACCAATCCGGACTAGGCCCCCGTGGTGGAGTATGGCCTATACCTTCCTCAGGGAAGAGACCCGTGCCCCTCAGTGGGGACATAATGGGCTGATGATGAAAAAAAATATTTCAACATCAAGTCTGCTAGTCAAATGTTAATTTGAATAAAATTTGAGTAAAAAAATACTCAAATCTAGTTGTGTCAACAATGCAGATTCAGCCTCACTTTCCGCGAAATTACATTGACCACTCACTCATTCGATTTTCCTCATTCATTCTGTGACTCGGTCAATCGTTCTTCTTTTTGCTTAAGCTGTGGCAGCAAGTCGTACTTTTCTTGTTTAACAGAGATGCGGTAATTCTCAGGTGAATTTCAGGCAGAAAGGGAACTAGATGAAGGGTGCTAACCTCGTAACCTCGCTAAGCTAGCCATCTTTATAAAATACTTAATGGCCTTTCTACCAAGATCATATCAGTGCAATAAACTTGCTATGCCAAAATATAATGCTGAGTAGGAAAATAACAATGTTGCGGCCAGCCACACGGACTAGAGGTGCGCGAAACGCTTCAATGAAAAGAAAAGAATGATTTGTTAATTTCCTTAACTGAACTACTTCACTCTATTAGTTCATAGTTCACTAATAGTCCACTTCATAGTGCATAGCTCATTCATAGTTCAGAGTTCATTCATAGTTCGTTGTTCATTCATAGCTCATAGCTGATTCATAGTTCATAGATAATTTATTGCTCATAGCTCTTTCGTAGTTCACAGCTCAGTAGTTTTTTCAAGTATCTTTTGACTCACGATGGATGTGGATGTAGATGTATCCAACATAATAGAATGTGTCGTAAGTGCCCTTTTTAGGACTGCGAGCGCAAGACGAGAACGACATCAAACTGGCGAGACACATGAGTTACAGAATTTTGGTTCTTAGTTTGGTAGATATAAGAATGTTTCTTGAAGAATGAAGTACTACGTGGACTATTAGAGTGAATGAGATATGTTAAAGTTTGTAGTGAATTAATGAATGAATGAATGGTTTCACAAAACGAATGCATTCATTCGCGAACTACACACCTCTGACACGGACTGCATCCAGCCTGTGCCCTATTTCTCGTACACTTGATAATCTATTGTTAACAGCTGTCAGTCGGCCAAAGTGCGTACAAAAACAACCAAGTGCGAGTCGGCCGCGCGCACAAAGGGTTCCGTACCATTATCTATACGACGCGACGGATGGACGGACGGACAGGCAGATAGACAGGGGAGTCTTACCCTCAGTTTCTGAAAGTGTGTTCAAATGTAACAAGAGATTAATCTAAGATTAATTCAAAATACCGGCACGTAA
This sequence comes from Yponomeuta plumbellus, assembly GCA_947310845.1. Lineage (NCBI taxonomy): Eukaryota > Metazoa > Arthropoda > Insecta > Lepidoptera > Yponomeutidae > Yponomeuta > Yponomeuta plumbellus. The sequence goes on from OX371206.1 coordinate 6,658,338, forward strand.
TTGGCTGAAATTAGCTTGACGTGAGATTAACACGACATTAACATTAGAATGCTCTTATAGAAACCGAGCGTTAGTAATATGGTCGCGTTTTTAGCCTTGGGTACGGAACTCTAAAAAATGATAGCTGGGGGTAAGTTACTGTTTCATTGAATAACTGATCGAATGATGTTACCTAGCTATTTATTCTTCTGTTTGAACCCTTCCCTATTCAATGCAGCCCCTTTTTCAGATTAAACACTGGCCTATATGTATCTTTGTGTCTATGTGTCTTTGGACGTTGTGTTTCTTCATCCGAGCCTTTTTTTACTACTTTCATTATGGTCCGCAGGAACTGTTATCTTTTAATTTACAACACCTGGCCCAATTCCCACTCTGTTACAACAGTATGCTGAGTTGGGCCTAGGGATACTCGACAACAGCGACACTAGACACAAATGTCGACACCTGTGTCGGTAGCGTCTAGATGGTAAGCAATTTTTTGTGTCGACATTTGTGTAAACATCTAATGTACCGGTTCAAGTGTATTGACTGTCTACACGAATCGATTTCTCCACGGCTGCGACACGGACACTGAGCGCACACTAGGCGACACGCGACAGCGACACTTCGGCGACTAGACGTGACGACAGGCTACGGCCGTCAATTTTCATATATTTTGTTCGAATCTCCGCACACTTGGCGTCAGAGTCACGGAGTCGCGATGACAAGACGCCAGAAGCAAATGACAACGTCGCGTCTGACGCGGCGACTATACGCGCCGACAAGTCGCCCTGTTTGCGATGGCTCTATCTGCAACTAAGTGTCGCGGCAGAGGACACTCATAGACAGTCGATGTATACACTGAGTGTCTAGTATCAGGTGTCGTCATGTATTTACACCTTTAAACATTTCTGACACTTTTTTTTGTTGGTCTTTTTAATTTCTCTCTCCCTCTCTAATTTAGTAATTTTTCGCTGCTCTTTAGTGTTAAAAAGGGTACATAGTATCCCTTCCAATCGGCTATGCCTATGGACTTCGACGTTGGTAACTTATTGTACTTGGTTAACACCACACCAATTAATACACTTAGTAGTCCTTCATAAAGTCTGTTCGCTATCATAGTGTCACTTTACTATTTACCGCCTCGGCATGAGGAAGCCGACGCGGCGCAAACACGCCAGTGAATTTGGCTCGCAGCTCGTCTCATTCTACTATTATGTAGATCACGCAATTTAAGAAAGTAAATCAATGAGTATTTTAGAATGGATTTATAACGAAATGATCCTGCATCACTTAGGTAGGTACCTTTCCTAAATACCGGTGGAGATGAATATTCTGAGGACACCTCGGGTGATGAAGAGTAGTGTTTTATTTTGTGCTTCATTAGGTATATTGTGTACCATGTTTTTTTTTCTATTCAAAGTATTTTGACCGTCTAAGTTGTATTATTGAAATAAATGTTTTTTTACTAAAACCAAGATTGCCTTCGTGTGTACCGACACTATCTAAGTGAACGGACTTTATTTGCTGTAATCCTACATGCCTTACGCTTAGATTCTGGTTGCAAATTGCTCGCTGTACTTTGACAAAATTAAAAAAAAAACTCACGCCCGTTATCCCTGAGGGGTTAGGCAGCGGCACCATTCACTAAGACTGTTTCCAGAATGAAGATAATAATGTCAAGCGCTTACGAAAGTTTCAGTTAAAAAAAATCCAATCGTCTTATTGACAACGTCCTACACTATTTTATATCGCAAACTTAGGTTTTCAAATTAATTTATTTCATATTTAAGCCTCTAGACTGACGGTCATGTAACATAATACAAAGAATTGTCAGGGGGGGGTACCTTCGGGGATAACGGGCGTCAGATTATTATTTTTTTATTCCGGATACACTTACTTAACTTTTGACGCGTGCTCGGCCGCAGCCAAAGACGAGCAACCGACGACGCTAGCTCCGTCTCTGCTCACCATGATTTAGCTCTACGAATCAGAGCAAAACCTGGTCGGACTCTTCCGACAAAAAATCAAGTGAGCGTGTCCGGAATAAAGTTAATAACGATTGGAATCCTTTAGGTTAACGTGCAGAACATAACAACATAACATTTACATACAGGCACATACATTGCTTCTGGTCCCACACTAGGATACCCTGTGTCGTGGGAACCAGAAACAGCGACGTCACAAACATGTAAACATCCAAGACCTGGGCTTATTTTTTTTGTCCCTAGCTGGGATTCGAACCCGGGACCTCTTGCATGGTAGTCAGATGCGCTAACCGCTGCGTCATAGAGGTCGTCAAAGATTGCTGGATTTGCGTCGGTTGCTTACTCCAGGCAAGCACCAAACTCAGCTTATTGTGAAGTATGAATCGAAATATCGCATGGACGTTGGACGGAGCTGCGTGCTACGCACGGCTACTGCCAGGGAGTTGTTACTAGTTTCTCTTTTTTTAGGATACCGTACCCAAAGCGTAAAACGGCTGTATTTAAACGGCGTATTACTGAAACTCCGCTGTCCATCCGTCTGTCACCCACCAGGCTGAAACTCATGAGCCGTGATAGTTAGACAGTTGAATTTTTCACAGATTAAGTATTTCTGTTCCCGCTATAACAACAAATACTAAAAAAATAACATAAAATATTTAAGTTTATTTAAAAACGTAATTTTTTTTGCTCGTTATTGATAACGGCAACAGGTAGAATATATTGACAGAATATTTAGTTAAATATATTGTATAAAATAATTATATTGAAATAAAATAAATATTTAAGGGCGCCCATACAACAGACAGACATAATATTTTTCCCGTTTTTGTAGATACTGGTACGGAACCCTTCGTGCACGATTCCGATTCGCACTTGGACGTTTTTTTGTAAACTTCGCCTAGACTCCAATAATCGCCGATACTCGGCCTTCTACACGTCGATTGGTTCGCATTGCATAGCGGCGGTGCCTAGTGGGTAGAACAATGGACTCGGAAGCGGGAGACCCAGGTACGATTCCCAGTGAGGGCATGCACTAATCAGAAATCAGAAATTTATTTCAACGTAAAGAATTTACATTCTGTTTGTTGAATGTCAATGTACATAAGCTTACGAGTATGTATAATGTTAGCCGCTGCCTTGGGGCCGTGTGTAGTGGAGAAAAAGGCATCGAAAAAAAACTACACTCTGACCATCTTTTCTCAAATCACCTTAGCTAATGCAAATTAGGTATGAATGTTCATCTACGAAGTACCTCAATACCCACGAGTGCAATCAATACTTGCAAAGTCAAACGTTATTTAATATTCTTAAAAGGTAATAAAAGGTAATGACTTTGTTTTCTAAGTTATATTGTACATTTGTGAAGTAATAGTAGCAATACTTTCCTCTGAAGGAAAATATCGTGAGGTAACCCGAGTGTCTGAGCTATTCAATAACTCAGCGCTTGAATTTTTTAATTTAAATTAAATGTAATTAATATATTTGCACACCAACCGGTAGACCATGAAGGATCTTAAATATATTTTAATAACTTAATGTGCCTATGTTCTGGCAAATAAACAGTTTTTACTTTACTTTACTTTACTTTGAAATTGTCAATCCCTGGAGGGCACGTGTGGTGATTAAAGCCCATACTCTCTCTCTCTCTCTCTCTTAGAGAAGGCCTGTACCCAACAGTGGGACGTATTTAAGCTGCGTAGGTATATTTAATAAGTACAATGCAAAATCACCACAATTTAGTGGTGATTTGCATTGTACTTGACTAACATCAAAGCGGTAAATATTTTTCTCAAACATGCTTGGAAATTTGAGCATTATTTCGACAGCCTTCTTCGAGATAAATTGAAATTGCTGTATTGGCCAATTACACGCGAGCAGCGGCCGGAAAAAGTTCTATGAAAATTCATAACTGTCGTGTTTAGCGGCCAAATAAATTACATACTAAACTCATATCTGTCGTGTTATTTAAAAATGGAACGATCTTTTACTCCGAACAATGACAACCAAGGAGGTAACTTATCAGAGGTTTTATTTAAATTTCGAACTGGCTTGCGATAGAAAGCTGGATATACCTACCTATTGAAAAAAAAAGAACACTTTAACGCGGCAAAAAATATTTCAAATAAAAAGTTCTGCCTTCCTTAGTACTACTTAGTTTTAATTTCCTATCATTATGTGAGAAAAATCATATTATACAAGCCTTGACCACAACTAGGCATTGATGGACTCACGTATGTGTGCCTCGGCTTCGCCTCGGTCCACATTTCCACGTTCGTCCATCAATGCCTCTTTTGCTGGCCGCTGCAGTAATGTACTATTGCAGTACAGCTTTTGGTAATTTGAACGTGAAAGTCAAACTTGGTTTCCATCCGTTCCGTTCCAAACAAGAGTAAGCCCGAAATGACTCCGCACCTACATATTGATATCGATTTTCCTGTGGGTTGTCAATAAAGCTCAGAGGTTGAGGCAAAAATTTAACGTCTATACTATGGTACAGTACTAATACTGAAATCGAAATTCCCCAAAAATGAGGCATATCAATATATAAAACACCTAATATTGGCTTGCATTACATAAACTCATGATTCTGTGAGGCGTAAGAGGTAATACCAAGATCTCTACCTAGGAGATACATTAGCAAAGGGCAAGATAAAAAATACCCGAAACCGCCACTCGTGCAACGACTATTGATGTTAATAAAGCGAAAGCGGCTTGTCATTCACAAAAAGATACGATGAACTTTTATGAAAGTATCGTATGTTTTTGATTTATCTTGTAGTGATAATAAATGACTCTTCTTTCGTACTTTTTCATAAAAAAATATCTAAAGTTACAATATCGTTTGATATATTTTTGTTTTTATTTCGAAGTTGTTTAAAGTCTTCTTTTTCTATTTCAAAGTTGTTCTCGTAGTGAAAGTAGTTCGCATTTATGAGTACATACACACTGCGTCATATAGACTTTCTAAGATAAACCTACACTCATATGTTATACGTTGAATCCGTAGAATTGAGTCAAACGTACGTTGATAGCGAAAAAAAAAGACAATTTAAGTTTCTTGCTCAGTCAGTAATTTTCAGGCCTATTGAACGTGCCGCGTGGGCCCGAATTTGGCCCCTACTTAGGTTTTATGACGTGGCTCTATTTTATCATCATTCAGCCACAAGAAGTCCACTGCTGGACATAGGCCTCCTCCATGGATTTCCAAAAAGACCGGTTAGAAGCGGCTTGCATCCAGCGTCTTCCTGCCACTTGGATGAGATCGTCTGTCCATCTCGTGGCTGGTCGTCCTACGCTGCGCTTGCCGATGTGTGGTCTCCATTCCAGAACTTTTTGGCCCCATAGGCCATCAGTTCTGCGTGCTCTGTGCCCCGCCCACTGCCACTTCAACTTACTCATCCGGTGGGCTATGTCGACGACTTTCGTTTGTCTACGGACCTCATCATTTCTCTATTTTATAGAATTATAAAATCATGATTAAGGCTTTTTGACTGATTTCTGAAAACCATCTCATATTTTTTGTTGGTTGAACACGTTGGAGTCCTCAGAAAGAGGTAATTTGAAATTCTGGGCAATATGGCGTCGCACAGGAATTATGACGTCACTTGCCAGTAAACCGACCAATGAACGTTATTTTTATTTTATTTATTATTTATGTTGTGTTTTTTTTACAAATAATAATTGTTTTTTAGTTAAAATACCTAAAAGCGGTTTTAAGATTCATAATTTATACGAAGACGTATAAATAATAACAGCACGTTATAAATAAAAAAATGCAGCTTCCAGCTACGTCCCAGTGTAGGGCACACCGTACAAGCCTTTTCTCAGAGAGAAATAACGTCTGTAAAATCAAGCACTTGCGTTGTGGTACCAATTAAATGTCGATGTGGTTGCGTTGTCGCCAGTAGTTGCGATGCGGTTACGTCGTGTGCAGACACAGTACGACTCCGGCATTCATAAGTTGCGTTGTGGTTGGGATGTGATTGCGATGTGGTTGAGATATGGTCGCGATGTGGCCACACGTAGCCACGACACACGCGGTCGATGACGACTGCAAAATGTGGTTCGTGTGAATAGTCCGAATAGGTGTGGTTGACGTGTGGTTGTGGTGTGGTTGTGGTACGTATGAAAAGGCCCTAAGTGTATCCGGATAATACCTATAGTTTAGTATGTGTAGTCTTTACGAAAGTTTCACTTAAAAAACTTTTGTGCTTATTTACCAAGGCCGACGTTTCAATTCCACATCTTCTGCCTCGCGGAATCTTCCACCACCCAGACTGAGTAGACCCCCGAGCTCGGTAAAAAAGTTAAACTCTCCGGGCGTGTGTCAGAAACGATGATTGTTTCCAAACTCGTACTGGCTTCGGAAAGTTCTTTGCAAGGGATTTCGCCGCAGTGATTTGTGACAGTCACGTCTCTATTATTATGCAGAGTTGGGGTCAAAATGCTGCGAAATTTTGTCGAGTTTTGCTTTATGTGAACCGATTGGAGAGTCTGCGGGTTTCCTTAAGGATCCTTACAACCTTATTGGATCACTTGACCCTATAAGGGTTCCGTATTTTTAATTTCGAGGTACGGGACCCTAGAAATAGTTAATTCCATTACAAATAAAAGTCATGGTCGCACACCATAAGTGATTCAACATGTTCAACATGTCCGACTTTATTCATCTTGGGTATGGTCGGATATAATCAACTGGAAGTTAGACGCGAGTTGTCCTTAGCAACGTATTTATTTAAGGTCCTACGGGGAACATTTTCAAGACGTTTCTGGATTGCGTAGGGGTTTACTCAAATACAAATACTGTGGGACTGAGGGACGTATTTCAGGGCTTGGAACCTAGATAGAGCTAGCAGTTATTTTGCGTTATAGGTACTGCGTTGAGAGCATTTTTTATTAATCCACTTGTCTGTGTGATGTGACGCATGTGATAAATGAGTGATGCCATTTATGTAATGTCCAATCTTGAGAAGTAGAGGGTTGAAAATTGTTTGAAAATATGAGGTGTTTGATATGTGTCTAGCTGATGATGATGATGATGAGGTAATTGCTGGGAAAAGAATAATTGCTGGTATACGTATTTACCAGTATGACCGGCAATATAGGTAGGTCTTAGGAAATTTTATAAGTAAGGACGCTGATGCATTGTTACTATACAGATCAATGATTATTATGATGTGATGACGATTATTATATCCATTAAATAGACTTACATTACTTTACGTACCTAAATTCTAGCTTGTATCCCAGAAGGGTAGGCAGAGGCCAGGGTTGCCATTTGCTACAATCCAGACATGCAACCTATTTACAGTAAGCCACAGTAAGGCATTGACCTTCTCTCAAAGAGTCTGAGAATATGGCTTTAATCACTATGCGTGACCACCGTGGTCTGGAGATTTCAAGCGCTGAGTTATGTCAATACCTTAGACACTCAGGTTTCCTCACGATGTTTTCCTTCAAAACTTAGAAATCAAAATTAAAAAAAACTCACGCCCGTTATCCCCGAGGGGTTAGGCAGAGGCACCAATCACTAGAACTGGGCCCACGTTTTGCCGAGTTTATTAGGTCCCAAACGTGACAAGTGGCAATGGCAAGCCTGTCGCGAACGGTGTTGCTGTACAAACAAACAAATAAATATATTTATGGAAAACAAAGATAAATACAATGTACGGAAGATAACACGTAAACTTTTTTGGACCAAACGAAAACTATTCTTAATGCTGGCAACTGTTTTCTCGTATAATTCATTCTCCATTCGGATCAATATATCAAAATTAAAATCGTTTCCCATAAATTTTGATATTCACTTCTCTCCTCGGGGAATAAAATTTCAACAAAAGTAGGTCGGCAAGGCTCTCCGGCGGAGGCGGGTGCATAACTCTTAAGGTCTTAGCGAGAAGATATATTTTCCTTCAATATACTCGTATTACCTTGGGCCAAGTCCCTGAACTGCAGATAGGGTTGGTACCGTTACGAGTGTTATCGATACGTATTACGTAAAATGTTACAAGGATTTATGTTGTAGGCTTAGTAAAAGGGTCCTGTTGACATTTCAGTAAGGAATTCTAAAATCATGTCATGTGACCTGGTTATTAATCTATCATGTAGTCAAACAATGCTCAAACGTAATCATTTCGAGGCAGGGATGAAGCGAATATGTGAAGAGACTATCTAGACTCTTTAGATATCATGCACATATTTGTTTTAATAAATATTTAAAAAAAATTGTAATAAAAAAACGCACTATAATAAAAAATATATCCGACGACAAAATCACTTTTATCAATTTTATTAATAAACAGCTTTAAAAAACATGGTTCCACTCAATAATAATAATGTCGCACTAAGCAATGTAGGACAGGACACGTTAAAAGATAAATAAACGTGGTACAAACACGCAACATTCAAATTGCCCTTAGACTATGACGTCACTCCCTCACGTACCGCTTTATAATGTACGTATGGAGCGTCTATCAATATAAGAGTTATTAAGAGAGGCTTAACAGCATATTACTAAAATTCTTCTTACAAAAGTCGATTTAAATGGCGTAATAATCAAAAACGTTATATTCGTCGAAAACGTTACAATACATTCGTTAGTTACCTATACGTTATAATCACAAATCTCTATTTTTTTAATTTCATATAACCCATTATGTAATATCGATATGTACGTGTCCCATCTCTATTTCCATCACAGGTGAAAGCCAATCTCCCTATTTACAAGGGTAAGGTGCATCGATGCACAGTATCTCAGCAATGAGGGTGACGTCGCCTGAATTAATATCGATTACACTGCACTATGCTAAGAGGATAGGTATTACAGGAATTAAGATACAATGTGTTCTATGCAAGTACACACGGCACCTTTAGACATTTGCACTAACTTCGTTAAGATTCGTTATTGACATAGATTTATCCATTTCGACTGTAGGTATAATCCTCCTAGCTGTTTAAGGCTATGGCGACTGCTATCTGGCTCACGGTTATGGTTGGGGAGATTTTCGTTCGTGTGCCCTCAGGTGACTTATGTAGCCGATCTTGGCCTTGAAAATGCGTGCACTCTGAGTGCACGTTAAGGCTCATTATTATATGTGTATTGTATGGCCGTCGTGGTCGGGCCTTCAGCTCATCTCGTTTCACATCTAGATCGAGTAACCTTTTCTTCTTAAACTCGTATATATTGCTCTGCAATAAGAGCCTTCATTCAGACCGGCTCTGAGTTTGAACTTCCCATTGAGAAGGGAATGTTAAAGTAGCAATCATTATCAACCCATTATGTCCCACCGAGGGGCACGGGTCTCTTCCCTGAGGAAGGTATAGGCCATGCTCCACCACGGGGGCCTAGTCGGGATTGGTGGAGGCTTGTAAGACTAGTGGCTGGTCTTACTTTCAGAAGCTTTTAAGCCGCCCTAAGGACTGCCATCTATCGACGGCAGCCGGCATCAACAGCGTAACGTGCTTTGCGAAGCACGGCACCGCTCGGAAAAATGCCACTAGCCTTAGTCATAGACGGTCACCCATCCATGCACTGAACGCGCCCTATGTTGCTTAACCTTCGTGATCGTTTAAGATCACCCAGGCAGCCGGGGCTACGAGCGATTTGCATACTCCAGTCATTTGCAATCCTGAGTATTTTTTTTCCAATGAAAAACAATCTTAAAATGAACTCGTTATATTAAGCATTTGTATGACACGTGGTAAGTATAAGCCAGCGCTCTACCAGTTAACTACGTTTGTTTGAGATCCCAATGTTTTGAATACATTGAGCGTTGTAATTTAAATTTCAAATCCTGGCATGCGGACAAGACCTCTGTGGCGTAGTGGTTAGCGCATCTGCTTACCTACCCCGCGAGAGGTCCCGAGTTCGAGCCTCAGCTGGGGACAAAAAATGTCGATGTTTCATCATCATCATCATCAACCCAATATGTCCCCACCGAGGGGCACGGGTCTCTTCCCTGAGGAAGGTATAGGCCATGCTCCACCACGGGGGCCTAGTCCGGATTGGTGGAGGCTTGTAAGACTAGTGCCTGTTCTTACACATTTGTGATTTGGATGTTTACACATTTGTGATTTTACTGTTTCTGTTTGCCACGATACAGGGTATCCTGGGGCCAGAAGCAATGTATGTGCCTGTATGTAAATGTTTACGTCCTTCTAAGTTCAGTACGTGTGTTCCCTTGTAGTAGCAATACCACGTGTAACTGTAAAGGAGATTTAGGTGGGCAATGCGGTTCTATAACTGTAAAGGAGATTTAGGTGGGCAATACGGTTCTTCAGAGGAATCACAGCGGCCCGTCCTTCTCTATTAGCCCACAACATCGGTTCGTGGGCCATGGAGCGTGTTCATAGAGCCATAGAGGCTTGAACGCGCAATTTGCGGTGAATCCGAGCGGCGCGGGACATTGCGTTACGTCGCGCGCTAGAGATAAATAGCATGGTCTGAGTACTTCCCTGTGTAATCGCGGTCCTTACTGGGAACGGTTTGGAGACTGTTAACGAAAAAGAAACCGAATAAGTGCAAGTCAGACTCCGGTGAGCGAGTCTAGGTCGCACTTTTTCGGTTTTTTTTTTCGGGTTCCGTACAAATTTGTAGGTTACTTACATGTAATAATTTTCTGTGTCTGAACTAGAAATACTACGTTTTTCTTACTAAAAAACGAGTCTCGTAGTCTCGTCTCACTCGTAGCCCCGGCTGCTTGAGTGTTCTTAAACGATCACGAAAGCTAAGCAACACAGGGCGCGTTCAGTTCAGTGCAGTCGGCTGGCCGTTCTATGACTAACGCTAGTGGAATTTTTCCGCGGTGGCGTGCTTTGCAAGGCACGCTGAGCAGTTGTTGCCGGCTGCCGTTTACAGGGCACAGGCACAGGGCAGGGCAGGCGTGAGCTTCTGTATGGATGTATGGATATATGGTGTAAAAAATATAAAAGATTTGTCGATTATTTATCGAAAGCTTCATTCGATCCCAAATAGAACGTCTATAACAACGCAGACGCGTGTATCGCTGCGTATCCTTCAAGCAATTGAGCAGACGATCAAGCAAAGCTAATACTGTGTGACATGTTTGTTTGAAATTCTATGTCTATCTATCTAATCTCTTTTAACGAGCAATTCTTGTTTATATATTTATATATAATCATCTAATCTCTTTATATGAGCCATTCTTATATATTTATTTATATATAATCAAAATCTCGGAAACGGCTCCAACGATTTTCATGAAATTTTGTATACAGGGGGTTTTGGGGGCGATTGATTGATCCAACTAGGTTTCGTTTTTATAAAACGTGTTTTAACCGTGTTTTAAGGCAAAGAAATAACTGCTACACTACAAGAAGGAAATTTTCGCAACTATCTATAAGGTTGTCATAGCTCAAGTGGGAAATAGGACGATACCGTAAACAGAAGACCCAGGTTCGAGATTTGATAATATATATATTTTTTTCAAGTTCCTTCTTTTGTGTGAAAACCTACATACCGAGCTTTGCTCGGTCATCCAGGTACTTATATTAACTTATCATATCGTTAATATCGTTTATCTTTATCATTATATTCGTTATTTAACTGGCTTGCGTGCATGCAACGACTAATGAATGTCGATGAAGCGAAAGTGATTTGTCAGGATCGTGGCAGGTGGCAGTCCGGAGTCTCTGCCTACCCCTCTGGGATACAGGCGTGTGCTTATGTAGATAGATAGATAACACTATATTGCTCAACCAGGATACAGAGTTATTGTAATGTCCTTACATTAATTACATATTTAAATAATGCAATAAACAATTGGCCGTCTTATCAATCAATTGTGTTGAAGAGTATTTATTTTAATTTTCAAGAAAATTAGACAACATTCTTTATACCTCCCATACAAATCTTGGCAACCATCTTCGCGCCTTATGGGTGGAATAAAAAAAAAATCGGTTTATTTCTTGCCTACATTATATGTAGACCCTCTGTGCAAAATTTCAGCTTCCTAGGTCCCACGGCTTGGGCTGGGCGTTGATGAGTGAGTCAGTCAGGACTTTGAATTTTATTTGTATAGATTCATGAACCCCGGTGTATTGGAGCGCAGAACAAAAGAACATAACAACGGAATTCCAGCTGTTTGTTTCCAAACTGACAAATTACCTTAGTAGTTCTCACCTTTGATGTCTGTCCAAAAAGTGACAACCGAAAACAAAAAGGCTTTAAAACAGAAAAGTTTCGACCAAAGTGAGTCCCTGTCTGATTAGTTAAGAGACACAATTCATTCAGAAGCATCACTTCGATTCGATCAAGTCATTAGACGAGTCAGTTGATGCAACATGCGATGATGATAATTATGATGATGGCCTTCTCGTCGTGTCCGACGATGACGACCGTCACTGCTTCCTGGCGTGTGCTATAAGGTGGCTGGAACATCCAAACGTCATCAGATGCATATCATCATCATCAACCTATTATGTCCCCACCGAGGGGCGCGGGTCTCTTCCCTGAGGAAGGCATATGCCATACTCCACCACGGGGGCCTAGTCCGGATTGGTGGAGGCTTGTAAGACTAGTGGCTGGTCTTACAGTCAGAAGTTTTTAAGCCGCACTAAGGCCTCTGACTCTGACTGCCATCTATCGAGGGCAGCCGGCAAAATGCCATTAGCGTTAGTCATAGAACGGTCACCCATCCATGCACTGAACGTGCCTTATGTTGCTTAACCTTCGTGATCGTTTAGAATCACTCAGGTGGCCGGGGCTACGCGCGTCAGACTGTTGCAGACGTCAGATGCAGATGCCACCTATGTACTCCATGGGAGATAAGATGAACCATTCTCCCAACAAACTATGAGAAACCTCACTGCTTGCCTCTTGTCTGAGCCTAAAGTCTATAAATGCATTGTAATACAAATGACAACTGCATGAGCCTGATGATTCCATTTCACAGCTGCTTTAAGTCTGTGCGCGCACGTATGAAACCTTCAAGCCGTCAATGGCGTGAAAAAACACGTCACGTGATCCGACCATGTATCTGTCATCACACTAATATTATAAACGTGAAAGTTTGTGTGTTTATATGTTTGTCAGTCTTTAGCGCTGAAACGGCTGGACGGATTTTAATAAAATTTGGTATGGAGTTAGCCGATACCCTGGATTAAAACATAGGCTACGTTTTACCGCGGGGAAATATCTTATTCCTACGGGAAAATCGATGAACCGCGGGTAACACCGCGGGGCACAGCTATTGTACTATAATTCACTTGTGAGGATCCGCGAAAGGCCTCGAAAACTGGTATACGCAAGGCCAAGTTCTGCTCCAATAAAATTTCCTTTCTGTCCTTTGGTACTACTTGTGGAATTTGTCACTGTAATTTATATTTTATTCATTCAAGGAGAAAAAGCAGAATTAAACTTAACAGAAACTAAACTTACCTATTACTTAAAAAATACTTTGCCAATTCCAAAGCTTTTGCCACAGATAGGTAATCACAATATCATAAACATAAGGTGCAATACACTATAAATAGTTAGGATCTAAGATGAAAGCGTAACTTTCTCTTAGGTGATTCTAAAATAAATAAAAAATGAGTACGTAATTGGCAATGGATTTTGTACGAAGTTTTCTTTGAATTAATCGATCGATTAGTTGGTGTAATTATTGGTGTAAAATTGCAGACGTAATTTAGGTATAGGTGTACCTTAAAAAGTTTTTTAAACATTTCATTCTGCCGTTTTGTCAGCGTGATTAATATGACATGTATGTCTATTTCTGATTTCTACTACTAATCGACTCTGAGCTATATCGCGGACAAACAGACTGACGAGCGGACAGACGGACGGACGGACGGACGCCGGACAGACAGCTTCTTATCTAAAAAAAAATCTGACTAAAACCACGTTGCAGGCAATATAGTTTTGATAGCAGTTGCCACTAGCTTGAAGCTGTAAAAAATAATGATGAGACCTCTGTAAGTGCTCTGGAACCACGAAGTCGGGCAACAAATTTAATTACAAAACTTATTATTATTCAGGAAACGAGGCCGTCCTGAAACTCATTCCGGGGACATTTTTACAAAGAACAAAGTGTCTGTTCGCCTAACTACTGGGGGTAAGGAAAGTATGACAAAACATCGTGAAAACTATCGGCTAACATTATACATAACTGTATGTACATTGACATTCAACAAGCAGAATGTAAATTCTTTACGTTGAAATAAATTTCTGATTCTGATTCTGAAAAAACCTGCACGCAGCATAATAGAACGCTTGTATAACTACGTGCTCGTGTATAATTTCTCTGAGAGAGAGTATGAAAACTTATGTAGGGAAATGAAGTGTCGGAATTGTTTATATTTTGTTGTTAACATCTTAACTGTTGCAAGCAATACATTTTATGAAAATATTATGTATGTTAAAATACTATAAAAATACTTCGAAAATACTGGGAGCTATCATAATGTTAATACTAGAATTGTCATTATCATTTCCAAGATGTAGTCTTAGAAAAGTTAATACGTGCTTTATGAGGCACTGTATAAGGTTCTACGACAAATTTCCCCAAGAAATATTAGAGTCAGCTCCGACAGTTTAAGAAATGTGTTAAGCACACTCTATGTAAAAAAGCTTATTATACAATCAACGTTTAGTAGACGAAGATGTCTGGTGTTAAACAGTAGATTATTATTAAACATATTCAGAGGACAATTGTGTCTAGTGTTAAACATATCCATGAGTAATATTTTTTTAGTTTTAAGTTTGAAGTTTAATTAAGCTAAAACTGTTTTCAAAAGATAAATGCGGAGTTTCTTTATTAGCTTCTTCTCCACATACAAACATACATACATGAGCTCACGCCTGTATCCCAGAGAGGCAGAGACCTGCTAAGATACTGATAAATCATTTTCGCCTTTTCTCTATAGTGGAGTTCAATAGAATCCGGCAATCATAGACAAGATAATTATTTGTCAGTTGTCTATGATCGATAGACAGTGATAGTGTTGTACCTATACTGATGTCAAAGTGAGTGATTGAGCATTGATCAATGAGATATGGGATATGGTTCACTGTTCGTTGGTATATCCTAAGTATTTGTATAAATCCAAAATGATTATGAAGCAATAGGGTAGTTTCCAGGGTCAAAATAATTAAATTCTATTTAGTCCATATTTTAGATTGTAAATATTTGGATACGTATTTTTTCTTTTTTCGATTAAACAAAAAATAACAAAGATATAGCCCATTGAAGTTACGTGTGACGTCACTCAGTGCTACAAAATGCAGCACGGTGTGACGTCACACGTAACTTTAATGGGCTATATCTTTGTCATTTTTGGTCTAATTTACGAATAAAAAAATACGTGTCCCTTATTTTTGAATAATCTAAAAGACGGACTAATTAAATTTTTTTTGGAAACTAGCCTATTCAAATCAAGATACACTTTTTGTGTACCTATCGATTTTTTTCTATAAAATCAGGATTCACTTTTGTCCAAATGTTTAATGGGAATATTTAACTAAGTAACTATCGCACAAACATGATAAACGATCACCATGCATTAATATATCAATTATAACGGCCTAATATGCATTAAAATACGTTGTTATGTTTTAGGCTTTCAGTACATAAATTAAATTTGTAAAAGGGCTTTTGCAATATTTCAAAACTTAGGGCAAGGCTCTTTAGAAAATTTAGTAGAATATGCGGCTCACTCATTATAATCTAAAAATACTATATAATTTTTCTCTTTCAAATTATTCTTGGATTTATTCGTAGCATCTCTGAGTGATTCTGTGTATATTATTATCTTTATTACTTTTTAAAGAACTATTACTTTGCGTCCGTGTTTCTTGAGAAAGAGATCCATTCGTAAGCAAAAACAAAGTGCGTGATGTCACGCAGAAGTCGGTCGTTCCAAGAGTAAGTCCAACCAAATCTCAAAGAAAATGTCCAAAAGCGCGCCACCTGGTTGTCTCTTTGTCACTCCAATACAAATTGCAAACGCTCTCGCTATCGAAAGTGAATGAAAAACCTTGCACTCACACAGGACGGTGACAGTGAGTGAAGTATAAACGTGTTTAATATTTACCCTTCTATGCGTAGATGGAGTAGAACTCCCTTCACGCTTATTAGGGCTCAATAATTGATACAAAACTCTTTTTTTGAGTTGTTAGTAAAGAGAATGCAATTATATCCTTCATCTTAAACGACAATGCAAACTCATTTTGTCGTTCAAAACATAAACATGACGGTTTGTTGTGGAAGAAAAAATGCCAGATTTGAAAAAGCGAGTCGTCATGGGTGATAAAAGTGGCAACAGAAAATTGTTTGTTATGAAAAATAATTACGCCCTAAAGTTAGAAACCCCACTGTGCTAAGTACCTTTTGCTTTTAAAAAAATCACGCAATTCGCAACTAGAGTTTAGCCATAATTATATTAAAGTTTATTTTTTCGAACTGACTTATTGATTCAAATATTGAAACATTTGAATCAATGAGTTTTAAAATCTATTCAAAACATTGAACAACACTAACTTTCCAAAGACAAATAAGACTTTGATGAGTAAAAAATAATATGTCAGCTTTACAAAATATTGAAATTTTCGTCGTCCGAGTATTCTTTATCAAAATAACTATCATAAAGAAGTTATTTGGTATAAAAATGATTGTAAGAACAATGAATGGTTCCTTGAAATATGATTATGATCAGGATTGATATTCAAATGTAAGTAATTACGGAGTAATCGTGATTGAATTGGTTTGTTTACATGATTGTGAGATTCTAAAGCAAGCTGGTATACATAATCTATTAGAGTGCGACAAGTGAGTCGTGGCTCAAGCCTTTGGCGGGAAATTTAAAAATCTTTTAGTTGATAGCCCTGCATATCGTCTGAATAAACCATCTTGATACTTTTGCTTAACTTGATTATTTGTTTAATGAGTTTGTAGTCTCCAATTAATTTTGTCCAAACATAAATAAATATAAACAAAACGAAAACACTAACTACATCAAAACCAACATTTCCACTCCACCAAACACAGGTATAGTAAAGATGCACCACATAAACTTATAAACATTTATTAATGCTGAACCATAATCAAAATCTGATTCATATATTTTTTCTCAACATCTTTGAGTTCTTTGACTAAGTCTTCGATCTGACGTTTAACATTTTCGTCATCCGACAGACCTTACAACTAGAAATAATTCATGTTTGCTTTAAAACATTATTACTCGTATGTACATACTAAAACATAGGTAAAATTATGTTGAATAGAAACAAAAGTTTTTTTCTTGTTTAAATCTAGGACGAGTATCAAACTGTTTGGGCTGTACTACTTGCAGCTGAAATACCTAAGTTTGACAGTCAGAGTGTGGCCATATGAAGAATTCGAAATAAATCGTGTCCCAGGACTCGCTTGTCAGACTCTAATTGTTACACTAACACTTTGACGTTCATAAAGTACACACTTTGTTTTTCTCATGAATATAATATTTTAATTTTAATTTACAACACAAAATTGCCGATCCTCGATGACCTACTGTCCAACACCCTCTTTCTCTCTCTGAGACAAGACCAGGGCCTAGATTCTGCTACTGCATTGTAGTAAAATGACACTGCATGAACATGGCGATTTAAGCTACGCGTCCACTACATCGGAATCGATCCGTACCGAGCGGACGGATTTGTTGCTTTGTATTGATTTCTATAGTATTGTGTGCATTGCGTCGGCATTTCTGCACCGGAGTGCGATATTCCTTCCGATGACGTCATCCGCAGCCGACGCGCTTTTTGGATTCCGATCAGTGTTGCCACTTTATCCACTTTTTAACTAGATCTGGCCACATTTACAAACAATTTAGCTATGAAAAAAATTTTGGTATAGAAAAATATAGTGAAGTTCACTGGTATGAAAAAATACGTCACTCCACGTATTTCCATGTTTGTGATGTCTGACTGATTACCAGAGCACAATGTATCCTAGTTTGAGACCAGGACATAGTGAGCGTGTTTTGTGGAAGTTATTATTACCGTATAGTTAATACCTAACTAGCGCAAAAAGAAAATGGGGTTTGGCACTACTTTGTGAGATTGTGATTATGACACTCGCGACCGGTTTCTGAGTTGAGAATGTTCATTAAATAAATACTTTTCTCAAACATGCTTGGTTTGAGGATTATTTCGACAACCTTCTTCGACATAAATCGAAATTGCTGTACTGGCCAATTACAAGCGAGCAGCGGCCGGAAAAAGTTCTATGAAAACTCATAACTGTGTTTTGCGGCCAAATAAATTACATACTAAACTCATACCTATCTGTCGTGTTATTTAAAAATGGAAAGATCTTTTACTCCGAATAATGACAACCAAGGAGGTAACTTATCAGAGGTTTTATTTAAATTTCGAACTGGTTTGCGATAGAAAGCTGGATATACCTATTAAAAAATAAGAACACTTTAACGCGGCAAAAATTATTGTTGTTCGTTCGTGGTTCGTCTGATTTTGAAAGTTTATTGAATTTAACAGAATGAGTTCATAGTTTTAATATCCGCGCATTTTTTAGAAAAATCATGTAAAATCCTTGGCCACAACTAGGCATTGATGGACTCGGCTTCGCTTTGGCCCATTTCCACATTCGTCCATCAATGCCTCTTTTGCTGGCCGCTGCAGTAATGTACTATGACTGTAGTTCTGTCTCGTCAAATTTCTCAGAAAAGAGTATAGCAGAATGTTACTTAAGTATTTACTTGGTGAAGATTCTCAACTGAGAAACCGAAAATATTAACCATCCACCGCCGAACATTTTGTAAAACCTGCAATATACAATCAATCTTCGGGAAAGACGCGAAGACGTGAATTCTGGCGCTTCTATCGGCTACTCGTTTCCAAGAGAAGCGCCACACTTGTAATTTCCCGCACTGAAGTCTCAGGAAACTCCGGCGGTTTTTTCGCTTCGCTGTTAGTTTCCTCTGTGGCCAACAGATGGCGCTACTTGGTTAAAATATACTCGTATAATACCACTGTTCATTACAATACATTAACCAGCTATTTAATACATTTACATACATACATCAGCTCACGCCTGTGTCCCAGAGGGGTAGGCAGAGACCAGGGACTGCCACTAGCCACGATCCTGGCAAATTCATTGCTCGTTGCATGCACGCACGTTTGTTTCGAGTACTGTTATTTTGCCCTTTGCTAATACAACCCCTATTTGGTCAAAGAATGTCCACCTGGGGCGTCCTTTACTGGCCCTTCCACTCACATTCACTCGATATATTTCCTTCGTCAGTTTTTCTTCCTTAATTTTCTCCACATGTCCAAACCAAGTACATTCTGTTTCTGGCCACATAGTTTTCTAATGACACTATTATTGTTCTTTAATCCCGTGAAAACCCTGATAGCCATGCTTTTCGCATGTCACTAACAATTACGTGCCGGCAGAAAGTCTATGGAACGTGGGTCAAAGGAGTCCAACAAACAATAGACGCACTGCAAGGGTTACGAGCGGCGTACACTGAGCCGGAATAAATAAGGCGCAGGCCACGGATCTGGCGCAGGCACGACGTCGACGGGCGTTTTCCATTAGAAAGAAAGAAAGCATTTATTTACATTGACAAAAAAGCACACATAAAAAACGAATTTATTTATTCATTCATTCCTTCATTCACTAATTCATTCCTTCATTCATTTATTCATTCATAGGAAAAGCATCGACTAATATAATAATACTAATATAACAAAATGGAGGGTAAAATGTGCAGTCTAGTAGCAAAAAGTCATTTAAAAGTTTTCACTTATAGCTACACTAGCTTTCGCCCGTGACCCCGTCCGCGTGGATATTATTTCAAAATGTTGCAACCCCGGGTTAAATTTAGAAAAACGGCTAAAGACGTGTTCAATCAATTGTGTTGAAGAGTATTTATTTTAAGTTTCAAGAAAATTAGACAACATTCTTTATACCTCCAATACAAATTTTGGCAACCCTTTTCGCCCTCTTAGGGGTTGAATTTCATAAAAATTTCATAAAAAGGTCTTATTCCTTGCCTTAATTATATAATAATATAGACCCTCTGTGCAAAATTTCAGCTTCCTAGGTCCAACGGCTTGGGCTGGGCGTTGATGAGTGAATGAATCAGTCAGTCAGGACTTTGAATTTTATTTATATAGATAGATAGATAGATAGAAGTTGCTTAGAAAGTAAGAGGTTCATTCGTATTAGTATTATTATCTATATTAATTTATATATTATTAAGTATGATTGATATCATTTAGTTTATAGATTAATTTAATGGAATGTTAATTAAGTTTTTATCATATTTTGTTTTCTTTTCAATTCATTGATACAATGACGACATAATAGTACAAACATAAAAATGCGACATTGTGCCCCCGTGGCAAGAAAACGGGTCACCAACTCAGCATGCATTGCTGGTTCGTGCTGAGTTGTCATTACATTACAATGGAAAGAGAGTTCAACGAGAGCAGATAGCCAGCGCAGTAAGTACGGAGTCATCATCATCATCAGTCATTTGACGCCCATTGTAGGACAGATTGGTATATAAGCTATGTGATTTTCATAATAAGACATGAAATTTTCTATGAATTTAGCTTAATTATGAAGTTCAATTAAGCTGAAGTTACTCAACTGTCACGTTTCGGCTATTTATTGCCCAGTAAGCGTTGAGCTTTACAGTCTCAGTATTTAGAAAACAAGCACACGAACCATTCATGCAGGCCCCAAAGGCGCATTTGCAGGCGAGATTTGTTTCCTGCATTTTTTCATCCGGCCTTTGAAATGTTGTCGTGACGTCATTATGAGTATCTTTAGTTCAAGTCTTTTTGGTGTTTGTTTTGAGTTTGGGACTATGAGCGAGAGCTGCATCCACGCTTTAATTAATGAAATGTACATGGAATAAGAATAGAATAGAAGAATAGCGCTATCTCTGAAACGCAAAAAAATATTCACTCAACTTTATTACGCAGTACTTTTGGTTCGCTTCTTAAATTATTTCTTATTTTCCTTCCTTGTCTTTATCTTTATCCATATAAAGTCCTAAGTTTTATTTGTAACAAAGTTTTATTGTGGTTTACTGTTTACGTTATCGATCTATCTGTTTAATCAACGGAATCTTAAAGAAGATATTTCTGGTTGTGGTATACGAGTATTATGTAACTCAACTGCGCTGCGTCTGCAACTAAATAATTATTAAGTAATTATTTTTAACTCTGACTAGAAAGTTTTCAAAGCATTTTTCTATTTGTTGCTGTGACGACTATAGAACAGTTAAAAGTTAATCCACTTTTTTTTATTCAAAGTCACCATCTGAATAGAGAACGCGCATGAAGATTGATATGGCTGACGATCGGATAGTCAACAACATATTGACAAGCACATCTTTGCAACGGAGCTTGCCTCACTTCCATACAGTCATCATCAACCCATCATGTCCCCACCGAGGGGCACGGGTCTCTTCCCTGAGGAAGGTATAGGCCATACTCCACCACGGGGGCCAAGTCCGGATTGGTGGAGGCTTGTAAGACTAGTGGCTGGTCTTACTGTCAGAAGTTCTCAAGCCGCCCTAAGGCCTCTGACTTGGCTTAACGACTGCCATCTATCGACGGCAGCCGGCACCAACTGCTTAACGTGCCTTGCGAAGCACGGAATCGCTCGGAAAAATGCCACTAGCGTTAGTCATAGGCGGTGACCCATCCATGGACTGAACGCGCCGTATGTTGCTTAACCTTGGTGATCGTTTAAGATCACTTAGGCAGCCCAGGCTACGAGCGATTGCTGTTTATTGCAGCAAAATTATGTTCGTTAATGCACTACGTTGGTATTAATGTAAAGAACATTCCATACAGTAATAGATTGTAATAGATTAGAATCTCAGCATGTACTAATGTCTATATCTACTAATTTGCTTACCACATAATACATAGATATAGCTATCAGTGTAATGCACGTAGCATTTGTGAATTTTAGTACCCATATCTCTCGCTAAAAGTGAAGAAAAACATGTAGGGGAGTGACTGTTACCAGAGCGACTATTAAGACACACCATAGCGCTTGCTACGTACATTGGCCCAAAAGTAAGGCTGACATCAGATTCTTGTCCACTAACATTATTTGAACTAAAACTATTTCCCGGATACACTTACTCGACTTTTTGTCGGAAGAGTCCGACCAGGCAAGACAAGAGTCTGACTCGCAGAGCTTAATCATGGCGAGCAGAGACGGAGCTCAATCAACAATTTGTTAATCGGCTGTCAAGCTGTCAGTTGGCCAACGTGCGTACGAAAAAACCATTGACAGTTTTAACAAACTGTAGGTACATCATTTCTGCTAACGCAATGAAGTATCGTTTCTCCCATTAATTTAGTCCTACGGCATCTCAGACATTCCAAGAGATTCAGGAAATGGCAAGTCTTTTCCGCTAATCAATCCTTTTAGACTGTTCCTTTTTAGACCTCACTGTGCTAAGTAAGTGGAATCTCGTTTGTGGTTTTAATTGCTCTAAATACTCCGTGGTGCGCAAGAAGTGGGGATTCTCCTACGGCATAATGTCGCGCCTTTTATGGTAGTGTCACACTTACGAGCTGCTTCACCTAAAACTGACGTCTCCCACACCTCTGATATCATCAGAAATCAGAAATTGATTTTCGTTGAAGCTTTTCGTTGCAATCAAATAGGCTTAAACAGTAGTAGTACAGATTATAGCTTAATAAGCTAAATAAGTGGCCATTTTAGTGCCATTTCAGTCTTCGTTATGGTTAGTAAGTAGGTACTCTATATAGAACATAATTTAAGGTACCTACACGCTAAACCATCATTGTTTTTATTTTGATTCTGTTCATACCAAATAAACGTTTTCTATTTTATTCTATTCTATAAGCTTATACTGTTTAAGCCATTACATTCGGTTAGCTTTTAGAATATACCTTGGGCTCTAGAGTAGGCTTCGGTATTCGCCGAAAGCACACGAATGTTACTACTTCCTGCTCTGTTTATGTGAAATTAAGTGTCATATTAGTTCCGATATTTCTATTACACAAATATATCCGATTCTATCCGATAGTAGCCTAGGTATATTCTAAAAGCTAACAGACTGTATTTGTTTGTTTTTCTAGTGTGTACAGTCGACAGCATGTCAACCTTCATATTTTAGTTGCAAAGTCGCCCGTAATGCAACTTAATAGAGTGCATGAGTGTATAGGATGAAGTACTGTCGACTGTACAATGAAGAGTTCTAAATTTCTAATCAAATCTAATCTTACATTCTGTTTGTTGAATGTCAATGTACTTGTTTAAAACGTCGGCCTTTTCCCCATTACGTCACACCTCGTAGTCTCTCGCCTGATAAAATGTTAAAGGGAAAAACGGATGATTGCACTCTTCAACTATGCGCAGTATGTAGTTTAGACTTTTCCTCACTTAGCCGTATAGTCTGACCATTGAACTTAGCAAATACTGTGGTATGGAAATACCTCAGACACGGGTTTGCTCTCAATGTTTTCCTTGATAAAAATATTTATTCAAGAAAACAATTTTATTACACATTGACCTTATGGCTAAGGGGTGGTACTCTGCCTCTAAAAAAGGTAAGAACATGTGGTTTAGGATAAGCAGTGCTCTTCCGAAAAACAGTTTACATTTTAAAGGTCATCAGACAGTTGTGGCTTAACAAAGCTCGATAAGGTATGAAACGAGTACGTAAGAGGAAGTCTTGGAATGCGGAACATCGCTAGAAATGTATGAGAGTAGGCTAAGATTTAGATGGTTCGGGCATGTAAAAAGAAAACCCCCTGACTATGTTAGAACCGAAGCGCTACGTGACAGACGTCCCCGGACGGGGATCCAGATGAAAACCGAAAATCAGGATGGACGTAGTGAAGAAAGACCTCATAGAGTGCGACGCTTCCGAAGAAGATACCGGGAACAGGGCGAAGTGGAGGGAGAAGATAAGGAAAGCTGACCCCACCATCATGTGGGATTCAAATTATTAAAATCAGTTTTTTAATTCGTTGCAAAAAAAGTTTACTCGGTACATTTTTTTTACAGTGAAAAGAAGACTTCATGTGACCAAAATCGTTATCACACCAAAGACATTAAAAAGACAATGCCCATTCGTACCCCAAGACTATTTCCTCAAAAATACTTTAAGTTACAGACTTAAAGTATGCATAAATGATTTTATTAAAAGTAATAAAAAAATACTATATATAAATAAGACCTGTAAAAGCAGCAAATACATTTTTTTTATTTCAAAATATCGACTTTATAACCTACGATTCTGTTAAAATAGTTCTGTAATAACTGTATTAGTTTTTTTTAAGGGTACCTATGACATCTATTATCTTTAGTCACACTTCTGTGGCATAAAAAAATGCTTTCCATACAAAAAAGTTATGATAAAATAGGGTTATTGTAAAATAGAAAGCTTTTGTTCAAATTGTTTATTCAAATTCAAATTGTTTATTTTCATTATAAATTTTTACAAAGAAGATACAGGGGCTGGACCCTCCTAGTAAGTATAGAAATACCTGTGGCAGGAGATATGAAATACCTTTTGTTATGGTGTGTTTGTACCCTTATAACTTTTGCATTGAATAAAGAAACAGACTTTAGGTCACTTGCAAAGGAAACACCGGGTTCTGGATACCGTGGTTAGCAATTAGTGAATCGAGTCAAGATCTAAAGGACGAGAGATAGTGAGCCCCGGGCGTGGAAGTAAACAAGTATTATCGCCTTCTGCTTCGCGCGCCTCGTTAGAACGGGCAAGTTTACTTGCACGCTTCGAGAAAGTACACTCGACCGAGCCCTGGGGAAGTTCACTCGAACACAGATAATTTATTTAGTAATTGGGTTGTTGTGACTTACACCGGCTTTCTCGTACGCAAAATTCAGCTTTTAGTTGCTGTTTTGGGAACGCACTTTGGCGATCTGCTCGTATATTACGCGCACAAAATTTTAAAGGATTCCAATCGTATTCCTGTCAAATACCATACTAATTTCAATCTTCAGTATTCTGATACGCACAATAAGGCCTCTGATAAGTGTTAACAATATATTGACTGATTGTTAGTGTGAGAAAAATAGAGTGTACGATTGATAAAATAAAATGATACAGGGGAAGGAAAAAATGTTAATAAAATCGGAGAATAATATAAAACAACATTAAAAAAACGCGTACTCACAAATT
Organism: Yponomeuta plumbellus; assembly: GCA_947310845.1. Classification (NCBI taxonomy): domain Eukaryota; kingdom Metazoa; phylum Arthropoda; class Insecta; order Lepidoptera; family Yponomeutidae; genus Yponomeuta; species Yponomeuta plumbellus. The sequence goes on from OX371206.1 coordinate 6,683,474, forward strand.
GAGAAGTAAAACAATAAACGCTATTCTGCCGCGCTTATAAAAAACGCACTAAGTGCCATATTTTGAAAGCATAGTTAGTGCGTTAATCGTAAGCGTGGCAGTTTTCTCAAACGGTTGTTATAAATAATCTGTATAAGGAAAAGTTTAATTTTATTTGATGAAAATCAACAAAAGCCATATCTGGTAGGATTTTAAACACAAAATTATCAGTGTCAGCAAAATTTTATTTATAGCTGTTTTTAAACTCACCGTTATAATTTTGGATTAAATATTATATTTTGTCTTTTCAGAGTGTGTTTCCCATATTTGGTTATTATATCACAAGCTATAATGTCCGACAGGTAATTTGAAGAAAAATCCGTACAGTAGATTTCTGTTAATGATAAATACGAAATCACTCCTTAAGTTGAAAAACAATCTAATCTAATCTAATCTAAAACAAAAACTTCTAATACAACTCAACTTGACTGAACTCACAACAACGGGAAAGTAAACTCGCTCGTGCAAACGCGGCCAATGTAAATTAGGAAGGGAAGTTTTGTGCGTGACCGACCATTGGAAGCTGGGGAACGCTTATTAACACTTTACTTATCTTAGTCATATAGTTGAAGCTGCGCTGTTGCGCCCTTTTTTTGTTAAATAGGTTTTCAGTTGGTGATACGTTGATTGCCTCGTTAGCTTAGCCGTTAAGGGGCTTAACTGCCCAGACAGAGGTCGTGAGTTCGATTCCCACTGAAGGTCGCCGTACATTTGCATATGGACTGTCTGGGTGTGTTTCCATGTGTCATTGCCTGGTTATAGTCTGTTAGATTTAAGAATATACCTCGGCTACGAATCGGATATATTAGTGTAATAGAAATATCGAAACTAATATTTACTTAATTTCGAAATCGGAACTAATATGACACTTAATTTCACAGTCACCTATACAGAGCAGGAATTACACTCGTGTGCTTTCGGCGAACCGAAGCCTACTCTAGAGCCCGAGGTGTATTCTAAAAGCTAACAGACTGTACAGGTGCTGTGTGGAAGTTTTTTTTTTTTTTAACATGTTGAAGATGATAAAGACCACAGTTGCATGAGCATGTTTTATTCTTTGAAAACTGTGATAAATTTCAAATATTACTCTGTCAATGTCTAACTGAGGGGTTAACTTGTACCATTGTTGGTGGGCCAATTGGTACACCGTAACAATGGTTTTCATTTTTCTTTTCAAGGTCATAACGCAAGAGATTAAGCACACAAAACTAACAAACACAAGAAATACTTACTCTGTTACTGAGGTACTCATTCTGGGGGAAGTCCGGACACGACAAAATGTGATCTAAATATATTTCGGGTTTTTAAATTTCGTTCCAACAGTACTCGTTATCTCACCTCAATGTCGATCAATGAATTGCGATTTAAAACAAAATGGCGCTTCAGACAGTACTCTTAGTGACAAAAAAATTTCAATTAACGAATGATATTAGTTATTTGAATTATCGCATCTCTCTATGATCCGATCTCACCCCAACACACCTTAGACGAGCGACTCTATGAGCGTAATTGTAATATTTTTATGAGTTGCGTTATGATCTTAAAAGGAACCATTGTAATAGTGAGCCGATTAGCCCACCAAAAGTTTAACAGGTTAAAGTAGGAACTGACATGACATATTGGGCCCAAACTTTGATACAAAACAGGTGAAAATAAAAATTAGACAAGAACTAAAATTTACAAACTATTTCTTCTTCTTCCTCTTCTTCTTGTGCCTTTCCACTAATGATAGATAGATAGATAAGATAGATAAAAGTTTTATTTCCATAAGACACACACACATACACAACGTATCACATATTGAATCTTCATAATGGAAGTTGGCAGTCAGCTCGCCATATTCTTCTTCAGCTTTTGCCAAACCTCAGTCCATTCATGATGTTTCTTTCTCTTTAAAAAGGCAAAAATCTGTGTACAAAATCGTTGCGTATTTTGACTCTTCAAAGGGCATAAGTCATCTAAAGTAAGGACGTCTTGCATGTGATAAAAAAAAACAAATGACAATATATAAAAATTAAATTTTACAAATGGTTTCTTCTTCTTGTGCCTTTCCACTAATGGAAGTTGCCAGTTCGCTCTCCATATTCTTCTTCAGCTCTTGCCAAACATCTCTTCATTACATGATGTTTCTTTTTCTTTAAAAAATCATAAAAATGTGTATAAAATCGTCACATCCTGTCACTCTTCAAAGGACGTACATCTAAAGTAAGGACGTCTTGCAAATGTCTCTCGTTGTCTCTACAACAAGAGACACTTGCATCTCTTGCAAGAGACACTTCTTGGTATCATTGGTTTATCCAGCCCCGAATTTTAAATGACAAAGCATTAACTCCCGTTTTGTTTTTTAATACAATCGGAGAGATTAGATTGGGTTACGCTAAATCACGCTTGAGAAGAAACGGAAACGAAGCACCTAGCTGCGTATAAACAAACCGCCCGCAAAGCGTAAGTTTTACTTGGACGCTGAGGGTTCCGTTTTATTATTTTTTTGTGGCCTGTGTTGGAACACAGACCTTTTTTAAGAGAAAGAGAAAGAAAGAGAGCAAGAGAGAGAGAGAGAGAGAGACTAAGGTCTTCATTACACAAGAAGTCACTACTTGTCTCCGTCCTGCGCGATCTCCTGTTTGCCTCCTGGAGATCAAGTAGGTTCTTGGCGTCTTCATCCTTCCTGTGATATCTCGAACGGCTACAACAGAAAAAATATGTGATATTATAATAAAATAAATAACATAACATTTACATACAGGCATATACATTGCTTCTGGTCCCACACTAGGATACCCTGTGTCATAATTCAATATTTTGTTGAATAATTAAATACCAAAACTTCGACTGGTTGTATCAAAACGTGTATGTGTCGCACCGCAAAAATATATTAGAGGTTGTTATCACTTATTAACATAATAATTCTCATTTCACAATCACTAAGATAGGCTATCTTCGACCATTGGAAACACTTACTGGAAATGGAAATACGGTAACAAAACCGTTTAAATCATAATATGGTTATTTATTTTCCCTGGGTTTCATATTGCAAGAATGCGCGATACCCTAAAACATAAATCCAATTTGTCGTGCAAAAAGCGCTTTTATCCTGATGGTATATTGAGAGGTTTTTTGGGGTGCCAGCGCCCCCCGACCCCCGCTGCAGGGGGGTGCATGTAAATTATTGTGCTCATCGGGATTGGCCCGGATACCGGACGGGCTTTCACGATCGAATAAGGATGCACAAAGTGTTCGATTGGAGTTTTATCGATAAAATACATGAAAATGAGTGAATTTCGACCTACACATAAAAAAGGCATAGAATCATTCGGTTCTTGTAACGCTTATTATGATTTAGATAGTAAAGTGGCTTACATTTTGGTTATAATGTTTTAAAAAATAAAAAATCTGTTGTTATCATAAAAATGTATAACCAGATTGTAAGCAGTTTGAATCGTCGTAAGTATCATCATCGTCATCAACCCACTATGGCCCGAGACCGGTGCCCTTGGTGTCCCCACCGTATGCAAAGAATATTCTTATCTTATCTTAATCTCTTATGACTTTACATTGATGATACATTTGGTGATTTTTTTTTAATAGTACCTATGAGAGATGATCCGCCGTTATATTTTTTCATAACATCATAACCGGTGATGCTCATGCACGATACTCCCTTTGTAAATAACATTTTTGGCGTTCCATTCGTCAAAATCGGTCCAATCATCGATTGTATGCGTCGATTAGAAATAAACATACAACCTGTAAACTTTTAGTCCGGATCTACTTACGAAAGTTTTAGTTCAAAAACATACAAACAAATAACAACAACAAAAATACCACATTCCCTCTCACAGATAATAAAGCAGAAAAGGTGGTATGATTAGAAACTATGAGTTTATCGATAGATGATACTAAACGTAGCAAACTGCCCCAACTCTAGCAAAGTCAACATAGTTGATCGGTGACCGCCTATGCGTTAGTTTCCCCTATCCACATGGGAATTCCGGCTATGCATGACATTTATAGACAAAACACTAGCATTTATCTAACAAAAGACCATACTGCCAGTAGAGTTATACTGTTGGAAATAATCATTTTTGGCAGATAACAGGTGGTTTTCAGAGTAGCGCATGTATGAGTCGATCGTTATAATCAGTCATTGGCCGACGACATTGTGAAAGGACGAATGACGCCGGCACCGCAAAACCGGGGATTTTAGGTGATTTTCACTAAAAATACTTTTTAGAAGGGCCGGTTAACGGACGCCCCAGGCGGACATTCTTGGACCAAATATACAAATATTTTGGTGTATTAGCAAAGCGTACATTGTATTAGGAAAAGGCAAGATAAAAGTTACCCGAAACCAGCGGGCGTGCATGCAACGACTAATGAATGTCGATGAAGCGAAAGTGATTTGTCAGGGTCGTGGCAGGTGGCAGTCACTGGTCTCTGCCTACCCCTCGGGGACACAGGGGTGAGCTTATGTGTATGTATGTATGTATGTAAAATTCTTATCTAAAATACATTCCCTATCAGTGGGCTCATTATGTAATTTTCGCAACGGATATTCATACGTCTTAAAAAGTCACGTCAACACAAAAAACGTCGTACGGAGTACTGTCTCGCTCTAACATAGGGTCTTAAAAGAAGATAGTGCTATACAGTAGTGGTATACATGACTTTTTAAAACGTATGAATATCCGTTGCGAAAATTACATAATGAGCCCACAGGTCAAAGCATGCCCGCTTGGGACGTCAGTAAACCTCTCGAATTCCATCGTACCTAAGTAGAACAAGAATCTACTTCCGAGCTTTCAAAATTTGGACTGTAATGAAATAAGCAGTCCAAAAGGCATGAAATGTTTACCGACCAAGGCTTAATTACTTTGCAGGCCCCGAACTTAACTTTCGAAGGTAGATATAATTCGTTTTTATCTCGCTAAGGAAATTCATGGGATTTGTGAAGAGGTCAAAGTTTTAACAGAATTAAGGCCGTGTAACATGGAACGTGCTGTCTCGCTTGCACAGTTTAACCTTTTTTAGTTACGTACAGACATACATAAGCTCACGTCTGTATCCCAGAGGGGTAGGCAGAGACTGGGGACTGCCACCTGCCACGATCATGACAACTTCCGCTTCATCGACATTCATTAGTCGTTGCATGCACGCACGTCGGTTTTGAGTACTTTTTATCTTGCCCTTTGCTAATACATTCCCTATTTGGTCAAAGTATGTCCGGCCGGGGCGTCCCTTACCAGCCCTTCCACTCACATTTGCTCGATATATTTGCTTCGTCAGTCTTTCTTCCTTCATCCTCTGCACATGTCCAAACCAACGGAACATTCCTTTCTTTTTTTGGTTGTTGCAATAAAATCAGTAAGGTCTGAGAGTTTGATGCATAATTAAATTGCCTTTATTCAAGACATATTTTTCCCGAATTATACTTTCGGTGTCAGAGGCCTTAAGGCGGCTTAAAAACTTCTGACAGTAAGACCAGCCACTAGTCTTACAAGCCTCCACCAATCCGGACTTGGCCCCCGTGGTAGAGTATGGCCTATACCTTCCTTAGGGAAGAGACCCGCGCTCCTCGATCGGGACATAATGGACTGATGATGATGATATTTTCGGAGATATGTATAATTCATTTTTAACTCGCTGAGGAAATTCATGTGATTTGTACAGAGGTCAGAGTTTTATAAGGCTGCTGTTACATCGTCTTTTAGTTAAGCTTGCAGAATGGAGGAATTTTTTAAGATATTTCTTAATCACAAACGGTAGATAGATAGATAGAATATTCTTTATTCTACTTAAATTACATTTACAGATTTTTATAAATCTAAGTACAATTGGCGGCCTTATTAATAAGCAATTTCTTCCAGGCAACCATAGAAGGAGACAAGAAAGAAATAACGGTACAAATGAAATGATTTTTTATCCGTCATAAAAAGACTAATTCTTAATTCTAGTAGAGAACTAATGATTTTCCTATAACATAATTATGACAATTTTTGAAATGTTTAAACGTCAATTACTCCAAACAGAATATTTTGAAATGTACCATTAACGATACCGACCGATGACATGTTGTCTCGCTCGCACAATTTAACATTTATTTATGACATTTGATCTTCAGCTGAGAACTTTCTACTTGCTATTTATATTTTATTTTGTTATTTGTATTTTTATCCCTTCATCATCATCATCATCATCCAGCCACAAGAAGTCCACTGCTGGACATAAGCCACCTCCATGGATTTCCAAAAAGATGGTCTAAGATCGTTTCGTCCTTTATTGATATCAAACTACAATTCTTCAAAATCGTATATTACCTACATTATATTAATCTACATCAAGAACTGTGTGTTAAGCACACGCTGTGCAAGAAAGCCTTATAAAATTAACGATTATCCCGAGGACAAGGATATCTGGTGTTAAACAGTACTTCAATATTAAATTTAATCAGAGGATAATTGTGTCTAGTGTTCAACACATACAGGGGTAATTTTTAATTGAAAGTTTGTTAATTGGGCTAAAACTGTTTTGAAAAGAATTAATGTGGAGTTTCTTTGTTAGTTTCTTCTCCATGTAATCTATTAATTGTGAAACTAACAACTTTGACTTTCATAAAGTAAACATTTTGTCCGTATTATGAATAAAATATTTGAATTTGAACTGTAGAGGCCTTACGTGAAATATTTATAATTTAAGTTAGCAGAAATATTTAGCTCAAGCTACGTGATTCATCATCAAGAGGATTTGAGTAATGGATAGGTACTTTGTTCTTTGCTCTTTGTTCGACTCAAACGACGCCAATGCGTTCCTTATTTCTGTCGTTATTATTATCATTATTAACAGGAGTACTTAAAGCCCCAAAATAAAAGTATTTCGAGGCTTCAGTACCTCTGTTGGGTAAAGACCCAAATTCAATTTCGCCGCGCACTGTTAAGATCGATCAGGCAAATTAAATTTGTGGGTAAACGAGAATTTTATTGAAATTACTCCGCTGAGGTTCGAGTGGATATTCATGGAATCATTACATTACGATTATTAAAAAGTCCCACTCAATATTTTTTTCAGTCTGAATAACATTATTTAAAATTCTCTGCCGCAGCAGTGACTCAAAGACTTAAAGAATATCTATACGTAGAGAGGTGTTTAAAACACAAATGTACGTTACATAAATGAATACCTGTATCCCAAAGGGGTAGGTAAAAAAGACCAGGCTTTGCAAGTGTGGCTTGATCCTGCCAAATTTATTCTTGTGGTCTCAGCAGAATAATTTGCAATGAATACTGGAAATGTTTTAAAAAAACTTATAAAAGTATGTGGGAGAATTGTGCCCTTTGCTCTTCTAGATTTATATTTTGTGGGAAATTTAAAATCCTCTGCCTGACAAGACTCATTATTACAGATAGTTGTAAAAGAGCACGAAATTGAGGAATTTGCTGATTTTTCAATAGATTATTTCAAGTTCAAATGTTATAAGTCGCCCTAATCACTCTTAATCACCTGCCAAACAACTGCATTATGTTTCCCACATGATTCTATGCATTGTCGGGTAAAGGGAATATGTTTTCCCACAAGATTTTTCCTAGTGTTACTAGATTTTTTTCAATTTTCACTTTCTTATTTTCTTTCGCAACGCAAACAGTAGTACGAATCGATAGAAACCATTTCTCCAGCATCAGCAGTTTTCTTGGGCCTGGTTAAGGGTATAGAGTTGCGCTGACAGTCGGCGTTGCCAGACCAATATATCATCATCATCGGCTTATGGTAGTCATATGCCTGGACATATGCCTCTCCCATTGCGCGCCAGTGAGCACTGTCTTCGGCTACTCTCATCCAGCCCTTGCCAGCCACCCTGCGAAGATCATCGCTCCACCGAGTCTGAGGACGTCCTACACTGCGTTTACCGATCCGCGGTCTCCACTCCAGAACTCGTCTACCCCATCGGTTATCAGTTCTTCGGGTGATATGGCCGGCCCACTTTATGCCACACCGGCCAATATATACTACGTCCTAAGGAGCGTTTTAGAAAAACGCCGACCGTTCAGCGCTGACCAGCTATAATAATGTATTTTGTCTATCAGCGCTAACGGTCAGCGCGCGCTCAGCGTGACTCTAAAACCAGCCTCATTGCAGCACCCACTCGATACACACTCCGCAGCACAAAATTATGAGTTACCGTGGGCATTGACGACCCTTAGCACAACGTCGATGCTCAATCTTCATCCAACGAACGCTGAGTCAGCTGCCTTTTGTGACAACCTAGACACACCGCAGCGCGCAGTTGGTGTTAAGCCGAGTCAGAGACGGAGAGAACGGCTTGAAAACTTCTGACAGTAAGATCAGCCACTAGTTTTACAAGCGTCCATCAATCCGAACTAGACCCCCGTGGTGGAGTATGGCCTATACCTTCCTCAGGGAAGAGACCCTTGCCCCTCGGTGGGGACATAATGGGCTGATGATGATGTGTCTGTTGAGTTTTTAGTTTATTCAGTGTGTTTGTGCAGACCTTATGTTAGTTGTAGGTTTGTTTTTTTGTTTCTGTGATGTGTGTCTTGTTGGTTTAATACATGTATTTCTATTTCTTCTTCACATTCTACATATTTTAAGTAGCAAAATTTACGTGTTATGTGTCGTGGGTTAGAATATATCTATCTGCATAGCACAATTTAATTGTTGTTTACATTGCTCGCTCCAATAAAGACAACTTAGTAAACTGGAAATGAAATTAAACTTTGTAACGTTAATTATTAGCCCGCTACGTCATTCCGGCAATTAGACGTTGGCAGGAAACCAGTGAACAAATGGATCTCCTGCGTTTTAAAATGAAATAAAATTTATGATTAATCCCTCGACGACACAGCGCCCCGAGGCTTTGTGCAGAGGCTTTGTTGTCCTCTGCCGAGATAATAATTTCTGTCTCAAAATAAACAAAAGAACTCTATGGAGCTTGATAATTTACAATTATGCTGCTTTTGTTTGGCTCCTTTGCCACAGCGCGGATAAATTTAGGACAGCCCGGAGACTAGCGGCTTCGAACTTTCTTTTTGTGTCTTGCGTCTGAACTAACGAAAAGTTTTGAAATAAAACTTTCGTAAGCACAACACATTGTAAACTTTTAAACCTGGTCGGACTCTTCCGATATAACAACACCCGTAAGTAGATCCGGACTAAAAGTTTATAACGAAAAGTTGTCGAAAAAATTCTGTAGAAAATTTACGATGAGATAGTCTGTCTCTGTCTTGCAGTGGGCGTCAAATGGTCGATGATGATGATGATGATGAATATGTTAAATGATGCCAAAATTACTGGTTTGGCACAAAGAGCTCTTAATAGTAGTAAAATTTAACATAACTTAAGCTTTTTTTTCGGTGAAGCCGTTTTGGAGGCGTTTAGTGAAAAACAAATTAACCACTTAACACAAAGTTACAAGTAGTATAATAATATGATAAGGTAGAAAAGTAATTGGTTTATGTTAAGAAGAAAACAATGTTTACTTAGTTAGTAGGGGGTCTACTAGACTATAGAGTCTGTATAGTGGAGGACTGGTCAAGTAAGTCGTCATGAAAATTTTAATATTAGGCGACTGTTAGGAAATAAACTCACGCAAGTGTGCCGAAGGCATACGACGACGACAAACGAAATATTAGCCTTGGATATTCCTTACCGGTTTTTCTACACTTATTCGCTCACCAACATCATCACCATCACCAACCCATTATGTCCCCACCGAGAGGCACGGGTCTCTTCCCTGACAAAGACATAGGCAATACTCCACCACAGTACCAAGTCCAGATTGCTGGAGACTTGTAAGACTAGTGGCTAGTCTTACTGTCAGAAGTTTTCAAGCCGCCCTAAGGCCTCTGACTTGCCTTAACGACTGCAATCTAACGACGGCAGCCGGCACGAACTGCTTAACGTGCCTTGCAAAGCAAGGTACCGCTCGGAAAAATGCCACTAGCGTCACTCATAGAAGGTCACCCATCCATCAGATTTTGTTTTCGCAAGTTTGACTTTTTACCGATAGGAGGATTCTACCAATGTCAAACCGTATTGACAAAGTAAAATCCTTCGTTTTTGGATCAATATAATAATAACAGTGACACCCAGACGGTACAATCACTTTTCCTGGTCCCAAGCTTCCTAGTTTAGGATATGATAGGATAGGATAGGATTCAACCCTCATATATTTGCGTACAAACTGTATTTAGAAGGTCCTGTACTCTTTCTAGGACACTTGTGCCTGTTTTCACCAACAACACTTAAGATTTAGGGGCCACCTAATCTTAAGTGTTATGGGTGAAAACGGGCATTGTTTTCCTAATCTAGGACTAGGATGAAGTCGCGAGCACAAATAGTGCAGCTTTTTTTTACTACATTCTGTACAAAAAATAGGTTGTAATATGATTAGTTGACATGAAGGCTTCTCTACTTCAAAGCTCCAACGAAAACGTGGGTGGTGCTATAAGCGGTTACATGACCGTTGGCTTAAAATAAGATAAGAATAGAAGAAGGATAGTCTAAAGGGTAAGATAAGATAGAAGATAAGAATATGACACGTAACGTTATACGTAATATGTTATAGAATCAACGATTATTTAGAAGACAAAGATGTCTGGTGTTAAACAGTACAATAATATTAAATGTATTCAGAAGAGAATTGTGTCTATAGGCCGTTTTTTAATTCGATTAAAAAAAAATGACGCGGTGTTACCGCTATAAAAGCTACAGGTAAAGGGTAGATTTTTTTACCGTGAATAGAAGACTCATGTGACCAAAATCCTTATCACATCAAAGACATTAAAATTGAATTACTCGTAAGAGCAAAGTCTAAAAAAAAACTCCTGCGTAGCATACACAATTTAACTTGGAAGTAAAATGGGGTTATTTGGTTTTTACGTACTAGCAACATTCAGACATTGACAAAAAAATAAGCCTAAGAATTGTATGAAGATGTCAACGTGACAATATATTTTTTTTGCATTGAATGAAAAAACAGACTGTAGTGTTCAACACGTCCATGACTAATAATTTTTAAATTTGAATGATTTTTAATTAAGCTATAACTGTTTTGAAGAGAACCAATGTAGAGTTTCTTCTTTTCCAGATAATATGTTGATTGTGAAACAAAAACTTTGAAGTTCATAAAGTAAACATTTTGTGTTTGTTATGAATAAAATATTTGAATTTATCACGGCTTGACATGAAACGTCTATTAGTAAGCGTTAATTTTTGCTCAAACCACGCAATATGTTATGCGGCACTGGCTCCTTCTAGCGGCACAAGTCGAGCGGATCTGAGTAATGGGAACTTGTTACAACTCCACAATATACAATAAAAATTTACTTACGATTCGTACAGAGTTACAGAGTTGCATACAGTTTTAGCAAGTAACCCCGTACCACCGAACTAAAAGAAATTGCACGTCAAAAGTACCTATAGTCTGTGAAATATAGCTTGAGCTCCGCGACAGCTGTCATCTAACTTGCGACCATGAAGTTTTGAATTTTTTCACAGAATATTTGTACTGTGAAAACTCCGTACTTACTGCACCCTATTCGATGTCTAAGCAATATCGTAACCTAGCCCTGACAGTGTGACAGCTGTCGCGGAGCTCAAGCTATTTAATACAGACTGTAAGCGAAACATTTGAAAGCAATACTTTAGAACTCCCCTTCATACTTCTTTCAAAACTCTACGCAGCATCGGCAAGCAATACACTAAAGAGTCCGGCGCAATAGCGCGGCCGCGTCAATATTGTACTTCCTCTAGATACCGGCCGTTTTGCGCATCGAGAGCTGAGCAAGCGGGGCATGGTCAACACGCGGGTTTGGTCTCGTCCGAACCTTAATGCTGCGGCCACACTTGAAGGCGAAGATTCGTGTTCGCGTTGTCACGACAAAATTTCGTGTTCGCTCTACGGCGAAGAGCTTGGCCACATCAAATAAACCTTCGCTACGTCGCGACAATCTAGATCGTTGCTAATTCAGCAGCAGCGCGAAGGGTGTTTGTATTCGCGATGATGATTCGCGATAGGTCGAATTTTTTGGCCAGACTCGCGTTATCGCGATAGTGTGGCCGTACCATAAGGCTACCATTCACAGGCGCGCCCATCCGCCTGATTTGTCGCTGGCGACAAGTCCGCAGAGAAATCTGCGTGTGAATGTGTTGGTTCTCGGTTCGATGCGCGGCTCGCGGCTCGGCGCGGCGCTCGCCGTCTGGAGATAAAGTAGGAAGCAGCTCGGCGCTCGTGTAGTGTCTGGGCGATGACAGATTTGTCCATGAATGGGTCCGGCTCGGGGCTCGGCTCGCGGTGCGTGTAGTGAATGGTGGGCTTTATGTTAGAGACAGTAAACAAGGCGCTTGGAAGGCATCAGAGTAACACTAGCGCCACCTAGGAAAAATACATGTGATTTTTACAGATCGAATTTAAAAAAAAGTATTCCTTCAAATTATTCCTTCCAAGCCTCGGCCGCTAGAGTGATCATAATCGACGTTAAGTTAAGCAACATAGGGCGTGTTCAGGGCATGGATGGGTGACAGTCTATGACTAACGCTAGTGGCATTTTTCCGAGCGGTTCCGTGCTTCGCAAGGCACGTTAAGCAGTTGGTGTCGGCTGCCGTCGACAGATGGCAGTCGTTAAGCCAAGTCCGAGGCCTTAGGGCGGCTTGAAAACTTCTGACAGTAAGACCAGCCACTAGTCTCACCTGCCTCCACCAATCCGGACTAGGCCCCTGATGTGGAGTAAGGCCTATACGTTCCTCAGGGAAGAGATCCGTGCCCTCGGTGGGGATATAATAGGTTGATGTCAAAAAAATCCTTCAATCTATACAACTCCAAATGTCCCATATCTTCTCAAAACTCTGTAGGTAGATATTTTATCTTGGTGGGTGAGTTCGGTTCGCACTTCTCCAGTTTTTCCACTATAAACTTGACCGGAAGGCAGTGGCTAACATTTTAAGTATTTACATTGAGATTTAAGTAACAAAATGTAATTTCTTCACTTTGAAATAAATTTCTGAATTCGGACCACACTTTGAGTCAAAGAGGATATCATACAAAATTATAGGCTCAACTCCAATGAGGGTTATTTGGGCACACACTGCTGTTATTAATACGTGTGTACTGCCAATAGATAAGCGCGGACCGTGCCCGGTTTGCGCAAAACGGAACCTACAGAACGATAGCCTATGAGGTAATTTAGCTGTTTACGCCAAAGATTATGTGATGGCACGTTAGGCCGGTTGCCTTAAAGCTTAAAGGTCTGTTTTGATCTCTGGGCGAGGACGCACATGTCTACGGTGTGGCACCGGCTACCGTGCAACGGCACGGCGCCGCCACTGCACCGGAAGAAAACGCGGTGCGGTGCCGCGTTACGGCGTCGTGCACAACGTACTGCGCTGGCACAAGGCGCCCCGCTCGATAGTTGATCTTGTCAGTTGCACGTGGTACTTTTTTTCCTTAAGATGCAGCACGTCCTTTAATCTTTTTGAATAACCGTAACTGTTATTTTTGTACGATGGTTGCTACCGTGTGCCGGCGCGGTACGCTGTGCACGCCGCCGTTTCACGGTGCGGTGCCATGCCATTGCATGATAGCCGATGCCGCACCGTAGACATGTGTCCACGCCCTCAGGCTAGGACGAAATCAGAAATCAAGAATTCAGAAATCATACGTATTTTTAAGTTATGTACCTACTGTTTAAGCTAGTGGTTCACTGAAAGGAGTTCTCCATGCGGGTCAAGTTGCCGATGGTTGCTCCGTAGCAAGAGCTATGCAGCATCTCTTCATGTGGTGCTTCAGTACTTGGTAGCTAAGAAGTTGACCGCCATGTTTCTTGTTTTTCGCTGACCGCCTCCTCAAATTCTGAGTAGAAGATGGTCTCTGTTACTCGCTCTTCTGCCATTCGTGATGCGTGACCGCACCATTGTAGCTGTGGACGTATGAGGTAGGCCTCAATTTCTTAAATTGAGGAACATGTAAACACATGTTCCCAGACACAGGGTATTCTAGTGTGGGGCCAGAAACAATGTACGTGCCTGTATGCAAATGTTTATGTTTATTGGCTCTTCGCAGCACTTCTTTGTTGCGTACGCGATCAGATCATCGGATCTCTAATAGTCTTCCTGAGACATTTTATGTGGAAATGGTCTAGCATGCTTTTCTGACGGTACACGGTCCAGCTTTTAGCAGATTAAGAGTAAAGCTCTTAAGCGGTCTGAGCTGGATGCGAAGTGAGATGCCTGTAAGGCCCGTCCACTTGCTGCGATCATATAAATTGCGTTGACGGTGTGCTCAGATGTCTGTAATGTGGCAGAGCCTTTATAAAAAATGGTTGGCTGTTCGAGCCATTACGAGCAAACCAACGACACCAAAGCAGGAGTTGAATGAAGTAATCGGTCGGTACCATCATCATCATTAAGTGAAACACTTTTATGCATACATACATAGACTCACGCCTGTATTCCAGAGATATATCCCTGTATGGCATCTGCCACGATCCTGACAAATCACTTAAGCTTCATCAATATTAATTAGTCGTTGCGTGCGCATGTTGTTTTCTGGTACTTTTTATCTTGTCCTTTCAGCAGACTTTTTCATATTAAAACTTGCTACAGTAGAACGAGTGACTCCGCGAGTAGGAAAGTTAAATTTATTCTCCCTTCTGGAAATTAATACGTTCGGACGAAGAGACCGCCGACGTGAGTTTCAAAAAAGTTTCAATTCAGTCCAGCCCCTCCACTCTTGGCGCCAATTTGGACAACTTGGGTTGCAATTGACTGGATTTTTATAATAATTGGGGTTCTGTACTTGAGCACTCTGTTTCCGATGTATGTCTGTCCGACCCCTAAAAAAAACCTATTATTGGAACGACGAGTATAAAAGGAAGCCAGTTGGAACTTTCACAGAATATGTTTTATACGGATTTCCTAAAAGATAATGAGATTTTCAAAATTATTAAAAATAAGGGGTCTCCATACAAGAAATGAGTTTTTTTTAATGTTTTTTGCTCGATATTAATAACGAATATTTAAATTGAATTATTAAAATGAATAAATATTTAAATGTTGTGAAATTAAAATGCATTGAGTCCATAAAACAGAATTGAATTGAAATTAAAATGTGATAAAATTAAAATTGAATGTTGCAGGGTTAATCTTGTAAAATTAAAATGTAATTATTTAATACATTTTATTTGACGTTTGTGGGAGCAAACTTTAAATTAGCCACCAGGCCGTATCTGATAAACCGTATAAATAGTTAGACAGTTGAAAAATTTACAGATGATGTACTTTTGTTGCCGCTATAACAACCAACACTAAAAAAATTATAAAATAAATGTTTAAGGTGCTCCGATACAACAAACGTAATGTTTTTTTAAAGATAATTGTACGGAACCCTTCGTGCGCGTGTCCGACTCGCACTTGACTGGTTTTTTTTTACTCACTTTTGCTTTCAGTTGCAACCAGCACTCTGAAGTTAAGATAAGTTTAATGTATTTCTCACAACTAAAACTTTAATTACGTCAGCATTTCAAACTGCCTTTAATTGTGACGCAATTTGAACGCAATAACGTTGAGAGTAGAGGGTCTGACAAAGTTCTCCCAATGAATTATGAGCGCGAAGGAAATAAAGAAGGGAAAGTGCGCTTTCTGGCAATGACACTGGCTTTTTTGTATATTCTTGAATTTGGATGAGCCTGCCTCGAAAAACAGCTCTATTACTCAGCTCAGCTATCTTTTGTATTAGCTTATTGTTATAAGCAATAAGGGCGACAATTGTATTGTATGCTTTTTAATATTTTATGTTTGTTTATTTCTTGTGTACGACCTCCGTAGCGCAGCGGTTAGTGCATCTGCCAACCACGCGAGAGGTCTCGGGTTCGAATCCCAGCTGGGGACAAAAAAAAGGAACCCAGGTCTTGGATGTTTACATGCTTGTGACGTCGCTGTTTCTGGTTCCCACGACACAGGGTATCCTAGTGTGGGGCCAGAAGCAATGTATGTGCCTGTATGTAAATGTTATGTTATGTTAAATAAAATTGTTAACTTAACTATTCTGGCGATGGGAATCTAGGCTTGCAATATGTTTACCTCTGGGATAGAGTGTATAAATTAGTACATTACTACGCATATAAGCCGCGGATTGGTGATTTCAAGCTCTGTGTTATGTGATCATCAATTCTAGGGTTTCCTCACGATATTTGCCTTCTTTAATATACAAGAAAATGTTCGAACCATTGTTGTTACTTCAACGCTGTAACAATACTTTCCTTTCCTTAAAATAAAATGTAATCGATGCAAAATCCCCAATTATTGGATTCCATGGTCTTTTTAGGGTTCCGTATTCATCATCAACCCATTATGTCCCCACCGAGGGGCACGGGTCTCTTCCCTGAGGAAGGTATAGGCAATACTCCACCACGGGGGCCAAGTCCGGAGTGGTGGAGGCTTGTAAGACTAGTGGCTGGTCTTACTGTCAGAAGTTTTCAAGCCGCCCTAAGGCCTCTGACTTGGCTTAACGACTGCCATCTATCGACGGCAGCCGGCACTAACTGCTTAACGTGCCTTGCGAAGCACGGAACCGCTCGGAAAAATGCCACTAGCGTTAGTCATAGACGGTGACCCATCCATGGACTGAACGCGCCGTATGTTGCTTAACCTTAGTGATCATTTAAGATCACTCAGGCAGCTCAGGCTACGAGCGATTCATCGCAGAGATGACAAATACTAGAAAACATACTTTTGGCATATCAACTATAAAAATGGTAGGACATTATGATCCACTTTTCATCAACTTCTTAAGGTGCCTCCCTAACACCTAAATTAGGGACGCAACATACACGTAATCCTAGCTATACAAATTATATATTATAGAAACGCGGAAAAATCGGATCAGCACCCATTACATACCTAGCAGGGCGGCTGGCAAGAGCTGGATGAGAGTAGCCGAGGACCGTGCTCAGTGGCGTGAAATGGGAGAGGCCTATGTCCAGCAGCGGACAACCATAGGCTGATGATGATGATGATGATGACATACCTATCAATAACTTAAAAGGAAAACTATTACCGCTAATTAGGCGTTACAAGTTAATAGTCGACCAACATTTAAAAAGACGTCGACGACTTATAAATTGAATTGAAAATCTGACATGCGTCCTTAAGGTGCCTAAGCCCCTAATTAAAATAAAGAAAAAAAATATATTGAAAATCACTTTTATCGTTCAGTAAAGCGGGTAAAAACCCCTCTCACTACGGAGTTCTGCGCTGCTTGGCCCGACACGCTCTTGGCCGGTATTATTATAACCGATTTTATATCGCTACAAAGGGCCTATAAATGGCCGATAGAATGAGATTGAGACTCTTTTACAAAGAGATCGATTGTTTCAGCCATTAAAGGACCCTTTCATGTCATTAACTTTAATCATAGCCCCTCCTAGCCGAAAAGGAACGATGGCAGTTCGACAGGGACCGATACATTTTTTCTTTAGTTATCAGCATGTATGTCTAAAGAAAAATAACGGGTGGGGCTGTGGTGGGTTACAAGGCCGTTCAGTTTCACTTGTAATGTCTATCCATGAGCGTTAATTTTTAGGTCAAACTACGCAATATGCTCGCGGCATTGGCTCCATCTAGCGGCACAAGTCAAGAGGATCTGAGGCTACTTTGTTTTACGCTACGATATGTGAATGAATTACTCACTCCAGAATTGCAGCCCTCGCTAGGACGACGTTAATTTTTGGCAAATGACGCTTCTTTTACACTTAAAAGGACAGAGATCCAAATCGTCAACACCGACCAGCCGGCCAGGTAATTTTGCAGAGATATCTCACAAGGCAAGTATTTAATAACAAATTCCTCAGCAAAATAGTGAGGGTATTTAAGCCACTCACAATTCGGAGGCTAGTTATCGTGAAGACTTCTGGCCACTAACATTGAAATGACATTCGTTTAACATTAAGAATGGGAACATCTTGAAGTGTAGTGTAGGAATTGGAGACTTGGCAATGAATCCTGGATAGAAATTAGAGTTGGATGGGTAGCGCCTGTCCCACGAACGTTCCACGAGCAGCACATCATCATATTGATGATGCGCGCCGCTGATCACCACCGCGGACGCCACCGCGGACGTGATCTGGACGCGCTGGTTTGGTCAAACCTTAAGAAATTGTAGTGCTCTTAGAGGGTGTAATCATCATCATCATCATTCAGCCACAGTGCAGAAGTGCACTGCTGAACATAGGCCTCCTCCATGGATTTCCAAAAAGACCGGTTGGAAGCGGCTCGCATCCAGCGTCTTCCTGCCACTTGGATGAGATCGTCTGTCCATCTTGTGGTTGGTCGTCCTAAGCTGCGCTTGCCGATATGTGGTCTCCATTCGAGCACTAAGAGTGTCATGGATAATTAATTATTCTTTAATAATTATCACCTCCTATATATTATACTAGCTGTTGCCCGCGACTTCGTCCGCGTGGGCTTTAGTTGGAAAAAGTATTTGCAAAGAAGTCACGTATACTTTTAGCGCATGTGAAAAATTAAAACAAAAAAATTGTGTAATCGTTAACATTCATATTTATTACATACATTTAATTTTAGTAATTTACAGCAATTTACATTTTATTGAAATAATTTAGAAAATCAGAGAACTTACATATTAACGTTGCACCCTCTTTTACACCCTTAGGGGATGATTATAAAAAAATACTTGAGTTTCGTGACTTTCGATAAGGGACCTTCATATTGGATTTCATTCGAATAACTTCAATAACGGCAAACATTCATACTAACGTTGGACCCCCGTTCTACCCCCATAGGGGTGAATTTGCGAAAATCCTTTCTTAGTGCCCCCTTACGTTATAAAAGGAACCCCTGCGCAAAATTTCAAGTTTCTAACCCTTATAGCTTAGACCCTGCGCTGCTATTTGCCTAATTAAGTTAGTTGGCTTCTCCCTAAATTTGCACAAAAAGGGAAATCAGAAATAATCATTCTTAGGAACTTATAACCCAAATACTACTTTTTATTGAGATAACTTTGAAAATCACAGAACTTTCATACTAACTTTGCACCCCCCTTTGAACTCCTTAAAGGATAATTTTTGGAAAATTATTTTAAACGTGTTTCATGACACCCAATTAGGAACATTCATACTGAGTTTCATTCGAATAACTTCAAAAACGGCAAAGTTTCATATTAACTTTGCATCCCCCCTTTTGACCCCCTTAAGGAATGATTTTCGAAAAACTATTTTGCATGTTTTTCAGAATTTTCAATGAAGGACCTTCTTATTGAATCTCATTCGAATAACTTAAAAAACGGGAAAGTTTCATACTAGGTTTGCACCCCCCTTTTTCCCCTCTTTAGGGATGATTTTTGAAAAACCATTTTACACGTATTTCATAATTTTAAATGAAAAACCTTCGTACCAAATGTCATTCGAATAGCTTCAAAAACGGCTAAGTTTCATACTAACTTTGAACCCCCATTTTACCCCCTTAGGGGATGAATTTTCAAAAATCCTTTCTTAATGCTCCCCTTTATGTGTAAAATTTCAAGTTTCTAACCCTTATAGTTTAGGCCCTGCGTTGATATGTCAGTCAGTCAGTCAGTCAGTCAGTCAGTCAGTCAGTCAGTCAGTCAGTCAGTCAGTCAGTCAGTCAGTCAGTCAGTCAGTCAGTCAGTCAGTCAGTCAGTCAGTCAGTCAGTCAGTCAGTCAGTCAGTCAGTCAGTCAATCAGTCAGCTTCTCCTTTTATATATATATAGATTACCATGACGTGCAATAAATAAATGATTGTCATTATGTCTTCGTCGCTCTCTATTGGATAGAATAACTATCTTTGTTTTGAGTAGACGTTACAACACATTCTATCAAAACCCTTCCATAAACTAAAATCTTGAAAGCACATTTTCTCGCAACAAAGGCGTCTTAAATTAGTGGAAATCCATCTCAGCAGGCCTCTCCACTAAAGGTTTACAAAGAAAGTGTTATACTCGAGTATATACAAAAAAAAACTGCTGTAGTGATCCTTACACCTAGCCTTCTTATAAAGTTTCAGAGGTCACCAAAGACTGTGAAATTACTAAGAAAGAACTGTAGTAAAGTGCGTGAAGATAAAGCCTTTGCTTGTGGTGAACTCAAGTATTGTGATACTTGTATTTACCCGTAGATAACCAAGGAACTATCTTCAAAAGTGCTGCTATAACGAGGATAAGTCATAAAAAAGGGAACTATCTTTACCATAGATTAAGAAAAACTTGCGCATCAGAGAGCTTGCTCAATGAAAGGCTCATAAGTATGCAAACAATGAATAAGAATAGGTTATGAGACTATAAACGTCTACAGTATAATGTGTGTATGTAATTTGTCACTATACCATGGGATATATTAATAAAAAAATTAAAAAAACAACTCACGCCCGTTATCCCCGAGGGGGTAGGCAGAGACACCAATTACTAGAACTAGGCCCACTTTTGCTGTTTTTAATGTTAATACTAGAAATAAAAATAAATTGTTATTTCCACTATTTAGACTTGCAAAAGTTAATACTTCCTTTATGGGGCACTGTATTATACAACACATAATTATTAGAGTTACCTCCGACGCGGCTTAAGCAATGTGTTAACCACAATCTGTGAAAAAAGCTTATTATAAAATCAACGATTATTTAGAAGACAAATATGTTAAGGAGTGTGTCTAGTGTTTGTGTGAGTTTTTTTAGGTTTTTAAATTGAGCCTAAACTGTTTCGAAAATAATAAATTAAATAAGAATGTATTATGAAACTAACAACTTTGACGTTCATGGCGACCTCTGTGGCGCAGTGGTTAGCGCATCTGCCTACCAAGCGAGAGGTACCGGGTTCGAATCCCGGCTGGGAAAAAAGAAACCCAGGTCTTGGATGTTTACATGTTTATGACGTCGCTGTTTCTGGTTCCCACGACACAAGGCATCCTAGTGTGGGGCCAGAAGCAGATGTGTCTGTATGTAAATGTTATGTAAAGTTATGTTATGTCATAATGTTAACATTTTGTTTTTACTGTAAATAAAAATATTTAAATTGAATTGTGTGTTTGTATGTATTTAAGCATCTTTGTGTACGTGTAATTTACCGTAAGATATAAATTCGATCTTGAAGGATAGGATGTGAATTTATTCGTAACTATGTTTTGGGTTGCACAATTCAGTTCAATCAATTTATTTAAAAAAATAGCTCATAATTTGTTACGTTAGTAATAGTCATATAACTATGTTAGTGTGAATAAAAAAAATAATATCACATTGATGGAACACATACACACAATAAATAACCATAACGTTTTATGTTTTCGTTTCGGTGCCTCTACCTACCCCAAGGGGGTAGGTAGAGGCACCAACCACTAGAACTGGGCCCACGTATTGCAGAGTTTATTAGGTCCCAACACTGGCGACATCACTGCCTTAAAATTTTACGAACAAAATGAAAATGTGAGATGTTAACTTCAAACGTTTTTTCTAACGTTCTAAGAATTATATCATTTGAATGAGGATAAAATGGTAAGTTCATAAATACATTATGTTAAACTACCAGTGGCCACAAAATTATTGGATACAAATGCTACTAGCGCCAGCTATTAGTAGTCAGCTACACTTCTTTTATTAATTCTTGTATCTCTACTCATCTTTTACATCCATAGTCTATGGTCTCCGCCCACATTCTATACGCTGGAAAAATGATGAACTTTTTACAACCTCGTAAAGTGACCCCGATGTGTTTAGGTTTTATGTCCGTGCAGTATGTACTACTTTCGGTTTCTTCCTACACAATAATGCCTAGCATTATAGGTACATTTGCTCCACCAATCCGGACTTGGCTCCCATGGTGGATATAGTCTATACCTTCCTCAGGGAACAGACCCGTGCCCCACGGTGGGGACATAATGGGTTGATGATGATACATTTGCTGGTCAACAGCTACTCATATACGAATCACATAAAATGTAGGTGGAAACAGACTATTGAAACGCGACGCGCCACCACGTATCGACACCCCGATGTGCATCGTACACATTGCCAACACGCGAAGCCCAAAAATCGTTAAGCCAAGTCAGAGGCCTTATGGCGGCTTGAAAACTTCTGACAGGAAGACCAGCCACTAGTCTTACAAGCCTCCACCAATCCGGACTTGGCCCCCGTGGTGGAGTATGGCCTATACCTTCCTTAGGGAAGAGACCCGTGCCCCTCGGTGGGGTCATAAGAATTAATGATGGTGCCCAAAACGATTCTGATAATAGAAAATAGTAGATTGAATGACTTAATACGGTCGCGTGGGGTTTCAGTAATGTGTTTCCGCCTTATGGCAGAAAGACATTAAATATTAAAATGCGACGCGATCGGACGCAACGTGACACGTGTTGAGCCAAATCAAATCTACTATTTTCTATGATCAGAATCATATTAGGCATCGCGTGTCGGTAATATGCACGATGCACATGGGGTGTCGATACGTGGTGTCGCGTTGTTACCTGTCAAATTCCCTACTACCTCCTACTGCAATATCGTCAGGATTCCGGAAAGATACTATGCGCTTAATTAGGCCACTGGCAACTCGAAATTTTATCATTTTTGTAAAAAGGCTAGTGGTAAGTAAGAAAGTTCGATTCCCAGTGCGAGCATGCACCTATGACTTTGTTTTCTAAGTTATGTTCATTTGTGAAGTTATAGTAGCAATATCACTGGCTACGTTTGAAATAAAACATCGTGAGGAATCCTGCGTGTCTGAGCTATTCAATACATCAGCGCTTCAAAAAGGGCGTGACTTCGATTCCCACCGGGGACCGTCGTGCAGTTCAGCAACATTGGGCGCGTTCAGTGCATGCATGGGTGACCGTCTATGACTAACGCTAGTGGCATTTTTCCGAGTCATTCCGTGCTTCGCAAGGCACGTTAAGGCAAGGCAGTTGGTGCCGGCTGCCGTCGATAGGTCGCAGTGGTTAAGCCAAGTCAGAGGCCTTAATAAGGCGGTTTAAAAACTTCTGGCAGTAAGTAGTCTTACAAGCCTCCACCAATCCGGACTTGGCCCCTTGGTGGAGTATGGCCTATATCTTCCTCATGGAAGAAACCCGTGCCCCTCGGTGAGGACATAATCGGTTGATGATGATGATGATGATGACATTTTCTAAGAGGTGAGATGGTCAGGCAGAAAAGTGTACTTCAGGTAATTCCCGGTTGCCAGGCGGTTACCAGGACAGGAAAACACAAACATGGAAATTCTTCCAAACTATAAACGTACTCATATAATACATCTAGCATAAAAAAGTACTACCATTTTATAGTGTTTGAAATTTTCTAGACGGACGCATGGACTGGCAAGTAGACTGTGCTGGTGTAGTTCAGGAATTTGAAATCAAATTAAAATATACCATTTTCTGAATGGGCAGATCCTGTTAAATGTAATGCGGCAAAGTCTAGCATTAACCTTACATTAAGTTCAAGATTATCTTCCTTAATATTGTTTATCGAAAAACCCAAACTGGTTTACTCAGAAGCATCTTATGCAGATTTCGCTAACCCTTCGGTCGCTACAGTACCCTAATGCTGATATCCTTTAAACTCGAGTTTACTGAACAGGTACGGATTCAGAGAAGGTGCGAGGACTACAGAGCTCCGAGCCAGTTTGTCTTTAATCGTAAAACAAGACAGGACGAGACCCATCCTATGGTCATAAAGTTATGTAAGGTATTTAAAAAAAGTTAATAATACTTTGGTATGACAAAAAGAGTAAATTATAGGTAAGGTTACCTGCTAAAAAATTAGTCATTCCTGAAAAAACTCTATTACATTTTTTAGTTTACAAAAGCTTTGGAAAAGCTTAGTTGACACGTCTAAGTAAAAACATATTTTATGGTTCTAGATATAAAAATAAATAAACTCACGAGCGTTCTCCCCGAAGGGGTAGGTAGAGGCACCAGTCGCTAGAAGTGGGCCCACGTTTTGCCTAGTTTATTAGGTCCCAAACGTGACAAGTGGCAAGCCTGTCACCGTTATCCGGGCACAATTTATCAGTGGTATGGTTTTGCTGTACCTACAAACAAACAAATGTATGTAACTAAATGTGATCAAATGGTCATAGATTGTCTAGAGTTGGTCTGTGTTGCTACGACAGTGTTTGAGAGAGGTTTTTGATGCTTCAAACCATGTGAAATTAATAAAATTACCTAGAACGTAGTAATTAAAAAAGAATATAAATTTTTTTTCGGGTTTCACATAATATTTTTCTAGAACAATATGGGGGGTTACTGCTATTAATATTGACTCCTTAGGAAAACAAAACTTGTAATTTTTTTTGGTCACCTACATTTTAATGAAGAATGATGAACTCTAAAACAACCTCCTTAAGTTCTATCATGCATAGAAAGTCGACAGGCGTCACGACGTCTCAGTGTATAAATGTTATGCAGAAAAAGTTACAATACCTGTCATCGCTCTGAAAATGCACAACACTAAAAAGTTGTCGCAAAACATGGTTCAATTAATCGAGATTCCAAAAAGATATAATACCTCTTAAATCGTTTTTAATTGTAGTTAATAATAATAACTACCAAGTAACACAATCACTTGACCTGGACCTACCTGCTCTCAGACTAGGATACTTTGTGCTATAGCACCATAGTAACCAGGCAAGGAGATCAAAGACATTGAGAAACCACCAGACTGAGGTTATTTCTATAAATGAACGGCGACTTCCAGTGGGAATCTAATCCACAACCTCTTTCTCGGTAGAGAAGCGTCTTAACAGCCACACCAATGAGGTAGACAGGATTTTTTTTAACATAATAACATTTACATACAGGCACATACATTGCTTCTGGTGCCATACTAGGATACCCTGTGTCGTGGGAACCAGAAACAGCGAAGTCAGAAACATCATAAACCTGGGTTTCTTTTTTTTTTGTCCCCAGCCGGGGTTCGAACCCGGGACCTCTCGCATGGTAGTCAGATGCGCTAGCCGCTGCGCCACGGAGGTCGTTGAATTACGTCCACTGGGACGCTAAATCCTAAAGCCGGCCCTGCTCAGAGACTGCGATACTACCTCGTAAAGCTTATCTTGCCAGTCTCCCCCGTTTGCTGCTCGTTTGCAGCCGGGAATTTAAATACAACCCGTTTTTTTAATCTTAATTCGTGTTATAAATTTCGCTTTTTTTGCTAGAAAAATTAAGTGTCCGCTTTTGCTCTGAAAGTGCCGCGTTGAGAGTTGATAGTTAAGTTTAGTTAGTTTTTAGTTTTCAAAATGAGTATAGTTATTAATTAGTTATTTGGTGCCGTGGGAAAGCCTGCTCTATTATAAAATATGTCATAGGAACTACAGCATTTAGAGACCTTGTGAAAGTGTAAACCTTTTTACGCGATCTTTCTAATATACAGGGTGTCCCAAAAAAATTGTATTTTTCTGATAACTAATATGAAATTGCCTTTTCATCCGATTCCGGCTTGACGTTGAGTTGGGACATACATACTACCCGATATAAAATTCTCGTGTCGCAATGTTAGTGCGCGTACTCCTCCGAAACGGCTTGACCGATTTTGACGAAATTATATGTGTATACTTTGTAGGTGTGAGAATAGGTTGTTGTCTATTTTTTATACCCCTATCTTGCAAAACAAGTGTTTTTATAATTTTTTTTAATTCTGTCACCTGCCACGATCCTGACAAATCACTTGCGTTTCATCGACATTCATTAGTCGTTGCACGCACGCACGCCGGTATTGGGCAGGTGGCAGTGCCTGGTCTTTGCCTATTCCTCTGAAATACTGGTGCATGCGGTGTTTGCGGGTTTTGGATGGCAAATTACTGTGTGAGATAGCATTTGGGGGAAAAGGCCAGTGACCACCAGAGGGCAGCGGTGAGCTGTTGATGTTGTTGATAATGATCCGTTACGGACGATTCAAGCAGTGAGTAGGGACACAGGACTTACTTTTTTGAGTGACTGAAAAGTCCAATTCGGGAGCGGCAGCCCCGCATGTAGGGCATATAAAAAAAAGGTCTGGAGTAGGGTCAGAACGGATTCCGTGCCTCCTGGCTCTTTTGTCCGCCAATGCCGAGCACCATACTTCGTCGCAGGTCTTGCGGCCCTCCCGAACCTTCGCTCTCCAGGCTTCTCTGTCCACAACGGGTTCTTCCCGGCTGTGTGTACGATCCCAAATGCCGGCATGTCACGCTTAACGCAGTCTTTAAAGCGCAGTAGTGGTCTGCCGACACGCCCCATGCTAAGGAATCATTAAACACGAATCTGACCTCCACGGTCAGAGTGTCTCGATATCGAAGGTTTCTTTTTTCTTAGACTGGCTTCCCACGGTCCGCGATATCGCGGACGGACGCGGACGACGACGACCACCGACAGCCACGCACCAAGAGAGGCTCTTCCAACTGACCTGTCGTCTGTCTGTGCTACCGCGGACCGAGACCCTTCCCACGGTGTGTCGTCCGAGCTGGTCTGCGTCCGTCTGCGATATCGCGGACCGTGGGAAGCCAGCTTCAGCAAAAACACAATTTCTAATCCACATCGTTATTATCTGACAAGAGTGTCAGCTCTCTCCTTGAAATTTTAAGTATCAAATTTCTTGAAGAAAACTTCCTAAGTGCTGGATTCCAGACATGAACAGTTTTCAGAATTCCCTGAAGTCTATCGAAACATCTTCCGAATGGATAACATTGATCCGTTTTTGGAGTATAAAGTTTCATTTTGGCGACCTTCCGGAATGGAGTACCGAGGTGCAGAAGTACAATTGACAGCATCTTGACCTTTACATTTTAATTGCTAAGTTAGTAGTAGCATGGTAACAGATAAGAGTACAGTGCATTCATGGGGTGTACCTCACGATTTCCAGGGAAATATAAAATAGGAAAAGTGAGACTAGTCTTTTTTCCAAATTATATCCCATTATTTCTATTGCGGCAGTATTTTAAATCTTTAACCCGACTAATAACGCTAGTTGATAACACAGACATATAAATATATTCTCTGTCTCTTGGTATGTTTTCATAGTGTAAATAATTTTATCGTACATACGTCGCGTAACTTTTCCACGTTTTGTTTCAGATCATGTGCTTAGTTTTACAGTGATTACATAAATATATAAAACGTCTGAACAGCCGAGGTTTGAATCCGGGCTTTGAATGCGCTAACCGTCGTAAGTAGTCGTCAATAAGTAGTCGAAGTGTTAGAATGAGGACGAGAGCCAAAGCAGAACAAGCCACATGTTATAACCATTATGGTCACTGAGGACAAAGTATCGAAGTCATGCTACGCCGAACGAATTACATCTCTCTGCAATTTATCCAGATGTAATCATGAGCACCACCGCATAATGTACAGCTCCACTCCAACTCCGATGGTTCATTACTAAACTGTTATTAACTGCTAATGCAGAGGTACAGTCAGCCAAAAGTTTTAGCAGATTGGAATATTATATAGTGCTAGCTGTCACGGCAAACTTCGTACCACCAAAGTTTTCGTAGTTTTTCCATATTTTCTCACCATTTAAACTTCCCTGGAATTTTACAAATATAAAAAACAAAAAATCAGCCAAATCGGTCCAGCCGTTCTCGAGTTTTAACATAACATAACATTTACATACAGGCACATACATTGCTTCTGGCCCCACACTAGTTTTAGTGAGACTTAACGAACAGCAATCCTTTTTTATTTATAAGACTAGCTGTCCCGGCAAACTTCGTATCGCCAAAGATTTTCTCACCGTTTAAACCTTCCCTGGAACTCCAGAAATATAAAAACCCAACAATAAGCCAAATCGGTCCAGTCGTTCTCCAGTTTTGGCGAGACTAACGAACAGCTATCCTTTTTTATATATAAGATTTATATTCGAATCCCAAGGAATAAAACTAAAATTCTTCGAAATCGAGCACTTTTCGGCCTCGTCGGCCATCAGTTCTCAGTGTTATCGAACTCTTCTGAAACGCCTTACTGATACTTTGCTTTTTTTTGTGTATATTTGGTAGGCCAGAGAATTGGTCGTAGGCTAATAAAATGATGATTATGATGTAACAACGTCCGCCGTATCAGCTAGTATTTATTTTGTTCATTATTCTACAGAAGGCATTATCCAATTATATTGACTGTACAGTCGACAGCACGTCAATCTTCACATTTTAGTTGCAAAGTCGCCTGTAATGCAACGGAGTAGAGTGCATGGGTGTATACCATGATGTGCTGTCGACTGTCCTTGTACCTGCCACGCGTGCAGTCAAAACCACTTGCATCAGCAATTTGGATTTGGGTAGCGTATCGTCATTAATACACAAGCGAGGTATCAGAAATTTATTTCAACGTAAAGAATTTACATTCTGTTTGTTGAATGGCAATGTACTTATAAAGCTATGTCCACACTGTGTCCTTTTCATCTTCAACTTTCCCTTCATGCATGCGTCAAGGGCATGCCTCACGTGCGCTGTTGACTGCGCTACGACGCATGCCCTTGTAGAACGAAAAAGGCACAGTGTGGACATCGCTTAATGTTAATGTTAGACGCTGCCTTGGGGCCGAACGTAGTGGGGAAAAAATCGTCGAAAAAAAAGCCACTGTGACCATCTTTTCTTGTCATCAACCAATCGTGTCCCCACTGAGGGGCACGGGTCTCTTCCCTGAGGAAGGTATAGGCCATACTCCACCACGGGGGCCAAGTCCGGATTGGTGTAAGACTAGTGGCTGGTCTTACTGTCAGAAGTTTTCAAGCCGCCCTAAGGATTCTGACTTGGCTTAACGACTGTCATCTATCGACAGCAGCCGGCACCAACTGCTTAACGTGCCTTGTGAAGCACGGAACCGCTCGGAAAAATGCCACTAGCGTTAGTCATAGACGGTGACCCATCCATGGACTGAACACGCCGTTTGTTGCTTAACCTTAGTGATTGTTTAAGATCACTCAGGCATCCCAGGCTACGAGCGAGCTTTTCTTATATCTTAAATCAAATACAAATTTGTTATACATCTACCTAATCGCTCGTAGGCCCGGCTGTATGAGTGATCTTAAACGATCACAAAGGCTAAGCAACATCTTGATTAGACGTGATTACACGACCTCTGTGGCCTAGCAGTTAGCGCATCTGCCTATCATGCGAGAAGTCCCGGGTTCGAATCCCGGCTGGGGACAAAAAATAAAGTCTAGGTCTTGGATGTTTAAATGTTTGTAATTTCGCTGTTTTTGGTTCCCACGACTCAGGGTATCCTAGTGTGGGGTCAGAAGCAATGTATGTGTCTGTATGTAAATGTTTATTTTTAAATTTATGTTTATCTAGTACGCTTTGGTAGATCCCATCTTTTTATTGGTGAACATTGGTGAAACTCTATTAACCCATTTCTAAGGTTTACAGGTTCAAATTCAAAATGTCGTTATGGTTTCGGTTAACCTCGCCGAAGTGAATAATTTATTGCCTATTTCTATCACACTCAACCAGATAGACTAAGATAAAAAATAGACCCATTCGTTATACTGAGTAACCGTAACCGAAATTATTATATTAACAGACCATTCAGACATTAACAGACCAAACAGAGACGTTTCTATTAACCGATACTGATTCTAATACGACTCGAACCGATACTCATTAAGAACTGATTTGATAGCATAATATATTACGTAACTATAAGGAAGGGTTAATAACAGATTTGTTTCGGTTATGAACGTAACCGTCGTTCACACCGTGTGAACATACAATAAAAACAACCACTTTTAAGTAATACCAGGCCTGTTTCACTACGCGTGTCGGTATCGAACGCGTAAGTACATGCGGCGACCACTCCGGAGTGGTAAATAGGTAGGTAGGAATTCAGGCGCCAGAAGAGAAGAGAGGTAAGAAGGTAAGAGTTACGCGGTAGAAAGAGAGGCAAAATGTAGGTAAATATAACGTAGCTTTTTTAGCGCCGTACGACCTAACTGTATCGCTGCTAGAGTCCCATTTTCTTTAATTGATTTTGCGGAGTGAATCTTCTGTACCTGTACTATTATGTATTCTCTGGTAATACCCAAACACAATGAAGTAGTTTTTCTGTGAATGGCGTATATTTTCGTAGTGTCGTTTCGTAACAAGATATGAGGGGCAAAGCAAACGACACCTAAGTGAGTCCCTAATGGGATTCCGTCCTCTTTTTTTAGTTAATTAGGTGACTAATCTGTCCAACTGACACCGTGTGGTGGTCTAAGCATAATAAGATTAAACGCCCTTAGTAAATATCCACATTACGTCAGACACGAGCACGAGTTCTAGCTGAAATAAATAATTATTGTTTTACATAGCTAATACTAATAATGCTTTATTGCACACAAATCACTGCACAGACCATTACATAAGAAACAACATGAACAAAGGCGAGCTTATCTCTGTAAGAGATTTATTCCAGCGAACCTTGGACAGTCGAAGCAGCGGTAAAAAACGCCAGCTTCCTTTGTGTCCCAGTGCTGGGCAAAACACTCGCCTCCGGCTTTCCATCTCTTTGTCTCCAGCCACCTCACACCAACCTGGCAAGGATGCATTATAACGAGGTGATCGTCCCCTCGTTGCTTTTTAATCATTTTCGGCCATCTACTATTCCAAATTTAATTAGTTTTTGACATTCGCCACAGTGTTCGGTCGTATCTGGTCCAGATTACCCTCAGATTCCATCCAAGCTGCACCTAAACGTCATTCTTTTTTCTGTTTTTCTCAATGTTATTATCTACATCATCATAAAATATTTAAAATAGGCACATATTATGTAAGTGTTCTTTTTATATTCCTCATCATCATCATCATCGGCCTATGGTTGTCCACTGCTGGACATAGGCCTCTCCCATTGCACGCCACTGAACACGGTCCTCGGCTACTCTCATCCAGCTCTTGCCAGCCGCCCTGCGAAGATCATCGCTCCACCGAGTCTGAGGACGTCCTACACTACGTTTACCGATCCGCGGTCTCCACTCAAGAACTCTTCTACCCCATCGGTTATCAGTTCTTCGGGTGATATGGCCGGCCCACTGCCACTTCAGCATGCTAATTCGGTGGGCTATGTCGGTGACTTTGGTTCTCTGTCGGATGACTTCGTTTCGACTTCGATCTTTCAGAGAAACCCCGAGCATAGCCCTTTCCATAGCACGCTGAGCGACTTTAAATTTGTGGATCAGCCCCACCGTGAGTGTCCACGTTTCGGCACCGTATGTCATGACGGGTAGGACGCACTGATTGAAGACTTTCGTCTTTAGACTCTGTGGGATTGGCGATGTGAAGACTCGACGTAGTTTCCTATATTTTTATATTTACTTTTTTAGACCTTATTTAAGATTTTCTATTTGCATTGTTCCCAGGTGTCTTTCTTTTACCTTTTAAATAAACCTTCATGGCCTCTGGATACCCCTCTTTTACTTATACGACCGCATTCCGGAATCGCATACCGCGACAGCATTTAGGTAATCAAGCCATCTTCGCCTTGGAATACCGCGACGTCGGTGGCCATTTTCCGGAACGCAGTCGGTCGCAATAATCACACCGCGAGCAGCTTATTAAACTTAATTTTTTTCTCACATACATTGCTAACCGCAGTTTGGACCCGACTGAAAATCAGCGTTGCAACGGATCACTCTGTTGCAACATTATGCTGAGTCGGGCCCATTTTGGGGGCTCAATACTTAAAACCTATGTATTTTGTTATTGTTTTCGTATTGTACAGTACTGTTTATTTATTTTTTACCTAGTTTTTATGCTTTCTGTGTTAATTTTTATATTTTTTACAATTGTATGCATTTTTTAATGGTTTTGTGTATGTTTTTCTTCTTTTGTTCTGAGTATTGTGTCGTCAAATAAATAAATTTTTCTTTCTTTCGTTATTTTCTTTTTCAATAAAACTAAAAAAAATTGTCATACTAAACAACTAAATAATAAATAACTTTCACACAACACTATCACTTGACCAGGGCCACAATTCTGCTAGTTCATTGTAGTTCACTGACAGACACTCGGTCGGGTCACGTGACATGATTTTTTATACCACTGACGCTCCGAAGGATTGGTACGTGTGCGCGCAAAGATTAAAAGCGGCAATGAAATGATATCGTCACGATCATGCAGTTGTCATTGTAAAACAATGCATTAACATAATCTAGGCCTACGCTTAGCATGCCACGATTGGGAAACGCTTTCTCTATGCAGAAATGTCAATGTCTCTGTCGAGCCCGAGATGTCTCGGAGGTAGTAAGGTGACCACGACCGAGATAGAGACGA
The DNA here is from genome assembly GCA_947310845.1 of Yponomeuta plumbellus. Lineage (NCBI taxonomy): Eukaryota > Metazoa > Arthropoda > Insecta > Lepidoptera > Yponomeutidae > Yponomeuta > Yponomeuta plumbellus. The sequence goes on from OX371206.1 coordinate 6,715,753, forward strand.
CCGATCAACAATCAACATCACCCATCATGTCCCCACTGAGGGGCACGGGTCTCTTCCCTGAGGAAGGTATAGGCCATACTCCACCACGGGGGCCAAGTCCGGATTGGTGGAGGCTTGTAAGACTAGTGGCTGGTCTTACTGTCAGAAGTTTTCAAGCCGCCCTAAGGCCTCTGACTAGGCTTAACGACTGCCATCTGTCGACGGCAGCCGGCACCAACTGCTTAGCGTGCCTTGCGAAGCGCGGAACCGCTCGGAAAAATGCCACTAGCGTTAGTCATAGACAGTGACCCATCCATGGACTGAGTGCTTATACTGAGTTTTTTCATTCACTCTCGATAGTGAGAGCGTTTGCGATTTGCATAGGAGTAACAAAGAGACAAATAGATGGCGCGCTTTGTCACTCCTATGCAAAACGCAAACGCTCTCGCTATCGAAAGTGCACGACAAAACTCAGTATACGCACTCTGAACGCGCCGAATGTTGGTTAACCTTAGTGATCGTTTAAGATCACTTAGGCAGCCCAGGCTACGAGCGATTTTGAAGTGTTTCTTTTATGTTATGTTACCAAACAGTGTCTATCACTTCTAGTTGTGTTGACATTAGCTGTCGATCAATTATTCTGTTTACCAACTACCTAACAACTAGCAAAACTAATTTCTTAAGCGGCCGAAGCAAATTGGGATAAATTAAATGAATAAAATATTAACTATCCTCTATTATAGAATTTGACAAAACAATTCGTATGCCAGAAACTGAATACAAACTTACCTTATGTAATTAGGATAGGTAAAATTTACAAAATCCAAACGTTTTTTATTTAAAAAGTCGTATCTAAACTACAAGTCCAAATTTTATGAATTAAGTGTTGTAGGCTACATTCAAAATGAAAAAAAGCTGATGTAACGTACAAAAAAGTTTCAATGGAAAGCCAAATGAATGAGATGTAGGGACTGCTACCTGCCACGATCTTCACAAAACACTTTCGTTTCATCGACATTCATTAGTCGTTGCATGCACGCACGGTAAGAGTAGGTTTCGGGTACCTACTGGAGGCGTTATGTAGAAAACAAACATTTTACACATAAGGAAGCAATTTTCTCGCAAATTACGTACCTATTGTAGTTTGGAATGTTTCTGAGTAACACGATCTATGTTGTTCTACGAAACAGGCCCCAGATATTAATTTCCACAAGCCAGCCGATAATCTAAACTTTCCACGCGAACTTCCAAACGAAATCTCCTCTGGGCCGACGAGCCAATTAAACGCCGAGTTTATCTTGTTCTCGAGTATCATAATCGTAATCCGACGCCAGCTATCGATGAGTTATGATTTGCCCATTTCGGTCAAAGGGTGTATTCTGGCTCGTTGGATAGTCTTTGTAAAAGATTTTGTTGAGATTCACTATATCAGTGGTGACTTAAATCTGGGTACAAGATTGGTTTAATAGACCAATCCTAATCCTTTCCAAACTATCCGTTAATAAATCTTAAATGTGAGCTTAGAAGTAGGAAATTCAAAGAAGACTTTCGATCATTCTATTTCTGTTTAACAAGTAGCTCCATCTCTTACTAGCACATAGATTATTGTGAAAGGACTTCAACCCTTCCAGAATATTTCTTTTGCTTTTTCGTGTCACCAAATTAGACCATAGAGTTTATAATGACACCAGTGACACGCGGTGTTGTGACATCTACGCAACATTGGTGACATGGACTTGTTTACTTCGCCATGCCACAATATAGATATTTCTTCATTTTTATGTTGAAAATACTCGACAATCCGAATTTTCCGCTTGTATGTTGTCGACTCGGATCGACTATTTTTTTACGCTTTTTAATTTGACGGGCTTGTCGTTCAAGTCTAACGTAGACCGGTACGAAATTATTGATATGGGTTCTACGATATGTTGTCAGCACGCAAATTAGCGGCGATTTCCCTTTCTAAGTTTTCCTGCTTGTTGAAGGGCATAATGTAGTTATCTAGTAGGTTAATTGATAGAGAACCCAACTGTAATTGATTAACAAATTAATAATTATGTACTTCAGTTTAAACTCTATTGCACACCAGTATAGTTTGACCAGAAAGAGTAGAAATTAAAGAGTGCGATTTTGCTTATACTTTTGCTTATTTTCCATACCCAAACTTTTAGTACTAAAAGACATAGTCTCAGAAGGAGAATTAACCTTGATCTCAGTTACAATAATTGAGCTTATATTAGAGTAGAAGATGGCCTGAAAAGTTCGTACAATATTTAGTTACACTTCACTTCCGTTTTCTAGACTTTATGGACAACCTATAGCTACTATTCAAGGCGAAAACGTAATATTTTATATCTTGTTAATTTGTCATCTTTTTCTTTTCTTTTTATGGTTCGGTCTGAAAACCAGCGCCAAAGCCATTCTTTGGCATTATGCTGAGACTGACCCATTTTTGACAACTTTGTATGTCTGGGTTCGGGTAGGTATTTAACCTATTACCAAGCACATTTTGGCAAAATACTCGATTGAGTGTTTTGCTAAAATGTGTTCGGTGGGTTGCTAACTTCATTTTAAGTATGTGTGCCTTTGAATAATTGTACCTACCGTATGTAATAAGTACTCTTAGTATCATGTAAAGTTAAGTTGTAATAAGTACACTCATGTAATGTAAAGTTGTCAAAATAAAGTTTATTCTATTCTATTCTTTTTCTTATTAGTCAAGCATAACCAACGCCCGCCCCCAACTTTACCCACCAACCCATCGCCCAGTTACCACAGCTTAAAAGATCCTAAATTCTGTTTTTTCATTCAATGCAAAAAAATAAAACTGTTACGTTGACATCTCAATACAATCCAAAGGCTGTCAATGTCTGAATGTTGATAGTACGCAAAAACCAAATAACTCCATTTTACTTACAAGTAAAAATTGTTTGTGCTACGTAGGTGTTTTGTTTTACACTTTGCTCTTATGAGGAATTAAATTTTAATGTCTTTGATGTGATAAGGATTTTGGTCACACGAGTCTTCTATTCACGGTAAAAAAAATCTACCGAATCAAAAAAATCAGAAAATTTGTTACACAATAAAAATTACATAGTATAACTTGAATAACTTTACATAAAAACTTAATTAGCAATATATTAAACTAAATTATATAAATAATACTTAACTAATAAAACTAATATAAACTAATATCTAATTATATATTTACAAATAAAAAACTTGTCCCAGATCGGTGTCCCGCGGCAGAGAGCCTAGGATGCTGGCAACATTCCCCCTTTGAATGGCCAGACTTATTCTCTGGCCGAGGTATGCGCCAGCTCTCCACTCTCTCAAAATCAAAAAATTGTGATTTTTCTTACAGATTCGGGCCAAGCGTCTCGTGAGTTATTTTATAATGTGGAAGCTGTTGTTTGTTGTTCCAGACACAGATGAACGATCTTGAAAAGTCTCTACTTTTTTAGAGTTAATGATCCCTTCTTAGACCATCAGACGCAAATGTTGTCATACGTTAAAACTGTCCTATGTAAATGATACATCTTCGAACAAAACATATCCACTCAAAGATTCCGAAGTGCGACTCCTCGGTGGGCCTAAGTAACCCGACTCAAGTCCTCGAGATTAGATAAGCGTGTTAAATTGCGTTAATTTTAGGCGTTATTGCCAATATTCCTAGTATGATTACCCCTAATACGTGTCACGTTATGTCAAGGTTGAGAGGAGCGTTTCTCTTTCCCGCTCTGCCCCACCGGGTTTTCCCGCAATCTATATATCTATCTATATATAAGGAGAAGCTGACTGACTGACTGACCTCCCCTCCTCGGCCTCGAGGGGGGTCGCTCATGATGTAGGTTTAGGGGTCCTTAGGACCAAACCAGCCCGAAGGTAGTGTTTAGTGGGTAGGCGCACTCTGCGAGTCCCACATTGGCAGCACGGCCGGGCCCGTGCTGTTATGCATGAGCATTCACCACCTCCCTCCCCCGTGTCCTCCGAAGGGTGCCCTTTATAGGGCTAAAAAAAAAAAACTGACTGACTGACTGACTGACATATCCACGCAGGGCCTAAACTATAAGGGTTAGAAACTTGAAATTTTGCACTGGGGTTTCTTTTGTAACGTAGGGGAGCTGCACTAAGAAAGGATTTTTGAAAATCCATCCCCTAAGGGGTTAAAATGGGGGTTGAAAGTTAGTATGAAACTTTGCCGTTTTTGAAATTATTTGAATGAAATTTGGTACGAAGGTTTTTCATTTAAAATTATGAAACACGTGCAAAATAGTTTTTTTATAAATCATCCCATATGGGGGAAAAAGGGGGGTGCAAACTTAGTATGAAACTTTGCCGTTTTTGAAGTTATTCAAATGAAATGCAATATAGTTCTTTCATTAAAATTTATGTAATACAAGTAAAATATTTTTTTTTTAAATCATCCCTTAAGGGGGTAACAGGGAGGTGCAAAGTTAGTATGAAACTTAGCCATTTTTGAAGTTATTCGAATGAAATTTAGCATGAAGGTCCTTCATTAAATATCATGAAAGACGTGTAAAGTAGTTTTTCAAAAATCATCCCTCAAGGGGGTAAGAGGGGGTTGCGAAGTTAGTATGAAAGCTTTTTCGCATGCGCTAAAAGTATTCCTATCTTATTTGCAAACACTTTACTCAACTAAAGCCCACGCGGACGTAGTCGCGGGCAAAAGATAGTAGTATAAAAATATTACAATTTATTTCAATATAATAAAATACATTGTAACTCTGTTTAGTTGCAAAGCCTCTTTAGTTAATTGAGTAACAGTATGCTTAAAAGATAAATCTGACAGTAAGACTAGTCACTAGTCTTACAAGCCTCCACCAATCCGGACTTGGCCCCGTGGTGGAGTATGGCCTATACCTTCCTCAGGGAAGAGACCCGTGCTCCTCGGCGGGGACATAATGGGTTATAGGTAAAACCACATAATATACAGTGGGAACAAACACGTGGGGACGAATGGGAATGGCCGAAAAGAGGACTTCAGGTTTGGTGCTAAGCCCTGGATTAAGCTAAGACTTCTCTGTTAATCTAGGCCTCGATTCGCGGGTTTCCTCAGGTATTAGTTTTGACGCCTTCAGTGGTATTAAGGCTAATGTCTTATCTGCTACACCTATTAATGTCTTATTAAAAACTTGCTAATGCCAGCGACTTTACTCGCACGGACTTTACAGTCCGTTTTTTAATTCAATGCAAGAAAATGACGCGGTGTTACCGTTATAAACCGCGGCAGCCCCTCACTCTGACTTGTTTGTGGATGGTATAAAAGGTTTGATGAATGAATGTAAGATAATGTTAGAGAGATTATTGTGAGTGTTTGTCTTTTTTTCGGTATATCTGCCGGTCATACCTACCGACTATACATATAAAATTTCATCAAAATCGGTCAGTCCGTTTCGGAGGAGTATGCGCACTAACACGGTGACACGAGAAGGTATTACTAGCTGACCCGGCGAACGTTGTTTTGCCAGATAGGGGTATGAAAAATAGATAACAACCTATTCTCAGACCTACCGAATATACAGATAAAATAATTAGTCAAGCCGTTTCTGAGGAGTTTGCGCACTAACACGGTGACACGAAAATTTTAAATATTAGAAAGAATATAATCTATATACGTCTCACTATTAATAGAGTAATGGAATTCCCTCGGAGAGAGTATACCACGCGTATCCACCGCATATTAGATTAGATATCGTCGGCATAGTGGTGAGGAGAGCTATGCCACACTTTTGACCGAATTGAATTATGAACACAACCCTACTCTGAGTTAAATGGAGATTGTATTGGTGAAGAGATCTAAGTGATAGCTCAACTAGTAGTTTGTTTTTCATTTAGATGTGAAACGAGTTAAATGAAAAGAGGAAGTAAAAATCCAGTGGTGATTTTAATTTTAGCTGCAGAAATTTGTTCACCACAAATTATTGGTGTCATACTTACAAAATCTGAACTTATACAGGAATTACAATAAAAGAATATTTATAACAGGAACTTAATTTTTTTATTGGCTCTATCTGGGAACCATTGCTCTCTTCTCTACTAAGGCGACGATATGTGAACACTTCAGATACTCGGGTTTCTTCACGGTATTTTTCTTTAGATAGATAGATAGATAGATAACACTTTATTGCTCAACCATAATACAGAGTTATTGTAATTTCCTTATGTCTAAATGGTACACAATTGGCGGTCTTATCGCTTAGAGCGATCTCTTCCAGACAACCTGCACTCAGCGAGTGACTTTTACGTGCGAGCACTTTATTAAGTTGAGCTATGGGCGAATTCGCAACGAAAATGAAAAGGTCGCAATGCTGACGTTTGTACTGAAGTAGACGACTTTACTATGTAACAAAACTCCAAATTATAAAAGCAATTTATTTGCATCATTAGGATAAATTGGCTATAAAGAAGAGGACAAAGTGGCTAGCATAAATAAAAGATAAGCACTAAACGTCTGGGTAGACCTAAATGAGTACAGTTGGAGTACAGAGACCTAATTATTTATAGCCGGAAAGAAAATAATACAAAGATGTAAGTGTTCTGTCTACTTGACAATAGCGCCAGAAGACCAGGTCTTATAAAAACGCCATAACTTACCTCCAGACAACACAATCACTTGTACAGATCCCAAGCTTGGATACCTTTCCATTATTTGGCAATTCTTAGCTCAAACCGCGCAGTGTGTTAACCCTGGAAGCCTAATCTTTCTAAAACATACACAAAGCCTTAACATACGCCTCAGAAGCGTGCATATATAAATAACCGTTTCTAGGATAAAATACAATTATTGGCCAATACATATTTTTTTATTTTTAAGGTCTGGTTTCAATAGGTAATAAATAATAAATTAATCACTGAAATCTTAAATCACACAATTTTTTTTAAAGCACAATAAAATAATCTCCTTATATTGGAATAAGAACGTAAGTTATTTTTAATTGACTGTAATATTTATTATTTCTTATTTTTATACTTTTTTTACTATTAATGAATTAATGAAAACTTTTAGTGACTAGCTTATAGCTTTGAGCAGTCTACACATACATCAACTTTGTGTTCGCAACATACTGACTTTTTGCACCTATGAGTCACTAATTTAGATATCCTCTTCTTTTTCTAAGAACAAAAGGAGCAATATTTTCGATATTTAGGTTCTGGGTTCGTCTGCCAGATCTTCTCTACTAGAATGAGTAAATTTCATGAGAATTTGGGTATATTTTCGAGTAAAGATCTCTTCAACGTCGCACTTCAAGTCTCATCTCCATCTAAGGCTTTACAAATCTCTACTGAGCTGCCAACACGTCGCCACTGTTGATCCCTTTAAATAGTGACATATTATTTCTGAAACATCGCCAATAAACACATAAAAACTAAAAAGAAATACAATAGCAGAATGTCACACTCTTGGTTAAAAGTTACGCAAAGCCTAAACATACGCCTCACAGGCGTACTAAACGTCTATAAATAAAAAATCGCGGAATTTACCTTAGCGATATGAGCACCATTCGCAAGCTCCCGGCGGCCACTGAGTTGGCAAAAGAGCCCGAACCCGTAACTTCAAACGTTAGAAAGACATGGACAATTTTCGAATGCGTGTACGCCTCTGAGGCGTAGATTAGGCTTCTAGGGTTAAGCCTGAATTACACCGGGGCAACACTGTGCGGCATTGCGGCTTGCCACAAGGCCGCATGCTACAAACGTGCGGCAGAAGAAGAAGAAGAAGCTGCGACAGTTTGCCACATGACACAAGGTGTTGCCGTGCCACAAGGTTCTTGCCACAATGTGCGACGTTGTAGCATGTGGCCTTGTGGCAAGCCGCAATGCCGCACAGTGTTGCCCCGGTGTAATTCAGGCTTTACACTACACTGGCGCCATCTAGCGGCACGAATAAGAATATAGAAATGAAGATTGGCTACTTTGCTACTCAACAATATAAGTAGCAAAACGGCGAAGAACGTGTTGGGCTACGTGCCGAAGACCGTAGAACAAGAGGATTTTATCTGCTTATAGGCACTGACTGAAAATCAGCGCTGAGGGTTAATACCCTCAGCACAATGCTGAGTCAGTTACCTTTTGTGGCAACTTAGACACACCACAGAGTATATGGTTTTGTTTTAATTAACTTGTTTTTTTTTTTGCCTGTTTCCGTACTTATATTATTTTACTTGTTTGTTTAATTTGTTCCTATATGCTGGGGCTGCACCTGCGCCTATCGTGACAAAGCTTCGCGCCACACGTGTATGTCAGTCTCTACATTCCACAGAGTAGTGGCGCGAAGCTTTGTCACGATAGACGCAGGTGCGGCCCTAGCATGATGTCTTGTTGGAATAATAAACGTTTTTTCTTCTTCTTCTGCTTCATAGACCTAACAAGTTGTCATGTCGAAATATTAAGCTTATGAAATCATGCCGGGTCATGATTTGTTAAGCTTGATATTTCAAAAACGGAACCCTCAATCAAAATATGATTTTTCCAATGCTACCATATTTTTAAATAACCGATCCAATGATACACCACCAGCTTAAAATAAATCTGTTTCAAAATCACGCTACAGGTGATTAATAAAATATATGTAGTTTTGATAGGAATTGAAACTAGCTTGAAGAAATACAGACGGACGTATGAACGGACGGAAATGATGAAACGTCTGAAGCTACTCACTCTACGCCGAGTGCTCTAAACACCCGTCCAAAATGAAACGAAAGAGTAATTTGAGTAGTATCTTGTCGCGGGCGCGATGGGATTATTCGCGCAGTTAACTCCGAAAGCTTATACGTTCGTGTATGAACGCGGATTAGCCACTCGGTACCGACAGCAGGATAAATGGGGCCGCTTCACAAACAGGGAGTTTGAGTGACGTAAACAATTTGGTGACGTATTTCTGAGGTGTATTTCGACACAAATAGCCGCAGCTGAATTATATTGAACATGAAAAAAGATATATCCATCAAGGGACGACGTGAAATAAATGGCAGTTAGAAAATTACATACTCTGCAGAATAAGCACTTAGAGCCTTTTTCCACTTCTCCGGTCCGGCAAACGTTAATAAGCGGTCCGATTTAGAGAATAGAAACACACAAGAATACTTAAGCTTCTCCACTACTCCAGCATCCGGTTTTTAACGGTTCGATAATTTGCTAGATCGGAACGGTATTTTACTGGGCCGAAGTGATCAACGTACAAAAACAATACACGTTTTTGCACCGCGCATTCAACCCAAAAATGTTCCCATACTATTTTATTTACATTAATAAAATGTGTGGAAAACGTCCCCTGCCTCGAATAAAAAAACCGAGGAATTTTAATAAAGCACTGCGTCACGTCCATTGCCGATTATAATCGGATGAAGTGGAGAAGCATAATCCGGCATCAGATATTTTTCCCATGACTGATTCCGGTTCCAACGCCGGATCGGAGTAGTTCAGAAAGGGCCTTAGGGTGAGTTGCGCTAAGTCGATAGATAAGTAAGTGGATAATTAGTTATTTAGAGAGAATCGGTCGTAGCCCCGGCTGCCTAAGTGATCTTAAGCGATCACGAAGGTTAAGTAATATAGTACGCGCTCAGTGCATGGATGGGTGTTCGTCTATGACTAACGCTAGTGGCATTTTTCCGAACGGTTCCGTGCTTTGCAAGGCACGTTAAGCAGTTGGTGCCGGCTGCCGTCGATTGTTGGCAGTCGTCAAGCCAAGTCAGAGGCCTTAGGGCGAATTGAAAACTTCTGACAGCAAGACCAGCCACTAGTCTTACAAGCCCTGGACTAGGCCCCCGTGGTGGAGTATGACTTATACCTTCCTAAGGGAAGAGACCCGTGCCCCTCGGTGGGGACATAATGGGTTGATGATGTAGATCGACTGTTCTTTTAAGAACTACCTAAATAAATTACAATAAAAATTAAATTCTTTTAATCATAATTACCACGCGGCCCTACCGCGGATTGCTCATTTCAAAGAAAGAAATAAAGAGAAACGTTTATTGTACCAACAGTCACACACAACAAAAATACGAAATACAAATGAGAAGAAAACATTAAAGATAAAAAGAGGTACAAACATAAGGAAATACATTTATACAGTTTTGTCGCGGTGTGTAACCGCTGCTGCAAAAGGCAGCTGACTCAGCATAATGCTGAGGGTGTAGGCCCTCAGCGCTGGTTTTCAGTCAGTGCCTAAATGTCCCGTAAGTGTCCCAATTGTGCGGCGCAGTGTATATTTACATAATTTAATAATAAGATAAGACAAATATTTATTGTACAATGTACACAGACATAAAATAGTAACAAATATGTATGTAAAAAATATATAAATACATAAACAGTAATAATAAAATGGCATATGCATCACAAATTTAATAAACAATTTGATAAACATAAATGTTAACAAAATCAAATGTAAAATTTTGTGGCCACAGCTGTCTTCGATGCGATCACATAGTTAAATTTTGTCAAGTCAGTAGTGCGGCGAGAAGTTTGGACAGGATAGGGAAGTCTCTGCTGTTCAAGCAAATATGCCCTGAGCTTTCGCCCAAAGGCATATTGACTGGACGCTTCACGGACAGGGGGAGGAATATCATTCCAGCACTTGGACGCCGCATACTTAAAACTGCCACGGAAAGCCATCGTACGATGCGCTGGAATAAGAATTCTGTTCTTATGCACATAGCGCTGACGGGACGACCATTCCAGCTTTTTGTGAAGGTAGGCTTTACTGCGAATGATACCAAACAGTAACGTAGCAAGATGCAGTCGTCGACGGGCTTCCATGTTCATGACAACTGCATTGTGCCATTGCCTTTCTGTATCTCTACTATCTGTGCACGGCCCAAAAGATAGCTGTCGAACCACCGAACACTAGCATTATCAAATCCATAATACGACATCTTCGATAACAAGAGAGAGATATTAAAACTGTCGAAGGCCCTGGAGAAGTCTAGCAGCACCAGAATGGCACTTTTTCCCCTGCCCATTTCCGTCAAAACGTTATCTACGACGTCCAATAACGCGGTAGCCGTTCCCCGACCCTTCCGGAAACCAGATTGTGTATCTGGCAGTATGCCATTCTCCTCCAGGTACTTCGACAACTGATCATACACGGCCCTCTCGATTATCTTAGACATACAGGGAAGGATGCTGATAGGGCGAAGGTCGGATATATGGACAGGGTTGGGTCTCTTAGGAAGCGGAGTAACTTTCGCAGTCTTCCAGTCGGTCGGAAAAGTCTTCGATATTATACTCCGATTAACAATCGCGGTCAATACTGTTAATGTCTTCGGTAATGTTAGTAAGATCATGTCAATACTAATTAAGTCAACTCCAGTGGCATTTGTTTTTATAGAAGTCAATATTTTTGATATGTCGTATGGCGTCACAGTGTTAAGTTTGAAAGTGGTGGCTATGTCATGTCTGTGGAATTCGTAATAAGTCAGGTAAGAAATAGTCACCTCAGGCGATCCTGGAACATTCAAAAAGTGGTCATTGATCGCGTCAGCGTCATTATAGTGCGAAGGAAGTTCCACGTTCCGCTTATCTAGCAGGACTGTGCGTTTGAGATTTCTCCAGAGACGCTTGACATCACCTGCACACTTATTAATGTTCTCTGCGAAAAAAGCTCGTTTCTCATTGTGTAAAGCGGTTATAACTACATGTTTTAGGTCTAAGTAGTACTTTTTATGTGCATCAGTTTTAGTGCTCTTGTACCTTTTATGAGCCTCATCACGGAGACGCATCATCAAACGCACGTTATCCGGAAGCCATGGCTTGGGAGACTCCCTCACAACTATAGTTTTAACTGGTGCGTGTCTGTCAAATAATTCAGTAACGTGTTCGTTAAATAGTCGTACCATGTCATCCACCTCGTCAAGTAAAAGTATACTACTCCAGTCTATAAAGTCCAAGTCGAGGTCAAAAAAGTCACAAATCTAGGCCGTGATTTTTGTTTTTTTATGTCAAGGTCAACAGTTATAAAATCATGTCTGCCCAAGTCTGGTATGTGATGTACAGCAGTGCTACGAACTCGCGCGTCCGTACAGACAAGGTCGATAGTCGTCTCGCTGTGATCAGTGAAGTGAGTTGGTTGTTCAATGTGTTGAGTTAAGCTTAAAGAGGTGATTGTCAGAATAGTTAATGTTAAAGTCACCTACTAATAAAACACTGTCGGTAGCCGGGCACACTGGGCGCGCGGCCCTCCTCTCCTTTCCGTAGCCACGTCTCGTTTATTGCTACAAGGTCTGCTGAAAAATTATCAATGGCAACAGTCAACTCGTCATGCCCCGTCCCTAGAGAACCGGCGTTAAAGAGTCCAACGGTGAAAGATTTATTTATCATCATAGCAAAATATTTACATACATTACAATAATATACATAGTACTATAGAATAGAGGACTGAATACGTATATATAATTTTCTACTAAATACTGAATATTTAATACTGATAAAATATACAGGGTAAAATTAATGGTAAAGGCATACTTCAATACAATATACTTCTCATACGTAGATACAAAATTGGTATAAATTAGATTAATAGATATAATCAGTTTGTTTCTTTGCAACGATTGTTGACACACAGCGCGATTGCATAACTCCTTGCGGGTATAGGCGTTGTCGCCAAGCAGAACAATTACACGCCGCGACAAAAAACTATCAAACCATACAGTGTTTACATTGACAATATGCACAATTAGATAATACATAAAGAGCACAACAAATAAATATGACATACTTATCGCAGTTAGTTTGTTAGGAAGACAAAGAGGACACAACTTCTTTCACTTTAAAAATATTGGTTATGTCACTTTCTCTGCGTACCCGATAGGACGGCTGTCCCTCGAAGCGTCGAACGTAAATCCGCCCGTCTCTGGTCCACACCCATCGCCAGGCATGGGCTCGGGCCTGCTCCCGGGCCTTTGCGAACAGCTGCCTGTTCATCTTGGTGAGCCGCTCGTTAACACAAAAACGGCGCGGCTCCCCACTTAGGCCCAGCTTGGCCGTAGTGGCAGTGCGACGAACACGCGCCCCGCGCAGCAGTGCGTCCCGCGTGGCCCGGCGAGCCAGCCGGACGACTAGCGGCCGCGGCCGGCGCTCTTCAGTTCCCTCGCCGCGTGGGTCCACTCGTTCTGCACTCACAATGTCGCGCTCGTCAACACTTACACCGAGCTTTGTAGATATCAGCGTCACTAGATGCACGGGGTTCTCGCCACGCTCCTCTACGACATTGCTGATTTGCAGATCATTGGCTAGCATGTCTTGGTCACGATCATGTAATTCCATCTGCAGATTGCTGATTGCCTCCTCCAAGACCTTAGTTCCAGCAGTAACAACGGCCTCTGCAACCTTCTTCTCCATACTGTCGACCCGTAACTCTATTGCATCAATCCGCTGATTACAAACTCCAAGGCCCTCACGGAATTCTCGCACATCCTGCCGGCACTCCTGCATGTCCTTTCGCATGCCCTGCATCTCCTGGCGCAGCAGCCGTAGCTCAAGTCCCAGTAACCGCAGTGGATCAGAAGACCCTGCGTCGTTGTCATCGTCCTCAAAAAATCGTGGGCGCTTGTGGCGAGAGGTGACGTTAGGCTCGCCTGCATGCCTATCTTGGGCCAGATTTGGCACCGAAGACGAAGCCGACAATGGGGAACCGGAAGTCATGTTTGCCTTTGGCGGCGTGCGTTCCAAGTTAAAAGGCATCGCTTAAAACGCAAAGTAATACGCGTAGCTGTAAAGTAAAGTAGCACCTAGCCCGTAGCAGTAGAAGTCGTCGCTCGTAGCAATGTATGCGACGCGCCCCTGCTTGATCCTTCGTGCCCGTCGAGATGGCTCCGTACGGTACGCGGTACGCGCGACACTGGACGCGGCGCAGTTGTTCTAGCGTTGGTCCTTCGATCCGACCGATTCTGCCGCTATAAATCGCTAAATTCGCTACACGTAATTTAAGCTATTTGGCGGAGCGGTTCCGTCTTTGCTTTCGACGCCGCCGGCTCCGGGTTCGAAAACTCGCGCGGCGCACTTCGGACTTTTAGTATGATTGTCTCACCAGTCGACGACCCGGCGCTCGGTCAAATGAATGCGAGGTCCGACACCAGACAATATGGCCGCCGCCGCTTATGAAGATTCTCCTTAGACGAAACGAGAGGGGCCGATGATTGCAAGAATTTCTCCACACAGCAAAACTCAAAATTACAATATACAATAAATCAACAAAATACACGTCCGCACGCCAAGACACTCACGAGACGACCAAGCGCTGAGGTATGTGAACAGTTCAGACACTCAGGTTTACTCACAATGTGTTCCTTCACGGTCGTAAATAAATTTATCGCGTATAAAATAAATGTACTGCAGTTGCTATCGGTACGAAAGTTATTTAATGACAATTAATGAAAGGGTCGAGATGATATAACAGCGTAACGTGCCCGGCATTTAGTTGTCTGTCCGGCGATTTGTTGTAATAGCGCCAAAGGCTTACTGGAAGTGGATTATAAGGCTTCATGGCGATTTCTTTTTTGCTGTATGTATAAAAGCCCTCATTCCGGAACCACCATACCCCTAGCCAACCCCTGGGGCTAGAGTGGGACGGAACCATACCACCGTAGGGCCCTTAAAAAACCTCTCATTTAGTCTATGTGCTTCTAGTACTTCTAGCAAGGAGAATTTTAATTCTCCTTGCTTCTAGTAAAAAAAAAGATAGCCCCTTAATAGCTAAATGTGGAAATCATTCAAATAGAAGTGCATCTTTGTTCATCCCAAACCATACAATCACTTCATTAAATAAATAACACTGGTGTAAAGTATCAATTAAATGAGCTAAAAACACAAAGAAAGTACTAAATCCCGTGACAATGACGTGCTGCGAGCAATTAGTGCCGGTGCCGTTAACAAGACCGCAAACTCATTACAAATGCCAACGAGCTAAAATCGGGCAATCTGTGCAAAAATACCGCAAGTTCTATACGAAACTTTCATAGTAATTTACGACATCTGTCGCCATCTGGCTACCATGCGAAAAACCAGATATCAGATACATCGAACCAGATACAAAATCTGAATGGGCTAGTTGCCCAAAAAAATGTAATTAGTCCGTCTTTTAGATTATTCAAAAATAAGGGACACGTATTTTTTTATTTGTAAATTAGACCAAAAATTACAAAGATATAGCCCATTAAAGTTACGTGTGACGTCACGCCGTGCTGCATTTTTTAGCACTGAGTGATGTCACACGTAACTTTAATGGGCTATATCTTTGTTATTTTTTGTTTAATCGAAAAAAATTAAAAATATATGTGCAATATTTTTTTATAATCTAAAATACGGACTAAATAGAATTTAATTATTTTGACCCTGGAAACTACCCTATAGATAGATAAGACTTTATTGTGCCTATATAAAATAGGAAATTACACAGGTATTTTTTAATCTAAGAGTACGACGGCAGCCTTATCACTAAAAGTGATCTCTTCCAGACAAATTTTGGAGGGACTGGAGCAAAATATTGAAGAAGGAATTTCATATACCGAGTTATATGAACCTCAATATGAAATCAAAAGGAACGTTTTTTCCAGTTGGCGTTTAGCTTCAAAATAATCTTGATAGCGGTTGCAAAACAGACAATTATTGTTTTAGGTCGCGCGCGAAGAGATTGAACTGCCAGGAAAAACAAAGTGCGGTTTACTTAGGACTCGGGAAATAACTGTGCGCTAGAATATTTACGGGAAATTAGAATACGTGATGTTTTTCTACTTTTGAGATTCCCCGCGATTTCTTGTTCTCGGTGTCTTTGTAGAAGATATGAATTGAATTTTTAAGGGCTGATTTTTCAATAGTCAGATAACTTTTATCTGAGGAATAAAAATGGTGGTTTGACAGCTCCTGTATGAAAGTTATGTCAAACCGCCATTTTTATTCCTCAGATAAAAGTTATTTGACTATTGAAAAATCAGCCCTAGACACATATGTAGATATTTATATTTATATCATACGAGCTGCCCCGCCAAACGTTGTTTTGCCATATAATTTTTTCTTTCAGTTCAGACTATGAAAAATAGATAAAAATCTATTCTCAGACCTACCAATATACATATACGATTTCATCAAAATTGATCATTGAGTATGCGCAGTTAACACTTTGACATGAGAATTTTACATATTAGATTTTGATGCAAACAATCATAAAGTTAACAATACTCATGCATGCATACTTGCATGCATTTAAATAAAGAAGGATGCATCCTTTGCTTAGCATGTGCTGCACATAAAGATCGGAGATTAATTAAATTAAATGGAAAATGAGATTAGAAAAGTACTCGAAACCGGCGTGCGTGTATGTAACGACTAATGTCGATGAAGCGAAGGTGATGTCATGATCGTAGCAGGTGGCAGTCCCTGGTCTCTGCCTACCCCTCTGGGATACAGGCGTGAGTTTATGTATGTATGTAGATTAGAATTTTTGTAAACACAAGAGAAACTCATATAGCCTTTTAATCTATAATAAGGTACAGCAGACCATAAAAGAATGTAAACTTGAATTTTTTAAGTCTAAGCTACAGCTATTATTGTGTGAAAAGTGCTACTATTCGGTGCAGGAATTCTTGTTTTTATGAACACACCTGGGATCGAACCCATGACCACTTGAACTAATAAGTCTGGATAGTTGACCGTGAATGAAGCGATTATCAAAACGACGATCAAGGTCGGTGACGTCATTCGATAACTTGTTGTTATGTTGCTGTGTAATCGCTTATTAGGGTTCCGTACCTCAAAAGGACGAAAACAGAACCCATATTCAGACGACCACTGTAGCGTAGCAGTTAACGCATCTGCTTACCATGCGAGAGGTCCCGGGTTCGATGCCCGGGTGGGAAAAAAAAAACTCCAGGTCTTGGATGTTTACATGTATCTGACGTCGCTGTTTCTGGTTCCCACGACACAGGGTATCTTAGTGTGGGGCCAGAAGCAATGTATGTGCCTGTATGTAAATGTTTATGTTTATATTACAAGATTACTTTGTTGTCAGTCCGTCTCTCTGTTTCCGACCCTTTGACGCGGGAACGCGTGGAGGTGTCAAGTTGAAATCAAAGCCAAATACTCAAGTCCACGGTCCCTTGAAGCTTTGAAAACATCTAACTTTTAAGTTAAATAAAACGTTCTGACAGTAAAACCAGCCACTAGTCTTACAAGCCTACATCAATCCGGACTTGACCCCGTGGTGGAGTATGGTCTATACCTTCCTCAGGGAAGAGACCCGTGCCCCTCGGTGGCGACATAATGGGTTGATGATGATGATGATGATGATGAAAACGTTCGTAAACATTTCGTCAACAAATCGCAAAAAAACGATACGGCGGGTTGTGCCGCAAAAAAATGTATATTTCGACACTCAGGTAAACCAAAATTCGTAAATTCACTTCTCTTTGACATAGAACGATGAAATTTGGCAAGCAATATAAGTAATTATACTACAGTTAATAAAGGACAAAAATAGAAAACTATACATTTGTAGTTAAATAATTAAAAAATGACAACATGCGATTACTACGGAAGCCTCGGCGGGCGAGCGCGACACGATCTTGTCCAGTTTTGTTATCGCATTTCTGTTTTGATTATAAATATTGCTTTGTATAACGCATTGGTTATTTTGAGCATGACATACATCTCCCGTATGGTCTAGTGGCTAGGATACCTGGCTTTCACCCAGGAGGCTCGGGTTCGATTCCCGGTACGGGAAAGTACCTTTTTGTTTTTTCTTTGCGATTGTTTTGTATTCCAAAACTGTAAGGCACATTGAATTTATTTTTTGGTGATTCCGAAACTTTCCTTTCAGTTTAGTGTTTTTGTTAATTTATCTAAGTAAAACATTTCTCAACGCCCAAATGTATTTGAAAGATGAAGGTCAGCCGCAAAACGCACTATATTTAAAATAGTAATAAATTTGAATTCAAATTCAATGAACAAGAATCATGCATTTTATCAGTATTTTTATTTTCGTTTAACTCCGTTCGTCCTTCAACATAATGCCTGCGATCGTACGTAAGAAACTAAAATTGCAACCGTCACGATAAAAAACTAGGTCAACTTCGAATCGGTCTGCCGAACGCGATTATTAATCTAATCACTTAAATCTTAATCTCAGAGACAAAAAAGAGGAGACCGGGCAATCGTTTCTGCGATTCAAACAATCTCAGTTCTGTATACCCCACAGAGAGCCATTTAAACCGTAGAAACTACCAGAGCTTCCATTGCAGAAATGATTGATTTGTTTATCTAATCGCCATAACTTCTTTAATTGTAATCAATAAACCGCTGAATCGCTCGTAGCCTCGGCCGCCTGAGTGATCTTAAACGATCAATAAGGTTAAGCAACATAGGGCGCGTACAGTAGATGGATGGGTGACCGCTCTATGACTAACGCTAGTGGCATTTTTCCGAGCGGTTCCGTGCTTCGCAAGGCACGCTAAGCAGTTGGTGCCGGCTGCCGTCGATAGATGGCAGTCGTTAAGCCAAGTCAGAGGCCTTAGGGCGGCTTGAAAACTTCTGACTGAAAGATCAGCCACTAGTCTTATGAGCCTCCATCAATCCGGACGTTGGCCCCCGTCGTGGACTATGACCTATACTTTCCTCAGGGAAGAGACCCGTGCCCTTCGGTGGGTACATAAGGGGTTGATAATAATGAATTAACCGCTCAAATGTATAACAAGATTCCAAGTCACTCGAAAAGAATTCCTCATCTATTCATGACCAACCAATGTAGAAGCAATGCAGGTAAAAGGGTCCCTGTTAATAGAATAGTCAAAACATATAACACTTACCTTAACATTAAATATACATATAACTATGTACCCTTACTCCTGCGTCATTTAGGTCACCGACTCTTAAAATTACTAAGGGTGTTACATTTCAAAGTTAGGGGTAAAGGTGTTGTTGTGAAATCATAAAAAAATAAAAAAAACTTCCCAATAATTTGCAATTTGTTCACAAGTTTGTGATGTCGCTATGTCTGGTTCACACAACACAGGGTATCCTAGTGTGGGGCCAGAAGCAATGTATGTGCCTGTATGTAAATGTTTGTTTATACAATTGTACATATCTTGTGAGAATGCTTCATTTAGAGAATGCTAAGAGATGTGTGATATGTAGTGCTCAGCTATAATATCGTAACGCTTTGACGTATCAACTGTTACGACACAGTATTTATATACTCGTAAGTAAATAAATAAATGAAAGACAGAATATCAGAAATATCAAGAAAACGGTGTGTAGAGGTTTACGCCGTTACGTTGTAACTTTTAAATACAAGAGAGTGCCTGAAGGGATTTCTTACGTTCCTAAGCGATTTCTTCATAAACTTGTTGCAACGCAGAACTTCCTGCTAGAGAATTTATTTCTTAGATGAATACTTCAAACGATACGGACGAGAGTTATTCCGTTTTTATTTTTAAAAGTTTTTCCTTTTCCCGGAGCGAGTCGCTCTAACACACTTGGGAGTTTTTAAAAAGTGTGAAAATACAAGTTGTTTAAAAAATTATGAGGCATATTATTAGAAATCTCACATAGCCCTGGCTGCCTGACACGGCACGTTACGCAGTTGGTGTCGGTTGCCGTCGATAGAGGCAGTCGTTAAGGTTTCCTCACGATATTTTTCTTCATTGTTAAATGTTACTAGACGACCTCTGTGGCGCAGCGTTTAGCACATCCGACTACCATGCGAGAGGTCCCGGGTTCAAATCCCAGCTGGGGACAAAAAAAAGAAACCCAGGTCTTGGACGTTTACATGATTGTGAAGTCGCTGTTTCAGGTTCCCACGACACAAGGTATCCTAGTGTGGGGCCAGAAGCAACGTATGTGCCTGTATGTAAATAATACATGTTACAATGCCCGTCCTTCACTGTTAAATGTCCACCCTTCGAACCGAACCTGGGTCACACGGTTCGGGTACGGAACCGCTCGGAAAAATGCCACAAGGGTTAGTCATAGACGGTGACCCATCCATGGACTGTGTAATTCCTGGTGTAGATACAATAAACAATATTCTATCTATCTATCGTTTTTTTCAATATTTTTTCAACTGGCCAAATAAAACTGCACGGTCTCGTAGATAGTGAATTCTCTGGGCACAGACGCCAGTTTAATGCCCCGTCGTTTAGCCGATCGCTCTTCATTTCCTACTCGCGATGAGCTCGTTTTCCCCACTCTCCCTCGCTTAAAAACCCAAGGAGGTAGTATAAGCGATTGAGCCGCGAGACGGCGCTGTAAGTGAAATTAGAGCCAGTTATTAAAGATAAAGGGAGATGAGGAGGTTATGTTGGGGATGATTAAGGGGCTTCTGGGGTAACACTAGCCCCGGCGAAGAAAAAAAACTATAAAAAAAAACAAAACTCACGCCCGTTATCCCCGAGGGGGTAGGCAGAGGCACTAATCACGAGAACTGGGCCCACGTTTTGCCGAGTTTATTAGGTCCCAACGTGACAAGTGGCAAGCCTGTCGCCGTTATGCGGGTACAATTTATCAGCGAATGGTGTTGCTGTACAAACAAACAAATATACGTAACTAAAAGTCATTCGTATATGCGTGCTTCGAGCCCAGACTCTCATGATCGAGCAAGGGTCAAACCCACTACGCCACCATCGCTCTTTTTAAAATAAAAACTACTAACTTAATAAAGAGCGATTTTCTGAGCAATTCCATAAGCTCCTAAAAATGGTTCCAAACTTGCTACTAGATGGCGATGGTGTCTACGTAAGTTATTTTTTTTAATACAGCTAAGAGCCCTTCATTGATCTGTGTTGGTACGTCACTGTCATCGTCATTTGTCATGAAGTTACTGGTAACTGGGCTTCGAAACATATAAATACGATCGGCACCAAGAAATTCGACAATACTGGAGAAACCGTATCGCCAATCTGTGCGGTAAAATTGTATACGAACGCAGGCACTCTGCGTTCACAGATTACAGATATATTGTGAAAAAAAAAACAAATCACCATTTATCAGAGCCATCTGTTGCAGTTTCAAGAACTAAATTTTTTTTTAATGAGCTCTAAGAAAGTCACTCATTGAGTCTAACCTACCCCGAATCTCAGAGGAGAATCTGAATCTCGAGAACCAGAGTACTTAGTACCATATTTTTTGTGAAAATAATAAAGTGCTTAGCTCCTATAATGGGCTAACCCACTTAAAACCTAATGGAGCCTAAAATCCCCTTTGTCTTCCGCGAATGCTTTGAGTATCTTCAAGTTTCAGTCCTTTCAGATTGATTTCGGCCGCTTTAATTGGGGATAATATGAGCATAAATGAGATGAAATGAGAATCGCTCGTAGCCCCGGCTGCCTGAGTGATCTGAAACGATCACTAAGGTTAAGCAACATACGGCGCGTTCAGTCCATGGATGGGTCACCGTCTATTACTAACGCTAGTGGCATTTTTCCGAGCGGTTCCGTGCTTCGCAAGGCACGTTAAGCAGTTAGTGCCGGCTGCCGTCGATAGATGGCAGACGTTAAGCCAAGTCAGAGGCCTTAGGCGCGGCTTGAAAACTTTTGACAGTAAGACCAGCTACTATAGTCTTACATGCCTCTACCAATCCGGACTTGGCCCCCGTGGTGAAGTACGGCCTATACCTTCCTCAGAGAAGAGACCCGTGCCCCTCGGTGGGGACATAATGGATTGATGATGATCCTTTAGGCGTTAGCGAATTTCGTTCAGGGCAAAGAAATTTTTGCTTGAGATTTCTATTCCCGTCAGTTTATTTATTTATTATTAAAAAGGTGTGCAAAACAGCGTCATAGACACAACATATCACAATAAAATTATAATAGGGTATTTTTCAAACTACAACGGCAAATATACATAATTATGTACGTACAGCATGACAGGCTTTTAAGAAACTAACATACTAAGGGTCTGTTTCATAATCTGCAGATAAGTTCCTAATAAGCTATCCGCAACCAGGGCTGCCGTTTGTTCTACATTTGAAGCCATAAACGAACACACGCAAAATAGGAAAATTTATTTAAATTTAGAACAAACTGCAGCCCTGGTTACGGATAACTTATCTGGAACTTTATTTGTACATTGTGAAACAGGGGCTTAAAATAACTAATATACATAAAATTAAAATGTGTGACAATTCATGACTTTAGGCTATTGTGAACTAAAAAAAATATCTCATATTGTACTTATGGACTTCATGTGAAAAATGTGGTCAATTTGCTTTTAAAACGTACAGCGAGTCACACTAAACTACTTGCCGCTCACACAATATTACAGAGTACTCGGAGAGCAAAGACTCACTACCGAGAAACTAAGGCCGAAAACGAGATCGTTTTGAGGAAGCCTTCACAAAGGTAATTTTCCATAGAAGCGATGCAATGGTAGCGAACTTTGTAGTCAAAAGCTTGTAGCTAATCGACGCTACGCCGTAGCCACCGTTTGTAAAATTCGTAGCAACTGTATTGGAACAGTGCATCACACACAGCTTCCATTAGCGCGTTTGACAGAATTATATTTCATATTCGATGTATATTGTGTAACCGGTTGCTAACAATTTTGTCTTCCTACCGGTTAATTTGTGCGTTAATTTTCTGTATTATTTGTAAGTATTTATTGATTTCAACAACACGACAAAAATAAGGGTTCGAAAAAGTAATGTACACCAAATTGTCATAATAAGCCATGAAAGGTTTAGTTAATAATCGTCTAATGTATAAAATTCTCGTGTCCCAGTGTTAGAGCGCATACTCCTCCGAAATCCGGATTTTGATAAAATTTTATATGTATATTCGGTAGGTCAGAGTTCTTTGATTGTAATCAATAAACCGCTGAATCGCTCGTAACCTGGGCTGCCTGAGTGATCTTAAGCGATCACGAAGGTTAAGCAACATACGGCGCGTTCAGTCCATGGATGGGTCACCGTCTATGGCTAACGCTAGTGGAATTTTTCCGAGCGATTCCGTGCTTCGCAAGGAACGTTAAGCAGCTGGTGCCGGCTGCCGTCGATAGATGGCAGTCGTTAAGCCAAGTCAGAGGCCTTAGGGCGGCTTGAAAAGTTCTGACAGTAAGACGAGCCACTAGTCTTACAAGCCTCCACCAATCCGGACTTGGCCCCCGTGGTGGAATATGGCCTATACGTTCCTAAGGGAAGAGACCCGTGCCTCTCGGTGGGGACATGATGGGTTGATGATGATGATGATCAGAGAATATGCTGTTATCTATTTTTCATACTCTTATCTGGCAAAATAACATTTGCGGGGTCAGCTAGTAATAATATTATGTATGATCCAATTAATCCACTTCGATAATTCGAAGTGGATTTTAAAAACTTCCACACAACACAATCACTTGACCTGGTCCCAAACTAGGATACCTTGTGTTACGTTAACTAGGCAAGGACAATATAAATATTGGAAAAACACCCAGACTGAGGCTATTTGTACAAATATACGGCAGCTTCAGTGGGATTCGAACCCGCCTCTTTCTTGGTAAGGGCCTTAACGCCTAGACCAACGAGGCAGTGGGGTAGGTAGTTTTATAAAATGAGGCCCCTGGGCTGGCATTGTAAAGTTTTAAATTATTATTTACTTTAAAAGAGTTGAGTAAGAACGTTTTAACA
The DNA here is from genome assembly GCA_947310845.1 of Yponomeuta plumbellus. NCBI lineage: Eukaryota > Metazoa > Arthropoda > Insecta > Lepidoptera > Yponomeutidae > Yponomeuta > Yponomeuta plumbellus. Next base: position 6,739,346 of record OX371206.1, read on the forward strand.
GCAAATCACTGGACATTAAATTACAAATCTTTTTTTTTCGAGCTACGACATTAACCTCTCAGTCCTAGAAAATTTTTCTTTCACAGCTAAATTAGTTATTCACAGAGTAATATATGAAAATTATCACATTTTTCAAAGAATAAAACACGCTCATACAACTTTACTGTGGTATGTATCATCTTCATAATTCGATTCAAAGTGCCGTTGCAAGTCCGATCCACCGCCGCTGCCGGTGGGTCTTCGGGGTCTGACGGAATGCCCGCGGGCCCTCAAGGCTTGAGGAGTCATCATCAACCCATCATGTCCCCACCGAGGGGCACGGGTCTCTTCCCTGAGGAAGGTATAGGCCATACTCCACCACGGGGGCCAAGTCCGGTTTGGTAGAGGCTTGTAAGACTAGTGGCTGGTCTTACTGTCAGAAGTTTTCAAGCCGCCCTAAGGCCTCTGACTTGGCTTAACGACTACCATCTATCGACGGTAGTCGGCACCAACTGCTTAATGTGCCTTGCGAAGCACGGAATCGCTCGGAAAAATGCCACTAGCGTTAGTCATAGACGGTGACCCATCCATGGACTGAACGCGCCGCATGTTGCTTAACCTTGGTGATGGTTTAAGATCACATAGGCAGCCCAGGCTACGAGCGATACTTGCGGAGTAATTAATTATTATCTATACATAATACAGATAAACAACGCTCCGACAACTTTTAAAATTCAAAATTCAAAAATTCCAAAATTTTTTATTCAACGTAAAGAATTTACATTCTGCTTGTTGAATGTCAATGTACATACAGTTATGTATAATGTTAGCCGCTGCCTTAGGGCCGTCTGTAGTGGAGAAAAAGGCAGCGAAAAAAAAAACTCCACTCTGACCATCTTTTCTCAAATCAACTTAAAGCTAATACAAATTAGGTATGAGTGTTCGTATACCAAGAATCTCAAGATCCATGAGTGCAATCAATACTTGCAAAGTCAAACATCATTTAATATTCTTAAAAGGTAATAAAACACCAATGCTGCGGCCAGACACACGGACGGCACTCATTCACGAGCGTAACGCAGAGGTCAGCCATCACCAGTCTCAACCATATTAGAGGGAGATAGGCGACCCGGCCACCGCGCCACCATTCGCATGGCCTTTGGCAAACTTGTGTGATAAAGTTCTTGTCAGTTATCTATAATAATAGCATAGTTTTGATATGCAATCACAGCGTCTGTACATATGTATGAAATTTATTAAACCCTATATATTATTAGAATACCAATAACTAGCTCGTTGTGGAATTGGTTTACTGCCAAGGGTTTTTATCATCTATAAAGTCATCTATTCTGTAGTATGCCTTTTTACACAGCGCAGTTTTAATAACAAATTTAAATTTATTTCCTGGCAGGGATAGAATACTTTCAGGAATTTTGTTATAAAAACGTACACTATATCCTACAAATGATGTATTTACCTTGGCTAATCTGAATCTAGATGAGGCAAAAAAGTTTCGGTGTCAATATTTCGGACTTATCTGTAAGCAAACGTCTATTTTGTTCTGAAAGTCACCCGCAAAATCTGATTTCACAGGCAACAATATTCCATAAGCTGTTTACAAGTCGGAACGAGCTGAAAATGCACTTGGTACTTTTCGTTTTACGCGTACAGTCAACGCTTTCCAAACCTTAAGGGCACAAGTAGAAATGTGAGCTTTATTTAAAAGCACATAAGGCTCGAAAATGGGAAGGAAATTCGAAGTCTTGATGCTCGCGAGCACGTACAGAAAATGGAAATTTCATCACGAAACAGATGACAGAAGAATTGCTGCATTCATGACAAAATGAAAATTTATAAGATAAATTAGTACTGCTCAACCTTTTTGCCCGGATTGGGGAATTGCTGACAGAGACGAGTTATCCTCCCCAATCGCTCGTAGCCCCGGCTGCCTGAGTGATATTAAACGATCACGTAGGTTAAACAACATAGGGTGCGTTCAGTGCATGGATGGGTGACCTTCTATGGCTAACGCTAGTGGCATTTTTCCGAGCGGCTCCGTGCTTCGCAAGGCACGTTAAGCAGTTGGTGCCGGCTGCTGTCGATAGATGGCAGTCGCTAAGCAGCAGTTGGCAGCCAAGCCTTAGGGCGACATGAAAACTTCTGACAGTAAGACCAGCCACTAGTCTTACAAGCCTACACCAATCCGGACAAGGCCCCCATGGTGGAGTATGGCCAATACCTTCTTCAGGGAAGAGACCCGTACCCCTCATGCCCATGTTGGGCTTAACGTGTTAAATAAAATATAACATCACAACACAGAGGAAAAATCGACGACATTAAAGTAATTACTATTACATAAATAAAAAATTTAATCATTATATAAAAAAAAACAATACTTAATCCATAAAAAAATATGTTTCTATCATATTCATTACTTTTTGCACTCACGCACGCTGGTAGGGATGTTCCAGATGGACAACTTCGACCAAACAGGAGATGTAATATCTTAAGGCAAGGTGTTTAATGTGTAGAAAAAATAAAAATTGTGATTAGGACGTAAAGTGGTCCTTTTGCCAATATTACATTCATTCCTTCTACGGTAAAGTGTAAAGATAAGGTGGTATCGCTCGCCCATTTGCCCCGAAGCTTTCAATTTCCGCCGCTAGATGGCGGTTTTCGATGAGCTCGCTCGGAGGATGTTAGGCTTTCTTTAGACTTTGTGATTGGATGATATTTGGTTTGACTTTTTCTCTTTTAGGGAATGATAGAGTTGTCTGTAAAAAACGTGTTTGTTTATTCTTATATATAAAAAAGGATTGCTGTTCGTTAGTCTCACTAAAACTCGAGAACGGCTGGACCGATTTGGCTGATTTTTGGTTTTTTATATTTCTAGAATTCCAGGGAAGGTTTAAACGCTAAGAACGAAAAAAAATGTGATACGAAGTTCACGGGGTCAGGTAGTTTATTATATTTTTTTTACGTAGCCTCTCGTGTGTCCCACTGCTGGGCAAAGGCCTCCCCTACTGATTTCCATTTCTCCCTGTCTCCAGCCACCTTGCTTATTATGAATACTATCGATAAAATGAAAATTATGACATCCATACGATACAATCACTAACCCTGGTCCCAAATTATGATCCTCTGTGATATGGTTACCAGGCAAAGACATCACAAACATGGAAATAACGTCAGACTTAAGTATTTTTTTCAAATGCATAGCGGACGTCTTATATATTTTTTCTGATATCCTCGTAAGGCCCGACCTTGAAAGGAACAATTGATTTTGTGATCACTTGAAGACATTGGGCCTCACGAGGATATATAAAATTCTCGTGTCGCCGCATACTCCTCCGAAACGGCTCGACGGATTTTGGTGAAGTTTAATGTGTACAATAAGTAGGTCTGATAATAGGTTTTCATGCATTTTTCAAACCCCTATCTGGCAAAACAACGTTTGTGGGGTCTGCTAGTTATACTCTAAAATTTTAAAATGAAAATCTCCTTCCTGAAATACCAAGAAGTACTTATTATTATCAGCAAACAGGAAAAAAAAACTAATTTTCTTAAGAGCAATTGAAACAGCTGGAGCTCTGAGCCGGAGGTCGTATATAACCTAATTTGGCGCTGAGCGACGCCTTAAATTCTGGCCGGTTTATTAATTAATTAATAACCGGTTGGTGGTAATAAATTAAACTCTCATTGTCGGCTCGGCGACGTGTCTAGTGCACATTGCCATCTTGACGCCACGGCACGCAGTGCTCTGGCGTTATTGTTGTAGCGCGACTCAAGTACTTTGATACTTTGTTTAAAAATCGCTAAAACCCGTGTACGGCCGGGGTCTAAAAAACTTGATTCTTCGTCGCAAAATGTGCATTATAGTCTATAATGCTTTAACAATGTACTTATTACCTTTCAAAGTTCCGAAGCCTCGATTCTAACAAGTATCTAAATTAATTTCTTATTTTAAAATTATTACATTTATTAAAATTACACAGATGAAAACTCTGTCAAAATAGAAAGTTTGAAAATATATTGAATACTACTACAAAATAAATAAAATAAAACCTCCTTAAGGGAGCGAAGAAGGTTTGCTCTAAGCTTTGACAGGTTGGTACTCAACTCTTTATGCTGAGCTTTATGCTTAATCTAATCAAATCAATACAAATATCGATCTTGTGTCGTATAATTGTCTGTACAATTATGAACCTTAAGGTGGTAAACATTTTCAGACCCCGACTGTACAGTCCTCGTTGACATCATGACGCCATCCAGGGCACGCATTGCTCTGGCATTATTGTTGTAGCGCGACTCAAGTACTTTGATACTTTGTTTGAAAATCGCTAAAACACATGTACAGTCCTCGTTGACATCATGACGCCATCCAGGGCATGCAGTGCTATGGCGTTATTGTTGTAGCACGACTCAAGTACCTACTTTGATACTTTGTCTAAAAATTGTCAAAGCACAAGTACAATTGCTTGTTGCTATCATGACGTCTCGGCACACAGTGCGCATATTTTTGCAGCGCTTCTGACGTATCTTGATACTTTTTTAAAATAGCAACACAATTGCATGTTATTCTGACGTTATTGGTGTAGCGCAACTGACATAGTTTGATAATTTGTCAAAAAAATCCAAAAGCGCGAGGAGTCTACTATATTACTAAATGCAAGTTGTCATTTTGACGTCACTGCATACACCTAGCGTTATTTTTGTAGCATGAATGTTGACACTTTGCCAAAAAGATACCGTAATAGCCCAGTTTTCAGTTCCGGTAAAATTTATCTGATCTGATTTTACCATTGTTTATAGGTATGATATATCTTTCTGCGGTTGTGAAAAAGAGTAATAAGAAATTACGGAACCACTCAAAACCGTCGATTGTACGTTCAAATCGTTTAAAAGTCTAATGTACATGCAAAACATTTTACCTCCATCTCTTTTCGAACAATTGAATACGCATTCCCTGTCAAATTGCCAAAAAGCAAAAATGTTACATCTGAAAATATCAAAACCACACATTCCACCTCCATCGGGCACGTCCAGTGCAACATGTCATTCCATAACGCACACATAGAGCAGTCGCATCAATACAATGCAACTATCAACATTACGGCGTCACAATACATTACGAGCAGCAGTAATCAATGGATAGCGGTGATTATTGTCCATAGATAACAAAACTAATAGACAAGTACAGTGCCAAAAAGTTATATGTTAAGGTGTGCAAAATTGTAACGAATTAATTGTAAATCCTGTTCCCCATTTTTTGTTTTATTTAATCACTTACTAAGATTTATAGATCTATGGGCAAGACTAAGGGAAGGAGGTGTGTGGGGAGAGACATGAAGAATCTCTTGGCTCGGGGCAATGGACGGATGCACCAAGGACCAGTTTTGTTTGGCAAGAAACGAACAAGAATATTCACTGACAGCTATTCTCCATTAGAGGAGAAGCACAGGAGAAAGAAGAAAAAGAGCATGAGAGTGCCTGTTACTCAACACAACAATTACAATAGTTTAATAAACATTCACATTCACTCGCACGCGCGAGGGATTACGCTTCAAGCGAAGTAATTCGCGATTGGTTAGACTAAAAGCAGTATAAATGAGACAGCCATTATCATACTAATGACAATTTGTAGAGCAAATATGGATTCTTGGGTGTTTTTTATCTCTTCGGTTTATCACTCAGTATATCTCAGAATCGCTATCAGTATCAGACTTACTACATCGATCTAACAATGGTGCCGTCGACAGAAAATCAAATATGTGCACTATAATCAGTTAAGTTAAGGACGTCTTTGCATCAAAAATGTAAAGATTGATCTGCTGTCGACTGCAAAAGGTCGCTTATATCCAACAAAATGAGGTAGCTACATAATGCATTTGCACTTGCTTATAAATAAATAAATAAATAAAAATAATTTATTTCAGACATTACCCATATGTTAGTAACAACGGTGACTTAAGAAACTATATTACTAACAATAATAATTAATTCTAGTCTACTCTGTGCTAAGTTAGATCTTGGTATGGCTGGTATGACCTGGCCTGTTCAAACTAAATACAATGATTGCGGTGTCTTGTAGACTAAGCAGTCTTTGTTATTGGGCGTGTAACTTATCATAACTGTCGCAGATAATGCGATGTGTCCGCTAAGTGAAGGGCTTAGATGGAGCTACTCGGTTGCCAAGCCTGGTTTGTCAATTATATTATCTTGTGAATTACAATTATTAAGTGCATTAAGTAATAAATAGTACCTATATTAATTGATGGAATAGAAAATACATTTTATATGAGTGAGTGCCACTTGCCTAAGATAAGAAAGATAAGACCATTCGCTGATAAATTGTGCCCGCATAACGGCGACAGGCTTGCCACTTGTCACGTTGGGACCTAATAAACTCGGCAAAACGTGGGCCCAGTTCTAGTGATTGGTACCTCTCCCTACCTACGCGGGGATAACGGAGTTTATTTTTTTAAGAAAGATAAGAATATTCTTTACGTTAAGCAGTTGGTGCCGGCTGCCGTCGATAGATGGCAGTCGTTAAGCCAAGTCAGAGGCCTTAGGGCGGCTTGACAACTTCTGACAGTAAGACAAGCCACTAGTCTTACAAGCCTCCACCAATCCGGACTTGGCCCCCGTGGTGGAGTATGGCCTATACTTTCCTCAGGGAAGAGACCCGTGCCCCTCGGTGGGGACATAATGGGTTGATGAAGATAAAGAATATTCTTTACACACACACTGCGCACTGTACAAAATTATAATAGCATAATAATTTATGCAACCCAATGCCCAGAAGTCTAGACCTTCCTTCTTTTAGATAGAGCGTTGGGGCTTAATTACCGGGCATGCCCATCTATGATTTTCAATTACAATCACTGAGGTATGTGAACAAACGAGTGAGGTCTTAGGTTCGACTCCCAGCTAGGGACAAAAAAAAAACCAGGTCTTGGATGTTTACATGTTTGTGATGTCGCTGTTTCTGGTTCCCATGACACAGGGTATCCTAGTATGGGGCCAGAAGCAATGTATGTGCCTGTATGTAAATGTTTGATGTTTAACCCCTTAAACAGCCAGGTTTTCCAACGATCCTGCTCTCTCTGAGTCAGAGTATTCATAATTTTTATTTCAAATAATAATAATACTTTATTCAGAAAAAAGAATTTACATGTAAATTGGCTTACGCTAAGTGGTACAAGAGTAGGTTGTTTGTCCAATTAATGAGCGACTGCTGCTGAACTAGACGAATAGTCTGTGTTTCAGCATTCAGTTTCCCTTACATGGTGTCTAAATATTTCGTACAGATTTTTAAGCCATAACGAGCATAGTAAGCTCTTTTCTTAAAAAATAAGAAATAAACAAAAAAGCATGCAATCTAAACATAGAGAAGAACAGTAAATAATAATATCACCAAAGCGCAGTACGAGTGTGAGTATATTAAAAGTTCGTGTGTGTGTGTGTGTGTGTGTGTGTGTGTGTGTGTGTGTGTGTTGTGTGTGTGTGTGTGTGTTGTGTGTGTTGTGTGTGTGTGTGTGTGCGCGCGTGTGTTCGTGTGCGTGTGCGTGTGTGTGTGTGGTGTGTGTGTGTGTGTTTGTGTGTGTGTGTGTGTGTGTGTGTGTGTGTGTGCGTGTGTGTCCTCAAATCCTTTATTTAAATCATAAACGTTCGTCTTGAAGAAGAAGAAGAAGAAGAAAAATTTATTATAACAACAAAACACACGCCACAAAACAAAATAAATCCAAAAATTTAACCATAAAATTAGTACAAAACAAAGAATCAGAAGAAAACCGGAGGAAAATAAAGATCACAGCGTGTCACTGCTGTTATAAATGGCAGCTGAATCAGCATTATGCTGAAGGACAAACCTTCAGCGCTGATTTTCAGTCAGTGCCAAATGATACTCCGCGAGCGTCACAGACCGCGGTGTGGTACAGCGATGAGAGAATTTAAAAACTTAATACTTATGTACAGAATAGATTAAGTACTTAAAATAGTTTATTATCAAGAAACAGACAAGACTATTAAGTATAAATTAATTAATAAATATAACAAAAATATATATGGATAATGTAATTAATGTCTTAAGCATTTTACCAATATTTAGAACAATTTGAAGTGACAAGAGAAACAATAGGTACCATATTAATTAAACATTGTTGACAGGTACTTACGCTAACATAAACCATCCATAATATGCAAAGACGCATTTGTACATGTGAATTTGTGAAGTATTTTATAGTTGTTTAATAATATAATTGTTGTATTTACGAGTGAAATTGAGACTTCGTTTACACATCTCTCAGCATGTGGACAAGTTCTAAGCCGCTCTAGAAGCGAGCTGTTTATAATTAAACAGCTAAGCTGCCACTCCAAGTGCATCCAAGTCTTCAAGACGGTAAATTTAACTTGCCTATAGCGCGACCGAGCATTTTTGATACTTCCGCTTAGTCGACGCCTTTTTGTAAAGTGGAATATCTGTTGAGCGCATTTCGTGCTCTTTTGAAGAAGTAATTATTTAAAAAAAAAAAATCTCTGAAACATTTAGATGCGATTAAAATACTCTCTCTTTGAACTACCTAACGTACTTAAAGAAACTAACAAGGAAACACCGCAATTATTTTTCAAAACAGTCTTAACAAACTTTCAAACTTAAAAATATTACTTGTGGATATGTTGAACACTAGACACAATTATCAATATTAAGTGAACTTGGCCGTTCCTTACTTTTTTTTTACATTCGTATATGATTCGATAGTTTTTTTTTACAATGTACCGTACGGCCTCCACCGCGACAGTCTGTGACAATAATTTATAAGTGGCTATTATTAAGTATATTACAATATATCATAATATAGATTAAGCAGGCTGCTTGAACAATTTGCATGATGCGTTGTTGATAGGTACCTACTTAAGTATAAGGACTTTAGAATAATTTATGCAAAGTACAACACTGTAATTTCATATTGTAATTAATTCTGCTTCGAGGCGAACTTGCAGCTTTGTCACTAAGCTTGATGGTACTAAGATTGGTACTAAGCGTAAGATAAAGTTATCTATCAAATTAAATGCTCTCTAATTTAGCAAATCACTCGAAAATGTAAACAACTTATGGCTTAATAGTTTGAGTCAAGATTTTATTTAAGCTTACTATTTTAACAAGATGTAGTCCTAATACAATAGTGGAGCATACACACAAAAACATAAATAATTTAACACATATAAACAAGGACCGGAATTTTTCATAGCAAAAATCAAACTGTCATAGGGAATGAACAAATGGTTTTATCGACTATCGATAAATAAATGTCACTTTATGAGTAATTAACATGTCATCGGTAGATGTAGAGCGATCACTTTCCACTCATAAATGGATCTTCAATATATTAAAAAACCGGTTTATTCCGAAAAACCAGGAACAAGTGAACATAGTCTATTTATTTTATAACATTGATACGTACTTAACCCAAGACAGTGACGAGGACCGCGAACATTTAATTCCAGTCTCCAATAATTGAAGGGATATATATAATATATACATACTCTTTTGAGAAGGTTTTGTAACTGGCAATTAAGAGGGAATATCACGGGCTAGAGAATTGAAAAATAGGTATTTGTAAAATCTATTGCTGTAGCGCGATGCCCGAAGAAGCGAGCTATCAATGTGTGAATGGGACTGTCAATGTGTGCGTGGCACGCCCGCCGCGCCGCACACGCCGCCGCCGCCGCCCGCCACGCTCGCGAGCGGGCCGGGAGTAGTCTGCAAGTTGATTTCGTTCGGCGGCGTGTGCGGAGTGTTGTTTCGTCTTATTGTTTTACCTACCTGCTCTTTGTTTGACTCTGGCTATTACTTACTGGACATTTTATTTTGTGGAGCTCAGGCTTACTTTACGAAAAAATTGAAAGAGACGATGTATTTTAGCAGAAAATTGATCCGATAATATTAGAAACTTTTTATATCGATTGTTTGTTACCAGATCGAAAATAATCCGCTCGTTTTTTATAGATCCAAGTTCATTATTGATCCGATTCCCATTTCATTCAATATCCGTTTCAACCAATCCCCATTTTCCCATTCTCGCGACGGTCGTATACCTACCACGAAATTTAGCACGCTCCGGACCATTAGATAGGTACAAGTTTTTTATAGATCAGAGAGAGAGAGAAACGGTTTGACCACTGCATAGTTTTTTTATACCTTTATATAACGTAACGTATAACTTTAGATATACTTTCAACATTATTCTGCCATGCTAAGGGTAAGAGCAGTAAGTCGGAAATTTCAAAGTTGAGAAAATGGAGGACAAAGTTTTGTATTACATTTTTATTTACTTCTACTTTAGCTTATAAGTTTTTATATGTGTGATTTTTTCAATATGTAGCTTAAATGGAGTTCTTTCATGATACATGCTTGATTATAATAACTAAATTACTATTTAGTTATTATAATATATTATTTCATTGACGAAAACTCATAATATTTCTAGTATGAGTTAAATCTATTATTGTACTGATTGCTTAGAATAACCGCAGTAAGTACCCCAGTTACTGCTTTAATACTAAGTATTCCATACATTCGATATCTATATTTTGTATGAAATTACGTGTCACTTTAGGGTACAAAAAAACTAAGATGTTATCTAATAAGCAGTAATCACAATTTAAAAGATAATATATAGTGAGACATCTATACTTACAAACCTTGAAATGTAGTAAATTACCTAAAGTTTTTTTCTAGAAGGCTCTGAAAGTACATAATTAAAGTGAATACCGTTTAATTTAACGAAACCTACAAATATGCTACAATTCAATCTTCAGGAGCCATTACACCTACAATATTTGTTACTTTTTATTGAGTTAATATGAAAAAAAAATGTGCCAAAGAAATTATGCAATTTGAACCATTTTCTGAGAATAACCCTTTTAGAGTTTGCTTGCCGTACTGAATCGACAAAATCTGAAAAGAAGCTGTCGACTGATTTAAAAGAGTGACTAGGCTCAAATTATTTTAATTTTTATCGCATGTAAATGCTGGCTTTTAATAATTTATACCAAAAAACTGAAAACAGCGAAAATTTTATTTTGGGCGCAACAATTATCCATCCATATTAGTACTTCTTGAGTTTCCTTTTTAAAGTTCTGTACCCAAAGGGTAAAACGGACCCTATCACTGAGACTCCGCTGTTGGTCCGTCTGTCTGTCCATCCGTCTGTCACCAGGCTGTATCTCATGAATAGTTAGACAGTTGCAATTTTCAGTTGATTTGAGATAAAAGCAGTAAGTGTGATTAGTGCTGACATTCTAAGTTAATTTTTTTTTATTAAGCTCATTTACACAACAATAATGTTCACTTACAGACTGTTTTTATTATTAGCAAAATAGAACATAGATTTTGGATGTACAGTAATTAACGTGAAGTAAGTAATAATTTCCTGCTTTTACGCTAAGAAAACAAAATCATTTCATTGACTTACTGCTGTTATGCTTCATGGTATTTTTAGGTTCCAGTGAATCTAGAAAAACGGGGATTAGACCAGTTTTTAGAACATGACGCGGCGATTCAGGATATGTACTTAACTATTTTTTGATAAAAATCGACTTATTGCTCTTACTGTTAGCGCGGCAGTATTGATATTAGTGTGCTTTGAGCATTTCAATAAATAATATAAAAGGTTTATAACCTATTACTTATAATTTTCCAACAATCGAACAACACAATAATCTGCTAAATGCACTTCACGTAAAATACTCTAACTAGAAATATCGATATCAATGAACAACACTAAAGTATCGATAAAATTATTGACTACGTGTCACGTCATTAGTGTATGTATACGTAGTCCGCGCCTCCCCAACCCCAAGCCTCCCCCCGCAGAGCGCGATAGAGACAACTGCAGCTTGGACCGAAAATACCAATTCAAAATACACAAAATCGACGATTCGTAGTCCCCTGATTTCTTCTCCAAACTTAACCAATTTAACTACTTTTTTCATAAATAATTAAAGAAAGGCTTTGGCCGTGTTCCTATGTTTTCCATTTTTTATATAATCCAGTAAAATTGCTTTTCTGATTTTTTGAATACAGCGGAAAATCGGGCCAATTTTTTAGGTTTTTGAATGTTCATATCTCTTTTAATAATAAATTTATGAAAAAAATAAAAACATAGGGACATGCGTATAGTAGCCGTAGATTTTATTCCATTATCCAGGGAGGAAACAGGGGACTACGTTTGTATGGAAAAACTGCCGTTGTGTTTCCTCTTAAGTGCACAAAGAGGTCAAATGTTAAAAATAATCGTATAAGTCGATATTCGATAATATTCCATAACATCGATAAGTGGAATTGTCGATAAAACAATTTGGTCATTCCCTATGACAGTTTGATTTTTGCTGTGAAGAATTCCGGTCCTTGCTTAAAAACGATACACTACTTACGGCACTTTACTTATAACACAAAATAAAAAGAGTGATAGAAATAAAAATGCTGTTAGAAAAAGTACCCTATGGTCTAATAGATCGATTCGAGATAAGTGCTTTTAATAATAGTACCATCGATACCTATTCGATACATCGATGCCGTTCTTTTTGCTATGTTTTTTAATCACCCAAAATTCAGCAAAAAGGTTCCTACCCACAACAAGGTCATTTTTGAGTTCAATATACCAAAATGATCACTATGCTCCATAGCTTAAGAATCAAAGACTTTCATAGCGATCCGATGAGTATGTGCAAAGACACGGCTCATGGTAGTTCAACCCACATGTATGGAGAGCGTAAATCCGCTTAAACCTATCTTAAAATGTCTCAAAACTCACTTTGTGTGCGTTGGAACCTTTTTGCTAAATTACGTCCAATTAGCCTACGACCTATTCTCAGGCCTACCAAACACATGCCTCTCCTATTAGGAGAGGAGAGTCCGACACACGGCCGTCACCCTCCCCCAAGGGTGGCGGTTATGGTGCGTAAAGCATTTCACCCCGTTAACAAAAAAAAGAAGGCCTACCATACATACTTAGGAAAATCATAAAATCAGCCTTTTTGGAGGAGCTCGATAACAATCGCGATGAGCCGAGATATTTACAATGAAGGGTGTTTTGGAAAAACAACCAAGGTCGCATTTTTGTGATTTTTTTTTTGTTTCGGTACCTAAATTATAGTATGAAATACAATGTAAATAGTCCGTAGAGAAAAAAAAAAAAAATTACAAAAATGTGACCTTGGTTGTTTTTTCAAAATTATATTAGAAGATTCATCGCAGTGCAGAAACATCAGATCGCGAACTCGATTACAACTTAACCGTTGTATTTTGTATTCATTGCTGTTAAACCTTTCAAAGGGATATTGTTAGCGCCGAAAATGGAAAGCCCGAATTGTAGATATTAGCTATATTTATAACGAATTAAACAATAAAAAGGACAATAAAACAGAAATCGATCCAGGCCGATACCCGGTTGCTAAGTAAGTTTTTATAACATTCTCACAGCAACCGGGTTGCCAGATCTGTCGCCAACAGGATATTTTGGCAACAAAATAATGTACATTTTTGATAAAATATCGTGTTGTAATCAAGTTGATTCGCCAAATTAAAGGATTGCCCCGCGGGGAGTTACTCGGCGCAGCACTTTCCTGACAACAAAGGAATGTTTATTAACGGGAATTAATTAAACGGCCCTCAAAGTAATATTTGCTCGTGAAAAAAAGTACATTACAAGAGAATTTGTATGCGCCTGCCAACTTACAGTTCCACTCAAGCGCGCTCAGGCTCGTATTTCTAGGCTGGCGTTTTCTGAGCCGTAGAGGTACGACTACTTAAGCCCACCATTCACTACGCGCACCGCGAACCGAGCCTCAAGCCGTACCCATTCGTGGACAAATCCGTCATCGCCCACACACTACACAAGCGCCGAGCTGCTTATTACTTTATCTCCAGATGACGAGCGCCGCGCCGAGCCGCGAGCCGCGCACCGAACTGAGAAACAATACATTCACACGCAGATTTATCTGCGGACTTGTCGTTAGCGACAAGTCCGGCGGACGGGCGCGCCTGTGAATGGTAGCCTTTATTGTCAAACGTCCATCGAACGTCCATAGGTCAAAATTAAACACTTTGGCAAATACACAGAATCTTCAACTCAGAAAATATATGTTAAGCACATGTAAAACACGAAAACACCAAATAGAGCGCAACTCCACTTAAGTGGAATTTTTCCACAGAATCAACAGTGATAGGTCGCTGATAGGGGTGCGAAGATCGCCCGGAAAATACCAGTGTGTGTGTGCAGAATTCCGGAAAACGCTTCTTTTGGTTGAAAGAGTGAGAGCTTGGCCATTGTAAGTAGAGATGGAGCTTGCGTCGCCAGCTGCTCGTCTCTGACTCACCAGCCCTATATTACGTAACTTTCCACTCTACCGGGTTAAGCAATAAATGCATTAAAAAAATTAAATTAATGTTTTCTAAATTTTAGCAAACTCGAAAGAGTCAAAATATGTTGTATTATTATGACACTTCGGAGTAGGAGTATGACATACCTATTGGGATTAAAGTCCCAGAATGTAACAGTGTAACATAAGGTGGTGTGACATACCGGGAACAAAAGGTCTAAATTAGACAACTCCATACAGTGGAATACTTACGTAATTGCACCCCTGGTCAGACTTTCCCTAAAATAAAAAACCTACGTGTTTTTGAAGAACCCAGCCATAAGCGTAAACAAGATACATGTTTTATAAATATTCAATCCGTGGTACGACGCTCATCGTGATGGGATAGGAGTTTCCAATTAAGGCTTTTATCCCTTCCGGCGTAAGCGCGAATATCGAACAAACATGATATCCCGGCGGTACTAGCTGGGTAATAGCTCTAAGCCAGTGGATGCACTCAATGGTAAACAGTCCAGTGTAACCTCAGTGCTTGGATACCGATCTAGGATTACGGAACTGTGTATAAGGCTCAGGCCACCATGTTTGGGAGAGTTTTTTGGAGTACTCGAGTGTCTGAGGGACGTTATAGTGATGACGTTATATGAGTATACCTTAGACACTCTAGGCCATTTTCCACAAAAATATAATTCATGGTTCACTAAGACAGTTTGATATACTTACATTACATTCGAATCAATTAACCTGTTTAATTTTCAACCTTATTTACATGCGCGTGCGCAGAATTCTGGCGTTTTTAGCGAGTTTTACCAAAGCTCCAGTAACGCTATTATCATCATCAACCCATTATTTCCCCACCGAGGGGCACGGGTCTCTTCCCTGAGGAAGGTATAGGCCATACTCCACCACGAGGGCCAAGTACGGAGTGGTGGAGGCTTGTAAGACTAGTGGCTGGTCTTGTTGTCTGAAATCTTCAAGCCACCCCAAGGCCTCTGACTTGAATAACGCTATTAAATAATGTTGATACAATCAATGTTGAAAACAAAAGTTGTGTCTGTTAGTTGTGCTAGATGATGCGATTATACAGGCCAAAAATTGCATATTTTCCATTTCATTCCAGTTAATTGTGCTTAAGGAATTTACAACAACAAATCACAACTACAAATTATAACTGACACAACCACAGGCTACATAAGAATTAACGAAAGGCATAGCATGACATTTAAAAAAAACAACCACGTTTTAGCTCTAACTTTCGATAAATCAAGTAAAACTATAAATCAATCAATCCTTTCAGCGTCCACTAAGGTTAAATTAACTTAAAAAGACTAAGAGAGATTACTAAACTTTTTTTTTTTAAATAAGATTTTAAATTTTAAATCCATAATTCGAGATACCAAATTGACAGTTCATTTCGCACAAGCGTTGCAATAATCAGGCTAGTGCTGTTCTTGTCGATATTTTAATCGGTTTTGGTATCGATATCGGCTTTGGTAACCATTGGTATTTATCCATTTGTTATGATGACTTAATGAAATTAATTTAAAATTTACATGAGATAAAGGCTTTTGATGATGCTGCAGATGTGGTCGTTTTGCGATCAAGTCTGTATGTGGTTTTGGACGTTTTGAGAATCCAGTCGTTTTGATACTGACCCTAAATTTTTAACCTTCTCATATTATAAGTTACATTACGTAAAGTGGTTTAAATAAATAAAAAATAAGATAATACATTGATGTATAATTAAATAACTAGCGTATTATATCCCATCGCAGGACACAGGCCTTCCCTCAGAGATAGATTATGGGGCTTAATCACCACGCGACTCGTATGAGTTGCAAATATTCTCCCGCAATAATATAATAATATAATTTTTATTAAGCTTTTTACTATCAAAGTAATTTTGGACGATTCGAAAAGCTTCTACCAAGAACAACCAAACAAACGAATTTTATTTTTCTTGTTATATTGACCCTACATTGGTTATACATTTTTGAAAAGGTCTATTAAATACCTTTAATTTTATACCCGCGACAATGGAATGCGATAATTTTCATTTTTGAAGTCCTGACTATTATTATAGAACCCCCATGGCTACCATATAATTTTTTTTGGCTAATTGAGAAAAATTAAACGCTCCTCGAAACGAATTCTGAATAAATGGTAACTACTCCCAATAAAACATCGTTGTGTCTCCGCTTACTCAAACTGCTTTCAGACTTAAAAAAAATGGTACTCCTTTGATCGATAGATGGCGCTGACGCAACCCCTATCGGAATGAAGAAAGGCCAGCCGAAGTTATTCAAACTATTTCGTGGTGGATACGCTATGTTGCTCCTTGCTTCTTACTGTTCCCAGGCGGGGTTGCGTACAGCGCCATTTGATAAATTTTGGTGAATCCAACTGACAGCTGTCAAAAAAGCTTACCTGAAAAGGGCTTATTGCAAATTATAATATTCGCTAATTATTACGACTTAGCAAACCAATTGGTCGAGTCGATATTCATTATCGATATTACTACGTCACTATTTAATTTTCTCTAACCCTGGTAACCCTTTATCCGTCAAACACTTGTCAATTTAGTCTCTCGAATTAAAAATCTGACCTAGTTTGAATTTCAACGTTATTTAAGTTGTAGTTTTAATGATATTATGAAGAAATCACTTTGGTTACGAGTTTATCTCATTCCGAGCCTTGTGGATACGTCCTTATTCCGCGGTTACACTAAATCAGTGGATGGCGTAATGGAAGCGGTGCCGATTCCCAATAATTCTATACCCACCTGCGCTTTACTCAGCTAATGACGTTCCACGTGTTCAACTTGTTTGCCGTTTGTAACTATTGCTAATTAACCTACGGGAGTAAAGTACTCTCCTGGTATTGGAAACCTTTTGTATTACTAGGTGACTAGTGTAAGCATTAATTTTTAGACTTTTTAGACTTTCGGCGAGCTTTCGACATGGTAGACAATGATATTTTGTTGATGAAGCTTTCATGTTTTGGTGCCACTCCAAGATTGTTATGTTTCTTTGCAAATTATCTTAAGGATAGAAAGCAGTACGTGAGGCTTCAGCGCTACCAATCTGATGAGTATTACACCAGATCGGGAGTAAGCCAAGGCAGCACCCTCGGCCCAACCCTATTTCAGCTAATGATCAATGATTTGCCCAAGGTCCTCAATGTTGCCCAATGCTTAATGTTTGCGGACGATTTAAAAATTTTTAGAGCCGTTCGCGCGGAGGGAGACTGTTTAGCTCTGCAGGATGACATTGAGAGGGTTGAACAGTGGAGCCAGTCAAATCGCCTCGATTTCAATGTCACCAAGTGTCGGGTCATAACTTTTACCAAGTCGCGCAAACCTATTACGGCAACTTACTCTCTGGGTGGTATGGTGTTGCAAAGAGTGACTACCATGAAGGACCTGGGGTTGTTGTTGGACTCGGAGCTTAATTTCCGTGAACATGTAATACATATTTGTAAAAGCGCTAATAAAATATTGGGTTTTATTATGAGAACCGCTGCACAGTTCCGAGATATCAGAGTGGCTATAATGTTGTACAACGCGTTCGTTCGCAGCAAATTAGAGTATAGTGCTCTTACCTGGGATCCACGGGAGGCTAAATACATTTGTATGATTGAAAAGGTGCAAAGAAAGTTTGCTAGATATTTATACAAACGAATGTATGGGAGCTATCCATTCCTGTACCCGTCTATGTTTGTATACGGTATGGTCGGGCTCGATACTCTGGAGCTCAGAAGGAAAATGCAACTCGCTGTACATTATTGTCTGCTGATGCGAAATTGTATTTATAACCCTGATGTACTGGGCAGTATAAGGCTATTTGTCCCCGACAAATACGCGCGCGCGGGGCGGCGTCGGCATCGGCTCTTCGCAGAGTTCTCGCTGCGCACGCACTGCGCTAGTAATGCGCCCACGGCCAGGGCCCTCGCCCTTCTCAACGAGTTTGTTATCAAGGTCCAACATGTTGACATCTTTGTTGACCCTATTTATAATATTGTTCTAAATTTAACATTGCACTTATGTAATTAGTGTAGTCCACTTGTAATAAGTATTTAGTAACAATAAGAACGTTTTGGGCAACTGTAAGTTCTTATGGTATAATAAATAAATAAATCAAATCAAATCAAATAAATCAAATTAATTACCTGAAACATCCACTGCAATTTCTTTAGTCAGATCACTTTGAACTACCACAAACGCATTGTAAACACTGTTATTGCTAAAATGAACAGAAAACACTTTAAACTATTAAGTGTCGGCATTTGTCGTGACTATAAAATATTTTCGTATCGTTGAAAATAAAACAGTAATCCGTCAAAAGTCACTTCCGGATATTCATTATTTTTTAGTTGGTATCACTGCCACTTGTATATTGACAAATGCTATTGACATTGGTCATGATACAAAATAGAATGGCAATATTGCCATTCTATTTTGTACTAGCTTTCGCCCGCGACTCCGTCCGCGTGGACTTTAGTTCAAAATTTTACAACCCCGTTCACTCCCTTAAGGGTTAAATTTAGAAAAAAACGGCGAAACACGTGTTCAATCAATTGTGTTGAAGAGTATTTATTTTAAGTTTCAAGAAAATCTTACAACATTTTTTATACCTCCCATACAAATTTTGGCAACCCTTTTTGCCCCCTTCGGGGTTGAATTTCAAAAAATCCGTTCTTTTTCCTTGCCTACATTATATATAGATCCTCTGTGCGAAATTTCAGCTTCCTAGGTCAAACGGCTTGGGCTGGGCGTTAATGAGTGAGTCAGTCAATCAGGACTTTGAATTTTATATATATAGACCATGACCAATGTCAATATCCGGATTGTTGAGCATTGTGTATTGTGACTATGGATTCATTACTCGTTCATCGTAAAAGGATTGCGTCCATCCTCCATCGACTCCGTAACAGCAACAATTCCATCCTGCCTACAATAAGCGGACAGTTTTGAATGTCCAATACAAAAATATTGGGCAATCAAGGGTAGACAGGGAAATGAATAAGCATATTATTAAAGAATTTTAATGTAACCTAATCTGGCGAAACATTCTCATCTAAATCTAAATAACGTAATCTAAAAATATTTTTATTCCTTGTTTCATTAATTTTATTAATTGATTAGTTAATTAAGTGGTTGTTATTTATAAATGAATAAATAAATGAATAAACATATTATTAAAAAAAAAAAATCTAACCTAATCTAGTCAAATATTCTAATCTAAATATAAACAATTTAATTTAATGCCTCGTTTCATTAACTTTGATGGATAATTAGTTAATTGAATGATTGTTTATTTATTTATATTGATTTCTCTGCTTGGTTTATTGAATAATTATTTAATTCAATAAAATAATAAAATAAATAAATATACATTAATTTAAACTAGAACTTTAGCATTTACTAACATAGGTTAATTGTATTTTATCTGCGTACTAACCTCACAAAATGAGTCTTTGTTACTTGAAATAAATAAATAAATTAAATTACTGTGCGATCTATTGAGAAGCACGAATAAAGAACAATATCCTGAGTTTTACTGATCCGTTTACACTAGGCAAACATTGTTTTGACATATTAATTAAGCTTCGACCTATTCGCAGACCTACCAAATAAACACTGAAAAAAACACAACATCTGTAAAGCTGTTTCGGAACCATGATGCTAAATCGGGATTTACTCGAGCGTCATACAGACCTATTTGATTGTGAAGTTTAGATGATAAGAAGAAAAAATGTCACATAATATATGCCTTTTCATCGGTAGGGGGAGCGACTATAGATTTTCAAAAATGTAAAAAAAAACTGATGCATGGACATACTCGAGCGCGTCAGATATTGATAGCATCTATATCCTGTGTATTTTTGAAAATGTACGTATGTTAATCTGATTGTTTCAATGATGGGGGTGGTCGTACGTAAGGGTTGAAAATAATAAAAAAAAAAAATCATCGAGCGCGTCAGATTTTCTAAGGGGATGTTATTTGCAACTAAAAAAAAGCTCTTATATAATAATCTGACGATTTGGATGTAACGCAAACTCGCGGCCATTATTAGAATGTGAAAAAAAAATTCGCCATTTTGAAATACTCGAGCGCGTCAGATTAAGATATATATGGTTCTTCTTAATGTCCTAGACGTGTTGTCTCATAATCTGACGATTATCTAGAGGGATTCGCCTAATCTGACAACAAAACATTTTTTTTTAAATATTTTTTCAAATCATTGAACTTAATTAATTGAAACGCTGAAGAAATAGCATGCAAATAAAAAAGTACAGGTTTTTTTAAGTATAATGCTTGTATTTATAAGAAAATAATTATAAAAAAATATTTTTTTTTGCGTAGTTTTATTTCAATCATCATCTTCTTCATCGGTAGAATCATATTCGTCCTCTGGCTCGATTCCATCTTCATCCTCCCCATAGCTGCACGCATTAAACTTTACTTAGTATTTTTTCTTACTTCGGCTTATGGAAATCGTCAGATTTTATATTTTTCATTATCCTCGAATTATTTTCTTCAAAATAAAAAAAAAATTAGCCACGCTCGAGAAAGTCGAGATAACGTTTTTTTTTTTACAAGTTTGTAACCCTCTTACTTCTCTACGTCACGCGAAAATTGTCAGATTAGTGGAATATACACTTTTTAGCATGTAGTTAACTCACCCTACCTTAATCTGACGCGCTCGAGAATTTCTGATGATCAATTTTTTTTTACTAATCTGATCCTTTATCCTTGACAGGCGACTATATATATGGGGCTCATATTTGGTGGAGGTACTTTACCTCGTACAAGGTATCTCCCTGTATGTTATTCTGCCGCGCTTTAGTAACTCCCGAAATCCCCTCTTGGGCTCCCCTACCATAACAAACACTGTGCTTCGAGATTTTTAACCGACTTCAGGAGGAGTTTTTATTTTTATTTTAATACAAAACCCACAGATTCTTAATTCAACTGTTATCTTTATGTTTGTTACCGCAGAACTTTTGACTTTGACAGACTATGGGCCGTTTCTGAATTGAGAATTTAAGTTGATTGCACATTTGTCAGCACCGCACGCGTCGCACGCGCCGCACGCGCCGCATTTTAAAATTGGGTCGCATATTTGTCAGCAACGTACGCGCCGAACGCGCCGCATTTCTGTGTGTTGCCAACAATTTTTGCAGTTTTTTCTTGCCTCTGGTGTGAAACGGTGCGGTGACATTGTGCTATGGAAGAAATTGTTGTAATAGCCTGCTTATTGGCAGAAGAAGAAAAAAATGAAACTCCAAGAAAAAAAAGACTCTGGATTCACAACATTAATTAAAAAAGGAACTTATATGGAGCATATTCAGCTCTTCGGATCCAAATGAGGCAACACTGAGTGGCAGCACGCACCGCACGCGCCGTACGCGCCGCATTATATGACGTCATCAGAATGCTTCCTTCGGAGTTCGGATGCCTACCGCATTTTACGAAATGCGGCGCGTACGGTGCGGATAAATATGCGAGATTTCATATCATTGCATACAACGAATTCTAAAATGCGGCGCGTGCGGTGCTGACAAATGTGCGATCAACTTAACACTAAGTAAATTTAATACTTAACCCTTTCAGTCCTGACCTTGAAAAGAACAATGGGTTTCTATTGTTATTTTCAAGGTCAGGACTGAAAGGGTTAAGTAACGTGCTGTCACGATGTTTTCTAAAGAAATTTGACGAGACACCACTACTGTTTAGTAATTACTTAGCGAAATTGTAAATTCAGAAATCGGCGCTAAATAAAAATACGCAATTATTTTCAAATTTTTAGAGCAGTTGGTGCCGGCTGCCGTCGACAGATGGCAGTCGTTAAGCCAAGTCAGAAACCTTAGGGCGGCTTCTGACTTGGCTAAACTTCTGACAGTAAGACTAGTCTTACAAGCTTCCACCAATCCGGACTTGGCCCCCGCGTTGGAGTTTGGCCTATACCTTCCTCAGGGTAGAGACTCGTGCCCCTCGGTGGAGTGTAATGGGTTGATGATGATGATGATAGTGCATATAATTTGTTTTAGAATAGTTTTTTTAAGTTGGTTTTTATTTTGTTACATATTAGATTTGCGCGTCCAATCTAACATCTACAGACCACTAGAAAGTCTCAAAAATAAATCACTGGATGATAGTCGTGATATTTGCGAGCAATTACGACACCGATTCGTTTTGTCAAAAAGAAGAATATTAAAGTTAGGCACTCGTCTAGAATTAACTGAAGACGGCTTACGAATGAAAAAATTCGTAAGGGCAAGGTAACATTTTTTGGGTCACTACGATTTCGCCCATCGAGTTGGAAAGTAAATGGAAAGCAAAAGTTAGATGAACACTTATTCCATTAAAGAGAAGATACATTTTTTTTGTTTCTAGTTGGAAGTAGGAATTAAAGAAATGAACAATAAGCCTAAAGAATTGGGTATTTGACAGGATGTCAAATGAGTTACTTTTAAAACGGAATTTTGTATGAAAATACTTGCTTGTGACGTCACATTTCAGAGCACTCTTTTTATGTTTCATGTACCTATTTAAAAATTGTAATAATTAGTAAATGATTAAAAGAAATACATTTTCCGAATCATTTTGTAATTTTTGTTTTAATCGAGGATCTCAAATAATTTATTGTTGACAGTGTCAAATACCGTATTAAAGCCTCTTTAAAAATTGGAACTCACCTTAAAAATAAAGGTTCTAATGCCGCTAAGCACTCTGAAAAAATAGTACCACTGCAAGTTGCCTGCCTCGTTGGTCTTTAAGGCACTTACCTACCAAGACAGAGATCGTTGGTTCGATTCCCACTGGGGGCCGCCGTAAATTTGTACATAATATGTCCTCACCTGGTTACCATAACACAGGGTACGCTATTGTGTAACCAGGTCAAGTGATTGTGTTGTGTGGAAGTTATTATGTATACTTAATATTATAAAGAGGAGAGATTTGTCTTTTTGTAATTCTGTGGGTGTGTATGTTTGTAACGAAAAGGCGGAGAAACTACCGGGCCGATTTTTAAAATCCCTTCACCATTAGACAGCTACATTCTTCGTGAGTAACATAGGCTATATTGGATGTTCAAAAAGTTTAGTTTTCATAATAAAAAAATCAAAATCAAGAATTTATTTCAACGTAAAGAATTTACATTCTGCTTGTTGAGTTTATTAGTGTTTTATTATTGTGTTTTGTTAGCCTGATTTGTACTGAATGATATTAAATCATGATATTAAAGCACTGTTCTTGCTGAAAAAATTTTTTGGACCTAATTTTAAAGTTTCCCTAAAAAAACAATCAGACTTTGGTTGAGACAAATAAGGCTTAAAATGTTCTACATGGTCTATATTAACACCCCCCTAAGGCTTTGCACCCAGCTTCCAAACGCCCTGTTTATACGTCCCACAGCAGGGCATAGGCCTTATCTTAGAGAGAGAAAGTATGGGCCTAATCACTATACATGCATACCCGCCGCGTATTGGTTATTTCAAACTCTGAAGTTACTGTCTCAGCCGTCTGTAGTGGAGAAAAAGGCAACGAAAAAAAAACTCCACTCTGACCATCTTTTCTCAAATCACCTTAAAGTTAATACAAATAAAACATACAAAATAATATCTTGGATGTGTTGAACACTAGACACATTTATTCTCTGATTTAATTTAATATTAAACTACTATTTAATGCCATACGTCCTTGTCTTCTAAATAATCGTTGATTTTATAATAAGCTTTTTTGCAAAGAGTGTGCTTAACACAATTCTTAAATCGCGTTGGGGGTAACTCTAATATATCTTGGGGTATCTTGTTGTAGAACCTTATACAGTGCCCCATGAAGGAAGTATTAACTTTTGCAAGTCTAATCGTGGAAATAACAATTTATGTTTATTCCTAGTATTAACGTTATGATGGCTACCAAGAGTTTCGAAGTCCTTAATATTTTTCCGAACGTACATAATATTTTCATAATACTTCCGTACGATATCTCGAATAATGTAAGAAATTACTACCCCGGGAATTTTCCACGGAACTAATATAGCTATTTCAACGGAAACGTTTCTGCCACCCGTGCAAAGCCGGGGCGGTTCGCTAGTTTTTAATCTATCTATATATATAAAAGGAGAAACTGACTGACTGACTTAGAATCAACGCAGAGCCCAAACTACTGAACCTAGGGGGTTGAAATTTGGCATGGGAGTTCCTTAGGGAGCCTAGGGGAGCACTAAGAAAGGATTTTTTTAAACTCACCCTCTAAAGGGGTAAACGGCGGTGTTAAAGTTTGTATGGAGGTATAAAAAAATGTTGTCAGATTTTCTTGAAACTTGAAATAAATACTCTTCAACACAATTGATTGAACACGTGTTTCACGGTTTTTCTAAATTTAACCCTTAACGGGAGTGAACGGGGTTGCAACATTTTGAACTAAAGTCCACGCGGACGGAGTCGCGGGCGAAAGCTAGTACAACAATAAAATTACGCTCTACAGTAAGAATACATGCGACAAAAAAAATATTTGCAGCGTTATTATATTTAAGATATGGTTTTCACAGCTAAATAAGTGTCAATCAACGTCTACCCGCGCCTTCTAAGTTTAACACAAGGTATAATGTTCAAGTACCGAGAAACCGCGGAATAGGCTAAATATTTTTACAGACTCCTTTTTCAAGACCATGACACGTATCGTCGCACCTACGTTTTGATTTTCTTATTTAATTAGCACCTAAATGGTAAAAGGGTACTTTTGTTGTATCATGTGCGTTTTGTCTTTGGAGTAAAGCTTTTCTATTCTATTATACTCTATTGTATTTTGTATTATATTCTATTTTTTAATTGTGCCCGGATAACGGCGACAGGCTTGCCACTTGTCACGTTTGGGACCTAATAAACTCGCCAAAACGTGGGCCCAGGTCTAGTGATTGGTGCCTCTGCCTACCCTCTCGGGGATAACGGGCGTAAGTTTATTTTTTTATTTTTAGATTCTATTCTATCTATGTGGCTATGGGCAATTTTTAATTATTTAAGATATAGTCAATACATATCTGATCTACGCGTATTGTTCGTATTTGCACCGACTATCCATTTCTTCTTTTCCTTAGGCAACCTTCACACGATTTTCTGGAAGAAATTGCTGCTAGCAATAAGTCTGCCCATTTTACTTATTAAAATTTTAACTGTAATTTATTTATTTTGTTTCTTGTGTGCAATAAAGAATATTATCGTCATGTCACGAAGCTGAATGTAGATTAAAAATTTAATGTAATATTGGAATTTTCAAAAACACTTTCAAACACTTTACCCAGATTTTATGTGGCTGTATTTTACGGCTTTAATAGAGTGTTGAAATCACTCTGATATTTTTATTAAGTACCTGATATGTTACGATTCAGAACAAACCAGATCCAGACTAACAAAATCAAATGGATCCAGACTAAAAAATCATAAAAATTCTCTCAGCCGTTTCACAACACTACAGCATATTGAAAACTATAGAGCGAAGACAGAATGGGCTGTCAAACACAAAACTAGTCCTCCTAATCATCCAATTCCAGTTCGCCTAATCGTCCAAGCTCCTTCGGAAGGCTAAGATAGGTCAAAGACAAAAGCCAGTACTCCCATATTGGACTGAAATCCCTTTAGGTTCCATCCAGCCAAGCAGAATAGTTGTAAACTGGAGCGATCCGGCTAGGACGTTGAATTAAATCTGTTTAACCGCCGCCGTTATCGTCTTGCGCAATGCAAACCACATAGCTTAGTCTCCGGCTGTTCTGGTTATACGACCAGTTGTGCTGCAAGCTAGGACTCACTAGACCACACGGTCTAGCAGTATCACGTTATCAGAAGTGAGATGACTCGCTAAAGAACTAAGATCATTGACATTCACAGCCTTTAATGCCAGCTAGTAGTGTCATCTGCTTGTTAGGTGTCATCTGCCGGGAAAACAAATGACGGAGAATAAAGGTTCTCATGTAGAGACCACGAATGTCCAAGATGGTGGACTGACGATGGCAGCGGCTGGATGAAAGTGGCAAGGGACACAAGGCACCGGCACTGCCGGAGGGTAGAAAGCCGCCGGCAATGCCGCACAAGCCGAGCCGCCAGCAGGCCGGCGGGTCGTGCCGGCGGGTCGTGCCGCCGGGTTACGCGGCAAGCCGGCGGCAGTTCGCTCCCGGCATTCGATTGAAAGTGTTGTGCCAGAAAATCATGCTCTGAGGCACCGGCGATAAGTGTTGGCGGCCTAAACATGCCGGCGGCAAAGCCGCCCGGCCGTGCCGCCGGCATAGTGTGTAGCAGCTATAAAATAGGTAAGAAGAAACGCACCACTATCTGTCGAGCGTCTTGTAGACGCGTTCACGGTGCTTAGCACTAATTCGGCAGACGCTCCCGACACTTGCCAGTCTCGAGATTGCGATACCGCTGTGTACAGACAATTGTTAGAGCCCCGTTTGTACCAAAAGTGTTTCTCAGTCAACGGGCATGCATCATCAGAATCCAGTTGTTTCGTGTCACTTATCTCACGCCATCGCGTATGAATATCAGACGTGATACGCGTCAGTCACGGTGACTGGCAAAAAATCATAAATTGAGTTTTGAGCGTTAAGTACTAAGGTTATTTATGTTCAACTAATATGTACGCTGGTACATATTAGTTGAACCAACACTTGCCAGTCTCGAGATTGCGATACCGCTGTGTACAGCAAATGTTGGGGAGTGGACTGTATTTTAAAGAAAAAGGTGAATTTGGTAAAATAAAATTATAATAATAAAATACGAGAACAAAAATGGGTCAAGATGAGGTGACAAACAGAATATTATAACGATGAGTGACATGCGATAAAAGTCATAAAAGCAAAAATATAAAAACACAAAAATATGGTTCCAAGGAGTCTTGTTAGAGCCTCGTTTGTACCAAAAGTGTTTCTCAGTCCACAGGCATGCATCATCAGAATACAGTTATTTTGTGTCACTTATCTCAAGCCATCGCGTGTGAATATTATGATACGCGTCAATCACGGTGACTGGCCCAAAAATCATAAATTGGGTTTTGAGCGTTACGTACTAAGGTTATTTATGTTCAACTAATATGTACCAGCGAGTAGACTCGGTAAATACGAATATGTTTAGCTTTGTAAAAGCATCGCGCGTCATTAATAATACAATTGATATGTAAATCTGGAATCGCTCATTATTTTTTGTTGGAAGGGTCGGAAGAGGTTTCGATATTAAAAATGTGTAGTGCTTACGCAAGTAAAAATATTGTTATTATAAATTAAACATCCCCTCGTTTTTTTAAAAATAAATAACTGAATCACTTAATTTGAAACGGCACATTTGACTTGAATCAAATACAATATTTAGTCAAGGTTTTGCAAATTATACAAAACGCTAAAGCCCAGGCGTTGGGACCGATAACTAGAAATGACTTTTTTAAAGCCAGATTTCTGAACAGTTTCTGAACTGAGAATTTCGCTTTTTAACTACTTAACTCTAGTTCTGTCTCGTCAATTTCTCAGCATGCGTAGTGCGAGTTTTTTCATTCACTTTCGATAGCGAGAGCGTTTGCAATTTGTATAGGAGTGACAAAGAGACAACTAGCTGGCGCGCTTTGTCACTCCTATAGAATATGAGTTTACGTTAACGCTATCGAGTAGTTAAAAAAACTCGCACTAAGCACTCTGAAAAGAGTGTGACGGAACGTTACTCAAGTATTTACTTAGTGAAATTATGTATTCAGAAACCGGCTCTCAGTTTCAAAGGGCCTGTAATTAAATACCTTTAAAACTTTGGACGTTGCATCTACGTTATGACTCTCGCTCACATAATAGAGAGAGAGAGAGTGTAAAATTGTACACCCCGAAAGTACAGGAGTGTAATACTACTTCCTGCTCTGTATAAAACTTTTCTTCACTATTTTGAAAACTTATGTAAAGCTATAAATAACAATACAAAATAAACCCTACCTTATTGCAATATAATCTGTTCTATCCGATAGTAGCCGAGGTATATTCTAAAAGCTAACAGACTGTATGAGCGTGAGGTAAGTAGTTCTTTAAATCTTTTCTTTGAATATCAGGGTTAAAACAGACAACATAGTTCTATAAAAAAAAATCAATGAAATAAATAAATTTTCGCCATTTTGGTAAGCATTTTTTTAGGGTTCCATACCTAAATGGAAAACAGAACACTTATATGACCACTTTACTGTCCGTCCGTCTGTTAAGACCTTTTATCTCGGGAATTCGTAGAGGTATCTATCCTAATATTTTTCTAAAATGACATGAATTGACATGATTATTTACAATTTTTTTTTGTTTTATTCATGACAGAACTATAAGGTAAGGCAGAAGTAAGGTATTTACAAAACTAAAACTAATAATAATATTAAAAAATTAAACTAAAGCTATTGCAGCCAAATCGCTGTCGGTCGGTAGAGCTCCGAGAAGGCTGGCGGCATTGCCTCGCTGTATGGCGAGGCTTATCCTTTGGCCAAAGTAGGCAACAGCCATCGGATCTCCAGATGCGTTAACTAGGCGCGACGAGATCTCCTTAAAGAGGATTCGCGCCTCCGGGCCCCATGGCCCCAGAGTCTCCACCCCAAAAGGCATAAATATATAGCCCTGACCTAGACCTGCATATTTGCGCCTCTTTTTCGACTCTGCGATAGCTGCCGCCGCGCCCGCATGGCAGGCGATCGCTATTTTTCTATTTGGTAGTGATTTATTTATATATTTTCCAATTACAATAGACAGTGTTGTCAAGGATGGGTAGACGAGGTCTTGAGTGGAGACCGCGGATCGGTAAACGTAGTGAAGGACGTCGTTAGACTCGGTGGAGCGATGATCTTCGCAAGGCGGCTGGCAAGAACTGGATGAGAATAGCCGAGGACCGTGCTCAGTGGCGTGCAATGGAAGAGGCCTATGTCCAGCGGTGGACAATCCTAGGCATCGGCCTATCAACAAGGTAGATTAATTATCATCCGATGATGACTCTAGCTTGTTGATAGGCCGATGATCATCCGATGATAACTTTAGCTTGTTAGCCTCGAAAGAATTTTTCCATGCACGGCCAATAAGTGTACTGGCCTTAAAGTGTCCGTTTAGAATAAACTGCGAGAGGCAAAGCGATGGAATTTTAAGAAAACTGCTGAATATGTCGAAATCCTCGCTTCTATTTCGTTGCACATAACTAAATTGCGACTTTTCATCTTTTCACGCAGATATGGCCATTGGACTAACGGTTTAAGGTTCAAATTACATTGAATAGCATGGGAAAGACACGATACTGAAGCCTCCAACTTGTCACGTACTAAGCTCGTTATTTCCGGAAGTTGTCGCCGGATTCAGGATTGCAAGATGGCGTACTTCCGGTCAGGGTTTTGGCGGGAGCGATCTCGAAACGATTTGTAACTGTTTCTCGGGTGGAAAAGGGTCACACAAGAGATAAATTTGGATAATCCTTTATTTAAATGCATCATCTGTCATGAATGTATCTTTACCTCAAATCCAGCTTCTTAACTGATTTAAAAAAGGGGGAGATTTTATGCTCGTTGGGATCTACTCTGTATTTTTATGTATGTTCCGAGACGCGTAGACCGATTGTTTTTTTTTTTATAGTGACTCGAGTCAAAGCTGTTGTAAAATACAATATGGCGACGGCGTCGTAGTGACGACATTCACAAAAAAAGGTTGTTTTAAAGTGAAAAATAAAAACTGACTTCAAAACACTCATACAGCACTAAAACATAGGAATAATGTATACGAATTAGATCTTAAAAATAAATGTAGGTATTGTAGAAAAATATTTTGGAGTCGCTGCCCAAAATGGCGAAATCTAAAGGCACGGGTCTCTTCCCTGAGGAAGCTATAGGCCATACTCCACCACGGGGGCCAATGTGCTTCGCAAGTCACGTTAAGCAGTTGGTGCCGGCTGCCGTCGATAGATGGCAGTTGTTAAGCCAAGTCAGAGGCCTTAGGGCGGCTTGAAAACTTCTGACAGTAAGACCAGCTACTAGTCTTACAAGCCTCCACCAATTCTACAATACCTACACAGACTTTAAAGGTCAGATTACTTCCAATCATTTATTGGTTTTAAGTGCTGTATCAGTGTTATACATAATCGTGAAGTTACAGTAGCCATATCACTCGCTAACGGTTAAGGAAAACATCGTGAGGAAACCTGGTGTCTGAGCTTTCAGCGCTTGAAATCGCCAATCCGCGGTGGGCAGGCGTGGTGATTAAAACCCATACTCTCCCTCTCTCTCTGAGAGAATGCCTGTGTTCTATAGTGAAACGTATAGAGGCTGTTTACTACGCTGTATGTTGTGTTTTGAAGTCGGTTTTTATTGTTTATTCCTATAAAAAGGTTAGCTTTAAAATTTGCAATTACGTCAACAATTACGTTTAATCTG
Organism: Yponomeuta plumbellus; assembly: GCA_947310845.1. Classification (NCBI taxonomy): domain Eukaryota; kingdom Metazoa; phylum Arthropoda; class Insecta; order Lepidoptera; family Yponomeutidae; genus Yponomeuta; species Yponomeuta plumbellus. Next base: position 6,770,119 of record OX371206.1, read on the forward strand.
TTAATTAAAGCTTGTTACGAGTATGAGCAACATATTGTTTCTGTCGGTCACGGTTTTTTAATAGTATTTATTTATTTCCTTAACTTACAGCTATCCGACCCTATTACGATAGCGAAGTACAATAATAAATGTAAATACTAGTTTGTAGCCACATTAATAGCAATAAAATTTAAATTAAATCATAATGAATGAAATCAAACATATCAATGAACATTTAAAATAGATAAAAATACATTAAATTCCAATAAAATTTAAATTAAATCATAATCAGTTTAATCAAAAGGTCAATAAAAAAATTATATGTATTTCCCTATCACCCGCATCATACCTCCGAAATTACGGAGCTCATAATGTCGCACACGTCAGGACGGCTGTTATTAATGGATGACAAACAGACAGCCGGTAAATCTCTTGTGGCGCCATAAAACTGCCAAGCTTTCCCACAATCGGGAAATTAAAACTGTTCGGCTCTTGTGCTGATATTTGTGTAAATAACTGGTAAAGAGACAAACGATAATTTTAACTAAAGAGGATTTTGTGTTAACAAATTTATATTGGCAGCGCCGTAGCAGGGTTCTTGTTTGATACTTTTACTATGTAAGACATCCCAGGTACAACAAGAGAGCTCAATAAATATGTGAGTGGTTGACCAAAAAGGGACCTGGAGGGATTGGAAACCGTTATTTTTTATTTGATTTTTTTAATCTGTGGTATTTTAGCTTTGTTTTGGTCTAACCAGAATATTTTTATGTGCCGTAGTTATTTTTTGATGATTTTTTTGTGAGCTGAGCACGAGTCGAAACCTATAGAAACACGAAACTTGAAACGCGATTTTCTCGATTCAATTATTTTCCCTTGAGGTCCCTTTTTGGTCAACCACTCACATATCTTATCTGACCAATGTTGGTGAAAGGTGTAAGTGTCAGAATCGTGGCAAGTGGCAATCTTTGGTGGGCAGAGGCCCTCCCCTCCAAAATACAGGAATAAGTTTTTGGGTAAATTTGCCGAATCACGGCTCCACCTCGAAAGTGCTCCAAATTTTTTTCTATTGTTTTTCACCACTAATACAGAGTATCCCGAGTAATATTGAGGAGGCGCATGGCTTTGGACCCGTAAAAAAAAAAACAAGAGGCAACAAGAGGCAAGGTAAGAACGCATCAAAGTCGAGTCTGTTTTCGATCTTACATAGAGAACCTAACGCTCCGACGCGCTCCGCTTCGCTACGCGCGTCGTCGCACCTATATTTCTGTTGTCACGTATTCGTTACATCGCCGACTCCCCGTTCCATTATTTGAATCACGGCTCCACCTCAAAAGTGCTCCAATTTTTTTTTTATTTATTTCTATGGGGTTCCATAGCATGCGCCACGATATTATTGCATGGTACACCATTACCGAGTGATAAAAAGCAGTAAAAAAAAATTTGGAGCACTTTCGAGGTGGAGCCGTGATTCGGCAAATTTACCAGTTTTTGTAACTTGCTTTTTCGACGTAATACGTATTCAGAAAATACCTCCCTGTTATCAATCTTTCAAGGTGAGCACAAAGTACTTGTAACAGATTGCAGGTACCTGTTGTCATGCTTTGAGTCTTTTCTTCCATGTGTTTCTTGATCCAGTTAAAAAACTTGAATTTATTTTGTGCGCAAACGTCGACAGATATTTTGCAAGCGGAAAAGAACGAGTGAGTGAATGTATCGGTGAATGAAAGATTTCTCGAATGAGTTGTTCCTGTCCTGAATGTCATTCGGTCAATGTTTGGTTTTTAGTTGACATAGATAGATGGCGCCACCAGTACATTTAAAAGTTCGCGCGCAAACAGTATTTAATATAGGACCCGTTTCTGAATTTAGAATTTCGCTAACTGCTTGACTATAGTGCTGTCTGTAACGGACTTTTCAATATTTATGGTAATTACTCATGGAGAAGTTGAACTGTAGACACAATCGCATCCGTAATATTATTTTAATACCGAACATATGATAATGGCCTCGCCAGGCACATAGCTTGCAGAACTGATGGCTGATGGCCGGCAAGCGCAGTGTAGAACGACCAGCCACAAGACGGACAGAAGATCTCATCCAAGTGGCGGGAAGACGCTGGATGCAAGCCGCTTCCAACCGGTCTGTTTGGAAATCCATGGAGGAGGCCTACGTCCAGCAGTGGACTTCTTGTGGCTGAATAATGAATGATGATGATGATAAGATAAGATAAGAATATTCTTTATTGTGTTTATTAGTTTTTGTGTTACATATACTATTATGATTATGTGATATATGATGACACGTTTGGCAGCACAGCGGACAGAATGGCGCAGGATGGTGAACAGCCAAGTACGCGAGTTCGAGGTTCAGCGTAAAGCTGACCTGGATACCAAACGCGACCAGTTAAAGGCTCGCCCACCTGCTGCCATAACATATAATTATGAGAACGGCATTCTCACATGCCCTCAGTGTGCACGGAGTTTCGCCGTGAAGATAGGCTACATAAGATATCTTCGAGCGCACACGCGCCACATCTCTGATTAGGAGTCAAAGTGGTCGCCATGGCCGAAATAGGTCGGAATAATAATCACCATTACTGTTATGTTACTTGTCTGTTTATCTTGTCTTTTTGCTATAATAAATGTTATTATTTCTTTTCATTCATTTATTGCTCACAAGAAACAAGAAATATAAATAAAAGTTACAATTTAAAAAAGTACAATGGACGGTCTTCAACGTCTTTGTTTTGTAATAACCCTTAGTACAGTCTGTTAGCTTTTAGAATAAACCTCGGCTGAGCAATCAAAAACGGATTATATTGTAATAAGGTAAGGTTTATTTTGTATTGTTATTTATAACTTTACATAACTTTTCAAAATAGTGGTGAAAAGTTTTATACAGAGCAGGAAGTCTATTACACTCGTGTGCTTTCGGCGAAAACCGGAGCCAACTCTAGAGCCCGCAGTATATTCTAAAAGCTAACGGACTAGACGTTTTTGCACAGGATGTGCTTAATCCCTCAGGCTCAGAACACTGTTTCTTTCACAGCTAAGTTAGTTATTCACTGAGTAATATTTGAAATGTATCACTGTTTTCAAAGTATGAAACATGCTCATACAACTGTGGTCTATATCATCTTCAAAATTCGATTCAAAGTGCAGTTGCTAGACCGACTCGGACGGGTCTACGGGGCCTAACGGAAGGCGCCGTAGTTTACATCGGACCCGCCGGCGGGTCCTCGGGCTTGAGAGGTTAATACACTGTTTTAAACTGCGTCGAAGGTAAGACCGCGTTGATGATAAATCTAAAGCTGGCTTCTCACGGTGCGCGATTCTGCCGACAGCCGACGCCGGCCGACGACCACGGACAGCCATGCACCACGCACGCCGGTACAGCGCACCACCACAGTCGTCTGTGCTACCGCAGACCGAGATCCTTCCTACGGTGTGTCGTGCGAGCTGGTCCGCGTCCATCCGCGATATCGCGGGCTGTGGGAAGCCGACTTAACGTGTTTCGAAGAATCTCGCTGTACAATCTTATATGTAAGTCTCTTGCTAGACAAGACTAGCTAGACCAAAGCTATTTCCTGAACAGGTAGCTCTGTTGTTCATATTATGAAGCTGAATTTCCTTTGCGGTGTAGGTTTACCTAAAGTAGACTGTTTCTAGGAAACTTCACCAACTGACAGGAAATTCGGAAGTCAAACAAGAAAGCGTTGCCTTTGTGAAAATAATTAAGTTAATTCTGATGTTGAACATTAGATTTTCTAGTAAGTAATATTTTGTATCATAGAAACTGTTTGATTAGTGCAAACGCGGAATCCTTCAATAAGTTATTCACATTATAATTTTTTTTCAAAGGTAGTTTTCGTAGTCATGAAAACGAGTTTTTCGAAGCGAATATCTGTAGGTAGCGCAGCTCGCCTTTGTAGGTACATATTATAACGAGGTGTTGATTTGAACAGTAACGCCCGACTCTGATAATTTCTACGCATCAATACATCATCAACCCATTATGTCCCCACCGAGGGGCACGGGTGTCTTCTCTGAGTTAGGTATAGGCCATACTCCACCGCGGAGGCCAAGTCGGGATTGATGGAGACTTGTAAGACTAGTGGCTGGCCTTACTGTCTGAAGTTTTCAAGCCACTCTGTCTCTGAGTTGACTTAACAACTGCCATCTATCGACGGCAGCCGGCGGCGTTTTTCCTTTTTTTAAGTAATTTTTGTGTAAATGTTGTTGACGAACTCGTGGGTAAAAATTATGTAGATTCAGCACAAATGCCAAGTTTATGCCTGTTTTGCTTAGACAGGAAAACCGCAGGTTTGGAGGTTTACATGTTTGTCATGTCACTGTTTCTCATTCCCACGACACAGGGTATCCTAGTGTGGGGCCAGGAGCAATGTACGTGCCTGTGTGTAAACGTTTATTTTTATGATAATTCTGTATTGGCAGGCTTGTCGCACTCCGCGTGTAGATATCGAACGTGTAAGTACATGCGGCGGCCACTCCAGAGTGGCTGAAAAGTAGGGACTCACGCATGAGCAAGCAGTGACGCGCGCGCAAGTTACGCGGTAGAAAGAGAGGCAACATGTATGTAGGTGTAGCTTTTTTAGCGCCGTGCGATCTGAATTGCACCTAATTGTATCGCTAGAGTCCCTTTTTCTTTAATTGATTTTGCGGAGTGAATCTTCTGTACTATTGTGTATTCTGTGGTATTGGTAGCATTGATTCTTCTGTTACCTATCTTCAACCGACGGCAACTTGCTAAGGATGCGTCCACATCAAGCGACCGCGTCTCACCAGGAAATTAAGCGCGATCTCGCCAACGACTTTCCGATAAAATCGACGCGGTGTAAATAGCGCCTTAACAGCGGTCATTTGAGGCGCCCTCCAAGGAGGTTAGAACCGGGATCACGTAAAGAGATGGAGTGCTCTTCATGCATCGTTTTGAACTAGAAGCAAAAAGAATTTAGCTTTTCTTTTAGAAATGACTAACAATGACGTCACAGCAAACGTTTACCCACGGTAACCGATATCCTTGGTTTCAGGATGCTAAGTCCGCCCACACACACACGATTCACATTACTAGTTACATTATATTACACGATACACGCGTCTGAATTCAGCTTAAGGAATAATATGTATACGGTCTATGCCTACAATAAGGGCAAGAGATGGTTAAATTCTTACGTACGTAGGTACATAATAGAAGATCAGTTCCGAAATAACTCTTTGTTATTGGAATCAATGAGGTTCATGAACGATCCAAGAATTTTGAAACTTTTTGGTTCACGTAAACAAATACTGGCCACTAATAGGCCTCGAAAAAAAAAATCAATGTTCACTTTTTGTTTCGACTTTCTGTGAAAACTGCTAGTGCTTCTAGTTTTAAGTTGGTTTTTAAGTTACCTACTCTTGAAGACGGACCTCCGGTCTGGAACGCTAAGGGACTAGTCATAGAAAGCGCCCGGGGCGCGCGCCCGGAACGCTGCGCTTTGGCGCGCGTCGAGCGAGCGTTGCACGCCTATCGTACGCTCGTCAATTATGCTAGGATGAGCACACTTTTCTAATCCGCGAAGGAGGGGCGCGCGTCGTACGCGCGTATGACGCGCGCACCACCGACGCGGACGCTTGATGTAATCCGTTGCATAGAACTTCGTACAATTTTAAAGAGCGTCCGAAACGCAGCGTATGACTAGTCCCTTACAGTCTGTTAATCTATTGTCAACAGCTGTCACTTGGCAAAAGTGCATAAAAAAAAAACTGACAGATTTTATCAGTAGATTAACAGACTGTTAGCATTCGAGAAGTCGGGGGTAAATAACAGTTGCATATTCGGTAATTTGAGACGTATAAACATGACCAAACCATACAATTTATCGATTGAACCTAGAAGTTCAGCCTATTAACACTCAGAACCAGAAAAAAAACATCCGGCCCAAGAGGCTAGTTGCCCTAAAAAATGTAATTAGTCTTTTTAGATTATCTTTTAGATTATTGAAAAATAAGGGACATGTATTTTTTTGTTTGTAAATTAGACCAAAAATGACAAAGATATAGCCCATTAAAGTTACGTGTGACGTCACGCCGTGCTGAATTTTTTATCTTTGTAATTTTTTGTTTAATCGAAAAAAGAAAAAATACGTGTCCAATATTTTTTTATAATCTAAAATACGGACTAAATAGAATTTAATTATTTTGACCCTGGAAACTACCCTATTGTATTCTATACTGAACGGCAGATTTTGGGATTTAAAAAGCAAATTCCGAGAGCCACTTCACAAAGACATTTCGGGGTCACGGATAATTTGAATCCGAGCCCCCTTAAGCCCTTAAGGAGCTGTTACACGCTCAACATCTTGTCACAGGTCTTAGTAGTGTTTCAGTCTGTTATTAGGCAAATTCCGGAGACGAACGAAGGTGTCATTGTAATATGCTGCGGCCACACTTGAAGGCGAAGATTCGTGTTTTGACTTCGTGTTAAGACACGAAATTTTGCGACAACGCGACAAAATTTCGTGTTCGCTCTACGGCGAAGAGCTTGGCCACGTCAAATAAACCTTCGCTACGTCGCGACAATCTAGAACGTTGCTAAATTCATTTTGCCCTTTGATGTGCGGTATTTTACCGACAGCAGCGCGAAGGGTGTTTGTATTCGCGATGATGATTCGCGATAGGACGATTTTTTTGGCCAGACATGTCGCAACAACGCAAATCTTCGCGTTATCGCGATAGTGTGGCCGTACCAATATAACCACGATTAGTTATTTGTATATGGAATATCATGTACACATACACTAACACACGTCTCCCGGAGAGATCCTCATTTGATCGGCGTTTAACAGTATGTATCAGCGTCGTCCCTTACACAATTGGACTTAAGATGATTTGAGAAAAGATGGTCAGACTGGAGCTTTTTTGGCTGCCTTTTTGTCTCCACTACATTCATCCCCAATTCAGCGGCTAACATTATAAGTATATTGACATTACAGATATATCAATTCATTCAGTGGTCTAAGATTGACATTCAACATACAGAATGTAATTCTTTACGTTGAAATACACTTTTTATTTTTGATATTTTGGCTTACATATTTGTTCGATAATTTCAACATAATAGTCAGCTGTTGGTAGAATGAATTAAAATACAATCCAATATGAGCTCGGTTTGAAATATAATGTTTCCTATTAAATCTAAAGGTCAGTTTTAAAAAAGGTGGTTTTTCGACCGTGTAATTTAATTTCATAAGTAACTTCCACACAACACAATCACTTGTTATTACAATGACCTGATCACTGTGTAGATAAATTACAAGTCAAGCATTATAATTATGCTTAACTCGATTTTTCCGTCTGAGCTCGAACCGTACAAATAAAAAATTACACCTGTATCCGTCCAAAGAACTAACGAATCACACAGACACACACGCACGCACGCACGCACACACATTTGCCTCAGACACGCCTTTTTATGTTAGTATTAGTAAATGTATCCAGAATAAAATTAATAAGTATGCCAAACTCGATTTTTCCATCTAGCAATTAAAATACACGTAACTATCAATAAAACGAGCGAATCTACTCAAAGGTCCTTAATACCTACCTCAGGTACACCTCTTTCTATTAGTATTCACAGAGTGTTCTGCCGGCACCGTTCGGGTCCGTGTCCGAGCATATTTTTCAGTCCAAATGTTCGAAAAGTAGCTACAAATAGTCCCGGCCTCTGTGGCTACATTTAATGTTTTTTTTTTTCAGATGGAAAAGTCATGCCAGGAAGATTTGAACTTTTTTGAGGGGACCTACTTAGAGATATTTTTTTTATTTGGATGAGCAATGATTTGTAAACAAATCTACTTTAGTTAAAGATCACTGGAGCTTTTAAAAACGCCTTGTCCTAAACCGGCGCTCTCAATAGCAAGATTTTAATTCATCATCAACCCATTATGTCTCCAAAGAAGGGCACGGGTCTCTTCCCTGAAGAGGGTATAGGCCATACTCCACCACGGGGGCCAAGTCCGGATTGGTGGAGGCTTGTAAGACTAGTGGCTGGTCTTACTGTCAGAAATTTTCAAGCCACCCTAAGGCCTCTGACTTGGCTTAACGACTGCCATCTATCGACGGCAGCCGGCACCAACTGCTTAACGTGCCTTGCGAAGCACGGAACCGCTTACTTAAGTATTTTACTTAGTGATATTCTCAATTCAGGACCTGGACCAATTGGTCCTACGTATCACCATCACCATCGAGATTTACGATAGGTATTAAGTTTTTGCAAAAACGTGTCAAATGGGAAAATAATATGATAATTATGGTAGCGGCGCTAAGGTCTGGGTAGCTCCTCAATAACTTATTTTAATCTACTACGAAAGAATATAGCAGGGCAATGGGTACTTCTTAAATACTCGTAAAAATACTTCATTATTTACTTCTTAAAGACTAGTGGCTAGTTTTTTGTCAGAAGTTTTCATGCTCTCGACGCTATAGTTAAACTATCCTTTAACCCTAGAAAGATAATCTACGTCAAAATGACTCCGTGTGTTTCGAAATATTGCTGTCTCTCTTTAATTCGCGCGAATCCGGCGCAGTCCTTTACGGAAATTTCCGTCGCCGGGCGGAGCTATCGACTGGCGGTCGCGGCACCGAAGTAAGTTTTCCCGTTTTCGAAATACAACAGGTGTTGGAGTCAAAATGACGTATGATTATCTTTTACGTGACATTTAGGATTTTTGTATGCGTTTCAATTAGGGTTCTTTTTGGTAACTTTTCTTTGTTTTAGCGATAGTTTTACCTTTATTTTATATTTATAAATATAATAGAATATCCGGTTGCAATGAAAAATCGGAATTTACCAGACAAAAGCATCCTGGCGGCTCTTTTAGTGAGCGATGAGGATCTTTCATCTGCCGACACTGAAAGTGAGCTCGAGGACCATCTGAGGTAAATCGACGTGCAGAGTGACGTTGAGGAGGCATTTGTCGACGAGGAGAGGGACCAAGAGTTAACAGCATCCAGTCTAGCACCTGAAGGAAATGCTGAACAAGTACCACCATCTACAGCTTCTCGTCGTCTGCATCAAATCGATTTCCGTAGATTTAAGTGTTGAAAATCTATATAGTCTATTGTTTCAAACTAACAGTATTACTAGAAATGACTGATTAGTCTAAAAAATGTGATTTCATAATATAAGAGAAGTTCCTATATTTTGTTATTTTAAAATGAAGGCCATTATGTGTCGTTACTTTTAAATAATTAATAAGCAGTACTTATATATAATTATAGTGTATTTTTATTTAAACTTATATGAGAAATACATACACAACATAGTTTATCAAATTAAGTAAATAATCTTTAAAATAATAGCCATTTTAAACTAAGGAGTAATTTTGACGTATGATTATCTTTTTCGTACATCTAAACAAGATTATCTTTCTAGGGTTAATCAGTTGTTATGACCTTGAAAATATATTAAAAAACCATTGTTATGGTGAGCCCATCGATATACCAAAAATTGTACAGGTTATGCGGAAAACAAGTTCAAAAATTTATTGTAACTAAAATTTTTTCTATGTCTTTATTTGAAATTTCACCCGGCATAGATATTTGTAGATACCTATTTCTCAAAAACTTTTTACACTCATTCCTCCATTACATATCGCAGTATTCAATGAGCAATAGCCATGTACTTGTCTAGACCCATTCTTTAAGTACTGTGTTAGCAGACAGTTAAAAATGACGAGCTAATCATGTTACCATAGAGACAATGCATGAAGCTGCCTGTCCTCCTATCCTGTTTGAATTCATGCCATGTTTACGGGCTAAGCACCGTGCATAGCTGCGTGTGCTGACTTGGCATTGTCCAGCACACCGCTACCGCCCGCCAGTTGGCTCGAACCACTAGCCAAATATACACATAATCGTTAACTACCATAACCTTGTAATTCTGTACTCTGAATAAACAACCATGAAGATATAAACTACGACTTCTTCTTCCACCACCGTCCAACAAACAACAGCTGCTGTGCGACAGGGCGAGGGCTGCACTCGCTCTCCTCTGCTCGTACACCACGTATGAATGTTTCCATGTTTAAAGTGGAGCTTCGAATTACCAAATACCTAATATCGATGTATGTTTAATTTTTTTTAGGTAGCCTCTGTTGTGTCCCACCGCTGGGCAAAGGCCTCCCTCAGTTCAGTCCAAAGTTTTCGATCCTGGGCCACTTCAGACCACTCCGGCAGATGTTGGTCGAGATCATCTCTTCTAGGCCAGGCTTGAGGTTTGACAGCGCGCATTTTGGGGATACCCTGTGTCGTGGGAACCAGAAACAGCGACGTCAAAAACATGCTTCAAACATCCAAGACCTGGGTTTTCTCTTGTCCCCAGCATGGGTTAGAACCCGGGACCTCTCACATGGTAGGCAGATGAGCTAACCGCTGCGCCATAGAGGTCGTCGAATAGATCTGTCGAATAGTCAGGCATTTGGAGACAAGTCGCCGTAGCAGGCTTAACAAGACAAAATATTTCATCATTTTACCTTCCAATAAATAAACAAAATGTATTTATGTACTGTACATATGCTTTATATACTCGGCGCGCGTGCATGCAATGGCTTATTAATATCGATGAAGCAAAAGGGATTTGTCCGGATCGTGGCAGGTGGCAGTCCCTGGTCTCTGCCTCTAATACCCCTTTGGAATACAGGCGTGAGCTTATGTATGTATGTTTAAATACCCTTCCACAGACATAATTATCTACCTTAGATTACACTACTCTTGTGATGCCTGGGCCAAAGTAATGTGAATTTAATATTTCCCAAGATGCATGACTGCCTCTGAAATACGAAACGCCACCTACAAGGTATTTACCAACATAATGAATTAAGTTCCAAGTTGAGTTCGTAAATTTACATATTCCTTTAACGAGCCACCCCTGGGACTTAAAATTTTAACGAATAGAAGAATCGCTCTGTCTAGCGTACATTTTCTCACTTTTTAACTAAAGGGCCGGTTCCTGAGTTGAGAATTTTCACTAAGTAAACTTAAGTAACGTTCTGTCGCGCTGAAATTTGACGAGACACCACTACAGTTAAATATTTACTTAGTGTTTATTCTCAATTCAGAAATCGGCCCCGAGTTTGTTTTTGATTCAATGAAAAAAAAACTGTCACGCTGACATATCAATATCAAGCCAAAGAGCTAAAGGCTGTCAATGTCTGAGTGCTGCTAGTACGTAAAAACCAAATAACGCCATTTAACTTCCAAATAAAAATTGGGTGTGCTGCGTAGGTTTTTTTAGTCTTTGCGTCTCTTATGAGTAATTAATTTTAATGTCTTTGATGTGATAAGAATTTTGGTCACATGAGTCTTCTATTCACGGTAAAAAAACTTTACCGACTAAACTCATATATTTTATAGCGGAATTAAAAAACGTACTTAAGCCTAGGCGCACACTAGCGACACGCGACAGGCGACAGCTCGGCGACTGGACGCGAGGACAGGCTACGGCCGACAATTGTCATATATTTTATTCGAATCTCCGCACACTTGGCGTCAGAGTCGCGGAGTCGCGACGACAAGACGCCAGAAGCAAATGACAACGTCGCGTCTGACGCGGCGACTTGACGCGGCGACAGTCGCCCTGTTTGCGATGGCTCTAAATCATTCCGGGAAGATTGAAAAACCTATTTCCTGGTATTTGGTACTATAACTTCACAAATGTACATAACATACAAAACATAGCCATAGGTACATGCACGCAGTGGAAATAGAACCTGCGTCTTCAGCTTTCGAGTCCATTGTTCTATCCACTAGGCTCTCACCGACCTATTAAAGACTTAAGTTGTAGCTCAGAAACATCAGGAAATGGACGGATGTAGCCAGCGACGAAGACCTGTTGACCGAAGACCATGCAAGAAGAAAAGCATGAGGAGCTGACGTCCATCCTCCATTTGTGACGAGTGACAGGAAAATTAATAAGTGTCGGTTATATGTACAACCCAATAACAGGTAATACGCTGTTCATCATCTGTTCGCTACTAATTAAATTCAATGGAATCGTTTTAATATTATCTGGCAATTTATGTTTTGTTTTAAGCTGGCACCTTGCTTGGCTACGTGCCTATCTGGTAAAAATCTGGTATGAATCGTCCCTCGCCAGGTTTTCTGATGAATTTTTAGCACGAAGTTTGCAAAACCTTTAACGTATTATCATCGTCAAATACACGAACACGAATAAACAAGTGAAGCCAGAGCATTTAATGATTTTACTTGATTCAAATTTACGAAGAACATTAGGAAAATTTACAGCTTCATTTCAATTAGCATTATTCTAAGATAATCTAAAGTTTCTTTAGAAAAATCTTCAGCTGTTCTTCTTTTTGTTTTTATTCGTCTACTGGGACGCTCTGGCGCATGTAAGCCCCCAGATTTAATTGGAATTTTCTCATCAACCTTCAAGAAAACTTGGAGAACGGAATCTATTTCCAATTCAAACTATTCTATATTCTCCGTTCGCGGAAAGTCGTGGGATTGGGTTGTTGGTATCGATAATTTTACTTTTTATCGACTTCGAGAAGTGATTGGTTCTCGAGAGAAGTGCTGCACCTTTTTGATATAATTTTAGGCAATCGAAAGAAAGAAAATAATTTATTTTAACAACAAGACACATCACAGAAATATCGACACAGAAATAAAATAAACAAATTTGTTACATCATATGGACAAGAAAAGAAATAAAATACTTTTTTTTTGAAGTCGTTAACAAACGTATTTTTTTATTTTTGGCAACTTCTTAGTGCAGTCTCAATAGTTTTCAATAGCAGGTGCGGTTTTTGTGTCAACTTCTCATTTTGTACGTTTTCTCCTTACTTCAAAACAATGTATTAATGTTATTCTAGTTCTAATAGGAGTAATAATTATTGAAATAGGTAGCTAAGGATATCCAATAAGGGAAGACGAGATTATTCCTTATTTTACACCCAAAAACAAATAACAAAAATAGGAGTTTCACAACAGACGATCCAATTGATGGCAATTTCTTTAAGATAATTTTACTTTGTTTAAAATATTACTTTCTATATTTTAATGATGTGCAAGATGAAAATGCATTAAGTCGTTCAAGTAGTATTAAAAGGTTAAGTAAAAGTAGTATTAAATCTTTTTCCATTATTTTTCCTTTATTAGTGGGATAGAATATTAGCAAAGGGCAAGATCCAAAGCTCCCGAAATTGAACAAACAAGCATGTGTGCATCAATTGGTAAATGACAATAAAGCGCATAAGTTTTGATAGGATTGTGGCAAATCCTGCCCTTTGCCTGAAAGGGTACCTTCAGTATACAGGCGCGAATTCATGTATGTGTTTAGTGAAATGTAGGGCATATTAATCTAATTCTATCGATATGCAGTTCCACCCATCACTAGGAAGCCGCGAGTTCCCGCGAGCGAATGGTAATGCGGCGTAAACCGAAAGTTCAAACTTTTCGATGAATTTAGAACACTCGGCGCCTGCAGCGGATCTTGGAAGGCAACCTTCGTCACTTCTCAAAGTAATAGCTGACTACTCAAGTGGGTCTATGCAGAGACTGGGGAAAGAAAGAATCTTTTAGAGGTGAAGTTTCAATTCACTAACTTTACTATGGGTGGTGAATGTACGTAATTAATTGACCGTCAACATGACGCCTTTCATTTGTATTCCGTCTCAGCATTGGAGGGAAAAAATCTTTACAAATTAAGTTGAATTTTAATTCACTAACTTATTCATTACAATAATTTCCTTTATAGCTACTATAACTTCACAAATGTACGTAATTTGGAAAACGAAGTCATTTCATAGTACACGTTGGGATCCGAACCTACGACCACCCACAGCGCTTGAAATTGCCAATCCACGGTAGTTAAGTAAATACTCTCTCTGTGTCTAAGAGAGTTTCTCCGTATATATTTTTTTCACTTAAGGCTATGACAAAATAGATAACAACCCATTCTCAGACCTACATATAATTTCATCAAAATCAGTCAAGCCGTTTCAGAGGAGTTTGCGCACTAACACTGTGGTACGAGAATTTTATATATTAGGTATAAAAAAGCTAATTATAGCCACAAATATTCGACTGTTAAGGTGACTTAGTCCGTTCATATGCTTGACCTTTGAAGACTTATACCTCATGAACTGCTGTAGCCCAACTAGTAACCAGGTTTCATAATATGCTTGTTTAGATAAACTTTGTTAAGCCCATCCATACCAAGACTAAGTACATGTCGGAGAACGCGCCGTGTTGGGTCCTGTAGTAAGAGTGTTTTTTTTTTCATTCGCGCTTTAAAGCTTAATTTTTCTCAAACGGAACCTTGAATCGAAAGATAATATTATTATAGTGTAACTACACCTATTATTCACAATATTTTTAAACGACCAATCCAATACCAAACTATGGTGTAAGGGAGAAAACACTGTAAAAAAATGTTTTTTTAGTAATTATTTATATAGTTTCGTTTGCGTAATCGTGCCAAATATCAACTTTCTAGTACTAATCATCTCTGAGCTAGGCCGCAAACAGAAAAACAGACGGACGGACATGGCGAAACTATTAAGTTCCTTATGGACTACGGAACCCCAAAATTACACTTTACGAGATTGTTATAACAAGATAAAGCAGAAATGTGTAAATACTTAATTCCTTATTAGTTATGAGGATTTCGCTTTACATTACGCCTATTTACTCTAGCGCCTTCACGAATTAGTTTGCTTAGGACGTTAGCAGAAATTTAAGTATAATTAGCAGTAATTTCCACAGTTACTAAGTAAAGTTCTTTGTTTGTGCAGGCTACCCTTAGCTCTCTAGCTACCTAATGACCCTCTACACAATGCTACCTTCAGTGCCAGACCGCAGAACTCTAGCGAAATGTAAGACTTCCCCGATTTCTTGGAGTTACTTAATCATCCAACTTTATAGCTTTTGCCCGCGACTCCGTCCGCGTGAACTTTAGGGTTAAATAAGGAGTAAAAGGGTTAAATTTAGAAAAACGGCGAAACAATTATTCAATCAATTGTGTTGAAGGGTATTGTAAGTTTCTTGAAAATTAGACAACATTCTTTATAAGTCCCATACAAATTTTGGCAACCCTTTTCGCCCTCTTAGGGGTTGTATTTAAAAAAATCCGGTCTTATTCCTTGCCTACATTATAGTATAGATCTTCCGTGCAAAATTTCAGCTACCTGGGTCTAACGGCTTGGGCTGGGCGTTGATGAGTGAGTCAGTCAGTCAGTCAGGACTTTGAATTTTATTTATATAGATAGAAAATAAAGGCATGGGGAGATGTTTATTGAGAAATAAGGTCAAGAGTAGGGTTCGACAGGAGGGGTTTTAGATAGATATTAAGACTTTAATTTAACTTAAATACCTGCTTTTAAATTTTACGCTAAAGTTCCAACTAACTAAGTAATTTTTAAATGATTTGTTTACAAATTTTCCTCCTATTAGTTGGTCGACTATTACTTGTTTATTTGTACCTAAAGGTTCTCATTTATTCAGATTGCCTTAATGAAGTATCGTAATATAAATGTAACATTAATGTAATTTTTATTGTCTAAGCTACCTACACATAGCAATGAAATTTAATATAGTATAGTAATGTATTATTTTATTATATTTAATGTATTATATTTGTAATGTCTATTTACGTAAGCTAGTTTTTTTTCTCTTCATTATATTGGCTGAAATCTGGGTGGTTTGAAAACCGTAGTTATTTCATTCATACTAAGAAAAAAAGATACAAATTATCTTGGTTCTATTTGGAAAATCTTATTAAAAAATTGCACAAACAATACCTATCACCTCTCTGTCTCCGTCCAGAACATTGAACAGCAGTCATTTGGCACGAACAACCGCTCTGGTTTACGGTAAGCCATAGTGGCAAGCCGGTTGCCACTGTGGCTCTAGAAGTTTCGAGTTTGAGCCGAGATATTTTTGGAAAGGGTCTTTTACAAAAAAAATAAACTAGCGGATTTGTTAGCTATTGTCAAGGCACGTTCATTTTACTTTGGCTTTTAAACCATCCAAAGTTCATGGTGTGTAAAATAATACTGAACTGACTGTTTTCACGTTTTTACAAAGGGCCGTTTAGCCGGGAGAGTTGTGCAGAACTTTTTTGTATAAATTATGTGGAGATTTATTTTTACTTTTTAGTTCACAAAGTTTTATGGTTTATTTCGTTATACCATAAATGAGAAAAAATAAAATAAAAAATAAATAAATAAACTCACGCCCGTTATCTCCGAGGGGGTAGGCAGAGGCACCAATCACTAGAACTGGGGAATAAATGAGTGTTTTATTTTATTTATATTTTTTCCTCTCTAGCTACGGAATCCCATTTCAAATAATGTGGAAAAATGGGCCAAAGTTAGGTAAACGATGTCTGGAAGAAACTGCTGTTGGCAATAAGGCCGCCGATCGCACCTACTTTTAAATTGTAACTTTTATTTGTCTCTTGATTCTTGTGTGCATCAAAGAATATTCTTATCTCATCTTATCTTAAAGTGGTGAGCATCACTCGACTTGAAAGAAAGAAAGAAAGAAAAAACGAAAAAAAAACTCGTTTTTTATACCAACAAGACACATCACAGAAACAAAATAAACAGACAAGTTACATAATATAAGTAGGGCCCAGACAAAAAACCAAATAGATTAAAACAAAACCATAGCTATAGTCTGTGGTGAGTCTAAGTTGCCACAAAACGCAACTAACTCAGCATTACATACTTTACATTTCTAAATCAGAATTCAGAGTAAAATAAAGTAAAAGTGAAATGGGCTAGTTGCCCCAAAAAATTTAATTAGTCCGTCTTTTAGATTGTTCAAAAATAAGGGACACGTATTTTTTTATTTGTAAATTAGACCAAAAATGACAAAGATATAGAACATTAAAGTTACGTGTGACGTCACGCCGTGCTGCATTTTTTAGCACAGATTGACGTCACATGTAACTTTAATGGGCTATATCTTTGTTATTTTTTGTTCAATCGAAAAAAGAAACAATACGTGTCCAATATTTTTTTATAGTCATCTAAAATACGGACTAAATACAATTTAATTATTTTGACCCTGGAAACTACCCTATTGTCTCTATTGCCAACAAAAAGGACTGCTGTATAATTTGGTCGACGTAGGAACAGACCGTATTTTCTGGAATCTGCAAGCTACAGAGAAAGTTAATAGTCTTTGCTTGCGGAACAAAGGTAACTTTGATAGGAAGATCCTGCAGAAAATTAGTTTTGTTACAGCTATCTTGCGAAGAGATCTTTAGGTGAGAGAAATTTTAATAATTTCCTTTGGTAGGTACAAAGTTATGCACTTTTTATTCAACTGCAAAAATAAAGATTGTTTTTGAATGAGTCTGTCTAGATGATGGAGTTTACCTGAACATGATTTCTTCGGAAATATGGTATGTCTCAATAAGGCGTTCTTCTTCCCCAGCTGTCTTCAAAAGCAGGGTTCGTGATCTATGTTTGTCACTCTAATATCTAAAATAGCTATTTAACTGTCTTCCCACTAGCGTTAGTCATAGACGGTCACTCGTCCATGCACTGAAGGCGCCCTGTGTTGCTTAACCTTCGTGATCGTTTAAGATCACTCAGACTGCCGGGGCTACGAGCGATTCAAGTAAAGGAAATAAATAAGTACAGTAGAACTCCAATTATCCGAACTCCGACTATCCGAATCGCCGATTATCCGAATCACAAAAAATTGTCCAAAAAAAGTCTAAGTGCGCTATTATTCTTCCCCCCGCGAAGCCAGTGTTTGCGCGTCAAGTCTTGACTTGACTTGTCTTAACTTGCCGTTGTGCCTACACTGACTTCCCCCCGCGAGGTCGGTGTAGGCACGGCGGCAAGTTAAAACAAGTTCCGGCGCATTGCAGTCACGGCGCACCTGTCATTGTTTGTTTTGATTAGCCGCTACTCTTAGCCGCTACTCTTTCGCTACGGCTTACTTTTGTTTGTGCGTGTACAATACTGTATTGTTTTTATACCATGGCTTCGAAAAGAAAACGTGTTGTGCTATCGTTAGCGGACAAACTGAAAATTATAGAGCAACTCGATAAAGGTGTAACGGGTAAGAAGTTGTCTGAGATTTATGGTGTTGGACAAGCAACAATTTCTGACATTAAAAACAGTAAGTCAACACTTTTAAACTTTGTTTCGGTGCTTGAAAATGAAGATGGAAGTTCCTCCAGGAAAACAATGAAGTCAGCAACCAACAAAAATTTGGAAGATGCCGTGTTTAAATGGTTTTTGCAGCAACGTTCTATGGGAAATCCGATTTCAGGTCCAATCCTTTGTGAAAAAGCCAAAATCTTAGCAGAAAAGCTTGGTTATTCATCTTTTAAGGCTAGTAACGGCTGGCTAAGGAATTTTAAATTCAGGCATGGTGTACGCGAGTTAGATTTGGCTGGTGAGAAGCTTTCAGCAGACTCTGCAGCTGCTGAAAATTTTATTGAAAAATTTAAAACTGCATCAGAATCCTATGATCCGGAGTTTGTTTATAATGCCGATGAAACTGGCCTTGTTTGGAAAGCATTACCAAAAACCACTTTGGCTTCTAAAAGGGAATCTAGTGCCCCTGGACATAAGGTCAGTAAAGAACGTGTTACAGTGCTTAACTGTGCCAACTCCACTGGAAATCATAAACTGCCACTTCTTTTGATAGGAAAATCAAGAAATCCAAGAGCATTTAAAAACGTAAAAAAACTTCCACTCTTCTACAAAAGTCAACCCAAGGCCTGGATGACTGCAGCTTTGTTTACCGAATGGTATGATGAAGTGTTTATTCCTGAAGTGAAAAAGCACCAAAAATCGGTGGGAAAAGAAGGCAGTAAGGTGCTTTTAATTGTTGATAACGCACCCACTCATCCTACAGCAGAACTGTTGGAAAGAGAGAATGGGCAGTTTAAAACGACGTTTTTGCCTCCCAATGTTACAAGTTTGCTGCAACCCATGGACCAGTCTATTATTGAAACAATGAAGCGCCATTACAGAAGGCAACTGCTGAGAAAACTGCTGATCGAAGGTGCTGAAGATGAAGAATTGGTTTTGGCAAATCATAGCAAAATAAA
This sequence comes from Yponomeuta plumbellus, assembly GCA_947310845.1. Taxonomy (NCBI): domain Eukaryota; kingdom Metazoa; phylum Arthropoda; class Insecta; order Lepidoptera; family Yponomeutidae; genus Yponomeuta; species Yponomeuta plumbellus. The sequence continues at coordinate 6,789,205 of OX371206.1, forward strand.
TTTAAAGGACTGCTGTTACATGGTAGCGGAAGCTTGGAGTTTGGTTACGGCAGTGACGCTAAGACGTGCGTGGAATAAACTGAAAGGCCTACCGTCTGAGAAGAACAAAAAAAAAGAATCTGAAGAAAATGAGAAACAAGAATATGGAGAGGATGATGATGATGAAGATGCGTTGTCACTAGAGGAAATAAGAAAAATGATTGTAAAAATTCCTGGTTGTACAGAAGTAAGTGCTGAAGATGTAGGAGAGTGGATGGCTTGTGACACGTCTGACCCTGGTTTTCAAATTCTCAATGACGATGACATTGTTGTAAGTGTGAGAGAAGATGTTGAAGTGGAAGTGGAAGAAGAACTTTCTGCTGATGTTGAAGTAGACGCTGGACCATCAGCTAGTGAAGCATTTGCCGGCCTCGAGACTGCTTTGAAGTGGATGGAGCGTCAGCCCGAGTGTGACCACTTGCAACTGCTCACCGTCAAGCGAATGCGTGACCTGGCTGCCCGAAAACGGTTGAAGACCGCAAAACAGCTTACATTAACGGAGATGTTTAAAAAACAATGATTTTTATTTCTAAACTTGTACATAAGTACATTTTATTTATATTTAAAACATGTGAAAATTTCATGTTCCTTTCATTTAATTCAATAAAAAAATAGTGCAATATCAAAACGTAGCTTTTATTCTCTCCAATGGCAATTTTTTTTAAAAAAATCCGATTATCCGAATATTTGATTATCCGAATGGGTCCCGGTCCCCATTAATTCGGAAAATTGGAGTTCTACTGTACTTAATTTAAAATCTCCTTTCCCCAAATGTATTCTTTCTTAACCCAACACACAGTCACCCGACGCTGGTTCGCTAATAAAGAAATTTGTGGGATTCCTCGTCGACTCCTGGTGAGAGGACAGCGGAAAACATTACCCTAGGGAGAAGACGTGACACAGCGGACGTGTTTAAGGCTGCGATTCCACTGAGGCGGAGCTGGGCAGAGCGGAGACGAGCAGTGCCGTGATTCACCAATCACATGGCTAGAAATCAACATATTTTCTCCACTCTGCTATGTGATTTTTCTCTCTCTCTCATCTCAGTGGAACCGCATCCTAACGCCTGGATCACACGAACTATGTTAGACCCAATGTATTGCTGGCATTGAGACAGTTCTTACACGAAGCATGCCGTTTTGCTAGCATATTTTTTTTTGTGTTTGTAATAAGAAAAGTTTAGATGGATAATTAAATTTCTTTTATTCAAGGCATATTTTTCTTATATTGCAATAACTTTTTAATCAAGAAAATCTCATTCTAAAATTTATAATTGTGGAAATAACTTTTCTTTATTAAATGTCTAACTAACATTTTTGACGATCATAAAGTAAAGATTTTGTTTTTTTTATGATTAAAAATATTTGATTTTATTTTGAAATACTTACAAAAACAAAAATAAATTTTAAATGTCCGTGACTTAATTATGCATATCCTCCGGTTTGATGCATAATAAATTAATACCTCATTTATTAAAAGTTTACTCATTTTATTACAGTCATTAAAAATATTAAATTGTGCGAGCGAGACAGCATGTTCTACGTAAGAGCACCCTTAATTTTAAACCTCCAACTATGCAAAGAAACCCATACTTGTGACATATTTGACCAGATGAGGGATGTATTAGCAAAGGTCTAGAAGAAAAAAAAGTCGACACGTACTAATTCTTGTTGGTGAAGTAAGCGAGGTTTGTCAGGGTCTTGGCAACTATAAAACGACGTACCCTAGTCTCTGCCTATCCTTCTGGGATGTCGTAGAGAGTTTAAAATAACGATGTATTGAAAATTATTTATTTATCAATTTATAATGTAGCATCATGTAATGTAGCCTAATTTAGCAGCAGTGGTATCCTAGTGGGTAGAAAAATAGACTCGGAAACAGATGACCTAGGGTCGATTCCTTGTGCGAGCTTGTACCTATGACTGTGTTTTCTAAGTTTCATAAGTACATTTCTAAAGTTATAGCAGCAGTACCAGTTGCTAACCGTGAAGGAAAACATGTTCTGAGGTATTTAATACCTCAGCGTTTGACATCGCCAATCCACAGTGGTCCCTTTGAGAGAGGTGGTGGGCAAGCCTATTGAATCAACTGTTAATTCTTTATGTCCAAGTATTCACCAGCATTGTGGCTCGTTGAAGCAGAAAGGTCAGTACTCTTAGATTAAGAAATTACTGTGTATTTTCTTTTTTATGTACAATAAAGTGTTCTCTATCTATCTATCAATCTATCTTCTTCTATCTATGTATTAAACTTGACCGGTTAATATCGAATGTGCTTTGTGTAAACCAAGCTTTAGATTGGGGTGAAGACGAAGTCGATAAAGTGTGGAGATAATGAACGGAGAGGGTCGATAAATGACCATTTTCATTTATGATTCGTGAGGTTTTGTTTCATAATCAGTCCAACATGTATTATTTTTACGCTACTGTACATTTGCCTCTGTATGGAGGTGGGTAAACATTATTTATTTCTGAAAAAGGTGATTGGAAGAAGTGTCTGATGACCCCCACATTACACAGTAAATCCAGTTAAGTATTGTTCAGTTTGCGGGTTGCTAAGTACTGGAGCAGAGAAGGTATGGATAAAAAAACTAAGGTGAGATATAGTTAAACTAGGAGTAAAATTTTAAAAAAATAATTGAACGAAAATGAACACAATGATAATACATAAATGAATATACGTGACCATTGTTGCAATATTTTATTACTTTGGTTTCAAGATTTCGCTTTCCCCTTAGATAATAAAAAAGTGGTATGTTAAGAATATTCTTATCTTATCTTATCTTATGTATTTTTTAGGGGAGTTACGTTTTTAGGTATGTTTTTAGATAGTGTAGGATGCCCTCCAACCAGGTGGGGTTACGATCTGCGACAAACTGCAGGCAGATGCTGGATGCGGCAAGGTGAAGACAGGGCGCTATGGCGCTTATTAGGGGAGGGCTATGTCCAGCATTAGGTTAATATAGCCTGATGATGATTATGATGATATTTTTAGGGAAATAGCCGTATTTATTTATTCAAATGGTTTTCCATTACATTATTTGACGGACTTTACAATGGAATGAGTATTCAGTCAGTGAAATTTAATCTCCATTCAATGCGCTAAGAAAAGTTCCTTGTATTGATAAATATAATAAGTTCCTTTCAGTCTTACAGTAACTTCCTAAATGAAATACTGAAAAATTAATTAATTTTTTTTTGCTTATGTAATAAGGTCTGGTATACAGCTACAATAATAATTGTTTTATTTTGATTTTGTCTATATTTGGACATAAAAATGACGTTATCTTTATAGATTTCAATTATCATTTCAGATTTCAATGGTACAGTAAGACGCAAAGCAAACAACTCTTCACACAAACTATCTAATTTCACTTAAATAAAATACGCAGCAGCCACAGAAATAGCTCTCCAAACATCATCGGCTGCACTCAAAATCTGACTCTCAGGTGTGATAACACCATCCTCTTCATCTTGTCTAATATTCACATTGAACGAATACAAAATACCATTTCTTTGTGCAAAATCACTGCTGGTACCAGACGCTCGATCTTCTAACATCAACGAGCCAACTCCAAGGATGTAATCAGTAGCGTCCAAACTAGCAACCATCTCTATACCGAGCAAATGGTGCTGCCTGAACATACCACTGGCTGCTCTTTCATACTGCCAAGGGTAAGAAATAAATGGCCCATTATTTTGGATAGAGATGTACAGCCTTGTTCTCTGGCCATACTCGTTTATAATGTCTCTGAGCATTTGGCTTTCGATTTCGGAGAAAGGTTCTACCCCTGCATAGAGGTGGCTGCATGGGGTAGAGCTAGAACCTGATCGTTGCCAGTCTATGTCGAAGTTACGATTGATGTTGACGCCTGGACAGATGAAGCCAAGGTTGCTCCGAACGCTCAGGTTTTTTGACCAAAGTCGCAGCTGGAAATGGTGAAATCAGAATTAGGTTTATTATAAGCCTGGATTTTGCAAAAACCAAATACTTTAGAAACCTGGAATAAGTGAATTAGTGGATGTGAACCATATATTTTGAGTGGTTGGCATAGCGTCAACGCTCTCGGCTGCCCAAACAAATACCATGATTTTGAGTTCAGCTGTAATTAATTTCAATAAGTCACTTCCTCCTCCAATAAGTTTGGATGTATATCCATAATATGAGAGCATTGCCTGGTTATAACAGGTTATCTAGTATTGTTGGTCATGTAGCTACGTTATTATTATACTTACATCAGTGTGGGTATATTCATAGCCGTCTGGATTAGCAACGGGTATAATAATCCAATCAAAATTGTCCAAATATGTCGTCTGGTTAGAATCGATCAGTCTATTTATCACGCTAATACCAGCTGGTATAGTTATCCATTGACTAGGATTTATACCGGCTTCCACTATGATCACAGGTTTTTCTACTGTTGCATTGGTTTCAGTGTTTCTTGCAACTTTGACGTAAACAAGTGTATTCCCTTCATCAGTGTTACCGTATTCAACAACTTCTATTAGATCTGTTGAGTTTTGAAGAGATACTAAATATTCTAGTACCTGAAAAGGTTACAATGACTTATTTAAAAAAAAATAACGCTTTATGTATGTGGTAAGAGTAAAAATCGATACTATCATCGGTTATAGGTTGAATAAAAAAGGGAAGACAACAAAATTAAGATTTATTTACTTACAGCTTCGTATCGATAATATCCAGTGAAATCGAAATTGATTATAGAATGTATTCCACTTGAAATATCTTTTTGCAGTAAGTAACTAAAACAAAAAAATAAATGTCTGAGAACTTAAACTATCGCATATTTGTTGAAGGCAAGGCATCTTCTATAAACTGTATATTTTTGTTGCAAAGTTTTTGTAAAATGTATGTGAAAGCCAAAATATTGCTGATCATAGCATAATATAGTTTTCATTGAGCTGCATCTACAATCTTGATTGAAAACACCTTTATGATATAGAATTTGATTGGGTAATGTTTGATAAACCATGATTCAATCAGGTCACACAGAGCTCTGTAACGTTGTGCAAGTGTACGTCGGTTTTATGATATCTCCCATCATCAGGGATAAACGGTCTTTTTAAAAGACTTTCATAATAGACCCACGCAGTGGCATTGCACTTGCACCGCTTCTTAAATTAACTTTTCACATTAGCCCATAAGTAAATTGGTAATTTCAGTTACGTACGATTTTTTTTACTCAGATCTCATCAATAGGTAATCATACGTTTAAAATACAAGCATTCATGATTAATTAATAAATCAATTTTAATTTTATCCGTCAATAAGCATGATAAGTCCATCATAGCTATTATAGCCAACCATAGTCCATCGTAACTCAAATGACCTATCTACTATTGTTGAAGTTGAAGGCTAAGCCACATTTAATCAGATGCATTATGACCTTGAAAAAAATAGACTGACTTAAGGATATTAAGGTAATTTGAGAAAAGTGTTTAGAGTGGAGTTTTTTTTCGTAGCTTTTTCTCCAAAACATTTGGCCTCAAGGCAGCAGTATTGCATTCTGTTTGTTGAATGTACATTCTTACATTCCTAGAATTTACATTCAACAGAAAGTGTATTCTTTTAGTTCAAATAAGTTTCTGATTTCTGAACAATTAAAAACCATTGTTATAGTGAAACCATCGGCCAAACAAAAATTCTACAGGTTAAGAAAGTGGTGCAAGGCTGTTTCGACTCTGACCGGGTTTTTACCACTGATGTATCGATATCAAGTAAATGATACCTTGCTTGTTATACATCCCTAGTTTACGTAAAAAAATGTATTATTCAACTTCACATGACACATTTATGAAACAGGGGGGAATGTTCAGAAGATTTTAATTTTCACCATAGCAACGATACTGTAGCTTCAAAACACTATACTTACTCATGCAAATCTTCAATGTAAATATCTTTATCAATACCCAGATGTCTTAATCTGTCTTCAAACCAATCCATCTGTGAAGCTGGAACTATGGCTCTGCCAATAATGCCCTTGCGGAAAGACGGCGTTCTTATAAACTCTACGATGTCGTTCTTCAACTCGTCTATCCTGTCTTGTTGCTCTTGTTTGGCAACTTTAACATTATAGACCTTATTTCTGAAATCACAAAGTTATTTTTTTTATGTTAGAATACGATTATCATATTTGTCAGCCCTTATCCTTACTTGGAGATCATATGCGCGTTTGCTTGGGATTTTCAACTGTCTCATTAAGTAATGAAGTAGGGCCACGCTTCTGGAGTATCTTGTAGTATATCTCCATTTTTTGTTTTCCCTACAACATATTTGGTCTGCCCATTTCCGTTTCAGAGCTAACAACAACAAAGCGGTCAATTAATCACAAACCACAACAAAAATTATTAATCAAAACAAAACAGTTTTACTTGAACGAAACAAAACAGTTCTACTTGTTTTTGTAGAGCTTACAGACTCCGTGCTACCACCAACTTGGGTATTTTATTTTAACTTGTCATATAATTTGAAAAGATATCAAAAAGCAAGACTTACCCTGAGTACAGTTGATTTTTTCCCTGAACCAAATAAAACAACATATACAGCAATAACATATTAATTAAATTATACATCTTTCTGATGTCAACACAGTTTTAAAGTAACTGTGTAAATGATGTAAACATTTCAGTCATATCTACCTCGTATCTGGTGTTAATTGTTTGATACGATATTATCTGGACATTATTAATTGATTGATTGAAAATTTATCAAATTCTTAGGTGGCAAACTTATTCATGTATGTGATAACTAACATAACATCTAATGTTTGTCTCATTGCACAAGTTACATCTTCAACATCAACGTTTGTGTCAATCAGCCCTTACTCATCTTCTGTTGGACATAAAGCCCTCCTCAGGGCTCATCCACTCCTAGCAATCTAAATAAATACAACAAATAAATGCTTTCTTTCTTTCAATCTGTCTCAGATCGTCAGTCCAGCGAGCTGGGCCACGTTGCTGTAAAATTCACGTAGAATTGTCATTGTGAAACATGAATTGGATTCTTTAGGCTGTCCTCAGAGGCCTATAATAGAGCAGTTTTTGAAATGAAATCAAATCAGAATCATTTATTTCAACGTAAAAAAATACATTATGTTTGCTAAATGTTAATGTACTATGTTACTTGCTGCCTTCGGGCCGTATTGTAGTAGAGAAAAAGGCAGCAGGAAGAAAAAATCTACTCTGACCATCTTTACAAAAATATAATTTTGGACTTAATACATCAGAACCCTAGTATGTGATACGATTTCATGATTGCTTAAAATTTAAAAGTCAAAACATTAGCAAATCCTACAAAAGCAAGAAAGACATAAATTCTGCAAAAACAACCCAACTCAACTTTCTCGCGACCTCGTTGTCGCCATTGTCCATTATTATTTCCCTCACTGTGTGTGTTTGCTATGCATATGGTCAATCTAAAGCGTTGTTGAAAAATCACCGGCTCTGGGGGCTGGAACTCATCGAGTCTTTGGGCATGACGACTTGTCATTTTCTCTGAGAATAAGCTTGTAGACGTCGGTCGGTAAGGAGTGTATCGATTGGTAACACTTGGGTAAATCTCATTTTGAAAAATAAAAATCATAATTGACCAGTTTGATTTATGTTGTCGCTGTTCTATCTTAGAAACAAACCCAGAATTTAGCAAATACCTATGTGAGAAAAGAAGAAAGTTCTACAAAAATGTTTCTTACTAAATTGTCGACGAACCATTTTGAAACTCGTGACATAGCTATAAATGTTTCTTTTTCGTTCTCTCTGTATCGTAGAAAGATCGTATATCGATACTGACTAAAATACAATAACAACAAATGTATTGCAATAAATGCATTGAGATTTATTGGCGAGTTTTGCAAAGCACATAAGATAAGAATATTCTTTATTGTATCAGGTAAAGCAAATACAAAATATTTACAAAGACAGAGTACATCACATTTGCTGTTTCGATTTTTGTTTTGTTTTTAAACTATCCTGATTTTATGGAGGAATCTCTCTAACTATTGAATTTCTGGTGCACCACGTTTAACAACAGTATACTACTTCTTTTACATGTATAAAAACAACCATAAATGTAACTGTACTTTTCTTTAAATTTTTGGTCCAAATCAACTTACTTGGCTTTTTATCGGGCGGATTGACATGAAAATATTTCTAATATAAGCTGGTAGGTTACACATAGACAAATTGATACATTTTTTAATTCTAATCATCTAATCCAATGTACTGTTATCAATTGATATCACGCTTACAAAACATTAAAATTTATTGTGGCAATATAATGTTTAATTAGGTGGGATTTTGCTAATAGTGATAAAAAAACGCAAATGTGAAAAACAATAATTTATTTTTATTATTAATAACAGTTTATGCAGATCGCGGGCCTCCGTAATTGGTCCTAACGTACCGAGCAGCAACCTTGATTCCCTGCCAAGTTTCGAACCCAGCTTGCTCGATGAATTCAGGGTCAACTAAGAATCCAAATATCGAACTTCCTCCAAATCTGTACCCGGGCAACTCATAAGTATAGGTCAATGGAACGCCACGAGACATGGCGTAGTCCATAGCACTGCCAGAAGCTTGATACAAAATCAGGGCAACATTACCAACTACATAATTAGGATTGTAGTCAGCCTTGACAGCATCAATGGCCTGAGCCATCTGCACGCCGACTAAGTTGACGATTAGAGCATTTGGTGGGAAGGTTCCGTCTCCATAACCAAAGAGGATCCAGCTGCCGAAGCTGTGGATGTCCAGAAAGAGCTCAATTCTGTTGGCATATTGGTCCAAAATGTCTCTAACGATGGTGGTTTCTGGCTCAGAGAAGCCACTGCGGCCATGGAAAGTGTCCATACAGACGTTGTCACTCGAAGCCGTTGACCAAAAGATGTTGAAGTTGCGGTTCAGGTCGACTCCCATGCAGAAATTACCGATCATGTAGCCAGTGGCGCGATTCTTGCGCCAGTATCTGGCCTGTGGACAAAAACAACATTATTTTCCTTAAGAATCAAGAATCAAGAATGTTTATTGTGAGCTTAGATATGCTTATGCAAACAACATCCAAAAAATAATAAGAATAATAATAGGTTGATTTTCTGGTGTGTACAATTAAGAGTTCTAATCTAATCTAATCTAATAAAAATCGGATAAGAGGGAGTCGGACTCGCTTACGAAGGTTCCGGTTGTATGGTTTTACTGTCTTAAGAGATAGACGAACGGATGGACAACAAAAAGATCCGTTTTTTCCATCTGAGATACGGAATCCTCAATATGTTTTGCTCCAATCGGAGTCAAATAATACTTCTCATAATAGCAATGTTAGTCGTAATGACACGTCGCAGCGACTCTCTCTTCAATTCCGTTTCTCGTTACTAAGTAGTATCTCTACCTCGAGGCTTATCTTAAAACCTCTCTGTTTCAACTGGTATTTTAACATAAAATTTCTATAAAGTATCTATTTTGATACTGGTACAGTTGACAGCACATCCACCTTTACATGTTATTAGCGAAGTCTCCTGTTACGTAACTGAGTACACACAAAAAAAATCTTGAACCTAATAATTTCGTCATTCTATCCTCGTAAGGCCCGACCTTGAAAATAACAATTGTTTTCATACTTTTTTTAGTATATTGGGCCTTACGAGGCTATATAACATAAGTAATGTTGTTGTCATTCTATATAATAACAATATCATAATAATAAGTTGAACGAGATTTACAGAACTGTTCAAAATTTCACTAAACAGCGATGAAAGATTGAAACGCCCTGCCATCCTCAAACACTGAAGAGAAAATCTGAAAAGAATAAGAGCCTTACACTGTCGTGGGTATGATGGAAACCATCGGGATTGGCGACAGGCAGGATAATCCAATCGATATTGTTCAGCAGGTCTTGTTCGTCAGAGCTGACATCAATCACCAACTTGTGGATGGCGTAGAGAGTAGCAGCCTGTGTGATCCATTCGCGAGAGTGCAGCAGGGACTGCATGTAAACGATGGGCTTGCTGGTGTCCTAAAATTAAAAAATAATAATTATAAAGATGATAAGAAAATGGAAAACTTGTTTAAGTATTATTTCTACAAGTACAACGTAAAGAAAATTTAAGATATCAAGACCAAGGGCAAGTTGTGACTCCTCTAATTTCACTTTTAATAAGTTAATTAAATAAACACTGCCCAGTGCCCAAGGTGCTTCCTCAGAGAAGAGACCCGTGCCCCTCGGTGGGGACATAATGGATTGATGACAATGAAGGTACTTTTCTAGGGCTCAGAATTTTCTGCGTTAGTGTGGATCGATAAATATGGCTACATGGTGATATGGTTATGGAAATCCTTGAATACGTGTACATAAGGCAGACACATTCAACAGACGGAAATAATTTCAAGAAAAAGGCTGTGAGAAGAATGGATCTGGATTAGGTTCCGTTTGGAAGACTACTCTAGATGTTCCTCAAGACTATTCCTCAGAGAAACTATATAGTATATCCTACGAGCTATGACCTATGGAGTCAAAATGTGGACACTGATAGCGGATCTATTCACTGATTAAAAGTCGCTGAGCGTCCTGAACGGGCATTTTTGGGATCACTTCAGAAACGAGACAATTTTAAGACAAGATTTAAGGTGTTTACTACGACTAAGATTTAAGCTACCCACTTTCTTCTTAGGAAAAATAAACTAGTATCTTCCTGTCAATGCCAGGCTTTTGTGCCGGAAATAAGAATGTGTAGCGAGCATTACACGTCACTTTTGAGTCATGTGTTTTTTATTGAGTTGCAGAAGTCTATCTATATTTCTTTCAGGTCTGAAGAGGTTACCCGTGTTTGTTTATTACTGAAGTAAAACATACCTGGAAGTTAGTAGTTGAGATCCTCAGGTATTTGATGGGCCTGCCTTCAAAACTGTTGCCGGCGTTGACAACTGTCACGACATTAGGATAGTTTTCGCCCAAGGTATCTAGATACGCATCAATCTGAAATAAAAAAGGCATTTTAAATACGAAATTAAAGAAGAAAATTGTCATTTATTAGTTTGGTCTTTCATTTTGGTGGAATAAATAAAAAAAATATTATCTTTCTAATACATAAAATTTTCGTGTCACCGTGTTAGTGCGCTTACTCCTCCGAAACGGCTTGAGCGATTTTGATGAAATTTTGTATGTATATTCAGTAGGTCTGAGAATAGGTTGTTATCTATTTTTCATACGCCTAAGTGATAAGGATAACCAATTTGGCAAAGACACATTGGCCGGGTCAGGTATCTTTTATATAAAATTCTCGTGTCACCGTCTTAGTGCGCTTACTCCTCCGTAACGGCTTGACCAATTTCGATAAAATTCTATATGTACATTCGGTAGGTCTAAGAATAGTTTGTTATCTATTTTTCATAGCCCTAAGAAACAGAAAATAATTGGCGAAACTACGTTTGCCGGGTCAGCTAGTCTAATATAAAAAAATATTTTTTAGTATTGTTTAGTATAGTAACATGAATTTCGGCATGTACCAATGACTTTGTTTTTCGAATTTATTATAGAGTTGTAGTAATACCGCTTGTTAACTGTAAGCGATGTTTGTGAACATACAAAATCGTGAGGATTGTTATGTTTACAAAATTTCCTCTTTCATTTGGAGTATTGCGACGAGACGTGAGATTCGTTAATAAAATTAGCAACTGACCTCCTCCCAAGTGTAAGTCCTCTCAAAGGCTAGGCCGTTTCTTGTTATATTGGCTGCCTTTCCAGCGCTGGCCTTTGCTTGAAGTTGATCTTCCAGCTCCAGTAATCTGAAAGAGCATTTTGAATTATTAGCAATTATCTTTTTCATTTTTTTTAAACTGTTTTAATCCATCACCCCATTTTATAGACCTACAATTCATAGTTTACTAATGCTTGATTTACAATAGCTTTATTTTCATGCTTATTAAGTATTCTTGTCAAAGAGGTAGAGTAAAATAGAGACGACAAAAACGTATGCCGATTCATAGTTTTTATTATACATCATACATTATAAAAATCTTTTGAAAAATCTTAAATGCATAGTATACAAACAACCATTACTGATTTATTATCTGCTTATCTACTTATAATATTCTATTCTTAGCTCTACGTAAAGCATGCTTAAAAAGCATGAAAATAATGGTACTGACACACGTGCTCATTAGTACCACAAAAGCATGCTTTTTTTTGAGCAAGTGCTTTACTCCCAATCTTTTCTGTATTTTTGTATTCGATGTTTTAATCTTTCCGTCTTCCTTTTTTTGAGGTTTGATAACCTAAGACTGCTGACTGATTGTTGTTGTCAGTGTTACTGTCTAAAGAAATCATAAACTAATTTCAACGTAAAGAATTTACATTCTGTTTGTTGAATGTCTATGTGCCTACATACAGAAAAGCTTGGGAGTAAAGCACTTGCTCAATATAAGCATGCTTTCATGCTACTAATGAGCATATGTGTTAGTACCAAAAGCAAATGTAAATCAGGCTTACGACTACATTCAATGTACATTATAAGCCGATTAACCCAGAGATTAAAAAATGTAGTAATAAAATTGTACTGCGTAATCTACATCAAAATACGAATTTTATTACAATAAATAAAAAAACTACAGTTTTATAAAACTCGGTTCAGTTTGCCAATGTCGTATTGAATCGTTATTAAATTTGTTAATGAGAAATCAGCCTAAATAAGTGGGGTGGATAAAGGTCAATAATGAATACAATTACTCAAACAATCAAAAGGCTTTGAACACAAAAGCGAGAGTTAAATAAATTGTCCCGACGATACAAAATAAGAATTGTTATTCAATTAATCGCTATCAGCTTCAGGCGACTGCTGTCCCGGTATAATAGGCTGTGGGCCGACCGTCAGTAGCCCTTCGTCATATGTTATCGAGACGAAACCAACGTCGGTTTGTATATCTTAAAGATATAAATAGATATAACCATAAACAGGGTTGCCAGTCCAAGTGTGGAGGTAAGTGCATGGTCTGCAAAACGTGTATTTCATTATTTGCGAGATCCGTGCACGTCAAATATGCCATTTCAATGTCAAATAATAGTGATAACATTCAAATTGCATATCTGATGCCCCAGAGATGTTAACTAAAGATGAAAACGAAGAAAGAAAAAATCCTTAGTTACCATCCCTAGCCTGATAGAATAGTTTCGTTTTTTTTAAATAACCCCCGATGCTGTACTTCAGTCTGTGCAATCACGACAGTTGTAACGCTACCGAAACTTCAAAAATAAACAAGTTATGTTTTTCAATGGAAATTATTCCATTACCAAAAAACTGGTTTTGAGAACTTTAAAATGGCAAGACATGAATCCTACATTACATAAAGTCGTTTCTTTTGCTGACGTGACCTTCCAGAACTGCCGTATTTATTCATGATTATTTCTAAGATTCACAATTACGATTGCTGTACGAGCTATATTCAGATTTGTATTTCTTAAATTGGCGCTTTAAGCGCTTTAAAAATGGTGCAGACTTCGATAGATCATTTACCTACATAAAAAATTCTTCATTACATGTAACACATATGATTTTAATCATTGTTTATCACATAGCTCTATTACATCGCAACCAAAAAATATTTTGTAAGATGCAAAGAGTAAGATGCAATTGAGTTGCCAATTTACAAAAGTCTCAAGAAAAAATTGTTTTAAATGACAAACACTAACCGACACTTTTCTAGAAATAAACTTGTTTATGGTTTTGAAGATGTACGAATTGACCCAAATTGGCTTTATTTTGATATTGTACTACTCAAGGTTAGCGACGGCTGGCCCACGGCCTATCATTGTGTCATGGATTAACAGATTAATTTTCTGTAGTAAAATATAATTTAATCTTCTTGAGAGCGCTCTGCTTATTGCGCAGAACGAAATAGGTAATACTTTGAGCTCAAAGGTGAAAACTAGAATTATTATGATTGTGCTTAAACACAGGCAACTGGAGTTTGTGATACAAACTCTTGTGGTGTTTTAGAAATTGCGCATTTAAGACCTAACCTTGTATATTCATCATAGAGCGTATACAACATAAATTTGTCCATCATCTGAATTTCCGCACAAGATCATACGGTGACAATTACGAAGTTTCATGTCAACAATATAGGCTCCTGACTCTTGAACAACGTCGTATTTTAATTGACATGTATCCGCTCTCTGACATCTGCCGTGGGAGCATTGACTGTCTTGACCTGACAAACGAAGTTTTGACCACTCGTACTCGTCACACAAAATTATTTGATGTCCCACTGGTTATTACAAATTATGCGCAAGGCTCCGTGAGCTGTCGCTTGCCGAATGTATATAATAAACTTTTTTCCAATTTAGATTTTTTCCATTCGTCCAAGTCAAATTTCAAGAGTTCACCTTTATGTTCCCTTGGGGAAAAGAAATGAGTTCTGGCATATTTTTTACCTCACTCTTTCTCCTCTCACTTCACAAATCCCGTACAGCGGCAAAATTATTCACACAAACACACACACACCCTTACACATTCAAACACACCCTCACACGCACACACTATGCAGTCATAAAATTTAACAGCACTCTGTTCCTTTATACAAATGTGTTTTAAAATATCTAAGGCCATAGCCTGTTTTCTTCTTTTTATTCCACTTATTCCACTGTAAAATTTGTAAAATCTGTTTGTACAACTTAAATGATGTAAATCTATTTTTTGTTCCTGTCTAAAAGCTAAGTTAATATAATCTAAGCCCTTAAGTGGCCTATGTTTGGATATTTTCACACAACCATATTTTGTAATTTGACTTGTGCTGTGGGTTTTGTATTAAACTAAAAATAAAATAAAATAAAATTTCCAATAAGCGTGAAAGATCTTGATGCCTGTTGATCAAAAGATCTTGATCAAACTTGTTGTTTGAAATAGAAAAATGTTTTTTGAAAGACCTATGAAGATTATAGAAATACGTAAAAATATGTTTAAATCTCACTTACTCTCTAACGTTTTCTACTTCGACTTTGAACTTCATTCCTGCAGCATTGAGTTTAAACTCGAACTCTTCCTTCACCTCCTTGGCAACCAGAACGACTCCATTTCTTGAAGGTCCAGGATGGGACCAAATGTCCAAGTCCAGATACTCCTCCAGAAAATTCATGATCTGCACATCTCGTTCAGTCTGGATTGTTACTTCGTAAACGGAGTGCCTGAAACAATGTTTAAACGCAATAGTTTAGTTTCAGCCAAAGCTTCTAGATGGCGTAATTAGTTTCCTATATAGCAGAACAGTCTTATCTAAGTCTCAAGCCTTTGTAAATACTCGTAGAACATTCTGAAGTTTTTGTTATTGCTTCTGAGTGAAGTCTCAAGTAGATTCTGTTAAAATACCCTCGCGTTTTTACGAATGAAAACCTTTTATTGCACTAATATATTTTTTTACAAAAACGAGCTTAATACTAGTTAATATTTTCTTCCAGCATATCTACGTTGATGTGGAGAGTGTATATGTATAGGGTAGTGCCATAAATTATTATGGGACCGATTTATTACATTAACTACAGTATATGACTAATAATACATAAAATAAATAAAGTACATACTATTCATAAATATTACTTACAAATACATGCCATAAGTATATAACGACATAGGTACTGAGTAACTCTACTGAAATCCAACGTATTTTTTATTTTTAATTATAACTGCCCATTAAAAAATTTAATAAGAATATATAATCGAAATAATAATCGACGTACAAAAACCATACACGTTTTTGAACCGCGCATACAACCCAAAAATGTTCCCATACTATTTAATTAGATTAATAGAATGTGTGAAAAACGTCCCCTGCCTCGAATAGTAAAACCCAGGAATTTTAATAAAGCACTGCGTCACGTCCATTGCTGATTATAATCGGTTGAAGTGGAGAAGCATAATCCGGCATCCGATATTTTTTGCTCATGACTGATTCCGGTTCCGACTCCGGACCGGAGCAGTGCAGAAAGGGCCTTAGGCAATTCTATCTCTACTTCTCGCGCGCGAGATACGAGATCATGCTCAGAGGGCAGGTACCTCGCTTGTATCCTGGAGAGGTAGACAGAGACCTACCTACCCCATCAGGAAGCAGGCGTGAGTTTTCGTATGTATGTATAAAATTAATAAAACTTACCCATCATAAGCCTCATGCTTAGCATAGGCTAAGCTAAACAGGACGAAAAAACAAACCACTGATTTCAAACCCACCATTGTGACAAGTGTCACCAAATCAATGAATTTGGAAACGTAATGAAATTGGCCTATTTATGTACTAAGTGTACCGTGCTGCTCATAGAGCAACGCGGGAGGGATTAGCGAAAGGTAACTTGTGACTCGGGACTTGTGATTGAAAATCTGTTAGAGTGGACATCATAACTTTATCGGCCACAAGTGTCAGTAACGACTGAATCCAAACTGATACAAAATCCAAATGCGTAAATTAACACATTTGCTTCATTTCCTCTTTCCTCTGTATTATTCAAGAAACGGAAGATGGATTTTTTTAATAAATCAATCCGTTTTTCCCTCCAAACAAATCAGTTTTCCCCAATTTTTTTATTTTGTGTAATGAAGTGTATAAACATACAATTATATAATTAATATTTTCATGTATCTAACATCTGTTGGTTGTGTTTTATAATTAATAAAGATAATTTCACATAATAACTTATTCTCCTTTCAAACTTGGATACCCTGTGCAAGCAAGGACGACACAGCCTTGGGAATATTCGCTGTCTTTGTTGTAGTTAAGCACGTTGCCACTCGTAAGGTAGTTTATTTTGACAGTCGATGTACAACTACTACTAACAAATAATTGACGTTAAACATCCTTCAGGGTCACTTGCAACAAAAACCTGTCGCCTCGGTGAAGGTTGTAACTAGGTACGTCTCGTGTTATTAATTTTTATATCGTTGCATAAACATAAACATTTACATACTGGCACATAAATTGCTTCTGGTCCCACACTAGGATGGAAAAAAGTACCCCTTACTCAGATCATCTTCTCTTTCTTCTCTGATTTTTCATCTTTCTTTCTTTCTTTTCATCCTTCTTTCATCATCAGATGAAGAAGATTCTTCTTCTTCTCTTTCTATCTATTAATACCGCTAGATGCTCCGACCGCCTTTTTTATGACTAGTCTAAGCGATACATGGTCTGTAGGGCTGCATAAGCAAAACCCCTTCCACGTGGTTCAACATACAATACATACAATATTATCTACTAAGCTGATAATCCGAACTTTATCAAGTGTTTAATCTCCTCTAATTAACGCTACCTCGATCGATCAACTCATCGTGGGTTTATTTTCAGTTAAGGCTCCGTACAGTGATCTGACGCAGATTAAGATAACTTACCATATTTTAACAAATTATTCTTTTAAATACCTAAGTAATTGTTGTTTCAGACGGTTTAAATTAGTTGTAAAACCATATTTATACTAGTTTTCATTAAAAAAATATATTAAACAAAAACCCGCACTAAAGTAAAGAATGTTTAATCATCAGATATTATGAATAAATTATGGGACGCTCTACTTGATGTACATTCAAGAATATTATGTTTTTTCTTTTACTGATTAAATACGATAAAGGGAATATATGTGAAGCAATGTATGTGCCTGTATGTAAATGTTATGTTATGTTATGGCTTCAGTAAAATTCTGAAAACATGACCCAACAAAATATAAAAAAATTGTTTTTTTTTTTTTTTTTGAAATTTTGGAGCTAAAACTCAGTGAATCTGGAATTACGCAATGTTGTTTGTTACTGAATTGGATATGCCTAATGGACGCAGGTCAATATGCTTTTGACAGTAGTTCAATTTCGCTACTCGTTCACCTACTTGAATGAAAGAAACAAATTTAAAGTAACAAACAAGTAAACAATAAAGCAACGTATGTACCTGTATGTAAATGTATATATCCTCGTGTGGCCCAATGTCAAATAAAATGTACAAAAACAATTGTTATTTTCAAGGTCGGGCCGCAAGAGGTTAAAGAAGTATAATTTTTTTTGAGCCTTAATAGTGTGCAAATATTGAAAGGAAACGTATTAACCTTTCAAGTAAATTGAATCTCAATTAGATTCATCGTGATAAGTGTTTATTTAGTTTT
The DNA here is from genome assembly GCA_947310845.1 of Yponomeuta plumbellus. NCBI lineage: Eukaryota > Metazoa > Arthropoda > Insecta > Lepidoptera > Yponomeutidae > Yponomeuta > Yponomeuta plumbellus. The sequence continues at coordinate 6,807,376 of OX371206.1, forward strand.
CACTCGCTGATTGTAGTGTTGCAATATTTGCATCATGTATTGTATCACTTTGCGAGTTGTTAACTAATAACAAATGTAGAAACAAAGCATGAAATATTGATAGCATTCTGATAAATCTTACATTTAAAATGGTTTGCAGTTCGTTGGTCTCGGTAACTCGAGAATGGCTGTACCGTTTTGGCAATATATAGGTATTTTTTACAGCTATGGAAGTTCAAAGAAACTTTCAACGTAGTTAAAAAGTGGGAAAACAAATCTTAAGAAAGGTGGTCCACCCAGTGAAGAATAGGTCTAGATGGAAAACATTCTACACCTATCGTCGTCAAAGTGGCCACAGTCTTCAGAATTGCGGAATCAACTGATTGCACTGTATAGGTAAGACTCAATACTAGTTTTAAAATCAGACGAAAGCTTTCAATCAGCAAAGATATTGAAAGCTCAAGAACGGAGCTACCTCCGAAATCACGCACAGTTGTCATCCGAATTATGGACGCATAGGTGGACAAACTCTTTGAGCTCGAGCCAGCGCCGAGAAAACGCGGGAGACCCCGACTCACATGGACGAAGGTCATGGAAAGCGACCTGAAAAAATCTAGCTGACCTACAGATGCGGAGAAGTGCAAACTATGTGCCACCTTACTGACCAGTGTCCGTAGTAGTCAACAAAAGAAGGCATTTGGAAAATTCATGATGCTGACCAGGTAGTGACCGAGTGGTTTGATAGCCACCATTGCGTTATTAAACCTGCTGCAAGCCATAAGTGAAATAAATAAATACTAGATTTAAAAGAGTGTGGTAGCGGCCATTCCCGGTAGAAATATCACCAGTAATCGTAGAACTTGAGGAGTGATTATATTATGAAATCTTAACTTCTTCACCAAAACATTTTTTACAATATTTTTTTCATTTCTCCATTTACTGCAGTCGTAGAGCGCCCTGAGCGCGAGTCGTCATTAGTGGATGTTCTTCTCCTCTTTAACTCAGCATATCAAAGCGCAACCGTAGAATAAGGAGGTGCATGAACCCCTAACGTATCTTGTAAGTCTTGATTTACTTGTTCCATAGTAAAAATGTTCAAAATACATATTTAATTACAGACTCAATTTTTACTCCATTTTTGATTACTTGTGGCAACAGAACACAAGTAAGAACTTTATTTGATTGAAAAAACAAAAGATCGTCTGACGTTTTTGTTTTATTATTTCGACGAATAAGTGGGCTATGCCTGCCAGTATTTTCTTTTTCTCTATCCAAGGAGTTTATAGCTCATTCTAACTACTTAGTGAACACTTCTCGTAACGTTCTTTTTTTATTATTAGTGTAGTTATTTTTAGGATACAAGTGAAAGTTTTGTACTCGGCCGAATACTCAAACGTCATTCAAATATTTAAAGGCATCAAACAATTGACAAGCCGTTAAACACAAAATTCGAATACACAAACGTTAGCTAAAAGCTTCTGTTACATTTAGGGCCGGTTTTTCAATAGTCAGATAAAACTTAACTGGAGAATAAAACTGATGTTGTCACTGTCTTGTCGTATGATTTAGACAGTGACAGCATTCAATTTATTCTCCAGTTAAGTTTTATCTGACTATTGAAAAATTGGCCCTTAAGTGGAACTCAAAATAACTTGTAAATGAAATTGAAAAATTCTTATACTCGAACGCAAGTTAGCGCGATTTAGCTGTCAAATCAGCTGTCAAATGAGTGGAGTAGACGTTACAATTTCAGAGTGGTCGCGAGGTTTTTCATCGTAAAAAATGTTTTAATATCAGTGAACTTTAGTGAAAAACAATGTCCTTATCATCATTATCCTCTTTGTCGGATGAGGAAAGGCTTAATGTGCCTCGAAGAAATGAGGCGAAGTTAAAATAAGCTGGGCTTCGCAAGTCACATCAGAGCCTACCGTCGCAGAAGTCCTACCAATACAATACTTGAGGTCGCCGTCGTCGGAATACGACGAGGAGGACATCATCATCATCATCATTAGTAGTAAGAAGAGTTGTCATCGTGTTTACACAATTTTAAATAGGTATTTTTTTACTATATCTACCAAAGTTTCCTTTTCGGCTGCTGTGTAATTACACCCTCTTTTCTTCTTTTCTTCCATTTTTGGATTGGTGCCGTAATATTTGGGAAAAGCTTTCAAGCGCAAAAAAAAACCGCAATATTTTTATTGTGGTAAACTTTTCAAACAATTCAAACAAATGTCATCGAGAGGTAGCTCTAACGATGAAGAACAGAAACCAAAGACGTGGCAGCATGGTCGACGACCTTAGCCGGTTCTTTGCGGGACGAACTAAAAAAAAAGGTAGCTCTAACGTTTCATTCTACGACAATATAACATATTATTATTTCTACATTAAACATTTTGCTTTGTACAAAACGAGGTATTTATCTAGTACAATAGTTTTTGTTTCTTGCATAAATCTAACAATGATTTATTTTATTTTATTTTTATGTAAAAACTTAATATTTGAGCATAAAACTTAAAATTGATTGAACAAATTCTGCGTAAGACGGATACACAACGTAAGTTTGAATATTTTGTAAATGAAAACAGACTTGTTATTTATTTGACGGCTTCTCAGCTGATCACGGTCTGAATTTGCTTGAATGACGTTTGTGTATACCACTTATATTTAACAGTTGTTCAAATTTGAATGCTCTTCAACTGAGTGATCGATTTGACTGGCGTTTGAGTATTCGGCCCTATAACAGTTATTGGGTAATTACAGAGGTAGCAAATAAAAAGTATTAGAGCCGGTTTCGCTATTTCGGAATTTCGCTAAGTAACTACTTAACTATAGTGCTGTCTAGTCAAATTTCTCAGAAAAGAGCGTGATAGATCGTTACTTAGTGAAGTTTTCAATTCAAAAATCAACTTTATATGTATCTAGCTACTCCGTCTTAGTATCCTCCTCAGTCCTGACATTGAAAATAACTATGGATTTCTGTGTACCTCAGGACTGAAGAGGGTATAGCTTATAAGTTATTATTAACTGATAACTTAACTTTGTGATTTAGTAAAAGTAGTCAAAGATGTTTGCAGAGAAATTTCAAAGATCTGTTTGCGGATTTTGCTTTTCAAACAATGAAATCCGAAGTTAAACTAACAGAGTTCTCTCAAACTCTTTACTAACTAACTAACTCTTTACTTAAAGGCAGAAGTGGGTAGGTATATCTTCCTCCTGTTGCAACTTGTGTAAAGAAACTTTGGTACAGAATTACTCGCCTATTTCTGCGATTTTTTTCCGTTTTGCCAAGTTCTGTTGCCCGGTTCCAATATCCACAAAACGCTTCGTTTTTGCTTACGATCGGTTACAATTCCTACGAACCGTCAATAAATTGTATGGAAAACGGATCGTAGCCGGTAGGCGTATATTATAGGAACCGGGCATAAACGTTACACTCTCAATGGTCAGTTCTGGTTAGTTTTCCAGGCTACCCTTTATGCCGGTGCCTTACTTATGCTTGCCTATACGTTTTACGTGCAGCCAAGTTTTCCGCAAAATATGTGGATTGGGAAATGTTGTCCAAGAAATGGCTTGGCAGTATGATTTTGTAGCTGGCCATCAAAATTATGCAAACTTAGAATGAGGGAGTCTTGATTGGTATTTGCATTTTATCTTACTTAATATTATACTCGTATAGCCCAGGTCTTGGATGTTTACATTGTTTGTGATGTTTCTGTTTCTGGTTCCCACGACACAGTGTAGCCTAGTGTGGGGACAGAAGCAATGTAAATGTTATATTATTATTAATTACCCGCTTCACACAAACAAAAATTTACAAACCTAGAAACTCCAAATTTTACGGAATCTTTCAGCAAAATTTCCTTGTGGTAATTCAAAGCAATGACCAATTTTTCTAATTATTTGCGCTCTGGTGTTTCTAAGGCGCTTGGTAAATCTGCCGGTAAAATCTAACATATTATTGTACTTTTTCAGTAGAAAAGTACCTATATATGCACGACAACGTACCTCTATATGGCTTCTAGTATCGTCGACCTTTGGGTCGGATGTGTCTCGGCGTTTTATTCAATTGACTGGTTTTGTGACATAATTTTTGTTTACTTTTATTCTTATCAATTTTTACCAAACGTAGTGGCACCAATCATCGACACTTTTAGGAGATAGTGGGCTTCTTTACAAAATTAAAGATCATTTAGTCATATTTAAACCAAAAGTAACGATTGAGTATGGTAAGGTATATTCTTGAGATAAGAATAGGATGTATTATTTTTATTAACTATACATGGGCTAGAAAAAAATCCCAAAACAGGAAAAAGTGTATAAATCTCCAGTCATCGACACCGAATCTCCAGTAATCGACCCCCAGTCATCGACAGTTACCAGTTACCGACACCCAGTTATCGACTATTACTTAGAATATGTATCTGGCTAATCACAACCCCCTTAGTGGGTAATTAAATTATAATAACTGTTTAATAAGTATTCATTTATTGTCCACAGTACAATGTTCATAATTTTCTTTCTAAATCATACAAATACACACATAGGTACACACTTTTGTAATATCCTCGTGAGGCCCAATGTCTTCAAGTGATCACAAAATCAATTGTTTTTTTCAAGGTCGGGCCTTACGAGGATATAATAAAAAAGGTCAATATAAGTAACAAACAATAATAATTATCAAAAAGTTGGCAAAAAACAACAATATTTACTGTAAAGTTACAAATACTAATATTGCAACGAATGTGTAGTAGGATCCCATGGTTATGAAAACAGGAATCATAGGGGGCAAATGCTAGTCAACTTCCTCGAAAGGGAGGGGTTATTCTTGATGAATAAATTCTTCAAGAAAAAGCCCCAAAGGAAGTGGACATGGCAAAGCCCCGACACTATGCCAAAAAATGAAATCGATTTCATCATAACGGACAAGAAGCGTTTATTCAGAGACGAGAGTCGGAATCCTCAGGGAGGAAGGCGTGAGATTTTGCGCAATGCGGCATAAAGGCACGAAATTTTCGGAAGAAACACTTATGGAGGAACGACGTGAACGGCCACCAGTCACTGCGTCAGAAAGGCATGCTCTAAACAGGAGAATTGGCAAACTAGTTCGACGCGATCTCCGATGCTCCAACATTCGTTCAATAGAACGAGCAATCGAGCAAACACGGGGATCGAAAGTGTGTGTTCAATCTCTTGGGAGAAGCCATTTGACACGGATGACCACGGATGGAGTAGTTGTTTCCTCCACACCAGAGGTTCTTTCGGAAGTTGAAAACTTCTACGGCCAGCTGTACGCTGCGCATGCATCTCGGCCTGATCCCCAAAATGAAGATTCCAGAGCTACATTGACACGCCACTATACTGAAGACTTGCCAGAAGTCAGCCTAGACGAAATTGCGATGGCTCTTAAACAGCTTAAAAATGGAAAAGCCCCTGGAGAGGATGGTATTACAACTGAGCTCTTGAAGTCCGGCGGTAAACCCGTAATGAAGGAGCTCCAGAAGATCTTTAATGCTGTCCTCGTTGATGGGAGAACTCCCGAGGCGTGGATTAAGTGTGTTGTCGTGTTGTTCTTCAAAAAGGGTGATAAAACCCTTTTGAAGAACTACCGACCCATTTCACTCTTAAGCCACGTCTACAAGTTGTTTTCAAGAGTCATCACGAACCGTCTTGCGAGGAGACTCGATGAGTTTCAGCCACCTGAGCAGGCCGGCTTTCGATTGGGTTACGGCACCATAGACCACATTCACACAGTGTGGCAGATTATACAGAAGACCGAAGAGTATAATCGGCCCTTGTGCTTAGCGTTTGTGGACTATGAAAAGGCCTTTGACTCGGTCGAAACCTGGTCTGTTCTGGAATCTTTGCTGCGATGCCAAGTCGACTGGCGATACATCCAAGTACTGAAAGGTCTATACAACGCCGCTACTATGGCCGTCCAAATCCAGAACCGGCAGTCTGAACCTATCCCCATACATCGTGGTGTGAAACAAGGGGATGTTATTTCCCCCAAATTGTTCACAAATGCTATGGAGGATATGTTTAAGACGCTGGACTGGAAGGAGTACGGTATTAATATTAGCGGCGAGTACCTTTCACACTTGCGATTTGCGGACGATATCGTCATCATGGCGGAAACGCCGCAAGATCCAGAGCCCATTGCAGTTCAAGGCAGTATTTTCGAAGTTGTTAAGGAGTATGTTTACCTCGGGCAAACCATGCAATTAGGTAAAAACAACTTCGAGAAAGAGGCCAATAGAAGAATACAGCTGGGCTGTGCAGCGTGTGGGAAACTACGTCGAGTCTTCACATCGCCAATCCCACAGAGTCTAAAGACGAAAGTCTTCAACCAGTGCGTCCTACCCGTCATGACATACGGTGCCGAAAAGTGTACACTCACGGTGGGGCTGATCCACAAATTTAAAGTCGCTCAGCGTGCTATGGAAAGGGCTATGCTCGGGGTTTATCTGAAAGATCGAATTCGAAACGAAGTCATCCGACAGATAACCAAAGTCACCGACATAGCCCACCGAGTTAGCGTGCTAAAGTGGCAGTAATCCGGCCATATCACCCGAAGAACTGATAACCGATGGGGTAGAAGAGTTCTTGAGTGGAGAGCCTTCTGTAAGAACCAATCATCGACACTAATTATTCCACTTGTCGACACTTGTCGATTACTGGTAGGTCGAATTTGATTAGTTTACTTCAAATATGTACCAAATAAGCAAAATAAGAACAACTATATTCGCTTGCCAAATGAAAAATGTTTAAAAAAATTATTATCGACACATGTCGATTATTGGAAAAGTCAGTTTAAAAAAACAATGAGCGACACCTACATTTTACCAATATCAAAATAATTTTAAACTTTCGTTATAACAAAAATCGATCCTATAGTTCTTCTAATAACCCGTGAAAAACATAAAATTCAAATGATTTACAATACATTAGTTTAATTAACAAAAATATGAACTCACTTCCTTAAGGATTTAAATAAGAAATGTTGTTATTTTCACCGTACTCCAGCCGCAATCACTTGCCACATCGCCATTTTCAAACAAAACGGCACATTTCGCTCAAATGTCATTGGGAGACATTCAAAAGTGTGCTAAGTACAGTACACTGTCGCTATATTAAGAAATAGGTTTCCTGCCCTTATTTTATGGAATCAAAAAATTAAGTGTCGGTTATTGGTTCTTGTCGGTCATTGGTGCCACTACGTAATATTGATTGGTGTCAAAGAAAAAAATTGACCTTTTCTCACTGAATAGGCATTTCCACAACATAGGACTAACCGACGGCCTCGTTTGTCGAGCCGTTAAGGCGCTTAGCTATCAACATAGAGATCGGGGGTTCGAAACCCACTGGGGGCCGCCGCAAATTTGTACAAATGTCCTCAATGTGGGTGTTTTCGATGTTTGTAATGTCCTTGCCTAGTTACTTTACTGCAGGGTATCCTAGTATGGGACCAGGGGTGAATTTACGTAAGACTCTACTGAATGGAGTTGTCTGATTTAGCCCTTTTGATCCCGGTATGTCATACCACCTAATGTGGCCCTGTTACGTTCTGGGACTTTTATTCCTAATACTCCTATTTCGAACTGTTAAGTACATACATATATTTACTCTTTCGATTAGTCTAAATGCTTAATCCTAAAGTGGAAAGTTACGTAATATATGTGCTGGTCAAGTGATTTCGTTGTGTGCAAGTTATTATCATTAAATCCGGCTCAAAGTTGGCCGGAATTTTCTTTTTCTCTTTATCCAGGTACAGTTCGGTCCAGAAATGAAGTTAAAAGGCTTTTTCACGGGCCCGTGAGCATTGTATTGCGTCCCGTCACCCTTTACGCCCCATTCGTTTGATAGCTCATGATTTCATTAGGTTGTCGAGGTGGAATGCGGGAGGATTAGTTGTAGTCACCTAAAGAACGGTAGTGGCGTACGTAAAAATAGTTATTCTCAATTTGAAAATACTAATGCTCATACTCATTTAATAACTTTGTATAAAGTTATGAGTATGATTATTTTCAAACTAAAAATAACCACCATGTAGGTTGTTTCGTTATTACGTTTAGGGTTTGTCTCACACATGGTCAGAGTGGAGTTTTTTTTGCTGCCTTTTTCTCCACTACATTCGGCTCCAGGGCAGCGGCGAACATTAGCATTGACATTCAACAAGCATAATGTAAATTCTTAACGTTGAAATAAATTTCTGATTTCTGATTTCATGATACCCACTTAGGGCTCAGCAATTTCCAAGAATCAGAATCAGAATCAGAAATTTATTTCAACGTAAAGAATTTACATTCTGCTTGTTGAATGTCAATGTACATACAGTTATGTATAATGTTAGCCGCTGCCTTGGGGCCGGCTGTAGTGGAGAAAAAGGCAGCGAAAAAAAAAACTCCACTCTGACCATCTTTTCTCAAATCAACTTAAAGCTAATACAAATAAAACTTTCAAAACAATATCTTGGATGTGTTGAACACTTGACACATTTATCCTCTGATTAAATTTAATATTAAAATACTATTTGATGCCATACGTCCTTGTCTTCTAAATAATCGTTGATTTTATAATAAGCTTTTTTGCAAAGAGTGTGCTTAACACAATTCTTAAATCGCGTTGGAGGTAACTCTAATATATCTTGGGGTATCTTGTTGTAGAACCTTATACAGTGCCCCATACAGAAAGTATTAACTTTTGCAAGTGTAAATCGTGGAAATGACAATTTATATTTATTCCTAGTATTAACGTTATGATGGCTACCAAGTGTTTCGAAGTCTTTCATATTTTTCCTAACGTACATAATATTTTCATAAATGTATTGGCTTGCAACTGTTAGGATGTTGATTTCTTTGAAAAAATTTCTTAGTGTGTCCCTACTACCTAGCTTGTAAATAAATCGGATCGCTCTCTTCTGCAATATGAAGATAGTCTCAATGTCTGCTGCCCGGCCCCATAGTAGTATACCATAGGACATAATACTATGGAAGTAACTAAAATAAACAAGCCTAGCAGTTGCAACGTCAGTAAGTTCTTGAATTCTTTTCACGGCATATGCTGCGGAGCTAAGTCTAGTAGTAGCATGCAAGTAGCATGCAGTATTGAAAACACAAAGAACTTTGACACAAATGCAGCAACAAAATTAATTACATCGCAGGAAATCTAGAAGTAAGCAATTTATCTTTTCTATTTTACTTGAACTTCTCTAGCACTACCTCTTTCCACATCACCCATGGTTAGCTGGAAGAAAATTACTATTGATGATTATTAATAGTTATTATTTATTGGTTAATTTGGTTTTATAAAAATCCTATGCGAATATAGTCAAAGGCATACTTTTATGTAGTTCAATATAATTATTTCATCATCATCATCATCAACACATTATGTCCCCACCGAAGGCGACGGGTCTCTTCCCTGAGGAAGGTATAGGCCATACTCCACCACGGGAGCCATGTCCGGGTTGGTGGAGGGTTATTAAATAAGACTAGTGGCTGGTCTTACTGTCAAAAGTTTTCAAGCCGTCCTATAAAGGCCTCTGACTTAGCTTAACGACTGCCATCTATTGACGGCAGCCAGCACCTACTGCTTAACGTGCCTTGCGAAGCACGAAACCGCTCGGGAAAATGCCAGTAGCGTAAGTCTTTGACAGTCACCCATCCCTGGACTGAACGCGCCTAATGTTGCTTAACCTTCGTGATCGTTTAAGATCACTCAGGCAGCTGGGGCAACGGGCGATATTTATTTACAGACAGCCAAAGAGTTTCTCCCTGTTCCAAGATTCGCTTTATTCCAGTTTTAACGGTGGAGTACCGACGTCGTACCGCTGTTGCTCCAATTTCTCTAGGCATGCTGAATATACATCTGTACATACGTCGTCAGATAGAAACCATTGCGTTGATCCAAGCGAGCTGTTTTTATGTCAGCCCAGAATACAGGGAGGCTACTCTAATACTTAGGAAAACCTTATCACGCTAGACCATGATACATCAATAACAATAACAAAATAACAGTAGATATACAGAGAATACTTTATTGTACATAAAAAGAAGAATGACTGAGTAAAAGTTGGATAATTTTTGGCTTATAGGATCTGTATCTGAATTGAAACGTAAGTAACCTTATACTTATTATCATATAAAATACTAATTACTGAAGCAATTTATTAAATTTTTATTGTAGTTATTCATAAATTACATTCACAGATTTTTTTATAAATTGTTTTTTTAAGTGACCTTAATACTATAAGCAATTTCTTCCAGGCAAAGAAATTAGGGACGGGTAGTCGAGCAATTAAGAAATATTTTTATAATATTTTTTACTTTATTCCGGATATGGCCAAGAACATAATAAGGAAGTGGGTTCCGTTGCGAGAGCCTTGGTCCAGCAATAGGTGCGTACAAACTGTTTGATTGATTGAACAATGGTTATGCCTCCTCTAGACTACTCGCGAAGTTCCTCAACAATGGTAATGCCTAGACTACTCGCGAAGTTACTCGACAAAGTACTCGGGAAAGTTGACCGAAGAACGTCGCTACACACTCGAGGTTGGACGAAGTAAGACGAAGTGCCTCTCCACACTACCGTATTCGCCTAGCCTCGGTCAACTTCACGAGCTGCGTGGAGGCCACATTAGGTCGGGGAAAATACACTTTCAGTTGGACCGTGTTACGCAGAAAAAGTATTTTTATGAGTTAGGTTGCTTTGTAAATTTTTTTTATTAAGACGTTTTGTTATCAAAAAAGGCAATGTACAAAATAAAACAGCGCAAATATTTGTCAAAATAATACTTATTTTCGGTTGGAATATTTCTGTGTAACATTGTCCTAAAATTGAACCCTGTTAGATAAATAAATTAGCTAAAAAATACTATAGTGAACTTAAAAAAAAATTAATTTCTTAAATCTAAGCTATAAAATCTAAGCTAGTACTAAATTTGCAAACTGTTTCGAGTTTTCTACCGCTAAAGGTTTTTGATTTAGTGTCGTTTAAAGATTGGAAAAAAAGTCAAGTATAGATAAATGGAGTCTAGGCGGAAACATTCGAATGAAATGAACTTTTAAACGTATTTTTTTAAAATCTTTAACAGCCAATATCTCCATAACGGTTAATTTTCGGACCCTATATAATAGAATAAAATCCATCAGAAATGACCTAAATAATGATCTCCTTTAATATTGTGTACGAATTTCCCTGTAACCCTGTATACATACATGTACTTAAAAAAAATTAGTTAATTAAATATTATGACTTATACTATACATACATAAGCCCACGCCTGTATCCCAGAGGGGTAGGCAGAGACCAGGGACTGCCACCTGCCACGATCCTGACAAATTACTATCGCTTCATCGTCTTTGCATGCACGCATGTCGGTTTCGGGTAGTTTTTATCTTGCCCTTTGTAAACATCCTCTATTTGGTCGAAGTATGTCTGCCTGGGGTGTCCCTTACCCGCCCTTCCACTCACATTAAGAGTTACCTATATACCTACATGCACTTTTTACTTTTATTTTATTTTATTACTTATCTATGGAAAACCAACAGCGGATAAAACAGTATATGAAACTTATAAAACTAGTTAGTGAGCCAATTACAGGTTTTCACCTATAGCAACAGACTGCTACATTTCTGCAAGGAAATAAAAAGAATAGTAACACAGTAGGTACATTGAGCATGCATCGTAATATGTTCGATGAATAAAGCCATTATTAATATATACATATATAATTACTCTGCACGTACAATATTAAATGTTTAGTTATTAAAGAAGTTGTCATTGAAGTATTCCCTGACCGACTTTGCTTTGCAGTTGAATAGATCAATATCAATTTCGCTCGCTAGTTTGTTCACGCTGCTACTAGCTCGCCAGAGGAAGGAGTTTTGCTCGTAATTGGTCGAGACCTGCTGTTTTGATATAGGAGGAAATGATCGCCTGGATCTTGTAGGAACCGTGAAGGATAAGCTACTCAGGAGCACGGGTGAGTCTACCTTACCTGTGTAATTATCCCCAAGAGATATACATATTATATCAGCAACATGGCGTCGCAATTCAAGTGGAAGGAGATGATGTTTTTTACAGAGCTGTAAGTAGTCGACAGATTTGTATGGGCTCTTTAATCGGTAGCACAGAAACTTTACAAATCTTCTCTGGATTGATTCAAGTCTCTCTACGTAGACACGATACCTAGGGTTCCATATTTGCGATGCGTACTCTAAGTGGCTTCGGACTAATGTGCAGTATAGAATTTTTAGGGTTTTTGCCTTCGAGAAGCACGTGGAATTTCGCATATCAAAACCCACTGCCCTGGATGCCTTGTTGATAATTTTATTAATATGTTCATCAAACAAAAGCTTTGTGTCATGATTAACGCCTAAATCACGAACATGGGAAGATCGAGCTAGTGTGAATCCCTTGACCGAATACTACGTCGGAACTATAACTTATTTAAACTATGTTTTTTTAATTATATTTTTTTCTCTTTCCAATTTTTCTCGTATTTCTCGTCTCTTATTACTATATTTAAAATATATCAATAGCTGGTTCTGGTTCCCACGACATAGGGTATCCCAGTGTGGGGCCACAAGCAATGTATGTGCCTGTATGTAAATGTTTATGTTTATGTTCTTGAAACTACATATCCTATGAAGCGTTGAGAAACAAGCCAAGTAGGCCCCTGAGAACATATGTCTTGCATGCCAAGGCTGTAAAGCGTGTAGGAGGTGCTCGGCAAATGGAAATTGGTTTATCCGTGACGCGCTGTGTGTCATGAATGTCGCGGTCCTCCTGTTTGCTGGGAAGCTTTGTGGATGGATGCATTATTTTCTTCCATTTTTGTTCAGACGTTTAAATGAATATGAGATAGATAGATAAATCATTTATTTACACTTGCATACACACACTAAGCCTATGCGCACACTAGCGACACGCGACAGCGACAGTTCGGCGACTAGACGCGACGACAGGCTACGGCCGTCAATTTTCACATATTTTGTTCGAAGCTCCGCACACTTGGTGTCAGAGTCGCGGAGTCGCGACGACAAGACGCTAGACGCAAATGACAACGTCGCGTCTGACGCGGCGACTAGACGCGGCGACAAGACGCGGCGACAAGTCACCCTGTTTGCGATGGCTCTAAATGATAAAAAAAACGAAGCAGCATAAAAGGGTACCTACAGTGGGTAGGAAACATAACAAAGAGACAAACATAACAAATCGAACATAACATAACGTGCAAGGATGCATATGGAAACCTGTGTCCTAGAGGGGTAGGGAGAGACCAGGGAACGCTACTTGGCATAATCCTGCCAGTTCAATCCTGACGTTCAATATTCGTTGCACAAAAAAATCCTCAAAAATGCCTCACGTCATTAATGGCGATCCGGCAGTTCCGGCGATCGAAATTAGTTGTTTTTTCGAAATATTAATTTGAAACTCACAATTTTTTTTTTTATCTGTGCTTTATATATTTTTTATCGTATGCCAGAAACGTGATTCACCAATTACAATAATTCATTGTCACAATGGCGACAATTCGATATACATTGCTAGTCGATTGGTGAAATAGGCTATTTGACAGATTTCTGAAAACAATCTCATATTTTTTGTTGGTATTCGGAGTCCTCAGAAAATGATCATTTTAAATTCTTTCGTGTATTTCTTCTAAAAAAACGAAAATTTACTTTTGAAATAACCCGCCAAAACGCTATCTTGGGCAATATGGCGTCGCACAGGAACTATGACGTCACATGTCAGTAAACAAACGAATGAACGTAATGGCGGCTGTACACACTCGGCGAGAGACCCCGAGGCATGCCGAGAGCGAGTGTGTACTCGTACAGCGGAGCTCACGTCTCGCCTCGCTCTCTCGGAGCTCGCCTCGTCGCTCTCGGTCGGATGTCGGTTTTTCGTACCCGAGTCAAAGGGTCTCGTTGGGTCTCGTATTACTGGACAACTGTTTGAACGAGTATGATACTCGTTCAAACAGTTGCCCGATGACTGTGGTCGAGTGAATACGTGTCGCATAATGTCGTCTAACGGAAGTTAATAGAGATATCAAAGGGAATCGGTGTTATAGGATCCAAACAATGTAGGGCACAAAAAATAATCTCTGCACGATGCTTGGATGCGAATAAGAAGAAGAAACATTCACTCATGGCTACCGGCTTCGGGTTCTAGGTGTAGAGCCCGAAGACAGTATGACCTGATGACTGTTACACATCGTCTGTCTAAGACTGGCAAATCACTAGAGGTCATGGGTCCGCGAATCTATAACAAAGTTCCCGTGGACATATGGCAGTCACCGAACAATTAAATTTTCTCAAATAAGCTAAAACAATATCTGACTGAACAAGCTTACTACTCTGTTGTTGTAGGTATATCTGGACGAACAAACGAATTTTTTTGTTGGATTATTATTAAATTAAAAAAAAATTAATTAATAAACTCACGCCCGATATCCCCGAAGGGGTAGGCAGAGGCACCAGTCACTGGAACTGGGCCCACGTTTTGTCGAGTTTATTAGGTCCCAAACGTGACAAGTGGCAAGCCTGTCGCCGTTATCCGGGCACAATTTATCAGCGAATGGTGTTGCTGTATTATCAAATGTACGTAACTAAAAGTCATTGGTACATGCGTGGTTCGAACCCAGACTCTCAAGATCGAGAAGCAAGGGTCAACCCCACTACGCAACCACCGCTTATTATTATTATTATTGACTTAAATTTATTTATTATGGACTTGTTGTATTACAATTATTTTTATGTTAATTAAGCTAAGCATTTGCTTAGATCTTGTATTTCTAAGATTATTTGACGATGTTGTTATGCAAACTAAATAAATGAATATGAATATGAATACTGTGGACATAAAATAAAGGTTACAGCATCAATACATCTTTTTCGCCATGGGTTAATAAATTTTTTACATGGTAAACGCGCAAAAAATATAAAAACTCATGGCACAAAGACAAACAGCAACAGCGATTTCCAAGTCCATCATTAACGGTGTGTTGAGTAGAACTGATGTAACGAGTGTGTACAGGGGCGCCACGCCAGATAACCTTCACGTGTACCCCTCCGCTTCCGTTCCCTCTGATTCCTTGTGAACCAGATGGAAGGGCAAGTGGTGGGGTCGGTGCGCCCTGAGCGTTAGTCAGTGACTTCTCCTTGTGGGATCTTGCTGGCTAACGGCGAATGATCTGGCCCGAGGGGTCGCGTGGGTTCCAATTCCTCTGTGAATCGGGACCCAGGCGACCAACCGAAGGAGGTCCGGCTAGGGGGGGGCGCAGTCGCGCCTCAAACTAGTCGGATAAGAGTGGCCGCGGGCGGAGGGTCGGGGGACCCGACGCCCACGATCGCGGCGGGCCGGAAGGCACCCTCGTGTGTTCCGAGGGTGCCTTCTCGCGCAAGGAGAGGGCCCGTGCGCTCGCTCTCCACCTTCTCTGCTTTCAGAGAAGTGCTGGAGAGCGAGCGACGGGCGTCGCAGCGTCGCGCCGTCCTCCTCTTGCCTGTTGTATGGGCGACGGGTCGGGGGAGGGCGGCGCGAGGAAGCGGTTGGGGGCCATTATGGCCCCCCAGAGGAGGGGCGGCGCTTGCGCCGCCGGGGAGCCAATCTGGCTCCCCACCAGTAGAGCCCCCTCGGGGGCGAGCTCTTGCCGGGTCACAGTGACTTAGCCTCTGGCCTATCCTGTGGCCCGGTAGAGTAGCGGAGGAACACCGCGGGGTTTTAGGGGGTAGTCCAGCACTGAGCAGGCGGCTCGATAGTGCTGGGAGTCCACCACAAAGTCGCTCTGCTGTCCCCCGGCAGCAGAGTGGCGAAGTGCGCAAATGCATTTCCCCGCGTCAAAAAAAAAAAAAAAAAAAAACGAGTGTGTACAAGGTGTGCCCTTCTCTCAGTCCTTTCGGTCGAATCTCTCGGCGAGAGGCTCTCGCCGAGTGTGTA
The DNA here is from genome assembly GCA_947310845.1 of Yponomeuta plumbellus. Lineage (NCBI taxonomy): Eukaryota > Metazoa > Arthropoda > Insecta > Lepidoptera > Yponomeutidae > Yponomeuta > Yponomeuta plumbellus. The sequence continues at coordinate 6,823,300 of OX371206.1, forward strand.
CAGCCGCCATAAGAATGTCATGAATGTCAGACGCCCTTTTTACTGAACTGTGACGTCATCATAGAATGCCAATCCAATCCAGGCCGTTTTCGATACAATGGCTGCAGATACATAATTATCAAATTTTATCTTGTGTTTTTTTCTATAAATAATATTTTTTTTAGTTAAAATGCCCTAAAGCGGTTTTAAGACGCATAATTTATACAAATACGTATAAATAATACTGTTTTTTTTCACACTGTCAAATAGCCGATTAATAGGCTACTTGTACTACTACTACTTCCTATGTGGAGGTTTATTGGTTCTTCAATGTACACCGAATTGTCTTAGTAATCAATGCATTGTACTCGTAGATCTATGAAATAGGCCCATGAATAACTTAATCAGAATTTTCCTGGTCTGCGTTCCATAGATATGTGCGCGACGACGAAGGCGAAGGGCGAAGGGGTGACGTCACACGGCAGCGGGCGAGCGTTCAGTGGACTGTATACTATGTTCGATGTGTGCCCGCCGCGCGTGTGGAGAGGGGTTTCACCGTCGCTTGGTGCACACTTGGTGGTTGGTTCGAGATGCCCTGGTCTATGGGTTCGCCTTCCTCTGCCCTCGGTGACCACGCGGGAAACTGTAGCCTGGACCGCCAGGCGGGAAACTATAGCGTAGCGACTCGAAAGTGGAGCAGTGAAAGGCGCGTTCTATGTAGATCGACCGTGTTGTATTCGATGGGGGTCAGGAGCCTCTCGGTGTTAGACCGGAGCGAAGCGAGTGTGCGAACTGGACTGCAGAGAGCTCAAGTGGAGTTGAGAGCTTTTCCTTTTCTTCTTCTTCTAGTTGCTGCGACTGTATTGGGTTTTGATTTCCAATGACTATTCGAACCACAAGGCCGCTTAATATAGCGCGAGGTTGGTTCGCAAGCGCCAGTGATTTGTGCGAGCTTGTGGCGTTTCGACCAATCAGTGTACGCGAGAGTGGGGAGATATACCCCATCGCCTCTACGCCTATTGGCTAATAATCTATGCTCTGATTGGTCGCCCTATATGTCCAAAGTGAACATTTCCTATTATCTATTTGTCTTAAAGACCTATCTATTATTCCTTTTTCAAAGGACTATTCTATCTTTATGCAACTATTTGCCTATTCCTAATTGTTCCCTATATCTATCGGCTCCTGACCGTACCATTAAAAAAACAACACGGGGTGTTCTTTATTCGTAAAATCAACAAAAGTATAAAAGTACAAAACTTAGGAACTATAAAATAACATGTAAAAACTATATCTATCTATAGATAAGCTATCTATGACTATGTAAAAGCTATATCTATGTACTATAATGGGTCAATGTTCCCTATAACTATATATATCTATGACTATGTCCTAACCGTCGGGAACATTCTCCCGCTGTACTTCGCCGGTAGCTGGAGCGCCGGCGATGTAGTCACTTCCCCGGTGAGCGACGGTTGGCTTTTGCGGCTCGGTGGGTAGCACGATGACCTTCTTGGCAGCCCGTCACTTTGTGGTACCTCCGGAGAGCACGTCGAGCGTTCGGACGATTCCATCTGGTCCTGGGTGGACGGCGGTAACGAGGCCCAGAGGCCAAGTATTGCGAGGCTGTGTGCCATCCACCAGCAGGACAACGTCGCCGATCTTGACCGGTGGGCCGGTGCTGTAGGGCTCCCGCGCGTCTTGCAGCGTTGGCAGGTATTCACGCAGCCATCGCTGCCAAAACAGTTCGGCGAGGCGTTGGGATGAACGCCAGTGCGTGCGGCCGATCAAGTCGTTGTCCGAGAAGTCTCCTGCTGTCGGGACGCGTGCAGGGCCAAGCAGCAGGAAGTGGTTCGGCGTCAGGGCTTCAGGGTCGTCCGGGTCCACCGAGATGTGAGTTAACGGCCGACTATTGACCGTAAACTCAACCTCGGCAAGCAGCGTGGCCAGGACCTCTTCAGTCGGGCTTTGCTCGGTCATGACGGTCGCCAATGCTGTCTTCATGCTGCGGACGAGACGCTCCCAGGCGCCTCCCATGAATGGCGCTCCTGGAGGGATGTAGCGCCAGTTTATGGTCCTCTTACTGGCCTCCTGTTCTGTGGCTGCGTCGAGCGTGCGGCGCAGTTCTCTATCGCCTCCCCGGAGGTTGGTCCCGTTGTCAGACCAGATCTCTGTGGGGCAGCCTCGACGCGCGATCATCCTTCGCAGTGCCATCACTGCGGAGTCCACGTTGAGCGTGCGAGCGATCTCCAAGTGGACAGCGCGCGTCGTGAGGCAGGTGAAGAGGGCCACGTATCGTTTCTGTGTGCTCCTGTTGACTGTTACGGTGAGCGGTCTGAAGTAGTCGACTCCGACGTGTGTGAAGGGTCGACGGTGATATGCCAGGCGACCGTGAGGGTGGTCACCGGTGGCAGGCGATGGCGGTGTAGTGCGGCGGCGTGCGCACTGTCGGCAGCGGTGTCGAGTTCCGACTGTGCGACTTGATCTGCGCGCCCGAACCGTCTCTCCAATGCGTGCATGACGTTGACGGAGGTGGAGCCGTAGATAAGCAAGCGTTCTACGGCTTCCCGAGCTGCTCCGCGTAGGCATCTTCGTAGACGGGCTATTCGTTCTGTTTCTGTGTAGGCAGCCGCGGACTCTATGTAGGCTGCCTTGAAGTACAGCCACTCATGGTGTGAACCGGTGAACGTAGGTAGATCACCATGGCGTGGCGGGTGCTGTGACGTCCGTAGAGAGGACGTGATCGCCGCAGCTAGGTCCGACAAGTCCGTGCGGAGTTTCTGGTCTTCCATCGGACGCGTCCCCCGGGTGGCGGATAGGGGAACGCCCTCCAGATATGGGGGGTACCGGCTTCGGCCGGCGCGGACCAAAACCAGAGGGAGGGGGACGTCCAGTGGCTTGCGCTGCTGGATGTCCCGCGGGGTCCACCATGGGCCCCGCACCCGTAACCCCACATTGAGCGGGGCCGGGGGCCTTCGGACCGCGAGGAGACAACCTCTATAAAAAACACACGGTGGGGGCCCTCTCTATGTCCCTCTGTCCAGCAGAGGGCATGGAAGAGGGCTGGAGGGTCGGGGAGGGGCACGAGTTCCACAAGCCGGGCCTGGGAGGGACGTTGCGGGAGGTAAGCCAGGGACCAGGGACTGGTCACCCCATATGGTCTCTGGCCGAGGGGTGTTTTTGTGGGAGGGCAACTTAGATGGGCCGAGGATCCGGGCAGAGGGCCACAACGGGTCCTCGGTAGCTGGAGGCTTGAGGAGCTCGCGCCTCTCCGCCGGGAGAGCCGGTGGCGCGGGGGACGCCGCGCGGACCTTGCGCCGACGGTCGAGTGTGGGTCACAGACGGCAGGTTGGGGGACCTGCCGTCCGACATCGTGACGGGATAAGGGGGTGGGGGGCCCATGCCCCTTCTCCAGTGAGGGTGGGCCCGACTCCTTGCGAGTCGGGTCGACGTCGTCGCCGGGGCGCCGCTGTCGCATTCGCGTTGTGGTTTCACACCACTTGCGAGATCCGGCGGCGCCCCATTGCACGAGCGACAGGACGGCCCCCGGGGTGTTTTAGGAGGTATGCCTCTCCTATTATTAGGAGAGGAGAGTCCGACACACGGCCGTCGCCCTCCCCCAAGGGTGGCGGTTATGGTGCACAAAGCATTTCACCCCGTTAACAAAAAAAAAAAAAGGTCCGACAAGTCGAAAGACTGTGGGGCACCTGTCGGAGCCTTCGTTGGCGCGAACTGGGTAGCCGGCGGCACGGGGTGAGGCGCCGGCTTGTCTATGCCTGCAGTCGGCAGGGTCGGCGTCGTTTCTTTGACGACCGGCTTCGATGGTGGAGGCTTGACGAGACGTGCGGGTGACGCAGGTTCTTGAGGCCTCGGAGCCGACGGGTTAGACTGCGATGGTGGGATCTGGGTGTCTAACTATCTGTCGAGTCGGTGCTGAGAGACTTCAGTGATGGCGTCGTCGTCTTCGTCGCTCCCGGAGGATTCGGCTCTTATCGTCGCGATGTCATTCTCGGCGAGCTCCAACATTATTCGCAGACGCCTGTCGTTTGCTTCTGCGAGGCGACGTGACTTCTCGCTTCGTTTGCTCGATGACGAACGTGCGTATGGAACATTCGTAGGAGCTGGTACTATCGGTGGAGCGAAGAGAGGCGGTGCGGTAAAAGTGGTAGGGCGTAGCGGCTCGCGGATGTCTCTGAGGCGCATAGGGGACCCCGAGGTAATCGTCTCGGAGGCCGGCGTCTCGGACGGCGATGCGGGCGACTCAGGCACGATAGGTGCGGTGCCACTTGAGGAGCGGTTGGTTGCGTCGCAGTTCGTCTCTCGAGAGCTTCGTCCCGGCGGAGGCGTCCCGACGTTGATCTTGTGGTAGGCATCTCGATGGATCCGGCTCGAAGGATCAGACTCGATGTAATCCGGCTCGAAGGACCAGACTGTGCGCGACGACGAAGGCGAAGGGCGAAGGGGTGACGTCACACGGCAGGGGGCAAGCGTTCAGTGGACTGTATACTATGTTCGATGTGTGCCCGCCGCGCGTGTGGAGAGGGGTTTCACCGTCGCTTGGTGCACAGTTTGCGCCGGTTGGTTCGAGATGCCCTGGTCTATGGGTTCGCCTTTCTCTGCCCTCGGTGACCACGCGGGAAACTGTAGCGTGGGCCGCCAGGCGGGAAACTATAGCGTAGCGACTCGAAAGTGGAGCAGTGAAAGGCGCGTTCTATGTAGATCGACCGTGTTGTATTCGATGGGGGTCAGGAGCCTCTCGGTGTTAGACCGGAGCGTAGCGAGTGTGCGAACTGGACTGCAGAGAGCTCAAGTGGAGTTGAGAGCTTTTCCTTTTCTTCTTCTTCTAGTTGCTGCGACTGTATTGGGTTTTGATTTCCAATGACTATTCGAACCACAAGGCCGCTTAATATAGCGCGAGGTTGGTTCGCAAGCGCCAGTGATTTGTGCGAGCTTGTGGCGTTTCGACCAATCAGTGTACGCGAGAGTGGGGAGATATACCCCATCGCCTCTACGCCTATTGGCTAATAATCTATGCTCTGATTGGTCGCCCTATATGTCCAAAGTGAACATTTCCTATTATCTATTTGTCTTAAAGACCTATCTATTATTCCTTTTTCAAAGGACTATTCTATCTTTATGCAACTATTTGCCTATTCCTAATTGTTCCCTATATCTATCGGCTCCTGACCCTACCATTAAAAAGACAACACGGGGTGTTCTTTATTCGTAAAATCAACAAAAGTATAAAAGTACAAAACTTACGAACCATAAAATAACATGTAAAAACTATATCAATGTATAGCTAAGCTGTCTATGACTATGTAAAAGCTATATCTATGTACTATAATGGGTCAATGTTCCCTATAACTATATATATCTATGACTATGTCCTAACCTTCGGGAACAGATAAGTGATGGTGTAGTGTGGAAGGTATTATTTATTATTGAACTACGATTCAGATGATGTCGATTCGATATTCCATTCAACTCCTTTCTTCACCTCTCCTGCGGTTGACTGGTAGAAAACGATTATGGCATTATGTCCGCCTCATTGTGCTATACTATTTTTAAATGTAAGTGCAATTAAAGTATTAATAAATAAATTAATTAAAATATACATACATTGCGTAGCCGACTAGTAAATTTTAATATGTGAGTTAATCGGCTAAGCAATGTAAATCTATATAAGTAATTGAATTATGAAACATGAATTGCAAGTGATTTAAAAAAGCTTTACTTCTCTCTATCTCATTACACAGAAACTTTGGCTTGTTAACTGTACTATTCCCCATGTAATTCCTTTTACGACTCAGCTCTACTAATAAGTTCCACGACGGCGCTCGAGGACTTTGTTGGTTCAGTGTTGGAAACTAGAGAACGACCTGTTGATCTTACAGTATTCTATCGAGTTGCGACTTGTTCACACCAGCTACAGAATGTACCTATACTCTGTACCAAGTGAAAATTCCATGGGTAAACGAACGTTTACTTTGAAAGACGATCAAAACTCCTGCTCAAAATAACAAGCGATGAGCTGGGGAGTGCTGGAAACCAGCGTTGGTTACTACTTGGTGGTAACTGATATGTTAGCTGAGTTCTCTCCAATCACCAAAATGGTTGGATGCGGGCTAAAAAATGTAAATGTCTGTTATCATTACTTTATTAATTATTTTGTATTTTGGTAATGTAAATAAAAGATTTCTATTCTATCAAAATCAAACGGTAGAATAGATAATTATATAAGTTCATGCCTGTGTCCCAGTGTGTAAGGTAGAGGAAAGGTTTTGTCACTAGCCTCGTTACGGATAAACGTTACGTTTGCTTCATCAGCATTAATAAGACACCGTTCACGCTTTTGGGTATTCTATACCATGCTCATCGTTAATACGTTTAAATTAGATTAAAACTCTGTATTGCACGCTAACTGTTTATTTTACTCTATACAGTAACACTAAATGCCGATTTCTAAATTAAGAATTTACACTACGTAAAGACTTAAGTAATTACAGTCGGGGTCTGAAAATGTTTACCACCTTAAGGTTCATAATTGTACAGACAATTATACGACACAAGGTCGATATTTGTATTGATTTGATTAGATAAAGCATAAAGCTCAGAATAAAGAGTTGAGTACCAACCTGTCAAAATTTAGAGCAAACCTTCGCTCCCTCAAGGAGGTTTTATTTTATTTATTTTGTAAAAATAGTATTCAATATATATTCAAACTTTCTATTTTGACAGAGTTTTGATCTGTGTCATTTTAACAAATTGAATAATTTTAAAATAAGAACTGAATTTAGATACTTGTTAGAATCGAGGCTTCGGAACTTTGAAAGGTAATAAGTACATTGTTAAAGCATTGTAGACTATAATGCACATCTTGCGACAAAGAATCAAGTTTGAAAACTGGTAATTTTTAGACCCCGACCGTACTTAGCGAAATTCTCAATTCAGAAACCGGCCCTAAGGCATCTCTTCCCTCTGTCTTTTTACCCTTTACTTGTTGTATTTTTTATTTTTCTTTCTACCTTTTGCCAGCTTATGGAACCTTTTCTGAATTAAGGATTTCGCTAAGTTACTACTTAACTATAATGCTGTTTCGGTCTTATCGAGTTTCTCAGAAAAGAGCGTGACATAACGTTACTTAAGTATTTCATCATCATCAACCCATAATGCCCCCACCAAGGGGCACGGGTCTCTTCCCTGAGGAAGGCATAGGCCATACTCCACCACGGGGGCCAAGTCCGGATTGGTGGAGGCTTGTAAGACTAGTGGTAGTCTTACTGTTTTTATTAGAAGTTTTCAAGCCGCCCTAAGGCCTCTGACTTAGCTTAACGACTTCCATCTATCGACGGCAGCCGGCACCAACTGCTTAACGTGCCTTGCGAAGCACGAAACCGCTTACTTAAGTATTTTACTTAGTGATATTCTCAATTCAGGATCTGGACCAATTGGTCCTACGTATCACCATCACCATCAGGCTATCAACATCGAGATTTACGATAGGTATTAAGTTTTTGCAAAAACGTGTCAAATGGGAAAATAATATGATAATTATGGTAGCGGCGCTAAGGTCTGGGTAGCTCCTCAATAACTTATTTTAATCTACTACGAAAGAATATAGCAGGGCAATGGGTACTTCTTAAATACTCACATTAAGCAAATAATTTAAAGGCAAAAAAATATAATAGAGATGGATAATTAGTTTCGTTTAAAGAGTTTATTAAGGGAACTCTGATCTACCACAGAGTATAACATACTAACTCTAAGCTTGTCTTTTGGTCGTCAACATACCGGTAGCCAGAAGTTTTTGAAAATTATATAGAAACCGTTTAGAGGACTAGTGTTAAATGAAATTGAAAAATTCTTTATTGCACGAAGATGTTTGTATAAAAGTGACCTTAGTACTAATTTCCCCCCTTAAGGGGTATTCTTTTAAGTAGATGATATTCATCATAACATCAACCCATTATGTCCCCACCAAGGGGCATGGGTCTCTTCCCTGAGGAAGGTATAGGCCATAATTCACCACGGGGGCCAAGGCCGGATTGGTGGAGGCTTGTAAGACTAGTGGGTGGTCTTACTGTCAGAAGTTTTCAAGCTGTTTGATGATATTACGAGTATGACACAATATCTATTAACCTGGTCCCAAACTAGGATACCCTACTACGTAACCAGGCAAGGACATTACAAACATGGAAATACACTCACTAAGGTCAATCAAGAAACAGTTGTGCGGCGGCCCCATGAACCTACCTCTTTCTTGGTATTCAAGCACCTTAATAGCTCGACCAACTAGGCAGTATAGTTTTAATGAGCCGTTTTCAGAAGAAGAAAAAAAGACGGGCTAACGAAACGCAATTTTGGACCTTAGTCCAATAGCCATGTGTGATACATCATCGAATAGGTCTCAGCGAGCTGAATAAAAGTTACTATGACGCCTACAGCCAAATTTTTGTCCTTTCGAAGTTATATTGTATTAAAAAAAAACTAATATTTTCAATACAATTAACTTCGAACGGTCAAACATTTGACTGTTGACGTGTTAGTAACTTTTATTCAGCTCGCTGAGACCTTTTATTCAGCTCGATGATGGCATGGCTCGACATGGCTATTGGGCTGAGGTCCAAAATTGCATCCCTTTGACAACCCAGCTTTTTTTCTTCTGAAAACGGCTCATTACAACGCGTGCCAACTGAGTATTATAAATTTCAAGCGTAGATCATTAAACACTTCAGACGCAACACACCAACTAAATTTCGCTTAAAACTCTTGCCAGTTAGATAGACTCAATTAGCTCAACAAGCCGTTATCAGCGCCTTAAAGAGTACTGTTATCTGACTAGGAAAAACCTCAAAAGTTATGACACTGCTTGATACCGCGTAAATTATGACCAAAACAAAACATAATTCTGTGGCCTGGTGCTAATAGGGCCAATGTCAGTAATCCCCGTTCTCACTGCAGCCCTTTTAAAACTAACAATTTCTACTATACCGGTAGAAAGTCATACACCATATACATTGGCCTCTTTACACATCTCATCTTTGAAAATGTTCTCGTTGCACTTACGCCCTTTTAGCACAAATAAGTATATACATTTTTCAATACTTTGGCATCAAAAGCTGATTTTGGACAAAATCAAAATATTAGCTGTCCCGGCAAACTTCTTACCGCCAAAGCTTTTTTACTCACCATGTAAACCTTCCCTGGACTTCCACAAATATAAAAGACCAAAAATCAGCCAAATCGCTCCAGCCGTTCTCGAGTTTTAGTGAGACTAACGAACAGCAATCCTTTTTTATATATAAGAAGATGACTAGCTGTCCCGGCAAACTTCGTAACGCCAAATTTTTTCCATATTTTCTCACCTTTTCTCACCAGCAATCCTATTTTATATACCTTTATTCCGAATACACTTACCTACTTGACTTTTTGTCGGGAGAGTCCGACCAAGTATCCAATCTGGAATAAAGTTAATAATATTATGTAGTGCTCCCGAAAGTTAATTCCGAAAGTCGCAACTTTACTATCAGGTTCCGAAAGTTAATTCCGAAAGTCACAGCTATCAGGCTGATTACCAAAAACTGAGGGTGTAGAGTCAATACTTATCCCCTCCTTGGACGAACATACTTGGGATGTATTAGCAAACAACAGGATAAAAAGTACCCGAAACCGGCCTGCGTACTGACGACTAGTCCGTCTTTTAATTCGATGCAAAAAAAATGACGCATGTTACCGCTATAAAAGCTACCTATAGGTTAACTCGGTAGTTTTTTTTTTACCGTGAATAGAAGACTCATGTGGCCAAAATCCTTACCACATCAAAGACATTAAAATTGAATTACTCGTAAGAGCAAAGTCTAAAAAAAAAACACCTGCGTAGCATACACAATTTAACTTGGAAGTAAAATGGGGTTATTTGGTTTTTACGCACTAGCAACATTCAGACATTGACAGCCTAAGAATTGTATGGAGATGTCAACGTGACAATATATTTTTTGCATTGAATGAAAAAACAGACTGTAGTGAAAGAAGCGAAAGTGATATCTCGAGATCGTGGCAAGTGCCAGTCCCTGGTCTCTGCCTACCCCTCTACCAATTATAGGCGAATGATAGCTATTATTTGACGACCTCTGTGGCGCAGCGGTTACCGCATCTGACTACCATGCGAGAGGTCCCGGGTTCGAATTCCGGCTGGGGACAAAAAAAACCCAGGTCTTGGATGTTTACATGTTTGTGACGTCGCTGTTTCTGGTTCCCACCACACAGGGTATCCTAGTGTGGGGCCAGAAGCAATGTATGTGCCTTTATGTAAATGTTATGTTAAGCTGCGTATCGATTACGCGCTCCAAGAGGGCGAACATTGGCGCGCGTTCCAGCCGCGCGAAATGGATACCATTTTGGAAAGCGCGCCAATGTGTTCGTTGGAGCACGCGAACACGGAGCGGTCCGTTCCGACTGGTGTCGGTTTTTTAGCGCGCATCAATCGTGGCGCGCGCGCCATCACTGGAACGGTTGGCACGCGCGCCAGGTGCGCTTAGTTGATATACTTCAAATGTTTGGAACGCGTTCCGCGGAGCGCCCTCTCGGCGCGGTCATTCATGGCGCGCGCTCCAGGAGCGCGTAATGGCGTGTATCCATTACGCGCCTTTATGTTATTATGGAACGTCAATTGAAAAACTATGGTTATTCCACTCTAAGGCCTCTACTCTAATACAAGTTATTGTATTTCAACTTCGTCCACATTTCTTCTATAAGACGTCAGATTGCGATTACGATACGATTCCTTATCAATACCTACACTCTAGTTACGTATCAATTGATAGTGTATTATCCACTTGTCGCGGCACTATAAAACTAAAGTCAGCACGTTGTATTTGTTATTGGCTTGTTTTCGATCAGTATGAAAGTGTTAGGACTTATATTAGTGTTTGTAGCGGCAGTAGCTGCTAAACATGAGGAGTATGGTGGGTAGGTGAACCTTATCTATTTTTCTTTAGTCACTTACAAAGGGCCAGTTTCTGAATTGAGAATTTTGCTAATTAATCACTTAACTGTAGTGCTGTCTCGTAAAATTTATCAGAAGAGAGCGTGACATAACGTTACTTAGTGAAACTTTCAATTCGGAAGCCGGCCCAGAATCATGTTTTTATACTGCGCACTGCAGAGGACAAGTCTACTCCCAAAGAGAGAGAGAGAGAGAGATATAGAGAGAGAGAGAAAGAGAGAGAGTATGGGCTTAATTACCACGCGTGCTTCCAAACACTGAAGTATTCGAACACTTTATACGCAGCTTTCCTCAAGAGAATTTCCCGTGATTTTTACTTCATCTAATAGAAACTATCTAAAATAATCCCCGATGTTGAATGTAATCACAGTTTGAAACAATTCCAGTCGTCTAATCCCCGGTTTTTCGAACGCTAACAATCTGTTAAACTACTTTTAACAGCTGTCTGTTGTTTTTTTTTGTATGCACTTTTCCTGATAATAAATTATAATAATATAATATTTATTCATAGTAATAGTGTAACATGACTTACGTTATCTTAAATTTTGTAAAACGTTGACCTTAAATATTACAATGTGTAATGTAATTGGTGGTCGTCTGCTGCCATAACTAGACTCGCAAGTAGTCTGTAATTATGGTCAGCAGGCCCGTGCCTCATAAGAGGTTACATGAGAGTAATAAAGATTTGAGGATTACATTAGTTACATAAGTGTTTACTTTATGTGGACAAAGGTATTTTGAAAGAGTACAAAAGAAAACAAAAATTCCAATCGGACTAGAAAAAAAAAAACAAATTGAAATCTTATAATCTAACATGCGGAATGAAAAGTGTGCGTGGATGTGTGTGTGCGTGTGTGTGAGTGTGAGTGTGTGTGTGTGTGTGTGTGTATGTGTGTATGTGGGTGTGAGAGAGAGAAAGTGTGTGAACTGTTAACAATAGATTAAATAGACTACAATGTCTCCTATTCCTTCTTTGCATCCAGATGGAAGTCCTACTACGTTGGCCCCCCCACCCAGGAGCAGCTGCCAATCTTGGGCCAGATCAGAAACGAGTTTGAACTGGACGTCTTGAGCTCCCCTATCGTGAACCGCGAAGGTGTAGTCCTGGTCAAGCCTGAACACCAAGCGGGGCTTGAAGCAAGGCTGCAGGAGCTCGGCATCCCGTTCAGAGTGCACGTTGCTGATGTCAAAAAGTGAGTATTTGATGATGAGGGAGAGGTTGTGCTCCTCCGAAAATGGGGCTCAGTAAAGAACAACAATAAGTTGAGACTTCATTGGAGAAGCCACCCAGAAAGATATTTTTAAGATGGGCAAAACCTTCCGCCTTATAACTCTCCACTCCTTCCTTATTCAGATATGGTGGTGAGGTCATCCACCAAATTTTTGTCTAGTCCCTGCTTGCAATACTCCTGTTTTATCGCCTTTGGCAATTTTGCGCACCTGTCTGGGCCCATACGGCCTAAAAGATTTTGAATAGAATTTTTTTTTTTTTTTTTCTTTTTAATTTCTTTTCTCCACTACTACATGTTTTATACACAACCTGTCGAAGACTAATTCTAGTCATATAGTGAATTTTTGCATGTAGACCAAAACCAGCTATTCAAATCGGCCTCAAGCCTTGACGTCCCTCGGTACTCGTATAGTCTTGTAATCATCATCATTATCAGCCCACCGTCGCCCACTGCTGGGTATAATAGGCCTTTTCCACCAAATACTATCTCACATGGTCTCTCGCCATTCGCATCCACCTTCCATCCATCCAGCCTTGTAATACGTTATTTTACTTAGTTTGATATCTAATAAAATAATGTATGATCTAGTTTCATTATGCGTTGTGACCAATGCGTTTGTGGAGCATAAGTACCATAAGTATTTACGTAGCTTTCGATTAGAACAACATGCACGTGTGGTGATGAAGAGCGTAAAATGATCCTTTTACGGGATTTCTTGATTTGCTTCAAGAGATCTCGACTACTGTCTTTAATATACATTTTGTTATGTTCGTCTTAGATTGTATTTATGTGGTACATCATAAAATATTCTGTACTTCTTTAGATCCTTGGAATTAGAGGACGAGCTCCATGCTAAACGAAGGAACGAGTCTAGGGCCAGGAATGGAGGTAGAAATCTGCCATACGATAACTACCAGGATTGGCCAACGGTAATTTTTACCATAGTTATTATATGTGAGTGGTTGACCAAAAAGGGACTTCAAGGGAAAATAATTGATTTCGAGAAAATCGCGTTTGAAGTTTCGTGGATAGACAGGTCTCGACTCGGCTCGGCTCACAAAAAATTTCATAAAAAAATAACTAAGGCACCTAAAAATATTCTGGTTAAACCAAAACAAAGCTAAAGTACCAGAGACATAAAATTCAAATAAAAAAAAACTGCTTCCAATCCCTCCACGTCCCTTTTTGGTCAACCACTCACATATTAGAAGAAAGTTCTCCATTACAAAGCATTTGTCTATTGACACAAAATTGTATAGCTCTGCACTATACTGAATCGATAAAAATTGTTAAAATATATATTTCATGTATTTACCAGAGCACACTATAGCTCATTGGACCGACGATCTAACGCATATTGATGGCAATAGCTGGATGGGAATGACCGAGTATAGAAGGAAGTGGCGTGCTTTGTGGGAGACCTACGTTTAGTAGTGGACGAGCTTGGTCTGATTTATTGCAATATTACTCTGAAATCTGTCTGAACGATCTGCACAGAAAAGAAAAACTTACCAACAAAAAATCTTCTTTTTTCAATACGCCTTAAAATTTTAATACTGCAATGTTTGCTTCGTTTTTTAAAATATTATGTTATTTCAGATTGAAGCGTACCTCCTGGATATTGCCGAGCGTTACCCAGACGTCGTAACGTTGGTGACTCCCGCCAATTCCTTCCAAGGACGTCCTATCAGGTACGAGTTAATGTTGATGTAAATGAAATATATAAAAAAGTCTTACTTTCGTCTTGTTAGTTCGAAATTTAATTCATACTTTCTTATACTCACTTTCCTTAGAATCAAAGTGAATGTAGAAAAAAACAAATCTCTAATCAATCTAGAACATTATTCACGCCTGAAAAAAACATGAAAGAAAAATAATCACGAAAACAGTCCACAGTACTATGTTTATATCTGCTAAGCGTACCAACTACAAGTGTTTCTCCCTCAGGTACCTTAAGATCTCATCAACCAACTTCGAGGATGAAAGCAAGCCCGTCATCTTTATCGACGGCGGTATCCATGCCAGAGAATGGATCTCCCCTCCTACTGTTACCTGGGCCATTCACAAGCTGGTTGAAGATCTGACAGAGAGTGACTTGCTTGATGACTTCGACTGGATTCTTCTCCCTGTGGTCAACCCTGACGGTTACCAGCATACAATTGACTCTGTAAGTTTTTGCTAGACACATCATCCTCACTGTTATTATAATCCATAGTTAATGTTTCTTCTTTGTCGTCTAGTTTTTCTTAGACTTTTTTCCCTTTGCGTTTATAGCGACGCGATGATGGCTTGCGCCGCTATTTTCTCGCCGGTACAGGGGATTGAAAGTTGAAGAGAAAGAACTTTACTTGTAGAGTCTACATAAGGAAGAAGAAATCAGATTTCACAGAACTCCAGAAGAAAGTTAAGAAAGTTCACAGATAGTTGAAAGAGGAGAGCAAAACAGAGAATTCGCATAAGTTATGGTAATCGTGTTTGTGAAATAAATTTAAAAAAAAAGCCAAGCGACATCAGTCATGCGCGTATGCTGTTTGGGCTTACACTTTTACATACAAAACTTCGAAAGAAATGTGCCAAAGTCTCGAAAGACCATTATTTCGATAGATAGATATATTTTTATTGCACACCAGTCTTTATCTTGATTTAGCGTGATTTACTAATAGACTATCTCTGTTAAATTTTTTACCTACGTAAATTAATTTCCACTGTATGTAACATACATATATTAGTTTAAGATTTATCTGTCAAACAACGGCAATAAAAAGTAGAAAAACCATCAAATTAGGTAGGTTGAAAATATTGGAAGTTCCACAAAAATAGATCTAAAGTCGTGGACTAAAATTTCATGAGTTCAGGAACATGATGACTTGTTTCAAAACTTGCGCATCATGAAGGTACCTTATATGTATACCCTTGTATAGGTGTTACATAAACAAGGGTAAACAAAGTACCTTAAAA
This sequence comes from Yponomeuta plumbellus, assembly GCA_947310845.1. Lineage (NCBI taxonomy): Eukaryota > Metazoa > Arthropoda > Insecta > Lepidoptera > Yponomeutidae > Yponomeuta > Yponomeuta plumbellus. The sequence goes on from OX371206.1 coordinate 6,838,477, forward strand.
AAATTATTGCAATCAGTTGCGTTATAACTTTAAAAAGAACAATTAAAAACCAGTGTTATGGTGGATCGGACCATTAGAAAATTCTACAGGTTAACCAGTATCGCATCTCAAGCACGTGCGATAAAAGTTTGCAACTGAAAATAACTGGTATTACCGTTAACTTATTTTATTGTTTTGATAGTAAAGCTATAAACTTGGATGGCATATTTATTGCGCGGGATTCCTGATAAAACTAATTCTCAGTAACGATATCGTCACGTCATTGATAAATTGATAAACTGCCGTATTATTCGGTAGCTAAACCATTGATTTATGACGAGATAATTATTCTTCCCTTTAATCCTATAGAGACTGGAATTCATTAGAATTATCAGATGTTAATCGTTTACCTAAATTGTTTTATTAGTTACCTGCACGAAGTCAGAAATTATCACGATAACTTAAAAAAAATCCCTATGCAAGATATGGCACTCACTCAGAATAATACAATAATGATGTTGTGGATTTATACCTACATTCTACACATGGCTAGTTATTTTTACACTTAGACTTGAAGCTGCTTCTTTTACTTACATACATATAGAGCGTTATGACTAGATTTTGTGGCTAAAGTTCAAAATTGACTCAACAAAATTTTCCATCTTTTCCAGAGTCGTTTCTGGAGAAAAACTCGGTCAACCACCCAGGCACCCCTGACCCAAATTTGTCCCGGAGTAGACGGAAACCGGAACTACGACTTCTTTTGGAACACCGTCGGCACCAGCAATTCGCCTTGCTCAGACATCTATGCTGGAGCCGAAGCGTTCTCCGAGGTCGAGACCAGAGTTGTTAGAGACATCATTCACGAATACCTCCACAGGATGGCGCTCTACCTTACCATGCACAGTTACGGCAGCATGATTCTCTTCCCTTGGGGGCATGATGGATCTCTCTCCCACAATGCCTTCGCGCTGTTGACTGTGGGTGTAGCCATGGCTGAAGAGATTGATGCTTTATCCCTTTCCAACTTCAATAGCTATGTTGTTGGTAACTCTGTCTTGGTGATCGGTTACCCTGCAGCCGGAGCGTCTGAGGATTACGCCCATCTAGTTGGCGTTCCTTTGTCGTACACCTATGAGCTTCCTGGTTTGGCTGGTGGATTTGACGGCTTCCACCTGGACCCAATTTACATTCAGCAAGTCGTGACTGAGACCTGGGCGGGTATTGCTGTCGGTGCTCGCAGAGCCGGGCAGCTGTTTAGAACAGGTACTCTGTAATGACTGATGAGAGTTTGACTGTAATTATATTAAACCTTTGTCCTATGGAATTCAAATTTTAGTTTGTTTTTATTGATAATAATTTTTGAACTCAATACGTATGATCTCATCATAATCGTCACTGTAAGATACAGGCCTCCTTTATGATTCTATAATGTTCCCGGTAGATGCCTGCTATCGAAACCAGGTCATTAGAAGCCCTCTACTTTTATACATGTATATAAAAGTAGAGGTATACAATAGGCACGCAGCAAACATTTTTCTTAAGTTTCACAAATAATCTCTATTTTATTTGGATACAACCTAAAACTCGACGGTACAATTTTTTAATTTTTTTTTTAAACAATTGAAAATACTTACTAGTCTAGGTAATCGACAATAACAACAGCTGTAAAACAACGACTGAACAAACATAGTTATATAGTTAAACATAGGTAGATGCAACACGATTTACAGATTTCCTGAATAAGCCAGGGGATAGCATAAATAAGTCGACGTGATGCAAATACTCATTGTAACTGTGCATTAGCCTATACAGTGGTGCTTGCTCACCAGAATTAGTTCTACACCTCTCAGTTCTCACAAGCGATGGGGGTAACCCTCACGAATCCGCTGCGAACCACTCGGAACTCGGTTGGGTCACGTGACATGATTTTTTATACCATTGACGGCTAGAAGGATTGGTAAGTGTGCGCGCGTAAATTAAAAGCGGCAATGAAATGAAATCACCGCGTTCATGCAGTTACACTTCATTGCACAAAAAAAAAACATAATGTAACTTAAATAACAGGTTTGTGATAAAAAATAAGTTGTCATTGTAAATGCGTTAGAAGAATCAATGCCCTGTGCTACGTCGTCCGGTTTGCAGTTGGTTCAATACGGTCAATAGGATCAATACGCTACAGTTTAATTAGCTTTGCATTGTAGCTTTCTAGACTTGACTACCTAAACTTTCTCAAATATTTTATTTTATTTTTATGCAAATTCTTTGTGATATTTCCATTGATATAGGTAAGAAATGGTTGACGCATTAGAAAAAGAGTACGTAATATACATATCGTCACTAAGTGTAGGGTTGACTAATCACTATTTCAGAAACACTATTTCAATCCGGCAGTTTCCAGATTGCTTTCAGTTACGCCTATGGCTAAGTTCTAGATCTGTATTTCCAACTTTCAAAGGATTCCATTTCGTAGATTAATTCCTATCTTACCATCGAACTATCTACACGAAATGTAGGCTATTCACTCGGAGTAAAGTCAAGACTCTGAGTAGGTTCAGAGATAGAATGTACGATTAGCGGTGGATATACATGCAGGGCGTCCCAAAATTATGGGACATGAAGGGAAAGTACCTTAAATATCGTAGATAGGGTATTTTGCTGAAAGAAGACTTTATGTTATTTTTATAAGTTAGTAATTCTACATTCAAAGATTTCAATCGATTCGATTCGATGATGGCAATCGAAAGAATGGCCAAAAAATTATAACTCTTCTTAAAAAACATAGTATTTTAAAAGAAAGGAACAGGAACGTAGATAGGGATCTACGATACTGAAGGTAGGTACTTTCCCTACTGTCCCATAATTTTGGGACGCCCTGTATATCTACCACTTATATTTTTGGATATAGGTATGTATCATAGATATCGATGTCTGTGGTATGTATCATGGCACCTACTGAGACGCTAGACAAAAAAGAAGAGTTTTGTTTCTGAAGATCTTGTATGATTGGATTTTTTAATGCACGAAAATAATCTAGTAGAATTTCTTCTTCTTCCAAAAAAGACCAGGGGGCCAATTCTCACTTCATTAGCAAATAATACGTATACGACCCTAAGGCGTATGACTTGAATTCTACATAAAAAAGTCGAACGACACCCAAATTCAAATGTCTAACGACTAAAACAGTAATCTGTGAATCCTACGTTCCACTTTCTCGATTGTAAATTGAAAGTTAGTCGAATCTTAAAACATTTACAATTTCACTTTTAAATTGATACATTTTGCGGCAAATTATTACTTTGAGTGTTATTTTATAAACTAAGAAACTATTTAGGTACAAAATATACGTTATTTAAAAGTTTAATACACTTAACTCTTAAAATTTTCAACTGAAATTTTACTTATAACGAAACGTCAACGTAGGGAACGTAGGGCGAGTCCATATTAATGGACTTACCCTACGTTCCGTAATGCGATAAAATCAATAACAGCGCGAATCCGACTAAATTTAGTAGTCCCAAAGTATCTCGCACGGAGTAGGGTTTTTGTGCCTACTGCACTTAAGTGGATTCGCGCTGTAATCGATTTTATCGCATTTCGGAATACACCCACCCTCAACTATCAATGAATGCGTTCAAATTTCATACGCCATTGCGAGTCGCATGGTAATTACCATGCGACAAGATGACACCTCAAAGCGAACGAAAATTACTAGCAAATTTGCGTATACGACTTTGTGAGAATACATGAAACTGATTTTTATGCGACAAATGTCTAATCCTTCGAATGTTTGGCGTCTACGCTTTCAATTCGCATGGGCGAGAATCGGCTCCCTGCTCGCCAGCCAGTAGTGGTATAGTGTTGAGGTAAATCCAGTGGGAAAGGCAAGCCAATAGCCAATTCGCGGTGGGTATAACATGATAGTTAGAGTGATCTTACAATGACCTCTGTGGCGCAGCCGTTACCAAGCGACAGAACCCTGGGTTCGAATCCCGACTGATGACGAAAAAATACCCCAGTGGGCTCATAATGTAATTTTCGCAACGGATATTCATACGTCTTAAAAAGTCACGTCAACACAAAAACCGACGTCGTGCGGAGTACTGTCTCGCTCTAACATAGGGTCTTAAAAGAAGATAGTGCTATACAGTAGTGATATACATGACTTTTTAAGACGTACGAATATCCGTTGCGAAAATTACATAATGAGCCCGAAGGTCTTGGATGTTTACATGTTTGTGATGTCGCTGTTTCTGGTTCCCACGACACAGAGTATCCTGGAATGGGGCCAGAAGCACTGTAGGTATGTGCCTGTATGTAAATGTATACAGGTATATTTACATATACATATATCGCCTAAGGGCCATCTCCAAAGAAGTCTTACATAGGCTACATGAAAATAAAAAATGCTTAAAATCAATATGAAACTACATAATATGGCTCAGACTATTAACTTCTTGCCTAGTTTGGTGCACTCAAAAGCAACCTTATTGACAGCTTATAGGAAGCCTCCCTATTTGGGGTGGGGCCACAAAAACAAAATTTATAGAATTAGAAAGGGCAAAAAGATCTCTTCTAAAAGTTATTTTTAAGCCCTACAGATTTCCGACGTAGAGTCTTTACATATGTGATTTGCTCACTATTAGAAAACCATACTTACCTACTACACTTAATCATAAAAAAATACATACAGGTATCTCTCTTCTCTACGAAACAAAAAAAAAACAAATTAAGGAATTATAACATAACACAACATTTACATACAGGCACATACATTGCTTGTGGCCTCACACTAGGATACCCTGAGTCGTGGACCCAGAAACAGCGACGTCACAAACATGTAAACATCCAAGACCTAGGTTTCGTTTTTTTTTTTAGTCCCCAGCCGGGACTCGAACACGGGACCTCTCGCATGGTAGGCAGATGCGCTAACAACTGCGCCACAGAGGTGGCCAAGTGGCAATTCTTGCTAAATCAAGTTTTTTTTCAGCAGTTTTTTTCTTTCATCATCATCATCATTCAGCCACAAAAAGTCCACTGCTGGCCATAGGCCTCCTCTTTTGTTATTTTACTAGTTAAATGAGGCCATTTCTAAATGCGTCAATTCAACTTACACATAATGATGTTTCCTAATGCAGTTTCCGTCCGTGCGTCAATTTTGTGGTGGAATACGAATTGACTATTTATAAAGTCCATTACCGCGGAATCGTCCGTTCATTGGATTTATTGCACAGTACTTCCTGCATTAAGTATTCCTAAAAGCTGGTTTCAAACCTCTTCGTTGTTTAAAATGTTCGGTATAAATAAACATGAGTTAACTTCGACTGCGCCATATTTTCACTTTATCTCCGGTTAAAAGTGTTAGTTACGATGTGAGCCAACAATAAATACTTATGCGAAAGTCAAAACATTCAGTTACATTTTAGCTTTACAGTCGAATTGCACGCTGCTTTTCCGCTTCACTTAAGCTTCGAGGATGTAATATAGTACATACGTTACTTTTATCGGCTTAAATATATACTACATAAAACTTGTGTGTAATCTCCTTTTGTATGTATGCCTCTGTCATGATAAGGATCTATCAGGAGTATGTTCAAAGTCAAAGTTAAATTTTATTTATAGTACAAATAGAATATTTACTTTATGACCGTCAAAGTTGTTAGTTTCACAATTAATAGATTAAATGGAGAAGAAAGTAACAAAGAAACTCCACATTTGTTTTTTTTTAAATAGTTTTAGCCTAAATTACAAACTTTTAAACTTACAAAATAATATCTTGGATGTGTTGAACACTAGACACATTTACTTCTTTACTATTGTTTACTATGTTCTTTACTATTACTCTTTTCATTTTTGTATGTGTGGTGTGTAAATATATTATGTATTCTAAGTGATATTTCCGCTCCTTGCTATTTTAGTACATTTATTATCTTATTATATGTGTAAGTATACAATAATGAGTAAATTTTGTTAAATGCACCTTATTTAAATATGTTTTTGAATTTATTCAATACCCTACCAACTCTTTCCTTTACCTCCTGCGGTTGACTGGTAGAAAATGCTTATAGCATTAAGTCCGCCGCATCGCATTATATTTTATTAAGTGCAATAAAAGTATTAATAATAATAATCTATCTGCCCATCTATCTTTATACTTATGTCTATAGGTCCAGGATGAGGTCCCCAGGTCTAGGAAGTTTACATGATGTTTGTGATGTCGCTGCTTATAGTTCCAACGACAAAGGGTATCCTAATGTAGGGCTAGAAGCAATATATGTGCATTTATATAAACGTTCATATTATGTTAGTTTATTAAGAAACATTGTCTTAAAACATTCCTTAAGCGTATTGCAAATAGTCTGTGAAAAGCCTTTCTCTGGCGAAGTCTCTGCCACAGACTATTTAGTAGGGCAGCACGTTGCAAACGACTGTGCCAACTTCAAAGCGTGTCAATGGTTTTTCGGTGGATGGTTATTCAACATCGATACGGTTTGAAGGCAGTAGCCGACGGCTCAGCGTCAATGTCTTCGTCGACGCCTATCGTCGACGAGTGTCGACGGCTTCAGTTGGCAATGTCGTTCGCAACATGCTGCCTGTGTATTAGCGTCCTTAGGCATGTATGAGAAGTTTCAAAGATTATTGAATAAATAAATAATTTATTTCTTTATTAATAACACTATTACCTACGATAGTAACATAGCGGTAGAATGCCAGCCTTAAATTCAGGACTTTGTCTCGCATAAGTTACACCTGCAAAATTATAGTAGCAATTTCACTCGATAAATGTAAAGGAAAATATAGTGAGGAAACCTGAGGGTCTCAGGCGTACACGTGACTCTACGATTGAAATTATCAGTTTGGGTGGGCACGCGTTGTCCCTGATAGAAGGTTTGTGTCCTGCGGTGGGACTTATATTATAGACTATAAAAAATATACTACCCTTAATGTGTGGATAGCATATTAGGATTTGGGGAAAAGGTCCATACCCAGTGGTGAGCAGCGGTGGGTAGATGATGATGATGATGAAAGTTTGCATGGTAATCACAGGCATATCATTCGGCATATTAGATCGCTGGCCTAAGCTACGTTTGAACACACGCCAAAAGGGGTTTTGGCAAGAATTACTACTTGATTGTAGGCGCTGTAATATACGGTTAGATACTCGATTATCTGCATAGTAGAATGTAGATGAAATAAAAGTTATTTTGCGTTGGTGAATCGAAGGAAGGATTGAGTAGAATTGACCGCATTTGCGGCAGAGATAATAGGATGGCCCAGATCCCATTAAAATATCGGGTGTCATTTTTTAATGTATTTCCTGCATCATTACTAATATTTTTCTACAGAAATCTTCTACGGGAAATCGCTGTGTTTCAAGATGGTAAGGTTACACTTTTGTTTCACGGGACTAAGAGTTGTTTGTAAAAAGAGTTTTTAATTAACCGAGCAATGTATTCCACATACGAGTATCGGGAATGCACTAGTTTAGTAAATACTTCTTTTCCATTCTATAAATACGTTAATAGTTCTGGATCCGTTGAACTTCATTGATTGCAAAATTATACATGTAGGTAGGTATATACATAGCTGACCCCGCAAACGTTGTTTTGCCAATATATTTCATATAGGGATATGAAAAATAGATAACAACTTATTCTCAGACCAACTGATTATATATATATATAAAAGTTCATGAAAATCGGCCAAGGCATTTGGGAGGAATATGCGCACTAACACGGTGACACGAGAATTTTATATAATAGAACTAGCTGACCAGGAAAACGTTGTTTTGCAGATAAATCTATGAAAAATAGATAACAACTCATTCTCAGACCTACCGAATATACAGGGCGTCCCAAAGTTATGGTACATGAAGGGAAAGTACCTTAAATATCGTAGATAGGGTATTTTGCTGAAAGACGACTTTATGTTATTTTTAAAAGTTAGTAATACTGCATTCAAAGATTTTCTAAAAATTACTTAATTAAGTGACACATGAGAATTTTATATATTAGAAGAAAGAAAGATAAAGATAAAATAAAAATAAATAATGCTGACTCTTCTGTCTCTGAGGGGTTCTGAGAATACCCTGTGCCCAGTACCTATTTGCCGGAGAGATTCTTTCTTCTGATTATGCGAGATTGGATTGGCGTTCCGGTATATCGAATAAATTTCTAGATTAATTTAAGAATTCGTTTTATAAACGCAATATAATTTTATTCTGATAAACAAAAGTGTGAGTTTGCACCTTAATATCTTTTTCAATATTTATATTAATATTAATTTCATTTTTCAGTGCTGCTTATAGCTTATATTTGAGGAGCAAGCATTCAAAAGCGGACTTGTCCACTTAGTAATTTTTTACAGGAGAGGCGAAAAACTGATTGAAGGCGACCGGAACGAAATCGCTGTTTTTAGATCTCATTTTCTATAGGATAGGACCGGATTTGAAATGAAAATATTTCGACACATCAGAGAACGAACCTCAAAAAATCCGAATCTCCAAAAAAAAAACGATTTACATGGACAAGTCCGCTTTTGAATGCTTGCTCCTCATTTATATTCATTTACTCAACATGACAATTTCCAGGGGAAGATTTCTTCGGCAGAAAATAAGAAATAAAAAGACATCCGATATTTTAATGGAATTTAGACCAACTTACAAAGTCGGACAACTTGCAAAGATACGGAAAATGTGGCTTCATCATCAACCCATTATGTCCCCACCGAGGGGCGAGGGGCAGGGTCTCTTCCCTGAGGAAGGTTTAGGCCATACTCCACCACGGGGGAGTGGATTGGTGGAGGCTTGTAAGACTCGTGGCTAGTCTTACTGTTGACAACCTGTTAGTTACATCACAAACAAGTGAGGTCATCATAGATTTCCAATATGTGATTAAAACTCGCTTACAGCCCCGTAAAATATTTTAGTAAATGTTCCGGTAAGAGCGGAAATTGCCTGTGCGCGGAATGAACGAACAACTGTACTACCAAGCCAAACTATAACAGAAAGTAATTTCACTCGGTCACAAAAGTTAGTGAAAACACTGAGAAAAAAATATATTGGAATCCAATTTCCCGATACAAAACGCGGCGGAGTCAAGTTTCATAATAAACCTAATAGCGAAGTTCCCGCCCGGAGAGAAACTAAATAACAAACGGAGCTGAAATATTCTTATTCTTTAAACACATTTTATTGGGTATCTCTTAAGAGTTGCTGCAACGTCTGAAAAGTATGACCACACAAATTTGCACTGTACTCTCCCGAAATGCAGGTGTTCTGGGTGAAGTAAAGTAAAGTAAAAATTGTTTATTGCCAAATGAATTAGGTTACATGCATGTGGATTAATAATTATTAATCTTAGTTTTCATCATCATCATCGTCCCCACCGAGGGCCACGGGTGACTTACCTGAGGAAGGTATAGGCTATACTCCACCTCAGCCATTAAACAAATGGGCCAATTAAATAAAAATAATTATAATTTTATATATTGTATAGAATCAGGCGTTACTTTACGGAAACCCATAATAGTGTTAAATGTGAAAATTACTTGGCTAAATTCCGCCAAAAATCCCACAAGCAGTTAGTTCATACACCGTCCTCCCTCCCACTTTTTCAAGCAGAAGCAAGACACGAACGCACCACTACTAACACAAAATACTTGTGTGAGAAATAATGCGACGCGTTTCGCCTCTAACACGAGGCATCCTCCTCAGTGCTTGTGGGATTTTGGTGGAATTTAGCAAAGTCATTTTCACATTTTAATGCTATTAAATTTTATTTTATTAACGCGTTTATTTAGTTAACATGCGTGCTAAAAATATTGTAGCTTTCAGTAAACCATTGCTCTAAGTAAAGATACCTCCATTATTTATTAAAGAACAAACGATGTTAAGTATCGTAGAATCGTATCGTGATCTGTCGTATGGACATATTTTTTTAAGGTAATCCAATATAAAATACACATAATTATTTCTCTTTGCTATGTCGGTTACTTTGGTTCTCTGTCGGATGACTTCGTTTCAAATTCGATCTTTCAGAGAAACCCCGAACATAGCACTTTCCATAGCACGCTGAAGTGGACCTGCCCCACCGTGAGTGTCCACGTTTCAGCACCGTATGTCATGATGGGTAGGACGCACTGATTGAAGACTTTCGTCTTCACGATTTTCGACTTCAAGAGAACCAAAGTCACCGACATAGCTCACCGAATTAGCATGCTAAAGTGGCATTGGGCCGGCCATATCACCCGAAGAACAGATAACCGTAGTGTAGGACGTCCTCAGACTCCGTGGAGCGATGACAGTTGAGAATAGCCGAGGACCGTGCTCAGTGGCGTGCAATGGGAGAGGCCTATGTCCAGCAGTGGACAAGCATAGGCCGATGATGATGATGATGATTCCTCTTCGCAGCGGTTTCCTCAACTCTATATATTTATTGAAATAAACAGATATGATATTTACATTAAAACTTGAAGATTTTTGAATTACCGTCCAATTGGATGGAGAATTTCCATTTCGACGATATTTTAAAAGTCGAACGATATTACTTACTATTTCACCTTTCGAGTTTTTGAGGAAAACTTTCCGATATTGGCCGCATTTTAATAACTTTGTTGAGAGTTGGTTCGATTATTTGATTTGGCCAGTCATCTTTTAATATAATTTTGGAGCAAACGACTTAGAATAGAAAAAGGTTTATTCACAAATTAAATTTCACAGTACAATAATACGAGCTAAAAGACAATAGTAAAATTGAAATATTTTACACAAATGAAATGTAAGGCCGTGCCTATATACGGCGCTTGTGTTACAGAAAAGGAACCTTTTTTTTCTTTATAGATTTGCAGCAAACTGAACAAGCATTTACAACCTGAACTTAACTTAGAGACTAAATAAATATATTCATAGATAATATAGTTAAATAATTCAAATCTGTAACAATAGTGAAAATTCAATATGTAGTTATGTCGATGTATAAAAGACTTACAGTCTTATTCATTAAAGTTTAGTTTTAGTTTTTTTTATGGGTTGTTGCTGAAAATCAGCGCTGCCAAGATCACTGCGCTGACTTGGTAGCATAATGCTGAGCATCTTATCTTAATATAATAATAAACTCTTTCTATTCTATTCTATTCTAAAACATGACTCCACTTGAAGACTCTTCAGAGGTAGTTTGTCTTAGTAATTTGTGGTAAAGTCTGCCCCTTTATCAAAACACATTATAAACATAAACATATATACATTGCTTCTGGCCCTACCCTAGGATACCCTGTGTCGTGGGAGCTAGAAACAGCGACGTCACAAACATGTAAACATAAACATCCAAGACCAATGGTTTTTTTTTTGTCCCCAGCCGGTATTCGAATCTGGGCTCTCTCGCATGGTAGGCAGTTTGCAGAGTTGGCTCCCCACAATTGTATTTTTCTCCAAGGGCAAGGCACTGACTTACTTCCTCACTCACTAACTCACTCACAGACAATAACGACGTTTGGTTGAAAAGGAGAGGAGAGTTTTTTATTCTCCCTTTGTGAGTTAATTCGAAGGGTCCTCAACTCGTCTCGTTAGACACGACTTTGTGTCAAAGGCAATTGGACAAGTTGTATTCTTTGAAGTTTTTAGTTTTCTTTACTTTGTGCGTGTTTTTTACATTTTTTTAGTAAAGATTTTGTAGCGAAGCGGCCTGGCGTAATCCAACAGTGTCCTCAGTTCTTACGCCCGATATTTAAATCTTCGTTCAACTAATATCAATATTAATTCTCTTTTATGTTTTTTTTTACTTAGCCAGTATTTCTTACATCGCAGTCAAGAAAACATTGTAAACACCCTATATGCATCCCACTCTGAGTGATCTTAAAAGATCACGAAGGTTAAGCTACAGTGGGCGCGTTCAGTGCATAGATGGGTGACCGTCTATGACTAACGCCAGTGGCATTTTTCCGAGCAGTTCCGTCCTTTGCAAGACACGTTAAGCAGTTCGTGCCGGCTGCCGTCGTTAGATTGCAGTCGTTAAGGCAAGTCAGAGGTCTTAGGGCGGCTTGAAAACTTCTGACAGTAAGACCAGCCACTAGTCTTTCAAGCCTCCACCAATCCGGACTTGGCCCCCGTGGTGGAGTATGGCCTATACCTTCCTCAGGGAAGAGACCCGTGCCCCTTGGTAGGGACATGATGGGTTGATGATGATGACTTTCTCTCTGAGAGAAGCCCTGTGCCCTATAGTGGTATGTGTATGGGCTGCTTACAATTTTTTCTTGACTCATCATCATCAACCCATTATATATCCACCGAGGGGCACGGGTCTCTTCCCTGAGGAAGGTATAGGCCATACTCCACCACGGGGGCCAAGTCCCGGCCAAGAGAGAAGGTATGGGTTTTAATCACTATCGCGGATTGGTGATTTCAAGCTCTGAGGTTTTAAATAGCAGAGACACGCAGGTTTTCTCACGATGTTTACCTTCACGGTTAGTGAATGGTATTGCTGCTCTAACTTCACAAATGTACATAACTTAGAAAACATACTCGTAGTCATAGGTACATGTCCGCACTGGGAATCGAACCTAGGTATCACGCTTCCGAGTTATTGTTTTACCCATTAGGCTACCAACGCTCGGAAAACATTTACGGAAATTATTTTCCATGAAATCCGATCTACTAATTCCTTGATTAAAAAAGTTTCAAAATAAAACTCTCAAATCTAGTAAATAGCCTACAATCTTCGTATGGACGTATTTCGGATTCTATTAGTGGGCACGCAGGATGTGACATAAATAACATAACATAACATTTACATGCAGGCACATACATGCACATACAGTAGGACACCCTATGTCGTGGGAACCAGAAACATTCGGTTGAAGTAACATTCTGTCACGCTCTTTTCTGAGAAATTTGACGAGACAGCACTAGTTCTTCGGAGTTAGTTTTGTTAAGAAATTATAAAAAAATGCTCTTACGTATCCTTTGCAAAACTTTTTTTGTACAACCTATCCGTCAGGCATCGTATTCCTCCTGACGCCTTTAGTTAAACGATATTTCTTCAGCAAAAGAACGATCTATTAGCACAGATGGCTTACTAGCACAGAAAAACTCCACGATGTTAAAACTATGTTGAAATAACTCATATAAGTAGATAATATCTATATTATAGTTCTATCTCTATGTTACACTATCTATAATATCTATATAACACTATATTATAGTGTGCATTGCAAACCGTGAGAGATAAAGCAAAACACTTAGCACAGCATCAAAGTATCTACATATATTAATAATTTCGGTCCGGTCTACGGTAGACTCGAACGAAATGCACACCAAATTGAAGAGCGCAATAGTCGATCCGAGTCTACAACTTATAGACGGGAAATTCGGTTTATCGAATATTTTCAATGTAAAAATGTTTTTTCTATACTATAATGGCGGTTTACTAATGTATTGCCAAAAATCGTTTCCCAAAGTATTACTTCCCAAACTATTTTCCGCAAATTATCACTTGGCAAAAAAACATTTCTCAAAACAACTTAAAGCAAATAAACAGTTAGCAAAAGTTATTATGGCAAGTTATTGTTTACCAAATAAATACTTGGTCAAAATTCATTTTACCAAGCATTATTCAGTCAAAAGTATCGTTTGGCAAAAAGTACCTTTCCATACAATACCGAATACGCTGCCGGCAATGTGTGTAAATGACACAACAAAGTCGAGTCTGTTTTCGATCTTACATAGAGAACCTAACGCTCCGACGCGCGTAGCGAAGCGGAGCGCGTCGTCGCACCTATATTTCTGTTGCCACGTATTCTTTACATCGCCGACCCCCCGTTCAATAATAATTAGTACTAATCGTCAACTATATTTATGCCAAATAATAATTTGACCAAATGAATAAAAGCCAAAATAAAACGTTAGCATAATAAACGTTTGTCTTAATAAAACTTGACGCAGTAAAATTATGCGAAATGATAATTTGACCAAATGAATAAAATGCGAAATGAAAACTTGCTAAAGTTTCATTTGGGAAATGAAACTGATGCCATAAGTTTATTGGGAAGTAAAATTTGGCGAAAAATACTTTGGCTAAACGGCGGTATCCCTATAATGGCGTTGGGAAGTAAACATGTCAATGTTACCAATGTTGCGTTGGTGTCACGTCATCACGTGTCACAGGTCCATTGTGAATTCTAAGCTCTAATTTGTTGAAATTGAATGCTGAACAAAAATATGTGGTCGATACAATTTGGAATATCATTATGAGACTATACATTCTAGCCGAGCGAAGCCGGGTTTTCATCTAGTATAAAATAAATGACTTAACAGCTAACCAGAAGTTAACTAAATAACATTATAGCAAAGGTAAGCTTATCCTGGTTCCAAACTAGGATACCCTATAGCCAAGCCCAATATTAACTTATCGCCCTGCGCCTTCGCTGACGACGCCATTGAAGGACCGGATATGCGGCCATTTTTGCCGCTCACAGCCGGTCCGCCGACTGAACAAGTGACGCTTCTGGCACGAGAATGCCTGACAAACAGATAACACATTTCTGTTTGAAAACAAATCATCATCTTCATCATCATTCAGCCACAAGAAGTCCACTGCTGGACATAGGCCTCCTCCATAGATTTCCAAAAATACCAGTTGGAAGCGGCTTGCATCCAGCGTCTTCCTGCAACTTGGATGAGATCGTCTGTCCATCTTGTGACTGGTTGTCCTACGCAAAACAAATGCCTGATGACAAAGAATTTCAGTCAGGCATTTTTTCTTACATTAGAAATTCCATAGAAGGATCGTATCTTTCGTGAAAAGAATAAGCATATGTACAAAGTTCACCGGGCTTTTTTAAAACTGTACGGATTCCAGCTTCGGATGTTATCATTCTGTGCCTTGGCTGACGACGCCATTACAGAACTGGAAACGCGGCCATTTTTCCGCAGCTCACATCCGGTCTGCCGACTGAACCAGTGACGCTTCTGGCACGGGAAGGATCGCCCATTGCTGTCGTGGCAACTTTTTTGTTAGGTCAGATCTCGTATGAGGATCGAGTCTTTTGTAGCCTTGTTATTGTTACAAACTTTGGGCAGGCCTTCGACTTACAAAGTATGTCTGTAAATAGGGTCACCATTCACAAAACTGGAAAGGCTTTCCTTTCCGAAAATTCCGGACGCTTAAAAGAGGCCAGTATGCAGGGTGTCCCAAAACTCGACGTCAATAATCAATAATAAATCGATTTATTAAATATTTTTCTGATAACCAATATGACTTGCCTTTTCACCCGATTCTGGCTTGACGTCGAGTTTTGGGACACCCTGTATAACATTTAAATGAATGCATGAACGAATAACCATTTATTGCCAAGAACAAAGTTGTTTTACACTTAATAATAAAGTCTACCCGTAGCTCAGAGACAGCGGGCACGGAATAGGTGCATACATGCAAATTTTTATGTTAAATTCAAAAATCTGACAAAGTCCGAATTAAAGTCCAAAAGCACGGTCACTTTTCAAAAATGGTTAGTTACCTTTAAATCTTACATTTTACGTACTTGCAAACCAACAACATAACTCTCTTTTCTTCTTTCTAAAATTTTACGTAAAGTTAAAGTTAACACGAAAAGAAAAGTAACAAGTTGTACTTATTTCAGCTGCACATGAATGCACTATAGGCGCAATTCATTTAATTTTCTTAAGGAATTTGAACTATTCCACACAACGCATTGTGATATGAACTCGTAATTGGACGACCGTTGTGGCGCAGCGGTTAGAGCATCTGCCTAATATGCAAGAGGTTGCTGGTTCGAATCCTGGCTGGGGACAAAAAAAACCCAGGTCTTGGATGTTTACGTGTCATGTTTGTGATGTCGCTGTTTTTGGTTCCTACGACACAGGGTATCAGGATATCACACTAGTGTGAGGCCAGAAGCAATGTAAATGCCTGTATGTAAATGTTTATCTTAATTACTGACATTATTTCGACTTTAAATATTAGAAATACTTAATATGACACGACGTGACATGACAATGACGTGACATGCTAAGGAAACGTGATTGAAAAGTCAGTTTATAACAGGGACGTTAAGGGCTTCTTCACACGTAGCACAACCAACCACGCAACGACAAAATGCGGTCAAGCAGTGGTTACGTGTGAATAGTGTCGGTGCAGCTTTTTGTAGTTGCGTTGTGGTACCGACAAAATGTCGATGTGGTTGCGTTGTCGCCAGTAGTTGTGTTTTGGTACTGACAAAATGTTGATGTGGTTGCGTTGTCGCCAGTAATTGCGATGCGGTTACGTCGTGTGCAGACACAGCACCTACGATTCCGGCATTAATAGGTTGCGATGTGGTTGAGATGTGGTCGCGATGTGGCCGTTATGACATATACGGTCGAGATCGACTGCAAAATGTGGTTCGTGTGAATAGTCCTAGATTAATTTTCAATACAAAATATACGCCCGACCACGTGGTGTGGTTGTGGTTGTGTTACGTGTGAAAAGGCCCTAAGATGTAGAATTTTTAGTGGGCTAATCGGCTCTCCATAACAATAGTTTATAATTGTCCCTTTCGAGGTCATAACGCAATTGCGTCAAATTTGTCCGTTGCATTAACAGAGATCCACAGAGGATGCTGTAGTACACCTAACAGACAATGTTGCTCAAGCTTTAGACAAAGGGGATAAGTGTATCGGAGTCTTCTTAGACCTTAAAAAAGCCTTCGACACCGTTTCAATACCTATTTTACTAAAGAAACTTGAAGCTCTTGGTATAACTGGACTGCCCTTAGAGTGGTTCACAAACTACTTGTCCGCCAGAAAGCAAAGTGTGAAGCTTGAACGCGCGCACAGCAATAGTGAATGCACCTCCTATGGAATCCCACAGGGCAGTGTTCTGGGGCCGACGCTCTTTCTGGCCTACATAAATGATTTGTGTGAGCTAGAAGAAGCGTCGGCCAAAATCACGTCATTTGCAGATGACACTGCGCTGCTGTTCCGAGGTAAAACTTGGGTAGAAGCCAAAATTAATGCTGAGAAAGGCCTGGCTAGTGTTGCGAAATGGTTGCAATGCAATCTACTCACACTCAACACGTCAAAGACAAAGTTTATGTGCTTCCACGTGACGGCAAGAACTAGACCTACCAATTTCACTCTTAAAATTCACACCTGCAACATGTTACACCTCAACCAAGTATGTGACTGTGAACATATACAACAAACTCAAAGTATTCGCTATCTAGGAGTTGAAGTTGACGAAAACCTTAACTGGAAGAATCACATAAGGGGACTAATTCCAAGAGTAAGAAAACTATTATACATATTTAAAAAGTTGCGAGCTATAGCTAATCCTTCACTTATGAAATCCGTTTACTATGCTTTATGCCAAAGTATAATCAGTTACTGTATAATTGCTTGGGGTGGAACAGCAAAATCATCTATAATAAAACTCGAACGAGTCCAACGGGCTTCCCTAAAAGTTCTTTTTAGTAAACCTTTCCGTTTTCCAACTTACAAACTCTACCAAGAGACCAAAGTCCTTACTGTCAGGCAGTTATTTATTCGCACAATACTTCTAAAATTTCACAAAACTTCTATGCATACCAGTCTAGTCCCTACGAGACCAAATCGTTTCACAAACTGGAAGACTCCAAAAATTAAAACCACTTTTGCATCGCGCTTCTACTTCTACATGAGTCCATCACTATATACGAAAATAAACAAAGACCTAAATATTGTTAATTACACCTCTTCAAAATGCAAAAAAACCCTAGAAAATTGGCTACTCTTAAAAAACTATGAAGAGACTGAATTTATATTAAAACCTTTAATTTAGTTAGTTAATACTAACAGGGTGAATAATAGAATAATTATAGACTTTTAGTGAATAATAATAATAATAAAAAAAAACAATTGAAAATACATTTCTACAATTAAGGGAAAAGATATATAAGGTAATAAATGCACACAACAATAAATACTCACGAATACCGCTAATATAAGATATACAAATACAAACAAATATATATATAATCAATCCCACCCCAATACCCAACTCAATATAATATTATAACTTTCATTTCTCACCCTGCAAACATAAAGCAAGTAATAAAGTGAAGTAATAATTGTATAGTGCCAAATTAATATTATTACATATTCACTTTATATTATTAACCACTATAAATAACACAAAGCAACACTAAAACACAAAAAATACAAAAATTAACCTAAATTACATAAATAATATATTATCCCAATACCCAACGGACAATACTAAAATCATGACCCTGTACACACGGCAACTTTAAAATTTTCACCCCATATAAACCACACGTAAAACGGTGCCGTTCCGTTCCGTTATGTCTAAAATATACTTATAGGTAATATAAATATGATCTTATACATTCACACACATTCACTTATGCTTACACAACACACCTTACAAAAATAAGTCAATAAAAATCTATAGTTCATTAATCACACGTAATATCTAGAATGCTTACGTTTACTATGCACTTCACGCACACCACACCACACCTGTCTCATCATCACCTATCCGAACGTACTCTCGCGCACGATGGCTGCCTCACTACACCGAAATGATAGGTGATAGCAGATGCACAGCGCGTGTCTCTCTGGTGATCCCGAGCGCCCACACATGCCGTGGACGGTCGGGTGCCCAGAGGGCCAGGCGATTCGGGTTCTGCTAGCGTGATAACCCTACCAATTCTTTTTAAGTTACCCTCTCACTCGAAATCTACGCTCAGCTAACTTGTAAACCCTGCTAACCTTGCCGAGATATTTCTCCGCAAATACATTCTTGCCTAAAAACCCTACATTGTGAACCATACAAAACCTATGCTGTGGTTTAAAACTATTGTATAATGTTTATTATGTACGTTGTGAGAACAATCGATTGTGCTATGTATAAAACAAAAAAACTACTGTGTCGTGCTACTTTTCTTTTTTCTTTTTTTTAATTGATTTTAACACTGTGTTGTGCTTAAACAAACTGGTAAGCTTAAACGTAACTTAATTAGATATAAGTAAACTGCAATTATGCATAATGTATGTACAAGCAAATACGAAAGTGCCTGGCTACCCATAGCACAGGGTATCCTAGTTTGGGAGCCAGGACAAATTCTGTAACACTTTTAGTACAAAATAAATATTTTTCATTTCATTTTCATTTCATTTTCATTTCATTTTCATTTCATTTTCATTTCATTTTCATTTCATTTTCATTTCATTTTCATTTCATTTTCATTTCATTTTCATTTCATTTTCATTTCATTTTCATTTCATTTTCATTTCATTTTCATTTCATTTTCATTTCATTTTCATTTCATTTTCATTTCATTTTCATTTCATTTTCATTTCATTTCATTTCATTAAAGCCCGTTTTTTAATTCGATGCAAAAAAAATGACGCGGTGTTACCGTTATAAAATATATAGGTTTACTCGGTAGATTTTTTTTAGCGTGAATAGTAAACACGTGTGACCATAATCCTTATGACATCAAAGACATTAAAGTTTAATTCCTCATAAGAGCAATGTCTAAAAAAAACACCTACGTAGCACAAACAATTTTTACTTGGAAATAAAATGGGGTAATTTGGTTTTCCCATATTGTTGTAAGTAGCGCTACAATTTCTATAACCACAAACGAACAAAGACCATACGAGATTATAAGCGCGGCGGCAAGCTTAAAATATCACTGTAACATAACGTTAATAGCACAATAATCTTGAACGTTACCCCGTAACTTTGTAAACCCGTTAAAACTTCGCCCCTAAGTGGAACAAAGAACTTTGTATTGCTTTGTCTAGCGCTAACTATTCAAAGTTTCGCCATAAATTTAAATATGAATATGTCGCTTAAGAAGACTAGAGGCAATGCCCCGCGACGCGAGTGGGCGCGAGAAATTGTTATCGTGCTTTGTATTTTTCCTGTGAGCTCAAATTGTACTTTTCCCTTATTATTCTATATGCTGGGCAACGTCTTAGATTTTGTGTTTTATTACAACTTATGACACTGGGGTACCTACCCAGAGTACTTGATTTGTACCAATGACCTCAGTGTGGATGAATTTCCATAATGGTACTGACACATGCTCTTTAGTAGCACGAAAGTATGCTTATATTGAGCAAGTGCTTTACTCCCAATCTTTTCTGTATGTAGGCACATAGACATTCAACAAACAGAATGTAAATTCTTTACGTTGAAATAAGTATATGATTTCTTAAGACAGTAACACTGAAACAACAATGCAGTCTTAGGTTATTAAACCTCAAAAAAAGGAAGACGGATAGATTAAAACATCGAATACAGAAAAGATTGGCAGTAAAGCACTTGCTCAATAAAAGCATGCTTTCGTGCTACTAATGAGCACGTGTGTCAGTACCATAATATGTTTGTATTGTTTGTAATGGTTAATCCTAGTTTGGGACCAGGACAATTGCTTGTATTACCTGAAAGTACCTAACTTTTTTTTATAGAGGTACGTCTATCGTGCCCATTTCAAGACACTTTCCAACGTGCACCACTTTCTGGAACGTGGCTGAACCGCTGTACCTGTAGAATTTTTGGTGGGCCGATCCTTGGATTGTTCTTAAAAGGTCATAACGCAATTAATTACGTAGAATTTTAAAACAAACAAAATTCAATTTAAATGTGACATTTAAAGGTGCTTTTATTCCGCGCCACGCGCCCGTTAGAACAGTCTAGGCTCGGCGCGGCTCGGAACGGCTCGGCAAAGTTCGGCCGTGCCGTGTATCGAGTATGCTTGCGTTCGTATTTAGCCAAGCCGCATCTACACGGATAGCGCGGCTCGCGTGAGATCGTGGTAGGCCACCCAGTCTAATCGCACCTTAAAAAGTGGCGCTAACCGGCATTGCGTTCGAAACAAAACAGCTATAAATACAGGACCTAATCAACGCGTTTTGACGTTACGTCGAAAAAAAAAAAGTAGTACAAAATCAAAAACTTTGAAAAATATTTTGCTACGACCGTAGAATGATGGAGTTCATATTATTATTAAAGCACTCTGCAAATGCCATTTTTATCTAGCCTCTATTAATATCATTGAAAGATTTTACAGATACTTTTTGCAAATTGGATCCTGAGGGTTACCTACCATGTAGGTACAGTTTTGAAAAGGTTGTTAGTGGAGCGTTATTGAAACAGCGTCTATGGAGTAACGTTGTGATAAGTTTCCGTCGAGAAGAGAGCGTGTTACATACTTATATGAATATTAAGGTATGGGTGAAGTGTCACCACACTATAAAATCAGGATTTTTTTCTTCGGTGGTGCTAGTCAAAGGCCAAGGCCTTAGGGTGGCTTGAAAACTTCTGACAGTAAGACCAGCCACTAGTCTTACACGCCGCCACCAATCCGGACTAAGCCCCCGTGGTGGAGTATGGCCTATACCTTCCTCAGGGAAGAGACCCGTGCCCCTCGCTGGGGTCATAATAGGCAGATAATTCACAAAGTGCGAGACAGCCAATTCTGTATTTATTCCAAAGCGCCTGGCAGATTGTTTTCGGAACCTTAAGCCCACGATTATGAACTTGAGATCACTCTCAGCAGGGCTTAGGATGATACAGTACCGTGTCTGTTATTTTAGGAACCCTTGCCCGGTGTCTAACGGGATCAACGAGACGGGCATGTTGTTGACTCCACTCAAGGGATTTCGTTAAGTAGTGCTCGCACAAAAGCAGACTATTAATTTTTTACTGATATTTACCATGGCCAATTGTTCTCTTCAATCATCATCAACACATTATGTCCCCACCCATTATACACGGGTCTCTTCCCTGAGGAAAGTATTGGTCATACGGGAGCCTAGTCCGGGTCGGTGGAGGCTTGTAAGACTAGTGGGGTCTTACTGTCAGAAGTTTACAAGCCGTCCTAAGGCCTCTGACGTGGCTTAACGACTGCCATCTATCGACGGCAGCCGGCACCAACTGCTTGACGTGCCTTGCGAAGCACGGAACCGCTGGGAAATATGCCACTACGTTGCTTTACCTTCGTTCTCTTTAAATGTCTTAACGAAACCGATTTGGAGGAAAGGTGGTCAGAATGGAGCTTTTTTGGCTGACTTTTTCTGCACAACTGAACCCAAAGTCAACGTTAATGTCAGATTACAAAGCTTTTGTAGAAGTAGAAAATATTTATAAAAACATATGGCTAAACTCAGACTAAACAGAAAGAAGTGCCCTCTTTACCATCCGACATTTTTCTATCTTTTATTTATTTTTTGACCGGTTGGCAGCCCACGATAATTATTGCTGGAAGGACGAAGCGGTAGGTACTACAAACTTATAGAAAAACCTTAAAACTGATAAAAATAATTAGTTACAAACTAGATTGCAGCTTTAAATCTAATTTTTATTTTTGGTACAAAATATTTGACAAGATAACCAAAAAGAACAAATCCACATTTTCTCTGGCCCGCGTGGTGGATGGAGTATGGCATATATCTTCCTCATGGAAGGGACCCGTGCCCTTCAGTGGGGACATAATGGGTTGAGGATGATGCCAAATAATCGCAACATTTCATACAACAAATGAATCAAATTATATAAAAAAATTAGTAGCTCATGTCACCAGGACTCGTAACCATAGAAAATCATAGCCCATAGCATTTTTTATTCATTTAATCAAAATAATTGAGCAATAACATAAGTCGTTTTAATCGACATTAAGCTCCCAAATTACTCGTTACGGGTGCATTCTCATTAAACAACCACATATTCCACTGTAAGCCCACTGTATCTCTCAAATACCATAACACGATCATTCCAGCCAGCACCGAGCAACAGAGCGTTCTGTATTAGCATAGTAATTAGCGATTCCACCATTACTATGCAAAAAGCTACCGCTCAAACACTTGTGCCCATCAAATATTAAATACTGCCGGAGGGCAGGATTTATACGTGGCATTTGACGCTTGGAATTTTTAAACATAATTTTTTGTTCAATTGTAAAACTGAAACTCGCGTGGTTTATTTATACCTTAAAAATAGACAAATGATCTGGCCCCGATTCTGTTAGAGCATTATAGTTCAACTAGCTGTGCCCCGCGGTGTTACCCGCGGTTCATCGATTTTCCCGTAGGAATAAGATATATCCCCGCGGTAAAACGTAGCCTATGTTTTAATCCAGGGTATCGGCTAACTCCATACCAAATTTTATTAAAATCCGTCCAGCCGTTTCAGCGCTAAAGACTGACAAACATATAAACACACACACAAACTTTCACGTTTATAATATTAGTGTGATGACGCTTGGAATTTTTAAACATAATTTTTTGTTCAATTGTAAAACTGAAACTCGCGTGGTTTATTTATACCTTAAAAATAGTCAAATGATCTGGCCCCGATTCTGTTAGAGCATTATAGTTCAACTAGCTGTGCCCCGCGGTGTTACCCGCGGTTCATCGATTTTCCCGTAGAAATAAGATATTTCCCCGCGGTAAAACGTAGCCTATGTTTTAATCCAGGGTATCGGCTAACTCCATACCAAATTTTATTAAAATCCGTCCAGCCGTTTCAGCGCTACAGACTGACAAACATATAAACACACACACAAACTTTCACGTTTATAATATTAGTGTGATGACGCTTGGAATTTTTAAACCTAATTTTTTGTTTAATTGTAAAACTGAAACTCGCGTGGTTTATTTATACCTTAAAAATAGTCAAATGATCTGGCCCCGATTCTGTTAGAGCATTATAGTTCAACTAGCTGTGCCCCGCGGTGTTACCCGCGGTTCATCGATTTTCCCGTAGGAATAAGATATTTCCCCGCGGTAAAACGTAGCCTATGTTTAATCCAGGGTATCGGCTAACTCCATACCAAATTTTATTAAAATCCGTCCAGCCGTTTCAGCGCTAAAGACTGACAAACATATAAACACACACAAACTTTCACGTTTATAATATTAGTGTGATTACAGTTACAAGGTTGTGTCACGTGATATGTTTTTGAATTCCATTGACGCCTAGTATTGGTACGCGTGCTTGCGTTGGATTCAAGCGGCAATGAAACTGAATCGCCATCTTTAAGCAGTTGTCATTGTACTATAATGTATTAGCAGGATCTGAGCCCTGATGACTCGGTTACAATGGCAGGGAGTCGCTGAAAACGGGCGGGCAGCACAAGACCGGGATACTTGGAAAATCATGAAGGAGGCCGGAGGCTGATGATGATCACGATGATGATACGTATAATAGGGTATGTGAGAATATTAGGTATCTAGGGTTAAGTGCTTTAGGGTGTGATACTAGCCTCATCAAAGAAAAATGTACATAATATCTTTTTTACAGATCGTATTTGCAAAAACTGTCTGCACAATCTTTCAATAATATTTAAATAATTAATTTTAGGCTCCACGACCGAGAACGGCACTCGGAATAGATAGCTATTCTAGTCAGAATTCAGAAATTAATTTCAACGTAAATAATTTACACTCTGTCAATGTGCTTTCAACTATGCAACGACAATGCCAATACTTGACGAATGGCAATAGGTAATTAACGAAAGAACAAAGATTTACTCTTTCCGAGTCTGTGCTACATTAAATAAGAAATAATTACAGTAAATATTAGAATATGCTTTGACTTCTAGCTAACGTGGCTACGCAGAATAATTTGAAATTATTCTGGTACTTTTGCTTCATTTTTGCTTCGTTTCTAAATAAGCCTTTGTATCTATTGTAATTAGGTCCATATTTTCTGAGAGTATAGAGAGAGAAGGCTTGTGTCCTGACAGTGGGATGTATGTATGTTTTTCCTTCTTTTTTTCTTTCTAGTATTAGGTATAGTATCCGTTTATCTCCTACTAATGTATTTTTTTATTATGCATGTTTATTCTATCGTATTTATAGTCATATTTATGTATCTATCGTTTATTTATCTGTATTAGGTATAGAAATATCTTGTTTTATCTTTGTCTATTTGCACCGAATACCCGTCATTTTTCTTCCCTTTTTCCCCCTCAATGGTTGTCTGGAATAAATTACTTTTAGTACTAAGACCGCCAATTGTACTGTACTAATATTATTGACAACTCTCATGTGTAATTCCTGTGTACACACAATAATGAATATTCTTTTTAGTATCTATCTATGGGCCGATACTTAAGTAACGTTCTGTCACGTTCTTTTGTGAGAACTTCGAGGAGACAGCACTACAGTTCAGTATTTACTTAGTGAACATTCTCAACTCAGAAACCGGCTCTATGTAGGCTACTTAAAAAACTAATTTATTTTTGTAGCACTTTTTCTAAGCTTAGCACTTTACACCCTCTAGCGTTTACAAATACGAGCGTTAATCTATTAAAAATACAACAAATCCCTGACGTATATTTCGGTACGTGATTTTCGCATTAATTAGTTGGGCTAATCACTGAAAAAAGTCGCCTGGTGCCACAGAAATTTAAGCTTTAAATCCAACTTTGTAAGGCCTACGCGTCGTGTAATATTTGAGGCTTGCTTAGTCTAATTATTTTGGCTTGTTAAATGGATCGTTACAATGTCGTTTGATTTTAATTTAATAAGGATTTAGCGAAGATTTAGTTAAGAAGTTATAGGCTAACATGGCAAACAAAGTTTGCCGGGCCATCTAGGTACCATATTCAAAAAAATTCATTGCGATCGTTCGTAAATTAAGACCAAACTACACTCGAGAGCAAAAGTTTCGGGTCACTAGCATTTACTTCAATATCTTGAAAACGAATAAAGCTATCGTATTGAAGTAAATTGAGCCTTATAGACAATTTAATAATCCTTCATTACACGTATAAAAACTTTTTGGTTGGCGGGAAGTAATGGCATTAAAAAAGTTATAAACATAATGATCTCTTTTTTTCAAATCAGAACTTCTAATTTTCGCAACTGTTTTTGCTTTTGTTTTTGTTCTGTCATAAAATGTATTTATAAGAAGTCTTCCAGGTATCCAATAGTCATTATTAAAGTAGTAATTATGTCACTCACACCTGAGGAATGTACGAGAATCCTCACGATCCTGGAAAATGGGAGCAGTCAGCGAGAAACAGCAAGAATAGTGGGTGTATCGTTGTCTACAGTTCAGCGTGTTCGCCAGTGGTTTCTAGAAACTGGTTCGAACCTACGCAGACCAACAACAGGCAGACCCAGGTGTACGACGGCACGGGAAGATCGATATCTAGTCAATTCTATGCTGCGAAATCGGTTTCTTACGGGAACAGCACTGACTCATCATTTTTTAGGGCTTGGTAGAAGCAACCCTTCTGCTTGGACTGTAAGACGGCGACATACTGAAGGTAATTTGAAACCATTTAGACCCGCAAATGGTCCGAAACTCGAGAGGCACCATCGTACAGCAAGACGAATTTATGCACGCGAACACTCGCATTGGACGATTGAAAATTGGTCAAATGTCGTGTTCTCGGACGAATCAAAATTTATGCTGTATACACACGACGGAAGGGCAAAGGTGTACAGAAGACCAGGAGAAAGATTTATGCAAGCCTGTATTGAAGAAAAGGTGGCATACGGTGGTGGCTCGGTTCTCGTGTGGGCTGGAATTTCTGCGGAAACCCGAACAGAGCTTGTACTGATCGAAAACGGTACTCTCAATGGCGTAAGATACGTGGATGAAATCCTCAACCCGATCGAGCACGCCTGGGACGAGCTCGGACGACGTGTAAGACAACGAGATCCTCCTTTAATTACGCTTCGTGACTTGAAACATGCATTGGTAGAGGAATGGGAGAACATTCCCCAACAGTGTTTCAGAAACTTGGTGTACAGCATGCCGAATCGCATTGCAGCAGTCCAGACAGCACGTGGGGGTAATACCAAGTACTAAACTGTGTTAAAACTACTTGTAAATATAAAAAGTTCAATATTTTCAGTTTTGGTTTTGCAAGCAAAATGACGCCATTTTTAATTTGTCGTTTTAAACACAATAAAATAAATGGTCAGTAGTAAATGTAATGCATTTTATTTGAGTAACATTAAATTGTCTATAAGGCTCAATTTACTTCAATACGATAGCTTTATTCGTTTTCAAGATATTGAAGTAAATGCTAGTGACCCGAAACTTTTGCTCTTCAGTGTATATCAATATGAAAATTGCCTAATGAGAAGCCCTCTTAAGAGTTTCGACTCAGTCGGTATTATTTACCTATTGGATTCCAAGTGGGATCGAACGCGCAGAATGGTTGCTTCATGATATTCATACACAAGAAGTACAAGTAGGATAGACATGCACCTTGTTCGAGACATAGATTATTTTGCCATACTTTTATTGTGGGGACATTCTGATGATGACACTATTGTAAAGAAAATTCGAGCTTTACCTTTCCCGCACGCGGTTTGTTTGATCTTATTATATAGGTATGTACTATGTAGTCTAAAAATAGTAAACCCGTTTTTAATTTATCATCAGCCCCTATACAGGGTGTCCCAAAAAATAGTGTCAAGCGGAAGTCCAGAGATAAAGTACCCCTAGGGGTACCTGAATCACCCCCATGTATGTTCCGCGATTATTTGTAGTTTTCGCGTTATAATTTTTTTTCATATTTTTGTCCCACCTTGACCTACAAGACATTACAAGGCCACAGGTCCATAAATGTATTGCCACAGTACATAAATTTATTAAGATACATATTTTCAAAATAGATGTAAATGTGCCTTGCAGACACAAACTCAATTGTGGGTCAATCTGATACAATAGCGCCATAAAAAATTAAGAATCGCAAAGTTAGTTAAAATTTATAAATTGTTAAAATGTTCGATGACTCGAAAACTACAAAAAAATGAGCAACATATTTTATGTCAGGGTGATTCGGGTACTCCTAGGGGTGCTCTTAATCGAGACTTCCGCTTGACACTATTTTTTGGGACACCCTGTATATACAGTCCACTAACCTACAAGTGTATGCTCACACCTTATTTATTTTCATAGCGGTTTTGGAGAATCCCTGTTAGGTAAAACTCTGAGATATAGAACAGTATAAACATTGAGAAGGAAGTAAGGTTGTAAGTGCATCCCATCTTCTGGTGTTTCATTCCAAGATGCAATCGACAGTACGTCAATCTTCGCATTTCAGTTGCAAAGTCGTCCGTAATGCAATGCAGTAGAGTGCATGGGTATATAGGATGATGTGCTGTCGACTGTACACGGCCGGCTAATAAGGCTTTAAGTAATGAGATTAATAACGTATATCATCGGTCGATTAACGCACGTTGGTGTTAGGTAACAGCTAATAGGCTGGATCGTGGTTGGATTATCACATGAACGCTTATTATAAATAGTACGTGAATAACCTAGTCTTTGTTAACGTCAAAAACAACAGCTACATTAAATATTTACAGGCTATAAAATTGTCAGAACATCCAAGTATGTTTTTAAAATAGATAGATAGAGATATACATAGGTAGAGATATTATACATAAAAAAGGAAATCACACAGGTATTCCTTAATGTAAGAGTACAGACGGCGGCCTTATCACTAAAGTAATATCTTCCAGACAACCTTTGGACGGACTGGAGCAAAATATTGGAGAAGGACGCAGATGTACAAAATAAGAAAAATAATAATTACTGATTTATATGAATTTTATCATGATATATATATTTATATACTTTTAGCGCATGTGAAATAATTAAAATAAAAAATTGTGTAATCATTAACATTCATATTTAATTTTATTACATACATTTTAATTTTAGTAATTAATTTTTTTTTATATAATTTAGAAAATCAGAGAACTTACATATTAACGTTGCACCCTCATTCAACATTCTATTAAATTCTATTAAAAACTTATAACCCAAATACAACTTTTTATTGAGATAATTTTGAAAATCACAGAACTTTCATACTAACTTTGCACCCCCCTTTTACCCCTTTAGGGGATGATTTTTGGAAAAATATTTTACACATATTTCATGAATTTCAATGAAGAACTTGCATATTCAATTTTATTCTAATAACTTCAAAAACGACACAGTTTCGTACTTACTTTGGCCGCCCGTTTTACTCCCTTAGGGGGTGAATTTTCAAAAATCCTTTCTTAGTGTTACTCCTTTCTCCCCTACGTTATAAAAGAAATCCCTGTGCAAAGTTTCAAGTCTCTAACTCTTATAGTTTAGGCCCTGCGTTGATATGTCAGTCAGTCAGTCAGCTTCTCCTTTTATACCGGGTGTCCCAAAACTCGACGTCAACCCGAAGCCGGGTGAAAAGGCAAGTCAAGCTGGTTGTCAGAAAAATATAAAAAAAAACTTAGTTGTATGATTTCAAAATTATAGGCATTTTTTTAAAAATCGCAAAATTACACACCCTGTGACAGTCTTTTTACTCCTGTTGCCACAAATCTTTACTTTTTCCAATTATTTTTTTGCTGTGTAACCCTGAAAAATGCTTCTCTAAACTGTAATCAAAATTTTGAAACCAGCTGCTCTAGCTTGCATAAAAAATAGGACTTATTTCCTAGAAAAACTTTCAAAATAAAAAATTGCCTAGTTTTAACTGACTGTATTGAAAAAAAAATCATACAACTTAGATTTTTTTTTATATTTTTCTGACAACCAGCTTGACTTGCCTTTTCACCCGGCTCCGGGTTGATGTCGAGTTTTGGGACACCCGGTATATACAATACTAGCTGTTGCCCGCGACTACGTCCGCGTGGGCTTTAGTTGAGTAAAGTGTTTGCAAATAAGATAGGGATACTTTTAGCGCATGCGAAAGAGATTTCATACTAACTTCGCAACCCCCTCTTACCCCCTTAAGGGATGATTTTCGAAAAACTACTTTACACGTCTTTCATGACTTTCAATGAAGGACCTTCATGCTGAATTTCATTCGAATAACTTCAAAAATGGCTAAGTTTCATACCAACTTTGCACCCCCTTCTACCCCCTTAACAAACGATTTTCAAAAAACTATTTTATATGTGTTTCAAGACATTCCTTGAAGGACCTTTATTCCGAATTACACACGAATAACTTCATAAACGGCCAAGTTTCATACTAACTTTGCACCCCCTTTTAACTCCCTAAGGGATGATTTTCGAAAAACTATTAATATTAAATTTAATCAGAGGATAAATGTGTCTAGTGTTCAACACATCCAAGATATTATTTTGTAGGTTTGATTTGTATTAGCTTTAAGGTGATTTGAGAAAAGATGGTCAGAGTGGAGTTTTTTTTCGCTGCCTTTTTCTCCACTACAGACGGCCCCAAGGCAGCGGCTAACATTATACATAACTGTATGTACATTGACATTCAACAAGCAGAATGTAAATTCTTTACGTTGAAATAAATTTTTGAATTTGAATTTGAATTTGACATGTGTTTCATGACTTTCAATGAAGGACCTTCATATTGAATCTCATTCGAATAACTTAAAAAACGGCAAAGTTTCATACTAAGTTTGCACCCCCCTTTTCCCCAACTAAGGGATGATTTTCAAAAAACTATTTTACACGTGTTTCATAATTTAAAATGAAGAACCCTCGTACCAAATTTCATTTAAATAACTTCAAAAACGGCAAAGTTTCATACTAACTTTTAACCCCCATTTTACCCCCTTAGGGGATGAATTTTCAAAAATCCTTTCTTAGTACTCCCCTACGTTACAAAAGGAACCCCTTTGCAAAATTTCAAGTTTCTAACCCTTATAGTTTAGGCCCTGCGTTGATATGTCAGTCAGTCAGTCAGTCAGTCAGTCAGTCAGTCAGTCAGTCAGCTTCTCCTTTTATATCTATCTATATGTATAAAAATGAATCCCTATTTCCCTTGGTCACGGCATCACGCCTGAACGGCTGGACCGATTTCGCTAATTCTTTTTTTGTTCTGTTCGTTATTATCAGGAGAAGGTTCTTATGAAAGAAAAAAATAAGGAAAATGCGCGGAAAATTAGAAAATTTAAAATTACTTAATCACCATATAAAATCATTAAACTTTTTTAATGTAACCTTAAGACATTTGACATAAAATTGACTGAATGCGTGCTGCAAATATAGTCAAAGAGGATGAAAAAAAAAAGACGTTTAAAACGGATTCTTCTGTCAATCTTATTTTATTGGTAAACAATATAATAAAATCAAAAATCTGCTCATTTATGGCGTCTATGGCGGAACAAAGTTCGCGGGGTCAGCTAGTATACTCGTATATATAAAAGAAAGTCGTGTTAGTTACACTATTTATAACTCAAGAACGGCTGAACGGATTTGGCTGAAAATTGGTGGGGAGGTAGCTTAGAACCAGGAAAAGGACATAGGATACTACATTTATCACGTTTAAAATTTAAATAAAATAAAAACATTTTCCCATACAAAAGTTCGTAGGTTTCGTACTTGACAGTGTATTTGATGTGCAATTTCGGGTTCGGCAGACTCGAACGAAATGCACACCAAATTAAAGCGCGTAAAAAAATAGGCGATCCGAGTTGACAACTTACAGGCGGAAAATTCGTATTTCGGTGCATTTTCAATATAAACATTATTAAATTAAATTATGTCGTTGCGAAGTAAACATACATGTCAATGTCACTATTGGTGTTATTGTGAACTGTAAGGACTAATTTGTTAACTCCATGGTGTGTGAGATAGTGTAGCATCCAAGAAGGCTAATAAGCTGTGTAATCTGTGGTGTTTTTCATTGGCGGGAATTGACTTTTGGAACGGTCTGAGAAATAATTGAAAAGGAAATCAGATCATCACCATGATCATTATTTAGCCACAAGAAGTCCACTGTTGGACATAGGCCTCCTCCATGGATTTCCAAAAAGACCGGTCGGAAGCGGCTTGCTTTCAGCGTCTTCCCGACCCTTGGATGAGATCGTCTGTCCATCTTAAGGGAAAAGGAAGTAAAAGTCTTAAATTGATCTTTTTTGTTTTGGTTAGCTAATGAACTTATTAAAATGAAAAAGGAAATAGATATGAAAAATACCAAAAATCAAATGATGAACAAAAACATGTGGTCAATATAATAGGTACTGAAAGCTGTAAGTCCACAGAGAGAAAGCTGTTTTTCCTTGATTGTCCAGGTGGATTCTACGTTTCATATGTCGTTAAATTCACTGGCTGTTAAGTTTATGAAGGAAGCTCATTTAGTAATCTGTGATTTGCACCCACGACTAAGTCATGATACGTTTTCGATTTTTGCCTTGCATTCCTCGTGTGTAGCCAGAACATCTCCAAAAGAGCAAGATTGACTATCCATAATGGTATGCTGGTCCTAACACTAATGTGTGGTAGCGATACTTGGGTATGGCAGAAGAATCATGAAAGTAGGACTAATGCAGTAGAAAGGAGTCCCTTGAGAAATGTGTGTGATGTTACTTTGAATGACAGAATACGCTATTGCGTTCTCTGATCACACTATTGTGTGATCAGAGAACGTTGAGGACTGAAAGAGGATGTAGTGACTAGAATTGAAAACAGGAATCCTGCATTGGTTTGGATAATATGTGGAGAGGATGAACGAAGAAAGACTGACGAAACAAATATATCGGGTGAATGTGCGTGGAAGGGCCGGTAAAGGATGCCCCAGACGGACATACTTCGATCAAATAGGGGATGTATTAGCAAAGGGAAAGATTAAACGTTCCCAAAACTGACGTGCGTGCATGCAACGACTAATGCATATCGATGAAGCAAAAGTGATTTGTCAGGATCGTGGCAGGTGGCAGTCCGTGGTCACTGTCAATAAATCTGGGATGCAGGCGTGAGCTTATGTATGTATGTGAACGTATTAGTTATTTTGGTAAATAAGATTTAAGAGCTATATCTACTGGTGGTCGATAAATACAGAGGCGTCGGGTTAGGACCGAATGACCAATAGCCGAATAACATATGCCCGAAGACACATGCAAGATTTGTTAATCTACCGAAGCCTCAATAGACTTTTAACTTCGAATCCTGATCGTTAATAAGGCCGAAAACCAAAAAGCCGACGCACTAACGCCCGAAAACTATTGACCGAAGGAAATCGCGTAGGAACACAAAGTCTATATTTCCATAAATATATTTCTTACCACATTGACCACTTATTTACAGTCGACAATGAGGTAAAAAAACAATATTTTTGGAATCTTGCCGACCTCAGTGGTCATTTAAGAAACATAATGAAAACTACGCTCTTCCCCATTAAACACTCATAAAAATTTCGCAAGTCCCAGAAGACTGCAAATAAATGGTCAATGTGGTCAGAAATACATTTATGGGAAATAGACTTTGTGTTCCTACTGGGGCGTCCTTCTCCGGCCCTTCCACTCACATTCGTCCGATATAATGACTTCATCAGTATTTTTTCGTTCATCCTTTCTACATGTCCAAGCCCACGCAACATTAATTTTTTCAGAAAAATAAATCCGTTCAGACGTTCTCGAGTTTTCGCGAGACTAACGAACAGCAATTCATTTTTATATATATGGATGTCGTACAGAACAATAATTTAATGAAGATATTACTATTTTGCTTTAGGCCGCCGACTCTACAAATAACATAGCAAAACAACGTTTGCCGGGTCAGCTAGATTTGGATAGTGAAATAGCTAATAAGATATTTTCCCGCAGTAAGCCGTAGCCCATGTGTTAATCCAGGGTGTCCGCTAACTCCATACCAAATTTGAGTAAAATCGCTCCAACCGTTTAGACGTGAAGAAGTAACAAACGTACACACTCACAAACTTTCGCCTTTATAATATTAAGTATGATATGATATGAAGTATGATACGTTTTTTTCACCCTGTCAAATAGTCTATTTAAGTTCAGTTAAACTGTAAAACAATAGGTATACATTGACTGTTAGGCGGTACGAAGTTCGCTGGGGCAGCTAGTATATATATATGAACTATATAATATTTATAATATAAATATGAACTATCAATAGATACATACAAATAATATACACGAATAAATGAAAGAATGTGTACTAGAAGATAGTGACGTATGTACCGGACTCTCCTCTCCTAATAAATAGGAGAGGCATATCGATTAAAACACGGCGCGGGCGCCGCCGGACCTCCCTTGTGGTAAACCACAGTGCGAATGCTACAGCGGCGCCCCGGCGACGTCGACCCGACTCGCAAGGAGTCGGGCCCACCCTCACTGGAGAAGGGGCAGGGGCCCCCCACCCCCTTCTCCCGTCACGATGTCGGACGGCAGGTCCCCCAACCTGCCGTCTGTGACCCTCCCTCAACCTCCTCTATGCCCTCTGCTGAACAGAGGGACAAAGAGGAGGGCCCCCACCGTGTGTTTTTTATAGAGGTTGTCTCCTCGCAGCCCGAAGGCCCCCGGCCCCACTCAGCGTGGGGTTACGGGTGCGGGGCCCATAGTGAACCCCGCGGGACATCCAGCAGCGCAAGCCACTGGACGTCCCCCTCCCTCTGGTTTTGGTCCGCGCCGGCCGAAGCCGGTACCCCCCATATCTGGAGGGCGTTCCCCTATCCGCCACCCGGGGGACGCGTCCGATGGAAGACCAGAAACTCCACACGGAGGGTCTGCCACCTGCCACAAAGTACACGAGTACCTGTTTTGTTCCTTTTGATCCAATGAACCTGTCTACCTGTCGCGCTCGTTTCGACCGGTTGTGTGCTCCCAAAGTCCCACCGCGTGCCTCCATAGAGTTAAGTACTACTAGACACGACACACATCACAATGCCTAGAAGACGCCAACTTGGAAATACTCTTCTTCGGACCCCACCAAAAGAAGATCCGGTCGAAGAGACAAGTACATCCACTGTGAACTCTCAAGGAATGAATTTAACCTTTAGAAAAGAACAAGGTGATGAAGGCGGAGAGAGCATTGATACCAAATTCGAGAACTTTAAGAAACAAATGGAGCTCTTGCTAAAAACCATGTTCGAAGAATGGCAGATGAAGCAGAAGGAAGAGTTTAACAAGATAAACGAATCGATAAAAGATATGAAGATTTCCAGCGAAGAAACTACTAAGCTAATTGATACAATAAATAAAAAATATGATGAAATAGATCAAAAAATTCAAACTTTGGAGAATGATTACAAAAAACAGACGAACCATGTTTATCTGCTTGAGGAGAAAATTGAAGACATGCAAAGGATGATTCAATTAACATCGCTAGAATTGAGAGGTCTTCCCTACAAGAAGAATGAAAACCTTCGTGCGCTGCTCAACAAACTCTTTACTACGATTGGGATGGATCTACGTGAGGATAGCATCCGTAACATATACCGCCTACCGAACAAAAAAAATGAAGACAAACCTATTGTCCTCGAATTCCCCAGCCTATATCTCAGGGATACGTTTATCAGCTCCTTTAAAACGTACAACAAAGGTAAAGGTGCAACCAGGCTGTCCGCTTCAACTCTGGGTTTCACTGAGAGTAAGTCGCTTATATATTTATCAGAATTTCTGACACGAAAAAATAAAAGACTTCATTACCTAGCCAGGCAACTTACGAGCGATTTTCAATTCAAATTTTGCTGGACAAAGCTTGGGAGGGTCTATTTGAGGAAAGAAACAAACGATCCTTACATATTGATAAAATCTGAGTATCAGATAGCAGAACTTAGAAAGACCGTTTCAAACTCACAAATCTGACTAATATTGACTAACACTACACCATCAGCATTTATTGAGGACCATGCCACTAGCTTCAAGTATTTATATAATTTGGTACTATTTTTATCCCACTATGTATATATTGTTATTATTATTATTAACCACCACCTCTCAACTTTAAATGGAAATCTATACCTAAACATAAGCGAACAAGATTATGATATGCAACGAATCTCAACGTTTTGTAATTTCCCATATATTTATAAAATAAAGATGCACCTTAACAGTTTCCCTTTTCTCACCTGCATCCTCAATGGGTAGTACAACTGAAATAATAGATGACATCGATTTTATCAACACCCCAACAGCCATTATCTGTACACCTGAAGATTTAAACGATTATATAAAAGTAGAAAATGATTCTCTTACTATCATGACACTTAATATTAGAAGCATTAATTGCACCAAAAACTTTTCAGAACTTAAAATACTATTATTAAGACTTAATCGACGTATTGATGTAATAACGTTAACAGAATGCTGGCTCGATGATCTTAAACCTATACCTACTCTAACTGGCTATCAAAGTTTTCGTACAAATAAATATATTAATCAAAATAATGGAGTTGTTGTGTATGTCAAGGATGATCTTAAAGTTACAGCCACTGAACCAGGAATAGACGAATGTGACTGTTTAGTTATAAAGTTAAAAAATAGTTTTACAGTTGTATCTATCTATCGTCCTCACCAATTTAAAAATCCTACTAATTTCATCCACGCACTAGACAATTGGTTGTCTACAAATTCAAATACCACCGATATAGTGATATTAGGAGATATCAATATTAATATCGAGCCTTCAAATATTGACAACGAATCGCTAAAATATTTGAATACTATTGCCATGCAGGGACTTGTACCTATGCATTACCTTCCAACAAGAGAGACGAACTGTCTCGATCATATACATGCTAAAACCAAACATGAAACCTCCACAGCTGTCATTGAGACTCAAATTACTGACCACATGGCTGTTTTCCTTAATTTATCGAAAACTAGATTAGATCGCACAAAGACCTTCCGGTACTACAAAAAACTTGATTTTCACGCAATTTATGAAGAAATAAATAAAACCGACATGTCTCCGATTCTGAATGAAACATCTGCAGAACAAGCTACTAATTTGCTAGTATCCATTCTTAAAAATGCCACAGACCGTAACACAGTCACACAAAAAGTTCCTAGGTCAAAAAATAACCTAAAAAGTTGGGTTACTCCTGGTGTTATAAAATGCATAAAGAAGCGTGATCGTCTACACACCATAGCAAAAAAAGATCCTAACAATTTTGAAAAAACGAAAACTTATAAAGATTACAGAAACCAGTGTAATAATATACTCAAAAAACTTAAAAGACAACATGAAAGAGAAGAAATCATGAAAAATCGTAAAAATCCGAAAAAACTGTGGGAAACACTTAAAAATATATGTTATATAAATAGACGCACTGAAGAACCCATTGAACTACTAACTTCAAAAAATTCTATAGAGGAGTCAATCAATCATACAAATAGATACTTTGTAGATGTTGGCAATAATTTGGCAAAAAATATACTCACAAAACTAGGTAAAACTGAGCCGCAGTTTTCCATTCCAAATAATTTTCAAACCCAGTGCAATTCGTTTTTCCTCACGCCTACTAATGAGACTGAAGTATTTGGTATTGTTAGGCAACTTAAAAATAACTGCGCAATTGGTTGGGATGGAATATCCACTCGACTGATTAAATGTGTAATTGATCTTATTATTCATCCACTAACGCATATTATTAACCTTTGCTTAGAGACCGGAGTTGTGCCAATGGCCTTCAAACGGTCCGTAGTCCGGCCAATACATAAGTGTGGGGAGCGAAACAGTGTCGAAAACTACAGACCTATATCAATTCTAACAACCTTATCAAAAGTTTTGGAAAAAATTATCAATAAACGATTAATTCATTATCTGGAAAGTAATAAAATATTATCAGAAAACCAATTTGGATTTAGGTCAGGTCACTCGACTGATGATGCAGTTTCATCCCTTACGGAATATATTATAAAAGCTAATGATAATAGATATAGATGCACCGGTATATTCTTGGACCTGGCTAAGGCTTTCGACACTGTTTCGATCCCCTTGCTTCTAAACAAACTTGAGTTACTAGGTATCAGGGGCACACCTCTTGGTTTGCTGACAAATTACTTGACTAATAGGGTTCAAAGAGTCAAAATTGATGATCATAGTAGTGGAGATCTGCCAGTTACCTGTGGAGTTCCGCAAGGAAGCGTCTTGGGTCCAACCCTTTTCTTGGCATACATAAATGATCTCTGCAGTCTCGAAGTGCCAAGGGCAAAAATAATCACCTTTGCAGATGACACAGTTATCTTGTTTTCTGCCAAGACCTGGTTAGAGGTACAACACCTTGCCAACACGGGCATGAAAGTTGTTTACGATTGGCTTAATAACAACCTTTTAAC
Organism: Yponomeuta plumbellus; assembly: GCA_947310845.1. Taxonomy (NCBI): domain Eukaryota; kingdom Metazoa; phylum Arthropoda; class Insecta; order Lepidoptera; family Yponomeutidae; genus Yponomeuta; species Yponomeuta plumbellus. The sequence goes on from OX371206.1 coordinate 6,876,484, forward strand.
ACTAAATCACAAAAAAACTAAATATATTAATTTTTGTATAAATATAAAAACACATCCTCCTCCTGAAAGTTTTAAAATAATAACACATTCCTGTATTGGACCTCAAAGTTGCAGCTGTGAACCATTCACAGAAGTTAAATCTATTAGATACTTAGGAGTAATAATAGATTACAGATTGACCGGTCTTGAGCACATAATTTTGCTTGCTTCCCGCATCAGACGCTTCATTTACATCTTTAAAATACTCCGCTACATAACTGATCTAGATATTTTACGTCAAGTTTACTACGCGTTGAGTGAATCTATTCTCCGATATTGTATAATGTTCTGGGGTAGCGCAGCAAAAACACATCTGATTAAAATAGAGCGTGCTCAAAGAGCGGTTCTAAAAACAATGTTATTGAAACCATACAGATTTCCTACTACTGAAGTATATCAAGCCGCCAACGTTTTATCAGTCAGAAAATTATATATACAGTCTATTCTCTTGCGCCAACACACTAAACAAATATTTACACACAGTACGGTACCCACCAAACGACTCTCATATAAAGTATGCAATCCACCCCAAACAAAAACTAAGTATGCGCAAAATAGCTTCGTGTACCATTGTCCCCATATATATAATATTGTAAACAAAAAAATACACATCTTTCCTCTCACGAAATATAAAGCCAAAGTCGTCATATTTAATTGGCTTCAATCAATGACATATGACGAATGCGAAAAAATTCTTAAACCAATCGGCTGACTGGACGCATCTAATCGTTCGTAATTCTATGGTAATAGCGCTGTAAGCGCATCACTAGACTCCCACAGTCAAACTCAACCCGTAATGTGCTACTTTTACTAATGCTTCTGGTTGATTTTTCTATGCAGTCTTGTTTTGTTTTTTGTTCGACATACCGACATGGTATCAATGTTTGGTTTTGATTTCCGTTGCCCATAGTATCGAGTTTTATTGTGATTATTAAATATATTTAGTTTATTATTAAATATATTTAGTTTACCTATACTCCTATTGATTACCGTTTGTACTCGTATTTATGTTAGACCTCGCATGCATCCGGTCTTAGAAATGTAGACGCCTTTTTATTATGTTTCTCTTTATATTTTGCACAAAGACAGTAGAACCACTGGCTTCCATGATACAGGGCAACCTAGTTTGGTAGCCAGGGTAACAACTGAGTGGGCCCGGACGGACTGTTTTGCACCTTGCATTAAACTTTAAATAGGTATGTAGTTAGGTATCCCTGAGTTATTGGTTTGGTACTTGCGGTCGGCGGCGGGTCGATCCTTATAGCACGGCCACATGTAACGAAAATTAATTAATAGTGTAAGGTACATAATATTGAGGATCGAATCGCTGTCGATTGTGTTGTATTGTATAGTAATACCTATAATTTATTTTCTGTCCGTGGCAAATTTAATTTTAGTTACTAAATAAATTCATTTTCATTTTCATTTTCATTTTCATTTTCATTTTCATTTTCATTTTCAACCTTAAAATTAATCCTAAAAGAAAATAACGGGATATTCGGCGAAGCCCTACAATTTTCATCTCATTAATACAGGAGTTCAGCCACCTAATAGTCGCAAGTCAATCCCGAAGGAAAAGCCAATAATATAATTCAATTTCCGCTCTCCCACCGCGTATGGTTCATTTCCAGGGGATTCCTTTCAGATTTGCACGTGAAAGTGATTCGAGGAGGGTACAAGAGTTAGCATACACTACGTCCGCTACGAAACTTGTAATTGAATAAACAGAACCACAAATACCTGTCTCCTTACCGATACCGTGGGCAATAAGAGTAGTAGTCCTATTCTTAAAAAAAAAACCAAGGTCATAAAAATACATCACCACTAAACCAGATGGGAGGGAGGGGGACGAGACGGGACGGGATGGTATACAAAAATGCATTGTACAATTGCGATGCACTTATGGCACTTACGGCGGCCTTATGGCTGAAAGCAAGAAGCACAAAATATAATAAAATAATTGCTCTGAGCCCCAGTTGCCCGAGTGATCTTAAACGATCACAAAGTTTGAGCAACATAGGGTGCGTTCAGTGCATGGATAGGTGACCGTCTATGACTAACGCTAGTGGCATTTTTCCGAGCGGTTCCGTGCCTCATAAGGCACGTTAAGCAGTTGGTGTCGGCTGCCGCCGATAGATGGCAGTTGTTAAGCTAAGTCACAGGCTTTAGGGCGGCTTGAAAACTTTGACAATAAGACCAGCCACTAGTCTTACAAGCCTACACCAAGCCCGACTTGGCCCCCGTGGTGGAGTATGGCCTACAGCTTTCTCAGAGACTCTTAAATTCAAAATTCAAAAATTTATTTCAACGTAAAGAATTTACATTCTGCTTGTTGAATGTCAATGTACATACAGTTATGTATAATGTTAGCCGCTGCCTTGGGGCCGTCTGTAGTGGAGAAAAAGGCAGCGAAAAAAAACTCCACTCTGACCATCTTTTCTCAAATCACCTTAAAGCTAATACAAATCAAACCTACAAAATAATATCTTGGATGTGTTGAACACTAGACACATTTATCCTCTGATTAAATTTAATATTAAAATACTATTTAATGCCATACGTCCTTGTCTTCTAAATAATCGTTGATTTTATAATAAGCTTTTTTGCAAAGAGTGTGCTTAACACAATTCTTAAATCGCGTTGGAGGTAACTCTAATATATCTTGGGGGATCTTGTTGTAGAACCGTATACAGTGCCCCATAAAGGAAGTATTAACTTTTGCAAGTCTAAATCGTGGAAATCGTCCCTTAGCTTACAACACCGCTCAAGTCGAAAATTGTCGGTTTTCACATTTTAATGCCATTAGATGGAGCTGCTCATTGCGAGTCTAACCATTGGTCAATTGATATAGATTTCAGCCAATAAGATGCCGTAATTAGAAATCTAAATCCTATCCTAAACCTAATAAAATATCAGTCAACACACCTAAGGTCATAAAATAAGAGTAAAAACAAAGTAAATCATCACAATAAGTATAAATCATTATATCTTAACCGGTAAGTAGGGTATTTATTAAGTAGGTAATAACAAAAAAGATAAACCAATTTTTTTAAACAGAGACTTTTTTTCGTCTCCTGTAAAGTTGGTAAAAATGACTTAAGCGGTGTTGTAAGCTAAGGGACGAAATGACAAATTATGTTTATTCCTAGTATTAACGTTATGATGGCTACCAAGTGTTTCGAAGTCTGTAATATTTTTCCTAACGTACATAATATTTTCATATATATATTGGCTTGCAACTGTTAGGATGTTAGTTTTCGTCTTCCCTACGTGGGTCTACCCACGCCCCTCGGTGGGGACATAATGGGTTGATGATGATGATAATTATAATAAATTATTTCCCAGCAATGTCGAATACTGATGAGGGAGCAGTGTAAGCTAGACCTTTACAGAAAATTCTCTAATCTAAAATCTTTAATAAAGTGAACGGCATTTTGAAGTGCCTTTTTATGATGCTTTAAATTGATTTTTTTTTATTACGGATAGACGTTTATTCGTCCGATTTACACTTTTCTGGTACTACGAGGCGTCCTTAAGAAAGTGACGTGACCTAAAAACCTGTGTCCAGATGCACCTGCTCCTTACACTAGATAGTAGAAATGACCACTCGTATACTGAAATATCTGAAATATTATCATCATCATCATCACCCACCGTTGCCCACTGCTGGGTCTAGGCCTTTTCCCCCAAATTCCATTTCACACGGTCTTTCACCATTCGCACCCACGGACCTTCCGCCGACTCAACAACATCGTCCGACCATCGGGCCGCAGGTCTGCCCACTGACCGTCGTCCTGAAACATATTTTAGACGAAGTAAACTATTCGAGGGCCCCATTTCATAGTTGTACAATTTTAGGCGTGCAGAAATAAATAACATTTTTCGATGTTTGTAATGTCCTTGCCTGGTGACCAATAAGTACATTATTATATCTATTGGCTTGTATGGTGTGTGTGTGTGTGTGTGTGTGTGTGTGTGTTAGTGTATTTGTATGCGTGCGGGCATGCGTGTTTGTGTTTTTGCTTCTGCTTATGAGTGAAGTAAAAGTATTGCTTGAGAAAATTATATTGGGATAATATTGCGAACCCTAAAGTTCGGATACTCGTTTGTATACAATAGCAGTAGTAGTTTTAAGGATTTTATTAGAGGGCCGATTTGTGAGTTAAGAATTCAGCTAAGTACCTGCTGCTGTCTGTAGGTACTTAGTGCTGTCTCGTCAAATTTCTCAGAAAAGAGCGTGACAGAACCTTATTACGTTACTTAAGTATTTACTTACGCGAAATTCTCAATTCAGAAACAGGCCCAGTATCTCTTAGAATTATGTCGGTTTGACACTAAGATGTTCTTGTAGAGTATAATATTAAATTTAAAATTAATTTATTATGACTAATGGCGATAAATCGTAGGATTTCATTTCGATGCACAGATCAAAAATAATTTTACATACATAAGCTCACGCCTGTATCCCAGAGTGGTAGGCAGAGACCAGTGACAGTAAAAGCGAAGTCTTCTAATCTATGCAGAAAACCAACATATTTCAATAAGTTGACACTCGGGATTCATTTTGGCGTCTGTACACCAATCAGTGTGATGGCTCTGTTCAAACAGTAAAAATAATCAAAAAACTATTTGGTTCACTCCAACTCGCAGCCTGCCGATGCGTCGCTGTAGTGTCACATTGGAGCGATGATCGCCACCGACTCAAAACGGAATAATTAATGCTGACACGGCGGGCGGCGACTTTGATGGATTGCTACCCGATATATTCTGCGTCAGTAGTAAGTAACATGTGGCCGGCTGATCAATAGGAGCTGGTTCGAGTGTTGGTAAACACCTGGTTTCTAAGTTGTTTCTTAAGTTGATTAACAAGTCTTGAGTTTCTCACATTGTAGGCAAGCAGCAATGTAGTTACATAGGCCAACTAGAAAATATAACTACACTCCCTCCATAGGCATTATTATCAACCCATTATGTCGCCACCGAGGGGCACGAGTCTCTTCCCTGAGGAAGGTATAGGCCATACTCCACCACGGGGTTCAAGTCCGGTTTGGTGGAGGCTTGTAAGACTAGTGGCTGGTCTTGCTGTCAGAAGTTTTCAAGCCGTCCTAAGGCCTCTGACTTGGCTTAACGACTGCCATCTATCGACGACAGCCAGCACCAACTGCTTAACGTGCCTTGCGAAGCACGTAACCACTCGGAAAAATGCCACTAGCGTTAGTTATAGACGCACTGAACGCGCCATATCGTCTATCGGAGACAGTACTGGAACATATCCAAAAATCGGTTCGTTTTGAAAATCCAGTTTTTTTACACCAAAGGTCTCAAAATAGACTCCTATAGACCGTTGCAATCTAGTGCAGTATACAAATATCTCGAACACTTCTTTTCATTATTTTTTAATTACTAAAAACCATTACAGTCCTAAAAGATCAAAACTTTGATTGCTAATTACTCGAGTATAGTAAATTTTGAAATGTTCCAGTACTGTCTCCGGTAGACGATATGTTGCTTAACCTTCGTGATCATTTAAGATCACTAAGGGAGCCGGGGCTACGAGCGATTCCATAGGCATAATATTCCTTAATAGGCAAGCTATATCTATACTGTAAAATTAACCGACACCCTGCTGAATTTCTCGTATCTAAACACGAGTACATCTTTTTACATATGCTTTAAGCAATAAGGCCGCCCATTGTACTGTATGTTTTTAAATGTTTTGTATGAGTTTTTCCTGGTACAACAAAGAATATTCTTATCTTATGTTTCACCATTATCATCATCATCATCAGCCCTTTGCCCACTGTTGGGTATAGGTCTTATCTTATCTTGTTTTTAAATACGAAAAATTAATTTTCGATAAGACGACTTGACAACGCTATGGCGCAGCAGTTGGCACATATGCCTACCATGCGAGGAAACCGGGTTCGAATCCCGGCTGGGGACAAAAAAAAAACCACAGGTCTTGGATATTTAGGTACATCTATGTGATGTCGCTGTTTCAGGTTCCCACGACACAGAATATCCTAGTGTAGGGCCAGAAGCAATGTATGTGCCTGTATGTAAATGTTTATTTTTTTGTTATCGTTGAGGCCACAATTGCACCCAAGGAACAAATATAATCTACAACGTCATTAGACGCCAAATACACTTACAAAACTGCAACTGCACTCTATTCCGGATTTATTGGATCCCATCCACGCCGTAACAAATTGACTTCATCGACCATTAAAGGTAGCAGCACTAAGCCGTACGGTCGGTGTCTCTGCGAGATAAATTCAGTTTCCGTAAGTTAGCCGCAAGTGCCCGTCAGCCGACTCGAACTCGATCGCCAAGTTCAGTCGCTGAGACACTTGGACTGCCGACTTCGTAGTGTCAGACGTTCGCTTTGAAAGAATCGCGAGGTGGTATTGGAGCCTTGTTTGCTATGCGTTAGTTGTTAGTAGAGTTTCGTAAAGAGTTCGAGGTTGACTAAACGGTCGGTAGGCCAACTAGTGACCTAATAGGGGAGAACATACATACAGAAGCTCACGCCTGTATCCCAGAGGGGTAGGCAGAGACCGGGGACTGCCACCTGCCACGATCCTGACAAACCACTTACGCTTCATCGACATTCATTAGTCCTTGCATGCACGCACGTAAACATAAACATAAATATATAAATTTACATGCACATACATTGCTTCTGCTCCATACTAGGATACCATGTGTTGTGGGAACCAGAAACAGCGACATCATAAACACTAGTGTAGGGCTAGAAGTAATGTAAGCAAACTCAGTCAACAAGCACACTCACTGTAGACACTTTGTCGTTTACTCGCCAAGCGCAAACGGAGCTCAAAGAAGCAAAATTGGTTTTTCTTTACTAAAGTCAAAGGACTTGAGCGCCGCGTGTTGAAACTGCAAAAAAAGAGTCTTACACCAGTTTTTGTTGCACTTGTCTGGTCGGCTGGATAATTCTGTGGTCTGGATCTTAGCATGCAATGCTTTTATTATTTTGTTTAATTAAGCAGTCCTCATTATCATGATCGTCACCCATTCGGTGCCCACTGCAGGACATAGGTTTTCCTCGTAGTTTTCCAAGTTTTTCGGTCTTAGGCCGCCCACGTCCAGTGACTCTCCGCCACCGTAACCGGTCAACAGACCATCTGGGGGGTCTGTCTACGCTAAATCGTCCGGTCCGCGCTCGCCACAACTTTACCGCCCTAACGGCCATCATTTTTTCGAGCTTATATCATATGCGAATATTCCATTCTATTCTTCGAAATATAACTCGGGTTTTTTCTGTAGCTCGGGTTCTTATATCCTAAAATAGCACTCAATGCAATCATATGGTGTTATAAATAATTTAAAACTCTCCATAAACGCCCTATGGAGGTCCAGCGTAGTTAGGCTGTATCAGTATGCAAATGAACTGTATATCTACAGAAAAATTTATTCCTTAAAACTCTCCATAAGTGCCTTATGTAGGTCCAGCATAGCTAGACTATATCAGAATGCAAATGAACTGTACAGAAAAATGTATTCCTTAAAACTCTCAATAAACGCCTTACGGATAGCTTGACTATATCAGCATGCAAATTAACCGTAGATAGAGAAAATCAAGAAAATGTCCTTGAAAATCTGGGCCTTTCTTAATTATTCTGCGAAGATATTCTTGAGCAACCATGTAGCTCTGAAGTAAATGAGGCTGCTCAAGAGTACTTTAAATTAGCCCTAACGCCTGGTAAGGGAGCCATCGGGTTTGAATTTTATACGGTAAGCGTTTCAGTTTGAACTTTGACGACGTCATTTGAGTAAGGAAGATACGTAATAATAAAGCAAAGAGGTTTCTAGTTACTGTCTTTTGTCCAGGTCCAAAATTAGGATGCCCTATGCTAGGGTATAGGGCATCCTAATTTTGGGAATTGCTCCAACATAGAGCGCGTTCCGTTCTTAGCAAGGCACGTTAAGCATTTGGTGCCGGCTGCCGTTGATAGATGTCAGTCTGAGGCCTTAGAGCGGCTTGAAAACTTTTGACAGTAAGACCAGCCACTATTATAGTCTCACAAGCCGCCACCAATCCGGACTAAGCATTATTTCTTCACCAAGGGGTACGGGTCTCGTCCCTGAGGAAGGTATAAGCCATACTCCACCACGGAGGCCAAGTCCGGATTGGTGGAGGCTTGTAAGACTGGCTGGTCTTACTGTCAGAATTTTTTAAGCCGTCCTAAGGACTTTGACTTGGCTTAGCACTGCCATCTAACGACGGCAGCTGGCGCAAATTGACTAGGAAACATAAGTCATAGGCTATAAATGTAAGGACACTAGCCTTAAGCAGACCCCCAACACTGTTCCCAAGGATGCTGCTATGAGACCTAAATAAAACCACGGAAAACAAGGAAAGACAAACACAAACGAATGTGAAAAATAATTGTGAACGTTGTGCTGTGTGACACACCTGTGCTCTTGTAAACGTGTTTAAGTGCGTTTCACTCTTATTAGGGAAAATATAAGAGCTGTAATGGAATGGACGGAAGGGACCGAAAACTGCAGAAGTAGGTTAACGTCCCCCAAGATTGTTAAGGGCGTTAATCCCCTTACAATTACATGTTGGAAATGAGTAGCCCATCCATTCTAGTTGTGATTGCTGCGCTGTAAGGCCTATGAGTTATGGTCTAGAATAGGGCTGTGCAATGTAACTTGTAGGATTTTATTTTGGATGTTGACTTTTGAATCCGATTATTGCAGATCATCAAAGTCGAAACATTTTTTTACATAAAACGTTTATAGGTATACCAAGACCTGCGGTTAAAGCTATGATATTAAGGGGTTTGACCTTGAAAAGCAAACCAAAAGTTTGAGCAAATAACCTGTAGAATTTTTGGTGCGCAAACCAATATCATAACAAGTAAAATAAATAAATAATAAATAAACTCACGCCCGTTATCCCCAAGGGGGTAGGCAGAGGCACCAATCACTAGAACTGGGCCCACGTTTAACTATAACACGTAACTATAGTTAAAATATCATTGGGTTTTATTAACCTCCTCAGTCCTGTCTTGAAAATAACAATTAAAAAACATTTTACATTTCAAGGTCAGGACTAAATAGGACACTTGTTATAGTGATCCAATGGGCCTACCAAAATTCTACGGGTTAAGACAAAAAAAAATTATTGTATCTATTGCGTAATAACGGGTTCGTCTCGTTTATGTTATTGATACCTATTATTATTGGGAAAACCTGGAAAACTACCTATAAAAAGTTCCATTATATGAGACACCGGTTTAGACAACGCCATAATAAGGGTAATTATCACATTCATTCATTCATTCATTATTAATAAACTCGCCAAAACGTGGGCCCAGTTCTAGTGATTGGTGATTCTGCCTACCCCTTCGGGGATAACGGGCGTGACTTTATTTATTTTATTTTTATCACATTCCGAGTTTGACTCCCTTTTTAAGCTAAAGTCTGGACTATTATTTCTAGTTGATTTATAGAATGTAAGTCTATGTATCCTGGGAAGCAAAGTCTGTGGTATATTGTGTTCATAAACTATTACTTGAAAGGTAACGAGGACATCTTTTCATCTAAGCTCATTGCACGAATTTCACCGCGGAAATCGTAAAATAAATGGGTTGATGAAAAGATAATACGCGAAAGATAACATTTTCTATGTCTGTAAGGTTGTAACATCGTCTAAGATGGGTCGTATGAAGAACAGACAAAAGAGTTTAGCCTCTTTCTTGACTTTTCGTATAAATAATTATAGCAGCAGTCGTAGGTACTAGCTAACTTAAAAAGGGCACCACCATTTTTCACCTTTAGCGAGGCACTACCTTATTTTGAATGAAAGTTATAATTTAGTCAATAACTGTACTTACCTAGCTACATATCTTCCACAGATAATTGCATATATCAGTTTTGAAATCCAAAATGAGAATAAAATTGAATGCGATCTGAAGTTCACACAATTATTTCAACTGTAGAAAACACTCCCACAGATAATTGCGTATATCAGTTTTGAAATCCAAAATGTGAATAAAATTGAATGCGATCTGAAGTTCATACAATTATTTCAACTGTAGAAAACACATCAGAGGTATTTTAAATAAACTGTGATTACACTTTTCCCTTTACCACTATTTGAACTGCTTCTGAGGAGTGTTTTAGGGAATTGAGTTTGTATAAATAAGGCCGAAGGAGTTTTGTGATCGGATGTAGATCAAATATTTATTATTATAAAAAAGTATTCGTACAAAAATAGGAAAATACATAAATTATGCTCTTATTGGTTACAAGGGGTTCAAAATGTCACCTTTCGAGAGGGAGAGGGAGAGGGAGAGGGAGAGGGAGAGGGAGAGGGAGAGGGAGAGGGAGAGGGAGAGGGAGAGGGAGAGGGAGAGGGAGAGGGAGAGGGAGAGGGAGAGGGAGAGGGAGAGGGAGAGGGAGAGGGAGAGGGAGAGGGAGAGGGAGAGGGAGAGGGAGAGGGAGAGGGAGAGGGAGAGGGAGAGGGAGAGGGAGAGGGAGAGGGAGAGGGAGAGGGAGAGGGAGAGGGAGAGGGAGAGGGAGAGGGAGAGGGAGAGGGAGAGGGAGAGGGAGAGGGAGAGGGAGAGGGAGAGGGAGAGGGAGAGGGAGAGGGAGAGGGAGAGGGAGAGGGAGAGGGAGAGGGAGAGGGAGAGGGAGAGGGAGAGGGAGAGGGAGAGGGAGAGGGAGAGGGAGAGGGAGAGGGAGAGGGAGAGGGAGAGGGAGAGGGAGAGGGAGAGGGAGAGGGAGAGGGAGAGGGAGAGGGAGAGGGAGAGGGAGAGGGAGATTTTACATGTATTTCATGAATTTTCATGAAGGAACTTCATATTGAATTTTATTCAAATAACTTAAAAAACGGCAAAGTTTCATGCACCCCCCTTTTACCCCCTTAAAGGATGATTTTCGAAAAACTATTTTACATGTGTTTCATGACTTTCAATGAAGAATCTTTATTCTGAATTTCATTCGAATAACTTCAAAAACGGCAAAGTTTCATACTAACCTTTTTACCCCCTTAAGGGATGATTATCGAAAAATAATTTTACATGTTTTTCATAACTTTTATTGAAGGACCTTCATATTGACTCTCATTCGAATAATTTCAAAAACCTGAAAGTTTCATACGAAGTTTGCACCCCCATTTTTCCCCCTTAAGGAATGATTATTAAAAAACTATTTTACACGTGTTTCATAATTTTATATGAAGAACCTTCGTACCAAATTTCATTCGAATAACTTCAAAAACGGCAAAGATTCATACTAACTTTGAACCCCCATTTTACCCCTTTAGGGAATGATTTTTCAAAAATCCTTTCTTAGTGCTCTCCTACGTTACAAAAGAAACTTCTGTGCAAAATTTCAAATTTCTAAGCCTTATAGTTTAGGCCCTGCGTTGATATGTCAGTCAGTCAGTCTGCTTCTCCTTTTATATATATAGATGTAAATGTACATTATTCATTAAGATTACCAATGTAATAAAATGAAAGGGCAGGGTATCTGTAACACAGGTCTCGACTTAGTATAGAGGCCCCATTGGTTTATTATTAGTTTGTACGTCATTACGTGTAAACTGTAACCACTGCTTATTGCATAAAGATTTTATTATTTATTATTTATTTATTGTTAAAATTTGGTACCTAAGCGCCTTAACAGCTCAACCTACGTAGCAATCAGATAAAAGAGAGTTCGTCTATCCAAAAAGAGTCTATTATTTCTTGACTCTCGAATCATCATAAACGTTACTATGCCGTAGCGACGACGGCATATAACATAGAGAAGTGGGAGGCATTTTTTATTAGCGACAGCCCTGTACAACACGGGTTATACACCCTCTTTTATAACCTTGGCAACCTTATGAGACTCGTCATCTTGAAATTTATTGTTACGTCTCACTTCCTCAGGGGTTCCGTGGTAAAACCCGTTTGCGGTTTGTGGTTCCGACGGAATATAGGTTTAAGCCTCTCGCACACAGACGCGTTTTATTATTTAACAGCGTTATAATCGCAGCAGTGTGTAACTCCATGGCCGTCCTAATACAAAATGTACTGAAAACAAATATCGCAATAATGCATGCGATATTATCGACCCGTAAAAACGCGTCTGAAGACAAATCCGAGAAAGTTTCCGCCCGTCAAACATAAGGTAAGGCTATGGATGATTGGGCAGCTCTGCTGTCAACGTAAGTATGTACATGGAGGAGTTGATATACTGTCTGTCGGGCCGTATTTTTGACTGCACCAACAATGGGCAGCACCGGTACCTCCACCAGATAGCTCCCAAATACGACCGGCCAGAAGACAGACGAGCCTACCCTCGAGAGCTCTTCGAGCTGTTAAACTCCAACATCTTGTGGCTTTCCCGATTCGGATATAGACCAGGCATGATGGCATAAAGTCCCGGGGGTTGACACCACCGGAGAAGCCGCCCGGGATTATCTAGCGCTCGCTCGGTTAAGACTTCTGCGACTTCCGCAGCTGCGAGCGACTTCAGCTAAGAAGTCACTTGCAGCTGCAGAATACCCCGATGACGACGTAACTATGTACAATTGACAGCACGCTAACCTTCACATTTTAGTTGCAAAGTCCACGGATTAGAGAACATGGGTGCTCTTTCTCCTTGATTGCTGTCGACTGTATGGACGTACGCCCGAGCAATAAGTAATTCATCATCATCATCAATCCGTTATGTCCTCACCGAGGAGCACGGGTCTCTTCCCTGGGGAAGGTATAGGCCAGACTCCACCACTGGGACCAAGTCCGGATTGGTATTATTGATATTATTGTGACAAAAATCCTTCACTTTGCCGCTGAACGTTCACGGAGAAAGACAATCAAACAAGAGAATCTGAACAACGAGGTAGATAGTTTTGAAGTTAAGCCATTCGGCCGCGAGCGAATAAACAAAAAAAAAACAATCGGGCATCAGATTTATACTTCCTTGTTACGTGTTCTTTTCAACTTTGTTCGACGTCCTGGCGGTAATAAATTCAAACTCGCTCCGTCTCTTTCCCGCTTGTAGTGTTTTATGGGAGTTGGTGGTGGATATGTCGCAGTAAAGTAGTTAAATCAGAGAGTCAATTGAATCTCTAGACAGTCAGTCAAAGATCGTTATTCAATCAAGTCGCTAGCATTTTGATTTAAATAAAGCAGCGTCGAAAACGTTTAACTATCTGACTGAACTACAGCCAGCATGTTGATTAATAATGTAAAACAAGATGGCGGTCACAATAACAGCTAATTCCTTTTAGAGTCTTTTTTTAGCAAACGTTGTGCAACGTTGGTTTGTTGAGTGGTTTTTTGTTTCAAATTGTGGTCTTTTGTAAAAATGTAAACATGTTGTCGACTCCGCCACGATTATTTCATTTGTTATTGTTATTTCGGTGTCATCGTGAAAAACTGAGAGCTTGGAAATTCCGTGTTTTGTTTTATTTTAAATGGTTACTCAGCAAAATTAAGATGAGTCTTGTTTTTGTAGTGAGTTCTTGTTGCAACGATAGCTTTAGAATACTCTACAGGTTCGTTCAAAGAAACATTTTATGAAAGTTGAAATACCCAGGAAACTCGTTAAACGTTTCGTTCACTCACTTGTCTGACGGAACTTTAGCGACTTGATTGAATATCGATCTTTGATTGACTGTCTAGAGATTCAATTGACTCTCTGATTTAACTACTTTACTGCGACAGATAGACGGGCTTATAAATTGTCTGCGGCAACCCTTTTATCACGCTGCTATTTTACCTTTGTCTTACAGATAGATTAAATGATCTTTATTGTATGTACACCAGGACATAGATTCTGCTGATGCATTGTAGTACAATGACAGTTGCATGAACGAGTAAATTTCACTTCATTGAAATTTCTACAACTCCGTTTCGAAATCACACACGAATATCAACAGTAGGCGTCAATGGAGTTTAAAAAAAATGTCACGTGATCCGACCATGCATGCAAGGTCAATTACAGTTGCCTGGAATCACATATGAGAATTGACAACATCACAGGCCAGTACAATAAATTTGGCGGCCTTATTTCTAAAAGCTTAACCTTAGTGATCACTTAAGATCACTCAGGCAGCCCAGGTTTCGAGCGATTCAAGTCAGGCTTCGAGCGATTCAAGTTCAGTCTATGGATGGGTCACCGTCTATGACTAACGCTAGTGGCACTTTCCCGAGCGGTTCCGTGCTTCGCAGAGCACGTTAAGCAGTTAGTGCCAGCTGCCGTCGATAAGTCAGAGATCATAGGGCGGCTTGAAAACTTCTAACAGTAAGACCAGCCACTAGTCTTACAAGCCTGCACCAATCCGGACTTGGCCCCCGTGGTAGAGTATGGCCTATACCTTCCCCAGGGAAGAGACCCGTGCCCCTCGGTGGGGACATAATGGGTTGATGATGAAATAGATGAAAATAGTTGTGATTAGACCCGTTCAATTCATCTATCTAATACATCAAATCTCGTGTCACAATGTTCGTTATTAAATTCCTCCAAAAAGGATTTACTGATTTTTAGCGACGAACTCAGCGGCGCAGCTTAATCGCATCTGCCAGCCATGCATGGGGGTCCCGGGTTCGAATCCCGGCTGAGGACATAAAAAACCCCAGGTCTTGGATTTTTACATGTGATGTCGCTGTTTCTAGTTCTGATGACACAGAGTATCCTAGGCCAGAAGCAATGTATTGGCCTGTATGTAAATCAGTGCTGTGTCTAATAAAACTCCAGCAAATACTGAACTTGAAGCTGTTTTACCGCCACATGGATAAAGCCCGTTTCCACATCTTGTTTTTATTTTACATCTTGCAATTTTGCCTTGTCTGTTTTTTCCTTTTTTATGTCTTATATGTCTGTGTGATGATAAATAAATAATTATCATAATCAATCCATTATGTCCCCACCGTAGGGCACGGATCTCTTCCCTGAGGAAGGTAGGTATAGGCCATACTCCACCATGGGGGCCAAGCCCGAATGGTGGAGGCTTGTAAGACTAGTGGCTGGTCTTACTGTCAGAAGTTTTCATGCCGACCTCTGACTTGGCTTAACGAGTGCCATCTGTCGGCGGCAGCCGGTACCAACTGCTTAACGTTCCGTGCGAAGCGCGGAATCGCTCGGAAAAATGCCAGTAGCGTTAGTCATAGAACGGTCACCCATCCGTGCACTCAATCCGCCCTATGTTGCTTAACCTTCGTCATAGTTTTAAGATCATTTAGCCTGGCTGCATTCGAGCGATTTATAATATACTTCTAAATAAATTCGCTGATAAATTCGCGAACAGGCTTGCCACTTGTCACGTTTGGGACCTAATAAGCTCGGCAAAACGTGGGCCCTTTTTTATTGATTAGTGCCTCTGTCTACCCCCTCGGGGATAACGGGCGTGAGTTTATTTATTTATTTCATTTTATTTTCTTCATCATCATCAACCCATCATGTCCCCACCGAGGGGCACGGGTCTCTTCCCTGAGGAAGGTATAGGCCATACTCCACCACGGGGGCCAAGTCCGGATTGGTGGAGGCTTGTAAGACTAGTGGCTGGTCTTACTGTCAGAAGTTTTCAAGCCGCCCTAAGGTCTTTGACTTGGCTTAACGACTGCCATCTATCGACGGTAGCCGGCACCAACTGCTTAACGAGCCTTGCGAAGCACGGAATCGCTCGGGAAAATGCCACTAGCGTTAGTCATAGACGGTGATCCATCCATTTACTGAACGCGCCGTTCTTTTTTTTTTTATTACTAAATAAATTATGCTTTTTTCTTTCTTTCTAAAGTTCATGCTTATGAAACGTTTTTTGTGTAATTGGTAAGTCTGTGAATAGATCGTAGGCTAATGTATAGGTATGGCAAAACAACGTTTCCAGGGTCAGCTAGTTTGAATATAAATGTAACCTTACTTCGTATGTCCATTCACACACGAGTGAGGGTAAATAATCCAAGAAAGTTACCAAGAAAGTTTTTAAAGGTGAAATTCGTCTGCCGAGTAAGTTTAAACAAATCACCGCACGAGGTGTAACTTAGGTTTAAATAAATAGACGCAAATGAGGGACCCGTCTTAGGGTGCGGTTATAAAGAAACGGGTAACCTGTACCGACAAGTCCGTACGGTCCGTAGCGTACTGATCGGTATTGGTATGTATGACGGTCCCACCCAACCATTCTCTATGTGCCCGTTTATAAAATATGCAGGTTAATATTCATCGGTACGTATAGGTATACGAAATCGCTCATAGCCCCGGCCGCCTGAGTGATCTTAATGATCACGAAGGTTAAGCAACACAGGGCGCGTTCAGTGCATGGGTGGGGTTGACCGTTCCGTGACTAACGCTAGTGGCATTTTTCCGAGCGGTTCCGTGCTTCGCAAGGCACGTTAAGCAATTGGTGCCGACTGCCGTTAATAGATGGCAATCGTTAAGCCAAGTCAGAGGCCTAAGGGCGGCTTGAAAACTTCTGACAGTAAGACCAGCTACTATTCTTACAAGCCTCCACCAATCAGGACTTTGGACCCCGTGATGGAGCATGGCCTATATCTTCCTCAGGGAAGAGACCCGTGCCCCTCGGGGGGGGGGACATAACGGGTTGCTGATGATAGGTACGGATCACCTGCATTTATTTTATGGTTTCATTTTATATTTTTATCAAACATAATTAGTAATTAAGTACGCAGTAGGTACGTGACTAAGTAAACCGGTTGAAGTATTTGCCTGAATAGGGTGTATGTGTGAAATATTTGCGATTTAAAAATGGTGGTAGATAAATATATTTTCTTAGTCTTGGTTTTTGGAAAGCCAGCTTTGTAGTGAAGAACCAATATACGCCTGACCTGTACTGACCTTTACCGGAAAACCGGTACCGAGAAAACTGATTCTTTATAACCGCACCCTTAGAACTTAAAATCACTTACCATTGACTTTATCATCATTTACTAAGGGATTAAACTAAGTTTGGGAAGAGTACAGAGAACTTGTAATTTCAGGCGAGTTAAACTCAGAGGTCAGGCGAGGTCAATCTTAATACGTGATTTGGGAAGGTTAATAATCTAGTGTGAATAATCTAGATAGAGTCACAGTGACATAAATTAGATATTTAATGGCCGATTTCTGAATTGAGAATTTAGCTTAGTAATTATTTAGCTGTAGTGCTGTATCGTCAAATTTCTTTAGAAAAGAGCGTGACTGCATGTTACTTAAGTATTCTATCATCATCATCAACCCATTATGTCCCCACCGAGGGGCACGGGTCTCTTACCTGAGGAAGCTATGAGGCCATACTCCATGACGGGGGCAAGTCCGGATTGGTGGAGGCTTGTAAGACTAGTGGCTGGTCTGACTGTCAGAAGTTTTAAAGCCGCCCTAAGGCCTCTGACTTGGCTTAACGACTGCTCTATCGACGGCAGCCGACACCAACTGCTTAACGTGCCTTGCGAAGCAATAATACGCGTCCCCACGCCGCAGCACAGCAGTCGACCATTAACAGTCAACTTCAGCGCACCCTTTTCACGCTGTGAAAAATGCGTTTCGCATCTCCTCCCGTCGGGGGACGGAGGAGTATGTGAGACTCCCCGGGAAAGTGGTTCCCGGTATACCCACTTAAACAACCCAGCGGCACTCCCTCTTCCAGTCCCCCGCCGGCGATTGCCCGCCTAGACACGGCGAGAGGCCGGAGGACGACCGGGAGCGCACGATCGTCCTCGTACGGCGCGGTGATGAGCAGTGCAATGCGGGCGAGGGCGCCCCCGCGCCTGTCGCCCGCTGCTCATCACCATGGGGCGAGAAGGGGCGGTTGCGTATTCACCCTCTCCTGCCCCTCCGTCGTCGGCGGTGCGGCGGCGCGAGAGGATCGTTCTCCTGCGCGCGCACCGCCTCCTCCTTCTGTGACATCACGTCCTCACAGAAGGAGGCGACCGCCGTCCACGCCTCCTCGCTCCCCAGCATGGCATTTACCACGCCGGGAAGCGAGAGGTCCTGCCCAACCACGGCGACAAGACTGCGGCGCCGCTCGGACAGCGACGGGCACACCTCAAGGGTGTGCTGCGCCGTGTCGTCCGCCGCGCCGCAGCCGTGGCACCCTGGGCTCTCCTCTCTCCCGATCCGGTGCAGGTACGATCCGAAGCATCCGTGCCCGGACAGCACCTGCACCAGCCTGAAAGAGAGGAAACCGTGCGAGCGCTCGAGCCAGTCTTGCAGGACCGGCCCGAGCGCGTCTAGGGTTCGGCGGCCGAAAGTTGCGGTAGCGAGGTCCGCCGTCCAGTGATGGACGATTGCCTCCCTCGCCTCCCGCCTAACGGCCGCCGTTCCTCCTATACTCTGGCGAGCACCCACGCCTCTAGCTCCCAAGGCGGGGGTACCACGCGGCCGCAAAACCTACCGTTCGCGCTACCTTCTGGGCGATGGCCTTTTGAGGCGTCCGGAGGGCAGTGGCGTTCTCCCTCCTTTGGAGGGAGTCCGCCCAGATGGGCGCCCCGTACAGGGCCATACTCTTTAGTATACCGGCGTACAGCCACCGGCATCGCCCGCTCGGCCCTCCCATATTCGGCATGAGCCATGAGAGGGCCCTCGCCGCCTTCAGCAGGCGCGACGACAGTCCACTGAAGTGCGGACCGAAGCGCCACCTGCTGTCCAGCGTCAGGCCCAGATACTTCATCTGGGCTTTCACCTCAATCCTGACGCCCTCAACAAAGATGTGGGCGTCAGGCGGGGGGCGCTGCCTAGGACCGTGAAAGAACACGGCCTCGGTCTTGTGCAGCGCCACCCTCAGCCCTAGGCGGCGAATCCTCCCGGCGGTTAAGGATCCGCCCGCCGAGGCCAGACTGGCCGCCTCCGTGAAGTTCCCTTCCCGGGCGGTGAGGAGCCTCGTGCACTCGTGCCCTGGAGGAGGGCTCCTCGCAACAGCCAGTCGAACCCGATGTTCCAGAGAAGGGGCCCCAAGACCGACCCCTGCGGAGCACCGGATTCGACGCCGTATCGCCGGAGCCAGCCAGTCTTGTCTACGAGGAGGACCACTCGGTCCTCCAGGTAGTCCGCCAGAAGGCCCCGCAAATACCGAGGCACTCCGTGAAAACGGAGCGCCTCGAGGATGGTGGAGTGGGGAACGGAGTTGAAAGCGTTGGCTATGTCGAAGGACACAGCCAACACTCCGTCCCCAGCGTCCACGGCCTCCTTCACCTGGACTTTTAGCAGGGCCAGGGCGTCCACTGTCGAACGCCCAGTCCGGAAACCAAACTGTGCGTCCGACAGGTCTGGCCCGACCGCCCGCAGGTGGTCGTTAAGGCGGGCGGCGATGATCCCCTCGAACATCTTACCGACCTCATCGAGCAGAACGATGGGCCGGTATGCCGAGGGGGAATCCGCCGGGCGCCCTTCCTTGCGGAGGAGGCATAGCTGCCCCTCCTTCCATGGTTTCGGAAACCTCCCCGACGCAAGACACGCGTCGAAGAGGTCCCGAAACCTGTCCACCATTCGGGTGGCAGCTATTGCCACCACCCTTGCGGGGACGCCAACTGGCCCCGGTGCCGTCTTTTTCGCGCGGAGACGAAGCGCTACCGCGCGGAACTCGGCCTCTGTAAGAGGAGGGACCTCCTCCTCCTCCTCCTCCCCCTGAGCGGCGGCCCGGGGAGGATCCATCGCTGGCGGGGTGAAGTTGGCCCTGTTTGGAAACAGGGACCGGACCACCCCGTCCAGCAATGCCGGCTCGAGGGTCTCCGACAACGGGGGGCCAAAGGGGCGCAGTTTGTTCCGCGCCGCCTTATATGGCCTCCCGAAAGGGTCGTTGTCAAGACCCTCCAGCAGCTCGTCTCGCGACGAGTCCTGCGCGGCGAATATCGCAGACCTGAGGGCCACCTTCGCCTCCACGTACAGGTCGTAGAGGCGGTCCTCGTTGGCCTGGTCGCGTATTCGCCACCGCCGGCTTCTGGTGTACTCCCGTCGGGCCGCCACACAGTCGGCCCGGAGGCCCGCCAACTCCTCCGACCACTAATAGACGGCGCGTCGGGGGGGCCGTTGACGAGACCTAGGCATGCTTGAGTTGCACACCTCGGTCAACGACCCCCTCAGCTGGGCCGCGGCGGCGTCCACGTCCAGGACATTTAAGGCCAGCGAAAGCCAGTCCTGGACGAAGGCCGCCTCCTTGGCCGCCTCCCTGTCCAGGTGGACGAGAGCCCACCGAGGGAATGGGGATTGGCCCGGTGGGGCCACTCCCTGGGGGCTCTGGGTGGAGATCTCGAACCGCACGTAGCGGTGATCTGAGAAAGTCTCCACCATGTCCACCCGCCAGTTGTCCACACGCGCAGCTAGTGCGGGCGAGGCAAAGGTGAGGTCCGCGATTGACCCACCCTGCCGTCGCACGCACGTGTGGACACTCCCTCTGTTTAGGAGGGAGAGACCGGAGGAGGCAGCCCACAGCTCCAGCTCCCGCCCACGCGCGTCTGTGGCCGGGTTGCCCCACGCCACCGATTTGGCATTCAGGTCTCCCAGAACGCAGACCTGACGCGACCCAGCCCTGCCGACGAAAGAGGCGAGGACTCCGAGGAAGTCCTCGAAGTCCGACAGTGAGCGGTTTGGGGAGAAATATACGCCCACAAAGGCTATCTCTCCCCACGTGGCGGCCACGTATCCCGGTCCCCTCTCTAAGAGCGAGAGGGGAGGGGAGTCCGTGGAAGACCGCGCCACAAGCGCCACCAAGCCGTCCCTAGCCAGCGGCCAGGGACGGAGTACGGCTCGGCGACAACCGCCACGTCCACCAACCACTCCTGGTCCTGGGCCACTCGGCAGTGGTTGATGTTCGCCTGTAAAATGCGATGGACCTCACCCATTATTGGTCCATCGCATTTCCCTCGTCGGCCGGCGGCGGTGGGACCTCAACGGGTCCAACAGTGGCGGCGGCAGCAGCAGCAAGCCAGGTTGGCACCTGCTTGTGGCCCTTCTTTGGGGGAGGATTGCACTTCCTCCCCCCCCATCACGTGGTCGGCCGGGCGGCCGCTGGCGGAGCAGACAGCGCAGTGCGGCGAGGCCACGCTGCAGGCGCTCGCCTTGTGCCCCACCTCTCCGCAGCGGTAACAGAGCTCCGACCTCTCCGCACTGGATGAGCACAGAGCTCTGGTGTGTCCGATTCCAAGGCACTTGAAGCAGCGGAAAGGCACATCTTCAAGTGCCCGGACCGCCGCCGCTCCGAGCCCTACGGGAAGCCGCCCCTTGGCCAGGACAGCCTTCGCCGCTGCGACTGGGCACTCCACACGGATAGCGCCCAGTCCGCCGCGACCGGGTCTGATAGCCCGGCCCAGCACCGCCGCCACCTCGCAGCCCCCCGCAGTTGCAAATGCCGCCACCACTTCCTCTTTGGTGATCGAGTCATCGAGACCGGTCACCTCCAAGGTCGCAGTCTTCGCCGGCCTGACCACTTTGGCAACATCCGCTATGACCTCTTGCAACTTTGTTGCGAAGAGGCCAGCGTTTGCGTCGCGGTTTGCCCCCGGGAACTCGAAGAGTCGAGCCCCGGTCTGGGTCAGGTGGCACGTCACCGGCCCAATCCCTAGCGCAGCGGGGTCGACGTTGGTACGAGCCCGTTTCAAAACGGACTCGTACGTCTCGCCCTTCTCCGCGGCCTTCGCAGTGAGCGGTCGGGGGAGGGGGCATCGAGGCCGGGGCCGGGACAGGCGCAGACCTATCCGCCGCGAGTGGCGGCCGGACACGCCTCTCAGGCAGAAGCCTGTCTTCAATGCCCGCTATGCAGGCCCTAGTAAAGGCCCTCTCCTCCATCACCACCTTTCGGATGATGTCCTCAAGGTTGGAGGAGGAGAGGTCCACCGCCGACGCTGCTGGCGAGGCCCGAGCGGGCTGCGCCGTGGCTTCAGCGAGCTTCCTGTGGAGCTCGTTGACCTCCTTCTGCAGGCGATCGGCCCTCGCCTGCAGTTGCCCAACCTCGTCCGTAGACTTGCGCTGCGCCAGCTCGCATATAATATCGCGCATGCTGGCGGCGCGGCATTTGAGGGCCTTCTGAAAGGTCCCTTTCAGGTTGGAGGACCTCGAGGTGACCCTTTCGATCTCCTCTTGGTCCTCCTTGGCCATCTCCTCCAGCTCCGCCAAGGAGTAGTCCGCATACAGGATAATAGACGAGCCGTAGCCCGCCTTAGCCCTACGGACGCGTGCCTGCTGTTCCTTGACAGCAACCTGCTCTTCAAGCTCCATCTCGAGCTGCGCCCTGTTGGCCGCCTCGAGATGGCGCTGAACCTCCAGCAAACCCACGTTGTGGCCCGAGCTAGCCACGGCGGGGGTCGAAGACTTCTTGGTCTTTCCCTTCTTCCTGGGCCCACTTTTGGCCGAGTCGGAGGAACCCTCCGAACTCTGCCTCAAGAAGGCCCGCTTGTTGGCCCGCCGGGCCGACAGCTCCACCGCAAAGGCGTTACTGTCGGTGTCCGACAGGTCAACCTCCACCAGGCTGGCCGCAGATGGTGCGCGGCCAGACTCCGACGTCTCAGCGTCGTCAGAGTCAGGATTGGCCCTGAGAAGGGCCGTTTGAGAGACGAAACGCAAAGGCTTCGATATAATTAAACGGACTCTGATCGCAAAAAACCGCACTAATGTTCGCGATCGTCCCAAAGTATCGTGTCCGAGATTTGGTTACCACCCATTGGCCACTGCGTTACCGCGCACCAAGTGGGATGGGTCCAGGGCAGACGAACGAGGACGTACTCGAGAAACACTTTGGGGACTGCCCCAACTTCAGCGCACCCTAGCTCAACGCACGCCCAACCTCACATTGTTTCTTTTCAAACCCAACGTCTTCTGCCTTAGTACTTCGAGCGGTCTATGACGCTCACGGAGTATCTTTTGTTACTGCCTGAAAATCAGCGCTGAAGACTTGCCCTTCAGCATAATGCTGAGTCAGCTGCCATTTATAACAGCAGTGACACGCCGTGACCTTTATTTTTCTCCTGTTTTCTTCTGATTTTTTGTTTTGCACAATTTTTTGGTTTAATTTTTGGATTTATTTTGTTTTTTTGACGTGTGTTCTGTTTTTATAATAAAATGTTTCTTATTCTTTTTCTTCTACTTTCCTCATACCCATCTTCTCGATTCAATCGCAACCCGTACATCGCTAACAGATTGTACAGACACTTTTTGCAAATTAGATGTCTAAAAAATGATTTTTGCTCGGCGGCGCTAGTGTCCCTGGAACCCTTTAAGAGACACAGAGTAAAACTAGTATCTCGCATAAAGAAGAGAAGCTTTTTGTTTCAAGTGTCAAATAATACGAATTTGTTCGGCAAACTTAGTTTCTAACAGCTTTATCTCACGCGTTGACATGACACAAGGGTCCTTACTATGAGTTGAAGGAACCATGAAATACATTTTATGATTATCTAATTTGTTAAAAAAAAAACATTTTGTCGAAAATCCGGCAAGTACCTACCCAGAACCTTCTTGGTCTAGACTAGCCGCAACGCAAACAACCAGCTCTATTGCCAAAAGAAGAAAAAAACCACTGGATCCGACTCCCAGATGGATAAATAGCATGAAAAAGAAAAATTACAGATCACCTGCTTGAATAAAAACTCTATTCAGCTACCCGTTCAAGTTTCCTAACATCCTGGGCCGCAATAAAAACTTCTTGGTCTGTGTTTGCAAGACTGGCTGTAAGCAAACAGCTCTATTGCTAAAAGAAGAAAAAACCGCTGTAGCTGACTAGCAGATGGATAAATAGCATGGAAAAGTAAGATGACGTATTATCCGCTCGACAATCTAAAGTCCGTTTTTTAATTCGATGCAAAATTTTGAACTAAATTCCACGCGGACGGAGTCGCGGGCGAAAGCTAGTAAAATATATAGGTTTACTGGGTAGTTTTTTTTTTACCGTGAATAGCAGACTCGTGTGACCAAAATCATTATCACATCAAAGACATTAAACTTTAATCCCTCATTCCTCAGAGCAAAGTCACCTACGTAGGTACCATAAACAATGTTTACTTGGAAGTAAAATGGGTTCATTTGGTTTTTGCGTACTAGCAAGTCGTCAGAATTTGATAGTTAATGTACTGGAAAGTCGCGACTTTTGACGTTGTCGCGCGCGACTCGCGTCCTCGTACTACCTTTGCTGGTCGCTTGCGGCCAGTGTTGCAATCACAGACTAAGAAGTTTTTATTGCGGCTTAGGATATGAAGAAACTTGAACGAATAGGTGGATAAAGTCTGTTTTTTCATTCAATGCAAAAAAAATAAAACTCTTACGTTGACATCTCAATACAATCAAAGACTGTCAATGTCTGAATGTTGCTAGTTACACAATGTTGAGCGCAAATTGTTCCGGATAAAGTTGTCGTCAGAATTTGACAGTTAATGTACTGGAAAGTCGCGACTTTTGACGTTGTCGCGCGCGACTCGCGTCCTCGTACTGCCTTTGCAGCTGTTGGTAAAAAAAGAAAAACATCTCGCAGTAAGCCCCTGCTGGGCACAAGGAATCTTACGCGTCAGCGGGCGCGAACAACTTTATCCGGAACAATTTGCGCTAAATCTAGACAGATACTAAGGGCGGCTTGCACCACGATTGTTAAATGTTTAACGGCTTAAAGTATTCAGGTCAGATGTCAATCTATACAAACGTGACGTGTTTAAATAAAATAACCTAGTTAGATCAATTAAACGCCCCCGAAAGCATCCGCCTAAAAAATTTCGTGAAATTCGTTGGAGCCGTTTCCGAGATTCTGATTATATATAAATATACACACATCAACACTATCTAGGGATATTTTGTATTTCTTAAATTTTTTGATAAACTATAAATATTTTGTTCAGAGAAGTATATATGGAATGAAACCTCAGTTAATGACCAACTTAATTAAATAAATAAAAAACATTTTAGACAATCAAATATTTAAAAAAAAAATAACAAAGAGACTAAAAATGGTGCTAAGTCTACGAGTGAAATTAATTAATAAAATTAATAATTTTATTAAAAATAACAACAGAAAGTTAGACATTTTATTTCTTAATAATCAGTGTTGCCACCACTCACGTTAATTAGAGTTTGGCATCGGTTATTCATACTGTGAATTAAGGTGTCGATGTCTTGCTGTGGTATGCGTTCCCAGGTTCGTTGCAGGTGCAGGAAAAGTTGCTCTTCTGTGGCCAGATTTGGAGGGAGGGCGCGCATAGCCCTTCGCTGCAACATGTCCCATGCATGTTCGATGGGATTCATATCGGGCGACTGCGCAGGCCATCTCATTACCGTGACGTTGATGTCTTGAAGGGCGGCTGATACCAGCCTCGCCGTGTGTGGACGGGCATTATCATGCATGAGTACGAATTGGTGGCCAATTTGCACCCTATGCGGAATAATGACAGGTTCCACCACCTCATCACGGTATTTCTGAGCATTCATGTTGCCTCTTACAAAAACGAGGTCGGTTCGCGCGCCTATACGAATTCCCGCCCATACCATGATCGTCCCTGCTTGGTACGAATGAACCTCTTGTGGGAGCTGGAGACGGCTTTCCCTGCCTGGAACTCTCCAAACTCGTGTTCTTCGCGAATCTGGATGAAATCCAAACCGAGACTCATCCGTAAAGAGCACTGTCGACCATTGTTCATTATCCCATAACACGTGTTCTTGGGCCCACAATAGTCGCCTTCCGCGATTGCCACGTCGCAAAGTAGGAACACGAATTGGCCTGCGAGAATGAAGATTAGCTTCATGTAGCCTTCTTCTGACTGTTTGGTCGCTAACCAACGTCTGATGCTCCTGTTGAAGCCTCTGTACCATTATCATGGCCGTCGGAGTAGGTTCTCTCCTGGCGGTATTTTGGAGAAAACGGTCCTCTCTAGGGGTGGTCACCCGAATTCTGCCAGGATGCCGTTCCGCCACTTCCCCAGTATCGCGATAACGTGACCAGAGCCTTGATATCACATTCTGGCTGGTGCCTAGAGTCTCCGCAACAACGTTTTGGATAGCGCCAGCTTCCAACATTCCTACCGCTCTTATCATGTCGTCTCTCGTCAGATGTCGACGTTGCATGGCACCAACGAGATGACACAAACAGTAAAAATCACTAAAACAATTGATAGCGTTAGTTAATTCATGTTTTTCTAAACAAATCTCAACACAAAACTAGCACTGCTAACTGAATCAAATGCGTGTTCCCGCGCTTTCTTTTGTTTTAATAAGTTTTAGTTTTTTTTTCAATGTCAGTTTGAAAATGGAACAAGGAGGTTTAATTCCACATATAAACTTTTTACTAATTCTGAGTAGTTATTCTGAAAATCTAAGAAATGCAAATAAAAATCTAATATCCCTAGACAGTGTTGATGAGTGTATTTACAAGAATTGCTCGTTTAAAGAGATTAGATGTAGCAACTAAACACGTTCAACTATTTTGGTGAAAGCCTCCCTTAATATGCGTGCACTTAGGCTACTCAGGTGACTTTGAAACCAAAAAGTTGATCAGCTGGATAAAAAAATATAGATAATTGTTCAATAGAGTAATTGACTGCCTCGTTGGTTTCTAGCGGATACCACAATAAACTACCAAAACAGAGGTTGTGTGTGAAATTCTTACTTTGATTGAATTTTTCATCGTTTTGTAAATTTTAGCCCAAGAAACTGGCCTCAAAATATCTTATTTTACATACATAAATACGCCACCACGCGTGTATCCCAGAGGGGTGGGCAGAGATCGGGGACTGCCGCTTGACACGATCCTGATAGATCACTTTCGCTTCATCAACATTTGGTTTAATTTCACTTAAATGAAAGAACAAGAAAAAAAAAGTTTTTGCCAAAAATATAAATAATTAAATAAACTCACGCCCGTTATCCCCGAGGGGGTAGGCAGAGGCACCAATCACTAGAACTGGGCCCGCGGTTTGCCGAGTTTATTAGGTCCCACTTGACAAGTGGCAAGCCTGTCGCCGTTATCCGGGCACAATTTATCAGCGAATGGTGTTGCTAAAAGTCATTCGTACATGCGGGATTCGAACCCAGAAGACCCTTTTGCCAAAAAATACATGAAAAACAAGTAAGACGCAAAACTTGTAGGACAATTCCGAGGCCCCTCCAAGATTAATTAATAAGACAATAAGCCTAGTAGTTTCATGAAAGAGATAACCAGCTTTCCTTACACAATGTTGAGCGCAAATTGTTCCGGATAAAGTTGTCGTCAGAATTTGACAGTTAATGTACTGGAAAGTCGCGACTTTTGACGTTGTCGCGCGCGACTCGCGTCCTCGTACTGCCTTTGCAGCTGTTGGTAAAAAAAGAAAAACATCTCGCAGTAAGCCCCTGCTGGGCACAAGGAATCTTACGCGTCAGCGGGCGCGAACAACTTTATCCGGAACAATTTGCGCTCAACATTGTGTAAGGAAAGCTGGTTATCTCTTTCATGAAACTACTAGGCTTATTGTCTTATTAATTAATCTTGGAGGGGCCTCGGAATTGTCCTACAAGTTTTGCGTCTTACTTGTTTTTCATGTATTTTTTGGCAAAAGGGTCTTCTGGGTTCGAATCCCGCATGTACGAATGACTTTTAGCAACACCATTCGCTGATAAATTGTGCCCGGATAACGGCGACAGGCTTGCCACTTGTCAAGTGGGACCTAATAAACTCGGCAAACCGCGGGCCCAGTTCTAGTGATTGGTGCCTCTGCCTACCCCCTCGGGGATAACGGGCGTGAGTTTATTTAATTATTTATATTTTTGGCAAAAACTTTTTTTTTCTTGTTCTTTCATTTAAGTGAAATTAAACAAAATGTTGATGAAGCGAAAGTGATCTATCAGGATCGTGTCAAGCGGCAGTCCCCGATCTCTGCCCACCCCTCTGGGATACACGCGTGGTGGCGTATTTATGTATGTAAAATAAGATATTTTGAGGCCAGTTTCTTGGGCTAAAATTTACAAAACGATGAAAAATTCAATCAAAGTAAGAATTTCACACACAACCTCTGTTTTGGTAGTTTATTGTGGTATCCGCTAGAAACCAACGAGGCAGTCAATTACTCTATTGAACAATTATCTATATTTTTTTATCCAGCTGATCAACTTTTTGGTTTCAAAGTCACCTGAGTAGCCTAAGTGCACGCATATTAAGGGAGGCTTTCACCAAAATAGTTGAACGTGTTTAGTTGCTACATCTAATCTCTTTAAACGAGCAATTCTTGTAAATACACTCATCAACACTGTCTAGGGATATTAGATTTTTATTTGCATTTCTTAGATTTTCAGAATAACTACTCAGAATTAGTAAAAAGTTTATATGTGGAATTAAACCTCCTTGTTCCATTTTCAAACTGACATTGAAAAAAAAACTAAAACTTATTAAAACAAAAGAAAGCGCGGGAACACGCATTTGATTCAGTTAGCAGTGCTAGTTTTGTGTTGAGATTTGTTTAGAAAAACATGAATTAACTAACGCTATCAATTGTTTTAGTGATTTTTACTGTTTGTGTCATCTCGTTGGTGCCATGCAACGTCGACATCTGACGAGAGACGACATGATAAGAGCGGTAGGAATGTTGGAAGCTGGCGCTATCCAAAACGTTGTTGCGGAGACTCTAGGCACCAGCCAGAATGTGATATCAAGGCTCTGGTCACGTTATCGCGATACTGGGGAAGTGGCGGAACGGCATCCTGGCAGAATTCGGGTGACCACCCCTAGAGAGGACCGTTTTCTCCAAAATACCGCCAGGAGAGAACCTACTCCGACGGCCATGATAATGGTACAGAGGCTTCAACAGGAGCATCAGACGTTGGTTAGCGACCAAACAGTCAGAAGAAGGCTACATGAAGCTAATCTTCATTCTCGCAGGCCAATTCGTGTTCCTACTTTGCGACGTGGCAATCGCGGAAGGCGACTATTGTGGGCCCAAGAACACGTGTTATGGGATAATGAACAATGGTCGACAGTGCTCTTTACGGATGAGTCTCGGTTTGGATTTCATCCAGATTCGCGAAGAACACGAGTTTGGAGAGTTCCAGGCAGGGAAAGCCGTCTCCAGCTCCCACAAGAGGTTCATTCGTACCAAGCAGGGACGATCATGGTATGGGCGGGAATTCGTATAGGCGCGCGAACCGACCTCGTTTTTGTAAGAGGCAACATGAATGCTCAGAAATACCGTGATGAGGTGGTGGAACCTGTCATTATTCCGCATAGGGTGCAAATTGGCCACCAATTCGTACTCATGCATGATAATGCCCGTCCACACACGGCGAGGCTGGTATCAGCCGCCCTTCAAGACATCAACGTCACGGTAATGAGATGGCCTGCGCAGTCGCCCGATATGAATCCCATCGAACATGCATGGGACATGTTGCAGCGAAGGGCTATGCGCGCCCTCCCTCCAAATCTGGCCACAGAAGAGCAACTTTTCCTGCACCTGCAACGAACCTGGGAACGCATACCACAGCAAGACATCGACACCTTAATTCACAGTATGAATAACCGATGCCAAACTCTAATTAACGTGAGTGGTGGCAACACTGATTATTAAGAAATAAAATGTCTAACTTTCTGTTGTTATTTTTAATAAAATTATTAATTTTATTAATTAATTTCACTCGTAGACTTAGCACCATTTTTAGTCTCTTTGTTATTTTTTTTTAAATATTTGATTGTCTAAAATGTTTTTTATTTATTTAATTAAGTTGGTCATTAACTGAGGTTTCATTCCATATATACTTCTCTGAACAAAATATTTATAGTTTATCAAAAAATTTAAGAAATACAAAATATCCCTAGATAGTGTTGATGTGTGTATATTTATATATAATCAGAATCTCGGAAACGGCTCCAACGAATTTCACGAAATTTTGTAGGCGGATGCTTTCGGGGGCGTTTAATTGATCTAACTAGGTTATTTTATTTAAACACGTCACGTTTGTATAGATTGACATCTGACCTGAATACTTTAAGCCGTTAAACATTTAACAATCGTGGTGCAAGCCGCCCTTAGTATCTGTCTAGATTTATTTCGTAGCATATCCAAAGCAGTAACTATGAAAAGTAATGAAATTGTCAAGTCCTAATTAGAGACCAGGCAAGCATAAAACAAATAGCGTGCGAATGTTTGGAGAAGTCATTACCTACCTAGTAATAACGACTCAGGAATGGTCTAGATTTTACTACGCTAGTTAGTACACTTGGTCAAGAAAAAATGGTCCCGGAAGATAATACTGAGAGTTAAAAAATGTTTCAACTAAAATTTTCGTAAGCACTGAACATTATTAACTTTATTCCGGACACACTTACTTGACTTTTTGTCGGAAGAGTCCGACCAAGTTTCGCTCTGATTCGCTGAGCTTAACCATGGTGAGGAAAGACGGAGCTCGCGTCATCGGTTGCTCGTCTCTGACAGTTTAATAATTAAATAAATTGAATGATTAAACTCTCAGAAAGATGGAGAGAGAGTAGACTTGATTAATTTCCGTTGTCACAGCAAATTGGTGACTACGTTCTGAGGCATGTGAAAACATCAGGGTTTTACGTTTTGTCTCGGAGTTTTTCTTCACAGTTAGCGAGAGGTATTGCTACTACAAATTCACAAAGTCACCTTTGACCATAGCCAATTCTGGGTAAATATTCATCCAGTGTCAATACTCTTCTTTTGATAAAGCGAAGACATAATTATTAAAATCTTCTGATTAAAATCGTAATACCAGCAAATATTAGCCGTGCTTCGCAAGGCACGTTAAGCAGTTGGTGCCGGCTGTCGTCGATAGATAGCAGTCGTTAAGCCATTTCAGAGGCCTTAAGTCGGCTTGAAAACTTCTGACAGTAAGACAAGCCACTAGTCTTACAAGCTTCCACCAATCCGGACTAGGCCCCCGTGGTGGAGTATGCCCTTTACCTTCCTCAGAAAGAAGACCCGTGCCTCTCGGTGGGGACATAATGGGTTGATGATGATGAAATATTAACCATTTCTAGAAAACTCACAAGGTTATCAAATATATAGAACGACCGTTGAGCGAGATTCTTGAAGCAAGACCTTGCTGGAAGACCTTGTTCTTACAGCAAAAGTTAAGGAAACAATCCGAACACAACTTGAAGTTATGCCCCAAAATAACTTTACGAACTTACTGAGAAGGTAAATTTCTAATCTTTTGCTCGGAATCCTGAGAGTGCCAGTCGAGTTTTGTCTTAGTACAACAATAACAAACTTCCAATTCACTATTGGGAATAAACTTACAAAACTAAATCATATGCTCGATTTCTGAATTGACGCTGAGTTAATACTTAAGTAACGGTCTGTCACGCTCTTTTCTGAGAAATATTGATGAGACAGCACTACAGTTAAGTAGTTACACAGTAAAATTCTTAATTCAGAAACTCGCCCTAAGCTTCATAGTTTCTTGCGTTGGATGAATAAGTGGGACGAAATTTAAACGGGGCCAGTTTATCGCCTACTGAGTTTAATGCTTTCCTCGGACCTGAATGTAGCCTACCCATGCTAAAGTGTAATGCTTTAATTCTAACTTCGTTTTATGCGGACGTTAATTAAAAATTCAAAACTTGCTTGACGCAACAATAGAAAGGCCTGGAGCCTCGTTTCATACTTAACAGCTCTTTTGCTACCAGTTGACTGTGTAAGCGCTTAGTTTTATTACTGTCAACGAGCAGTCCAACCAGTTAAAATAAACTTTTATAGCAGTCAATAGTGTTGTCACTTCATTAAAGTGTTCAATCAATTGCGTTATGTCCTTGAAAAGAACAATAGGCTATTTGACAGTGTGAAAAATTGTATTGTTTATATGTAATCGTATAAATTATAAGTCTTAAAACCGCTTTAAGGCATTTTAACTACAAAAACCATTATGATTTGTAAAAAAACACAAGATAAAATTTGATAATTATGTATTTGCAGCCATTGTATCTAAAACGGCCTGGCCATCATAGAATCGGATCATAGATTCTATGATGGCGTCACATGGCAGTAAAAGTGGCGTCTATCGTTCATTCTTTCTTACGTTCATTGGTCTGTTTTCTGGGATGTGACGTCACAATGCCTGTGCGACGCCATATTGACCAAGATAGTGTTTTGGCGGCTTTATTGAAGAGTAAATTTTCGTTTGCCTTTTTAGAAGAAATTCATGAAAGAATTTAAAATGACCACTTTCTGAGACTCCATGAACACCATGCGAAAGATCCCGGGTTCGAATCCCGGCTGGGGGAAAAAAAAAACAGGTCTTGGATGTTTAAATGTATAAAGAATAACACAATTCACTTTACAAATCTCACATCACTGCTTAACTTCCAACATTCACAATATAAATTATAATTCACAATATAATTTAAATATAAATTCCTAAATCAAAATTTATCAAAATCATGACACATATGTTTGTAATGTTGCTGTTTCTGGTTCCCACGACACAGAGTTCTTATTGTGGGACTGGAAGCAGTGAATTGTGCCTGTATGTAAATGTTTATGTTCATAGACTCACGCCTATATCCCGGACGCGAAGACCACAGTTTCTCACTTGCCACTATTAAGACAGAACTTCGCTTGCGTGTCCCAATATGACACGTCACTGTGACACTGGAGGTAGACCTGCTCAAGAGGCGTCGAACCAACCTAACATGACCTCAGTAAAAGTTGCAGGGCTTTCGAGATATGGCCAATTTAAACTTATTATAAATTTTCACTTTTTTTAACAACTTTAGTGCTGTGCTAGCACTTACGCTAAGTTAGTAAGTTCGTGACCGAGTACAAAAAAAAACCAAACACGAGGGCTATCTAACTTTATGCAATCACTAAACTTGTTAAAAGTAGTGAAAATTTAGAACAAATTTAATTGGCCATATCTCGGAAAACGTGCAACTTTTACTGAGGTCATGTTAGTTTGGTTCGATGCCTTTTGGACAGGTCTACCTCCGGTGTCACTGTGACGTGTCATTTTTGGGACACCCCGTAATATTAATTAGGCGTTGAATGCACGCACTAGACGCACGGTGCATTAGATACTCGGATATTTTCAATCTTTCCCTTTGTTAATACATCCCCATTCTGCCTTGCTTTGTATATTGTGTATTGTAGGGTGTAAGTCCCACATAAGTGATTAAGGGGTCGATGTCTATCTCGGGTCGATAGTGATAAATCAAACCGCCTTTGTTGAGTTTTGTAAATGCACTGAATATATTGTCCAAATAAAGTAATAAAGTGATTCATAATGCTAGCCTAAGCGACCTACTTATGATACCTACATGTGCGGTTGCCCGTACATGTATGTTTTTACACACTTTTACACACTGTTGCTTAATGAAGTCTTAGGAAAAAACGACGGCCTGATATTGAATTTTAATTTCATCCCGACAAGGTGATGTTGTGTTTTCTTTTGCTAGCGCAGTGCTTCCGGGAAAATTCCGCATGGAATTAATTAGGTACAGCACAAGTTGCTTAGGTACAGCCAGTCAGTGTTGACATGAAATGAAGTAAAAATCTTTATTGTAAAACTGTTACGGTATAAATGTGTGTAAAATTGTAAATCGTCAATTAAGTTCTAACAGTGCGAAAGTCATTTTTGGCCGTTTCGACCTTTTGATGCCATTGGATGAAGAAAAGTGGCGCGCTTCTTTCCGACCAATCTTATCAATCAATCTTATTTTATCTTCAATAAGTTGATTTTAAATACTTTTCCTAAATAATTTACACCTCTTGTTCAGAGCCATCTATGTTCGACGGGCCGAACCGTTATCGGCGCGCTTGAATGCACGCCACTGGCAAGCAAGAGCGCGCGCCTGCGGCGTGAGTGTGCGCATCATAGACAAGAAAGAAAAAAACGTTACATACAATCAGTGAGCCGTTGCTTGAAGAGAACGTTTTGCCTACTCATCGTCTCAAAAATTATTGTAAATTAAAATATACGTTTTGCTGCATCTATTTCATCATTTCATTGAAGAAACGAAGAGGTTCCCAAACATTGGACCTTCAGAAGCCGGATTTACGAAGAATCTTCGACGATGAATCATTGTTTCGAATCTTCGGTTGGTTCGGTTGGATTATAATCAGGTCCTATTCAAATGAAAACGAATAAAACTGGTGAAGTTTCCTGCAATTTTGTGCAGATTGAAAGGCAATTGCATAAATTTTGGGAATTAGAAGAAATACCTAACGCAATTCCTATTTTATCGTCAGACGATTTAACGATAGGTTTTCATCGTTCATTCGTTTACAAAGAACAGGAGCATATTTGTTGCGATTTATACATAATGCTCGCCGGGCTGATGATCGAAAAACCGGTCCGTTATCTGTAGCTGAGTTACAATCTTCAGTTAAAATGTTGACGCGTTTTGTTCAACAAGAATCGTTTTGTGAAGAATATAATAACCTAAAAGGCAAACTTGTAAAAGTGAAAGGAGGTAAATCTGTGAATAAAGTGTCAGGATTGTGTGTTTTCATAGACCAAGAGGATATTATACGTGTTGGTGGCCGGTTGGATAACTCTGCAAGTTTTTCTTACGACAAAAAACATCCAATGTTATTGTCTGGTAAACACCGGTTTGCAAAGCTTTTGTTTACCTACTAACATAACCGATTATTACATGCGGGTCTTCAACTGCTTGTTTCTACTACGCGTGATGTGTGGTGGGTGCTCGGGGCTCGGAATCTGGCCAGGTAAGTAGTTCATAATAGGGTAGTTTCCAGGGTCAAAATAATTTAATTCTATTTAGTCCGTATTTTAGATTATAAAAAAATATTGGATACGTATTTTTCTTTTTTCGATTAAACAAAAGATAAAAAAGATATAGCCCATTGAAGTTACGTGTGACGTCACTCAGTGCTACAAAATGCAGCACGGCGTGACGTCACACGTAACTTTAATGGGCTATATCTTTGTCATTTTTGGTCTAATTTACAAATAAAAAAATACGTCTCCCTTATTTTTGAATAATCTAAAAGACGAACTAATTACATTTTTTTGGGAAACTAGCCTATTGCGTTAAATGCATGCGCATGAAAGGAAAAACGGTGACGCCAATCATGGGAAATTTACCCACAGAAAGAATTGAACCCAGTTTTTCCTTTCATGCAGTGCGGAGTTGACTATGCTGGGCCCATGCTCATGTTAAGCCGCAAAGGCAGGGGAGCACAACTCATCAAGTGTTACATTTGTTTGTTTGTGTGCTTCACTACTAGAGCTATACATTTGGAGTTGGTAGGCGGATTATCAACACAAGACTATCTGTTAGCTCTAAAGCATTTCATATCACGGCGCGGCAAGCCATTTCAAATTTTCTCTGACAATGGGAAAAACTTTGTAGGCGCTGAAAAAGAAATTTCAGCTGTATTCGATAACTCCAACGAGATAATAGATTTTGCTAGCAACAATAGTATTAAAGTTCATTTTATACTTCCGTATGCTCCTCATTTTGGCGGTCTATGGGAGGCGGGAGTCAAGTCCTGCAAGTATCACCTTTTTTTTTTTTTTTAACGGGGTGAAATGCTTTGTGCACCATAACCGCCACCCTTGGGGGAGGGCGACGGCCGTGTGTCGGACTCTCCTCTCCTAATAATAGGAGAGGCATACCTCCTATAACACCCCGGGGGCCGTCCTGTCGCTCGTGCAATGGGGCGCCGCCGGATCTCGCAAGTGGTGTAAAACCACAACGCGAATGCGACAGCGGCGCCCCGGCGACGTCGACCCGACTCGCAAGGAGTCGGGCCCACCCTCACTGGAGAAGGGGCATGGGCCCCCCGCCCCCTTCTCCCGTCACGATGTCGGACGGCAGGTCCCCCAACCTGCCGTCTGTGACCCTCCCTCAGCCTCCTCTATGCCCTCTGCTGAACAGAGGGACATAGAGAAGGGCCCCCACCGTGTGTTTTCTATAGAGGTTGTCTCCTCGCGGCCCGAAGGCCCCCGGCCCCACTCAGTGTGGGGTTACGGGTGCGGGGCCCATAGTGGACCCCGCGGGACATCTAGCAGCGCAAGCCACTGGACGTCCCCCTCCCTCTGGTTTGGGTCCGCGCCGGCCGAAGCCGGTACCCCCCATATCTGAAGGGCGTTCCCCTATCCGCCACCCGGGGGACGCATCCGATGGAAGACCAGAAACTCCACACGGATGCAAGTATCACCTGCGACGTTTTATGGGGAATGCTAAATTAACATATGAGGAGTTCAGCACGGTATTGACGCAAATAGAAGCCGTCCTGAATTCCCGCCCCCTCTCACCTCTGTCCTCAGATCCTTCGGATTACATGCCTCTCACTCCTGCACATTTCCTGATCGGCCAACCGATGACTGCGCCAGCCTGTGAAGATCTGACCACAACTGTATCCACACGCCTGGGGCGTTACGATCGAGTGGAACAAATACGGCAGCACTTCTGGGACCGTTGGGCGAAAGAATGCGTGTCTGAGCTACAGAGGAGAACAAAATGGATAGTGAACACAGACGAAATCGTTACGGACAACCTAGTTGTCATAAAGGATGACAATCTTCTACCACTCAAATGGATGATGGTCAGAATTACAAGAACAATCCCTGGCAAGGATGGAGTAACGCGTGTCGCTGAAATCCGTACTGCGAAAGGCATCATCCAGCGAGCCTGCTCCAAAATCTGTCCGCTTCCTGTGCAGCCAGCGATGGACCAAGCAGGGAAGACTGTCTGCAAATCCGATTGAAATCGCTGAATCTTCAGTTGGAAGGCGTTACTTCCAAGGTGGCCGGCATGTTCAGAGCCATCTATGTTCGACGGGCCGAACCGTTATCGGCGCGCTTGAACGCATGCCACTGGCAAGCAAGAGCGCGCGCCTGCGGCGTGAGTGTGCGCATCATAGACAAGAAAGAAAAAAACGTTACATACAATCTGTGAGCCGTTGCTTGAAGAGAACGTTTTGCCTACTCATCGTCTCAAAAATTATTGTAAATTAAAATATACGTTTTGCTGCATCTATTTCATCATTTCATTGAAGAAACGACAAGGTTCCCAACCACCTCTAATGTAGTTAATTGAAATTTCACACAGTGTTTTCGCTCTCCTGTAAAGTTGTAATTTTTTACTTACGCACTGTTAGAACTTAACTGACGAAATGTATGTGCGTGCGAAATTTTTATGTTTATGTTTACTAAGGGCCGGTTTCTGAATTGAGAATTTTACTAAGTAAATACTTAAGTAACAATCTGTCACGCTCTTTTCTAAGAAATTTTAACAGATAGCTAAACAGTTAAGTAGTTACTTAGCGGAATTGTCAATTCAGAAACAGGCCTTAATCGTGGTTACAGGCTCCCAAACTAGGATTTCCTGTGTTATGGGTACCCAGTGTGTGTGTGTGTGTGTTTTTTTCCAGTGTTACAGTATTACATGTCTGGGTTTCGAGAAAAAATTTACAAGAACAAATAAAAAACTACTCAGAGGTATTACTCGCTAATTGTGAAGGAAAACATCACGTGGACCGCCGGTAACTAGTATCATGTCTGTAGTATCTTGTTTGTAGTATTATAACATTTTTTTACCAATGCCCAATGTGTAAGGCCCTTGGACACTTCTGTAACTCAACTGAAAATTGTATGTAGGACTCTTTTTACTTTCTCGAGGTTTTTATTCATCGTCAGCGATTGTATTGCTACAACTTCACAAATGTACGTGACACAGAAAATAAAGTCAGGAAAATAACATAATGGGATTTGGACTCACGATCTGTCAAATATGACGCCGATGGTTTAACATAAACATTTACATACAGGCACATACATAGCTTCTGGCCCCACACTAGGATACCCTGTGTGGTGGGAACCAGAAACAGCGACGTCACAAACATGTAAACATCCAAGACCTAGAGTTTTTTTTTCTCCCCAGCCGGGGATCGAGCCCGGGACATGTTAAGCAGATGCGCTAACTGTTACGCCACAGAGGTCGCCGCGCCGAGGTTTGGCGCAATAGTCGCTTCTTTCATGTCTAAAATACCTCATAACATACCTGAGCGCTTGAAATTACCACCCCCAGGTATGCGTAGTATTCAAGCCCAAATATCTCTGTCTTTCTGCGAGAAGCTTCTTTCCCGAGGCCTGTGCCATGCAAGGCACAGTGAGACGTGCGACGGCATAAATACACTTTTTGAATACTACTAATTTACTTATCATCATCAACCATTATGTCCCCACCGAGGGGCACCAGTCTCTTCCTAGGAAAACATAGGCCATACTCCACCACACGAGCCAAGTCCGGATTGGTGGAGGCTTGTAAGACTAGTTGCTGGTCTTACTGTCTGAAGTTTTCAAGTCGCCCTAAGGCCTCTGACTTAACGACTGCCATGTATCGACGGCAGCCGGCACCAACGGCTTAATTTACCTATAAATACAATAATTAGACTATTTTTAATTGCATATTTTTTATTGGTATGTATATCATGCTTGACTAGCTTGCCTCGATATTATGTCAACCATCGCTAACTACGAGTATAAAGAGCGTAATCTACCCGTCACCCACGACACAGGCTGCGCCTAGTGTGGGAGTCGCAATAGACCATAAATCATGTAATGAATTTCTTATAAATAAACATATTTGATACATATGAAGCAAGAAATATTAACTAATGCAGATCATTTTGATGGCCAAGTTGGAAAGAAAGAGGAGGTCGGGCAGGAAAAAGATGTCATGGTTATGCAACACCAAAGAGTGGATCGGTGTTAAAACCGCGGTGGAGCTGTTTTGTACTGAACATAGACCGTTGTAAAGAGCTGACTGCCAACCTCCAGTGAGGCACTTTTGAAAAGAAGAAGAATAAAGATATTTTGCTTAATATTGTCTAGGTGCACCGACTACCCGAAATTCAGCTTCTCTATTTTTTTCGTCAATAGTTGTCCGAAAGAAATTACTTTTAGTAATAAGGCTGCCAATTTTACTGTACTATGTTATTGTCAAATCTCATGAAATTTAGCGCATTATTTGATTTAAAAGATGGCTTTTAGGCAAATATTATTATTGTATTATCTTTATCGAGAGAGCCTAGCCTAGCTGGCCCTCGACTGAAATCTCTAACAAAAACCGTAGCTATTCCATTTTAAAATATTTAAATTCATATTAGACGGCTGTGCCAGCCAGTTACTATAAAGAGAAATCGCTACATTTCCCCCGGTTATCATTAAAATTTAATAACAATTAAAATGTAATCATAATCGGGGGGACATTCATCCTGGTGGGCATACAATAAAGAATATTCTATCTATCTAAGAATGTATATATATTTTTAATACAGTTGCTCAAAAAGTGGCGTATTTCAGGAACGTATAGCGTTCGGGAAGTGGGCTATTACACACTCGTGCTTTTTTTTTACCTTTTCCGCACTCGTGCGTTTTCTTTTCCAACTGTCAAAATAATGTCTATTAAAAAAAAAAATATCAAACACGAACTTTTTATGATTCATCCAAACATTTCTACAAAGAAGCTACTAATCTGTTTCAATATCAGATTTAATGATTTGATTCAATGAGTTAGGTTAGGTTTCATTTCATTTCATGTCATTAAATTTAATTTTCATTTCATATCAATAAAAAAATTCTACTGAAGACTTGGCTGTATAGGCATAGTACACTTTGCCTACTCAGAATGGGTGAAGAAAATAAAAATCTGCCTATATTCTTTTACGGTTGGCGCCTGTCATTGCAACTCGTTCCGACTGTCGACCCTAACCTTCGGCTGCGAACTCTTTGCAATGACAGGCTTTCCGCACTTGTAATGAAATATACTATTTATCTGACAGCCATGTCGGTCACTGAGGAACAAAATTTCGCGGCCGAAATCGCCTGCGGGGAAAAGCTAGACAAAGTTGAAAGAGACTCTGATGTTGAACATTTTGTATTGAGTTTAAATTCGAAAGATATTCAAACAACTTTGGAAAGCTTTGAAAGTTCGTAGTGGTTATCACGAAGTGACAACTGCATTTGCATAAGGATTGAAATGTCGGGGATTTGAACGAAACAGTGATTGCTCAAAGATTTTCTTTCACAATTTGGACGGCTGCTATTAACTTGGCACGACCTTGCTCAAATTCAACGTATTACCAAGAACACTTTATTTTCCATATAAAAGGGGCGATGAAGCGAAAATGATTTGTCAGGATCGTGGCAGGTGGCAGACCCTGGTTTCATGCCTACCCCTTTGGGATACGAGCGTGAGTTTATGTATGTAGGTAATACCTACTAGGTATGTAAAAGGCGCGGACATACTTCGATCAAATAGAGGATGTAGGTATATATTAGCAAAGGTTCAGATAAAAAGTACCTACCCAAACCGACGTGCGTGCATGCAATGACTAATGAATGATGATGAAGCGAAAGCGAGATCTGTCAGGATAGTGGCAAGTGGCAGACTCTGGTCTCTGCCTACTCCTCTGCGTGCAGGCGTGAGGATATCTAAAATTACTGGCTTGCTGTTAAAGGCAAAACTTTTTCTTTTTAATATCGTTAATGTAACGACTGAAAGGGTCTACCCTTTCACCCTTACAGTTTTTCAGCAATATATTTAAAAAAATCGATACAAGTGTCTCCACCTGTTGTGATCTGAAAGAAGTTTTCTACTATAGGAAGGGATAGACGTCAAAGTACTCCGCCCATTGCAGGGGGAACACAATCTTTTGCAGGTACTGAATAATTTATCTTAAAGCTTCAATGATACACCCGAAGATCGTTTAAGTCATGCCCACCGCGTAACTCGTATACACACATTTACAAACAATATTCATTGAAATCATAAATGTCAGTCGAAAGTAAACAGGGTAATGTCATTTTGCTGTGGCAAAAGTATTGTTTTCCTAGGGCAAAATCGACCTTATTCTTATGACAATATGGTGCGATTATTAAAACTTACGTTAACATTCTCATGTGGCCTTTTATATGCTACTTGGACTTTTGTTCTGAGAAAAGAATGAGAACAGCGATTCTTTGTATGACTTAAAATAAATATTGTATGAATGTTTACTAAACATAATTAATGAGCCCATATCACACCATACTTAAATAATGCATCTCTCCTGAAAATGGGAAACAGACTGAAATTTTTTATGGCAACTCTTATGTTCGGAGTCATTAAATTTCAGAAGCCAGCATATTTGTATGACAAACTGACATGGCGTTGGTCTGCATATGGAGACCGCAATAGACTTAGGACGTGCTCAATCCCGCTTGGTGTACCTGGACACAGAACTGCCGCCTTCCGTGGTAGTTTCCGGTTCCAGGCCACCAAGTGCTGGAATGACATACCACCGCCGATAAGGCAACTCAACTCAAAAGCTGGCTTCAAGGCAAAATATAAGAAGTTCCTCCTGGAATCCCAGTGATCTCTTTCACATTTATTTTATTTTACTTATTAATTTCTTATAATAATAATAATAATTACTGACACTTGCCGACGTTCATTTTATTTTATTTCATTTTATTTATTAATCTCTAATAATAATAATCAATAATTTCTGTGACATTCAATTTTAATTATCCTTCCGTGCTTTACTTTTTAATTTAACGATTTATTTATTTATAATATGATGCAGCATTCGTAATTTAGAATGCTAATTATTACAATGTATTTAATCAATACTTCGTTAGTTCGAATTGTGACATTATTAATTATTTTTTTTATTTAAATTTCTACATTTATAATTACTTCAATTAATCCCATATAATTACTATTAACAATTAATTTATTTATACTATTAATACCTATTTTTCTGTACTTTTTCGACTCATTGATGCCATCTACTTTTCTCAGAGCCGTGTGCGCCGCCGTCTTACCATCGGGTACTGACATAATAACAGCGCTGAGGTGGTCACCCACTCCAGCATATGCTGAGTCAGTACCTTTTTGCATTTGCCACACTATCGACGGCAGTCGTTAAGCCAGGTCAGAGGCCTTAGGGCGGCTTGAAAACTTCTGACAGTAAGACCAGCCACTAGTCTTACAAGCCTCCACCAACCCGGACTTGGCCACCGTGGTGGAGTATGGCCTATACCTTCCTCAGGGAAGAGACCCGTGCCCCTCGGTGGGGACATGGTGGGTTGATGATGATGATGAGTTTCCTTACGCCCTTGGTTTTGGCCACCGAGCCACCAATAAGAGGTGATGATGCCGGGCAAACTCAAAACTAACCAAAAACAATCTAGATATATTCCGACGCAGCAGCTGTATTGTATTTGCGAGGTAGAGCTGGCATTTCACAAAGAGATCGTAGAGCGTACCAAATCAAGCGCAAACTCGGTGGGTATTTGTTGTTCTCAAAACTATTTTCTATATCTGCCTCTGGCACAGTAAAGTTAGGTACAGAGGATCATTTGTCATTGTGTCAAGCATTTAGTGTTGGTGTATCAGGCTTTCAAGTTTTCGAGTGAAAACCGGAACATTTCTAATGTTCACCATGTATGTCATAGTGTATGTCATAGTGTACGTCATAGTGTATGTCATAGTGTATGTCATAGTGTATGTCATAGTGTATGTCATAGTGTATGTCATAGTGTATATCATAGTGTATGTCGTAGTGTATGCACGTTTGTCAGTATCGTAAGCATCGCATGCACGTTAGTCATTATACATAAAAACCGGCCACGTCCGAGTCGGACACGCGCACGAAGGGTTGCCTACCATTATCAATACAACATTCGAATTCCTTAGACTAGACTAGACCGTTGTAATTTTCAAAGATTTTATAGTAGATAGTCAGATAAACTCTATGAAAATTTGATAGTTGACAAAATGTCAAAGAAGTTCCCTTTAAAACGGAACTTTGTATGAAAATACCGAATTATGACGTTATATTTCAGAGCATTCTTTTTATGTTTCATCTATTTAAAAATTGTAATAACTAGTTATTGACTAAAAGAGATGCATTTTCCGAAATATTTTGTAATTTTTGTTTTAATCGAGCATATCAAATAATTTATTGTTGGCCGTATCAACTACCGAATTACAACAGCTGTCTAGCTATCACGATTGATGAGATACAGCCTGGGGACAGACAGACAGACAAGCAAACGGACAGTGGAGTCTTAACCCTTTGGCTGAACTCTGCAAGTGATAAGTTGCCTTGACACAAGGGTCTTTAGAACGACGGTCAATGAATTTAAGGTTTAATTTCATTCCGAGTACCCGCTACCAAATTTGGTAGCCACCGAGACAGCGGGTTAATAATCAAGTTCCTTAACCTTTGGGTACGGAACTCTAAATATGAGCTCAGTAAAAAGGAACAATGATAGAGAGAATCATCATCATCATCATCATTCAGCCACAGGAAGTCCACTGCTGGACATAGGCCCCCTCCATGGATTTCCAAAAAGACCGGTCGGAAGCGGCTTGCATCCAGCGTCTATCCGCCACTTGGATGACATCGTCTGTCCATCCTGTGGATAGAGAGAATAGTTTAAAAAAAAAAAGAAAGAGTATATTACGTGCATTCTTTATAATATCTACATTTTGTATTATTATGTTAATACAGAACCCCTCTAAGTAAACGCGAACAAAAATAAGAAAATCTGGGCGTCTTTAGTGTCTATATATCTTAGCGCTTGAAATCGAAGGTTCCGCAACGCGCCGCTCACTCGTTTTAAGAGAAATCCTATGATTTACAGCTCTATTGATTACGTATAGGAGTTTGAAGTGATAGTTAACTCAGGGTTCTAGTGATGACAATGCGTTTCAAACTAAACGGTGGGTTTCTAGTGATGACGAACGGTACGTTGTAACTACACTGTGGGTTTCTAGTGATGACAATGCGTTTCTAACTAAACGGTGGTTTTCTAGTGATGACAATGCGTTTCTAACTAAACTGTGAATTTTTAGTGATCACAATACGTTTCTAACTAAATTGTAGGTTTCTAGTGATGACAATGCGTTCCTGACTAAACGGCGGGTTCCTAGTGATGACAGTACGTTGAAACTACTCTGTGGGTTTCTAGCAATAACGGTACGTTTGTAGCAGACAGGAATAGTGTGCGAGTGAGAGAGCGCTACACCATACTCGCGCAATACACTTCTAAGTGCGAACCTTTCTTGCTGTATTATAATTAGGAACTTTGTAAATAAATTCATTCTTAATTTCTTCGGCCATTCGAGTTTGTTTTTACCTCTGCATCCTACGATCCCACTAAACCTTACAGTGGTGACCCCTACTTAGGCACGCAACCATGTCTGACTCAGAAAGAGAAAGCGCCCAGGCTACTCCAGTACCCTCGCCGAGAGCATCAGCCAACCCGAAGGCTGGACCAGCGGCGTATCTATCGCCGCCATCTACAACTAACAAGGAAGTCGCGGGCGTCTCCATATCCTTGACCATACCATCATTCTGGCGGGAGCGCGTGCGAGTTTGGTTCTCACACTTCGAATCAGTCGTTGCCCCTCAGAAGAAAGGTGACAAAGCCATGACACGACACTCTGGCTGAGTTTCCTGACATCATGAGACCAACATCAATGAGAGAGAGCCCAAAACACAATGTGAAGCACATCATAGAAACAACTGGCCAACCACTGTACGCCAGAGCCCGCCCATTGCCACCACATCGATACAATAGCGTCATGAAAGAATTCCAAGAAATGATGCAGCAGGGTTTATGCCGTCCAAGCAAAAGTCCATGGGCCAGTCCTCTCCATGTAGTCTCCAAGAAGAACGGCGATCTTCGTATCTGCGGTGACTACAGACGTCTGAACACGGTCACCAAACCTGACAGATACCCGATACCACGACTAAGAGATTTCACCTATCAACTACAAGGCAAGGTTATCTTTTCAACCTTGGACCTTAATCGTGCCTACCAACAACTGTGTGTCGCCGACCAAGATGTTGAGAAAACAGCCATAGTAACCCCTTTTGGCTTGTATGAGTTCCCGCGGATGCCGCCCGGACTACGCAACGCAGGACAAACGTTTCAACGTTTTATACACGAA
This sequence comes from Yponomeuta plumbellus, assembly GCA_947310845.1. Lineage (NCBI taxonomy): Eukaryota > Metazoa > Arthropoda > Insecta > Lepidoptera > Yponomeutidae > Yponomeuta > Yponomeuta plumbellus. The sequence continues at coordinate 6,921,353 of OX371206.1, forward strand.
GTTTTACGAGATCTTGACTTCGTGTTTCCCTTCATCGACGACTTGCTCCTTGCTTCATCCAACGAAGAAGAGCACCGTCATCACCTTCGCATCGTGTTACAGCGACTGGACAAGTACGGAATTACTATCAATCCATCAAAATGCGTACTTGGGAAGCCAGAAGTGATATTTCTCGGTTACTCAGTATCACAACACGGCATCAAACCGCCACAAGCAAAAGTTCAAGCCATCATCGAGTTTCCCATGCCAACCTGCATAGAAGAACTTCGAAGATTCCTCGGCATGATGAACTTCTACAGAGAGCACATACCTACAGCTGCGGACTTACAAGCACCGTTAAATGCATACTTACATAATGCAAAGAAGCGCGACAAAACAAAAATCCAGTGGAACCAAGAAGCCAAGACGGCATTCGAGGCTTGTAAAGTTAGCATACAAAACGCTGCTTTACTCGCACACCCCTCCCTCTCCGCGCCACTGTCTCTCCTCTGTGACGCCTCTGATAAATGTGCGGGAGCAGTGCTACAACAGCGAATAAGAAATGCGTGGCAACCACTTGGGTATTTTTCGAAGAAATTCTCGGACACACAACAGCGCTACAGTACCTACGATCGTGAGCTTTTATCTATCTACATGGCAGTAAAACACTTCAGAAAAATGTTCGAAGGCAGGGAGTTGATTATCTATACAGACCACAAGCCGCTTACTTTTGCCATCGCCAAACCACCATCTGACAACGATACGCCACGAAGGATACGTCAACTACTGTTCATCAGCGAGTTTACTACGGATTTCCGGCACATCAGTGGCAAAGACAACATTGTAGCCGATACATTGTCTCGCATAGAAACAATAACATGCCCGTCATCGCTCGACTACGCACAACTCGCGGCAGCGCAAGACAGAGATGCAAATATACCTCTCTTGCTCACGCAAACAAACCTGCAACTTAAGAGGATGGCGATACCTAACTCCGATGCAAAAGTTTACTGCGAGTTTTCAACGCAAAACATACGGCCCTACCTGCCCGAAGACTTTCGTCGCATCGCATTCAACGCCGTGCACAACTTAAGCCATCCAGGGACGAGAACAACGCGTAAGCTCATGCAACAAAGATATTTCTGGCCGTCAATGAACCACGACGTCGGCAACTGGACTCGAACCTGCATACCTTGTCAACAATCGAAGGTCCAGCGTCATACTAAGAGCGAAATTGCATGTTTTCCGTCGAGCGACCGTTTCGACCATGTCCACGTTGACATCGTTGGACCACTACCTACTACGAGTCAAGGTCAACGATACCTACTAACGGTAATTGACCGAGCAACACGATGGCCGGAAGCATTTGCCATCGAAGATATAACAGCAGTAACAATCGCGAGAACGCTGTACGAAGGCTGGATTGCCAGATACGGATGCGCGTCGAAGCTAACCACTGACCAGGGCCGTCAGTTTGAAAGTCACATATTTCATGCTTTGACTAAGCTCATGGGTGTGGAGAGGATGCGAACTACGCCATACCACCCACAGAGCAACGGCGTAATCGAACGATGGCACAGAACGCTGAAAAATGCACTAAAAGCTCGACTCCAAAACAGTCGAAACTGAAACGACGAGTTGTCAACTGTGCTCCTGGGACTCCGCGCCGCAGTAAGAAGCGACACGGGTGTGAGCCCTGCTGAGCTTACGTTCGGCCGGCCGCTGCGCCTTCCCGGTGATTTTTTTGCCCAGTCAAAACAAAACAGTATGTGCGATTTTACCTACGTCGATCAGCTGCGCCGTAAAATCAGCGAGTATAGGCCAGTCCCTACCAAATGCAATACTGCTGGTAGCTCACCGTTCGTGCACCCAGATTTGGCGACATGCAACCAAGTTTTCCTCCGTGTTGACGCCGTGCGAAGACCTCTGCAAACACCATACGAAGGCCCTTACTCTGTGCTGAAGAGACATGCTAAGACTTTCGTCATTAAGATGCCTGGCAGAGAAGCAACCGTTTCGGTCGACCGCCTCAAGCCTGCCTACGTACTGCGTGAAGAGAGCGACATCACTAAGCAGCCGAGCAACGCTGGCACACCACGAAATGAAGTCCACCAGCCAGCCTCAAGGCAGAGCCGCAGTGGTAGGATCATCAAAGCGCCAGTACGCTTTGCTTGAGGGGGAGCACTGTAGCAGACAGGAATAGTGTGCGAGTGAGAGAGCGCTACACCATACTCGCGCAATACACTTCTAAGTGCGAACCTTTCTTGCTGTATTATAATTAGGAACTTTGTAAATAAATTCATTCTTAATTTCTTCGGCCATTCGAGTTTGTTTTTACCTCTGCATCCTACGATCCCACTAAACCTTACACGTTCTATACTGCATCTATATGCAGGACAAAGACTCAGCTTTATTTTCATAATACCCACCTTAATCTATATTCGTGCCTACCCAACAATATACTACATCTTCCCCTTTGAAAAAAAGAATTAAAACTAAGTTTTTAAATTTATATTATTTACCCATCACCATACCTACCCATAAACATGGCCGTACAGTAGGCCGTAAATATATATGTAGTAAGTATTTTTATAACATAACATGATATATATTAACTTATTTAAAATAACCGCTGTGCATAAATGTCAACGACGAAAGTTATATAAAACAGAAAAGAAGCTCTTACTTATTTTTTCCTTACATAAAAATAATATAAAACATAAACTTATTATGTATCTTATAATGTTACATATTCAGTTCAGTGGTTTTTTTAATTCGCTCACGAGCCCTACATTTGGCCTGCCTTATTTTCGGTGCAGTATGGTCTTGCCCGCGACTATCTGTATAGGAGCCCGATGCGCCAGGGGCGGCGTCAGGGAACGCTCGCTCTGGCGAGCCCTCCGATTCCGAGCTGGAGCTGCGAGCGTCTTTGAAAGTATCAGCCGGGCTGTCTCCATCGTCTGTACCTTCCTCATCACACGACTGCTTCCGCACTAAGGAAGTAGAGGGTGACGCTGTATCAGGCGCTAATACATTTTTGGGTTTGTCTTCCAATTGCACTTCCTCGATCTTTATTAGATGGCGTCTATTTCGTCTGAAAGTCTTACCAACTTTATCGTGGAGAACATATGAGCGTGGTTGACTAGCTTTGCGCTGTACCTGCATACTGCGCCTTTTCGCTCCGTCCGCAACCATTACCTCGTCTCCTGGATGCAACTCTGGCAACGGACGCGAGCGCATATTATAGTTTAACCTACTGCGCTCACGGTTCTCTAGTATTTTGTTGTAATCTCCACTATTATTACGCTCAGGGCGTAATTTATTTGTATGAATGGGCAATCTAGTTTGTAACCTGCGACCCATAAGTAATTGTGATGGCGCGCCTATTCCTTCCCGTGGGGTGGCTCTCAAATTAAGAAGTCCTAGGAAGACGTTGGAATTAGAATTTCCATTTTTCTTAATTATGTTTTTTACCGTTCTAACAGCTCTCTCGCTGAGGCCGTAAGATTGGGGATAGTTTGGCGAACTAGTAATATGTTTAAATCCCCACTCGTTACAAAACTTCGTGAACTCGTTGGAAGCGTATGCTGGCCCGTTGTCCGTTATGAGCTCGTTCGGTATACCATGTCGCGCAAACTGCTCCATCAATGCAGTGACCACTGCTTTTGTGCCAATATTTAACAATTGGTTTACTTCGATATAATTCGAAAAGTAGTCCACGAGTATGAGATAATACTTGTTGCCGTATTGACACATATCGGAACCTACCTTAGTCCAAGGCAGGTCGGGCACCTGGTGCGGTAACATCGGCTCCCGCGGTGGGCGCGCGGCGTGCTCGGCGCACGCGCGGCAGGCGCGCACCGCGCGCTCCACGTCGCGCGACATGCCGCACCAAAACATAACGTCGCGCGCGCGCCGCTTGCAGCGCTCGATGCCCTGATGCCCCTCATGCACTCGCTGTATCATCTCACCTCGTAAGCCCATGGGAATGTATACAAGATTATCCTTGAGAATTACTCCATCCGCGTACTCTAATGTCTCCCTGTGCGACCAGTGTTGGTGGACCCACGCATCCATGTCGCACTTATTATCAGGCCATCCATTTTTAATATACTTTATCAATAGTTTACATTCTTCGTCTTGTCGCACTTTCTCTGCAATGTCTTTTAGCCTATCGCCACTGAACCTTAAATTTTCTATCAAAAAACATGTCTGCTCTTCCAGCTTCACGGAAACCTTCTCATGCATGAACTGTGGTAAAGGTGCTCTTGATAAGGCATTAGCCACGAACATATACCTACCAGGTTTGTATATTGCGTCGAAACTGTACGCTTGGACTCGAAGCATCATTCTCTGCAAGCGAGCCGGAACTACATCAAGTGACTTTTTAAAAAGCGCTTCACGCGGCTTATGATCTGTTTCGATTGTGACGTCGTCCCTTCCAAATACGTATTGGTGAAAGCGCTCGAGCGCGAACACGATTGCGAGCATTTCTTTTTCTATCTGAGCATACCTACGCTGTGTGTCTGTGAGTGTAAGCGAGGCAAACTCAACGGGGCGGCCGGCAGCAGGCACGCGCCCAGCGCGTGCGCGCTCGCATCCACCGTGAGGAGTACGGGTTCGGTGCTCGAGTACAGCGCTAACACGGGCGCGCTGCACAGTGCAGCCTTCAGCTGACTCACTACAGCGTCATGCGTCGAATCCCAACACCATTCTACGTTTTTCTTTAACAAACATCGTAAGGGCGCCGCTGTTTCCGCATAGTGTGGAATAAATTTTGAAAGGTAATTAACCATACCAAGAAACCTCTCCAGCGACGACCTGTCGTTAGGAATTGGCATTTCCTCTATTGCCCTCAACTTTGTCTTATCAATTTGCATACCTTTTTTTCTGAAATTACACTACTCTGTGGGATTATAGCCATGACAATAATTATGTTCTAATCAAACTATGGGTTTCTGGCGTTGATAATACATTTTAACTAAACTGTGGGTTTAACTAAACTCTGGGTTTCTAGTGATAACAGTACGTTTTAACTACTCTGTGGGATTATAGCCATGACAATACGTTCTAATTAAAGTATGTGTTTCTAGCGAAGACGATATGTACTAATAAAACTGTGGGATTCTAGGGAAGCCAATGACTACTAGCAAAACAATTTTTTTGTAGCGATGACAACAACTTTCTATATTACTTATTCTACCTTTCATAGTGCCTGCGCCTTGTCTCGCTAACACAATAAAGCCTCGTGGCAAAGATCAAATGGAAACCGAGCCGGGGCAACTTAATGACGTTTCACGGGATCGACGGCAGTTTCATAAAATTTGCTGTGATAGAGAAATAGTTATATCTACTGGCTTTTTATATACTCTTAGAGGTCTGGTTCATTTTCTTGTTATACATGGTTTAACAAAATCCCCGAGTATGAACAACTTTTACTGTAAAGGAAAATTGGAATTGGAAAAATATGAGAAAATCGGTCAAGTGCGAGTCGGACTCGCGCACGAAGGGTTCCGTATCATTATCTATAAAAATGGCAAAAAAATCATGTCTGTTCATGGCAATTATAAATAAATCAATTATATTCTGTAAAAACATCAAGCGTCTTCTTGTTGCCGTTATGAATATCGAAGCAAAAAAAATACGATTGCTGTAGGGGAGCCCCCTTAAATATTTATTTTATTTTATATTTTTTAGTCGTTTTTGTTATAGTTGCAACAGAAATAAATCATCTAAAATTTCAACTGTCTAACTATCACGGTTCATAAAGTACAGCCTGGTGACGGATGGACAGACGGACGGACAGCGGACCCTTTGTATACGGAACCCTAAAAATTCTTGAAAACGTTGCTTCTACTTGGTTGGTTCGTAACTTTTATTTCAAGTCCATTGTAGTTGGCTTATAAACCCACTAGGCTCAAAGCTATCATCTTCGTCTCCTTCTAATATCGTCCAAAAACTATTTTGTGAAAGCGTTGAAGATTTATTTAAAAATAATCCAAAAATAACAATAAAGCGGTTAGGAGAAAAAAGAAAAATGGTCTATAAATGAACGTGCTACAACCAAAATTTCGATCATTATAACCGTTCGTCTTACCGATACTGGCGCTAACATTCACAAAACCTCCGTATGGGCTTGGAAAACCTCGATACATATTCTTGTTACTTCCAGTAACAAGCCCTATTACAATTTTACATGAACCGCGTTAGATGTTCTATCACCATGGGGTAAGGGAGAAAACCGTTTGGAAAAAGGCATCAAGAGATATGCAAAAGCATGCGAGAGGAATACTAACAAAGTGTCACTGTGCACTGATTTCAATATCCCTGTGCCATTATTCGATTCCTAAATCGGATTGAATCGAGTCAGGCGCTCGCTATTCGAATCATGAATTTCGAATCGACCACGCTGGGGCCGTGAATGGGGCGATTTAAAATATCGCTCGACAAGAATTTGAAGAGGAATCTCTGTTCCTCAGTTTTTAGGGTTCCGTAGTCAACAACGAACCCTTATGGTTTCGCGATTGTCCGTCCATCGGTCTGTTCGTGGATTAGCTTAGGAACAAGTGCAATGCTAAAATTAATAAAAACACCTTAGACGAACTGTTATAAACTACTTTATTACTTAGATTTAGCTAACGCTAGCATTTTCAATTCCATTTATATAGTATTTCCAAGCCATGTGAGTCAGTCAGCCCATAGCCGCGGTACTGTAAACTTGTCTTTTACCAATAAACCTGTGTGTGTGTAATAAAGAGTTTTTTTTAAAAAGACCTGCGGCACGGACCCCATAACAAGTGGTGTCAGAAGTGGGATGCCAGAAGGACAATCTTGCTTCGCGTGAGATCTGGCATCTAAAAGAACTCGCGGTCCCTGTCGCATCAAGAAGGGTCTTGTTTAAAGTGAAAATTCAGTACCGTGTTGCCCGACGTTAAGTCTCCGCCCTTGCGCGTAGCCCGCAGCATCATCGGTCCAGTTGGTCGACAATAAGTCTCTGCTCTCGAGCGTGAGCCTGCGCTAACGACGCCACCTACTGTACCTGCAATTGCGTCATCGCTACAACGTGACTGCATGCTGCATTATTGGTACTTCGGGTCACTTTCCACATCCTGGATTTTCCGAGATGTTCCTGGTTGCTGTTCTCCTGTGAGTTGTTTCGTTTTACTTTTAACTTTACTTGTCCTGCAAGTTTTGTGAACTTACCGTGTTTGTCCGGAATTTTACGTGCTATTTTGATATTTTACGGCGAACATTTTATATTGATACTTACCTTATACAAATATTAATTTTACACGTTTTTATATACTTTTACAAATTGATTTTACCTTATTATTGTGTTTGTCGTATATCCTGTTGCTCTGAGTTTTTAAAACTTTATTCATGGTTAAGCCTAAAAGTAAAAAGGAGGAGGAATCCGTAGAGGCAACCTCCGACGTCGAGACCTCAGATAACTCTTCTTCACAATCAAAAGCGAAGGTCCCTAAGGAAAAAATGGCCACTATTACGCTTTCAGTTTTAACAAAGTTCATCCGACCTTACAGTGGGGATCGTGAAAGCCTCCCCGCCTTTTTAACCAATTGCGAGAACGCAATTATCCTCGCCACTCCCGAACAACAGGATGTACTCATAAAATATATTGTATCACAGCTTGAAGGCAAGGCGCAACTTGCATGTTGTTTGAAACAATTCGAAAGCTGGAGCGATCTGAAAGCTTTTTTGAAAACCACTTTCGGTGAAAAAAAGCACTCCACGCATCTATTAGTAGATTTACAAAATTGCCGCCAAAAAGCCGACGAGAGTGTGACGCAATATTCTTTGCGAATAGAGTCGTGTTTAACGAGACTCCAATCTGACATCCATTATAGCTGTGTTGAACAAAAAGAGCTTGTGGGTAGGCTTGCCGCGATGGAAGATTTGGCCCTTAATACGTTTATGTTAGGGATGAATAACAAATTCGCGCATATAGTGAGATGCCGTAACCCCAAAACTCTGTCTGAAGCTATCACACATGCAATTGAAGAAGAAAAGATCTTCAATCTTTCCCGGATGTCTCAACGAGCATCTTTACAGTGCTCTTTTTGCCATCAAAACGGACACGCCGTTTCCGACTATTTTAAAAAGAAAAAGCAATCTAATGAAGGTCATCGCGTTCATGCGATTAACTCCCCTCCATCTCAAAATAGGCCCTCTGCCTCAAAATTTGACAAAAATAAAAGTTGTGCCTACTGCAAAAAGGTTGGGCACCTCATCACTGAGTGTTTTAAATTAAAACGTAAAAACGGTCAGGAGACTGAATCATCGCCGTCTCCTAAAGCCAGTGTTCACACTGTTACACCACACTCAGAGGAAACCGATTTAAACTAAAATCGGTTCCGGTTCCGTGTCTGCCGGGACCCTCACCCCCTATTGTAAAAGACACGTTTTCTAATACATCTGCGCCTTTACTCCCCGAGTTTCTGTCCAAGGCCAGTTTCGCTAACCCTTCACCCAAAAAGGAATTTATTCCCAGGGCTAGCTCAAAAAAATCTAACGCTAAGTCTTTACTCGCTAAGGAGTTTCTTCCTAAGACTAGCTCTACTACTACGCCTTTACTCAAAAATGAGTTTCTTTCCAAGGCTAGTTCCAACACTCTCAATGAGTCAACGAATCTCTCCCCTCAAGGTAACTTGAGTTTTTCGGGCCTCCCCCCTAGAGATTCTACATGTGAAGAAAGCACAGTTTACACTGTTCTTAATCTCAACCCTAGGGTTTCGCTTCCTCACGTGTTTTTACAGACAAGCTGTTCACAGAAGCCTCTGTGTTTTTTAATTGATTCGGGTGCTTCAATTTCAATTGTGAAATTCTCAAGTTTACAAAAGCATCCCGAACTGGGACCTCAAACTATTAAAATCAAAGGTCTTAATGAAGATGATTCTCATGTAGAGTCTCTCGGGTCCCTTAACCTTGACCTATCCTACCGACTTTCCAAACAAAATCTAGTACCGCTGAACTTCAATGTCCACGCGATTAGCGACTCTGTGCGCTTGCCATTCAACGGCATTATCGGTAGTGATTTTCTAGACTACTTTAAAATGGATATTAAATACTCCACTAAAACATTGCAGATGCAAAACTCTTCCATTCCATTTTCGCTGAGCAATCCTAGCTTTCTCATACCTGCTAGATCTGAAGCTATTATTGAATGTCTTGTATCTAATGACATTTCGGAATTGGAATCGTTGCGCGAAGCGCTGATTCTTGACCATACGTTCTGTGAAGGTGTATACCTAGCGAACTGTATCGTAAAAGTTAAGCCGAACTATAGAGTTAATGTCTCTATTTTGAACACATTGGAAAAACCAATTGAAGTGAAAGATTTTTCAGTTCGACTTACCCCTATGGATTTCTCTGTCGACGAATCTCCTCAGAGTTCATCTCAGAATGTCTTCTCTGCTTCCCATGAAGCTACCTCAGATAGAAAACGACGCGTTCTAGACCTTATTCGTCACGACCATTTAAATCCCGAAGAAAGAAAGGTTCTTCTGGACTGTTGTACTCAGTACACAGACATTTTCTACCTAGAAGGCGATCCACTAACGTGTACAAATGCAATTCAGCATTCCATCAATACAGGTGACGCCCCTCCGATACACGTGAAATCCTACCGTTTTCCCGAGGTTCATAAGCAAGAGGTCGAAAACCAGATGCAGAAAATGCTTAGTCAAAACATCATTAGGCCCTCAATTTCACCTTGGAGTGCACCCGTTTGGGTGGTTCCCAAAAAAATGGACGCCTCTGGCAAACAAAAGTGGCGCGTTGTTATTGACTATCGTCGTCTTAATGACGTTACAGTTAATGAGGTTTACCCCATCCCTTTAATTACAGACATTCTCGACCAGTTGGGACATTCCAAATACTTTTCTACCCTTGACCTTGTGTCAGGTTTCCATCAAATTTGTCTCAACCCAGCTGATTCAGCAAAAACAGGATTTACTGTCACTAACTCAAATGGCACTTCAGGCCACTACGAATTTGTTAGGATGCCATTCGGTCTAAAGAATGCTCCTTCTACCTTTCAAAGGTTAATGAACACCGTTCTATCCGGTTTACAGGGTCTACATTGTTATGTCTACCTAGACGACTGTATCGTCTATTCCCACGACCTTGATTCTCACATCAAAAAACTGAAACTCGTTTTCGACAAATTTCGGGAGTTTAACTTAAAAATGCAACCCGATAAATGTGAGTTCCTCAGACGCGAAGTCTCATACCTAGGCCACATAATTACCGATAAGGGCGTATCACCTAACACCGACAAAATCAAGGCCATTTCAGAATTCCCTGTTCCCAAAAATTCCAAAGACATAAAGTCTTTTCTTGGTTTAACTGGCTACTACCGACGTTTTATAGAGATCTTCTCTAAGATTACAAAGCCATTAACAAGCCTATTAAAAAAGGATATTCCTTTCGTATGGTCCAAGGAACAAGAAATTGCGTTCAATTCTCTTAAAGAAAAATTGATTACGGCTCCTTTACTACAATACCCCGACTTTTCCCAAACTTTCGTGGTCACAACTGATAGCTCAAATTACGCTGTAGGCGCGATCCTTTCTCAAGGCGAAATCGGCAACGATAAGCCCATCGCCTATGCGTCTAGAACTTTGAACAAAGCCGAAGGAAACTACTCTACTACAGAGAAAGAACTTCTAGCTATTCTTTTCGGAGTTAACACCTTCCGACCTTATCTCTATGGATATAGGTTCAAAATTGTAACTGACCACCGTCCCTTAGTCTGGCTATTTAATGCTAAAGATCCTGGAGGCCGTCTTCTTCGTTGGCGTTTAAAATTAGAAGAATACGATTACGAAATCGTCTATAAACCTGGCAGAGTAAATGCTAACGCAGATGCTCTTTCCCGTAACCCTGTCAACGCCATCACACATTCAAAATTGAATAAATGCTCTTATAAACTGTACTTCAAAAAACAGTTCACCAAGTCCGTGTCCAATGACACTCAAATTGAAGAACACCTTGAACCTTTACATTTGACCAAACATAAATTAGTCGCTTGCCCGACTTCTCTAGACTTTGATAACTCTATGCCAAGTTGCGAACAAATATTGTCCACAGTAGACAATTCTGCTGACTTGCTATCAGCCGAACGCGAGCCCGAGACTGTGCTGGCCGCTCATTCTGCTAATAAAAAGATCTACTTTTTATTTACTAAAGTACATCACTATGATGAAACCTCATATAGTGTCATTTACGATCTTTTAATGAAATTACGTGATGTTGTTATTGCTGAAGATCAGAGCGACTTAGCAATTTCAGACTTTTCAGAACCGTTTACAAAATTGAATTATACGAAGGTCTACAACATTATCTCTTTCGTGTTTCATGGCACAAATATCAAAATTCATATTTACAAAAATCAGATTATTTACCCCTCACCTGCCGAGGTTCCACGCATTTTGAAAGAAAATCACGGTACCACTATTGCTGGTCACCCAGGCATTCAGAGGATGTTTAACAGAATTAGGGCCACTTACTATTGGAAAGGCATGCGCTCCGACATTGAGCAATTTGTAAAAGACTGCAGCCTCTGTAAGATTAATAAACCTTTACGAAAATGTAACAAGGCTCCCATGGTTATTACATCTTCTAGCACCAAGCCTTTTGAACGATTAGCCTTGGATATTGTTGGTCCTTTACCTGAGGCTGGACTGCAAAAGTTCCGTTTCATCTTGACACTTCAAGATGATCTGACAAAATTCTCAAGCGCTTACCCTATGATTGGGTCTACTACAGATGAAGTTGCGCGTAATCTCATCCACTTTTTCTCCCTCTTTGGCTTTGCCAAAATGATCCTGTCCGATCAAGGTACATGTTTTACTTCTGAGTTGTTTAAGCAACTTACACAAATTCTAAAGATCAAGTCCCTTTATTCGACTCCGTATCATCCCCAAACCAATGGCGCGCTAGAGCGCAGCCACGCTACTCTTAAGGAGTACCTTAAATCGTTTGTTAACGAAAATCACGATGACTGGCATTGCTATTTAGCTACAGCTATATTATCCTACAATACTACTCCTCACTGCACAACGCAGTTTACTCCTTTCGAGTTACTTTACGGTTATCAACCATCTATCCCCAGTAGTGTCTATGACTCCGATAACGGTACTACTTATCACGAGTACATTAGGGCTCTACAGCATAGAATGAAATACAGTAGACAACGGGCCCTCGAAAACATTCAGAGAAGTAAAGAATCTTCTAAAAATTATTATGACAGTTCTACTAAGGATATTACATATAAAACTGGCGATTTAGTATATCTCAAACAGCATCACAGGCTTCGGAAAGCCTTGTCTCCCATCTGGAAGGGACCCTATAAAATTGTTAAGGTCCACGACAAGAAAAATGTCACCATTTGCGTAAATCGCAAACACGTGAAATATCACGTTAATGAATTGAAACCTGCTTGAAAGTTTCATTTGTCATTTGTTTCAGGTTCCTCCATTTTCAAGGTTCTACATCAGAACCCGTAGTCCAAGACATAGCTCATAGTCCTGGAATCTATTTTGACCCGACTTCCGTAGCATACTTTTACGATGACTACTGGAATGTAGTTACTCACGTCGAGGTCTCACAAATCAAGCCTTATCTGGATAAAATTCAAGCATCTATGACTACGATTTCTTCTCTATGTAAACAAGCTCAAAATTTAGCCTATAACGTTGATTGTAAGGATACTTTTAGTCCTTTAGAAATTCTGCTCAATGCCAACGTATTGAAATCTGATTCTCTACTCCATATCATCTCTTTAGAGCCTCCGACTCGTTTTAAAAGATCCCTAGAGTTCGGCGGTGAAATTTTGAAATTCTTTTTCGGAACCCTAGATGCAGATGATGCCCGCAAGTACGAAGCTGCTATTTCAGCTTGCCAACAGAATGAAAATGAAATGTTTTCTTTGATGAAGGACAACATCCACGTTGTCCAATCGACGATTAATAATTTTAATAGTTCTATTCGTAAACTTAACGATAATGAAAATAGGATTAATAAACAGATAGATAAACTTTACTCAGTCTTGACCAAAAACAATCAGGTCAGTAATAATTTTATAAATGTTGCTAAAATTAATGGATTAGTTAATGTTATGGAAAGCTCGTTGCTAGCTATTTCTAACATCTTAGATACAATTTTGAATGCTATCTTATTCTCTAAGGCAAATATTTTACACCCTTATGTTCTCACCCCCACTAGGTTATTCAGAGAACTATCCAGTAACAGCAAATCGATACGGAAAAATGTAGATTTTCCAACCCCCTTGACTCAAGATAACATTCACAATATTATTGATCTTTCCAAGTTGACATCTTATTACTATAATATGAAGTTGATTTTTGTATTGCAAATACCTTTAATTAAACTTTTGAAATTTAATGTCTATAAAATGGTAGCTCTACCTACCCCTCACGATACAAGCTTTCGGACTTATGCTCTTATTTACCCTACCAAACCATACCTTGCCGTATCGGATGACAGATTGAGTTACTCCCTACTTGATAATGTTAATGAATGTAAAACTGTTAATTTTGATTATCTAATATGTCCCTCTGTATCTGTTTTATCGACTATTAATAATCCGTCCTGCGAGACTAAACTGTTAACTGAAGTCACCTTGTCACTTCCTGAAATATGCAACTCTAAGTTACTATATGGTAGTATTAACTTGTGGCAAAAGCTTCATGATGGCAAATGGATTTATGTTCAGTCAAAACCTAGTAAACTTACTGTTAAATGTCAAAACAAGATGTATGATTATACACTATCAGGTACAGGAATATTATCTCTTGAAAAGGAATGTATAGCATATTTTCAGACCTTGCAGCTCTCAGGCACCCATGTTTATACGTCAACCCTTCCTGAACAACTGTCTATTGATTTTGATATAACTGAAGATGATTGCTGTAACCGAAAAATCATTAATAACACTATTGATAAGCTAGTTCCTATACACTTATCTCATGTTAATTTAGAGTCATTAAATGTGGTATCCCATAAATTAGATTACTTGGAAAATCAAATAAACCAGGCACAAAGCCAATCTCATCTTGTTAAATATGGATCTTACTACTCAACCGCTACTTATATTATTCTCGCTGTTATTTTCGGGTATGCCACTTAAAAGACTTATAAAAAATGTTTTGCTGCTACTAATGGTAATACTTCCTGTTGCATTCAGATCTTTAACCAGTGTTATAATAAAAAAATGAAAAAGGATCAAAATAAAATTAATAATTCAATTGAATTAACTGACTTTACTGATGATGAAGAATGCGACAAGAAGTCTGTCAAGAGCCTTCCAGAGGTTCTATCTACTAGTGATAAGAAAATAGCGTTTCAGAGGTCATCCTCTAGAAATCTTAGTAATTTTTAAGTTTTGGGTTTTTGGGTTTTATTATAAGTACTAAGTTTTCTTATTTTTGTATACTTACACGGTAGCACTTACCACATAACCACCCCTTACTTTGTATTGTGTACTGTTTTCAGTTCTACCCTTCGTTTATCTTAACGATAACCTTCGTCTTGTTGGGGGAGCTGTTATAAACTACTTTATTACTTAGATTTAGCTAACGCTAGCATTTTCAATTCCATTTATATAGTATTTCCAAGCCATGTGAGTCAGTCAGCCCATAGCCGCGGTACTGTAAACTTGTCTTTTACCAATAAACCTGTGTGTGTGTAATAAAGAGTTTTTTTTAAAAAGACCTGCGGCACGGACCCCATAACAGAACGAACGGACGGACGGACGGTCAGACAGACGGGTTCTTGATTGACCACGGAATTAAAAAGATACGGCCGTAAATGCCGCAAAAAAAATATTTTGACACTCAAGGAAATAAAAAATTAAAAAGGTTCTTTTCGTTGACCTACAACTATGAAATTTACTATGTATTATGGTCATACACTGCAAGTACAGGGAAAAATCTAAAAACTATGCATGTGTGTGTGATTAAATCATAAGCGAAATGTGTTTGAAGTTTGGAACAAGCTCGGAAAATTGTGAGTG
This sequence comes from Yponomeuta plumbellus, assembly GCA_947310845.1. NCBI lineage: Eukaryota > Metazoa > Arthropoda > Insecta > Lepidoptera > Yponomeutidae > Yponomeuta > Yponomeuta plumbellus. The sequence continues at coordinate 6,936,387 of OX371206.1, forward strand.
ACTCGATCCTGAATTATTTTTATTACTTACCATTTTGTGCGGAACCCTCGATAGGCGAATCCAAATCGCACTTGTCCGGTTTCTTATGCATCTTCTTGCTGAGATAAAACTTGTCTACAATTTATTCAACAAGATGAGCTTCAGTTGAATTGAGCCTTTATTAGACCTTATTTAATTTTTTTTCTGAATAGGTAACATGAAATACATCATGCTCGTACTTAGATACTAAACGGGTATAACGCGATTATTTATTAGGTAAAATTTAATCTAATCTCTTTAAACGAGCAATTCTTGTATGAGCCTTGGATTATAATCAATATCAGAATCTCGGAAACGGCTCCAACGATTTTCATGAAATTTTGTATACAAAAATAGATGAGAATAGTTTTCAACGGAAATAAATCAATTGGCCTTATAATGCAGCCTATAGTGGTGTTTGCCCTGTTGGTAGAAGAATGGACTCGGAAACGAGAGACCCAGGTTCGATTCCCAGTGCGGGCGATGTACCTATCATCATCATCATCATCAGGCTATAATAGTCCAGTGCTGGACATAGCCTCCCCTAATGAGCGCCATAGCGCCCTGTCTTCAGCCGCATCCAGCATCTGCCTGCAGTTTACCTGCCTAGTGGTGTACCTATGACTTTGTTTAATTCTAGAGCTACGTACTTCTGAGTATTTCTAGTAGAAATACCAAACGCTAACCGTGAAAGAAAACTTCGTGAGGAAAACCGCCTCTTAGTTGGCTCCGCACATTTTTATATATATATGCAGATTGATGCGAAATTTACGTTCTTATAGGGTAGCAGTTATGTCTTTGCCCAAAAACCCGGTTAAAACGACGTTTTCTTAAAATGAAACCTGGATCAATTAATCGCCCCCAAAACCCCCTGTATACAAAATTTCATGAAAATCGTTGGAGCCGTTTCCGAGATTCTGATTATATATATATATATATATATATATATATATATATATATAATTATATATAATTTCGCATCAATCTGCAAGGTTGGGATAGTTCTGACGGAAAACGGGCGACCCGTTTCGGGCCAATTTCAAGAGACCTGGTTCGAGCCATGATGTTTTTTTCCCAAGTTCTTTTTTTGTTGAAAAAGGATTATTTTAATTTTATATTACATATTTTATATTACAAAAAAAGTACCGAGCAAAGCTCGGTCACCCAGGTACTTATCTTAATTCCCGACGATTCGGCAACGTTGCAGCTAGCGTGTTCACAGCAAATAATATGAACCAGTGACTATATTTGACTCGTCCGTTTCAAGCTTTCGATATAATTGTTTTATTTCCTTAGGACAGACCTAACAGCGATTGTTTTTCTCTCAGGGCTTATGTATTCCTTTTTTCATTTTCATTTCAGATCAATTCAGTAGAAAGAAGATCTTTAATCACGAATATTTATCAACAAGACGAAAACCCGGCTTCGCTCGGGTAGACGCAAAATAATATTCCACTATGTTTTGTTATATGGTGACGCCTCTGTATTTATCAACCACCAGTAGATATAAATATCTTAATACATTCAGATACATAAGCTAACACCTGTATCCCAGAGGGGTAGGCTGAGACCACGGACTGTCACATGCCACTATCCTGACAAATCACTTTCGCTTCATCGACATCCATTAGTCGTTGCATGTACCCACATCGGTTTCGGGTACTTTTCATCTTGCCCTTTGCTAATACATCCCCTATTTGGTCAAAGTATGTCCAACTGGGGCGTCCCTTACCGGCCCTTCCACTCACATTCACCCGATATATTTGCTTTGTCAGTCTTTCTTCGAGAGGATGAATCCTCTCCACATCTCCAAACCAACGCAACATTCCTTTTTTCAATTCTAGTCACTCACTACATCCTCTTTCTCTACATCCTCGGTCTCTGATCACACTATTGCGTATTCTGTCATTCAAAGTAAAACCACACATATTTCTTAAGGATCTCATTTGTACTGCACTAATCCTACTTTCATGATTCTTCTGACTTCTGCCATACCCAAATCTCGCTACCATGCTTACATCAGTATTGGAACCAGCACACTATTACGGATAGCCAATCTTGCTCTTTTGGACATGTTCTGGCTACTCACGAAGGAATGCAAGGCGAAAATCGGATACTTATCATAACTTTGTCATGGGTACCTCATCACAAATTACCTACTAAATGAGCTTCCTTCATAAACTTAACAGCATTGAATTTAGTTAACAGCTAGTGAATCTAATGACGTATGAGACGTAGAATCCACTTGGCTAATCAACTAAAAACAGCTCCGCCTCTTTGGCTTTACAGCTTTTAGTTTTGTATTGACCACATGTTTTTCTTCATCATTTTAATTTTTGGTATTTTTCTTATCTAGTGGCTTTTTCATTTCAATAAGTTTATTGGTACCTAACTAAGCAAAACAATAAAGATCAATTTATGACTTTGATTTCCTTTTTCAATTATTTTTCAGACCCTTCCAAAACGCAATGTCAAATTATTGTCTTCCCTCCCGCCCTCAGAAGAAGGACCTTCTTCTGAGCTCCCGCCAATGAAAAACACCACAGATTACTTACTACACCTTCTCAGTTGGCACAGATTATAATAACCTTTTTGTGGATGCCACGGTATTCCACACACCATGAAGTTAAGAATTAGATCAAAGGGCCGGTTTAGATTATCTTAGTGTTTAGGAGAGTGCTTTACTTTAGTAGTGCTCTGTTGCAACATTATGCTGAATCGGGCCCATTTTGGGGGCTCAACCTTTAACGACCTCTGTGGCGTAGTGGTTAGCGCATCTGACTACCATGCGAGAGGTGCTGGGTTTGAATCCCGGCTGGGGACAAAAAAAAATCCCAGGTCTCGGATGTTTACATGTTTGTGACGTCGCTGTTTCTGGTTCCCACGACACAGGGTATCCTAGTGTGGGGCCAGAAGCAATGTATGTGCCTGTATGTAAATGTAAATTATTATTTTCATGTTGTACAGTTTATTTTTTTTTACGCTTTTTATGCTTTCTGTGTTATTTTTTTATTATTGTACGCATTCTGTGTGTGTGTGTTTTTTTGTTTTATTTTGAGTATCAAAGACATAAATTTTCTTTCTTTCTTTCTTTCTTTCTTTCTTTCTTTCTTTCTTTCTTTCTTAAGGAGAGTGCTTTTGTAGAAACGTGTAAGCGCCACTTGCTTTAGTACGTTTTACGGTATAGTACGGTTCTAGTTGCCTTTCAATTAGAATCAAAATAGAATTGGTTTCTATTGTTCTATCCAGTAGCACCTGAGCGCGTTACTATCCTCGTTACTTATCTGTGTATAAACTAAAAATTTAGTGAGAACTTTAGGAGAGTGCGCAAGTGACTCGTGACGGGTGCGTGTTGTTTTCATTAACTCGAATTATTAAACTTACTTATGTGTTCCATTAAAAATCATAGTATTTTGAGTAGGATAGCGCATATTTCGCGACGTCGACGAAGTGACACTCTACTGGAAGAAATATAAACGTTCACTCGAACGTCTAGTAATGTACTAATGCACTTGCCTCTCTAATTGTATTATAGCACTCTTCTAAACACTAAAATAATGTAAACCGGCCATAATAGTTCACAATGAAAACTTTTGACACTAACACAACAATGATGCCATTGACATGTTTACTTAGCAACGCTATTGTTGAATTTAATAATTTTTATATTGATGCTGCTCGATAATACGAATTTTCCGCCCATATGTTGTCGACTCAGATCAACTATTTTTTTACGATCTTTCATTTGGTGTGCATATCGTTCGAGTCTACCGTAGACCCGAACGAAATTATTAATATAGATATCATCACCGCCGACGCAATGTTGTACAATCCCCAAAATATGGCTAGCGATTTTAAAATTACCAGCTCATCAAATTTAAAGACCTTATCTAAACTTCCCGTGCACTGAAACGCACTTGCAGGCTTAAGGTCACAGCACACATATCAACTCGGAAAGGGATCTTCACCGTATCGCCTCGAGCCGTTCAGCATTGTTTGTATGGAGCTCCCTACTGCGAAGCCCACTAATCGGAATCTTAACGTAATCGCCTCGCCTCGGAACTGGCTCCTAACCGCTATGCGGTGCGTGGTCAACTTGCAGTTCCCGCGCTTACGGCTCGTCGTCCCCGCGCTTACGTCTCTCGGTCCCCGAGCTAACGTCTCTTCGTCCACCCCAAGTATTACTTTAGAGCAATCTGGTAAGTACCAGTGGTCGGCGAGCCGTAAGCGCGGTGTCGCCTAGCCGTAGCCGAGTTGACGTACAAGAGCTGCTGATACGCGTTGGTTACGTGCATACGTCAGGTTGACGCCTGGTTGACAGCGAGGCGAAAGGCTATACGGCGACGATCCCTTTCCGAGTTGATATGTATGCTGTGACCTTTATCCGTAACTTCGAGCAGTGAAAGAAAAACAAAACAATCGGACTTCTCCACCACTCGGGTGCTGTAGTGCCTGGGACCTTGTTTTAGATGAAGTAGGCCTGAAGCGCACAGGGAAGACAATAAAAATGTGCGGAGCCAACTAAGAGGCGGTTTTCCTCACGAAGTTTTCTTTCACGTTTAGCGTTCGGTATTTCTACTAGAAATACTCAGAAGTACGTAGCTCTAGAATTAAACAAAGTCATAGGTACACCACTAGGCAGGTAAACTGCAGGCAGATGCTGGATGCGGCAAGCTGAAGACAGGGCGCTATGGCGCTCATTAGGGGATGCTATGTCCAGCACTGGACTATTATAGCCTGATGATGATGATGATGATAGGTACATCGTCCGCACTGGGAATCGAACCTGGGTCTCTCGTTTCCGAGTCCATTCTTCTACCAACAGGGCAAACACCACTTAGGACGTATATAGGCTGCATTATAAGGCCAATTGATTTATTTCCGTTGAAAACTATTCTCATCTATTTTTGTTAGTAGACTTGACACTTAGATCAATACAAAGCCTCGCAGGCAGTCTTCGCCCAACTAAATAATGACTGCAAAACAAAATTAACGACCAAGCCGTAAGCCTACGTCCATAAGGATCAGTTTAGCTTAGCTAAGATGAATGACTTAGTTTGTGGGAGAAATTATTTTAAAAGGAATTTATTTTTTGCTGTCCCACACTTTGTTGGACAAAATAAATGTTTTGCAATTATTTGATTTAAGGTCGACTTACCTTTTTTTTTTTGTTAACGGGGTGAAATGCTTTGTGCACCATAACCGCCACCCTTGGCGGAGGGCGACGGCCGTGTGTCGGACTCTCCTCTCCTAATAATAGGAGAGGCAGACCTCCTAAAACACCCCGGGGGCCGTCCTGTCGCTCGTGCAATGGGGCGCCGCCGCATCTCGCAAGTGGTGTGAAACCACAACGCGAATGCGACAGCGGCGCCCCAGCGACGTCGACCCGACTCGCAAGAAGTCGGGCCCACCCTCACTGGAGAAGGGGCATGGGCCCCCCACCCCCTTCTCCCGTCACGATGTCGGACGGCAGGTCTCCCAACCTGCCGTCTGTGACCCTCCCTCAACCGGCGGGCGGCGCAAGCTCCGCGCGGCGTCCCCCGCGCCACCGGCTCTCCCGACGGAGAGGCGCGAGCTCCACAAGCCTCCACAAGTAGTTGGCTACCGAGGACCCGTTGTGGCCCTCTGCCCTATCCTCGGCCCATCGAATGCCCTCCCAAGAAAACACCCCTCGGCCAGAGACCATATGGGGTGCCCAGTCCCTGGTCCCTGGCTTACCACCCGCAATGTCCCTCCCTTCGACCCGGCTTGCGGAACTCGCGCCCCTCCCCGCCCCTCCAGCCCTCTTCCATGCCCTCTGCTGGACAGAGGGACATAGAGAGGGCCCCCACCGTGTGTTTTTTATAGAGGTTGTCTCCTCGCGGCCCGAAGGCCCCCGGCCCCGCTCAATGTGGGGTTACGGGTGCGGGGCCCATGGTGGACCCCGCAGGACATCCAGCAGCGCAAGCCACTGGACGTCCCCCTCCCTCTGGTTTTGGTCCACGCCGGCCGAAGCCGGTACAATATCTGGAGGTCGTTCCCCTATCCGCCACCCGGGGGACGCGTCCGATGGAAGACCAGAAACTCCGCACGGAAAGGTTGACTTACCTGTACATGGTAAATTAGATAATGCGCGATTCTTTTTAGCACGTTGTAAGGAGCCTATGTATATACGTCACACAGGGCACACTTTATGACTTACTTTGTGGGACAAATTATTTGTTGGACAGAGTAAATATTTTGGTGAATTTGACCTCTAATAAAATACACCCAAAGTGGCGACCTCGAAATCCCCCACAAGTCATTGCAGGTCATGCATTTTTGGCTTGACCTTTGGCTCTGCTATAGGTCACGCTGTGCCAATTGGTGTTTCCATCCCAGGAGTGTCTCCTGTAGTGATCCCGTAGTCATTTGAAGAAAATTCAGTTAGGTACGAATTTCTAACTATTTATTTTATATCTGTCGGAACAAACCTTATTATATTTAGGACGAAGATTTGCCGGAGGCTGCGGCATTTGGACCTTGTAATACAGAAAAAAACCGCCGGAAAACGGTTTTTTTATGTTTCAGATTGGCTTGTTCTATGTTTTCGTTTCGATATTTTCTATTTGTCAAGCTTGAACAAAAACTTGAAAGAAAAAACCAATCTAAAAAATAAAAATTATTTTTTCTCGGTAGTTCAGTTTTGTTACCTGGAATGTTTCTGCGTAATAGGGTCGATTCATTTGTAGAGCATGTACATTTATGCAGAAATTATTGTGTCAAGTTTCATGATTATACGAGAAATAAAAAGCAAATAGTTAGATTAATGACGTCCTTTACAATGCCAAAGACTAACAAGACAATTGAACAATAACAATTGTTAAAGACGACCTCTGTGCCGCGGTTCGAATGCCGGCTGGGGACAAAAAAAAAACTCAGGTCTTGGATGTTTACATGTTTGTGACGTCGCTGTTTCTGGTTCCCACGACACAGGGTATCCTAGTGTGGGGCCAGAAGTAATGTTGTGCCTGTGTGTAAATGTTATGTTAAATGGTATGTTATGTTAATTATTATTGTAACCACTGAACATTTCAGGCTAGAAAAAATATACTTCTAGGAATATACCTACTTCCGACTTCAAATATCTTATATTTCGCTCCTCTGACAAGCATTAATAAACCTAATTGCAAACCATACACGGTAATATCATTTCGCTACTAGATTTGAGAGATTCACACTGGACTTCAAGTCTATTCGTCCTATTTCCAACTCTATGTCCACTCGACGAAGGTTCGTATTTCACGAGCAGCACCAGCAGGCGACCAGTAAGTTAAGCCATAGGGTAGATGTATCACTTTAGGTCATAGTAAATCCCTATGGGTCTTGTTACGTGGCTAGGGTTTAAATTTATTAGCGCAGTTCGGCTGAGAGCTAGGAATTAACCAGGGAGCCAGGAACTAGAGTACTCCGAAATTAGATACACGTCTGTGGTATCATTTAAAACCCCAGCTGCCATACGGAACTTATTTAATTTACTATTACACACTTAGAGAGATGCCACACGGGTGTTGCCTGTGTGTTGCGTTAGCGCTGCGTCGACTGAGCGGTGACGCATAATTCTACGTATAAATTTGAACGACATGCCACACAATGCGTTGAAATGACGGACAGCAACGCAACGCACAAAGAGAGGGAAGAGTGGAGGTGGAGAAGCGCGGTTCGTTGAAACGACGCAGCGGCAACGCAGTATTTATGTTGTTTATATGAAGATCGCTGCGTTGACGCGTCGCCGACGACGCAGCGCTCGTGTGGCATTTTAATGTGTTGAAATAATTGCGCTGCAATGACGCAGCGCAGCCGCAACGCCCGTGTGGCATCGCCCTTGGAAGACGTAGTAAGAAAACCACATTTACAAAAAATCCAAAAGTTTACATGACGAGCCTATTTCAGTGCCAACTTTAACGGAAACACCGGCCAAGTCTGATCCGGACTCATGTACGGAGGGTTCCGTACTAGGTAAAGAATCCTTCCATTTAGGTCTATATTGTAACAATTTAGGTAATGGCTCTTTCACACCTTCCAAAATCTATATAACAACTGAACGCACCCTATGTTGCTTAACCTTCGTGATCGTTTAAGATCAAATAAAAAATAAACCTGATTTCTCATCGCATGCAGGAGAGTTCTACAGAAATAGGTTTATTTTAGTCTCTATTATGTACATGTTTGTGACGTCGCTGTTTCTGGTTCCCACGACACAGGGTATTCTAGTGTGGGGCCAGAAGCAATGTATGTGCCTGTATGTAAATGTTATGTTATGTTATTAAGGCGTTCAACAACCAAGACAGAGGTCGCGGGTTCGATTCCCACTGGGGGCCGCAATACCTTTGTACAATTCCCCTCAGTCTGGGTGTCCATGTTTGTAATATCCTTGCCTGGTTACCATAGTACCGGGTACCCTAGTTCTGTTGGTGCATTACGGTATGATGACAGATACGATGACAGATACACGTGTTTTTTCATACCATTGACGCCTAGATTCTTTGATGTGTGTGCGCGCGTAGACTTGAAGCGGCAATGAAAGTAAATCGCCATGTAAATCGTCATACAGTTGCCATTGTTCTACAATGCATTTAACATTAACGGAATCTAGGTCCAGGTAAAGTAATTGTGTTGTGTGAACAAATTATAAAGAAAAAATTAATAAATTGATGCTCGCGTACATCCCTATTCCCGGTAGCCCTTTAAATAAGAATGTTAGTAACTTCACATAACACAATAACTTTTCAAAGTGCAAAGATACTCCATACATCGAAATACCTACTAATAAACGTACAGCTGCCTCCAATGGGAATTGAAACCACGACCACCGACATCCTAATCAGATGTTATACCGCCAGGCTTATGAGGCCAGGTGCTTGACCGCGAAATTAGGATCTTAGTAGGGAGACTTCCCTAGTCCGAGACTCCAAATTTCTCGGTCAAGCACCCTAATATCCTCTGCTTATTACCACCGCGATGATAGATAGTGCGTGTCATCCATCACTCAAGGTACTCTCGTGTCCATTGATGGTCAGCTCGATATTTAATGCTAACGTCTCACACAATGAGGTGCCGTGAGTGGGCGATTTATTGTGCGGGGAAAATCGACTTGTTGCTAAGGGAAATGTTGGAAAAGTGGACCTCTATGGCTCTGGCCACATAGAAGGGGCGTGGAGAAAGGGTGCGGAAAAGATGCGTTGTCGTACTGAAAGTTATTGCAGTACAGGTGAATTAAAATAAAAATAAAAATTAACAATAAAAACAAACACTATGTTCTAGTTCACTATTTTTGAAATTCTTGGTGACAATCTACGTGAAGTGAAGTGAAGTGTTAATATAGATTTTGTTCGGTAATCCGTATTTTAATTCGATGCAAAAAATAATGACGATGTGTTACCGTTATAAAATATATAGGTTTACTCTGTAGATTTTTTTTACCCTGAATAGAAGACTCGTGTGACCAAAATCCTTATCACATCAAAGACATTATAGGTAAATTCCTCATAAGAGCAAAGTCCAAAAAAAAACACCTACGTAGCACAAACCATTTTTACTTGGAAGTAAAATGGGGTAATTTGGTTTTTGCGTGCTAGCAACATTCAGACATTGGATTGTATTGAGGAGTTTTATTTTTTTGCATTGAACTAAAAAACAGACTTTAGTTATCGAGTTTTTTTTAAGATTGGTAAAAGGGTAAAGGTTGTTTGTATTGATGAGTAGAAAGTACCCTGAGTCGGGTGCTACTTACAAAATCTGAAGTCTTTATAAATTAACACCTTATTGACAACGCGTCGTGTCTTTTGCGCCCTTTCCGATATAGGTATTACATATAGCTAGATAGAGATAGAGAATACTTTATTGTCCATAAAAAAGGAAATTACACAGGTATTTCTTAATCTAAGAGTACAAATCAGAAGAGTACAGATCACTAAAAGTGATCTCTTGAACTAAAACTTTCGTAAGCACAATACCTACATTGTTAACTTTATGCTGGATTTACTTACGGTTGCTGACGGGTGTGACACGACGCAACCGACGACGCGAGCTCCGTCTCTGCTCACCATGATTAAGCTCTGCGAATCGGAGCGAAACCTGGTCGGACTCGTCCGATAAAATAACACAAAAGTTTATAAAAGTGATCTCTTTCAGAAAACCTTTATGTTAGAGTTACCTCAAATAAATGTGTTAAGCACAATCTGTGCAAAAAAGCTTATTATAAAATCAACGATTATTTAGAAGACAAAGATGTCTGGTGTTAAACAGTACATTTATATTAATTTTATTCAGAGGAGAATTTGTGTCTAGTGTTCAACACCTCCATGAGCAATAATTTTAAGTTTGAAAGTTTGTTAATTAAGCTACAACTGTTTTGAAAAGAATAAATGTGGACTTTCATTATTAGTTTCTTCTCCACGTAATGTATTAATTGTCAAACTAACGATTTTGACGTTCACAAAGTAAATAGTTATTTTGTTTTTATTGTGAATAAAATGTTTGAATTTGAATTTCCCCCACGTTCTTTCTGTGTGGCCCGGAGAATGTTCGGTTTCACGATACTGTTGGAATACTCATACTATTTTCACAAAGCCTTCAGAAAACTGCTTTAGTTAATGTGCGAAACTACGATTCCGCTAGTTCCGCAAGCCGGGCCTAAGGGAGGGACACTGCAGGCGGTAAGCCAGGGACCAGGGACTGGTCACCCCATATGGTCTCTGGCCGAGGAGTGTTTTTATGGGAGAGCAAATTAGATGGGCCGAGGATCCGGGCAGAGGGCCACAACGGGTCCTCGGTAGCTAGAGGCTTGGGGAGCTCGCGCCTCTCCGCCGGGAGAGCCGGTGGCGCGGGGGACGCTGCGCGGACCTTGCGCCACCGGTTGAGGGAGGGTCACAGACGGTAGGTTGGGGGACCTGCCGTCCGACATCGTGACGGGGGATGGGGTGGGGGGCCCATGCCCCTTCTCCAGTGAGGGTGGGCCCGACTCCTTGCGAGTCGGGTCGACGTCGCCCGGGCGCCACTGTAGCATTCGCAACGTGGTCCACCACAAGCGAGATCCGGCGGCGCCCCATTGCACGAGCGACAAGACGGCTCCCGGGGTGTTTAAATCGGTATGCCTCTCCTATTATTAGGAGAGGAGAGTCCGGTACACGGCCGTCGCCCTCCCCCAAGGGTGGCGGTGTCATGGTGCGCAACAGCATTTCACCCCGTTAACAAAAAAAAGGATGGAGCCCCTTAAGGCCAAAATGTTTGACTTTACCGTTCCGAAGCTCCGCAAATAGAAGCAACTGATACAAATTAATTCTGACCTCACATAATTTAGCCATGTGAGGCCATCACCTAAATCGCCAAGTCGTTTATTGCACCTGACTGAGTAATAAAGCTCTTTCTCATCTAGCAGTGAGTCGAGATTTGTTCTGGGTCACTGGGCAGAAGTTGGTTCTCGATTTATTGGCGGGAACTGTGAAGAGCTAGTTCTGAGACTCGCTCAGACGGAATTGAAGCAGCAATATTAGTTCAACTAAAGTTTCAGTCGGGAAGGTTCATCGAATATTATGATTAAGGCTCTAAATAAGTGTGTTACGGTCTCTCAGACCTCTGTAAAGTTTTTTTTATGTTACTTCCATTTGGTCTATCATTTCTTAGTCAAAATTTAAAATTATGTCACCCATTTCTAGATTTCTATCTATTCTATATTATATCTTTTCCTACTTCAACTTTTGGCAAGATCGTTAACCCTAGACACCTAACCTTCTCACATACCCCATAATACTTAACCATTCGTCGATGCGACGACCTTACGAAGTGTCTTTGTTAGTTTCTTCTCCATGTAATCTATTAATTGTTAAACTAACAACTTTGACGTTCATAAAGTAAACGTTTTGTTTGTACTATGAATAAGATATTTGATTTTATTTTTGGAAGTGTAATTTTTTTAATGAAACCTTTTTGTTTTTGGTACCCATTATTGCGTTGATACTCCAGGCATGTCTTATATTTTTTAATTAAATACTTTGTTGTTATTTATTACATGTACCTATCATTTGTTCAATATGGCAAGCGTTTCCACTGATCAAAACAGACATTCTTATGTTTTTTTTATTAGAATATTTAAAAAAAATTGTTGTTCTTTTTATGGGCAAACTGAACCTGTACATATCGTCTATCGCAGACAGTACTGGAACATAATAATATCAAAAATTTTAAAAATCTAGTTTTTCACACCTAAAGTTTCCAAATATAATCTATTAAATTTTTTAATATGTAGTGCAGTATACGAATGTCTCGAACACTCAATAAAACACTTAATAAAACCCTTAACCCAAAATGACTTTTCTATGACGTCAGCAAAGACAGTATACTCGTAAGTATTAATTCTTTGCCTTACTACAAAAAAATATATATCAAACCATATAAACTGACGTTAATGACATTGTTATTTGTATGTGGGCAAAACTGTCTCCTTATACATGGTACATCCTCTGATGACGTGGCAGACACCAAATTAGAAAAGTATGCAAAGTGGACATAATGAATAAAACTCAAATACCAAAATTAGTTTCTTAAAATGGTCCGTATTTTCGAAATAAATTATAAAATACCTATATCAAAAATAAGTACGTTAGGTTAGTTTTCGGTTTGTTTTGTACGTGCGTTGACATGATTGAGAGATTGTTCAGATACTTCATCATCATCATCATCAGCCCACCGCTGCCCACTTCTGGGTATAGGCCTTTTCCCCCAAATGTCATTCCACACGGTCTCTCGCCATTCGCATTCACGGACCTTCCGCCGACTCAACGACATCGTCAGACCATCGGGCCGCAGGTCTGCCCACTGACCATCGTCCTGGGCCTAGATTCTGCTCGTGCATTATAGTACGATGACAGATACATGGTCGGGTCGCGTGACGTGTTTTTTCGTACCATTGACGCCTAGATTGTTTGATATGCGTGCGCGCGTAGGCTTGAAGCTAAATCGCCATGTCCATACAGTTGTCATTGTACTACAATACATCAAGAGAATCTAGAATCTAGGACCTGTTCTCGGCCACCACACTGTGATTGCTTTGGTCCACCTGCCGTCTTCCCGCCTTACCAGGTGTCCTGCCCATTTCCACTTCAGTTTGTAGAGACTTTCGCCAGAAACTTATTGCATGATAACTCTGACAACCCACGATAGAGCCCTTTAACCCCACACTGCAATTGAGGCCATGAGAGCAAGAGTGGCTTAACTGTTTATAAAAGTCAAAGAGAAAAAATTGAGCCCTAATTTAAAATTGTAACTTTTGTAAGTCAATTTATTTCATAATTTTTTTCTGTAGTACGCACTTTTTATGTAATATTTAAGTTATTTTGTAAACCCTAGGCATCTTAGTCATTAATTTATTTTTGGATAGGTGTTGAAAAAATTCTAGGCAACTCTGGTTCTCATGGCCTCAGTTGTCAATACCATTCACTCCCTCATCAATATGCAGAGCAATATCAGTGTTGATTCCACGTGAATGAGGCGTAACATTTGTATTACCCAGCGCGTTATCTCCGCCGCACACTCGCGCGGAGCCCCGTATAAATCCCGCCATACATTTTGCACTTCAACTGGTGACGTCGTAAAAAACAATGTGTGGTCTTGTTTAGCGTCGACACAGTCTTTAGGGTTGAGATTGTGTGGCAAATGACAGTGTGTTAATAAAACGCGTTCGGAAATTCCGACTGATCTCTTAAAATATTTTTTAAGAGAAGATAAGTTACATACAGGTACATACATTGCCCCACACTAGGATACCGTGTGGGAGCCAGAAACAGCGACATCACAAACATGTAAACATCCAAGACCTAGGTGGTTTTTTTGTGTCCCCAGCCGGGAGTCGAACCCAGGACCTCCGCATGGCAGCCAGATGCGCTAACCACTGCGCTACAGAGCAATTACATTTCTTGAAGGACGATTTTGGTCTCTCAAAAGTGAGGTATGTAAAAATTGAAGTGTACTTTAATTCAATGTCCGTAGTGTTATGTATAATTGTAAATGTTTTATGTCAGCGTTTTTCCTGGTACAAAAGAATATTCTTATCTTGTCGTAACCTAATATTATAGTTTACAATATTAGCTAATTACACAACACAATGCCGCTTCCAACCGGTCTTTTTCGAAATCCATGGAGGAGGCCTATGTCCAGCAGTGGACTTATTGTGGCTGATGATGATGATGACACAACACAATCACTAGTCCTATTTTCAAGCTAGGATACTCTGCGCTAGATTAACCAGGCAATAACGTCACTAACATGGAAACACACGGGCGGAGTCCCTTGCACAAATCAAGTACAGCCACCTCCAGCGGGAATTGAAACCACGACCCCTGCCTCAATTCAGGAGAATGTTGGAGCGAAAGAAAATACCAAGGCGACACAATCCTTTACGATTTTTCGCCAGGAATTTCAATCTGCAGCTCCCAGGTTGTTGCTGTGTCAGGCCGTAGGTTTCTGAATGGCCGTTAATCCGTCACTGTGACTTAATTTATTGCGCTGCATCGCGTGACGTTTTCTAAGTGCCCCCCGCGTGCCGAGGGCTTCGTCCGAGTATACCCATTTGGTTGACCCACGGCCGGGTTGGAGATAGCTTTACTTGTAATAAGGTGGCCATAATAAACACATCATCCATAGGTCGCTGGTTCAAATCCGGCTCGAAGGACCATAAGGGGTTAAGTCGCGTATCCACTAGGCAACATTTGGCGCGCAACACGTGCCGCTCAACATCTTCGGCAACGTTGCACAACAGCGCGCGACGTTGCCGGCGGGCGCGCAACATGACGCCCGCCTAGTTTTCCGTCGCATTAATCTGTTGCGGATGCCAACAGTCATCATTTGAATGCGTTGCCTGTAAAAGGGTCTATTTCATAAATTGTGCTCAGCATTTTTAGTGGTTCAATGGCTTATGTCGCACCTTAAAACGAAATGATTTTTCAATGAGCCGTTTTTCAATGAGCCGAAAAAAAAAAACTAACATTTTAAATACAATATAACGGAAACGAACGAAAGGACAAACATTTGGCTATTGGCGTCATAGTAACTTTTATTCAGCTCGCTAAGACCTATTCGACGATGTATCACACATGTCTATTGGACTGAGGTTCAAAATTGCATTCCTTTGACAGCCATTCGTTTTTTTTTTATTTTGTCTGAAAACGGCTCATTGAAAGTGTAAGTCAGTGTAAAATGGTAAAAAAGGGTAAAAAAACCGCTCTATCTCTGCAAAAAGAATCATACACATAGACCCTTTAACGGGCGACACATTCATTTGCTTTTGAATTAGCCACACCCACAGTGCTCACACTGGATAAAGTATCTATTCAATTCAATTCAATTAATTATTCAGCACAGACCTATGTAAAATTATGTTTCTCTGGCGAAAAAGTTTTTGCCGTCCTTTAATCTCGTCATAGTAATCTGTGGATAATGTTGTGGGTTATACTCTTACCTATTCGACTTTACAACTATATTTGTTAATAATTTTATATTGTGTAGCTGTTTATTGTCCCAAATAAAATAAAAAAATCTCACTTTTCATGTCTCTTTTCCAAATATTTTTGTTTTGTTAATTGTTTTATGAAACTGGGGGTAAGTGCGGTCTTAGAGGATTTTTTTCCTATAAATAAGACAGTATATTTATTTTGTGAGTAAGAATAAAGCTTATAATAATTCGTGAGCTTTTGCCAGTAATGAAGAGTTGCTTGAATGTTATTTATAGGGTTTTTTTGTCAATCACACGCCAGTCTCGGTTCTGTAATTACCGAAAGGCACAGGTACATGGAGCTTTAGCACATCAAAGTACATTGCCCTCCCTGGCTCGTCACGTCACATTATTCAAGCAAACCTCACGGGACTTGTCCCCGGGTTAAATGGGAACCTGGCCAGCCGTGTACCTCGTGCTTAAATAATGACGCTGCGGTTTTAAGGTTTAAACGCGCTTTCAGAGATTTACTTTGATTATTTTCGCTTTTTAAAACTCGCTCCTTTTGTTGGTTTTTTGCGGCAAATTTCTTAACACGAGTCAAGTGTTGCTTGTGACTGCCTCGTTGGCCAAACGATATGACGACTCGTTGCCGCGCCGAAGGTCGTGGCTTTGATTCCTAGTTTGGTAGTCATTGTGTGGTAACCATGGGCCATCAAGGTAGTTGTTGTATTAATAAATATAAAAAATACTCTTAAGTTGTTAAGCCAAGTCAATGGCCTTAGGGCGGCTTGAAAACTTCTGACATTAAGACCAGCCACTAGTCTTACAAGCCTCCACCAATCCGGACTTGGCTCCCATGCCGTGGTAGAGTGCGACCATACCTTCCTCAAGGAAGAGACCCATGCCTCTCGCTGGGGACAAAATGGGTTTATGATGATGATGAACCCTCTTAAATTTCAACACAACCCCCTCTTTTTAAATTCGTACGATAACGTTACCAGTGTGATTGGGATACCTCACGCCATGAGGTAACCTCGTCACTTGATGAGGGCGGGACAAGACCGGAAAACTTGGAAAATTATGAGGAAAATTATGAAAACTCCACTAGCCAATAGCCAATAGGTCGATTTCTGAATTGAGATTTTTACTGAGTAACGTTTTGTCACGCTCTTTTCTAAGAAATTTGACGAGACAGCACTACAGTTAAGTAGTTACTTAGCGAAATTTTCAATTAATAAACTAGCCCTTAGGTCCAATTTCTGAATTGCAAACTTGCACTAAGTAAATAAACATAACATAACATTTACATACAGGCATATACATTGCTTCTGGCCCCACACTAGGATACCGTCGTGGGAACCAAAAACAGCGACCTCACAAACATGTAAACATCCAAGACCCAGGGTTTTTTTTCTCCCCAGCCGGGATTTGAACCCGAGGTAGGCCGCTGCGCTAACCGCTTTGCCACTGAGGCCCTCATACTGCTTAAGTAATACTTAAGTAACTTGCTGTCACGCTCTTTTCTAAATAAATTTGACGAAACATCACTAGAGTTTAGCAGTTACTTAGGGAAACTCTCATTTCAGAAACCCTCTGGCCTTTAATTTTGTAGTAGGCGTCAAATGGCTGATGCTGATGTTGTACCTCACACAGTTGAGGGTACTTCAAATCAAAATGAACGCTAAATGTGCGTCTGTTTATAACAAGTCTGTACATAGCCCGCCTCTTTCGGATCGTTCATTGTTGCGGATAATATGCAAAATGGCGGCCAGGCTCAGCGAAAGTATGAAGATTTGTGGCATTATTTTTGTAGTGATAACAGAGAGTTATTGTAAAGTACGCGGCCTGGAATATAAAAATGTTGATACTAAAATTGTTTTTGTTTGACTATGACAACCCTTTCGTTTGAATTGGATTTACGATGTCACCGCAAGTTTGCTTGCGAAGAGCTTTTATTTGCTTTTTGTACCCGTAATATTTCACCGTGAAAAAATACAAATCTCGTTGTTAAGTGACTTTGCAAAATATGCATGAAAGGATTTTATTCGGAAAAAGAGAGTAAGACAGTCTATTTAAAAAGAAAAAGAGAAAGGAAAATGTAGGAAAAGATAATAAAAATAGCCTTTATATCTTACACAGATAGCTAGAAAACCAATGTTCACTATTACCTACATACAAAATAATAAATCTAAATATAATAAAACTAGCTGTTGCCCGCGATTTCGTCCGCGTGAGCTTTAGTTGAGAAAAGTGTATGCATATAAGTTTCGGATACTTTTAGCGCATGTGAAATAATTAAAACAAAAAAATGTGTATTCATTTACCTATACAAGAACTGTATCATAAAATGTTTGCATACTGTATTATGCCTATAGTGCTATTAAAGAAATCTAGAAGAAGAATAAAATTGTAAACTTTTAGTCCGGATCTACTTACGGGTGTTGTTATATCGGAAGAGTCCGACCAGGTTTCGCTCCTAGTCCGATATAACAACACCCGTAAGTAGATCCGGACTAAAAGTTTACAACGTGTTGTGCTTACGAAAGTTTTAGTTCAAGAATAAAAATAGTAAGAAACGGTTTTTCTGCATAAAACCCGTTATGGGAAAAAATCCCGGATTCTTTTCTCGTTTTGTCCCACTCCTTACTTCTGGGCGGAAACCATTAAATGATACATTTGGTGATCTGATCACAGCTTATCACGGACATAGGGCTTGAAAAACAGATTTCCATCGCGTCAGATTTTGAAACTTCAATTTTGACTCATTCATATTACGAGTAAATGTAATGAAGCCAGAATATCTGCAGGAAGTGACCCGTATTTAAATAAATGTCCCAATCCGGGCCGATCCTGTTCGTCCATTACAATTCAATGACAATCGCATGACGTTTTGAGTAATTTCAAACTGTCATTTCAGGTATTATTCGACACTGCTATTTCAACAGTTTCTACTAGACTGACTACGGCAAAAGTACTGAAGTCAAAAATAAAAACTTAAATAAGACAAAACGGGGCATAACGTAAGCATTAAATGGCTATTGAAAAATGTACTAATGATAAATTATTTTTTTGATCCTTGATAAAGTAGAAGATATAATAAAATCATTCATAACTACAGTTTAGAACCAAAACTGTATCAAAAAATGTTTGCATACTTTGTTATGCCTATAGTCTTAAGAAGAATAAAAATAGTGAGAAACGATTTTTTCTGCATAAAATCCGTTTTGGGAAAAAAATCCCGGATTCATTCCTCGTTTTGTCCCAATCCTTACTTCTGGCAGAAACCATTTCAAACAATTTTTACGCTGGACTGAGTTTCAGGATGTTTCAGACGTCATATTTTTCTCGTTCCATTGACTGTAATAAATTAGATTAAGTACTCTAATTATTTATCATAAAATAGTGAGAAACGATTTTTTCTGCATAAAATCCGTTTTGGGAAAAAAATCCCGGATTCATTCCTCGTTTTGTCCCAATCCTTACTTCTGGCAGAAACCATTTCAAACATTTTTTACGCTGGACTGAGTTTCAGGATGTTTCAGACGTCATATTTTTCTCGTTCCATTGACTGTAATAAATTAGATTAAGTACTCTAATTATTTATCATGGAATTTATTCATGGAAATATGTGGATTAAATATTTCATGTGATTGCCTTTGCTAGTATAATATAATAAAGTATAATAACTTTAAAAGTCCAATAAAGTAGATACAACTGGTCAAGTGCGAGTTGGGCTCGCCCATCGAGGGTTCCGCAGTTTTTTCCGAACTTATACTTAAACTTAAATTGTTTGGTACCTGCCATTTACAAAACCATCCCAGAGGAATTATGTTATAAGCACGTCAGAAAAGCACAATTCAAAAGTATGCTTAAGCGCTTTGTTGTAAGCAGTTTGTAAACATAAAATATTATCGATAATGTTAGTTGTGTAGATGTAATGTTAGTTAAGTAAGTAAATAAGAACTGTTGCCAAGAGCTTGCCGATAAACTGCATTAGCAGTTTGTCAAACTAATGCTATTGTGATTTCGCATTATTTTTAGTGAATAAATAAATAAAAAATAAATAAATGTAGAATTTTCAGATTTGTTCCTTGTATTTTAGTATTAGTTGCCATATTTTATAGTTCTAGGCCAATTAACGGGACCCTATGAATTTCGATTCCCTTTAGTATCAAGATATACTTCAGGTATACATCAGATACACGTCAAGGTAAACTTGAGTATTGGTTTTAATTTCAACTTGATATCTCTACACGTTCCCGAGATAGGGAATCTTCACAAACAGACGGACGGACGGAAGGGCGGACAGCATGGAAATCCTTTAATGGTTCCGTTTTTTTCACTTCGAGGTACGGAACCCTAAAAAGGAACCTCACAACCCTGTTTGGTTCTATGACTTCAAAAATAATGTAGAACCAAACAGGTTTTTGAGGTTCCTGTTTGGTTCTATGACTTCAAAAATAATGATGGGCACGACAGAACTGTCATTGTCACCCTGTGACTAATGTTTCTAAATAAAAATAGATTATAAAAAAAAATTGCCAGCTGCAGGTTGCAGGTTTTATGCGACAAAATAATTTTTACAAGCCCAACTTTTTTCAGAGCCGGTTATTAGGATATTTGACACGCCCTATATACCGTCGCCTAGCTTTTGTGGTGTATATCTGCTTTTCATTTATAACTGGAAAAGGAGACAGAGATAAGGGAAAGGCTAGAAAGGAAGGGACAGGCCTTTCTTTAGCTACTTCAGTGCACAAAAAAAAATTAATGCATTGTGTAAGTTTTTGGTCAACATGTCTTCTTGTTTTTGTCACCAAGTCCGCCATTTGTGTTTTTGGGCCTGGCAACCCTCATCAGAAATCCTTAACCCAAAAACCATGCCCCAGAAAATTTCCTGCATATTTTGCATACAGACCCAAATACTTGTGGCCGTTGCAAGCTTTCATAAAAGAGGTATTTAAATTTCGGTCCAGCTCTACAGCCGTTGAGCAACGTGGGATGGACCGGATTAACTATTTTCGAACTAATGGTTAGCAATAGATGAATTATACTTACCGAAATTTGAACCGCTTTGGTATGATCAAACGTTTAAATTAGAAATACTTAAAATAACCCCAACTTCAGCCTACGTTAGACCAAATAGGCTTTATTTATTTGCATTGTGTTGGGTTTTTGCCACTTAGCGTACTTCTTAAACGCTCACACTCTTGTTTTTCTGTGTCTGTTCTTTTTTTCTGTACGTATTATGCGCGTGTCCGTAAATGAAAATTCCAATTTAATCCAATGAAGCTACGCATTGAGTCGTTGAGTTGAGTCGCCATTATGATAAATAAATTATAAGATATTTTGTTTATCGATTTCATTTCTACATTCTATTTACAGATTCCCACTAACTATCGAGAGCAGAAGGACCGCCGATATTTCCCACATGGGTTCCGCGTTTAGCCTACGTTCTTAGTTAGGAGCGTCATTAGAAGCAGAACGGATTCGGCCGGACAAAATAATTTATACTACAATTAAAAAACACTACACAAAAAAGCTTTTATAGACCAAATTTTGGAAAAAGTGTCTGTATAATCTCTCAATTATATAAAGTGATTTTTAAGACCCACGACAACGAACCTAGTGTCACGAAACTGGGACTAGATAGCATTAATGGCTTTTTTTTGCCTCAATGCTATTTAATCCTACATTTTTTGCCTTAATTTCACAGCCATGGGTTCTAAAATACGAGAGTCTGTGTTAATTTGATTTGTAAAAAAAGAACAATTTTTTCCTCCTTGGTGCTAGTTCAGTGAATACCCTTAACAATTAATGTCATTTATTTACATCATTGACATATATTTTTTTTTCGGTTACACTTTGTGTTTTTCGTAAATTTCTTAGTCGATCTTTTTCCGCTGAATTTTAGGCTACACCGAAAGTCCCTCCCGCAGTTACCCAACGCATCCGCCCTAAAACGAGTGGCTCGTATATTCGCTACAGCAAACACATTACAAGGACAAAATTACGCTGGCGATATTCCGTGAAAGGAGATACTGCGCTAGAGGTGCGTTTACCGAAATTAATGCGGCACTTATTTGCCGCGGAGTGTGAAGGGGTTTGGGTAAACGGGACTTCCTTTGTTTTTCCATGGCAGATATATAAAATTATTAAACCAATGTTCTTGTTGCTTTTATTACACTTTATTGCAAAATAAAAAAAAACATAATATAAGTTAAATAACATGTTTGTGATAAAAAATACGTGCTCAGACGGACTTATTTCAAAAGAAATTTCTCCAGCCAGCCTAAGAATTAACAATGTTTGTTCACGTGATCCCGTTGTAATACAGCTATAATATATAATTAAAAATACATATATTACATTTTTTAGATTATTCTCTTTTCTCTTAGAGAGAGAGAGAGAGAGAGAGATTAATTACAAGCGCTGACACTCGGGTTTCCTCATGATGTTTTCCTTAAGCCAGTCGTATATTAAACATAAATACATAAACATTTCCATACAGTCCGTCCATTTCCGTGCATTGCTTCTGGTCCCACACTAGGATACACTTTGTCGTGGGAACTAGAAACAGCGACATCACAAACATGTAAACATCCAAGACCTGGGGGATTTTTGTCGTCCCCAGCTGGGATTCGAACCCGGGACCTCTCGCATGGTAGGCAGATGCGCTAACCACTGTGCCACTGAGGTCCTCATGCTACTTAAGTAATACTTAAGTAACTTGCTGCCACGCTCTTTTCTAAAGAAATTTGAAATTTGCTGTCACACAGGTCGTCATAAATAGTGTGTTTTTTCATAGTGTTTTTTGTTTTTTCCGATGTGCAATGAAGAACATTCTTATGTTACATGAACCCGGGACTTTTTGCATGTTAGGCAGATACTCTAACCGCTGCGCCGTGGAGGTGGTTGAATTATCGATAGTACATGGTTTTGTAGACAAACGTTCTTTGTTTTTGCTTTAATTTAAATATTAGATATAAAGTAATTGTATTCATGCCATTGCTATCAAAGATTTGAAAAAAATGTTACATCAGCAAAAAAAGCGCTACACTCACACTTTGATTTTTCCGAGGAAAAGCTTTTTTCCCCTTATCATCAACAACGTTGATAGTCATCATAAAAGTAATAATACAACCATCCTCAACAGTAATAGAATAGGGGTAGACTAAAGATGATGACGATAAAAATATTTTTATTTTAAATGCAACTTGTAGACACCCAGAATAAGGGCATTTGTACCAATGTACGGCGGCCCGCAGTGGGAATCGAACCCACTATCTCCAGGATGGTAATAAGATACGACAGTCAACTTTGAAAAAGTTATTTTGGTTATGGTATGATTTCAATAATACGTTGTATAATTTTTTCGCCGACCGTCCTGTCTTAAGCAGGAACGCGTTGATAAATTCACCCCTGGACGAGGCTCCCTACATTAATATTAATGTCCCTAATATAGACGCGGTCCCGGAGAAAATATAAGCAAAACATGACCTTAATTCCGTGATATTAAGTGGTACAGGCCAACGGTGTCCGGTTCCTTGAGCAACAAATGCCTTTCATGTTATAGATAGTTTAATGTTATTGGTGAAGTTAAAAATGAAAACGGTGGGTGAAATGAGAAATGAGAAATGAAAAATTTATTTCAACGTAAAGAATTTACATTCTGCTTGTTGAATGTCAATGTACATAAAATTATAATGTTAGCCGCTGCCTTAGGGCCGAATGTAGTGGAGAAAAAGGCAGCAAAAAAAACTCCACTCTGACCATCTTTTCTCAAAACATCTTAAATCTAATACAAAGTTTGGTAGGTACGAATGTCCATCTACCTAAGAATTTCAAAATTCAAGACCCATGAGTGCAATCAATACTTGCAATGTCAAACATTATTTGATTTTCTTAAATAAGTATGAAAACGCAAATGCTGCGGCCAGACACACGGACGGCACCCGTTCACGAGCATAACGCAGGGGTCAGCCATCGCCAGTCTCAACCCTATTTGAGGGAAATAGGCGACCCGGTCACCGCGCCACCATTCGGATGGCCTTTGGCAAACTTGTGTGATAAAGTTCCTGTCAATTGTCTATAATAATAGCATAGTTTTGGTATGCAATCACAGCGTCTATACATTTATGTAAAATTTAACAAACAAATATTCATGATTATCTACGGAACACCAGCGACCATCACGTTGTGGAATTGCTTTACTGCCAAGGATTCACATCATTCATAAAGTCGTCTAATCTATAGTAGGCATTTTTACATAGCACATTTTTAATAAAACATTTAAATTTATTTGATGGTAGGGATAGTATATTTTCTGGAATTTTGTTATAAAAACGTACACTATATCCTACAAATGATGTCTTTACCTTGGCTAGTCTGAATTTAGATAAGATAAGTTTGTTTCGGTTTCTGGTGTTAACATTATGGACATCCCTGTTTAATTTAAATGTGTAGTGTGACCAGGAATGAAAACTCACGATACTTGTTTGTAGATTTATTCAACTTGGTAACATTCGCAATACTTAGGTATAAGTGACAAGGTGTACTTAAGGTATAATATGTAGGTAGCCTATCCAGGAGCCTAGGGCGGACTGCGTGGCTATCGCACCCTGATGCCCCCCTAGCGTGCATACAACTGCGGACTGCGTGGCTATCGCACAGATGCAGCGACCTGACTTCGAGTAGACTGCGGAGCTATCGTACTCGTTGCCAGCTAACTAGCGACTGTTTCTTCGGAGGCGCGCGGCCGTTTTTATAGCAGACTTCCTTGTAGGTGTGTGCGTGCCTCGCGTGTTGTACAGAATACTTCAATGTGTTGTAGTTGCGTTTCGTTTATGCCTTCTTAGTAGTGACTTGTTACATCCTCCCCCTCTGGTACTCGTAATTGTCATGATAGAGTAACAGGATCAATTAGTAATTTTCTTTGGCCGGCCCCTGCGTTGGATTGCTTTCACTGGGTCAGGTAGCTTTTCGTCCCCATCTCTTTCCACGAACTTTGTAATAGCAGACGTATGGAATTTTCCAATAGGTTCATTTGGTGACTCAGGCATTGATACTTCATATATCGTGGAACCAATCTTTTTATTATTTGGTAAGGGCCATCTCTTTTTGGTGCAAATTTCGCAGTGTAGTTTTTGTCTTGGTTACTGATTGGATGAGAGGTAAGAAGCACTAGGTCTCCTTTCTTGTATCCAGGATCAGGTCTGCGTTTCTCGTTTGCCTTTGTGCGGTTGTTTTCCTGTGTCTTTTCTATGTTATCTCTGGCAATTTTAAGATCATTTGCTAGTTTCTTTAAAGTAGGCGTTATTTCATGCACAAAGTTTTCTGACCTTACGACTGTGCTTAGGTCATGTGTGAGATCACATGTTGTACGTAACTCACGGCCAAATGTCAAGTAGGCCGGTGTGAAGCCAGTGGACTGACATATTGCTGTGTTTATGGCGAACTGTATTGCAGGTAAAGCAGTCGGCCATAGATTGTGTTGGTTTTTCACCAATATAGATATCTGTGTTTTCATGTCTCTATTTCTTCTTTCTACAATATTAGGTTCTGGATGGTATACAGGTGAAAATATCTGCTTTATTCCTAAACAGAATGTTAGTTTTTGCATCACAGCTGATATGAACTGTACACCATTATCGCTTGCAATTTTTCTAGGTAAGCCATATCTTAAGAATATTTCATTCAGAAGTATAGTTGCACAGGTTGTAGCTGTTGCTTCTTTTATTGCGAATATTTCAATCCATCTTGATGCAGTGTCTTCAACAATAAAGATCAATTTCTCGTCATTTTGTGCTTTTGGAAGTGGACCAAATAAATCAATTGAGAGGACTTCAAATCGTTGGTTGTTTGCTGTAGATTGGAACAATCCAGCCGGTTTCTGGTTTGTAGGCTTATAACGTTGACATTGAACACATGACTTTATATATTTTATGACGTCTTTTCGCAGTCCATTCCAATAATAATTTTTGGTGATGCGATTCATAGTACGGTCGACTCCTAGATGTCCAGCTGTCGGTACGTCGTGACATGATTTTAATATATTTTCTCTTTCGTGTTTCGGAATAATCAGTTTTGCGTTTTCGTCATCTTGATCAGGAATGTAACGGTATAGAACTCCTCTATGTAGTATGTATCCCTTTTTGAACCATTCAATGTGGTCCTCTTTCTCGACATCTTTTTCCAGTGAATTTATTATGTTTGATATTTCTGGGTCTTTCAGTTGCTCTTCTCTGATCGACTTTTCGTTTCTTTTAGGCAGTTCGACTTCTATCAAGCATATGGTGCATTTTTCGTCGTGATGACATGGTGGTCGAGACAGTAAGTCCGCTAAGACATTAGTTCGGCCTGGCATGTACTGAATTTCGAATTCATATGGTTGTAGTTGCAAGGCCCAACGTGCTAGACGACCAGTAGGCGTTTTGAGGTTCATCAACCATTTTAGGGGTTGATGGTCGGTTATAGTGATGAATTTTGTTCCTTCAATGTATCCGCGGAATCTTGATATTGCCCATACAATAGCCAATGCTTCTTTCTCAGTAACAGAATAGTTGCGTTCGGCGTTTGTGAGTAGCCTACTAGCGTATTCTACTGGGTGTTCATCGACACCCTCCCCCTGGAGTAGAGCTGCTCCTAATGCGTATTGACTTGCGTCAGTTTTCAATACGAACGGAATGTTATTGTTAGCTTGGCGGAGTACTGGTGCTGCCGTCAATGCGTCTTTAATTTTCTGGAAGGCTTGTTCTTGTTCATAACTCCATTACCATGGTTTTGATTTTTTGGTCAATTTCGTTAGAGGTCTAGAGATTTCTGCATAATTTTGTATGAATCTGCGATACCAAGAAGCAGTTTGTATGAATGATATCAGTTGCTTTTAATTTTTTGGAGCTGGTAGGTTTGCAATCGCTGATATTTTTTCTGGATCTCCTTTAAGTCCCTCAGGGACTATTAAATGTCCGAGGTATTTTATTTCAGAGCGACCAAAATTACATTTCTTCCTGTTGGCTCGCAAGCTATAGTCTCGGAGTTTTTCAAAAACTTCACGAAGATCATTCAAATGTTGTGAGAACGTTGTGGAGCGAATATGGAGATCATCTAGATACGCAAGTGCATGATTTGATTTCAGACTGCGTATCAATCTGTCCATTAATCTTTGAAACGTAGCTGGGGCGTTTCGTAGCCCAAAAGGCATCCGTTTGAATTTGTATGTTCCAAATGGAGAAACGAAGGCTGTTTTGTCTTGATCTTTATCGTTTACCTCAATTTGCCAGTACCCTGACTTTAGATCTAGTGTTGACATGAACGGCGTTGCTTTTGCTTGGTGTAGCAAGTCATCCATTCTTGGTAGTGGATATCGGTCGGGTTTTGTTATGTTATTTAACCGACGATAATCGACACATACTCTGACATCATTATCTTCTTTTGCAACTAATATTACGGGTGAGGCCCATGGTGAATCGCACTCTTCGATTATGTCGTTAGCTAACATTTCATCGATTTTATGTTTAAGTTGTTGTTGTCGTAATGGTGACATGCGATAGGGTTTGGTAGCAATAGGGTCGTGATCACCAGTATCTATTTTGTGCTCTGCATAAGATGTAGGTTTGCCTTGTTCGGCAAAGATGTCTGCAAACTCTATCAATAGATCATTTAACTGAGTACGTTGATCAGATGTGAGTTGTATTGCCTCATTGTCTCGTAGAAAAATATCTGAGTTATTATCAAATGAAACTTCAAGCGAATACAATTGTGTAGGGTTTATTGGAATATAATGAACACGAGGATCTTTACGTCGTACTTGTTCTTCATTTTCTGCCCAGGGTTCACGAGGACGAGTGATCGGCGGCGGTGAATCCAGTTTCACTAGGTTCCATTTGGGAAGCTTTGGAGGTGATGGCGTTGTTGTCTGTGGCGGTGTGTCTGGTATAGGTGACAGCATCGTCAGATCTTTAGCCCATTCCATGAATTCTGAGATTTCTTCAGTTTCTTTTTCAGTGGTTTCAGTGGTATTGGAGAACTCGAGTTTCATAGCTAAGCACTGGCTAATGGCTTTGGTTGTTGCTATCACTGGTTCTGTTCGCAGCTGTAGAAACTGGAACGATTTCTTGGGTTCATCAATGAAATGCCAGCATCTTTGGGGCAAGTTCAGGACTAATCCAGCTGACTCAAGGAAGTCAATCCCCAATAGGGTTCGTGTTTCTTTGGCTTCTGGTATAGCAGATAAGGTAATAGGTAAGCTACGGTCTCCTATCTTGACCATTGTTGTCGTGGTCAGTAAGGTTACTTGTTTGCAGCTTCCATCAGCCAGACTTACTTTGGCAGCACATTGGCTGAATTGTACTCCAGCTTCCACAAGCATCTGGTACAATTTAGCTCCTGCAATGCTGGTCCGAGCAGCCGAATCCACATAAGCATATCCCAACCATCCTTCGATAGATATCTCTATAGTGGGTATTTTCACACCTTCTTGAAATGGTGTTGTTATCATTGAGTAGAAATGCACAGGCTTTGGTGGTGTTTCTTGATTTTTGCACGCTGTGCAGTTGCGTCGGTAAACACCTGGCGTGCCACATCCATAGCATTTGATAACTGCTGATGAAGTAGTGGGCACTTTTGCCTCGGCGGCGATACGTTTTCGGCACTCTTCTACCTCGTGGCCTCTTTTATTGCAGAACGAACAGCGTTTCACTTTTGGTTTGACAACTGTTTCCTCTTCGTTCTTTGTGGATAGTCCACGTAGATTCTCGTAGTGTCGGCACTTTGTAAGGAGATCAGCGAAGGTTTTTACGTCTGTTCTCGGAACGTTCTTTTTTATTTCGAAGTTAAGAAGACCATAGATAAGGTCAATCTGCTCCTCTTCTTTGTATCTTTTGGCAGGCAGCTGCGCCAACAATGCTCTCTTGGCACAAAGGAACGTGTCAATTGGCTCATTGTTTTGTTGGCGGCACCCGAACAATTCCAAGTAGATTTCGTGAGGTTGTTTCTTCGGTGCAAAAGCCGCTCGTATAAGATTTAGAGCGCTAGGCCAGGTTTTTGCCTCTAGTTTTATACCTTGCCACCAGGTGGATGCGGTATCGACCAGTAGTAAACCCAATCCTTCCAGGGCATCTTCGTCGGAGATATTTTCAATTTTTTTGTAAATTGAAATTGCAGCGATGAACTCCTCCACACGTTCGTAGTTGCGTTCACCGTTGAAACGAGACGAACACTTCGCAAAACTTTTGTGGTTCATTTCTGTATTCAGTGATGTCGACATAAGTGAAGTTATTAAGCGACTGATCTGCTCTTCCGTCATTACAACAGGATTCATTATTGTAGATGAGGGTAGTTGTTTTTCAGGTAGTATGTTTTATCTTGCTGAGTGTGGGTAGATGGTTTACTTTTGATCCCACTGTGTTGCCAGATGTGTTATACACCTTTCCAGATTGTTTTTTCTTTTCTTCTTGCGTTGGGCGCCAGATTGTAGTGTGACCAGGAATGAAAACTCACGATACTTGTTTGTAGATTTATTCAACTTGGTAACTTTCGCAATACTTAGGTATAAGTGACAAGGTGTACTTAAGGTATAATATGTAGGTAGCCTATCCAGGAGCCTAGGGCGGACTGCGTGGCTATCGCACCCTGATGCCCCCCTAGCGTGCATACAACTGCGGACTGCGTGGCTATCGCACAGATGCAGCGACCTGACTTCGAGTAGACTGCGGAGCTATCGTACTCGTTGCCAGCTAACTAGCGACTGTTTCTTCGGAGGCGCGCGGCCGTTTTTATAGCAGACTTCCTTGTAGGTGTGTGCGTGCCTCGCGTGTTGTACAGAATACTTCAATGTGTTGTAGTTGCGTTTCGTTTATGCCTTCTTAGTAGTGACTTGTTACAAATGTTGTTATGTTTTTTCGCACATACATTATATTATCGAATATATATTGGCAAGCGAGCGTAAGAATTCCTATTTCCTTAAAAAACTCACGTAGGGACTGCCTGGTTGGTAAATTATAAATAGCTCTAATAGCTCTTTTTTGAAGAATAAAGACTGTCTCTATATCTGCCGCACGGCCCCATAAAAGCAAACTATATGACATAATACTGTGGAAATAACTGAAATAGACTAACCTCGCAGTTGCTACGTCTGGTAGTTGCCTAATTTTTCTGACTGCAAATGCAGCTGAACTCAACCTACTCGCTAGTTTTTCTATGTGCTGACCCCATTGCAGTTTTGAGTCTATTGTAAGGCCTAAAAACACCGTTGTCTCAACTAAGTCAAGTCTGTCACCAGCGATTGTTAGGCTTGTGTCCACTTTTTTTACATTGGGCAATGAAAATTTTATACATTTAGTTTTTTTGGCATTTAACATAAGATTGTTAACTGTAAACCAGTTCAAAACTTTAGACACAGCATTGTTTACATCGTTTAAATTAGATTGACCTCTTTTTATTTTAAATATTAGAGAAGTATCGTCCGCAAACAGTACTATTTGTGACCATTTCTCTACTAGGTAAGGCAAGTCATTTACATACACTAAGAAAAGGAACGGCCCTAAGATGGAACTCTGAGGAACTCCTACTTTAACATCGGATCCAGAAGACTTACATCTATTTATATCAACTTTCTGCACTCTGTTAGCTAAATACGATGTAAGAAGTCCTAAAGATTTGTTCCTGAGACCATATCTAATTAACTTACAAAGGAGCGTTTTGTGGTCAACGCAATCAAAGGCTTTGGATAGGTCGCAGAAAACCCCGATGGCATCCTGCGCCTCCTCCGACGCATTAAATATGTGATTTATTAACGCGACACCTGCGTCTGTTGTTGAACGACCCTTAGTGAAACCGAATTGTTTTTTATGGAACAGTTTGTTCAAGCTAAAGTGTGTCAGCAATTGGTGTAAAGACTTTACTTAGTACTGGCAGGATTGCTACGGGTCTAAAATTGTTTGGATCCTCCTTATAACCAGACTTAAATAGAGGAATAATTTTACTAAGCTTTAAGAGATCAGGAAAAGTCCCCTGATCAATACATTTATTAAAAATTATAGCAAGGTGTGGTGCTATGATATCAATTACCGTGGATATCAGTTTAACCGATAGTCCCCAGAGATCTTCTGTTTTCTTTATATTTATCTGTTTGAATGTTTTGATAATAGTTCGAGGGCTAACGTAGGAGAATTGAAAGTCTGTTGCACAGGGTGTAATATTTTCTAACATGAAGTTATTTTAGGTTATTTTGATGTTTTTATTTATCATAGGAGAGAAAACACTAAATACATTACTTAAAATACTTACAACTTTCAGCCGCGTGCGCATACGGACTCCCTAGCGACAGAAGGCGGACTCCTCGAAAACCAACGGAAAATGAGTGAGTGAGACAAAACGAGTGAGTAAGATGGAACTACGGCTTGACACGGTCAAAATCACTTAGACCGGGGTGCGCGAGTCCAGGATTAAAAACATGATGATAAATGTTATCTGTAAAATTAGGTACTTAAGTAAAATTATATACAAAGAAAAGAAAATTCAGAGCACGTCGCTAACAGACAAGATAAGAATTTTCTTTAGTATACACCGGAAAAACCAAACACAAATTTGTTCAAAAAGGTACTTGGTACAAGTAGTGAGCTTGGTGCTAAAAGGAAATCCGTCCATAAAAGCCTAAGATGTAAAATTGCTAAAGAAAATGAGATGGATCAGAGCTGACTACAGATACATACTTAATAGATAGATAGATAGATAGATAAAAGATTTATTTCCATAGGACACACACACGTACATATATCAACAAATGAAATCACAAAGTAACAGCAAATTATTAACACTGACAAAACAGAAACAGAAACATACATAAGCAATACAAGCATTTATGTGATAGGAGAAGTACCTATCTATAGAATGTGAGCGGATAAATAGCGTGACTACGTGTGTGTGGCAAATGCAAATGGGTTTCGACTCAGCATGTGCTGGGAGTTTCAAAAGAAAACTCCAGCGCTGGTATTCTGCCGATACCCAGTGTGAGCGGCGCGCAGAGCCCAAAGAAGTGATGCATGCGAAGTAGTGCCTGTGCAAACTTTAACAATTCAAAGTCGCAGATAATAATAATGTTAATATTATTTGGTGAAAAAAGTAAACATAAATAAAATAAAAAATATAAAAGATGTCAATGTTTACCTTGCCATAATGTCCGATTTAAAGAATTATAAAATGTTATTGTAAAATTTAAATTAAATATAAATTGATTCACAGATAGATCGATATAGGTATATATATTATATTAAATAAAATGTCCAGGTAAGATAAAGTCACAGTTTTACATAGATTAAACTCTTGTTATTATTATATTCATAAATTTTGTAAAATTATTTATTAAATCATTGCATAAATTACATCGTCTATTAACGACTATAACGTCTATTAACGACTATAATACGTCTATTAACGACTCCAGTAATGTCACCACTGTCTAACTAAACAGTCTCGTTTAGAGACACGGGCTACTTGGTGGCCTAGCTATAGTAGCAGAAACCTACTTGTTTCATTCGTGTCTTCTCTATTTATTTATGTTATTATTAGAAATCGTTTAAACTGAATGTAAATTTAACCATTTTAACTAACAATAAAGATTTATAATTATTTATTTCCCAGCTCTTCGATGTTTTGCGTTAGTCATAGACGGTCACATATCCATGCACTGAATGCGCACTATGCGCTTAACTTTCGTGATCGTTTAAATCACTCAGGCAGCCGGGGCTACGAGCGATTTTACACAATGTAAAATTACCTTGATTTTTATTTTATTTCTGAGTGTTTCATTCTTCGTGCTCAATAAAGTACTTCTCCACAAATATATAGAGTATAGACGCTCCAAGGCGATGGCTTGTAATTGACAGCTCTCATTAACGGTGATCGATGAGGCGGGCCCGCGAATTTCAACAGTTCAACCACCTAATTGAGTTTGCAAACTGCGACTCGTCGCCTGAAGATTAAAAGGCTCGGGGCTGCAGTGTTGTAGGTTCCGTCTTCCAAGTGACAGTCAAAACTTACATACAGTGCCACCATCTTATCTGTTCAGTTGATAGCGGCGCTAGTAGAGAATTTAGTAATTTAATTACCTAGAAGAATGCGAATATTTTAACGCGTCTTTCAATTTCAATGAAAATATATCTATAAATGTTAGTAAGTGAATAAATAAAACAAAAAATGGGGAACAGGATTTACAATTAGTTACAGTTTTGCCCACCTGAACAGATAACTTGGTAGCGCTGTACATCCTACAAATTGTAAATTTTTGGTCCGGATCAACTTACTTGGCTTCTCTTCTTACTTACTCTGTGAATCGGAGCGAAACCTGGTCGGACTCGTTCATTAAAAACATAACATAACATTTACATACATTGCTTCTGGCCCCACACAAGGAAACCCTGTGTCGTGGGTACCAGAAACAGCGACGTCACAAACATGTAAACAACCAAGACCTGGGTTTCTTTTCTTTGTCCCCGGGATTCGAACCCGGGACCTCTCGCATGGTAGGCAGATGCGCTAACCACTGCGCCAGAGGTTGTCAAAAAGCCAAGTAAGTTGATCCGGACCAAAAATTTACAATGTGCTATGCTTATATAGACTGTATGTGAATGTTATTATGTTATTAAAATGTTATTATTATACAATGTTTAAAGTCTGTTCGCTATCATAGTGTCACTTTGATATTTACCGCCTTGGCACGTGGCGGCTTTTCACAAAACAAATTAAAGGAAGCCCACGCGGCCGCAAACACGTCAGTGAATTTGGCTCGCATCTCGTCGACTTAGTATTTTGTATTGAGTGTTGATCGCTGCATGTAGAGAAAATATTTTTTAAGTGGAATATGTGGAAAAGATGTGTCGATCACACAATTAAAGAAGAAAATCAGTATTTTAGAATGGATTTATAACGTGACGATCCTGCATCGTATAATCTAAATACCGGTGGATATTGATCTGAGGGCACTTCTAGTGATGAAGAGTAGTGTTTCATTTTGTGCTTCATTATATTGTGTATTTTTGCTGTCAAAATTGTATTATCGAAAGAAATGTTTTTTTACTAAAAACAGAATTGCCTTCATGTGTACCGACACTATCTAAGCGAACTGACTTTATACACTTATGCACAGGTGTTATACACTTAAAAGGAGGTCTCAACCTAGCAATAACGTTTGTAAAAATTTCGTTTTAGAAATAAACATTTTCATTCATTTTCACAATGTTTACAAAAGTTTTAGTTAAACAATACCTCCTACAGGGGTATCCCTAGTATCCCACAGGGGTAGACAGAGACCAGGGACTGCCACTTGCCACGATCCTGACAGATCACTTGCGCTTCATCGACATTCATTAGTTGTTAATTGTACGCACGCCAGTCCTAGGTACTTTTTATCTTGCCCTTGGCTAATAAATCGGTCGAAGTATATCCGCTTGAAGCGTTCCTTACCGGCCCTTCTACTGACATTCGTCCGATATATTTGAATCTTTGAGTGATCTTAAACGACACGAAGTTTAAGTAACATAGGGCGCGTTCAGTGCACGGATGTGTGGCCGTCTATGACTAACGCCTGTGGCATTTTTCCAAGCGGTTCCGTGCTTCACAAGGCACGTTAAGCAGTTGGTGCCGACTGCCGTCGATAGATGGCAGTCGTTAAGCCAAGTCAGAGGCCTTAAGGCGGCTTGAAAACTTCTGACAGTACGACCAGCCACTAGTCTTACAAGCCTCCACCAATCCAGACTTGGCCCCCGTAGTATGGATTATGCATTCCTCAGGGAAGTGAACCGTGCCCCTCGGTGGGGACATAATGGGTTGATGATGATTTGTTTCGTCCGCCTTTCTTCCTCCATCTTCTCTAAGCCAACTCAACATTCCTTTCCCAATTCTAGTCACTACATCCTCTTTCAGTCCACAAAGTTCTCTAATCAAGCTATTACGTATTCTGTCATTCAAAGTAAAAATATGGAAATTAATTTGCCACGATCGAGTATCTTAATGAAGAAAGTATTTATGGTTATTATCATCAAACGTTTCCAAAGTTCTGAGCTGAGCCCGAGTGGCTTACTTGAAGATTATTCCAAGAATAGCTTGTTAGAAGTAATAAATTAAGAAAAATGTAATCAATATCGCTTATAGAACTTGAAAGAAAATAATATGACGTAATGTTTATCATGTCATGTTATTTATGTACTTAGAACAGTGCCAGCTAATGACCTCTGCGGAATAGATGGACCCTATTACTTTCAAAAAACCGAAATCGTCAGATTTCGTCATATTTCCAGTGCTCTTATTGAATCGCTCGTAGCCTGGGCTGCCTGAGTGATCTTAAACGATCACTACGGTTAAGCAACATACGGCGCGTTCAGTCCATGGATGGGTCACCGTCTATGACTAACGCTTGTGGCATTTTTCCGAGCGGTCCCGTGCTTCGCAAGGCACTTTAAGCAGTTGGTGCCGGCTGCCGTCGATAGATGGCAGTCGTTAAGCCAAGTCAGAGGCCTTAGGGCGGCTTGAAAACTTCTGACAGTAAGACCAGCCACTAGTCTTACAAGCCTCCACCAATCCGGACTTGGCCCCCGTGGTGGAGTATGGCCTACACCTTCCTCAGGGAAGAACCCCGTGCCCCTCGGTGGGGACATGATGGGTTGATGATGATTACTGGATTTTTATAGGGATTTCATGTGCCTGTATCCTGGAGGGGTGGACAGAGAATACGTTATGAGTGAGAATAAGATCTGCCACTGGCCTTACTCCTGCTAAAAATCTTTCGCTTCATTAAAATGTATTTGTCTATAAATCGAACAGAAATCTATTCTGCACAGATTATTAGATGGCACAGTTCTAAATAAAATCAAACATCATACAGGCACATTTGATTCCGGCCCCACTCTAGGATACTCTAAGGAAAAACAACCCCAGGTCTTGGATGTTTATATAGTATGTTTGTGACGTCGCTGTTTCTCGTTCCCACAACACAG
Organism: Yponomeuta plumbellus; assembly: GCA_947310845.1. Taxonomy (NCBI): domain Eukaryota; kingdom Metazoa; phylum Arthropoda; class Insecta; order Lepidoptera; family Yponomeutidae; genus Yponomeuta; species Yponomeuta plumbellus. The sequence continues at coordinate 6,971,841 of OX371206.1, forward strand.
GGTATCTTAGTGCGGGACCAGAAGCAATCTATGTGCCTGCATGTAAATGTATATGTTATGTTTATGTTAATATCCGCTGAAATTGGGTAACAAACAAAGTACAAAATATAAGAAAATTTCGACCCCAAGATATGCCCAACTCAGCATAATGTTGCAACCGAGAGATCAGTCGCACCGTTGATTAACAGTCGGGTCCATACTGCGGTTAGCAATCTACGTATATAATTTAATTTTAAAATTAACAACAACAAAGGTTTACACAGTAAACGTTTGTTATTTTTTGCAATCTGCTAAGTAAACATTACGAAAGTTGTTTTATCCTCGACGCACCATTGGGTAGATAAGTAGTTACAGATATAGCCCGTGCACTCGCGGGCAAGAAAATCGTTTTCCCACGTACGTCTCCAAGCAATTTTCCAGAGTCAATTGGCGTAAGCTCGATAGAAATCGCTGTGCAAGCGGCGATGCAGTCGCTTTAGCTCCGAATGAAGTAGGAAATACCATTGACACAATCCATTTATCTTTCTTACCTAAAATGGTTGGAAATTCGTCAAATATTAAATTGGTAGTAATTTGCAGGTAGCACGGCGGTGGATTCATCCCACGCATCGTCAATTCTATAATTTACATTGTAAATCAAAGTCTTATTACTGATATATCAGGAACATAAAAGTTATAATAACTAAAAGATCAAGTTCAAAATACCGGACAAGTGCGATTAGGACTCGCTCACCGAGGGTTTCGTAAAACATTGTAGGTAGATTTTTCCGGACTTTTCCCGAACTGCAAATACATTTTTTTAAAGATTTAATTACATTTTTTTAAGGTCTTTTCCCGTTTTTGCAGTATAAGAACATATAACATAGCAAATTTAACAGTTTTTGGTCTACAAAAAGTACCCTATAAATTTTGATTGTCTGGCGTGTCGAAATATACGTGTTTTGAGCATAAACGGCAGTATTTCTTTACGTAAACTTAGAACTTGATTTTCTCATAGATTCAAGAGATCATAGACCTGAGTACATTATGGTTTAAATTTCAATTAGATATCCCCACGCATTCCTGAAATAAGGGTTCTTGCTTGACAAACAGTCACACAGACAGACAGACGTACAATCAGTTATTTTTTATCTGTCTAATTTGTTTTAGGATGGACACTAAACGTATATTCAGTGCTATAGCTACCGTTCTCACAACAAATGTACTTTCAATATTTCAATAAAAATTCGGAACGTGTAGGTAAAATCCGATTTTTCCCATCCATTTCAAAACTGGACTGCAGTTGTTAATTATCACTCGATTTCAGACGACCGCATGCATTACACTACGGTGCGTTTAAATAATCAAAACGATATTTTCTCTAACGAGCCAGGTTTAATGACCGTGCAGATTGTGAACCAATTTCCCTGCCGGCCAGTGCCCTCGCTGCCGTCCTGATGATAGTGTAGTAATTTTGACTGACGCGCTGTTCGGCCCCCGATTGATTGATGACGCGTGTTTACCGAATCTGATGACGTTTACTTTGCATTAAGGCTTTGTGGCTTCAGCACTCCCGAACACACCACAGGCAGTATAGCAGTTAGTACACAGCAAAACTAATTTGGCTTCTCGGGCCCTGGTTTTAGAGATCAAAATTCAAGATTTAACTAGGTATGAAGTTAAGGTAAGTTAATGAATGAGGTTTGGAATCAGGGTTGCATTACACAAAGGTGAATGGAAACACGAGGATATCGATTGCCTCGTTGGTTTCGCTGTAAAACGAGTAATAACCATGACTGAAGTCTCGAGGTCGGAAGCATTTAGTCGGATTTGTCATTTTTATACTTTATAGGAGAGCAAGTTCCTAGCCTACAAATGAAATTATGCACCTGAATTATGCCAGCAATCTAATAAGATAGAAATATGTTTCTCGGGTGGTTAGAATGATCTCTATGTACTGAGATTGAATATATTAAAAACTCATTTTCGTCGGAATTGAAACTACGACCATATTATGCTACTAACGTCAAGTTGGGCTTATTCCCGTTTAGGGATGCCATACATACATTGATTTGTACAAACAGCTAGTGAGAGTCAGAAATGTGCTGGGGTTATGCTTATTCCTGTTTCGGCAATGTGACGACCTCTGTGGCGCAGCGGTTAGCGCATCTGCCTACCATGCGAGAGGTCCCGGGTTCGAATCCCGGCTGGGGACAAAAAAAAACCCAGGTCTTGGATGTTTACATGTTTGTGACGTCGCTGTTTCTAGTTCCCACGACACAGGGTATACTAATGGGGGCCAGAAGCAATGTATGTGCCTGTATGTAAATATTATGTTATGTTAATGTTAATCTTTACAAGAAGAAAGAAATTTATATTAGAAAGAAAGGGAAGAAAAAACCTGGAAGAACTTTCTGTAAGAAATACGGCCACTGTTATTTTTGTAAATGTTTTCTGGTGTACAAATATAGGACATTTTTAACCTATGCTGGGGTTGACAAGTTCTCCATGCGACGACAAAAGTCATTAAAAGCTACGCCCGTTCTAGACTGAGACTTTAGTTACGAATTACTATTGTTGTTAGAATAACAACACTTAAGACGTTACTATCATAAAAAATAACTTAAACATACGGTGTTAAAGAGAAAGACAGTGCCAACAAGCAATTTTTCTACAATACAATAAAACGCTAAAGATAACTCTAGCACTTAGCTAAAGTGTTATTGAACGTTTCTTTCTAAGGACAAATAGGATAAAACAAACAAAGAAGATCAACTACATCTTTTGTCGTGGAGAAGACTTCACCACTAGGAAGTTGTTTTAAGATCTAGTTACGAATATTTAGCCATTAGGGCATAGATTTTATACCTTCTGCGAGGTGGTCTTTTTGCGAACAAGGAATTTTGATAGTAAGCCGTTCTGATATTCAGATTTTATGCTATGTGGTCGTTTTACTAGAAAGTCACTACGAGATAAAGGCTTTTTGCAGATGTGGTCGTTTTGCGACCAAGTCTTTATGTGGTTCTGGTCGTTTTGAGAATCCAGTCGTCTTGATACCGACCCTTCTATTCTAAGGTGGGCGACGACATTTAGGCAGCACTAAGATTCTATTTTTAACATTTACGTACAGGCATATACATTGATTTTGGCCCCACACTAGGATACCCTGTATCGTGGGGACCAGAAACAGCCACATCACAAGCATGTAGACGTCCAAGACCGACTTCAGCTGAAGTTATTTCGTAATAAATAAAAATAAAATAAATAAATAAACTCACGCCCGTTATCCCCGAGGGGGTAGGCAGAGGCACCAATCACTAGTAACGGACCCACGTTTTGCCGAGTTTATTAGGTCCCAACGTGACAAGTGGCAAGCCGGTCGCTTATTATTATTATTATTATTAATACGTTTATTGCACATAAGTAAAAATTACAATGGCAATGCGGCGGACTTAATGCTACAAGCATTTTCTGCCAGTCAACCGCAGGAGGTGTAATAAACTAACTGATAGGCATACTGTGATTTTAGATAAGATAAATACATGAAAAGTACATTATAATCTAATATAATACAATACAATACAATACAATACAATACAATACAATACAATACAATACAATACAATACAATACAATACAATACAATACAATACAATACAATACAATACAATACAATACAATACAATACAATACAATACAATACAATACAATACAATATAATATAATATAACATACTGAGAACCTGTAATAGAAAAATATATACATATAAATAAGAGAAAAATAAATACATGTTAATAAAAATACAGTGAGGGATGTTGCATACACAGCTGAGATCCTCCTCGTGAGGGAGAAGATCAATGGGAAACGGGATAACACTGATCCAGAAAGTGTTTGCGGACGAGGGCTTTGAAGGCACTCTGGGCTTTACGAATTTACGAATACATTCAGGAAGGGCGTTCCAAAGACGAACAGCTGTTACAGAAAATGAGTTTGAGACAAAACCAGACTGGTGAAAAGGGGTGCTAAGGAGAAGATTCTGAGAAGATCGGAGCGGTCTGCTGTGAGTGCTAGACAAGAAAGCAAATTGGGACTTTAGATATTGAGGTGTATTCGTATGGAAAAGGACGGAGTACAGGGTGCAAAGAATCCTAACATTTCTCCGATCGCGAATGGGAAGCCATCTCAACTTGGCGCGGAAAGCTGACACATGGTCGTATTTCCGCAAGCCATAGATGAATCTGATGCATGTGTTCTGCAAACGATCGAGTTTGTTAAGGTGCTCCTGGGAAATGTCGAGGTAACAGACATCGGCGTAGTCTAGAATTTGTAGGAGAAGGGAGTAGACAAAGTAGACAGGAGAAGTTAGGGGTGGAGGGAAGCATAGAATTTCTGCGATACGGCCTTAATCTGCGCATCCCAGCAGATCTTCCGATCGATGATGAGACCGAGATCAGTTACAGTTGACAAAAATGGTATCTGGCATCCATTAAAAAGAAGAGGGTTTAGCGAGACAGAATCCACCTTGACAAGCTGCCTCGAGCTCCCAACTATAATCGCTTGGCATTTTGAGGGGTTAACGGCAATACCGAAACGATCAGACCACTCTTTAATACGCCTCAGATCGTCGTTGAGACCCGAGACAGCCTGACAAAGATCGTTTGTACTGGCAAGCCTATAGAACTGCAGGTCGTCCGCGTACAGATGGTAGTGACAAGAAAGATTGGGAGTGATAAGATTAATAAAAATTGAAAACAATAAGGGTGAGAGAATGCCGCCTTGTGGGACGCCAGCATTTGATTTAATCCAGTCGGACTGATCCTGGCCAAATCGCACCGCCTGCTGACGTCCCCGAAGATATGAAGTGAACCATTGCATGGCAGTGTCCGACATATTGAGGCTACCGAGAGTAGCCAAAAGTTGGTCATGATCAACGGCGTTAAATGCATTACTAAAGTCGATCAGCACGAGAACTGTGACTTGTGTCTCCTCCATCCCGACTCTAATGTCCTCTGTCACTTTTAGCAAAGCGGTTGTGGTGCTATGACCTGCCCTGTCGCTTATGTCGAAATGCTTGTTTAATTGCTCTTTACGAATGTTGAAATTAGTAAATATTTGTGCTGCGTGTGAATGTTGAAATTGGTAAATATAAATTCAATACATAAAGGAAAAATATAGTGTCTTATGGTGCGTACAGACTGGTGAAAAGTAACGTGCAATGCAACATTCTACCTTTTATTTAACTATGAGAATCGGTTTCAAAGTGTTTTACCTTTCATGATACATTGCGGCAATGTGTATGGCAAATTCTTTTATTGCATAATACATTGCATGTTACGTTTTACCAGTATGTACGCACCATTAAACACTTCCATAATAATGTGTAGGTATTATTAGTGTTAAATTAATTTGTGATTACTATTGATCGATCCATTGTGTGATCTCGATGATTATCTAATTATTTATAAGGTACTCATTATATTGCACTTTACGTAGTCTACAGAAGTCGTTTTATGGCTTTAGTAAATATTTGTTCGCTACAGAAATATGTCCATTCTATGTAACTCGTTTTAAGCACTATTTATTAATTAGTGAGCTGTTACCGCTGGTTTCTCAAACGCTAAGTCTGTTAATCTATTGTTAATAGCTGTCAGTTGTCAAAAGTGCATACAAAAAAAAACATCTGGACGTAGTTTAGCAAAAAGGTTCCAACCCACACAAAGTGAGTTTTGAGATATTTGAGTTTTTAGGTTTACGCTGATTTACGCTCTCCATACATGTGGGTTGACTACCATGTGCCGTAACTTTGCACATACTCATCGGATCGCTATGAAAGTCTTTGATTCTTAAAGTATAGAGCATAGTGATCATTTTGGTTTGTTTAACTCAAAAATGACCATGTTGCGGGTTGGAAACTTTTTGCTAAGCTACGTCCAACTGACAGCTGTTAACAGAAGATTAACAGACTGTTAGCGTTAGAGAAACCGGGGGTAAGGCAGACAAATGAAAGGACTGTTCCGTGACAAAAGAGCTATGTAAGCCTATAAATCAGACGATGCGTAGGAGAAGGAAATGGCGATTCTAGTAAATTACATTAATGATTCAAAGAGCAAAGTTTGTAGTACAGAAGAGGGTGGTGGCCACGGTAAGTTGGGACCTCGATAAGGTTAAAAACTTTCTTGAAATTAAGAAAGAACATGAAGGATTGACAAATTAAATGTCTAAAACTAGAATATCCACGGCACTATTACGGCTCTTAAACGAATACTTTATTATTTTAGTCCATATTTCAGAATCACACATTTATATTCAATTCGATTTCCTGCCGTTTTGTAGTTTCAGTGCGCGGTGCAGTGGACTTTGACTGCAAAAACGTTATTCATAGTTGATAACATAGCACTATAGTAAACCATAAACTTGAAGTAGTGTATTGCTGAAAAATCTGGTGAAAGTTATTGAACTCATACACTCAATACATGCAATTTTTATCATGAGATCTGCTCGAAAAAATACCTCTGCGTTCTCATTTTTTGTATGCAGTAAAGTGTTCTCTATTTATCTAAAATCAAAAAATATTTACTGTTCCATGCCAAATATTTGCCCACCTTAAATATTACCATTCCAAAAATATGGTAATATTTAGGGTACAAAATTGCTCCTTAAAACATGTAAATCATTGTAACGATGACTGCTGTAACTTAGTAAATGGTACTTTGAAGTATAAAAAAATTGTCAAACTACAATAGAATAAACCTCTAAAAAAATTATTTGTACAAAATAATTTCACCGTGTCTGATTAGCTCAATGATGTTGTGTCAAGATTTTGATAAGGAGGATCTGAGTTATATTCCTATTGTTGGCGACAGACCTTTTTTAGATTACTTTGTTTTCTTTTTTATTGATTTGTTCTTTTGATATTGTCAGTTGGTGTCCTTGTGTCTTGCTGTCTAGCTACTTGATCTGTTATTATTTGTTTTAGTAAACAGTGAATTCAGTGCTAGTCTTTTATTTATCAGAAAAGTAACGGCACTATTACGGTGCCCAACACCTATTCAGGTAAATATTTTAAAGTATTATTTTTTTAACCTAAGCGTTGCAATTTCAAACAAGTCTTTTGTTTACGAGGTACTATCCATTTAACTATAGAGCAATGCATTTATATTTAAAATCCACCTACTTGGATGGTACCTACTAATGGTAAAAACTTTATGATGAAAATAAATAATTACGTTATATACGATTTGTTTCAATTGGCGTTTCATTAAACAAGTTCACAGTTTCGCCGGCCTCTGGCCCTAACAACCCTGCTCATATTTAATGGAGGATATAAATCAAACGGCCGCTACAGATGCAAGGACGAGGGGCAAAAATTAATCGACCAATCTTAGAAGACTAATTTACTTATAGCCGGAGATATATATCTTTTGGCTAATTTTTAATCAGGTTAGGACTTACCTTCAGTTGGAATAATTAAGGACTGCCTGGAACTAGGGATTAAGATTTACAGACACTGGTTGGTCGTAATAGTACATTACTGCAGCGGCCAGCAAAAGAGGCATTGATGGACGAACGTGGAAATGTGGGCCGAGGCGATGCCGAGGCACACATACGTGTGTCCATCAATCATCCGGAATTGGCCGAACTCCGGACTTGGCCCCCGTGGTGGAGTATGGCCTATACCTTCCTCACGGAAGAGAGATGGGGAGATGGTGGGTTGATGATGATGATGATAGTATAATTAAAGTTATGGTGCGTACAGACACTTTTCGCATTGTAACACTGCATAACTATCGTAATAGAAGACGTTCTAGGAGAATTAAAGTGTAACTAGCCTATGTACGTCCCAATATAGAGCAAAAAAGCCTTCTCTCAGAGAGAGAGTATCGGCTTTAATCACCACGCGTGCCCACCGCAGATTGGCGATTTCAAGCGCTGAGGTATTGAATAGCTCAGTCACTCAGGTTTCCTCACGATGTTTTCTTTCTCGGTTATCTATCTAATCTCTTTAAACGAGCAATTCTTGTATATATACTTCATATATGTATAATCAGAATCTCGGAAACGGCTCCAACGATTTTCACGAAATTTTGTAGGCAGATGCTTTCGGGGGCGTTTAATTGATCTAACTAGGTTACATTTTTAGAAAACGTTGTTTTATCCGTGTTTTAAGCCAATTGAAATTTGCTATGATAACATACAAAGGTAAATTTCGCGTCTATCTGCAAGGTTTGGATGGTTCCGACGGGAAATCGGGCGACCCGTTTCGGGCGACCCGTTTCGGGCCAATTTCAAGAGACCCGGTTCGAGTCACAATGTTTTTTCCAAGTTCTTTTATTGTTGAAAAAGGATTATTTTAATTTTATATTACAAAAAAAGTACCGAGCAAAGCTCGGTCACCCAGGTACTTATTAAATAAGGGACAAAAATTACAGACTTTGGTATCACTATAAAACCTCAAACCTCTTTACAGCTCAACCCTTAACACGATAAGGTAACTGTTCCCTCTTGATTATTATAAGAAAAAAATCAGTATAAAAATAGACTGAATTTCCCCTGCGTAAGAGATGACGTATCTCATGCATATAAATCAACCCGGGCAGTCAAGAGTGATGGCGGGCGATGTAACGGGTCCCGATAGAAATTATTATGCAGTCAATTCTACCGGATTGTGATTAATAGACGAGATGATTTCTAACACAAGACAAGTGACAAGACTAAAATTAAATACTACTCAATCATTCGCTCAGTTTCTCGTAGCCTAGCGATCTGCAAATTTTATTTGTATTCACTTATTTGGATATATTTTATACAGTTTGTGATTCTTGGATATAAAATAAAATCATCCCAAATACTTCTATTCAGAATAAAAACAAAATGTTTTCTTTATGAACGTCACAGTGGTTAGTTCTAAAATTAAGTAATTGATGTGGAGAGGGAGGTAACAAAGAAACGTTTATTCTTTTCAAAACATTTTTAGCCTAATTACATACATGCATAAGCTCACGCCAACATCCCAGAGGGCTAGGCAGAGAGCAGGGACTGCCACCTGTGACAATCCTTACAAATCACTAATTAACAAAGTTTTAAACTTAAAAAATACTACTCATGAATGTGTTGAACTCTAGATACATTTGTCGTCTGAATGCCCTTTAATAATAAACTACTGTTTTATAAATACATAATCAATACGAGTAGTTAACAGCTGTCAGATTGCGTACGTAACAAATTGAAATTCACAATCTCTTACATTCATCATCATCATCATCAACCTACATATTTATGTCCCCACCGAGGGGTACGGGTCTCTTCCCTGAAGACGGTATAGGCCATACTCCATTACAGGGGCCAAGTCCGGATTGGTGGAGGCTTGTAAGACTAGTGGCTTGTCTTACTGTCAGAAATTTTCATGTCGCTTTAAGCCCTCTGACTTGGCTTAACGACTACCATTTATTGACGGCAGCCAACACCAACTGCTTAATGTGCCTTGCGAAGCACGGAACCACTCGGAAAAATATCACTAGCGTTAGTCATAGAACGGTTACCCGTCTATGCACTGAACGCGCCTTATGTTGCTTAATCTTCGTGATCTCCTACATTACGCTCACCAAGTCTTGAGCGATTCCAATCTGTCAAATTCCATGCTCATAACTAGGCCCTCGTTAACCTATTTGGTTAGTTTAACCCCTGTCAACAGTTGTGTAATGGCAAATTGTTACCCAATCGTAAAGGAGATGCTTTACATAAGACAGGCCTTATAGTGGCAGTTACAGTTACCGTCCCTCGAGCAGCGAGCTATCACTCTCACAACAAACATACATACATACATAAGCTCACGCTTGTATCCCAGAGGGCTAGGCTGAGACCAGGGACTGCCACCGGCCACGATCCTGACAAATCACTTTCGCTTCATCGACATTTATTTGTCGTTGCGTGTACGCACTTCAGTTTTGGGTGACTTTATTTTCTTGCCCTTTGCTAATATATCCCCTATTTGGTCGAAATATGTCCGTCTGGGGCGTCTCTTACCGGCCCTTCTTCTCACATTCGCGCGATATATTTGCTTCTCACAACATGATGGAGATAACTAGACCTGGCACTAGTGGGTACAGTCCTACAAAAGTTAATTACAATTTTTTTTTCGAGGAAATAGGTATCTAATTGTGAAGGCCTGGACAGAATATTTTGATTTGGGCTGCTTTAATTAATTGCGAAGAAAAAGGCCCCAACCCGGTCACTGTTCTCTGTCTACCCCTTTGAGATACAGGCGTGAGCGTATGTACGAGTATATATGAAAAAGGACCGGATTCTACGAAATCGAAAGTACGTTATGCACGGAAGTACGTCATCAATCGAGACACTAGGTCCTAGTGTCCTAAGCCCTGTAGTTCCGGGCGACGAATTGGACTACGGTAGCCTCTGCCTGTTGTAAGAGGCGACTAAAAGGGGACCTTGGAGTCGTGGCCGGTGAGAGTGGGGGCTCAATCCGTCCGTTAAGCGACTCCGGGAAGACGGCAACCTGGCCCTAGATTCTGCTAATGCATTGTAGTACAGTAAAAGAATAAAATAGAAGAGAATAGAAAAAGTTTTATTCACAAACTAGCTGTTGCCCGCGACTACGTCCGCGTGGGCTTTAGTTGAGTAAAGAGCTTGAAAATAAGATAGGGATACTTTTAGCGTATGCGAAAGAGCTTTCATACTAACTTCGCAACCCCCTCTTACACCCTTAAGGGATGATTTTTGAAAATATATTTTACCTGTGTTGCATGACTTTCAATGAAGGACCTTCATGCTGAATTTCATTCGAATAACTTCAAAAATGGCTAAGTTTCATACTAAGTTTGCACCCCCCTTTTTCCCCCTTAAGGGATGATTTTTAAAAACAATTTTACACGTGTTTCATAATTTTAAATGAAGAACCTTCGTACCAAATTTCATTCGAATAACTTCAAAAACGGCAAAGTTTCATACTAACTTTGAACCCCCATTTTACCCCTTTAGGGGATGAATTTTCAAAAATCCTTTCTTAGTCTCCCCAAGGCTCCCTAAGGAACTCCCATGCCAAATTTCAACCCCCTAGGTTCAGTAGTTTGGGCTCTGCGTTGATTCTAAGTCAGTCAGTCAGCTTCTCGTTTTATATATATAGATAGAAGAAGATAGATTAGATTACGCAGTACAATGATACTTAAGAGCTAAAAACAATAGTAGAATCGAACACAAGAGAAATGAAAGGCCGTGCCAATGTACTGCGTTTGTGAAATAACAACTGCATGTACATGGCGATTCAGTTTCATTGCCACTTCGATTCAACGCGAGCACGCGTATCAATAATGCTAGGCGTTAATGGAATTCAATAACATATCACGTGACCCGACCGTGTAACTGTAATTGAACTCTAATGTTCTAACAGAATCGGGGCCCTGTATTGGCGCCTCGTTGCCGTAGCGACGGCACTTGGGCTTGGCCCAGTCAGCTCAGAGCAAGGTGCTCAGCGGATCGCGTAGCACTCGTAGCGTTGCACTCGTAGCGTAGCAGTCGTAGCGTAGCAGTCGTAGCGTCTCTCAAGCAGCGACGCTGAGTCAACCGGTCACTTATTTCAACGTAGGCGCGTAGCACGCGATGGTTCGGCCGTCAGCAAGTTCGCCTCAAGCGCGGGATGCAAGTTCAAGTCTCGCGCGCAGCAAGCACGCAACTTACTGTGTATAATGTTTAATTGAACTGAACTTCATGAATTAGCGTCCAAAAGGCACAAAATATACTTAATAATAGGTTTTCCGTTTTTCTTTTTTCTCCAATTTAATTTAATCTGTGGTTAACGGTGCTGGTGGCACAATTATGTAACACTTTAAATAATTAAGTAATTATGTTAAATTGTCATTGTACTACTGTTTGTTTTCCTTAATAAATAAAAATAAAATAAAAAAGAACTTCACTGCTATCTCACTCTAGGGCCACCCACTGGGAGTTACTCCATAAGAACACCAGTGCAAGAGTAAGCGAGATTATAAAATTTCACAAAACGACCAATCACAAATTTTGTTCAGAAATTAAATATTTGTGAACAAAATTTGTGATTGGTCGTTTTGTGAAATTTTTCATCCGCTGCTGCCGCGCTGCTGTCGCGCTACTGACGCCCTTATGTAAAAGAGGCCTTAAACATTAAAACTAAAAATACTCTTAATTTGTGCACAAGGATACAAGCGTGAGTTTAGATATCTAAGCCAAGGTAAAGTAAACTGCTCTCTTAAGGAGGATAGAAAGATAAAATATTCTTTATTGTACACCAGGAATTACACATGAAAGACAATAACAAAATTTGACATACAGTACGATTGGCGGCTTAGTTACGAAAAGTAATATCTTCCAGACAACCATTGGAAAAATATATAGAAGCTAAATTACGGGTAGTCGGTGCAACTAGACAATATTAAACAAGATATTTCTATATCTAATACATATAAATAAACGGTACATGAATATGAAAAAAATATAGAATAAACATACATAAATACGATCAGCCACGATATGGACAGACGATCTCAGCGTGGCACAAAGACGCTGGATGCACGTCGCTTCCAACAGGTCTTTTTGGAAATCCATGGAGGAGGCCTATGTCCAGCAGTAGACTTCATCATCATCATTGAGCCACAGGAAGTCCACTGCTGGACATAGGCCTGCGTTTGCCGATGTATGCTCTCCATTCATGAACCTTTCGGCCCCATCGGGAGTGGACTTCTTGTGGCTGAATGATAATGATACATAAATGAAAAAATAATATCATATGGACGGAGGAGATGAAAGAAAACATATAGGTACCTACATCACACTAATATTATAAACGTGAAAGTTTGTGTGTGTGTTTATATGTTTGTCAGTCTTTAGCGCTGAAACGGCTGGACGGATTTTAATAAAATTTGGTATGGAGTTAGCCGATACCCTGGATTAAAACATAGGCTACGTTTTACCGCGGGGAAATATCTTATTCCTACGGGAAAATCGATGAACCGCGGGTAACACCGCGGGGCACAGCTAGTAATAGAATATGTTTTCAAGGAGTCAAAAATCTGTTTCACGCTGGAATTTCTGACGAAAATTTTATTAATGAGACCGATTCGGAGCCTTTTAACAATGGGACCCAAAAACCGTATTTCTTGCATCCCCAGCGCGAAAGCATCAAATGATTTACATTCAATACGTGAACGATTTTAGCAAAGTGGGAAATCATGCGCGCAAATTGAAATTCCGTGTCTGCAAGTGGTGATAAGACTTTCCATTTTAGCGATTTAACATGCTTATTTGGTTTATTTGAATGCTCTAAAATAAAAACTGCCTAAAAAGGACACATAACGTGGTGGAGTATGGCCTATACCTTCCCCAGGGAAGAAACCCGTGCCCCTCCGTAGGGACATAATGAGTTGATGATGATAATAGAATAACAATAACATTTACATACAGGCACATAAAATGCTTCTGGCCCCACACTACGATACCCTGTGTCGTGGGAACCAGAAACAGCGACGTCACAAACGTAAACATCCAAGACCTGGGTTTTTTTTAATAAGAATATTCTTTATTATAAAAAAAACTATACAAACACTATAAAAAACAAAAAAAAGCTTAAATTATTTACAAAGGTTCATGGTACAATTGGCGGCCTTATTACTAAAAGCAATTACTTCCAGACTACCTTACTATGCAAAATTGCTGAGAGAAATTTGGAAGACGGGTAGCCGGTGCAAATTTGATAATGATAATGATGAAAACGTAAACAACATCATCATCATCATCAATCCATTATGTCCCCACCGAGAGGCACAGGTCTCTTCCCTAAGGAAGGTATAGCCTTACTCTACCACAGGGGTCAAGTCCGAATTGGTGGAGGTTTGTAAGACTAGTGGCTGGTCTTACTGTCAGAAGTTTTCAAGCCCTCCTAAGGCCTCTGACTTGGCTTAACGACTGCCATCTATCGACGGCAGCCGGCACCAACTGCTTAACGTGCCTTGCGAAGCACGGAACCGCTTGGAAAAATGCCACTAGCGTTAGTTATAGACGGTCACCCATCCACGCACTGAACGTGCCATATGTTGCTTAACCTTCGTGATCGTTTAAGATCACTTAGGGAGCCGGGGCTACGAGCGACGAGCGAGCAAAGTTATAACTAAAATAAATATTATACTATCTTACCTATACCAGCTGAGTTATTTATTTAAACGAAAATTCACGCAAAAGATAAAAATACATACCACATACCTGTAAAGAAGTCGAACGTTAAAAAGGCGGCGAGAGAAAACCGCTAAAATAGACATCCAAGTGCAATTATTGCGAACAAACACTTTGGTCGGTATAATTGCTACAATTAAATGTAGTTCCGAAACTGTTGTAACGGCAGATGCGCTGTATAGGGACAAAGCAAGGACTCCAACTGTAGAACGTCAATTTTGCAAAATTGGACTTCGACCAGACCACCATGGCCTAGATTTTGCTAATGCATTTTAGTACTTCATCATCAACCTATTATGTCCCCACCGAGGGGCACGGGTCTCCTCCCTGAGGAAGTTATAGGCCGTCCTCCACCACGGGGGCGTAGTACGGATTGTTGGAGGCGTGTAAGACTAGTGGCTGCTCTTACTGTCAGAAGTTTTCAAGCACCCCTAAGGCCTCTGACTTGGCTTAACGACAGCCATCTATCGACGGCAGCCAGCACCAACTGCTTAACGTGCCTTGCGAAGGACAGGACCGCTCGGAAAAATGGCACTAGCGTTTAGTCACAGACGGTCACCCATCCATGACTGAACGCGCCCTAGGTTGCTTCACCTTCGTGATCGTTTCATCATCAACCCATTCTGCCGTGCTTATAAAAAGCACTAAGTGCCATATTTTGCAAGCATAGTTAGTGAGTTATTCTTAAGCGCGGCAGCATTATAACCCCACCTAGGGGAACGGGTCTCTTCCCTGAGGAAAGTTTAGGCCATACTCCACCACGGGGGCCAAGTCCGGATTGGTGGAGTTGTGATCGTTTAAGATTAATTATTATCTATCTAAATAAATAAAATTCAAAGTCCTGTCTGACTCACTCACTAATCAACGCCCAGCCCAGTTTATATAATTATAATGTAGGCAAGGAATAAGACAGGATTTTTTGAAATTCAACCCCAAAAGGGGCAATAAGGGTTGACATATTTTTTTTTACAATAGATTGAACAGTGTCTCGCTGTTTTTCTAAATTTAGCCCTTAAGGGAGTGAACGGGGTTGCAAAATTTTGAACTGAAGTCCACGCGGACGTCGCGGGCGAGTCTATAAATAATAAAAAAAAAACTTAGGCTAACGAATTGCTCCAAGCCATATCAGGTATAATCGTCCTACTGGCCGCATTGCTGCATTTCACAGCGAGGGAAATCCTTTGGCTCAAATATGCCCCGGAGCGAATGTCCAAGCCACTGGCCCCTCTTGTGGTGACCCATTTTGAGGATAAAAGCCCGGATGTGTCTCCTATACACCACTGAGAGGTTAATACATTAGTCCAGACATTTAAGATCTACTGACAAGGTTTTCTGGGACCTAGAGAGTTATTGTTTTTTGTGACGGCATTGTAATATTTTGTTTCAGTTATGGAATTTGATATTTGTATCAGTTTTGGCGCGATTTTTTTAGGTTACTTGTGACGGCAACATTTCAGTACAGTCAAGCAATAATATAATTATACACTGTCACATTTTGTACGACGTACATATATTTTGTTTAGTATTGCACATGTGTACGACAATTTGTCCTAAATTATCTAACCATTGGTAACGTCATTTAAAACAAATTGTCGTACACTTCTTTTAAGATTGGTTTAAGTTAAGATTTTTAGAAAATGTGATAGTGTATGTATAGTATTGCTCGTGACTGTACATGGTTTTTATTGGATGATTGGTATGATTTTTATTGGATAGCAGAAATAAATAGAATAAATTTAGACGTCAAATTTTCACTTTTTCATTACTCCAATTATACTAAACTTTTCTTTGGTCCCTTAGAGCATAGATATTAGTTGTCGTTTCCGAACAATCAGAAAACATCCTAGACAGTAGCTAAAAAGAACTAGGTAGTATTAATGCTTCATCGTATTTCCCACCCTTCAAACCATATCAGACTTAGAGATGGCCAATGATAAATATGACTAAATAATTATTTATTAACTTTATTTCGCACACTCATTTGTCCTTTTTTTGGAAGAGTCCAACCAGGTTTCGTCTTGATTCGCAGAGCTTAATCATGGTGAGCAAAGACGAAAGAAGTCGGTTGCTCGTGTTTGAATCTGGTTTTACTCAGTATTTATCCTAAATAGTAAGTAAAACTTTTGCGTTCAACTTTATTTTGTCTGAGTCAGATCGCAAGTGCGCCCCGCGTCTAGCATAGAATCGAAATTGCTGGGATCAAAACGTTTATATTACGCACTTACCTTGAATAAATTCTATTTAGTCCGTATTTTAGATTAAAAAAATATTAGACACGTATTTTTTCATTTTCGATTAAACAAAAAATAACAAAGATATAGCCCATTAAAGTTACGTGTGACGTCACTCCGTGCTAAAAAATGCAGCACGGCGTGACGTCACACGTAACTTTAATGGGCTATATCTTTGTCATTTTTGTTACATTTTTTAGGGCCACTAGCCCATTCTCAGTATAACCATTGAATTCCTTCTAAATTCAATGGTATAACCATTCTGTCTCATCTTCCCGTGAATATCTCGAAGCGTAACATTCTACGTCCTACGTCAGACCAGAGACAAACCTCATTGCGAAGGTTGTTTCATGCACTTGTGCCTCGACAGACTTCCGTACATTCAGCGTCCGTGGAACTAAAGCCAATCCCGCCCTTGCTGCAGTCGAGATAGAGGCCGAATTGGAAGCGCAACTTCCCGACCGTGATTGTTACTGTTTTATTCGCCTATATTTTCTGCGGCCAGTTATTTTAATGTAAGTAATAATGGTGACTAGCGATGAAATGTCTTTAAGAGGTTGCTGTTTATTAAAATGGAGTAGGAAATTGGCGAACTCGCTCATAACCATTTTGTTGCTTTTACAGAATATGTAGTAATATAATGTTTATTTGTGCTTGTACACAATAAAATGAAATCCTCATAGATAGGGTACTTTCTACACACAAAAACCAGCGGTTCCATACATTTTGTTCAGACCAGTTTCTGCGTCACTGAGTTAAAATACCTATATTCTATTTACTGAAGCGAACGACTAATTGTCAACATGTCAAAAATTTGGTTTTTCAATATGCCAAATTTACAACGCTGCATAATATTTAGCAAAGTTATACAAAACGATGTGCCTTATAAATGCCATTAAGCAATAAACACAATAACACTGTTATAACCTGATTTATCCCTTACTCGCAGTTTATTTAACAAAATATTTAATTTTATCATGAACATACAATTTGCTTAAGAGATCTGTGGCCCAAAAAATACCTAAAATTTCAGTGGTCCTCAAAATAAAAGCGATCCTACTGCTGCCAAATATGTTCGCAAAATCGCAACTAGCAAAGATGACGGAATTTTGTTCAAAGGCCGATTATGATCGATTGTTTTATGCTAATGCGCTACGCGATGTGTAGGAAGAAGTATGGAGAGCTGACTACGAACCTCTTGTTTAATTAGAGGCAAAAAAAAGTAAGATAGCCACCCCGACGCCATATTTTTTACTCACGACGATTGACGTTGTTAATGCGAGTGCAACTTCTCTAAGCTATTTTATTTTCTTTTGTATTTGTTTTGTCTTGTTTGGTTGTCTGTCTGTTTTCCTTAAACAGTAGGTAGGTACCTACCTTAACCTATGTGGGTATACGATGCAAGCAAAGCTGCGTGCATGAGCTATTTTGAGTGACATGTAAGTTTGAGAGATGCTGTTTCTTTGTTTACCTTTAGTCGTTCGCTTCAAAAAATAGAATATAGTTATTTTTCAGCCAGCGACATAGAGTCGTGTCTGCATCAAAAAAAGACTTTGTTTTATTTAGCTACACATACCTCGCAAAAATTATATGAATTATTAACACAATTTTATTCTTATTTTAATTATTCTATATTATTCAATTATTCTAATTCCATGAAAGATACCCACTAATGGGCAGAGGCGTCTAAACCGAATACTTGGGTATTCGTATTCGGTCCTCTCCGATTCTAGGCAATCTCAAATAAATTAAAATAAAAATTAAAATAAATAAACTAACGCCCGTTATCCCCGAGGGGGTAGGCAGAGGCACCGATCACTAGAACTGGTCCTACGTTTTGCCGAGTTTATTAGGTCCCATTATCATATCAAATAATAATAAAAAATGCTATTAAAACCCGGTTTTTCATACGCTAACAATGTGTTGATCTATTGTTTAGAACTGCTAAATACTTTTTTCATATGCACTTTGGTGAACTGACAGCTGTTAAACATAGATCAATATTACATTGTTAAATTATAACTTTAATACTTAAATTATGTAAGTCTATTTTTGTTCCTATCTAGAAGCTAAGTTAATATAATGTAAGCCCTTAAGTGGCCTATGTTTGGTTATTTTCACACAACCATACTTTATAATTTAACTTGTGCTGTGGATTCTGTATTAAACTAAAAATAAAAAATAAAAAAAATGGTTCGCGTACGATAAACCGGGGGATAGTGTCGCTTGCAAACTCATCCCGCCTGCGTGGATTTT
Organism: Yponomeuta plumbellus; assembly: GCA_947310845.1. Taxonomy (NCBI): domain Eukaryota; kingdom Metazoa; phylum Arthropoda; class Insecta; order Lepidoptera; family Yponomeutidae; genus Yponomeuta; species Yponomeuta plumbellus. The sequence continues at coordinate 6,990,521 of OX371206.1, forward strand.
AGTTCAAGCGATCTGCCGGGAATTATACTGCAATATAAGAATTCTACTTTATTAGACTAAGTGCGTGTTTCAACCTAATTTTCCGAATTGACTGGGGTGTGGCGGACAAGGTCACACACTGAGACCTAATAAGATGTAATCACACTGCTAGCTACTAGCTGTTCCCTAGCGTGTAGTACATCCCACCTGAAACACATACACGATGAAATCTGGGTAGTTTCAAACCCGCGATTACGTAATAAAATTAACATAACATAACATTTACATACAGGCACATACATTGCTTCTGGCCCCACACTAGGATAACCTGTGTCGTGGGAACCAGAAACAGCGACGTCACAAACATGTAAACATCCAAGACCTGAGTTTTTTTTGTCCCCAGCCGAGATTCGAACCCGGGACCTCTCGCATGGTACTCGGATGCGCTAACCGCTGCGCCAAAGAGGTAATAAAAAATTAATTGCTATTCGCTAATCTCGCTAAAACTTAAAAACGGCAGGACCGATTTGGCAAATTTTTTGTTTTTTATATTCGTGGAATTCCAGGAAAGGTTTAAATGGTGAGAAAATATGGAATAAGCACGAAAACTTCGGCGGTACGAAATTTGCCGGGACAGCTAAGGAAAAATACAAAAACATATAGCTAGATAAACGTCTCTGAGCAACGTCTTTAGAAAACGCTTTCATGGAAGCGGAGTCGTTTTCAAGTTAATAGCTATTATCCGCCAGTGTATTGGGACCTCAATATTGATATCCTCTCTAGCGACCTTTGGTTAATTAAAGACTAACTTCGTAGGTCATAACTAAGGTAAAACAGCTTAGAGTCGCACTTGGCTTGAAACCATAATTTTACTTGTTGAACTTGGCAATGAAACCATAATTTTACTAGACGTATTGTTAAGTTCGCTAGAATCTCTCATAGCCACCTGAGTGATCTTAAATGATCACGAAGGTTAAGCAACAACGGGCGCGTTCATTGCATGGATGGGTGAACGTTATATGACTAATGCTAGTGGCATCTGACAGTAAGACCAGCCACTAGTCTTACAAGCCTCCGGAGTGTGTGACCAAGGGCCACGAGTGTGTAGCCCGGATCGGACTTGGCCCCCTTGGTGGAGTATGGCCTATATCTTCCTCAGGGAAGAGACCCGTGCCCTTCGGTGGGGACATAATGGGTTGATGAGGATGATTATTGTTAAGTTATAGTAGTAGATTATTTTGACGATAAAGTCTTTTTTTCATAGAATTAAAAAGTTGCAAAGATTTTTCCACAACATTTTAAAACCTTGTAAAGGCTGAAAATAATCTTAAAACATTTTATGTACATAATTGAATAAAAAGAAACTACTAAATCTTCAACGTTATGTAATAACATATTTTATTAAAATTGACTGAGCATGAGTCTGGAGCTTTTACCTTAATATGTCAATACGTACATGCTTTGCGTTTCTTTTTCACGTTTGCTAACAGTCTATTACTTTCCATTACATTCGGTTTTTCAGTATGAAAGTATTACCCCCGGTTTCTCGGACGTTTCAGTTGTTTTTTTTTTGTATGCACTTTTGACAACGACAGCGGTTAACAATAGATTAACAGGCTGTTAGCGTTTGAGAAACCGGCGGTCAGCCGTAGAACTTGGTTACGACTTATTGGCAACTACCACGGACTGTGTTTGATGCGCAAACATGGCGAACACTGAGAGGGGCTCGTGGGGGCTAAAGAGTGGATGAGAACCTTCGTTTCACCCTTCGTGGATTCCGCGGGTCAATCCAGCCAGCACTTACTCTGTACTCCTGGCCGAAAACAATAAAAATTTGAAGTAACATTAACAATTGAAAACATTGACATACGTTTTAGGGATTGATCCATGAAAAGTCGCCTTCGGTTTAAGGCGCATTTTATATCGATGAGTGACCATCTGGCGCCCACCTACACTACCGCGATCGATCCTCGTCTTCCGCAGATGTGAAACCCAGGTAAGTCCTCTCCAGCGCTTTCCAACGAGCACCCTCCTCTGCCTAGATTTTGTGAATGCATTGCAGTTCAATGACAACTGCATGAACGCGGCGATTTCATTTCATTGCCGCTTTTAATCTACGCGCGCACTCGTACCGATCCGTCTAATCGTCAATGGTACAAAAAATCATGTCACGTGACCCGACCGAATATCTGTCATTGAACTATAATGCACTAGTAGAATTGAAGCCCTGGTGTTTTCCATTGTTCCCAAATACAGTCCACCCAGTTGCCGCTCCCGCGTAAGAAGCCAGAACGCTCCCAGAACTCGTAGAGAAAAATCTTCATCACGATTATTTTATCTTTTAATCTGGCCTCCTCAATGAGGTAATGTGGATTTTTTTAATTATAAAATGCAGAACTTGTGTATACATATGATTTGGTATTGTACACTTAATAAGAATTAAAAATGACCCTTAGCTGTGTAGAAATAAGGATCTGAACGTTTCGCAAGATGATGGAGGAAAAATTGGCAAGCCTGTACAAACGGGGTCGAGTGGAATAATCTGCGCTAACGATTTTGAAAGATCCGACGACTTTCTTAAGTGTGCGTCAAAGTGGCGGCGCCAATCGAGACGAAAAACCTTAGCCGTAATAATAATAATGATTCATTGATACAAATCATGTGATTATTATGGCTAGGTTTTTTTTTGGTGATCCAAAGGACGATGCAAGAAAATGCACTTTAAGGAGACCGAAGAAGAAGAAAATAAATGTATTTAATGACGTGATACTCAAAACAAAACACAAAAATTCGTTACAACAATAAACATAACACAACATTTAACAGAAAACGTAAAAAAATTGGGTAATAGTAAAAGTAAACGGTACAACACGAAAACAAACAATAACAAAATAGGAATAAAAAAACGGGTGCCAGAAGTGATCGCAGGTTTAAAGTATTGTTACTAACTGTACAGTTTGGTTGTACAGTGGAAGATAAATTTAATTTACAATTTGTTGTGAAAAAATATCTACCATTTAAATAAAAACAGTTTTTTTACTCTACTTTTTTATTAACCTAATAAACTCGGCAAAACGTGGGTCCAGTTCTAGAGACTGGTGCCTCTGCCTACCCCTTCGGGGATAACGGGCGTGAGTTTATTTTTTATTTTTTATTTTTTTTTATTAACTTTCTCGCTACCAAAAGTATGAGTGGTGGATATTCCTTTATCCCAGCCCTATTCTAGGACTGTTTGAACGGGACCTCGCTAGTCTGACGCTCACCAGCTCAAGACCCGTCGGGAAATTAAATTCGACTCTGAATATCATTTCTCTCGGCTACGCAGTGTTAAGTGGAGATTACAAAAAGCCCTCGATCTCAAGATTTTCTCCACTAACACGTAAGTTAATACTTTATAGGCCAGTTTTTGAATTGAGAATTTTGCTGAGTAATTTACACTCAGCTAAGCACCATTTCATACTAAACTTGCTAAGATTCGATTCTGAATACGAAATGTTTTTAAGTACGTGATCTTGACATTTCTGAGACCAGTCTTTGCTTAGTTTTCGTCTCTGAATGTCAGCCTAGAGAGTATTTGGCTCTGATGAATTAAGTTTTGATCAGTTTCGATTCTTCATAAGAAAAATTAAAAACCATTGGTAAAGCTTATTATAAAATCAACGATTATTTAGAAGACAAGGATGTCTGGCATTAAATAATAGTTTAATATTCAATTTAATCGGAGGATAAATGTGTCTAGTGTTCAATACATCCAAGAGTATATTTTTTTAAGTTTGTAATTTAGGCTAAAACTGTTTTGAAAAGAATAAATGTGGAGTTTCTTTGATAGTTTCTTCTCCATGTAATCTATTAATTGTGAAACTAACAACTTTGACGTTCATAAAGTAAATATTTTACTTGTACTATGAAAAAAATATTTGAGTTTGAGTTTACGGTGAGCCGATCGGCCCACAAAAATTCTACAGGTTAAAATTATTTTCAGAGTAGAGTTTTATTTCCCGCTGCCTTTGACTTTTTTTACCGATCTTATAGTTTTAAACTGAAGTGGTATCATTTGAAACCGTCATTTGCAATTGGCCATGCTAGTTATTTATGATGAACTAGCTGTTGCCCGCCACTTCGTCCGCGTGGGCTTTAGTTGAAAAAAGTGTTTGCAAATAAGTCACGGCTACTTTTAGCGCATATGAAATAATTAAAAAAAAATTGTGTGTTCATTAACATTCATATTTATTACATAATTTACATTTGAAATAATTTTGAAAATAAGACTTGACAACTTTCATATTAACGTTGCACCCCTTTTTACCCCCTTAAGGGATGATTATCAAAAAAATATTTTACTGGAGTTTCATGACTTTCAATGAAGAACCTTCATATTCGATTTCATTCCAATAACTTCAATAACGGCAAACGTGCATACTAAATGCACCCCCGTTCTATTCCCGTAGGGGGTGAATTTGCAAAAATCCTTTCTTAGTGCTCCCCCGACGTTATATAAGGAACCCCTGTGCAAAATTTCAAGTTTCTAGCCCTTATAGTTTAGACCCTGCGCTGATATGTCGGTAATTAAGTTAGTCAGCTTCTCCTTACTAAAGTTGCACCCCTCTTTTAGGTAATTTTCACTAAACAAATTTTTTTTTTATTACTTTTTGTTTCAGTATCATGTAAATAACCACCCCTGAGTCGGACGAAACTGTACAAATAAACGCCGTGTATAGTATGGAGGTTCTAAAATTTTTAAATAGTTTTTTTGCATTCATTAATAATAATGTTCGAGCGCGCTTGTTGTTCATGGTATACTTCGTGAGTTCACCTTGGTGATCCACGACCAAAAAGTTGTGTTCGTAGGCTTTTGTCCACGTAGATAGATAAAATATTCTTTATTGTATGTACACCAGGAATTACACATGAGATTTGACAATAACATAGTACGTAGGTGATTCATGAACACAATTTTTGTTCGTAGTTTACTTTACTGGTTATGAGTGATCTTTCTTTAATTAACTGCATAATATGTTATGTTATCTTTTTATCTAATAATAATGGCTAGTAATAGTAATAATAACGTATTATGTTATAAGCAAGTCGATATATATTTTTTAAGTCCTATCAATTATCTCCTGTTTTGGTAGCTAAGCGCATAATGAACTACGAATAATTGTAGTTTCATGGAACGCGGTTCTGGGGTGTAATTACGTAAGACTTCACTGTATAGAGTTGCCTGATTTAGCCCTTTTGTTCCCGGTATGTCACACCACCTTATGTCACACTGTTACATTCTGGGACTTTTTTTTCCTAGTAGGTATCTCATACTCCTCCGAATTGTCATATACATTCTTATGTATACTTTTTCGAGTTATCTAAATGCTTAACCCGATAGAGTTGAAAGTTACGTTATATAAGGGCAGATTTTCCTACGATGTTTTCCTTCAAAGATCAAAGTTGAACTGTCCGTAACTTCTCTCAGTCTTAAATGGCCTTGTCTTATAAGTGTTATTACTGAGAACGATTTAACGGTCTACTGAAAGAGATTTACTAATTGCTCAAGTTAGTTTCGAGATTACAGCCTTCTTATAGGAAACTTTAGCTATTCATAATCAGGGCTTGAGAGATGATAGCCTTAAGTTACTCATCGGGAAAGTGTGTTTGGAGGATGTTTTTGTGATAAAATGTCTAGTTTTGCATTACTTTATGAGTTTGAAGACGAGCGTAAGTACAGGGTGATTTGAATTCGGTCACAAACTTTAAGAGGACACTTTAAAACCGTGATTCAGAAAACAATGAAAAAATCGGGCGTCAAAAAAAAGTTTCTATTTATCCAGAATTACTTTACTTAAACGTTTTATAAACGCATTGACGCAAAGCATAGAAAAATTATGAAAATCAAGAAAAAAAAATATGGGCCATATGGTCGGCGCCGGTCAACTCAATTAATTTTTTACGAATATCGGATCACATAAACTTATATATTTAACATATTATTAAAGAACATTATTCAACGTCATGGTACTTGCGACCGCTTGAATTTAGAATTACAGTTTCGAGCGAAAGGTCGGAAATAACGAATATTTATAAATATATTACACTGTTATATTCAGGACGAGATAGCGGAGTATTGTGACCACCCTCTGCCCCACTCAGAGACATAGGAAATCAAGTCAAGTAAGTCAGTACCTAATTTTATTTTGGATTATCTCATTGGCCTAGGCTATGAGATCACCGAGGACATCCTAAGAATTATTAAACAGATCTTGTTGTCAAATATATTTGCTTACTCATAGTATCACTACACACACACACAGACACACCCACACACACACACACACACACACACACACACATACATAGGCACGCACGCACACCCACGCATGCATGCACGTGTAAGATTTAGGAAATAAGAGAGCTATATGGAAGCTTAGCTCAATTTTACAAGATCATACTAATACGAAGCTAACTTTAATAATGTAATCTCATAATAAAAAGCAAAAGTAATGAAAGTCAACTTGGAAAGCTATAAGCAATAAATGTGTGTTTTAAATAGGCAATTACCTAGTAAGCAAATAGAATTTTAATACTATTGTGTATTTCTTTTTAGTCTACCTGCGCTATAAACTATTCTGAGGGGACAGCTAATTAAACAGCAAATAAATGAACTGTAAAAGTGTATTGGTTGAAGAAGAACAATTACACACATTAAATCAAATTAAAGTAATTTATTGTACTTTAAAGAATTTACTGAATATCTATATTTTATATTAACCGCTGCCTTCGAGCCATAATGTAGTGGAGAAAAAGGCAGCGGGACAAAAAACTCCACTCTGACCATCTTTTCAAAATCATTTTAAACTTAATACATCCGAGCCTAAGATTAATATCAATAACTTTAAACTACACGTTAGGCTATAAATTAAAACACATTTCAAGAACAAATAGAACAGTTCAAACACAATAAGAAAGCAAATAGTTTGGAACGCAGTGCATAACTTACTTGATAGATCAGGCTCCAAGAGCGAAGACAGCAAAAAGTCCCACTAAGAAACAGTGTACTGCCTTTATACCCTGCCCGAGCCCCCTACTTACGAGTATCTCTAAGCAATATGGCATCCTATCTAGCCAATGACAGAATACATCCTGTCAAACGGAAGCCTTTCTAAAAATATTATCGATTAATCTTATTATTTATTTTAATTGTCTTATGTAGGGTTAACATTATTATTTATTATTACCGATCACAATATGTCTGAATAAATCACACTAATATTATAAACGTGAAAGTTTGTGTGTGTGTTTATATGTTTGTCAGTCTTTAGCGCTGAAACGGCTGGACGGATTTTAATAAAATTTGGTATGGAGTTAGCCGATACCCTGGATTAAAACATAGGCTACGTTTTACCGCGGGGAAATATCCTATTCCTACGGGAAAATCGATGAACCGCGGGTAACACCGCGGGGCACAGCTAGTTATTTCATAAGCAAAGCTAAGAATCACAAAGAGTAACACTATTTGTTTATTATCGGAAATACATAGGTACATGCAGGCAGATGCTGGATGCGGCAAGCTGTAGACAGGGCGCTATGGCGCTCATTAGGGGAGGGCTATGTCCAGCAGTGGACTAATATAGCCTGATGATGATGCATTGGTATCAGTTGATATTTATTAACCTTAATTAATTTTAGTCATAAATTAAATTGTGGGTTTTCAAATGTAAACAATATAAAAAAGATTAAATAATGGATACATTTTAAGTTAAAATATCTTTTATAGCTGTAAATCATAAATTAATCAGTGATTTGGCCCATATTCTGTCACACGCATACACTCTCCTTAATTTAATTTAATATTTGTGCATTCTCCGTTATCTCGTCTATAGAGTTTTTTATAACTTAATAACTTTCATTGTATTCTGTCTGTATCACTTATACCTTATTCAATTTATGTGCCTGTATGTAATTGTTTATGCTTATGTTTAAATACAAAAATATTTGAGACTGTTATAATGACAACCCACTAGACCAGTCCCCCACTATACAGACTATAGTCTAGTGTGGGGGGGGGGGGGGGGGATCGCCGGTATACATTGTCGTTTTATTATTGGTTACTCTTTGTAAATTTGTGTAAATTGTAACTCTTTGTAATTTTTTTCATTATCGGTAAATCATTAATTTATGTATTGTTTTATCAATGCAAATAATATTCTTTCAAATATAGCAAACTATAAAATAAATATAGCTACATATATTTATTGTACATTATTAATAATTTATGTATATTATTTGTATATATCTATTAATTGTTTATATGTATAACTTGTTTTGTTAGGCATGTATTACACACTCAATTATTATGTTGTTTCATAAATAATTTAGGCAAATATCAAAAATATATGTCAGAAATTATGATTTTACTTACTTTGTACATCTAATTCCTTTTCTAATGTTTTGCTCCAGTCAATCCAAAGGTTTTCTGGAAGAGATCTCGTTTACTGATAAGGTCGCCATCTGTACTTATTAAGAAATACCAGTGTAATCTCATTTTTAATGTACAGTAAAGTGTTCTCTTTCTATCTATCTAACGAATTCAAAATCACCCTGTAGTTCAAGAGAGCGTATGAAGGTGACTGCCACTTCTGACAAAATATTCAGACTGTTTTATGTGCTGAATTATTATAACGAATGCTGACCAAATGCTGCATTATGCAACATTCTGTGAAATCACCCTTTAGGAAGCAAACGCTGATGCGCCAGTACCGCATTAAGCTGATACCTATTAATCTGTTCGCAGCTATGCGAATTGAAACGTCTGTCAAATGACAAGCGCAGCCTGCGATGTCGTGTTTGGTGGAGCGCCCAAGCGTTTGTTAGAGCATCCGATTATCCATTTTGCGGTACTGTTTACCAAACAAATAATGCTCAAATTTCCAAGCATGTTTGAGAAAAACTCATTAAGCCCAATGTTATTATCTATGAAGTACCAACCGTATTCCTGTGAGTTTTTTCGAATAAATGTTTTTCTATCGTGAGATAACTTGAGTATCAGAGGTCTTGCTGAGGTTTAAGACAAAATTAGGCCTAGGTATTTGGATTTTGACTAAATGTTTTGCCTTCACGTTAAAAATATCGTTAAGAACCGGTTCTTATCAGTTCTTTACACCATAATCTTTCATGAAATCGATATAACTCCTATATTGCAATAAAGGGACTCACAATTTTCTCTGTCTTTTGTATTAGAGTCTTCGGCAAACTTGGCCGAATGAGGCTCCCAATTCTACGAAGTCATCTACCACGAAGCTTGTGCAAAGTGAAATTATGGCAAAGGACGTGTTCACACGCATTTCCTTCCCACTTCGCTAATCGCTTCTTCGAGGACTGAAACACGAATGGGCAGTAATTGAACCACGATGTCAAAGCTGGTAACAAAGTGCACTACATCTATATACAGGGTGATATTTTCACCAGTACAATAAATCAACATACGTAATACTAAGTCCAAAATACAAATACCAACATTTTTTGTCACTACCCCGTTGGTACAAAAAAAAAAAACCAATGTCTGAACTTATCCGCAAATCTTAGAGAAATATGGACTCATTATGCATGAGTACAACTAAACGCACGAACTGGCAACTGCGCGCGGCTCGCGGGAAGGAAAAGAAGCTTCGGCGGCGGCGCAGCCAGTAGGTATGACGTAGCAAAAAAATCTTACTTGATTTCAATTCTTCCTTCATACTTGCACGGGCTTAGGACCATCACCGGCGTGGAATGCTTGCACTGGTTGTTAGTGGTATGAATTTCCACACCACTGGCTAACGCCGAAGTGCGCCGTGCGTGCCGCGTCGTTGGTGCTCCTTCTGGGGTCTTCCTCGAAGAACGCGAATATCTGTTGCTCGATCTCCACGGCTAAGGGAGGTCTCCCTCCTCGGCCTTGAGCGTGCGCTGGTGCAGTGAACTGTCCGTAGTATAGCACATGCTGCATCACTCTCATGAATATCCTGGTGTTGAGTATTTGAGGTTCAATAAAACCGGCATTTATCAGGCGGGGCAAACTTTCTTCACCATACCCGCCGAGCTGCACTGTATTTTCCCCACTGAGAAAGTAACTACGAACCATTTCGTAATACTCGCGGTTTGTAAACATCGTGTTGCGCGCGTAATTTTCGACTGCAGGAAGTGCGAAAACGGCGCACGTGCACTCACCTAAGTCAATGCGCGCGGACTGACCAGCTCGGCTAGCGGCTCACTGAACTCGTGCGCCGGCCAGCCCACCGCTCACTCACCCCACCCCGCCGCCCTCTGCCTCGCACCGCGATGACGCCTTGTAAGGGGTGCCCATGAGTTACAAATTGGATGAAGGATAAATTAATAAAAATAAAAAAAAATATATGGTAATTTTATTCGATGAATGTAATCTATTATCGATACCAATGATATGGTGAAATTTATTGTACCGGTGAAAAAATCTGGCTGTATATAAAATTCTAAGTCCTGACTGACTGACTCATCAACGCCCAGCCCAAGCCGTTTGACCTAGGAAGCTGAAATTTTGCACAGAGGATCTATATATAGTGTAGGCAAAGAATACGAACGGATGTTTTTGAAATTCAACCCCTAAGGGGGCGAAAAGGGTTGCCAAAATTTGTATGGGAGGTATAAAGAATGTTGTCTGGTTTTCTTGAAACTTGAAATAAATACTCTTCAACACAATTGATTAAACACTTGTTTCGCCGTTTTTTCTAAATTTAACCCTTAAGGGAGTGAACGGGGTAGCAAAATTTTGAACTATAGTCCACGCGGACGGAGTCGCGGGCGATAGCTAGTCACACTATATTACTGACTGAAGCTGCAACCCTGCACTGAAAAAACGCTTTACAATAAATATTTTTATACTGTGTGATATAGTTATTCAATAACACACATACATAATCCATACCGTGTATGGATAATTTTCTCTGTATTTCCGCTTCTTATGTATTTTATTCTTCGTATGTTGTTGTATTTTAATTAATTTTGTTTCTCTTTCGATTTGTTTTGTATACGTGTATGTGTCTTATGTAAATAAATGAGTTATCTTTCTATCTATCTATCAATGGTCCCAAATATAGAATGGTCCCAGTCCCAATGGGACTATTGATAGATATTAGATATCGGACCATTGGGACTGATACCGTTATATTTGGGACTATTGATAGATATCTATGTATCTATCTGGAACCGTTGGGACTAGGACCATTATATGTAGAATCACTGATAAATAGATAGAAAGATAATTCATTGATAGATAGATGTCTACCATTGGTATCCGAAAATATATCAACGGTCCCAAACCGTACCGATGTTTCCAAGGAATTTTCGCAAAAGGAAAAGTTAGTGGAATGGTGCCCCCGCACACTGGTTTAAGGGCCCAATTCAAATGGGTCGATGATTATCTCAAAGGATTTCCGTATCCAGAATCCCTTTGAAAGGTTATTTGTCGTTCGGCGTGCGTATATTATATCTCGCTTGTACATTTCCGTGCTTTATGATACTCCGCCCTTCTTTTGTCGTATTGTGAATTATGTACAATACTGTTGGTACTTTTATGCTTCCGGGCAACAAAAGGTCTCGTTGGAAATTAAAGTGAGGAAGCGTATTATTTTGCAAATTTATAGCTAAGAACACTGACAAAGGGGGAAAGATGTCGGGAGACGAAAGAAACTGGAAATGCGTAAGTTTTTGAGTTCCGTACCTCATAAGAAAAAAAATAACTTTCTTTTTACATTTACATACAGGCACATACACTGCTTGTGGCCCCAGACGTGGATACCCTGGGTCGTGGGAACCAGAAACAGCGACGTCACTGGGTTTCTTTTTTGTCCCCAGCCGGTATTCGAACCCGGGACCTCTCGCATGGTAGTCAGATGGGCTAAGCGCTGCGCCACAGAGGTCGTCTTTTGTACCCTAATAATCGCTTTGTTGTTTGTCCGTCCGTCTAGATCTAGACCCTTTAATCTAGGGAACGCGTAGAAGAATCGAATTGAAATTAAAATCATCCCATGAAGCTGTGAAAAAATGAAACATATTAGTAATTGTATATTAGAATCGCTCGTAGCCACGGCTGCCTGAGTAATCTTAAACGATCAGTTTAAGCAACATAGGGCGCGTTCAGTGCATGGATGGGTGACCGTCTATGACTAACGCTAGTGGCATTTTTCCGAGCGGTTCTGTGCTTCACAAGGCACGTTAAGCAGTTGGTGCCGGCTGCCGTCGATAGATGGCAGTCGTTAAGCCAAGTCAGAGGCCTTAGGGCGGCTTGAAAACTTCTGTCAGTAAGACCAGCCACTAGTCTTACAAGCCTCCACCAATCCGAACTAGGCCCCCGTGGTGGAGTATGACCTATAACTTCCTCAGGGAAGATACCCAACCCTCTCGGTGGAGACATAATGGGTTGATGATGATTACTTAATGTGAAATAATATACATAATAGACACAAACATTTACACACAGGCACATACATTGCTTCTGGCCCCACACTAGGATACCCTGTGTCGTGGGAACCAGAAACAGCGACGTCACAAACATGTAAACATCCAAGACCTGGAGTTTTTTTTTTTTTTTTTTTTCTCTCCAGCCGGGGATTGAACCCTGAACCTCTGGCATGGTAAGCAGATGCGCTAACCGCTACGCCACAGAGGTCGTCAGTCGCCACATAAAATATTGCTGCCGTTTATGCCGCAAACAACCTATATTTTGACACTCAAAGAATCAAAATTTACTGTTTCGTTGATCGATCCGTAATGCCCGAGTTACACGAGGCTAGTTTTTAAGCTAGGATAGCAAGCTAGTGTCAGTAAGCTAGCAAGCTAGATCTTCTGGCTTGGTGTAGACAAAACTAGCTTATTTCCATGTTTCAAGCCAGGTCAGCAAGCCAGGACAGTATCCTAGCTAAAAAACTAGTCTCGTGTAAATTGGGCATTAAGGCGCTTAGCTAAAAAGAAAGAGGTCGTGGGTTCGATTCCCACAGGGGCCGCCGTACATTTGTAAAAAAGCCCTCATTCTGGGTGTTTTTCGATGTTTGTAATGTCTTTGCCTGGTTATCATAGCACGGGGTATTCTAGTTAGGGACCATACATACCATAAAAGTATACATACATACATACGCTCGGCTCACGTCTGTATCCCAGAGGGGTAGGTAGAGACCAGGGACTGCCACCTGCCATGACTTTTTTAAGTCACACACACGCACTGTACACTTTTTTTTTAAATCAGAAAAAATTGAACGTGTGACTGAGACTGATAGCGGATGAAGAAGACTTAAAGTTAAATTTAAATCAGTCAAGTTAACTCAACTCTTCGCAAGCGCTGAAAATTTTCCAGCTAGTACAAATTACCAACTTGCGCTCACGAGCGATAATTTATCCTACGCATTATCATACGTCAGAACTCGCACCAACCCGATTTGCATTCAGCAAGCATGGGGACCCATTTATTGTACGAGGTTTTAACTTTTAAAGTGTTTATACTTGCATGAAGGTGGTGACATAAGAGTTACCTGCGACTCCTGACATGAACACATCAATTTTAAAGCTTATTTATAACTAGCTGTGCCCAGAGGGGTTACCCGTGGTTTATTATGGAAAATAAATTGTGTATTAACAGTAAAAATATTAACTATTTACATTTTTAGAAGCAGAATAATTTATCGGAAAGATCAATTTACAAAATTTCGTTTTCATCGATTTTCCCATGGGGATAAGATATTTTCCCGCAGTAAAAAGTAGCCAATATGTTTATCCAGAGTGTCAGCTAACTCTATACCAATTGTTAATAAAATAGCTCTAGCCGTTTAGTAGTAACAAACATACACACCCACATACTCACAAACTTTCGCCTTTATAATATTAGTGTGATAGGAAAACGTGACCCAATCATTTAAAATAAATCACTTTGTTCAGACCCATATAGTTACATGTTTTTCCAAGATGGAAATAACTCCCTTTGAAATGACAGTCCTTTATGTCACAGATATTTATGCTAGAGTAAAATAATAAAACAATATTTAATTAAATTAGACAAGGAGAAGAAGATCAATAATAAATCTTAGAACATCAATGTAATTAAAAGGTATTAATAAAGGAGATAGTTAGTCGCCCCTTGAATTTCTGTTACGAAATCACTGCTTGTGTAACAGAGTGGATTGCAAATGTATACAAGACTTGATGTTGGATGTACTTATCTAACTTCCTCTTTGACTGCAGCATAATTGTAAAGGTGCGTCTGCGTTAGGCGAGCCGAGCACGAGCAGAGCCATTCTGGGCTTCGTCGTTCGAGGCTTGTAAGTTGATCCGCACTAGACGAATTGTGTTCGGAATATGCTCCGCCCGTGCTCGGTTCGCCTAGCGTAGACGCACCTTTAGTTCTTCTTCTATGTGACAGTCAAAGGCATTTATTAAAGAAAAAAAAGCATATGACCCTGTTTCACGAATTTCTATTGAAATCGCGAATGAACTAAAAATTTCAACAATGGAGCTTGTGTCAACAAATAGAACGCTTTCAATAAAACTAGCTTTTTAAGTCGTCATTCAGTACAATGGTTAAAAAAGGGGCTATGAAAAACAATTAAACAAGTACCTACTGAATATTGGAAAAAGTGACTAACAGTTGTTAATATCTAAAAATATTGGGTACTAGCTTTCGCCCGCGACTCCGTCCGCGTGGACTTTAGTTCAAAATGTTGCAACCCCGTTCACTCCCGTTAAGGGTTAAATATAGAAAAACCGTGAAACACGTGTTCAATCAATTGTGTTGAAGAGTATTTATTTCAAGTTTCAAGAAAATCTGACAACATTTTTTTATACCTCCATACAAACTTTAACACCGCCGTTTACCCCTTTAGGGGATGAATTTTCAAAAATCCTTTCTTAGTGCTCCCCTAGGCTCCCTAAGGAACTCCCATGCCAAATTTCAACCCCCTAGGTTCAGTAGTTTGGGCTCTGCGTTGATTCTAAGTCAGTCAGTCAGCTTCTCGTTTTATATATATAGATTTAAAAAATAATAATCATAACTTTCACACAACACAATCACTTATCTTGGTCTTAAACGAGAATACACTGTGATAAGGTAACCAGTCTAAGACATTTTCGTAAGCAGCCTAATAGCCGGTTTCTGAATTGAGAATTTCCCTAAGTAATTACTTAAGTAACGTTCTGTAGCGATTTTCAGAGAAATTTGACTCTTTTAATATTAACCCTCAGTTTCTGAAAGAGTGTTTAAATGTAACAAGAGATTAATTCAAAATACTGGCACGTGATTGGCTGAAATTAGCTTGACGTGAGATTAACATGAGATTAACATTTGATTGCTCTTCTAGAAACCGAGTATTAGTCTAATACTGTTAGGTAACGAGGTTATGGAATAGGTGCGTTGTATAAAGTTTATGTTACTTGTTTACTGCCTACAACTAATAAGGTTCTTAATAGTCACTTGTACCTCTAATAACTATTGAGAGTAAAGCTTCAAAAGTATTTTAATTATTGAAATTTAAAGATTCAAAGGGCAAAGCCAATAATAATTTGATCTCTCGTAAAGTTTACTGGTTTATTGTTCAAACATACTATTGGTTTTATTTGTATTTAGAAAACACTACAAAGGATGAAAAATAAAGTTTGAGATATTGCTGCTTAAATATTCTGATGCATAGGAGCACCAGTATTATTACTGTGTAAAAAACTTCGTCTTGTAAACAATTCGCACTTAATTTGCTGTTTTTGACCAAAGCATCAAAATAACAACTATACAGGGTGTCCCAAAACTCAACGTCAAGCCGGAACCGGGTGAAAAGGCAAGTCATACTGGTTATCAGAAAAAAAAAAAAAAAAAAAAATAGGCATTAAAAAAATAATTGAAAATCCTGTTGCCACAAATTTTTACTTTTTTCAATATATTTTTTTTGTTTCCTTAAACTTTTAACAAAAATTCCAAACTAGCATCTCCAGCTAGGAAGAAAACAGAAAAAAATAACTTAAAAATTGCGCATTTTTAATTTTAATTTTCATTATGTTTGTGAAATTTCTTAAATAAATAATTATAAAAAAAGTATTGTACTTAAAGTGTAAAAATCGATTTTTTTATATTTTTCTGATAACCAGTATGACTTGCATTTACATCCGGAACCGGCTTGACGTTGAAGTTTGGGTCACCCTGTATAGGTGTGACAGCGTCATGCCCTGTATTTTTCATACCATTGACGCCTAGAAAGTTTCACATGTCATTGTGTGCGCGCGTAGACTTGAAATCGGCTCGTTCATGCTTTATAGAATGTGTTCGCAGTATTTACACACACATCAAAATCGATCACCCTGTTCAATCCCGTAATCTGATCAGCATTATTCATCTTCACATTATTTTACCCAATATAACCCGTAGCGGTGCTGCAGTTTTCGTAGCGCGGTCGTAGCAAACTTGTAGCACTGGATGGCGTAGCACGCTCGTAGCATTTTCGATGACATCAGAAGCTGCAATGTAATGGATTCCGAGTAGCTATTACTTCACGTACGGACGGGCACTTTCAATAGTACGTGATCCCGGTCTTGCAGCTATAGTTTCTGAAGGACTGATCTATGGGTGAAACGCTTCTCAGTGGCGAACAATAGAGTAGGACTGTTTATTTACTCAGACTATTTTTTATTTCTATTTAATAGGTGAGCCACCGGCCCTCTTCATCATCATCATCATCAACCCATTATGTCCCCACCGAGGGGCACGGTTCTCTTCCCTGAGGAAGGTATAGCCCATACTCCACCACAGGGAACAGCCCTCTTATAAAACTTTTTTTTTAAATTAAAATTTGACAGTTTAGCCTCATAAAGTTGCTAATTAAGTCTCATACAGCATTATTATTTCTTCTTTGTAAGAAACGTATATCAAATTAAATTTTGCGGGAAATACTATAAATTATATACACAGAAAATATTTTATAAAGGGGATGGGGCTATTACAAGGCTGGTTTGAGGTGAAACGTATGGTAAGTATTTGCTAGCTGAAACTGCGTAATGTAGGTATTACATTACCATCTTCTAGCGGTACAAATAAACAGGATCTCCATAATGGTTGCTTGGCTTTACTCAACGGTATATAAATGACTTTCACACAAAACATTGCAACAGAGTTACAGTCCTTGCCAAGGTGCTATGTTTCGGCTTAAAAATGGCTTTGTGAACTATTTTTATCAACTATTTCTTTGTGTGCGATGAAAAGCTGAAGGAATCAATTCTAGGGGGCGATTTTTGAATGGAGAATTTACGCTCGGTAAATACTTAACTAGCGTTCTGACGCGCTCTTTTCTAAGCAATTTGACGAGACAGCACTACAATTAAGTTGTACTTAGCAAAAATTCTCAATTCAGAACTCGGCCCTAGGAGTTGTAGGAGGCGGCGCATTTTAATGAATGAGTGAATGAATGAAAAATTCTTTATTGAAAAGATCTGCACAAAGGCGAGCTTAATACTACAAGTATTTTCTTCCAGCTAACCATGGGTGATGTGGAAAGAATAAAGGGTAGTGCTAGAGAAGTCCAAGTAAAATAGAAAAGATATGTTACTTACTTACAGATTACCATTGATGTATAATATTAATATAATGAATAAACTTCATACTAATAATACATACATATAACAATACATCTACTATATATAATATACTACACACTATATTACGATATTCCATAAATTATGTGCATATTCCATAAAATAAAATAAATAAATACTTTCATATACATCCTTATTGCGGATTGCTCTTTAATAGGTGAATTGTCTGAACGTCACGATACGCAAGCAATTTTTCATGAAAAATAATTGTCGTCATCAAAGTTGAAGGCAATAATTATTCAAATTTCGACCCTTGCATTTTACGACGCTGGAAGTCGGGATAAATTAAAAGTTAACCAGCCCTTTAGGAATATTTGCAAAAACTCAGGCGTCAAATTAATTTCCTTGTTTGTTTTCCAAAAAGGATTAAAACAAAAGAACTTGTTATGATTGAAATAATTAAACGCAGTGATATCACAAACTACTATAATTAACTTTTCTGACCGTACTTGTTTGTTTTTTTTTTTTGGAATTTTAGTACAAATGGCAGAAATCAGAAATTTATTTTAACGTCACGAATTTACATTAACACAACATAACATTTACATACAGGCACATACATTGCTTCTGGCCCCACACTAGGATACCCTGTGTCGTGGGAACCAGAAACAGCGACGTCACAAACATGTAACATCCAACACCTGGGTTTCTGTTTTTTTTTTTTGTCCTCAGCCGGGATTCGAACCTGGGACCTCTCGCATGGTAGTCAAATGCGCTAACCGCTGTGCCACAGAGGTCGATTCTGTTTGTTAAATGTTAATGTACACACAGTTATAGTGCCTTGAGGCCGAATGTAGTGGAGAAAAAGGCAGCGGAAAAAAAACTCCACTTAATTGACTGATGGTCCATGTAAATAATGTGAGATACCTGTAAATCATGTAAAGAGAGAAATTTATTTCGCTCGCAAAGTACAATTTTTGAGTAGCAGAATTATCCATGAAAAAGTGATAAATGTTAATATCACTTTTTCATGGATAATTCTGCTACTTAAAAATTGTACTTTGCGAGCGAAATAAATTTGTATTATTATGCAATTTAAGCGTGGTACTGACATTAAGGCCCGTTTATAAACATCAACTGAGTTAATGCGATCCCAGCCATCCGCATAATGTCGTTCCTAATGTTTAATTGGACGATTCTCTAGGTTATAAGCGACATATTACGCGCTATTTTACATCCAAACATTTAATAATGCCCCGTTACAACTTTTGTTTCAACAGAGATAACTTTGTTTTACGACGTTGTTCCGCTCTTAACCAGTATTTTGATTCCAAGTTTTTTTTACATGTCATAACCTTGAACTTGACCTTTCTTACCTGATGATAAATAAAGTTACCGTCTGAAATAACTTTTTAATTAAGTTAAATTTATTAGTTATAACATAGGGAACGCCCTAAAGTTTTGATTTATTTATAAAAGAAAAGTGTTAAGTTACCTACTTAAGCTCACGACTGTATCCCGGAGGGATGAGCATAAGGCAGAGTTTGACCTTTGACAAGATTCCGAGAAACCTCTTTTGCTTTATCAAAATGATTATCACTAAAAAAATGTATTACACCTATTGACGGTTGTACCACCACTTGTATTACTAATTTGGCTTAGAGAAAAAAAAAATTCATTCAGAAAAAAAACGAAACCCAGGTCTTGGATGTTTACATGTTTGTGACGTCGTTGTTTATGGTTTCCACGACACAGGGTATCCCAGTGTGGGGCCAGAAGCAATGTGTGTCTCTGTGTGTAAATGTTATGTTATTCATTGAGAAAACATTCATTTGAGACTTCTCTGATTCTGTCTATCTAAATCATAATCTGTTAATGTCAAAGGCGTTTTAGTGTGTGTGGTGACTTGATTTACTTGCTAGGATGTCTTAAGCTGCCCTTAGTGGGTCTTGGCCTTTGACACAAGAATTTGCTACTTGTCTCTGAGCAGATTCTCTTCTGCGCATTATTTGTATATTCACCTACTTGGAGCTCACGCGTGTTGTTGGTCACTGCGCCTTTACAGTGATATCTTGAGCGGCTAACCAGTCTTTAGCCGCTTGATAGGCTCGTATACCTTGTCATTGCCCGATCCTTTCCTATCCTCTTGAGTCGATCAATTCAAGGTGGATTTCATTTCCTCAATGATGTGGAGTTCCAAAATCAGATCTTCAAATTCCTGGTTATTATCAATAACTTTATTCCGAACTCACTTGTAAAAGTCCGATCAGGTTTTGGTCGGACTCGCACAGTTTAATCATGGTGAGTAGAGACGGAGCTCGCGTCGTCGGTTGTTCGTCGAACAATAAAGCTAGTTAGTGAATCTGTAATAAAGTCAATAATGTGTAGTGCTTACGAAAGTTTTACTTAAAATATTACACTTTTTTTTAATTCTAACTAACTTGGATAATCTAGACGTATATTTTATTAAACTTGCACTTTACAAGATTTATATTTTTCTTCTCTTTAAAACCCTGGTAAAAAGCGGAACAGTCCGTCTATGTTTATGAGTGCACGAGCGTCGCCGGTTTAATTAGGAATCAACAGTAGAGAGGGTGGCGATATCCTTTATTGTGTCAACGGGCTCCGTTTTATTCCACTAAAAGGTGTTTGATGTTTGCTTACTGTGCCGTGAACTGATGTTGTTTGGAATTCTGGGGTTCATGGGGTTTTGTGCCCTGACGGGAAAATAATTACCTTCGTTCTTCAACCCATTGCTAACGGATCTAAATTATGTTTTCTTCTAAAATATCATATCAAGAAGTGACTTATTTTTGTCAGGTTTGTAAGTAAAACTATATTTTTTAAGATATTCAATAAAAAGCTTTGACCTTAAATGACTTATGACGTCAGCATCTTTTTTTATGTAGTCAAAGACTATCTCTTTAATGATGCTCTGATGACGTCACAGACACCAAAATTTTAGAAATATAGACATAATGCGGTTGACTAGTAGAAAATGCTTATATGTAGTATTAAGTCCGCCGCATTGTACTTTATTTTTATCTTTAAATGTAAGTGCAATAAAATATCCATAAATAAATAAATAATGAATAAAAGTCATAATATACCGAATTTTAATAAAATAACAAAGGCCGCGAATTGTACTGTTACCTTGTAAATATTTTATGTTTGTGTTTCTCCTCGTGTACAATAAAGAATATTCTTATCTTATCTTATTTATATTAGTTTCTTAAAATGGTCAGTACTTTTAAAATACATTATAAAATAGATAAAATAAGTAGCGTGGCTAATAACATGCGTGTATCAACACTCTTAAAAGGGCGCCTTAATAGACATACCTCCAGCTCGTACGGCTCTTTGAGTTTATGAGTGGAAACACTTGATGAGTTTACCGAATGCATTCGATGTTTACGGAACAAGTCACAAGACCGCTTTCGCGAAATCCCATTTCTGCTTCTCGTGGCTGTTTTGTTCATACAGAATGTGTTACTGGCAGAGAGCGAGGTTCACTTCATACCTTTTCATTCATACACTTCATACTTCGATACAGGCTTAGCCTAGTGTGGGGACACGGTCACCACTACATAATGTTATCAAAATGATAATTTCAATTCAGCTGTAAATTTCAACTAAGATTAATAATTATTAATCCACATGCATACAATAGTACAAAGTCCGTTTCCAGAGTGAATCTATAAGTGTTTGGGTGATTCTAGCCAAAATTCGCTAGTGTTTACGATCCTGGGTACCCGCAATATAAACTTTGTTGGCTGAGATCCAAACCAACAAGATAAAAAATACGAATCCAAATTACGCGGCTTCTTTATTTAACAAACAAAGGTTGGTTCAGAATGACATCATGACGAAAGACTGGATTATCATTTATCTTAGTTGAGTACATTGAAATTGGCTTTTGTAGTTATTTCAATCTGCACGCAAAATAGGTACAGAAGAAATAGGTAACAATAAAATAGGTGACAGAGACGCAGTTGAATTGTGGAACCCCAAAACCATACAAATACTAACAGTTACTCCTAATTTTGTTTTTTTGTTAAATATGTCCGCAATAAAAAAAATCTTTTTAAATAACACAAATTATTTAATTGCAAAACAGTATGTAACAAAAATAAATAATAGCAATTATTATTATTATCGATTGTATCACACGTTGGCGTGTGATGCAATCGTTCACACTACTTAACGAAGTTTTTGAAGATATATCGACGAAATGTTATCA
The DNA here is from genome assembly GCA_947310845.1 of Yponomeuta plumbellus. Lineage (NCBI taxonomy): Eukaryota > Metazoa > Arthropoda > Insecta > Lepidoptera > Yponomeutidae > Yponomeuta > Yponomeuta plumbellus. The sequence goes on from OX371206.1 coordinate 7,012,299, forward strand.
TCTAAAATTTCAAAAGTTGTTTTTCCGGATATAATTATAAAGGCAAGGATCGTAATAATAAAGCATATTTGAGGATCATATGTACATTTACATTTGGTGTTCAGTCAGGTTTCAGAGCGCTCCGTGTGGAGTTTCTGGTCTTCCATCGGACGCGTCCCCCGGGTGGCGGATAGGGGAACGCCCTCCAGATATGGGGGGTACCGGCTTCGGCCGGCGCGGACCAAAACCAGAGGGAGGGGGACGTCCTGTGGCTTGCGCTGCTGGATGTCCCGCGGGGTCCACTATGGGCCCCGTACCTGTAACCCCACACTGAGTGGGGCCGGGGGCCTTCGGGCCGCGAGGAGACAACCTCTATAAAAAACACACGGTGGGGGCCCTCCTCTATGTCCCTCTGCTCAGCAGAGGGCATACAGGAGGTTGAGGGAGGGTCACAGACGGCAGGTTGGGGGACCTGCCGTCCGACATCGTGACGGGAGAAGGGGGTGGAGGGCCCATGCCCCTTCTCCAGTGAGGGTGGGCCCGACTCCTTGCGAGTCGGGTCGACGTCGCCGGGGCGCCGCTGTCGCATTCGCGTTGTGGTTCACACCACTTGCGAGATCCGGCGGCGCCCCATTGCACGAGCGACAGGACGGCCCCCGGGGTGTTTTAGGAGGTATGCCTCTCCTATTATTAGGAGAGGAGAGTCCGACACACAGCCGTCGCCCTCCCCCAAGGGTGGCGGTTATGGTGCACAAAGCAATTCACCCCGTTAACAAAAAAAAAAAAGGTTTTAGAGCGCTATGGTACAAAAGGCATACAAATATATATTTTTTTGTCGGTATACATAATATGAAAACCTAATAGCTAATGTTACATGCATTTTTACTATTTGAAAGTGCAGACAACACAAGGATTCATTAACATTAACCCCCTTATTCATAATAGTCTGCTAACTTAAAGCATTGCTAATTCTCACTCTGTCTTCTTCTATTGACCTAAGTTAGAATGAAAAATAACACTCTTTAGCAGCTGTTTTAAGTTAGCGGACCATTATGAATAAGGGGATTATAATATATCTGATCTATAAGTACTTTTTTTACGTAGCCTCGGCTGTGTCCCACTGCTGGGCAAAGGCCTCCCCCAAATCAGACCGTAAGAATTAATTAAAAGTTATAAACGTGGAACAAAATTATTAAAGTCATAAAATACAACATGTCAAACTACAAAACAAAACCAATTACAATTACAAACCCAGAACCATAGGTTTATGGACCAGCTGATCTGTCGACGAAGGTTCGGTTATTGCAATCTAGCAAAACAAAGAACACAGTCACCATTTCTCATTTCAAAAAGGCCCTCGCCTCGCACCGTCCCATTTTTAACACTGTCGTCGTCGGAGAGAGATAATTCTCACCTTTTTGTGTGTATATCGCATGATTTATAACTTCCTTAACAGCCATTAATTTTACTTGAAAAGTGGTCAAGCTTGGATCCGACTTTTGTGAGGGCGGTCCGTTTTTATCAAATTTATTTGCGTTTCAGTAGAGCGGTGGTGGCGTAGTGGGGTTGACCCTTGCTTCTCGATCATGAGGGTCGAGGTTCGAACCACGCATGTACCAATGACTTTCGGTTACGTACATTTGTTTGTTTGTACAGCAACACCATTCGCTGATAAATTGTGCCCGGATAACGGCGACAGGCTTGCCACTTGTCACGTTTGGGACCGAATAAACTCGGCAAAACGTGGGTCCAGTTCTAGTGATTGGTGCCTCTGCCTACCCCCTCGGGGATAACGGGCGTGAGTTTATTTTTTTTTTATTTTTTTTTTATTTGCGTTTCAGATTCCAAATCCTGCTCAGAACTTACCTTGAAAATAACAACGGTTTTCTGTTGTTATTTTCGGACTGGACAGGACTGAAGAGAATATTGCTTTTTTAAAAACTTTAAGTAAGCCGTACGTTAAATCTTACGTTCGTTATTTGAGAAACTTACCTTAAAGGAGAATGATACTTTAGAATAAAGCTTTCAGTATAATATTTAAATATGGCTTCAGCATTTTGGGCTCTATTTATTTAGTAATTAAATTATTTAATAATGAATGTGACTACACGTTCACAAACTAATTATATGCCTGAGTTCTAACATTCTTTTATCATTCTTTATAACGACGACTAAAGAATTTTAAGCCAAATCACGCGTCTCACACCAATAAGATCCCGAAACCCTTCCCAGCAAAATAAAACTAATTTGTTCAAGTCATTTGTCAGGCAATTATATGTTGTTTTTTAATTTTTATGTCATGTTCAATAAAGAGTAATATTTTCTTATCATATCTTGTTTTCAATTTAGGGATTGGTTAAATGCTTGTTCATAGTCTAAGGACTTTTTCATAACTTTCATAGACTGTTCATAGACTTTCATTTCTTCTTAAAGGTCACTTAAGGATTAATTTTGTAGCGACTGTATCAAAATTAATAATCTTTTGATATAAAATTGTCCCAGAGTTTGATGCATGAATAAATTACGGACTTTTTAAATAAATTTTTGTTTTAGTTCTTACTAAAGAAAAGTTGTTTCATGCCTCGAATGTTCGTTGTTTAATTTGCCATCAATCCCTCAGAACACACTCATTCTGTGACAACAACGGCCAAAAATGTTAAATAGTGCGAGCGAGAAGTATGCTGTATAAGAGCAGACTTAAGTCGCCATTTAGATAAGATAAGATAAGAATATTCTTATGTTATTATTAGATCAACTTTTCATCATCATCATCATCATCATCATCATCAACCCATCATGTCCCCACCGAGGGGCACGGGTCAACTTTTCAATGCAAAATTTAAGTTACAGGGTGTTAGAGCCACTGTGAATAAAGTGCTGCAAGTGGGTCAAAGGCAAAATTCGTTTAGTGCTAGTTTCAAATTCATATCGATCATTGTTCGTAAGTAGATTCATAAATGGAAATCTTGTCTGACCCAACTTCCCGGAATTCACTCATAACATCATCATGATGGGCATTTAATATACCCTTATCAATCCGGCGAGGAACCCTAACACCACTGTTTGATAAGCTCTTCCCAAGTCACGCTGTATAATGGTCGTATAATGGTAGCCACATTGTGTTAGATTGTAATTAGGATGAGTGGCTAAAAAAATATTTATACCGCTTTTTTGCAGGATGATAAATGGTTTGGCGTTTTAGTGTTTGTGAAAATTGCTTCCAGTTCAGTTTGAGCTTTGAATTTGGAATGGAATCGAGGTTCCATTGTTTTTGCAATGTCATAGTTAAAAATTAGATCAGAGTTAGTCTTTTTACCCAAAATTACTGAAATTTTCGTTCGCGTCCAAGAAGGATGAAATATTTTTATGAAAAAATTACAGTCAGACTTTACAGATAGTTTTTGCCTGTCAGTTGAATTCCATATGCTACGCTCATGGTAAAATTTATTCTTATATCACTATGTTTTACCGTGAAAATCTGTTTCGTTCGTCTTAACCCATCTATCTTCCTAGCTAACGTTTTAGCTAGCTAACGCTCTTCCCTCGGACCGCTACTAGCGATTAGACGTGTGACCAGTGTCCGTGCAACACATTATTTTTAAAATCACCTTCATTTTATTCGAACAAAAGGCGACTGGCTTTGAATAGCGTGCACCGTCCAGTCTACGAAGACACCCAACCGTGTGACGACTACATAGTAGCTGAGCTCACCGTTAACTGGAAGATTTAAGACTCGGCGAGCGCTTAATCACCGTCCAGATAACAAAGACACCGAAGTGCATCGGACTATCCTGTTGGCGGGGATCAACTATATGGTTTGGTTTTTTATAAAGACCTCGCAGTGTCACCACGGTAAATAAGAACCTGTAAAACTTAAAACTTAGCATTAGAAATGGATAGTCTCTTGGACAAATCAGCTTCTGACTCGGAAATGAGTACAAAGAGGATCGATACCACTCCCTCGAACTACGTGCTTCCTCGCTATAAAAGACGGAGGGAAGAAGACTACAATGAAGATTTTAAACAAGAGCTTAGTAGATTCAAGGAGGAAGTTAAGGAGATGATTAGGAATTCCTTTGCAATTCAGGAAACGAAGCTGGAAGGTATTACTAAAATTCAAAAAGACATTCGAGCATCTAACTCTAACACCGAGAATAGTATCGCACTACTCGTTGCTCAGAACGAAGAACTAAAGAAGAAAATGGAGACGTTGGAAAACCGCTCAAAGGAGGATCGTCTACGCATTGCTTCCCTTGAGAGCAAAATAGAAGATCTACAAAGAAGCAGCCGCAAAACGAACTTTGAAATAAAAAATGTCCCTAAACGCGAAGGTGAACGGAAGGAGGATCTCGTGGAAATGGTAACATGTCTTACAAACAGCGTGGGACTCAACTTCAACAAAGCTGATATTAAAGATATCTACCGAGTTCGCGGAAAAAAGGACAAGTCCCCAAATACACCAGTCGTCGTTGAAATTTCGTCGGCCCTCCAGAGAAGTGAACTGCTAAAAAAATGCAAAGAATTTAACTACAAGAACAAAAGCAAGCTGTGCGCCAAACACCTAGGCTTTCAGACCTCAGAAGACACTCCGATTTTTGTATCAGAACAGCTGACCACTAAGGGTTCCCGGCTATTTTTTCTCGCCCGAGACCTGGCAAAAACGAAACAATATAAATATTGTTGGACCTCATTTGGCAAGATTTACCTCAGGAAAGACGATCACTCACCGTACGTGGAAATCACTAGTGAGTCGCAGGCTCATCAGCTTAGCCAATAAGGTATTTGATCTTCAAGGTTACTATTTTGTTACTAAGGTGCTATACTTTTTTTGTATTCTTAAAGCCACTTTGTACACTCATACAACACAAACAATTTGCATACTCCAAGATTCGCAAATCACAACATTAACGCAAATGAACCCTCACTCACTTAAATACACACACACAAACTCTTACAATTTAAAGTCCACCTACACTCACTTATTTTTTGAAAAGAAGGTTATTCTACTCTCAATACTAAAAAGGATAAACTTAGTAAACTTATTATTCTCTGACAAACTTAGTATAAATACTTATCAGCAACAAATTGAAAAGTATGTCTGTTTTTTCCCTGTACTTTTTAATGGATAGGTCTCTCGAAATCTTAAATGATATAGACACCTCCGAGGTAGCCCAAGCTTTTCAATGTAACATTGAAAACCTGACCAAACATATAGCTAGTAAAGACAAGGGATTGACAGTAATAACACAAAACATAAGAAGTATATATGGAAATATTAATGATTTAGAAGTGACTCTTTCAAGCTTAAAATGCTGTGCTGATGTACTGATTTTAACGGAATGTCGTATTAACCCAAATAAGCCAATCCCTAGTCTCAAAAACTATACCTCGTTTGCAACAACATATCATTTGAACCAAAATGATGGAGTTGTGGCATATGTCAAGAGTTCTCTAACTGCCAACGTCAAAGAAATTAAGTTAGTCCATGCTTCGTGTCTACAAATCAAGATTAGTAATAATATCATCTTAGGAATATATCGCTCTCCATCTAATTCAAATGCAGATAATTTTATAAACTCTTTGAACCTACATCTAACTACATTAAATAGGAATAAAAATGTTGTACTTACGGGCGACTTAAATATAAATATTATTTCGACAGTAAATCAAAGTTATGACTACAATAATCGGTCCAACTACCTTAATATGCTTGCTTTACACAGATTATTTTCAGGTCATTACTACCCCACTAGAAAAGAAAACTGCCTCGATCACTTCTTTCTTAAAATTAACAAAGAAACATGTCAGGCAAAAATTGCAGTATTAAACACTAGTATTACAGATCATCTTATGGTACTTCTATATCTCACTTATTCAAAACATAAATACGTCTGCGAAAAAACAAAAACCGTAACCAACTACCAAAAAGCTGTCGAGTCTTTGAGCAGAAAGGACTTACGCTACTTACTTACCAGTGATGACCCTAACTTAATAGCTAGTGAACTAATAAGTAAAATCTCGGAGACTATTGAACAAAATACAAGAATTGTAACAATTCCTAAAAACAAAAGAATTTTAAAACCCTGGATAACTCCTGGAATCTTAAGATGCATTAAAAACAGGAATAAAATGCAAAAAGAACTAAAAAGTGATCCAAACAATGAAATACTTGCGCTTACATTTAAAAGATATAGGAACTATTGTAATAAACTAGTTAAAAAATTGAAAAGAACTTATGACAGGCAAAAACTTTTAGATTCCACAAAAAACTCTAGGCGTCTTTGGAGGACTATTAAAGATATCACCAACCTAACTAGTAATAAATCCGATAACACTATTTTACTGAGTACTTGTGCGACATCGGCAGAATCAATAAATAAAACTAATAAATACTTCAGTAACATCGGAAAAACGCTAGCAGAAAATATAAAAAAGGGTTTCAATAGAGATGTCACAGTGGGAGGGGATATTTCTGTAGATGATAGGCAGAGCTCGTCATTTCTTTTACTGGAAACTTTCCCTGAAGAGGTTCATAGCATCCTAATGAGCCTTAAATCAGACAGTGCTCCGGGGTGGGATAATGTCACAACCAAGTTTCTGAAGCTTGCGAAACAAACATTAGTACCTTTAATTAGTCATCTAACAAATTTATGTTTTGCAAGAGGCGTTTTTCCTGCAGTCTTAAAAAAGTCAATTATTACGCCTGTTTTTAAAGGTGGAGACGATAGGCTAGACATAAATAATTACAGGCCAATTTCAGTGTTACCAGCGATTTCTAAAATTATAGAAAAAATACTAAATAATAGATTAGTAAAGTATTTAGAAGAATTTGATATCCTTCCTAGCTCACAGTTTGGGTTTAGACCAGGCATATCCACGGAGGACGCTGTTGCAGCACTAAGCTCTGTAATAATTAAGAATTTGGATGGAGGAAAAAAGTGCCTTACTGTATTTTTAGACCTCAAAAAGGCCTTCGATACCGTAGCTGTTCCTATTATGATCAGGAAGCTTGAATTTATTGGAATCAGAGGTATCCCACTAAAACTTCTCCAGGATTACATGTGCGAGCGGCAACAGAGTGTCAAAATAGGAAGTGTCCTCAGTGAATACGATGACATAACTTTTGGCGTTCCTCAGGGAAGTGTCCTTGGTCCGAGTCTCTTTCTGATCTATCTCTATGATTTGGGTAGACTCAATATCTGTAATGGTCATATCTTCTCATACGCAGATGACACAGCGGTAGTATTTACAGCTTCAAATTGGCGAGACGCCTACAATCATGCTGAAATAGGACTGGCCGAGGTTGCAAGATGGCTTGAAACTAACCTATTAACCCTAAATACCACCAAGACCAATTACATTTGTTTCTCGATCAACAGCCGTGGACAGCCGCATAGTAGTCTCGGATTAAAAATTCATAGTTGCGAAGACCCTATTTGCAATAACTGCGAATGTCCCACAATAACTCGGGTACATGCTGTCAAATATTTAGGTGTCATGATTGACCAAAGATTGTCGTGGCACGCACATATAGACCTTTTGGCAGCTAGGATAAGGAAAATGATTTGGGTTTTTAAGGTCTTGCGCCATGTAGCCAATAAAGAACTAACATGTAAAATATATACAGCACTAGCACAATCAATATTGACCTATTGCATTCCGGTTTGGGGTGGGGCTTCCAAGACGAAATTTTTAGAACTAGAAAGATCACAACGTGCTTTACTAAAAACTATGTTATTTAAGCCATATCTATTCCCCACGACATCTCTATATACCTCTTGTGACGTTCTTTCTGTAAGACGGTTGTATATTCTACATATCATTCTTAGACTTCACAAGTTGCTACCATTTGATATAAATACCTACAAAAATAAGAGAAATGGCAACGTAGCACAGATGGTTTTTACAAAGACTACTTTTGCTAGTAACCAAATGGTAAAACAATCTGCACATTTATATAATAAAATTAATAAAAAATTAGACATATACCCTAAAACACACTTCGAGTGTAAAAAAGTTTTGACCGAATGGATTAAGAGTTTAAGTTATGATGAGGTAGAACATTTATTAAATTATCTTGTATAGAGTACAAATGTAAAATTTTCCAATACGCACGCGCACACACAAACACACCACACACTCACGCTCTCACACACACACACACACACACACACACACACACACACACACACACACGCACACACGCGCACACGCGCACACGCGCACACACACACACACACACACACACACACACACACACACACACCCTCACACACACACACACACCCTCACACACACACACACACACACAACACACACACATAGACATGCATGTAATAACTTTAATACTAGGTTACGTTTTAATATAATTAATGAATTGTATATTTGTGGAAGAGCGGGCCCTCCTGCCACAGGTATTTCTATACTTACTAGGAGGGTCCAGCCCCTGTATCTTCTTTGTAAAAATTTATAATGAAATAAACAATTTGAATTTGAATTTGAATTTGAATCTATAACTCTCCCCTTCATTACACACATTTGCCAATAGTGGTTAGAATTCATTGTATCCATAAAGTTTACCTATTATTAATAATATCCTAAATCGTCACTGATTACTATATATACAATACTATATATACAAAAATATAATACTCTTAACATGTTTGTATTCATGACATTTTAAAAGTATTAATTTTTTCGTCTAATTACTATTGAAATATTTATATTATAACTTATTAAAGTAATGAAATTTACTTGTCCATCTAGATAATCATGAAGTTATGAAACCTTCATGCAATGACGTCACTCTAAAAAAGAAAGGGAGGCGCCATCTTGGTTTGTACTTTTTTTGGAGGACGTATTGTAATATTGTAAAGTAAATTATTCGAATAATAAATTGATTGTCTCGTACGACTTTTACGCTGTATGAATGCGAAGTAATTGCTAATGTGACAAAATTCAATATAATTGTCGTGAATTATTTTATTTCATGATGAATGCAAGCCGCTTCCAACCGGTCTTTTTGGAAATCCATGGAGGAGGCCTATGTCCAGCAGTGGACTTCTTGTGGCTGAATGATGATGATGATGATTTTATTTCAAATAGGGACTTCGACTATTTCCATAGTTCCACAGAATATTTGCACTGTGAAAACTCCGTACTTACTGCAATGCTGCACACTATTCGATGGCAGTAAGTACGGAGTTTTCACAGTGCAAATATTCTTAGAAAAAATTCAAAACTTCATGGACGCAAATGTCCATAACAGCTGTTGCGGAGCTCAAGCTATATTTTATCAGCATCATTTAATCAAATAGTTGCGCTACAGTACCAAACATACTGCATATAGAATGAGTATCTAATATACAGTAATAAATTAAAAAAATATATAAATGAAAAAAATTAAGTATTCCATTCTCGGAAATCAAACAAAGTTCCAGCTTAAATTAAAACGTGCATCTTCATAATATTTAATAACCAAATGCATTTTTATTTTCCCAGCATATTTTTGCGGTGGTGGCGCTTGTTAGAATTTCCATATTTTCAACCGAACTGAATAAGATAGAACAGATGAATCATCAGACTCAAGCATCCTTCACGATTCCATATACAAAGCAAAAGTGTGTACAAAGACACGTAGCAGGTATTTGTAATTTTTCTGTAATTAGTCTGTTTACCCACTGTTCGCTCGCTCGAATTCGAATCACTCGTAGCTTCAGCTGCCTGAGTGATCTTAAACGATCACGAAGCTTAAGCAACATAGGGCGCATTCAGTGCATGGATGGGTGACCGTTCTATGAATAATGCTACTGGCATTTTTCCGAGCGGCTCCGTGCTTCGCAAGGCACGTTAAGTTGGTGCTGGCTGCCGCCGATAGGTGACAGTCGTTAAGCCAACCCCGAGGTCTTAGGGCGGCTTGAAAACTTGAATTCCCAAACGTATTGCACCACGATCGACCAACAAATCAAACTCCGCAAGTGGAGTTGGATCGGCCATACTCTCCGAAAGGACCAAACCACATACCGAGGCAGGCTCTCGACTGGAACCCCCAAAGAAATCGTAAACGTGGTCGCCCAAAACAAACCTGGTGGCGGACTATTACTGCAGAAGCGAAGGCATTAAGCAAGACCTGGAGTGAAATAAAACGCGAAGCTCAAGACCGATCAGATTGGCGACGCACTGTGGACGCCCTCTGCCCCATCTAGGGGACTTAGGACTTTAAGTCAAGTAAGTCATTGCACCACGACAATTTCAGAGCCATCCGCGACCAACAACTACCTCAATCAGCTTCATCGTATTCGTTTAATCTTTGATGCGAATTTATTGATTTACTTCCTAGCCTAGTGTCGCGCTTGGGAAATTATAGTAACAAAAATTAATAAAGCCTGTAACAGCTGCGTTTTGACCTAAAAAATAACAATTAAAAACCATTGTTATGGTGAGCTGACCCACCAAAGACTCTACAGGCTAACTGTGGGTCACAAAAACCCTATACACGGTCGGTCACATTTCAGATGGATAGGCACTCCCCTGAAGTCGGCAGGCACGGAGCGTGACCCTCGATACTGGGAATCGCTGGTGAGGAAGTCTTCCATCCGATATTTTTTAGTTGTGAGGGGAAACTTGGTTAGCTGGAAGAAAATACTTTATAATAATAAGCTCGCCCTTGTACAGAATACTGTTGATTGTGCAATAAAGAATTTTCATTCATTCATTCATTCATTAAAACTGCAGAACTGGGGTAGAGGTCTGCAGCTCCAGTAAATATGTATTATCATCAACCCATTATGTCCCCACCGAGAGGCACCGGTCTCTTCCGTGAGGAAGTTATGCGTCGTACTCCACCACAAGGTTCAAGGTCAAGTCTGGATTGGTAGAGACATGTAAGACTAGTGGCTGGTGTTACTGTCAGAAGTTTTCAAGGCCTCTAACTTAACGACTGCCACTGACGGCATCCACTAACTGCTTAACATGCCTTGTGAAGCACGGAACCGCTCGGAAAAATGCCACTAGCGTTAGTCATGGAACGGTCACCTATCCATGCATTTAACGCGCCCTATGTTGCTTAACCTTCGTGATCGTTTAAGCTACGAGTTTGACCGGGTTAAATCCCGGTACAGTCTGTTAGCTTTTAGAATATACCTCGGGCTCTAGAGTAGGCTTCGGTTTTCGCCGAAAACACACGAGTGTGCTACTTAATGCTCTGTATAAAACTTTTCTATTTTGAAAAGTTATGTACAGTTATAAATAACAATACAAAATAAACCTTACTTTATTGCAACATAATCGGCTTTTGATTGCTCAGCCGAGGTATATTCTAAAAGTTACAGAATGTACCTGGACGTAGGGCGATGAATAAGTTTACATCGCCCCAGATGTCCTTGTGTGGTATTTATTCTACGCTTCCGGACACCGCCGCGAAACGAGAAATATAAAACTCACCCAACAGTGATAACAACTGTGGTTACCTTTAACACGAACTGCGATGGTCTCGCTTTATGCTCTAGTTATCTGCAGTTTCATTATACTAATTTGGCGTGAAGACTACTAAAAATTGTGTTTTCCCTGAAATTTATTGCACCTTGTGTTTCCTGGTCTTTGTATTCTGTACAAAAACATTCGTAAGGACTACACATTATTAACTAGGACGGCATTGAATATTATGTGTTATAATTAAGGTGTATGTTATTTAAGAAGTTTAAAATAGCTAGTTTAATAGTACGTAAATAGATACCGATTGTATATTTGAATTGTTAATGAATGTTTGTGAAGATTTTATAATGTTTTTAACTAGTTGCATTAGGTGCTAATGCTGTAATAATAAGTAATTATGTTAAATAAATAAATAAATAAATAAAAACTTTATTCCGCATACATTTGCTTGATTTTTTATCGGAAGAGTACGACCAGGTTTCGCTCTGGATCGCAGAGCTTAATCATGGTGAGTCGAGCTCACCTTTGTCAAGTAAGTGAATACAGAATAAAGTAAATAATTTGTATTTTGTGCTTTTTTTAAGTACTTAATATTCTTTTTAAATATCAAGCTCTGCAGTTGATGTTTTAAGCGGAGTTTCCGCTCCACCAATCCGGACTTGACCACTGTGGTTGAGTATGGCCTATACCTTCCTCAGGGAAGAGACCCGTGCCCCTCTGTGGGTTGATGATGAAGCTGTGTGTAATACTTTCGTGCATTTTTCTATGGATGTGGTGAAGGGTAATGCAAAATGGGTTAAATTTGTAAAATTCAATCGATCGGCGGAATTGATACTTGCCCTATAATATGCGCTTCCATTCGTCTAACTGTCAAATTAGTATTGTATTTGACAATTAGACGACTATTTTGTATTTAGGCCATTGAGGCCTAACTATGCAAAAAAAATCCTGTCGGAGTCCTGGCGTTTGCGATAGAAATGGACAATAATTCGGGATTTTTTCCTTTGCTGTATATGAAAAGGAAGCTAAACTGGATAGCCCTACGTTATTGTTTTTACCTCAGATAAGATTTTCATTCATGATTTTGGTTTTGAAAACCTTCTCACTCTAAAAGGGCGTATAAACAAAACGGAACGGAATCATAGTCGTGTATCCACGCCATCCAACGTTGAAGCATTAAAAAAAAATGTCACTGCTCTGTTTATGTAGGTACAGTGCCACCATCTTATCTGTTCAGTTGATAGCGGCGCTAGAGGAGAATTTAGTAGTAACATTTAAGAAATTTACCTAGGAAAATGAGAATATTTTAATCCGTCTTTAAATTTTAGTGAACGTATATCTATAAATCTTAGTAAGTGAATAAATAAAACAAGAAATGGGGTACAGAATTTACAATTAATTAGTTAGTTACAATTTTGCCCACTTGAACATATAATTTGGTGGCGCTGTACCTACTCCAGTATTTATTTTTTAAAGGCAACAGACTAATTACTTTTGACAGATTCGAATGAAAGATACTTTCTGACTTTGTACTAATCTGTGATGGCGTAATGATCTGTATCACTGAGCGAAATTAAATAAAGAAATTATTTTCTCGAAAACTACAGCACCTAAAAATAAACAAAAAATATATTCTTAATTAGTGACCGCTTATATCCATATCCTAGAAGAAACTTTCTTGATTCGTGACCATATAAATATTGTCCATTAGTATGGAATTCGACACTTACACTTTTGGCATCATTCAGGATTGGGGGCAATTAAGAGCAGGCCTAATTATGCGTACCATATTCTGATCTATTTCAATCGCCTGTCAAATTAGTATTGAATTTGACAGTTACACGAAATTGTTCAAGATGTGGTGGGCACAATTACGAGCAGGCGCCCAATTATAAGTACCAAATCCTGAGTGATATCAATCGCCTGTCAAATTAGTTTTGAATTTGACAGTTGGACGGACAGACTTGGCAGGGGCTAGATTCTATAGAAATATGTATGCAAGTTCTCTTTTTGTGCATTGTAAAGTGCCTGCTTACTCTTTTCTATGTATCATTTTCATCATTCTAAACAACTTGTGTTTCACAAGTGTTCTTGGCACGTACGCGTAAAATAAATACCATAACAATTCAGCTGACAATTGCTATGACCATGACCACTACTTCTGAAGACAGTTTCGCTTTATCGAAATTAAAAAAAGATTTAAAACTACCGTCCTTCAGTAAGAGAGGTGCCTCACGGAGTTTTCCTGCGTCGACTGAGCGGTGATGCTCCTTCGTTCTACATATAAATCTGAACAACATGTCGTAGCGTGGCGTGTCGCGACACGCGATGCGTTGAAATGACGAAACGCACGTAGTGGAGAAAGACTAGCTGGGATAGAAGATGAGTTGAAACGACGGAACGACAGGCCAGTATTTATGTGGTTTACATGAACATAGCTGCGTTGACGCAGCGCTCGTGTGGTGTCCATTGCGCTGAAATTAATTCTTAGCGACGACGCAGCGCAGCCACAACGCCCGTGTGGCATCGCTTTAAGATGAATATACTCGCCCAATTGACTTTAAATTGACAAATCAACACTTCGTACTTCTTTGATCAAGGAAAAATCAAGGTAGGGCCATCATTATGACTGTAAGGAATTAGGTTTATTCTTTCTTCAAGAAAATAATAATTTGAATATAGGAGACTTTTATCTTTTTAGCCTTTTCTGGTAAATATTAGAGATTCGATGCCTTGAACGAATATATAATTATTATTGTGGCATTGTGTCTGTAATTACTGTCATGCGAGCCCTATGCACACTCAGTTATATCAGTGAAACATTAGACATCTTCTCTTGTTCTCTAAATGAGTTCACAAAGACCACTCTTTTTATTTGGTGTATTACGTAAAGTGCTGTAAGCAGGTGTGTATTGTTTATATAGTGTTAAATTATTCTTGTTTTTGTGTGTGCGCTCCACTATTGTATTAGGACTATATCCTGTTCAAGCTTTAGAATTAATTAAAAAAAAAAACAAAAAAATGTAATTGAAATAAAAAGTCAAGGTTTTAATTTCAAAATGTTTAGTTTTAGTGTTTAACATTCTATTTTCATCATCTCTCATTTTCCCGCGACAATTGGTCCATCCATCTAACAATCTCTCAGCTTCATAACCATCTTAAGAACAAATAGCATTATTTATACAATATTACCTTTCTTATAAATATTAGTTGTAGTCTAATTTTATGTACATTTTTATACAAGACCTTGTTAGTGGAGTCGATAACAGGAATTAAATTATGTAAGTAATATAGTAACACTATCTGTTAGGTATCCTAATTTTATGTAAATAACTGAAATTATAGCAAGATTATTGTTGATAACTTAAATCAGTTAAAGTAAAGTTAACTCAAGGTAATTTATGTTTTAAGCAAAAAAAAGGAGCATTAAAAAAATATTTATTTACTTTATTCCAGATAATTGGGTATTTCCGAAATAAAGTTAACAATGTGTAGTGCTAACGAAATTTTTAGTTCAAAAAATTATACGTATTTGACGGCTTAGAGTAGCAAATATAAATAAATAAGGCTTAGAACTACCTATTTATATATTTACAAATGTTATAGAGGACGATATTATTATTAAATACTTCTTAATAAGGTTCAGGTAGGGTAATACCAACTATACGTACAGTTAAATCAGCATAAATATCTGTGTAACTCGCTAAATTAAACATAAAACATAAACATTTACATACAGCCACATACATTGCTTTTGCCCCCACACTAGGGCACCCTGAGTCGTGGTAACCAGAAACAGCGACATCACAAACATGTAAACATCCAAGACCTGTGTTTTTTGGTCCCAGTCAGGATTCGAACCCGGATTGCATTACCAATATGAAATATTTCCGATTGATAAAATAACAGCTTATTTCTGCATTGACCCCCATCTTCCGGACGGTGTGAGGAGATATATAAATTAATTAATTGAAAGTCGATAGATAATTAAGCTATTTTGTAGCTAGTTAAAATATTTTGTAGCTTTTAACCTGAGTTGATATTAACCCACCCGACTTCTGCAATTGCTTGACTATGGAGTTTTGAAAACAAGCTAGTTACTTTTATGAAACTTTATAATGTTCAATGCAATTTTTTATATATATTTATTTAATTTCATAAGCACCAATATTTGAATACTAGGTATAATAATTATTGTTTTCTCAATTACAATAGGTCTTAATAGATGGGACTTTGTCAATACGCTACAACCCAAACTTGTTATGTCCTTTGAATTCTGAAGAACATAAAAGAGCTTATTCTTTACAATGTAATCTCATTTTCAGATTAAGGATGGGTTCTCCGACATTACCCTCAAATGAAATGTTTTAAAATATATTCTGTTCTCTAATGGTAAGTATTTAACACATAAAAAAGAAATATTACTTTTCAATGTTAAGTCTAGAGCCCTCGGTCATTACTTTTAGACTTTTATTATTATTGTAGCATCAAAAACAATCGCGAACGTAAGTCTTAATTATCACTAGGAATGTTTTTATTTAGGGTTTCTTGTCTTGGATACTAAATAATATACCAAAATAACTATTACTACTATTACTAAATGTCATCAAAATTCTGTTGGTGGGATTTGTATTTGTGAACTAGCTGTCCCGGCAAACTTCGTATCGCCAAAGTTTTCGTAATTTTTTCATATTTTCTCACCTTTCCTGAAATTCTAGGAATAAAAAAAAACAAGAATCAGCCAAATCAGTCCAGCCGTTCCCGAGTTTTAGTGAGACTAACGAACAGCAATTTTTTTATATATATAAGAAGAAGAGAAGATAATCAAAGAAACTACTTTTCTCCCAACTTTTTGCGCAGTGCAGTAAGTCCCATACAAATCCGTGCGATCGAAGAACCCAGCCTTAATAACTTTATTACTAACTTTATTCTGGATGAACCAATATACTTGATGTGTCAATATACTTGAATTTTTGTCGGAAGAGTCCGACCAGGTTCCGCTCTGATTCGCAGAGCTTAATCATAGTGAGAGCTTAACAATACGGAGCTCGCGTCGTCTCTCCTCACCATGATTAAAGTCGGACGAGCAGTCGACTCCAACCTGTCCCACGAAAACTCTAGTAAGTGTATCCGGAATAAAGTAAACAATTGTAGTACTGACAAAAGTTTAAGTTCATAAACTTTAGCACTTTTAAATTAAGTCCAGTTTTAATGCCGCGCACCAAATCCTGTGGGAATCTTGTTGCTACACTTTTTGCACAATTAACGTGCGAAGGCGGACTTATTTTCAATTTGACGTTTTCGAGAGCAAATTTGACAGTTTGACAATCGAAATCGTTCAGGATTTGATGTGCGAGACGCAGGGACTGGTCTTTTAAAGTGGTAGCGGACAAATTTATTTTTCTAATGGCAGAATCATACAGTTGTTTATCCCAAGTATTTGATGACAAATCTACCTTAGAATTAGCACAGGTGTTCCGAAAACTAAACGTTAGTATTTATCACACATTTCTCGTTATTAACGTCATCATTTCTGTAATGTTCAATTTAGTCTATGGACATATTGATAAATTCCCTGCTGGCTTATTTTATGTTATAAATGGCTTATATTTTGTCTATATCAGTTAGATTAAAAATATGTTTAACTGTCTTGCAATTTACATCATAATAATGTATCATCACCATAGCACTCGTGGATGGTCATCAAAAGTCAGTCTTAAAGTCTATCCCAAAGGTTCACTTTTTAGTACCACATCACGACATCTTAACCTCAAACCTGAGTAGCAGTCTCTCCTGAGATAAGCAAAAACGGTTCCTTCATCTCATTTGACCTCTTTCTTGGCTTCGGAGGGGGCTTCGGCGCATTTCTACTTCTTCCTAACGCACCTGTGCCATTGAAGTTACCCTTGTAATCTCGGCCAGAATCGCGAAGCAGACTCTCTGTTTCTGGCGGAGTGACAATGACCTTCAAAGGTCTAGGCTCTGACGATAGTGGTACTTTAGTTCTGGCCATAGACATTGCCTGCAGAGCTAACAATTGATTGTGAATGTTTGGGGAGCTCAGGCTGTTTCTCGGGATATTCGCGTGCGGAGTGCCGGGTGCGGGAGAAGGCGCTGGTTCAATCTCGTCCACGTTATCACTATGTGGTATATGGTAACTTGTGTTCATAATTTTACTATTAGCTATATCTATTTCACTCTTGTTAAGGCTGTAGTAATTACCACCGTGGTTGAACAGCTTCATTCCGAAGTTGTCGTAGTATGGTATGACACCGTTCAGAGTGGAGTATACTTGAGGATTATCTGGTAACCAGTTCGTTCTTGGTTTCCTTGGCAGGGTCACGTAGCCGCCTTTCGTGGCGAGCGGTATTGAACCCTGTGCCGATGTGCTTGGAGCTTGAAATCGACTGTACAGGTTTGGGTTTAAGGCTGTGACGCCGTACCCTGGTGATTTGATGGGGCTGTCTGATGGATTATGTCTGTCTGATAGGCCACTGGCTGGAGATATTGGAGCGCCTCTTAAGGGGAAAGACAGTAGATCAGGTGGATACCCTAAGTGGTCTTGAGCTAGTCTGTCCAGGAGTAGCGTTTCTTGAGACATCTTCGGAATGGACTTGATGTCGTGATGCCTGATGTTGTCTTCGTTGGGTGCTGTGAAAGAAAAAGATATGTTAGTGCAGGTATTTCGAAGCGCATGACGAATATTTTCAGCAGAAGTGATACAGGAAGCGCATAATGAATTGACGAAAGTAGCATGTCTGTGCTCTCCATAGGATATATATAATACATCTCTGATCAATTAAATATGTAGAAACTAGTGAGCGCAGAAACAAACAACGCTTGAACTCTAACGAACTTTAGTGACTGCAGCACCAGTGACAGCTGGGATGCACGCGAATTATCTGTAGATGAACTAAATATATATAGCTGCAGCAGCGTAGGCTAAGCAACGTAGGGCACGTTCAGTGCATGGATGGGTCTCCATTTATGACTAACGCTAGTGGCATTTTTCTGAGCGGTTCCGTGCTTCACAAGGCACGTTGAATAGTTGGTGCCGGCTGCCGTCAATAGATGGCTGTCGTTAAATCAAGTCAGAGGGCTTAGGGTGGCTTGAAAACTTCTGACAGTAAGACCAGCCACTAGTCTTACAAGCCTCCACCAATCCGGACTTGGCCCCCATGGTGGAGTATGGCCTAACCTTCCTCAGGGAAGAGACGCGTGCCCCTCGGTGGGGACGTAATGGGTTTATGATGATGAGTTTATATTAGTTTATGTAGTCAGTTGCGTATTTAAGGCCGGGTTCTCCGATAGCATGGTTGTGTGAGACGTATTGCGCAGCACGAGAGAATAGTTGTGGGAGAAGCGGGTATTTTTGAAATGACAGAAATAAAAATCATTTTGACAATATTTGTACGACCGACGCGTCGTGGCTAATGCATTTATAAACTTTCCGGTTTTAACTACACCGTGAAGAAGGGCCTATACCTTCCTCAGGGAAGAGACCCGTGCCCCTTGTTGGGGACATAATTGGTTGATGATGATGATAAACTATAAACAGGCTGCTTAATCTTATGTATCTACATATGTAGGTAATTCAAACATTATCTGAACAACGGTTTTGGATGATTCCGGAGAGTACGTAGAGCAAATATGGGAACAAATTACCTCTTGAATTTCAAGCTGACAAAGTCGCGGGCGTGACTAGTTTAATTAAAGGCACATATTACAATACAATACGAAAAACTTCACTGTCTTAATGGTTTTCAAACAAGAACACTTTGCCACGTATTTACCTACAAGTACTAAAAACTTTACCTATTGTGCTGAAGTCTACGGGTCTAGCCAAGTTTGCAATCTTTAAGGGAAAATCTCACATTTGCCAAACAACTTTCAACCCTATTGTCTACGCTCATAATAGTGTTTCCTCTTAAAACTTTTGCTGTTTATATTCAGTTCTCATCTGTCTACTGTTAGAGCTATAATATTACACTCCACACAACGTTTTACTTCACTGTTAGCGTGTGGCATTGCTACTACAAATTATATGTAAATTGTATGCAACTTTGAAAATAAAAACCAAGTCATAGGTGACCAATTGGACTAAGGTAGCCCCTGCCTGTCATAAGAGGCGACTAAAGGGGAGTCGTGGCCGGTGAGAGTGAGGGCTCGATCCGTTCGTCAAGCGACTCCTGGAAGGCGGCAACCTGGAGTGGCTCCTCGTTGCCGTAGCGACGGCTCTTGGAATGGCCCAGCCAGCACCGAGCAGGGTGCACGCACGGTGCAGGGGAGCACTGGAAGTGTTCTAGTCAATACCCGGTGCTCCACACAAAGCACGGATGAATGCCACCGGAGGAGTTTTAGTGGGTAAAAACCCCACATAACCCGACTTTCCCCGCAGGAAGTCGGGTATCTTTTTGAAGATTACCCCCCCGTCAACAAAAAAATAAATAAAAAAGGTATTCAAACCTAAGTCTCTCGCTTCCGATTCCATTATGATACCCACTGGGCTACCACTGCTTTGCTTACAAGCTTTAGTGCTTCGTAAGATAACCCGCAACTTGGTTGGCTCCGCACGTATCGTCTTGTCTTTCCGGTGGGCTAGGCCGACTAAGCTGTCAGGATGTCATAGTTGCTGTGCAAGTTTAAAGCTACCTGAGCAATGTCTGAGACACAGCAGCTTCCAGCGACCATTGTTAGACACTTTCCACGATCCGAACAGACCTCTTTTGCTTCATCAATAGTCATGAGTCACTTCATACACACATGCCGGTTTCTTGAAACCGGTAGAATTTTTCATAGGCCTATCAGCTCAACGTAACAATGATTTTTAATTGTTCTTTCCAAGGTCTTAACAAGGTCTTAGTGGCTCTAGGGGGACACTAGCGCCACCAACGAAACACAAACATAAACATTTACATACAGGCACACAAATTGCTTCTGGCTGCACCCTAGGATACCCTGTGTCGTGGGAACCAGAAACAGCGACATCTCTTACAAACAGTACTGCTTAAGAATTTTCTTAAGCACACTCCGTGCAAAAAAGCTTATTATAAAATCAACGATTATTTAGAAGACAAAGATGGTGTTAAACAGTAGTTTAATATTCAATTTAATCAGAGGATAACTCTGCCGTCTAAAGAAAGGCCATAACTTTAATTTTTACTTGCGAGAAAGAGTAAACTATTTAAATAAATAACACTTTAATTTAAGAAAAAAGCATGTGAAATATGTAAATTTTTCTTGTGTTTTTCAAATAGGAATCGCCGAAGACAGGTTACCAGACATGCTTCAAATTTAGTTTTTGCCTTTTTTTATTATGATGGCAGAACTGTGTCAAGTGTTCAACATATCTAGGAGTAATATTTTTTAAGTTTGAAAGTTTGTTAATTAGGCTAAAACTGTTTTGAAAAGAATACGTGTGGAGTTTCATTGTTGGTTTCTTCTCCATGCAATCTACTAATTGTGAAACTAACAACCTCGGCGTTCATAAAGTAAACATATTGTTTTTTATTGTGAATAACAATGTTTGAATTTGAAATGAGCTTAGGAAAAATATTGAAATTGTCAGTGTCTGTACAATCTTGGGACCACATCAATATTAATTTTAGGACATGGCTGTGAACCTAAGACAAGTTTCAAACTCCACTTCTTGGCGTTCCTCCGAACAGACTTCCACCTAGCAAATAAAAATTTGGCACCGACCTCGACTCCATAATAACTCCGTTCCAAGCTTGGCACAATAGAGGGCTTGCTCATTAAATTTTACGGTCGAAAGCACCAAGCACGCTACGCTAAGAATGCTTTATTGAAAATAGTTTTGTGCCGCGTTGACATCGACTGAGTCGCGGATGATCTTACTTGGAGGTCGAGTTAGTAAATGCTACATACTAGATAGACTCACGCCCGTTATCCCCGACGGGGTAGGCAGATGTACCAATCACTAAGAACTGCGCCCACGTTTTGCCGAGTTTATTAGGTCCCAAACGTAACAAGTGGCAAGCCTGTCATCGTTATTCGGGCACAATTTATCAGCAAATGGTCTTGCTGTACAAACAAACAAACGTACGTAACTAAAAGTCATTGGTACATGCGTGGTTCGAACCCAGACCCTCATGATCGAGAAACAAGAGTCAACCCCACTAGATAGATCATAGATAGACAACACTTTAGAGTACATAAAAAAGGAGATTACACAGGTAGTTCTTCTATAATACTTCTGCATACAGACACAGGGTATCCTAGTGTGGGGTCATAAGCAATGTATCTGTATGTAAATGTTTCAATTTTATGTTTATAGACAGTGTAATGGTGCGGTCATGCGTAATGTGGTCCTAAGTTGTCAGCGTTTTGACTTTTTTTATGGAAAGATGATTTTGACATTTTAACTTCTTCAGTTAAAATGTCAAAATCGACTTTCCATAAAAAAAGGTCAAGACCTTTAAAATAACAATCGAAAACTATCGCTATTTTCAAGGTCATGACTGAGGAGGTTATTGAGATAATCTTTACGATTGGCGAGAGACCACGTTGAATGGCGTAGTGGACAAAAGACCTATGCAAGGCAAGGCAAGACCCAGCAGTGGACAGAAGTAGGCTAATTACGATTAACATTACTAGTTTGGCTGTGCTGTTAAGTGTTCTTCATGTTTGTAATGACATTGATATTCTTGCTTGGTTACCATAGCATTTGGTATCCTAGTTTGGGACTAGTCAAATGATTGTGATGTGGGGAAAAGGAAAAACTAAAATCTAGAAAGAAGTTATATTTCTAGAACTGAGAAAGTAATGTTACATTGGTTTGGACATCTGGAGAAAATTAAGGGAAAAAGACTGACGAAACAAATATATCGAGCAAATGTGAGTGGAAGGGCCGGTAAGGGACGCCCCGGGCGGACATACTTCGACCGAATAAAATATTATGTTTAGTATTAGCAAAGGCTAAAATAAAAAATACCCAAAACTGGCGTGCATGCATGCAACGACTAACAAGTATCGATGAAGAAAAAGTGATTCGTCATGATCGTGGCAGATGGTAGGTTTTTAGTCTCTGCCCTCCTCTGGGATAAAGGCGTGAGCGTGTGTATGTATGTATCTTATCGAAAGATGAGTCGAAAAAAATGTTGGAAATTTAAAATAAGATCAACTAAAATTTTATGCAAGTTAGTACAAGTTACAGCTAATTAGCTGGACGATTAACTAAGCGTATGTAAGTGCAGCATTATGCTATGACAATCACAAATAAAATTTTATTTAGACCGCTACTATTTATAGAGACCTTAGATTGTAGCAGTCCAGTAATCATGATCGAACAACGATATTTACCTTGTTGGAAACTAGGCCACTTTGCTAGGGCAAAATTGTGTTCGTTTTAAAATATGCTTGGTTAGATCTAGGTAGTTTTAAAATGTTAATAATACAAGGTATTTCTGTAATGTCCAGTAAAACTTAAGAAGGTTGGCTTACGCTAAGTTGCACCAAAATGTCGCTAAGTTTCCGTTAGCTAATTGGGAACTAATCTCAAGATTAAGTAATCTCATGATTATTACAAAGTAGCAAGTAGTTGCTCGAAATGTTTTTCCTTCTCTCTAAGTGATGATTAAGTGTTCCCCATTATAAAAATAAAATTAATCTGTACACAGAATAGAAATCGTATCACTTCAATGAATGAAATCAACCTTAGTCTTATAACCGACATTAATAGTTAAGTACCTGGGTGACCGAGCTTTGCTAAATTTGCAAAAACAAAATATTTAGTAAAATCATTTTTTTTTCGTTATAATAAAAAAGTGTTTTCTTCTTCTTCAAAGAGGTGATAAGACATTTAATATCGTTAGTAGGGATGTGGAATTGTTTTAGTATTGGGGTGACAGTAAGGTTATCTTGTGTGACCGTCTAGACGTAATGCTTGTCAGCCGACTACAATTTTAGATACCCTCTCAACGATACGAGTGTCGTTTAGGACTTGTTGTAAAAGGATTCGCTCGTCGAGTCCATTTACTTGGCTTTTGTTAGAATCGTATTGAGCATTGGGATGAGTTTCTTGACATTTTGAGACGTTGGTATGTGCAGGGAGAAAACATAAACATAAACACTTACATACAGGCATATACATTGCATATACAATAAATCGCTCGTAACTCCGGCTGCCTAAGTGATCTAAAACGATTACGAAGGTTAAGCATCATACGCCGCGTTCAGTGCATAAACGGGTCACCGTCTATGACTAACGCTAATGGAATTTTTCCAAACGGTTCCGTCCTTTGCAAGGCACGTTAAGCAGGTGGTGCCGGTTGCCGCCGATAGATGGCAGTCGTTAAGACAAGTCAGAGGCCTTAGGTTGGCTTGAAAACTTCTGACAGTAAGACCTCACTAGTCTTACAAGCCTCCACCAATCCGGACTTGGCCCCCGTGGTGAAGTATGGCCTATACCTTCCTCGGGGAAAAGACCCGTGCCCCTCGGTGGGTACATAATGGGTTGACAATAATGGTGACATACATTGCCTTTGGCCCCTCACTAGGATACCCTGTGTCGGGGGAACCAGAAACAGCGACATCATAAACATGTAAACATACAAGACCTGGGGTATTTTTTAAAAAGACAACAGTTTAATTAGTTGCGTTATGACCTTGAAAATAACAATTAAAAACCATTGTTATGGTGAGCTGATCGGCCTATCAAAAATTCTACAGGTTAAATACTTGGAACCAGCGCTGTGTATAGGTATTCAGCGACTCATGAGTGTTGATGAAGCCAAAGAAGTTTGTTAGGACCGTGTAAACCAGTCTCTGCAAATCCCTCAAGAAGACAGTCGTGAATTTATATTAGTTTATGTAAGAGACAGTTATGTATTTAAGACCAGGACTGAGGCATGGTTGTGTGAGACATATTGCGCTGCGCGAGAGAATAGTTGTGGGATAAGTGGGCATTATCGAAATTACAGAAATAAAATATGTTTAACAGTGTTTTAAACAGCGCCATCGCTAATGCATTTGTGTTGTCATTCTGGTATATTTACTATGTAAAACTTAGTGTTACTTAAATTAAACCATTTAGTTCTAATTTATACTCATGTTCGCGATTTTTTATACTATTAAGTTTAAAACTTCACAAAATTAATGACTGACGGTCCTAGACAAGGCATTGAAAAATTACATTTTTTTCTAACTTTACTTACCATTAAAAAGTAAAATGTGTTTTAAAACAGCTGATTTTAGACAGCACCCAAAACGAATAGAGCTTATGACATCAATCATGGTAATCCAGCGCGTTAACGCTGAACCAATAACGCTGATTTTATTGACAATTATTTGACAGACAATTAGATTGGTCAAATAATATGCAATCCAACAAAGGCTGATGAATGTAAATACTTGCTTAGCCAAAACAGTAAACAATATAATAACAGTAAACAGCAAGCCCGCAAATATTGTGGGCGTATAAAATTGACAATGAATGTTGAAACCGGAACGCATGAGCGGAAATAGCTTCAATAAAGCCGTGTTGGGCATACACCGAGCAAATAGGTTTCATCGGTCTGTATGAGTTACATAGAGTATTATTTAGTGAGATGGAATAACATGGAAGGGACTACGTGGTAGAAGTTGACTAGCTTTAATAAAGCCGTGTTGGGCATACCTACACCGAGAAAATAGGTTTCATCGCTCTGGACTGGATGAGTTACATAGTATTATTTTGCGAGATGGAATAACATGGAAGGGACTACGTGGTAGAAGTTGTCTGTAGCTAAAGTCCGGCAAAGCTAACTTTTCAATGGCCTAAATATGGTAGATTAAAAAAAGATTGATACTAGATCGAGCTTAGATAAGAATTTATATTCAACATTCGAAGTATCAAAACTGTTTAAGCCAGCTTAATAATGAAAATGACAGAAACGAGTGTTGCTACAGTAGTCTTTCCGTAGGGTTGTTACTTAATAGCTTTGACAGACTCTAGAATGAGTATTGATTGAAAATCTGGAAAAAGACGTGGAGAGAGAGAGAGAGAGAGAGAGAGAGATAGAAAATGGTAGCGTAGTGGTAGAACGCTAGCTTCTTAGTCCGGAGGCCGTGACTTCGAATCCCGGCATGTGCCAATGACTTTGTGTTGTAAATTACGTACATATCTGTTATAGTAGCAATACCACTCGCTAACTGTGAAGGAAAACATCGTAAGGAAACCCTAGTGTCTATGATATTTACATTTTACTTAATGGCCCAACTATAAGTCTAAGAGCGGAAATCTCAGGTCTAACAAAAACTCGACTAGATATCCGGAGGAATGTTAACTCCGAAAGGAGTTTCGGATGTGAACGGTTGAAAACGGAGTTAATAATTTTCTTTGGTATTTAGCGAGGTTTAGTATCATGGAAATGATTACACTAGAGTCTAGGGCAATCTTTGGCTTTACCCTAGAGTGTAGGGTGATATAAAGGCCCAAGGGCTAGGGTCTAGACCTTGGGCCGGTTTTCGAATTGAGAGGTCCGCTAAGTAAATACTTAAGTAAAGTTTTATCACGCTCTTTTCTCAGAAATTTGATGAGACAACATTACAAATCAGTACGAAATTCTCGAAATTCTATTGGTGATGTGTGATACTGATAAGGTACCAGCGTGAAACTAAATGTTTTTGGAACACTAAATACTAAGCTGTGAAAGCAACTATACCTGATGTAAGCGGATTTTCCTCAGTTCCACTTTAAATGAAAAGGGCAATTTTCGTTTCAATTTGACAATTTCGCGGCGAGTCATGACGAAATACATAATAGTGTGTAGTTGAAGCTCAGAATCGGTCTAAATAGAGGCTCTTAGTGCAGAACAATAAATACTAGTTTGTAAAGAAAAGGTTTCTCGATCTAGACGCAAAAAGAGAAGACCCGACCACCGGCGGACATACAATACACAATAATCGCTCGTAGCTCCGGCCCCCTAATGATCTTAAACGATCACCAAGGTTTACATTTTTTTTTAAGCAATATAGGAACGCTAGTGGCATTTTTTCGAGCGGTTCCGTGCTTCGCAAGGCACGTTAAGCAGTTGGTGCAGCTTGAAAATTTCTGACAGTAAAACCAGCCACTGCCTTACAAGCCTTCATTAATCCGCACTTGGCCCCAGTGGTGGAAAATGGCCTATACCTTCCTCAGAGAAGAGACCCGTGCCCCTTGGTGGGGATATACTGGGTTGATGATGATGATAACAATGGTGTCTTGACGTGCACTCTGTGCGCACGTACTTTCAAGACCAAGATCGCCTACATAAGTTACTTGAGAGCACACTATCGACACCATAATCGTGAGACAGATAGCTAGCCAGCCTAGAAGGATATGACTGTGTATAGTGTTTAAATAAAAAGTTTAATTAATTATGATGAATTAAGGAGTAATGAATCTCGATGAAGCGAAAGTGATTTGTCAGGATCGTGGCAGATGGTAGGCCCTGGCCTTGCCTACCCCTCTAGTTTATATCCTCAAAGTTAAGCATCATGCCTGATCATTTTTTACATAACTTAAACTCGTGCTTACCCAAAGTCGAGTCGTTGTCAAGCAGCGTTCGGTTAAGTTCGGACATCTCCGTGGCCGCGCTCGTGAGGGAAGGAGGCGCCTCGTGTTTTCTCGGGGGTTTTGTCAAAGGGTTCACTTCGGCTGCGAACCCTTTTTCCAGCTCCGAACCCATGGAACCTTCTATCAAGGCTTCCCCGTTGCATCGGCCGTCGGATTTAATAAGCTTCTTTGAATCGTTCCTCTGCGACGTGAAGTAGCAGACCGCTGTAAAATTATGAGTTTTTTAAATCCACCCGAATTCGTCTAAAAATATTACAACTGGGCCCAATGGAGCGATGTCGGTATAGATAGATTGTTATAAAAAAATCGTACTATATCTACAGAATACATAATATTCAAAAGATTCACTCCGCAAAATCAATTAAAGAAAAAGGGACTCTAGCCGCGATACAATTAGGTGCAATTCAGATCGCACGGCGCTAAAAAAGCTGCGTTAGATTCACCTACATGTTCCCTCTCTTTCTACTGCGTAACTCTTACCTCTTCTGGCGCCTGAATTCCTACCTATTAGCCACTCTAGAGTGGCCGCCGCATGTACTTACACGTTAGATATCTACACGCGGAGTGCGACAGGCCTGCTATATCATTAATAGACAGATATACCTACTCGTATTATAAACACACCATGAATTTTAAAAGGTTTGAGAGTGGTAGCAAATTGAACATCTCTTTACAATAACTATCCTAGTGTGGGGCCAGAAGCAATGTTTGTGCCGCTTCGGTCTTCAACAGAATCGGAGTTTCAGAACTGGTTCCATACGAGGCTTTTAAATTACTTGTACTGCCTGTATGTAAATATTTATGTTAGCTATCTAATACGAAAAAGAAAAGAAAAACATTTTATTTAACACTACAAAGCATACAATATAACATGTGTAGAAAAAAACCAAAATAATTTCATAACAATAAGCGACGCAGGGTATGTCTACGCAGCGATAAAATGGCCTCGAGCTCAGTATGCGCTGCGGCTTTAGCCACAGCACTGATTTTCAGCACAGGCCTTTGGTGACTCACGGAGTTTCAACCGAAACAGAAGAGAAGTGATAAGTCAACAATATAAAAGATACATACAAAGCATACATACACTAACAAGAATTGCTTATAAGCTGAATATGTTTTAAAACATAGTAGAACATGATCTCGAATAGGCTATTTGACCGATTTCTGAAAGCTATCTCATATTGTTTGTTGGTGTTCATGGAGTCCCCAGAAAGTGGTCATTTTTTTCGTGGTCATTTCTTTCGTGTATTTCTTCCAAAAAAAAGCACACAAAAATTTATTTTTCAAATAAGCCGCCAAAACGCTATCTTGGGCAATATGACGTCGCCAAGAATCATGACGTCACTTCGCGGTAAACCAACCAATGAACGTAAGAAAGAATGAATGACAGACGCCATTTTTACTATCATGTGACGTCATCATAGAATCGCCCAACCAAGGCCGTTTTCGATACAATGGCGGCAGATACAAATTATCAAATTTTATCTTGTGTTTCTCAAATCATAATTGTTTTTTTTTTAGTTAAAATGACATAGAGCGGTTTTTAGACACATAATTTATACGAATACGTACAAATAATACTGTTTTTTTCACACTGTCAAATAGGCTATAATTATTGTGCGAGGAAAGGGGAGCAATTCGCTACACTGTGTTTAAAAAAAGAGAAACTAAGAAAAGAGCGAGTCAGGCTCGCCCAACGAGAGTTCTGTATTTGCAATTTTTAGTTCAAAACTGAAAAAAAATAATTGATAATCTATAGTTTTCATATTTTTCTCTGTACTTGTAGCCTATCCAGTCTATCTTAAAAACAGTGCACCGAGTCTGCACTAACGATAGAGTCAGGAAGTTTGTTCCACTCGGGCGCGACACGGTTTGGAAGGAAATGCTTTCTAGGGTTACTTGCTCACAGAACTATTGCTGATTTATTATTTACATGTAATTTTATCGCTCGTATCCCCGGCCGCCTGAGTGATCTTAAACGATCACGAAAGTAAAGCAACATAGGGCGCGTTCATTGCTAGGACGGATGACCGTTCTATGACCAACGCTAGTGGCATTTTTCCCATCGTTCCGTGCCTTGCACGGCACGCTAAGCTGTTGGTGCCAGCTGCCATCGATAGATGGCAGTCGTTAAGCCAATTTAAGTCAGAGTCAACTCCACCAATCCGGACTTGGCCCTCGTGGTGGAGTATGGGCTATACCTTCTTCAGGGAAAAGACCCGTGCCCCTCGGTGGGGACATAATGGGTTGATGATATTACATGTACTTTTATAACGTATGGTGCACAATAGAAACTATCGGAAATCGATAGAAATCGGCTGTTTCGGATGTCTCGTCTCTGTTTTAATCTACCTCTACGTAAAGCATGCTTAAAAAGCATGAAAATAATGCTCATTAGTCGCACGAAAGCATGCTTATATTGAGCAAGTGCTTTACTCCCAATCTTTTCTGTATGTAGGTACATAGACATTCAACAAACAGAATGTAAATTCTTTACGTTGAAATAAGTTTATGATTTCTTAAGACAGTAACACTGACAACAACAATGCAGTCTTAGGTTATCAAACCTCAAAAAAAGAAAGGCGGATAGATTAAAACATCGAATAAAAAAATACAGAAAAGATTGGGAGTAAAGCACTTGCTCAATAAAAGCATGCTTTCGTACTACTAATGAGCACGTGTGTCAGTGCCATTAAGCAAATGTAAATCAGGCTTAAGTGACAGGCAGGGATGATTTTTTTAATAAGGAAAAGTAAGTAGAGGCTGGGTGCAACCTTTGACGTTAACACCGATGAAGTGTAAGTGTCTGACTTACACAGAATACATAATAGAATAGAATAGAATATTCTTTATTGCACACTAGAAAAAAATACAAAAAGAACACAAAATAAAATACAGGTACAGAAGATACAATCCGCAAAATCAATTAAAGAAAAAGGGACTCTAGCAGCGATACAATTAGGTGCAATTCAGATCGCACGGCACTTAAAAAGCTACGTTATATTCACCTACATACATGTTGCGACTCTTTATACCGCGTAACTCTTACCGCTTCTGGCGCCTGAATTCCTACTTATTGGCCACTCCGGAGTGGTCGCCGCAGTTACTTACGCGTTCGATACCGACACGCGTAGTGAAACAGGCCTGGTCAGACTCTCACTGAGGGTAAATAATTGATTGAAAGGAAATATATGTTTGCTGAATAAATGCGAAATATCATGTTATTTATAAATTTTATTTCTTTTTTGAGCTTATAATATTTGTGACTGTAAACATAAACATTTACATACCGGCACATACCTTGCTTCTGGCCCCACACTGGGATACCCTGTCTCGTGGGAACCAGATAGCGCCATCACAAACATATAAACATCCAAGACCTGGGTTTTTTTTCGTCCCCAGCCGGGGTTCGAACCCGGGACTTCTCGCATGGTAGGCAGATGCGCTAACCGCTTTACCACAGAGGCCCTCAAGCAATTTTCACACTGCGTTTACAGATAACTATGTAATTGTGTAGGTATAAGTAAAGTTTCCTTTTTTGGAAGTGCCAATCCATGCTGCTGATAACAATCGTAGACGTTTAAACAATGTCACTTAAGGCTGAAGTTTTAGCTACAAAAAAAACTACTTATTCAGATTACAGTATAAATTATATTTTATATATTTTAGAATTCATGAATTTTGAACCTATTCAGTTTAAGGAATTTACAAATAAATTGTTTATATTAATAATTGATAAATGCTATTACAACGACTTCTTTTGTGACAAAAATATTTAATTAAGTATGGAAACTTTTTAAGATTTAAGTGAGGTGACATATTATAATTTATTGTTGACTTCTGTGAACTTGAAATAATTCCTTATTATGTCATTGCGATTATTATTGCATGTTTTCATGAAAATTTATACACTTTTAAAGGGCAGACCGTGTAATGAACTAGTTTAAGCCTTAAGACCTTTTTTATATATTACCAATGTACTTTTTTATATTTTATATATTATAACCGACATCGCTTAAGGGCCCTACGAGTTAGTGTTGAGCGAGTCTCAACATAAACTCGTAGCTAGGACGTGTCGATTACTAACCCGTGATGCTCCCAATGATGATCAGTATTGCTGTGAAACAAGCGACGAGTATCGCAAACGTATCGACGTTCATTCCAGCTATTGTCCCAACGTTGAACTTGGAGAGGACTAGCATTAATGTCTTCTCATCACGACCGCCAGGGTTCTCAGCCACGCAAGTGTAGTTTCCCCTATCGCTGTATCTGGCGTTCAATATTGTAAGGTTCACCCAACGGATCAGGTCAACAGTGTTATCACCGACCACGTATCGTATTTCGCCGAACGCTCGCGGCTCGATCGTTCGCGAGTTGAATCGCCACGACACCTCAGGCGCCGGGTTGCCTACAACCTTGCAAGTTATAGTCACGTTTTCGTCGTAACTTTTCACTATTGCGTCCGGCAGGGGCTCGAGAATGGTCGGGCGGCAGGCGAAGTTAGACGAGTCTAATTCGTTCCAAAGTTTCCCGCGAAGGGCCGCGGGCTCCTGGCACGCTGTAGGTGGCGTGTACAAGTTGTGGCTTATCACCCAGTTTCTGAACGTTTGCACGTTGCAGTCGCATCGCCACGGGTTATTGTGCAAGTCTAGCCCCGAGAGATTGCTTAGGCCCATCAAAGTCTCCGGCTTCATGTGGCTGAGCTGATTCCCATCCAACCGTAGAATCTTCAGTTGGGGCAGGTTAGAGAAAGTCTTTGTGCCAATGCGCACAATAAGGTTATTGCTCATCTCAACTTTCTGCAAGTACTTCAGGCCGCGGAAGAGGCCGTCCTCGAGCTTCTCGATTAAGTTGTTGTTCAAGTTTATCAATCGAAGTTTCTCCGTGGCTCGGAACGTTTCCGGGTGTAGATATTGTATCCTGTTCCGCGACAAATCGATCTCGATCATTATGGCAAGCGAGTCGAAGGCCAACCGGTGGACTGTTTCAATTGAGCAATCTCTAAGGAAAAGCTTCTTTAGATTGCTCAAGCGAACTCTCTTGAAGGCCTCTTTTTGTAGCTGTTGTAGATGGTTGTTCGAGAGGTCTAGTATTTGGATGTCACTGCTGAGGTTTCCCGGGACGGTTTTGAGGCTAGAATTGGAGCAAATGGCGGCCTTATTGCCCGATTGCCATCTACAGTCGCACGGCCGCTGGCACTCCGCCGTGAAGTCGGCGTAGGCCGATAATAAGATGACCGGCAGCAGTGCGAATCTCAGCCATTTCTTACGATATTTATGAGCCATTTTGCGTTGGCAGCAGTCATTGCCTCGTCCAGCCGCATTCCCGGGAGATGCCTATCGCGGCATCCCACATTTGTGCCCTGAAACAAAAAGAGACGAGGCTTAAATAATGCAGATAGTTTGATAATATAATCAGTTAAGATAGGCTTAGTTTGCTTTTACGGGAAATAGGTTCAATATGGCTTTATGTTGGGTATTCTGCGGTACAAAACTTTAAATGGCTTAGGTTACTTTGACGGAAAATAGGTATCACGCTGGCTTTATTGGGTATTGTGTGGACCAAAAATTTAGCTGGACATAATAAACACGTAACTATTTTTCCCAATTGTTTACTGTTTTGAAATGTTTGGTCTACTTCAAACTGTAATAATATATTGAATGCTCGTTTTATTGTCAAAACAGTATTAATTAATGAATTATCAGTAATAGTATAAAATATTTGTGGCAAACTGTGAAAGTCAACTTTGTAATATAAGAATATGTTAGTAATATATAATACCTACGTTAAAAAATGATTTGTAATACCTATATTTCGATGGGCTGCTGATGATGATAAATACCTATATTAAATATGTAAAAGTCTGCCGTTCAACAAGCGTAAATAATTAAAAAAACAATTGCATTGACCCGCGCCGACCATAAAACGGCTGAACCTGTATTTTTTAATACTTTTCGTCATAATATTATTATTGTTTATACTTAAAGTAGTTAGTAGTCTCAGCACAACGCTGAGTCAGTTGCCTGTTATGGCAACCTAGACTAGACATACCACAGACTATATTTATATGGTTTTGTTTTAATTTATTTGTTTTTTTTTCTGTTGCGTTACATTTTAGTAATATGTTACTTGTCTATTTAACAAATTTATTCTTTCATTTTGAGTATCAAAATACTTACTTGGTGCGTTTCTTTTTTCAAAACTTCCACCATATTTGTTTTTAAGTCGTTGTAACAATTTCTCTTTAAAAACCATGAACAAATTTAAAGTCACCCTATATTCGAGGTAGCCTAGGCCACCATTCTATTTGTTATTCTACCATTACAGCTCACCCAATTTCACTCGTTATAATTTTAATGAAACAGCTCATCAGGGGCGCTTATTTATTCAGACGTAATTATTTCCACTGCAAAGAATGGAACGAAACAGCGCAGCTATTATCAAAATTTAAAAATTTGGCTTACTCTGACATAAATCAAATATATAAAAATCTCTGTTTGTTAATAAATACAGTGTTTGTTATCGAACTTCACAGAAACAGCTTCACTGATCTTTTTTTACTATTTTGTGTATATTTGGTAGATCTGAGAATATTAAAATGGAAAAACATTGTTTTTGAACTAAAACTTTCGTAAGGATTGACTTTATTCACAATGATAAGAATATTCCCTCAAATTATTACAGACGATTTCAAAATCGTCCTGTAGAGATATGAATATACCCGAGAGAAAGAGACCGAAAGGAGGAATCAATAAAATGAGACTGCGAAAGAAATTAAAAAACAAAGCAGATGATAAGAGCGGATGTCTTTTGTGATGAGTAACCGATTACAAAGTTTCTGCTGAACGCACACAAAAATCCATCAAAAATTGTAACCGGACGCGTAATCGATGACTTAGCGATTACTAATCGATGTGTTAAGTTAAATGCGGCCATTGATAAAAAAAATCTAAAACAAAGAGGGTCAATTGTTTTGAAGAATATGGGCAGATTTCTGAATTGAGAATTTACACTAAAATACTTAAGTAACGTTCTGTCACGCTCTTGCCAAAACAAATTTGACGAGACAGCACTACAGTTAAGCTCCTCCGACCCAAAGTACTTCGAAAAGTACAAAATCCATTGTTATTTTCAAGGTCGGGCCGCAAGAGGCATTTAATTACTTAGCGAAATACTCAAATCGGAAATCGGTTCTATAAACTTAAGTATCCCGCTTCTTTGAGATTGTGTTTCCGAAAAATGTGGACATGAAACGAAAATCACACGGGTCTCGCTGTAGGGTGTACGTGTAAAATAGTAACAAAATAGGACACTGTGACAATGTTACTTACAAGAGGTACAGTCAGATGATAATGTACTAGAAACCTGGTAAACGTTTGGTATGCGTGTCACTTTAAAAAAAAATTATCCGCAACAAAATACAAATAAACTACCAACAAGAGATAAAATTTAATATAAAGAAGAGCTGAATACGAAATGACTCAGGGACAGTGCAAAAGAAGTATTTATACTAGTTTTTATCATTTGTTTGTTTGTACAGCAACACCATTCGCTGATAAATTGTGCCCGGCTAACGGCGACAGGCTTGCCACTTGTCACGTTTGGGACCTAATAAACATGGCAAAACGTGGGCCCATTTCTAGAGATTGGTGCCTCTGGCTACGCCCCCGGGGATAACGGGCGTGACTTTTTTTTAATTTATTTATTTTTATCTAAACTATTGTTCCAGTTTTGCGGGACAGTCTGTAAGTACCACTTTTCACTTTTAAAAACTATGCGGTAACTGATAACGATGTTTTTGTTTCTACAACATCGATAAGAAGGTCAATGCAATAGTTCGATAATGTTCTTAATACTTGATAGGAGGTTTTGTTACTATAAATATCATAGTACCGTACCGTGATACCGTAATACAGTGTTCGTATTGCAACCGTTCGCGTGTGACCTTAAACCGCATCAGTGGTTCACATTCTCCGAACAAAACCTTAAAAAATCTCACCAGGCAGCGTATCGGGTCAATATTTTAACAAATGTTAAGTTCCTTGCCTAGGCTTTTGTCAGTCAGTCAAGGCTCAAGTTAATTTCATAGTGCAAATGATTATATTCTGTTGGGTATACTTCAAAATATTAGAATATCACAATAATAAGTGGGACGTCCACAAGCTTATTACACTGACGGTCTGACGGAGATTACAGCGGCTGAAAGAAGTGATGTGGCTGTATTTGTTTAAAGAACTATGTAATATCCTAATATTCATTTAATCGATTGGCTCATTGGTATAGCCGATAAGACGCTTAACTACAATCATTCCCACTGGGTAGTTTATTTCGGCATTCAGACAACGCGCGATACAAATAAAAACAGCTGAGAGTGACAAGAACTGTAGTTCTCGAAAGAGCCGCTAAGGGCGCACACTTGCATAACGAAACGTAGATTAAATATTGAAGCGTTGGTGCGTTATTTTAGGCACTTAGCAGGCTACAGGTTCATGTTCATATTTAAATGATACATAAAAATACTTTTGCATCCGTTTTGGGCCTGTCTGGTAGTGCTCAATTGTACCTCCTCTATGCAACTGCAGGTGGGGTGACAGAGAAACATGGCGGGACATTTTGTAGCACTTCATCACTTCGCACCTGACTTGCATAATGCCCGAGATGGGGCCGGCGCAAAACTGTAGCTGGTTAAGACGCTATGACATGACATAGCACCGGTTTTATGCGACCGCCCCGGTAAAACGAGAGCTGTTATATATAAAAAACTTTGAAGTTTGTCTTGTACTAACCATCGAGGAAAGATTTGCCAACGAGAATTATCTTTCGCAGGAAAATAACAACCATTTACTTTGTATCTACATCAGAAGGTCTAATATCACTATAGGTCCAAGTAGAAAGGTCTTTTCGCTGAGACCGTAGAAAAAGTTGACATTTTTCTTTATATCTGCATCGGAAGGTGTGACGTGCATATCTTTGGGTGCTTACATAAAGAAACAGGTTTTTCGGTCTTGATAAGTCAGTACGGGTCGGTACTGGTAGGTACCGGTCAAACCACATAATAGAAACAGGTAAATCTGTCCTTAGTGACCATCATGTCTTCGAGTTCGTCGGACGATGACTTTTTTCTCCTTGAAAGTGTTCATTATAAATGTAAAAAAAGGACAGTCGGTGTTATCATTATCATGATGTACTATTCATCATTACTTTTTTACTTTTAAGGGTATTACCGAAAAAAGCGTTTATTTTGTTACGTTTTTTAACTGGTGGTCTTATTATGTTAAAACATACTTGGAATCACATTAAAAGAATCAGTTATTCTTGTAAATAAGCCTCAAATGATATATCAAATATTCGAAAAAAACACCAAAACAAGGAGAACGAAAATTAAGTACTCAGTCCGAAAATAACCTTTATTTACTGTATAACAATAGGGTAGTAATAAATTTTAATGAGGGACTCAGCATAATTGGCGCTCTTATCGACGAAAAAACTTTCGGATAG
Organism: Yponomeuta plumbellus; assembly: GCA_947310845.1. NCBI lineage: Eukaryota > Metazoa > Arthropoda > Insecta > Lepidoptera > Yponomeutidae > Yponomeuta > Yponomeuta plumbellus. Next base: position 7,048,765 of record OX371206.1, read on the forward strand.
GAAAAGTGGGCTCAAACATTCTTATGAGAATTCTAATAAAACAAGTTTGAACAAGGTATTACATTCCAAAGCAGCCTACATCCTCCTCTTTGCACCTTGTTACCCGAAGAAAAAGAAAACGCTTGACTAGGGATGTATCGATAATAGTGTATCGATAATAAATTAATGTGATTCCCAAATCCAGTTACTAAGTGACAAATGAAAGCAAGTAAGTAAGTCTTATATTTATTTCCTTCTCACAGAGGAAATTAATTGAAGTCTGAATGTACGGGATAGCACCGTCCACCTTTTTAATTTTTATTTCTTTCTAATTTATCGTATAATACTGACCGGGCACAGTCACGGGCCTTATTACCCGCCAAATAGTTGGTTTTTGCATCTCATTAATACAGTACGTCTTCAAACATGGCAAGGCGAACAAAGAAAGTAAATTTAGATATCGTGCACATGTTTGAAGACGTACTGTATTAAATTTTATTTATATATATATATATATATATATATATATAAATAAAATTCAAAGTCCTGACTGACCGACTCACTCATCAACGCCCAGCCCAAGCCGTTTGACCTAGGAAGCTGAAATTTTGCACAGAGCATCTATATATAATGTAGACAAGGAATAAGAACGGATTTTTTGAAATTCAACCCCTAAGGGGGCGAAAAGGGTTGCCAAAATTTGTATGGGAGGTATAAAAAATGTTGTCTGATTTTCTTGAAACTTGAAATAAATACTCTTCAACACAATTGATTGAACACGTGTTTCGCTGTTTTTCTAAATTTAACCCTTAAGAGACTGAACGGGGTTGCAAATTTATGAACTAAAGTCCACGCGGACGGAGTCGCGGGCGAAAGCTAGTAACCAATAAAAACAATATGCTGAGCGACAGAATAAAGTTGCAGACTCCCTCCTCTGCTCGTACACTGAACATTTTTAAAATAATGAAATTGATACATAATCAATATGCTTACTTTTGCAATATACAGGGTGTTGATTTGAACAGTTTAATCCGACTCAGGGGTGGTTATTTACATGATACTGAAGAAAAAAAAAAATATAACCACAAAGCCGGGGATTTTTGGTGATTTTCACTAACTTGCTTAAGTATCATGTAAATAACCACCCCTGAGTCGGATTAAACTGTACAAATTAACACCCAGTACGTACGTATTAATAAAAATAATAATGTACACTTTACTGCAAATACTTAAGTGTTTTTTTTTTTTCTTCTTGTGGCTCAGATATTTATAAAGTTGTAGATTTGTATAAATGGCCTCAGTCTTGGTGTATTTACTTGTTTCTGACATCTTTGCCTGGTTACCATAATACAGGTTATCCTAGTTTGGGACGACGACATGTACCTAATTGTGTTGTGTGGAAGTTATTTATAATTGAAAGAAACGCAAACATATAAAAGGATGAGCCAGTAAAGGTCGCTTTAAGTAGATACACGACAATCAAATAGTATGCACTTGTGAGAGTCTATACAATATAAATTAGTGAAAAATGAATAAAATAGGAAATTGAGCTCCATTGAAACAAAAATATCGGCTGTAAAAATATCGACGGCAAATAACAATGAAAAAATATCGACATATTTTACCCCGGCCAACATTCGGCGAATAATTCCGAAACTCTGATGAAAAAGTTGATCGCTTATACATTTTTCAAAAGCTTTTTGCTGATTTACCCTGAAACACTTCTGGCTGGGCATTTCGCTTGGAAACACGAGTTGGAATAATGAGACGCTTGCGTTATGAACTTTGCACACAAAAGGGCGAAAAAAATATTCAAGGGCGATAAAACATTAAGCTCTGTGGGTTCTTTCAAAATGTAAATGGTATACAGATATCCGTAGGAAGTAGATTAGATAGGCTCAACAGGGATATTAGAGGATTACGATATCAAAACCCTCCCTCTGCGGAACGCTACAATGCACATCTGATACGTAAGACAGGACACGTAAGACACGTTACTTGGCCCGTTTTTATGGTTGTTAGATAACTAGATTCGAAAAAAACCCTGCTTCTGTAAATAAAACTTAGGTACTTAAAAAAAGCTTTAGAAGAGTTTTATTTTATACGTTTTATACTAGCTTGTGCAGTGGGTGTAATATCTTAAGTTTTATATTAGAGTCCCAGGCACAGCAGCATCCGTGTGGTCTCTTCCCTCGACGCTGTATAAATCATCTCATTACATAGATAAAACGGCCAAGGCCGAGGGGCTTGGAGTCAAGTTTTATGAGTTTATGATTCAATACTTTAAATCTATACAAGTGACGTCACGAAGCATGGCTCCTCCAACCCCCCTCTGTCATACATCTTTTGCCCCCTCCCTCCTCCTTCGCGTGTGACGTAATATATGAATGGCCTCTTATCTTCTCATAAGAGGGTCGTTCTGCATACCATTTGGCCTTTACTACGTGGACCAAAACCAATAAAAATAATTGGACAAGGGCGAGTCGGGTTCACCTACCGAGGGTTCCGTACTCGCAGTGTATTCCGAACTTCTCCCGAGCTCCGAAGACAATTTTGTACGATTTAATGGCAAATGTAAATAACGGCCTATACCTTCCTTAGGAGAGAGACCCGTGCCCCTCGGTGGGGACATAATGAAGGTTGATTATGAGACAAATTATTTCAGCATGACAACGCTAACTTAAAACATAACATAACATTTATATACAGGCACACGGATTGCTTCTGGCCCCACACTAGGATACCCTGTGTCGTGAAAACCGGAAACAGCGACGTCACAAACATGTAAATATCCAAAACCTGGAGTTTTTTTTTCTCCCCAGCCGGGGATTTAACCCGGGACCTCTCGCATGGTAAGCAAATTCGCTAACCACTACGCCATAGAGGTCGTCAAACGTTTATCTGTAGTCCGTCCTCCAACCATGAAAGCAGACCATTCAACGGCATCCCAAAAAAAGGAACAAATCAATCTCATTCTAATTTCAAAACTGCGCAGATTTTGAACCGGCGAAAGTCTCATATTAACACTAAGACCGGCTTGCACCACCGACTGAAATTCATTCCACTTTAGGTTAAATAGAATTTTGACAGATAAAGTATGGCAGAACTGTCAAAATAGGGTAGTTTCCAGGGTCAAAATAATTAAATTCTATTTAGTCCATATTTTAGATTATAAAAAAATATTGGACACGAATTTTTTTGATTAAACAAAAAATAACAAAGATATAGCCCATTAAAGTTACGTGTGACGTCACTCCGTGCTAAAAAATGCAGCACGGTGTGACGTCACACGTAACTTTAATGGGCTATATCTTTGTTATTTTTTGGTCTAATTTACAAATAAAAAAATACGTGTCCCTTAGTTTTGAATAATCTAAAATACGGACTAATTACATTTTTTAGGGCAACTAGCCCATTCTGTTTAACTTGGGGTTAAATGGATTTTAGTTGGTGGTGCAAGCGGGCCTAAGAAAATAAGACGCCCCAAAGGGAGATACACGCACCGCAAAGGTTCCCAATACTCTGGGGCGGCGGTACCTCGCTGCACATGATATGAATGAATATATGAATGAATGAATGAATGAATATATGAACCATTTATTGCCAAGAACAGTGTTTCATACTTATAATAATAGCTTATTACAGACTAAATTAATGATATACAATTTTAACTAAGATCTAAAATGGAACAGCTTGGCAATAGGACTGTCGCTCAGCCTGTGCTGATAGATGCTGGGCATCCTACAGCGCTGATTTTCAGCGACGTCCTGGACTAAAAAATCACTCGGTATGTTATGTTAAAGGTAGAAGAAAGGTAGAACACCAGCACAAATTAAAGAGAATATTTAAAACTAAAAATTAAAAAAGTAACCGGTAACCGCTAACCAAACTAGTGTTAGTGCCATAGTTGGGTGGCATCACTTAGCACACAGATTGACTTAATTTAAACTCAAGACATCTAAAACATCTACAATATACAATATTCAATATTATTATCTTATCTAAACCGGACAACAAAACCATGAAATCAGTGTGCAGCGAGCTGGAAATTCTCTGCGTAAGATAGGCCCTAGAGCGGCAGTCATAGCCACAAGTACTCGTAAGTGTTTGTACATGTAAAATGCTTCAGGTATAATTGAGGCCATGGGAGCCAGAGCGGCCTAACTGCTTATAAAAGTCAACGAGAAAAAATTGAGCCCTAATTTAAATTATAACTTTGGATAATCAATTTATTTCATATTTTTTTGCTGTCTTGCGCACTTTTTAGGTAATTTTTAAGTGATTTTGTTAACCCTAGGCATCCTATTCATTAATTGATTTTCGGATAGGTACTAAAAAAATTATAGGCCACTCTGGCTGTCATGCCCTCAATTATAGCAAGCATATTTCGGAAAGCTACCAAGTAAAATATTAAATACTATATGAAAACCCGGCTTCGCTCGGCTAAAATCTAGACTCCCTTTTTTTCAAAAAATGTTGCAAATCTGGCCCTTCATAAATAAACAACTTTTTTTTCATTTATGCAGTTGAAATGTCTGTTTTGTAATGACAGCCTTATTTGTACCAGCATCATTGTCGCCGGGAAAAATATCGTAACGAGGGTCCCAGTGGGGCATCATGACAAATCAAACATTATGTCTTGATAAAATACGCAATATAACGGAACGCCCCGGCCGTATCTCACTGCCTTATGGGGGTCTATTTGACCCTGCAGCGTATTTCCAATAGCTGGGGAGTATTGGCACACGCAGGCCCTGAACCGGAGTATATTTTATTAAACGAGTTCAATAAAGGAGGAGGTTTTAATTCGATTGTTTTATTCCTCAGGCTCGGTGGAGCGATGATCTTCGCAAGGCGGCTGGCAAGAACTGTATGAGAATAGCCAAGGACCGTGCTCAGTGGCGTGCAATGGGAGAGGCCTATGACCAGCATAGACAACCATAGGCCGATAATGATGATGATTTTTTTTCGGTAAAACAATCGTAATGCAATTTAGCGTTACATATACATGACCCGTAGATAAATTATACTTAATGATGATAGGCGGAGATTTGTCCTGCATTGGGATACCCATATTATGGAGATTACGCAAAAAAAATTTAAAAACGGTATAACTATGCCTCTTTTTGCTCACTACATAATATTTTTCCAATCATGTAACTTACCTCGAGCTACCATTATCATGTTGTAAATGATTAAAATTCTCAAATACATAGAATACTTTTATAAGTAGATAAAACAAATTAAATAATAACTCTGGTTCAATTTAAAAATATTGTTTTTTTGTAAATAATTTGAGAACAATGGTGACATGTATTTCACTATAAATTAATAACTACAGTACAGCGCAATACTGTTTCTTCATGTAGCTGAGATACGTCCCTTCTATGAACAGACCTTTTTCCACAGTAATTTGTACTTTCAATTTACTGATTTGGGACATGTTTTCTTATTTCAATGAACCGCGCATTATGTTCAATTATGGTTTTTATGGTAGTTACTGAGTATACTTTATTTTCATAATTTTTATTCATAATACAAATGGCTCATATCCTAAAATTAATTATTAAATTACAATTAAACTACATAAAAAATAATAAAGTCTAATATGGTCTAAATTTAAAAAATGGACTCCCGACCGTTGTATTGGGGAGAGTTCCCAAGATGCTGGCAGCATTTCCCCTCTGAATGGCTAGACTGATGCGCTGTCCGAGGTAGCTACCAACTCTGGGGTCGCCTGACGAGTCGATGAGGCGCGTCGATATTACTTTAAAAAGTTTACGCGCCTCAGGGCCCCACGGGCCCATCGTCTCTACCCCAAACGGCGCAAATAGGTAGCTGTCTCCAATGACAGCGTATTTGCGTCGTTTGAGGTTTTCTGCTATAGTCGCGGCCGCGCCCGCGGCCCTGCTGGTGTGCGTGACATGGGAAGGCGCCAGTGTGTCAATGCAGGTTGCGTCCCACACCAACGGCTTTCCATTCTGCCACGGCACCAGTGACATACCGTCAGGTCTCTTTCCGTCATCCCGTGCCATGCCATTAGGCTCAAGGATGGCTGGCACGGCGACGCTAGAAAGAGCCCTGCGGATTATGTCATTCAGGGACGCATGACGCGCCAGTCGACCCATACTGCGTTGGCAGGATAGGCCGTGGTGCCCCAACTCGTCGACTTTCTCTCCGCAAAGGCAGCGGTGGGGCTGCACGGTTTTGCAACTAGTTAGTAGTTACTACAATACAGCAATTTTTTTGTCATGATATTGTAAAACAAAAAAAATAAAGATGTTTATAAAAACAACACTCATCACCGAAACAATTTAAACATATAAGGGACATTACCTACAAGTGCAACAACAGAAAGAAAACATATTACACAATAGACAATGCAACGAAACATAGACTTAGCCTATAGTATGCTTAAGTTGCCACAAAAAGCTGCTGATACAACATTGTGCTGAGGGAGTGCGCCTTCGATGACAAGTTCTGCATTTCAAAATCTATATTGACTCAAAATCTTTACTTTACAAGTGTTGTTTGGAAATAGGCGGCCCCGCCTGAGCGCCGATGCCGCCATCATTTCTCGCGGCGTGCTAGATTAATAGCTGCTCGGTTGAACGGTAATGTGTTCATAGCTCTGAGTAAGTCGATGTTTTCGTCAACTTATGGAGTGCAATTTTTAACACGCTGCGGTTTGGAGTGTCATTATGAACGGAATTACTTTCATGCAGTATCCTATAGTTTTCAATGCTTATAATGCTGTATCTTATATGTTTTGTATGTGTTTTCCTACACAATAAAGAATATTCTTAAGTTATCATATCTTATAAATCTTATAATAAAAAGAAATGTCAACCGGTATACTGGGTGACTCAAAAAACATTGTCCACCGGAAGGAGCTGCCCCCATTATCGAGGGGTACTCGAGTCACCCCCATGTATGTTCCGCGTTTTTTTGTAGTTTATAATTTTTGTTTTACAAAAACTAGTTTTATTTTTCATTTGCGCTTTGAAGCTTATTATTTCCCAAACGGACCCCTAAATGGAAAAAAAGTCTTACTTCACCCACAATATTATTATGTGACCGATCTAACAATATCCCATACTGTATTGTGGGCGCAAAAAGCATCTAATTTAGAGGTAGTGAAAGTCCTCAAAAAATTTTTTTTCGAGGTTATATTCTTTCTTCTTTTTGTTGGCATAGTAAATAGTACCTGGGTGATCGAGCTTTGCTCGGTAATTTTTTTGTAATATTATATTTTTCGTGATTTTTGGAACAGTACATTACTGCAGCGGCCAGCAAAAGAGGCAATGATGGACGAACGTGGAAATGTGGGCCGAGGCGCAGCCGAGCATTGAGCATTGTCCTGATTAATTTTCGTATTTTTTTTAGAAAAAAAAAGTACTCTGATACGAATTAGGTGCGATGATAAAGGGCTCCTGATGTTGGATTTTCACACAAAAGAAGGAACTAGAAAAAAAAAAAAAAGTAAAGTCTCGAACCAGGGTCTTCTGTTTACGGTATGGTCCTATTACCCACTCAAGCTATGACAACATTACAGATCTTTGCGAAAATTACCTTCTTGTAGTGTAGCAGTTATTTCTCTGCCTTAAAACATGGTTAAAACGACGTTTTATAAAAATGAAACCTACTTGGATTAATTAATTGCCCCCGAAACCCCATGAATACAAAATTTCATGAAAATCGTTGGAGCCGTTTCCGAGATTCTGATTATATATATACATACATATATACAAGAATTGCTCGTTTAAAGAGATTAGATAGATAGATAGACGTATATTTATACCAATTTGGTTTCTGGTACCTGTCGTTTCGGTGCTTAGTCACGGACAGACAGACACTGACTCGGTTCCATTTTGACTAAAGAATTAGGATTCTTTTAGGAAAGTAAGTAAAAAATATTTAAGAACACACGAAATTTTGTGTCCTACAAGAGTATGTTTTTTGCGGGAAGATTGTGTAGAAAAAAACTTCACACATTTACTGGCAAGAAAAAGATCTTACCCTAAATACAAGACATAAATCGCCTTAATTCGGGTGCTGGAATATTCGAGATAAAGTCGAAGTAATAGCTCATAAGTTTATTAGAAAAAATCTCCTTCTATATGGACGGCGATCCATCTCATAGCACCCGGAGTTTTAGCAAGGAAAACGATATAAAACCATATTATTATAATGTTACCCAATATGTTATTTTTATTCTCCGTTCTTTTTCTGCTATCTTATTTTTCATCCAAGTATTTGGATTCAATAGGTACCTATATCAGTATACCGTAGACAAACAAAGTCGTCGACATAGCCCAGCGGATTATAGTCTGTAAAATATAGCTTGAGCTCCGCGACAGCTGTCATGGACATTTGTGTCCATGAAGTTTTGAATGTTTCACAGAATATTTGCATTGTGAAAACTCCGTACTATCAAAAACAACACAATTCACTTCACAAAAATACATCACTGTATAATCACTTCCAACCTTCACTATTTAATTTAACTTTTAATATAAATATGAATTCTTAAGTCGGGCAGAGCTTCCGCCCGATCACATCGCCAGAAAAAGACTCTTAAATCGGGCAGAGCTTCCGCCTGATCACAGCGCTAGAACAAGACTGTCGGTTTATCGTCGAGCCCTCCCTTTTATAGACTGAAGGCGAGCGCATGGTATTGGTTGGTCTTGGCGCCATTTTATGACAAATCCGTTAAAATGTAATTCTATTCAAATTGCCCACTTTTAAACTAATGAACTGTTAAAAATTATATTAAATACTTATTTTAAATTACCGGTCGTTCCAAAATAATGTTTTAATGTTAAATAGAACCTTTGCCGCAAATTTATCAAAAATCATGACAGTACTTACTGCACACTATTCGATGGCAGTAAGTACGGAGTTTTCAACTTTCCGGATCGGATGTTTATTTTTAAGTGCAGGTCATTGTAACGTAATAACTTATTCAAGTCGTCATGAGTGGAAAACATAAAATTGCCCCAAAATTACCGTTCGGATTTCCGTGAACGGCTGGAACCATATTCGCTGGCAACGGACAGAAATAGTGATTTTTATCGCGTTTTCTAATAATAAACGGCACTTACGTGAATTAGGCGAGTCATATTTTAAAGGTATAATTTACAGTTCAAAATATAGTTCGTCCCTCTACTTTTAACGTCATTGTGCCTCAACGCTCGTACTCATCATACAGACAACACTTTTTCTTTCTACACTAGAGGTAATTAAGCAGTAACATGGCTAACTCACAGATAACGCACCTACTAAGAGAGGTGCCACACGGGCTTTGTCTCTGCGTTGTGTCAGTGTTACGTCGACGAAGCGTAAAAATCTGAACGACCTGCTGTACGATGCTTTGAAGCAGATGGACGGCGACGTAACGCACAAGGAGAAGCGGGAGACGAGATCAACCTTCACAAATTGCACAGAATCATAGTATTATTTTTTGCTTTGACGTTTATTACTTAGGTACGGCAGCGCCACCTAGGGAATCTTTTAAAACTAAATTTGACATAAGGAAAAAAGTCATTATAAGAAGGCGTTGACGTAACGGTCGCGTAACATTGGCATAACAATATCGGGATTAAATCATTGCATTGCGACGGACGACGCAGTGCACCCGCAGCGCCCGTGTGGCATCGATCTATGTATAACAGTGGGCCTAGATTTAAAATTTGGAGCAAATATTTCTGCAGGGGTGCACCAGGTAAGGGTTTCTAAAATTTCTCATAAATAAGTGAAACGCGAGGCTAAGGTATAATTTACGAAATAAATAATTTACTCTGATGAAAATCTTGTGATAAAATAAATAAACTCACGCCCGTTATCGCCGAGGGCAGAGGCCCCAATCACTAGAACTGGGCCCACGTTTTGCCGAGTTTATTAGGTCCCAAACGTGACAAATGGCAAGCCTATTTATCAGCGAATGGTGTTGTTGTACAAACAAACAAATGTACGAAACTAAAAGTCATTGGTACATGCGTGGTTCGAACCCAGACCCTCATGATCGAGAAGCAAGGGTCAACCCCACTACGCCACCACCGCTTAAAACCACGAATCTTCTTCGGAAAGTCTGAAGAAGGGCTTCCACCTTGTTCACACAATAATGCACTAACATCGTCATATCTAACACCCAAAACTTTTTCTTCCACTTATTATTCAGCGGTTTTCCCCTGCGCGTGGGGTATCATGAGTGTATCGTGTAAACTGTTATTATTAGGTTTGAGGCACACCAACCTGTTTGGTGGCATATTTATTGCACTAGCTGACTCGGCAAGTGTTTCTTTGCCCTATTCATGAGCGTTTTTCCTTTCTTTTTTTTTTTCTTAGTTCCTTGAGATAATCTAGATGGCGTCATTCGTTTCTACATAAAAATTTGTGATTCGTAGCAATCAATGTCAAAGTTAGTCCACAGATTACTAAACAAGAGAAGGAACCAGGGTTGTTATTCGGACGAGGTTCCTCGTAATAAAAATAAAAATTCAAACCCACAATCCACAGCAAAGACACCAAAATATCCAAAAACGCACTTATCACCAAACGACAACACCATTTTTTTTTCGGTAATCAACTATCACAAATTCCACAGAACCATAGTATTATTTTTTGCTTTGACGTTTATTACTACGGTAATAAACGTCAAATTTGACATAAGGAAAAACGCTCATTAGCCGACGACGACCTATTCTTAAGCCAACCGAAAGTACACAAAAAAGTTTCTAACAATCGATGCAGCCGTTTCTAAAGCTCCGTCCACATTTGCAGCATTTCGGTGTATCGTATCTCCGTTGCGTGGTCTCGGCGCGTATCTTAATCGCTAGTTTGGACTCAAGATGATATCCGTTAATAATAGAATTGGACCGTATCTGATACGGCCCGATTCGTACTAACCGCGTATCTTGAGCGGCTTGAAAACTTCTGACAGAAAGACCAGCCTCTAGTCTGACAAGCCTCCACCAATTCGGACTTAGCCTCGTGGTGGAGTATGGCCTACACCTTCCTCAGAGAATGAACCGTGCCCCTCGGTGGGGACTAAGCTAGTGTATCATAAGCTTAAGGCTTTATTTTTACAGTTGCGCGCGTGATATTCGTGACCGGCCACAGTTTTGGTCCGACGCTTCCACATGCAAATTTTCTCATATGCCGGTGTGCGTTTGTGCTGTGGGTTATTTGTGTGTTACGTTTTAGCTTTACTTGTTGTTCTACTGACTCTTTTATAGGATTTCCGCGGCTTACGTGGGGTTGCCGCGAATGTTCGTCGAACTTTTCACGGATTTTTATTTTGGTGCAGTTTGTAGTGGTGGATGGTTATTTAAATAATAAATAAATGAAAAGTTTATTTCATCAAAGTCTCATCTCATCATCAATCCATTACGTCTCCACCGAGGAGCACGGGTCTCTTCCCTGAGGAAGATATAGACCATACTCCACAACGGGGGCCTAGTCCGGATTGGTAGAGGCTTGAAAAACTAGAGCCGGTCTTACTGTCAGAAGTTTTCAAGCCGCCCTAAGCCCTCTTACTTGGCTTAGTGACTGCCGTCTATCGACGGCAGCCGGCACCAACTGCTTACCGTACCTTGTGAAGCACGGAACCGCTCGTAAATATACCACTAGCGTTAGTTATAGACGGTAACCCATCCATCCACTGAACGCACCCCCTGTTGCTTAACCTTCGTAAAGGCTTAAGATCACTCAGGCAGCCGGGGCTACGAACGATGCTGTTTCATTATGATCTTAAAAATTAACAATGGGAAACCATTATTATAGGGCTACCGCTTATCATTTAAATTCATGTGATGTAATTTATGTATGGCCGGTAATCTAAGGCAAAATACATCAGTTGCTACCTACACGATAAAGATTCCACGAAGCGAAGCTCATTAAATACTGGAAACGTGAAAACCACTCATCAAAGTGAAATATGTAAGATGGGTACGAATATAGTCGTCGCTTTTACATTGATATGGCAACCGAAGGTGACATTGATAAACGACTTTCTTACGTTTTTTCGCGTGTAAAGGTGTATTGTTTATTTTACGTGGCTTATAGAACTAAAAAAATATACCATTGTAACAAAAACAGAATAAACACATGCATGTGTAGGCAGAGACCAGGGTGTACAATTTGCCATGATCCAGACCAGTCTGGCTGGTGAAACCGACCGTCCGATCAAGAGAAATGAGCAAGCTGTAGTCAGTAGTAGTAGTGTAGTAGTAGCGCTGTCAGTCAACGCTGTAATGCCTCTATGCAGTATTTGCAGCACGTGCTGAGCCTGCATCGTTCTCATCATCATCATCATCGTCATCATCATCATCCACTACACTACGCTACACATCCACACACACACCTTAAACCCATCACCACTCTCACACAAATTTAATACTGAACTCGCAATATGTTTTACTAGCTGTGCCCCGCGGTGTTACCCGCGGTTCATCGATTTTTCCGTAGGAATAAGATATTTCCCCGCGGTAAAACGTAGCCTATGTTTTAATCCAGGGTATCGGCTAACTCCATACCAAATTTTATTAAAATCCGTCCAGCCGTTTCAGCGCTAAAGACTGACAAACATATAAACACACACATAAACTTTCACGTTTATAATATTAGTGTGATTTTTTTTATTTTGTAATTTGCTCAACATTTTATACCACTGTCTGTTGTTGTTTATATTAGTGCCTGTGTAAGGACACGAAACTGCATTAATCGCCAAATTTTAACATTGTTAGTCCATCACAACCAGGTCCTCACTATACAGATTACCGTCTAGTGTAGGCACCAACGGTGAACTTCTGATTGTCAATATTAACTATTTTCTATATGTACCAATACTTTAGCTAATCATACTTTTATGTAAAGGGAAAAATGTATAATTTGTTAGTAAGTGGTTTAAATATTATTTTTTTATCTTTATCTTATCATCAGCCTACCACGGCCCACTGCTGGGTATAGGCCTTTTCTCCCAAATACCATTTCACACGGTCTCTCGCCATTCGCATTCACGGACCTTCCACTGACTCAACGACATCGTCCGACCTAAATTGTCATTTCTACGATTTAGACTTGCAAAAGTTAATACTTCCTTTATGGGGCACTGTATAAGGTTCTACAACAAGATACCCCAAGATACATTAGAGTTACCTCCAACGTGATTTAAGAATTGTGTTAAGCACACTCTTTACAAAAAAGCTTATTATAAAATCAACGATTATTAAGAAGACAAGGACGTCTGGCATTAAATAGTAGTTTAATATTAAATTTAATCAAAGTATAAATGTGTCTAGTGTTCAACACATCCAAGATATTATTTTGTAAGTTTGAAAGTTTGTAATTTAGGCTAAAACTGTTTTGAAAAGAATAGATGTGGAGCTTCTTTGTTAGTTTTTTCTCCATGTAATCTATTAATTGTGAAACTAACAACTTTGACTTTCATAAAGTAAATACTTTGTTTAGACTCATCATCATCATCATCAACCCATCATGTCCCCACCGAGGGGCACAGGTCTCTTCCCTTGGAAGGTATAGGCCATACTCCACCACGGGGGCCAAGTCCGGATTGGTGGAGGTTTGTAAGACTAGTGGCTGGTCTTACTGTCACAAGTTTTCAAGCCGCCCTAAGGCCTCTGACTTGGCTTAACGACTGCCATCTATCGACGGCAGCCGGCACCAACTGCTTAACGTGCCTTGCGAAGCACGGAACCGCGCGGAAAAATGCCACTAGCGTTAGTCATAGACGGTGACCCATCCATAGACTGAACGCGCCGTATGTTGTTTAACCTTAGTGATCATTGTTTGGACTATGAATAAAATATTTGAATTGAATTGAATACAATCATCTTGGAAAATTTCAACTATTTAGACTTCGCGGTTCATACAGACGTGGACGGACGGACGAACAGACAGCGGCCTCTTTGGTACGGAACCCCAAAAAAACTTAACGCATTATTCCTTCGTGTTCGCCTCATTAACAATGAAATTCATATCAATCAATCAGCTTCTGGTTTCATTCCCCATCTCTTTTTGTTTCGGCGATGATTTATGAGAAGTAATTTGATATGACAAATCTGCCCCAGTTCTGTTTTTCTTTGTAGCTTTGTTTATTTTAATGTTTCCACACTTAACATACAAAGAAACATATTTTGTGGGGCAAGACCAGTCGCTAACGGGATAGGAAAAGCGCCGTGAGAAAACCTGATTACTTGAGATGTCTAAATAGGTCAGCGAGGTAATTCAACGACTAGAAATCATTCAACATTTATTTGACCCCTGCTTCTCGTATAATTATCTAATACTTATGTTAATCTACGTATTACACAGCTGTCAGTAGGCGAAAGTGCATACAACATTTTGGGGGTTGGGGTACTGGGGGTTATTTTATTTCACTCCAAAATCGGGGTGTTCAATATGGCTGACTTAAGAACATCTTACAGGTCATCAACTAGCGTTTTTGACCACAAAGATATTATACAAGTTGTACGAAATATACAGAAGTGTAAGTAGAGAGGATGTAAGAATAAAAATGGACAATACAAATATATCGAGCTAATATCGATGGAAAGGTTAAAAAGGGTGAAGGATGGCCAGACTATAGAGCGATCAAGATTATGACCAGGTGGACGCCACATGAACAAATATCAACAGGCAGACACAGATGCAAATAGAGTTGAAGAGAACCTCAGAAAGATTTGCAAATATACGAATTGAAAGAGAGAGTAGAAGGTCCGATACACGTGGAAAAAGATTGTGGGGGAGTATAGAAGAGGTATTAGCAAGGGCAAGATAAACATATCCAAAAACTGCGTGAGTGCATGCAGCGACTTATGTATATTTTTGAAGCGAAAGTTATCTGTCAGCATCGTGGCAAACGGTAGACTCTGCATAACCCTCCGAGATACAGGTGTGAGTTTATGTTATGTTAATGTAAGTTCTGATTTTCTTCCCGAGGCACGCGAGTGAATAATACTCGTACCTATCAAGAATCAACCAAAAAGCGAAACAGCGTTAGGAAACAATCGGGAAAGCGAGCCTTGGCAGCTATTGTCAGGGGATGTCAAAGTCGCGTCTCGCACGGTACACCTAGACAGAGTAGCTCTCTTTATTTTGAGGAACTACATATTGATATAATTTGAAAAAAAAACTAAAATTCAAGTGACGTCTGGTTATTGAGTCCATACCCTCTGTTTTGTAAGTGAAACGCACATCAGATTTCGATGCTAAGAGATTTTTATTCTTTGGAGCTAGATTATATCGTCTGATGAAAATACTCAAGTCGTCGCTAAGCAAACAACGCCACTCCAGTTAACAAAGATCCACATAAAATACGGTTTTATTATTGTGTATGTCATTTGGTGCAGATTGTAAGCACGAACTACCGTATGATTCAATGATCATCCAAAAAAATTCAAGCATTACACTAACCAGCGGTCGTTACTCAGGAAACCGCGCAAATATAATTGAAAAGTTTTTGCTTAGATATTTTTTGTGGAATATCGCAGAATACATACATAAATGAGCTAACGTCTGTATTCCATAGGGGCAGGCAAAAACCAGGGACTGCCACGACATCCATTAGTCGTTGGATGCATGCACGTCAGTTTCTGGTGCTTTTTATCTTGCCCTTTGCTAATACTAATACCCTCTATTTCATTGAAACATGTCCACGGGGGGCGTCCCTTACCGGCCCTTCCAGTCACATTCGCTCGATTATTTGCTTCGCCAGTCTTACTTCCTTCATCCTCTCCACATGTCGAAACCAACGCAACATCCCTTTCTCATCGAGAAAAATTACTTGAGCGGTGTTGTTTACAAACCGACGAAGTGTCAATTGGACCTTAATATTGTAGAGAATATAATGTTTCTCTATGCTGTGTCACGTGACATAATGGAAGAGTGAATTTCGCAAAAATACCTCGTGAATATTGGCTTTGACACTGTAGGAAAACGTACTGCCGGTGCTTCCATTGTTGCAGGCTATGACCTAATTTATAGACTACACTTTTGAGATACTCTTCAAAGGAATTTTCTTCATTTTAAGCAATTATAAGCATGTAATGTATATCTTGCTGGAGATTATTAGTACCCTTTGCTACCCAGTTACCGTGGCCGCTACCGTAGCCAGGAATAGCGGAGATGCCGGGGACTGGGGACCCGGCTTTTTTGTTTAATGCCATAAGGGTATTAGCCATACTCGCCACGCCACTCGGCAAGCGCAGCGTAGGACGACCAGCCACAAGATGGACAGACGATCTCATCCAAGTGGCAGGAAGACGCTGGATCCAAGCCGTTTTACAAATCCATGGAGAAGGCTATGTCCAGCAGTGGACTTCTTGTGGCTGAATGATGATGATGATGAAACATGTATATCTGTGTATAAATAACAATATTAAAATATTTAATACCAATATTCTGTGTTTTGTTTTTCCTCGTGTATAATAAAGAATATTCTTATCTTGTCTTAATTATTTTGTTTTCGAAGTATGTAGCAATAAGGAAAATATTGTGAGGAAACTTGAATGTCGAAGATGTTCACCTCAGCGCTTGAAATTGCCAACCACAGTGGGCACGCGTGATAGTCAAAATACTTTCATTTTTTATAATGTATTTCAGTACAATACGGTATTTGACACTATCAATAAATTATTTGCGATGCTGGATTAAAACAAAAAAATACAAAATGATTCGGAAAATGTATTACTTTTAATCATTTACTAGTTATTACAATTTTTAAATAGATGAAACATAAAAAGAGTGCTCTGAAATGTGACGTCACAAGCAAGTATTTTCATACAAAATTTCGTTTTAAAAGTAATTCATTTGACATCCTGTCAAATACCCAATTACCTATACCCCGAGCGGTTTCGTGCTACGCAAGGCACGTTAAGCAGTTGGTGCCGCATGCCGGCTACCGTCGATAGATGACAGTCGTTAAGCCAAGCAAGAGGCCTTAGGGCGCCTTGAAAACTTCTGAAGTAAGACCAACCACTAGTCTTAAAAGCCTCCAACAATCCGGACTAGGCCCCCAGGTATAGGTGGAGTATGGCCTATACCTTCCTCAGGGAAGAGACCCGTGCCCCTCAATGGGGAGATAATGGGTTGATTATGATGATGATGAAGTGTTTCCAGAATAAAGTTAATAAATTATACCTAATAACCAATAGCAAAATGTTTCTTTTATTACTTTGGTTTTTGTTCTCTCTTTTCAAGCCGGGGACAATGTTACGACAGCACTCGAAGTTGCAAACACGACAGGCAATAACCCAAGTTGGCAAAGCTAATAACTCTGACAGGTAGTTGGTACTTATCCAGTGCTGCGTCCTGAAACTTATAAATAGGTCTTCGGCCGAGAGGCGAGCTTTACGTTTGTTTGCGTAAGTTTTATAGCTGTCCAGCGAGTACAGTCTATTAGCTTTTAAAATATACCTCGGCCACTATCGGATAGAATATGATATATTCGTGTAATAGAAATATCGGTACTAATATGACACTTAATTTCACTTATACAGAGCAGGAAGTAGTATACTCGTGTGCTTTCGGCGAATACCGAAGCCTACTCTAGAGCCCGAGGCATATTCTAAAAGCTAACAGACTGTACAGTACACGTTTGTGAAGCTCGATGTATTTGTTGTGTTAAGATGCCACCACTAATATATCTTGAGTGGTGGTCTATTTGTGACAACTTGCAACAGGAAGTGACCGAATGACATCCGAATGACAAACCACTTACTCAGGAACTCTTTCATCATTCACTCATTCTATCTGCTTGAAGAAGGGACAACGTTTGCTCATAAAACCGGCCTTTATAAAAATGGAAAAAATCACGTTTTTTGTTTGGGAGCCCCCTTAAATATTTTTTTATTTATTAACTAATTATTCTATAAATATTTCAAGCGTGTACCTGTTGCCTTTATCAAAATCGAGCAAAAACATAGTTTGTTGTATGGGATTCCCCTAAAATATTTATTTTATAATATTTTTTAGTATGTTATAGCGGCAACAGAAATACATCAACTGCGAAAATTTTAATGAATTTAAATCTTTTTCTGATATTGCTGATTTTATAAAATGTTTTTTAAATATAATGTTATTTTATTTTTTTATTTAATGTTAGTTAGTTTCTTATAGTTTATTATATTACTTAATTAAATATAATGTTTTGTACGTTACTATGTATAATGGTCTGAAATAAATAAATAATATTAATTCATCCTAAATTTTATTATTTACCGGAGAGCTCGTAGGTGTGAATCTTTGTCCGACATACCTAGGAGCTGAAGTCTCAGCAAAATAACTATAGCTAGTAGTACTAGTAAGTAGTAACTTAGATTCAGCGGAATGGCGGATGCTCTGAAGGATTGTTACGAACTAACATCCCAATTTAATGGAATATTTAGTAGTTATCTAAGCCCGTCGTAGGTGTTCGGGGTTCGCTGGGTGCGTTGTCTCCATTGGCAAAAACGTCATAAGTTATTGCAAGTCCTGTGGGCTCATTATGTAATTTTCGCAACGGATATTCATACGTCTTAAAAAGTCATGTATACCACTACTGTATAGCACTATCTTCTTTTAAGACCCTATGTTAGAGCGAGACAGTACTCTGTACGACGGCGGTTTTTGTGTTGACGTGATTTTTTAAGACGTATGAATATCCGTTGCGAAAATTACTTGAAAATAACAATTGAAAACCGTTTTTATTTTCAAAGTCAGGACGAAAGTGGTTAAGAAGAAAAAAAGGTTTTATTTATAAAAACACGATTGCTCCAAAACACTCCTCCGATGCGGCTTAAATAATCTGTCCCTTTTTCCAGACTATTAAAATTTTCTCTAAGGATTGATTTGTGAGTCATTTATAAATGACTCACAAATCGAAAAGCGGTGGTGGCGTAGTGGGGTTGACCCTTGCTTCTCGATCATGAGGGTCTGGGTTCGAACCACGCATGTACCAATGACTTTTAGTTACGTACATTTGTTTGTACAGCAACACCATTCGCTGATAAATTGTGCCCGGATAACGGCGACAGGCTTGCCACTTGTCACGTTTGGGACCTAATAAACTCGGCAAAACGTGGGTCCAGTTCTAGCGACTGGTGCCTCTGCCTACCCCTTCGGGGATAACGGGCGTGAGTTTATTTATTTTTTTATTTATTTTTTTATTTTTATAAATGAGACTAAAACTCCCTAACCACCGGTTTCTCGAACGTTAACAGTTTAATAATCTATTGCTAACAGCTGTCAGTTGTCAAAAGTGCATACAAAAAACAAAAACAACTGACAGCTGTTAATAGTAGATCAACAGACCGTTAGCCTTTGAGAAACCGGGGTTTTACACCCCATTTCACCTTACCCAGCGATTCGGGCCACTTTCGAATGAGCTATTGGTAGCCCGATTATTTTTTTATTTTTTTATTTGACACTTATCGCCTAGACGTTCTTAAATTCAAAACTCGTAAAAACTTTGTATAAATTATTATAGTAGAAATAGAAATAGAAATAGAATAAATGATAAATAAAAGAAAAAAAATATTGGAGCGTCCTTTTGACTATTTTTTATTTTTACCACCGAAAAAAAAACGTTTAATGCCATATAAAATTATGGCAATGACATGTACCTATTGAACAAACATAGACAATGCCTGCCTCGTGGGGGATAATAGAAAAAAAAATGGCTGCTCATTAACAGCCATTTCTCATACATAGAAAAGAGGTTCAACGTGGCTCCGCTCTCATTTCTTCATCCACCGACCTTTTTTATTTTTTAACTTCAAAGAGGTATTACAAAGGATTGTTATTTCATAATAGGTATGTTTGACGACCTCTGTGGCGCAGCGGTTAGCGCATCTGACTACCATGCGAGAGGTCCCGGTTTCGAATCCCGGCTGGGAACAAAAAGAAAAGAAACCCAGGTCTTGGATGTTTACATGTTTGTGACGTCGCTGTCTCTGGTTCCCACGACACAGGGTATCCTAGTGTGGGGCCAGAAGCAATATATGTAAATGTTATAATGTTATTAAATAACTATTTACACAATGCTGCGATATAAAACTAAACAATACAAACTAGGAATTCAAGTGGAATCAGTGCCGTATGTTCAGTTCAAGCCTCATCGCACAATGTTTTTCGAATTGACGTATCATTTTCAAGTCCCAGTTAGGACCTCTCGGATGAAATATCGCCTCGCGATTGATCGGGAACCTGGTTCAAGCTCAAAGATATTTGTTTACGTATCTACTATTCAACTTCTAGGCTTATTGGGAGGCTTGATAGATAACTTCTAGTTGTTTGCACTGTGATAAATTGGAAAGCTTTGGAAAGGATTACAGGCGAGTGAAGCAATAAATAGGTGTTGGTGAGGACTTTGTACGTGGATCAAGTAGAAGACGGTAATTTAGGCTAAAACTGTTTTGAAAAGAATAAATGTGGAGTGTTTTTGTTAGTTTCTTCTCCATGTAATCTATTAATTGTGAAACTACCAACATTGACGACATTCACGTTCATAAAGTAAATGTTCTATTTGGATTATGAATAAAAATATTTGAATTGAATTGACGCTTATAGTAAACTTCTACAAACCTGAAAGCTCTCTCCATTTCTCTTCTGGACTCTTTCTATCTCTTTTCCTCTCTATAAATTCCAGCCACTCATGAACATAAGATAAGATAAGAATATTCTTTATTGCACACAAGAAACAAGAGACATATACAAGTTACGTTAAAAAAAATACAATCATCATCATCATCATCAACCCATCATATCCCCACCGAGGGGCACGGGTCTCTTCCCTGAGGAAGGTATAAGGTAGAAAAAATACAGAAAAGAAGGTAAAAAAATACAATAGGCGATCTTATTGCTAACAGCAATTTCTTCCAGGCAATCTGGTACAAGAAAATTTTATCTTTTATTTTTTTGCAATATAGTATACGATGTAGTGGTGTTTACCCCACGACAAAAGCAAAAGAGGCTTGTTTATGTATGTAGGAATGTATGTATGTATGAGGGTGATAGCCTAGTGGGTAGAACAATGAACTTGGAAGTGGGAGACCTAGGTTGGATTCCCAATGCGTGTCTTAGAGCCTTATCACACCAGCGAATTGCGTTTTCAATGCGGAGCGGTCGCACAACGAATACGTTACGGGCTAGAAGATCGCCAAGTAGAGCAACGCAGACGCGATTTTGTACTGTTGTGTACAGACGCCCCAACCCGTCCGCCCCTCCTCTCTTTGTCGCAATATGGGAACAACAACAACAACTCATAAAATGTAGGCCTTGACATTCGCAGGTAAGAACGAAATTGTTTTGGATCATTTTTTATTCGTTTCCTAAACAACACAAAGTAGTCGCCCTCTTCCATTCGATTAACTGATAATGGATCTTCCCAAATTCGTCGATGCTTTCGTTGTCGTCTCCAGCGTCTTCGAAGTAACAGAGCAACAGCAGTGTTTCCTCGTTGGAATCCATTTTGTTACTGAATGTACAAACAAGCGACCACACGCCACCACGCGTCCGCAACGTCTTCGCTGTGCAGCCGCAGCGTGTTCGTGACGCATTCGTTGCGCGTCCGCTCCGTTCCGGATCCGCTCGCAATTCGCTAGTGTGATAAGGCTCTGTCGACAGGAAAGCTAGTGAGCTAAAAAGTACCTCAGAGTTTGAAATCGCCAATTCGCAATGGGCACGCGTGGTTATTAAAAAGCCCCGTGCCCTGTAGTGGGACGTACATAGGCTGCTTACAATTTATGTATGTATGAATTCTTATGTATAGTTCTTTGTGATACCATATACAGCTTTGTTCAACTTCAATTCTGTTTTATGGATTCAGTGCACTGATTGTCCAGTACAACTTCGCCAATATCACGTATTAGACAAGACTATAGCCAATTACAAGCGAACAAGGCTCGGTCAGAATTTTGAGTCAATCAGAACTGTTTGTCTTTTTTTTTCCTTTATTATTTTTATAAAATTTTGAAAAAACTAAAATTTGATATCATTGTCTGAAAGAAATTTACCTATAATATAAACAAGAGGGGTATTTGCCTGGGAGAGCATAAGTTTAACATTAGTAGGTCGGATAATGTTAACAGGCAAGACATCCATAAGATACAGCTTTGTTTCTTCCCACGAAAACAACTTCTTTATTTAACCAACACGTAACGCGAGCCAGCCGTTTACCTGTCACTGTCATCCGTCACAGAAAAGAGGGGAAGGATGGGGATTGTGTGATATGCGGAATTCATAAGCTATGAACTTGTACAAAAGTTGATGAGCAACGAAATAACATGGAAATGGAATAGGTATTAACATTTCAATTGCCTGGTTATGTTACCTTAGCACCGGGCATTTTAGTTTAAAAGAATTGTGTGGTGCGGAAGTTATAAACATGTACACAAATATTTTACATACAAGCACATTGCTTGTGGCCCCGCACTAGGATACCCTGTGTCGTGGGAACCAGAAACAGCGACATCACAAACATGTAAACATCCAAGTAAAAATCATCGTTAGTTCGACAACTTGAAAGCTTCGAAACACAGAAATAAGGTACTAAATCTTACAATTGCCTGGTTATACTCGTAGCCCCAGCCGCCTGGGTGATCTTAAACGATCACGCAGGTTATGCAACATAGGGCGCGATCAGTGCATGGATGGGTGACCGTTCTACGACTAACACTAGTGGCATTTATCCGAGCAGTTCCGTGCTTCGCAAGGTACGTTAATCAGTTGTTGCCAGATGTCGTCGATAGACAGTCGTTAAGCCAAGTCAGAGGCCTTAGGGCGGCTTGGAAACTTCTGACAGTAAGACCAGCCACTAGTCTTACAAGCCTCCACCAATCCGGACTTGGCCCCCGTGGTGGAGTATAGTCTATATCTTCCTCAGGGAAGAGACCCGTGTCCCTCGGTGGGGACATGATTGGTTGATGATGATGATGACTCGTAGTTACCATAGCACAAGGCATTCTAGCTAAACCAGTACAAGACTTTTGTGGCGCGGAAGTTAAAAGTTATGAACCTCGGAAGTTGACAACCGTCAAGCTGATTTACCAACGAAACAAAACGGGAATTATACAGGCACCAACACTTACAATGCTGCAATGCCTTCAATCCACAAAGGAGTCGCGGTTGTCGCGTGCTTTGCAAGTTGCGACAAAATAATAATTCTCTAGTAAAATGGGCGGTGGACGCATTAAGCCAATTGACGTTTGGACCCTATTGTCTGTTGTATATTTCATTATTTGCACTCTAGGTATTATATCTGACAATATTGTCAATAAAAAATATCGGTTGATGATGATATTGTCAATAAAGACAATATCATCATCAACCTATTATGTCTCCATCGAGGGGGACACGGGTCTCTTCCCTGAGGAAGTTATAGGGTTTACTAATGTATTGCCAAAAATCGTTTCCCAAAGTATTACTTCCCAAACTATTTTCCGCAAATTATCACTTGGCAAAAAAACATTTCTCAAAACAACTTAAAGCAAATAAACAGTTAGCAAAAGTTATTATGGCAAGTTATTGTTTACCAAATAAATACTTGGTCAAAATTCATTTTACCAAAGAGGCAACAAGAGGCAAGGTAAGAGCGCATCAAAGTCGAGTCTGTTTTCGATCTTACATAGAGAACCTAACGCTCCGACGCGCTCCGCTTCGCTACGCGCGTCGTCGCACCTATATTTCTGTTGTCACGTATTCTTTACATCGCCGACCCCCCGTTCCATTATTTGAAAATAACACTTGCCAAAATAAAACGTTAGCATAATAAACGTTTGTCTTAATAAAACTTGACGCAGTAAAATTATGCGAAATGATAATTTGACCAAATGAATAAAATGCGAAATGAAAAGTTGCTAAAGTTTCATTTGGGAAATGAAACTGATGCCATAAGTTTATTGGGAAGTAAAATTTGGCGAAAAATGCTTTGGCTAAACGGCGGTATCCCAGTTATAGGCCATACCCCACCACGGGGGCCAAGTCCGGATTGGTGGAGGCTTGTAAGACTAGTGGCTGGTCTTACTATCAGAAGTTTTCAAGCCGCCCGCCCTAAGGCCTCTTAAAAAAATATATAATATGCTTAGGATAAAACTTTATTAAAATGAGGTACAATAGACAGTTACTGGGCCTTCGCATTGCGTTGCATAGTCACTCGTAATGTGACCGAATACAGTATTTGTAGGTGTGGGTCCGCTGTTGTCTGTACCTTAACTAGCGTACCTTAGCTTGCGTTTACAAGCATTACCTATGTATGTAAATTAAAAACCTGAGATTTTACATAAAAAAGGTATTTTGCTTCAATAAATTAATATAATTAATAGGATGGTTTGTATTTTAAAATAAAAGTAATAGTAAAGTTTCACTTCCGGTTTCATGTATTTTTGCACAAACTGTTCAATGTTATTTTTTGTTCGTTTGCTCTGTTTTGAATATTATTATTTGTAAATTTTTTCTCTGTTTGTTTGTTCTATTTGTTTAAATTATAAAATAATAATGTTTTTGTTTTTTGTAATTTTTATGTATTTGTTGTTTTGTTATGTTTTGAGTATTGTGCCGTTGAATAAATTATTTCTCTCTCTCTCTCTCTCTTAACATAAATTTTATAGTTACTTAGTACCAGTTTTATAGCTACTACTTTTTAAAAATGTTACAAATGTGCAATTAATTCGCCAACAAACTGCTGTGACTTGTTTTTGGTAACCTATGGTAACCAGGCAAGGACATTACAAACATGGAAAAACACCCCGACTGAGGCAGTTTGTACAAATGCCGCCGGTCCCCACTGGAAACCGAAACTACGACGTTTGTCTTAACATAACATTTACATACAGCCACATATGTTGCTTCTGGCCACAAACTAGGATACCCTGTGTCGTGGGAACAAGAAACAGCGACAACAAAAACAAGTAAACACCCAAGACCTGGATTTCTTTTTTTTTTTGTCCCCAGCCGGGATTCGAACCCGGGACCTCGCGCATGGTAGGCATAGTAGGTAAGCGCCTTTACGGCTAGACCAACGATGGAGTCAATGAGATTAAAGTTGCAGGTAAAAAGCTCGGTGTTCCAAGCGGCCACCAGCCGCAGAATGCGACCATTGAAAGGCAGTCGCAATTTTCGCTTTGTGACCAACTTTTCGTCCGTCAGAGCCCGCATATTGTTACCGCGTAATTCTCTATTGTCAACTTTTTAACGAACACGGCTTTAAAGCGATGAAAAGGGTGGGGTTTTCAGCGCTTTGTCCCCATTGTAGCACTCGTTTTTTAATAGCGCCGGCGTCTATAAAAAGCGACTAACTGATACTTCACAGTGCAGTACTTGAATGTTTTAATGAATTGAGCAACGGAGCAATGTTAAGTAATTGTAAAAGTCGTCTCAACCGGTTGATTGTGATAAAATAACCTTATTTTATCAAGCCATTTTGTCCCCACCAAGGGGCACGGGTCTCTTCCCTCAGAAAGGTATAGGCCATACTACACCACGGGGGCCAAGTCCAGACTAGAGGCTGGTCTTACTGTCAGAAGCTTTCAAGCCGCGCTAAGGCCTCTGACTTGGCTTAACGACTGCCATCTATAGACGGCAGGTCCGGTCGGTAACATTTCTTACAGTAAAAGTTCCTGAAAACAATTAAACCGAACGTGGTAAAGCTTTACACGATATTCCAATCAATTCAACTATTCTACACTACACTAGTTACAGTGTTTGAAAAAACATAGCGATATTTTCCAGCGAGCGGATTCAAGTCTTTGATGCGAGTCTAATCGCTACTATAAATTTCTTCGCATAGCCTACACAAGTTCTGGTGAACCTCCGTTGGATGGCAATTGTTCGATTGTCTGAAAATCCAGAAACAACCTTTAGTAACTGGAGTACCGTCGATACAACTAATGGGTGATTTAGAATGAGTTTTAGCCATTATACAAGTATATTGTACCAATGAAAAAAGGGAATTATATATATATTATGTTATCAAATGTTAATTTCCATTCCGTTGTAAATTTTAATTATGATTAATAATTATTAATCCACATGCATGTAACATCATTCATTTGGCAATACACAATTTTTACTTTACTTTACTTTCCTTACACCGCGGTGTCCTTGGTAAGTTTTGTTAGTAAAATACGTATGTAATCCATATTTTATTTATATTTAAGCAATTAAGCATAAAACTTTATCACTTTATTTAATAACCACGCAAACGAAACAAAATCAATAAAATAAATTAAATCTGAATTAATTTATTGCATAAGGCAATCAGACAAAAATTAAGCAAAATTATAACCCTACTTTCCTCATATAATCATATAGTATAGAGGATGCAACTGAGATTATGACACATTAGAGAATTTGAATCCAAGTAGTCTACAATGCGCTACTGGATACTACTAGCACTTAATTGGAAGCAAACGTCGACACTGCTCTCTTACTAATTAGGTAGGTGCTTCACTGCCGGTGTATTCCCTTTTTACCTAACCACTTTATCCCGTATAGTATAAGCATCCACAAAATTTTGACTCCCTCGTTGGTTTAGTCATTAAGACGTTTCCCTACTGTTGGGGAGTGGACTGTATTTCTAAATAAAAGTGGTGAAATTGGTAAAATAAGATTAGAATACGACAACAGAATGGGTGGTGATGAAGTGACAATCAAAATATTACAATGATGAGTGATATGAGACAAAAAACAAAAGCCAAAAATATAAAAACACAAAAATATGGTCACTCTGGGTGTTATTCCAAGTTTGTAAAGTCCTGGCCTGGTTGTCATAGCACAGGGTATTCTAGTTTGAGACCAGGTCAAGTATGTGTTGTGTTGTGTGGACGGTATACTAGTTATACAGGGTGTTGATTACTGCAGCAACTGCAGCGATACTGAAGCAAAAAAAAAAAAATATATTTTTTTTGTGAAAATCACCTAAAAATCACAAATTTATAGGGCTTAGCTTCTATCGTTTGCACTTGACGGGTCCGGCGGGGGTTACGCGGGGCAAGGCTGGAGAGTGCGCCCGCGCGCTTGCCTCCGGCCCCGCAAAACCGGGGATTTTAGGTGATTTTCACTAAAAAAAAAAATTTATATATTTTTTTTTGCTTCAGTATCATGTAAATATCCAACCCTGAGTCGGAGTAAACTGTACAAATCAACACCTTGTATTTATTTCTTTCGTGAAAACTCCCAAAATTAGGAATAATCTTTAATTTCACATTTGCACTATAAAGTCAATGAATGTTCATTATCATTATTGAAATCCTTTTTTCCCTGCAACAAAAAAACCTAAAACAAAAAGTTTTACAAATAGTGGAGCTTATTGCTATACTTAGCACTATCTACTCACTAAACTAACTTGTTTCTTGTCCAATGATGTATAGTCAAAATGCAAAATCTTGCATAGTATAAGCTGGTAGTCCCAGAAAGGTAAAATGAAACGAGGGGGTAACTAATATAAACAATTATTACTAATAGAGCAACTCCATAAAGACTATCGAAAAAGTATGGTTAGAAAAATTGATAATAAATTCTTTATTGTATGTACCTACATTGTTCACAAGGAATTACACATGAGATTTGACAATTATAATAGTTCTATGATTATTTCGTTTTCATCATTTGTACCTACGCCTCATTAGGCAGAGCATGTACAGAACTAATATCTTTTTAACCATCCTATTCATGAACTCATGCTTCACAAATAAGTATCTTTTGTCTTTTTTCTTTGTCTTTGTCTTCTATGATATGTCACGCACGCGCTTTAGCAACTATTAACATTTAGTCAAGAAGCTGGTAGCCTACTGAAGGGATCCCAGCATTTAATTTTTAAAGATGATAGCCCAATGAAAAGCATTCATCTCTCAGCGAGAACTAATTTCAATCAAATGCGCGCTATTGTCTAAATTGGGGATATGAAATCGGGACACAATGGGATTACATCCACTTAGAAATCAATGCGCCAAATTAGCAGCGAAGTCTCCTCAAGTCGAGCCACAAATACCCTGTAATTTGATAAGCTCCGTTAAGCTAATCTGCCCCTATCGATCAAGCCATCTCCATCTTCTGGCGGGTCATCAAACAAGAGAAAGCCATCACTTCCTTATTTCTGTGGCGCTTGAGTTACCGATATCGAGTTATTGATGCTTTTAAGACACGCATGCCTAAACTCACATCTGTAACTCAGAGGGGTAGGTAGACACTGAGGTTTGCCACTGTCAATATCAATATTCATTTAAAGTTAATTAAGTATTTGAGTAAAGTGTATAAACCATCTCATTACGCATAGGGCCAAGTAAATATATTGTTTTAATTTTATTTACAACATTGACACCTTATTTGAAGACTTAAATGTACCGCTAACCGCAGTTTGAACCCTACTGAAAATCAGCGTTGCAACTGATCACTCTGTGGTAACATTATGCTGGGGGGGCCCATTTTAGGGACTCATAACTTCACACTTCCGACACTTTTTTTAATTAGTAATATTTGTAATATTATTAAGATTGTGTTTCTGTGACATTACTAATAAAAATCTTTCTTTCTGTCTTTCTTTTTGTCTGCTCGTACATTTATTATAATATTACATATTGTTGTGTTTTATGTCATTAATTTGTTTTTATCATGAATTTGTCAACTGTTGTATCTTGCTGTGTGATATTATGGTTTTGAGTATTGAGTCGTCAAAGAAATATATATTTTTTCTTTAATACGCATTAATCGCTGCGAGTTTTTTATTGTCGCCTACTTTTTATCTAACCTTTCGATAATATCATTTTCTTGGTTGGCTTTCACACGCCTAGGGCTATTATACCCACATACGCCGGGTGATTTCCTTTCTTCACTCTTTCCTCTCCATAGTCAGATAAATAGAAAAAACATGGAACTGAAAAACTCAGTACCTACCAATTTTTTAAACTTTATTTAGGAGTACCTAAATATACCAAGAAAAAATATTTACGTACATTGCTAAATGTACTTTTACTATCTATGGTGTGCAAATAAGAGTAATAATCTAATTTAATCTAATCTGATCTACGAAACATGTTTGGTGAAACCTCACGCGTTAACGCACGTTCTTTTAATTTTTGCTATGAATGAAACACATCTGTAAACCTATAAAACTGCAGGTCCGAAGTAAAAAATAGCATTCCAAGCTACACTTTGATCGGGGAACATCTTTACTTTGTTTTCCTTTTTATTGATTTGTTCTTTTGATATTGTCATTTTTTAAATTTATTTTTTTGTATTAATGTCTGTTAGTGTCTACTGTCTAGTGTGTATATTATTGTGACTTGATTCTAATTAGCAGTTTATTAGTAAACAGTGAATTACAGTGGCAAGTCTTTTATTTTAAACTGAAAAGTAACGGCACTGTTACGGTGGCCAACAAATGGTCCTATTCCCAATGGATCACAATGACCTTACCCCGATCAATTCGTTAGGGGATCCCAAATAAATAATGGTGGCATTTGAGATCACCAGCGAAGACAAATAGGCCCTACTATACAAAGATCGCACGGGCAGCGCTTCGACTTAACACTGTCGATAAATCTGAAGCGCTTGAGCGCTGTAACATCGAAGAGAGGTTTTTTTCATTTAGCCTACAAACATAGACGACCTCTGTAGCGTTGTGGCTAGCGCATCTAACTACCATGTGAGAGATCCCTGGTTCGAATCCCGGCTGGGGAAAAAAAAAAACATCCCAGATCTTGGATGTTTACATGTTTGTGACGTCGCTGTTTCTGGTTACCACGACACAGGGTATCCTAGTGTGGGGCCAGAAGCCATGTATGTGCCTGTATGTAAATGTTATGTTATGTTATAATTAATTAATTTAATGATGATCATAATGATGATAATAATTCAATGATATCGGCAAATGCCGATAAATAATCTACCTAAATATATTAATAATCGACTTAACTTAAATTAAATTATTAACCAAGAATTTATGTATACGAGGGCTGCTACTTATGTATGCGGAATAAAAAAATAAACAAATGTATATGGCTAAATATGCTTTTATTGTTTTTCAAAGTATTCTCCACTATGATCGATGCTCTTTTGCATTCGATGAAACTAATTTGTAAAACACTTTTTCCACTCTGATTGAGGTATCTCCAAAACGTGCTGTTTGAAAGCATCTACGGCATCTTCACGGGTCGAAAATCGTGGACCACGTAATTTATTCTTTACATTTGGGAATAAATATAAATCATTGGGAGCCAAATCAGGGCTGTACGGTGGGTGACCCATCAATTCTATTTTTTGACCATCCAAAAATGTAGTTGTTTCCTGAGATGTACGACAGCTGGCATTGTCATGGTGAAGTATGATTCTGCGTTGCTGCTTGTTTTGGCGTATTTCTTCAAATACTTCCGGCAAAAAAATGATCGTGTACCACTCCGAATTAACCGTTCTGCGATTCTCCAGTGGTATTGTAGCCACATGGCCATTAATACCAAAAAAGCAGGCCTCCATTTGCTTTACAGTGCTTTTTGCATGAGCCACTTTCGTAGGGTTCGGCTCATTTTGAAACACCCAAACTGTTGATTGTTGTTTAGTTTTGGGATCGTACGTGTAGATCCAGGATTCGTCACCTGTGTAGATATTATAAACAGATTTTGAATCGCCTCCGTTGAATTTTTTTAAAGTTTTCTTGCACCATTCGACGCGAGCATCTTTTTGATCCTGAGTTAAGTTGTGCGGGATCAAATTTTTTTTACAGACAAATGTTCATGTAATATCCTATGAATGTTCGTCATACATATGCCCAGAATAGCCTCTATCTCGCGATACGTAACATGGCGGTCTTGCATTATTAGTTTTCGCACAGCTTCAATATTTGGTGGCACAACCACCGATTTCGGGCGACCTTCTTTAACTTCGTCCGTGAGCTTACTGCGCCCGCGATTAAACTCACTAAACCAGTGATACACAGTCGTTTTTTATGGAGCTTCACCACCAAAAGTCGAAGTTAATTGATCTACGCACTGTTGTTGCGTTAAACCACGTCGAAAATCGTAATAAATCATAGCACGAATATTTTCACGAGTGACTTCCATTTTTTCAGCGATATGACATTTTAAACCCAACAAAAACAAAACACTAACGTATATAAGAGAAAAATTATTAGCGGCCAGTATTTAAAAAAGAACGAATTTGACCATGGAGGTCAGACATTGCGTTTAAAATTATTGGAATCCCAGATTCCGCATACATAAGTAGCAGCCTATGTATAAACAGTGTTTAAATAGAAAATTGAGGCCAAATCGCTACCATCAGACGTTAAGGCGCCTAGGAGGCTGGCACTACGAGTATTATCCCGTTGGATAGCCCTGCTTGAAATAAAAACCAGCCCCCTCGTCACATTGACCATGTGCGACGAAATCTTTTTAAACAAACGCCGCGCTTCCTGCTCCCACGGCCCGAGAGACTACACCAAAAGGCGAATCTTCTTCTTCTTCGGTACTTTAACTCCTAGGGTAGCATGAGGCCTCAACCACAGATTTCCACTTCTAACGGTCATTCGCGGCAGCGTCCAATTTAGGCCAGCTAGTGCCTTGGTGATCGACTTGACCTCTTCGGCTATAGATCTTTTCCAGGTGATCCTTGGCCGTCCCTTCTTTCAGTTGCCCGAGGATGTGAGTGCTTGTCTGGTCAGGCATTTCTTGTCCCGGCGTAGTGTGGGTGAATAGAAGGCCATAAAAAACTATCCAGGTTTTGATTAGATATTTAGAAATATATTTTTTTGTTGTCACAACCAACATTCATCAGGTTTATGAGTAGAATAAAGAATATCTTCTCTTTTTATCTACATGTGAATTATCAATGCTACATGTTATATAATTGGTTTTATTCCAATTCCAACTAATAGTGAGAGGAAGTAAAGTGGATTTGGAAAATTTAATTCTGACCACTCGAAATTAGGTTGGAACTAATTTAAACGGACCGGACTGAAAGTTACCCGTATTATTTCGTGAAAGAGAAGGTACTCGAAAGGTCAAGGATTGCTATGATTGCTTTATAAATCAAACTAAATTGGCTTTGAATGAAAAATAAATACCGTAATAGAAAGTCACTATAAGTTTCAAAATGGCAACTTCTATTCCATTTCTATGAAGAAAAAGAAGAAAATTCATTATCAATGTTTGTCTACTATATTATTCATGTATTATACACGTTGCGTAATTTTAAAGATACATAGGGACAGACGGACAGACGGACACCGGAAAGCGACTTTGTTTTACACTATGTGATTACACCCATTCCATGTTTTAAAACACACGTCACTAAAGCAAAATAAAAAAAATCGATTGAAAACAAACAAAAACGGAAGCCGGCGAGTTGGGGACACTTCTGTATAGATCCCCAAGTTCGTATCCGGATTATCTGGTACCCAGCTATCGAAAGCCAACCTTACCCTAGTTGGGGTCGCAAAAGCATTACCGGTAACTTGTGATGCCCAATAATTTTGAAATTAAAGTTTTCAACAAATTCTGTTTGACCCACTTTAACCGTTTCCTAATCCCGATAAAAACTAGGTCGAAGTCGCGTTAATTACTTAGCCTACGAGGATTAAAACACCCCTTTAATAATCAACTACTTTGACGACCTCTATGGCGCAGCGGTTAGCGCATCCAGCTACCATGCGAGAGGTCCCGGGTTCGAATATTAATGTAATAATTAATTAATTCAGGTTGTATGCACAAAATAATGTTTCGAAATAGAGCTTAGATAATTAATACTCAATACTTTATTGCTTTCCACAAGTTTTTAGTTGTTACATTATAATTTAACAGTTATTTAATAAGTTCTTTGTGGACCCTGTAGGGCACGCAACATTTTCAAGTGCTATATAAAAGTATGCATTACATTAACTTAAAATTAATAATTGAATTAATTATCATGCAATTTTAGTTAATTATATTTACAGAGTTTCATTTATACAATTATTTATCTCATTTCATCTATATTATCTTTTAAATATTCGTCTATTGTATAATAACATTTAGAAATTAATATTTTCTTCAAATCTTTATTGAAATTGTAGTCATTATTCAATTCTTTGAGGTGATTTGGGAGTTTATTATAAATTTTTATAGCCATTACCAATGTACTGGAAGAGTGTAATTGCATTCGAGAGGTGGGTAATAACAATTTATTTTTGTGTCTTATGGGTCTTATAGTGACATCTTCTTTTTTTGTGAAAAGTTCTTTATGTTGTCTGACGAATTTTGAAATTTCTAATATGTAAATAGATGGTAAGGTAAGTAGATTATAATTTATAAAATATGGTTTACAACTGTCTGTAGTTACTATATTTGCCATTATTCTAACCAATTTTTTTTGTTGGGTGAAGAGTTGCGGTGCGTCTGTACTGTTACCCCAGATTATAATTCCATACGACAGCCAGGCGTATGCGTATGCGTAATAAGTTACGAGTGCTGTTTGCACATTAGTTTTTTTTTATACTTCCCGAAGGCCGTATGCCTTCGAGAAGTAAAAAATATGCCGTAATTAAAGACGTACATGCCAGGAAAATTTGGGCTGAGAAAGTTTTCGAGATGACGGTGGTACCCACACTGACAATTTTTTCTCAAACCACCTTAAATCTAATACTTAAATTGGTACGAATATGACATAATTACCACTTGATGTTACAGGTCACGGGACATCGCTAGGGATGGCTACATTTTGTAGCTTAGTCTTCTTTCCTGTTAATCTGTGGGTTGATCGTCTTTGCTACTTTATTCGAATTACCAAAGTAACCATGAATAGCAGTTCTATGATACAGGCCCCTAGTGGTCTGCCCATTGAGCGTCGACCATTTCTCGTCCACGATTCAGAGGCTATCTTAGTCCACCGGCCGTCTTCCTTAACCAAATGCCCCACAAGAAGGTTAATCTATCTATCTAATATCTCTAAACGAGCAATTCTATATTCTATATTTGTATGTAATCAGAATCTCGGAAACGGCTCGAACGATTTTCATGAAATTTAGTATGCACGGGGTTTCGGGGGTGATTAGTCGATTTAGGTAGGTTTTATTTTTACAAACCGTCGTTTTAACCGTGTTTTTAGGCAAAGAAATAACTGCTACACTATAAGAAGGTAATTTTCGCGACAATATGTCAGATTGCAGTAGCTCAAGTGGGAAGTAAGACGATACCGTAATCAGAAGACCCTGGTTCGAGACTTAACAAAAAAATTTTTCTTTTTTTTTTTCAAGTTCATTTTTTTTTGTGTGAAAACCTATTATCAGGAGCCCTTCATCAACGCACCTAAATCGTATCCAAGTACCTTTTGTTTCTAAAACAAATACGAAAAAAAATCAGGACAATGCTCATCACAGATTAAACTTTGTTATTTAGAACCATTGAATTTAGAAGGAAATTCAATGTTTAGAACAATTTTTATTTTGTTTGTTATTTATTAAGGCGCTGTTTGATTGACAATGCTTGAAATCATACTTTTTAATCGTGTCACAACCCAAATTATTGTGGCATTTATTCGAAGCAAAACAAACATTTTCCTAAAGCTGTGGCCTATGCCAAGCAAAGCTCGTATTTATCTCGGAAACAGCTCCAACGATTTTCATGAAATTTAGGATGCAGTGCAGGGAGTTTCAGGGCCAATTAATTGATCCATGTAGGTTTAATTTTTAGAAAATGTTCTTTTATCAGTGCCTTGGGCAATAAAGAACTGTTTAATAGAATGCGAAGGTAAATTTCTCTGAGCTACAACTTGACACCTAGCGCCATCTGTTGGAGATTTATATAAACTCAACGGGACATGTATCGCCATCTATTATCGAAAATAGGAACTAAAAATACCCCTACCTATGTCGCTGAGAATCTACAGCGCCACCAAGTTATCTGTTCAGGTGGGCAAAATAGTAGCTAACTAACTAATTGTAAATCCTGTTCCCCATTTTTTGTTTTATTTATTCACTTACTAAGATTTATTTTCATTACAATCAAAAGACGGGTTAAAATATTCACATTTTTCTAGGTAAATTTCTTAAAGGTTACTACTAAATTCTCCATAGCGCCGCTATCAACTGAACAGATAAAATGGTGGCACTGTACGTTTTTTATAGATACACTACTTGCTTGTCTGTTATGCTACGTTCACACGCGCGCGTTCAACTCGACATTCAACGTGCACATTCACATTCCCGAGCGTGTAAACGGTACGTACGCCCGAGGCCGTAAACGCGCTTGTGAACGTGAATGCCGCGAACCGGGCGAGTGTCGGTTTTTTGGCAAAGTTCAAAGGATGAATGTGCGGGCGCCCGGTGACTGTTTTCACGCGCGCGGGCAGTCAGTCCAGCTTTGCCAGAATGTTACAAAAGTAACATTTTACGTTACTTTTGACCTTCTTATGTTACCTCCATGTTACACGACTCAATATGTTACTTTTGTGTTACTTTTTAGATTTTCTAGCAAACAAAAAAATACCGTGAATCAAAACGCATCCAAAAATAATAATTTTTTTGTTCGTCATGTTGGCGTATTTGATTTTGTGGACTTTTACCAATAAAAATAAGTTTAGCCAAAGGATATGGCAGCAACAACACCGAGATCCTCGCTGCTCGCCATGCTGGCACTGACTGACACGACGGCGTGCGTGTGAACAGCTTTAATTTTCGCCGGCCTGGGACGGGCTGAATGCTGCGCAGCCCGCCAGGCAGCCCGCCGGGCTGCACGGCGTGCATGTGAACATAGCATTACCTGTTCGAAGCTACGTTAGTAGCTTGAAATAAACCGTTTTGCATTTATAACGAATAAAATAAAATTATTGGCGAAGCGAGCACAAGAAAGCCAAGGCAAAACGAGGACGTGGAACTCCACCAAGGCGAGGCCGAAGTCCGAGCTCCATCCAGTACCAGGTCGAAGGCTAAGACGTTGCGAGTTCCAGCGTAAAAGAAACAATGCAAAACCCAGTAGGGACAAACTTGCGAGGCCGAAGGCCGAACCCCGCGAAACGAGCACAAGAAACTTTGACAAGACAAAACGAGGATGTGGTAACTCCACCGAGGCAAGGCCGAAGGCCGAGCTCCATTCAGTACCAGGTCGAAGACTAAGACGAAGAAACAATGCAAAGTCTAGATGGGACAAACTTGCGAGGCCGAAGGCCGAGCCTGCGAAGCGAGCACGAAAAACTTTGATAAGGCAAAACGAGGACGAAGAACTCCACCGAGGCCAAAGGCTGAGCTCCATCCAGTACCAGGTCAGGTTCCGGTGTAAAAGAAACAATGCAAAATCCAGATGGCACAAACTTGCGGGGCCAAAGGCCGAGCGATAGAACTCAGTTCCGGCCAAGGCTGAAAGCCAAGACGTCCCGTGTTCCGGCGTAAAATTAACAATGAAAAGTCAGATGGGACAAATTTGCGAGGCCTCAAGCTCCGCGAAGCGGGCGGGCAAGAGAAACCTCGCTGAGGCTCCGTTGAGGCTGAGGCTGAAGGCCGAGACCATACATGTTCCCATGCGTCAAATCTCAATCAAAAGTGTCTAGCGAGGCCCTAGGCCGACTGCAACGGAGAGTGAAACTCGGAGCGGCTGGGGGTTGCCGCGTGAAAGCGTGCAGGGGTTTGCCCCTTAGTCTGAGTGTAATTTCCAAAAAACACGATTTATCAAAAAAATACCGAGCAAAGCTAGGTCATCCAGGTACTAAGTACAAATGCGAGCAATCTAATACCCCCGGTCAGATTTTCTTGTCTATCCCTACAGCGTAAGCTAATTAGTTCACCATAATATCAAGTTCCATGTACGTAGGCACTGTCTCAAGTTACTTTTGTAACAATCATACGTAGGTACTTAATTTAACGAAATGCCTCACAAATAACTTGGGCAAATCACTTCACGAGGACGGGTCTCAATGTCGGGTAAAGCGATTGCTACACGGTATTAAACGGCAGTTTGAAACAGAGGTTTAAAACAGTGTAGTCGATTGTTTTATGCCAAATTTCGTTTGACCTTGGTATACCCTTGGCAGCGAGGCTTGCGTTGCAAACCACTGGCAGAAGATTTGGTTTAAAACTTGTTTGAAACCATGTAGCCGCTTGTTTAAAACCATGCGAACGCCATTCAGTCACGCTGTAGCGGCGAGCGCAGACGTATAGGCACGACGACAACCGTTGTTTTGTGCGCAGAAATTTTCAGAAGTTATCGGAGAACGTGGAGTTATCACGGAATTTCTCGAGTTGTACAGACTTGCCCTGCCTTTGGGACTTAACATGTGAATCATGCAATAAAAAAATGCGTGGGATATCTTCGCCACAAAATTAAAAGAAATTGACCCAACGGCTAACGCCGCGTCTGCAAAAAAAAAAGATTGACAATCTTAGGATTTCCCTATACACGGGAATTTGA
This sequence comes from Yponomeuta plumbellus, assembly GCA_947310845.1. Classification (NCBI taxonomy): domain Eukaryota; kingdom Metazoa; phylum Arthropoda; class Insecta; order Lepidoptera; family Yponomeutidae; genus Yponomeuta; species Yponomeuta plumbellus. Next base: position 7,086,105 of record OX371206.1, read on the forward strand.
GAAGGGTCGTATGTACTTACTTATATTATAACTCTATGTTCATAACAAAGTTGCCCATCACCAGTTAGGTTTAAATAAAAATTACGTAGTGTACCCATCAAATCCCAAGGTCAAGGCTCAAATCCCATCAGCGGGTAACGTCCTGTTCGCGCAACGTTCTTCTAAATACTGCTGGTTTGAAGCCGTGTAGCCAGCAAAAAGCAGCTCGCTTTTTTTCTGTTTCAAACTGCTGTTTAAAACCGTGTAGCATAGGCTTTACTAAGGATGTGATTTACAATTCTAAATATTGATTTATTTATTTAAAATTAGGAAGACTAGCAGCATAACAGAGAGAACAAGATTTATATTGGGATATTCGCCCAAGATAAGATAAGATAAGAATATTCTTTATTGTACCAGGAAAACACGTACAAAACATAAGTAAAGATACAGTCCGACGCTGGAAAGTTAGTTTTTTAAATATATTTAAATATTACAGTTAGTTTAATTTAAATTAAATGCCATGTTTGTGGGGATAGTACCTCACATGGCGCTCATTAGGGGAAGGCTATGTTCAGCAGTGGACTAATATAGCCTGATGATGATAATGATGATGGGGATAGTACAGGATATCTCAGTTTGGGACCAGGACAGGATAAGCCATTATGCAGTATGTAAATGAATTAATTGGTTGCCAAAAAAACCAAAACCATAACATAACATAAACATTACAGGCACATACATTGCTTCTGGCCTCAAACTAGGATTTCCTGTGTCGTGGGAATCAGAAACAGCGACATCACAAACATGTTAACATCCAAGACCTAAGGTTTTCCTTTTGTCCCCAGCTGGTGTTCGAATCCAGGACCTCTCGCATGGTTGACAGATGAGCAAACCGCTGCGCCACAGAGGTCGTTCATCGCCATATTTAGATACAAATTTGTAAAATTTGAAATTAAAAGAAAAATCGACATATTTGTATCTCCATCTACAGTACAACTTACATGCGTGTCTTATGCAATTTCAACTCTCTCTTTATGTCTCTATCTCCCTCATTATCCTAAAAACCACGCAAAAGCGAAAACTGCAACAGAATTACTGAACTAATTCCTAGGAACCTTTCTAGCTCCCAAGGACCGTCATTCACACTGTCTGAGTGCCATTGAAAACGCCACGCTAACCACTAATAAGGCAAAATAGTCCTTACCTAGCAGGTTTAAGGTGTAATACGGCTTGGGGTTGGATACTAATTATCGCTGGAAAGAAGTGGCAAGAAGCCTGTGAAATCATGCGAGACGATAGCCTATAGTTATAAGGCGACGATTAGCGTCGGGCTTCTAGGGATGGGCGGTAGCTTAAGATAGTTTTATCGATAACAAAATCTCCACATTCGTTACTACTTCCGAAAGAGAGTGTTTTATCCGTTGATAGTAAACGCTTTCAGTTTGTCGAAACTTCAGAATAGCTTAAAAAACAGCTGTTTCATACATCCTAAGATAGGGGCCAAGAAATAAGAAGTTTGTTTATTAAAGATAATACAATATATATTTTGGCAGTCGGTTTTATCCCTTCGAAAAACGTTCACTTTGTGGAAACTTCGAAACCGCTAAAAGAAATTAAGCTGTGCTGTATTGTAGCCATTCTATTGCAAAATTGCTACTAGCGGAATTGAAAGGTAAATGGAGCAGCTGTTATTTGTTCGCAATTTGAAAGTTTTTCGATAGTGAAAGTTCTTCATGGTAGGTAATCTACGTTATGTCAGTAACAAGCGAGAGCTTCGAGATACCAAAGATTTTATACTTGGGGCATGTTTTCTGACACTCAAAATTTTGTCTCCTAAAATTTATTATGAAAAAAATCACTGGTAAGAGACGCGCAGGTCAAAAAAAAGTAATCCTGGTTGCAAAACCTACGGTAGTGGACTGGAATCCAGTGGAAGTGCCGCCGAGCTCTTCCGTCTTCGCTAGTCGCAAAGGCACTAAGTGAGGAGAATAAAAAGAAAAGTTCTTCATGTTGAATTGAATTGAATTTAATTGAAATAGTTTATTCACTTAAAACACAGTACATTGACAAAATAAAAATACAAAGTAAAACTTTAAATTTTAAATTTAACTTAAGAAGAAACATGCAAGGAATGTCAGTGCACTGCGTTTGTGAAAGGACCCGACTCAGCATTTGTTACAAAAGGAATACCTTCTGTAATGCTGGTATTCTGTCGGCACCTAATACGTTAAACAAATAAGAAATAAAGAAACAAAAGATAATTATGAAAATAAATAAATAATATACTAATAAATAGGTAAAACTCTAATTATATAAGTATATATTTTTTTTACATATAATATAGTAAAGTAAATGAAAAGATTAAATAAGTTAGTTCGACCGATCTTTGAGAGTTACTGTAAATAATTTATTTTTATCTTTTTTTTTTGCAACAACCTACCAAGTACCACAGCAACAAAACAAAACAAACTTCATACGACATAATAAATGAGATAGGGCAGAGCTATACAAATTCAGCCATTCTGCTGGTCCTCCAACAACACTAACCTATAACGATTTTTAAATGATCCTAAAGTTGGTAAAGAACGGATGGGTGAAGGAATGTTGTTCCAGCATTTAGTCGCTTGGCACCGGAAACTGCCCCATGTTGACGTATGCATGCAACCCTACGTTTGCAGATGGGCATAATTATAGGGCAATTGTTAAAATTTTTGTAACTTACACAATGTAACTAATGTAATCGATTTTGATCTCGATCGACCGTTGGTCTTCTAGATCGATGAATTACCTGGAACAAATAAATAAATGAGTTCATTAGGTATGTGTTAAATTGAGCTTATTTTTAACCGAATACTAGACAAACTTTACAGTTTGTGGTTACCCACAAATTCAATACAAAGGTGTTTGGGATACCATACATTAAAATCCAATAATTATATCTTTCAACGTTTTTTCAACAGTATGATATCCTCAATAAATCTTAAGTAGATAAAAATTGACGGGAAAGCCGCGTACCTATTCATAATCTTAGTAGACACAGACAAAGTGATACATCTTAGTGACTAAAAACTGTAGGCTACTCGGATGACGGTAAACAAACATTTTAGAGATTTAAGATTGTTGCTTATAAACAGATAGCAGTTGTGTTGCTAACTTTATCACCCATCATCATAAAAGGTATCAAAAAATTACTGCTACGATGAATAGAAGCAGAATCAAATGTGTTTGTCGTCAAACTTCAACAGAAACATCCACATTTCACTGCCTCCTCACTTTTTCTTACAAAACACAAGAGATCCTACTATTGACGCAATCTTGTTTTTACGATTTCATCTTATTCAACTAAGACAAGTAGAATGCCGTCAGAGCGAATAAAAAATGGCCTGACCGTTTTCATCCGAGTGGTATTTTTGTACTAAGATGGCGGGTAAATACCGTTCGAGTAATTTCCCAGTGGCATAAAATAGCCACTAGGTCCAAGGCTACTAAGATCGTAAAAATGCGGCTTGACGGACACAAAGGCGGATTTACACCAACAAAACTTGATTATCACGTTGGTCTAGCCATTAAAGCGAATAACTACCTAGACAGAGGTCGTGGGTTCGATACCCATAGGGGCCGTCGTACATTTATATAAATGGTCTCAGCCTGGGTGTGTTTCGATTTTTGTTATATCCTAGTTTGGTAACCATACTAGGTCAAGTGATTGTGTTGTGTACAAGTGGAGGTTAATAGCAAATGTATTAGTGAAAAGGAAAAAATGCGATGAATAATAAATGGTGACAAAGGGAGGAAGTAAAGAACGTGACAATTAGCATTCCCTAGTCCCTCCCCTTCAGGGAAACACGCATTAGTCTAAGTGATTTAATATACACAATATATCCGGTACATTTTTATAAGAACGCATTTTTCATCATCTTTAATAATTAAGGCGTAAAGTTGAAAATAAAACAACTTTAGACCTTAATGTAATAATAATAGTAATAAAGTAATAATACATTAAACAGTTAAAAATATAATAAAATTTAATAAAACGTGAAATGCATTCAAATGTAATAAAGCATTAAACAGTTAAAACATAAAGGTAGACTCATTAAAAAGATTATTGCTTTGGTAAAGATTTGTACCAAAGCAATAAGACTGCCTTGTGCAGATAGGCTTTTCAACTTACCAAAGATTAAACTTCTATAAAACTATCGATAATTTTGTGCACCTAACCCCATCACTATAAAGAATCTGAAGCATACTAGGGCCGCGTGCAGTATGAAGAGGTATCCGCATACTTAGACACTGCTCGGTATGGAAAAGTATTCTCTGCCTTGTTACCTAGCGCTTGAAAACCCTTGTTCCTCTATTAGAAGTACTCAGGATGGAATATTAAGAAATATCGCGAGGAACCCTGCATAATTGAGTTATTTCATTGGTTATTTATTAGCAAGCATCTTATCATTGGCTATTTTATTGTAAATAAAATAATTGAAGATAAATATATAAGATAACAATGTTTTTCATTGCACACCGGAAAACAACGTGTAGTACAACACATATGTATATTTATTTTGTTTCATTTAATTTTGATCACGGTGTAAGCAATATTTTAGTCCGTTTTTCACATAATAATTATCATAAATATGTGTGTAATTTTTATTTTTATGTACAATAAAGTGTTCGTCAACTCTATCAATCCATATAATAGCGTTCAGAAATTGACAATATCTGTGTTTTGAATTTCACCTCTATCAGTTTGGCCGTGAGTGACGTCACAAACACATTTATTTTGTAATATATAAAAATTTCGTGTGTCACAATGTTTGTTATCAAACTTCTCCGAAGCGGCTGCACAGATGATAATGTTTTTTTGTGTTCATTGGGTAGGTCTGAAAATAAGTCAGCTGGTACTATAAAACAAATAACACCCAAATGTACAAAGTTTCAAAATTTGTATTTCTAATGTGATGACAAAGCAATATCTACAAACAATCTTCCACACGTTACGCTGTTTAGTAACAGTAGGTGAACCAGGCGATGAGATATTAAGAGCAGATCCGGTGCTAACTAGGCGCAGCAATGGTAAAGAAATAATTTTCTTATTTTATTGCCTAGAGTGAACAAAGGCTATACCAACATTGCTAATAAATATATTTTTTAGAATTTACCGCCTAAAATCTAGGACAAAACACATTTGAGTGTAAAAATATTTTTTGACAATAAACTGCACATTACCATTCATTGTTAATATTATCGAATATTATAGAATAAGATCACTAATAAATTTAAATGAATTGTTGTATTTGAAATACATGAATCTAATTTAGTTATTGTAATTTATGATGTTAAAGGTCTTAGTTCATACGACAAACACAACCATTCATTTAAGATAGGATTATCCACTCTGGTTCATCTAAAAAACGAATAAAAAATATTTACAGGGGTGCTTTGGATAATTGGCATCAATACGCTACTTGCCTCGTATCAAAGTTGACGGGATGAATTTGTAATTCTAATGTGATGACAAAGCAATATCTACAAACAATCTTCCACACGTTACGCTGTTTAGTAACAGTAGGTGAACCAGGCGATGAGATATTAAGAGCAGATCCGGTGCTAACTAGGCGCAGCAATGGTAAAGAAATAATTTTCTTATTTTATTGCCTAAAGTGAACAAAGGCTATCCCAACATTGCTAATAAATATATTTTTTAGAATTTACCGCCTAAAATCTAGGACAAAACACATTTGAGTGTAAAAATATTTTTTGACAATAAACTGCACATTACCATTCATTGTTAATATTATCGAATATTATAGAATAAGATCACTAATAAATTTAAATGAATTGTTGTATTTGAAATACATGAATCTAATTTAGTTATTGTAATTTATGATGTTAAAGGTCTTAGTTCATACGACAAACACAACCATTCATTTAAGATAGGATTATCCACTCTGGTTCATCTAAAAAACGAATACAAAATATTTACAGGGGTGCTTTGGATAATTGGCATCAATACGCTACTTGCATCGTATCAAAGTTGACGGGATGAATGGATATTTCCTGTAGTATCTAACGTAAGAAACCGAAATATATTTTACTTTGCTAAGTAAATATGCAGGATGCCTGCAAAATTTGCAAATAAAAAAAAATATTTTTCGCTTTTAAATCGGAACGGTGAAAACACTATCCGCCATCTTGAAAGCACCTTTGGCTGTAAACAAACATCTATCAGTCGTGCGTGCATAAGTTCTACTGTGATTTGGATTGGATTTAGTGTTTTTGCAAAAACTCTTCTTGTGCAGTTAGTGTCTTATCATTTTATGGATAAGCGCAATCATGGACGCTGGATTCGTGGAAGCTGATAGTACCAATTTACCAAAAGCAAACCAAATCAAACCAAGCATTATTACAGCTAAAACCAGTTTCTGTGTGACGACCTCTGTGGCGTAGCGGTTAGCACATCTGCTCACCATGCGAGAGGTCCCAGGTTCGAACCCCGGATGGGGAAAAAAATCTCCAGGTCTTGGATGTTTACATGTTTGTGACGTCGCTGTTTCTGGTTCCCATGACACAGGGTATCCTAGTGTGGGGCCAGAAGCAATGTATGTGCCTGTATGTAAATGTTATGTTATGTTATGTTACATTGATATTACAGGACTTACATTAAAGTGATCTTCACATAAATACACCCAAGTTTCAGTCGATAAAGAATCGGGGTCTCTCTTGGCAAGTTTGAGCCACGTTTTTCGTATGTTTATTTCACTGGGCACACGAATCCGCGACTTCCGGGCGGTCTTTATTGACGTGTTTTTGCAGTCTCGAATATTGCAATAATGATAATTCATATATTTTGCATGTAAACTCGATAAAATCATGAATGCGTTGTTGTTATTTCACTATGCTCACAGATCACTCACGGATTTTAGGACTAGGTACAGATCGTTTCACCAAACAAGTCCCACGGTAAAATCCTTAAGGCCATAACAATAAAAGCCAAAATTCATTAACTCCTACTTCTTTCGTGGTACGAACTCTACCTATGTTGAATGTCAAACTTTGTTTACAAATATTTAGGACTTCAAACCATAGACAAAAATGGCGGACCGCGTTTTTGGCTGTTTAGCAAAGCAACGTTTTAAAATAATGTTTTTGTTGCTTTTAGGTCCTCAAAAAATATACTAAAATATTTTTTGGTCTAATGGAAGAGATATTTAGCATTTAAGACATACTTGAAAAAAGAGTCAAGTAGCAGATTGTTGTGATTACAAGCATGAATACACAACGCCTTTTAGATTAAATTATGTAATTTTAATGTAACTCTTATTGGTGATCCTTAAAAAAATAAAAAATATAATAAAAGTAACGGCTAGTTGACTTAAACTAAAAGAAAATAACTGACAACTGCTCGCAGAGAGTAATAGTTCCGTAACAGACGGCAGCGTTGAGAGGTTTTCAAAATAGTGCAAAGTCAGTGTCAGGCTAAATCAAAACGAAATTGCATTCCTAAAATAATCGGACTCATGTTTACCCTACAACAAACGATGAAAGTTCGCCCAATATTGTACCACAAACAACACACTGACAAAGCTTGCTGTCTAACTTTTAATTGTCACGATGACTTCATGATAACAATATCATGTTATTGGATTTACTCTAACTGCTTTTGGTAAACTTGCGGAGATAATATTAAGTTTCGGAGTCTAGAATCTAATAAGGGTTATTCCACTTATATCTAGTTCTATTAGACTTGGCTCTTCCGTATTTACACCCAGTTTCTCGTACGCTAACGATCTGTTAATTAACTGTTGACATGTCGACCTCTGTGGCCTAGTGGTTAGCGCACCTGCTTACCATGCGAGAGGTCCCGGGTTCGATCCCCGGCTGGGGAGAAAAAAAAACTCCAGGTCTTGGATGTTTACATGTTTGTGACGTCGCTGTTTCTGGTTCCCACGACACAGGGTATCCTAGTGTGGGGCCAGAAGCAATGTATGTGTCTGTATGTAAACGTTTATGTTTTATGTTGTGTTTAACTGTCGGTTTGCCAAAGTGCATTCAAAAGCCACTAACAACTTTACTACAGACACTATACGAGGGCTGCTACTTATGTATGCGGAATAGAAAAAATAAACAAATGTATATGGCTAAACATGCTTTTATTGTTTTTCAAAGTATTCTCCACTATGATCGATGCACTTTTGCATTCGATGAAACCAATTTGTAAAACACTTTTCTCCAAAACGTGCTGTTTGAACGCATCTACGGCATCTTCACGGGTCGAAAATCGTTGACCACGTAATTTATTCTTTACATTTGGGAATACATAGAAATCATTGGGAGCCAAATCAGGGCTGTACGGTGAGTGACCCATCAATTCTATTCTTTGACCATCCAAAAATGTAGTTGTTTCCTGAGATGGTGGTCATGGTGAAGTATGATTCTGCGTCGCTGGTTGTTTTGGCGTATTTCTTCAAATACTTCCGGCAAACAAATGGTCGTGTACCACTCCGAATTAACCGTTCTGCGATTCTCCAGTGGTATTGTAGACACATGGCCATTAATACCAAAAAAGCAGACCACCATTTGCTTTACAGTGCTTTTTGCACGAGCCACTTTCGTAGAGTTCGGCTCATTTTGAAACACCCAAACTGTTGATTGTTGTGTAGTTTCGGGATCGTACGTGTAGATCCAGGATTCGTCACCTGTGTAGATATTATAAACAGATTTTGAGTCGCCTCCGTTGATTTTTTTTAAGGTTTTCTTGCACCATTCGACGCGAGCATCTTTTTGATCCTGAGTTAAGTTGTGCGGGATCAAATTTTTTTTACAGACAAATGTTCATGTAATATCCTATGAATGCTCGTCATACATATGCCCAGAATAGCCTCTATCTCGCGATACGTAACATGGCGGTCTTGCATTATTAGTTTTCGCACAGCTTCAATATTTTGTGGCACAACCACCGATTTCGGGCGACCTTCTTTAACTTCGTCCGTGAGCTTACTGCGCCCGCGATTAAACTCACTAAACCAGTGATACACAGTCGTTTTTGATGGAGCTTCACCACCAAAAGTCGAAGTTAATTGATCTACGCACTGTTGTTGCGTTAAACCACGTCGAAAATCGTAATAAATCATAGCACGAATATTTTCACGAGTGAGTTCCATTTTTTCAGCGATATTGGTCAAACATTGCGTTTAAAATTATTGGAATCCCAGATTCCGCATACATAAGCAGCAGCCTATGTATTACCGGATTGTTACTCGTAGTATGCGATACTCCATGAATTAGTTTGATAATAACATGGGAGGTAAGTGCTCACTTAAATGACCTTGGAAATTCAGGATTCTTTACGATGTTTTCCTGCACAGCTTACGAGTTGTTTGCTACTAGGAATTCACAAAGGTTCGTGATCAAGAAAAATCCAACACTTCATGCAAGCGAGGCTAGTACTCTCACTGCATATTGGTAACTGTAGGATGTTTTACCTTTTTACCGAGTTACCCTAATGGAGGTCTTACCTCAATATTGGACAGGGGCTACATTTTCCACTGCCGATTGGCTTCATGATTAGCGAGTTATATTTTTTAAGCTACTTCACAAGTGTACATACCTAAATTACAAAATGAAAAATTTGGTACGAGCCGAGTTTCGATCCCACGACCTTCCGAGTAAGAGGGCGGCGTTCTGCCGCTTTGCTACAACCTTTTATATTACATCCTTGAAATAGAAAAGATGGAAAAGACGTCAGTCATATGTTAATTACATTATTAACTTTATACCGGATACACTTACTTGATTGCCAGCTCTGCGAATCAGAGCGAAACCTGGTCGGACTCTTCCGACAAAAACTTAATACTAAAGTTTTAAGTCATTAATGACATTTCCATCACTAGTTCAATCGTCATCAAGAAATTCAAACTGTTCGTATGACAGTCAAGTTACCAGAAAATTCCTTATGATTACTAAACTACCCCTTTATAATAAAGTCGCAAACCTACTGCACTAAAATAAATGTGCATTTTTTTGTTAATAATTTAATTAGTAGGTTAAGTTAGTTACCTATATTAATAATTTCATACCGGTCTACGGTAGACTCTAACGAAATTTACATCAAATGGAAATTTTCAATAAAAAATTTAATTTATTAATGCTAGCGTAGACATGTCCTCAATGTCATATTGGTGTCACGTCATCACGCGTAACAGTATCACAGGTTTGTATTCTGTTATACATTGTGACCTCCTTAGTGCTTAGTCTAAGTTTGTTGATTTTGAGACAGAGACGTGATAGTTATTTGGGTAAATACGATCTAAGAGAAATATCTACTGGTGAAATATCGATACATAGGAAATGATAGTCTAGTATTAATATAAATAGGTAAATTCTAGGCTAATACATAAAGTTATTGTTTGTACTTATCGACTATGTTATTTAAGTTATTCTTAAATCTAGTGTAAGTCAAAAATAAATCATCGACATCACTACCCCTAACTTAACTAAAAACTGACCCAAACCCATTCCTTTCCCCACGAACAGAATTTAACGCTCTTTTTTATCCAGCATCGTATTTTCCTCTAAAAGCCCAATGGCTATTCACATTTGCCAAAACGTTACCGATACAAAAAAAATACGTCACCGTATTGGTATCGTATTGGCAAGTGCAGAAAAGCACTCTCTCACTTACTCAATCAGTTGCTCATCATGATACCTCCAGAGTGCGTATACTGAGTTTTGTCTTTCACTTTCGATAGCGAGAGCGTTTGCGATTTGCATAGGAGTGACAAAGCGCGCCATCTAGTTGTCTCTTTGTCACTCCTATGCAAAACGCAAACGCTCTCACTATCGAGAGTGAATGAAAAAACTCAGTATACGCACTCAGAGTGCTTATACCGAGTTTTTTCCTTCACTTTCGACAGCGAGAGCGTTTGCAATTTGTATAGGAGTAACAAAGCGCACCACATAGTTGTTTCTTTGTCACTCCTATGCAAATAGCAAACGTTGTCGCTATCGAAAGTGAATGAAAAAACTCAGTATACGCACTCAGAATGAAAATATCTCTTATTTCGACCGTTACTAATTCACTTCAATGTATTCTATAATGATCACTTTGAAACAACATTATTACTTGTCTTGGCCCCAAACTAGGATTCCCTGTATTATTGTAACAAGGTAAAGACATCACAAACATGGAAAGAAAATAAACATAACGGGCGATTTCACAACAATATTTTAGGATTTTAAGATCGATCTGAGTTTGACTGTACAGTTACGGCTCAAACGATCAGAGAATTGAGATATCTGTACTCTAAATAAAACAACGATAGATAGATAGATAATTTAAATAAAAAAAATAAAAAAAAATAAACTCACGCCCGTTATCCCCGAAGGGGTAGGCAGAGGCACCAGTCTCTAGAACTGGACCCACGTTTTGCCGAGTTTATTAGGTCCCAAACGTGACAAGTGGCAAGCCTGTCGCCGTTATCCGGGCACAATTTATCAGCGAATGGTGTTGCTGTACAAACAAATGTACGTAACTAAAAGTCATTGGTACATGCGTGGTTCGAACCCAGACCCTCATGATCGAGAAGCAAGGGTCAACCCCACTACGCCACCACCGCTTTATAGATAATTTATTGTACGTAAAATTGGAAATTAACTCACTCAATTCAGTTTAGGTAAGTTTATTCATCATCTACCCATCTAGGGGCACGGGTCTCTTCCCTAAGGATTTTTTAAGTTTCATTATTAACTGAACAGAAATTCGAAATTAACTGTAACATCCAATCAAAGAAGCGATCGCGTAAAACGCCGTCGTATCGCTCGGAGTAAAACGTCCTGTTTGCGTTACAGAGGTTTGGAGGCCTTATATCACCCTCAGACACAGACCGAGCCGGCTGGACACATAAATACATCACCTGACAATTAGTTGAGTAACCGAACGGAACCATTTCAATTCGACACTGTACTGTTGGCCTCGGGAGAAAGGATGCGGCTTTTCTTTGATTAAGTGTTCGAAAATCATGAAATCAGAAATCAAAAGTTTATTTCAATGTAAAGAATTTACATTCTGTTTATTGAATGTCAATGTACTGTACGTACTTATAATGTTAGGCGCTGCCTTATGGCCGTATGTAGTGGAGAAAAAGTCAGCGAAAAGACTGCACTCTGACCACAATCTTTTCTCAAATCACCTTAAATCTACTATTCTAATTTAAGTTGATACGAAAATCTATACTTAGTCTGGCCATAAATACTGTTACAATTAAAAATAAACAAAATATTACATTTGAATTTGGAATCTGTTATTTTTATATGAATGTTCGTTGTGTTTTCTCATTTTGGCGCCAATACGTGTACAATATTTTGAGATATTAAAATGCAGTGGGGTGATAAAGAGAACCGAATCGCTGTGATTGCATTACACAAAGTAGGTATGGAGCCAAATGCAATTTTTAAAACTCTCCATACTCTTGGTATTAGTAAAATGTTTGTGTACCGGGGTTTTAATAGGTGCAATGAGACCTCCTCTGTTTGTGACAGAAAAAGATTTGGCCGTCCATGTAGGGTTCATACGAAAAAAGTGGTCAAAGCAGTAAGGGAAAGAATTCGAAGAAATCCTGTCCGCAAGCAAAAGATTTTATCTCGAGAGATGATGATAGCACCTAGAACCATGTCACGTAATTTAAAAGATGACTTAGGACTTGCAGCCTATAAAAAACGTACTGGTTATTTCTTAACTGATCATTTAAAAAAGAATAGGGTGGTAAAGTTGAAACAACTACTGAAGCGGTACGCAAGGGGAGGTCACAGAAAAATTTAGTTTACGGATGCGATTTTTTTTACTATTAGGCAATATTTTAACAAACTAAATGACCGTTTTTATACTCACAGCTCTAAGGAAGCTTCCCAATTAGTCGACAGAGTGCAACATGGGCATTATCCGACTTCAGTGATGGTTTGGTGGGGTGTTAGCTATGAAGGAGTGACCGAGCCATACTTTTGTGAAAAAGGTATAAAAAAATCAGCACAAGTGTATCAAGATACCATTCTTGAGAAGGTAGTGAGCCCCTTAACAACACCATGTTCAATAACCAAGAATGGTCCTTCCAGCAAGACTCGGCGCCTGGTCATAAAGGTCGGTCTACACTGTCTTGGTTAGAAACGAATGTTTCGGACTTCATCAGAGCTGAAGTCTGGCCGTCGTCTAGTCCCGATCTTAATCCGCTGGATTATGATTTATGGTCAGTTTTAGAGAGTACGACTTGCTCTAAGCGCCATGATAATTTGGATTCCCTAAAACAATCCATACGATTGGCAGTGAAGAATTTTCCCATGGAAAGAGTGCGTGCTTTTATTGATATCTGGTCTCAACGTTTAAAGGGCTATATTGCAGCCAATGGAGACCACTTCGAATGAGCTTTTTATATTTTAAATTGTTTTATATTTATGCATTGAACTAACACACTGTTAAAATAACAAATGTTATTGGCAATAGAAAAAAAAATGTTTTTCTTTGTTACAGTATTTATGGCAAGACTAGGTATATAATCTAAAAAGCTCGCTCATAAGTGCAATAAGCACGTTTTATGTAACCAAGAAAAGTAAAGTCAGAAGGAATTAAACATTCTTGGAAAGATGTCATCGAGAGAGTGGACGCCTTTGTATATATGGGCAGTGTAGTGGAACAGAGGCTGATCTTGAAGCTGTATAAGATGTCTGTGGGTATACCGCTGTGTGCTTAGAACCTACTAATATATCAGGCTCCATAATTAAACGCTGCAGAAAATGAAGTAGAAGAAAACAGCAATCCTTAACAAAATGAAGAATTGGAAGCTACAGTATTTTAGACATAATATAGATAATATGTAATATCAGGACCCGTCTCCTTCAGCGAGGTAACATTCCTTGCAGAAGGAAACTAGGAGACCACAGCTTGCAAAGATAGCAATACGTAGTGGCTCGAGTGGAATACCGTTAGTTCCCTGCAACATAGCTAAATTAGCCGCCAACTTCCGATAGGAGATGGAACGTAAAGAAAAAGAAGCCTTTGTCACTCTTACTTGGTGTATGGAACACCGCAGTCACTTGCTCAACTCATACATGAAAGTATTCAAACTATACTATATACGGTGGTCGGAAGTCACCGGACGCGGGCAGCCCAATACCAGGAATCTTGGAAAACGATGAAATAGGCCTGTCCTGCAGTCAAATGACTGCAGATTATAAAGACATGAAAGTGAGTAAAAAAGTTTGGTTGTTCATACATTTTGTATTATCCTGATATTAGAAGCACAACATACGTTGTGTTACCAAATCCCATGGGAAAGAAGCTGCACGCACAGCAATTACTGCCTAAGCTAGTTATTAGTCTTTCGTTTTTGTGGTTTTAGACAACACTTTTAATTACATTACATTCACTCACGCATGTATCCCAGAGGGGCAAGTAGAGACTAGGGACTGCCACTTGCCAAGATCCTGACAGACTTCTTTCGCTACGTCAACATCCATTAGTAGTTTTAATCTATCTCCTTTTATTAAAGTACGTACCTAATTGTTTCTCGCCTAAATAATAATTTTAACTATAACTATACTAACTACCTTACTGGCAGTCGTTAAGCCAAGTTGGCTTGAAAACTTCTAATAGTAAGACCAGCCAGTAGTCTTACAAGCCTCCACCAATCTGGACAAGGCCCCCGTGGTGGAGTACGGCCTATACCTTCCTTAGGGAAGAGACCCGTGCCCTCGGGGACGTAATGGGTTGATGATGATGATAACTTGTTCACGTTACACATCTTCTTTAAACCTTTCGTTACAAACTCATACATACATAAGCTCCCGCCTGAATCCCAGAAGGGGTAGGAAAAGACCAGGGACTGCCACCTGCCACGATCCTGACAAATCACTTTCGCTTCATCGGCATTCACTATAGTCGTTCGTGTAAGCAAACAGCACATTACCATGTAGGCGAGTGTACGGTAAAAAGTGGGCATCGGAATTGGGGTGAATCGGTCTTTTGGGAATAGATAGTCCTTTGTTTTATGGGTTTGGTGGTCACCCGGTGGCCCTCGCACGTTATTTGTTATCACTTTGTTTTGGTAATTCATTGCAGATGAAATATTTATGGTTAACTTGTAAGAATGTCTTATGGACTTAAGTCCGTATGCGTGAAGACGGTGTTTTTTTTGTAAGTTATCGCAGCAAAATGCTACTGCTTGGTTTAATAGTTTATTGGTGTTGCTTGCGCCAATTTATATAACGAGAAAAAACAAAAGACGATTTACAGAAAAAGAATAAGTTTGAACTAGCAGGGTTGCGTAAGTTTTAGTGGGCTTGTGCCTATGAATTACATATCTACTTTAGTAATAAGGCCGCCAATTGTATTGTACTATGTAATTGTCAAATTTCATGTGTAATTCCTGGTGTACATTCAACAAAGAATATTCTATTTATCTATTTAGTTGTTAGAATCTTAGACAGACAAAGTCAAAAATTGCTGCAATGATTTTGTTGATACTAGAGAAACTGTGGGTGTGTATGGCCTGACTCTGTGAGAGATTGCATTTGGGGCAAAGGCCTACACCCAGCAAAGGGCAGCGGTGATCTGATTACAAAAGAAACTGTTTCAAGTTTTGTCTTACTGCAAAAAAGCGTTGTGTAACTAGGTAACTGAGTAGTAAAAGTAGCAGGGAAAGAATCCACGTAAATTTTATTATAAAAAAGGGACCCTCAATAAATTTGCTTATTCCGCATTATGTCCTACTAGATAAGGTTCTTTTCAAAGGCTATTTGATTATCATATGGACCAGCTTAATCTGAGGATTTGCGTTTGAAAATTACTGTTATTTACGTAATTGTTCTACTAGGATTAAACTTTAAACTTTGGACTAAATAATTTTTGAGAACCGACTAGTTTTTACGACACTTTTTTTATTAGCACCGTTGTTTGTCAGGATCGTGACAAATTGTATAACCTGGTGCATATTGTCTACCCCTCCGGGTTACAGGCGTAAGTTTGTGTGCATGTATGTGTTTATAACCAACATACTTAGATAGATAGATAGATAGATAGATAAAAACATTTATTCACATTTACACACACACATATACAGAAGTAACACAAAATATAGGCACAGTGTACAGCAAACAAAGAGAAACACATTAAACTAGAACAGTATAACATTGCACAGAAAGAAAAATAATGATACACATGGAAAAAGTAAAGTACAATAACGCAAGAGAGGATTTTGGGTGTGGCAAATGCAAAAAGGTACTGACTCAGCATATGCTGGAGTGGGTGACCACCTCAGCGCTGTTATTATGTCAGTACCCGATGGTAAGACGGCGGCGCACACGGCTCTGAGAAAAGTAGATGGCATCAATGAGTCGAAAAAGTACAGAAAAATAGGTATTAATAGTATAAATAAATTAATTGTTAATAGTAATTATATGGGATTATTTGAAGTAATTATAAATGTAGAAATTTAAATAAAAAAAATAATAATGTCACAATTCGAACTAACGAAGTATTGATTAAATACGTTCTAATAATTAGCATTCTAAATTACGAATGCTGCATCGTATTATAAATAAATAAATAAATCGTTAAATTAAAAAGTAAAGCACGGAAGGATAATTAAAATTGAATGTCAGAGAAATTATTGATTATTATTATTAGAGATTAATAAATAAAATGAAATAAAATAAAATGAATGTCGGCAAGTATCAGTAATTATTATTATTATTATAAGAAATTAATAAGTAAAATAAAATAAATGTGAAAGAGATCACTGGGATTCCAGGAGGAACTTCTTATATTTTGCCTTGAAGCCAGCTTTTGAGTTGAGTTGCCTTATCGGCGGTGGTATGTCATTCCAGCACTTGGTGGCCTGGAACCGGAAACTACCACGGAAGGCGGCAGTTCTGTGTCCAGGTACACCAAGCGGGATTGAGCACGTCCTAAGTCTATTGCGGTCTCCATATGCAGACCAACGCCATGTCAGTTTGTCATACAAATATGCTGGCTTCTGAAACTTAATGACTCCGAACATAAGAGTTGCCATAAAAAAATTCAGTCTGTTTCCCATTTTCAGGAGAGAGGCATTATTTAAGTATGGTGTGATATGGGCTCGAGCAGGTACATTAAAACAAAAACGGGCACAAGCATTTTGCACTCGTTGAAGTAGTTTGTGTGTTTTTGTAAATAAGCATGGACCATAGGCGGTTAAGGCATAGTTGATCTAGGACATTATCAGTGTGTCGCAAAGAAGACTTCGCGTGTTGACACTCAGGAATCTGCGTAGTGAGTACAGGATTCTGAGCCTAAAGAAGCAGTTCCGTACGATTTCTACTACGTGCTTCTCGAACTTAAGGTTACTGTCCATAATCAAACCCAGATTCCGCACTTCATCGACAAAGTCCAGTTTCTCTCCCTCTACAACAACTACGGGATTTAATGCCATTATACGCTCTTTTTGAATTTTAGAGCCCAGGATCATGACCTTAGATTTCTTTTTGTTTAGAAGTAAGCAGTTGCTACTGCACCAGTTGGAGATGCACTTTGAGATTGCGTGTGTACTTGCTGAATATGCCTTTTATTAAAGAAAGAAACAGGGTTCTTCACAAATTAGATCACACTGTATTATATGTAGTGGTTTATATAAATGTATTGTTATTTATGTAAGTTCCTATGTATGTTAACATTATTTTTGCACCGACCAACAGTCTCCCTTTTCTTTCATTACTTTTCCATCATAGGGTTGTCTGGAAAAAATTGCCACTAGCAATAAGTGCCGCCAATAGAACTGTATCTTTGTAAATAAGTATTTTACGTTTGTGTTTTCTCTCGTGTACAATAATAGTAGATTGTTCACCAAGGGCGCAAAAAAAATTTTTGCGTCGAGGTTATGAAATTGAACCCAGAGCGAACTAAGAATCGCTGAAGGAGGGAGGGATTCAACACTACCGAGACCAAAAATGATTTGCGCCTGTGTAGAACAATCTGCTTTTCACTACCATCTGAGAGAAATGAAAATGCGTACAGTGCCACCATCTTATCTGTTCAGTTGATAGCGGCGCTAGTGGAGAATTTAGTAGTAACATTTGAGGAATTTACCTAGACAAATGAGAATATTATAACCTGTTTGCCACCTGAACAGATAACTTGGTGGCGCTGTACTTGCGTTCCAATTTCAAATATTTAACAATTACGTACTTAAAAGTTTTGCAGCAAAGAGTTTGGAAGTTCAGTAAGTAGTTCCAAACTCGGTTTTAAAACTTATTGCTTGTGTTGGAGCGAAATAGATGTAGGACGAACGAATCCTCAAGAGTGAAAGAGAAGTCCGACTTCCTAGTAAATGAGTGCATTGATAAATTCAAAATTGGATTTTGAGTCTATTAAACGTAGATACCTAAAGCCTTAAAGGTAAATAGATTCAGAACTCAATTTTGAGGCATCTTAGCTTGAACAACAATAGCGTGTTTTGCGTCCTAAATTTGGGCATCACAATGCATCATTTCGAGCACATGGAGTGAAAAGAATATTCTTGTCTTATCTTATGACATTTTTTAAAGTCAGGTTAGGAAGAGAGCATTGCCTCGGTCACATTTTGGAATTCATTTTACCTCCTCATATCACCGCCCCTAGTCCACCGCCACCGGCATAAATCGGCCACTCAACCCCAGTCGAGCTTAACCTTTTTCCATAAATCTATTCTGGCACAATTAACCACTATTTGTGGCGAGTATTAGGAAATTTATCAGCTCCTGCGCGTATTAGAGGGATAGTTAACGGGTTAACTGCATGATAGATGGCGAGTCGGAGAGGTTAAAAGATTTGGACTAGTTTTAGAGTGCTTTGCCCTGTAGGGCGACTAGGCTGAGGGGTGAGTGTAAAGTAAACTATACGATAGATAAGCTTCCTGAATAAATAAAATTGAGTGGACATGACTGGACACGAATAATGTTTAAGCATTGAAAGTTGTTATACAATTACAAATAAAAATATACAAAAATATGTATTCTTCATCTTAATTTTTTTTCAGTACATAGAACCTTACTGGAGTCACCTTTTAAGCATGGAATGCCTGTACTAGGTAACTCCGCTCTTCCATAGCATTAATCTAGTTTAGTTTGAGATGTTAGTACAAAGGAAAAAAAAACGTGTGTGTGTTGTTGATTGTAATTATAGTATCTTGTTAGGTAAGTGCTCGTACCAGCTTGTGTCTTAGATGTAATCAGTTGCGTTATGAGTTTTGACCTTGAAAAGATCACTTTGTTAAAAACTATTATTAGGGTGTCAATCGGCTCGTAACAGAATTTTTTTGATAATTCGTTCAGTCAGTTAAATTTTTTAAACCAAATTTAAAATTACGTACCCATTTTTTGATTTCATATACATCCATTCCTATTTCACCTTTTGACAAGATCATCAACTGAAAACTAAGCACTGTCATGTCAAAATCTTCCTTTTCAGGAGTAAGCACATTTTCTTACAATTAGTGCTATAATGTATTCTTACACTTTTAATCGGTTGCGTTATCAACATTAAAATACCTCATCATCATCATCATCACCGAAATCAGAAATCAGAAATCAAAAATTTATTTCAACGTAAAGAATTTACATTCTGCTTGTTGAATGTCAATGTACATACAGTTATGTAAATGTTAGCCGCTGCTTTGGGGCCGTCTGTAGTGGAGAAAAAGGCAGCGAAAAAAAAACTCCACTCTGACCATCGGCCTATGGTTGTCCACTGCTGGGCATAGGCGCATAGGGCGAAGTGCTCCACCGAGTCTGAGGACGTCCTACACTACGTTTACCGATCCACCGTCTCCACTAAAGAACTCGTCTACCCCATCGGTTATCAGTTCTTCGGGTGATATGGCCGGCCCACTGCCACTTTAGCATGCTGATTCGGTGGGCTATATCGGTGACTTTGGTTCTCTGTCGGATGATTTCGTTTCGAATTCTATCTTTCAGAGAAACCCCGAGCATAGCCCTTTCCATACCACGCTGAGCGAATTTAAATTTGTGGATCAGCCCCACCGTGAGTGTCCACGTTTCGGCACCATATGTCATGACGGGTAGGACGCACTGATTGAAGACTTTCGTCTTTAGTCATTACTTTTCTTTACTTTCGTCATTAAATTACCTATTAAAAACCATTCTTGCGATTAGCCGATAGGCCCACCAAAAATTGTACATGTTAAATCTATCTGTAAGAAATATTATTTTTTCCCTTCTTTCATGCCCGGGAGCCCTTAAAACAGGTAGCAAGACACATCTAAACGTATCCGGGATAACATTTGCGTAAAGCCATCAAAAAAGGGAATTAACCCTCTTCGCGTGAAACCCAAAACTATTATGTGTGCTCAACACTCCGCGCGTGAAACCCTCGGTTACGAGGGATTGGAATTGGTTTTTTTTTTTAATTGATATTATTATTTAAAATTCACGATTGAGCGCTACATTACTAATTCAAATTAATGTTACTTGTGTTAACATACCACAGTGTATATCTATGGTTATATTTTAGTTTATTTGTATTTTGTTTCTATGATGTGTCTTGTTGCTATAATGAATTTTTTCGTTCGTTTGTTTCTGTCTTTAATTATTGTATCCGAATTAACTAAGAATTATGAATAAATATGTCTATGGCCCAGTTTCTGAACTGAGAATTTCGCCAAGTAACTCTACTTACATTGTAGTGCTGTTTCGTCAATTTTCTGAGAAAACACCGTGACGGAACGTTACTTAAGTACCTATTTATTTGCTAAAATTCTCAATTCAGAAACCGGCCCGCAGTGGGAATCGAACCCAAAACAATTTTAAAATTCCGTTACAATTCCTCTTCAAGAGAATTTGTGGGTCTGGCAACTCACCGTTCCCCGCACCTTCAACTCTAGCGCGCTCAGGCTCACAGCTCTGTGTATTTGTAGGAGGGCATTTTCGCAGCTTTCCAGGTACAATAAATTCTTCCCCAACGTCCATAGGACAAAATTAAAGACGCTGGCATGAACACAATTTCTTCAATTCATAAAACATATATAACGTTCACACGAAATAGAGTGCAACTCCTCTCCAGGGCTCCAATTCTGCTAGTGTATTATATTTAAATGACAGATATCTACTCGGTCGGGTGTGACATAATTTTTTATACCACTACTATATGTACAGCGAAATGGACTAATACAATATGATATAATTTGAGAAGGATAGTTTTCCTAAAATCCAATAAATAAATAATAATATCTAGGCCGTGTTCGATTTTTCTTAGTGAATAATGTGCCATGTCGCCGACAGGGGCGCGACGATCACCCGGAAGGCACCAGTATAACAACTTTTACTGTCTAAAATACGCGAATCATTCAAGAATGTGGTGTGTGAATTCAATGTTAACTTTACATGCGTATTATAGTACGAAACAATTCCTTTGCAAACATGTCTCCCAAACAAAGCACCGCAATGAAAGTGTTAAAGCCGAGTTCAACATTGCGCCGCGTAGATAAACCCGTAAGTTATTGCCGTCCAACAGCGTAGGATGCACTGGGAGACAGTGGGAAATCCATCCACCCTTTTCCATTTGCCCCTCGATGCCCCTTTTTAGGGTTTCACACCTTAGGGTTCCGCAATCAGTGCTGTGGGTGCAAGCCCTCAGCTAATCCTAAGCTTGAGGCCTTTTTTCCGCATAATGAATACATTTACAGTGCCCTGCCTTACTAGGACGCCATGGCGACGTCGCCAGCCATGCATCCAAGCAGTTTGTATGAATAGCGACGTAGCCAGACAGTCGCCAAGTGAGTTAGGCACCATACATTTCAATATTAACTGCTTGGATACGGTCGCTGGCAACGTGGTCGTGGCGGCCCGGTGAAGGCTTTATTTTTGTCACTGTAGCTTCACATTTCTTACACTTTTGTCCTATCATTATCAACCCACTATGTCCCCACCGAGGGGCACGGGCCTCTTCCCTGAAGAAGATATAGGCCATACTCCACCATGGAGGCCTAGCCCGGATCTGTGGAGACTTGTAAGACTAAGGTAAATTTACAGGTACCAAACCACCAGGTACCAAAGAGGCATTAAAACTATAAAAAAATCAACGCAACTGGTTAAAATGATTGGGAGATTGCACAGATAGTTTTCGCAAATTCGATATGTAAAAAAAAATTGGCGCTACTGTTACTCAGTGGATCGCCTTAATATATTTATCATAATATATTTTTTACTTACGTTTCGCGTTTGTATAAATCCTTTTTTAAAACAATTTCACTGTTATCAGCGCCACTCCTCGAAATGTCATTGTAAGTTTATTCTCGAATACCCGAATAAATAAATTATGAAGCTTATGAATTATTATTATTATTATTAAGGCGAAACTATGCGATCGGACGGGAACAGCAACAAAAAAAATTGCTGTTGTGAAAAGAGCTTGTTTTTGCTCTACTAGCTTTTCCTTTTTTAAAGAAGCCGACACGTTAGTGGCTGCTTTAAAAAGAGAAAAATACAGTACGGCCTTCGCTGTGTAACTAAGTACTTAATGCAGTAAATAGGTGCGGCAGAATGGGGGCCACCACGTGCCCTACTCGCGATCGGAATATTCAGATATCAAAAAAAGATTTCACGAAATTATTTTAACGTAAATCGATTTACATTACATTGAGATGTCTGAGGAAGAGTCGAAAATTTGACACGAAAGAAAATGAAGAATTTATATATTGTTTGTTTAATGGTACGATTCCACCAGAGTGCTGAACTCTGCGGCACTGTAATTTACAGTGTACGTCATAAATGTTTATTCTGGTTTACTGAAGCAAACAATAACAGATTTTTCGCGAAAATTATGGAAATGTTCGCGAACATCTGTATACTTTTATGCGTGCACACCCATACATCTTTAAACCCATGATCTCTACCCCGTTGCATTACGGACGACTTTGCAACTGAAATGTGAAGTGCTGTCGCGAACTAAAGGCCAGTTTCTGAATTGAGAATTTCGCTAAGTAACTACTTAACTGTAGTGCTGTCTCGTCAAATTTCTCAGAAAAGAGCGTGTCAAAACGTTACTTAACCCTTTCAGAGCTGACCTTGAAAATAACAATAGAAAACCTTTGTTATTGTCAAGGTCCGGTCTGAAAGTATTTACTTAGTGAAATTCTCAATTCAGAAACCGGTACAAAATCTTCCTTCCGTTTCTGGAGTGAAAACATTTATTTGTACGCGCACATTGTTATTGCCAAGTTAAATATAGCGGAGTGGATGAATGATAAAAATATAAAATGTATTCAAACGATTGAGACTTGTTCTAACACGGAATTCCAGTCTGTGAACATGTTCGTGCAAAAGTGTGCAGCACTCTGCGGTTACAAAACTTACACAAAGCATTGCAGGTGGACACTAAGGATAATCGCGATACCAGCTTAATGACTGCACTGCTGAAGTTTTTCACGAAATGTTCGTAAGCAAAAGTACTGCATTCTTTTGGTAAAATCAAGGTACAGTCCTGTCACGGTCGCTAGTCACAAGCTAGTCCATTGAAATGATGAGACAGTTTTGGATTACAAACTGTCTTTTATTATAAGGTATTTTTTACATGGATTTTCGAATTATAATGGTGTCCCTA
The DNA here is from genome assembly GCA_947310845.1 of Yponomeuta plumbellus. Classification (NCBI taxonomy): domain Eukaryota; kingdom Metazoa; phylum Arthropoda; class Insecta; order Lepidoptera; family Yponomeutidae; genus Yponomeuta; species Yponomeuta plumbellus. Next base: position 7,109,701 of record OX371206.1, read on the forward strand.
CACACACGTTCGCGCTTTATTAGTTGCGGTAGGTGGGGCGACATCGTGCCCATTTGCCTCTCCTTCACCTCTGCTTCGCCTAAGGTAAGTGTAGCGTTCACACACTTCTCGCGTGAACAATATGTAATGTTGGTTCGACCTTCGACTCGAATTTGTGGTGGAGAGAAACGCGACGAAAAAAAAAATTGTTATTACGGATTCCACGTTCTAAATGTCAAAAGTAGCGACTTTCTAGTACATTAATAGTCAACATCTGACATTTGAGCGCCACAAAACTCGTGACTAATGTCATCATATCCATGCTGACCATCATCAAAGTTTCATCATTACCATCATGTTGTATTCAAATTTTTTCCCAATGACTTCTATGCGTTACATGAATTTGGTGCAAATAGGTGTGTTCCTTTTGCCTGTTTTGTTGGTCTAGCGGTTAAAACGCTTGACAACAAACCCCGTAAGTCGTGAGTTCGATCGCCACTGAAGCGACCTGTTCTTGATTCGTAAAAATGCCCTCAGACTAGGTATATTTCCATGTTCGTTAAGTCCGCGCCCGGTAACCATGGCATAGTGTGAAATTTGAGCTAATTAAGGGCAAGTAGCTTTTAGGAACGATATTTCCTTCTCGTTTCGTAGCCTACCTAATACTATATTTTAGCTTTTCACTCTTTCCTCGGTGTCTGGTAAGAACGTAGCGTTGTTATTTTTGGGAAAGGCAAAGAGATTGCGTGTTATTAAAATACATTTACCGTGAAGTTCCCTTGGGAGAAGTCTGCGGAAACGTTGAAAATATATGTATAAAAATAGAAATCAGAAATTTCAGCATATCAAAAGGAATCTATATTCTTTAGGTTTATTACAACTCGATCCATATTTTTTATAATAAATGGTAATCTATTTCAATTTAAATGCATGCAACGACTAATGAATGTCGATGAAGCAAAAGTGATGTGTCAGGATCGTGGCAAGTGGCAGTCTCTGGTCTCTGCCCTCTGAAACACAGATTTATTATAGGTATTTTTTATACAAAATGAATATAAAAAAAACTTACTACAGAGGTACCTTTTAAATGACAAACTCTTACCGCCATGTTCCGGTACTGCGCACTTTAGAAAAAAAACCTTATAGTATTTATATTACATTCTTGTATTCATCACCTTTGGATTTTGTCTGTACTTTTGTATCTAAATCAAGCTCAAGTCTACAAATCACGCGCTCCATAATGCAAGCGTATTCACACACGTGGCAGAGTGCGGAGAAAAAAAAAGAACTTCTATTCTATTGAATGAATATTGGCTTAGCTGTTGTATATATAAGCATCTTCTATCAACCATCTCTAGTAAGAAATATAAAATATGACAGTGTAAAATAGTGTATATTTTTTATTTAAAAAAAAATCAAAATTGTTTTATTGAGCAGTACAAAACTTAACAATATATAAAGTAACTCTGAACCCGAAACTAAAAAAAAATTTAAAAAAATAAGCAGAAATATCAAAGTAGCCATAAATTACGAACTCTATCTTAGGTATTGCACACTGTCGCAAGTCTCTAACTTACGTGCTTCATAATGAATGCATCACGATTATTATTCTGTCTGTCTGTACCTCTGTATCCAAATTAAGCTCAAGTCGGCAAATTACGCGATCCATAATGCATGCGCGTTCACACACGGGGCAGAGAGTGCGAAGTAAAACTTAAACATATCGAAGTTCAATCAAAATCCGTAGAAAAATATACAGTTTGTTAATGTATTTAATCTGGTATCACTAGATTTTTTTTCCTAAGTAGAAAACCATAAAAAATATATTTATTATGTTACTAAGTTAATTCCATCATCATAGTATTATTTTTTTTATATTTAAATTTTTTCTAATCTCTCGCTTTCCAATCTTGTTTCGTTCTTTTTTTGAAAAAATGTACAAAAGTATATAAAAACTCACGCCCGTTATCCCCGAGAGGGTAGGCAAAGGCACCAATCACTAAGAACTGCGCCCACGTTTTGCCGAGTTTATTAGGTTGGTACAAACTTAATTCTCCAATCACTATTTTACATACATACATACACAAACTCACGACTGTATCCTCGAGGGGTAGGCAGAGACCAGAGACTACCACCTACCACGATCCTGACCAATCACTTTCACTTCATCGACACTTATTCGACATCACTATTTTATTTTTCTATACTTTGTTAATAAATTATTAAAAAGAAGTTTGATAGTCGTACAAAAAAAGTTATTTCAAGTGACAAAATCTTTCCGCTCCTATGCTTTTTTGAAAACAAAACCGTGTAACATTTTCCATCTGTCCGTATTTCGTTATCCAAATCAAGCCCAAGTCTGCAAATTACACGCTCCATAATACATGCTCCATTCACACATGGGGCTGAGAGTGCGGTGAAAAAACACAAACAGATTGAAGATTAATGCTGTAGGAGCCTGAGCTGGGTGTGCTGGGAATTTAATTTGCAAGTTGGATTAGTTCAGTAATAGATGGCCAAAGTATATTTTTTATTCAGAGCGTTGGAGTCTGATTGTCGGCGTTGATTCGCTAGAAACGAACGGGTTTCTTATTAGATGCAGTCGATAACACGTCACCTTTAGACGACTTCTGGGGCGCAAGCGGTTCGAATCTCGGCTTGGCATAAAAAAATGGATGTTTACATTTATGTGATGTTGCTATTTCTGGTTCCCACAACACAGGTTATCCTAGTTTGGAGCCAGAAGCAATGTATGTGCCTGTATGTAAAAGTTTATGTTTATGTTATGTTTTATGCTTAACATCCGTGTAATCAACTCTGATACGATACGGAGAAATAAAATGTTAAGCACCAGCTGTAACTACAGCATGATTTTAAAATCGCTAGCAAAAGTTTGAGGAAATATTATCCTCTTTGTCAAAAATAGCATAATTTATTAGTAATGGTATATTGCAAATGTTCGTGATTTCTGAGCTTAAAACTGAGTGAATCCAAATTCAAAATGGTAGGAAGTGCCACAACAGTGATTTTTTTGTTTCTAATTCTGTCGTTAGATATTTCATTTTTCGATTTTTATTATTTTTTGGTCTATCATTGTTCATGCTTGAGTAAAGATTTTGGGTAGTTAAAAATTTATTTAATTACGCCCTTTTACAACTAGAGACATTCATGTTTCCAAATAGTAGTAAGATTGACCTTTTAAAAAACAGTGAACAAAGTCACCCTGTAGAGATAGGGCCTTAGGCTGCGTCCCCAGTAGGCAAACTGTTTGCCGCCGACTGAGCGAGCTGCAAATTTGTAACCAACTTAGCAAGATATTCGACTTAGCGGCATACTCAAAGCGAACTCAAACTATTTCACCGCCGAGTGGAACAAGCTTTTCTGTGAATCAGCCGCCCACTGAGATAGTCGGCGCGCGTAACTCTGCAAATTGCGTAGATTGAGCGCAAAACTAGCGAACTGTAAACACTCCATTTAAAATATGTATAATATTATTATGGAAGGTCATACTAAGCCGATACGCCGCTAACTCAGTCGGCGGCAAACTGTTTGCCAACTGGGGACGCAGCCTTAACAAAATGGACACAGACAGGAGGTTTTGTAAGCCTATTAATACTCCACTGGTCAGCAAAGACCGACGTCGATTTGGTTATTCAGTAACTAAATAAAGGTATTTCTAAAATAGCCTTTATTTACAGCACAGTAGAGTTCTAAAACTAATTTGCAGTGCAATTAACTAACACAGCTTCGCATCGACGAAGGCTCTACGTTTCGGGCCACTGGCTTACGTCATTCATAATTGATAAGCATTCGTAATAGATTACCCCGGACGTTCCCGGAGCTTTGGCTCTGCTAAAAACGCCCTGCAAATTTGATTAGGGTTTGTGCAAAACTGGCTAGCTAAAAATACAATGTTAGCTCTTCTATTTACTCTTCCGTTTTCCAAAAGCGACAAAGTTAGAAAAACTCTAACCGAATTACAGAAAGCCATTACAGTTTTATTGCGATGAACACGAGCAAGACTTCAAGAAAACTAAATAAACAGATTTATTTTTATATCAGGATGTTTATTTAAATTGGTTCACGAACAATTTATGCATCCTTACGTTCTAAGAGCGTATTTTTTAACTACACTCGAGAGCAAAAGTTTCGGGTCACTAGCATTTACTTCAATATCTTGAAAACGAATAAAGCTATCGTGTTGAAGTAAATTGAGCCTTATAGACAATTTAATAATCCTTCATTACACGTATAAAAACTTTTTTGTTGGCGGGAAGTAATGGCATTAAAAAAGTTATAAACATAATGATCTCTTTTTTCAAATCAGAAGTTCTAATTTTCGCAACTGTTTTTGCTTTTGTTTTTGTTCTGTCATAAAATGTATTTATAAGAAGTCTTCCAGGTATCCAATAGTCATTATTAAAGTAGAATTATGTCACTCACACCTGGGGAATGTACGAGAATCCTCACGATCCTGGAAAATGGGAGCAGTCAGCGAGAAACAGCAAGAATAGTGGGTGTATCGTTGTCTACAGTTCAGCGTGTTCGCCAGTGGTTTCTAGAAACTGGTTCGAACCTACGCAGACCAACAACAGGCAGACCCAGGTGTACGACGGGCACGGGAAGATCGATATCTAGTCAATTCTATGCTGCGAAATCGGTTTCTTACGGGAACAGCACTGACTCATCATTTTTTAGGGCTTGGTAGAAGCAACCCTTCTGCTTGGACTGTAAGACGGCGACTTGCTGAAGGTAATTTGAAACCATTTAGACCCGCAAATGGTCCGAAACTCGAGAGGCACCATCGTACAGCAAGACGAATTTATGCACGCGAACACTCGCATTGGACGATTGAAAATTGGTCAAATGTCGTGTTCTCGGACGAATCAAAATTTATGCTGTATACACACGACTGAAGGGCAAAGGTGTACAGAAGACCAGGAGAAAGATTTATGCAAGCCTGTATTGAAGAAAAGGTGGCATACGGTGGTGGCTCGGTTCTCGTGTGGGCTGGAATTTCTGCGGAAACCCGAACAGAGCTTGTACTGATCGAAAACGGTACTCTCAATGGCGTAAGATACGTGGATGAAATCCTCAACGAGCACGTCGGTCCATTTATGGCAAGACTTGGTGAGAATGCCATCTTTATGCACGATAACGCCCGTCCCCACACTGCTCGTGTTGTGCAAGACTACCTTGATGAGGTGAATATTCATCCTATGGTGTGGCCAGCACGTAGCCTCGACCTCAACCCGATCGAGCACGCCTGGGACGAGCTCGGACGACGTGTAAGACAACGAGATCCTCCTTTAATTACGCTTCGTGACTTGAAACATGCATAGGTAGAGGAATGGGAGAACATTCTCCAACAGTGTTTCAGAAACTTGGTGTACAGCATGGCGAATCGCATTGCAGCAGTCCAGACAGCACGTGGGGGTAATACCAAGTACTAAACTGTGTTAAAACTACTTGTAAATATAAAAAGTTCAATATTTTCAGTTTTGGTTTTGCAAGCAAAATGACGCCATTTTTAATTTGTCGTTTTAAACATAATAAAATAAATGGTCAGTAGTAAATAAAATGCATTTTATTTGAGTAACATTAAATTGTCTATAAGGCTCAATTTACTTCAATACGATAGCTTTATTCGTTTTCAAGATTTTGAAGTAAATGCTAGTGACCCGAAACTTTTGCTCTTCAGTGTAGACTAATTTATGACGAAGTTATAAGGATAAGCTCAGCATGCAAAACTAAGTACCTACAGCTTGGTCTTAATAATATAATGACATAAGTTGTGGCACTGACTGAAAATCAGCGCTGATCATACCCTCCGCCCAACGCTGAGTCAGTTGCCTTTTGTAAAAAACTAGACACACCGCAGACTACTTTGTTTACTACTGTTAGACTACTTTGTTTTTATTAATTCTTCTTTTTGTCTGTTTCGTTATATAGGTAGGTATATTACGTTCATCATCATCAACCCTATGCCCCCACTGAAGGGCACGGTTTCTTACCTGAGGAGGGTACAGGCCATACTCCACCACGGGAGCCAATTACCTCATCATCATCATCATCAGGCTATATTAGTCCACTGCTGGACACAGCCCTCCCCTAGTGAGCGCCATAGCGCCCTGTATTCAGCTTTCCGCATCCAGCATCTGCCTGCAGTCCTTCGCAGATCGTCATCCCACCTGGTTAGAGGGCGTCCTACACTACGTTTGCTTAGTCGCGGTCTCCACTCAAGAACACGTTTACCCCAGCGGTTGTCGGTTCTTCGCGAAATATGGCCAGCCCACCTACTTCGAGGTAATTACTCTCGTGTGTTCGATCAATAATTCTCTACACTACTTTTACTTGACAGTCTTTCTCTGTCTCAGGACTATTATTAGGGAAAGTAATAAAAACGTTTGACCTTTAACCACCAAATAACCATCAGTTACAATCCATACGCAATCGAACACCCTTCTAAGTGTAGCGATACACCAGCGTAACGTACGGTTCGGTTGAATACGCTCGCAGTGTTTTTCAAATCCCTATGACACATCAGATGAAATTACGTCGCGTTCGGCGTAGCGCCGAACCTTCCTTCGGGCGATTATGTCCGCTAATACGCATTCAATGTATTTTGCATATCAAGCTACACAATCATGCGATGCGTCACGCGACCGAATGTTCGGCGCGCGTAGTTGAGTACTGAAACCGACTGATGACGACGACACCACGTAACGTTCAATCGCGTAGCGCGCTGAACAAGACGCAGCGTTCTAAGCGTTTGGTTTGTCATCCAGTGAAGTATGCTGAGTTGGAGCCCTTTTTTATTGTCACAGGAGCACCTGAGGCGTTTGTAGTTGGGGGTGGCTGGGCACCATACACTACTGTGTGGAGCCCTGCTGCCGTAGATTTAAAAAACGGTTGTTTGTTTCCCTTTGTCTCTATTTTATTTTTCTTGTTTTGTTGACTCTTGTGTATTTTGTTTATTATGTACTTTTGTCTTCATTGTGTTTCTGTGACATAATAATAAAATCTTTCTTTCTTTCTTTTCTTTCTTTCAACGGAACGGTACGACTGCAAGTTCAACCGCCGAACGTTCGGCGCGGTACGCTCCGCAGGTGGGGCTATTCACCAACTGGACACACATGACTGGACACACCTGTGTCGAGTTGGTTAAACTCAAAGTAGTATCATTTATTCTTTCGTCATCTGGACACACCAATATTTTTACGCGTGTCCAGATGGTGAAACGTATTGAAATCATTTTAATGTTTTCGTCAACTGGACACACATTCGAATTTCACCCGAATTTATGACGAAGTACAGTCATGCGCAGAATGTTTTCTGTCACAATCATTATTGACCATCAAACGTTCCACTGCTGGAAACGGGTAATTTTACAATATTTTTTTAGTAAATAGTACAAAAGTACTAGGGTAGCGGAAGTATGTAAGAGATTACGGCTTAAATAAAATCTCATGAAAAACATGCGGCTTAGTTCATGGTGTTACTTAATACTGCGCAATATTAAACAGGATTGTTTACTACTACTACTACCTACTAACTTTTGTTACCCTAGTACTTTTGACCACTCTGGACTATACCATAAGTGCGACGGGGCGTACTGGAAACCACTGTGAAGCAAGGAACGAAGTACTGGGAATAGACGTAAAACGCAAAGCGACATTATGGGAATCGAGATTCAGGGAATCAAACTTTTGATAAAGGTTTGAGCAGCAGCTTGCAGCCTACAGCAAGAAAAAAAATTGAAACTATCAGCATGAACACTATGATCGCGACCATTGTTAGAGGTCAATAATTTAATGAGCGAGGCGATGGTTAACCTGACTGTACCCTTTTTCTGCAAAAAAAACTGAGTGTGTCCAGTTGGCGAAAACATAAAAATGATTATTTCAGCTTTCACCATCATCACACGCATAAAAATCTTGGTGTGTCCAGATGACGAAAGAATAAATGATACTAATTTGAGTTTAACCAACTCGACACAGGTGTGTCCAGTCATGTGTGTCCAGTTGGTGAATAACCCCGCAGGTGTGGCGCTACACTGAAATATGTAGATTATAATTTGTTAATTGTCCCGAGCGTAAAAAAATTAAGTTTTTTCGAGACCTTTGTTCAATACAACAATATTTTAGACTGAACGTAGTAATACGAGATATTGGACGACGGAGCACTGGTCCGAATGGGTTGGCGTGAAGGAGATAAAGCCTATGCCCAAGAGTGGGCTCTATTTAGGGGCTGATTAGACAGAGATTATGGTAGTAATATGATGTTTACATTGTTTAATCAGGAGATCTAATCGGCACCACAATCCAGGACGCAATACTCTTTAGTATATTAGTTTATAAGAAAAAAACATGTTGATTTGTGATAATTTATAATTATTTGTTCCTATAAACAGAACTTCAAATTTTTCATTGAGGCTTCGTAATTTTAACTCATTTATTTTAAAAATCTTTCACACCTTTCACATTTTCCAATTAGTGAAAATAAATATGCCTAAGTTATTGGAATAAATACAAGCAATAGAAAAGTGTGCGCCTGTGAAGCGGTTATCCTAATATGGTTATCCTTTACGTAATAATAATATGTAGTATGGTTATCTTTCTAGGGTTAATAAATAAAGTGAGTCCTTTACAGCTTTCACAAGCACAATAATTTTTTTCATGTACAGATGAAAATGCCAGGATATTCTTACATTATCTCTGCCACGACCTCACACGTTTTGTAAATAAACGCGAAGAATGGGGTGGGATGACGCGGTGATTCGAATATTGTACAAACTTAAATTAGGACCAATGTCAATAGCGTTTTCACTGCTACAAATTAAAGACGAGAAGCCAAGAGCGTGTCGAGCCACACGCTGTGTTCCGTAGACAGAGAGGGTTTAACCCTTTGTCCTCTTTTTGGGCTCCGCAGTAGTGGGCTGAAAATTATAATCTTTCACAGAATGTCTAAAAAATAACTAGCCTACTTTGTCGGGAGTGTCAGGCAGGCTTTTTTTATCAATCTATTCTGTCGCAGGTGCTCTTTTGTGAATTGTTCGCACCGCGCTGAAATAAAACTATATTGATCGTATCCCTCGTCCGCTTAAATCTTTTTCTTCTCTTCTTCTTCTTATATATAAAAAAGGAAAAAGGAATCTGCGACAAATAAAACCGGAACCTGCCTGCTTTTTCTTCCGAAACTTGACAAATACTATCTAAAGTGGTCACCAATGTCTGGAGTGATGTTATATCTACCTAACTACTTATCCTACATGTTAGACTAGACCGATGGGTTTTTTATAACATCCATCAGGCCTGATGGACGTTGCTGGATGCAATCAGCAGAGCAGTAAGTTCATAGTGTACAAAATTGCAGTAAGGACTTTGTAACTTAACGAGATTCTAACCATTGCTAATAAAACAAATAAAATATGGAAATAAAGTATTGATGTTGAAATTGTTCCAAGAACAGAATTTTAACCTAGATTTACACGTTATTATTTGATAAATATATGTATTACTTTACATATCTGTTTACGCCTCCTTGCTACTTCAAACTTATTCTTTTATAATAAGATAGTGTTCTGTTTTTTTTCCTGTGTAAAAATATATTTGCGCAAGCGGCACGCTTTGTCATTAAAATGTTTCTATTATAAATGTCGTCGTATTTTATTGCGTATTTTATTGGATTTTCAGAAGAGATAAATCTCTACATTATCAAAAAAGTTAAGTGAATAAATTAAAGATTTTAAAGTGTTTTACAGTGAGAGAGGAAGAGTAAAACATGTTTTATTTGTAAAACATAACACCAAGTTTAACATATAATGTATATAGAAACATATTATAACGTCAATATACAAAATGCACTTTAAATGGTGTTTTAATAAATGACCTAAATGTTGTGGTTATTTTAATGTTCCACTTTATTTACTAGCCATCTCATTCAACATCCTCCTTTTACCCACTCAATATAGGCCCCTCTTATGTATCTAAGTAGATTACTCACAATACCTAGGTTAGGTAGTTAAAGATTGGAAATATTTCTTTGCTAGTGAATCTCTCATTGTCCAAATCAATTACACCTGAACGTACAGTTATTTGTCAGGATCGTGACAGGTGGCAGTCCCTAGTATCTGCCTACCTCAGTATCATGTAAATAACCACCCCTGAGTCGAATTTAACTATACAAATAAACACCCTGTATAACTTAGTGCCGGGTACCATCGATAGATGGCAGTCGTTAAGCCAAGTCAGAGGCCTTAGGGCGGCTTGAAAACTTCTGACAGTAAGACCAGCCACTAGTCTTACAAGCCTCCACCAATCCGGACTTGGCCCCCGTGGTGGAGTATGGCCTATACCTTCCTCAGGGAAGAGACCCGTGCCCCTCGGTGGGGACATGATGGGTTGATGATGATGATGATGATAACTTAGAAAACAAAGGCATAGGTACGTGCTCGCACTGGAAATCAAACCTGGGTATCCCGTTTTCAAGTCCAGTGTTTTACCCACTAGGTTGAAAGTAAAACTGTTATAAAACGATCGGGTTTGCACACACAAGCTTCGACTCTAACAACGACCTATAGGTATCTTGGTAGGACCCAGCTCAACGCGAAACTATTTCAATGCGATTCGGGGTATTCCAAAACCTCAGCCGGAGGGAAAATATTAGCATCATAAATCAAAACTGACGTAAAGGTTGCTTTTGAGGCTTCTGACATAACGTTGGTAAATATGTTAATGCAGAAGGTGAAATCACTCTGTTTGTAGGAAATGCTTTGCGCAGACTTTAGTACAACATAAAAGTAGCGTAATTTTCATACGCTAATCGGTTCAGGGCATTTGCAAAAATAAAATTTACTCGTATTATTTGTACGTGTGAGAACCAATAGTAGATAGCTAGAGGGGTGCGTCTGCGCAGATGGTGCAGGTACATGAAACATTGTTCTCTTGTCCGATCTGAAAGAGAGCCGCGGTCTAATGGCTGCTACACACTATGCCGCCGGCATAGCCGGTGGGTTTTTGCCGCGCGGGTATGCCGCTGGCTGCCGCATAGCATAATTGTCTAATCGCATCATTTTCAAGTTTTCGGCCGGGTAAATATGGTACAACTGTACCACACTACCGGTTTACTTGTGTTCCTAGTTCTTATCAATGAACAACGAAGCTGTTGACATCGCCATCGCGGCCTAAGTATTAATTTTAATTAGCAAAAGACTCCAAAGAAAAAGGAGATTTTGGGCGGGATTGCCGCCGGATCACCGCGCAACCCGCCGGCTCACCGCGCAACCCGCCGGCACAGCCCGCCGGCCAGCCGGCGGCTCGGCTTGTGCGGCATAGTGTGTAGGAGCCATAATAGTTGGCGAATTTGTCGAAACAAGGTTTCTCAACTCGAAAGTAGATTACCTACTTCCCTCAATATTTTTTATCAAACATAGATTATTCTCTATTGTACATGTAAATTAGAGATGTATGAAATAATAGTCTAAGCACCTTTTATTTCTAATTACAAATTGGTGTGTGAAGAAAGTTAAAATAGGATCCATAAGAAATATTGTGTACTATTATTTTGGATGACAGAATATGCAATAGTGTGATTAGAGAACGTCGTGGACTGAAAAATGATTTAGTGACTAGAATTGAGAAAGGAATGTTGCGTTGGCTTAGAGATGTGGAGAGGATGAAGGAAGAAAGTCTAACGAAATAATTATATAGAGCGAATATGAGTGGGAGGCCCGGTTCGGGACGCCCCAGGTGGTCATATTTTGACCTAACAGGGGTTTTATTAGCAAAAGGCAAAATAGAAAGTACCCGAAACCGGCGTGCGTGCATGTGACGACTAATGAATGTCGATGAAGCGAAAGTAATTTGTCAGGATCGTGGCAGGTGGTAGTCCCCGGTATTTGCCTACCCCTCTGGGATACAGGCATGGGTTTATGTATCATCAATCATCAACCCATTATGTCCCCACCGAGGGGCACGGGTCTCTTCCCTGAGGAAGGTATACGCCATACTCCACCACGGGGCAAAGTCCGGATTGGTGGAGGCTTGAAAGACTAGTGGTTGGTCTTACTGTTACAGAAGTTTTCAAGTCGCCCTAAAGCCTCTGACTTGGCTTAACGACTGCCATCTATATCGACGGCAGCCGGCACCAACTGCTTAACGTGCCTTGCGAAACTCGGAACCGCTCGGAAAAATGCCATTAGCGTTAGTCATAGACAGTGACCCATCCATGGACCGAACGCGCCGTATGTTGCTTAACATTAGTGATCGTTTCTCAGGCAGCCCAGGCTACGAGCGATTCGCTTATGCGATGCGCTTATGTATGTATGAATGTAATTGGTATATTAGAAACACTCAGAACTGAACAAAATTAAATGAGCGATTGAATGAATTTGAGAAATAAGTTAGAATTGCAACATGGCGCACGCGTCGATGGCGCGAGGGATGTGTTCACAAAGGATTTCAGCACATTTTGATGTCACAACTTTTTGCTTCAGCAAAGTTGTGATATAAAAAAAAAAATTTTCAAGGACCGTCCTCATAGTTTACGTCTCATGTTACTACTAGGGTAGGCACTTATATTATTATGACTCATCATTCTGTCGAAGGAATATTCATATTTCTGAAATTTCCATAATTCATATTTCCATTACGTACGTATCAGACTACAAATGCGATCTAGCTTTTTGCTTTTTTTATTTAAGATTCTCGACTATTTTTCAAGGAACGGGAGTAGGTGGTGGAGAAAAATCCCGGCAGAGTTTTTTTTTCTGAGTAAGGCCTAATTTGCTTTATTTCATGCTTGTTTAGCATAGTTTCCATAAAGGTAGAATACTTTCCCTATCCACTAGTCTGAGGCCTAGCACGGCTCGCTTAATAGCTTTGTGCCACCTTCAACCGGTGCTTATTCTACTTTGAAAATTGAAACAAATCAATTTTATTCGTTTGTTTCAAATTATGTGGTTAAAACTTATTTAACAGCAATAGTTTGGTGTTCATTAAAGTTAGCGCTTTGCCTTTTATAGGCATTGCGACTTTATGATTATAACTAGCTTTCGCCCGCGACTCCGACCGCGTGGATTTTAGTTAAAAATTTTGCAATTCCGTTCACTCCCTTAAGGGTTAAATTTAGAAAAAAACACGTGTTCAATCAATTGTGTTGAAGAGTATTTATTTTAAGTTTCAAGAAAATTAGACTACATTTTTTATACCTCCCATACAAAGTCAGGCACCCTTTTCGGCCCCTTCGGGGTTGAATAAAAAAAAATCCCGTCTTATTCCTTGCCTACATTATATGTAGACCCTCTGTGCAAAATGTCAGCTTCCTACGTCCAACGGCTTGAGCTGGGCGTTGATGAGTGAATAAATCAGTCAGTCAGGACTTTGAATATTATTTATACAGGGTGGCGGGGGAATGACGTCAAAAAAAAAAATTAGGTCCCTCGTGTCATGGGGTATCCGAATCACCCCCATGTATGTTCCGCGATTTTTCATAGTTTCGGAGTTATGATTTTTTTTCTGAATTTTTATGAATTTTCGCCTTATCAATTTTGAAAATTTCTAAAAAAAAACTAGAAACTTTTTTCAATTACTTTTTTTTTGTAACTGAATCTTCACAAGTTGTTCTTCTATGTATAAAATAATCAGCTTCGTAACTTTGATAAAAGTTATTAAAGTGTTGGTCTAAAGTCAAAAGTTTACGTTCGGTAAATTATGACTTGAATTTTCAAAAATAAATTAAAAATCCAAACAGATGTTTTAATGGTTTCTTAGTTAGCCTCAGAAATGCGCAAGACTCTCAGATTTCATAATCATTAAAAAAAAGTACTGCTTAATGAGCTACTTTGTGTACATTCGGCCTTCGAAGACAGCGAGGTGAAGAATTATTAAAATTAACATATTTTTTTTCTGCCATTTCGTCTTTTCTTAGGTTATTAATGAACGAGTCGTCATCATCATGATGAATAAAAGTGGTTTTGTCAATAAAACACAGATTAAAAAATTTGGAGGCATTTTCCGTTTTACAGTAATTAATTTTGCGCGGTCCGTTCTCGTGGGTCATGGGTTGTAAATGCAGACGCAACTTTTTACCTGTAATAACAATAGTCTTTGAGGATAGGAGGCCGCCGAACTATTGCTATCTCTCTCACTCTCAGCGGTAAGAGTGAGAGGGGCAGCGCAGCAGAAGCGAACACAAAACAAGTTTGTACCTCAGTCGTTGTCACTTTGTGTTTACTGCTACACGTGTCTTCATTTTGTTTTACCTCACTGTCTCGCTTTGTCCGCGGATTCCGCTGCCTACTTATTTGACTACTTTGCTCGTTAATTGGACTGTGTCTTGCATACTGATTGAGACTTTGCTTACTTGGAAGTGTAAAAGATGAGTTACACGTTAAGTGAATACGCAGAAATGCACTATTTTTATGGAGTTGTGGGCCGCAACCTGAGCATTATCCCGACCATCGCGTTTTTATTAACACGCACAATACCTTAATGGCAGGCCGCATTCCTGGCCAACGAGGCGATAGGGAAGGAATCCCTAGATTTGACCCGGATCGCAGAGAAGTTGAGCTCGAAGAAGTTCAACGAAATCCTTCCACGAGTACCAGAGCTATGGCTCGTACTCTGAACATCCCAAGAACTTCTATCCAAGACATACTTCACGATGAAGGATATCATGCGTTCCATATCCGACGAGTCCAAGCTTTACTGCCTACAGACTACCAATTGCGCATTGATTTCTGCCAAACAATGCTACAAAAGGAACAACAAGATCCTGGATTTTTCAATAAAGTTTTATGGTCAGATGAATCACGTTTTGAGCGCACTGGAATTTTCAATATTCATAATTACCACAGGTGGGCGGTTGAAAATCCACACGAAATGAGAGCGTCGACGTTTCAACATCGTTTCAGCGTTAACTTGTGGTCTGGTATTCTCAATGGCGAACTGATTGGTCCATTTGAATTGCCGTCCAGATTAAATGGAGAAAGATACCGACACTTTCTGGAACATGAACTTCCATTGTTGCTAGAAGACGTGAATATTGAACTAAGACGAGCCATGGTTCTTCAAAATGACGGCGCTCCATGTCACTACGCAACGCAAGTCCGAAATTATTTAAATGAGGCGTACCCCAATAGATGGATCGGACGCGGCGGACCAATATCGTGGCCTCCACGCTCACCTGACCTCAACCCCATGGATTTTTTTATTTGGGGATATTTTAAGGAAATAGCATACGCCAGAGAAAGTGGGAGTGAACAAGAGCTGAGGCAGAAATTAACAGAAGCTGAACGTGTTGTAAAGGAAAACAGAGCAGCTTTTAGACGATTAAAAGATAATTTCCTACGTAGGTGTAGAATGTGTATTGCTGCTGGAGGTGGCAACTTTGAAAACCTATTATAATAAACATTTTTTTTTACATTTTAATCTGTGTTTTATTGACAAAACCACTTTTATTCATCATGATGATGACGACTCGTTCATTAATAAACTAATAAAAGACGAAATGGCAGAAAAAAAAAATTGTTAATTTTAATAATTCTTAACCTCGCTGTCTTCGAACGCCGAATGTACACAAAGTAGCTCGTTAAGCAGTACTTTTTTTTAATGATAATGAAATCTGAGAGTCTTGTGCATTTCTGAGGCTAACTAAGAAACCATTAAAACATCTGTTTGGATTTTTAATTTATTTTTGAAAATTCAAGTCATAATTTACCGAACGTAAATTTTTGACTTTAGACCAACACTTTAATAACTTTTATCAAAGTTACGAAGCTGATTATTTTATGCATAGAAGAACAACTTGTGAAGATTCAGTTACAAAAAAAAGTAATTGAAAAAAAATTCTAGTTTTTTTTTTAGAAATTTTCAAAATTGATAAGGTGAAAATTCATGAAAATTCAGAAAAAAAAATCATAACTCCGAAACTATGAAAAATCGCGGAACATACATGGGGGTGATTCGGATACCCCATGACAAGAGGGACCTAATTTTTTTTTTGACGTCAATTCCCCGGCCACCCTGTATAGATAGATAAAATATAGAATAGATTAGAATGGAATGGAATGGACTGGAACGGAGTGGAGTGGAATAGAATGGAATAGACTGGAGCAGAAAAAAATAGAGTAGATTAGAGTAGAGTATATTAGAGGCAGAGCAGAGCAGAGCAGAGCAGAGCAGAGTAGAGTAGAATTTTATTCATTGCTAATAATATGCCATGTTGCAATTGTAATAACCTTATACTTCTTTTGTAATTATTAGATCCTTTTAGAATCAGAATCAGAATCAGAAATTTATTTCAACGTAAAGAATTTACATTCTGCTTGTTGAATGTCAGTGTACATACAGTTATGTATAATGTTAGCCGCTGCCTTGGGGCCGTCTGTAGTAGAGAAAAAGGCAGCGAAAAAAAAAACTCCACTCTGACCATCTTTTCTCAAATCACCTTAAAGCTAATACAAATCAAACATACAAAATAATATCTTAGAAGTCTATTATAACTAGCGGATGATGTTACTCCACCGTAACAAACTACACAGCAATGTGTTAATTGTCTAACGAGCTTCTTTTCGTTTTTCTAGAAACTTTTTTGGCTTTTGTTCGGAAAGATTTTTTAAGGCTACTTACCTACTCACTTTTAGTGATAAGGCCGCCGTCTACAGTATATAGACTAAGAGTATAGACTCTATACTCTTAGGGTCTGTTTCACAATCTGCAGATAAGGTTCCGGATATACTACCCGCAACCAGGGCTGCCGTTTGTTCTAAATTTGAAGTCATAAACGAACACACGCAATATAGACTAGAATAGAATAGAAATACCTTATTTGGTACTTATACAGGGGAAAATTAATCTAACTTAAAATAAATATAACAGTAGGTACCAAAAAGGTTTCCGCTCAGCTTAATGCCGCAGCAAAGATACGGCGCTGGTTTTCAGCGGATGCCTGAAAGCTTATAACTAAAACTTAAACTAACTAAAATCTAAAATCTATCGGTTCCAGTTTCAAAAACTCAACTCCCCACAGTATTCCAAGAATGCAGACTTTGTAGATGTCGGATTAAATAAAATAGTTTTAGACTGACATTAGAGGAATTGCGTTCTTACAAAAAGGCCGCTGGTAAGAAAAATATACATAATTTTATGAATTAAATTTTGTTTTTGTTTAAATCTGACCATTAACACATTTGGTACGGTCGCACCAACCACCTAACAAAGAAAATAATTTGATAACATAAATATAAAAGATGTAGAAGATGTACAATATTTGAGAGTTCATTACTATTTTTCCTTCTGTAAAGATAATAAATACTGCTTGAATTTAAATTTAAAACAATTGATAGAAGGATAATCTTTAATAGGAGGCGGTATTTTGTTCCAGCATTTAGTGGCACTGTAACGAAAACTACCTCGAAATGCCGATGAATGGTGAGATGGACAGACTAATAATAGGTGAACACGTGACTGACGCTGACTAAATTCTAGCTTATTGTATAGATATGAGGGATTCTGCTTTTTTTATAATTCCAAAGAGCAAACTCGCAAAGTGAAAAGCACGACGTGACTCCATATTAAGCAAATTGTAAATTTTTAAATAAGGAGTGATATGCGCTCTACGAGGAGTGGGAAAACAAAACCTTGCGCATGAATTTTGCATTCGCTGTATCAGTTTCTTCGTTTTGCTCAATAAGCAACCACCAATTACAGTGTCGGCATAGTTAAGTTTTGATAGAATTAAAGATTCACACAGATGGATCCTCTTGTCTATGCTTAGATATATTCGTATTTTGTAAAGTACGTGAAGTCTATAATAGCAATTCCGCACTGTCTCCAAAACATGCTTCTCAAATCTAAGTTTATCATCCATCAGCACTCCCAAGTTTCGTGCTTCAGTGACTTTTTCTATAGCTACATCTCCAATTTTTTGTTGTGGCGCACAGCAATTATTTTTTTCTATCTGAGATTTTGTACCTAGAACAAGAAATTTTGTTTGGGTTGGATTTAATGCTAGGCAATTTTTGATAGACCACTGTGAAATCTGTTGAAGTTCCATATTTCAGCTTGATATTTTGTCTGTCGCTTCACTAGGCTTAAAAGATCTGTATACTTGCAGATCATCAGCATACAGGTGATGTCTACTATTAGTAATAGAATTTGGCAAGTCAGCAGTGTAAAGAATATAAAGCACCGGCCCAAGGATTGAACCCTGTGGGACTCCCCTGGTAACCGGTGATAAAAAGGAACGTTTCCTAGTACCACCCATGTTACACACCTCAACACTCTGGGACCGGTTACTTAGGTAACTAGACATCCACCTCATTGCGTTATGATCAAAGCCATAGTAAGCTAGTTTGGATAAAAGCAAAGTCGGGCTTATAGTATCAAAAGCGCGGGAGAAGTCAAGGAGGACAAGGATTGTTCCCTCTCCTACGTCTTGTCCTGCCAAAATATCATCTACAACGTCCATTAGAGCTGTTGCTGTGCTCCTACCAGATCTGAATCCTGATTGTTTATGTGGCAGAATATTATTGACAGTCAAGTACTCTGACAACTGTAAACAAACTACTTTTTCAATGATTTTAGACAAGAAAGGCAAAATACTTATTGGTCTAAGATCTTTATATTGCGTTGGATTATTATTTTTTGGTATTGGCTTTACTTTTGCTATCTTCCATAGATCGGGAAACGAACCAGTTTCAATAGATTTGTTTACGAGGCTAGTTATTACATCAAGAGTACGTGGCAACGATAGAAGTATCATGTCTAGCGTTATTCCATCGAAACCTTGAGCATTTGTCTTAAAACCCTTTATTATTTTTAACACCTTTTCTTTTTCTATAGTTTTAAGAGTGAAAGATGATGAGCTAAATCGATTAAACCAGTAGTGTGAGAGCAAAGAAGTATCTAATTCATTATTAGGGGGTATATCTAAGAAATGAGCGTTAATCTGATTAGGGTTATTTAATTTTTCAGGAAGGTCAGTGTGCTTTTTCTTGAAATCAGCGACATTGTGTTTAATATGTTTCCAAAGTTTACGCGGCTCTTTCACGTTATTATTAATATAGTGTTGGTAATAAGCAGTTTTCTCTGAGTGTATTGCTGTACTTACTATTGTTTTTAATTTTTTGTAATATTTTTTGTCACTTTCTAATTTAGTCTGCTTACTTTTGACATGAGCTGCATTTCTCAATTTTATCATTTCTTTAATTGTTGGAGTTAGCCATGGATAATTGGATTCCTTCACATAGGTACACAGATTTTAGGGGTGCGTGTATATCGAATATATTAGTGATGTAAGTATTGAAAGCAATTAATGACTCATTTATATCATCACCTAATACAGTTTCCCATTTTACACTGTTTAGATCCGCATTAAAAAGATCCAAATTAATGTCCCTAAGGGGCCTGTAAACAATCCATTGTGGAGACGGTTTTGGTATTTTAATGTGTAACTCACATGTAAGGAAGGCGTGATTGCTAAGTTCAGGTATAAAATGGTATAAAAGCTGTTCTACTAAATATAAGATCTATTAACCCAGTTGTTACTGTAACTATTTTTTGCCTAGTATCACTACAATTTTTTGATATTGTTGCTTTGGATCATAAAGCTATAAGGGAAAAATACCAAAAAAAATCTGGGTTTTCTGGAAAGCTTGGAAAATTAGGATCGTTTTAACGATCAGTAGTAATATGCTGGTAGGATATCGCCCATACAAGAACTCGTTTGGCGAATGTCTCGAATATATATGAGAAAAACACGAAAATGTTACTAATAAAACAGTTTTATTTTTATTATGAAAATGGACAATAACAAAATTAATATTAGGTACGTACTTATGCAGTGTGGTATGTATTGAAACATGTTTTTGGATGCAAATGGATCCCACACTTTTGACATTAAAAGTTAGTATTTTTTTTGCAAAGCGCACATCGAAGCTGAGAGTTGCCGTACACCATTAGGTGATCAATTCTGTCATAGCGAGAATTTTCCCGAAAGGGACACGGACCGCGCTTTTTACTTTTTTTATGTCTTTCTAAGACACTCCTGGCAATAGTTCCCCGAAATGTAAGATGATCGTACTCTCCTCCATTACTTTTATAAAGTTGCCATGCATTGTGAGTGGCCATGTCCAAGCAGTGGCATACTGAAAAATACCATTTCTTGCCACGGACAGATGTACGGTATAGAACTATGTTTTGGTCGGACCTATCGACACCTCCCATATTTTCATTGTAGCTTAAAACTAAAGTACAGTAAAGTGTATATCATTGTACCGTTGGAGTAAGAAAAGTAACTGCAGATACGTTGACTGTAACCGAATCTGAACTGTCTAAAGATGAAGATGTAGATGGCTCAGATTGACGATGTTCAAGCAGGGCTTCTTGGGTGGTTCGACTTCTTTTTGCTAAAGGCGCACTATCCGAATCAATGCCCGAGGACATAATATGAATATATTATATTCTACCCCTGCAGGAGCTCTTAGCTGTGAACCTAGAAAAAACAAAAAATATGTAACAACTAAGAGACATACGTCAGCATTTCTACAAAATATTTATATCAAACCTGGAAGATTGGTCAAAATAACATTTTCCTCATCACCAGAATTTTCATCTATGACATCAGCATTAGCGTTATCTGGTGGAATTTATTTAACTTCCTTGGAACTGAGGCTTCAACGTCTAATTGCTCCAATTTGTCAATGATTTCATTCAGAGACAATGGCTTTTTACACCTTGGTCTGGAAATACAAAATGCATCCCCATATTACTACTGATCTTTATAACGATCATGAAAGTTATCATCATATCTCATTATAAAAAGGAATACAACTATGCAATATTATGGCACAGGGTTACTTTATAGGTTATAGATTTGTCAATAACATACACTAAGTTTATTATATTTAAAGGCAAATTTATCAAAACTTACCGCTTTGAAGAGATGGCAAATGTTTATTCAACTGATACAAGTTAAAACACAAATTCACTTCAAAATAACAGTTATTTGTTTATTATGACTATGCTAAAACACTGTCAGACGATCTCTGCGACAATTGAATAACAGCAAGTGAACGTATTCCATTAGTTAACATTTTTAAATCGAGGGTACTTTTGATACATTATTTTGATCTTTATAACGATCGGTCGCTGTAAATGGGTTAATATCTCAGAGTGACTTGTAAACTGTGTCGCCTCTTTAACGTATTGTTCTAGATTCATGTATGTTGCAAACTCTAAAAGCTTCTTTGAACAAGGTTCTTCTGGTTTTAATAAATCTATATTAAAGTCACCTAATAAAATGATATGATCGTAGGGCGAAAACGAGCTGACTGACTCTGTCAAAGCATCCAAAAATGTATCTACGTTGACCCACTGTGGCCGATAAGCTGTACCTATAGCAACCTTGAGACCATTTAGTTTAATAGCTATCCACATTTGCACGACTGAAGAGGACGAATGTTCGAGAAACCTGACGTAAATTCCGCGTCGCAAGTAAAATCCGACCCCTCCACCGCGCGAGCGCACGCCAGCAGGGCGCGGCACGTGCCGCAGTCGGTAGCCGGGCGGCGCAGGCGCACGCGCCTCCTCGCCCGCGCGCAACCAAGTCTCATTGATTGCCATGATATCCACCGCGTGCTGCTCCATAGCCACAAGAAACTCATCGTGTCGTGTACTAAGTGACCCCGGATTCAGTAGACCTATACTTATATTTTTACTTGGAACAAACCGTATTATGTAGGCGTAAGACACTTGAATAAATCGACAGTTAATTAATAACTTTCTAAGCACAGTAATATGTTGGCTTGGTATTAATATAAGTGTTTGAAAACGTGTGCATATGAGATACGAACGTGAAACTATTTTTGTAATATCTGAACTGAAGCCACAAGGGCTAACAAGTGATAAATTCAGCATTGCGGCCCTATTTAGGATTTTACAAAATTCGTGACGTCAGCTTCGCTTCGCAAGGGAATTCTTTGTGAGGTGTTATCTCTGCGACCGTAGATGCGGCCGTCTCTCGTCCATATGAATCGCCAGCGAGCAACGGGGCCAGCGTCGCGGGCCCGGGCAAACAGAGCGCGGTTTCTCCTGGTAAGTCGCTCGTTCACGTAGAGGAGGCGCGGCTCGTGTGGGGGTAAGCCCAGATCAGCTGTGGTCGCGCCGCGGCGGACCCGCGCGCTCTTGAGTAGTTCGTAGCGCGCGCCGCGCCAGTCGCACGACGATAGGCCGAGGCCGCGGTGCCGGAGAACTCTCAGTGGGGCCGCGCTTCGGGCCAGCACGCACCGCACTGATCACGTCGAGCTCTTCTAGTGCCATGCCCAGCTTAGTTGCCACGGATTTGACTATATGCCCTATGGATTCCCCATCGCACTCTGGGACGTTTGTGATTTCGACGTCATTGGACAGGAGCTCTTGGTCTCTTTCGTTGAGCTGATCCTGCAGGTTGCTGATATTTTCCGTTAATGTATCCATGTTCGTTGAGGAAGCCGACGAAAGCTTTTTTTCTAGGGCAGAGAATTCTTCCCTTAACTTCAGATTCTCGCCTCGGAGTACATCGACTTCCTCCCTAAAACTCGCTCTCAGCTTGGTCAATATGGCATTAAATTCGGTCGTGATGGCTGTTCTGAATTTGTCCAATTTGTCATCCAGCAGCTTTTCCAACTGGTGGAAGGTTACCGAGTGAGCATCATTAGGTGTGGCCAGAGGTTGCGTAGCGGCGGGGATAGCAGTCGACATTGACACGGCGGCAGGCGGAGGAACTGGAGTAGTGGGGTGGACAGCAGCTGGGGCGGCCAGCACTTCCGCGGCAGCAGGCTCACAAACGTCCATCTCATCCGTCAACCTTGACGCGACAGCGGAAAGAGTGGGTCGCTGCTCAAATAGCTTTCGGGTTGGCGTGTCGTCACCCCTTCTGCGACTTTCACGTACTGTGATATTTTCACATTCAGGGCACTTCCATTTTGTTTTATTTAACTCCCTAAACTTATCCGAAGTCATGTTAAGGCACTGATGATGATATCGCTTGCGGCACATAAAGCAGTTTAAAGCCTCGGCGTTAGGTACGGCAACCATGCAAGCTTCGCAGTTCATTCTGTTACTTAGCGGTCACGGCAGGCGATGCGAACTTACAAATAGTGAGTGTTTTATAGGTGCGAGAAAGACTGAGCGACAACAGGAACGCAGACTGTAAGGCGGCGGGCGGTAGGAGCGGGGTCGATGACCCGGGCTGTTTCGCAACGCGTGGGCAGCGATTTGGCCGTTGTAGATTATCTAGTGTAACTGCACTTTAGACGTTCTAGTTGTCGTAACTCCTCCGGGAAGCCAAGGATGGATAAACTATTTGCACAATTCACTGGTCCACACTGTAAACTTTGACACAGTACAAATTTCTTTTCAAAAACATACTCAAACTTGGTTAGATAAAATATTAAAACGGAGCGATTCAAAATACTGTTCACGCGATGAGAGTGCGTCGACCACCCCCCTAAGAAAATTTATTTAAATTTTGAACAAACGTCAGCTCTGGTTGCGGATAGCTTATTTGGAACTTCATTTGAACATTGTGAAATAGCGCCTTAGACTAAGAAAATTAAATACCTGTGTAATTTCCGTTTTTATGTACAATAAAGTGTTCTCTAACTATCTATCTAGCTACTCGTACACACCGGCAGCTTGACGCAATATATTGCTATCCTTTTCACGCATACGTACCGCAAACAAGAGTAAGAGAAAAGCGTAACGACATGGATACAGTTTTATCTACGGACTATATGTATCACCATATACGTATTATAAGGTGATTTTATCACACCGCCAGTTAGTTTATTTAAGACACGCCTTCCCTGCATGTGAACGTGGTCTTGTCTGTTAGACTACAACTTGACTAACCCGCGGGTTTCCCCACGAATATTTCCGTAACTGTACTCACGTGTTAGCAGAAGTAGCCAAAGAATTGCGCCGCGCATTTTCCAGCACCTGATATTAGAACATAAATTCTCGAGACCGAATACATTTGCCGCTCCTATTTTAACTTCACTCGACCATCTCATACCCATATTTCACTGGAGATAGTGTTGGAATTCAAGTAAGAACCAATATTCATCTAACAATGCATATGCACAAAGCAGCATTTAAACTACCCCGTCGCAGTGGTTAGCACATCTGCCTTCCATGCGACAGGTCCCTGGTTTGAATCCCGTTCCATGTTTATGATGTCACTGTTTCTGGTTACCACGAGACAGGGTATCCTAGTATGGGATCAGAAGCAATGTATGTGCATGTATAAATTGCGGATTTTTAAGGATATCTTATCCTGTAATAAGTTTTTAATGGAGAAAATCCGTTTCTAAAAAAAATAATTTTGGAAACAACTTTTGTTTATTAAAAACTATGTAAGTAAGTATAGGAAAATGAAAATATATTTAAAAGTTCAGTAATTTAATTTATGCTAAAGAACACATTCAGCTAATTTTATTACAGTGAATAAAAATGTTAAATTGTGCGATCGTGATGACATGCTCTACAAAAGAGCAACTTTAACATCTTGGTTGCCGATAAGCGTCTTAATAACGTGATTTTTTTTTCTACTGCAATTCTGTTACTCCCTGTATAAAACAAATTACGAGTGCCACTTATTTATGCAATAACGGGATGCTATAGTAATTTAATTTAGCTTTCAACTTTGCTGTCAAAGCGTACCTAGAGAGCTACTTCAAAGAGAGGTGAACTAGAACGCTCGACATTTGATTTCGTTTTCGAGTCTAACATTTAAATCAAGAAACTAGCTACTTTTTTAGTTATTTATTGGAATTCTTTGGATCTCCTACTTTCATTTTTGTTTCAATAGTATTCTAATATAATTTTAGAAAAGGTAGCACAATTTTAGAATAAAATAGAATATAATCTTTGTTTATTGTGCAAAAACATTAGAAGTGCAAAGCTTATTGCCATAAAAATTGACTTAAGTAAATTAAAGATTAACTTCTAGGTTAAAAACGTGTGTTACAGCAGTCAGTGCCAATTCCCCATTATGTCCCCACCGAGGAGTACGGGTCTCTTCCCTGAGGAAGGTATAGGCCATACTCCACCACGGGGGCCTAGTCCGGATTGGTGGAGGCTTGTAAGACTAGTGGCTGGTCTTACTGTCAGAAGTTTTCAAGCCGCCTCTGACTTGGCTTAACGCCTGCCATCTATCGACGGCAGCCGGCACCAACTGCTTAACGTGCCTTGCGAAGCACGGAATCGCTCGGAAAATGCCACTAGCGTTAGTCAGAGACGGTGACCCATCCATGGACTGAACGCGCCGTATGTTGCTTAACATTAGTGATCATTTAAGATCACTCAGGCAGCCTAGGCTACGAGCGATTTATTTTACCACATTTTATTTTTTATTTTGATAAGAGCATTTTCTGCGAAGTTAGAGTTAATAAAAAGACGCATTTGACAACGTATTTTGTTGGTTTTTTAAGTTAAAAAGGCGTTTTGGACTTGAAC
Source organism: Yponomeuta plumbellus (assembly GCA_947310845.1). Classification (NCBI taxonomy): domain Eukaryota; kingdom Metazoa; phylum Arthropoda; class Insecta; order Lepidoptera; family Yponomeutidae; genus Yponomeuta; species Yponomeuta plumbellus. The sequence continues at coordinate 7,135,179 of OX371206.1, forward strand.
TAAGATAAAAAAACGTATTTGATCAATTACTTCTGCAATACGATACGAAAATTAATGAAGTTACTGAAGTAAACGACGCATAAAACGCTATTCACAATTGCTTCCAAAAACTTCAATATTTACTTTCTCAGTTTCGACCTGATGTCAGATGCGTCTTTCTACCTAATCGGCCAGAGAGCGTGTTGTACAAAAAGTATTACAGGCCACGTAACAGCCCACAGGTTTCCGATCCAGGATTCGGACACCGGCTAGGTGTAATTGAGATGTTTATACAGTGGCTCCGGATTTCCCTAAGGGCCCCGTAATGCGATAAGCTCATTCCGGAACCCGATTCTTAAGACCACCCGACCGTAACTCGCTTAGGCCACCCTGCTACTGTATTACGCGAATCAAATCCGATTCAATTCCGTTGACACTATCAACTATATTTTTTTTACATGCTCATTTAAAAAGAAAAAAAAATTACAAAATGTTTCGGAAAATGTATCTCTTTTAATAAACATAAACATAAAACATAAAGATTTGCATACAGGCACTCATTTACAAGTTATTACAATTTTTAAATATATGTAACACTAGCTGTTGCCCGCGACTTCGTCCGCGTGGGCTTAAGTTGAGTAAAGTGTTTGCGTTTGCAATTAAGATTGGGATACTTTTAGCGCATGCGAAATAAATAAAACCATACTACTCTCTCTGAGAGAAGACCTATCCCCTGCAGTGGGACATATACTCGTATAGGCTGTGTACTATGGGTTGTATTTTAAAGAACTGAGAAATATTTATGAACACATGAACGGATAAATAATAAGAAGAATTGAGAAAATTTATTGAAGAGTTAGAACAACTTATATGAAAAAAAATAAGAAAGTAGGCAAGTATTTAAGGTGGTATTTAAACACATGGAACAAAGAAATGTTTAATAATCGAAGCGACGATACGAAGTAAATACGAAGAACTTTTATACCTTCTAAATTTGCAACCCCCATAAGTATTGAATTCACAAAAAGGGCTGTCGGCAATAATCAATAACTTTATCAGGAACATATTATTGAAATAACTTTGAATATCAGAGAGCTTTCATTCTAACTTTGCACCCCCCTTGGGATGATTTTCTAAAAACTACTTCACAAAATGTTTCATGACTTTCAATGAAGGACCTACATACTGCATTTCATTCGAATAACTTCAAAAACGGCAAAGTTTCATACTAACTTTGCACCCCCCGTTTACCCCCTGAAAGGAATGATATTCGAAAAACTATTTTACATGTATTTCATGACTTTTAATGACAAACCTTCATATTGAATTTCATACGAATAACTTCAAAAACGGCAAAGTTTCATACTAAATTTGCACCCCCTTTTTTCCCCCTTAAGGCATGATTTTTGAAAAACTATTTTACACGTGTTTCATGATTTTAAATGAAGAACCTTCGAACTAAATATCATTTGAATAACTTCTAAAACGGCAGGTGTCATACTAACTTTGCACCCCCCTTTTATCCCCTAAAGGGATGATTTTCGAAAAACTATTTTACACATGTTCCATGACTTTTAATGAAGGACCTTTATTCTGAATTTCATTCGGATAACTTCAAAAACGGCAGGGTTTCATTCATACTAACATTGCACCCCGTTTTACCCACTTAAGGGATGATGTTTGAAAGCCTATTTTACATTTATTTCATGATTTTAAATGAAGGACCAGAAGGAATGAATCCCATTTGAATAACTTAAAAAACGGCAAAGTTTCATACTAAATTTGCACCCCCCTGTTTCCCCCTTGAGGGATGATTTTCGAAAAACTATTTTACACATGTTCCATGACTTTTAATGAAGGACCTTCATATAGAATTTCGTTCGAATAACTTGGATAACGGCAAAGTTTCATACTAACTTTGCACCCTCTTTGTTCCCCCTTAAGGGATGATTTTTGAAAAACTAATTTACACACGTTTCATAATTTTAAATGAAGGACCTTTGTACTAAATATCATTTGAATAACTTCAAAAACGGCAAAGTTTCATACTAACTTTGCAACCACCCTTTTTCCCCCTTAAGGGATGATATTTGAAAAACTATTTTACACTTATTTCATGATTTTAAACGAAAAAACTTCATACTGAGTTTCATTTGAGTTACTTCAAAAACGGCAGAGTTTCATACTAACTTTGCACCCCCATTTTACCCCTTTAGGGGGTGAAGTTTGAAAAATCCTTTCTTAGTGCTACCCTACGTTATAAAAGGAACTCCTGTGCAAAATTTCAAGTTTCTAACCCTTATAGTTTGGGCCCTGCGTTGATATGTCAGTCAGTCAGTCAGTCATTCAGTCAGTCAGTCAGCTTCTCCTTTTATATATATATATATATGTATATAGATAAAAAGAGTGGTCTGAGGTGGCACACGACAGAAACATGTGGTATAAGATGGGGGAGGCCTTTACCCAGCGGTGGGACACAATCGAGGCTACGTAAAAAAAGAGTGCTCTGAAATGTGACGTCATAAGCAAGTATTTTCATACAAAACTCCGTTTTAAAAGTAACACATTTGACATTTTATCAAATACCTTATTTCTATAGTCTAACTGTCAAATTCCGTACTAACTGAAAGAAAAATATTTATTGCAACAACAGACAACACACACTAATTAAACCTTAAAAAACTGTTGGTGATTGACCTTTTTACGATTTTGTACCCGAAGGGTAAAACGGACCCTATTACTGAGACTCCGTTGTCCGTCCGTCCGTCTGTCACCAGGTTGTATCTCATGAACCACGATAGTAAGAAATTTTCTGAGGAAATTTTCACATATAATGTATTTTTGTCGCCGCTATAACAAAAAATACTAATACTAAAAAACAGAATAAAATCACACTAATATTATAAACGTGAAAGTTTGTGTGTGTGTTTATATGTTTGTCAGTCTTTAGCGCTGAAACGGCTGGACGGATTTTAATAAAATTTGGTATGAAGTTAGCCGATACCCTGGATTAAAACATAGGCTACGTTTTACCGCGGGGAAATATCTTATTCCTACGGGAAAATCGATGAACCGCGGGTAACACCGTGGGGCACAGCTAGTAAATAATATTTAAGGGGGCTTCCTTTGCCTTCCTTGAAAAAAAAATGCGAATGGCATTTGTCTTCTTTTTGGTATGTAGGCAAAGACTACAATTTTAATCATGCTTTGATGACGTCACAAACACCAAAATTTTAAAAATAGACATAGTGAATAAAACTCAAAAACACCGAAATTTAATAATTAATTTTAGGATATATGTTTAGGATATAAGTTTTCCACTCATAAATGGATCTTCAATAAATTAAACCGTTTCATTCCGAAAAACTATACGTAGGAACAAGTGAACATAGTCCATTCATTTTATAACATGGACACGTACTTAACTCAAGACAGTGACGAGGACCTCGAACACTTAATTCCAGTCACCAATAATTGAATGGATTTTAAATACAATATATACATACTCTTTTGAGAAGGTTGTGTAACTGGCAATTCAGAGCACAAATGTGAAAAAAAATATTGGATTTAAATTTCTTATCAAAGAGGTCCAATGTTACAGAATAATCGTATAAGTCGGCGATAATATTCCATAACATCTATAAGTGGAATAGGGTAGTTTTCAGGGTCAAAATAATTAAATTCTATTTAGTCCGTATTTCAGATTACAAAAAAATATTGGACACGTATTTTTTCTTTTTTCGATTAAACAAAAAATGACAAAGATATAGCCCATTAAAGTTATGTGTGACGTCACGCCATGCTGCATTTTTTAGCACGTAGTGACGTCACACGTAACTTTAATGGGCTAATTGGTCTAATTTACAAATAAAAAAATACGTGTCCCTTATTTTTAAATAATCTAAAAAGGGACTAATTACATTTTTTAGGGTTACTAGACTATTGTCGATAAAACAATTTTGTCATTCCCTATATGACGGTTTGATTTTTGCTATGAAGAATAATAATTCCGGTCCTTGAGCATTACCAATTGCTATCGCATACACTAGGATTCCGACAGGATTGGGTGCGCATAATAAAGCCTCTAGCTTTTTTTTTAGAAATTTTAATACGTACCCCATAAGTAAGGCGACTTACAGTTCGGTATAAGATGGTAGTTACCACCACCTATAACATATACATACAGGCACATACATTGCTTTTGGCCCCACAATAGGAGACCCTGTGTCGTGGGAACGAGAAACGGCGACATCACAAACATGTAAACATCCAAGATCTGGGTTTTTTTGTCCCCAGCCGGGATTCGAACCTGGGACCTCTCGCATGGTAGGCAGATGCGCTAACCGCTGCGCCACAGAGGTCGTCATAACGAAAACATGTCGCCTCTAGGATCTAGCGAAGGCCGCATCTGTCTTCTTAAATTATATTTCCATTTTTTTCAATTATAATCCCTTCAAATAATTTATATGGCGAAACTATCAGTTGTTAATCAGAATAACAGCAGAAACAGCATTCGAGAATGAACCAATATACAGCTGACACAATATACGATTTTGCGATAACGAATGTGTCCTAGTCAGTCAGTCAGAGTTATCAGAATCAGAATCAGAAATTTATTTCAACGTAAATAATTTACATTCTGCTTGTTGAATGTCAATGTACATACAGTTATGTATAATGTTAGCTGCTGCCTTGGGGCCGTCTGTAGTGGAGAAAAAGGCAGCGAAAAAAAAAACTAAAAAACTCAAAAAAAAACTAAAAAAACTCAAAAAAAACTCCTCCTCCAAACTCGTTAAGCCTGCTACACAATGTAACGATATATCGCAGCGATAAACTGTGCATGCCAATTTGCGCAGATTTCTTGAACGTGTGATCAGAACAGATCATTGCAGATAATCGCTTATCGTTGTTATACACACGAACGGTAAATCTGCGCATCTCGGCTCATACAATTTCATCATCATCATCATCATCAAGCTATATTAGTCCACTGCTGGACATAGCCCTCCCCTAATGAGAGTCACACAATTTAATCGGTACGAATTATCGTTACATGTTTAGGAGGCTTCACTGAGCGTTGTGCACGCATCCAAAAATTGCGGTGGCTTTATTCGTCAAAATTAAGAACAACTTCAAAATAGGAAAAATATAGAGATCCGGAAGAAAATTACTACGTTGTATGCTTGCCAATACATGGTGCACTCAATTTTTGGATATAGAGACAATTTGCTACACTCACCGCCGGTATCTCGTACGCTAACAATCTGTTAATCTACTTTTAACAGCTGTCAGTTGTCCAAAGTGGATACGAAAAAAAACCATTTGATTGTTTTTTTTTTATTTGGTTGATTGGGGGATTATTAGAGTACGAGAAACCGGAGGTCTATGGAACAATGAAATCGATAAAAAGATCATCATCATCATCATCGTCAACCCATTATGTCCCCACCGAGGGGCACGGGTCTCTTCCCTAAGAAAGGTATACGCCATACCCACCACGGGGGCCAAGCCCGGATTGGTGGAGGATTGTAAGACTTTGTGGCTGGTCTTACTGTCAGAAGTTTTCAAGCCGCTCTAAGCCCTCTGACTTGGCTTAACGACTGCCATCTGTCGACGGCAGCCGGCACCAACTGCTTAACGTGCCTTGCGAAGCACGGAATCGCTCGAAAAAATGCCACTAGCGTTAGTCATAGACGGTGAACCATTCATGGACTAAACTCGCCGTATGTTGCTTAACCTTAGTGATCGTTTAAGATCACTCAGGCAGCCTAGGCTACGAGCGATGCGAATAAAAAGATATTACGAGGCAATTTTTTTTTCTATTTTATTAAAAAAATAACGCCATTTCATCTACATTGACATTTTTACTTCCTTCTCAGATGTAGTAGTCTAGTTTAGTTTAGTTATAGTGAAATAATAATAGTTGCATGAATGCGTCGATTTTCGTTCATCGCTGCTTCAATTTCAATGCTACAGTAATTGTACTACAATTCATTAACAGAATCAGTGCTGTCTATACCTACCCCTTTCAAACCTGACCTTGAAAATAACAATGGTTTTCTATTGTTATTTTCAAGGTCAGGTCTGAAAGGGATACCAAAGATTGTCTGAAAAAGATCACTTTTAGGGATAAGGCCGCCGTCCGAGTGCGGCCAGAGTAGTAGATGCTACCACGGCTCAATTACCAAATCAATTATTCCAATTTATGCAACACTGAAACTTCTGTCACAGGCAATAAGAGCAGTCCTGTGGTTTTGTTAAGTCGTTAAAGGCGCCCCCGGGCGATCTCGGAATCAAATAATAAGTCTAATAGAAACGGGCGGCTCAATCTGTCAAAGTTATGACGTCATAAAACATAAGGAACCGCATGCGCATCTATAAAATAACCGCTTTGAAAGGAACAAGGCCTTTGTTGCTCGAGAGATGAATAGAATAAGAGGTTTATTACACAGCCACCGGGATTTTTTCAGTCAACGTGTTACAGCGTATATTTCTGAAGTTATAGTAGATGGCTAGTATAACGTCTGCAGTTTTGAGTGGTCCATACCTTTCGTTTGACGACCTTTGTGGCGCAGTGGTTAGCGCATCTGCCTACCATGCGAGAGGTCCCGGGTTCGAATCCCGGCTGGGCACAAAAAAATAAGAAACCCAGGTCTTGGATGTTTACATGTTTGTGTCGTCGCTTTTTCTGGTTCCCACTACACAGGGTATCCTAGTGTGGGGCCAGAAGAAATGTATATGGCTGTATGTAAATGTAAATGTGTTTATATGTCCTACATGCAGTAGGGAATCCCGCTCTCTAAAAGGACTTTTTAGTCACTCGAAAAAGTGTCAAAGTCTTAGGCACTGCTTGAGTCGTCCAAAACGGACGCAAAGGCCTATGATGATGATGACGATGACCACTCAACGGTGAAGCAAAACGTCGTGAGGAAACCCGAGTGTCTGGGGTATTCACATACTTATCTACGGTAAGCGCGAGTAGTTATTAAGCCCACACTCTCTCCCTGAGAGAAAGCCTATACTGTGGGAAGAATATAGGCTATCATCATCATCAACCCATTATGTCCCCACCGAGGTGCACGGGTCTCTTCCCTGAGGAAGGTATAGGCCACAATACTCCACCACGGGGGTCAAGTCCGGATTGACGGAGGCTTGTAAGTAAGACTAGTGGGTGTATAAAATATATATAATATAGGCTTTATTAAAGAAATGGCAGCCGTGTGGGGCGTATTTCAACGAAAAAAATACGATTCAAGGTTAACTATGACAATTCGATGTACATTGAAAAGTCGATAAATCCAGCACTGATTGATAATTGGAGGGGTCGGCTACGCAATGTACATTAAATTTTCATAATTAACGATAAAACACGTCCCTGGTAGTAAAAACTTTTATCCTGCGTGCAAGAAAGAGATAAAAAATCGTCCCTTACTACGCTCAAACAGTGTATGAGAGAGTGGGATGGCACGAATATTTTGTCTATTTCATTTTATGAAAAAGAGGATTAGAACATGTATATCGTATTTGCGACCGCCGGAGGCACCGTAAACAAACCCTAATAAAGGCGAATGGGAGCAAAACGTCCAAATTTATGGGCAAAGTTTTATACAAAAAGAAATGCGGACATTATCATTCTTCACGACTTTTAAGTGCCTAAGTGGGGGGGAGGTGGAAAGGCAAAACGGTTTAATACCTTCGACTTTTGTCCGCGCCGACAAGCGTGGAGATAATAGGGGATGTTTTGCGTCATATCATTTCATGGCGAGGTCGAGATTACAGTAACACAGTTTGAACAGCTTCTATTGCGTAAGAGTAGATGGATAGAGAACTTTATTGTACATCAAAAAGAAAATTAATACGCGTGTGGAGGTGGTTTACGCGCTTATCACATGCGTGAACGCATGGGTTACCAAAAACGTATTTTTAAGACAGTTCTTTGAGAGTACAAACCGGAATTTATTTATTTTATCATTATCATCAACCCATTATGTCTCCACCGAGGGGCACGGGTCCTTCCTTGAGAAAGGTGTAGGCCACACTCCACCACGGGGCCCCGTGATGCCCCGCCCCCAGACATCCACCGTGGGTCTGCCAGATCGATGAATTACCTGGAACAAATAAATAAATGAGTTCAGCTGAAAATTAACGCTTATGTTAGCTGAGGGTCATTATGGTGAAATAAATATGCAAGTGGACTGTAGATTTCTATATTATTTATTTATTTATTTAGAGATCTATGGTGAACCAACAGCTATTACAATAAAATAGTATATAGTGTAGGGATACAGAAAGCCAATTACAGGTTCACACTTATAGTAAACAATTTAAAAATAAGAATCTTAAACTTAAAATAATACAACGTCGCTCGCTGCACAAACAGCAGAGCTCATATCACTCAGTAAATTAGGCAGATGTAGCTATAGAATACAATGCAATGTGGAGTTATTCAAAAGTCAAAGAAGGAATAACGGGCGTGAGTTTTTTTTTTGTATCGATTCGTTGGTGAATTTGTATGAAGTGCCGCGGTGCGCTCCGCCCGCCGACCAGGGCCTCGATTCTGTTTGTGCATTATAGTACGATGACAGATACACGGTCGAGTCACGTGACCTGTTTTTTCATACCATTGACGCCTAGAAGGTTTGATATCTATGCGCGCGTAGACTTGAAGCGGCAATGAAACTAAATCGCCATGATCATACAGTTGTCATTGTATTACAATGCATTAACAGAATCTAGGTCCTGCTTGACAGAGTTGTCTAGCCGGTTTTGGCCTCAAGCCTATTTGGGCTCAGCGACGTAGGGCTCCAATACTTCCTTAGACGCTTCAAGTGCACTAAAGGCAATTTCTGAAACAAGAATTTCGCTATAACTACTTAACTGTAGTGCTGTCTCGTCAAATTTCTCAGAAAAGAGCGTGACAGAACGTTACCTAAGTATTTATTTAGTGAAATTCTCAATTCATAAAACGGTCCTATCAGCCGTGCAACTCGACAGAGCCCTAACTGATTTTTCATCACCATTACTGTATTGTCCGAGATAGACATAAAAAACCAGTATCATCTACGGTAGAGCGGGTTGACATCTGACACGAGTGGTTATTGTCCACTATCCAATTGACGACCTCTGTGGCGCAGTGGTTAGCGCATCTGCCTACCATACGAGAGGTCCCGGGTTCGAACCCCGGCTGGGAACAAAAAAACCCCAGGTCTTGGATGTTTACATGTTTGTGATGTCATTGTTTCTGGTTTCCACTACACAGGGTATCCTAGTGTGGGGCCAGAAGCAATGTAAGTGCTTGTTTGTTAAAAAAAAAATAATTGCTGATTCTCCATGTCATAACGAAGATATTGATACCACTCCGATACTTGTATCATCAAGAATCCCACGGGACATAGTATTTGTACACTTGCAGGCGCACTATAACAAGAATTCGTATCGCTGAGTAAAACCATCCTGTCACAGCGAAATAAGGCAATTTCGATACACCTTGTTAAAGGAGCACATGTTTGTAATCCCGTGACGTACGAATTAAAATGTCTGAGTGTTGTGGGGTTTCCGAGTGGGGTCTGCGTCGACATTATTATTCTCCGCTCGCTTAAACTTTACAAATGGAAGGCTAATTGAAAAGTTAGGTGTCGTAGAATTTTAATTATTCCAGCCAGTATCAGCGGGTAATGTAATCCGCTTTTGTAGTTAGGTATATTATGGGCGGTTCTCTGATTGAACGATTGCTGTGGCACTTATTGCAATGCGCATGCGAATAGTTGGAGGAAACGTGAGAAAGAAATCAGAAAGGAGAATGATCAATTTACTAGAGGAGTTCTAAGAGAGTCTATTTTTGCATCTTCTTGCGCATTGATGAAACCAACGGTAAACTATAAGAAATTAGCTCTGGATTATGCAGGGAAAATATTATGAAAATATTAGATGGGAGTTTCGAGAAATCTTAATTTTGAGCCCATGTTTTGAGGTTATGACAACTTTGGTTGTTTGGTGTTATTTTGGGTTGGCACCTTGAAAGGTTGTGCTTTATGCCACAGATTATTTATGCTTTTAGCCAATGACATGTTAGGCGTTTACATACTGCGACTTTTTGAAGATAGCGCGTGTGTGTAACTGTGTACGAATGCGAGTGTATCCATGCAAATCGTCTAAATCACGACTATATCGTTGCAAAAAGTCGCAGTGTTTAAGGAGCCTAATGGGGGATAAAGAGATAATTTCTGATAAATAAGCACAAACAGTCTTAGGTCCTGCGCACAATTAAGTCCAGACTATCCTAAGCTCACGACGGCGGTTTATTTTAGTTATTTATTCCACATATTGTTCATACATCATCATCATCATCATTTCAGCCATCGGAAGTCCACTGCTGGACATAAGCTTCCCCCAACGATTTCCAGAAGGGCCGGTTGGATTGTTCATACATATAGTCATTTTAACCATAAACTACACTAATTAAACAGTATAAAATACACTGGAATCAATTTGCAAAAATAAAACCGTAATAAAACCGCTCGTTTGAATTCCCGTCAAAAAACTCCCCCCATTTGCAGTTTGCACTTTCGCATTTTATCTATGTACACGATTTGCGATTTTTACAATAATTCAATTTAAATAATCTGTATTGACTGACAGGCTCAAAAGGACTAGTGTCCAGACCCTTTAAACCTTATATATTTAAAAAAAAGTATTGAATCACTGCAGTTTTTGGGAAACGATAATGCACGTACCGCGAATGCACATCCTGAGAACGTACGCCCCGGTAATTTACAGTCATGGAATCCGTGTACATGTACACGTGTACATGTACACGGATTCCCGTAAGCACGTTCTCGGGTCGTGCGTTATCAGGCTGTACAAAATCGGTACCTACGGGCGAGAATCCGTGTACAGCCATAGACACGATAGAGTGGTGCCTCGTTTCTAAACGAATCCCAAAAGAAATACCTCACACTCTCCAGTAAAACTCGCAAATCCTATGATGTGAACAACGTAGTGTTTGTATTCTCTGTGTTGTGAACGAGGCACCGAATGGTCACCAATTCCAGGGCTCTACCCGTCCGTGCATTCCCGGTCCGTACCGGGAATGCACGGACGGGAACGTACAGGAATGGACTGCACAGCCCGATAATTGGTGTCATTTGGGCACGAATTCTCGGGCTGTACATTCTCGTGCCGTACATTTTCGGTCCGTGCAATATAGTGATCCCAGTTTTTTAGTAAAAAATCAATACAGATATTTTTTAATTATTACTTTTAAACCCCTGATTCTTTTATTTTATCAAATAAAACTATGAAATCATTTTTCAAAGAAACATTTTGAGGTATAAATATTTAAAGCGCAACGCAAAAGCAACATAGCGTCGCTTATACTTCAACACCGCGAACATGCATTTAGACAACTGTGCAGGAGACGCATAAACTTAATGATTTCTTTTCTAGAATGAAATAAATGACAGTAAAATAAATAAGCCGAAAATTTTGAATTTGACTGGCGCAAAACATGCTCGGGACGACTCACTATCCTCAACTCTATAACTAAGTTTCTACTAATGGTATAAAGCATATTCGCGCTGTTGAAGTATAAGCGACGATAGGCTGTTTTTGGTCATTCTCCTTTATTTCCACGTAAAGAATTATTTACTATCTGTTCGTAGAATGTCAATGTCGTTATGATGTTAGGCGCTGCCTAAGGGCTGACTGTAGTGTAGAAAAAGGTAGCAAAAAGACTGTGTGGCATGTAATAACGTCTTATGCTACTCGTACAAACATAGGAAAATACTGAAAACTATACATTTCTAATTAAATCGTAATACATTAATCTTTGAAGTTGATTTACCAACCAACTTACATATAATGATACTTATATTGCACTTACATTTAAGTTAAAAATATAGTACAATGCGGCGGACTTATCACCCTAAATAATGGATTTTATAATAGGTTATAATTTGAGAGTGTAAAATAATAGTATTATTTATTCTTATTTGCATGTTACTACTCTTAAAACAGCATTAAGGCATTTTATCTAAAAAAAAATTGATCGCTAAAACCAGGTGTAAAATTGATAATTTGGTATCTGTAGCCATTTTACCGAAAACGGCTCGGATTGGCCGAATCTATGATGACGTCACATCTCAGTAATATGGCGTCTGTCATTCATGTCGTTCTTACGTTCATTGGTTTGTTTATTGACTAGTGACGTCATGATTCCTGTGCGACGCCATATTGCCCAAGGTAGCGTTTTGCCGGCTTATTTTAAAAGTGAATCTTTATTTTTTGGAATATTTACACGAAAAAACTTATAATGAACACTTTCTGAGTACTCAGTGAACACCAACAAAAATCTGAGGTGGTTTTCAGAAAACTGTCAAATAGCATGGTAATTGAAGTTCGGGAAAAGCTATTTATAATTATTTTTTTAAAAACATTTATTCTGGCCCCACAGTAGGATACCCTGTGTCGTGGGAACCAGAAACGGTGACGTCACAAACATGTAAACATCTAAGACCTGGAGTTTTTTTTTCTCCCCAGCCGGGGATCGAACCCGGGACCTCTCGCACGGTAAGCAGATGCGCTAACCGTTACGCCACAGAGGTCCTTTGTACGGAACACTTGATAGAACACAAGTGCGACTCGCTCATGTCTTGTTTTTATTTTATGGTAAACTTACTATTTTACCTGATAGGAGGCCGTGAAGCAGAACCCTTACTTTTGAGGTCCGTCAGACCTACTTTATCATTACATTTGATCCCTTTCTGTGCGGTTTTTGGGTTTCCCAAGGGATGAAAGGGTTAGGTTTCCTGTGATTCCTTGTTACGTAAAGCTACTTAACAAAAGAAGCTACTTGTAATGAACCGATACACTTTGGAAAAGATAAAGATACGCTACATTTACACTTTGGAAACAGTGTCAATACACTTTAGAATAGTACACTTGTACACTTTATAAAAGTTAAACATAACATAAACATTTACATGCTCGCACATACATTGCTTCTGGCCCCACACCAGGGTACCCCTGTGTCGTAGGAACCAGAAACAGCCACATCACAAACATGTAAACATCCAAGAAATGGATTTTTTTGTCCCCAGCCGGGATCCGAACCCGGCTACGATAAAGATACGTTTTCAAGTTTTCTTACAACTTCGTCAATTATTGCATGTTCGGCCTCAATGGTTAATTATTATACCGACATAACAAAATCACATGTATATTATTATACAGTTAACTAATAACAAGGGCTTCCTCACCCTGTTTTCTTGGTAGTTAGCGAGTGGTATTGCTACTATACATTTATTTAATAGAATATGAATGAATCATCATCATCATCAACCCATTATGTCCCCACCAAGGGGCACGGGTCTCTTCCCTGAGGAAGGTACCTATAGGCCATACTCCACCACGGGGGAAAAGTCCGGATTGGTGGAGGTTTGTAAGACTAGTGGCTGGTCTTACTGTCAGAAGCTTTCAAGCCGCCCTAAGGCCTCTGACTTGGCTTAACGACTGCCATCTATCGACGGCAGCCGGCACCAACTGCTTAGCGTGCCTTGCGAAGCACGGAACCGCTCGGAAAAATGCCACTAGCGGTAGTCATAGATGGTGACCCATCCATGGACTGAACGCGCCGTATGTTGCTTAACCTTAGTGATCGTTTAAGATCACTCAGGCAGCCCAGGCTACGAGCGATATGAATGAATAACGATTTAATAACAACCAATATGTTTCACCCACGTTTCACCCTTGTAATTGTAACTTATGACAGACTTATGATGTTTGATTGACTAAATTGAATGTTTGATAGGAATGAACTCACGCACTGCAGTTACTAAGCCCTGTATGTGCTGGTGGATTTGTTTGCGTGTCGAGCGTTGACCCCTGGGCCTCAATTCTGTTACTGCATTGTAGTACGATGACAGATTGACGGTCGGATCACGTGACGGGTTCTTTCATACCATTGACGCATAGAATTGTTTATACACGTGATCCCGTTGACTTGAAGCGGCAATGAAACTGAATAGCCATGTCTACGCAGTTGTCATTGTACTACGATGCCTTAGCAGAATCTAGGCCCTGGTATTGTGATGAACTTGAGTATAATGTGTCCTGACTGGATGCTACGCCGCCCTGGCTGTTGCAATGACCGCTGAACCGGGAGTAGCTGAATTCAAAGCACTAAAGCACTAAAACTGCAGGTCGTGGATGTTTACATGTTTGTGACGTCGCTGTTTCTGGTTCCCACGACACAGGGTATCTTATTGTGGGGCCAGAAGCAATGTATATGCCTGTATGTAAATGTTATGTTATGTTATGTGTGTGGCAAACGTCTGGCCAGGCTGGTGGTAAGCGGCAAACCCAGGTCTCTGCCAACCCCTCCGGGACACAGACGTAAATTTATGTTATGTTCATCATCATCATCATCAACCCATTATGTGCCCACCGAGGGGCACGGGTCTCTTCCCTGAGGAAGGTTTGGGCCATGCTCCACCACGGGGGCCAAGTCCGGATTGGTGGAGGCTTGTAAGACTAGTGGCTCGTCTTATTGTGAGAAGTTTTCAAGCCGCCTTAAGGCCTCTGACTCCCACCTATCGACGGCAGCCGGCACCAACTGCTGGAAGTGCCTTGCCAAGCCACTTGTGTTAGTCATAGACGGTCACCCATCAATGCACTGAACGCAAGACAAGCGACTGGTCTTACTGTCAGAAGTTTTCAAGCCACCTTAAGGCCTCTGACTAGGTTATTGTCAATCAAAAAACACTTTCTTCTACATCCTCATATTTTACATAATACGGAACCCTGTAATGCGGCGCCTAATAAGCACTTGGCTGGACCCCGTGTTTGACTTACCGAGCCCACTCTCAAAATATTATCAAACGAATGCTTAGACAAAGTTAATTTCATGCCCGAAAACAAGCAACTTCCTGGAACTTTACCCAAAAAGTAAGCTTTGCCTGTTGATGTTGCTAACGAAAATTGATACTGCTTAAAGGTTTGAATGGGTTGTTACGAGACTTGTTATTATATTTCTGGCGGATCCGAATAATGTTTATCTCTCTCTCTCTCTGTCTCACTCATTTTGTCTTTGTCACATTGTACAGGGTGTAACGAAATCGCCAAACGATCTGTAAAGAAAGATTTCGAAAAGAAAAAAATAAATGATTGAAACTGGTTGACATTATTGCATGTGAGTAACAAAAATACTCCATTTGGGGGACTTAATGCTAGTAAAATTTTCGACCAGTCACCCACAGATAGTTCAAGAAATAACTGGTGGATAACTGGTGGAGACGATTGGCTAAAATTATTCTGACAAAAACTCAGTAAAAGTACTTCATCATCAAGCCATCATGTCCCCACCGAGGGACACGGGCCTCTTCCCTGAGGAAGGTAAAAGTACTTACACAATAATAAAACAAAATTACACACTATAAACCTATGACGCATAAAATATTTATAGTGATTTATTTTATTAATTTATTCTCAAAATTCAGGTGAATCAGATATCGAAAATGTTTATGGTGTTAGCGAAACAAAAAAATAAATTATGATGTAACTACGAGTATAATGTACTATAAAATATTTTGTATTTTACTTTTTTAATTAAAATTATTGACTGCCATTGCCATTGGCTTTTGCCTTAACGGCGCCTGCTTATAGATAAACTGCTTATAGTTAGACCTCTGTCTTGGTCTACCAAGAGTCATGGGGTTTGATTCCCACTGGGAGCCGCTATTCATTTGTACCAATGGCACAGTCTGCGCGTATATCTAAGTCCGTGTCTGGTTACCTGGTCCCAAAGTAGGACACAGGCTATCCTACTTTGGGACCAGGTCAAGTGGTTGTGTTGTGTGGTAGTTACTAAGTTAAGGTTAGCAGCTACAAGTGCTAGGTGTTCTACTACTAAAACATCCAGTTCCGCCTACCTAAGTTGAATACTAAATTATAATACATCCACCACGCAAGCTTATAATCTGACTGCAATCCGCAGTAACAAATTACATACAAAATTCAGGCGGCCTGCATAATTGCTTGCCAGGTTAGATCGATTGCCAAGAAGTAAGCTCTTACGAATTCTTTTCTTATTCAGTTTTTAATAGTAGATCATTCGCTGACAGTTTATTATATTTCTACGACGGTTAATAAATAGTGAGACAGTTATGTACGCGATTGAGTATTTTTTTCTTTCAATCAAGTTAATAAAGCAACAACTTCGAAGCTGCTATTTGAAACTTGTAGCACCGACTGCATGAGTGACCTTAAAAAAGAAGGTTAAGCAACAAAGGGCGCGTTCAGTGCATAGATGGGTCACCGTCTATGACAAACGCTAGTGACATTTTTCCGAGCGGTTCCGTGCTTCGCAAGGCACGTTAAGCAATTGGTGCCAGCTTCCGTCGATAGATGGCAGTCGTTAAGCCAAGTCAGAGGCCTTAGGGCGGCTTGAAAATTTCTAAAAGTAAGACCAGCCACTAATCTTACAAGCCTCCACCAATCCGGACTCATCCCCCGTGATAGAGTAGGGTCTATACCTTTCTCAGGGAAGAGACCCGTGTCCCTCGGTGCGGACAAAACTGGTTGATGTAATAGCGTAATATTTTAATTTATGTAAAATAAAAATAAAATAGTTTATTAGTCTCTCCGGCAATAATTATATCAGAAAGCTTTAACATTAACCAATTTCAAAGATGGAGGCCTTAATTAAAAAACTAGTTAATATTATAGGCAACAGGTAAACGCCGCCGTTTTGAAAGATATACTAATAATGAGGTTTTTTTTATTTGGTTTAGTTGACAATTCCATCGGTAAAATAAAAGTATTGGCGAAAAAAAAGTTTGTCGTATTTCTGCGTGTGTACTATTTTTGTGTTTGTGTTTTTGTGTAAGTATTTCTGCTTCAATTCAGTATTCACTACTTTCATTGCACTAGGATCTGTCAGATGATCTCTGTCATCATGTCAAACATATGTCGAAAATACCCAAATTATTGGCCTTAGGGTGCATTGTATTTCTAGATAGATTTATTGTAAAAGACCTATAACAGGTCCCGCGTAACACTTGAGCGTAGCGTGTATGAAAAATTCGCTGCCTAATTACGACACCGACAAATTGGCCGTGAGTGCACATTTCATCGTGAGCACGCTTTTTGCCAGCCTTCTGTCGTTGTTTGGAACAGAACAGCTGCACAAGGCCGCGTTTTCACGATCTCGCATTTGCAGCTATCATGAGTCGAATGTGTCAAAGAATAGTACACGGTCCGTAAGGTGAAGCAGTCACATAGTGGTGGTCGAGGACTGGCCATCGATCGGTGGGCAAGCCCCCTTCCTGAAGAGTTGATGACATTAACAATCCGGCAGGAGGAAATTGGACAATATTTGCAACGGCTGGCAAGGTTAGTGTGACGGTAAAGATGTGTCCTTCCACCACCACCAGGTAGCATAGGCTGTATAGATAGATAGATAAATAATTATTTTATTTACACACCAAAACACATATTTTTACATTTAGGTGAAATTAGAACTAAAAAGGACAAAAAAAAAACAAAATATACAAAAACAACCAGAAAAAAAAAGATAGATTAAGGTACCATAAGGCATTCTTCCCGGACTTGTCGTATTTGACTTTCATTAGCTGTTAAGTTCAAACTGTGCCTCCAGCACTAGACCCAATTGTTGGAGCCTGGAATCGGGTCAAGTCGACACTAGACGGAGTCGATTTTTGCAGTTCAATTAGTGAAGTCAGCGAGAGAGATAGGACATGGGTTGTCGTGTAAAAGTTGAGCATTGAGTAGAGTCAAAAGCACATCTTCTCTTATATATAAAAAAAGATTGCTGTTCGTTAGTCTCACTAAAACTCGTTAACGGCTGTACCGATTTGGATGATTTTAGGTTTTTTATATTTCTAGAATTCCAGGGAAGGTTTAAATGGTGACAAAATATGGAAAATATATGTATTTAAAAAGTTAGGCAACAAATGCTAAGCAACATTATCTAACGTTATTTAACTGCTGTGTGGGAGCACCATAAAATCTCGCTTCTGCAACCCCTTTTTGGCAAGTTCCTACCGCCATCATAGTTGAACATATTTTTAGTGTTACTACCTTCGTAACGTTAAAAACGGAACAACACGAATAATGGGCCATTTATCACAATTTGTGGCTAAAAGCATTCGCTCACGGAAAATCACGTGGGATTCGAACCGTAACGATGCCTCGGCCCGAAACACATGAGTCTGGTTGTATAATCTGTGTGCCTACCCGTTATCTTCCTTAGTCCTAACCTTGAAAATAACAATGGTTTTCTAATGTTATTGTTAAAGAGGTTATAGTGTCCGGCTTGGAAAAGCATTTTCTTATTATAATAGACGCTATCCTAATTTATTTATTTAACTTATTATTACACTTGCGGAAAAAATACTTCTTGACGACATATTCACTTGTGCTGGGCGTAGATTCTGGTAATGCGTTGTAGTACAATGACTGATGAACATGGCGATTTAGTTTCCTTGCAGCTTCAAATCAACAACTAGATGTCAATGGATTTAAAATTCGTGACACGTGACCCGACCATTTAACTGTAATTGAACTATAATGCTTTGGCCCACGGCCTCGATTCTTTTAGTGCATTAAAGTTAATTGACAGCTACAAGGCCGGGTCACGTGAATTACAAACTCGCATGCGTGCGTAGATTTGAAGCGGGAACGAAATTAAATCGAAGCTGTAATGGTACTGTCATTGTACTACAATGCTTTAGCAGAATCTAGGCCCTGGTCCTATATTATGCCTCTATGTACAAATCAATCAACGGTGGGTTTCAGTGGAAAATGAACCCACAACAAGGGTTGTAAGGGTCTTAAGTAAGGACTTAGTAGATGGATAAAATCCGCAACACCTAGGCGAAGCCTCTATGTACTGTAGCGATTCCTCTTTATAGTAAGAGTAACTGGTCAGCACAGCCGTCTAGAATGATTTTAAAATGATTGAAAGCGAATTTTTTTAGATGGCAGTCGATCCCTAGCTAGGCTAGGTGATGCCGATAATCCGTGTGGAGTTTCTGGTCTTCCATCGGACGCGTCCCCCGGGTGGCGGATAGGAGAACGCCCTCCAGATATAGGGGGTACCGGCTTCGGCCGGCGCGGACCAAAACCAGAGGGAAGGGGACGTCCACTATGGGCCCCGCACCCGTAACCCCACACTGAGTGGGGCCGGGGGCCTTCGGGCCGCGAGGAGACAACCTCTATAAAAAACACACGGTGGGGGCCCTCCTATATGTCCCTCTGCTCAGCCGAGGGCATAGAGGAGGTTGAGGGAGGGTTACAGACGGCAGGTTGGGGGACCTGCCGTCCGACATCGTGACGGGAGAAGGGGGTGGGGGGCCCATGCCCCTTCTCCAGTGAGGGTGGGCCCGACTCCTTGCGAGTCGAGTCGACGTCGCCGGGGCGCCGCTGTCGCATTCGCGTTGTGGTTCACACCACTTGCGAGATCCGGCGGCGCCCCATTGCACGAGCGACAGGACGGCTCCCGGGGTGTTTTAGGAGGTATGCCTCTCTTATTATTAGGAGAGGAGAGTCCGACACACGGCAGTCGCCCTCCCCTAAGGGTGGCGGTTATGGTGCAGAAAGCATTTCACCCCGTTAACAAAAAAAAGGTGATGCCGACAAAAACATAAAATAAAAGTTTTGTTGCAAATAAAAGCATCTTTTAATAAAAGTAGTGCGCTACAGTACCTACACATCAAGGACGGCGGCCTCCAGTGGGAATAGAAGCCCCAACCCTTATTTGGAAGGATAAAATCTCCATAATATAGGTACAGTTAAAACAATGAGAAATTTACTTGTCAATACGTGAAACAGTTTTAGTGAAGGAAAACTTTAGAAATCGCGAAAAAATTTCAGCTGTGTTTTGATGGCATGTGATCTGGTGTATTGTGATAGGGAATCAACCTTAACACCCGCGTACTGTTCTGACTTACATTAAGGGCGACTTTGCAATCTTTTCCACAGATTTTTTGGATTTTCATTTTAAACTAGCTGTCCCGGCAAACTTCGTCTACCGCCACAGTTTTCGTTTTTTTTTTTCATATTTTCTCACAATTTAAATCTTTCCCTTTTTTAAGCAATTTTTAAAAACTTTCTTTCCGTAAGAACCATCCTCGTACTTCAAGGAATATTCTAAAAAAAGAATTAGTGAAATCTGTTCATTTGTTCTCGAGATTTGCGCTTAGCAACACATTCAGCGATTCATTTTTATATTACAGAAGATTTCGAAATTATCGCCCCCTTATTATGTCGTCCGTGATGACCGTAAAACCTTCCATTTCTTTTTCGCACGTGGACGCGTAGGTGTAATTTGGATAACTTTTAGGCGGTTGGTTCAGCCGTTAAGGCACTTACCTACCAAGCCCGAGATCTTAGGTTCAATAGGGTAATTTCCAGGGTCAAAATAATTAAATTCTATTTAGTCCGTACTTTAGATTATAAAAAAATATTGGACACGTATTTTTTTCTTTTTTCGATTAAACAAAAAATAACAAAGATATAGCCCATTAAAGTTACGTGTGACGTCACTCCATGCTAAAAAATGCAGCACGGCGTGGCGTCACACGTAACACGCTGTAATGGGCTATATCTTTGTCATTTTTGGTCTAATTTACAAATAAAAAAATACGTGTCCCTTATTTTTGAATAATCTAAAAGTCGGACTAATTACATTATTTAGGGCAACTAGCCCATTCCCGATGGCGGCCGCCGTACATTTATACAAAATTTCCTCAGTCACTTACCATAGTACATGGCATCCTTTAGTTTAGAACCAGGTCAAGAGATTGGGTTGTATGGAAGTTATTATTATTAAATCACATAAAATGTACCTTTATGATTGTACTTGACATTTCGGTCTAAATTAGATTAAGTTAGCTGTAAACGGGCGTTGAACAAAGTTAGTTAGGTGGAACAAAGTTCTTACTTTTAGCAGATTTGGCATTCAGAAAAGAACTACTCAAGGTGCCAATGAACTGCCTAACTACACTCGTTCCGACGATAAATAACGCTGAACAGCCTCCCCTAATTCCTGACTCATTGCACGTTCGCTACAAAGCACTAATGTAGCAAAGTTACTGGCCGGTTGGAGACATTTCGCCCGTCGAACACTATTAGAAAGAGCTAGAACGCTTGAGAATAACTCTGCGAAATTCACTTATGCTCTAAATCTTCATTTTTTATTTTAAATTCATCGTCATCAACCCATTATGTCCCCACCGAGGGGCACGGGTCTCTTCCCTGAGGAACTTATACGCCATACTCCACCACGGGAGCCTAGTCCGGATTGGTGGAGGCTTGTAAGATTAGTGGCTGGTCTTACTGTCAGAAATTTTCAAGCCACCCTAAGGCCTTTGACTTGGCTTAACGACTGACATCTATCGACTAAGCAAATGCACTAATCGCTACGCCACAGCGGTCGTCGTAATAAAAATAATAGTATAATAGTCTTCATTAACAGCAACAAAACACTGACAAACTTGGACGTAAATCAGTTTGCTAACACTGAAGCGCTTCGAAGTTCGGCGGTGTTGCACAAAGACATTGTCACTCTTGGCGACACGCTAGAACAATCTTGTTCAAACAAGAAATCTGGGGGGCGATCCTCGAGTTTACACATCTGAACTCAACAGGTTATGTGCCAATTTCGCTAAATAATCATGAGGATTAGCCACAGTTCTGCCAGCAAGGAATACCATACCTCGACGGAATACCATCCGCTTGGCTGATGGCCGTACCCCAAGATATGTCATCCTAAAGGTCATCTAGAACGTAATGATGAGAAAAATTGCCGGTGAGCTGGCGGTGGCCGGAGAAAGAAATCCTCGTGAACTGGAATCGCAAGTGACGGACAATACGAGGAATTGACTGCCAACCTTATTTAGTGGGAGAGGCGTCAATTATGAAGAATAAGAAATCGTTTTAACCAATTTCAAAAAAGGAGGAGATTTTCAGTACATCGGGATAGTTTTTATGTATGATTCCCGATTACTCGAAGATGTGGAGACCGATTACCTTTTCAAACAAAAAGATAATTTAGATCGCAGTTTAAAAGATGAAAAATATTTCATTGCACACAAAAAAAAAAAAAAAAACAATCATTAGAGACGCGGTTAGTTGGTGGTCTGTTGTCTGTTGTAGTCTGGTGTCTGTTGTTGTCTGTTGTAGTCTGATGGGACCCTGGAGAAGAAAAGGGAGGTCTTCAAATTATAAATGTACACTTGAAGCGATTTGGGTATTTTTAAAGTAACTCGTGCATTTGCTTTCGCAAAACATAATTTGGCGGAGTTTTGTAGAGATTTGTAGAGAAATATGTATATTTTGAAGTCGGTACCAAAAATTCAAGTGCCTACTAGTCTTACACTTAGTAGGTACTAGCATCTACTACAAACTATGTACAATACGTATATTTTTAACCAACTTCAAAAAAGGAGAACGTTCTCAATTTGACTGCTTTTTTACAATACCTACTTTGAATTTAAAGGCCGTACACGGCGTACATTTCCTTTTTAATTACTTCTCTGCTTTTAGTGCTGTTGTGTTTTGAAGTCGGATGTTGTTTATCAAAATTTGATAAACAACATCCGATATTTAATATCTTTGTTTATAAACCGAACAATATTTAATATCTTTGTTTACCAAATGTAAACAAAAAAAATAATCATAAAAGTCGATGAAATTTGATAATGAACACTTTGTCACGAAATTTTAATTATAATGGATATGTACTTAGTGTATTTTTTATTCAATTTTACCATATCAAATTAGAATCAATTACAATAACATCAGCTCTATAAGTTTTTGTCATAATTTTTTTTTTCGAAATAGCCGGGTTCATATATACCTATCTAAACATTTTTTTTTGTTTTTGTGTTATTTTATTAAATTCTCATAGATCATGGAATTCTGGTTAGCATCGATTAGCAAATAGCATTAAGTAGCATTATTTAGCAGTAAGTGAATCCAGACTAACGGCCTTACTAATAAATAAGTTATACACTCTGAATAACTATTTGACGTATATCATATTATACTGGTTTAATCGCATTTAGCGTATAAATAACCAGTTTGTCAGACCTCGCATAACGGCTGTATACACAGCTCATAACCTTTATTAGTAAGACCGTAAAAGTTTACAAATAGCATTTAAGACGAAAAATCCCTGCCCTCGGTTTTTTCCCACCTTTTCATGGCGATGGGTCCCAAAAATTCCTACCTGCATGATTGCGAGACATTACAGACACTTTTTGCAAAAAACGTAGCAAAGGAAATATGACTTTTTCCATTGGCTACTCTAAAGAGCCCTTTAAGTATTAAAATCGATGGCTTTGAGAATTAGCACCGAGGTAACATTTTATTATGGAAGTTTTTCGTCCAGGGTGGGACGGTTTTATTCTTTGAACCAGTGTTTTTACGTTTATTCTCTCTGGGTGAAGGTGGAGCGGAGTTATGTTGCAATTCTGCCGGAACTTTAATCGGATTACGTTTGGACAACGTGCCTTCCGGGTTTCGTTATTTTTCAAAGGAGAATGCCCATTAATTCATACACAAATTTACTTGTTCAACATTGTTATGTCTTCATCAAATAACATTATACCTAACTCTAAATACTACATAGAAAACGTCCTTAAATACTACATAGAAAATATCAGGAACGTGGTTTCCGGAGTTTAAAAACTAAATAAAACATAAACATTAATATTTACATACGGGCACATACATTGGCCCTACACTAGGATACCCTGTGTTGTGGGAACCAGTATAATGAAATCCGGTAAGTCCTTCAATAGTAACTTTATTCTAAATAATCACTAAATAATTACAATTCTGACACAATCTTCACAACCTTTTAGGTCAAGCTCCAACACTAGAATGCCTCCTCTAACGACTGACTGTGACGAGGTCACAATTTGATAGTGTTACCCGTGTTAAAAGAAATAGTTGGGATGCCATTATCCTTTTTACAATTAATCTGTAGAATTTTGGGTTTCCGATTTCATTTCATTGCTGCTTCAAGTCAACGAGCGCACGCGTATTAATAATTTTAGGCCCCCATATAATTAAAAGCATGTCACGAGGCCTGACCATGTTACCGTAATTGAACTATAATGTACTAACAGAATCAAGGCCTTGAACAGTTCCTCCACGGTTTTAACACCGGTCCACTCTTTGATTGCACAACCATTACATCTTCTGTCCCATCTCCTCTTTCTTCTTCCTATACAGGGTGTTGACCCTGTATAGGAAGAGGATACAGTTCGATCTTACAATACAATTCGTACAATCCGACTCAGGAATGGTTATTTATATGATACTGATGCAAAAAAAAACCTATAAAAAATTTTTTTTTCCGGCGGCGAACGCGCGGGCGGACTCTCCCGCCCTGCCCCGCGAAACCCCCGCCGGACCCGTCAAGTTCAAACGACAGAAGCTAAGCCATATAACTTTATGATTTTTTGTGATTTCCGCTAAAAAAATAATTTGTTTTTAATATTTTTTTATGCTTCAGTATCATGTAAATAACCACCCCTGAGTCGGATTTAACTGTACAAAGCAACACCCTGTATACACGACTATGTCTATACATATATACATAGTATACACGCTAGATAAAAAGTACCACTTTAGGGTGTAGAATTTTTCGTGGTCCCACCACAACAATAGTTTTTTTTTTCTTTTCAAGGTCATAACGCGACTGATTCCAGATACTCATCCTATAACCTTTTACTTGGACTAGGCCGGATTTACTAAAATAACCCTGTAATTTTTCACTCACTCGCAATTTATCGAGAGCAGCACTTCTTATTAACGCCAGCGAAGATTTATCATCCAGCGTCTCTCAAAAATTAGTCGGCAAACAGACAGACGGGAAAACCAAATTGCTCTTTTGAATGTAACAAACTGAAACGGGGAGTCCATTCATATAAATTGACGCGGCAACTTGCCCATTTTGATCTTTGTCCCGCAGGTAATAGGATTTACTTTTGTTTACTTTGAAGCCTAACTGACTGGCTGGCTCTTTTTGTAGGACAGCGAGCATTTAAAATGAAGTTTCTGTCTTAGTGTCATTTTACTGCTTTGTAAATTGCATTGAAGGGCACTTTGGCTGATAGAAAACATCGTGGTTGGTATCTGATGAAAAGAACACGTTCAATATTTATTTGTTCTACTTTGTAATCGTTTATTTACTGAACACATTATAAGCGATAAAGTTATACATAAACGATTGTTTGTATCATACGGAATAATAATAATACATCCTTGCACACGAAACATTGAATAGGACATATTATATGTATAGTAAGTGAATCCGGAATTGATCAAATTTTGTAAGCAAATCGTTTTACTTCTATATTTTTGAAAATCTGCCGCAGATGTGTGGCTGTTATAGACAACGCCGATAATAAATAAAATATAAATCGCTTGTCATCATTACGACAAAACAATCCATTGAAATGTTGGGCGACGGTATAAAGTAAAAATGCCTTCCCCGTTGGACCTCCATATCAACACTGAATTTGCGAGGGCCAGCACAATGGATCGCCAGACTGCACTCGTAAGGAAGAACGCAGTAATAGCCGTTACTGCGTTTTTACTTTGGATGCAAAATTGAGCTCCCTGGTGGTACATCTATAGGTGAAAAAATAATGGTGGCTGTAGGTCTACTAGAAACCTGAAATTGTAGAAAGAAAATATGCAGTTTAGTCATGAAATGATGTGTTTGTGATATGTTTTTCACTATTTACTCAAAACTGCGTTTTTACGATTACTGCGTTCTTCCTTACGAGGGCAGAGTACTACGGCGCAGCAGCTGACGCTGGTTACCAGGCCGCTGTTTACACACCGCAAAAAAATCCGGGAAAAATACTTCGATAACAGGAATCGCTCGTAGCCCCGGCTGCCTGAGTGATCTTAAACATCACGAAGGTTAACATTATAATTTTCAGAATTCAAGAAGTTTATAATGTAAAACAATCTATAATGTTTGGGACATCGCGAGTCTTTGAAACAAGAAGGATCCTTTTTTTCACACATTTCCTTTTAATTTGACTACTTCAAACTTTTTTATTTTTTAACTGAATTATACTATAATAAAACTTTTAAGACAAACAGTATCGTGGCAGCTAATGGCGTTCGCTTAGACGCAGCCTTTGAATAGACTTTATCTAACTACGTAGGCGCTTACAAACAATTTAAACGAGTGCTGCTCTATTAGTCTAGTCAACATGAACCTTTTCGGACGAAATTTTTGTATAGTCTCCGAAAATTACGATCAAGGTTTCATTCGATTCGGAATATTATGTAGAATGTTTAAGGAAAAGTCGCGAAAGGGGCCGATAAAAATTGAAAAAGTTATAACTATTTAAATTTATAAAAAAAAAATTAGGGCTTTGGTTTTTTTTTATATCTCAAAAACTATCAAAGACATTCAAAATTTGAAATGGCGCTCGCTTAGACGCGGCCTTTGAATAGAGTTCATCTAACTACGTAGGCGCTTACAAACAATATACGAGAGCTAAGCTCTCGCCTAATAAGTTTTAAACAGTAGTACCTGAGTACTACTGTTTAAAAATTATTACAATAGAGGAAGAATTCGAGGAACGCAGAATTCACACTAGCCAGACGGAGGCGACCAACAATTTTCATTTGTCCGCGCAGGCACGGCGTATTGGAAACTACAGGAGGACGTGCAGCTCATATCGGGCCAAATGTACCGGAAAAATGCCGGGACGATGCGGGGTAGACGGGGCAAAGCCGGAATGATGCAAATGCTCTTGGTGACCGTTATTTTGTTGCGTTTTGCTTAGCTGACACATTAATACAGACTGTTTAAAATGAATGCATGCCAAGACTAATGAATGTCAATGAAGCGAAAGTGATTTGTCAAGATCGTGGCAGGTGGCAGTCCCTGGTCTTTGCCTACCTCTACCCCTCTGGGATACAAGCGTGAGCTTATGTATGTATGTATAAAAAAAAAATAGAAGGTATTATAAACAACCATGGATAGTACCACGGTAATAGCCACGTGATTCAAATGTCAAAAATCTATTATTGCAGTTGACATAGCACGCAGAACTGACGGCCGATGGGGCCGAAAAGTTCTGGAGACCACACAGCGGCAAGCGCAGCGTAGGACGACCAGCCACGATATGGACAGACGATCTCATCCAAGTGGCAGGAAGACGCTGGATGCAAGCCGCCTCCAACCGGTCTTTTTTGGAAATCCATGGAGAGGAGGCCTATGTCCAGCAACGGACTTCTTGTGGCTGAATGATGATAATAATTGCAGTAGACTGAGAATGCGAGGATTGGGAAACTCACACTGGCCAGGAGAAGGCGACCAACAATTTCCATTTGTGACGCAGGCACGGCGTATTGGAAGCTACAGGAGGATGTGCTTGCAACTCATATCGGGCCAAATGTACCGGAGAAAAGCCGGCACGCTGGTATACGGGTGGGCAGAGTCAAAATGTTCTTAGTGACTTTTGTTAAAAATTTACTTAGCTAATAGGCATATTAAAATAGGCACAAAACAATTATTCCTTCTTAATAACTTCCAAACGATACAATCAAAATATAAACACACAGCATGTTTGTGACGTCGCTGTTTCTGTTTCCCACGTCACGGGGTATCCTAGTGTGGGGCCAGAACAATGTATGTGCCTGTAGGTATGTAAAATGTTTATGTTTATGTGTAGTCGTACTACGTCGCTAGTAGCGCATTTCAGATACATTTACTGTCAATTTCTGACATTTTGGCGCCACAAAACGCATGATTCACGCGCTCGTAATAATTAGGCTGATCCCAAAATATTGTGCTCCTTCCTCGTGGTCAAACTTAGTAGTCAAACTGATTTGACCACGAGGAATTTTAACATTCTTCGCGGTCAAACTATCAAATTTATTAAAAAATTACACCCTGTGTGATAGTCTTGAAATAAAATTGTACAGTTATTTTATTTTATTTTTCCCTGTACAACAAGATTACATCATATACAGTATGTTAAAAAGGTTATATAGTTACAGCGAAGAATGTTAAAATTCCTCGTGGTCAAATCAGTTTGACTACTGTACTTGAGCCATTACAAACGTGCAAACTGAGTCATAAACATTTGCATCAGACCTCTCTCTTATACATATAGGAGGCATATCAGGCATATCGGAACTCTCGCTCGCACTTTTATGACTCGGTTCGCACGTTTGAAATGGCTCAAGTATAATTTAGACCACGAGGAAGGAACGCGCATACACTGGGCTTGCTGTAGAGCAACATCTGAATAGTGACCACATATTGCGCATAAACTCTGTTGTTTCAATTAGCCCTGCTTGTATTCCACTGCTGGGCAATCATCATCATCATCATCAACCCATTATGTCCCCACCAAGGGGCACGGGTCTCTTTTCTGAGGAAGGTATAAGCCATACTCCACCACGGGGTCCAAGTCCGGATTGGTGGAGGTTTGTAAGACTAGTGGCTGGTCTTACTGTCAGAAGTTTTCAAGCCGCCCTAAGGCCTCTGACTTGGCTTAACGACTGCCATCTATCGACGGCAGCCGGCACCAACTCCTTAACGTGCCTTGCGAAGCACGGAACCGCTCGGAAAAATGCCACTAGCGTTAGTCATAGACTGTGATCCATCCATGGACTGAACGCGCCGTATGTTGCATAACCTTAGTAATCGTTTAAGATCACTCAGGCAGCCCAGGCTACGAGCGGGCAAAGGCCACCCCAAAGATCTTCACCTCTTTTCTGTCTAGAGCCATCCTGTCATAATTATCCAATATATAATTTAGGTATGTTATAATATATTGTGCCCTGATAACGGCGACAGGCTTGCCACTTGTCACGTTTGGGACCTAATAAACTCGGCAAAACGTTCTAGAGAACGTTCCAGTTCTAGAGACAGGTGCCTCTGCCTACCCCTCCGGGGATAACGGGCGTGAGTTTATTATTATATATTATTATTATAATATATTCAACTAGGGCTAGTTAGGAAAAACCTGCAGTCACAATTGCTCGGATCACTACGCGCGCGTGTTGTGTATGTGTGTGCTTAGAGCATAGAGTTGATATACTTCCGCTGCGGCTTGCAAAGAGAAAATATTTTTGAAATAGTATGACGCATAAAAAGAAAAAAAAACGTGGTAGAAGACGTTGATGTTGAAAATTACCCAACATCAAGTATTTACGTTATGTAGTTGTTTCTTGGCCAATCTGCAATAAATATCCATTGCGTGAAAGTCAATTATTGGCTACCTATTGCAACTGAAGAGAAAACCCTTCCTAGTTCATATAGACATTGTAGATATCGTAGGGTCCATTTGGCATTCTTCTAAAAACATATATGATAGGTTTACCTGAGTGGTAAGGCTGCCATCTGCACTTTTAGCTTATGAAATAACTGTAATTTCTTTTTTAGCCATACTAGTACGAGTTTTACAAAAGAACATAGGAAAACGTATATGTATATATACATATATACGTACATACATTAACTCAGGCCTGTGTCCCAGAAGGATAGGCAGAGATCAGGGACTGCCACTGGCCACGATCCTGACAGTTGTTTGTTCTACCAACAACGGCTGGTTGCCTTAGATGTTAGTAGTAAAACCACAATAGGCACGTAGCTTGCGTAGTTACGGTGATTGATAGCGTACGTGGACGCTTATGTCGGCCACCCACGAGTACTTTTTATCAGGTGCACTCTAATAAGTTATATTAAGGTCTACTTTTCTACCAAAAAAATAACCTGTAGCTATGTATTATTATCCTCCACCAATCCGGCCCCCATGGTGGAGTATGCCTTATACCTTCCTCAGGGAAGAGACCTGTGGCCCTCTGTGGGGACATAATGGGTTGATGATGATATCTATTATACGTAGGTGTAGTACTCGTAACTGCAGGCAGATACTGGATGCAGCAAGCTGAAGACAGGGCGCTATGCCGCTTATTAGGGGAGAGCTATGTCCAGCAGTGACTGTGGTCTAATATAGCCTGATGATGATGATGATAGTAATTCACAAACTGTCTAGCTCTAGACGTTCTCAACTCTACCGGAGGCGTGGTTGCCTATGTGAGTAGTAAATAACACAATAGACACGCGGCGTGCGTTGGTACGGTGATTGAGAGCGTACGTGGAGGTTTATGAGGGCGACCCACGAGTACTTTCTATCAGGTGCTTCGTGGACTCTGTCGGAGTACCGTTTCTTCGGTGATATTGGATTGGGGAAATGTGATGTAGGCTCTTGAACAGGTTTCAGATCTTACTTCGTGCTTAAATTGCGATTTTGAGTAGTAACTATGTTCTTCGCTACTTACGGTAGATTTCTGAATTGAGAATTATAACATAAACATTTACATACAGGCACATACATTGCTTCTGGCCCACACTAGGATACCCTGTGTCGTGGGAACCAGAAACAGCGACGGCACAAACATGCAAACATCCAAGACTTGGAGTTTTTTTTCTCCCCAGCCGGGGATCGAACCCGGGACCTCTCGCACGGCAAGCAGATGCGCTAACCGCTACGCCACAGAGGTCGTCAATTTCGCTAAGTAACTACGTAACTGTAGTGCTGTCTCGTCAAATTTCTCAGAAAAGAGCATGACAGAACGTCACTTAAGTATTTACTTACGTGAAATTCTTAATTCCGAAATCGGCGCTAAATCTGTTATAAAATAATTATTTCACGTAATTTATAATATAACAAAAAACGTTTGCCCAGTCAGCTAATCTAACATATAAAATTCTCGTGACACCGTGTCATCTCCTCCTCTGAAATGGCTGGGCCGACTTTGACGATTTTTTTTATAAATAAGTCTGAGAATTGGTTGTTACCTATTTTTCATACCCCTATTTGCAAAACAACGTTTGCCGGGTTAGCTGGTATTGTATAAATCTCATGTCAGTCTTTACTATTGAACATCTCCGAAACTGCTTAACTTATTTTTATAAAAATTCTCGTGTGTTTTCGTATGTCGTATGTCGGATAAGTTTGTAATTAATAAAAATATGTTTCACTTAATCTGCCCGAAATGATGCACTTTGATGACCAAATTTAGGACCCAAAACACGCTATCGTTGTTGAAGCTAAGATGCATCAAAGTAAATAGACTCAAAATTGGGTTTTTAATCTATTTACCTTTAGGTGCCTTTAAGTAAATAGATTCAAAATCCAATTTCGAATTTATATACTAGTGCACTCATTTACTAAGAATTCGGACTTCTCTTTCACTCTTGAGGATTTGTCCTAAATCTATTTTGCTCCAACCCAAGCAATAAGTTTTAAAATCTAGTTTGGAGCTACTTACTTAACTTCCAAACTCTGCCGAAAAACTTTTAAGTACCTAATTGGAAATCCAAAAAGACCGGTTGGAAGCGGCTTGCGTCACCATG
The DNA here is from genome assembly GCA_947310845.1 of Yponomeuta plumbellus. Classification (NCBI taxonomy): domain Eukaryota; kingdom Metazoa; phylum Arthropoda; class Insecta; order Lepidoptera; family Yponomeutidae; genus Yponomeuta; species Yponomeuta plumbellus. The sequence goes on from OX371206.1 coordinate 7,166,587, forward strand.
CCACTTGGATGAGATCGTCTGACCATCTTTTGGCTGGTCGTCCTACGCTGCGCTTGCCGATAGTGGTCTCCATTCGAGAACTTTTCAGCCTCATCGGGCATCAGTTCTGCGTGCTATATGCCCCGCCCACTGCCACTTTAACTTACTCATCCGCTGGGCTATGTCGGCGACTTTCGTTTGTCTACGGATTTCATCATTTCTGATTCGGTCTCGTAGAGAAATTCCTAGCATAGCCCTTTCCATAGCTCAAGGATTCTTTAAGAGGTAACTCAAATATTAATTACTTTTTTTTACCTGGTAATGTTTTGCACGCATAGGGCCAGGCCAAGTGAAAAGATATGTAATATTAATTAAGATTTTTCTATACGACGAATATTTGTTACATGTGATTTGAGGAAAAGTAGTTCCGCGCCGTATTCTGGCTTCAACTTCCTTAAACTATGATGGCCTTACTAATAAAGGTTATGGTGTATACCGCCGTTATCCGAGGTCTGACAAACTGGTTATTTGAACGCTAAATGGGATTAAACCAGTATAAATTGATATACGTCAAATAGTTATTCAGAGTTTATAACTTATTTATTAGTAAGGCCGTGACAGTTTTACTTGGGCCCTCCTATAAGTTCAAAACATTTTCCTCAAGTCCGCCAATGCACAAAACACCACTAACTAAACAGAACTAAGCTAAACAAAAATAAAAAACGCATTTCCTTTCACGAGATTAAATAAATGAAATGGTTAGCAATGCAAACGAGAAGTTGCAATAAAAGTTCCATGGACTACTGAGACGCCCTATTTATCGATTCAAGCTTGGCTTCGGGAAGAAAAGTTAGTAGAAACTAGTGCTGGGATCGGTAGAACGCTAGTCTCACTTTCAGGTTTAAACCCAGTAACTTTGGCTTCTAAGTTACGGGCATTTGAAGACGACCTCTGTGGCGCAGCGGCTAGCGGCTAGCGGTTGCCTACCATACGAGAGATCCCGGGTTCGAACCCTGGTTGGAGACAAAATAAAGACAAAAAACCCAGGTCTTGGATGTTTACATGTTTGTGATGTTGTTATTTCTGGTTCCCACGACACAGAGTATCCTAGTGTGGGTCAGAAGCAATGCATGTGCATGTATGTAAATGTTTATGTTTATAAAAAAAGTTTATGTTTATTTAGGAATTTTAAGTCACCAACCATTCGCTAACTTTGAAGGAAAACATTGTGAGGAAATAAAAGTGCAAAAAGTGCTTACATACTTTGAAATTGCCAATACGAGATGGGCACTCATGTTAATTAAGAGCATCGAGTGGGCTAACTATACTTGAGTCATTACAAACGTGCGAACCGAGTGCTAAAAGTGCGAGCGAGAGTTCCGATATGCCTGATATGCCCCCTATATGTGTGAGAGAGAGGTCTGATACAAATGTTTATGACTCAGTTCGCACATTTGTAATGGCTCAAGTATAGCGTCACCAATGGAAGAAAAATAAAAGAAGAAGATATCTTCTCCTACAGATCGAATTTGCAAAAAGTGTCAGTACAATCTTTCAATCATGTTAATTAATAGTCAGTTTTAGGACCCGCGTTAAAGAACCGGTTAGGTTCGTTAAGTTAGCTAGATTTGGGACGAACTTGGGACTAGGTATCATAGGTGTCAAAAACAACCGTTTTTAACGTTAATGCTATCCAAACCTATGTTTTCTGCATTACGTTCGTGACCACGGATCTTAAAAATAAAATTTTTCACGATTAAAAGATTGTACAGACGCTTTTTGCAAATGCTATTTCTAATGGGGCCTCTACACGGTCTACACTTTAGATGAAATATTTGGCTACATCATAGCCGCCTATATCCCGAAAATAAAATAAAAATATTTTTAATTATTTTTAAAATATTTTACAACAGTATATGGCTCATTATTTTGTCCTTACACGGGCAACATACGTGGCTCGTCTAGCTGCAATTGCGGACGAATCACGTGGCATGAAAAAGAGACGCACTTAGGCCGTAAAGTGAGACAGCAATAATAGCTGAATAACTTTTTAATATTTTCGATTGCAAAGCGATCGTTTCGGCTGTACGGCTAAAATCATTGGCTATACATAAAATTTTTGGCATATACCGGCTATACTAAAAATATTGCAGAGTATTTCAAAGTCTAGCCGTAAATGCTAGCTGATGCTACCTGCTACACCCTTGCAGCTATACATTTTTGTGAAATGATAACCCCGTCTAGGAGCCCCATTTAAAAGATATGATTTTTTCCTGGTGTTATTTAGTGGATCCTCTTAGGCCCATACTGTCTCTCCGAGAGAAGGCGGAGGCCCTACTATGCGACGTATATAGGTTGCATTTTTTTCTTTCAATCAACGTATTTAGTACACTTAGCTATATAAAATGTGAAACAGCACGGTTAGTTACGTTATGTTATTATTATTAGCAGCAAACAATATCGGTTACAACCCTAGGGAAAGGCGCCGACAGAGGTAGTTAAAGAATTGCAAATTGAAAACAGACTCAACGGTAGCCAGCCAATTGTCTTCAAGTCACTTTAAAAAGCAAGAATAGTTTCCGACGAGAATTAAATCGGGTGGAAAGGTTCATTCGGTTTAGTACCTACGAAAGTCGCATCTTAAATCAGTGTTTTCATTATTTTAGTACCCCTTAAGGATTTAGTACCTCTTAAGTGTGAAACACACGAACGACGTGACGGTTCCTTTTCTTGAATGAATTTTTTTTGGGCACTTTTTTACAAGGTGATGATGACAGTGTCATACTTGCGTCATCTATCTAATCTATCTATCTAATCAGCCCGTGAAAGGAAAAAGGGCCTTTAAAAAGGAAAATATAATAAGCCTAAATAAATGATAATACACAAATAAATATCAACAATAATACGTATATTATTATACATGATGTAACAAATTACTGATTATAAGGGGTATTAGGATATTACGAATATTACGCGCGCCGAACCTGAGCGATCCCAACAGTCTGTAAAGGATCTGGTGCGCGTAGACACACCTTGAGTGCCACTACCAGTTTTTCCCCACAACGGATCATAGCTTCTAGATTCTACTAATGCTATGTAGTACCATGCCAGTTGCATGAACGCGTCGTTTATTTTCATTGCCGCTTCAAGTCAATGCGCACACGCGTATTAGTTCAATGCGTCAATGAAGTTAAAAAAACACGTCACATTACCCGACCATGCAACTGTAATTGAACTAGCATGCACTAACAGAATCGAGGCCCTGATCAGATTTTACAAGCCTGTCTACGCTTATTCGCTCGCGGGCAATAGCTAGTGACAAATGAGTAGATTAACAATGCGACAATGGACACATCGATTGAACGACTGAAATAATTTAGATGCGGTCGCTCGCGCTTGCATTCAGTGGTATTCTAGCACGAGAAATATGTAATTAATTAGCCAACAATACGTTTTCAATTAGCAATGTAGTCCATTTGCCATTTGTTCTCTGTAATGTGACTTTTTGTTTAAAAACTAAAGTCACATCAAATGTCTCTTGAAATTCACTGAAATTCTTAATTCTTAAAATACCACATATGGGCGGGCTTAATATTACTTAGCACTATCTACCATCTAACCTAAGTAGTGAGGAAATCATTTACAGGTAGTTTTTTAATAGTCAGATAACTTTTATCAGAGGAATAAAAATGGTGGTTTGACAGCGTATGTATGAAAGTTATGTCAAACCGCCATTTTTATTCCTCAGATAAAAGTTATTTGACTATTGAAAAATCAGCCCTTAGAATATTAAATAATCATCATCATCAACCGATTATATCCCCACTGAGGATCACGAGTCTCTTCCCTGAGGCAGGTATAGGCCATACTCCAACACGGGAGCCTAGTCCGGATTAGTGGAGGCATATTAAATATACGTTGTACTAATTTAAGCCTAGAGGTATATAAACAAAAATAATTAATAACAATATTAATAATAAAGAAGGTCAAACATTATATAAATACGACATAATAAGAAATAAGTTCATACTAAACTAAATAAATACTTACATAGAACCTACATTTTTGATAATGGTAATAAAAATATGATAACGTTTCGTAAGGAGAAACCGCCATCCCGAGCTTCGTCTCGTCATCATGATTAAGCTCTGCGAATCAGAGCGAAACCTAGTTGAACTCTTCCTACAAACAATCCAGTAAAGCCGCCTACACAAGGCCCTAAAATCAGTGGCGATATCGGGACAGTGGTAGTGGGGATGAAATCGTGAGCTCGCCCGAACCAACTTCTGAGTATAAAATTAGGGTACGATTTGCCTACACACGAGGCGATCTAGGGTGCTCCCCATCACCCAATATTGCCTCTGATTTTAGGGCCGTGTGTAGCCGGCTTAAGTGTATCCGGAATGAAGTTATCTAAGATATCCATTATTCAACTCTATACACACAATCACAACGGCCTCAAAGTGTTTCCCCATCTCGGTTGAGCTGTCTTTAAGTTTACTTAACGTTGTGTCAATAAATCGGCAGGTCAAGCGTACTGCTAGTTCAATTCCCAGCCCGGACCTTGTGATTTCCTCCCCACGTTGTCAAGATGAGGGAACATGCGGTGTTTTCTAGCGAGAGTATTGTTAAAAGAACAGAGAGGCAGCTTGTAAACTACTGACAGTAAGACCAGCCACTAGTCTTACAAGCCTCCACCAATCCGGACTTAGCCCCCGTGGTGGAGTATGGCCTATACCTTCCTCAGGGAAGAGACCTGTACGCCTCGGTAGGGACAGATTGGGTTGATGATGATTACAGAAAGAAAGAAACAAACAAAGCAGACGTTAAGAAAAATTGTCACAGAAACATGAATTTTTATGAATGAATTTATGAAATTATGAATTTTCCATGTTTGTAATGTCCTTGCCTGGTTACAATTGCACAAGTTTGAAATCAGGTCAAGTAATTTTGTTGTGTGGAAGTTATCATTATTGATAAAGAAGTATATTTTAAACACAAATCATGCGTATGAATCAATTAGAGTAATACGTTGATAGGATTTATCTACATACATTGCTAAAATTAACACATTGATAAAATCAACATAATACGTTAAATGTGGCATGCGCTACTGCGCGCCAGTTTCAGCTACTTTTTACCTTGCCCTTTGCCAATAAATTCCCTACTTGATCGATGTAAGTCATATATCTATCTTCTATATAAATAAAATTCAAAGTCCTGTCTGACTGATTCATTCACTCATCAACGCCCAGCCCAAGCCGTTGGACCTAGGAAGCTGAAATTTTTCACAGAGGGTCTATATATAATTTAGGCAAGGAAGAAGACCGGATTTTTGGAAATTCAACCCCTAAGGGGGCGAAAAGGGTTGTCAAAATTTGTTTGGGAGGTATAAAGAACGTTGTCGAATTTTCTTGAAACTTAAAATACATACCCTTCAACACAATTGATTGAACACGTGTTTCGCCGTTTTTCTAAATTTAACCCGTAAAGAAGGGAAAGGGGTTGCAAAGTTTTGAACTAAAGTCCACGCGGACGGAGTCGCGGGCGAAAGCTAGTTATAAATAATCAGTCAACAAAATATGGTTTTAGTCTGCTATCCAATTCCCCACTCGTCGAGGAGATTCAAGAGGAGTCGTCGACTAAAATGAGGGAATTTAAGTGACACCGTGAATGACTTTGTGAATGGAATACCCCATTTCGTTACCCCTTGATTGCGTTCCAAAACGGGCTCAAACAATTTTCCACGGTAAATAAATAGTTTAAAGATGTTATACGATTTTCGCATTTGCCACATTTTTCCCAATATTTTGAACGTGTTCATTTACAGCCACAATGGCTCGGCCTCAAAAATAATAATTAAAAAATGGTGTTTCATGTAAAATAATCATTTGTAGTCGGTGCCGAAAATTTATGAGCCGTCTATAGCTGAGCACGGCACTGGCTCTAAAATAATTATATTTGTATTTTATTGTATTCTAAAGTCAGTTTTTATTTCATTTGAATCAATGTCCCAACCATGAGTAAATCATTGTCCTACTACATTGCCATATATGTATAAAAATGCCCATTCTGTGTAAATCACATGGTTTTATGCATTATCTGTCAAACAATTATAATAAAAAACAGAAAAACCGCAAACATTCATAAAATAATTTAAAATAACTTTTCCAAAGTGTAGGAACCGAAGTTGTTGTGAATGATCAATTGAAACCAACATGATTCAGGAATTGCGCGTTTTAGAAATAATGTAGTGAAATATGGCAATGAATTTTTTTAAAGAAATTAGAAATCTTGGAAGTTTTAGCAGTAAAAATTTTGGAACCGGCAAGTTTAATTACCTACTAACAATGAGTGTCTTGACGAAGCACTCGGAAACTACAAATCAGAACTAAAAAAAAACTAAAATATAATGTAACCTGCAAAATGCCTGCTAAGCATTAACTACTTTGTAGGAGGGGTCAACAACCACTGAGTACAAAGAAATAGCCTACATTGTTGAATTTGAGTCCCGACTCCCGCCCGCTTAGTAGTTGACGCTCAGCAACTACATAGATTAGGTTAGGTATTTTGTATTTAATTATTTTTTTTTGTATGTTTTATGCCGATTTCATATAGTCATATAATATATTGGAGCAAACACGAAAAATCGATTGGGATCTTATTTGTCACAATCTGACCTTTGGTTCATAAGTTATGAGCGAACATAGGATCGCGTATAGTCACTCACATACGTACAAACGTGTACACATTAACATAACCATTTACATATAGGGGCATAAATTACTTTTGACACTATGAAACCCTGTGTCGTGGGAACCACGACAGAAACATGGACATCACAAACATGTAAGGGGCCGTCCATTAATCACGTGAGGCTTGAAAGGGGGGGGAGGGGTTTGACAAAAATCACGAAATGTCACAAGGGGGAGGGGGGTTGTAGTAAGATATCACGTGTATTTATATTTTCATTATTTTTTCAAATGCGCACGCGTTCAACACGCGCGCTTGCGCGCGCAAGACAATTCTAGTTCTAACAAATTTAAAATTTTTTGTAGATACGAAAAATACACGTGATTTTGGGTGGGGGGTGGGGGGTAGTCTTAAACCTCACCATGTATCACCAAGGGGGAGGGGGGGTTGAACCTAAACATCCAAGACCTCGGGGTTGTTTGTGTCCCAAACCGGGATTCAAAACCGGGACCTCTCGCATTGTAGGTAGATGCGCTAACCGCCGCGCCACAGAAGTCGTTATTATGAGCCAAACACGTAACCCTCCTTTTGAGCTCCGCCGCAGTCGGCAAAATATAGCTACAACTGTGAGCATTTCAGCATAAATAAAATACTTCGAATGCCAGTGTTAAAAAAAAAACAGTTATTCAGTGCCGCGTAAAACAACGCGCGGTTTTAAGTTTTCAACTTGTTTTTGTTCGTCCAGTGGAGGATTTTCACTTAGCTCTTGCTTTGTTCCGTTAAAGAGTGCTGCTGATCTAGTTAGGCGGCTAAATAACGGGTTATTTCGCAGGCGAGTATTTTTCTATGTAGCATTTAATACAGTGTGAGTCTTCATAAAGTGCACATATCAAAATCAGGGAAACTACACCCCATTTCATCGACGGAAAAAATAAAATAAAAAATAAAATATTTGTAAAAAAGGTGATAAACAATGGTGTGTAGCAAAACGATGCGCATGGGCTTTTTTCAAACGGTCATAAAAACTGTTGTTTTTGAGTAATAAACGTGCAGTTTTTACTTTTAGAAAGCTAATGCCAGATTTTCTTCAAGTTTCACTTAATTGTAAATTTATAGGGTTAGTTTTCTTGGATATTTTTACTTTATGGGTACGGCTTATTATTAGACATCATCACAAAATTTATTTCACTGCGATAACGCACTTAGTTTAAAAATTATGACGATTTATCTAAATGGGTCAACAGGTGCAACTAATAATTTTTAAAAAATCATAATAAATACAAATTTTTTTTTATTGAATTTTTTATTTTTTCCGTCGATGAAATGGGGTGTAGTTTCCCTGATTTTGATATGTGCACTTTATGAAGACTCACATTGTATAAATCAAGGTTTGAAGCAGTCGAATTAATCGAAACCGATTTGGTTGTTTAGATAAAAAATCTGACGAATCGAATCTTCTTCGTGGAAAGTAGCAGTCCCTAGTATGTGCATACTCCTCTAGGTTTCAGATGTGAGCTTATATATGTAATAAATAAATAGATTTTCTCCGTGGATTCGCAGGTATGTAGGTACTGTAGTGAACTATTTTTTTTAAAGATACTTATTAGGTGTAAAATACTTTTTATTTCATATTTTCGTCGTACATCGCCTAGCCCACAGGCCTAGCCTATCTCCGTGTGGAGTTTCTGGTCTTCCATCGGACGCGTCCCCCGGGTGGCGGATAGGGGAACGTCCTCCAGATATGGAGGGTACCGGCTTCGGCCGGCGCGGACCAAAACCAGAGGGAGGGGGACGTCCAGTGGCTTGCGCTGCTGGATGTCCCGCGGGGTCCACTATGGGCCCCGCACCCGTAACCCCACACTGAGTGGGGCCGGGGGCCTTCGGGCCGCGAGGAGACAACCTCTATAAAAAACACACGGTGGGGGCCTCCTCTATATCCCTCTGTTCAGCAGAGGGCATAGAGGAGGTTGAGGGAGGGTCACAGACGGCAGGTTGGGGGACCTGCCGTCCGACATCGTGACGGGAGAAGGGGGTGGGGGGCCCATGCCCCTTCTCCAGTGAGGGTGGGCCCGACTCCTTGCGAGTCAGGTCGACGTCGCCGGGGCGCCGCTGTAGCATTCGCACTGTGGTCTACCACTAGCGAGATCCGGCGGCGCCCCATTGCACGAGCGACAGGACGGCCCCCGGGGTGTTTTAGGAGGTATGCCTCTCCTATTATTAGGAGAGGAGAGTCCGACACACGGCCGTCGCCCTCCCCCAAGGGTGGCGGTTATGGTGCACAAAGCATTTCACCCCGTTAACAAAAAAAAAAAAAAAAGGCCTAGCCTATCTAGAGATCGACTGACACCTAAACAAGAACGTAACAATTCCCTTCAAATAGTATAAAAAAATCTTGCTATTATTAAATCACTCTTTATTGCACTCTTTCTTCTTCAAAACACAGGTTTGCTACAAAGGCGTACTTAATGCTACATAGCATTTTCTGCCAGTAAACCTTTGGTTTGTGGATCGTGGGTGGGTAGTGCAAAATACAAAAAACACTAGAAATAGAAGTGTAATATTTATAATATAAATAGCCGATTAACATATACATTATCATTTATAATATACATATACAATACATATTAATCTTAAACGGCTATGTTGGCCAGCTGCTTTAAGGAATCGTTACAGTACTAGTACTAGGTACTGACTGGTAGAAAATGCTTATGGCATTAAGTCCACCGCATTGTACTATATTTTTTACTTAAATGTAAGTGCAATAAAAGTATCAGTAAATAAAAAATACTACAGTAGAGTAGTAGTCACTGATTTAGTGCGGCAGAAGCTAGTATACAAATAAAAGGCGTTAAGCAAATATGTTTATCCTCTCTTTATTTTTATAAAGGCCTCCGAGCTCTTTATTTTACTCGACATCTGCCTGGCTCAAGGTATATTAATGTGTTTAGCCTCACTTTCTGTTTGTCCGCGGTGACGCGTAACAAAAACATTGGCGGTAACGGCCGGTGGTCGATAAGTCCTTACACAGCAGATATTGGTTTTCCTATCCGATCAAACCGTATTCAACTCAGCGTAAGGATTAATGAAACGCAAGATTATATTCATTATCGTCATCAACCCATTATGTCCCCACCAAGGGGTACGGGTCTCTTCCCTGAGGAAGGTAAAGGCCACACTCCACCACGGGGGCCTAGTACGGATTGGTGGAGGCTTGTAAGTCTAGTGGCTGGTCTTAATGTCAGGAGTTTTTAAGCCGCCCTAAGGCGTCTGACTAGACCTAGCGACAATATAAGTCTACATCAGTGTTTATTGAATTATATAGCTTTGAGAGATGGGTCAAACACTTTTTGCAAATCCGGTCTGTAAAAAATGTTTCTCCATTATTAACGCTAGTTTCAACGCATGGAGTGCTTTAATTGTTCTAACGGGGAACACACCGAGTTCGACTGAGCCTCCGAAGGCAGTTACGACGTAACTTAATAGAAAGGTCAACTGCCGATATTATTTCTGAACAAAAGCAAACAACTGCTGAGCTAGATGGCTGATTAAAGGTACACAGAGTAAATTGCTCACAATTACGTTCAAAATTAATAAAAGTCTAGTAAAATTTCGAGGTAAAAGCTTCGTAAGCACTTCACATTACTATACTTGAGCCATTACAAACGTGCAAACTGAGTCATAAACATTTATTTGTATCAGACCTCTCTCTCACACATACAGGAGGCATATCAGGCATATCGGAACTCTCGCTCGCACTATTATGACTCGGTTCGCACGTTTGTTATGCCTCAAGTATAACTTAATTCCGGATTCACTTTATTCCGGATTCACTTACTCCATTTTCAGAGAAAACCTGGTCGGACTGTTCCGTCAGGACAAGAAAGTAAGTGAGTTAATTAACTTTATAATCAAACATACGGCCTAGTAAATATATCTAGGAAAAACAGCGAAAGATTCAACTGATGAATCTCATTGTGTTGATTTTTATTCTGAGAAAACAAAACAATCACTAAAATGCAGTAAATAGTACTCATTTTAAGTTTGATCTTTGTATTCAAAATACCGACCCGTGTATATAGGCAAAGAAATTTAAGTAAATCAACGTTATCATAAATAGATATCATAAGCATTTACATCAAAATTCACATACATTGCTTTTGGCTCCACACCAGGAAACCCTGTGTCGTGGGAGCCAGAAACAGCGACGTCACAAACTCGAAAACAAAGACTTTGGTATATTTTTGAACTAAAACGTTTTCGTAAGCACTATACATTATTAACTTTATACCGCAAAAAAAGAAACCTGGTCGGACTCTTCCGACAAAAAAACAAGTAAGTCAATCCGGAATCAAGTTACTGAAGTCTTTGGTATATTTCACCCTGTTTACTTCCCTGTGTATATGGGGTGAAAGAAAGCCGTGCTATAAATATTAATGTGTAGAGTGATTGTGTATTAATAATAAGAGAGAAGCCCTTGGCGATATTTTTTCGGCTGATTGTTATTGTTTTTATAAACAGCTCGGCAGACCGGGGTCACAATAAGCAATATCCAGCGATTCTTTTTGCTGTGATGAAAAATTGTGTTTCTCCTTTGTCGACGGCAATCGGCAAAGTTTGTAAGGAACAACTACATTTCTCGTGAAGAGATAAAAAACTTAGGCCGAAGTTGTGACCGAAATTCTATCTCTTCAGAAAATTTTACTATGATATTTTATTTGATTTCTAAAGCATTTTGCAGAAGTTGTGACCGAAATTCTATCTCTTCAGAAAATTTTACTAGTATGATATTTGATTTCTAAAGCGTTTAGTGGAACTTTGAATACTGAAAGTGGAAATCTGAAATCTGTGTGGTTTGAACACCTCAATTATGAAATTTATTAACAAAATTACTTAGGGTCAGTTGAAAATTTCGCTAAGTAATTAAATGTAGTGCTCTCTCTCTTGTCAAATTTCTCAGAAAACAGCATTACAGAATGTTACTTAGAATTTCACTGAGTAAATATTTACTTAGTGAACTTCTCAAATCAGAAACCGGCGCACAGACTATTGCTTTAGAGTATAGACGTAAAATAAAATAAAAATAATTGAGACGTCTTGTTTCAAATTGAGACATGTTACGAGTATTTATAAAAAGTTGCCTCTCAAAACAGTTTATTTTATTTTTATTAACGGGATTTTACGCCCACGTTTTATTAGGCGATCTTAATACTCTAGCATTATCTACCAGCTAACCTATGTAATGAAGAAATCAGTTACAAGTAGTGTAACTTAGAATATTAAATATACAATGACCCGCAGACCTCGCTAGTAATGTTTCTCAAAGTCTAGTTTTGGAAAGTATCTTTGAAAGAAACACTACCATACAAGGCACGAGTTTTCTGGAACTAAAATGTCAGAATTCGAGAATTAAATCAGAGCTTTTTTAAAGCAAATCAGAGAGAAACCTGGACCAATAATTCCGACGAAAAATAAAGTAAGTGAGTCCGAAATAAAGTTATTAAGGTTTCCTAAAATATTATAGATAGCCAGTACGTTGGTTTCAATGACGTTTATGTTATCTAAGCTGTACACGAATTAAATATCTTTTAATTCGTCTACGGCTTAGATAAGCTTAAAATAGAGGAAAAGCTTTTTACCCCCTATTTGACCGGAAAAGGATTTCAGTTATGCAACAAAAAATAACAAAAAGGTATCGCAGATTTCGGTGCACGTTTTGAAAGTTTTTAAAAGCACTGTCAAATGAACGAATTCTAAAATGAATTTGAACTCTGCCCCGTCAAAGGATATTGGTTGAAAAAACAATTTTTGGCTGCTCCGAATCTTTTTTATGCATCGATTCTCGTATATTCTTTTGTTAACCTAAAACTTTTTCATGGAACACGTCAGCGCAGGTAAATAAAATGTTGATAAAATGGCAAGCCTATGAATAATATTTGTAACAAAAAACTTATCATCCATACATTTTGGTGACATTTTATATGGTAAATAAGCTCTCACATTCTGTTAGCTATGTTCTAACATGCAAATATGTATTTGGATTTAATAATTAAAATGTCAAAATTCCATTGCTAATACAAAATAAATGTCAGTTCTAATTTTAGGTACTAAATCTACAATATTCATCTTATAATACAATGTCAAAGTAAAATAAAAGTAAAAGTCAGTTGCATTGATTTAAGTAAAATAAATTATAATAAACATTAAATTAAAAATTTAAATAGCTGGAATGTCAGGATAAGATGTCAATATTACTTTACTTTATCTGTCAAGAATTCGTTTAGAGAATGGTAGCATTTTTGGCACAGCCAATCATATAGGTCTCTCCCGAACATCGTCCATCAGAAATCATGCTTTCAGTATTCTACTCTACTATTTTTATTTATCCGATTTGTCATAGAAAAGTCATTAACGGTCATATAGACCAGGGATGGCCAACAGGTCGATCGCGATCGACCGGTCAATCGCGGCTGTTAGTCCAGTCGATCGTGGCAAGGCAAAAAATATAAATACGTAGACTAGGAAATGTGATTTAGCTTTTTTCAGATTTTACTGGAAATCTGAGTACATTAAATCTGAATCTACAAGGCAAGAATAAAACATTAACAGAAATGATGAGTTCCAGAATTCAAAGTCAAACAGCGTCTATGATAGTTGACATAGAGAAGAAAAAATTTCAACAATTTGTGAACAACAAGGATCATAATTATGGAAAAACATCCTACCTACAATTTCACTTCTGAGACACATACAAATGAAAAAATGTACATGACAGAAATTAGGGCAGTGGTAGCAGACTTTGAAATTCGCTATAGTGATTTCAGAAAAATTGAGAAGTTGGTTCAATTCATCAGTTATCCGTTTAATGATTCCATTGATCATAGTGATATCTATGAATTGGCTACAAAATTTTAATATCATGTGCTTTCATGATGATGTTACAAAACGAAATTATTAGAAATATTATTAATTAAATTAACGCTGCGACATATTTCTAAAAGCAAGATCATTCTCAGGTCAAGATTTCTGGGCATTGGTTTCCAACGAAAAATATCTAAAAATGAAGAAATGTGTTGAACAACTTCACTCGTGTTTTGGCTGACTAACATATTTATGTGAGTCAGCATTTTCCTACTTAAAACGAACAAAAAATAAACACCGTTCTCGCTTGACAGACGCTCATAATATTGGATTCTTTAAGTAGTAGTTGCTACGAATAATTTGCTTTTCTCTCTTAATAAAAAAAAAAAGTATTACATGATTGTGTACTGAACTATGCTCTTTCATTTTAAGGTATCAATAAGTATGTAATGGGTAGATCGCATAGGGTTTCTTTAGTAAACAGGCGATCTTGGGTCTAACTAAGTTGGCCACCCCTGATATAGACCATATGACCTTTAATGACTTTTTTATGATGTCAGCAAACGCAGTATAAATCCTTTACCTTTTTTCATTCATTCATTCAGCCACAAGAAGTCCACTGCTGAACATACGCCTCCTCCGTGGATTTCCAAAAAGATCGGTTCCAAGCGGCTTACATCCAGCGTCTTCCTGCACCTGGATGAGATCATCTGTCCATCTTGTGGCTGGTCGTCCTACGTTGCGCTTGCCAATATTATGGTCTCCATTCGAGAATATCGGCCGTCAGTTCTACGTGCTATGTGCTCAGCCCCGCACCCCCGCCGACTTCAGTTCTAAGTTTTATTGTCAATTTTTTCTTTAAAATGGTCTAGATTTTGAAATGAACACCTAGATAGATAACTTGTAACGTTCATTACGTCACAATTTCTCTGCCATTTTGATTCAAAATTTCAGCACATGAATTCCTTGTAGATTAGTGACCAAATAGCATACAGTAAAGTATTAAAAAAAATCTCTCATAATGTAACAACGATTTTAAATTTTAAATATAAAACATTGTCCAATCTAATAGCTGTTAAGATCTTCTTAAACCAACTTCATAAATCTCTTACTTTATCCTACCTACCTCTTACTTAAGCAAAATAATTAAGGCGAAGAGGCAGTGTTCTGAAAGCATCCCGGCATAAGGAGAGGTAAGTATAATGCAGTATCGCTGCTGACGAATTCATTATTTTGCATAACAGAACCCTTAACAAGTAACAAACAAGAAGCACCCACTCCAGCACTTGTGAACAATAACTCGCTGCTTCTTTAGGGTTGGCACTCTGGGATTACGATTTTTAAATAAAAATAAAAAAAGCGGTGGTGGCGTAGTGGGGTTGACCCTTGCTTCTCGATCATGAGGGTCTGGGTTCGAACCACGCATGTACCAATGACTCTTAGTTACGTACATTTGTTTGTACAGCAACACCATTCGCTGATAAATTGTGCCCGGATAACGGCGACAGGCTTGCCACTTGTCACGTTTGGGACCTAATAAACTCGGCAAAACGTGGGTCCAGTTCTAGAGACTGGTGCCTCTGCCTACCCCTTCAGGGATAACGGGCGTGAGTTTATTTATTTATTTATTTTATTTAAAAAAACTGTTAATTTTTTTCAACGTTAAACAACATTTAAATTAGTCGCTAACTGCACGGATGTCGCTTTTGGGTACTTTTATTTGGCTCTTGAAAAGTAATAAGAAGAAAGGAAAACCATTTATTACAACAACAGAAACACAAACGCACGTTTACGAAGTTACAACATAAAATATGAAAACTGAATACAACAGGTAAAAAGGAAAACAATAAAACGCACTTTACTAACACAAGTTGCGGCGTGTCTCTATTGTTGGAAAAGGTAGCTGGCTCAACATTGTGCTGAGGGTATTCGCCCTGATTTTCACCCAGTGCCCGTGTGTTATTATAGTGTTTATTGTACTAGAAAGCATTAACAAGCCCTTTGGAACTGTTTTCTTGTAAATAGAATGATTCTTCGGGACATAATTTTAACTATAGGCTAATTTTCCTAAGGGTTAGGTAATTTCACAAACTACCTAAATACTGCCACAACAATGTACTGTTTGAAGCATGTGACACCCCTGAAGCCGCCTTATGTTTTAAACAAGCGATACGCCAACGTGTACGCTCTTTGCGGTGTATAATGAATCACATCGTGGACAGCGCCTTTATTCTCGACACGGGTTTTATCATAAATTTGTACAAAATCGTTCACTGGAGATTACTAGATTATTTCGATAGTAGAATGACTGTTTCATAGCTGTATTAGTAACTATCCTAACTAAAATTTTTAAAAAAGCCCACTTAGTATAATCGGTTGAGCATTAATATTTATATCTCAGTTTTAATAAGTCCTTAGATTAGGTTTTAATATAGCGCTAAGAATATTTATTTGTAAGTGTTCTAAATCTGGAATCGCTCGTAGCCTGGGCTGCCTGAGTGATCTTAAACGATCACTAAGGCAACAAACTACGCGTCCAGTCCATGTATGGGTCACTGTCGATGACTAACGCTAGTGGCGTTTTTCCGAGCGGTTCAGTGCTTCGCAAGGCACGTTAAGCAGTTGGTGCCGCCTGCCGTCGATACATGGCAGTCGTCAAGCCAAGCCAGAGGCCTTAGGGCGGCTTGAAAACTGATAGTAAGACCAGCCACTAGTCTTACAAGCCTCCACCAATCCGGACTCGGCCCCCATGGTGGTATGGCCTATACCTTCCTCAGAGAAGAGACCCGTACCCCTCGGTGGGGACATAATGGGTTGATGATGTGTTCTAAATCTGGAACGGTACGCGTAAAGGGGTACGCCCAGTGATTCGTGTTCTTAAGTCTTCCACTTTGCACAGTGCAATGTTTCATCATCAACCCATTATGTCCCCACCGAGGGGCACGGGTCTCTTCCCTGAGTAAGGTATTATAGGTCATACTCCACCACGGGAGCCAAGTCCAACAGTGACCCATCCATGGACTGAACGTGCCGTATGTTGCTCAGCCTTAGTGATCGTTTAAGATCACTCAGGCAGCCCAGGCTACGAGCGATTGCTGTTTATTGCAGCAAAATCATGTTCGTTAATGCACTACGTTGGTATTAATGTAAAGAGCATAAGCGTTCCCCTCAAGATTAAAACGTTGCCGGCTCACTCTCATAATTTGCTCCCATACCACGTTATTAGAGCGAGATTTCCTTAAGATTAATTTATCGCATCCGAGTTGCTGATGTTCTGTGTAAGTTGCTTTTGAAGTTGCTTTGTTTTAGAGATTTTAAGTGGTACAAT
Source organism: Yponomeuta plumbellus (assembly GCA_947310845.1). Taxonomy (NCBI): domain Eukaryota; kingdom Metazoa; phylum Arthropoda; class Insecta; order Lepidoptera; family Yponomeutidae; genus Yponomeuta; species Yponomeuta plumbellus. The sequence goes on from OX371206.1 coordinate 7,183,445, forward strand.
AGGGTATTACCGAATAAGGAATTACGCGCACTCAAAATTTATTCTATTTTCGTTCCTACGTCACGTTCTTATAAGCGTTATAAGCAATGGCGTTAAATTATATATTCTTATAATTAATTTCACAGCTATATATTGTTGTCATAAAATATTATGTTATCATATATTCTAATTTATAATTCCACAGCAATATATTTCATTGAACTAAAACATTCGTAAGCACTACACAGTATAAATTATTTTACGGATACGCTTTTCGTCATCACCATTGGTATCAGTATCAGTACCAGTATCCGTAAAGCAATTGATAATATTTATTTATTTATTTATTTATTTACACGTTTCTGAAATTACAAGTACAAAGTAAGTTTAACTACAAGTATCTGTGTGGTCGTTTTGTATATGATTGGTCAAAACAAACTTTTAAAAATGTTATTAAGCAAGTGGCTGATACTAGCAAAGTATTTATAAAGTCCGGCTTGAAATCCAAACAGTTCCAGCGGTATGAAAGTTCTGAAACTACCGAACATAAGTTGGGAAACCCAACTCATATAAATAACAGTGCACTATCGCGAAACCATATAGGACAAAACTCTTTCGCTTCAGACGTACCTAAGGTGCGAACTTTGTGCATAATTCCGTGGTGTTGGAATACTTGGTGATTCCTTCCCAATGGCACTTTGCTTATCCATTTCCGATCGAAGCCTCTAAAGATCAGGCAAGATCCAAACTAAAGGTACCTAATTAATTTCGATAGTCAATACTCGTCTGGATGTCCTTTAAAACTATCAAGTTAATCAGTTTCGTTATGACCTTGAAAAGACCTTGACCTTAAAACCATTGTTACGGTGAGCCGATAAACCCACCAAAAAATCTACCGGTCAAAAATAAATTAAAAACGTTAAAAATTTCGATTATTGCATCCGCATGCGTTGCTGGTCAATCCGCGTGATGCCAATATAATCCCCGACAAATATATTCAATAAAATTATTTTTACTTTGCATGGATATAATTAGGTGTCTCATTAGCGGGGACGCGGGTGTGACTCCAAAATTTTCTGAATTCAGTTTGGTGAATGCGCTATTCGCTGCACCACAGAGGTCGTATATACAAGGTCCCAACACCTAAAAATCCCAAGAGGAGGCCAAGAGGAGGATCCAGCTGGGCTGGGCAGCGTTTGGAAAACTACGCCGAGTCTTCTCGTCATCCATACAGCAATGCTTGAAAACGACAGTTTTCAATCAGTGTGTCCTACCTGTTATGACCTATGGAGCCGAGACATGGACACTCACGAAAGGTTTGGTCCACCAGTTTAAAGTCGCTCAGCGAGCTATGGAGAGAGCTATGCTCGGAGCTTCTCTGAAGGATAGGATTCGTAACGAATACATCCGACAGAGAACCAAAGTTATCGACACAGCTCAGAGAATTAGCAAGCTGAAGTGGCAGTGGGGAGACAACCGCTGGGGTAAACGTGTTCTTGAGTGGAGACCGCGACTCGGCAAACGTAGTGTAGGACGCCCTCTAACCAGGTGGGATGACGATCTGCGAAAAACTGCAGGCAGATGCTGGATGCGGCAAGCTGAAGACAGGATGCTATGGCGCTTTAGGGGAGGGCTATGTCCAGCAGTGGACTAATATAGCCTGATGATGATGATGATCATGATGAAAACCTAAAAATCATAAAGTTATATGTCTAAGCTTATATCGTTTGCACTTGACGGGCCCGGCGGGGGTTTTGCGGGACGGGGCGGGAGGGTGCGCCCGCGCGCTCACCGCCGGCGCCACAAAACCGGCGATTTTAGGTGATTTTCACTACAAAAAATATTTTCATTTTTTTTGTTTCAGTATCATGTAAATAACCACCCCTGAGTCGGACTAAACTGTACAAATTTACACCCTGTATGAAGTAGTTCTGATCTCCAAATTAAATTAAATTATATTTTGGGGCACCATTGGATTGTCACTCCTAGAACTATTGTCGTTTCATTGAAAAACTGTAGCGTTTTAGACTCAAGAGCCTCACCCACCGGAAGAGAACGAAAGAACGCCTATGCTCACGGAGCTCCCTGCATGATATTGCATAATTCCCGCGCAGTTTAGCAAACACACTCAAGCGCAGCTAGAACTATAAATATGGCCGCGGGCGCCATTAGCGCGTGACGTATGAGGTGTGAAGCCTCCGCGGTCTGGAGTGCTCTAGCGATATTCGGTGCTCAGTAACGTAGAGTAGGAACTTGGAGAAGCCACATTGACTTGTGCCTGAGGTATAAGTGACAGGATTACATTGCGCGTGAAACCGATGTAGTTGCGCGAGAAAATATAGTCACACGCGATGAGACCCGTATTTGGCATCAGGCGCTGTTTTTACATCTTAAGGGACGTACCTACACTCTCTGTAAAATACAATGTATGATTCTGACACATAGTTTTAGAACAATTTAAGGAGTCAGTTATTTATGCGCGTATTACAAAAATATTAATTCTTATATTGTAAATGTATTGATTCTAACTATTTTTTGAAGAATAAGACACGCTTTCAACGAGCTTCCTACGCGTTTCATAGCAGCGATTCGTCGTGTTGGATGCATCGCACAAATGGAATCATTTTTAATCGTAATGAAAACAAAACGTTTACTTTATGAACATCATAGTTATTAGTTTCACAATTAATAGATTATATGGAGAAAAATTTAACGAAAAAACTCCATATTTATTCTTTTAAAAACAAAGTTAAATTAATAAAGTTTTAAACTTTAAAAAAATATTACTTATTAATATTGTATCTGCTGACTAATATCAGACATCTCTATCTTTTAAAAATTAATCGCTGACTTTATAACAAGCTTTTTTGCATAGAGTATGCTTACCGCATTTCTTACCATACCACTCTCTTACCACTCTCTCTCTCTTTGAGAGAAGGTCTGTGCCCTACACTGGGACGTACGAGTACAGGGTGTTTACTTACTTAATGAATATTCGCTTATTGTCATCATCATCCACTCATTAGGTCCCCACAGAGGGGCACGGGTCTCTTCCTTGAGGAAGGTATAGGCCATACAGCACACGGGGGCCGAGTACAGATTGGTGGAGCCTTGTAAGACTAGTGGCTGGTCTTACTGTCAGAAGTTTTAAAGCCACCTTAAGGCCTCTGACTCGGCTTAACGTGTGCCATCTATCGACGGCAGCCAGAGCCAACTGCTAAAAGTGTCTTGCGAAGCACGGAACCGATCTGAAAAATGCCACTACTGTTAGTCATAGAACGGTCAACCATCCATGCACTGAACGCGCCCCATGTTGCGTTCGTGTATTGATTGTTTAATGTTTCGTTTATTGTACTTTTGCAATATTCTAAGCTATCGTTCTTTGCACTTTTGTTATAGCCAAATATAGGGCCTGATAGTACATATGTACATTAAGTCCCTTCTGTCCCTATCCAGTAAGGATAGTTGAATAAAGCAGGGCAGTTGAAACGTATTCTGCGGTAATGAGCCGGTATTTTTCCTGCGCTTGTCAGGCGTAATTTCCTGGCGTCAGGATTTGCTGGTGGCAGCTAAAAATATCACACTGCAGTGTTCAGTCAACTATACGCAGTAGAATGATAAAACATGTACTTGTAGAAGGCACAAATCGAGTATCAAAATATTCACTTTATGAACGTCAAAGTTCTTAGTTTCACAATTAATAGATTATGTGGAACCTCTTCCATATAATCTATTAATTGTGAAACTAAGAACTTTGACGACATGTGGAAGAGGAGCTAATAAAGAAACCCCACATTATTCTTTTCAACAGCAGTATTAACTTAAAAAGCAATTTTTGAACCTTACAAATGATTACTCATGGATGTATGTGCCTGTATGTAAATGGTATATTATGTGTTGAACATTAGACGGTTGTTCTTTAAATACATTTAAAATCAATCTACATGGAAAGCAAAAACAGCGAGATTTCCAGTCATCATTATCAAGCGTTTGAGAATGTTACAGACGACTTAGGCAGTGCTTATAAGTTTTACTGTTTATCGGATAATAAAATAGTCCGATTCGATAGCGGCAAGCTCTACTGTATGTAGGACATACAAAGGAAGCGTAATATACTAATTGGGAGTGATAACGTAGGCGTGGCTAATATAAATGGGCAACGACCCTGAATATGGGTAATATATAACAATTATGTATACAGGGTGGCCGGGGGATTGACGTCAAAAAAAAAAAATTAGGTCCCTCTTGTCATGGGGTATCCGAATCACCCCCATGTATGTTCCGCGATTTTTCATAGTTTCGGAGTTACGATTTTTTTTTTCTGAATTTTCATGAATTATCGCCTTATCAATTTTGAAAATTTCTAAAAAAAAAAACTAGAAACTTTTTTCAATTACTTTTTTTTGTAACTGAATCTTCACAAGTTGTTCTTCTATGCATAAAATAATCAGCTTCGTAACTTTGATAAAATTTATTAAAGTGTTGGTCTAAAGTCAAAAATTTACGTTCGGTAAATTATGACTTGAATTTTCAAAAATAAATTAAAAATCCAAACAGATGTTTTAATGGTTTCTTAGTTAGCCTCAGAAATGCGCAAGACTCTCATATTTCATAATCATTAAAAAAAAGTACTGCTTAACGAGCTACTTTGTGTACATTCGGCCTTCGAAGACAGTGAGGTGAAGAATTATTAAAATTAACAATTTTTTTTTCTGCCATTTCGTCTTTTCTTAGTTTATTAATGAACGAGTCGTCATCATCATGATGAATAAAAGTGGTTTTGTCAATAAAACACAGATGAAAATGTAAAAAAAATGTTTATTATAATAGGTTTTCAAAGTTGCCACCTCCAGCAGCAATACACATTCTACACATACGTAGGAAATTATCTTTTAATCGTCTAAAAGCTGCTCTGTTTTCCTTTACAACACGTTCGGCTTCTGTTAATTTCTGCCTCAGCTCTTGTTCACTCCCACTTTCTCTGGCGTATGCTATTTCCTTAAAATAGCCCCAAATAAAAAAATCCATGGGGTTGAGGTCAGGTGAGCGTGGAGGCCACGATATTGGTCCGCCGCGTCCGATCCATCTATTGGGGTACGCCTCATTTAAATAATTTCGGACTTGCGTTGCGTAGTGACATGGAGCGCCGTCATTTTGAAGAACCATGGTTCGTCTTAGTTCAATATTCACGTCTTCTAGCAACAATGGAAGTTCATATTCCAGAAAGTGTCGGTATCTTTCTCCATTTAATCTGGACGGCAATTCAAATGGACCAATCAGTTCGCCATTGAGAATACCAGACCACAAGTTAACGCTGAAACGATGTTGAAACGTCGACGCTCTCATTTCGTGTGAATTTTCAACCGCCCACGTGTGGTAATTATGAATATTGAAAATTCCAGTGCGCTCAAAACGTGACTCATCTGACCATAAAACTTTATTGAAAAATCCAGGATCTTGTTGTTCTTTTTGTAGCATTGTTTGGCAGAAATCAATGCGCAATTGGTAGTCTGTAGGCAGAAAGCTTGGACTCGTCGGATATGGAACGCATGATATCCTTCATCGTGAAGTATGTCTTGGATAGAAGTTCTTGGGATGTTCAGAGTACGAGCCATAGCTCTGGTACTCGTGGAAGGATTTCGTTGAACTTCTTCGAGCACAACTTCTCTGCGATCCGGGTCAACTCTAGGGATTCCTTCCCTATCGCCTCGTTGGCCAGGAATGCGGCCTGCCATTAAGGTATTGTGCATGTTAATAAAAACGCGATGGTCGGGATAATGCTCAGGTTGCGGCCCACCACGACGTTGAAGTTGTTCGCGATACAGTCGCGCTGCTTCAAGGCCGTTTCCTTGTGCAACTCCATAAAAATAGTGCATTTCTGCGTATTCACTTAACGTGTAACTCATCTTTTACACTTCCAAGTAAACAAAGTCCAAATCAGTATGCAAGACACAGTCCAATTAACGAGCAAAGTAGTCAAATAAGTAGGCAGCGGAATCCGCGGACAAAGCGAGACAGTGAGGTAAAACAAAATGAAGACACGTGTAGCAGTAAACACAAAGTGAGAACGACTGAGGTACAAACTTGTTTTGTGTTCGCTTCTGCTGCGCTGCCCCTCTCACTCTTACCGCTGAGAGTGAGAGAGATAGCAATAGTTCGGCGGCCTCCTATCCTCAAAGACTATTGTTATTACAGGTAAAAAGTTGCGTCTGCATTTACAACCCATGACCCACGAGAACGGACCGCGCAAAATTAATTACTGTAAAACGGAAAATGCCTCCAAATTTTTTAATCTGTGTTTTATTGACAAAACCACTTTTATTCATCATGATGATGACGACTCGTTCATTAATAACCTAAGAAAACACGAAATGGCAGAAAAAAATATGTTAATTTTAATAATTCTTCACCTCGCTGTCTTCGAAGGCCGAATGTACACAAAGTAGCTCGTTAAGCAGTACTTTTTTAATGATTATGAAATCTGAGAGTCTTGGGCATTTCTGAGGCTAACTAAGAAACCATTAAAACATCTGTTTCGATTTTTAATTTATTTTTGAAAATTCAAGTCATAATTTACCGAACGTAAATTTTTGACTTTAGACCAACACTTTAATAAATTTTATCAAAGTTACGAAGCTGATTATTTTATGCATAGAAGAACAACTTGTGAAGATTCAGTTACAAAAAAAAGTAATTGAAAAAAGTTTCTAGTTTTTTTTTAGAAATTTTCAAAATTGATAAGTCGAAAATTCATAAAAATTCAGAAAAAAAATCGTAACTCCGAAACTATGAAAAATCGCGGAACATACATGGGGGTGATTCGGATACCCCATGACACGAGGGACCTAATTTTTTTTTTTGACGTCATTCCCTCGGCCACCCTGTATAAGGTCCTAACAAATCAAGCGCAAATATTTTAAGGGGTAGTCATATACAATGTACCTAATAATACCTTTGAGCAAAAAAAATATTATATCATTAAAGAATTTACTAATTTTTTTCTACAACAAAAATTAAAACTTAGAAACAAATTCATTTTATATCATCCTGTTTTCATGCACACACACACTCACAATTGAAGTCTTTTAATGACATGTGACATTTATGACATGTGTACGTAGTGCGGCGGCACTTATGTGTGCGTGTACATTGCTTAAAGGATGTTTATTTAGTATGGATGATAGATTTTTTATTCGATCTATTATTCCTAATACTAATTGTTTAATTGATGTATTGAACATTCTAAATTGTTATTTACCTTTTACTCTATCGGCCCTTAAAATATTTGCACTTGATTTGTTAGGGCCTTATCTATATGATAATATATTATTATAACCATGTACAACATCGCGAGTCATCAAGAAATTGTACAGGTCAACCTTCACAATTTTTTAGCAAAGATAAAGGTCAAACCTTTACATGTGGGTAAAGACATGCCGTCGACTATACAAGCTTGTAAAGGCCGGTGACTGTCGACTAATTTGATGTTCCCACTAGAGCGGATTTTCCCAGTACGGATTTGTAGAAAAAAGTATCAAAGATTACCAGCCCACATACTCTCATCATTAAGGAGAGAATTTGCCTGGAGTTAACTAGCGGCACCAATGCAAAAAACATATCAAAATAGTCTTTACAAAAAGGTGAACTATCATAGTTAACAAATCTTAATTTAGTATAGTACTTATTTTCGGAACACACAATTTAAAGACTATAACTGGTTTCTCGTAGACCAACATCTACATCAAACGTAACGTCTGTTAATATTTATTGTTAACAGTACCTAACTGTCAGTTGCCCGAATCGTCTACACAAAACCACAGCTGGGCCGCGTTTCGTAAAACCACAGTTCATATTTTATTATTCGAATACAATTCGAAGACCATTGCGTCGAGTCTTTCTACTTATTAATCTGAGGGTTAATTGACTTATTTTACGTCAAATTCTTACAGTAAACCTTGAAATGTAGTTAGACGACGTCTGTAGCGCACGGTTAGCGCATCTGCCTACCATGCAAGACGGACCCTCTTGCATGGTGCAGACCATTTGAACCCGGGACTATGCAAGATATTCAAATCCGGACTGACGACAAAAAAAAAGAAACCCAGGTCTTGGATGTTCACATTTTTGTGACATCGCTGTTTCTGGTTCCCACGACACAGGGTATCATAGTGTGGGGCCAGAAGCAATGTATGTGCCTGTATGTAAACGTTATGTTATGTTATATGAAACAGACCCCTGATCGTTGTAAGCAGTAGATCAACCCCTACTTCAACACAACTCATCGTTCGTTGGGGCAACCATTGCGGTGAGTCCTCCTATTTATTAATCTCTGGATTGACTTTAATTTACGACAAATTGTAATAGTAAACCATGAAATTTAGTTATATGAAACAAGCCCCTGATCTAAACAGTAGTTCAATCACTATTTCAACTCCAACTCATAGCTGTGGTAACAATTCCATTGAATCTTCCTACTAATTAATCTGTAGATCAATTGACGTTAATTTTCGTGGAATTGTTATAATAAACCTTGAAATGGAGTTATATAGCCGCTTTTAAAAGTAGATCAACCCCTATTTCAACTCCAACTCATGGTTGAAACAAACCCTTCCGGACCATTAGGTTGAATTCTTAAAATGTTCAACTCTTCTTCCTCCTTATTAATCTGTAGATTAATTGACGTTAATTTTCGTGGAATTGTTATAGTAAACCTTTGAAACATAGTTATATGACAAAAGTCCCCTGATCGCTGTTAACAGTTGATCAACCTTTACTTCAACTCCAATCTATGGTTGCCCCGCTCGCCGTAGTTTTTCATTCGGGTACAGTCTGTTAGCTTTAGAATATACCTCGGCTGAGCAATCAAAACCGATTATATTGCAATAAGGTAAGGTTTATTTTGTATTGTTATTTATAACCATAACTTTTGAAAATAGTGAAAAAACGTTTTATACAGAGCAGGAAGTAGTATTACACACACGTGTGCTTTCAGCGAAAACCGAAGCCTACTCTAGAGCCCGAGGTATATTCTCAAAGCCAACAGACTGTACGTTACCTCCCAAGTCACCCCAAGGCCTCGATCTAAAAGTTCGAGTCTCCTCTAACAGCTGTATTGGTTTGGCACAATTCCGTCTGAGACTCACCTATTTATTGCGCCCGGGCTCGCAACGCCGGCGGCGGTAGCTCTCGAGACCTGGAAGATTGAGAAATCAATTTGAGTCAAAGAAATGAGACACGTGTACCTATGCTTAGTTTTTGGATAAACAAATGATAAATAAACTCACGCCCGTTATCCCCGAAGAGGTAGGCAGAGGCACCAGTCTCTAGAACTGGACCCACGTTTTGCCGAGTTTATTAGGTCCCAAACGTGACAAGTGGCAAGCCTGTCGCCGTTATCCGGGCACAATTTATCAGCGAATGGTGTTGCTGTATAAACAAATGTACGTAACTAAAAGTCATTGGTGCATGCGTGGTTCGAACCCAGACCCTCATGATCGAGAAGCAAGGGTCAACCCCACTACGCCACCACCGCTTCTTTAGTTTTTGGAATATACCAATAATAATAACTTACACTCCAGTGATGGAGTGTGGCCTATACCAGTGATGGGCAAAGTAAGACCCGCGAAAGAATTTAATCCGGCCCGCTGAGGGTCCATCGACATAGATAGTATATGGCCCGCTATAACTACGTTTTGACGGTCGAGAAGTATAAAGTAGATTCTACTTAGTAGAAAAATAGATGCATAACCAATAAGTGAAGCTAAACTATCCGCTAGCTTTCTATAATTCTAGCCCTCCTCTAGGATTTCTTAAACTTGTGGCCCCCCATTAAAAATGTTTGCCCACCACTTTACTGGCCTATACCTTCCTCAGGGAAGAGACCCGTGCCCGTCGGTGGGGACATAAAGGGTTGATGATGACATGACAGCAAAATCTTTTGTCCAGGGCCTCGATTCTATTAGTGCATTGTAGTATGATGACAGCAACGGTCGGGTCACGTGACGTGTTTTTCATACCATTGACGCCTAGATTGTTTGATATGTGTGCACTCTTAGACTTGAAGCGGCAATGAAACTAAATCCCGCTGTTCATGCAGTTGTCATTGTACTACAATGCATTAGCAGAATCTAGGTCCTGATTCCAAAGTAGGATACCGTTCCAATCAGGTAAGGAAATTGGGTAGTAGACAAAATGTCAAATAAGTTACTTTTAAAACGGAATTTTGTATGAAAATACCGGTTTATGACGTCATATTTCAGAGCACTCTTTTTATGTTTCATCTATTTAAAAATTATAATAACTAGTAATTGACTAAAAGAGATACATTTTCCGAAATATTTGGTAATTTTTGTTTTACTCCAGCATATCAAATAATTTATTGTTGGTCGTGTCAACTACCGTATTACAAAGATGGAAATACACCCAGCATGCCTCGTTCGTCCACCAGTATCACAGCTGATTACAATACCAGAGGTCGTAGATTCATTCACCGGTGGCCGCCGTACATTTATACACATGACCCCAGTTTAGGTGTATTTCCATAGCACAGGATATCCTAGTTTGGGACCAGGATAAGAGCTGAGTGAGTGAGTAGGTACTGTGTGGAAGTTCTCTTATAGTATCGTTTTACATACATAAGCTCACGTCTGTATCCCAGAGGGGTAAGCAGAGACCAGGGACTGCCACCTACCACGATCTTTACAAATCACTCGTATCTTTTTCTCTCTCATAACTCTCTTTTTATCTAGTATCTAACACTTGACTCATATTTGAATGGACTTAAGACGAATTGTCTGCGAAATAATCCAGTGACTTACGACTTTATTAACCAACTAATATCCTAAGTACAGCGATACATTTTTCATTGCGACTCGCGATACGATTCATAGCCTTGTTGCAATTTGGCCTCTGCCCAAAAAGCAAAGTGGGCACTGGAGGAGAGCATTCTTGTACTGAACAAAGAATAAATAATGCTGTTCTGTAATGGTACATTCTCTATATTCCATTCCCAAACGAGGATATTTTATAGCGCACGTAGACATGTCCCTTATAAAACAACAAACCTGATTTTTGCTCTTTGATAACGGCAACTGGACAGACGCTTGAAATATTCACAGAATATTGAGATAATACAACAAATACTTAAGAGGGCTCCCGTAAAACAAATATGATTTTTTTGCTCGTTTTTGATCAGTATTGATAACGGCAACAGATAGACGCTTGAAATATTGAGAGAATATTAAATTATATATTATATTCATCTACATAAATAAAATTCATAGTCCTGACTGACTCACTCATTAACGCCCAGCCCTAGCTGTTGGACCTAGGAAGCTGAAACTTTGCACAAAGGGTCTGTATATAATGTAGGCAAGGAATAAGACCGGGTTTTTTGAAATTCAACCCCTAAGGGGGCGAAAAGGGTTGCCAAAATTTGCATGGGAGGTATAAAGAATGTTGTCTAATTTTCTTGAAACTTAAATTAAAACTATTCAACACAGTTGATTGAACACGTGTTTCGCCGTTTTTCTAAATTTTACCCTTGAACGGGGTTGCAAGATTTTGAACTAAAGTCCACGCGGACGGAGTCGCGGGCGAAAGCTAGTTTTAATTAAAAATTAATATTTTACTTATGTGCAATAAACGTATTAATAATAATAAATTAAAATTAAAAAATAATTGCAGCTCCCATACAACAAACGTGTTTTCAATTTCATAATGGTAAGGAACCCAAAGTGGCTGGGAGACATTGGACGAGACTAGCACCGGGCTGGATGGGTTGGCGTGAAAGAGAAGAGGTCTATGCCCATCAATGGGCTCAATTTACGGTCTGATTAGATAGATAGTTAGAAGGAACCCTTCATGCACGAGTCCGTCTCCCACTTGGCCGGTTTTTCTATAGAAGTGAATAATTCAATTCAATTAGTTTATTTTGGACCATAAAATCCAAAATCCAAATCCAACTTAATCTAACCTTAAAAATATCGATGAAACACAATTGAAAACATAAATTCGATCATCGCCAGACATTTGACGCCCGCTGCAGGACATCATCATCATCAACCCATTATGTGCCCACCGAGGGGTACAGGTCTCTTCCCTAAGGAAGGTATAGGCCATACTTCACCACGGCGGCCAAGTCCGGATTGGTGGAGGCTTGTAAGACTAGTGGCTGGTCTTACTGTAAGAAGTTTTCAAGCCGTCCTAAGGCCTCTGACTTGGCTTAACGACTGCCGTGTATCGACGGTAGCCGGCACTAACAGCTTATCGTGCCTTCCAAAGCACGGAAACGATCGGAAAAATTCCAGTAGAGTTAGTCGTAGACGGTCACCCATCTGTGCACTGAACCGATGAAACCGATGTTGCTTAACCAGATGATCGTTTACAATCATTCAAGCGGCCGGGGCTACGAGCGATAATGCAGATACTGTTCAAATATTGAGACCACAAACTCGTTTATAGTTCGCCAAAATGCGCTTTAGCGGTCAACCAGTTTTAACCGGTTTTCGACCGCAGATTTAATTAAGTAAACCACGCAAAACCCCTAATTTGCTTTCCAAGTTGAATTGTCAACTTTATGAATCCAATTGGACTATTATATCGTACCACTTGTATTTTACCCCTCTGGGATACAGGCGTGAGCTTATGTACGTATGCATATAACTTGTATTTTTATGGAAAGTGGAAAATTCCGTCAAGACCGAGACCATAATTCTCAGGAGCAAGTAGAGAAATTAACTTAAAATTAATATCAATAACTTAAGTTAGGTTAGCAGTAAGATGACAAATCTGAGGTGTAAAAAATTCAAGTATAAAGTAAAAATAAATGTCCAATACTTAGATTACGATAGCGGTGTAACTTCAAATTACAATAAAACATATCTTCACCTTTTAATAAACGCATAATTTCAAAATATTAGATTGGCAATCGATATTGACGACCTCTGTGGCGTAGTGGTTAGCGAATCTGCTTACCATGCGAGAGGTCCCGGGTTCGATCCCCGGCTGGGGAGAAAAAAAAACTCCAGGTCTTGGATGTGTACATGTTTGTGACGTCGCTGTTTCTGGTTCCCACGACACAGGGTATCCTAGTGTGGGGCTAGAAGCAATGTATGTGCCTGAATGTAAATGTTATGTTAATATTATGTTATGTGAATAATGTCATTTACTTACAGACTGCAATAAAAACTAACAGAATTCTATATTTTAAATAATAGCGCGTTAAAATGATCGTGAACCAAACAAATGAACGTGTACGTTCTACTAGACACAAGCGAGTTCCAAAAGGCTTCAACGAGCCAATTCCAATAGGTTCAAATGAGTGTCTCTAATCAAGCTGCTTTTTTCCTGCATCCTCTACCCTGGTACCCCACTTATTCTTTCCGAGAGCTGCGTACAATCAATTTACTTTCCATAGGGGCGGGTTTTTGAGTTATGTGTGTGAGTTAATAATATATTTTTTTTCAAGATATCATGTTCTTGTCATAAGTGGACCTGAAAGAGCTACAGTCTGTTAGCTTTTAGAATATACCTCGGCTACTATCGTATTGAATGTGATAATTCGTGTAATAGAAATATCGGAACTAATATGACACTTAATTTCGAAATCGGAACTAAGAAAAACTAACTAATCTTTTATACAGAGCAGGAAGTACCTAGTACTACACTCGTGTGCTTTCGGCGAAAACTGAAGCCTACTCTAGAGCCCGAGGTATATTCTAAAAGCTAACAGACTGTACGGTAGTCGTGTGGGCGATAGTTGCCACCGAATTTTTTCATGTGACAGATATTACAAACGTGGCCGACCTAGGCCGGCATTATCACTGATTTTTTTCATCATCATTATTATAAGCCCACCATTGCCCACTGCTGGGTATAGCCCTTTTCCCCAAATGCCAGAACCATTTTTTTCCGTAACTATTGTTATTTTATGTCATCATAATTATTTAAGCATTTACATTCCGAGCCGGTTACAGATACAGGTTTATTCCTAGTTTAGGCTACGTTTTTACTCTTACCTATGTTAAAAATTCAATTGTTATGTTTACTATATATCTATGATTTTATTAATAAATTTTATCTTATCTTATCTTATTGTCCGACCATCCAGCCACAGGGTGCCCACTGACAGTCGTCCTGTTCTCGGCCGCTACTCTGTGATTGCCTTGGTCCACTCGCCGTTCGTTCGTTTTTTTATCTAATCGAAACGGCTCCAACGAATTTCACGAAGTTTAGTATGCAGGTGGTTTCGGGGGCGATTAATTGATTTTGCCAGGCATCATTTCTATAAAACGTCGTTTTATCCGTGTTTTAGGCAATGGAGCACTGATCATTGATTACGAAGGTAATTTTCATATCAATCCATAAGGTTGTCATAGCTCTGGTGGTCCAAACGTGTGGTCCGGAAACGAACAGACCCCTGCTCAAATTCTAATGAATATTTTTTTCCTTTTGTTTTTCAAGTTCCTTCGTTTACGAGAAAAATTATTATTGGAAGCTCGAAAAACCAGATTTGAAAAAAAACCGAGCGAAGCTCGGTCACCCAGGTACTGCAGCCTTTAAACGTCCTTCTGCGGGGCACAGGCCTTCTATCAGAAGGAGAGAGTGAGTCTATTAATACTCACTCTGAGTATCATTAAATACCACGCGTGCGTCAAACACTCCGATTTCCTCAGGATGGTTTCATTTGCCGTTAGTTTGTTTACCAATGTACTTAACATACGAAACAATGTCATTGGTACACGACGGGATTTGAAGTTACGACCTCCAGAATGGGAATCCTTCTATCGCCCCGCTTCCACTGCTGTGACTGAACCTTAATGCCTAGATGATATCGGTTAGTTATACGCTCATACTTTTTATGCCTTGATAAATTAAATTAACTTAATTAAGAGTGCATACATATTGGTAGTTTTTAATGGCGATAGCTGTGTTCACCGCTAATTAGGTTTCCGGCAATTTTTTTGTACCAAGTCAGTTAGAAAAGAAAGAAAGAAAGAAAAATATATTTATTTGACGACACAATACTCAAAAACACAAAATCAGGCAACATAATACAACAATCAGCAGAAAACACAAACGGGTGACGGTGGAAATACAAGTAGTTAACAGTTAACACAAAGACAAACTTACAGAAATCTAAATATCTAACAAAATGTCAGGAAGTTTTAAGTATTGAGTCCCCAAAATGGGCCCGACTCAGCATAATGTTGCAACCGAGAGATCAGTTGCAACGCTGATTTTCAGTCGGGTCCATACTGCGGTTAGTAATGTACGTGTATTTGATTTATTAATTTGCGCCTAATGTGAACAAGAAGGAAATACCATATTATATTTACTTAGATACCATAAGATGTGCAGTGGTAGTGAGAGTAATAAATACGTATTATTATCGGATAAAAAGAATAAATAATAAGTAATATTAATACACAAATAAGATTATATTGAGAGTGTGCCCGGACAAACGAAGAAAAACATCGATGGATCGATGAAATTATTTGTGTGTGGAATGGTGACCTACGGATGGACCTACCCTCCGTTCAAAATTGATCCACAATGCGTGCGCCATTAGTACGCTTTACCCAGGACCAGACACACGACAAGAAACTGAGGTGCGAGGCATCTGTCAGCGGTATAAAGGTATGCAACCACATTCCCATTGGCGTATCTAGGGTTATTTTATAGGGGGGCCCCGGCTCCAAAACTTGATGACCTGCTAAATTAAATACCCATCCTCATCTTGCGGCAACAAATCAATCAAACATAATCAATATTACATTAAATTATATTATTATTAATTAGAAAGGAATTATCATCAATAATGCAATTAAAATTTGAAAATGAAAATTTGAAATATAAATATTACATCAAATTAGATTATTATTAATGAAATGGAATTTTATATGCATACGAAATATATACATATATACACATACATACATATATACATATATATACACATATACATACATATACATACATACACACATACATATATATATATATACATATACACACATACACACACACATACACACACACACACATACACACACACACACATATATATACATATGTTCAAAAATTAAGCATGGTTAATTTACGCCAATTATTGTAAATTCTGTTGCTATAAAAAATATATTATATACATATATATTATTATACTTCCGTGTTAGTTATTTTGTTTTTGTATCTGCAACAGATGAGCCTTGTAATTGACCTTAAAAGTATGCTTGCTTTTGCAAATACGGAGAGGCGGCGGGATATTGTTCCAGCATTTAGTAGCCGCATACCTAAAACTTCCGCGAAAGGCTGCTGTACGATGCCTCGGTATAATAAGTGGTGCAGTGGCCCCTCTTATACTCTCAGCATGTCGTGCTTGTCGCCAGGTAAGTTTATGAAATAGATATGGTGGATTGCGAGTCTGAATAACGCCGAACAGAAGAGTTGCCAACTGCAGTCGTTGTCTTGCCTCCATTTTCAGAATGTTTGCGCTATATAAGTTATATAAAAAGATAATAGTTAAAAAGTTTTATCTCGAAGTGTCAGCACCGCAAACTTGTGAATACAAATATCTTGAACACTAGACACAGTTATCCTCTGATTAAATTTAATACTACTGCTTAATACCAGACATCCTTATCTTCTAAATAATCGTTGATTTTACAATAAGCTTTTTTGCAAAGACAATTCTTAAACCGCGATGGAGGTAACTCTAACCTTTCCTTGGGTATCTTGCTCTAGAATCGTTGTGGAATGTTATCTAGACTTTAAAAACAGACGGTCGCAACCAAAGCAATAAACAACAATAGAAAGTTAGTTAACAACAAACTTCGATACTGTTGACCTTCGATAGCTCAGTCCATTTGTACGAAAAGTCTTTAATTTGTCAGCCATTGTGCTTCTCAGATTAGGACGCGTGCCTAATAGTGCGAGAATACAAAATTTTTTTTAAAGCTCATAAATTAATCTGCCAAAATGTTTGCTTATTAATTGGTCCCAGGTGGACATACTTCGACCAAATAAGGGATGTATTAACAAAGGGCAAGATAAAAAGTACCGAAACTCCGAAATATCCGAAACTGGCGTGCGTGTATGTAACGAAAAATTAATGTTGATCAAGCGAAAGTAATTTGTCAGGATCCTGGCAGGTGGCAGCTCTTGGTCTCTGCCCACCCCTCTGGAATACGGGTGTGAGCTCATGTGTGTCAATGAACACTTTCTTTCTTTATATTTATATGTAACCTACTCAGTCCCGTGTCGACAAAATAACAACAGAAAACTATTGTTATTTTCAAGGTCAGGACTGAAGAGGTTAATGACCTTTATATTTAGTGACCTTAAAGAACAATTATAAGCTAGTGTTAAGGTGAGCCAATCGGCCCAACAAAAATTTTACAGGTTAAGACATTAATACACGTATATTGTTTCTGGTGCAAATAACAAAAATACATTCAATTAAAATACTATTTTTGATGAAATAAGAAATTTTATATTGTCACGGACGTCTGTACAATAAAAAAAATATACATGTTAATAGTACATAGAATAGAACGTAACATTGTAATATTATCTTTTCACAACGAAAACCACTACTTTTAATGAAATTTTTCGTAAACTTTTAATGAAATACTCTTTTAATATAATTAAAATATCGTACATTGTCCTACATACAGACTGAACGTTTTTATTCGACTGCCCCCGCAACAGTCTGTTAGCAATAATCGTAACACGCCCAGTGTGATCGCAGCCTAATAACAGAGTTCTGAAAGGCCGCCAAAGTGGCCATTAACCTCATTATAGGCGGTTCACATGTGGATTTTATTCCTTTTGTGGGTCAAAGGTAGAGATGGGCATCTCTAACTTGACCTGGGTAAAAACTACTGAAGATAAAAATTTGGTACTCTTTCAAATCCTCGAAGTATTTTTAGTTATATACTAGCTGTCGCACGCGACTCCGTTCGCGTGGACTTTAGTTAAAATTTTCGCAACCCTGTTCACCCCCTTAAGGGTTAAATTTAAAAAAACGGCGAAACACGTGTTTAATCAATTGTGTTAAAGAGTATTTTAAGTTTCAAGAAAATTAGACAACATTCTTTATATCTCCCATACAAATTTTGGCAAC
Organism: Yponomeuta plumbellus; assembly: GCA_947310845.1. Taxonomy (NCBI): domain Eukaryota; kingdom Metazoa; phylum Arthropoda; class Insecta; order Lepidoptera; family Yponomeutidae; genus Yponomeuta; species Yponomeuta plumbellus. Next base: position 7,201,548 of record OX371206.1, read on the forward strand.
CCTTTTCGCCCCCATAGGGGTTGAATTTCAAAAAATCCGAACTTATTCCTTGCCTACATTATACATAGACCCTCTGTGCAAAATTTCTGCTTCCTAGGTCCAACGGCTTGGGCTGGGCGTTGATGAGTGAATGAATCAGTCAGTCAGGACTTTGAATTTTATTTATATAGATTAACGAATCTTATCGCGATTATTTATTAATAAAATTAGATTATAATGTGTTATTATAAAAACGGTGGTGCGGTGCGGTGGTGGCGTAGTGGGGTTGACCCTTGCTTCTCGATCATGAGCGTCTGGGTTCGAACCACACTTGAACCAATGACTTTTAGTTACGTACATTTGTTTGTTTGTACAGCAACGCCATTCGCTCAAGTATCAACAATCAAGTATCATTGATACTTTACGAGTATCAACTCGTAAATTGTGCCCGGATAACGGCGACAGGCTTGCCACTTGTCACGTTTGGGACCTAATAAACTCGGCAAAACGTGGGCCCAGTTCTAGTGATTGGTGCCTCTGCCTACCCCCTCGGGGATAACGGGCGTGAGTTTATTTATTTATTTATTTTATTTTATTATAAAAATACTCTGAAACACAGAAAATGCATTTACAATAAAAAAGCTTTGGATGCATTTTTCTTTCAAGGCCCTGAACTTTCTTGTGCTGGGTGGCGCTAGGATTATGTCACTGGCAACTTCTATGTTTGCTAACTATAGTTGGGCAACTATGAGTGCCGATATAGGTTCTTGGACACGGAGCTGTATTTCGTGCCAACGTGCGAAAACTCAACAACACAGTACGTGCTCCCCTAACACCGTTTGAAGAGGTCGCAAGGCTAGAACATGTTCACGTCGACGACAAATAAACATAAAAATCTGATAATCGATTTTTATTTGATATTCCGTAACCTAAGTACCTATTTTAATGATCGCAGTTAGTAGCTACACAAACCATTTTCGTAATTCTAAAATATTCCGCACCACGGCGCCACCTCTGTTCTCCAGTATAAAACTTCGCGCCGCGGTCTTCGCGACTCGCCAGTCAGTAGTTGGTGAGTCGCGAAGACCGCGGTAGTATGTCGTTGATGTTCCGATGATTGGCTAAGAATTTTTGTTTGAGCCTACCGCTACAGATACTATGTTTTGGCTAAATCTTGTTTTTTTTTTACGTAGCCAAAGCAAAGGAGACGAGGCTACGTAAATCTTGTTATTACTAATAAAACCATGTCAATGTGATAAGAAGGTAGAGGTCGATAGATTACGAATAAATATCACAATTAAAATAATTGGAACGAAATATCAAAATATTTCAATTTAAATTGTATGATTTTTTTTTAATAATATTTTGATTGAGATTAATATTTTTTCATATATTAATCTGACAGTTCCGTAAATCATTGTCGTACAATGTGTCCGTTTTCTCTAACACAATGACTTTATACTTTAACTCTCAAACAACTCTACATAAGCCCCAAAATCACATATAATTTAATAATAAAATCTTGTAAATGACAAAACCTTATGGACGTGTTTTACTTAGCCAAATGGTTACAAAAAGGTGCCGTCGGTCGGTTTGTTCCGAGCCGCCACATCACTAGTCTACTATACATCACTAGGCACAATAATAAACGAGCTCCAATAAGAGATGACATAAAGATTGAACATAAAACCCGCGTGTGGACCCGGGGTTTTTACTCTCCCGCACATCACTAGCCGCAGACGATTTCTCTGTGTCATTACCGCGCGCTAAGTGGCCCTCTGAAGTACACGGGCTATTCTTCGCCTGAAATTCCAACTTATTTCAGCGCTATGGCGGTACCTTCCTATGCGTACGTATCGTTTAATTCCTGGCCATTTCATTTACATCTCGAGTTAGTACATACTGGTATTTTTTAATGACTTGCGACGGTCGTAGGTATACAGTTGTTTTTTAATAATGTACTTGTCAATTGATTCTGGCCCCACACTATAAGATACTCTGTGTCGTGGGAAACAGAAACAGCGACATCACAAACCTGCATGCCTACCATGCGAGAGGTCCCGGGTTCGAATCCCGGCTGGAGACAAAAAAAAGAAACCCAGGTCTTGGATGTTTACATGATGTGACGTCGCTGTTTCTAGTTCCCACGACACAGGGTATCCTAGTGTGGGGCCAGAAGCAATGTATGTGCCTGTATGTAAATGTTATGTTATGTTTGTTTTGTTATAGAGGTCGTCGAATTTATTGTTTGAGTATAATAACAATATATAATAATAATAATAATAATAATAATAATAATAATAATAATAATAATAATAATAATAATAATAATAATAATAATAATAATAATAATAATAATAATAATAATAATAATAATAATAATAATAATAATAATAATAATAATAATAATAATAATAATAATCGACGATCTGAAGCAGAAAGTCGCTGCTTGGGGGAAGCGAATCCGGCGATATACAGAGAGGTCAAAGCGGTACAATCAAAATCGCCTCTTCCAGAGTGACCAGAAGAGGTTCTATAGATCTATGGAGCAGCCTGAAGCACGTGTGGCGGGCCAAGGACCGGACAGGACCGCATCAATTAATTTCTGGCGCGGCCTGTGGTCTCAGCCCGTTAGTCATGTGGAGGGTTCCTGGATAGGCGCTGTAGAGGAAGCATGCGAAGAGACAGCTCCGATGAACCCCGTTATCATCAGCGATGACGATGTAGCCGGTGCAGTTCGTAAAGCCCCGAACTGGAAAAGTCCGGGGCCAGACGGACTGCACCATTACTGGCTAAAGGGGTTCACGAGCTGTCACGCTACTCTTGCTCGCCAGTTCCAGGATAGCCTCGAGCAGAAGGCGCTCCCGAACCTCTTCACCACCGGTGTCACTCACCTAGTTCCTAAATCAGATAATACCGCTGACCCGTCCAACTACCGCCCGATTACGTGTCTTCCCACCATCTACAAGACACTTACATCCATTTTGAGCTCCAAGATATCACAACACCTTGAGGAACATCAGGTAATGTCCAGAGCTCAGAATGGATGTCGGGCGGGTGGTCGCGGTACAAAGGAACTCCTCCTCATTGACGCGGTTGCTAGCAAATTGGTGAAGCGGAACCGTCGAAATTTCTGTGCTGCTTGGATAGACTACAGAAAAGCATTCGACTCCGTCCCACATACATGGCTGAAGAGGGTCCTCGAACTATACAAAATAGATGTTACAGTGAGAGACTTCCTCGAGGCCTGTATGGGACAATGGAGTACGATTCTGTGTCTTCCAGGTGAGCGGCTGACGGCTGCTGCTGAAGACCGAATAAGGATACAGAGGGGTATATTCCAGGGCGATTGTCTGAGTCCACTATGGTTCTGCCTGTCCCTGAATCCTCTAAGCACTTTGCTGGAGAAATCGGGAACGGGCTTTCAGTTTGGGAGAGGAGGTACAAAAGTTCCTCACCTCTTCTACATGGATGACCTCAAGCTTCTCGCCCCAACACGGACTCGCCTGATGGATCTACTAAAAGTCACATGTGACTTTGGTGAATCCATTAGGATGGAGCTAGGGGTTGAGAAGTGTGCAGTTATGCATGTGGAAAGGGGGAGGATAACGCAGTCTGAGGGCGTAGAACCCTCTATGCCCGTAAATTTAAGAACCCTCTCCGAGGCTGAAACATACCGTTACCTGGGTATGTCGCAGAGTATCAGCGTCGCAGAGGCGGACATGAAACAGTCTGTTTGCAGCGTATTCTTCTCGCGTCTGACAAAAGTGCTTACGAGCTATTTGTCAGGCGTGAACAAGATACACGCTTATAACGGCTGGGTCATGCCCACCATCATGTATACGTTCGGCATACTCAGGTGGAATCAGACTGAGCTACAAGCCCTGGATAGGAAAGTCCGCACAACCATGACTCTCCATAGAATGCATCACCCGAAGTCGTCAGTGATGAGGTTGTACTTGCCGCGAAAGCATGGTGGGCGTGGGTTATTGAATGTCCAGACCATGCACAATCGCGAGGTAAGCAACCTCCGTAATTACTTCCTGACGATGACGGACAGTCCGATGCATAGAGATGTCATGGGATGTGATAAAGGACTCTCCCCTCTGGCCTTAGCCAACGAGCAATGGCAAGACCCGGTGGTACTGACTGTCTCTGGGCGCGAGGGCATATGGAAGGAGAAGGAGCTGCATGGGAGGTTCTTCAAGGCTCTACACGAGCCCCACGTGGACACGAAGGCCTCCCTACACTGGCTACGATTCGGTGACCTGTTTGGGGAAACCGAGGGTTTTGTCTGTGCAATACAAGATCAGGTTATCAAGACCAACAACTACAGGAGATACATCCTGAAGGATGGCACTGCCGATATTTGTCGGGCGTGTCGCCATCCCGGTGAGTCACTCAGGCATGTTATATCCGGTTGTTCGGCGCTTGCTAACACTGAGTATCTGCATAGACACAATCTCGTAGCCAGGATTCTTCATCAGGCGCTCGCTCTGAAATATGGCCTCGTCGCACAGGGACTACCGTATTACAAGTACGCACCGGAAGCCGTGCTCGAAAACGACCGCGCCAAGCTCTACTGGGACCGGCCCATTATCACTGACAGGACTATTCTTGCGAATAAGCCTGATATTGTGGTGGTGGACCGGGCGCAGAATAGGGCGTTTTTGGTCGACATCACTGTTCCGTATGATGAAAACCTCGTGAAAGCCGAAACAGATAAGAAAACCAAGTATCTGGACCTGGCGCACGAGGTTGTCGACATGTGGGGGGTGGTGTCGGCCGAAATCGTTCCTATAGTCCTTTCTGTGAATGGGTTAGTTCCAACCAGTCTCGCTAACCATCTGAGGCGGTTGGAACTCCGTGTGGGCATGCTTCCGGCTATCATGCAGAAGGCGGTGCTGCTTGATACAGCCCGGATAGTCCGGCGTTTTCTCTCGCTGTCGCCCTGACCTCCGGCCGCTTGGACTCCTCAGCCGGAGGGCGTCCGTCTGGCCACTTTGGTCAGAAGAGACCATTAACTTTTTTTTTCCCCACATAATAATAATAATAATAATAATAATAATAATAATAATAATAATAATAATAATAATAATAATAATAATATAGTTCTCGAATGGAGACCACATAATGGGCAAGCGCAGCGTAGGACGGCCAGAAACAAGATGGACAGACGATCTCATCCAAGTGGCAGGAAGACGCTGGATGCGAGCCGCTTCCAACCGGTCTGTTTGGAAATCCATGGAGGAGGCCTATGTCCAGCAGTGGACTTCTTGTGGCTGAATGATGATGATGATAATAATAATATAGTTAATTTATTTCCTTGTCCCTGTATAAATAAATCAGGGGAATGTAGACTCTGAGCAGTCCGTCTATAGACGCTCGAAGTTACTTAAATATATCGATACAAACAGGACAGGGTAGAAATGTATTTTTGAATGAATGAATGAATGAATAACCATTTATTGCCAAGAACAGTGTTTCATACTTATAATAATATCTTAATACAGACTACATTAATGATATATACAATTTTAACTAAGATCTAAAATGGAACAGCTTGGCAATAGGACTGTCGCTCAGCCTGTGCTGATAGATGCAGGGCATCCAACAGCGCTGATTTTCAGCGACGTCCTAGACTCATAAATCACTAGGTATATTATGTTAAAGGTAGAAGAAAGGTAGAACACAAGCACAAATTAAGAATTACTTTAAAACTCTTGTTAGCGACGTGCTCCGAATGTTCTGTATTTGTGTTCAGAAATAAAAAATACTTATCAATTAGCTATCTTTTATTTCTGAACACAAATACAGAACATTCGGAGCACGTCGCTAACATTCCCCACCCTAGTGCTGGTTTAGCACTCGTCAGCTACAGGGATTCGAGCGACGCGCGACGCGGACCTTTTAAACGTAGACGACTCTGTCTTTACTTCGACCAATCTGACCCTGCCATCCTTACCTGGGAAGACACTCTGCACTATGCCTTTCTGCCAGATGTTCCGTGGGGCGCTAGGTTCGACCATTAAGACTAAGTCACCCACCTGCAGAGGTCGTTGCTCCTGGGTCCATTTTTTCCTTGGCAATAAATCAGGAAGAACTTCTCTGACCCACCTACCCCAGAACATGTCAGTCAGTCGTTGCGCCTTACGCCACTGCTTGCGTAAGTACAAGTCTGAATCATCAAAGGTACCAGGTACCGACAGATTTGAAGAGGCTCCTATAAGAAAATGATTCGGAGTAAGTGACTCATTACTCCCCGGCTCTACTGATACGTGCATCAAAGGGCGAGAGTTCACGATGTTTTCCACCTCAGCCATCAGTGTGAGCAGAGTCTCGTCCTTTGGTGCACGCTCCTTCAGGATCACTTTCAACGAAGTCTTAACACTTCGTACTAGGCGTTCCCACGCCCCACCCCAGTGTGGACTGGCCGGTGGAATGAACGTCCACTCTGCTGCATTATTGACAGCTTCTTGTCTTAACAATCCTTGATCCAGCTCTAAAATAGACTTCTTTAACTCGGTGTCGGCTCCTCTTAGATTTGTTCCATTGTCCGAGAACATATGACGCGGCCAACCACGCCTCGCCGCCATACGGCGGAGCGCCATAATAAACGAGTCCGTTGTGAGGGAATGGACGAGTTCCAAGTGAACCGCTCTTACTGTTAGGCAAGTGAATATCACCCCATAACGTTTTAATCGGCTGCGTCCAACGGTGGCCTCCATAGGCCCGAACAGATCGACGCCACAGAAGGTAAAAGGTCGGTGATGATGTGCCACGCGCGCGGCAGGTAAATCTCCCATTCTGGGATTTTCTGGTTTGGCGCATTTTATTCTGCAAAACATACACTTCGATGCAACATTTTTTACTGTAGGTCTCAATCTGATTATCCAATATTTTTGTTTCAGGTCGTTCACTACAGCTTCCCGACTTCCATGTGCAGCCCTGATGTGGAAGTGTCTCACTATAAGTTTGGTCACATGATGATGTCCGTCTAAGATTGCAGGTCTTTTTATTTCAGGTTCAACGTCAGTCGCAGCATCGATGCGGCCGCCACTTCGAAGTACGCCGTGTTGATCCAGGTAAGGAGACAAGCTGACAATTCTACTATTTTTCTGTAAACTTTTACCGGTTTTTATAGCAGCAATCTCTCCTCCGAAGGACTCCGCCTGTGCGTGCCTCAACAACAAATGCTCGGCCCTCACCATCGTGTTGCAGTCAACGGCGCAGTCATTGGTAAGTTTTTTACATTTATCAATAAATTTTAATACAACAGCTGTAGACCTGAGCAATCGCAGCCAGGACGAAAATCTATCCGGGTCTGGAACGGGTAAGTACTCAGGTGAGGACCTAATTAAATTAATGCATTCTAAATTGTCTATCTTTTCAGGATTCAAAATATGATGCGGCCATGAAGATTCATCAAAGTGTAAAAATGTGGGCCCATTTATCCACTCGTTTGTAAATACATCATAATTAAATACCTCTCTAGTAGCAGCGTCGGCGACGTTAAATCTCGTTGGTACATACCGCCATTCTTGAATGCACGTGAGTTCATCTATTTCGCCCAACCGGTTTGCTACAAAGGTTTTATAGTTACGCGCGTCATTACTTATCCAATGCAGAACAGTCGTTGAGTCGCACCAGAAATATCTCACTTCAGGGCGAAGTTTGTGCTCGGAAGTAATAGTATCAGCTAATCTGACAGCTAATAAGGCTGCTTGCAACTCCAAGCGCGGAACTGTTGTGGGTTTCACTGGTGCGACCCTACACTTACTAGCAATAAAGGTTACTTTAATTTCCCCGTTATAATCCGTCCACCGCCAATAAGCTACAGCACTAAATGCTTTGGTAGACGCGTCACTAAAAACATGTAGTTGTAGGTTTTTATAATTTGTACCTACCATAGCACTATCTACCCCACTCGGCGGGACGGCGCAATTATTATTATCAGGCTGCGCTGCGGCCTTCAACGGAGTAGCGAGCGTCACCGGTGGCGCGCTCCGCGGGCGGGGGCACGCGAGAGGTGTATGGGGCGCGGCCGTGGCCGTATGTGGCGGGCACGCGCCCGCCGCGGGCAGCGGGTTGGGGCACGCTGGTGGCACGAGCAGCTGGTCCAGGCCCGCGGATGGTGCGTGCAGCGGATGCGGACTCGCGTGAGTGGCGAGCGGCGGGCGCTGGCACGCGGGAGCCGCAGGGAATGCACGGGTCGTGTGTGGCGCGACCGCCTGCATTGGGTTGTCTAAATTAACTGTGACGGTGCTTTGATAGCACCTAGGTATACGAATGTTACTGACACCTTTCAGTAGGTGAATCCACTCGCGCCATTTACTGAAGATTTCGTCAGGTACCGATTCGTCCCATCCAATATTTAATCTCCAAGCGTCTTGAAGGATGATTTTTCCTTGAATGGTTACAGGGGCTAAAAAACCAAACACATCGAATATCGACATAACTACTTTAAGTATTAATCGTTTTGATGGCTTTCGCTCACCCGTCATGACGTCGCTAGGGATTTTTTTCAGGGATAAATCGAAGCCCAACTCGTCTTCGCCTGGATACCACATTAAGCCTAATGTGCGCTCACCTTCGTACTGTTGTCCGACTTTAAATCTTATGGCAGCGGTTCCTAAGCTTTCATTTGGAACGCTCTCCAGCACAGCTTTACTATTGCTGGTCCAGTTTCGGATTTCGAACCCACCCTGTTTGTGAATATTCGCAACATTGTTTACCATTTCTATTGCTGTGGGTTCGTCCGGCAAGCTGTCCAGATAGTCGTCCATGTAGTGTTGAGAGACAACGGCGGCTACAGCGGACGGCATCGCAGATTGAAAACGCAGTGCGTTTAGGTTTTTAATGTATTGCGCAATAAACGGCGAGCAATTCGCCCCGAAGATCAATGACGTCATTGCGTAGGTACGTAAACTAGAATTGTTTTTCCAGAGAAATCTGAGAGCATTTTGATCCTCGGGACGAATTTTGACCCTTAAAAACATGTCTTTAATGTCTCCAGCGACAGCGATTTTGTTCTCTCTAAACCTTACTACAATGCCGAACAGCGAATTAAGGAGATCCGGCCCAGTCAGCAAATAGTCATTCAAGGACAGACCATTGGTTTTAGCCGCGGCGTCAAAGACGAGGCGTAGTTTTTTTTTATTGGGGTTATCGACCCCGAAGTGAGGTAAATACCAAGTCTTCGCAGTAGGCTGCGTGTCAGTCAGCTCGTGGGCAAAATCATTTTCAAATAAATGATTCACACGTTCTACATACCTTTCTCCGTACTGTGCATCGGCTGCTATTTTCTTCTCCACACTTTTCAGTCTTGACAGCGCATGGGGATAACTGTCGGGCATTTTACAGTTGTCATCCTTCCAGGGCAGCCCGACCGACCACCTGCCATCAATAAGCTTCGCCGTCCGATCGAGAATGGAACGAGCACGCTCATCATCTTTGTTCAAACGAGGCTTACCTTGTATGCCGAGGCTTTCGATAGCAAAGTAGTGACGTACCTCGTCATGGAGGGCCTGCAGTTCCCGGTCGGAATCGTGCGCGTCCACTAGCAGCATGGTCGCATGCGCGGCGGCGGCGCTGCGCGACGCGGCGGCGGCGCTGCGCGACGCGGCACCGGCGCTCGCGCGCCGCTCGACTCGCACACTACCGTGCACGCACCAGCCCAAGGGAGTGAGAGTAGCAGACGGCTCATTCGGTTTACCTAAGCTTACGTCAAGCGGTACCAATAAGTGGTAGTTATCCTGGCCCAATAAGACTTCGGGCTTACATTCACTATCACAGAATAGCTTATCTTTAAGTTTTTGTAAGTTTTCATAATAGTCGCAATTTACAACACTTGCGTTTTGTTTTGGTAAGTTAAGGTTATTGACACTACGAGCGTTTATAGTGTATTGCTTATTGCTAGTTACACCCGACACGTTTAAAGTCATGATTGTAGCCTGTACAACCAACTCGCTGTCGTCCCAGGCGCCACGCACCCGCATGGTTTCCGAGCGCCCACGTAATCCGGCGCGCGCCGCTAACTCGGCGCTAATAAGCGACACAGTGGACCCATCGTCGAGAAGCGCGTACGACTCAATCGCTCCATTGGGTCCATGAACTTTAATCGGCACAACTTTGAGTAAAACTTTGCAATTATTGTTCCCTTGTATATGTGTAACTGTACTCACAGAGTCCTCCGTAGGTAAATGCTCCGGCGGCGGCAGAGGCCGGTTTACACCGCCCGGTGCCAAGCCTGCCGGCGCGCGTTCGTGGCTTACTTTGTAGTGAAGTAAACGGTGGTGCGCCGCGCCACAGCCATCCTTATCGCAGGCGGGCGCGGGACAGGTCTCGCGGTCGTGCCGCGACACCAGACACTTGTAGCAGATTCCGTGCCGTTTTACATGTTGCCACCTATTCCTGCGTAACGCTCGTTTAAACTGCTTGCACTGTGTTAACACATGTCGGGAGGTGCGGCAGTAAAGACATTTATCACTGACTTCGGATTGTACTAAAACTGTAGCACTGTTTCCGGTTTGTCTGTACGTATTGAGACGATCGCTGATACCACCTAGGCTGAGGCTGATGGATGTGGTTGAAATCTTGACTGCTTCCTCATGCAGAAACTCGGATAAAATCTCTAGTCGAGCTTTCTTGCCTTCCCTTATCAGCGGGTAACTATAGTCTGACCACTTGGCTATCAGTATCGTAGGTAGTTTGGATAACACGATAGTTGCTATGCTCATTCCCTGTAGGTACTCTCCTTGACCAACGGCGCGTACCGCGGCTATAACGTTATTCACCTTCACAGAGAACTGAACTATATCTTTGTGATATTCCGTAGACATAGGTTGCAGTTTCTTTATGTCTTGCATTATCTTCGAAATGATGATGTCCGGGTTACCAAAACGCAGCTCTAAAGTTGACATCACTAAGTCTGGCGATGTACTTCCAATGAGGAGAGCTGTAACTGCTTCCTTAGCAGGACCGTGTAGACACTTTCGAAGTCTCCATAAATTTTCTTTCGGGCTGAACCCACATACCTCCGTCGACTCTTCATACGCCAACTTAAAGTGAAGCCATTCCAGTGGGTCGCCAGAGAAGGCTGGTAGCTCCTTCGGCGTGCAAATGCGACTTAGTAAGTTGCTGTTTGGCTCTCTTGGGGCGGAGGCAGAGGCAGAGGCGGTGGCTAGGTCCTTGATCGCAGACACCAGCATGTGGATCGTTCCATCGGCAGCGCCGGCGATGTCAGAGGCTAACGCCGGCGGTGGGTTCAGCTCACCCGGTTTAGTACCATGATCGTGGGTTCGCTGCTGATCCTGTTGGGTCTTATCCAACCACTTCTCCACCTCGATGTCGGGATCGGTATCCGTGTGACCTTCATCGTGTGAACTGTATTCCAATTCCGCCATATCTGCTGCTAATTTTTTATCGATTAACTGCATTTGTATCTTGGCTTTTTGTTGAGCCGCTTCCAGTTCTAGTTTCTTTATCCGTGCGAACACTGATGACGTAGATCGTTTCGACTTGTAGGAACGCGAAGCCGGTGATGGCGGGGGTAGCGGATGACTTTCCGTTTTCGTGCTGCCACCCATAAAAACTGCGGTGCGATCCGTTTTCGGTGAGTCGTGAACGATATTCTGGCTCACTGCCGTATCAGTACGTGGGATGGTCGGATTTTGAATTTGCCGAGACACGGCGGCGTCGGTTGCGTCCATCTTGTTTTCACGTTGAAGCGCGCTGCGCGTTTTCACCATGCCGTTTTGACTTCGATTTGCGGCGATTCGCAGATCCGGCTCGAAGACCAATTTGTTATTGGTGAAGTTAAAAACGGTGGTAGCTTTTACTGCATTTATTAAAAGAAACTTAGCACACTACATAGGTACATGAAAAAATGCAAGGACGCGCCGCGTATGCACACACTAGCGACAGAAGGCGGACTGCTCAAAAAAGGAACGAAAATTGAGACAAAAAAAAAATGACTGAGCGAGACGGAGCTACGCCTCTACACGGACGAGCTTCGTATCGCTTAGACCAATAGACTTTCGCGCGCGTCCAGAATCATAACATCATAAAAAATACTTATCAATTAGCTATCTTTTATTTCTGAACACAAATACAGAACATTCGGAGCACGTCGCTAACAACTCTTGTTTAATATTTGATTTGAGACGCCGAAAATACAATGGTCGTAACGTAAAAATTACATAATCACGCCCCGAGCAGCTTCGCGTGTTCACAAATTATGTGACACAGTAACAGAGGCATTGTTAGGCCGTATTGTTTTTTTTTAACAATTTGTAGTTATTCTTCAACATTATTCAACACAAAGCTGCAAAATTTTTTACGGTTTAATGTAGCAACTATTAACGAACTATTCAATTAACAAAAAAAGGTTTCATACTGTATTGAAATCTTTGTGAAAACTAGAACCTTATGTTTAGCTCATTTGAAAATTATGTTAGTAATTTATTCAACATAGGTTAGAATAAAAACATAGGCTAAGCTACAAATAAACCTGTATATTAGGCTGTATATGTAGGAGCTTAAATTATTATAACGACAAAAATTAACAATAATTCAGGAAATAAATAGCTTAGACCATAGAATCTGTTAGTAAAACCAAGTACCTTAGGGTTAAACATAGTAGATTACTTAAAACAAAAAAACATATCTGTCACACCGCCCGTTAGTCTTTGTGAGAAATTTCGCAACTTAATTTTTAAGAGTCCTGACTTATATAGGTATATGGGACAAATATAGTTTTGAGTAACGCTTATTACGAGTATGTATAGAGAGAAGAGGTAGATAAAAGGACCGAAAACGACAAAGAATCTTTGCGGAAACGTTTGCCTCACCAATGAAATACTGCAAACTAGGTCCTTACGTCCCTTGTTAGTCTGGTCAGTGCTGTAGGTAATTAGAGTGTGCTGTTAAAGTATCGTGTAGGCGGAGCAGGAAGTCATGCTTTATGGGGAAAAACGCACTTTGCATAACCACCATATACATATATAATGGAATAGAATGGTATGGAGTGAAGTGGAGTGGAGTGGAGTGGAGTGGAATGGATTGGATTGAAGTGGAGTGGAGTGGAGGGGAGTGGAGTGGAGTGGAGTGAAATTACTACACACACCCACCGGATATTGGCATTTTCAAACGCTGAGGTATATTATGAACACCCCAGATACTCAGGTTTCCTCACGATGTTATCCTTTGAGCGAGAGGCATTGCCTCCACAACTTCACAAATATGTATGCGATCGGGGTTTCACCGCTGCACTGACTAAGGCCTTGTTTACATTTGCTTTATTTTCATGCTTTGCATAAAGCTAGAATAGAATAGAGACGCCAATTCCTTTTATAAGTACGTAAGCAAATAATAAATCAGTAATTGTTGTTTGTATACTATGTATTTAAGATTTTTAGAATGTACTTTTAAAATATATGTTGCGTGATAAAAGCTATAAATCAGCATACGGTTTTGCCGTCTCTGTTTTATTCTTTCTCTATAGAAAGCATCCCAAAAAAGCATAAGAATAAAGCAAATGTAAACCAGGCCTTAAAGAAGAAACTGTTTCTAAGTTTAATTCATTTTTAAGGTCTATTTCCATGACGCAACGTTTAGAGCACTAACAACGTTTAAATTTATAACCACGCAGTTTACTTCGTGTCATAGCGTACATGCTACAACACATGTATTCCCTTCAGTGCAGTTTCAAGCAATTGCTTCCGGGGCGTACGAATAGTTGCTCGCTCTTGCTACTTGGCCTCAAGAGCCGTTTTCCAACGAAAAGCGTAACAAAACCTCGTGAAGAGAATTATTTTGATTCCCCTTTTTATGACACTCCAGTGTACGCAACAAATTGTTAGGTACCTAGTGTAACGTTCACGGCGGCTGTGTTACTTCAATGCTGATTTATGAGACCGGATTTTCTTTACATTTCTTCACGTGAAATCCGAATTCGTTCCACTGAGACTTCGTACAATATTAAGGACGTCTGAATTCGGCTTTCCACGGTCCGCGATATCGCGGACGGACGCGGACCAGCTCGCACGACACGCCGTGGGAAGGGTCTCGGTCCGCAGTAGCACAGACGTCTGTGGCGGTGCGCCGTACCGGTCGTGGGTACGTGGTCGTATCGATATCCGCAGAATCGCGCACCGTGGGAAGCCAGCTTCAGGCGGATATGTATGTATATAAGAAGCCTAAATACGTCCCACTATGATCGTAAACATTTTCATACAGGCACATATTATAGTCCATTTATCCTTACTTGGCATTTTTTTTGGACTTCAAACGACACTGAATAAAAAACCTTTAGCGTCAGAAAACTCGATACTGTTTGCAAATTTAGTACTAGCTAGCACTAAATTTGCAAACTGTTTCGAGCCCTCTACCGCTAAAGGTTTTGGATTTAGCGTCGTTTATAGTCTTAAAAAATGCCAAGTATGGACAAATGGATTATACATTTCTTCTGGCCTCACACTAGGGTAAGCAGAAACCAGAAACAGCGATATCTGGAATCGAACCTGTTCAAGTAGTCAACCGCCAGACCAACGAGCTGGTTGGGACGAATGAAGTGCGTGAACTTCCGCATAATGTCGGTTAACCTTTACCCGAGGCACTGGAATGGTCTCCGACTTGTTTTACGCCCAACCGGATTAATTTGCGGGGAGCTACTCGCCCGTGATGAATTGAGGCCTCCCCTCGTTTGACTGCGAGTGGTGTTGCTAGATGTACAGTCTGTTTGCTTTTAAAATATACCTCAGCTGAGCAATCAAAAACCGATTATATTGCAATAAAGTAAGGTTGTATAGTTTTGTTTTCAGTGATTGAGGTATATTGGAGGAAAAGACTTTTCTGAGTTTCCCGAATGCTGCCCAGCCGAGTTGGATTTGACGATTGACTCTTTCACGAAGTTGGACCGGCATAGTTGGACTGTATGTCCTAAGTAGACGATCTCATCCAGGTGGCAGGAAGACGCTGGATGCAAGGCGCTTCTAACCGGTCTTTTTGGAAATCCATGGAGGAGGCCTATGTACAGCATTGGACTTCTTGTGGCTGAATGATGATGATGATGATAAAGGTAAGGTTTACTTTTTATTGTTATTTAAAACTTTACATAGCTTTTTAAATAGTGCAGAAAAGTTTTATAGATAGCAGGAAGTAGTATTACACTCGTGTGCTTTCGGCGAAAACCGAAGCTTACTCTAGAGCACGAGGTATATTCTTAAAGCTAACACAGCCTTTGATGCTATGTTTTAGACCTCAGGACGTTGATGACACGTGGGCTGGATTTCGACTATCTTGGATACCAAGTGCATCTACAGACGTATTATAAAGAAGAAAAACTGGTGTGGTGCTCTGCCGTAGAGCTACCACCTTAGAATCTAATTATTTATATTTTAAAAGGATGTACGTCAAACGAACATAGCGTACGTGTGCCGTTATCGGCTGTACGTGCCTTAAATAATGATAAAATAGACCGTTGATTGTGGCTCTGTTGCGGAGCATACTCTCTAGCAGAGCCACAAACAACAAGTACTCAGGAAAGATAAATTTGTGTCTATCGATGACATCTGTGGCGCAGCGGTAAGCGTGGTTAATCGTGCGAGAGGTCCCTGGTTCGAATCCCGGCTAGGGACAAAAAAAACCTAGGTCTTGGATGTTTACATATGTCGTGATGTCGCTGTTTCTGGTTCCCACGATACAGGGTATTATAGTGTAGGGCCAGAAGCAATGTATGTGTATGTATGTAAATGTTTATGTTTATATTTTGACGTGAGATATACTATATTCGATTCCGACGAAAATGTTTTTTTTGTACCTTGTATATCAGCTCGTTGAGCTCTTTCTAACCATCTAAGAAACATGTTTCTATCTTATTCTATTGCTGAGATAATTCAGGTGCATAAGGACATTAATGTAGGCTTATAGAAACTTGTAGGCTAAGTATAGAAGTGACGAATCCGACCAAATACTTCGAGATATTACAAAGAGGAGAAGTTTGAAACGTTGTACGTCGGGGTAATATTAAATAAATAACAAAACAATCGGAACGAATCACTCGTAGCCGCAGCCGTCTGAGTTATTTTAAGCGATCACGAGGGTTAAGCAACATTAGGCGCGTTCAGTGCATGCATGGGTGACCGTTCTATGATCAACGCTAGTGGCATTTTCCGAGCGGTTCCGTGCTTTGCAAGGCACATTAAGCAGTTGGTGCCGGCTACCATCGATCGATGGCAGTCGTCAGAGGCCGAAGAGTGGCTTGAAAACCGCTAACAGTAAGACCAGCCACTAGTCTTACAAGCCTCCGCCAATCCGGACTTGGCCCCCGTGGTGGAGTATGACCTACAACAATTTAACAATACCATTATTAAGGTAAAATTATAGTTTAATTCATTTTCTTCAGCGA
The DNA here is from genome assembly GCA_947310845.1 of Yponomeuta plumbellus. Lineage (NCBI taxonomy): Eukaryota > Metazoa > Arthropoda > Insecta > Lepidoptera > Yponomeutidae > Yponomeuta > Yponomeuta plumbellus. Next base: position 7,217,935 of record OX371206.1, read on the forward strand.
CCTATTTTACTTGAATTACGTTATACCAGTAACTATTGGTCAGTAACAGTGAAGAGTGTCTTTGAATTTTTTAGTTAATAATTTACGTAGGAACCGTATTAAAATAGACTCTTTATTGACGTGATGATTTGCATCCAAAATGTGATATTTTTAGATCTAAGTACACGTTGACAAGCTTTTTCGTCGATTAATCAATATATTTATGGTACTTGAAAGAATACCGATTTATCGGCCCCTCTATTCCACTATTTTATGTCAGTATTTCAGTGAGTTTAAATGTCTAGTAACAACGCATGAAAAACCATGACAAAATAGAATAATGGATTCCGAAACGAGAGACTCGGGTTCGATTCCAGGTGCAGGCCTATGACTGTACCTATGACCTTGTTTTCTAAGTTACGTATATTTGTGAAGTTGTAGTAGTAATCATCATCATCAACCCAGTATGTCCCCACCGAGGGGCACGGGTCTCTTTCCTGAGGAAGGTATAGGCCATACTCCACCACGGGGGCCAAGTCCGGATTGGTGGATGCAAGCATCCACTAAGCCACTAGTCTTACAAGTAAGACTAGTCGCTTGTCTTACTGTAAGAAGTTTTCAAGCCACCTTAAGGCCTCTGACTTGGCTTAACGACTGCCATCTATCGACGGCCGCCGGCACCAACTGCTTATGGTGGCTTGCGAAGCACCGAACCGCTCGGAAAAATGCCACTAGCGTTAGTCATAGACGGTGACCCATCCATGGACTAAACGCTCCGTATGTTGCTTAACCGTAGTGATCGCTTAAGATCACTCGGGCAGCCCAAGCTTCGAACGATTCAGTAGTAATATCACTTGCTAACTGTGACGGAAAACATCGTGAGGAAACCTAAGTGTCTGAGCTATTCACATACTTCAGCGCTTTTAATCGCCAATCGCGAAGTATTGAAGTAGGGCCACTATAGGGCACAACCACAGAACAAAAAAAAAAGAGTAGAAATCGTAAGTGGGCGGTGCCCGCGTGCCTCAAATTAGCATTGTATTGCCTAAGCGTAGTCTATGACAGTTTTTCTTACCTCAGTTGCCGTGCGCTTCTAGTAAAGAAAACAATTGTGAAAACTCTACAAAAATGCCTTATTGTGCTGTGTTAGAGTGCAAAAATAAAAGTTGGGGACCAAAATGTACCGATCATGCCGTAACATTCCATCGGCAAGTAGTATTTCCATTGTATTTAATTTAATAGAAATTAAATTTGCAATGACATGAACAAGGAAAGCAATCCGAAAGTGAGAAAGTAAAACCACCTTTATTTACTGGAATATAATGTTCAATTTTCGTCGAAGTCTGTGTACTTTTTCTACAAATTTCTGTCAACATTTGAATGCTACTCAAATGCTACTCAATTCAGCTGGGACACAACATTATAAAAATCTATCGATAATATTTTGTCTATGACTGAGCAGTAATAAATAATTATCGGTACTTTAGGTAGAGTACCTGCGTCTTATTAGGTACTTTGGGAAAATAATTGTCGTTATTTTATTTTAATTGAAGACCTCTGTGGCGCAGTGGTTAGTGCATCTGACTACCATGCGAGAGATCCCGGGTTCGAATCCCGGCTGGGGACAAAAAACAATCCCAGGTCTTGTATATTTAGATGTTTGTGACGTCGTTGTTTCTGGTGCCCACGACACAGGGTATCCCAGGGTGGGGCCAGGGGCAATGTATGTGCCTGTATGTAACCGTTTATTATCATCTTTTATTATTATTATTTAACACATTTTTAGTTGCAATTATTTTTGATACTGCGCAAAATTTATTGTTCATGTTCCTTGACGCTGTTTAGTTCCTTTGCGAGAATGTGGTCCTGACTGCAGTATCATGTCATTTTTGTAAACTTTTAATCCGGATCAACTTACCCATCCCATTTTGAGACGAGCAACCGAACGACGCAAGCTCCGTCTCTGCTCACCACCCACTCACTGCTCTGCGTATCGGAGCGAAACCTAGTCGGACTCGTCCGATAAAACAACACCCGTAAGTAGATCCGGACTAAATGTTTACAATGTTTACAAAAAACATGTCATTTTTATTAGTATAGATTGGCGTATTGTCATCAAAACTAAACCAGCATGCATAATTTCAAAGTTAGATGATTTTATGTGCTCGTGTAGTAAAATCATCTGGGGGGGTCTAGATAATTTAATCAACGCTTACTCCATAAATCTATGGGGAAGTCTCGTGACTTTCGTTGGCAAATGTCATTTTAAATAAATAAATAAAAAAATAAACAAACTATACATACGATAAGTTTGCTAGGCCTCGTTTCAAAAGCGACTATGGTTAGTTTCATATGAGAATTCCATATACGTTGCGTAGCCGATCATCCAGAAGGTAGGTTAATATACTAACAGGCTGCGTAATTTACATCGAATTGTAATTGAATTAAATATCAACTGTCGCTTTACGAAACAATTCTATAATTTGTCGATAGGCCATCCATAGCTGAGAAGCACCATTGCACATACTTGTTTTTTAATTTTCGACTTTATGGTCTATCACATAAAACTTCTCGACGGTCAGACGCGGCGGGATTTCCAGCTAGTGTAGAGTAGCGGTACTACGAACAAAGATATAATGTCAAACTTAATTTCATCATTATCATTTGATTTTGATCGTTGTTTATATCACCAAAAGGTTCATATGTTACGTGGAACTTTTATGATGTAGACCTTTTCGGCATTGCCTTTATTTACCAATGGCAGCTTGGCATTCATAGTGTGGGTTTTGGCTTATGTGTGAGTTTGGTCACACTGGTTTTCCTGCTAATAGGTCATGTCACTCCTTCTACTCTTTTTTTCTGTTCTGTGGCAATCGAGGCTACGTAAAAAAAAGAATATTCCCTATTGCACACAAGAAGCAAGAGACAAATAAAAGTTACAGTTAATAAAAATATATACAATAGGCTTTCTTATTCTCTATAAATTGTACACGATAAGTTTGCTGGGCTTGTTTCATAAAGCGACTATGGTTAGATTATGAGAATTCCATTTTAGGTACATTGCGTAGCCGATCATCCAGAAGGACAGTTAATATGGTAGCCGGCTGCGTAATTTACATCGAACTGTGGTACAGTTTGGCAGAAGGGAATACATTATGTTACTTTGTCAATGTAGATACTAAAAAAAATAAATGATTAAGAAACATTGTCATAACAAATTTATTTTCAACTGTCGCTTTATGAAACAGTTCTATAATTTGTCGATATGGCAATATGTCCCATCCTTAGCCTGAGTAGCAACATAGCAGATAGTTATTTTTCAATATTCGACTTTATGGCATAAAACTTAAAGCTTCTCGACGATCACACGCGGCGGTAGTTCCATCTAATGTAGAGTAGCGGTACTACAAAGCAAAGATCGTATGTCAAACTTAATTTCATAATTATCATTTGATTTTGATCATTGTTTATATGATTGAAAAGGTTCATATTTTACTTGGAACTTTTGTGATGTAGACCTTTTCAGAATTGCCTTTATTTGCCAATGGCAGCTTGGTATTCACAGTGTGCTTTTGATTTGTGTGTGTGAGTTTGGTCACACTGGTTTTCCTACTGATAGGTCATGTCACTATTTCTACTCTTTTTTTTTGTTCTGTGGGCACAACCCTTCTCTCAGAGTGGAATATTGGAACGTACAGTACCAGGCCATTTATAAGTCGCATCGTGCTTTAGAAAGAGATACTCGGCCAGCTTTGGCTTCGTATAGCGTTATCTCTGTCACACAAAAGGGGTCTCTTTCTAAAGCACGATGCGACTTATAAATGGCCTGGTACTGTATATGGCCTACTTGTTCACTAAGGGACTAGTCATAGAAAGCGCCCGGGGCGCGCGCCCGGAACGCTGCGCCATTGGGCGCGCACCACGCATGCGGACGCTTTATATAATCCGTTGCATAGAACTTCATACAATTTTAAAGAGCGTCCGATACGCAGCGTATCGTACGCGCGCCCCTGGCGCTTTCTATGACTAGTCCCTTACTGTCAAACGAATAATATATTATATTCGGTTTGAAGACAAAGAGGTTGAATACTTTGTAGTACACCTACAAAGTATTCAATCTCTTTGTCTTGAAAGTTAATGAAAGCTTAAACAACATTTAGGACAGACCTCAACTTCCTGAAGTAAAAACACTTCTACGAAAATAAAAATCAAAACTCGAAGGGAAACGTGGAAACAAGAAATGTATTAGTGCAAAACTTGCCATCCTGCAACAATGGCGCAAAATAGCTCTTCGTTTTGTCAAAGAAACAATGCGGCCTTAATTAAAAAAAACAGTTGCCAACCGTAGTTATAAAATTAAAAACTTGAACGGTAACTCAGCATTGCATAAAATCAACAGAAGTACGATCTTTATTACAAAGAGAAAAGTCAAATACATAACAACATAAAAGAAAATAATCGAACACATTAACAAAATAAAATTTATTATTTTGTGAGAACACAATTGGTCGATGACATTACTAAAGCTGTAGAAAAGCAAGGAATCAAAAGAATTGGCATGAAGGGAAGAAGCCTAAGTAGTACAGTAGACTTTATTTCATGGTCCTGATCGTCACATTATTATGTAAACATCCAAGACCTGGGTTTTTTGTGTCCCCAGCCGGGATTTGAACCCGGGACCTCGTGGTTTGAACGCGTGGTAGTCAGGTGCGCTAACCGCTGCGTCACAGAGGTCGGATTCAATTAACAAGGGAGGTCCGGAAGGTGTTAGCTTTTCAACATTTTGTACGGTTATGCTTTCTGCAGTTTTCGTTAACAAAATTTTCAGCCATGCATGCATGTTGGTGAACTATTAAAAAGTTTCACCTACAACGTATTTCAGCCGACCAATATAAACTTTTGTTCGCTAAATTCCCTAACTGGGAACCAGGCAAGGACGTCGAAAACATGGAAAAACCCAGAGCCCAATTGTAGTAATAAGCTTATGTGTTTTTCTCAAACATGCTTGGAAATTTGAGCATTATTTCGACAAACTTCTTTGAGATAAATCGAAATTGCTGTACTGGCCAATCCACTACTTGACTCTTTTTTCAAGTATGTCTTAAATACTAAATATCTCTTCCTAATGGAATAAATATTTTAGTATATTTTTTGAGGACCTCAAAGCAACAAAAACATTATTTTAAAACGCTGCTCTTCTAAACAGCCAAAAACGCGGTCCGCCATGTTTGTCTATGGTTTGAAGTCCTCTACGTTTGTAAACAAAGTTTGACATTCAACATAGGTAGAGTTCGTGCCACGAAAGAAGTATGAGTCACAATAGAACCTACGCTCGCACGACTGACAGATGTTTGTTCACAATCAAAGGTGCTTTCAAGATGGCGGATAGTGTTTTCACCGTTCCGATTTAAAAGCGAAAAATATTTTTTTTATTTGCAAATTTTGCAGCCATCCTGCATATTTACTTAGCAAAGTCAATATATTTCGGTTTCTTATGTTAGATACTACAGGAAATATCCATTTATCGCGTCAAATTTGATACGAGGCAAGTAGCGTATTGCACGCGAGCAGCGGCCGGAAAAAGTTCTATGAAAATTCATAACTGTCGTGTTTTGCGGCCAAATGATTACATATTAAACCATATCTGTCGTGTTATTTAAAAATCGAACGATGTTTTACTCCGAACAATGACAACCAAGGCGGTAACTTATCAGAAGTTTTATTTAAGTTTCAAACTGGCTTGCGATAGAAAGCTGGATATACCTATTGAAAAAAAATCATATACAAGCCTTGGCCACAACTAGGTATCGATGGACTCACGTATGTATGCCTCGGCTTCGCTTCGGCCCACATTTCTACGTTCGTCCATCAATGCCTCTTTTGCTGGCCGCTGCAGTAATGTACTACATCATTCGAAAACTTAATATAGAATCTCTGCTATTGAGACAGCATTCGTTGCTAAGATTTGAAGCTCCCTCATCCAAAATGAAGAACTTGCACTACAAAAATGTTTTCATAAAAATTAATTATTAAAATTATAGTTAAAAACATGGGTTATTTTTTTCTCTACATACAAAACCCTTGTTACCGGACAAGTGTGAGTCGGACTTGCCCACTGAAGGTTCAGTACAAATTTGTAGGTAAAATCATAATTTTTAATTATAAGAGTAAGGTGATTTATCGCAGTTTTTATGACCCCATTAATGTTTCAAAACCGAAAATTCTACAGATTAACATGATTGAGAAGATTTAGATATCATACAGAAACATTTAAATAAATTGGATCTGTAAAAACGATATGTTTTTTTAGTGGCGCAAGTTACTCAGTAGAGTCCCTTAAGTTTTGAAGGTCGTTCTCAAGTAAAAATGTAACTTCATTTACTATTTAAGAGTAATGAATAATTCATTGACATTTTGTGCTTGCGTAGGTGCGCAACGCTACAATTCTTGAAAACTATTTCCATAGAACATACGATGTTACTATTTTAAAAATGATTATTGATAAAGGAACCAACAATAAAAATGGAATCGGTGTCACTGGCAGGAATCCGTAAGAAAGTTGTCGCAATATTGTTGTCTAAGTGGCTTGGAAATCGCTCGTAGCCTGGGCTGCCTGAGTGATCTTAAATGATCACTAAGGTTAAGCAACATACGGCGCGTTCAGTCCTTGGATGGGTCACCGTCTATGACTAACGCTAGTGGCATTTTTCCGAGCGGTTCCGTGCTTCGCAAGGCACGTTAAGCAGTTGGTGCCGGCTGCCATCGATAGATGACAGTCGTTAAGCCAAGTCAGAGGCCTCAGGGCGGCTTGAAAACTCCTTACAGTAAGACCAGCCACTAGTTGTACAAACCTCCACCAATCCGGACTTGGCCCCCGTGGTGGAGTATGGCCTATACCTTCCTCAGGGAAGAGACCCGTGCCCCTTGGTGGGGACATAATGATAGTTGATGATAAAGTGGCTTGGGTCAAGTTAGGTTAGATTTGAAAATTTCATGGTGAAAGACGTTTTGTTCTTATTCACAGAAAAAAGCTTACCCCTGATGGACATATAGGTAGACAGCGCTGTAAGATAGCGTCGTCACAACCGCATAAGAAAGCTGACATTATCTTTCAGGCAGTGTAGTTTTTGTTGTGACACAGGGTGAATACTTCCACCCACAAGTCATTGAAATAGGCTCTATTGGTGTACTAAAACTATACTAATTAATTCAGTGGCATTATGGAGATTAGGAAGTGGAGGAGTACCTGGACATTATTCTACAATAGGCTCTGCAGGTGGACGTGAAAGTTGGTCTGGACCTCTCCTATTATTTTCTATTCCAAAGTTAATTTTTGATTTGATGCACATATCACTGGAGCACTGAAGGGTTTTTAGCATGGATTAAGAGGGCGGACGGAAGTGCGTAGACTTTAAGTGACCTGGCTTACTAGGACGCCATGGCGACGTCGCCAGCTACATATCCAGGCAGTTTGTATTGAATGGCGACGTTGCCAGACCGTCGCCAAGTAAGTTAGGCGCCATACATTTCAATATTAACTGCGTGGATAGCTCGCGCTGGCGACGTCGCCATGGCGTCCTAGTGAGGCAGGGCACTAATTGAAGGAACGGATATCAGTTTATAAGTGAGTGAGTTAGGTGCGTAAATGAATGAATGAGCCAAATGTGTGGCAATCTATATCTATACTAATATTTTAAAGAGGAAAGATTTGTATTTCTGTGTGTATGTTTGTAATGTAAAGGCTCAGAAACTACTGAGCCGATTTGGAAAATTTTTTCACCATTATAAAGCTACATTCTTCGTAAGTAACATAAGCTATATTGAATTTTCAAAACGTTTTGGGTTCCGTACAAAGTCTTGAATAATGTAACCCAAGGTGTAAAAAAAATACTACCCAGGGATTTTCCACGGAACTAATGTAGCTAATTCCACGGAAACGTTTTTGCCACCCGTGCGAAGCCGGGGCGGATCACTAGTATTAAATAAATAAAATAGTCATCGACGCCACACATTATCAAAGTAGCATTAATAATTACATTCGAAGATAATAACCACCCTTTTAAATTTTTGCTTGCTGACGTGCGTGCAGCCGGCATAAATTTATAAGAAACTTACCTATTTTAAAGTTGCATCTTACCTGCAAACAAAAACAAAATGGTAATGATTATTCTATTATTACTTAAAGTCAAAAATGCCGACTCATTAGGGTTTAAAAGTTCGGAAGCCAAGACGCACGCATGTTTTGTTTTTATCAACAGAATCTAACTAGATGGCAGCTTCAGAGATCACGATTGATTTATGTCAGCGAGTGCATGTAATAAAAATAACGTCCACGTAACAAAATAATTGTCTGGTTCTAAACTAGGAAATCCTGTAATATGGTAAGCAGTCACGAATAAATTACAAGCGAAAGTCAAAGCCATGACAAAAGGTAATTAAACGCGAGCCGCTCAACCGACTAGCTGTATCCTAGTTCGGGACTTGGCCCAAGTGATTGTGTGTGAAAATAAAAAAAAAACTTTTTTCTACTGATTGTAAAGAAATCCAGCTTACTTTCAATATGATTTAGTTCGTAGCAAAATTGCTACGAATCGTAGCGCGTAGCAGCGTGGCGTGACGTAGCAACATCATGGGAGCGTAGTACTGTTTTGTAGCATACAAAAGCAACAGTTGCACACATTTTTGTTTTCCTTTAACACCTACTAAATAGTGCAAATATAGAATATATTTTTAAGTTAAAATACATGTCGATTATCATTCTTTCAGTACATAGTGAAATGACCAACAATTATTATTATCATTATTATGGTTTGCCAAATTTAATGTAATGATTAGTCATTTGCTGGTTGTAGTACTGCTAAGGCTTGGTCGATGACAACTCTTATTAGTATCGAAATAAAAGCTAATTTAATATCGAATATCACAGTATATTATAGTAGTGACGTCAATTATAGTTTGTCCACTTCTACAGCGTGATTTTGAAATTATAGAAATACTTTGAGAACATATTCTTTTCACTATGATAAACAGTTATTGTTATTTATTAAATTGCATTATTCATTAGTAATTATTCGTCCGGAAAACGTCGTACCGCCAAATTTTTCATAAATTTTTCCATACTTTATCACCATTTAAACCTTTCCTGGAATTTCACAAATATAAAACACTAAAACTCACGCCCGTTATTCCCGAGGGGGTAGGTGGAGGCACCAATCACTAGAACTGGGCCCACGCTTTTATTTCTCTATTTCTCGACTAAAAAAATGTTTTTAACTAACTCCACATCTAAGTTAGAATGTCACTTTTGGAAACGTAAAACAAATCCGATGTCACCCTGGAAAACTCAAAGCGCTTGAAAGATAAACAAAACGTTTCAGAATATGCCATTCCGTTTGCAATGCCTCTGGGATAGCGATATAAAAGGAAGACTTCACACTTTTTTTCAATTGTGCCACTTCTAAAGAACGATTGTGGAGTCTGGTATTTGAATAGGTCTGTCTTTATATAAGACTTATATCAACCTCAGAATAGATTTCCCTGCGATTCGCAAGCATTAAAATAAAAAAATTCACATCTTAAATACACCACAGTCCCTTGATAGATATGTAGATATACCTATACATATAGAATATTCTTTATTGTATGTACACCAGAAATTTCACATGAGATTTAACAATAACATAGTAAATTGCAATTGGCGGCCTTATTCATCATCAACCCATTACGTCCCCACCTGTATGAGTATTAGATATAGAAATATCTTGTTTAATATTGTCTCGTTGCACCGACTACCCGCAATTTAGCTTCTCTATCGTTTACCGTCAGTGGTTGTCTGGAAGGAATTACTTTTCGCAATAAGGCCGCTCACCAAACTACTCGTGGCTTTGGCTGCCTGAGTGATATTAAGCAATCACGAAGCCTAAGCATCATAGGGCCCGTTCAGTGGATGGACGGGTGACGGTTAGTCATAACTAACGCTAGTGCCATTTTTCCTAGCGGTTTCGTCCTTCGCAAGGCACGTTAAGCAGTTGATGCCTACTGCCGTCGATAGATGCCAGTCGTTAAACTAAGTCAGAGGCCTTAGGGCGGCTTAAAAACTTCTGACAGTAAGACCAGCCACCAGTCTTACGAGCCTCCACTTATCCGGACTTGGCCCCCGGGGTGAAGTATGGCCTATATCTTCCTCAGGGAAGAGACCCATGTCCCTCGGTGGAGACATAACGAATCACAACGAATGATGATGAATAACAACTTTCACTTGACCTGGTCCCAAACTAGGATACCTTGTGCTATGGTAACCAGGCAAGGATATTACACACTTGGAAAAACACCCAGATTGAGGCTACTTATGTAAATCAACGCCGCCCCCCAGTGAGAATTGAACCCACGATCTCAGTGACAATGACAATGTTCTTTTAACTCTCATAGCTAAATTGAATAAACAACACCCTACACCCTTGCCTTCAATATAATTCTAAAGCATCACACATGGCTCATTTGGACAATCCCTACAGCATTCGACAAGGCAGTTGGCAATTTCGCATTTAACAGCTCAGAGCCTACACCCGGCTTTGGGTGCGACATACGACGAAATACTATGGCATTATGCTATGGTAATGTAATCCAAAGGCGCGTATTTGCAAAACTCCTTGTTGTTTATGAGCTCGTAAGTTATGAGGGGCTTAGGCTGATAATGATAATGCAGTGTTGGCGTCTCCTAGACGTGAATGGAAATGGTGCTGTGTTATGCCAGATTATTCTGGTTGCGGTTTTCAGATGGGAGGTTCAGTTTAAGGCTGACTTGCATTACCAACTAAAATCTATTTAACTTTAAATGAAATAGAATTTTGACTTAGCTTAAAGTCAAGAAGATTTTAGTCGGTGGTGCAAGCGGACCTAAATCTCTGTTTTAGTAAACATAAAACAAAAACATTTACATACAGACACATACATTGCTTCTGGCCTCACATAGGATACCCTGTGTCGTGGGAACCAGAAACAGGGACGTCACAAACATGTAAACACCCAAGACCTGGAGTTTTTTTTTCTCCCCAGCCGGGGATCGAACCCGGGACCTCTCGCATGGTAAGCAGATGTGCAAACCGCAACGCCACAGAGGTCGTATCTCGCTTTGTAGAATTAAATCCATGAAAATCACATACAAAGACACTTACCTTATAGTAAATAGCTATATTGATTATTAAACACCAAATAGCTATATTTGTAACCAGATTCAGAATGCTATGATTTAATCCAGGTCGTAGTCAAGAGGAAACAAATTCCATATTGTTTTTTCAACTTTTTATGCTTGGCTGCGCAAAACATAATCAAATGTTTCATATAATATTATAATGGATCGCTGTGAATCACAAACAACACATTAGTTCTAAACTTAAACACATTGTCACCTCCAACCTCATTATTTGCCATTCACGCCAGCCCTACTCCGTTTCAACGCTCTACCTAATTTAAATCAATAAACAAACACGTCTGAGACTCATTTCGCACGGGTGAGTTGTGTAAATAGGGAATTGTAAATACGCGGCTGGTAAAGGCTTTGTTCCATTGCGAGCGAAATGGAAATGTAATATTAAGATCGTTATCAGTTCTCTTATAAAAAATTATGAAAACGATTTCGGACGTTGCTTACAATAACATTAATTGCCTTGTTTGCATCGTCTTTATCATCACCGGCCAATTTAACTCATGCAGTCTGATAGCTGATGATTTTTTTTTTATAACCCTTCATTGCATTTCAATTTATTTGCAACCTAATTGTCTATATTGTTTGCTTTATGAACTTCTCCAATCTCCACCCACTCCATTCACCTTTCTTTGAAGTTATTTTCACAACTTTCAAATAATAATTAAGTATATGGTTTAATTCGACAAACTCATTCTCAGTTGAGGAAGGCAGTCGTCACAGTTTCGTAGAAACAATACACACTTTTTTGTACTTTGTAGTCTACAAACAAGATATTTTGTCGTTTAATTTTATTTTTTACATTTTGCATGAAATCTTGATCTACGCATAACTTCCCTTAAAGAAATGAGTGCGATGGATGAAAGCGAAAACTTCACTTTAACATCTCAGCCTTCTCTCTTTAAATATAAATGAACCCTAAAAGTGGAAATGGAAATACGCGACAGGCCAAGGAACGGGCCATAACAAGGCTCATAGGAGCATGTTGGCTGAAGGCCGAGATCACTAGAATGGGGTGCGAACGGCTCAGAGGCCCCCTGCTTCGTATTCAATTGTACGAGTGTACACTCTGAAGAAGAAATAATCTGTAAGTGAATTTGTGTTGGATGTTTTCATTTTATATCTAGCTGACCCGACAATCGTTGTTTCGCCATGTAAATTATTTAAAAAGATTATAATTTAAAAAAATTGGGGTGAACCACCGTTATCACTTAGGGCTATGAAAAAAAAATAACAACCTATGTTCAAATCTAACGAATATACGTACGAAGTTTCATCAAAATCGATTAAGCCGTTTCAGAGTATGCGCACTACCACTATGACACGAGAATTTTTTATATTAAAACTAGCTATGCTCACGTTTTTTTTTCGCCTATATCCATCATAAAAGTCCATTTTACAATCTGGTAAAAAAAAGTTGAAATCGAAAGTAGCTTCTGAGATTAGCCAATGCATACAAATATGCTTCCCCTTTTTATGATATTAGTATAATATGTCTAGTATTGGTAGCTACGACTTGTAAAAGACAAAACACATAAAATCATGCCTACATTTCGGAAGGATAGACAAAAACCATTTCGCGTAACTACAATTGAATCGTGCTACGCAGAAATATCCATCCAGCGACGTTTTATACATATATTATTTGTAATCGCTATAACATTACGGCTGAACAAAAATTATAAGAAAGGCAATATCTATTCTCTTCTCTCTAATATATAAAATTCTCGTGTAACAATGTTAGTGCGCATACTCCTCCGAAAGGGCTAGACCGATTTTGATGAAATTTTATATGTATATTCGGTAGGTCTGAAATTAGGTTGTTATCTGGTTGGCTAAAGTTGCAAACCTCTTAACTCCATTTTTTTCAAATTTTTTTTTTTGCATCTTTAGAAAGTAAATTTCTGGGCGCATCTTATAGCAAATATCTTAAGTTATGAAAAAAAAATGGAGTCGACTTTAGCCGACGCATTTTTCATAACCCTGACTGGCAAAACAACGATTGCAGGGTCAGCTAGTAATAGCTACATAAAAACCTTTTTCTCTTCAAGGTACCTATAGCGAGTTAGAATGATTCTCTGCAGCACATTCGTATTGAGCATTGTATATGAAAAGCAGTTCGCAGCCAAGTGTTAGATAGATATCGATATAGAGATAGAAAAAACGCATTGTTGTATATGCCTATAACCTAGTCTCATAATAATTACGGTGTGCGTGAATGGCAAATAATGGGTCTTGAATTTTGACATTCTAGGTAGATGGACATTCGTACCTACCAAACTTTGTATTAGATTTAAGATGATTTAATTTTGAGAAAAGAAGGTCAGAGTGAAGTTTTTTTTCTCTGCTTTTTTCTCCACTACATTCGGCCCTAAGGCAGCGGCTAACATTATAATTTTATGTACATTGACATTCAACAAGCAGAATGTAAATTCTTAACGTTGAAATAAATTTCTGATTTCTGATTACAGAGATCAAGGTAAAATATTTGATTGACGTACGTAAAGCAATGTTCAATTTTGGGTTATATTAGACGCCTACAAGTCAGGTCTGTAACGTAGCGTAGGTGTATTGGAAAAAAATAGAAATAAATCATTATACTTCTCAGTCCTGACTTTGAAAATAACAATTGAAAACCATGTTATTTTCAAGGTCAAGACTAAACAGGTTATTATTTCATGTCACAACAAAATTATTACAAAAATATTCTAAAGTTTTTTAAACAATTGTTTTATATCAATGGACATAAGGAATAAGAAAATAAGACAAAAAAAGGATGGAGAAATTTAATTTACTTATTAAGAAATCTTACGGCATTATTTGAAAATCATGCAACATTATGGTGATATTTAGAAAATTTTAAAAAAACTTAAAAAAAAATATTGGTTTTTTGTTAATTCAACTCTTCTCGAGCAGATGATAATATTTCAGTCAGAATGTTCTAAGCATTCTAGCTGACATAATTTTCATCTGCTCAAGAAGTGTTGAATTTAAGAAAAAAAGAACAATTTAAATTACACACATATTTTTCAATCCACCGCGACCGCTGCCTTATAATTAAAAGTGATTAAAAGTGCTATCTCCAGTTACACGATCATAAAATAAACACCTGTCTGCTGCATCGCCCTTTTCGTTCCAAAGTTGATTTTCCTCTACGCTGCTTACAAAATACTCTAATAGTCTTTTGCACCCCAATGTACACGTATCAATCTCATTACCATACTGGAGGCCCGCTCTGATTAAGATCAATAATTTATCAGGCGCTCACATCTACCGTTTATACTAATATTATAAAGAGGTAAGATTTGTAAGTTTGTTTGTAATGAATAGGCTCAGAAAATACTGGGCCGATTTTAAAATTCCTTCATCAGAAAGCTACATTTTTCGTGAGTAACATAGGCTATATTGGATTTTAAAAAAGTTTAGGTATCCGTTCGAAATCTCGAATAATGTAACCCAAGGTGTAAAAACTTTCTTATTTTTAAATTAGTACATTTTAAACTTTTTCAATTTTATTATTTGGTAAAACACTAGACTTATTTACAATAGGGATTGAACTATAACTCATAACTGAGGTGTAAAAAAATTGCTTATTATATTCCTTACATCGCGCACGCTGCGAAAACTATTGACGATAGAACAAAATAATGTTCTTTCAGTAAAATAACCTTCTTTTATAGCTCAAAAACTGTTTTTACTACGGGAAATTCCCTCGGGTAAATAAATCAATTTTGGTATGGAAATATTAAATACTCTTCAGAAGTCTATAGGCTACTTTGTACCCCGGGAAATTTCCACGGAACTAATATAGGTATTTCTAGCGAAACGTTTGTACATATATCACCCGTGCGTAGCTGGGGCGGGTCGCTAGTTTATGTAAGTCAAACATTACTATTCCCCTCATTATTACATCTACATATATGTACCTATAGGTTCACCTACTCACCTTTTGGCCCTGCCCTGTATCATACTCCGGACTGTCAATGGGCTAGTTGCCCTAAAAATTTAATTAGTCCGTCTTTTAGATTATTCAAAAATAAGGGACACGTATTTTTTTATTTGTAAATTAGACCAGAAATGACAAAGATATAGCCCATTAAAGTTACGTGTGACGTCACGCCGTGCTGAATTTTTTAGCACGGAGTGACGTCACACGTAACTTTAATGGGCTATATCTTTGTTATTTTTTGTTTAATCGAAAAAATAAAAAATAAGTGTCCAATTTTTTTTATTAATCTAAAATACGGACTAAATAGAATTTAATTATTTTGACTCTGGAAACTACTCTATTACTTACATGCTTCGGGAACGTCTAAAGTAATTACATAATACTGTGCTATGTAATAAAAAGCGAGACAAGTGATTGTACAAGTTTTCCTTGTGAATAGTGAGTTTGTGTGTATAAATTCTGGACCAAGATTCTGTTAATGCGTGGTAGTACAATGACAACTGCACGATAATGGCGATTTAGTTTCATTGGCGCTTCAAGTCCACGCACGCAAAAATATCAAACCTTCTAGTGGTGCGAAAAAACAGGTCACGTGACCCAACCGTGTACCTGTAATTGTACTATAGTGATCTAACAGAATTGAGGCCCATTTCAAGGTTGTCTATAAGAGGCCAATATTTTTTTTCGCAAATCGTCGCTGACATAAGCCTCTAAGCATTATGCGCAGCACAGTCTGAGTTTACATTCCTCTATTCGCTAACTTTTTTCTATACATTAACACGTTCACAGTCCAGTGGGTCCAATGTGGGGTCACGTCTGACCTTACTGTCAAGTCCGTGGTACCACATCTGGCTCACGGTGGTATGCAAACTTCGAATTCAACTATTTTGGACTTACCAATGACTTTCAGACTTTGGACTGCAAAGGTGTTAAGCATGCGTGTATATTTTATTTTGCTTTAATGATAACGTACAAAATCTTATGCCTGTACACGAGAGGTAGGCAGAGACCAGGTAATGCCAAATGCTACGATCTTGATAGATCAATTTTATAATAAGGCATCAATAAACGATCATCTCAGCTTAGATCATAGTGTCGTATCTTAAATACGTAAGGCTTTTAATAATGTATTTTGTTTTTCTTTTATGTGTACAATAAAGAGTTCTAATCTAGTCTAATCTAATTCGTTTCTCGGAGGGCATATTAGAGGGTCCCACACGAACAAAAACCATCAACCAGCAAGCCGCTAACTCATCTTCATTACGGCACGGGTCGCCTGAAGAAAGGATACGGAATTTCCAGACGTGAGGCAAAAACAAACGAAAAGAGTAACCTAGTTACAGATTTTCGCAACTGAAATAAGTATAAGGCGCGCATCACGTTGACATTTTAATTTATACATTGATATTTAGATTTTGACCAATTACATTTAGGTGATTGCTGAAAATCACGCGTGCGTCCTAGCAGTCATGACTTACGGTGCCGAAACGTGGATATTCACAGTGGAGGGCTGGTCCACAAATTTAAAGTCACTCAGCGTGGTATGGAAAGGGCTATGCTCGGGGTTTCTCTGAAAGATCGAAATCGAAACGAGGTGATCCGACATAGAACCAAAGTCATCGACATAACCCAGCGAATTAGCATACTGAAGTGCCGACCATATCACCCAAATAACTGATAACCGATGGGAAAGACGAGTTCTTGAGTGGAGACCGTGGATCGGTAAATGTAGTGTAGGACGTCCTCAGACTGGGTGGAGCGATCATATTCGGAAGGCGGCTGGCAAGAGCTGGATGAGAGTAGCCGAGGATGCTCAGTGGCGTGCAATGGCAGAGGATTTATCCAGCAGTGGACAATCATAGACCGATGATGATGATGAAGTTTGTAGAAAATCAGCGCCGTTAGAGGGCGTGAAACTCACGCTGATCTGACGGCATGCGCTGAGCATTATACCTTTTGCTATCAACTATGTTAAAAGCCTGCTGATCACATTATTTCTTTTCCTACACACCATATAGAAAGTACCACTGTGACTGTAAAATGTTTCCTCGCTAAGATGAAATTGATGATGCTAAGATGAACATAAAACATAAACATTTACATACATACAGGCACATACATTGCTTTTGGGCCCACACTAGATAACCCTGTGTCGTCGGAACCAGAAAAGGCGACTTCACAAACATGTAGACACCCAAGATTTGGATTTTTTTTCGTCCCCAACCGAGATCCGAACCCGGGACCTCTCGCATGGTAGGTAGCTAGCCGCTACGCCACAGAGGTTTTCATGATAAATGTCTCATCAAAATAGAATTTATAAAAAATAACGATAAATAAGTTGATAATAATTTAAGATAAAAATTAAATAAGTTGTGATATGATAAAGCAAAAGGTAAACTAATACACCCAGAATGAAGTTAATTATACTTTACAAATCTCAGTCATCACGCAAAGAAACAAAGGAAAAAACCGGCCAAGCCCGAGTCGGACTCGCGCACGAAGGGTTTCGTACCATTATCTACAAAAACGGCAAAAATGTTGTATGTAATCCCCCTTAAATATTAATTTTATTCTGTTTTTTCGTATTTTGTTATAGCGGCAACAGAAATACAATCTGTCAGCGTTTAGAATACACCTCGGGGTCTAGAGTAGGCTTCGGTTTTCACTGAAAGCACACGGGTGTAATACTACTTCCTGCTCAGTATAAAACTTTTCTTCACTATTTTGAAAAATTATGTGAAGTTAAGTGTCATATTAGTTCCGATATTTCTATTATACGAATATATCCGATTTTATCCGATAGTAGCCGAGGTATATTCTAAAAGCTAACAGATTGTACATCATTTGTGAAAATTTCAACTGTCTAACTATCACGGTTCGTGAGATACAGCTTGGTAACGGACGAACGGACAAACGGACAGACGGACGGACGGACAGCGGAGTCTCAGTAATTGGGTCCGTTTTACCCTTCGGGTGCGGAACGCTGAAAAAGAAATTCACGAATATTTTTTATTATTTTTTCTTTTACACACAAGCAGTTTTCAATATTCTTATTTTTAGACTCGTTCGTTCGATAGCAACTAACAAAGAACCTGTTATTCGAGAAATCATTTCAGGGACTAATATAATTGGCTGGATATTGATTTGTTGAGAAATCCTCTTGGCGACAGAAAATTCGGGGTGAAGAGAATCTTTCTTATGGTAATACGGAGCTCCGATGTAATCTTGAAACGAAAACATAAAAGAATTACGATGAATTGTGGGCCTAGGGATGAGGATAAGGAAATTCAATTAAGTGGAGAAAGAAAACTGGTTTATTTAGCGTCGAGTGTCCATTTAATTTACAGAGTGTTTTAATGCAAATTTTTAATTTGAAATACATATTTACTTAAAGCTGATACAACATATCAAACAAAGCCGAACAAGTGCTTTCTTTTGTACTACTCATTAATACAAATACATACGTAAGCTCACACCTGTATCCCAGAGTGGAAGGCAGAGATCAGGGACTGGCATCTGCCACAATCCTGACAAATCACTTTGACTTATCGACATAGGCCGCGTTAAGTGCATGGATGGGTGACCGTCTACGACTAACGCAGTTGGTGCCGGCTGCCGTCGATAGATGGCAGTCTTTAAGCCTATACCTTCCTTAGGGAAGAGACACATGCCCTTTGGTTTTATTATACTACATACAGGGTGTCTCATTCAAATCGGTCAGTATGGGAAAGTCTGAAACTATAAGACATACGAAGATCTGTTCTGAGGAACCATGTCATCGATTTTAATAACAAGAAAAACTGCATTCATTTATTTTAAAAAACATCTGTACTCCGTTCGGGAATCGAACCCGGTTGTTTTGAAAAAAAAAAAACTTCTATTAATCAAATACTAACAATCAATTGAAAAGCCCACTTAAAATAAGTATGTAGATAAAGAGACGTGATAAACCTCATTTGAAAATGGAACGTCTTGGTGCGACTGGCCGAATAGCAATAAAAAAAGAAAAAAAAACATTGGAGTGTCAATGCTTTGGCGGGAACTTAAAATTTTGCTTAGGTATTTTTGTGTGTATCGCTGTTTGGTTGACAAAATGCGTTTTACAAACACTGAGCAGTTGGAATTATTGGAAGCTTACTTTAAAAATGACAGAAATTGTTCCCGTGCACTACATTGGTACCATATTAAATATCCGACACGTATTATACCTACTCGTAAGATATTCATTAAAATGGTTCATAATTTAAAGACCCACGGAAGTTTTCAAAAATAAAACAAAGGGAATGTGATGAAAACATGGAAATGAACGTTTTAACCTATTTTGAAGTAACATTAGCTGCCTCAATCCGTGATGCAAGTCGTGATATTCCTGAAATTTCACGTCCGACTATTCATAGAACCCTTAAGAAATACAAATACAAGTGCTACAAAAATGGACATTGGGTGCAGGCCTTACACGCAGGTGATGATATTAGACGACTTGAATTTTGCAATTGGATAAAAGAAGTAATGAAGAAGAAAGTAAATATTTTCTGATGAAACGCAATTTTCCAGCAACGGAATGTACAATCGTAAAAATCATCACTATTATAATTGGAGTGAAGAAAATCCTTTAAGAATGCACGAAGGACGCCGTCAAGTTAGATTTTCATTCAACTGCTGGGTCGGTCTACTTCATAATAAGGTACTCATGTTTAAAATTTATGATGGATATTTGGATAGATTCAAGTACCTTGCAATCTTAGAAGATCTTTCAGAGGCCCTTGGAGAAATGTCGATGGAAGTAAGAGAAAAACTGTATTTTCAACAAGACGGAGCACCGGCTCACAATAGTCGCATAGCTAGAGACTTTTTAAATGAGAACCTTCCACAAAAATGGATTGGTACGAACGGCCCTATCAAATGGCCCGCAAGGTCGCCCGATTTAACGCCTCTGGACTATTTCTTGTGGAGTTACGTTAAGGATGAAGTGTACAAAACAAGCTATGACACCGTTGAAGACCTAAAAGTGCCCATAGAGACAATTTTAATGCAAATTCACCACATGAAGATACAAAATGCAATCGTAAGATCGTTAACTAAACGTGTTGAATATTGTATTGGAAAAGGCGGCGGTCACTTCGAGCACCTACTAAAATAAATTAAAGTATGTGAAAACAACGCATTTTATTCATTTTAGACATCAAGTTTCATACAGACATTTACTGCTTAAGACCTACACAATCGATATCTAAATAGAAATAGTGTAGGTGCTTTTTTTCAAAACAACCGGGTTCAATTCCCGAATGGAGTACAGATGTTTTTAAAAAAATGTATGAATGCAGTTTTTCTTGTTATTAAAATCGAAATAGTTCCTCAGACCGGATCTTCGTATGTCTTATAGGTTCAGACTTTCCCATACTGACCGATTTGAATGAGACATCCTGTATACTTGGTTTTATTATACTACATTATTTGTAGCTATTATGATTTTAAAAAATGTAGTGGACCACTCTTATCACATAGGGTTACGAAAAATAAATAACAATCTGTTGTCAAACCTACCGAATATACCTTCAACAAATATTCCGCGAACATTAAACAAATCAATTACAACATCTGCACAGCATCGCTTACCCCGGCCCCAATCTGAGAAAATCCGTAAAATATATCTACAATGTTCGGATCAATCATCGTTAACTACTTCAGACCGACCCTCGCCACGCCAGACCGCACTATTACAGCTCCATCAAAACTTGCCGTGACTATCTCGCATAAACACGAGGCTACTGTGTCGTTGCACAAATAAATAAAGCAACTATCTCGCCTCACGACTTCGTATTATGTTTACAGTGTATGCACTGCTACATAACATACTAGTACAACTTATTATTGATGTAAAACAAAATCCAAGAACCGTGAAAAACGGACTTTTAAGGTTGAATACTAGAATTATAGAGTGAAAGGGTGGGAAAAATCATGAAAGAACGATTGATACAGTAGAAATGAGGTTCTTGAATATGTGCGGTGCTACTTTGTATGACAGAATATGCAATAGTTTGATTAGAAAACAATGACAAGGTTTTTTTTATAATAATATTCACGTACAGGCACATACATTGCTTCTGGCCCCACACTAGGATACCCTGTGTCGTGGGAACCAGAAAGAGCGACGTCACAAACATGTAAACATCAAGACCTGGGTTTATTTTTTTGCAGTTACAAAATGAACTAGAGTTTAAAATGGAATCCTTGTTACAATAATATGAACTAGGAGTTCATTTCAAAATCTCGTTCATTTTGGAGAAAATAAAGACAAAATAAATCCAAAGTCCGTCATGTTTGATACATAACCTTCGACTCACTTCCACTTGATTTAAAGTTTATTATTAAGATTTTATTAACAATGTCCTAGCCATGAAGTGAGCACGTAATTCATATCAATAAAAGAAGAACAAAAGTATTTCGTGTAACAACTTCCACAGCAGTTTTTTTATTAAATTACTCTTCGGGGAGTTTTTATTCACAATTATTACCCGAGGTACTTTTGTGACTGTCAGTACCAGGCTTTTCCAGCAAAAAAGGCAATTCCAATAAGCCGCTAATAATGATTGTTGTTCCTCTTTGTTGATGTGGAATGTCTCTAATAAGTAGAAATAGCTCATTGGTACGTAGTTGATTCCCAGACAACTCTCTGGACGACCTCTGTAGCGTTCATCATCATCAACCCATTATGTCCCCACCGAGGGGCACGGGACTTTTCCCTGAGTAAGGTAAAGGCCTCCACCACGGGGGCCAAGTCCGGATTGGTGGCGTTAGCGCATCTAAACTCAAACTCAAATATTTTATCCATAGTAAACATAGAATATTTACTTTATGATCGTCAAAGTTGTTAGTTTCACAATCGAGTCCAGCCAAGTTCGAGAAAAAAGGAACTGGCAACGCAGCAGCCGTGTGTAATATTACAGGAATCACTTCGAGCTACTTTTGACCCCTTCACAACTCTACAACTATTTAACTTACGTATATGAAATTTGGCACATTTCTTAAAGTCCATTAGCTTGCCTAGAATCCAAAGTTTCATCAATGTTGCTCAAATAGTTAAAGATATATTAACGTTTAAAAACCGGCATTTTTATGACTGACTGACTGACTGACTCACTTTTAGATCAAAAACCTAACCCACTTCTAGATGACCTAGAAACTTGACATTTGGCATCAAGGTAGACTATTAGGCATATACAAAGGAAAAAATCTAAAAACTGAAAATTATTAATATTAATATCCGCATAGTATTTAGTTCCAAATTCTCCCAATAGATAGCGCTTTTTAATTCTATATCGCGGTATGGTTTTGTCTCAACCGATTCTATATAATATCTGTAAGCGACTTCCTACGGACGTTTCTCTGAATTGTAAATGAGTTTCTGTACTCAATTCGTATGTTCGTCGACGATTTCTAACCCATCGGTTATCGGTTCCTTGGCAATAACGATGTTTTTATTAGTGATCAATACCAATAATCTCTGTACAAAAAGCAGTGATATCCCATCAAAAACATAAATGTGAATGAGAGCCAAGTTCAGTATTAAGAACAGACGTCGCTATGGACTTCGCCGACAAACGAATTGAGATCTATATGGGTGCTGCCAAGTTCTCTGAAGAAAATCATGAAATTTTAGTAACAAGATCATTAAAGATGTAAATTGTTATTCAAGCTTAAGATTTGACTTGGCTAGTTTTCACGTACAGGCTAAATAATATTTATTTAATGAACTCTACTTCGTTTAGTCATACGGAGGTTAGTGTACTTTCTGTTTGTATTGTACTTAGAAACTAGCAGTCATATCTTGAGCTTGAATTACAATTTACATCTCAGTGATCTTGTAACTAAAATTTCATGATTTTTTTCAGAGAACTTGGCAGCACCCATATAGATCTCAATTATTTTGTCGGCGAAGTCCATAGCGACGTCTGTTCTTAATACTGAACTTGGCTCTCATTCACATTTATGTGATTGATGGGATTAATAGATTACATGGAGAAGAAACTAACAAAGAAACTCCACATTTATTCTTTTCAAAACACTTTTACCCTAAATTACAAACTTTAAAAAATATGCTCTTGGATGTGTTGAACACTAGACACATTTATCCTCTGATTAAAAATATTAAACTACTATTTAATGACAGACATCCTTGTCTTCTAAATATTATCTTGTGAGAGGTACCGGTATCGCATCCCGGCTGGGGAAAAAATACCCCTGGTCTTGGATATTTACATGTTTGTGATGTCGCTATTTCTGGTTCCTCGACATAGAATATCCTAGTGTGGGGCCAGAAGCAAGCCTGTATGTAAATGTTTAAAAACAAAACTTTTGTATCATAAAAACCAGATTGAAATGAAAACAGACTACCTATTGCCTTTTGTTTTATTTGAAGATGCTGGCCGGCGTTTTTTATCAAAGTTTACATTATAAATGGACACTAACGTCACGGCAGACTAAAAGCGAAGATGGCGAGACGACCTAAATGCATTCTTACCGGAGTGGTGCGAGGTGGCTGGAGGCATTGGAGGAGAGAGTTGTAAAGCAGGAAAGGAGACATGAAAAATAGATTATTACACAATTTGAACAGTCACGGCAATTACTTATTATGTATTATTTTTTTGTGAAATAAAGTGTAACAACAAGAACATGTCGACTAATTATTAAACTTCAAGAAAAATATTAACTGAAGTCCAGTTTTACTCTTCCGACAAAAAAACAGGAAAATTTATGTTGACAGCTATTATACTCAACCTTTTTCGCGATAGAGAGGATGGATTGTTTTTAATTCAATCCGTTGAGGGTCCAGCCCGTTCTGATCGATCGATCACAGGTTAAAAAGAAAACGATCTTTACACGAACATATTAGTAAATTCAATCTTCATATATATTTTTTCTTACCAGGTCGCAGCCTGTAACAAGATCCACATTAAATTCATTCAATTCTGTTCTGATAGCTATCAGGGCCCTTTTTCGTTCCAATGAAAGGGAACCTCTCATTTAAAAGAATTAGTTTTTTGACGAACAACGCTCCTTGGTCCGATGTCTCATTGTAAACGTCGGTAATAAGTTTGAGAGCTTTTTCTTTTTTACTTTTATTAAGGACGCGGAGGAAATAAACTGAATGTAGGTACAGTTCAGTGTAGGTACCTACTGCTGTTCCTGTAATTATTTTCTGTGTTCAGTTAAAACAACGGTACATATTGTTCGTTAAGCCAATTCAGAGGCCTTAGGGCGGCTTGAAAACTCTGACAGTAAGACCAGCCACTAGTCTTACAAGCCTCCACCAATCCGGACTTGGCCCTCGTGTTGGAGTGTGGCCTGTAAGTACCTCAGGGAAGAGACCCGTGCTCGTCGGTGGGGACAAAATGTGTTGATGATGAAAATATTGTGTAACAAATAGTTATATAATTATGAAATGTTAACTTTGCTATCGTATTAGTTTATCTAGGTTTAGTCCTGTAAAATGTTAGCTGTAAGTGAATAACATTAAACAAATGAAACATGTTTGAAAACAAAAAACTTTTTTATATTGTTTTTTATCATTGACGCCGCTGATAGAACAAATAGGTTTCAAAGCGCGGTTAAATTGTTAGAAGATAAAAGTATGTATTTACCTATATGTAAATGTTTATGTTATGTTATATCACTTACATACATAAGCTCACGCCTGTTTCCCACAGGGGGAGGCTAAGACCAACGACTGCCTCTTGCCATGACAAATCACTTTCGCTTCATCGACATTCATTAGTCGCCGATTTTGGGTACTTTCTATCTTGCCCTCTGCTATAACTTAATAAAAAATCCAAAAAATAACGAATAGGTATTGGGTCCTAATACCAAGTTCAACCCTTCAACAATAGTGGCAAAGTGCTGTGTAGTCCCAAATCCAGATCATAGGTTCTTTGTCGTGAGCACTAGAAACAAATATTTGTTTATACAAAAAAACATGGTTGAGAGATTGTAACAAATACAATCTGTAAGAAAAGATATGATGTTTTTGTACACTCTGAAATTTGACCTGTAGGATTTTTGGTGGGCTGATTGGATAACAGTACCGAGACACTTTTTGAAGAAATACTCTAAGAAGATAAGTTATTTTTCTCGATAGCCCCTAGTGTTTCTATGTGGATACCTTTCATAAACACATAACATAACATTTACAAACAGGCACACACATTACTTCTGGCCACACACTAGGATACCTATTGTCGTGGGAACCAGAAACAGCGACGTCGCAAACATGTAAACATCCAAGACCTAGGGTTTTTTTTTATCCCCAGCCGGGGTTCGAACCCGGGACCTCTTGCAAGGTAAGCAGATGCAGTAACCGGTACACTACAGAGGTCGTCAACCATTTCTGTTCCATGAGTTTTGAAATTCTGTCAACATATCAACGTTTTTGTCAACAGCAAAAAATTGTTTCCTCCACGAATCTGTTTTTGCCTAAAACGCTAAGACAGTACAACATTCGAAAGTGCCATTGAATCCGGGCCTTTAATAAAAAACAAAGCTCTCTACTACCTCTTTTCGGCCCTGAAATGGTACTCAATCAAATCTTATATTTTATTTCGACACAATTTGTAACGGTTTTTGTGAAGTAAAGAAATTCCTGGTTTCTCTTCTAATATTTTCGAGACAGCCTCAGGCGAAAAATGCGGCTGATTTTATTTAGGTGTATCCTACGGTTTTTTAATGTATTATGTCGTTTAATACAATGAAAATAACAATGGTTTTCTATTGTCGCATTCAAGGTTAGGCTGAAGAGGTTAAGGGTATTTGTAATCGGAAATCAATTTCAACGTAAAGAATTTACATTCTTTTTGTTGAATGTCTATGTGCTTATAATGTTAGACGCTGCCTTTGGCCCTATGTAGTGGAGAAACAGGCAGCAAAAAAAAAATCCACTCTGACCGTCTTTTCTCAAACATTAATTGTAATACATAAGTTGATATGAATGTCTATCTACCTAAGAAGCTCAGCCCATGTGTGCAAACTGTGCAATCAACACCTGCTATGTCACAATATTAACAACAACACAGTTATTGGTATGAAGTCACAGCATTTGTACAAGTACACTTACAAAAAACTTATTACACTCTATGTGTAGGTACGGCTATTTGACAGTGTGAAAAAAAATTAATACCGCCTTAAGGCATTTGAACTAAAAAAAATATAATTTATAAAAAAAATCATCGAACCCAGCTGCATTATCTTGGAATACATAGTTTCGTGGCATATGCCTCTTCGCGTGTTTATCAGCCAGACGCAGGGGCCAGGCTTGCTGATGTTATAGTGTTATTGTTAAGCAAAGACGCCTGAAACGTTAACAATAATCTCAATTTCAATATCTCAGATAGACAGAGAAGCGGGGACGAGTTTACTCAAGAAAGATAAATAAACATTTGCAAAAACAGACGACACACATTAATCAAAATTAACCCTTAATTACTCGCGTGGGGTATATTTTACCCCAAAGCATGTTTGAACGCTTGCAACACCTAAACTACAAATTTTTTCACCATGGCCTGCCCAGTAGCTGCCTAAATAGTTCCCCCCTCCATTAATCAGTCACGTGCGTCACGTTGCAACGTGCGGCCATGCCAGGAGATCGTGTCTGGGGTATATATTACCCCACGCGAGTGTTGGTGTTACTTTTTTAGACAAGTAAGTAGTTTTTTTTTTTAAATTTTTTATACATTTTATGCTCTTGTTATTGATTGTTTTGCTCATCTTGAGTTATATTTTTAAGTTATAACGTAAACCGACGCCTTTGTGTCAATCAGATTGCTCAGTATTTATTGGAAAATGTGGAAGAAAGCGCCATTGACAGCCCCGATGAAGATAAAATGGATACTGAAGTCATACAAAGTGATCATAACTGGGCCTATCATGAAAACACCAATGAAACAACACATTACTTATATAACTTAACCTTGGCCGACCCACAAAGAGATGCCGATGGTTATATTTTACCACTTACCCAAAGTAGCTGGCATCAACGTCATGGTGGTATATACAAAGCAATGTTGAGCAAGGCATCTCCAGAATCAATTCCTGAAGCATCTTGCAGTAGATCTGACAAGTGCTCACCAACAAACTCGGGCGAAAATACAACAACTACACAGGACTATACAGAAATGTCTCAAAAGAAGTGCTGATGTTCAGGCTTCTAGTTCCACGTCCAGAGATGGCTCATCCAATTTGTACATAAAGTGTCCTATCTGCCCAAGGTCAAGGAATAAAAAAAAATAGGATGACCTGTGCCATATGCAACCAGCACGTCTGTCATGACTATTCCATCATGACAAGTGATGAATGCAATGAATAAATTGTTCTCTATGTTATATATTGATCTTATCAAAATGTTCATAGGAATGTTAATTATGAATACTCTTATCCTCTAGCGAGAAGTCATGTTTTTTTAAAGATTCACTAATAAAAATGATATCATGCAGTAATACTTTCTTTTATCCCATTTTTCAAATGGGGTAAAATAAACCCCACGCGAGCGGTAGTGTAACTTTTTTGACGCGAGTAATTAAGGGTTAAAACAAAACAAAAAATAGACAGTAAAAAACAGTATGACAAACTCTGTGGCGCAGCGGTTAGCGCATCTGCCTACCATGCGAGAGGTCCCGGGTTCAAATCCCAGCCGGAGACAAGAAAAGAGGCTACGTACAAAAAACCATATTTGTTTTCCTTAATGGCTCTATTGTTACTCAGTAGAGCTCTTTAATTAGGTATCTTAAAATTTTTCACCATAATTTCAATATTGACTGCCTTGTTGGTCTAGCGGTATCACGTCTGATTACCATGCCGGAGGTCTCAGATTCGATTCCCATTGGGGCCGCCGTACATCTAATAAACGATATATCTATCTATCTATCTACATTTTTACAAATGGCTCAGTCTGGGTGGTTATGACGACCTCTGTGGCGCAGTGGTTAGCGCATTTGACTACCATGCGAGAGGTCCGAGGTTCGAATCCCGGCTGGGGTTAAAAAAACCCAGGTCTTGGATGTTAACATGTTTGTGACGTCGCTGTTTCTGGTTCCCACGACACAGGGTATCCTAGTGTGGGGCCAGAAGCAATGTATGTGCCTGTATGTAAATGTTAAGTTATGTTATCCATGTTTGTGATTGTCTTTTTTGGTTGCCATCGCATAGGGCATCCTAGTTTGTGACTGGACCAGTGATTGTAATTATATTCACTGGACAAAGACAAGCAACCGACGACGCGAGCTCCGTCTCTGCTCACCACGATTAAGCTCTGCGAATCGGAGCAAAAGCCGGTCGGACTGTACTGACACAAAGTCAAGTCAGTGTATCCGGAAAAAGTTAATACTGTCTAGTGCTTCATCATCAACCCATTATGTCCCCACCGAGGGGCTCGGGTCTCTTCCCTGAGGAAGGTAAGGCCATACTCCACCACGGGGGCAAGTCCGAATTGGTGGAGGCTTGTAAGACTAGTGGCTGGTCTTACTGTCAGAAGTTTTCAAGCCGCCCTAAGGCCTCTGACTTGGCTTAACGACTGCCATCTATCGATGGCAGCCGGCACCAACTGCTTAACGTGCATTGCGAAGCACGGAGCCGCTCGGGAAAATGCCACAAGTGTTAGTCATAGACGGTCACCCATCCATGGACTCAACGCGCCGTATGTTGCTTAACATTAGTGATCGTTTAAGATCACCTAGGCAGCCCAGGCTACGAGCGATTCTAGATTCAGTCTAGTGCTTACGAAAGTTTTATTTCTAAATTTTATTGTGTGGAAGTAATTTAACCATATAGGTATAGACTATAAGCAGACTCGGTCCCCTGATTTCTCGTAACAATGGCGTCACGTTATCTCGACATCAGCTTTGCGGCTTCTTCATTCAAATTGCCAGCACATTTTCTATACAACATTCTGTAACAAAGACGTTCTGCCAGCCACTCTTTTAGTACACCGGTTCTCAAAATGTGTGGCTCTGTATCTTTAGCGCAGTGACTCATTTTTCTTTTTCACTCCATTTTTTTCCAACATTTAAGAGATTTGCTGTAAGATGCGTCCAGAAATTTACTTACTAGGCCTGCTTGCACCACCGACTAAAATCCATTTAACCCCGAGTTAAACCGGATTTTGACAGATAAAGTATGGCGGCACTGTCAAAATTCTGTTTAACTCGGGATTAAATGGATTTTAGTCGGTGGTGCAAGCGGGCTTAAGGATGCAAAAAAAACAATTTTGAAAATAAATGCAGTTAAAGGGTTTGCGATTTTAGCCGACGTTATGTAACTGTCCAATGTAACTATGTGACCAATCCGGACTTGGCCCCCGTGGTAGAGTATGGCCTATACATTCCTCAGTCAGGGAAGAGACCCGTGCCCCTCGGTGGGAACATAATGGGTAGATGATGATGTAACTGTCCAATGCCGGTGCATCATCATCATCATCAGCTCACCTCTGCCCACTGCTGGATATAGGCCTTTTCCCCATCACGCCACATCTCGCGGTCTCTCGCCATTCGCATCCATGGACCCCCAGTCAATATTACCACATCGTCGGACTGTCGGGCTGTTGGTCTACCGACAGACCGACCGCCGGAACCATAAGTTCCACACAATGATATCACTTATCTTGGGCCCAAGCTAGGGTACTCTATTTTACGGTCAGCAGGGAAGGACATTACAAACATGGATAGCATATGATGTTTCTAGACTATTAAAATGTGTATTTTAGTAGAAAACCGAAGCGGCTCAAAAATAAGTAAGCCTCATCTGATACAATGAAGAATTATTTAATATTGTCAATCATCCTGTTAGAAATATAAGATTATTTTCCTCGCTAGGATGTTAACGAAGGTTAACTTGAATAATACGCCCTACCTATGTAGTACGACGACGCGAGTCACGCGCCATAGCGTCAACAGACGCGACTTTCCAGTACATTAACTGTCAAATTCTGACATTTTAGCACTACAAAACGCGTGACTTGCGTCATCGCACTACCCATTCTGGACTACCTTAAAGGCGACTCTACAAGTCTTCTTCTTTTCCTTTTTTTTCGCCACCTTTTTCTCCATTACGTTCGGCCCCAAACGAGCGCCTCATATTATAAGTATGTACATTGGCTTTCAGTGAACAGAATGTAAATTATTTCCGTTGAAATATATTTCTGATTTATTTTCTTCTACCAAACTAGCAACACATCGACTTTTACAGGAATGCACTAATGTCTAGAATTACCTTGGTGCTAACGAGAGAATGATCTACCGAATTATTGACAAATAAATAGTTTAGCAAAAAATCCCACAAATTCCCAAAAACATTACATAGCTTTTAAAAATGCCAATAACACAATATGAATCACAATCTTATGTGACAAAAGTGTTTAAATTTAAAGTATTTCCAATCACGATAATTATTTTCAGAAGTTTAGTAGGTGAATGTGCGAATGGTAATGAATATAGTCATTAGCATTCACAAGAAATGATAATTTTCATGAGCTTTTAAATTTGGATAACCTCTGGAGCCCAGTATACGCCCTTCAGTGTCACTGTCCTACTGGAGAGGTATTTGTATGTAAGGGGTAATGTACTAGTATAGGTAAAGTACTAGTAGGTACTTATCTGATTTAAAAAAATTCTTTTACAGATATTCAGAATGGATTTTCAGAGTGGACATAAGCTAATCTGTTTAAGTCGCGGGCACTGTCATAAATAAAACGATAATATACGTACAAAAGCGACATTTAAAAATTAAAAAGGTTTGGGAATCGCAGCCGCAGGAAATTCGTTCACAGGAATTGGGCGATATATTTTTAAAATGAGACAAGAGATAGAAACTTTGTGGAGTCCTGGAGAATAATAGTCGTATATGAAATAAAATGGAATACTCTCATAGGTGCCGTGCTAGGGTGACAATGTGGTGGAATACAAACGGCTAAGAGGGAGGAAAAGTTAATTGAATTGGGAGTGTGAGTGAAGTTTTGTCAACGAATTCTATTTGGCAGGCAGACAGTTGTGAGTTTAAATTTCAATAGTATTGGCTTTAAGCATGTGTATCTTCTAACTTCCAGAGTGATGGATAAGACTATAACAATAGTTTTTATTGTTCTTTTCAGGCTTTTCAGCATTGTTAACCCTCAAGCTCCGAGGGCCCGCTGGCGGGTATGATGTAAGTACGGCGCATTCCTTTAGGCCTCGTAGACCGGCCGGCGGGTCGGTCTTCGCAAGATGATACAGACCACAGTTTTACGATCATGTTTTATTCTTTGAAGACTGTGATAAATTTCAAGTATTATCTACTCTGTGAATGACTAATTTAGCTGTGAAAGGTAAGGAATTCTATGCCTGACGAGTTAAGTAATCTACACTTATATTATAAAGGGGAAAAGTTTGCAAGTTTACATGTTTGTAAGCTTGTGTGGGGGGTAATCTCAAAAAGTATCCAATTTCAAAAAATCTTTTACCAGTATTTAGAATTAAATTTCAGGATTGGCAAAGGCTGGAGGTTAAACTCGGGAACGCAGCCACGGGCACTGCTAGTCCTATATAGTTAAGTCACTCTATTGCTTACCAAACCACATAGGAATCGTCAATATTCTAGCATTTACATACCTACGTTCTGGGTTTAAAGACTTGTCCGACTTGTAATTTTGTTTTAGATGTGGCTTAAAGAGCATTTAACTAAAACTTTTCATACGAAAGTCAGCTTAAATTGCGACTTAAGTGACATTTAAGAAGTGGTGCAAGACAACTTAAGTTTGCAGTTGTTCTAAAAGAAAACATTTCAAAAATACTGACAAAAGATTTGTTTAATATTTTGCTTCTTGTGGTGGTTTTATATTAATTCTAGAGAAACAAACTATTGTCTGGGAAAACGGACTAACTTTACGTCTAGTTTACGTGTTGTGGGTATACAGGTTCAATCAGGAATTCAATCAGTAGCGTTATGACCTTGGTCAGTTTTTAATAAAAAAAAAAAAAAAAAAATCACACCAACTGTTATTTTCAAGGACATAACGCAACTAATACCAATCCGGACTAGGCCCCCGTGGTGGAGTATGGCTTATACCTTCCTCAGGGAAGAGACCCGTGCGCCTCGGTGGGGACATTAGGTTGATGATGATGATTTTGATGATAAACCGATTCCCTGGCCGATGGGTCCGATGGCCGAACTAAGTAGAATAAAAAAAATCTTGATAGACCGTCATGTCGGACAGCAAGGAATAAAAATTCCTCGTCGTCCGACATATCGGACAACGTTGTCAAACCACAGGCCCGCTGGGAAGCGATCGACCTATCAAAAATTCTCAGGTTGAAGTAACAGCAGTGGCTATCATGAAGGAACGTTGCAACTTTCCGCCAATAAAAATAACAAAAGCCGATCAGGAGGACATAAAAGAGAAATCCCCTTTATAACCCAGGCGCATTTTATGTGCACTTAGATTTTAATCCCTCGAGAGATGTCAGTAAGTACAATCTATAGACAGAAGTGCAATTCACATATTTTCGCGTAGCGCGGAACACCGCTCAGGTTGATATTTGTCAATTTCGATATTCGAAAGCCACTGGGTGCATTTTTCAAGCCAGAATCGATCAGCCTATGAAATTTCAGTATTGAGGCTAGTCAGCGGCCGCTAGAAAAGAGTTCTAAAAATGTGTCAATATTTTTTCCACGGAACGCCGAACTGTTTACGAATTATTATTTTTTATCGCTCCTGTAAAGTAGGGAAAAATTACATTTGCTGATAGACTGTAAACAATTTTGATTTGTTACATCAATCTAACTTTATAGATTCAAAATTATGCTTTCAAAAGTTTTAGTTCAAAAACTATGTTTTATTTTTAACCGACTTCAAAAAAGGAGAAGGTAATTGTTTGTTTGAATGAGAGAATTGTTTTATGTTTCAGAATGTGTGCGTGAGTGTGTATGAAGTTCAAATAATTTTTTTATCTATCTATCTATCTATTTAATTTGGTCATTTCAAATTTTAACATTTTACTCTGAACGTTTTCTCACCGACTGCACACTTACCAATGTACACTATGAAGCGCAGGAAAAGAGCTCACGGTTTCAATCCACGCTTCAATCCGCATTAAGACTCTCTGTCTCTCTCTCTCTCTCTCTCTCTCTTTGCCTCTCTCTCTTTCTCTTTTGAAAGTAGGGCTGTGCCATACGCGGAACGTATGTAGGCTACTTTTCGTGGTATTTAAAGTTTAGTATAAGTATAATTATTAGCGCAGCGTAGGACGACCGGAGAGAGGTTCTCATCAAGGTGGCAGGAAGAGGCTGGATACAAGCTTGTTGCAACCGGTCTTTTTGGAAATCCACGGAGGAGGAAATGTCCAGCAGTGGACTTCTTGTGGCTGAATGATGATGATGATATGACTTTAAACGCAAATGTCAATCAATAATTATGTGCCATGCAACAATCCATACTAAAAAAAAATGTCCATAAGCGCACTATCCTCAAGTAGGCACCTTTGTTACAAGATAAAATTCAATTCAACAAAAATGTAAAAATTTTACGGTACAACACTTTACTGCGTTTTCGCGACTAAAAATCGCGGGGATTTTTAGTTCCCTCGGGCCGGCGAATAGCCAACATTGTCACCCCAGTGTCGGGAAACTTATTGTGTACAAGGTACTAGTAAATAATAGGACGTTAAGAGGACGCGCACAAGCCACGGAAGCACCGCGACGCAATAAAATATTTAAGCGTATGACGTTTATAACCTGGTAGAGGAGTGGCCTTTTCAACTTTATTCCTAACCCCTCTCTGGGGGTTGGAAGTGAATTTTGTAGCTGGAAAATGTTAAAATTATATTCTTGAGAAGAGAGCTAAGTCACGCTTTTGGCTTCCGGAGCGCTTAGGAGGTCTCTTGCTTCAAGAAAGAGTCCATGCAATTTATGTTTTTTTTTAAACTAATAACCGATAAAAGTCCAGGTTTCTTTCGCTGAATCTTATGTTTAATAAATCACCTCTTCTATTTTGAACTAAAACTTTTGTAAGCACTACACAATATTATTTTTATTCCGGATAGACTTAATTGATTTTTGTCGGAGATTCCGACAAGGTTTCGCTCTGATTCGCAGAGCTTAATGATGGTGAGTAGAGACGGGGCTTGCGTCATCGATTGCTCGTCTTAGACCGTATCCGTAATTAAAAATTAATAAGTTTTAACCGACTTCTAAATTCCTGCTTCTTAGTACTAATAGTTTCTGAGCTAAACGCGGATAGATATACAGACAGACAGACTGACGGACATGGCGAAACTATAAGGGTACCTTGTCGACTAAAAAGAAGCGAAATCCCACAAAAAAAATAGAATAGAATAGAATAGAATAGAATATTTGTTTAATGTGCAAAAATATAAGTACAAAGCTTATTACCATAAAAATTAACTTAAATGCTAGACACAAAATTACAGATCAGCTTCTGACGCTATGCTAGGTTAAAAACCTGTGTTACAGCAATCAGTGCCAATTCCCCACCGAAGAGACAATTTACTTTGCTTGGCGTTGGGTTGTACATAATATTATTGAAATCTATTTGACAACAGTAATTTTAATGATTTTTACAAATGTAAATAGATTACATATCTTAGGTTCTTATTAGTGAACATTAAACAAGATGAAGTAGTGATGTAGTAGTACCTAGTAAACTTTGTATAGTGTTGTTAGTGGGTGAGTGAGTTCCTCTTTTTGTGTGGTGTATGTGAGTGTATGTTAAAGTAGTGTCGTGAATGAGTGTGTGTAAGAGGATGTGTATAATAAGTATTCAAACAATAATGTATATATAATTTTTTTTTGTAATAGAATCGTTATTTTTGTGTAATTTGATAGTTACTTTAGAATAGAGAGCAGGTTCTCAGTTTCATCGTATGTAAGCTGCTGTAACCGTTTACGAACTTCATGTTTGCATTCTATGCTGTTTCTATGGTAGATATTAAGTTTTTTGTTTACTTTATTGTAAATATGAGGTCCCAAAAATTCTGTAAATCTTTGAATAAATGAAGTATAAAAGCGGCGCTCATATTCACAAACCCTATTACTTCTTCGTTTGTAAATGTTCATGTAAAATGTCACAAAGACGAGACCATATACCTCGCATTTCAAACAGTTATCAGATCTCATGTAGAGCCGAGCTTCTAACCCTACACAAATTAATTCATGGTGTGTATCAATCTAATATTGTTAAGCCAAGTCAGGGGCGGCTTCGGCGGCTTAGCCACTAGTCTTACAAGCCTCCACCAATCCGGACTTGGCCCCTGCGGTGGAGTATGGCCTAGTACCTTTCTCCGGGAAGAGACATGCTCCTCAGTGGAGAGATAATGGGATGATGACGATCATGATGATGTTAATACAAGTTGTACAACAGAAAAGTAATTAATCGATGTACAGTCACGAGCAATAATATGTATACACTGTCACATTTTCTAAAAATCTTAACTTAAAACTAACAAGAAAGAAGTGTACGACAGTTTGTCCTAAATTATGTAACCAATGGTTAGATAATTTAGGACAAATTGTTGTACACATGTGCAGTACAAAACAAAAGATGTACGTCGTACAAAATGTGACAGTGTATAGGTACATATTATTGCTCCTGACTGTACATATGTAATAACATATAGTTTATCAATACATATACGCTTATTTGACGGTGCTGCATATATGTAATATGACTGGATGAATGAGAATACTCAGTAACAGAAAGAAGTAGCGTGCCCGTGGCCCATTGCAGGTAAGCCTTGAGAATAAATTTTTCTGCGCCGAGAAAATCAGTACTCTACCAGATGGTAACATTTAAAGTAGCCTATTCCTGGAAAACCTATAAGACACGAAGTTTTATCATAATTTCCGTATCGCTAACCGGGGAAATTATGTTTAGGATCAAAATTTTTGCTTCTAGTTGCAGTCAATAAATTCAGTGGCACAGATGGTCTGCTCCTTATAACATAACATAACATTTACATACAGGCACATACATTGCTGCTGGCCTCACACTAGGATACCCTATGTCACGGAAACCAGAAACAGCGACGTCACAAACATGTAAAAATCCAAGACCAGGGTTCTTTGTTTTGTCCCCAGCCGGGATTCGAACCCAGGACCTCTCGCATGGTAGGCTGATGCGCTAACCGCTGCGCTACAGAGGTCGTCAATTTTTTGTAATGAGGCAGTTAAACACCAATATCATTATAATTATTATTAATTTTTAATTGAACAAAAAACGGTGTATAATGTTATGGTGTAGCTAATGTCGGTAGACGAGAATAAATAAATAATCAGTTGTCATTCTATGCTCTCGTGTTTCATTACATAACATGGTGGCAGCGGTGATTTAAAAGTGATTTTTACTTATAAAAATTCAATCAAAACTGTAATTAAAGTGTGCAGCGTACGCAATAACACAAGAGTTTCAATTTGTGCTAAACTGAGCCAAGAGTAGTCGTAATGGAACACGCAAGACCGCCGCCGGAACTGAGCATGGATGGCAGCTCCGTCAGCAGGGCTGACGCCTGGAAGAGATGGAAGACACAGTTCTTGCTGTTCCTTAAGGCATCAGGGGTGCATAAAGAGGAATCAGGAGTGCAAGCAAGTTTGCTGATTAACCTAATTAGTCCGGATGGCTTTGATGTCTATCAAACGTTTATGTACCAAAGTGGTGAGTCATCAGAGAATGTGGAAACCGTTATAAAGAAGTTTGATGCTTATTTTGGTACTAAGCCGAACATAGCGCTGTCCAGATACAAATTCTTTACCCGGAACCAAGAAGACGGAGAATCCATTAATCAGTATGTGACAGCACTCAAACTACTCAGCAAAACTTGTGATTTTTCCACGCTAGAGGAAAGTTTGATCAGGGATCGAATCGTGTGTGGGGTAAAGAACGCGATTGTGAGAGATCGCATGCTGAGAACAGAGGAATTAACACTCGAGAGGGCTATAAAGATATGTATGGCAGATGAAGTATCCTCTGATGGTAGTCGTCAGCTGGAGCGTGGAGCGGGTCAGGGACTTGCTCGTGTGGATGCCGTGGGATCACGCGACGGGCACGCGCCGCGGCGACGTTGGCGCGGCGGGCGCTGGCGCGGGGCGGGCGGCGCAGCGCGCGGCACACGCGCTCTCCAGGGTTCAGGGAATCCGGGGCAGCCGGCAGCGGCAAGTTGGTTAAAAGTGTGTAGTGGATGTGGCTCGGCGCAGTGTCAGCCGGGAGCCTGCGTGGCTTCTAGAGTGAAATGCTACGAGTGTCAAGGCTACGGACACTTTGCTAGAATGTGTAGTTACAATAACTCTCATCATCATCATCATCATCAACCCATTATGTCCCCACCGAGGGGCACGGGTCTCTTCCCTGAGGAAGGTATAGGCCATACTCCACCACGGGGGCCAAGTCCGGATTGGTGGAGGCTTGTAAGACTAGTGGCTGGTCTTACTGTCAGAAGTTTTCAAGCCGCCCTAAGGCCTCTGACTTGGCTTAACGACTGCCATCTGTCGACGGCAGCCGGCACCAACTGCTTAACGTGCCTTGCGAAGCACGGAATCGCTCGGAAAAATGCCACTAGCGTTAGTCATAGACGGTGACCCATCCATGGACTGAACGCGCCGTATGTTGCTTAACCTTAGTGATCGTTTAAGATCACTCAGGCAGCCCAGGCTACGAGCGATTCGACAATAACTCTGCATCGAGAAAAGTATATGAGGTGGAGTATTGCCAAGAAGAAACAGATAAGGACGATAGCTGTGAGTCATTTTATATTTCTATGGTAGCTGATCGCTCTGGTAAATGTGATGAATGGTTTGAAACATTGTGCTCTGATAGCGGTATGGAAAATTTTAAGTTGGATACGGGGGCAGATATTAATGTCATGTCCTATGAAACATTCGAGCGTTTACAATTTGACTTATCGCTAATTAAACAGGAGAAAATAAAATTAGAGTCCTATACGGGAAACGTGATTCCCATCAGAGGGGTCTGTATGTTAAAGTTTTATCATGACAACCAATTGCATTTTTTAAGGTTCGCAATAGCGGATTTATCATAGTTGTCATGTTACTCCGGGCTGCATGAACTTTCTGGAACTTACCTCCGGACGGAAGAGTCGAAAGGGGCGCGGTCGCGCGCGAAATGAAACGGCTCTCGAAGTGAAAGACATTTCAGCCGATATTTCGTGTCGGCACTGTTTTAAGTATGTGCCCACTGCACCCCTTATCTTTGAAACCAATCCATGCCACAAATGCTCTCAATAGATATGTCATAAAATTTAATTCTATATTACATTACCTGTATGAGCCTACCCTGGTCTCTATCAGTATGTCATGTCGCTATTTCTGGGTCCCATGACACAGTGTATTCTAGTGTGGGGCCAGAAGCAATGTATGTGCTTGTAATATTAATTTTTACTTATTCTAATACAATCTTTATTTTCATTGTTGACGCTAGTGTAACGGCATCCATGCGCTCCAGCCCTTCAACTCACAAACGAGTCCTTTATATACAGGGTGACATTTTCACCGGTACAATAAATCAACATACGTAATACTAAGTCCAAAATACAAATGGGCATTTCTCCAGAAGAGGCAAAAATGGCTGACTTCGGTGGTCGTTTTTTTTTTCGTCTTTCGGGAATTTTATCGATTGTTTTAGATAAAGGGCTAAAAACTGTAAAACGTGATATATTTTGGTTACCCAGATTCTCGGTTATATAACGAAATATTTAAATCACCGAAATCAGACTACACCGAAATCAGAAACAAAATATAACTAGCTGTATTTTATTTAGGAAAAGTAAATAAACTAAGCTATGTCTCGGTTCCTCCTAACTTCCATTCGAAAACCTCTCGACAAAAAAACAATTCAGATTATATTATCGATCGTGAGCACATGTACGGAACCTGGTCCGTTACACAACCTCTTGTCAAAGAGAATAGAATGGTAGGTAGAGTACGTTGATGTAGAGCCTACTGTACATACCTACATAAACGTACACACCGACTGACCACAAACTATAAGAAAACTATGTTAAAGAAATGTACACGCACTTTCTTTCTTGTAGGTACTTTAAACTTGCCATTGTTGACACATTCACATAATTCACAAACACAGACATAATAAACACACACATACACATGAAAAAATGTACACACGAATTAGTACACATGTTTCACATTTTCAAGTTAACGTAGGCACGTAGTTGCTGCTGCAGCAGTTTTTAATTTGACTGAAATCATTATGACAGAAACAACATATTTTTGTAGTTGCTCCTGCAGCAGTTTTTAATCTGACGATGTTTTCTTTCACAGTTAGCGATTACTTATAAAAAAAAAAAACAAATGCGCATATCCTACTTGAAACTTACAAGTAAGGAATCTGACCTCGGTTCTCTAAAGGCGAACGGAATACACTGAAATCAGGCAAATTTGACTTCGGTGGAAGTTTTTCTGACTTCGGTGCTCAAAAAGCCTCCGAAATGAAGCACACCGAAATCAGAAAAGATAGTTTTTTCAAGTTCACTGTTATACAACACCTCGTATCAAAACCAGCTCAAGACAATAGAAAGTAATCACTGATATAAATTATGCAGTAGGCACTAGCTTTTACAGTCAATAAGTATTCTTCCTAATATAGAATAATCTAATATATAATCCTAATATATAATCGTAAAATAGATGTGTAAGCTAAAAAACTGAAAATTCCACAGAAAATTCTCTGAATCCACAAATTGTTGTCGACACTATCAATTGAAACGTCCAATCAGCAGTAACACTCAAACTCACACACACACACACACACACACACACACACACACACACACACACACACACACACACACACACACCACACACACACATTCTTGTTTTTTTGTATTTGTATAAAACTACTTTGAACTTCATTTATGTTTTTGTTTAACTTTAAAATTTATCTGTGCTTACTATATTTACATAGTGATTTTTGTCTGTTTGACCTTCAACATGTAAAGAGCACTGCTTATCCTAAACCACAGGTTCTTACCTTTTTTGGGGAGCAGGGTACCACGCCTTAGTCATAAGGTCAATGTATAATTGTTTTCTTGAATAAAATATCTTTATCTTATCTTTAATAACACCTCCACCGAATTCAAAGTGTGCCCTGGACCAAATCTGAAGAATGAATTACTTACCCTGATATTTCCCAAGACTTTCATTCAATCACCCGTCCGTTGACCTCGGGCGCTGCGGGGTGAATGACATAATGGCTCGTCAACACCGTGAATTCCTAGAGTAATCTACGACCGAAGAAACACTTGGTTCATAAGTGCCACCGAATTCAGGCAGAAGCAAGGGACACTCAAACATCTTGCTATTGTAGGCGAACTATTGATTAGATTCTTATTATATTTAAATGAGAGGTACTCTAACTATCTGACAATATGTGAACATAAATAGATTCCCGGAAAAGTCTGAGTTTTATAGAAATAATTATAAATTGTCAAGTTTTGGGTTGGGGACAAGACACCGAAGGTCATTTTCAGCCATTTCAGATTTATTTTCTGTGAGTTGCAAACGGTTTTCAGCAAAGTTTGCATGTTCTCCAAGTAGGCGAGAACCTAGAGGACACTGTAGTATTTTTTACAGGGGTATATTTTGATAATCTGGACATGTTATGCGCCGGGCCGTCAAATTCGGACCCCGTGGAGAAATGCCCAAATGCCAACATTTTTTGTTACTACCCCGTAGGTACAAAAAAACCAAAATACCAATGTCTGAACTTATCCGCATATCTTAGAGAAATATGGACTCATTACGCATGAACACAACTAAACGCACGAACTGGCAACTTCGCGCGGCTTGCGGGAAGGAAAAGAAGCGGACGCGGCGGCGCAGCCAGTAGGTATGACGTAGCAAAAAAAATCTTACTTGATTTCAATTCTTCCTTCATACTTGCACGGGCTTAGGACCGTCACCGGC
The DNA here is from genome assembly GCA_947310845.1 of Yponomeuta plumbellus. Lineage (NCBI taxonomy): Eukaryota > Metazoa > Arthropoda > Insecta > Lepidoptera > Yponomeutidae > Yponomeuta > Yponomeuta plumbellus. Next base: position 7,259,031 of record OX371206.1, read on the forward strand.
GTGGAATGCTTGCACTGGTTGGTAGTGGTATGAATTTCCACACCACGTACTGGCTAACGCCGAAGTGCGCCGTGCGTGCCGCGTCGTTGGTGCTCCTTCTGGGGTCTTCCTCGAAGAACGCGAATATCTGTTCCTCGATCTCCACGGCCAAGGGAGGTCTCCCTCCTCGGCCTTGAGCGTGCGCTGGTGCAGTGAACTGTCCGTAGTCTAGCAAATGCTGCGTCACTGTCATGAATGTCCTGGTGTTGAGTATTTGAGGTTCACCTCGTAAGGCCCGACCTTGAAAAGAACAATTGATTTTGTGATCACTTGAAGACATTGGGCCTCACGAGGTTAAAACCGGCATTTATCAGGCGGGGCAAACTTTCTTCAGCGTATACCCGCCGAGCTGCACTGTATTTTCCCCACTGAGAAAGTAACTACGAACCATTTCGTAATACTCGCGGTTTGTAAACATCGTGTTGCGCGCGTAATTTTTAACTGCAGGAAGTGCGGAAACGGCGCACGTGCACTCACCTAGGTCAATGCGCGCGGACTGACCGGCCAAATCGTGCGCCGGCCAGTCCGCCGCCCGCTCACTCACCCCACCCTCTGCCGCCCTCTGCCTCGCACCGCGATGACACCTTGTAATGGGTGCCCATGAGTTACAAATTGGAAGAAGGATAAATTAATGAAAATGAAAAAATATATATATGGTAATTTTATTCGATAAATGCAATCTATTATCGATACCAATGATATGGTAAAATTTATTGTAATGGTGAAAATGTCATCCATTATATCTATACTAATATTATAAAGAGGAAAGATTAGTAAGTTTGTTTATAATGATTAAGCTCAGAAACTACTGGGCTGATTTTAAAAATTCTTTCACTATTAGAAAGCTACATTTTTCGTGCGTAACAAAGGCTATATTGGATTTTCTAAAAGTTTAGGGTTCCGTACGAAATCTCGAATAATGTAACCGTAAGGTGTAAAAAAATTACTACCCCGGGAATGTTTCACCGAACTATAGCCATTTCCATGGAAACGTTTTTGCCACCCGTGCGAAGCCGGGGCGGGTCACTAGTTTGTTATAAAATAGTTTATTCAACAGAAACGAATGCACAGAAACTACAATAATTTCCATTGTTTGTATCTGCAAGAAAGTCAAAGGCAATTTTCATTTGGATGGGTCTGACCAGATTTTATTTTCATCTGCATTACTGAATAAAGATCGTAGTAAGAACAACAAAAAATGTATCTTTTGCCCTTGTCCCAATGTAGGATACCCTGTGTTATAGCAACCAGACAAGGACAGATGCCAACGCGGTCTCTCTCTTTACTCTCGGTGATCAAGCTTAGAGCATAGTGCGGAATCTGGGTCTCCATTCTGCTATTATGTCGTCGTCAACCCATTATGTCCCCACCGGAAGCACGGGACTCTTCCCTGAGGAAGGTATAGGCCATACTCCACCACGGGGGAGAAGTCCGGATTGGTGGAAGCTTGTAAGACTAGTGGCAGGTCTTACTGTCAGAAGTTTTCAAGCCGCCTTCGACATCGCAAGACACGTTAAGCAGTTGGTGCCGGCTGCCGTCGATAGATGGCAGTCGTTAAGCCAAGTCAGAGGCCTTAGGGCGGTTTGAAAACTTCTGACAGTAAGACCTGCCACTAGTCTTACAAGCCTCCACCAATCCGGACTTGGCCCCCGTGGTGGAGTATGGCCTATACCTTCCTCAGGGAAGAGACCCGGTGCTTTTGGTGCGGATACATAAGAAGCGCTTTTCCCATAAGTTATTCATTGAGGCAAAGTTTCTACGTAACATAATCATGTTACGCAGAATCAGTTTGTATAGTAATTGGATCCAATTACTCTGCAAACTGATTTTGAAACCTCTGTGAGAATAAAATAAATAAATGACTAACCTACTTGTTTATTTTTTATTTTCTTCATTGTTTTAGTACAAAAGGGCCTAGGTTTTTTGTGAGTATTTTGACCATTTCTTTTCAATAGCATAAACTGTAATGGATATCTTAACTATACGTACTTTACCGACTATATATTAACTTAACTATATATTATGTCACATGATCTTAAAAAAATGATCATTCCTTGCGGTCGCTGTGTATACAAACCATTTACTTAACTCGTAATTTGAAAAGACGTCTAACGTAGGCTGCCACTTCAGAGCCCCCCTTCCATTCATACCGCCCTTTTAATTGTGAAGACGAATTAATTAAATAATGAAAGGATTGCTCCTACTCTGCTCTGGTCCTAAGTATTAGCGACAATTGTTTTAATCGTACACTTCTGTCGCTTTATCGTAGAGATTACGGGCTTATAATGAGGAGTTAAAGCTGGCGAAGAAAAATGGCGAAGATTAAGATGACTAGCGATTTAAATATAAAAAATAACTAGCTGTCCCGGCAAACTTTGTACCATCAAAGTTTTCGTAATTTCTTCCATAATTTTTCTCACCATTTAAACTTTCATCCATCAGTCATGAAATATGTATAAAAAACTAAACATCAGACAAATCGGTCCAGCCGTTCTCGAATTTTAGTAAGAGTAACCAACGAACAGCAATCCATTTTTATTTATAAGATATCTACACGAATATATTAGTGATCCTTGCAATTAAAAATAGTTTAAAATTTCTTTGCTTTTCGTTCTAATGGTAGCCATACACGTAACGATATATTTGCGCAAGTTTAGACTTGCGCAAGAATATCGTTGTTCCCAAAAGTCCACAGACGGCTCAAGTATAATTGAACGGTATCATTTGTATGAAAGTGAGCAGAGCACACGGGAGTGTCGATAGACGATGCTTTGGCAAAAGTTGGCTTAATATTTGCTCGACTATATTTGCTACAAAAAAAACTTAGAAGGCATAAAACCGAAATATATGGTGTAAAGACGGGTTAAGAAAATGAGAGCATTATTCGCACATCAATTTATTAAATGAATTGAAATTAATTAAATTAAGTTACACCCAAGGACTGGTAAAACTATATATCTACTGAAATTCTGATCGAGCCATGCCACACACGTTCATGTAAACTTGCGAAAACAAAAATTGGATCATTTTTAAACTTGCACAAGTCTTGAAACTTGCGTACCTAATTATGATCCAACACACGATACTGGATACTAAACTAAACTTGGACAAGTATATCGTTATGTGTGTGACTACCATTAAAATTCTTTGTTTCTCTTTCTAACTCATAGGATTCGGATAAAAAATGTCATCATACTGAGCACTCGCATGAGGGCCTGTTTGTAATTAATCAGCTTGCTTAATCAATGTCTATTTTAATTAATGTTTTTACACGTGTCTAACAATTTTGTTTTAATTAGGTGAGTACAGTAGAATTGGCTTTCAATGAGGTCGAAGCGAAGTAACAAGCGCGTCATAAACAAAGGTCATTCAAAGCGTAGTCTTTATGACTATGAACAAAATGAACTTCTGACCAACATAAAATTTATTTATTTACGACCTCTGTGGCGCAGCGGTTAGTGCATCTGCCTACCATGCGAGAGGTCCCGGGTTCGAATCCCGGCTGGGAAAAAAACACATAATTGGGTGTTTAAGTGTTTGTGACGCCGCTGTTTCTGGTTCCCACGACACAGGGTATCCTAGTGTGAGGTAAATGTTATGTTATGTTATCACAACAAATAAATTACAATTATTAAACGAATCAAACTACGTCTTGCCCTTTAACACAGACCATTTAAACTGACTCCAAGAAGTGATTTAAAAAAAAAAATTACGTCCTATTTACAACTTGCTACTCACAATCCTCTATTACAATAAACAAAAAGCCTCGTCGGTCTAGCCGTTAAGGCTCTTTACTACCAAGCCAGAGGTCGTGGGCTCGATTCCCACTGTGCGCCGCCGTAGGTACATTTGTACAAATGGCCTCTGGGTGTATTTATATGTTTTAATGTCTTTCCCTGGTTACCATAGCTCAGGGTATCCTTAAGTATCCTAGTTTCTGACCAGGGCCTCGATTCTGTTACTGCATTGTAGTACGATGGCAGATACACGGTCGGGTCACGTGACGTGTTTTTTCATGCCATTGACGCCTAGATTGTTTGACATGTTTCCACATGTTTTACATGTGTCCTTTCCATCACCGGACATCTAGGAGAGCGGAGCGACTTCATCCTTATGTTGTTCAGACACCTTTTGAAGACGAAGCGTTTCGCCTCGTCGTTTCTAATGCGCACCGCTAAGGAATGGAATTCGCTCCCTTCCTCTGTTTTTCCGGAAAGGTACAATTTGGGTGCCTTTAAGGCTAGAGTGAATAGGCTCTTACTGAACCAACGAGGAACATCGCCGGCTTCATCTTCACTTACCATCAGGTGAGATCGGGGTCAATCGTTGGTTGGTCATAATAATAATAAAAAAAAAAACAAAAACATGTGTGCGCGCGTAGACTTGACGCGGCAATGAAACTAAATCGCCATGTTTAGGCAGTTGTCATTGTGGTATAATGCATTAACAGTATCTAGGTCCTGGTCAAGTGATTTTGTTGTGTGGAGGTCATTATTACTTCAACAAACTCTAAAAATTATTCCTCATTGAAGCTTCGCCGTTCCAGAGTGTAACGGATAAAAATACCACAGCAGAGTGCAGACATAACATAACAAAATTATCGTGCGTGTCGCGTCATGTAAAATAAACAAGCCGCCATTTAGCTGGGCGCGGCGCGTGGTAACAGAGCCGATTTGATTAGCCCAGCCACATAATTTTTAGAAGAGATTGGATACATCGCCCGTGGCCATAATAAACACGATAGCTTTATTTATTTATTTCTTTACCGAGTATCTAATCTAATCTCTTTAAACGAGCAATTCTTGTATATATATTTACCTAGTCTTGCCATAAATACTGTAACAAACAAAAATGATTTTTTTTCTTTTGCAAATAAAATTTATTACTTTTACAGTCTGTTAGTTTAATACATAAATATAAAACAATTTAAAATATAAAAAGCTTATTCGAAGTGGTTGCCATTGGCTGCAACACAGTCCTTTAAACGTTGAGGCCAGATATCAATAGAAGCACGCACTCTTTCCATGGGAAAATTCTTCACTGCCAATCGTATGGATTGTTTTAGGGACTCCAAATTATCATGGCGCTTAGAGCAAGCCGTACTCTCTAAAACGGACCATAAATCATAATCCAGCGGATTAAGATCGGGACTAGACGACGGCCAGTCTTCAGCTCTGATGAAGTCCGAAACGTTCGTTTCCAACCAGGATTGCGTAGACCGAGCTTTATGACCCGGCGCCGAGTCTTACTGGAAGGACCATTCTTGGTTATTGAACATGGTGTTGTTAAGGGGCTTCACTACCTTCTCAAGAATGGTATCTTGATACACTTGCGCCGATGTTTTGATACCGGGTTCCCTACTTGAAATCGAATGCCGTAAGCACGAAAAACACATGCTCGAAAACTATATCTCGACAGTTTACAATCAAAGTATGGCTCAGTCACTCCTTCATAGCTAACCCCCCACCAAACCATCACAGAAGTCGGATAATGCCCACGTCGCACTCTGTCGACTAATTGGGAAGCTTCCTTAGAGCTGTGAGCATAAATACGGTCATTTAGTTTGTTAAAATGTTGCTCAATTGTAAAAATTTTCTCATCCGTAAACAAAATTTTTCTATGACCTCCCTTTGCGTACCGCTTCAGTAGTTGTTTCGACTTTACCACCCTATTCTTTTTTAAATGATCAGTTAAGAAATGACCAGTACGTCTCTTATAGGCTGCAAGTCCTAAGTCATCTTTTAAAATACGCGACATGGTTCTAGGTGCTATCTTCATCTCCCGAGATAAAATCTTCTGCTTTCGGACAGGATTTCTTCGAATTCTTTCCCTTACTGCTTTGACCACCTTTTTCGTACGAACACTACGTGGACGGCCAGATCTTTTTCTGTCACAGACAGAGGAGGTCTCATTGTACCTATTAATAGACGGTATACAAACATTTTACTAATACCAAGCGTATGGAGAGTTTTAAAAATTGCATTTGGATCCATACCTACTTTGTGTAAGGCAATCACAGCGATTCGGTTCTCTTTATCACCCCACTCCATTTTAATATCGCAAAATATTGTACAATATATTGGCGCCAAAATGAGAAAACACAATGAACAATCACATAAAAATGACAGATTCCAAATTCAAATGTAATATTTTGTTTATTTTTAATTGTAACAGTATTTATGGCCAGACTAAGTATATATAATCAGAATCTCGGAAACGGTTCCAACGATTTTCACGAAATTTTGTAGGCAGATACTTTTGGGGGCGTTTAATTGATCTAACTAGGTTACATTTTTAGAAAACGTTGCTTTAGGGCAAATGAAATTTGCTATAATAACATACAGAGATAAATTTCGCGTCTACCTGCAAGGTTGGGATAGTTCTGACGGGAAAACGGGCGACCCGTTTCGGGCCGATTTCAAGAGACCGGGTTCGAGTCATGATGTTTTTTTTCCAAGTTCTTTTTTTGTTGAAAAAGGATTATTTTAATTTTAAATTACATATTTTGTATTACAAAAAAAGTACCGGTCACCCAGATACTATGTTATAGATTGTTTTACCGATTCACTTACTTCAATTTTGCCGGAAAAGTCCAACCAATGACTAGATTCTTTTAGGGCTTCTTCACACGAACCACAACCACACCACGTCGCAACGACAAAATGCGGTCAAGCAGTGGTTACGTGTGAATAGTGTCGCTGCAGCTTTTTGTAGTTGCGTTGTGGTACCGACAAAATATCGATGTGGTTGCGTTGTCGCCAGTAGTTGCGTTGTGGTACCGACAAAATGTTGATGTGGTCGCGTTGTCGCCAGTAGTTGCAATGCGGTTACGTCGTGTGCAGACACAGTACGACTCCGGCATTCATAGGTTGCGTTGTGGTTGGGATATGGTCGCGATATGGTTGCGGTGTGGCCGGTATGACACACACAGTCGATACGTCGGTCACGGTACGGACACGGTCGGTACGGTCCGGTACAGTACAGTACATTAATCGCTACGATTTATCGTTACATGTGTAACAGGGTTTAGTAAGTAATGTTCAGCAGTCGGGTTGTTTGTTTTTTTGTAAGCCGATGAAAATCCTAACTTTTAATTTATTTGGTGACCGTACTATAGCTAGTTGTGATGACCTATGATAGCTCTGACGACCTCTGTGGCACAGTGGTAGCACATCTGTCTACCATGCGAGAGGTCCCGGGTTCGAATCCCGGCTGGGGACTAGTAACACCCCAGGTCTTGGTAGTTTACATTTCAGTTGTGATGTCGTTGTCACTGGTTCCCAAGACACAGGGTATCCTAGTCTGAGCCAGAAGCAATGTATGTACTTGTATGTAAAAATGTTAAATTTAAATGTAACTACCATTACTATTATGTATGAGTAGAAAGCATCGCAAGTGTATAAAAATACTACGTACTATATCTGTCTCTGACACATTTAAAAATACCAGTACAAGCCAAATTGCCCCTGACCTTCTCAGAAATAATCGTAAAGTGTGTCCTATTATTATACGCAAGAACAAAAATATCACTTGTGGTAAATAATAAACTCTTTCGGACAGAAGCGAAAATAAAATAAGGGTCCACTGAGAATATAAATTTAGATGCGTAATGCCTCAAATTAATCTAAATAGGTATAAATGCCTAACGCCTCGTGAGCGTGAGTTTTCAATGGAAAACGGTAAAATAAAATTGATTTCGTAGGAGAACCAATATTGAGACATTAAGACGAATTTACATTACAAAATGCATGGTGATGCATGTTGACCTCAGTTTCACGAAAGTAGTCTCGATATATGCGAAAGTAATTTCGTAAAATAATTAAAGTCTGTTTTTTAATTCAATGCAAAAAAAAATAACTGTCATGTTGCCATAATCAATACAAACCAAGGGCTGTCAATGTTTGAATGTTGCGAGTACCTAAAAACCAAATAACCCCATTTTACTTCCAAGTTAAAATTGTGTGTGCTACGCGTAGGTGTTTTTTTAGACTTTCCTCTTATGAGTAATTAAATTTTAATGTCTTTGATGTGATAAGGATTTTTCACATCTGTCATGAGCCAGAAGGCTCATGCGACAGAAATTTTTACCGTGAATAGGAACTCACGGTAAAAATGAATCTACCGATTAAACCTTTATATTTTATAGTGGTAACACCGCCTAATTTTTTTTTGCATCGAATTAAAAAAAGTACGTGAAATCTGACCCTAATAACATCAAAGCTATATTAGCCATTTTCAACGCTTGTAGGCTTGAAGAATCCATTTATCTATACTTGGAATTTTTTTGAGACTTTAAACGACACTAAATCAAAAACCTTTAGCGGTAGAAAACTCGAAATAGTTTACAAATTCAGTGCTAGCTAGTACTAAATTTGCAAACGGTATCGAATTTTCTACCGCTAAAGGTTTTTAATTCAGTGTCGTTTCAAGTCCAAAAAAAATGTCAAGTATAGATAAATGGATTATACGTCGGCACAGCGCAGGCGCTTTCGAGACACTCAGGGACTCCACACACGGCGGCTATAAGGTAAAGATGTATATTATAGCACGATATATCTCATTACATCTTTCCATAGAAATCGTCAGGAGACCACACACGACAGCTATAATATACATCTTTACATCTTCGTATCTTAAAGGTAGTGAGCGGTCTCTAAGCTATACATCCTGGGATGTAATGTATATTATAGCTGCCATGTGTGAAGTCCCTTATAGTTTCACGTCACATCTTCATTATGAAATTAGTTGCATGACACTAATTTCACCAACAACTCGCCTAGGACACAAAATTCATTAGCTGTCATGAAATTAATGCATGCATTACGAAAGTACAAAATTACACGTAAAAACTTTGATAAAACTAATGTCACGACATTAATTTCATGCCATTAATTTCGTAACGTAAATTCGGATTTATGCAGGTGTAAATACTCAATTCATGTGCGCCAGTTGGTTAATGAATTGTTCGTAGCCTGGGCTGCCTGAGTGATCTTAAACGATCACTAAGGTTAAGCAACTTACGGCGCGTTCTATCCATGGATGGGTGACCGTCTAGGACTAACGCTAGTGGCATTTTTCCAAACGGTTCCGTGCTTCGCAAGGCACGTTAAGCAGTTAGTGCCGGCTGCCGTCGATAGATGGCAGTCGTTAAGCCAAGTCAGAGGCCTCAGGGCGGCTTGAAAACTTCTGACAGTAAGACCTGCCACTAGTCTTACAAGCCTCCACCAATTCGGACTTGGCCCCCGTGGTGGAGTATGGCCTATACCTTCCTCAGGGAAGAGACCCGTGCCCTTCGGTGGGGACATGATGGGTGGATGATGAGTTGGTTAATACGCGTGACCTTGAAGCGAATCGTCTTCGTTTATCTCTAGCCGCGCGCATTGACCAACGGGATGCGACTAGTTGTAGTTGTTGTATTAGAAGTTATTCCTAAGAAGTTCTAGTCGTGGAACGGAGAATAATAATCGTGACAAACATATTTTTGTAACGACTAAGCGATATTTACACATTATAAACTCTATTCCGGATACACTTACTTTACTTACTACTCACTCTACTCACTTACGTACTATACTTAACTAAGTTGAGATGAAATCATTCTAAGTCTAAGGCCGACTTGCACCACGGACTAAAATCCATTTAACTTTAAGTTAAACAGAATTTTGATAGTTCCGCCATACACTATCTGCCAAATTCTATTTAATTTAACGCTAAATGGATTTAAGCCTGTGGTGCAAATCGGCCTAAGTCTAGGTCACTAAGATAAGTCTAGTAATTACTAAGGCTGACATTCAGAGACAAAAAATAAGCAAAGACTGGTCTCAGAAATGTCAAAATCACGTACTTAAAAACTTTTCGTATTCAGAATCGAATCTTAGCAAGTTTAGTATGAAATGGTCAATATCGGTGACTTTACGTGAACTTAGAACTGTCACTTCTAAGCCTTTTGTTCACAGACTACTCCAAACGTCATTTCCCTGATGTTCTACGAGCATTATCTGTGGGATTTTTTTATTCACTCTGACATATACAAAATTGTATGATGTTGTCCTGCTCTCGTGTAGCAATGTCAAATTTAAAAAACCGGTAAGAACTGCATCACTAAAAAATTATAGACAATATAGATGACTTTCTTAAGTACTGTGAATACGAAAATTACGGCGCTTTACTAAGTACGACTTTAGTTTACTTTGCTAAGACTGATCTAAGCGTGAACTTAGGATTCGTCTCTGAAGCCGTGAAAAGAATTCGAGAACTTACTGACGTTGCAACTGCTAGGCTTGTTTATTTTAGTTACTTCCATAGTATTATGTCCTATGGTATACTACTATGGGGCCGGGCAGCAGACATTGAGACAATCTTCATATTGCAGAAGAGAGCGATCCGATTTATTTACAAGCTAGGTAGGGACACACTAAGAATTTTTTTCAAAGCAATCAACATCCTAACAGTTGCAAGCCAATACATTTATGAAAATATTATGTACGTTAGGAAAAATATTAAGGACTTCGAAACACTTGGTAGCCATCATAACGTTAATACTAAGAATAAACATAAATTGTCATTTCCACGATTTAGACTTGCAAAAGTTAATACTTCCTTTATGGGTATAAGGTTAAGGTTAAGTATAAGGTTCTACAACAAGATACCCCAAGATATATTAGAGTTACCTCCAACGCGATTTAAGAATTGTGTTAAGCACACTCTTTGCAAAAAAGCTTATTATAAAATCAACGATTATTTAGAAGACAAGGACGTATGGCTTTAAATAGTAGTTTAATATTAAATTTAATCAGAGGATAAATGTGTCTAGTGTTCAACACATCCAAGATATTGTTTTGTAAGTTTTATTTGTATTAGCTTTAAGTTGATTTGAGAAAAGATGGTCAGAGGGGGGATTTTTTTTTCCCTGCCTTTTTCTCCACTACAGACGGCCCCAAGGCAGCGGCTAACATTATACATAACTGTATGTACATTGACATTCAACAAGCAGAATGTAAATTCTTTACGTTGAAATAAATTTCTGATTCTGATTCTGATTCTGATTCTGATTCTGATGTCAGCCTAAGACTAAATCACTTTATAAACTATCGCGATTAAACCCAATTACTCAATGTTTTTTAAGATCCTCTAGGCTTTTGAATTTACAAAAAATATAACTACATAGAAAATACATACCTGTGGCCATTATACACATTTAAAATTTTCCAAATGTCTGTATTAATTCAGAGGTGACAGGTATCCAGGTCTTGGATGTTTACATGTTTGTGACGCCGCTGTTTCTGATTCCCACGACACAGGGTATCCTAGTGTGGGGCCAGAAGCAATGTATGTGCCTGTATGTAAATGTTTATGTTTATAAGACGAAGAACTATTTGCGCGTTTTGCTCGAAACTTACCTTGGGGCAAATGCGTTTTTTGTGGTTAGTACGGCAGTATACAGGTTAGTCATTAAAACATAAAACATCTTGAAAGGTGAAGGAACGCATAGGTGCTTCGAAGCCTGAGAATACCGCATTGCAGGTTCACCGAAATGGCGTTACATCCCTCTGGAATCAATCAGCTAGCCCCAGGGGTATAAAGCAGGAAACAGTGAACGTGCAATTGAGTAACTATTGCCCTGACAGAGCAAGATCGACTAAAACAAGTATCTTGAAATTTCAGTGCTACTGTACCCTCTGATCCGACTTTGTAAAAAGATAGAAGATTTTTTATATATATTATAACTTCCAAATATTGTGTTTTTTTTACTGTAGCGAAAACTGCGATTACATACAGAATAAACAAAATAAAAGTAAAGTAAACATAAGCTCTTAAGAAAGACAAAATAAAATGTTATTATCTAGAAGCAAGTGGTGTACAATTGTACATGTTAAGGCGATTTCCAACTCCTAAACTAGGATTAACCTGTATTTAAGGAGTTGAACCACTTGGACCTCTTTCGATAAATTTTATTTTATTTTTATTTTATTTTTGTATAAGCAAACTAACAATTACATACAACCACCTACATTGTTTCTGGCCCCAGACTAGGATACCCTGTGTCGTGTGAACCAGAACAGCGATATCACAAACATTGTAAACATCCAAGACCTAGGGTTTTTTAAGTCCCCAGCCAGGGCTCGAACCCGGGACCTCTCGCATGGTAGATAGGATGTGCTACCACTGCATAGGTCATCACAAGTAGCTATAGTACGGTCACCAAATAAATTAAAACTTTCAAAGGCTTACAAAAAAACGGACCTCTCGGATGGTAAGCAGATGCGCTAACCGCTGCGCCACAGAGGTGGTACATACTAACTAGACATGAAATGAAAAACGTAAGTTCAGCAAGACAAATGACTCGAAATATATTTGAGTATTTCGGGTCAATACCAAATTACCAATAATTAAAAACATTCTTGATCACACACAATTGGTCGTGGTACTTATTTTTAATATTATAAATTTCATCATTTATTTTAAAAATATTTACCATTTTAAGAAAATAATTTCGGTATTTTTAAGTTTTATTCATTTTGCCTATTTTTAATATTTTTCTAAATTTTTGGTGTTTGTGACGTCATCAGAGCACGATTAATTTCTCTGCAATAGGACATTTGAATTTTTTCTTGTAAGGGAGGCAGAGGATTCATACTCATACCGAGTTTGCTGACGTCAAAGAAAAGTCATTTGAGGTCAAAACTTTCTATTGAATATCTTAAACAATATAGACTTACATATTTACAAATCTGATAAACAGAAATTGTACTGAAAGCATAATTCTCGAAATGGTTTTGAGATTTTCGTTCGTTCAAAAATGTAACGTGGCCAATTGCGCCGAATTTTGTCGGCCATTATAATTTGTAATAATACTTTAGTGCGTTACTTTGTTCGCGTTACTTTGCTTCAACGCGCAAGAAAATCCTCAAGACGTGTTCCTTCAGTAAGCCTCGTAACATAAATAAGCAAGTAGAAGCCTTGAAGGGCTCGCCTCATTAAAGCTTAGGACAGTTTGCGCAATTCCGAAACCTGAGGGCAAACATGGCAACTCTAGTCCCTACCTGCTGACTGTAATATGTTTTTTGCCGAAAGGTGAGCATTGTCACCTGGAAATACTATATATGACGACCTCCGTGACGCAAGGGTTACCGCATCAAGGCTGATGCGGTAACCCTTGGTAGGCACCATGCGAGAGGTTCAGGGTTCGAATCCCGGCTGTGGAGAAAAAAACCCCAGATCTTGGATTCTCACATGCTATTGCTGATTCTGTTTCCCACGACACAGGGTATCCTAGTGTGGGGCCAGAAGCAATGTATGTGCCTGTATATAAATATGTATGTTTATATTTTATATTACCAAAGAATTTTATCAGTGGGCCCAGTTCTAGTGATTGGTGCCTCTGCCTACCCCCTAGGGGATAACGGGCGTGAGTTTTTTATTTTTTTATTTTATCAGTTGACTCAGACCGCTGAAATTCCGTACCACGAGCCTTGGGGAACCAAAATGATGCATTTCATTGGTTAATACGTGTGGCTAGAAATAAGCATAGACGGTCTACTGGAAAGAATAGAAGAAAAAAAAAGCAAACTTTCAAAAGTTCATAAAAGCCTCAATGTTTTATTTATTATGTAAAGAATATACCTTTAGGCGAGTGAAGCAAAAATGGTTACCTACCGGCCCGTCAGAGCCTACCTGCCGGCAAAACCTCTGTACAGTCGCCGGAATGGAATATTGAAAGCTTAGTCAGTCACTGAAATATTCATGAAGTTCACACGGTGGCGTAAGGAGAGGAGGGAGCGGAGGCGTGTGCTGACTTTGATTACTATAATAATAACTTCCACACGATCACTTGTCCAGGGGTGCAATTACGTAAGACTCCACTGTATGGAGTGGTCTGATTTAGCCCTTTTGTTCCCGGTATGTCACACTGTTACATTCTGGGACTTTTTTTTTCAGTAGGTAGGTATCTCATACTCCTACTCCGAATTGACTGTTTCTAGTTTTCCAAATGCTTAACCCGATAGAGTGGAAAGTTACGCAATATAAGGGCTGGTCCTAAACCAGGATATCTCGTGCTTCAATCATAAATTTTAATGGAATTCAAACAAAGAGGAGATTCTTAATTTGACGCGTTTATTCCTTTTTCTTGTAATTGAGTCTATCATCCCTGCCATAAGCCCACTTCTACTCCGTTTTACACAATATGACGCCGGTTGATGAGAAGATAAAACTATTACATTATACTCCGTTACACGAAACGAGCTACCGATGGAAATCGTCCACGTGCGCCATTTGGTTGGTTTGACCTTCAATAGCCACTGCCCTAACCTATGTTTTGCTTCTTTCTAGCCGTGCGAATTGACCAATGAGAAGCAAGTTCTTGGCTTTCTAAGAGTTCGAATCGTGGAACAGAGTATGGATTACTATTCTCCTAAGCACACATCAATTAAAATGTCAATACATTTAATTAATAAGCGGTGGTGGCGTAGTGGGGTTGACCCTTGCTTCTCGATCACGAGGGTCTGGGTTCGAACCTCGCATGTACCAATGACTTTTAGTTACGTACATTTGTTTGTACAGCAACACCATTCGCTGATAATTTGTGCCCGGATAACGGCGACAGGCTTGCCACTTGTCACGTTTGGGACCTAATAAACTCGGCAAAACGTGGGTCCAGTTCTAGAGACTGGTGCCTCTGCCTACCCCTTCGGGGATAACGGGCGTGAGTTTATTATTTTTATTATTATTACATTTAATTAAAATCATTACGAGAGTTGACTGGAACCTAAGCTGGTTTTAATTACTAATTAGTTAGCAAGGAATATAATAACCGTTAATAAAAACAGAACAACATGAAAGGATTGTCAGTACGAAGCAGACTGGAAATGAGGCCACCAATTTTCATTTAAGCTTCCTAGAAGTTTTCAAAATGTTCGAAGCGGAGCGCCTCTCCATCGGCATCCTTGCCATCTTAGACTTAAGGTTGAAAATCGTGCGAAAAGACGCAAATGTAATATCCTACCCATCCCCCGTTTCTTCGCACGTTATTCATTCGCAAATGTATACTTTTCGTTCAATAACTTCGTTGGGAAACAATTCTTTTATTACAGTCAGGCACGCGAGAACGCTGCTTCACATGCCGTTCTGCGGTTTGATTTTGATTTTTGTTTGAAATCTCGATTGATTTAGGCATTAGACAGCCCCTTTCGTTGATAGATACTAGTAATATTGGATAGACAGACATCACATTAAATACAGATGCCGGCAAGTATTGTGAGAAAAAAGGTGCGCAAAGGGGGAAAGAAAATGTATCGCGCGTCCAAGAACCTAGTTATCAACCAATCGCCTGGCCGAAAGATCATTTCCCGCCCCGCGCCATCACATCGTCTAACTGTCACCACAGTTTAGATAAGAATCAGTTACCAATCTTCCTGCTAACATCCAAAACGCGCCTTTATAATATAAATAACTACGAAATGGACGACCAGCCACAAGATGGACAGACGATCTCATCCAAGTGGCGGGAAGACGCTGGATGCAAGCCGCTTCCGACCGGTCTTTTTGGAAATCCATGGAGGAGGCCTATGTCCAGCAGTGGACTTTTTGTAGCTCAATGATGATGATGATGAACTACGAAAAGCTAGATCAGTGAGCTTCGGGTCACACCGCAGTCCGGTGTTTACCGCGCGTAAGTGAAGAAGGGCGACGTGTCGGTTCGGCTAGTTAGACGAAACTGAGACTGTATTACAAGCTTCATTTTACTGTTACGTTGTGCTTAGGAACTAGACATAATTTGTGTCAACTTATTAAGCTTAGTACTAAACAAGCACATAATATAAATAACTACCTACAATTAACATTATAAGACATTCAACAAACAGAAATTCTGTATGTTGAAATAAATTTCTGATTTCTGAACTATCGAAATACCCGGTAAATGAGACGACAATATTTCAATGTGGCAATATCGAATTCAAAACACAAGTGCGGCAACCCTGTTGCGCCAATGTCTGATTTCTGAACTCTCGAAATACTTGGTAAATGAGAAGACAATATTTAAATGTGACAGTGTCGAATTCACAACTCAAGCCCGTCAACCCTCGTCCGATCCAGCGAGCATAAACCCAGCGGACAACCAACATAATTGCCTACTGGTGTTCATTATACTGTTCTGTCCCGTTCCATATTAATTGCTATCGCAATCGTCAGAATTTTGACAGAATATTATGGTGCGCATATTTTGGATTCAGTTCGCCAAATGTTCCTTACGTAAGATATTTGGTGGAATCTGTAGGTGCGATTTCAGATATACCGAAGGTCTTATTCTGACAAAGAGCAACTTGCTGTGGATCCAAAATCGTGGTTTCGTTGTCAGTATAAAATTAAGTACATTTTGGCATGTAAACCCACAGTTTCGCTAGATGACATGTCAGAGTCACATACAACACACAATAGTATATCAATTTGGGAGCGTTTTCACAAATAATGGTGTAGTTTATAAAAATCGGCCAATTGCCTGTCGAGCCACCCACAGCATAGGGTTCCGCAGAAAGAGGGTTTTATTCTGCTTTAGAGCAACTAACAACTTCGCTTAAGTAATTGTCGATGGGTTTTGTACGAGGTTTTCCTTTTAGAGCCATCGCAAACAGGGCGACTTGTCGCCGCGTCAAGTCGCCGCGTCAGACGCCCCGTTGTCATTTGCTTCTGGCGTCTTGTCGTCACGACTCCGCGCCTCTGACGCCAAGTGTGCGGAGATTCGAACAAAATATATGAAAATTGACGGCCGTAGCCTGTCATCGCGTCTAGTCGCCGAGCTGTTGCCTGTCGCGTGTCGCTAGTGTGCGCCTAGGCTTATAAGTTGGTGGACTGTTACTCGTTACCATTCAGTCCATGGATGGGTGACCGTCTACGACTGACGCTAGTGGCATTTTTCCAAGCGGTTCCGTGCTTTGCAAGGCACGTTAAGCAGTTGGTGCCGGCTGCCGTTGATAGATGGCAGTCGTTAAGCCAAGTCAGATGCCAAGGCGGCTTAAAAACTTCTGACAGTAAGACCAGCCACTATTCTTACAAGTCTCTACCAATCCGGACCAGGCCTTCGTGGTAGAGTATGGCCTATATCTTCCTCAGGGAAGAGACCCGTGCCCCTCGGTGGAGACATAGATGTGTTGATGATGATGGTGATACATTAAATACGACCCTGGCTATTGAAAGCGCCCTTTCAGATTGCTTAGTCAGCTCAGTGCTGACCTGGAAAGTACCAATTAAAATCTTTCGGTCAAAATCAGCGAGATTCATGCGACTGTCGAGAGTGACGTTCATGTGCTCTCAGGTGACTGATGTAGCCAATTTTGGCAGAGAGTGGGCAAACACATTCTCTGCACGTTAGCACACCCGTCTGATATAATTATATTGAATGAGCTAGTGGTCGGGCCTCGAGCTCCCTTAACTATGATATTATGACAGAGGACTATTTCATTTTTCCTTTTCGTGCTTTTGTCCAACTCGGTAGGTATAGGCGTCAGCACTATCTCTAGTAAGGCATTTCGGCAGCACTGGCCGTTCCAGTCCCCTCCCAAAGCTTTCTCAACGAGGATTTCTTCCTTCGGCGTACACGTCTCCAGTGACCTTGCCTGTCAATATGAGTAATGCCTGAATACTATGTCCTAACAAAGCAACTTTCCATAATAGGATTTTAAAGCTTTCGTTCACTGTCACTGGTCATAGGGCCGATTCCTGAATAGAGATTTGCACTAAGTAAGTACTTAAGTAACGTACTGTCACGCTCTTTTCTAAAGAAATTCGATGAGGCAGCAATAGAGCTAAGTAATTACTTAGCTAAATTCTCAATTCAGAAATCGGCGTATAGAGCCTTCTAATTGGTAACCTATTGAGTTTGGCTCGTTTTCAGCAAGCGTCAGTAGCACCACATCTCCAATGCTTCTATACAAACATGGAAAAACACTCGGACTGAGACCATTTGTATAAATCAAGTGCGGCAGCCATCATCGAGAATCAATCTCAAGATCACTTGACGCTCGTCCTGACTACTAAGATAGAGGTATAAATCTCTAGCCTGTGAATGTTAAACATGTTGAAATACCGCCCCCGGACCTCATTTTAGTTTAAGCTGTACAATTTTTGGTTGACCGATCAGCTCACTTCAATGCCGGAACTGATTAAAGAGGAAGAATATTTTTCCGCAATCTCAGTCAGGTACAATATTACAAGATGTTGTATTTAAAGTCTGTTCGCTATCATAGTGTCACTTTGATATTTACCGCCTCGACACATGGCGGCTTTTGACAAAAGAAATTAGGAAGCCGACGCGGCGCAAACACGCCAGAGAATTTGGCTCGCAGCTCGTCTTATTCTACTATTATGTAGATCACGCAATTAAATAATTAAATCAATCAGTATTTTAGAATAGATTTATAACGAAACGATCCTGCATCACTTAGGTAGTCCTAGTCTAAATTCCAGTGGAGATGAATATTCTGAGGACACTTCGAGTGATGAAAAGTAGTGTTTTATTTTGTGCTTCATTAGGTATATTGTGTACAGTCGACAGCACATCATGGTATACACCCATGCACTCTACTGTCGACTGTACCATGATTTTTTTTCTATTTAAAGTGTTTTGGCCGTCTAAGTTGTATTATTGAAATAAATGTTTTTTTACTAAAACCAAGATTGCCTTCGTGTGTACCGACACTATCTAAGCGAACGGACTTTACAGCGAGTAGTCTGGAGGAGGCAGTACTTAAAGTCTGCTTAATTTGTTTGAATTACGCACTTTACGAATTACGACTTTAAGTAATGCCTCCTCCAGACTACTCGCGAAGTTCCTCGACAAAGTACTCGGGAAAGTTGGCCGAAGTACGTCGCTATACACTTGAGGTTGGACGAAGTAAGACGAAGTGCCTCTCCACGCCATTCGTCTAACCTCGGTCAACTTCGCGAGCAGTGTGGAGGCCACATAAGAAAGTTGGTACAATCTTGCTCTTTTTACAGGCAATATTGAATTTTTACACAACAACTTAACTGCCTAAAACGGTAGATTCACATGTTGTATTAGTCCTTAATTCCTAACAGCACTACTAAACTCTTTCAACATGTCACAGAATGGAAATCAAAATAATCGCACACGTTTTTCAACTCAAATAATAGTTACGCGTCACGCAACGTGTCGCGACCCGGCCTTGGGAATAGGGTTGCCAGGTGAATGTGTTTTGCCGTATTTAGTCATGTTTGGCATTTTATGCCCATGTCAGGTAAATCGTCCTCCAGATCGTACGTCGCAACGTCGTAAAGGCATTAAAAACCTGGAGGAGAATAGCCCAAAACAATGCCATTGGTGCACACTTGAAAAGGCCCTGAGGTGTCCTGAGGTTAATATTCACATATGGAAGTTGACGACGATAATTACGTCGGGAAAACAGTACCTACAATCAAATTGATTCTACAATGTTAGATAAAGTTTTTCTTTATGTTTAAATTGGTGATGTAGAATATGCAATTGCTGATAGGTGACGTGCTGACCTCACCTATCGAGAGCTACATTGCGCCCATTTTCTTCGTCGAGGTGTGTCATCGGCATTCTTTCAGTGATTTTTAGTAGTTCGGCTTCTTTACCTGCCAAATGACATCAATTTTATGTGCTAGATGGTACGCTATTAAAAGGTCATTCAAGTCAGCATTTTTAGAATCTCTTTCATATCAATCATTCAATTTTCATTTCAATCTTGTGCTTAATGTATTATTTTAAATAAAGTCTAGCTTTTATGACATGTAGTTTTTTGTATATTTCGACCTGGCAACCACAATTAGGCCTAACATTCCACGGCATTTGGTGTCGAATAATCCCTTTTTGGTACGAGGTCACAGAACCAATTATGAACCTTATTAAAACACGCAGAAGGATAAAACTGTAAGCCACAAGGCCACTAAGCTAATTAAGACAATGTTGAAATATAGAACGTCGCTCAGAGATTTCTAAACTTATGAGCACAGCACT
The DNA here is from genome assembly GCA_947310845.1 of Yponomeuta plumbellus. Classification (NCBI taxonomy): domain Eukaryota; kingdom Metazoa; phylum Arthropoda; class Insecta; order Lepidoptera; family Yponomeutidae; genus Yponomeuta; species Yponomeuta plumbellus. The sequence goes on from OX371206.1 coordinate 7,279,066, forward strand.
TCGAAATATTGATCTGGAACTATCGGCGAGAAATTAAACTTCCTTGTAACTTCGCAGTCGAGGAATGGTCTAGACTGGCTGTATTCGCAGATTATTTTAAGACTAGCTTCTGCGAAAACGTTGTGCAGTCACGAGCAATAATATATATACACTGTCACATTTTATAAAAATCTTAACTTAAAACAATCTAGAAAGAAGTGTACGACAATTTGTCCTAAATGATGTAACCAATGGTTAGATAATTTGGGACAAATTTTCGTACACGTGTGCAGTACGAAACAAAATGTGTACGTCGTACAAAATGTGACATTGTATACATATATATATATATATATATATATTACTAGCTTTCGCCCGCGACTCCGTCCGCGTGGACTTTAGTTTAAAATTTTGCAACCTCGTTCACTCTCTGAAGGGTTAAATTTAGAAAGCAACCACAGCTCTGTTGAACTCGTCACTTGATCGTGCAGCAACGTTATTACAAGATCATGTCCCCGCGTGCGAACACGATTTCACATTTAATTACATTAAGCCTCATAACATAGTTAAAATTTTTAAATTATTGAATCTCAAAAAAACTGAGGACTTATGGGATATGTCAGTAAACATTGTTAGTTCAGTGATACATATTCTAGCATCGCCGTTATCAGAGATCTTCTATTATTATATATATAAAAGGAGAAGCTGACTGACTGACTTAGAATCAACGCAGGGCCCAAACTACTGAACCTAGGGGGTTGAAATTTAGCATGGGAGTTCCTTAGGGAGCCTAGGGGAGCACTAAGAAAGGATTTTTTGAAACTCACCCTCTAAAGGGGTAAACGGCGGTGTTAAAGTTTGTATGGAGGTATAAAAAAATGTTGTCAGATTTTCTTGAAACTTGAAATAAATACTCTTCAACACAATTGATTGAACACGTGTTTCACGGTTTTTCTAAATTTAACCCTTAACGGGAGTGAACGGGGTTGCAACATTTTGAACTAAAGTCCACGCGGACGGAGTCGCGGGCGAAAGCTAGTATTCAATAAATGCGTAGATGAAGGAGTATTTCCAGACCTCATGAAATACGGTAGGCTAGTACCTTTATTTAAAAGCGGTGATAAACAAATCCAACAAATTTTAGACCCGTATCTGTCTTACCAGTACTAAGTAAAATATTTGAGAGAATTATCTTGGATCAATTACTTTTGCATTTCAATAATTACAAACTCCTTCATAGTCAGCAGTTCGGTTTTACTAAAGGGCGGAATACAACAGACGCTGGAGTCATGTTACTTAAACATATTTTCAGTGAGTGGGAGGATCATAGGGATGCTGTAGGAATATTTTGTGATTTGTCAAAGGCTATCGATTGTGTAGACCACAAAACACTACTCTCAAAGTTAAAACATTACGGAATAAAAAATGCAGGATTAGATCTTTTAAAATCGTATTTAGAAGGAAGGGTTCAAAAAGCAGACATAAATCGTATTAAATCGTCGGGTTCACTTGTAAAAATGGGAGTCCCACAGGGATCTATCCTAGGGCCGTTCCTTTTCCTGGTCTATGTAAATGATTTACCGTTTATGGTACAAAAAATGTGCGAGATAGTGCTATTTGCTGATGACACGTCACTTATTTTTAAAATAAGGAGACAGGAAAATAATCTTGATGAAGCAAATAATGCTGTCTCGCACGTTCTAGATTGGTTTACTGCAAATAATCTATTGTTAAATTCAAAAAAGACAAAATGTATGAAGTTTACCCTACCTAACGTAAAATTAGTTGAAAATAACATTGCGATTGGAAATGAAAAACTAGAATTTGTTGAAGATACTGTATTTTTGGACATCACAATCGATGCCAAACTACAATGGGGTCCACATATTGTAAAATTAGCACATAGACTTAGCTCCGCAACATATGCTGTAAAAAGAATTCGAGAACTTACTGACGTTGCAACTGCTAGGCTTGTTTATTTTAGTTACTTCCATAGTATTATGTCCTATGGTATACTACTGTGGGGCCGGGCAGCAGACATTGAGACTATCTTCATCTTGCAGAAGAGAGCGATCCGATTTATTTACAAGCTAGGTAGTAGGGATTCGCTAAGAGACTTTTTCAAAGAAACTAACATCCTAACGATTGCAAGCCAATATATATATGAAAATATTATGTACGTTAGGAAAAATATTACAGACTTCGAAACACTTGGTAGCCATCATAACGTTAATACTAGGAATAAACATAAATTGTCATTTCCACGATTTAGACTTGCAAAAGTTAATACTTCCTTTATGGGGCACTGTATAAGGTTCTACAACAAGATACCCCAAGATATATTAGAGTTACCTCCAACGCGATTTAAGAATTGTATTAAGCACACTCTTTGCAAAAAAGCTTATTATAAAATCAACGATTATTTAGAAGACAAGGACGTATGGCATTAAATAGTAGTTTAATACCAAATTCAATCACAGGATACATGTGTCTAGTGTTCAACACATCCAAGATATTATTTTGTATGTTTTATTTGTATTAGCTTTAAGGTGATTTGAGAAAAGATGGTCAGAGTGGAGTTTTTTTTCGCTGCCTTTTTCCCCACTACAGACGGCCCCAAGGCAGCGGCTAATATTATACATAACTATATGTACATTGACATTCAACAAGCAGAATGTAAATTCTAAATTTTTGAATTTGAATTTGAATTTGAAAAACGGCGAAACACGTGTTCAATCAATTGTGTTGAAGAGTATTTATTTCAAGTTTCAAGAAAATCAGACAAAATTTTTTATACCTCCCATATAAATATTGGCAACCCTTTTCGCCCCTTTAGGGGTTGAATTTCAAAAAATCCGTTCTTATTCCTTGCTTACATTATATATAGACCCTCTGTGCAAAATTTTAGCTTCCTAGGTCAAACGGCTTGGGCTGGGCGTTGATGAGTGAGTCAGTCAGTCAGGACTTTGAATTTTATACATATATATATATATATATATATATATATGTATATATATATAGGATATGGCATTGGAGCGCGGCGGCGCTGCCGCCGCGTCAGTGACGCCACGACTGTGACGCAGCACCGCCGCGCTCGAATGCCGTGTCCTACATTTACATAGTACATTCATGTGACGCTCTGTCGCGGCGCTACTAAAGCAGACGCTGCCTCAAAAGTCTACATTTAGTGTACGACTAAACAATTTTAGACTGTACAGTCACGAGCAATCTATCTATCTATCTATTCTATATATATATATAGTGACGCCACGACTGTGACGCAGCACCACCGCGCTCGAATGCCGTGTCCTACATTTACATAGTACATTCATCTGACGCTATGTCGCGGCGCCACTAACGCAGCGTCACTGACGCAACAGACGCTTGCCTCGAAAGTCTACCTTAACACCAAAATTGTAAGTTGCCATCACAGAGGCTTACACTGTTAAGGTGAACCATTTTCGTAGGCACTACCCATTAATAACTTAATTCCAGAATCCCGTTTTTAAATTTTTGTCGGACGAGTCCGATCGACGGGGCTGGCGTCAGAGTCGAGCAAATCTGCGAATCAGAGCGAAATCTGTTAGGATTATTTCGACAAAAAATCAAGTATTTCCGTAATTAAGGGAATAATACATTGCTTTCTCGCTTGTGAAAACCTAAAAATTAAGACGATATATTTTTACGCATGAAGGAGACAAAAAATAAGGACACACTAATTTATTTACAGACCACTGCAAATTGAAAACGCTTTCAAATAAATTTGACAAAGTTCGGAATAAAGTTACGAAATAACTCCACTTGTACCACACCGTCAATGCATTGGATGCTATTTGCGAAACGTCATATTGTCACAACCCTGGGGTCTCGATTCGCGTATTGGGACGGTTCTACAGGGTGTAACAAAAAAGTGTTTTTTAGTCAGCCGACTTTGTGTACCGCTGCAGGGAAATGGCATTTCCGCGATGTTCCACTTCACCTTACCCATCCTCTCCCATTCATAAAAAAATAATTTAAAAAAATCCTCTTACAACTGGACCAAACAGATTAAAAAATCCATAACATAAACGCTGAGTCAGCCTTTTGTGACAATCTGGACACACCACAGACTACACCCATAGATTTGTTTTTTTCATATATTATGTTACTTGTCTGTTTACCGGGTCAGCTGAAACGTTTAGGCTTATTATGATGAATAAAACTAAAAGTCAACTTTAAAATAAACATTTATTTGGGACAACAGGTCCCAAAAATAAAATAAAATAAATTTAGGGTCGTGGGGTCAAAAGGCCGTCTAGTTTGTACCGCCGTGTGTTCCGGTACTCCCCTGTTCGGCGGACGACAGTAGCGGCGGGGCCTAACAAGGCGGTGGTCACAGGGGCAGATCGGCGCGGAGCGGGCGGTGACGTCACACTACGGCTCTGCGCTTGGATGGTGGAGGTGCTGTGATTTTTCTCGGCGTATTTGAAAACGCAGCGGAAACGCTGCAGAAACGCAACCTAGTACGTAGGTATAACGTCGCAGGTATAACGTCGCAGGTATAACGTCGCAGGTATAACGTCGCAGGTATAACGTCGCAGGTATAACGTCGCAGGTATAACGTCGCAGGTATAACGTCGCACCCTGAAACGTGACAACGCACAGTGTCACAAAATGTTACATTCGCCACGCTCTGCTAGTGAACACGGATCAGCCTGTATATGCAAACAAGGGAGAAAGCCGGTGCAGTACCTACTTAGCGTGTTTGTGTTCAAAAGCAGAGCGGAGTTACAAAAGCATGATTAAAAAAGCCTAATATGTAGGAAATTACTATTAATACAGAATTACTATTGATTTTAAATGAAAGTGGGTATGTAGGTACATACTGTACCGTAAGTTAACAAAGAACAAAAGAATGACAGTTGACGTAGCATGATATGCAAATTTGAAATGGCGGTTTAACGACTAAGTACCTAATAGAAATTTGATGATGCGCTAAATACAGGTTAGCGAAAAGCTTAAGCTAAGCTAGCGAGTACCTAATGAAAATGTAATAAAATATAATGTTCAACACTCACCAATATATTGGGTGCGATATAGTTACGTAATTATAACGGTGACTCCGGAATACGTCCTGGGCACGATATTAAATTATATTTTGTCCGCAACGATTATGAATTAAAATATGACGATTTTGTATCAGCGCGCATGATGGCACGATACATTTCGTGAGCGCGACTGATACGGGTCCAGCGTGTATGGTGGCGGACGGCGGACTGAGGCGCGCCGGCCGCACTGGAAACTTCGACTCCTACGTCACACTCCCAGTGCTGGGTCAAGTTATCGTAGCCGGTTTCTGTGCGGACAGTCGCGAATACGAGTGTGAACGCTAATCGATTATTACGGTCGATTCGATTTTACTTTTTAATACTATTTTATTAAGATAAAATAGATTACGGTGAATTATTAAAATTAATTCTTGTAAATAAATAATTTGATTTGTAAATAGTATAATAATAAGATAATTAGGTGTATAAGTTAAAATGCAATTATTTAATGTACATATTTATATAATTAAAATTAATAATTTAGATTTAAATTCATGCAATTTGTTAAATAAGTAAAATTTCATTAAAAATAAGTTAATTAATTAAAATGTTAACGTGCAACGTTACACAGCTAGTTTTATTTAAGTTTTATATAGATCATTGGGCTGTTGGTCTACCGACAACCGATGGTCGGACGAGGTGCCCAGGTTAGCAGGGGCCCGTGGATGCGAAAGACGAGAAATCGCGAGGTATTTCGTGTAACCCAACACTCTATTCAACAATACAAAATAGTGTTTCTTCATATTATAGTTGCATCTTACATGGTCTCTAACGTCTTTATTTATTAAAACACGATTCCTCTAAAACCAATCTAAAACCTTGTTTATTTAACCTGTAGACTACACATCTTTAATATCCGCCACATACTATTTTAATCGGCATTTTGGAAGTGTTTTGAGGAACTGATTTTTAATTAATAAATACGACTGCTAGTACCTATACTGGGCATACTCTATAGGCATCTTGTCTTTCTTTACAGGTTTAGTACAGTTGACAGCACATCATCCTATATACCCATGCACTCTACTCCGTTGCATTACGGGCGACTTTGCAACTAAAATGTGAAGGTTGACGTGCTGTCGACTGTAAATAATATCGCTGAACAACTGAACACCATTTTAACAGTGTTTTCGTTGAAATACATTTTTCTGTGATCTGTGAACTTTTTTGTACTATTTTTTATTTTTTATTGATAACTAATACTTTATTGCGATTTTTTTTACATGATTGGAGTTGAATAAATATTTGTTTTTCATTTTAAATGTTCTGCGTGCACATAAAATTATATATACTTACTATACTGTACCCAGTGTACTGAAGTCCTATGCTAAATAAACGTATCAAACGTTTACAAAATCAGTTACATAGATTTTAAATCTATCTAATCTCTTTAAAAATCTCGGCAAAACGTGGGTCTAGTTCTAGAGACTGGTGCCTCTGCCTACCCCTTCGGGGATAACGGGCGTGAGTTTATTATTTATTTTATTTATTTAATCTCTTTAAACGAGCAATTCTTGTATAAATATTTATATATAATCAGAATCTCGGAAACAGCTCCAACGATTTTCACGAAATTTTTTGATCTTTAATTGGCGTTTAATTGATCTAACTAGGTTACATTTTTAGAAAACGTTGTTTTACCCGTGTTTCAAGCTAATTGAAATTTGCTATGATAACATACAGAGTTAAATTTCGCGTCTATCTGCAAGGTTGGGATAGTTCAGACGGGAAAACGGGCGACCCGTTTCGGGCCGATTTCAAGAGACCCGGTTCGAGTCATGATGTTTTTTTTCCAAGTTCTTTTTTTGTTGAAAAAGGATTATTTTAATTTTATATTACATATTTTATATTACAAAAAAAGTACCGAGCAAGGCTCGGTCACCCAGTTACTAACTTTTTAATTATAAAAGGATGTAACACACTAAGTAGACGTACGCTATAACTAGCATAATTTTTTTAATAAAAATAAATGCTTATTTATTTATTTTTTTATTTTTATATCTTAGGGGTATCAACAGCGAACTTAATTAATGAAATACTGATTCTTAAATACAACAAATAGGGCCAATAACAGATACTCACATTTATACTTTAAATAAAAGCGAAAAGGCGTTTGTGGAATGCCTAAAATAGCATGGAAAAATCCGAGAACGTAACTCCGCAATATTGCAATGTTTGCTTTTCATCTTGTGCTGTCTGTTTTCCTTGAAATTGAATATGATATAAAGTCGGATGCAGAAAGCAGAAATTGAAATAGACCATGCACCTTGCACATTATAAGTACGCAAGAAGTAAACTTAAAGCTTAAACATAAAAACGTTGCATGGTAACTTAGACAAATTAATGAATTAATATGTTAATACTATGTTTAATAAACTAATAATACCTGGTCTTTGCCTACTCCTTATGGGTACAAACAAACAAACAAAACAATATTACATACAGTCACGTACATTGCTTCTGGCCCCACACTAGGATCCCTATGTTATGGAACCAGAAACAGCGACATCACAAACATGTAAACATCCAAGGAATTTACACAGGCGTAAGCGTAGGTTATGTTGAAGAAACTATTTCATACTTTTACTTGTCTGTATTGTTACTGTTATTTTGTTTCTGTATTGTTTGTATCGCTCGTAGCCTGGGCTGCCTTAGTGATCTTAAACGATCACTAAGGTTAAGCAACATACGGTGCGTTCAGTCCATGGATGGGTCACTGTCTATGACTAACGCTAGTGGCATTTTTACGAGCGGTTCCGTGCTTCGCAAGGCACGTAAAGCAGTTGGTGCCGGCTGCCGTCGATAGATGGCATTCGTTAAGCCAAGTCAGAGGCCTTAGGGCGGCTTGAAAACTTCTGACACTAAAACCAGCCACGAGTCTTATAAGCACCCACCAATCCGGACTTGGCCCCCGTGGTGGAGTAAACGTCGTTCAGCCCTACAAAATCAGTGTGCTGTTTTAAAAAAAAGAGTTGATAATTATATAAAAAAAGCAAAAACAATAAAGTGTAGAGGCTTACCTCTTACATCTTAATTAGCTCTAGAATGCTAGCATATAAACAATACATAAACTCACGCCTGTGTCTTAGAGGGGCAGGCAGAGATCGGGGCCTACTACATGCAACACCAACAATAATAATAGAATAGCTACAGAAGTAAAACTAAAACGAAAAAATTCAGCTGAGTACCGCGGACAATCCCACCGACTAAAACTATAAGATTACTAGCGACCCGCCCCAGCTTCGCACGGTTGGCAAAAACGTTTCCGTGGAAATAGCTATGTTAGTTCCTTGGAAAATTCTCGGGGTAGTAATTTTTTTACACTTGAGTTACATTATTCGAGGTTTCGTGCGGAACCCTAAACATTTTGAAAATCCAATATACCCTATGTTACTCACGAATAATGTAGCTTTCTAATTGTGAAAGAATTGTTAAAATCGGCCCAGTAGTTTCTGAGCCTGTTAATTACAAACATACACACAAAAATACAAATCTTTCCTCTTTATAATATTATAGTATAGATGGAGACTGCTCCTAGGGATTTGCCTTGAAATAGGAGTCATCTATGCAGCTATACCGCCAAACTGTCACCTTTCGGAAGTCAACAGGTGCGCGGGCGAGCCCTGTAATCGCCAACTACTTGGCCGCAAATTGGCCCCAACAATGCTTAAACAGATTATTCGACACTGACAGTGACCAATGGGGGGCCAACTATGAAGCCTGAGTAGCTATGTTGGCGTATCTAATTCTGACATTCAGAGACGAAAATTAAGCAAAGACTGGTCTCAGAAATGTCAAAATCACGTACTTAAAAACATTTCGTTTTCAGAATCGAATCTTAGCAAGTTTATGAAGAAATGGTGTTTAGCTAAGTGTAAGTAGTCAATATCGGTGACTTTACGTGAACTTAAGCCCATTACACAATGAAAAAAAAAAGGTATAAGAATTAGGATTAAGAAATAAGGGACAAGGAATAAGGAATAGCGGAATCCAGCAATGGCAGCACCGTTGAGCAAGACACAATGCAAGAATAAGGAAACCAATTGATTTCTGTGCTATTGAGGAATGATGTGACGAAAAAGGATAGTTATCCACTGCCACGAATAGACGATACCCTAGACTCTTTGAGTGGCATGAAATGGTTCTCGACGTTAGATCTGAAATCCGGATACTGGCAAGTGGAAATTGATCCGAGGGATAAAGAGAAGACTGCTTTTTCAACTGGTAAAGGTCTATGGCAATTTAACGTGATGCCTTTTGGATTGTGCAACGCGCCAGCTACATTCGAACGACTTATGGAGTGCGTACTGGCAGGATTTGTTGGGGAAGCCTGCCTTGTCTACTTGGATGACGTCATAATCGTGGGAACAGATTTTGAGGACCACTTACAAAATCTAGAGCAAGTTTTTAAGAAGATAATGGGAGCAAACTTAAAGTTAAATCCGAAGAAATGCAGTTTATTTAAGAACAAGGTTAGCTATCTCGGTCATGTGATAACCAGCGAAGGCATACAGTCTCATTCCTTATTCCTGGCTCCTTATTTCTTATTCCTTGTTCTTATACCTTATTTTTTTCATTGTCTAATGGGCTTTAGAACTGTCACTTCTAAGCCTTTTGTTCACAGACTACTCCAAACGTCATTTCACTGATGTTCTACAAGCATTATCTGTGGGATTTTTTTATTCACTCTGACATATATAAAATTGTATGATGTTGTCCTGCTCTCGTGTAGCAATGTCAAATTTAAAAAACCGGTATGGACTACATCACTAAAAAATGATAGACAATATAGATGACTTTCTTAAGTACTGTGAATACGAAAATTACGGCGCTTTACTAAGTACGACTTTAGTTTACTTTGCTAAGCTTGAACTTAATCTAAGCGTGAACTGAAGATTCGTCTCTGAATGTCAGCCTAAGACTGGACTAAAACTTTCGTAAGCATTACACATAGACTAGGCAACCGCACGCTTGCCCACAGTCAAAGACGAGCAACCGACGACGCGAGCTCCGTCTCTGCTCATCATGGCTCTGCGGATGAGAGCGAAACCAGGCCGGACTCTCCCGACAAAAAGTCAAGTAAAATGAATAATATCTATCCAATCAGCGAGTCCCTTTCGCTGATTGGCAAATCCTTTCACCACGATGGCAAACTCAAGTCCAGCCTTAAAGCCGGAGCTTTGTGTAGTCTCTATTAATATATCGACACGCTAAGAAGAATATCTAGACTGACATGTACCTACATTATCTATCTGTTTATCTAGGAGTATGCTCCATCCAGGGAATGAGTCAAGATATTCAGTAAATAGCCTTGGCCCTATTGTAGAAACAAGGACTGTAGACGCCTGTATTATAGCAGAGTATGGATGTGATAGTAAAATGCTAGATGTTGCTCGGTTGATATATTTTCCGCAAGTGTCACACATCACAATAAACAAGGGTATCCTAGCGATATTCAAATCGGTGTCAGCCATGTACTGGGATAGGATTATAACCGGCCAATACATGTGCAATACCACCTCCAATAGGCCCTAAATGACTTTGCTATGACGTCAGCGAAAAAGTCTCGATAAACACTCGACGAAGAGACACATGGGTGCTTAGTGCGAGTTTTTTCATTCACTTTCGATAGCGAGAGCGTTTGCAATTTGTATAGGAGTGACAAAGCGCGCCACCTAGTTGTCTCTTTGTCACTCCTATACAAATTGCAAACGCTCTCGCTATCGAAAGTGAATGAAAAAACTCCCACTAAGCACTCGGAACTTTGACTACGTAGGTGGCGGTTTCGACACGAGAGAAGAATAATCTGCCCTACAGTAGAACGAATATGGGCTGCATTATTAATATACAGGAGCCAGCCTCCTTTGGGAATAGAACCGACACGCCATCTGAGTTGTTTTACAAGCCCTTACATTTACGAGGCAATACCTTACGCCAACGTTAAAGAAAATGTAGTTACAAAAGAAAATAAAGGGAATAATTTCTTATGACCTTCAGTTTTTCTTTATTATTATCTTTATCCCTTTTGCGTTTGCGGTGATTTTTCGTGTTATTTTTTTTCTACCTAAAGACTTGCTGGTATTTTATCAAATTAGTTACAGGACTGATAGAAAATAAAGAGGGCTTTTCACCTTTTATAAACTATTTAATTGTACGTAATTAGAGGATTACAAATTATACGATGTTAGCTAGATTGACAGCAGAGGGCAGAGAGGTACATCGAGATGCAATGAAATAATAAGTTGGCACTTTGCTAAGAAGCTTTACGCAGGCGCGTATTTTTGTGTTCCCTCGTAACAGCCTCTCCTGAACACAAACCCATTGAGGCTGCAAACTTCTCGTGTATTGTTCCATGTAGCCCCTTTGTTAGTACATCAGCGATCATCTCTTGCGTTGATAGATACTGCAGGCATATTTCGTTTGAAGATATCCGCTCTCGGAGGAAATGGTAACGGACGTCAATATGTTTGCTGCGTGGATGGTACATATCGTTACCTGCAAGACTAATAGCACTTTGATTATCGCAAAACAAAACAATAGGCGCACCTGAGAGATTTGGCCAGAAGTCTTCTTGTAATTGTTGAAGCCAAATAGACTCTTGTGTGGCTGAAGCTAGAGCCATATATTCGCTTTCTAAGCTACTGAGAGCCACTGTTTGTTGCTTCCTAGAATTCCAACTTAGGGCAGCTCCTTGAAAAAGGAAAACGTAGCCAGTACATGAACGTCTGTCATCAGAGTCGCTCGCCCAGTCGGCATCACTGTAACCAACAATATTAGTATGTATGTTACATTTGTATGTGAGCTTTGTATGTAATGTTCCTTTTAAATATCTGAACACTCTTCACAGCCAACCAATGTTGAGCAGTAGGCTGATTATTAAATCTGCTAAGTGTATTCACGACATAAGTTATATCAGGTCGCGTGCCTTGCGACAAGTACAATAAACATCCGATCGCTTTCTGATATGGCACTTCCTTTAGAATATCTTCTTCGTTGCCTGCTCGTTTCAATTGTACATTTGCATCACATGGCGTAGATACAGGCTTAGAATCACTCATTCCAAAACGACAAAGTATTTTCTGAATATAAACGGATTGATCAAGCGATACATCACCATTTTCTTCTTGTGTGATTCTATATCCGATACACTGCTTTGCTACGCCCAAGTCTTTCATAAAGAACTTTTCTTTCCATTTATTTTTTATCAACAGCGCCGTGTTGTGATTGTTGAAAAAATAAAGCAAGTCATCAACATATACAGCGATGAAGCATATGTCTTCTTCATTTTTAATATGAAAATATATGCAGGGATCCATCTTTGACCTTTTCATACCTATTTCAAGTAGGACGGCATTTAATTTTATATTCCACTGTCTCGAGGCTTGCTTAAGTCCATAGATGGATTTATTTAATTTACATACCTTATCACCATTTTCAAAGTATGGTGGTTGAGACATATACATTTCTTTGTCAATATCATCCTGTAAAAAGGCAGTAACTGCATCTTACTGATGAATATTAAGCTTATATTTTGCTGCAAGTCCAACTAAATATCTTATTGAAGAATTTCGGACAACCGGAGCATATATTTGATTATAGTCTATATCTTTTGTTTGTTTATAGCCTTTAATTACTAATCTTGCTTTGTAACGCGTTACATTGCCGCTTTCGTCAGTTTTTGTTTTGTATACCCATTTGCAAGGTATTACCTTTTTATTCGCAGGTAAGTCGACTAAAGTCCATGTGTTATTTTTCAATAAAGACTGGTGTTCTTCAATCATGGCTTTTATCCACTTCTCGGATATATTACTATGGAGAGCCTCATTTAAGTCTTCCGGGTCACTGTCTAATATGCTCATAGTGAACTCACCATTCATACATAAAAATGTAGAAGGATTTTCTGTGCTTGAACCGCCTCGGTTTCGCGGCCTCAAATTAATTCGCTTGAGTGGCGGGCAAACAAGAGTTTCTTCCGGTTTGTAGGTTTCATCAAGCACATCTTCAAATGTTTCTGAATCCGAGGTAGGATTAGCATCTGTCATAGTAAGATTTTGAGAACTTGAACTATTCAATTCTTCTTCCTGCTCATCATCAATATTTGTATCTTGACAGGTATTATTTTCTTCAATAATTGGTAAGTATGCTATATTTTTATTTATACATTTATTTTCTTCAAGCATTGGTAAGTATGCTATTTTTTTATTTATACATTTTTCAGATGTTAGCTTATGACTTGTATTTTGCTTGTCATTTTCTGTATTTTTTATATTTTTACTGACATTAATTGTATTTTCTTCTTTTTCAGGTGCTGACGGGACCTTGTTATGCTTCACGGTGGATTCTAGAAATACAACGTCTCTGCTCATAATGGCCTGTTTGCTCTGTGGGTCTATAAAACGTAGCCCTTGGTACAGTCGAACGACGATATCCGACGAAGATTAACTCACGTGACTTAACATCCAGTTTTCTTCGACATTTTTTTGGTATGTGAACCATAGCCTTGCACCCGAATACCCTCATATGGCTCAGGTCTGGCTTTTCACCGGTCCAAACTTCCTCCGGAGTGCTGTCTTTGATAGCATGTGTCGGCGAACGGTTAATGATGTGTGCAGCGGTTGCTACAGCCTCTGCCCAGTAGCAATTCTGTAAATTAGCGTTGAGCATCATACATTTTGCACGTTCTATCAATGTTCGGTTCATTCTCTCACTGAGACCATTCTGCTCCGGGGTGTAAGCATTGCTAGTCTGATGTAATATGCCATATTTCTTTAAACTATTCTTAAAGACGTTATTTATGTACTCTTTTCCATTGTCGCTCCTTAATATTTTTATTTTTTTATTTAATTCATTTTCCACTCTGTTTTTAAACTCAATAAACTTATCATGTACCTCTCGCTTTACTTTTTATAAAATATACATGTACTTTTCGTGAAAAATCATCAATAAAAGTGACCATATACCTGCAACCACCGATAGAAACTGACTGCATCGGCCCACAGACATCCGAGTGGATCAGCTCTAGCAAATCAGTTGCTCTGGAGCCATTACGTGGGAATGGTTGTCTGGTCTGCTTGCCCTCTATGCACGTTATACATACACAACTTTCTTTATTCGGTGCCGGTATTTTATGCATATCAGTAAAGTTCAGATGGCCCATTCGAAGGTGCCATAGATAGGTATCATCTTTGGTTGTAGCTTACATCGCATTTACTGTGTCATTATAAACATGCAGCCTATATGTTTCATTCGTAAGATTAGCTTTTGCAACTTGTTCTCCATTGGGGTTATAAATTTTGCAGCCTGACTTATCAAATTCTACTTTGCAGTTACTTTTTATTATTTTGGCAACAGATAATAAGTTGGTTGAAAGATCTGGTACATAAAGGACATCTCTCACCTGTATTGTATTGAATCCATTTTCAGCCGGTATTCTAATGTTTACATTACCACAGCATTCCACATGGAGTGATTTGTTGTCGGCAATCCTTATGGTTTTTACAGGTGGAGCTTCTTCACTGTCGAGCCATTCCCGGTGCATGGTCATGTGCATAGAAGCGCCCGAGTCGATGTACCAATTCATGTGATCTTGCAACTGCATTGCTGAAAAAGCTGCTACAAAACCATTGTTAGTCTTTTCATTTTCAGCTTTATTTTTCTTGTACCAACATTGTTTGCCTAGGTGACCATATTTGTTGCAGTTGTAACAACGAGGACCCTTTGATTTTTGATTATTTTTGTTAAAATTGTTTGTCTTATATTTCGAATAAAATGCTGTTGCATCCGTGCTGGATGTGCTTTTAATTTCTTGTAATAATTTTGTTTTAATTAAATCCGCACTTATTTTAACCCCTGAACTTTCTATACCCATAATCATAGGTTTGTATATGTCTGGTAGGCCGGCCAACATCAATGTACCGAGCCATTCATCATCAATTGCAAAGCTAATACTTCTTAACTTATGTGCTGCTGACATGATTTTATTTACGTAATCTTCTATACTGTTACTTGACTCTAAGGTGGTATTAATTAAATCTTTAAGCAGACCAACCTTGCGTAATAATCCTGAGTCTTGAAATACCCGTGAAAGATTGTTCCATACCTCTTGAGCCGATTGTGCTTCTTGTATATGGACATACAATATCGGATCCACCAACAATATGAGCTTGGACTTCGCTTTTGCATCCTTTTTTTTATCAACAGTTGTGTCTTGGGGAGGTTCGATACATTCCCAAAGATCTTTAAGTTGCAATAACGCTTCAACGGCAAAACTCCATGAACTCCAATTTTCTCTTCCACTTAACTTTTCAATGGATAACAGTCCGCCTTGTGAAGACATGGTATTTGTATGCGTTTATGCTGAAATGCTGAAAAAATGATAATTGCGAAGATCGCGCGACGCGTGGTTTTTGATTTTGAGGTTAAGTTGATTTTCACTATCAACTGACAACCTTAATAAGTCGTATTTTTACATGCGCACTTTTACGCGAGGTGCCCATAACCTGATAGAAAATAAAGAGGGCTTTTCACCTTTTATAAACTATTTAATTGTACGTAATTAGAGGATTACAAATTATACGATGTTAGCTAGATTGACAGCAGAGGGCAGAGAGGTACATCGAGATGCAATGAAATAATAAGTTGGCACTTTGCTAAGAAGCTTTAAGCAGGCGCGTATTTTTGTGTTCCCTCGTAACAAGGACTTTAGAGTGGAAAGCTACTCGTAGCATTTTTGCGGGGCTGAAGCCTTTTTTACGCTTTTCTGTTTCTGTAAAACACCCGATGCCGGCGTGCGTGCATGCAACGACTAATGGATGTCGATGAAGCGAATTTGATATCAGGATCATGGTAATGCCAGTCCCTGGTCTCTGCCTACCCCTCTGGGATACAGCCGTGAGCCGTTTGTATGTGTTGCATAAATAGTTTATTCCATTAGTAGCGCTAGAAAAAAACTATTCACATATTAAATTGTCAGGCCACCCGCAGACCTACAAAATACTCATTATTTCAGCTCCTTGAATATAATGTAAGTGATATAATTAGGCCATATAAAATCGGTCTTCACGTAATGTAATCTGGGTCTAAATGTACCTATGGTAAATATTATTATCTAAGCCTCGAGTAGCCTCTCCGATTATTCTGACCGTGTCCTGACGTTGGGCAGTCACTTGGACACGGGTACCACTGTGCAATGGGATTACAGCTAAGCCCCAGTGTTACGCCTGTGAGATATGGGCCGCTACTAGTGATGTCCCGGCGAGGCGGCAATTTTGCCACTGTTACTGCCAGCAGTGTTGGATTGCATAATTGTCAAGCAAAAAGTAATTATTAAAAAAGGTCGTTTCATTTTTCAGTCTCTTTGCAAATATTGTACAACATTATTGTACTATAAATACTTATTTTTGTCTTTGTTATTTGTATATTAAAATGTCTTGTTTCACTTTATCCTTTCGATTAAGTTGTACAGCTAATAATTTTCCCAAAATGGCTATTTTAAGGGATATGTCTTGAATTTACTTACTACTTTTACTAAATATTTTATGTCTTTTTTTTTTGGTAAACGAACCAGATTCCCCTAAGACTCTTTTGAGTAAAGCACAAATAGTTTCAACGCGTTGATTACGTGGCGTGTCTTCGCCTCGGACTTGTATTGCCAATATTGCCGCCAATGCGTTTCGTTTAAACTTCCACTTCGGGCAATATTGCCGTGTTGGAACATCACTAGCCGCTACTTCACGGGCGATTGCGCTATGGACAGAGTTATGTATTCCACCGCCTATTCTGACTTAAATGGCCGTATCCAAAACGGTTAACAATGTTAGGTGTGTCATCAAAAAATATCAAATGTTTCGTGCGATTCCTAGAGAAAGTTTTTTTACGGGACAGCTGTTACATTTTTCACGTTTCAGAGTTGGCTCTATGATAAAAGTTGTTTTTTATACGTCACCGAAAATTCTACAAGTTTCCATGAACTAACCAAAGCGAACGTTACGTGCTAGGAATTTTGTGACAAATAGTCAAAGAGTGAGAAAATATAAATAAATCCCAAGGAATACATCGTGCATAATTGCAAATGCGCGACTGCTGTCAATATTTTGATACTTCTTCATAGCTAAATATTAATCCGGTGTCTCCCTCGGCCACGGGTATTTGGGAATTTGGTAAATATTAACCATCACATGTCACATACTCTGCAAGGGATTTTTAATCGTAACCAATACAATACGAATTACCAAGTGAAGCACCGGGATGAAAACTGCGTCTATTTTTACAAAAAAATAAGATAGCACAATATTTTGAACTCCCGCTAAAACAATGTCACAACGAGATAACCTCAAAGATAGTGATTTTGGATTATATACCACCCTCAATTTTGAAAGAAAATTATTTTTCGAAGGCTCCCGCTTTCTCGCAAAGACATAAACAACAATTTTTCATTCATAGAATTTTTTTTAACGCGATTTTATTTACTCCGAAAACGCCGGAATAATGAGTCTACTCTGTCAAACTCTCTAATTCGTCTCAAAAGAGACACTGCATCACGTTAAAGCATTACAGCTATTACTTTGAAACATTAAAAAAATGCTCTCACGTAACGAAAGAGTTCCGAAATAACACGTTGTTCTTGCAAGTGTGCGATATATACTATAGAACCCAGATTGCGTGCATGCAACGACTAATTAATTTCATAATCTATGAACGTGTAATGAAATACAAATAAATGGATCTTGTCTTGTCTTGTCTTGAAAGCGAAAGGGATTTGTCAGGATCGTGACAGGTGGCAGACCCTGGTCTCTGCATACTCTTCTGGGATACAGGCGTGAGCATATTGTATGTATGTTATATACACAATTGCACAAATGCTCATCTTTAGTGACATACACGTTTACATGTTCGTGATTTCGCTGTTTCTGGTTCCCACAACACAGGGTATCCTATTTTGGGGCCAGAAGCAATGTATGAGCATATCAGGCATTTGCATACCCTCGTAAGGCCCAATATAGGGTAAAGTTGCCATCATTGAACCGACGTTTTGATTGGACCACCGAAGTTTCTCGAAAACGACAGTACCTAGACGCGAACGAAAAAGAAAAAACAGTGGCCCGTGAGGCCACTTGCTCACTGGGTAACCGCCAGTGCTCGAGCGGCCGCCGTTTAGAGTGTACGTGTAACTCTGTGTTTTGGCGTACTCAAAAATTATGTTGTCGTGATACAAAATTGCTAGTAAGTAGTTTATTTTTTTATTTATCGCTATGTTTTTTGGTAATGGCTAATACTTTATTCAATAAAGGTTGTTTTAAACATTAATTTGCATATCTAAACGTAACATTAAACTTGTAAGATGTTTTGGATTGACTTCGTAGGTATTTGCTATCATTGGACTACTTCTGATCTCTTCCATTGGACCGGTCCAATGATAGGGTCTAAAAATATGGAAACTTGTAATTGTTTTTTTTTTTAACAGGAAGGATAACAACGAAGATATTGATCCCAATCGAGACAAGAGAGGCACATACTACGAAAAGAATGAAACTAGTATGTAACTAACTGTAGATGCTGTGAGATCCAAAAATATTGGTCTTAATGCTGCTGCGAGGTCCTACGGGGTTCCGAAGGCGACTTTACATCGTAGGATATTAGATAGTAACCGAAAAGCCAGAGGTACCTACTGTACAGATAAAAGGTTCAGAAGGGGACCTTACACCAGAAATTGAAGCTGAAATGGAGTCAATTAAAAGAACTGGAGTCAATTTTTTCATTTTGTTGATTTTTGTAGTACGGTAATAGTTTTAATTAAATATGATTATAACATTATTATTTTTTCTTTCCAATTTTCTTTAAATTGTCGACCTCCCTACATTGGACCATTAGTGCTATTGAACCATGTTCCAATGATGGAGACACTGGTGTTCCAATCAAGGTGCAAGTGGTCCATTCAAAGAAACATTATAATTGTTAAAAAAAATGAACATATTTATGTTAGTATTTAAACAGTCATATCCAACGTTTGAGGGTGAATAGTCAATACATATATCTACTTCAGTACAAATTTGTAGAGTTTTTCAACAAAAGATTTTATGAGAAATCGAGCTTTGAAAAAAAGTGGTCCAATACTGGCAACCTTACCCTACTAAAAGAAGTATGAAATCAATTGTTATTTTCAAGGTCGGGCCTCACGAGGATAAGTAAATGTTTATGTTTAATTTGCAATATCATCATCATCATCATAGACACCTACCGAGGGGCACGGGTCTCTTCCCTGAGGTACCTATAGGCCATACTCCACCTCGGGGGCTTAGTCCGGATTGGTGGAAGCCTCCGGCTTCTCCTTACTCCGGCTTATAAGACTAGTAGCTGGTCATAATATCAGAAGTTTTCAATCCGCTCTAACGCCTCTGACTTGGCTTAACGACTGCCATCTCTCGACGGCAGCCGGCGCCAACTGCTTCACGTGCCTTGCGAAGCACGAAACGAAAAATGCCACTAGCGATAGTCATAGAACGGTCACCCATCCATGCACTGCACGAGCCCTATGTTGCTTAACCGTCGGGATTGTTTAAGATCACTCAGGCGGCTGGGGAAACGAGCGATTCAGGACTCTGAATTATAATTTATCAAAATCAGTCAAACTGTTTGTGCTTTACAGGCAAGTAAAGTAACATTATATGCCGGAGAAATACCCATGCTTTGGGTTGAAAGTTCAACCGTGGCACGCAAAAACTATTCCTCCACCTGACAGTGACTGACCCTTAAGAGATCGCATGATGAATCCAATCGTATTCACGCTTAACAACTGCATGCATGTGGGTAATAAATCTATGGTAGTCACTCAGGCGAGGCTGATTTTTCACCTCGTAAAATGTTGACTTAATACGCCACGATCTGAGCGGCGACTTAGACAACGAGACATTATGAACATTAAAAGGAGACTTGGCTTAAAGTTAATAATAATAACTTTCCAACAAGACAATCTATAGCCCTGGCCCTAAACTAGGGTACCCTGTATGAAAATGAAAATGAAAAATGTATGATGGTAACCAGGCAAGTATATCACAAAACGTGTAAATATACCACACGTGTATGTTACTTATCTGTTTATTTTGTTTCATCGTCAACCCATTATGTCCCCACCGAGGGGTACAGATCTCTTCCCTGAGGAAGGTATAGGCCATACTCCACCACGGGGGCAAAGTCCGGGGCCAAGTCCGGTGCCGGTACGACGGCAGTCGGCACCAACTACTTAACGTGCCTTGCGAAGCACGGAACCGCTCGGAAATTGCCACTAGTCATAGTGTTAGTCATAGAACGGTCACCCATCCATGCACTAACCGCGCCCTATGTTGCTTAACCTTCGTGATCGCTTAAGATCACTCAGGCAGCCGGGACTACGAGCGATTCATTATTTTGTTTCACATATCACAATATTATTATTATTATGTATTGTTTCTATAATAAATACTTTTCTTTCTTTTCTTTCAAACTGAGGCCGTTTGTACAAATGTAAAGTGTAAATGTAAGCGGGAATTAAACCTCACCCAATGGGAATCAAACCCACGACCTCTGTTTTGGTAGATCAGCGCCATAATGGTAAGACTAACGAAGCAGTCAAGTCTGTACATAGAATTTTAATAACGACCGTATCAGAGTGCTTCTACTGAGTTTTTTCATTCACTTTCGATAGCAAGAGCGCTTGCAATTTGTATAGGAGTGACAAAGCCCGCCACCTAGTTGTCTCTTTGTCACTCCTATACAAATTGCAAACGCTCTCGCTATCGAAAGTGAAATGAAAAAACTCAGTATAAGCACTCCGTACTGTGTGTGACCTTTTTTTTTTGTTAACTTGGTGAATTGCTTTGTGCACCATAACCGCCACCCTTGGGGGAGGGCGACGGCCGTGTGTCGGACTCTCCTCTCCTAATAATAGGAGAGGCATACCTCCTAAAACACCCCGGGGGCCATCCTGTCGCTCGTGCAATGGGGCGCCGCCGGATCTCGCAAGTGGTGTGAACCACAACGCGAATGCGACAGCGGCGCCCCGGCGACGTCGACCCGACTCGCAAGGAGTCGGGCCCACCCTCACTGGAGAAGGGGCATGGGCCCCCCACCCCTTCTCCCGTCACGATATTGGACGGCAGGTCCCCCAACCTGCCGTCTGTGACCCTTCCTCAACCGGCGGCGCAAGGTCCGCGCAGCGTCCCCCGCGCCACCGGCTCTCCCGGCGGAGAGGCGCGAGCTCCACAAGCCTCCAACTACCGAGGACCCGTTGTGGCCCTCTGCCCGGATCCTCGGCCCATCAAATGCCCTCCCAACAAAACACCCCTCTCCCAGAGACCATATGGGGTGCCCAGTCCTTGGTCCCTGGCTTACCTCCCGCAATGTCCCTCCCAGGCCCGGCTTGTGGATCTCGCGCCCCTCCCCGCCCCTCCAGCCCTCTTCCATGCCCTCTGCTGGACAGAGGGACATAGAGAGGGCCCCCACCGTGTGTTTTTTATAGAGGTTGTCTCCTCGCGGCCCGAAGGCCCCCGGCCCCGCTCAATGTGGGGTTACGGGTGCGGGGCCCATGGTGGACCCCGCGGGACATCCAGCAGCGCAAGCCACTGGACGTCTCCCTCCCTCTGGTTTTGGTCCGCGCCGGCCGAAGCCGGTACCCCCCATATCCCCTATCCGCCACCGGGGGGACGCGTCCGATGGAAGACCAGAAACTCCGCACGGACACTGTATGTGACCTGCCGTATCTATGAAAAGATTCGGAATTCCGTTTCGGAATTTTGCTTCAGCATTCCGTATAATAAACCCAGATCACAGACATGTACGTTTAATTTTTGTTCGGAATTTCATCCAGTTGAAAAACGTTAGCTAGTTAGTTGAGTTCAGGCCTTTTTTCAGCGAGTATGGACGTCGACTTTATGATGTCGATTGCATTGTAGCTGTATCCTGCGAAGATGTAGAAAATACGTTGCGATTTAAGATAAGATAAGATAAAAAAGTATTTATTGCCTCATCAAAATAACATTTTAACAAATTAAGTACTAAGCTAGGTTTACAATAAGGCAAAAGGTAGTGGCTCAGCTGGTGCTACCCCGGACAGCCGCGGGTAGCGCTGGTTTTCAGCCACTGCCTTCTCCCTGTGATGTTGTGCGGGAGTAAGGTAAAGAGGGCTTAAAACAGTCGACTAATAGTTGGTTGGAATTTTCGCAAATTATATAAATAGAATTTTGACAACCATCGTCCTCTAGCATTTTCAGTGATGGCCATTTTGTATTTTTTTTCTCTCAAGATACAAATAACAGTATATTGTGTTGATGATAATTTGATGACTCTTTTGACTCTGTGAGGCTTAAAAAGCTACAAAAATAAGCCTTGTGTTAAGTTTGTATATTCAGAGCAAATATATATTTTTTCCAGATTTTCGTTCTAAACCATTAGTTGCACAACGGAACCCTTATAGGGTCACTTTGTTCCCCATCAAATCTCTTTATCTCTGCATGAAGAATGCATGAAGATATCGAGCCGAAATTAGAGCCGTCTACAGTCTATTAGCTTTTAGAATGTACCTCGGGCTCTAGAGTAGGCTTCGGTTTTCACCGAAAGCACACTAGAGTAATACAACTACCTGCTGTGTATAAACTTTTCTTCACTATTTTGATTATTAATTATAAGTTATTATTGATTATTGATTATAAGTTATTATATTTGAAATGTTATTTAAAGTTATAAATTACAATACAAAATAAACCTTACCTTATTGCAATATAATCGGTTCTATCCTATAGTAGCCGAGGTATATTTTAAAAGCTAACAGACTATACCTGAGCGGAGTTTTATTTCGCTGAGTTTTTCTTCACTACACACGGCCCCAAGGCAGCGGCTAACATACATAATTATTATACAATGGTCTCTTGCAGCTGTGAAAAAAATCAAACCTTTAAGTTAACGGACTAAAAGATAAGGTAAAACAGGGTAATGGGGGTCACTTAAGCGAGACTCAAATACATTTTAAATTAATAGCAATATATTTATAATTACAACCGTCTTTAAACATAACTTACTTATTAAACTATCATTAGAGATCAATTTCAGCCACTTTGGTAATGTACTTTAGAAATTACAATAGTAAAAATAAATCAGATTCGACTCCCATTACACCAACATAGGGGTAATAGTGGTCACTGTGGGGGTAACCGGAGTCAAAGAAAATCTAGCACATATCTCAAACATAACCTTCAGCTGAGTTCCATCCAGTGCACTCCACGTGAGCCCATAGCCCACTCGAGGTACATCTTAACCATATATCTTTGTTTCATCCGAATTCGTCGCATAATACGCATCTGCGTATCACCAATATACGGTCTTGTTGAAAAAAACACAAACAATATGATTCTTATTCTTGACTCCTAAAATTATGCATCTGCCTTATTGAATACCGAATTTCTAACTTTAATATTGTCGCATTCTTTTGTGTTCAATGCAAGAAAATGTAGAACAAATCTTTTGTATTTACACAATGAATTTCTCTATTCAGAACAGCAGTACAGTCTGTAGCTTTCAGAATATACCTCGGCTACTATCGGATAGAATCAGATATTTTCGTGTAATAGAAATATCGGAAATAATATGACACATAACTTTACATAACTTTTCAAAATATTGAAGAAAAGTTTTATACAGAGCACGAAGCAGTATTACACTCGTGTGCTTTCGGCGAAAACTGAAGCCTACTCTAGAGCCCAAGGTATGTATCTAAAAGCTAACAGACTGTACCTAAGTACTCCTTCCAGACAACATCACTTATATAATATTGTACATATATATTTACTTAATTGTAACTCTTATTTGTCTCTTGTTTCTTATGTGCAATAAAGAATATTCTTATCTTATCTTATCTTATCACTTCTTTATCTTAAGTTAAGAAACGAAATAACAGTTGATAGACTTAAGTAAGCTCCATTTCTCAGAATCCCTTAAAACCCCTTTGTGGCAGGAATAACACAATTACTTCCACAATTGAATTATCTGTTCTCGTAGCACAACTATCTGAGGACAGACTTTAATATTTACTATCACCTTACAATTATTATCATAAACACTATCAACCCACCGCTGCCCAATGCTGGGTATACACCCTCTTTCTCAAAACACTTTGCTCAGAGTCCTTTGCCATCTACATCAAAGGAACCTTCCATTGACTATATGAATGTGAGTGGAAGGGCCTGCGAGGGACCTCCCAAGCGGGCATAATTCGACCAAACAGGGGATGTATTAGCGAAGGGCAAGATAAGAGCGCACCCGAAACCAGCGTGCGTGTCATCATCATCATCATCATCAGCCTACCGCTGCCCACTGAGGGGTATAGGCCTTTTTCCCCAAATGCCATTTCACACATGCATGTATGGAACGACAAATGAATGTCGATGAAGTGAAAGTGATTTGTCAGGATCGTGGCAGGTGGCAATCACTGGCCTCTGCCTATCCCTCTGGGATACAGGAGTGAGCTTAGCTTATGTATGAATGTTACGGTAGAACCTGCAATATATACGAGTTCCTCGGCATTTTGAATGGATCAAAGCGTAGTGCTACGGGGGATAAATGACTCCGTATTACAACATTCCGCGATCAAAGAACCTACTTCAGTCACTCAGAAACAAAGTTAGGATCACAGGAATAACAACAACAATCTCTTTGCTCCGCCTTAGTACTAACCACTGTAACTTGGAGGAATTAATTATATTGTGACTTTGTTTGAGTTTCAATGAAGCACTGAGAGCGAACCGCAATTTATTCAATTCATTTAACTTTGAACAAGTAACAGTTACAGTCTTGTAATAAATATATTAACTACACCCTGGAGGCCCTTAATAATAGATTACATTAATAACTTTATTCCGGATACACATATTTCATTTTTCATCAGAAGAGTCCGACCAAGTTTCGCTGTAATTCACGAGAGCTTAATCATGGTGAGCAAAGACGGAGCTCGCGTCGGTTGCTCGATGATTAAGTTCAGCGAATCAAAGCCAAACCTAGTCCGACTCTCCTGACAAAAATCAACTAAGTGAATATATCTAATCAGCCCGTGAATAGAGCCCACTGTTGGGCATATAGGCATCTTCTCTTTCACGCCAACTCATCCGGTCGAGTGCTAGTCTCGTCCAATGTTTCCCAGCCGCTTTCACAATGTCGTCGGCCCATCGAGCTGGTGGTCTGCCCACCGACCGTCGATCCGTTCTTGGCTACCACTCCGTGGCTGCCTTAGTCCACCGGCAAGTAAGTGAATCCGGAATAAAATTAATAAAGCGTATGGCTTACGAAAGTTTTAGTTCCAAAATAGATTAACAGGCCGCTAACAGTCTGTTCGAGAAACCGCTGGTCAGTAACGTTTTGGGTGATTTTACAACAACGATATGTAGGTTAGAATTGCTCGTAGCCAGAATTGCTCGTAGCCCCAGCTGCCTGAATGATCTTACGAAGGTTAAACAACCTAGGGCGCGTTCAGTGCATGGATGGGTGACCGCTTATGACTAACGCTAGTGGCATTTTTCCGAGCGGTGCCGTGCTTTGCAAGGCACTTTAAGCAGTTCGTGCCGGCTACCGTCGATAGATGGCAGTCGTTAAGCCAAGTCAGAGGCCTTAGGGCGGCTTGAAAACTTCTGACAGTAAGACCAGCCACTATAGTCTTACAAGCCTCCACCAATCCGGACTTGGCCCCCGTGGTGGAGAATGGCTTATACCTTCCTCAGGAAAGAGACCCGTGCCCCTCGGTGGGGACAAACCTAACGGGTTGATGATGATATGTAGGTTGTACAGCTGCTGACTACTGTATACGTAGGTGAGTATTTGATTCACGGCCGAGGTAATGTTACTGTAACCGCACATTTACCGCGGGTAACTCTAGGAGATGAAACCGTATACGGATATTAGCATATGAACCTGACCTTGGTAATCCTAGCTCCAGGCGGTAACCGCAAAGGTCTATCTATGCTTATCTTGGTTACATAGGTATTCATGTTTCATTGTGTAGGTATCTCAATAGATTTTGCTCCCATTTCAACAGGTTAGGGATTTCGGTTTGTGGCGTTTTAGCTAATTTAGTTGCTTGAGGGGCCTTACATAAGTTACGAGGGAGTCAATAATGTGTCTTATTGTATACACGTAGCCTATATACGTCCCACTGTCGGGTTCAGGCCTTCGGTTAGAAGAAAGTGTGGGTTTGATTACCATCCGTGCCTATATTTAAAGCTTTAATTGTAGCGAAAAATTTAAATGTTACCAACTGTGGACTTTTCAAGATTCAAAGTACATAGGCTGCTACTTTTGTATGCGGAATCTGGGATTCCAATAATTTTAAACGCTATGTCTGACCTCCATGGTCAAATTCGTTCTTTTTTTAAATACTGGCCGCTAATATTTTTCTCTTATATACGTTAGTGTTTTGTTTTTGTTGGGTTTAAAATGACATATCGCTGAAAAAATGGAACTTACTCGTGAAAATATTCGTGCTATGATTTATTACGATTTTCGACGTGGTTTAACGCAACAACAGTGCGTAGATCAATTAACTTCAACTTTTGGTGGTGAAGCTCCATCAAAAACGACTGTGTATCACTGGTTTAGTGAGTTTAATAGCGGGCGCAGTAAGCTCACGGACGAAGTTAAAGAAGGTCGCCCGAAATCGGTGGTTGTGCCACAAAATATTGAAGCTGTGCGAAAACTAATAATGCAAGACCGCCATGTTACGTATTGCAAGATAGAGGCTATTCTGGGCATATGTATGACGAGCATTCATAGGATATTACATTTCGATCGCGTTGGATCCCGCACAACTTAACTCAGGATCAAAAAGATGGTCGTGTCGAATAGTGCAAGAAAACCTTAAAAAAATTCAACGGAGGCGACTCAAAATCTGTTATAATATCTACACAGGTGACGAATCCTGGATCTACGCGTACGATCCCGAAACTAAACAACAATCAACAGTTTGGGTGTTTCAAAATGAGCCGAACCCTACGAAAGTGGCTCGTGCAAAAAGCACTGTAAAGCAAATGGTGGCCTGCTTTTTTGGTATTAATGGCCATGTGGCTACAATACCACTGGAGAATCGCAGAACGGTTAATTCGGAGTGGTACACGACCATTTGTGTGCCGGAAGTATTTGAAGAAATACGCCAAAACAACCAGCGACGCAGAATCATACTTCACCATGACAATGCCAGCTGTCATACATCTCAGGAAAGAACTACATTTTTGGATGGTCAAAAAATAGAATTGATGGGTCACCCACCGTACAGCCCTGATTTGGCTCCCAATGATTTCTATTTATTCCCAAATGTAAAGAATAAATTACGTGGTCAACGATTTTCGACCCGTGAAGATGCCGTAGATGCGTTCAAACAGCACGTTTTGGAGATACCTCAATCAGAGTGGAAAAAGTGTTTTACAAATTGTTTATTTTTTCTATTCCGCATACATAAGTAGCAGCCCTCGTAATTGTTTGTAGGTTTTGAAAATTTAATTTTAAGAAAAATTATTTTATATTAAGGTCATATAGAACTAGATAACGATATTTTCTGGTGGTTAATCAGCACGTCATAACGATTTTATTCATACTAATAAAATAAATATTTTTTCTATTCTTATAACGTTTAGTCCACCCAAAGATTGGCATTGACAATTTACGTACAGGCACATACATTGCTTTTGGCCCCACACTAGGTTCCCTGTGTCGTGGGAACCAGAAACAGCGACGTCACAAACATGTAAACATCCAAGGCCCAACGTTTTTTTTTTTGTTCCCAACCGGAATTTGAGCCCGGGACCTCTCGAATGGTAGGTTTCAGTGACTACATCGCTGTTTGTACTCTTGGAACATAACATAATTTATTTATGGAATACATAATGCCATTTAAACAAATACGGCAGACCCCAGACGAAAACCAAACTCGAAGCATTTCATATAACTTATTGTATCAGCACGTAAAGTTCCCACTCGTACATTATAATTTCGAACACCCACCCTACAGCCAGCCACCGCAAATTCACCTCTACACCTACACAATAAGACCCGCAAGCCGCAATGTAGTGCTGTAGTTAAACTCACGTGTCACCGTACAACGGTGTCAGACACGTACGTCACGAAACCAATTAATCTGTCTCCAAGAGCGCCAGAGACACCGATAGCTAGAGCGCTAGGCAGTTCAGTTGGATTGGCAGCGAAACACGAAGCTTTTTAAAGTAAAAATTTAACAATGAGCACGAACTTGCAATTAAGTTAGTCTACATATAAACATAGAAATCAGAAATTTATTTCAACGGAAACAATTTACATTCTGTTTGTTTAATGTCAATGTACTTAGAATGTTAGGCGCTGCCTTGGGGCCGAATGTAGTGGAGAAAAAGGCAGCAAAAAAAAAACTCCACTCTGATCATCTTTTGTCCAATCGACTTAATTGTAATGAATAAGTTAGTACGAATATGTCGAATGACTCAGTGCTTGGAATAGTAATTTAGCTACCTGTTGGTATAATCTTTGTAACAGCATGTTTCTTTCATATCAAAATAAACGATTTGATTTGAATATCTATCTACCTAAGGATCTCAAGACCCTTGAGTGCAATCAACACTTGCTCTAGACTAAAGTTGATGGTATATTCTAGTCCTAACTTTTTTCCCTTAACACTATTAACACGATTGATAGTTTGTACAGACACTTTTTGCAAATCGATCTGTAAAATAAGATCTGTTTTTTTCCTCAGATCCTTCCTCAGATTATAACGTCCATTACGTCGCAGATTCTGTGCTACATTGAATAAAAACCCTTTGATTTTTATTCGAATCCTATAGAGACCTCACACTTGCCGCCTACCTACAGTAACACGAACGAGAAAATGTTCCCGGTGACAAAATAACACGGGTCTTACAATTACAGGGTTAATGGAGTTCTTTTTCACCCAACCGTTGTGGAAAAGCACAGCCGAATAAGTAGAAAACTCCGAGGGTGACACGGAAACGATCGAACAGGAGGTCAAGTATATTTATGGCAACACAAGTATATTGTTATGTTTCCTCTTTTTTTTGTATTCTTAGGTGGCAAAACTGCTTTTTAGTCTCTCTCTGTGTGACCGAATACCAAGGCGTGTGTTTTGTTACGAATACATTATCTGATTCTTAATTCTGTGACTTTCAACTCCACAGTCCACTACCACCACCCTGACCCATTGTTTCACAGTGTCTGGTTAATGTCATTATCAACCCATTATGTCCCCACCGAGGGGCACGGGTCTTTTCCCTGAGGAAGGTATAGGCCATACTCGACCACGGGGGCCAAGTCCGGATTGGTAGAGGCTTGTAAGACTAGTGGCTGGTCAGAAGTTTTCAAGCCGCCCTAAGGCCTCTGACTTGGCTTAACGACTCCCATCTATCGACGGCAGCCGGCACCAAATGCTTAACGTGCCTTGCGAAGCACAGAACCGCTCGGAAAATGCCACTAGCGTTAGTCATAGACGGTCACCCATCTATGCACTGAACGCGCCATATGTTGCTTAACTTTCGTGATCGCTTAAGATCACGCAGATAGCCGGGGCTACGAGCGATTTTCCATGGTGTGCTGCATTATGTGCACCACTAATGGTACAATTTCAACGTAAGTACGCTCAGTAAGTGCACTCATTACGTATTCCAATCCTAGATGGAAAATGGTCAAGTGTGTATCAGGCCACGCGCAGTGGCTATGCGTTTAACAACTATCTAAGTAATATTTTAGAATATGTAGTGCTTACGAAAGTTTTTTTTAACTATAATTTCAGTGATGAATGTAACTTAAAAGTACATGCCGAGATTCAAACCCACAACCATCCGAATGCAGTCTGGCGCTCCGGTGGTTAATAACAATGGTTTATACAAATCTTAATTTAGAAGAGATACCCAAAATATATTTTTATTTACATTTCATCGTATCGTTTTGTTTATGCCAAATTAAAGCTTTCTAGCACTTGTCGTCTCTGTGCTAAGCCACGGATAAACATACAGACGGAATTGACGAAACCGTAGGGGTTCCTAATTATTCTTATTTCTTTACTACACAAAAGAGAGTATACAAAGGTTTACTAACAACTTTGACGTTCATAAAGTCAACGTCAACTTACAACTTTGACGGTCATAAAGTAAATGTTCTATTTGTATTATGAATAAAATATTTGACTTTGACTTTGACTACCTAACCCTAAAAAGTCTTGTACATAGATAAACAGAATATTAATGAAACTATCGGCTGCAGAGGTCGCAGTTGCCAGCCAATTTAAATTAAAAGCTTGTCAATAAATTGCATTAGGAGTTTGGCAAATTTGCGTAATGGTTAATTTTCATGTCATTAGCAAAAGACCGGACGGCGTAAAAGAGACGAGGCCTTGATTAACACTCATTGTTGAACATAGTAAAAGGGACTCTGGTTATGGACTGATTGAAAAACGCAATTGCTGTAGCTAATTGTGTTCTTTTTGTGAACGTGAACACTTAGATGAGAAACATCAGCTGAAATGGTATATTAGTTAGTACGACAGGGAATAAAGACAAAAAAAAGTCCGAACTTCGGAAAAAATAGGGAAAAGCTGAAGTTTTGCATGTACCTTCCATTTGTGGTTCTAAATAATATCACAAAAGTCCTCACTGATACATGTGCCGCTAAAAATGTTACGTAGGGTCAAAGGTCACGATAAACAGTTTTTTGCGAATATCTCGTTAACGGTTACTTTCATCGAAAAAATAGTAGTAATTAAATTTGTAGCTCAATAAATTGCCTACAAAAAACATCGTATTACTTTTTTTCGTAAGACTAACGGTTTTCGAGAAAATTTTATTACAACGTTGAAACATATTTTACGATAACGTTGATAATATATAAATGTCTATGCAATTGATGGTGACCTTTGACCCCGAGTAACATTTTTAGCGGCACTGTATCGATGGGGACTTTTGGGATATAGTTTAGAACCACAAAAGGAAGGTTCGTGCAAAAATCCAGCTTTCCCTTAATTTTTCCGAAGTGTGCTATGTCTTTATTCCCTGTATTATAGATAATGCATGACATGATAATAACAAACTACATATTGTAAGAAGATAGGAAATTTACACACCCTTATGGGTAAGGCATAGTTGGTCTACAATTATATTGTAAAACCTATGTAACCTAAGTTCAAGTAATAAAAATTAATTTTTTGATTGATTTGTCCATTTTTCTACGCTTGTAACTACTAATTTTATACCGGATACACTTACTTGACTTTTTGTCGGAAGAGTCTGACCAGGTTTCGCTCGTATCCGATAGAAAATTAGTAATGTCTAATGCTTACGAAAGTTTTAGTAAAAAAAAAAAGCTTTTAACGTTCATTAAGACCCAGTTTTTGTGTTACTTGAATGTTGCATCGTGCATCGTGAGCGAAATTGTAAAAAGGAAGGCATAGGTATATTTAACAAAGTAAGTGATACAACTAGTTTTGGGGACTTTGAAATGTATGCAATTTTATTTGCAAAGGGCGTCGAGTTTCATGAAAATTCGGAGGTGACGACAGCGACATTTTCGCATTTGAGTTTTGTCATAGTTAAGAATTTTTCAACATCTAATTCCTGACGTTGAAAACCAAATTGGTTTTCTGTTGCTTTAGTCAAGATCAGGAATTAAAAGGTTAGTTACAGATCTTTCTGGCTTCTGAAATAATAGGTCTTTACCTATGAAATTGCCGTTCTGCAGTACTGGCCATTTCAAATCAAAATAATTTTCATTTGGCTAAGAATCCCAATTTCAGATTAATTTTATTTTAAGAACATGGAATTCTTTTTCCAAAAGTAGTCATTTGTTTATTGATTAGTGTTACATTTTCATCGCATTTCAATCTTTTTCGTCATCATGGATACGTAAAAAATTGGACTAATTATGGAATATGAGTACCGTTGTAGCAGCAACGCAGCACAAGCGCCACGCAACATCAACGACGTTTACGGAGCTAACACTACAAGCTAACACACCATCTGTTATTGGTTTGCTCGCTTCCGTTCTGGAAATTTCGACCTGAAAAATGAACCTCGACGTCGTCCGAAGACTTTGGTCGACAATGACAAATTAAAGGCGATTGTGGAAGCTGATGATATACCATCTCCGGCTGAAATAGCTGCAGCTTTCGACGTTAGCTACAAAACAATATTGGTCCATTTGTGTCAAATTGGCAAGGTGAAAAAGCTTGACGAATGGGTGCCCCACAAACTCAATGATCGCCAGCGCGAAGTACGCGTCGAGACATGCCTTGCACTGCTCAACAGATACACAAATGAAGGAATTTTGAACCGCATTGTTACCTGCGATGAAAAATTGATTCTGTTTGATAACCGCAAGTGCTCAGCAAGTTGGTTGGATCCTGGTTCAACACCTAAACAATGCCCTAAACGAAAACTCACCCCTAGAAAATTGATGGTCACTGTTTGGTAGTCTAGCGCCGGTGTGATTCATCACAGCTTCTTAGCAAACGGGGTGAGCATTACTGCAGATGTGCACTGTGAAAAACTGAACACAATGATGGAGAAGCTGGCACATCTCCAACCAGCATTGGTCAATCGCTCGTCTCCGCTGCTCCTGCACGACAACGCGCGACCTCATACTGCACAGCAGACGGTCTCCAAGTTGCAAGAACTGGGGTTGGAATCTCTCCGTCATCCGCCCTACTCACCAGACCTTGCGCCTACAGACTACTATTTTTTTCATAATTTGCATAACTTCTTGGCGGGAAAACAATTCAATACCCGAGAGGCAGTACAAAATGCCTTTGAAGAATTTGTTGCCTCCCGTCAAGCTGATTTCTTTAAGAAGGGCATCAATAAACTGCCACTGCGTTGGCAAGATGGGTGATTACTTCGATTAATACAGTAAAAAATACTTGAAAAAAAATCGTTTGAATTTGTTCATACAAAACGGCAATTTCATAGGTAAAGACCTAATATATCATGTCCTGAAGTCCGTTAATTTTAAAGCTTATTGGTCAAAATAAGCATTAATGTAAATACCATACAAACACAAGCACTAGAAAAACAAATCCCCACTTTTCTTCGTTGCTTATTTTCTGCAGTCGAGTAAAAGTTGACTTTACCTCGTTAGACATTCACTAAATACTGTTTGCATGCCGCGAGGTTATTCCGCTAAGTCTTGTACCTGAAACAACACAGAGGAGATTATTTTTTATTTGAACAAGCAAAGGAGGTCAGAGTTCATACTCGGGTCAAACAAACAGTCAGCTCTAAGGTTATACGCTGTGGTTTTACGTCATGTTGGATTATTTTCATGCAAAATTACTTGCGTCGCTTACAACCCCAAGACACATTGACAGATTTACAAATGAAAGTTCTCTTGTTTGAGCACTACTATTAAAGTACCTAGGTTAAGAGTTTTACAAATTCGAAATTTGAGAAAAGGGCGAAAAGCAGGGCCGGAAGTGTGTAGCCAAATCTAGAAGTTAAGTCATAGATAAAAGTTAAGTGCCCTAATAATTCGCCAACAAACTGCCACGCAGTTTGGCGAATGATTGTTAATGTAAGCCATGTATTCTCTAAAATAAATAAAAAAGGTTCCGAACCCACTCCCGGATGGGATGGGCGTTCTGCCGCTGGACTACCTACTACCGCTTACTAGAAACTATAATATAATTTGTACCTCTACGATTCAGGTATCGCGATGAAAATGGCGTTGACGGACGGTATCAAATTAACATAAGACGCAGCAATGCTTACAGCGCCTGTATCCTTCTACAAAGGAACAAGCTTGTCTGTTACACCGACACAGTTACACTTTGTTACGTCTACTTCAGACGTACGAACACGCCTTACAGAAGATAAAGAAACACGCCGACTGAAGCTGTCTGCTTAGTCGTCTCATATTACATTCGTAGTTGAAACTTCTCTTCTCTTTAGAAACCTACAAAAACAATACTTCTTTTTACAACCCCATTGTTATATGCGTCGTACAACGATCTGGTGGCAGATAACAAAGATGTGGACAGGACATTGATATTTTTCAGAAATTGATCGTCTTTATAAAGGCTGTCCGTGGCGTTCTCAGAGCGCCCTGAGTAAATATAGTAAATTAATAAAATTAAAAATAAATTTAGTTAGGATTAATCCGAATTACAAGTAGTCTAAATGCATGCTAGGTTCATAAATTTAGGGTCATAGGCTAGATCTGATCTACATTGTATCTATGTAAAATTGCGAAAATGTGTCTGTAACCTGTTTTGTGTTCTAAATAAAATAAAATGTAGTGTATATTGTAAAATTATATTCTTGGTGCAACAAAATTGTAATCTAAGTTTGTTACCCTCTTTCCAACATTTAAGTTTAGTTTTAGTTTTTTTTATGGGTTGTTGCTGAAAATCAGCGCTGCCAAGATCACTGCGCTGACTTGGTAGCATGATGCTGAGCCTCGACCCTTTATCTTAATATGATAATAAACTCTTTCTATTCTATTCTATTTTTCTATTCTAAAATAAAATAAACCTAAGTGTCAAATTATGTTTCACAATATATATTTTTTTAATTATCATTTTAAAATTAAAAATAAGTAGGTATGTAATAGAATCGGTCGTAGCCCCGGCGGCCTGAGTGTTCTTAAACGTTCACGAAGGTTAAGCAAAATAAGGCCCGTTCAGTACATGGATCGGTGGCCGTTTTATGACTAACGCTAGTGGCATCAGCCACTAGTATTACAAGCCTCCACCAATCCGGACTAGGCCCCCGTGGTGGAGTATGGCCTATACACCTTCCTCAGGGAAGAGACCCGTGCCCCTCGGTGGGAACATAATGGGTTTGACAATTAGTAGTAGGCCAAATCAGACAACACCGTGCGGTGAAGGTAGTCGCACCTCGGTCTATCCTTACATAATATCTTATGTTTCTATGTGTCCATTAAGAGTATAAAGATGTGTGTCCAGTGGAAACCCATCCTAAGTGCTTGGATTAACTATATTTCTACATCAACTACATCAAATTTCAAGGTCACGTTTTATTTTCCTTTAAAAAATATGTGTCGCGATTTTTGTCAATATCGCTACAAATCCGCTAAATTTTATTCTCCTAGAGCATTTGGCAAGACACTGTAAAATCACCCAATCGCTGCAAGGGTGCCTTTAAAATTTAAAGAATTCCCTCGATATCTACAGTATCCCATCATCATATCCTAGCTTAGTAACCAAGTTAAGATGTATAGGGTCTACCGTTTTAATCAAAAACAGAAGTTTCAAAAATTGGTTTACGCATCGTAGAGTTATCGTCTACGTCTCAAGTCTGTACGCACCCCTACGCCTCAACCCTACAGAAGCGAGACAACTATGAGGCTTCCCCCTAACTATGTGTAGGCCCCGCACAAAGTACAGACAGGCTCATGAAATTTAAATTGCTTGTTACCACCTCAAAGTGCTTACGGACATCGCTGGCGAGTGAATGTTTTTTACTCGACTGCGAAAGGAACCGAGGGCAATGTTTTCGCGGTTTTGTGTGTATGTTTTAACAAGCAGAAGCAATATGTGTGCCTGCATGTAAATGTTTATGCTTATGTTTTTTTTACAGCGCGGGTAAACGGTTGGACCAGTAGACGTGCCGGATTCGACAAATGAGGTGTCCAATTAAAGGTATTGACGAAGTTTCACTGGCTATGTGACGTCACTGAAAATAAAAACGACGAAGCAGATATCAGCTTTCATACTAAATAATATCTGTGCTGTGTGCAGCACAACAAACACTTATCCAGCCCCTGTAGACCCTACACGACCACGGCGTACCTACTATCTTGTCGAAATCCTGATGTTTACAATTGCAATTGTTTTGTAATTTAACAGGTAGACGTTAGTAATCATTCTGGATTGGGTGGGCATAATTAGGCCTCTGGTACCAAACTAAGATATCCTGTGTCAAGGTAACTAGACAGGGATATCACAAACATAGAAATATACCGACTGACCTTGGTTTTTAAGCAGGTTAACCGCTAAAACAAGGAGGCAGTGAAAAACAACGTTAATATTTAAAAAGTAACTTATCCAAAAGCTTAAAAATAAAAACATTTTTTTTTTATATTTTCGTTTGCTTCCATTTTTTGAAATCTTAACTCTTAATAATGCAACAGGACAATAGCACGATGCACTTGAAATTTTAACTAATAGCTTTGAAATAAAGTCAACACTTAATAAAAAAGAAATTGACCGAGAGGTACCGCGGCTGTTGAGATATAAAATTCAACGGAAATGGAAAAGTTCAAGAAGCAAAAACCCGACTGCTGAAAGTTTTTAAATTCAAATTCAAAAATTAATTTCAACGTAAAGAATTTACATTCTGCTTGTTGAATGTCAATGTACATATAGTTATGTATAATGTTAGCCGCTGCCTTGGGGCCGTCTTTAGTGGAGAAAAAAGGCAGCGAAAAAAAACTCCACTCTGACCATCTTTTCTCAAATCACCTAAAAGCTAATACAAATCAAACATACAAAATAATATCTTGGATGTGTTGAACACTAGACACAATTATCCTGTGATTGAATTTGGTATTAAACTACTATTTAATGCCATACGTCCTTGTCTTCTAAATAATCGTTGATTTTATAATAAGCTTTTTTGCAAAGACTGTGCTTAATACAATTCTTAAATCGCGTTGGAGGTAACTCTAATATATCTTGGGGTATCTTGTTGTAGAACCTTATACAGTGCCCCATAAAGTTGCAAGTCTAAATCGTGGAAATGACAATTTATGTTTATTCCTAGTATTAACGTTATGATGGCTACCAAGTGTTTCGAAGTCTGTAATATTTTTCCTAACGTACATAATATTTTCATATATATATTGGCTTGCAACTGTTAAGATGTTAGTTTCTTTGAAAAAGTCTCTTAGCGAGTCCCTACTACCTAGCATGTAAATAAATCGGATCGCTCTCTTCTGCAAGATGAACATAGTCTCAATGTCTGCTGCCCGGCCCCACAGTAGTATACCATAGGACATAATACTATGGAAGTAACTAAAATAAACAAGCCTAGCAGTTGCAACGTCAGTAAGTTCTCGAATTCTTTTTACAGCATATGTTGCGGAGCTAAGTCTATGTGCAAATTTTACAATATGTGGACCCCATTGTAGTTTGGCATCGATTGTGATGCCCAAAAATACAGTATCTTCAACAAATTCTAGTTTTTCATTTCCAATCGCAATGTTATTTTCAACTAATTTTACGTTAAGTAGGGTAAACTTCATACATTTTGTCTTTTTTGAATTTAACGGGGTCCTGCTGTTTGACCAAAAGTCATTTGTCAAAATCACACTTGACAAACAATGTTTGCCAAAAAATGCTTTCGCCAATTGATCATTTTACTACTAATCATTTTACAAATGACTCACTTATCCAAAATGATCAACACTTAAATTTACATTTTACAAATAATTATTTTACTTAATGAACATTTAACAACTGAGTTATCAGACAAAACTACTATTGGTCTAAAAACGTTTGATAAAATGTATTATTTGACAAATGTTTCGTTTATTAATCAATCTTACAATAGATATGGTATGGGTCAAATTAATACACAATATTTGGACAAATGTTTCGTTTATTAATCAATCTTACAATAGATATGGTATGGGTCAAATTAATACACAATATTTGGAAAATCATTATTTACTAAGATATTTTATAATTTTAAATTAACAGCAATCGATTTTAATAATTTTGCTTCTGAATAATCGTCCTTCAACATTAATACTCTATCAATCCGTTCATCTAATAATAATAGAAAAACCAAACGTATTCAAAAAAGCTCTTAGTCAATACTTGAACGAAAAATGTTACTATACCTTGAAAGATTTTATCGATGAGCATGATAGTAATATAAGATTGTAAATAAATTTTCTTTGTATAGTTGGTTATAATTGTGTATATTTATGTATAGAATATGTACCTACATTGTAAATAGAGTTTAGTTTAATTTAGTTATAAATATAACTTAATTTTAGCGGCGCCCTTGCAGGGTCCTTGTTTAGTTCTAGTTTTTTTAAGTAACATCTTTTATACAACAAGGTAGCTCAATAAATAAATCTAAATCTAAATCTTTGGAGACATGTTTCTTTTTATTTTTTTCTGGAGGAGCACCTGTCATTTTTTGATCAATTGCACTCTCGTTGCTTATAGTTTCTTTAATTAGTTCTTTAATTAAAAAATACACCCCCGGATGATGTTTGTCAATAATTTGATTAATTTTATGATGCCACGCTTCAGCAGAGTTCGAAGTTCTAGGCATTTTCAAGCTATTAATTTTATTACAACTCCAAAATCCTGGACTATATTTTGCTGGTCCATTATCAGTCCCACTCACATAGTTTTCTTTAAACCAATACGCAATTTTTTTGCTATCTTCGTCAGTCAGGGATTCTAAATGTTTTTTAAAATATTGAGGAATGTCTGTCTCCTTCAGATAGCTAAGCGCCAGTAGACATTTGATGTCCTTGTTGAAATGACTCTCGACTCTCCCCCCCCCCCCCCCCCCTTCCCCCCCCCCCCCCCCCCCCACAAACCCCTATGAAACTGTCTTTTTTCAAGAAATTTTCCATTTAAATTCATGATGATGACGATTCAATTAAAAATTAATTGAATGCCTAAGTATCTAATCTTGTAGCTTACCTGTAAATAATTTGCCCCAAATGAAAGTTGCAACCATGCAGAATTATTTCTTCAAAGTTTGACCGCAAACTTGAGATGGCGGCTTTCTCAAAATCTAAGATGCATACTTTTGGCTTTAAGACAATGTTGTTTTCTGCCCCATATTCCATCAGCATTTCAAACATCATGTCATATGTTCTTTTATCTTTGTGAGAACAAAGACAAAATACCAGTGGAAATGTTTTATTGTCGTCTGAAAATATATTTCCGTGAATTGTATATAACTGGGTAAAAATACTGGGCACAACTTTAAAAGTGCCATCCAGAATCCAATAGTCTGATTTACTTAGAATGGTTCAATGATTCAATGTTGACATCATTATTATTCTCTTGTTATCATATTTACGATCTTTTATTACGAAATTTTGACCTTTGATTTGTGTTATTGATTCATCAATATTAAATTCTAAATCAGTTGGCTCATCCAACATTCCATGCAGTTTGCGTTTTGCACGATACATGCTCTGTTTTAGAGCAGACGTGGATGGTAAAGATTCTAAAATTATAGAATCACTTTCGCTTTTGGAGTCGTTCAATACTTTACAAAATTTAGTATTTTTAGTGACATCATCTTTCAATTTATTGCGAAAATCTGCAACTTTTTTACGCAACGGATCTGGTTCATGACTATGATTTTGAGGCTGTTTTAGTAAAATATGTTCTTCCCCCTCATTTAAAGTAGTTCTCAACATCACTTTGCACTGATATTTTTTATCATTTTTCATTTCACACGCCCAATAATAAGTACTTTTGTTTGTTGATACTTTGTTATTTGTATAACCGTCCAAGTAAAGTTTAATACCATTTCTGGTAGATTTAAACACTTCGCACACCACCTTATCACTCATTTTGCAATAGAAATAACTAATAACTGCCTAAAACACTTCGCCGTGTACACATAAAATGATACCAAATAATGCATTTATCCTCAAATGTCAGTGCTACAAATTCATGCTCACGGCGATACGCGGGTAGCGGAATAATTTACCCAACAGACTAAATCGTAATGTTGAAAAAAGAAGTGCAATTTTAAAATATAACATTTTGTTAAATGACATTTGGACAAATGCTTCATTTGCGAAACATATTATTTGGTGTAATTAAAAAAGGTCAATTGACATTTTAATATTCAAAACATTTAACAAATACAGTGTTTGCTAATGGATCATTTGCTAAGTGAGTTTTTGTAAGATGATACTTTTGTCAAATGTCTCGTTTGCCAAATGAACATTTGGTTAAACGTTGTTTGTCGAATGACCATTTGTCAATAATTTTTTGGTCAACCATTAGTAATCCGAATTTAACAATAGATTATTTACAGTAAACCAATCTAGAACGTGCGAGAGAGCATTATTTGCTTCGTCAAGATTATTTTCCTGTCTCCTTATTTTAAAAATAAGTGACGTGTCATCAGCAAATAGCACTATCTCGCACATTTTTTGTACCATAAACGGTAAATCATTTACATAGACCAGGAAAAGGAACGGCCCTAGGATAGATCCCTGTGGGACTCCCATTTTTACAAGTGAACCCGACGATTTAATACGATTTATGTCTGCTTTTTGAACCCTTCCTTCTAAATACGATTTTAAAAGATCTAATCCTGCATTTTTTCTTCCGTAATGTTTTAACTTTGAGAGTAGTGTTTTGTGGTCTACACAATCGATAGCCTTTGACAAATCACAAAATATTCCTACAGCATCCCTATGATCCTCCCACGCACTGAAAATATGTTTAAGTAACATGACTCCAGCGTCTGTTGTATTCCGCCCTTTAGTAAAACCGAACTGCTGACTATGAAGGAGTTTGTAATTATTGAAGTGCAAAAGTAATTGATCCAAGATAATTCTCTCAAATATTTTACTTAGTACTGGTTTATACTTTCAACAGTCGGGTTTTTGTTTCTTGAATAATTTCATTTTATACTTTGTATCAGACAAACTTTTGCGGGATGAAACATTATTAATTGTATAATCCAATCAATGTCAAGAAAACTAAGTCTAGGTACTTCTCGGGTCAAGGGGTGAATTTATTAATGACCCCACTACCACTACTATAATTAACAGTTTATTATAACAGTTCGTTGTACGTTGCTGAGCCGATTCATACTTGTGAATCCGTGGGTTGGTTCGCTACGCAACGTACATCGAATCGTGACAGTAAAACTTAATTGTTGTTTTTCGAAATAGGGTCCTGCAAATAAAGTTTTTCTGCGATAGAAAATCTCATCTGGTACAGTGTATAGCGGCGTCTTTCAAACATTTATCGTTTGTGGAGGCGCCTTTAGGCGTTTAGGGAGCCTTCTTATGGCTGATTTATAATCAACATAAAAGGGTACATACTTTTTCTTTAATGTAGTTTACATTATATGCACCTGCAGGGCCTTCTCTCAGAGGGAGTGTGGGTTTAATTTCCCCGCGTGCCAACCGTGGATGGACAGTACTATTATTACTTTTTTATTGCACAATATCAAACGCTGAGTTATGTGAACACCGCACACACTCGGTAATTGTGTCTGCTTGCGTCAACATTAAATGGTTGAATGTTCAGTTCAGTGTCGGTATAGTTGGCTTTCACGTGGTCGATTTCAATAATTTCAACTATGAACCAAGAATCAAGAATTTATTTAAACGTAAAGAATTTAAATTCTGCTTGTTAAATGTCAATGTACATACAGTTATGTATAACGTTAGCCGCTGCCTTGGGGACGTCTGTAGTGGAGAAAAAGGCAGCGAAAAAAAACTCCACTCTGACCATCTTTTCTCAAATCACCTTAAAGCTAATAAAAATAAAACATACAAAATAATATCTTGGATGTGTTGAACACTAGACACATTTAGCCTCTGATTTAATTTAATATTAAACTACTATTTAATGCCATACGTCCTTGTCTTCTAAATAATCGTTGATTTTATAATAAGCTTTTTTGCAAAGAGTGTGCTTAACACAATTCTTAAATCGCGTTGGGGGTAACTCTAATATATCTTGCGGTATCTTGTTGTAGAACCTTATACAATGCCCCATAAAGGAAGTATTAACTTTTGCAAGTCTAAATCGTGGAAATGACAATTTATGTTTATTCCTAGTATAAACGTTATGATGGCTACCAAGAGTTTCGAAGTCCTTAATATTTTTCCGAACGTACATAATATTTTCATAAATGTATTGGCTTGCAACTGTTAAGATGTTAGTTTCTTTGAAAAAATCTCTTAGCGAGTCCCTACTACCTAGCTTGTAAATAAATCGGATCGCTCTCTTCTGCAAGATGAAGATAGTCTCAATGTCTGCTGCCCGAAACTGCACGAACCGATGCCATCGAACTGTGTATTAATAGTGCCTAATAGTGCTACAAGGCACAATTAGCTAGGACAAGTATTTCCGGAGATATTCAGGCGACTCACTGAGGCAGCCAACTAGTTCACATTAATTTCTTGGCTAAACGCATAGGTGATTCGGGGGCATTTGTGGTTCATTAAGAGGCACTATTGACGCATAGTTTTTTGGTATAGGTTTTGTTTTAAAACTCTACGCCTTTACGAAGAAATCATGGTAAGAAAAAGCGTCTAGTTGGCTGCCTCAACAATAGGGTATGTTTTCTCAGGTTGTATTGAAGCACTATTCTGGAAACTAGGCATGTAGGGAGCACTATAGCGCACAATTATCTGGCATACAAATCATAACTCTATATACAGCCGTTCGTGATGTGTCTGCTAAGTAGACGTCTAGTTGGCTGCCTCAGTGAGTCGCCTTAATATCTCCTGAAATATTTTTCCTAGCTAATTGTGCCTTGTAGCACTATTGATACACAGTTCCGTGGCATATTCGAAATTACTAAAATCGACCATGTGAAAGCCAACTATACGGACAATCAGTTCACTCTATTTCTCTTTTAGACATACCGTCAGTTTCTCGTACACTGACAATGTACTGTCAACAGCTGTCTGTTGGTTATAGTGCGCACAGACAAAAACAACTGACAGCTGGTTAAAGCAGCTGTCAGTTGTTTTTGTCTGACAGACTGTTAATATGTGAGGAATGAGGGGTATACAATAATAATAATAATAAAGCCCATTTATTTCCAATCTCAAAAAAATATTATTACATGCATTTTTAATATATATTACAAATATAACGAGTAGTGATTAGTTAAAAAATATAACGTGTATGAATTAATTTGTTTTCTTTTTCTTCTACTCGCTATCAGTACCATTGATCGGAACCCCTTCTCGGGTAAAGGCCTCCTCCAGCTTATTCCAGGCCTCTCTATCCATAGCTTTCTCTCTCCATTCACTTCCTGCTGTCCCTTCTATATCGTCTATCCACCTCTTTCGAGGGGTATACAATATCGGTGTAATATTTATAAAACACTCCTTACATACAGTATAATTAATATAATCTGTGTAAAATGGAAAGATGTAACTTAGGAGTGTTTTGTATGTATATAGTTTTCAGTTCAGTAGTCAGTTTTAGTAGAAATACCACTTTTTAACGGAGAAGGAAAATATCGTGAGGAAACCTGACCATCAATCCAATCGGTGCTCGTGCAGTGATTGCCAATCCGCGGGCTCTCTCTCTGAGATAAAGCCTATGCCCCGCATTGGGTCGTACATAGCCTACAAAAAAGAACCAGTAGGTAGGAATTTAACACAATTTAATAAAATAACTCCGCATTTGCGCGTAATTATTATCACAAACATGTTATTTAATCTCCTCAGTCCCGTGTCGACAAAATAACAATAGCAAACTATTGTTATTTTCAAGGTCAGGACTGAAGAGGTTAAGTTAAATTCTATGTATTTTATTTTTCAAGGGCGTCCTAGGACCCACGGCTATGCCACATGGAGGGAATTAAATTGTTTTTTAAAATAAAATAATGTCTTTTTTCAGTACAATGTTCCATCTACAATATTCAAGGTACTTCCTCTCCATGTGGCATAGTCGTGGGACGCCCTGTATATGCCACCGAAGAGCACAGGCGCGCGTTTACCGGCAGTGAGGCGCGTGGTAATTAAGCACGTAATGTCTCTTACTGAGGCATTATTTTTCCTCAAACTGACCCACAAATCCGTCCGCCATTGGCTCCAAAGTAGCCAAGTAAAGGGTGAGAAAGGAGCAATTCCAGGACACACTTCAGCGCCCTCTTTATTTAGCGCGAAATAACCCGAACCCGTTTTCTATGTGGGAGGTCTCTATTCATGTCAGAGTGTTTTCTCCGGAGCGTTGCGGCGGCGAATAGATTGAATTTTCCAATATACGGCAGCGGGTTACTATGAGAGCCATTTCTAGATATTTTCTACCGGTAATCTTCGACGCCAGGTAAGATAAAATGTATTAATGAAATCGTAAGTATAAACGTAACATAACATAACACAACACAACACAACACAACACAACACAACACAACACAACACAACACAACACAACACAACACAACACAACACAACACAACACAACACAACACAACACAACACAACACAACACAACACAACACAACACAACACAACACAACACAACACAACACAACACAACACAACACAACACAACACAACACAACACAACACAACACAACACAACACAACACAACACAACACAACACAACACAACACAACACAACACAACACAACACAACACAACACAAAACAACACAACACAACACAACACAACACAACGCAACACAACGCAACGCAACGCAACGCAACACAACACAACACAACACAACACAACACAACACAACACAACACAACACAACACAACACAACACAACACAACACAACACAACACAACACAACACAACAAACATAACATAACATAACATAACATAACATAACATTTACATACAGGCACATACATTGCTTCTGGCCCCACACTAGTATACCCTGTGTCGTGGGAACCAGAAACAGCGACGTCACAAACATGTAAACATCCAAGATCTGGAGTTTTTTTTTCTTTCTCCAGCCGGGGATTTCGATCCCGGGACCTCTCGCGTAGTAAGCGCGCTAAGATGCGCTAACCACGCCACAGAGGTCGTCATGACACGTACATGACAATTAAATTGTAACAAAGATAAAAAGGCCTAAACTCGAAATAAACCTGCATTTTACAGGTTCGTTATAAAATATATTAATGCGATTCTAAGTATAAACGTGAGTGTTTATG
This sequence comes from Yponomeuta plumbellus, assembly GCA_947310845.1. Lineage (NCBI taxonomy): Eukaryota > Metazoa > Arthropoda > Insecta > Lepidoptera > Yponomeutidae > Yponomeuta > Yponomeuta plumbellus. Next base: position 7,324,006 of record OX371206.1, read on the forward strand.
ACAATTAATTAGTGACAAAGGTAAGAATAACATCATCGGCTAAACTATAAATAAACCTGTATTTTATAGGTTAGTTACCCTATATGAGCGTGTTAAGGTTATTTATGATTCATAAAATTTTAACCTATTTCCCTAACCACAAAACAGTCTAACAACGCAGTTTGTCAACTTGCAGGATTGAAAATTGTAAAAGTTTAATTTGTGATTCATTCAATATTTTCACATCCATGATCCGGAGCGAAACCTGGTCGGTCTCGTCCGATAAAAATAAACGTAAGTTGATCCGGACCAAAAATTTACAATGTGAAGTGCTTGCGAAAGTTTTAGTTAAAAATAAATAACTATAAGCCATCGATGTCAGGTTGCTTGAGGCATCCAGTTCTTGTGACAACAAGAGACGAGGTTAATAAGACTGGGAATGTTTTGGAGGTCTGCCAAGTTATTTGCAAATTGTTTTACTAGCGACGGCAAGCTTTAAACTATGGAAACACTTCTTTGTTCAAACTTTATAGACCTTTGTATGCCATTGTATGCGAGAAAATTCACAACAGCGGCAACTATTTCGAGATGAGGGAAGACTCTGTCCCGTAGTGGGCTTAAAATGGCTGACGATGATTTCGAGATAGACCTGAGAAAAAAGGGGAAACATTGTATTCAACGTCGTCGTTTCGTCCAGACAGCGAGGAAGAACTCTACTCTGACCATAATTTTTTAAATCACCTTAATTCTAATACATAAATTAATACGAGTACCTGTCTAATAAAATCCCATTAATATCATAATGTGAATCGCTCGTTGCCCTGACGGCCTGAGTTATCTTAAGCGATTACGAAGGTTACGCAACATATGGCGCGTTCAGCGCATGGATGAGTAACCGTCTATGACTATCGCTAATGTATTCGGAATAAAGTTAATAATTATATTTGTAATATTTTTTTATCTTTCTTCTTTGCACTCTTTATGTGCAGTAAATAATTAAAAATAGTAATAATAAACCTACGAGGGCAACCAACAACATGCAATGATACACTGAAGTTAAAAAAGTAGGAAAACACAGTTTACTGCGGCCAGACATACGGACAGCACCCGTTCACAAGTTTTACGAAGGGTTCAGTCATCGCCAATCAAATAATATTTATGTATGAAAATAATAATACACAACGGCAGGGCCTCTATTCTGCCCTCGTAAGGAAGAACGCAGTAATCGTAAAAACGCAGCTTTGAGTAAATAGCGAAAAACATCACAAAAATATTATTTCATGACATAACTGCATATTTTCTTACTGAAATTTCAGGTTTCTAGTAGATCTACAGCCACCATTATTTTTTCACTCATAGATGTACCACCAGGGAGCTCAATTTTGTATCCAAAGTAAAAACGCAGTAATGGCTATTACTGCGTTCTTCCTTACGAGGGCAGTAGTCTACAGTGCTTTATAGTACGATGACAGATATACGCCTATTGACGCCTAGAATTATTGATACACGTGCGGGCGTTGACTTGGCGCAGCAATGAGACTAAGGGCCGATTTCTGAATTGACAATTTCACGTAAGTAAATAGTTAAGTAACGTTCCGTCACGCTCTTCTCTGAGAAGTTTGGCGAGACAACACTAGAGTTAAGTAGTCACTTAGCGAAATTCTCAATTCAGAAATTGGCCCTAAATCACCATGTTCATGCAGTTGTCATTGTACTACAATGCATTAGCAGAATCTAGGCCCAGATAGCAATACGGTATTCGACACTATCACACTAATATTATAAACGTGAAAGTTTGTGTGTGTGTTTATAAGTTTGTCAGTCTTTAGCGCTGAAACGGCTGGACGGATTTTAATAAAATTTGGTATGGAGTTAGCCGATACCCTGGATTAAAACATAGGCTACGTTTTACCGCGGGGAAATATCTTATTCCTACGGGAAAATCGATGAACCGCGGGTAACACCGCGGGGCACAGCTAGTCAACAATAAATTATTTGAGATGCTTGATTAAAACAAAAATTACAAAATGATTCGGAAAATGTATTTCTTTTAATCATTTACTAGTTATTACAATTTTTAAATAGATGAAACATAAAAAGAGTGCTCTGAAATGTGACGTTACAAGCAAGTATTTTCATACAAAATTCCGTTTTAAAAGTAACTCATTTGACATCCTGTCAAATACCCAATTGTAATATCTCTATTACAATTGGGTATTTGACAGGATGTCAAATGAGTTACTTTTAAAACGGAATTTTATAGATCATCATCAACACATTATGACCCCATCGAGGGGCACGGGTCTCTTCCCTGAGGATGGTATAGGCCATACTCCACCACGGGGGCCAAATCCGGACTGGTAAAGGCTTGTAAAGACTAGTGGATTGTCTTACTGTCAGAAGTTTTCAAGCCGCCCTAAGGCCTCTGACTTGGTCAAACGACTGCCATCTGTCGACGGCAGCCGGCACCTACTGCTTAACGTGCCTTGCAAAGCACGGAATCGCTAGGAAAAATACCACTAGCGTTAGTCATAGACCAACCCATAGACTGAGGCTGAGATTCTTAAACTGCACTTTGACTTACAAATAATGTACAGTGCCACCATCTTATCTGTTCAGTTGATAGCGGCGCTAGTGGAGAATGTATTAGTAACATTTGAGGAATTTACCTAGACAAATGAGAATATTTTAACCCGTCTTTCAATTTTAATGAAATTATATCTATAAATCTTAGTAAGTGAATAAATAAAACAAAAAATGGGGAACAGGATTTACAATTTATAAGTTAGTTACAATTTTGCCCACCTGAACAGATAACTTGGTGGCGCTGTAGTCCTGAATGATAAAGACATTGTCTTAAAACCGAATCAAATTTTATTAGGTTGGGTTATACTTCAGAAACGTGAAGTCAAGTTTTTTTTTGTCTCATTCGCTTTTCACGAACTAAAAAGTGCCCCGAAAGGAGGTTTATTACTATACATCCTTGAAGTCAAGGTAAAGTTGACATCTTTCATCTTTTTGACATGTTTTTCCTGGTACAATAAAGAATATTCTTATCTTATCTTATTCTTATCTTTCAATGACATTCCGTTTCATTCAAATAAATCAATTAGATGATATTTTCACCATTATTTCTTGAATGAAAATTATGCGTGTAATGAAACAGCTTCTGTCAAATTCAATACTTGCTCAGACTTTACTTTGGGGACGTGCTTTGCTAAGGAAAGACCAAGGAACTGTCTCTGAAATTGAAAAAGTTGAAAGTATACTTTGTCAAACAAAGCTTACTTTGTGAAGACGTCTTTGCTGTAAAGTCACGACTGTGAATCTGGACCTGAATGCGCCGTGTGTTGCTTAACCTTAGTGATCGTTTTTAAGATCACTCAGGCAGCCCAGGCTACGAGCGAGGCTACGAGAGAGCTTAGATATTAAAAAGAGTTTTTTGTTTAAATAACTTAAGCGTTATGATGATCCCACACTAGTCATAGCCTGTATCGTGGGAGTAAAGACATGATTAATCTCAACAATATTGGAGAGAGATTTAAAACCTCAGGTCTTGGATGTTACAGTTTGTGATGTCACTGATTCTGGCTCCCACTACACAGGGTATCCTAAGTGTGGGGCCAGAAGCAATGAAGTCAGAAATCAGAAATTTATTTCAACGTAAAGAATTTACGTTTTATGCATAATATTAGCCTGTCGTTTACTTAATTCACCTGGGTTAATGCACCCAGGTGAAATAAGTAAACTAATAGTAAATTGTAAACACCTGTCCTTGTTTTACGTACTAATTGAAATACTGTGTAAATTTTATGTAAACTTTATTCACCTATTGTCTCACCTACATTTTAGACACACTAGTCTTCATCCAACGGGAACAGTTGCTGTTTTGAAAATGTTTTTTTTCAGGAAAATGTAGCTACTGTTCCCGTTGGATGAAGACACATATATTTTTAAATGATTAACGGACGATTTCTAAAAAATGCCCCACTGTTATATGTCCATCCAGTAGACTCATCTGCGCCTCGCAAATCATTTGTTCATTTATTTTTACACTAGATCGCCGTTTCTTCGGTACACGTTTTGAATTGGCGTCTTTTTTAAAAGCTATAATTAGATCTGTGAGGTTCCGGTTGTACTTTTTAATATTTTTACTCAAAATTCTATGCCAACCTTCTACATAGTTGTTGGTTCTGTGTCGTTCTCCAAAAACAGACCAAGTCTTTATAATGTTTCGCCTTAACCACTTTCTCTTAAAATATTTAAGAAAGGGTTGCAAGTGTTGGTGATGGTTAAATTGCTCCTCAATGTATTTCCATCCTTCAAAAATGTTGGCACGCGGTAGCAAGGCAAGACTGCGACACAAAAATACACAACGTCGATTTTGTTTTGCGTTAAATATTTTCAACGACTTTGCCTTTCTTATCAGACACTCTTGAAAGTGATAATAACAACCCTTGACTTTAACTTTTGGGAATACTTCTTGAATCGCTTTAACACTACTACTTTCGAAGTCACACGTATATTTAAGAGGCTTCCATTCATTTATTCGGGATTTTATAATTTCAAATAATAACCGATACGATTTGGTATCCCTGCTTGACATAAGAGCGTACACAAGTGGTGCTATGTTGTTGGTATTCGAACTACTACCACAATCTCCGTGAATGGAGTATATTTGACAAAATGGAGAAATGCAACACTTAAATGTTCCATCTCCAAAAAAATGTTGCAATTTTTCCATTAGTTCAATACCTCTCTTTGTAGCGAATAGTAAGATCCTTATTCCATCTGAATTATAATCTCCAATAAGGAAATCTTCAAATTTTTGTGGAATCATTATTCCTGCTATGTCATCATTACAGCTATAGGCATTTTTGGGTACATTGAGTGCCTTATTTCTTTTTCTATATAATCCGACTTTAATGTCTTCGAAACACGGTTCTTCAAGCACGAGATTAAATCCAGTATTATAGTATGCATTTGCAGCTTCCTCAAATATTTTAGGTACTGGTTCATCGGTGGATACTACTTTTTTTTTGCATATTTCCAAGTTTTCTGCCCATGTATTTCTTGCTGCATCCATAACACAGCTGCTTACGTGTACATTTTCTTTTAGTATTTCACTACCCTAATAAGAAACAAAGAAATTAAGATTAAACGACTGACTTTCTATAGATTAAAGATTTACAAAGAAATATACTAGAACTAGAGCATGCCACCTTGCGTTTTATATATTGAGATTACAATACGTACTTACATTTATTGTGATGGAGCCAGTGCATTTCATTTCAGTCAAATTATTACAACATCTCCACCAATGGCCACCAGATTTGTATATTTTTTTTCTAAAATATTGTCTTCCACTATGCAATAACACCATACCTCGCCCTCTATTTATATATTTAAATTCAGTCATATTTTTTATTTCGTTTTCATTCGTAGATGAACCTTACATTACCAAGAAACCAAAGAAAATAGTAAAATTGATGATACTAGAAACACATACTGTCAATAGTAACAATAACTATTACTAAAATGCCACTTCAAAACTTTCAAGTGGCCAGTGACTTATTGATAAAGAGGATCTATAGGTACCTATCAAATGAGTAGACGGTTGGGCGAATAAAGTTAACTTAAAGTATATTTAATGCATCCAGGTGAATTAGGTGAACAAAGTTTACTAAAAGTATACTTAATGTACCTAGGTGAAAAAAGTTTACAAATAGTATATTTAATTCACCTGGGTGCATTAACCCAGGTGAATTAAGTAAACGATTCCAATGTTAGCCGCTGCCTTGGTGCCGTGTGTAGTGGAGAAAAAGGCAGCGAAAAAAAACTCCACCCTGAACTTCTAAAATCACCTTAAAGCTAATACAAATTAGGTATGAATGTTAGTCGTCAGTAATGTATGTACCTGTTTCTTTATAAAAAAAAAGATTCCTTGCGCTCAGTTCAGTTGGCAGAATTTCATACTTGAGAAAACTCCGTATTCTATTTCAATAATCTTCCTGGGCGTAATTAATTATGATCATCAATTTCATAAGAGCGTGGGAGAGGTAGGATATAAATTAAAGATATAGGTAATTAAGTTTTATAAGGTGCCGGAGGCGTGAAGAACCTGTGCTCAGGTAGGTACAGAAAGCTAGATCTATTCGTTTGACTTTCAGCCTTCTGCTTAGCACAATAAGAACTCAGTGGCTTGTAAATGTACTTACGTACAAGAGTGTGTTAACGCATAAGTAAAATTCTTAATTATAGAGTCGGTAATTCCAGATTAATATTAGAATGTAAATTTATTCGAACGAAAACGGTTTTATAATTTGTTGGAGGGTACAATAAAGTCTAGGCTACGAAGTTAAAGAAAACATCATTTTGTGTATGTAGCCTTCCTTGCTCGTTTTCATTTAGCCTAGTAACAAATTGGCATTGAAAACGAGTATACTTACATGTATTTTACTTAAGAAACCTATATAACTACTAGCTGATCGGTAAACGTTGTTTTGCCATATATGCTTTTTTTACTTAGGGCTATGAAAAATAGATAACAACCTGTTCTCAGACCTACCAATTATACGTATAAAATTTCATCAAATACAGCCATGCCGTTTCGAAGAAGTATGCGCACTAACACGGTGATACAATAATTTTATATATTAGACTAGCTGACCCCGCAAACGTTGTTTCGCCATGTAATTTTAATAATAAACCGCGGGACACGGGTCTCTGCCCTGAGGAAGGTATAGGCATACTCCACCACGGGGGCCAGGTCCGGATTGGTGGTGGATGATGAGATGAATTGTACAGAGGACTGGACGCTGTATAATTCATAAAATAAAATAAATAAATAAACTCACGCCCGTTATCCCAGAGGGGGTAGGCAGAGGCACCAATCGCTAGAACTGGGGCCACGTTTTGCCGAGTTAAATTATAATAACATTGTTATGTATAACATAATATTTACACAATATAATTCATCTCATAAAGATAAAATAAAACAAGTATATTCTTTATGGCACACAAGAAACACGAAACAATCAAAAGTTATTAAAAAAAACAATAGGCAGTCTTATTGGTAACAGGAATTTAATTTTCTTTTTCTCATTAGATACGTAGGTAGATATATTGAGAAAAATTTGTTGTACATAAAAAAGGAAATTACAGAGGTATTTCTTAATCTAAGAGTCCAGACGGCGGCCTTATCACTAAAAGTGATATCTTCCAGACAACCTTTGTATTGTATACTTTTAGTCCGGATTTACTTACGGGTGTTGTTATATCGGAAGAGTCCGACCAGGTTTCGCTCAGATTCGCAGAGCTTAATCATGGTGAGCAGAGACGGAGCTCGCGTCGTCGGTTGCTCGTCTTACACTGCGGGCAAGCGCGCGGCGCGCCCGCGCCGAGATGGGTGGGGCGGGTGCCGGCACCGGCTGCGGGGGACTCCCGCTGGCTTGCGACGCGGCACCTGCTGCTTTCCCGTCGTCAATGTCGCTGGGCATGACGGCACAGACACAGCTCACGACGTCTTCGTTCTTGCAGTGTCGATCTCGATATTCACTTTCACTGTGCTTTCGTAGAACCGGTTTCAACAACACCCGTAAGTAAATCCGGACTAAAAGTTTACAATGAGTTGTGCTAACGAAAGTTTTAGTTCAAAAACCTTTGTATTACGTAGATTACGTAGATTTAAAGCACATTTTTTTTTTTACAATAGCGGTAGATAAAAGTTGTGTAATTCAGCATCATTCAAATCACCCAGTGAAGCCTGGTCAGCTAGGGTGATCAGAGCACACCCCACAGACCACAAGGCTTGTGGGAGGCCAAGCATGTCTCGGAGAGGGACGCCCTAGTAAAAATTGCATGAAATCGAAGTAAAAAAAAATGTTTACATACATACATAAGCTCACGCCTGTATCCCAGAGGGATAGGCAGAGACCAGGAACTGCCACCTGCCACGATCCTGACAAACCACTTTCGCTTCATCGACATTCATTAGTCGTTGCATGCACGCACGTCGGTTTCGGGTACTTTTTATCTTGCCCTTTGCTAATACATCCCCTATTTGGTCGAAGTATGTTCGCCTGGGGCGTCCCTTACCAGCCCTTCCACTTACATTCGCTCGATATATTTGCTTCGTCAGTCTTTCTTCCTTCATCCTCTCCACATGTCCGAACCAACGCAACATTCCTTTCTCATTTCTAGTCAATTCAAAAATGTTTACAATTTACACAATTTATTAATTAACTTAATTTCAATTGTTATTTGTTGCATGTAATTAATTATTATTTAGAACAAATTAATAAAGGCTTATATTATTATTTTTCAGCGTCTAGGCATTGATCAACTATTGAATGGAAAGTATTCCAGACATCGTGCCTGTGATTCCCTCGGGTACAGTCACGAGCAATAATATATATACACTGTCACATTTTGTACGACGTCAACATTTTTTTTTGTACTGCACACGTGTACGACAATTTGTTCTAACTTATCTAACCATTGGTTACATAATTTAGGACAAATTGTCTTACACGTGTTTCTAGATTATTTTAAGTTAAGATTTTTTTTTAATATGACATTGTATATATATTGTTGCTTGTGACTGTACACTCTGCCTACATGATATATCACTCAGAGGCGCGACGGTCGCCGGAAGTACCGAGTCAAAGACGGATTTCTTCTTCGACTTAAGTTTTCTGCAGGAAGATAGTTACTTACTTACTTACTTACTTACATTTACATACAGGCACATACATTGCTTCTGGCCCCACACTAGGATTAGTTAGTTATTAGTTATATATTAAAAGGGTTTAATCGCGATAACTAATCTAATATATACAATTTTTGTGTGACCGTGTTAGTGCACATACTCCTCCGAAACGGCTTCACCGATTATCATGAAACTTTACATGTATATTCGGTTGGTCTGGGAATAGGTTGTTATCTATTTGTCATGGTCCCAAATGAAAAAAATATATATGGCGAAACAACGTTTGCCGGGCCAGCTAGTCCAATATATAAAATTCTCATGTGACCATGTTAGTGCGCACACTCCTCCGAAACAGCTTGGCCGATTTTGATGAAATGTTATGTATGTTTATAAAATTTTATAGATTTGAGTATAGGTTAGGTTACTTATTTTTCATACCCCTATCTGACAAAATAACGTTTGCGGGATCAGCTAGTTAGAAAATAGAAATTACCTGTGATTTACGATTAGATTCTGTAATATGTAACTGTGTGTGTGAACATTGCGAGTTATTAAAAATAACATTAAAATGATGTCTAAACTGAATACAGGAATGAAATGAATTTTTCACATTCATTAATTTATTTTAGTACCTAAGTGGTCGGAATTACCACCACAATTTTACGGACCACCGAAAAAAGGGTTACAAAATCGATATCTAAATGTGGAGGTATAGTGTTAATTTTATTTTTCAAAATGTCGGGGTTCGATTTCCGAGCTAAGTTCAGGTTTTATTTTAATGTATGAAAGCAGTTTTTCTTGTAATTGAAATTGATGACACGGTTTCTAAGAACAGCTCTTCGTATGTCTTAGAATATCAGACTTTCTTATAGTAACCGAAATGTGCCACCCTGTATACCGCAGCGTCTGGAAAACCCGACAAAGAATTTTTTTTTGCAAAATGGGCTTTTTGTCTATTTTATAAGTATTTTCTTAGCCCAACGCGCCTATAAAACCTTTTGTGCTAGCTAGCTTGAAACTTGAAATGTAAATATCACCTATGTACCTATTTGCTGTACCTATTTACTGAATAACAAAAGGCGTCGTAATTACGAAATTATTAAAGTTTTTCTTTCTCCTGTATTTCACGTTTTACGTAAATTTTACATTTGACGGTTTTTCCAAGCGCAACGACGATACCCTACTCACATAGGCACCGCACGTTTATGAGTAAAACATGAGAGAAGCTATAAATTTTGATGACAAATATTTGATTTTCCAAATGGGCACCAATAACGATTGTTCCCAACGATAAACTTTAGTGTAGGCACTCGTAATTGGTGCAATTATGGGCTATTAGCTATCATTGTTTGTTTTCGTTATTTGTTTTATTTGGTACTGAAATTCATTGTAATAATGCCTAAATAAATAATATTGAAAAACGATCACGAAGGTTAAGCAACATAGGGCGCGTTCAGTGCATGGATGGGTGACCGTTCCATGACTAACGCTATTGGCATTTTTTCGAGCGGTTCTGTGCTTCGCAAGGCACGTTAGGCAGTTGGTGCCGGCTGCCGTAGATGCATGGCAGTCGTTAAGCCAAGTCAGAGGCCATAGGGCGGCTTGAAAACTTCTGACAGTAAGACCAGCCACTAGTCTTAGAATCCTCCACCAATCCGGACTTGGCCCCCGTGGTGGAGTATGGCCTATACCTTCCTCAGGGAAGAGACCCGTGCCCCTCGGTGGGGACATAATGGGTGGATGATGATGATGATATTTGTTACTGTGAAACTAATGTTCTAGTTTGATTCGTTTATACACTGATATTCTTTTTTCAAATTCTGGGCCACACTTCGGGCGCCTCCCGGGGGCTCCCTTAAAACTTGCGCCGATCCAAAAGAAACTTCCCCGGTCGGTCGGTTGCGGAATTTTCTGCAATATTCATGTACAAACTTCGCTGCACTTCGGACGCTGCACTTTAATTCATAGCGGTTTCCGGCGGCTTGTTTGAATAATATCCAGAAAGTTTGGCCCAAATGCACGCTGGGACTGGGAAGGCTATGTGCTTTGTAAGCCATTAGGTCATTATGTAATAGAAAAGTTACTGATTCATAGTAGTAACGTAGTTGGGGACAGGGAGAGATGGAAAGCAGGTGACTTTGTCCAGCACTATATTTATTTAGTTAATTATAAACCGTTTTCCGGGTAAAGTCTGTTCGCTATCATAGTGTCACTTTGATATTTACCGCCTCGGCACGTGGCAGCTTTTCACAAAAGAAATTAAAGGAAGCCGACGCGGCGCAAACACGCCAGTGAATTTGGCTCGCAGCTCGTCTCATTCTACAATTGTGTAGATCACGCAATTAAAGAAGTAAATCAATCAGAATTTTAGAATGGATTTATAACGAGACGATCTTGCATCAATTAGATAGGTACCTATTCTAAATACCGGTGGAGATGAATATTCTGAGGACACTTCGAGTGATGAGGAGTTGTGTGTAATTTTGTGCTTCATTAGGTATATTTTGTACCATGTTTTTTTTCTATTTAAAGTATTTTTGCCGTCTAAGTTGTATTATTGAAATAAATGTTTTTTTACTGAAACCAAGATTGCCTTCGTGTGTACCGACACTATCTAAGCGAACGGACTTTACACTTATTACTTGATTTTTTGTCGGAAGAGTCTAACCATGTCAGAGACGAGCAACCGACGACACAAGCTCCACCTCTGCTCGCTATGATTAAGCTCTGCGAATCAGAGCGAAATATGGTCGGAATCTTTTAACTTCTTTTAAATAATAATTTAGAACCGACTTAAAAACACAACAGCACTAAAAAATTGAATAATTTAAATGCTCCGTTGTGTTTTGAAATCGGTTTTTATTTTTTATTTAAACATTGTTTATTGAATCTGAGGGTTTGATGCATAATTAAATTATGAACATTTTAAACATTTTTTTGTTTATCTATGCAAATAAGTTTATCCGGACTATAAGTAATAAGATCTTTTCATAGTTTTTAATAAAGATCATTGTTCAAATAATCTGTAAGTAGCAGCCCCTGGTCTCTGCCTACCCCTCTGGGATATAGGCGTGCGTATATGTATGTAGGTATGTTAGTCTGTTAGGGTTATTTCCATGTTTGTGATATCATTACCTGGTAATCATATCAAAGGGTATCCTAGTTTGAGACTGAGTTAAGTGATTGTGTAGTGTGGAAGTTTTTCATTATTATTTAATACAACAAATTTAGCAAAACTGTACCACCATTCATTTATTCGACCTATAACTTTTGCTTCACGCTATTAGGGCACAATTTGTACCGCGCCTAACAAGGGTATTTCCTGTAATAGGATTTCAGGATTGGCGTCTACTGACCGCGATTAGAACCCGAGACCTTTTGCTTAGGCGTAGCTGGTTACCCACCCACTCTGCAAAGGTTTCTCGGAGTATATACTTATACATAACAAGCTGATCCAGCAAACGTTGTTTTGCCATATTCATTTGCTTAAGACCTGCTAAATAATATACACAAACAAAATATAAAAATAGATGAAGCCGCTTCGAAGGAGTTACATTGTTATACGAGATTTTTATATGTACACTGGTTAAGTATAAGCCCACGCCTGTTTCCCAGAGGGGTAGGCAGAGACCAAGGACTGCCACTTGTCACGATCCTGACAAATCACTGTCGATTCATCGACGTTAAAATTTTAAATAAATACAAAAGAAAGAAAGAAAATTTATTTATTTATTTTGACGACACAATACCAAAGAAAATCACACACAAAAACATTACAAAATGCATACATGTAAATAAAATCATTTTAAGGTTTTTTTTATATCATTTTTTAAAGACTGTTCTTTTATACGTCACATTGAGGTTCTGTTTGAAATGTTTTTGTCTTGACAACCAAAAATATTTCGTTAGTGTTTCTGTCTATCTTTTAGTTCATTAAAATTATAATATTGCGATTATTTCTACACTTTTATTACCATACATACAGTCCACAAGGTTTCATCGTTTACACAATTAACACAAAAAGCATAAAAAAGCGGGTAAAAATGAATAATCTGTACAACACGAAAACAATAATAAAATACATAGTTTTTGAGCCCCCAAAATGGGTCCAATTCAGCATAATGTTAAAAAAACACAACTACTAACATAGAAGACGATGTGGACAATTGGACATCCATCATGCATATATCCCAGAAGGGTAGGCAGAGACTAGGGACCGGCCCATCATCCGTTTCATGCTTTTATTTTTATGAGAATACCAGAGGCGTGCTTTTGGCAGAGGCAGACCTATTTACAGTAGTGGACCAGTATGAGCTGATTGATGAATTGATCAAATAAAGCCTCCAACTGCGCTAAATTTAAATGGTTTACTGATAGACTTTACTAATTACACACTTGTTAAATGCTTACTCTTCAGTCCCCTGACAACAAGAATTCGTTGCTTCTAAGACTTACAAAACTAATGAAACAAATCTGTCAGGATCGCGTAAGTGGCAGACTTTGGTCAATACCTACCCTCTGGCTTATAGGCGTAAGTTTATGTTATGTTATATGTTTCCAAGTCTATAAAAACGCTCGTATCCTTGGCTTCATGAGTAATCTTAAACGATCACGAAGGTTAAGCAACATAGGGCGCGATCAGTGCATGGATGGGTGACCGTCTATGACTAGCGCTAGTGGCATTTTTCCGAGCGGTTCCGTGCTTCGTCAAGCCAAGTCAGAGGCCTTAGGTCGGCTTGAAAACTTCTGACAGTAAGCCCAGCCACTAATCTTACAAGCCTCCACCAATCCGGACTTGGCCCTCGTGGTGGAGTATGGCCTATACCTTCCTCAGGAAAGAGACCCGTGCCCCTCAGTGGGACATAATGGGTTGATGATAAGGCAAAGAAACATTGACCGTGATAGCGCATAACAGCAAACAAATATTTTTTTCTTCCAAACTTCTTGACAACCAGAATTCGAAACGAAAAGACGTACAAAGCTAAGGACAAAGAAACATTGACCGTGAAAATAAGGACGCATAGCTTAGAAGTATGAAAGAAACCGTAGCCCTATTAGGCCGTTCAGTTGCCCTCTACACGTCACGGGAAGGGACAAGCTGGCACTTTACGTCGCGCTGCGTGACAGTTTCCCGCGCCCCAGTGACGTCCCGTAATCCTGAGTGACTGGACCTGCCGTGCCGTAGTACACTTGGGAGTCCTAGTTGCCGGATTACCTTAATACTAGGCATTACGAGCTTATCGGACGTTTCCAGCTGTCCCAATGTATGTTTACTTGCAAATAGACTATACGATAATATCAATATAATATTAGCGAACATTCAGTGTATGTATTTACTCCACATTGACTAATGAACTATTTGCAAATTAACTATTTACTATGTTCATTTGCAAATAGCGAATTTGGCTAATCCAAATCCAAACACATCTACACACACATACACACACACACACACAAGCGCGCGCGCGCGCGCGCGCTCTCACACCCAAACACACACATTCATACAAATCGGTACCGTACAATCCGTATTCAGATGTTATATCATTCAAACAAATCTATATTGTACTAGCTGTTGCCCGCGACTACGTCCGCGTGGGCTTTAGTTCAGTAAGGTGTTTGCAAATAAGAAAGGGATACTTTTAGCGCATGCGAAAGAGCTTTCATACTAACTTCGCATCCCCCTCTTACCCCCTAAAGGGATGATTTTCGAAAATCTACTTTACACGTCTTTCATGACTTTCAATGACCGACCTTCATGCTGAATTTCATTCGAATAACTTCAAAAATGGCTAAGTTTCATACTAACTTTGCACCTCCCTTTTCCCCCCTTAAGGGATGATTTTCAAAAAACTATTTTACATGTGTTTCATAAATTTTAATGAAGGAACTTCATATTGAATATTATTCGAATAACTTCAAAAACGGCAAAGTTTCATACTAACTTTGCACCTCCCTCTTACCCCCTTAAGAGATGATTTTCGAAAAACTATTTTATATGTGTTTTATGACTTTCAATGAAGGTCATTCATATTGAATCTCATTTGAATAACTTCAAAAACGGCAAAGTTTCATACTAAGTTTGCACCCCCCTTTTTCCCCCTTAAGGGATGATTTTTTTAAAACTATTTTGCACGTGTTTCATAATTTTAAATGAAGAACCTTTGTACCAAATTTCATTCGAATAACTTCAAAAACGGCAAAGTTTCATACTAACTTTGAACCCCCATTTTACCCCCTTAGGGGATGAATCCCCTAAGGGGGTAAAATGGGAGTAAAATTCAAAAATCCTTTCTTAGTGCTCCTCTAAGTTACAAAGGGAACCCCTGTGCAAATTTTTAAGTTTCTAACCCTTATAGTTTAGGCCCTGCGTTGATATGTCAGTAAGTCAGTCAGTCAGTCAGTCAGTCAGTCAGTCAGTCAGTCAGTCAGTCAGCTTCTCCTTTTATATATATAGATAGATGTACAGTAACATAAAATTCACAGTGCCTACGTTTACTGTCCATCTAGGACAATTTATACTAAACCAATGAGCGTTTTTCCTTATGTCAAATTTAGTTCTAAAAGATTCCCTAGGTGGCGCTGCCGTACCGTAGTAAAAATCGTCAAAGCAAAAAAGAATACTATGGTTCTGTGGAATTTGTGATTGATGGTTGATTACCTAAAAAAAAATGCTGTTGTCGTTTGGTGATAAGTGCGCTTACTTACTATTTGGATTTTTTGGAGTCTTTGCTGTGGATTGTGGGTTTGAATTCTATTTTTTATTACGAGAAACCTCGTCCGAATAGCAACCCTGGCTCCTTCTCTGGTTTAGTTATCTGTGGACTAACTTTCACAAATTTGTATGTAGAAACGAATAGTGCCATCTAGATTGTCTCCAGGAACTAAGAAAAAAAAAAGAAAGGAAAAACGCTCATTTATACTTTGACATAGGTAAGTATAATTTGACATTTTCATTATATTGACCACCTACCACCAGTTGCAGGCAATTGATTCGTCGTATTCTTCCGTAAAATATTTGATACATTCACATCAACGAATAGGCTTTTAAATGAGACACATTTGACAACTCGAGCACTTGGTACAGTCACCAGCACATCAATCTCGCGTGCAGTGAACTCGATTACAAAATATGATCATCTGCTATCAAACTACTTCCTTGGCACCTTGCACTATACAAGTATGATCGCCTTGTCGCCTTTTCGTTTTCCCTTTTACCCAAAAGTTTGCCAAAATCTATGAAGCATTCGGCTGCGTACAAGTTATGATGATCGCATAACTTGTACGTAGCCGAATGGCTCACAGATTTCAAGTGAACTTCGCGAAATGTAATCTGAGTGTAACTTACTAATTTGTGGTGTAACTGCGTCCCCTTTCGGTAAGGAGGAAGTGCACAGCTCTAACGAGTATCACTCACATTAAATGTTGCCAGATTAAGTGATTTATCGCCATTTAACCTACAGAAAAATGCTTGTTAACTGGCCATGCTTTTTATTTTTTCTTAAAAACTGACGACCTAAAATTGCAAACAGCTAACAGTCACCATTGGGGCTTTTTGGTAAAATATAATCGTGCCTTTATTCATCGAGTTATACAGTCCTAAGTTAGTTTTTTTATTCAACGTAAAACATTATATTTTAACCCTTGAAGAGTTTTATTAAAAAATGCGTGAGTATAAGTAAGTATTCGTAAGGATTAATCAAATTAATGTTTCAGAACGGCTTTGTATGTATATACAAAACTAAGGAAACTCTTTTGATCGAGGGAATTTCAAGCAACAAAAGCCAACGATAACATAAGATTATGTTTTAGTGTACACCAGGAAAAAACATAAATATTTTAAAGATACAGTGCAATGTTCGGTCTTATTACAACGACATCACGATATTATGTTTATTAGAATTTCAGCGGCGGTTTTCCAAAATATTGGTCATATTACGCGGGCAGGACTTGGCAACACTGATTAGAACTCGCAAGTCTGCGGTGAGCCCGCGGGAGCTGGAGTTTCTCAAACTATTTGTTAGGGCGTTAAATTTGTACCGGCCAGTATGCCCGGAGACGGGACAGGAATTAGTCCAGCCCTGATAGTATGTACGGAGGAGACGATTTATGTAACTACTCGCGAAGTTGATCGATGATGGGCGGAACACAGAGCGCAATGTCAACCCTTGGTCTTGTCTTGGTCTTGTCTAGTACTTTGATGTTATATGTTTGTGATGACGCTGTTTCTGGTTCCCACGACACAGGGTATTCTAGTATGGGGTCGGAAGCAATGTATGTGCCTATGTGTGTGTTTATATTTAGGTTGCTGGCCCTAGCATCTACATTACGTGATGGTTTACACTTAAAGCGTCCGGCATCCATCCAGCACACTCCACCTTCACCCACACTACATGGGTGAAGAAACAACTCGGACGTTCTGTGGGTAATTGGATATCTATACCCATCAATCCAAAGGCAAACTAATAGCGAGGCCGGATCAGGATCGCCTACAAATTAACCCGCACAATTCGATCTGGACGACTCAACCCCTTTAACTGTCGTATTATAGTTTTACGTTATATCTATAATTTCACTACCAAACGCTATGCAGAACTTCTTCGAGGTTGTAATAACATCCTCGAATACGTTTGAATATGGGGAGGTTCTACTCGTCAACACTACGTGAAAGCTTCGTAATCGCTTGCAGCCTACGGATCTACTGATATGCCTTTTACGCCCGCTGTCCGCAGTCCGCTATGCAGAGCATGCATGGACGCAGAAGAAACAGACGCACACGTGCTGATGGAATGCGTGGGGCTGACCATACAACGGACGGCTCTCCTTGGGAGTTTGGGGACATTGCAGGAGGCATGCAGTGACACTCGCAGGCTACTGGCTTTCCTGGAGGAGCTGGGGTGGCAGAATTGAACTACTCCTTTAGATGTAACTTTCCTTAACGCAAAATAGGCTCACTTGTAGTCGAGTTGCGGAAAACCAAACCGTCACCAATACCAATGCCTTTTACGCCATTTCAAATATTTATGGCTAAATTTCATGGGGCCCATGGATGCGAATAGCGAGAGACCGAGAGATGTAGCGTAATGGGGAAAAGGCCAACTGTGGACCGAGGTGGGCTGATAAGGATGATGTCTAACTAAAGAACTAAATTCCAAAATCACTCGAATTTTTGTCAGATGAGTCTGACCAGGTTTCACTCTTATTCGCATAGCTTTTCAGAGGTATCAGCTCGTCTGACTGCGGGCCTGTCCGCGGTGCGCCCGAGGAAGAAGGAGAGAGCGAACACGACAAAAATTCAAGTATGTAATGTAAGTGATACTAGAATTTATTAAATTAATATGCGGAATCTTTGGCAGGCCGATCGGCTCACCATAAAAAGGTTTTTAATTGTTCTTTTTGAGGTCATAGCGCAACTGATAACTAACAGTTGATTCATAATCATCAACCCATAATGTCCCCACCGAGGGGCCAGGTCTCTTCTCTGAGGAAGGTATAGGCCATAATCCATTTTGAGGGCCAATAACTCGTAGCTCCAGCCGCAAGAGTGATCTTAAACGATCACGAAGGTCAAGCAACATAGGGCGCGTTCAATGCATGGATGGGTGACCGTCCTATGACTAACGCTAGTGACATTTTTCCGAGCGGTTCAGTGCTTCGCAAGGCACGCTAAGCAGTTGGTGCCGGCTGCCGTCGACAGATGGCAGTCGTTAAGCCAAGTCAGAGGTCTTAGAGCGGCTTGAAAACTTCTGACAGTAAGACCAGCCACTAATCTTCCAAGCCTCCACCAAGCAGTTGATTACTGACAGCTAAAATTTGTTCGTATTGTCGAATTAAACTTCCTATTTTCAGACGTAAAATGCTATTTTTGTACTCAGTTAGCATTGTTTAGGACTGCATAGTGCACACAGACATCTCAGCCTCTGTAGCCGCAATCGAACCACAACAAGGGAGCAATTACAAAATCGCGAATGCGGAAAGGAAGAAGAAACAAAACCGTGCTCGATTAGCAAGTAGGCTCGAGGCTTAACAAGTGGTTATAAAACAGAACAGAAATACCAGTCTCATTCATCCCATGTTTGTATACAGGGTGGCATTTTCACCGGTACAATAAATCAACATACGTAATACTAAGTCCAAAATACAAATAACAACATTTTTTGTTACTACCCCCGTTGGAACAAAAAAACAAAAATACCAATGTCTGAACTTATCCGCAAATCTTAAAGAAATATGGACTCATTACGCATGATTACAACTAAACGCACGAACTGGCAACTGCGCGCGGCTTGCGGGAAGGAAAAGAAGCGGTGGCGGCGGCGCAGCCAGTAGGTATGTATGACGTAGCAAAAAAAATCTTACTTGATTTCAATTCTTCCTTCATACTTGCACGGGCTTAGGACCGTCACCGGCGTGGAATGCTTGCACTGGTTGGTAGTGGTATGAATTTCCACACCACGTACTGGCTAACGCCGAAGTGCGCCGTGCGTGCCCCGTCGTTGGTGCTCCTTCTGGGGTCTTCCTCGAAGAACGCGAATATCTGTTCCTCGATCTCCACGGCCAAGGGAGGTCTCCCTCCTCGGCCTTGAGCGTGCGCTGGTGCAGTGAACTGTCCGTAGTCTAGCAAATGCTGCGTCACTCTCATGAATGTCCTGGTGTTGAGTATTTGAGGTTCAATAAAACCGGTATTCATCAGGCGGGGCAAACTTTCAGCGTATACCCGCCGAGCTGCACTGTATTTTCCCCACTGAGAAAGTAACTACGAACCATTTCGTAATACTCGCGGTTTGTAAACATCGTGTTGCGCGCGTAATTTTCGACTGCAGGAAGTGCGGAAACGGCGCACGTGCACTCACCTAGATCAATGCGCGCGGACTGACCGGCCAAATCGTGCGCTGGCCAGCCCGCACTCACCCCACCCCGCCGCCCTCTGCCTCGCACCGCGATGATACCTTGTACAGGGTGCCCATGAGTTACAAATTGGATGAAGGATAAATGAATGAAAATGAAAAAAAATATATGGTAATTTTATTCGATAAATGTAATCTATTATCGATACCAATGATATGGTAAAATTTATTGTACCGGTGAAAATCTCACCCAGTATATATAGTATAGGACCGGGATTAATGGCCGAAAGGTTCTGGAATGGCGACCACACATCGGCAAGCGCAACATAGGACGACCAGCCACAAGATGAACAGACGATCTCATCCAAGCTGGATGCAAGCCGCTTCCAACCGGTAGTTTTTGGAAATCCATGGAGGAGGCCTATGTCCAGCAGTGGACTTCTTGTGGCTGAATGATAATGATGCTCGCCCTTGTACAGAACACTGTTTATTGTGCAATAAAGATTTTTTCATTCATTCATCATTCATCATGAAATGGTTGTAAAGTGGGCAAGAGATTTCTTTATCCTTATCCAACTTTTTTTTAAACAACCCATAGTCAGCGAAACTCGTTTAAAATCTCTTTAATCTCCTTAGCTCACAAACATAACACATACATAAACTCACGCCTGTATCCCAAATGGGAAGGCAGTGACAAGGAACTACCACTTGCCACGATCCTGACAGATCACTTTCGCTTCATCGTCATTCATTAGTCATGCATGCATGTATGTTAGTTTCGGATACTTTTTATCTTGCTCTTTGCCAGTACATCCCCTATTTGGTCGAAGTGTGTCCGCCTGAGGTGTCCCTTACCGGCCCTTCGCCCTACATTCGCTCGATAAAGGAGAATGCCAAGATTTCTATGACGCCATGCCCCACCAGATTTTGTTCAGTTACACAAAAGAATTATATCAGTTGATAGGTTATAATTTGTACTCTTGAAATTATAGAACATGATTTATGCTAAAGATCAGACTCCTAAGTTATAAGGGTACAAACACACCTTAAGATAAGCGTTCTATTTTACAATAACCCTATTTTATCATAACGATTTTGTATGGAAAGCATTTTTTTATGTCACAGAAGGGTAACTGAAGATAAAAGATACCATAGGTACCCTTAAAAAAAACCTAATACATTTATTACAGAACTATTTTAACAGATTTGTAGGTTATAAAGTTGATATTTTCAATTAAAAAAAAATTTTGCTGCTTTTACAGGTTTTATTTAAATATAGTATTTTTTCATTATTTTTAATAAAATTATTTATGCATACTTTAAGTCTGTAACTTAAAGTATTTTTGGGTAAGTAGTCATGGGGCACGAATTGGCATTGTCGTTTGCTTTGTCACTCTTTTTTCCCCTTCATTCTCTCCTCCACATATCCAAACCAACGCAACATTTATATTACGTTTTAATTTTTTGTAGGCCTTGTATTTATTTTATTTTTTATTTTATTCTAGAAAACAAACAGCTAGACAACAAAAGTTAACATAACTTATTATTAGTATTAATGGTAATTATATGTACAACCAACAGCGTTTTCTACAAATTACATGTATATAAAAGTAAAAGTATACAATAGGCACGCAGCAAACATTTTCTTGCGTTTCACAAAAAAACTCTATTTTATTTGGATACAACCTAAAACTCGACGATACAATTTTTCAATTTTTTTTGAACTCAAAACTATATTTCTGCAATAGTTACCTAAATCTAATTTAAACATCATAATTCCGTCTTTATTTATTAAAATTTTCTTTGCACAAATATTCAACCGTTTCTCGCACCCATTGCGTTGCAAGCCTCGAAAAGTTATTCTACAGCTTGAATCTTCTATTCCCACTCATCCTGCGGGCTCGGGCGACCAACAATGCCTTTTGTTTCTCCTAGCACTGACCGCGGTATAATCAGACCGTTCCCTCGCGCTCGTGCTTTGTGCCGGCATCTCAGGGCACGCACTCGGCTCGAAAAACGCTGGAGGGAACGGCGTGTTTGCTCTTTTCAGTTTTCAAGTGTGTATTGTTTCCTTTGAGTGAGTATTAATACAAAAGAGTGTTTGGACTAGTTAACATCGGGCAATGTTTACCCGTTGCATTTGTTTTCGTGTAGCTTTTATTTCGAAGGCTGCCGGTGAAGTGACGAAAATCGTTTTCGCGTAAATCGTCTCTTTGGACAAAGCTTAGTGCCACACAGGCTATGTGATTGGTTTATTTCTAGCTTGGACTAACTGACTGGTGAGGTAAGGTTTAAGATGGCGCGCGCACGGTCGTTTCTCGCTCCCGGTTATTTATTGTTTTAGTCGGTAAAATCAACTTGAACAGTGATAAAAACTCGTGAAAACACAATCATTAGCGCTGTAGTGAACCTAGAAACTGGATTACAGTTAAATGTGTGTGGCTCTTTGAGATTTTGAGTGACTTAGTTGAATGTAAACAAACATTTCCTGCGCTCGCATTGAGTTCACGGTTAGTGCGGCGCGGCGGCCTGACCGTCTCTGTTGCCAAGCTAACAACTTGGCTAAGATGGATTGCGTTGCGTGTATAGCAAAAACGGAACCATCAGATGTTGTAAGGTGCAATGGATGCAAGGCGTATTTTCATTACCTATGCCTGAAAATAGGATCGGCTGCATTCAGGCAGGGAAAGGAAAAAATTAGGAGCACTTTCCAGTGTGATTCGTGCATGAATGTGACCCGACGGGTTCAGGTGGCCGATGACACCCCAGTCCGTGGGACTCGGGCTAAGGTTCAACCGAAAACTGATGAAGGTTTGATAGACCTTGATTTTGTTGATGATTTTTCAAGTAAGGGAGAACAACTTAATTGCCTTTGTTCTAAAAAGGAAATACTGTGCGTACTGCAAGAACTACGAGTGGAAATCAATACCAAACTGGATGACCAAACAAAAGTTTATACTAACCTTCAAAGTCAGATGCAAAACATTCAAACGAAAATGGAAAAAATGCAAAAAAATATTATCACAATCCAAGAAAAGTCTAACAAGCTAGAAGTTATTGAGAGTTATGCTATGACATTAAGAGCTAATAATGGTCAGACGACCCCAAGCCCAATGCAAAAGGAATCAAATGAGACGCCGACACCTAAGGGTAATGGGATCCCAATTCCAATGGTCTCATTTGCTAGTGTCACCAAACAAAAAAAGCGAGCGAGCGCTGTACCGAGCTCGCAGGCAAAAGTTGGTGTGGCCACGAAACCGGCGGGCGCATCATTTTTGGCACCGGATAAATATATCTTGTCGGAAAACACGGTAGGCATTAATAATACGGAGCTGGTGGAAAGGACAAACCAAGCTGATGAATGGACAGTCGTGAACAGGAAGAACAGGTACCCGAGCATCGAGGTGAGAAAAGGAGAAAGAACTAACTCTGTTGAAGTTCAAGGTACGGAGCGAAAGCGTTATCTGCATGTATGGCGTCTGAACAAAGATACAATAGATGAAGCCTTCGAGAGATTCGTCAAGAATATCTGCGGTGACAGTGTACAAATTAAAATCACTCGGTTAAAACACAAAATTGAAAAAAGCTATGCTTCATTTGTCATAGGAGTCCCTGAAAGCTTGTATGATCAGTTGAATAAACAGGAAAATTGGCCGATAATATTGGCCGAGATACGACGAGTGGCGACACCTGGTAACGTGAGTGTGGACGAACAAGTGTTCGAGCTAGTTTCTGGTACAGTGTACTTACACAGCAGATTCTTATATTTATTGTGTATTATTTATATACCACCAAACAGTAGTGAAACTGATTATTTGATAATGTTTAGGATTATTGAACAGTTTTGTGATAAATATAGTGACGTAGTAGTTATAGGTGATTTTAACTTGTATTCGAGCTGTTCAAAAGTACGAAATTATTTTGAGTATTTTAAGACGTATTGTGAATTCACCCAGAGTAACGAAGTAGTTAACTGCAACGGTAGGCATCTAGATTTAGTTTTGAGTACGTATGAAACTGGTTCGGGTGTCAGAGTGCGCGCGGCGGACGCGCCGCTGCTGCCGGTCGACGCATACCACCCGCCGCTCGAGGTATCGGTGCGCGGGCGCGTCCGCCGCCATCGCTGCGCCCCGCCGACGACGCCGCCGCCGCCCCCACTGCCTGTCGCGGTCAGTGATCCGCACGACGCGCAGGTAAGCTACAGCTGATACGCAGTGTCTAACATCTAACACTAATAATTGGAACTTCAATAAAGCTGATTTCACAATACTTTATTCATCAATAGCGACAGTAGATTGGAGTCCTTTGTATAAATTAACTACAGTGGAAAAAATGTTAACTTATTTTTACGACATATTAAATAGTATTTTTGAAAAATGTGTTCCTAAAAAACGCCCTTATAATAATAAATCATCTAACAATATTTATCCAGAATGGTACACGAAAGAAATAATTAACGACATTAAATTAAAAAGCTCGCTTCATAAACAATACAAAAAGACTAAATGTAGTAGCGACTATGAAAAGTTCGCACACTGTAGAGCAAGGGTGAAAAGATCGATTATATTTTCTGAAAAACAGCATAAAAATCGCGTGCAAAATCAGTTAGCAGAGAACCCTAAGACATTTTGGAACTATATTAAATCTAAGAGAGGCGGCAATTGTCAGCAAAAAATTGTGAAAGAGGATAAGATTCTCAATGCTCAAGAGTGTGCAACAGAGTATGCGAGGTACTTCCACAGTGCCAGCCAAGCTGGACGTGGCAGCTGCAATAAATGAAGCAGGCGACACGGGGGCGGCGCGTATACACGTGGACAGGCTTCAGCTGGCCGATGTACAAGCTGCGCTAATTCGACTAAAGCCTAAAAGATCTACGGGCCCGGATGGTATTCCTCCATATATATTTAGGGATTTTCGTTTTGCGATACAAGAACCATTATTATATTTATTTAATGCGTGTTTAAAAGCAGCAATATTCCCAGAGAGGGGAAAGTTACACGGGTGGTACCAGTCCCCAAAGGACGACCAAGTACCCAAGTGGAGGGATACAGACCAGTGGCGGTTCTCTCAATACCCGCAAAAGTATTCGAATCGGCGATACAAAAAGAAATACTTAATCTAGTTCAGGTGCAGTTGTCAGATGCTCAACACGGTTTTCGGCCAGCGCGTAGTACCAGCAGTAACCTCCTAAACTACATGTCACAAGTGGTTCCAGTAGTGGACAGTGGAGGCCAAGTAGATGCGGCGTATTTCGACTATAAAAAAGCCTTCGATTTGGTTGATAACGACGTATTATTGAGAAAACTAGCAGGCATTGGATGTACGCCGCATTTGCTACGGTTTTTCGCCAGCTACATGCAAGACCGAAGGCAATATGTTGATTATAACGGACATATATCGGAGCCATACTGTACTAGGTCAGGAGTGAGTCAGGGGAGCAACCTAGGGCCACTCGAATTCATAATAATGGTTAACGATTTGCCAAAGGTTGTACAAAATGCAAACTGTTTACTGTTTGCGGACGATTTAAAGCTGTGCATTAATGTCAGTGAAATAGAGGATTGTAAAAAGCTACAAAATGATATCAATAGAGTAATAGACTGGAGTATCAACAATAATTTAGAATTTAACATCTCAAAATGCGCTACAATTACATTTACCAGAAAACACACACCAATAGTTTTTAATTATCAGATAAAAGACCACGATTTAAAGAAAGTAAATGAGATAAAAGATTTAGGGGTTTTATTAAAATCTGATTTGAAGTACAATGAACACATTTTAAATATATGTAAAAAGGCTTACAGAAATTTAGGGTTTGTTTTACGGGGGGTTCGTAATTTTACAAATGTGAGAGAAATAATAGTTCTTTACAATAGTCTAGTCAGAAGTCAGCTAGAATATGGTTCTGAAGTTTGGTCCACACATGAGGCTAAATACGACACAATGGTGGAGAGAATACAAAAGAAATTTGTTCGCTTTTTGTATTTCCGGTATTACGGGGTGTATCCTTCCTATCCTCTTATATATCCCACTCTTTTTGTGCTGGGGATAGTGGGATACAACCAACTTCGAGTGAGGCGGGATCTCACTTTAGTCTCATATTTACACAAAGTTTTGGTGGGAAGAATACACAACCCGGAAATACTGGGACAGCTGACACTGTGCGCCGCCGGCGGCCGCCGCTGCTGCTGGTGCCGCGCGCGCGCAGAAACCTGCTGGCTGAGGCGCCGCTGACGCGCGCACTCCGCACTCTAAATATCATCTCGGAAAAAAATTGATGTTTTTGGATGTACTCAGGGTGAATTCACTAGGACGCCATTGACTATTATGTGTTATAATTAAGGTGTATAGTATTTAAGAAGTTAAAAATAGTTTAATAGTAGGTAAATAGATACCGATTGTATGTTTAAATTGTTAATTAATGTTTGTAAAGATTTTATAATGTTTTTAACTTGTTGCATTAGGTGTAAATCCTGTAATAATAAGTTATAAAGTTAAATAAAAAAAAAAAAAAATAAATAAATCTTTTATTTATTTCATTAAAAGACGGCATTTCAACAAAAGTAAAACAGTAACTATGAATGTGAATGAAACACAAAAGGTAATCCACGAAAAATCATGTTTTTAGAAAAAACATACCATAATTAGTTTATTTTTGAACCGTCCAATGAATTCTAATCTATCTAATCCAGCTTACCAATCTGGCTTGTAAGTATGTGCTTATGTTTCAGTAAAAAATAATAACAAGCTGACCAGAGGCAGTTGGTGGTTTGCAGACGAGAACCTTTGTAAACCGTAGACTATCTATTCTTCAGCGTTATGTGACCAGTCCACTGTCACTTCGAATTGCTAGTGTTACATCGAGCACATATTGACACCGCACACCAACTATAGAGATTTGAGCGTTTTCAAACCGTCTGAAACGCCTTTAGGCGACGTTTTCAATGCAAGTGCGTAGCGAAATCCGCACCCAAAGCATTCTTTAATCTCCCCAAGGACTCGCAAATGATTCCGACGAAATAAAAGCCTCCTTGGGCATCACTTTCTTCCCGTTCCGTTGTAATTTGTACATTTCACGCGCTGCTGAGCCTCGTACACTTTAAGGTTTTGTCCTGTTGGACCACGGTTTTTCACTAAAATCTCTTATCTTTATCTTTTTATCTCGTATTTCTGTTTAAGACATCTGACTGTATACGAGCCAGGCTTAAGACATTATAATTATAATTTAGCCAGCCTGTATACGTCCCAACTGTGGCACAAAAAAAGTCGCAGAATCAAAAAGCCGTACTCAAGTGCTTATAAACAACAAACATAAATATTTACATACAGGCACATAGCTTGTTTCTAGCCCCACACTAGGATACCCTGTGTCGTGGGAACAAGAAACAGCGACGTCACAAACATGTAAACATCCAAGACATGGGGTTTTTTCCCCCAGCAGAGGTTCGAACCCGGGACCTCTCACATTAGCTAACCGCTGCGCCACAGAGGTCGTCGGTTATCCACAGAGGTTATCAACCTTGAAAGCCTGCGTGGTCCTAAGAAACCTGAGTCCACATATTTCAGCACTTGGAATTGCCATTTTTCTCACTCTGAAAGAACGCTCGTTGAAAGCACGTGCCCAGGAATGGGACATAGATAAGCTACGTCAAAAAACTAACTTTATTAGCTAAGTAATTCGACGCTCGTACGACGTTTGTGATAAAGAATCTAATTTGAAACTATTAAACACTTAGACCGAGACCGAACAATGTTCAACTAAGTATGCATTACCACCTTTAACAAAACTAAATGACTTTATA
Organism: Yponomeuta plumbellus; assembly: GCA_947310845.1. Lineage (NCBI taxonomy): Eukaryota > Metazoa > Arthropoda > Insecta > Lepidoptera > Yponomeutidae > Yponomeuta > Yponomeuta plumbellus. The sequence continues at coordinate 7,351,344 of OX371206.1, forward strand.
GAAGATCTTGAAAAACTTTTGCAGCCGTAAGCCGAAATTTAATGTAATACGACTTTATTAAACCCTCCGCCGGTTAGGCCGGCGCGATTTAAGACCAGAGAGGGCAGAAAATTAAGAGCGAAGCTCGCTCTTCGCCCGTTTTAAGTCTTGGAATTTTTAAGATGAGACCATTCCCAAACGAGGTTCTATGTAAGGAATTTTTGTTAAAAATACAAACGACAAAGTTTTGTCCTCCGCAGCGAGCGCTCTCGAAGTAATGCGCCGAATGGTGTTCCTGGATTGAATTTTAAGAACAGCTGGGCTCGCCTCGGACGGGGCAAAATAACACTGGGAACCTATAACTGCAGGTGGCTTCTAGTAGGTAGTAGCAGGCCTGTTGCACTACGCGTGTCGGTATCGAACGCGTAAAGGTCATAGCCCACTTACACGACTCTGCTGCCACCCGGCAAAAAAATATCATTCAAATATGGGCTTTAAATATTCCTCTTTAGATACGTTTTACATAGGCATCATAAATTAGCTGACAGCTGTCTGCTAATTTATGAGTGTAAGTGGAAGAATCATGTCGTGTAAGTGGGCTTCATAGCAACTCCGGAATGGCAAATAGGTAGGAATTCAGGCGCCAGAAGAGGTAAGAGTTACGCGGTAGAAAGAGAGGCAACATGTAGGTGAATATAACGTTGCTTTTTTAGCACCGTGCGACCTGAATTGCACCTATTTGTATCGCTGCTTTTTCTTTAATTGGTTTTGTGGAGTGAATCCTCTGTACCTGTACTCTGTGGTAGTAGTGACTAGTGAGTCGGCTAGTGAGTAGTGACAGTAGTAGTGACCACTCAGAAATCAAGAACATTATTTTATTGTGCACATAATTTAGGGTTGGTTTCTGAATTGAGGTTACGCAAAGTACAGTCTGTTAGCTTTTAGAATTTACCTCAGCTACTATCGGATATATTCGTGTAATAGAAATATCGGAACTAATATGACACATAACTTTACATAACTTTTCAAAATAGTGAAGAAAAGTTTTATACAGAGCAGGAAGTATTACTACACTCGTGTGCTTTCGGCAAAAACCGAAGCCTACTCTAGAGCCCGAGGTATATTCTAAAAGCTAACAGACTGTAACTATAAGTCTGTTAGCTTTTAGAATATATCTCGGGCTCTAGAGTAGGCATCGGTTCTCATCGAGCGTCGAGTGTTTTTTCATCAAATTTCTCAGAAAAGAGCTTGACAGAACGTTACTTAAGTATTTACTCAGTGAAATTCTCAATTCAGGAACCGGCCAAATTTCTTACGTCTAACGTCTTAGGCCGGAGGTCGTGAGTTCGATTCCCACTTACATGCCGTACATTTGTACAAATAACCTCAGTCTGGGAGTATTTCCATGTTTATGATTCTTGCTTGGTAACATAACGTAACATAACATTTACATACAGGCACATACATTGCTTCTGGCCCCACAATAGGATACCCTGTGTCGTGGGAACCAGAAACAGCACCATAGCATAGGGCGTCACCTGGGAAAATAATCATGTCTTGACGGTCTACAATCCTGCGGGCCTTTTTTAATTCAGTTTGGCGCTAGATTTCCTACAACCTCTCAAGAAATGTACCAATTTTCTCGAATCTAACCGACATGATCTTTAAAAATACCAACCTCAATAAGGTGTAAGAGGGGAAACACATATTTCCCATATAACGATCCCCGAACCATTCTGACATGAATGTTTTAATGCGAACGCAGCTGAAGACAAGGCGCTTGGCTCTTAGAGGTCTGCGTATAAGGCACAGTTTTCCCTGCTAGTTGGTAGCAGATGTAAAAAGCCGACCTTTTTGCCTTTAGTACGTTTTGGCTGTAAAGTTTACGTTCGTGCTGTGCGTATGGGCGACATTCATCTTAATTTTTGTCGCGGGCCCGCCTGCGTTTTTAGCCGACTTCAGAAAATTAGGAGGTGCTCAATTCGACTGTTTTTTTATGTTTGTTACCTCAGAACTTTTGTCTAGGTGAACCGATTTACATCATCATCTACATCATCATCATCATCGTCATCTGATGCCTATGCTTCTCCACTGCTGGACATAGGCCTCTCCCATTGCACGCCACTGAGCACGGTCCTCGGCTATAGTTCATGCCGATTTACATGATTATTTTTTATTTGAAAGCTGTTGCTTTCGTTGTGGTCATTCCAACAAATCATCTGGAAACCATGATTTTGACATTGACAATGGACGAATAACTCCATATTACGCCAAACGATTTCGATGATTCTTTTTTTATTGGAAAGAATGTACTTCAAGAGTAGTTTGATAATAGGCTAGTTTCCCAAAAAAATTTTATTAGTCCGTCTTTTAGATTATTCAAAAATAAGGGACACGTATTTTTTTATTTGTAAATTAGACCAAAAATGACAAAGATATAGCCCATTAAAGTTACGTGTGACGTCACGCCGTGCTGCATTTTGTAGCACTGAGTGACGTCACACGTAACTTCAATGGGCTATATCTTTGTTATTTTTTGTTAAATCGAAAAAAGAAAAAATACGTATCCAATATTTTTTATAATCTAAAATACCCTTGACCCTGGAAAGTACCCTATTATGAGAGTTTGGTTAGGTTCTGAATATGAGATCCACCTTTTTTATGATATTGTTTTTACTGTCACATATTTTGTCAACGTCATTGTCTCACACCATTTTCTCGCCTACATTTTCCATTAAATCTATTACCTTTTCCTTAGTTTCAGTTCAGTTTTCCTATACAGACCACCATACAGAATCCCTCGTAGCCTGGGCTGCCTGAGTGATCTTAAACGATCAATAAGGTTAAGCAACATACGGCGCGTTTAGTCCGTCGATGGGTTACCGTCTATGACTAACGCTAGTAGCCTTTTTCTGAGCGATTCCGTGCTTCGCAAGGCACGTTAAGCAGTTGGTGCCGGCTGCCGTCGACAGATGGCAGTCGTTAAGCCAAGTCAGAGGCCCTAGGGCGGCTTGAAAACTTCAGACCAGCCACTAGTCTTACAAGCCTCCACCAATCCGGACTTGGCCCCCGTGGTGGAGTATGGCCTATACCTTCCTCAGGGAAGAGACCCGTGCCCCTCGGTGGGGACATAATGGGTTGATGATGATGATTATGATACAGACCACCCGTAGTTAACAATGTATATTTTTTATTTTTTCTAAGGTTTTGGTGTTTGTGACATCATCAAAAGATGATTAAGCAGTCTTTGACTACATACAAAAAAAGCAAATTTCATTTAGGTCAGTTGACTTGGTTTTGTTTTTTTTTTTTTTGTAAGTAAGGCAAACGATTAATACTTACACTGTTCTTGCTGACGTCATAGAAAAATAATTTAGGGCCAAGGCTTTTTATTGAATATCTTAAACAATATAGACTTACTTACGAATCTGATAAATATATATTTTTATCTTTATACAATAACATAACATTTACATACAGGCACATACATTACTTCTGGCCCCACACTAGGATACCCTGTGTCGTGGGAACCAGAAACAGCGACGTCACGAACATGTAAACATCCAAGACCTGGAGTATTTTTTTTCTCAGCCGGGGATCGAACCCGGGACCTCTCGCATGGTAAGCAGATGCACCAATCACTACGCCACAGAGGTCGTCTAATAGATATGTACCTACAATAAATAAATACATAGTTATAAGTCAATAAAAAATTCTACAGAAAAAATGTGCCTATATTTTGTAGGTTACAAACCTCTGAATAGAAATTGTTTTTGAAAGCATGATTCTCGAAATGGTTTTGAGACTTCCGTTCGTGTTCAAAAATGTAGCATGGCCAATTGTAACGTAATTATGTAACAATGCATAATTATTTTCAACTTTTTTGTTTGAAGTCGGTTTTATTATATTGAAAATTTTGTTTTTGCTCTACCTTTTTGGGAAACGATTCCGAACAGCAGATGTTGACTGTCCGTTAGTTATTACTTCTAGTGCAATATAGAATCTACTTCGTTCTAGTTCGGGCAGTTCGTGTATCGACTACGTGAAAGTGTCAAGTCACTTCGATGATTGCATCGATCCATCAAGAAAACACGAGGGCAGACAGTTGTGTGGCAAAGAATTTCTGTTTACGAGCGACGGAAAGTGTAAAGAGAGTGAAAAAATAGTGTGTGTAAATGTGATGCATTCTTACAGTGTATAATCTTCTTCTATATTTTATCTATCTATCTAATCCTCTATCTAATCTAATCTAACTATATATAAAATGCTCATGTCTCAATGTTAGTGCGCATACTCCTCCGAAACGGCTTCACCAATTTTTATGAAACTTTACATGTATATTCGGTAGGTCTGAGAATAGGTTGTTATCTATTTTATACTCCTCAGTCCTGACTTTGAAAACAAGCTTTGGTTTTCAATAAAATTGTCAATGTATTTCAATGTTCAAGGTCAAGTTTGAAGAGGTAATAACGAGAGAGTAACATTTAAGTTAATTCTGATGAATATACATTCGTTTTATTTAATAAGCAGCTAGAGCTATACTGACACAAGACTCAAGTCTGGGGTTAAAACTTAAAGGTGTTAAGTTTATAAAAGAAATCAACGTCAAATTTAGAATTCATAGAGGGTGCGTAGCCATAAAGGTAAGATCTCTAATACAGAATTTAAAATATATTTCAATGTAAAAAAATACATTCTGTTTTCTAAATATTAATTTACAAAGTTATCCTTAAGGTCACGCAACACGAGCTATGGAAAGGGCTATGCTCCGAATTTATTTACGAGACCGAATCAGACATGATGAGATCCGTAGACAAACGAAAGTCGTCGGCATTTCCCAGCGGATGAGTAAGTTGAAGTTTCAGTGGGCGGGGCACATAGCACGCAGAACTGATGGCCGATGGGGTCGAAAAGTTCTCGAATGGATACCACATATCGGCAAGCGCAGCGTAGGATGACCAGCCACAAGATGGTCAGAAGATCTCATCCAAGTGGCATGAAGACGCTGGGTGCAAGCCGCTTACTACCGGTCTTTTCGGAAATCTATGAAGGAGGCCTAGAAGTGGACTTCTTGTGGCTGAATGATGACGATGTTATCCGTTTTCTTCGGGTCGAGTTATGGTGGAGAAAAATGTAGCAAGGTAATGACTATCCATGACTCCATTATGACTATCTTTTCTCAAAATATTTAAGTAATATTTAGATAACCAAAATCTCAATATAGTAAATAGAGAAGACCTGTGCGGAACATGTATACGCAGGAGTCATAATATATAGGATACATAAATAACTTAATGAATGAATTAACAAATAAATAGAAAACAAGCTAAACTGGGAATTGTGCAATCGTTGCCCTGCACTCTCTTTTGACTGGGCGAAATATCTTCAGGACAGTTGAATACATTCAGAAAACAATCTTAAAATCCTCCTATTTTTGTTGCACCACGAACACAATTCAGGAAGAAAAACACTTAACACACCCATCGTTATTTCCAACCAAAGGTAACAACCAAATGAGATTAACGCCAAATCCCGTGTTGTACAATAGCCCCCGTAACCGATTATAAAACAGACCCCTAATTAGGGCCTTTTACGGCAGAACAATAGAATGTTTTCGCCAAGTCAAAACGCTACCTATTTGTTCAGGATTTGCTTTGACCCTTCGACGATTAGCATTTGATATAAGGATAAAGGTCATAGCCCACTTACACGACTCTGATCCCACCCGGCAAAAATAATATCATTCAAATATGGGCTTTAAATATTGCTCTTTAGATATATTTTACATTGGCATCATACATTTGCAGACAGCTCGCTGTCAGCTGTCAGCTAATTTATTGTGCCAATGTAAAATATATTTAAAGGGCAATATTTAAAGCCCATTATATTATTTGAATGATATTATTTTTGCCGGGTGGGATCAGAGTCGTGTAAGTGGGCTATGACCGTAAGCCCTTCGATAGCGGCGCCCTTTGTAATGTTATTGACATTATCCAAGCCTGACGTCGCTTATCAAATCTAATGCATGAAATAGATTTGTGCCAAATCACAAGCCAAGTACTTGTCTGCATTATCTACCAAAAGCCTGTTAAAATTTTCAAGAAGAATCTTAAAAATCTGTGAACGTAGAACAATTTCACAAGAACATTACACAATCATCTGCGCTGTTCACTAATCTTAGCGATTGAAATCGCCAATCCACCGTGTGGCGATCAAGCCCATACCAGGCCTGTTTCACTACGCGTGTCGCTATCGAACGCGTAAGTACATGCGGCGACCACTCCAGAGTGGCAAATAGGTTGGAATTCAGGCGCCAGAAGAGGTAAGAGTTACGCGGTAGAAAGAGAGGCAACAGGTAGGTGAATATAACGTAGCTTTTTCAGCGCCGTGCGATCTGAATTGCACCTAATTGTATCGATTTCCCTTCAGAGTCCCTTTTTCGTTAATTGATTTTGCGGAGTGAATCTTCTATACCCTGTACTATTATGTATTCTGTGCCCATACTCTGCGAGAGAAATCCGGGAGCCCTGCAGTTGAATTCTTGCTTTATATTAGGTAATTATTTTCTTAAATGTCAATGATGAACATCTTCAGCCCGTCAAAGTCCACTGCAGGACGAACGGTACTTACGAGATCATCTTATACTAACATAATATTTCGTTGCAGGTCGCAATGCAAATCTCGGGGCGGGTAACTTTGGCGCAATAGTTCCTTTGTGAAGTGCACGACAATAGTAAAAACACGTTTCTCATGTGAGCCATCCACTTGGTTCAACACACGAAGTCAGCGTGATGTAACTATGTGCAACCGTAAAATGAATAGGTACACTAGAAGGGCCTTGTGTATCCGATTGTCTTTTCCTAAAGGTTTCACAACGATATTGAATTTAAAAATTCCATGAGTATTTATAAAGGGTGTTGATTTGTACAGTTTCGTCCGACTCAGGGGTGGTCATTTACATGATACTGAAGCAAAAAATACATTAAAAAAGTTTTTTTTTAAATCACCTGAAATCGCCGGTTTTGCGGCGCCGGCGGCGAGCGCTCAGGCGCACTCTCTAGCCCCGCCCCGCAAAACCCTCACCGGACCCGTCAAGTGCAAACGATAGAAGCTAAGCCATATAACTTTATGATATGTAGGTGATTTTCACAAAAAAAAATTTTTTTTTTTATATTTAGTCGGACGAAACTGTAGAAATCAACACCCTATATGTTGAATTTGTTTTCCCTTGAATCTCTTTCTTTCTGTACATTCCAGTAGAGGGCAACAAACTTATCCGGCCCGGTGAAGGCGTCATTTTTTCATACTGAACTTGATACCTATGCTATTATAGCGCAGCGTAACCAAATTGTGCTATTTCGATGAGATGTCAAGTGATTGATCCCACATCCTTACACGGAAAATTTCCTCTTTATTCTTTTTTATATTTTAATTTTCCTGATTGTATTCTTATTTCATTCTTTTTGTTAGCATGCTATGCGTATCTTTGTGTATTATGATAATTTAATTAATGATTATCTATCTAGCCTGTTTGTGATATCGCTGTTTCTGGTTCTCACGACACAGGGTATCCTAGTGTGGGGCAAGAAGCAATGTATGTGCCTGTATGTAAATACAAATGTAATGTAATATAAAATAGCATGTTGCAGTTGTCATCATAAGGCCACAAAAAACCAATTTCTTGGTCTGTCTGTGGGAGAAGTTTCATTCACAATACTTTTAGTAAAGATTTACTTTCTTTTAAAAAGAATAACTTAATTAAATTCTTGACAGTTTGTGTCACTAACTGTATTAATAAACTGTTAAAATAGTGAAAATTTAATGAGAACGTCAAAACATTACTAAAAATTACTTCCACATATGAAATGACTTAACCTGGCCCCAAACTAGGATACCATGCGTTAAGGCCTGCGCAGGCGACGTACTGTCCCCCGGGTACTTTTTTGTCCACCGATATAGATCTCTTATAAATTGTGTCGAATAACGCACACAGTGGACTAAAAGTACCCCGTACAAACGGTCCCCCAAATTTTCCGAGGACACCGAGAGACTGGACTGGGCAAAAGTACGGCAGAGTCCACTATATGACACGGGAAGAAAAAGAAAGTAAGAAGACTCAATTTTCGGGCAACAAATGACCACACACCGTATGCGTTGAGTCTGTGACAAGAACTCGGTGGACATTTTTTAAACGATTCAAGGATTTTTATGACGACAAAAGTCCCTCGTCCCTCGACTTTTGTCTTATGGGGACAAAAGTCCTTCGTCTGCGCAGGCCTCCAGAGATTTTTGTCTTATGAGGACAAAATTCCCTCGTCTGCGCGCCTTCAAGAATTTTTGCCTTATAGGGACCGTCCCTTGTCTCCGCAGGTTTTTATGCTAACCAGGCAAGGGAACATCGAACAACACCCAGGCTGAGGCCGTGAAGGGTGAAAGAACAAGGGATGTCACTTTTTTTCAAATTTGTTTTTTAGTGGCCACAGTGGCGTTGTTTACAATCTCAGAATACTGAAATACAACAAGGAATGTCGCAAAATAGTACGTACGTTGATTGGTCGGAATGGATTTCTCAATACAATAGTTATACTGTAATGTACTACAATTTAAATGATTAAATAATAATATAATACAAATGTCCGTACTTTCAAACTTTAGAAAGTGTTTTTCTCGCAATTGGGACTCCACACACGGCGGCTATAAGGTAAAGATGTATATTATAGCACGATATATCTCATTACATCTTTCCATAGAAATCGTCAAGAGACCACACACGACAGCTATAATATACATCGTCGTATCTTAAAGGTACTGAGCGGTCTCTATGCTATACATCCTGCGATGTAATATATATTATAGCCGCCGTGTGTGAAGTCCCTAACTCAGGTGGACATACCTTGGTCTTTCCGTGCACCCTTCGTTTGTACAAATGTACCCCGGCCCCCTGTGATAATATTATCTACCCGCATAAAACTTCTGTTCTATTCAGTGCCGTTTACTTACGTTAATGTTATGCGCTAGTATTTTCTTCGAATATGCGAGGTTATGTACCCCGACCTACGTGGGCCGGGCCTTTTCAAACGCAGCTCCGCCTCGCGAACTGAGGTAACGAGATCTTTTGACCTGGTTCCTTCTACAGCATTTCACGTGGATACGAACGAAGTGGATGAATGGCGGAGGACGTGTTCATTTATTCACGCCTTGTTCACTTTGAGGGCTCCTTCAGGTCCACTAGCGCTAACCAATGGAAAAAACACCGGCCAAGTGCGAGTCGGACAAGCGCGCGAAGGGTTCTGCACTATCTATGTTATTTAAGTTATATCATGCAATTTTTTTTATGGTGCAATGAAGTGTAACAACAACATAAACATTTTACATACAGGCACATACATGGCTTCTGGCCCCACACTAGGATACCCTGTGTCGTGGAAACCAGAAACAGCGACGTCACAAACATGTTACCTAACATCCAAGACCTGGAGTTTTTTTTTCTCCCCAGCCGGGGATCGAACCCGGGACCTCTCGCATGGTAAGCAGATGCGCTAACCGCTACGCCACAGAGGTCGTCAAACATAAGATACTATATATATTGTATTAATATGGAGCAAAAAGTGTAAAAAACAATCATCTTTATATGGGGGGCCCCCTTTATATATTGACTTCATTTTTATTTAATTATTTTAAAAGTGAATATACAACTTAATATTCTGTGAATAGTTTAAATATCTACGTCTTGCCGTTTTTAATATCGAAAACGATGAATCTTAATGTAGCTAGTAGTAAAGTTGGTTTACTGGTGATACGGACCAATTCCTGTAAAAATAAATACCTTTGTAATGTTTACAGAACACATTGCTAGTTATGGTTATAGTCTGTCTGGTTGTAGGCAAGTATTATATAGGATATCTTAGATGGGCTCAGCAGATACTTACCGATTAGATATATACTCTAATTTATATTCGATTTTGGACAGCAAAAACAACGTTGATGCCTTGGATAATCGAAACTGTAACTGTAACATCACTGTGCACTGTAAAATCATAACTTTCGAATCAATTGCTCCTATCTCTGATCACTCTTGGGCGCCTGAGTCTAAAAATTTCCTCGTCACTGTCAGAGTCGTTAATCATACCTCTCAATGTCTTTTCATCATAATTGTCTCTATAAACATTATTTTTATATCACACGAAACACGAAACTAACCTCGCACGCACTTTGACTAACAGTTGCTGTGTCTTCCGCCATTTGATACCTCGAGTATTGGCAGAGTAGTGTTATACTCGGAATAGTGCAAATTATCCCGGGATTAGTAGTTGGTAGAACGTGAAATAGGTTTACTCCAGAGTATTTCTTGATTTATTCTAAAATTAGAACTTATGCCAAGCATAAAATAGTTTGGTCGAATCTGCCCTTAGGTAGGTAATTGACTTGTTAAATAACCTGAACGATTTCTGTGTAACCGAAGGGCCAATTAAAATAATAACGTTGTAATTAAAACATATGTTTCACGTTTGGCATTTTCATTTTTGAATTGAATAACTTGGAAATTTCTGAGAACTGACAGCTCTAATGTTAGCCTATACACTATAATTACGACGACGTTTTATCTATACACTATACTTTCGGTAACCCATTAGCTGTAGAGGCGTTCACGCAATAACAGTCTGTTAGCTTTTAGAATACCTCGGCTACTATCGGATAGAATAGGATAAATTCGTGTAATAGAAATATCGGAACTAATATGACACTTAATTTCGAAATCGAAACTAATGACACTTAATTTCACTTATACAGAGCAGGAAGTAGTATAACACTCGTGTGCTTTCGGCGAAAACCGAAGCCTACTCTAGAGCCCGAGGTATTTTCTAAAAGCTAACAGACTGTACCGTGTGATCTTCTATCCCTATTCTGAGGGAATTATTTTCATTATTTGTTTTTATTATCAATAAATTAGTTAGGCCCAGTAGTTTCTGAGCCTATTAATTACAAACATACACACAAAACTACAAATCTTTCCTCTTTATAATATTAACATTAGTATAAATATAGATTAGTATAAGTATAGATAATTGTACAATATATTTGTAGAGATTAATAATTTCCGACCCTTCGTTAAAAAACGTGAATCCAGCTAACTCATTATTAGAATATTCCCTTAAAAACGCCGAACTATTTCAAGTGTTGTACTTATTGTTAGACACAAATACACACACACACACACACACACACACGCACACACACACACGCACGCACACACACACACACACACACACACACACACACACACACACACACACACACGCGTATGCAGATGCAATACGTATTCAGCATCCTCCTTGTTTATTTTAATTATTAACTTGTATTTTAACCTAAAATCCAATCTCAAAATTTATAAATCAAATTAATAAGAGACTGTTTATTGTAAGTATACGTTATTGTACGCTAAAGCCTCAGATGTACTGAAGGAAGAAACTGACTCTTAAGATACAGGATCCCCTAGTTTAGAAGTCAGGGACTTAACTCGTTATGTGACTTTGTAAGTACTTACAGAACTGTGATTAACTTGGTCAATGAATTTATTTATTATTTATTATTATTTATTGTTTGTGAGCTTGCCCCCCAGCCTGTGGCACTGTTTTGATCCCAAGCCGCGTGCGCAGGGCGGGCAGGGGGAGGGGTAGCCAACTAGTTAAGCCGTAGAGATAAGTGCGCTATAATTCGCCAACAAACTACCACACAGTTTGGCGAATGATTTTTTAAGTGAATCTATGTATAAACTTGTCAAAAAAAAGTCTTCTATCCTCCGCAAAATCTATACATTGTGAAACTAACAACTTTGACGTTCATTAATAAACGTTTGAGCATTTTTTTCCTATAGTGTTTCTTTTCCTTTTTTTTAATAAATAACTTCCACACAAAACAATCACGTAACCTGCTTCCAAATTAGGGTACTCGGCCCCCGTGGGAATCGACCCCACGACCTCTGCCTTGGTAGTTAAACGCCTTAACGGCTAGACTGTCAAACCGAACAGTCAAACGTTGAACACTTTTACTTCGACTTTGGACCCTAAGGCTTGTGTGTAACGATTTATTTAAATAGCGGCGCGGTCGCGCCTTCGACGAGATTCAACGTGTTCACTTGTATCGGTGCATTTGAAGCGGACGGGACGCTCTTTCGTTGTTTGTGAGAATGTGTGGAGAGCGGAGACGCTCGGGCCGCTTCATATAAATCAAAAAGCGACTTAGCCGCGGCCGCTGGAATTTGCGGCCAAACCGCTCGGTCGCGCGGACGCATATAATTCAAGCCTAAAAACATTATTTTTCTTATCAGAAATTATGTGGCACCTAGCAAACCCAATGTCTGTCTACCTCTCTTGGATACAAGCGTGAGTTTATGTAACTTATTAATCCAACGCTTATTTGAGGAGAATCCTCTATGGACGATGAGTAAAGAAAGATAAATAAATAAAAAAAAATATCTTGGTCCTAACAAAGACGAACTAGTCATGTAGGATATGTCGGAAAAATCTAGCGACTTATTTGATTAAAAAGCGCGCATTCGATAAAAAGAAATAACTCCTTTGTAAGCAACAACTCAAATAAATGTACGCTTTTTTTCACCAAACCTAAAAATAACTTGTAAGACGGAGTGACAATAAAACATCTAAACTATTACAGCCAATTTTCCTTCACAAATCCTAGTGCGACATGAAATTGCTAAATAATTCGTGAGGGCATAAAACATCAAAGGACGCCAAATGATACGGCTATCAAAAGAGCTGTCCTCAGAATGTTTGTTCTTGTCTTCGGGGCCGAGTAAAGTTACTTAGTGACATGGCTGGCAATTAAAGTAACTGGTTATTTTGTCGATTCATCATCAACCCATCATCATGTTATGTTATGTTAATAATAATAATCATCATCATCATCATCGGCCTATGCTTGTCCACTGCTGGACATAGGCCTCTTCCATTGCACGCCACTGAGCACGGTCACCGGCTATTCTCATCCAGTTCTTTCCAAATGCATAATGCGTGTTAATAACAACTAATCTATCTATCTATCTAATCTCTTTAAACGAGCAATTCTTGTATTGAAAAGACGTGAACCAGGAGGCAGGGGATGGAAGGCGAGGAAGAAAACTCGAAAAGTGTTTAGTTTGTAATTGTTCTTTCTCGAATACACCGCCGCATTATTTATATGGAAACGACTCCAACGATTTTCACGAAATTTTGTAGGCAGATGCTTTCGGGGGCGTTTAATTGATTTAACTAGGTTACATTTTTAGAAAACGTTGTTTTATCCGTGTTTTAAGGCAATTGAAATTTGTTATAATAACATACATAGGTAAATTTCGCGTCTACTTGCAAGGTCGGGATAGTTCTGACGGGAAAACGGGCGACCCGTTTCGGGCCGATTTCAAGAGACCCGATGTTTTTTTCCTTCGAGTCATGATGAGCCAAGAGACCCCGTTCGAGTCATGATGTATTTTTTCCAAGTTATTTTTTTGTTGAAAAAAGATTATTTTAATTTTTTATTACATATTTTATTTTACAAATAAAGTACCGAGCAAAGCTCGGTCACCCAGGTACTTGTGTATTAATTAAGTAAATATTTTTTTTACTTAATTAATACACAGTTCATCACTACTTCAAATAAACAATAGCCACTAGACACACACGTGATTTCTGTAATTAAAATTATGCAGTGTAAACTTCCGCGCTCCGATTAAAACTTGGCCTGCACCACAGAGTCCAGTTACGTTCATTAGCACCGTTAGTAGTTTGCTAATAGAGGCTCTATTCCCTTGAAATACAAACCGGTGGACGGCGCACTGGCCCTAATTGACAAATGAATGCTTTGCTTTAGCCTCAGACGACATTGCAGGATAGAACAGAAGTTACTCTTCATCATCAACCCATTATGTCCCCACCGAGGGGCACGGGTCTCTTTCTTGAGGAAGGTATAGGCCATACTCTACCACGGGGGCCAAGTCTGGATTGGTGGAGGCTTGAAAGACTAGTGGCTAGTCTTACTGCCAGAAGTTTTCAAGCTGCCCTAAGGCCTCTGACTTGGCTTAACGACTACTATGTATCGACGGCAGCCGGCATTTAAGTTACTCTTACGTTAAATTAATGCTTTATCAAATAAAGCATTCGACAAAAAATAGTGAAAAATTTACATAAATGAGATTCTCATTTATGAACGAAGATTATATATAGACTATTTTTTTAAACTTAAACTTTCGTAAGCACTAGACGTTATTAATTTTATTCCGGATACACTCACTTGACTTTTTGTCGAACAGTCAGACCAGTTTTCGATTGACTCTGACTGACTCAGTGTGTAGAGTACTGGGCTCGTAGTAGGGAGTTATAGTACTGCTACACTTGAGTTGAGTCTAGGTGACGTAGAAGTAGAAGAAACTCGCACCAACAGTAGTAGAATAAATTTATTGGTAAATCTACAGATAGGTAGAATATTGGCGGGTTCCTCTCTCTAGTACAGTATACGATAGACTAACTTAGTGTACAAGATTACCTAATAAAGTAAACTGCTTAATGTGCCTAAAAACCATACTAAGGTAGTTAAAAGTAGGTTAAGCGCGTAAGCAAAATGTGCGACGCTAGATCGTACACAGTGAGTCAAAGACAAAGAAGATAAATAAATAGGGTCGACCGTAAGCACCAATAGCGCAGAGAAAAAAAAATATGATACCCCTTTTTTTCATAATCTCTTTTAGGGATAACGAAAAGGTCGTCAATTTCAATGTAAAACACAAAGAAATCTTTATCAGTCGAGAAAAATCTAAAAAAACTCCATCCATTGGTCTTTCTGTATTTTTAAATTTAGGTAGTCCATAGACCGATGGCCGCTGCAAGATAAAGTTACAAAGTTCCTGAAATAGATGCTTTGCTTATCGACACCAATAGAACCCAGATAGATTGCGTTATGACCCGTGCCATTTAAGAAACAATTTTAGACATCGTGTCCTTGCTCTATCTATAGTATCTTGCTCCTCGTGATATAATTAGAGCGAGAAAACACGTTGTTTCACAGCTGGTTCTTTACCAAAGATAACACGTTACAGTACTACCACTTATGTAAGTTACACTGATGCATGTACCTGCGCAGACATATTTTTTGCCTGGCGTGAAAGTATCCCCGTTTCTTGGTGGTCATACTGGCATGTCATACTAATATGACCAGTGAGAATCGCTTGTATTGGTGGTCATATTATTTTTATCAACATCCTTAAGCATATTTGCTACATACGTACAAGGAGAATTAATTCTCCTTGATACGTATTAATAAAGTACAATTCGCTCAAAGTTCGAAACAACGGTTTTATTTAAATTAACAAAGCTTTTCTAAAAAAATCCGTCGCTCCTCTCATCATGCAAAAGCTCTAAGTATGACCACAATACAAGCGATTCTCACTGGTCATATTAGTATGACATGCCAGTATGACCACCAAGAAACGTGGGAAAGTATCATTGCCTGTCTAGCACCTTGTGAACCGACGAACGAATCCATCCCCCATTCACGCCATGTCTGGAGTTCGCTGCAGTCTCTGCAGTCGGTACTTGTATGAGTGAGATAGCACGAAACCAGTGGTTTTTGGACTGAACATCTTATTTATTTTTGTATATTATTTGTTTGTATCTATTGATCGTTTATATAATAACTTGGTTAATTAGGCATGTATAATTAATATATCTCAGAAATAATTATCTTACTTATTTTGCACAGCTACGTTTTGCTCCAGTCCATCCAAAAGTTGTTTGGAAGATATCACTTTTAGTGATAAGACCGCCGTCTGTACTCTCAGATTAAGAAATACCTGTGTATTCTCCTTTTTTATGTACATTAAAGTGTTCTATATCTATATATCTTATGTAGCAGTAGCTGTATTTCATTGACGTTTTCATTTGGTTGAAATCGGCGATAGTTTGTGCTATTTTGCACCATCGAACAATGCCAAGGGACTTTTAAAAGCGGCAATCAGCAACATCATATCCCCACCGAGGGGCACGGGTCTCTTCCTTAGGGAAGGTATAGGCCATACTTCACCACGGGGGCCAAGTCTGGATCGGATTGGTGGAGGCTTGTAAGGCTAGTGGCTGCTAGTGCTTCGCAAGGCACGTTAAGCAGTTGGTGCTGGCTGCCGTCGATAGATCGCGATAGTTCGATAGTCGCTAAGCCAAGTCAGAGGCCTTAGGGCGGCTTGAAAAAGCGGTAATACTGTATTTTAATACCATAGATTGTACCATCCTGATGGGCTGATGACATCGTGAAGGCGGCTTTAAAATATAGGCTCTCTCTATGCACACCCTAATTCTGTCACCCTTGAATCGCTCGTAGCCTGGGCTGCCAAAGTGATCTTAAACGATCACCAAGGTTAAGCAACATACGGCGGGTTCAGTCCATGGATGGGTCACCGTCTATGACTAACGCTAGTGGCATTTTTCCGAGCGATTCCGTGCTTCGCAAGGCACGTTAAGCAGTTGTTGCCGGCTACCGTCGATAGATGGCAGTCGTTAAGCCAAGTCAGAGGCCTTAGGCCGGCTCGAAAACTTCTGACAGTAAGATCAGCCACTAGTCTTACAAGCCTCCACCAATCCGGACTTGGCCCCCGTGGTGGAGTATGGCCTATACCTTCCTCAGGGAAGAGACCCGTGCCCCTCGGTGGGGACATGATGGGTTGATGATGATGAATTCTGTCACGATAGACGCAGGTGCGGCCCCAGCATTAAGATCCCACTAAGCCACAATAAAGGTTGTGGATTCAATTCCCACTAGAGGCCAATAATAACAATAACCACACAACACAATCACTTGACCTGGACCTAGATTCTGTTAATGCATTGTAGGACAATGACAACTGTATGAACCTGGCGTTTAAGTTTCATCGCCGCTTCAAGTCTACGCGCGCACACCGATCAAACAATCTAGCCGTCAATGATTTGAAAAAAAACAAGTCACGTGACATGAACGTGTATCTGTCATCGTAGTTGATAGAATCGAGACCTAGGTCCCAAACTAGGATACCCTGTGCTGTGGTATTTAGGCAAGGACATCACAAACATCGAAAAACCAGACTGACTGACAATGGGCCAACTGTAAAGCTGAAATATGGGTATCTTAGTGTGGGGCCAAAAGCAATGTATGTGCCTGGACGTAAATGTTATGTTATGCTATTAAATTCAGATTCAACTAGAACGAAATGTAGATATGATCCGAACCTCACGAGAAATGATTAGCCAATACAGCCTCTTTCAAGATGGTTTGCTTATTTCTAGCAATAACTTGGAATTGCAGATTTTATGTTGACCAGAAAATCCCTACGCAAAGCCCTTGGGGAAAACGATAGGAGCCTGTATCTGAATTACCTAGTTATCAGAGTTAATAAAAAATAACGTTGATTACCATGCTTCAGGCGAAGACCGCGAAGTTGAGGTGCACAGAAGACCACAAATAAATATTCATATCATAAACTAGCTGCCCCGGGGAAACTACGGACCGCCAAAATTTTCGTAATTTTTCCATATTTTCTCACCATTCAAACCTACACTGGAATTCCACTAATATAAAAAATCAACGTTATCGGTTCAGCGCCGCTCTCAAGTTTTAGTGAAACTAACGAAAAGCAATCCATTCTTAGGGTTCCGTACCCAAAGGGTAAAACGGACCCTATTACTGTGGCTCCTCTGTCCGTCCGTCCGTCCGTCCGGCACCAGGCTGTATGTCATGAACCGTGATAGTTAGACAATTGAAATTTTTCACAGATTTCCACACTGTTGCCGCTATAACAACAAATACAGAATAAGAAGCAGAATTAAATAAATATTTAATGGAGCTCCCATACAACAAACGTGATTTTTTTACAATTTCATAATGGTATGGAACCTTTTGTGCGCAAGTCCATTTCGCACTTGGCCGGTTTTTTGTATATAAGAATATCACGAACCTCAATTAACTACAGGCGGTCTAATACATACGAACACAACTATAAGGATGGGTAAAGCATTTTAAGAAAGAGAAGCAAAATCTCGCTTGCTCTACCTATCAATGAGTCATCATCATCAACCCATTATGTCCCCACCGAGGGGCACTGGTCTCTTCCCTGAGGAAGGTATAGGCCATACTCCACCACGGGGGCCAAGTCCGGATTGGTGGAGGCTTGTAAGACTAGTGGCTGGTCTTACTGTCAGAAGTTTTCAAGCCGCCCTAAGGCCTCTGACTAGGCTTAACGACTGCCATCTATCGACGGCAGCCGGCACCAACTGCTTAACGTGCCTTGCGAAGCACGGAATCGCTCGGAAAAAATGCCACTAGCGTTAGTCATAGACGGTGACCCATCCATGGACTGAACGCGCCGTATGTTGCTTAACCTTAGTGATCGTTCAAGATCACTCAGGCAGCCCAGGCTACGAGCGATTCAGCTGCAATGAAATAATCCCTAGCAGATATTCCAACATACTCACTATCAAAAACGTTTTGATAAGACAATCTGTGGACAAAGCTGACGAAGAATATTTCTTATTGCACACAAGAACATACATAAACATTTACATGCAAGCACAAACATTGCTTCTGGCCCCACACTAACATACCCTATGTCGTGGGAAAAAACAGCGACATCTCAAACATGTAGGTAAGCATCAAAGACTTGGGCCTCGATTCAGTTATTACATTACAGACCGGTGACAGTTACACGGTCGGATCACGTGACGTGTTTTTTATACCATTGACGCCTAGACAGTTTGATAGGTGTGCGCGCGTTTACTTGAAGCGGCAATGAAACCAAATCATCACGTTCATCATCAAATCAGTTGTCATTGTACAACAATGCATTAACAGAATTTACGTCCGGGAAGCTTGGAAATTCATGAGGAAGGCCATGTCCTCCAGTGTGTGTCAAATGGCTGATAGTGAAGTTAGCGAAAAGTTAGCCTATTATAATAGGGTAGTTTCCAGGGTCAAAATAATTAATTTCTATTTAGTCCGTATTTTAGATTATAAAAAAATATTGGACACGTATTTTCTCTTTTTTCGATTAAACTAAAAATAACAAAGATATAGCCCATTAAAGTTACGTGTGACGTCACTCCGTGCTTAAAAATGCAGCACGGCGTGACGTCACACGTAACTTTAATGGGCTATATCTTTGTCATTTTTGGTCCAATTTACAAATAAAAAAATACGTGTCCCTTATTTTTGAATAATCTAAAATACGGACTAATTACATTTTTTAGGGCAACTAGCCCAATCACAGTTGTGAGCGCCCCGCGTTGTACGTAAGCATATTTTTACTCTGTGGCAAATGGGAGGAAAACCTAGCTCAGTGAAAGGTAATCGCAGTTGGAATCTTTCTTTTAATAACTTTCAGCACTCAAGTAAACAACAAGGAATGATAACGAGAATATCTCTAAGCCAAGCATCATTATCCATTGTTCCATGCTAAGCTAAACTTGAGCCATTACAAACGTGCGATGCGAACCGAGTCATAAACATTTGTGTCAGACCTCTCTCTCACATACATACTCGTATCAGGCATTCGGAACTCTCGCTCGCACTTTTATGACGCGGTTCGCACGTTTGTAATGGCTCAAGTATGGGTACAGTTGGCAATACACTCCGGTGAGCCAATCGACCCACCAAAAATTGCACAGGTTAAAATCCTACGCCGTGCCGCGCTTTATAGTACAGCACCAGTCCCAGACAGCCATAAACCTTGACTTTGAGCTACAAAGATTGATCATAGTTTCAGGGTATTTTTTGCTGACGGTATAAAGTCAACGGTGCCTTCATTTTCTATGTAGAAATTTTATTTAACGTTCAATTGAAACGAAAGGCTTTCCGTCTTAAAACTCATAAATCAACTATGAAAAAATTAACATTATCGTACCGTCACGCGATCTGTCGGCCGATTTTACGAACCGACCTTTTCTAGGGTTCCGTGCCGACGATCAACACCTAAGCCAAACCCGTCTGCTATGGGGTTTCAAACGATGAGAAATATGAAGATTTTATTGATTTAAAAGCGTCACTGAATGTTTAGTTAGTTTTAATTCTGCCAGGCATACTTGGACAATCCCCAAAAATCCCTCAATAAAAGCTTTGTAATAAAACCAGCAATAAGAGTGAAAATGATCGTATATTAATATAAACATTGCCAGTTATTAAATAGTTTCAGAACAATAAAATGATTGTGCGATGTATAAGAAATAATTAACGCAATCTGTTGGCACGCGTAAGAACTTGAGTAACTTAACAATACTGATCCCATCCCTTAAGCGTAGGACAGAAAAGAGTGTAGCAGTTATTAGAGAATTGAAAATAGATACCTACCACGGTTATGTTTGTGTGTATATGATCGTAATTAAGCAATAAGTACATTGTTAAAAAAAAACTTGCCAATGAACTGTTATACCAATAACCTGGCAGGAATAATAAATATTTTTTGGATTTATATCTTTAAAAGGCTTTAACAAAAATAAATTTGTTCGTGAACTTCACACACATTGTATAACTGCTTTATAAAACTGGAGCGCTAATTTAATCTAAGTGTATATCCAGATAACTGTGCTCTAGGATAATATTGCAAATATTTCATTACATTGCTAACCCCCGGCTTCTGGAACGCTAACTGTCTGTTAATCTACTGGTAACAGCTGTTACGAGTACTTGTTTTTTATGCTCTTTTATCAGCTGACAGCTGTTAGGGAAGCCGAGTTATTAGAGGTTAGTCATTTGTATTCCAGAAAGGTATAAAGAGATTAGAGTTTCCCGCTTGCCTTGATCCTGAAAAATCCCTTTCGCTTCTGTTGAATTATTTGTTGAACATTCATTAGTCGATGACGGTTTTGAGTACAATAATATTGTCCGCTATTTTTATTTATGTTCAAAACCCATCAACCCGTTTTAAGCGTTGGTGGTAGGGTTCGATTACATTGGAGCTCTTTATTGCACACCATATGCGGAACCCTCCAAGAGCCAGACAAACCCTCACTTGCCGATTTATTTTGAGTGAACTTTTTGTTTTATCGTCATAACGGAGGTTAAGTATGGGCACGACTGAAATAGGGAATTAATAACCATAATCATAATAAGGTTGCCTTGTATTGGCTCAGTTAACCCTATTTATGGAAGTCCATAGTTTTGAGCTACTAGTTACAATAACAATTATTGTATATCATGTTGGTCAGCTGGTGTAAGGTTCCTGTTCATTTTAAAACTCGATGAAAACACGACTTCGCTCGGCTAAAATGTAGTCTCATAATGATAATATTCCACATACCACATTTTGTTCAGCGTTTAACTTTTGGTATTATCATATCATTATCATATCATATCCATAATTTTTTCATATTCATATCCACTAAGCAGAACAATAAAGATGCATTTAAGACTTCTATCCCCTTTTTCACTTATTTTTCAGACCCTTCCAAAAGTCAATGTCTTCCCGCCATTAAAAAACCACGGATTAACTTCCTTACCTTCTCAGTTGACATAAATTATCATAACGTTCTTGGATGGCAAGGTATCCCACACACCATGTAAAGTCTGTTTTTTAGTTCGATGCAAAAAAATAAAACAGTCACGTTGACATCTCAATACAATCCAATGTCTGAATGTTGCTAGTAAGCAAAAACCAAATTACCCCATTTTACTTCCAAGTAATAATTGTTTGTGCTCCGTAGATGTTTTTTTTTTACTTTACTCTTATGAGGAATTAAACTTAATGTTTTGTTTTGTGTGATAAGGTTGTGACTAATGTTTTTGATGTGATAAGGATTTTGGTCACACAAGTCTTCTATTCACGGTAAAAAAAAATCTACCGAGTAAACTTATTTAATTTATAACGGTAACACCGCGTCATTTTTTTGCATTGAATTAAAAAACGGACTGTAGTTAACAAATTAGTCCTCAAAGTTATCAATGGATACCTGTGACACGTGATGACTTGACACCAACGCAACATTGGTGACATTGACATTTTTACTTCGCAACGCGCTCTCTAATATAGGGTTTTCCAATAAGAGGTGTTATTTTTATATTCAAAGAAAAATGCAATTTTTTTATATAAATGATCGGATGTTTATTTCATTATAAAGAGGAACGTGTGCCGTTAATAGTGGAAAATAACATTAGGCAAATGACCACCATGACCTCGTTTCCAGGACCATATTCTTTTCATGAAATTTTCCATAACCAAATAACAAAGTGGCTGCTCTATTTCCTCGATAGCCTCACGAATTCCATGTTTGAGGTCTTGAATCGACGAAGGGCTGTTGGCGTAGACCTTCTCACGTCTCAAATCACATGATCTTCGATTCTTCGATCACAATCGACTTCTTCCTTTGAGGCCACGTGAAAGAGAAGGTCTACGTCAACAGCCCAGCGTCGATTCAAGACCTCAAAGATGGAATTCGTGAGGCTCTCGAGGACACAGGGCAGCCACTTTGCGATTTGGTTGTGGAAAGTTTCATGGAAAGTTTATAGTCCTGTACGCGCGGTCATGGTGGTCATTTGCCTGATGTTATTTTCCACTATTAACGGCATACCTTCCTCTTCATAATGAAATAAACATCCGGTCATTTATATAAAAAAATGGCATTTTTCATTGAATATAAAAATAAGACCACTTATTGGAAAATTCTGTATAACTCAAATACTATTTTTTTACGCACGTCAACTTGATGTGCATTTCGTTCGAGTCTACCGTAGACCGGTACGAAATTATTAATATAGATGATAAGTTTCCTTGTAATAGTTAAGTAGCTATCACCTTTTTTATTATTAGAGGCTAGGTATTAGATTCATGGAGGAGGCCTATGTCCAGCAGTGGACTTCTTGTGGCTGAATGATAATGATGATGATTAGATTTATTATTATAATTAAAGTAACTTTCTACAGTGCCTATACGTCGACATTTTTATGGTCCATGGTACTTTAAAAGAGAATACCTACTTACGTGATTTGCACAGAACACCAAACATTTGCGTTGCTTCTTACCTGGAACCAAAACCATTTTAAATTAAATTTCACTTGAAAGTGTCACTGAGAACATACCTCAAAAATAGTATGAAAGCTGCTGTATTTGTAATATTGTAAGCCGCCTATATACGTCCCATTGTAGGGCACAGACCTTCTCTCAGAGAGAGAACGCGTGCCCACCGCGGATTGGCGATATCAAGCGCACGTATGTAAATAGCTTACACATTCAGGTTTCCTCACGATGTTTTCCTTCGCCGTCAGCGAGTGGTATTGTTACTATAACTTCACAATTTACGTGACTTAAGACAATCCCCGCACTGAGAAGAAACTAATGTCCACGCAGGTTCACCTGCGTGGACATTAGTTCAAAATGTTGCAACCCCGTTCACTCCCTTAAGGGTTAAATTTAGAAAAAACGGCGAAACACGTGTTCAATTAATTGTGTTGAAGAGTATTTATTTCAAGTGTCAAGAAAATCAGATAACATTTTTTATACCTCCCATACAAATTTTGGCAACCCTTTTCGCCCCCTTAGGGGTTGAATTTCAAAAAATCCGTTCTTATTCCTTTCCTACATTATATATAGATCCTCTGTGCAAAATTTCAGCTTCCTAGGTCAAACGGCTTGGGCTGGGCGTTGATGAGTGAGTCAGTCAGTCAGGACTTTGAATTTTATATATATAGATTACGTATTTTTATTATTATTTCGGACACTTGCAAGAACAACGTATTATTTCGGAAATCCTTACTTTACAGGAGAGCATTTTTAAGGTTTCAAAGTAATGGCCGAAAGAGATAGCTCTATAACGTGATGCACTGTCTCTTTTGCTCATTATTACGGCAGTTTCGGAAACTCTGAAAAAAGAGCTCGTTGTGGCGGTTCTAAATATCTATGAACAAAAAAATGGTTTTCTTCGAAATATCACGTAGTTCTTGCACGGGTGCGATTTGTAATGTACATGTAATATACAAAAATCAAACTCTAAAAGTATTTTACGTTGTAGTTTACGCGCGTGCACACTTCTCAGTTGAGTTAGGGACTAGTCATAGAAAGCGCCCGAGGCGCGCGTACGATACGCTGCGTATCGGACGCTCTTTGACCAGGCACTGACCTAATAGGTACCACTTTAAATTGAACCTTATCACTTTGATATAAAGTCCAAAACCAATGAAAAATTCTTACTACCCATGCCTGGTTAAGGGTTAAAATTGTATGAAGTTCTATGCAACGGATTATATCAAGCGTCCGCGTCTGTGGTGCGCGCCCAATGAGCAGCGTTCCGGGCGCGCGCCCCGGGCGCTTTCTATGACTAGTCCCTTAGGGGCGACTTTGCAAAGACAATGTTAAGATTGATAAGCTGTCGACTGTACTGACTAAACAGTTTTTCCTAAACAAATAGCGCGAATATAATAGAGTACTTTATTGACATATCAGTCCAAAGGGCTCCAACAATTGCGAATTTTGTCGGAAAGTAGAAATACATTTAACTTTAGGCACGTTAAGCAGTTTGTGCCGGCTGAAGTCGATAGATGGCAGTCGTCATGCCAAGTCAGATGCCTTAAGGCGGCTTGAAAACTTCTGACAGTAAGACCAGACACTAGTCTTACAAACCTCCACCAATCCGGACTTGGCCGCCGTGTTGGAGTATGGCCTATACCTTCCTCAGGGAAAAGACCCGTGCCCCTCGGTGGGGACATAATGGGTTGATGAAAATAACATTTTAACATAACAATTACATACAGGCACATACATTGCTTCCGGCCCCACACTAGAATACCCTGTGTCGTGGGAACCAGAAACAGCGACGTCACATCCATCCATACCCAATGTACACTGGGTATTAGTATATGTAATTTAATTTTAATAAAGAACATTTAAAATCAAATCAATCAATCACATCCAAGACCTGGTTTTCTTTTATTTTGTCCCCGGCCGGGATTCGAACCCGGGACCTCTCGCATGGTAGGCAGATGCGCTAACCACTCCGCCACAGAGGTCGTCGATGATGATGATGATGTTTAACTTTCATACGTTAATACGACTATTATAATAGACAACGTTAAAGTTAAACATCAACACCTAACTACTTCAACGGATAATTATCCGTCCACGGAAACGTTTTTGCTACCCGTGCGAAGCCGGGGCGAGACTCTAATAACGTTTAATATTTGTAATAAATTTTTTGTATTTTGTATTTTTTATAAGTTCGTATACTCAAATAGTTCGTATAGCTGTTTAATGGTAATAAACGCTTTCAATTACAATAGGGTAGTTTCCAGGGTCAAAATAATTAAATTCTATTTAGTCCGTATTTTAGATTATAAAAAAATATTGGACACGTATTATTTTTTTTCGATTAAACAAAAAATAACAAAGATATAGCCCATTAAAGTTACGTGACGTCACTCCGTGCTAAAAAATGCAGCACGGCGTGACGTCACACGTAACTTTAATGGGCTATATCTTTGTCATTTTTGGTCTAATTTAGAAATATTTTTATTTTAATACGTGTCCCTTATTTTTGCATAATCTAAAAGACGGACTAATTAAATTTTTTAGGGCAACTAGCCTATTCTTGTGAAAACAGCAGGAAAACATTGGATGACACTAGCACTGCACCGAAAAGAGAAGAGGCCTATGTCCAACAGTGGGCTCTAGATAGATAAAATTACAATCTATCTATAGTTTTTCAGCTCTCGAAACACGCTTCTCGGCAAAAGACATATAGTAAATCAAAGTGGTCCTCGGTCCCGACATATATTCGAGACATTATGAGCCACTGATCCTATTCATACAAACAAATGATGTAAATAAAAGCGCAGAACATGGCCATGATAATTTGAAAGAGAAAAAACGACGAACGACGCGGTGGAAGAGTTGCAGGTGGTGCCTTCCGTATTGACACTTTGACCAGTGACCATATTTTTATGATCAAAAATCTTTATTGCATAAAATAAATAATTTATTGAACAACAGATATTGCGGGCGGGTTTAATACTATTTATTATTTAATTCTAAGCAACCAATCGGTCAAGAGATGAGACAAAATATGGACTCAAATTAAAAAGGTAGAATTAAATTAAAAATCTACAAAGTGAACTTGAAATCGTTAAAAATATTTTAAAGAAATATTATTTTTGGCTTCATAAACAGATGCAAATATTAATTATTGATGTGTTAATAATCGGGATTTTACAAATCCCGATTTGTTCCAAACTGTTAAGAAAGAGCAAAGTACCTAATACGAACTTTGTGGCTCACAAAATGCAAGAAGTCAATGGAGTGACCCATTTATAGCTTCACATACAATATTACACTCCCGCTAATGATTAGCGCTTGTCGTAAAAACAAATGACAAAATGTTTTATCAATGTTATTTATTTCTGTACAAGGCAAATGTAGGTTTGCATTTTTCCTGTGAAAAAATATTGAGTTCCATAACAAATAACACGTTTTAATTTAAAAGAACACAGTAAAAGTGACTTTATAAACACTACAAGTTATTTTGGAGAAAAAAATGGACGAAACAACTCAGGACTGGAAGTATCCATAGATTGGTGTCATTCCCTGAAGAAGATTTCACGTTATATCGCGCAGCAAAACGGGCAAAGATTGGCGGCCCGTATAATACGGTCATCCAAATAATTTTGGGTGCTCCGCTCCCCTCTTCATACTGAATTACACGCAAATAACGCCGAATTTCCCTGGAATGGGCCCGAAATATGTCGGCCTAAAACTTTTGTTGGGTAACTGAAACTAATGCCAACCGAAAATCAGAAACACACATGATGTTATGCGACGTCCCGCGGCTTAGGGGAATAGTTTTTTTTAATAAAATAGTAATACTTAACAAAATAAAAAAAACTAGATTAAAAAATTATATTACCGCTGGAATAAAAACACTATACTTGAGCCATTAAAAACTTGCGAACCGAGTCAAAAAAGTGCGAGCGAGAGTTCCGATATGCCTGATATGCCACCTATATGTGTGAGAGAGAGGTCTGATACAAATGTTTATGACTCAGTTCGCACGTTTGTAATGGCTCAAGTATAACAACTTTATACTTTCTGACTGCCTCGTTGGTCAAGCCGTTAAAACGCTTAACTACCAAAAGGTCGTGGCTTCGATTCCTGCTGGAGGCCGCCGTACATGTGTACAGATGGCCTCAGTCTGGATATATTTACTTGTCTGTGATGTCCTTATCTAGTTACCATTACACAGGATATTCTAGTTTAGTTTTCCGTGCGGAGTTTTTGGTCTACCATCGGACGCGTCCCCCGGGTGGCGGATAGGGGAACGCCCTCCAGATATGGGGGGTACCGGCTTCGGCCGGCGCGGACCAAAACCAGAGGGAGGGGGACGTCCAGTGGCTTGCGCTGCTGGAAGTCCCGCGGGGTCCACCATGGGCCCCGCACCCGTGACCCCACATTGAGCGGGGCCGGGGGCCTTCGGGCCGCGAGGAGACAACCTCTATAAAAAACACACGGTGGGGGCCCTCTCTATGTCCCTCTGTCCAGCAGAGGGCATGGAAGAGGGCTGGAGGGGCGGGGAGGGGCGCGAGATCCACAAGCCGGGCCTGGGAGGGGAAACTGCAGGAGGTAAGCCAGGGACCAGGGACTGGTCACCCCATATGGCCCTGGCCGAGGAATGTTTCATGGGAGGGTTTGACTTGATGGGCCGAAGACCTGGCAGAGGGCCAAAAAACGGGTCTTCGGTAGCTGGAGGCTTGGGGAGCTCGCGCCTCTCCGCCGGGAGAGCCGGCGGCGCGGGGGACGCTGCGCGGACCTTGCGCCGCCGGTTGAGTGAGGGTCACAGACGGCAGGTTGGGGGACCTACCGTCCGACATCGTGACGGGAGAAAGGGGTGGGGGACCCATGCCCCTTCTCCAGTGAGGGTGGGCCCGACTCCTTGCGAGTCGGGTCGACGTCGCCGGGGCGCCGCTGTCGCATTCGCGTTGTGGTTTACTACTTGCGAGATCCGGCGGCGCCCCATTGCACGAGCGACAGGACGGCCTCCGGAGTGTTTTAGGAGGTATGCCTCTCCTATTATTAGGAGAGGAGAGTCCGACACACGGCCGTCGCCCTCCCCCAAGGGTGGCGGTTATGGTGCACAAAGCATTTCACCCCGTTAACAAAAAAAAAAGGATATTCTAGTTTGGGACCACGATAAGTGATTGGGTTGTTGTGGAAATTATTATAATGATATTAATTTATTTGTATATCAGAAATAATTAATTTAATATTATTTATATAAGTCCCATTGTAGGCTGCAGGCTTTCTCTAAGAGAGAGAAAAAATATTGTTATTTGAATTGTTGTAACGAAATGTTAAGTTTCTGTTTGAAATAATTCATCATCAACCCATTATGTCCCCACTAAGGGGCACGGGTCTCTTCCCTGACGAAGGTATAGTCCACCACGGGGGCTAAGTCCGGATTTGTGGAGGCTTGTAAGACTAGTGGCTGGTCTTACTGTCAGAAGTTTTCAAGCCGCCCTAAGGCCTCTGACTTGGCTTAACGACTGCCATCTATCGACGGCAACCGGCACCAACTGCTTTATATGCCTTGGGAAGTACGGAACCGCTCGGAAAAATGCCACTTGCCACATTGGAATAATTACTATTCAAAGCTTGCTACACTTAAATATTAGCATAATTCTCATTTCAGAAATCGGCGGAAAGCGAAGCGATAAACGCTGCGCTCGTGGCCTCTGCATCAAAGGGCGCTTAGAATAATACCGGCCATAGTTTTCCGCTCGGCAAGCCGTAGTAAAAGTCCGGCGGGCCGGCGGAATGGCAAAAAGAATCGTTATGCAAAAACAGCTGTCCAATTTTGTTACGAAAACAATTGAACCGCAAAAGGGTAGGGCGCCGGCTAGGAAGTTACAGAATGCTTGCTCCAAGAAGTGGTGATTCCATCAAGTGCAGTCACTACGCACCAATGGGCAATGTCCTAAATTTTTACCAATATACGTACGGTCATAAGGCATTTGACGACCTCTGTGGCCCACCGAGGGGCACGGGTCTCTTTCCTGAGGAAGGCATAAATCATACACCCCACGAGGGCCAAGTCCGGATTGGTGGAGGCTTGTAAAACTAGTAGCTGGTCTTAATGTCAGAAGTTTTAAGCCGCTCTAAAGACTTAGCTTAACGACTGCCATCTATCGACGGCAGCCGTCACCAACAGTTTAACGTGCCTTGCGAAGCACGGAACCGCTCGGAAAAATTCCACTAGCGTTAGTGTTAGGTAGTTAGGTGACCCATCCATGCACTGAACGCGCCCTATGTTGCTTAACTTTCGTGATCGTTTAAGATCACTCAGGCAGCTGGAGCTACGAGTGATTCAACGAGCTACAGAAATTATATTTGCTCAATCATGATCATCAGCCCACCTCTCGCCACTGTTGGGTCGGCGTTTTACATAATATCAGGCCATACCTCGCGGTCTCTCGCCATTCGCGTCCACGGGCGCTCTACCGACCGGGCCAAATCTTCCGACCATGGGGCTGTTGGTCTATCGCCGCCCGCTTCATGGCCGCTACTCCAAATACTAATGTGTATCTACCTCTATATACCTCTACATCTCACCGTCAGTCATAACCATATTGCCCACCATCATCAGTGGAGGACCTGATGCTACAAGGCAAGAAAATCACTTTTGTTTTATGGGTTTTTAGTATTTGTTGTTATTATTATAGCGGCAACATAAATAATGTATTTATGTTGCCGCTATAATAATCTGTGAGAATTTCGACTCTCTCGTTATCACGGTTGGTGAGATACGACCTGGTGGCAGACATACAGACAGACGGACAGTGGAGTCTTAGTAATATGAGTGATTACTTTGAGATAGCGTATTAGAAACAATTAAAAAGTAAAAAAAACGCTATGATTCTTGTTGGCGACAGATCTGGCAACCCGGTTGCTGTGAGAATGTTATAAAACTTACTTAGCAACCGGGTATCGGCCTGGATCGATTTCTGTTTTATTGTCCTTTTTATTGTTTAATTTGTTATAAATATAGCTAATATCTACAATTCGGGCTTTCCATTTTCGGCGCTAACATAGTGGTCCTTCGAGCCGGATGTAAACCAGCATTTTTACATCTTTCCAAATTCCAAATTTTCTCTTCGTTTGAAAAATTTAACAACATTGAAATGTTCACTAGGTCTCAAGCCCGAGACAATAAAACCGATCCAGACCCACATCCCAATGGGTCGAACAAGCCCCACTCAGCTTCCTCCTCTACTTCGAGTGCTGCGAGAGGGGCTCGTCTGAGGGCCGCGGAAGCGGCGCACAGGCTGCATCTCGCGCAAATCAAGCAGCGGGAGGCGGTAGCTGTCGCCGACGCTGAGCGCGCAGAGGCGGAAGCAACGCTGGATGCGACGGTCGCGGCGCTCGAGGTGGAGGAAGCACTGAGTGCAAAAGGGAGCAGTTCGCGTTCGCGAACCGCTGTCTGGGTAGAGCGCAGTGATTTTACAGGAGCAGAACCAACCCTGGTTGGCACGGCAGCCCCTGACGTGGGGGTTTCAAAGAGTGAGAAAAGTGTGGTGCTATTTCCTACGCGCCCCGACCCGTTGTCGGGCAACGAGCGCTACGCCACGTGCATTCCAACTCAAGCCGCTGTCCCCAAAGCAGCGGTTAATTTCCCAGGCCAACATGAGGAAGGTTTGCTTCAAAATAATCTCGCCCCAGGCCAAGGTACTATTCAGACCCATCCAGTAAGTAATGTCGTCGAGAGAGTAATTATTAAACACAGTGATAAGGGCGACTTGCCTAAATTTAGCGGGCACGTCCTAGACTGGCTCCTGTTCAAGCGAACATTCAACGCTACCAAGGTGCACTTCACGAATCAAGAGAACATAGCGCGGCTAATCAATGCCCTTCAGGGTGAGGCGAGAGAAGCGGTCTACGCTCGCTTGTTATGTTCTGATGATTACGAGCCTATTATGCGCTCCTTAGAGACACGGTTTGCTCGTCCAAAGCAAATTGTATCTCGTGAGCTTACGGCAATACGACAATTGCCAAAAGTTGGGAAGGATCCCAACTCTCTTTCTATATTCGCAAGCAAAGTCAGAAACACCGTTAGTATTATAAGTTCATTAAATGAATCCCGATACCTACATTCCCCCGAGCTAGTTGATATTCTAGTGAATAAATTGAACCCTATTTTACAGAATAAATGGTGTGATCATGCGACAGCGTGTTGTACTGCACTAAGCCTAGAGGTCGAAGTTTTTGCGCAGTTCCTCGAAAATGAGGCCGAAAGTCAAGCCAAGTTCATGCCATGCGAGGTCCTTGCCACTCCTACGCCTCCGCACCTCGATAAACAGGGAAGGCGCCCAGTACTACCTCAACTACCTCGCTTCGTACCGCACCAAACTCATCACATTGATGCAGATCCATCTACTAGCTCGCATTCAGTTTCGGCCTCTCCGCCGAGGCCGCCGACCTCGCCTGCATGCCTGTACTGTGCCAACAACGGTCATTCTGTGAAATCTTGCCCAAACTTCGCAGCACTTAACATCACTGAACGTGTTTCATGGGTACGCAACAGCAAAATTTGCTTAAAGTGTTTACGTAAAGGCAAGCACAGCTACAGGAACTGCAGGGCGGGGCCGTGCGGCATCGGCGGGTGTAATCAACCTCATAATAAAATTCTGCATTCTCCGAATGATTCGTTTTCATCATCTCATCAAAATGTAAACAATAAAAAATTACATTTTGATGTGTCATCTGTCTCACAGACACCATCGACATCTCATGTCAACACTGTCCATATTGACAGTCATAAAGAAAAAGTTTCATTCGACAGCCATAAAGTCGGTTTCATACAGTCGAATGAGGTTTTATCTCAAAACAAGGATAGTTCCATTACAAGTACCAGTTATTCTTACGCGCCTAAAAATGAGAACGCGATACTTTTGAAAGTACTACCGGTAGTACTTTCGGCCCCTTCAGGCGAGGTAGAAACGTTCGCCCTCTTAGATGACGGAGCCACCGTAACCCTCCTAGATATGGAGTTAGCTAAAATGCTAGGTGTTTCGGGGACCGAGGAGGTCATGCGCATAGACACTATAACTGGTTCAAGTGGTACTATCCCTGTTCAATTTGTAGATTTTCAAATCCGCGGGAAATATCAAGATGAAAAGTTCTTTATTAAAAAAGCCCGCGCCATTCCTAATTTGAAACTCAGACCTCAGGAGGTCACGATTAGGGATGCTAACTTTCAGCATTTAATTGACATCTCCTCGCAGTTAGTTTTTGACAAGGCCACGCCTAAGCTGATAATAGGGACCTCTGATTGGCCTCTTTTAATTAGCAGGGAACACAGGTTAGGAACCCCTACTCAGCCTGCGGCGGTCCGTACAGACTTAGGTTGGGCTCTTTTCGGTCAACTACCTCACAGATATTCTGCTACACATTTAATTAATCATCTTACTACTAGCGATCCTCGTGATAGTGAGTTAGATAGCCTTATCCGAGATTACAACCAGCTAGATTCTATTGGTATCAAACACGAGGAGAAAATAAATGCCGATGACGCCACGCGTACAGCAACCGTATCTCTGAAGAGATGGTGGACGGGGCGATCCTTTTTAAAACTTGGGGAAGATTCTTGGCCACAGGAGGTGAATCCAGAACCCATCTCTTCTGAGGATGACCTCGAACTCAAGCGCCATGAAACCTCTCTTCATCTGATTTCTTTATCGGCAGACCGGTTCTTCGATTGGCGGCGGCTACTACGCGTAACCGCACGCGTATATCAATTTGTCCGCCTGCTACGGGACAGCACGGCGCGCTCCACCGATACTTCTGGCGGTGGTCTCCGTCCGCTGCTCGCACGGGACGTCAAAGATGCCACAGCCCACCTGCTCAAGGAGTCACAGCAGCAGAGTTTTGCAGAAGAACTCGCTTGTCTGAGTGAGAACAAAGCTCTGTCGAAGAGGAGCCGACTGCACAAATTATCTCCAAAACTCGGTGATGACGGTCTACTCAGAGCGCACGGAAGAACGAGCTCGGCCCCTGAAGCGACATCAGAGACGAGAGAGCCAGTCATCCTTGACGGTCGACATACTATCGTACAGCTGTTGATCGCGCGCCACCACGCTTGGGCCATGCACGGCAACAATGAAACGGTTGTGAACACGCTCCGTCAAAAATACGTAATACTGCGTCTAAGACCCACAGTTCGCAAGATTGCCGCCAGATGCCAGGCTTGCCGCATCCGGAAGGTTATGGCTTCCACTCCACCCATGTGGCTCTATTTACATGTCTTGTGACCAGAGGGGTCCATCTGGAGATAGTGGGAAGTCTCTCCGCAGATAGCGCCATAATGGCTCTACGCCGCCTTATAGATCGCCACGGATGCCCTAAAAAGATACTGTCCGACAATGGGACAGCCTTCATTGGCGCAAGCAGACTGTTGAGAGAGGCGTGGGCTGCCATTAACCACACACGAATTCTTGACTTCGCCGCATCCCACGAAATAGAGTGGCATTTCATCCCACCCGCGTCGCCATTCATGGGGGGCGCATGGGAGCGCCTGGTCCGGAGTGTCAAGCGTGCCCTCTCGGTTACCCTCAAGGAAAGGGCGCCGAAGGAAGAAGTTCTTGGCACGCTTTTAGCCGAAGCTGAATTCATCATCAACTCTAGACCCCTCACACACGTTCCTGTGGCACACGATGACGAGCCCGCCCTGACGCCGAACCTTTTTATCCTGGGGTCGAGCTCGACTTTACCCTCACCAGAAGCCACGGACGCGGACCTTATCAGCCGAGAAGGTTATAAGAAGGCGCTGCGATTGGCCGACCACTTCTGGGCTCGATGGGTAAGGGAGTACCTTCCCGACCTTCTGCCAAGAGGCCCCGGGTCCACACATACTAATCTGCGAGAGGGTGATTGTGTCCTGATCGCCGACAGTAACATGCCGCGCGCAGTTTGGCCACGCGGCAGGATCAAGAAGGTATTCCCAGGCAGAGATGGCGTCGTGCGGGTAGCGGACGTACGGACTAGGGCAGGGGTGCTGCGCCGCCCCGCTCGAAAGCTGATCAAGCTAGACCTGTCGCCTTAGTTTTAAAACTATTCTTTTACCAGGGGGGAGGATGTTGGCGACAGATCTGGCAACCCGGTTGCTGTGAGAATGTTATAAAACTTACTTAGCAACCGGGTATCGGCCTGGATCGATTTCTGTTTTATTGTCCTTTTTATTGTTTAATTTGTTATAAATATAGCTAATATCTACAATTCGGGCTTTCCATTTTCGGCGCTAACAATTCTAAAATATCCCCTTAGTCATAAAATACACCATTTCGTTCGCGGTGGTGGTGCATATAGTACGCGATAGCGGCACTAGTATTTTGTGTGGGCAGCCACGTAGTAAGCCAAATGAGAAGCCTTAGGGCGGCTTGAAAACTTCTGACAGTAAGACCAGCCACTAGTCTTACAAGCCTCCACCAATCCGAACTAGGCCCCCGTGGTGGAGTATGGCCTGTACCTTCCTCAGGGAAGAGACCCGTGAGCCTCAGTGGGGACATAACGGATTGATGATGATGATGTAGTAATGTAGATGCACTGAAATAAGAAGAAGCTAGACCGCAGAACTTCTGTACGCTGCACGTTGCGTGGGCAAGAATGAAACACTCGGGAGGCGGTAAAAATAACGTCATTCACAGTGAACGCAGTCTTATGATGACGGACTTTGCTACAAATGATATGGGCGAAGGGTGTGTTTTGCCGGCTTTATAGCGCGCCTTCTGCCGGCAAACATTTTTCATAACAATCTGTTTTCCATGCGTAAAACATTTTCTTTGCGAGGGGAAGGAAAATTATATCAGTGCTTCGGGCATTCAAAACGGATTGTTTTGTGTAATGTTTGATGAAAAAATATGAGCAGGAGATTTAGTCTAAGCCTTGGTTTTCTATCTAGGCATTCAAAACGGATTGTTTTGTGTAATGTTTGATGAAAAAATGTGAGCAGGAGATTTAGTCTAAGCCTTGGTTCTCTATCTAGGCGAAGAGACCACCAGGATGCTGTAGTGTTGGCCGCAATAGTATTAAAAATTAAAAGCTACAAAAAAAATTCAGCTTCTAGGTACTCAGCAGATGACGTTTTTCCATACATGACGTACTTCCGGTTTCCGAAACTATGGCTCTTGAGAACGTTTTTAAAATTAATTAAATAATTAAAGAATTCAAATCAAAATATTCAACACAAGATCTCAAAATTACCTACTAAAATACAATTTTTTTTATGCTTAATTTTTTTTAGGACAGTGGCAATTGGGTATTTGACAGGAAGTCAAATGAGTTACTTTTAAAACAGAATTTTGTATGAAAATACTTGCTTGTGACATCACATTTCAGAGCACTCTTTTTGTGTTTCATCTATTTAAAAATTGTAATAACTAGTAGATGATTAAAAGAAATACATTTTCCGAATCGTTTTGTAATTTTTGTTTTAATCGATCATCTCAAATAATGTATTGTTGATAGTGTCAAATACCGTATTGTACTCAGTATCGTCAGAAAATTCATGTCAGGTGCTCTGGTATGCAATGAAGAATACTCCTTCCTTTATTTCCAAACAAAGAACCGCAAACCAGCACGATAACAAAATAGGCGAGCTGTGTTTTCAGACCCGAAATCGATTGGAGCACAAAAAAGGTACGTCACTCAAACGCAACACGTCCGGGAGCGGTGCCGGACGGAAAAAACAATATGGCGGTCTGGTTGTGTACCGAACGGAATTATTCTTCCGGTTTTGCTTGTCACCGTGAAACAAGAAAACACAGTAGCCCCGTAGGCTTATTCCCAAACGCGAAATATTGAATCGAAATTCTAATCTGCTTAAAACGAATCTGGATCTAATCTAGACTGGATATATTGAGATTGAAGTCTCAATTAGTAGTGTGCTAGCCTTTGTGCAATAAAGAATTATTATTTAATTCTATACTTTCTCTTGCTCATTTTCTTTCTCATCGTCTTTCACCTCATTTGAGTATATTTCAGATAATTTTATGCAAGTTTTACTGTCGCAGCTAATTTAAAAACCCACATCGCAATGGGGTATGACAGGCGGCGACTATACAAAATCGATGAATGCAATGACGCATCAAGATGAAGTTTTATACCATAATATTCTTATTTTAGTGAATTTATGTGAGTGTTGAAAATCAGCGCCGTTAGAGGGCGTGACACCCACGCCGGTCTGAAGGCCAGCGCTGAGCACTATACCTTTTGCTGCCAACTGTTAATTATAGCTAACTGATCTCACTCGTCACTGGTTTTAAATACCTTATAAAAAGTACCAATGAGACTAAATTGTTTCAACAAATTTATTGTTGATGGCAATAAAATCTTTTTTACTTTTTAAAATAAATAAATCCCTGTGTACTTACAAGGTTAGAGACGCGAGTCCACAGGGACGTGAATTGAATATATGGAAGAACGGTGCCTCTTCCTAAGATAAGACTTTTACCTGCAGTGTCACGTATACCAAGCTTATTACATGTATATGTCGTGGCCATATCATAATATATTTCGGACTCATCAGATCTGAAAACTGGCCGTCGTCTAGTCCCGATCTTAATCCCTGGATTATGATTTATGGTCAGTTTTAGAGAGTACGGCTTGCTTTAAACGCCATGATAATTTGGAGTCCCTAAAACAATCCATACGATTGACAGTAAGGAATTTTCCCATGGAAAGAGTGCGTCCTTCTATGGATGACTGGCCTCAACATTCAAAGGACTGTATTGCAGCCAATGGATTTATATTTTAAATTATTTTATATTTATGTATTAAACTAACACACTATAAAAGTAATAAATGTTATTTGCAATGGAAACATCTGTTTTCTTTGTTACAGTATTTATGGCAAGACTAGGTATAACCTAGACGTTCTACAGCAGGGCACAGGTCTTGTCTTCTCGTAGAGAGAAGGTGTTGTCAGAATGGGCTTAATTACCACGCGTACCCATGGTGGATTGAAAATTAAAGCGCTCAGACATTCAGGTTTCCTCACAATATTTTCATCGTTACCCAGTCGCATTGATACTACAACATATTGATAGTTATTTAAGGTGCATATCATATCATATATTTGGATGTATGATTTCAGAAAAGGTGGTCAGAGGGCCGTTTTGTCACAGCCTTTTTCTGCCGCCCGCTCCGCTTCGGCTGTTATAATGTAGAGAGGCCTTAAAGAGCATTCTGTGCCTATTTCCTACTTTGTATTTTAAACAGTGAAACTTGCGGGACGCAGCTGCGGCATCGCCAGCCTTGTTGAAACTTTCCACAGACCACTTGTCCTTTTTATGCGACGTTACCTTCTGCCCATATGTTTCCTTTTTTTTGCAAACTCCTCGAACAATAATAGAACAGAAGGCCCTTCGGAAAATATTCAGTTCATCGTTTTTTCGGCAACTGATTGTACTCTGGTGTATATTAGTTACAAGCCGAGGCATAGACCTTTTTTTCGTCATATTTGTCAAAAACATTTGTGACATCTATATAAATAAAATTCAAAGTCCTGACTGACTGATTAATTCACTCATCAACGCCCAGCCCAAGCCGTTGGACCTAGGAAGCTGAAATTTTGCACAGAGGGTCTATAATTATATAATGTAGGCTAGGAATCATCATCATCAGGCTATATTAGTCCACTGCTGGACATAGCCCTCCCCTAATGAGCGCCATCTAGGAATAAGACGGGATTTTTTGAAATTCAACCCCGAAGGGGTCGGGTTGAAAAAGGGTTGCCAAAATTTTTATGGGAGTTATAAAAAATGTAGTCTAATTTTCTTGAAACTTAAAATAAATACTTTTCAAGACAATTGATTGAACACGTGTTTCGCCGTTTTTTCTAAATTTAACCCTTAAGGGAGTGAACGGGGTTGTAAAATTTTGAACTAAAGTCCACGCGGACGGAGTCGCGGGCGAAAGCTAGTTTGTAATAATAATCGACCTACATCTACCGACATTTGTATGCAAGAGTCTAGCGCAGACATGTATAAACGATTAAATTGTAAACTTTTAAGAAGTTACCTTGTTTGCCTACAAATAAACTTTATTTTATTTGTTTATTTATTTTATAAAGCCATGTGTAAAAATGTGTCACAAATTGCCATTTTAGTTCTGTATTAAGTGTAAATTAATACCCTGTTTGAAGACAAATAAACACTTTCTCTCGCTGATACTTTTTTTTGCTATACTTTTTATACGCGACAAGGGTGCCCAAAATTGACGAGCGTGCAAACAGCGACCAATGTGTGTTTAAGCGAAAAAAAAAACAGATTCATGGCATGCGGCAAGTCGCCTACCCGCCGGGGTACAAACGTGAGTTTATACGAGTATATCTTTGTCTTTTTATACCTTTCCTTTGCTTTCAAAAGACAGTTGTAAAGTCGTCATGTTCTTCGCGGCTTGTCTGATTATTTATACAAAGAACGTATGGTCACCAGTCAATGTCAATCTAAGTTATGTCAATCAATCGATATGGCGTGTTATATCTAACCATTCTACGCCATGGCCTAGAGGAATCAATTTCTAAGATTTTGAAATGCACTTCCTAATAACATATTCATAACTTAAAGTCTGATTTTTAATTCCATAGAATTCTGACAGTTATCATTTTTTGACATGTCATGGATTAGAAACCTTTTTTGGCCGGGCACATTTTTGAATTTCAACACGAGTGTGTACATCTGAGTCTATACATTTAATTTGTTAGTGAATCTATCCATTTTAGAAAGTGTGGAGCTCCAAATTAAAAGAGAATTTAAGGTGAGTGACAATTGTGTCCCTTTTCATCACACAAACAGTAAAATAAGTACAAGTAAAGAAAACATATTTTTATTATGATATCTTATCATCATTAATATTAATATCATGTAATATCACTATCTTCTTCATCATCATCATCGCTGACTTGAATTATTAAGAGAGCTAACAGCGGCATACTGCACTTTTCTAAAAAGGTTCACGAAACCTTGAATTAGTAGACAGTGATGCCAGCTAAAGAATAAAATCAAGTAATTAAAGTTAATTCGATATATTGTTCGTGATATTGAAATATTTGTTGTATTTGTATTAGGTCACTTGAGTAAGTAAATATTTAAATTAACCTTTATGTAGGTAAAACATAAAAAATACATAGCATTTTATTTTTTATCGCCCTCAAATGGGTCAAATTTGTCCCTTTTTCGGTAGAGAACTTTTTCAGTAGCAACAATTATGAAATGTCAGAATTCTACGGAATAAAAAATCAGACTTTAAATATTATCTCATAATTACGTAATTCCAGGTGTACATACAATAAATAGTATTCTATAAATCTATATATTACTTCACGTAATTCACAAACTACAATTCCAAAAAAACCTAGTTGAAGACAGTCAAGACCTAAATGAGCCCATTGTATATTTCATTTTTGGTAAGATAAGATAAAAATATATTTTTTTTGTCCACCAGGACCCATGACAAAAGTAGACTGTGAATCAGAAAGATTTTTGTTCTCTGACCTTTCAAACCATTACAAATACAACGCTACTTCTGCCCACGCGTTAGCTTTTTCTGGCAGACTCTATATGCAGAAACAGCCTTGTGTGATATAGAATTCTGGGTTGAGGGCCAGCTTTATGCGTGTTGATTCGTGTTTTGACTACGCGGCACAAAGGGTTTTTGTGAATACATTTGCAACTTGCGTCCGGGCGTCTGTTTTGCTTTGGGTTTAAATATTTATACTGATTTATTTGTTAAGTTTCCGGCCGTTCTGTCGACTACGTTAGTTTAGAGAAGCTGTCAGAAATCAGAAATGTTTGTTTCAACGTAAATAACTTATATTCTACTTATTGAATGCCAATGTACTTATAATGTTAGGCGCTGCCTTGGGAACAAATGTATTGTGGAAAATGGCAGCGAAATCACCTTCCATGTAATACAAAAGTTTGTATGAATATCTATACACCTACGAAGCTCAAGACCCATGAGTGCAATCATTACTAGTAAAGAAAACAAAATGCCAAAGACTAAATAACTCGTTGTGTAATTGGTTTACTGTCAAGGGCTATAATAATTTATAAAGTTGTGTATTCCATAATAAGCCTTTTTAAATAGCGCCCTTTTAATGAAAAAGGCCGATTTTACATTGAACGGTAGCAGTAGCAGCAGCAGCATTTCGTTGTTTATTTGTTTATCTTATTAAGTCTACCAACATTTTTGTATATTTATATGCTTGACGACCTCTGTGGCGCAGCGGTTAGCGCATCTGCCTACCATGAGAGAGGTCCCGGGTTCGAATCCCGGCTGGGGACAAAAAAAAAAAAAAAGAAACCCAGGTCTTGGATGTTTACATGTTTGTGACGTCGCTGTTTCTGGTTCCCACGACACAGGGTATCCTAGTGTGGGGCCAGAAGCAATGTATGTGCCTGTGTGTAAATGTTCTGTTATGTTATGTGTTAACTTTTTAGAGGTTATAATGATTATTTACGACGACCAACATGTGGTTCCTAGTAGTCCGCAACAGCGTCTAATATGATTACCTACCTCTTCACGAGACGTGAAGTTTGTCAGGAAAGGCCGACTGTTAGCTATCTTAGATAATTAATATTACATTTCGAGGTATTTTGCTAGAATCAGTGTATGCTCACTCACAGCATTAGTTTTGTACATTTAAAAGTAATAGAAACTTTGGCCGGGAGATCCGATCAGCACCATATTCCGGAACGCAATGGCCTCCCGCCGCCAGCGTGCGACGTGAAGCCATTTGCAAACCCCTCTTTAGTTTCCGTTTCCTTTTACAACTACCCTTCAATATTTTTACTATTTAATGCTTGTCAATGTAATGTTCACATACCCCACGATTCACGATTCTCTAATTAAATGGTGACGGATGGGACTAATCTTATGATAAAACTTACTTAAATATACGTATTTACGTATAAAGTTAGATATATTTCAATAAAATCATGACATTCGGCCATCCGACTTCGTGCAGCCTCCGGCGCACGAGCACACACACAAACCGGACATGTAATTAGAACTTAATAGCTCTAACAAATTCTCGAACATGTTTATTGTACTTAAAGAGTTGTAAATTTGTAAATGAACACAATTGTTAAATCCCTTCGTATTAGGTAAATTAATTAAATTTGGGGAATACATTTAGTTTTGTTTTTCTCGATAACTTCTACCTATTCAGCTTTTATCAACTTAACTATTACTACCTGCCTGTGTTCTGCGTGTCTGTATCACAATCATGACATTCGGTTACTATGATTCTCATTTAGTTTTTTAAGAACGGAACGGAACGTCACTTTGACATGTAAACAGAGTTACTATTGGTTCGCTCAGTCATTAATTTATTAGTTTTAAATAGTAATCATGCATGACCCAAAATAAATTGCAAATATGAGTGACGCTTCAAAATAAAGGCGACACTGTTACATCTTCACTTTTTGTTTCCTGATTCTCAACAGAAATCGTACTGCAATTAATAAAATAAGTAAATATGCAGAACTTCCTCGAAAATATCACTTTTTCACGCCAGAACAACCACCCAGAATC
The DNA here is from genome assembly GCA_947310845.1 of Yponomeuta plumbellus. Lineage (NCBI taxonomy): Eukaryota > Metazoa > Arthropoda > Insecta > Lepidoptera > Yponomeutidae > Yponomeuta > Yponomeuta plumbellus. The sequence goes on from OX371206.1 coordinate 7,392,889, forward strand.
AGAGTCAAATAATAGTCATGTCATAGAACGGACATTAGACGGCACAGCGAGTAGTCTACCCAATATATCAGACGACGACGATTATTATTAAGATTAAGTAACGAATTGCAAAGCGCTCATTTTCAACTTTAAATCTAGAAAACACCGAATCGCGAACAAGAAAATATGAATTAATTAGACAAAACGAACTTCTGAAAACTGTTACATGATCTCTTACAACTCTGAGAACACCTTCGAAAAACAGAAGCCAATCAGTTAAACTGCAAGCGCAAAAAAAAAAAAGGTCCAGGTGGAATCTGAAAACAATAACTCGCCTTTATCAACATGCGACTTAAAAAAAAACACAAGACTCGAAAGCTAAAAAATTAAGAAAACTTACAAAAAAAAAAACTTTCTTACAAAAAGCCGACCCAAAACAGACTGAATGTAAAGCTAGTGATCAAACACAGAAATCATCTGAAAAGCAAGCACAAACAGACCAACCAAGTCAAATAAGAAGAAAACCCAGACTATTCGTAATTAGTGATAGAAATAGAAACATCCTGCAAAATCTGCAAGACTTACCTATATGCAAAAGAGTTTTCTTTCTGTAACTTTTCCAAACCTACAGCACATATTTCTGAGCTTCTAATGGGATTAGAGGTCAAATTGTCCAATCTTACAAAGGAAGATTTGCAAAACTACATGGAGATTGTACACTTATTGAGAAGTGTCCTAGAAAAATAACACATAGGTACAAATGTAATAATTTGCCCACCTACATATATCTGTGGAGCTCTGATGTTTAATTATAGAGCTGAACAATTCTTAAATCTACCTACTGTACCTTGATGTGGAAAGACACAAACACTGCTGGTTTTTAGATACAAATCCGAATCGTTTACTGGATATGTTCTCTAGTACCACCGGCAACTTAATAAACATGACATGAGACAAATAGTAAATTTAAGGACATAAAACAGTTTATTGAAATGGCTATTCAATACAAAAAAAAATATCATTCAACAGAAAAGGGTAATACTATGTTTATTCGAGACTAAATTTCTGAGAATAATTCATCAAAACATAGCCGGGCTCTTAAATAAATCAGATCTATTGACAATTAACCTAGAGGAACTAAGAGATAAAAACATAAATACAGATTTTGTATGTATAACAGAACATTTTACGATGACGGGACAAGAATTATTCATAAATATACCGAACTATGCTCTGGTGGCTTCCTGTATATAGTAGAAATAAGAGCAAGCGGGGTGGATCTTGTGTACTTGTGCATAAACAACATTAACACAATGACCTCCCGGAAACTAGAAAAATGACGTTATTGAACATATTTGAGTGATGTGCAGTGGAACTAGTTGACCTTAAAATTACAGTTATTTGTGTGTACAGAGTTCCAAAACATAATGATTTGAACCTATTTTTCTAATGGTTAGAGAAAGTGTTAGACTACGCTTCTAAATTTAAAGTCTCATGAAATTGTAATTGCTGGAGACTTTAATATTGTCGTGCTAAAGAATAATAATATAACTCTCGATTGAATCTCGATGAAATTGGCAATCAGGCAGCCTACACGCCTTGTCAGTAAAACTTGCATAGATAATTTTGCAATCAGCTATATGAATCTCGATGAAATTGGCAATCAGGCAGCCTACACGCCTTGTCAGCAAAACTTGTATAGATAATTTTGCAATCAGCTATAAAAATGTAAGACCGAGGTGTAAGAATTCGGACTCTCTGATCATACTGCGCAAATAATAACCATTCCAGTAATAAAAAACACTAAAAATAAAATATTGGCAAACAAAAAGACTACAAAAAGGAAAATATAAATAAATTTGTAGAATACATAAAATCAATTTCCTTCTCAGATGTTTACCACACGACTAATCCTACATTATCATATCGTCGCTAGACAATGGAGACGGGGATCTCTGGGCCCAATCGTAATAAGCTGAAATAAGGTTTAAAAATAAAAAAGTTTTTTTTTTGTGTTTCTAGATATAAAAATTAGCTCAATTCACAATCTGGAGACGAGAAATCTTGAAAAAAAGTTAATTGCACTGATGAAATAGAGTTTCGATTACTATAATCGATTACTGTGAATGATTTCAACAATTGAAGTGAACAAATTCTTCAGAATAAATAGTTATGTTGTCAATAATTGAAAATAAAACAGAATATCAACTATACAATCGATTCTCGTAGATTCTCGTTTACAGATCGATTTATTACTTATGTTTGTCAAATGTATTTAATCTGTGCTGACAGTGACAGCTCCCGGACTTTCATTCTATGATCATTGATCACCGGATTACCTACCACTCGTCTTGTATCGTTTGCGTATTTCAATTAAATTCCTCGACCAGTGTTTTATCTCTACGGACTTCTAGTATATTGTTAAGTCGCACGACTGTGGCACAACGACTAATCGATGTAATACACTGGGCCGACGAGTTTTAGATGATGTAATGACGCAAATCCTGGTCTTCCCTGTCTTTTAATCTATTTGTGAGTTTCGTTACATTCTCCCACTCAATACAATACAATAAGTTCTTATTGTATTGTAGTTCTACAATAATGTAGTACATTACTGTCTTTTATAAGAAAATAGCAATCATAGTTAAAAAATCAGCTGTTAAGAATAGGTTACTGTCAATTTGTTGCATAACCTCAATTTTACCAAATTTCTTAACTTTGCTCTCAGATTGCCAAAATCCGCAAAATTTTCAAAAATGATTTGACAATATATAAGCTGTTAATTGGCACCACTCTCATCTCTTTACATCTAGGCCCAATAATGTATGAAAGCGTATCGGTCTCCTTTAACACAGCTTTCCAAAAAATAAAAGTATAATAAAGGTATGTTAAAGCCCAATCGGGTCTCCCGAGGCACAAAATATGCAGCAAAAAAGCAAAAAAAAAACTTTGGAAATTCAGATTACAGCCCAATATTGAAATAAAATTAAATCTTAAGAATTGTACTAAGTTATTTAAAAAATATTTAAATATCTGACAAAAAGGGCACAAAAAAGTAATAAAATAAAATCATCAATAAATAAATCAAAAACAACATGGCAAATTATTAATCAAACAAGACAAAACCTTCATAAAAAACAAATTACAAAAATAAAGGTTGTGTCCTTAACATAATTAAACCTTCCAATATAGCAACAGCTTTTAATGACTATTTTATTGAAAAAAAATTCACCTATACCAGGTGCGAGAAAAAAAAGTGACACGTCTCATAAATAGTCAAACTATATCTATGTTTATGGCACCTAGTTCATCTTGAGGTATTGATAAAATAATAAGAAATCTTAAAAACACAAATAGTGTGGGTGTAGACGATATATCCACAAAATAATTAAGGCGGTATGTCAAATAGGGTGCTATATTATAAATCTGAGCATAGTGATGGGCATATTTCCACAGGATTTCAAACTCACACTTATTACACCGCTATTTATAAAAGAAAATAAAGAATTGATGGAGTACTACCGGCCGATTGTTATGATATCGGTATTTTCTAAAATATTTGAAAAATACTACTACATTCAAATAAATACATATTTAGAGAAAAAATTAGATCCCGTGCGTGGCCAAAAGGGTTTGCGTCGAAATAAAACTATTAATATGGCAGTATACGACTTCCTAAAGAATGTTATGTGTCAAATAGATAAAACATCGCCAGTTTGTTCCATATACTGTGACATGACACAAGCGTTTGACTATGTGGACCACAATATCCAAATAACCAAGCTTGACGCTTACGACTTAAGAGGTAACATTCTGGATTTAATACGCTCATACTTAACACATAGATTTCAAATTACAGAAATCTCGAGATTAAACTATAAAACGAAGACAGAACAATCTTACAGATTCAAAGCGCGTAAAACGCAGTGTTATGGGACCCATGTTATTTATTTTATACATTAATGACATGCCTAAATCAATCGATCATCCGATATGTCTTCTTGCTGATGATAGTACAGTTACTATCAAACATATTGACAGTAACTACGCTAACTAACAATTCTCCGACATCTTTAGTAAAATGACTTGACAATAATAATCTAAAAATTAATCTTAATAAAACCAACATAGCACTTTAGTCAAAGAAAAAAAAATGGCATACAATTAACACGTCAAAATAATACCAAAAATGAAGTCGATAGTGCCAGTTTTTTTTTGGGGTTGAATATAAACAATAAACTGAACTGGAAAGATCACATTAATGGACTGACAAAAAGGTCAGCAGTTTTTCCTATGTTCTACATAAACTGTCGACCATTGTTAGCATCGAAGCATTGCTTACGGCATATTACGGTTTAGTAGGATCGGGCCTTAGATATGGAATTATATTCTTGGGCAATTCAACTGACAAAGAAATATTTTTTAAAATGCAGAAACGATGCTTACGAGCTATGTTTCATATCAGGACCGTTGAATCCTGTAAGCCCCTTTTACCAAGCACCGAATTATTACATTTCCGTCATTATACCTACTAACGCCAAAAATCAAAGCTATCAAATCTGACAATTGATAGACCAAACAGAGGCCAAACCACGCTCACACATTCAAAATTCACTTCCACTGAGTGACTATAAAAATAAATTGGTGTCTTTTATGCCCTTACGAAGTTACATTGACAAACAAAAAATATATATAAAAGAAACTAAGAAAAGAGTTTTAATTCTTTCTTTTCCACTTTTACCTTTTGTGATTAATCACGAATCTTCTTTGCCAGCCTTTTTTTTACACATATCATTAAAAGAACAGGCTACGTTCTACTGAGATTGGTCTTGTGCTGTAAACCGAAAGGAAATATTGTTGAAAATTCTTGTCTATAATAAAATAACATAAAATAAATAGCAGATTAGATTCTCATACTAAAACTGCTTGTTTCTTACAATGTCACATACAATCGACAGCACATTGGTATTTACTAAAACCAACTTAATAACTTTTGTATAAATGTAAAAAAACCCTGATCAGACGTGAAATTTTAATAGTCGTATCTTCACATTCTTTCCAGTACTTTCAATAATCGTGACGTGAGAGAGCGTCTGATTTGACGTGAGAGAGCGTCTGATGTTTTTTTTTGACGTGAGATAGCGTCTGATGTTTTTGACGTAAGAGAGCGTCTGATGTTTTTGACGTGAGAGAGCGTCTGATGTTTTTTGACGTGAGAGAGCGTCTGATGTTTTTTGACGTGAGAGAGCGTCTGATGTTTTTTCACGTAAGAGAGCGTCTGATGTTTTTTTGACGTGAGAGAGCGTCTGATATTTTTGACGTGAGAGAGCGTCTGATGTTTTTTGACGTGAGAGAGCGTCTGATTTGACGTGAGAGAGCGTCTGATGTTTTTTTTGACGTGAGAGAACGTCTGATGTTCTCTATATGCGAGAGAACGTACGATTATTTTTTCATAAGACGTGAGATTGGCATCAATAAAATATCAAAAATGAGACATTTCTCTAGAATTAACATTTTAATTACTGTGGCCTTAGGGCGTCACTGTCTAAGTAATGAATGTGTCGGGAAAGATGTTTTTTTTGTGCAAAATTAAAAAAAAATCGTACGTTCTCTCGCATATAGAGAACATCAGACGTTCTCTCACGTCAAAAAAAAAACATCGGACGCTCTCTCACGTCAAAAATATCACACGCTCTCTCACGTCAAAAAAAACATCAGACGCTCTCTTACGTCAAAAAAAATCAGACGCTCTCTCACGTCAAAAAACATCAGACGCTCTCTCACGTCAAAAAACATCAGACGCTCTCTCACGTCAAAAACATCAGACGCTCTCTCACGTCAAAAACATCAGACGCTATCTCACGTCAAAAAAACTCTAGACGCTCTCTCACGTCACAAACATCAGACGCACGCTCACGTAAAAAAAAAACTCAAGACGCACTCGCACGCCAAAAACATCAGACGCACTCTCACGTCAAAAACATCAGACGCACGCTCACGTAAAAAAAAACTCAAAACGCACTCTCACGTCAAAAACATCAGACGCACGCTCACGTAAAAAAAAACTCAAGACGCATTCTGACGTCAAAAACATCAGACGCACGCTCACGTCAAAAACATCATACGCACGCTCACGTCAAAAAAAACTCAAGACGCACTCTTACGTCAAAAACATCAGACGCACGCTCACGTCAAAAAACTCAAGACGCACTCTCACGTCAAAAACATCAGACGCACGCTCACGTCAAAAACATCAGACGCACGCTCACGTCAAAAAAAGCTCAAGACGCACTCTCACGTCAAAAACATCAGACGCTCGCTCACGTCAAAAAAAAACTCCAGACGCTCTGTCTTCTAGGCTCGATGTAGATGTCTTGGTCTCGCCTCGTGGTGGTCATACTCCATCACGGGGCCTAGTCCGGAACATGTGAACATACTTAAATAAAATCGGAATTAAAACAATATCAAACTTCAAAACCTTTATTCATTGTAGCGCAGAAAATGTCGCTTAGTGAACATTAAATGAAACATAGGTGTACATTTCAAGGTCTAGAATGTTAGGGTGAAAAACCGGTCAAATACGTGTCAGGCCACGTCCAGTGTAGGGCTCCGCCCTGTAGCGGGACGTATTTGCATACATACTATCGGCGGCCTTGTTACTAAACGTATCATAAGATAAGATTTTTTTTAATGTTTCTGGAAAAACACATACAAAACATTTACGAAGATATAATCATCATCATCATCATCATCAGCCCACTGCTGCGCTGCTGGGTATAGCTGGGGAAAAGACCCCCAATTGCCATTTCACACGGTCTCTCGCCACCCGCATCCACAGACCTTCCGCCGACTCAACGACATCGTCCGACCATCGGGCCGCAGGTCTGCCATTGACCGTCGCCTCGTTCAGTACAGTTGTTACAGTACAATAAGAAAAAATAATTTCTTCGTCCTTATTCGGGTTAATTAAGCAATAATCCTTGGAAATAAGCTACTGAAAGATTTAGTCTATCTTGGTTTTAGTAAAAAAAAACATTTATTCCAATGATACAACTTAGACGGCCAAAACACTTTAAAAAAAACATGTTACACAATGTGATAGGCAAATAACATCATCACGCCACATGCCTTCACGTATCTGAAATATAGACAACTCCTCCCAAAGCACGTAGGATTATTATATATAAGCTAGTGTAAGACTAGAATAAGGGAGTTAAGAGAATGGAGTCTTAACGATGTATTAATTAAAATGTGATCAACCGTTCCTGTTGTTTCTCTGCTGCGCCGCCGTCCTACAACCACTCCCCCCACCACTGGGCATACTTCATGGCGACCGTGACAGCGTGACCGTGATGTCGAGGCGTCAGCAGAGGGCGTGAGTTTTTGGACTTGTGCAGGTGCTATTGTTTGTGTTGGGAACAAGTCCCCGATTTCCAGTGACAATGGGCGGCCAGGAAAGCAAAGATAATATTATTGTGTCCGCCCCTAGCAGCAGTATGGTGCCATCATCAACTCCATCTACGGCTCTGGAACTGTCAGAGATACTACTCATGGCCGTAGTTGGATTCCTATCGGCCTATGCTCTGTCCCGACTATATAAAAAAATTAAAGGAATACCTATATGCCAGTTGGGAGCAGCGGGCTGCTCGCCGTGCGATCCGTGGCGAGACTGTTTGATTCGCGTGCAGTAAAAAAAATTTTTCTTTGTGAGTGTAATGTTTTGTTGTTATAACTTTTTATTATTTGTGAACATTTACGTTGATGGCGAGTCTCACCAGTATATTAGAAGAATTGCGGGTTATTCGTAGCGATATTATTAAACTAAGTAAAATTAAACGTGTGTCGTCGCAAGGTAGCAATAAGTTATTAGCAGCGCGGAGTATTAAGTCACGTTTTGACTCATTGTTAGATGAGGTTAGTAAAAAAGACGTTGAAGCTGCGGATTTGGACCTTGTCAATCGTGTTTCGCGGCAGTTCGACCAATGTTTTAATGAAATCGAGGAATTGGTAAACACGAGTATTAACGAAACAAAAATGGCCGACTTTGACTTAAAGATTGCTCTCTCTTTGCTGCCATTAGTAGATGTGGATGAAAAACAAATTGATCAATTGATTGACGGTCTGGATTTTTATAGCAGTACCCTAAAGAAGGATGATCAGTCAGTACTAGCAAACTTTGTAATTAAAACTCGTCTTTCTAATAAGGCTAAATTAAAACTCAAGAATGCTTACTCATCCGTCTCAGATTTAATTCAAGATATTCGTAGGTATTTGTTGCCGAAAAAGTCATACACAGCTATTCTGTCCCGGCTACAAAGTTATCGACAAGGTAATAGGAGTGTAAGCGAGTTTGGGGAAGAGATAGAACAATTATTAACGGATTTGACTTTAGCGCAAGCGGATGGTAATTCAGCATCGCACGCTATTCTGAAGCCGATAAACGAAAAGATAGCTATTAAGCGGTTTTCGGATGGGCTGAATAGCGATAGGCTGAGTACTATTGTCGCGTCGCGAGCCGTCAACTCCATGCGGGAGGCGATCACGATCGCTGCCGAGGAAGGAGACTCTCTTCCGAAACCTTCGAGTAGTTGTTTTCATATCGCAAAACCGAACGGTAGGCAGGGTAATCGGTTCTTTAACAACAACGGTCGTAATATGGGTCCGCGACAACAACAGTTTCAGCAGAGTAGGCCACCGCAAGGGAACCGTTTTAGAGGTAATGCTACGCGCACCGCTGGACATAAATCAGCAAGTCAGCAAGGTCGCGGGCGCTCATTACGTAACTCAGATAATCGGGCGTATAACAATTTGCCTAGGTATGGTTTTTCTAGGTCAGGCGGTCAGCGCTCCGTGAATCATATAGAGTCGGACGCTACCGAACGTGATTCACAATCGACAGATAGTCAGCGTAATGAGGAGTTAGAATTTTTTCGTCCGTAACAAAGATTATGTAGATATTTTGTCATATAACAATAGTAATAACGTAGTGTTTTCATGTTTAGATAACGATTTGTCGCTGTTAGTAGATACGGGTGCTAATGTGTCGATTATAAAGTATGGAGTGATTAGTAAATTAGGATTACATATAGTTCCGGATAGGTTAAGTATTCGAGGCGTTTGCGGAGAATTGCAATCTCTAGGCTATGTCGATTTACAGCTTTGTATAAAGGAGGAGACTGTTGTTCACAAGTTTTATGTGTTTGAAGGACTACGTTGTAAGGGTGATGGTATTTTAGGAGAAGATTTCTTCCATAGGTATAAGTATAGTACAGATTATGAATTGGGGATATTGAGTGTTCAGCTTGCATCAGGGAATAAGTTGACTCTGAAGTTGGGTTTTGAAGCGAGAAATTCAGCAGTTATTCCTGGTAGATGTGAGATAGTTAAGCTTGTCCCAACAGATTTGCAAGGAGAGTGTGTTATAGTTCCACACGAGGTTTCCACAGGTGTATTTGTAGCGGGAGCAATCGCGTTATCGGTTGATGGAAAGATTCCTGTGCGTTTTCTGAATACGCGTGATAGTGATGTGGAGCTTAGTAATTTTTGTCCGAAGATTCATAGGTTGACAGATTATTTTGTTTGTTCTCTTGAATCTCAGGGAGCAAAGTCTGTAGACAGAGTTAAGCAGCTTTTGGGGTTGTTGAAATTAAGATCATATCTTGACGATGAAGGAAGTCGTAACATCGAAAGCATTTGTGCTAAGTACGCAGATATTTTTCATATGCCAGGTGATAAACTGTCTGTTTCGAATTTATTCGACTACCAGATTAAGTTGCAGGAAAATGTTTCTCCAGTTTACGTGAAGCCGTACAGGATACCATTTTCGCAGAAACAGGAATTGACGAAGCAGATCGATAAGTTAGTGAAAGAAGGTGTAGTTGAAGAGTGTGCTAGTGAGTGGTCTTCACCTCTATTGCTTTTGCCAAAAAAAGACGATAGTAGTGGAAAAAAAAATGGCGCATTGTTGTCGATTATAGGCTTCTAAATAAGAAAATAATAGATGAAAAATTCCCCTTGCCTAATATACAGGAAATATTGGATTCTTTGTCGGGTAGTATTTATTTCTCGCATTTGGATCTGAGTTCTGGTTATTATCAGTTGAGTTTATCTCCAGAGAGTAGGAAGTTTACAGCGTTTACAGCGGATAAGCAGTACCAGTTGAAGAGATTGCCCATGGGACTCAAAACTAGTCCCAGTGCGTTTTTAAAACTAATGGTAGTAGCTTTATCAGGATTGACTTATGATGCATGTTTCTTATATTTAGATGATGTGATTGTTTTTGGGAAAAATCTTCGTGAGCATAACGTTAACCTTATCAAAGTTTTCGAACGGTTTAGGAAAGTAAATTTAAAACTTAATCCAAGCAAATGTGTCTTCCTCAAGAAAGAGATTAATTATTTAGGGCATATAATAACTTCCAGTGGAGTGTTGCCAGATAGTAGTAAAATTGACGTCTTGGAAAATTATCCTTCACCAAAAACAGCAGATGAGGTTCGTCGTTTTGTAGCTTTTGCTAATTTTTATAGGAAATTTGTAAATGGATTTGCAGATATAGTTTATCCGTTGAATCGGTTATGCAAAAAGAACGTGGAATTTCAGTGGTCGAAGGATTGCGAGGATGCGTTTAAGAAGCTTAAATCAGTACTTAGCTCTCCTCCAGTTCTAGATTACCCAGGTTTATCAGATGACAATGTTTTCCGTCTCCAAACAGATGCATCAGGAGTAGCAATTGGAGCCGTTTTGTCAAACGCTAATAACAAGCCTGTAGCTTTCGCTAGTAGGCAGCTGAATAAGTCAGAAATTAATTATCCAACTATTCACAAAGAATTATTAGCAGTGGTTTGGGCAGTGAAGCATTTCCATCCTTATTTGTTTGGTAGGAAGTTTAAAATTCTTACGGATCATCAACCTCTGGTACATTTATTTAGCATGACAGATCCTAGTAGTCGTTTGACTAAGTTTAGATTAAGTTTAGAAGAGTATGATTTTGAGATAGAATACATTAAGGGCTCTGAAACGTAACTGCAGATGCCTTATCAAGGATCATAATAACTTCAGACAAACTAAAATCCTTGAGTTCGGATTTTATAGGTATAATTACGCGTTCTATGAGTCGCTCACCGAATACACAGACTGACACGACAAACGTTCCCCACGATACAGGGTTGTCACCTTTAGTGCCCGGCCAGCCTAAAGTAGTTGACATAATCAAAGGGACACAAGGAGATACGGAATTGATTATTTGCTCGAGTAAAGTATATAGAGAATTATCGAAACTAATGTTGGAAACAAGGCGGTCCGGACCCGCGAATAATGTACTTATTGTGGACTCTACGGTTTATTTGAATCAGGATTCTCTATAGACGAAGGCACGCTTAGACGTATCGTTACGAGACCTGGTAGATCTATGTAGGAGTTTAGGGATAGTAGAGTTGGTAATAGTTAAAAATGAGCTTAATAAATCAAATGTAGAAACGTTAATACGTAATTACCAACAGAGTAAAGAAAGTAATTTACCGCGATTATGTATAATACAAGGAAAAACGAAAGTAACCGATCGTGACATGATTAGAATAATTCTAAATGATTATCACTTGTTACCCACTAGCGGGCATGCAGGTATCACTAGGATGTTGAGTGGCATTCAAAAGAAGTTCTATTGGCAAAATATGCGTAAAGACGTAGAAGATTTCGTCAGACGTTGTAAGGACTGTCAGAAACAAAAGTTCAATACAAGGCAAGTTCGAGACAATATGGTCATAACAACCACAGCTTCAACATCTTTTGAGAAAGTGTACTTAGATATTGTAGGTCCTTTAGATGTAGACTTGGCAGGAAATAAATATATTTTAACATTACAGTGTGAATTAACAAAATTTGTAGAGGCTTATGCTTTAGATAGAAAAGATTCTCAGACTGTAGCCAAAGCATTTGTGGAAAATTTTGTTTTAAGATATGGGATACCAAAAACTATAGCTACGGATTGTGGTACAGAATTCATGAATTCCACCTTGAATGAAGTTTGTAAACTGTTGAATGTTGGGAAACTAAACTCAACGCCTTACTACCATGAAAGCATAGGGTCATTAGAAAATTGGCATAAACATCTTGGTAGTTATTTACGAATTCAAACAAAAAACGATTCAGCAAACTGGAGTACATGGATTCAATATTGGTGTTTTGCTTATAATACATCCGTAAATACCAGCACAAAGTATTCACCATTTGAACTAGTGTTTGGTAAACCATGTAATATCCCTAGTAATCTTGTAGATAAAGTTGAACCACTGTATGTATACGATAATTACCCATTTGAATTAAAATTTCGACTGCAAAAAGCACATGTAGATGCTAGAAATAATTTAATAATAAATAAGACTAAGAGAAAAATTTATTATGATAAAACAGCCAATGTTGTAAAATTTAAAGTAGGAGATTTAATATTAATTAAGAACGAAAATAGCAGTAAATTAGATGAACTGTATTTAGGACCATTTAGAATAAAAGAAATAGCCGGAACTAATGTAAGAATAGATAAAGACAATAAGGACTATTTAGTGCATTAGGGCGGCTTGAAAACTTCTGACAGTAAGACCAGCCACTAGTCTTACAAGCCTCCACCAATCCGGTCTTGGCCCCCGTGGTGTAGTATGGCCTATACCTTCCTCAGGGAAGAGACCCGTGCCCCTCGGTGGGGACATGATGGGTCGATGATGATGATGATGATGAGTGCATAAGAATAGATTAAAATTATTTTATGAATAATCTTTTCAGGGGAGGGAATCCCTACCTTTTCAGGGGAGGTGTGATAGGCAAATAACATCATCACGCCACATGCCTTCACGTATCTGAAATATAGACAACTCCTCCCAAAGCACGTAGGATTATTATATATAAGCTAGTGTAAGACTAGAATAAGGGAGTTAAGAGAATGGAGTCTTAACGATGTATTAATTAAAATGTGATCAACCGTTCCTGTTGTTTCTCTGCTGCGCCGCCGTCCTGCAACCACCTCCCCACCACTGGGCATACTTCAACAATATACCTAATGAAGCACAAAATAAAACACTATTCATCATCACTCGAAGTGTCCTCAGAATATTTATCTCCACCGGAGTTTAGAATAGGTACCTACCTAAATGATACAGGATCGTTTCGTTATAAATCCATTCTAAAATACTGATTGATTTAATTCTTTAATTGCGTGATCTACATAATAGTAGAATGAGACGAGCTGCTAGCCAAATTCACTGGCGTGTTTGCGCCGCGTCGGTTTCTTTTGTCAAAAGCCGCCATGTGGCGAGGCGGTAAATATCAAAGTGACACTATGATAGCGAACAGACTTTACCTGTAACTTCACAGATTTTCAAGAAACTTGCACGCGTTTATCTCCGAATATTTAAAACGACAATGTTTTATTAAATGGACAGATTAAAGTGCAGCAACTGTCGAAATAAAACAAAACTGTCAGGAAACAGACTACGCGTCTGAGCTACGCAAATTCGGTTTTTTTTTCAAATTAACGGTTTTTTCACTACGTGATTGAAATTAATATTAAAATATTTAAATCGCCATCACTTTTTAACTGTAGTTCAGTTCACATTTCACATTTATAAAGAGAAAAAGAAAAAGCTTGGAACAACTAAGACTAGTTGTAAAAAAACTAAGGAAATATCTGTGTGCCATAATTATCCAATTCTATTCAGCAAAATTTGTTGAAAAAGAAAGATTATAGTTACTAATTTAAACTTACTTACTGGGGTTCGCAGGCCGAGCACCTCGTGGGTGAGGGCTTCTTTTAACACTTCTGAATTAATAGAAACTTTGGCCGGGAGATCCGATCAGCACCATATTCCGGAACGCAATGGCCTCCCGCCGCCAGCGTGCGACGTGAAGCCATTTGCAAACCCCTCTTTAGTTTCCGTTTCCTTTTACAACTACCCTTCAATATTTTTACTATTTAATGCGTGTCAATGTAATGTTCACATACCCCACGATTCACGATTCTCTAATTAAATGGTGACCGACTAATCTTATGATAAAACTTACTTAAATATACGTATTTACGTATAAAGTTAGATATATTTCAATAAAATCATGACAAAAGTAAAGTTTTGATGGTTCCGTCGTCCACGTGCTGTCTACTTGACAGCTGCCAAACAGCTGTCAAATTCGGTTGATATAAAACGCGGGCAGCACGGGCGCGCCGGCACTATCGGTTGAACTGTCGAAGCGTTATGATATTGTCAAAATGTTTGTGAATGAATAAACGTTCAAATATACCAACCTGAGTTGTGATTTCTGAACATAGTTAAAAAATCAGAAGCCGGGATGTTGGATGTGGCATCAACACTCAATAAAAGGACCTGAAGCGCCTACACGAAAGAAAAGAAGACGAGCGAGTCACAGCGTGTGCGGTACCAGTCACGGGGTGGTTATGACAGCGCGCCAAGTCATGCATGGAATAATTCGGAGCGTCTGCAGCGCCCGTCTCACAGTGGCATTTAACACGAGCAGCCTCAGTCGTCTAATCAAGACGTCAATGGAGATTCAGGTAAGTGATCGTACGTGTTATTAGCATGTAGAGAACTCATGAACAACATAAGCAATTCCGGCAATGAACGATTCCCAAATTTAAATGGGAACCATATTTTGTGTCATCAAAGTTTGTATTTGTCATCAGCTTGTATCATCTAATTATTAGATCTATCGCCGCAAAATGTTTTCATTCTCAGAAAAATGAAAAGTGACGCCAGGTACAAATTACCATATTAATGTCAATGTGTACGTGGAGAAAGAGATGGATTATCAATATAATCGAGGTTCATCCATTGAAAAAAAAAAAAAAAAAAATCTCAAAATGGGTTTATTCCAGGAGTAACAGATTCGTATTCAGAATAGTAGATGTGTCATCAAATGAATCGATTGTCCTCCGCAGATTGAGATTTGTTTTTATGTGTTATTTTGTCATCGGTACAGTGGTTACAAATTGTTTCGATCAGTTCTCCAAATGATACTATTCGATACCAGTTTAATAGTTTGGTTCATTGATTTTATGAAAAATAAATTAAAGGGGCGGAGCCAAATAGGCCTATTAAATAAATCTACAATTGGGTACAAAAACATTTTTTTTCTGGATCTTTACGAATTTTTTGTAAGTTATATATTTCATTTTGTTATCGACCGTTTTTCTTTAATTTGATTATGCAGTTGTCAGGACAAACTTATTAGAATAGGTACAAACCTATTTATTTGATACTTGATAATGATATATCCCGATTATTATTATGTGATGTATTGTGAGATTGTTTTATATTGTTTGGCGACTAAACTTTGATGACAGATCTATTATTTTACGGACAAAACCTTATTTAAAACATTCAAAGCTTGGTAGATTCCTGATAGCTTGAATCATACCCAATTTAAATGTTCTAGAACTCGATCTGTCTAAACATAATTTCTAGATTTCTAAAGTAGGTAAACGATTGTGCTGCGTGCATAGCGGTATATAAAAGGGGGCTAAAATTGCTTAATTTTGAGCTAGAACGCTCAGTTTCCGAGATATTGTGACTCAACATTTTAAGATGATTTATTCAATTTTCTTTGATTAAAAATCTAATATTGTTTCCTGTTTCTCTGTTTCGAGTTGCAAACAATGCCACACGAAGACGAAATCTTGCGGAGGCGTGTTCCCAATCGAAGAGAAGCGGGCTCAAGCCGAGAGGAGTCTGTGCGTTCGCTGCCGGCGGCGCATATTGTGTGCTGCGAGAGCAAAGGAAAGTTGACAGTGTTCTGTAAGGGGTCACCACTATAGAGAAGATCCAGCGGGTGATCATGCTCTTCCACTATAAAGGGAGGTTTTCCACCAGGCAGATCATATGCCTGGGGAACGCCGGTCCAACTGTTGTTCGTTGGATGTTGAATTTATGGTATGTCGTGTAATCGACGATGTCGACCAATCCGGACTTGGCCCCCGTGGCACCAATCCGGACTTGGCCCCCGTGGTGGAGTATGGCCTATACCTTCCTCAGGGAAGAGACCCGTGCCCCTCGGTGGGGACATGATGGGTTGTTGATGAAATAAATGATGAATGTGTAATCTCGAATTGGACTTTTCAGTCACTCAAAAAAGTGTCAAGTCCTGTGTCTTTAGGCACTGTTTGAATCGTCCGTGATGGACGCGAAGGTCTATGATGATGATGTGTAATATTTTGCTTGCACGATGCAGAAATGTTGGGAGTCTATAGTGCGCGCGCAGAGTTGACATGTGCTCACGTGCTTGAAGATGCACTGCGCAGAGAGCGCAGCCGCAGCGGGGCGAGCGGGCGCGAGCGCGGTCGCAGCGGGCCGAGCGGGCGCGAGCGCGGTCGCAGCGGGCCGAGCGGGCGCGAGCGCGGCCGCAGCGGGGCGAGCGGGCGCGAGCTCGGCCGCAGTGGGGCAAGCGGGCGCGAGCGCGGCCGCAGCGGGGCGAGCGGGCGCGAGCGCGGCTGCAGCGGGGCGAGCGGGCGCGAGCCCGGTCGCAGCGGGGCGAGCGCGGCCGCAGTGGGGTGAGCGGGCGCGAGCGCGGCCGCAGCGGGACGAGCGGGCGCGTACGCGGCCGCAGCGGGGCGAGCGGGCGCGAGCGCGGCCGCAGCGGGGCGAGCGAGCGCTCGCGCGGCCTCAGCGGGTCGAGCGATCGCGAGCGCGGCCGCAGCGGGGCGAGCGGGCGCGAGCGGGGCCGCAGCGGGGCGAGCGGGCGCGAGCGCGGCCGCAGCGGGGAAAGCGCGAGCGAGGCCGCAGCGAGGCGAGCGGGCGCGAGCGCGGCCGCAGCGGGTCGAGCGGGAGCGAGCGTGGCCTCAGCGGGGCGTGCGGGCGCGAGCACAGCCGCAGCGTGGCAGTAGCCACAGCCGACGCGATACCAGCACCACACACAGGATCTTCAGGGATATGGCCGGTCAGATAGTCAAAGTTTGAGTTCGTAGCACCTAATAAATTTTTCGATGCAAAAGCTCCAAAGATTGGCCAAAGTCTTGTATGAAAGTCTAAATTCGATACTATTTACTTGAGCTGAATGGCAGAAAAAAAAATTGAATTCATTCCCGTTTGAGCGGAACTACGGCCAATCCTTGGAGGACATGCTGAAAAAAAAAGTAGATTTAATGAGTCTTTTGAGATTTATTATTATGAGAAGTTGGCCTTACTAAATTGCTGCGATATTGAGGGCAAGCGCGCAGTGGAATGTATCATTCATGGATTGAGTGATAAGACCGTACCATCTAGTTCAAACGCAATGCGCTGTACTCAGCCTGATCAACTTCTTTTTTTGTTGAGTAATAAAGAGGGCCTGCCCTCGCAGAATTTTGACCGCAACAATTTTAAAATGAACAAAGTCCATATTAGATGATAGACTACAAAGAGATGTTTAGATTTATCACAGATTAATATTGATGCACCACATTTAAAACGTATGAAGGTATGATGACATTGTTCCTCTTGTAGCGCCATACGGCGCCACCGAGTTATCTGTTCAGGTGGGCAAAATTGCATCTAACTAATTAATGGCAAATCCTGTTCCCCATTTTTCGTTTCATTTATTTACTTTCGAAGATGTATATTTTCATTAAAATTTAAAGACGGGTTAAAATATTCTCATTTTAATTTCATCAAATAATGCTCCACTAGCGCCGCTATAAACTGAATAGATAGGATGGTGGCATTGTACAGTTTTTTTTTAATTCAATCAAGTGACAGCTGTCATTGAAAAGCCCTCATTGCAAATTTAAGGGTCACCCATATTCGAAGTGTACCAAACCTCTGAACATGTGTACAAAGTGTCGCAGGTTAGGCATTAAAGGGGAAGAGTGCATTTTCAGACAGCAAAATGACTGTGAAAATGGTTAAAAAACTAGGCAAGCGAACGAACACATCTTTTGAACGAATACCAGTACAGCTATGTCTCACATTGATACACTGAGCTGCAACCCAGTTTCTGTCAGCACACATAAGGCTATTAGACATATTGACTCGGATTGGTTGGCTACGTTGCAGCAGGGTGATACAGAAGTACAAAGAATTTTAAATACCTAAAGATAGAAATAGTGACAATGTAGTAGAAATAAAGGAAAACTTAGTAAAGCGTGGCTTGTTATACAGAAAAACTGATGATGTGAACGTTGGGTTGTACCAAAGGGGGTCAGATGGCAAGTTGCGAAAGCTAATCATGACGAGATTGGACACTTTAGTTTGGAAAAGACATTAGACAAAATTAAAAGTACATATTGGTTTGCTAAAATGGAAAAAAAAATCCTAACCAAAGATGTCGGGTATTTTTGATATGAATGAATGAACGAAAAGTGGATATTGATAAAAGTAAACAATACCAATATACAACCATATTGTTAGTTTAAAAGTAAGCATCGTTCCAAGAACATGAATGAGGTCTTGGTCGGTTATTACAGGTATTGTACGTATAAGTGCGAGTTGAAATATTTTCTATAAATTTGTAAATTAAAAGTAGAATTGGTATCTGTATTGAAGACATAAAGGGGCTTCAGTACAGTATATGAGTTACTATTTTGAATTATAATCTGTATTGGAGACGTGAATGGGGCTCCAGTACAGCGTGTGAGTTAAGACTATTTTAATTATAATCTGTATTGAAGACGTGAAGGGGCTTCATTACAGTATGTGAGTTACTATTTTGAATTATAATCTGTATTGGAGACGTGAATGGGGCTCCAGTACAGCGTGTGAGTTAAGACTATTTTAATTATAATCTGTATTGAAGACATGAAGGGGCTTCATTACAGTTTGTGAGTTACTATTTCGAATTATAATCTGTATTGGAGACGTGAATGGGGCTCCAGTACAGCGTGTGAGTTAAGACTATTTTGATTTATAGGTTATCTGTATTGGAGACATTAATGGGGCTTCATCACAGTATGTTATTTACTACATAATTATTTTGAATTACCTATAATCTATATTGGAGACATGAATGGGGCTTTAGTACAATATGAGTAAAGAATTGTTTTGATTTGTTAACAGTAATTACGCAGTTTTCAGGCAATTTTTAGTAAAGTGAATGTTTAATGTTGGGTAAAGTGAATGTTTAAAGGATTATTAGGTATTTCACTGCTATTTCAAATAAATGTGATTGCAATTATGTATTAACTTAATTAATATGATTATATAATAAATTGTGTGCGGAGGAAACATGAAGGAGTTCCGAAGCAAAAATAACATTATTGGTTAAGAAAACTGGTACGAGACAAGTAGGATCTCTAAGCCAGAAGCGAGTGATGGAAACATGCAGGAGTTCCACTCACTAAAAGACTAGATTTAAAATTTAGTTTTACGTACATATTATTTAAATTTAATTTTGTGTGGAATATTATGATTTGATGAAATGTTTACATATTGATTTAGTAATTTCTAGTTAAATTGTCACGAGGTCGTGAGAAGCAATGCAGGACGGCCGACTGTTAACAGTCGGCCGTCCTGCATTGTTTTTAGAGGTTATAATGATTATTTACGACGACCAACATGTGGTTCCTAGTAGTCCGCAACAGCGTCTAATATGATTACCCACCTCTTCACGAGACGTGAAGTTTGTCAGGAAAGGCCGACTGTTAGCTATCTTAAATAATTAATATTACATTTTGAGGTATTTTGCTAGAATCAGTGTATGCTCACTCACAGCATTAGTTTTGTACATTTAAAAGTAAAGTTTTGATGGTTCCGTCGTCCACGTGCTGTCTACTTGACAGCTGCTAAACAGCTGTCAAATTCGGTTGATATAAAAAGCGGTCAGCACGGGCGCGCCGGCACTATCGGTTGAACTGTCGAAGCGTTATGATATTGTCAAAATGTTTGAATGAATAAACGTTCAAATATACCAACCTGAGCTGTGATTTCTGAACATAGTTAAAATATGTTATGTTATGTTATGCTTCTAACTTAAATCTAGGCAGAGTATTAATACACAAACAAATTAAAGATTGCATGCATTACTTTTTAAAATTAAAAATCGGATACCATATTAATATAAAAAAATAATATCAAAAAGTTGATATAAAACTATAAGGACTAGTAGACCTCGAATTAAAAAAATATACTGCAAATCTTTGACTTTGAGTGTACCCGAAATAAAGTTAATAATGTCTAGTGGTTACGAAAGTTTTAATTCAAAAACTTTAACTAGTATCAATTCTTCTTCCTCTTTTGCCGTCTCCTATCTGAAGCAGAAAATTTGCGTTTTAAGGCCACCAATACAAACAAGGAATTGGTAAGTGGTCTTATCGTGGGTACACAACCACTAACGTAAGTTAGGGTCCATGATGATCATAACCAAAAATTGGATTCCCCGCTCTCAGTAAATCTAGGAAATTTCCAGTCCAATGGAGTCATGTCGTTCCAGTTATCGTCTATTGACGTCAATCAATTGACGTCAAATCGTCTAATGACGTTGGCTAACATTTTCTAATAAAGTAAATTTAAAAAAATGAAATCTAAAATTAGAGTAATTTTATCCCTCCAAATTCTCCTGTTTTCACGATGTGCTACGAAAGCTGCAAACCAATATAGGATTATCTGCAGCCTTTAGAGATTACGACCCGTTTTATTTTTCAGTGCAAATAAATTCAAGCTGACCCAATTTGAGTTTTGGGGAACTAGTCACGAAGAAAGGCATACATAAAATATATTCCATCTATTATATCTGTGTTACATTTCGTCCTCATCTGTTCCGATATTTAGTAGAATTTTTGTAAGGTCGATCGCCTCAAGAATAATTAAAAACCATTGTTAAGGTATATAGCCGATCGGCCTACCAAAAATTCTACAGGGTTAAGAACATCACGATAAAATAGCCATAATGAAAACTGACCTCTTGCAGAACATAGCAGAATATAAAGGCGAACAGATTCTGTAGTCTATGCAACTAAATATTATGCGACTTTCGAATTAAATGACTGATGGAACCATCTTGAATTTCGTTAGCAGAAGAAGAATTAAATAATTTTATACGTTACTAGCTGTTGCCCGCAACTACGTCCGCGTGGGCTTAAGTTGAGTAAAGTGTTTGCAAATAAGATAGGGATACTTTTAGCGCATGCGAAAGAGCTTTCATACTAACAAACCCCCTCTTAACGCCTTAAGGGATGATTTTCGAAAGACTACTTTACACGTCTTTCATGACTTATATTGAAGGACCTTCATACTGAATTTCATTCAAGTAACTTCAAAAATGGCAAAGTTTCATACTAACTTTGCACCCCCCCTTTTACCCCCTTAAGGGATGATTTTCGAAAACCTATTTTACATGTATTTCATGACTTTTAATGAAGGAACTTCATATAGAATTTCATTCGAATAACTTCAAAAACGGCAAAGTTTCTTACTAACTTTGCACCCCCCTCTTACCCCTTAAGGGATGATTTTTAAAAAACTATTTTACAAGTATTTCATAATTTTAAATGAAGAACCTTCGTACCAAATTTCATTCAAATAACTTCAAACACGGCAAAGTTTCATACTAACTTTGAACCCCCATTTTACCCCCTTAGGGGATGAATTTTAAAAAATCCTTTCTTAGTGCTCCCCTACGTTACAAAAAAACCCCTGTGCAAAATTTCAAATTTCTAACCCTTATAGTTTAGGCCCTGCGTTGATCTGTCAGTCAGTCAGTCAGTCACCTTCTCCTTTTATATACAGTGTGTCCCTGGATAAAGTGCAATCCCGAAAGGGGATGAAACTAGACCATGAATCATTGACTAGAAAAATATAAAAAAAAATTATAAAAAATTATTGTAGGATTTATTGGTATTTTAAGATTTTCATGTTTCATTAAGGACTCTATGTACAAAAGTATTGATTTCTTCCAAAAGAATGGGTCTATTTCTTTGAAATAAAAAAAAACAGTATGCCTAATACCTGGCGATGACCATGAAATAATAAATAGTCCGCAAAAAAGTAACTATCTTGGGTAAAAAAATGTATTTTTATGAAAAAAATGATTTTTTTAGACGTTTATTTTAAAAAACTTCAAATTACTAAAAAAATGTGCCCTATAACTATGTAATTTTATAGCTTACTTTTATTCTTTACCATTTTAGCTTCCAAATAAAAAAAAAATGTTCTAACTAAAAAATTGGCTAGGTAGGAGTTATTTACATTTTAGTAGGTAATAAAAGTCAGACTTTAATCACAATAACTTTATTAATAAAATTATCCGTAATTTACAATTTTGCATTTTTATTTAATGCATTAAATGTTCAAAATGGCCTCCTCGATTTTGCAAGCACATTACTGCACGAATATTAATTTGGTTAGTGGCTCTGCGAATCATTCCTGGATCATTTTTGATGTCATTTGCGCACTGAATTATTCGGTCGTGCAACTGTGCCTCGGTATTTATTGGCGTGCTGTATACTCTTTGCTTCATGACACCCCATAAAAAATAATCTAGGGGTGTCAGATCAGGTGAACGCGCTGGCCAGCCTACTGGCCCTCCTCGGCCAATCCACCGGTTCGGGTAATTTTCGTTCAAAAATCGCCGCACCTCCCGCCCATAATGTGCAGGACATCCATCTGTGGCTACTTACACACATTCTGCTTACCACAACAACCTTACAGAACCTTACCGTACCAGCAAGCAACACCTTACCATTACCATTACCATTACCAATAACATCAGTAAACAACAACAATTCAAATTGGTGACCCCGACGTGATCGCGAGCCACAATACACACGACAGCGCTCGCGTTCCCGCCCCCGCACACCCCGCCCGCAACCCGCCGCCGCCGCCTCCGACGACTCGCGCGCGCCCGTAACCGGAAGTTTAAACAGCGGAATATGTTACTACCACCGTCGCTTCGGGAGCAAAGCAGTTAAATGCACGCGCCCCTGCAATTTCGAGGAGAAGCCGGAAAACTAGAGCCAGCGTTGTGTGAGGCGGCAAGCAACGCTATGAAGTCCCACCGCCTGTTCATTCAAGACAAGAAGTCCAAACTAACATTCCTCATCGACACAGGCGCCAACATCTCTGTTATACCTAAACCAAAAAACGCAACATGCTCGCCTACGAAGTTCTCGCTCTACGCCGCCAACAACACGCTGATACCTACCTACGGGGAAAAAACCTTGGAACTAGACTTCGGGCTGAGAAGACCATTCAAGTGGAAATTCATCATCGCGGCAGTCGGTAAGCCAATCATAGGCGCCGACTTACTCGAACATCATCAACTCATCATCGACATAGCAGGAAGAAGCATCATCGACAAGAAAACGAAATTATCCGTCAAAGTTCCGATCTGCAACTCTACTGAACCCACCATTCGCACTATCGACGTCGAACAGAAATATCACGACATCTTGGCCGAATTCCCGAACGTCACTCGACTCTCATCAATGAAGGAATGTCCCAAGCACAACGTGGAGCATCACATCGAAACCACTGAAATTTTGCTCCGCGGTAGTATAGTGGTCAGTATCCCCGCCTGTCACGCGGGAGACCGGGGTTCGATTCCCCGCCGCGGAGCCAAATTTGAATTGTTGTTGTTTACTGATGTTATTGGTAATGATAATGGTAATGGTAAGGTGTTGCTTGCTGGTACGGTAAGGTTCTGTAAGGTTGTTGTGGTAAGCAGAATGTGTGTAAGTAGCCACACATCCATTTGGAGATACATACGCCCACGCCGTCTCGTAGCCAGGGGAACATCTTCCATCAACATGGGTAAATTTTGTAGTAATTCTAAAAAACGTTCAGCATTTAGGGTTCTGGGTAAAATGACTGGACCAATTAAAATGTCGTCGATTAAGACTGCCCATACGTTTATTGAAAATTTTACTTGAAAAGTAGATGCCCGCTTCAATCGTGGATTTTCGTGAGACCACTGGTGCAAATTTCTGCAGTTTGTAATGCCGTCTCGGGTAAATGTCGCTTCGTCCATCCAAAAAATGCGTTTGGGAAAATTTGGGTCAGCTCTAATTTTTCTTAGAATCCACGTCGACATTACGCATCTTGGACGATTATCTACATTTTCGTGTAAATGTTGTACTCGTTGGTAATGGAAAGGATGCAATCCCTCCTTTTTCAAAATTCGCCAGACAGACGTCTTCGATATGCCATGACGCAACGCTAATCGTCTTATGCTTGTTGTAGGGTCAGCAAAGAGATCGTTTAAAATGGCCTCTTCTATCGCATTGTCAATAACGACAGCTGGTTGCTCACGGCGATCTCGTGCCAAACCAAGTCCAATGTTGGAGAGCCTCCTATGAATCTCTTGAAAATTTCGAGCTGAGGGTATGAGTCTGCCCGGGAAAGCATTTATGTATGCAGTCCGAGCGACTGTTGTGCAACCATGTGACATGCCATAATAATAATGCATGTCGGCTATTTCTCGAGGTGAGAACTCTGTCAATCGCGGCATTTCGTCAACACTTAACAGCAGAACAGGAACAGTCCAAACGTAACGAACAGTAGAAAACGTAACAGTCAACAATGTAACAAAAACTTAATAACAAATCAACGAGAACACAATGCGAGAACGAGAACAGTAGTAGCAGCGGCGAGAATATCGGAGCAACTGTGTAAGTCCTGTTTCGAACCCCCTGCCTCCCCCCTCCCCTCGCCTTCCCTCTACCTGAGTGTAGAACAAAAGGACTGCGACTGCCGAAGGGCAGAGTAGGACGGAAACAATGGAAAAAACGGTCTCTACCTGCACGGTAACACGATTAGGCTCCACTTTAAAAGTTCGTAGATAGCGTGTTTTTTTAGTTAGAACATTGTTTTTTTTTTATTTGGAAGCTAAAATGGTAAAGAATAAAAGTAAGCTATAAAATTACATAGTTATAGGGCACATTTTTTTAGTAATTTGGAATTTTTTTAAATAAACGTCTAAAAAATCATTTTTTTTCATAAAAATACATTTTTTTACCCAAGATAGTTACTTTTTTGCGGACTGTTTATTATTTCATGGTCATCGCCAGGTATTAGGCATACTGTTTTTTTTTTATTTCAAAGAAATAGACCCATTATTTTGGAAGAAATTAATACTTTTGTACATAGAGTCCTTAATGAAACATGAAAATCTTAAAATACCAATAAATCCTACAATAATTTTTTATAATTTTTTTTTATATTTTTCTAGTCAATGATTCATGGTCTAGTTTCATCCCCTTTCGGGATTGCACTTTATCCAGGGACACACTGTATATAGATGTTAAAATGGCCTGTCTGCACCCTTATAAAATATTTTAAAAATTTAGAAAAAATGTTGAATCTTTTTAATGTTAATGTTTTTATTATTAAAGTAATAAATTAATTTCACGCATTCTTGGTGATCCCGAACATCCTAAAATTATTTATTTATTTACTTCAGTTATTTACTTACAAAATGCAAACCGGAATTACACCAAAGCGTTAAAATATTACAACTGAGCACTACCTATCAAACATCTAGCATTCTCTTACATACCTTCACCACCCTCACAATTCCATCTAATTATGTTTTTTTTATAAGTATGTTTTCTGCAGTATATAACAATGTCAATTCATTCTAAAGCCTGATTTACATTTGCTTTATTTTCATGCTCTTTAAGCATGGTTAACGTAGAGGTAGAATAAAATAGAGACGCCCTTTCATAAGTAGCAAATAATAAATCAGTAATGGTTGGTTGTTGAGAGCTTGATGAGAGTAGCCGAGGACCGTGCTCTGTGGCGTGCAATGGGAGAGTCCTATGTCCAGCAGTGGACAACCATAGGCCGATGATGATGAATGGTTGGTTGTACACTATGTATTTAAGATTGTAAAAAAACTTTTATAATGTATAGCAATAAAAATTATGAATCAGCGTTCGTTTTTCCCGTTTCTATTTTATTCTACCTCTATGGAAGGCATGCTTAAAAAGCACGAAAATAGAGCAAATGTAAATTTAGCCTTAAGACAGAATGGACAGTTTTTGTGAATTACTTGAGTGTAGGTTACTCTTCCCTGAACTTTCGTAGGAACTTGGAACTAGAACTAGATAGAACTAGATTTGATCGATCACTCTGCTTAACTATTCGCCCAAGTCTAATTTATGATCTGAATCAAACAATAACTTATTCAACAAAACCACTCGAGCGCAAAGTTTGTAATTACCTATTCTACCAAATTAACTCGGCCTCTGACCGGGCCGGATTAGCACTGAAGGCTTATTCACACGTTTCTAACTGACGTTTAGCGTAAGGATTTAGTTGGAACTAGGAATATTCAACCGTGAAAGCAATTTTATAGCTCGCTAGCCAACTTTGGCTAACAAGGGCAAATTGTTACACCAACAGTTGAGATTTAATTTGCCAATGACATTTGACTTTTACACAGTGTCCGATATCTTATTCTTCTTACTCGTCGTCATGCTTATTGGAGTTTCACATTTAAAAAAACTGTCTGCTAAAAAGTCTTAATTGACGAAGCCTTTTGCCAATGTATTCTATTTTAAATTTATGTTGCAAATTTTTTGGTCTGAATAAGTATTTATATTATTAAGACATTGGATGGCCAAGATGGTCACAGTGGAGTTTTTTTTTTTCACCGCCTTTTTCACCACTACATTTGGCTCCAAGGCAGCGGCTAACATAACATTATAAGTCCATTGATATTCACAAACAGAATGTAATTCGTTGAAATACATTTCTGATGACTGTCATCATCAACCCATAATGTCCCCACCGAGGGGCACGGGGCTCTTCCCTGAGGATGGTATAGGCCATACTCCACCACGGGGGCCAAGTCCGGATTGGTGGAGGCTTGTAAGACTAGTGGCTGGTCTTACTGTCAGAAGTTTTCAAGCCGCCCTAAGGCCTCTGACTTGGCTTAACGAGCCATCTATCGAGGGCAGCCGGCACCAACTGCTTAACGTGCCTTGCGAAGCACGGAACCGCTCGGAAAAATGCCACTAGCGTTAGTCATAGACAAACCCATCCATGGACTGAACGCGCCGTATGTTGCTTAACCTTAGTGATCGTTTAAGATCACTCAGGTAGCCCAGGCTACGAGCAATTCACTGATGACTGTGCATTACAACATATCAAGTTTTACGCCACGTGATATTTAAAATAAAAGTCAATCCATCCCGGGATCAACGGGATCATGGACCTCTCGGATACGAGACAAGCGTTAAACGTTCCATCGACACTACAGCACTAATTACTTAAGCAGCCTGGCAAATAGTTGGGCAAATAACTGGCATCGGTCGATTCTCGGGAGAACCGCCCGTTGTCCGCCAAAACAATGACAGCCAGACTGATTGACAAACGGACTGGATTCTGACTGAGTGCCTGTAATTGGTAAACAATGTGATGTAATCAACCTCAATATAATGGAATCGCCCGAGGAGTGGACACACAAAGCTTCTTGATGAAATCTGGACCCCGGATTTTGATAGTTTATTAGCTAAATAAATAGGTCCTTCAAGACAAATTTGATTGGCTAGTCTTGCGGTAAAGCATTTTACTACCAAGCCAAGTAGTGGGTTTGAGCCCCCGTAGTTCATTTATAAAAATGGCTAGTCTGGTTGTGATTTCATGTTTGTGATGTCCTTGCCTGCTCAACATAGCAAGAGGTATCCTAGTTTGGGACCAGGACAAGTGTTGCCTAGACTTGTCCGGGTCCCAAAATAGATTACTAGGATTATACAATATAATTATATCTAATTTTTTATTAATTACCTCCTAATATTCTATCTATCTATGTCTCCACCAGTCGGACTGGGCCCCCGTGGTGGAGTATGACCTATACCTTCCTCAGGGAAAGACTCGTGCCCCTCAATGGGAACATAATGGGTTGATGATGATTCTATCTATCTAGATAGATTCGAAAAAGTTCACTATTCAAGTTAAACGAGCAGTGTGCGTACGAGATGTATCTGAACAGCTACGCTTCAAATTCTACCTTCCAACCAGATGAACGGAACAGCGAAATTGGCACACTATTCAGATTTAACACAGCCTACAATACGGAACAAATCCTCGACGATGAAAAACAGAACAATACAATAACAATGGTACTCGAACGAACAGACAAAAGCCCTTCCCTCTTTCCCAATCGTCGTGATGAGCTATTTCCGTACAAAAATACCGGATTCCGACCGGAGAGCGGCGGAAGCGGACCGTCTCGGTACAAATAAAATCGTTAAGCCAATCACCAAATACGGTTCGACGATTTAGACACGGTAGACTGGAGGCTCGGTAAATGCACACTGATAGCGCTTTTGCCCATACGATTTTAACAGCACTCAGTTTTTCAAAGCAAATGTGGGCGTAACTAGGTACAAATTAGGTTGACGAGCTGCCGACTGTACCCGGCACACATAAAAGGTACAAGGCCATCTCGACTATTTTACTATTCATACACACACACACACACACACAAACACATACACACACACACGCACGCGCGCACACACACACACACACACTCACACACACACACACACACACACACACACACACACACACACACACACACACACATCACTGAGACAAACTAACATACACACAGCACTATCGTCTTTAAATTATTTTCATCATCAACCCATTATGTCCCCACCGAGGCACATGGGTCTCTTTAAGTTATTTCAGTTCTTATTATTGTTGCAGAAAGCTAAGATACCTACATTAAGAGTAGTAGTACCCACGACACAGGTTATGCCTAGTGTGTGTGCTAGTTTATACATACGTACATTTATGTTATCTGTCTTCTGTGCAATAAACCAATATTTTATTTTGATTTTTTTTTTTACTTTCACACTATGAGAAAATCCGCAGTTAGATCATCCTATTACAGCAGCGATTGAACGTTACAATATCATTAGACATCGCCGTATAGGAAAGTGCCCAGCAGCAGAATGGATTTATAATTGCGTTAAAATTTCCTGTAGCGAATTGAAAAACAGACAATTTGCTATCCGGCCTGTACTTAATGAAAACTAGCTTTATTAACTTTTTTCCCGATTTACTTAATTAACTTAACTCTGGGTCGAAATGATGGGCACATGGGGCCCAGAGGCGCGCCTGCTGTTCAAGGACCTAGCGGCGCGCCCCGACACATCGGGAGACCAGAGAGCTCGGCCAAAGGGTAAGGCTGGCCATCCGAAGAGGCAACATAAAATAACATAACATACAGGCACATACATTGCTTCTGGTCCCACACTAGGATACCCAGTGTCGTGGGAACCAGAAATAGCGACGTCACAAACATGTAAACATCCAAGACCTGGGTTTCTTTTTTTTGTCCCCAGCCGGGATTCGAACCCGGGACCTCTCACATGGCAGGCAGATGCGCTAACCATTGCCCCACAGAGGTCGCCATCGTTCTGGGCTCTTTGCCGCAGGGCAGGTGTTTTATTTGTAAATATAGAACAATTGAAACTAAGATATTATTGGTGTTAACTTTATTGCACAATTAAAAAAATATAACTGAAATAACAAAATTACGTGGTTGATTTAATTTCTGATTTCTTCCAGCGAGCCTAAAAAGTTTGGAATGTTAAAAAAAGAGAGTGGGGTTAAGGGCAGATAAAGCGGAACACAACGCATTCTAGCTAAATGTTAGCTATACATACAACAAAAAAATAAAATAAAACTTACGTTAATACCTAAATAGACAAAATAATAATAGAAGTATACATCTAATTTCAACGTAAAAATATGTAAGTACTTAAAGTATGCATTCGAAATCGAAATAATGTGCAAAAGAAATTAAAACAAGACTTAAATAATGAAATACTAAAAATCACTTTTAAACGATACCGCAACCACTGCAACTGTTTAATTAAAAATGCGAAAAGAAAGTTTGAGCGCGATAAACTGGCGCATGTCCAGGGAAACTCCAAAAACTATGGAAAGCTATAAATAACATCACAAACCGAAAACCAGCTAACAAACAAAATATTGAACTTTTAGATTCAGCATCCACTCCTAAGGAATCTATTGATAAGGTAAACGCCTACTTTGCTGGTGTCGGGAGAACTCTTGCAGAAAAAATCATAGCGGATACAAAAACATTACCGGACACTGACGCCACAAATTCAATAAGTCTTCCATCGACTTTTGTTTTATTAGATACAGATCCTGGAGAAGTGCATACTATGCTGTTCGGTCTAAAATCTGATAGTTCATCTGGATGGGACAACATTCCTACTAGTTTTCTTAAGGCAGCCCATAAAATAGTGGTCCCAATCATTTGTTCTTTAGCGAACCTGTGTTTTCGAGAGGGTATTTTTCCCTTAGCTTTAAAACAGGCAATCATCACTCCTGTGCATAAGGATGGAGACAAGACTAATCCTTCTAACTATAGACCTATCTCTGTCTTACCAGTTTTATTAAAAATACTTGAGAAACTCATTAATAATCGATTACTAAAATACTTAACAAAATTCAATATTATTTCAAAATCACAGTTTGGCTTCAGACAAGGAATGTCTACGGAAGATGCCATTCTGCAGCTCACCAATACCGTCATAAACAAGGTTGATAAAGGGGATAAATGCCTGGGCGTTTTTCTTGATTTAAAAAAGGCGTTTGACACGGTTTTACACGGCAAAGTGTAAAAATAGGAGAAACGGTGAGCTCACAAGTAACGGTTTCCTACGGAGTTCCCCAGGGAGCGTCCTAGGACCAACTCTGTCATTTGATAGTTGATGGCGGACAGATATTCTCATACGCAGACGACGACATTTTTGCTGGCAAAACCTGGGATATTGCTCGCAGATCAACTGAGAGTGGACTTTTAAAGGTTGCTGCATTTAAACGCACAAAAAACAAATTATGTCTGCTTTACAAAGTATGATCGCACTCAGCCACCAAATTACTTTCGTGTCAAAATTCATAAATGTGCAAATCCACCAGAAAACAATTGTTCGTGCATCACTATAGATAAAGTTAACATTGTAAAGTATTTGGGTATCATTGTTGACCAACGACTCTCTTGGCATGACCATACAGAACTTATAATGAACAGAATTCGTAAGCTAATAAGGACATTCAAAACTTTGCGACACATAGCTACAAAAGACCTCCTTAAGAACATTTACGTATCGCTAGCGCAGTCGGTTATCTCATATTGCCTTCCTATATGGGGTGGAGCCACAAAAACAAAATTTATTGAATTAGAACGGGCTCAGAGATCTCTTCTAAAAGTTATGTTTTTGAAACCCTACAGATTTTCGACGGAGAGTCTTTACACGTCAAGTGATCTACTCACTATTAGAAAATTATACCTACTAAACTTAATATTAAAGAAACATACCTGTCTTCACTAAGATGCAAAAATAAAAACTAAAAGAAGGAACTATGAAGTGGCCACTAGAGCGCTAGCAAAGTCAACTTTTGCAAAGAGGCAGTTCCAAAAACACAATCAAGTCGTCTATATAATCTCTTAAATAAGCAACTTAATATTTACCCTTTAACATACTACCACTGCAGAAAAACCCTGACAAGTTGGCTTAAAACAGAAAGTTACGATGAAATTGAGTCAATGGTACAAACGATAAGATAAAGATATGGTACACACACACACACACACACACACACACACCCACGCACACACACACACACACATACACACACACACACACACACACACACACATACACACACACACACATACACTAAGACAAATAGACACATGTTTAAATTTGTTTAATTTTAATTTTTGCTATATCTAAAATGTTATTGTAAGTGAAGCTTCTAGAAAATAGTTAATACTGGCTATGGAAGAGCGGAGCGTCCTAACACAGGCATCTTTTTGTTTAAATGGGGGCTCCAAATACTGTAAAGACCAAATGTATCTTAAGTTGATGAAATAAACATTTTATTTATTATTATTATTAAAGTAAACAATAATAAACATATATGCATAATAGGTATGTATGTTTATTATTGTTGATTAGATTACACATACTACTGATATAAAGTTATCAAGTGATTTAAATAGTAGTTATTTTTCCTCAGGGAAGAGACCCGTGCCCCTCCGTGTGGACATAATGGGTTGAGGATGAAGTGATTTAAGTCAGGATTCACTTTAGCTCGAAAAATAGCTGTTGGCGATAGATCTTTTTACATTACTTAGTTTTCTTTTTTATAGATTTGTTCTTTTAATATTGTCATTTTTTTAATTTAGTTTTGTATCAGTGTGAGACGAGCAACCGACGACGCGAGCTCCGTCTCTGCTCACCATGATTAAGCTCTGCGAATCGGAGCGAAACCTGGTCGGACTCGGCCGATAAAAATAAACGTAAGTTAATCCAGACGAAAAATTTACAATGTGTTGTGCTTACAAAAGTTTTAGTTCAATAATTAGTTTTGTATTCTTAGCAGTGTAGTGTCTTAATCCATGTGTCAATTAAAAAGTGAGCAATAAATATAATTGGATTACAGACCAAACGTTTTATTTGATAGAAAAGTAACGGCACACAAACGGCTTAAAACTAGCTTTGTTTCAAATTATTTTCAGAACACACCCCTTCTCCCTACAATCACTAACATATTATTCCCTTACGTCTCAGAGCTTCACGGTCGTAATTTGTTAGCCTTTCATCTTTCCAGGAGCAAAGTCAAGATAGGCCCGGAAAAGAAAGTAACGTCTTCATCTACATACGTAATTTGTTTTGTTCATGACAACCACCCTGGCTTGGTACAGTCTGTTAGCTTTTAGAATATACCTCGGGCTCTAGAGTAGGCTTCGGTTTTCGCCGTATATTATTTATATTGTACTGATGATCGAGTTCTGATTTCGAAATTAAGTGTCATATTAGTTTCGATTTAGAAGTAAGCGTCATATTAGTTCCGATATTTCTATTACACGAATATATCCGATTCTATCAGATAGTAGGTGAGGTATATTCTAAAAGCTAATAGACTATAACAGAGATGCGTGCAGACTTACTCCCGTTTTCTAGTACGCGAACTATTTTTTTATCTGCTGCTAACAGCTGTAATTTTTTCAGATACAAAAATGTTGACAACTGTTGACATTAAAGAAACTGGAGCAGACTTATCAACAGTGTGAGATGCCACTGTTCATTCAAAAATTTTGTTTTACACCTTCTTGCGTACAAGACAAACTGACAGAGTAGTTTTTTAACAGTTAAGTAAATTTCGCTCGTAGCCTGGGCTGCCTGAGTGATCTTAAACGATCACTAAGGTTAAGCAACATACGGCGCGTTCAGTCCATGGATGGGTCACCGTCTATGACTAACGCTAGTGGCATTTTTTCCGAGCGATTCCGTGCTTCGCAAGGTACGTTAAGCAGTTGGTGCCGGCTGCCGTCGATAGATGGCAGTCGTTAAGCCAAGTCAGAGGCCTTTAGGGGCGGCTTGAAAACTTCTGACAGTAAGACCAGCCACTAATCTTACAAGCCTCCACCAATCCGGACTTGGCCCCCGTGGTGGAATATGGCCTATACCTTCCTCAGGGAAGAGACCCGTGCCCCTCGGTGGGGACATAATGGGTTGATGATGATGATGAAGTAAATTTATTTTTAAATTATTAAGTAGATTTTATTAGTTAAGTAGATATATTGTTTAATTTTTATTTTTATTAAATATATATTTATTAAGGAAAACAAACAGTAGTACAATTACAATTTAACATAATTACTTAATTATTTAAAGTGTTACATAATTGTACCACTAACAGGAGAAACAAAACAGAAAACTTAATATTACGTATATTCTTGTGCCTTTTGGACTCTAACTTAAACATAAACTTTAACCGTGCATTGCTCGCATTTAAGCCATTATGGTTTAGGATGGTTTGGGATATGTTATCCCCAAAATAATTTTAATAGTTAAGTAGTAAGTAAAATTAAGTATTAAATAGTTAAATAGTAAGTAAGTAATTTAAGTATTAAAAAACTACTCTTCAAAAATCAATGAAAAAGAAGAAGTTTCGCTGTCGCTGTCGCTGTCTCTGGTTCCCACGACACAAAGTATCCTAGTGTGGGGCCAGAAGCAATGTATGTGCCTGTATGTAAATGTTATGTTTTATGTTTATGATATGTTTCTCTACATTACTTAAGCTTACACCGGTATCTCTTAGGGGTAGGCCACCTAGCCACTTTCATTAATTAGTCTTTACATGCACGGGAACAATTGGGGGCAACGGGCTTTCATCGGTTTTCCCTTTAGAAATATCTGCCAATTTTTGAACCAAAACTTTCGTAAGCACTACACATTATTTAATAAACTGTGAAAAAAAGAGTATTACTTATACGTATTTGTATAAATTATGTGTCTTAAAACCGCTATAAGGCATTTTAACTACAAAAACAATTATGATTTGTAAAAAAACACAAGATAAAACTTGATAATTTGTATCTGCCGCAATTGTATCGAAAACGGCCTGGATTGGCCGATTCTATGATGACGTCACATGGCAGTGAAAATGGCATCTGTCATTCATTCTTTCTTACGTTCATTGGTTGGTTTAACGGGATGTGACGTCATACTCGTAATTCCTGTGCGACGCCATATTGCCTAAGATAGCGTTTTGGCGGCTTATTTGAAAAGGAAATTTTCGTTCGCCTTTTTTAGAAGAAATAAACGAAAGAATTTTAAATCACCACTTTCTGAGGACTCCATGAACACCAACAAACAATATGAGATGGCTTTCAGAAATCGGTCAAATAGCCCATTCAAGTAATTGTATCCGTAGAACAGTTTCTAACCTGCCAATCTGTCCAATTTTAATAGCTAGAACCTAACCATGCTGTAGCAGCCAGCGAGGATTCTGCACCCATTATGTTTGTTCCTGTCGGGCAACAGGATATAAATCTCGTCTGGGCTCGCGCGAATAAATTTGCAACTGGGAGGTGGCGAGCAAAGCCCTGCGGGGGCAAGATTTACTTTGGTTATGCCTTATGGGGTCTCCTGTTATGGGAACGGAGACGCAGTAAGATTGCTTACGAGACAACTTAGTCCTTCAGAATCAAATTGGACGTAGTTTTTCAAAAAGGTTGCAACCCACAACATGTGACCATGTTGAGTTAATTATATCAAAATAATCACTATGCTCTATATTTTAAGAATCAAAGACTTTCATAGCGATCCGATGCAATGTTATGGCACATGTTAGTCCAACCCAAGCATATAAAGCATAAATCAGCTTAAGCCTAAAAACTCCAATACAAATCTCAAAACTTTGAAGGTTCCAACCTTTTTGCTAAACAACGTCCAATTGTTCTAGTCTGTAAAACATAGCTTGAGCTCCACGACAGCTGTCACACTGACAGGGCTAGGTTACAATATCTCAGCTTAGACATCGAATAGTGTGCG
Organism: Yponomeuta plumbellus; assembly: GCA_947310845.1. Classification (NCBI taxonomy): domain Eukaryota; kingdom Metazoa; phylum Arthropoda; class Insecta; order Lepidoptera; family Yponomeutidae; genus Yponomeuta; species Yponomeuta plumbellus. The sequence continues at coordinate 7,428,167 of OX371206.1, forward strand.
GTAAGTACGGAGTTTTCACAGTACAAATATTCTGTAAAAAATACAAAACTTCATGGACGCAATTTCGATGACAGCTGTCGCGGAGCTCAAGCTATGTTTTACAGACTATAGCAATGGTCTTAATCCGGGTGTAGTGTAGGTATGTTTATTTTTTTATTGGAGTTATTGACAGATTAGTACAGAATCGCTCGTAGCCCCGGCTGCCTGCGTGATCATAAACGAGCCCGAAGGTTAAGCAACATAGGGTGCGATCATTGCACTGATGGGTGACCGTCTATGACTAACGCTAGTGGCATTTTTCCAAAAAGTTCCGTGCTTCGCAAGGCACGTTAAGCAGTTGGTTCCGGCTGCCGTCGATAGATGGCAGTCATTAAGCCAAGTCAGAGGCCTTAGGGCGGCTTGAAAACTTCTGACAGTACGAGTAAGACCAGCCACGAGTCTTACAAGCCTCCACCAATCCGGACTTGGCCCCCGTGGTGGAGTATGGCCTATACGTTCTACAGGGAAGAGACCCTTGCCCCTCGGTGGGGACATAATGAGTTGATGATAATATATACCTTATATCACATAACAATAAATATTATTTACTTTATTCCGGAGACACTTACTTAACTTTTTGTTGCTAAAAAGGCCGACCAGGTTTCGCTCTGATTCGCAGAACTTAATCATGGTGAACAAAGACTGAGCTCGCGTCGTCGTCATTTTAACGTTTGTAGAACCTTAATGCATCGCTCAAAAACCTGTTTGATCTTTTTGCTGCTGTTACACTTTATTGCACAATTAAAAAACAATAGCTTAAATAACATATTTGTGATAAAAGTTACGTGCAAACTTATTTCTAAAGAAATTACTTCCAGCCGGTTTAAAAATGTTGGATGAAAATGTCAAAAAAAGACAGTAGGGTAGGGCAGGTAAAGTGGAAAAACCCCTCATTCTACCTGAATGTTTGTATAAAAAAACTACTAACTTGTACACTAATACAAAACAACTTACAACTATCTGAGATGACAACCTACTGTTCCCTTTTGTATCTCTGGCAAGATGAGAGCCTCTTAAACTATATTCGGAAGGTCTCAGGAGGGGAGTTAGGGAAATAGACTCGGAAGCCGGATTCACAGTTGAACGGACGCGGAGAGAACTTTTTGAATGCATGATATCAAAACAATGCTGCGAAGGTGATTCGCGGTAATACCGGGCTTTAGGATGGACTACACGATGAATGCGAAAATATGGGCTCTGAAATGCGAGTAACGCGCACTGAATAAACTTTTGATAGATACTTATATCGACGACTTTCGTTCGTCAGCGGACCTCATCATTTCTGATTCGGTCTCGTAGAGAAACCCCGAGCATAGCCCTTTCCATAGCTCGTTGCGTGACCTTGAGCTTTCTTATGAGGCCCATAGTGAAAGACCACGTTTCAGTGCCATAAGTCAATGGAGACCACACATCGGCAAGCGCAGCGTAGCACGACCAGCCACAAGAAGGACAGACGATCTCATCCAAGTGGCAGGAAGGCGCTGGATGCAAGCCGCTTCCAACCGGTCTTTTTGGAAATCCATGGAGGAGGCCTCTGTCCAGCAGTGCACTTCTTGTGGCTGAATGATGATGATGATGAGGTACTTATATCCGTCATCCGTCACCGGACAAGGGTTGATGACATTGGCGAAAGAGTTTCAAGACTGAAGTGGAAATGGGCAGAACACCTGGCAAGGCGGGAAGATGGCAGGTGGAGGAAGGCAATCACAGAGTGGTGGCCGAAAATGTGGCGAGAGTCAATGGGCAGACGAGCAGCCGATCGAGCAATTGATTGGATAGTACCGAGTCGACGGTAAGTCTGTGGATATGGATGGAAGGGATTGTGAGAGATAGCATTTGAGGGAAAGGCCAAAACCCGTCCGTGGAAACCTGTACAATGACAGTTTCGTGAACGTGCCGATTTCATTTCCAATTCAAATAAACACTCGTATTCGTAATTGTACAGTTCCTTTTTTTATTCAATGCAAAAAAAATACGCGGTTTTACCGTTATAAAATATATGTATAGGTTTACAAGGTAGATTTTTTTTAAAGAGAATAGAAGACTTTTGTGACCAAAATCCTTATCACATCAAAGACATTAAAGTTTAATTCCTCATAAGAGGAAAGTCTAAAAAAAAACACCTACGTAGCACAAACAACTTTTACTTGGAAGTAAAAAGGGTAATTTGGTTTTTGCGTACTAGCAACATTCCGACATTGGATTGCATTGAGGTGTCAACGTAACTGTGTTTTTTTTTCATTGAACTAAAAAACAGACTGTACAGCGCCACCAAGTTATCTGTTCAGGTGGGCAAAATTGTAACTAACTAATTAATTGTAAGTTCTGTTCCCCATTTTTTGTTTTATTTATTCACTTACTAAGATTTTTACATATATTTTCATTAAAATTGAAGGACGGGTTAAAATACTCGCATTCTTCGAGGTAAATTTATTAAATGTTACTACTAAATTCTTCACTAGCGCCGCTATCAACTGAACAGATAAGACGGTGGCACATTAGGCGGCAATGGCATTAAAAAAACATGTCACGAGACCTGAGCATGTAAGTGTAATTGAACTATAATGCACTAACAGAATCGAGGCCCAGGTTTTCTGGCGATTTCCGCCATTTTTTATTTTTTTGTTTTCCTATTTCCAAACTAGGAAAATTAACAAAAATGTTATAAATAAAAGCAATGTTTGACTGACTGCCAAGCCAGTGGTTGGAAAAGAAAAATGTGCTGTGCGTTTAATACTTCAATCGAACGAGAAAATTGCTTCTTCATATGTTTCGATATAGTAATAGCTACCTACACAAATAAGTTCGTCCAAGTGCGAGTTGAACTCGCGCATGAAGGGTTCGGTACTATTACCTATACAGCATTCGACACTATATTCTTGTTCTAGTTGTTAAAATCGAGAAAAAAATGGCAATAAAACATGTCATGGGAGCATGAGAGCATGGGAGCTCCCGTTAAATATTTATTTAATTTTAATTTAATAAAGTGAATATACACATAATTAAATATTCTGTAAATATTTCAAGCGTCTGTTGCCATTATTCATATCGAGAAAAAAGGTCAAAAAATCACTTTTATTGTATGGGAGCCCTCCTTAAATATTTATTTTCAGTAATTGTCAAGGCGGCGACAGATATAGATAGAGATAGATATAAAATACAAATTTTGCACTAACTCCTGGTTTCTCGTACATTATCAAACAGTTAATCTATTGTTAACAGCTGTCAGTTCGCAAAAATGCATACAAAAAAATATTTGACAGCTGTCAATTAATAGTAGATTAACAAACTATTAGTATACGAAAACTGGGATAATGTGTGAAAAATTGTAGCACGGTTTATAAGATATAACCTGGTGACAGACAAATAGACAGACAGACGTATAGAGTCACCATCATTATTCAGCCACAAGAAGTCCACTGCTGGACGCCTCCTCCATGGATTTCCAAAAAGACCGGTTGGAAGCGGCTTGCATCCAGCGTCTTCCTGCCACCCGGACGTACAGTGGAGTCTTAGTAATAAGGTCCCGTTTTCATCCTTTGGGTACGGAACCCTAATAAACTAGGCCTGGCCCGAAAGCTACCCACACTGAACACCAAAACAAACCTTTTTATGTTAAAAGATTGCGGGGATTTATTCTGGGCGTTAGCGCTACTCTGGTCAGTAAACCCGATATTTTGAATACACTCTCGTCAAAGCAACATACTTTATGGACTTCGGAAAAAAGCCAGTTACATAAGTATATAATCTATCAAATATACTTCCTTTAGGAGAACTTAATATTTGGTATTCGACACATTCATAGTAAACCTGTGTATTTTTTTTTCCATACAGGCACATACATTGCTTCTGGCCCAACATTAGGATACCCTGGCTTGAAAACTTCTGACAGAAAGATCTGCCACCAGTCTTATAAGTCTCCACCAATCCGGACTTGGCTCCCGTGGTGGAGTATGGCCTATACCTTCATTAGGGAAGAGACCCGTGCCCTTCGTTGGTTACATAATGGGTTGATGATGATTATTAACTAGAGAGAAGACATAAAATAATTTCAATGTCATTCGTTTACAGGCTACCTAACATGTGACAACCAAGAAAACCACCCTGAGTAATCCACAGTTTTCTACAAATAAAATAAATAAATAAATGGCATAAATGAAAGAAACTTTAGTGCAAAACACAAAGAAAACTATAGAGAACTATAACTACGATGTCCGACAATATTAACAACATCTTTGATAATGATATGCTGTTTTATACAGCTGACGTTCACAACTCATCAAATAATTTTGGAATATTGGCTCTTCATGTAGCGGAAGTGAATAAAAACTATAATTATAAAGCGATTTGTTTTATTTCTGTTACAGAACTTCGGTTTCTTTGTGTATCATTTTATAATATAAAAAAAACTTAAGAAAGACATCGTAAGTGATATAAATTGGAATCGATTTATGATAATTGCATATCCACGGCACCGATTTATTTGGTTCACATCTGGTGTGGCCGAAATATTATCAAAATGATTTCTTGACCACTGGCGGTTAGCGTTATGCGCCCGAAGGCTTTTTTATGCGGTATGAATTTAAGTGGACTGTATTTTTTATTAAATTCGCTAGGAACGCCAATTATGGTATATCGATGCAATTAGAGCAATTATAGGATGGGCAAAGGAAATCCACGCACCTTCAAAAATCCGGTAACTCCTCTTCCTCTTCTCTTCAGTCTTCGGCCCTTGGCTGCGCGGATCGATCACCCAATCGCTCCAAAAATGCACAATTCAATAGTTGTCTAAAAGTTCACGACACTAGTATTTTTAATAGTTTTTATAATATATTTTCACGCACTCGCGGATATCACCGGTGGAAAGTATTTCACATCGGGGCGTACAGCAGTACATCAAATTTGCGACTGTTTGAAGGGCACCGATGACACGTTGCGTAGGTGCATTGTGGAAGGACTAAGGAGTTATGTGGGGGTGAAGGAGATAGGAAATCGCTCAATTAGCGTCTAATACCATGTGAAAGAAAAGGACAACTAAATGAAATAGAAAATGCCTTCAAATCTGTTGAATACGCATTATGGCGGTAACAACATCACTAATTACTTCATAATGACAGCAGCTGTCCACACCTGTGGACAACACCCCTAAAATGCCTATAAAATCGCGAGAGAGCTTTAGGTATGGTTGTTTTGTTTAAATGAATCAATATTATCCATTCTTCAAAATTCTAAAGGTTTCGTAAGAAAATATTTCTATTTTTATTGTAATTACCTACTGGCTATAAAATTATGACATTATTTTTAATGATTGACACTTTTATATTTTGTGAGAATTGGCATTGTAATTTTCTTATTTTATTGTTTTGAATATAATAACAAATATTTTTATTGTAATTACTGGCTATGGAATGAAATTAACGGTACTCTCTCCTATATTTGTATGTCTACAATGACAAAACATGCAAAACTAACATGTATTATTGTACCATCTATTCATACTCGTGTTTCACAAATAAATATCTTTTATCTTTATCTTATCTTTTATCGATGATTACGGATTGGTCGGATTGTGGAGCCGGCTGCCTCGTTGATTGAGCCGTTGAGGCGCTTAACTACTAAGAAAGAGGTTCGATTCCTACTGGGAGCCGCTGTGCATTTGTACAAATGGCATCAGTCTGGGTTTTCTCGATGTTTGTAATGTCCTTTCCTGGTTACCATAGCACAGGATATCCTAGTTTGGGACCAGGTAGCGTGATTGGTGTACGGTCTACCACCGCCCACTTTGTATTTTGCTACTTTTAGCTCTTTACACGATAACACACGTATGTATTTTACCTGTATTCACTCAGGAGCGAAATAACCGTAGACTACGTAACTACGTTACTTATCTTTAACTGAAACTTCAAACATTTACTGCAACTAACGAACTACAACTTCTCCTAAATGGGCTTAAAACCCCATTCAATCGGGTTGTGTGGGAGTTATTATTATTATAGTCTCTTATTTTTAGTTTTGTCTATTAGGTACTATTGTTACAGTACATTAAATTTTTGTAACAAAGACTACCGTGGCCACATAAAACTTTTAAACGCTTAAATAGAAAACCATTGTTATTTTCAAGGTCAGGACTTAACAGGATATAGAGAGGAAGTTTGAAAAAGTTGATGTGCTGTCGATTACACTCAACATTTAGCTCAAAGGTCAAGCCAAGCACAATCATTCTTCCTGAAAATCAATTTCCTACAACGAACTACCCTGAAATAGCTTGATGAATTTTGAACGACAGAAGGTTGGCTCAACGTGATATGATCTGCACATTTGAACTGGCTGATGAAAAGCTCGACAACGGTAATACATACGTTTTAACATTTTTACGATAAAATGTCAAACTTGTTATGATAATAGTGCAGAAGATGTTTTGTAGCTAAAACTTAAAAAAAACCAACGAGAGATCCCGTACTGTATTGAAAAAAACACTTTTTTGCCAGTGGACCACATAGACTCGGATTTGCATGTTATTAATATGCAAAATTCTAAGTAGCCGATTAGGACCTTGTTGGACCTTGACTTTATTAGATTAGATAGATAGATAGAATATTCTTTATTGAACTCATAAATTACATTTTCAGATTTTTATGACCTAGATGATTATGACCTTGAAAAGGACAATTAATATTCCACACTTTCCCGCTGAGCAACAGTACAGCTTATTAACGACCTATTAATAGCTATAGCCCTTCTCTCAGAGAGAGAGGGTGGTGTTGATCATACCGCACGATGTGGGCACGGAGGTATAATTGCAACCTCAACGCAACGACCATTTGCGCGGTCATTACTAACAAGGTAAAACCTGGCAGGGAGTAGGATGTAGAGGGGAGACACGGCTTAAGCTAGGATTCTCAAACTATAATGGCATGAATATTACAACAATCGAAATATGCCATCATGTCAGGAAAGTGTGCCGGAATATTTTGCTCTCTAATTAAGTAAGAAAGCAGCTTGTACAGTCACTGCAGGGAACAGCCTTCTCTCAGAGAGAGAGAAAGTGTGGACTTGATCACCACGCGTATCCCCCGTAGATTGGCAATCTCAAGATGCTGCTTTTGCTGCTTTTTGCCGTTTTGCTGAGGTTTGTGAATTTATTTTTGTTAGCTTCTTTTGTTTAATTTAAAAATTTCTGTCGCCCATTACTTGCTTTAAATTATCTTATTTGTTTTTATTTCTCCGTTTGTTTGTTGTATTTGTTTAAATTTAAAAATAAGAAAGTTTTTGTTTTTGGCATCTAGAAGTTTTTCTTTTCTTGTATTGGAGTATACGTAAACTTTGTGTGTTTGTTCTTTTTTTCTTATGTTTTCAGTATTGTGCCGTTCAATAAATTATTTCTCTCTCTCTCTCTCTCTCTCTCTCTGAATACCTCAGACTCTCAAGTTGCCTCACGACGTTTTCCTTTACAGTGAGCCAGTGGTATTGCTACTATAAGTTCACAAACGTACATGCCTCGTGCTGTCTCTGTCCGGCACCTCTCACATAGTAGGCAGATGCGCTAACCGCAGCGCCGCAGAGGTTTCACTAAGCAGTCGACCTTCTGTGCAGCATAGCTCCTCGTTCAACGGGTCCCACATTAGACCCTTGCATTGAGCGTGGAAGTGCTAGCCCAAGAAGGGTTTATCTCAATGCCACCGGATAATTCACTATGTAATGACGTTCTTGTGCCAGCTAATGGGATTCTGATGCGTATGTGATGCGATTTACATAACAGATTGTAGTTCATCTTATTATTGTGTTAATTTACATTCGAGATGGCAGCTCTGGATTGCTGACTGATTAACAGGCCATGAAATAATGTAGCGTACATATGTATTAAGAAGGTAACCAAACGATAGCTCTGGACTAGAACTATTAAAATAAGTGGCTATTTCTAGAATAAATGCCTTTTGTTCGACTACAACTGTGGAAGTTCGATTATGCTTACGGAAAACGGCACGCTGCGCGCAATACAGAGCGGTTCGCCGCTTGTTTGCTCCATAACTTTTGAGCGTTTCGATTAAAAACAGACGTTTTTTATCTTACTGGACAAACGTAAAAAACTAGAAAGGAACTCTTATGGAGAGTGAAAAAATATTCTGATTCGATAGAAACAGACAGACAGATATGCGGGTTGTGGAAAAATAGTAGCTTTTCATCATTCAACGGCGACTTATTCGCCGAGAGCTTCATCAGATACAGAGCGCCATCAAAGCGCGCTGGGGTGCAATTACTTATGACTCAACTGCATGGAGTTGTCTGATTTAGCCCTTTATTCCCGGTTACACCACATTAGACATTACCACGGTTACATTCTGGGACTTTTTTTCCAGTAGGTATCTCACACTCCTACTCCGAACTGTCGTATACATTCATCCTTCGATGCAACGGTCGCTTGAGGCTACTCCAACACCTACAACACCTTTAAGCGGTAAAATTGCTGTCTCTATGGAGTGACTACCTAGGTACTGTAGCGATTATTCTTTATAGTAACTGGCTGGCACAGCCGTCTTGTTTGAATTTAAGTACTTTGAAGGAGAATCGCTACGTTTTTGGTGGAGATGTGAGTCGAGGGCCAGCTAGGCTAGGTTTCCCGATAAAAATATAAAATAAAAGTCATTATTTGCTAAAAAGCATCTTTTAATAAAAGTAATTCGTTACAGTACCTACCTATCCACAGTCTCCTAAACACCACCCAAACGGCCTAGTCAACTTATGAAACTCACTTTCACTCACATATGCATAGCGTGGTCGGAAAACTCCATAATTACAGGATGTAACTGGCAATCTGGTGCTGTCAGAAAATCCTGCTGAAATTTTTAATTAAGGGCCGCAGGTAGCGGTTATAATATTAATTTTAGATGCCGTTTGCGTTTCGCCGGGTTGCAGTCACAGGGAGCTTGCGGTGGGCGCTCTCTCGACCTGGATTTTCAAAATTGTTTCCTAGGGAGAAAGGGTAATGAAGCAATTATTTCTTTTTTGTATGGTAGTGATTAATATTAAAAGCGTTATTATTAGATTCTAAGAAAAAGGGTAAAGAAACCTGGTCGGACTCTTCCGACATAAAGTCATTTAAGTGTATCCGGAATAAAGTCAATAGTTTCTGGGTTTTCTGGTTTTCAAGCTGTTTAATTTTACACCGTTTAGGTATCGAGAAAATATATTATCGGAAGGTCTAACAGAGATTCATAATTACTGGCTTTATATTATTCATTTATTCATCGTCAAATGCATTAAATAAAAAAATGCTATTTACGTACGTGGTTGCTAATCAAAAACTACCTCGACTATTTATTGAAACGAAAATATTAATATAAGTACCTACTAGGTATATCCGAAATTTTATTACCTAATATTTGTGAGATATTGTGATTTTATTTGTCAGGAGGAAAAAAACCATGCAACATAAACTCACCCTACAGAAGGTAGACAGAGACTAGGGACTGCCACTTACCACGAAATAGTCACAAGACTGAAGAAGTAGTCTTGTGATATTTTTTTCGTAGCCTCGATTGTGTCCCACTGCTGGGCAAAGGCCTCCCCCAACTCAGGATTGTGATTGTGATTTTACAATATTTTAAAATTGTAGAGTTCGCAAATCTTAAAACCGTTAATCGAAAAAAAGCTAAAAAAAACAAACATTTTTATACAGGCACGTATATTGCTTGTGGCCCCACACTAGGATACTCTGTGTCATGAAAACCAGAAACAGCGACATGAAATGAAATTTTATAAAATTCGCTTCCATAATCAAGACTACACAACAATGCCCGACGGGACGAACATTGCAAAGAATAGAATACACAGAGGCTAGAATATGAAGTTAGACTAGACCAATTTGTATGAAAAATTCACAGGGGCCAGGAAAAATCGCATAGCAGGGATTTAACTCAGAACTAATGCTTCCGACAAGCAGTAATCAATAATGTATTTGTTATCAAATGAAATGCTCGACATTTAGTAATGCAAGAAATTAAGCTATTACATAAATAAATTAAACCGAAATGCCGAAACCGGCGTGCGTAAGCTGGTGGCACTGTAACGATGTATTTATTATTAGTGATCAATACCAATAATCTCTGTACAAAAAGCAGTGATATCCCATCAAAAACATAAATGTGAATGATAGAAGAGCCAAGTTCGATAGGTATTAAGAACAGACGTCGTTATCGACTTCGCCGCCAAAAGAATTGAGATCTATATGGGTGCTGCCAAGTTCTCTGAAGAAAATCTTGAAATTTTAGTTACAAGATCACTGAGATGTAAATAGCAATTCAAGCTCAAGATTTGACTGCTAGTTTTTACCAACAAACCAAATTTCAGAAAAGTCACATAGGTATTATATCAACCTAACAGCATAAGTGCAATACAAACAGAAAGAACACTAACCCCCGTAAGACTAAACGAAGTAGAGTTCATTAAATAAATATTATTTAGCCTGTGCGTGAAAACTAGCCAAGTCAAATCTTAAACTTGAATAACAATTTACATCTCTAGTGATCTTCTACCTAAAATTTCATGATTTTCTTCAGAGAACTTGGCAGCACCCATATAGATCTCAATTCTTTTGTCGGCGAAGTCGATAACGACGTCTGTTCTTAATACCTATCGAACTTGGCTCTTCTATCATTCACATTTATGTTTTTGATGGGATATCACTGCTTTTTGTACAGAGATTATTGGTATTGATCACTAATAAATACATCGTTACAGTGCCACCAGCTTATCTGTTCAGTTGATAGCGGCGCTAGTGGAGAATTTAGAAATAACATTTAAGAAATTTACTCAGAAAAATGAGATTATTTTAACTCGTCTTAAAATTGTAACGAAAATGTATCTATATATCTTACTTAGTATAGTAAGTGAATAAATGAAATAAAAAAATGGGGAACAGGATTTACTATTAGTTACAATTTTGGCCACCTGAACAGATAACTTGGTGGCGCTGTATTTATTGTCACGGAACCGATAACCGATGAGTTAGAAATCGGCTACGAACAATACGACTTTTCAGAAACTCATTTACATTTCAGAGAAACGTCCATAAGGAGTCGTTTACAGATATTATATAGTATCGGTTGAGACCAAACCATACCGCGATATAGAACTAAAAAGCGCCATCTATTGGCAGAATTTGGAACTAAATAATATGAGGGTATTAATATCAATAATTTTCAGTTTTTAGATTTTTTCCTTTGTATATGCCCAATAGTCTACCTTGATGCCAAATATCAAGTTTCTAGGTCATCTAGAAGTGGGTTAGGTTTTTGATCTATAAGTGAGTTAGTCAGTCAGTCATAAAAATGCCGGTTTGTAAACGTTAATATATCTATAACTGTTTGAGCAACATTGATGAAACTTTGTATTCTAGGCAAGCTAATGGACTTTAAGAAATGTGCCAAATTTCATATACGTAGGCTAAATAGTTGTAGAGGTGTGAAGGGGTCAAAAGTAGCTTGAAGTGATTCCTGTAATATTACACACGGCTGCTCAGCTGCGTCGCCAGTTCCTTTTTTCTCGAACTTGGCTGGACTCGCTGGCGCGAGTCTAGATAGGTTATTAATCTCAGATCGGTAAAGTTCTTGGTGCTATTTCGGAACCTTATAGCCTCGAGGCTCGTCGAAAAAGAAGCAAACAAACTCAAGTCAAGGAAGAGTCCTATCTATGAGAAGCGAAGCAAACAATTGCTAGCTCGGTCACGTCGCTAGCGTTTAACGATAGACGATTTTCAAGAATATTCTCCCCCTGAGTGTTTTCTCCAGATTGAGAATATTCTTAGTGCATAGTGTTATTTAAATTTGTGCAACTGCTAAAATGCATAAGCAAGAGTATAAAATTTACAAAAAATTTTTTACTGTTTTTAGTCTTATTACTGAGACTCCACTGTCCGTCCGTACATCTTCACAGATGATGTATTTCTCTTGCCACTATAACAACAATACTAAAAATATTTTAGGGGGCTCCCATATAATAAACGTGATTGTTTTGCTCATTTTTGCTCGATATTGATAGTGGCAAATGACGACTCTTGAAATATTCACAGAATATTAAGTTATGAAATAAAAATAAAATAAATATTTAAGGGTATGGAACTCTGCGAACCCAACCAAGCAAGTGCGAGGCCGACTCGCACTTGGTTGGCTTGGTTGGTGCGGTTATTAAATATAAAAAATCGCTTATCCCTTCGCTTGGCAAACGCCCGCAGCGGGCAGGCGGCCATAGTTTAACTATTGTTATGTTAATTACCGCCATTAGAAGGCTTATTGCTATACCAACGTCGCAACTTCCGGTGTATCCATAGCTACTCAGAATAAAATACACTCCTTAACAAATCATAACCACAATGAAATAAAAAATTATAAACAACACGAAAACAAAATTAGATATATGTAACTAAGGAGCCTATTGCTACTTCACCTTCACAAATGTACGTAATGTGAAAAAAAAAACATATTTTTTTAATGCTGGCAACTGGTAGTCTCGATTACCGGTCGAGGTCTTACGTAGTTAATAAAAACGGCACTACTGTGTTAATCTTCTGTAATCGCGTATTGTATGGCGCGGCGCAGCCGCTTTCGTAATCTCGTTTGAAATAATGAAGTTACGGCGCCAATTCCTGCGGGTACTTGTGTGTGAAATTAAAACTAGCTTAACACTGGTACGTGTGGTTTTTTTTCAGGCTGTGCCCACAACTTTACTGAGTTTTAGCGCATAATTTGTTAGATACAAAAGTTGATAATAAAAAGTTCGCAGAGGATGTACACTCGAAAACTGATCAACCTGTCAATGAATGAATGAATTTTATTTATTCCCATAAACATACTTACATCACAATAAATATTTGTTCTGAACAGAGATGTGTGCGTGTGATAATAATACTATTTTGCCATATACTACTACTATGCTATTTCACTATTTTTACCATATAATAGGAAGAGGCTAAACCGAGCTTAGTTATCTATAAATACACGAATCACTTGTAGCCACAGCTGCCTGAGCGTTAAACCAAGTCAGAGGCCTTAGGGGGCGGCTTGAAAAACCTCCACCAATACGGACTACGCCCCCGTGGTGGAGTATGGCCTATACTATACCTTCGTCAGGGAAGAGACCCATGCCCCTCAGTGGGGACATAATGGGTTAATGATGACACGAATGTTCACCGCAATCAAACTGATCGTAGATGAACTGTAATGTTTACTCTAACAGCAAGATTTGGAAGTGGAAGTGTTGATAGCATAGCCCAAACGCGTTACCAAATTACTTCAATAATACAAACGTTTATCCTGGCCCGAAGCCCTGCCGTATGGTAACCGGGCAAGAATATCACAAAGAGGGAAATATGTTTTGACTAAAGCCATTGCATGAATCAGGCATGGCGGCCTCTGTCGAGAATGAAGCCTACGACCTCTACTTTGGTAGTCATGCGCGTTACTGCTAGACCAACAAGGTAGCCGGGACACTTTTTGCCACTATCCACAGGATCATGTGTAATACTTGTAACTACAATTAACAAAGACAATGTGTTTAACGAGACTAATCGCGAGAAGTAGTCAATGCTGAGCATCGCTTGATATTCGTATTAAAAACACTAAAATTAACAACAATATCTGAAATTGCTTGGAAGGCTCTATCCAAAGTACTTATCCAGCTTCTTAGAAGTTACAAAGCTGCTAAATATTTACCTCGTGGAACTAATCTTCAGTCCACAAGATGCTGAGCGAAATCGCTTACGTTAAATCGGAAATAATAATTTGCAGAAGGTCCACTAAATATTATCAGGTCCAAGGAGTTATATATTTACTAACAAACCAAACAACAAAAAAATAGGGCAAAAGAGCCAACGCACACCACTCTTGAAACTAGGTACCATTGAGTTGATTCGCAAAATTTCAAGGGGCCCATTGGAACTCGGCTTAAAAAATAGTCTTACAAAAATGTTTTTCTTTTATAAAAATAATTCCGATTCTTTACTGAAAGATATCGCAAACAAACAATAAAAGCACAAAAAGTAATAAAAATACCTCAACTGAAGCCACCTTCAGAGTTCACTGGACATTTTAGACCCGGAACTTCGAAGTTCACGTCCATTATTCAAATGTGGTTCGTTTTACAGGGTTAAGGTTAACATTTCACGTAATGGTTGTATTTTAACCCAAATGTATGGAGAAAAAAAGTTATGTGGTTCAACAAATATTGATTTTCAATCATTACTACTAACTGTGTTAGGTTTTCTGGCGCTCGCAAGGCGTTCACACGGCATAACACATTACAGTACAGAGTTTAGCAGCCCTCTCTTTCACACAATAAGCCCAATACCGATTGCGCCCTGGCTTGCCAAGCAGTGCATGCCAACTTAGCATTTTTATAGCTAGATCAAGCTATTATTTGGTATGAGACAGCTGTGGTAACAATACTGCTTTAACTGTGTTATCTTTAGCTTCCAAACATTCTTGTACCTTTTTAGGAAGATCTTAATGTATTTTAAATATTTATAACGATGAATATACGAAAATTCGATTTTTTTATATTAATTATTATTTTGCAAAATATTTTTTTCTCTCATGGTTTTGAGGAATGTGACAGACCTCATTGGGTTGTATTTATGATCTTTAACATACTCTGAGTAGTTTCCTTAGTGGTCGCTGGTGGGTCACAGATCCGAACAAAATGCCCATTTGCGTTTTGTTTTCTGTCACGTAATTTTTGTTTTTTTTTTTATTGTGCAATAAAGTGTAACAACAACAACGCAATGTAACTCACATTACTTCGAATAAACGAAAAATAATTGTCCATTTTCCATTACACTCAAATTAACATTTTTTTATAAGCTACTCTATAGTAGTGTATAACTATTAACCATGTTTATTTATTTATTAAAGGTAAACTTACAGGTAACAACCAAAGACGCATTAAAACTATTAACAAATCAGTCTTAAACTAGGCTGGAACCCAAATGCAGTTTACACAGTATGAAAGCTTTCATTAAAATTATATATTAAGTATAAGAGTTGATAAATGATTAATATTATATGAATAATACCAACTTAACAATGATTGTTACTTGTTTAATTTAATTTTTGCAAAAACTTGAATTCGTTGCAGATACTATCTATGGTTTTGTTTTCATTATTTTGTTTTGTGTGTTGCGTTACTTATATTATGTTACTTGTCTGTTTATTTTGTTTCTGTGATTTGTGTTGTTGGTATAATAAACGTTTTTTTCTTTCAAAGGACTTCGTCGCATTGGACTTGGTTTGAGTGCATCTTCTGTAAGTAGCGCGCGGTCCTTTAAACCTGACTGCTTCTGCGAATTGTCTCGCGCATTTTCGCCCTTTCAGTTTTGATAATATTTACACTGAGTTACACGATTGCGATTCACTGCGAGAAAAATATTGCGCCAAGGCAGTATTTCCATCTATTTCTAGGGAAAGAAATTGTACGATTTCATGAACTTTTATTATGTTCGGTGGGGAACAAAAAGTTCTTATCTAACCCATAAGATGGTTATGGAAAAAATAGATTAGCAGCTGTTTCCTTCTTATTAAATAGGGGTTGTATTAGCAAAGAGAAAGATAAAAGTACCCGAAACCGACGTGCGTGCATGCAACGACTAATGAATGTCGATGAAGTGAAATTGATCTGTCAGGATCGTGGCAACTGACTGTCGGTGGTCTCTGTTATACAGCCGTATGTGTGTTCCTTCTTATATAGTATAGACAGCACATCAATCTTTACATATATGCACAGAATTACGTCAGTCAGAGTTATGTTAAGGTCGACGTTTCAATAAAAATGTAAAGGTTGACCTGTTGTCGACCGTTCACACTTAGGCTCTAATTATATGCGTCCGCGCGACCGAGCGGCCCGGCCGCTACACCACGAAATTACAAGCAATTGTGTGTAACGATTTATTTGAATAGCGGCGCGGTCGCGCCTTCGAGCGCGGCGTGGTCGCGCGGCCCGGCCGCTCGGACGAGTTTCAACGTGTTAATTTGTATCGGTGCATTTGAAGCGGACGGGACGCTCTTTCGTTGTTTGTGTTGTGAGAACGTGTGGAGAGCGGAGACGCTCGGGCCGCTTCATATAAATCAAAAAGCGACTTGGCCGAGGCCGCTGGAATCTGCGGCCAAACCGCTCGGACGCGCGGACGCATATAATTAGAGCCTTATATTGCGTGGGAAATGGGCAAGCGGCAAACATCTTCTTAATATTAATTTCTCTTGATATTTTATGTACTTATCTTTTAGGCCAGTTTCTGAATTGAGAATTTCGCTAAGTAACTATCTAACTGTAATGCTGTGTCGTCAAATTTCTCAGAAAAGAACGTGACAGAGGGCCGGTTCCTGAATTGATAATTTCACTGAGTAAATAATTAAGTTACGTTCTGTGGAGAAAAAGCCAACAAAGAAACTCCGTCACACATTTCAAACTACCAGAGAGCTTAGTGCGAGTTTTTTCATTCCCTTTCGATAGCGAGAGCGTTTGCAATTTGTATAGGAGTGACAAAGAGACAACTAGGTGGCGCGCTTTGTCACTCCTATAGAATATGAGTTCTCGTTAACGCGATCGAGTAGTTAAAAAAACTCGCACTAAGCACTCCGAGTGCGTATACTGAGTTTTTTCATTCACTTTCGATAGCGAGAGCGTTTGCGATTTGCATAGGAGTGACAAAGAGACAACTATGTGGCGCGCTTTGTCACTCCTATACAAATTGCAAACGCTCTCGCTATCGAAAGTGAAGGAAAAAACTCAGTATAAGCACTCTGGGCACGTTAATTTAGATGACGCTTTACGAGCCCAATTGCACTTAAGTGACAGGTTAATTGGCCCGCCAATCTACGGTCTACGAGACGTGTGATAACATAATGATCACTACAGCATAACAGTTATGCCATAATCATTCTATCTAATGTGACCAAATAATCACACTAATATTATAAACGTGAAAGTTTGTGTGTGTGTTTATATGTTTGTAAGTCTTTAGCGCTGAAACGGCTGGACGGATTTTAATAAAATTTGGTATGGAGTTAGCCGATACCCTGGATTAAAACATAGGCTACGTTTTACCGCGGGGAAATATCTTATTCCTACGGGAAAATCGATGAACCGCGGGTAACACCGCGGGGCACAGCTAGTCTTCTTATATAAAAACAAACGCGCGCGTCGACTTGAAGCGGTAGTGAAACTAAATCGCCATGATCATGCAGTTGTCATTGTACTACAATGCATTAAAAGAATCTAGGTCCAGGTCGTCAAACCTGGTGGACCAACTTGGAAAACATTAAAAGGAGGCCTATATCCGACGTCGAATTAATAGAGTGATGACGATGAGATTATACGAGCTACTGGTGAATGCTGCTTGCTGAGGCAGGTCAGTAAACTGCAAAAAGACACTATAAACAAAGAGAAAGCGATACAATATGCGACCTTATTCATCATCAAGCCATTATGTCCCCACCGAGGGGCACGGGTCTCTTCCCTGAGGAAGGTATAGGCCATACTCCACCACTCCTTGTTGCTAACGTCGATTTCTAAAACTTCGTTATAAGCGTCCTGACGTGTCTCCACTACAGTATTGATCAACACAGGATCACGCTATTAATCGCTCGGCTTATCGCCAGTTACAATTAATTACGTAGAGCCGCCAGGGAGCCGGTTTGGCGTGCGAATGGTCGCCGGTTCGAGTCGCTCGGGCTGAAAGTGTGACCCAGTTTCAAGTGTGGGAAAAGCCAGTATTTTCTCTACCTGTGTTTTGGTTCAAACGGAATCGTGAGATATATTTTACTTATTAACAAAATGATGTTACCTACTTATATTATAATTATACTAACAAATATAAGATAAATAGAATATTATTTATTGTAGACTTAAATTACATTTACAGATCACATCACACTAAAATTATAAATGCGAAAATTTGTGTGTGTGTGAGTATTTATCTTTGTTACTTCTCACGTCTCACGGAGCGATTTTAATAAAATTTGGTATGGAGTCAGCTGATACCCTGGATTAACACTAGGCTTATTTACTGCGGGATCTTATTCCCATGGGAAAATCGATGAAACTGAATTCGCGGATGATGTATGGGGTCAAAGTCAAAGTCAAATATTGTATTCATAGTGCAAATAAAATAGTTACTTTATGAACGGGGAACTTTGGGTATAACTATTTCAGAGAGAGAGAAATAATTTCTCGTTTCAAAAAATTGTTTATTGTTAATACACAATTTATTTTCCCTAACAAACCGCGGGTAACACCGCGGGGCACAGCCAGTTTTTTGTAAATCGAAGTACAACCATAGACGTAGACAAGAACTTAGCATGGTGATTAAAGCCGATACACTCTCTCTGAGAGAAGGCGTGTACCTTATAGTGGGACGGATATAGGGCCGATTTCTGAATTGAGAATTTGCACTAACTATAGTCCGTTTTTTAATTCTATGCAAAAAATTAAAAGACTTCAGTCTGTATGTATTCTCTTGTCTGAAATGTCTTTGCTTGCTTACTAAAGCACAGGGTATCCTTGTTTGGCAATGGGACTAGTGATTATGTCATGAGAAAGTTATTACCGTTATTATTTTACTGCAAGGCCAAAGAAAATGCGTTGAAAATTCCTAGAAGGCTGGACGTTTTAATGACCCACAAAACATTCCTTGCTTCACTAAGGCCTGCCAGCTGTTTTGATTTACGCCTCTCTATAAATTCAGAAGTCGAATATATTTCATCGTAGCATAGCAAAAAAACCTACAGTACTTTTATAGTCCGCTACAGAGACCAAACCGACTAGTCTTAATCGGAAAATAACATAACGTAGACTCACGCCTATATCCTGCCGGGGTGGGTAGAGACCAGTGTGCTTATTGCGAGTTTTTTTAACTACTCGATCGCGTTAACGTAAACTCATATTCTATAGGAGTGACAAAGCGCGCCAGCTAGTTGTCTCTCTGTCACTCCTATACAAATTGCAAACGCTCTCGCTATCGAAAGTGAATGAAAAAACTAGCACTAAGGGCCCAGGGCTTAGATTTTGCTAATGCATTGTAGTACAATGACAATTGTATGAACATGGCGATTTAGTTTCATTGCCGCTTCGAGTCTATGCGAGCACTCAAATCAAACCTTCTAGGCGTCAATGGTATGAAAAAACACGTCACGTGACCCGACCGTGTATCTGTCATCGAACTGCAATGCACTAACAGAATCGAGCCCCTGGGGCCCGCCACGTGCCATGATCCAGACGGATCTCTTTTCATTCTTCAACATCCATTAAGCGTTACATGTGCGCGCGCAAGCCGTTTTCAATTAATTTTTGTCTTGCCCTTAAAATCTCTTATTGACGAAATACGTTCGGTCGGGATGTTGAAATTTTCTAGAGTTTTCATTCTATAGATTTATATTAGGTAGATATCTAATAATTTAATATGTTACAATATGTGACTGGTTGACCAAAAAGGGACCTGGAGAGATTGGAAACCGTTATTTTTTATTTGATTTTTTTTCCTGTGGTATTTTAGCTTTGTTTTGGTCTAACCAGAATATTTTTAGGTGCCGTAGTTATTTTTTTATGATTTTTTTTGTGAGCCGAGCCGAGTCGAAACCTGTCTATACACGAAACTACAAACGCGATTTTCTCGAAATCAATTATTTTCCCTTGAGGTCCGTTTTTGGTCAACCACTCACATATGTATGTACCCATTTATTTCAGGCAACTCCCATACGGTGTAAGCAACAATAGGTTATAGATTTTAGGTAGTCTTGCTACAAGAATGTCAAGGTCGGCCAGGTATCGATTGTACACAAGATGTCTAGGACTTTCGAGCAACCCATCACGAATTCAAATAAGGACAATATTTAAAAGTGATTATTTACATAACAAATAAAGTGATAATACTAATGTGCTATGTAGATACGAGTTATTGTCATAACCTTCTGTCATTTTCAACCTAGGGCCGAAGTAGCTTACCACCGCTGTTTTTCAGGGCCTTAATAAAATGAGGTCGTATTATTAAACACTAACTAGGGTGTAACAAAACGGAACTTTACGGGGTGGGAATTATGGATATGCTAATGAAGTTGTAAAAAGTTCGCCTAGACTATGCTATGTATAACAAAGTTGGAGTTTCTTTGTTAGATTCTTCTCTAAATGGTCTATTAACTCTGAAACAAACAGCTTTTACGTCCATTGAGTAAACATTTTGTGGTTAGATTAATTTAGTGTATATTTTCTCTCCGAGAGAAACCTTTCACTCAATAAGATAAGATAAGAATATCAATGTGAATTCCTTCCTCAGGGAAGAGACCCGTGCCCCTCGGTGGGGACATAATGATGATTGCTAATAGCAATTTCTTCCAGTTGTGGGATGCGTAATACGCTGCTTAGAAAACATAATTGAGTTTGAGTTTATAACTTCGAAGTTGTAAACTAACGATTTTCTGCCATGCCAGTGAAGTCAACAAAGATAAGTAAGAAAACTTGCCTTTAAATCTTGAATGAAATGTTAATTTTGACTTAGTATGTTTACACAGTATAATCAGAATAATTACAATAATTACAACAGAATAATTACAGAGAATCGCTCGTAGCCTGGGCTGCCTGAGTGATCTTAAACGATCACTAAGGTTAAGCAACATACGGCGCGTTCAGTCCATGGATGGGTCACCGTCTATGACTAACGCTAGTGGCATTTTTCCGAGCGGTTCCGTGCTTCGCAAGGCACGTTAAGAAGTTGGTGCCGGCTGCTGTCGATAGATGGCAGTCGTTAAGCCAAGTCAGAGGCCTTAGGGCGGCTTGAAAACTTCTGACAGTAAGGCCAGCCACTAGTCTTACAAACCTCCACCAATCCGGACTTGGCCCCCGTGGTGGAGTATGGCTTATGCCTTCCTCAGGGAAGAGACCCGTGCCCTTCGGTGGGGACATAATGGGTTGATGATGATGTTTACACATTATGGGCCAGTTTCTCAATTGAGAATTTGGCTAAGCAGCTATTTTACTGCTGTCTCGTACAATATATCAGAAAAGAGCGTGACAGAACGTTACTTAAGTATTTACTTAGTGAAATTCTTAAAGTCGGTTTCTCACCGACTTTAAGAGCGTTAGTGTATATTTAGTTTTGACGATTTTCACTCACTTGAAAATCGTCACAAAGTGGCATTATGACCTTCTGAGAAAAAGAATGTTTTTTACAGAAACGTAAAAATAATATAACTCTTTCCATTGATGGTGTTAGTGTGACTGAATAGAATCCCTCACTCTTAGAATCATCAAAGGTTTTTGCACAAAAAAGAGTTCCTTCATCTGATACAAACTTTACTGTAAAGCTATCATTTTAGCTGTTGCGGTAGCTCTAAAGAACTTTGCGGGAAATTACTTCAGTAAATCAAACGAGAATAGTCTATAAACGTAAAAGAACGCCACTACCGAGTGTGAAACTTTACAAAGAGCTATTAAGTTTCTTTGTATTTACAGGTTGTGCCAGTAGAGATAGTGATGATACTGCATTTGTCACAAAGACTTGGAAATTAGAATTTTATTTCACATTTACGGACATACATTGGATTATAGATGAAATAAGCACCTACTAGCTACAGTTACTATTGCAGATGATTATTCAGCAAATTCACAAAAGTTTCGCAATTACGTGAGACCCCACTGTATGGAGTTGTCTGATTTAGCTGTGTAACAAAAGTGCCCGGTATGTCACAAGACCTTATGTCACACTGTTACATTCCGAACTGTCATTCGGAAATCATCGTGAATCATCATCGAAATTTTCGTGACCACGCCTAGGACTTAGGCATTTTGAAACAAACTAGAGTGAAACATAAACATAAATCTGGGGCCAATAAGCCGGTTAAGGTTTTATAGCACCTTTGATAGCTCCTTTTATAATTTAGCAAGGAAACCGTACACTTAATACCGCGGTGGTTAATCGCTTAGGCACTACTTTCAAATTACACGCCTCAGCGGTTATAAAACCTAGAATACGGTTGAAGTTTTAAGTAGTCCGAGTAAACTTTAACTACAACGTAATCCGCAGCACCACAATATTGTAAACTATCATGCAAAGAGGTAGTTAGAAAGAAAACTTTGTTGTATTCAAAGTGTAGGTAACAAATTCTCCCATCTCACTGAAGAGGTGATCACAGACCCAATTCGATGTTGGTTTGCAAAAGCATGAATGACTTTGAACGAATATAGGGGGAAGGGCTGAAAAACCGACCTTTCTTCGACCAAACATAACCCATTTTTGTATTAGCAAAGGGTTACATAAAGAGTACCCGAAATCGGCGTGCGTGCATGCAACGACAAATGACTTTTGATAAAGTTAAAGAGAAACTTTAATTCAGTTATAAAACATAACCTATCAACTGCAACAGAGGGCTTGACAACTGGCAAAGCTTATTCTTTGGCTTTTCAAGACTTTCTTCACTCATTCTTCATTCGTTGTTCAGAAGTTTGTGAATAACATAGAACCGAGTAGGTGATGGGAAGCTAAAAACCTTGACACAATAATATAAACAATAATATACCAACATTATTATATTATTATATTCTCCACCAATCCGGACTTGGCCCCCGTGGTGGAGGATGGCCTATACCTTCCTCAGGGAAGAGACCCGTGCCCCTCGGTGGGGACATAGTGGGTTGACGATGATTATTATATAAAAATAATAACTAAATAATAAAAAATAGTTGTAAATAGATTAAATAATGAAGTAAATGTGTTGCTTATGTAATAATAATGATGTGTAATAAACATAATTGGGATGATAATAATGAAAATTGTACTATTGATAATGTATTTATAATGCATGCACTATTTGTGTAGTTATCCTAAAATTTGCAATTCCTGTTAAAGGCTAGTTCTAATGGCTAAATTGTATTGAACACACAAACTGTTTCACTTCACAAACTGTCAACCTTCAATTCAATTCAATATTTATTGGAGGTTGCCTGGAAAAAAATGTCGGTAGTAAACTGCTGGTGGTATAAGGCACATTTGTCATGTAACTATTGTCGCTGTGTTGTGTTGTTTTGTGCATTATTTAAGTTACTTAAGCACACCTGTATTCCGGAGGGGTAGGCAGAGACCAGGCTTGCCACTTGCCACGATCCTGACAAACCTCTTGCGATTCATCAACGTTCTAGTCGCTGCATAGACGCTTCTATCAACATCAACCCATTATGTCCCCACCGAGGGGCACGGATCTCTACACCACCACGGGGGCTAAGTCCGTATTGGTGGTGGCTTGTAAGACAAGTGGCTGGTCTTAGTGTCAGAAGTTTTTAAACCGCCCTAAGGCGCCTCCACTCGCCTGAGTGGTGGCCTTAGGGGGCATGAGGGCTTCATCAAGTGAATTAACATCAAAACCATCATGACATCACAAACATGTAAACACACCGAGCCTAAGGCCACACTGAAAAAAAAAATTGTCATTTTAACAAAGATCTTGTTTGATCGAATTATACAACATGACTCCATATGAGCCTGTCAAGATCTTAACTTCATTGACTAAGAGAACTTTGTTAATCTGCGGTTGTTTATATCTACCAAGTACATTGCTTATTTTACAAAGGTTAGTATATTCAAAACTATTCTTGTCGATTGAAAACAATGTACTAAATCGATGTTACAAAAAGAAAATGTTGAGCTAACCAAGTGAATAGTTATTAGTAGTAATTCTCATCCAACGCAATCATCTAACATTGTCATATAAAGTATGCTATCTAGTTGCATTAAATAAGGAATGTGCTAGCCTTATAAAGATACATGGTCGTAATAACATTTTTTTAATTCAAGTTAAGCACGATATATTACTAAAATAGTAAAGTTTGATGGTGGATTTCACTAAGCCCTTATTCACTATCAATAAATATAAAAGTTGGTTCCACCATACAACTTAATACTTCCAGTTTAGTTTCTTGTTTCATTTGATTATTAAACTTCATTTAACCTAATATTATATTATTTAGCTAAACCAAGGTACCTATTTGTAATTATTTAGTGTCTAGGATATGTTTACCAAGGTGATTATTGTTGGAACTACGAAGGGTTATCGATTTGATTATGTCACTAAATCAATTCAGTTATATTGAATACTACGTCATTTCGTTCAACAAAGTTAATTGTTTGTATTAATTTAGTGTCTAGGTTATATTTGACAAGGTGATTATTATATGAACCAAAAAGGGTTGTTGATGTAATTATGTCACTTAATAAATTAAACTATGGCACTTTTTTATCATACACAAGATTCAATGTCGCATTTACTTAGCTAGTTTAGTAGATACCTATACAGGGTGTACAAAAGTATTTTGAATCTTCAGAATGTTATTCTGCTCTTCATGCCCACTATTTCACCCAAGGAACATGGGTCAGGACTCGAGATCCTTGGGTGAAATTGTTGGGCATGCGTAGCAAAACTATCCTGAAGATTCAAAATACATTTGAATAGGTACCTACTAAACTAGCTAAGTAAATACGACAATAGATCATGTACATTAAATGTGCCATAGTTTAATTTATTAAGTGACATAATAATTATATTAAATAATAATTTATTCCAATTAATAAAACAACAATGTAAGAAAATCACATTTATTTTAAACTTGTCACTAACTATTACACTTTTTATATACACTACATCGTAGAGTAGTAACATATAACTTTCCGTTAAGTATTGAGAGTATTCATATTACATGTGTTACATTAAGCTACATTATTACATGAAAATGTATTATTAGTCACTTATGCCAATTAATAAAACAAGTGCTAAAAAATCACATTAATTTAAAATCTCCTTTTCGGCCGTACACTTATTTGGAGACTCAAATTTCATAATAATTATTTATTTTACCAATATTATTCTCGTATGCAATCCAGGCCCTGTGAACAAAAATAAAGTATATAATGTAAATAGGTAATAAAAAAAAACATCGAAAATAGAAATTATACAGGGTGGCCGATGGGGTGATGGATTTTTTTTTTAGATAGCCCGTACCGAGACCTTTCCAAAACAACCCCATGTGTGTTCAGCGATTATTGATAGTTTCAGAGTTATAATTTTTTTTTTATTAAGAGATAAGCATATTTTCATATCCAATAAAAAAAAACAATAAAGAGAAACTAGTACATCCGCACAATAATTACGTACATTCTAAGCCCAAAGTTTGAAATCACTGTTTTTTGTCGGGAGACCAAAAATTTAAAAATAAAATTAAAAATAGCTCCAAACTAATCTTAAAAACTTTGCAAGACATTAAACTTTCGATATAATAAAGAAAAAATTGCATTTACAGGGACATTTTCCGCCGTAACTACGTGATTGTTAAAGGTAAAAAGGTTATGGTTCACGAATTTCCAAAATTATTTAAAAAACTGTTATTTTACTTTATTATGACAAATATAAAAAATCACAACTTGGGTATTAGTTTATTTTATTAAAGTTATTAAAACAGCAATGATTATCGTGTTTATTAGTTGCTACGAGTTATTTTTCTTAAATTTGTCATAATAAAATAAAATAATAGTTTTTAAAATCAATTTGGAAATTCGTGAATCATCACTTTTTTACCTTTATTAGTCACGTAAGGCGCATAACGCCCCCATAAGTGCTATTGTTTCTTTATTATTTAGAAAGTGTAATATCTTGCAAAGTTTTTAAGATTAGTTTGGAGCTCCAGAACCAGCCATAAGTATTTTAATTTTTATTTTGAAATTTTTGGTCTCCCGACTAAAAACAGTGATTACAAACTTTGGGCTCAGAATGTACTTAATTATTGTTCGGATGTACAGGTTTACTTTATTTTATATGAAATAGGCTTAATACTGATTATAATTACAGAAAAAATAAAAGCCAAAAAGCATTTTTGTTTTTTTTTGACGATTTCTTGGATATTTTATCAAAATTAAAAAAAAAACATAAATCGAAAACTATCTATAATCGCTGAAAATAGGTACATGGGGGTGTTTTGGGTAGGTCTCGGTACGGGCTATCTAAGAAACCACCATGTATTATTCCAAATAAGTCTTCATATAAGAATGCCAGTGTTTACATTTTTTATCTTTATTTAAAAACTCTGGCAGTAGCGATAGTCGTGTTGGTTGATGGCCTCTCATTACTAAGGTCCTAATCCCGGCCCGTACCACTGAGCTTATAACTCGTGTATGGATCTTACCTAATGAGATTATCACTTGCTCGGTGTTTTGGATGGCACCTTAAACTACAGGTCCCGGCTACGTCTGTGGTGGTCGTGAGGTCTAGTGAGAGGCCCTTTGGACGGTTCAGAAACTCTGACAACCAGATGACTCTGGCGTGGCTATCCCTCAGGCCTGCCCTAGGGGTTAGGGGTCAGACGGCTTTCGCCCCGGTAAATTGCAACCTAACCAATTACACACAAAAAGCGGACCCTGGGTTCTTCCGCTCTAGGTGGGAAGAGCAAGTATGAGGTTTATAATAAGCTGTGGCGTACACCGGCTTCTTAAGACTTATTCATTAAAATAAAAATGAAATTCACAACTACTTACCGAGAAAGAGACTTCTGTAGTTGTAAGAAGCTCATTTTTTCAGGTACGCCAACACCTTGTGAACAAGATCCTTGGTCCTGTGTGGGGAATGAAGTCCAAGTTAGGGCCGATAAGATTTTCTTCGTTTTTTTCCTGGGCGGTAGGCTGCAAAAAGTTAACATCGACATAATTTCTGCTCCTTAGAAATTTTGATGAATTTATTGTCAAATCAAATAAATTTTCAATTTCAAAGTGATTTATAGGCTACTTATTAGCTAAGAATTGTTTTCAAGCATACCTGTGTTCACTCTCTTAACCACAAAAACACTGTCACCCAAACGTCACGAAACGAATGAAAGTGAGATAATGAAGGGCGGGCGGGGTGGCGCGGGATGCACGGGGTCCGAGGGGTGTCGCTCTTTTTAGCGTCAACTATAAAAACGGTTGAATTAATACTTTGCTTGCTTAGATCTACCAAGTGCTGATTGTTGATGCTACTAAGAACATTGTTAATATAATAATTTAATAAATGATTTGTTTTAATATTTTTGATGCTTGTATCTATAATGATGAAAAGTAAAATTAGTTACTAGTCTTATTCAAATTAAAGTATAAAATTATTTGGTATGATTTGATAAATGCATTGAACCAAATATTTTTTTATGCTTATATCTATAATGATAAAACGTAATGTTAATAAACAGGCCTACTTTATTCAATTTTCATACTTGTTTATTGCAACATATACATTAATTATTCTAACGTTGCACTTTTGTAACTTAATTAACATATTAACGTAAAAACAAACACTGCATCTTAGTAAACCCAAAAAAGAATAAGACATGTATTCAATAAAGAGCAATTATGGGTCAAATTAGAATTTGTCACTTTTAAAGAGAATGTTTATTATTTCAAGGAATTGCAAACAAATAGATTTAAGCAAATTAAGTTGGTTGCTGCACCAATTACACTCTTGTTGCATCTACTATATTGTTGCTTAGAATAGACAAAAGCAGCTTTCTTCCAACCATTTTTTAGCGTCAACTAAGAGAAAAGACAACTTAGTTGGGATCGAGTTTTTTCAGTGCATTAGTACAAATGTACGGCGGCCACCAATGGGACGTTCTCACCTTATCTTACCTTATTACAATAAAGTACACCTATTCTTGTTTTACGTCAAGAACCGAATGTGCAACAAAAAGGGCTGGAAGTTCTTATAAGGGAATAAAAACGTGAATAAAATTAAAAATTGTACCGCAAGTACGCCAGCTTGAAACAATTTCGTAAATCTTACAAATGCGGGATTTTCACCGCATTTTAAGTAACCTTTACTGCGGTTTGGCCGAAAATGAAGTCGAATAAACATCTCGTCACGTAACGGGTCCGACGCATGTGAGGCCAATAAACGCCAAAGACCTTACACCTCCAGTGTGGAATTTCAAAAATAGTTTGTTAATGTCCCACTACTCAAATCGCGGTGTCGTGTCTAAAAACATCAGTCTAGGCTTAAAATCTAGACCTCAGAGCCGCGGGACTGCGAGATTCCGCCGTTAAGATAAGCTGCCTCCTTTCAGTTCATAAACTAGCAGCTTAGGGTACAAAAAGCTCTACGCTTTTTGCGAGGACAGCGTTTCAATCCGCGGCGGCACGGAATAAGTATTTCAGAATGGATTAAAAAAAGGTATGTATCATCAGCAACAAACGATTTTGTTAGCAGTAAAATATTGTGCGTTGTGTGTCAGTATTAGATATATTTGTATGTAGTTACTTTGGGGAAAGTTATATTACATACATGTACAGTCTGTTAGCTTTTAGAATATACCTCAGGTACTATCGCATATAATCGATTATATTGCAATAAGGTAGGGTATATTTTTATTGTTTCGTGTATTGTATTTGTAAATAATATATCATCACATTTTCATACAGGCACATACATTGCTTCCGGCCCCACACCAGTACACCCTGTGTCGCGGGAACCAGAAGCAGCGACGTCACAAAAATGTAAATGTTTGCGTCTTGTATAATCGAATCATTTGTGCATCAACTTTTTGCGCGTAACATTTTTTTAACCGAAGACTATAATTTGTGATTGTGCGACCAGTTAAGACAAAGTCAACACGTATAACGTTCTCTCAGCTTAGTCGGCTTAATTCCTACGTAGGACGGAGCCAATACGTGCGGAGCCAACTAGGCAACGAGTGGGAGTGCAGGTAAACATCGTGAGTAGGGTTATATTTAATTTCACTCAGCTTCAGACCTCATGAAGGGATTTCTCTCTCCTGTAAATCTTCTCGGAAAAATATGACGAGTTTTCCATGGAATTAATATTTTTTGTAATCAAAGCTTTGAAGGGGTCTGCTAATATTATAGAATATTATAATCACTAATATGTATACCGTCTGTTAACTTTTAGAATATACCTCGGCTACTATCGATTATTATTGCAATAAGGTAACGTTTATTTTTTTTTACTTGTTTATTAATGGAAATAACTTTACATAAAAACTTAATTAACAATACATTCAACTAATCTACTAGAAACTAAATTATATAAATAATACTTAACTAATAAAACTAATATAAACTAATTTCTAATTATATATTTACAAATAAAAAACTTGCCCCAGATCGGTGTCCCGCGGCAGAGAGCATAGGATGCTGGCAACATTCCCCCTTTGAATGGCCAGACTTATTCTCTGGCCGAGGTATACGTTTATTTCGTATTGTTATTTATAACTTTTCAAAATAGTGTTTTATACAGAGCAGGAACTAGTATTACACTCGTGTGCTCTCGGTGAAAACCGAAGCCTACTCTAGAGCCCTAGGTATATTCTAAAAGCTAACAGACTCTATATGTTTTCTCAGAAACAGTAGTGCTATGTATACGGGAGTATAACCCTCCAAAACTATTTTTTTGGTGAAGAAAAACACTGTGTAAAAAAGAGTACACCATCATACAGCGTGTTCTTCCTCTAATCGTGTCGGTGACAAAACTATTTAGATTTTATTGACTCAGAAGCCCGGAACCCAGCCACGCCCACCCCAGGATCTGTGGTCTCCAGCAAGTCTTCTGAAGAGCATGTAGACAGGCACAAGGGATGTACAGAGAGGTGCATTGTCTGAAGGGACACTCTATAACAGCAGCATGTTACATACAAGCAACCTTTTCCAAGAATAAAAAACAAAAACTAATGACAGACTAAGATTCTATATAGCAAGGAGGCTACATACTTTTTGGCGCGTGCAAACACCCTGTGTAAACAAAGCAGATCGGGTAGGTTGTAACGGCTGAGCCCGAAAGTGTGGTCAATTTAGAGGCGGAAGAGGGTTTTGTCAAAATAAGAATGCATCGATGTGACCGTCTTCCGAAACTTAAAAAATCAGAGAAGGGTAATCGATTATTTTAGAAATATTTTCATTAGTTGCCAAATTATATAAACTTACTTAAGCCCTACATTATTTTTCATTAAATAGACATACTTTACTTAGGTTCATAGTAATAATGAAATTATATGTTGGTAGAGGAAATAAAATAACCTAGCTACCTACATAATATTGGATAGATCAGAAATCACAAATTTATTTCAACGTAAAGAATTTACATTCCGTTTGCCGAATGTCAATGCACTTATAATGCTAATGTTAGCCGCTGCCTTGGGGCCAAATGTAGTGGAGAAGATCAAACCCGGCATTATCTTTTCGATGGACAAGTAATATTCTTTCACCCTCCTTTTATCAAGACCTTGAAAAGAACAATTAAAAACCATTGTTATATCGACTACCGAAAACAGACTTCTTTCTCGGAAGAGTCCAACCTGATTTCCATCTTTCCAGATCTTAATAATCAAGAGAGACAAAGCTCGAGGGCGAGCGCGAGTTAAGGTAGACCAACCTCTCCAAATGTCCTTCGTCGGCACTTCTTCTAAGTAGGCCTTGACGTCAATCAATTAATGCTGATGTATCAATACTTTTATTATAAATAGTCTCAATACCTTAGAATAAGTAATATTGTATTAGTATAGACCCTAGTGGTAACTCTGTTGCATAAATAAATTATTTTTTATCAACTCCTCGGTCTTCAAAACTTAATTGGCGCAGACGGTAGGATCCCCGCAGTCGGATCATCGTCAACTTGCACATCGCAAAAACGTGTCCGTCGTCCGTATCAACGGTTAAGCTGGGATCACCGAACAAACAAATTAATTAAGAGGAAGCCGAGCCGAAGCAGCCGAGCAGCCACCACGAGCAGCCAAGCAGCTTCACCACCAGGACTGGAGCAGAGACTAGCAGTATTCCGGAACGACATGAGAGCTACGGGACTGTGAGTATACCTTTTCACCATTCCTTTGTTCTCCTTCCGTAAACTAATATTTATACGTGTAGTAGGGATTAGAAAACGCCTCAATTGCACCGTGTAAATAGTACGATTACTTGAGAATCCAGCTTTTCTTGAATATCGTTGAGTAGTTATTAGGATATTTTTTTTACATATTGGGCAATTTTTTTTCTCTCCCAATCACAATGGAAGGTCTTGTGCGAGTTCCCATGGAAATGGTTAAAATAATACCAGTTTTCGATGGAGACTCTAGATTATTACGGCTTTTTATTAAAAAATGCGAATACATACTCCAATCTTTCCAAGGAGGAAATGTTCAAAACGAATACTTGTTCCACGTTATAACCAGTAGACTTTCTGGGGAAGCCGCTAATTTAGTCGGGGAGCGGGAACTTATTCAAACATGGGATGAGCTGAAACATCTCTTGAGCCAACACTTCGGTGATCCAAGGTCCGAAGAATGTTTGGCATTAGAACTGGAATCAATAAAACGTAACAGAAATGAAAGCTATTCAGATTTTTGCCATAGAATTCAACATTTGCGAAGTATTCTATTTTCGAAACTAAGCGAAACCATCGATGCTGTGAATGTGCGACAGGCAAAACACCACATCTATGACAATACCTGTTTAAATGTTTTTCTTTTTAATTTGCCGGCTTACTTAGTTAGGCTGGTGCGTTTGCGAAATGTCACAACTTTGGAGGATGCCTTGAAAACAGTATTGGAAGAACAAAATTTCCAAACTGTCTATGACACAAAAAACTTGAAACCTAATTTCAATCGTAATTGGACAAGTAATACGCCTTACAACCAGAATCAAAATAACTTTCACCCCCCAAGGCAGGACAACTCGCAAAGGCTACCAAGTGCATATGCACCGAACAATGCATTTAATTCAACACCCAATGCATCGCAAAACAACTCGTTTCAATATAGAAATAATAGACAGCAGCAAGTAACTAATAACAGATTCAATAATAACAATGGCCAACAGCGGTTGGGCGTAAGTAGGTCACCGCCAGTGCCGGTGCAAGCGCAGCGTCAGCACCCTGCGGACAATGCACCTATGCACATGCAGCAATATCACGCACAACCTGTGCCATCGGGTTCGAATACCGATGTTACAATGCGTACAGCTAGTTCTAGGCGCATTAATTTCACTGAAAACCATAACGATTTCCAACCATGTAATTCACAACAATGCGTGGACGGTCCAAATTCTGCCCCGTACAGTGAATCAATGGAAAATTTTCACATAGACGTCTCGCCGATAGAGAACAGATAAAATTAAATTGTAATAAACGCTTGAACTTGCCCCATATTCGCGTACCGGAACTTAACTCTGTGTTCATGATAGACACAGGCAGTACCCGACCATTTCTTAGCCCGAAGGTGGCTAACAAATATTACGCAAGTTCAAAGCAAAGCGAACCGTTTGAGGTAATTAGTACACACGCTTCAAGTAGACACAGTGAGGTAGTTTACATAAATCTGCCCCGAATTTTTAACACCGACCAAAAACACAAATTTTACATCTATTCTGTGGATGAAAGGTACGATGGTCTAATAGGCAGTGATTGAACAACTGAACGCAAAAATTGACATGAAATACCAAACCTTGTTTACAGATTTCAGTCAAATCCCCATAATTTATTCACCTCCCATGAGAGAGATGTATAACCTACCTCCTCGATGCGAGATGAGAGTAAAACTTCCTGTAAATTTATTACATGGGGAAGCTATTTTGGAGTTCACTCAATTTAGCGACGGAGTCCGAATGCCAGCCGCTATTGTCAACTGCACAAACGGCTACGCGACTACTGTCATTCAAAATACGACGGAGTTGAACCATAAACTCACGGTTACGTCACCCTTCCTTGTGGAGTTGTTTCATCAACAATCACCAAATTTAAATTCAACTAATCTGAATTACTCAGAGCCGCAACCAGACGTTGAGGAATTATTACAAAGAAATTTAAAGAAGCTTACACTGGACCATATGAATGAGGAAGAAAGAATGCAGATAGAAAATATATGTAGGGCATATAAAGATATATTTTATTGCGAAGATATTCCGTTATCCTTAAGCAATCAAGTGAAACATAAAATCAGGACAAAAAACGAGGACCCCATTAACTTAAAAGCTCACAGATTACCTCCAGTTCAGACCCAGGAAATTAAGAAGCAGGTAGAGAAAATGATACAGGATAACAATATCCAGGAGTCACACTCTCCGTGGAGTGCTCCTGTTCACCTAGTGCCAAAAAAATTGGATGCCTCGGGTGAACAAAAGTGGAGAATGGTCGTCGACTATAGGCGGTTGAATGACATAACAACCGACGATAAATACCCTTTGCCAAACATCAATGACCTTTTTGATATGCTTGGCAAGAGTATGTATTTCACCACGCTCGATCTCGCGAGTGGATACCACCAAATAGAAGTAGAAGAAGAAGATAAACCAAAGACAGCATTTAGTACGCCATTTGGACACTATGAATTCCACCGTATGCCATTCGGGTTGAAAACAGCACCCGCAACCTTCCAAAGAGCCATGGATAATGTGCTCCGAGGGTTGCAAGGATTGCATTGTCTCGTTTATCTTGATGACGTGATAATTTTTTCAAAAAGCTTGCCAGAACATGTAGAAAAATTAAAAGCTGTCTTTGAAAGATTCAGACAGACTAATTTAAAAATTCAAATGGACAAGTCCCATTTCTTAAGGAAGGAAGTCTTATATTTAGGACATACAATCACAAGCGAAGGCCGAACAATGATAAGATAGAAGCAGTTTTGAAGTACCCAGTACCTAAGACGACGACTGAAATAAAAAGCTTCCTAGGACTTATAGGTTACTATAGGAAATTTATTAGAGATTTCGCCAAAATCACGAGACTACTTACAGCATGTCTAAAGAAAGGAAAAAAGATAGTTTTGAATGATGAATATGTGAATAGCTTCGAAACTTGCAAGAAGCTACTAACAAATGCACCCCTTCTTCAGTTTCCAAACTTTGAAAAACCATTTGTTTTGACCACCGACGCATCCAATTTTGCTATCGGCGCTGTTTTGTCACAGGGAACAATTGGTTCAGATAAACCTATAGCATATGCTAGTAGGACTTTAAGCGATACCGAGAGTAGGTACAGCACAATCGAGAAGGAGCTTTTGGCTGTAATATGGGCCGTAAAGCACTTCAGGCCTTATCTGTATGGGAAAAAGTTCCTGATCTACACAGACCACAGGCCTTTAGCGTGGTTGTACTCACTAAAAGAGCCAAATAGCAAACTTACACGTTGGCGTTTGAGGCTAGAAGAGTATGACTTCGAGATTAGGTACAAGAAAGGACAGCAGAACACGAATGCTGACGCCCTTTCTCGAGTAAAGATTAACGCGATAGATAACGATCTGGACTCCATTTTAGCAAATGTAGACGAGACTGAGGACCGTTTCCTCAACGTTAGGAGTGAATTAGAGATGTTAGATCAGAAGTTGAAAAATAGATCACAACCGGATCCGATAGAAATTTCAGATTCAGATGACGGTGCCACTGCAAACTCAATATCAAACAGGGAACACGAAGGCATCCCTATACTAAACGAAGCAATAGACTGTAAACCAAAACAGATTTTGGTTCAGACTTGGTTTAAAGATAAACTCTATGTTAACGATTTATCAAACAAAAAACAAAGCATCCTAGAAATATTCCTGCCTGTCAATAATGAAAAACTAACGAAAGATTTTCTCAAAGAGTATATAGACCCGAAAAACAAATATTTCATTTATTTTGAGGACCCAGCTTTCAGGAAAACTTTTTCAAAAGTCACAACACATTTGTTCAAAAAGGGAACCCTGAAGTTAGTAGAGTGTACTGAACGTGCAGTTAATTTGACTGACTCAGAGGATGATCAACGTGACGTTGTTACGAAATATCACGAAGGGAAAACTTGTCATAGGGGCATAAATGAAACCCTGATGAAAATTAAACGTCACTACTGGTGGCAAAACATGAAAGAAACAGTTACGGCAATTATAAACGCTTGCGAACAGTGTAAAAGAATGAAGTACGAAAGGAAACCAGTCAAACCTTGTATACAGTTAACTCAAAGCCAAAACTCACCCTTTCAGGAAGCCTTCATGGATTTACTGTACATCGAAAATAAATACTACTTGACAATAATCGATGCGTTTAGTAAATTAGGTCAGGCTATTAACATCCCAAATCGTAGTACACCGGAAGTAGTTCAAGCGTTAATAAAATATTTTAGTATGTGTGGGCTACCCAAAAAGATCAACTGCGATTCTGGAACCAAATTTAACAACGACTTAGTTAAAGAACTTTTAAGCTTGTATAAAGTCGAGTTACACATCGGTACTCCAAATAACCCTAACTCTATGGCAATGGTGGAGCGATTCCACTCAACTGTTATCGAAATTTACCGTTTAGCGAAGTACCAGAATAGCGACATGGATGCTGCCTCCGTTATGACTTACGCAATAATGGCATATAATAATTCTATCCATTCCGCTACCGGTTTCACACCATTTGAAATGGTTTTTGGTAACACAGACTCCGGTAACGTTTTCGATATTGACAGGGAACGAAATCTCATGCAAAAATTGCTTCAAGATCATAGAAAACGACTTAAGGTTTTGTACGAATACGTTGCGGAAAAGCTTCAAGAAGGGAAAGCTAAAGTAAGAGAAAAGAGAGGAGGTGAAGAACCTCCTGAGCTTAAAGTAGGTGACGACATTTTCATGAAAAACACAAGGACAAGAAAAGCGAAAGACTTGCCTCGCTTTGAAAAAGCTAAAGTAATAGGCAAACCGAATAGGAATATTATCCCAGTAGAATTAAAGAAAAGAAAAACACGAGTAGCTATTAAGAACATTAAACGTCCTCCACAGGTTAAGCCTAGTACTTCTGGTACTAATATGCCCGATCCGCAGCTTGGAACTTCAAAATCTGAACACGAATCCGGGAATAGCACCGATCAAACTTGGAACGGCAGTGATGAAGACTAACTCATGGACTATTTTTAAAACATTAGATTTAGATACACTATTAGGTCAAGTAGGTAGTAATGCTAAACAGTTTAATAAGCTTAAAATAATTATTTTTAATGATAGTGAGTATAAGAAAGAACTAGAAGGTTTATGTAAACAAATTGAGTCCTTTAAAGCTCAGATTAAAAATAGAATATTACAAATTTTGCCTTCCAATAGAGTTAAAAGAGCTATATTTGCCCCATTAGGCTCATTAGTAAAAATTATTTCTGGAAATCTAGATGAAGACGATGCAATTCGCTACAACTCTGAAATAAACCAACTTAACAATGAGGAACATTCAGTAGAACGAAAAGTATCATTAGTGGTTAACGCTTTAGACAAATTTGCTAACGCATCAGAAAACATGAACGCAAATATTAAATTCCTTGGCAATAAAACAGAAGAAATTGAATCCCTTTTAGCTAAAGAATCTAAACGAGATAATATTCTATCTATTATGAATAACCTATACCAAATCTCGAATAACTTTCATAGCATTTACGATTTTATTCAGGAAACAGAAACTGCTATTGCCTTCAGCAAACTTCACGCCTTAAACCAATCTATAATTAACACAACAGAACTTTTTCAGATTTTCATAGAAATCGAGAAACATGCACGTTTAATATATCCAGTAAATAAGATGAATTTAGTTAAACTAGAAACTAACATTATAATAAAATCTTACATCGATAAGGATAGATTAGTTTTTGTTCTAGATGTTCCACTAATAGAACCAAACGCGTATACATATTATAAAATTATCCCAATTCCTGTGTATAACCCTGAAACCAAAAATACCAAAACCATTATCCCTGAATATCCCTACCTTATGGTGAATAGGTTGAAATACAGGCCCGTGGTAAACCCATGCGACGAGATCGAGGATAACAAGTTCCTGTGTTCGAGAGATGACCTCGCACAATACCCAGCGGAAACCTGCATTGAACAAATCATGACACTGAAGGACAACTGTACCAGGTGTAACCAACACATCATACATCTAGAACAGGAAAAGATACAGAAGATCGCCGGAAACAACTGGCTGATTTACTCCGAAAACGGGTTGATCATAACCGAACACTGCGAAGAAGAAGTTTACAAACACACCGCACAAGGAACTTTCTTCATACGACCGAGTCAGAACTGTCAAACAGAAGTTGGAAACATCTTTATAGCAAGGCCAACAAACGCTTCTGCGATCAGTCTGCAACTATCGTTCGTGCAATTACCAGAACTACACAACACCATCAAGCAGAACTCCAAACAACTGGATCTACAGAACGTGGACTTTAGTGACATTAAAGAAGTAATTAATAGTGCTAAGTTTAGAATCAGTGGAAGTGGTCCAGACGTTTTTAGCTACATAGTAAATAATATAAGTATATGGACAATTTTGCTTTATGTAATAATAATTATATCTGTCGCAACTTTACTAATTACTAAAATTAAATCTTATACAAATTGTATAAATCGAAATTTTCAGAAGCCCACTACGCAGCTTCCAGACTATTTCTCTCTTAAGGGGGGAGGAGTTAAGGTAGACCAACCTCTCCAAATGTCCTTCGTCGGCACTTCTTCTAAGTAGGCCTTGACGTCAATCAATTAATGCTGATGTATCAATACTTTTATTATAAATAGTCTCAATACCTTAGAATAAGTAATATTGTATTAGTATAGACCCTAGTGGTAACTCTGTTGGATAAATAAATTATTTTTTATCAACTCCTCGGTCTTCAAAACTTAATTCGCGCGTTTTTTAATTACTATTGTAAAGTCTGAAGTTTTGATCAAAAGTAAAATTACACTACACTTTGTTTTCTTATAGTTACTAAGCTTAAGAAGAAGCTGAAAAGCCACCTAAGTCAGAAACGAGCAACCGACGACGCGACCTCCGTCTCTGCTCACCATGATTCATCATCAACCCATTATGTCCCCACCAAGGGGCACGGGTCTCTTTCCTGAGGAAGGTATAGGCCATACTTCACCACGGGGGCCAAGTCCGGATTGGTGGAGGCTTGTAAGACTAGTGGCTGGTCTTGCTGTCAGAAGTTTTCAAACCGCAATAAGGCCTCTGACTTGGCTTAACGACTGCCATCTATCGACGGCAGCCAGCACCAACTGCTTAACGTGCCTTGCGAGCTACGAGCTACGAGCGATTCGCTCACGATGATTAAGCTCTGCGAATCAAATTGAAATCTGGTCGGACTCTCCCGACAAAAAAAAAACAATAAGTGTGTCCTGATAATATAGTTTAGAATGTTTAAGTGCGTACGAATGAAGTCCTTACGAAAGATTTGGTTTAAAAAAAAGCTGAAAAGCAGTTTTGGAAACCATTAATAGGAATAAAATTATATCTTCTATCCATCTTTAACGACGGTAAGTATCGCTTTCTGAACAAAATTCCGTACAAGAAGTGATTATAATTTCCTTGGAGGGACGATTAAAAGCTTTCGCTACTTTATTCTTCGCCATTCTTTTTATCTTATCTTACGGTGATTTAAATAAACTTACTCCTTGGCTCCGGAGGAAAGCTGTCTAATATCAGGGGAATTTAATCTACACTTTTTCCTTAATACAAAAATACCTTCCTTAACTACAAGGTAATGTTGCTTAGCCATGGACGCTACAGACATACCAACCTTAGCGTAGAAATGTTTAATATTAGACTTTTCTCCACAAAAAAGAAACTATGCGTAAGTTATTAGACCTGAAGAAATATAAATCATCATCATCATCATGAAGCCATTCATGTCTCCACTGAGAGGCATGGGTCTCTTCCATGAGGAAAGAATAGGCCATACTTCAGCACGGGAGCCAAGAAATATAAATATGACAATGTATTACAAAATAATTTCAAGAGGTATAAAATGTAGCGATTACATGTAGCTAAATTGTTGGTTAGTTTATATAATTAGAATATTTTAATAGCTATTTTGCAATTCGGAGGGAGACAAATGCAACATACGAAAAACCATGAAAATCGGTCGAACCGTTCTCGAGTTAAAGTATTCGAACAAACCCGACTTTGTTTTATATATTACAAATATTATTTTATGAGAAATACATCTATTATGAAGGAAAAAAGGGTACACATTTCTAAACAACTTTTAACTCCCAGCTGCTAAACGCCCACTGTTATAGCCAAACCCCCAAAGTTGATTGAAGTTGCGTCAATATTTGAAGACTTTATTATTACTTGCTAACTGTAAAAGAAAACATTGTAAGCAAACCTGAATGTCGCAGGTTTACATGTATCTCAGCGCTTAAAATTGACGATCTTATTATTAGTATTAGGCATAACTTTCTCTCTGAGAGCAGCCATGTGTTCTGCAATAGACGTTTATAAGCTGTAATAAATATTATATACATATCCTAGCTGACCAGGCAAATGATTTTTTGCCCAGGACAAAAATTTTAAAGAAGAAGAAGAAATATCAAATATATAAAATTCTCGTGTTACCACCCACCGACTTAGCGCGCGTACAGAAATCAGAAATCATTCGGAGAAAATCGATCGATCAAATATATTCGGTAGGCCTGAGAATAAGTTGTTATCTATTTTTCATAGCCTTCAGTGAAAAAAAATATATATGGCAAAACAACGTTTGCCGGGTCAGCTAGTTTATTATAAAAACAGTAGGTACACGCTCCACCATAACAATAAAGATCACGGCGTGCGTGGCTATTATAAATGGCAGCAGATGGACAAGCCTTCAACGCTGATTTTCAGTCAGTGCCACGAGATAGGTACCCCGCGAGCGTCACAGACCGCGGTGTGGAACAAATGAAAGGAATATAAATCACTTACCTACGATATAGAAATGTACAGTATAGAATAAAAACCTAAAATTGTTTAATACAAAGAAACAATCCAAAATACAAAACGATGACGCCGTTTCGGAGGAGTTCGATAGCAAACACTGTGATACGAGATTTGATATATTAGATCACACGAAACGTTCGTATTGGAAGGCGCGCTCTTTGTTTTATGTCACACTGGCTTTTAAAAGCCTCAGTCTCTAGAGCAACAACAATATTAGTTTCCTTTTCTGCGGGAAAATAGCGGTGTGACGTCAGCAAGCCTATTACGGAACCCTTTTATGGGTGCCCGTTAACGGTGATATTTTTTTTACCGAACGCAACTGTTTTATGAGCCTTTCTCTACGGCCGGCCGCCCTCTTTACAAAAACGCTTATCTAATACTGGCTGATTACGGCAAAGACCTAAATAAGAAAGTAATTTTGGAACGCACTCACATAGAGAAGTTGTTAAGAAAGAAGATTGAAACGAACTTGTTTTTTTTAAACTGGTTGTTTGCAATCTTAAAAAAAAAAAGAAATGACCCCACAAATCAAGAAATAAAATCTCGCTTGAAACGTTGGAATAGAAAGAAAAATTTAATAAATATGTTTACCAACCGAACTTGTCACTTTCGGGAAAAATACTCACGGAAAATACTTCAACACCTGCCTTAGGTGAGTGTTACATACAGGGTGAAACAAAGTCTCCACGTAAATATGCCCGTCAGTCTAAAAAGGAAAATGTCCAACAAATTCCTAACAAGTTGTGAAGAAAAAATATTTGCTGTTTCATATTAAAATTACCTAAATTTCATACTAAAAATACTTGAAATATACAAAATAGCTGATATTGCTTTTGCTGTTTTTAAAAACTTTCTTTAGAGTAAAAGTTAAAGCTCCTTTTTCGGACGTATATTGGAATTTGTTAGACCCTGTAGATTTGGTACCTACCTAGCTATTTCGAGAAAAAGTCTGTCGATACTGATTGGCGTTCATTTATACCGCGCCATTTTTATTCTCCCTGTTTTCCCGCCAAATCCTGATAGGTGATGTGATTGGGTGCGGCGTTATTGTTTTTGTTTTCTCTGTACTGCTACGTTAGGTTACGTTAGGATATTGATAGAAATGTACGTTCGGAAAGGTAAAAGACATGTCAGAAAATATTTAAGTAGGTAGGTACTTACTTATAGCATTAAATCTCTTTTCACGTATTGGGGAAATCATACCTGAAAAAGAAAAAAACTTTATAAGATATCATTTAAAGTAATAATACGAGGGCTGCTACTTATGTATGCGGAATAGAAAAAATAAACAAATGTATATGGCTAAATATGCTTTTATTGTTTTTCAAAGTATTCTCCACTATGATCGATGCACTTTTGCATTCGATGAAACCAATTTGTAAAACACTTTTTCCACTCTGATTGAGGTATCTCCAAAACGTGCTGTTTGAACGCATCTACGGCATCTTCACGGGTCGAAAATCGTTGACCACGTAATTTATTCTTTACATTTGGGAATAAATAGAAATCATTGGGAGCCAAATCAGGGCTGTACGGTGGATCAATTCTATTTTTAGACCATCCAAAAATGTAGTTGTTTCCTGTGATGTATGACAGCTGGCATTGTCATGGTGAAGTATAATTCTGCGTCGCTGGTTGTTTTGGCGTATTTCTTCAAATACTTCCGGCAAACAAATGGTCGTGTACCACTCCGAATTAACCGTTCTGCGATTCTCCAGTGGTATTGTAGCCACATGGCCATTAATACCAAAAAAGCAGGCCACCATTTGCTTTACAGTGCTTTTTGCACGAGCCACTTTCGTAGGGTTCGGCTCATTTTGAAACACCCAAACTGTTGATTGTTGTTTAGTTTCGGGATCGTACGCGTAGATCCAGGATTCGTCACCTGTGTAGATATTATAAACAGATTTTGAGTCGCCTCCGTTGAATTTTTTTAAGGTTTTCTTGCACCATTCGACGCGAGCATCTTTTTGATCCTGAGTTAAGTTGTGGGGGATCCAACGCGAACAAATTTTTTTTACAGACAAATGTTCATGTAATATCCTATGAATGCTCGTCATACATATGCCCAGAATAGCCTCTATCTCGCGATACGTAACATGGCGGTCTTGCATTATTAGTTTTCGCACAGCTTCAATATTTTGTGGCACAACCACCGATTTCGGGCGACCTTCTTTAACTTCGTCCGTGAGCTTACTGCGCCCGCAATTAAACTCACTAAACCAGTGATACACAGTCGTTTTTGATGGAGCTTCACCACCAAAAGTCGAAGTTAATTGATCTACGCACTGTTGTTGCGTTAAACCACGTCGAAAATCGTAATAAATCATAGCACGAATATTTTCACGAGTGAGTTCCATTTTTTCAGCGATATGACATTTTAAACCCAACAAAAACAAAACACTAACGTATATAAGAGAAAAATATTAGCGGCCAGTATTTAAAAAAAGAACGAATTTGACCATGGAGGTCAGACATTGCGTTTAAAATTATTGGAATCCCAGATTCCGGATACATAAGTAGCAGCCTATGTACTAAGGTAAACAAAAATTAAAATACGTTTTAGGTGCTGACTCCAAAATATGTTTCTACAATATGTACATCGAATTTAAGGATGGCCATCACCATCATCATCATCATCAGGCTATATTAGTCCACTGCTGGACATAGCCCTCCCCCAATGAGCGCTTTAGCGCCGTGTTTTCAGCTTGCCGCATCCAGCATCTGCTTGCAGTTTTTTCGCAAATCGTCATCCCACCTTGGTCGGAGGGCGTCCTACACTACGTTTGTCGAGTTGCGGTCTCCACTCAAGAACACGTTTACCCCAACGCGGGTCGGTTCTTCGCAAGCTATGGCCAGCCCACTGCCACTTCAGCTTGCTAATTCTATGAGCAAAGGGTCATATTCGTTTAAATAATTTGTCGGTTTTTAGTGCTGAGTGTTTTTAAGTAGATTTTAGTTTTTATTTAAAAAGAAATATTTCACAATTTTTCGTGATTTTTCCACCATCCCGCTCAGAATCAGAATCAGAATCAGAAATTTATTTCAACGTAAAGAATTTACATTCTGCTTGTTGAATGTCAATGTACATACAGTTATGTATAAAGTTAGCCGCTCAGTTGTGTTTTCCGGAAGCAATACGCATGTCCCTGTAAAAAATACCATAGTAGCTTTCAGTGTGCCTTTTAAATTTCAAGAGTTCCTTGACAAGGTGGGACCATATACGTCCTCGCAGCAGCAGCCCAGCATCTGTCACTGATGGAGGGACCAGGCCACCGAAGAAGTGCATGATTTTTTTTTTTTATTTAAGCAGTAAGTTTTTTGTCAAGGTTCCCCTTTTATAAATAAATACCAAAATTAATGACGTTGTAACCCGACTCCCGGACCAACGGGTATAATTACCTATTATCCACCAGCTACATCACCATTAGAAAACTTTGGCCTTTAATAATTAGTCATTAGTCACTGCCTACCGCTCTCTATTACAAGTATAAGTTTATATGGTTGTATGTTCTTATACTTACGTATTCATATAAATTACGCAGCGTTCGCATAGTTCGACAGTGAACAGTAGAACGGGAACGTAATTGTTAAAAAAAAAGTTATAGTTAGTTACAATGGCCACATAAAAATTCGGAACGAAATCGTGTCCTTAATTTCCACACATTGTTGCTGAACTACGTATAAAAAAAATACTACCTTGGACGTACTGAATTGTTTCAACAAGTTGAAACATATTTTATCATAGCTGTGCCCCGCGGTGCTACCCGCGGTTCATCGATTTTCCCGTAGGAATAAGATATTTCCCCGCGGTAAAACGTAGCCTATGTTTTAATCCAGGGTATCGGCTAACTCCATACCAAATTTTATTAAAATCCGTCCAGCCGTTTCAGCGCTAAGGACTGACAAACATATAAACACACACACAAACTTTCACGTTTATAATATTAGTGTGATTATCATCATCAGCTATTGATGTCCGCTGTAGGACATAGAGCTCCCTCATGGTTTGCAAAGCTTTCCTGCCACCGTAACCAGGCTCCAATTCTGTCAATGCACTATAGCTCGATGACAGTTGCATGTGACATGTTTTTTTAATTCCATTGACGCGTAGAATAACGAATACGCGTGTGCGCGTCGATTTCAAGCGGTAATGAAAGAAATCGACGCAGTCATGCAACTGTGATTTTACTACAATGCATCAGGAGAATTTAGGCCCAGATCGTAAGACCATCTGGTGGACGGCCTGCCCATGCTGCGTCGTACAGTCGGCGGTCACCAGGTCATAACATTTTTGCTCCAACGGCCGTCAGTTCTCCGAGCTCCGTGAGCTATGTCGTCAATTAGTCCTGATGATT
The DNA here is from genome assembly GCA_947310845.1 of Yponomeuta plumbellus. NCBI lineage: Eukaryota > Metazoa > Arthropoda > Insecta > Lepidoptera > Yponomeutidae > Yponomeuta > Yponomeuta plumbellus. Next base: position 7,472,309 of record OX371206.1, read on the forward strand.
GTCACGTACTGTGATCTAATATTAACAGTATTATCAAAGGATTTTAAGGAAATGGTGAACGTCATAAATATTTACATATAAAAGAGGTCCGTAATGCCACCTGAATATCGCGTGACTTCTAATAGTTTGTCAGTCTCCTGTTTCCGTTTTGTTGAAATTAGTTTCTTGTTTCTCTTTCTCCCTAAAGGTAATCAGTTTTGAGGATATCTGGAGAAATGAACTGGATGCATTATTTATGTTAGAGAATTTTTTCATTAGTTTTGAACTTTATCTTAAAGTGATAAGGTCCAATTTAAGGTGGCAACTATTATGCCTCATTCATTGTCATTGCCTGCCATAGGGATGCCATGTTCATATGTATTGCAAACGAAATAATAATTATAATTTCCACACAACACAATCACTTGTCTTGGTCCCAAACTAGGATACCCTGTGCTATGGTAACCAGGCAATCAGTTGGTACCGGCTGCCGCCGACAAATGGCAGTCGTTAAGCCAGGTCAGAGGCCTTAGGGTGGCTTAAAAACGTCAGTCACTAGTCTTACAAGCCTCTCCCAATCCGAACTTGGCCCCCGTGGTGGAGTATGACCTACACCTTCCTCAGAGAAGAGACCCGTGCCCCTCGCTGGGGACATAATGGGTTGATGATTATGACGATGTTTGACGTTAATAATGAGGAAAGGGAAATTTACGCTTAAAACACCTTTTGACTTTAGCGAACACGGACTTTTCATTAGAAATAACATGTACAAAGGCGATTGATTGAAAGGTAGTTGATGGAGGCTCCCCTTCTTCGACTTTTTGGGAACGTCGATGCAAAACTTTAATCAACTTTCTAAATAGAGCCCCGCAGTCCTATTCGCTTCGCCAACTGCCACTACATACGCATTACATTTAACTTTCATTGCGTTTCAGTACATTTGCAAAGGTGATATTGCGTGCCGCTGCAAGTACGTACTCGACAGCTTCCCACGCTAAAACAACGTCTAATCTAAGGGAAAAAGGCGCAGATTCCTTTGTAGAATCTGTAAGAAGGCTCTACCCTTTCAAGGGTTAATGGGCCGTAGTACATAAAAACACACGCGCATAAACGCAACAAAAGATTTGGCAGCTGGAGAGATTTTCTTTTTTCCCAACGGCGATGGTGAAGGAGGGTTATGTTTTTCGCGCGTTTGTCTGTTTATGTGTTATTATTTACGTAAGACAGTACTTGGCGCTAATTCAACTATTTCTAGAATATGTAAGCTTTTAAACCACTACAGTGATATCATTGATATTTTTTCGGACTAATTGAACACCAAAACATAGATATACGATGTTATATTTTTAGTTTGTACCTGTATAATTTTGCATGCAGTGATTACTTTGTATTCTTATTTTTAAGTTGTAAGCACTTTGTATCCTAAATAAAGCAATAATAAATAAATAAAGTATTAACTTTATTCCGGATACACTTACTTGACTTTTTGTCGAAAGAGTCTGACCAGGTTTCGGTCTGATTCGCAGAGCTTAATTAAGATCAGTCGGTCGCTCGTGTCTGATTATTAACGTTAATAATGTCTATTGCTTACGAAAGTTTTAGTTAAAAATATATGTTCCGTGCTTTGCACGCTAAGCAGTTGATGTCGGCTGCCGTCGATAGATGGCAGTCGGTAAGCCAAGTCAGAGGCCTTAGGGCGGCTTGAAAACTTCTGACAGTAAGACCAGCCACTAGTCTTACAAGCCTCCACCAATCCGGACTAGGTCCCCGTGATGGAGTATGGCCTATACTTTCCTCAGGGAACAGACCCGTGCCACTTGGTGGGGACATAATGGGTTGATGATATGTGTTATATTTATTTATGACCATGCAAAGAAAAAGCGGCTGGATCTGGCATTTTGATAAGTGAAACGAAGAAACAAAATAGCACACGGCAACTGTAATTTTATAACTACATAAAAAATTAGACAGAACCATTCTATTAGCGAGTCTATTAAATTCAAAACCTCTGCAGGCGGGACCAAATTTACCTTTTCGAGAAATTCAACGAGCGGGTTGTTTGTTTGTTTGTTTTGACAGGAGGACCCGCCTACTCATATTTAGAATTCAAAGGACTTCTGCCTCGCTTAAAAACTTTTAGCAGTCGGGTTTTTTGATTTGTATTAATTATGTTATTATGTTGTGGACATTTAGGTCTTCTAATGTAATTCTCTATGGCCGCTGCTCTTTGCATCTTTGCATCTTTTGCATCTCAAGTACTACAATAAATCAACAAAAAGTTTAGCACAACCACAAAGAACGAATTAAAATCGCCAAACGAATTACGAAAAGAAAATCACCTATGAAAAACAATGTTGAAAAACCCGTAAGATAAAGAAATACAGGGATATCCCTTACAACATTATCCTACCATGACTATTTCATGACACGGACTGCACAAAAAAACATAAGAATTGAAAATTGGATCTCAGAGAATTTCTTGGATTGAGATCCAATAAATTCTCCGAGTCCAAGAAAAAAACACGACACGACTTTATCTACACTAACACACTTATTTTATAGAGAGGAAAAGTTTCTTTATTTAACCTAAGTTTGTGTGTCGGGGGTAATCTCCGATCTAAACTACTCATCCGATTTCAAAATTCGTTCACCAGTATTTAGAATGCCTCTTCAGGATGGACAAAAGCGTATCGTTTTTAGCGATAACACCGCCAATTGTATAGGACAAAACTTACATATTATAACAGTTCTCTAATGTATTTGTTTCTCTGATGTATGCAATCAACAGTTCTAATCTAATCCAATCTAATCATTTGATGCGAATGTAGTCGCGGGCTCTTCCAGTTACAAATAAAACCTAACCTGTTTTGTTAGTACAATTTTGCCAGTAGCGTGTCCATAGATTATTTACCATAGATAGATAGATAGATAGATAGATAACATTGTTTTCACTTTTGTAAATAGAGTTCGTATTTTTCCGCTCCCTCACGCCGTTTGTTTAAGCTTATAATATAGTGTAAAAATATCGGTTTTAATTTATCATCAGCCCCATACATATTCTGTCCAATAAACTACAAGTGTGCGCTACATACTTATTAGTCTGGTACCAACATGCTCCGCAATCATAGCCAAGATGCTGTCCCCGCTAGTGCTGACTCTACATAGCACGTCGGCTTCTCGTTTACGCAAGATGGTGTCAAAAATTACATGCAATCTAAACAGGGTTCTTCGGCTATGCCACACGGAGAGAAATGAGGCACCTTGAATAATATAGAAGGCAGAATACAATTTACTGAAAAAGACTTAAAAGAGAAATTACATTGGTTATTAAGGATGGCGTGCCTGTACCGACTAAAGACTAAAGTGCACACACATGGAAGTTAATGGGCTAAAGGAACCTTTTTAATATTTTACTGACTTTGCAGTGAGATCCTCTCTTTTTTTTCATAATCAGAAATCAGAAATTTATTTCAACGTAAAAAGTTTACATTCTGTTCAGTGGCGTAGCATGGGGGGGGCGGAGGGTGCGGTCCGCACCGGGCGGCACTTTGCCGGGGGCGGCACTGCGGAGGTGGCAGTTAGAAAAAAAAATTAAAATAAAATATGATAATGCTGCTGTCATGGCCGGTAAGCATACTGGAGTGCAACAAAGGATCAAAGATATAAATCCAAAAGCTTAATTCGTACCTTGTTCGAACCATTCATTGAATCTCGTTTGTCTACACGCTGCCTCAGTTGAAGCAAAATCGGTAACGTTCTTTGGCACGTTAGAACGCTGTTATGCATTTTTTTCCATGTCAACTCACCGCTGGGAAGTTCTGCTCACTGCTACCGGTAAAAGCTTAAAAAGGATTCAAGATACCCCATGGAGCGCGAGAGGTGATGCAGTAATCATGATGCATAAACATTACAAAGAAATTCTCACCGCTCTAGAAAAACTAACAGCGCCAGAAGAAAGTTCAAACACCAGGGCAGATGCAGGAACTTTGCTCGTTGCGTTGGAATCATTTTCGTTCCTTTGTTTTTTGGGCTTTTGGGAACCAGTACTTCTTGAAGTTAATGATGCTCAGAATTATTTGCAAACAAAGGGACTCAACGTGCAACAGTGTGCTCAAAAAATAAGTGCCCTACAAACGTTACTAGTCCAAAAGCGAAACGAGTTGGTAGACGGTGCTTTCATTTACTCAAAAGAATTGTGTGATGAACTGGGTTTATCGATGGAACCTCGTCGACGTAGATTGAAGAAACAAACATTCGGTGACGGAAGTACAGATGCTGGTTTGAACTACGAAAATGAGTTGAGAAGAACACTGTTTTCCTCTTTGGACAGAGTAATTTCTGAGATCGAGATTTCAGCAGCTCGATAATTTAGCAGAGAAATTTTCCTTTCTTACACCAGCAAAACTACTGGATGTTACTGGAAAATGTAACCTTGACCATGCTACCGACATTGACAAGGAGGAGTTTGAACTTGAGCGAGGGCGACTTCGAAGTTTTGCCATTGCTACTGGAGATCTCGATAAATTAGGCAAAGCTAATGTAGGTCCACTTGAATTATTGAAGTTCATTGTCGAATCTAAGCTCGAAATCTCCGTCCCTAACATTTTCATAATGCTCAGAATATTTTTGACAACTGCTATAAGTAATGCTAGTTGTGAAAGGAGCTTTTCGAAACTGAAATTGATAAAAAATTACTTGCGATCTACAATGAGTACGCTGAGATTAACTAATCTCGCTATATTGTCGATCGAACAAGACCTCACTGATGCAATCGATATTGAAAGTGTGATCAAAAACTTTGCTGAAAGGAAGACTAGAAAAGTTAAATTTTAATCTTTCAGTTGAGGAGTTGAGCTTAGAATGAGACTCGTGCGCAAAAAGTAGGCGATTTCTCCATTATTCTATTACGTTTTCTCTGTAATTTTTCTGTGATATTCTACCTATGTTAAAAAATGTTAATTTCACTTTTCAATTCAATAAATCGTTCAATAAAACTAATAAAAGTACTCTTTTTACCATGCCCAAATTTTTTATAATGGATTACAAAAATAAGAGGGCGGCAAATTTGGAATCCGCACCGGGTGCTAGTGACCTATGCTACGCCACTGATTCTGTTTGTTGAATGTCAATTTACTTATAGTGTTAATGTTAGCCGCTGCCTTGGGGGCGATTGTAGTGGAGAAAAGGGCACGAAAAAAACTCTGACCATCTTTTCTCAATTTACCTTAAATCTAATAATGTCCATCTACGTACCTACATGTCAGATATAAAAATAGGTATGTTAAGCAATGCAAAGTCACTATTATAACATTTCAACACATTTAACACCCATTTCCAACAATATTAGAACTGTTTCTTAATAAACTAATTAGCACGGAGATCGTAAGTTCGGTTCTCGCATGTGCCGCCGCACTTTAATTTACATAGAGGAATAAATGGCTCCAGTCTAATCATTTTCCATGTTTGTGACGTCCGGCTATGGTAGCACAGGGCACCGTACTCGGGAACCAATTCAAGATTGAAAGTTGTGGATGTTATGCTAATTTGAAACTCAAGTTTACGCTTCCTTTCAGCAAATTGCCAAAAATAAATAAACACAACAATATCGTTAAAACAACAGCAATACCGCTCTGTACTCCATTAAAATATTAATTAATAAGTGCATTCAATTTAAGTGGTCCCTTAATTAATTGGGGCGTATTAACGGGCCGGCTATTACCCGCTATACTCGTAAAAGTCGTAAATATGGCGCTGCAACCATCTATGATTATTTCTGGGTATTTCCGTGTTTCGTGACGCTGAAATTCTGCTCGCGTTCGATAATAAAGGTACGAGGCATGTATGTTCTAAGAGAGCAAAAGGTTTTCTCAACATTTTTAAACAAAACTGAATATTTCGATTGGCAAAATTCACTGAAATCGCAAAACTGTAATTCAATTCGAGATTCGACATATTTGAATTAAATCAAATCAATAAAATACTTTATTTCCATGAACACGAGTAGGTACTGTTTTTTTCTGCCAGCAATTAATTACAATACTGAAATTTCACAGAGGATCTTCCATGCCAAAATGTTTTATACCTACTATGATAATAATTTCAACTTCTATCAGTTTATCTTTGGTGCCCAAAAACGATTAAAATTTTGGAATTCTGATATCGACTGTCAACAGTCGAATGAAAGTTGTTGAAAATTGTCTCTAATAATCTCTTAAAGATAAAAAGTACCCAAAACCAGTGTGTCTGCATACAACGACTAATAAATGTCGATGAAAGTGATCTGTCAGAATCGTGGCAAGTGACATCCCTTCACATGCGTGAGCTTATATGTATATGTAATCCTTAAAGATTTACCAAATTCTACGGTCACCCTTTGTTGTTGGACTTGGTTGGTTTGGTTTTGGTGCTGAATCACCAGTTGGACGTTCTGCGGTATCACAAACTATGTTACTACGAGTATTTTGTGCTATAATAAGGTAGCGTGTGGGTATATTTATTTACTTCTACCTCCATGCCGTGCAATTTAATCTATTATGTTTTGATTTTCTATTACGTGGGTTTTGGAAGCGTTGTTTTGCATAATATGCAATTTCAAAATTAGGAGATGAACTTAGCGAAGGGCGAGATAATAATTAGCCGAAATCAGTGTACGAGCATGCAGCTAGGTTTATTATTATTGCTATATTTCGTTGCACACGAAGGCACAAAGGCTGGTACATGATTTTTTATGTTACTTCCTGTACATGTTATTTTTTAGGTAAGTTAACAGACAATTCTGCACGAGATTTCTTCCAGCAAACCTTAGAGAGTCGTAGAAGCCGTTTATTAGGTCAGGTAGCAAGTGGAAATCCCTGTTATTTGCCTTGACTGGAATACAGACATGCGATTGAAATTACATGACAGCATTTTCATTGCCATAGTTGTGATAAGATATTATTATAAGTACCTGGGTGACCTTTTTTTGTAATATAAAATATGTAATATAAAAATAAAATAATCCTTTTCCAACAAAAAAAGAACTTGGAAAAAAAACATCATGACTCGAACCGGGTCTGTTGAAATCGGCCCGAAACGGGTCGCCCGTTTTCCCGTCAGGACTATCCCAACATTGCAGATAGATACGAAATTTACCTCTGTATGTTATTATAGCAAATTTCAATTGCCATAAAACACGGATAAACAACGTTTTCTAAAAATGTAACCTAGTTAGATCAATTAAACGCCCTCGAAATTATCTGACTACAAAATTTCATGAAAATCGTTGGAGCCGTTTCCGAGATTCTAATTATATATAAATATATATATAAGAATTGCTCGTTTAAAGAGATTATTATGAAATAATTCGAATATTATATATTACTGGCTGACCCGGCGAACGTTGTTTCACCGTATAATTTTTTTTTTTTGCTTAGGGCTATCAAAAATAGATGACAACCTATTCTCAGACCTACCGATTGTATGTATAAAATTTCATCGAAATCGGCCAAGCCGTTTCAGAGGAGTAGGTATGCGCACTAACATTGAGACACGAAAATTTTATATATTACAAGATAGAAGATATAGATATAAAATATATATATCACACATTATGTATTTAAATGTGCCTTTTAGAAAGAAGCACGTTCTAGTATGTTTTCTTAAAACTACAGTTTATGGTTGACGTAACCATAATCACAAATATAAGTTACCTTAAGTTATATCCGACATCAGAAGTACAGCGTTACTTTGTCCATATATTAAAACATAACGATGATTTATTCGAGTAATTTTTATATCGATCTGTTTCACCTCAATGAAAATTAAATTATACACCGCTCAATAATGTATATTATCGATTTCTATCAAACGTCAAAAGTGAAATCGCAAGGCGATCCTTCGATTTTCACTATATGAACGTGTACCTCTAGAGGCAGGAAACACGTGTCTGGAGTCTCGTCTGCCTTAACTTCTCTAAGCACTGGTGACCTCCAACTTCACACAGCCAGTACCCTTTGCTGTCGACCAGTAGTTGCCTTGCTTTGGGAGACTAGTATAAGTAAATTATTAACAACGACCCGCATTGCGGAACCCAGTCAAGGCCAAACGGACAATGACTGTACTTTCTATGTGCATACAGAAGATCCTAACCTTTAAACTGACGCTTATAATATGATGTTTGATCGGCACTAAAATCCGTTTTTCAATGAGGGCTTTTCAATAACAGCTGTCCGTTGAGTTCATTAAAAAAAAACTAGATGGCGCTGCAAGAAGAGCAAAATGTCATCATGTTTTTAGGTCTGTGGTTTTAATCGTTATTAATCTGTGATAGTCGAAACATCTCTTTGTAGTCTGTGATCTAAACTAGACTTTGTTTCGAAGCTGTTGAAACTTGAAAGTTATCGAAGTAATTTTACTTTGTTTATTACATACGTACGTGAATTGTGCCTTTGCTCATGACTAGCCCATGCATTGTGCATTTTTGTAAAAACATAAATTTGCTGCAAGCATTGTCAAAATACCACAACGACCTTTGCAACGTCACGCGAAAATTAACAGAACTAGATGGCTGTCATTATTTCCCCAAGTGTTAACCCTTATTTCGGGTATTTGGCATACTTAACTCAATTTGGCAAAAAAGTACATTTGCGTCAATATTCTACTAATGAGCGATATGTATTCTCATCATTCACTGCAAGCATTTATTTCTTAAGCTGCAGGCCACAAGCGTTCTCTTAGAAAGCGATTACAGGTTTAATTACCGTGCCCACCGTGGAGTGGCAATTTCAAGCGTTTATGTATTTAAACTCCTCTGACATGAAGTTTTCCTTCGTTAACGAGTGAAATGGGAACTACAACTTTATCCTCGTCTTTTGCATAGGCTCATGCTTGTATACCTGAGGGGTATCTGCCATAGCTGGCTACTTGCCACGATCCTGATAAAGCTCTATAGAATTTTCAGCTTTTTATCCCATTCAACCTTCTACAGGGCATTTCAGGGGTTAAAGACTTTAGAATTCAGAAATCAGAAATGTATTTCAACGTAAAGAATTTACATTCTGTTTATTGAATGCCAATGTACTTATAATGATAATGTTAGTCGCTGCCTTGGGGCCGAATGTAGTGGAGAAAAAGGCAGCGAAAAAAAAACTCCACTCTGACCATCTTTTCTCGAATCACCTTGAATCTAATACAGTATGATTTTTAATTACCTTGATACTACAATATAAACTGGTGTAGGGTCTTAATTAACGTAGAAATAACTCAAGCAGGGGCCTGTATCATAAAACCAACAGTAATTTCCAGACAACACGATCACTTGACCTGGTCCCAAACTGGGATACCCTGTGCTATGGTAACCAGGCAAGCACATTACAAGTATTAAAAAACCCAGACTGGGGCCATTTGCACAAATGTACGGCGGCCCCAGCAGGAATTGAATCCAAGAAACAGACCAATGAGCAGTCGACTACAATTCATGGTATACTGTCAAAATTCAATGTAAATTGCATGGACGATCACCCTTTCGTGTGACAGAGATGACGCTATACGAAACCGAAGCTATTCGAGTATCTGTTTCTAAAGCACGATGCGACTTAAAAATGGCCTGGTACTGTAGCACAATTTCTATTATGCAGTCACAGCATCTATGCTTTTATAAAAAACTGATTAATCCCTATATGTAACTATGGAGTACCATTAACTTGCTCGTTGTGAAATTGACTTCTTGAAGAGGCCGCGTAGCCGATCAACTATGCAATTTACATTGAATTTTGACATTAAACCATGAATTGGACGTAGTTCCACGAAAACGACTCAATTTACAAAAAGTAACTTCGGAGATATGAAGGTTTTAAGTTCCGATTGGTATTGTCCAGTGGTCTTACGCTTAAGTATATTTTTATCTATGGTAAAGTAAGGGTAGAATTACTTTGTTTTTTTAGGTATACATTAATGTTTGTATAGTAAAATGGTTCTCGAGTTAAAATTGAATCGTTTCGGATAAACTTCGAAATCCGCCATACATGTGGGTTGGTCCCATGATGTTAAAAAAGTTATTTCGGTTTCTTTTTGTGCCAGTGTTTTTTTTCTATATGAAAGAACCGACCTTAAAGCCAGTTTGGCATACGTAACTCATTTTCGACCATGTTGTGGATTATGTCATGATTTATTACTACGTCCAATTGTAGTCGACTGCCCCATTGGTCTGTTTCGTGCATTCAATTCCTGCTGGGGGCCCCTGTACATTTGTGCAAATGGCCCCAGTCTGGGTATTTTTAATACTTGTAATGTGCTTGCCTGGTTACCATAGTATCCCAGCTTGGGACAGGTCAAGTGATCGTGTAAGTTTTATGAACATGACCCTGTTTGAGTTATTTCTACGTTAAATAAGACCTTACACGAGTGTATGTTGTAATATCAATGTAAATTCTAAAGTCTTTACACCATGAATTCTAATTGCATGCAAGAACCCCAGAAGGTCACTGGACTAAAACATGGAGCGCCTGTTTTATAATGACTACAGGAGAAATGGCAAAGTTCCAACCCTCGCTACATTGTTGTAAACTTTGAACTAGTGAGGTTCACTTCGGGGCGATTTTAATTACACACAATAAACTTTTACTCCACATCTCTTTCACTTCTAAATGAAACACACTAACGCGGTCGGTCAAAAAAAAGGATATTCGACAGTTAAGAGAATCAAAATTCATAGGGTACTTTTTATTGAACTATAATTACGTGGCATTTAATATCGTCTTGTACTAAAAGTTCACGAAAAGTCTAAAAACTATGTATATATAATACTATCACGAACAAATTCTGTGGCGTAGTGGTTAGTGTATCTGACTACCATAAGAGAGGTCCCGGGTTTGAATCCCGGCTGGGGACAAAAAAAAAATATCCCAGGTCTTGGATGCATACATGTTTGTGACGTCGCTGTTTCTGGTGCCCACGACACAGGGTATCCTAGTGTGGGGCCAGAAGCAATGTATGTGCCTGTATGTAAATGTTTATGTTTATGTTTTTTATGATATGTTTTAATTGGGTTTTGAAGTTCAGGAAAAGCCCGGAACAGCCTAATATGCACGAAACACTCGCTGAGCGAGCCAGGCTGGTTTGGTTGTATGTATTTAGGCTGGATAATTATGTCCTACAGCACGGTGAAGCATTAAACATTCAGCATTGCATTTGCTCGTATCGCTCGCAGCCCCGGCTACCTGAGTGATGTTAAACGATCACTAAAGTTAAGCAACATAGGGCGCGTTCAGGGCATGGGTGGGTGACCGTTCTATGACTAACGCTAGTGGCATTTTTCCGAGCGGTTCCATACTTCGCAAGGCACGTTAAGCAGTTGGTGCTGGCTGCCATCGACAGATGGCAGTCGTTAAGCCAAGTCAGAGGCCTTAGGGCGGCTTGAAAACATCTGACTGTAAGACCAGCCACTACTCTTACAAGCCTCCATCAATCCGGACTAGGCCCCCGTGGTGGAGTATGGTCGAGTATACCTTCCTTAGGGAAGAGACCCATGCCCCTCGGTGGGGACATAATGGGTTGATGATGATATCCTACTGTAAGGCACAGTTCTTTCCTCGTTGAGAGTTTGGGCCTAATTACTAAGCTTGCCCACCGTGGATTGGAAATTTTAGAGAACTAAAAAACACAAATTGTTCTAAAATTTCGTGAGCACTACACAACACATTATAAATTGTTTTTGGATACATTTACTTGAATTTTATCCGAAGAGACTGACCGCGTTTCTTTCTGATTCATAGAGCTTAATCACGGGAACAGATACGGAGCTCGCGTCCTCGGTCGTTGGTCGGACTCTTCCGACAGAATTCAAGTAAGTGTATGCGTAAATCAATTTATTACATATTCTTCGTCGTTTTTTTAAATATTTTTGTATCTTTTTATACTGGATTTAAAGTAACAAATGTTAGGTAACATTAATTAAATAATATTAATAATGAACTAACAAAAAATAAATAAAAATATAACTTAAATAATAATATAAAACTATTCTAGTACCTTGATAAATACATTAGCTTAACATATTTTTATAATATCTTTTTATACTTGGTTAAACATCAAATATTTAAAAAACTACTTACATAAAAAAATCTAAATCGAGAAACGAGAAAGTTTTTCCTTCATAATTCCGGTTCATATAATAGCCAACTTCCGCTCTCCTTGGCGAACGGAAACAATAACTTATGAGTTATTTGCATCAGCAATCCTTACGTCCAGCGAGGGCGCTACAAAGAAGGACGTTCCGAGTGTTATATCCTGCACAGAGATGTATTAAGGACGAAGTAACAAGTGCACTTTTTATACCCCTTTAATTATAAAAATTTTTACATAATAAAACAAGTAAAATTTGAAATTATGTTAATAATACTTTTTGAACTAAAACTTTTGTAAGGACTGCGTTATCATTAAGCTCTCCAAGTTAAAGAGTAAGTTTTAAGAGTAAGAAGTTATTTCGGAATTCAGTTAATGACAATAAAATAAAACATTTCTAAGTAGGTAAGTAAAAATGTTGCAATATTGGAAAAATATCCTTAATTCCAACACAAAATTGTTAAGCACCTAATTCTATTTAAATGGCTACTCATATGATATTCAATAAATGATGCAAAAATCAATTTTGCAACCGGAAGAAAAACAAACATTGTCTCTAATCGTCGCCGTCTCTCGGATGTCAATTTTTTTTATATAAGGTGCACCCATTGCAGCATATGGTTCTAAATACTGGTGAAATCATTTTTGATATCAGATAAGTACTTTTGGAGATTGCCACCTAAACAAACTTACCTTCTTTGCAAGACTTCTATAAATCTTGCAAAGGAGAAAAGTTTGTAGAAGTGGATTAATGCTATCGGATATCTATCTATCGATAGATTACGACTTTTACTGCTGCTGTAGTGAAGAGCTTTGTTTCATCTTGTTATCTAACATATTCTGTAAACACGGCTAATCTAGAAAAGAAACCTAGAAGGAATCAATCCTTAGTATTCTTGTGGAGGTGGTAGCAGGCCCACCTGAGTAAAATCACTCAATGCGTAGAATATTATAATATTTTTTTATCATTGCAAATCACAAGGTATACACGTTTTATGGCGTCGTAGGTGGTAGAAGAGAGAGATACCATACAAAAATGTTACAGTACTAAATTATTCTGTTGGGGATGCCAATTGTATGCTAGACCCTAGTTTGTGAACGTGTTGCCGGTCACGTACTCTTAAAGCCCTTCCTAAGCCCCTTTCCCTGCATACGTCCCTGGTTCCCTGTATGTGGGATTTCCTTTTGTACGCTTCGCAAGGAAATATGTAAAAATATTGTCTGGCTTTCTGCCAGGTTACAATTTTATCTTTGCGCCGAAGACAATGGAAAATCCACTTTAGCATTTGGGAACTAGAATGCATTATGATTGCGGCGGTTGGTAAGGCGGGCGATTTACAGGCAGTGTCAAAAGTGGCTGATCGATACAAAAGGAACTATTTTAGTTATTGATTGTAAAATTGTAGACGGATAGCATATTATTTAATTTCAGATAAGATTCTAATACCACTGACACCCGGTTCATCGACTTCATTAGTCATTGCATACACGCGTGCTGGTTTCAGGTAATTTTTATCTTGCCTTTTGCTAATACATCCCCCTATTTGGTCGAAGTGTGTTTGCCTGAGGTACCTCTTAACGGCCCTTCTACTCACATTCGCTCGATATATTTTTTTTGTCAGTTTTTCTTCCTTCATACTCTCCATATGTCCAAACCAACGCAACAACCATAAACATGAGCTTAAATATTTCGGAAAAATGTTACTCATCACATCACCAACCCATTATGTCCCCACCGAGGGGCACGGGTCTATTCCCTGAGGAAGGTATAGGCCATACTCCACCACAGGGGGCCAAGTCCGGATTGGTGGAGGCTTGTAAGACTAGTGGCTGGTCTTACTGTCAGAAGTTTTCAAGGCGCCCTAAGGCCTGACTTGGCTTAACGACTGGCATCTATTGACGGAAGCCGCCATCAACTGCTTAACTGCTTAAAAATGCTACTACGTAATTTTCAAAATAGGAATAATTACATATGAACCTCACGCATCTGAGGCAACGGCTCTGATCAGAAAGAAAGAAAGGAGACATTTAGTAAAATTGTCACAAAAACACAATGTAGGCCAGTACGTAATGAACAGAATACACGAAAGTCAACAAAACAAAAATAAAAAACAAAACCAGTTCAAAACATGATCACCGACCTACCACTGCTGTATTCTCCACTGCATTGCTATTAAATGTTCAATCATCAAACAATAGTTGAGCCCAATCGCTTCTCCACTCGACCGTACCGGTCTGTCGGCGCCGAATAGAATCTCTCGTTCGGACAAAACATAAATGCGATTCGAATTTCGTTCCGGACTCGATATCGACTGGAATCGTGTTATGGACGACGGACGCCTGTATTGCCCTGGCAAAGATTTAAAAGTAATTTCGCTCACTGAAGGTAGTTGATGGTATTATCACGAGTGCTATTTGGTGTTTAGAGCCGTGGATTTGATCCCCGTTAGAAGTCGCTGTATTAATTGTATAAATGGATTCAGTATGGATTAGGTCGGGATGGTTGGACGATGTCGTTGACTCGGGGGAAGGTCCGTGGATGCGAATGGCGAGAGACCGTGTGAATTGGCATTTGGAGGAAAAGGCCTATACCCAGCTGTGGGCGACTGTGGGCTGATGATGATGATGATGATGAGTTACGTAGTTAAAGAAGTAGTCAGATAGTGATGTGTGGAAGTCATTGTTTTTTGTTTTTTTTTTATATTTATAGTAAATAGGTGCTCAGAAGTTATTTTGGAGGTTTTAAATGTTGCATCACAATCTTATTTCAACCGCGTCGCTGTGAAATTTGATACAAAAAAGAATTGAAAACCGGAAGAAACATCCCTAGGCGCAGTCCGGGAAAGAAAAACCGTTAAATTTCTTCTTGCGGAATTCCGCAGAAACTCAGAACAAAAAAAGCAAACGCACGCGGAACTTAAATAGGATTTTGCCAGGGGAGAACTTGAAATTCTCAGTGGCACGGAAACAATCGTGTAATTGAACGTTTACTTTCAGGTAATTCTGCGTTCAGACCAACCCAAACGAAGGCACTACCTGAGCCGAGTTTCATAAAACTACAATTGATTGTCTATAATCGCAATCCAATGTACATTACGTAGACGATTAGTGCAATTGATACCTCCTACTTGTCTATCTATAGGTAAATTAGTCAGCTGTGCAATAAAGTGAATCAAAAGTAAGGAAAAACAATCCCCAGGTGTTGGACGAGTATGTTTGATGTCGCTGATTCTGGTTCCCACGACACAGGGTACCTACCCTAGTGTGGGACCAGAGGCAATATAATGTGCTTGTATGTAAATGTTTGTGTTTACGTTTAATTGTCTAACCCCTCGGTCCTCGTCTAAGAAACTGTTAATCTACTGCTAACAGCCGGCAAATGTGCATACAGAAAAAACATTCTAAGCCTCCCCGAAACCGAGTAATAGTAAGATAGTAAACCATAAATTAGTTTTACGTAACAGTTAAAGAATCATCATCGTTACGGCTTTGTCAAAGCAACAACTGAGAGTGAACGTCGATGCAAAGTAACGAGACACAATCGAAACATTTCTACGCAAAATCTCAAGTACACGTCGGCGACGTGTTTGCGTCAAAACAAGTTTAATTAACCAGGCGAAAATTTCTTACAAAGTTTGCATTGGGTAACTTTGTCATATCATATCACTTTCTCACTGTGGTTTATACAGAGCGAATGAAAATGGTCTTGTCTTCCCGTAAAAGGGAAACACCGTTTACAAACATTAAAAAAAAGCAAACAAACAAACAAAAATGTACGTACAGGCACATACATTGCTTCTGACCCCACACTAGGATACCCTGTGTCGTGGGAACCAGAAACAGCGACGTCACAAACATGTAAACATCCAAAACCTGGAGTTTTTTTTTATTATTTTTTTCTCCCCAGCCGGGGATCGAACCCGGAACCTCTCGCATGGTAAGCAGATTCGCTAACCGCTACGCCATAGAGGTCGTCAAACATTGCTAAATGCAATGCAATCATCTTCATCAACCCATTATGTCCCCACTTAGGGGCACGGGTCTCTTCCTTGGGGAAGGTTTTGGCCATACTCCACCACGGGGGCCAAGTCCAAGTGGCTGGTCTCACTGTCAGAAGTTTTCAAGCCACCCTAAGGCCTCTGACTTGGCTTGACGACTGCCATGTATCGACGGCAACCGGCACCAACTGCTTAAAGTGCCTTGCGAAGCACGGAACCGCTCGGTAAAATACCAGTATCATTAATCATGCAACAGTGACCCATCCCTGCACTAAGCGCGCCCTATGTTGCTTAACGTTCGTGATCGTTTAAGATCACTCAAGTGGCCGGGGCTGCGAGCGATACGAGCAAATGCAATGCTAAATTTTAAATGCTTTATCGGGCTGTATCTAGTTATTAGATCTGTTTTCACTTTGCTTCAACAACATAAAACACGCTTTTACGTGTGAGTGTGTTTTATGTGACTAAATTATTTATCCATCTCATCATCATCATCATCATTCAGCCACAAGAAGTCCATGCCTCCTCCATGGATTTCCAAAAAGACCGGTTGGAAGCGGCTTGCATCCAGCGTCTCCCTGCCACTTGGAGACACACACACTCTATCTAAACCCATTAGATCTAATATATTTACGGAAACGGTATGATGTAAATAAGTACCCGTAGAAACCCGATTATCCGGCCCTCAGTTATACGGATTCGCGATTATAAGTTAGCTGTAAGTTAGCTGATTAGTATGGTGTAGGTACGATAAGTGATATTAAGAATTCAATATATTCTACATGCAAATTAGATTGCGAAGACGAAAAATCGAAAAATTATGAAGAAACCGAAAAATTAACTTTTAGAAGATGCTTTGTATTGTTGGTTTTAACATAAACGATCAACTGTGCAGCCGATATCTGGTCCTTTGTGGCAAGTAACAGATGGTTGTAAAGATTCAATCTTGTCATGAAATTCGTGAAATAGAAATAGGTACAAGGTGATAAAATGTCAGCTATTTTAGATGTAGCAAACTCTTCTAAAGATGATTTTAAGAATTTAAGAATACACATCACGATCATAACATTGTGTAATAGGTACGCTAGCACAAAATCCGCTTTTTTTCATACATTGGATTATCCGGATTTTCTTTTATCCGAATGACTGACGACAACCATTAGTCCGGTTAATCGAGTTTTTACTGTATTGTAAATCCGTGCGTGATAAGTAGAGTAGAGCGAAACAAAAGTTACTTGTGTATAGGTGACTTCAATAACAGGAAGGCAACAAAAGGCCAACTGTATGTGCCGCATCATATATATCGTATTCTATTTCCGTGACCTCGGATTAAAATGGCAACTGGGGCTTTTAATCGAATGGTGAACTGGTAGACCTATGTGTGTGAGAATTTTATTAGGTGTTTCTTTCCAAATATCCAAGGTGCCATCAAGAAAATTTAAAAATTTGGTTCTCTACGTGGTTCATCCCCAAATGTAAGTAAAAAAGGGGGCTATATACATTTAGTCACAGTTTGTGATAACGTTAGGTCGGAACAGCTTTTTATTTGCTATTATGAACATCCATTGACATTATTAACTTTATTTCGAATACACTTACTCGACTTTTTGTCGGAAGAGTCCGAACCGATTCAATTCACTGAAAACAATTATAAGCTGTGTGAATCTAAAATACAATTAATCTACTCACATGAATCCAATCATTACAAAGACGTCCCCCGAAACACTCACAAAAGAAAGTCGAAGCTCGCTTCTTTCAGAAAATCTTGCATATTATTATTATAGACCGGCCACAAAACCTTCCAAAGAGTGCACCAGCGGAATCGACTTTTCACAAACGATGTTATTGTATCCATTTTGAATTACACTTTGAAAAGTTTGAATACAGTTGATAATGTATTGAAATATCTTACCGTTGGGCTAGGCCAACTAAGCTCAAGATCGAAAAGGTGCTGAGCAAGCCCACTCCATCTTAAAAATAATCCAGACACTGCAGCGTCCGAATGGTCCCTCCACCCAGCTAGTATGAGTGAAGATGCCAATGGATGCTGTCATCATCTTATTACGCAGATGCAATAAGCCAAAGTTAAGTTATGAAGATACATTTATGACCTCTGTGGGGCAGTGGTTAGTGCATCTTCCTACCATGCGAGAGGTCCCGGGTTCGAATCCCGGCTGGGGACAAATAAAAAAAACCTCAGGTCTTGGATGTTTACACGTTTGTGATGTCGCTGTTTCTGGTTCCCACGATACAGTGTATCCTAGTGTGGGGTCAGAAGCAATTTATGTGCCTGTAATGTAAATTTCAATGTATGTGCCTGTAACTAAATGTTTGTTTTATGTTTATGCTAGCAAATGGCAATATAAAATGTACCCGAAACCGACGTGCGTGCATGCAACGATTAATGAACGTCGATGAAGCGAAAGTGATTTGTCAGGATCGTGGCAAGTGGCAGTCCCTGGTCTCTGCCTTCCCCGCTGGGATACAGGAGTGAGCTTATGTATGTATATTATATAAAAGTAACATATTAAAAAATAAAAACTCACGCCCGTTATCCCCGAGGGGGTAGGCAGAGGCACCAATCACAATAACTGGGTACACGTAACATATTAATTTATATTATACTAGCATAAAAGTGTACGTGACGTGACATACATGACGAATTTCTCTTTTTGGATATGTCTGTTACGCCATGTATTACTCAGATAGTATTTCACTAGTCACCCAAAGTATCAAATCAACATTTGATGGATGTGTAAGATATCAATCTGTCATGTCCGTGTTGTCTACTATCGCATTACCGTTGGCTGACATGAAAACTAACATAAACAATAAACAGAAAGAAAACTCAAAAACGATAGCAGCTGTAAGAGTTCTTTGTTCAGAAATCAGACATAAAAAAATATTATCGTAAATAATTTATGTACGTTCTGATTTCTAAATGTCAATGAACTTTCACTGTTTTTCAATCAAATCGATCGATCAATCAATTGTTGACATAAAAAATATTTCAGCGTAAGGAACTTACATTCAGATTGCTGAACGTCAATGAACAATGTAAGCCTGTGTTATTAATACAGACTAAGGTTCCGCAAAAACAAACCGTCTTTGTGCGACCTAACCAGGTGGAATTAGCGTGACCTAGTTATAGTACGAGTATCATGAAAAAACAATCAAATGAACGAGTACACGAAAAAGCAAACATGAAGCAGTGTCACAAGGCTCTACGCTATTCAGTAGCTATTGTAGTATACAGGCTTTAAGGCTGTAACAAGGGCGAATGACTTTGAGCATTTGACCTCTGAGTTCTATAATAATAAACTAGCGTAATCTCTTGAATGTTTGTTGTACTTCTTCGGCGAATACTTTAGAGGCTAATCCATAATCCAAAGATTACACAGATAAGAGATATGGCGGATGTTCAATGGCGATTATTCCCTGCACTAATTAAGAAATCGTACAATTTTGTACTAATCACGCTTAATATTAACATTTAAAAATATATGAGCAGGTAGGATTGCAGATATTGATGTGGTCGATATTTACATGAAAGATTTAAATGAAAAGCTACTATCGTTTACCAGCGAAATTAGATTCTGTGGAAAATAAAGCTTTTGGAATTATTATTTTTTTGTCATCTAGACAGGTTAAATGCAATTTTTTTTCCATACGAATTAGTCACTGATATATCCTTTATTACCAAAGATTTTATTCAGAATTTTTTAGTGCGTACTTCTGCCTAACATTTCAGTTAAAGCTAGCCAATTTTGCAACATTTACCCTTGTTACACCCTTAATATAACTATACGCCTAACCAAATGCCAGGACCTAGATGCATTGTAGTACAATGACA
Source organism: Yponomeuta plumbellus (assembly GCA_947310845.1). Classification (NCBI taxonomy): domain Eukaryota; kingdom Metazoa; phylum Arthropoda; class Insecta; order Lepidoptera; family Yponomeutidae; genus Yponomeuta; species Yponomeuta plumbellus. Next base: position 7,492,238 of record OX371206.1, read on the forward strand.
ACTGCGTGAATGTGGAGATTTAGTTACATTGCCTCATCATGTCTACGCGCGCACTACGTCAAACATTCTAGGAGTCAATCGAGTCCGTTTTACCTTAATTTTTGGACGAATTTAGACGTTTGAGTTTTAAGCGTCTGGCTTGGTCTAGCGGTGAACACACAGAGCCAGAGGCACTGGGTTCAATTCCCACTGGAGGCCGCTGTACTTGATGTGGACAAATGGCAGACTGGTTGTATCTCCATGCTTGTGATTTCTTCGAAAAGTTACCATAGCACAGGGTATTATTATCCTAGCTTCGGATCCTGACTAGTGATTGTTTTGTTCGGATCCTGACCTACATTTTCTGTCAAAAAATAAAACTTTTAATTTTAACTTCCTTATCATAATAATAATAATATATGTTATACCTGCTCCTATGATATAAGTTCAATAAAAATCATTTTGGCAACTATCTCCCCGACTCCACGATTCAGGCTCGACCTTGTGTGGTAGTCACTGTGCAAACTTATGTATACTGTAACAACTATTTTCTGTCAATAAATTTTATTTTATTTTATTATTTTATTTTATTGTATTAAGCTGTGCAATTTTTGGTAGGTCGATCAGCTCACCAAAACAATGGTTTTTAATTGTTCTTTTCAGGGTCACAACGCAACTGATTAGCACCGAACCGAAGCAGATTAGGACCGAATTAGCATGCTGACGTGGCAGTGGGCCGCCATATTACCCGGGGAACTCATAACCGATGGGGTAGACGGGTTCTTGAGTGGAGACCGCGGATCGATAAGCAAAGTCTCAGACTCGTCCTCGTCCACAGACTCGATGGGGCGATGATCTTCGATGAGCTTCTCAGTGGCGTGCAATGGGAGAAGCCTATGTCCAGCAGTGGACAAGCATAGGCCGATGATGATGATGATGATGATGATGATGAATGCAACTGATTACATAATAAAATTGTGTTATTTTAATTATAATCACCTATTTTTAATTTTCAATTCGTTTATTGACAACTAAAGGCCCAATTTTCTTACTGTATGACGATAAATTAATTTAAATTTTATAAATTTGTTTTAATTAAATTAGATAAAGTTTGACTTTTGACTGAGTTTGAACCTATGACTAATATCAAGGTCAATCTAAAATAGGAACATATTCACAAACATTTTGTACACGTAATACAGCATGAACATTGACGTAGCGTTTTGCGTCATCGTTATTATTCGAAGCGAAATATAACAATTTGTTGCCTGCACTTAGCTTATTACCTAGTACCTGGAACTTTCACAACCCACAAGTATTTATCATGTCATCCTGAGGCTATACATGAAGCTTCGGCATAAAACGGCGACAGGTCTCTTGACGAGAGGTAGACTTCGCGAATTTTACACTTGGTACAATATGTGGTTTATTTCCCGTTTAGCATAAAACGGGTCATAGAGTACATGGAATCTCTGGAAACTGTAACAAAAGTGATTCGATTCGATTCTAACACTTGACTTGACTTGCAAGCACTACAGCGCGAAAAACGGAGAAATAATTTAGACGAATATGGTCTTTAAAGTCAATGTAGGTATTGCAGAAATATAGTTTGTACCCGGTGCCAACTTACATGACTCGCACATACATTTTAGGCACCGACTCTAAAACATATTCCTAAAATATCTAGTTATATATAATATAAATAATTATTACTCTTTTTTTTAAATATTAATACGACTCCGCCAACTTGTGTTTTAAGGTACGTGGCGCTACAAAAACCAACCTAATCGCTTCAAGTGTGCTTTTAAAATGTGAAGAGTTCCCTCGATTTCTCCCGGATTCCATCACTAAATCCTCAATCCTGAAGTCTACTCTATTAACAAAAAAAAAAAGGAATCGATTCACGCGTTCTCGAGTAATCGGGGAAAATTCCTGAAGAGTTCGTCTTTAAGTTCGATTTTTAAATTAGAACTTTAAATTTAAATTTAGAATTAGACTTAAAAAAAACTAGGAGGTTCTCTGTTGATTCGGTTAAAAATCAGAAAATAAAGGTTTTTCAAGTCGTTGCACCTCTTACCTAAATTAATAATCTTATTAATTCGAGAAATATTAATAATAATATATTGTTTTGGATGGTCGTATTAAAACAAAATATATACATGTTTAGGTGGGATCAAATCTTAAGGACCACTTCTCTGCAAAAGAACTATAGCAACTCGTAAACCTACGATCCTTCGACACCAACGGGGCATACATTTTATCAGTCAAGGCAGGTGACAGGACTAAATTCCTCTTTCTTTGACTACTGCATTTTCGCTCAGCAATGAAGTGAAAAATACCGATAGTTATACATAGTACACAGAAAGAGCTCGTTACGAATATTACTATGCGCTTGAGTAAATAAATAAATACAAATAAATAACGTGCCTGCGTGCATCTTTTTATACTTCATTTCGGAAGTCTACAAGAGCGAAAACTGGTCGGATTTTCCCAACGAAAAATTAAGTAAATGTGTAGTACAGTCGACAGCACGTCAATCTTCACATTTTAGTAGCAAAATTGCCCGTAACGCAACGGAGTAGAGTGCACTGGTGTATACCATGATGTGCTGTCGACTGTACTTACTAAAGTTTTAGTATAAATAAATAACTTTCAAACAAAAAAATCACTTGCCTGGTGCCAAATTAGGATTCTCTGCTATGGTAACCAGAAAAAGACATCAAGAACATTGGGCAGACGCATTCGGCGGAGGCAGCGGCGGCGGCGGCGGCGGCGGCGGCGGTGGTGGTTGTGACGTCATGGGTGACGCAGACTGTTGTGACCCATTTAGGCCACCGTCAGCCACCGCGGCCGCATCCTCCCCGTCAGTCGCATCTTCAAATTTTGATAATGCTATAGATATATCTTCGCCCTCTAGCAGAGCTCTCTTTATACATTTTTTTACAGTTTTTACGGCATTTTCGGCCGCTCCGTTGCCTTGTGGCCGATAGCGAGCTGTCGTTATGTGTCTAATGTAATTGTTTTTACAAAACAGCTTGAACTCGTGGGAAAAAAAATGGTGGCCCATTGTCAGTGACCAATTGCGATGGCAAACCAAACCGGGCGAATATAGTTCTCAAAACTTCAACAGTCGCACCGGCGTCCGTGCTATTCATTGTCATCGCCTCAACCCATTTCGAATTTGCATCTACCATAATTAAAAAGTTTTTGCCTCCACAGTCCGCAAAGTCTGCGTGCACGCGCTGCCACGGGTTCAGTGGGTACTCCCACGGGTGCAGCTGAGCCCGTGGCGGCGCATCTCACGTCGTACATGCACGACACAGCTCCTCTATGTCCCTGTCTAGATTCGGCCAATAAACATAGCTACGCGACAGATTTTTCATTTTATTCATACCCTGATGCCCTTCGTGTATTTCTTCTAAAACCTGTTTGCGCAACGGCGGCGGGATAACTATCCTATATTTGTAAATAATACAATTCATGTCAATGACCAACTCTTTTTTCCTCGAGAAATACGGCTTTTCTTCATCGCAAATGGCAGCTGACGGCCAACCAAACAATATATCACATCACACTAATATTATTGTTAGATATAGTTAAGTAAGGTAGTTTGTAGTCAGTCTTGCAATAAACGTCGTCCCGTTCAAGCGTGCGTGTATTATTTGTCAGTGGCGAACGAGGTCAATATTTAAAAGTGAAGAACAGTGCAAAAACAGTTAAAAAAAAATGTCAGTGGGACAAATACGGGAGTTTTCAGTGAAGACCGGCACCTGGTCATCGTACGTAGAAAGGCTGGAAAGCTATTTTGTGGCTAACAAAATTGCGGAGGACGTGAAACTACCTACTTTAATAGCCGTTATGGGGGAAGAAGCCTATGAACTTCTAGCAACCTTAGCTAGTCCTACGAAACCAGCGTCTTTGACCTATGCCACCGCGGTGAGCTATTTACAAAATCATCTTCAGCCCAAGCCCTCAATCCTGGCGGAACGGTACCGGTTTCGCCAGCGCCGCCAAATGACGGGTGAACCAATATCAGAGTACGTAGCTGAACTTAAAAGAATGTCGAGAAACTGTGAGTTTAATGCTAACCTAGAGGAAAATCTGAGAGATCAGCTTGTTTGTGGTATACGAAGCGAGATAACCAGGCAACGCTTATTTGCCGAGAATAACATAACCTACAAAAGAGCGGTGTCCTTAGCGCTATCTTTGGAGGCTGCAGAGAAGGACGCCAGTGCGGTGGAGCGTTTCGGCGAGGAAAGCAATAAAGACGTAGCGACGGGCCTACATAAAATGTACATTAATGGATGTTTCACATGCGGAGACAGCAGACACAATGCCAACAACTGTTTTTATAAAGAATATATATGCAGTTATTGCCGACAAAAGGGCCACCTGAGGAGAATGTGCCAGAAGATGCGAGAAACTTATGCGGACTATAATACAAGACGGGGAGAAATGGCGGGAACTGCCGGCGAGTTTAATCGTTCATCACGCGGAGGGCGCGTGAACGGAGGCAGGCGTGCGAGCCGCGGCGGCGGAACCGGCCGCGGGTCCGCGGGGCGCGGGTGGCGCGGAGCGGGGAGTGGCCGGGAGCGGGCCCCCCAGTTGCATCTGTTGGAGGAGGACAGCGAAGCGGCGGCGGCGGCGCGAGCGCAACATGACGACGTCGGGGATGACTCGCCCAGTGACGATTATGAAGAGCCTATGTACCAAATGTCGTTGAGCAAATACAAACCGGTGTGTATTAAACTTAAGGTTCATAATTGCATAATCAATATGGAAGTGGATACGGGTTCGGCCTTATCGTGCATCTCTAAGGATGTTTACGAAGAAATGTTCCATGAGTTAGAACTGAAATCATGTCGGTTAACCTTAAAGTTTTATGACGGAACAATTGTGCGCCCATTAGGCTATATTTGTCCTGAAGTTAATTATAATGATAACATTAAAAGATTAGATCTGTATGTGATTGATAAGGGGACCACCAGTCTTTTAGGTCGGCAATGGCTGTCAGAGCTAAATATTCCAGTAATTATTCCAAGCACTACCCAAAATAGTTATAGTGTAAGCAATTGTGTACAAAATGGAGATAAAAATATGAATGACATTATTTCCAGACATAAGTCGTTATTCGATGGAACATTGGGCTGTTATTCGGGCGGTGAGGCCGAGCTGTGTGTGCGAGAGGGCGCGGTGCCTATCTACTGCCGGGCGCGGCCGCTGCCTTATGCACTGCGCGCCCGCGTTGACGCCGAGATCGATGCTATGCTCCGGGCTGGCGTCATCGAGCCCGTTGACCAGTCCGACTGGGCCACCCCTCTGGTCATAGTAAACAAGGCGGACGGCAGTTTGCGCTTATGTGCAGATTACAAGGTAACCCTTAATCGAGTTCTCAAGATTGACAGATACCCGGTTCCTAAAATGGATGATCTATTTAGTGGCCTCAGTGGTAATCAATATTTCAGCAAGCTAGACCTATCGCAAGCGTACAATCAGGTAGCGTTGTCAGAAAAGTCTAAAGAATATACAGTGATTAATACCCATAGGGGCTTGTTCAAATATAACCGCTTAGTATACGGGCTTTCATCGAGCCCAGGCATTTTTCAAAAATTAATGGAGAATACATTCAAACATCACCCTGACGTTTTAGTTTTTTTTGACGATATATTAATAAAAAGCAAAGATTTAGAGAGTCACTTAAAAGCTATTAATGATGTATTAATGACACTTGAAAGTATTGGATTAAAGATAAAGCAAAGCAAGTGTGAGTTTTTGGCAAGACAAGTGCGGTACCTAGGTTTTATTATAGATAAAGACGGAGTGCGAGTGGATCCCGAAAAAATTAAACCAATAGTAACAATGCCTCATCCAATGTAACAGAGTTAAAATCATTCCTAGGAATGGCCAACTTTTATGGCAGATTTATAAGTAACCTTAGCTCGCTTTTGAACCCGCTATATACATTGCTTCGCAAAGGTAAACATTGGTATTGGGGCCCAGAACAAAACTCTGCGTTTCAGCAAGTTAAGACGCAGTTGAGCGAAGCGTGTGCACTAGCACATTTCGATATGTCGCTAGAAACCGTGGTGACGGCAGACGCCAGTGCCGGCGGGATAGGGGCGGTCTTGGCCCAGCGGGGCCCTGCCGGGGAACATGTCGTCGCGTACGCGTCCCGCACGCTCACACAGGCTGAAAAACACTACAGTCAAATCCATAAGGAGGCGTTGGCGATAGTGTTTGCCGTCGACAAGTTCCACCAGTATGTGTACGGTCGCAGTTTTACACTGCGGACCGATCACAAGCCGCTGGTTAGTATTTTCGGCCCGAACGTCGGCATACCTAGTGCGGCGGCTAGTCGGCTACAGCGATGGGCCATTAAGTTGTCTGCATACGATTTTAACATTGAGTATGTTAGGACCGACATGAATACAGCAGATGTACTCTCTCGGTTAATTAAGTCGCATAAAAATGAAGTTAAGAACGAGGAAAAATATATGCCCGAGCAAACGTATTTGCTTTTTAGTGCCGATGCATTATTACTTGATTCAACAGTGCTCAAAAAGGAATCGCGCTCAGATCCAATTTTAAGTCGTGTCCTGAGTTTCATTAAAGATGGATGGCCGGATGATGTAGAGGTGAGAGAGCTCAAACCGTACTTGAATCGTAAACGAGAACTATATAGTGAACTAGGGTGCATTATGTGGGGACACAGGGTTGTCATTCCGCCGGCGTGCAGGGAAAAAGTTTTATCAGAGTTGCACGATTCCCATATGGGAATAGTCAAGACAAAGTCCCTAGCCCGCAGCTACGTGTGGTGGCCGGGCGTGGACGAGGCCGTGGAGCGCGTCTGTCGCGCGTGCACCGTGTGTGCGGCGGTGGCCGACGCGCCGCCCGGGCACGAACCGCGCAGCTGGCCGTGGCCCTCACGTCCTTGGTCGCGTTTACACATGGATTTTTTGAGTCACGCCGGTGTGACGTACTTGGTCATTGTTGATGCTTGCTCAAAATGGATAGAGGCTATAAAAATGACTCGAACGACGGCACAGGTGGTAATAAACGTTTTGAGAGATATTTGGGCCAGATTCGGATTGCCTAGGCAAGTTGTCAGTGATAACGGTCCACCATTTTCAAGCTTAGAATTTCGTGACTTTTTAGACCAAAATGGCATAGAACAAATGTTTAGTGCCCCATACCATCCGGCTTCCAACGGGGCAGCCGAAAACGCAGTCAAAATTTGCAAACGAGCTATAAAAAAAGCGCTAAAACAAAATGTGGACGTACATACAGCCCTCTGTAGGTTTTTACTAGCATACAGGAACACAGAACATGCTACGACTGGGGACAGCCCCGCCAGCATCCTGCAGGGACGCAGCCTGCGCATGAGGCTGGACTGCCTCAAACCGGAGCGAGAGGCGCGCGTGGCAGCGCGGCAGGCGAGCAGCGAGCGCGCCGCGGGCGGGGCGCGCCGCCAGTTTGCACCGGGGGACGAGGTCTGGTATCGAGATTATCGAGGCACAGATAAGTGGCTTGCTGGTAGGGTCGAGGCGTCTTTAGGGAGTACTGACTATACGGTGAGGGCCAATTTAGGAACCGAGGTACACAGACACGTCGATCAGTTGAGACGAAGGGTAACTCAAGTTCTAGGTGAGAGTGAGCGTAAATCGTTCTCACAAGTGGGGGTTAGTAATAGGCAGTCACGTCGGACCTCCCTGCTGTTTCCTGGGGCTGAAGGGGAGGCCATAGAGGGTGACGTTTCAGCATCATCTCCGGCGTCAGCGCGGGTCGTCGGAAGCCCAACTGCGCACTCGCCCGCGCACTCGTCCCCACAGAAGCCGGCAAGTACAGCTTCGCCTTCACATTCACATGCAGTACCTATACCCACTGTTCCTACGAATAGCGAACCGACTCAGACTCCTGAGCGTAGATATCCTTATCGAAATCGAAAGCCGCCTTCTAGATACGGCTTTCCAGAAATTGATTGAGTTGTTATGTAACTAAATTAGTGAACGAATAATTTCACAAGAAATTGTTAATCTATGTTTGTTAAATTTTAAGTTAGGTATTAAATAATGGTGGAGGTGTTAGATATAGTTAAGTAAGGTAGTTTGTAGTCAGTCTTGCAATAAACGTCGTCCCGTTCAAGCGTGCGTGTATTATTTGTCAATTATAAACGTGAAAGTTTGTGTGTGTGTGTTTATATGTTTGTCAGTCTTTAGCGCTGAAACGGCTAGACGGATTTTAATAAAATTTGGTATGGAGTTAGCCGATACCCTGGATTAAAATATAGGCTACGTTTTACCGCGGGGAAATATCTTATTCCTACGGGAAAATCGATGAACCGCGGGTAACACCGCGGGGCACAGCTAGTAGCCATATATGTTATTTTGTAGTAGCCATACATAGTATTTTGTCCCGTTGCGTCTCTTTTGCGACATCTCTAAAATCAATAGGTAACATCTCGTCTACAATATTGATATAGTTGTTTACGTCCGCCGAGCGGCCCTGATGAGCTAACGGTAATCTTGATAACGCATCAGCCGGCCCATTGTTCTCCGATCTAACAAACTCGGTGGTGAAATCATATGCAGCCAAACGCGCTGCCCATCTTTGCAGGCGACTCGCGGCGGTCTGTGGGATACCGCCTTTCGCCCCAAATATATAAGAAATATTGGTGATGTTTTGTTATACCAAAATAAATCGCCAATGCCTCTTTGTCGAGTTGGCTATAGTTTGTTTCGGCCGAGTTAAGTGTGCGTGACACACAACTTACCGGGCGTTCAGTACCGTCTTCGTACTTATGCGCCAGTACTGCGCCTACCCCATACGCGCTGCTGTCCACTGATAGCACCACCGGCCGCCCCTCCTCATAGTGTGCAAGAACACGTTTGCTCAGCACTGCCCGCTTGGCGTCATTAAAAGCATTTTTACACGTCAGATCCCATTTCCAGGGCACCTCCTTCCTCAAAAGATTATGCAAAGGATACAATAAAGTACTTAAGTTAGGGATGAACTTACCATAGTAGTTAAGCATCCCCAAGAAACTTTTCAGCTGTGTAATATCTTTTGGTTCTGGTGCACTGGAAATAGCCTCGACTTTAGCCGGATCCGGCCTCAAGCCTTCTCGGTCTATAATATACCCTAAGTATTTAACACGCTCTTTTAAAAAATGGCATTTACTTAATTTTACCGTTAAGCCCATATCCCGTAGCCGTTCGAGGACGGCTCTCAGATTACTCATGTGTACTTTTTGGTTACGCCCCGTTACACAAATGTCATCTAGGAAAACTACGGCCGCCGATAACCCCCGCAGGGTTTCATCCATCAGTTTCTGAATTTTTTCCGGAATGCACGACAAACCGTAAGGAGTACGTCGATACACGAAAGTACCAACGTGTGTAGTAATCGCTGTATACGGCTGAGACTCCTCTGATAGTAAACATTGTTCGTAAGCATGCTTTAGGTCAATTTTCGTGAACCTTTCCCCGCCACTAAGACAAGCAAATAATTCTTCTATGCGGGGTAAGGGATAAAAGTCCCGTTTAAGTTTCGGGTTTATAGTTATTTTGTAATCCCCGCAAATTCGCACTTCCCCGTTCTCTTTTACAACAGGGACTATCGGGGTTCCGTAGTTAGAATGGTTTACGCGAAAAATGGTTCCGTCGCTTTCTAGCCTCACTAATTCGCGTTCCACCCGCACCTTCAGAGCCAGCGGCTAGGGCCGTGCGCGCACATAAACCGGTTCGCTATCTGTGAGCTGAAGTCGGATGGCCTGTTTACATGTTCCTAACTTACTCGTAAACACCTCTGGAAATTCAATGCATAGCTGATTAACGAATGTGTCCTCGTCCATCTCATTAAAACTGATTTTCTGTATTTTTAAGGCACGCATCCAGTCTCTGCTCAACAGCGGGCGACTGCCGTTTCTAATTATTTAGAGTGAAAGATTATTAGCTTTAACCTCGCCTAAAATCACATCTACTGAGATAAATCCGAGAGACTCAATTCGTGCACCTGAGTAACAGCGTAAAATCAAGTTATCGGGTTTTATAATTTTGTTGGAAAACATACGCTTATAAAAGTCCTCACTAATAGCTGACACGCGACTACCCGTGTCGATTTCGCACTCAATTTCTAGTCCGTCAATGTTCACTTTAATAAAATAAGCTTTTGCTGTTACCTTGTTACCTTGTGCTGCCACTTGTACCTGGAACATGTCCTCCTCCGACTTCTCGCCATCACTCAAATAATTTTGGCGACCATCAGACCGACGACCACTTCCACCCCCGCGAGCTTGCTTGCTTGGCTTTCAGATGTCCTCTCTGATTGCACTCATCACAGTTATATTGCTTGTAACGGCACCTCTCCGGGTGATGTGGCTTTCCACATCTCCAACAATGCAGGCGCGGCGCTGCAGCCTCGCCGCCGCCTTCGCCGCCCGTGTTCCCGCCCGAGTAGCGCGCCCTGGCGCCGGCGCCGACACCGCCGCCGCGTCCGCTGCGCCGCGCTCGCGCATGATGCAGGCCTTCGCCCGCCTCGCCGCCGCCGACCCCGGAGCTCGTCGCAACCGTTGTGCTGCCGCTCACCTCCGCATGTCGTTCTGCAGCCTCTAGAGCTAGCGCCAACTCCACAGCCTCCTTGTATTGAATTGATCTTTCGGCAAAAAATCTGGATCTCATGGCTTCGCTTGCCAGTCCAGAGACAAACTGATCTCGCAGATTCTCTTGGAGAGTGTTTCCGAAATTACAAGTTGATGCCAAGTGTTTCAAATTCTGTAGGTATTCAACGAGCGGTTCACCCGCGCGCTGACGACGCAATCTGAATATGTGGCGTTCGGCGATCTCGGAACGCTTCGGCTCCAAGTGTTCCGTCACTAATCTCACCAGTTCATCAAAGGGCTTATTTTCTGGGTGATCCGGTGAACAAAGCTCACACATCAATGCATAAGTTGCTTCACCAACCACCGTGATTAACATAGGCACTTTCAGTGCATCTTTAATTTCGTTAAGCAAAATAAATTGCTTCACCCGACGAATATAACTTGGCCATTGCTTTGAAGCAAGGTCGAAAGGTTCTAACTTCCCGATAGGCATTATGAATTGGCCGAACTTTTTCGCGATGGTTCACTAATAATGCAATTATTTTAATCACGCTCGTCGCCAGTGGAGCGTCGCCCCTGATGTTGATATAGCATGTTTCTAACTTGTAACTGTTTCACAGAATATGGCCTCGTAAACAAGTTTGTTCGAACACTTTCTAATTGCATGTATAGTTTCCTTATTTTACTACACTCAACTTACTATAAAATACAATGCACACAAGCATATCTCAACGTTAGAAGCATATGGTCCTATATTCGATTCCGACAAAATATTTTTTTATATCTTCAATCTCAGCTCCTCGAACTCTTTTTAACCGTCTGAAAGACATATTTTATTCTATTGCTGAGATAATGCAGGTGCATGATGTATGTAGTATGTAGGCTTATAGCAACTTTTAGGCAAGCTCCCCTGTAAAGTATAAAAATTATAAATCCGACCAAATGCATCTGACGACGACATATAGTCATTGTCTTCTTGCCTTAACACTAGAAGTGCCGAAACTCATGACCCCCCTCGAACCACCGCCGTGACAATTTTGTCCCATTGTAATTTTTACAACGTTCATTAGCATAAATATGAATTTATGTTTAAAACAATATGTAAGTTATTTAAAACCATGTTTATTTAATACTTTAACAGATACGTAACATTTTCTTTTTCATTTCTTATCACAGTCATCACATTAAGACGGTAATTTTATAGGTAATTAGTACCAAAACTCTCCAAACTATTTATTATCAGAATAGCAAATATTACATAAATAATTTTCTTTACTAGTACATTTATTAGAGACAGTTTTTTTTACATATGCGACATTTCACAGATGAGTTATTTACATTTTGACTTGACCTGACACCTTGTACGTTTTTCTTATCTTTCTGGTAGGTTTTCTGGAATTTCTGTAGGAATGGCTGTTTTTCTATTATTCATGTATTGTGATCCCAATTCTTCTCCCAGTTGCAATGAAAAGTTTCTAATTTAATTTTTATTGTTGATAATTTTATACAATACCCATGAGTTGATAGCCGCCAAATCTAACATATTATAAAATGTATGAAGTGGCCAAAGTCTAGTAGCCGCCTTTACTGTAAATTTCCTGCTCATCGAATCGACAACATCTACTCCATACTTCGTGCTGTTGTAGAATAGTATTGTTTCTGGTTTTCTCCTTGAACTAGAACTTATTGTTATATCTTGATGCATAGTGCTGAGAATTAGCATTTTTATTGGGCTTAGCCTGATAAACAGCCAAAGTTGTGTCACCAGTTTTTAGTAGAGACGTATTGTATAATTCTTCTTTATAATTCGTGTTTACGGAAATAAGTATTTCTCTTCGAAATCCATTTACAGTGCCTACGATACTAGTGTTTTTAGACTTCAACTCGCTAGTAAAAGTGAAGTAAAAAAGTTGTCACAAGTAACATTCCTACCTTTGTCGATGTAAGGATCCATCAGCTTCTTTACCACCCAGTTAACTAAACGCTCGTCATCAGGCGAAGAAGTGAATAGAAACAATCCTAAACTATTTAGTCGAACCTCCATCCGCGCAACTAGCCAGGAGAAAAGACTTTACGACGAATTATTGCTTAGAATCTTAGCGGGACAAAAATGACCCGGCGGCAATTCTAGGTAAATCGCAAATTATTTTATTTACTTTTGTTTCCATCAAATAGAATACAAATTGAATTAAATAAATACCATAAATTATAAAAGTCAAAAACTTTCACGGTCTTGCGTAGAAAAAATAAAAAGTTAGAGACGATGAAACCTGCAGGTGGGACCAAAATGGAACGATGGCGCTTCTAGTGTTAAATTTAAAATGCTATCAATTTTATAATCGTTATATCATGAGCTTGCATGAACCAACTAAATTAGTAAGTTCTCATATTATTAGATTTTTTTTATTTTACAACAACAAAAACCTTATTCAATTACACAATTACGCCAAACTGCAAAACAGTTTGTTGGCGAAGCGCTCTATCTCTGTATATAACTAACTTATTTAGAACGTATATTATTTGTATACATAAACAACATCATACATATCAATGATTCGTTTCAAGTACATTATTATGTTTTGTATGTGTTTTCCTGGCACATACTGATTATTATTAGGCCTGATTTATTAGCTGTGGTAGCTCAGTGTGTAGAACAATGGAATCGGAAGCGAGAGACCCTAGTTCGATTCTCAGTGCGGGTATATATGACTTTATTTTCTAAGTTACGTACATTTATGCAGCTATACAAACAATTATCATCATCATCAACCCATTATGTCCCCACCGAGGGGTACGGGTCTCTTCCCTGAGGAAGGTATAGGCCATACTCCTCCACGGAGGCTAAGTCCGGATTGGTGGAGGCTTGAATAGAAGTAATACCACTCGCTAACTGTAAAGGAAAACATCGTGAGGAAACCTGAGTGCCTGCACTGTTCACATTCCTCAGCGCTTGAAATCGTCAATCCGCGGTGGGCACGCGCGGTGATTATGTCCATACTCTCTCTCTGAGAGAAAGCCTGTGCCATTCAATGGGACATATATAAGTATATGCTTACTAGTTCTTATTCTAGCTAGGTGACCGTTTATATTGCTCTTATGAGCAAACCCTTCTTAAATTATAAATGGATACTAAAGAGTGGTCTCAGAGAAAATTTTGCTTTATAAACACAGCCCTAAAGGCTATATTAAAATGACAAATTTTGACATTGTGTACTTTTTTAATGTGATTATTTTTTTTTTGTTATTATGTAATCAATTAACATTATTGACTGGTTATGTTCATATACCCGCAAATGTCACTATTATTTTAAGTTTAAAAAATTTATACGCCTTAATGGCTAAACATAGCGCGCATTTTATATTTATAAGACCGTGCATGTATTGTATACCTGTTTGATAAATAAACTATCTGATTCTGATTCTACAACACACTAGCGTTTACATAGTATGCGTCAAATGCCGCCATTTTAAGAATATACCAAAATTATTAATTTTTACATTTCACGCACTAGCGGTGCCATTTTATTTTCTTTATTTGAAAAGGCGTTCAGTAACGTTTGAATTTCTGACATTGTACGTACGACGTACGTACGTACATGGCAGTGGGCGGGGCACATAGCACGCAGAACTGATGGCCGATGGGGCCGAAAATTTCTCGAATGGAGACCACAGTCATGTCGGCAAGCGCACCGTAGGACGACCAGGCACTAGATGGACAAACGATCTCATCCAAGTGCCAGGAAGACGCTGGATGCTAGCCGCTTTCAAGCGGTCTTTTTGGAAATCGATGGAGGAAGTCTATGTCGACTGGACTTCTTGTGGCTGAATGATGACGTACAAAACAAGATGTACAACTCCGGGATTCAGACGAAAGCTTATGTACCTACGTTAAAAGTAACGTAATGGAAAAAGCGTACGAATAGAAACACTCTGGAGTTAGGACACGTGGCTCGTTCATAAAATATAGCTCGATACATCGGACAGATGTCAGATTGAAGTGTGATTTCATACTTTATCGCTGAACAACGTATGACATTTTCGTATTTTGCTATTGAGATGAAATTTTAGTCATAGAATATTTATGAACAGTTTTATTTAATTTACTATTTACTCACAATTTTTATTTCTTATAAAGTTCCCCAACTATCTGCACTGTGCGAGTTCACGGTAAAAATAAATCTTGCCATCTCCACAAACCTGACATTAGTAGAATCCCAGGGCTGTCATAGACAAGAATTGGGTCGAATTTTGTTATTAGACGTACTTGCTTCGGTTGCGGGTATGGCTTTTTACATTTAGTGTTCACAGTTACAAAGATATAGCTTTTATTTCATTAATGATATCTCAATGAAGACTTTACGAAACTATAATAAACTTTTTTTTACTTTGGCAAAGTCGCTCATTTTGACATAACAAATTCCTATTTCAAAGTGAAGTTTAAATCATTGTAAAACAGTTTTAACAACAACAAATTTGTTGAAATGGAAAGATGTAGGAGTGTTGTTAAGTTTATCTAAGAAAATATCACGAATAAACTCGTTAAATGTCTTAAAAGTATTTCGCTGTAATAAAATACAAAACTGCTTATACAGGGTGGAATTTTGTAATGCCACCTGAAGGGGAAGTACTCTTAATACTGTAGATAGAAAATTTTACTCAAAGAAAACATTCCTTTGTTTTTAAAAAGAAAGAAAACTGCATTCAAAGATTTTTAAAAATTCGCTTGCCGCACCCGGTAATCGAACCGACTAAAATCTGTGAAAGATGCACCCTGTACTTTTATTGCATCGATAGTTAGGATCAATTATAAGGATGAAATCTCTCTAACAAATTTCATAAATTAAATTAAAGGAAAACAATGAAATCTTAAATTGTTTTAATTATTTACTGGTAAACTAACTAATTAATTGCTCGAAATGGGCCATTTTCTTTGATACACATATTTATTCTTCTAACGAATTCATTTTTAGTAACCTTTAATAACGTGTTGTGGTGAATATTATAAATCGTATTCTGAACTTCAACTCTCAACTCGTTTACATTCTCATAAGATTTAATGTAATTTTTATTTTTTACATATCTAAGTTATGTTGCATCTAAGAAAGGAGTCTGCATTACAAACACGTGCAAATTGCAATCGTATTATTTAAATAGTAATTCGTCATTTTAATGGATAAATGACGTCAATGATAATTATTAATTAATAACATAAATAAACATAAAGAAACGGATCTTTGAGTAAAAGTGCTTTAACTTGACCCATTGAATTAATAATTTAAGATGTCACTGTTTTCCTTTCATTTAATTTATGAAGTTTGTTAGAGAGATTTCATCCTTATAATTAATTGACTCTAACGATCGATGCAATAAAAGTACAGGGTGCAACTTTCACAGATTTTAGTAGGTTCGATTACCGGGTGAGGCAAGCGAAATTTTAAAAATCTTTGAATGCAGTTATCTTTCTTTTTAAAAATAAAGGAATGTTTTCTTTATTTGAGTAAAATTTTCTATCTACAGTATTAAGAGTACTTCCCCTTCAGGTGGCATTACAAAATTCTATCCTGTATATCCTAAAATATGGCCCGGATTAACTTACTTAGTTTTTTTACCGAAATAGTCTGACCAGGTTTTGCACCATGATTAATCTCTGCGAATCGGAGCGAAGCCTGGTCGGACTCTTCAGATAAAAAAGTAAGCACTACACAACCTCTGCGTGCGAGCATGGAGCGACAAATATTATGTTGAGCCGAACTATGTCTGACGTCTGTTCTTTCCATTCTATGGCAGTTGCTCGAGTAATCCAATAGAGCCAAGTACAGTGGTGTCGAAGATCGATTACGGCTCGTCCTGACATCGCTTTTGTGCATCGCCGTGGCCCCGTGTGCTGCCTATAAATCACGCGAGAAACTTGTGAGGGATTTCGCTGCCACCTCTATTCCGAGTCTTACGGTACCCTCTGATATACAAATACATACATACATAAGCTCACGCCTGTTTCCTAGATGGGTAGGCAGAGACCAGGGACTGTCACCTGACACGATCCTGACAAATCACTTTGTCTGAAATACCTCATAGAAAAGAAATGCCCAATTTGGAGTATAATTTCACATATCACAGATTTTTTTTCAATGTATGTTTTTTGTATGTATGTATGTATTTATTTCAGACAGAATACTTTGGAATATGAGGATTTACGTAGTTTTATTCAATTTGCTTTTCGGGTGTTTTACCAACATCGCAACCTACGGTAAGCATTTGTAATAAAAAAAAACATAATTTGTGAAGAGATGTTTCCTCCACCAATTATAACGTAAAAGTGAGCCTCCTTGCACTTCTATCGTCCCACACTCACCGAGGCTCCCCGCCATATTATTTCACAGTGTTACCATCATAGCGAACGGTTACTTTTGAATAGTGACATCGACACTTCCTTTTTGGACGTATCATGACACTATTTTATTGAATACTTTTTATCTCATGTCACTAATATCAAAGCAAACTGATGGTGAAATAGTCAAATACATCTCTGACTTTACTAAAATTGGTCAAAATCATGACAAATTAAAAAACCAAAGTGTAAGAACGTATTAAAGTGATCGTAAATGATAATACTGTCGAATATCAGGTTTCTAAGGCAAGTCTGAGTACGGCAACTTGTCGAGCGTCTGTGAATTTGCGATAAGTATAACCTTTATTTTTACGAGGCAGTGCTAGTAAAGGTTAAAAAGACAGTAAAAATATAAGTACAACTTGGTACAACTAATATATACCTATCATGTTTTATAAACGTCGTAGCCATTATCACTTCAGTAGAGGTACGTTATATTATTAAACCTAATCGCATAAATCTCATTTCTAACGTCAGACTTCATCAGTTTATAAAAGCGAAAACATATATATATACATATATATTTATGTATATATATAAGGTTTTTGGGGCGTTGTTTTTGTTATTTTACCCGACATGTATTGCATGCATGAAACGCCGAATGAATTTTGATAAAGCGAAAATGATATGTCAGGATTGTGGCAAGTTGCACACTGTCTCTGCTTACCCCCGCGGGATACACCCCTGAGTGAACACTTTGTCATGTTTTTATTTTTGTCTAGAAAACTTTTTTTGTTTAACTCTGACAATTAATCAGTTTCTCACTCGTAGCTCGAAATCCCAGCTGCCTGAGTGATCTTAAACGATCACGAAGGTTAAGCAACATAAGACGGGTTCTGTGCATGGATCGGTGGCCGTTTATGACTAACGCTAGTGGCATTTTACCGAGCGGTTCCATGCTTTGCAAGGCACGTTAAGCAGTTGGTACCAGCTGCCGTCTATAGATGGTAGTTGTTAAGCCAAGTCAGGCCTTAGGGGGTTGCTTGAAAACTTCTGAAAGTAAGATCAGCCATATAGTTTTACAAGCCTTCACGAATCCGGAATAGGCCCACGTGGAGGAGTATGGCCTATACCATCGTCAGGGAAAAGACCCGTGGCCCTCCCTGGGGACATAATGAGTTGATGATGATGATGATGTCATGACCTTGAAGAGAAGAATTAAAACCTATTGCTGTGGTGAGGCGATCAGCCCACCAAAAATACTACAGGTTAAACCGAGCAAGTTCTACAGATGCTGTTATAAGCAAAACAGCCGAACACAAGGTGATTCTAGCTGTAAGACCAGTTTGTTAAAAGCAAGCAGAATGAAACTAATTTTGGAATTCTTTGTGTGAACTTCAACAGACCCTCGCTCAGTGTCGGGTGGGAATTGGAATTCAGCTTTTGAGAACTTGTAAGGCTCCCAATGACTTCAGTTCGGTTGATTCGGTTTCAATGTGAGAAATTTTCTGAGATTTGTGAATAATTGTGCATTGTCGATAGCTGATCAACCTTCGCCAAAGTCGAAGGTCCGGACTTGGGCCCCGTGATGGAGTATGGCCTATACCTTCCTCAGGGAAGAGACCGGTGCCCATCGGTGGGGACATGATGGGTTGGTGATGATGATTTTACCTTATAAATCCATTTTTTTACTTAAAACTCTTTATTCGTCACAGGTAAACTTTTTAAATGGAGTCCTATTACTTAAATTTAGATTATTATCTAAATTTAAAACAATGCCTTTTTTCGGGTCGACATTTCGACGATTGGATTCGTCCAGAATTTAGTACGCGTATTATAGTACGGAAATCTTTTATCCCGGATTCGGTATAGTGCCCCTGGAACGTATTCAGTCACGGATTCGTGCAACGTTTTTTCATGAAAATTCACTGTCGCATAGACCATTAATAAAATACGGATATACGGATTGCACGCACGTAGTGACGCTACACGCCAGTGCGTGACACAATGTGATAAGCGGCGAAATAGATCTATGCGATGCAATTTCGAGCCTGTTGGTTTGTTAAAGTAAATAAATAACTATACCGACTTTAGGATACAATAACAAATTGGAGTTGGGTCCGAATATATGTGCTGGCCATGCTGGTACTGGTATGCAATGGAATATCTGCCTGAAATATAGCAATTCTTCAACTTTTGACATACTTACTTCACATACCTGCTACTAAGTTTGATATTAGTTTTGACGATTGACGATTTTATATTTTCTGAGCTTTGACGTTGTTATTTTTTGTTTTGAAATAATAACACATATTTTTACTGTGATTATTGACCATATAATGAAATTAACGGTACTCTCTCTCTTACAATTTGTATGTCTCTACAATAACAAAACGTGTGGAAATAACATGTAATATTTTACCATCTATTCATACTCATGTTTCACAAATAATTATATCTCTTATCCTTTACCTTTTCTAATGTTTGTTTTTATGAATAATAAAATGCGCCTAAGATATTTGCGTAGGTGCTCCTGGATGATACTACTAGAGACCGGATTACATATTAATAAAAAATCTGAACTTGTAAATAACAATGGTTTTCGATTGTTAGTTTCAAAGTCAGGACTTAGGAGGTTATGGGCTGATTTCTGAATTGAGAATTTACACTAAGTAAATACTTGAGTAACCTTCTGTCACGCTCTTTCCTGAGAAATTAGACGAGACAGCACTACAGTTAAGTATTTACTTAGTGAAAATTCTCAACTCAGAAACCGGCCTATGTAAACCCAGGTCTTGGATGTATACGTGTTTGTGACGTCGCTGTTTCTGATTTCCACGACACAGGGTAGCCTAATGTGGAGCCAGCGGCAATGTATGTGCCTGTTATATGTACATATATGTTTGTTTATGTTGGAGAAAATGGCTAAGAAATGAGAAGATGACTTTATACTTAACGTGTGCCTGCCTGTCTTCACTCCAGCTCTAAATAACAACGTCAGAGCTGGGGAGCGCTGAAAATCAGCGTTGGTTACTACTTGGTGGTAACCGACATATTAGTTGAGCACTTTCCAATTACCAAAATGGTTAGACGCACAGTCTAGAAAAAATATTGTAAATATCAGGTTATAATTTTTTTTAATTGTGTAGAATCGTCTTTTTGGTATTAAACTATTTCTATTCTATTCTTAAAATTTAAAAATATACTATTAGTTACAAAGCTCTGCAGTCGGGTTGTATAAATTTAACACGAGAAATATAGCCGAAAGTACGCGGAATGCATTACATTTCAAAAGGATATGAATTCTCCTTAGACCAGCGAAGAGAGGTAGCGAGCATTCGCGTCGTCTCGGAAATTATATTAAAACGAAAAAAAACTAAATAAACCTCGTACTACGACTCCGCATACTGGCCTCCCGCCAGCGCGGCTGTCAGAATACAAGATGTGCTTCAATATTAGTTTACGAGGGTCCCGTTCAATAAATATTGTTGTTATATTATCTCAGAGGTCGTGGGTTCGATTCCCACTGGGGACTGCTTTACATTTGTATAAATGGCCTCAGTCTGGGTGTGTTCACATGTTTGTAATGTCCTTGCCTGCTTACCATATTACAGGTCAAGCGATTGTGTGTTGTATGGAAGTTATTACAAAGTTATTAGTACAAATATAGTTTTTTTTGTTAGAATTGTGTTTTGTTTCAACCTTTGTTTTGTTTGTGAATAGTTATTGTTATTCCTAGCTTCGATATGGTTACTCCGAATTTGTTTGACGTTTTTTAAGGAGACATTCAGATAATGAGTTACAAATATATGACACTAAACACATTTTCAAAACACGCTTAAGTTTGATATAATTAATCACTTAAGTTAAGCATAAACAACCAATATCAGGATAAAAAATAAAAACAATCGGAATAAGAAACACTGGGCCAAGCGTTTTATGGTCGTTGTTGACCAAAATTATTGTTCTTTCATTTGTTTAGTTTTATAGGATGTAATTTATTTTCAAATATATAAAAAAAATCAAAAAATTTTTCGTCGTTACTGTCAAGTGCTAGAAGATATCCTAGAACTTTCAATTAGGATTCACAGTTTCGGGCCAAAGGTCGGAAAACACAAACATTTATTTCTTATTACTTTGTTCATCATAAATCATTTTAGTTGGAAAATATATTTCCAAAAACTATGGTAAACTGTCCAAATCGTATTCATATTACATTTAAATATTTAAATTTACTAAATCAACTCAACTTTTTGACGAAGCTTTATGTGAATTTTGATTATGTTTGTAAAGTTCTTTTTTTAAGTGAAACCTACGACTTAGTTATGAAATAAATGTGATTTGTTTATTTAAAAAAAATCATTTAACTATATACTTATTGATTAGCTCTTAACTGGGTTTTCATTTTTATCACTGAACCCTAAACAAAACAAAAATCCTAGCTACGTTTCTTCCATACTCAGAGATGACATTTTTCTACATCAGGACACTCACGTAACAAGTTTGGTGCATTTTTCACAAATCATGGTTTGTTGGAATATTTTGGTAGGAGAAGAATAGTTTGGTGGGAAAATTCGCAAATTCAATGCACACTTATACACCGTGTTATTGTCAGACCTGAGATTTCTGTACTTCAGAGTTGGGCCAAGGTAGCTAGCGTTTTCCTTCACCATTCATCATCATCATCATCATCATCATCAGCCCACCGTTGTCCACTACTGGGTATAGACCTTTTCCCCTAAATGCCATCTCACACGGTCTCCAACTACACTCATCCACGGATCAGCATTGGCGAGTAGTGTTTCTAATGAAACTTCGGTGTACTTCACATAGGAAAAAGTCACTGGAACATGCTGGGAATCGAATCCAGGATATCACGAACGTGAATACCGATGTACTACCATTGATATAAATGGAAAAAAATATGTAAAAAAACGAGAGCGAGAGAATTACAGGCAGTTAGCAAGGTACACACATACATACATAAACTCACGCCTGTTTCCCAGAGCGCCACCCAAAGAGCAGGGACTGTTTCGGGTACTTTTTGTCTTGCCCTTTGCAAATTCATTCGCTATATGGTCGAAGTATATCCGCCCGGGGCGTCCCATACCGGGCCTTCTACCCACATTAGCTTGATATGTTCGTTTCGTCAGCGTTTCTTCCTTCATCCTTTCCATATTATCCAAATGAACGCAACATTCCTTAACAGGTTACTTTCCTAAAAAAATCTTCTAGTAGCGATGACGGCAAAATTCACGTTTAAAAATAATGGTAATGTTCGTTTCACGAAAGAAGAATGAATTTTGGCTTTTATTGTAAGACTATTAAGGATCTCACCGTGGAACTTGTTTGGTGAAACGATATCTATGGGTGAAACAGTCTTTAGCTCTTTTGAATAATACTGTAGCGTGTAGCGTTCATTTGTTTAGAGTGCTACGCGGTGCTACGTCGTAGATCGTAGCATACAGCGTTCATAAGACGCGTAGCATTTCATCCATATTGCGAAGTTAGGTACTGCATAGACTTTTTAAGACTAGTTTTCCGTAGAGCATATTGTCTTCGTCATTTTTTGTGATTGTAACAAAATGCGTGTATGCGGTGCGTGATATGCGTATATTTTTGATGAATATGATAATATGTATATGCAACAGAGTTTGATGGATAATTAGATTGTGAATATTCAAGGCATATTTTTGTTATCCTGAACAAAATTTTGAAATAACACTTATGCGTTTTTTCTCATCCATTCCGACTGAGCTCAAACTGCGTCATGGGTGTAACAGTGTCACGTCTGATTACCTGCCGGAGGTCACGGGTTCTATTTTCACTAAGGGCCGCCGCACATTTGTACAAATTTCTGGATGTATTTTCATGTTGGTGATATCCTTACCTGGTTACCATAGCACAGGGTATCCCAGTTTGGGACCAGGACCAGTGAATGCGTTGTGTAGAAGTTATTCATTTAATCCACGCGCCGAAAGCGCCTCTTTAACCTCCTATATGTTTCTCTAGCAAATATTAAGCCTAAGCGCACACTAGTGACACGCGACAGCGACAGCTCGACGACTCGACGCGACGACAGGCTACGGTTGACAATTTTCATATATTTTGTTCGAAGCTCCGCACACTTGGCGTCAGAGTCGCGGAGTCGTGACGACAAGCTAAAAGCCATCGCAAACAGGGCGACTCGTCGCTTTGTCTAATCGCGGTAACAAGACGCCAGATGCAAACGACAACGCCGCGTCTGTTGCGACTAGACGCGGCGACAAGTTGCTCTGTTTGCGATGGCTCTTAATTTATATTTTCAAGGCAAATACCTATATCAAATACCCACGATACGGAAGCAACAATAGGGAAAACTTTTACCGCTCAAGGTGAAAATTTACAATACACTTCCATGTCAACCCTTGTTATTTATCAATTAATCGTCTGTACTAACAATAAAACGGTTCCGTTTTCAGCGCGAGCTTATTGTGCTTTATTGTAGCGTTCATAAAAAATCGTGACGAAAAGCTTGTAAAAGGGAGAAAAATGAGCGCAAAAGTCTCGGTTTGAGTCGGTGAGAAACTTTTAATACACAGCGAGGTATTATTTAATACGCACTGGAACGGTCATTGAATTATTGTTATCATTTTTTTATTACATAAAAGATAGTTCACAAAGGGTGGACTTAATGCTAATGGCATTTTCTACCAGTCAACCCGCAAGTCCAGGAGAGGTAAAAATTAAGGTAGGCGCGCAAAAATACCTAAAATACCAATTATAATCATCATCGTTTCATCGGCTATTATAATAAAAATACCTATAAGGAGGACGCACATATAAGTTTCAATAAGCACTGAATTTTTAGCAAACCCACTATATCGCGTCCATACTACGTAAACCTGCAATCTCATTTTTTTATCCAAATAATAAACCCAAATTTACGAGACTTGCTTGACAGATGATTTTTTACCACTATCGGTATTTTTTTTACCAATAAGTCAAAACCATCAAAAGTTTCCTTTTACGAGAAACTCAACATCCACGTACGAGGGATTGCTCGCCCACTTTCTAGCGAAATTCTCTTCGAAATAGCTTCTATGTACAGTCGACAGTAATTCAACCTTTATGGGTTCAGGTTTGATATTGTTCTTGAAGTATGTTTTCGGATGAACTATACCCAGTTTCATGATAAAAACTTTATTCCGGATGCACTTACTTGACTTTTGTCACAAGAGTCCGACACGTTTCGCTCTGATTCGCAGAGCTTAATCATGGTGAGCAGATACGGAGCTCGCATCGTCGGTTTGCCTGTTTCCTGTTTTTGTTTTTCGAATAATAATAAAAACTCTACCTGTGGAAGAGGACACTGCCCAGGTCTCGTACCATGAGTCAGCCCTTTGCAGGGAAATGTCATGTATCTACAATGCGAACAGGACATCTATGTATATTGGACGTGTATGAACTCACGCCATATCCCGGAGTGGTAAGAAGAGGAGAAATCTTAACGTCAGAAGCATATTTTATACCTTCAATTTCATCTCGAGCTTCGAGCTTCAGGCTCTTTCGAGGCATCTGAGAAACATATTTCAATCTTAATCTGTTGCTGAGATAATTCGGGTGTAAATAATGTCGTCTGTAGGCTTATAGTAACTTGTCGGCTCGCTCTCCTGTAAAATATAAAATGACAAATCTGACCAAATGTCTGACGTCAAGAAATACACCCTGCGTTTGTAATAGATAGTATTATATTTAACAGCCGGTTAACACGGCAGCTGGCGTTACCTGAACGTCGGAGTTTAATTAACTAATTACGATGTATGTACTTCATTTCACTACTAACTGACTATTGAAGAGCACTTTTCGAAATATGTACAATTCGTTGTTTTGTAAGTAAGTGAAATTTCCATGATATAAGAACTTAAAATCTGTGATCTGCAAGTGATCTGTCAGGATCGTGGCAACTGGCATTCTCTGGTCTCTGCCTACCCCTCTGGGATATAGGCATGAGCTTATGTATGTATGTATATCATGGTGTGTGAAGTAAAAGGCCTTAATGAACTTTAGCCAATCGATTGTATACTGCGCTGTGTAGCGCAGCGCTTAATGTGTCAGCTGTGATTGCTCGCTACGCGAAGATGGCTGCAGTGATTTATCTAGGCACGTTTACCTTATCTGTTTATTACAAAAATGTATGTTTAGTGAAAAACATACTGTTTAACAACGACCGTGATCCATACAACACTGGCAACCGTGCCTAAATACGGCTAATTAACCGAAGATTTTCATGGCGAAAAAACGTGCGTACACAATGAGCCTGAAGATAGATAAATAGATAGACAGATAGAATATTCTTTATTCTATGTATACCAGGCATAACACATGAGATTTCACAATAACATATTATGTAGCACAGCACAATTGGCGACCGTATACGAAGATATATGTTTAACTCACAATCCCAAGACGACGAACGTGAGAGCAAAGCTTTGAGATATACGAAATATCTAAATGGAATCTTCTGTCTCATAACATGTTACCTATTATTGCATCCGCAGCACATAAATTCGGGCCTAGTTCCCCTATTCAGGAGCTGTTTTTTACAACACCTCCCACCCGTGACCTCAACACGTCAGACTCGCACGCGATACAGCGCGGCTTGTGTTATGTGGAAACGTTCGAAAGCTATAAATATCAAGGATATGTCAAGGCAGAACTTCGAAGCTGTTCCATTTCTTTCACATATTCAATGTGGATCATACAGTGTTGAGACTCAAACTGAGAACTGTTTTCTCCCGTCGCTCCACGATTATGCTGAGATTAATGAACATTATACAGCGTGTCGAATTTGAATCGCTCGTAGCCTGGGCTGCCTGAGTGATCTTGAACGATCACTAAGGTTAAGCAACATACGGCGCGTTCAGTCCATGGATGGGTCACCGTCTATGACTAACGCTAGTGGCATTTTTTCCGAGCGATTCCGTGCTTCGCAAGGCACGTTAAGCAGTTGGTGCCGGCTGCCGTCGATAGATGGCAGTCGTTAAGCCAAGTCAGAGGCCTTAGGGCGGCTTGATAACTTCTGTCAGTAAGACCAGCCACTAGTCTTACAAGCCTCCACCAATCCGGACTTGGCCACCGTGGTGGAGTATGGCCTATACCTTCCTCAGGGAAGAGACCCGTGCCCCTCGGTGGGGACATAATGGGTTGATGATGATAGAGCGTGTCCCAAAAATGACACGTCACAGTGCTCAAGAGGGGTCGAACCAACTTAACATGACTTCAGTAAAAGTTGCACGGTTTTCGAGGTGTAGTCAATTTAAACTTATTCTAAATTTTCAATTTTTTTAACAACTTTAGTGCTATGCTGGCATTTACGCTAAGTTTGTAAGTTCGTGACCGAGTACAAGTAAAAAAAAAAACAAACACGAGGGCTATCTAACTTAATGCTAGCTTAAATTGGCCATATCTCAAAAACCGTGCAACTTTTACTGAAGTCATGTTAGGTTGGTTCAATGCCTTTTGGGCAGGTCTACCTCCGGTGTCACTGTGACGTGTCATTTTTGGGACACCCCGTATTTGTATGACCGACTCTTTTCCTTTCAATACCCCCACTTACCTCAAATTTTGCAAGTGTTAGGGTCGGTGGTTCTACCAGCGTAAGTCAACGATCGTTTTCCCTACCAGTAGTACTAGTGATACACAATCGGGTGATTAGTACTACCAGGTGTACTCCTTGGTAGAACTAGTGGGAAACCCAGAGGGGCTTAATGTCGTCGACCTCTGTGGCGTAACGGTTAGCACATCTGCTTACCATGCGAGAGGTCCCGGGTTCGATCCCCGGCTGGGGAGAGAAAAAAAAAAACTCCAGGTCTTGGATGTTTACATGTTTGTGACGTCGCTGTTTCTGGTTCCCACGACTCAGGGTATCCTATTGTGGGGCCAGAAGCAATATATGTGCCTGTGCCTGTATAAAAAAAAATGTCATACTGTGGGGCGCAGGGCTTCTTGCAGAGAGAGTATGGGCGTGACCAACACGCGTCCCCACGGTCGCGGATTGGCGACTTCAACTGCGGTATGTGAAATCCTCAAACACTCAGATTCCCTCACTAGGTTTTCCTTCACGGTTAGCGAGTAATATTTTTACTATGATTGTACAGTACAAGCTGGGTTTCAAACCCTCGACCTCCCGAATGAGAAGCCGACGTTCTACCGCTCCCCTACCACTGCTTCTCTATAGTATAGCCAGTCAGAGTAACTGAATTAACTAATGTTCAAACGAACGAATTGACGAGTGGACAGACCGCCGCGCCAGATAGACAGATTTAGTAACCTGTAATTAACCTGAAAAAATTACTACCCCGGGAATTTTCCTAATATATCTATTTCCATGGAAACGTTTTCGACACCCGTGTCAAGCCGGGGCGGGTCGCTAGTTCTTTATAGGTTTAAAAAGGTAGACTTCCTAGTTGGTTCCATCGTCAGATACTGCAAAAAAACGTATGTTTCGACTCTCAACGGAATCAAAATAGGGTACTTTCCGTTGACCTAGAACTATGAAATTTGGCGAGTAATGCCGTCTTATCTGTCTACCATGGGAGACACCCCGGGTTCGAACCTCGGCTGGGGACGAAAAAAAACCCTAGGTCTTGGACGTTTTCATGTTTGTGATGTCGCTGTTTCTGGTTCCCACGACACAGGGTATCCTATTGTGGGGCCAGAAGGAATGTATGTGCCTGTTTGTAAATGTTTAAACTACAACAACAGAGAAAAGTGTGAAACTATACATTTATAATTAAATCATAACACTGGATTCGGGAACTACTTATATCTATGTAAGTAATAAAAATTTGTTCGAACCCTAGGTGAGCCCGAATCGCACTTGTCCGTTTTTGTTTTTAATTACTCGTGCAATTGCTGTCGTAAAACTCAATTTAGGGTTTACGGGGCTGTAATCATAATAAAATAATAAATTGTATACTTCTTGGAACTCTACCGGCCGACAGCGATTTGGCTCCAATATTTTATTTAAATTAGAAAATAGATTTAAATTACCTTTTGTTAAATATTATTATTAGTATTAGTTTTGTAAATACCCTACCCGTCAGTTTGTATTAATTTTATTAAGTATTACTTATATTAATTAGTTTATAGATTACTTTAAGTGTTACTTAAGTTTTTATCTTGTTCAATAAACCCCTGGAATAACATTAATTATAAATTAAATTTCTCATATATTGTATTATCGATCTCTGTGGCGTAGTGGTTAGCGCATCTGCTTACTATGCGAGAGGTCCTGGGTTCGATCCCCGGCTGGGGAAAAAAAAACCCAGGTCTTGGATGTTTACATGTTTGTGACATCGCTGTTTCTGGTTCTCACGACACAGGGTATCCTAGTGTGGGGCCAGAAGCAATGTATGTGCCTGTATGTAAATGTTTATGTTTATTGTATTATAAAAAAAATCTTGAAACTACATCTTGCAAAAGTGATCTGTAAAAAATATATGATTTGTATCCCTTTTTGGGGCTAGTGTAAAACAGTGGGGCCCTGGATAGCCTTGAGTGATCTTTAATATAAACGAATGCATTAGCGTTAAAGACGTCTAGCCGGTTCAAACTTAAAATTCAAGGGAAGCTTTTAGACCTCTTTTTAAACTTGCTTTACGTAGAGGTAGAATAAACAAGAGACGGGAAAAACGTGTCCCGATTCATAGTTTTTATCGCGAACTATATATTATAAAAGTACTTTTAAAAACTCTTACTTTACTGATTTATTATTTGCTTAAGCACTTACAAAAGGAATTAGCGTCTCTATTTCATTCTATCTCGGCGTAAAGCATGCTTAAAAGATGAAAATAAAACAAATCGTCGGCTTATATTGAATACCTCGTAACTATAAAATACGTAACTATTCAGCGTAACTAAACGTAACAAAAAACTGAATACTGAAAAAAAAAATCCTGCATAAAACCAAAATAAACTTTTCATCATTCATCATCAACCCTGTTATGTCCCCAACGAGGGGCACGGGTTTCTTCCATAAGGAAAGTATAGGCCATACTCCACCACGGGGGCCAAGTCCGGATTGGTGGAGGCTTAACGTAAAAATATGTTAACGGCAAACATAATTTGGCAAACGAATCATTTTATAAATTATAGTTTGACAAATATACACATTTCGCAAATGTATTACTTAGCAACTGAGTTGGCTGTTAAAACTATAATTTGTAAATTTTTATTTGACCACATATGGTTTCGTTGACATTCGTTAGTCAAATTCGCGATTTTGCAAAATGACGGTCCATAAATTTTTAATTGATAAAAAATAACTATTGTCAAACGTGCGTGATTGCAAATTGGGAAAATAATTTGGGACATTCATTCATTCATTTGGGCAAATAATTTACAGGCACGTACCAATCTAATTATTAGTTAAGATATTGGATGTTTCAACTATGTTTTACATAATGACAAACTTAGTTTGTGTACATTTATGTAAATTTCATGTTAGATGTAAATATTATTTATGTACTCCGCTCCGCTTTGCTCGGCTTTGGGTTTTTTATCATCACTTTTTTATTTTATTTTATTTTATTTTATATAAGTGGTCATATAAGTGCTAATAACAATGATATCTTATGTCATGTCATCATATCTTATATCATGGAACCTAACGCTCCTCCTTGCTGCGCTCGTCGTCGCATCTATACTTCTCTATTCGCCTTGGAGATCTTTAACTGTGTCATTTTGCCAAAAGTGGTTTATACCTTGCGTTGTTGCACCAATTCACGTGTATAATAAATGACTTGTGGGTCAATAATTATAAAATAATAATTTGTTTGATAAAATTATTTGTCAAACGAGTTATTTACAGAAACAATCATCATCATTATCATTCAGCCACAAGAAGTCCACTGCTGGACATAGGCCTCCTCCATGGATTTCCAAAAATACCAGTTGGAAGCGGCTTGCATCCAGCGTCTCCCTGCCACTTGGATGAGAGAACCTTTCGGGCCCATCGGCCATCAGTTCTTCGTGCTATGTGCCCCGCCCACTGCCACTTCAAGTTACTCATCCGGTGGGATATGTCGACGACTTTCGTTTGTCTACGGACCTCATCATTTCTGGTTTTGTCTCGTAGAGAAATTCCGAGCATAGCCCTTTCCATAGCTCGTTGCGTGACGTCATTAGCACTACACTACATAAACAATAGTTTGTTACAAAACGTATTGGAGCGGTAGTACCCAAGTGGGTAACCATGGACACTGAAACGGGAGACCCGC
Source organism: Yponomeuta plumbellus (assembly GCA_947310845.1). Classification (NCBI taxonomy): domain Eukaryota; kingdom Metazoa; phylum Arthropoda; class Insecta; order Lepidoptera; family Yponomeutidae; genus Yponomeuta; species Yponomeuta plumbellus. The sequence goes on from OX371206.1 coordinate 7,522,404, forward strand.
GTTCGATTCCCAGTGCGGGGATGTACCTAAGCATTCGTTTTCTAAGTTACCTACATTTGTGAAATTATAGTAGCAATACCACTCGCTGAGTGTAAAAACCTGAGTATCTGAGCCCTCAGCTACCAGAGTGCTTAGTGCGATTTTTATCATTCACTTTCGATAGCGAGAGCGTTTGCAATTTGTATAGGAGTGACAAAGAGACAACTAGGTGGCGCGCTTTGTCACTCCTATACAAATTGCAAATGCTCTTGCTATCGAAAGTGAATGAAAAAACTCGCACTAAGCACTCTGAGCGTTTGAAATCGCCAATCCGCGGTGGGCACGTCTGTCGTAACAAACCATGACAATTGTACTTCTATGAATCAGGCCCCTGATATTCTGATGTACCAACCAAATAACAAACTCTTATTTTATTTTAATAACAAAGAAATTATATAATCCGTCTTTGTAGCTGCCTACTCAATTTGGATTTTCAACGCAAGCCGAATTTGAATTTCGAAGTTGAATAGATATTTAAATACAGAAGGATATGCATTGTGACACTTATCATCAAGACCACCCAGGTTTCTTTCTGGTACTTACCTATTTACTTTCATCTTCAACCAGGCCAAGTCTGGATTGGTGGAGGCTTGTAAGACTAGTGGCTGGTCTTACTGTCAGATGTTTTCAACCGCCCTAAGGCCTCTGACTTGGCTTAACGACTGACATCTATCGACGGCAGCCGGCACCAACTGCTTAACGTGCCTTGCGAAGCACGGAACCGCTCGGAAAAATGCCACTGGCGTTAGTCACAGACAGTCACCCATCTATGCACTGAACGCGCCCAATGTTGCTTAACCTTTGCGATCGTTTAAGATCACTCAGGCAGCCGAGGCTACGAGCGATGTACTTACCTATGGACTTTTTTCTGAATCATGTACATTTGTGAAGTTATAGTAGCAATAGTAGCACCTAATTGTGAAGTAAAACATCGTGAGAAAACCTGAGCGTCTGAGCTATTTACACGCCTCAGCGCTTAGTGTCTGAGAGAAGCCCTGTGCCCTATAGTGGGACGTATTAGACTGCGTAGTAAGCAGCAGTGACTGCATGTTACTGACGAAACATTGCACGAAATACTGCATCATATCTAATGTCGCTGTCACAGAGTATGATTGGTAAGATATATGATTGCCCCAAGCTCATTTGCATCGAGTGGAACCTCTACATCTATTATATTTTGTTCTGAAACTATTCCGTTAGGAAGTTTTGAATTTGGAATAACACTGCATTTGAGGTTTCGCAACGTTGGAGATAACAACTGTCGATGTTTGAATTAGGAACACGTTAAGGCTGCTCTTGAGTGTTGTCTCGCTCGAAGTGGTATTTATATTTAATATTTTTGGCCACTGTTAAAAATTAATTTACTCATTTTATAATTTTATAGTCTTTTCTTATTACAAGTATCAGTAAGTTAACTAAACACAGTCTAGTACATAAAAACACAAACATTATAGTAACTAGGCAAGCTATAGCGCCTATAAAAGTTTTATGATAAAATTACTATTTATGCATGAATTTTATCGATGAATGTGTTCTGAGGCTTTTGTTGTGAATAATTAAGTTACGGATGGATATTCCAGGCATATTTCAACTATCCCGTAACAAGTATTTGATTGAGAAAAATTCATTCTAAAATTGGAACTAGAACTTTCGTCAGCACTACACATCTTTATTAACTTCTTAAATCAATTCAAATCAAATCAAGAATTAATTATTATTAAAGAATAAATATTAATATAATTTATATTTCATTTTAGTATTAATTTCGCTTTTGCGCTGATTTTTTTCTTGTGCAATAAAGAAGTTTTAATCAATCAATTAATAATAAAAAGGGATGCCAATAAAAAAAAATTAGGTAATTAATTGATTTTTTTTTATTTTTTGCAAGTAGATAATTAGCTGTGCCAATTTAAGCCAACTTGCAACACCTTAAACGGATTCTTGTTTCATCCTTTTCATTAATTATAAAGACTTTCATTAGAACAAGAAAACACAATAAATCTTATCATATCTTCTTTACGTAATTGAGTGGAGGTATAGAAAGTTGAAACATCGTCCAACAAGAATGTGAAATAGAACTATGTAGTTTTTTTTAAATATGACAGTTAAAAACGAATCTCCCTAAGAGTGGCTGAAAAGTATTATTTTTAACCCGCTTTTCAGGCAACTTCAAACCTACAGATAATGAGTATGAGTAATAAAAAAAATATTAATTTTATTCAACCGAATTACTAAAACGAAAATAGACTAGGAGTCGAAATTAATGTCGTCTGTCAGTCAGAAAATAACTTTAAATTAAGTTTTAATTTAGTTCTTTACTTTTGTTGCTTTAATTCATAAATAATTTATAGAACTGTACTTAGCAGTTGCGGACCTTTAAAAAGTTTGGGACCGAAACTATACCTAATTATTCAAACAAGTGAAAATTATTGTAAAGAATTCAATCATATTAATCCGTTTCCAAGAACATTGTTAAAAACTTTTCAAGGATTGGTTTTAATACGCTGACAAAAGCCACATTGAATATAATATAATCGTCATCATCAGCGGTTTCACGCCAACTGCAGCACATAGGCCTCCTAAGTGATCTTAAACGATCACGAAGGTTAAGCAACATAAGGCGCGTTCAGTGCATAGACTCGTGACCTTTCTATGACTAACGCTAGTGACATTTTTCCGGGCGGTTCCGTGCTTCGAAAGACACGCTAAGCAATTGGTGCCGGCTGCCGTCGTTAGATGGCAGTCATTAAGCCAAGTCAGAGGCCTTAGGGCGGCTTGAAAAATTCGGCCTGTAAGACCAGCCAATAGTCGTACGAGCCTCCCCCAATCCGAACTTGGCCCCCGTGGTGGAGTATGGCCTATACGTTCCTCAGGTAAGAGACCCGTGTCCCTCGGTGAGGACACAATGGGGTGATGATGATGATGATGATAAACATATTATTTAGTTTCGTGTGCAATAAAGTTATTTCATCTTCATTTTATTTTTCTTGTTTCGTTGACTTTTGTGTATTTTGTTAAGTACGTACTGTCTTCATCGTGTTTCTGTGACAATTCTAATAAAATCCTTCTTTCTTTCTATTATTATAGTACAGTCCAATTAACCATGTTACAATTTTGAAAATGAATGGAAATCTCAAAAACATTTCGAGAATAATATTTTCAGTATCGTTTCTATTTATCAGATCTTGTATAAATAAGTCTATGTTTTTTAAGATATACAATAGAAACTTGACCTTAAATTTCTTTTCTACGACGTCAGCAAACACAGTATGAGTATGAATCCTATACCTTACTTAAAAAAAATACACATGACATTAATTTGTTTAATCATGCTCTTATGACATCACAAACACCAAAATTTTAGAAAAATATTAAAAATAGAAATCTATATATCGTCGCTTATACTTCAACACCGCGAACATGCATTTAGACAACTTTGCAGGAGACGCATAAACTTAATGATTTCTGACAGTAAAATAAATAAGCCGAAAATTTTGAATTTGACTGGCGCAAAACATGCGCGGGACGACTCTCTATCCTCAACTCTATAACTAAGTTTCTACTAATGCTAAAAAGCATATTCGCGCTGTTGCAGTATAAGCGACGATATATAAAATTCAAAGTCCTGACTGACTGACTCACTCATCAACGCCCAGCCCAAGCCGTTTGACCTAGGAAGCTGAAATTTTGCACAGAGGATATAATACTACTATATATAATGTAAGCAAGGAATAAGAACGGATTTTTTGAAATTCAACCCCTAAGGGGGCGAAAAGGGTTGCCAAAATTTGTATGGGAGGTATAAAAAATGTTGTCGGATTTTCTTGAAACTTGAAATAAATACTCTTCAACGCAATTGATTGAACACGTGTTTTGCCGTTTTTCTAAATTTAACCCTTAAGAGAGTGAACGGGGTTGCAAAATTTTAAACTAAAGTCCACGCGGACGGAGTCGCGGGCGAAAGCTAGTAATAAATAAAACTCAAAAATACTGAAATTAGTTTCTTAAAATGCTTAATATTTTCAATAAAAACAGATTACAAAAATAGGTAACCAATTGGCGGCCTTCTTGTCAACTTTTGTTCAATCCAAAATAATCCGAAAATAATTATAATCTTCCTATTGATATAAAATGGAATAATCTTCCTCGACACGAGAATCTCGGCAGTGTTCAACAAACACTTCTGTAATCCATTGTACTTTTGGTGCCTCTCAACCGTAATCCAACAAGGGGATGGCGAGATATATCTCAAGAGTCAAACAAGAATATAAAGGGACGGACAGATATCTGAGAGCAAAATCCTCTATCAATAAAAGATATATATCTTCCACAGGAAAGTGTCATAAGTAGCTTAAAAAGTAACGCAAGAACGTTGGCAGGTTGTCTGGAAAAATTTATGTTAGTAATAATACCGCCCACAGTAATTTTTAATTGGTTTCTTGTGTGCAGTAAAGAATATTCTTATCTTATCTTAACGCTGGCTGGCATATTTTTGATGTCCTGAATACCTTCCCCGGAGAGTCCCGATGTCTATCCTGACGTCGAAATTAATAATCGAAGTTATTAAATTTATTGAAGGCGATTATGGATAATTTGTCATACTATAACATAACATAACATAACATAACATAACATTTAAAGTCCGTTGGCTTCGATAGTGTCGGTACACACGAAGGCAATCTTGGTTTTAGTAAAAAAACATTTACTTCAATAATACAACTTAAACAGCAAAAATACTTTAAATAGAAAAAAAAACATGGTACACAATATACCTAGTGAAGCATAAAATAAAACACTACTCTTCATCACTCGAAGTGTCCTCCGAATATCCATCTCCACCAGTATTTAGAATAGGTACCTACCTAAGTGACGCAGAATCGTCTCGTTATAAATCCATTCTAAAATACTGATTGATTTACTTCTTTAATTGCATGATCTACATAATAGTAGAACGAGACGAGCTGCGAGCCAAATTCTCTGGCGTGTTTGCGCCGCGTCGGCTTCCTTTCATTGGTTTTGTGAAAAGCCGCCACGTGCCGAGGCGGTAAATATCAACGTGACACTATGATAGCGAAGAGACTTTACATAAAGGCACATACATTGCTTCTAGCCCCACAACAACAAATAACAACTGAGCAACAACTGATTGTGATTTTATTTTCTGCCACCTTTTTTTCACTACAGAAAAGGCCCGAAGGCAATAGCATCTTTAGGTTGAAATAAAATTGTGGTATTTTTCCAAGTGTTTCCGTGCTTCGCAAGGCAAGTTAAGCAGTTGGAGATGGCAGTCGTTAAGCCAAGTCAGAGGCCTTAGGGCGGCTTGAAAACTTCTGACAGTAGAACCAGCCACTAATCTTACAAGCCTCCACCAATCCGGACCTGGCCCCCGTGGTAGTACGGCCTACACCTTCCTCAGAGAAGACACCCGTGCCCTTCGGTGGCGACATAATGGGTTGATGATGATGATGAAATAAAATATTGATTTCTTGGTTTCAAATAGATACACAGGATTCAAATCCAGAACCTCTTGGATGTTTACGTTTCTTATGTCGCTGTTTCTGGTTACCACGACAAAGGGTATCCTAGTGTGGAGCCAGAAGCAATGTATTGTATGTGCCTGTATATAAATGTTTATATTTATGTATACTCGTATAAGACAAGTGTTCTATTTATTATATGTTTTTTCCTCGTGTACAATGAAGAATATTCTAATCTTATCCTATGCGCTGCCAACTCTTATTAAGGCATATGAATCGTAGTTTCAGAAAGAACATCAGTCCAAATGCTGTGTGATTGACTTATTGTTGTCTATGGTATCCTTGAGGGTAGATCAACAGATCCCTATAGAAAGAACATTAGTCCAATGAATATCAATTGAACCACGTAGTTCAATGACAACTGAAAATCTCAGTAGACGCAGAAACAACATTAGTCCCACTATGAAATCAGTTTTTTATGTCTACTGAAAAGTAAGCAGATTATGACTAATGTTCTTTCTGAAACTACCGATTCATATAGGCAGGCCAACTTGGGCAAATAACCGACATCGTTCGATTCTCGAGAGAAATGCCTGTTGTACGCCAAAATAATGACAAACTGATTGACAATCGGACTGGCTTGTGGCTAAATGCCTGTAATTGACAAACAATGCTATTTTAAACCTTAATTTAATGGGATTGTTCGAGTAGGTACTGAACGCACAAATTTTCATTACCTACGAGCTGACTTAAGGATCGCTCGTAGCCTGGGCTGCCTGAGTGATCTTAAACGATCACAAAGGTTAAGCAACATACGGCGCGATCAGTCCATTGATGGGTTTCCGTCTATGACTAACGCTAGTGGCATTTTTCCGAGCGGTTCCGTGCTTCGCCAGGCACGTTAAGCCGTTGGTGCCGGCTGCCGTCGATAGATGGCAGTCGTTAAGCCAAGTCAGAGGCCTTAGGGCGGCTTGGAAACTTCTGACAGTAAGACCAGCCACTAGTCTTACAAGCCTCCACCAATCCGGACTCGGCCCCCGTGGTGGAGTATGGCCTGTACCTTCCTCAGGGAAGAGACCCGTGCCCCTCGGTGGGGACATAGTGGGTTGTTGATGATGATGATGATGATGATGATGATGACTTAAAAAAGTATGTACAGCTCAAAGTCAATTAACGTAAGTTAGTCAAAGAACACCTTTTACAATCTAGACTCGCGCCAGCGAGTCCAGCCAAGTTCGGGAAAAAAGGAACTGGCGACGCAGCAGCCGTGTGTAATATTACAGGAATCACTTCGAGCTACTTTTGACCCCTTCACAACTCTACAACTATTTAACCTACGTATATGAAACTTGGCACATTTCTTAAAGTTCATTAGCTTGCCTAGAATCCAAAGTTTCATCAATGTTGCTCAAACGGTTATAGATATATTAATGTTTAAAAACCGGCATTTTTATGACTGACTGACTGACTCACTTATAGATCAAAAACCTAACCCACTTCTAGATGACCTAGAAACTTGATATTTGTCATCAAGGTAGACTATTGGGCATATACAAAGGAAAAAATCTAAAAACTGAAAATTATTGATATTAATACCCTCATAGTATTTAGTTCCAAATTCTGCCAATAGATGGCGCTTTTTAGTTCTATATCGCGGTATGGTTTGGTCTCAACCGATACTATATAATAACAGTTATAGATACATTCATGTTTAAAAACCGGCATTTTTATGACTGACTGACTGACTCACTTATAGATCAAAAACCTATCCCACTTCTAGATGACCTAGAAACTTAATATTTGGCATCAAGGTAGACTATTGGGCATATACAAAGGAAAAAATCTAAAAACTGAAAATTATTGATATTAATACCCTCATAGTATTTAGTTCCAAATTCTGCCAATAGATGGCGCTTTTTAGTTCTATATCGCGGTATGGTTTGGTCTCAACCGATACTATATAATATCTGTAAACGACTCCTTATGGACGTTTCTCTGAAATGTAAATGAGTTTCTGAAGAGTCGTATTGTTCGTAGCCGATTTCTAACTCATCGGTTATCGGTTCCGTGGCAATAAATACAGCGCCACCAAGTTATCTGTTCAGGTGGCCAAAATTGTAACTAACTTACTACTAGTAATAGTTAATCCTGTTCCCCATATTTTGTGTTATTTATTCACTTTTTATGATTTATAGATACATTTTCGTTAAAATTTTAAGACGAGTTAAAATAATCTCATTTTTCTAAGTAAATTTCTTAAATGTTATTATTAAATTCTCCACTAAATTTCACCAAAGGGTTCTACAAAAAATGGTAAGAATGCCCGCTTAAAATTTTGCTAACGTATTCTATGTCATAATATACAGCATCCTACACTTATCTACATCTATACCTCTGTATATACATATAGAATAGACCTCTGTGGCGCAGCGGTTAACGTCTGCCTTCCATGCGAGAGGTCCCGAGTTCGAACCTAAAAAAAAAAAACCCAAGTCTTGGATGTTTACATGTTTGTGATGTCGCTGTTTCTGGTTCCCACGGCATAGGGCATCCTAGTGTGGGGCCGGAAACAATGTATGTGCCTGTATGTAAATGTTTCTGTTTATGCTCATACTTCAAAGTTTCTAAGCTTTTATAAACATTTTTTGTTTTAAGCAAACATTTACATACAGGCATATGGTTGATTTATACAGTGTATAAATTAAAACAAAGTCAATGACACTCCTTGCTGCAGAATCTCACAAAAATCGTTTGAATGGTCAATGAACTTTAGAACGTACGTCGTTTGATCGCAGAGAAGGTATCGTTCTAGACTAATGACGAAAAGATTTGTCTGCAAGAAATCTTCAGACGATAAGAGGGCATTTCAAAGATTATATCAAACAAGCGGTTTGTTTGAATCAGGATAGTAAGCATACTTGAGGAATGAAGAACAGACAATTTGAACACTTAAGTCCAGTGCAATGCAATGAAAGCCAGGCTAGGATTTAGGGAAGGATAGTCAGAAAGATTATATTAAACACACGGTTTGTTTAAGTCGGTTTAATAGGCATGTTTGAGAAAATAGGAGAAGAAAATGTGAGCTTTTTAAGTCAATGCACTGAAAGCCAGGGCCGGTCCAAGGGAGTCAACTATGTACCTTGAAATTTATGTCAGTTCTTTTTTCCGAGTGTTCAGTGTCAGCACTCTGTTAAACGATTGCAAAACTGTTGTGTGATTGCAGCTTTCTTTCCTGTTTTCGCTTCAACCACAACATTGAACATTGACATTCAATAAACAGGATATACATTCTTTGCGTTGGAACAAATTGTTGATCTCCGATCTCTTCACACTACCCAGTGTTGTTTTTAAATAAATATTCCATATTCATACAAAAGATTTTATCGGCCCCGAAAAATCGTAGATACGGCTCTGCTGAAAGCTTTTCGTCTACAACAAAGGTTGAACAACGTATAAAATTAAATATATTTAAAGGGTCTCGACGTATCTAATAATCAAATAGCTTTTAATCTTTAAAGGCTTAGACTTTGGTGCATAAATCAGTATAATCTCACTAAGTACCAAAATAAACGTGAGAGTTTGAATGTTTTATAAGGTATCAGGCATGGATCGATTTTAATCAACAAAAGCCAATCAGGATCTCATTCTAACTTTGCCAATATGTTAAAGTGGCCCAAATGGAGATTTCCCTATCTTTAGAATCGCAAATACATAAATTAATGAAACAAGCGATTACTATACAGAAGTTACGGGAATCGCTTCAATTATAATTTATGAACGGATTTCTTTCTGCGTGATTAACAAAATAATCATAAACATTTACATACAGGCACATACATCGCCTCACACTAGGATACCGGCTGTCGTGAGAACCAGAGACGGAGACATCGTAAACATCCAAGACCTGGGTTTTTTTTGTCCCCAGCCGGGGTTCGAGACTAGAACCTCTCGCATGGTAGGCAGATGCACTATACCACAGAGCGCCACAGTGTTCGTCAAAAAAATTTACGGATACAATATTTTACTGAAAGAACGATCTTAAAAAAAGGCTGTTACTATGGAAACGATGTTGCGTGCTGCAGGAACAACTTTACATAGAGACAACTAACTATCCAGCTAATCAGAAAGCTGGTATGAACGATATATGCCTCACAGGCCACAACCTTCCTTCCTTCTTTACAATATCAGGCGCTGAGATTTGTGAACTCTCAGTTTCTCAGACTCCTTTGCAATAATAAAAATAATAATATCTCCCACACAACACAATCACTTGATCTGATCCCAAATTAGGATACCCTGTGCTTTGATAACCAGGCAAAGACATAACAAACATCGAAAAACACCCAGACTGAGGCCATTTGGGAATCGAACCCATGACCCCTTTCTTGGTAGCTTTGGTAGCCTCCTTAAAACCTCCTCGCCTTACAGAGAAAAATTGGTTAATGTGTATCAAAAAATCGGTCGTTAACTTCTTAGTGATTCAAGTGAAAAGTTTAGTGACAAGATAACCTTTATTATGACATTTTTTTATGAAAGGATTTTGCCAGATCATAGCGTATTTTAGTGTTAACTTAAATAGCTTTTGATACTACAGCGTAACAAAAGTGTACGTGTCGTAAAATCAATTCGTCGGTACATGTGCCGAGATTCAAAACCAAACCTATCTTATATTATTAGGTATGAGGCGAAAGTTCAAACAAAACTACCACCGCAGTAGTCACCCATTGGATAACTATTGGAAAATTCCGTACATTTTCAGCAGCATGATTACTATTTTGTGCAATAATCCCAAACCCACTCGGACTGTAATATAACTTTTGCAATTCCCACTCGAATAAGCTATTATCTGCGAAAGCCTTTCATAGAGAAGTGTCGTATCGTATCGGCTGTCACCAAACTTGTCGCTTGAATTAATTATCAAAGTTAACAACCGGCGACGTCTCGATACAAAACGGCGAATTTTGAAGAAACTTATTATAATATTTCACTTTCGGAACGACTCTTTTGTCCCGAGGAGGGTACTCCCGTTCCCTCCCGTATTCTCGGCATTTTCGAATTAGCCGAGAATTTCGCTTTGGAACACACCCCCGGACACAAAACAAATACCAAGAGCAGAGGAACAGAGGTGTGTAGTTTGCGAATAAATGCTTCGATTGAATGCATTCGTTTTATAAAACCATTTATTCACTACAAATCTTAACGTATCTCATTCACTCTAATAGTTCACGTAGTAGTGCATTCTTATATCTACCACACTAAGAACCAAAATTTTGTAACTCATGTGTCTCGCCAGTTCTTTGTCGTTCTCGTCTTGCGGTAGCAGTCGTAAAAAGGGCACTTACGACACTCTATTATGTTGGATACACCTACATCCACATCCATCGTGACATAAAATTCAATTCAAAATACCTTTGTCATTCGTGGACTATCGTAAGTCAAAAGATACGTGAAAGAACTACTGAGCTGTGAACTCTGAATGAGCTATGAACTATGAATGAACTATAAACTATGAGTGAACTATGAATGAGCTATAAACTATGAGATGGACTATTAGTGAACTATGAACTAATAGAGTGAAGTAGTTCAGTTAGGGAAATGAAGTATAACACAATTTTCTTTTCATTGAAGCGTTTCGCGCACCTCTACAGAGGAATAATGTTTGGCCGGGACATCCACGACTGTAATCGGAGAACCCACCTACTGTCTGGAAAACTTCTTACATTTAACTAAAGGACCATCGAAATGGAATTAAATACATCCAATCCTATCAGTCGGTCTCTCAATGCTCTCAATCGTGGCCGAGGATGTGTGTAGACCTCTCCATCTTGATCTGTCGTTCGCTATTGCTGTCGACCAACTGGGCCTCGATTCTATTAGTGCATTACAGTACGATGGCAGATACACGGTCGGGTCACGTGAAGTGTTTTTTTTATAGCATTGACGCCTAGAAGGTTTCATATGAGTGCGCGCGTAGACCTGAAGCGGTAATGAAACTAAATGGCCTTGTTCATGCAGTTAGTTGTCGCTGTACAACAATGCATTAACAGAATCTACGTCCTGGGCCTAAATTCTGTCAGTGCATTACAGTATGATGGCAGATACACGGTCGGGTCACGTGAACTGTTTTTTTCATACCATTGACGTCTAGAAAGGTTTCATATGTGTGCGCGCGTAGACTTGAAGCGGCAATAAAGCTAAATCGCCGTGTTCATGCATGTCATTGTTCTGCAATTCATTAGCAGAATCTAGGCTCTGATGAAACTTAAATTTTGTGCTCTTTGTGATGTGCTCCGATTATATTAGATTAGAACCCTTTATTGTTCACTCCAGAAAAAAAACTACATTAGAACGCGTACAGATCAAATTTTTTCCGATACAACGCTCACCAAAATCCTTACCGATTCCAATAGTCAAAAATCAATATTAATAAATAAATTACTGGTCAAAATCCATACTAATTTGCTAACGCAGACGTCAGGATTCTGATAGGATTTAGTGCGTCATTAGGCGCCAAATCATTCCGTTTAGCGAGTGGTCTGCCTCAAGTTCTATTTCCCTCCACTTGACCCGCCATTTTACTATAATTTGCGTGATGGATAGCTTTTAATTATTGTTTCCTTCAAATTTAAAAAGTAGTGCCAGTCAGGTTGTAAGTCGTTTGTATGTTTACATGCACTACATAACTTGCACACTAAGGCCGGCCGACTTGCACCATTTTTTTAATGGATCTTAAATTGACTTTTGTATGAAGAATTTTAGTAAAATTCTGCTTAACCTGTAGAATTCTCTTGTTTCTTGTGTGCAATAAAGATTCTTATCTTATCTTAACCTTTAGAATTTTCGGTGCGCCGATCGGCACACAAAAACTATGTTTTTTAATTGTTTTTCATGGTCATAACGCAACTGATTCAGCCATATTCAGTTATATGTACTGTAATGTTCTACAATTTAAAAAATAATAATAATAATAATATTTAAGAAAATTCTGCAAGTTGGCCTAACAATCTACTGTCAGATGTTTTTTTTCGTATACACTTTACCAACCGACAGTTGTTAACTGCAGATTATCAGATCGAGTTATAGTATAAGGACTAAAGCTGGTGGCATTTTTCCGAGGGGTTTCGTGCTTCGCAAGGCACGGCTAGCCCGTGGGTGAAAATATAAATTGAAAAACGTTGTTATTTGCAAAGTCTGTTGTAGTAATATGATGACGCTAGTTGCGCGTTGTTAATGTCAAAATTCCAGTACATTAATGTCAATTTCTGTCATTTTGGTGCCACAAGACGCGTGGCTCAGGTACTAGACACCTTAACACACACTCAATCTTATAAATAAAATGTAATGCCTTATTACACACATAAAATGAAATATAACAATAGAAACAAATAAATAAGAACTATAAAAATAGTAGGTAGATATAGTGTTAAAACTACAAGGATAGTGACCTGAGTGTCAGGGTTAAACAGGAAAAGTTACATACATACATATGTCACGGGTCCCAGGATGAGAACTTACTTTTAGTGCTGAATGAAACTTTAGTTCTTCTGGCTTACATATTCTGTAACCCAGTTATGTAAAGCTGGAAGCTTCTGGCTCTTTTCAGGCCATAATTTCGATGTATTTCATAATTAAATCGCGTAAATGAAACTGGACTTATTAAGATTTAGCTCAGGCGGCGTCAATCAGACGAATATTAAATGAGATAAGGTGAAAAGGGCAGGTCGGCTTTCGCAAAGCTCCTTAGAGAACTAAAGTAAAAAAAAAAAAATCACTTACCTATTTTTTTACATAATCGTTAGATATAAAGATACCATTTCCACTTAAAACATGAACCTCACTAACCTTTACAGAATGAAAAAATAATAGTACATTAAAGTTAAATAGTTTTGGAGAAGAATCATATTTTATTATTTCCGTTTTATTTTTTTTCTGCTGAACCGCAATGAATTTTTCATCCAAACTTGACACAGTTACTTTACTTGACGTAACTGACTTAAGAATAAAAAACCAAGTCATAATATTAAAGGGCATTTTTGCATCCCTTAATCGGAAACGGCCTTTATTGGATGAAAATCTATATATATGTTACTGTAAAAGCTCGAACTGCAGTAAATCCTAAGATATTCCAGTAAAACCTAAGATCTACCAATTCCTAATGGTAAATGTCCGAAAAGATTTGCGATTCGAACTTTTACCACCATTCCGTTGGTAAATCTTATGATTTACATTAATGGCATGGTAAATGTTGAAAAACAAAACATCTAACCTACCTAACCTAACCTACGACAACAGAGCGGCGAAGTGCGCAAATGCATTTCGCCACGTTAAAAAAAAAAAAACTAACCTAACTGTTTTGTCTAATAGTTCAAAGTAAATAATTAAGAATTGCTCATTGTTTTATTCCTAAAACCAACATCTACCAGCTGACAGTGGTAAAACCTAGCATATATTGAATTCGAATGGTAAAAGCTCGAAAAAATCGTCGTAGCTTCAGAAATACTTACATTTACCAACTCATATCGGTAAATCCTAAGACTTACACTTAAATCTTAAGATTTACCGTAGTTTGAGCTTTTACAGTGACAATATAAAAGGAGAACGTGACTAACTGACTGACTGACTGACATACCAACGCAGGGCCTAAACTATATAGGGGTTAGAAACTTGAAATTTTGGACAGAGGTTTCTTTTACACCGTGGGGGAACACTAAGGAAGGATTTTTTTATATTCTCCCCATAAGGGGGTAAAATGGGGGTGCAAAGTTAGTATGAAATTCTGCCTTTTTTGAAGTTATTTGCATGAAATTTTGTATAAAGGTTATTCGTTAAAAGTCATGAAACACGTGTAAAGCATTTTTTTGAAAATCATCCCTCAAGGGGGTAAAAGGGGGGTGCAAAGTTAGTATGAAAGTTCTCTGATTTTCAAAGTTATGTCAATAAAAAGTGGTATTTGGGTTACACGTTCCTAATAATGATTATTTCCGATATCTCTTTTTGTGAATTTACCCCCCAAGGAGGAAAAAACGGGGTGCAAAATTAGTAAAAAACTTTGCCGTTTTAGAAGTTATTCGAATGAAACTCAGTATGAAGGATCTTCATTGAAAGTCATGAAACACGTGTGAAATATTTTTCTGAAAATCATCCCTTAAGGGGGTAAAAAGGGGTACAAAGTAAGTATGAAAGTTCTCTGATTTTTCAAAATTATGTCAATATAATTTAAATTACGTAATAAATATGATGAACACGCATTTTTTTTGTTTTAATTATTTCGCATGCGCAAAAGCATCCGTGACTTATTTACAAACATTTTTTTCAACTAAAGCCCACGCGGACGTAGTCGCGGGCAACAGCTAGTATGGTTTATAAAAAGACAATTTCATCATCTTCAGCCCATCGATATCCACTGTTGGACAAGGGCCTCTTCATGCAAGCGCCAGTCGTTTCTGTTTTGCCCTGTTCTTCTCCAGGTCTTTCCTACGGTGTGCTCACATATCTGCAATGTGGCAAAGCCTTTATAAAAAAGGTTGGCTATGCGAGCCATATGCGAGCGCACCAACGCCACCAAAGCAGGAGTTGAAGTAGTCGCCGTGACCGAAATCGGTCGGGACTATCATTACCTTATCCTAAAGTACAACATGTTTCCCAATTGACAATTTCACCTGCACTGGATTTTCGACCATATAGTAGAGTGAGTCATGCAAGAAAGGATTCTCCAGGGCATGTGGCATGCATATTCGCTACTTCATCGTCGACCCATTATGTCGTCAAAAGTTTCCAAACCGCCCTAAGGCCTCTGACTTGGCTTAACGACTGCCATCTATCGACGGCAGCCGGCACCAACTGCTTAACGTGCCTTTCGAAGCACGCAACCGCTCGGAAAAATGCCACTAGCGTTAGTCATCGAACGGTCACCCATCCATGCATCCATGCAATACTCGCTACTTACGAATTACCATAGACATAAAGTTTAAAAAAAATAAACCACAAAAAAAACTATACTATAAGAAAATGTATACTTATTATATTTTAGATGTTTCATATATTATTGTCTCACACAATTACTTTCAAAAGTATAAAAATAATTTGAATAGTAAACGTGGATAATTTTTAATCTGAGAAGCGGCAAACCCGAATGAAATCGCGGTACAGCCTGTTAAGAAATATTCTAAGTAATGGTTGTACATAATTTAATGGTTGTAATGGGCTACGTATCCGATCATATTTGAAGATACCTATAGTGAGCCTATCCGTTGTGTTAAAAAATCAGCGATTTATAAAAATAATACAAGACGTATTGTTAAGCATTGGAGGGTAAAGTCAATAATACGTTTTCAGTACATAATAATTTGTCGAATATTTGTACGTTGTTTAGCAAAAAGGTTCCAACCAACACAAAGTGAGCTTTGAGATATTTGAGTTTTTAGGTTTAAGCTGATATACGCTCTCCATAAATGTGAGTTAACTACCATGTGTTATAACTTTGCACATACTCATCGGATCGCTATGCAAGACTTTGATTGTTAAAGTATAGAGCATAGTGATCATTTTGGTACATTTAACTAAAGAATGACCATGTTGTGGGTTAAAGCTTTTTGCTAAACTACGTCCATTTATAGGTTTTATCCAGCAATTTTAATTTTCTCCACAAAACAGCACTGAAATGTAGTTATCGAATACTATTACCCCTAAACAAACAAATAACCCTCACGTCGTAAAAACAGCCCACGGCAATCAAATTAGCTACAACAATAAATGCAGTTCCATTTTCATTTTGTTTCGTTTTTCTAAATGCAGTCGTAAAACAAAGGAATAAAGAGGCCATAAAAACGTAAAACCTACGTGGTCGCCTAGTGAAAACAAAAAAGTAAGTTGCAAACTGCGTGGAGTGGACCTATATAGGTACCCAGCTTTTTGAAATTCGAACAGAGCAAAACTTTTTTTTCTGGCATGCAATGAAAAAAGAAGAAAATATCGACGAGGTTCTGCTCTATCTTATTTATCCACCATGAACATTTTACCCGAAGACCTAAAAAAACATGACCCCTACCCGATATCCTAATAGGATGGTAAAATATTGAGCCGCACTTTGGGGCCGCTGTAATCGTAAAACGTGGCTTCGCGAAACCGCATCTTAAACAGACGAGAAGCACAAGTCGATCTAGTTTTCCTCTCTTCATCTGTGTCTAAAGATAAAAAAGATAAACCCAAAATAATCATAGGAATTTTTTTTATATAACCTATATATGCCCCACTGCAGGGCATAGGTTGCTCTTACAGGGAGAAAACAGCCAATTTCCAGTGCTGAGGTATCTGAACAACGCCGACACCCAGGTTTCCTCACAATGGTTGGTAATAAAAGAATATTCTTATTTAATGTTTTCTTCTCATTTGTATTTCGTATTGTCGTTGTGTGTGACTGTTGGTGCAATAAACGTTTCTCTTTCTCTTTCTTTCTTTCTTTCTATTGAATATTCATATATTTGGATGCGAAAAAAAATTATAGCAATTTCTACCAGCCAAACCTAAAATATATTTGTCCCGAAAGTAGCTAATTCAGGGCACGCTTATCAAATAGCGACATGATTGACGAGAACATTTTCTGGAAAATTATAAAAAATTAGTAATATTTAAAGATTAGATAAATTTGTTAATTACAATTTTAGTTACTCCTCGTAATATTTTAGACCTCGGAGTTAAAAAAAACCCGCTAAAAGTTGAAATTAAAACATGTCTGGCTAGTTCACTGGAAGAAATTTCTATAGAAACAATCACACGTGTGTACTCGCCTACATTACGCTTATATTTTTGTAACATTTCTTTCTAGTGAATAACGACTAAAAAGACCCAAATGTTATAAACTTCCATCGATGATCGATGTTGCTGCGGCCTCGGTTTATTCAGTAATAACAGTAGCGTTAACAAGACGAAATAATAAAGAAAAAACCTATGAGATTTCGGTGACATTTTACAAATTACACCTTGTCTCTTACTAATTGACCTCCGTCCAAAATATTGGACTCTATCTTTACTATCTGTACTAACTATTAATATTATAAAGAGGAAAGATTTGTATTTTTATGTGTGTGTATGTTTGTCATGAATAGGCTCAGAAACTACTGCGCTGATTTCAAAACTTCTTTCACCATTAGTAGTAACAAGTAAGTAACTTAAACTATATTGGATTTTGAAATAGTTTAGGGTTCCGTACGAAATGTCGAATAATATAATCCAAGCTGTAAAAAAGTACTACCCCGGGAATTTTCCACGAAACTAATATAGCTATTTCCACGGAAACGTTTTTGCCATCCGTACGAAGCCGGGGCGCGTCGCTAGTATAATATACAACCTACACTAGGGCATAGTCCTCTTAGAAAATAAGAAAAAAGAACTGCTTAGTCACGAAGCATTCCCACCGCGGCGATTAGCGATTTCAAGCTTAAAGATCAGAATCAGATTTAGGCACTCAGATTTCCTCACGATGTTTTCCCTCGCAGTAAGCCAGTGGTATTGCTATTACAATTTGACGTGAACGTTGCTTAGGAAGTAAAGTCATTGTCATCATCATCATCATCAACCCATTATGTCCCCACCGAGGGGCTCGGGTCTCTTCCCTGAGGAAGGTCGTCGAGAAAGTCATTGTAACAAGTCAGAATTAGAACCCCCGATCAAACGAATGTAAGGCAAGTAATCCACCGACCGCACTACCGCTCCGTACTCATTATATTACATCTGTATCGTGATATCATCATCAACCCATTAAGTCCCCACCGAGGGGCACGGGTCTCTTCCCTGAGGAAGGTATAGGCCATACTCCACCACGGGGGTCTGGTCCGGATTGGTGCAGGCTTGTTAGACTAGTGGCTAGTCTTACTGTCAGAAGTTTTCAAGCCGCCCTACGGACTCTGACTTGGCTGTCTGTCAGCCGGCACCAACTGCTTCAGGTGCCTTGCGAAGCACGAAACCGGTCGGAAAAATGCCACCAGCGTTAGTCATAGACGGTCACTCGTCCATGCACTGAACGTGCCCTATGTTCCTTAACCTTCGTGATGGCTTAAGATCACTCAGGCAGCCGGAGCTACGAACGATTCAGTCTCTTACTCTACTGTTAACAACTGTTAGTTGTGTTTTGTATGCACTTTGGACAGCTGACAGCTGCTAATAAAATATGAACAGATTGTTATTTTACGGGAAACCAGTCCTTCTGTGTACTACATTTTGGAGCGAGACCATATTCAATGTTCGAAGTATAATTCGGTGGGCAGTGTTACTGCCCATAAGCAGTTTGGGCCGGAATTTGTCGACGGTTATTATTATTATGATGGGCTAACTGTCGGTTGTGGGCTTCAGAAATGGCCCATCATAATTGGATTAAAAGTCGTTGTATTATCGGTGTTTGTTAGAAATTGGCCACGCTACATTTTTGAACACGAACGGAAATCTCAAAACCATTTCGAGAATTATTCTTTCAATACAATTTCTATTTATTACATTGGTAAATAATTGTATATTTTTTAAAGATATTAAAAATCCTTAATTTCGGTTACCATCTATGACTAACGCTAATGACATTTTTCCGAGCGGTTCCGTGCTTCGCAAGGCGGGATACCGCCGTTTAGCCAAAGTATTTTTCGCCAAATTTTACTTCCCAATAACCTTATGGCATCAGTTTCATTTCCCAAATGAAACTTTAGCAAGTTTTCATTTCGCATTTTATTCATTTGGTCAAATTATCATTTCGCATAATTTTACTGCGTCAAGTTTTATTAAGACAAACGTTTATTATGCTAACGTTTTATTTTGGAAAGTGTTATTTTCAAATAATGGAACGGGGGGTGGGCGATGTAAAGAATACGTGACAACAGAAATATAGGTGCGACGACGCGCGTAGCGAAGCGGAGCGCGTCGGAGCGTTAGGTTCTCTATGTAAGATCGAAAACAGACTCGACTTTGATGCGTTCTTACCTTGCCTCTTGTTGCCTCTTTGGTAAAATGAATTTTGACCAAGTATTTATTTGGTAAACAATAACTTGCCATAATAACTTTTGCTAACTGTTTATTTGCTTTAAGTTGTTTTGAGAAATGTTTTTTTGCCAAGTGATAATTTGCGGAAAATAGTTTGGGAAGTAATACTTTGGGAAACGATTTTTGGCAATACATTAGTAAACCTCGCAAGGCACGTTAAGCAGTTGGTGCCGACTGCCGCCGATAGATGGCAGTCGTTACGCCAAGTCAGAGGCCTTAGGGCCGCTTAAAACTTCTGACAGTAAGACCAGCCACTAGTCTTACAAGCCTCCACCAATCCGGACTTGGCCCCCGTGGTGGAATATGGCCTATACCTTCCTCAGGGAAGAGACCCGTGCCCCTCGGTGGGGACATAATGGGTTGATGATGAAGTAGAATGGCCGTTTGGCAGTGTTATGCACTTCTGGCTATTGCCCGCGACTTCGTCCGCGTAGGAATTTTCGCTGCACATTTCTCCGGGCGGTGGTAGCGCAGCGGTAGAACGCCTGCCCCATTTACAAGAGGTCGTGAAGTCGATTCCCGGCATGTAACAGTGACTTTATTTTCTAAGTTACGCACTCGCTTACCGTGCAGGAAAACATCGTGAAAAAACCCTAAGTATTCGAGAATTTCATCCAGGCACGCGTTCATACATTCTCTGCGAGAGGAGGCTTGTGACATGCAATCGGCTACGTAATAAAAGTAAATATAAGAATCAGAAGCTAAATAGCCGACGTGATTATTAAGACTTTACTTAAAGCAATATTACAAAAAAAATTCAATACCAAACTACTTAAATCGACGTAGAGACTTAAAAATTGGCTTATGTTTGTTCATTTGAAATGCAAACAGTAATTTCGATACAGGAGCGTAAACAGGTATGTTACGAGTATATCAAAATGTATAAGCGTTTCTCTAATTAACTCAAAGGCTCTCATCTGTTAAGTTTACAAGATGTAATCACCAACCTTTTAAGTAAATTATGTGGAATAGCTCTTAATTACAGCGAGTCTTCCCTTCCGGTCTTTCCGGGACAGATAACTAACTGCAGAGTCGGTGGCGTTAATATTAGGCCAGTTACTCCAAAGATTACTATCGGACTCGATGTGGAACTTTACAAACTGTTGGCGATAGCGGTTCAAGTCAAGCATGTTTAAAATTTGGCATAGACATACATTAGTCAAACCAACAAAACGGTAGAATAAACATAAACACTTAAATTTGCTTCCATACATTGCTTCTGGCCCCACACTAGGATACCCTGTGTTGTGGGAACCAGAATCAGCGACAATTTAAGCATGTAAACATATAAGACCTGGGGATTTTTTTTGTCTTCAGCCGGGATTCGAACCTGGGACCTCTCGCATAGTAGGCAGATGCGCTAACCGCTTCGCCACAGAGGTCGTCTAAAATAGTCGTCGAAAATAAGGTATATTAGAGGTAATCCTTTGGTAACATGGAAGTTTTCCAAAACGTAATAATCTTAAGTATGTAGTACCAGTGTTATTTTGTGATTATTCACGAAAAGAAGTGAAATTTTAAAAAAAACTTTCTTCAGAACAAAAGGACACTAAAACCGAAGAAACAATGAAATGCGTATACATAATAGGTATTGCAGAAGTATAATTTGGAGTCGGTACCAAGTTCTAGACCAGCACTACATTTTGGGCACCGACTAAAACACCGTGAAAATCCAAAATATATGTACTTCTACAATAACTACATGTTTTCGTATTTGTTTCCGCGTTTTTAGTGAAGTCGGTTTTTATTTAAAAATGTTTATTCCCGAAAAACAAAACAAACATGACGTGGCAAATTGCTAGTCGACAAACTTTAAATGTAAAGAAAAAACAACAGTTGTTAAAACTTTCCTCTTTATGCCCAGTTCTTAGTAAATCCGAAAACAAATGCGGGGCAAAGTCTGAACGTAATCCGAGACATTTTGCGTAAAAAGCGTAATATCCTCAAGTTGGTACAACAATGTTGAAGAACAGTACAGTCGACGACACAGCAGTCCCTACTGCCTTGCACTTTTTCTAAGTAACGTTACGATCATCTTTTCTACTACGATGTAAGAGTTAACGTGCGTTCGACTGTACTTGAGAAACAGAGATCTCTGCTTAGAAAGAAACTACGAAAACAAAAGGCTATCTGAAAAGAATGAAAATAAAGAGTCCCAAACCCTTTTTTTACCGCTGATTCGTCTCTCTAAGGTCTGCTGGAAGAAACCTCTTAGAGAGATAAGCTCGCCTTTGTACATACATGTTCTTTTTTTATGTAATGTTCTGTTCAATGATTCGTGTGCCTATCCATTCGGGATACAAGCGTTCTAGATTCAAGTGTACTATGTGAATACTCCTGATTGAATCAGTTGCGTTGTAGACAATTTGACTTTTGTGCTAATTATCCTAGAAAAAAATACTCTCCCCGTGCGACAGACGTGTAGCTATCAACTTTTCACGCATACAAAATAATGTGACCGATGATGATGACGACTGATGTGATGTGGCTATGTGACCGATTTCTGAAAACCATCTCATATTTTTTGTTGTTGTTCATGGAGTTCAACTTTCATCACTTTGACCACTTGGTCATTTTAAATTCTTTCGTGTATTTCTTCTAAAAAAGGCAAACGACAATTTACTTTTGGAATAACCCGCCAAATCGCTATCTTGAGCATTATGGCGTCGCACAGGAATTAAGACGTCACTTGCCAGTTAACCAACCAATGAACGTAAGAATGAATGGACGACAGACGCCATTTCTACTGTCATAACGTTATCATAGAATCGGCCAATCCAGACCGTTTTCGATACAATAGCTGCCGCTACATAATCATCAAATTTCATCTTGTGTTTTTTTTACAAATACCTCATTACTAGCTTTCGCCCGCGACTCCGTCCGCGTGGACTTTAGTTCAAAATGTTGCAACCCCGTTCACTCCCGTAACTCCCGTTAAGGGTTAAATTTAGAAAAACGGCGAAACACGTGGTCATTCAATTGAGTTGAAGAGTATATATTTTAAGTTTCAAGAAAATTAGACAACATTCTTTATACCTCCCATACAAATTTTGGCAACCCTTTTCGCCCCCTTAGGGGTTGAATTTCAAAAAATCCAGTCTTATTCCTTGCCTACATTATATTATTATAGAGACTCTCTGTGCAAAATTTCAGCTTCCTAGGTCCAACGGCTTGGGCTGGGCGTTGATGAGTGAATGAATCAGTCAGTCAGGACTTTGAATTTTATTTATATAGATAGATTGTTTTTTCGTCAAAATGCCTTAAAGCGGTTTAAGACTCATAATTGAACGTAGTTAAGCAAAAAGGATCCAACCCACAACATGGTCATTTTTTAGTTAAAGATACCAAAATGATCACTATGCTGTACACTTTAAGAATCAAATACTTGCATAGCGATCCGATGAGTATGTGCAAGGTTATGGCACACGGTAGTCAACCCACATGTATGGAGAGAGTAAATCAGCTTAAACCTAAAAACTCAAAATATCACAAAACTCACTTTGTGTGGGTTGGAATCTTTTTGCTAAACTACGTCCAATTTATACGAATACGTATAAACACCATTGCTTTTTTCACACTGTCAAATAGCCTATTGCGGGCATCAGCTAGCATTATATTTTTTCAGCGCTGCACTAGGGCAATAAAATTACTTGCGTTATAGCTGACTTGCGAAAAACGCAAGGCAATATTGACGTCGAGAGCGGAAACACGACAACGCTGCTCTATGCCCGGAAACATTTCCCACCGTAGCTACGGGGTGATTTCGAAATCGATAGGAATATTTTAAGCGGTTGATGGACTTTCATTGAGAAAAACCGTATCAGTAATGGTATAACTTTTACAATGTATGCGGTGTGACTATGAATGACAGAATAGGTACGTAAAAGTTTGATTAGAGAACTTTGTGGACTGAAAGAGGATGTAGTGACTAGAATTGAGAAAGGATTATTGCGTTGGCTTGGACTTGTGGAGAGGATGAAGGAAGAAAGACTGACGGACAAAACAGATTTAAATTATATCTGTTTGGTCATAACATATTACATGCAACAAAGCTTGTAACAACAACATACCTACTATGACGTTGAAAAATGTTTTCTAATATGTTAAAATCTGTCGTCCGATATTCGTAAAATATTGCTCGAACCATGATTTTTTTTCTTTTTCTTCAATTACTTTTTGTCATGATATTATTATTGTAATTTTGCAAAGTAATTTATGGTAACAAACATTTTTAGTAAGTTTTTAAGCAATTATTACAAAACTATGTTTCTAAATCTAAATTGACGACCTCTGTTGCGGAACGGTTAGCACATCTGCCTATGCGAGAGATCCCGGGTTCAAATCCCGGCTGGGGACAAAAAAACCGGACGTTTACATGTTTGTGACGTCGCTGATTCTGGTTCCCACGACAGAGGGTATCCTAGTGTGGGGGCACAAACAATGTATGTGCCTGTATGTATTTGTTTATGTTTATGTTTCTAAATC
The DNA here is from genome assembly GCA_947310845.1 of Yponomeuta plumbellus. Classification (NCBI taxonomy): domain Eukaryota; kingdom Metazoa; phylum Arthropoda; class Insecta; order Lepidoptera; family Yponomeutidae; genus Yponomeuta; species Yponomeuta plumbellus. Next base: position 7,546,427 of record OX371206.1, read on the forward strand.
ATGGTTAGAATGTCCCCTTAAAAACAGTGCACGAATTCAAAGTCACCCCGCAGACGTGATATAACACTTTCGTCACTCCGAACGAGGGGAGATTGGGGATGGCATCCAATATCTCGGGGAAGCGTCTAATGGTGTATTTGCGTGACAAGACTACAGGCACTAGACTCTAATCCTGAACTTGTTCTACTAGATCAGATAGCTTTCGTGATTACGTTTCTTGCTAACGATACTTTTAAAGTATGGAACTCCTATCTAAAGGATATGCCTATAGATAAGAGTTTGGTAAACTGAAAATACTGTTTAGGTAGGAATGATATTAATTATTAATAAGTAATCATTCCATCAAATGTTTTCATTATCATCGTAATCTTCCATTGTCACTAAACATTGTTCGTCGTAAACTTCAATCAGTTATGTTCTCAGAGGGATACTCTACGGGATGTGTTAATTTACTTTATTAATTTGTGTACTTTACTATAAGACTATTTTTATGAGTAACTCATCCTGTTGTAACCCCAACAAATAAAAAAAAAATAAAGATACGTACTAGGCAAGTTTGATTGTGAGGTTATAATAAGCTTAAGTGAAGAGGCAAGTGCGTACTTAGGACTCCGAAAAATAAGAGTTGCGCAAACAACAAAAAGTTCCAAGTGACTGACGCTCGAGCCACTATTTATATACCTCCGGTTTCTGGAACGCTAACAGTCTGTTAATCTACTGTTAACAGTAGTCGGTTGTTTTTTTGTATGCAATTTTGACAACTGACAGCTGTTAAAAATAGCTTGACAGACTGTCAGCCTTCGAGAAACCGGCGGTTAGTAGGCAAGTTTGAGAGTGAGGTTATCTGTGGGTTATATTAAGGATCAGTGAAGAGAAAAGTGAGGCGAAAAAAAAGTTTCAAGGGACTGACGCTCGAGCCCAAGAACACGCAAAAACAACAAATGTACAAAGGTACAAAACAAAATAAGACATGAAAAAGTTACGATACAAGGCCCAATAATAGGTTAACATTAAAATACTTATAAAAAATCAATACACGACTTAACACGAGAAAAGACTCTCAGCTTATAAGAACAATGCCGTTTCATTTTTCAATTAACTAACAATTTTACTCCAGAACGGTTATAAATGAGTTCTTACATAAAATACGTGAAATAGATTTATCTTAACAAAATTAAATAAATCTATTTCATTGAAAATCTTATTAAATCGGAAATCGGAAATTCCACAGGGAATTGAACCTGAGTCTGCTGTTTTTACCCACCGTTAAAAAAACATAATATCCAAACGATAAACAAATAGTAGCAATATCACTCGCTAAGGCCTGGTTTACATTTGCTTTATTTTCAAGCTTTTTTAGCATAGTTTCCATAGATAAACAATAAAATAGAGACGCCAAAAACGTATGCTGATTAATAGCTTTTATTATATTCCATTTGTCTATACTTGGCTTTTTTTTCAGACTTTAAACGACACTAAATCAAAAACCTTTAACGGTAGAAAACTCGAAACAGTTTACAAATTTAGTGGTAGCTAGTACTAAATTTGCAAACGGTATCGAGTTTTCTGACGCTAAAGGTTTTTGATTCAGTGTCGTTTGAAATCCAAAAAAAATTCCAAGTATGGATAAATGGATTATACGCACCATCTTATATATAAAAAAGGATTGCTGTTCGTTAGTCTCACTAAAACTCGAGAACGGCTGGACCGACTAATCCAAACTTGGCCCCCGTAATGGAGTATGGTACACCTTCCTCAGGGAGGAGACCCAAGCCCCTCGGTGGGGACATATAATGGGTTGACGATAATGATGATAAGCCACAGTGTTGAGCGTGCGCAAGACACGCTTTTATACATAATATTTGCAAAAATAGCCTCAGTCTGAGTTTTTTCTATGTTTGTAATGTCCTTGCCTTGTCAGCTTAGGTAGCGCAGGGTATCCTAGTTAGGGACCAGAGCAAGTGATTGTGTTGTGTGGAAGGTATTATTATTATTTGAACTCGGAAAATATAACAAACAGATAATTTGGTTACATAGGTGGTTAGCTATGATATTGTAAATATTCAGTGAAAAATGTATCTAACCCAATGGGCATGCACCAAAATAAAGCAATTAAAGGCACGCGCTTGATATAAAATGGGAGGGTGGGTAAAACAGGACAGTTTAATTTGCTTAACTTAGCTATGATACACCTACCTAAATAGAAAAATAACTACTCTTCATATAGAGTAGGCACAGAGCTTACCGACTAATATCGTTATAACATTGCATGATAATTAGCACATAGGGGTATTTCGTGCCGTCACGCGAACTTTGTACGTTGGCCCCCGTGAATATACCGGCCTTAGTAAATAACTACCTTTGTTTCTTTTTTCCACTCGCCACGTTTCGCCGAACTAAATTTCATTAATGTCACATTCGAAATTCAAAAATTAAAAAGTAAGTCTATGCGACGTGTTTTGTTCTGTGTCAGATTTTAATTTCGAAGTGAGTTGCTGTACGGTTTTAATTTATTTAAGAGCGCGGTGTAGCGTCGGAATTCAACACAAACGTAGTACGGTTTTCGTGTCCAAAATACGAGTCGTATTTGAAAGAAACTTTCTGTTTGTACCTGGCATATTGCAAGGACACATGAGTACCGGGTGATTACGAGTATAAGAACTGCATAATTTCTTTGCCTCTTTTTTTTCATATTAACTCAATAGAAATTTACATATATTGTACTAGATGCCACCAAAACATATACGTTACAATACAATCTTCAGGGGCCAATAAACCTACAATTTATTTGTATGTAACTTTTTATGGAGTTAATAAAAAAAATGCGCCAGTGAAATTATACAATTTGAGCCATTTTCTGAGAGTCAAATTACAGATTTTAAAAATCAATGAAGAATTTTATTGTTATTTGTTGCGTCGCTATCGTGTAATTTGAGAAAATCTCCCTAATTTATTTCTTGAATTAAAACTTTCCTAAGCACTACACAATATAGATTGTTTTACGGATTTACTTACTGACGCGAGCTCCGTCTCTGCTCACCATTATAAGCTCTGCGAATCAGAGCGAAACCTGGTCGGCCTCTTCCGACAAAATTCTAGTAAATGAATCTGGAAAACAATCTATAATTCATTATAATTCATTTCTTTGCTAGTTTCTCCTCCATGTAATCTATTAATTGTGAAACTAACAACTTTGACGTTCATAAAGTAAACATTTTGTTTGTACCATGAATAAAATATTTGACTTTGACTTCATTAAAACCATTCACAATCTTCAAAATGTTTATTTGTATGTACAGACCTTTATTCCAAACTAAACCGAGATACTGCTTCTCTGTCACTTGTTCTGGACAATGAAGTCTTTGAAGTTGCAACAGGTACATTGTCATGATTGGTTGTTTTCCCATAGTAAATTATTTGTAAGGGTATGTTTTATGAACATATTTATTTTATTTTAACCTGTAGAATTTTTGGTGGGCCGATCGGGTGACCACAACAATTGTTTTTATTTCCAAGGTAACGCAACTGATTAAAGAAGACTAACAGAATAACAATAACGTAGGAATCAAAAAAACAATTACAAGTCTCCACTTATAAATCATCATCATCATCAACCCATCGACTATGTCCCCACCTAGAGGCACGGGTCTCTTCCCTGAAGAAGATATTGGCCATACTTCACCACGGGAGCCAAGTCCGGATTGGTGGAGGCTTGTAAGACTAGTGGGTGGTCTCACTCTCAGAAGTTTGAAGCCGCTCTAAGGCCTCTTACTTGGCTTAACGACTGCCATCTATCGATGGCAGCCGGCACCAACTGCTTAACGTGCCTTGCCTTGCCACTTATAAATAAAGTACGTATAGCGAAATACACATGTTTTTAAGTAACCTCTAAACACTTTCTTTAAAATTATTATTCACTTTGTGGAGCCTCGATAAGGAACGTTGGTAATCTGTGGCAGTGTGGTAATAATTATGCGCACCAAATCCTGAGCAATTTCAATAATCTAAATGCCAAATTACATACTGACAATCACAGACATACAGACACCAGCCGCAATTAATACAGTGAATGAAAAGATAACAAATTAGCGTAAAAATGTCGCACAAAGCAAAAAATCGTAGAAAAGTTAAAACAGTTTCATAATTTCGTACCTACTTATATTTTCTACTGCAGAACGCAACAGTGTTTTTTCTACGTAAAAAACAAGGGAACAATAAGGTCTTATCGTAAGATAAGATAAGATAAGAATATTCTTTATTGTACACGAGGAGAAACACAAACATAAAATATTTACAAGGTAACAGTACAATTGGCGGCCTTATTGCTTAAAGGTCTTGTCGTACGTAGGTCTGCTGAGGTCTGGTTAGGATTTGAATAGAAATTGTTCTTGTTTTATATGCTGAAAGGCAAGCCGGGTTTTCCGTTACAACTAAAGTGACTTTGGGACCTACTGCTAACTAAATTTATTTGGACAGAAGAATCTAATAAATATTTTGGGGTGAAGGTTTTTTATGGCCTAAGCCTCAAACCAACCAAATCCTGCTTTTTAGGGTTCCGTATCGAAAGGGTAAAACGGTCCTTAAAACTGAAACTTCGATGTTCGTCCGTCCGTCTTTCACCAGGCTGTATCTCATGAACCGTGATAGTTAGACGGTTGAAATTTTCACAGACGATGTAATTCTGTGGTATCTATAACATTAAGACTAATAAACAGAATAAAATAAATATTTAAGGGGGGTCCCACATAACAAACGTGTTTTTTTCAATTTTATAATGTTTACGGAATCCTTCGTGCGCAAGTCTGTAAGTTTAAAAACTAACTTATTTGTTTTATCCTCGTGAGGCCCAATGTCTTCAGGTGATCACAAAATCAATTGTTCTTTTCAAGGTCGGGCCTCACGAGGATATAGTTCTTTTTTTTTTTGCGAAATGATCTGAATCCGTGCATTAGAATACAACTCGAGCAGCTAGTTTATAAAAAAATCTGAAGTCCTTTGGTATAAAAGTGTGCAACCTAATTTATTTAATACCCCAACAAAAACGATTTTTCTATGGGAAAATTTCTTGTTATTGATTAGCATAACGTATTCCTTTAAAATTTAAACTCAGAGGATAATATACGGTGTGCACGTTATTTCAATATCGAGAGCGTAAAAAATATGAAAATGAAATCAAATATTTTCTTGTGCAATAAAATATTTTTAGTAGTACAGCGCTTGCGATTTCCAAATCAATAACATGATTTTGTGGCGTTCCTAGATACCTTTTTTTAAGTGTGTGTTTTAAGTATGTATTTTTTATATCTCCCAATGCAGAGCACAGGCCTTCTCTGAGAAAGAGATAGAGTATAGGCTTAGTTACCAGAACACCTTAGATCCTCAGCTTTCGTCAAGACTTTTTACTTCATATAAATATATTGAATTTTTCAAAAGCAAGGAGCGTCACGTACAACCTTCACTCTACGTTATGTGTTAAAACGATACGCTTCTGGTCGTTTTATGTACTTCACGTGGTCTACATTATTAATAAGTAAATTACGAAAGGAACCATATTGAGTACCACGTAAATCAAAAATATGCAATCCTTAATTAATAACTCATTAACTATCATCATCAATGTCCCCACTTGGCCATACTCCACCACGGGGGCCAAGTCCGGATTGAATAGAATAGAATAGAATAGCATTTATTCAGGTACCACAACACACATTTTAAATTTTAATTACAATTTTACATTTTAATTGGTGAAGACTTGTAAGACTAGTGGCTGGTCTTACTGTCCGCTAGGGCCTCTGACTTGGCTTAGCTTCCTTAGACTTATTAACTATATTTTCAACTTATTTGCTAATAAATTCATGTGTTTTCTGTCGTACGAAATAGAGTTTACTTATAAAAAATAGTAGTTAAGTACTATACAAAAAACTGGGCACTAACCTTTTTATCCGCAGAATGTTGATTATTTATTCTTCTGTTGAAGTATATTAGGGTGTCCAAGTTACATCGAGAAAACACTTTTTCATATTTTTCCTCAACACTCACTTTCAAACTTCACTGGGTTTCACAATCGTGCACCATTTACTTTCAATTCTTTGAGTAGCACTCTCCAACAACGGGAAGTCACGGTAAAGTTTTCGAAAAAAATAAATAAACTAAAAGAAAAAAAAAGCAATCACGAAACTCGCGCGAACACAAAGCGAGCGTCGCGCGTAACCGAAAAACTTTCGGCTGCCCGTGTTCCAACTTCAAAATTCCAATACAGCAGACGAACGGCGAACTTCAATAAATCGACTTACAACCACCGGTCATTTTCACTTCCTACAGTTTACTAGCGAGTTAACGGGTTAGCTTCGATGAATATTTATAAGTCCGGCGGAGGCGGTGTGAACGGCCGCCTCACGTACGTCCGCCCGCCTCGCGTTTCGCTACAGACTGAAGGCTCTCGCCGCGTTGCCGCGTCCGCCGCAAAGGAAAATCTGACTTTTCACGTGTTCCAAAGGGGTTTTCTACTCTGACAGTGTCACTGAACGCTCGTAGCGTTAGGATAGCTAGTTGACGGTTATGAACTAAGGATCTTGCCGAGAAGAAGTACGATCTTTTTGCAATGAGATGACTTAACCTAGTCTACTGGTTTTAATAAACGTAATAATAGGTATAATTACCGTCCTTAGCGAATCGGTACGACACCGGCTTCTCATTCGGAAGGTCATAAGTTCGAATCCCGGCATGTAATGACTGAAAATAACTGCGTTTTCTGACTCAAGTCAACTGCTACTATAACTTAACAAATTCACATAGTATTTGTAAAGTTATAGTAGCAGTACCACTCACTAACGTGAAGGCAAAGATCGGAGGAAATGAGTATCTCAGGTGTTCAAATATTACAGAGCTTGGAATTCCGCGGATTGGCAATTGGCAATTGCCAACCCGCGATGGGCACTTATGGTGATTAAACCTATACTCTCTCTCTCTCTCTCTCTTTCTCTCTTTCTCTCTCTGTCTCTCTCTCTCTCCCTGAGTAAAGGCCTGTGCCCTGCAGTGGGACGACTACAGAGGTCGGATGTTCCTATATACATAGCCTACTTAAAAAAACGGACAAGAGTGAGTCGGCCTCACCCATCGAGGCTTCCGTACTCGCAGTTTTTTTCCGAACTTCCCGAATTTCAAATATACTTTTGTACGATTTAATTATAAATGTATAGTTTCAGATTTTTCCAATTTTCATAGTTTTAGGTCAACGGGGAGTGCCCTATGAATAGATTCTCCCGAGTGTCAATATATGTATACGTTTTTTTGCGCCATAAACGGCCGTATTTTTGTCTTAAGATAGAAGTTAATTTTTTTTTACAGCTTCAAGGGATCATAGGTTTGAGTATCTCGTTTTAATTTCAACTTGTTATCTCCACGTGTTCCCGAGGTAAACGGTCTTGATAGACAGATTGACGGAAGGACATCAAATTGATCCTGTAGAGGTTCCGTTGTTTCTTCTTGAGGCACGGTACCCTAAAAAAAGGACGTAGTATTCTTGGCAAGTTCAATTTGCCACTAGTAGTTTAGTGTAGTTTGTGACAGCAAAATATACCCTCAGAATTAGAATTGTCCTCGCGATTTATCACGAGGATAGTAATAATTTGTCCTGGAATTTTTCGATCAAATTTACTTAAAGTAAATTTTTAAATTAATTCAACAATTAATTAAACATGGTAAAAACTTAAATAACACCATTAAAGTAATCTATAAACTAATTAATATAGGTAATCACACTAATATTATAAAGGCGAAAGTTTGTGAGTGTGTGAGTGTGTATGTTTGTTACTTCTTCACGTCTAAACGGCCGGAGCGATTTTAATAAAATTTGGTATGGAGTTAGCTGACAACCTGGATAAACACATAGGCTACGTTTTACTGCGGGAAAATATGTCATTCCCATAGGAAAATCGATGAACCGCAGGTAACACCGCGGGGCACAGCTAGTACTTAATAAAACTAATATAAACTAATGGGTAGGGTATTTAAAAAACTATAAAACTATTTTAAAATAATTATAGTAACTCCATTTATGTGGCCAATCCAAATTGTTTTTTGTACAAATATTTTAAAAGTTAATTTGGAATTCAAACGTGATATAATTGGTAATCGATCATATCATACCCCTAGCGTAAGGTAGCCATTTGTCACTAGCTGCGCGCCAGATCTTCCGTAGAAGAGAGTACATTGTGTACTTCCACCAAGTCGTTGCTCTTCATTAAGGCCGGCAATACACGTCAGATTTTTTCATTCGACAGTCCGGCCCGATTGTCTGATCAGACTGTCTGAAGGCACTCGTGCCATACATTTTGTTAGAATACCTATACACATCCGATCCGATAGTCGGATCGGACGTCCGAGTCGGCAACAGCGCCAAGGCGTTTACGATTTTATTGCCGGTCCGATTGTCTGAAGGTGCGGCCTGCATACTTTTGTACAGATACCAAATAGACGTCCGATTCTTCCTTCCGACTTACCAGTTTACTCTCTAGCGTGACACTGAACGAACGCATCGCATGGTTGTGGGTCGGACGATGGCGGAAAATTACGACACCGAACGGCTTATTATGGCCGTAGAAAAACGTACTTGCTTGTGGGATACAGGCAGTGAAGGGTATCACGATAGACAGATGAAAGATTTGGCTTGGGAAGACGTGTGTAACGAAATATTGGAAGAAGCATGGGTAACAATGGACGTTGAAAAGAGAAAGAAAATATGTAAGTAATTTTATTTGTTTTTTTTTTACAATTGTAGGTACACACCTCAGACTATACATGTTGACCTTGAAACCGCCTTTATGCCTTACGTAATAAAAGCTGTTTTCGTAGTTTTACTGTATAACCTGACGTGCTGTCGTGTGTACCTCAAACTATACAAGATATTGTATTTTTTTTAGTTTACGTATGTTTAAAATAAGCACAGATTTAATATCAATAGAAAAATAATACGATATCTTTTATAGGCAAGTAAATAATTGCATTTCATGCCCATATTGTAAACATGTCGCAACAAGATTTATTGTAGGTATTTGACTACATTAAAGCGAATTACTTACCTCATGAAAGATGGCCAGTATGTATTTACTATGGAGAAGTCAATCTGAATCTCGGATTTCACATTTACGCAATATTATAGTTAGGAATATTAGATAGGTAAGTAGATAGATAGATAAGTATACTCATTTAAGTAAGGCAAAAGTTTTATTTCTACACATTTTTTTATAATCATAGATCTCATTGCAGTTAAAAAAAAGTCCGTTCGCTTAGATAGTGTCGGTCGCCGCACGCGGTATCCTTTGACAAGAAGCTGAAGAAGCTACACGGCGGCGACACTATAATAAGCGAACGGACTACTAATAATATTCGTCTATGCAGTTACATGGTAATAAACTCAGTCACACTGTGTTCTGTACATATCGATTTTGCCACTTTATTTCTCCTGCTGGTGAGTTGAAATATTCTGTAAATCTGTCACGGACACTCCTTCCTTGGTTAGTGGATCTATGTTGTGAACACTTGTATGGACTATCCTCAAAATAATGCACCAAAGTATCTTCAAAATTATAACCATCTCTAGCTCGCACGTAGTTGTGTAAAACACAAGCTGTTTTTGTAACCAGCATTGCAAAATCCGGCGCAATGGTCATATTGGTATGAAATATCCTCCATTTATTTGATAGTATACCAAAAGCACATTCAACTACACGTCTAGCTCTACTGAGCCGGTAGTTAAAAATTCGTCGTTGTGTATTTGTAGTCAAAGAACTTCTCGGGTAAGGTCTCATAAAATTAGTATTTAGGGAAAAGGCTTCATCGCCCAAAAATACATGCGGGAGCTTTAATCCTTCAGCGTTCGGCAATTCTGTAAGACCTGGTGTATTGAGTTGATTTTGATTTAGCATTTTCGCAAAAGTCCAGTTATTAAAAATATTGCTATCACTATCTTTACCATAGGCGCCGACGTCTATTGCCAAAAATCTATAGTCTGAATCTACAACAGCCAATAATACAATAGAATAGAAAGTCTTGTAATTATAGAAGTTAGAGCCACTATATTGAGGGCAGATCAGACGGATATGTTTACCGTCTACTGCCCCCAGGCAATTCGGAAAATTTGTCCTTTTATAAAAATTTGCTGAAATTTCAATCCATCGTTGTTTAGATGAGGGTGGCTTCATTTCCAACGGTTGGAGTACATCCCATATAGCTTCACATGTATCTTTGACTATTCCAGATATTGTACAATTTCCCATCAAGTAATCATACTTTAACTCTTCAAAATTTCTGCCGGTCGCGAGGAATCTGAAAAGAAAAATAACAGTTTCAATATTTTCAGGTGCCGATGTAAAAAAGAAATGGAATAATGTGAGAGATTGTTATCGGAGAGAACAGAACAAAATTAAAAACACACCCACTGGGTCCGGTGCAAAAAAAACAAAACAATACGTCTATGCTGATTTAATGACGTTCCTATCCCCTATTCTAGAAAAGAAAAACCACACAGGTAATTATGCCGATGAAGAAAACACCAGATCTTCAGAAGACCAAGGTACAGAAAATAATCAAAATATAAGTAATACTCAGGATCTGGAAAATTCTTCAGTAATAGAAAAAAGCACACCAAAAATTAAGAAAAAGGAAAAGGATGTATCTACTCAAATATTAAAACTCATAAAAGAAAAAAGAAATGAACAAACTGTTGAACATGACGATGACGATGCTAAATACTTACTAAGCTTTCGCACTGAACTGAAGGCAATGACAAGAACTCAAAAAATTGATTTTAAAATCGGAATGTTGCAATTGCTACGTAAAATTACTGATCCGCAACAGGGCCGCAATACACAATCTACGTGTTCATCAAGACCAGAATCCCACCACTCTCGAACGTCGTCTTTTCGCAGCCCTAGCCCCTCGATTTCAAACTTCTCTTCCTATTCTCCTTCTCCTATCACCTACGACCGTCAGATATTAAATGCGCCAAGTACTGCTTCTTACTCCCCAAATATAAATACTGTGCGCACAACAGGATCCGTTCCACTGTTTTTAGTACACCCAAAGCCACAGCAAGAAATCCCTAATCAAATTGGAGTATACCACCTTCCAAGTACTTCAACTATGAACGCAACAGGAACTGTTCCATTGAATGTAACCTCGACTCCTGCACAACAACTAGAGTCACCATATGAAAACGATGAAGAGTATATCGATGATGATATGTCCGAATATCTCAAATTTAAAAACTAAGGCTTATAACTAATCTGTATACTTTTTAATTAAATATCAATAAATACACACTTCAATGCCATTTACATCAGATAGCTATTATGAAGGCTATTCGGACAGAAAAAAAACTTAAAACTCACAAATTGTAACAATCTTTCATACACACACATTACCTTGAGGTTAAATTATTTATCTGCCAGAATCGTCTTCATTTTTAGTTACTTTTTATTGTTTTCTTACCTTAGAGTAATAGCCAACTTTTCTTCAGCAGGAATAGCCGGTCTCATTGACGTATCTCGTTTTGTTAATCTTTCTTTTATCAAGTTCAAAATTCGTAATAGGAATTTATACTCATTCTATAAAAATCAAAAAACTTTTCGGGATATCTCAGTAATTTTGGATGTTTTAAGTAGAAATGACTGTCGGTAAGTCTTGTCAGATTGATTGGGTGAATCCAATAGCGACGTTTTTTCTTCTTTCGCGCTAACACGAGCAAATATGCAATAAGTAACAGTAATTCGTCATCCATCTTTTCTTTTGCTCCGTATGCAAGCAAGCACCCACAGCTCGAGAACGACTGAGTTCAGAAAAAGTCTGGCGCAAGAATCGGATGTGTATCGAGTAAATACGATCGGAGAGTCTGATCAGACAATCGTAAACCAAATCTGACGTGTATTGCCGGCCTAAGGCGATGCGGTTTTCTTTTCCTTTTGTTTTTTAATTATTTTACTAAGCCTTTGGATTTTAGGATGGAAATAACACTAGATAGAAATTTAATAGCTTTTGCTCCTGCCGAGTTCATTAGCCCTTAGAAAATGGTATCTTATAACGGTTATTATAAATGCAAATCACTTTTAAGGAACTTCTTGACTAAAGCCTATGTTATGACGGAACGGGGGATATTTCCAATGCCTAAAGATAATTAATTCAACGAGTTATTTTGGCTTCTCTACACAGTCAGTCAGTCGATGGTTGGCGAATTGGTACATATAGATAATATTACGTAAGAAATATAGGCTGATATAGGCTCCACGAATCCGGACTTGGCCCCCGTGGTGGAGTATGGCCTATACTAAAACTTTCGTAAGCACAACACATTGTAAGCTTTTAGTATGGATAATGCGAATCGGAGCGAAACCTGTACAGACTCGTCCGATATAACAACACCCGTAAGTGGATCCGGACTAAATACAGACTGGACTATACCTTCCTCAGGGACTCTTCTCGTGCCCCTCGGTGGGGACATAATGGGGTGATGATAATACGAGTACCATCAACGTCCCACTGTAGGGCACAGGAATTCTCTCAGAGAGGTAGTATGGGCTTAATCACCACGCGTGCCCACTGCGGATTGGTGACTTCAAGCGCTGAGGTATGTGACCCTCGCGATGTTTGCTTTGGACGTTATCGAGCAGTATTGCTACTCATCACCATCATCATTCAGCCATAAGAAGTCCACTACTGGACATAGGCCTCCTCCGTGGATTTCCAAAAAGACCGGTTAGAAGCGGCTTGCATCCAGCGTCTTCCTGCCACTTGGATGAGATCGTCTGTCCATCTTGTGGCTGGGCATCCTACGCTGCGCTTGCCGATGTGTGGTCTCCATTCCAGAACTATAACTTCACAAATGTACATAACATAGAAAACAAAGAAAACATGCTCGCACTAGGAATCGAAACTGTGTCTCCGACTTCCGAGCCGTTGTTTTACCCACTAGGCGACCACCGCTTCCTGGTATAATATAACGATGGTCGATGATCGGACGAATATTGTAATCGCACATGAATATGGATTAAAAAATAATGGCTTTTATGCGATCCCCTCAAAAAGAGAACAACACAAGTGCCGCGGAGTGAACGTTAACTGGTTACAGAAAGGCTTCTACGCTTCACAATCACTTATCCTGGTTCAAAACTAGGATACCCTGTATTATAGTAACCAGACAAGGACATCACTAACTTGGAAATACATCCAGCTGAGGCCATTTGCACAAATGTCCGGCGGTCCCCAGCGGGAACCGAACTCATGACCTTCGTCTTGGAAATCAGACGCGATACCGCCGGACCAACGAGGCAGAAAAAATCTATAATAATAATAACAATAATAACCCACTTAAGAACCCTCTCCGAGGCTGAAACATACCGGTACCTGGGTATGTCACAGAGTATCAACGTCATGGAGGCGGACATGAAACAGTCCGTTTGCAGCGTATTCTTTTTGCGTCTGACAAAAGTGCTTACGAGCTATTTGTCAGGCGCGAATAAGATACGCGCTTATAACGGCTGGGTCATGCCCACCATCATGTATACGTTCGGCATACTCAGGTTGAATCAGACTGAACTACAAGCCCTGGATAGGAAAGTCCGCACAACTATGACTCTCCATAGAATGCATCACCCGAAGTCGTCAGTGATGAGGTTGTACTTGCCGCGAAAGCATGGTGGTCGTGGGCTATTGAATGCCCAGACCATGCACAATCGCGAGGTAAGCAACCTCCGTAGCTACTTCCTGACGATAACGGACAGTCCGATGCATAGAGATGTCATAGGGTGTGATAAAGGACTCACCCCTCTGGCCTTAGCCAACGAGCAATGGCAAGACGCGGTAGTGCTGAGTGTCTCTGGGCGCGAGGACATATGGAAGGAGAAGGAGCTGCATGGGAGGTTCTTCAAGGCTCTACACGAGCCCCACGTGGATATGAAGGCCTCACTACACTGGCTACGATTCGGTGACCTGTTCGGGGAAACTGAGGGTTTTGTCTGTGCAATACAAGATCAGGTTATCAAGACCAACAACTATAGGAAATACATCCTGAAGGATGGCACTGCCGATATTTGCCGGGCGTGTCGCCATCCCGGTGAGTCACTCAGGCATGTTATATCCGGTTGTTCGGCGCTTGCTAACATTGAGTATCTGCACAGACACAACCTTGTAGCCAGGATTCTTCATCAGGCGCTCGCTCTGAAATATGGCCTCGTCGCACAGGGACTACCGTATTACAAGTACACACCGGAAACCGTGCTCGAAAACGACCGCGCCAAGCTCTATTGGGACCGGCTCATTATCACAGACAGGACTATACTCGCGAATAAGCCTGATATTGTGGTGGTGGACCGGGCCCAGAATAGGGCGTTTTTGATCGACATCACTGTCCCACATGATGAGAACCTCGTGAAAGCCGAAACAGATAAGAAAACCAAGTATCTGGACCTGGCGCACGAGGTTACCGACATGTGGGGGTGGTGTCGACAGAAATCGTTCCTATAGTCCTGTCCGCGAATGGGTTAGTTCCAACCAGTCTCGCGAACCATCTGAGGCGTTTGGAACTCTGTGTGGGCATGCTTCCGGCTATCATGCAGAAGGCGGTGCTGCTTGATACAGCCCGGATAGTCCGGCGTTTTCTCTCGCTGTCGCCCTGACCTCCGGCCGCTTGGACTCCTCAGCCGGAGGGCGTCCGTCTGGCCACTTTGGTCAGACGAGACCGTTTCCTTTAGATTTTCCACATAATAATAAAATAATAATAGTACTCGTAATTGGGTATTTGACAAAATGTCAAATGAGTTACTTTTAAAACGGAATCTTGTATGAAAATACTTGCTTGTGACGTCTTATTTTAGAGCACTCTTTTCATGTTTCATCTGTTTAAAAAGTGTAATAACTAGTAAATGATTAAAATAATACATTTTCCGAAACATTTTGTAATTTTTGTTTTAATCGAGCATGTCAAATAATTTATTGTTGATAGTGTCAAATACCGTATTGTTACAGTTTTATACATATCAAACTATAGTAGCGCAGCGGTAGATCTTCGTCCTCACCGCAAGGTCGTGAGTTCGAACCTGCGAATGACTTTGTTTTTAAATTTATGTACATTTGTGAATTTGTTGGAGCAAAAACACTCGAAAAATATGAAGGAAAAATGTGTTTACATACTTCAGCGCCTGATATGGCCTATCCGCGTTGGACACGCGTGATAATTAAAAAAGTAGGTATATCTTTATTTCAGAAAGTAAAACAATACAAATT
This sequence comes from Yponomeuta plumbellus, assembly GCA_947310845.1. NCBI lineage: Eukaryota > Metazoa > Arthropoda > Insecta > Lepidoptera > Yponomeutidae > Yponomeuta > Yponomeuta plumbellus. Next base: position 7,561,703 of record OX371206.1, read on the forward strand.
AATCTTGCTCTAGAAGCTGGATTTCCCATACAAGATCATAGTACTTCCAGAAGAGAAATACGAATTTAGCCTGTACTCACTGTCTCAGTGAAAGCCTGTAAAGTGGGTATCATATAGGCAGTATTACTATGATTTCATAGAAATAAATGACCCAACCTTCGTGACTTGATCTTATATGTCAATACACCAAAAGAATGACGACCTCTGTGGCGCAGCGGTTAGCGCATCTGCCTAACGTGCGAGAGGTCCCGGGTTTGAATTCCGGCTGCAGAAAAAAAAACCCCATCAACTCCCACTACTATAGTTCCGTCCCTCTGATCTGGCTTGTTGATCACTTCGTTCTCGCAAACCTGCGTTTCCGTTTTAATAATAACGAAATGCGAAATGAAATGTCGAAATCTCGATTCGCTGATAAAGTAAATAAGTTATTTTAACGAAAGGATGGGTTTTACCTTGCGGCTCGAGGTAGTTATTACATGTTATACTACCTACCACCCACGAATATCATAGTAACCTTTACTTAATATAAAAAAATAAACTCACGCCCGTTATCCCCGAGTGGGTAGGCAGAGGCACCAATCACTAGAACTGGGCCCACGTTTTGCCGAGTTTATTAGGTCCCAAACGTGACAAGTGGCAAGCCTGTCGCTGTTATCCGGGCACAATTATTTATCAGCGAATGGTGTTGCTGGCGACTCTGGCGAGAGACCGTGTGAAATGGCATTTGGGAGAAAAGGCCTATACCCAGCAGTGGGCAGCGGTAGGCTGATGATGATGATGAATGGTGTTGCTGTACAAACAAACAAATGTACGTAACTGAAAGTCATTGGTACATACGTGGTACGAACCCAGACCCTCATGATCGAGAAGCAAAGGTGAACCCCACTACGCCACCACCGCTTCACCTAACCTTTATTTATCTTATGTTTATTCACTTTAACCTGTAGAATTTTTGGTGGGCCGATCGGCTTTTGTTATTTTCGAGGTCATAATGCAATTGGTTATCTCTTCTACTCCGGCACAGCTCCGGAATCGCTCGTAGCCCCGGCTGCCTGAGTGATCTTAAATGATCACGAAGGTTAACCAACACAGGGCGCGTTCCGTGCATGGATGGACCGTCTACGACTAACGCTAGTGGCATTTTTCCGAGCGGTTCCGTGCTTCGCAAGGCACGTTAAGCAATTGGTGCAGGCTGCCGTCGATAGACGGCAGTCGTTAAGCCAAGTCAGAGGCCGTAGGGCGGCTTGAAAACTTCTGACAGTCAGACCAGCCACTAGTCTTACAAGCCTCCACCAATCCGGACTTGGCCCCCCTGGTGGAGTATGGTCTGTCTGTACCTTCTTCGGGGAAGGGACCCGTACCCTCGCTGGGGACATAATGGGTTGAAGATGACTCCGGCAGGTATACAAAGAAAGCAAGACCTTAATGTACCGGAAGTACTGGTGTCGGACTCTTCCGACAAAAAGTCAAGTAAGTGTATCCGGAAAGCAGTTTATAATCACTGTTCATATTATTTTTATTTTATTTACGCAAGGAGAAAAAACATAAATGTCAAACTTATTAGATAATAAACTAGCTGTCCCGGCGAACATTGTTTCGCCAGATAGGGCTATGAAAAATAGATAACCTATTCTCAGACCTACCGAATATACGTATAAAATTTCATCAAAATCGGTCAAGCCGTTTCGAAGAGTTTGCGCACTAACATTGTGACATGAAAATTTTATATATTAGACTAGCTGTCCCGGCGAACGTTGTTTCGCCATATATATAAAATTTTTTCACTTAGGGCTATGAAAAATAGATAACAACTTATTCTCAAGCCCACCGAATATACATACAAAATTTCATTAAGATCGGTCAAGCCGTTTTGGAGGAGTATGCGCACTAACATTGAGACACGAGAATTTTATATATTAGATATAGATAAACATATATTAACATTAATTAACACATAAACATTTACATACAGGCACATTCATTGCTTCTGGCCCCACGCTAGGATTCCCTTTGTGGTCAGAATCAACATAGTAGGTAGGTATACCTTGCTGATTCTACACATAGGGAAAAGCTTATTACAGTGATGATAAGCTCTTCTGTACTCATTAACCTACCTAGTGCTTATAAACATTGTTCTGTAATGTAAATCCCATCAAAAACATAAATGTGAATGATATGAGAGCCAAGTTCAATATAGGTATTTAAGAACAGACGTCGTTATCGACTTCGCCGACAAAAGAATTGAGATCTATATGGGTGCTGCCAAGTTCTCTGAAGAAAATCATGAAATTTTAGTTACAAGATCACTAGAGATGTAAATTGTAATTCAAGCTCAAGATTTGACTGCTAGTTTTTACCAACAAACCAAATTTCAGAAAAGTCACATAGGTATGATATCAACCTAACAGCATAGGTACAATACAAACAGAAAGTACACTAACCTCCGTATGACTAAACGAAGTAGAGTTCATTAAATAAATATTATTTAGCCTGTACGTGAAAACTAGCCAAGTCAAATCTTAAGCTTGAATAACAATGCCTTGTATATGCAATATGCATATTAAAGTATATGCCTAATAGTCTACCTTGATGCCAAATATCAAGTTTCTAGGTCGTCTAGAAGTGGGTTAGGTTTTTGATCTATAAGTGAGTCAGTCAGTCAGTCATAAAAATGCCGGTTTTTAAACGTTAATATATCTATAACTGTTTGAGCAACATTGATGAAACTTTGGATTCTAGGGAAGCTAATGGACTTTAAGAAATGTGCCAAATTTCATATACGCAGGTTAAATAGTTGTAGAGTTGTGAAGGGGTCAAAAGTAGCTCGAAGTGATTCCTGTAATATTACACACGGCTGCTGCGTCGCCAGTTCCTTTTTTCTAGAACTTGGCTGGACTCGCTGGCGCGAGTCTAGATATTGTGGTACTGATTTATTTAAGTGTTATTTTACCAAATTGAAAATTTCAACCAACCGGGCTTGTCTGATGGGCGATTACGTATGAATTAATTCCACGATTAACGACGGAAATGAACGAAAATGCTCTGTTATCTCATGCCAGAAAATGGTAGGAAAACCTACATTATTTCTTTGCAACAAGTAATGTGAGACTTATTTATTTATCGTTAACGAAGTCATATGCATTCTCTAAATAGCTCTGTATTACAGCTTATGATCTATGAAGCGTGAATTTGCCATAATAAATTAACCCTCGCTTTTTCAGTCTGTTAAGCTATTGTTGACAGCAGAGCTGTCAGTTGGCAAAAGTGCATACAAAAAACAAACAACTGATGTTAACCGTATATTTATAGACCTCTAATTATTTTTTGTATCAAGATTTAGCCTAGATATAAGTTAATGTTAAGAATGCACAGATACAAAAAGTGTTGGTAGACCTAATAAAATAAAATAAATAAATAAATAAATACTGCTAGAACACCGAGGTGGTGTAAGCGGTCTATATACGTCCCACTACAGGGCAGAGATAAGCCTGATTTTTATTAAAAACAAAGAAGAGTCGCAAAAAAAGTTGTTTTCACGGACCCAGTAGCTGCCATATAGTAACTGTCCTTCACTGACGCCAGCTACTGGGCCTGTGAAAATCAGGCCACAGTCCCTCTCTCGGAGAGAGAGTATGGGCAGCATCATAATTTTTATTCCCTCAATCTCGATTCCCATAATGTCGCTTTGCGTTTTACTTCAATTCCCAGAACTTCGCTCCTTGCTTCAGTGGTTTCCAGTACGCCCCGTCACACTTATGGTATAGTCCAGAGCGGTTAAAAGTAACTAGGGTAACAAAAGTTAGTAGGCAGTAGCAGTAAACGACCTTGTTTAATACTGCGCAATATTAAGCAATACCATGAACTAAGCCGCATGTTTTTCATGAGACTTTATTTTAGCCGCAATCTCTTACATACTTCTGCTACCCTAGTACTTTTGTACTATTTACTGTAAAATTACTGTAAAAGTATTGTAAAATTACCCGTTTCCAGCATGGGAACGTTTGATGGAGGATGATGATTGTGACAGAAAACATTCTGCGCATAACTGTACTTCGTCATAAATTCGGGTAAAATTCGAATGTGTGTCCAGTTGACGAAAATATTAAATTGAATTAAAATTATTTAAATACGTTTCACCATCTGGACACGCGTAAAAATCTTGGTGTGTCCAGATAACGAAAGAATAAATGATAATCTTTAATAAATGAGTGAATAAATGAGTTTAACCAACTCTACACAGGTGTGTCGTCCAGTCATGTGTGTCCAGTTGGTGAATAACCCACATTTACATTGTGTAGTGCTTACGAAACTTATAGTTCAAAAAACCCTCAGACCAAATTTATCAAAAATTTACTCATATCACTAAAATGTAACAAAAATATACGTGTGAGTGAGAGAGCATGCTGTCAGGAACAGCCTTAAGTTTCTCTTTCCAAGCCGCGTTAATAGGAAACGCATTGGCTTAATCACAGCGAGTGCACACTGCGGCTTGGTGTTTTGAAGCATTGCGGTAGGTATTATGTGAGTAGGTAAATCGAACATCCAACACCCACTTTCCTAATTTCACAAATGCAACATTTTTTCCATACCTCGGAAAAACTTTGTAAGGAAATCTGCTGACTAGTATTTGAGATAAATCATTTATTTAAATTTTCATGAGAACATAACATGTAGGTACTGCTGTCGTCTATAATAAAAAAATAAACAAAACATACACACAAAACAAACAAGTATATTGTTGCAGCAAAAGGTACGGAAGGTGCCAGAAATATTACTTAATTACGAGCGTGCTGTCATTTAGTGAATATTTACCTCGCTTGAATTGACCAATCCGCAGTGGGAACGCCATGTGACAGAGTCCAAACTGTCCCTCTGAGAAATGGCATCTGCCCTGCAGTTTGGGCTGTTTTGGTCGTGGCTTGTTATGCTATTCAAAGTAGTATAATCTTTGCCTAGGTGACTCCCTTTTGCTTACTACTCATACGCATGATCCAAGTTTCTCGTCCAATATCTGTCTGTGGAAAAATTAACAATATTTCCACTGGCTCAATTCACACTGGCGCACAGTCGCAAGAGTCGCGTCGCGGCGCGAAGCGTAACATTTTTCAACTATTCTAAATTCATCTGTATTTCTCTATTATACGGTACGAATTCGTGGTGCGAAAATTTCAAAACGTCCAGCGATGCGCGTCAGCGCGCGCTTGTGCGCGTCTTCGCCTGCAAGAGTCGCTCGGATCCTACGTCAGCGCGCGCAGACACGCGCATTCGCGCGCAGACGCACGTCAGCCGGCGCTGACATCGGATTCTGCCTAAGATAAAAATTCACTTTCCTCCTCTTCAGTTTCTACTCTTAGGGAAATCATAATAACATCAATATCAGTTTCAATCGTTAATCGTGGATCAATATCAATACCATTGTGTCGTGCTAAAGTACCAGAATACTTCAATAATACGATCTCTATTCACGCCTGTTCACAAGTGTCTGAACTGAATCATCTACGTTATCTGGACGCGCCGATTCGCGCATCGGTGCGCGTAAAGTCCATCTGTCTATACTTGAGTATTTCGGTAAACAAACCTCACTCTAGCACAAATCACAACATTCCTAAGTGAAAGACCTCGGGGAGAAACTTCCAGGAAAACAGCGAACTTACTCTTCAACGATAGTATAATCAAAATGATGACAGTTCACACAATACACAGTTCACACGTGTGCGGGTCACAACGGCTGACTGCCAAGTGCCCGCCGCCTTATTGACTCAACATAGATTAGCTTGGGGACGTTTGACAGTTGTATTGTAAGCCACAGACAATCGGCTACTCGCATCGATACCAAAACAGCACAACACAGAATAACCAGCCGCAACTGTCAGACGTCTACACAGGTTATAGAACACAGACAATATTTACATCAGAATCGAAATGGAATAAATGAATGGTAACTGAGCAAGGAATAATTGATTGTTACAGTCGGCCATCCTTAGAAAAACGAGTCCCTTCGTTTTGTTTACAGTTAGAGTATCACGCAATCATTCCTAATTTAACTGCGTTGCATCAATAATGTTACAAAATCTAAATCAATATAAAACTTATATAACCTTTGATAGATTTTGGAAGGATTTTGATTTATTATTATACAATAATATGATTGACTATCTATATCTAAATAAAATTGATTTATCAATACTAAAAAAAAAAAAATGAAATCACTTATTTTATAATTAGAATTTATTGCAAATTTTTTTTTTTACTTTCACTTTTTCCTATCAAGGTTGCAGTGTGGCGCACCACTCATGGGCGGCAAATTCAAATGCAGCCCATGCCCGATGCGTAACACTCCACTTCGTCACTTTGTCTTAATGTCGTGCTTCTCATTTGGGCGGCAAAACATATGCCACTCCTGCCCAACACGTCACTTGAGACTCACTATTTCACTAAGACGGCAAATATGCCTTTGAGCTTACTCTCTAACACCCTAATTTGTCTCCACGGTGTGCTTCTCCTTTGGACGGCAAGACCGTATGCCACTCATGCCCAACACACCACTTCAACTCACTAATCGCTAAAACGGCAAGTTCATATGCCTCTAACTTACTCCATAACACCCTAATTTGTCTCCATGGTGTGCTTCTCCTTTGGACGGCCAGATCATATGCCACTCATGCCCAACACACCACTTCAACTCGCTAATCGCTAAAACGGCAAGTTTATATGCCTCTAACTTACTCCATAACACCCTAAGTTGTCTCCATGGTGTGCTTCTCATTTGCACGGCAAGATCATATGCCACTCATGCCTCCCGTACCGGCCCACACTCATCTTTTCTAGTGTAGTCAGTGGTATTGCCGCGGCAAGTTCGTATCCCAATCCTTGCGGCAATACCGATTCGTGCGTGAGGGTCGGGCTGTCATTGCCGGCTACTTCCTTCACCGTACATCAGGCTCTAACGTCCCGTACCGGCTCTCACTAGTTTGTAGTCAACTAGTCAGTGGTATTACCGCGGCAAGTTCGTATGCCAGTCCTTGCGGCAATACCGATTCATGCGTGAGGGTCGGGCTGTCATTGCCGGCTACTTCCTTCACCGTACGTCAGACTCTAACCTCCCGTACCGGCCCTCACTAGTCTTATTCTGGTGTAGTCAACTAGTCAGTGGTATTACCGCGGCAAGTTCGTATGCCAGTCCTTGCGGCAATACCGATTCGTGCGTGAGAGTCAGGCTGTCATTACCGGCTACTTGCTTAACCGTACGTCAGGCTCGAACCTCCCGTACCGGCCCTCACTAGTCTTATTCTGGTGTAGTCAACTAGTCAGTGGTATTACCGCGGCAAGTTATCGTATGCCAGTCCTTGCGGCAGTACCGAGCTGCTTCTTAGGGTTGATGCTGCCAGCTACTTACTACAATATAAGAATGACTCCTACCCCTCTTATGTCTACCCTTAAAAATTGAATTGAATGGTTTAGAGGTTATGTGCATGGCCAATTGATCGTTATTCTTATTTCACTTAAGCATGTGCATTTCACCGAACGTTATTCCTAAGAACACGAGAGTTAACGTTACTAGCATAACGCATGAATCATCACTTACGGTCACTCAATTCAGTTAAAAATTATCCCAGCCACTTGAATCATGGTGGCGCTACATAATACAGACGTCACTTACGAACAGTAACATATATGTACTTAATATATCCTCTACCGCATGTTTGTACAATTTTAAGTATTAGACATATACACATCTGGTAATTAAAAGATGATTCTGCGAGAGGTCACTGCCATAGTCATTGCCATAATTGTGAAACGCATGTTAGTCTCATTCAGGCAAATACTTAAAGCTCCATCAAATATTCTCACTCCTCTTATTTTGGCAAATACTGAAAGCTCTGTCAATGCTCTCAAGGACTTCACACTTATTTTATCATTGGCAGATCTTGAAAGCTTTGTCAACGCTTTCTCACTTCTTTAATCATTTTGGCAAATAGGTACTAAAGGTTTTGTTAATGCAATTACACTTCCTTTATCATTTGGTAAGCCATGAAAGCTTTGTCAACGCTTTCTCACTTCTTTAATCATATTGGAAAATAGGTACTGAAAGCTTTGTCAACACTTTCTCAGTTACTGTTCTTCACCATCTTAATGCCTCCAATATTTTCCGTAAGCCGTATATAATAGCTCAACGGTCTCATTTATACACAAAAAGAAGTAATGGCTCAATACAAGTAAACTCTGTTGTAAACTTAGTGGTTGTTTTTAACATTTTCTCAATTTAGGTCGGTATAAAAAGAGCTAAAACACTGATGTTGTCCTTTTTTTTTATATATAAATATGACCACGAGCATACAGTCAACTTTATTGACTGAACCAAAAGTATGAAAAGTGCCTCGCACCCATTCTGAACCAACATACACAGAGTAACAAAATTGCTCTCTTATTTCAACGTCTTATCTCGTAGTCTATGCTGCCTATCAGCTAAGATCCAACCAATGATTCGCTACCATAATGGTGGCTGGCCAAGCGCTCCTACGCTGGTGCTACCGCTTACTCCACAACGGGTGCTTCGTTGCACGCCGTTGCGGCACGATCTGTCTATAGCGCCGGATCGCGGCGCATCATCCTGCGGCTGCGGCTGCGGCTGCGTGTAGCCCGGCGACGGGGACCATGTCGACGACTGCGACTGTGACTCCGAGAGTTCTCGTCCGGACGCAGCCTTTGTCCAGAATCCCTTGGTGGAGTCGCCAACTGTCTCGAGTGTCTCTCTGGGTCTTTATCACTCATGCTCTGGAACTTGAAACATTTTATTTATTGTATATTTATGGAAAGAATATCCAGTTATATCTAAGCAATCATTCACAATTTTTGGCATAAGACGATGGGTTTGGATAGTACAATGGTAGTAACTACAAAAGCGAGCTATATTTTGGGAAAAACAAGTAACTATTAAAAAAAATTTATTGCAATTTATGGAAAAGAAAATCCAGCTACATCTAAGCAATCGCTCACAGATTTTGGCTCAAAACGATGGGTTTGAGCAGCACAATGGAAGTAACTACAAAAGCAAGGTATATTTCGGGAAAACCAATTACTATAAAAACAAATACGATATTGTTCACGTGAACCACTGAATCTAGTTTCATCGGGTGTTAACTTAAAGAAAGTAATGTTATTTCCTAGTGCGTGGCTTGTTGCCATTAAGACTGAAGGAATAAAACTAGAATTTGAATGAAATATAGTTCCCTACATGTAGAAATTCAATTCACTAAACTTTTTAATCCAATTCCATCTTTGAGATTGGCCATTAAAACAGCTTTCTATCTGCGATTCCTTGGTCACACGTAAAGTACTTACTAAAGGAATCGATATTTCAGAAATAAAACGATTAGGCACCTTAAAAAAAACTGCTGAAATCAAAAACTTTACCTTAGCTCAATCCGTTGGGCGTACAGTTTAGCGCAAAATCTTTTGCTTTCGCGCGTATACCACTTCTGAGCTGAAAGACCTCGGGGAGAAACTTTCAGGAAAACAGCGAACTTACTCTTCAACGATAGTATAATCAAAATGATGACAGTTCACACAATACACAGTTCACACGTGTGCGGGTCACAACGGCTGACTGCCAAGTGCCCGCCGCCTTATTGGCTCAACATAGATTAGCTTGGGGACGTTTGACAGTTGTATTGTAAGCCACAGACAATCGGCTACTCGCATCGATACCAAAACAGCACAACACAGAATAACCAGCCGCAACTGTCAGACGTCTACACAGGTTATAGAACACAGACAATATTTACATCAGAATCGAAATGAAATAAATGAATGGTAACTGAGCAAGGAATAATTGATTGTTACATAAGACATAACACATCGTAGATAACCACAATAAGTTTTAAACACTAGTTTGAACACTAACGCATCTAATTAATCAGAAAACTGCTCAAAAATATCTTCAAATATGTGATTTTTAACCAAAATCGTAATTCGGTATAAAATCAGGACACAGGTTAGCAAAACACACAGATTAGTTTTGATATTTTGTTGTAGGGATGGGTGCCAGTGAATGAAAGAACAATTTGAAGTGAATGAAAAAACGTATGTAAAAGTTGATAGCTGAATCTGTAGTTTCCGAAAAAAAAATTAGTCCAAATTTTGTGTGATTGACTTATTGTTGTCTATGGTATCCTTGAGGGTAAATCTACAGATCCCTATAGAAAGAACATTAGTCCAATGAATATCAATGAACTACGTGGCACTGAAAATCTCAGTAGACACAGAAACAACATTAGTCCCACTATGAAATCAGTTTTTTATGTCTACTGAAAAGTAAGCAGATTATGACTATTGTTCTTTCTTAAACTACCGATTCAGTTATTACAACTCTTTAAACCCTTTTTAAGCCTTTTCAACATTAGAAGGGCCGTATTTAAAATATTTTTTAGAGAGTTATTAATAAGACCGTTAATGTTCCTCGTCTCTTAGTTTGCGCTCATAAGTCATGACTTAAAATAAAAAAAAACACCAAAAATAATATATTATGCTGCAGCAAAGATATCCTTTAAATAAATGTCTACCATATTTTTTCACAGACAACTTTTTTCTCGCGCCATCTATTTTGTAATATGATATGGCAATACTAAACTGCACACGCACATCTGACACAGACTTCTAGGTCCTATGACCGAAACCCTAGGGCCAAGGACTTGGGACTAGCATATAAGCCAAAAACGCCAGTTTTTGCGGAATTGCTGTCTAGTTAAGACTAGACCAGTGATTTGGCCCTATTTTTCGATTAAGAGCCCCAAAAATCGCTATTGGGACGATTGAGAGATTTAAAAACCACTTTGTGTAAAAATGTCTAAGAAATGAAGGAATAATTTTGTTTTCACTTACTTCGCCAGTGAACCTCGTGAACCTCCTTTACTTTGTAACTTTGTTAATTAGGACTAGACTAGAAAATAGTCCTCTTGATTATGAAAATCTCCACTGTGACAAATTATCTACTTAGAAGACTCTGAACAGTAAAAAGTGAATGTATCTGATAGTACAAGTTGCCTAAGCTGACGTCATTCAACTGGCACATAAGTGCACCTCTTAATAGGGATTTATTTTTGTATCCTGAATAGTAACGGGTCTAAAGTCGCAAATTTTATTAATTTATAAACAAAATATGAAATAATATTTAATATGTTACTTTTAGATCTTTTTATTTTACTATGAAATATGGTGGTGTTCGGTACCGTTGAAGTTGTAGAAGGTATTCTAAATTATGAGTATTTTTTATGTTATTTCTGCTAATAGCAAGCTAAAGATTGTTTTTTTTATTATCAATCACATATCACCAAGTAACAATCACCACATTCATTAACATTTTTTAAAACCCAATTCATTCATTCACCAATAAATATTGCTAATCTCATATAGTTAATTCACTGTTTCCCAACCCTGTAAGTGTCAAATTTTATTGATACGCCATTGTTGTTTACCGCAATACTCAAGTATAGACAGATGGACCTTAGACGCGCAGATTCGCGTGTCAAAGGAGCGAATTATTTCGCGTCGCGTCGCTTCGCTTCGACTCTGCGCCAATGTGAAATGAGCCTTAACGTCTCATACGTCCTCGAAAGGGTGGTCAGCTGGGATATTTCATTTGATTTTACTATTATGTTTTTCTTGCATTAGTGGCGCTTCTAATAAGTATTAATCTCCGTACAAACACAACACAATCACCAGTACTAGTCCCAAACTAGTTTGCCCTATACAATATGCTAGAGATGGACGTCACAAACATGGAAATACACGCAGACGTCAGTGGAAATCAAATTCACGACCTCTATGGGAAGGTTTCTTGGAAATTGTAGCGCTCGTCATTGGCTTCCCCTTTCCCTCAGGAGGTTCTCTGGAGTTGAAATAATTGTGGAAACGAATACTTTATTTCCTTATGTAAATCATTAAGTTAGACAAATATTAGCTAACAAGATAGCGTATGTTTACGGTACTGCTGTCACGGGCCGCCATTTAAAGTTACTCGGTCTCATTTAATAAAACACGATACGTATCTCGAAGCACTTCTCACAGCTAGTTTAAATAGTATGTGGTAATGGGAAAGACGTAACTACCTATAATATTTAAACTTCCCCTGAATACATACATAAGCTCACGCCTGTATCCCAGAAGGGTAGGCAGAGACCAGGGACTGCCACCTGCCACGATCCAAATGGAGGATGTATTAGCAAAGGACAAAATAAAAAGTACCCGAACCGATGTGCGTACATACAACGACTAATAAATGTCTATGAAGCGAAAGTGATCCCCCTAAACAGTTTAGAGGAATGATGTATTTTATAAATTACACCTATTTGCTTCAAATAATTGGATTAGTAAAAAACTCTTAACCACAACGTCTCAGCTTAAAGCTAACCGAACACTAAAAGAAACTCTTGCAACGTTTGCGAATCAACTGCGCGGTTCTGGCCGAAGTATTCCTTAACTACTGCATAACTTGAACGAACTTTAGCACCATATTTTCCTCTCACCTAGTTCCCTGCCTCGCGCTTAAACAATTAAACTTTTCACATTCGACTGTGTAGGTCAGCCGGGCTTAATGAACAAACTTCGTGCCATAGAAACAAGAGGAAGGTCCAGTCCACCGAATCGCTCCTTAAAACAAATATTGGCGGTGCCAACACATCTAAACATCCCATGAAAGATCCTCCTGTGTTGTCGCGACAAGCGCGAAACGGAACGACCTCAGTAGCTGGCAACACCAGCCAGCGCCATCTTAACCTGTCTATAGTGAGCAACTTATATTAATCTAACTGTCACTGACTGACATTGATGATGTGGCGCGAAAGGTGAACGGACGTGAACAGAGTACAGTGTGAAAGAAGTGTCCTGTGTCCAGAGAATACGAAAGCTAAGTACCTGCCTAAGTAACTACCTAAGTATCTAAGCGCATAGGGTCTAAATACCCAAGTGTTTGTGTATTCCATTCCTCTAGGTATCGAGGAAGATCGTCTCATACGAGGTAAGTGAAGGGTATGAGTGGGTAGGCGAGTACCCAGGTCGTAGGACCTGGGTGTGAAGACCCGAGGCCTGGGCAGAAGATGTCTGGGAACCAGACGGCCTGTGCAAAGAGTGCAGGCATACAGTCGACTGTAAGGGTGAAGGCCCTAGTGAATGCTCGTTGTACCGCAATCACATGGCGGCGCCTTTAGGGTGGACAAAAACGGCTATCATCAGCTGTACCGAACTACCATGGCGGCGCCTTTAGGGTGGACAAAAACCACCTAGTGCACATTACTATACTAACATATGCTTTCCTTATATGTAATTAGACAATGTCCCTCGGATGGTAGGTACTGTGGATCTTGGTGCCCAGGACACTGAGATCATCAGTGTCATGGGACCCTATCATTAACAGGAGGCGGACGGTGCCAGCAAGCGCGTGGACGTCACCTTCCAGCACCCGAGAAACAGCGAAGCAGAGCAAAGAGCTAGGAGCTCGTGAAGGGACTGAAGGAAGTGGATACCGGAGATACAACAGGTATGTGATACGATTGACTCACAATCGAGACGCCCATTTGTACCCCCCGATTGCTCATACAAAGGAAATGGGGCGTCCCGACATGTGTGTTACGTACAGAAAAGCCAAGCCGTTTGTTATGTTGTGCTGAGGCTACCTCAAGGTAGAGAAAACATCCGCTTTTGTGACTACATATTCTCTGCGAGAGTATGAAAAAGTAACTAATCATCATCTTTGGGAAGCTCGGATCCCTTCAAAAGGTCACAAGCAACAATGGAACACTGCAAGCCTTTTAGAAAGAGATAGGCTAGCTGAAGTGATATTATACGTATACCTCCGCTACTTACAATGGGCCAAACAGACTGCTATGTTTGGGAAGCTGGGATCCCTTCAGAAGGGCTCCAATATCTATGGAACGCTGCAGGCCTTTTAGAAAGAGATAGGCTGGCTGAAGTGATCACACAGCCCCGTTTCGGAAATCACACGAAAATGACCTATATTTGAACGGACCACCATCTTTGGGAAGCTGGGATTCCTTCAGAATTCCACCAGTAACATTCCAGTACTCCAGCACTGCTGACATTCTGTAAGGCGATAGGCTAGCTGGAGTCATATCATAGCTTTGTTACGTACAATCATCATCATCAGCCATTTGGAGCTCACTGCAGGACGTGGACCTCCCTAATGATTTTCCAAGTTTCCCGATCTTGTACCGCAAGCATCCAGCGACTCCCTGCCACCGAAACCAAGTCATTAGATCATCTGGTGGGGGGCCTACCCACGGTGCGTCGTCGGGTCCACGGTTGCCAAGTCAGAACTTTTCCACCCCAATGGCTGTCAGTTCTCCCAGCTATATGCCTCGCCAAATGCCACTTCAAATCACCAATTCTTCGAGCTATATCAGTAACTCGGGTTTTACTGCAATCGGAAAGAGAGAGGCCGGCTGAATATATAAACGGACCACCATCTTTGGGAAGCTGGGATTCCTTCAGAAAGCCACCAGTAAAATTGGAGCACTGCTGCCGTTCTGGAAGGAGAGAGAGAAGAGGCCTTATAAGCAATGGTCGCTATTTAAATGCCGAAACTTGCGGTCAAACTAGTGTGCTGGAAGGCTTCTGTTAGTTTCAAGTTTCAAGCTGCAACAAAGTTGTAGGGGCGTGCTAGTGTTGGCGATTTCTTCGCCCAACCGATTGGGGCAAGCTGTCTCGCCACTTGAGCTATACGAGTTTATTTGGGACTAGCAGTGCCCGCGACTCCGTTCGTCTGGTAAAGCCTATGTCCACCCTGAAGGTCCACCATTCTATTATATTGGAGAAAGGACTTTTGAAATCGGGTAGGCACTCACGGGGATTACCCCCTACATAAACGGAGGCCCTTGTAATGGGATATTCTCATCAGTACTTACCCGATTTCAAAAATACTTCTACAAACAACACTAAATCATTAAATATGACGAGCTCTGTTGCGCAGCAGGAAATATTTGTTGTTGTGAAGAACTAACATTTATTATAGTACCCATTTAATAGGTATAGTACCATCTACTTGAGTTTCACAAACAAACATTGCATTTCCTCGTGTTGAGTACACGAGGAAATGCAATGTAATATCTCAGGAATATTAACAGTCTTATAAAAACGAAACACCTTAAAACACTCCTCAAAATGTATTTTTAATAGTTTGTGGTAAATGGAAAGTCTTAACCACAGCTATTTAAATTGCAATTGAGTAGTTTGTAGAAGTTTCTTTTGTAAATAAGACCGACAGAGTGGTGTAGCACTTGATGTTGCTGCTTTTGTTTAGAAGTGACACGTACAAGAAGAGTTTAAGCCGATTTTCGCTCAACTTTTAATGACTCTAAACCCTACATAGGCAAAACTGACCTACATAGGCTGAAGCCTACATTCACAATTTTACCACAGCCTTGGGACCAACCCGGCACCGAAACCATATAATATAAAATCCCCGAGAAAAACTAAAATGTGCACGTAAACCATTACAAGTTGTATTCGTTGCTAATTAAGAGGGTAGGTATTAACTGCTTTACTCCCATTGCCGCCTAGGGGTATGATCCAGTGAATTAATTTATAAATAAAACTGTTCCTTTTCTATTATATCCCGTGTGTGGAAATTCGCAAAAGCACGGTAAGTAAGAACTGTTGATTTTGAATTTTACAATAGTTTTACAACTTTCAACATACACTATATGAAATGGGGTGTAACTGTAGAAATATATGTAGCATGCCAAGGTACTACAAGGAGTTCATTCGATTTTTGAGTAAGTATATAAATACTTACTCAATAATTTATATAATTTGGAAGTTTTCCAATTAAGATTGCAAATTGCTGTGTCACTGTTTGATTCATTTGCTCTAGGTAAACATGCAAAAGAAGTAACGCGTAGTTTCATCTTAATATGTTGCGTTGCCATAACACATAAAAAAATTACAGAACGCCTTAAAAATAAACGCACATCACAATCTAAGTGGTAAGTTACATGCATATGGTATCTTCCTATTTATCGGTACACTCTTGACAGAGAGCGGTCGCCGGTCGCATGAAATATACCAATATTCCATGCTTCACGATTCCTCGCTATCTCTCTCATCATGATCATTTCTCAGTCCGATGATGTTCTTAATAGGAACTTTGGCCGGGAGATCAGATCAGCACCATATTCCGGAACGCAATTGTCATTTTATGTGTTGGTATCGCGGGTATTCGATAATAAAACCAGTTTCATTCATGCCGTCGTTTGAATTAGCCACACCTATACTTCTACATGGCGCAGCCGGTACGGAATATCATACCAGTGATAATACATTAAGCTAGTGAAGTTAAAGCGAAGAAAAGAAGTGAAAAAGTATAATAACAAGATAAAGTGCACAAAAAACCAATTATAAAATGGAATCAGTCCTGCAACCGCCACCCTCATTTAAGGTCGAGAATGATCTTGTGAACATAACGTCTGGTAATCTAAGCAAACAGTGGCAGAAATGGAAGAAGTCCCTTAAAATATACTACGAGGCTTGTGAATTAGGAAAAAAGAGTGCAAGTGTACAAATAAACATATTGTTACACATAATTGGCGAGAAATGTCGTGAAGTTTATGAACAACTACCTGACACGGCAGAAATAAAGACCGTGGACGAATTACTGCTAAAATTCGATGCATATTTTCTACCGAAGAGAAATATAACTATTGAACGGCACAGATTCTTCACACGGGTACAGAAAGAGTATGAATCAGTGGACCAGTATGTGTTTGAACTGAATAAAATGGCCACCAACTGTGAGTTTGGACCCCTAAAAGATGATCTGGTGAGAGACAGATTAATTTGTGGAATAACAGATAGCCCACTGAGAGAAAGATTATTAAGAGAGCCGAATCTGACCTTGAAAAAGGCGCTAGAAATAAGCAGATTAGCAGAAATATCAAAAATGTAAGCCGGCAACATAACTGAGGCGGCAGTGCATCAAGTACAGTCCAGCCATAGTGAGGATGCAGAAGTCAATTGGGTGAACCGAACAGGAAATCGATATCGAAGACCCAGCGGTCCCCGTCAGACGCCAAGAAACCAAAAAATGCAACTGCCCCCGCCCTCGTCCCGCCAGGAAGCCGTGGCCAGCGCTACGAACAACCCACCGCCCGCCCTTCCGCGACGTCGCCCGGGGTCTTGTTCCAGATGTGGTACAAAGCACGCGCGAAGCCACTGCCCTGCGTATGGTCAAAAATGTGTTAAGTGTAATAAGATGAACCATTACTCGCGAGTGTGCCGAAGCTACGTGTACGCAGTTCAGGAGGACTCCACCGATCAGGTACGATTCACAGATAATCATCAAGGCAGTGATTGGATGGTTCAATTAGAAATACTAGGCAAAAATATTCAATTTAAATTAGACACAGGAGCTGATGTAAACATAATACCTCGTGTACAGTTAAAAAAACGGATTGGGTTAGAAAAGGGGATGGTCATGTTATGTGTTGGTATCGCGGGTATTCGATAATAAAACCAGTCTCAATCATGCCGTCGTTTGAATTAGCCACACCTATACTTTTACAGCAATGGCCTCCCGCCGCCAGCGTGCGACGTGAAGCCATTTGCAAACCCCTCCTCAGTTTCCGTTTCCTTTAACAACTACCCTTCAATATTTTTACTATTTAATGCTTGTCAATGTAATGTTCACATACCCCACGATTCACGATTCTCTAATTAAATGGTGACGGATGGGACTAATCTTATGATAAAACTTACTTAAATATTCGTATTTACGTATAAAGTTAGATATATTTCAATAAAATCATGACATTCGGCCATCCGACTTCGTGCAGCCTCCGGCGCACGAGCACACACACAAACACGCCCGGACATGTAATTAGAACTTACAAAGTCTCGAACATGTTTATTGTACTTAAAGAGTTGTAAATTTGTAAATGAACACAATTGTTAAATCCCTTCGTATTAGGTAAATTAATTAAATTTGGGGAATACATTTAGTTTTGTTATTCTCGATAACTTCTACCTATTCAGCTTTTATCTACTTATCTATTACTACCTCTGTTCTGCGTGTCTGTATCACAATCATGACATTCGGTTACTATGATTCTCATTTAGTTTTCTAAGAACGGAACGGAACGTCACTTTGACATGTAAACAGAATATGAGTGACGCTCATATAGCGAGCAATTAAACAAATGAGAAAGAGGATTGAAAGATTAACTAACGAATTGCAAAGCGCTCATTTTCAACTTTAAATCTAGAAAACACCGAATCGCGAAGAAGAAAATATGAATTAATTAGACAAAACGAACTTCTGAAAACTGTTACATGATCTCTTACAACTCTAAGAACTCCTTCGAAAAACAGAAGCCAATCAGCAGAAGCCAATCAGTTAAACTGCAAGCGCAAAAAAAAAAAAAGGTCCAGGTGGAATCTGAAAACAATAACTCGCCTTTATCAACATGCGACTTAAAAAAAAACACAAAACTCGAAAGCTAAAAAGTTAAGAAAACTTACAAAAAAAAAAAAGAAACTTTCTCACAAAAAGCCGACCCAAAACAGACTGAATGTAAAGCTAATGATCAAACACAGAAACCATCTGAAAAGCAAGCACAAACAGAACAACCAAGTCAAATAAGAAGAAAACACAGACTGTTCGTAATTAGTGATAGAAATAGAAACATACTGCAAAATCTGGAAGACTTACCTATATGCAAAAGAGTTTTCTTTCTGTCACTTTTCCAAACCTACAGCACATATTTCTGAGCTTCTAATGGGATTAGAGGTCAAACTGTCCAGTCTTACAAAGGAAGATTTGCAAAACTACATAGAGATTGTACACTTATTGAGAAGTGTCCTAGAAAAAAAAAATAACACATAGGTACAAATGTAATCATTTGCCCACCTACATATATCTGTGGAGCTCTGATGTTTAATTATAGAGCTGAACAATTCTTAAATCTACGGTACCTTGATGTGGAAAAACACAAACACTGCTGGTTCTTAGATACAAATCTGAATCTGTCACTAGATATTATGTTCTCTAGTACCACCGGCAACTTAATAAACATGACATGAGGCAAATAGTAAATTTAAGGACATAAAACAGTTTATTGAAATGGGCTATTCAATACAAAAAAAAAATGATTATTCAACAGAAAAGGGTAATATTATGTTTTTTCGAGACTAAATTTCTGAGAATAATTCATCAAAACATAGCCGGGCTCTTAAATAAATCAGATCTATTGACAATTAACCTAGAGGAACTAAGAGATAAAAACATAAATATAGATTTTGTATGTATAACAGAACATTTTATGACGCCGGGACAAGAATTATTCATAAATATACCGAACTATGCTCTGGTGGCTTGCTGTATATAGTAGAAATAAGAGCAAGCGGGGTGGATCTTGTGTACTTGTGCATAAACAATATAAACACAATGACCTCCCGGAAACTAGAAAAATGTCGTTATTGAACATATTTGAGTGCTGTGCAGTGGAACTAGTTGACCTTAAAATTACAGTTATTTGTGTGTACCTACAGAGTTCCAAAACATAATAATTTGAACCTATTTTTCTAATGGTTAGAGAAAGTGTTAGACTACGCTTCTAAATTTAAAGTCTCATGAAGTTGTAATTGCTGGAGACTTTAATATTGTCGTGCTAAAGAATAATAATATTACTCTCGATCTATAATGTTTACTCCTCAATCATAATATGAAATTGGCAATCAGGCAGCCTACACGCCTTGTCAGTAAAACTTGCACAGATAATTTTGCAATCAGCTATAAAAATGTAAGACCGAGGTGTAAGAATTCGGACTCTCTGATCATACTGCGCAAATAATAACCATTCCAGTAAAAAAAAACACTAACATTAAAATATTGGCAAAAAAAAAACTACAAAAAGGAAAATATAAATAAATTTGTAGAATGCATAAAATCAATTTCCTTCTCAGATGTTTACCACACGAGTCGACTAATCCTACATTATCATATCGTCGCTTGACAATGGAGACGGGGATCTCTGGGCCCAATCGTAATAAGCTGAAATAAGGTTTAAAAAAAAAAGTTTTTTTTTCCGTTTCAAGATATAAAAAAATTACCTCAATTCACAATCTCGGAGACGAGAAATCTTGAAAACAAGTTTATTGCACTGATGAAATAGAGTTTCGATTTCTATAATCGATTACTGTGAATAATTTCAACAATTGAAGTGAACAAATTCTTCAGAATAAATAATTATGTTGTCAATAATTGAAAATAAAACAGAATATCAACTATAAAATCGATTCTCGTAGATTCTCGTTTACAGATCGATTTATTACTTATGTTTGTCAAATGTATTTAACCTGTGCTGACAGTGACAGCTCCCGGACTTTCATTCTATGATCATTGATCACCGGATTACCTTCCACTCGTCTTGTATCGTTTGCGTATTTCAATTAAATTCCTCGACCAGTGTTTTATCTCTACGGACTTCTAGTATATTGTTAAGTGGCACGACTATGGCATAGCGACTAATCGATGTAATACACTGAGCCGACGAGTTTTAGATGATGAAATGACACAAATCCTGGTCTTCCCTATCTTTATATATATAAATAGATTTATTTGTGAGTTTTGTTACATTCTCCCACTCAATACAATACAATACAATAAGAACTACAATAATGTAGTACATTACTGTCTTTTATAAGAAAATAGCAATCATAGTTAAAAAATCAGCTGTTAAGAATAGGTTACTGTCAATTTGTTGCATAACCTCAATTTTACCAAATTTCTTAACTTTGCTCTCAGATTGCCAAAATCCGCAAAATTTTCAAAAATGATTTGACAATATATAAGCTGTTAATTGGCACCACTCTCATTTCTTTACATCTAGGCCCAAGAATGTATGAAAGCGTATCGGTCTCCTTTAACACATTCTATGACTTGTGCTTTCCAAAAATAAAAGTATAATAAAGGTATGTTCAAAGCCCAATCGTGTCTCCCGATGCACAAAATATGCAAAAAAAAAACTGTGGAAATTCAGATTACAGCCCAATATTGAAATTAAATTAAATTTTAAAAATTCTACTAAGTTATTTAAAAAAATATTCAAATATCTGACAAAAAGGGCACAAAACAGTAATAAAATAAAATCATCAATAAATAAATCAAAAACAACATGGCAAATTATAAATCTAACAAGACAAAACCTTCTTAAAGAACAAATTACAAAAATAAAGGTTGTGTCCTTAACATAACTAAACCTTCCAATATAGCAACAGCTTTTAACGACTATTTTATTGAAAAAAAATACACCTATACCAGGTGCGGGAAAAAAAAGTGAAACGTCTCATAAATAGTCAAACTATATCTATGTTTATGGCACCTAGTTCATCTTAAGGTATTGGTAAAATAATAAGAAATCTTAAAAACACAAATAGTGTGGGTGTAGACGATATATCCACAAAATAATTAAGGCGGTAAGCCAATATATTATATGTCATCCTTATAGGGTGCTATATTATAAATCTGAGCATAGTGATGGGCATATTTCCACAGGATTTCAAACTCACACTTATTACACCGCTATTTATAAAAGAAATATTTGAAAAATACTACTACATTCAAATAAATACATATTTAGAGAAAAAATAAGATCCTGTGCGTGGCGAAGAGGGTTTCCGTCGAAATAAAACTATTAATATGGCAGTATACCTACGACTTCATAAAGAATGTTATGTGTCAAATAGATTAAACATCACCAGTTTGTTCCATATACTGTAACATTACACAAGCGTTTGACTATGTGGACCACAATATCCAAATAAACAAGCTTGACGCTTACGACTTAAGAGGTAACATTCTGGATTTATTACGCTCATACTACACATACATTTCAAATTACAGAAATCTCGAGGTTAAACTATAAAACGAAGACAGAACAATCTTACAGACTTAAAGCGCGTAAAACGCAGTGTTATGGGACCTATGTTATTTATTTTATGTTATTTTTTTAAATTAAAATAAATAGCAGATTAGATTCTCATACTGAAACTGCTTGTTTCTCACAATGTCACATACAATCGACAGCACATGGTAAACACATGGTATTTACTAAAACCAACTTAATAACTTTTGTATGAATGTAAAAAAAACCTGATCAGACGTGAAATTTTAATAGTCGTATCTTCACATTCTTTCCAGTGCTTTCAATAATCCGAATTCCGACTTTTTTTTTTACTGCTTGTTATTAACTTGGCAATCAAATTTCACAGTCTCATCATTTCAATTTAGTCTGAAATCCCACAAAGTAAATAAAACAGACTCAAGATTTTTAATATCGAAGACTCGTCACATTTTGACCACAAATTTTACACAAAAAAAAAAAACTTTCCCGACACATTCATTACTTAGACAGTGACGCCCTAAGGCCACAGTAATTAAAATGTTAATTCTAGGGAAATGTCTCATTTTTGATATTTTATTGATGCCAATCTCACGTCTTATGAAAAAAAAATCGTACGTTCTCTCGCATATAGAGAACATCAGACGTTCTCTCACGTCAAAAAAAAACATCAGACGCTCTCTCACGTCAAACATCAGACGCTCTCTCACGTCAAAAACATCAGACGCTCTCTCACGTCAAAAACATCAGACGCTCTCTCACGTCAAAAAAAACTCCAGACGCACTCTCACGTCAAAAACATCAGACGCACTCTCACGTCAAAAACATCAGACGCTCTCTCACGTCAAAAAAAACTCCAGACGCACTCTCACTTCAAAAACATCAGACGCACTCTCACTTCAAAAACATCAGACGCACGCTCACGTCAAAAAAACTCAAGACGCACTCTCACGTCATAAAAAAACTCAAGACGCACGCTCACGTCAAAAAAAAACTCAAGACGCACTCTCACGTCAAAAACATCAGACGCACTCTCACGTCAAAAACATCAGACGCACTCTCACGTCAAAAACCATCAGACGCACGCTCACGTCAAAAACATCAGACGCACTCTCACGTCAAAAACATCAGACGCACTCTCACGTCAAAAACCATCAGACGCACGCTCACGTCAAAAACATCAGACGCACTCTCACGTCAAAAACATCAGACGCACTCTCACGTCAAAAACATCAGACGCACGCTCACGTCAAAAACATCAGACGCACGCTCACGTCAAAAAAAACTCAAGACGCACTCTCACGTCAAAAACATCAGACGCACTCTCACGTCAAAAACATCAGACGCACGCTCACGTCAAAAAAAAACTCAAGAAGCACTCTCACGTCAAAAAAAACTCCAGGTGCTCTGTCTTCTAGGCTCGATGTAGATGTCTTGAGTCTCGCCCGTGGTGGTCATACTCCACCACGGGGCCTAGTCCGGAACATGTGAACATACTTAAATAAAATCGGAATTAAAACAATATCAAACTTCAAAACCTTTATTAATTGTAGCGCAGAAAATGTCGCTTAGTGAACATTAAATGAAACATAGGTGTACATTTCAAGGTCTAGAATGTTAGGGTGAAAAACCGGTCAAGTACGTGTCAGGCCACGTCCAGTGTAGGGCTCCCCCCTGTAGCGGGACGTATTTACATACATACTATCGGCGGCCTTGTTACTAAAAGTATCACAAGACAACACATACAAAACATTTACGAAGATATAATCATCATTATCATCATCATCAGCCCACTGCTGCACTGCTGGGTATAGGCCTTTTCCCCCAATTGCCATTTCACACGGTCTCTCGCCACCCGCATCCACGGACCTTCCGCCGACTCAACGATATCGTCCGACCATCGGGCCGCAGGTCTGCCATTGACCGTCGCCTCGTTCAGTACAGTTGTTACAGTACAAAAGTAATTTCTTCGTCCTTATTCGGGTTAATTAAGCAATAATCCTTGGAAATAAGCTACTGAAAAATTAAGTCTATCTTGGTTTTAGTAAAAAAAAACATTTATTCCAATAATACAACTTAGACGGCCAAAACACTTTAAATAGAACAAAAAAAAATTTGGTACACAATATACCTAATGAAGCACAAAATAAAACACTAGTCATCTTCACTCGAAGTGTCCTCAGAATATTTATCTCCACCGGAATTTAGAATAGGTACCTACCTAAATGATACAGGATCGTTTCGTTATAAATCCATTCTAAAATACTGATTGATTTAATTCTTTAATTGCGTGATCTACATAATAGTAGAATGAGACGAGCTGTGAGCCAAATTCACTGGCGTGTTTGCGCCGCGTCGGTTTCTTTTGTCAAAAGCCGCCATTTGGCGAGGCGGTAAATATCAAAGTGACACTATGATAGCGAACAGACTTTACCTGTAACTTCACAGATTTTCAAGAAACTTGCATGCGTCTATCTCTTAAGCGAATATTTAAAACGACAATGTTTTATTAAATGGACAGATTCAAGTGCAGCAACTGTCGAAATAAAACAAAACTGTCAGGAAACAGACTACGCGTCTGAGCTACGCGAATTCGGTTTTTTTTTTCAAATTAACGGTTTTTTCACTACGTGATTCAAAATTAATATTAAAATATTTAAATCGCCATCAGTTTTTAACTGAACTAATTTCACATTTATAAAGAGAAAAAGAAAAAGCTTGGAACAACTAACACTAGTTGTAAAAAAACTAAGGAAATATCTGTGTGCCATAATTATCAAATTCTATTCAGCCAAATTTGTTGAAAAAGAAAGATTATAATAATTTAAACTTACTTACTGGGGTTCGCAGGCCGAGCACCTCGTGGGTGAGGACTTCTTTTAACACTTCTGAATTAATAGGAACTTTGGCCGGGAGATCCGATCAGCACCATATTCCGGAACGCAATGGCCTCCCGCCGCCAGCGTGCGACGTGAAGCCATTTGCAAACCCCTCTTTAGTTTCCGTTTCCTTTTACCACTACCCTTCAATATTTTTACTATTTAATGCTTGTCAATGTAATGTTCACATACCCCACGATTCACGATTCTTTAATTAAATGGTGACGGATGGGACTATTCTTATGATAAAACTTACTTAAATATACGTATTTACGTATAAAGTTAGATATATTTCAATAAAATCATGACATTCTGGTGCATTAATTCAACGGCCTACCCAGAGAGGACTCATAGTGAGTGTGTATAATAGGGCTCTTATAATATTCTTGGGGTGAAACACGC
The DNA here is from genome assembly GCA_947310845.1 of Yponomeuta plumbellus. Lineage (NCBI taxonomy): Eukaryota > Metazoa > Arthropoda > Insecta > Lepidoptera > Yponomeutidae > Yponomeuta > Yponomeuta plumbellus. The sequence goes on from OX371206.1 coordinate 7,586,892, forward strand.
AGATAAAAGCAGAGCAACCCAGCCCAGGGTTTTAGTTTTCAGCGGGTAGTTGTAGTAAAACTTTGGCCATTAGAGGCCGCTACCCCGTGGCTATGGCACGCACGTTGTACCATCTAACGCAGCGCATTGCGTCCTTGCTGCTGCTGAAATAAGGGCTATTATTCAAAGAGGCCACTTTCCGCGTTAGAGCGAAAACATGGTGACAGAAGAAAAAAGAAGGACGTTTTAAGCTTCGAAAAAGTCACAAATCTGTTTTGGGGCTTAATTATGCACAACCAATCCTGAGCGATTTCAATCATCGAATCGTTCATCATCAACCCATTATGTCCCCACCGAGGGGCACGGGTCTCTTCCCTAAGGAAGATATAGGCCATACTCCACCACGGGGGCCAAGTCCGGATTGGTGGAGGCTTGTAAGACTAGTGGCTGGTCTTACTGTCAGAAGTTTTCAAACCGCCCTAAGGCCTCTGACTTGTATTAACGACTGCCATCTATCGATGGCAGCTGGCACCAACTGTTTAACGTGCCTTGCGAAGCATGGAACCGCTCGGAAAAATGCCACAAGCGTTAATAGAATGGTCACCCATCCATGCACTGAACGCGCCCTACGCGCCCTCACTCTGAAATTCCTTACTAGTTTGACAGATGATTGGAGTCGCTCATGGTACCTACGCGTAAGTATTAAGGTGCTGTTCTTTTCCCGGTTCCGTACCCAAAGGGTAAAAACGGAACCCTACAGACTCCGCTCTGTGTCTGTCTCTCTGCCTGTCCATCCGACCGTTCGTCCGTCCGTCCGTCCGACCATCTTGTCCACGGTTCAACCGCACTTTCCAATAAAATGTTATTCTTTAAAATTTCATGAATTTGAATTCTGTTAGTGCATTACATTTAAGGACAAGTAAATGAAATCCGCTTTGTATCGTAAACAGTCCATCAATCTTTAATCTTTTAACGTGCACTCTACTCAGCTACATTACGAGTGACTTTGCAACCAAGTTGTTAAGGTTGACCTGCTGTCTAGTCTACTATAAAGGTGAGTCTCTAAAACGCATAGATATTCAATGGCGTCATGTTAGTTCTGTAACGGCTGTTTCATTGACACTTATATTTTTCTAGTAATCAATTGTATTCGAATGGTATATATAATACGCAGTGTCAACCCACACGATCGTTATTTGGAGTAAAATTCCTTCAAGGTTTTGAATGCTTTAAAAAAAAGACACAATTGTTACAAGAAATATCGAAAATGTTGACCCCTGTCTTCAGTAATCTTCATAAATAATCACAAAAAATATGCGACCATGACATGTTTTTCGCAAATTTCGTTTTTTTTTTGTTTATTGTTAATGCGGTACCAAACAAAATTTTTGTATTGTAGCTTTTAACTTAACTTTTAAATTTTATTAACGTAATTATTATTTGTCTCTTGTTTCTTGTGTGCAATAAAGAATATTCTTATCGTATCTTATCTTCTTATGCTGGTTAGTTGTTCAATAAACAACACCTAAATAACAAGAGAGGCAAGAGACGCTGTATGCTGAAATAAAGCCTATAAACCTAGTTCAGCAGCTGATGCTATAAAAGACACAGTAAGTCTAACTTTTACTAAGATATTCTGTATAAGTCGAATTTTGTTTTGTTTTACTCATCCAATACTATTCTAGTTCAATAAACATTATCTTATCTTAATTAAAAACTATGTGTGTATTATGCTCTAGGGTCTGTCCTTCTTACAGTTTTAACTCTGGATGTAAAGGTTACAGCTAAATTGTGCCTAGGAGTACCTACCAAATACCTACTAGGCGGTAATGATTTGAACTACTTTCGTTAGTTTCACTTTTATTATTGTTTTTATGCTGCTGTGTGATTCTGGTGCTAGTTTACTTCAATGAGATGGTAATCGGGTTGGGTGTTATGTATGACTAGGTAAAGTGGACAGTACATCAAACTATATTCTATTTACTGAAGCGAACGACTAAAGGTAAACAAAGACACAGCATCTCTCAAACTTACATCTCACTCAAAATAGCTCATGCACGCAGCTTTGCTTGCATCGTTGTACTATTATGTATTCTGTGGCATCGTATACATCGGTTTGGCAGTATCAGCGTTGGGTCCGGCTCGCTCGCCCATATTTTCCGTTTCGTAATAACAAACACAAAAGTATAAAACAACTGGACGGTGGACCAAAAAACTTTACCAATACCTTATTTACAATGATGAACAGACTGAAGATAAGTTACCTATTTTATTTTCTTTAGTTGCACTCCCATCAACAACAACGTCAATCTTACTTTTTTTTGTCTTTAATTAAAAAAGAGGTTCGTAGTCAGCAGAGCTCTCCATACTTCTTCCTACACTTCGCGTAGCCCATTAGCATAAAATAGTCGATCATAATCGGCCTTTAAACAAAAGTCCGTCATCTTTCCTAGTTGCGAACATATTTGGCAGCAGTAGGATCGCTTTATTTGAGGACCACTGAAATTTTAGGTATTTTTTGGGGCATAGATCTCTTAAGCAAATGGTATTTTCATGATAAAATAAAATATTAGTTAAATAAACTGCAAGTGGGGGATAAATCAGGTAATAACAGTGTTATTGTGTTAATTGCTTAATGGTATTTATTAGGCATATCGTTCTGTATAACTTTGCTAAATATTATGCAGTGTTATAAATGTGGCATATTGAAAAACTAAATTTTTGACATGTTGACACTTAGTCGTTCGCTTCAAAAAATAGACTGTAATTATTGTTATGTTTATTCCGGATACACTTACTTGATTTTTTGTCGGAAGTTGTCGCTCTAATTCGCAGAGCTTAATCATGGTGAGTAGAGATGTAGCTCGCGACGTCGGTTGCCCTTGTGGGACTCTTCCAACAAAAAAATCAAGTAATTGTATCCGGAATAAAGTTAATAATAAGATGAGATAAGAATATTCTTTATTGCACATAAGAAACAAGATACAAAAGAAAAGTTACAATTAAAAAAGATAACAATAGGCGGTCTTATTCCTAAGAGCAATGTGTAGAGCTTACGAAAATCTTAGTTCAACTTAATCATTTACCAATCTAACGTTTTATTCACTTAATTCCGGAATCATCTACTTTCGTTTTTATCGGGAGACTCCGGCCAGGATTCTCTCACATTCACATTCCTATTTTCTGAAGCAGTTTAATTGCAAAGTCACTCGTACTCATACTGAGTAGAGCACAGGCATATAAAAGTTCACGGTGCATACGAATGTTTAGGTTTTGTTAGTGCATTATCCATATTATATTAATAATTTCCTACCTGTCTACGGTAGACTCGAACGGAATGCACATCAAATTGAAGAGAGTAAAAAAATTGTCGATCCGAGTCGAAAATGTATTGGCGGAAAATTCGGATTATCGAGTATTTTCAATATAAAAATTAATTAATTAATTGCTATATAATGACGTTGCTAAGTAAACATGTCAGGTGTATTCTGTTATCCATTGTGACCTCTATGGTCTAAGTTCTTTGACTTTTAGACAGAGACGAGATAGTTATTTGGGTAAATAAGATTTAAGAGAAATATCTACTGATGAAATATCGAGACATAGGAAAGGATGACTCAAGCGAAGCTGGGTTTTCCACAGAACAATTCTGTTCTGTGGGGTTTTCGTCTAGTAGTAACATAATAACAGATTCACTGTCGGATCACGTGACGTTTTTTCATACCATTGATGCCTAGAAGACTTGACACCTCTGCGCGCGTAGAATTACAGCGACAATGAAATGAAATCGGCGTGTTTATGCTGTCTTCATTAAAGCACAATTTACGAAATCTAGACACTGGTCAGGCGTCAGTATTAAAACACGATGTAGTATCCAAACAAGCGCCCTTAGATACTAGGTAATAAGCCGCCGGGTGAGTTGTGTGACCTGGTTCTACCCCATCATTATCCGGATTACTAATGAGCCGTGCATGTAACGCGTTCTCACCTCTCTAGTAAATAATGACCACATTCCCTTGTAATATTCCCTTGTGAACATTCGTCATAAGAGCGTCTTATGTCACGAAGTCTTGGACTGACCCATTGGGCAACTGCGATAAAAAATATGAAGACGTTGATTATATTATGTACGTGGACTTGAGTTCGCAAGTGTGTGTTTTTATAGCCACCCAGAGGCCAACCGGCTTGCTTGACCAATTTTGACTAATACGATGTAAAATATAAGGTTTTGACTATATGAGTGTTGGCCATTAGCTCAGAGTGCTTATACTGAGTGCGTATACTGAGTTTTTTCATTTACTCTCGATAGTGAGAGCGTTTGCGATTTGCATAGGAGTGACAAAGAGACAACTAGATGGCGCGCTTTGTCACTCCTATGCAAATCGTAAACGCTCTCGCTATCGAAAGTGAATGACAAAACTCAGTATACGCACTCTGAGTTTTTTCATTCACTTTCGATAGTGAGAGCGTTTGAAATTTGTATATAGGAGTGACAAAGCGCGCCACCTAGTTGTCTCTTTGTCACTCCTATACAAATTGCAAACGCTCTCGCTATCGAAAGTGAATGAAAAAACTCAGAATAAGCACTCTGGAAAGGCTCTATTATCTCTCAATGCTAGGAACCTCTGAGACTAGCCATTAGTCATAGCGAAAATAACAAAAAACAGCTGTCATAAGGTTGGCAAAAAGTCACTAAGAAATGACAAAAAGGGAAATTTATCATAAAAAATATAAACCGATTTTAAACCTCGTGGGTGTGACCAAATCAGCTTCCCTCGAAGAAATGGGCTTAATAATCTAAATTATAACTTCTCTAACTAACGCAAACGGGGCCTATGACTGTAATCTATGAATTGCCAATACAATCCAAAGAATCAGCCCATATTCGTCCACTAATGGTCATAGTTCAGCGTTCATCCAGCCGCTACCCGCTACCCTCAGGTCGTCAGTCCAACGGTCTTAGGCTGTATAGCTTATGGGCTTGTCTAAACTTTTATATATTTACATACTCGTACACCTGACCCGGCAAACGTTGTTTTGCCATATAAGTTATTTGTAGGGACTCAGGGCTATGAAAAATAGATAACCACCTATTCTCAATCCTACCAAATATACATAATATAAAAAATCATCAAAATCGGTCAAGCCCTTTCGGAGGAGTATGCGCACTAATACTGTGACACGAGAATTATTAGATATTCTTTATCTATCTACCTCTGTGGCGCAGTGGTTAGCGCATCTGCCTAAAATGCGAGCGGTTTCGGGTTCAAACCCCAACTGGAGAAAAAAACAGAAAACCCTAGTCTTGGATGTATACATGTTTGTGAAGCAGTGGATCATACTTCACAGGGTATCCTAGACTCCTAGTGTGGGGCCAGAAGCAATGCATGTGCCTGTATGTAAATGTTTATGTTTATCTATAATAATATTAGGTATGCAGAGGACAAGTTCGTACCTATGTTTGTAAGTTTGTGTGTAGGGGTTTCGAAAGTAGTCAACCCAATGAGCGTTTTTCCTTATGTCAAATTTAGTTTCAAAAGGATCCCTAGGTGGCGCTGCCGTACCGTAAGAATAAACGTCAAAGCAAAAAATAATACTATGGTTCTGAAAAATTTGTGATGGTTGGTTACCTAGAAGAAAAAATGCTGTTGTCGTTTGGTGATGAGTGCGCTTTTGGATACTTTGGAGTCTTTGCTATGGATTGTGGGTTTGAATTTTTATTTTTATTACGAGAAAACTCGACCGAATAGCAACCCTGGTTCCTTCTCTTGTTCAGTGATCTGTGGACTGACTTTGACATTGATTGCTACGAATCACAAATTCGTATGAAGAAACGAATGACGCCTATCTAGTGTATCTCAAGGAACTAAGAAAAAAAAAGAAAGGAAAAACGCCCATTCCAAAATGATTTCCGCAATATTCAGAATAGAGTGTGGACATCGGCTACAGGCTAACTCCTTGATGCGAACGAAGGCGGGCACTCATCATCATCAACTCATAATGTCCCCACCGGGCACGGGTCTCTTCCCTGGGGAAGGCATAGGCCATACTCCACCACGGGGCCAAGTCCGGATTGGCGGAGGCTTGTAAGAATAGTGGCTGGTCTTACTGTCAGAAGTTTTCAAGCCGCTCTAAGGCCTCTGACTTGGCTTAACGACTGGCATCTAGCGACGGCAGCCGGCACCAACTGCTTAACGTGCCTTACGAAGCACGGAACCGCTCGGAAAAGTGCCACTAGCGCTAGTCATAGACAGTGACCCATCCATGCACTGAACGCACCCTATGTTGCTTAACCTTCGTGATCGTTTAAGATCACTCAGGCGGCCAGGGCTATGAGTAATTGAAGGCGGGCACTGCTAGTCAAGAATAAACTATGTTGTTAATGTCATCGATTCAACTCGGCAAAGGGCAACAGGCTGGGACTTGGTAACAAAGTTTGAAGTAGCGGGGCGAAGATGTAACAAACAGTTAAAGTGCTTTAATAAGTTTAGAAACTAGTTACGTGCTACCGGCAGTACCGACGTGGAAAAGTCTAGGTACAGTCGGCAGGACATTTTAGTTTAAACGCCGAAGTTTGAGATTATGCAAAAAAAAACTTCATATTAAGAAAAATTCGGTGTGGCCATGATATTTTTTATCAAATAAAAAACCTTCTTTCGACCAATCGTTGGTTCAAATGTAAAACTCACTAAGTGACATTTTTTTTCTCAAAATGAGATTCTGCTGCCATTTGCTTACAAATTACAAAATACAATTGTCACTTAGTGAGTTTTACCTTTGGACCGACGCAATACGATCAATACAGTTTGTTGGTGTTCGAGAAGCAGGAAACTGTTATTATATTATGCAGTCACTTCAGGACTCCTCATGCACGTTCATCATCATCATCAACCCATTATGTCCCCACCGAGAGGCACGGGTCTCTTCCCTAGGGAAGGTATAGACCATACTCCACCACGGGGGCCGAGTCCGGATTGGTGGAGGCTTGCAAGACTAATGAACGTTCATTTATTTTTAATTTATTTACGTTAAGTTGTGTGTGTAATACAATGGCAACAAGGATAACATTTTTGTTCGTCCTGACACATGCGTTTTTGGTCCAAAAATATCCCTAAATCACAACTCACGGCATGTCTAAGCCCAGCGGAATTTCCATAGCGCGTTCTACATAGCCTGCTACAGCGCCATCTAGCGATGATTTGAGCACATTAACTCGCTATCGTGACTCTGTTCGCTCTTTATGCCTTCCGCTTCCGCTGATGAAGCCTCGCTGCCATGCCATAGCGCCGAGTTTGTTGCATACAACAACAAATCCTCTTAACCCCTGTATTACGCTAACCATTTCTGACGAGACACTGGTAGTGTGCGTGTAGTGTTAATTTATTAAACTAAATTATGTAAGCCTCGATAATGTGAAAAGTGGGAAAAAGCATGGATTTCTTTTTTTCAACAAAAGCTAATTTCAGAGGCGGTTGTTTCAAAATTTAAGCACATTATAGTTAGCGCTGTACAAGTTACGTGAGTGCGCAATAGATTAGTCCAGGCGCGGATACAAGAGGGGAAGAATGAGTACATTCCCGGCTGGGGACAAAAAATAAAACCCCAGGTCTAGGATGTTTACATGTTAGTGAAGTCGCTGTTTGTGGTTCCCATGACACAGGGTATCCTAGTGTGGGCCCAGAAGCAATGTCGCCGCTGCGAATGCCAATTCCGGTATGTGCATTTTCTAGTTTTTTTTTTCTTTCATATTAGTGCTCAATACGTCCATGTGCTATGGGATTTTCTTTCATAACACGATTTTGATATTTTAAGACGTGATATTGTAAATAAATTATTCACTTACAGGTTCTTGTTTTTGAATAAAACAGTTATTTGTCTATACTGAAAAGTAGTTAAAATGCACATATTGGAAGTGGCAATCGCAACGACGGATGTTCGTGTATGTAAATGTTTATTCCCTTCACCTGACACACCATCCAATCACTTTATACGACATCATTTGTAAATCACGAGATCATTATGCATGCTAACAAAAGACTAATTTGTCAAGTTTACCTCCTGCAGTAGAATTTTACAGTCCTAGCCTCTGAGCGCGCCGGGTAATGTATGGAGTAATATCGAGTGTTGGATCTGTGGATATCACCAGGACATTACGCCTGAGCTGGTACCGGAGTAAGGGATTTTTATACACAAGCGGAAAAGTGAGGTTTTTAGTTGACAAGTCAGTTTCTCGCTAAGCAGCAGTAAACGCTGCCCTATGGTGGGATCTAATTCCGGTATGTTAAGACTTTGTTTTCTTAATGAGGGCTTTTCAGAGCGTCATTAAAAAAAAGAAATAGTACCGCAAATTACCGATAGATGGTGCTAACGTCATGACAACACTGAACCTTATCTGTGGTTCCTGTCATATGTTTTTACAAAAATCCACAATGCATGGGCTAGTCATGAGCAAAGAGACAATTCACGTATGTATGTAATAAACAAAGTACCTACTCGTAAAAACACTTCGATAACTTTCAAGTTTCAACAGTTTCGAAACAAATTCTAGTTTAGATCACAGACTACAAAGAGATGTTTAGACTATCGCAGATTAATAACGATTAAAACCACAGACCTAAAAACGTGATGACATTTTGGTCTTCTTGCAGCGCCATCTAGTTTTTTTTTAATGAACTGAACTGACAGCTGTCATTGAAAAGCCCACAGTAACTTCCACCCAACACAATCACTCATCCTGTACTGGCGGAGCAGTACTGGCTGACGTCTCCGCCGCAACGGCCACTCCAGCGTCCACTCTATTCTACCGAATAGTCGACCCATGTAAACGGTTAGTATATTCTTTTAGTTTTAGTTATATTATTTTATATCCTCTTCAGCCAATTCTTTCAAAAGTAATGCTGAAGCTCCTCGGGCATCTCTTCTCAAAATCCAGTCTATCGTCCATATTCTCTTTTTCCTATTTTGTTCTTCATTGACAGCCTTTTGGACCTCCTTTAATAATAAATCTGTTAAGTTTATCAGAGCGTTGATGAATGAATGACTTTCATTGTTCTAGTGCTTCTTACCTAGTGGCAACTCTACCGACAAAATGAAAATGTACGTGTAAACAGTTACTCTACTTAAATTGGTAGAGTACTTGGAACTGGTAAAGTAGTATGCTAGTTGACTCTACTATTTACTCTACCCGTGTACATCAGGCTTGCAATCAGCCAGGCGCGCTCTGGATCGCTGTCTACAGCTTCTAGCTAATTTGCTGGCACTTGCTTGCAGAGCGATTTGGCCTGGCTGGCCGGACGGAGGGACGGACGGATAGACAGATTGACAAACAGACAGATTTTTTTGCCGGTAATTGTTCGATGCCAGATCGATGATCAGGGACTGCCACTTGCCACGATCATGACAGATCACTTTCGCTTCATCAACATTCATTAGTCGATGCATGCACGCACGCCAATTTCGAATATCTTTTATCTTGCCCTTTGCGCTTCCGGCGTTCCTTACCGGCTCTTCCACGCACATAATAATAATAATATAATTTTATCATCATCATCATCATCATCGGCCTATGCTTGTCCACTGCTGGACATAGGCCTCTACCATTGCACGCCACTGAGCACGGTCCTCGGCTACTCTCATCCAGCTCTTGCCAGCCGCCCTGCGAAGATCATCGCTCCACCGAGTCTGAGGACGTCCTACACTACGTTTACCGGTCCGCGGTCTCCACTCAAGAACTCGTCTACCCCATCGGTTTTCAGTTCTTCGGGTGATATGGCCGGCCCACTGCCATTTCAGCATGCTAATTCGGTGGGCTATGACTTTGGTTCTCTGTCGGATCACCTCGTTTCGAATTCGATCTCTCAGAGTAAGCCCGAGCATAGCCCTTTCCATTTATATGTATTCTATACTCTATCTTCATTTCAATAGAATTTTATAGTTTACCTAAATCACAATAGGCTATTTGACAGTGTAAAAAAACAGTATTATTTATACGTATTCTTATAAATGATGTGTCTAGAACCGCTTTAAGGCATTTCAATTAAAAAAACAATTATGATTTGTAAAAAAACATAAGATATAATTTGATAATTTGTATCTGCCGCCATAGTATCGAAAACGGCCTGGATTGGCCGATTCTATGATGACGTCACAATTCAATAAAAATTGCGTCGGTCATTCATTCTTTCTTACGTTCATTGGTTGGTTTATTGGGAAGTGACGTCATAATACCAGTGTGGCGCCATATAGCTCAAGATAGCATTTTGGCGGCTTATCTATAAAGTAAATTTTCGTTTTCCTTTTTTAGAAGAAACACACGAAAGAATTTAAAATGACCACTTTCTGAGGACTCCATGAACACCAACAAGCAATATGAGATGGCTTTCAGAAATCGGTCAAATAGCCTATTAGACCCGTCAAATATATACCTAAACAATTATTATTTCTTTTCCTTTCGTATACTAAAAGTGCTATCTTTTTGGGGCTTCCGTACCAGAGGGGTGGTCACAGGTCAAAGAACTTCTACGTCGCGACGGTAAGGACCTTTACACACTGCGACTTTTCGCAGTCGCAGTGTGTAAAGGCCCTAAGACTAAATTACATCTTTGTCTCGGAGACCCGTCCAGTGAAATTAGAATAAAGTTGGCTGGGAATTCAATTTCACAGTTTACTAAAATAATTTGAAATGTTGCCACTTACCTGCCGAGGTTGGCCAAAGGGTACTAATTTAATTTAGAGATCCCACTTTTACCTCCTTATGAAATCCCTTGTAATTGAAATACATAAATTAGACTAAATATTTTTGGGTCTAGCAAGCAGATCGAGCTTCATTTTTGTTTGATCGGTAATACTTGGCGATGGAAATATCAATGTTTTTCAGGAATTGTGCATTTTAACAATTAAGTACCCTGTATAATTACTACAAGAACGGGAAGCGTGGAAAACCATAAGATATCCTGCAGTTGGCGGCAAATGCGAAAGTTTATCCAGATCCGCAGCCCAAATGCAGTTTAATAGTAAAGTTATTGGTAAAGGGAAAGACGTAGACACACCCATATGTGAGTAGGCCCACACTATTTAGACGATCTCAGGATAGGATCTAAGTATCCATCCAAAAATGTTAAAACACTCCTGAGATAGTCTAAATATTGTGGGCCTACCCAAAATGGGTGTGTCTATGTTTTTCCCTTTACCAAAAACCTATTATTGTTACAATTTTAAACAATCCTGAGATAGTCTAAATCATAGGTTCCCAAAGTGGTCCAGGTGGACCCCCAGGGGTCGAAAGGAGACTACACGGGGGTCCACGTAGATGTTAAACGAAAACAAGGGTTCACAAGTTGTTAGTGGGGGTCCACCAAAAAAATTCTGGTTTTCTTAATAAAGAACAAAAATTTTGGTTTAGATTTACATAACAACGACAATTGATGATTGTAATAATAAATGTTTAAATAAATTTTGTACAAGTATCATCTAATCTCTTTAAACGAGCAATTCTTGTATATATATTTATATATAATCAGAATCTCGGAAACGGCTCCAACGATTTTCATGAAATTTTGTATACAGCGGGTTTTGGGTGCGATTAATTGATCCAACTAGGTTTCATTTTTATAAAACGTCGTTTTAACTGTGTTTTAAGGCAAAGAAATAACTGCTACACTACAAGGAAATTTTCGCAACAATCTGTAAGGTTGTCATAGCTCAAGTGGGAAATAGGACGATACCGTAAATAGAAAACCCTGGTTCGAGACTTGATAATAATTTTTCTTTTTTTTTCAAGTTCCTTCTTTTGTGTGAAAACCTACTTACCGAGCAAAGCTCGGTCATCCAGGTACTTTTAATTAATAGGACACAAGAAAATGTGCTACTTTTCTTCTTAACACCCCCAATTTAGGGTGACATTTTTTAGGAGTTGACGGTTGAGAAGACAGTAGAAATGTAGCAGCAGGGCTCTACCGAAAATAGTAAGACTTTGAAAGTGGTCCACGAGAAAAAAAGTTTGTGAACCTCTGGTCCAAATAGTGTGGGCCTACCCACATATGGGTGTGTCTATGTTTTTCCCTTTACCAAAAACTTCACTATTTAAACAGCTGCATTTGATGGGTATATTAAAGAATCTTAAAAAAATCGTGTAAATCGTAATCATGTACCTAATTACGATTGCACTTGCCTACCTACATTAGGTTATAGGTAGGTACCTATTTTAATACTTACTTTTCAATTAATTTTTCTTTACAATCAAATTAATGCCGCGATTGGGCTTGAAGAGACAATTTTTTTGTCACGCCATGATTAATCGTCCAAAGGGGAAAAATTAAATGGCCTTTTCTCATATGTACGCCCAACTTGTCAACACGACCTCTAACTTTGGCCGGGTCATTAATAATGGCGCTGAAACTTGTCAGCTGTTTGCATCGCAACACCGTTCGCGCCAATTCTGCCGCGTCACGCACGACGCCATGTTTTAGCGTGAGATTCGTCCGAAAACTGTAAAATATCATAGAATACTGCAGTTTTTGGGTCGGATTTCCTTTCCCAAACGTTAATAGTAATTAATTACGGTACAGTCGATAGCACATCATGGTATACACCCATGCACTCTACTCCGTTGCGTTACGGGCGACTTTGCAACTAAAATGTGAAGATTGACGTGCTGTCGACTGTACACACGACGGCGGAACAATCTTTGCACTTTGGCTCGTTCTTATTGCCAAGGCGTAAATTTCAAATCAAATAAAAACAAAAACATTATTTCAACGTGAAGAATTTACGTTACGTTTGCTGAATAACAATGCACTATGTTTGCCGCTGCCTTCGATACAATACTGAAGTTGATTTTTAGGGTTACGTACCTCAAAAGGAAAAAATGTTCCCTATAGGATAACTTTACCGTCCATCTAGCGATGTGCCGTTCCCGGGAACGATCCCAGAAGTGGGAATTATCGTGGGATCGTTCCCGGGAACGATCCCAAGAGGTGGGAATTATTGGGAACAATGCATTAGTTCAAAAGTTAACTAAGATAGAGTTCTTGGGAATAGTTAATTAGTGATTCATTTGACGCATGATATTCAATATGAAACCAAATCCCCTTGGGATGTCCTAAATTCCGAATTTTGGCGGGAAATTTCTCTGTTAGAGGTTACTGACCGAGGTTACTGACTGTTACTGACTCCGTCCGTCCGTGTGTGACTTTATCTCTAGAACGCATGGAAGTATCCAGTAGAAATTAAAACCAAACACTCAACTCTAAGGTCCCTTGAAGCTGTGAAAAAATAAAACTTGTAAATTAATATATCAAAAAAGGTACGGCCGTTTATGCCGCCAAAAACGCATATTTCTACACCACAGGTTCCCAAAGTGGTCCAGGTGGACCCCCAGGGGTCCATAGGATACCACACGGGGCTCCACGTAGACGTGACAAGAAAACAGGGGTTGACAATTTGTAAGTGGGGGTCCACAAAAATGGTGGTTTTCATAATAAAGAACAAAAATGTTGGCTTAGATTTACCTACTGTGGCTACTTACACACATTCTGCTTACCACAACAACCTTACAGAACCTTACCGTACCAGCAAGCAACACCTTACCATTACCATTACCAATAACATCAGTAAACAACAACAAGTATTTCGCAATGTTTTATTGAACACATCGGTTGCAAGAAGCAAAGATGGAGTTCTGAAAAGAACTGTTCGCAATGTTATAAGAAACACATCGGGTGCAAGTTATAGAAACAAGGAATGGAGTTCTGAAAAGAACAGCTGAACAGCGAACTGAAGCAAGCGGCAGCAGCGACGACCACGCGGCACGGCGACAGCGGAGATGCAGCTCGCTCGACGTCCGGGCGCAGAAAAGGAACGAGGCCCCGCGCCACGAGTATTTAACTTGCGACCGCGCGTCAGCGGCGCGGGGGCCGCCCCCCCGCGGATCGCGTGATGTCGTTCCCCGCGCGCCCCGCGGACTCCCCGATCAGTACCTCTTTCTGTATATAAGTAGGCATATTTTCTGTAAATAAATCATCTTATTCTGTCCACTCCGAGTAATATCTTTACCTACTACACTATATCGCCAAAGTGGTGACCCCAAGGAAGAAAGCAGCTTCTGAAACACTTCAAGCCTCAAGATGTCAAGCGCCGACGAAAAATCTGCCCCTGCACCTGCAACTCAGCAAGATGCCCCAGCTCCATCTCGCCTCGGAAACCATGAAGACGTCTCTGCAATATCCCTCAGCATGCGGATTCCACCCGTCTGGCATCAACGACTTCGCCTCTGGTTCGCTCAGTTCGAAGCCATCATGAAACCGCTCAGACAAGGCGACCAAGCAATGTTCGACATCGTCATCCGGCAACTCGACAAGCAAGACCTGGACATCGTGGACCACCTCATCCTCAAGCCACCGGAAACCAACAAGTACGAAGCGCTCAAGACGAAACTCCTAGCATTCTATGAAGACTCAGACGAACGCCGCCTCGACCGCCTGCTCGCAGAAACTGAACTCGGCGACTTGAAGCCGTCACAGCTCCTTCGCCGAATGCAGCACCTCGCCGGCGACGGGATGACCGACCACACCGTACGCAACCTGTGGATGCGACACCTGCCATCGTCCGTTCGAGCAGTCCTCGCCGTCACCTCAACAATCGCTACAACGGCGGACATCGACGAGCTCGCTAAAATGGCCGACAAGATTATGGAGAGCACACAAATGTCGCACAACTCCGCCGCCGCCGGGACGTCAATCGCTGCCGTCGACGCACACAAATCAGCACCAGCAAGTTCAAACCAAGACATCAACGAGAAACTTGAATTTCTTATGCGCGAAATCGCCGAACTGAAGACTCAAAAATGGCAGAACTCGCAACAACACTACAACTGGTCACGTGATCGCGAGCCACAATACACACGACAGCGCTCGCGTTCCCGCCCCCGCACACCCCGCCCGCAACCCGCCGCCGCCGCCTCCGACGACTCGCGCGCGCCCGTAACCGGAAGTTTAAACAGCGGAATATGTTACTACCACCGTCGCTTCGGGAGCAAAGCAGTTAAATGCACGCGCCCCTGCAATTTCGAGGAGAAGCCGGAAAACTAGAGCCAGCGTTGTGTGAGGCGGCAAGCAACGCTATGAAGTCCCACCGCCTGTTCATTCAAGACAAGAAGTCCAAACTAACATTCCTCATCGACACAGGCGCCAACATCTCTGTTATACCTAAACCAAAAAACGCAACATGCTCGCCTACGAAGTTCTCGCTCTACGCCGCCAACAACACGCTGATACCTACCTACGGGGAAAAAACCTTGGAACTAGACTTCGGGCTGAGAAGACCATTCAAGTGGAAATTCATCATCGCGGCAGTGGGTAAGCCAATCATAGGCGCCAACTTACTCGAACATCATCAACTCATCATCGACATAGCAGGAAGAAGCATCATCGACAAGAAAACGAAATTATCCGTCAAAGTTCCGATCTGCAACTCTACTGAACCCACCATTCGCACTATCGACGTCGAACAGAAATATCACGACATCTTGGCCGAATTCCCGAACGTCACTCGACTCTCATCAATGAAGGAATGTTCCAAGCACAACGTGGAGCATCACATCGAAACCACTGGCCCGCCCATACACTCCAAGGCGCGGCCCATCCCTCCGCATCGATACGCAGCTGTGAAAAAAGAATTTGAAGACATGATGGCGCAAGGCTTGTGCCGCCCCAGCAAAAGTCCATGGTCAAGTCCCCTACACGTCGTACCTAAAAAGAACGGTGACCTTCGAGTGTGCGGCGACTACAGACGACTGAACGCAGTTACGAAGCCCGACCGATACCCAATACCGCGACTCCGAGACTTCACCTACCAGCTGAGCGGGAAAAATATCTTCTCCGTCATCGATTTGAACCGGGCATATGCACAACTACCTATATATGATGCCGATATCGACAAGACCGCCATCACTACACCGTACGGCTTGTTCGAATTCCCGCGAATGTGCCCGGGTCTCAAGAACGCCGGTCAAACGTTCCAGCGATTCATACATCAAGTACTACAAGGACTAGACTACGTATTTCCATTCATCGACGATGTGATCCTAGCATCTGCAAGCGAAGATCAGCACGTTCAAGACCTGCGAACTGTTTTACAAAGACTCGACGAATATGGAATAACACTTAACCCCTCAAAGTGCGTCCTCGGCAAAGAAGAAGTCAAATTTCTCGGCTACACTGTATCGAAGCACGGTATTAAACCGCCTGAAGATAAGATCGCCGCAATCAATAACTTCCCCAAGCCAGAGACCATCGAAGAGCTCAGGCGTTTTCTCGGTATGATCAACTTTTACCGTGAAAGCATTCCTCACGCCGCAACGCTGCAAGCTCCATTGAACGCATACCTACATAACTCAAAGAAGAAAGACAAGTCGAAAATTCAATGGAACGACGAAGCTACGGCCGCATTCGAAGCATGCAAAGTTAGCATTCAAAACGCCGCTTTGCTTGCTCACCCCATCCCCTCCGCTCCCCTCGCCCTCATGTGCGACGCATCTGACAAGAGTGCCGGCGCTGTCCTTCAACAAAGAGTACGAGGAGTCTGGCAACCTCTCGGCTACTTCTCGAAGAAATTTAGTGAGACTCAGCAGCGTTACAGCACCTTCGACCGTGAATTATTATCGATCTACATGGCAGTAAAACACTTCAGGAAAATGTTCGAGGGCAACGAGCTAACAATCTACACAGATCACAAGCCTCTCACTCTCTCAAGTGCGACAACTGCTATTCATCAGCGAATTCACTACAAATCTACAACACATCAGTGGAAAAGAGAACATCGTCGCAGACACGCTCTCAAGAATCGAAGCTGTATCCTGCCCATCACCGATCGATTATCAAGAACTTTCCTGCGCGCAAGAGCGAGATAGCTACATACCTAAACTACTTCAACAACCTAGCTTGAAAATCAAGAAAGTAGTTATTCCGCTCTCATCACACAGCTTATACTGCGAAGTGTCCACTGAAAACGCCCGCCCATACCTACCTGAAGACTACCGTCGCACCGCCTTTAACACCGTACACAATGTCAGCCATCCAGGGATACGAACGACGCGCAGGCTAATGCAGCAGCGATATTTCTGGCCGTCCATGAATAAGGATGTCGGAAATTGGGCAAAGGCATGCGAGTCGTGTCAAAGGGCGAAGGTTCAACGACACACTTCAAGTGGCATCGCTACACTACCTACGAGCGAGCGCTTCGAACACATTCACGTCGACATCGTCGGACCGCTACCTACTTCAGCGAGCGGACATAAATACCTACTCACTGCAATCGACAGATGTACCCGTTGGCCGGAAGCATTCCCGATACAAGACATCACTGCAGAAATCGTTGCGAAGACCCTGTACGAAGGCTGGTTCTCTCGTCATGGCTGTCCTGCTACCCTGACCACGGACCAAGGCCGGCAGTTCGAGAGCTACCTATTCTCCGCACTCACCAAACTACTCGGGATAGAGAGAATACGGACCACCGCCTACCACCCGCAGAGCAATGGCATGGTCGAGCGCTGGCATCGCTCACTAAAAGCAGCGCTAATGGCAAGACTGGAGAACACCAACAAGTGGATGGAAGACCTACCGACCGTGCTACTAGGACTCCGAGCCGCGACGCGCGCCGATACCTACACTAGCCCGGCCGAACTAACCTACGGTCGCGCACTCCGCCTGCCGGGACAATTCTTCACTTCTACACCGAGGCAAACGGCGATGAACTACGACTTCGTGGAGCAGCTGTCCGACGCGATCGAGCGTTGTCGACCTGTCACGAAACCTCACCACGCCAAGCCACACATCTTCATTCATCAAGATCTTCACACATGCAGTCACGTGTTTCTACGAGTCGACGCGGTACGCAAGCCTCTACAGCCACCCTACACAGGACCCTATCGTGTCGTCGAACGAAACCACAAGATATTCAAGATACAATTACCTGGCCGTCAAGCAAATGTCTCAATCGACCGACTGAAGCCCGCATACGTAATTAGCAGCGAAAATGAAGCCGCAACTACAATGCCAGTCCAGCGAATACCTACGGGTCAGCAAACTCCAAGCGCCGCGACATCGGCACCGCCCGCAATCAAACAAACACGCACGGGCAGAATAATCAAGCCTCCTGTACGCTTCGCTTGAGGGGGGAATACTGTGGCTACTTACACACATTCTGCTTACCACAACAACCTTACAGAACCTTACCGTACCAGCAAGCAACACCTTACCATTACCATTACCAATAACATCAGTAAACAACAACAAGTATTTCGCAATGTTTTATTGAACACATCGGTTGCAAGAAGCAAAGATGGAGTTCTGAAAAGAACTGTTCGCAATGTTATAAGAAACACATCGGGTGCAAGTTATAGAAACAAGGAATGGAGTTCTGAAAAGAACAGCTGAACAGCGAACTGAAGCAAGCGGCAGCAGCGACGACCACGCGGCACGGCGACAGCGGAGATGCAGCTCGCTCGACGTCCGGGCGCAGAAAAGGAACGAGGCCCCGCGCCACGAGTATTTAACTTGCGACCGCGCGTCAGCGGCGCGGGGGCCGCCCCCCCGCGGATCGCGTGATGTCGTTCCCCGCGCGCCCCGCGGACTCCCCGATCAGTACCTCTTTCTGTATATAAGTAGGCATATTTTCTGTAAATAAATCAACAGTTCGTTTGCTTAGCGTCGAGAGCGGTCGCCCGCTCTCCGCTATTGACCTGCCCGCCCGCTCACACAGTGCGCGTGTGTTTTGCCGGCGTGCAACCTTCCGATCTGTTTTCTAATACCGTTTTATTTTCCTTTCAGTGCTCGTGCTCGCTCAGCCTGCCGGATTATTCCAAGTAAGTGCCTAGGCCCTTTTCGCTAGGTATTTACTTTTGTTTCTCTCTGATTCTCCTTATCTCTGTCCCGTTATTTTCGAAGTCTCTGTGCTCTCACATCCCCCTCCCGCCCCCCTGCCGATGGCAGGGGAGCCGCCGTTAGTTAATTTAGCCACTATGGCCGCCCCCCGCCCCTCCCGCGCTCTCCTCAGCGCTTTCTTAGAGGAGCATAGGCTTTTAGAAGCCTATCGCGTTTACATGGATAGCCACGCTCCCGTGGAAACCCCCGACTCTCCAGAGTCCCCCGCCCCCGTAGCCCCCGACTCTCCTGAGTCCCCCGCGACCGACATGGAGACCGACTCCATCGCCGGCTCCTCGTGCTCCCGTAAGCGATCCGTATCGCAACAAAGTACAAGTTCAGAGTCAGCAGACTCCCGCTCTGAGACCAGCACCGTCACTGGTGACCTGGCCTCAGAGGAGACCTTCAAGAAGGTCATCTCCCGTAAGAGGCAGCGAAAGCTAGCCTGCTTGAGGAAATCTCCTCCCGCGACCCCCGGATCTGCCGCGACCTCCGTCCCTCCCTCCCCCGCAGCCCCAGCTCGCCCCCACTCACCCCACGCCACAGGCGCCGCCGCCTCGGTGACCGCCCCCCGCCCTCTCATGTCATTAACACTAGATGCCCCCGCGCCGGGCAAGTCCTTCAAAAATTTCTCACCGCAGCCTCCGAAGGCTAAGTCCCCGCCGCCTGTGTACCTACGTGACAAGGCCGCTTGGACAGCAATGTCCAAGCTGTGCAAGGACAATAATGTCCTTTACACGAAGGCACATAACAACGGGGACAATATCAAAATAGAGACCCCCACCACTGATGTGTTCAGGAGCCTTACTAGGCTCCTAACACTAAATAAAGTCCCTTACCACACCTATGCGCTTCCCGAGGAGCGCAAGGTTCGTGCCATCCTCCGAGGCGTTCCCGTTGAACTCCCCGTGGAGTTGATCAAGGAAGACCTCATTTCCCAAGGGCATCCCGTGGAGGCTGTGTACGCCGTACACAGCAACCGCGGGAAGTCCTTCCCACTAGCGACAGTAGTTCTGTCGAACACCCCCGCAGCCCGATCTATTTTCGCGGGAGTGCCCACCGTCTGTGGACTTTCGAACATTAAGGTCGAAAAGCCTCACAGACGGGGGCACCCTGGCCAATGCCACCGCTGCCAATTATATGGCCACGCGGCGGCAAACTGCTCTGCGCCCCCCAGGTGCGTGAAGTGCCTGGAGCCTCACGCCACTGGGGAGTGCAAGCGCACGCGCGAGTCGGAGGGACCTCCGGCTTGCGTGCTGTGCAAGCAGACCGGCCATCCGGCTAACTATCGTGGGTGCCCGCGTGCCCCCCGCGCCCCCGCCCCTAAGGCTCCCAAGGCCCCTAAGGCTCCCAAGGCCCCTAAGGCACCAAAGCCAAAACCAGTGCCGGCACTGGACTCAGCGGCTTTCCCCGCTCTAGGCCGCCCTAGTGCCAAACCCACCCCCCCGCCGGCCTCCGCATGGGCCCCCAGACCTAGCCCTCCGCCTACAGCCGCGCCTGTAGCGCCTACCCAGTCGCGTCCCCACACCTCGCGTCCCGCCCCGCCCAAATCCCACTCCCAGGACCAGGCCGCGGCCGACCTCAGGTTGATCGGCGCCGCGATAGCTAATATAGATCTCGAGGAGATTGCGATTCTAGCGCACAAGCTACGAGTCGCATCTACCCCGACGGAACGTCTGCTGGCTCTGGCTGATCATAGCCATATGCTAAGTAGCTTAGCTTAGTTAAGTTAAATTTAATTTTAACTTAACTAAGCTATGCCAAATCCCCCGGTCACTTTGACCGCTCTCGTTCCCCCTCCCGCCACCACGGGACGACTCAAACCTAGGGGCGTCTCGCTTGTTTCGTACAACACACGCGGTCTCCGCACTAATATTCATGAGCTTAGGGAATTCGTTAAAGGTAACGAAGTAGATCTTCTTTTAGTACAGGAAACCTTCTTAAAACCCAACATGCGGGGTCTCAGAATTCCCAAGTACTCTCTTGTCAGGAATGACAGAGCCGACGGCCGACGAGGCGGCGGCACTGCCATTTATTTCAAGAGATCACTTCACTGTTCTCACATCCCCACACCAGCCCTCACTAACATGGAGGCCACTATTTGTAGATTAGCGATGACCGGACATCCATCTCTAGTAATAGCCTCTATCTATATTCCTAGCGGTTCAATTCCGTTAAGAAGTGACTTCGAAGCCATTCTCGCCCTAGGCGCCCACACCGTCATGTTTGGTGATTTTAACTCCAAACATGAGCTGTGGACCTGCCGACAGACGACCGCCAGTGGTATAGCACTGCTTGGCATAACCGAGGCACTAGAGATGGATGTCCTATGTCCTCTCTCACCAACTCACTACCCCGATCAGACCACCACCCCCCCCGACATACTAGACTTCGCTCTAGTACGGGGCGTCAAATTAAACCTTAGGGCAATAGAGTCTCTCGACGACCTAGGTTCTGACCACCGGCCGGTCTTCCTTCAGCTAGGGCCCTCACCACACTCCTCACCCTCTACTAAAACCGTTACCAACTGGGACGGTTTTAAAACCTCCCTTGTCTCTGCTCTAGCAGCCCCAGACTCCCCTTGTGCATTCACACCCGACTATTTCGATAGTACGGACAAAATAGATAGCGCCGTAGACTCCCTCACGTTTTTGGTCCAAACAGCCATTCGTGACAGCGAGCGCGTAGTACCGGTCCGCGACCGGAAACTGCCTCTCGCTGTCAGGAATCTGATTAGAGCCAAAAGAGCCGCCCTCCGTAGGGCCAAGCTCTACCCAACTCCTGAGTACAGGAAACGCGCCAATGAATTGCAGAAGCAAGTCAGAGCTCGACTATCCGAGCAGGCCAACTCTAACTGGGCTGACCTCATGGAGACCATAACCCCCACCCACTTGGCTTATTATAAAATAGCTAGGGCTCTACGCGTAGACGCGATCACCCACACCCCTCCCTTGACGCGTAGAGATGGCACCATCGCCTTCGAGGACGATGAGAAGGCCGAATGTTTCGCTGACAGCATTGAATCTCAATGCACACCCAGCGCTCAACCGTGCGACCCAGCTCACGTGGACAAGGTTGAGGAGGAGGTCCGTAAAAAGACCTCCCTCCCCTCAACCGACGTCCCCATTGCGGTGGACACAGACGAAATTCAGTTTCTCATTAAAAAACTTAGACCTAAAAAGGCCCCAGGAGCGGACGGTATTGCCAACCTAGCGCTCAAAAATTTCCCCAGTCAATTATTAATTTTGTTAACTATTATTTTCAATGCCTGTTTTGAACTGTGCCACTTTCCATCCGCATGGAAAGAGGCGACAGTCATAGGAATACCCAAGCCGGGTAAGCCCTTAAATGTAGCATCTAACCATCGCCCCATTAGTCTCCTAAAAGCCATGGGCAAGCTTTTCGAGAGAGTAATCCTCGCCCGCATGCGAAACCACCTATTCCCGTCAGAGGGTCCCCCCATTATCATTCCCCACCAATTTGGCTTTCGTGCGGGGCACTCTTGCCCTCAACAGGTCCACCGCATAGTAGAGTACATTTTGAAAGGTTTCTACCCTAGGCGCGAAAAATCGGTAGCTGTATTTTTCGACGTTGCTAAGGCCTTCGATAAGGTCTGGCACGCCGGATTAGTTTATAAATTATATGAGCTGGGTCTCCCCGACAGACTTGTCCGCGTAATAGATAGCTTCCTGAAGGACCGGTCCTTCCGCTTTAGACACGAGGGGGTACTCTCGTCCCCACGTCCTCTCAGAGCCGGAGTCCCGCAGGGCTCCGTGCTCTCCCCCCTTCTGTACATCTCGTACACAAATGACATCCCCATCCCAGGCAATGGGGTCCAACTGTCACTTTTCGCCGACGACACCGCACTCTATTTCAGAAGTCGCAACATGACATACATCCATAAAAGGCTACAATCCGCGGTCGATGAGCTAGGAGCCTGGTTCAGGCTGTGGCGCATTGAGGTCAACCCAGAAAAGAGCACAGCAGTGCGTTTCGACCACAAACGCAGGAGGGGTCTAAGCGACCCCCCCATCCGCATGTTAGGTACCCCAGTCCCCTGGCGAACATCAGCCAAGTACTTAGGAGTTACCTTAGACAACAGACTTACCTTTAGGACACACATCCGGAAGGTAACCCGGACCGCTCGTTTTTACCTTGGCCGCCTATCTTCCATGGTAGGCAGACAAAGTAAAATGACAGCCAGAAACAAGCGCACGCTCTTTAAAGTTTGCATTCGTCCCGTGATGACCTACGCGGCTCCCGTTTTCGCACACGCGGCCCCCAATCTCATGTATCAACTTCAGATAGTCCAGAATAATTTCTTACGTAGGGCTCTGAACGCACACTGGTGCGTCAGAAATGCCGATCTCCATCGGGATATGGAGATTCCAACTATCCAACAGTTTATTAGATCCCTCTCAGAGTCGTTCTTCAGCCGCGCTGAAGAACACTCTAACCCCCTGATCCGCGAATCAGCAGTTTACCCTCCCCCCACGACTAATCCTCGTTACCTGGTGCGCAGGCCCAGGAACGTTCTAGTCGACCCACCCGATAAGCTCTCATCCGACCTCGACCTCCTCCTGGAGGCCCAGGCCCAGTCAGATGTAGCCCCCGCTCCCAACAGTGTCCCCGGGGACACTACTCTCACTTAAATTTTTTTTTTCTTTCTTTCTGTTTCTGTCACTATGTGACGAATCCCCCTAAGCGGTAGCTCTAGTGAGCTCCGCTGTGCGCCCTCCTCGGCCTCGAGGGGGGTCGCTCATGATGTAGGTTTAGGGGTCCTTAGGACCAAACCAGCACCAAGGTGGTGTTTAGTGGGTAGGCGCACTCTGCGAGTCCCACATTGGCAGCACGGCCGGGCCCGTGCTGTGCATGCATGAGCATTCACCACCTCCCTCCCCCGTGTCCTCCGGAGGGTGCCCTTTATAGGGCTAAAAAAAAAAAAAAAAAAAAAATGTAAATAAATCATCTTATTCTGTCCACTCCGAGTAATATCTTTACCTACTACACTATATCGCCAAACTATCAACGTCAATTGTTGATTGCTTACAATAATAAAATGTTTATAATTTTGTATAACCACAAGTATTATTTTATTAAATAGGATACAAAAAATATGCTACTTTTTTTCTTCTTAACAACCCCAATGTAGAGTGATATTTTAGGAGTTTTGGGAATACAGTAGAAATGAGCAGCAGGCGGTCTACCGAAAATAGTAAAACGTTGAAAGTGGTCCACGAGAAAAAAAAGTTTTGGAACCTCTGTTCTACACTCAAGAATCAAAACGACCTAGAAAGAGCAAGTTGCAAAACATACGGGGAAAAATCTAAAAACTATACATTTATAATACATATAATCATAAAAAAATGTCATCGAAGTTCGGCAAAAACTGTATACGGAAGGCGCGGTTGGCGAGCTCGACTCACTCTTGACCGGTTTCTTAATTTGTTTTTGAGCTTACGCTTAACATCAT
Organism: Yponomeuta plumbellus; assembly: GCA_947310845.1. Lineage (NCBI taxonomy): Eukaryota > Metazoa > Arthropoda > Insecta > Lepidoptera > Yponomeutidae > Yponomeuta > Yponomeuta plumbellus. The sequence goes on from OX371206.1 coordinate 7,611,261, forward strand.
CAGTGCTGCCTCGTCTTTCAAATAAAAAAGAGCGTGACAGAACTTTACCTAGTAGGAACCTATTAAGTAATAGTAGGAAATAATTTTAAAATGTATTATTCTCAATAAATTCAGAAACCGGCTTAGCGCCATCTAGTTTTTTCTGGTATCACTGTTTGTAGTCTAACGGTCATCCTTCTCAAAGAGTAGAGTAATATCCATCTGACTGAACTGGACAGTACTGTATTCTAGAATATTATGGAAGTTTTACTACAGTACGCTAGATGGCGCTAAAACTGTGTTTGTTCACCACTTGTAAGGCAGCGTATTTTCTTTCTCTCACTCAGAAAACAATATCATTTCGTGAGCATTATAATTATAATTTATTTTAATATTTTATTACACTAGTAAATGTATGATACTCTGTACTAGATAGTGGAAGTTTTACTACAGGATGCTAGATGGCGCTAAAATTGTGTTTTGTTCACCACTTGTAAGGCAGCGTATTTTCTTTCTCTCACTAAGAAAACAATATCATACTGAACTAAAACTTTCGTAAGTACTACCCATTATAATTATTTATTTATTTTAATTCTTTATTACACTAATAAATTAATGCTACTGTATACTAGATTGTGGAAGTTTTACTACAGTACGCTAGATGGCACTAAAATTGTGTTTGTTCACCATTTTTTACTTGTAAAGCAGCGTATTATGTATCACACACAGAACAAAAAACTCTTTTTTTTTGGTTCTGTGGTATCACACATGGCTATTGGGCTGAGGTCCAGAAGGTAGCATGAGGAAGTGAGTCGCGCGCGACAACGTCACAAGTCGCGATTTGTCTCGGAGAACCAAAGGCAGTTAATGTACTGGAAAGTCGCGACTTTTGACGTTGTCGCGCGCGACTCGTGTCCTCATACTACCTTTGCTAAATTGCATTCCTTTGACAGCCGTTAGATTTTTTTTTTATAAAAAAAACATTGTCAGTTATGTAAGCTAAAACCTACAAAATGAATACAAAAAGTTTAACTAAAGTCCGCGCCACCACTGAATGCCGATGAGTTAAGACATTTTCGTTCTTATTTCAATGAAGACAAAGTTGTCTCCGTCGGTAATGAGTGACGGCGCGTACTCTACATAAGTGGTCTATGTTAATGTGTTAAGAATTTTTAAATATTTGATACGCTTTTTCTCGAAACTTACTTTTTTTTCAGATGCCTAATACCTACCTACCTACCCTTTGGTTTGTCATGTGCGATGGTAAAAAGAAAATAGGTAGGTACAGTCGACAGCACGTCAACCTTTACATTTTAGTTGCAAAGTCGCTCGTAACTCAACGGAGTAGAGTCCGAGTGTATAGGATGATGTGATGTCGACTGTACCTAAATACCTATTCTAATATCGAATGAACATTCGAACTCATAAATATTTCGAAAAGTTGTCACTTCAAAATTAAATGTCATTGAGGTGTTTTTTCTCGGTTACATTTTTTAATAGGGGCCTTGGTCGTATAATAACGTCCTTGTCGGGCGGAATCGGGCGAATGTTTTTACCATGGATGTAATTAATCAAAGAGGATTGAGTACTCTGACAAAAAAATGTTCTGACAAGGAGGCTCGAACTAGATAATGTCATCTCTTTCTAAGTAGGGTGACCTTGGTGTCAATGAAAACCGGACGAAACTTATGGGAAGCCAGCCGAAAGGAACGAGCGAAGTTCTCTCTTTAGGAGTAACTTGGGCATTTACTTCCATAATGGGCGACACAGTACCTAGTGGTAGGTATATTCATTGACTGAAGAACTTTAATAATAGGTACTTATATTTTCATTTAACGAAGTTTTAACATTATAAAATGAAAGCCAAAATCAAGTCATAAAATTAGATCTAATCCAAAAATAAACACAAAGAAATAACTCATTTAAATGTATAGAATTTACAACTTGCTTATTGAGTGTCAATGTACAGTACATTACATACTGCCCTCAAATAAGGTTTGTAGTGGAAAAGAAGAGTAGAGAGAAGAGTAAAGATAAAACTCAACTTCGACCATGTTAAAATACATTTTTAAAACCGTAAGTGGTATTGCTACAAAAATTACTTAGCATACATTCATGGCTCGATTCGAGTGTGGGCCTTTAATTTGAGAATAAGTAAAGTTCACTATTTTCCATGGATACATGCAAGATAGTGAACTTTACTTATATTCACAGTTATTAATAGTGAACTTTTCTTACATTTCTTATCATCAGTTACAGTAGGCTACTTTTTATCGCGGAAATCGCACTCATTCTACGGAATTAACTTAATCATATTTTGATCTACATAAGTTTACAAATTATTTTCAGTGAAGCAATTTAGAACTTTATATCATTATGGTACTCTTGGTCTCGACAAGGGTTAAATTAAAAATTCAAAATGTTGTTGCAGACAAATTTTAGTGTACAAATTCTAACTTCAGATAAAAAAAATCTAACTTGCCAATGCGAATAAAACTCATGTTGCTAGATTGGTGACAAACATTTGAATGTTTTTTTTTACATTTAAAATATTAAAGCTAAACATTACAAAATAGAATAGAATAGAATTATTAAAAATTAAATTAAATATTATATTATACGTCCTGACAATTTTTCTATTCAAACATAATATTCAAAGCTTCTTCTTTTGGGGAATTCATTCAGTCAGTTTGGGCACCTGCATCGAGCCGTGGTTACTTCGTTGGTATTTCTTCCAGTTCAACATTTTCTTCCGTCGCTCAGTACCATTACTTTTTTCGCCACAGGCTGTAAATATTTATTTATTACTTACTTTCTAATAAACTTCTTAGCAAACAAAACACAAAGGTTACAGAAAAGTCCTGTGCAACATACCTAAAGGGGTTGATAAGCACGTCACAAAAAAGTAAATTAAGTGATACTTTCTGAGTTATTCCCGTTTAAAAATATAAAATATAATAAAAAACAATTTAATTCATTCAATTGTCCATTATCATCATTTTAAAGTATTTTGCGTTACAAGTAGTGATAAATTGGGGACATTTTGTCAAAGAGTATTTGTTGTCTGTGATAATTATTTTCTCTATCGACTGGCATAATGTTTTATACCTGTACACCAAACGGCAACTTTTCAAGTACAAACTTTAGGTATGCTACAGAGGTTCGAAGCCTTTTACTCACCACTACAAATGGTACAGCAACTTCCTTCAACCTAGGTAACCGTAGGTTTAAAATCTTATTTTCTAAAGTACCGGCTTTTGCAGGCTTCACAAAATGCAGGATTTTGTGATGTCGAACCAGAGCATCCATCCTTTTTTAACGTAAGCTTTCGTTTTTAGGAAAACTGAAAAGAGAACATTAGGTAATCAAATACATGGCCTACATTTTACAACATCATGGTCATAGTATTCCACATAAAATGAGTAAGAGTAAGATACACTACTTCAGTTTGTGGCTCTCGCTCTGGACGCTTTTCTCTAGTTGCTTACTCATACGATTTTATGTTTTATTTGAGAAGACAAAGAGTTTAGTTTTCTATGGAAGATTTTTCGTAGTGCTCTATCCTCTTTGATTCAGTGTTGCCAGTGGCAGATAGTCAAATATATCACGAGGCAGATGAAAAAGTAACATTTTCTCGAAAAAAGTAACATAACCTTCTTTTTTTACAAACCGACTGAATACTTTATTAGGGCAGTTTATTACACAAAAATTAAAATAAAATCAATATCAAAATCATTTCATAGAAATAAATGAACATTATTTTCAAAAATTCAAAGGGCGGTTAACTGCAGTGATTCTGAAGTATCTACGGCGTCTTTGACCATCGACTTCATCATTCAAGAAACAGAATGTAAATCCTTTACGTTGAAAAAAAAAATGCTGACTGAGGGCTATTGTTACTATGGTTAGGTTTTAAATAATGTTTAAAAGTTTACTAATTATTTTGTATCCTTTATAGAAGTGATAAAATTTATGGTTGTTTATTTATCTTTAGGTACAATAGATAAAAGTAATTTGAAATAAGTGATTTAATTTAAGTTTATTATTTTACCTGTGCAATTGTGTTTTTAAAGAATAAAACATCTTATTTTAAATATTAAATATTATGCAAGCCGCTCCGGTCTTTTTGGAAATCCATGGAGGAGGCCTATGTCCAGCAGTAGACTTCTAGTGGCTGAATGATGACTGAACTAAAGAGGCAGTGGAAAAGAATATTAACTTGAAGACGGCCCCTGAACCCACCCAGAAAGAGCCCCATGCAATTTGGAATTATAGTACTAAACTTATCCGGTAATCGCGCAAGAGCGTCCAAATTCTTACGGATAGGTAAAAATTGTTATTTTTAAGCCTTGCCTGCTAATCACGCAAGCGATAGTAAGCAAAATAAATTATAGCTGTGAGAGTGTAACTAATCAAAAACAACTTTTAACGCAGTTTTGCCTTCTAAATTTAAGTTTTCTTTTGGGATCAAACAGTAGTACGCACGCTAGCCACGTTACGTCGACTGATTGACACCGTTTTAAACCAGCTGATTGCTCAGAATTCTAACTCGAACGTCTATTTCACTCTCATGCGGTAACGTATGTGACGTTTTTTTCGGACATGGCGGATACGATAAAGAAAAATAACTTTTTTTTAGCGTATGCACCTTTTTTGGTGGTTACGATAAAACACTAAATGGCTTGTAACTTTTTTTCTGATTGAAAAACCGTTACAATTTATACATATTTTGTAGACGGCATCAAACTGCGTTGGTTACGATAAGAAAAGTATTTTCTTAAAATTGGCGCTTACGATGTTTTGCCAAATAGGGGTCGTTATAATCAAAGCAGCGTTGCCAGCATGTTACAAAAGTAACATTTTACGTTACTTTTGGCCATCTTATGATACCTTCATGTTACACGACCCAATATGTTACTTTTGTGTTACTTCTTGTTCAAAGTAACATGATTCATGACAAAGCAGGTTATAGTATTGAAAGACATTTTTAAATTGGTTGCTACTAGACAAACATCATTGATTGTATGTTTTTTCTTTTTCGACATCGCCAGTCTTTCGATCAACAAATTATTAAGATTTTTATTTTTATTAGATCATTAGATAACGCAGTTTTGCCTTCTAAATTTAAGTTTTCTTTTGGGATCAAACAGTAGTACGCACGCTAGCCACGTTATGTCGACTGATTGACACCGTTTTAAACCAGCTGATTGCTCAGAATTCGAACTCGAAACGTCTATTTCACTCTCGTGCGGTAACGTATGTGACGTTTTTTTCAGACATGGCGGATACAATAAAATAACTTTTTTTTAGCGTATGCACCTTTTTTGGCGGTTACGATAAAACACTAAATGGCTTGTAACTTTTTTTCTTAAATTGGCGCTTACGATGTTTTGCCAAATAGGGGTCGACAACATCCTTGGTTTTTACAAATCAAGCGCAGTGTTGCCAGATGAAGCGATTTATCTCCTTTTGGGCTATCGCAACAAAAAATTGCAATCGGTGACCGGGGCCCTGTCGCATAAACCCGAAATTCGTAATAAACTTACAATCATCACTCATTTTTGCATTAACTATGTTTCATACAAATAAATACTACAGTTACAAAACTCAAAATGCATACACAACTTCTTTGTTTGACATTGCACTAATTAGAACATGGGACGATATGTCAAATAATAAAAAAAAAAACTTGTCAAAATTTTAAAATCTTATCCCATTTGATGAAATTATGTATGCGATAACATAGTCTTAAGCACCGTATGTGTGCCGTCACTTCCTCAAATAAAACTTTTGGTCTGTATAATCCACTGCTGTTTATTTCACACTTTTATTACCGCAGGATATAGACACTATACGGCTAAGAATACAAAACTAAATTTAAAAATGACAATATTAAAAAACAAAAACAATATTATGTACAAAAAAATAAATAATAAAAAAGATCTGTTGCGAATAAAGTGGAATCCGTTTATGATGACAGCGAAGGGAATTGACAAAGGCGTCACATCAAGCGGATGTCATTCAAATCGTATTGTCAAAAAAATAACTTTTTATGGAAATACTTACATATTTTAATAGAGACACTTCGCATATGTCCGATACAAATACAAGATTAACAGGTTCATTAATATTAAATTTTAATCTGAATACAATGGCACATTGCTTGGGGCAGAGTATGCAAACCGATCTGACCTAAAGGGTCATGCGTTAAATTGTTACATTTTATGTTACACACATTTTATGCTGAGTGGAATGACTGCCGAAAATTTGAATGAAAAAAAGCAAAGAAATGATGCATTATATTATTATTTGACAATTCAGTGCTTCAGCCTTACTGTTTCTGTGTCTATTATTTTTACTAAAGTTAATTTGATCTTTATTATAATTGTTTATTTTTAATTAATTACAATACATGAACTATTCACATTTCATAAAATATTTTAATATGTTTGTAATGTGAAATTGAATGGTTGCACGGTTAAATGCATAGATGTTTAATGGTGCGTCCGAGGTTGTGTAATTGTGTTGCCAAAGTACGAGTTTCGAGTTTTTCGAAGAAGATGTCTGGAGGACCAGCAGTGTGACCAGATTTAGCTGAGTACTGCGATTTTAGCAGAATATGACCTCCAATTTACAGCTTAGCATATTTAGTCGCAGAATGGAAAAAGTTGGCAGAATTTAGCAGAATTTAAAACACAGCAGTATATTAGCATGATGCTAAATTAATTTGTTATCTTGGATGTTTGTGAAAAAAAATAGTATACAACGACCATTTTCCATTTGTAGTATTTTTTTTCTATCCAACTGGCAATATTATTTTGAGGGGAAACTCTCATACTGTTTGCTTGCGAGTTGTGTGAATGTAGAGTATTTGTTTGTACTCTACATACATACAACGTGCTTGCAAAACAAGTATGGTTTAGATAGATAGATAGATAGAGAACACTTTATTGTACATAAAAAAGGAAATTACACAGGTATTTCTTAATCTAAGAGTTTAGCCCCGGTTTAGCCACTTTTGGGCTAGATCTAGCAGATTTTCAGTGTTAGCCACTTAGCAACTTCCAGCAATTTTTGGCTTAGTTTACTGATTGTAAAATTAAACAATTTGCGAACCTCATAAATCGAAGGCTGTTGGAATATCAGCCTGGAATAACCTGCTATTAAGCTGAGGTCCAAAATTGCATTCCTTTGACAGAAGTAATATTTTTTTTTTTAGTTTTCTGAAAACGGCTCATTCCTTAGGACTCTGGTTATATGTTCTCAAAACAACACAAATGTCCCTGCATTCTAATACTTTTAAACGAGAACGTCGAAATACGGTATGGTTTTAAAATCACACATGTCCAGTCTCTTTGGTTTTAAAATCACACATCTCCAGTCACTTTCAATGGAATTGGTGCTCAATTTCAAGGAATGGTGTTATAAAAAGAATAATATTTTAAAAATAATTAAATTTCATTGGAAACAATTGGGAAAAAAAAAAACAATTTGAATTTAGTGCCAACAGCCCCGGTTGTATCATCAGTCATCACAAGGGAATATATTGATGGTTTATCCATGCACACATTCCGGCTAGAAAATTTCAACAATTCCACCAGTATAACATTGTCATCTTAAAAAGCTTTCCCTGAAGAAAGCCGACCAATTAATATAAAAAAAATTAAATCATATCAAACAATTGCAAACTTAGATTCCAGAACATGAAGATATTCAAGACTTTTATCATAAGATTTTTCAGTGGCCTGCCACACAAAGCGAAGATCATATGGAGTACATTTGACGAATTTAAATTTTTGTTTAAATTTCATTAATAAATTTGATTATATTTAAAAAAAAAAAATTAATTTTATGTATGATCATACATTTAAAACAACACCAGACATGTCCTAACTCATATAACTTTAAAACAACACATGTGTTTTTAAAATAACACTTGTCCATTTTTTTAATTAGATTAATCACACCTATATTCTATTTTTTTTTTCTGTGTGGGTAGTGTTAGAAATTACACACGTTTTTAATTGCTTAACTTTACTTAATTCATTAAAATAGTTAAATACCAATTAACTTTATGAATAGTAATTAACTAGAGTCCTGCATTACCTGCCAGCTGTATCACACAAAATCTCCATAAAAATCACAGCAACACTCACAAACTCAATCAATGGACGATATCAAGAACTCGATCAATGAGCTGTCACACTTATTTGGTTCAAGAATGGCTTCATTTCAAGACGCCTTGGACAAGGGAGCCGGATCTGCGTCCTCTTCTGCGAGCTCAAGCATCCAGGTGGAGTTTAACTCGTTCCGCTCATTCGTCGTGCTGGCTCTAAACACACTCCAGAAGCAAGTTGACATGCTGGCCCGCAACATGGATGTTATGGAGATGCGAAGCCGCAGAAAGATGCTTCTTATCCATGGTGTTCCAGAGGCAGAAAAGGAAGTAACATCGGCTGCAGTGGTGGAAGTCCTTGGGAAGCACTCAATAAACATCAGTGCAAGTGATGTCAGGCATTCTCATAGGATGGGCCGCCCCGCCGTGAGTCGAATGAGGCCAGTGTTGGTTAAGTTTAGCTCCGCAGAGGTTCGAGACAAAGCATGGCAATCCAAGACCAAATTGAAAGGATCTGGTATCACTTTATGTGAGTTTCTCACAAAGACACGGCACGAGGTGTTTATGGAGGCCAGGCAGCAATTTGGTGTAACGAACTGTTGGACGCGCGAGGGCACCATTCATGTACTGACGTCGGATGGTACGCGACACAAAGTGCACTCCTTGCCGGAGGTCAAAGAGCTTGCAACGGTAGACAACAAAGCTTCAGCGGCAGCCCCCGCTAAACAAAACATTGCCAAGTCGAACGTCGCTGTTCGTCCAAAACGAAAGGCAGCTGTCTCCAAATAAGTGGCTCGTTGCGGTGAAATGTTTTGCATTTATGTTGCTCTATGGTGTGTATATGTGTGCAATCTATCTATCCAATCCATTTTTCTTAACATTTATGTTTATTACCCACGATTTCCTTTCTTTAACTCACTCACGTCAGTCAGAATGACAATGACACTTTACTTTTTAATTCGCGTTTCGTTTTGCGCATTCTAATTTTGTATCTGTGGAGTGTAATAATTTTGGATATCGGTTTTTTTTTTTTTTTTCTGTCTGTTTTAATTGTCTCTAAGTTTTTGGATTGTTAATGTGTTGTTTTTACTTTTTAGGCTTAAGCATACCTACATAGGTAGGTACTAATTTTGTATACAGCTGGCGGGTGGTCGTGTGATATATTTTATTTTATTTTTCTTTTGAATAGTATCTATTTATTTATTTTATCTCATATATTATACTTTTATCTTATATATTACCTACAATATTTACTGGCTTATGTCTGATGTTGATCACAGCGATTATTTATCTTTTTCTTCTTCGGAGGGATTGAACAGTAATGACTGCAGTTTCCATAGTATCCCCTCTCTCTCTGACAGCCTTGTTTCTCAATTCTCTGACTCACCTAACAACTTCAATGTCGTTCATATTAACGCACAGAGCATTCCTGCACATTTCCCTGATATGCTGGCCACCTTCGATGTAAAACATTTACATGCTATTCTTATCTCAGAGTCTTGGCTTAAGCCTTGTCTTCCTTCCACTTCCTACTCTCTCCCAGGATTCCACCTAATCCGCAATGACCGCACCAGTCGCGGTGGTGGTGGGGTAGCAATATATCTTCGAGCTCATATTCCGTTTTCTATCATCTCTACCTCAGCCCAACCCCCCCCACCAAATTCGGGAGAATATTTATTTATAGAGGTATTTTTAAAACATACCAAAATCTTACTTGGTGTCTATTACTGTCCTTCCTTACACATAAACTTTTTTTCTTCTTTTGACGCTCTCCTTCATAAAAACCTCCCCTCCTACAGTCACACTATAATAATGGGCGACTTCAACACTTGCTTACTGAAAAATGACCATCGTTCTTCCTCTCTTCAATCCCTAATAAATGCTAATAACCTGTCCATTCTTCCTTCAGCTGCAACTCACAATTTTCCAAACTGTACGCCTTCTCTCCTAGATCTAATGATAGTTTCTTCTTCTCAGCATGTTTTGACACACGGTCAGCTTGCAGCTGATGACTTCTCTTACCATGATCTGATATTTCTTTCCTATAAAATTCGCCCTCCCAAAGCTAAGCCGAGGATACTCATGCAACGCAATTTTAGTGGAATGGATCTGGACCGACTCAGGGAGGACGTAATGAGTACCGACTGGTCTGTGGTGGCGAATTCGGACACTGTCGATGAGCAGATCGCCATTTTCAATAGCCTTCTCACTGATCTCTATGACATGCACGCACCGGTTAGAGCAATTAAAGTTCGGCACCTGCCTGCACCATGGCTCACAGATGCCATTAGGACTGCCATGCGTCAAAAAGCTGCAGCCAAATATAAGTATAAGATCAGGCCTACAGATTACAACAAGGAGCGCTTCGTGACTTTGAGAAATCACTGCAATAAGGTGTGTAGGGACGCACAACGACGCCATATTCATGAATCTGTTCAAAACGGTGATCCAGCCAAAGTATGGAATTTTCTTAAATCACTAGGAGTTGGAAAGCCACGTCAGGATTCAGTTTCTCACGACCTCGATGTCAATGCTCTTAATCGTCATTTCACTTCTGTTCCTAACGTTGATGGAACTATTAAAACGAACACACTAAGCAATCTTTCTGCACTTCCAACTCCTGATTTCCCGCCTTTTTATCTTAGTCAATTTACTGATTGTGATGTTGAGAAGAGCATAGTATCCATTACCTCCAGTGCTGTTGGTAGCGACGGCATCAGCCGGAAAATGATAATGCCAATCCTAGATATTATCACTCCGGTCATCACAGCAATGCTGAACCACTCTGTTAAGGTTGGTGCCTTTCCTGCGGCCTGGAAGGAAGCACAGGTTACTCCATTGCCCAAGAAACCAAATCCTTCTTCGTTCTCCGAATTCCGTCCCATTTCCATCCTGCCATTCCTTTCAAAAGTCCTTGAACGCCTGATCCATCGTCAACTTAGTATGTTCCTGAACAAAAACAATCTCCTTAATCCTTTCCAATCCGGCTTCCGACCAGGCCACAGTACGGTTACAGCACTTATTAAAATCACGGATGATATACGGCTTGCGATGGAGAATGGTCAGGTCACAATCCTCACGCTGTTGGATTTCAGCAATGCATTCAACACGGTGGACTTTGACATCCTGCTAGGAATACTATGTTCTCTTAACATATCTCCAAAAGTTATTGACTGGTTTCGTAGTTACTTGCATGGGCGCCGGCAGCGTATACGTATTGACGAATCCTTCTCCACTTGGTGTGATACTACTGCCGGTGTCCCGCAAGGTGGCGTGTTGTCTCCTCTCCTCTTTGCCATTTTCATCAATAGTATTTCCAGCAACCTTTCTTCTTCTTACCACCTTTATGCAGATGATCTCCAAATCTATGCACATTCCCCTGTAGATAATCTGCCTTTGGCCATTGACGATACAAATGCCGATCTCAATCATATTTTGGAATGGAGTAGGTCTCATGGTTTGAGGGTCAATCCCTCTAAGACTCAGGTGATTGTGGTTGGCAGTCCTAGAATGATGTCAAGGGTCAAGTGGGAACAGCTTCCACGGGTGAAGTTTGACGGTGTCATAGTTCCGTTCAGTGAGAAGGTGAAGAACTTGGGGGTCATTATCGATAGGTGCCTGACTTGGTCTCCTCAGCTGGCGGAGGTGAGTCGGAAAATATTCGCTTCAGCGGCCTCCCTGAGAAGGTTGCGGAATTTTCTGCCAACTGCGACCAAAGTCGCACTTGCGCAATCTCTGTTGCTACCTATCCTCGACTACGCTGATGCCAGCTATCTTGATTTGACCGAAGACCAGCTTAACAAACTTGAGCGCCTTCAAAACTTCGCTATAAGGTTCATATTTGGTCTACGCAAATATGACCACATCTCCGAATTTCGCGCTAAGCTCAAGTGGCTTCCAATCCGTTCCAAGGTAAAAGAGTTTTATCTCTCTCTATGATATTTGTGCATTATTCTGTCGTGTATTTTTTTTTTTTTTTCTCCCCCATGTAAGTAGGTATATTATAATTTATTATTTCCTGCTCCTGTAGGTTATTTATTATTATATATTTATGTATGTTTATCATAACTATATATGTATGTAATGCTTTATGTAGGTGTATTGCTATTTATGTAAGTATGTATATTAATATTCATGTTTGCACCGACTACCCGTCTCCTTTTTCCTTCAGAAATTTTTCCATCATAGGGTTGTCTGGAAGAAATTGCTTTTAGCAATAAGGCCGCCAATTGTACTGTTATCTTGTAAATATTTTATGTTTGTGTTTCTCCTCGTGTACAATAAAGAATATTCTTATCTTATCTTATCTTATCTTATTTACTGAAGCGAACGACTAAAGGTAAACAAAGACACAGCGTCTCTCAAACTTACATCTCACTCAAAATAGCTCATGCACGCAGTTCTTAGGTTTTAGGGTCTTAGGTTCGGCAGAATCAGCGTTGGGTCCCGGCTCGCCCTTATTTTCGGTTTCGTAATAACAAATACAAAAGTACCTACAACAACAACTGGACGATGGACCAAAAAACTCTCAGGTAGGTACCAATACCTTACTGACAATGATGAACAGATTAAAGAAAATAATAATAGCCTAGAGAAGTTGCACAACAACGTCAATCTTACTTTTCTTTGCCTCTAATTAAAATTAATTAATTTTCTTTGTTTGTACAGCAACACCATTCGCTTGTGCCCGGATAACGGCGACAGGCTTGCCACTTGTCACGTTTGGGACCTAATAAACTCGGCAAAACGTGGGCCCAGTTCTAGTGATTGGTGCCTCTGCCTACCCCCTCGGGGATAACGGGCGTGAGTTTATTTATTTTTTTATTTTTATTTTTTTAATTAAAAAAGAGGTGCGTGGTCAGCTCTCCATACTTCTTCCTACACTTCGCGTAGCGCATTAGCATAAAATAATCGATCAAATCGGCCTTTAAACAAAAGTCCATCATCTTTGCTAGTTGCGAACATATTTGGCAGCAGTAGAATCGCTTTGATTTGAGGACCACTGAAATTTTAGGTATTTTTTGGGGCATAGATGTCTTAAGCAAATGGTATTTTCATGATAAAATAAAATATTTAGTTGAATAAACTTCGAGTGAGGGATAAATCAGGCAAAACAGTGTTATTGTGTTTATTGCTTAATGGTATTTATTAGGCATATCGTTATGTATAACTTTGCTAAATATTATGCAGTGTTATATCTTATCTTATCTTATCGAGTAGTCGTGCGGGGGCCGACAAATTAGTCGGCGACACTTCGACCCAGTGGGATCTGTTGTGTCTGCCCCTTGACCTTACACCTAAGCCTAATCGAAGATGAACTCTACGAGGTCGGTCACACCCTTTAGGGACAGGTGCCTGAAGTCCTCTGGTTTGGGGTAAGCTATTCCCAGAAGGCTCATTCTTTTTCGGGCAAGGACATCGCAGTCACACAGTACGTGTACCATCGACTCCACTTCAAAACCGCATGCCCTGCAGGTGTCGTCTTGACATAACCCCATTCTGTGGAGTTGTTTCCCTGTCGAGAAGTGTCCCGTCAGAGCGCCAGTAAGCGCCCTCGCACGACGTCGTCCTCCCCGCAGTATGAACTTTGCTGAGCCTGCGATTTCTTCACCAATGAAGCTTTTAGAATGTTGCAGTCCTTCAGTGGCTGCCCATTCGCATTTGTGCCGTTCATTGGCCTCAGCTTTGATAGCACAATTAATGGTGCTCGATGAGAGCCCCACGCATGGTTCAGGGCCGTGCAAAGGCTGCGCGGATCCCTCCCTCGCCAGCTCGTCGGCTGCCTCATTTCCCATGTGTCCAGCGTGGCCAGGAACCCAGACTAGTTGCACCCTGTTGTCGCAGCCCAATTTGTTTAGGGTCTTGACACAGTTAAGCACCAGCTTTGAATCTACCACGCGGGATTTTAGGGCCATGAGTGCTGCTTGGCTGTCGCTAAAAATACGAACAGTTTTGTTTTTGACATTCCTGCTTATATTCTCTTGAGCACAGGCAATGATCGCATAAGTTTCCGCTTGAAATACTGTTGCATGTTGCCCCAGACTGAAACTTTCTTTAAAGTCCTGTGCACAGATGCCAGCACCAGTGCCAGATGGCATTTTCGACCCATCAGTAAACCATGAAGTCGTGTCAGGTCCAGTAGTTTTCAGACCATGCCTCCATTCGTCTCTGGTGGGTATAAAGATGTTGTATTTGGTCCTTGAGATGTGCACGCGTAACATTTTGTCACTCCCCATACACAACATTCTCTCGAGTTGAGGTCCAATTACCAAATTTGTATGCCTAGTTTTAGGCATGTTGAAATTCCATGAACCGTTGACTGCTAGTCTGTATAAGGCCTTTGCCGCTTCTGTTTGGATCATAATGTGAAGTGGTTTAAGGTCTAACAGCACCTCCAACGAGCGCGTTGGCGTCGTCGTAAATGCACCTGTTGTCGCCATGCAGGCTAGTCTCTGAAGTTTTTCTAGTGACTGTTGACAAGTCTTTAACCTAGTTCTGGGCCACCAAACGATACTGCCGTATGTCAGTATGGGCCGAACAATGATGGTATAAATCCAATAAACAACCTGTGGTCGCAGACCCCAGGTCTTGCCATAAGCAGATCTGAGCATATTAAAAACACGAACTGCTTTTTCAATGCTCTTTTCCACATGGGTATTCCACAGCATCTCTTTATCTAGTATTACACCCAAATATTTGACATTTGTGGACCAATTCAGTTCCTGCCCGTATATAGTCAAGGTCCTTAAATTTTTTAAGTCCCTCTTCCGTGTGAAGGGTACGATCGTCGTCTTTGTCGGGTTTATGGATAATTGATTATCCATGCACCACCTTTCAACTTTGTTGAGTGCTCTTTGCATGATTTCCGAGACTGTAGAAGGAAATTTGCCATTGATTAGTATTACTAAATCGTCCGCATATCCTATAGTATAGAACGAACTTTTGTTTAAATCCTGTAGAAGAGGGTTGACCACAAGACACCACAGTGTGGGAGAAAGAACCCCGCCCTGTGGACATCCTTTGGTGGTTAACGCACTGACATCATCGCCTAACAGTGACGATGTAATGATCCTCTTCCGAAGCATACCATCAATCCACTTGACTAAAGTTGCCTCAATTCCATGGTCGATGGCCGCCTTCTTGGTGACCTCGAAGCTAGTCCTGTCGAATGCTCCCTCTATGTCGAGGAAAGCGCCAGCTTTCTGAGCGGGCCTTCTCTGACATATTGGTCTATTAATTTTTCTAGACTTTTAAGCAGAAAAGATGAGAGACTGATCGGTCTGTAAGATTTGGCTTCTTCATAACATTCTCTGCCCGTTTTCGGTATGTATACCACTTTTACTACCCTCCAGATTCTTGGGGTGTAGCTAAAGGTAATGCATGCTCGAAAGAGTCTGCACAGATGTTGTCTCAAGATTTTGACACCTTTCTGAAGTAGGATCGGATAAATGCCATCAGGACCAGGCGATTTGAAGGGTTGGAATCCTCCAAGGACCCCTGACAGCTTTTCCTCGTCTACCACCTTCTTCGCGGCATCCCAGTCCCACTTGGATGTGCGAACATTAAGGTCATCACTTCCAATTGGTTCCTGGTAGCCTTTATTAACGAGTTTACAATCTGGAAAATGAGTCCTGAGCATAATGACTAGTGTATCTCTACCAGATTCTGTTAGCTTACCCTCATCATTTCTGACGGTGGTGAGCTGCTGCGCCCTAGTTGTGGTTATGGCCTTAGAGAGTCTCATACCTTCCGGGGCAGAAGTAACTGCTTGGCAGTGATTTCTCCATGATTTGCGTTTAGCTTTGCGGATCTCACGGTTGAAATGAGTCAAGGCACGAGAGTATTTACTGAAGTCTTTCGTAGACTTCGCTTCATTGAATGCTCTGCGTGTTTCTCGTCTCAACGATTCCAACTCAGAAGTCCACCAGGGCTCCCTTTTGCCCATGCTCTTCTTCTCGGGGCAGTTATTTGTCCATGCCGAATGAACAGCGTGGACTATTCTGTCAGCTTCAAATTCTATGTCGAGTATAGAATTGAGCTTTCCTTTAGCAGCACCTAGTTCAATCCCTAGGTCATTTTTGTAAGATTCCCAGTTGGTGTGACGTGGGTTTCTCCTTGTCACGCGTTGAACAGAGTGTTCAATGCAGTATCTGAAGCAGATGTACTGATGGTCTGATCCACTGATTTCATCAGAGACACACCACCCAGTGACGTTTTTACTAGCCCGATTGAAAGCCAGCGTGACGTCGACGACTTCCGCTCTCCTTGAGTTGATAAATGTTGGTTTATTACCTTTGTTGAGAATTTATAAAGGTGCACTGACTATGAAGTCAAGTAGCCTTTCACCTCTCCTGTTCACACCAGTGCTACCCCAAGCAGTGTGGTGTGCATTAGCATCGATGCCTAAGATAAGATCTAATCCCTCTCTACTACAATGGTTAGTTAAATTTCTTACCGCAGCTGAAGGGGGGTCCTCTTGTTCAAAGGGCAGGTATGCAGATGCCATAACTACTGTCTTTTTGTCTGCTCCCCGCCCTCCTGCTACGACCTTAACTGCCGTAAGGTCCCTGCAACAAAGATCGTGCAAAGGGACTGCGTTTATGCCACTCCTGACATAAATGCAGGTCCTTGTATTGTTTGCAGTGTTATAAATGTGGCATATTGAAAAACCAAATTTTTGACATGTTGACATTTAGTCGTTCGCTTCAGTAAATAAGGTGTAGATATTGATTTACATTAGAAAATAAAATTGTAGATTGTTTACTCATACAAAAATTAGCATAATAGGTATGACAAAATATTGCAGAACTTGGAGAAATTTGTATTTGAATAAAACAGTTTTTTCTATTTCCTGGCAAGTTGTAATGATTAAACGGTTTTCACCATAACAGTTTTTATTATAGTGCATAAAATAGTTAAAAACATAGTACACTATTTCACGAGACTGTTCTGTTAATGTTTTTCCGGAAGCAATTCTTCCCGAAGACATTTTATTTTAAGTATTCTAACCTTTACGAACGCGGTGGTGGCGTAGTGGGGTTGACCCTTGCTTCTCGGTCATTAGGGTCTGGGTTCGAACCACGCATGTACCAATGACTTTTAGTTACGTACATTTGTTTGTTTGTACAGCAACACCATTCGCCGATTAATTGTGCCCGGATAACGGCGACAGGCTTGCCACTTGTCACGTTTGGGACCTAATATCCTCGGCAAAACGTGGGCCCAGTTATAGTGATTGGTGCCTCTGCCTACACCCTCGGGGATAATGGGCGTGAGTTTATTATTTATTTATTATTTATATATTCTAACCTTTATAATGATATGTAAACAATCACAGACAAAACGATAACGTACGGTGATTGACGCCAACTGATGAAATAAAAAAGAACACTCTGTATTTATTGACAGTGACAGAAGCAAAACAATAACTGTCTCCTTTGTACTCACAAGCTTGACCGCGCGCCCCAGAGGGACAGAGATACTTTTCATGATGTGCATTCAGATCGACGTCAGCGCTTATACACAGATACTACACAAGCACAACGTGTGAATGTGTTGAACGTGCCAGCTTTAAATAACTGACCTGTACTGGGTGCCAAAAATTGTAAGTAAAACATGCGTCGAGTCTTTAAGATTATAAGCAAATAAGAAAAGACCCCCATTTCAAGGACCATACACCAATGATCTGGCGGGAACCCTCGAATCATCACGACGATTGTTATTTTTGCGTGGTTGATATAAACGGGATTAACAAAAAAAATCGGTCCAAATGGTTTTACCCTAACTTGTTATTTGTTACCCGACCAGTCATGTACTCCAGCGATGCATCAGCACCACAAGCAGGCTTTATCTACACAAATTGATCACGACTTGGAAGAAAAAAACTCTTCTTCAAGTGATGAAAGTGGGATAGCCGATTTTAATACAGATGTTTACTCTGAACGCCAGCCCTTTCATCAGGAAGAGGTCAGCGCATTAGTCAGATACCTTGGCCTTTCTAAAAAGCTTCGGAGATTCTAGCTTCTCGATTAAGGCAAAGAAATCTATTAACTCATGAAAGCTAGGCGAAGCACATTGAAGGGATGTTGTCGCACTTCCAGTAGCTTGGTTGTAATTTGAGTATTAAGGTACACTTCCTCTATAGCCATTTGGAACGTTTCCATAAAAATCTAGGTGATCTCAGGGAAGAACAAGGTGAACGGTTCTATAAAGATATCCGGACTATGGACGAGGGGTACCAGGGTAATTGGATGCCAACGTGATGGTGGACAACTGTTGGAGCATTAAAACCAGTCCTAGTGAACCAAGTCAAACAAGAAAATCTTAAAAAAGAAAGTTTTTTGATATGTAGTGGTGGTTTTTCTGATGTTTTTTGTTAATTAAATTATTTGTTTCTTGAAAATCACGTTTCCTATATATCTCAAAAAGTAAAGCTGATACAAAAAATCTGACTTCAGATCTGAAGTTAGCACCCCGAAAATATACAATATCAGTCGTAATATGTTATGCAACAAAAATTATGTTCTCTTGATCTAAATGGCTCTGGCTCAGAATAAGGACTTCTGAGCTAGTTAGTCACGTCACGTATGAAGTTTTTTTTTTGTTGAGAATTCGGTAGCAGTATGAGCCGTTTTCAGAAGAACTAAAAAAATAATAAATATTACGGCTGTCAAAGGAATGCAATTTTGGACCTCAGCCCAATAGCCATGTGTAATACATCATAAAATAGATCTCAGCGAGCTGAACAAAAGTTACTATGAAGCCAACAGCCAAATTTTTTGTCGTTTCGGAGTTATATTTTATTGAAAATGTAATTTTTTTTTAACTCTTAACTTGGTAGCGTACACCCCAATTAAGCTTTTTATAATTTTCGACAACTCATAGCATGAGATGTGGTGTTTTTTTGCTTTTCTTACAAACTTTATTATGCAAACTATCCGTCACAACCATTCGCACATGAATAACTTCCATAAAAGTAACGTAATTGGTTCAAAAGTTGGTATGTACAGTGTAATTACCGTTGCCAAGTGGCCAGTAAAGTACCATTTGGTAACTACGGTAGCCACAGTGTACATTGCCAGGTTTGCGGAAAAAAAGGTTTTGGTTTTTTGTGCTATTTTTCCCCCATTTTTCTTGCATTTAAGCCTTTGTTTTTTGGTCAATTGGGTTTTTCTATATTTCCTGCAGAACTTAAAACTATCACGCGCGCACAATATTTTCGCTTTGGTTCATGAGCAAAATGCATGTTTTGAAGAAAGCTCTATGTCTGATGATGAAAAATCTTTTTTCCAACCGCTTTCTTCTGTGGAAACATCAATACAATACAATACAATACAATATCTTTATTTGTCAAATATGGGTGTAACATGCTGTTGATACTCGTATAATTATTATTGTCGTCCGCCATATTTTGCCTCGCGCGGCATACAAATATTAATGTTTCTCTACGTAGATTAAGCGTGAATACATTACTAACTATAAAGATGTCACATAATTTAAAAGAATTACAATTTCATTAATAATTTTTGTTTTTTGAAAGTCGTTTTAGATTACACACTTATTAATAATTACTTAGTCCATAAATTATTAGTCATGTACATGCAAATTATTATTTCGAAAAAAAATCTTCTATCTTATAATAACATTTGTCACATAACAGATTAAACAGATCTCGTTTGAATTTCATTAAATTTAGCGACTTCAGACATTTTGGGATGTGATTAAAAATTTTTGGCGCCATGCAAAAAATGCTTTTTGTCATAAGCGTAGTTTTGGCAGTATGCAGTCTAAGCCTAGTTGGGTCACGCTGACTATGATGACTATTGACAGTCACGCGTTCAAATAGTTCTGGATGAGACTTTACAAATACTGCCGATTCATAGATGTAGAGAGCCGGTAAAGTCAAAAGTCTATACTTAATAAAATATGGTCGGCAAGATATGTCACTTTTAAGTCCAAACATTGCCCTGATGCATTTTTTTTGACATTTAAAAATTACATCCTTGTCAGTGGAGTCGCCCCAAAACATTATTCCATAGCGCATTAGAGACACAGCCAGCCCATGATATGCCATCAGCAATACCTCTGGGTTTACGATTTTATGTAATTTAAAAAGACCATATGCACATCTTGACAATCTTAAGCTTAGGTGATGTATGTGTGGCTTCCAAGTTAAAGATTTGTCTATATGAATTCCCAAAAATTTAGTTGTTGCTACTTCTTCTATCGATGTTCCCTGATAGCTGATTCGTGGAGGAATCCTATGTACTTGCTGACTAAAATGCATAATTTTAGTTTTTTCCATATTAATTCTAAGATTATTTTGTTTTAACCAATTAATAATTATTGTAAGTGTATTGTTTACGTCAAGTTCATAATAAGCTGGTTCTTTACATTCTACTACTATTGTACTATCGTCTGCGAATAAGGTCATGGGTTTATTTATATTTTTGGGCATGTCATTAATAAATATTATAAATAATAATGGTCCTAATATACTTCCTTGTGGAACTCCATGTTTAATAGTTCTTTTGTTAGACAAAAATTTAATGTCAGTTTTGGTTTTTAAGTTCAATTTTGATATTTCAGTGTACTGTTGTCGGTTTTCTAAGTATGATTTCATCAATTTTAATATATTCCCTCTTATTCCATAAGCTTGCATTTTATTCAAAAGATTTTTGTGATCTACAAAGTCAAAAGCCTGAGTCATATCCATATAAATTGCGCATGTAGCTCTTCGATTGTCAACATTATTCATAATTATGTCAAGAAATTCATATATAGCTAGACTTATGGTCTTGTTTTTTCTAAATCCTTTTTGTTCATTTACAAATATGTCTTGTTTTTCAAAATAATTGTATAATTCGTTCGCAAAAAACTTCTCAAAAACTTTAGAAAAAATTGTCAAAAGTGCAACTGGCCTGTAATATTTCATATTCTCTCTGTCTTCTTTTTTGAAAAGTGGCTTGACAATTGCTATTTATAAGTTTTCTGGGAACACACCCGTTTCTATTGACATATTTATTATATAGCTCAAATGTGTAGCTATACACTCTGCAACAGATTTTACTACCTTTGTGCATATGTCATCGATCCCTACGCTTTTTTTATTTTTTAACGCTTTTATAATTTTAAGTACATCTTGCGGTGTACTTGGAAACATAAACATCGATGCGGTCCTCGATTCAATTTGCTTGCTACTCGTATTGCAAAATTGAGGTTCTGGTATTGGTGATACTTTATCAATGAAGAAATTATTAAAAGCCTCTGATATTAATCGTGGGTCAGAAATATAGACGTCATCAATTTTAATTTTATCTATCGATTGGTTCGGTAGATAGAATTTTGAGCTGTTTATTATGTTCCATGTAGTTTTTGGTTTATTTTCAGACATCTGTATTGCGTTGTTGTTTGTTTGTCGCCGAGACGTATATATGATTTTTTTCAGTTTTTTTGTGTAATTTTGTAGATTTTGCTTGTTTGCGTCATTAGGGTGCAGCCTGTACTGCCATAAAAGTTGTCTTTTAGTCTTAGCACATTTCTTTATTCCTTTAGAGATCCATCGCGCCTTTTTTTTAGTTTTTATTTTTATCGACTTTATTGGGAAACACAGGTCATAAAACAATTTAAACAATTCCAGAAAACTGTCATATGCATTATTAACATCGTCGGCTTGATAGATTTCTACAAATGACAATCTTTCTAGGCATTGTCTAAATTTTTCCACATTTTCCTTACAAAAATCTCGCTTTTTCATATACCAGAAATCTAGAGTACATATTTTCTTTATTGGCAGTTTTAGCAACTGGGAAGTGTGATCTGACAGTGCAAATTCAAGTACTTCCGACTGGCATCTTCTTGTGCTGTTGTGTATAATATTGTCGATGCAAGATCCACTGACAAGCCTAGTAGGTTGTGATATTGCTGTTTTGAAGCCATAGTTTGCAAGCAATGTTTTAAATTCTTGTGTCACCGTGTTATCTTTCAAGACATCAATATTGAAGTCTCCACCAACTACAACATTAGGTACGCACTTTCTATATTGTTTTAAAATTTGTTCAAACCTTTCAAAAAAGATATTCAAGTACCCTTTTTTGTTCTCTGATTTTGGTACTCTATATATACATATTATTATAGCTTTATGATCAGTTAACTCTATACCGCAACATTCAAAAATTCCCCTCATCGAAAGCCTTGAAATATTTTGTAATTCTTTATATCTAACACTATTTCTTATAAGTATACTTGCTCCTCCCTTCTTGGTGTCTCTGCAGTAGCTAGCCGCAAGATGATAGTTTGGGATATCTGATCCGCCCTCCTTAGATTCTTCACTAGAATGGCTTGATTTACTGAACAGTTCATCAGAAAGCAACGTAGAGAATGATACTCTTCAAACTGTACCACTTGTAAGTGGTACAGTTTGAAGAGTATCAATATTTCAAGTTATGTTCCCATCTCCATCTACAAGTTATTACAATGCAGTACCCACGCTGAATTCTATACAGTCATTGCCAACACCGACAGCTGAAGAACAGAATTTGTCTAATCAGCTAAGACAAGGCTCAGCTGAAGGGAATGATTAGTTCGTTTGTAGATTCACACCTAATGGAACCATAAAACGATACTGCAAAGAAGAAAAGAAGAAGGTTGATGTCGAGTGCCCCAAAGTCGTCAAGGGGTACAAGTTTATGGGTGGCGTGGATTTATCGGACATGCTGATTTCTCTTTATTGCACCCCACTCAAAAGCCATCGGTGGTATTTGGGCATATTCTCACAGTTGATTGACATGTACATAATCAGCGCACGGCAATAGCCATGCCAATAGTATAGTTGAGATGGTAAAAATATGTTGTTGAGGATTTCAGGTATGACATTTTTGAAGGATTGTCTACAATTGGGATGTTGTTGAGGATTTCGGGTATGAAATTTTTGAAGAATTGTCTACATCTGGGATAATAGCTAGGAATCAAGATATAATTGAAGAACTAAACTTTAAAAACCCGTAGAAGTTCATTCAACAGATAGGATTCGCTAATATGATAAAGGACATTTTACAGAAGGTGGTGATGAAACATCGAGTTACAAGTACCTATTGCAAAAGTGGACGAATCACTGTATGGACTGGTAGGAAAGCAAAAACGCAATTTTTTCCGCATTTTCCACACAAAATAAAAATAATTCCATGTGAAATTGCTAAAACAATTCCAGTATTGCGAATTAAGATTATAAGTGTAATTCTAAACTAAGTAATTTTAATTTTGTGTAGTGATTGTGGAAAAAAAGACGTTTTTTCTAATAAAAATATAATTATGATTCTACAATTTTGTTTATAGCCAACTTGGCAATGGTATATATAAGGTACATAGTTGCAATGACGTTGTTTACCGCTTAGTTGGCATTGTACACTGTGGTGTACGTAGGTTTTCTCGAAAAATATCGGAAAAAAAAAAATTTTTTTCGATATTTTTCCCATGTCTTTTATTGTGATATAAACTAATGCAACTCAACTAATATGCATATTTTTATAACTCCGAAAGGACAAACATTTGGCTGTTGGCGTCATAGTAACTTTTGTTCAGCTCGCTGAGACCTACTCGATGATGTATCACACATGGCTATTGGGCTGAGGTCCAAAATTGCATTCCTTTGACAGCCGTAATATATTTTTTTTAGTCTTCTGAAAACGGCTCATTGAAAGAAATATCCATCATTATTTATTTTCCATTTTCATCCCAGTTTCAATCGCAATTACGTTTAGTTTCCGCAAACTTGAAACAAGCAGTAAAAGAACGAGATGGTTGTGTAAATTTTAACGCCTCCAAAAAATACGATCATAACAGCCCAAAATTCAGCTGCCCCATTATAAAAATATCGACAAAACAGATACTAAGAAACCACTTCTTTTTTTTTTTAAGTTACAAATTTTTTTTAGGCTTTTTATTGTATTTTCAAAAATAGCACAATTTTTGCGGTATTTAGATTTGACCAAGTGGCTAGCATAATTACAAATTTAAATCTGGTCACACTGAGGACCAGCCATCGGCGTCTGCCAAGTGGCAGCCGTTTCCTTCCTCATTGTGGCAGCCCACAGACCTACTAAATATATGGACCGGTTGTACCTACAGAAAACGGGTGCCAAAAAGTTGTCGCAATAAATGGCCGCCTTCTAGTGCCTCGCCAGAGCTATCGAAAATATCGATATTAGCGGCTGCATCATCAGCAGTGCTCAAGCAGCACTGTCACGAGTAGGAAATTAATGTTTACCTATTATTAGCCACGAAATATACCATTGTGGTGTTGGTGTTATACACAAGACCGCGGCTTTGAAGTAAATTCGGGTTGTAAGAATTACTATTTTGTGGTTTTGTCACAGGTGATAATTCGTAAAGTAGATCGTCGTCTGTGAGTTTCAACACCGTTGAAACTCACACATACTTCTATATTTAAAAAAAAGTACGTCCATGGATTGAAGAAATAATTTTAAATAAGAAAGGCGCTTTATACTTTGTAAATTAACTTTTACATTTACATACCGGCACACACATTATAAGAGAATATTCTTTATTGTACCAGGAAAAACACATACAAATCATTTGCATTTAATTATTCTGAATATTTATTTTTATCATTGGAAAGTAAAGGTTTCGATTACCAGAAGGACTTATTAATTATATGCAGGTACTCCAAACAAAACACTACAAAATCACTTCAAGAGTCAAAGTCAAATAAAAACACAGTGCCAGAACAGATTTTATTTCCTTTCTTTTAATCTTCATTATCATGTAAAAGTGCAAACTTCCTATTTCTTTTGCACACTTTATCATTGAAACGTTTGATTTTGTTGCGCTGCTTCTTGCACGACTTTTACGACGCATCTGGAATGAGAGAAATCAATGTGAATATTGATCTAAATCAAATAACGATAGCGCTGACAATAAAACAAAAATAAGTCTTTATAAAATACGTCAAAAATACCTCTTCACTGGAGTTGTCAGGGTTCAAATCGATTGACTGTGATAGGGCACGGCAGAGCTAAGTGATTCCTGCAAATTCCCTTGTGGAATTAAAACTGCCCGCAAGTGTCACTGCAGAGCTGAGTGGATATTGTACATTGTGTCGATCAAATTAAACGGCCCTTTTCTTTACTGTAGTCCTCTGCGAAAAATTGGTGCAATGTCGTTATTATTTCAGTTTTAAAAATTTAAGTTTTAGGCAATAAGTGCATATAATATAATATTAAACAGAAACACTTATTTGTAAACTCGGCAAAACGTGGGTCCAGTTCTAGAGACTGGTGCCTCTGCCTACCCCTTCGGGGATAACGGGCGTGAGTTTATTATTATTATTACTTATTTGTAACATTATGTTTTTAAGCTCTCACTATGTGAAGCAGATCACGTAACGAGACTCACCACAAGAAAATGGAGGGAACAGCATTATCTTATCACGCAATCTCACCACATCAAGTGTTCTGTTGAAGCTGTCCGCGTTAAAGTGCAGCGAGCAGACATATTATTGCTTGTGTCGTGAATTTAAGGATCTTAAGGCTTCACTACTGGGAAACCTAGAGAATGGTAATAATATGGTTATTTAGTAACTGAATTATTTTAGCTCTACTGTTATAACTATTATCGACGTTTTATGTTCCATCCAATGACTTTGCCCCCGCACTACGGTTTGATAACAAATCATAACAAATTAAATATTGCTTTACCTACGAAAATATCGGGTTAATGAGCAGTAAGAAACTAAAATTTGTCTTAGAGGTTTAAGTTGAGACTTGAGGGCCCTAAAACGACCAGATTGTACGACATTTCTGTAAAAACCAGGTACTAACCTATGAAGAGTCAACTCCGGTCGATTTTTGTTCTTTCGCGAATTACACTGCACAATAGAACATACAGGCATATTATTTATTAATGCCGCAATAATCCCACATCATAAATAACTGCCAATTAGTAGTATTGACTTCACAAATTGCAAATAACTCTCGACAACAAAGCAATTTGACAGCTAACATACCAGGAAACTCACAGATTACTAGAGAAAACTTGTCGCAAAACATGGCGATTATGGCACCCGGCAATGGTATGCATATAGACGAATAGGGCCTCTCCATAGGTTTCCTTCCTCATTGTGGCAGCCCTAGCCTAGCCCCGTCCACCCTCGGTCGCAGAGTTGCCAGACGTACGGTAATTACCGTATTTGTACGGTATTTTCGAGCCATGTACGGTAATCTATCGTGGTACCAAAAACGTACAGTAATGAACCGTTTTCAGAAGAACTAAAAAAAATAAAATATTACGGCTGTCAAAGGAATGCATTTTTGGACCTCAGCCCAATAGCCATGTGAAGAGTCCAGGCAAAAAAAGATGAAGGTCACCAAAACAAACTTTTAAGAAAACCTATTATTTATTTAGACAGACTTTTTACTTCTCACTCCATGGGTCAATTGTTATGATTATATACACAGAAATATGCTTCAATATTTAAAGAATACTAATTAATAAAACCCAAAATAATTGTTTATCATATTTATTATAAAATAATGTATTTTCTTAAATCAGGTTTTTTTTAAAGTAAACAAAGATGAGAGTCACGATGACCAGGATGAGTGTCAGAATATACTATGAGTCTTCTTCATCATCAACTAGAAGTCCTTTTGGTAGGCTAGAGTAAAAAACCCTTGCTGTCTCTGAGCAAAATTTGCTAAGATCTTGTAGTCCTTATATTTAGCTTCTGATATTGGAATTAATTTTTCATATAAGCTACCCGGATGAGTAAATTCAGTTTCGGTGCAACTCGGGGCCTTGTATTTTTTGTTGGTCACAACTGAGGAAAGCCAGGGTCCATTATAGCTGTCTCTATGATAAATCAAATGTGGATGACCAACGTGGACTCTCAGCTCCCGTATTGGTCTACTGGCAAAAGGACATTTTGGTTCAAACATAGGCTTTAAGTGTAGCGTCCAATTTCTAAATAGGTTTTGTTCACACTCCTCGACTATGAATGGAGATGGGACACGTCTTGCCTGCGCTATATGGGCAGCCCAGTCAGATGGCATTTCTGCTCTTGTTTTTTGATTTAGAAGCACCATGTTACGGTCACATTCCATATAGGAGTGACCACGTATTGGAAAAACCATTTTGATTTCATCAAGTCTTCTACGAATGTGTACCATAAAGTACACAAAACGAATTAGGGTGTAATTTTTATTTTGGCCCCCACATGAGTCACAAAATATTGTCAGTTTTTTAACATTCTCTGGTAAATGGAACATTATATAATCATATAACATTGAGGCCACTTCATCTGATCCCTTCTTCGCAACAGTTTCATGATAAACGTAAAATTTTGAAGCTGCATTTGACAATAAATGGATGTTGAATAGATAGTACCCAAGTTTTCTTTTGTAATATCCATCATTTGTTGTGATGTTTGGCAATATAAGATTTTTCTGGTAATCCATACATAAAGCTGCTTCAGAATCAAGTCGTTTAGACTTCATTCTTGCCAATCGTTTTCTCTGATAAAATGTTTGGGCTTTACGAAGATGAAGTTGTTGAGCAATATTCATCAGCCAAATTTTTTCTTCAATTTCGCTTTTATTTTCAGTGTCTGTTGTTTCAGAAAGACTTTGTGTCAATGCTTTCATATTTACATTATGTTGGTCACAAGTACCGCAAGTGTCTGCTCTTGGATATCCAAAGGATATATTGTACTGTGTGTTAAATATATTTCTGAATGTTTCGTAGGAAACATCAAGTTTATGTTTTGGATATTTGTCTAAAAACAGGTTGTATACTTTTGTTATATTTAGATCTTCTGGTAAGTATAGGCGGTTACTGTTACGAAGACTATAGTGAGATTTACGTCCTTTTAAAGATCGGATATGTTCGTGAATATGGTCAACAGTGGAATCTTTTAATTTATTAGGTCTATTTCCATGTTTACCTCTCTGATCAGTATGTGCAGCCCCTTCTTCATTTAGATGCAACTGAATTGTCTGCATTCGTTTTGCCGATATTCCATGCAGTGATAAAAATGCTTTATAGCACACAGGTACATCTGCCATGGTATCTCCTTGAAGTATTCTCACTCTGTAGGTGAAAGAGGAGTTATGTAATTTTGGTTTAACTTCTTCTACTGGTTTTCGTGGGCGTCGTTGGGAAACAGCATGAATTGTGATTAAACCACTCAAATACTGAGATTGAGCATTATAGTTTCCAAGGCTATTAAAGTTACTGATGATCCTTTTCCGTTCAGTTTCTGATATCACTTCAAAGCACTTCAATCTCTTGCAGTTACAGTTTTCACCTAGTTCATGAGTAGAAAAGCCTTCAGTTTTTTGGTCACGTCCGTAATTTTACCATGTTTAGGTTTTTTCTTGCTAGTTGGTCTGCCAAAGCACTCGTAAGCTTCAGTATCCGATCCAGAATCATCCATTATCTTTATTTTTATCCAAACAACAAAACAACGCAACGTATCCGCCAAAACAAAACGTCAAACAAGGAAATGTCAGAAAAAAATTAAAATCAAACCACAGACATCTTTTTTACACTGACTTTCATCTTTTTTTGTCTGTAATGTCTGACGTTCATCTTTTTTCCCCACGATATACATTTTTGTCCTCTAAAATCTAACGGACCTTTACCTTTATTCAACTGTTTTTAGGCCGTAAACTATTCTATATTACATACAATTTAATCAGAAACCATAAACAAGATTTGTGTTTTTTTTGACATTCATCTTTTTTTGCCTGGACTCTTCATGTGTGATACAACATAAAATAGGTCTCAGCGAGCTGAACAAAAGTTACTATGACGCCAACAGCCAAATGTTTGTCCTTTCGGAGTTATATTGTATTGAAAAAAAACTAACATCTTCAATAAAATAAAACTCCGAAACGACAAACATTTGGCTGTTGGCGTCATAGTAACTTTTGTTACTATGACGCTATTGGGCTGAGGTCCAAAATTGCATTCCTTGGACAGCCGTAATATTTTCTTTTTTTAGTTCTTCTGAAAACGGCTCATTCTGGGAACATTGCCAAATTGTACGGTCATTTGAAATTGGGGCCTAATCTCAGTCTATATTTCGCTATTTTCTTTCAACATTCATGAATGATTACGAATACGAACGATCCGAATCCGAAACTAAAACTGAAACGAAAATTGTTTTTTGATAGGCTGATCGACACATTGTGTTTGTTTGTATGTTTAATTTATTTGAATATTACGACAAAATCTTGGGTAAGAAATATCTCTGAATCATCAAATTGGCACATTAAACCAACTACTGGTAAAGAAGTTTCACTTTCATTGGCAAAAAGTTTGGAGTTATTTTTACCGGATAAAACTACTTAATTATTTAAGAAATAAAACTTACTAATTAATTTACGAGTGGTCTGTTTAATAGAAAATAAGTAAGTATCTCATTTTTATGCAACTCATCATAAAATCAGTGTGTACATTACATCCATAATGGTACGGCTACACTATCGCGATAACGCGAAGATTTGCGTTGTCGCGACATGTCTGGCCAAAAAATTCGTCTTATCGCGAATCATCATCGCGAATACAAACACCCTTCGCGCTGCTGTCAGTAAAATACCGCACATCAAAGGGCAAAATGAATTTAGCAACGTTCTAGATGGTCGCGACGTAGCGAAGGTTTATTTGATGTGGCCAAGCTCTTCGCCGTAGAGCGAACACGAAATTTTGTCGCGACAACGCGAACACGAATCTTCGCCTTCAAGTGTGGCCGCAGCATTACGGTAATTTCGGGGTGCATTTTACGGTAATTCTGGCAACACAGTCTGGCAACGCTGCTGTGCTCGGTCGATCGACATGCTTTTTTTTCAATTTTCTAAATGACGCAGCGCAACGGTCGGTTGTGATGAAGTGGTCCGTTCGTGGCGTTCTAGCTATTTCTTTGCCTGAATTATAGAAAACGGTGGCGCAGATTATTGTCAAACGTGTAGAAATAGACAGATACAACAATTATTTCTTCACCTTTTTGCTACTTTGTCCACTATGCCTCGAAAACAGTGCTTTTGGACAAGAAAGCTTGAGCTGGATCTCGTGGAATTTGTCAAACAACGCGAGTTCATTTGGAAGCCCGCCGGCAATACGAACCACGATATTCAACTGAAATACAAGGCGTACGCTGAATTTGCTGCGATATTGGATCTCGGCTTTACAGGTAAACATCTCACGACATCGCTAATAATAACCTCAAATTTCTTGTCTTCTCACCTTCATACTAATCATTCGAGGCTGGAGTCCGATCTACGCTTGTATGTGGTAGCAAAGGGCATGGTGACAGCGCCTCGGTGGAACTTTTGCATTGCATCCGAATGCTAACGGTTTTTGTTTCGTAGGACATCAATTAATTAGTACTTGAACTGAGATAATGAAAAATGGGAGGAAATAATATAGGTGTCGGTGGTGTCCATGTAGGAACAGTATGGTAACACATTAGATGCTACGTATTTGGTAGGTACCAGCCGGTAGCTGGCACCATGCTGAATCCGTTGCCATATGACTTTGTAAAGAAAAACTATTTTTATGATGATCCGATTAGCCCACCAAAAATTCTATATGTTAAAAAATTACTTTGAATATTTTGTGTGTGTTAACATACTGCTAACAACAGAGTTCTTAGATGTATGTGTGTATGCAAAACCATCTTAAATGTGAAGTTTCCGTCTTTCTGTTTTATTTTAACATCAGTTTTATTTGCTCTTACATTTGCCAATAAAATCTTTCAAAAGGCCATTACTTACAGTGGACTTAACAATTGCTTCTGCTACTGAAATGCCTTAACCTCGTGAGAACCAATGTAGTAAGAGAAATACAAAAACTATTGTTATTTTCAAGGTCGGTTCTCAGGAGGTTAAATAACCAGTGATTTTTGTGTACAGCTCGTGCAGTAAGAGATCGTTGGGTTAACATCAGGAGTACATTCAACCATTACCTACGGCGCTTGCAGAAGTCCAAACAGAAGGCTCAATCCCCGAGTGACGTGTATGTCCCTTGCTGGCCGTTGTGGAAGCCCCTGCAGTTTTTGCTCACCAAAAGAGGAGACGATGGAGCCCATAGTTTTGACGTAAGTTTTGAGATCTCTATTAATGGCTAGAATGTTAAAAGACCCAATTGGGCCACCATAAAAATGGTTTTTTTATTGTTCTTTAGGGCCATAAACCAAAAGGTTATGATAATTATAGTATACCAAACATAAACCCTCAGACCTAGATAATTTTTCTTTCACAGCTAAATCAGTTATTGACAGAGTTTTCAGCTTGTCACAGTTTTCAAAGAATAAAACATGCTCATACAATTACTATGGTTTTTATCATCTTAAAAATTCAATGTAAAG
Source organism: Yponomeuta plumbellus (assembly GCA_947310845.1). Taxonomy (NCBI): domain Eukaryota; kingdom Metazoa; phylum Arthropoda; class Insecta; order Lepidoptera; family Yponomeutidae; genus Yponomeuta; species Yponomeuta plumbellus. The sequence goes on from OX371206.1 coordinate 7,642,736, forward strand.
TGCCGTTGCAAGACCGACCCGCCATTGGTTTATCGGGGTCTGACTGAATTTACACAATTACAGTATTTTACATTGGCCCCGCCTGCGGGTCCTCAGGGCTTGAGGGGTTAATAATAAAATTGGCAGATAATGTAAAAAAATTATTTTCTGTCTCATCCCATTAGAAATATCTATTTTCTATTCTTGGAGAATCATTCTCATTCGGGAGGTTGGGGGTTCGAATCCTACACCTGCACCAATGACTTTGTTTTCTAAGTTACATACATTTGTAAGGTTTCAGTAGCAATACAACTAGCTGACTATGAATGGAAACATGACAAGGAAACCCTAGTGTCTGAGGTATCTATTTACCTACCTTAGCGCTTTCCACATACATTGGCCCAACTATGAGCTGAAATCTCAGATTTAACTTAAAGTAGGAGTTTCTATGCCCCTACCCTCCTATTTTTTGGCTGGCATTGAACCATTGAGCCATTGAAGTCTATCAGGGGAGAGGTTACGCAATTATCTTTTAAATATTCTTCTCATATTTTGAAACTTTATTTTTTCTAGGGCTACCAGTCCTCACTACGAGACAACCCAGATACTACAACAAATGTCAAAGAAGAAGTCCCTTCTGATCTTGAAGACAAAGAAGCAATAGCCCTGCGTCAAAGAAGCCAAAGAACTGATAGACCACGAACCCGCAAGCCTTTTGCTAAACTAAAACAGAACATAAGGAGCAGTAAATGCAAAACCATCTTGGATGACCTATTATCAGCTACGAGGCCATTGAAAAAAGCAGCTTCGAAACAAGAAATGCATAGCCAGAGCTACTGGTTTTTCGGCAAACATGTGACTGAGCGTCTCAATGCACTGGGTCCACAGAACTCTGAATTCGCTGGCCGTGAAATAATGCGTCTTTTGCAATATTGTCCGCTGAAAACTGAGCATGAAACTCCAACTTGAGAGATTGGGGATTGGGGGTGGTTAAATCTGACTGGTTTTGACTGGTGTCACAAATAATCTTTCGTCCTTGGTTGACTATTTCCTGTTGAAAAAATAATATGCGGTAGTGTCGAATTTTTTTGCCCAAGAGCTTACCATCTTTGGTAGTTTCGTCAAATCCAACATGTCCATTTTTCAGTTATTTTTTTTGTCTTTTTACAGACAAATCAGTAAAAAGGCTATTTAAAAAAAAAATTAAGTGAAGCTTAGACTCTAAGCCTTATTACATTAAATTTAACACTTTGTTGCTTGTATAACACAGCTCATAAATTATTATAATTATTATTATGAGCTGTTATACTTCATGACTAAGTCCAAGCATGAATAAATGATGGATTGATGAGTCTTCTTTATTGGTGATCTAATAAAAAAAATTTGTAAGAAGGTCATAGAATATAAATTAGAGGATAAGTTGTCGTCTTCATTGCTCGTCACTGGTTTTCCTATTAACAATAAAATTGCAATTGCAAATTAAAGTGGCTGTAGAATTTAAAATGGATTGTTAAGTCGTTATTGATTTATTGAATTAAAAAAAAATTTAAATACATAGTAAAATTCTCTTCTTCTTCTCTTCTTCGGTCCTTTAACTCCTAGGGGAGCATAGGGCCTTAACCACAGATTTCCATTTTTGACGGTCGTTCGCGGCAGCTTCCAATTCAGGCCAGCTAGTGCCGATCGACTTGGCTTCTTTGGCTACAGATCTTATCCAGGATGTCCTAGGCCGTCCCCTCTTTCGGTTGTGAGGGTCTGTCTGGTCAGGCATTCAGGTAAAATTCTCATTGAATGTTAAAAGGTAAAAAAACATAATAATGGTCATGAATACAATGATTAAAAAAGTGTCAAAGTAATAATAAAAAAAGTTAACAGAGTATCCAGAATGATATTGTAGTCTCTTGCTTGATGATTTACTGTTATTGGGTAGTAGGTACGGGAATGAATACTAATGGAAAATTTTATTTTCTATTTAGCTTAATATTGGTTGGGTAGTTTCGTCAAATCAAACATGTCCATTTTTTAGTTATTTTTTTTGCCTTTTTACAGACAAACCAGTAAAAAAAAAATTTAAAAAAAAAAGTGGTAAGGCTTAGACTCTACGCCTTACTCAATTAAATTTAACACTTTGTTACCTGTATAATAGTTCATAATTATTATTATGAGCTGTTATTCTCAGTGACTGAATGAGTCCTAGTATGAATAGTTGATGGATTGATAAGTCTTATTTATTGGTGATCTAATAAAAAAAAAATTGTAAGAAGGTCATAGAATATAAATTGGAGGATAAGTTGTCGTCTTCATTGTTCGTCAGTGGTTTTCATATTAACAATAAAATTGCAATTGCAAATTAAAGTGGCTGTAGAATTTAAAATGGATTGTTAAGTCGTTATTGGTATATTGAATTAACAAAAAAATTCAAATGCATAGTAAAATTCTCACTGAATGTTAAAAGGTGGATTGTTCAGTCTCATTTATTGGTAATTACTGTTTTTTTGAAAATTTAACAAAAAAAACATAATCAGTCATGAATACAATGATTAAAAAAGTGTCAAAGTGATAGTAAAAAAAAGTTTAATACAGTATCCAGAACGATATGGTCTGATGATTTACTGTTATTGCTTAGTAGGTACTGGGATGAATCGTAATGGTTAATTTTTGTTGGGTATCGATAAATAAAAGGCGCGACGTGTGCTTAGACCAACTGCTATAATGCAACTAAATTCACATGGTTTACAACGAAAGCCATAACAATCCTCCTCCATATCTAAAAATACTTCTTAAAATCTAAATCTAAACGAGTCATAGGGCGAATAGACATGCCCGAAGAAGTAGCGCGAGATACAGGATCCTCCTGCCCTTGCGGTGGAACTGGAGCAACCTCGGCATCAGCCGTTCCGTGCCGCGGATCCGGCATCACTAACTGAGACAACGGCGGCAGCGGCGCCGAGTCCGCGGGAGGTGGCGCACAGTCTGCGGGCGCCGGCCGTGCATGCAGCGCGGGGTTTTTTTCGCTTTCCACAGCGGGAACGCCCTCCTCGCAGTCAGACCAGTCTGGTGAATCACACCGCTTATCTTCCAAGATAAATGGTAGCAAGATGCGACTTGTTACTTCCTCCGTTTCCTCCAAGTTGAAGGTCATTGGCATTTGGCCATTATCTTTTTCCACGATTTCGCTTTTACACTCGTAAATCATCTGGTTTGTAGGTATGTCTCTTCAGCACTTTTTCCAATTCGCATAGTTTCACTAGGTACGCTGTTCTACCTAACTTTTTAATAACTGGAGCCTTAATCCACTTAGAGTTTTGATTTTAGTGGGCCTTGACTAAAACTAAATCGCCCATGGCAAAGTCTATATTTCATTTACCTTCAGTACCTCAGTTTGCTACATCCCAGTCTCCACACCATCAAGCATTCAGTCCATCTCCAAATACTCCTACATACCAGTCACCTCCAGGCCACTCCATATCCCAGTCTCCACACCATCAAGCATTTAGTCCATCGCCAAATCCTCCGAGATACCAGTCACATCCAGGCCACTCCACATCCCAGTCTCCACACCATCAAGCATTCAGTCCATCGCCAAATCCTCCGACATACCAGTCACCTCCAGGCCACTCCACATCCCAGTCTCCACACCATCGAGCATTCAGTCCATCGCCAAATCCTCCTACATACCAGTCACCTCCAGGCCAGTCCACATCCCAGTCTCCACACCATCAAGCATTTAGTCCATCGCCAAATCCTCCTACATACCAGTCACCTCCAGGCCAGTCCACATCCCAGTCTCCACACCATCAAGCATTTAGTCCATCGCCAAATCCTCCGATATACCAGTTACCTCCAGGCCACTCCACATCCCAGTCTCCACACGATCAAGCATTCAGTCCATCGCCAAATCCTCCGACATACCAGTCACCTCCAGGCCAACTCAATCAATTCTCAGTTCCAACTCTCCAAGAAAATTTTCTAGAATTACCACCAACCCGTGCCTCACAAATAGTAATTACAGAGTCCGGTGAAATAAAGATAATTAAAGATTAAAAAGTTATGTATAAGCCATGTTAATTACTTCAAGAAACAAAAAAAAGAAAGACATAAATACAGAGAACGTTGTTTTATTTTCCAAAATATCAAATAATCAAATCAAAATAATCATTTATTTGAAAACACAAAGGGATACTTCCCCATGGCTCTCCGCCTAGGCATGAGGAAGTACACATTTTATGTTGTCGACACCTTACAAATTATTCATAGTCCTGAAATGTTCTGCGAATTTATTCCTAACCTGGATTGCTGTTAAAGCAGAACGTCGGGCAATACTCTTCATTGACGTGAAAGCGCCTTCGCCTTTTCCAATATCTTTTCTCCAAGTTCCAGAATTTGTTATTTCTCCGTTGACAATTGTGTCAGTGTAGCCCGATGGGGTGTAAATTGACCGCGAGTTAGAACTTTTTCTTAAAAAGTTATGTAATAAAGCACATGCAATCACGACGTTTGAAGCTTCATTTGGTTGTAGAGCTATAGGTTTTCTAAGTACTCGAAATCGTGCTGACATAACACCAAATGCGTTTTCCACAACAATACGAACAGAAGAAAGTTTACGATTGAATTTTCGTTGCGTACTTCCTTCGGGGTGGTCTCCGGGAAAAGGTTTCATTATGTTTGGGTGCAATGGAAATGCATTGTCAGTAACAAAAACGTAAGGCACATTTACATCGCCATCACAAAGTGGTTCAGGTTGTGGTAAATGTAAAGAATTTGTTTGAAGTTTTTCGAATAAAACACAATCTCTGAATACTCCACCGTCACTGATTCTACCCTTGTTGCCTACATCGCAAAACATAAAACAAAAATTACGATCCACTAAGGCCATCAACACAATACTAAACGAATGCTTATAATTAAAAAATTCAGACCCACTGTGAATCGGTGACACCATGACAACATGTTTACCATCAATTGCTCCCAAGCAATGAGGAAATGTATCTCTTAAAATCAGATTCCTTTTGTAGCCATTCGTTTTCATTTTCAGGTAACTTGATCATGTCCTTCAATACAGATATGAGAGCAGCACAACATTCCCTTACAATATTGGAAATCACTTGGTGAGACATCTTGAACAAATAATGTAAGCTTCTGTAGCTATCTCCTGTAGCTAAATATCGTAAAGTTACTGCTAGTCGAACTTTGGCAGGTATAGTTTGACGAAATTTTGTTGTTTGTTTTTCTATCAAAGGCCCAACTCTGCTTAAAATCAATTCGAAATCAGTTGCTGACATTCGAACGAATCCATTGAACTGGTTGCTTGGTTCAGCTAGTAGCTCGGAGAATCTTTCCTCCATAGAGTTCCTGCATTAAAAAAGTTGAATAAATATTTGTATTACTTCAAAAGTACACTAAGACTTCGATGTATGATATTTGTTCTATGATATGTATGAAGGACATATAAATAGACAGGAGAAAAAAACTGACAACAGTAGAGAATAAAAAGTTTGACATGGTAATACCGGTCATTGTTATATTAATTGAAAACAAAATTTAAGCTAATAAATAAACATAGACTTACAGTGTACGATTCCTGTGCATTTGTATCATCCACCATCTTCTTTTTCTTTGTTTCCTTTTTTTTTCATTCGGTAATGATTCAATAAATTCAAATAATAAAAATTTACACTCATGAAATACAGAGCTCTGTCAACGTCCATCTTGCTTAAGTACGCCGTTTTCATCGCCAATAATGAGCATTCACGTTGATCGTTCTAGTGTAGCCACCCACATTAACGCGTTAAAAATTATTGCAATAATTATCGCGCCAATGGGCAATGCTTAAGAGTGTTCTCCATTAGCTGACTATCAATTCGTTCTACTAGTACGTTAGCGATCCGTTCGTATTTTCCGTAAGGGCCCGACGAGGGTAACGTACGCCAGGGAACATAAGGATTCTGGAGTCGAGTGAAGGGAGGAAGGTAAAGGGGAAGGGTAGGGGTAAGAGTAGCGGAGGGGGTAGGCCCCCCAGGGCGGCATCTACGATGCCGGAGCAGAGTGACCCGGGCGGGGGATCGGATGAGTCCCAGGTGGCCCATCCGGGTTTCGACGACGGGGTTAGAGGGCCAGACCCTACTATGGCAATCTTAACCTATAACCTCGGAGTAAAGGAGAGACGCGAAGCGGTAAAGAAGGAGAGGGAGGAGAGGAGAAGAAAAAGGGAGCTCCTTCGGGAGCAGGGGGCGCAGCTCACCGTGGAAGCACCGACGGGAACCGCCAATAGGGCCACTGAACTTCCGGCGACTGTTTTGAGCAGACTGCCGGCGAGGGAGCCTCCTGCAGGAGCCGATGCAGCACAACTACAGCCTGCATTTTTCACAGCAGACATCGGAGCCTTCGCCCAAACCCTGCTGCGCGACAATGTTACCGTACGTGACGAACGCAGTGTGCCACTGCCTAACGGCAGTAGGGGCCTATATTTGGGACTCGTCGGGGCCGTTTCGGGAGGAAGGATTCTCAATGAGATAGCTTCCGCGAATTATGACCCTGCGGCAGCAGATTTGCTCACCGCAGCACCCAGCAGACCCGACGGCAGTGAGGCAGCAAGGGTCTTTGACCATGAAGCAGCGGAAAGGAGGAGGGACGTCCGAAACCGCAGGTCGGGCATTGACGTTAGCCGCTAGTGTGGCCCCAGCATTACGATGGGGAGAGAAATTATCTGTGTTTTTAGTTTATGATCCTCGCTAAAACACCGATTTTCCTGGCGAAATTCTTCGCGATGGGGCGGGGTGTGAGGGCGGGGTGTGAGGGCGGGGTGTGAGGGCGGGGTGTGCGGGCGGGGGAGTACACGGCGTCTGCTGCGCTTGCGTCGCCTTCCTTAGTAAGTTTTGACTCTCCGCCGCGCAAGCACGTGTGTTGCAATCTTGCTACCAATCTCTCATCCCGTTAATTTCTTATCGATCATTATTGTTAATTCTTGTTTCTCTTGTTATTCTTTTTGTTATCATTGTTTTTTCGGATAACATGGCTTCGTATCCTAATAAAGAATACGCAGACAATGTTTTGTTATGGTTTTGCCGATGGAAACGCGGCTGCGGCTCGGCGAGAATACCAACGCCGCTTTCCCGATCGTCGACTTCCCCACGTTACTGTTTTCGGGAGCACCTATCGACGATTGTCTGAAACTGGCAGTGTTCAAAGAGCACAATTCAACGCTGGCAGACCTCGACGGTACACGGCTGACGAAGAGGACATCATTCTTCAGTGTTTTATTGATGACCCAAACATCTCAACGAACATTGTTGCAAGACAGCTCGGTATGTCCCAGTGGAAAGTGTGGTCGGTAGTACATCTATCAGGTAGACACCCGTACCATTATCAACCTGTTCAAACATTGCACGAGGGAGATCCTGCCAGGCGACTCGAATTTTCTCGGTTTATGTTAAACGCTGACGCTGACCAGGAACATTTCCTAAGAAATATTTTGTGGACTGAACGCCTAAAGCAGGCAGGAATCCAAAAAAACTAAATGAAACTGCGTCGCAAATGAGATTTTCTCTGAACGTATGGATGGGTGTCGTTGATAATTATTTGGTGGGCCCTCATTTCTTGCCCCAAAATTTGAACGGCGAAAATTACGATGAGTTTTTGAGAAACAACCTAGACGATTTGTTGGCGGATGTTCCCGAAGAAATAAAAAACAACCTCATGTTTCAACATGATGGTTGCCCAGCACATTACCGGATTACTGTCCGTCAGTGGCTAGACGAGAGATATCCAAACCGATGGATTGGGAGGGGAGGGCCAATTCCGTGGCCAGCACGAAGCCCTGATATCACACCACTTGATTTTTACGTTTGGGGTCATTTGAAGGCATTTGTTTATGTGACCCCAATAAATTCAGTCGAAGAACTTCGACAGCGAATAATAAACGCGGCGCAACAGATGAGAACAACGTTCACATCAAGAGTGACGAAAACCGAAGTTAGGAAGAGAATTCGAACCTGCATTCGTAATCGAGAGGCTCATTTTGAACAAGATGTGTAAAATTTGTAATAAAATTTGATGCACATTTTTTTATGCATTTTATTTCATACAAATACAAATGACCCTTTCTCTCCCCGCGCCGATTCAAACACATGCCTTGGCACGAATTATGTATTTTAAAATTGACTTTTATAGCTTTCTGGAAAGCTTACAGAATAAGCAAGTTGTTTTAGTTATTTGTACGATTAGCGTCATAGAAATTTTTGTGACGAGACAACATTTTTGAAGCTTAAAATGAAAATATTGGTAAGATATTATTCTTATATCGCTCATTATTTTCATTATTTTGTTAAATTAAGTAGTTTTAATTATGTCCATAGCTTAATTGAAGTGCCAGCTACAACATCATTTTTAATGGTACCCATTCAAATATGTAGTTTTTTTTTTATTTGGAATGAAATGTCAAATTTTGAGTAAATATCGAAAAACCCTTAAAATTCTAATATCTCGAAAACTATTGAATTTCGGCCATACATATGGGGGGTTCAATTTGTTGCATTTTGGCCCCCTTATCAGCCCCTGACGGATATACGTCGAATTACCAGTAACCGTGGATAGATTTTTTTCCGTATTCCTTATATATTGTGTATTTTTGTTATAGGCTCTTCTGGAATCAGGGTTTTGAGTTGAAATTACTTGCTCAATACTTTTAATGAAAAGTTGCAATTTATGGAGCGGGAACTGCTCAGTCAATATGCAGAAAATTACCAAAATCTTGCCAAAAACTGTCTATTATCAAGCACAAATTTGAACAAAAATGGTCAGTTAATTGTAACACAAAGGCCAGATTTCTAAAAACAATGCCGAGTGGGTTGTTGAAAGCATATCGTTACCAAGAGTAGGTAGGTGATATCCAAATTCCACTACCTCAATTGTTTTGTTATGCTTTGAAGCATTTTGTTGAGCCGCACAATATGTACTTTATTAATGGCAGTAACGGACAAAATGTAAAGTGTTTAAGTATAACTATAGTCTTTTTGTTTTGCTAGTCCCGGTGGACCTCAAAAGTCGTTCTTAGAATTAAGTAAAAGAAGAACGGAGATCATCTGACATATATGAATTAACGTACGCAACACAGATAAAATTACGAGCGACGGGCAAAGTACGTAATGTAGATGCATCAAAAATTGTAAAGGATTTAACAAAGAGTCCCAGAAGAGCAAGGAAATATGAGGCAGCCATAAAAAACGTATCACGGAAGAAGAACAGATGAAAAACAACAAATCAGCACATTATGTGCATTGTTTATGTATGCTGAAGCGGAACTAACACAGGCCCAATATGAAATTGTGCGTGAAACAAATCCAAGCTTATATCAGTGCTATTCGTAATGGCACAAGCTGAAGAAAGAGTGCTATCCTGAAATCCACATAGAAACTGAAACATGAGCTGAAGTAAGGGTACCAAATCTCACAGATCACACACATTACTAGTTCGTTTTCTAAACACCATTTTCCTAAGCACACATTATTTAACGCGCAATAGTCGTTGTGAGTAAGACAATTGTACTTAGAATAGAATAGAATAGAGTAGAGAAAACATTTATTTGCATTTGCTGACACACACATATACAACAGATGAAATAGAACAAATAACCACTCAAACGTCCACGTAACTACAGCTACGCAAAAAAAAGTACCGTTGTACGTCCACGTAACTATAGTTACTTGGCTGACTATTCTCAGTCAACTCGATTTTTACGAATGGCAACTTTCGAATAGCTTCTTGAATCGGTTTACATATTAATCTGTGATAAATTATTCGTCTATTGGTACATCACTTCCAACAAATGCTTGGGATAAAAAAAAAAAAAAATCAAAACAAACTGGTGAGTTGCTGTACTAAGGGAAGTGTGTTGGAGCTGCATTCAATCTACATTTAAAATGTAAGTATTCATTATTTCAGTATGTGTTATATATCAAAATAATCGTAAGGATTTTTACATTAAGATTATATACGAAAATTCTAGATCCATGTCCCATAAAACGACAGAATCGACATGACAAATTACGGCTGTGGCGCGCCATGTTTCCACCTTAGTTTTCGTGTATTCTATTGAATTCCACAACGAAATATTACTTGGAGCCATAAATTTACTTCATTAATTATTAATAAAATACATCAAACATTAAAAATATTTGAAATCCTTTGTGTATTTTAAGTTTGAATAATGTATCTCCCATCTTTGAGACACGCGTAACTATAGCTACGTTGGACGTTGACCATTGGGATTGAAATAAGGGTTCGTACAAACTCGAAACAATTCGTGTTCTCGATATGGTTTTCGGTTGCTTTACGTGTTTGTAATCGAGTGGTAGAACATTGTAACTCGCATGAAAGTAATAGATATTATTATTTATAATTAATAAATTTTTTGTTATTTGCTGATATTTTCAGCTAGACATTTTTATTAAATAATTTTATATATTTTTTTTATAATTTTACAAAAAAATAATTTTGTAAATGGCAATCGTTTCAACACCTTATTTTCAAATTAAGTTGAATTGTAAATAACAATGCAAATAAATTTGAAAATACTCTAATAAATCATGGTAAAAAAAGTCTGACTTAATATACATAAGTACTAACAGACTGGAAATATTTATTTGGACTTATGGACACTATCTAATCGAAACTATTCAAAATAGAAAAATCTCTTAGTTCTTAAGATTGCTATACTAACATGCACGCCGGCTTGCACTAATTTACATTAAAAATATATATATAAATATTTTGGTTATTATTGTAAAAATAATTTAAAAAAAAACTTGTTTAATTTTGTTTTTTTTTCTTGCATTACATAACATTTGGGTTTTTACAATGAGGGCTTTTCTAAGCATCATTAAAAAACAATACAGTACCGCATATACCAATAGATAGTGCTGACATCACATATGACAAAATGGACATGATACCACTGTAACTTCTCTGTGGTTTCTGTCACGTTGCTTGCTTAAACTTTTGATGATATTTGTTCTCCTTGCAGCACCATCTAGTTTTTTTTAACTAAACTCAATTGACAGCCGTCATTGACAAGCCCTCATTGGGATGCCTGTATGTCTATACTTCATAGGTTTCACAAGACGATGACAGGACAAATGACAGAACCGACGGTGATGCTGATGAGGCAATTGACAGACACGATGACGACACAGCTGACAGTGACAAACCTGACGGTGATGAGGCAATTGACAGACCTGAAACTTTGGCGACTGGCGGTAGCAGTGTTCGACCTACAAACGCAACTGCCAAAATTGTTTTTGACTTGATCGAGCCACTACTTTACCGTGGACATACTTTAATAATGGACAATTTTTATAATAGTCCATTACTATTGAGGTGTCTGAAAAAACAACGTACTGACTGCTATGGCACACTACGGCTGAACCGGGAATTCGTTCCCGAGTCAGTCAAGACTATGAAGAAGACAGACCTACGACAAGGTGAAGTAGTGGCCACCTACTGTTCCGACTTGTCGGTTATGTTATGGCGAGATGCTAACATAGTTAGTATGATCTCAACATACCATAACCTTCAAATTGGGACAAATGAAAAATACGACAAAGTGAACTACAAACCAAACCTTGTGCTAGACTACAACAAGACCATGGGAGGTATAGATCGAAAAGATCAATATCTTGCCGCTCAGCCTATGGAACGTCTAAGAAACAGCGTATTTTTAATGCGGCAATCTTTAACTGCTTTGTGATATTTTCCAGTTTTCACCGGAAAATATCACATCGCCAGTTCCGTACTAAATTGGCGGAAGATTTACTAAAACGACATAAACTGATTGACTTGACGACTGAAACCCGACACCTAAATTACAGGACTAAAGTTACTGGACAATTGACAAGGACCACAAAACGCGCTCCACCTCACTCCCACCAATCCAGACCGAGAGTTGACAGCAACCACTTTCCGATCCGCACGGGATCGAAGAGCACCGTGTGCTGCCAATGTAAAAAATCGAGGACGATATGGAAGTGCGAAGAGTGCGACGCAAACCTTTGCATTGAGTTCTGCTTTAAATCATATCATAAATAATACCATCCCTTAAGGTATTACCTAACGGTATGGTAGGATTTATGATATGATTAGCTACTTTTTAGAATTAAGCTGGTCTTTTGAGATGTTTTCAAACGTCTTCAAAAAATGGAGGAGGTTCTCAATGCGTCGGAATGTTTTTTTATGTATGTTCACGATTCACTCGAAGACGCCTGGACCGATTTGATTTTTTTTATTTGAAAGGGTATTTATCAGAAAGTTAATCAAAATCGGTTTAGCCGTTTAAGCTGTATACCTCTTATCACCGTCATTTAGAAAAATATTTGAATAAGTATTCTTTTTCTATTTGAAAGAGTACACTTTTGAGGCAGTGGATTCGAATTTTCATCTAAATCGGTTCAGCCGTTGAGGTTCTATGTTTGATAACAACTCTATTTTTTTCTGTTTTACTTGGCCGATGGTAGACCGATTTTCAAAATTATTTTTTGATTTGGAAGTTACTTAATTCTCTTGACGTAATCCCATAGACATTTTATCTAAATCGGTTTTAGTTTTTTTCCTCAGAACTCCGTAATTTGTAATCAGATTTGGAATATATATATGAAATTACATTGTACCTTACATTATAAAATATTTTGGTAAAAAACATGTAAATAAAAAATAATTTGGTACCATAGAGTGACTAAAAATAGTAAAATATTAATTTAGCAACCAAGCAAGTTAAAGTTTGTTCCGCCTGCTTAGTAATTAATGCTTCGCAGTTGGGTTTTTTTTTTTACATCTGCAAATTTTTTGTTAGTATGTGTGACTCGGCCGTACCTTTAGTTAAAATATGTAAAAGATTTTTCTACCGAACACCAGTTTGTAATTATTTTAATAAAATATTAAGATAAATTTTATTTCGTGTTTTTTTTATCAATAATCTATCATTCTATCGACAATCAACAATAATCTTGCATTTTGTGTAATAATAACTAAAATGAATTAATAATTGATTCATTACAAATTCCATTTTAAAAAACTAATTTTGCGTGCGAACACCCTTAGATTGGCGGCCATGTTGTCGTCAGTTATTACGCGGAGCCGGTTTCGAATTCGATGTGGCATGGGTGATTTGTTTTGGTTTATTGCTTCCTTTACGATACTTGAAGGATGGAGTTATTGGTATAAAAAAAAAGCTTAGATACTGTAGTTTATCAATCCGTAAGTTAAGTTTCTATGAAATGAAACAATAATCCTAAGAACTCAGTTGAAACTAAAGCTTAAAGAAATTTTACGTAAAATATCGAGATTACCATTTTTTTTTCAATACTTTAGATTTATAAATCTAATTTTATTTTCACCTTATCTGATAGTGCATATCATACGCTATTCGGAAGTGTTTTTTATTTTATGGTAGCTGCAGTAGTTCTATGGTTAATATATTTTTCCTAACAAGTGTACCCGCTGCTCGGCGCGCACATTTGTCAATCGCGCGCGTGGACGTTTGAGCCTTACACAGCCGAGCGCCGCGGACGTTTGAGTGGATAAAACAAACAAAAAAACAGCAACAAAATTACTTACTACATTTATTTGTACCAGTAATTAAGTTTTTTAAATTGGGGATTTTCCTTTTTTTCACAGTGCAACTAGGACACAGATTTTCCACCCATTTTAACTTTTCAAGGCCTTTTACAATCAGTTTTTTGTTTACCAAATGTGACTGGATGAACCGTATAAAATCTTTATCGTCAATTAATCCCTCATTCCAGTAAATTCCTCGATTTTTCCCAATCCACAGCTCTTGCTTTTTTTCTTCGTCTCTTAACGCTCTAAACGGAAATGGTGGCTTTATCAAAAAATCTTGTGTACATTCAGCAGTTGCCAAAGCGAACTCTTTAACAATAAAGTTATCTTTATAATCTTAAAACCTTGTAAATCCACAAAAAATCTTTCTGGATTCATGTTATTTCTTTCGATTATACAGGGTGGTCCAAATATCATGGATCAAAGGAAATGGGGAGTTAGCCAAGGTCATCTTCTACCAATAAGGTCCTATACAGGGTGGTAAAATTCTCAACGGTTTTGAACTTATGATTGATTTTCGGTTTTTTTCAAGAAAAGAGTTCCTACTACTTATTAAGAGCAATAAAAAAAAAGTACTTACTATTGGTGGTTGTTTTTTTTTTTGAGAGTGACGGTCCAGGACGAGAATGTAACAAAAAAAAATTCATCGTCCCTGTCTTTATGGATCATGAGAAATTAATTAATTTTTTACGGATCTCGTATCATAATTGTTTGATCCAACATTTTCGTCATTGATTTAAAAAAAAAAGTGTACTGCGGAAACCTGCCCCAGTAGTAGAAAAACTGGACCATTTCATGAGGATTGTAAAAAGATACAACTCAAAGCCCTATCTCTCCTGAGTCTTTTATTATTGACCTTTATTGTCAGCAAAGTTGCATTTTTTTTAATCAACTTTTGGTTCTAACTAATTTGAGTTACATAGCACTGTTCTAGGACATAAAAATAAGTCAAAAATGGATTTAAAAATTAAGTTCTAACAACGGACAGGTCGTTACGATCTTTTTTCGTAGCTCTTGTCCCGTCGGTGTCACTTTTCTTGTGGTACCACCAGTTAATAAAATAACACTAAACAAAAGCTTTGTTTGTATTCTGAGAATTTACCGGTTGGACATGGGGTCCCAGGAACAAAGAGAGGTTTACTACCTGCGCTAGCTACCTGCTAGTGACCCTTTACACGCCTCCAGCAACTTTTACTTAGTGTTCTGCTTGCTGTTCGCTACTTAACACGGTTATTCGGTTGTCACTTTTTGCGCTGCTCTTTTTTTATCGCTTCGAACTTTGCATTCTCCCTGGACTCTGTTTTGGATTTTCACCTACAAACTTGGCATTTCTTACTGGACTCTGTTTTGGATTTTCACCTACGAACTTGGCATTTCTTACTGGACTCGATTGTGTATTAGTGAATTTGGACTATTAAAAATGGCTTACTCAGCCCGTGACTATGCTAACATGCATTTTGTGTACGGTTTTTGTGACGGAAACGCTCGTGAAGCAGCAAGAGAATATCGGCGACGTTTTCTGAATCGTGATCGCTATCCCGACTACAGAGTATTCCAGCGTGTACACAACGCTTACGTGGAGGGCCATATTCCTGGAAGTAGCGCGACGAGAACCGGGCGCCCTATGGTACATGATTTGGAAATGGAAGATCAAATTCTTCAAGAAATATCGAATGACCCGTCGACGAGTCAACGGCGAATTTCAAGAACATTAGGTGTCCCGAAAACGACTCTGCAACGCGTTTTAAAACGGAACATGATGCATCCGTATCATGTCCAGCGCGTGCAAGCACTGCTGCCGGCTGATTACGAAAAAAGACAACTTTTTTGCACAGAGATGCTCCGGCGCAACACAGAAGATCCCGAATATCTAAATAAAATTATCTGGTCGGACGAAAGTATGTTTCAACGCACTGGTGTTTTTAATATTCACAACCTGCACCACTACGAGTATGTGAATCCTCACATTATTCGACGAGACCACTTCCAACACAAATTCGGAGTCAACATGTGGGCCGGGATCGTCGAAGGACAGTTAATAGGACCACACGAGCTGCCTGCAAAAGTGAATGGTTAAATTTATTTGTCATTCTTACAAGAGGAACTCGACCCATTATTAGAAGACGTTTCTCTTGAAACAAGAAGCGCTATGTGGCTGCAACATGACGGCGCACCTCCGCACTTCGCTCGTGACGTGAGGAGTCACGTAAATGAAGTATTTCCAAATCGCTGGATCGGTCGCGGTGGAACTATTCAATGGCCACCGCGCTCACCCGATTTAAACCACATAGATTTTTTTCTTTGGGGTTACTTCAAGGAAGTGGTATACGAAAAGGAGTGCAACACGGAGCAGGAGCTTCGACGACGAATATCAGCGGCCACCCACCAGGTGAAAAATAATCACCGGGCCTTTAGATTGTTAAAAATAAATTTTATTAGAAGATGTCGACTCTGCCTCCGAGTGAGAGGTAGAAATTTTGAACATCTTCTATGAAAAAGTTTATTTTTTTATTTTTGATTAAACTGTCTATTCTAATTATCTGGTGTAATTTTTTTATCCTTTTGCGACTTATTTTTATGTCCTAGAACAGTACTTTGGAACTCAAATTAGTTAGGACCAAAAGTTGATTTAAAAAAATGCAACTTTGCTGAGAATAAAGGTCAATAATAAAAGACTCAGGAGAGATAGGGCTTTGAGTAGTATCTTTTTACAATCCTCATGAAATGGTCCAGTTTTTCTACTATTTTTTATTGCTCTTAATAAGTAGTAGGAACTCTTTTCTGGAAAAAAAACCGAAACTCAATCATAAGTTCAAAACCGTTGAGAATTTTACCACCCTGTATAGGACTTTATTGGTAGAAGATGACCTTGGCTAACTCCCCATTTCTATGATATTTGGACCACCCTGTATAATACAGAACGTGTGTCTGAGTCAGAGACCTGTTGCATTGTGTTAGGTAAAAGATAGATAAAACATTATCTTAGAAAGCTTTACCGCATTCGTCAACAGTGCGTCATTCCCAGATTTCAACAACAATACCAGTAGCCAAAAAGTCATTCCAATGATGTCGTATCTTGTTTACAATGCAATTAATTACCTATCTGGTTTTGATAATATGACTACTATTTCCCGTCGCTTTCAACTTGTTTATGGGAAAATGAAGTATAAAAGGTCTACGAATCAATATCTCTACTCAAACTTTTAACTTTGATTTTATTTCTGCTCAGTCGCTTGAAGTCAATGTTTTCGGCTATAATAATGTTTGCTAATCACTGTAACTTTTTCTTTACAGAATTACTCGACTGACCTAGTAATGGATGAAGGAAATACCTATAAAGACTATTATTTTCCAAGCAATTCGGACGACGAAGCAACTCAAGCACCGAGAAAAAACAGTCAAAGGAGCCGCAGCTCGGCAAGCATTGCTGATTTATTCGATGCGCCGCCAGCGAAGAAAAATAAGAAGTGTTCAAGCACAACCGGCAGGGCAAACAAGGACTGCAAAGGAATATCATACATATCAACGAATGCTGATGATGGACCAACGGCGACACATCTCGTAAATATTGAAATTTATGATTTAAGAAAACTGACAAGAATTCCCCGAGAAGAACACTGGAAGCACGCTGACATGAAAGTCAAATATTATGCAAAAGGCAAACAGAATAAAAACTTACAAGTAACCAAAGGGGTCAAAGACGAGACGAGACGACTATGGCGAGAGAAAACGTTTGTTTGGGTAGTAGCAAAGAAGCTCGCGCAATAAAAGTAAAACATCATTCATTAGAAAAATCATCAGAAATCTTAAACAGTGCTTACAAGCGAGTCTGAAACTGAGCAAAGTGCATAGAATATTACAGTTTAATCAGAATGCATGGTTAAAGAAATATATTGACTTGAACACCCACTTGAGAACATTAGCAAAATCTGACTTTGAAAAAGATTTTTATAAACAAATGAACAACTCTGCTTTTGGAAAGACTACGGTAAACATTGAGAAACGAGTAAATGAAAAATTAATAACCCACTGGGAAAATAAAGGTAAAGTTCTTGGTGCACGAGATTTGATGGCCCACCCTGAATTCCACAGTCTTTCTATATTTTCTGAGTCACTTGTAGCTGTGCAAATGAATAAGACTAAATTACTTTACAACAAAGCAATATATTTAGGTTTTTGTATGCTGTACCTCTTCTTTTCTTACTTCCTTTAGTTATTGAGTTGAAAAAATCGAGAAATTTCTATGGAAACCACAGAAACTAATTTACTCTGATACTATTGACTTTTAATAAATAGAAACAAATCAGTACCATTACTATACATTTAGGGTACACATAGACCTAAAGAAATTAGTTAAATTATGTTTAGTTTGCCCTTAAAATTGATTATTATACAATTTCATCACTATTTTTTTTCTCCTTAATCCTGGCGCGATCGCATTTCAATAGACGAAAATACCTTGTCACTATGATCAATACCTTGCAATTGAAGTTCATATTACTTAATTTAAGCGATTGAGCCAAAATATGTTTGTTGGTATTCCTCGGATATACCTACTCCGTGTACACTATCTACCTTCCTACACACATTAATAGAGTTTTTAAATCTTCAATGAAGGATATTACGTGGAATTGGGAAGGGGTCCGCCCTCGTTAGGCAATGCTAAAACGTATATCTGCATGGATTTTAAGAAAAACAAGAGACAATCCACAGTTCCCTAAAACGATTCTTTGGACAGACGAAGCCTAATTTACAAGAGATGGCATCGTCAATTGCCGAAATTTACATCGGTGGTGCCCGAAAGGTGAAAACCCTAGGTTGAAAAGGGCTTCTACGTTCCAAGTTAAATTTTCCTTAAATGTATGGGCCGCAATGATCGACCATTTTCTCATTGGTCCTATAATACTCCCAAGAACTTTAACTGAAGAGAGATTTCTCGTACTTTTGACAGACGAACTGCCGTTGCTGTTGGAGGATGTGCCACTACAAACCCGTCGCAGAATGATGCTCCAAATGGATGGATGTCCCGCCCATTATGCGCTGATCGTCAGGTCATTTTTAAATGAAAATTATCCACGTCGCTGGATTGGTCGACAAGGACCAGTTGGGTGGCCGGCGCGTTCCCCCGATCTCACACCCATGGACTATTTTTTATGGGGGACCATGAAACAAAGGGTGTACAGCAGCCTCATTAATACAGAAGCGGAACTTGAAGAAAGGGTTTTGCGAGTGGCCAATGATATTAGAAATGATCTCGATATGATTCAAAGGGCAACGCAGCAAATTTTGCTTCGCGCTAAAATTTGTATGCAACAACAGGATGGTCAATTTGAACATTTAATGCATTAGGATAATCACTAATTTGATTTGATTTTAATTTGTCAAAGAAAATAAATGATTTATGCTGAAAAATACTTTTGTTTTAATCATCCTCCAGCTCTAACTCAGTTAACTGCATTTTTAAAACTGATTTAAGAAGTTGTATTTAAGTAATAGACGTGCAATTTTTACTTTTAGAAAGCTAATGCCATGTAGAATAAGCTAGAATGAAAAAAAAGTAGGGTTAATAGCATGACTTTAGGAGAAATTGTAAAACAAATGCAAAAATGATGAAAAAAAATACAGATTTTCTTCAAGTTTCACTTAATTATAAATTTATAGGGTTAGTTTTCTTGGATATTTTTACTTTATGGGTACGGCTTATTATTAGACATCATCACAAAATTTATTTCACAGCGATAACACATTTATTTCACTGCGATAACACACTTAGTTTAAAAATTATGACGATTATAATTTTATGACGAAAATTTATCTAAATAGGGTCAACAGGTGCAACTCATAATTTTAAAAAAATCATAAAAAATACAATTTTATTTTTTATTTTTTCCGTCGATGAAATGGGGTGTAGTTTCCCTGATTTTGATATGTGCACTTTATGAAGACTCACACTGTATATAAAGGGTGTCCAGTGGAAAATTTTCAAATTTAAATAGTGACAGTTCGAAAAGTAGTGGGGTGAGGTTTGAGGGGAGTGTACCATTAGACGCGCGCGAGTTGCGGATTTGACAGTCGCCATGAGTCACTGGTCGGGCGTTCGCAGTTGAGCAATATTTGAGATGTGGCGAATCACCGGTTCGTGCACGCCGCGCTTTCTGCACACAGTTCGATATTCGACGTGTCAGTGATGGACCGAGCACGCAACTTATATGGTCATGGGTGCAAAGGTTCCGTCAAGAGGGCACAACGGTCAATAGAACTCCTCCGGGTCCATCAACGTCAGCGGCGGCTCCAGAACATGTGAATCAAGTTCGAAACGAAATCGTGAGAAATCTACGTAAATCAATAAAAAAGATTGCTGCCTCTACAGGAATTAAAAAGTCCACAGTACACGTTATTGTGAGAAAAAAATTAAAATTGCACCCATACAAAATGCAAATGCAGCCACTTAACGAAAATGACTATCCATTACGAGAAACGTACGCAAGGAGGATGCTGGAACGATTTCGTACCCCACGAACACTCAGAAACATACTGTTCAGTGACGAAGCACATTTTCATATTGATGGTTATGTTAACAAACAGAACAAGCGTTACTGGTTTCCCAACAACCCTAGGAAACGCCATCAAAAACGTTTACATTGCCCAAAAACTACAGTGTGGTGCGCTATTTCTGCCAGCGGCATCATTGGCCCTTATTTTTTTAACCAAGGAGAAACAGTCACTTCTGCTGTCTATTGCCGTATGATTGACGAGTTTTTATTACCGCAACTGCAACTGCTTCCCGGATACAACAACAGGACACTGTTTCAGCAGGATGGTGCCACGCCGCACACTGCTAGGGTCTCGATGGATAAGCTAAGGGCTATTTTTCCGAATAAATTGATCAGTAAGTTTGGAGACATACCCTGGCCACCCCGTTCACCAGACCTCACGCCGCACAGTGGTCCGAAAATCAAATATGGTGGACTTAGGGTTCAAAGTTGTGATATCAAGCTGATTTTTTTTTACTAACTCTTTGTAACAATAGCAACAACTTTTTTATTTAGCGTTTTTGCTAAAAAGTGTGTTTTCATAGTGAAAAAAAATATTGTATTTTTTTTGTATGGAGAAAAAGTTATAAACGCGAAAATCTTTCAAATGGTAATACTGTTAGGCAAAGCGGCTAGTAGGCGTTATAGTACGCATGATTCTGAGCATTTCATGCCTTGACACCATGTTCATAAGTCTGCCGCTTTGGCTTCCACAGCACTTTGCATTTTTCCATACTAAATATAACAATGTGTTTAATGTTTACTATTTGACACCGCCTTTAGCACTAGTGATAGTTATAAACATATTTTTTTATTTGTAAAACGATGTACTTAAGACCAAATACAAAATCATTTTCTAAAAAAAATACAATGGATTTAATATCTCACAAATTTGTTTTTCGTCACGAGTAGTTCATTCATTATGAATGAATTCCTACAAATCTAAGAAATTATCTAAGTACCCACCGTACCACCTTTGTACGGTAGGTACTTAGTTAATCACTTAAATATTTAAATGGCCACATCCCATTAAAGCCTTTAGCCGACTCTCATTGGTCGAGTCAAGTGACGTATGAATAGTAGAAACTACATTTAAGTGCCGCGTACGATATTTTTCTTCATTGCAAATTCATTCATTGAAGAAGCTACATCTACAAATAAATCTATTGCGCTGAAAGAATCTGGATATCATGTTTCGATTTGGAACCAACTTGGATTTCTACATATTTCTACGAGACTTGAAAGATTACAAGAGGTTATATCAAGCAATTTTGGACTGCATTTCATTCAATGTTTCTGACCAAGATTCGGAAGAAATATTGAAGTTTTCAAGATCCATCACTGTGAACTTGAATCGCAGATGGACCTTGGCCAACAGAACTCAGAAGACATTCATGAACAAACATATGGATTGGTTGGAGGAAAGAATCAAGTGGCCTGTATGCAATGCAAAAATGCAAAGTGCTGTGGAAGCCAAAGCGGCAGACTTATGAACATGGTGTCAAGGCATGAAATACTCAGAATTATGCGTACTATAACGCCTACTAGCCGCTTTGCCTAACAGTATTACCATTTGAAAGATTTTCGCGTTTATAACTTTTTCTCCATACAAAAAAAATACAATATTTTTTTTCACTATGAAAACGCACTTTAAACCAAAAACGCTAAATAAAAAAGTTGTTATTGTTACAAAGAGTAAGTAAAAAAAAAAACAGCGTGATATCTCAACTTTGAACCCTAAGTCCACCATATTCGATTTTCGGACCACTGTGCGCCGTGTGACTTTTTTTGTGGGGATTCAAGCTCTACAAGAAAATATCCGCCGCGAAGTTGCCGCCATATCACCAGCAATTTGCACTCGCCTATTTGGAAATGCGAGAGTCCGGCTGCAAGAGTGCCTTTAAAGAAACGGCCGTTATTTAGATGATGTTATCTTTAAAAAATGATTCCGCAATACCGGTTTATAATTTAAAATAATAAACGTAATGTCATATTTTTCACTTTATTTTTATTTGAAAATTTTCCACTGGACACCCTTTAGTGGGGGTGAGGTGTCATGTGGCCGCTAAATACCCATGGCACTGCTTTGCCTCAGCAGGGAATGACCCAATCTGCTGGGGGATGTCTGTCTGGGCCCCGACCAACGGACTTATTGCAAGGGAGGGCTGATGGCGCCAACCCTCATGCTGGTCAGCAAGTGGCAATTTGTAATACCGACGAACAAGGCTTGAACACGGATACGAACACAGTTACGAATTTGGATACGTACAATATTTTGGTTGAAAAGACTCGTTCACTTGCACCGAAAATGAGACCCACAGATCTTGATGTCACCGAGCGGTCCGTGATTGTTTTAAAAACATTGTTTCCAAAAAACATACCTACCAATGAAGATATATCAAACATTTCGTTAAAAGAAACTATCACTAAATTTATTAATAAATGCGAAGGACTTTACAATGACCAGTGGCCGGAACATGAAACGTTTTTGCAACAAAAACAAGAGTTGGCTGAGTAAAGCATTTGATATATCTATAACAAAGATGACAATTGAATCTAGTCTCTTGGACCAAGAAATTTCAACGAATAGTGCTACGACTTTGAAAAACCCGATCGCAGAAACCGACCTGACAAGTTTACTCCCTGGACCAAAACCTAGAACTTCCAATGAAACTCCGTCTACTTCAACGGTATATGAAGAAGTTGGCGATCGTCAAAAGCGCAGGCTACAAAGAAATCTTCAAGGATCCCTAGAAAAAGAACCTGCTACAAAAATTGTTAAAGTAGTAACAAAAGTTTTGACTGACGAATCTGGAGAGAAACTCAATAAAAGTGCAGCTAAGGAATTGGAATCGGTCATAAATGAATGTTTAAAGTCCCCAACTTGGCCCAAAAAGATTTCGACCCCAATTAAGACAAAAAAAAGCCCAGTTTATCCACATTATTTCAATATCAATATTTCGACTCATATGGTCGTCAACCGAGAGGACCCTATCATACGTTTATACTGAGAAATACTAAACAATGGCGAGCAAACGTTGTAAATCTCCAAAATATCTTTAATTCAGTTTCCGGTGAATACTGTGTGATGTACTTAGCAAACAAATATAATGGTGGAACTTTGGATGAGTTCACGACCATATTCACTGAAAATACTTGGTGCAATGATTTTATTGTGAAAGAATGGTTTAATCGATGTTTCGTATGATATTTTTTCGATAAAAATACCTACTTAAATGAAATAAAGACCATACCGCAAATTTAATGCCTGCGTAAGGTGATTAAGTCCGACAGAACTGTGGATACCCCACTACTACGGGGCCATCCTATTTTTGTTTTGAGTGAAAAACTGAATTTATACAAAGTAGTGATCTAGAAAGAGTGGAATATATTAGAGTGATCGAGAGTTAATACATATTTTCATACATTAGTTTAAACAGTGATAGTCAAAATCTGTTGTGAGAAATCTGAAAATCATATGCCGGTTAGATAAACTTTAATAACTTTGGAATTTGTCCTTGCCACTAGGGCGGCCCATGAGAGAGAGTTGTCAATACAAAGAGAGTACAAGGTGGAGGTCTTTTAATGCCTTCGAGGCACATTACAGCTGACCTTGGCACTCTCGGTCTCAGACCACCTTTGGGCCACGGTGGAGACTGAGCGGCTTACAGCTCGGGAGACATCAGCGTGGAGCAATCCTAGACCAAGATCCTTAAGGATCTTGGTCTAGGATTGCTCCACGCTGAAAGATCTATCCAAAAGATCCATCGGGGCACGGTAGAATAAGCGCGTTACAGCCGCTCGAGAGATGATCAGCGTGGAACGCACTTACGCCAAGATCCTCAACACAATACAAGGAAATTTAAATGCTGTAGGTACAGTTACCTCAAGCGATGTAATAGCCATCAGAGATGATTTGAACCACGTACCAAGAAAATTACGTCAAGATTCAATCGTATCATCGTTGATTTCGACTGAAGCCGGCAAGCGACGAAGACCAAGACCTGTGAAAGGTAATAAAAAAAGAAGGCAGGTACATCTGTGAAAAGAGTTCCTATAAGTAAGAAGTTATTTATGGGTATTACTAGCTTTTAACGCGCAAGATTGAGGAATGCAAGTAAATCAGTTTTCAGTGGTAAAGCAGTTGAAGAACATAGAGGAGGCGACCGAGTCAGAGAAAAATCTAAGAGGGTTTACTTAGATTGCCAATATTCCATAACTTAAAAAAGTTACATAAGATCAACAATTTTATTTGTCTCGAAAACTGGAAAGTCAATGTTTTGCGGCGCATATTTTTTAAGTGAATTCAATATAGGGTTTAAATCTTCAGCTTCTGATGTACTGCCACTTTTATTTTCCCAGTTCAGAAAATATTTTATTTGCGACAACTGAGCGTCTCTATCTTCTGTATCCACAATTTGAAAACAGGAAAAAATGTGCACGACTCTGGTCACCTTATCTTGTGGTCTACCTGTAGATGCTGATAAGTTTGAAGACTTTTTCACAAAATTGCTGCATTTAAATACGTGGCCGGAAATCTGTTTACCATAGCCGAAAATCTGACCGCGAAATAACAATGCACAAATAACTTATTTCACAGGACACTGGAAGCGTCAGATCCAGAAATTTCCTACATTAGGCTACAGAATAGGTTACACAGGCTAAAATCCATCCAATGTTGTGAAGTTACAATTACTAGCTCAACCCAAAAATAGAAAACTTCGACGATGAAAGTTCAGACGACGATGCACATAGGTGGATTTCTAGGATTTAGACGGCCAAAATTATTTTATGCTTCATTTCAGTAATAAATAAGAGTACAAATGCTAATCTGGTATTTTTTTAAATATATTTGTTTTACAAACCTGAATTTTCGATATCCATCACTTTCTCTTGTAACTGAACAGTATGAAGTGAAATATTCACTTTGAAATATCGGTTTCGCTAGGAGAGTCGAGAACGGACGTGTACAGCTTGACGATCAAGTTCCGACTACCTGTGGGGTCCCGCACGCAGTTCTAGGAACCGCGGAGAGGTGGGGATTGGGCAGTGGGATGTCTATTTTTCCGGGAATCAATTGGTTTTTTATATAAGTTAACGTTGAGAAATCGACTTATGGCCGTCTAATTCCTAGAAATCTACCTCTGTGCGATGTCGTACAGGGTGGTCCAAAGGGTGAAGTAAAAAAAAATTTGATCTCTCACAATCAGGGGTATATTCCCCATGTTTGTTCCCCGACTTTTCTTAGTTTAGAACTTATGTTTCTTTCTGTAATGTAAAAAAAGAAACTAAAAATTTTTGCTTTTATTTATTTAAATGTCGATAATTTATTACCAGGCCGAGTTACAAGGGTTAGAAGCCGGCGGCGAGCTGAACGTGCTTCACATCAACGAACTGCTCTGTCACACACAACTGGCACCAGCACAATGTATGTTAAGTATTAGTTACTGAAGTTGCATAAGTGTACTTACAGAGTTGTAGTTATAGCTACAGAATGAGAACTTATTAAATGTTCTAATTATCCTACAACTTTTCAGCAACAGAACTGCATTGGACGAGTCTCGGACGATGTTAATACAGATAGAAAAGATGAGGGCTAAATCGGCAGTAAAAAATGCCGAAGCCACGGAAATCTTTGCGGAGTCTCTTAAATTAGTAGCTGAAAGCATAGATAGTTTCAGCGAAATGGTAATTTTCGTTTTCCTGTGCACTGCAACATTAAGTAGGTATTATTCGGTAGTTTTTTAATTGCACTATATTTTTCTTCACAGTATTGCCACGTTGTTTATATTCTGTGTTGAAGGACATAGACGGAGAGGAAAAGTTTACAAGGCTTCCTGAATTCATGCTGGGTGTGCTGTCTCTTCCCCATTCGAAGGCCAAGCGCAAGCGGATTTTTAGCCACGTCAACGACATGAAAACGAAAAAAAGAAATAAACTGTTGACAAAAACAATTTAAGGGAAGATTTTCGCCCAACAATCAATAAAACAGGGGAAACCTGTGTTTATTTTAAGCCTACAAAAGAAATGGTAAACAAAATGAATGCCTCTATCTACAAAAAAGAAACCATCGTGTTAGATGACGATTTTTTTTTTAATTATTATTGACGACTACCTGTAGTATTAGACTATTTATATAATAAAAATTAAACACATTGAATAATGTTGTTTTAATTATGAAATTTGATATACATTTCCCTTTAAAAACAATTCCAAATTATTATGTTTTACACCTCCTTCCAAAAATTCATAATGAAGACACTGATTTAACCATAAAATACCGCTGGGAAATTATTTTTTCACTAATTGACGTTATTTTGGAAAACACGACCCATTTTCTTGGGAAAAGTTGTTAGGTTTGGCTGGAGACTAAATTGTCACCCTATACGTTATGCCGATTTGAGATTCTGAGTATCTGGTATTCTGAGCATCCGACAATACGCATGTCTGTCTCATTATGCGTTTCCGACGTCTTGCGTTTTTGGGATTTTGCGATGAATTTTATTTTTCTGTCATTCTGCGTATATGTAATTTCTGGCATTACGCGGGCAAATCGTTTCTAAAGCAGCACGGCAAGTGACAATTGCACTTTACAATCCGGCGGTTATGAACAAGCATATTGCTATTCCGTTCAACAAAATGAGAGAGAGCAGATAAAAAGAGAGTATCTCTATTTGTACCACAATTTTAACTAAATAAACAAATTACAGGTGTAGATTAATAGGTGAAAATTATTTTTAGGTTTTACACTGTATTTGGAATTTCTGGAGTGTTGGGGTGCATTGATGGCACTCATGTTTCAATTGTATGCCCTGCGGAACATGAGGAAAGATTTTTCAGTAGAAAAGGATATCATTCTCCGAATGTTCTTATAGTGAGTTATTAACTTTACATATGTATTACTCGTGAATCGCTCGTAGCCTGGGCTGCCTGAGTGATCTTAAACGATCACTAAGGTTAAGCAACATACGGCGCGTTCAGTCCATGGATGGGTCACCGTCTATGACTAACGCCAGTGGCATTTTTCCGAGCGATTCCGTGCTTCGCAAGGCACGTTAAGCAGTTGGTGCCGGCTGCCGTCGATAGATGGCAGTCGTTAAGCCAAGTCAGAGGCCTTAGGGCGGCTTGAAAACTTCTGACAGTAAGACCAGCCACTAGTCTTACAAGCCTCCACCAATCCGGACTTGGCCCCCGTGGTGGAGTATGGCTTATACCTTCCTCAGGGAAGAGACCCGTGCCCCTCGGTGGGGACATGATGGGTTGATGATGATGTATTACTACTGCACGCAATGTCAAGATGCAACTGCATGTAAAGCGTTAGAGGATTAGTCAAACCAGTGGAGATGCTTAGTGTGAGCCCCTTATTTAACATAACATTTATAGATCTTTGTGTGGATCGGACATGAAAAACCGCTAGACTTATTTTGATACCAATTGTTTACTTTTTCATTCTAGGTTTTGATCGCATTGGAATTCTTTGCCATCGGATCATACCAGACTGTTGTAAGAGACAACAGGAATCATTGTGTTTCACAGGCCAGTGTTTCTAAAGCAGTGCGGCAAGTGACAATAGCACTTAACAATCCAGCGGTGATGAACAAGTATATTGCTTTTCCGTTCAAACAAAACGAGAGAGCTGATAAAAAGAGAGTGAGTATCTCTATTTCTACCACAATCTTAACTAAATAAATAATATTACAGGTATAGATTAATAGGTGAAAATTGTTTTTAGGTTTTACACTGTATTTGGAATTCCTGGAGTGCTCCCATGAAGAGCACCCATGTTTCAATTGTATGCCCTGTGGAACATGACGAAAGATTCTTCAATAGAAAAGGATATAATTCTCTGAATGTTCTTATAGTGAGTTATTAAGTTTACAGATTACTACTGCATGCAATGTCAAGATGCAACTGCATGTAAAGCGGACTTATTTTGATACCAATTGTTTACTTTTTCATTCTAGGTTTTGATCGCATTGGAATTCTTTGCAATCGGATTATACCAGACTGTTGTAAGAGACAACAGGAATCATTGTGTTTCACAGGCCAGTGTTTCTAAAGCAGTGCGGCAAGTGACAATAGCACTTAACAATCCAGCGGTGATGAACAAGTATATTGCTTTTCCGTTCAAACAAAACGAGAGAGCTGATAAAAAGAGAGTGAGTATCTCTATTTCTACCACAATCTTAACTAAATAAATAATATTACAGGTATAGATTAATAGGTGAAAATTGTTTTTAGGTTTTACACTGTATTTGGAATTCCTGGAGTGCTCCCATGGAGAGCACCCATGTTTCAATTGTATGCCCTGTGGAACATGACGAAAGATTTTTCAATAGAAAAGGATATAATTCTCTGAATGTTCTTATAGTGAGTTATTAAGTTTACAGATTACTACTGCATGCAATGTCAAGATGCAACTGCATGTAAAGCGTTAGAGGATGAGTTAAACCAGTGGAGATGCTTAGTGTGAGCCCCTTATTTAACATAACATTTACATACATTGCTCAAATTATTTACTACATTATTGTAGTAGAAATACTAATGTCAAAACTGGAGGACTTCTTGATCTTTATTCCTTGACCATCCGTCATCTTTAATCATTATTAATTTATTTTCCAGATATGTCATACAGGGTGTCCCAAAAAGTTACGTAGCTGGGAAGAGGGGTGGGACAGGGGTGGTCACAAGTGTCAACAGAAAAATAATAAAAAAAAATCCCCTCTGGGTATTTAAAAAAAATAAATGGCATTTTTTTTTTAAACTAAAAATTTTACATCTCGTGGGGCTAGTTTGCTAACTGTACCTACAAATCTTGCTGTATTTAAAAAAAAATGCTGTTATGTAATAGTCAATAACCCTTTATCAATTTTTCAATAAAATATTGTGGTCCGACGAGTCTACTTTTAAAAAGGACGGATATGTACGTACCCTCAAACCGTTCACGCATTCCAAACCTGTTCTTGGAGCCCGGTCCCGTCAATTACAATGGGCGAAGTTAGATAAGGAATAACCTCTTCAGCCCTGACCTTGAAAATAACAATAGTTTTCTATTGTTACTTTGTGTACCCGGGGCTGAGGAGGTTAAGGTAACCCGTGCGGCTCGCTCAGTGCGACTGCCAACGTTCGCATTTGCGCATTATTTACTGTGTTGTGAGTGATTTCTAGTACCTTTTCTTGTTGGATTCTTCAACTAGAGGTAAATATCTATTTGTAATTGCATTTTAATCTAAAACACAAAGTATGCAGTCAGGTCTAGTCAAGGTATAAAATATAGCTCTCAAAATATTCTGACATCCCTAACGTTTGTGAAAACCATAATTATTTGTGCGATTTGATGCGATTGTAACAATTTAACAATTTTTTTTTCTTTGTAGGTGCACGGATGCCGCGCGAAAGTTATAATTTGACTTTTGATGTTCCATTTCATTTAAAGGCAGATTAAATGAAGTAATTAATCTTGTTAAGGCAAAATTTAGTGATTTAGCCCTTATACAAGATCAGGAAAAGCTTTTAAAGGTGTTTCTGAAGAAGGAATTCGAGAAAATTCGTCTAAAATGTCTTCGTAAAAAGAGATGATTGGATTGATTTTTAAGTGGCAATGAAGAATGTCTGTATGAAACATTAGTCTTTAGTATGTGCCATGATCAGTCAGGATGATGATCAATCATGATCTATCAACCTAGCATAGCGTAGGCTATGAAATTGATGCAGACAAATTTAAACATTCAAGCCTAACTAAAATTTCTAATAAAACATGTTACCAAAAAGTGTTAGCATAACATGTTATCTAAACAGCCCGCCTGCTGCGACTTTCTAGTTTTTAGAAAATACCGTTTTTGTAATAAAAACAAAATGAGTTTCGACGAAGAAGACGTGTCTGCTGTTTTGGCAATCGTGTATTAATTCTTCGACGAAGAAATATAAATAGATTCAACCATACCTACGTCTCGTTCTTTTAAAATATACCAAGAATTGAAAACAAATACTTTATGAAAAACAAAGTGTTTTCTTTATTCCACTCCATCACCAAATAGCGAGACGTGTACATTCGGCGGCACAAACATGAATGAAATGAATGACTGATGCGCATTAGATTCATCCACGACACAACGGATGTAACAAATGAGGAAATTGCGTATTTCAATCGTTAAATAAAGCAGTTAGAAGAAACGAAAGAAACGAGACCTTCAGGCAATATTGCCGTAAAACATAACAAGCTTTTTACAATGGTAGACGGCGAAATATGCAATGCTGCAACTCAAACGACCTCGACCATGTGGTGCTATATTTGCAAGGCCACCTCCAAAGATTTCAACAATTTAGAACGAAAAGAAGAGATCACTGAAAATTTTAAATTCGGAGTATCAGTGTTACATTAGATTTTTACGAATTAGATTTTTCGAAAGCCTACTCCACCTTTCGTACAAAGATAAGAACAGAGGCAGATAAACCAATTGTTCAAGAAAGAAAAAAAGGCTCAAAAAAAATTTAAAAGCAAACTCTGCCTCAAAGTTGATGTCCCTAAGCCAGGCTTTGGTAGCAGCAATGATGGGAACACGAGTCGAAGATTTTATCTTAATTCAGAGAGTCTCTGTCATTCTCGAAGTTATTTCAAGTGGCCACAAGATAAGCATCGAAAAGTTTTCAAAATACTGCTTCGATACGGCTAAATTGTATGTTGAGCTGTATGCCTGGCACCCTATGTCACCGACAGTTCACAAAGTGCTGATACACGGGCCCCTTGTAGTGCAAAATGCTGTTGTGCCTATTGGCTGTCTGTCAGAAGAAGCAGCTGAGACAAGAAATAAGCATTTCCGTCTATATCGTCTTATTTTGCAAGAAAATTTCGCGAGTACAGTGAGCGCAACATTGATGTTATAAACAGGTTACTCTGAATCAGAGCCTTACATGACCAGTATAAGACGTCAATCGAAACAAACATCTCGGCCTTTCAGTCCTGAAGCCTCAGAAATGCTGCTTTCAGGTGAAGTTGAACAAAACGAATCTTCGGATGAGACGATTAGTTTAAATTGATTAAATTATTTCTATTATTTTAAGTAATACCTAGGTATCTTGTAAAGTGCTCCTTTAGGTATTTTTCAGGAATAATATTGGCAAATAGCGATTTGTTCTAAGCAAGTATTACTAATTTTTAATTTCTTTTTTTTCTAACAAAACGTAGTTATTATGAACAGATGTTGTGGTTTTTACTTTATTGACCTAATAAATAAGAAAAAGTATTAGAATAGTTTTTTCTATTCACATCAAGTAACCTGCCTTAGCCCATAAAGGGAAATAATAATGGTTCCGAAAAACAAATTAATCTCCAGCGATCTGCGGCCGACTATTATTCTAATTAAACAGCGTTATAATGAATTATTACCGACAAAAAAAAACAAAACATACCGAAAAAAAATTCAAATTTAACAAACAAATAAGAGCATGTTCAAATTACATTTCTGCTAAAAGAAAAACTGAACCTTAAATAAGAAAACTAAACTTCCGACTAAAATACTGAACTTCCGACAAGATTACTAAGTTACTGACAACAGAGGTTATGTCAAAATAATCATATTTTTACGACTTGCGTGAACTATTTTAATTTCTATTGTTGGTTATCAAATATATTTTTTTACTCTAAAAAATGATGAAAATACCTCACTCAACTGTTCGAACCGTGCGATCGGGTTCGGGTCGCGTTCGGCTGTTTTCGCGTGCGAGGTCGGCAGTTTCGAGTGCGAGCGCAGTGCGCTTGCAACGACCGATCCTTACGTGTTTTGTTTGTTTATGTTACGAAATTAAAATAGTTTTAGTTACTGTTGGTTTAATATTACTTACTATCTATCAAGGAAACTTAGTATTATTGCGAAATATGGATGAGGTACCTGTGTACCGTTCTGAATCGGAGGAGGAAGAAGAGGGAGCCGGACCATCAGTACCGGCGAAGAAGAATCGTGGTAACAAAAGTTGGATATTGATTAAACAGTGCCATAATCTACAAGAAGCAGAGGAATTTGTGAGTAATGAAAAGACTTGGTCAAGCAACTATACCCGGCACAGTGATGAAGGCCAAAAACGTTTGTATCGTTGTAACAAGGTAAAAGCCAAGGGGCCACAGTGTGATTGTGCGTTGTTTTTATTGTTTGTGAGCGACTGCAATCACACTAATATTATAATCGTGAAAGTTTGTGTGTGTGTTTATATGTTTGTCAGTCTTTAGCGCTGAAACGGCTGGACGGATTTAATTGAATTTTGAGATGTGTATAGATCATACCCTGACTTAAAAAATAGGCTACATTTTATCCCGAAAAATAATCACTGATTCCGTCGGATGTTCAAAATGCATCCATAAAACAGTTTTCATAAATATGTCACTAGATGGCGCTGCATGTATTTTACATCGCGGTATGGTTTGGTTTCAAGCTTACTTCATATATGCCGGCACTGACACGCACTGACTGAGGTTGTTCTGTTGATTTATTGCTAAAGTTTCTCTCTCTCTCTCTCTCTCTCTCTCATCTCGATAGTTGGTCTCTTTTGTCTTGATAATTACAACAAGGTATTCTAATTATAATTTCGGATAGGTTTAAGGTTAACTGTGGTTCTTTCGCATAGAATTGTAATTGGCATTGTAACTTTTTAAATTGAGAATGCCTCGCAAACGCAAAACAAATCTTTCGTCGAGCTCACAAGGAGCGCGAACTAAGAAGATAGCTAGACAGCAAGAATCTTCTGTTCATGCTGAACAGCGGAGAATTGAGCAAGCGGCTCGTCAGGCAAATTCTCGAGCATCTGAAACCTCAGCGCAGGCTGATGCTCGACGTCACCGGAACGCTAACCGCATTGCATCTCAGATTGCTGCGGAGACACAAGAGCAGTCGGATGCTCGACGAAGGGATATGGCAGAACGTATGGCTTCTCAACGAGCCTCTGAAACACCAGAGGAGGCGGCTTCACGACGACAAGAGAACGCAGAGCGCATGGCTTCTCAACGAGCCTCTGAAACACCAGAGGAAGCGACTTTACGACGTCAAGAGAACGCAGAGCGCATGGCTTCTCAACGAGCCTCTGAAACAGTCGAAGAGGCAGATCTGCGCAGAAACGCTGTTGCCCAACGACAAGCTGAACGTCGGCAAATATTTTCAAGGAATATGTGGGGAGTTTTCAAAAAAAGTGCTTTCGACTACGATCCTACTTTAGATTATAGTAACCATAGACTCATCAAAATTGACCGTATGAACAAGGCTTGCAGATTCTGTGGGGCACTGAAATGGAAAGAGGAAACGGCGGGAATGTGTTGCTCTGGGGGCAAGGTAGCCATCCCCACATTAGCGGAGCCGCGGGCTAATTACGTATCTTGCAATTACAAGCAACAGGCAAAAATTGCGCAATATCTGCTGTCAAAATCAAATTTTGTATTACCCACTAGCAACGCGACAGCAACAAGCTCAAAGAAATCGATCGCAACGCCATCTGCAAAGCAACAGCGACCGAGGAACTAAAAATGCATTTTTTGTCGTTTGGCTGTGACGGTTTGGTATTACGTAGAACTACTTGACAGCGATCGACAGCAGATTGAAATGTCAAACCGCGATTTTTGAACAACAACTAAAGTGGTGTCTGCAAGGCAGTTGCTATTCGTTTGCTTATTCTAAAAACTGTTTAAAATACTTGGTTAGTGATTGAAAGAGACTGTTATGAGACGATAGATAGACGTGATATTAACTTGTGTGACTCATATTGAACTTTACGCTATTCGTTTTTAAGTGTTATCTAAAGAAACTAATAGATATAGGTATTTTTAAAACAATGGCTCGTGCACTTCTCTTGATGGCTGCATTAGAGGCTGAGGAGATGAGACAGGAGACCAGGAGCACAGCCTCACTGAGACGTCGACTTCGTGAGGAAGCCAAAGCATTCAACTTGTCTGACTGGGAATTTCAGTCTCATTACCGACTTTCAAAGGATCTAGTCAGGCAGTTGTGTATTGATTTGGCCCCTCATATGAGTCCGCCATGCAGAGGAACAAAAGTTTCAGTAGAGTGTAAAGTAAGTACTTTTATGATAAAAATGAAACATGGTTAACAAAAGAGATCAATATTTTGTTACCTACTGAATCCAGATTGTATGTTATGCACTATTGATCCTAGGTAACTTAGTTTACCTATGAACTAGGAAGTTAATTAATAATTAGATAAGGTTGTGCTTTTTATTTCTTGCGCTGAGGAAGTAAATTGTAATACTTTTTTATTTACTTACTTATTATTTGCAGGTTCTGACAGCACTTTCATTTTTTGCTACGGGTTCTTATTAGAAACCAGTAGGGATGAGTTACTTGCATGGTCTCAGTCAACAAAGTGTCTCTAATGCAGTACGGGAAGTGACCCATGCCCTCAACCATCCTGACATATTAGCAAAATACATCCGTTTCCCTCGAACAAGAAGGGAACGCCAAAGGCTAATTAATAGGTAATATAAACATTTTGGTCATGACCTTTTAGATATTTCAATTATTTTTAAAACTCTCCCTAATAATATAATATTTGTGAGCTGCTATAAAACAATTTGATTATATATTATATGTTTCAGTTTTTATGATAAGTTTGGGTTTCCTGGATGTATTTCATGTGTGGATGGAACCCATGTGGCATTGATAAGGCCTACTGAACATGAAGAACGCTTCTTTAACAGGAAACATTATCATTCACGAAATGTTCAAATTGTAAGTGATACTAACAGAAAGCATTATCAATATCATTAAAGAATTTTATAGTTCACACTGTAAGTGATACCTTTTATGTCACTTATAGGCTATAATTAATTCCTAAGTATGCTATAAGCATTGAATTTAGATACAGAATTCAATGCTATCAGTTATAGAATACTTATGTATTAATGGAGTTTATTTGATTTTGCAAATAAGGCATTGGTGATATGTCACTAGCCTATCGCCATCACCATATCGTGAAGGAGTGGTTCAATTCATGCTGTAGCCTACAGTCATTTTACAAACATGTTACCATTTCAGATGTGTGACTGTGATTTAAACATCATAAGCATTGATGCAACATTTGGTGGTGCGACCCATGATTCCCATATATGGAAGAATCATGAGCTGAATGGGCATCTTCAGAGGCTTTATCGAAGCGGTGAAAATGTTTGGTTGCTTGGTAAGTTGGAATTAATGAAAGATAAATAGACTTAATATTAATTCCTTGTTTCCTTCCGTGTGAGATTGGATTTGGTGTAAATAAATAAACTCACGCCCGTTATCCCCGAGGGGGTAGGCAGTGGCACCAAGCACTAGAACCGGGCCCAAATTTGTTTTAAATAAATTAAACAGTAGGTATTTTCTTTTTCTAGGTGACTCTGGACACGGCCAAGGCCCGTGGGGAGCTGCTCTGGGCGCTCCAGATCTGTATAGCTTTGCGCTACCCCCTGCTAACAAGGCTAGAGTGGTATGCCGTTAATGGCCACGAGGACATTGACCTTGCAGGGATCCGAGCCTTTTCCCGCAACGAGGGGCTCGTCTCCATCGACATCCCGGTACGGAAGTTGCTGTTAGTTGTAGCTGGTGACCGACCAGTCATCGATCTCGGCGCGGGCATCCGCTTTAATGTTGACGACGGTGTCAGGAATGGGCCTCAGCCACCGGTCCTGGGGAGGGACGCTAGGGACCTGCTCATCCGTTGCCTTGACACAATAGTACACGACAAGACCCCCCTGACTCACACCTTTGACCTGTGGGCGCGTGAGAGAGTATCAGGTCAAATGATCGATTGGGCTGAAATCGATACTTTCATCACCCTGTTGACGAACAGGTTTGTGGCCCAGGAGGAGGTCACACACAATGGAGGCGGAGCTGCACTAAGGAGGAGAAGCTCAAACATTCCCGGAGGTGCTCTCAGGCGCGACTGGGGGACACACTCCATCCCGCCACCCCACCTAGGACAAGATGACGCTCTCACATGTTGCTATGGAAACTAGTTTCAGATTCATATTCAAAGTTTTATTCAAAGTTCAAACAAAATGTTTACTTTATGAACGCTAAAGTTGTCCCTTTTAGTTTCACAATTAATAGAGTATGTGGAGAAGAAACTAACAAAGAAACTCCACATTTATTCTTTTCAAAACAGTTTTAGTGTAATTAACAAACTTTCAAACTTAAAAATATTACTCATGGATGTGTTGAACACTAGACACAATTATCAATATTAAAACTATAATTTAAAAATCTTATTTAATATTAATCTACTGTTTAACACCAGACATAGGTATGTACTTGTTTTCCAAATAATCATTGATTTTTTATTATCCTTTTTTTTGCGCAGAGTGTACTATGCACAAAATATTAGATTCACTTACTAAAAGCCAAGAATAATACCCAAGAACCTATTCATCATTATTTTTAGATTTTAGTAAATCTAATATTTTATGCATAGCTTCCATATGCATCCGAGATATCTCTACAAATGTTTTTAATGCATCTGCAATAATCAAGGTAGCCTCCGCTTGTTTCTCTTCAGCAGCCACCCTTCTTCTCTCCAGGTCAATGACCCAATCTGATGAAACACCTACAAATAAAAAAGTAGTGTGAAGTAAAGTTTGCTGATCCCCTATGACATCGGAGCAAGGGACCACCTTGATGGGTGGGACTATCGGGCAGCGTGCATCTCGGCCCGCCGGCTCAACGAGGCGTACCGTCCCGGAGGCGGCGGGGCTGTGACGGTGGACGGGGAGCAATGGCACATCGGCTCATCGGAGGTGGCGGTCGTAGTGCTAGACACGGCCAAGGCCCGTGGGGAGCTGCTCTGGGCGCTCCAGATCTGTATAGCTTTGCGCTACCCCCTGCTAACAAGGCTAGAGTGGTATGCCGTTAATGGCCACGAGGACATTGACCTTGCAGGGATCCGAGCCTTTTCCCGCAACGAGGGGCTCGTCTCCATCGACAGCCCGGTACGGAAGTTGCTGTTAGTTGTAGCTGGTGACCGACCAGTCATCGATCTCGGCGCGGGCATCCGCTTTAATGTTGACGACGGTGTCAGGAATGGGCCTCAGCCACCGGTCCTGGGGAGGGACGCTAGGGACCTGCTCATCCGTTGCCTTGACACAATAGTACACGACAAGACCCCCCTGACTCACACCTTTGACCTGTGGGCGCGTGAGAGAGTATCAGGTCAAACGATCGATTGGGCTGAAATCGATACTTTCATCACCCTGTTGACGAACAGGTTTGTGGCCCAGGAGGAGGTCACACACAATGGAGGCGGAGCTGCACTAAGGAGGAGAAGCTCAAACATTCCCGGAGGTGCTCTCAGGCGCGACTGGGGGACACACTCCATCCCGCCACCCCACCTAGGACAAGATGACGCTCTTGCGGACTACGGCCACAGCTCCGCAGTGAACGCCTTCGACCAGCTCGTCGCCCCTAGGGATGTTGCCGATGAGTTCCCTGTACTTCGTCTCGGGACATGGCCCAACGAAGCTGAATTGATAACGGGACTCGGGTTCGGAACACTCGATCAACCGAACTATATGGGAGCGGATGGCCGAACAGGCACAGCACTCCCTATTGATTCACTCTCACTGCCTGCTGCCGATTCAACACGTTTATTCATTTAACGTTAGGGATTTAGTGACGTTGTTTTAGTCACATTATCATCGCCCTTTATTATGACATAGATTTAATAGAGTTTGTAATTAATTAAACATAAAACATATTTACTTGATGCTTGCGGCAGAACAGATCTTGGACGTCTTGGGATCCGACGAGGGCGGCTAACTGGACTTTCGTGGTCACCTATGAGTACATGAAAGTAAAGAATTTTTAATTTATATATTTAAACACAAAACATTTTGTCACGCCAGTTTTCTAGAGGGGTAGACAGAGACAAATTAAAATATATTAAAAAAATATATATTTGAACTTTTAATAACAGCTAACTTAACAACCTGTAACAACCTTTATTCGAATGGAAATATACCTAATTCTTCAAAATTTTAATATTTTTATTATTAGCTAACACATTAACATGGAAATATAGGGTGTGAGATATAACAGCAAGTTCGCCTTTTAAAGACTGACAGGCAGGAGTTGTTAAATGTAGCAAAAATAATGATGATACAAATTAATATCTTACGGGCTGGTGGTGGAGGCTGTTCCTGTTGGTTGCTAGTTATCGTAGCAGGTATTGAAGGGGTTTCAATAGTAGCTGAAAAATTAAAAACAATAGGGTGGTTTCCAGGGTCAAAATAATTTAATTCTATTTAGTCCGTATTTTAGATTATATAAAAATATTGGATACGTATTTTTTCTTTTTTCGATTAAACAAAAAATAAGAAAGATATAGCCCATTGAAGTTACGTGTGACGTCACTCAGTGCTACAAAATGCAGCACGGCGTGACGTCACACGTAACTTTAATGGGCTATATCTTTTTGGGAAACTAGCCTATTTTATTCATCATAAAAATAATGAGAAAATAACATTATCACAGTGAAAGGATTTGCCAATCAGAGTCAGGAGTTCGCTGATTAAGAGATTATTTTAATTGTATGCAACTTACCAACTATACTAGTATTCCCTCTTGAAGAAGGAGAAGTCAAGTAAGGGATAACTACTTCTTGATCTGGAAATAAAAAAATACAGACTTAATCACTTTCTTACTTTTTACACTCTATTTTGAAATGCTTAATATTGGAATGTTAATAACATAATTTATACATAAATGTAGATTACCTGTTTGCCAAAAGCTATCTTGCTCATTGACCACTCTTGACACTGTTGCTGGGTCACTAGTAGTTTCCAGGTTACTGGTAGCAGGTGGCTAAAAAACACAATGACATTAATTACAAAAGATTAATATCATAGGGTAATTTTCATTTACCTTTTAGATAATGGAACTTACAAAGACTGGCACTCTGTGTTCGATGTCACCAAAAACAGCAGCCTCTCCAATGATAGCCAGTACCTTCTTATCTGTTTCAGACAAGTCATCTAAGGTATTAGGCCCACCACCAGTTCCCGTTGCTTGACGTCTCCTTTCAGAAGCGCGACTCTTCACTTTATGTTTAAGGTCCGCTCAGTACTAAAACAAAACAAAATAATAAGTTTCCAGTTAAAATGAAACCTAATTACATACATAAAACAAATAAAATTTAAGCTTGTGATAGGTAGATACATACCCGTTTCCAACGCTTTCCTGACTTGGAGGAGCCTCCACCATGGGCATTTAGTACAGCCGCTAGATTATCCCATTCCCGATCAATGTTCTCTTTTGATCGGGAACCCAGCCCAACACCTTTGGCCACAGCTGGATTAGCTTCAAGGAAGTCTAAAAGCTCAGCCAGCTGGTTATTGGATACGCGGTGTTCCATGGTACAAAACTAAACAGGAAAAAATATTTGTATTGGTAAGTTAAGTGGGAAGGATTTTAAGTTAAGAAATTAATATGACCAATTGTATAAAAATCAAAATTTTGCGACTTACCAGTATCCACAACAAGTCCTTCAAGTTTAAGCGAACGCAGTTGACTCACATTTTTCCAATTTCGGTAGTCACAATACCTCGAAGTAGAGTTAAAAAAACGAACTTCGTACATTTCACACGAATAAGCAAAAAAAAGCTTTCGAACCAACATAAATCTAGTCTTCAATGTTTAGCAGATGTTTACAATTTAAAACGAAAAAACCCACGACAAATGACACACGATACAAGTGTGTTTGACGATTTGTAGTTCCATCGATGGCTACCTGACTGCTAGTGGCGCTAGTAAAAGTGCATTAGCGGGCAGCAAGCAGCCAGCAAACGATGAACTTAGATAATACATATTTTTTTGCAACCTCTCAACCGGTCGCTGTCGCTCTGCTGTTGCTTTGCTTTCCGTTGGCTGTCGCGCTGCGGTTGCTTTGAAATACGTAATTAGCCTGCCGGTCGACACTTTAAGGGAATTATTTTTGGGCGAGACTGACGAGTCACGGCGCTTCCTAAACCGAATAAAAAAATATAATTCATGTTTTCACATGACTTCCTTTGGGGCAGACAGAATTCTCGCCATGCCTGGGTTTTCACCAACCTTTACGGTGCAGGGGCAAGTGCACCATAAAATAGGGTCACTTTTACCTCCACCCAACGCTCAAGCACAATTTTTGCAAATTTACTTCATGGGAGACGACGAAGCAGAAACCGATAGACGGTGTCAAATTATTCATGGAGTGGAACGAGCGACTGTCCAGAAAATACAAAACGTCCTGCACTATCACAATAAATTGGTGCATGACTTTAAATCAGCTCTCGAGAACATGCCTGATGAGAGCTGCAAGGTTGTGATCAACCCAGACCGCGTGCCGAGCGGGCAGCACGCGCGCCGCTACAACGCGCCGGCCGTCACCGAGGTGGCGGCTGTGGTCGCGGGCGCCGACCTCACGGCCCCAAGAGACATCGTCGTACGCAAGCCCAACGACACGCTCACCAGGATCGCTGACACTCACCGCTTCTACGATGCGCTACAGTATCCCATTATGTTCTGGAAAGGACAAGTTGGATATAACTTCAGTATTCCTCAAACCAATCCGGCGACTGGGCAACCGATCCTGAACAAAAATGTATCATGCATGGCTTTCTACGCGTTCCACCTGATGGTCCGCGAACACGACTTCAACTTGCCGCTGCGGTGTAGGGTAATTTTTGGTAGACATGTACGTTAAGATAGAGAATGAGCGTCTAAGGTTCATAGCGCTAAACCAAAGCAAGTTGCGTGCAGAAAATTACGTTCACCTGCAAGATGCTGTTGCGCACGATGGCAATGTGAATCCGAATGACTTAGGGCAGATGGTGATCCTGCCATCGTCGTTCGTGAACAGTCCACGATACCTCCACCAATACACCCAGGACGCGTTCTCCTACGTTCGGAAATATGGGCGGCCGGACTTATTCATTACCTTCACGTGCAACCCAGCCTGGAAAGAGATTAAAGATGAATTAATGGGTGGGCAAAAACCGACGGACCGGCACGATATCGAAGCACGAATTTTTAAAATCAAAGTACAAAAGCTGGTGGCCCTCCTCACGAAAGGGCATGTATTTGGCGAAGCGCAGTGCTTCATGTATTCGATTGAGTGGCAAAAGCGTGGCTTGCCCCACATGCACTTGCTGCTGTGGTTAAAAGAAAAATTGCTTCCGAACCAAATCGATGAAGTGATATCAGCTGAGTTACCAGACCTTAACGTTGACAAACAACTATATGACACGATCATTAAGAGCATGATCCACGGACCATGTGGAACCCTGAATCCTACGTCCCCGTGTATGAAGAACAGGAAATGCACAAAAAAGTATCCTCGTGCACTGTTAAAAGAGACCCAAACCAATGATAATGGGTATCCGTTGTACAGACGCCGAGCACTCGAGGTACGGGGACGTACAGTAGGGTGGCCCAAAAAAAAATTTTTTTAGTTTTCGATCGCGCCACTTCATTTTTTTGTTACACCTACCCACAGTATTGGAACGGTAAAATTTTATCTTCCTAGTGTTAGTAGAAGGCAGTGCTCAACGACACATTAAGTTCATTTTTTTTGTGAAAATTGACGTATCGATATTTGCTTGTGACATGCAGACAATTAATTTTGAGAACTTTTAATAGTGCAAAACAAGTACAAGTAAGCTAAAATAACTATAAACTAGGCTTTAAACTGCTGTGAGTGAGTGCAAAGGTATTTTAAAATGGCTACTTCTACACGTCAAAAACACGAAATTTTCCTCATCGGCTTACGGGACTTGGAGTCGATATCTCGCCTCAGTCAGCTGCCTACAGTAAGGCAAGTTTTGCTGCGTTTTCACGTATACTTGAGCGAGAAAAAGAGCGTAAGAACTGCTTCACATTTGCTTATAGAGGAGTTAACAGAACTTTGGAATAAAGCTTGCGTACCAACACAACAACAGAAACATTGTATCACAAAACTTGAAAAGATACATAACAAATGGCTGCTTTTAAAGAAAAACAAAGGACGAGCTTCTCAAGCTCAGAAGCAAAGAGAAGAATTATTTGTTTCTGATCTAGATCATCTTTTCGACATCTCGCACGCAGATGCTCTTCAATTAATAAAAAAATCAGAAGATCGTGACTTTCTTTTGGACCAAAGAGGAGGGCGTAAGATGTTTATAGCTTCTGTTGATACAAAGTTTGCTAAGCAGCAAGAGCGCACTCAAAAACGTAAATTAAGGGCAGAACAACACAAGCAAAAGGTTACCAAGAGCAATGCTTTTACCTCAACTTCATCTGTACAGCTAAGTTTAAGCAGTAGCAGCTCCACTGAAGAGGATGATGAAACTCAAGACTTCAAACTAACTCGGCGTCAACAAAATGTAGACACAAAGAGCTCTGTCTTAACTCCTGCGAGCGCTACTCCAACTCCAGTCAGCTCTGTTTTCACAAAACATGTTACCAGCGCTCTAGATCGCAATAAAATAACGGATAGAGAAGCAGTGCGATTGATGATTCCCCTCACTGCAGCACTCGGTTATGACCCATCTAAACTTCCGATTTCACGGAGTTCTATCCAGCGAACACGAAAAAGAGCAAGATTAGAGCTAAATAACGAAGTGAGGGGTACATTTGCGCCGGATTATCCATTAGTAGTACACTGGGATGGCAAGATCTTGCCCGATATACTGGATAAAAAGAAAGTGGATCGCCTTCCGGTCTTAGTTTCTGGAGATGGTGAGGAAAAGCTCCTTGGTGTACCAAAACTGACATCAGGAACTGGAGAACAAGCAGCTAGTGCTGTTTTTAAGTTGTTGGAGGATTGGAATGTTAAAGAGCAAGTTCGAGCGCTGAGTTTTGATACAACATCCGCAATTACGGGTCAAAAAAAAGGAGCATGTACTCTTATTGAAGGTATGATGTCTCGTGAACTTCTATAGCTTGCCTGTCGACATCATATGATGGAAATTGTTCTTGCAAAAGTCTTCGCACTATGCTTTGGGCCGTCAAGTTCACCCGAGATACCATTATTCAAAAAATTTAAAATTGTTTGGGATGAAATTTCTCACGATAACTACGAAGGGCTCGACTTAACTTCCGATAAAGAGGAATATGTTAAAAGTACTCTAGAATCTATTTACAAGGCTCTAAGCACAGAGAAACAAAGCAGGGATGACTATCAAGAGCTTATGGAGCTGACAATGACTATTATAAATAAACCTCCCGAGAAAATTCATTGGAGGGCTCCAGGTCCTATCCATCACGCTCGCTGGATGGCAAAATTATTATATGCCATGAAAATATTTTTATTTAAAAGTCAGGAGGTTGTAAAACTAACCAGAAGAGAAGAGACACAACTTGGCCGGTTTGTCCAGTTTGGGGCCCTTATTTATACTAAAGCGAGGATTGAAGCACCTCTAACAGCAGAAGCACCGGGTGGAGATCTGCAATTGTGGCGAAACCTCAAAGCTTATGAGTCTATTGATTCCGAAATCGGCATTGCTGCAAGAACAGTACTGGAGCGCCACCTGTGGTATTTGTCCGATGAGCTCGTGGGCTTTGCTTTATTTTCAGATCGAGTGACTCCTACTGAAAAAATGAACATTGTCAGTCAAATGAACACTGAACCTATCTCTCGTCGAGTAAGAGGGAATCCTGCCATTTTGACTACTAATACGACATTAGGAGACTTTGCATCTAAAAGAACACTACGGATGCTCACTGTGTTGGATATTGAAGATTCATTTTTATTGCTGCCTCCTGACATCTGGAAAGATAACGAGGATTACCTCCATGGTCAAGATAGAGTGAAAAAGTTGCGAGTTGTAAATGATACAGCAGAAAGAGGCGTAAAGATGTTTGAAGAATTTAATAGGGCACTTACTAAAGATGAGGAGGAAAAGCAATTTCTGCTACAGGTAGTCGAGAAGAACAGAAAAATAGTACCAACACAGACGACAAAAAAAGGTCTAATTACAGTCGTTATGGATTAAAATACATATATTTTTATAACAGTACCGTCTACAAACAACTTGCATAATTAAATTTCATCGTTTTCTTGGGTCAAATAAATAGTAAATCATGTAATATTATAATTTTTTATTGTACTCCGAAGTCACACATTAAAAGCGTTTTTTCTTAAAATTTTCTAATTTCAATCCGGTTGAGCACCGTCTT
The DNA here is from genome assembly GCA_947310845.1 of Yponomeuta plumbellus. NCBI lineage: Eukaryota > Metazoa > Arthropoda > Insecta > Lepidoptera > Yponomeutidae > Yponomeuta > Yponomeuta plumbellus. The sequence continues at coordinate 7,687,016 of OX371206.1, forward strand.
CCTCTTATATTAGGAACTTGAAACTTGGCATGTATATTGGCATTGATCTGCATAACGATAAAAAGGGGTGGCGTAAAGCGTGGAAGAAAAAAATTTTTTTCCCGTACAAGCGTGGGCCACCCTAACGTACAGTCACAATTAAAATCAGGGGTACCGCGCAAGACGTCGTAGTAGACAATAGCTGGATAGTCCCTTACTCGCCGCTCCTTTGCAAAATGTTTGATGCTCACATTAATGTAGAGTTTTGCAACTTGGTTCAGGCAATTAGACCAGGCCATATTTATTGTGCAGCAGCAAGGCAATGCCAATATTAACACACGAGACGAAGTGCAGATGTTTAGAGCTGGTCGATACGTGAGCAGCAACGAGGCAGCATGGCGAATATTAGGCTTGCCGCTTCACGAGAGGTACCCGACAGTGATACATCTTGCGGTACATCTTCCAAACGGTGAGCGCATTTACTTCACAGAGGCTAACTTGCGCGATCGAGTAGCGACACCGCCGACGACTACACTTACAGCGTTTTTCCGTCTGTGCCATACTGACGAATTTGCCAAAACATTGCTGTACGCGGAAGTGCCAAAATATTATACATGGAACGCTGCGCGGAAAGAATGGAAGCGTCGTGTGCAGGGCAACCCCGTGGAAGGCTGGCATGGTGTGAAGGCGTCGGATGCTCTGGGCAGAATACATACCGTACACGTTACACACTTTGAGTGCTACTGCGCGCGGTTGCTTTTGACCCGCATCCGGGGCCCCATCAGTTTTCAGGCCCTTAAAACAGTCGATGGACAGGAAAAGGCTACGTTCCGAGAAGCGTGTGAGGCCATGGGACTTTTGGAAGATGACGGCCACTGGGACTCTACGATGTAGGACGCCGTATTGTGCCGATCAGCGGCCAAGTTGAGAGAGCTCTTCGCCATCATGTTGAGCACTTGCGGACTCTCGAACCCCCTGCAACTTTGGGATAAATATAAAACCGCTTTATCGGAAGACATCGCGCACAGGTACCGAGAGACAGCACAGACCGACCGAGGACAAAGTATTTTCAATAGTGTCTAAGCGGCTTTCTGATTTCGGCATGCCCACCCCACAACGAACAGGAGAGTTGTGCAATGATTTGATCAGGGAGCTCAGTTATGATACCGCAGCCTTAGGAGCTCAAGTTGCTCAAACTGAGCCTCAGTTGTTACCTGAGCAAAGGCAAGTTTTCAATAAAATAGTAAGCCGCGTGGAGAGCGAAGAAGGGGGTCTCTATTTCTTATGCCGGCTACACACGTAACGATATATCGTAACGATTAAACTGCGCAAGCCGATTTGCGCAGATTTATCGATCGTGTGTATGACAAATCGTTGCAGATTTTTGTCATACACACGATCGATAAATCTGCGCAAATCGGCTTGCGCAGTTTTATCGCTACGATATATCGTTACGTGTGTAGCCGGCATTAGACGCACCAGGGGGCACAGGCAAAACATTTCTGTTGAATTTGCTGCTGGCGCAGCTGCGCAAAGACAGGAATGTTGCGCTAGCTGTTGCGTCCTCTGGGATAGCAGCGACCTTGCTCAGCGGAGGCAGAACTGCCCACTCGGTGTTTAAACTTCCACTGAACCTTGCGGGTGAGGAAACTCCCACTTGCAATATAAGCAAGAGCAGTGGTCGTGGAGCTCTGGTGCAGCAATGCAAATTGATCGTGTGGGATGAATGCACGATGTCACACAAGCGTGCGATTGAAGCGCTCGACCGCAGCTTGCAAGACATCCGTGGCAACTAGGGCTTCCATTCCGTACTTACGTAATTACGCAATTACGCAAAGATTTTAAACTTCTGACAAGTCCGTAACTGAAGAGTTGAAATCCGTAATTACGTACCTAAGTATAGGACTTTTTTGTTTTTAATTTGAACCATTTAATCACAAATTATTAGCAAGTTGACAACATAAAATATTATTCCAAACAGTATGACATAGCAACCCAGCCAACAATGAAAGTAAACAAACGGGTATTCCCCCGTAGTAGAGAATACATTCAATTCGGTAAATATCGTAGTTCCGGGTATATCCCCGAATTCCTCGATGTTTATTTCAGCCTTGGATAGCGCACGCAATAACTATCTTTGACACGTAAGTAATACAGTATAAATTTGTTAACTAATCTCGCTTACTTAAACGTCCGCAGGGAATCCCCGCGTCTTTGTATGTGTGTGTTCAACCCTGTGACCTGTTTAAATAAAGTCGAATCATTACTCATTTGTCTAATACAAGTTTCATAGTTCACACCTCGCTCGAAGTCTCGAAACTTAAGTATTCTAATAGAGTTCCCTGTGCTTGTACATTTTGTAAATATTTTAGAACACCGTTCCTTGCTTTAGTGTTTGGAATATTGTGACTTGTGAAGTGTATGGAACCACTACAAATATGTAAGTACTAGAATAAAGAAAATCAATAATTTTTCTATAGCTCAGTGTTTTTTGGAGTAAAAAATATGATACAACGTGTAAAACAAAACAAAAAAACCAAAGCAAACAGCGCAATACCTCTCGGGTGGTAAGTAACTCAGCCCATGAAACTGCACAAATTATGTTTCCGAAGTTTTCCAATATAGCATTTTTTATTTTTCGTACAACTACAAACTGATCAATTTGTATGAAAAGTAAAAAAAATACGATTTAAGAAAAGTTCAAGTACAAAACTAGTTCAGTTTCATGGGCCGAGCTACCCTTACCTACAACCCGAGAGGTTTCGCGTTATTTCACTTACAAGACACGTTCACACGCTGTTTTTTTGTTATTATTTCATTTCTCTTGACCGATTGTACTAATTAATGTGGCATAGGTATTTAACTACACTCGCGTTTAAGAAGTTTCACTTATTAAAATGAAATTTAATTTTACGTAAAGTACGAAAAATTTACAGGTAAATGGAAATGTTACAATTACTTGGGGAAAATAATTCAGTTTCGGTTACCCTCTAGTTTTGTTTGTTTGTCCTCCGTTTACGTCAAACCAGAACAACATTTCAATGTTATTTTATGTATAGTTATAGTTTAAACTAGTTGTTAAATAAATTGTTGTTCTTGTTTTAGGTCGTCAACAAAGAAGACAGTTTACTTGTAAAGTTTCTTAACAAACGGACAACATCTACAATCTGGGAACATTTTTTAAGGGCCGATAATGGACAAAGTGTAGAGTGTAAGCATTGCAAAAAAGTTCTTAAAACTCCTGGCGGTGCGACTGGAGCGTTAGACACTCACTTGCGGGCCAAACATATCACTGAGGTTCCACAAGCGAGTACTTCAACATCAACGTCGGATAATTTTCAAGAAAAAAGGAAGGCCACCACAAAAGAAAGACCACCCCAAAAGAAAACTAAACTCACGGATTATTATGTGAGTGAGTCTTCCATGGAGTTTAGAGTGACTAGAATGGCAGCAGTGGATGGTATTCCATTGAGCAAATTTTGTACTTCTGAAGACCTTAGGCATGTTTTCAAAAAATCTGGCTATGATCTCCCAAAATCGCCATCAACTATAACTAAGATGGTTTTAGAGCTAAGTAATAACATAAAAAACAAATTGATAACTCTATTGAAAGAGATGAAGTCCCAAGACCAAAGGTTTACAATGAATGGACCTCTACCGGAAATAAAAGGTATATGAACATAAATATCCACAACAAAGATCTAGAAACAGCTAAATACAAAAATTTGGGTCTGGTGAGAATAAAGGGTTCAATGCCAGCAGATGTAGGAACTCAATTAATAAAACAACATTTGACCAACTTCGAACTTAGCCTTGAAGACATAATTGCTTTTACAACAGACGGAGCCAGTGTGATGGTCAAAATGGGCAAAAATTTTGACGGCCACCATCAATTATGTTTTGCCCATGGCATACAACTTGCAGTGCTCGATGTACTATACAGGGTGTCCCAAAAAGTAGTGTCAAGCGGAAGTCCTGAGATAGAACACCCCTTGGAGCATCCGAAACACCCCCATGTATGTTCCGCGATTTTTCGTAGTTTTCTAGTTATGAATTTTTACTTAAATTTTGAGAATTATTGACCTAAACAACTTAAACGTTTCTAAAAAAAAAAGTATGAGACTTTTTCGAGATATTTTTTTTGCAACTTAATTCTCATGAATTGTACATTAATGTTTAAAACATTCGTATTCGTAACGTAGATGGAAGTTTTAAAAATGATGGTACAAAGTGAAAAAATTACGCTCAGTGAATTATGTCTTAAAATTTTAACTTTAAATTTAAAATCTTAATAGGTAGTTTCATGGCTCCTAAGTAAGTCTAAAAACTGCGCCAAACTCTCAGCTTTCTTAATCATTAAAAAATAGTAGTACTTAATGATCTACTTTTGCTAAAATCTGACTTCAAAGACAGAGAGGTGGAAAACTCTTAAAATTTGCCATTTGGTAAAGAAGTATTTTTTTGGGCATTTTATCATTCCTAGAGTTAATTAGGTTGTTAACTAACCAAAATTTTTTGCAGGAACGCAAAGATGTAAAAATTTAGATGTCTTAGTATTTTCTGTAATTTAAATTTCATTGCGCTAGTAATGTTTTCGCATCCAGAACAAATACTATTGTTATTAAAAAGGATATGCGATGGTCGGAATTTACTACCTGAGTTACAGGTAGGCCATCAGGGGGTGAGAAGGAGTGGGGCGCGGGCGTCGGTCCATTGTATGTGCCTGCGTTCGTCCAGTCGTTTGCCTACCTTTGCGCCTTACGATAGCTGTGTACGATACGCTCCTAATTTGTGATCTCTTGACGAACTTTGCCTTCTTTACGGACTTCTAGTGCGATTACGATTTGGTTTTGTGGCACGGACTTTGACTACTTTGGCTTTCATAATGGACTTTGAGTGCGATTACGATTTGGTTTTGTGATACGGAATTCGACAATTTTGGCTTTCTCAACGGAATTTTCGAGCTGATTAATTTGGTGAGCTATGCCTTTTTCATCAAGAGATTATGCTCTTATGCATTACTATTATGGCTATGCAAGAGGAAACGCTTCTGAAGCAGCCAGGTTGTACAGGGAGCAAGTACAAAATGGAGGTGGACCACAACCTGAAACTTGGCCTGATCATCGAATGATTTTAAGAGTCCATAACTCTTACATGGAAGGGCGTTTAGATCCACAAGATCAAGAGGCACAAGATCCGGCCGTCCATGTGAAATGCACGACCCAGATACCATCGAATCCGTGCTCGAAGAAGTGGCTAGAGATCCATCGGTTAGTGTGAGGACCCTAGAACGCCGAATTGGAATGCCAAAGTCACAGGCACATCGAATACTCCAGCAAGAGTGTTTTCACCCATACCATATTCAAAGAGTGCAGCAGCTCAAGCTCAAGATTACCCGAGAAGAGTGGCATTTTGTCAAGAAATGTTGCGGCGTCAAGCTGAAAACGAAAAATTTTTCAAAAGTATCTTGTGGACCGATGAATCTCACTTCAAAAGGTGTGGGATTTTTAACACCCACAATTATCACTCTTGGAACATAGAAAATCCACACCTGACTCGTGACTCAAATTTCCAAGAACAATTCAGTGTACATTTGTGGTCGGGCATAATAAACGGCCAGCTGATTGGTCCGTTCGAGCTACCTAACCGATTGAACGGCGAGTCCTACTTAGAATTTTTAAGAGAAGATCTCTACAACTTACTAGAAGATGTATATCTATTAACGCGGAGGAACATGTTTTTTCAAAACGATGGCGCTCCATGTCATTACGCTAGCATCGTGAGACAACATTTAAATGAAAGGTTTGGAGACAAGTGGATCGGACGAGGAGGGCCCATCGCGTGGCCTCCACGGTCCCCAGACTTAAACCCTATTGATTTCTTCATCTGGGGATATTACAAAGAATTAGTCTACGCTAAAGAAATAAGAAACATTCAAGAATTACGCACAAAATTGCGAAACGCAGAAGAAAGAATAAAAGACAACAGAATAGCGTTTATGCGATTAAAAGATAATTTTTTCAGAAGGTGCAGAATTTGTATTGAGCAGGAAGGGAGGCATTTTGAGAACTTTTTGTAATAAATAATAATTAACAGTTACTTTTTGTTTTATTTTAGTTTCCCTTTTTTAAAGATATAATTTTTGTAACTTAATTTTTAAGTATCACACAGTACAGCGAGTTCAAAGAATCTTCTAAAAATTTAACTTTCAAATGGCAAAATCTTAACTTTGTAATAATTTTCGATTAGTTAACTAATTGCCCAAAAAAATACTTCTTTACCAAATGGCAAATTTTAAGAGTTTTCCACCTCTCTGTCTTTGAAGTCAGATTTCAGCAAAAGTAGATCATTAAGTACTACTTTTTTTTAATGATTATGAAAGCTGAGAGTTTGGCGCAGTTTTTAGACCTACTTGGGAGCTATGAAACTACCTATAAAGATTTTAAATTTAAACTTGAAATTTTAAGACAAAATTCACTGAGCGTGATTTTTTCACTTTGTACCATCATTTTTGAAACTTCCATCTTAGTTACGAATACGAATGTTTTAAACATTAAAGTACAATTCATGAGAATTAAGTTGCAAAAAAAATATCTCGAAAAAGTCTCATACTTTTTGTTTAGAAATGTTTAAGTTGTTTAGGTCGATAATTCTCAAATTTTAAGTAAAAAATTCATAACTCGAAAACTACGAAAAATCGCAAAACATACATGGGGGTGTTTCGGATGCTCCAAGGGGTGTTCTATCTCAGGACTTCCGCTTGACACTACTTTTTGGGACACCCTGTATAAGTCACAGAACCAGTCAATTCCCGAACCAGAGCTACGAGATAATGAACAGGAATATGACTCTGAAGATTCAGAAGAAAACTATGGAGGATTTGATATCGAAGTACCAAGAATTTCAGAACCTGAATTTCTTTACAAAGATACCATAACAAAAGTACGCGATTTGGTTAAATCTTTTAAAAAGTCTCCCTTGAAAAATGACTTGTTGCAAAAATACTCTACAGAAGAGTATGGAAAGAGCCTGGATCTTATACTCGACTGTAAGACCCGTTGGAACAGCTTGACCGATATGATTGGCCGATTTTTAAAACTAAAATCATGTGTTTTGAAGGCATTACTGGACTTAAAATCAAATATGAGCTTTACAGAAAAAGAAATTCAAGATCTGCACGACATCCATAATAGTTTAGATGTTATAAAAACTACAGTGATGTCTTTGTGTCGCCGGGATTCAAATTTATTGACGGCGGATGCTGCTCTTCAGTTTATGTTAAATAAACTTAATTGTCAATCCAACGAACTCAGTGAAAAGCTTGCTTCGTCACTTAGAAAAAGAATAAAAGAAAGACGAACGAGCGTATCTGGTATTTTACAATATTTGCATAACAATGAAGAGTTTTACGACGCAACAGAAACAGAAACCTTCACAAAACCGACATCAGATTATATAAGGACATATACAGTGTGTCCCTGGATAAAGTGCTATCCCGAAAGGGGATGAAACTAGACCATGAATCATTGACTAGAAAAATATTAAAAAAATATATTGTAGGATTTAAAAAAATGTGCCCTATAACTATGTAATTTTATAGCTTACTTTTATTCTTTACCATTTTAGCTTCCAAATAAAAAAAAAACAATGTTCTAACTAAAAAAACACGCTATCTACGAACTTTTAAAGTGGAGCCTAATCGTGTTACCGTGCAGGTAGAGACCTCCTTACAGTCCTTTTGTTTTACACTCAGGTAGAGGGAAGGCGAGGGGAGGGGAGGCAGGGGGTTCGAAACAGGACTTACACAGTCGCTCCGATATTCTCGCCGCTGCTACTACTGTTCTCGTTCTCGCATTGTGTTCTCGTTGATTTGTTATTAAGTTTTTGTTACATTGTTGACTGTTACGTTTTCTACTGTTCGTTACGTTTGGACTGTTCCTGTTCTGCTGTTAAGTGTTGACGAAATGCCGCGATTGACAGAGTTCTCACCTCGAGAAATAGCCGACATGCATTATTATTATGGCATGTGGTCGCACATGGTCGCACAACAGTCGCTCGGACTGCATACATAAATGCTTTTCCGGGCAGACTCATACCCTCAGCTCGAAATTTTCAAGAGATTCATAGGAGGCTCTCCAACATTGGACTTGGTTTGGCACGAGATCGCCGTGAGCAACCAGCTGTCGTTATTGACAATGCGATAGAAGAGGCCATTTTAAACGATCTGTTTGCTGACCCTACAACAAGCATAAGACGATTAGCGTTGCGTCATGGCATATCGAAGACGTCTGTCCGGCGAATTTTGAAAAAGGAGGGATTGCATCCTTTCCATTACCAACGAGTACAACATTTACACGAAAATGTAGATAATCGTCCAAGATGCGTAATGTCGACGTGGATTCTAAGAAAAATTAGAGCTGACTCAAATTTTCCCAAACGCATTTTTTGGATGGACGAAGCGACATTTACCCGAGACGGGACTGCATACATAAATGCTTTTCCGGGCAGACTCATACCCTCAGCTCGAAATTTTCAAGAGATTCATAGTAGGCTCTCCAACATTGGACTTGGTTTGGCACGAGATCGCCGTGAGCAACCAGCTGTCGTTATTGACAATGCGATAGAAGAGGCCATTTTAAACGATCTGTTTGCTGACCCTACAACAAGCATAAGACGATTAGCGTTGCGTCATGGCATATCGAAGACGTCTGTCCGGCGAATTTTGAAAAAGGAGGGATTGCATCCTTTCCATTACCAACGAGTACAACATTTACACGAAAATGTAGATAATCGTCCAAGATGCGTAATGTCGACGTGGATTCTAAGAAAAATTAGAGCTGACCCAAATTTTCCCAAACGCATTTTTTGGATGGACGAAGCGACATTTACCCGAGACGGCATTACAAACTGCAGAAATTTGCACCAGTGGTCTCACGAAAATCCACGATTGAAGCGGGCATCTACTTTTCAAGTAAAATTTTCAATAAACGTATGGGCAGTCTTAATCGACGACATTTTAATTGGTCCAGTCATTTTACCCAGAACCCTAAATGCTGAACGTTTTTTAGAATTACTACAAAATTTACCCATGTTGATGGAAGATGTTCCCCTGGCTACGAGACGGCGTGGGCGTATGTATCTCCAAATGGATGGATGTCCTGCACATTATGGGCGCGAGGTGCGGCGATTTTTGAACGAAAATTACCCGAACCGGTGGATTGGCCGAGGAGGGCCAGTAGGCTGGCCAGCGCGTTCACCTGATCTGACACCCCTAGATTATTTTTTATGGGGTGTCATGAAGCAAAGAATATACAGCACGCCAATAAATACCGAGGCACAGTTGCACGACCGAATAATTCAGTGCGCAAATGACATTAAAAATGATCCAGGAATGATTCGCAGAGCCACTAACCAAATTAATATTCGTGCAGTAATGTGCTTGCAAAATCGAGGAGGCCATTTTGAACATTTAATGCATTAAATAAAAATGCAAAATTGTAAATTACGGATAATTTTATGAATAAAGTTATTGTGATTAAAGTCTGACTTTTATTACCTACTAAAATGTAAATAACTCCTACCTAGCCAATTTTTTAGTTAGAACATTGTTTTTTTTTTTATTTGGAAGCTAAAATGGTAAAGAATAAAAGTAAGCTATAAAATTACATAGTTATAGGGCACATTTTTTTAGTAATTTGAAGTTTTTTAAAATAAACGTCTAAAAAAATAATTTTTTTCATAAAAATACATTTTTTTACCCAAGATAGTTACTTTTTTGCGGACTATTTATTATTTCATGGTCATCGCCAGGTATTAGGCATACTGTTTTTTTTATTTCAAAGAAATAGACCCATTATTTTGGAAGAAATCAATACTTTTGTACATAGAGTCCTTAATGAAACATGAAAATCTTAAAATACCAATAAATCCTACAATATTTTTTTATATTTTTTTTTTATATTTTTCTAGTCAATGATTCATGGTCTAGTTTCATCCCCTTTCGGGATTGCACTTTATCCAGGGACACACTGTATTACAAGATTATTAGAAAGGCTGAAATTTACAACTAACACAACATCTGCACAGACAAGTCAAAGTCCAGAAAAACAAATAAGCATGGCACTTACAGACTCTACTGATGAAGAGTTGACTGTGGCCGAGGAGTTAGAAAAAGAGATACGCATAGCCACGAAAAAAGTAAACAAATCTACAGAGAACACAGATCTTGAGTCCATCGTTAGAGTGGAAATGTGCGTCTATGACAGCGCTGGCGCTGGTCGTGGAGTTTACCTATCAGCAGCGTATAATTATTTATTATCAATTACACCAACAAGTGTTGAAGCAGAACGCGCTTTTTCTTCGGCTGGTTATTTATGTAGTAAATTGAGAAGTTCATTGAGTGACGAAACATTAAATGCGTTGTCGTTTCTGAGATCTCATTTTCAGAAACAAAGAAATAAGTGAATAAGTGTTTCTTAGCTATTTTATTATTATTATCCATTGATTTTTTAAATAAAAGATTTGTTTAATCAATGTAAGTTTTCACTTCTTACGTCCTTTGCTACTTATAAATACAGTTAAAAAAAAACATTCAAGTTCAAAAATATCTTAGAAATTACGTAATTACGTAGTTACGTAATTAATAATAATAATAATAATAAATAGATGTTACAGTGAGAGACTTCCTCGAGGCCTGTATGGGACAATGGAGTACGATTCTGTGTCTTCCAGGTGAGCGGCTGACGGCTGCTGCTGAAGACCGAATAAGGATACAGAAGGGTATATTCCAGGGCGATTGTCTGAGTCCACTATGGTTCTGCCTGTCCCTGAATCCTCTAAGCACTTTGCTGGAGAAATCGGGAACGGGCTTTCAGTTTGGGAGAGGAGGTACAAAAGTTCCTCACCTCTTCTACATGGATGACCTCAAGCTTCTCGCCCCAACACGGGCTCGCCTGATGGATCTACTAAAAATCACATGTGACTTTGGTGAATCCATTAGGATGGAGCTAGGGGTTGAGAAGTGTGCAGTTATGCATGTGGAAAGGGGGAGGATAACGCAGTCTGAGGGCGTAGAACCCTCTATGCCCGTAAACTTAAGAACCCTCTCCGAGGCGGAAACATACCGTTACCTGGGTATGTCGCAGAGTATCAGCGTCGCGGAGGCGGACATGAAACAGTCTGTTTGCAGCGTATTCTTCTCACGTCTGACAAAAGTGCTTACGTCCTATTTGTCAGGCGTGAACAAGATACGCGCTTATAACGGCTGGGTCATGCCCACCATCATGTATACGTTCGGCATACTCAGGTGGAATCAGACTGAGCTACAAGCCCTGGATAGGAAAGTCCGCACAACCATGACTCTCCATAGAATGCATCACCCGAAGTCGTCAGTGATGAGGTTGTACTTGCCGCGAAAGCATGGTGGGCGTGGGTTATTGAATGTCCAGACCATGCACAATCGCGAGGTAAGCAACCTCCGTAATTACTTCCTGACTATGACGGACAGTCCGATGCATAGAGATGTCATGGGATGTGATAAAGGACTCTCCCCTCTGGCCTTAGCCAACGAGCAATGGCAAGACCCGGTGGTACTGACTGTCTCTGGGCGCGAGGGCATATGGAAGGAGAAGGAGCTGCATGGGAGGTTCTTCAAGGCTCTACACGAGCCCCACGTGGACACGAAGGCCTCCCTACACTGGCTACGATTCGGTGACCTGTTTGGGGAAACCGAGGGTTTTGTCTGTGCAATACAAGATCAGGTTATCAAGACCAACAACTACAGGAGATACATCCTGAAGGATGGCACTGCCGATATTTGTCGGGCGTGTCGCCATCCCGGTGAGTCACTCAGGCATGTTATATCCGGTTGTTCGGCGCTTGCTAACACTGAGTATCTGCATAGACACAATCTCGTAGCCAGGATTCTTCATCAGGCGCTCGCTCTGAAATATGGCCTCGTCGCACAGGGACTACCGTATTACAAGTACGCACCGGAAGCCGTGCTCGAAAACGACCGCGCCAAGCTCTACTGGGACCGGCCCATTATCACTGACAGGACTATTCTTGCGAATAAGCCTGATATTGTGGTGGTGGACCGGGCGCAGAATAGGGCGTTTTTGGTCGACATCACTGTTCCGTATGATGAAAACCTCGTGAAAGCCGAAACAGATAAGAAAACCAAGTATCTGGACCTGGCGCACGAGGTTGTCGACATGTGGGGGGTGGTGTCGGCCGAAATCGTTCCTATAGTCCTTTCCGCAAATGGGTTAGTTCCAACCAGTCTCGCTAACCATCTGAGGCGGTTGGAACTCCGTGTGGGCATGCTTCCGGCTATCATGCAGAAGGCGGTGCTGCTTGATACAGCCCGGATAGTCCGGCGTTTTCTCTCGCTGTCGCCCTGACCTCCGGCCGCTTGGACTCCTCAGCCGGAGGGCGTCCGTCTGGCCACTTTGGTCAGACGAGACTATTAACTTTTGTTTTCCCCACATAATAATAATAATAATAAAGCCTTTATTTCCGAACTATTTTACATTGCATTTTAATTTTAAACTTATACTAAATTATGTCCCTTGATTCGGTGTGCCTTTTGGCATAGGCCTCCTCCAACTGACGCCAGTAACCTCTGTCCGTTGCGACTCTTGTCCAGTATGGACCCAAAGTCAGGCGTATATCGTCTTCCCATCTTTTTGTAGGACGTCCCAGTCTTCTTTTGCCGTCTCTTGGGTACCAGAGTGTCACTAGCTTGCTCCATTTGTCCTCTTTACAGCGTAGCATGTGGCCTGTCCAGCTCCACTTCAGGTGATCAATGCGGGTAAGTATGTCTATAGCTTTAGTTTTGTGTCTTATATCACAATTCCTTATTTTGTTTCTTAGTTTTACACCTATCATACTTCTCTCCATTGATCTCTGGCACTTTGCAAGTTTATCTCGTTGTTTTTCTGTGAGGGCCCAAGTCTCGCATCCGTATGTTAGGCAGGGGAGAATACATGTATTGAAGGTCTTCGTTTTGATATTTATGCCTAGATCCTTGCTCTTCATGATTTCCTTGAGAGACCAGTATCTTTTCCATCCAGAAGCTATTCGTTTATCTATCTCTTTTGACATTGTGTCTACAGGTGAGATAATTTGCCCTAAGTAAGTGTACTCCTTTACATATTCAAACTTATACCCTTCAATTTCTATATCGGTTTCCGCGCAGTTGGTCATCAACTTTGATTTGCTTATGTTAATTTCGAGACCCGCTTCTTTGCTTTTATTGGCTAGGGATTTTACCATACTTTCCAGTTTCTTTGGGCATTCTTCCAGTAAGATTAGGTCGTCAGCAAATCTCAAATGGTTTAGGCGGCTGTCGTTTATGTTGAGACCATAGTTTTCCCAGTCTAATTTTCTAAAGACGCTTTCTAGAACTGCAGCAAACAATTTGGGGGACAATGGATCACCCTGTCTGACGCCCCTTTTTATGGGGAATGGTTCACCTTTTGATTCTAATTTTATGCAGCTGGAGCTCTGGCAATAGATGTTTTTGATTATATTGGTATAGGTGTCATTTACTCCCTGCTTCTTTAGACTTTTCCAGATTTCCTTGTGGTAGAGACTGTCGAATGCCTTGGAGTAGTCAATAAAGGCTATGTCTAGGGATTTTTGGTATTCGTTATATTTTTCCATGATTTGTTTGATGGTGTGAATATGGTCTATTGTACTGTAGTTTTTTCTAAAGCCCGCCTGTTCGATGGGTTGATTCTCGTCTAGTATTTTCGTTAATCTTCCTAGAATCACCTTGGCGAAGATCTTGTAGACATTTGATATGGGGCTTATCGGCCTATAGTTCCCAATGTCGTCTTTTGGCCCTTTCTTATGTATAAGAATTGTGTATGATTCTCCCCATTGGTCTGGGATTGTTTCTGTGTGTAGTATTTCGTTGAAGATGGCTGTTAAGATTGGGCTAATTTCCTCTATTGTTCCCCTTAGTAGTTCGTTTGGGATTTTGTCCGGCCCAGGTGCCTTCTCTAACTTTTGTGAGACTATTGCTTTTTCTATTTCGGACACCAAAATGCATGGTACTTGGTCTTTTGTGTGATTTGTTTCTATTTCATCTTGGTCGTGTGTGTCTGGGTTTTTGTTTGAGTAAAGATCGCTAAAGAATTTGGTTGCTAAGTTCTGGATTTCCTTTCGTTTTGTAACATTATTTCCTAGTTTGGGTATCCATTCTTTTCCCTTCTCTCTTAATTCTTTTAGGGCTTTCTTTATACCACCTGTTTGTAATATATTTTTCGAGAGTTTGTAGTCTACTCTTTTTCCTATCTTTCTTCATTTTCGATCTTATCTTTTTACTAAGTTCTGAGATTTTTGATTGGTTTTCTTTTTTATTTCCTACTACTGGGTGGCGCAAAAGTACTGGCACTAAAGAAAATACTTTTTTTTTTTATATGACATTTTCTGTCATTTTGTTGTTGAAAATTGTGTAGTGAACAAATGTAAAATACACTGAAAATAAACATAGACCGTTTTACTCCCCAAGAACGTGGAATAATTGTGTCAATGTTCTTACGGAATAATTCATCAGTGATAAGAACACAACGTGAATTTCGTCGACGATTTCCCCACCGTCCGGCACCGATTGGTCGCACAATTCGACGCTTTGCCACACGCCTTGAAGCAACTGGCTCAACATTGGATAGACCTAAGGCTGGGAGACCAAGAACAGGCCGTTCAGCTGAAAATATCGATGCTGTGCGCGAAGATGTGGAAGAGTGTCCAGAAACATCAACGAGGCGACGTGCCACGCAATTGGGCATTTCCAGACGGACCCTGCAGCGTATTTTGGTGAAAGACTTAAAGATGTTCCCGTATAAAACTCAAATGACTCATCAGCTGCTGCCTGCTGACCACCGAGCTCGTCTAGATTACTGCCAGCGCGTCATAAACCTCAACCTTGAAGAGGATGATTTTCCTTCAAAATTGGTTATGAGTGACGAAGCGCATTTCCATCTCTCAGGGCATGTCAATAAGCAGAATACTCGGTTCTGGGGCACTGATAATCCGCGCATTATTCAAGAAACACCTCTTCACCCACTAAAAGTTACTGTATGGTGTGGCATCTGTGTTGACAGAGTGATCGGACCCTATTTTTTCGAAGACGCTGGAGGCAATGCGATAACTGTCACTGGAGAACGCTACAGAACCATGTTACGTGAGTTTTTGATACCCAGTTTGGACGAATTGGGGCTGGAGCACATCTGGTTTCAACAAGACGGCGCTACGGCACACACAGCGCGCGACACTATGGACTTAGTGAGTGACGCTTTTCCAGGCCGAGTTATCTCTCGTTTTGGCGATTTGCCTTGGCCTGCAAGATCACCCGATCTGACCAGTCCAGACTTCTTTCTTTGGGGTTTTTTGAAATCTCGGGTGTATGTGAACAAGCCACAGACTCTCGCAGCTCTAAAAGAAAACATTCGTCAAGAAATAACGAACATATCGCAGGAAGTGTTACGGCAAGTTATGCAAAATGTCATAACTCTGGAGGTCACCATTTAAAAGACATCATCTTTAAATTCTAATGGTACGAAATTTAATGGCACAAATATACATTTAAAAAAACCTAAATCTAGTTTTCTAATTTAGAAAAAATGTTATAGCTGAACCAAATAGGGTCTTTACTTTTGCGCCACCCAGGATAAGTTTTTTCCTTTCTTCTAGAAGGTTTGCTGTTTCTTCACTAAAAATTGTTGGTTTGTTATTTTCTTTTTGGTTTGCTATTTCTGTAAGTCTTTTCTGTACATATTCATACTTTTCTAGGACTGGGATTTCGGAATTATTGACCATTTCTACTAAATTAGCTATTTTCTCTTTGGATTCTTTTCCTAAGGGAGTAGTTGCGTTTCTTTCTACCGATTTTCTAGGTTTCTTTATTTTGCAGAAGGTGAGGTGGCCACGGACCATGCGGTGGTTTGTGTTAAAATTAAGATTTTGGATGGTGTTCGTGTCGCTAAACTGTTTGGCTTTATTTGTCAATATGTAATCAATTTCGTTTTTTGTCTTTCCATCAGGAGAAATCCATGTCCACTTAGTTTTCGATTTTTTCTTAAAGACCGAGTTAAGCAGTGTCAAGTTGTTTTCAAGTAAGAAATTGATTAGTTTACCGCCATTTACACTTCTTTTACCATGTCCAAACTTGCCTAATATCTGTTCTTCACCTGTTTGTCTTCTACCAACTTGGGCATTAAAGTCTCCCATTACAATAACGTGGTTACCGGAGTATGTTTCGACTGTCTGTGAGAGGGTGTCGTAGAAGTTCTCTACTTCCACACTGTTGGTTTGTCCAGTAGGTGCATATATTTGTATGATAGTGATCTGTTTCTTATAGTTTGGGAATTTCAGCTGAAGTATTGCAAGTCTTTCAGACAGACCTATGAATTCCTTGATGTTCTTTTTATATTGCGATTTTATCAGAAATCCCACACCGCGGTGGCCCGCAGTGCCTCCCTTGTGGTACATGACATAATTTTGCCTCTCCTCTATTCCTTCTCCTTCCCTTCTCATTTCACTTATTCCTAAAATGTCCCATTTCAGGTCCTTTAGAGCGAATTCCAGTTCTTGAAGACTCTCTTCAGTCCTTAGTGTTCGAGTGTTTAGTGTACAGATATAAATAGTTTCTTTATCTTTTGTTGGAGGGTGTTGGTCATACTTCTCCGCGGTGACCAGCCGTACTGGAGAAGAGAATTTGTTTGTGTTTTTGTTTGTTGCTGCCGTTTTTATGTTGTTCTCCCGGTTCACGGAGAAGTATTTTACCCCAAATCCTGGCCATAAATCAAGTTTCCCATTGTTAACTAATACAAAGGAGATGTTTTTGTCTAGAAAGGTAGATAAATTCCGCGTACAATGGCGGTCTTTTTACCTGCATACGGTCAACGGTCCTTGTGTAAGGTCAGTCGGAACTTAGCATTCGTTGGATACAGTTTACTCTGCTTTTGACTACGCGCTGTGTTTTCGACTTTTGATTGGTGATTTCTAAAGTTGAGAGTGTTTTGTGACGAATAATCATCATGGATCCCAATGTACAAGGTATGTACTATATTGTAAGATAAATATTAATAAGATTGATAGCTCTCTGGATTCAAACTTGAACTCTACATAAGACATAAAATTTACGTAATGTTTTTTTCACGATTTGTACTTCATTAAGGTTTTTAAGTGGGTGCTACTAACAGAAACTGGACAAAACCTTTATCATATGAAGCAGTAATGTCTCTAGTTATATGACCACTAAACAAAGTTTTCCCGAGTTTTCCACAGTAATTAAAAAAAATATATATATAGTAGTTGTTCCATGATAGTTAAAATATTGTTTTTTTGTTACAGTATCTGATGACTCGTACAGAAGCTTTTCTCGACGATATATGCATGATATCGTGAGAGGAAGTGCTCAGAAGTATTTTGATGACAAACTCAAAGAGCTAGAGGACAAATTGTTAGCTTTGACAAAGTGCCCTCCAGAAAAAAATGATGAATTTCGTCATGTCATGAAAAACTTCAAAATCGTCTACAAACGTTACTGGCAAGCATCTAAGGGAACTGATAAGAGGTTCCGCGAAAAGTACTGTGAATGGCTAAGCCAAACAATGGACTTGCCCTGTGCCTCATCTCCGCTAGCGGTATCTTCAAAGGGTCGACCAAACAAGGAATTCGGCGAGTGCAGCGAGCGAACAAAGCGTCGAAAAACCATGGAAATAAGAAAACAAGTGCCTGTGGATGAACTTACTTATGCAGCAGAAATGAGTAATCGCGCCGCAGGAAACCTAGATGCCGCCAGAATAATCCACGACATTCAACAGTCACCGACCAGAGCATCAAAATTTCGCAAAGCAGCCCAAAAAAAAGCCATGACTAAAAAACATTCACCAGAAGAGGCTCTGAAAATATTCGTGGACGCCAATCTGTCAACGACTCAGTACGAAATTATACAAAGAGCCAACAAAGAAATTTATCCATGTTACACGCTTTTGCAAAAAGCTAAACGAGAGACGTATCCTGATAAAACTGTCTCTGAAACTGAAGCGGAAATAAAATTACAAGATTTGGTGAACAACACAGCTACGAGGCTTTGCAAATACTTGGACGGTGTTTTGGAGATGTGTTCAGAAGTCGAGAAAAGTAATTTGTCACTTTTTTACAAATGGGGTTGCGACGGATCGCAACAGACACAGTACAAGCAAAAGTTCCAAAACTATGGTGATAGTGATGCAAACGTTTTTATCAGTTCTCTAGTGCCCCTGAGGTTGACAAGTGGAACAAAAATCATTTGGCAGAATCCAACCCCATCCTCGCCTAGGTTTTGTAGACCAATCAGAGTACGATTTACAAAGGAAAGTAAAGATGTAACTAACGAAGAAATTGGCTACATCGAAGGGCAAACTAGAGCACTTCAACCTACCTTTATTGGTGATGCTATTAAAATAACGCATACTCTATTCCCCACCATGGTAGATGGAAAAGTCTGCAATGCAGCAACAGATACAAGTTCAACTTTGAGATGCTACATATGTGGCAGAACTCAAAAAACATTCAATGACCTCACGACTACAAGTACCGAAAATCCAGAGACTTTTAAGTTTGGTATTTCGTTACTGCATGCTCGAATCAGATTCTTCGAGTTTTTGCTTCATTTATCTTATAAGCTTAAGGCAAATATACACAAAGGCCGCCTTAACAAAGAAGATCAATCTTCGATCCAAGCAGCAAAAGAGTCTATACAGGAGAGTTTCAAGGATAAAATGGGATTACTTGTTGATATTCCAAAGGCTGGCTACGGCAACACAAATGACGGCAACACTTCTCGTCGATTCTTCAGTGATACAGGAGCAGCAGCTGAAAGAACTGGAATCAATAAAGATCTGATTGAGAGATTTCGAGTGATATTGGAGGTTTTATCATCGGGATTCGAAATAGATACAGAAAAATTTGGCGTCTATACCTTCGAGACAGCACAAGTTTACGTAAACTTGTATCCTTGGCAGCCAATGTCTTCTACAGTCCACAAGATATTAGTACATTCACCGAGTGTGATAAAGCACGCTTTGCTGCCAATAGGACAGCTGTCAGAGGAGGCAGCGGAGGCCAGGAACAAACATTTCCGGCAATACAGACAAAACTATTCTAGAAAGATTTCACGCTCAGATTGCTTGGAAGATGTTATAAACAGGCTGCTCCTTACTTCAGACCCCTTCCTCAGCAGCATTCGCTCAAGGTACAAAATGCAAAAGAAGAAGACAATTTCAGAAGATGCAATTAGATTTTTAATACCTCCAGCATCTGCAGAAGATGACAGCGACCAGTGACGATTAATCTCATATATCGTAATTTATTCATTATATTGTAATATTTATATTTATAGGAAGGTGTTTAGTGAAATCGTGATATTAAAAACCCATTTATCATAAAAATGGTCTATTACCTATTTAAGATTTTTCAGGCCTCTGACTTGGCTTAACGAGTGCCATCTCAACTATAGCAGCCGATAACAATAGCATATCGTGCATTATATACTAAATTTTTTTAAACTTTTTTTTTTTTAATTTTTGTTGTTTAGTTACTAAATTATTGGTATGAAAAGTAGGTACTAATTTTTAGTAAATTTCAATGTTTTGACTACCAATTTTATTATTATTACTTATTTAGTACTTTCTTAGTGCTTTTATAGCAACTGGGTAAATAAAGTATTTTTGGCCACATTTTTGGGTCCAATACCTCTTAGTGCGGTTGTTCGTTGGTTGCTATTGTGTAGTGTCACCTGACGATGTACCTGCTCTGCCAAGGTTCAGCTTCCCTTGGTTGTTGGTTTTGTTTAGTTTTGTTGGAGCCCTTGCTGGCTCTCCCTCCTTGTGCTTACTTGCTGTCGGTGACCCTGATGGGGATTTTTTCCTTTTCTCCGTTATTCTCCCTTTAACTACTAACTTGTCGTAGCGAATATAGGCGTGTTTCCCGTTTTCACGTTCTTCTTTTTGTTGTTTGCGTAGCTCTTTCCTAATTTCCAAAACTTCCTTTGGGTAGTCTTCGCTAATATAAATGTTGTTGGGTAGCATTTTTCTATTCCTGAGTAATTCAATTTTTCGCCATTCTAAGGTAAATGTGAGTAAGACAGGTCTAATTTTACTTTCGCGTGGCTTCCCTAGTCTGCGGATACTGCTGATCTCCCATTTGTCCCAACTCTCAGACTCTGACCTCGCACTAACTGCATTTAGGATACCTAGTACATAATCCATGAGCTCCGTAGTATTTTTTTCAGTTTCAAGTACGCCAAAAAGTAGTATATTATTCTTTCTTGCACCTTTCTCCAATGTCTGAATTTTGTATTTTAGTGCTGATATTTCTTTTTTTAATTCTGTATTTTCCTCCAATATTGGTTTTAAATTTTCATCAATTACTAATGACAGGTTTTTGGTAACGTTTTCAGTAATAATAGTTGTTTGTTTCTCAAATTGTTCTTCCATCTTTCTAAGTATCGCTTGAACCTCCATGCTTGGTTTTGAATTCAACTAGTTTGGTAGATTTTTTTTTTTCCGCTGGTCACCCTTATACTTGTCTATCTCAAAAGACAAGTATCCAGAGCCGTTAAATGTACTTGTCTGTGGTGCAGAACGGAAGTATAGTTGTCAGAAGTGTCAGATGTCAAAACACAATTTCTTGTTGAGAAGGTAGTCGCCGAATAGTTTGAACTAGTGATAGATATTTGTATATACGAGGGGCGGCTGAAAAATTTTGAGCCTAAGTACTTCTAAGAATCACTAATGACTCGCAATGTGCATCACTAATTGCGCGTATTCAAAGTAGTATAAATACCAAGTTTCATGTCATTCTCATCATTACGCTTCTAGTAATTGAACATTAAACAACACCATGTCTGAGTCATCCGCGCTTTGCACGAAATTGGAGTAC
Source organism: Yponomeuta plumbellus (assembly GCA_947310845.1). Lineage (NCBI taxonomy): Eukaryota > Metazoa > Arthropoda > Insecta > Lepidoptera > Yponomeutidae > Yponomeuta > Yponomeuta plumbellus. Next base: position 7,707,929 of record OX371206.1, read on the forward strand.
AGAGCTGTCATAAAATTCCTCACCAAGAAGAACAAAACGCCGACAAAAATATTTGAAGAAATGTCTGCAGTTTATGGGGATTCTGCACCTTCATTTGCCACCGTAAAACGTTGGACACGTGAATTCAAACACGGCAGGGAGTCGCTCGAAGATGATCCCAGGTCAGGACGTCCAAACACCGCCGTTACCGAAGAAAATATTGAAAAAGTGAAAAACCTTGTTCTCGAAGATCGGCGAATCAAGATGTGGCAGATAGCTGAATCCATAGGCATCAGCAAGGAGCGAATTGGTGACATTTTGCACAATCATTTGCACATGAAAAAGGTGTGCGCGCGATGGGTGCCAAAAATGCTCACGCCACTGGACAGGCAGCGTCGAGTCACAACTTCGAAGGAGTTTTTGGACATCTGTGGCGATAATCCTGACGATGTTTTTTCTCGCCTCGTCACTGTCGATGAAACATGGATCCGGCAGTACGATCCGGAGTCAAAACAAGAGTCAATGCAATGGATAGCAAAGGGAGAAAAGCCGCCACGGAAATTCAAAGTGGAAAGATCGGCTTCCAAGCTCATGGCCACTGTTTTTTGGGATTGCGAAGGAATTTTGTTCATCGACTACCTTCCCAAAAATACAACAATGAACGGAGACTATTACGCCGTATTGTTGACAAAAGTCCGTCAAGTGGTTGTCGAGAAAAGGAGAGGCAAACTGGCGAAAGGAGTCCTGTTTTTGCAGGACAATGCGCCCGTGCACACTGCCCGAGTTGCGAGACGTGCCCTCGCCGAAACAGGATTTGAAGAAATCAACCACCCACCCTACAGTCCAGACCTGGCTCCTAGTGATTATTTCCTTTTTTCAAATTTGAAAAAGGACCTCCGAGGACGAAGATTTTCCAGTGACGAAGAAATGAAGGCGGCCGTAAACGAGCATTTTGAAGGCAAAGACGGCGAATATTTTTTTACCGGGTTAAAAGCTCTTTTAAACAAATGTAAGAAGTGTATTGAAGTAGAGGGAGATTACATTGAAAAATAATTTTTTTATACATTTCTATCAGCATTTTTAATACCTTAGGCTCAAAACTTTTCAGCCGCCCCTCGTATACTTCACTTTCTTCACTTGATGTTTTTTTGTGTTAATCGCTATTATTTCGCACTAACCGAACTTGGTAAGCAGAAAATGACTGTTTCTTAGTATTTGTATGCACTTTTTTTTAGCAAAAACAATGAGAATCTGAATCACTTTTCTTGAAATATTTCGGGAGCTGGTAACTACGCGTCGTTCACTTGACAGTTACGTAATTGGACCACCAAAATTCGTAATCGGTTACGTAACTAACATATTCGTAACTTTGGAAGCCCTGGTGGCAACCGCACGTTAATGGGTGGAGTGGTCGTCTTGCTCGCAGGTGACTTCCGGCAGACGCTGCCGGTCATTGAGCGCGGCACTCCGGCAGACGAAATCAACGCTTGCCTCAAAGCTTCACCAATATGGGCAAAGGTAGAGAGATTGCACCTCACAACTAATATGAGAGTCCAGCTCCACAACGACCAAGAATCCGGAATCTTTGCTCAAAACCTCCTCAAAATCGGCGAAGGCCGCATGGCAATGGATGCGGAAGGCCTTATCAAATTTGAAAGCCACTTCTGTAATGTTGTAACCTCGGAAGAGATCCTAATACATATGGTTTTTCCGAGCTTACAGCAAAACATGAGCAACGAGGAGTGGTTGTGTGAAAGAGCCACCATGGCGCCAAAAAACGAGTCGGTGGGAAAAATTGATAAAAAAATTATCGATCAAGTCCCGGGTGTGGTAACTACTTACACATCAATCGATACTGTGATGACCAATGACGATGCAACAACATACCCAGTAGAGTTTCTTAACTCTTTAGAGCTTTCGGGAGTGCCGTCACACAAGTTGGAACTGAAGGTGGGTGTGCCTGTCATACTGATGCGTAACCTGGATGCTCCAAGGTTGTGCAATGGCACCAGGTTACGCATCACGGAGCTGAAAAGGCACATCGTGCAAGCCACCATCATCACCGGCGAGGCCAGGGGAGAAACGGTATTGATACCGCGAATACCTATTATCCCAACGAACTTGCCCTTTCAATTCAAACGCCTGCAGTTCCCATTGAAAGTGGCCTTTTCAATAACTATTAACAAGAGCCAAGGGCAAACATTAAAAGTGGCAGGCATTCATCTGGGCACCCCATGCTTTTCGCACGGGCAGCTCTACGTTGGCTGTTCACGTGTATCGAGAGCTAGAAATCTCTATATTTACGCAGAGAACAACAAATCTCGGAACGTTGTTTACAGAGACGTATTGCAGTAGATTTCAGTCTCTCGGTGCATTTCACGACTGTTTGCGATACTCAACATTCTAAATGATTTAATTTCCGGACATGTGTACAAAAATACTTACAACGGTTCTCTACGTTGGAATACCAGAAACTCTTACAGAATTATTTTTGTTCTCTTTTTTAAACACATCAGGTATATTACTACAAATGTGCACAATCCAAAGCATGGCGTAAATCCGACTACTACGCGGGCGAAGCCGCGGGTAAAAGCTAGTGATATTCTTATTTTTAAGACCACTTCAGAGCACAACCATGACCTGATTGGTACGCGAAGTGAGTACGGAATTCCGGAAAACGTTAAAAGAGAAATAAATAAGCTATTTGATTTACGGTTAAAGCCAAAAGCTATATTAGAGGCTCTGAACAAAGTGACAGGGATAAAGGTACCTTCAAAACGGCAACTTAACAACTACTTATATGACAGAAGGCGCGAGAAGTTCGGAAAAGCCTCAATTTACTTAGGTGAACTTGAAAAATGGATTTTCGATCGAACAACTATTCCCGATGATGAAAATGAAGTTTTCGTTTTCAGCTATTACGTGCTAGAAGCGGAAGAACCAAGTTTTCGTCTTGCATTGTCAACAAAAAAATTACTCAACATAATTTGTTCCACCGACGTACTTCACATAGACGCTACATATAAACTTATATGGCAAGGGTTCCCCGTTTTAGTTCTTGGTACCACTGATAAGAACCGCAAGTTTTATCCACTTTGTCTTGGTGTGTCCACTAATGAACGGCAAGAAGATTTTCAAATGATTTTTGATGGCCTTAAAGAAAAGGTTCTATCTTTATTTGATCACGTGATGCAACCTAAAGTTTTAGTTTGTGACGCTGCTCAGAGTATAAAAAATGCTTTCATCGCAGTTTTTGGTACTACGCCAGTTGTTCGTATGTAATGGGCTCATGCGAAAAAAAATATGCAGCAAAAAGTTCAGAAAACCGTCAAAAATAAAACAAAACAGAAAGAAATCATACAAGACATAGACGCACTACATAATGCTACATCATGTGAAGTATTTAATGCTGCATCACAGGCATTTGTTAAAAAATGGCAGACTCAAACCGAGTTCATTCACTACTTCAAAGGAGAATGGTTAAACAAACATCCGAATTGGTTTTTAGGCGCAGCGCCGTGTTCACCTGCCACAAATAATGCATTAGAAGCGTTCAACCGGAATATAAAAGACCATAACACCCTACGTGAACGCCTTCCACTTTCACATTTCTTGGCCGTTGCCACTGAGATGGTTGCTCAGTGGTCTTTACAAAGCTGCAAAGAATCTTTACCTGAAACACCTAGTATGGAGCTAAAGGACTGGACTGATGGGTACTGCTGGGCAAGGAAAGATGTAAGAATAAAGATCTTATCATCCAACACGGCATACACTGAATACTTGATCCCAAGTAGTAGCCAAGTAGGGGAGGTATCTTACGGTGAGCAGTGGTTAAACTTTGACGAATACAAGATGAAACATTTCGCTTTCTGGAAAGTCACAGTGCCTAAAAACGAAACGCAAAATGTAGAATGGCGGAAAGGATCCTGCACTTGCCCGCAGTTTTATAAAAAATATGTTTGTAAACATCTTCTAGGGCTCGCTATTAGATTGAAGCTCGCGATTCCTCCCATGGAAGCGAAAGCACTACCTATAGGACAAAAAAGGAAACGGGGTCGTCCTACTAAGTCCAGACCTGCTCTTATAACACAATGAAGATAAGATAATTAAGATTAACTACCTACTTCCCTATTTAGTTCATAAGTACAAATTATGTATGACATTTTCTACTACTGATTAAAAGATATTTTTATAATAAACTAAAGTTTGTTTTATTTTATCTTTGTTCCTCCTCGTAAGTAAAATTAATGATAAGGGGATGCAAGTAATAGGTATTTATTACAAGTACATTTTTGTATTTTTCATAAGTTTCTGTATAAACACTAAGAATAGTATTTTCAGTATAACGTTGTAGTTAAAATATAACCACAGTCTATATAATATGAAAGGTAATTTATTAATTAACAGTCGGAAAGTAAAGATAATAATAAGAGGAGCATAGTTTTCAGTAGAACGTTATTTCAGCTGGTAGAAGAGTATTACAGCAATAAACAGTCATGTTTATTTTTCGAAGATTTTAGTTATTTCATTCGGTCGTTTCGTCATTTTTATTCGGACAAAAGTAGTCGGTTTAGTATTTTAGGCAGTAAATTTAATATTTTGAGTAAGGACAATTCTTATTTTTTTGTCGGAGCTTTTATTATTACCCGCCCATAAATACACACACATTTCGGACTAACAATTCGAAATAAAAAGAACTTACGACTCGGAGTCTCCACACCTCTAAGGACAAAACCCTTTTGTCACTATTACGCCAGATTCGTAATAGTCTTAGTAATAGTCTTCGGGCAAGATATTTTAGGAACCCAATCCATTAAACCCAATGAGTAATAATTAAGTATCATGATCTCACAGATCTTTCCATCTTGGTTTGAGAATGCCCGAGATGCAAAACCAGGAGGGTCCCTCGAAATGCCAAAAACAAGCAAGACATGACGTGCCCATCAACTCCAATTCTCTACCAAAAAGCATACCCGTGGTGGTCTAGCTAAGAAACCAAGCAACGCCAACAGCGACGCCAATCCACATTAAACAAGCGGCAATGACATACAATTCACAAAATCACGGGCCAGGTCAAACAAGGACTTAAATATTAGAATTAACGAGTATCTGTTCAATTACAGAAATTCAGTCCATTCTACATCGGGTCGCTCGCCTGCAGTGATTGTCTTTGGAAAAAAATTGCGACGTAGGCTCGACTTATTAACATCAACAGAGTCCCAATGTTTCGATGCAGCACTCGCTAAAAAAGTGTACGATTCAGTGTTCGCAGGCGGCTTACTTTTCAGTTGATGGTTAGCCTTTCTTGATGATTTCGTTTCTTTGTACACCGCTTCTTGTTAACGCTTGTTAAATTTAACGCTTTGTCATTTTGCTTAGCTTCTTGCTTCAATACAATCAGAAAATGATATACCTACAGTCGGTTTTTTGCTAATTTTTCGGTTCATTCTGTCACCATAGAATGAGAAGAAAAATTCTTCCTTCTACATTTTTGTTCTTCTGTAATTTTCGTCATAGCAACAGAATATTTCTGATGTTATCGTTCCCAGCCAATAAGAGGAAAAGTATGTTTGGAATGCACTAATGTTTTTTACTTTGTCATATCTGTTTAAAATATTAAGCCATGCTTCAGTTTTATAATACTCTTTTGGTAACAGAGGCAAATGAGTTATACTATACATCTCATTAACTTTCTTCCACGTTTGTCTTCAGTCATGCCAAGCGCGCGACATTTTTTTCGGATTGCTTTCAGGAAGTGATATAAGCAACCAGATATTGTTGCTGTAGCTGTAGTGTTTGCTTCTATGTGTGCGTGGGGGATTCGCCCGATTGTCAATATACCGTTGAACTGCGCCTACGTGTTTCATTTTTTTTTCTAAAACGATAACATTCCACCATAAATGAGGGTTTCGGCTGCAAGTGATCCTTCATTAACAACACTACCTCATCATAAGTTTCATCACTCGGTTTGCTCGGACTTGTTAAATTACTCAGCAGTTCGTAAGCTTCATCACCCATTGCCGCGATTAATGACGGTAATCGTAATTCACTCCTGACCTTGTTCGCCTTATAGTACATTTCGGCACGTTCCACGTACATACTCCAGTTCCAGGTCCTTATACTGAACTCCGATAGCTTCCCCAGCGACATTTTGGGCTATACACTTGACCTCGCACGCGAATTTTCAACGGTTTTTATCGTTCGCCAATGAGATGTTTGGAATGAAGCACGTAGGCGCAGTTCAAGGGTATATTGACAACTGGTTATGGGGCGAATCCCGGAAATACTTAAGATAACACATTAATTGTTGGTTTTCAAAATCACAATTAAAATGCTTAATATCCATATTCATTTTATTTTTCAATTCTTCAAAAAGCAGTTCATATGTTTTTTGTTGCCTATTAAGCATTAAGACATACACAACTAGTAATGGGTGATTCATTTGGAGTTACTTTTTCCAAAACTAAAAAAAATATGAATAAAACAAATTTATCGGGTAATCTTTATTATAATACAAAAGAACCGTTCCTTACATTTACTTTTTAAAGATTATTTCTTTCAAATGTTGTCCGTAACTGCGATTAAGGTGGTCCATTCTGGAGTTCCAGTTTTCGATGACCCGACCGAGCATTTCCAGTGGTATTTGGCGAATAACGCGAGTAATGTTGGCTTCCAGTTGATCAATCGTACGCTGCTTATCCATATAAACTTTGGATTTTACATAACCCCACAGAAAAAGTCTAAGGGTGTGATATCACAGGATCTAGGCGGCCAACTGACTGGCCATCATCATCATCATCATCATCAGGCTATATTAGTCCACTGCTGGACATAGCCCTCCCCTAATGAGCGCCATAGCGCCCTGTCTTCAGCTTGCCGCATCCAGCATCTGCCTGCAGTCCTTCGCAGATCGTCATCCCACCTGGTTAGAGGGCGTCCTACACTACGTTTGCCGAGTCGCGGTCTCCACTCAAGAACACGTTTACCCCAGCGGTTGTCGGTTCTTCGCGAAATATGGCCAGCCCACTGCCACTGACTGGTCCGAAACGCGAAATTAACTGTTCACCAAATTTTTCTCGCAACAAAGCCATGGTTTCACGTGCTGTGTGGCAAGTGGCGCCGTCTTGTTGGTACCAAAAGTTCTGAAGATCACGGGCTTCAATTTCAGGAAACAAATAGTCCGTTATCATGGTACGTTATAATGGTCACCATTGACAGTGACGTTCTGGCCGGCTTCGTTTTTGAAGAAATATGGACCGATGATTCCACCACCCCATAAACCACACCAAACTGTTGTTTTATCTGGATGTAATGGTAGCTCTTGAATCTCTTCAGATTGCTCTTCAGACCAAATACGGCAATTTTGTTTGTTAACATATCCGTTGAGCCAAAAATGTGCCTCATCGCTAAACAAAATTTTCGTTGAAAACAGTGGATTTTCTGCAAGCTTTTCAAGAGCCCAAAGACTAAATCGGTGGCGATTAGGTAGGTCAGTCTGCTTCAATTGTTGCACCAGTTGAATTTTGTATGCTTTGAAACCAAGATCTTTGCGTAAAATACGCCAAGTTGTGGTATACGACAAGCCAAGCTGTTGCGAGCGGCGCCGAATCGATTCTTCGCGATCATTGCGTACACTCTCAGCTACCGCCGTAATGTTTTCTCCAGTGCGAGCTGGATGTGGTCTATTTGGTCGTCTATTGTCTAATAATGAAAATTCCCTTTCAAACTTTTCCATGGTATAGCGAATAGTGCGTTCGGTAGGGCGATTATGTGGACCATATGTTGCTCTAAGTGCACGAAACACATAGAAACTCGTAGAACGCTGATTTTCGTAATAAAGTTGAATAATTTGTAGGCGTTGTGCCGGGCTTAGTCTTTCCATGATGAAATGTCAAACTATAGTGAATGAAAATATTAGGTTAGGTTGTCATGACTGACGCTTTATCTGTCAAAAAATGCATAGACAAAAAAGTAACTCCAAATGAATCACCCATTACAATCGTACGACTGGTTTTGTAGAAAGTCTAGGTAGACCTCGCCATTCAGCACTTCAGGAAGCTCAAAAGGAACAACTATTTGCCCATTTAAAATTCCGGTCCACATGTTTACTTTGAATCGGCGCTGGGACCGGTCCTGCCTCATTAGATGCGGGTTCTCTACATGCCATTCATGTAAGTTGTGCATGTTCATGTAGGCGTCCTGTTTAAAGGTTGACTCATCCGACCATAAAATTTTCGTTAAGAAATGCGGGTCTTCCCTGTTTCTCTCCAACATTCTCTGGCAAAAATCTACTCGGCGTTGGTAGTCCTCAGATTGTAATGTCTGTACTCGCTATTCTTGGTACGGGTGAAATTCGTGTTTTTGCAAAATTCGGTGGGCTGTACTTTAAGGCACTCCGGTGCTTAGTTCAATAGCTCTTGCTGAAGTACTCGGGTCTTCTTCGGCAGCTTCTAACACGTCATCTTCCATTGGGTTGTTGGGTCTTTCTCCACCATGAGCTTGGTTCGGGAGGCGGCCTTCTGAGCAGAGTAAGCGATGCACATCCGCAAACACTCGATGGTCCGGGTGACGGGCAGCGTTTGGGTACCTCTCGCGGTAAAGCCTGGCCGCAGTGCTGGCATTACATCTGCATTCCCCATAAATGAGGTGCATGTTGGCGTATTCCTGAGTGCTATACACAGACATGAATGATGGCACTACACAACCACACGATTGTCCAGGGGAAAGCAAGGGTTGTCGTAAAGAGAAAATAAACAGTCCGAATCAGTGTTGCCAGATCCAATTTTTGAAATACGGGAGGTGTAACTACAAAAATCTGGGAGATGTATGGAAACATTAGGAAAACAATCGGGAGATACATTTATCCTTAAAATTAATTAAAACAAGGTCTCTCTATAAATGTTTTTATTGTGTTTTTCTATCATCATATGTATCACATCAAAATCGTAGCAATTCTTCAATTATATTTCTTTTTCTTGAGGGGTGTTTTTTTGCACCTCTGTATCACTTTCAGAACTTGAAGACATCCTTCATGATAATAAAATAGGTCTCAATAGGTAAAACTGAATACGGTTACTTTTTCTCCAAAACGCTAATGAAGATAATGAATGACGCGAACAAAACAAACAAAAGTGACGTTCAAGCTGGTTCACAGATTAGGCTGGTTGGTTGAATAATACGATTCATTTAAAAATACTGTATCTATGTGACATGCTACTGTTTGAAGAATGCGTCTTAATAGGGAATGGATGAAAATATCAGAAGTGCTTGATATTTTTTTCGGTGATAGGAATAACCTTTCTTAACGCGAGAAAAAAGTTTCAATTTTTTTGGCTTCGTAGTTAGTTTTTAAATAATGTTAATATTTTTCCATTCGTAGTTCTGGGCTCAGTACGGCTTAACAGACATATTCCTTGGTCCGCTACGTATTAAAAAAAAATCTGTTGTGACATTGACAGCTTTTCAAGGTGGATTTTTTTTCATACGTAGCGGACTAAGGAATATGTCTGATATGCCGTACTAAGCCCAGAACGACGAATGGAAAAATATTAAGTATATTTAAAAATTAACTACGGGGCCAAAAAAAATGAAATTTTTTTCCCGCGTTAAGGAAGGTTATTGCAAACTATTTCATCATCAATTTGCCACGGCACTATTCGCATCTGAACTGCTGAATAACTGGATTGCCAATTTAACCTTGATCTTCTGCTTTTGAAAAAAGATTTTTGATGTATTCGTGACAAGATGCAAGCCAGTTTTTCTTGAAGATACAGAAGCATTTGCAAGTATCAAAATTAAATTTTTCGTCCACAATTATCAACAAATTCTCCAAAAGTTTTGTCAACCAGTGTCAATCAAAGCATGGACGAGAATACCACTGCTTTCAAAGCTTGTTGTATTTTCTTGATTCAAAATATCTATCTCCAAATTTTCGAACATACTAAAATTTGGTGCAAATACAACTTTGACACCTGAATATTCGCATAATTTAAGGCCGTCTTCACCAGCACGCCTTATAATATCATAGGCTTTCGTTGACACAAATATATTTATTCATATTGAAAACTTTCGTATTTCTTTGGAATACGAAGGCTGCACTTTAAAACACTAAATCAACAATTTGATACGTTTTACAGTAGAGCGGCTATCATCTATCTTTTTTTCATTTCCTTGTCATGTGTCGTAGATAGAGTAGCAAAACGGGCTTTCACCGTCTCTAGCTGTCGCTGGGCACGAAGGTACAAAGCGAGACAGAACGATATCACGCGTAATGGCGACATGGCGTCGGAAAGTTTTTGAGTGGTCTGTCAGACGCCACGTCTGTTGCTGAGGGGTACTTTAAGAACTCCCCGCCAGGAGGAGAGCACAAAGTATTCTGCCTAATGCTGACCGACACCTGAAGTAAATATTTTGGTTTACGATGCGGTATCCACTGACAATTGGCCAATCTACTCAAAAATATTTTTGGGTAGTTAGAGTGAAAAAAGCAAACACAAACACTTGGTAATCAAATTTCGCTAGCATACATCCATCCACACATCCACATTCACTCAATAGTATTTTATCAAGGGAGAAGTATTTCAACAGCGACGCTTGCCTTTACGAGAAATTATGTCTCTGCCAGGAAGTTGTTCAAGGGTATGCCAGTCCCTCCAACAATATCCCAAGTCCCCCCAAGCACATACATTTATCGCAAGCTTCGCACGGTCAAGTGAAATATGTCTCTGCGCAACCTCGATCCCTCATGAGCAGCCACATTAACTTGTGGCGTAATTTGGCGACACTTCTTCACTAGTAAATTAGCGAGCTCCTCACGGAAGTTTCGATCTGTCGTCAGAGGCATTTCACGACTCTTCAAAGATTCCGTCAACATGATGTACGCATGAGTACACTAGCGTCCAGCAACCCTCTGAAAATCTTTATACAGGACGTCCCAAAATTATGGGATATGAAGGGAAAGTACCTTAAATATCGTAGATAGGGTATTTTGCTGAAAGAAGACTTTATGTTATTTTTAAAAGTTAGTTATTCTGCATTCAAAGATTTTCTAAAAATTACTTGCCTCGTCTGGGAATCGAACCGACTTAAATGTAAAAAAAAACACCCCTACTTTTATGATGCCAATCGAAAGAATGGCCAAAAATAATAACTCTTCTTAAGTAACATAGTATTTTAAAAGAAAGGAACAGAGAGAAATTAATAATTTTAATCAAATTAAAAACATACATGAAACTGCCGTAGTCAATCGCTTTCGCGATCTCCACCGGCACATGTTTGCGGTTTGGACGCAATCTCCCCAAGCAATCGAATTCCAAACTCTTCAGGTGCCTTGCTAACGCTGGACAATTATCAAAATTATCCATCGTAACAAGATGCCCTGGTCCATGGAGATCTTCGAGTAAACCAAGTACCATTGCCCGCCAGGTAACACTAGGTGCCGGACCAGCAATAACGACACTGCCGCCTTCAGAATCCTTTCCCGTGTAGATTTCAAATTTCCACAAATACCCAGTCCTCGACTCACACGATTCATAAGACTTAATGCCGAAACGCGCAGCCTTTGTCCTTATCATTAGTATCCAGGACAAGCGGCCCTTGAATAAGGTCAAAGACTCGTCAATTGCAATTTTATGGTCTAAATTATATCATTTTGATTTTTTTATTTAGATGTGCGAGAACTTTATGCAATCTTCCGCAACTTCGCTGAAGTCCTAATCCCTCTCCTTTGTAGCAAGTTATGACTTACATCAGAATTGTCCGTAAAGTGGAGGAATTTGCTATGTAAGTTCACGGAAACACTACGTACAGTCTGATTATACTAGATGGGCTACTACGCTTTAGGAGCGGTGGGGCGCGACTGGCCGCGCTACTCGTACTTGCTGACTAAACCAAAAGTGCTCGTTCAGCCGCCACAATATTCCTCCCTTTACAAAAAAAATAATAATTAAAAACATCTTAAAAGTTCACAATTTTTGTGGTCTAGCTGTACCTACTAAATTACGCTGTCGAAGCCTTGTTTCGACCAAGCAACAACAACACTGCACCCGAAATGCTGATGCTGAATTACTAAGTTGAAAATATAATAATATGATAATTGCAACATTTGAAAAACATTTCTAGGTATCGATGTTAAGTCATGGTACTTTTGTTGTATTAAATCATGACACAATTGAATATATTAGACAGGCTTCATATTCCTTTTTCGACCGTTTCCGCTGTGGTCCTGGCCAGTAACATAAAAATGTAAAAAAAACAACAGCATAAAAATGAACCTGCAGATAAATTTCTATGCTCTGGAAACATAAAATGTGGTAAACGACACAATAACACACATGAACGACTAAAACTCTTAGTTTTATGCTATAAGACATCAATATTTATTTATTAGCAGTAACTCTTTCTTAAAACCACTAATACACCTTATATAAAATGTTGTCCAGCCAGGCTCAATCAATGTACATAGAACCATTCGTGTGACCTAGTTAGCGTAACGCTGAGATGCACATTCAGCACGGTGGGTGTCCAATGATTGTGCCTGGTGACCTATGCTACACACCTTAAAAATATAGCTTAACCCTAGAAAGATAATCTTATTTAGATGTACGGAAAAGATAATCATACGTCAAAATGACTCCTTAGTTTTAAATGGCTATTATTTCAAAGATTATTTACTTAATTTGATGAACTATGGTGTGTATGTATTTCTCATATTAGTAAGTACTGTTTATTAATTATTTAAAAAAGTAACGACACATAATGGCCTTCATTTTAAAGTAACAAAATATAGGAACTTCTCTTGTAGTTGTGAAATCACATTTTTTAGACTAATCAGTCATTTCTAGTAATACTGTTAATTTGAAACAATAGACTCTATAGATTTTTAAGATTTAAATCTACGGAGATCAATTAGATGCAGACAACGAGAAGCTGTAGATAGTGGTACTTGTTCAGCATTTCCTTCAGGTGGTAGACTGGATGCTGTTAACTCTTGGTCCCTCTCCTCGTCAACAAATGCCTCCTCAACGTCACTCTGCACGTCGACTTAGCTCAGATGGTCCTCGAGCTCACTGTCACACATGATACGACGGTCGGCAGATGAAAGGTCCTCATCGCTCACTAAAAGAGCTGTCAGGATGCTTTCATCTTGTAAATTATGATTTTTCATTGCAACCGGATATTCTATTATATTTATAAATGTAAAATAAAGGTAAAACTATCGCTAAAACAAAGAAAAGTTACCAAAAAGAACCCTAATTGAACGCATACAAAAATCCTAAAAGTCACGTAAAAGATAATCATACGTCATTTTGACTCCAACACCTGTTGTATTCGAAAACGGGAATACTTACTTCGGTGCCGCGACCGCCACTCGATAGCTCTACCCGTCATCGGAAATGTCCGTAAAGCACTGCGCCGGATTTGCGCGAATTAAAGAGAGACAGCAATATTTCGAAACACACGGAGTCATTTTGACGTAGATTATCTTTCTAGGGTTAAGTAAAAATACACTTACATAATGCTCTTGCGGGACGCTGTACTGACAATGAAATAAAATATACCAACTCCCGAACAGTAAAGTTGGGTACACACTCAGGATATTAACACGGGTATGTTAGAGCATATTCACTACTTAATTCGTTACTATAGGTTAACACGATATAATTTAGTACGTCTTACAAGAATACACGACTTAAGGTTGAGCGTTTGAATGAACAGTCTCTAATTTAAGAACTGGGGTAGCGGTAGGACCACTTGCATCAACCACTGCAAGTTGTTTCTTCATGTAATTTTTAAAACCAACTTCTACGCTGATGCCGAATGCCTTAAATACATATTCCCATCAGGATCACTAAAATGACAATTAATAATATCGTGTTTGTATTTCATTGATTAGGGGCACTGTCATTATTCGCCACTGACTGACTCAACGCGACGTTGGTTTGTTCTTTGCTAGTCGAAATGCACCCTGCCGTATTAAGATTTGTTATCTGGACAACCTATTGCCACTTAAATCTACAAGTAACTTATAATGCGCTAAAAAATCGGGCCCCAAAATGGGCTGCTTCACATTTGCTACTATGAAAGACCAATTAAATGCTCTGCGCAATCGTAAGTCTAGATTTAAAGTATACAGTCCAAAAGTCTGTATTTCTGTTCCATTAGCGGCGTATAACTTGTGACCGTCGTCATGTTTCATAAAGTTAGATAGATTTGACCGTCGTCATGTTTTATAAAGTTAGATAGATTTGCCCCGAGCGTCGCGGCTGGCGGTAACACAGACACATTCGTACCACTGTCTATTAAACATTTTAAGCCTGAGTTTCTGTCCATTACGCACAGGCGGTTATTTACTGAGGTAGTGCATGCCTTCGCCACAGTATGTGCCTCACTTAGTTTTTTGTGCCTACATTACCTCCCTTCCAGTTGCATGGCGCTAAGCATTTTGATTCTGCCATAAGACAACGAGTGTGTTGTCGTTCACCCTGCCCTTCGCAAGCTCCTGCATACGCCGAAGTAATTGCAAGGGTTTTTGTTCGCCGAGCTCAATCTCCCTGATTAGCTTTTGCACTTTTCGGGCCTGCGACTCCTCAAAAATGTCTAATAGCCGATTCTTGAGAGACTCATACCTATACGTCGCAGGTGGGTGGTAAGGATGTCTGTAACCTGTCCGATGACGTCTTTTCCCAATTTCGCAACGTTGAGCTGAGCTAGCGTGACTCGTCGCTCATGTATTGGTGTTGAAGTACGGCTTCCGCCTGAATAAACCACACTCTCGGAGCATCAGCCCAACAATCCGTCAGCCGTGTCGACAAAGAACTGCACTAACACTTGGTTCATTAGCGTTCACATTTTGGTTATGTTCTGGTTGATCAGTCATTTTCATTGTGAATCGCCTCCACCGACCTCGCCACTAATTCAAAGGGCCCAATGAGCTCTCCATTTAGGACCTCAGACCAGAGGTTTACTGCAGCGTGTTTCAAAGTTTGATGCCCTGGCTAAGTGTGTGTTTTCGATGGCCCAGCTAATTGTGAATGTTGAACACACCAGTCTTTTCGAATCAAAATAGAATTTTATTGAAAAAATCAGGGTCTTCTTCAGATCGTTGAATCATTGCTTCACAAAAAGTCACTTTTCTTGCGTAATCGGATTCCTAGAGCTGCTGGACGCGCTCAATGTTGTACGCATGGAACCCTTCTGTGAACAAAAACAAAACACTGCTGAATATCTATCACAAGTTAACTGGTAACAGCATGGTCTGTACGAAATGGGGTTTAGGAGAAAGAGACATTTACGTAGATCAGAGTACCACAGATAGGCTTGTTATCACTTTTCTAGACGATACCTAAATATTAATTAACTAAATATAACCTTCCTATTTTACAACACAAATTAAAAGCTTTGTAACGTACTTTTCATGGCTCACCTTCTTTAAGAATTTTTAGAACCATAGTTCGTGGAATCCCAGTTCGTCTAGTTATTTCTCTTGAACTTGTAGACGGGTCTCTTTGAATTTCTTCCAAGACTTCATCAACTCGATCCGAATCCTGGGGCACAGCTCCGCGAGGTTGATTTCGTCCGGGGATACGTCCAGCCATCAGGGTTTTATGTGTATTAAAGTTCGTCTAGTTATTTTTCTTGAACTTGTAGACGGGTCTCCTTGAATTTCTTCCAAGACTTCTTCAACTCGATCCGAATCCTGGGGCACAGCTCCGCGAGGTTGATTTCGTCCGGGGATACGTCCAGCCATCAGGGTATTATGTGTATTAATAGAAACCGTGATCCGGGTAATGCTCCATTACTTCTCCTCGCTTGTATAATGACTCTCGATAAAGCCTCGCAGCTTCACTACCGTTCCCTTGAGCAACGCCATAATGATAATGCATCTCTGCGTATTGGCTTAGTGAAGAAGTTCAACTCGGCCAACTGGGGCAAAAAAAGTCGCTTGACGGTAACGTTTCTTCCACGGTCGTCTTTGAGAAAAATAGACCGATGAT
This sequence comes from Yponomeuta plumbellus, assembly GCA_947310845.1. Taxonomy (NCBI): domain Eukaryota; kingdom Metazoa; phylum Arthropoda; class Insecta; order Lepidoptera; family Yponomeutidae; genus Yponomeuta; species Yponomeuta plumbellus. The sequence goes on from OX371206.1 coordinate 7,723,903, forward strand.
GATGCCAACAACCCATAATCCACACCAAATGTCGTTTTTTCGGAATGCATCGGTAATTCTTGTATGGCATGTGGCTATTCATCACTCCAGATGAGACAGTTTTGCTTATTTACGTACCCGTTGAGCCAGAAATGAGCCTCATCGCTAAACACAATTTTTCGATAAAACAGCGGATTTTCATGGACCTGTTCTAAGGCCCATTCACCAAAAACTAGACGTTGTGGTAGGTCATTCGGCTTCAATTCTTGCAGAAGTTGAATTTTATAGGCTTTGAAACCCAAATCGACACGTAACATTTTCCATGTTGTTGAGTAACGCATGCCCAATTGGTGAGAACGGCGACGAATTTCACGATCCTCATTAACACTGGATGCTACGACTGTAATTCGGTACGAATGCGAGTCGATGATTTAATGTCCAACAGCACGAATTGTTGATTCACCAGGTCGATTATGATGACCATAATAAGGTCGTAACTAACGATGCACATTTTTCACAGATCACTAATTTTGATAATACATTTCAACAATTTGCAATCGTCGCTCGTTTGTAAATCTTTCCATGTTGAAATGGCAGAGTATACTGAAAACTTTTCACTTTGACAGATGACGTTTGGACGCCATTACCGCCAGCACTGGTTAGTGCTGCCAACCTGTAAAACTTAACTCTTAAATATTCATCCTTTACAAGTTACAATGTCTTGCATTATGAAAACATGTTAACCGATATGTCAGATGGGTAGGTCAGACACTGTGTCAGGTCAGGTAAGTATTCTCGCCGGACTAAATTAAATAATCGTTAGGACTTTCGCCGTAAATATTTTCTTTATAATTGCTACAATTTAAGAATACATTTTTCTTGGTCTGCCTTAATATGTAACCGGCAACGTGACATAGAAGTCGATTTGAGCTATCTTTTCTTTTAATTCTTCCCTATCTACATCATCAAATAAACCATGCATTGATTGAACTTTGCACAAGTTTTTTTCACAATTTGCATCAGGTGAATGGGTCTCACTTATATTTATTGCTCATAACAGCAATGATGCAAATGCTGCTTCAATTCTGATGGCTTAATATAATTGTTTCTGTAGCCGTGGCTCCGAATACGCCTCAAAAAGTTAACCTCGAAAACTGATAAAAATCCTGATTAAGATGTCGCACCCAAACAGACTTAAAAAAATTGTGTATGTATTTTGTTTATCAATACCTCCACGTTTTCAATTGTTAATAGCCAGTTACTTACTGAAGGCATGTTACTTTGTTTTCCAGGCTTCGTTACAAATTGCTTGGATTTGAGAATTCTTTCTGATTTTACCCATGTTTTCATGTGGTCCGACTCATTCCACTGTGTTTTTTTATGGTCGTAATGACTTCCATTCATGGAGTCCAACAATTCGTCGAAAAATAGCAGCACATCAGCCTTGCCTCTGCACTGAGGAGCAAGTATCCCCTTATTAAATCTGAAAAGAAAATAAAGATTGATTTAGTAACTATACCAATCCTGACTGAAAAGTCCTAGGTTCGATTCTAGCATGATTTTAATTTTTAAGTAACATATATTTGTAATTTTGTAGTATCACCACCCTAACACTTCACGGTAACACGAAGGAAAACATTGTAAGGAAAAATTAGACAGCATACAAAATTACCAATACGCAGACGGTATGCATGGTGATTGCGACGCTCGTGATTGTTTTTAGCGGGAACTGAATTGTTGTCGAAAATAATGAAGTGGTTGAATGAGAAAGTTTTGAAGTTATAGAATTATTTCATACAGAAATTCTTCATAGCATAATTTATCCTTTTGCAGCCCTCAAATCTGGCAGTTACACCATTGAACCGCTCGATGACATTGCTATGCATATTTATCATGAGGCTTCTGGCTTGCGATACCATCTTACCAGCCGAAAATCCGATCCGCCACACATTGTTGTTACCAACTTTTTAAAATCTGTTTTGCTTTGGGAATCAAAAAGTTGTTTATTACATTCTATGTGGAAACCAAATCCATGGTGTACTGACACCGTCTCGATGAAATTTTTATAGCCTCCGATTTGGGCTCTTGGCATTCTAGACATTTTAGAGCATCACGTGTGTACTTTCTGGAGGACATTATTTTGTCATTTGCCAAAACTTTTCTGTTTGCTATGAGGTGGTACGGGGTTCTATCTTCGTTAAAACAACGCGTTATCACCACATAGAATATATTATAGTTTCATTATTAGGTTTTCGGAAAAGAATCAACGTTGCTATGTGTCGGCCAGGTGACAGGTGTCTTCTGTCTGTGGTCGGCAGCGCAAGAAGGCTGGCTCACGCCGCGCTCCCCGCGCGTCCCGTCTCAGACGTCTCTGGTGCCTGGGCTGCAGTGCTGTGCCACCACAGCTATATTATACTTTGTATTGGTTTTCACACTTGGCATTTTATTGATTATCACAACCATTCTTTTCTACGGTGAGATAGGGTCGTGCTTCCAAAATATTGCGAAGGTACTACTGCCATCTCCTATAAATTTTCCGTCGATCAATCCATGCATGGCAATAGATTGTTTAAATCCTTCAGTAATTATATAATTAATTATTACAGTAATTATTCCATACCTGTCGAAGATCCACTAACATTTTATGGTATTCGTGTAGCTTAGGTTCTACTCTGCGTCTTTCTGCTCTGGCGCATATGCAGCAGTATGTATTTTTCACGCCCAGCAACCCCCGTCCAATGATGGCTGCTGCTACAGAAAGTGCCGCATAATATTTTTTGTATGAACGCTTTCACCAATAACTATGTAAGATAAAATCAATGATGAATGTACCATTTTCAGATACTCTCGGGATACCCTCTTGCAAGGGCGTTTTTTTTCCATTTTCTAGAAGAACTACCTATAGTGAATTTTTGTAACATTCGTGTTGCTACACCACACGGAACACGTGTTTAACTCTGCGGTTAAATTTACATTTGAAAAAGTCCAATTAATTGAATCTAATTTTAAGTAAAATTTATGCATGTCAATTGTTTTATTTCTAATTCGGCAGTGACAATTGCATGACTACCTAGGTCTGAGATATGGTCGACTGCAATTGATATTTTGGAAGATGCAACATCGGTACACACCAGGTCGATTTAGCTTAGTGAGTTTAGCTATAAAAGAGCTACTAAATTAAAGTTTAGCTACAAAACAGCTACTTTTTTATTTGAACAATATTTATTCAGAGTTTTATAAATTGACTTATAAAAAATCAGTGTTGATCAGAAATCCGGGAGGTGAAATAAAAATACTATGAGGCCTCGGTCTCGAATTTTGCGGGCGGCGGAGCGGCAGCGGCGGCGGCGCGGGAGAGGGGCGGGCAACGCATACCTGTTCTCGAAACCAGCGGGCAGATCGCGCGGCACTGTAGCGGTGTAGTGTTGTGTTCGTGGTTGTGTTGTCGACATTCGCAAACGAAATGTCTGAAAATCGGCGACAACATCTTTTTGATTCAAATTTATTCCTAACGCTCGATTTATTGTGGGCAAAAGAAGAAGTGGATCCCTACTATAGGGCAAGGAAAATAAATGGCGAGTTTTATCGAAATTATGAAGAACAGAGACAAAATCCCGATAAATTCTACGACTACACCAGAATGAGTGCAGGAACTTTTGACTATATTCTAGAAACTATCAAGAGTGATTTAGAGTCTGGAATTAATCCAAAAAGTTTTAGAGGTATATCTCCAGCAGAAAAATTATACATAACGCTTGGGTAAGTAAAACAACGAAATTGTAATTTGTAATTGTATTTATTGATAGTTTCAAAAAGGAAGTGTTGTACCTACTAATTTAGTAAATAGTTTGGCATCGGTATTAAGTTCCCAGATACAATAATTTTAATTAAATACCTACTACACACTAATCAGCCTTAATTATTTATCTTTGACGAAAAATATAATATAAAAACGTTTCGTATGAAATAAGTAACATAACAGTTTGTCATTTATTCTTAAAATCACAGTTTTCGTTTGTACGACGATTAATTATTTCTACAATCACAGTTTTCTTACTCATTTACAGTATTTTTATTACAAGGTCGATATACTTAGTGGTCAGTATAATTCCACGCTTATTCTAATCTTAAAACTAAATCTTCTCTCTAAAATTAAAGTTCTCATTTGTACGACGATTAGTTACCTATTTAAATCACAGTTTTGTTATTTATTGACAGTATTTTCATTATAAGATTGATATAGGTACCTCTATTGTTGAGTACTATACCCATACATATATTCATTCATTATTCGGGTATTATTTCATTAGAAGGGTACGTGCTTTCATTTACACTTAACTCATCCAGAAGAGCTTGATTAATTTTTTGTCTTACTCTAAACTTTTGAACAGGCGTGAATTTTCCCATTTGTGGAAGCAAACTCATAAAAAAGTAGTAGTCATCAGACTTATTCTCATTTCTAGAAGCCTCGTTTCTACTTTGATTTGATAAATCATTTTCCAGCAGTCTTATCCTTTTCCTTTCCAATTCTAAAAATTCAGTTCTTATGTCATTCGCTGTTCTCTTTTTTCTTGATCGTTGTGACGCAGAAGCTTCTCTTGAAGGCGTAGAAATTTCTTGCGATGATGTAGAAGCTTCTTGAGAAGAAACAAGAGCCTCTTGTGAGGATGTAGAAGGTTGTTGTGGATAAATAGAAGATTCTTCATTATGACCGGTTGTATCTTCTTGAGAGTTTTCTCCAGATATATCTTCTATCTCAAAAGAATCATTACTTATCTGATTACTTACTTCAGTACTGCTTAAATTACCCTCAGTAACATTTGGTACAACTTCATCTTGCAAAAACCTCAATTGAGAAAAATATTGCCAATTTGAGGGTTGATTAACATTTCCGGCAGGATTTTTTCTTAATTCCTTTCTATAGTGATCTTTTAAATTTTTCCATTTCTTCTTTAAATCGGTCACTGAAACAAAGAACGAACAGACTATTTATTACATACATAACTTTAACATATATATGCTTTAATTTTCAGGTTTTTGGCGAGTGGGCAGCCTTTCAAAAGACTGTCGTTGTCATTCAGAATGGGAAAAAACACGGTAGCCAACATAGTTTATGGCACTTGTAAAGCTATATGGAAAAATTTGGTACATTTACATATGCCGAAACCGACAGAAGAATTATTGAAAAATATAAACGGAAAAATACTATGAAAAATGGCAATTTCCTAATTGCGTTGGTGCTATTGATGGCAAGCACTGTCGAATAAAAAATCCTAAGTTTGCTGGATCATCGCATTATAATTATAAACATTTCTTTTCGATGCACTTGCAAGCGGTCGCGGATGCTGACAAAAGATTCATTTGTATAGAAGTTGGAGGAAGAGGGAAACAAAGCGATGCAGGGACATTCCATTACTCTAATTTGAACCGTTTACTTCAAAGTAATAACTACAATATACCAGGTCCACAATATCTACCCACATCAGATATCGTTCTACCAATGGTTTTTATTGGAGATGAAGGATATCCACTCAAAACATATTTGATGCGACCTTATCCACAAAGCGTACTTAATGCACAAAATGAGTTATTTAATAAGCGATTATCGCGGGCTCAAAAGACTATTGAGTGTGCTTTCGGAATTTTAAGATCCAAGTGGCATATTTTCAGATCGCCCATAGAGACAAACAAATGTCATGCAAGATTACTTATCAAAACTTGCTGTTTGTTGCATAACATTATCCGAGATAAGGACGGTGATAATGACATTGCCTATATTACTGTCAATACGAATCAACAAACATTACAAACCAACGCCCGGACGTCTTATCAAGCACAATATATACGTGAAAAATTCAAAGAATATTTTGTAAATAATCCCATTAGCTACTAATTAATTTGTAAACCATAATAAACATTGTATATAACATAATAAATAATTTTTATATTCACCTACCTTCAATATTCAGTTCGTTTTTTGTTTCTTCCCATAATTGGTTAATTATTCTTCTATTTTTATGGTTCACATCTTTGCTGTTCCATATGGGTCTCCTCTCAAAGATTACCGAAATAATTTGCTCTTGCACGTCCGAGGACATTTTGATACGTCACAAAAAAAATGTACAACACTATACTACAATGCAGACGCGCAACGCGGGACGGTCACCGCTCGACTGGAGTGCACCGCTCGTTGCCCGCCCCCGCGCCGCTCCCGCGCCGCTGTTTTCGAGACCCGGTCCATTTGACGATACGCATAAGATCCTGCCGCTCCCGCTCCGCTGCCGCCGCCGCCCCGCTGCCCGCGGAATTCGAGACCGAGGCCTGAAAGTAAAATATTTTTATTTGAAATTATATATCTTTACATTCGAGCAGCTCGTAACGCCTTTTGGTTAGATAAAATAAAATTATAAAATTCTTTACAGGTGTATTTTAAGTTTGTGCACACCTGTATTTCAGATTTCACATGAGTTTCATTCAGCCGATTACGACTTTTCGGCCACAGTTCGTTTACTATGCCGAAAACACGTTAAGCGGCGGCGTTTGCGATTGAGATCGATAGAGTGAATGTTACAATCTTTTTTATTTGTTTGCCCGATTCACCCTTACATTTTAAAAAAAAGTTAACCCAGCGCAAGTCTACCCTCTTTGTTTTACTTGCCACGACTTCACGAACTTCTCGCAGTGAACAGTTGTCGTAATATCCAGTAGACCTGTCCCCGCCTCCGAGGTGGGCGACTCACGGCGCCCTGGGCATGGCTGCGTCGCACACGGCAGTGAGCGCCTCCCGCATGTGCGCAGCCATGTCGTCCACCCCTGACTCCCGGCGGGGAAAGCTCCACTGGCGGACGATCGCCGCCTCCGCGTCGAACCGCGACAGGGCCCAACGGGGGAACCGGCTCGGCCACCGCTGAGTCGGGGCCGCCCTCCCACTCCCCGAGGTGGATACCTCAAACCTAACGTACCTGTGGTCCGATAGGGTCTCCACCTCTTCAACCAGTCTCACGCCTTGCTGGCGACGGCGGGGGCGTGGCGAAAGAGACATCCACCACGGATCCCCCCCGCTGCCGCACGCAGATGTGGGCCGAGCCTCTGTTGAGCAGGGTCAGCCCCGCAGTCAGGGCACAGACCTCCAACTGTAATGTTCTCTATTAAAACGCTTTTACTTTGTACAAACTCTTGTGTTTATTATTTTATTATAAGCAGCACACCTTACATCTACAACAGTTGGCAGGGGAAGAGTAAGCTAGGTTATGAAAAATATTTTACAATGATGTTACTCAACTATATTCCGTCTGTACCTATCTACACGCGTGGCAGCTTGTGCATATTAGAGCCTCAAGTAATTATACCGCGTCTGTACTTTCCTACGTTTAGTTATTACAATATTATTTATGCGTTTCGTAACTACTTCACAACATCTTTCCCTTTTCAAACAACAAAAATTAAATTGAATTTAATACCTACTTTCCATTACATACTGTTACATTTTCTTCCCCCTTTCAAACATGTTATAATTATTTAATATCTAATATATCTTATGTTGAACAAAAACCCATCACCTTATTTTAAATCTTGCCTTAAATTAATCTAATGAGACTAAAATTTTTACAATTCTGTTATTTATTACTGTCCTTGTATTTATTTATTTTATTTTATTTATTTATTTATTGGATAAACAAAAAAAAACTCTGCTGTTATAAGAAAAAAGTTTGAACCTTACATATTTATAGTAAGTCAATCTTATCATCACTTTACATGTAAATTAAATTAGTTCTTTTTTCACAGTCTAATAATGACAATCAATGATTTTACATTTGTTACATTTATGTACCATTTATTTTAATACTGTCATTGTATTTATATAAACCCACAAAAAAACTCTGCTGTTATACGAAAAACTTTTAACCTTACATATTTATAGTAAATCAATCTTATCATCACTTTACATGTAAATTAAATTAGTTATCTTTTTTCACAGTCTGATAATGATAATCAATGTGTTTTACATTAAAATTTGTTACATTTATGTACCATTTCTTTTATCTGAGTACCAATTCGAGCTGCACACTCACTACCAAGTTCCTGCAACCCGCCTATGATTGTGAGACCCCCTATCATTCAGATCTAAGATGGTGAGAAGTTCTGGTGTACTGAACTCCATTATAATCTTCCACAACATATGACCTGTAACCATTGTCTTTAATAATTGTCCCTGGAAGCCAGTTGTTTACATTACCATCCTTTTTGAACCATATTTTGTGGTCAATTAAAAACGGTTTCTTACGTCTAGTTCTTAGATCATAGTTTTTAGTATTTCTAAGAGTTCCTTTTTGTAATTCTGTCTTAACTTTTTTATTTTATTTTGGTATTAAATAACTATGTCGTACAGGTATCATAGTCTTTATATTTCTATTCATTAATAGCTCTGCGGGGGAATAAATGGTCCCACAAACTGGAGACGATCTATATTGAAGAAGTGCTACTCTGTAATCTGATTTGTCTTCATTACATTTTGTTAATAATTTCTTAGATATTTGAACGGCCCGTTCTGTCATACCATTTGATTGTGGATATCTTGGACTTGAAAATGTAAATTTAAATCCCCACTCTGTGGCATATTCTCTGCATTCTCTAGAATCAAATGGAACATGGTCCGAAACCACCTCTTTTGGTACTCCAAAATTACAAAATATGTCAGAGAAGTTTTTATGCTATTGGAACTTTTATTATTGATATATTTTATCTCATGCCATTTTGAAAAGTAATCATATATTATCAAATAACTTTTATTTTTCCAATCCATGATATCCACCCTTATTTTAGAAAAAGGCAAATCAGGTATCTCATGCGACAGCAGTGGCTCCTTAACATTACTATTTTGATACATTTGACAAGCAAAACATTTTTTTACATAGTGCTCCAAATGCTCATCAATTTTTGGCCAATAGTATAATTTTCTAGCAAGTTGTTTCATTTTTGTCATACCCTGATGACCTTCATGTAGTTTGTTAGCTATTTCCATTCTCAGCGAGTGAGGTATTATCATCTGTCCTTAAAGAACAACAATTCATCATCAATTATTATATCTGATCTGAATTTGTAGTAGTAACTTAACTTACAGGGAATCAATTTCTTGTTTTCTGGCCAACCATCTCTAGTATACCCTTTTAACTTGGATAACTCATCATCTTTATTAGTTTCTGAAATTATTTCTTTTTTCTTCTCATCAGTACACTGAAGATGTCTGGCCAGACCTACACAATGAATTACTACATGCATGTAACTGTCATCAATGTCATTACTTTCTATGTGTGATCGTGATAAAAGATCCGCCACATACATCAATTTTCCTTTAAGATATTGAAATTCAATGTCATATCTGAACAATTTAAGTTTTAATCGTTGCAACCTTGGGGACGGGACCTCATGAATGTGTTTCTTTAGTAATGATTCTAGTGGGTTATGGTCATTTAGTACTGTACATTTATTTCCATATATATAGTAATGAAACTTCCTTGTTGCCCAAACCACACTTAAAAGCTCTTTTTCTATTTGTGAAAAGTTTCGTTCTGCTGATGTTAAACTTCTAGACGCATAACTAACTGGCTTACCATTTTAAAGCAAACAACAACCAAGACCGTCTTTAGAAGCATCACATTGAATCACTATTGGTAACTTTGGATCAAAGTTCTGCAAAACAGGTGCTCGACTGATTATTTCCTTAAGCTTATTAAAAATACCTTCATGTACATCTGTCCAAATCCACTCAACATTTTTTTTAGGAGTAATAGGGAATGGATGAAAATATCAGAAGTGCTTGATATTTTTTTTGGTGATAGGAATAACCTTCCTTAACGCGGGAAAAAAAGTTTAAATTTTTTTTGCCCCGTAGTTAATTTTTATATATACTTAATATTTTTCCATTCGTCGTTCTGGGCTTAGTACGGCATATCAGACATATTCCTTAGTCCGCTACGTATGAAAAAAAAATCCACCTCGAAAAGCTGTCAATGTCACCACAGATTTTTTTTTAATACGTAGCGGTCCAAGGAATATGTCTGTTAAGCCGTATTGAGCCCAGAACTACGAATGGAAAAATATTAAGATTATTTAAAAATTAACTACGAAGCCAAAAAAATTGAAACTTTTTTCTCGCGTTGAGGAAGGTTATTCCTATCACTGAAAAAAATATCAAGCACTTCTGATATTTTCATCCATACCCTATTGTAAAGGAGCTGCAATATTTGCCAGCTGTGGTACAAATCTTCGTAAGTAATTTATCATACCAAGGAAAATTTGCAATTATTTTATTTTAGTTGGACTTTTTATGCTTGCAATTGCTTTAATTCTATCGGGGTCTATTTTCATGCCCTTCCTTGAAAATATATGGCCAAAATATCTTACCTCTGTCTGAAATTTATTTTTATTGAATCTGACATTATGTATCTTTGCTCGCTCAAAAACTTTCTTTAATATTGCATTATGGTCCTCCTCATTATCTGCACATATTAACAGATCATCACAATAGATAACTACCCCTGGCAAGTCTCCAAAAGCCCTTTCATTATATTTTTGAAATATTTCTAGAGCTACTGATAGGCCAAACGGTAATCTGTTAAATTTGTAACAGCCAAAAGGACTATTAAAAGTGCAAAGTTCACTTGCTTTTTCTGTTAACCTTATGTTATAAAAACCCTCAGACAAATCTAGTACAGAAAACAAACTCTTATTACTAAGATTTGGTACTATTTCTTCTAAGGTTGGTATTAAATGATATTGTCTTAGCAACACCCTATTAAGATCCTTAGGATCTAAACAGATTCTTAAGGCTCCATCTTTTTTTTCTCTTATTACAAGATTGCTCACTAAAGTCTTGGGATGTTCGACTTTTGAAATAATTCCCTGTTCCACCAACAATTGAAGCTTACTTTGGAACCGTTCTTTTATAGCAAATGGAACTCGACGTGGGGGTCTCACAACCGGCTCTGCTGCAGGCTGAGTGTGCAGTTCCAACGGCTCCCCAAATTCACCAACTCCCTGAAACAGTTCAAGGTATTTCTTAATGACTATGTTTTTTTCGTCGCTTCTTTTAACCGTGTTCACAGTGTTTTTTAATAAGTTTAATTCCTGAAGAGAACTTAAACCTAATATTGGCCGAGCCTTTATATCTACTATGATAAATTCTATCTTTAAAGTTTTATCCTCATGACATATATTCAGCACTTTTTTTCCTATTGGTTTTATTTGCGACCCCCCGAATGCTTCTAATATTATTGTTATCTCAGACAGTTTTATTTGCTCATCATTGACAATCTTTTTTAAATCATAAAGAGTCAGAATATTAACTTGTGCACCCGTGTCACATTTAAAATTTATAGCTTTCCCTTCAACTTGTAGTGTCTCTGTCCACTCAGTGTTATTTTTATTGATTGAATGACAAACCTTTAAGAGTCATAAATCCTCATTATTGCTGCTTCCCTGCCCACTATGTTCTTCATCAACAGAAATGTTATGCGTGTACTTTTTATTTTTACAACCTACTCTAAAATGATTGGGTTTTTTGCAATTTGAACAGATTTCTCCAAACGCTGGGCAATTACGTGCCCCATGTCTAGTATTACATTTTTTACACAGATATATGTTGTCTGATGGAGTCTTTTTACTGTTACCATAACTGTGATTATACTTAGCTTTAAATTCATGTTGTTTCTTCTGCACTGACTGGATTCATGTCTGGATTGCGTTCACAGCTGACTCCCACGGCTTGGTTAACGTTTTAACTTGTTGTTTTGACAACTCTGCTGACCTGCAGATGTCTACTGCCCGTTCCAATGTTAGGTCCTTGATTTCTAGCAGTCTTTGTTGTATTTTTGAATCCTTTATGCCCACAACAATACGGTCCCGTAACGTTCTTTCCAGTTTCGTGTCACTGCAAGTTTTCTCAACTGTGTGTAGTACCAGTCAAAGCTTTCCCCATCTTCCTGGGTTCTTCGGTTAAAGTCAAATCAAATATCTTGATCACATCCTCTAGTTTAGGACTTACATTGTCTTCTTCTTGCAGGGTATTAAAATACAATTCTTGCGCCGTTGGTCCAACGCAGTTCAACAGTATTGATGCTTTTCTTGTTTCCGCGATATTATTCAGACCTGCCGCTGATATAAAAATCTTGAACCCTTGTTTAAACCTCAACCATTGTGGGTAAAGATTGTCCAGTGTTTCCAGATTCAAAGGGGCCGGCATGCGGTATTCAATTGTCCCCGCCGCCATTCCTTGGTGATCCACTTCAGAAGTTGTTTTATCCTTATTTCCAGTAGTACTTTCAGTCATTTCCTTTGGTAGGTTACATCGTCGGCTGCGCCATGTAATGTTCTCTATTAAAACGCTTTTACTTTGTACAAACTCTTGTGTTTATTATTTTATTATAAGCAGCACACCTTACATCTACAACAGTTGGCAGGGGAAGAGTAAGCTAGGTTATGAAAAATATTTTACAATGATGTTACTCAACTATATTCCGTCTGTACCTATCTACACGCGTGGCAGCTTGTGCATGTTAGAGCCTCAAGTAATTTTACCGCGTCTGTACTTTCCTACGTTTAGTTATTACAATATTATTTATGCGTTTCGTAACTACTTCACAACACGAACTCCTGGCCCTTCGGGGTGGTGCTCGGGTTCCCCCAGGCGGCGGACTTCGCGTTGAGGTCCCCGAGCACCAGCACCTCCCTGGGCGCCACCCGCCCGATGGCGGCTCCTAGTCGGGTGAGGTAGCGCTCGAAGTCCGCCAACGTTTTGTTTGGGAAGAAGTACGCACTTAGAAGTACGTACTCCCCCCATGACGCCACCACATAGCCTGGCCCCTTTTCGATGAGTGAGAAGGGGACCCCAGAGCCCGCCCTCACATCGATGACGGCAGAGCCGCTTTCGTCCCCCAGCCAATGACGTTGTCTGGGGACGAAGTAGGGCTCCGCCACGGTTATGTCCCACTCCGCATTAGACTGCAAGAGCAGGTCTTGCGCTCCGGCGGAGTGGTTGACATTCACCTTTAATACGCTGAGATATCTGCTGTCCATTAGTGTGACATGGAAAGCAGACATCTCAGCGGATATCAGCGTCCCTCACGGTTGCCGTCTGGCGGCCCTCGGCTCTCTGGCCCTGGGGTGCTGGGGCCAGTCGCCATCTTATATAGTGGGGGGGGGGGGTAAACCCCCCCCCGCCCATTATGTGGTTCGCCGTCAAACCCCGATCGGCGCAGATAGCGCAGCGGGTGGGCGCCACCTGGCAGGCATCTGATGTGTGCCCGGCCAAGCCGCAGCGGTAACAGAGGCCGCTCCTATCCGCCGCTGATGGGCACTGCTAGCGCGTGTGCCCCACCCCCATGCACCTGTAGCAGCGCACAGTGATTCGTTCCACACACGCTAGACGAGGAAAACTATGTTTTGGGTTTTTTGCGTTTAGAATGATGTTTTAATCTTACTTTAGCGAAATTAAATTATTTTACTGAACTTATTAGGTCCTGACGGAGATTATATACCTAGATAGATTTAAAAAAAAACAATGTAACCGAACATATCTCTTCTTTATTTTCATAATAGGGGCTTACCTAATTAACTACAAAAAATAGACTACTAAATTAAGTACTCATTATCATTAGTACCAACCTAGGTATTTAGCTTATGGGTTATTATAATGAAACAGTAGGTGTGGTATCTTTTGTGGGTCATTTAATTATGCATGCATTTAAGCACTTACAATCAGGTTTTATTTACACAACAACTTAACTAGGTAGGTATATTCACAGTTGAAACTAATAATTTACTTAGCATGCACATTACATTAATTAAGTACACAGTACTTCAGTCAGATTCGTCTGAATCATCCTGTTCGATACTATCAAGTGCCAAATAATCTTCCTCAAAGACATGCAATGGAGCTGACGACTTCGGAGTTATCTGGGGTTGGAATCCAATCTGCTGAGGTTCTGTCCTTCCTCATCCAACCGTTGGATGAGGAAGGACAGAACCTCAGCAGAAAGACTATCCCGAGAATTCCGAAGAGGTTTATCTCTGTGTGCGTTTAGAATGAAGCCATGGCGGGGTCAGGCATCGCAATAGCTCCTCTAAGCTAAATACCATGAGGCTGCCAATCCCGTGCGAAGCCAACCAATCACAGATTTTGAAAATAGATAGTCTAAACTTTAATCTTCTATCTATCTATCTATATATACAGGGTGGCCGGGGATATACGTCAAAAAAAAAAAATTAGGTCCCTCTTGTCATGGGGTATCCGAATCACCCCCATGTATGTTCCGCGATTTTTCATAGTTTCGGAGTTATGATTTTTTTTCTAAATTTTCATGAATTTTCGCCTTATCAATTTTGAAAATTTCTAAAAATAAAACTAGAAACTTTTTTCAATTACTTTTTTTTGTAACTGAATCTTCACAAGTTGTTCTTCTATGCATAAAATAATCAGCTTCGTAACTTTGATAAAAGTTATTAAAGTGTTGGTCTAAACTCAAAAATTTACGTTCGGTAAATTATGACTTGAATTTTCAAAAATAAATTAAAAATCCAAACAGATGTTTTAATGGTTTCTTAGTTAGCCTCAGAAATGCGCAAGACTCTCAGATTTCATAATCATTAAAAAAAAGTAAAGAAGTGTACATTCGGCCTTCGAAGACAGCGAGGTGAAGAATTATTAAAATTAACAATTTTTTTTTCTGCCATTTCGTCTTTTCTTAGTTTATTAATGAACGAGTCGTCATCATCATGATGAATAAAAGTGGTATTGTCAATAAAACACAGATTAAAATGTAAAAAAAATGTTTATTATAATAGGTTTTCAAAGTTGCCACCTCCAGCAGCAATACACATTCTACACCTACGTAGGAAATTATCTTTTAATCGTCTAAAAGCTGCTCTGTTTTCCTTTACAACACGTTCGGCTTCTGTTAATTTCTGCCTCAGCTCTTGTTCACTCCCACTTTCTCTGGCGTATGCTATTTCCTTAAAATAGCCCCAAATAAAAAAATCCATGGGGTTGAGGTCAGGTGAGCGTGGAGGCCAAGATATTGGTCCGCCGCGTCCGATTCATCTATTGGGGTACGCCTCATTTAAATAATTTCGGACTTGGGTTGCGTAGTGACATGGAGCGCCGTCATTTTGAAGAACCATGGTTCGTCTTAGTTCAATATTCACGTCTTCTAGCAACAATGGAAGTTCATGTTCCAGAAAGTGTCGGTATCTTTCTCCATTTAATCTGGACGGCAATTCAAATGGACCAATCAGTTCGCCATTGAGAATACCAGACCACAAGTTAACGCTGAAACTATGTTGAAACGTCGACGCTCTCATTTCGTGTGGATTTTCAACCGCCCACGTGTGGTAATTATGAATATTGAAAATTCCAGTGCGCTCAAAACGTGACTCATCTGACCATAAAACTTTATTGAAAAATCCAGGATCTTGTTCTTTTTGTAGCATTGTTTGGCAGAAATTAATGCGCAATTGGTAGTCTGTAGGCAGTAAAGCTTGGACTCGTCGGATATGGAACGCATGATATCCTTCATCGTGAAGTATGTCTTGGATAGAAGTTCTTGGGATGTTCAGAGTACGAGCCATAGCTCTGGTACTCGTGGAAGGATTTCGTTGAACTTCTTCGAGCACAACTTCTCTGCGATCCGGGTCAACTCTAGGGATTCCTTCCCTATCGCCTCGTTGGCCAGGAATGCGGCCTGCCATTAAGGTATTGTGCGTGTTAATAAAAACGCGATGGTCGGGATAATGCTCAGGTTGCGGCCCACCACGACGTTGAAGTTGTTCGCGATACAGTCGCGCTGCTTCAAGGCCGACGTCCTTGTGCAACTCCATAAAAATAGTGCATTTCTGCGTATTCACTTAACGTGTAACTCATCTTTTACACTTCCAAGTAAACAAAGTCCAAATCAGTATGCAAGACACAGTCCAATTAACGAGCAAAGTAGTCAAATAAGTAGGCAGCGGAATCCGCGGACAAAGCGAGACAGTGAGGTAAAACAAAATGAAGACACGTGTTGCAGTAAACACAAAGTGAGAACGACTGAGGTACAAACTTGTTTTGTGTTCGCTTCTGCTGCGCTGCCCCTCTCACTCTTACCGCTGAGAGTGAGACAGATAGCAATAGTTCGGCGGCCTCCTATCCTCAAACCCATGACCCACGAGAACGGACCGCGCAAAATTAATTACTGTAAAACGGAAAATGCCTCCAAATATTTTAATCTGTGTTTTATTGACAAAACCACTTTTATTCATCATGATGATGACGACTCGTTCATTAATAACCTAAGAAAAGACGAAATGGCAGAAAAAAAATATGTTAATTTTAATAATTCTTCACCTCGCTGTCTTCGAAGGCCGAATGTACACAAAGTAGCTCGTTAAGCAGTACTTTTTTTTAATGATTATGAAATCTGAGAGTCTTGCGCATTTCTGAGGCTAACTAAGAAACCATTAAAACATCTGTTTGGATTTTTAATTTATTTTTGAAAATTCAAGTCATAACGGGTGATTTTTTAAGAGGTATAGGATTTGATTTTTAAAAAAAACACAAAAAATTTGAAAAATTTGATGAAATCTTTATTGGAATCGATAGAACGATCAATATAATTTAATGTTTGAAGATGATTTCATGCAAATGCTGGCCGCGGCTCCGGTTTAGATGGCCCATTCGCAAGGCCCAATTTCGGCACACTCTCTCCAACATATCAGCCGGTATATCACGAATAAATGCTTCAATATTGGCTTCCAGTGCGTCAATCGTTGCTGGTTTATCCCTGTAGACATGAGCCTTAACATGGCCCCACAAGAAATAGTCCAAAGGCGTCACACACACGATCTAGGCGGCCAATTGACGGGCCCAAAACGTGAGATAAACTGTTCACCGAAGGCGGCTCTCAATTGGGCCATTGTTTCGCGTGCCGTGTGGCATGTGGCACCGTCTTGTTGAAACCACATGTCAGGCATGTCCAATTCTTCCATTTTGGGCAAAAAAAAAATCGCCAATCATCACACGGTAGCGCTCGCCATTCACAGTAACGTTACGGCCATTGTCGTCTTTGAAAAAGTACGGCCCGATGATGCCACCGGCCCATAATCCACACCAAACAGTACATTTTTCGGGATGCAGTGGTAGCTCTTGCAATGCTTCTGGCTGGTCTTCACTCCAGATGCGGCAATTATGCTTATTGACATATCCATTCAACCAGAAATGAGCTTCGTCGCTGAACACAATTTTTCGATAAAAAAGTGGATCTTCCTCCAACTTTGCCAATGCCCATTCACCAAATGTTAGACGTTGTGGGAGGTCGTGTGGCTTCAATTCTTGCACCAGCTGTATCTTGTAAGGTTTTACACCCAAATCCTTTCGCAAAATTTTCCACGTAGTGGAGTAACAGAGGCCCAATTGCTGCGAACGGCGGCGAATCGACATTTCACGGTCATCACTAACACTGGCGGATACAGCCGCAATATTTTCTTCGGTCCTCACTCTACGTATGCGTGTTCGTGGTTTAATGTCCAATAATGTAAACTGGGTTCGAAATTTAGTCACAAGCTTCCGAATAGCTGCCTCAGTAGGCCGACCAAACTGCCCATAAATTGGAAGAAGTGCGCGATGCACTCTCTTAACCGAGCATGCATTTTGATAGTAAAATTCAATAATTTGCAAGCGTTGTTCGTTCGTAAGTCGATTGATGGTTAAATTATAGACCAAACTGAACAAGTTTGACAATGACACAAGACACGATTCACGCGTGATCTGTCAAAAACAGTGTTGCCAAAAAGATACCAGCAAAAAAATCACCCTTTAATTTACCGAACGTAAATTTTTGACTTTAGACCAACACTTTAATAACTTTTATCAAAGTTACGAAGCTGATTATTTTATGCATAGTAGAACAACTTGTGAAGATTCAGTTACAAAAAAAAGTAATTGAAAAAAGTTTCTATTTTTTTTTTTAGAAATTTCCAAAATTGATAAGGCGAAAATTCATAAAAATTCAGAAAAAAATCATAACTCCGAAACTATGAAAAATCGCGGAACATACATGGGGGTGATTCGGATACCCCATGACACGAGGGACCTAATTTTTTTTTTTTGACGTCATTCCCCCGGCTAACCTGTATATATAAACGGTGAAGCTGACTGACTGACATATCAACGCAGGGCCTAAACTATAAGGGTTAGAAACTTGAAATTTTGCACAGGGGTTCCTTTTATAAGGTAGGGGAGCACTAAGAAAGGATTTTTGAAAATTCATCCCCTAAGGGGGTAAAATGGGGGTTTTGAGAAATCGACAATCAATGTAGTAGCATCTAGACCTTGTGGCACACCACCCAAAGCATGTTTTGCAAATACAGCAAATTCATCAGGTGAATATAGCTTATGTTGTCCAGAGTATTGTTTTATGACCTTGTTAATCATCTGGTCTCTGGATGACTTGCTAGTCATTCCTCTAGTTGCTGATATTGTTGCAACTATAGCACAGGTGACTTTTTTTTTTAATTTATTCAACGGCACAATACTCAAAACATAACAAAACAGTAACAAGTACACAAAAAATTACATTGCAATACATAAAAAAAAAGAAAAGAATAACTCTGGACACCAAAAAAAAAAAAACTTTCTTAGTTTTTTTAATTTAAACAAAAAAAGAAACAAACAAAAAAAAAACAAATAATAATATTTAAAACAAAGCAAGCGAACAAATATCAACATATACAGTTTGTCCAAAAATACAAGAAGTCGGAAGTGAAAGTTTATATGATAAGTTCATATCATATATCATAAGTTATTCCGAATATCCGCGATAACATTGTGCAACTACACTTTGGAGCAAAAACATGGATTCAACGGCTGTGTTAGTATTATGAGTCCGTTTTTTCACAAAAACTGTAATTTAAAAAAAATCCATTAGTATTAACAATGTTAATATATGCCCCCTGTATGTAAATGTTATATGTTAATTTAACATAACATAACATTTACATACAGGCACATAGGGGGAGGTGCTCTTCCTGTGGACATTTGCTGGATTTTTTAAATAAAAACCGATCAATATTATCACAAAAATATTTATTATAGGGCAGTCTTAACAGTCTCTTGAGTAATAACTACAAAGGTACATGAGAAAATTATGTAAATTCAATTTACCATCCAGTGTCCATAGGTACAGCATGCTAATGTACCTTGGGACAGCACGATTGTACCTATAGACAGATTTTAATAAATGCTCATCATAAAATAAACATCAAAACAAGACAATAAATTTTCATAAACGAAACTTTTTTTAGAATGTAATCAGTCTTTAAATATTATATTACTCTTGTTTTCGAGCCTCAATAATTCTGTTGTACAATTCTGTGGTAGAATCCACACTATCATCAGAATCATTCAATTTGTAACATCTGAAGCAAACGAAGTCATCTTCTTCATCGTCAGAGTCGAAATGATTTTTATGAGATATACCGTTGATACCGTCCTTCACACATAGAACAAGTCAGGGATTTTTTCTTGATCACGTATTTTCTACATCCAACACACATTACAAGTTCGTCATCGTTGAGAATCGTTATTTTTTGCCATCGGGTATCGTTCTTGAGCTAGGGCCAGGTTTAGAAATGTCGGTGGTTGCAGCTTTCTTTTTCTTTGTCACAGTCTTATTTTCTTTCTTCTCTTCTATTTTTCTTTCCTTACACTTGTTGATTATAATCGAATGCTAATTTCACTCAAAGTATCGCAAATAACTTTCATTAACACAAATCACCCACTCCTTTTGTGAACAGTTGAAATGCGACTGACAGTGTCTGGTCACGCTCGGGGTCAAATCTCAAAGTATTATTAGAACATTCGATAGAGTGTTTCAGAATATATCTCTTATTTGGCACATACGATAAAATACAATACAATAATTGTACCTATAGGAAACCACGGTAACAAACCAAGCTAACCATCTAGACATAATACAAATAAAGCCGAAACTGATGTTGCGGCACATGAAAAGCTGACCCAATTTTTACAAGCCATGCATTTTGCCATTTCACACAGAACTAAATTCTGACGTTAAATTCCACACTACTAGTCTAATCGCTCCACCAAATGGCGCCAAGTGTCAAATTATTTAATTACACAAATCCGCACAAGATCTTAAATAAATACTGTACTTAATCAGAAATATGAAAATCAACTACTAATCCTATTCTATTTTTTATTTGACATAGAAATAAGTTATAATTAATTGGCTGATATTTAAACTAGACTATTTTCGTTGAAATAATTTACTTTTAAATCTCATTACGCTAACACTTTTAGGTTGGTTCTCTTTGGATGAGTTTTTTTTGTTTGTCTAGCTTTTCTTTGGACTTATAAAGAGAAAGAGACTAAGCGACTTTAGAAAGTGTTCGACAATGTTATTTTTATCTTCTTAGTTGGTGGAACCTCATTGAAATGTTGCTGACCAGGCATGAGAGTTTTGAAAAAGTTTTGAAAAGAACTTGAAAAAGCTTGTTATCTCTTGAACATTATCAATTTTACGTTCACCATTATGAAAGCTGGATCTGGAATCAATAAATCCAGACAAATACACTTTGTGGATGCATTTTTGTCGATTTCAGAAGTTACATTTTGTTAGGATTCGATTTTTCCAGCTCGATACATTATGAATTCATCCATTGTGTCCGGGGGACACACCTGCTCGAGATCTTTTAATGTTCTGCGAAATACGTGGAGATATTTTAAACTCATGTCGATTCAAAAAACTTGCAGCAAAGTCGGGGCCTGGAAAATTATTTTTGAAGCGAGTGATTCGAACTTTTGTTGAATCCAAATACATCTTCACGATGTATCTCCGATCTGTCCTATCTAATGGATAACCCCAATCTGCTATGTCGGCCAGCTACAATAAAGAGGAATCGCTGCAATACCAATACCCAAGAACCTTTAATGTCTTGATTATTATGTAAGTTGGTTCCATACTATCAGTTTTTGAGTCAAGCTTGCTATTACATTTTGTGCTTTGTCCAAAATGGATCTATCGCTATCTGTTCAATGAGCGTTAAAGCAAACACGCTTTAGTTTGTATAACTGCCTTCGTTTTCTTTACTTTATTTGGAATTACATGTTCGTCACTTAATTTGTGCAGCAATCGAGTCTTGTCTTGTACAGATGATGACGATGAATATTTCGAAGACTTTTGGACTTTTTCGGAACGGGGGCGGCGTATTTGCAGCGTGTTCCGCTTTCATTGGTTCCAGTGATTCTTGTCACTACTCTTTGATTTTATTCCATATGGCACCATTGCACTTGGTAAAGCGCCTCCACCTTGTTTGTCGGGCTCGCGTCTCGTGGTGCTCCGTGTGTTCACCATTGCCTTTTGGGTTTTCGGCGTTCTGTACATTTGGTTCAGAAGGACCAACTTGTAGGTTGTGGTTGCTGGTAAATGTGAACACAGAGAGTGACAATGGTGAACTTTAATTAGCGAAGTTTGGTTACAACAGTGCCGCTAGATGCAGGCGCGGATAGAAATCATCCAGACTGATTTTTAATGTTGCCAACTTGAGAGAAAAAACCTTATTACTACAAATTAGGGAGCACGTCGCTAACAATCAGTGTGTCTGTTTTCTGCTTTATAGACATCTACAATATCATTTCAGGTGGCAATTTTTTCATCATAGTTTATATTTTTAAAATAGTTTCGTATGCCTTTTATTAAATGGCAATGATCATAACGACATGGAATTTGCTATCACCGATTGTGATTGTATCATCTGATCTGAATATAAACATATGTATGTATTAGAGCCTTATTCTTCATGAGAAGTAATTAGAATGGTTAGCAATTATACAATTTGGTGAGCCACAAAAAGCAGCATTTAAATGATTCGGTCATCATACAAACATTTTGTATGCAATAAAAAAAATCAAGCATCAATCCTTGTTCCGCAAATAATTTTTTTTATGGTTTAAAAATAAATCATAAATAGGCAGCTTACAATAATATGAGTTGACAAAATAAACATTCAGTCCTCAAAATAACCACTTGGTCAGCAAGATTTCATGATTGATCAGCAGATAAAACATGTCTATAAGCAGTGTATTTGATTGGTACGCATATTTAAAACATGGTGAGAAAATAACTAATTAGATTGCGTTTTTGTTGAAAAATCGGCAATGTACGTTAAAAGTAGGCGGAGCAAGAGCCGCTGATTTGCGCAGCTTAGAATGTCGTGACAGTTGTGGATACCATTGTTTCTCAAAATTGTTGTTGTTTCTCAATGTTTCGTCAGACATCTTAATTTCTTGGCAGGCCGAATATTTATCCAGAATATAACGCCATGCATGATTTAGATGTGGGCTATAACGATGGAGTACCATCTGTGCCACCGTCGTCGTGTCGTCGTTCTATTAGCATTTTCTCACTTTCAGAACGGAATGAATGTATGTGTTCAGGGAAAGAACAAAGAAATAAGGTTTTTGACTAAGATTTGTTTAATTATGGTGAAAATACAGAATTACAGTTGGGCGATGCGCGCGAGCAAGTCCGTGACGGAAAAACCATCGACAATAAAAAAAAGATGGCAGGAAGCTGTAGTGTTGGGAGTGTGGCGTAGGCATCTTTCATCTAAGAATACTACGGGTAATTTTCGGCGCGGGCGCGTGTCTCTTCCCTAAGGAAGCATGCCAAGCTGGATTAGAATTAATCAATTCTCCTTGGTAGTAATTGGTATTCTTCGAAATTACTTTATGGATCCTTATGGTTCATATTTAAGGCAACGTATGTCGGTGACTTGCGCTTGATTTCCAATTTTATCACCTGGTCTTATCGAAGAAAAATACGGTTGGGAACTCTATTTTTTGAAGATTGGACAAACTGGTCAACATAATAGGAAACAGTATTATTACGAGCAGTCTTACAACCTTCAACATACCCTGCTGGTGAATAAATCTCACGACTTTTTAGCTGCCGCTCAATCATGGAATGCGCCGCATCACATTCCATTTGCGTGTTACCATTCATAAGATATTTTTGAACTATGGCTATACTGCCGTGTCAACATAGTTAATTATGCAATCAACAATGATATTTGCAAACTTGTCAACTGCCAAACCACGTTCAGATTAATAAACAAAATCCTGTCTTTGTTTACAGGGTATTTATCGTAAAATTATGCACCTTGAGCGCTTCTGCTTTTATACCTTGAGGCACTGAGATGAGATTTGTTTTTGTCGTTTCAGAGTTGCCGCCAAAACCTAAAAATGTTGTCACAAACAAATAACAATTGATCGGCAGACTGTTACAAATAACAACTAAAAATTGATAAAGTATTAATTTAAAATCGCTCGTAGGCTGCCTGAGTGATAGTAATAGAATGATAGTACTAGGTAGCACTAAATTTGTAAACTATTTCGAGTTTTCTACCGCTAAAGGTTTTTGATTTAGTGTCGTTTAAAGTCTGAAAAAAATGTCAAGTATAGATAAATTGAGTGTAAGTGCGTTGCAATCAGTACAAACGCAGCATTCCGCAGCTACGGCACCGAAAACGCGAGCTTCTGATATGCGCGTCGTCTGCACCTATAAAATACGCAGTGTGCTTAGGCTCTTAGGCTGGTTTTAGTGTCACGCGGACCGTCAGTACGGATCTCTCCGCGCAGACCGATCCGCACTGATGGTCCGCGTTATGTTGTTTTAGTTTCGCCCTGACCACCGTGGTGTACAGACGCGCGCAATGCATCCATTGTGGCGGGTGTTATTGGTTAATTCCCTATATTACTCAAGAAAAAAAATATCAAAGTAGGAGACTGCATGTACACCCTTTAATAGAGCAGAGAGCCGTCGCGGGAGAATTCGTCACATTATACGGCAGTTTGAGTGCTGACGAAACAAAGTTCTTCAACTACTTTCGTATGTCGACTAGAAGTTTTGACGAACTACTGTCAAAGACAAAAAATAAACTGGTTTATTGCAGCTTACGACGCCTGCCTATACCACCGATTGAACGCCTGATGGTTACTTTGAGGTAAGAATAAAAAATCATTTCTCTAAGTGATATAATATTTATTTATTTGTTTGCTTGAGTTCAGAAAAAAATAAGATTTTAAAGTTCAGTAAAAAAGTTAATTATAACGATTATTATCTGAGCGATACTCTGCTGTTTCATAACCTGTTGGAGTTTCATACACAAAGTCGTATTCTGACGATGCGCCAGCAGCATAAGTGTTATATAGTGAAAATCTTGAGGTAGGTCAAGAGCTACTGGGCCTATTTCGCATATTTTTAATTGCCGTTGCCTCGCGCAGCACTCTTGCCCTTCTTCTCTTCAGCTTCTCTTCAATATCAAAATCGCGTAAAATTGGACCCAACGAGGAAAACAAAGCCAGGTCATCAGAGGCAAGATCATTTGTCTGGTTAGACAGCAAAGTCAATAACTCGCGTTCAAACGATGAACTTTCTTGATTTGTTTGTCGTGGTCTATTTTTTCTTTTTTGGGTCCATGGATTTTGTGATCCGTGATTACTTGCACGCTGTGTATTTTCTGAAGTCACTGTGTTCTCTGGTAATGCTGCTGGAGACGTAACGTTTTGTGGAGATGAAATATTTTCTAGAGATTCTGTATTTTCTGGAGACGGTACGTTTTCTGGAGATGCTTCATTAACTGGGGGCGATGATATCATTGACTCATCAAAATCATTGTCAGTCGAAGGGTTTAGGAAAATAAGTTCATCATAGTAAATATACTTTTTGAACTTCTTAGCAGAACTTCCAGATGGTTGATTTTTCATTGAAGCCTTTGTTTTGAAAAATGCATCTCTGGCTGTTCTCCATCTTTGCTGAAGTCGTTTAACTGTAATGATACTAACAGTTTTTTTTTTAGATTCCTGGCTACGGGTCGAACATTTACAGACTTGCACTATTCATTCAGGATGGGAATTGCAACAATAAGTAAAATCGTGAACGAAGTGTGTATGGTAATATGGGAAACACTACACGTCGAATGCATACCAACAAGAACCTCTGATATGTGGCAAGATATAAGTGATGGATTTCTAGAAAATGCCAATTTTCCAAATTGCATAGGAGCTCTTGACGGCAAACATATACGAATAGTAAATCCAGCTGGAGGCGGCTCAATGTTCTACAACTATAAGAATTTTTATTCCATAGTCCTGTGGAACTTGGAAAATAACGATCTCAATGTTCCAGAACCAAAGCCATTGCCCGGAACGAATATTCCAGTTCCCTATGTGATTGTAGCCGATGGTGCTTTTGGAATATCTCAAAAAGTTATGAAGCCATATGTGAGAACTAATATGACCCACAAGAAAAAAAAAAACAACTACAGATTGAGCCGCAGTAGACGCTACATAGAATCTACATTTGGTATAATGTCAAACAAGTTCAGAGTCTTTCATACACCTATTAATACACTCATAATGTCCAAATTAAACTATGCTTTGACTGCCTATGGTCCTTGTTTACTTGCAAAGACTCACTAGCTTTTGCAACGAGTACAAAATGCTTGCGTGCGCTTTTGTTATAATATACCCGCTCTGGCACATGTCACACCTTTTAATAATAAAGCGGATTTATTGAAGGTGGGCAACAGGATGAAACTATTTATGGCAACATTATTGTTTGGAGTCATTAAGACAAAAAAAACAGCTTACTTATACGAAAAATTTATTTGGCGTTGGTCTATGATAGGCGACCGCATCAGGGCATGTTCGAACCCGCTTGCCTGAACATCGAACTGCGGCCTTTCGCGGTAGCTTCCGATTTCAGGCCACCAAGTGCTGGAATGACATCCCTCCACCCTTAAGACAGCTTAATACTAAAGCTAGCTTCAAAGCGAAATATAAAAAAGCTCTCATTGAGTCGCAGAAGTTAGCCCCTAACTAACTAAATAACTTTGCTTTCTCATATCTTTTATAAGCACTCTCGCTCGGGTTTACCCAATTTACTTATTTTCTCAACTCATTTATTCAATTAATCAATTACTCAATTATTTAATTATTCAATTATTCAACTATTCAATTATTCAATTATTCAATTATTCAATTATTCACTTATTCAATTATTAAATCACACAATTATTTAATTATTATATAATTCTAATAACTTCGTTGTCGCGAAGCATGCACATTATTTTACTATCTAAATTATTATTATCATGACAATTTAGTTCAATTTATGTATTTACTTATTTAATATAATTTAGTTACGATTATGTTATCACGAATTATTTATAATATTATGGATGATTTACACAGGGTCAGTAGACAAGTCAGTCGCAGCGCCAATGTCGGCGCCGCGACTGACTTTAACTGTTTACATGAAGTAAGTAGTAGTGGTGTGTTTCTCACGGTGAGCACACGTGTGTGAAGTCAGTGGGAAAAATTAATTCGCGAAAACAACTGAAACGACGATTTAATTATTTGTTGAAAAATTTATCAATTTTGCTGTTGAATGAGTTAATAGAAATGGTAGAAAATGAGATAACTAAAAATAAACGACAATGGGTAAGAAAATGGATTGACGATAGAAACGAAACTGGTGGCTCTGCTTTGTTGCTGAAGCAATTGCGATTTGAAGATTCTGCGGAGTACAAACTGGCTATGAGGATGTCACCACAGAATTTTGACGAATTTCTGTCAATGATATCGAGCTCTATTCAACGACATGATACATTCATGAGAGATGCTTTACCAGCCAAAATTAAACTGGAAATAACGCTGACATTTTTGGCTTCAGGAATGAACTATCGGTTTCTTGGTCACTTTTATCGTGTCTCAAAACCAGCAATTTCTCAACTAATACCAGAAGTATGCTGGGCAATATATACGGCACTAAAAACACATATTAAGGTAAGCAATTTATTATTATTAAATTATTAGAAAATTAAGAAATACAACATCAAAATAGTATTAAGAATTTTCATAGGCACGCATAATCGTGTTAACAGCAGTGTTTTCACTTTCAGCTTCTTCGTTGATCGTGGTGCTGTAATTCAAACCAGAGGGTGTAATAATAACCTGCCTGGGGTTTACAAATGTGGGGTTCGTTGATCGATTGGAAGGATGAAATCCTAAAGAGCTGTTGCTAGTGGCAGGCTCGGCAACCTCTGGCGGGTAAAATGTTATGGTGTTGTCGCTTGATGCAGTCATTGGGTTGGGCTCCAGGGAGTAAAATCCCATGCTACTTGTGCTGCTTGTTGTAGTTGCTGCCGGACTAGGGATAAAATAGTTAGGGGATGAAGAGTGTGCATTTTCTGTATACTTCTTTTGTTGCATATCAGCCAATCTAGCTTTTGATAATATTTTTTGGATCTCTTCTTGTGCAATAACAGATTGTTCTTCAGACAGTTTTTTTAGTTGAGCCGCCACATGTTTACCGAAAATATCAGCGTCAGACTCTTCTTCAGATTGTGACATATTAACATCATTTGACACACTTTTTAAGTCCTTTATCATGGCGGCCATCTGAGATATTTTGGAGCGTTTTGATCGCGGAGGCCCAGATTGATTGGGAGCTGTCACAGAATTTCGAACTGGCGTCTGGATGGCTTGAGTTGGCATTTCAGTAGAATTATCATTATTTTCAGTAGATCTTGATACATTTTCAGCTCCGTCACCAACACCCTCAGCTTCACCCAACTCAGCGTCATCGTTGCTGGTTCCTGAGTTATTCTGTTAATGAGAATAAAATGTAATTAATAAATCATTAGTTTATGATAATACGTATTTAGGTTGTAATTTTTTTTTTGTTTACAGATTCCAGAACGAGAGGAAGAATGGAAAATTGTTGAAGACGGTTTCAATGCCAAGTGGAATTTCCCTTCATGTTATGGAGCAATCGATGGGAAGCATATTATAATTAAAGCTCCTCCAAATAGTGGAAGTGAATTTTATAATTATAAAAAAACCAATAGTACAGTATTGTAGACACTTGTAGACCACGACTATTGTTTTTCATATACAGGGTTACTGGTAATTCGACGTATATCCGTCAGGGGCTGATAAGGGGGCCAAAATGCAACAAATTGAACCCCCCATATGTATGGCCGAAATTCAATAGTTTTCGAGATATTGAGAATTTTAAGGGTTTTTCGATATTTACTCAAAATTTGACATTTCATTCCAAATAAAAAAAAAACTACATATTTGAATGGGTACCATTAAAAATGATGTTGTAGCTGGCACTTCAATTAAGCTATGGACATAATTAAAACTACTTAATTTAACAAAATAATGAAAATAATGAGCGATATAAGAATAATATCTTACCAATATTTTCATTTTACGCTTCAAAAATGTTGTCTCGTCACAAAAATTTCTATGACATTAATCGTACAAATAACTAAAACAACTTGCTTATTCTGTAAGCTTTCCAGAAAGCTATAAAAGTTAATTTTAAAATACATAATTCGTGCCAAGGCATGTGTTTGAATCGGCGCGGGGAGAGAAAGGGTCATTTGTATTTGTATGAAATAAAATGCATAAAAAAATGTACATAAAATTTTATTACAAATTTTACACATCTTGTTCAAAATGAGCCCCTCGATTACGAATGCAGGTTCGAATTCTCTTCCTAACTTCGGTTTTCGTCACTCTTGATGTGAACGTTGTTCTCATCTGTTGCGCCGCGTTTATTATTCGCTGTCGAAGTTCTTCGACTGAATTTATTGGGGTCACATAAACTAATGCCTTCATATGACCCCAAACGTAAAAATCAAGTGGTGTGATATCAGGGCTTCGTGCTGGCCACGGAATTGGCCCTCCCCTCCCAATCCATCGGTTTGGATATCTCTCGTCTAGCCACTGTCGGACAGTAATCCGGTAATGTGCTGGGCAACCATCATGTTGAAACATGAGGTTGTTTTTTATTTCTTCGGGAACATCCGCCAACAAATCGTCTAGGTTGTTTCTCAAAAACTCCTCGTAATTTTCGCCGTTCAAATTTTGGGGCAAGAAATGAGGGCCCACCAAATAATTATCAACGACACCCATCCATACGTTCAGGGAAAATCTCATTTGCGACGCAGTTTCTTTTAGTTTTTTTGGATTCCTGCCTGCTTTAGGTGCCCAAAAATGTAAGTTATGGTAATTCGTTATTCCATCCCGGTCAAACTTTGACTCGTCAGTCCACAAAATATTTCTTAGGAAATGTTCCTGGTCAGCGTCAGCGTTTAACATAAACCGAGAAAATTCGAGTCGCCTGGCAGGATCTCCCTCGTGCAATGTTTGAACAGGTTGATAATGGTACGGGTGTCTACCTGATAGATGTACTACCGACCACACTTTCCACTGGGACATACCGAGCTGTCTTGCAACAATGTTCGTTGAGATGTTTGGGTCATCAATAAAACACTGAAGAATGGTGTCCTCTTCGTCAGCCGTGTACCGTCGAGGTCTGCCAGCGTTGAATTGTGCTCTTTGAACACTGCCAGTTTCAGACAATCGTCGATAGGTGCTCCCGAAAACAGTAACGTGGGGAAGTCGACGATCGGGAAAGCGGCGTTGGTATTCTCGCCGAGCCGCAGCCGCGTTTCCATCGGCAAAACCATAACAAAACATTATGTCTGCGTATTCGTTATTAGGATACGAAGCCATGTTATCCGAAATAACAATGATAACAAAAAGAATAACAAGAGAAACAAGAATTAACAATAATGATCGATAAGAAATTAACGGGATGACAGATTGGTAGCAAGATTGCAACACACGTGCTTGCGCGGCGGAGAGTCAAAACTTACTAAGGAAAGCGACGCAAGCGCAGCAGACGCCGTGTACTCCCCCGCCCTCACACCCCGCCCCATCGCGAAGAATTTCGCCAGGAAAATCGGTTGTTTTAGCGAGGATCATAAACTAAAAACACAGATAATTTCTCTCCCCGCGCCGGTTCAAACACATGCCATGCCACGAATTATGTATTTTAAAATTGACTTTTATACCTTTCTGGAAAGCTTACAGGATAAGCAAGTTGTTTTAGTTATTTGTACGATTAATGTCATATAAATTTTTGTGACGAGACAACATTTTTGAAGCGTAAAATGAAAATATTGGTAAGATATAATTCTTATATCGCTCATTATTTTCACTATTTTGTTAAATTAAGTACTATTAATTATGTCCATAGCTTAATTGAAGTGCCAGCTACAACATCATTTTTAATGGTACCCATTCAAATATGTAGTTTTTTTTTAATTTGGAATGAAATGTCAAATTTTGGGTAAATATCGAAAAACCCTTAAAATTCTAAT
The DNA here is from genome assembly GCA_947310845.1 of Yponomeuta plumbellus. Classification (NCBI taxonomy): domain Eukaryota; kingdom Metazoa; phylum Arthropoda; class Insecta; order Lepidoptera; family Yponomeutidae; genus Yponomeuta; species Yponomeuta plumbellus. The sequence continues at coordinate 7,754,176 of OX371206.1, forward strand.
ATCTCGAAAACTATTGAATTTCGGCCATACATATGGGGGGTTCAATTTGTTGCATTTTGGCCCCCTTATCAGCCCCTGCCGGATATAAGTCGAATTACCAGTAACCCGGTATAGACGTTGGAGCGAATGGAAACGCCTCTGATGGAGGTGTTTTCAAAAATTCCTCATTACATCGTCGGTTGGAAGATGGATTGCTTCCTACAAATGGAGTATTATTATTATTAAAATACTTTATTGCACAATTTTATACAAATAAAAATACCAAGGGCGAACTTAATGCTAAAAGCATTATCTTCCAGTTAACCCTTGGTTATGTAGATATTTTAAACGGGGGGTAGTGCTTATAAACCTAAATATAACATATATAAATAAAATATAACATTAAACATAATAGTAGTAAGCCTAAAATAAGGGGGCGGGTGGGGGACAAGGGGGGGGGCAATATATATAAATTAATATACTTACATACAAATAATTTCTACATAAATAGATAATAATAGTATAATATATAACTATAATACGTACAATACATTTATGAGAAATAGACCAGAAATACATTATAGGTAATAACGATAAGTTGCCGTTTTGCATATCAAGATAATAATTCAAAACTTTGGTTTTGAAAACAGACAATGATGGAGCTCGGCGAATGTCCAGAGGCAGGCTATTCCATAAACGGATTGCAGTCACCGTGAAAGAGCCTGCATATCCGGCCATATTATGCTCAGGGGGCGGAGGTAAAGAATCCGGGACGGTCGCAGAAGGCGGCCATCTGTTTGGAGAAACTTAAAACGCTCCCTAAGATAGGAAGGAGAATGAGTGTTATTCAACACACTATAGAGAGTGGATAGAATATGAGCATTCCTGCGGAAACGGATATTAAGCCATTTAAGCTGGGAACGAAACTGAGAGACGTGATCATATTTACGCAGTCCGAAGATGTATCGGATGCATAAGTTGAGCAGCCTGTCAAGTTTGCTTAGTAGCTCCTCGCCCAGGTCTGGGTAACAGACATCAGCGTAATCAATTATGGGGAGCAGTAGGGCATTGACAATCGTAACTTTGCCGGAGAATAGCAGAAATTTCTGTAGACGCCTAAGAGAGTGCATAGAGGCAAAGATTTTCCGGCCTATCTCAGCCACGTGCAGATCCCACGACAGATTACTTTTGATGAACAATCCCAGATTTTAGGGAACCTTTAATTATAACTTAAAATTATAACTGGAGTCCTCTGTATTATACAGTCTCCTTGATATTTAACGCGGACAGCAGTGGAGTCACCTCCGAAAATAGTTTTTAGGGTCTCTTCTGCAGCTGGCTCGTAGTTGGGCTCGTTCCATAAGATGATGCGACGCTGTATTGTATCCATGAGCGGGAAGCCGTTGTATTTGTTGAAGTTCGCCATTTGGCCAAAGTTGATGCAGGAATGAATGAGGCAGTCGAAAAAGTAGTTCTTTCCCGCATTCGGTGGCGACACCACCAGAAAGGCATTCTTTTTAGGGCGCAGTTTGCACACGACCTCGTACAACCTGGATAGAAAAAGATATATAGCATCTTGGTCCTTATCGAACTGATACTCCAATAAAGAATTCAGTACTCTCACACTGTGCTCAATGTTGTAGTAGTAGGAACTAACTTTGTTCCAAGGCGCTACATATATTAGTCTATTCATGGAGATGTTGCGAGTCTTTAAGAACAATTGTTTGTAGGTCATATCACAAACACGTTGGTTTATGTTATGCAAGCAGTTCTTAAAGAACGCATCACCTCTATTGGTATAACGAAAGGGTCCGTTGACCCAATGGCCGGTGAAAACTATGTTGGAAGTCGGACATATTATGAACGTCTCCAACCACCCTTCGAGCCTAGATTTTTGCGGTCCACTTCTACTCCCTTGGTGTCCATCATCTGCTTTATGATTGCCGCCTTCATCTTCTCCATCAACTGCGCCACAGGAGAGTCCCGTCCAGAGAGCACCATTACGGACCGCATCTCTGCACTTCTCCACCAGTCCTGGCGTTGGGCCCTGGCGCATGCCTTGTAGGGATATATGTCGAACTTCATCACCCATTTGCCATACATCCCCGGCGACTTCAACGTAATACATTCGTCGGCTTCCTGAACACAGATACTCTGCGAGATTCTCGATGTACCCCTCGTCGACGAGTGCGCTTGCACAATATCGTCTAGCAAGGAGCTGAAGTCCCCTTTTAGTCCCGAGGGGTTCGCATCGCTGTCGCTGTGTTGGTCCGACTCCTCGCTTGTCTCCAGCTTCTTGCGGAACGTCACTTTTGGCCCTTTTCGCTGCTTGCGTGGTGTACTCGGCATCTCGGGTTCGCTTTCGTTGTCCGACGTCAACGGAGCCCGAATCCTCTCGTCGGGCTCCGATTCCAACAGTTTCCTTTTCAAACTCTGTCGCGACCGATTCGAGGATTCGTTCTTGTGTGAGGAGTCGCTCGCTGTCGGCATTCCAGTCTCCCTCGTACGGGAATTCTTTGAGGTACTCGATCGGCCTACATCGGCACGTGTTGTTGGTATACGCGCAGTCGTGGACGACGTGAAGGTGGGTTCCATGTTCGGCGACAAAGAGGAACGCTCTCGCTGGGCCTCTTCCTGCTCTTCGTGCCGACTCACTATCTCGCTGAAGACGCTGAAGAAAATGTCGTCCAAACCGTCCACGACATCCGTCTGCTGGAGACTGGAATATGTCATGGATAATCCTTCGCTTGTAACCCACTCTTCGAACAGCTCGAATGAAACTTGTGTTAAATCCGTGTCCCGTTTGCTGGTTATAAACTCCTTCATGATCTTCCCGAGAGCTATCACGGACCGGTACAGACTTGTCATCTTTTTCTTTAGGCACACTCGTTTCAACTCCTTGATAAACTCGTCCATCAACAGAATTGTCAAACTTGCGTGCCAATAAATGCGTAACCAACCTATAAGCTGAGAGTCCATTACGGCTTTCAGTTGACGCTGCCGGTTGCCTTTGATCTTCAAGCTGCTCGCCGTCGGTGCCTTCTTCTTGTTCTTGTTCGCTTGTTGCTGCCTGGGTATCTCGAGGATCGCTTGCGTATTCTCCATTGTTTCCTCCTGTTTTTTTTCCCGTGCGTTGAACAGTGATCCAGTCTGATACTGTGTTTCTTCGTCTGATAGTAACTGGACCTCCTCGCCTTGGCATTGTGGAGAAACCTCGCTTTTGTTTAAATTCGACGTGCTTGCCATTGTCGAATATAAAGATATATTTTTTTAGTTCGTCCGTCTTGCTTGCAAGTTGACGCGCTGGGTAAACCTCGCCGCTGAATGTATACTATAACTTGGCTTTTCCTCCTTTTATACTGTAGCCAACTCTGATAACCCACCGCACCCACCGATAAGAGTGGAATAACAATTAGTGATATATATGTAGATACGCGCGCGAAGCGGAATTTTTAGGGCACCTTAGAGAGAGAGGTCAGGTTCAGGCTCAAATTGCCAATTTGGCAATTTGAGCTCTGCTACCGACAAACATGACCTGTGTTTTGGTTGGGTTTAGTAATAGTCCATATTTCACCGTCCACTGCCTGATAGCCTCCAGGTCTTCCGACATATCGTCTATCGGAGACAGTACTGGAACATTTCAAAATTTAACATACTCGAGTAATTGGCAATCAAAGTTTTGACAAAGTAAAAAATCGATTTCTCAAAAAATAATAATTCTGTAAACTTTTATGTTATACTCTCAGCTTAAAGGTAAGACATGTTTTTGTTTTTGTATATTAGGGAAAACAACAGCTTCTTAATCTATTATTACATAATGGTTTCTTACACATAGTAAAGCCAATAAAAGTTTTCCTCGACTGTTTTAAATTCACACAGATTGCTGAGAGGTGAAAAAGAAAAGAAACAAAAAGTAAACTCTAAACAAATTTTAGACAGGTGAGTCCGAAAGTGCAAACAATTTCAAAGTGTTAGCAAATGAGATGGCAAAAAATATATAATTATAAATATAATAATATGATAGTATGTTCCATAGCTAATGTAAGTCTGTGATGTGCTATAAAATAAATATATAATATAATACATACAAATAATACAAATATATAATAAAATATTTACAAAATAATTATGCAAGATAGATATGTGCTTAGCCCTACGATTATAAATCTTGGGATCGGAAAACCACTAAGCACTATTACCACCAGCAGATCGTATTTTAAGATTATATTTTTTGTGAATATACATGTATTTAAGAAAATATTATTAATAGGTACATGAAAAGCTTCGTACTTAGCCCTACGACTATTAGGTCTTGGGATCGGAGAACCACTAAGCATAATTAATATAATATTAGATGCGATAAGCGATACCAAAATAAAAGAACAAAGAATCTATCTAACTAGGTCCTTGAATATAGTGGATTTGGTTATCGAAGTTAGCTACTATTATTGGCTTCAGATAATTTCAGACGAATATCATTTTTAAATGAATTTTTCGTTTGTACAAATAGGTCTAAATCGTTAAAATTATTGTTAAATGTGCGTGGCAAACGAGTGAGAACTGCGTTTTGACCATAATTTGAGGAGTGAAAAGGTACGTGAAACAGTGATGGTTTGTTTCTAGATTTTCTAGCGGGTACATGTATACCAATTTGTTTAAGTAGTGCAGGACAGTCCAACCCACCCCTTACGATGTCATACAGAAAACCCATATCAAGCATAACACGTCTTTCCTCCAAAGTAAGTAATCTGAAATAACGACAGCTTTCTACATAAGTGTTTGATGTTTTTTTAAATTTGTAATTAAGATGCTCTATAAACTTTTTTTGGATACGCTCTATTTGTTTTGTATACTTAGCATAATGAGGGTTCCACACGGGACTAGCATATTCTAATATACTTCGGACATACGCGTAATAAACTGCTTTTATGCTCATAATTAATCTAAATGGTTCACAAGTACGCATTACAAAACCTAGACTGCGGTAGGCTTTGTTGACAATCTCATCAATGTGATTACTCATAAGCATTTTACAGTCTAGTGTTACGCCTAAGTCTCTTACTGCTTGAACTCTGTCAATATTTATGTTATTAAACTTATAGTCAAATTTTATTGGATTATTTTTACGAGTGAAAGTTATACAATGACATTTCGCTATACTCAGCGTAATTTTGTTAGCAGCATAGTATTCTGTTAATGCATCTAGAGTATTTTGCAAAGCTACACAGTCTGCCACAGTTTTTATATGCTTAAATATTTTTTTATCGTCTGCGTACAACAGATGTTGGGTATCTTTAATAGTGTTAGTAATATCATATATGTATACATTGTAGAATAAAGGCCCCAGAAGAGATCCTTGTGGTACCCCGGAGGAAATAGTGATATAATCTGACTTATAGCCACCAAGTACTACAGCTTGAGATCGCTTTGATAGATATGATTTGACCCATCTCAAAAGATCTCCATGTATCCCCAAAGATTGAAGTTTGTTGAGCAGGACGACGTGATCCACGCGGTCGAAGGCTTTTTCGAAGTCCGTGTAGATCACGTCGACCTGACCACCACCCTCCATATTATTAATGACAAAATCAGTAAGAAGAGACAGGTTGGAAACCGTGGAACGCCCCTTCAGAAAACCATGCTGTGATTGAGAAAATCCCTGTGTTAATACTGGATAAATTTGATCATAAACAAGTTTTTCAAATAACTTTCCTAATACATTTAATATTGAAATTGGGCGATAATTATCTATTTGTGACCTCGTTCCTTTTTTATGTACAGGTACAATTAGAGCTCTTTTCCAGATGTCGGGAAATATACCCTCCTGCAAGGAACGCCTAAATAGGATAGTAACCGGAGTAGCAAGACTTGAGGAACAGTTAGACCAATGAAACATTGATGCTAAATCATAATCAAATGGCAGTAGCGAGTATTTTTTGAGTTATAGCCAAAACTTCGATTTGTTCCAATACTGAAATAAGTCACTTTACTATAACTTACTTACGTAAAGGAATATTTCGAAATGAACCAATAATGCTCTTTTGTTTTATAATGAAAAACAAGTAATAAAATTAAACATTTTAAAATTTTGTAGAACTTTCACCAATAACTTTAATTTATCCATACAGTATTCCATTACGCACCTAAAGAACCAGTACACTGAAGAATTTTGTGGTGTCGTGTGTTACGTTTTGAACAAAGCAATACCTAATTGGTTTTCAAATATAACTTAGCATGACACTAAAAAAAGCACGTTGCATCTTTTACGGAGATTAATACTTATGCTAATTGAAAGAAAAAAATCGTTAAAATATTTTTTTATTCGTAAAACAATAATAAAACTTAAATCGAATTCATATAGAATAAAGTTACCTACTCGTCACTATCTTCGCAGCTAGAATGCTCATCATGTACAGCTTCGTTCGCAGGCAACTGTCTAAAGTATTCGTGATACAAACTTGGAATCGTATTAGATGAACACAATGAAATTAAATCTTTTTTCTTAAGGCCCGATACTCTAGGCTGTTCTGTGTATTTTTTTGGTGGGTTTAACGTTTGGGGCACCTGTTTTCTAACTTTAAACCTAACGTCAAAGCATTTTAGGGTACTATTAGAAGCATAGGTGTCTTTGTAATAGACCAGGTATGGATTGGTGGCCTGCATGAAAAATTTTCTTATTGTACTCCATACAACCTTCTCTCCATCTGTATTAATTGTAAAATTTTTGCCGAATTGTTTTATTAGATCTTTTGTATTTATGATATCCGTATAGTTTAATTCGTGAACAACGTAGGGGTTTCCATTTTTTTTTTGCACATTGTATTAATGAAGACCACTGGGATGGGACGAAAATTGAACCATTTTTTAAGACGCGTTTTTTTTCTGTTTCGATGGTGGAATGTACACTGTCGCCTTCGTTCTGTGTATGCCCTACAACTAAATACTTATGCGTTATCGATTTGACATTAAGTGTGCGCAAAGCGTAATGATAGATGGAGAGGAGGTATTTATTTTTGTTTTGAGCAGAACAGTTATCAGTATAAAAAACTATATATTTTCCTGAACCAAACTCTTTGAGGAATTCTAGGATGCAAGTACCAACTTCATCGCATCCCTTACCCCCCAAGGACTCATTCCACAGATAACAATAACCTTCTTTTTAACGATGTTGTACACTGTGCAATTATAGACATTGAGCCTGCGTTTATAGTAGAAGAGGGAATCATTCCCGGTTGGAGTTTGAAGAACAGCTTGCATGTCGTAACATACAACTAACATCTCTTCATCTTCTCTACATTTTTCGATGTCTTCCTTCTTTTCATTTCTGCATAGCTCTTTTTCTTCTAGATGTTTATTGTATGCTTCTCTGAGTGCTTCCTTCTCAGACGATGCTGCATTGTTGTATGAATTGCATGTAGAGCACTGATCTTTTTTTGGAGTGTGAAATGAAAGGTTAAATTCGTTTCTAAAAATATATTCGTACATTCCTTGTGTTGCTGAAGTTATGTCTTGTTGTTCGCACCGTTCTTTGTATTGTCTATACATCATACTAGGTTAAGGTCTCCGGGAAGGTATAGCTTACTTGATAAAGCACGACAATAATGTGATTCTTTTGTGGGGTACAACTTTATGTGATCACGAACTGAATCTTTGACTGCACCTGTTACTTGTTTACCCTTCTTGTTGTGCTTACCTCTCAGGTCCTCTGTAATAGTACCAGTTTCTGTAGTTTTCTTATTTACAGTTGTCAAGAATGAATGTCCGACATCCGAAGTAGCCATGAAATACTTTTTGCACACTCTGATACTTTCCGAACGCATTTCAAAATTGCTTCTTTAATCGTGGAGTATTTTGGTCTCACTTCTTTAGTCAATTTACTGACAAAATCGCGTTGTCTTTGCAGGTCGCCCATTTTCCAAAAATTCTCAAATATTATCGTCCTATCCTCCAAACTGATCTTTTCGGAACACTTTTGTTTGCAATTCTCACCACAAGCCGGTTTTAACTTCCTTGCCTCTACCACTTTTCCCTTTTCTGTCGAGTACTCCCTTCCTAGATTCTTCAAACACCTTTTCTTATTCTTCTTCCAACATTCTGGTTTACGTTGTCGCTTCTTACACTTCGATGATTCTGAGGAGATAAAAGAATTAGTTAGTAGATACAAAAGTGCATTTCAATAATAATGTGGCAGGTTCGTGAAATTATGCATAACTGCCTACTAACAACAGCTAGAAGAAAGTATTATGAATGTACCTACTTAAGTACTTAACTTTTCATAAAATACCTATAACTTACCTACCCTAACATTTGATAATTAGTTATTGGTTAATAAACTAAGTACCTACCTACGTATGATGGCTGTAGCAATATGGAGTGATATTTCCCATACCTTGTGATTGAGCTTCTTCCACGTTCAATGAATTCTCATCACCGCCGCTGGTATTGGGATTATTGATTGGCAATTCCGAACCCGATGCTATTTCACAATTAGGTTGTATAGCATCTGAAATATAATTTAAAATGTTAATTTCTAACAATAATATAATAATTGATAAGGCACTTAATAAGCGTCAAATGCTTTCAAGATTATGAAGGTTTCCTTTATCGTAAGAGCAATGTTTGCTTAGTCACTTAAAAATAAGCAATTCCTACTACACTACTAAACGAGGACCAAGATCCGAACCAAGGCACCTCAAGAACCGAACCAAGGTTTTCTATTAGTGTTTAGTTAAACGAATAAAAGCGACAAACCTGATGAAGAAGCCACTGCGTCAAAAATTGGGGCAAGGGGAATTGGTGGTCGAGACTTGTACTGGCTCCTGAATATTTGGTAGTAATGCCCCATCTGAAATAAGTATTTTAAGTAGGTAGGTACGTTCAATAAGTAACGCACCTAATAACGCATACCTACATAAAATTAAACAATCGCATGTAGGGGAGCATTAGAGATAATTAGCTTCTCCATGTGAGACCTTACTTCTAATAAAAGCCTCAAACCTGGTGTAAAAGTCTCTGCGGCATTACCTCTATCCTCTTCTACGCATAGTTGTTCAAGATCTCGGGTAGGGAAATCAGGGGTCGAGATCTGAACTGCCTCCTTAACATTTTCTTCGGCCACACCTAAAATATTGTATTTATTTATACGTATACGGCTTTACACACAGAGGAATTATTTAACAAAGGTTAACTATTTTATAGTCTATCACTTAGCCACTCACGTTGTACACTACATACGCCTTACAAAGCCTATGTAGAGTAGGAACTTTAAACCAAGCTGATGACATCCCTCAGTCAGTACTTACCTATCTTTTTATGATTGCAATAATAGTTGGTAGTAAGTAGGTACGTACTTGCTCGTAGATCCGTTTCATTATTGCAGTTGCTGGAAGACTCGTCGGTTAGTGCGCCCACTTGATAATAAATTAGAAACAGATTAAAACAACATAAAAAGTTACGCCAAATTGTGAAATGTAATAAAAAGAATACTCATTTTAGTAGGGCTGTAATCTTACTGTGGTTTAATTCCAGGGACGCCGCATTGACACTTTGCATAATTTTTTGTATTCTCGGGTTCCTCGGAGCCATACTTAGCCATATTTGTTTTCACTTTTAGAAACACGGGTACTCAACACGTATAACTTGTAAAAGTAATGTCAAAATTTCGCGGCAAATCCACCGAAACAGAGTAACTCCCGAACAAATTAAAAAAAAAAAGCAAACCACAGATTTCAGTTCCGGAACATTTCGAAATGTCTCGATACAGAATTAGGCAAAGGTTTATGCTCTTTTAGGACTGTAATGGTTTTTAGTAATAAAAAAATAAATAAAAGGAGTGTTCGAGATATTCGTATACTGCACTAGATAGAGCAGTCTATTTTGGAACTCTTGGTGTAAAAAAGTGGATTTTCAAAATTTTGGATTTGTTCCAGTACTGTCTCCGATAGACGATATGTGCTATGGCGGTATCAGCTTCTTCTGGCCTAAATGATACGTACAGTTGGAGATCGTCTGCATACAGATGATAGGAACTGAAACGGACAACGGAACCGAGAGAGTTAATAAACAAGGAGAAAAGAAGTGGAGAGAGCACGCCGCCTTGAGGAACGCCAGCAGTGACATCGCACCACTCTGAAAAAGTGTCGTCCAGACGGATGCGCTGCTGACGCCCTGAGAGATAAGAAGAGAACCACTCAGCCACTGACCCCGAAATATTTAAAGATCTAAGGACAGCGAGAAGGATGTCATGATCTACGCAGTTAAAAGCATTGCTAAAGTCCAAAAGGGTGAGAAGTGATACATGACGTTCATCCCTGGCGTGACGCAAGTCGTCGGTGATTTTAATGAGGGCAGTACAGGTGCTATGTGCTGGGCGGAAACCAGATTGGTAAGAATTGAGGAGATTGTTTCTAAGAAGAAAATAAGAGAGCTGCCGGTTCACCACCCGCTCCAGCACTTTTGATAAGAAAGGTAAAATGGAGATTGGTCGATAATCCTTGAATTTTGTTGGGACAGAGATTTTGGGGATCGGCACCATGTACGCTGATTTCCAGGCGTTGGGGAAGGAGTGTAAGGACAATGAATGATTTAAAATATAAGTGATGCAAAGAAGGATGGAATTCAGGATGGGGAGAAGGAGATTACGTCCGATGACATCATGGCCTACAGCCTTACTTGGAATGGAGAGGATGATCTTTTTTATTTCGGCGTCAGTGACAGTGGTGAAAGAAAAGCCACAGGTAGGGGCAAGAGGAGCAGATACAATCTGCTGGATAGTGAGTTCCTTCAGTACCGGGTCGATGTAGTGCGGAGGGGAGGAAAAGTGCCGATTGAGTCCACATAAATCAAGAGACACCGAACCCTAGAGTACGAAGGAATCTCCAGACATTATTTGGGGTGCAATTCTCAAGGGATGTAAAAATATGGCGGCGCTTGGCGTTCCTGATCATCTGGTTGCAGCGATTCCTAGCCAGCTTGAACTGCCTCCAAAGGTGGTCAGACGGATTCTTTATGTGTTTCCGCTTTAGTTTGTCCCTCTGCGCCATAAGCTTCCGGATTTCATCGGTCAGCCATGGGACAGGGGGTCGTTTTACACGAACAGGGCGAACAGGGGCATGCTTGTCGTAGAGATCCGTCACCAATTTGCTGAACCTCTCCACCATTTCATCTACGGTGCTCAAACTTCCCACCTGATCCCAGACTAAACTCTCTGCATCTCTCCTAAGCGCATCCAGATCCATCTTGGCAAAATTACGCTGAAGAATGATCTTAGGCTTGAGTTTGGGAACTTTTAATTTATAAGAAGCAAAAATGAGATCATGATGGGAAAACCCTGGGGCAGAGAATTGGCCATGGTCGGAAATGCGATCCGGTTTCGTAGTGAGGATTAGGTCGAGGAGCGAATGAGAATCATTGATATGATACGTGGGGGCGAGATCGGGAATGTGAACATTAAGTGAGGTAGTTAGAAATTTTAATTTACGGCAACGGGAGTCATCACGAAGAAGACAGGTGTTAAAATCACCTAAAATAAGGGCGTGTTCATAGTTAGGTAGATGTTTGACCAACAATCCATCCAGCGTGTCGAAGTAATCAACTTTAGGCGGGGCATATAACGGGTGGCGCAAAAGTAAAGACCCTATTTGGTTCAGCTATAACATTTTTTCTAAATTAGAAAACTAGATTTAGGTTTTTTTAAATGTATATTTGTGCCATTAAATTTCGTACCATTAGGATTTAAAGATGATGTCTTTTAAATGGTGACCTCCAGAGTTGATACACATTTGAGCCCTATTTATGACATTTTGCATAACTTGCCGTAACACTTCCTGCGATATGTTCGTTATTTCTTGACGAATGTTTTCTTTTAGAGCTGCGAGAGTCTGTGGCTTGTTCACATACACCCGAGATTTCAAAAAACCCCAAAGAAAGAAGTCTGGACTGGTCAGATCGGGTGATCTTACAGGCCAAGGCAAATCGCCAAAACGAGAGATAACTCGGCCTGGAAAAGCGTCCCTCACTAAGTCCATAGTGTCGCACGCTGTGTGTGCCGTAGCGCCGTCTTGTTGAAACCAGATGTGCTCCAGCCCCAATTCGTCCAAACTAGGTATCAAAAACTCACGTAACATGGTTCTGTAGCGTTCTCCAGTGACAGTTATCGCATTGCCTCCAGCGTCTTCGAAAAAATAGGGTCCGATCACTCTGTCAACACAGATGCCACACCATACAGTAACTTTTAGTGGGTGTAGAGGTGTTTCTTGAATAATGCGCGGATTATCAGTGCCCCAGAACCGAGTATTCTGCTTAATGCGCTTCGTCACTCATAACCAATTTTGAAGGAAAATCATCCTCTTCAAGGTTGAGGTTTATGACGCGCTGGCAGTAATCTAGACGAGCTCGGTGGTCAGCAGGCAGCAGCTGATGAGTCATTTGAGTTTTATACGGGAACATCTTTAAGTCTTTCACCAAAATACGCTGCAGGGTCCGTCTGGAAATGCCCAATTGCGTGGCACGTCGCCTCGTTGATGTTTCTGGACACTCTTCCACATCTTCGCGCACAGCATCGATATTTTCAGCTGAACGGCCTGTTCTTGGTCTCCCAGCCTTAGGTCTATCCAATGTTGAGCCAGTTGCTTCAAGGCGTGTGGCAAAGCGTCGAATTGTGCGACCAATCGGTGCCGGACGGTGGGGAAATCGTCGAAGAAATTCACGTTGTGTTCTTATCACTGATGAATTATTCCGTAAGAACATTGACACAATTATTCCACGTTCTTGGGGAGTAAAACGGTCCATGTTTATTTTCAGTGTATTTTACATTTGTTCACTACACAATTTTCAACAACAAAATGACAGAAAATGTCATATAAAAAAAATAAAAGTATTTTCTTTAGTGCCAGTACTTTTGCGCCACCCAGTACTACTGCAAGTAAAAACTTGATGCTGTTAAAGTTGAGCTCCAAGAGGATATATTCCATATTACTGGTGTAGTTCGAAGACGATTGAGACAGGATTATGTACTTTATATCCGAACGCAAGTATATGGCAACACCACCACCACCCTTGCCAGTCCGATCGTTGCGTATTAAAACATAGCCGGGCAAGGCGAAATATGTAGAGGGTAGTGTGGGTTTAAGGAAGGTTTCGAAAACCAGACACGCGTGGATGTGATTGCTGGTGAAGGAAGATATTAAATCAGAGTAATGTGCAGGAATGCTCTGAGCGTTAATATGGCAGAAGTTCAGACTCTTGCGAAGTGGGGAGAAGGTATTGTGAAGCAATTCACTTAAGTGGGGCGGCTCCTGAGACATATCGGAGGCATCAGAGAAGTTATCTAAAGATTCTAGAGAATAAAACCGATCAGAAGTATCAGAGGAGGGAGAACTATTCATTGTACGTAAAGTATATATATATAAATGTGATAGTAAATAAACTAATAAAATAGATAAAACACTAAGATATTATAGATAAATAAAAGCACCAACAAAAATCCAACAACTCACCGCCGGTGACTGGAAGATATTACAATTAATGTATAACACAACAACACTATATTAAAGACACACCAGGTATTTACAAAAGTACAAGCATTGAATTTAAATTCAATGGTACAACATAAAAAGTAGTTAGAAAAAGTGCCACAACAGGGACAAACCATGTTAAGACTTGTCACCCCACATTGCATGATTTTGGAACGTAAGAAACAAAAAAGAAAAAGTAGGGTCTGTGGTACGCTACTTGACAGCTGCAAGTTCTCATTGTCATGTCACTATTATTTTACGCCGGTGAATTCACAAAATCACAAATTTAATTTCGAAATGAAACGAAGAGAAAGGTGTAACCCAGCGTAACTACCGCCAAACAGAGATCACATACAAAAAATACAAATATACTCGGATTAGTATTTGTATGATTTCAGACGAGAAGTATGTAGAAATAACGTTGGGTTTCCACTTACAATCACCGCTATGTCTATGAGCAATACTCATGCCTGCTTCTTAGGTGCAGCGCGACTCCGAGTTCGCTTGATGGGTGCTGGTTTACTGGCTGTGGCCGACGAAGATGAACTCCGCGGCATAAGTTCGTCCTGCCCGGCTAAGTTGAAAAGCCGGCGTGTGTCACCATCTTTCAACTTGATGTACACAACTCCATCCCTCGTCCAGCAGTTGTGCATGCCGCATCGGCTCCGCGCCTCTCTGAAGAGCTGCCTTCGAAGCGGTGTCAAGAACTCACCAAGAGAGATGCCGCTCCCCTTCAGCTCCTTCTTCATTCGCCATATCTGCGAGCGAGTGTCACCATGTGTGAACCTCACAAGGATCGGCCTGCTCTTATCACCTTCCTTAGGTTTTCCAAGGCGATCGCAGGCCTTCATGTCGGAAGTTTGATTGAAAGCGGTTATATTGAGCTTCGAAGTAACAATGTCTGCTACCACCTTGGCAGCATTCTCTCCGGGAGTCTCTGATGCCCCGCGAAATAGAAGAAACTTGCGGCGGCCCTTGTTGTCGAGGTCATCTAAACGCTCAGACACCGATGACAGTTGCACTCGCAGCAGGCCAACTGCCTGCAGCATAATGTCTTTGAAGAGACGAAAGTCCTCTATCAGATGGGCCACAGTGGGAGTATCTTTTGGACTTGAGGTTGAGGTTGGTTGTGGAGCAAGAGTTTTACACCTCGCCTCGAATGCTGCCATGCCCTCCGCAAACTTAGTCTCAAGATTCTCCAGTGCACGCAGTGGGTCCTCCAGAGATTTGGCTGTCTTCGTGGCAGGCATGATGTCGCTGTGTGATACCGAGATCAGTGATGGGGATAGTGGCAGTGATTTGTTATGCTAACACAGCATTCAGTATTTAAAATTAGTGCACTGTAAGTTATGTGACTGAATATTCACTGTAAGTATTTTTAATTAATTAATTAAATGGAGCTACAATATTTCTGTGTAACTGTTTTCGCAGCTACCCACAAAAAAAAAGTAATAGTAATAGTTGGTGATGCAGCATTTCCACTGAAGAATTATTTACTAAAACCCTATCCAGGTACGCAGCTAAGTACTGCCGAAAAAGTCTTTAACTACAGGTTGTCGCGTGCAAGGCGCATAAGTGGAAATGCTTTTGGTATACTGGTTTCTAGATTCCGAGTGTTCGAAAAAGCAATTCCAACCCATGTGGACACAGTTGATGCCATTGTCTGTGCAGCCTGTGCCCTGCATAATTGGTTGCGAAAGCGTTCAAGTTCCTACATAACATCTACTTGTGTAGACAGAGAGGACAATGATGGACAAATAATAGAAGGAACATGGAGATCGGAAATAAATCCACTACCAAGCATTTCAGAACAACAAAGAGGCAACCATTCCATGACTGCTAAAGAAAAAAGAGACCTATATAGGAACTTCTTTATGACTGCTGGAAGTGTGCCATGGCAATTGGATAGAATTCATTAATTTTGTATAGGTACCTAGGATGGAAATAAAATAAATAAGTTACAATAAATACTTACCATTGTTTTCCTTTTTACAATAGCATTTTTTATAAAGCCGTCCAGTTCTTGAAACCACTTGACTTTTGGGACATATACGTTCCCACTTTTTGGGATTAGGATTAGGATTCGCGATTTTTGTATCTTGTCGAGCTCTCAAAATATGTAGCCCTTATGGCTTTAATTTTATTTTTTACTTCAGTAGAAGTGAGCCCTTTGATTTGCATGTGTTGAGCCATATTTTGCAACGCTGTTGACCGCATTTCTTTATTGCGGTAATTTGGGGATTTAATATCCCAAAGGCACTCGTTTTCGCCATATAATTGCACCAATTTTAAGGTTTCGTCTTCGCTAAGCTTACGCGTCATTTTTATCGCCAGCGAAAAAAACGTGGTCACTCTACAACGCAGCGGCAGTGACTAACCACGCACTGACTTGTTTGTTTACACGGGGTTTATTTGGCTGGCGCGGGGGCGCGCGGGTGGCGGGGGGCGCCAACTGACTTTAAAATATTCGTGTCCGAATATTCAAGACTTCAAGCCACTGTACTGACTTCAAATCAGTTTACACAGGGTTTTTTCGGGTCAGCACTGACTTGCCTCGAATTTGTAGTCAGTTACTGACCCTGTGTAAATCGTCTCTGATATATAATTATCCAATTGCTGCCAACCTATTTGGGTTCCCTACTTGTGTGCGAAAGCTGATGGTCCGATTTTTATTATATCGAACACGATGTGTCGATAATTCAGTGGCCCGATGTTTTATTCCATCGATGTTTTATTGGTGCGATGTAACGTTTGTCCGAAAAATGCTGTTGCGAAAGTCTCAAGAGCGATTGCTCATTAGTTCGAAATTTATTAGCTAGATTGTATGTCGGTTCGAAACGCATAGCTACTGTTGTCCATAGTACTGTCCTGTACAGATATTTAGTATAACTCCAAGTTTTATCTTATTATCTTCGACTCGAATATAAAAAAAAAACTAAAGTACTCATTCAAATGTAATTTTAATGAAAAATCACACAAAACATAACAAAAACATGTTAGAAATCAAGAATTCATACAGTTATGTCAATGTCTTTTTATTATAATTTTTGAGTAGGTATATACTCGTACCGCCCATTATTGAAAGAAAATATTACATATGTTTCTATTAATATAAAAAAATACTTTCCAAATCATAAAAGGCTTCTTAAATCATTGTCTCGGACATAGATAGGTAATTATCATAAAACAAGAAATAAACAGAACATTAATTTGTAAAAAAAAAAATATGTAGCGGTACACTAAAAACCAAAAATAACTGTCTGAAATGATTGTAATTACAATTCTATATGATTAGAAATGGCTCTTAGGAAAGCAAGATTATGACGGTTTGCACAAATCTTCGCAATAGAATCGGATAGAGCTTTTTTTTTTTTAGGTGGAGTCTTATCAACGCTGGCGTGTGCTTTTTCAATAGCATGATTAGTGCTCATTTGCTCTTTTATAAGGCTCCGTATAGTCGCATATAGGCCATGGCGGTTATTGTTTTGTAAATAGTTCCACCGTCTATGCCAAGCCTCCACATTATTCTGGG
Source organism: Yponomeuta plumbellus (assembly GCA_947310845.1). Taxonomy (NCBI): domain Eukaryota; kingdom Metazoa; phylum Arthropoda; class Insecta; order Lepidoptera; family Yponomeutidae; genus Yponomeuta; species Yponomeuta plumbellus. Next base: position 7,771,201 of record OX371206.1, read on the forward strand.
TCCTTGGCAGGCCAAGCTCATTTATTTTCTGTATGGACCACAAATATGGTGGGAATAATGGTGGGTTTTGTGAGATACATAACATTGTGCCTTTTATTTGTTATTTTTTTCTACCCTGGACATAATATATCTCGAACCAATTTATAATAGCTTCTGCTTCTTCTGGTAAAACATTTTCTTTAACACGTTAAACGCCGATTCAAATATAGTGATTGTCCCGTTTGGGCCGTGGGGCTCACCGGTGAGTGACAGCAATACTACCCGTTCAGGCCGTGGGGCTCACCGGTGACCGCGCGACATGCTCATATTCGAACGCTATTTTTTCGTTGGAGGACACCGTGCCGGTACAAAACTATATGTAGTGTGCCCGGCGCGGCTCTAACGAACAGTTTACACATACTAGCTCGTTTCGACACTAAGTATAAAAAAAGACTTAGACGATTTTGTTGGCTCGGTAGATAAAGATGCGGTTTATAATAAAAGAAGGTGAAATTTGTGTTTTATTAGAATATATTTTTAAAAACGTTTTATTAGACGTTAGGTAATGACATATTTTCGGACTTAATAAAACATAACTAAAAAATCTAAAAAAAAACTCAAAAAATCACGGACAACTTAAATTTTCTCATGAATATTTGGCACATAAATTAAATCAGTCTTAACAAAAATCAATTAAAAAATAGGTCAATTATGAAGCACATTGAAGCAAGATATGCAAAGAAAAGGGTTCTCCGGGCACTGTGGACAAAAAGTTATCACCTTTTTAGTTTTGTTTTTAGCCAAGTTTCTGCCAAAAGAAGCTACATTATTTTTGTAGCAATTTACGCATGTACGTCTGCTTGTTCTGGCTGGCCCTTCTTTTTGCTGCAGTTTGTGTGCCATTATTTTTGGTCTTGCAACTGGAACATCTTGTTGGGCACAAAACGTCCTCAGTAACGCCAGCCAGAAGCACGCCATTTGTATTTTCTTGCCAGTGACGCTTTGATATAAGACCAGTGCATTGACCACCGCCGTGTTCAGAAGAAGGTTGATCGCATACTTTTTGTACCATTTTATTGATTTTCTAAGTGGAGTTGAATAAGCTGCCATTTGATCGGACAGATCTACTGCCCCTTTGGCACCATTGTAATCAATTACTATTTTTGGTTTGGAAATAACTTTGTTCCTTTTTCGGACATTTTGGAACCGCACTGAATGCTTTGTGGACAGCAACAGGACATCTCTTTTATCCTTCCACTTCATTACAGTTATGCCCTCGCTGTTTTCCTTAGCTGCGAACTGGCCTCGCTTTAGTTTAGCATTTGCTACATCCTTTGGCAGATGCTTCCGGTTCTTCCGAATCGTGCCCACAAGATGAGTCTCTGCATCCAAAAGTTGTTTCGCAAGATTCAGACTGGTGTACCAGTTGTCGGTCACTAATGTATGTCCTTTGTAAAGAATATCGCTGCATAAAGACATAACAACGTTCAATGGCGTAGTATTAGTTTCATCACCATTTTTCCCTGCGTATACATTTATTTTGTATGTATAGCCAGGAATGGTGCATAATTTAAACTCTTTTATGCCATATTTATGTCTTTTTTGTTTATTGTATTGACGAAAAATTAGTCGTCCGCGAAAAGGCACCACGCTCTCATCTATGCAGATCTCTTCAGAGGGAGCGTAGTTTTTTTGAAAGTTGTTGTTTACTATTTCGGGCAATTTTGCAATCCTGTGTAATCTATTACATTTATTTTCTTCGTCTTGCGCAGAAAAGTGCAGCATTTGCAACAGCAGTTCAAATCGGTTTCGACTCATTATTTTTCGGGGAAAGTTCTGTCCAAGCACAGGATCTTTTGACCAATAGTCGGATATTTTAGGTTTTACAATTCCCATGAAAATAATTAATCCGAAAAATCTTTTGATCTCTGCTGTGGATGTAGGTGTCCACTGCCGAACCCGCGCAGATTTAGAGGCTAAGTCAGATCCTGCTATTTTTTTTATAGCAAAGCCATTCGTATGATCGGCCACCATTTCAAATACTTCGTCCGGTATTAAAAGGTAATAGAAATCTGCTGGGGTCTTATCGACAATTTCTCTTGCAATTCGTGAATTTAATCCTGGGAATTCTGTATAAGGGATAATCCGGCGTTGATTTCCTTTTGGTTCGTGCCACAGGGTAGATGATGCAGGAAGCGAGGCGGTGTAACCAGAAGTACTCGGCACGGCATTTTCGGATTCAATGTCACTCGTGTCACTAATGGACAGAACTCGTCGACGTCGCTTTCGTAAAGGTGGTTGTAAGTTACACTCTTCATCAGACTCCGAATTCAGCTGAAAGCTACTATTGAGCAAGGTAATTTCAATATTTTCGATTTGCGTCAAATCGTCATTTGTTATTTCGAAGTCTTCAAAATCATCCATGATTCTCACCACACTTTACTACAGTGAGACAGTACACAATTTATTTCACTTTAGAGGTAAATCAGGGTACAACTTTCGCTAAAACAATCCAAAATAAACAATGCGCGTGACCTTGCGTACGATTAACCTCGATGTAATGGCACGTGTCAAGCGCAGCGCTTCCGGGAATTTCAGAAAAGCGCGGGGGGTGTGGCCGGCACCGTGACCCCCGCGGCTCCGCGGGGAGGAAATGCAGATTTCTATCGGGGTGCGCCGTGGTGGTCACCGGTGAGCGACAGGAATTATTTTGTCAATTCTTATGATAGTAATAAAAAAGAATTACTTTGTTGGGGGTTTTTGACCATTTTGAATCATATGAACGAATAAAATACAATTCATAAATTTTGTTGAAATTGCGATTCGGTGTCGGCCCATAAGGTAAGTATAGTGGTGGTCACCGGTGACCACCATGGCGTTTAATGTGTTAAGGAGTGGAAGGGGGCCGGTATCTCTTCGGGAATAAGATATGCCAAAGCTACTATGTGGCGAAGTTGGAGAGAAAAGTTGCTGTCATTCCCGTACCTTGAAGCTAAACCTGACTTCTGTATTTCCCGCCATAAATTTTGGCCCAAATGAAAAAGGCAACCTGTATGAATAGCGTCAGGAAAATATATCTTGACGACATTTATAACAGCCGTTTTAAAATCGGTAAGTATATGCTGGGGGTTCAATTCACATTGCAATTCTTCAGCATATCCTCGTGAGGCCCAATGTCCTCAGGTGATCACAAAATCAATTGTTCTTTTCAAGGTTATGCCAAAAGTTCTTTGAACATCACCATATAAGTCTCTTCAGTCTTATCTCCTAAAAAGCAATACACCAAAGGCACTGTTTTTCTGCTATCAATATCATTGCCAACCATCCCGTGTATACTGTAAATTTGAGTGAAGAGTCCTGGGCAAGTACAAAATGTTCCATCCATTATCCATAGATAAGAATCACGTAAAATTTTTATATTACGCTGAGTACAAAATATAAGTAGGCATTTATTATCACCGTATTTTGTTTGCCGTGCCAAAAAAGACTCCCCTTCAACTTTATATTCAGCGGGTATATCAATTTCCTCCAAAGTAGAAGGTTCTTTTGGAAATGATTTTTGTCTTGCTCTGTAAACAATTTGTCGCAAAGCTTTTTTATTAGGAAGACTACACGCACTTGTGCTTGGCACAGCTTCCAAATGATTTCGGATTATCACTGTAGGACCGTCATTGCTAGTAGTGGCATCCCTGTTCAATTTATTTTTAAGAATAATTGAGTTCTGCATGCCGGCGTTTGGGGTGTGCGAATGTTCACTCATACCTTTGATTACAGTGTGCTCATAATTTTCATTGAGCTCCGTTATCATGCCGCTTTTGCACTGTTTTTTTTTAATACACAACACCAATAATGTTTTTTATCCACACGTTTATTTAAAATGAATTCATATCCATCAATAAGTATTATATCGTTTCCGCATTTAGACTTTTCCGTTTTGATAACATTGTCAGCCATAGTTGCAACAGGAACCGCTCATTACAATTATTCACAAAGAAATGATTGACTAAAGCAAAATATGAGACGTTTCGATGCAAATATCATTAATTTTTATGCCTACCCACATAGTTGTGCTACCAACATGCTTGGGGTTATTTATATCTGTACAGGACAGTACTATGGACAAAAGTAGCTTTGCGTTTCGAACCGACATACTATCGAGCTAATAAATTTCGAACTAATGAGCAATCGCTCTTGAGACTTTCGCAACAGCGTTTTTCGGACAAACGTTACATCGCACCAATAAAACATCGATGGAATAAAACATCGGACCATCAGCTTTCGCACACAAGTAGGGAACCCACCTATTTACCTACTGATTTAGTGTCGTTTGTCCGAGTGCTGCCCGTCGACACACCACTGGGTACTGACGGAAGATCAGCGCTGGAGTGGCCTGCCTCTCCAGCATATGCTGAGTCAGAGCCCCTTTGCATTTGCCACACCCACAATTTGTTACCCTGTGTTTTATGCTGAATTTTGTTGCTGTTTTTTTGTTATATCTCAACTGTTGAATATGTGTGTGTAAGCAAATGCAAATAAATGTTTTTTCTATTCTATTCTAATGCAGGTTTCAATGTTGCAAAGAATATTGTAAAAGCATGCTGCGTGTTGAATAATTTTATAAGAGTTCGCGACGGCTATGGTATTGAAGATACACTGACAATTGAGGGTATGGCAGATATGTCAAATAATTTACCTAGAACCAGGTCCGGAAACGCTTTGCGAGACCATTTTGCAGAGTACTTTTTAAGCCCACCCGGCAGGGTGCCATGGCAAGACTCGCGTATTTTTTAATTGTTTTATTATTATATAATATTTCATGCATTAAATACTTATGTAACTACAGACTACTTTTTAAAGATTAAATACAATAAAACAGAACACAAGTACTTACCATTTTGTTTTCTTTCGTTTTGTTCTGTAATATTTTCAAAGATGACGTCGGCAACGTCCTCCCAAGCTTTATTTTTCGCGTCTTTGTTTTTGTATAGAGGATCAGAGGCATCCCACAAACATTTTCTCAAACGAACTTCATCGATCACTCGACTCGTGTCAATATTCGCCATGATGTCGATTGTACTGCGCTGACGCGTGCGCTCCGCACGATACTAAAACGATCACTGCAGGTAGAGGCGCGCGAGCAGCCGTCCGCGCGGATGGCTCCGCGGCACGGACGCGCCATGCGGACGGCTACGGAGCTGTCCGCGCGGACGGTTGTCCGTACGGACCCGTCCGCATTACTCTAAAACGCTCCCTTAGCTTAATACAGATCGGTGTGTGCGGAGAGATCCGTACTGACGGTCCGCGTGACACTAAATCCAGCCTTACAGTGTGTCACAGTTATGACCGCCCAAACCCGTAAGCATTGTTATCTATTCCAGATCCAGGTAGATGATATCAAAAGCAAACCCGCAAACACTGTCTGAATAGAAGCAGAAGCCTGGGCTGGATCCACAATAGTTTTTTTCGGTGCTGCTCCTAGTTGTTGGTCTACAGCACTCTTGCGAGGGTTTATATTAGCCTCTGGTAATATGGGTGAACTCGACACTTCCTTAACTGGAGGGTCAGGGGGTTTGGGGTCCCCCATGTCTGATCACGGGGAAAACAACAAAAAAAAAACACTTACCTTTACCAATAAACACACAAACAAGCTAACTACAAGGTTTAAAGGGCACGTTTCGGCGCTTTTTTCCATGCAGAAACTGATTTGTATTAAAAAAGCGTGTGACACCCAATCACTCTGATCCCAGAAAAAAAACTTTTACTGACGCCGCGTCCTGCGTTCCCTAATCGATTACAGCGCGAATCCGACCATATTTAGTAGTCCCAAAGTATCTCGCACGAAATAGGGTTTTTGTGCCTACTGCATTTATATGGATTCGCGCTTTAATTGATTAATCATTCATTGTGTCTTTCTTGTTTTCAATCGTATTTGTATGATTTTATAGCTGTTTCCACGCGAGTACGATCTAAGCATCGTGCCGGACTTCAGCCTTAGCCGTCGTCATCTTGCGAGTTTTCTATCACTAGCGCACAGTATCGCATCTACTGACTGACTTTATTACAAAGACGGTTTTGAGACAACTAAATATTTTTAATTTAAATGTAATTACAATAAAAAAATATGTACAAAAAAGGTAGTTATAGCTATGATGGCCAACACCTTTATCATTTTATGACATGTAACTTCTTTATTTTCCTTTTTTGCCTTGTCAGACCTAGACACTTTACCCACAGGTAAAGCCCCAAAATATGTTAGGGATTTGCCTTTACCTGACAAGGGGTTGACTATTTTATTGTCTTTCCATGAAATACAAGCCATGTCAATACCATCAAAGAAAGTTGTTCTTTATTCATATCTTGACTGTGCATTTTTCATAAATTCCTTATCTGGCAGTTTTGAGTTAGGTATCCGGTTTTGTTGCACAGTACCAACTGAATGAATTGAATGAAATGAAAGCCTGCCTTCCGTGGCTCAATATTGAAGTAATGGCAGAGACGTATACAAATTGTGTAAATTTATTTTGTGTAGGTACTTAAATTAAAATAAAGGTTCCAGGAGATATTAAACTTGGGTGTAGGTTTTCCTTGTCTTGATTGTAAGATGTATGTACCAGCTTCGACAGTAATTGATTTTTGCGCAGTCTGCTGATGAAATGAATCGACATTAAATTATGCAGGGCATCACTTAAATTTTACTCAAAGAGTTTTTAATTATAGTTTGAGCAGGGCCCGTAGGTATATTGAGTGTGCATTCGGTATGTTAACACACAAATGGCGTATATTTCAACGCCCTTTGAATGTACCTATGGTTGCCGGTATATGTGATAGTAAATAACTAGTCAGACTTACTCAGTTCAACAGTATTTACTTGTAAACACCGATTATCCAAATTTACAGAAGGCACAGAAGGAAGTTCACAGGTTCACGAAATACAAGCACAAAGCACAGGCGAAAGTCAGATAGAAGCAGAAGAAATGTAGCTGTGTATAAAAACAAGCACAGCGTGAATTTATAGGTAAAAGCGTTCAGTGTCGAGATAGTATTGCATAGCGGCGAGCGGCATGCGCTCCGCGTCATAAAGTGATATCGGCTGGCTACGAGGTGCGTGGACGCAGACCGGCAGGGCTGGCGTAAAACCAGTCCTCCCTAGTGCTGGGACGATGATTGGTCGATAGCAAGTTTGTCCACATCGACAAACTAGCCCTTTCAGACCAACGCTTAAACTAAAAAAAAATGTAATTTTGACCTTGAATCTTAGGTAAGTTGGGGCCGCAGATTACGAATCTGCTATAGTTTTCCAGATTTTCCGCTGACATCTTGGAAAATTCATATACCAACAATTGTATCAAAGTGGGCCCTTAGTTTCCTACTTACAATTGTGAGGGTCACAATTGTATCATACTGGGCCCTTCATTTCCTACGTACAATAGTGAGTGTCACACTTGTATCAAATTGGGCCTAACGCCTTCTTTTTACGTTTTTCTGAATGAATGAAATAATCATGAAAGTTACAAAAATATTTATTAGAAATTTCAAACACAACTTTGTTCTTGTTTTACTTTTTTTTTATATATAATTTATAATAATCAACAAATGAGATCAACTTAAACATGAATTGAGATCAATTTTATCAAATTCTGACCAAGTATTAAGTAATTAAAATAAGTCTTTGGTGTGAAAATAAAAAAAACAATTTCGGTCTTTGTTAAGGTACAAGTAAATATCACACTGAGCAACGACATCGACTACGAATAGTGCAGCCAGGAGCACGACAGCAACGAGGCTGCTTCAGAGTGTCGAAGACTGGCCAATGGTTAAATCCGTCGTACTGTCGGTCGACTGTGGGAAGAGACGATGGGAAGAGACGAGTGAAGTCTCTTCCCACAGTCGACCAGTATTTGGAAGAAGTAGGCATATCAGCAAATTCTAGATCTTTCCTTGGTCTCTTTCTTGGAGGGCCATTCAGAAGGTGGTCACTAATAGACAATCGGAACGCCAACTAATCCATGATCTCTTTAGATTTGCGATTATTAGTTTTGCAATCAGCACGATACTCAAACCAAGAGTTTACTATAGCCAGGTCGAACATGTGGATGATCACTTTCACACGCCACTTTCTGTTTTTACGCCATGTTCGATAAGCCTCCATCATCTGGTCGCAAACATCAACACCACCCATAAAAGTGTTGTAATTTTTAACTATAGCTGGACATGAGACTTCAATGTATCGTTTCCTCTTTTTATCCTATCTTGATACCTGTGTTCGCGGCTCTGTTCCAAAAGCAGTTGAGACCATGAGTACTCCTTTGTTGTCCTTCCATTTTATGACGCTCAAGGTGTTTTCCCTGTTGACAACCTCCTCATCTTCTCCTCTAGTCATCCTATTATCTTTCTTAAATTCATACAGCGTTTTCTTCTTGGTGTTAAATCGATTGGCCATCAAAGTTCCTGTTCCTCCTAAACCTTCTATGATACCCAGAAACACGTTTTATCCTGGATGCTACAGAATGTCCTGTTAAAAAACCAAAATTACCTTTACCCCAACAAGTAACGTTTTCTTCATACAAGAACAGAAACACAATAAAAATTCTCATTGGGATCACACCTGGTGGAATGCTAAGCCATGTATCTCCATCTTATGAAGGATCAGCTACCGATAGGCAAATCATAGAAAGAAGTTTAATACTTACTAAATTCGACTGCAATGATGAACTCATGGTTGACAAAGCATTAAATGTGCAAGACTTATTCGTTCCTTATGGTGTTAAGGTAAATGTGCCAGCAATTTTTAGAAAAGGCAATCAAATTGGATCCCAGACTCTGGCCTCAAATAGAAAAGTGGCCAGTAAACGTGTACATATTGAAATAATTATTGGAATGACGAAAACCTATAAAATATTAACTGAACCATTGAGTCAAACTGAAATTCTACTATCTAGTAATATAGTTTTAGTTATTGCAATGCTCGTTAATTTCAGGTCTAACATAGTAAATAAAAATGCTTGAGTAATAAGGTTTTTTTAATTTGCCCACTTCCTGCATTATTATTTTTAATCATGTTTCTGGCTAGTTTAAGTTTATTGCTCTTCTGTTTGCATATTTTTCCATAGTCTGAACTTTGCAATCTTAGTTTTCGTTATTTCAACCACTCCTTCTTATTTGTTTTTGTAATTTTTTCTAAATTTTGCAGTTGTTCTTCGTTTAAAATAAGGGACTTTAAAAATATTTCTTCTGCAGTCATTTCCAAATAATCGTGGTCTTGGTATAGGCTTCGTTTGTCTGCTGGCAAAATGAGTTGGGCTATGGGTATAGACGGCATATTTCCTTTTCCTCCACAGTAATTGGAGATTAGGCTTTTAAAGTCTTCTTGATATTTTTTTGTACTCTCTATAATCGGCCTGGGATCAAATTGAGTCATTCTTTTCATTGTAGCATCACTGAATTTCAAAGTGTGATGCTCAGCTTGAACTGGATTACCAGTATAACTGGTGCTGGGGTGGTGAAAAGTCTGTAAGGAGCTGGTACAGCTGGTTTTAAGTTTTATTATTTTATTTTTATTAAAATTAATGACGACAATGATAACGGCGACAGGCTTGCCACTTGTAAAAAAAAAAAAGTAAAAGTAAAAAAAATTTTATTGCCACCAACAATACATTCTTAACATTGTGTAGTTAGGTACATATTTTTACAAGCTAATCTTAGCGAGGTAACAATTTAGTCTCATTGGCACTTTCTATGGTATACAATGTGATAGGGGTGGGACTTCTAACCCGTTAAGGCTGAGTACTACATCTAATTTTATCGACAAAAAAAATAATATGGGGGGTTGAACCCCCTCCCCCTAAAAATTATGGCTATTTTAATATTTTTTTTAATGTACTACGGCGCGCTTGATACTTTATGTGATATCAAAGGTTGTATGCGTCGTAGAATTAAAAAAAAACGACAAACTGTAGCTAATAAACTTGGCTAACTAATTCATTACTTTTTTCATATGTTTAATAATGTTTTGGTGAGAAAAAAAAATCATTTCTGAATTATTTTGACCGAAAAAATCGCTATTTTCAATATTTTCACGAATTACTCAAAACTATGTCCCATAAAATTATTAATAATTTGCGCTCATTTAAAAGTGTTTGAGTTATTCTTTCCAACGATACCAAAAACATCACCATAACATCATCAATTCTAAGTAGTTTCCCCTGTGTAAGCTCAATACTCATACTTGACATTATTTGTAAATGAAACCAGTAATACTCATATGTACTTTACATTTATTTAAAATCAAACCTACTGAAAAATACAATCAAACAAAACATTTTAATGCTTAAAATTAATTGATTAACTGTTCGAAGTGTTCTCCTCTGTTTTGTAAACAGGCGGTGGCTCTTATAGCCATTTGTCGCGTGGTTCGTCTTAATACCGCGGGATCAGATGGAAGTTCGTCGGCGGCGATCCTAATTCTTTCCCGGAGCTCTTCTCTCGTGTTTACCTCGACGAAATAAACTTTTTGCTTCAACCATCCCCAAAGATGATAGTCACAAGGCGTCAAATCGGGCGAACGTGGAGGCCAAGCAACTGTTCCGCCGCGTCCAATCCATCTCGGGAAGACTTCGTTTAGATATTGGCGAACACTCAAGGCAAAATGAGCAGGAGCACCGTCTAATTGTAGCCACATGTGGCGCCGATAGCTTAGTGGCAAACTCATGAGTTCTTCGTTAAATTCATTTTTCAGAAAATGCAGAAATCTAGGCCTATTTAATCTCTCTGGCAATTCAATAGGCCCTATTAAAATATCGTCAATCATGGCAGCCCATACACGTATTGAAAACTCGTGTTGGAATGTCGATGTTCGTACAGCATGAGGATTTTCAGCCATCCATAAATGTTGGTTTCTAAACTTTGTAATTCCTCGCCTTGTGAATTTTGCTTCGTCTGTCCACATAATCTTAGCGATGAAATCGGGATTGCGACGCACTCTGCGATTTATCCAAGAGGAAAAAACACACCGCGCGTAATTATCTTGGCCTGTTATTTCCTGTGCTCTCCGCAAGTGGAAAGGAAGTGGTGTAATCCTTCTCGGTGTAATATTTTTGAAATAGTCCAGTACCCCAGGCCCGTCATCCTTGAAAGGCGTCTCACACTTAATCTAGGATCTCTGTGTATGAGATCTAACACGTCCTCTTCCGCTGCCACTGGTAGATCGCGAACACGTTCTGGAGCTGGTCTTCTTATACCATAATTTGCCAATCTTGCGTGAATATCAATAAACGTATGATAACTCGGTGTGGCTCGGTTTGGAAACCTTCTACGGTACTCGCGCACTGCTGCACTGGCATTGCCATTGCAAAAACCATATACGAAATGAATATCCGCAACATATTCGTCATAATTACGACGATTAGCCATAGCGAAACTTGTCCACGAAAAGCGCGAGAAGAAATTTAACAAGGTGTGTTAGCAGTCACAGATTTGTAACGACTAATAATACCCGACAATGGTGACAAGAACCGCTTTACCGCACGTGAAGTATTTATCTTTTTTCCTTGTCTGTTACATTACATTGTACGTTTTTTTACCCTCTCGCACACCTCACAGCATGTGGTGTCATCTTCTATCCTTGTCTGTTACATTACGTTGTAGGTAAGTTTTCTTACCCGCTCGCATACCTCGTTTTGTTACCTGCATTTGTTATGATATGGTTAATGGTTAATGGTTCTTAATACTTGAATTTGTAATGTTATGGTGATGTTTTTGGTATCGTTAGAAAGAATAACTCAAATACTTTTAAGTGAGCGCAAATTATTAAAAATTTTATGGGACATGGTTTTGAGTAATTCGTGAAAATATTGACAAATAGCGATTTTTTCGGTCAAAATAATTCAGAAATGATTTTTTTTTCTCACCAAAACATTATCAAACATATGAAAAAAGTAATGAATTAGTTAGCCAAGGTTATTAGCTACCGTTTTGTCGTTTTTTTTTTTTGTTTCTACGACGCATACAACCTTTGATATCACATAAAGTATCAAGCGCGCCGTAGTACATTAAAAAAAATATTAAAATAGCCATAATTTTTAGGGGGAGGGGGTTCAACCCCCCATATTATTTTTTTTGTCGATTTTTGTTAGATGTAGTACTCAGCCTTAACGGGTTAGAAGTCCCACCCCTATCACATTGTATAAAAACAAGTGACCAATGAGATCAGCCTCCTTTTTAACAGTTGGCAGCAAAAGGTACAGTGCTCAGCGCGGGCCGTCAGACCGGCATTTCACGCCCTCTAACGGCGCTGATTTTCAGCACTCACCTAAATTAAAATTACTTAAAACTAAAACTTAACCTAATTAAAATAAGGGTAGACGGTATAAAACATCATCTTTGTGTGGGTTGACAAACAAAATTGGAATACAATTGGAATACTTGTCACGTTTGGGACCTAATAAACTCGGCAAAACGTGGGTCCAGTTCTAGAGACTGGAGTTTTTTTTTTTTTTTATTTAAAATCAGTGATTGCACATATCAAAACAATAATATGTTTGCATTGGCCGTGTGGTCCCGACCCTGCTGCACACTCACATTGTGCTTCCAAGATTATGTGGTCTTTTGCCTTAATGGTCACATTATAGTTCACTTTTTTTCTCATTAAAATTTCTGAGGCACACACACTGGTGATTTAGTGATCACCATCTTGGAGGGCAGAGCGGCATGCAATGAGAAAGTATTGTTCATACATATTAGCAGTACGTTCCACATCTTCTCTTTCAATCAACTCACAAAATGTTTTTAGGTCTTCTTCTGTCAATCTTGGCAATGCAGAGTTGCTTGTAACATCCCGAAAAAGATCTGGACTCGGCACCACTATCTTGTAAACTGATTCGGAATCATTTACAAGGGGTCCAAACAACTGGTCATAATCCTCGAGTCTGAAACATAGCCGTACAAATTGTAAGAATTCTTAAATGTACGAAAAGTGGGAAAGTCTACAGACGAAGAGGAAGTTTTTAAATATCTCGTTCTAGTTAGACCTATGATTTCCGCGGTTATAGTTGCCTCATAGCTGGGCCATTGTACTTTAGCCTTAGCAAGCGCTAAGGTATTAAATACGAGTTTCCTCATAGCGATGGTCAGTCAGGTAAACAAGGTTCGGAGTCCGGGTCACAGGCAAGTATTCGTCAAAGCAGGTATCAAGGTCCTTAGGCTAGCCAGAAGGTCGTAAATAATTAATTATAATTATATTAAAAACCACTGAGAAGCCAATCCCCTGGAACAATACTTGTTGTTTTTCTGATCTTTTAGTGAACACGTCGTTCAGTTCTCGTCTTTGACACCATCTTCCACTGTGAGTAGTGATCTTTTCGAGAATAGTTAAATCTTCAAGGTAGGACCCAAATATACCATGGAAAACTGCTTGTGCCGTTTTTATTGCTGATCCTCCGGAACGCATTTTAAGATGCACCTTCCTCATGAGTTTTGTGTATTCCAACATCATTATGGACCCAGAGAAACTCAATTTAGTGAGGTCTTTTTTCATACTCTCGTACATTCGAAGAAATACAAGCAGGGGAAAGTACATCTTCTGAGTTGAGCGAGCCGTAGTCATAAGCAATATGTCTCCCAACTCTTTCAAAACTCCTGACACTGCTCCTGGTGTTTGCGCTGTCCTCAAGCAGGTTATTATCTCCCCACACATTGGAATCATTTGCAGCGATTGCTCCAACGCTGAAGTCAACTTATTGTGGAACTTGTCCTCCATGACCATCAATACAGCCTGCGTCATCGGTCCAAGGCTCTTGAGGACACCTGTCCTTCTCTCGGGTGGCAACGTTATACCCATCATAAGCGGAATATGATGATTGACCAATCCGTACTGAGACATGTTATGGGTGTTCTCCATTGCCTTTGGATCTTGACGACGGAGAACGCCCCTAGCATCCTTCATTGGTGTCTGCTTGAGTACCCCTCTCCTGACTCTGAATCGAGTAACACCTGTTCTTGCCTCGTCGAAAAAGGGTTTGAACAGAGTCATGAGTTCAATTATAGGGGTGCAAATCTTGAAATCAAAATTCACCCCACCCGATTTTAAAGCTTCTGCAACGTCTTTTATAGGGATGGAAACAGTACCTATTTTCGCTACATGACCCAAGTAGGTATCGCCTCCAGTGGTAATATTTTGGGCTTTCCTCAGTGCAGTGTACACAGTCATCAGGACACCAGAAATTTCGTCGGACAAGTCTATGTCAATTAACGTCGTGGATTTGGCCGTCCTTTGCTGGTCTACCCCTAGCATGCCTATAATTATATTCACGGCTTGAACCACCTTCCCAATTTCAGTGTTTCTCTCCTTTAATATATCTTCGTCAACCTCCATTGCTGCTTGCGCTGAAGTTCCTGGAATTTGTGAAGGTTCCATGTTCCCTGTCGGCGGCGGCGGCGTGGCGGTCCTTCAAAGTGTCCTAGGCTGACATTCAGAGACGAAAACTAAGCAAAAGGCTGGTCTCAGAAATGTCAAAATCACGTACATAAAAACATTTTTTAATCAGAATCGAATCTTAGCAAGTTTAGTATGAAATGGTGCTTAGCTAAGTGTAAGTAGAGCTCGTTTCATGAAAGAAGTCCCATGTGTTAATGAATTTTGGCTTTTATTGTTATATTATTAAGGATCTTACCGTGGGACTTGTTTGGTAAAACGATCTTTAGTCAATATCGGTGACTTTACGTGAACTTAGAACTGTCCCTTCTAAGCCTTTTGTTCACAGACTACTCCAAACGTCATTTCACAGGATGTTCTACGACCATTATCTGTGGGATTTCTTTGACAATATAGAGATGACTTTCCTATGTACTGTGAATACGAAAATAACGGCGCTTTACTAACTACGACTTTAGTTTACTTTGCTAAGACTGATCTAAGCGTGATTTTGGATTCGTCTCTGAATGTCAGCCCTAGAGATATAGGTACTACTTATAAATAAATTAATATACAACAGTTGGTGTTTAAGAATTTTAATTTAGGTATTAATCACATACACATTCAATACCGCAACATTCATTGCATACATTCACTATAGAGTTATAATTTAAATTAAAGAGGCTATAGGTGCGTGATGTAACAGTAGCACCCGTTTCGTAGTGTCGTAGAATATTGCGATACTTTGGCGCTGCGTTAGAATCGTAGCGACGACAAGGCACCTGTCGCCTTAAATGATGACGATTAGATACCAACGACAACGACGCCTCGTTTTTAATGGCCGCCATACACGTTCAGTTAATTTTATCAAACAGGTTGGTCAAACCGTTTTGTCAAACTGGTATGATCTCCATAACGACAACACACCTTCACGCAGGCTTGAAGCGGCGTCAGTTCAGTGTCGAACCGTATGAATACTGGTTGTATGTGTGTCCGTAAAAATGTCGTGTACAGACGACGACGCTTTAGCAATAGTTGGTTTAGTGTTTGCTTTGAAGGCTAAAAAAAGAACAAAAAAACGTACTGTATGGTGTAAAAAGTGGCTCATGAAAAGAGAAGAATATTCGCATATAAACTTGTTAAATGAATTGAAATTTGCTCCCAAAGATTGGCATAATTATTTGCGAATGAATGAGGAAACATATTTAAGGCTTCTGTCATTAGTCAGTCCAGTAATTCAAAAAAAAGACACAATAATGCGAAAATCTATATCACCACATGAAAGATTAAGCGCTACTTTGAGGTTTCTTGCGACTGGAAGGAGCTATGAAGACCTCAAATTTTCCACAGTAATATCACCTCAGGCTTTGGGATATATTATTCCTGAAACATGCGAAGCTATATATAAGGTGCTCAGAAGAGATTGGTTAAAGGTAAATAAAAACTCACTATTTATTTTTATTATGAAAACTTATCCAAATTACAGCATGAAAGAAATTAGGCTCAATTCTTACGTTATAGTCAACACAAATCGTTTACAATCTAAAATTAGTGAAATAATTAGCAGCATTTAAATCTGGAATGGAAAGTGGAACTGAATTAGATTCCTGTTGTTCATATCCCTGTTGTTCATTTACTTCCAAGGGCTGCTGTGTGATAACAATGCCTTGTGTTGAATTTGTGGCAGAAACAGGAGGAACAGGAGTTGATGGTGAATATGCATAATTTGATGATGTTGATGACGTAGACCAATCTATTGGAGAACGTAGGTGCTGTGGCTGTTGATGTATTCTAAGCTGTTGCGTATGATTATCATTACACAACTTATGGGACAAAGTCAAGTTACCCAACTCGGCTTCAAAAAGGGTATCATTGATGATTTTTTCTGCAATGATACGCTGATTTTTTGATAATTCACGCATTTTGATGGCAATATTTTTAGCGAAAATATCATATCGGTCTTCTCTAATAGCGGGTCGCTTAAAGTGATTCTGTACCGACATAAGTACATCATTGACAATTGTATCTGCTTTCTTTTTTGGAGGTCTTGACTGGGGCCGATTGTTGACACTAATACTGGTGGATTCGACCGCCTCTCTGATGGGCTCGGTTGGCATAACGGTGGGCTCAGCCGCCTCGGTTTCTGTGCGTTCAGTGGGTTCAGTGGGTTCAGCGGGTTCAGCATTGAAGGGCTCCGTAGGCGTTGTCGTTGGCATCTGAAATAATTGTTAATTATTAGTTTAGCGCCACTTTTTTATCCTAGAATATGATACCTAATAATAAATGTATGTTTTTTTGTTTCAGTTTCCACGAACTGAACAGGAATGGAAATTTATATCCAAACAATTCGAAGAAAGATGGAATTTCCCGTATTGCCTTGGAGCGATTGATGGGAAGCACGTAGAAATTACGCCGCCAGATAATTGCGGATCATATTATTTCAATTACAAAGGAAAACATAGCATGGTTCTTATGGCAATAGTGGATGCGAATTATCAATTCTTGCTGTGCGATTTTGGTACCAATGGCAGGATTTCGGATGGAGGTGTTCTTCAAAATACAGAATTTTATAAAAAATTACAAGATAATAATTTAGAAATTCCACCCGCGGAAAGCGCGGAACGCAGTTCCAGAATACTCCCATACGTATTCGTGGCCGATGATGCATTCCCTTTAAGATGCGACATGATAAAACCATTCCGACAAATTGATTTAATTTCACATGAAAGAAAGATTTACAATTATCGTGTGTCTCGAGCGAGGCGGATAGTTGAGAATGCATTCGGCATACTGGCATCAAGGTTTAGAATTTTTCACACGCAAATAAACTTAGAACCTCACAGAATAGAATCCGTGGTAATGGCGTGTTGTGTCTTACATAATTTTCTGATGTCATCTTCGCGTAATTTTTACGCCCCATCAGACTGCTACGATCAGGAAGACAGAGAAAACGGAACTATAACACCGGGGCTTAATACCATGCAGTCAAATATGAATCACTTAAATAGTAGAAATTATGGGAATATTACAAATGCGGCCAAGATGGTGAGACAAGACTTCATTCATTATTTTAATAATGAGGGTAGTGTTCCATGGCAGAATGATTTTGTTTCATAAGCAAAAAAATATGTTAAGTAAATAAATATGATCGACTTGTTATTATGATGAAACTTAATAAAATGTGAGCTAGAAAATAATATTTGTTTTATTTACTTACCTCATATTCATCATGATCAGACATGCTCGAACGTGAACTTCTTGGAATGCATTGATCTTTAAGAAAAGATAGCTGATCATAGTACCATAACTTTGGCTTATATATTTCATCAACGCCTGCGCCCGACTTCAAAGACTCCGCAACTTTATGTTCCTCCTTTTTGAAGGCTGTCCGAAAACTGTTAATTTTTTTAGTCACCTGGTCACGGTCTGCATTCGGTTCTATTTCTTTAAGTTTTTCTATTAATTTACAATAAGCAGCATTTCGCTTATCTCTGTTATGGTAATCTTTATTTTTTACGTTCCATAAACAGGTTTCATTTTGATATATTTGTATGAATTCTTCCAATACATCGCGGTTCGCGCACATTATTATTCACTGCAAGCTGCAACACGTCCGTTAGAACACAAATCGCAGCAACAACTGAGCGCTCGCAACACACACGCTCAAATTTCTCATCAAACAGTTTGATCAAACCGATTGATCAAATAAAAAAACGAAAATTCGTATTCCTTCAAACAATTTGATTACTCATAAAATTTGATCAAATTTTGCCACACACACTCATGCCAGTTTAACAAAACGGTTTGATCAAGCCTGTTTGATCAAATTAACTGAACGTGTATGGCGGCCATAATATTACTCTTAATACTGTTAGCATTGTCATTAGTGTTGCTATCGGTGTACTGATCATTATTCACGGCGGATGATGCATTGTCGACGATCATTGGTTCGCTTCGGTGAGCTGTTGCTAAAGAGCTAATATTCGCATTCCACCGTCATAAACAGTTATTTGCATTAGGACTCGTCTCGTCGAATTCGTCACAATAGTCTAGCGCCACCATGCACGCGTGCATATTGTTCTGTGAACTGATCAACGCTTGCAGATCTTTAACGGTACCATAGGAGATTTCAATTTTTGAATCACCATCACCGATACTATTCAATCGCTCGAGCCACGTACGATTGCTGATGAGTAACTCACCGCCACCGCCATCGGCGGCGCCAAGCACATCAAACACGCAATCCTTTTAGAGCACCACACGATGTTGTACATTGTTGTATTTACGCGTGCGCACCTCCAGATCCTTGGCAAAGTTCACCGGACCGATGTAGTAATAATACTTGGCCGACTCGTTGAAGCGCGATTGCTTACTCTTCGGTATTTGTAAGGGATTACGCATAATAAAAATAAAAGTGATTGATTTATCCGATGACTATGAAGTGGAAACGTCGAACGCACAGTATATGGTGATGGACCATACAGACGAGATATTGGACATGACTGAGAATTTAATTGACCGAATGAGTAGGAAGTTAAGTGCGCGGTCGCCGAGCAGACAGAATTTCAGCCATTGACTTTCTTACCTACTTACATGCAGTGATCACCAACTTTTTTTTGTAAAGTGCAAGTTTATAGTGATACTAGTTTGGACAGGTCAGTAATCGAGTACCTATTAATTAGTTTCTCGTTCGTATGATAGAGGCGTTGATGATTTTCTCATACTTGTACATACCTACTAAGTGTTTTCTCGCGTACTTTTCAACCAATTTATGATTATAAGAACTCGTTAGCTGAATAATTCAGTGTATAACTTAATTTCTGTATGTGTTATGAATAAATAACTCCGTGGAAAAATAGCCTGGTTATGGAAAATGTTGACAGTTCGCAGCGAACTATTGCACGCCACTAGCATTAAGATAAAATTCTATAATACCTTGTAATTAAAGTGAACTATTTGAAATACCTAATCTATTTTTTTTGTTATAAATAGAATAAGTGTTACAAATATTAAATTACGAATCATTAAAATATAATACCTAAAGCTAAACTGACTTTTGTTTTTCTTTTTACTGTTTACTGAAGAAATACCTAAATGAAACAAGAAAATATAAAATAACGTAAGAACACATTTATTTTCCATAAAGTAATATTTAAATACTATAGTAACAAGTTAATAAAAAATATTATAATATTGACACTGTAACACACCATTTTCTTATAGGTTGATTGATTGAACACGTTTATTCATGTAACTATAGAATAAAATACAGAAATTGGTTTCTGCCAAACAGCATAACAGTTTGTTGGCACACGCTCTTAATTAGATATAACATCTTGGTATAGATATAACATTTTTAAGGCCTAGTAGTTACTATAAATAAGGCAGTCTGTTGTATTTGGTACACTAACTTATTTACACAGCAATAAACATTGTAATGTCTTAAGATTAGATCATATGTCTATTTCACCAAAGATCTTTCACGATTACTGTTATACATAATAGTTTCTGAACTCATTTATGTTTAAAGTTAGTAAAGTTAAAGTTAACTTAACTTAGTACACTTATGCCCGGTTCCTATAATATACGCCTACCGGCTACGATCCGTTTTCCATACAATTTATTGACAGTTTGTAGGAATTGTAAGCAAAAAACGAAGCGTTTTGTGGATATTGGAACCGGGCATTATTCACACAGTAATAAACATGTTCCATTTCGCACCCCCCCCCGATGCCTTAGGATAGTTAAGGTATTATTGCAATTTTAGCAAAAGTGACAGTCTAGCACCGGGGATGCGATTTATCGATCAAAGCGATAATTTTATCATTTTTTTTTAAATTCCTCGTATTGTATCAATCCTTCGCTCCATAGAATGCCCCGATTTCTTCCAAGCCACATCGCTTGTCGTTTTTCTTCCTCATTCAATTGAATTGATGAAATGGATAAGGTGGTTTTACCAAAAACACTTCTGTGTGTTCCCCAGATGCTGTGCAAATTCTTTAACAATGACGTGGTTTTCCCAGATGCTGTGAAAATTCTTTAACAATGAAGTGGTTTTTATAGTCTTTGAACTCTGCAGATCCACGAAAATGTATTCCGAATTCATGATAATAACTAAGTACTTGTAATTTCTCCGCTTCACTATAACACTTTTAAGAGGTTTGTACTCTATACAATCGTCTTTTAAGAGGTTTGTACTCTATACAATCGTTCGCGTTTTAAAGTTAGTAAAGTTAAAGTTAACTAAACTTAGTGCGTTTTTCATAAGCGCGGCAGTTTAAACAAGTTAATAAAAAATTATAATATTGACACAGTATCGCTATTTTCTTATAGTTAAGACATTTTTTTAAGGTACAGGTAGTTACTAAGAATAAAGCACTTGTATTCATGGGTTAAGAACCAGAGCAACGAAAGGGCAAAAATTGCAAAAAATTGTTTTCGCCATTCGCTTTTAAATCCTTCGTATTTTTATGTGATAAAAAAACTGGATCGATATTGTGAGTCGATTGCTTAGTACAAAAAACGTATCCAAAAAAAATGATTTTTGTTTACTGCCAAAATGAAGTAAGTCTGCTTACAACTATTTGGATTTTTTTAAATTTTTGCCCTTAAAATGGTGTGTCGACGTGATATCTATAAAAAATGGTGTGTCGACGTGATATCTATAAAAAAATGGTGTGTCGACAAGAGAATATCGATTTTATATTTTTTTATTAACGTGTACCAAATTCGTGGGTTAAGAACCAAATCACGAATTTGGTACACGTTAATAAAAAATTATAAAATCGATATTCTATTGTCGACACACCATTTTTTTATAGATATGACGTTTTTCAAAGCGCAATAGTTGTCATGTGTGAAACAATTGAATTTCATGCATTTATTTACACAGTAATAATTATGTAAGGTCTTAAGGTTCGGAATGTTTAGGTCGTCAACGTCCTTCACAACACTGTCGGGGCACAACTCCCGAACCCATTTACACTTATCGATCCCCTTAACAATTAGTGTCTTACCCCAAAGCGAAAATTTTATAATTTTTTTAAATTTCTCGTATTGTATCAATCCTTCGCTCCATTGAATGCCCCGATTTCTTCCAAGCCACATCGCTTGTCGTTTTTCTTCCTCATTCAATTGATGAAATGGATAAGGTGGTTTAATTAAAAATACTTCTGTGCGATCCCCACACGCCGTTGCAAATTCGTTAACGATAAAGTTGTTTTCATGGTCTTTGAATCCTTGTAGATCCACGAAAACGTATTCCGATTTCATGATGATAGGCGCTTATAATTTCTCCACTTCACTATAACAGTACACGCACCGTGGTGGAACAAAAAATCACCAATAGACTTGAAGTCGATGTAATGTAAGTATTCCGACGGGAATAAAAATCACCAATAGATACCAATGGACTTGAGGTCGATATAATGTAAGTAGAACTATTCTGAGATACCACTGTAGTAGGACTGTTGAAGCTTATTCATACAACTCGGTTTATATAGCATTCTCTTATCATTACGATCAAGTTTTTTTCACGTTATGGGAAGTAGGTTAACATTAAAAACACGATTTAACCTCGCTCGCTCGGAAAACCACATGTTCTATACTAAGCTGATTGAACTATAAAAATGAGTGATTCTGACAGCGATGACGATATGATTTCAACACCTACAGAATTAATGGAAACGGGACAAAATACCTAGTTGAGCTTTTTCCCTGAAAAATCGCGTCCTATGTAAATACTTATCACGCGAATAAATAAATACTTTTTTGTTTTTCTTACCTCTCGCATTTTCCTCGCTGTAGTGAGGTGAAGAAAAGTTGTGTATCTCTCGTGTCGTGGAAAGCCTCGCTACGCTCAGGAATCGATTTTTCTTTAGATTCCTTCACTTGCTCAACTTTAAATTTCAACACTCGCACCAAATAACCACTTTGCCGCCTTACATAACAAATAACTATTACGTCTCGTGGGTTACAATGATCGAATCGGGACATCGATTAATGGTTTTTCCATCCATTTGTAATTGTCTAAGACTTTAAGGAGATCTATTATAAAATTCTGTTCCTAAAATCAATCTGTGAGTTAATTGGCATACGATTCATTTCCAAAACTTAACGTTTTCCAAACGTACGTAATGATTGCGAAAGGAGAATGGCAGGCTTCAGTGGAAGTAGACTTCCATCATACCTACAAAAAGTCGTGTTGAAACATGAAGAAAAGAGCCAGTTGCGAAGTACTAAAGTTTGTGAGAAAATATAACCCCAAAACATTCTTTTAATCGGACGGTACCTATATAAATCATTTTGCCGTTGTCCTTTCATTCTTGAGCGTATAAAAAAAACCGATACTAACCCCTAGAACCACAGGTGTGCAAAGGAAACTATTGTTTTATTTCTCATGTATATAAATAATTCCTATGAATGAACTAAATCAAATCGAGAGTTCCCGGTTTGGTAAGTTTACTTTGGGTCTTAGACAACCGTTTTTGGCTAGGTACCTATGTAGCTATCTAGAGATGTTCAACTTAGAAATTTCCCAAAATAGTCGTAAGAGGTTCACGGCGGCGGCGGCGGCGGCGTGGCGGTCCTTCAAAGTGTCCTAGGCTGACATTCAGAGACGAAAACTAAGCAAAAGGCTGGTCTCAGAAATGTCAAAATCACGTACATAAAAACATTTTTTAATCAGAATCGAATCTTAGCAAGTTTAGTATGAAATGGTGCTTAGCTAAGTGTAAGTAGAGCTCGTTTCATGAAAGAAGTCCCATGTGTTAATGAATTTTGGCTTTTATTGTTATATTATTAAGGATCTTACCGTGGGACTTGTTTGGTAAAACGATCTTTAGTCAATATCGGTGACTTTACGTGAACTTAGAACTGTCCCTTCTAAGCCTTTTGTTCACAGACTACTCCAAACGTCATTTCACAGGATGTTCTACGACCATTATCTGTGGGACTTTTTTGACAATATAGATGACTTTCCTATGTACTGTGAATACGAAAATAACGGCGCTTTACTAACTACGACTTTAGTTTACTTTGCTAAGACTGATCTAAGCGTGAACTTAGGATTCGTCTCTGAATGTCAGCCCTAGAGATATAGGTACTACTTATAAATAAATTAATATACAACAGTTGGTGTTTAAGAATTTTAATTTAGGTATTAATCACATACACATTCAATACCGCAACATTCATTGTATACATTCACTATAGAGTTATAATTTAAATTAAAGAGGCTATAGGTGCGTGATGTAACAGTAGCACCCGTTTCGTAGTGTCGTAGAATATTGCGATATCGTAGCGACGCCAAGGCACCTGTCGCCGTAAATGATGACGATTAGATACCAACGACAACGACGCCTCGTTTTTAATATTACTCTTAATACTGTTAGCGTTGTCATTAGTGTTGCTATCGGTGTACTGATCATTATTCACGGCGGATGATGCATTGTCGACGATCATTGGTTCGCTTCGGTGAGCTGTTGCTAAAGAGCTAATATTCGCATTCCACCGTCATAAACAGTTATTTGCATTAGGACTCGTCTCGTCGAATTCGTCACAATAGTCTAGCGCCACCATGCACGCGTGCATATTGTTCTGTGAACTGATCAACGCTTGCAGATCTTTACCGGTACCATAGGAGATTTCAATTTTTGAATCACCATCACCGATACTATTCAATCGCTCGAGCCACGAACCACCGCCATCGGCGGCGCCAAGCACATCAAACACGCAATCCTTGTAGAGCACCACACGATGTTGTACATTGTTGTATTTACGCGTGCGCACCTCCAGATCCTTGGCAAAGTTCACCGGGCCGATGTAGTAATAATACTTGGCCGACTCGATGAAGCGCGATTGCTTACTCTTCGGTATTTGTAAGGGATTACGCATAATAAAAATAAAAGTGATTGATTTATCCGATGACTATGAAGTGGAAACGTCGAACGCACAGTATATGGTGATGGACCATACAGACGAGATATTGGACATGACTGAGAATTTAATTGACCGAATGAGTACTAAGTTAAGTGCGCGGTCGCCGAGCAGACAGAATTTCAGACATTGACTTTCTCACCTACTTACATGCAGTGATCACCAACTTTTTTTTTGTAAAGTGCAAGTTTATAGTGATACTAGTTTGGACAGGTCAGTAATCGCGTACCTATTAATTAGTTTCTCGTTCGTATGATAGAGGCGTTGATGATTTTCTCATACTTGTACATACCTACTAAGTGTTTTCTCGCGTACTTTTCAACCAATTTATGATTATAAGAACTCGTTAGCTGAATAATTCAGTGTATAACTTAATTTCTGTATGTGTTATGAATAAATAACTCCGTGGAAAAATAGCCTGGTTATGGAAAATGTTGACAGTTCGCAGCGAACTATTGCACGCCACTAGCATTAAGATAAAATTCTATAATACCTTGTAATTAAAGTGAACTATTTGAAATACCTAATCTATTTTTTTTGTTATAAATAGAATAAGTGTTACAAATATTAAATTACGAATCATTAAAATATAATACCTAAAGCTAAACTGACTTTTGTTTTTCTTTTTACTGTTTACTGAAGAAATACCTAAATGAAACAAGAAAATATAAAATAACGTAAGAACACATTTATTTTCCATAAAGTAATATTTAAATACTATAGTAACAAGTTAATAAAAAATATTATAATATTGACACTGTAACACACCATTTTCTTATAGGTTGATTGATTGAACACGTTTATTCATATAACTATAGAATAAAATACAGAAATTGGTTTCTGCCAAACAGCATAACAGTTTGTTGGCACACGCTCTTAATTAGATATAACATCTTGGTATAGATATAACATTTTTAAGGCCTAGTAGTTACTATAAATAAGGCAGTCTGTTGTATTTGGTACACTAACTTATTTACACAGCAATAAACATTGTAATGTCTTAAGATTAGATCATATGTCTATTTCACCAAAGATCTTTCACGATTACTGTTATACATAATAGTTCCTGAACTCATTTATGTTTAAAGTTAGTAAAGTTAAAGTTAACTAAACTTAGTACACTTACGCCCGGTTCCTATAATATACGCCTACCGGCTACGATCCGTTTTCCATACAATTTATTGACAGTTTGTAGGAATTGTAAGCAAAAAACGAAGCGTTTTGTGGATATTGGAACCGGGCATTATTCACACAGTAATAAACATGTAATGTCCTAAGGTTCGGAATGTCCATGTCATCAACATCCTTCACGATACTGTTGGGCTTGGGGCATAACTCCCGAACCCAATTAAGGTATTACATATTTAACTCATTTTTGCAATTTTAGCAAAAGTGACAGTCTAGCACTGGGGATGCGATTTATCGATCCCCTTAACAATTAATGTTTTACCCCAACGCGATAATTTTATCATTTTTTTTTAAATTCCTCGTATTGTATCAATCCTTCGCTCCATAGAATGCCCCGATTTCTTCCAAGCCACATCGCTTGTCGTTTTTCTTCCTCATTCAATTGAATTGATGAAATGGATAAGGTGGTTTTACCAAAAACACTTCTGTGTGTTCCCCAGATGCTGTGCAAATTCTTTAACAATGAAGTGGTTTTCCCAGATGCTGTGCAAATTCTTTAACAATGAAGTGGTTTTTATAGTCTTTGAACTCTGCAGATCCACGAAAATGTATTCCGAATTCATGATAATAACTAAGTACTTGTAATTTCTCCGCTTCACTATAACACTTTTAAGAGGTTTGTACTCTATACAATCGTCTTTTAAGAGGTTTGTACTCTATACAATCGTTCGCGTTTTAAAGTTAGTAAAGTTAAAGTTAACTAAACTTAGTGCGTTTTTCATAAGCGCGGCAGTTTAAACAAGTTAATAAAAAATTATAATATTGACACAGTATCGCTATTTTCTTATAGTTAAGACATTTTTTTAAGGTACAGGTAGTTACTAAGAATAAAGCACTTGTATTCATGGGTTAAGAACCAGAGCAACGAAAGGGCAAAAATTGCAAAAAATTGTTTTCGCCATTCGCTTTTAAATCCTTCGTATTTTTATGTGATAAAAAAACTGGATCGATATTGTGAGTCGATTGCTTAGTACAAAAAACGTATCCAAAAAAAATGATTTTTGTTTACTGCCAAAATGAAGTTAGTCTGCTTGCAATAATTTTGACTTTTTTAAATTTTTGCCCTTAAAATGGTGTGTCGACGTGATATCTATAAAAAATGGTGTGTCGACGTGATATCTATAAAAAAATGGTTCGTCGACAATAGAATATCGACACAACATTTTTTTATAGATATGACGTTTTTCAAAGCGCAATAGTTGTCATGTGTGAATCAATTGAATTTCATGCATTTATTTACACAGTAATAATTATGTAAGGTCTTAAGGTTCGGAATGTTTAGGTCGTCAACGTCCTTCACAACACTGTCGGGGCACAACTCCCGAACCCATTTACACTTATCGATCCCCTTAACAATTAGTGTCTTACCCCAAAGCGAAAATTTTATCATTTTTTTAAATTCCTCGTATTGTATCAATCCTTCGCTCCATTGAATGCCCCGATTTCTTCCAAGCCACATCGCTTGTCGTTTTTCTTCCTCATTCAATTGATGAAATGGATAAGGTGGTTTAATTAAAAATACTTCTGTGCGATCCCCACACGCCGTTGCAAATTCTTTAACGATAAAGTTGTTTTCAATTTCAATGTAGACGCCTGAGAGGTAAGACACTTTGTCCAAAAATGGGTGACCTCCCACCTCAGCGAATAACTCCTGACTTGCCCTTTTTGTCCGTTGGCTTGGACTTCGCCGGTCCCTTTTATATAGTAAATCGTAAGGGGCGCGGTTGTAGATTAGTAAAATGTTATTTATGTTTATTTGTATGTTTGCGCTATAAGTGCGTACATCTTGAAGAGGTCACTGACCTAACTAAAGACGCTTTTATAATGACACTTCGACGATTCTTTTATAATGACAGTTTTTGCGACACTTCGAATGATAGTGACTGTTTAATTCGCCGCCACGCATCATTTTGTGCTGAGCGATTTTTATATACTGGTAAACGTGGATCCCATAGGCATGGTTCCATTTGAAATAACTCCAAAAATTCCAATGCTTTCTCATTCGACCACTCCATTTTCACGCCACGTTCCTGTTCCCGCCAAAAAACACAAGTAAACACATCCGCGCTCAGCGCCTGCGTCGCGCAGAATGAGACAGCGCTAATGTAGCCAAATAGAATTGTTGCGTTATTTACCACGCTAAAACCCTTTGATGTGTCGAAAAAACCGCCACCCGGGTTATCGTCTAACGTCTAACGGCATTATTAATGCCGTTAGTGAATTAGCGCGATAAATGTTGGCCACATCTACGTAGTGCATTAATTATTGCGATAATTATCGCGTTAAGACGCAGGTGGAGCAGTAGCATAACGTCAAACGCAGTGTGAATGCCGTTGTTAAAATATGGCGATAAATCGTGGCTACACTAACGTTTAATGTCCATTAGCGCGTTAATCAACGGCGTTCCCCCTGAAGTGTGGCCCCAGCATTTTTTTTTTTTTGTAAGGTTTAGCCACCATTTATTTCGTGGCAACCTTTAGTCTTTATTGTTTAAAATAACTTGATTAACATTGTATGATTATATGCTTACTGATTGTATATGGGTGAAATGCAGAATAAATGTACCGTAACGAAATCGTAATGCTGGGGGTTACACTAGCGCCTAACGTCAATGCCCGACCTGCGGTTTCGGACGTCCCTCCTCCTTTCCGCTGCTTCATGGTCAAAGACCCTTGCTGCCTCACTGCCGTCGGGTCTGCTGGGTGCTGCGGTGAGCAAATCTGCTGCCGCAGGGTCATAATTCGCGGAAGCTATCTCATTGAGAATCCTTCCTCCCGAAACGGCCCCGACGAGTCCCAAATATAGGCCCCTACTGCCGTTAGGCAGTGGCACACTGCGTTCGTCACGTACGGTAACATTGTCGCGCAGCAGGGTTTGGGCGAAGGCTCCGATGTCTGCTGTGAAAAATGCAGGCTGTAGTTGTGCTGCATCGGCTCCTGCAGGAGGCTCCCTCGCCGGCAGTCTGCTCAAAACAGTCGCCGGAAGTTCAGTGGCCCTATTGGCGGTTCCCGTCGGTGCTTCCACGGTGAGCTGCGCCCCCTGCTCCCGAAGGAGCTCCCTTTTTCTTCTCCTCTCCTCCCTCTCCTTCTTTACCGCTTCGCGTCTCTCCTTTACTCCGAGGTTATAGGTTAAGATTGCCATAGTAGGGTCTGGCCCTCTAACCCCGTCGTCGAAACCCGGATGGGCCACCTGGGACTCATCCGATCCCCCGCCCGGGTCACTCTGCTCCGGCATCGTAGATGCCGCCCTGGGGGGCCTACCCCCTCCGCTACTCTTACCCCTACCCTTCCCCTTTACCTTCCTCCCTTCACTCGACTCCAGAATCCTTATGTTCCCTGGCGTACGTTACCCTCGTCGGGCCCTTACGGAAAATACGAACGGATCGCTAACGTACTAGTAGAACGAATTGATAGTCAGCTAATGGAGAACACTCTTAAGCATTGCCCATTGGCGCGATAATTATTGCAATAATTTTTAACGCGTTAATGTGGGTGGCTACACTAGAACGATCAACGTGAATGCTCATTATTGGCGATGAAAACGGCGTACTTAAGCAAGATGGACGTTGACAGAGCTCTGTATTTCATGAGTGTAAATTTTTATTATTTGAATTTATTGAATCATTACCGAATGAAAAAAAAAGGAAACAAAGAAAAAGAAGATGGTGGATGATACAAATGCACAGGAATCGTACACTGTAAGTCTATGTTTATTTATTAGCTTAAATTTTGTTTTCAATTAATATAACAATGACCGGTATTACCATGTCAAACTTTTTATTCTCTACTGTTGTCAGTTTTTTTCTCCTGTCTATTTATATGTCCTTCATACATATCATAGAACAAATATCATACATCGAAGTCTTAGTGTACTTTTGAAGTAATACAAATATTTATTCAACTTTTTTAATGCAGGAACTCTATGGAGGAAAGATTCTCCGAGCTACTAGCTGAACCAAGCAACCAGTTCAATGGATTCGTTCGAATGTCAGCAACTGATTTCGAATTGATTTTAAGCAGAGTTGGGCCTTTGATAGAAAAACAAACAACAAAATTTCGTCAAACTATACCTGCCAAAGTTCGACTAGCAGTAACTTTACGATATTTAGCTACAGGAGATAGCTACAGAAGCTTACATTATTTGTTCAAGATGTCTCACCAAGTGATTTCCAATATTGTAAGGGAATGTTGTGCTGCTCTCATATCTGTATTGAAGGACATGATCAAGTTACCTGAAAATGAAAACGAATGGCTACAAAAGGAATCTGATTTTAAGAGATACATTTCCTCATTGCTTGGGAGCAATTGATGGTAAACATGTTGTCATGGTGTCACCGATTCACAGTGGGTCTGAATTTTTTAATTATAAGCATTCGTTTAGTATTGTGTTGATGGCCTTAGTGGATCGTAATTTTTGTTTTATGTTTTGCGATGTAGGCAACAAGGGTAGAATCAGTGACGGTGGAGTATTCAGAGATTGTGTTTTATTCGAAAAACTTCAAACAAATTCTTTACATTTACCACAACCTGAACCACTTTGTGATGGCGATGTAAATGTGCCTTACGTTTTTGTTACTGACAATGCATTTCCATTGCACCCAAACATAATGAAACCTTTTCCCGGAGACCACCCCGAAGGAAGTACGCAACGAAAATTCAATCGTAAACTTTCTTCTGTTCGTATTGTTGTGGAAAACGCATTTGGTGTTATGTCAGCACGATTTCGAGTACTTAGAAAACCTATAGCTCTACAACCAAATGAAGCTTCAAACGTCGTGATTGCATGTGCTTTATTACATAACTTTTTAAGAAAAAGTTCTAACTCGCGGTCAATTTACACCCCATCGGGCTACACTGACACAATTGTCAACGGAGAAATAACAAATTCTGGAACTTGGAGAAAAGATATTGGAAAAGGCGAAGGCGCTTTCACGTCAATGAAGAGTATTGCCCGACGTTCTGCTTTAACAGCAATCCAGGTTAGGAATAAATTCGCAGAACATTTCAGGACTATGAATAATTTGTAAGGTGTCGACAACATAAAATGTGTACTTCCTCATGCCTAGGCGGAGAGCCAGGGGGAAGTATCCCTTTGTGTTTTCAAATAAATGATTATTTTGATTTGATTATTTGATATTTTGGAAAATAAAACAACGTTCTCTGTATTTATGTCTTTCTTTTTTTTGTTTCTTGAAGTAATTAACATGGCTTATACATAACTTTTTAATCTTTAATTATCTTTATTTCACCGGACTCTGTAATTACTATTTGTGAGGCACGGGTTGGTGGTAATTCTAGAAAATTTTCTTGGAGAGTTGGAACTGAGAATTGATTGAATTGGCCTGGAGGTGACTGGTATGTCGGAGGATTTGGCGATGGACTGAATGCTTGATCGTGTGGAGACTGGGATGTGGAGTGGCCTGGAGGTAACTGGTATATCGGAGGATTTGGCGATGGACTAAATGCTTGATGGTGTGGAGACTGGGATGTGGACTGGCCTGGAGGTGACTGGTATGTAGGAGGATTTGGCGATGGACTAAATGCTTGATGGTGTGGAGACTGGGATGTGGACTGGCCTGGAGGTGACTGGTATGTAGGAGGATTTGGCGATGGACTGAATGCTCGATGGTGTGGAGACTGGGATGTGGAGTGGCCTGGAGGTGACTGGTATGTCGGAGGATTTGGCGATGGACTGAATGCTTGATGGTGTGGAGACTGGGATGTGGAGTGGCCTGGATGTGACTGGTATCTCGGAGGATTTGGCGATGGACTAAATGCTTGATGGTGTGGAGACTGGGATATGGAGTGGCCTGGAGGTGACTGGTATGTAGGAGTATTTGGAGATGGACTGAATGCTTGATGGTGTGGAGACTGGGATGTAGCAAACTGAGGTACTGAAGACTGTTGCTCAAGCCGATCTGCCATACATGCACGAAATACTAAATTCTGAATATCATTCATTAATATATCACGCGTATTTGGATTTCTTATTTTTTTTAGTTTGCTTGCGAGCAGTCTTCCGAACATCTCACATTCATCATCTTTCTTCTCTTTCATGAATTCAAAAGCTTCGTCCATTTGACGTCGCGCTGCTTTGATTTCTTGAGGCAACTCGTCTTTCAGTTGTTTTCTTTTATTATAATATTGAAAAGATTTATTTTCTCTTGGACGAGTTCCGTTTTCTTCTTGTATATTTTGCGAAGCTTCTTCTGTTTCTGTAGACAAATGAGGACTATTCTCATTTCCATCATTTCTTTCCTCACTTCTTTCTTGAGCCTCATTGTCGTCGTGTGTCTGAATGAAAATTAAAAGAATATTATATTTAAATAAGTTTTACAGACGGACAGTCATAAAGACACAAAGGATAGATGGATAGACGAAAGGACGGACAGACAGATCGAAAGACACATTGACAAGCAGAGCGTCAGACAGACAGCAGAGTGACGGCAATAGGGTTCCTAACTAGTATGGATCTAATTTAGTCTTAAGTTCACGCGATTATCACTCATTGAAATAACAGAAACTTTTACGGTTTAAATCGGGAGCTGAAAAGCAACCGAAACGTCGGACTCAAAATTGAAAATGTAAAAAACCTAAATAAACCGCGATTTAAACCGTAAAAGTATCTATTATTGTACGGAATCCCAAAAATATATAAATTAATTAATTAATTATATTAATACAAAAAAAAAATAGAATTATTACTTACCTCAGTATTTAATGTGCGACTACCATCATATACTCCTCGCAGGAAATTGTCCATCGTTTCGAATGCAAACCAATTAGTTGTTTACACGTCATCTTTCCCAGCTCCGGACTTCAAAGACTTTTTAATTTTGTTTAAATGGGTTCTATAATAACCCATTAGGCTTTCCTTCTTCTTTTTCATTTCTTCAATAGTTGTTTTAAAAGGTAATAATTCCATTATTCGTCGCCAAGCATCACTTTGCGTTCCACGATTCTTGTAACATTTGAGTTTCGGATCCCACAAACATGGTTCTGTTTGCAGAATCTCGAGAAAAACAATTACTTTCTCGTTACTCCACTCCATAGCCATAGTACGTATTTCAAAACAAAGACGTACGACTTAAATGACAAACATGTGCGATCCCGTCGCGCTCTCGACGCACACTGACGACACGTAGTGTGGCCGCTTCATCGCATTAATTCTCGCGTTCATCTCTTTGATGTACCGCCACTTGAGTTATCGCCTAACGCCAAACGGCAATGTTAACGCCGTTGTCAAATTATCGCGTTAAGTTGTGGCTACACCTACGGTTAACGTCCATTATCGCGATAATTATTGGCATTTCTCGTTAGTGTGGCCCCAGCATAACTAAACTGATATTAAAAAATCTGCAACGAAACTGACACATCAGGCTATGGTCACATGGTGCTAAATAAACAGTGCCGAAGCCGTAAAAAATAAATGGATTTTTATACTATAATAATTACACACAGTTTAAAAAAGTGAAATTTTTATTAAATGTAACAAAAACATAAAACACATTATAAACTTCTAAGTTAAGCTTCTTCTTGGCTTAATGAAAAAATGTAATAAAAACATAAAAAAATTATAACCTTCTAAGTTTAGCTTCTTCTTGGCTTAATGAAAAAATGTAATAAAAACATAAAAAAATTATAACATTCTAAGTTTAGCTTCTTCTTGGCTTAATCCTAAAAATAAATCGAATCTTCATCATGAAATAAAGCCAATTCGTATGGATTTTCGGATATTTGTAACAATTCTATTTTTTTCACGATCAAGGTTTCTGGAACTTTGTCTATATCTAAAGTCTCCTCTACACATCGACAGATGCGTCTGCAGACGTCGACAGACGCATCCGCAGATGTCTCACCACGAGCCGTCCACACGTCTGTCGGTCGATCAGTATGTGTTAATTCTTGACAGACGCAACTTGTACGCATGCGATAAAAAATGGATGTTGAGACCGTAGCTGCCGCAGCTGTTTATTTATTTAGTACTTTTAATTATTGCTTAAGTGTGCATCATAGTAAAGTGATTAAAAAAAAATGGAAAAGAAGAAGATGGTGGATGCTGGCTATACATAGAAACAGAACAAAGTAAGTACAATATTTAAATAATATTTTTATTAATACTTTAATGATTTATATAGGTATCTTAGTTGGTTAGTACATATACCAAAAAAAAAACAAGTTTCCTTTGGTTTCGACTAGACTTGTGAACAGCTTTACGGATTTCGAAAAATCTCTTTTTTACAGTGTTTACTATACTTAATAAGATCTTTCTCCTATCTCTTGTCAGAAAAAAGCGAATTTAAGAGTAGAATCGTAGTGGTAGAATAATAGTAGGGTAGTTACTTATTAAACACATAGTTTTAATTGCATAGCTCCTATACTTTAGATTTTATTGATATCTAAAAACCCTGATTTCGTCACTGACTCATTGATGATCATCAAAATTCTTAGGGTATTTCCTAATGTCCTAGAAAGTTGAAATTTGGTATGTATACGCTAATATTAGTACACAAACAACAACAAAATTATAAAACATGTAACTTTTATCCCCCAACCCCTTAAACTAGGGGATGGAAGTTTGTTTGAGACCCGCAATTTTGACGCTTGAAGTTCTGATCTGAAAATTGATAATATATTTATATATGGTACTCCTTGTTATTATAAATTATTATAAAGAATAAAAAAAGTAAAATAATATAAGTAAAATAATATTACATATTACCATATTTTAAAGAATCACTGGCCGGGTGTATTACTTACGCGATTTTTTTCTATTACAGAAATAGCATGGAAAACCAATTTGCAGAACTTTACGCGGAGCCATCTGGAGAATTTGATAATTTTGTTCGAATGTCATGCAGCGATTTTGAATACCTTCTACATAAGATGTCTCCAATGGTTGCTAAAAAAGATACCGATTGGAGGGATGCGATTCCAGTGAAAGTGCGCCTGGCAGTCACATTGAGATACCTAGCTACTGGAGACAGCTTTAGAAGCTTACATTATCTTTTAAAAATTTCAAGCCAAATTATATCTCTTATTGTGCCTGAAGTATGTTTGGCGCTCAATGACCTGTTGAAGGATTTAGTGAAGGTAAAACACATTATTTTAATCAAAAATATTTATTTATTGTTTATTAAAAAATCACATTATATTTTTGAAAAATGAAATATAAATAAAATGATGAAGTTTAAATTATCTGAATGTATGTTTTGAAAATTAATAATTATCTGTATTCAGCACATCTCCGAAGCTTTCATAGCACGCTCTACTTGTTCGTGGTACAATTATTTCTTGTGATAAAACGTTTACTGTTTCGGATTGTTGGTCTACCAGGTCAGGTGGTGATTTAGTGAGGGATTCAACTGAATATGGGGAATCAATTACGTAGTTTGGTGATGTTGTTTGGGACAAATAAACACTGTTACTAGTGCTTGGACGATTGATTATGACTTGTGCGGGGGAAGAAACAGTGTATGATCTCGCCTGTTTCAATCTGTCAAACCGACGACGTCTGTTTAGCATAACACCATGTAGTTCATACATGATTTCTTCCCTTTCAAGTTTCGGGTATTCCTTTATTTGTTTCGCCAACATTTTGCAAAAGAAATCACATTCGTCTTCTTCTTTTGCTTTTTCTTTATTAGACAATGCGCTGTTTAATGCGTTAAAAGCAGTACTCATCTTTCTACTGGCTTCCTGCAATTCAGGCGGATTCATGGCACGACGTTTTTGTGATTGAACACTTGTGCACCTTTTAGGGGTAGAATGGACGTCGGCATCGTCGTCGTCATCGTTTTTAGTTTCTGGCAGGATGTCACTACACTGTACTTTGGAAGTGCTAGCCTCTTCAAGTTGTGCCTGGAGAAAAAAATTAAATAAAATTAGATATAGATAGTAATATTTCATTAACGAGCTAACTAGCTGCAACAAATGGGACCGACTTGGGAACAATCCTGATGTTATAAAATTTGAATCATTTCAATCGGTTCAGCCGCCTTTGAGTAATCGGTATACATAGGTACACATATAAAAAAATATACGTGTTACAAAAAAGGTGTATTAGGCCGAAAACTATGTAATCAATTCTCAACAACTTTCACGATAATTTTTTTTCGCTTCGTTTTCTACGAAGAAGGAGAAGAATTAATTTGTACCTATGAGAAGATGATTTTTTTTCGCGCTGACGAAAAAAAAAATGGAAGTTGTTCAGAATGATGGTCTGATTACATAGTATTCGGCTTAATATACCTTTTTTGTAACACGTTGTATATATACGCGACGAATAGATAAATAACCTCCTCCTTTTTTGAAGTCGGTTAAAAATACTCTTTTTATTTTCAGATACCTAAAACTACGGATGAATGGCTTTCAAAGGCAGAAGGATTTAATTTTCCTCATTGCATAGGCGCTTTGGGTGGAAAACATATCATGATTCTACCGCCACCCCATACCGCATCCGACTACTTCAATTATAAAGGACATTTCAGTATTGTACTCTTAGCGCTAGTTGATAGTGACTACTGTTTTATGTTTGCAGATATAGGTTGCCCAGGGCGGATTAGCGACGGTGGAGTCTATAATCAAAGTGTTTTAAAGCAAAAAATTGAAACAAATGTGATCAACTTGCCACCTCCTAGTCGCTTACCTAATAGTAACATAACCTTACCATATGTCTTTCTAGCTGATGCGGCATTCGCAATGAGTACACATATTATGAAACCATTTCCTGGCCATCATGCTATTGGTACTCCAGAGAGATTATTCAATCAAAAGCTATCTAGTTCACGTGTAGCAGTCGAAAATACTTTTGGTATAATGTCTAGTGTATTCAGAATTTTTAAGAAGCCTATACCATTAAATATCACCAAAGCGTCTTTAATTACAATGACATGTGTCTTGTTACACAATTTCTTGAGAAATAGTAAAACATCTCGACAAATGTACACTCCTTCAAATTCTGTAGATAAGTATGTCAACGGAGAATTAACCCAACTAGGATCTTGGAGACAAAATTACACTAGAACGTTTGATCCATTGCAACCTGTACCTCGAAGAGCCCCGATGTGTGCAGTTGAAACAAGATTAAACTTTACGAAATATATTCACGAGAATAGCAGTTAGTTACAAAAATACCTAATAATTCTGAAATAAATAAGATATAGACTGTACAAATGTTGTTTTTTACTTACATTTTCCTCCGAATTCATGAGGCTTGTGGACAAGTAAACGTCTGTTAGAAATGCTGCCATTACATCATAAAATGGCCAGATGGGGTGGTACACTTCCTCTGCTCCAGCCCCAGACTTCTTTGAAGATACATATTTTTTTAAATTTGCTCTAAATGTAGCAAGGAGATTATCTTTTTTCTTCTTTAATTCGTGTATCGGGTCACCCATCGCATCAGCTATGCGTTTCCACGAATCATTTATCTAAAACAATAATTATAATCATCACCACAATATCATGTAGGTACTTAAGTTGTCTCTATACAAACTGAAACAAAATTACCTACGTACCTATTTTTTTGCTTCACAATAGCTTTAACAAAAATATTTTGACTAAAAGATTTAAATTAAATGTGGGTACCTATCTAATTTAAATATACTTACAACATTTTTGTTTTTGTGGTATTTATTTTTAGGATTCCATAGACAGTTTTCTGCTTGGTATAATTCGAGGAATTTAAATGTTTCCTCAGTGGTCATAGAAGCCATTTCAGCTATATAAATAATAGACAGTCGAAAAAACACACGCGTGCACACTCGTACGCAACTTCAATAAAACTGATGCATCGCCAGACGTGTGGACAGTCGCCGAACGCTCGCGCTGAAACCCTTTGATCTTAGCCAAAAAAACCGACAACGAACGGATTGGCGGTAGAGGAGGCTTAAGCGAAGTGGCTTTCTGAACTTTACGTTTCCCTTGATTTTAATAGTTTTGTAAAAAGATATCGTATATAAATCATCGGTAATGTCAACGATAACTCCAACATAATATTTCCATGTATTTCTAGAGGAATAACGCACTAGTACTGCATCCTCTACAGTGAAATTTTCATAACGTGGGTCGTTCATTTCTTCATTATTATTTAGTTCTTGTATATTATCTTCATCAATCAAATCATTCGCCGTTTTTCTTGAATCCTCTTTTTTCAATTTCTTTTCTTTGAGTGTTTTTTCCTGTATATTAGTGTCCATTTCAATTGTATTTTTCATTTTTTCATCATTATTTAGTTCTTGTATATTATCTTCACCAATAAAATCATTCGCCGTTTTTCTTAAATCTTCTTTTTTCAATTTCTTTTCTTTGAGTGTTTTTTCCTGTATATCAGTGTCCATTTCAATTGTATTCTTCATTTCTTCATCATTATTTAGTTCTTGTATATTATCTTCACCAATCAAATCATTCGCCGTTTTTCTTAAATCTTCTTTTTTCAATTTCTTTTCTTTGAGTGTTTTTTCCTGTATATCAGTGTTCATTTCAATTGTATTCTTCATTTCTTCATCATTATTTAGTTCTTGTATATTATCTTCACCAATCAAATCATTTGCCGTTTTTCTTAAATTTTCTTTTTTCAATATCTTTTCTTTGAGTGTTTTTTCCTGTATAT
Source organism: Yponomeuta plumbellus (assembly GCA_947310845.1). Classification (NCBI taxonomy): domain Eukaryota; kingdom Metazoa; phylum Arthropoda; class Insecta; order Lepidoptera; family Yponomeutidae; genus Yponomeuta; species Yponomeuta plumbellus. The sequence continues at coordinate 7,809,323 of OX371206.1, forward strand.
CAGTGTCGATTTTAATTATATTCTTCATTTCTTCATCATTATTTAGTTCTTGTATATTATCTTCACCAATCAAATCATTCGCCGTTTTTCTTAAATCTTCTTTTTTCAATTTCTTTTCTTTGAGTGTTTTTTCCTGTATATTAGTTTCCATTTCAATGGTATTCTTCATTTCTTCATCATTATTTAGGCTTTGTAAATTACCTTTCTCAACTAAATTATTTAACGGTTTTCTTTCCAGTCCTTTTTTTTCAAGTAAAATATTTCCCAAGTATTTAATGTCATTTTTCATTCCGATATCTTCATGTAAATCTGCATTTGAATTACTAGTCTCTTCAAAACTACGGTCTGAAGCATCTTCAAAATTTTCTATATCTGAGTCACTATAAATGCTCATATCTGCGCTGTCCGAAGTTGTACTCATTGCATTTGACAGTTTCCGTTTTTTAACTAATCTTTTATTTCTTTTAGAAACACGTTTTGTTGGTCTTTTTTTTCTTTCCTGCTGTCTTTTAGGTTCTATTATTTTTTCAATCTCATCTTCATTACTGCTACTAAAGTATCCGTGGTGGTTAATGTTTATATTGATAGAATTACCAGTACTCAAAGAACAATTGTTTGTCATATTCTTGCGTTCACATAATACTTCTGTACTTGGATCTATTTCTCGAAGTCTCAATGGTAAAGTTTTATAAAATTTCCGACTTTCTTCTGTTAATTTAACATCAGATAGCACTACTACTTTTTCTCCTTATTGTTTGTTAATTTCTTTTTCGTTTTATTTGAAGCCTCAGCCTCACATACGCTGGCTTCTTTTTTTGTTAATTTCTTTTTCGTTTTATTTGAAGCATCAGCCTCACATACGCTGGCAGATGCAGAGTGTGTTAAGCAATGGATTTTGATATTGAAACACATACATTGACCTCTATTTTCGCCACAAAGACAACCTATGTCTCTATATTTAATGTAATTCTCATTTTCGGTGGTTACTATTTGATGGACAGCCATAGTTCCTTTTAAAGGCAAAACTTTTTCGTCACCTAAATATTCCTTAATAGCGTTTATATCGGCATCAGTTATATAGTGAAGCATTATTTTAGATTTCTCCCTTAGTACTTGAATAGCCGTTGCAGCATCTGGAATATCCGAACCAAACGCAACACAACTATCTAACGTCCGCTTTACTGCTCCACCTATACCATCCGCGGCGTTTTTTCCATGGGCTGATTCGAAGTAAATCCAAGTACAATTTTTGAATCCATATTCTTTAGTAATTTTCGCAAAAAGAATGAAATTTAATTTCTGTTTATATTGGGTACTTGGCCCATCGGAAAAAAAATGTAATGTCTTGATTCTTGGAAATTCTGATTTTATGTAATTTAATATAGGTGTTAGGTGGGCCCATATGCTGTAGGGGTTGTGTTCATTACTTGGCGACAATGTGCAAAAAGAAATCGGCTTGTGATTATTCATGTATAACACTCCTGTGTGAAGTGTAATTTGGTTGCGCGATGGCTTGAAATGCATGCCTTGTATTTCAGTTTATGTCTACACTGATAGTTTTCGGAAAAATCACATATGATTACGGCTTCGTCATCTTTAATGTTTTCTCGGCTTTCTCTAAAGACTTTTTGCTGATGACTATTGTTAAAAAAGTGCTTTTTGAACGACTTTGCTTCCTCTTGAAATTTATTAAGTAATTCCTCTAAAGTAGTTTCTATTTCTTCTCTTGTAAATTTCTTTGTTTCTTGCTCTATTTGATTTCCTTCTTCATCTTTTTTTTTATAAAGAACTTTTTTTAGGCACCATTGTTTCCATGTTATTTTGGCCGTAGAATCCAGGTTGTCTTCTAAATTATAAGCTTTTGAACAGCATTCGCCACACTCATTGTACATGCATGCTTTCGAGTTCAAGTCACAAGAAAATTCTTTCATAATATCACTTATGTTATTTGTTTTAATTATACCGGTTTTAAACAGTGTATCAATTTTGAATTGAAAATTTGCATGTTTAATACACGCACACGTATCGCAATCATTTAATTTTGGAGTTAACACGTAAAACGGTCGGTGACGTAGAAAGCTGGAGTAAGAAGCTTTTCCCCCATTTTCTTTGTACTTCTTGTGCAAGTTTTTTACAGTATCAAGTAAATATCTCCTTTGAACTTTTTCTTTGTTTTTCGTTTTAGTTTCTTTTTTACCTGCCGTTGCTCTTGAAACATCATCTCTGTTATAAAAGTTATGTATTTCTTCAATTCTCATTTTTCTCCTTCTGTTTATTACATTTCCGCTTTTTCTTATTTTACCTACAAGGCCAGTACATAATTTGGATAGACGTGTTACAATTTTGTATTTTGAAGTAAAACGGTTAATAACAATCTTCTTGAATGTTCTTTTTTCGGTTTTTGTTGCTGTTGCATAATTCTGTGTTAAGGACTCTGTTAAAACGTTTAGCTCGAGCATTTTTTTCTTAAGCTTGTTTTTATCCTCCTCACTTACAGAACTCAACGAATCAATAAATAGTTCCGTCTTTTTCTTTGGAGTTAATGCGTCTATATCTATAGTACTATTGGTCAGATTTGGATCAGTTTGTGACTTGTGGTTGCATGACTCTATCGATAAGCAACATTGTTTATCAGCCAGTTGAGTACTATGCACATTTTGCGATGTTGTTACTGCCTTTTTCTGAAGTCTCAATATTTGTTTTCTTAGAAGTCTATTTTCTCTAATATGAATTTTTGCTATTTCCAGTGACTCTGTTACTTCATTGTGCAATTTACGCAGTTTTTGTCTGAATTTTTTATATATTTTTTTTATTTTAGTATCTTCTGTAGGTTCATCGTTCTTTTGCTTTTTTTGTTTATTATAATACTTCGCAGAATACGTCCTCCATTTCTCTCTTTGCTTTTTCTTTTCATTTTCGTTTAGTTCAGATTGTTTTTTTTTTTATTATGTTTAACTTTTTCAAGATGAGCCTTCCTTTTTTCTTCAAACTTTTCTGGATTATTTAGTTTAAGGCGCTCTCGATATCTCTTCTGTCTTTCTGCGTTCGACAACGGCGCCATCTGTCAATTTATAACAATTAAAAATAAAAATGACAAGATTTTTTAAACAAAATAGCACGGTCGAAGAATTTTACTTTACGCACAATTCATTGCTTGTTAGACTGTTTACAAACTGAACTTAATATAACAGGTACAGGTATATTATTATATTTTTATGGTAATAAAAAGCCTAATACTAGCTCTGACTCGTATGTGAACTAAGCCTTAGCTTCTCAGTTTAGTAACGTAACGAAACAAACTAAACTGAGAGTAACAATCGTTACTATACTGAGTTACGAAACATAACGAACCTGATAATAAAACTTGAGAATGTATAACCTCAAAATTATCTGGTGCCGAAACTACTCAAGTAATTAAGAATCAGTCGTGTTTGGAGAATCATATAACCATATTTCTACAGAAATAAATAATGGATAAAGAGAAAAACTTACCAGTATGGAATGGAAGTGCGTTAGTTAACTGATAAATTATTAACACAAAAATTTTACACGCGTGAAAATCTTGAATAACTCAAAACAAAATGGCTGTACGTTGACGTGTGTTTGACACTGACATTCAGCTGTCAGTGTTGCCATTTTCGAAACGGCAATTTAACCATATAATGTTTATTTTCACCATAGAGGTCGTTACTCAACCTGAGGTTACGAAACCCTAAAAAATGTAGTGCTAGATTTAATGGTGATTTAAACTAGGTTATTAACAATTTAATGTAATAAAAGTAATTTAAAGACATCTAGGGGCCTTTTTCTTTAACGCTTAATATAATACAATGAAATAATAAATAAAATAAATGTATTTTTTAAGGATATAATGTTGCAACTACTAGTGAGACATCCATTAGGTACATCCATTTTGATTTTAACTCATATGTCTTATTCTAACGGGTTATACATGTTTAGGGTGTATGTCTTTTCCCTTTCTTTCCTTCTCTTTCTTTTTCTTTTGTCTCATTTTCTGTCCTCTCTTTTTTATTGTTATTATATGTTTATACATATATCTACCTTCTTTTTTTTCGTTTTACCTGTGGGCAAACCGGGTTAATCTGTAAAAAAACATTCTCGTTAGCTACGTACCATGCCCATATACTTACTTCACCGGGTACCCGGTGCCGGTTAGCCGGCAACCGGGACCTGTGAAATTCGAACAATACCGAATGTCAATAAGCAGGAGTGTAACCGGTTGAAGCACATATAGCGGTATTCCTTGCAAAACGGATGATCGGTTGGTATTCGGCCCAAGTGTCGTGGGGATTTCTTCCGATCACTTTAGCCAGTTTTGTCTTTTAAGTCCCGATTTCGCCGTTTGAAGATTGATTGATTGAGAAGGATTGGCCTCCGGGTGATAATGAGATGTAAAAGAGTGTTTGATCTTAAGGCAGTAAGTGATTGTTGCATTACCGCACTGACGAATTGAGTACCATTATCGCTAGTAATTCTTCGAAGCACCCCGTATCTGACAAACACTTTTATTTATTAGCGTCATGCAACAGTTTTCAGTAGGATGGAGTCTTAAGGCGAATAGCTAAATCTCTCATCGCTGGTCAAGATCTCTACCCAAGGGTAGAGGACCGAACAAATAATATGATATACTTTCGAATCGTTTGTTCATAGAAGTGGTTTGCAGTAAAGCGTATGGTTTCCTGTTTAAAGGTTTATATTTCTGGCTTTTTGTCTCGGTGTTAAGTCGACTGCCTGGATGCCATCTGAACAGTTTCTCAAAACTCCGAGCCACTAGTAACAGCTCATCGAAAATTTCGATGGAACTGCGGGGTACTTTCTCACGCGTCTTTAAGTTTAGTTGCCCGTAAACGATGTCGTTGCTGTTGTTTCGTATATTCAGTTTTCGGCAATTGTGCTATCAACATACATTGTAGGCGATTTTTTCTGTCAATACATGAAGATCTCTTTTATCACCAATCATTTCCTGATACAACAAGTATGCCGGTTTGTTCGGTGCAAAAGCTTGGCGTATTAGGACTTTGAAATCCGACCAGGTTGTTATTTGGTCTCTTACTCCGTACCACCAGATAGCAGCTTCATTTTTCAGTAGGGCGATTCCATTATCGCGGGTGCAACGTTTAGACACATGTTTTAGTTTCTTGAAGTTAAATAAAAATCATTTTTAATGAATTTAATCTTTAAAAGACTACATTTTAATATTTTCACTTTGTATTAGTTAACATAGATTTTAAAATAACATTTTAAAAGCCAGGAGAAAGGTTCAAATTGCTATAGCGGGTGCAACAAATTTGGCCCAACCTTTCCAGATCATGAACAAAAAACGCAGAATTTTGTTAATTGTGATACATTTAATATTTTATGCTGTAATATTTTGTAAGGTGTTTAAGTAACGAAGTACATAAAATAAAAACTATAAACAAAACAAAAATAAACAATGAATTATTAATTTTTAAAATAATCGCGGGTGCAACATCAAATTATCGCGGGTGCAACCCGTCTTATTTAAGTAAAGATAAACATCAAATTAACTTAATAGGAACAATGTGAGAGATCAAATCATAGTTAAATACTAATAAGTATACTTTGGTTGTTGCTTATGTTAATTATTTCTTTTCAAATACGTCAATATTCCTCGAAAATTCTATGTACATATTATTTCCATCAGTTTTTTTCTGCGGCGCTTCCAGCTTAGCGATAATGTCTTCAAATTGCACGTCTGCTATATCATCAACTATTTCTGTGAAACGTTTGCCATCAATCGTCGTCATAAATTGTACTCTGGTGTCTCCATCTTCATCCATATCGCTCTGACACAAGCCCACGTAACGATATTGAGTAATTTTTTTGCCGGTTTTGCAGAGCAATTGTACGAGCACATACAAACCAGAGCAAATATCTTTCGGTAAGACAGCAGCTTGAACAGTAGCAGTTTCAGGACATGCTCCTGGTGATAATTTTGAAGCTTGAAAAGACGTTGATGGACTTTCGTCATTTATAAATTCATTGTCTGAATCAGTGTCTGAAGAACTATAAACATCAGAAACGCGCAATCTCTTTTTATGGGGCAATAACGATTTAATAGGTTCCAAATCATCATCGGTCCAATCACTTTCTGTATTAGTGGTGGTTTTTGGCGACTTCAAAGCCAAAGTGCATTTAGAATGAGACAGTGAGGTGCGCGCCACAGAAATGCTATGAGCCTCTTCAGATTGGAAGAAATGTTTTGATTGAATGCCTGGTATATTTTTCAGTCCTTCCCATTGATCATCCAACATGACTATCTTTTCTTTAACTTCTTCTTTTGCTACAAATTTAAAGAAGATGTTCTTAGAGAGACTGCTTGCTAAATCATAGAATTCTTGGGCACTGTTGACGATGGCTTTCCGGGACTTAACCGCGATCCACACTGATCTTTTGACACTTCCACCAATTCCATCAACAGCACCTTTTCCATGGGAGGCAGCGAAAAAGTTCCACTCAAGATGATTGAATCCATATTCTGCTTTGAGTGAATTCATACTTGCCATTACATATCGATTCTTAAATTGAGCGGCGCAATTATCACTGAAGATGTACAAAAATGTAATGGTATCAGAGACCGACTTGATGTACTCAAATATTTTTTGCAGAAAAAGATGCACAGTATATTTATTGTGACATAGTTCATCACTTACTATGACCAATGAATGAAGTTTTTCGGCAGTCCAAATACAACACGTGAAAAGCGTGACTTGTGCATGAGACCAATGTGCCGATTGTATTTCATCCTGGCTAATTAACGCGTAATTTTCGGCAAAATCTATTTGTACCACAGCTTTCTCACTGGTCAGGCCTTCTTTTGCGTTTTGAAAGTAATCAGACTGTACATTTTTAACAAAAGAATGTAGCTTGAATTTACCAGTGCTGTCATGTAGTTCATCAAGTGCTTCATTGAAAGGTTTGCTCATTACGATCTGTTTTGGTCTTTGATTCTGAAAGATCCAGGCCTTCCAATTAACACAAGGATTGGAATCTAGAGTAATATCCCAAATATTGGATTCTTTACATGCATCGCAATTACTGGACATGCAGTCTTCATTGTCGACACTACAAGATACCTGTTTCAGAAGCTCTTGGTGAGTTTTGGGAAAGTCTGTCGCATGTTTCGAAATAGCGAGAAGGAGATTAATATAATTTGAGTGAGTTGTACATACACAAACATTATGAGGAGTATCGTTAATCGGCAGAATGTACGTTGGTCTCTCATTATAAAAAACCGTCTTGCCTACAGACATTTCGGGATAAGTCTCTTTAAAAATTTCGAAGGCTTCTCTAATGCTCATAATCATTGTTCTTTTCTGGATTCGCATTTTCGTTCCCGTATCGGACTTGACTGTTTTCACATCTTTTATGCCAGGCATTTGTCTGCTTATGTCATCCCTATTATAAAAGTCACAAATTAGTTTTTTCCCTTCATCCGTTAGCTTTCGAGGCGCTGCTTTAGGGGCATCGTTTTTTTCAAATGCAGCAATTTGGAATTCAGAAGCAATTTTTTTTACAACTTCCACCGCTTTGGTGGGACTGGCTGGAAGATTACGTTTTACTTTTGCCACAGCCTTCCCTAGTGTGCGAGGACTGCTGTATCTAGTGCATGTTTGTTTAATTTGTTCTTCTTTACGCCGTTTTCTAGTTGCCTGCATTCTTTCTTTGGATCTGATTCTAGCCAATATTTTCAAATCTACATCTGTCTCCATTTTCCTTTTCATCACTTCTCTCCGTTTGGTATCACGAGCCCTTTCCTGACGGAGGTGTTCGGCATGAAGCTCAGCATTTTCTTTTAATCTCCGCCTATATTTCTGCGAAGCAGTCTCCTTGTGCTGCTCTGTTGTCATTTTAACCGATATTTCTGTAAAACATACAGAATATAATATAAATACACATATTAAATATATATCATCAATAGTATTCAGCATATATTATTATTCAAAGCATATCAAAACAACAAAACATGTAAATAAACACACAAAAAGGCTAAGTGACAAAAAGTTGCACCCGCGATCTGACGTGAAGATCGCGGGTGCAACCAATTTAAGTTATCGTTAGTTTTAAACTTACAATCATTACACTCTTGAAAACGATTAATTTAAGTTTAGTTTAGATATTTTCTTACTTTTGTAAGATTTCAGAATGTTAGCTCTTTATTTCTATGAAAAAAGTAAACTTTTATATCTTTTGTATCGCGGGTGCAACAAGTCAACTAGCTGTTAACTAGCAGTCAATTGCTTAATAAATAACAACATATACTTACATTTTTTGGAACTAAAGCATAAATTAATATTATCACTTCACGTTTAGCCGGTAAAATATAACCTCAAACTTTCAGTAACAGCTGTTTCGCGCCAGTGTTGCTAGGTATGACTTTTGAATTTGTACCAACTCTTCGAATGATAATATTTTCAAACGCGCCAAAAAATCAAATATGGAGTAAAATCAAATAAAAATAGATTTAATATAAAATTTAGACTTTTCTCTTTGCACTAATAACATAAAAAACAAATAATAGCGTGATTAAAAAAATAATGTCGGAAATCGTCTATAGCGGAATCGCCCAGTAGCTATAATGCCATCCTTTTCATCAATGGCTTCCTTATGCTGTTTTATCTATCTATCTATGCTTGAATATGGCGATTGTAGCCAAAAAGGATTCAAACATCCTTCTCTCCTTCCTACGTGGCGGTACAGGTAGCAAAAGAACCCTTGCGTCAAGAAGAAATATTCTACATTATTTATTGAAACAGTTCAACCGTAAAGTTGATGGCTGGTGCCGATATAGAAGATTGTGTAGTAAACATTTTCTTCGATATTTTACTGTTGTTTTTCTGAAAATTAGTGGTTCGCCCTGACTTTATGACTATGAAAGAAGCTTTGGTATTTTCGCCTCGCCGCCCGTTGGTCGTCAGATTGTAGTCGGATGAAGTCCAAAAGAAAAACAAAGCTTCTTCAGGCAATTTTATATTGATTTACAGGGGTTTACAAAAATGAGCTCAACCCCGTTGGCCAAACGCGTCCCCGGAGGATGCACGCAGGCTATGCTGGATCGGAGTTGTTAACTATCCTACATGACTGGAGGTCACGATCTACTGTTCTCGGAAGATGCAGTAGCCCAACGCACACTAGACTCACGAGGAGGCTGGAGAGGAGAATATAAAAAATTGGCCGAGTTAGTAATAGGCACAGTATCATCTGACCATAACGCGATGCAGAAGCGTGCGAGCGCCATCTTGTTAGGAACTACAGTTTCTGTAGTCCGTGGTGCATGGTGGCGCTGATTGCGATGCTGTGTTACAACTATAGATTTAACTTTAAATTGTATGTCATTGCCATCACATACTCAATAACATTTTATAACAAATAATTTGCCTCTGGGTTAAATAAGTAATAAAATCATGACATAGGTATATGAGAAGTATTACTTTGTATTATTTTTGTCAGCTATAATTAATAAAGCATCAGCTATTTTATTGGCGGCATCTGCCAACGACAGAGAAGCCTCATCTTGGACTTTTGCTGCATCTGCTTGCACTTTAGTTGCAGCTGCCAACATCTGCAAAGAAAAAGATTATATTAATTACCTCTAAAAGTTTACCCTAGCAACTTGGTAGTACCTACACACCCTCATTGATTCTGCATTAGACTCTGCTGTTGCTAGAAAATAGTTAAATTCAAATCAGAAATCAGAAATCAGCACTGAGATCTGATAACAGAATAAAATACTAGATTATGTTATTATTCATTAAATAAAAATTTGCAAATTTTTCAGCTTCAGGTGTCCAAGTAATTTTATCAACCTGAGCAGTCCCCAAATAGCCCAAAGTATTCTAATAGTTGAGATAGCTAACTACCAACTAATAATAAATTTAAACTCACTTCTAGGCTGCAGCGACTACACTTCATATTCAGTAACATCAGATGGCCTGCTGGCACTGGCTGCTGAAATAAACATATTTCTAAATTTAATTGGGTACAGAGACCAAATCCTATTTTAAAAAACGTCATTAGCATTGTTTCGTAAAATTAACAATATAGATATTCAAAAATTGAAACAGAAATTGTATCATAGTGAAACTTTTTATTAGTTGCAGTAAAATGACGTTTTGTGAGTTGCCGCTTTTTGAAGAAAAATAAATAAATGATCAGTTTGGTTTTGTTTTAGAAATTTAATATTAAGTTTTAATGTATTTTTTTATTCTCTTATTATTATTTATTATTACTATAGATACGGATTGATCTTTTTCAGTGGAAGTATAGGGACGTTCATTCAAAATGAAACAAAAATGTCGTAATAATGTTATTTAATCAATCTTTTTCGAAATCACTGTCGCTGTCGCTTTCTGTAACACTAATGACAAATCTGTCTGTCACTTCATCTATAATATGATCGAGGTGGCACATTTTGTCTTCCTCTTTTATAGTGTGAGACACACAGTCACGTCACTCCATTTAGCCGGCGTCACTTTGTTGATTTCTTCTTGGAATAAAGTGTTCACATTTTGCATTATTATTGTTTGCGGGCAGGTCGCAAACAATAATAATGCAAAATGTGAACACTTTACCAACTCATACCAACTCGATAGGGTTAAATTAGCAGTGATAAGGGGGCAGTTTTAAAAGTCTGAGACCGTTTTGTGCAGCCATCTCGTTCACGGCATATTTCTCAGTATGATTTTGTTGTTTCACAATATCTATGAGAGTGGCATTCACCATTTGGTTCAAATCTTCAAATCTTTACTGGTCAGCCACTCTTGAATTCGTGCCTTCGTCCACGACATCTTCGGGATTGTTTCGATCTTCCTAGAGTGACAGGGTGCGTTGTCCATTACGAATACTGCATTCGGCTTGAGTTTGGGTAGAATGCCGGCGAACCACTCTGCGTTCATTTCACAAATTTTTGTAACTTTTTCATGTCCTGAAAAAGTTACAAAAAGTGTATGTGCAATCTGCGTGTTGCATAATTTCCTCTTATAACGGAATTCGAGACATGTATATGCACCACAAGGCACCTTAGATGACGAAATTAATGGTAAAATTATTCTTGTTAGTTAAAGATCAGATGCCCCTCCGGATAGTGTATTGTTCTCAGATAGACCAGAAGGATCTAACATGTGTAATACATGTAATACATGTGTAAAGAAATTCGTGAAGAATATAAAGAATATTTTGTATCTCTTGAAGGCGATGTCAGCTGGCAGTACAGATACATAAGTTAAAATTAATATGAATAATAAAGAACTCACCAAAATTCCTTCTGTTTCATTTGCTGAGTACGGTATTCGGCATTAAAAAATTTAGACTTGAAAAGTATTCCCACGTGCTTACATAATTTTCATCTGTGCCTTGTCCGGTGTTCGTTTTTTTTTTTCTTATTTCATTTTTTTTCTATTTATTTCTAATGCGTACTAAATGTACAGAGTGGGCCATTTTTGCACATTTGAAACATGAATAAAAAATACTAATATTATTTTGTTAATGATTTATTTAGCGTAATAAACATTTATTACTACTTATTATGAAAAAATGACATCCTCGAGAGGTGTCCCGTCTCGTCGCTGGCACCGCTACAATCGTTTACGTAAACTTTGGAAAACTCGCTGACACATGCTGCGAGGAATCGCGGCTATCTCCTCGTGTATGTTTTATTATACATACACTGGTTTTATCATCGTCTTTTATGGACGAAGAGTGGGTCATGCATAATATGCATAATTGATTTAAGTTAGTAACAAAACATAACTTACCTTTTTGTGATGTTTGAGGTGGAGATGCATTTATCTCCACTGTCGCAATCTCTACTCCCCTGTAACGGTTGGATGTTTTCAACTGTATCTGGAAATTTGTTACAATTCAAACTTTCTTAAAAAAATCATTTAAAATTGCTACATATTATATAACCTATATTGAATAATTATTGGGTAAATTACTTTCTGGTATAATAATTATTTCACTACCCAAAGCGCCAGCCTCCAACTGAACTCCAACTTGTAATACCTGTAAAGTAAAAAATACGGTAAGGTTTTGTGAGTTAAAACTAAAAGTTATTTTCATCGAATGAAGTAAATTAGTAGTAACACTTCCTTACCTTGGACATGAGTAAACGAGTAAAAGTATGAGTAAAGTACACCACAATTAAAAAAGTATAATGACATGAGAACTCACATTGTCCTCTGGCGCTAAGTCAGGACAGGTGGTGCCAACAGGGTATTCAGCATCAACTAAAGAGACAATTCTCTTCTCCATCTCGCTGAGGGGAGCCGTATCTACGCCTCTATTCCCTGTTTAGCTTCCCAGCCTTTGAGCAAGAGAAATTTGTAAGTCCCGCCATACGTGAAATGCAATAATATATGTACCTAATCAACCATGAAATCAATGTAATATGTTGTATCTGTATAATTTATTTTATTAGAAAAAAAATACAGATGACAGAAAAACAAATAAATCTAAAAAAAAAAATCACCATGGGCATCGTCAAGAAATTAAAAAAGTCACATTATAAAAGTCCTACATGAAAAATGCGAGCACTAAAAAGCAATTTAGCAAAGCAACACTTTCAGTCACTCCAGACCACATCTGACGCAAGCAAAAGTTCCCTTAACCACATTGGACGACCAGCAAAGGTAGTATGAGGCGTTGCCCTGCGCACCCCAAACTCCGGTAATCTCCATGATCAGCAGCACAAAAATGTAACTTCACATGAGCTGACTATATTTCCTGCACTTTTGTCTTGCAGCAAATTCAGCCCCGGCCTCCGCACTAGCAGCCGTTGATGCCACATGGGAGGGCGCAAACGTTCAAACACATGTAGCGTCCCATATAAGGCTACGTCCCCTTTCCTACGGAATCATCGTAAGACCATCCGGCTGTTTTCCATCATAATTCATATAATATTTTTTAATCATCATATAAAATGTTTTTATTTGAGGATGGAGATTAGGTAAAAGTAAACTTTCGGGAGTCTTTATTGAGTCGTATGGTATGGCATTAAGATCGGCTCCAACATTTCTCCACGCCGAATCAAAACCTTCTCTGCCTTGGAGACTGTTAAAGCGTCTTGTGTGTAAAAATGGTTGTGCTTCTAATTGAGCCAACATCGCTTCTATTTGGCTACTGCTAGCCTTTGATGTTCGTCTAGGTCTGAAACATTGAATCAAATTTCATTGAAGTGTAAAGCATAACATAAAATTAACTTACTTGCTTGATTACGTGGCTTGAACTTGGCGGCGTCTCAACGACTATATAGACTATTCTCTTCTCCATCTCGCTGAGGAGAGCCGTATTTATGTCTCTGTTCCCTGTTTGGATTCGCAGCCTTTGAGCAAGCACGACTTTTAACGTCTCGCCATACCTGAAATGCAATAATATAAGTACCTAATCAACCATGAAATCAATGTAATATGTTGTATCTGTATCATTTATTTTATAAGAAAAAAATACAGGTGACAGAAAAACTAATAAAACTAAAAAAAAATCACCATGGGCATCGTCAAGAAATTAAAAAAGACACATTATAAAAGTCCTACATAAAAAAGGCGAGCACAAAACAGCAATTTAGCAAAGCAACACTTTCAGTCACTCCAGACCACATCTGACGCAAAAGTTCCCATAACGCTGGCTGCATTACTACATTGAACGACCAGGGAGATTCATTGCATTGAATACCTCGTGTAAATTAATGAAAACATAAATATAAATAGTTGTGTTTAATGTAAAATTTGTCAATGGATTGATTGAATCTTCAAGTAAACTTTCATTTAACATGCGACAAGCAGGCAACAAATACAATTGAACAACATCTTTATACAGGAGAAACAAAAAATTATCTGGAGTCAACAAATCTTGTCTTGTGCGACTTAATTTCACTTGATAATATATCTATGTTAGTTAGTGATATTGTGCCACTTTTTGACTAGGATGCTAGTTATAGTTTTGGAAATAAATGAGGATAAATGTGCAGCAGTTATGTTATTTTTGTAAAAATATTGCATGTACATTGTTTTTGTCACAAAATTTGTAAAAAATTGAAATAAGACAACATACTTTAGTACTATTTTTTTGTTTATTTTCACTTAACACTTATGAAACTTACTTATTAATCTACGAACTAGTTATTATTATTAGCCAAAATTAAATTTAGATTACTCTCCTCCACTACTGTTATCTTCTGGGTCAATATCTACGTCTTGTAAAGTTGAATCAACGTGGCCATTCAACATTTTGTCATAGAAATCACACTTCATTGCTTCATTGGTGAAGACAAAAAGCTTTTCAGTCTTTGTAGGTCTTTGCCTCTGCTTTCGCTCAATCAAATACGGCTCCAATATTTGATATAGCCGATCTACAGCGCCCATTCGAGTATAGTCCTTGATTAGCTGCATGCAACTTAATTCTTACACCAACTTGAACTTTGTAGGGGTGCAGCCTCTAAGCAACAGCACGCTTACAAATCGAAAGGTCCGGGTTGTCACGAACAGACTGAGTAACACGGGCGTTCTCGAAGTCCTTGAACGCCCATATTTTGATTTTTTCCCGCGTTGAACCGGTCTTTTCAAACTCTTCGTCGTCTCCTCATCACTCGACAAAATAGTGCCTGTTGTAAGGTTCGACTCCTGGTGTTCTTGTAAAGAAACATCAAGACAACACAGTAGAACAGGGTTTATTGGTAAATAATCACCATGTGGGCCACATAATTTATCATTAATTAGACGTGGCTGACGTGGATGTATCGGAGGCGGTGGGGAGTGGATCTTGATCAACTTTCAGGGTGTTTCGTCTGCTGCTTTATTTTCTTTATTTGAAACTGGAGACAGTTGTAAATGTGACAGTATGTTCAAGTTAGTGACCCATCCTACAAAGACTGTACTCTTCTAGCTCGTCCGTATTAAACGTGTTTTCTTACAGCAGCACTTGATGTTTGGGGGCGCTGATGTTTTTCTTGGACGAATGTGTATGTCGTCTCTGGGTGTCAATGAAGTGCCAAATTCGTTTTAGTAAATTTAGCACCATTCCACTCTTTTCGGAAAAATCGACTCCTAAAGCTTCTAGAGCTTGGTTATAATTTGCTTCCGAGAATACAGAGAATGTGCTAAGTAGCAGTCGATTGCCAACGCTAATATCAACTTTTGCTGTCAGCAAAATGATCTGCTTGCTGGATTCGTCTGCCAGTTCGACTGTCGTGGCCCTTTCTGTGAATAGGGTGCCATTTTCTAACATAATGTTGTATAACTTTTGTCCGCCAATACAAGTTCTGGCGCATGTGTCCAGGTAAGCATGCCCCATAATATTATTGTACCTTATTTCAACTGCTGGCAGCCTTACTTTTTCCTCCATACGCGTTTTCACCGCATAGAATTGTATCTGCTTTGGCGGTGATTCCTTTGATTTGCGGGTAGTGCAGTAGCTTGTAAACATGCCCGGAGCACCCCAACCATAGCAAGTAATTTGTGTCTTTCCATGCTTCTCCTCCGGTTTTGTGTTCGTTGCAGTTTCACTACTGCTTGCTGCAATTTCTGCCAATCGTTTCCTGCATACGGTTATAAGATGCCTCATTTTGTTGCAATAAAGTCATCGTGGGACCTTCTGTCCCTCTGGTTTTGGTGCTGTACTCGTAGTTGGCAGATTTGATTAGCTCGTTGTTAGCCTCTCCAGGGACTCCAAATGCCGAGGTATCCCCAGCAATTCCGCGAAGGATTTCACGCCTATTCGGGCTATTTTTTTTTACTTCCACGGTCGGAAGACCAAATATTAGGTTAATCTGTTCTTTTGCTTTGTGTCGTTTTACCGGCAACATCTCAATAATCCACGTTTTCGACAAATGAAATTTTCAATTGACCTTAGATGCATAGGCGGTACTAAGATGATGCTTAATTTTTCTTAGTCACATGTTAAAGCAAAGTAATGTCTTTTGTGAAACTATACAGACTAGAGCCAACTTCCCTTTGTTTGAGAATACGAGAATAGGCGGATCACTTCCACATTCACGTTTCTCGTGTTTTTCTCATTTCGGCGGACGAGGTCATTTTCTTATTAGGGTCACTTTTGGTGTAGATTACTTTCTGACAAGGTCACTTTTGCTTCGAAACTCCTAATGGAACTCGATAAAATGTAATTACTCTACATTTTTGTCGAGTTTTAACACCTACTTACGATTTATAAAAAAAAACAACGCTAAAATGACTTCTAGGTTAGGTACTGTATTACAAGTATCACAAAATAATATGTACCTACATACGAAATTACTTACAGAAAATAATACTTCGTATAGATACGTTTTAAGAGGAGGTCGGCGTCAATCACGAGTCTCTTAGATTTGTACAGCTTTTATTGTCCACCAGCACACAACAACAATATTACATACAATATTGATAACAAACAGTTTAAATTCACCTGAGGATGTAGCGTCTCTTTACACCAAAAATACAACGATCACGTCGGGGTCACCAATTAAGAGGAGGTCGGCGTCAATCACGAGTCTCTTAGATTTTTACAGCTTTTATTGTCCACCGGCACACAACAACAATATTATAATATTGATAACAAACAGTTCAAATTCACCTGAGGATGTAGCGTCTCTTTACACCAAAAATACAACGAGCACGTCCTGCTGTCACAGCCTTAGCGGAGAGAAGGCCGATTGACCGAGTTACAGAGTGAATGATTGAATTGAATTAGTGAGCGGTCAGTCGATGGAATGGATAATGCACGTGAGTGAACTATAATTACAATGTCAATGCCACACGTTTATCCTATCGAAGAATATGTAATAAATTCTCATCTGCCGAATAACGAGAGGAGAATTCTTCGACGTCCTCGTCAGTTTCGCTCGTAGAAGTCGCAGAGCTGCTGCTCGTACCTTGGGATGACTGCTCTGTGTACTTGGTGTGTCTTTGGTAGCTCATATACATGGTTTTATTTAAGAACCCCATTATTGTCAGTTGTCCTTCTATGTATAAGTTCAGTCTGTAAATTTTTCAGTTGATGGTTAGCCTTTCTTGATGATTTCGTTTCTTTGTACACCGCTTCTTGTTAACGCTTGTTAAATTTAACGCTTTGTCATTTTGCTTAGCTTCTTGCTTCAATACAATCAGAAAATGATATACCTACAGTCGGTTTTTTGCTAATTTTTCGGTTCATTCTGTCACCATAGAATGAGAAGAAAAATTCTTCCTTCTAGATTTTTGTTCTTCTGTAATTTTCGTCATAGCAACAGAATATTTCTGATGTTATCGTTCCCAGCCAATAAGAGGAAAAGTATGTTTGGAATGCACTAATGTTTTTTACTTTGTCATATCTGTCTAAAATATTAAGCCATGCTTCAGTTTTATAATACTCTTTTGGTAACAGAGGCAAATGAGTTATACTATACATCTCATTAACTTTCTTCCACGTTTGTCTTCAGTCATGCCAAGCGCGCGACATTTTTTTCGGATTGCTTTCAGGAAGTGATATAAGCAACCAGATATTGTTGCTGTAGCTGTAGTGTTTGCTTCTATGTGTGCGTGGGGGATTCGCCCGATTGTCAATATACCGTTGAACTGCGCCTACGTGTTTCATTTTTTTTTCTAAAACGATAACATTCCACCATAAATGAGGGTTTCGGCTGCAAGTGATCCTTCATTAACAACACTACCTCATCATAAGTTTCATCACTCGGTTTGCTCGGACTTGTTAAATTACTCAGCAGTTCGTAAGCTTCATCACCCATTGCCGCGATTAATGACGGTAATCGTAATTCACTCCTGACCTTGTTCGCCTTATAGTACATTTCGGCACGTTCCACGTACATACTCCAGTTCCAGGTCCTTATACTGAACTCCGATAGCTTCCCCAGCGACATTTTGGGCTATACACTTGACATCGCACGCGAATTTTCAACGGTTTTTATCGTTCGCCAATGAGATGTTTGGAATGAAGCACGTAGGCGCAGTTCAAGGGTATATTGACAACTGGTTATGGGGCGAATCCCGGAAATACTTAAGATAACACATTAATTGTTGGTTTTCAAAATCACAATTAAAATGCTTAGTATCCATATTCATTTTATTTTTCAATTCTTCAAAAAGCAGTTCATATGTTTTTTGTTGCCTATTAAGCATTAAGACATACACAACTAGTAATGGGTGATTCATTTGGAGTTACTTTTTCCAAAACTAAAAAAAATATGAATAAAACAAATTTATCGGGTAATCTTTATTATAATACAAAAGAACCGTTCCTTACATTTACTTTTTAAAGATTATTTCTTTCAAATGTTGTCCGTAACTGCGATTAAGGTGGTCCATTCTGGAGTTCCAGTTTTCGATGACCCGACCGAGCATTTCCAGTGGTATTTGGCGAATAACGCGAGTAATGTTGGCTTCCAGTTGATCAATCGTACGCTGCTTATCCATATAAACTTTGGATTTTACATAACCCCACAGAAAAAGTCTAAGGGTGTGATATCACAGGATCTAGGCGGCCAACTGACTGGTCATCATCATCATCATCATCATCAGGCTATATTAGTCCACTGCTGGACATAGCCCTCCCCTAATGAGCGCCATAGCGCCCTGTCTTCAGCTTGCCGCATCCAGCATCTGCCTGCAGTCCTTCGCAGATCGTCATCCCACCTGGTTAGAGGGCGTCCTACACTACGTTTGCCGAGTCGCGGTCTCCACTCAAGAACACGTTTACCCCAGCGGTTGTCGGTTCTTCGCGAAATATGGCCAGCCCACTGCCACTGACTGGTCCGAAACGCGAAATTAACTGTTCACCAAATTTTTCTCGCAACAAAGCCATGGTTTCACGTGCTGTGTGGCAAGTGGCGCCGTCTTGTTGGTACCAAAAGTTCTGAAGATCACGGGCTTCAATTTCAGGAAACAAATAGTCCGTTATCATGGTACGTTATAATGGTCACCATTGACAGTGACGTTCTGGCCGGCTTCGTTTTTGAAGAAATATGGACCGATGATTCCACCACCCCATAAACCACACCAAACTGTTGTTTTATCTGGATGTAATGGTAGCTCTTGAATCTCTTCAGATTGCTCTTCAGACCAAATACGGCAATTTTGTTTGTTAACATATCCGTTGAGCCAAAAATGTGCCTCATCGCTAAACAAAATTTTCGTTGAAAACAGTGGATTTTCTGCAAGCTTTTCAAGAGCCCAAAGACTAAATCGGTGGCGATTAGGTAGGTCAGTCTGCTTCAATTGTTGCACCAGTTGAATTTTGTATGCTTTGAAACCAAGATCTTTGCGTAAAATACGCCAAGTTGTGGTATACGACAAGCCAAGCTGTTGCGAGCGGCGCCGAATCGATTCTTCGCGATCATTGCGTACACTCTCAGCTACCGCCGTAATGTTTTCTCCAGTGCGAGCTGGATGTGGTCTATTTGGTCGTCTATTGTCTAATAATGAAAATTCCCTTTCAAACTTTTCCATGGTATAGCGAATAGTGCGTTCGGTAGGGCGATTATGTGGACCATATGTTGCTCTAAGTGCACGAAACACATAGAAACTCGTAGAACGCTGATTTTCGTAATAAAGTTGAATAATTTGTAGGCGTTGTGCCGGGCTTAGTCTTTCCATGATGAAATGTCAAACTATAGTGAATGAAAATATTAGGTTAGGTTGTCATGACTGACGCTTTATCTGTCAAAAAATGCATAGACAAAAAAGTAACTCCAAATGAATCACCCATTACAATCGTACGACTGGTTTTGTAGAAAGTCTAGGTAGACCTCGCCATTCAGCACTTCAGGAAGCTCAAAAGGAACAACTATTTGCCCATTTAAAATTCCGGTCCACATGTTTACTTTGAATCGGCGCTGGGACCGGTCCTGCCTCATTAGATGCGGGTTCTCTACATGCCATTCATGTAAGTTGTGCATGTTCATGTAGGCGTCCTGTTTAAAGGTTGACTCATCCGACCATAAAATTTTCGTTAAGAAATGCGGGTCTTCCCTGTTTCTCTCCAACATTCTCTGGCAAAAATCTACTCGGCGTTGGTAGTCCTCAGATTGTAATGTCTGTACTCGCTATTCTTGGTACGGGTGAAATTCGTGTTTTTGCAAAATTCGGTGGGCTGTACTTTAAGGCACTCCGGTGCTTAGTTCAATAGCTCTTGCTGAAGTACTCGGGTCTTCTTCGGCAGCTTCTAACACGTCATCTTCCATTGGGTTGTTGGGTCTTTCTCCACCATGAGCTTGGTTCGGGAGGCGGCCTTCTGAGCAGAGTAAGCGATGCACATCCGCAAACACTCGATGGTCCGGGTGACGGGCAGCGTTTGGGTACCTCTCGCGGTAAAGCCTGGCCGCAGTGCTGGCATTACATCTGCATTCCCCATAAATGAGGTGCATGTTGGCGTATTCCTGAGTGCTATACACAGACATGAATGATGGCACTACACAACCACACGATTGTCCAGGGGAAAGCAAGGGTTGTCGTAAAGAGAAAATAAACAGTCCGAATCAGTGTTGCCAGATCCAATTTTTGAAATACGGGAGGTGTAACTACAAAAATCTGGGAGATGTATGGAAACATGAGGAAAACAATCGGGAGATACATTTATCCTTAAAATTAATTAAAACAAGGTCTCTCTATAAATGTTTTTATTGTGTTTTTCTATCATCATATGTATCACATCAAAATCGTAGCAATTCTTCAATTATATTTCTTTTTCTTGAGGGGTGTTTTTTTGCACCTCTGTATCACTTTCAGAACTTGAAGACATCCTTCATGATAATAAAATAGGTCTCAATAGGTAAAACTGAATACGGTTACTTTTTCTCCAAAACGCTAATGAAGATAATGAATGACGCGAACAAAACAAACAAAAGTGACGTTCAAGCTGGTTCACAGATTAGGCTGGTTGGTTGAATAATACGATTCATTTAAAAATACTGTATCTATGTGACATGCTACTGTTTGAAGAATGCGTCTTAATAGGGAATGGATGAAAATATCAGAAGTGCTTGATATTTTTTTCGGTGATAGGAATAACCTTTCTTAACGCGAGAAAAAAGTTTCAATTTTTTTGGCTTCGTAGTTAGTTTTTAAATAATGTTAATATTTTTCCATTCGTAGTTCTGGGCTCAGTACGGCTTAACAGACATATTCCTTGGTCCGCTACGTATTAAAAAAAAATCTGTTGTGACATTGACAGCTTTTCAAGGTGGATTTTTTTTCATACGTAGCGGACTAAGGAATATGTCTGATATGCCGTACTAAGCCCAGAACGACGAATGGAAAAATATTAAGTATATTTAAAAATTAACTACGGGGCCAAAAAAAATGAAATTTTTTTCCCGCGTTAAGGAAGGTTATTGCAAACTATTTCATCATCAATTTGCCACGGCACTATTCGCATCTGAACTGCTGAATAACTGGATTGCCAATTTAACCTTGATCTTCTGCTTTTGAAAAAAGATTTTTGATGTATTCGTGACAAGATGCAAGCCAGTTTTTCTTGAAGATACAGAAGCATTTGCAAGTATCAAAATTAAATTTTTCGTCCACAATTATCAACAAATTCTCCAAAAGTTTTGTCAACCAGTGTCAATCAAAGCATGGACGAGAATACCACTGCTTTCAAAGCTTGTTGTATTTTCTTGATTCAAAATATCTATCTCCAAATTTTCGAACATACTAAAATTTGGTGCAAATACAACTTTGACACCTGAATATTCGCATAATTTAAGGCCGTCTTCACCAGCACGCCTTATAATATCATAGGCTTTCGTTGACACAAATATATTTATTCATATTGAAAACTTTCGTATTTCTTTGGAATACGAAGGCTGCACTTTAAAACACTAAATCAACAATTTGATACGTTTTACAGTAGAGCGGCTATCATCTATCTTTTTTTCATTTCCTTGTCATGTGTCGTAGATAGAGTAGCAAAACGGGCTTTCACCGTCTCTAGCTGTCGCTGGGCACGAAGGTACAAAGCGAGACAGAACGATATCACGCGTAATGGCGACATGGCGTCGGAAAGTTTTTGAGTGGTCTGTCAGACGCCACGTCTGTTGCTGAGGGGTACTTTAAGAACTCCCCGCCAGGAGGAGAGCACAAAGTATTCTGCCTAATGCTGACCGACACCTGAAGTAAATATTTTGGTTTACGATGCGGTATCCACTGACAATTGGCCAATCTACTCAAAAATATTTTTGGGTAGTTAGAGTGAAAAAAGCAAACACAAACACTTGGTAATCAAATTTCGCTAGCATACATCCATCCACACATCCACATTCACTCAATAGTATTTTATCAAGGGAGAAGTATTTCAACAGCGACGCTTGCCTTTACGAGAAATTATGTCTCTGCCAGGAAGTTGTTCAAGGGTATGCCAGTCCCTCCAACAATATCCCAAGTCCCCCCAAGCACATACATTTATCGCAAGCTTCGCACGGTCAAGTGAAATATGTCTCTGCGCAACCTCGATCCCTCATGAGCAGCCACATTAACTTGTGGCGTAATTTGGCGACACTTCTTCACTAGTAAATTAGCGAGCTCCTCACGGAAGTTTCGATCTGTCGTCAGAGGCATTTCACGACTCTTCAAAGATTCCGTCAACATGATGTACGCATGAGTACACTAGCGTCCAGCAACCCTCTGAAAATCTTTATACAGGACGTCCCAAAATTATGGGATATGAAGGGAAAGTACCTTAAATATCGTAGATAGGGTATTTTGCTGAAAGAAGGCTTTATGTTATTTTTAAAAGTTAGTTATTCTGCATTCAAAGATTTTCTAAAAATTACTTGCCTCGTCTGGGAATCGAACCGACTTAAATGTAAAAAAAAACACCCCTACTTTTATGATGCCAATCGAAAGAATGGCCAAAAATAATAACTCTTCTTAAGTAACATAGTATTTTAAAAGAAAGGAACAGAGAGAAATTAATAATTTTAATCAAATTAAAAACATACATGAAACTGCCGTAGTCAATCGCTTTCGCGATCTCCACCGGCACATGTTTGCGGTTTGGACGCAATCTCCCCAAGCAATCGAATTCCAAACTCTTCAGGTGCCTTGCTAACGCTGGACAATTATCAAAATTATCCATCGTAACAAGATGCCCTGGTCCATGGAGATCTTCGAGTAAACCAAGTACCATTGCCCGCCAGGTAACACTAGGTGCCGGACCAGCAATAACGACACTGCCGCCTTCAGAATCCTTTCCCGTGTAGATTTCAAATTTCCACAAATACCCAGTCCTCGACTCACACGATTCATAAGACTTAATGCCGAAACGCGCAGCCTTTGTCCTTATCATTAGTATCCAGGACAAGCGGCCCTTGAATAAGGTCAAAGACTCGTCAATTGCAATTTTATGGTCTAAATTATATCATTTTGATTTTTTTATTTAGATGTGCGAGAACTTTATGCAATCTTCCGCAACTTCGCTGAAGTCCTAATCCCTCTCCTTTGTAGCAAGTTATGACTTACATCAGAATTGTCCGTAAAGTGGAGGAATTTGCTATGTAAGTTCACGGAAACACTACGTACAGTCTGATTATACTAGATGGGCTACTACGCTTTAGGAGCGGTGGGGCGCGACTGGCCGCGCTACTCGTACTTGCTGACTAAACCAAAAGTGCTCGTTCAGCCGCCACAATATTCCTCCCTTTACAAAAAAAATAATAATTAAAAACATCTTAAAAGTTCACAATTTTTGTGGTCTAGCTGTACCTACTAAATTACGCTGTCGAAGCCTTGTTTCGACCAAGCAACAACAACACTGCACCCGAAATGCTGATGCTGAATTACTAAGTTGAAAATATAATAATATGATAATTGCAACATTTGAAAAACATTTCTAGGTATCGATGTTAAGTCATGGTACTTTTGTTGTATTAAATCATGACACAATTGAATATATTAGACAGGCTTCATATTCCTTTTTCGACCGTTTCCGCTGTGGTCCTGGCCAGTAACATAAAAATGTAAAAAAAACAACAGCATAAAAATGAACCTGCAGATAAATTTCTATGCTCTGGAAACATAAAATGTGGTAAACGACACAATAACACACATGAACGACTAAAACTCTTAGTTTTATGCTATAAGACATCAATATTTATTTATTAGCAGTAACTCTTTCTTAAAACCACTAATACACCTTATATAAAATGTTGTCCAGCCAGGCTCAATCAATGTACATAGAACCATTCGTGTGACCTAGTTAGCGTAACGCTGAGATGCACATTCAGCACGGTGGGTGTCCAATGATTGTGCCTGGTGACCTATGCTACACACCTTAAAAATATAGCTTAACCCTAGAAAGATAATCTTATTTAGATGTACGGAAAAGATAATCATACGTCAAAATGACTCCTTAGTTTTAAATGGCTATTATTTCAAAGATTAT
Source organism: Yponomeuta plumbellus (assembly GCA_947310845.1). NCBI lineage: Eukaryota > Metazoa > Arthropoda > Insecta > Lepidoptera > Yponomeutidae > Yponomeuta > Yponomeuta plumbellus. Next base: position 7,833,728 of record OX371206.1, read on the forward strand.
TTACTTAATTTGATGAACTATGGTGTGTATGTATTTCTCATATTAGTAAGTACTGTTTATTAATTATTTAAAAAAGTAACGACACATAATGGCCTTCATTTTAAAGTAACAAAATATAGGAACTTCTCTTGTAGTTGTGAAATCACATTTTTTAGACTAATCAGTCATTTCTAGTAATACTGTTAATTTGAAACAATAGACTCTATAGATTTTTAAGATTTAAATCTACGGAGATCAATTAGATGCAGACAACGAGAAGCTGTAGATAGTGGTACTTGTTCAGCATTTCCTTCAGGTGGTAGACTGGATGCTGTTAACTCTTGGTCCCTCTCCTCGTCAACAAATGCCTCCTCAACGTCACTCTGCACGTCGACTTAGCTCAGATGGTCCTCGAGCTCACTGTCACACATGATACGACGGTCGGCAGATGAAAGGTCCTCATCGCTCACTAAAAGAGCTGTCAGGATGCTTTCATCTTGTAAATTATGATTTTTCATTGCAACCGGATATTCTATTATATTTATAAATGTAAAATAAAGGTAAAACTATCGCTAAAACAAAGAAAAGTTACCAAAAAGAACCCTAATTGAACGCATACAAAAATCCTAAAAGTCACGTAAAAGATAATCATACGTCATTTTGACTCCAACACCTGTTGTATTCGAAAACGGGAATACTTACTTCGGTGCCGCGACCGCCACTCGATAGCTCTACCCGTCATCGGAAATGTCCGTAAAGCACTGCGCCGGATTTGCGCGAATTAAAGAGAGACAGCAATATTTCGAAACACACGGAGTCATTTTGACGTAGATTATCTTTCTAGGGTTAAGTAAAAATACACTTACATAATGCTCTTGCGGGACGCTGTACTGACAATGAAATAAAATATACCAACTCCCGAACAGTAAAGTTGGGTACACACTCAGGATATTAACACGGGTATGTTAGAGCATATTCACTACTTAATTCGTTACTATAGGTTAACACGATATAATTTAGTACGTCTTACAAGAATACACGACTTAAGGTTGAGCGTTTGAATGAACAGTCTCTAATTTAAGAACTGGGGTAGCGGTAGGACCACTTGCATCAACCACTGCAAGTTGTTTCTTCATGTAATTTTTAAAACCAACTTCTACGCTGATGCCGAATGCCTTAAATACATATTCCCATCAGGATCACTAAAATGACAATTAATAATATCGTGTTTGTATTTCATTGATTAGGGGCACTGTCATTATTCGCCACTGACTGACTCAACGCGACGTTGGTTTGTTCTTTGCTAGTCGAAATGCACCCTGCCGTATTAAGATTTGTTATCTGGACAACCTATTGCCACTTAAATCTACAAGTAACTTATAATGCGCTAAAAAATCGGGCCCCAAAATGGGCTGCTTCACATTTGCTACTATGAAAGACCAATTAAATGCTCTGCGCAATCGTAAGTCTAGATTTAAAGTATACAGTCCAAAAGTCTGTATTTCTGTTCCATTAGCGGCGTATAACTTGTGACCGTCGTCATGTTTCATAAAGTTAGATAGATTTGACCGTCGTCATGTTTTATAAAGTTAGATAGATTTGCCCCGAGCGTCGCGGCTGGCGGTAACACAGACACATTCGTACCACTGTCTATTAAACATTTTAAGCCTGAGTTTCTGTCCATTACGCACAGGCGGTTATTTACTGAGGTAGTGCATGCCTTCGCCACAGTATGTGCCTCACTTAGTTTTTTGTGCCTACATTACCTCCCTTCCAGTTGCATGGCGCTAAGCATTTTGATTCTGCCATAAGACAACGAGTGTGTTGTCGTTCACCCTGCCCTTCGCAAGCTCCTGCATACGCCGAAGTAATTGCAAGGGTTTTTGTTCGCCGAGCTCAATCTCCCTGATTAGCTTTTGCACTTTTCGGGCCTGCGACTCCTCAAAAATGTCTAATAGCCGATTCTTGAGAGACTCATACCTATACGTCGCAGGTGGGTGGTAAGGATGTCTGTAACCTGTCCGATGACGTCTTTTCCCAATTTCGCAACGTTGAGCTGAGCTAGCGTGACTCGTCGCTCATGTATTGGTGTTGAAGTACGGCTTCCGCCTGAATAAACCACACTCTCGGAGCATCAGCCCAACAATCCGTCAGCCGTGTCGACAAAGAACTGCACTAACACTTGGTTCATTAGCGTTCACATTTTGGTTATGTTCTGGTTGATCAGTCATTTTCATTGTGAATCGCCTCCACCGACCTCGCCACTAATTCAAAGGGCCCAATGAGCTCTCCATTTAGGACCTCAGACCAGAGGTTTACTGCAGCGTGTTTCAAAGTTTGATGCCCTGGCTAAGTGTGTGTTTTCGATGGCCCAGCTAATTGTGAATGTTGAACACACCAGTCTTTTCGAATCAAAATAGAATTTTATTGAAAAAATCAGGGTCTTCTTCAGATCGTTGAATCATTGCTTCACAAAAAGTCACTTTTCTTGCGTAATCGGATTCCTAGAGCTGCTGGACGCGCTCAATGTTGTACGCATGGAACCCTTCTGTGAACAAAAACAAAACACTGCTGAATATCTATCACAAGTTAACTGGTAACAGCATGGTCTGTACGAAATGGGGTTTAGGAGAAAGAGACATTTACGTAGATCAGAGTACCACAGATAGGCTTTGTTATCACTTTTCTAGACGATACCTAAATATTAATTAACTAAATATAACCTTCCTATTTTACAACACAAATTAAAAGCTTTGTAACGTACTTTTCATGGCTCACCTTCTTTAAGAATTTTTAGAACCATAGTTCGTGGAATCCCAGTTCGTCTAGTTATTTCTCTTGAACTTGTAGACGGGTCTCTTTGAATTTCTTCCAAGACTTCATCAACTCGATCCGAATCCTGCGGCACAGCTCCGCGAGGTTGATTTCGTCCGGGGATACGTCCAGCCATCAGGGTTTTATGTGTATTAAAGTTCGTCTAGTTATTTTTCTTGAACTTGTAGACGGGTCTCCTTGAATTTCTTCCAAGACTTCTTCAACTCGATCCGAATCCTGGGGCACAGCTCCGCGAGGTTGATATCGTCCGGGGATACGTCCAGCCATCAGGGTATTATGTGTATTAATAGAAACCGTGATCCGGGTAATGCTCCATTACTTCTCCTCGCTTGTATAATGACTCTCGATAAAGCCTCGCAGCTTCACTACCGTTCCCTTGAGCAACGCCATAATGATAATGCATCTCTGCGTATTGGCTTAGTGAAGAAGTTCAACTCGGCCAACTGGGGCAAAAAAAGTCGCTTGACGGTAACGTTTCTTCCACGGTCGTCTTTGAGAAAAATAGACCGATGATGATGCCAACAACCCGTAATCCACACCAAATGTCGTTTTTTCGGAATGCATCGGTAATTCTTGTATGGCATGTGGCTATTCATCACTCCAGATGAGACAGTTTTGCTTATTTACGTACCCGTTGAGCCAGAAATGAGCCTCATCGCTAAACACAATTTTTCGATAAAACAGCGGATTTTCATGGAGCTGTTCTAAGGCCCATTCACCAAAAACTAGACGTTGTGGTAGGTCATTCGGCTTCAATTCTTGCAGAAGTTGAATTTTATAGGCTTTGAAACCCAAATCGACACGTAACATTTTCCATGTTGTTGAGTAACGCATGCCCAATTGGTGAGAACGGCGACGAATTTCACGATCCTCATTAACACTGGATGCTACGACTGTAATTCGGTACGAATGCGAGTCGATGATTTAATGTCCAACAGCACGAATTGTTGATTCACCAGGTCGATTATGACGACCATAATAAGGTCGTAACTAACGATGCACATTTTTCACAGATCACTAATTTTGATAATACATTTCAACAATTTGCAATCGTCGCTCGTTTGTAAATCTTTCCATGTTGAAATGGCAGAGTATACTGAAAACTTTTCACTTTGACAGATGACGTTTGGACGCCATTACCGCCAGCACTGGTTAGTGCTGCCAACCTGTAAAACTTAACTCTTAAATATTCATCCTTTACAAGTTACAATGTCTTGCATTATGAAAACATGTTAACCGATATGTCAGATGGGTAGGTCAGACACTGTGTCAGGTCAGGTAAGTATTCTCGCCGGACTAAATTAAATAATCGTTAGGACTTTCGCCGTAAATATTTTCTTTATAATTGCTACAATTTAAGAATACATTTATCTTGGTCTGCCTTAATATGTAACCGGCAACGTGACATAGAAGTCGATTTGAGCTATCTTTTTTTTTAATTCTTCCCTATCTACATCATCAAATAAACCATGCATTGATTGAACTTTGCACAAGTTTTTTTCACAATTTGCACCAGGTGAATGGGTCTCACTTATATTTATTGCTCATAACAGCAATGATGCAAATGCTGCTTCAATTCTGATGGCTTAATATAATTGTTTCTGTAGCCGTGGCTCCGAATACGCCTCAAAAAGTTAACCTCGAAAACTGATAAAAATCCTGATTAAGATGTCGCACCCAAACAGACTTAAAAAAATTGTGTATGTATTTTGTTTATCAATACCTCCACGTTTTCAATTGTTAATAGCCAGTTACTTACTGAAGCCATGTTACTTTGTTTTCCAGGCTTCGTTACAAATTGCTTGGATTTAAGAATTCTTTCTGATTTTACCCATGTTTTCATGTGGTCCGACTCATTCCACTGTGTTTTTTTATGGTCGTAATGACTTCCATTCATGGAGTCCAACAATTCGTCGAAAAATAGCAGCACATCAGCCTTGCCTCTGCACTGAGGAGCAAGTATCCCCTTATTAAATCTGAAAAGAAAATAAAGATTGATTTGGTAACTATACCAATCCTGACTGAAAAGTCCTAGGTTCGATTCTAGCATGATTTTAATTTTTAAGTAACATATATTTGTAATTTTGTAGTATCACCACCCTAACACTTCACGGTAACACGAAGGAAAACATTGTAAGGAAAAATTAGACAGCATACAAAATTACCAATACGCAGACGGTATGCATGGTGATTGCGACGCTCGTGATTGTTTTTAGCGGGAACTGAATTTTTGTCGAAAATAATGAAGTGGTTGAATGAGAAAGTTTTGAAGTTATAGAATTATTTCATACAGAAATTCTTCATAGCATAATTTATCCTTTTGCAGCCCTCAAATCTGGCAGTTACACCATTAAACCGCTCGATGACATTGCTATGCATATTTATCATGAGGCTTCTGGCTTGCGATACCATCTTACCAGCCGAAAATCCGATCCGCCACACATTGTTGTTACCAACTTTTTAAAATCTGTTTTGCTTCGGGAATCAAAAAGTTGTTTATTACATTCTATGTGGAAACCAAATCCATGGTGTACTGACACCGTCTCGATGAAATTTTTATAGCCTCCGATTTGGGCTCTTGGCATTCTAGACATTTTAGAGCATCACGTGTGTACTTTCTGGAGGACATTATTTTGTCATTTGCCAAAACTTTTCTGTTTGCTATGAGGTGGTACGGGGTTCTATCTTCGTTAAAACAACGCGTTATCACCACATAGAATATATTATAGTTTCATTATTAGGTTTTCGGAAAAGAATCAACGTTGCTATGTGTCGGCCAGGTGACAGGTGTCTTCTGTCTGTGATCGGCAGCGCAAGAAGGCTGGCTCACGCCGCGCTCCCCGCGCGTCCCGTCTCAGACGTCTCTGGTGCCTGGGCTGCAGTGCTGTGCCACCACAGCTATATTATACTTTGTATTGGTTTTCACACTTGGCATTTTATTGATTATCACAAACATTCTTTTCTACGGTGAGATAGGGTCGTGCTTCCAAAATATTGCGAAGGTACTACTGCCATCTCCTATAAATTTTCCGTCGATCAATCCATGCATGGCAATAGATTGTTTAAATCCTTCAGTAATTATATAATTAATTATTACAGTAATTATTCCATACCTGTCGAAGATCCACTAACATTTTATGGTATTCGTGTAGCTTAGGTTCTACTCTGCGTCTTTCTGCTCTGGCGCATATGCAGCAGTATGTATTTTTCACGCCCAGCAACCCCCGTCCAATGATGGCTGCTGCTACAGAAAGTGCCGCATAATATTTTTTGTATGAACGCTTTCACCAATAACTATGTAAGATAAAATCAATGATGAATGTACCATTTTCAGATACTCTCTGGATACCCTCTTGCAAGGGCGTTTTTTTTCCATTTTCTAGAAGAACTACCTATAGTGAATTTTTGTAACATTCGTGTTGCTACACCACACGGAACACGTGTTTAACTCTGCGGTTAAATTTACATTTGAAAAAGTCCAATTAATTGAATCTAATTTTAAGTAAAATTTATGCATGTCAATTGTTTTATTTCTAATTCGGCAGTGACAATTGCATGACTACCTAGGTCTGAGATATGGTCGACTGCAATTGATATTTTGGAAGATGCAACATCGGTACACACCAGGTCGATTTAGCTTAGTGAGTTTAGCTATAAAAGAGCTACTAAATTAAAGTTTAGCTACAAAACAGCTACTTTTTTATTTGAACAATATTTATTCAGAGTTTTATAAATTGACTTATAAAAAATCAGTGTTGATCAGAAATCCGGGAGGTGAAATAAAAAAACTATGAGGCCTCGGTCTCGAATTTTGCGGGCGGCGGAGCGGCAGCGGCGGCGGCGCGGGAGAGGGGCGGGCAACGCATACCTGTTCTCGAAACCAGCGGGCAGATCGCGCGGCACTGTAGCGGTGTAGTGTTGTGTTCGTGGTTGTGTTGTCGACATTCGCAAACGAAATGTCTGAAAATCGGCGACAACATCTTTTTGATTCAAATTTATTCCTAACGCTCGATTTATTGTGGGCAAAAGAAGAAGTGGATCCCTACTATAGGGCAAGGAAAATAAATGGCGAGTTTTATCGAAATTATGAAGAACAGAGACAAAATCCCGATAAATTCTACGACTACACCAGAATGAGTGCAGAAACTTTTGACTATATTCTAGAAACTATCAAGAGTGATTTAGAGTCTGGAATTAATCCAAAAAGTTTTAGAGGTATATCTCCAGCAGAAAAATTATACATAACGCTTGGGTAAGTAAAACAACGAAATTGTAATTTGTAATTGTATTTATTGATAGTTTCAAAAAGGAAGTGTTGTACCTACTAATTTAGTAAATAGTTTGGCATCGGTATTAAGTTCCCAGATACAATAATTTTAATTAAATACCTACTACACACTAATCAGCCTTAATTATTTATCTTTGACGAAAAATATAATATAAAAACGTTTCGTATGAAATAAGTAACATAACAGTTTGTCATTTATTCTTAAAATCACAGTTTTCGTTTGTACGACGATTAATTATTTCTACAATCACAGTTTTCTTACTCATTTACAGTATTTTTATTACAAGGTCGATATACTTAGTGGTCAGTATAATTCCACGCTTATTCTAATCTTAAAACTAAATCTTCTCTCTAAAATTAAAGTTCTCATTTGTACGACGATTAGTTACCTATTTAAATCACAGTTTTGTTATTTATTGACAGTATTTTCATTATAAGATTGATATAGGTACCTCTATTGTTGAGTACTATACCCATACATATATTCATTCATTATTCGGGTATTATTTCATTAGAAGGGTACGTGCTTTCATTTACACTTAACTCATCCAGAAGAGCTTGATTAATTTTTTGTCTTACTCTAAACTTTTGAACAGGCGTGAATTTTCCCATTTGTGGAAGCAAACTCATAAAAAAGTAGTAGTCATCAGACTTATTCTCATTTCTAGAAGCCTCATTTCTACTTTGATTTGATAAATCATTTTCCAGCAGTCTTATCCTTTTCCTTTCCAATTCTAAAAATTCAGTTCTTATGTCATTCGCTGTTCTCTTTTTTCTTGATCGTTGTGACGCAGAAGCTTCTCTTGAAGGCGTAGAAATTTCTTGCGATGATGTAGAAGCTTCTTGAGAAGAAACAAGAGCCTCTTGTGAGGATGTAGAAGGTTGTTGTGGATAAATAGAAGATTCTTCATTATGACCGGTTGTATCTTCTTGAGAGTTTTCTCCAGATATATCTTCTATCTCAAAAGAATCATTACTTATCTGATTACTTACTTCAGTACTGCTTAAATTACCCTCAGTAACATTTGGTACAACTTCATCTTGCAAAAACCTCAATTGAGAAAAATATTGCCAATTTGAGGGTTGATTAACATTTCCGGCATCTCCTGATCTAGGGGCAGGATTTTTTCTTAATTCCTTTCTATAGTGATCTTTTAAATTTTTCCATTTCTTCTTTAAATCGGTCACTGAAACAAAGAACGAACAGACTATTTATTACATACATAACTTTAACATATATATGCTTTAATTTTCAGGTTTTTGGCGAGTGGGCAGCCTTTCAAAAGACTGTCGTTGTCATTCAGAATGGGAAAAAACACGGTAGCCAACATAGTTTATGGCACTTGTAAAGCTATATGGAAAAATTTGGTACATTTACATATGCCAAAACCGACAGAAGAATTATTGAAAAATATAAACGGAAAAATACTATGAAAAATGGCAATTTCCTAATTGCGTTGGTGCTATTGATGGCAAGCACTGTCGAATAAAAAATCCTAAGTTTGCTGGATCATCGCATTATAATTATAAACATTTCTTTTCGATGCACTTGCAAGCGGTCGCGGATGCTGACAAAAGATTCATTTGTATAGAAGTTGGAGGAAGAGGGAAACAAAGCGATGCAGGGACATTCCATTACTCTAATTTGAACCGTTTACTTCAAAGTAATAACTACAATATACCAGGTCCACAATATCTACCCACATCAGATATCGTTCTACCAATGGTTTTTATTGGAGATGAAGGATATCCACTCAAAACATATTTGATGCGACCTTATCCACAAAGCGTACTTAATGCACAAAATGAGTTATTTAATAAGCGATTATCGCGGGCTCGAAAGACTATTGAGTGTGCTTTCGGAATTTTAAGATCCAAGTGGCATATTTTCAGATCGCCCATAGAGACAAACAAATGTCATGCAAGATTACTCATCAAAACTTGCTGTTTGTTGCATAACATTATCCGAGATAAGGACGGTGATAATGACATTGCCTATATTACTGTCAATACGAATCAACAAACATTACAAACCAACGCCCGGACGTCTTATCAAGCACAATATATACGTGAAAAATTCAAAGAATATTTTGTAAATAATCCCATTAGCTACTAATTAATTTGTAAACCATAATAAACATTGTATATAACATAATAAATAATTTTTATATTCACCTACCTTCAATATTCAGTTCGTTTTTTGTTTCTTCCCATAATTGGTTAATTATTCTTCTATTTTTATGGTTCACATCTTTGCTGTTCCATATGGGTCTCCTCTCAAAGATTACCGAAATAATTTGCTCTTGCACGTCCGAGGACATTTTGATACGTCACAAAAAAAATGTACAACACTATACTACAATGCAGACGCGCAACGCGGGACGGTCACCGCTCGACTGGAGTGCACCGCTCGTTGCCCGCCCCCGCGCCGCTCCCGCGCCGCTGTTTTCGAGACCCGGTCCATTTGACGATACGCATAAGATCCTGCCGCTCCCGCTCCGCTGCCGCCGGCGTCCCGCTGCCCGCGGAATTCGAGACCGAGGCCTGAAAGTAAAATATTTTTATTTGAAATTATATATCTTTACATTCGAGCAGCTCGTAACGCCTTTTGGTTAGATAAAATAAAATTATAAAATTCTTTACAGGTGTATTTTAAGTTTGTGCACACCTGTATTTCAGATTTCACATGAGTTTCATTCAGCCGATTACGACTTTTCGGCCACAGTTCGTTTACTATGCCGAAAACACGTTAAGCGGCGGCGTTTGCGATTGAGATCGATAGAGTGAATGCTACAATCTTTTTTATTTGTTTGCCCGATTCACCCTTACATTTAAAAAAAAAGTTAACCCAGCGCAAGTCTACCCTCTTTGTTTTACTTGCCACGACTTCACGAACTTCTCGCAGTGAACAGTTGTCGTAATATCCAGTAGACCTGTCCCCGCCTCCGAGGTGGGCGACTCACGGCGCCCTGGGCATGGCTGCGTCGCACACGGCAGTGAGCGCCTCCCGCATGTGCGCAGCCATGTCGTCCACCCCTGACTCCCGGCGGGGAAAGCTCCACTGGCGGACGATCGCCGCCTCCGCGTCGAACCGCGACAGGGCCCAACGGGGGAACCGGCTCGGCCACCGCTGAGTCGGGGCCGCCCTCCCACTCCCCGAGGTGGATACCTCAAACCTAACGTACCTGTGGTCCGATAGGGTCTCCACCTCTTCAACCAGTCTCACGCCTTGCTGGCGACGGCGGGGGCGTGGCGAAAGAGACATCCACCACGGATCCCCCCCGCTGCCGCACGCAGATGTGGGCCGAGCCTCTGTTGAGCAGGGTCAGCCCCGCAGTCAGGGCACAGACCTCCAACTGTAATGTTTTCTATGAAAACGCTTTTACTTTGTACAAACTCTTGTGTTTATTATTTTATTATAAGCAGCACACCTTACATCTACAACAGTTGGCAGGGGAAGAGTAAGCTAGGTTATGAAAAATATTTTACAATGATGTTACTCAACTATATTCCGTCTGTACCTATCTACACGCGTGGCAGCTTGTGCATATTAGAGCCTCAAGTAATTATACCGCGTCTGTACTTTCCTACGTTTAGTTATTACAATATTATTTATGCGTTTCGTAACTACTTCACAACATCTTTCCCTTTTCAAACAACAAAAATTAAATTGAATTTAATACCTACTTTCCATTACATACTGTTACATTTTCTTCCCCCTTTCAAACATGTTATAATTATTTAATATCTAATATATCTTATGTTGAACAAAAACCCATCACCTTATTTTAAATCTTGCCTTAAATTAATCTAATGAAACTAAAATTTTTACAATTCTGTTATTTATTACTGTCCTTGTATTTATTTATTTTATTTTATTTATTTATTGGATAAACAAAAAAAAAACTCTGCTGTTATAAGAAAAAAGTTTGAACCTTACATATTTATAGTAAGTCAATCTTATCATCACTTTACATGTAAATTAAATTAGTTCTTTTTTCACAGTCTAATAATGACAATCAATGATTTTACATTTGTTACATTTATGTACCATTTATTTTAATACTGTCATTGTATTTATATAAACCCACAAAAAAACTCTGCTGTTATACGAAAAACTTTTAACCTTACATATTTATAGTAAATCAATCTTATCATCACTTTACATGTAAATTAAATTAGTTATCTTTTTTCACAGTCTGATAATGACAATCAATGTGTTTTACATTAAAATTTGTTACATTTATGTACCATTTCTTTTATCTGAGTACCAATTCGAGCTGCACACTCACTACCAAGTTCCTGCAACCCGCCTATGATTGTGAGACCCCCTATCATTCAGATCTAAGATGGTGAGAAGTTCTGGTGTACTGAACTCCATTATAATCTTCCACAACATATGACCTGTAACCATTGTCTTTAATAATTGTCGCTGGAAGCCATTTGTTTACATTACCATCCTTTTTGAACCATATTTTGTGGTCAATTAAAAACGGTTTCTTACGTCTAGTTCTTAGATCATAGTTTTTAGTATTTCTAAGAGTTCCTTTTTGTAATTCTGTCTTAACTTTTTTATTTTATTTTGGTATTAAATAACTATGTCGTACAGGTATCATAGTCTTTATATTTCTATTCATTAATAGCTCTGCGGGGGAATAAATGGTCCCACAAACTGGAGACGATCTATATTGAAGAAGTGCTACTCTGTAATCTGATTTGTCTTCATTACATTTTGTTAATAATTTCTTAGATATTTGAACGGTCCGTTCTGTCATACCATTTGATTGTGGATATCTTGGACTTGAAAATGTAAATTTAAATCCCCACTCTGTGGCATATTCTCTGCATTCTCTAGAATCAAATGGAACATGGTCCGAAACCACCTCTTTTGGTACTCCAAAATTACAAAATATGTCAGAGAATTTTTTATGCTATTGGAACTTTTATTATTGATATATTTTATCTCATGCCATTTTGAAAAGTAATCATATATTATCAAATAACTTTTATTTTTCCAATCCATGATATCCACCCTTATTTTAGAAAAAGGCAAATCAGGTATCTCATGCGACAGCAGTGGCTCCTTAACATTACTATTTTGATACATTTGACAAGCAAAACATTTTTTTACATAGTGCTCCAAATGCTCATCAATTTTTGGCCAATAGTATAATTTTCTAGCAAGTTGTTTCATTTTTGTCATACCCTGATGACCTTCATGTAGTTTGTTAGCTATTTCCATTCTCAGCGAGTGAGGTATTATCATCTGTCCTTAAAGAACAACAATTCATCATCAATTATTCTGATCTGAATTTGTAGTAGTAACTTAACTTACAGGGAATCAATTTCTTGTTTTCTGGCCAACCATCTCTAGTATACCCTTTTAACTTGGATAACTCATCATCTTTATTAGTTTCTGAAATTATTTCTTTTTTCTTCTCATCAGTACACTGAAGATGTCTGGCCAGACCTACACAATGAATTACTACATGCATGTAACTGTCATCAATGTCATTACTTTCTATGTGTGATCGTGATAAAAGATCCGCCACATACATCAATTTTTCTTTAAGATATTGAAATTCAATGTCATATCTGAACAATTTAAGTTTTAATCGTTGCAACCTTGGGGACGGGACCTCATGAATGTGTTTCTTTAGTAATGATTCTAGTGGGTTATGGTCATTTAGTACTGTACATTTATTTCCATATATATAGTAATGAAACTTCCTTGTTGCCCAAACCACACTTAAAAGCTCTTTTTCTATTTGTGAAAAGTTTCGTTCTGCTGATGTTAAACTTCTAGACGCATAACTAACTGGCTTACCATTTTGAAGCAAACAACAACCAAGACCGTCTTTAGAAGCATCACATTGAATCACTATTGGTAACTTTGGATCAAAGTTCTGCAAAACAGGTGCTCGACTGATTATTTCCTTAAGCTTATTAAAAATACCTTCGTCCAAATCCACTCAACATTTTTTTTAGGAGTAATAGGGAATGGATGAAAATATCAGAAGTGCTTGATATTTTTTTTGGTGATAGGAATAACCTTCCTTAACGCGGGAAAAAAAGTTTAAATTTTTTTTGCCCCGTAGTTAATTTTTATATATACTTAATATTTTTCCATTCGTCGTTCTGGGCTTAGTACGGCATATCAGACATATTCCTTAGTCCGCTACGTATGAAAAAAAAATGTCACCACAGATTTTTTTTTAATACGTAGCGGACCAAGGAATATGTCTGTTAAGCCGTACTGAGCCCAGAACTACGAATGGAAAAATATTAAGATTATTTAAAAATTAACTACGAAGCCAAAAAAATTGAAACTTTTTTCTCGCGTTGAGGAAGGTTATTCCTATCACTGAAAAAAATATCAAGCACTTCTGATATTTTCATCCATACCCTATTGTAAAGGAGCTGCAATATTTGCCAGCTGTGGTACAAATCTTCGTAAGTAATTTATTTATCATACCAAGGAAAATTTGCAATTATTTTATTTTAGTTGGACTTTTTATGCTTGCAATTGCTTTAATTCTATCGGGGTCTATTTTCATGCCCTTCCTTGAAAATATATGGCCAAAATATCTTACCTCTGTCTGAAATTTATTTTTATTGAATCTGACATTATGTATCTTTGCTCGCTCAAAAACTTTCTTTAATATTGCATTATGGTCCTCCTCATTATCTGCACATATTAACAGATCATCACAATAGATAACTACCCCTGGCAAGTCTCCAAAAGCCCTTTCATTATATTTTTGAAATATTTCTAGAGCTACTGATAGGCCAAACGGTAATCTGTTAAATTTGTAACAGCCAAAAGGACTATTAAAAGTGCAAAGTTCACTTGCTTTTTCTGTTAACCTTATGTTATAAAAACCCTCAGACAAATCTAGTACAGAAAACAAACTCTTATTACTAAGATTTGGTACTATTTCTTCTAAGGTTGGTATTAAATGATATTGTCTTAGCAACACCCTATTAAGATCCTTAGGATCTAAACAGATTCTTAAGGCTCCATCTTTTTTTTCTCTTATTACAAGATTGCTCACTAAAGTCTTGGGATGTTCGACTTTTGAAATAATTCCCTGTTCCACCAACAATTGAAGCTTACTTTGTAACCGTTCTTTTATAGCAAATGGAACTCGACGTGGGGGTCTCACAACCGGCTCTGCTGCAGGCTGAGTGTGCAGTTCCAACGGCTCCCCAAATTCACCAACTCCCTGAAACAGTTCAAGGTATTTCTTAATGACTATGTTTTTTTCGTCGCTTCTTTTAACCGTGTTCACAGTGTTTTTTAATAAGTTTAATTCCTGAAGAGAACTTAAACCTAATATTGGCCGAGCCTTTATATCTACTATGATAAATTCTATCTTTAAAGTTTTATCCTCATGACATATATTCAGCACTTTTTTTCCTATTGGTTTTATTTGCGACCCCCCGAATGCTTCTAATATTATTGTTATCTCAGACAGTTTTATTTGCTCATCATTGACAATCTTTTTTAAATCATAAAGAGTCAGAATATTAACTTGTGCACCCGTGTCACATTTAAAATTTATAGCTTTCCCTTCAACTTGTAGTGTCTCTGTCCACTCAGTGTTATTTTTATTGATTGAATGACAAACCTTTAAGAGTCATAAATCCTCATTATTGCTGCTTCCCTGCCCACTATGTTCTTCATCAACAGAAATGTTATGCGTGTACTTTTTATTTTTACAACCTACTCTAAAATGATTGGGTTTTTTGCAATTTGAACAGATTTCTCCAAACGCTGGGCAATTACGTGCCCCATGTCTAGTATTACATTTTTTACACAGATATATGTTGTCTGATGGAGTCTTTTTACTGTTACCATAACTGTGATTATACTTAGCTTTAAATTCATGTTGTTTCTTCTGCACTGACTGGATTCATGTCTGGATTGCGTTCACAGCTGACTCCCACGGCTTGGTTAACGTTTTAACTTGTTGTTTTGACAACTCTGCTGACCTGCAGATGTCTACTGCCCGTTCCAATGTTAGGTCCTTGATTTCTAGCAGTCTTTGTTGTATTTTTGAATCCTTTATGCCCACAACAATACGGTCCCGTAACGTTCTTTCCAGTTTCGTGTCACTGCAAGTTTTCTCAACTGTGTGTAGTACCAGTCAAAGCTTTCCCCATCTTCCTGGGTTCTTCGGTTAAAGTCAAATCAAATATCTTGATCACATCCTCTAGTTTAGGACTTACATTGTCTTCTTCTTGCAGGGTATTAAAATACAATTCTTGCGCCGTTGGTCCAACGCAGTTCAACAGTATTGATGCTTTTCTTGTTTCCGCGATATTATTCAGACCTGCCGCTGATATAAAAATCTTGAACCCTTGTTTAAACCTCAACCATTGTGGGTAAAGATTGTCCAGTGTTTCCAGATTCAAAGGGGCCGGCATGCGGTATTCAATTGTCCCCGCCGCCATTCCTTGGTGATCCACTTCAGAAGTTGTTTTATCCTTATTTCCAGTAGTACTTTCAGTCATTTCCTTTGGTAGGTTACATCGTCGGCTGCGCCATGTAATGTTCTCTATTAAAACGCTTTTACTTTGTACAAACTCTTGTGTTTATTATTTTATTATAAGCAGCACACCTTACATCTACAACAGTTGGCAGGGGAAGAGTAAGCTAGGTTATGAAAAATATTTTACAATGATGTTACTCAACTATATTCCGTCTGTACCTATCTACACGCGTGGCAGCTTGTGCATGTTAGAGCCTCAAGTAATTTTACCGCGTCTGTACTTTCCTACGTTTAGTTATTACAATATTATTTATGCGTTTCGTAACTACTTCACAACACGAACTCCTGGCCCTTCGGGGTGGTGCTCGGGTTCCCCCAGGCGGCGGACTTCGCGTTGAGGTCCCCGAGCACCAGCACCTCCCTGGGCGCCACCCGCCCGATGGCGGCTCCTAGTCGGGTGAGGTAGCGCTCGAAGTCCGCCAACGTTTTGTTTGGGAAGAAGTACGCACTTAGAAGTACGTACTCCCCCCATGACGCCACCACATAGCCTGGCCCCTTTTCGATGAGTGAGAAGGGGACCCCAGAGCCCGCCCTCACATCGATGACGGCAGAGCCGCTTTCGTCCCCCAGCCAATGACGTTGTCTGGGGACGAAGTAGGGCTCCGCCACGGTTATGTCCCACTCCGCATTAGACTGCAAGAGCAGGTCTTGCGCTCCGGCGGAGTGGTTGACATTCACCTTTAATACGCTGAGATATCTGCTGTCCATTAGTGTGACATGGAAAGCAGACATCTCAGCGGATATCAGCGTCCCTCACGGTTGCCGTCTGGCGGCCCTCGGCTCTCTGGCCCTGGGGTGCTGGGGCCAGTCGCCATCTTATATAGTGTGGGGGGGGGGGGGGGTAAACCCCCCCCCGCCCATTATGTGGTTCGCCGTCAAACCCCGATCGGCGCAGATAGCGCAGCGGGTGGGCGCCACCTGGCAGGCATCTGATGTGTGCCCGGCCAAGCCGCAGCGGTAACAGAGGCCGCTCCTATCCGCCGCTGATGGGCACTGCTAGCGCGTGTGCCCCACCCCCATGCACCTGTAGCAGCGCACAGTGATTCGTTCCACACACGCTAGACGAGGAAAACTATGTTTTGGGTTTTTTGCGTTTAGAATGATGTTTTAATCTTACTTTAGCGAAATTAAATTATTTTACTGAACTTATTAGGTCCTGACGGAGATTATATACCTAGATAGATTTAAAAAAAAACAATGTAACCGAACATATCTCTTCTTTATTTTCATAATAGGGGCTTACCTAATTAACTACAAAAAATAGACTACTAAATTAAGTACTCATTATCATTAGTACCAACCTAGGTATTTAGCTTATGGGTTATTATAATGAAACAGTAGGTGTGGTATCTTTTGTGGGTCATTTAATTATGCATGCATTTAAGCACTTACAATCAGGTTTTATTTACACAACAACTTAACTAGGTAGGTATATTCACAGTTGAAACTAATAATTTACTTAGCATGCACATTACATTAATTAAGTACACAGTACTTCAGTCAGATTCGTCTGAATCATCCTGTTCGATACTATCAAGTGCCAAATAATCTTCCTCAAAGACATGCAATGGAGCTGACGACTTCGGAGTTATCTGGGGTTGGAATCCAATCTGCTGAGGTTCTGTCCTTCCTCATCCAACCGTTGGATGAGGAAGGACAGAACCTCAGCAGAAAGACTATCCCGAGAATTCCGAAGAGGTTTATCTCTGTGTGCGTTTAGAATGAAGCCATGGCGGGGTCAGGCATCGCAATAGCTCCTCTAAGCTAAATACCATGAGGCTGCCAATCCCGTGCGAAGCCAACCAATCACAGATTTTGAAAATAGATAGTCTAAACTTTAATCTTCTATCTATCTATCTATATATACAGGGTGGCCGGGGATATACGTCAAAAAAAAAAAATTTGGTCCCTCTTGTCATGGGGTATCCGAATCACCCCCATGTATGTTCCGCGATTTTTCATAGTGTCGGAGTTATGATTTTTTTTCTAAATTTTCATGAATTTTCGCCTTATCAATTTTGAAAATTTCTAAAAATAAAACTAGAAACTTTTTTCAATTACTTTTTTTTGTAACTGAATCTTCACAAGTTGTTCTTCTATGCATAAAATAATCAGCTTCGTAACTTTGATAAAAGTTATTAAAGTGTTGGTCTAAACTCAAAAATTTACGTTCGGTAAATTATGACTTGAATTTTCAAAAATAAATTAAAAATCCAAACAGATGTTTTAATGGTTTCTTAGTTAGCCTCAGAAATGCGCAAGACTCTCAGATTTCATAATCATTAAAAAAAAGTAAAGAAGTGTACATTCGGCCTTCGAAGACAGCGAGGTGAAGAATTATTAAAATTAACAATTTTTTTTTCTGCCATTTCGTCTTTTCTTAGTTTATTAATGAACGAGTCGTCATCATCATGATGAATAAAAGTGGTATTGTCAATAAAACACAGATTAAAATGTAAAAAAAATGTTTATTATAATAGGTTTTCAAAGTTGCCACCTCCAGCAGCAATACACATTCTACACCTACGTAGGAAATTATCTTTTAATCGTCTAAAAGCTGCTCTGTTTTCCTTTACAACACGTTCGGCTTCTGTTAATTTCTGCCTCAGCTCTTGTTCACTCCCACTTTCTCTGGCGTATGCTATTTCCTTAAAATAGCCCCAAATAAAAAAATCCATGGGGTTGAGGTCAGGTGAGCGTGGAGGCCAAGATATTGGTCCGCCGCGTCCGATTCATCTATTGGGGTACGCCTCATTTAAATAATTTCGGACTTGGGTTGCGTAGTGACATGGAGCGCCGTCATTTTGAAGAACCATGGTTCGTCTTAGTTCAATATTCACGTCTTCTAGCAACAATGGAAGTTCATGTTCCAGAAAGTGTCGGTATCTTTCTCCATTTAATCTGGACGGCAATTCAAATGGACCAATCAGTTCGCCATTGAGAATACCAGACCACAAGTTAACGCTGAAACTATGTTGAAACGTCGACGCTCTCATTTCGTGTGGATTTTCAACCGCCCACGTGTGGTAATTATGAATATTGAAAATTCCAGTGCGCTCAAAACGTGACTCATCTGACCATAAAACTTTATTGAAAAATCCAGGATCTTGTTCTTTTTGTAGCATTGTTTGGCAGAAATTAATGCGCAATTGGTAGTCTGTAGGCAGTAAAGCTTGGACTCGTCGGATATGGAACGCATGATATCCTTCATCGTGAAGTATGTCTTGGATAGAAGTTCTTGGGATGTTCAGAGTACGAGCCATAGCTCTGGTACTCGTGGAAGGATTTCGTTGAACTTCTTCGAGCACAACTTCTCTGCGATCCGGGTCAACTCTAGGGATTCCTTCCCTATCGCCTCGTTGGCCAGGAATGCGGCCTGCCATTAAGGTATTGTGCGTGTTAATAAAAACGCGATGGTCGGGATAATGCTCAGGTTGCGGCCCACCACGACGTTGAAGTTGTTCGCGATACAGTCGCGCTGCTTCAAGGCCGACGTCCTTGTGCAACTCCATAAAAATAGTGCATTTCTGCGTATTCACTTAACGTGTAACTCATCTTTTACACTTCCAAGTAAACAAAGTCCAAATCAGTATGCAAGACACAGTCCAATTAACGAGCAAAGTAGTCAAATAAGTAGGCAGCGGAATCCGCGGACAAAGCGAGACAGTGAGGTAAAACAAAATGAAGACACGTGTTGCAGTAAACACAAAGTGAGAACGACTGAGGTACAAACTTGTTTTGTGTTCGCTTCTGCTGCGCTGCCCCTCTCACTCTTACCGCTGAGAGTGAGACAGATAGCAATAGTTCGGCGGCCTCCTATCCTCAAACCCATGACCCACGAGAACGGACCGCGCAAAATTAATTACTGTAAAACGGAAAATGCCTCCAAATATTTTAATCTGTGTTTTATTGACAAAACCACTTTTATTCATCATGATGATGACGACTCGTTCATTAATAACCTAAGAAAAGACGAAATGGCAGAAAAAAAATATGTTAATTTTAATAATTCTTCACCTCGCTGTCTTCGAAGGCCGAATGTACACAAAGTAGCTCGTTAAGCAGTACTTTTTTTTAATGATTATGAAATCTGAGAGTCTTGCGCATTTCTGAGGCTAACTAAGAAACCATTAAAACATCTGTTTGGATTTTTAATTTATTTTTGAAAATTCAAGTCATAACGGGTGATTTTTTAAGAGGTATAGGATTTGATTTTTAAAAAAAACACAAAAAATTTGAAAAATTTGATGAAATCTTTATTGGAATCGATAGAACGATCAATATAATTTAATGTTTGAAGATGATTTCATGCAAATGCTGGCCGCGGCTCCGGTTTAGATGGCCCATTCGCAAGGCCCAATTTCGGCACACTCTCTCCAACATATCAGCCGGTATATCACGAATAAATGCTTCAATATTGGCTTCCAGTGCGTCAATCGTTGCTGGTTTATCCCTGTAGACATGAGCCTTAACATGGCCCCACAAGAAATAGTCCAAAGGCGTCACACACACGATCTAGGCGGCCAATTGACGGGCCCAAAACGTGAGATAAACTGTTCACCGAAGGCGGCTCTCAATTGGGCCATTGTTTCGCGTGCCGTGTGGCATGTGGCACCGTCTTGTTGAAACCACATGTCAGGCATGTCCAATTCTTCCATTTTGGGCAAAAAAAAAATCGCCAATCATCACACGGTAGCGCTCGCCATTCACAGTAACGTTACGGCCATTGTCGTCTTTGAAAAAGTACGGCCCGATGATGCCACCGGCCCATAATCCACACCAAACAGTACATTTTTCGGGATGCAGTGGTAGCTCTTGCAATGCTTCTGGCTGGTCTTCACTCCAGATGCGGCAATTATGCTTATTGACATATCCATTCAACCAGAAATGAGCTTCGTCGCTGAACACAATTTTTCGATAAAAAAGTGGATCTTCCTCCAACTTTGCCAATGCCCATTCACCAAATGTTAGACGTTGTGGGAGGTCGTGTGGCTTCAATTCTTGCACCAGCTGTATCTTGTAAGGTTTTACACCCAAATCCTTTCGCAAAATTTTCCACGTAGTGGAGTAACAGAGGCCCAATTGCTGCGAACGGCGGCGAATCGACATTTCACGGTCATCACTAACACTGGCGGATACAGCCGCAATATTTTCTTCGGTCCTCACTCTACGTATGCGTGTTCGTGGTTTAATGTCCAATAATGTAAACTGGGTTCGAAATTTAGTCACAAGCTTCCGAATAGCTGCCTCAGTAGGCCGACCAAACTGCCCATAAATTGGAAGAAGTGCGCGATGCACTCTCTTAACCGAGCATGCATTTTGATAGTAAAATTCAATAATTTGCAAGCGTTGTTCGTTCGTAAGTCGATTGATGGTTAAATTATAGACCAAACTGAACAAGTTTGACAATGACACAAGACACGATTCACGCGTGATCTGTCAAAAACAGTGTTGCCAAAAAGATACCAGCAAAAAAATCACCCTTTAATTTACCGAACGTAAATTTTTGACTTTAGACCAACACTTTAATAACTTTTATCAAAGTTACGAAGCTGATTATTTTATGCATAGTAGAACAACTTGTGAAGATTCAGTTACAAAAAAAAGTAATTGAAAAAAGTTTCTATTTTTTTTTTTAGAAATTTCCAAAATTGATAAGGCGAAAATTCATAAAAATTCAGAAAAAAATCATAACTCCGAAACTATGAAAAATCGCGGAACATACATGGGGGTGATTCGGATACCCCATGACACGAGGGACCTAATTTTTTTTTTTTGACGTCATTCCCCCGGCTAACCTGTATATATAAACGGTGAAGCTGACTGACTGACATATCAACGCAGGGCCTAAACTATAAGGGTTAGAAACTTGAAATTTTGCACAGGGGTTCCTTTTATAAGGTAGGGGAGCACTAAGAAAGGATTTTTGAAAATTCATCCCCTAAGGGGGTAAAATGGGGGTTTTGAGAAATCGACAATCAATGTAGTAGCATCTAGACCTTGTGGCACACCACCCAAAGCATGTTTTGCAAATACAGCAAATTCATCAGGTGAATATAGCTTATGTTGTCCAGAGTATTGTTTTATGACCTTGTTAATCATCTGGTCTCTGGATGACTTGCTAGTCATTCCTCTAGTTGCTGATATTGTTGCAACTATAGCACAGGTGACTTTTTTTTTTAATTTATTCAACGGCACAATACTCAAAACATAACAAAACAGTAACAAGTACACAAAAAATTACATTGCAATACATAAAAAAAAAGAAAAGAATAACTCTGGACACCAAAAAAAAAAAAACTTTCTTAGTTTTTTTAATTTAAACAAAAAAAGAAACAAACAAAAAAAAAACAAATAATAATATTTAAAACAAAGCAAGCGAACAAATATCAACATATACAGTTTGTCCAAAAATACAAGAAGTCGGAAGTGAAAGTTTATATGATAAGTTCATATCATATATCATAAGTTATTCCGAATATCCGCGATAACATTGTGCAACTACACTTTGGAGCAAAAACATGGATTCAACGGCTGTGTTAGTATTATGAGTCCGTTTTTTCACAAAAACTGTAATTTAAAAAAAATCCATTAGTATTAACAATGTTAATATATGCCCCCTGTATGTAAATGTTATATGTTAATTTAACATAACATAACATTTACATACAGGCACATAGGGGGAGGTGCTCTTCCTGTGGACATTTGCTGGATTTTTTAAATAAAAACCGATCAATATTATCACAAAAATATTTATTATAGGGCAGTCTTAACAGTCTCTTGAGTAATAACTACAAAGGTACATGAGAAAATTATGTAAATTCAATTTACCATCCAGTGTCCATAGGTACAGCATGCTAATGTACCTTGGGACAGCACGATTGTACCTATAGACAGATTTTAATAAATGCTCATCATAAAATAAACATCAAAACAAGACAATAAATTTTCATAAACGAAACTTTTTTTAGAATGTAATCAGTCTTTAAATATTATATTACTCTTGTTTTCGAGCCTCAATAATTCTGTTGTACAATTCTGTGGTAGAATCCACACTATCATCAGAATCATTCAATTTGTAACATCTGAAGCAAACGAAGTCATCTTCTTCATCGTCAGAGTCGAAATGATTTTTATGAGATATACCGTTGATACCGTCCTTCACACATAGAACAAGTCAGGGATTTTTTCTTGATCACGTATTTTCTACATCCAACACACATTACAAGTTCGTCATCGTTGAGAATCGTTATTTTTTGCCATCGGGTATCGTTCTTGAGCTAGGGCCAGGTTTAGAAATGTCGGTGGTTGCAGCTTTCTTTTTCTTTGTCACAGTCTTATTTTCTTTCTTCTCTTCTATTTTTCTTTCCTTACACTTGTTGATTATAATCGAATGCTAATTTCACTCAAAGTATCGCAAATAACTTTCATTAACACAAATCACCCACTCCTTTTGTGAACAGTTGAAATGCGACTGACAGTGTCTGGTCACGCTCGGGGTCAAATCTCAAAGTATTATTAGAACATTCGATAGAGTGTTTCAGAATATATCTCTTATTTGGCACATACGATAAAATACAATACAATAATTGTACCTATAGGAAACCACGGTAACAAACCAAGCTAACCATCTAGACATAATACAAATAAAGCCGAAACTGATGTTGCGGCACATGAAAAGCTGACCCAATTTTTACAAGCCATGCATTTTGCCATTTCACACAGAACTAAATTCTGACGTTAAATTCCACACTACTAGTCTAATCGCTCCACCAAATGGCGCCAAGTGTCAAATTATTTAATTACACAAATCCGCACAAGATCTTAAATAAATACTGTACTTAATCAGAAATATGAAAATCAACTACTAATCCTATTCTATTTTTTATTTGACATAGAAATAAGTTATAATTAATTGGCTGATATTTAAACTAGACTATTTTCGTTGAAATAATTTACTTTTAAATCTCATTACGCTAACACTTTTAGGTTGGTTCTCTTTGGATGAGTTTTTTTTGTTTGTCTAGCTTTTCTTTGGACTTATAAAGAGAAAGAGACTAAGCGACTTTAGAAAGTGTTCGACAATGTTATTTTTATCTTCTTAGTTGGTGGAACCTCATTGAAATGTTGCTGACCAGGCATGAGAGTTTTGAAAAAGTTTTGAAAAGAACTTGAAAAAGCTTGTTATCTCTTGAACATTATCAATTTTACGTTCACCATTATGAAAGCTGGATCTGGAATCAATAAATCCAGACAAATACACTTTGTGGATGCATTTTTGTCGATTTCAGAAGTTACATTTTGTTAGGATTCGATTTTTCCAGCTCGATACATTATGAATTCATCCATTGTGTCCGGGGGACACACCTGCTCGAGATCTTTTAATGTTCTGCGAAATACGTGGAGATATTTTAAACTCATGTCGATTCAAAAAACTTGCAGCAAAGTCGGGGCCTGGAAAATTATTTTTGAAGCGAGTGATTCGAACTTTTGTTGAATCCAAATACATCTTCACGATGTATCTCCGATCTGTCCTATCTAATGGATAACCCCAATCTGCTATGTCGGCCAGCTACAATAAAGAGGAATCGCTGCAATACCAATACCCAAGAACCTTTAATGTCTTGATTATTATGTAAGTTGGTTCCATACTATCAGTTTTTGAGTCAAGCTTGCTATTACATTTTGTGCTTTGTCCAAAATGGATCTATCGCTATCTGTTCAATGAGCGTTAAAGCAAACACGCTTTAGTTTGTATAACTGCCTTCGTTTTCTTTACTTTATTTGGAATTACATGTTCGTCACTTAATTTGTGCAGCAATCGAGTCTTGTCTTGTACAGATGATGACGATGAATATTTCGAAGACTTTTGGACTTTTTCGGAACGGGGGCGGCGTATTTGCAGCGTGTTCCGCTTTCATTGGTTCCAGTGATTCTTGTCACTACTCTTTGATTTTATTCCATATGGCACCATTGCACTTGGTAAAGCGCCTCCACCTTGTTTGTCGGGCTCGCGTCTCGTGGTGCTCCGTGTGTTCACCATTGCCTTTTGGGTTTTCGGCGTTCTGTACATTTGGTTCAGAAGGACCAACTTGTAGGTTGTGGTTGCTGGTAAATGTGAACACAGAGAGTGACAATGGTGAACTTTAATTAGCGAAGTTTGGTTACAACAGTGCCGCTAGATGCAGGCGCGGATAGAAATCATCCAGACTGATTTTTAATGTTGCCAACTTGAGAGAAAAAACCTTATTACTACAAATTAGGGAGCACGTCGCTAACAATCAGTGTGTCTGTTTTCTGCTTTATAGACATCTACAATATCATTTCAGGTGGCAATTTTTTCATCATAGTTTATATTTTTAAAATAGTTTCGTATGCCTTTTATTAAATGGCAATGATCATAACGACATGGAATTTGCTATCACCGATTGTGATTGTATCATCTGATCTGAATATAAACATATGTATGTATTAGAGCCTTATTCTTCATGAGAAGTAATTAGAATGGTTAGCAATTATACAATTTGGTGAGCCACAAAAAGCAGCATTTAAATGATTCGGTCATCATACAAACATTTTGTATGCAATAAAAAAAATCAAGCATCAATCCTTGTTCCGCAAATAATTTTTTTTATGGTTTAAAAATAAATCATAAATAGGCAGCTTACAATAATATGAGTTGACAAAATAAACATTCAGTCCTCAAAATAACCACTTGGTCAGCAAGATTTCATGATTGATCAGCAGATAAAACATGTCTATAAGCAGTGTATTTGATTGGTACGCATATTTAAAACATGGTGAGAAAATAACTAATTAGATTGCGTTTTTGTTGAAAAATCGGCAATGTACGTTAAAAGTAGGCGGAGCAAGAGCCGCTGATTTGCGCAGCTTAGAATGTCGTGACAGTTGTGGATACCATTGTTTCTCAAAATTGTTGTTGTTTCTCAATGTTTCGTCAGACATCTTAATTTCTTGGCAGGCCGAATATTTATCCAGAATATAACGCCATGCATGATTTAGATGTGGGCTATAACGATGGAGTACCATCTGTGCCACCGTCGTCGTGTCGTCGTTCTATTAGCATTTTCTCACTTTCAGAACGGAATGAATGTATGTGTTCAGGGAAAGAACAAAGAAATAAGGTTTTTGACTAAGATTTGTTTAATTATGGTGAAAATACAGAATTACAGTTGGGCGATGCGCGCGAGCAAGTCCGTGACGGAAAAACCATCGACAATAAAAAAAAGATGGCAGGAAGCTGTAGTGTTGGGAGTGTGGCGTAGGCATCTTTCATCTAAGAATACTACGGGTAATTTTCGGCGCGGGCGCGTGTCTCTTCCCTAAGGAAGCATGCCAAGCTGGATTAGAATTAATCAATTCTCCTTGGTAGTAATTGGTATTCTTCGAAATTACTTTATGGATCCTTATGGTTCATATTTAAGGCAACGTATGTCGGTGACTTGCGCTTGATTTCCAATTTTATCACCTGGTCTTATCGAAGAAAAATACGGTTGGGAACTCTATTTTTTGAAGATTGGACAAACTGGTCAACATAATAGGAAACAGTATTATTACGAGCAGTCTTACAACCTTCAACATACCCTGCTGGTGAATAAATCTCACGACTTTTTAGCTGCCGCTCAATCATGGAATGCGCCGCATCACATTCCATTTGCGTGTTACCATTCATAAGATATTTTTGAACTATGGCTATACTGCCGTGTCAACATAGTTAATTATGCAATCAACAATGATATTTGCAAACTTGTCAACTGCCAAACCACGTTCAGATTAATAAACAAAATCCTGTCTTTGTTTACAGGGTATTTATCGTAAAATTATGCACCTTGAGCGCTTCTGCTTTTATACCTTGAGGCACTGAGATGAGATTTGTTTTTGTCGTTTCAGAGTTGCCGCCAAAACCTAAAAATGTTGTCACAAACAAATAACAATTGATCGGCAGACTGTTACAAATAACAACTAAAAATTGATAAAGTATTAATTTAAAATCGCTCGTAGGCTGCCTGAGTGATAGTAATAGAATGATAGTACTAGGTAGCACTAAATTTGTAAACTATTTCGAGTTTTCTACCGCTAAAGGTTTTTGATTTAGTGTCGTTTAAAGTCTGAAAAAAATGTCAAGTATAGATAAATTGAGTGTAAGTGCGTTGCAATCAGTACAAACGCAGCATTCCGCAGCTACGGCACCGAAAACGCGAGCTTCTGATATGCGCGTCGTCTGCACCTATAAAATACGCAGTGTGCTTAGGCTCTTAGGCTGGTTTTAGTGTCACGCGGACCGTCAGTACGGATCTCTCCGCGCAGACCGATCCGCACTGATGGTCCGCGTTATGTTGTTTTAGTTTCGCCCTGACCACCGTGGTGTACAGACGCGCGCAATGCATCCATTGTGGCGGGTGTTATTGGTTAATTCCCTATATTACTCAAGAAAAAAAATATCAAAGTAGGAGACTGCATGTACACCCTTTAATAGAGCAGAGAGCCGTCGCGGGAGAATTCGTCACATTATACGGCAGTTTGAGTGCTGACGAAACAAAGTTCTTCAACTACTTTCGTATGTCGACTAGAAGTTTTGACGAACTACTGTCAAAGACAAAAAATAAACTGGTTTATTGCAGCTTACGACGCCTGCCTATACCACCGATTGAACGCCTGATGGTTACTTTGAGGTAAGAATAAAAAATCATTTCTCTAAGTGATATAATATTTATTTATTTGTTTGCTTGAGTTCAGAAAAAAATAAGATTTTAAAGTTCAGTAAAAAAGTTAATTATAACGATTATTATCTGAGCGATACTCTGCTGTTTCATAACCTGTTGGAGTTTCATACACAAAGTCGTATTCTGACGATGCGCCAGCAGCATAAGTGTTATATAGTGAAAATCTTGAGGTAGGTCAAGAGCTACTGGGCCTATTTCGCATATTTTTAATTGCCGTTGCCTCGCGCAGCACTCTTGCCCTTCTTCTCTTCAGCTTCTCTTCAATATCAAAATCGCGTAAAATTGGACCCAACGAGGAAAACAAAGCCAGGTCATCAGAGGCAAGATCATTTGTCTGGTTAGACAGCAAAGTCAATAACTCGCGTTCAAACGATGAACTTTCTTGATTTGTTTGTCGTGGTCTATTTTTTCTTTTTTGGGTCCATGGATTTTGTGATCCGTGATTACTTGCACGCTGTGTATTTTCTGAAGTCACTGTGTTCTCTGGTAATGCTGCTGGAGACGTAACGTTTTGTGGAGATGAAATATTTTCTAGAGATTCTGTATTTTCTGGAGACGGTACGTTTTCTGGAGATGCTTCATTAACTGGGGGCGATGATATCATTGACTCATCAAAATCATTGTCAGTCGAAGGGTTTAGGAAAATAAGTTCATCATAGTAAATATACTTTTTGAACTTCTTAGCAGAACTTCCAGATGGTTGATTTTTCATTGAAGCCTTTGTTTTGAAAAATGCATCTCTGGCTGTTCTCCATCTTTGCTGAAGTCGTTTAACTGTAATGATACTAACAGTTTTTTTTTTAGATTCCTGGCTACGGGTCGAACATTTACAGACTTGCACTATTCATTCAGGATGGGAATTGCAACAATAAGTAAAATCGTGAACGAAGTGTGTATGGTAATATGGGAAACACTACACGTCGAATGCATACCAACAAGAACCTCTGATATGTGGCAAGATATAAGTGATGGATTTCTAGAAAATGCCAATTTTCCAAATTGCATAGGAGCTCTTGACGGCAAACATATACGAATAGTAAATCCAGCTGGAGGCGGCTCAATGTTCTACAACTATAAGAATTTTTATTCCATAGTCCTGTGGAACTTGGAAAATAACGATCTCAATGTTCCAGAACCAAAGCCATTGCCCGGAACGAATATTCCAGTTCCCTATGTGATTGTAGCCGATGGTGCTTTTGGAATATCTCAAAAAGTTATGAAGCCATATGTGAGAACTAATATGACCCACAAGAAAAAAAAAAACAACTACAGATTGAGCCGCAGTAGACGCTACATAGAATCTACATTTGGTATAATGTCAAACAAGTTCAGAGTCTTTCATACACCTATTAATACACTCATAATGTCCAAATTAAACTATGCTTTGACTGCCTATGGTCCTTGTTTACTTGCAAAGACTCACTAGCTTTTGCAACGAGTACAAAATGCTTGCGTGCGCTTTTGTTATAATATACCCGCTCTGGCACATGTCACACCTTTTAATAATAAAGCGGATTTATTGAAGGTGGGCAACAGGATGAAACTATTTATGGCAACATTATTGTTTGGAGTCATTAAGACAAAAAAAACAGCTTACTTATACGAAAAATTTATTTGGCGTTGGTCTATGATAGGCGACCGCATCAGGGCATGTTCGAACCCGCTTGCCTGAACATCGAACTGCGGCCTTTCGCGGTAGCTTCCGATTTCAGGCCACCAAGTGCTGGAATGACATCCCTCCACCCTTAAGACAGCTTAATACTAAAGCTAGCTTCAAAGCGAAATATAAAAAAGCTCTCATTGAGTCGCAGAAGTTAGCCCCTAACTAACTAAATAACTTTGCTTTCTCATATCTTTTATAAGCACTCTCGCTCGGGTTTACCCAATTTACTTATTTTCTCAACTCATTTATTCAATTAATCAATTACTCAATTATTTAATTATTCAATTATTCAACTATTCAATTATTCAATTATTCAATTATTCAATTATTCACTTATTCAATTATTAAATCACACAATTATTTAATTATTATATAATTCTAATAACTTCGTTGTCGCGAAGCATGCACATTATTTTACTATCTAAATTATTATTATCATGACAATTTAGTTCAATTTATGTATTTACTTATTTAATATAATTTAGTTACGATTATGTTATCACGAATTATTTATAATATTATGGATGATTTACACAGGGTCAGTAGACAAGTCAGTCGCAGCGCCAATGTCGGCGCCGCGACTGACTTTAACTGTTTACATGAAGTAAGTAGTAGTGGTGTGTTTCTCACGGTGAGCACACGTGTGTGAAGTCAGTGGGAAAAATTAATTCGCGAAAACAACTGAAACGACGATTTAATTATTTGTTGAAAAATTTATCAATTTTGCTGTTGAATGAGTTAATAGAAATGGTAGAAAATGAGATAACTAAAAATAAACGACAATGGGTAAGAAAATGGATTGACGATAGAAACGAAACTGGTGGCTCTGCTTTGTTGCTGAAGCAATTGCGATTTGAAGATTCTGCGGAGTACAAACTGGCTATGAGGATGTCACCACAGAATTTTGACGAATTTCTGTCAATGATATCGAGCTCTATTCAACGACATGATACATTCATGAGAGATGCTTTACCAGCCAAAATTAAACTGGAAATAACGCTGACATTTTTGGCTTCAGGAATGAACTATCGGTTTCTTGGTCACTTTTATCGTGTCTCAAAACCAGCAATTTCTCAACTAATACCAGAAGTATGCTGGGCAATATATACGGCACTAAAAACACATATTAAGGTAAGCAATTTATTATTATTAAATTATTAGAAAATTAAGAAATACAACATCAAAATAGTATTAAGAATTTTCATAGGCACGCATAATCGTGTTAACAGCAGTGTTTTCACTTTCAGCTTCTTCGTTGATCGTGGTGCTGTAATTCAAACCAGAGGGTGTAATAATAACCTGCCTGGGGTTTACAAATGTGGGGTTCGTTGATCGATTGGAAGGATGAAATCCTAAAGAGCTGTTGCTAGTGGCAGGCTCGGCAACCTCTGGCGGGTAAAATGTTATGGTGTTGTCGCTTGATGCAGTCATTGGGTTGGGCTCCAGGGAGTAAAATCCCATGCTACTTGTGCTGCTTGTTGTAGTTGCTGCCGGACTAGGGATAAAATAGTTAGGGGATGAAGAGTGTGCATTTTCTGTATACTTCTTTTGTTGCATATCAGCCAATCTAGCTTTTGATAATATTTTTTGGATCTCTTCTTGTGCAATAACAGATTGTTCTTCAGACAGTTTTTTTAGTTGAGCCGCCACATGTTTACCGAAAATATCAGCGTCAGACTCTTCTTCAGATTGTGACATATTAACATCATTTGACACACTTTTTAAGTCCTTTATCATGGCGGCCATCTGAGATATTTTGGAGCGTTTTGATCGCGGAGGCCCAGATTGATTGGGAGCTGTCACAGAATTTCGAACTGGCGTCTGGATGGCTTGAGTTGGCATTTCAGTAGAATTATCATTATTTTCAGTAGATCTTGATACATTTTCAGCTCCGTCACCAACACCCTCAGCTTCACCCAACTCAGCGTCATCGTTGCTGGTTCCTGAGTTATTCTGTTAATGAGAATAAAATGTAATTAATAAATCATTAGTTTATGATAATACGTATTTAGGTTGTAATTTTTTTTTTGTTTACAGATTCCAGAACGAGAGGAAGAATGGAAAATTGTTGAAGACGGTTTCAATGCCAAGTGGAATTTCCCTTCATGTTATGGAGCAATCGATGGGAAGCATATTATAATTAAAGCTCCTCCAAATAGTGGAAGTGAATTTTATAATTATAAAAAAACCAATAGTACAGTATTGTAGACACTTGTAGACCACGACTATTGTTTTTCATATACAGGGTTACTGGTAATTCGACGTATATCCGTCAGGGGCTGATAAGGGGGCCAAAATGCAACAAATTGAACCCCCCATATGTATGGCCGAAATTCAATAGTTTTCGAGATATTGAGAATTTTAAGGGTTTTTCGATATTTACTCAAAATTTGACATTTCATTCCAAATAAAAAAAAAACTACATATTTGAATGGGTACCATTAAAAATGATGTTGTAGCTGGCACTTCAATTAAGCTATGGACATAATTAAAACTACTTAATTTAACAAAATAATGAAAATAATGAGCGATATAAGAATAATATCTTACCAATATTTTCATTTTACGCTTCAAAAATGTTGTCTCGTCACAAAAATTTCTATGACATTAATCGTACAAATAACTAAAACAACTTGCTTATTCTGTAAGCTTTCCAGAAAGCTATAAAAGTTAATTTTAAAATACATAATTCGTGCCAAGGCATGTGTTTGAATCGGCGCGGGGAGAGAAAGGGTCATTTGTATTTGTATGAAATAAAATGCATAAAAAAATGTACATAAAATTTTATTACAAATTTTACACATCTTGTTCAAAATGAGCCCCTCGATTACGAATGCAGGTTCGAATTCTCTTCCTAACTTCGGTTTTCGTCACTCTTGATGTGAACGTTGTTCTCATCTGTTGCGCCGCGTTTATTATTCGCTGTCGAAGTTCTTCGACTGAATTTATTGGGGTCACATAAACTAATGCCTTCATATGACCCCAAACGTAAAAATCAAGTGGTGTGATATCAGGGCTTCGTGCTGGCCACGGAATTGGCCCTCCCCTCCCAATCCATCGGTTTGGATATCTCTCGTCTAGCCACTGTCGGACAGTAATCCGGTAATGTGCTGGGCAACCATCATGTTGAAACATGAGGTTGTTTTTTATTTCTTCGGGAACATCCGCCAACAAATCGTCTAGGTTGTTTCTCAAAAACTCCTCGTAATTTTCGCCGTTCAAATTTTGGGGCAAGAAATGAGGGCCCACCAAATAATTATCAACGACACCCATCCATACGTTCAGGGAAAATCTCATTTGCGACGCAGTTTCTTTTAGTTTTTTTGGATTCCTGCCTGCTTTAGGTGCCCAAAAATGTAAGTTATGGTAATTCGTTATTCCATCCCGGTCAAACTTTGACTCGTCAGTCCACAAAATATTTCTTAGGAAATGTTCCTGGTCAGCGTCAGCGTTTAACATAAACCGAGAAAATTCGAGTCGCCTGGCAGGATCTCCCTCGTGCAATGTTTGAACAGGTTGATAATGGTACGGGTGTCTACCTGATAGATGTACTACCGACCACACTTTCCACTGGGACATACCGAGCTGTCTTGCAACAATGTTCGTTGAGATGTTTGGGTCATCAATAAAACACTGAAGAATGGTGTCCTCTTCGTCAGCCGTGTACCGTCGAGGTCTGCCAGCGTTGAATTGTGCTCTTTGAACACTGCCAGTTTCAGACAATCGTCGATAGGTGCTCCCGAAAACAGTAACGTGGGGAAGTCGACGATCGGGAAAGCGGCGTTGGTATTCTCGCCGAGCCGCAGCCGCGTTTCCATCGGCAAAACCATAACAAAACATTATGTCTGCGTATTCGTTATTAGGATACGAAGCCATGTTATCCGAAATAACAATGATAACAAAAAGAATAACAAGAGAAACAAGAATTAACAATAATGATCGATAAGAAATTAACGGGATGACAGATTGGTAGCAAGATTGCAACACACGTGCTTGCGCGGCGGAGAGTCAAAACTTACTAAGGAAGGCGACGCAAGCGCAGCAGACGCCGTGTACTCCCCCGCCCTCACACCCCGCCCCATCGCGAAGAATTTCGCCAGGAAAATCGGTTGTTTTAGCGAGGATCATAAACTAAAAACACAGATAATTTCTCTCCCCGCGCCGGTTCAAACACATGCCATGCCACGAATTATGTATTTTAAAATTGACTTTTATACCTTTCTGGAAAGCTTACAGGATAAGCAAGTTGTTTTAGTTATTTGTACGATTAATGTCATATAAATTTTTGTGACGAGACAACATTTTTGAAGCGTAAAATGAAAATATTGGTAAGATATAATTCTTATATCGCTCATTATTTTCACTATTTTGTTAAATTAAGTACTATTAATTATGTCCATAGCTTAATTGAAGTGCCAGCTACAACATCATTTTTAATGGTACCCATTCAAATATGTAGTTTTTTTTTAATTTGGAATGAAATGTCAAATTTTGGGTAAATATCGAAAAACCCTTAAAATTCTAATATCTCGAAAACTATTGAATTTCGGCCATACATATGGGGGGTTCAATTTGTTGCATTTTGGCCCCCTTATCAGCCCCTGCCGGATATAAGTCGAATTACCAGTAACCCGGTATAGACGTTGGAGCGAATGGAAACGCCTCTGATGGAGGTGTTTTCAAAAATTCCTCATTACATCGTCGGTTGGAAGATGGATTGCTTCCTACAAATGGAGTATTATTATTATTAAAATACTTTATTGCACAATTTTATACAAATAAAAATACCAAGGGCGAACTTAATGCTAAAAGCATTATCTTCCAGTTAACCCTTGGTTATGTAGATATTTTAAACGGGGGGTAGTGCTTATAAACCTAAATATAACATATATAAATAAAATATAACATTAAACATAATAGTAGTAAGCCTAAAATAAGGGGGCGGGTGGGGGACAAGGGGGGGGGCAATATATATAAATTAATATAATTACATACAAATAATTTCTACATAAATAGATAATAATAGTATAATATATAACTATAATACGTACAATACATTTATGAGAAATAGACCAGAAATACATTATAGGTAATAACGATAAGTTGCCGTTTTGCATATCAAGATAATAATTAAAAACTTTGGTTTTGAAAACAGACAATGATGGAGCTCGGCGAATGTCCAGAGGCAGGCTATTCCATAAACGGATTGCAGTCACCGTGAAAGAGCCTGCATATCCGGCCATATTATGCTCAGGGGGCGGAGGTAAAGAATCCGGGACGGTCGCAGAAGGCGGCCATCTGTTTGGAGAAACTTAAAACGCTCCCTAAGATAGGAAGGAGAATGAGTGTTATTCAACACACTATAGAGAGTGGATAGAATATGAGCATTCCTGCGGAAACGGATATTAAGCCATTTAAGCTGGGAACGAAACTGAGAGACGTGATCATATTTACGCAGTCCGAAGATGTATCGGATGCATAAGTTGAGCAGCCTGTCAAGTTTGCTTAGTAGCTCCTCGCCCAGGTCTGGGTAACAGACATCAGCGTAATCAATTATGGGGAGCAGTAGGGCATTGACAATCGTAACTTTGCCGGAGAATAGCAGAAATTTCTGTAGACGCCTAAGAGAGTGCATAGAGGCAAAGATTTTCCGGCCTATCTCAGCCACGTGCAGATCCCACGACAGATTACTTTTGATGAACAATCCCAGATTTTAGGGAAGGGGTATGCCGTTGAAATGCACCTTAGAGAGAGAGGTCAGGTTCAGGCTCAAATTGCCAATTTGGCAATTTGAGCTCTGCTACCGACAAACATGACCTGTGTTTTGGTTGGGTTTAGTAATAGTCCATATTTCACCGTCCACTGCCTGATAGCCTCCAGGTCTTCCGACATATCGTCTATCGGAGACAGTACTGGAACATTTCAAAATTTAACATACTCGAGTAATTGGCAATCAAAGTTTTGACAAAGTAAAAAATCGATTTCTCAAAAAATAATAATTCTGTAAACTTTTATGTTATACTCTCAGCTTAAAGGTAAGACATGTTTTTGTTTTTGTATATTAGGGAAAACAACAGCTTCTTAATCTATTATTACATAATGGTTTCTTACACATAGTAAAGCCAATAAAAGTTTTCCTCGACTGTTTTAAATTCACACAGATTGCTGAGAGGTGAAAAAGAAAAGAAACAAAAAGTAAACTCTAAACAAATTTTAGACAGGTGAGTCCGAAAGTGCAAACAATTTCAAAGTGTTAGCAAATGAGATGGCAAAAAATATATAATTATAAATATAATAATATGATAGTATGTTCCATAGCTAATGTAAGTCTGTGATGTGCTATAAAATAAATATATAATATAATACATACAAATAATACAAATATATAATAAAATATTTACAAAATAATTATGCAAGATAGATATGTGCTTAGCCCTACGATTATAAATCTTGGGATCGGAAAACCACTAAGCACTATTACCACCAGCAGATCGTATTTTAAGATTATATTTTTTGTGAATATACATGTATTTAAGAAAATATTATTAATAGGTACATGAAAAGCTTCGTACTTAGCCCTACGACTATTAGGTCTTGGGATCGGAGAACCACTAAGCATAATTAATATAATATTAGATGCGATAAGCGATACCAAAATAAAAGAACAAAGAATCTATCTAACTAGGTCCTTGAATATAGTGGATTTGGTTATCGAAGTTAGCTACTATTATTGGCTTCAGATAATTTCAGACGAATATCATTTTTAAATGAATTTTTCGTTTGTACAAATAGGTCTAAATCGTTAAAATTATTGTTAAATGTGCGTGGCAAACGAGTGAGAACTGCGTTTTGACCATAATTTGAGGAGTGAAAAGGTACGTGAAACAGTGATGGTTTGTTTCTAGATTTTCTAGCGGGTACATGTATACCAATTTGTTTAAGTAGTGCAGGACAGTCCAACCCACCCCTTACGATGTCATACAGAAAACCCATATCAAGCATAACACGTCTTTCCTCCAAAGTAAGTAATCTGAAATAACGACAGCTTTCTACATAAGTGTTTGATGTTTTTTTAAATTTGTAATTAAGATGCTCTATAAACTTTTTTTGGATACGCTCTATTTGTTTTGTATACTTAGCATAATGAGGGTTCCACACGGGACTAGCATATTCTAATATACTTCGGACATACGCGTAATAAACTGCTTTTATGCTCATAATTAATCTAAATGGTTCACAAGTACGCATTACAAAACCTAGACTGCGGTAGGCTTTGTTGACAATCTCATCAATGTGATTACTCATAAGCATTTTACAGTCTAGTGTTACGCCTAAGTCTCTTACTGCTTGAACTCTGTCAATATTTATGTTATTAAACTTATAGTCAAATTTTATTGGATTATTTTTACGAGTGAAAGTTATACAATGACATTTCGCTATACTCAGCGTAATTTTGTTAGCAGCATAGTATTCTGTTAATGCATCTAGAGTATTTTGCAAAGCTACACAGTCTGCCACAGTTTTTATATGCTTAAATATTTTTTTATCGTCTGCGTACAACAGATGTTGGGTATCTTTAATAGTGTTAGTAATATCATATATGTATACATTGTAGAATAAAGGCCCCAGAAGAGATCCTTGTGGTACCCCGGAGGAAATAGTGATATAATCTGACTTATAGCCACCAAGTACTACAGCTTGAGATCGCTTTGATAGATATGATTTGACCCATCTCAAAAGATCTCCATGTATCCCCAAAGATTGAAGTTTGTTGAGCAGGACGACGTGATCCACGCGGTCGAAGGCTTTTTCGAAGTCCGTGTAGATCACGTCGACCTGACCACCACCCTCCATATTATTAATGACAAAATCAGTAAGAAGAGACAGGTTGGAAACCGTGGAACGCCCCTTCAGAAAACCATGCTGTGATTGAGAAAATCCCTGTGTTAATACTGGATAAATTTGATCATAAACAAGTTTTTCAAATAACTTTCCTAATACATTTAATATTGAAATTGGGCGATAATTATCTATTTGTGACCTCGTTCCTTTTTTATGTACAGGTACAATTAGAGCTCTTTTCCAGATGTCGGGAAATATACCCTCCTGCAAGGAACGCCTAAATAGGATAGTAACCGGAGTAGCAAGACTTGAGGAACAGTTAGACCAATGAAACATTGATGCTAAATCATAATCAAATGGCAGTAGCGAGTATTTTTTGAGTTATAGCCAAAACTTCGATTTGTTCCAATACTGAAATAAGTCACTTTACTATAACTTACTTACGTAAAGGAATATTTCGAAATGAACCAATAATGCTCTTTTGTTTTATAATGAAAAACAAGTAATAAAATTAAACATTTTAAAATTTTGTAGAACTTTCACCAATAACTTTAATTTATCCATACAGTATTCCATTACGCACCTAAAGAACCAGTACACTGAAGAATTTTGTGGTGTCGTGTGTTACGTTTTGAACAAAGCAATACCTAATTGGTTTTCAAATATAACTTAGCATGACACTAAAAAAAGCACGTTGCATCTTTTACGGAGATTAATACTTATGCTAATTGAAAGAAAAAAATCGTTAAAATATTTTTTTATTCGTAAAACAATAATAAAACTTAAATCGAATTCATATAGAATAAAGTTACCTACTCGTCACTATCTTCGCAGCTAGAATGCTCATCATGTACAGCTTCGTTCGCAGGCAACTGTCTAAAGTATTCGTGATACAAACTTGGAATCGTATTAGATGAACACAATGAAATTAAATCTTTTTTCTTAAGGCCCGATACTCTAGGCTGTTCTGTGTATTTTTTTGGTGGGTTTAACGTTTGGGGCACCTGTTTTCTAACTTTAAACCTAACGTCAAAGCATTTTAGGGTACTATTAGAAGCATAGGTGTCTTTGTAATAGACCAGGTATGGATTGGTGGCCTGCATGAAAAATTTTCTTATTGTACTCCATACAACCTTCTCTCCATCTGTATTAATTGTAAAATTTTTGCCGAATTGTTTTATTAGATCTTTTGTATTTATGATATCCGTATAGTTTAATTCGTGAACAACGTAGGGGTTTCCATTTTTTTTTTGCACATTGTATTAATGAAGACCACTGGGATGGGACGAAAATTGAACCATTTTTTAAGACGCGTTTTTTTTCTGTTTCGATGGTGGAATGTACACTGTCGCCTTCGTTCTGTGTATGCCCTACAACTAAATACTTATGCGTTATCGATTTGACATTAAGTGTGCGCAAAGCGTAATGATAGATGGAGAGGAGGTATTTATTTTTGTTTTGAGCAGAACAGTTATCAGTATAAAAAACTATATATTTTCCTGAACCAAACTCTTTGAGGAATTCTAGGATGCAAGTACCAACTTCATCGCATCCCTTACCCCCCAAGGACTCATTCCACAGATAACAATAACCTTCTTTTTAACGATGTTGTACACTGTGCAATTATAGACATTGAGCCTGCGTTTATAGTAGAAGAGGGAATCATTCCCGGTTGGAGTTTGAAGAACAGCTTGCATGTCGTAACATACAACTAACATCTCTTCATCTTCTCTACATTTTTCGATGTCTTCCTTCTTTTCATTTCTGCATAGCTCTTTTTCTTCTAGATGTTTATTGTATGCTTCTCTGAGTGCTTCCTTCTCAGACGATGCTGCATTGTTGTATGAATTGCATGTAGAGCACTGATCTTTTTTTGGAGTGTGAAATGAAAGGTTAAATTCGTTTCTAAAAATATATTCGTACATTCCTTGTGTTGCTGAAGTTATGTCTTGTTGTTCGCACCGTTCTTTGTATTGTCTATACATCATACTAGGTTAAGGTCTCCGGGAAGGTATAGCTTACTTGATAAAGCACGACAATAATGTGATTCTTTTGTGGGGTACAACTTTATGTGATCACGAACTGAATCTTTGACTGCACCTGTTACTTGTTTACCCTTCTTGTTGTGCTTACCTCTCAGGTCCTCTGTAATAGTACCAGTTTCTGTAGTTTTCTTATTTACAGTTGTCAAGAATGAATGTCCGACATCCGAAGTAGCCATGAAATACTTTTTGCACACTCTGATACTTTCCGAACGCATTTCAAAATTGCTTCTTTAATCGTGGAGTATTTTGGTCTCACTTCTTTAGTCAATTTACTGACAAAATCGCGTTGTCTTTGCAGGTCGCCCATTTTCCAAAAATTCTCAAATATTATCGTCCTATCCTCCAAACTGATCTTTTCGGAACACTTTTGTTTGCAATTCTCACCACAAGCCGGTTTTAACTTCCTTGCCTCTACCACTTTTCCCTTTTCTGTCGAGTACTCCCTTCCTAGATTCTTCAAACACCTTTTCTTATTCTTCTTCCAACATTCTGGTTTACGTTGTCGCTTCTTACACTTCGATGATTCTGAGGAGATAAAAGAATTAGTTAGTAGATACAAAAGTGCATTTCAATAATAATGTGGCAGGTTCGTGAAATTATGCATAAATGCCTACTAACAACAGCTAGAAGAAAGTATTATGAATGTACCTACTTAAGTACTTAACTTTTCATAAAATACCTATAACTTACCTACCCTAACATTTGATAATTAGTTATTGGTTAATAAACTAAGTACCTACCTACGTATGATGGCTGTAGCAATATGGAGTGATATTTCCCATACCTTGTGATTGAGCTTCTTCCACGTTCAATGAATTCTCATCACCGCCGCTGGTATTGGGATTATTGATTGGCAATTCCGAACCCGATGCTATTTCACAATTAGGTTGTATAGCATCTGAAATATAATTTAAAATGTTAATTTCTAACAATAATATAATAATTGATAAGGCACTTAATAAGCGTCAAATGCTTTCAAGATTATGAAGGTTTCCTTTATCGTAAGAGCAATGTTTGCTTAGTCACTTAAAAATAAGCAATTCCTACTACACTACTAAACGAGGACCAAGATCCGAACCAAGGCACCTCAAGAACCGAACCAAGGTTTTCTATTAGTGTTTAGTTAAACGAATAAAAGCGACAAACCTGATGAAGAAGCCACTGCGTCAAAAATTGGGGCAAGGGGAATTGGTGGTCGAGACTTGTACTGGCTCCTGAATATTTGGTAGTAATGCCCCATCTGAAATAAGTATTTTAAGTAGGTAGGTACGTTCAATAAGTAACGCACCTAATAACGCATACCTACATAAAATTAAACAATCGCATGTAGGGGAGCATTAGAGATAATTAGCTTCTCCATGTGAGACCTTACTTCTAATAAAAGCCTCAAACCTGGTGTAAAAGTCTCTGCGGCATTACCTCTATCCTCTTCTACGCATAGTTGTTCAAGATCTCGGGTAGGGAAATCAGGGGTCGAGATCTGAACTGCCTCCTTAACATTTTCTTCGGCCACACCTAAAATATTGTATTTATTTATACGTATACGGCTTTACACACAGAGGAATTATTTAACAAAGGTTAACTATTTTATAGTCTATCACTTAGCCACTCACGTTGTACACTACATACGCCTTACAAAGCCTATGTAGAGTAGGAACTTTAAACCAAGCTGATGACATCCCTCAGTCAGTACTTACCTATCTTTTTATGATTGCAATAATAGTTGGTAGTAAGTAGGTACGTACTTGCTCGTAGATCCGTTTCATTATTGCAGTTGCTGGAAGACTCGTCGGTTAGTGCGCCCACTTGATAATAAATTAGAAACAGATTAAAACAACATAAAAAGTTACGCCAAATTGTGAAATGTAATAAAAAGAATACTCATTTTAGTAGGGCTGTAATCTTACTGTGGTTTAATTCCAGGGACGCCGCATTGACACTTTGCATAATTTTTTGTATTCTCGGGTTCCTCGGAGCCATACTTAGCCATATTTGTTTTCACTTTTAGAAACACGGGTACTCAACACGTATAACTTGTAAAAGTAATGTCAAAATTTCGCGGCAAATCCACCGAAACAGAGTAACTCCCGAACAAATTAAAAAAAAAAAGCAAACCACAGATTTCAGTTCCGGAACATTTCGAAATGTCTCGATACAGAATTAGGCAAAGGTTTATGCTCTTTTAGGACTGTAATGGTTTTTAGTAATAAAAAAATAAATAAAAGGAGTGTTCGAGATATTCGTATACTGCACTAGATAGAGCAGTCTATTTTGGAACTCTTGGTGTAAAAAAGTGGATTTTCAAAATTTTGGATTTGTTCCAGTACTGTCTCCGATAGACGATATGTGCTATGGCGGTATCAGCTTCTTCTGGCCTAAATGATACGTACAGTTGGAGATCGTCTGCATACAGATGATAGGAACTGAAACGGACAACGGAACCGAGAGAGTTAATAAACAAGGAGAAAAGAAGTGGAGAGAGCACGCCGAGCTTGAGGAACGCCAGCAGTGACATCGCACCACTCTGAAAAAGTGTCGTCCAGACGGATGCGCTGCTGACGCCCTGAGAGATAAGAAGAGAACCACTCAGCCACTGACCCCGAAATATTTAAAGATCTAAGGACAGCGAGAAGGATGTCATGATCTACGCAGTTAAAAGCATTGCTAAAGTCCAAAAGGGTGAGAAGTGATACATGACGTTCATCCCTGGCGTGACGCAAGTCGTCGGTGATTTTAATGAGGGCAGTACAGGTGCTATGTGCTGGGCGGAAACCAGATTGGTAAGAATTGAGGAGATTGTTTCTAAGAAGAAAATAAGAGAGCTGCCGGTTCACCACCCGCTCCAGCACTTTTGATAAGAAAGGTAAAATGGAGATTGGTCGATAATCCTTGAATTTTGTTGGGACAGAGATTTTGGGGATCGGCACCATGTACGCTGATTTCAAGGCGTTGGGGAAGGAGTGTAAGGACAATGAATGATTTAAAATATAAGTGATGCAAAGAAGGATGGAATTCAGGATGGGGAGAAGGAGATTACGTCCGATGACATCATGGCCTACAGCCTTACTTGGAATGGAGAGGATGATCTTTTTTATTTCGGCGTCAGTGACAGTGGTGAAAGAAAAGCCACAGGTAGGGGCAAGAGGAGCAGATACAATCTGCTGGATAGTGAGTTCCTTCAGTACCGGGTCGATGTAGTGCGGAGGGGAGGAAAAGTGCCGATTGAGTCCACATAAATCAAGAGACACTTACCGAACCCTAGAGTACGAAGGAATCTCCAGACATTATTTGGGGTGCAATTCTCAAGGGATGTAAAAATATGGCGGCGCTTGGCGTTCCTGATCATCTGGTTGCAGCGATTCCTAGCCAGCTTGAACTGCCTCCAAAGGTGGTCAGACGGATTCTTTATGTGTTTCCGCTTTAGTTTGTCCCTCTGCGCCATAAGCTTCCGGATTTCATCGGTCAGCCATGGGACAGGGGGTCGTTTTACACGAACAGGGCGAACAGGGGCATGCTTGTCGTAGAGATCCGTCACCAATTTGCTGAACCTCTCCACCATTTCATCTACGGTGCTCAAACTTCCCACCTGATCCCAGACTAAACTCTCTGCATCTCTCCTAAGCGCATCCAGATCCATCTTGGCAAAATTACGCTGAAGAATGATCTTAGGCTTGAGTTTGGGAACTTTTAATTTATAAGAAGCAAAAATGAGATCATGATGGGAAAACCCTGGGGCAGAGAATTGGCCATGGTCGGAAATGCGATCCGGTTTCGTAGTGAGGATTAGGTCGAGGAGCGAATGAGAATCATTGATATGATACGTGGGGGCGAGATCGGGAATGTGAACATTAAGTGAGGTAGTTAGAAATTTTAATTTACGGCAACGGGAGTCATCACGAAGAAGACAGGTGTTAAAATCACCTAAAATAAGGGCGTGTTCATAGTTAGGTAGATGTTTGACCAACAATCCATCCAGCGTGTCGAAGTAATCAACTTTAGGCGGGGCATATAACGGGTGGCGCAAAAGTAAAGACCCTATTTGGTTCAGCTATAACATTTTTTCTAAATTAGAAAACTAGATTTAGGTTTTTTTAAATGTATATTTGTGCCATTAAATTTCGTACCATTAGGATTTAAAGATGATGTCTTTTAAATGGTGACCTCCAGAGTTGATACACATTTGAGCCCTATTTATGACATTTTGCATAACTTGCCGTAACACTTCCTGCGATATGTTCGTTATTTCTTGACGAATGTTTTCTTTTAGAGCTGCGAGAGTCTGTGGCTTGTTCACATACACCCGAGATTTCAAAAAACCCCAAAGAAAGAAGTCTGGACTGGTCAGATCGGGTGATCTTACAGGCCAAGGCAAATCGCCAAAACGAGAGATAACTCGGCCTGGAAAAGCGTCCCTCACTAAGTCCATAGTGTCGCACGCTGTGTGTGCCGTAGCGCCGTCTTGTTGAAACCAGATGTGCTCCAGCCCCAATTCGTCCAAACTAGGTATCAAAAACTCACG
Organism: Yponomeuta plumbellus; assembly: GCA_947310845.1. Classification (NCBI taxonomy): domain Eukaryota; kingdom Metazoa; phylum Arthropoda; class Insecta; order Lepidoptera; family Yponomeutidae; genus Yponomeuta; species Yponomeuta plumbellus. The sequence goes on from OX371206.1 coordinate 7,877,198, forward strand.
TAACATGGTTCTGTAGCGTTCTCCAGTGACAGTTATCGCATTGCCTCCAGCGTCTTCGAAAAAATAGGGTCCGATCACTCTGTCAACACAGATGCCACACCATACAGTAACTTTTAGTGGGTGTAGAGGTGTTTCTTGAATAATGCGCGGATTATCAGTGCCCCAGAACCGAGTATTCTGCTTAATGCGCTTCGTCACTCATAACCAATTTTGAAGGAAAATCATCCTCTTCAAGGTTGAGGTTTATGACGCGCTGGCAGTAATCTAGACGAGCTCGGTGGTCAGCAGGCAGCAGCTGATGAGTCATTTGAGTTTTATACGGGAACATCTTTAAGTCTTTCACCAAAATACGCTGCAGGGTCCGTCTGGAAATGCCCAATTGCGTGGCACGTCGCCTCGTTGATGTTTCTGGACACTCTTCCACATCTTCGCGCACAGCATCGATATTTTCAGCTGAACGGCCTGTTCTTGGTCTCCCAGCCTTAGGTCTATCCAATGTTGAGCCAGTTGCTTCAAGGCGTGTGGCAAAGCGTCGAATTGTGCGACCAATCGGTGCCGGACGGTGGGGAAATCGTCGAAGAAATTCACGTTGTGTTCTTATCACTGATGAATTATTCCGTAAGAACATTGACACAATTATTCCACGTTCTTGGGGAGTAAAACGGTCCATGTTTATTTTCAGTGTATTTTACATTTGTTCACTACACAATTTTCAACAACAAAATGACAGAAAATGTCATATAAAAAAAATAAAAGTATTTTCTTTAGTGCCAGTACTTTTGCGCCACCCAGTACTACTGCAAGTAAAAACTTGATGCTGTTAAAGTTGAGCTCCAAGAGGATATATTCCATATTACTGGTGTAGTTCGAAGACGATTGAGACAGGATTATGTACTTTATATCCGAACGCAAGTATATGGCAACACCACCACCACCCTTGCCAGTCCGATCGTTGCGTATTAAAACATAGCCGGGCAAGGCGAAATATGTAGAGGGTAGTGTGGGTTTAAGGAAGGTTTCGAAAACCAGACACGCGTGGATGTGATTGCTGGTGAAGGAAGATATTAAATCAGAGTAATGTGCAGGAATGCTCTGAGCGTTAATATGGCAGAAGTTCAGACTCTTGCGAAGTGGGGAGAAGGTATTGTGAAGCAATTCACTTAAGTGGGGCGGCTCCTGAGACATATCGGAGGCATCAGAGAAGTTATCTAAAGATTCTAGAGAATAAAACCGATCAGAAGTATCAGAGGAGGGAGAACTATTCATTGTACGTAAAGTATATATATATAAATGTGATAGTAAATAAACTAATAAAATAGATAAAACACTAAGATATTATAGATAAATAAAAGCACCAACAAAAATCCAACAACTCACCGCCGGTGACTGGAAGATATTACAATTAATGTATAACACAACAACACTATATTAAAGACACACCAGGTATTTACAAAAGTACAAGCATTGAATTTAAATTCAATGGTACAACATAAAAAGTAGTTAGAAAAAGTGCCACAACAGGGACAAACCATGTTAAGACTTGTCACCCCACATTGCATGATTTTGGAACGTAAGAAACAAAAAAGAAAAAGTAGGGTCTGTGGTACGCTACTTGACAGCTGCAAGTTCTCATTGTCATGTCACTATTATTTTACGCCGGTGAATTCACAAAATCACAAATTTAATTTCGAAATGAAACGAAGAGAAAGGTGTAACCCAGCGTAACTACCGCCAAACAGAGATCACATACAAAAAATACAAATATACTCGGATTAGTATTTGTATGATTTCAGACGAGAAGTATGTAGAAATAACGTTGGGTTTCCACTTACAATCACCGCTATGTCTATGAGCAATACTCATGCCTGCTTCTTAGGTGCAGCGCGACTCCGAGTTCGCTTGATGGGTGCTGGTTTACTGGCTGTGGCCGACGAAGATGAACTCCGCGGCATAAGTTCGTCCTGCCCGGCTAAGTTGAAAAGCCGGCGTGTGTCACCATCTTTCAACTTGATGTACACAACTCCATCCCTCGTCCAGCAGTTGTGCATGCCGCATCGGCTCCGCGCCTCTCTGAAGAGCTGCCTTCGAAGCGGTGTCAAGAACTCACCAAGAGAGATGCCGCTCCCCTTCAGCTCCTTCTTCATTCGCCATATCTGCGAGCGAGTGTCACCATGTGTGAACCTCACAAGGATCGGCCTGCTCTTATCACCTTCCTTAGGTTTTCCAAGGCGATCGCAGGCCTTCATGTCGGAAGTTTGATTGAAAGCGGTTATATTGAGCTTCGAAGTAACAATGTCTGCTACCACCTTGGCAGCATTCTCTCCGGGAGTCTCTGATGCCCCGCGAAATAGAAGAAACTTGCGGCGGCCCTTGTTGTCGAGGTCATCTAAACGCTCAGACACCGATGACAGTTGCACTCGCAGCAGGCCAACTGCCTGCAGCATAATGTCTTTGAAGAGACGAAAGTCCTCTATCAGATGGGCCACAGTGGGAGTATCTTTTGGACTTGAGGTTGAGGTTGGTTGTGGAGCAAGAGTTTTACACCTCGCCTCGAATGCTGCCATGCCCTCCGCAAACTTAGTCTCAAGATTCTCCAGTGCACGCAGTGGGTCCTCCAGAGATTTGGCTGTCTTCGTGGCAGGCATGATGTCGCTGTGTGATACCGAGATCAGTGATGGGGATAGTGGCAGTGATTTGTTATGCTAACACAGCATTCAGTATTTAAAATTAGTGCACTGTAAGTTATGTGACTGAATATTCACTGTAAGTATTTTTAATTAATTAATTAAATGGAGCTACAATATTTCTGTGTAACTGTTTTCGCAGCTACCCACAAAAAAAAAGTAATAGTAATAGTTGGTGATGCAGCATTTCCACTGAAGAATTATTTACTAAAACCCTATCCAGGTACGCAGCTAAGTACTGCCGAAAAAGTCTTTAACTACAGGTTGTCGCGTGCAAGGCGCATAAGTGGAAATGCTTTTGGTATACTGGTTTCTAGATTCCGAGTGTTCGAAAAAGCAATTCCAACCCATGTGGACACAGTTGATGCCATTGTCTGTGCAGCCTGTGCCCTGCATAATTGGTTGCGAAAGCGTTCAAGTTCCTACATAACATCTACTTGTGTAGACAGAGAGGACAATGATGGACAAATAATAGAAGGAACATGGAGATCGGAAATAAATCCACTACCAAGCATTTCAGAACAACAAAGAGGCAACCATTCCATGACTGCTAAAGAAAAAAGAGACCTATATAGGAACTTCTTTATGACTGCTGGAAGTGTGCCATTGCAATTGGATAGAATTCATTAATTTTGTATAGGTACCTAGGATGGAAATAAAATAAATAAGTTACAATAAATACTTACCATTGTTTTCCTTTTTACAATAGCATTTTTTATAAAGCCGTCCAGTTCTTGAAACCACTTGACTTTTGGGACATATACGTTCCCACTTTTTGGGATTAGGATTAGGATTCGCGATTTTTGTATCTTGTCGAGCTCTCAAAATATGTAGCCCTTATGGCTTTAATTTTATTTTTTACTTCAGTAGAAGTGAGCCCTTTGATTTGCATGTGTTGAGCCATATTTTGCAACGCTGTTGACCGCATTTCTTTATTGCGGTAATTTGGGGATTTAATATCCCAAAGGCACTCGTTTTCGCCATATAATTGCACCAATTTTAAGGTTTCGTCTTCGCTAAGCTTACGCGTCATTTTTATCGCCAGCGAAAAAAACGTGGTCACTCTACAACGCAGCGGCAGTGACTAACCACGCACTGACTTGTTTGTTTACACGGGGTTTATTTGGCTGGCGCGGGGGCGCGCGGGTGGCGGGGGGCGCCAACTGACTTTAAAATATTCGTGTCCGAATATTCAAGACTTCAAGCCACTGTACTGACTTCAAATCAGTTTACACAGGGTTTTTTCGGGTCAGCACTGACTTGCCTCGAATTTGTAGTCAGTTACTGACCCTGTGTAAATCGTCTCTGATATATAATTATCCAATTGCTGCCAACCTATTTGGGTTCCCTACTTGTGTGCGAAAGCTGATGGTCCGATTTTTATTATATCGAACACGATGTGTCGATAATTCAGTGGCCCGATGTTTTATTCCATCGATGTTTTATTGGTGCGATGTAACGTTTGTCCGAAAAATGCTGTTGCGAAAGTCTCAAGAGCGATTGCTCATTAGTTCGAAATTTATTAGCTAGATTGTATGTCGGTTCGAAACGCATAGCTACTGTTGTCCATAGTACTGTCCTGTACAGATATTTAGTATAACTCCAAGTTTTATCTTATTATCTTCGACTCGAATATAAAAAAAAAACTAAAGTACTCATTCAAATGTAATTTTAATGAAAAATCACACAAAACATAACAAAAACATGTTAGAAATCAAGAATTCATACAGTTATGTCAATGTCTTTTTATTATAATTTTTGAGTAGGTATATACTCGTACCGCCCATTATTGAAAGAAAATATTACATATGTTTCTATTAATATAAAAAAATACTTTCCAAATCATAAAAGGCTTCTTAAATCATTGTCTCGGACATAGATAGGTAATTATCATAAAACAAGAAATAAACAGAACATTAATTTGTAAAAAAAAAAATATGTAGCGGTACACTAAAAACCAAAAATAACTGTCTGAAATGATTGTAATTACAATTCTATATGATTAGAAATGGCTCTTAGGAAAGCAAGATTATGACGGTTTGCACAAATCTTCGCAATAGAATCGGATAGAGCTTTTTTTTTTTTAGGTGGAGTCTTATCAACGCTGGCGTGTGCTTTTTCAATAGCATGATTAGTGCTCATTTGCTCTTTTATAAGGCTCCGTATAGTCGCATATAGGCCATGGCGGTTATTGTTTTGTAAATAGTTCCACCGTCTATGCCAAGCCTCCACATTATTCTGGGTCCTTGGCAGGCCAAGCTCATTTATTTTCTGTATGGACCACAAATATGGTGGGAATAATGGTGGGTTTTGTGAGATACATAACATTGTGCCTTTTATTTGTTATTTTTTTCTACCCTGGACATAATATATCTCGAACCAATTTATAATAGCTTCTGCTTCTTCTGGTAAAACATTTTCTTTAACACGTTAAACGCCGATTCAAATATAGTGATTGTCCCGTTTGGGCCGTGGGGCTCACCGGTGAGTGACAGCAATACTACCCGTTCAGGCCGTGGGGCTCACCGGTGACCGCGCGACATGCTCATATTCGAACGCTATTTTTTCGTTGGAGGACACCGTGCCGGTACAAAACTATATGTAGTGTGCCCGGCGCGGCTCTAACGAACAGTTTACACATACTAGCTCGTTTCGACACTAAGTATAAAAAAAGACTTAGACGATTTTGTTGGCTCGGTAGATAAAGATGCGGTTTATAATAAAAGAAGGTGAAATTTGTGTTTTATTAGAATATATTTTTAAAAACGTTTTATTAGACGTTAGGTAATGACATATTTTCGGACTTAATAAAACATAAACTAAAAAATCTAAAAAAAAACTCAAAAAATCACGGACAACTTAAATTTTCTCATGAATATTTGGCACATAAATTAAATCAGTCTTAACAAAAATCAATTAAAAAATAGGTCAATTATGAAGCACATTGAAGCAAGATATGCAAAGAAAAGGGTTCTCCGGGCACTGTGGACAAAAAGTTATCACCTTTTTAGTTTTGTTTTTAGCCAAGTTTCTGCCAAAAGAAGCTACATTATTTTTGTAGCAATTTACGCATGTACGTCTGCTTGTTCTGGCTGGCCCTTCTTTTTGCTGCAGTTTGTGTGCCATTATTTTTGGTCTTGCAACTGGAACATCTTGTTGGGCACAAAACGTCCTCAGTAACGCCAGCCAGAAGCACGCCATTTGTATTTTCTTGCCAGTGACGCTTTGATATAAGACCAGTGCATTGACCACCGCCGTGTTCAGAAGAAGGTTGATCGCATACTTTTTGTACCATTTTATTGATTTTCTAAGTGGAGTTGAATAAGCTGCCATTTGATCGGACAGATCTACTGCCCCTTTGGCACCATTGTAATCAATTACTATTTTTGGTTTGGAAATAACTTTGTTCCTTTTTCGGACATTTTGGAACCGCACTGAATGCTTTGTGGACAGCAACAGGACATCTCTTTTATCCTTCCACTTCATTACAGTTATGCCCTCGCTGTTTTCCTTAGCTGCGAACTGGCCTCGCTTTAGTTTAGCATTTGCTACATCCTTTGGCAGATGCTTCCGGTTCTTCCGAATCGTGCCCACAAGATGAGTCTCTGCATCCAAAAGTTGTTTCGCAAGATTCAGACTGGTGTACCAGTTGTCGGTCACTAATGTATGTCCTTTGTAAAGAATATCGCTGCATAAAGACATAACAACGTTCAATGGCGTAGTATTAGTTTCATCACCATTTTTCCCTGCGTATACATTTATTTTGTATGTATAGCCAGGAATGGTGCATAATTTAAACTCTTTTATGCCATATTTATGTCTTTTCTGTTTATTGTATTGACGAAAAATTAGTCGTCCGCGAAAAGGCACCACGCTCTCATCTATGCAGATCTCTTCAGAGGGAGCTTAGTTTTTTTGAAAGTTTGCATTTGCATGAAAAGTGCAGCATTTGCAACAGCAGTTCAAATCGGTTTCGACTCATTATTTTTCGGGGAAAGTTCTGTCCAAGCACAGGATCTTTTGACCAATAGTCGGATATTTTAGGTTTTACAATTCCCATGAAAATAATTAATCCGAAAAATCTTTTGATCTCTGCTGTGGATGTAGGTGTCCACTGCCGAACCCGCGCAGATTTAGAGGCTAAGTCAGATCCTGCTATTTTTTTTATAGCAAAGCCATTCGTATGATCGGCCACCATTTCAAATACTTCGTCCGGTATTAAAAGGTAATAGAAATCTGCTGGGGTCTTATCGACAATTTCTCTTGCAATTCGTGAATTTAATCCTGGGAATTCTGTATAAGGGATAATCCGGCGTTGATTTCCTTTTGGTTCGTGCCACAGGGTAGATGATGCAGGAAGCGAGGCGGTGTAACCAGAAGTACTCGGCACGGCATTTTCGGATTCAATGTCACTCGTGTCACTAATGGACAGAACTCGTCGACGTCGCTTTCGTAAAGGTGGTTCTAAGTTACACTCTTCATCAGACTCCGAATTCAGCTGAAAGCTACTATTGAGCAAGGTAATTTCAATATTTTCGATTTGCGTCAAATCGTCATTTGTTATTTCGAAGTCTTCAAAATCATCCATGATTCTCACCACACTTTACTACAGTGAGACAGTACACAATTTATTTCACTTTAGAGGTAAATCAGGGTACAACTTTCGCTAAAACAATCCAAAATAAACAATGCGCGTGACCTTGCGTACGATTAACCTCGATGTAATGGCACGTGTCAAGCGCAGCGCTTCCGGGAATTTCAGAAAAGCGCGGGGGGTGTGGCCGGCACCGTGACCCCCGCGGCTCCGCGGGGAGGAAATGCAGATTTCTATCGGGGTGCGCCGTGGTGGTCACCGGTGAGCGACAGGAATTATTTTGTCAATTCTTATGATAGTAATAAAAAAGAATTACTTTGTTGGGGGTTTTTGACCATTTTGAATCATATGAACGAATAAAATACAATTCATAAATTTTGTTGAAATTGCGATTCGGTGTCGGCCCATAAGGTAAGTATAGTGGTGGTCACCGGTGACCACCATGGCGTTTAATGTGTTAAGGAGTGGAAGGGGGCCGGTATCTCTTCGGGAATAAGATATGCCAAAGCTACTATGTGGCGAAGTTGGGGAGAAAAGTTGCTGCCATTCCCGTACCTTGAAGCTAAACCTGACTTCTGTATTTCCCGCCATAAATTTTGGCCCAAATGAAAAAGGCAACCTGTATGAATAGCGTCAGGAAAATATATCTTGACGACATTTATAACAGCCGTTTTAAAATCGGTAAGTATATGCTGGGGGTTCAATTCACATTGCAATTCTTCAGCATATCCTCGTCAGGCCCAATGTCCTCAGGTGATCACAAAATCAATTGTTCTTTTCAAGGTTATGCCAAAAGTTCTTTGAACATCACCATATAAGTCTCTTCAGTCTTATCTCCTAAAAAGCAATACACCAAAGGCACTGTTTTTCTGCTATCAATATCATTGCCAACCATCCCGTGAATACTGTAAATTTGAGTGAAGAGTCCTGGGCAAGTACAAAATGTTCCATCCATTATCCATAGATAAGAATCACGTAAAATTTTTATATTACGCTGAGTACAAAATATAAGTAGGCATTTATTATCACCGTATTTTGTTTGCCGTGCCAAAAAAGACTCCCCTTCAACTTTATATTCAGCGGGTATATCAATTTCCTCCAAAGTAGAAGGTTCTGTTGGAAATGATTTTTGTCTTGCTCTGTAAACAATTTGTCGCAAAGCTTTTTTATTAGGTGCTTTTTTATTATGCGGTGGACCTGTTGAGGGCAAGAGTGCCCCGCACGAAAGCCAAATTGGTGGGGAATGATAATGGGGGGACCCTCTGACGGGAATAGGTGGTTTCGCATGCGGGCGAGGATTACTCTCTCGAAAAGCCTGCCCATGGCTTAGGAGACTAATGGGGCGATGGTTAGACGCTACATTTAAGGGCTTACCCGGCTTGGGTATTCCTATGACTGTCGCCTCTTTCCATGCGGATGGAAAGTGGCACAGTTCAAAACAGGCATTGAAAATAATAGTTAACAAAATTAATAATTGACTGGGGAACCTTTTGAGCGCTAGGTTGGCAATACCGTCCGCTCCTGGGGCCTTTTTAGGTCTAAGTTTTTTAATGAGAAACTGAATTTCGTCTGTGTCCACCGCAATGGGGACGTCGGTTGAGGGGAGGGAGGTCTTTTTACGGACCTCCTCCTCAACCTTGTCCACGTGAGCTGGGTCGCACGGTTGAGCGCTGGGTGTGCATTGAGATTCAATGCTGTCAGCGAAACATTCGGCCTTCTCATCGTCCTCGAAGGCGATGGTGCCATCTCTACGCGTCAAGGGAGGGGTGTGGGTGATCGCGTCTACGCGTAGAGCCCTAGCTATTTTATAATAAGCCTGGTGGGTGGGGGTTATGGTCTCCATGAGGTCAGCCCAGTTAGAGTTTGCCTGCTCGGATAGTCGAGATCTGACTTGCTTCTGCAATTCATTGGCGCGTTTCCTGTACTCAGGAGTTGGGTAGAGCTTGGCCCTACGGAAGGCGGCTCTTTTGGCTCTAATCAGATTCCTGACAGCGAGAGGCAGTTTACGGTCGCGGACCGGTACTACGCGCTCGCTGTCACGAATGGCTGTTTGGACCAAAAACGTGAGGGAGTCTACGGCGCTATCTATTTTGTCCGTACTATCGAAATAGTCGGGTGTGAATGCACAAGGGGAGTCTGGGGCTGCTAGAGCAGAGACAAGGGAGGTTTTAAAACCGTCCCAGTTGGTAATGGGTTTTAGTAGAGGGTGAGGAGTGTGGTGAGGGCCCTAGCTGAAGGGAGACCGGCCGGTGGTCAGAACCTAGGTCGTCGAGAGACTCTATTGCCCTAAGGTTTAATTTGACGCCCCGTACTAGAGCGAAGTCTAGTATGTCGGGGGGGATGGTGGTCTGATCGGGGTAGTGAGTTGGTGAGAGAGGACATAGGACATCCATCTCTAGTGCCTCGGTTATGCCAAGCAGTGCTATACCACTGGTGGTCGTCTGTCGGCAGGTCCACAGCTCATGTTTGGAGTTAAAATCACCAAACATGACGGTGTGGGCGCCTAGGGCGAGAATGGCTTCGAAGTCACTTCTTAACGGAATTGAACCGCTAGGAATATAGATAGAGGCTATTACTAGAGATGGATGTCCGGTCATCGCTAATCTACAAATAGTGGCCTCCATGTTAGTGAGGGCTGGTGTGGGGATGTGAGAACAGTGAAGTGATCTCTTGAAATAAATGGCAGTGCCGCCGCCTCGTCGGCCGTCGGCTCTGTCATTCCTGACAAGAGAGTACTTGGGAATTCTGAGACCCCGCATGTTGGGTTTTAGGAAGGTTTCCTGTACTAAAAGAAGATCTACTTCGTTACCTTTAACGAATTCCCTAATCTCATGAATATTAGTGCGGAGACCGCGTGAGTTGTACGAAAGAAGCGAGACGCCCCTAGGTTTGAGTCGTCCCGTGGTGGCGGGAGGGGGAACGAGAGCGGTCAAAGTGACCGGGGGATTTGGCATAGCTTAGTTAAGTTAAAATTAAATTTAACTTAACTAAGCTAAGCTACTTAGCATATGGCTATGATCAGCCAGAGCCAGCAGACGTTCCGTCGGGGTAGATGCGACTCGTAGCTTGTGCGCTAGAATCGCAATCTCCTCGAGATCTATATTAGCTATCGCGGCGCCGATCAACCTGAGATAGGCCGCGGCCTGATCCTGGGAGTGGGATTTGGGCGGGGCGGGACGCGAGGTGTGGGGACGCGACTGGCGCGGCTGTAGGCGGAGGGCTAGGTCTGGGGGCCCATGCGGAGGCCGGTGGGGGGTCCGGGTTTGGCACTAGGGCGGCCTAGAGCGGGGAAAGCCGCTGAGTCCAGTGCCGGCACTGGTTTTGGCTTTGATGCCTTAGGGGCCTTGGGAGCCTTAGGGGCGGGGGCGCGGGGGGCACGCGGGCACCCACGATAATTAGCCGGATGGCCGGTCTGCTTGCACAGCACGCAAGCCGGAGGTCCCTCCGACTCGCGCGTGCGCTTGCACTCCCCAGTGGCGTGAGGCTCAAGGCACTTCACGCACCTGGGGGGCGCAGAGCAGTTTGCCGCCGCGTGGCCATATAATTGGCAGCGGTGGCATTGGCCAGGGTGCCCCCGTCTGTGAGGCTTTTCGACCTTAATGTTCGAAAGTCCACAGACGGTGGGCACTCCCGCGAAAATAGATCGGGCTGCGGGGGTGTTCGACAGAACTACTGTCGCTAGTGGGAAGGACTTCCCGCGGCTGCTGTGTACGGCGTACACAGCCTCCACGGGATGCCCTTGGGAGATGAGGTCTTCCTTGATCAACTCCACGGGGAGTTCAACGGGAACGCCTCGGAGGACGGCACGAACCTTGCGCTCCTCGGGAAGCGCATAGGTGTGATATGGGACTTTGTTGAGTGTTAGTAGCCTAGTAAGGCTCCTGAACACATCAGTGGTGGGGGTCTCTATTTTGATATTGTCACCGTTGTTATGTGCCTTCGTGTAGAGGACATTATTGTCCTTGCACAGCTTGGACATTGCTGTCCAAGCGGCCTTGTCACGGAGGTACACAGGCGGCGGGGACTTAGCCTTCGGAGGCTGCGGGGAGAAATTTTTAAATGACTTGCCCGGCGCGGGGGCATCTAGTACTAATGACATGAGAGGGCGGGGGGCGGTCACCGAGGCGGCGGCGCCTGTGGCGAGGGGTGAGTGGGAGCGAGCTGGGGCTGCGGGGGAGGGAGGGACGGAGGTCGCGGCAGATCCGGGGGTCGCGGGAGGAGATTTCCTCAAGCAGGCTAGCTTTCGCTGCCTCTTACGAGAGATGACCTTCTTGAAGGTCTCCTCTGAGGCCAGGTCACCAGTGACGGTGCTGGTCTCAGAGCGGGAGTCTGCTGACTCTGAATTTGAGCTTTGTTGCGATACGGATCGCTTACGGGAGCGCGAGGAGCCGGCGATGGAGTCGGTCTCCATGTCGGTCGCGGGGGACTCAGGAGAGTCGGGGGTTTCCACGGGAGCGTGGCTATCCATGAATACGCGATAGGCTTCTAAAAGCCTATGCTCCTCTAAGAAAACGCTGAGGAGAGCGCGGGAGGGGCGGGGGGCGGCCATAGTGGCTAAAGTAACTAACGGCGGCTCCCCTGCCATCGGCAGGGGAGCCGCCGGCGGGAGGGGGATGTGAGAGCACAGAGACTTCGAAAATAACGGGACAGAGATAAGGAGAATCAGAAACAGAATCAAAAGTAAATACCTAGCGAAAAAGGCCTAGGCACTTACTTGGAATAATCCGGCAGGCTGAGCGAGCACGAGCACTGAAAGGAAAATAAAACAGTATTAGAAAACAGATCGGAAGGTTGCACGCCGGCAAAACACACGCGCACTGTGTGAGCGGGCGGGCAGGTCAATAGCGGAGAGCGGGCGACCGCTCTCAACGCTAAGCAAACGAACTGTGGAGTCTCGGTGGCGTGGGGTGGCGGCGTCTATTAATAAGGCACCGCGCGGACCGCGGCAGCGCGAAGAGGCGGGCGGTGGGGGTGGGCGATAAATCGGGTGTCGTAGGTTTTTTTTTTTAAAACTAACTTTTTCCTCGGCAGTTTCAAGTATGCAGTTGTGTTAAGGACATCAAAACTTAAAATAAATGCAACGGTCAGAAGTAAAGACAGAAGTCTTTAGTCTATAACACGATATATGTGTTTGAAATATATGAAATAATATGAAATCATAGCCAAGCTATCCTCGTAAGGCTCGACCTTGAAATTAACAATTTTGTATTGCTGCCTGTTTGCCCCACCTCGCTCGCACCGGCCGGTTGCGAGGGTGGGAGAAACAACGCCTGCCTATTTAAGCCGTTGCAAATGTTGGATCGGCTCTTTTCCTGTTGTAATTATTTTATAGGGCGAAGCTCTGCCCAAATAAATTTCTATTTGATTAACTTTGTTGTTTGAGTCCCTGCCCTTCTTTACATTCAGAAGTGGTATTACTCACGAAGAGTGCTCGTGCTAAAAACAGAAGGAAAAGGCCTCGGTCTCCTGAAATCGAGCAATCTACATCTTCGTGTCCGCCACGTGGATCCAAGTCTCACTCACCGAAATCGAAGAACATCCTTCACCGCCTGCTAGAAAAGTACTGAAAAATCTTCTGGTTCAAGAACTTCTAAAGAATGCTTGCCGCCCGGAACATCAATTACAAAAGTCGAAATACTAAGAAACAAGTACAATAACGACGTGATCACACCTGTGCGCCATCACGAGATGCAAGAGTTGGCCTACTCGCTGCCTGCAACCATCCTACGAGGCAATCAAGGCTACATGAAGGTGATCAACATCGGGACCACGGACATCGTGTCGCAGCCGGGCCGGGCGAGCTGCTAGTACGCGCGAGACCTGCGAGAACACGCCGCTTCATACGCAGGTCAGCCCATTTGCCTTTACTAGCCATTCCGATTGCTTGTGCTCAGCCAAAAGTGTACTAACAACTTGCCTTGATAAAAACTCTGCCGTTGGGGGGGTAGATATAGAAAATATTTCTGTAGGACTCTTTAACTGAAATAGAAAAAAAAACCTTGATTGAAATTTTGTTTGAGTTTAGGAACTGTTTTTGCCAGCGATACTTATGAGTTAGGATGCACAGATTTACTACTGATACACACAAGACCGCATTTATTACCCCACAAGGTCATTATGAATTTTTACGCGTACCATTCGGTCTAGCAAATGCGCCGGCGGTTTTCATGAGATTGATAAATAAAATCGTTGGCAGCTTACACAACCCTGATACATTTCTAGACGATATACTTCTTCCCACGTACGATGTACAGGGTGGCTTACCTACTATTGTTAGCAGAGGTTCTACAAAAATTTAACACAGAAAACTTAAGACTGAACATGTTCGTTTCTGCAAGAAAACATTTCGTATTTAGGTCATGAAATATCAGCGGAGGGCATACAGCCGGGTGAATCTAAGTTAGCAGCTGTTTCTAAATTTCCAGTTCCACAAAATGTACATGAAGTACGCCAGGTTATCGGACTATGCAGCTATTTCAGAAAGTTTATCTTTAATTTTGCAGTGATAGTTCGCCCACTCACAGATTTGACAAAAAAATGCTAGTTGGGTATGGAGCGATGAACAATTGCTCAGTTTGAGGAATTAAAAAAAAAATACAATCGTGTAGTAAGCATTTTACGATCACTCGTTGCCCACCAAGATTCACACGGATGCGTGCAAGTTAGGGACAGCCGGAATTTTATTGCAAAAACAACCTGACGGTACATTGAGACCCGTAATGTACTTTAGCCGGGTTACCAGTAGAGAGGAAAGTGTCTATCATAGCTACGAGTTAGAAACACTAGCGGTTGTTGAGTCGCCAAGGACGTTATAAATTATTACGTCCGTGAGAGTCGCTGCGCAGGTTCCGTGTTTACTTACAATGTAGGTCTAAATGTGAAGGTAGTTACAGATTGCACCGCGGTAAGTGCGACTTTGACTAAACGCGACTAACGCTCTGTTTCTGGAACAGTAATCAAATGTTAATCTCATATTAATCTCACGTCAAGCTAATTTCAGCCAATCACGTGCCGGTATTTTGAATTAATCTCTTGTTATACATTTTAACACTCTTTCAGAAACTGAGGCTTAGTACCACGTATAGCAATATGGTAGATGTTAATTCAAGATTATGACATATAAGTATTGAATGCAGACCCGGTGAGCGCATGAAGCACTTGGATGCTTTAAGTAGAAACACAAAGTTGGACGATATTTACTCAGGACCTTACGTAATAACTATGGTACTACCCAAGTAACAAAGAGTGATGTAAATCCAAAATTATATCCCTAAATAGTGACATAAATACTCTATTAGAATTGTTAAATCGCATTTTTGTGATGTATCTGAATTTATATTGCTATTTAGCTCTATAAGCCAATCAGTAATATATTTAATGATATAGTGCCGTATGTCACTAATAAAGTTACAGCTATGACGCTGCGTTATAACGCTTTTGAATGTTACTGTTTCATTACCACTTAGCTCTATAACTGCTATCAAGTAACGGGGTTATAGGCCTATATAGCAATATTATTTCAGTTAAGTAACTTTTATAGTGTAGTGATGTATTGACGGCGGCGCAGAGCAGGCTGGCGATATACCATGTGATCACGTCACCTTTTGTTTCTAATTGATCATATTATAATATTCTCAGTACAGTACTAAAGTTACAGCTTTGCCGCTGCGTTATAACGTTTTTGAATAATACTGTTTCATTACCACTTAGCTCTATAACTGCTACCAAGTAACGGGGTTATAGGCCTAAATAGCAATATTATTTCAGTTAAGTAACTTTTATAGCTTAGTGATGTATTGACGGCGGCGCACAGCAGGTTGGCGATATACCATGTGATCACGTCACCTTTTGTTTCTAATTGATCATATAAATTTCTCTTGTTCACTTTTATTGTTCAGTCATTATACATCAGCCATTTTAACTTCTTTACAACATTAAGGAGGTTCACGACAGCGGGTTAGGAACACTTATAGTTCTACATTTTTGTAGTATCAAAATGAATTTATAATTGTAATTATAGTGCTAAACTGTATTATATTGTTTTTATACTCTAAGATTATAGTGCTAATCCGTGTTACATCAGTTGTATCTGTACCTTTTTATTACCTGTTGCCTCTATTGCTAGAAACATCACGCATGTTGTAAATTGATCGAAGAGTAAATAAGCTGAAATTAGTGTTTATCATGGATTTCAAAGGCTGGAAACGGTTAAAAAGAAGTGGGCACTACAGGAGGAAAGTATTGAAACGATGTCAAGGAAACTGTACTGCTACAACTAGTA
Organism: Yponomeuta plumbellus; assembly: GCA_947310845.1. NCBI lineage: Eukaryota > Metazoa > Arthropoda > Insecta > Lepidoptera > Yponomeutidae > Yponomeuta > Yponomeuta plumbellus. Next base: position 7,892,757 of record OX371206.1, read on the forward strand.
CAGATAAATCCAACATGGATGAAGCGTGTGAAAAAGAATTCAGTGCGGGTTCCGTAGAAAATGCAGACTTTATTCACACTAGTGAACACGAAATCAATGAAAGTTCTGAAGAACATATTGTTGTAAGTGATTCCGATGACAAGGATGACGATAAATTAGAGGAATTTTATGAGGAGTTAAAAGTTTGGGCTATTCAATTCAACATATCGCAGCAAGCAGTCAAGAGATTATTGGAAATAATTGACAAGCCCCTTCCCAATATTTTTCCGAAAGACCCAAGGACTTTCCTCAGCACAAGTCAAAATATAATTACAATACCCATGGATTCTGGACACTATTGGCATAATGGCATGAAAGAAGAACTAATCATTTATTTACAAAAGTTATCTGTTATACCTGATAATATTTCGCTAAACGTAAATATAGACGGTTTACCAGTATACAAAAGTTCGAAACTTCAATTGTGGCCAATATTGTGTAACATTTTTGAGCTATCGACACTGCCTCCAATTGTGGTTGGTATATACGCTGGTGCGAGCAAACCCAAAGACTTGAGCAGTTTTCTCAGAATGTTTGTTGACGAGATAAGTTTTTTAATCAAAAACAATCTTGAGATAACACACGTGGACGGAACAAAAAAGACAGTCAGGGTGAAAATTCGGGCTGTCATTTGTGACTCTCCGGCTAGAGCCATGATCAAAGGTTAGTACCAGATAAATAAATAACTTTAAATAAATAATACGTGGAGTATGGCCTATACCTTCCTCAGGGAAGAGACCCGTGCCCCTCGTTGGGGACATAATGGGTTGATGATGATGATTAACTTCCACACAGCACAATCACTTGTCCTGGTCCCATATGATGGTTCATATGTATCAACGAGGGTTCCTACCACACTTCCTTGCCGCTGCGGCCTATACCTGTCTATTTTTCTGCCTAAACTGAGTCTTGAATACATATTTTTAGAGCTTTGTTCGTGTTAATATTTATGGTGCTGACTGTATTCTGTACGTACCGAATTGTTTTTTTTTACCATGACGCAATTTTTCGCTAGCACAATTATACTAGAAGAGCAGAGCATATTCCTTTCCCTGAGTAATTTTGTTAATATGAATTATTTTACTTTTTCAGGCGTATGTAATTATAATGGAAAAGACGGCTGTATGAAATGCACAGTGAAGGGGGAATACTCACATACAACTCATACTGTCGTATTTCCAAAAATCGGCTGTCCAAAACGAAATGATGAAGACTTTCGTGCGAAGAAGTACGGTGGACATCACAAAGCAGATTCACCTTTACTGGAATTGCCTATAGACATGGTTGAACAATTTGTTGTTGCAGATTCACTACATTTGATAGATTTAGGAATTATGAAACGTTTACTCATTGGGTGGAGAGATGGAAATTTTGGTAAAAAGAATACGAAATGGTGTGCTCGAGATATTGACGCAATGTCAAAGTTTTTGTCAAGCTGCAAAATGCCAAAAGAAATACACAGAGCGGTCAGGGGAATAGATGTATTAGCACATTGGAAAGGATCAGAATTCAGAACATTTTTATATTATTTGAGCATTGTTATTTTGCAAAAGATAATGGATGAACCTTCTTATCACCATTTTTTGTGTCTCTTCTGTGCTATAACAATTTGTTCGAATAAGGATTACTTTTTGTACTTGAACCTAGCTGACGCATTGCTCATTTTTTTTGTTCGGAACTTTAAAAAATATTATGGCGATGGTTACATTACAAGCAATATGCACAATCTGACTCATCTTGTAGACGAAGTGAGAAGATTTGGGATTTTACAAGGTTTTTCCGCTTACCCTTTTGAAAATAAACTTTATTGTTTAAAAAGGAAAATAAGACAAGGAAACAAACCACTTGAGCAAATTGCAAGACGAATATGTGAACAAAATAAAATTGATAATAATATTAAATCATCTCTCAAGAATGATTCATATCCTACATATCCATTTCTGGAAAGTAAATTGAAATTAGGGCCTACACTACGCTTTGAGACATGTATGTTTTCTTTACAGCAGCCTGATAATTTTCTATTAACCAAAAAAAGTACCATTGTGAAAATCACTGGTATGAAAATTGAAAATAATACAATCATGATTGAAGGCAATCGTGTTGAAAACCTAGTTGATGTTTTTAATAGTCCTATCAAATCTTCTATCCTAAATATATTTAAATGTTCCGGTGGCGATAATGTACACACAACAAAGGTCACTTTTAATTTTGATTTTATAAAATGTAAACTTGTGTGGATAAGTTATGATAGTGATTGGTTTTTTTTACCTCTGCTACATACTATAAATTAAAATAAAGTTAGGTAGGTAAGTAAGTATTGTGGGCGCAGTTTTCAAGGAATGGGAAATATTAAAAATAGCTAAACAAGCTAAGGGTAGTACGAGTATTACAATAATCATTAAAAAGAAGAATGTCTCTCTCGTCAATTAGTTACCCTACAATGCTTTGTTTTAGAGGTAGGTAGAGATAAGCTATTGTAATTGTCCCTAATCGTTCCTTTTTATGTTAAATGCCTATTATGATTAAATTAAATCGCAAATGGTATATTAATCAGTGTATTTATTTACTTGGCACATAATCACAGAAAATTTCAAGATTCATCTTAACATTAATCAACAGTGTTACATTAACAATAAGACGTAAAAACTAAATCAAAGCATTAATTGAGTACCTAACTTAGTAGGGTACATAGGCGCTTACTTACTAACGATTAAGCCCAATTTACCCACGTCAGTGCATTCACACCGTCACATGCCGTCGCACTGACAGGTAAACATGAAGGCAGTGACACATACATGCCGTCAAGTGCATTGATGTCTGTGAATTGGGCCTTAAGAGTTTCAAAATAACATTGAATATTTATTAATAAAAAAAAAATCTGGCGTAGGGTTAAGATCAGCTGAACAACACTACTCGCTAAGTTAACTAAACAAAATTTAGGCATTAATTTTCTCCAATTGTTAAAGCAGAAGCTTCTCCATTAAAAGGACTTTCACTCGAAGCATTTCCTTTTGGAGCGATTTCAGGTTCATTTCGTGAAGTTCTGCTGTTCTTAACATTTTTCTTAGGTCTGTGTTTAGTAACAGAGACTCGCAACATTTTTGCCTCACTACGTCGATTAGAATTTCTGAGAATATTTTTGAAGAAAGATTCACATTCTGTCACACTGAAATTGGGGTCTGATAGGTGGATAACATTATAAAATAGTTTTATAGTGCGAAAATAGCCCTTGAAACATATTTTCCTCACATTCTCATCCCTGGAAATGCCAGTCCATGAACAATTTTTCAGAAAATCGCGTTCAAAAATGATGTCAACAAGCTTAAAGCAATTGTCCAAGCCTTTACCTTTACCAAGACCACAAACACAACATAACTGCTTAAGTAACTCCTCTTGAGAATTTTGATCATTAAGTTTGTCTTCCAAATTTTGAAGTTCATCTAAACTGGAAATTGGTTTAAAGTCCGATTTTTGTTTTTGTGGAATCAATGCTCTTTTAACCAATTCTTCCATTTGTGTATTTAATGCTGCTGTTTGTTGAAGGATTGCTTGCTGAGCTTTGACCAGAGTGTTTTGATTTTCTTGTAATGCCACCAGAGTCGTAATAATATTATCTAGCTTTTCAGTGTTAACATCATGCGTTGTCACAATGTTCTGGTTTTGAGAATTAACTACAAGAAATTCGTAATCACCACCAAGGCTCGTGTTTACCGTGCTTCCAGATGCCTCGATAAGAGTCGAGACAGTGTTGTGAGGGATAACATTTTCTTCTTGTGTTGTCATCAATACATGATCAGAGATAACATTTTCTTCTTGTGTTGTCGTCAATACGTTGTCATCCGAGGGCGCTGCGTTTTTCTGTAAGAGACATAAGCTTATAGAGACGTACAAGTTTTTTGCTTAAAATACATACATACATACATACTCGTACATCCAATCAAAAGTTCAATCTTGACGTCAAGAAGGCGGGCCCACCTAATATTATGTCAGTTAGAGTTGACGTAGAAAAACATTTACAATAGTAGGTAACAAAATAGGTAGTAGCTTAATTTGGATTAGTCATACAAACATACAACGTTCAACCCTCGGTTCCTCGAGGGTTTAGCACGTGCCGGCCACATGCTATATGGAATTTGAAAGGAATGATTCGGTATTTCGAACGCAGTAAATCCATAACAAATTACACACATAATGTGTATGCCAAAAATGATGTTAAAAGCATGAAAATCGGAACGATTGATGTTTAGGCCTCAATATGAATAAATGACCCGTAGCCATTCCCGTAGCACAAAAAAAAGGAGAGAAATTATTATGACGTCATCCTTTTTAGTATAAGAAAAAAAACTTGTAAAGCCTATCGTGTGTGGTATCAAATAAAAGTAAGTAAGTACTACCTTGTAAATTTAAACACTTAGGTACTTACTTCGAAACATTCGGCGGCGATATCAAGAAAACTTTTCATGTCAGCTTTTTGCGGCGGTGGTGGTAGGCTACTAAAATGGTTGTCCTCATCAGTATCAGTATACTCCGACATTAAGTTTATTGCTAGCTGTGCTTCATGATAGCTTAAATTGTTTCTTTTAACTGTACAAGTCATCGATAACCAGTCTTCTTTAGGTGTAGATTCTTCGACTTTCATCAGTTTATCAGCTTTACTTCTCGGCCACATTAAAAAGCCGTCCTTCTCCCATTTTTGGGGAACACAGCTCAGCAGTTTCTTACCTCTTTCAGAGGTTTGAACTACTTTAAATGGCATTTTTCTGTAACAATAGGTAAAGCACAAATTATTCTTAAGCACTAACACAAATCGAGCTAAGTACAGGCCGCGTATTGTAAAAAGAATCCGTCTGAATATACCCGATTCTATCCGATAGTAGCTGAGATATTCTAACAGCTAACAGACTGTAAGCGGCGCCGTGCAGCGCGCGTTTCCCCTACCCCTTACCGCCAGAAACCGATAATCGTGTACTGCGCAGGTTCTGTGCCTAACTTCAGACGGATTCTTTTTACAATACGCCGCCTATAGTACTTAAGGTACTAACTATATTATTTCTGTGACTTAAGTTAAGTACAAACATCCCAAATATGGAAAGCTAGAAGTAAAATATGTATAACCCGCGCAGATAAAGAAAGGAATTGAAAATGGCGTCGTGTACCTACTTGTGTTTGCATTGAACTGTGATAGAGTCAGCATAAAAAGTCCGCTTAAGCTACAATAATTAGGTACTTAGGAACACTTGACATAACCTACTAATCTGTTTTTTAGTTTCAAAGTACCTAAACTCGCAACAGCAAATAGGATAAGGCTAAGTACGTATAATAATAAAAAATCTTAGGGTGCCTACGCACTGGCGACCATAGACGCGGCCAGGCCGCCGCGGCCATGGTCGCCGGTGCGTAGGCAAGCGCGACATGTGGACGGCCGAAAAATTTGCAGTCGACTTCCAAGGGTGTGTCAAGATGGACGTGCAGAAGATAATCACGCTAACTGTGCTTGTGTATTTACTACGAAAACGAAAACGGAAGATTTCACGTAAAAGACAGTTTTGGGTGCATCCATTACTTTGCGAGAGAAAGACTAAAGGATTATATTATACTTATTTTTTGGATTTAAAAATGTATGAGAAGAGATTCTTTAATTACATGAGAATGTCAACGAATACTTTTAACCTGTTACTGGATACAATAAAACCAAAAATTACTGGAACTGGTAACAACTATCGGAAATGCATTCCAGCAGAAGAAAAATTAGTAATAACAATAAGGTAAGCTTTTTCTTTTTTAAATACAGAATGTTTAAAAAATACGTGATATATTTTAAAGGGTGTTTTGGAATGGAGTATTGTGTACAGGAAAAATAAAAATAATGTGATAGGGCCTTTTTTTTACTTAAACTGCTAAATGGATTTTTTTGTAAATTTGAATTATACAAGACTCGATTCTGAATCACCCTAAACCACCACTGTTGTGTTTTTCACAACAACCTGTATAATTCATTGACCAAGGTTTTGCCACTTTAAAAAATTTATGAACTATTGTTCAGTAGTATTCTACTTTACGACTTTGAAAAGGAGAGGAAAAGGGCTTGCTTATAACATGTTTTTAAATATTAAAAAACTGAAGTAGATAATCAAATTATTTGTATTTTCATAACTTAAAAAATTGCAATTGTGAACAATTAATCATTCAAATTGGGAAATAGGTCTATCATTTCTGAATTTTGAGAAATATCAGAATAATGAGTATGAGTATCGCTGTAATTTGAATCATCTGATATCCTGTTGGTAGTAGAATAACCTGAATAACTCGGTCGATGCGGGTCATAGTCTTGGTCGTTAAGAGTATTGAAATTACTTGAATAGTTTATGCGCGCTGTTGTAGGTGTACAGTTCGGTTGGTATTTTTCTATAATTTCCATGATTTCCATTTTCGCTTTGGTCTTCATTGCAGCAGGGATTGTTTGAAATCTTTCGAGGAGGGATAAAAGAAACAGTCTGTCACAATTTGAATCATTCTGTGTAGTCGCTATGGTCTTATGTAGAACTGAAATTAGAGGGTCTGTATCGGATTCTTCGTTTGGTATTTTTTTCTTCCTTTTTGTTCTAAGCGACTTTGATGCAGGCTGTTGAGTCTCAAGATCTTCTGATCTTGCACTTTCATTTTCTTGACTTCCCTCTTCGAGACTATTTTCTGTTGCGTTTGTGTCCAGCACTGATTTCAAAAACAGTAATTGGTTGAAATAGGTGTATTGTGATTTACGTTTTGCAGCAGAACCACTTTTGACATCTTTAAGACGGCGCAGCTCTCTTGTGAAACAGTCTCTAAGGTTTTTCCATCTTTTTTGGAGAGTAATGCCTGTAAATCAATAAATAAATGTGGTACATATTACAAAACTAATATTATGTTTATTAATGTGAATTTTATTTTCAGGTATTTGGCTACTGGGTGTTCTTTATCTCATATAAGTCATGAATACCGTATAGGGCTTCCTACAGTATCGGAAATAGTATTTGATGTTTGTGAAGCAATATGGGAGATATTAAAACCAATTGTGATGCCACAATTGACCAGAGATAAGTGGATTCAAACGGCTGAAGGTTTTCAAAAATACGCCCAATTTCCTAATTGCATCGGAGCCATCGACGGCAAGCACATTAGAGTTATCAAACCACAACATTCGGGATCTCTTTATTACAATTACAAGAATTATTTTTCAATCGTGTTACTTGCAATATGTGATGTAAATTATAAATTTCTTTACGTAGATATTGGAGCATACGGCAAATGCAGTGATTCGTCAATTTACAAAGACTCTGTATTTTATCATAGGCTTTTAAATAATGATCTCGATATTCCGAGCAATAACCCCATCAAAGAAAATGGCCAATCAATGCCGTTCGTTTTAGTGGGTGATGAGGCGTTTTCACTATCGGAACATATGATGCGACCGTATGCTGGGAGAAACTTGAATAATGTAAAGACTAATTTTAATTATCGACTATCCCGTGCCCGCCGCTATATTGAATGTACATTTGGAATATTAGCCAATAAATGGCAGATTCTTCACCGACCCCTAAACGTCAAGAAAGAATTTGCAGTTGTGATTATAAAAGCTCTATGTGTGCTTCATAATTTTGTGCGAGAAAGAGACGGATATGATTTCAAGGACACGTTAACTGTACCAGAGGCTTTATTAGAAATACCTGCATCTTTACCTAATAGAGCAAATAGAACATCAACCGAATATCGAGATATATTCGCAAACTACTTCAGTACCGATGGTCGCTTGCCCTGGCACAATTTGTAAATATATGGGTGCGTACCTACGACGGCTGCTCAGTTTGTGCGTTGAGGCACTTGCTCGCCGCGAGCCGCCATTGCGCGCCGTAAACAAAATGGCGTCGAACGCACATGCGGTATGAGTAATCTTTTTAAAAAGTTATTCCAATCATTACGAAAACCTGGGAAATTTTAGCAAATAATTGTCAAAACTCATGTGCAAAGCGAAAAATAGTAGAAATAAAATAGTTATACTTTTGACAATTACCTATTTGCTAAAATTTCTTAGATTTTGAATGAACGGAACAACTTTAAAAAAAAATCACTCATGTCACATATACGTGTCGAATGCTACTACAGCACCTGCTGCGTTTATTGTAGTTCATCGCATTATTACTTACTTAGGCATAATAAAATAAAATACTAACCAAGTTCTGCCTTTTCTTTATCTTCCATCGATTCACCGCCAAATATATCGACCACTTCAAGCCACAACTGCCGCTTAACATCTTTATTGGAGTAATCATTTGATGCTAAATCCCATAAGCCTCTTCTATTTTCAACTTCAATTATGAACCTTTCCGTGTCGAAATTGGCCATTGTAAAATAATCACTCTGTAGCTAGCTACACGTCTGGTCGCCGCGGCCGATGCGGTAGCACTGATGAATTTTAATACAGAAGTGATGTTCTCGACGGCCACGATTGGTCGCTGGTCGCGTGGCATCAAATTGGACGCCGCGGCCAACGGTGGCCGCTGGTCGCTGGCCGCTAAGTGCGTAGGGGCTATAGCGATTGCCATATTAAAGTCCAGAATTCACTGGCCGCCGCGGCCAGGTCGCGGCGACCATGGTCGCCAGTGCGTAGGCAGCCTTACCTCGATAATTTATGTAAGGTAGGTATCAAAAAGTGCTCGACCGACGAACGTGCACTCGCTTTGAAGTCGTCTCGCGAACTGTCAGTTACTCGTATGGCAACGCTTTAAACGGTGCGTTACGCGGCGGCGGTGGAGGCGCGGGCGGAGAGGCGCGGGCGGCGCGGCGCACTGGCAATCAGTAGGTAGGAATAGCACGGAGTAGTATGAAAAGCTATCTACTGTTGTGGTTAATTTTTAAGATTTGTGCAATCCTGACATTCGTCAGGCGTATAATGGTCGTATGCTGCAAAATCACAAAATTGGCACCAAAAAATTTTTAAATGTATTAAAAAAGCTATATTTTCTTTTTTTAGTTTGAAATGTTTCGGCAATCAGTTATTTTCCAAGGCCACTCCAGCAAGGTAAGGGTTAGTAGATCCTTCTTCAAAAAACAGTCAACATCCATATACATATTTCAGTCCTGAAAATAAAGAATGCTAGATTAGAAAAGGATAAAACAGGAAAGGGATGACTGAGGGGACGGGAAATAAAATGAGGATAATGGTAAAGTATGTGGGTTCTGTTTTTCTCTAGGGAATCCCATTTTGAATTGCCCAACGCGCCATTTTTATCACAGCCACCATTAGTGACAATAACAATCACATATAGCACCAACTAGTGATATAAAGGTGACCGATGATAAAAAAATAAATTTGTACAATTTTTTTTATATAAAACGATGCCAAATTGAAGGCGCATTAATAATTTTGCATAAAAACCTACTCGTTTCTCAGTAAAATTTACACCGCATGATCTATCACACGTAACAATCATTAAAAGTTTCTATATTACCGTCTACCAGTTAGCGCACGCCATTTTATATAAATGTAATAAAAACACAACACTTACCATCGTGAACAATCCTGTCTGTTTTTTTTTAATCGTATTTCACTCCGCGATACTTTCGATGCAGCGTCATAACCTTTTTTTTCTTTGTTACATAGTGATGTTTTTGACACTGGTTCAGAGCCAAGTAATGTCGTAATGTCATCTCGGTGATTATTATAACACTACATACTGATATAAGGACGATTTGATCACTATTATATCACAGACTAGTGGAAAGCTGTAACTAATTATCACTATTATAGAAGCTGGATGTAATTCAAAAGAGCTAGTATATCGCCACAACATCACTCATTAGCCACGTAAAGTGCGCCTTTTCCTGGGGATATAAGCGCTTACAGTATTGACATGGAGCTGATTCCATACTCTATTTAGAGGCGTCAACTCGCTGATAAAGCTTATATGTAACACCTTTTTGCTTGTTGGGTACCTAATGACATGTATCAGATTTGTAGCGTTGAAGGTATGCGTGGTTGTAAGAGTTTTCAGGGATTGGTTTCATCTGATGCAATTAGACAGTACAAAAGTAGTTATTGCCCCGATGACAGATAGTGCCATTAGTTCAGACGAACAGGTAGAAACTGAAGACCTAATAGACTTACTAGAGAGCTAATACGAGTATTTTTCTATGTTCCCATTGCGGGAGCAATTGTTCCAGGATGGCCGACTGTAACGCTCAGCCCAGTCCAGTGCCATGTCACGCCAGCCATAGCCAAGCCAGCCATAGCCAAGCCAGCCATAGCCAAGCCAGCCATAGCCAAGCCAGTGTAGCCGTGACGTCAGCATACGTCACCGCCGCGCGCCGCGCCGCGCGCCGCCCGTTTGCCCCACCTCGCTCGCACCGGCCGGTTGCGAGGGTGGGAGAAACAACGCCTGCCTATTTAAGCCGTTGCAAATGTTGGATCGGCTCTTTTCCTGTTGTAATTATTTTATAGGGCGAAGCTCTGCCCAAATAAATTTCTATTTGATTAACTTTGTTGTTTGAGTCCCTGCCCTTCTTTACATTATTGTTGTTTTTGTCTGTGTAGTTAGTTACTAGTTATATGATCGCCGATATTAAAAAAAACTTATAGTGGGTTTGCGAGCGTAGCCATTTTAAACAACATTAAAATATCTATAAATCTTTTATTAGGAATCATAAAATTAACCTATACAACAATCTAGTGTTTTCTTCAAAACAATCTCAATAAAATATACTTAAAACAAATAACACTGACTATGGAGAACAGTGAACACAAAAATATTAAAATCAAATAATCATCTTACAAACAAACAAAACATAACCATGTCAATTACACTCGTTGTAACTTACTCATATCATAAAAACAAATTAACAAAATCAGAACTCTTCTTTTAACACAAAAAATTAAAATTAAGTCTACGTAACGTAGATGTAGATGATCAAATAACATCCATCATGCATGATCTATCTAAAAGAAAAAATGTTTTCAAAATTTGTCATCAACATTTTACAGCTCGATATTTTCTTCGTTATAACAGGCTCTTAAAAATATAAGAGAGTCTAAAGTTTTATCGCCAAGACGTGATCTAATTTTACTGCAAAATAAGCCAGCAGCAGAAAATATTCTTTCTGGTTCTACGCTTGTGGGAGGCACCGTCACCGACACCGTGGAAGGTAGTCATAAGCCATACTCAGATGGCGACCACGATCACCCCCGTTTTCGAATAGAGCCATTTCTATACGAATAGTTGATTCTAAATCATAGTGAGTACGTCTGACTCTGAATCGACCACTTTGAGAAGCTTTTTGTATCTCAGCGTTAAGCTCCTCTTTCTTACTTAATGCAACTTCAGGTTGCATTTCATTGTGAATTGACTGACATGCTTGCTCTTCTTCGATTTGTTCTCCTGGCGGACCACAACCAGTGCGCGTTAAAAGTTTGACAATGATTTGTAGCATTTCATTGCTATCTGGTCTCGGGAATTCATCGTCTTGCGCAGAGGTGAAATATACATCTGGACATTGCAGATACTTAAGTGCTGAAGTTTCTATCAGACGGCGTTTGCTATATCTTTTTTTCAAGCACGTGAACATTTTTTTGCCAATATTTGTACTCACAGCAGATAACTTTTTAAGTCCAAATGTGACAGCCACATCAGCAGTTAGTAGCGTGGCATCGCGGCGGCAGAGTGCTTCTAACACAGTCCTGATAATATCAAGAACCTCATAAAGTTGCTCCATCAAAGTCCAGTCATCTTCGGTAAATAATATATTTGACTTAATATCGATCAGCGATACATGTCTTTAGTTTCAAAAATCTCTCTAATGTAGCTGCAAGACTTCCCCAACGAGTTTTACAATCATTGGTCAAAGTATACTCTTTTTTGAAATCAACTACGACATATTTCTGGAGGACATCGTCGTTTTTTGTTGGTGATTTTCTGAATAATTTAACAACAGATTTCACTTTACCGAGAAGCTTTTGGTATTCTAATTCAAACTGTTGTTCATTGTGTGCTGATGGTGGCAGATCAGTTTGTTCGATTTGTAAGCCATCAGTTTCATCGTCGGACTCGTTATCGGAACGATCATCCACAATGGTTCTGTTAGTGCCATACTTCCTCGCTAACTCTGCTAACGTTAGATTGTCGTCCTCGTCATCACATTCAATCGAAACAGCTTCCATGTCCTGAACGTCATCAGGATCAACAGTTTTTTTATAAAACACGTCATTTATCGCCAGTTGAAGGCCATGAGCAATGCACGTTTGGTGGTATGATTTCAGCAATTTGCCAAATTTGATCATCATACTGCAGCCATCGGTTGATTCAGCTACTATGTCTGTGTCTAGTGACACCCCAAATTCTTGTAATTTAAGCCTTATAGCTTCCAAGCATTTTTTAGCAGGTAAAGAACCATAAATTCTTATCAACCCCAGAGTCTTGAAATTGTTGTTTCCCGAAATTTTTTTTTAATGGAGATTCAAGCTAATATAACGCCTGTTTCTTAGAGATGTCCATTCGTCGAAGGATATTGAGAATTTATGGTTGTCTTTTAATAGTTTTTGTATCTCATCATGTAGGTGAAGTTTTTTTATATCAGCCTCTTTCACCACAATGTTTCTGATAGCCGTAGCAGACTTGGGCAAATTATGGCCGGAGCTCTGGAACAGCTTTCTCATGTCTTCAGACTCTGTAAATAGTCGAAAAGGACACCCATCTTTTGCTGTCATTCGCGATACCATAACTTGCATGGAAGGATTTGAGTTTGATTCGTAGTAATCGGTCATCTTTTTCTTCTTTTGCCTTGGTTCATCGGTACTGGGTGTTGACGAGCTTGGCACTGGTAGTTCGGCATTTTGGTTATCAATTATCACAGCTGCTGGCTAGATAGTTTTTGTTGTAGAAGTTGAGGGCTTAGGAGCCAATGCCTTAGGTTTTGTTACGGGGACTGTTATTCCAGGTACTTGGAGAAATGAGCCAATGTTGTTAGATATTGAACATACTCGAGCTGGAAATAGCGCTACTCTATCAAAACAAGTAAGAGATGATTTTTGTGATTATTTTGATACAACGGGTGCTGTTCCATGGCAAAACAAATGTTTGTAGTAATTTTTTAAGCTGTACGTGTAAAAAATACCATACAATAAACCTTTACTACTATTTACCTGTTGTTCTGTTATTGTGCTAATTCCTGATTCTCCCTCCATTTGATTATCAGAAATTCTAATTCTTTGTAGTACCATAATGATAGTACATACACATCATCAGTACCAGAACCAGAAAGCATAGACTTTGTGGTTTTCGCGGTTGAAACTTGTACGTAGAATATTAATTTTTTTCTTCACGTCTTCCTCCGTAATGTTCTGGCGACACCATCATCATCATTCAGCCACAAGAAGTCCACTGCTGGACATAGGCCTCCTCCGTGGATTGGAAGCGGCTTGCATCCAGCGACTCCCTGCCATTAGGATGAGATCGTCTGATCTGATCCTGAACGTCGTCGCAGCTGTGGTGACCGTCCCTGCTGTTGAGTTGTCTCTGGAGTGTTGAAGACCGCCAGCTGCATCCTGCAGTAGTCGTCCAGCACCTCCAGAACTTGGTATATGGTCGGCAACCTCTCCGGGTCCCTTCTGAAACGCTCCTCAAATGTGGTCCTGATGTGGACCGGCAGCTTCTGTAAAAAAATGTATAGGACGAAGTACGACCACTCACTCAGCAGGTCATAGCATGCTGATCTCAATGTGCTAACACTGGTAAAAACTGCAGGCAAATTAACAATTCGCCCTATGTATGTGTCCAGAACGAGCCTACTGTTCTGATATCTTGCCTTCAGTAACCCTAATGCTACTGAATAGTTGGCCTCATCCATAGGCAGCTGTCTGACCACCGACAGCGCCTCTCCGGTAAGTGAAGACCGCAGATAATAGTGCTTCTCAGCATCTGAAATGTCCCTACTGTCTACTAATGAAATAAATAAGTCGAAGAATGGCAACCAGTCTTCGATTGTCTCTGAAAATTTGGGTAACTCTATTGATGGGAGCTTGGCAGGACTGAACTGGCTAATAGGTCCCTTGCGGTCCGAAGCTGCACTTCCTGTGTCAACCTCCGTCGCCTGATCCAGCTCAACCAACAGCCGATTGATCTCGGTGAACTGTTGGTTGAAATTCTCCATTCCTCCTCTGAAATATCTGAGGTATCGGAACCCATGATGGTTTCATATGCTGACACGAACTGAGGATAGTAGGTGCTAAAATGTCGCTTGGCAACCGTGGCAGAAATACAAGTTGATGTCCCAATCACAGTACCCGCATAGTCACACAGCATGCGGTCCTAAACTGAACCTTGGCACTCTTAAGTGACATGATGATACACTTAACTTTCTTTGCAGTCTCGTAAACACACAATAACCGTCCCGGTATTAATATGACACGCTAACTAAGCTTTATTTGATTGAATGTCGGTTTCGCAACGAGAAATAGCCCGTACTCTCGTACTACTTAAACACGCCCTATTATAATTTCCACAAAATTAACTTGATATTAAGTAATTAACACCGAATTATAAGTTTATGATGACAAAATAACAATGAATATTGTTAACCTCTTGTTTATTTTGATTGACATGAACACAGACTAATTAGAGATAATAATTGAATGATGAAACTAGGGATGTGACACAAGATTAAGCGAATGAATCGATTTTTATCGGTAACTTAACGAATTAAAATTGTCTATGCGCGATGTTGTATGTCCGGTTCCCAAGATGGCCTCCAATCCAAATTGCAGCGGAAGAAAATATGTCCTCCAATCAGGCAACCTTGAATGATTGATAACGACGCGAAATGCACTGACTTTCACAATTTCACGTTGATAAATTAATAATTGTACTCACGTGACCTTGAATGACGACGCTAACGCACTGATTTAGTTTTAGTTGAAGACACTGAATGTTATTAAGATAATAAATTGCACAAGTCCATGAATCACTTGATGAACTCCTGTCCCAATGAAATCGCACTAGTCCATATTTCCCCTCATGGGCCACCAAAAATGTTTCTAAGTATCCTGGATCCCCTCACACGGATCGCCGCCTCGTCGGCCTGACGAGACTTACCACGTCACTGGTACCGTTCCCTCCGACTTCCAGTCGAAGGATCTGTTTGGGCCACCACCGACGGCAACCTCAATTGCAATTGCCACCCAAGGTCCAGCTTCCTCGCCGTAACCTCAAGTGGTCGGCGCCTCCTCTCCTTGCAGATCGCCGACCCACACTCCGTGCGGACGGGTGATAATGACACCAGGGTAATTCCCGCCGCAGGATCCCCTTGGATGAAGACTCCAAGACTTCCGTGAACACTTTTTAATTTACTAACTTATTAGCAAATCTAACCTAAAAAAATTACAATGAAATTGTCTGTCGTCCACACAGACGTAGGTTGTGTCATTGTGAATGTCACTGAAATACAAAGTGAATGATGAGTGAATGTCATTGAGCAGTGTTACCCTATCTAATTAAAAACTAATCACAAAAATATGATTGAGATTATCGTGTTTTCACACCAAACACCAGTATATAGATTAGTGGTAACACCGGAGATAACTAACTCAAATTGATCATAGATGGCGTTAACAGTATCCAAATACGAGGTACAAATATTGTAATTTAAGAAATACATGTTAAATTGAGTTAACAATCACATTTGCATTTTTGTCGCAAATGGATACATT
This sequence comes from Yponomeuta plumbellus, assembly GCA_947310845.1. NCBI lineage: Eukaryota > Metazoa > Arthropoda > Insecta > Lepidoptera > Yponomeutidae > Yponomeuta > Yponomeuta plumbellus. The sequence goes on from OX371206.1 coordinate 7,908,526, forward strand.
TAGATAGTAAAATAATTTGGAATAATATTGACAAATCCTGTCCAATATAAGCGCAGGACCATGCCGAAATGTATGTAGAACGTTAAAAGGAGGAATAAAAGGTCAATCGGCTAAAACATGCCGATTGCAAGAATATTTGCGGTTTAGAGCGTTTTCACATTATCCGATCCGATATCGGTGTCGGACGCAGATCCGATATCGGGGTAAGTAAAATGTATGAAATACGTATCTGTCTTTCATATTGTCCGGCCCGATATCGGATATCGGAGCCGACACCGATATGCTGGCGGCACCATCGGACGCCCGTGAGCTGTCGGGCGATAATGTTTGTATGTGTGCTATACGTGTATCTAAATTGTCTCTGTGTGCGTAGAGCCCGATGCACAGACAGACAGAGATAGACACACTAGCGCTCTGCGCCCCGTTATCTTATGGGCTACTTTATTTACAATTATTGTGTCCAGCTTGATGTGCTGCCCACTATACATGTACAGTGTTGACCACCAGCCAACAAACGATAATTATAGAAACCAATGATTAAAAAACAAATATGAAAATAGTAAACTTACCTTAATGTCACAGCCAGCATTTCTTTAGGCCCCACAGCCATTCGAAAATGTGTGTCTTGATTCTTGACACTGTTTGTGAGATGAATTAGCAAATAATTGAATGTGGATTCACTCATACGAATGTAATTAAAAAACTTTCTAGGTGCGTTTTGTAGCTTGCTAAAAAGAGTATAAAATGCTCCCTCTGAATATTTCGCTTCCACAATGGGATGTAGGTATCCAATACTGTCTGTGGACAGATCTTTTTTTGCGTCTCAAATATAATAGATACAGCAAATATAGTTTTGTATTATAGTCTGTCATGATGACCTGCCTGCTCTATGTTGAGCAAATGGCCGTATCGGAACTATTTTGTCGGAGCTTCCACAATGGGATGTAGGTATCCAATACTGTCTGTGGACAGATCTTTTTTTGCGTCTCAAATATAATAGATACAGCAAATATAGTTTTGAGCAAATGGCCGTATCGGAACTATTTTGTCGGAAATATGTGAAAATAGCACATGGTGTCGGCTATCGTCGTCCGACACCGATATCGGATCGAATAATGTAAAAACGCTCTATGCCGCCAGAAAAGTATCGCAATTAGGTCATCCTCTCAAGACCCGGAAGAGAAAAAAATGCGTCCAAACATTTATAAGACAAAAAATATGACAGGTGAACTGCAGGAATCAAACAAGTCAAATCAGTCAAGTGTCAAACGCCCACATACAACAATTTCGCCTCGAGTTAGAAGTCGCGTTAGAATGTAAACAAAAAGTTCCGAAAATGAAAGAATCACTCCAAACTCAGGCTAAAAGCCAATGTAGCGAAATTGTAACGCTACATTTTCACGTTTCCATATTTTTTTGTTGCTTCTTGTACTAACTTCTAAGTTGCTCCTCTGCTCATTGTTGAGAGTACAGCTGTCAATGAATATTTCTTCCATTGTTTTTTGTAAATAATCATGGTCTCTGTACAGTGCCATTTTATTTGCCGGCTTCTTAAGCTGCTGTATTGGCATATTTGACTTTTGGCTGGCAGCAAAATTTGTCGTCAAGTTCATAAAATTTTCTTTATAATTTTCTTTAGTTGGCATACGTGATCAAATATACGGGGTCAAATGTAGTTTTGTTTTTAATTGGCATGGTTAAATTTTAATTTCAAGTTTTGCCCCATATTGGGCTGGAGTCCATACGGTGGACCGTATACTCTTGTGTTGGCTGATGAAAGGCTTGCAAGTTTGAAAAAGGACTGGCACGAATTTTATTTTTCTGTTTTGTGAAATCTACTAAACCACACATCAGGACAAGCACATGCTTGTGCATAGAGACCCATACCTGCTGCACACTCACATTGGGCTTCCAAGATAGTTCTTTGTTATATACTTAAAGTGACATTATAAACAACGCTTTTTCTCATTTCTGCAGCACAGACAGCGGTCACATAAAAAATATTTCCTGATTGCGCATCACGGCAGGCTATAAGATAATTTTCATCACACATATTTTTTGACGATGCCAGCTTTCCCTCTCTCCCAGTACACTGTATTGTATAATGTCTTCTTCAGAAATATTTGGAAGTACAGTATTGCTGTTAACATCCAAGAAATGTTCAGATCCTGTCACGCTAATGTGGTACGCTGAATCTGGATAATTGACAAGTCCTCCAAACATAATATCATAGTCCAGTAATCTAAAACGAAAGAGAAACATTTATTAAATTTATGATAACAAATCTTAGGTTTTATTACTTGCATCCGATTCATTTTCTTGCAATGGCAAAATTTGGATATATGGCTTGATAAGGATATTTTAAGAGTCTATATGTCGTTAGACTTTCACGACAAGTATCCGGCAACAAGGGTCATCTTGTTGCGACAGAAATTCCAGTTAAAAAACCAAAGATGCCTTTTGCTTAGAAATTAACATTTTCCACATACAAAAACAGGAACACATTAAAAGTCCACATCGAAATCTCCCCTGGAGGCTTCATTAATGATGTGTCTCCATGCTATGGTGGCTCTGCCACTGATAGGTAAGTCATAGAACGCAGTTCTATACTGAACAGATTTAAAGGCAATGACGAGATTATATTTCGGTCGATAAAGGTTTGAATGTCTAAGACATTTTCCGAAATTGTCTTATGAAGCGACATAGTTTTTATATGTGCAATGGTGGTTTATTTTATGTCCCATTTAAGAAATAAATATGCTGAGGACAGGATATATATGATAAGATTAATAAAACCACTTGATAAAGATACTCGTTTTAAGAAATGTATAAAGAATACTTTAGGTAAAAGGGGCTACTATATGGACTAACTAGCTAAGCTATGATATGGACGTTTTGAAAAAACTGCACGTGGAGTTTGGAAGTTTCTTCTCCACTGTGATCCAGATTCCGAAACTAGCCAATTTAAATTTGTAACTTTAATCAAGTCACAAAATATGTTTTGCTACAATGAATAAAAAACTTTTGACCTTTGAACTGGAACAGCTTCCTTAAAATAATCATTGTCAAATTTTTTGTAGGTTTTCTCGCATATTTTCAATGAATTGATTGTTCCTTTTAATCTCTATCACCATGAAATCACAAAATGTGATTATAGATGCAAAAGTATGTTTTCTCCCTTCCGGTGCATATCGCCCCTATGGGCGTATGCCTAAAAATGCATTATTTTTTTATTATGTCATTCGATTCCTATTTGGAGTTGGCATCTACTGTATTTTTTTCTTATTTTTTGAACAATTATATTTTTAGTTATTGATTAAAAATCGAAAAGCGTATCTATTATAACAACGACTTTTTGTTGAAACAGAAAGGCGCATAGTGGCAGCAGTAACAATCATGTTCATTCTGATCTCACATTGATAATATAATCATATTTGTAATACCTTACAATAAATACCCAATACGTCTATCGTGTTTTACTTTTACTATTTTCTCTCTTAAATAATTTAAAACATATTCTCACAGCTGTATAAAATGTTCTTAAAGTGGCCCAAGTCAAATATTTGTGCCAAATCATACGGACGTATAAAATTTGAAAAATATGAAAATAATAATATTTTGGGACGAATGTTACTGTGAGATGAATTTAGATAAAACATTATATTACCAGAGGCCTTCGTGATGGTATAAGTTATCAAAATAAAAAGTGATTTTATACGCCTATTTTTCGTATGCACTTTATGATCATAATAAGACTAAATTGAGTGATTTTTGACAAGTCCATGGGCGTAAATACCAGAAACTGATCTTGGAGCTTAGATAGATAATAATGATGTTAGGGCACAAATCAAAGTCGCCTTGTTAAGCTGTATGCCAAGTTTTAGCACGATAACTTAATTACGTACGATGTTATTAAGTTTTTGTCTCTCCTGAAAAGTAGGTGTTTGGGCATACGCCCCTATGATATGAAGCCCGCGATATCATTTGCTCTTGTACTTTGTAATAATAGTCGTGATATTCGTTTAATTTTATCAAACCTGTTTGATCGCAAAGCCTAATATAGTATATATTATTATATTCCGGCGAATGTTTTTCATTTATCGCCGTGAATGGGATTTTGACCTCCATTTGACAGTTTTCACCCACCAATCTATCTGGTGTGGAGGCCAAAAACTGATCACTGGCCAACAAAAAGAAACTTTTTTTTTGGTGCAGTCAATTTTTTTTAGATATGGTTTCTAAACGTGTTTCTGATGATGCTCCGATATCTGGAATGTTTGTATCAGCTCTTAATTTAAAACTACCAGTAACTTTAAAACGTCATTTTTACTCCAACCAAGTATCACAAGTCTTATATTTTCTACAATTTCGTTGTTTTTGCGCTATGGCGAGCTATACCATCTGATATACCATCAGCAAGAAAAATTATACATAATTCGGAAAGTGTCTCTGTGCCAACCTATCACACCCTGTCAGATACTCCAGTGGAAGAATACACCGTAATCCACGGAAATCCCAAGAGCGACAGTGATTATGACGATTTTGATGGAGCCCCTCGTTTTTTTTTCTCAAGGTGAGCTTAATGATCTATTAAGGGATATCTAGATCTTTCAAAGGAGCGAGAAACAAACATAACTCATTTGTCCTAGTGATTCAAAATTTTTTCGGTAACCATAAGACACAAAATTATGAAATTCTTGTTTAAATTTGGCTACTCTGTTTTCAAAAGTTGGGATGTAATATGAACATCAAAGGTCATTACGTACACAGCCATTTGGACTGTTTCCCACGTAACCTGGGTGACATCAGTGAAGAACATGAAAGCCATGGAGGATCGGTACCAGGGTAGAGAGGATACTCACATGATGTATGATTATTGCTGGGCTCTTATGCGACTCAACCCAAAGGAGAAACATGAAAGAAAATCAATCAAGAGAAGTTTTTTGTATTCTGAACAACAAAAAATGTGCTTTTTTCATTGAAATTGTTTTTTTAAATATCTTCAAAACTAGAGCTGATACAAATAAACTAAATACAAATTTGAAATCAGTTAGCCAGGTACTGTCATAATCAGGTCTTAAAATTACGGCACCAAAAATTGTGTAGGCCAGTGAACTATTTTTATCGACTATGATGCCACATTTAGTTGTTGCCAGCTTAGTCAATAGCTCAAATTGCTGCACTGCTTCATCTTCATATTTGATGCCATGTTTAATCGCTGGTGTCAATATATCTACATTTTTCACTAATCCATTAGCCAGTTTTTGCATGACATTAGAACGTGCTTTAAATTATCTTTCCATAATTTAGTGCTATGAATTCTTGTGAGGTGTTCTTTTTTCCACGGCTTTTTATTTGAAGTTGTTTTTTTCCTCAAGTGCAAGAATTTCCTTTTCGGTGAGGATCATGCTATCTAGGAATGCCTCGTCATTTGTTTTTCCAGGTAGTCACGATCCCCAAAAACGGTGGCTTTGTCAGCAGGTATTATCAAATGAACCATAGGCATAGTAGTATCGCCATCGCTGCGGGAGCCTCGCTCAATAACTTGGTTTACGCAGTTCGCGCATGAAAAAGCTGGTGCCTTCTTGCCCGGGTGTAATTGACAACATTTAAATTTTTTATCCTACGTATTTTTTTGGAAACTAAAAAGGAAGGAAACTAGATACAAAATAAAACGGCCCATATTTATTTATTTTCGGAAATTCGATGATTTTCATTCATAGTTTTCTGTTTGAATTTCGACTATTTCTAAAAGGACGTAAACGCCAAATGACGTCACACAGAAGGATTTATTCTTGTGTCACCCATCATTGATCATTGGTGTTTCACCTGATGGTCTTTGTAAAGACTTTGTGATTGATATTATGTCCCCTAAATGATATAACGAATTTTATCAAATTGTTTAATTTTCGATATATTCATTTATGTTGACTTTTTATCTGAATATTGTGTGCATTTGCGCTCTAAGCAAGATACTCTTACATTTAGAGTTCGGTTGCAGCAAAGATTTTACGACTTCAGTAGCAGAAAAATAGGGAAGTATTTTGGCTTGGTGTAAGGCCGGCACAATAAAATTATTGTCCGTATGAAGAGCAAGACATGTATCTAAAACTTGTAAGACTTGACTCTTCAAGCAGCTCTAGGAAAAAATATACAAAATGGTCGACATCGCCGTAAAGTCTCCTATGAAACTTTAATTCCGGTATTTTTTATGTACGTCTTGTGGAGATTGAGAAGACTATCGTTCAAGAATCGTATTTGTTTTTTAACTCGCCGACTTTTTTTTTGCCCTCCATTACCATCCTTCATTACCCTCCACCTTGCCCGTTAACATGCGTGAACACATTTTCTAAACATTATTTATTTTTATTTACTTTATTGCGAGCTAGCGACGGTGACTCGAATCAGGTTCAATGCACTGAGCCGGATTTCGTTTCCTGCATGACGCCTTGCGACCATGTCTATGTGTTGTCTACCAAAAGATGACCAAGATTTTCGAGTGCGTAGTCATCGTTGATATTTTCAATTTTTTTAAGTATCGCTGTGGCGGCGATAAATTCCTCTACGCGGTCATGATTCCGTTCTACATTGAAACGGATGTACATTTCAAGAAACTTTTTCGACACATTTCTCCAATACCTACTACATGTTGACATGATAGATTGTATCAAGTGACTGAGCTGTCCTTGTGTCATGAGGACAGATAATCTTAATTGAGGTTAGTTTAATTTTTCCTAATTTTGGTAGTCGGGTTTTTTAACAGTGTTGCTGTCTTTTACTTTAGACGCTTGACGATTGTATTGTTTGTATTCGTTATCGATTATAACACTGTATCCTTCATCTAAGTTTGATTCGACAGTTAAAGGCATTTATTCATCTTTCAAAAATCCTAATAGCGTGAAGTATTTCCAGGGCGGTTTATAATATTATGATGATGGGACTTAAGTATTTTCTATTGTATGTGTGTCTCAGGTTCTTCCATTTTTTTTGCGATCACCGACTGAAAAAAAAAACTTTAATTTAACTATAATGAAGATAGTAAATGTGTAGGTTCATAAAAAAAAATATTTTAGATTTGTCCCCGTTGGGAGAAACGTGGACCCGTTTGGCTTTTATTACAACTTCTACTAGTTTTGTTCCAATCCACTGCATTTCTAGTCGTACACATATAAGAATAGTCGTGATCAATAGGCCATACCCCAGGCATATAGTTTTGGATGCTACTAGAGCCAGTGCATTCAATTTCACTCTCTTGTCACTATCCGTGTCTCTATCAATTTGAAATTCTGAAATAAAAAGTTAAATAATCATCCTTTTTTTTTAATATTCTCTTTCCAATTTACGAACATGGTTGCAATGTTCCTACTCTTCGACCGTAATAAAATCGAATGCTTCTGTGACTAAGCAAGGTATATCCTCAGATTTGCGGTCTATGTTAGAGTTCGCAACTTTTCATTTCATGGTGCTCCAAATGAGCTCTCTGGGGCTTAGGTCGCATTGGTACGGGGGGAGGCGTTAACACTATTGACCATCATCATCATCATCGGCCTATGCTTGTCCACTACTGGACCAGGCCTCTCCCATTGTCCGTCACTGAGCACGGTCCTCGGCTATTCTTATCCACACTTCCTCCATCCACACATTTGACCATACTCTGCCAATATTGAGTCGACTTGGTAAATAGGTTCAGGTTTGTTTCTTGCAACTATTTCCAAAACTACGGCCCCTAAGTATAACCACGTATCTTAAAAACACAAATTTTACAGAAGAGCCGTTTAAAGTTTTCATTAGCACCAGAATGGTCATAACTCGTTCAATTTTAGTCGCACGATTATGATTTTTAGCATGTTATTATAACATTTGGGGTTCTTTTTATTTAATTGCGACCGAGCGATGATGACTCGAATCAGGTCCAGTGCACTGGGCCAGGTTTTCGTTTTGCAAATAGTTACACGTGGGAAAAGTTTATAAAGCTGATGCGGAGACAAAATTCCCGTGTTTTGTGTCGCTGACAGACTTGAACAAAGATCACCAGAAATCCTATGAACTTTCGGTGAAACCCCTGGGCTCTGAGACTACTTTCGGAAGATATGGCGTGGAAAGCCTTGAAATTGCTGAAGAACAGAGTTTCGCCAAAACCCGACTGCTGATCACGAACAGAACCACGGAAACCTCAAGGGAGGTAACCAATTTTTGGTTCACCGACTGGCCGGACAAGCGTTCCCAGCGGTCTGGAAGAGTTCCTGAATCTCCGAAGCCAAGTGAACCGAGAACATCCAGACTGATGATGGAATCGGAGAATGATTTCCGATCTCCAGGACCAACAGTGGTCCATCTACCGGAGCAGGTTTGACGGGAACCTATTGTGCCATAGATAACGCAAGACAAGGAGAGCAGGGTTTCGATACCTCCAACGGTGGTAAAGATCAGGAGCAAAAAAAAATCCAGTGTTTTTTCACCCGTATACGTTTTGTTATCCCCTCAAGCGTGGGAGGCAAAAATGTCGGACCCCCCCTTGAGCGCGGTAGGTAAAATTTGTTAGCGATCCGCGCCGCCCGCGGCCCGGTTTTTCGCTCATTTCTCTGTTTTTTGTATGTAATTTGTATTTAAAGGTTATCTTTCTGGAAAGCTGATAAAATTGTCTGTAAAACTGTATTTTTTATATGCACATATCAATACAAAAAAGAAAAATAATATTTTCAGTCTTATTTTATTTTTTCCGTTTTTGAGTAAACTTTTACCTGTAACTGAAAATCTAAAGCGCTAGCATTATTTTGGGCTCTAAACCTTTTCTATATTCACTTTATGTGAAAAAAGAATAAAAAATGCTTATCTAGATTCATTCAATTACGTGATATTGATTTTTCAACATGCCAACATTGCGCGCTAACAAAAAAATGCACAATAAGTATCCTCGATTACCGATTTTTTTTCTAGCTCCCGCGATCGCTCCTGTGTTACTGCTAATTATTATCATAGAGTTTGGTTATTTACCAAACAATACAAAAAGAAAATAAGTAGTTTAGAGCAGCCGAAATTTTTTTCTTGATGCAGTAAGTAAGCCATGCAACCTCAAAAGATGAGTGTTGCAAAAATCTCTTGTTTTTAAAAACTTTCAAAGTGTTTTGAGTTCTGGCAACAGTTTCCTGAGGTTCGGAAATGGACAATCTACTTGTATTCATTACATATTTCTTCTACTTGTGAGATATCGAAATATTTACACCCACATTACATAAGAAAGTAAGGATAACTACTCTAGCTACTCTTTTTCACTGAATGGAATGAATTTTTTAACTACATATCTTTGCAATTTACCTTCATACTAGAAACGGGTTCATAATAGTTTTTGATACTGACTGATTACAGGGTGTAACAATAAATTTTTCGCGATTTTTTATTTTGCACCACAGTAAAAGTTGTCTGTATCGTGGAGTAGAAACACCCATTTTCAGATGTATAATAATGAGTATTTTGTTACACCTTGTATGCAAACTTTTTTTCCAAGTGTATACGCCGATGAAGTTAAGTGTTCTTTCTTTCGGGGATAAGTGTAAATAATACCATTTTGCAGATATTTTAATGTAGTACTTAATTACGATAAATATAATGGGACATGCAGATTAATTATAACGCAAATTTAAAAACTGATAACAATAAATATAAAACAAGAAAGTCCTTTGAATGCTTTTTAGGGTACCGTACCCAAAGGGTGCCAACATGATAGGGTCGTGTTGACACCTTTCGGGTACGGTAATATGCCTACGACGTCTGTCTATGTCTGCTTGTCAGTCTTTCTGTATGTGTGTTACAGAATATGCGTTGTTGTGGTGGATTGATTATTATTAATTTGCGTATTGTGTAAACCGCAGTTAATGAATAGTAAAAAAACCGAACAAGTGCGAGTCAGCTTCGCCCACCGAGGGTTCCCTACAAATTTACAAAGTTCAGTAATTATGTCTCGCTGGTTTTTTCTAATCTCGGCTCTAAAACATCGAAATGGCTGGTAGTTCATAAACATCTGTATAACTGCCTATTAAATTAATTGAAGATTGAAATACCATACAATTACAGACACCCTGATCGAGCTGTGTTGTTATGAAATAAATAAATGATGCAACTTTATAACTCGCAGTAAATGGTATCAGCGCCGGGGTTCGAACCCAGCCCCACTAGACTATCGCTCTACAGACAGTACCATTAATTTATTATTAGAAGAGAGCAATTTTTATCTTCTTGATAATCTTACACTGGCTTGATTTAGCCAGTCACTGATTATTTCTTCCAGCTCATTGTCGGTGGCATTTCCATGAACTTTTTTACATGTTTCTGAAAATATAAATAAAACAGGTAGAGTATCTACTTTACAGTGGAGTAAAGTAGATACTCTAATTAACAATACGCAGCATGATGTTTCATAACGTGATTATGTGACTTTTGGTTACCTAGAAATGAAAGTATTAAAAAAACCTATATTAGTACCTATCTAGGTACCTAACTTAGGTACTTACGAAATATTATTTTGCAAGTTTTTGTGTCGATAAATGATTTCTTGTTCGAGTTTTTTAATTTTCTTTCCTGTCAGCGAATATTGCTCAGCTACCTCATCAAGCAGTATTCTTCTGAGCATGTTTGTGGTGAAAGAGCGAAGGTTTTTACCGCCAATACCTGCCAAGAATTGTATTTGAAAAAAAAACTGTATAATGGCATGGGATAAGTAAATGTTAGGTGCATATAATTCAATTACTTTTTTTGGTTTTTGACCTTAGAAAGACAATCATTAGTTGTGCAACTTACGTAAGTCGGTGCTTCTAATGTATGTAGGAAATTTTGCAATAATTGAAAGTCTGTTGTTTTAAATAAACAAAAAACTGATATTTATTAGCAAGAGCAATAATTACACGTTTAGTTCAGACGACAGGTGGTTTCAGATAGAAAAAGGTCGGAATTTAATGAAACTTGGAGATGTTGTTCAGGGATGGTTAATTAACATTTTGTCAAGTTTTGGACCTCGAGGACCCTGTGCAAAAAGAGAAGGGGGGGGAGAACTGCAAAAATCTCGACCTTTCGTCAGTTTTTCGTCAATTACCTTTTTTCCTTACATCCTACGACAAAAGCGTTCAGAAACATTTTGTAGTACGTGAAATTATCTACAATTTGAGTACTCACATATGTCTGTATATCAATTCCTTACTGAGATATGGCGCTTCGCAGAAAATATTAAAAACCTTAAAAAAGCAGAAACCAACCTTATTTCTTATTTTAATAATGATAATTGTTGTTATTATGGTCTCTTGTTAGAATAACTAATTTTGAACCCCCCCCAATCCCCCCTCCCTTCCCCACCTAACCCCAATTCTCAAAAGCTTATTTTCTACTGTAATTTCATACCAACCATATATCATGTCGGTAATATTGGTATTGACATTAGTTACTTTTTAGACCGATATTCCCTCTCCCTCTCCTTCCCTCCACTACGTAATTGTTCCAGGGTAGGTAAAAAAAGACGTAGTCCTTTCGTAAACAAAATTAATGATATTAACAAAATTAAGGTTTTGACAAAGTATACACTAGAGGCAACAGAGATATTGTTGAAAGGTCTCTCATACATAGTAGGTACGCATTTGTACTCATTACAGTTCCTGTCGAGATTTTTTACCGTTGGTTCTGCTTCTAATTGCTCGTCGTCCTCCTGCACAATCAGGCTGTTAAGGACGTCCTCGCCGTCATCGTATTCGTCGATTATGTCTGACGAGTCCTCCTCGTTCAAATCAGTTGCAGGGGCGTTTTCGCAGGAGTGGCCTGTGCAGTACTTGCACATAGCTGAGCATCTAAGACCTGCTTTCTTGCAGCTGCAAGCTCCGGTGCTACAGCCTTTGCTGCACTTGCAGGAAACAATTTGGAGGATGTTATCTGGCGCAGCATTTTTCGTTGTGGGGATTGGTAGTACCCCTCGCGTGGTTAGGCTCCAGCCCCAAACTGATGGGCGAAGTTCATTACCTAACCACGCTTGTACTTGCTGGTAAGTGCGGAGGGAGTGGTAATTGGCAGCGTCCCTTGTCGGTGGTAGGCGGGCTAGTTCCAACTTAGCCTTCGTCACTGATCGTGTAAATAATCGGTACCGCAAGTCGTCAAGGTTGTCATTGTCAATATTGCCTCCATAAACTACTACCAGGAACTTTTCTCCAGCGTCCTTGATTTGCTGAGGAGTAGCGTTTGATGTAAGAAACGGAGCCACTACTGCAGAGAGGGCGGTATTCTTCATATAGGTGCTGCAAATTTTGTTCTTCCCCAATCCATACGGTGCTGACGTGGTATCACACCCACTCACTGCGTGGAGGAAAAGTATATCTTTGGGAGGAAAGGAACAGGAACTTGGTGAGTAGAGGACACTAGGACCACCACCTCTTCCACTTTTCTGAAGATAGATGTTCTTTATGGACATACCCAATGCCGTCAACAGAATAAGTATGTCCACATCTTCAGCAATAATAATGACGCTGTCGAATTCGCTAGCTTTGGATATGGCGGTGTTGACGATCAACACGTCGGCGTCTTCATGTGCTTGCTTCACTTCGATGCTAGCATTCGCCATTCGTGTCATCAACATCGAAATGAATGCGCTCTTATTGTGATCGTTTGCCAAAAACTTTTCTTGTGCTATAGTCACTTTGGTAGACGAGGAGAACACGATTTTGGTTGCTGTTTGTAATGCAGAACGGCGAGCTCGTTCTGCGGCTTTGGTGCTTTCATAGCCGGCATTAGTTGGGTATCCATCAAACACAACAATCACATTGTCACTGAAGTGTTTTTGCACGTAGTTGATGTATGTAGAGCATAGCATCTCGAATGTGGTTGTGGGAGTTTTGTTCCACACCACTTTATGTAACAAGTAACCTCCATCAATCACGTTACATTTCTTGTTGCCAAGGTTGACTTCCTCTATGGGAGTGAAGAGTGAGTACATTGCAGACTTCGTTCCCTTGCGCATTCCCTCCTCAGTGAAGACTGCCATAGGAAAAGGTGCGAGTTCAAATTTCAAGAGTTCTTTCAGATCTTCTTCTGATATTTTGGCAATGCAGACATGTTGGAAGAGAGTGAGAGGATTGACAGTGATTTTTTTACCAGCAATTTTCAACGAGCAGGAAACAGAAGCGAGAGTCACGACCTTATCCTTCCGTTTCAGTTTCAATTCTCTAAAATTTCCCCCCACGACTTTCTTCATGCTTGATATGCCTATCTCTCGTGCTAAGTGACAGTTCACTTCGTCATGACCAATAATTCCTGTACTCAGAGAAACTATTTCCTGGATGTGAAGGAATGGGGGGTGTTCAGTGAACCATGCGCGCAGTTTCCCAATGTCCATGTTGTCTCTCACTACTCGGGTTGGTCTCATGTCCACGTGCTGTTCAGATGTCTCTGAGCGAATATCAGCGAACAATTCTATTTGTTCACAAATGCTTTGAAGGCACAGCATGCCCAATGTCCATCTAGCAAGCACAGAATCGCTTACACCGCGTCCACGAGTAAGTCCACCATAGCTCTTCATAGCCCGAATGAGAACTTGCTCTATAGTCATGTCGGACCAGATGCCCGACCAAAATTTTTCTGATCTGCGAATAGTGAAGTAGCCATCTTTGGTGAACCTCATATATTCGTGAGGATCCATCCTGTCCTGTAGGGTAACCATATCTTGGTAATAGAGATGGGCACTTTTGGCATAATTCAGGTGCCCAGCAGCGTGAAAGTAGGGTATCATTTCCTTGACACAATCTAGATGGAGTTTCCAACTACCCATTCTTTCTGCTTTTATAAAGTTTTTCAGAAGTGTACACATTCTAAAATACTGGACCCATAGAGCAGCCGTTGGGCCTTTTCTTTCAATTGCGGTCAGCATCTCTGGAAATCGCTCAGTCAAAGCATGGAAATCGGGATTATCTGCTTCCCTGAAGATGTTGGATTTATCCGGTAAATTAAGCACTTGGTCTAGCGCTGCCAATTCTTGTTCAGTGAAGTCAACTTGTTCAAAAATTATACCTGCTAAAGCAGCATGTGTCAGGATATGAGCACGAACAGCCCTGGCATACGCATGCCCTGTTAGGATTTTGTCAACACTGTTAGTAGCGTAGATTGTGCTGAATAGCTCCTTCAACCCACTCCCATCCATGATTGTGCCCATCACCCCCATGAATGACATTAACAGGTGAAATCCACCTAGCCTGACAACCACATTTTTTAGCTCTGGTAGAGTGTCGTTTGCCACTATATCACATGCTTTCCAGTACAATGGCTGGTCAAAAGTCACAATGCAAGTATTCTGTTTAATCAATGTACATTGTTTAAGAGCAGATACAATAGATGTATATACTGTATTATATTCACTAGGTGGAGCATTGATGAACGGGAGGCAAACTACTTTCGAGCATTCATACTTTTCACCACTGGTTCCAAGCTCCATAAAACCATTCCACCCAGGTACGGATGGTGAAGAAGCTGAGTTTTTTCCATATAGCCAAACAATGTCATCGGGCGAGGGTACAACACCTTGTGAATAGCTGATATCGATATCCGCTATTTTAATTGTTTTCAGACCTGCATTGGGTGGTCGGTGGTATGACATCAAATCTACTGTACCAAAAAAATGATTTTTGTTTACTGCCAAAATGAAGTTAGTCTGCTTGCAATAATTTTGACTTTTTTAAATTTTTGCCCTTAAAATGGTGTGTCGACGTGATATCTATAAAAAATGGTGTGTCGACGTGATATCTATAAAAAAATGGTGTGTCGACAATAGAATATCGATTTTATATTTTTTTATTAACGTGTACCAAATTCGTGGGTTAAGAACCAGATCACGAATTTGGTACACGTTAATAAAAAATTATAAAATCGATATTCTATTGTCGACACACCATTTTTTTATAGATATGACGTTTTTCAAAGCGCAATAGTTGTCATGTGTGAAACAATTGAATTTCATGCATTTATTTACACAGTAATAATTATGTAAGGTCTTAAGGTTCGGAATGTTTAGGTCGCCAACGTCCTTCACAACACTGTCGGGGCACTTTGGAAGAGGAGGGGCGAAGCCACTCTCTCTGGAAATGCCCATTACTATACAGGAAAATAACGAATTGATTCGATATCGTGAGGTTTAGGTTGGATAAAAGAGGAGGGACAAAGCCATACTCTTTGGAAAAACTGATATTGTATTGAAAGAAATGTTCAGGTTCCACGTCCAACGAAATACATCTTTCGAAATTTGATCTATTCTACGACGTTTTGGGTATAATAAATATCAAGATCGTAACACTTTAATGGCATTACAGAAACAGCGGCGTACCCGGCTAAACACCTGAAGTTGTTAAAAAATGAAATTTCTAAAGCAGACGACTTCACTACAACTCGATAAAATCTGCGTTAGTTCTTCCGAAAAAAGATCTCGTCATGGAAAGCTCTTACCTAATTCAATTCGTTGTTTAGTGTGCGGACCGTCCAACTGTGGAAAAACTAATTCTTCATCCGAATGGGCTCACTTTCCATAATGTTTACGTGTGTTCAAAAACTCTTTACCAGCCTAAGTATTTATTTTTAGAAAAGGTATTAGAACAATGTCCTGAGGTGTCCTACCATAAATATCACAATAACGAAGAAGTTTTAAGTTCAAACGAAGCGTCTCCGAATTCCGTGATAATATTTGATGATGTTGGATGTGAAAATCAGAATAATATTCGCGACTATTTTGCAATGGGTAGGCATCGTTACATAGATTGCTTTTATATCAATCAAACCTATAGTAAAGTACCAAAACAGCTTATTCGCGATAATACCAATCTCATTGTTCTTTTTAAACAAGATGATATTAACTTGCGTCATGTCTACGATGAACACGTCAACACAGACATGACATGGAAACAGTTTCGTGAAATGTGTTCGAAAATTTGGAGTGATCCTTACAGTTTTTTGGTTATAAATAAAGATTGCCAAAAAAATAATGGGTACTACAGAAATAAATTTGACACATTTATTAGTTTCGATGAATGAAATATAAAGAACGCTTTAACCTATTTATTTAAAAGTTTTTTTGACAAATTATCATTATCACTTTTGTCGTCCTCCCAAGAAGTTGTGCATTCAACCGAAGATGAGTGACGAAAAAGCAATGAAACAACAGATAGTTAAAGCTGCAAAAGCTGTAACAAAGAAGATTAAATTAATGAAAAACAATAAACTAGAAAGTGAAATGGTGCTAGGAAATATTCTGAAACCGATAACGGAACCCCTTAATATATTAGCTGCGCACAGCAATAGCGCTGTCAATAACAATTTAGAGTTCAAAGAAAACTCGAACAGTTCCAATGATACAAAACCAAAAAACTCTCCTAGTAGTTTTTTAAATGAGTCAAATACAACAAAAAAGAGGAAATTTTCTGAAGTAAGTGAATTGTCAACTGGAGAGAACAAGGATGATAACAGTTCACATTCAAATGATACGGAATACAATGTAAGTGATCAATTTTTTGAAGCTGATCTTGATTCGGTATCTACTCCAAACGAGAAATCTGTATCTTCTTGGTCGATGTCATCTGAAGTATTCAAAGATGTTCCTTATGGAGTAAGAACTGAAAATGGAAAATTAATGATAGGCTCAAAACCACTCTTCATGTCCGGCGACAAATTGAGTATTTCAGGAAAAACTTACAACAAAACCAGCGGCCTCATTGAGTTGTTGTTTAAACCATCTCCAGATTTGAGCATCGTTTCCAAGAATGATAAACAGAATTATAAATTAATATTGGTAGATGCTAATGCCCATCACCGCAAATACGATCCCCAACAACCTATAAACGCAAATCGAGGAAACAAATATATGCATGTAATAAAACCTCTATTTAACCAAAAAAGTCATGAAAACGTAACAAAGGGAGGCGGGATACCTATATTTAAAAAAGTTAAAAAAAACGTTGATTTTATTTACTGGGATGACCCGAATGAGTTAGTAGAAAGACTAAAATTACTCATTGCTTCTCGTGATGCTGGTAACACTGGAGTGGATAATGAAATCATCTCAATAATTGAAGAGCTGAGGGAATGTGGAATAATAACACGATAATAAATACTTAGCAAAAGATAATTTTATTTATTATTACGACAACCACCGTCGAACTTACTTCATTCAAAATGAATGTCGATAAATTTGGACACTACGTGCATAAGAGGCTGCGTAGGTCAGAGACTTTGCCTGACGTAAATACTATTGACAAGGCCTTGGTTGTCAACGATTCCGGTGACTATGATTTAAAACAAATAAATAGATTAATAGGTTTGAAATTACCTCATGTACCTGATGAGCAGTGGTCGGAGTAGGTATATTGATTTTAGATACTTGCGTCATGATATCATAACATGGACATGCATTTCTTCCGGAATGTACCGGAGTTTCCAAAAATTTGGTAAATAGAGTAATAAAATAAAAAACCATATGTAAGCAAACAAAATTGTTTATTGTTAATACAAATAATCATTATTACAGTTTTATTAAAAATAATTATTTTTAATCCTCATCGGTTACAAGTTCTACATTTTGATTTTCTGTCTCTATACAATTAAAATAAATAACTATAATTTTTTCAATATTTTCTAATTTTAAGCTATTTCTTTTAACATCTAAGATCCATTTGTAAGTGGAAAATGATCGTTCAACATCTGTAGATGTCAATGGAGCGAATTTGAAATAAAGTTTCTGATTATTTGCTACGCTTTTTTCAATACTCTCGCTGTATTCTCTAATTGTATCTGAATCTGGATTTCGTTCCATAACTGATTCTATTTTATTTTTTATATTCTCATTATTGCACTCGTTAAGCGTAGCCCTTACTTGATCAAATACTAAAAGTGAATCAGCTAGAGATAAATTTTGTTTTTGTAACTCTTTTAGGGCTAGTAGTATAATAGAGTAATTTTCTTCAATATATTTTAAATCATTTTCTAAATTTTGTTTTTCCAAAATGTTTTTTGCGTTTCGTATGGCTATAGCATCAGAACTGCTCAAGCAGGATAAAACTTCTTTTATTTTATCTAAATGTTGAGCGTAGTAAGATGCTGCCTGTAACCAAGTACCCCATCTGGTAATGACTGGTTGCGGAGGCAACGGTAAGTCAGGATATTTTTCTTTTAAAATGTTTACCCTACTAGGAGCCTTTAAAAATACTTTTTTAACATTTGATATAAGAATATCAACATCGTTGTATTCTGACCTTATCTGCTCACTTACACGATGAAGAGCGTGCGCCAAACATGTCACATGCTTCATTTCAGGTAAGTAATGTTTTAAATTTCGCCCTGCAGATAGCATGTACGCTACACTGTCAGTGCAAAGCATTAAAATATTGTCAACTTTCGCTTCAAAAGTGTTTTGCCATAAATTTTCTAGACATTGCAGTACAAATTGTGTTATTGTTTGTCCATTTACTGCTGTTAGCATTTTACAAGCAATCAAATAAGGCCGGCCTGCACTATTACTAGGATGCAATGGTTTTATTAGGAAATTGACTATGTATCGACCAAAAATGTCTGTTGTCTCATCCAGCGATATCCATAGTTTCTCATTTTTATTAATTTCATAAATCGAATTGATTTTATTCCTATAAAACTTCTCCAAATAAACTTTTCGTAACTGTGATTCGTCAACCACTTTACGATTGGTACAAACGCAACAACAAGTACTGCACATATATTTCTGAAAAAACTCTTTGAACGCTGGATTTTTCATTTGCGACCAAGGAATATTGCATAGAATCAGGAACTTAATGAGGTCGAAGTAAAATTCCTCTTGCGGTCTCTTAAATTTTCCTTGATGTACAGCGCCTTCAATGTGTTTGGTAATGTTGCCTCTATTCACAGCTTTCAAATGACTTTCACACTTTGTACAGTATATAGTGCCACTAGCGTTATCGTAAAGTAGCTCAGGATAGTGCAATAACCACTTTTGCACTGTTTCAGCCTTGACCTTTGCCATATTTATTTATATCTCACCTAAAACAATGATTTAAATTTACAATATATACATACACAACTGTAAAGTCGATAATGAAATTCTGTTTCATATAAAGTGTTTTTTTTAACTGAAGCGGTGATAGCCCTGCGGTGTGCGTACCGGACTCTCATGCGCTGTGATGATTGCTATAAAGTGATTTTTTTAACTGTTTCCAAGTTCTAAAACCTTCTTAAATAGTGAAAATAATTAAAACTTACCCGTACAAAAACAACTTCAAATGGGCCCAATCCAAGAGTAATAAATCGATGTCCGTAGTTGTAACTTTATAAGCCAAATTCGTCGTTTTAAGTAGATTTCAGAAGACAGTAAACAAGCCAGGGTCAAGTCAAGATATTCACAACACATAAAATAAGCGCACTCCACGAACCGAAATAAGTAAGTGAGCCACTTGGTCTGGATGTCGGTGCGAGCGCATTGTTTTCGAACAAACAGTCAATGAGTCATCCTGGATACTTGATTCTAATTGGTCAGATGCGTTGAGCATAGAGATAAGAGGACAAAAGACCCTGTTTGCCGGATGTCGTGTGTTGAAATGAATATTATTATTATATCATTTTATACATGCTTAGGCTTTTACTCCAACACTTTTACTACAACAAGGTTTTTACACACCAGTCATTTTTTACTATTAAATTCTGGTCATCTACGCCACTAGCAGCATAGCGTTGAGAGTATTGATACATTTTTAACTAGTTTCATGTAATAATTTCGATGTTTCGGTATTTTTATCATAATAATCCGGAAACTCGGAGGCGTATCCATATTAACATATACGTTTGATGTCAGTGACCTTAATTCAATATACCTACTCCGACCACTGCTGATGAGGCAGCAAACAAAGAGTATGTTGATCAAACTTGTATTTTTTTTTGCAAGAAACAAGATATTTCTACCGAGCTCAAAACTATAAAGGGTCAAATACAGCTGCTTCAGAAACAGTTAGAAGAAAAGTGTACAAAGGTGGATGTGAGTAATATTGTCAAAAATCATATAGTAGCGATCAGAGACATCGACGAAAAATATCATGAGTAAGCAGGCTGTTGTAAATGAAATTCATAAGGCAGCTAGAAATAATTTTGTTCGACGACATGTTACACTAAAAGGAATTGATGATCTATGGCAAGCGGATCTGATTGACATAAAAAAATATCAGAAAAGCAACAAGGGATTCAAATTTATCTTAGTTGTTATTGATGCATTTTCCAAATATGCTTGGTTAAGACCTTTGAAGTCTAAGACAAAAAACGAGGTGTCTCAAGCATTTGAGACCATTTTGAATCAGGGGCGTTCGCCATCAAACCTACAGACCGACATGGGTACTGAGTTTTATTACGATGTGTTTAAAAAACTCTTGAAAAATTATAAAATTCATCATTACTCCACATATTCAACAAAAAAGGCATCCATAGTGGAAAGGCTGATAAGAACATTAAAAAATAAATTATTCAAACACTTCAGTCTAGTGGGGAACTACATTTGGCTTGGAAAACCTTTAGCAGATATTCAGTATAGCTATAATAATACAACTCATAGCACTACAAGGTATAAACCATCTCAAGTAAATAACAAAAACCAGTCATTTGTAGCAGACAATATCAGAAACTCTCATAAACCTTTGCCTACGAAGAAAAGTAAATTTAATTTAGGGGATTGCGTCCGTATCAGTAAATATAAGGGAGAGTTTCAAAAAGGTTATACTCCAAATTGGTCTACAGAATTATTTACAGTGACAAAAGTAAATAAAACAGTACCTACCACATACCTGTTCAGGACCAGCATTGTGTTACAATTAAAGGCTGCTTTTACGAACAAGAACTCCAAAAAACTAACAATCCAAATATTTATTTGATAGAAAAAATTATCAAAAAACGTGGAAACAAGTACTTTGTTAAGTGGCTTGGCTTGAATAGTAGCGAAAATAGCTGGATTAACAAGAAAGCCATAGTTAAAAACTAACTTGTGTATATTATAAGACGGTGAGAATCATAGTATTCATTAACCTATGAGTCATGAAAGGTAGAGGACTTCTCAACACATTAATAAACAATTTACCTGTCGAATTACATTTACCTGGATATAACTACTGTGGACCTGGAACCAGATTAAAAGAACGATTGCAAAGAGGTGACCGAGGTATCAATCCTTTAGACAACGCTTGCATGCATCACGACATTGCTTACTCTCAGTACACAAATTTACAAGACCGTCATAAAGCTGACTTAGAACTACAAAATATGGCGAAAAGACGCCTGAGATCAACAGATGCTAATACAGGAGAAAAAATTGCATCGTGGTTAGTGAATAAGGCTATGAAAGTGAAGCTCAGATCTGGTGCGGGTGTAAAAAAATTTAAAGCGGGGGTATCTAAACTCAAGTCAAAACTGAAAAAAAATAAGCCAAAAAACAATAAGTCGGCAATTAAGTTCGCTTATTCGGCGGCTAAAAAATTATTTTCCAAGAAGAACGTTAGCCTTCCTAGAGTAATTCCTATTCCGAAAACAGGCGGAATTCTTCCACTTATACCTATCTTCGCAGGGCTGTCTGCATTAGGAGCTTTAGCTGGAGGTGCTGCTGGTATAGCTAAAGCAGTAAACGATTCAAAAGCAGCACAAAAAAGTTTAGCAGAATCTGCTCGACATAATAAAATGATGGAATCAATAGCACTAGGCAAAGGCTTATATGTAAAACCGTACAAAAAAGGGCATGGGTTATATCTACATCCTTCAAAAAACTAGTAACCAGGTTACCCAGGAGAGCGCTCACTAATATTGATATAATGAAGTATGCTCATAACATCCCCTACTTTCGCGGTGTTTATATGAGAAACGATTTCCCTAAAAAACCGAATAAAATTGAATGTGCTGTTGTGAATTTAGATAGTGCTGTGAATCCTGGAACGCACTGGGTAGCCTACGTCAAAATTGATAACTATTGTGAATACTTTGACAGCTATGGAGATTTAAAACCGCCTTTGGAATTCATAAATTATCTACCGAAGAATTCGCTCCCAACGTACCTCCGGGCTACAGAATAATTGAGGTTCCGAAAAACTTGATATATTTCCCCGTAAATCAAAACTCTGTGAGTGAGATTAATATACGATTATTAGATGGAAATAATAATTTAATAAATTTGCGCCACGAAGAAGTACAGCTTTATTTGCATCTAAGACGAAAATGATAAATTTCAATAAAATATCTGAACCTAATAAAAATGTTGTCAGTACGCCGCACGCAGCGCAACCGAGGTCATCTATAAGGAGAAAAAAGTTAACTAAAGAAAACAGACAGTTTCTCAAGTACATCAAACTATTGAAATGAATATGTTGAACATTGCAGACTCGTTCGGTCATGACAATAGCATTAAAAGCTATCAAATTCATTCTTACAAACCTTACGTAAGCAGTTTTAATGCGAACGATGAGATTCGTATTCCTATTAATCACCAGGATTTGTATGTGCTACCCTCTTCAAGTACATTGTATATAGAGGGTAATGTTACAGTTCATCGAAACACCGCAGAAAAAGTGGAGAAAGTACAAAGCGTTGAATTTGTGAACAATGCCATTCTGTTTTTATTTCAAGATATTCGTTACGAATTGAACGGGATAGAAATAGACCGAATAAAAAATGCTGGCATCACGACCACTATAAAATCGTTACTATCCATGAATGAGAATGAATCAACTATGTCTAGGTTATGGGGTTGGGATACGAATGGTATGAAAAATACTACAGGTAATTTTTCTGTCTGCATACCTCTTAGCAAAATTCTTGGATTTGCTGAAGACTACAACAAAATTATTATGAACTGTAAACATGAACTAATCCTGTTACGCAGCAACACCAATATAAACGCTATAAAATTAAGCACTGATGAAATCATCTCCAGTCTTAGTATAAATAAAATCGTATGGCGAGTTCCGCATATCAAAGTTTCGGATCGTGAGAGAATTAACTTGTTGAAGTATTTGGAAAAAGACAGACCTATTACTATAGCGTTTAGAAACTGGGATCTCTATGAATATCCGCTTTTACCTAAAACTACAAAACATACTTGGTCGATAAAAACCACGTCGCAAATAGAAAAACCGCGGTTTGTTATTATCGGCTTGCAAACCAACCGTAAAAACATTGGAACAGGAGACATGTCACAATTTGATCATTGCCATTTACGCGATATTAATGTGTTCTTAAATTCTACCTATTTTCCATACGAAAGTCTTAATATTAAATTTGCAGAAGACAAATATTTATTAATATACGAGCAATACGCTAGGTTTCAGCAGTCTTATTACGGTCGCCGTTGTGAGCCATTGCTTAGTTTAAAGGAATTCAAAGAAAAGGCTCCCTTATTCATGATAGATTGCTGTCGGCAAAACGAAACCTTAAGAACCGGTCCTGTTGATGTCAGTGTCGAAATTGAAAGCGATTTAGAAATACCTGACCAAACCTCTGCGTACTGCCTCATATTGAACGACTGTATTGTGGAGTACAAGCCATTGTCGAATATTGTCAGAAAACTAATATGAATACAGAAAGTATTTTTGTAGATTTACAAGGTTTTAAGGATTACAAAAATAACTTCATTGTTAAAGAGTTCGCTTTGGCAACCGCTGATTATACGCAAGTGTTTTTAATAAAACCCCCGTTTCCATTTCGTAAATTAACTGATGCTGAAAAAAAACAAGTGCTATGGCTCGGAAGAAATCGAGGTATTTACTGGGGTGAAGGATTAATCGGCTATAAAGAATTTCAACAGTTTATAAAATCACATTTGGTAAATAAAACATTGATTGTAAAAGGGCTTGAGAAAGTGAAATGGGTGGAAAAACTATGTCCTAGTTGCACTGTCAAAGATATAGGAGATAAAGAAATTCCCAATCTCAAAAAAATTATAAGTTATTACTATACAAATCAATGCAGCAAGTATAATTGTCTTACTCATTATGATTACTGTGCTTTGAAAAATGTTTTATGCTTAAAAAAATGGTGTTTAGAAAATAAGCTAGTAATTTAAGGTTAATTTTAGAGTACTATTTTGTTAGTTAATAATTTTATTGAATGTATTTTTTCATGGGTAATAAATTTTTTATGAGATTAACATTGGTTTCATTTAAGAGATATATGAGTAAAAGTAAAAAAAAACACGACACAATTCCTTTTTACACTTTATTCATTCGCATATTAATACCTAGCAACAGTAACATAAAAACTGTACACTAGAAATATTAAGTAAAAATCATTAATCACAATTTCTGTCACTTATTTTTTTTCCAATTACGCGTATTAAATTTTCTGTCATGTCTAAAACATCGTCATATGAGTCCGTTACCACATATTTAACACTTTTCACTTCACTTTGTTCCTCCTGTATAATGTCACTCACTTTAATTTTGATGATACGCTTGCCTCTTTGCGCCGTCCTGTTTATGACGTATGACGCCAGATTCAGCTGCTTTTTCTTAGTCACTCGAGGTCTTGTGGTTGAGGTTTCGGGCTGCGGTTCTCGAACGAGAACTTCTTCGACTTCGCTGTCGTACCCGGTCAGCATATTATGCTGAGTGTAGAAGTAAGGTTCAGACATCGCAGGGCTATATGTCATGATGATCTGAAAAGAATAAAACGAAATTAGAATAATATTTCAATGTAGTAAATTATTACGGGAGAAAAGTCCGGATATACATAACCACTCACCAATTAAAATGTGTGTCGATACGTTGTGCAAGATCGACCGTCTGTTGCAGGTGCTAATATGCGAATGACAGTACGGAGCTCCTCAAATTTCATATTCTCTGTGATAATGCAAGCATTGCCACGTTGTGGCCCCCACCGCCCCGCCCGCACCTCGGTGCGGGCAGTTTAATGTTAAAGACATCTGATACACTACTGACTCTGCAATTGTTTTGTAGGTTTACCCACGATGAAACAGGCATTGACAGGTATTTTGATGATGAAGTAAAAAACAGGATTTTTATATAATGGAACCTTTTTATTAACCCCACTTAATGCTAACTTTACATAAGTAATTATTATTATAAAAGAGTTATTTATACAGTAGGTAGGTATTTACAATCTTTTGTACATAAAAGTTACAAAATAAAAAATTGTGTTCCCAAGCTAGTGTGGACACTTTGTCCGGCAATAGTATGCATTATTTATTTATCATCCGTGTTGCTATGTTAATTTTTACATAAGTAATTATTATTATTACAAAATCGTTCTTTAAACAGTACGTAGGTATTTACAATATTTGTATATAAAAGTTACAAATAATTGTGTCCCTAAGACAGTGGTTCTCAAACTTTTTTAATGACGGAACCCTTTTGGGAAGCAAAATACTTGATGGAACCCTACAATAAAACAATTGTTTTTATAAGTGTATTTTTTATTAATCAGCATAATAAAAGTACAATGTAACAGTTACTAATTATTATTTACTTCACCACTTGGCAAGGACAAAAATAGAAAACATTAAAAAAGAAAAAATCTAACTAGTGGGAGGTATGAAACTGTTTTTTATTTTTCATCAATTGGTTGATATCAGGTTTGATGGAAGAAAGTTGGAGTCTCATATCAGCCTCGGCGTCCAGTCTATTGCGATATTTTGTTTTCGTGGCTGCGTAGGTAGAGAATCCTGTTTCGCACAAATATGTAGTTGGGAACGGGAGAAGAATATCCAGAGCCATTTGGCCAAGCATTACATATTCATCTTGGATTCTGCACCAAAAATCATTGAGAGGCGTCGTTTTGAACAGTGACTCCATACTTGTGTCTCATGACATTTCTAAAAGAGATTCATATATCTCGTTTGACATGTTTTCAGGCTTTTCCAAGTTGGGTAAAAAAGGATTATAAATCCATGAATTCACTTTAATTTTTGTATTGTGTTCTTCGGGAAAATACTTTTCGAAAGATGCGCGCATCGAACTGAGATATTGGACCAATTCTTCAAACACATCATCTTCAAACATTTCTGAGTCGTTTTCGCTAACAAACTCACTGAGTAACGTAAAGCTTTCTATTTCTTTCTTACCAATGCAAATGATCCAAAAATCTAATTTTCTTTTAAAAGCAGTTATTTTATTATAGGCCTGAAACACTGTTGTCTGTTTACCTTGCAACGATAAATTCAATTCGTTAAGTTTTTGAAAGATATCCGCCATAAAAGACAATCGGAACAACCAAGTTTTATCATACAAACGGTCCTTCAAATTAAAAGAAATATCTGCTGAAAGAAACATTTGTAACTCGGATCTAAGTTCAAATAGCCTTGTTAAAGTTTTTCCCCGAGACAGCCATCGCACTTCTGTATGGAGCAGCAGTGTTTTATGTTTGCTGCCATAATCTTCACACAATAATGAGAACAATCGGGATTGTAGTGGTCGTGATTTGATAAAATTAATTATTTTTACCGCTTCATCCATAACTAATTTTAGATTTGACGGCATTTGCTTCATCGCAAGTGCTTGTCTATGCAGAATACAATGACTGGAACTACAATTAGGCGCTTTATTTTTCATTCGTGACACTGCTCCTGCTGTTTTACCTGTCATCGCCTTGGCCCCATCTGTACAAATGTCAATGCAATTATTCCAACTCAGATTATTTTCTTCAAAAAATATATTTATTTTATTAAAAATTTCTTCCCCGGTAGTGTTTGTAAGCAGCGGTGAACACATAAGCATATCTTCTTCAAAAGAACTTTTATATGGATATCTCACAATAACCAGCAGGATAGCCAAACCAGCGACATCAGTCGACTCGTCCATTTGCAAGGCGAATCGTGTATTTTGTAGACGTGTAACTAGTTCTTGTTTGACGTAGCTTGCCAGATCATGGATTCGTCGTGAAACAGTATCGTTTGATAGCGGAACAGTAGAAAGATGCTTTGCAGATTTTTCATCGAGCATACATTTTGTTATGTCTAATACACATGGTTTTATTAAATTTTCAGCGATAGTGTGCGCTTCACCTGCTTGTGCAATGCGATAGCTAACTAAATATGATGCTTCCGTGGCCTTTTCGTTGATAGTTTGTGTTACACGCATCATATTTTTTTGACTTTCTAATAACTGATCTTTTTTTCGAACAAAAAATTCTTTATTCTTGTCTTTAGACTCGGGGTGTACAGTTTCTAAATGTCGGCGCAATTTGGCAGGTGCCATGGAACTATTAGGAAGCAGTTTACTACAGAGCATGCAGAGAGGCGAGCCGTTGGAATCAACAAATCCGAAACTGATATAAGATTCATCATACTTCCTTCTTTTCGTCTTTGAAACCGTTGAGCTTGACGTCGTGGCATCATCTTCTGGTTCGGTGATTGCTATATTTTCCGCGCACACTGCTTTTGAACATTCAGCGTCATTAGAAGATGTTGTTGCAACACGTTTAACACCTTTAAGCCAACGTTCCATTCTTCTTTATTTATAATGTTACACGTCAGGATAGTGGGGTTTAAATAATGCACAATCGTTACTGCGTATAAGAGACTAAATTTAGTACCTACAGTGAAGAAATGTATAAAACTGAGACAACAGAGCAGGCAGTAAAACAATGAACACTTATTTCTCGCTAGCGAGCTTGTAAGTAGGTAGTAACTTATCGCTCCGAACGCTAATCGTCAACTGACGACGCGCGACGCGCGATCGCCGCTTTTATAATTAGTCCTAGACTCGATCTCAAATATTCTCGAAAATACTCGAGTCGGCACCTTTGATAAACAAAAAGCAAAAATAAAAACAGGAATTTAAAAATTGCATTGTAAACAATATCGACTTTATCCTTTGATGTTAGAGTCGAAAGTCGCTTGTTGACAACTATAGCGTCTAATTCAGAGGCGGCTTTTATCAAAGAGACTGCGCGCTCACAAGTAGGTATACTACCTGCTCGCTTTAAGTTTGCCGCTGGCGATTGGTATGACGTTCGAAAAGTAGCTTCAGCAAAATATAATATAA
Organism: Yponomeuta plumbellus; assembly: GCA_947310845.1. Lineage (NCBI taxonomy): Eukaryota > Metazoa > Arthropoda > Insecta > Lepidoptera > Yponomeutidae > Yponomeuta > Yponomeuta plumbellus. The sequence continues at coordinate 7,936,536 of OX371206.1, forward strand.
AAATATATTTTATTTAATTGTAACAATAAAAATTGTGTACGTACATATTTGGGTAAAACTATGACACATTATAAGTTTTGTTGTCACGTGGGGGAGGGTACGCGCATTCCACAGACCGGCAAACTTAGAGCGAACTGGTTGTACAAGTATAAAATTGTTGATACCAAACTTATGAGATATTGTACCAGCTATTGTAACACATGTTTATACAAATAAATAACGTTCATAGCGTTTTGTCTCCGCGCGGCCGCGGATACCGCGCAGCCGCGGAGCGACCAGAGAGAGGTGTTTTGATTTTTTTTTTCTAAATTCTTGCGGAACCCCGACAGAGGTATCATGGAACCCTAGGGTTCCGCGGAACACACTTAGAGTATAGCTGCCCTAAGACAATGTGGACACTTTGTTATGCAAAGGCTAATACGTTGCTATGCTAATTTTACATAAGTATTTATTATTACAGTTATTTACAATCTTTTGTACATAAAAGTTTCAAAACAAAGAATTGTGTCCCCAAGCCAGTGTGGACACTTTGTCCGGCAATATGCATCGTTTATCATCCGTGTTAGATAGAGCTATCTTGTTTACAGATTGCGTGTAAATTTCATGTTGTATAGATTTGAAGAGATTCTGTTTTCTTCTAATGACTTTATCATTCAACAAAACGTTCTGGTAGTCTACTACATCTAAATTGCGCACTACGCATTTTTTTATGCCCTTTGCTTTTTTTATGACTTGGCAGTCGGTTTTGATACAGTACAATTTGGAACGAAGACCGATAAATTCCGTTATAATCTCGCCACCTAATTCATCTTTGAACAATCCAGGTATTTTTTTGTTCTTCAAAGGTAAGCCAAACTTATTGTTGACTTTATAATTACTTGTATCAAAAAAGTCCGCCAAGGACTCCTTCATGTCATCATAGAAATCTTCTGTGTGGATTTCGTAAACAAAACTGTCTGTGTCAGTGTAACAAAGCTGAACTTGATCGCCGTACTTCGGTTTTATTACCGAATAGTGAAAGTCATACATGTGACTTTTCGAAAGTTCCAGAACAGTAAAACCCACATAAATTGGTTTGTTCAAGATTACTCTTTCCGGTTTCATCTGAATAGCAACCAAATCTTCCGAAAAAACGCTTGCACTGTGAAAGTTTGGACGTGCGATTAATTTGTCAGCTGTTTGATGTTTTTTAGTTTTGTTGGTGGTATCACACCATTTTGTAACCAGTTTTACATCGACGTGTTTTTCACTGTCTTCGAGCGTTTTTCCGAAAATTGAGTTGTTGTTCAACTTGAACAAGTCTTGTTGAAACTGTGTTTTGGCTTTCTTTCTAAGTTCCGTATTCAAGTCGATGTACTCTTTTAAAAATGCTCTCTGGCGAAATGTTATACCTCTGTGAATTTTTCCAAGGATCAATCCATTTGCCAAGCATGTTTTCAGGTGTACGTAATGTATTACATAGTTAAATTTATGATACAGATTAGGGGTCAATTTAATTGTTTTACCTCCTGGAGGAATGAATTTCTCTGCACAGAATGGATAATCATTATGTGAATCATGTAATTCATCAGGATATAACAAGTCCACTTCCAATATAAAGCCGAACGGGGCATCATTCCGAACGTCTGTCAAGTTCAAATTCTCAATTTCAGTTTCACTCAAAAATCTGAAATCAGAAATCGGAAGCGATTGGCACATACTGTATCCGTATAGATTATTACAATCAATGTACACCAAATATGAATCGTCTTTGGTCGGATCGTAGGAGCTCATATATGGGTTGTTTGCTTTTGAGTGTCTTTTAGAACACATGCAAATGCCACCCCTGATTCCTTTTTGGAACATCCGAATGATTTCCAAGTCACTTATCAGTTCTAGTTGAACTCCAGTTTTTAATAGCATGGCGTCAAAAGATAAACTGGGAGATGTCAAGTAGAAAGCGGGATCTAAACTGTAAAAAGTTTTACAGGTTTGTCTAAAATTTTCAAAGATATCTGTTAATAACAGTACATCTGTCTTCAGATAAAGATCTGTGTACTCTCCCATATTTTTGATTTTAAATGTTTGCCATATATTTTGAGCGTGAGAATACTCTTCTTCAGATATATTTTCATCCATCATAGAGTTGTAAAACAGTGACTTAGCCGGCAGTTGCTTATCTGCAAATGATTTCCAGCTCGTCATATAGTCGTACGGATAAACCCCTTTACGAGTAAGTAATGCAAACTCGTTTTGTTTCGGGAAATATTCTGACATGTATGCAAAGTCAGTTTTGTGTAATCCAGCAGCCAATTTTTGTAGTGATGTACCTAAAAACTTAAACGAATCAACAAAGCGGACTTGGGCAAACTCATCATCAGAAATTTGAATAAACTTCGTGAATGAAATGTAGTTTTCTTTGTTTTTTGGTATTATTTTTATGGGACCACAAAGACTACTTAGTTCTTTAATGAACAAATGACAATCGTAACCTGCTAGGTTATGGAAAAATACTGGAACTAGTTTTGGAACCCTGTACTTTAAGTTGCAATAGCTATGCGCGCTCCCTCTGAACAAACCAGTCAGGTGACAGTGATCGCGAATTTTATCTGCGAATAAAAGACGCCCACATATGTGGCAGAAATCTGCTTCCTCGTGCTATTTAGCGTTTTCACTTGTGAACACTATAGGAACATTTTTATTTAGAAAACGATAGATTCTTTTCATTTCACGAAGGAGAAGTTGGACAAATTCTCGGGCCTGTGTTTTTTTGAATTATCTGTGAAACTCTGATTAGGGTTCGGCTGACAGCCTTGATAGGGTACCAAAAGCGTTTCAAAGTCAGCGTAAATGACAAAAGGCATATCTTGTTTACGTGCAAAGTTTTTGAATTGAATATATGTTCCTTTGCCGGGAAGAACTGTTGCAACTCCACTACAAAGGTGATTTTCCAAGGCTTGCTCGGATGAAAGGAAGAGCAGACAATCTTCACAAAAATACAGGGTGTTAAAGAACTGCAGCCAGAGCCGAAACGTATGCATATCTGACAACAAATTAAGATACACGGTGGCCCATAAGTCCCTTGAAATGTAAAAAAATCATTAAAAAAAAAACTAATTACAATATGAAAAAGGTTTTTATTTGGAAGTAATCTTAATAAAATGGGAATTATTTTTTGAAAATTACATCGTCTAAATGTAATCCGTTACGATCGCGGCACTCCTGTAAGCGACGTCTAAAATTGTCCATCACTGCGCGGCAAGTAACTTCTGTAATGCTTACCATTTCTCGTCGAATATTTTCTTTCAAGACAACGATTGACCGCGGGTTGGTTTCATAAACTTTACTCTTAAGATAACCCCATAAGAAAAAGTCCATTGGGGTCAGATCCGGACTACGTGGTGGCCAGGCAATATCTCCTCTTCGAGAGATAACTTTACTAGGGAAAAGTTGACGAACGACGGGCATAGCGGTGTTAGAGGTATGGGCAGTTGCTCCATCCTGTTGAAACCAGGTCCGCGTATTGAAGCCTGCAAAATTCTGCAACTCTGGTGCAAAAAAGTTCTCGATCATTGCCACATAGCGCTGCGAATTAACAGTAACCGCGCGACCTCTGCTGTCCTCAAAAAAGTAAGGGCCTATGATGCCATGCGCTGACATAGCCGCCCAAACTGTCACTTTAGGGCTATGTAAGGGCCTTTCATGTTTGCGATTTGGATTTTCGCAACTCCAGTAGCGACAATTCTGCTTGTTGACATGGCCGTTGATGTGGAAGTGAGCCTCATCAGAGAATAACACGTTATTAAACGATGTAAAGTGGTCCAACATTTCATTTGCAAAATTTAGTCTGTGCATAGGGTCAGTATCTTTTAATTCCTGTACTAATTGAATCTTGTAAGGGTGAAGAAGTAAATCTTTCTTTAAAATCCGCTGTAATGAAGTTCTGGATAAGTTTAATGCACTGGAACGCTTACGAATAGACTGGGTAGGATTTTCACGAATTGACTGTTTCACTACGTCGATGTTTTCTTCCGTGCGTGATGTCCTTGGTCGACCTGACCGTTTTTTATCCAACGTAGAACCAGTCTCCTCGAACTTAGTAACCCAGTTCTTAATCGTTTGAATACTTGGAGTGTCGTTAAAGTTGCGTAAATTGTGATGTTCTCGAAATTTACGCCGCGCAACGGTAGCAGAATTATTGTTGCGATAAAACTCGCGCACACAAAAAGCACGGTCCGCACCAGTGAAACGCTCCATGGCGACTGAATTCCGAAAGACCGTTGGTGCTTCCCCCGTACCCGGCGCGCCATTCCTGCGCACCGTTTGAATTTTATTCGAAATTTAAATTTCAAAGGACTTATACTTATACCTTGTACTTTAACCAAAAAATACCGCTGGGAAATTATTTTTATTTTTAGGTATCAAAATAAATACTTTCTACTAGCGCGCAATGAAACGCATGCATGTACAAGGCACAGAGCGCCGGACGGCGGGCGGCGGCGGGCGGGGCGATGTGCCGACGGGTGACGGCGCGCGGCGACCGCGAACGATTCGGTCTTAACTCACTCACTCGTGTATCGTTTGATTGACGCACTTATGCTTGTGCGATAAGAGCTACTATGGGGTACCCTATTTTTTGAAGCTCATTTGAGTAGGTATAATTTATATCCAGGTTTTATTAGCTTAATAACTTACCTACTCGTTGTCTTCGTCACGAAGAGGCCGCTCAGCGCGGACAAGATACGGCTCAAACTGCCGACCGTCTACTTGAAGACAAACGCGCGCTCGGTGCAACGTTTGGCGGTGAACCAGCTGTAACAGCCCTTCCCGTGCTGATACTCGCTTCAGGTCGTCGGTCTCACATGGGCGGTCAAACACTCGCTCTTTAACATAACCCCATAAAAAGAAGTCCAGCGGGGTTAAGTCGGGTGAACGTGCTGGCCAAGCGTGAGGACCATGGCGACCGATCCAGCGACGGTCAAACAGCTCATTTAGCCGCTGCCGCACCAGCAGCGTGCAGTGTGGTGGCGCGCCATCGTGCTGGAACCACGTTTGCTGTAACCGAGCCAGGGGCATATCATCAAGGCAATCTGCTACGTAACCGTTGAGCAGCTCCAAGTAGGCAGCACCATTCATTCTGGACGCCAAAAAGACAGGGCCCAGAATTTTTTCACCAACGATACCGGCCCACACATTCCACTTCCACCTTGTCTGGAACCCCGTCTCCTGTATCTGGAATGGGTTCTCGGAACCCCACCAATGGGCGTTTCTCCGGTTCCACATACCGTTGTTGCTGAAGGTGCTTTCATCAGTGAAAATGACATTTTGAACAAAATCCGGGTCATTTTCATTGTGCTGCAGCAACCACCTGCAATACGCCATACGGCGTCCTGCATCGCCTGGCACGAGCGCTTGCACCTTGTTTATTTTATAGGGCCGCTGTCTATCCTTTTTCAGAACTTTCCACACTGTGACGTAAGACACCCGATGTCGCGCACGATGACCGTGCCGCCGGCGCAGCACGCGCGCCGCTGTCCGAACGCCCGAGCGCGGGTTCTCTTCCATCACAGAGAGAATTGCCTGTTCAGTTGCAGGACGTATTTGAGGACCACCGCCTTCTGAAACGGGCACGACCGGCTGATTTTCCAAGACCCGATAAACGGCTCGTAGAATCACCCTGGATTCCGTTGGCTGGTGAGCGTTGGGGTATCTGATGCCGTACAAACGCAGGGCCTCAGCTGCATTTCCCTCTGCTATGCCGTAGCAGAATATCATATCCAGATACTCCCTAGCACTGTATTGATAAGGCATTGTAGTTTAGTAGCACAAAGAGCGCAGTACACAACTAAAAAAACCGCGACGCGTTCGTGTCCGATGTTGACGCGAGAAACGGAACTAAGGAAACAAATTGCATCGATTCGATTGAACGTCATTGAGTGAGTGAGTGAGCGAGTCAAACTTTCGTTCCTTATAAAGGTCTCATCACACTGTGACAGACTCCTTCGTGGCAGGTAGCCGTCCCTGGTCTCTGCCTACCCCTTTGGGATATAGGCGGTAGCTTATGTAAGTAAGGTACATAAGCTAACGTAAAATGTAAAATAAAAAAAAAATCTAGGTTTGTGGAAGTTGGTAGAAAAGTTTGGTTTTTTTTATTTTGGTTTGTGAATCTGATCCTCAATTTCAGCAAGATTCCCTGACTATTAGGCACTCATTTTTACTAAAGTAGGTATTTAATTAAGTAATTACAAGTTTTTTTTTTTATTTTTTTATTAGACACACAAAACAGTGTTACGGACATAAATTAAAAAATAAATAACAAATTTGTTATTTTCAAGGTCGGGCCGCAAGAGGCTAGAGCTTATAGGAAATAAGGCGCACCGCAATTGTCAAAGAAAAATGTTCCTAGACCTTGAAATTTTTTTCAAAAATTTTACGCTTAAAGGATGGCTCCCGAGCTCGAGTAAATTGAAGAGCCCGCTTACATTTGGCAAAATAATTGTTAGGCATTTGACAAAATGTACTGTGATAAATTTCCACAAAATTAAAATTACTGACATTGCAATTTTCATAAACTTACTTTCAATAGGACAATGAGGCATTTGAAGTTTGTATTTTTCAAATCCCTTTTTTACCTATCAAAAGTAGGCATACGAAAATTACAATACGCCTAAAATATCCGTGATGTCATTTTGTTGAAGGTTATCAAAGCAGAGCACTGTCACATACTTAATGCAAGGATTAAAAATGTCAAAACGTACGAGGGAAAGGGCTGCAAAATGGAAAAGGGCTCTTAAGTCCTACACATCAGACATCTTGGTATTTTCACTGAACATCAAACTTCTGTTACCCATCTCATCCCATGAAAGTGCAATTTTAATTGGTTAAATCGTGTGTGAAATGGAACCCTAAAAAATAAGATGTTGTGATCGGCAGAGGCCTCCATATTGGCAAAAAGTGGATTTCCGAAAATCCGGGAAGCTGAGAATTTAAAGTCCTAGAACCTAGGGTCAAAAACGTAGGTCTAGGTATTCAAAATATTCCTGCACAAAAGTTCTTGGCAGGAACCTACATAGGTTCTAAAAATCAGTACTACTGATCACATTTTTTATTTAAGAACTTGTATTATGTGTACAAGAAGTTGTTATTTTGTTATTGATTGCGCTAGATGAGATTAATCACGAGTATTGTAACTGTAATGTAACTAACTGCTTTAAAGAAGTCGTTAAAATTAAGAAACGATGTAATTCCGGTGCTAAAGCTTTCGTAAGCACTAGGTACACATTATTCATTCATTTGAATCTTTTTTTTATCAAGAAAGTTAGTCCACCACTTTTAGCATGTACATAACGAGTGTGTAACAACCTTTATTCTACCCCGAACTATGCCACGCGGCATCGCGGCCTTGAACGGATCGTCGGCGGCCTTTCGGCATGTTTTCATTTGAGTCGCCGCGCGCCGCGCCCGGCGCCCGCGCTTTATGATTTTAGGGTTCCTAGCCGGAATATCTTATAAACGGGACCCTGTCATTCTGCGTACGCTTTCTGTTCGTTTGCTTTTCTGTCTGTCTGTCCTACATTATTTTTGAAATCGTAATAGTTAGCCGGTTGAACTTTTCACAGGCTACGTGTTATTTATTATGGCAGATTACCTAACAAATAATGAAGACTGTCTTTATTATTTGTTAGGTAGGTATTATACTTACTGTAAAAATATTAAAAAATTAAGGACGAAATCTGTGGAGCAGCAGTTAGCGCATCTGCCTCCCATGAGAGGTCCCGGGTTTGAGCCCTGGCTGGGGCTAAAAGAATACCCCCAGTTCTTGGATGTTTACATATTTGTGATATCGCTGTTTCTGGTTCCCACGGCACAGGGTATCTTAGTGTGGGGCCATAAGCAATGTGTGTGACTGTATGTAAATGTTCATGTTTAAGGGCTGTCGCCATACAGAAAACAGTAATTTATTATTTTTCTCATTCTCGTAAGAACGGTTATACCTTCATTCGTAAATCTTATTAAGGGGAGGGGGCATAACGGGGTCGTTAAGGGAAATAAATATAAAAAAATAAACATAAATCATATTTTAATGAAACCTAATGACAACTCTTTAGTTACTTATTGAATTGTCATTTGGCACCGAATTGGTGAAGTAATGTCATTTGGCACCGAATTTGGTGAAGTAAGAAATCAAATAATAAAAAATAAACGCGTGCACTCCAATCACCGGTCACGCTGCACTTCAGGGCGATGCAAAATTCCCTATTACTGGGGAAAACAAAACCTGATTACCGTGCTTAGTTACTTGTATGTGTGGGTGGCCCCGTTGTGTCTCGCGTCCCCGTTATGCCACCCTCACCCCTATGATCATAGGGCTTATTTTTCGTATAACAACATGTAATAAAAAAACGGCCAATTCTAACAGACAGACAGAGCACTTGGGTCCCGTACAACCAGATTTTTAATAGCATACCACAGATTACGTATTGTGTGTACGGAACCCTCAGTGCGCGATTGCGACTCGCACTTGGGCGGATTTTTAATTGCATTGATCATCAACGCATTATGCCCCCACCGAGGGGCACGGATCTTCCCTGAGGAAGGTGTAGTGTAGGCCATACTCCACCACCGCGGGGGCCAAGTTCGTATTGGCAGAAGCTTGTAAGACTAGTGGCTGGTCTCACTGTCAGAAGTTTTGAAGCCGCCCTAAGGCCTCTGACTTGGCTTAACGACTGCCATTTATCGACGACAGCCGGCACCAACTGCTTAACGTGCCTTGCGAAGCACGGAACCGCCCGGAAAAATGCCACTAGCGTTAGTCATAGAATGGTCACCCATCCATGCGCTGAACGCGCCCTGTGTTGCTTTACCTTCGTGATCGCTTAAGGCAGCCGGGGCTACGAGCGATTCGAATATGAGCGTAGGACAGGTTAGATATTTTGTGGTAGTACGGAACCCTCTGTGCACGAGTCCAACTAGCACTAAGCCGTTTTCTTTTTTATAACAAAAATCTAGTTAGGTATACTATCAATGATATTAGGTAAAATGGATATTGCTACTAGGCGGCAGCAGCTGTTTCTTGTTGCTACCGCCGCTACACCGCGGTGTGCAGCGCGCGCCGTCTGCAGCGCCGCGCTGCGGCGGTCAGCAGCAGCGCGTGTTGTAGGTCGGTACTTTGTGCGCCGCCGGCGCCGGCGCCGGCAAACCGCGGGAGCGTGTGGATTGTTTATCAAACACAAGCTGCCATTCAACGGAACCATGTTCGGTAAGAATATTCTTGATTGACGTTATTTTTTGTGTTAGGTTTTCGTAATAGGTATGTAGGTAGGTATGTCCTCCCGTTAAATTGACAAATCATCATCAACCCATTATGTCCCCACCGAAGGGCACGGGTCAGTTCCATGAGGAAGGTATAAGGGCCAAGGGGCCAAGTTCGGATTGGTGGAGCCTTGTAAGACTAGTGGCTGGTCTTACTGTTAGAAGTTTTCAAGCCGCCCTAAGGCCTCTGGCTTGGCTTAACGACTGCCATCTATCGACGGCAGCCGGCACCAACTGCTTAACGTGTCTTGCGAAACATGGAACGGCTCAGAAAAATGCCACTAGCGTTAGTCATAGACGGTGACCCATCCATGGACTGAACGCGCCGTATGTTGCTTAACCTTAGTGATCGTTTAAGATCACTCAGGCAGACCGGGCTACGAGCGATTCTGGACGAATACGATGGTGTTACTTCGGAAATTTTACTAGACTAATGTTTCTTTAGAAACTCGATTCTCCTGACATCACAAACTTATTATTATTCCAGATTTGACGAGCTTGTGATGTCAGGAGAATCGGGTTCATACAGAAACATTAGGTTTGTAAAATTTTCGGACTTACACCACTGTCATTGTAAATAAATGGTAGCTCTTACTACGCACGGGATACGTGCGACAATCGAACGAAATAACCTACTTACGTGCGCGAGCGTCCGGTCGGCCCGGGTCAAGGAACCCACGCGAAACACCTGATAGCGGGTGAGGCGCGAGGCGCGCGGTCGAGTGCCGCGCCGCGCGCGATAGTTGCGTAGCTATGTTTATGTGATGGATGGATACGACGACCTTTGAAGGGTTGCGAATAGATTGCGCGGTGAATTTTCAAAATCGGTTTTTGTTTTGAAATATTGATAATTCACATGGACTTTCTATGGGAGAACTATTGTTTATACGATTCTAGTTCTATTTCTGCAAAAAAATGTAAAAAATAGGCCCGACTTTACACCTCAATATCTCGTAAACCGTTGATTTCCCAGCTATGGTGTTTTAAGAAAAAATGTTCGGTATGATGTAGAGAATGCGTGGTTTCCCGATCCGGCTGCGGTTCTTTAACACCCGGTATAGCTTGCCATGATGTTTGGTTAATTGACTGCGTACAAGACGGGATAAACTTCTTATCAAAACGTAATGAGTACTATTCCCTTTCTCTAGTAAGAGTAGATTAACCCGGTTTTTCCTGTCATTGTATTCTGTATTATATATGGGTCCAACAACAGTTCGGTTATTTTTCAGTGAGTATATATTAATGCTTATACTTGGATTATTCTTCTCGAATGTTTTAATATCCGCTGTAGTGATGGGACAGCTTAAGCCATCGGTATTCAATACTTTGGTATAGTGCGGGTAAGACGATGTTCGGTCAGCTCTGCCTTTTGGAGTTGCATACTCCAAAAGGCAGAGCTGACCGAACATCGTTGCGCTGCGACAATGCTCCAAAGAAAACAGGCGTTATCTTTACTGTGCATGTTGAGACACGCTTTTTTATTTTTGATGAATGGAGGCAAGTCAATATGATGTCCACCACGCAGTACTTCGTATTTGTTGATATTTAATTCCAAATACAAATTGTTCAAAAATGTCCACCCGCTGTCGCGCTCTTGAAACTCTTCTATTTTCTTTTTTATATTGCCTATTAGTTATCAACTCCTTGAAATCAAAATTGCGGTGCAACGCCACATTTTTTGTTCCAAAAGACTTTACTTCCTGTCCTTCATTCTTAAACAGAACGAAATTACCAAAAAATTCAAAGTTTACTTTCACATTATCATGCTTTGCTAGTGAGTCTCGCAAAAGTTTCTCAATTTTAGGAGCTATCTGTTCGATAAATGTTTCAGGTAGAGAGTGTTCTGAATCTGATGCCATAATTCTATACGATGCTATGCGACCGCGAAATGCTGTTGCTACTTGAATCACCCCATCGCATTCTGGAGCAGCACAGTTATTTTTGTGTGCAGTACTACGTAAGTGACCCACCCAGTACCTTTTTTCAACTTGAACGGAACAAGCTGTACAGAACGGCATTAATAGTGCTTGGAAAGTGTAAAAAAAAAAATTCTGGTGGGTGTCTGAGGTAATTGTGAGTTGAGCCGGGGCTAAAAGTGTTCTATATTTAATTCAGGCTAAAAAATTTACATGCGAAAAATTTCATCCAAATCAGGTTAATCGTTCTGAGGAAATTGAGAAAGAAATATGATAAAAATTTCTTTGCACCATTAGTGGGACGAAAAAACAAAACTCCATAATGGAGACACAAAACTGGCCTTGAAACTATTTATGACATCGTTTAATTACAAACATTACCAATTAAGTCGACTAATACGTCCTTAATAAACAATACAAAAAATACAAAATTATTTTATTAGCGAAATCTTCTTAAAACACAACACGCAGAAACAAAGTTTAATTAACAAATAAGATGTAACTAGATTAGTACAATCATGAAGGCAGCCTGTCCACACACCTACACCTACACCGAATAAAACATGACGGCCACAAAAAAAGAAAAAAAAAAAAAAAAAAAAAAAAAAAGAGTTACTTAGTTAACTAAACATAATTATTTTATTTCACCGCGTCTGTGTAAAAGGTGGACTCGCTGTCTTTGAAGAGCGGCTTTACCTTCCTGATAAAGCCTTGCAGAGCATCCCAAGGCGGCGAACCGCGGTCCAGTTGCGCCTTCAGCAGCAGCTGCGCCTTTTTCCAGTGTTCTGGCTTCTTGGCGTCCCGCGTGGCGTACACCTTCACCTCTATGAAGTATTCACCCTCGAGCGGTGCGGTCTTCCGCAGCGAGCCGTTGGCTACCTTTGTTGTGAGCGAAGAGGTCACAGAGTGGTGAGCTGCTGTAGCAACTACAGCTTCGTCGTCGTCCGACAGCAGGCCAAACAGGTCCTGCTCGCTCACCTTGCGAGGCTTCCTTTTAGGTCTGTAAGTAAAAGTAACATGTAAATAAAAAACAAAATGCTAATTATTTGGTCTTAGAGGTTTTAAAGCTAAGTGGATTACTTACAGATCGACAAGGATCTGCACCAACGTGAACTTTGACAGAAACAAGCAAATATCGAGCTACTGTGGGAATCGAACCCACTACTTGGTAGTCGAACGCGATACCGCTAGACTAACGGGGCAGCCGAGTTATGTTACGCAGCGTACGGAATCAAACAAAGACATAGGTGCATGATATTCAATCTCTGAGAGATTAAATAAAATCCACTCTGAAGTCTACAATAAAATTATTGAACGTTTTTAAGTTACGCATTACTTACTTAGACTGGTCTGCGTGACTGCTTTTCCGCTTTGTCGGAGCGCGCGCCTTTTTCTCCTGCGCCTGATTAAAGATGGAGTCTGCCTCTGAGTCCGACCTTGAAAATAAACCAAAACAAAAATGTTACTGATATACAAAGAAAAAAAAAAAACATTTCGAATTTAAGGGATCGAGGATCGGATGCCAAACATTGTGATCAGACATAGGTACAGTGGACTGTTATTGGTGATGATGAAAAAATACGAGAATTTATGGGTTGGTGGAGGCGTAAAAAAAAAAAAAACCTTATCGATGTCTAGCAAGCAAGGTATCAACTCGGCAACCCTCATTGGTACTAAGCCAGCAGGCCTGGGCCAGGTCCGCAGCTTGATACCAATTTGGTAAGCCTCCTTGTTACCGAGCCGGCAGGCCTAGGGCCAGGTCCGTAGCTAGGTACCAATTTAGCAGGGAAGAGTACTCACTCACATTTCTCTCGAAGATTGGGTAGAGCTGGTTACTTGTAGTCCAGATTACTATCACTGGTAATTGCAGCTGGCGAATGTGATTTGTTCAGAAAATGGTCACAATTTATAGTTGAAAAAATGATTCGCTAGCGATATTTTACTAATACATGTACGATATTTACTTCATCATACCTTTTCCATACATAGGAACATGTAAAATTTATAGGGTTGTCAAATCATGAAATTAATACTTTCATACATAGTGTCGACCTCGACTTTGCCTGCCGCGAGTTATCAATATCTATGAACATAAAAAATAGCATTAATTATTATGACCAATAATTGAGACGTTGAATAAAATATAATCATGTTAGTAGACATTAACGAAATGTATAATATTTAGTGTTAAACACGACTTTAGATGTCGATAAATACCTAGATACTGTGAACCAATTAAATTCCGACATATCACGAATAACATTAGTAATGTAGACTAAGAAATTCAGAAGTGGGACAAAATAAACTATTATTATTTACCTAAGGCATTACAGTCTTCATTAAATTATTTTAGTCATGCTCACAAATTTGATTGCAGACCGACAGACAAAGCAACACGTGATTAAATATACAAAAAGTTCTAAAATGTGCTAACCCTAAAAGGGCACAAAATGCTATAACAACAAAAATAATTTTATTAATGTGTGAAGTTTATCGGAATCAAGCGGAGTCCTATTATGTAATTGATACGGCTCCTTTACATGGCGCCGTCGGTGTTCGACAGGTTCGTACCTGCAATTCCATGGGAATGTACACATTTTGCTGAGTTGTTATTCTCTGCGTATGCTTCGGAACACGTGTCAAAGAATGTTTTAATGCCATTCAGGACTCTAAATTGACATAGATAAGAAATATGTTGGTAATTACAATTTTACTGAATTGGACTAGATATTAAGTTTGCAGGATATATATATATATATATATATATATTTTTCATATTATAGTTGTTTGATGTAGTAAGTACTTTATTTAAAATTAACTTATAACATTAAAGAGTGAAGCCATGCATTTTCACTTATTTTTTCTTTCTTCAAATGCTAATGATAATGATATAAATATTTAATAGGTTTGTGTCCGTACCCATAATATTATTATCAAAAATTTTAATTTCCTATGTATGTATTGGTAAACTTTCTTACAGACCCACACACACACACCCACACACAAACACACCCATACAAATGCATACAGAAAAATCACATGGTGAGATAAGACTGAAAAAAGCAAGCTAGTTTATTCGCTGGAAATAACTCGTAGTCCAGGTTCTCAAAACCCAGATGACGTTTAGTCGAGTAATTCTATAATTTCACAATATAAATGAAACGTAAGCTTATTTATGTACCAAAAATACTTGTTTCATATTCTTATACGAAATATTCAAAACAAAGGACAAAGTTTTCTTATGCCGAAAGAAAGTGATTTTTCGTAATAGGTAAACTAACGGAATCGAACCCAGTAGGAAACAATATTTTACAGAGCATAAATTTTGCATAATTAAATCGATATGCTTTTACTACATAGTTAAGTTCATGTACCTACCTTACCGATTCGGATCATGGACTATACAGATGTTCACTGTCGTAGCGTGAGAGGCCGTGCTTAAGGCGTGACAGACATATAGTGAAGTTACGATATTGATACTTAATATCAAGATACTAAAGGTATATTATTATTAGGGTATCGCAGACTATTAAAAGATCTTCGGTTTTTTGAAAACTTACTCAAATTTTGCGTGTAACCATGGTACAAGTATTTTTACGAAATATTCAATACAACAGGGGATACAATTTAAATGGATGGTCATATCTAAAACCTTTAAACGAGCAATTCTCGTATATATGCTTAAATAATGAAATGTAGTATGCGGAGGATTTTGGGGGTGATAAGTCGATCAAGCTAGGTTTCATTGCCAAGAAGCACGTATTAGAAAAAAATAAAATCCTGAGCTAAGCTCGGTCATCCAGCTAATATTATGTAAGAAGATACACGGGAGTATTATATTAATATATCTTACTTTATTTGTAATCTTAATAAGGTGTATTTATCGTAGCCTAGTCCAAACCTGGTTAAAATTCTGTTACTTAATAATTACACAGCCCCTTATGATAGAATAATAAAGTATCTTCGATGTATGTAACGGGTTTAAAGCAAATAGCGCATGCTATGCATATTGCACCTACTGCGCGGTGAGTGCGAGATTGTATTGTTTCCTATTACGCCAGCAAAATCTGGATGTGAAATTGAGTCAGTCATCCGTGGCAAACTGGCAAAGGTGTACGTGTGGAACAAATTTTAAAGGGAACCTTGCGGTGTTAACGAAATTAAAATTTGACCTCGCACCTTCTGTTTTTAATTTGCTAGTGGTGTTAGTTAAGTGTAACTAGTGGGAAAACAACTGTAAAACAGTGAAAATTATGCAGTAGAGTATTTTTGGTAAGTGCATACCTTGTAAACACTAATTTGTACAAACAATGCTTGTGCATTTTTGGGCGAAATCATGATGCATTTTGAGAGTAAGTAAATACATAATCTGAACGCATTGGACTGGACGTGGAACCAAAACATTTTCCTTCACTTGTATTGAAAAGTTACCACGATCGTAATGGGCATTCTAGAACACTTTTTTATCCTTAGTGTCGAATCAATTCGTTATTTTCCTGTATAGTAATGGGCATTCTAGGACACTTTGGAAGAGGAGGGGCGAAGCCACTCTCTCTGGAAAAGTGTCCTAGAATGCCCATTACTATACTACTTCCAAGCCACATCGCTTGTCGTTTTTCTTCCTCATTCAATTGATGAAATGGATAAGGTGGTTTAATTAAAAATACTTCTGTGCGATCCCCACACGCCGTTGCAAATTCTTTAACGATAAAGTTGTTTTCATGGTCTTTGAATCCTTGTAGATCCACGAAAACGTATTCCGATTTCATGATGATAGGCGCTTATAATTTCTCCACTTCACTATAACAGTACACGCACCGTGGTGGAACAAAAAATCACCAATAGACTTGAAGTCGATGTAATGTAAGTATTCCGACGGGAATAAAAATCACCAATAGATACCAATGGACTTGAGGTCGATATAATGTAAGTAGAACTATTCTGAGATACCACTGTAGTAGGACTGTTGAAGCTTATTTATACAACTCGGTTTATATAGCATTCTCTTATCATTACGATCAAGTTTTTTTCACGTTATGGGAAGTAGGTTAACATTAAAAACACGATTTAACCTCGCTCGCTCGGAAAAGATTGAACTATAAAAATGAGTGATTCTGACAGCGATGACGATATGATTTCAACACCTACAGAATTAATGGAAACGGGACAAAATACCTAGTTGAGCTTTTTCCCTGAAAAATCGCGTCCTATGTAAATACTTATCACGCGAATAAATAAATACTTTTTTGTTTTTCTTACCTCTCGCATTTTCCTCGCTGTAGTGAGGTGAAGAAAAGTTGTGTATCTCTCGTGTCGTGGAAAGCCTCGCTACGCTCAGGAATCGATTTTTCTTTAGATTCCTTCACTTGCTCAACTTTAAATTTCAACACTCGCACCAAATAACCACTTTGCCGCCTTACATAACAAATAACTATTACGTCTCGTGGGTTACAATGATCGAATCGGGACATCGATTAATGGTTTTTCCATCCATTTGTAATTGTCTAAGACTTTAAGGAGATCTATTATAAAATTCTGTTCCTAAAATCAATCTGTGAGTTAATTGGCATACGATTCATTTCCAAAACTTAACGTTTTCCAAACGTACGTAATGATTGCGAAAGGAGAATGGCAGGCTTCAGTGGAAGTAGACTTCCATCATACCTACAAAAAGTCGTGTTGAAACATGAAGAAAAGAGCCAGTTGCGAAGTACTAAAGTTTGTGAGAAAATATAACCCCAAAACATTCTTTTAATCGGACGGTACCTATATAAATCATTTTGCCGTTGTCCTTTCATTCTTGAGCGTATAAAAAAAACCGATACTAACCCCTAGAACCACAGGTGTGCAAAGGAAACTATTGTTTTATTTCTCATGTATATAAATAATTCCTATGAATGAACGAAATCAAATCGAGAGTTCCCGGTTTGGTAAGTTTACTTTGGGTCTTAGACAACCGTTTTTGGCTAGGTACCTATGTAGCTATCTAGAGATGTTCAACTTAGAAATTTCCCAAAATAGTCGTAAGAGGTTCACGGCGGCGGCGGCGGCGGCGTGGCGGTCCTTCAAAGTGTCCTAGGCTGACATTCAGAGACGAAAACTAAGCAAAAGGCTGGTCTCAGAAATGTCAAAATCACGTACATAAAAACATTTTTTAATCCGAATCGAATCTTAGCAAGTTTAGTATGAAATGGTGCTTAGCTAAGTGTAAGTAGAGCTCGTTTCATGAAAGAAGTCCCATGTGTTAATGAATTTTGGCTTTTATTGTTATATTATTAAGGATCTTACCGTGGGACTTGTTTGGTAAAACGATCTTTAGTCAATATCGGTGACTTTACGTGAACTTAGAACTGTCCCTTCTAAGCCTTTTGTTCACAGACTACTCCAAACGTCATTTCACAGGATGTTCTACGACCATTATCTGTGGGATTTTTTTGACAATATAGATGACTTTCCTATGTACTGTGAATACGAAAATAACGGCGCTTTACTAACTACGACTTTAGTTTACTTTGCTAAGACTGATCTAAGCGTGAACTTAGGATTCGTCTCTGAATGTCAGCCCTAGAGATATAGGTACTACTTATAAATAAATCAATATACAACAGTTGGTGTTTAAGAATTTTAATTTAGGTATTAATCACATACACATTCAATACCGCAACATTCATTGCATACATTCACTATAGAGTTATAATTTAAATTAAAGAGGCTATAGGTGCGTGATGTAACAGTAGCACCCGTTTCGTAGTGTCGTAGAATATTGCGATACTTTGGCGCTGCGTTAGAATCGTAGCGACGCCAAGGCACCTGTCGCCTTAAATGATGACGATTAGATACCAACGACAACGACGCCTCGTTTTTAATATTACTCTTAATACTGTTAGCGTTGTCATTAGTGTTGCTATCGGTGTACTGATCATTATTCACGGCGGATGATGCATTGTCGACGATCATTGGTTCGCTTCGGTGAGCTGTTGCTAAAGAGCTAATATTCGCATTCCACCGTCATAAACAGTTATTTGCATTAGGACTCGTCTCGTCGAATTCGTCACAATAGTCTAGCGCCACCATGCACGCGTGCATATTGTTCTGTGAACTGATCAACGCTTGCAGATCTTTACCGGTACCATAGGAGATTTCAATTTTTGAATCACCATCACCGATACTATTCAATCGCTCGAGCCACGTACGATTGCTGATGAGTAACTCACCGCCACCGCCATCGGCGGCGCCAAGCACATCAAACACGCAATCCTTTTAGAGCACCACACGATGTTGTACATTGTTGTATTTACGCGTGCGCACCTCCAGATCCTTGGCAAAGTTCACCGGGCCGATGTAGTAATAATACTTGGCCGACTCGATGAAGCGCGATTGCTTACTCTTCGGTATTTGTAAGGGATTACGCATAATAAAAATAAAAGTGATTGATTTATCCGATGACTATGAAGTGGAAACGTCGAACGCACAGTATATGGTGATGGACCATACAGACGAGATATTGGACATGACTGAGAATTTAATTGACCGAATGAGTAGGAAGTTAAGTGCGCGGTCGCCGAGCAGACAGAATTTCAGACATTGACTTTCTTACCTACTTACATGCAGTGATCACCAACTTTTTTTTTGTAAAGTGCAAGTTTATAGTGATACTAGTTTGGACAGGTCAGTAATCGCGTACCTATTAATTAGTTTCTCGTTCGTATGATTAGAGGCGTTGATGATTTTCTCATACTTGTACATACCTACTAAGTGTTTTCTCGCGTACTTTTCAACCAATTTATGATTATAAGAACTCGTTAGCTGAATAATTCAGTGTATAACTTAATTTCTGTATGTGTTATGAATAAATAACTCCGTGGAAAAATAGCCTGGTTATGGAAAATGTTGACAGTTCGCAGCGAACTATTGCACGCCACTAGCATTAAGATAAAATTCTATAATACCTTGTAATTAAAGTGAACTATTTGAAATACCTGATCTAATTTTTTTGTTATAAATAGAATAAGTGTTACAAATATTAAATTACGAATCATTAAAATATAATACCTAAAGCTAAACTGACTTTTGTTTTTCTTTTTACTGTTTACTGAAGAAATACCTAAATGAAACAAGAAAATATAAAATAACGTAAGAACACATTTATTTTCCATAAAGTAATATTTAAATACTATAGTAACAAGTTAATAAAAAATATTATAATATTGACACTGTAACACACCATTTTCTTATAGGTTGATTGATTGAACACGTTTATTCATATAACTATAGAATAAAATACAGAAATTGGTTTCTGCCAAACAGCATAACAGTTTGTTGGCACACGCTCTTAATTAGATATAACATCTTGGTATAGATATAACATTTTTAAGGCCTAGTAGTTACTATAAATAAGGCAGTCTGTTGT
Source organism: Yponomeuta plumbellus (assembly GCA_947310845.1). Classification (NCBI taxonomy): domain Eukaryota; kingdom Metazoa; phylum Arthropoda; class Insecta; order Lepidoptera; family Yponomeutidae; genus Yponomeuta; species Yponomeuta plumbellus. The sequence goes on from OX371206.1 coordinate 7,956,153, forward strand.
ATTTGGTACACTAACTTATTTACACAGCAATAAACATTGTAATGTCTTAAGATTAGATCATATGTCTATTTCACCAAAGATCTTTCACGATTACTGTTATACATAATAGTTTCTGAACTCATTTATGTTTAAAGTTAGTAAAGTTAAAGTTAACTTAACTTAGTACACTTATGCCCGGTTCCTATAATATACGCCTACCGGCTACGATCCGTTTTCCATACAATTTATTGACAGTTTGTAGGAATTGTAAGCAAAAAACGAAGCGTTTTGTGGATATTGGAACCGGGCATTATTCACACAGTAATAAACATGTTCCATTTCGCACCCCCCCCCGATGCCTTAGGATAGTTAAGGTATTATTGCAATTTTAGCAAAAGTGACAGTCTAGCACCGGGGATGCGATTTATCGATCAAAGCGATAATTTTATCATTTTTTTTAAAATTCCTCGTATTGTATCAATCCTTCGCTCCATAGAATGCCCCGATTTCTTCCAAGCCACATCGCTTGTCGTTTTTCTTCCTCATTCAATTGAATTGATGAAATGGATAAGGTGGTTTTACCAAAAACACTTCTGTGTGTTCCCCAGATGCTGTGCAAATTCTTTAACAATGAAGTGGTTTTCCCAGATGCTGTGCAAATTCTTTAACAATGAAGTGGTTTTTATAGTCTTTGAACTCTGCAGATCCACGAAAATGTATTCCGAATTCATGATAATAACTAAGTACTTGTAATTTCTCCGCTTCACTATAACACTTTTAAGAGGTTTGTACTCTATACAATCGTTCGCGTTTTAAAGTTAGTAAAGTTAAAGTTAACTAAACTTAGTGCGTTTTTCATAAGCGCGGCAGTTTAAACAAGTTAATAAAAAATTATAATATTGACACAGTATCGCTATTTTCTTATAGTTAAGACATTTTTTTAAGGTACAGGTAGTTACTAAGAATAAAGCACTTGTATTCATGGGTTAAGAACCAGAGCAACGAAAGGGCAAAAATTGCAAAAAATTGTTTTCGCCATTCGCTTTTAAATCCTTCGTATTTTTATGTGATAAAAAAACTGGATCGATATTGTGAGTCGATTGCTTAGTACAAAAAACGTATCCAAAAAAAAAGATTTTTGTTTACTGCCAAAATGAAGTTAGTCTGCTTGCAATAATTTTGACTTTTTAAAATTTTTGCCCTTAAAATGGTGTGTCGACGTGATATCTATAAAAAATGGTGTGTCGACGTGATATCTATAAAAAAATGGTTCGTCGACAATAGAATATCGACACACCATTTTTTTATAGATATGACGTTTTTCAAAGCGCAATAGTTGTCGTGTGAATCAATTGAATTTCATGCATTTATTTACACAGTAATAATTATGTAAGGTCTTAAGGTTCGGAATGTTTAGGTCGTCAACGTCCTTCACAACACTGTCGGGGCACAACTCCCGAACCCATTTACACTTATCGATCCCCTTAACAATTAGTGTCTTACCCCAAAGCGAAAATTTTATCATTTTTTTAAATTCCTCGTATTGTATCAATCCTTCGCTCCATTGAATGCCCCGATTTCTTCCAAGCCACATCGCTTGTCGTTTTTCTTCCTCATTCAATTGATGAAATGGATAAGGTGGTTTAATTAAAAATACTTCTGTGCGATCCCCACACGCCGTTGCAAATTCTTTAACGATAAAGTTGTTTTCATGGTCTTTGAATCCTTGTAGATCCACGAAAACGTATTCCGATTTCATGATGATAGGCGCTTATAATTTCTCCACTTCACTATAACAGTACACGCACCGTGGTGGAACAAAAAATCACCAATAGACTTGAAGTCGATGTAATGTAAGTATTCCGACGGGAATAAAAATCACCAATAGATAATGGACTTGAGGTCGATATAATGTAAGTAGAACTATTCTGAGATACCACTGTAGTAGGACTGTTGAAGCTTATTTATACAACTCGGTTTATATAGCATTCTCTTATCATTACGATCAAGTTTTTTTCACGTTATGGGAAGTAGGTTAACATTAAAAACACGATTTAACCTCGCTCGCTCGGAAAACCACATGTTCTATACTAAGCTGATTGAACTATAAAAATGAGTGATTCTGACAGCGATGACGATATGATTTCAACACCTACAGAATTAATGGAAACGGGACAAAATACCTAGTTGAGCTTTTTCCCTGAAAAATCGCGTCCTATGTAAATACTTATCACGCGAATAAATAAATACTTTTTTGTTTTTCTTACCTCTCGCATTTTCCTCGCTGTAGTGAGGTGAAGAAAAGTTGTGTATCTCTCGTGTCGTGGAAAGCCTCGCTACGCTCAGGAATCGATTTTTCTTTAGATTCCTTCACTTGCTCAACTTTAAATTTCAACACTCGCACCAAATAACCACTTTGCCGCCTTACATAACAAATAACTATTACGTCTCGTGGGTTACAATGATCGAATCGGGACATCGATTAATGGTTTTTCCATCCATTTGTAATTGTCTAAGACTTTAAGGAGATCTATTATAAAATTCTGTTCCTAAAATCAATCTGTGAGTTAATTGGCATACGATTCATTTCCAAAACTTAACGTTTTCCAAACGTACGTAATGATTGCGAAAGGAGAATGGCAGGCTTCAGTGGAAGTAGACTTCCATCATACCTACAAAAAGTCGTGTTGAAACATGAAGAAAAGAGCCAGTTGCGAAGTACTAAAGTTTGTGAGAAAATATAACCCCAAAACATTCTTTTAATCGGACGGTACCTATATAAATCATTTTGCCGTTGTCCTTTCATTCTTGAGCGTATAAAAAAAACCGATACTAACCCCTAGAACCACAGGTGTGCAAAGGAAACTATTGTTTTATTTCTCATGTATATAAATAATTCCTATGAATGAACTAAATCAAATCGAGAGTTCCCGGTTTGGTAAGTTTACTTTGGGTCTTAGACAACCGTTTTTGGCTAGGTACCTATGTAGCTATCTAGAGATGTTCAACTTAGAAATTTCCCAAAATAGTCGTAAGAGGTTCACGGCGGCGGCGGCGGCGGCGTGGCGGTCCTTCAAAGTGTCCTAGGCTGACATTCAGAGACGAAAACTAAGCAAAAGGCTGGTCTCAGAAATGTCAAAATCACGTACATAAAAACATTTTTTAATCAGAATCGAATCTTAGCAAGTTTAGTATGAAATGGTGCTTAGCTAAGTGTAAGTAGAGCTCGTTTCATGAAAGAAGTCCCATGTGTTAATGAATTTTGGCTTTTATTGTTATATTATTAAGGATCTTACCGTGGGACTTGTTTGGTAAAACGATCTTTAGTCAATATCGGTGACTTTACGTGAACTTAGAACTGTCCCTTCTAAGCCTTTTGTTCACAGACTACTCCAAACGTCATTTCACAGGATGTTCTACGACCATTATCTGTGGGACTTTTTTGACAATATAGATGACTTTCCTATGTACTGTGAATACGAAAATAACGGCGCTTTACTAACTACGACTTTAGTTTACTTTGCTAAGACTGATCTAAGCGTGAACTTAGGATTCGTCTCTGAATGTCAGCCCTAGAGATATAGGTACTACTTATAAATAAATTAATATACAACAGTTGGTGTTTAAGAATTTTAATTTAGGTATTAATCACATACACATTCAATACCGCAACATTCATTGTATACATTCACTATAGAGTTATAATTTAAATTAAAGAGGCTATAGGTGCGTGATGTAACAGTAGCACCCGTTTCGTAGTGTCGTAGAATATTGCGATACTTTGGCGCTGCGTTAGAATCGTAGCGACGCCAAGGCACCTGTCGCCTTAAATGATGACGATTAGATACCAACGACAACGACGCCTCGTTTTTAATATTACTCTTAATACTGTTAGCGTTGTCATTAGTGTTGCTATCGGTGTACTGATCATTATTCACGGCGGATGATGCATTGTCGACGATCATTGGTTCGCTTCGGTGAGCTGTTGCTAAAGAGCTAATATTCGCATTCCACCGTCATAAACAGTTATTTGCATTAGGACTCGTCTCGTCGAATTCGTCACAATAGTCTAGCGCCACCATGCACGCGTGCATATTGTTCTGTGAACTGATCAACGCTTGCAGATCTTTACCGGTACCATAGGAGATTTCAATTTTTGAATCACCATCACCGATACTATTCAATCGCTCGAGCCACGAACCACCGCCATCGGCGGCGCCAAGCACATCAAACACGCAATCCTTGTAGAGCACCACACGATGTTGTACATTGTTGTATTTACGCGTGCGCACCTCCAGATCCTTGGCAAAGTTCACCGGGCCGATGTAGTAATAATACTTGGCCGACTCGATGAAGCGCGATTGCTTACTCTTCGGTATTTGTAAGGGATTACGCATAATAAAAATAAAAGTGATTGATTTATCCGATGACTATGAAGTGGAAACGTCGAACGCACAGTATATGGTGATGGACCATACAGACGAGATATTGGACATGACTGAGAATTTAATTGACCGAATGAGTAGGAAGTTAAGTGCGCGGTCGCCGAGCAGACAGAATTTCAGACATTGACTTTCTCACCTACTTACATGCAGTGATCACCAACTTTTTTTTTGTAAAGTGCAAGTTTATAGTGATACTAGTTTGGACAGGTCAGTAATCGCGTACCTATTAATTAGTTTCTCGTTCGTATGATAGAGGCGTTGATGATTTTCTCATACTTGTACATACCTACTAAGTGTTTTCTCGCGTACTTTTCAACCAATTTATGATTATAAGAACTCGTTAGCTGAATAATTCAGTGTATAACTTAATTTCTGTATGTGTTATGAATAAATAACTCCGTGGAAAAATAGCCTGGTTATGGAAAATGTTGACAGTTCGCAGCGAACTATTGCACGCCACTAGCATTAAGATAAAATTCTATAATACCTTGTAATTAAAATGAACTATTTGAAATACCTAATCTATTTTTTTTGTTATAAATAGAATAAGTGTTACAAATATTAAATTACGAATCATTAAAATATAATACCTAAAGCTAAACTGACTTTTGTTTTTCTTTTTACTGTTTACTGAAGAAATACCTAAATGAAACAAGAAAATATAAAATAACGTAAGAACACATTTATTTTCCATAAAGTAATATTTAAATACTATAGTAACAAGTTAATAAAAAATATTATAATATTGACACTGTAACACACCATTTTCTTATAGGTTGATTGATTGAACACGTTTATTCATATAACTATAGAATAAAATACAGAAATTGGTTTCTGCCAAACAGCATAACAGTTTGTTGGCACACGCTCTTAATTAGATATAACATCTTGGTATAGATATAACATTTTTAAGGCCTAGTAGTTACTATAAATAAGGCAGTCTGTTGTATTTGGTACACTAACTTATTTACACAGCAATAAACATTGTAATGTCTTAAGATTAGATCATATGTCTATTTCACCAAAGATCTTTCACGATTACTGTTATACATAATAGTTTCTGAACTCATTTATGTTTAAAGTTAGTAAAGTTAAAGTTAACTAAACTTAGTACACTTATGCCCGGTTCCTATAATATACGCCTACCGGCTACGATCCGTTTTCCATACAATTTATTGACAGTTTGTAGGAATTGTAAGCAAAAAACGAAGCGTTTTGTGGATATTGGAACCGGGCATTATTCACACAGTAATAAACATGTTCCATTTCGCACCCCCCCCCGATGCCTTAGGATAGTTAAGGTATTATTGCAATTTTAGCAAAAGTGACAGTCTAGCACCGGGGATGCGATTTATCGATCAAAGCGATAATTTTATCATTTTTTTTTAAATTCCTCGTATTGTATCAATCCTTCGCTCCATAGAATGCCCCGATTTCTTCCAAGCCACATCGCTTGTCGTTTTTCTTCCTCATTCAATTGAATTGATGAAATGGATAAGGTGGTTTTACCAAAAACACTTCTGTGTGTTCCCCAGATGCTGTGCAAATTCTTTAACAATGAAGTGGTTTTCCCAGATGCTGTGCAAATTCTTTAACAATGAAGTGGTTTTTATAGTCTTTGAACTCTGCAGATCCACGAAAATGTATTCCGAATTCATGATAATAACTAAGTACTTGTAATTTCTCCGCTTCACTATAACACTTTTAAGAGGTTTGTACTCTATACAATCGTTCGCGTTTTAAAGTTAGTAAAGTTAAAGTTAACTAAACTTAGTGCGTTTTTCATAAGCGCGGCAGTTTAAACAAGTTAATAAAAAATTATAATATTGACACAGTATCGCTATTTTCTTATAGTTAAGACATTTTTTTAAGGTACAGGTAGTTACTAAGAATAAAGCACTTGTATTCATGGGTTAAGAACCAGAGCAACGAAAGGGCAAAAATTGCAAAAAATTGTTTTCGCCATTCGCTTTTAAATCCTTCGTATTTTTATGTGATAAAAAAACTGGATCGATATTGTGAGTCGATTGCTTAGTACAAAAAACGTATCCAAAAAAAAAGATTTTTGTTTACTGCCAAAATGAAGTTAGTCTGCTTGCAATAATTTTGACTTTTTAAAATTTTTGCCCTTAAAATGGTGTGTCGACGTGATATCTATAAAAAATGGTGTGTCGACGTGATATCTATAAAAAAATGGTTCGTCGACAATAGAATATCGACACACCATTTTTTTATAGATATGACGTTTTTCAAAGCGCAATAGTTGTCGTGTGAATCAATTGAATTTCATGCATTTATTTACACAGTAATAATTATGTAAGGTCTTAAGGTTCGGAATGTTTAGGTCGTCAACGTCCTTCACAACACTGTCGGGGCACAACTCCCGAACCCATTTACACTTATCGATCCCCTTAACAATTAGTGTCTTACCCCAAAGCGAAAATTTTATCATTTTTTTAAATTCCTCGTATGTATCAATCCTTCGCTCCATTGAATGCCCCGATTTCTTCCAAGCCACATCGCTTGTCGTTTTTCTTCCTCATTCAATTGATGAAATGGATAAGGTGGTTTAATTAAAAATACTTCTGTGCGATCCCCACACGCCGTTGCAAATTCTTTAACGATAAAGTTGTTTTCATGGTCTTTGAATCCTTGTAGATCCACGAAAACGTATTCCGATTTCATGATGATAGGCGCTTATAATTTCTCCACTTCACTATAACAGTACACGCACCGTGGTGGAACAAAAAATCACCAATAGACTTGAAGTCGATGTAATGTAAGTATTCCGACGGGAATAAAAATCACCAATAGATAATGGACTTGAGGTCGATATAATGTAAGTAGAACTATTCTGAGATACCACTGTAGTAGGACTGTTGAAGCTTATTTATACAACTCGGTTTATATAGCATTCTCTTATCATTACGATCAAGTTTTTTTCACGTTATGGGAAGTAGGTTAACATTAAAAACACGATTTAACCTCGCTCGCTCGGAAAACCACATGTTCTATACTAAGCTGATTGAACTATAAAAATGAGTGATTCTGACAGCGATGACGATATGATTTCAACACCTACAGAATTAATGGAAACGGGACAAAATACCTAGTTGAGCTTTTTCCCTGAAAAATCGCGTCCTATGTAAATACTTATCACGCGAATAAATAAATACTTTTTTGTTTTTCTTACCTCTCGCATTTTCCTCGCTGTAGTGAGGTGAAGAAAAGTTGTGTATCTCTCGTGTCGTGGAAAGCCTCGCTACGCTCAGGAATCGATTTTTCTTTAGATTCCTTCACTTGCTCAACTTTAAATTTCAACACTCGCACCAAATAACCACTTTGCCGCCTTACATAACAAATAACTATTACGTCTCGTGGGTTACAATGATCGAATCGGGACATCGATTAATGGTTTTTCCATCCATTTGTAATTGTCTAAGACTTTAAGGAGATCTATTATAAAATTCTGTTCCTAAAATCAATCTGTGAGTTAATTGGCATACGATTCATTTCCAAAACTTAACGTTTTCCAAACGTACGTAATGATTGCGAAAGGAGAATGGCAGGCTTCAGTGGAAGTAGACTTCCATCATACCTACAAAAAGTCGTGTTGAAACATGAAGAAAAGAGCCAGTTGCGAAGTACTAAAGTTTGTGAGAAAATATAACCCCAAAACATTCTTTTAATCGGACGGTACCTATATAAATCATTTTGCCGTTGTCCTTTCATTCTTGAGCGTATAAAAAAAACCGATACTAACCCCTAGAACCACAGGTGTGCAAAGGAAACTATTGTTTTATTTCTCATGTATATAAATAATTCCTATGAATGAACTAAATCAAATCGAGAGTTCCCGGTTTGGTAAGTTTACTTTGGGTCTTAGACAACCGTTTTTGGCTAGGTACCTATGTAGCTATCTAGAGATGTTCAACTTAGAAATTTCCCAAAATAGTCGTAAGAGGTTCACGGCGGCGGCGGCGGCGGCGTGGCGGTCCTTCAAAGTGTCCTAGGCTGACATTCAGAGACGAAAACTAAGCAAAAGGCTGGTCTCAGAAATGTCAAAATCACGTACATAAAAACATTTTTTAATCCGAATCGAATCTTAGCAAGTTTAGTATGAAATGGTGCTTAGCTAAGTGTAAGTAGAGCTCGTTTCATGAAAGAAGTCCCATGTGTTAATGAATTTTGGCTTTTATTGTTATATTATTAAGGATCTTACCGTGGGACTTGTTTGGTAAAACGATTTTTAGTCAATATCGGTGACTTTACGTGAACTTAGAACTGTCCCTTCTAAGCCTTTTGTTCACAGACTACTCCAAACGTCATTTCACAGGATGTTCTACGACCATTATCTGTGGGATTTTTTTGACAATATAGATGACTTTCCTATGTACTGTGAATACGAAAATAACGGCGCTTTACTAACTACGACTTTAGTTTACTTTGCTAAGACTGATCTAAGCGTGAACTTAGGATTCGTCTCTGAATGTCAGCCCTAGAGATATAGGTACTACTTATAAATAAATCAATATACAACAGTTGGTGTTTAAGAATTTTAATTTAGGTATTAATCACATACACATTCAATACCGCAACATTCATTGCATACATTCACTATAGAGTTATAATTTAAATTAAAGAGGCTATAGGTGCGTGATGTAACAGTAGCACCCGTTTCGTAGTGTCGTAGAATATTGCGATACTTTGGCGCTGCGTTAGAATCGTAGCGACGCCAAGGCACCTGTCGCCTTAAATGATGACGATTAGATACCAACGACAACGACGCCTCGTTTTTAATATTACTCTTAATACTGTTAGCGTTGTCATTAGTGTTGCTATCGGTGTACTGATCATTATTCACGGCGGATGATGCATTGTCGACGATCATTGGTTCGCTTCGGTGAGCTGTTGCTAAAGAGCTAATATTCGCATTCCACCGTCATAAACAGTTATTTGCATTAGGACTCGTCTCGTCGAATTCGTCACAATAGTCTAGCGCCACCATGCACGCGTGCATATTGTTCTGTGAACTGATCAACGCTTGCAGATCTTTACCGGTACCATAGGAGATTTCAATTTTTGAATCACCATCACCGATACTATTCAATCGCTCGAGCCACGAACCACCGCCATCGGCGGCGCCAAGCACATCAAACACGCAATCCTTGTAGAGCACCACACGATGTTGTACATTGTTGTATTTACGCGTGCGCACCTCCAGATCCTTGGCAAAGTTCACCGGGCCGATGTAGTAATAATACTTGGCCGACTCGATGAAGCGCGATTGCTTACTCTTCGGTATTTGTAAGGGATTACGCATAATAAAAATAAAAGTGATTGATTTATCCGATGACTATGAAGTGGAAACGTCGAACGCACAGTATATGGTGATGGACCATACAGACGAGATATTGGACATGACTGAGAATTTAATTGACCGAATGAGTACTAAGTTAAGTGCGCGGTCGCCGAGCAGACAGAATTTCAGACATTGACTTTCTCACCTACTTACATGCAGTGATCACCAACTTTTTTTTTGTAAAGTGCAAGTTTATAGTGATACTAGTTTGGACAGGTCAGTAATCGCGTACCTATTAATTAGTTTCTCGTTCGTATGATAGAGGCGTTGATGATTTTCTCATACTTGTACATACCTACTAAGTGTTTTCTCGCGTACTTTTCAACCAATTTATGATTATAAGAACTCGTTAGCTGAATAATTCAGTGTATAACTTAATTTCTGTATGTGTTATGAATAAATAACTCCGTGGAAAAATAGCCTGGTTATGGAAAATGTTGACAGTTCGCAGCGAACTATTGCACGCCACTAGCATTAAGATAAAATTCTATAATACCTTGTAATTAAAGTGAACTATTTGAAATACCTAATCTATTTTTTTTGTTATAAATAGAATAAGTGTTACAAATATTAAATTACGAATCATTAAAATATAATACCTAAAGCTAAACTGACTTTTGTTTTTCTTTTTACTGTTTACTGAAGAAATACCTAAATGAAACAAGAAAATATAAAATAACGTAAGAACACATTTATTTTCCATAAAGTAATATTTAAATACTATAGTAACAAGTTAATAAAAAATATTATAATATTGACACTGTAACACACCATTTTCTTATAGGTTGATTGATTGAACACGTTTATTCATATAACTATAGAATAAAATACAGAAATTGGTTTCTGCCAAACAGCATAACAGTTTGTTGGCACACGCTCTTAATTAGATATAACATCTTGGTATAGATATAACATTTTTAAGGCCTAGTAGTTACTATAAATAAGGCAGTCTGTTGTATTTGGTACACTAACTTATTTACACAGCAATAAACATTGTAATGTCTTAAGATTAGATCATATGTCTATTTCACCAAAGATCTTTCACGATTACTGTTATACATAATAGTTTCTGAACTCATTTATGTTTAAAGTTAGTAAAGTTAAAGTTAACTAAACTTAGTACACTTATGCCCGGTTCCTATAATATACGCCTACCGGCTACGATCCGTTTTCCATACAATTTATTGACAGTTTGTAGGAATTGTAAGCAAAAAACGAAGCGTTTTGTGGATATTGGAACCGGGCATTATTCACACAGTAATAAACATGTTCCATTTCGCACCCCCCCCCGATGCCTTAGGATAGTTAAGGTATTATTGCAATTTTAGCAAAAGTGACAGTCTAGCACCGGGGATGCGATTTATCGATCAAAGCGATAATTTTATCATTTTTTTTAAAATTCCTCGTATTGTATCAATCCTTCGCTCCATAGAATGCCCCGATTTCTTCCAAGCCACATCGCTTGTCGTTTTTCTTCCTCATTCAATTGAATTGATGAAATGGATAAGGTGGTTTTACCAAAAACACTTCTGTGTGTTCCCCAGATGCTGTGCAAATTCTTTAACAATGAAGTGGTTTTCCCAGATGCTGTGCAAATTCTTTAACAATGAAGTGGTTTTTATAGTCTTTGAACTCTGCAGATCCACGAAAATGTATTCCGAATTCATGATAATAACTAAGTACTTGTAATTTCTCCGCTTCACTATAACACTTTTAAGAGGTTTGTACTCTATACAATCGTTCGCGTTTTAAAGTTAGTAAAGTTAAAGTTAACTAAACTTAGTGCGTTTTTCATAAGCGCGGCAGTTTAAACAAGTTAATAAAAAATTATAATATTGACACAGTATCGCTATTTTCTTATAGTTAAGACATTTTTTTAAGGTACAGGTAGTTACTAAGAATAAAGCACTTGTATTCATGGGTTAAGAACCAGAGCAACGAAAGGGCAAAAATTGCAAAAAATTGTTTTCGCCATTCGCTTTTAAATCCTTCGTATTTTTATGTGATAAAAAAACTGGATCGATATTGTGAGTCGATTGCTTAGTACAAAAAACGTATCCAAAAAAAAAGATTTTTGTTTACTGCCAAAATGAAGTTAGTCTGCTTGCAATAATTTTGACTTTTTAAAATTTTTGCCCTTAAAATGGTGTGTCGACGTGATATCTATAAAAAATGGTGTGTCGACGTGATATCTATAAAAAAATGGTTCGTCGACAATAGAATATCGACACACCATTTTTTTATAGATATGACGTTTTTCAAAGCGCAATAGTTGTCGTGTGAATCAATTGAATTTCATGCATTTATTTACACAGTAATAATTATGTAAGGTCTTAAGGTTCGGAATGTTTAGGTCGTCAACGTCCTTCACAACACTGTCGGGGCACAACTCCCGAACCCATTTACACTTATCGATCCCCTTAACAATTAGTGTCTTACCCCAAAGCGAAAATTTTATCATTTTTTTAAATTCCTCGTATTGTATCAATCCTTCGCTCCATTGAATGCCCCGATTTCTTCCAAGCCACATCGCTTGTCGTTTTTCTTCCTCATTCAATTGATGAAATGGATAAGGTGGTTTAATTAAAAATACTTCTGTGCGATCCCCACACGCCGTTGCAAATTCTTTAACGATAAAGTTGTTTTCATGGTCTTTGAATCCTTGTAGATCCACGAAAACGTATTCCGATTTCATGATGATAGGCGCTTATAATTTCTCCACTTCACTATAACAGTACACGCACCGTGGTGGAACAAAAAATCACCAATAGACTTGAAGTCGATGTAATGTAAGTATTCCGACGGGAATAAAAATCACCAATAGATAATGGACTTGAGGTCGATATAATGTAAGTAGAACTATTCTGAGATACCACTGTAGTAGGACTGTTGAAGCTTATTTATACAACTCGGTTTATATAGCATTCTCTTATCATTACGATCAAGTTTTTTTCACGTTATGGGAAGTAGGTTAACATTAAAAACACGATTTAACCTCGCTCGCTCGGAAAACCACATGTTCTATACTAAGCTGATTGAACTATAAAAATGAGTGATTCTGACAGCGATGACGATATGATTTCAACACCTACAGAATTAATGGAAACGGGACAAAATACCTAGTTGAGCTTTTTCCCTGAAAAATCGCGTCCTATGTAAATACTTATCACGCGAATAAATAAATACTTTTTTGTTTTTCTTACCTCTCGCATTTTCCTCGCTGTAGTGAGGTGAAGAAAAGTTGTGTATCTCTCGTGTCGTGGAAAGCCTCGCTACGCTCAGGAATCGATTTTTCTTTAGATTCCTTCACTTGCTCAACTTTAAATTTCAACACTCGCACCAAATAACCACTTTGCCGCCTTACATAACAAATAACTATTACGTCTCGTGGGTTACAATGATCGAATCGGGACATCGATTAATGGTTTTTCCATCCATTTGTAATTGTCTAAGACTTTAAGGAGATCTATTATAAAATTCTGTTCCTAAAATCAATCTGTGAGTTAATTGGCATACGATTCATTTCCAAAACTTAACGTTTTCCAAACGTACGTAATGATTGCGAAAGGAGAATGGCAGGCTTCAGTGGAAGTAGACTTCCATCATACCTACAAAAAGTCGTGTTGAAACATGAAGAAAAGAGCCAGTTGCGAAGTACTAAAGTTTGTGAGAAAATATAACCCCAAAACATTCTTTTAATCGGACGGTACCTATATAAATCATTTTGCCGTTGTCCTTTCATTCTTGAGCGTATAAAAAAAACCGATACTAACCCCTAGAACCACAGGTGTGCAAAGGAAACTATTGTTTTATTTCTCATGTATATAAATAATTCCTATGAATGAACTAAATCAAATCGAGAGTTCCCGGTTTGGTAAGTTTACTTTGGGTCTTAGACAACCGTTTTTGGCTAGGTACCTATGTAGCTATCTAGAGATGTTCAACTTAGAAATTTCCCAAAATAGTCGTAAGAGGTTCACGGCGGCGGCGGCGGCGGCGTGGCGGTCCTTCAAAGTGTCCTAGGCTGACATTCAGAGACGAAAACTAAGCAAAAGGCTGGTCTCAGAAATGTCAAAATCACGTACATAAAAACATTTTTTAATCAGAATCGAATCTTAGCAAGTTTAGTATGAAATGGTGCTTAGCTAAGTGTAAGTAGAGCTCGTTTCATGAAAGAAGTCCCATGTGTTAATGAATTTTGGCTTTTATTGTTATATTATTAAGGATCTTACCGTGGGACTTGTTTGGTAAAACGATCTTTAGTCAATATCGGTGACTTTACGTGAACTTAGAACTGTCCCTTCTAAGCCTTTTGTTCACAGACTACTCCAAACGTCATTTCACAGGATGTTCTACGACCATTATCTGTGGGACTTTTTTGACAATATAGATGACTTTCCTATGTACTGTGAATACGAAAATAACGGCGCTTTACTAACTACGACTTTAGTTTACTTTGCTAAGACTGATCTAAGCGTGAACTTAGGATTCGTCTCTGAATGTCAGCCCTAGAGATATAGGTACTACTTATAAATAAATTAATATACAACAGTTGGTGTTTAAGAATTTTAATTTAGGTATTAATCACATACACATTCAATACCGCAACATTCATTGTATACATTCACTATAGAGTTATAATTTAAATTAAAGAGGCTATAGGTGCGTGATGTAACAGTAGCACCCGTTTCGTAGTGTCGTAGAATATTGCGATACTTTGGCGCTGCGTTAGAATCGTAGCGACGCCAAGGCACCTGTCGCCTTAAATGATGACGATTAGATACCAACGACAACGACGCCTCGTTTTTAATATTACTCTTAATACTGTTAGCGTTGTCATTAGTGTTGCTATCGGTGTACTGATCATTATTCACGGCGGATGATGCATTGTCGACGATCATTGGTTCGCTTCGGTGAGCTGTTGCTAAAGAGCTAATATTCGCATTCCACCGTCATAAACAGTTATTTGCATTAGGACTCGTCTCGTCGAATTCGTCACAATAGTCTAGCGCCACCATGCACGCGTGCATATTGTTCTGTGAACTGATCAACGCTTGCAGATCTTTACCGGTACCATAGGAGATTTCAATTTTTGAATCACCATCACCGATACTATTCAATCGCTCGAGCCACGAACCACCGCCATCGGCGGCGCCAAGCACATCAAACACGCAATCCTTGTAGAGCACCACACGATGTTGTACATTGTTGTATTTACGCGTGCGCACCTCCAGATCCTTGGCAAAGTTCACCGGGCCGATGTAGTAATAATACTTGGCCGACTCGATGAAGCGCGATTGCTTACTCTTCGGTATTTGTAAGGGATTACGCATAATAAAAATAAAAGTGATTGATTTATCCGATGACTATGAAGTGGAAACGTCGAACGCACAGTATATGGTGATGGACCATACAGACGAGATATTGGACATGACTGAGAATTTAATTGACCGAATGAGTAGGAAGTTAAGTGCGCGGTCGCCGAGCAGACAGAATTTCAGACATTGACTTTCTCACCTACTTACATGCAGTGATCACCAACTTTTTTTTTGTAAAGTGCAAGTTTATAGTGATACTAGTTTGGACAGGTCAGTAATCGCGTACCTATTAATTAGTTTCTCGTTCGTATGATAGAGGCGTTGATGATTTTCTCATACTTGTACATACCTACTAAGTGTTTTCTCGCGTACTTTTCAACCAATTTATGATTATAAGAACTCGTTAGCTGAATAATTCAGTGTATAACTTAATTTCTGTATGTGTTATGAATAAATAACTCCGTGGAAAAATAGCCTGGTTATGGAAAATGTTGACAGTTCGCAGCGAACTATTGCACGCCACTAGCATTAAGATAAAATTCTATAATACCTTGTAATTAAAATGAACTATTTGAAATACCTAATCTATTTTTTTTGTTATAAATAGAATAAGTGTTACAAATATTAAATTACGAATCATTAAAATATAATACCTAAAGCTAAACTGACTTTTGTTTTTCTTTTTACTGTTTACTGAAGAAATACCTAAATGAAACAAGAAAATATAAAATAACGTAAGAACACATTTATTTTCCATAAAGTAATATTTAAATACTATAGTAACAAGTTAATAAAAAATATTATAATATTGACACTGTAACACACCATTTTCTTATAGGTTGATTGATTGAACACGTTTATTCATATAACTATAGAATAAAATACAGAAATTGGTTTCTGCCAAACAGCATAACAGTTTGTTGGCACACGCTCTTAATTAGATATAACATCTTGGTATAGATATAACATTTTTAAGGCCTAGTAGTTACTATAAATAAGGCAGTCTGTTGTATTTGGTACACTAACTTATTTACACAGCAATAAACATTGTAATGTCTTAAGATTAGATCATATGTCTATTTCACCAAAGATCTTTCACGATTACTGTTATACATAATAGTTTCTGAACTCATTTATGTTTAAAGTTAGTAAAGTTAAAGTTAACTAAACTTAGTACACTTATGCCCGGTTCCTATAATATACGCCTACCGGCTACGATCCGTTTTCCATACAATTTATTGACAGTTTGTAGGAATTGTAAGCAAAAAACGAAGCGTTTTGTGGATATTGGAACCGGGCATTATTCACACAGTAATAAACATGTTCCATTTCGCACCCCCCCCCGATGCCTTAGGATAGTTAAGGTATTATTGCAATTTTAGCAAAAGTGACAGTCTAGCACCGGGGATGCGATTTATCGATCAAAGCGATAATTTTATCATTTTTTTTTAAATTCCTCGTATTGTATCAATCCTTCGCTCCATAGAATGCCCCGATTTCTTCCAAGCCACATCGCTTGTCGTTTTTCTTCCTCATTCAATTGAATTGATGAAATGGATAAGGTGGTTTTACCAAAAACACTTCTGTGTGTTCCCCAGATGCTGTGCAAATTCTTTAACAATGAAGTGGTTTTCCCAGATGCTGTGCAAATTCTTTAACAATGAAGTGGTTTTTATAGTCTTTGAACTCTGCAGATCCACGAAAATGTATTCCGAATTCATGATAATAACTAAGTACTTGTAATTTCTCCGCTTCACTATAACACTTTTAAGAGGTTTGTACTCTATACAATCGTTCGCGTTTTAAAGTTAGTAAAGTTAAAGTTAACTAAACTTAGTGCGTTTTTCATAAGCGCGGCAGTTTAAACAAGTTAATAAAAAATTATAATATTGACACAGTATCGCTATTTTCTTATAGTTAAGACATTTTTTTAAGGTACAGGTAGTTACTAAGAATAAAGCACTTGTATTCATGGGTTAAGAACCAGAGCAACGAAAGGGCAAAAATTGCAAAAAATTGTTTTCGCCATTCGCTTTTAAATCCTTCGTATTTTTATGTGATAAAAAAACTGGATCGATATTGTGAGTCGATTGCTTAGTACAAAAAACGTATCCAAAAAAAAAGATTTTTGTTTACTGCCAAAATGAAGTTAGTCTGCTTGCAATAATTTTGACTTTTTAAAATTTTTGCCCTTAAAATGGTGTGTCGACGTGATATCTATAAAAAATGGTGTGTCGACGTGATATCTATAAAAAAATGGTTCGTCGACAATAGAATATCGACACACCATTTTTTTATAGATATGACGTTTTTCAAAGCGCAATAGTTGTCGTGTGAATCAATTGAATTTCATGCATTTATTTACACAGTAATAATTATGTAAGGTCTTAAGGTTCGGAATGTTTAGGTCGTCAACGTCCTTCACAACACTGTCGGGGCACAACTCCCGAACCCATTTACACTTATCGATCCCCTTAACAATTAGTGTCTTACCCCAAAGCGAAAATTTTATCATTTTTTTAAATTCCTCGTATGTATCAATCCTTCGCTCCATTGAATGCCCCGATTTCTTCCAAGCCACATCGCTTGTCGTTTTTCTTCCTCATTCAATTGATGAAATGGATAAGGTGGTTTAATTAAAAATACTTCTGTGCGATCCCCACACGCCGTTGCAAATTCTTTAACGATAAAGTTGTTTTCATGGTCTTTGAATCCTTGTAGATCCACGAAAACGTATTCCGATTTCATGATGATAGGCGCTTATAATTTCTCCACTTCACTATAACAGTACACGCACCGTGGTGGAACAAAAAATCACCAATAGACTTGAAGTCGATGTAATGTAAGTATTCCGACGGGAATAAAAATCACCAATAGATAATGGACTTGAGGTCGATATAATGTAAGTAGAACTATTCTGAGATACCACTGTAGTAGGACTGTTGAAGCTTATTTATACAACTCGGTTTATATAGCATTCTCTTATCATTACGATCAAGTTTTTTTCACGTTATGGGAAGTAGGTTAACATTAAAAACACGATTTAACCTCGCTCGCTCGGAAAACCACATGTTCTATACTAAGCTGATTGAACTATAAAAATGAGTGATTCTGACAGCGATGACGATATGATTTCAACACCTACAGAATTAATGGAAACGGGACAAAATACCTAGTTGAGCTTTTTCCCTGAAAAATCGCGTCCTATGTAAATACTTATCACGCGAATAAATAAATACTTTTTTGTTTTTCTTACCTCTCGCATTTTCCTCGCTGTAGTGAGGTGAAGAAAAGTTGTGTATCTCTCGTGTCGTGGAAAGCCTCGCTACGCTCAGGAATCGATTTTTCTTTAGATTCCTTCACTTGCTCAACTTTAAATTTCAACACTCGCACCAAATAACCACTTTGCCGCCTTACATAACAAATAACTATTACGTCTCGTGGGTTACAATGATCGAATCGGGACATCGATTAATGGTTTTTCCATCCATTTGTAATTGTCTAAGACTTTAAGGAGATCTATTATAAAATTCTGTTCCTAAAATCAATCTGTGAGTTAATTGGCATACGATTCATTTCCAAAACTTAACGTTTTCCAAACGTACGTAATGATTGCGAAAGGAGAATGGCAGGCTTCAGTGGAAGTAGACTTCCATCATACCTACAAAAAGTCGTGTTGAAACATGAAGAAAAGAGCCAGTTGCGAAGTACTAAAGTTTGTGAGAAAATATAACCCCAAAACATTCTTTTAATCGGACGGTACCTATATAAATCATTTTGCCGTTGTCCTTTCATTCTTGAGCGTATAAAAAAAACCGATACTAACCCCTAGAACCACAGGTGTGCAAAGGAAACTATTGTTTTATTTCTCATGTATATAAATAATTCCTATGAATGAACTAAATCAAATCGAGAGTTCCCGGTTTGGTAAGTTTACTTTGGGTCTTAGACAACCGTTTTTGGCTAGGTACCTATGTAGCTATCTAGAGATGTTCAACTTAGAAATTTCCCAAAATAGTCGTAAGAGGTTCACGGCGGCGGCGGCGGCGGCGTGGCGGTCCTTCAAAGTGTCCTAGGCTGACATTCAGAGACGAAAACTAAGCAAAAGGCTGGTCTCAGAAATGTCAAAATCACGTACATAAAAACATTTTTTAATCAGAATCGAATCTTAGCAAGTTTAGTATGAAATGGTGCTTAGCTAAGTGTAAGTAGAGCTCGTTTCATGAAGGAAGTCCCATGTGTTAATGAATTTTGGCTTTTATTGTTATATTATTAAGGATCTTACCGTGGGACTTGTTTGGTAAAACGATCTTTAGTCAATATCGGTGACTTTACGTGAACTTAGAACTGTCCCTTCTAAGCCTTTTGTTCACAGACTACTCCAAACGTCATTTCACAGGATGTTCTACGACCATTATCTGTGGGATTTTTTTGACAATATAGATGACTTTCCTATGTACTGTGAATACGAAAATAACGGCGCTTTACTAACTACGACTTTAGTTTACTTTGCTAAGACTGATCTAAGCGTGAACTTAGGATTCGTCTCTGAATGTCAGCCCTAAAGATATAGGTACTACTTATAAATAAATTAATATACAACAGTTGGTGTTTAAGAATTTTAATTTAGGTATTAATCACATACACATTCAATACCGCAACATTCATTGCATACATTCACTATAGAGTTATAATTTAAATTAAAGAGGCTATAGGTGCTTCGATGTAACAGTAGCACTCGTTTCGTAGTGTCGTAGAATATTGCGATACTTTGGCGCTGCGTTAGAATCGTAGCGACGACAAGGCACCTGTCGCCTTAAATGATGACGATTAGATACCAACGACAACGACGCCTCGTTTTTAATATTACTCTTAATACTGTTAGCGTTGTCATTAGTGTTGCTATCGGTGTACTGATCATTATTCACGGCGGATGATGCATTGTCGACGATCATTGGTTCGCTTCGGTGAGCTGTTGCTAAAGAGCTAATATTCGCATTCCACCGTCATAAACAGTTATTTGCATTAGGACTCGTCTCGTCGAATTCGTCACAATAGTCTAGCGCCACCATGCACGCGTGCATATTGTTCTGTGAACTGATCAACGCTTGCAGATCTTTACCGGTACCATAGGAGATTTCAATTTTTGAATCACCATCACCGATACTATTCAATCGCTCGAGCCACGTACGATTGCTGATGAGTAACTCACCGCCACCGCCATCGGCGGCGCCAAGCACATCAAACACGCAATCCTTTTAGAGCACCACACGATGTTGTACATTGTTGTATTTACGCGTGCGCACCTCCAGATCCTTGGCAAAGTTCACCGGACCGATGTAGTAATAATACTTGGCCGACTCGTTGAAGCGCGATTGCTTGCTCTTCGGTATTTGTAAGGGATTACGCATAATAAAAATAAAAGTGATTGATTTATCCGATGACTATGAAGTGGAAACGTCGAACGCACAGTATATGGTGATGGACCATACAGACGAGATATTGGACATGACTGAGAATTTAATTGACCGAATGAGTAGGAAGTTAAGTGCGCGGTCGCCGAGCAGACAGAATTTCAGACATTGACTTTCTTACCTACTTACATGCAGTGATCACCAACTTGGCAGAGTGTGTGTGGCTCACCATACCTGGTTCTTCAATAGGCTCTACCCAGAACATTCACATAGCAGTATTATATATACCTCCTGACCGTAAACTACCAATGCGTGTGCAACTCTTTTTGGATTTGATGGGTGACATTGCGCGAGAAAATTCTGATGATAACTTTTTAATAAGTGGAGATTTTAACCTGCCTTGTCTACGGTGGGACTCTGGCGAACCGATTTGTTTAAGAAAAGGTTCGGTAGAGGTGCAAAATTCTGCATCAAATTTGTTAAATCTCATGCAATTCATTGGATTGGAGCAATATAATAGATTTGTAAATAGCAGTAATAATACTCTGGACTTAATTTTCTGTAACTTTCAACTCAATGTTATTAAGGCAGTTTTTCCATTGGTGAGTGAGGATCCTTATCATCCTGCCATTGAAATGGAGTCCAATGACATCTACACCCAAGTTATAACTCCTATAAAACGCTTAAAATACCAATTCCGGAAAGCAAACTTTAATGAAATAAATTCTGAGTTATCTGGATGCAATTGGGAATGTCTTCTGGAATCCGTCACAATTGACGATGCGGTGAGTAAGCTTTATACACGGTTGAATAATTCTATTAATAAACATGTCCCAAAAGCCACAGTAGGAGGATCCCAGCAATATCCAATATGGTACAGTCGAGCTCTAATAAATATTATTAAAGAAAAATCAAAGTACCATACTAGATGGAAAAAATACAAAAACCCTTGTGACTACGATAGTTTTGCACTACTTCGCTGCAGACAAAAGGCTGTACAGGATGAATGTTACCAGCGGCATATCATAAGAGCTCAGCAGAACATAAAAAAGAATCCCAAATTGCTATGGTCCTATGTTAAATCAAAGCGAAAGAACCCTACAGGGTATCCTAAGTCCATGACATATGAGGGCAACACTTTACACACTGAACAGGAAATATCCACATCTTTTAATAAATATTTTAAGGAAATGTTCAGTGTTCCAGCAAGTTCTTATCCAATTCGTAATCTTGTGGAACCCCCTTACCCAAACGTTCTGAGTAATATAACGGTCACTGAGACTCAAATACTCAAAATTCTTAAGGGTTTAGATAAAAACAAGGGCCCAGGCAGCGATGGTCTTCCGCCTATTCTGATAGTGAACTGCGCGGAATCGTTAACAAAGCCTCTTACGATAATTCTAAACCGGTCCTTTCATGAGGGTCTGGTCCCAACTGTCTGGAAAACGGCACATATTGTGCCTGTGCATAAGAAGGGTACAAAAACTGCTGTGGAAAACTACAGACCAATCTCTATATTAAACATTTTCAGTAAAGTTATGGAACGCGTTGTGCACACCCACTTCTATTCTAATATATCCCAAAATATTCCCGTTGAACAGCATGGGTTCTTAAAAGGTAGGTCCACCACCACTAATCTGGCAATTTTCACCAACTATCTGCTTAGGGAAATGGATAACCGTGGACAGATTGACGTTATATATACAGACTTTGAGAAGGCGTTTGATAGAGTGGATCACGTCATTCTGTTACGCAAATTGGAAAAGCTAGGTATCAAGGGTGACCTTCTTAGATGGACTAAATCATATATCGAGAATAGAAGTCAAGCAGTCGTTGTTGGTGGCCACAAATCAGATTTCATCCTGGTCCCCTCGGGCGTGCCTCAAGGCTCAATTCTTGGACCACTCCTCTATGTGGCCTACTTGTATGATATTGGCACATGTTTCCAACATGCAAAGTTTCTTCTGTACGCGGACGACAAAAAAATTTACTTGAAAGTGAACTCTGAACTCGACTGCGCCCGCTTACAGGAGGATCTCAATAGACTAGTTATTTATTATAATGAAAATAGAATAAGTGTCAATGCTTCGAAATGCAATCATGTTACATTCACAAGACGTACAAAACCCGTAAATCACGAGTACCACTTGGAGTACAAGGTCATCCAGAGAGCCAATGTGGTTAGGGATTTAGGAGTTTTATTGGATTCCAAACTTACATTTAGGGATCACACAGAGGCTATGACAAATAAAGCTTACAGAAACTTAGGTTTCATTTTAAGGATAACTAAACCTTTTAAAGATGTGGATTGTATCCGTATGCTCTACTACACATACGTAAGAAGTAAACTAGAGTATTGTAGTTGTATATGGAACCCGCAATACATGATTTACAAGAATATGATAGAGCGTATACAACATAAATTTGTCCATCATCTGAATTTCCGCACAAAATCATACGGTGACAATTACGAAGTTTCATGTCAACAATATAGGCTCCTGACTCTTGAACAACGTCGTATTTTAATTGACATGTATCAGCTCTCTGACATCTGCCGTGGGAGCATTGACTGTCCTGACCTGACAAACGAAGTTTTGACTCTGCGCACACCAACCACTCGTACTCGTCACACAAAATTATTCGATGTCCCACTGGTTACTACGAATTATGCGCAAGGCTCTGTGAGCTGTCGCTTGCCGAATGTATATAATAAACTTTTTTCCAATTTAGATATTTTCCATTTGTCCAAGTCAGATTTTAAGAGTTCACTTTTAGGTTCCCTTGGGGAAAAGAAATGAGTTCTGGTATGCTTTTTACCTCACTCTTTCTTCCCTCACTTCACAAATCCCGTACAGCGGCAAAATTATTCACACAAACACACACACACACACACACACACACCCTTAAACATTCAAACACACCCTCACACGCACACACTATGCAGTCATAATTTAACAGCACTCTGTTCCTTTATACAAATAAGTTTTAAAATATCTAAGGCCATAGCCTGTTTTCTTCTTTTTATTCCACTGTAAAATTTGTAAAATCTGTTTGTACAACTTAAATTATGTAAATCTATTTTTTGTTCCTGTCTAGAAGCTAAGTTAATATAATGTAAGCCCTTAAGTGGCCTATGTTTGGATATTTTCACACAACCATATTTTGTAATTTGACTTGTGCTGTGGGTTTTGTATTAAACTAAAACAAAAAAAAAAAAAAAAATAATAATTCAGTGTATAACTTAATTTCTGTATGTGTTATGAATAACTCCGTGGAAAAATAGCCTGGTTATGGAAAATGTTGACAGTTCGCAGCGAACTATTGCACGCCACTAGCATTAAGATAAAATTCTATAATACCTTGTAATTAAAGTGAACTATTTGAAATACCTGATCTAATTTTTTTGTTATAAATAGAATAAGTGTTACAAATATTAAATTACGAATCATTAAAATATAATACCTAAAGCTAAACTGACTTTTGTTTTTCTTTTTACTGTTTACTGAAGAAATACCTAAATGAAACAAGAAAATATAAAATAACGTAAGAACACATTTATTTTCCATAAAGTAATATTTAAATACTATAGTAACAAGTTAATAAAAAATATTATAATATTGACACTGTAACACACCATTTTCTTATAGGTTGATTGATTGAACACGTTTATTCATATAACTATAGAATAAAATACAGAAATTGGTTTCTGCCAAACAGCATAACAGTTTGTTGGCACACGCTCTTAATTAGATATAACATCTTGGTATAGATATAACATTTTTAAGGCCTAGTAGTTACTATAAATAAGGCAGTCTGTTGTATTTGGTACACTAACTTATTTACACAGCAATAAACATTGTAATGTCTTAAGATTAGATCATATGTCTATTTCACCAAAGATCTTTCACGATTACTGTTATACATAATAGTTCCTGAACTCATTTATGTTTAAAGTTAGTAAAGTTAAAGTTAACTAAACTTAGTACACTTACGCCCGGTTCCTATAATATACGCCTACCGGCTACGATCCGTTTTCCATACAATTTATTGACAGTTTGTAGGAATTGTAAGCAAAAAACGAAGCGTTTTGTGGATATTGGAACCGGGCATTATTCACACAGTAATAAACATGTAATGTCCTAAGGTTCGGAATGTCCATGTCATCAACATCCTTCACGATACTGTTGGGCTTGGGGCATAACTCCCGAACCCAATTAGATTTCGCACCCCCCCGATGCCTTAGGATAGTTAAGGTATTATTGCAATTTTAGCAAAAGTGACAGTCTAGCACCGGGGATGCGATTTATCGATCAAAGCGATAATTTTATCATTTTTTTTTTAAATTCCTCGTATTGTATCAATCCTTCGCTCCATAGAATGCCCCGATTTCTTCCAAGCCACATCGCTTGTCGTTTTTCTTCCTCATTCAATTGAATTGATGAAATGGATAAGGTGGTTTTACCAAAAACACTTCTGTGTGTTCCCCAGATGCTGTGCAAATTCTTTAACAATGACGTGGTTTTCCCAGATGCTGTGCAAATTCTTTAACAATGAAGTGGTTTTTATAGTCTTTGAACTCTGCAGATCCACGAAAATGTATTCCGAATTCATGATAATAACTAAGTACTTGTAATTTCTCCGCTTCACTATAACACTTTTAAGAGGTTTGTACTCTATACAATCGTCTTTTAAGAGGTTTGTACTCTATACAATCGTTCGCGTTTTAAAGTTAGTAAAGTTAACTAAACTTAGTGCGTTTTTCATAAGCGCGGCAGTTTAAACAAGTTAATAAAAAATTATAATATTGACACAGTATCGCTATTTTCTTATAGTTAAGACATTTTTTTAAGGTACAGGTAGTTACTAAGAATAAAGCACTTGTATTCATGGGTTAAGAACCAGAGCAACGAAAGGGCAAAAATTGCAAAAAATTGTTTTCGCCATTCGCTTTTAAATCCTTCGTATTTTTATGTGATAAAAAAACTGGATCGATATTGTGAGTCGATTGCTTAGTACAAAAAACGTATCCAAAAAAAATGATTTTTTTTACTGCCAAAATGAAGTTAGTCTGCTTGCAATAATTTTGACTTTTTTAAATTTTTGCCCTTAAAATGGTGTGTCGACGTGATATCTATAAAAAATGGTGTGTCGACGTGATATCTATAAAAAAATGGTGTGTCGACAATAGAATATCGAATTTATATTTTTTTATTAACGTGTACCAAATTCGTGGGTTAAGAACCAGATCACGAATTTGGTACACGTTAATAAAAAATTATAAAATCGATATTCTATTGTCGACACACCATTTTTTTATAGATATGACGTTTTTCAAAGCGCAATAGTTGTCATGTGTGAAACAATTGAATTTCATGCATTTATTTACACAGTAATAATTATGTAAGGTCTTAAGGTTCGGAATGTTTAGGTCGTCAACGTCCTTCACAACACTGTCGGGGCACAACTCCCGAACCCATTTACACTTATCGATCCCCTTAACAATTAGTGTCTTACCCCAAAGCGAAAATTTTATAATTTTTTTAAATTCCTCGTATTGTATCAATCCTTCGCTCCATTGAATGCCCCGATTTCTTCCAAGCCACATCGCTTGTCGTTCTTCTTCCTCATTCAATTGATGAAATGAATAAGGTGGTTTAATTAAAAATACTTCTGTGCGATCCCCACACGCCGTTGCAAATTCTTTAACGATAAAGTTGTTTTCATGGTCTTTGAATCCTTGTAGATCCACGAAAACGTATTCCGATTTCATGATGATAGGCGCTTATAATTTCTCCACTTCACTATAACAGTACACGCACCGTGGTGGAACAAAAAATCACCAATAGACTTGAAGTCGATGTAATGTAAGTATTCCGACGGGAATAAAAATCACCAATAGATACCAATGGACTTGAGGTCGATATAATGTAAGTAGAACTATTCTGAGATACCACTGTAGTAGGACTGTTGAAGCTTATTTATACAACTCGGTTTATATAGCATTCTCTTATCATTACGATCAAGTTTTTTTCACGTTATGGGAAGTAGGTTAACATTAAAAACACGATTTAACCTCGCTCGCTCGGAAAACCACATGTTCTATACTAAGCTGATTGAACTATAAAAATGAGTGATTCTGACAGCGATGACGATATGATTTCAACACCTACAGAATTAATGGAAACGGGACAAAATACCTAGTTGAGCTTTTTCCCTGAAAAATCGCGTCCTATGTAAATACTTATCACGCGAATAAATAAATACTTTTTTGTTTTTCTTACCTCTCGCATTTTCCTCGCTGTAGTGAGGTGAAGAAAAGTTGTGTATCTCTCGTGTCGTGGAAAGCCTCGTTACGCTCAGGAATCGATTTTTCTTTAGATTCCTTCACTTGCTCAACTTTAAATTTCAACACTCGCACCAAATAACCACTTTGCCGCCTTACATAACAAATAACTATTACGTCTCGTGGGTTACAATGATCGAATCGGGACATCGATTAATGGTTTTTCCATCCATTTGTAATTGTCTAAGACTTTAAGGAGATCTATTATAAAATTCTGTTCCTAAAATCAATCTGTGAGTTAATTGGCATACGATTCATTTCCAAAACTTAACGTTTTCCAAACGTACGTAATGATTGCGAAAGGAGAATGGCAGGCTTCAGTGGAAGTAGACTTCCATCATACCTACAAAAAGTCGTGTTGAAACATGAAGAAAAGAGCCAGTTGCGAAGTACTAAAGTTTGTGAGAAAATATAACCCCAAAACATTCTTTTAATCGGACGGTACCTATATAAATCATTTTGCCGTTGTCCTTTCATTCTTGAGCGTATAAAAAAAACCGATACTAACCCCTAGAACCACAGGTGTGCAAAGGAAACTATTGTTTTATTTCTCATGTATATAAATAATTCCTATGAATGAACTAAATCAAATCGAGAGTTCCCGGTTTGGTAAGTTTACTTTGGGTCTTAGACAACCGTTTTTGGCTAGGTACCTATGTAGCTATCTAGAGATGTTCAACTTAGAAATTTCCCAAAATAGTCGTAAGAGGTTCACGGCGGCGGCGGCGGCGGCGTGGCGGTCCTTCAAAGTGTCCTAGGCTGACATTCAGAGACGAAAACTAAGCAAAAGGCTGGTCTCAGAAATGTCAAAATCACGTACATAAAAACATTTTTTAATCAGAATCGAATCTTAGCAAGTTTAGTATGAAATGGTGCTTAGCTAAGTGTAAGTAGAGCTCGTTTCATGAAAGAAGTCCCATGTGTTAATGAATTTTGGCTTTTATTGTTATATTTTTAAGGATCTTACCGTGGGACTTGTTTGGTAAAACGATCTTTAGTCAATATCGGTGACTTTACGTGAACTTAGAACTGTCCCTTCTAAGCCTTTTGTTCACAGACTACTCCAAACGTCATTTCACAGGATGTTCTACGACCATTATCTGTGGGATTTTTTTGACAATATAGATGACTTTCCTATGTACTGTGAATACGAAAATAACGGCGCTTTACTAACTACGACTTTAGTTTACTTTGCTAAGACTGATCTAAGCGTGAACTTAGGATTCGTCTCTGAATGTCAGCCCTAGAGATATAGGTACTACTTATAAATAAATTAATATACAACAGTTGGTGTTTAAGAATTTTAATTTAGGTATTAATCACATACACATTCAATGTACACAATCACACACACAGTACAATACACACGATAGCGACGATGAGCTCAAGTTGGTGATCGACACTCGATCTACGACGACGGACTCTGACGAGACGAACGCCAAGTCAACGATAACGACAACGACGACCCCCACAAAGCCTTCATTCGACAATTTCAATCTATTATTACGCGCTGCCGAAATGTGCCGTGCAGTGGACGACAACGGGACGGGCGGCGTCGCGTGCAACTCAAAACCAAGCACTCCTATCGAGGAGCTCAAGCCAGTCTTTAAGTGTTCAGGCATACGGTCGTTGGAGACGACTAGCGTCACGCCACGCCATTTTGATTATAATTCGAGCCAGAATAATGCTTTAATTTATCAAGCCTATCAGAACCAGTCGCGCCACCATGGTGTCCGTAAGCTACCAAACGAAAACACCAATACAGACACCAGAATCACCACCGTTTCAAAATGGACGTCGAAGAAATAGCACTACTGCTGTATTTACGTAGGAAAAGAGAGTTCATTAGAAAAAAGAAACGGTGGTGGGTTCATCCTTATTTAGTCGATCGCTCTCAGAAAGGGCAATTCGTGAACATATATGACGATCTAAGAAGATATCCGGATAAGTTCTTTAGCTATGTGAGGATGTCAGTGAGATCCTTTGATGAGTTACTGACTTTGTGTGAAAATGATTTATTGAAACAAGACACAATATTAAGAAAATCAGTCAGTCCTAAAGAAAGGTTATTTGTAACATTAAGGTAAGTTAAAACAAACTACAAAAACTGTATTGAACTATGAATGTAGGTTTTATTGAAAAATTTAGACAAGCAAGCCATAAACACTTAAGGGCTATACAGATCCATAAGTGGTTCGGAGTCAAGGGAATCATGTGTGTCACTTGGAGAACTTGTATATATTGTGTTCATAGAGTTATATGGAGAATTAGGACTATTTGTAATAGTCTCGTTGTGATAATTCGTATTTGTCCTATAACTCGGTCCAGGTTGTTCAGTAGCAATCACTTGCCGTTGCGTCGAATAACCAGGATGGTAGTTCTCATGACTCACGATCCTGCCACCTGGATTCATTTCTGAAGTATGCCGAAATGACCGATCAGCATAATCAAACGTCTTGTTACCAGAAAAATCTGATGCGTCGTTCAACAAAGTTAGCATCTTTATTTTGGTAGACATTTTAACTTGAGGAGGTACATTTTTTAATGTGCTCAACATTGAAAGCAGGAATAGCCGATCTTCATCAAGCTCAGCTGTCTCCCGCAGTCTCTGCTCTGCTGTCTCACGGCGTCTTTGCGCAATTGAATTATTTAAAGCTTGAACAAAGGGATCATCTGCTGTTGCTTTACGTTTGTTTGTAACTTTTTGTATAGGTAGTTCGCTTACTTCAACTGAATTTACGCTCTCCGAATTTTCTTCTTCTACACTTTTTCTCTGATAGCTACCACTCTTTTAAGAAATTGTAACTGCTTAAAATATATGTATTCGCTTTTGCGGTTAGTGGCTCCAGATCCTGACTTAACATTTTTTTGGCGTTTGACTTCCCGCGCGTAGCACGATCTGATGCTTTTCCATCTTTTTTGCAGCACTATCCCTGAAAATTAAAAAATAATTATTTATTCATCATCATTATCATATACGTCACGCCTGATTTATTTTTGTTAATTACAGGTACCTCTCAAGTGGATGTACGATGAGGGAGTTGCATTATAACTGTCGTCTAGGTCAAACAACATTGAGCACAATAATAAGAGATGTGTGTGCCGTGATTTGGGATAAGTTGCAAACATGTTTAACACTTCCGGCTTCAGCAAATGACTAGATGAAAATAGCAGATGGTTTCGAAAAACATGCCAACTTTCCACACTGCATCGGTAACATCGATGGAAAGCACATTAGACTGATTCAACCAGCTGATTCTGGTTCGATGTATTATAACTATAAACACTTTTATTCATTGGTGTTGATGGCTGCATGTGACGCTAATTATAATTTCATTTTTATAGACGTTGGAGCCTATGGGAAAAGTAGCGATTCAGCAATTTTCCAAGAAACTGAACTGTATAAAAAACTCATAAGTAATACTTTAAATATTCCAGAGCCCCACCAAATTTCAGAAAATGACCCAACGCTTTTCCCTTACGTTTTTATAGGCGATGAAGCATTCGGGTTAAGCACAAATATTATGCGTCCATACGGAGGAAACAACCTTAGTACCGAAAAGAAATTTTTTATCCTGACGTGGCGGAACCCTACACCGAAAGAATATCGCTAGATGTCTTTCGAATGAAGTTTGTCCATGATAATGTAAAACGTAAATTATGCATGAATGGTGTGCTGAAGATGCGTAATGAACACGACTATACAATACATAGCAACTCGTTCACTGCCAAACCGGCATACAATACATAGCAACTCGTTCGCTGCCAAACCGACTTAGTTATTTATTAATTTAATTAATATAGTATCCGGTCGAAATGGAATATTCTAACATGTAATCGTGATTAATTCGTAAATTCACACACAGCCTACGTTAAATAAAACATGTCGCAAATTATCGCAATAACATTTTACACGCTACTATGCTGCGGCTCGGTGACAATTGACGCGTCCGTTACATATCGCGCCAACTATACTGCGCAACTTCACCGAAAAACGTATCGTGAGCAATATACTCACCGATTTGGATCTGAGCTACAATTCCATAGAGCGAGTTCTACCGATGGCGATGAAGGGTATGCCGAATCTGCTTTATTTGTCACTCTCCAATAATAAGATACACAAGCTGTCGAGTAACGCTTTCAACTATACACAACAACTTATGATACTGATACTCAACAACAACCCTCTCATGTTTATATCTAAAAATACATTCGCCCATCTTACGAAGCTGTCGGTGGTGCAAATATACAATACCGAGTTGTTGGCGTTTGACTTTTTACCACTCCCTGTACACGCACTCGGAAACAAACTGGAATAAAAAAAAAATACCATACCCTCGTCATCGTCTACAGATAAACATTCGTGTAATCGTATGAACGCATCGACATCGACGATAATAACGACCGACATCAAGTATGTCGCGATACTAATTGTTACGATCGTGATGAGTGTTATAGGTGTAATTGTATCGCTGATATGCACTCGGAAAGCAATGTTGTTGCGTCGCCAATTGAAACACTCGGTCAAAAATCGTGGTCTGGCGAATAATCACAATACGCTCAACACTAACTGGGTACACTCAACTGCGTATAGATGCGGCGATACCACCAATACCAGTATTTGCAACAACATCAGCAGCAATACCGACTCAAACGTTAACAGCTCATTAGTTAATTATGAAGAGCTGCCTAAGTATGAACCGTTTAAGTGTAACACACCGGTGCATCAACAATCACCGTCAAGTAGCGATGGAGGTTTTGATAAAAAAATACATTTAAATTTTGACTCGCTGACTAAACACAAGGGTGTTTTCTACAAACATAACGATGTTTCCGAACACGACGATGACGGCTATTTACAAATGAATGCATCGCCGCCGCCGCCGTCACCATCGAGCCATCTACTGCCGAAAACCGATAGCGGAATTATACCAAACGTTTACACCGCCGGCACCGCCGGGTTTCCTACGCCATTTCGAAACACTATTTATAGAAAGATGTTTCCCGAATGACATTAAACCGACCGATCACCCAATCGAATATTTGTTTTATCAACACCCATTTTCTCGATGATTCGTTTCACCGAAAACACTATTTATAGAAAGATGTTTCCCGAATTACACCAACCGATCACCTTATGCGCCCCGCGCTTTAATTCGGGAGGTTGTAGGTTCAAATCTCCATCTCGAAAAAAAAAATACAGAACGTTGTTTTATCAAAATTTAATTTATACATCTTTCAGTGTAGCTTATAATGCGTCCCACTGTAGGGCACAGGCCTTCTCTCAGAGAGAGAGAGTATTATGATAACCACCGGGTTTGGCGATTTCAACCGCTAAGTTGTGTGAATAGTTCAGGCACTCAGGTTTCCTCACGATGTTTTACTTCACAGTTGTGTATTGAGAGAGTGGTATTGTTACTATGACTTTACAAATGTACATAACTTAGAATACAAGGTACATGCCCGCATTGGGAATCGAACCTGGGGCTCTCGCTTCCGAGTAAATTTTTCTACCCACTGGGCTACCACCGCTGTTTTCTAAGTAACGTACGTCGGTGAAGTTACAGTAGCAATACACTCGTTTACGTGAAGGAAAACATCGTGAGGAAACCTGAGTGTCTGGTGTATTCACATCCCGCCACAGTTGCGCTGGCAAACGACTAGATGGCGCTGTTGCTGATGCGCCGTCACATAATTAAATTATATTTTCGTGGGTGGATAGAAAAAAACATGTGTTCAAACCGCTTAATTAAAACATTCACTCTGCTGTACTTACTTTACGCCGTTTCTTATGATCCTATCTATTCTCAAAAATGTCTGATTACGTGGAAACAGCCTTGTCGAAGCGCGGAAAAGTAGTTTTAGTGATAGATGGTTACGAAATGTGTCTTAACAAAAGTTATGGAACAAAAAACTATTGGTGTTGTGCACTTGCTAAAGAAAAACAGTGCCGGAGTACGGTAACGACGGACTTCCACAGTGTTATCAAAAAACATTCTATTAATAAACCGATGAGTGAACATTCGCATTCTCCCAATGCTGCATTGTTGGATGAATTAAGATTGCGAACGAATTTAAAACGAGAGGCTGCCTGCAGTAATTCTTCACCAAGTAAGTTAATACAGCAAAATCTCGCGGCAGTCCCGAGTACCAGCGCTTGTTCAATGCCTAATAAAAACGCGCTAAGGCAGGTAATACGGCGTGCAAGAAAAAAGGCTACGCCTGCAGAACCAACGACAATTGACGAAATAGACATACCAGAAAATCTTAA
The DNA here is from genome assembly GCA_947310845.1 of Yponomeuta plumbellus. Classification (NCBI taxonomy): domain Eukaryota; kingdom Metazoa; phylum Arthropoda; class Insecta; order Lepidoptera; family Yponomeutidae; genus Yponomeuta; species Yponomeuta plumbellus. Next base: position 7,989,285 of record OX371206.1, read on the forward strand.
AACAGTTGAAGGGGAAAGATTTCTTGCGAAAGATGTCAAATATGGTAAAAACAAGAGACTATTTATGTTTTGCACTAAAACGGGCTTGAAAATTCTTCGCGACGCTGTTTTATGGATAATGGATGGGACTTTTCGTACTTGTCCTGATTTATTTACTCAAATTTACTCAATACATGCCATCATAGGGCACGATCAAAATAGCAAAAAAATAGTCCCGGTTTTGTATTGCTTCCTTATGGATAAATCTGAAGAGACGTATATGGCGCTTTTCAGTGCGCTTAAAGAATATGCTATGGAGTTTGTTATAATTTTAAACCCACAGTATATAATGACTGACTACGAGATAGCGGTGATTAACGTTATCAAAATTGAATTTTCTGATGCTGACCATAAAGGCTGCCTGTTCCATTTGGGCCAGAATGTATGGCGCAAAATTCAAAGCTGTGGTTTGCAATCACTATATGGAAGCAACAGCGAATTTGCCTTGAAAATTCGTCACATAGTCTCTTTAGCGTACTTACCCCACGAAGAGATACCCGAAGCTTTCATGGCTCTGAAAAATGAAGTTTTGCCTGAGGAAGCAGAGGTCATTACACAGTGGTTTGAAGCTTATTATGTTCTTGGGAAAGTAAAATCACAGATGAAATCTACAACTAAATTGACAGTATCCAGATCAAATCCACTGTTCCCACCAAAATTGTGGTCAGTCTATGCGAACAATGAGTTGCACTTGCCGAGAACACAAAATAACGTGGAGGCCAGGCACCGGCGGTGGAACCACTTACTCAACAACAGTCGTTACGGTGTGTATGCTACAATCAGCCATATGCAAAAGGAACAGATGACCACCAACCACGCCATTGAAAAATCCATGGCCAGCATCACACGTACGCCACCGAAGAAGAAAGGAAAAAGGACCATGAATGCTATAAATAGTATTTGCAGCAACAGGGAAAAAATTAGCACTATGTCCTTTTTAAGGGCTATTGCCTCCCATATTGAATTGTAATTTTTATTCATGAAATTATTTTTTATCTTTGTTTTCAATTGTGATTTTCATGTTTAATAAAAAGTCCACGCGTCTTTGAACATACATAAAAATAAAAAAAAGATCCCGACGAACTGATAACCTCCTTCTTTTTTGAAGTCTGTTAATAATAATCTTCATCTCCCAATGTGACCGATATTTTGGCAATAAAACATGTTTCTGTCATACGTATTTTCTCTTTCTGACTCTAGGCTATATGCTCAACTGGTTGTGCCGTGGGCACTTTTGTTTCCCGCCGTCGGTACAACTGATTGGTCTGAAAGATGTATAAATTAAATTTTGATAAAAAAAACGTTCTGTTTTTTTTTTCGAGATGGACATTTGAACCTACAACCTCCCGAATTAAAGCGCGGGGCGCATAAGGTGATCGGTTGGTGTAATTCGGGAAACATCTTTCTATAAATAGTGTTTTCGGTGAAACGAATCATCGAGAAAATGGGTGTTGATAAAACAAATATTCGATTAGGTGATCGGTCGGTTTAATGTCATTCGGGAAACATCTTTCTATAAATAGTGTTTTCGGTGAAACGAATCATCGAGAAAATGGGTGTTGATAAAACAAATATTCGATTAGGTGATCGGTCGGTTTAATGTCATTCGGGAAACATCTTTCTATAAATAGTGTTTCGAAATGGCGTAGGAAACCCGGCACCGCCACCGTCGTCGATAATCAGTATTCATACATCGAAGAACTCAAATTGCTGAAACTATCATCGCCATCAACGACGACGACAATAACTAAACAGAAGAATTTCGTGCAAAAAATAAACGCCTTTTCCCCCTTCACGTCGTCATTGTCATCGCTGTCATCGCCATCATCGTCGTCATCATCACCACCGCCGCCACCACCGCCGCCGCCACTACCGCCGCTGCCGCCGCCGATACTGCCGCTACCGCTGGTACATAATAATATGGTGGTGACCAAGTCATTGCTGCCATCTATGAAAAAAACACTTGCACAATATTACGAATCGCCACACTCACCGCCGAGACCGATCTCATCGAAAAAAGTTTAGTTAACTTAAGTAAAAAAATATTACAAAAATGGTAACACGAATAAAGGCATCTAAAACAAAAACACTTTATTATTTTATTATAATTATCAGACTCATCGGTAAGATTTTAAACTTATTAATCTTTACTCCATCGTCTTCGGTAGAAGTAAAAGGCCACGGCCGCTTCATAATCTGTAATAAAAAAAATGCAGTCAATATAATTTACGAATAGATACTATTAACTCAAAAATGTTTATAGATTGCAGTACATAATTTATTGAAAAATTCAGCTTTTTTAAACCTATGTCAAATTACAAATTGTTGATTACCGCCACCTAGCGGCGTGATATGGAACTCAATGGTCCATCGTCTCGAAGCAAATGCAATGTGACAACGTGTTCCAGTGGAAGAGATGCTTCAACTGAAGATCACCAGATGGAGCCACGTCGATCGCCGCAAGAGGGATCCTGCCAATATAAAACGACTGGAGCAGCGACATTCGCCACTTCTTCACGCCCATACTCTCTCTCTTATCGCACCTATGTACTTGTTTACCTAAGAAAATAAATTATATTTTCAAAGATTTATAATAAAGCAATCATTGTCACTGCCAGCTCCCTCCAATCGTTCGTTTCATGCAATAATTGTTGCTTTTCGAGAAAATGGCCAAAAGGTATACGCGTGAAGACATATTGCGTTATTTGGAAGATTCAGATGAAGAAGCATTTAGTAGTGGAAGTGACGATGAGTGGCAGCCCGATAATGAAACTGAAGAAATCGAGGATATAGAGGCAATTACAAACTATATAGCAAGTACTGCAGAAAGAACTGAGACTCCGTCGCCTACACCAGTAAGTTCATCGTCGCCTAATCCAGGAAGTCCAACAACGTCATCCAATGCGTCTAAAACCCAGTGGAAAGGAGATGTTTTGCCTTTAGGTAGGGAAACATTTACAGGCATTCACAGTGTACAAAATATGGCCGCAATTATTAGTGACGATGGCCAAATTAGTTCAAACTAAAACAAAATATATGCTTATTTTGTACCTGATGATTTGATTGATGAAATGGTCATCCATACGAATAATTACGCTGGGTTGTTGATCAAATTGCATTATTTTATATAGCTAAGCGTAAGTTGTTTTTTTACATGAATAAATTAATTTTCAATCTAAAAACTCAACACTTCGTTTTATTTTACCATCAACCCTCTCGCTCTCGCCTCCAATCTATCTGCAGGCATTCTTTTTTTCGTAGAGATAATAATTAATTCTAATCTATAGATCGATCGCAGGCAGTAGCTTGATGTCGACGCATGGTAGTTTGTAGAGGCTCGATTGAAATTGAGCCTCGATAAAGAGTGAATTGGTTATGCGTGGTAAATGTATAATGAGCCGTTTGAATTTTCTACTGACTAGGATAATCTTAAACGCGGTCCAGATACATTTTCCCGATATTTGCGACACGCTACTGATGGCGTGTCGATCCACGATGAATGCGTTATTGCTGTCGAAATATACGATTGCGCCTAGACGAAACGCACCTTTCTCGTCGAGTTGGCGAGCGTGTTCGAGGGATAACTCGTAGTTTTCGAGCGGCGTTATATCAGCCAGTAATGTTTCGAGTTGTTTATTACCCAAGTGGGCGTCGTACACTGACTTGCTTGTATTCATAAACCGAATAGTTAAAATTTGATCGTCAGCGTACTTTATAGATCGACACTGCGATTGCGGTTGCTGCGACTGCGGATCCATAGTTGCGATGATGCGCGCTACTTAATCGGGGTACAAATACCTACTACTATAGGATTTATGTAAAAAAAATACACTGTACCTATAGGGTACGAGTTATGTGTAGGTGAAAATAAAATATTTTCTTTCACCTAAATAGTTAGCACTACACAACTAGACGGAAAAAATTACACAGTCGAGCGACGTCGCTGAAAACGATTTGAAAAATTACACGGCAATATACTCGCCGACTCAGACGGTTTTCATGAAACTTGTTCTCGAACACCGTAGCAGTATATTATCGTCGACGGCGTGCGATCTGAACGCCATACAGAAAAAACCGGCAGGTTGGTTCACCAAGTATAATAAGAATGCACTCGTTAATCCGAACATTACTAACGATTACTTTATCACCAACTTATCGGCCAAATGGCCTTCGTTGCCGTACGGTACCCTATTCAATCGACCTATCGTGATGACCAACGCGATGCCCGACTACCGATTCGTAAACATCGCCAATATTCCACCGTCGGCGACACTCGCCTCGGACGACAATATTGTTGAAAACAATCCGAAGAATTCCCATGGTAATGTACGCATTCTAAGCAGAAAGGATATCATACCCGATGCGACCGCCGCTGTCGCAGCCTCCACCAAAGCAGCTGTTACAACTACGAGTACGGCGATGGAATTCGACAATATAAATGAGCGGTTGAAAAAATACTCGAATATCACATTCGTCAACTCTATGGCTAATAATGATGATGATGATCGACACCCTGTCGAGCCCACTAGTCGTGAGTCGATGACGATGACGACGACGGCGACTATAGAGAAGGCGCCCTGCTCGGCGCAAGACAGTCGATCGACCAGTAGCTCCGATCAATCTTACGATATAAACACGTACACTATATAAATAATTTAAGCTTTCATCCCATTCCTGTTTTATTTTAGTAATATTGAAAATGTTAACTATGATAGTTTAGAAAAAAAACGAAATCAAATCTGTAAAATAGTTAGTATTCAGAAACATCAAGTTTTATAATTTTTCAATATGAATGATTATTTCCGTAACTAATATCTACTCTTTATTTTATACAGGTATTTAAATTACATTAAATGTAGGTTGAAGTAAAAAAAAGCCACCATGTAGCGCCGTTCATATTTGCACATCCGCACGCTGTGTAGTTAGACAACCGTTCATATTTGCACATCCGCAGTCTACACGCCGGTCAGTATACGCACACATGCAAAGAACTTTGCAATTTCTTATCTCTGGAATAAATACAGAATCATTTTTTTTCTAAGTGAAAGGTATTCTATGTTTCGTTCTGAATAAGAAGTTCCTTTATTTCTGCTCGCTACACAGGTTTTTCTTTTCATTCAGTCTAGTCCTAGTAGGAGAAAAAAATAGTATTTTTGAGAAGATATCGAAATTTCTCTAAATTCAGACTTCACGTGCCTTTATAAAAATAACATCATGATTATCAATAATTGTTTTCAATGTATTCGGTTGAGAATCTATCTGCCAATCTAATAAAGTTAACATAATTACTAATATCTCAAATATTAATGCTTATTATCGACAAAATCGTAACCGCGGCGTATGCGTTCTATTCGTGAGTACACCGCAGACGACGGGTCGCCGAAGTGAGTGCGCCCGGCATACGAAAGGTTAAATGATAGTAAGTATATTATAATAATTATTTAATATTTTGCACTAAGGAACCCTAAACTATCTGTAATGGCGTCTCTAGGAGTCGTAAAGTGGAAACCTCATTTCTATTTTTCGGCTTACAGCAGAGTGAATGCTCTGTGATGATAAATGAGTTGCTATACTTGCTATTGATGGCGAATTAATTTTAACTATTAAATTAATATTATTTGTGATTCATTATTTACTAAGAAATCTTGGGGCCTATTAAAATATTACCTATAATGCTAGGTTTATAGACGAAAAATTTAATTCCGCATATGAAAGTAAGACCTTTAACAGGTCACGAATACCTATTGTCAGTTGACTGTAAAATTGTATAGCAAACATAATATGGCAAAATACTTACATTAATTAAATTTCAACACTTTTCACAGAGATGAAAAATATTATTAAAACGGTCTATGAAGAGCTGCTTGCGGGTGTATATAGAAGTCAGCACACGATCAAAAAGTCGATTAATTGCAACCACACTGCTATATTACTATAAATAAGTCGAATGAAAGAGGTTCTACCGACTTGGAAAAAGCAGATGTGTGGAATAATGACAAACTGATGTCCATTATGGTACTAGTAACATTTTAGTTGCGATTACTCTATATTCATTCGATTCTATGGCTATTCAGATGATAATCTTACGATATTTACTGCATTTAAAGCAGAGAGAAGTGCGCCCAAATCGCGTTGAGAGAACGTGCACAGATCGTTTACTCGACATTTTAAAGATCTGTCTCACTACCAATAGTTGAAATAGAAACGTGCTGCTGACTTTATTACGACATGATTTGCTAGTTGGGCAGTGACCTGACTGAGCAGACTACGGGGCTATCGTTATATTGCCAAAGCACAGCTTGACATGAAGATTCGCTCAATGTACTGGCTCCTAGGACGCAAGTCACAACTTTCAAGAGAGTGCAAAATTACGATCTACAAAGCTATAATAAAACCAATATGGACTTACGGCATTCAACTCTGGGGCACATCCTCGAAATCAAACATTGATATCTTGGAACGCTTTCAAACCAAAACACTCAGATCCATCTTGAAAATACCGTGGTACATTTCAAACAAACATATATTGGGACATAAAATTTCCAACTATAGATCAGGAAATCAAGGAGTACAGTGAACGCTATCAGGAGCGCTTAAAGTGCCACCCTAACGTACTGGCTACTCGCCTCGTTACAGACAGAAACCAGGGTTACTCCCGGCTGCGTAGGATAAATATACTGGATCTAAATTATTAAAGGAGGATGGAGGTCGACGGATCTCACTCTCATCATCATCATCATCATCAGGCTATATTAGTCCACTGCTGGACATAGCCCTCCCCTAATGAGCGCCATAGCGCCCTGTCTTCAGCTTGCCTCATCCAGCATCTGCCTGCAGTCCTTCGCAGATCGTCATCCCACCTGGTTAGAGGGCGTCCTACACTACGTTTGCCGAGTCGCGGTATCCACTCAAGAACACGTTTACCCCAGCGGTTGTCGGTTCTTCGCGAAATATGGCCAGCCCACTGCCACTTCAGCTTGCTAATTCTCTGAGCTATGTCGATAACTTTGGTTCACTGTCGGATGTATTCGTTACGAATCCTATCCTTCAGAGAAACTCCGAGCATAGCTCTCTCCATAGCTCGCTGAGCGACTTTAAACTGGTGGACCAACCCTTTCGTGAGTGTCCAAGTCTCGGCTCCGTAGGTCATAACAGGTAGGACACACTGATTGAAAACTTTCGTTTTCAAGCATTGCGGTATGGATGACGAGAAGACCCGGCGTAGTTTCCCAAAACGCTGCCCAGCCCAGCTGGATCCTCCTCTTGGCCTCCTTCTCGAAATTGTTTTTACCTAACTGCAGAATCTGCCCGAGGTAAGTGTATTCGGAAACGATTTCGAGTAGGTGACCATGTACGACGACCGGTATTGGATCAATGTGACCATTGATCATGACTTTTGTTTTATCCAAATTCATACCAAGACCGATGCGTCGCGAGGCTGATGCTAGGCTGGCCAGCATGTGGTTTAGCTCCTCTAGCGACTCCGCCATTAAGACTATGTCATCTGCGAATCGCAGGTGTGAGATGTAGTCGCCGTTTATGTTAATGCCCTTTTCTTTCCAGTCCAGCGTCTTAAACATGTCTTCCAACGCGCTTGTAAACAGTTTCGGGGATATAACATCCCCCTGTCTTACTCCTCTGCACAGTTGGATAGGTTTAGACTGCTGGCCCTGTACTTGGACACTCATGGTGGCGGCTTCGTACAGACATCTCAACACCTCGATATAACGATAGTCTACTTGGCATCGCTGTAAGGATTCCAGAACAGCCCAGGTTTCGACAGAGTCAAAGGCCTTCTCGTAGTCCACAAAAGCAAGACACAGGGGCTGATTATACTCCTCGGTCTTCTGTATAATCTGCCTCACTGTGTGAATGTGGTCTATGGTGCCATATCCTCCGCGAAACCCGGCCTGTTCCGGCGGCTGGAACTCGTCGAGTCTTCTGGCGAGACGATTCGTGATCACTCGTGAAAACAGCTTATAGACATGGCTCAGGAGCGAGATGGGTCTGTAATTTTTAAGAAGAGTCTTGTCACCCTTCTTAAAAAAGAGCACCACCAAACTCCCGCTCCATGCCTTTGGAGTTCTCCCACTGTGAAGGACGGCGTTGAAGAGCTTTTGTAATTCCTGTATAACAGGGGCTCCTCCAGCTTTCAAGAGCTCTGATGTTATTCCGTCCTCACCGGGGGCTTTTCCATTTTTAAGCTGCCTCAGAGCTAGCACGATCTCGTCTTGACTGATGTCAGGCAGTTCGTCGGTGTAGTGGCGCGTCAGGGTGGCTCTGGAATCTTGGTCGTCTCGTTGAGAATAAGGGGCATGTGCAGCGTATAATCGGCCATAGAAATCCTCTATCTCGGCGGAGATCTCCGGCTTCGACAATACGGTTCTCCCGTCGTGCGTTGTAAGCTTCGTCAGGTGGCTCCTGCCAAGCTGCTGAGTGAATACTTTGGACTCTTCAATGAGGCGTGTGTTGGAGCTCCGAAGGTCGCGCCGTACCATCTTCGCAATTTGCTTGTTCAGGTTTGACCTCTCTGACGAAGTCGCTTGGGTGGTTTCCCGTCTTTTTGTCAGCAACCGGAGAGTCTCAGCCGAGAGTTTGGATTTCCTGCCTGTCCGCTGCGTTTTGCAGAACTTGATGCCCTCGTCCCTAAGAGTTACGACAAATCTATTCCCGAGAAGCTGCTGGAACTTCTCGGTGCCCGCCATGATTTGGATTGGGTTTGGTCGGAGCGTGGACTTCATCAGACGGTTTCTCTCAAGCTTCAAGTTGATATTCAGAGAGCCTCGAAGAAGTCGGTGATCAGATCCGGTATTAAACCTGTTGATCACTGAGACATCTCTGAATATATGCTTGCTATCCGTCATGATGAAGTCGATCTCATTTTTGGTCACAGTGTCGGGGCTTTGCCATGTCCACTTCCTTTGAGGCTGTTTCTTGAAGAAAGAGTTCATCAAGAATAGTTCCTCTTTCTCAAGGAAGTTGACAAGCATTTGCCCCCTGTGATTCCTGACTCCATAACCATGCGGGCCTATTCGGAACTCGTTGCCACTCTGGGTTCCCACCTTGCCGTTAAAGTCCCCCATAACAACGTTGAAGTGAGCCTTCGTGGTGTTATGTAAGGCTTTGGATATGTCTTCGTACATATCCTCAACTTCATCATCCGAGTGTGCCGAGGTCGGTGCGTAAACCTGAATGACCTTCATGCTGTAACGCTTGGACAGCCGAAGGATCAGGTACGCTACCCTGGTCGACACACTAGAGATTTCTTCAACGTTGTTAGAGAGGGCCTTATTGACGAGGAAACCTACGCCACCCTGGGATGTTTTATCACCCTCGCGAAAGTAGAGAAGATGGCCCGAGTCTAGGGTTACGGTGTCCTCCCCCTCTCTACGGACTTCACATAACCCCAGAACATGCCATTTAATGTTCTCTAACTCCACTTCCAACTGCGCTAGATGATGGTCAAGCCTCAGAGTGCGTCCGTTGAACGTTGCCAGGGTCAGATGTTTGTGGCAGCCTGAGGTAGCCCGGTGATTCTTAGCACCCCCTACCCCGCCGTTACCATGGCCGCTGCCACGATGACCAGGAATAGCGAGGCGGCCGGGAACTGGGGGCCGTTTCCTGTGTTGTGCCATCATGGGGTACCTAATGCCCATAATCCCCACGCTGGGCATGCGGGTTGGGGATCGCAGTGCGGTAGAGTTGTACTGCAGGAGGCGCTGCTGCCCACCCCCCGGTTTTGTGTCCCTTAGTCGCCTTTTACGACACCCGCGGGAAGAGTTGGGTTGGTGCTATTCTCTAGGCCGACACCAGACAGCACACTCTGCTGGTTTTTAAATTAACGCAACGACAGTTATAACGAAATACCAGAGTTACTTATTGTAGTCATAACTACAGATTGTAATGGAGCAGACAAGAAAAAATAGAAAAAAAAATCGTTATATTGCCAGCTGGCCATCGAATGATTCGAATGAATCTCTACGGACATGCGCCCGTTTATATACGCTCCACGCGTGTAGCTGTGTGCGAGCTGCCGTGTAAGCACAATAGGACATCGATGTGTTGTTGTCGCGTTCCATTCTGTGCATACGTGCTAGATAGGCCAGATGGTAAAATAAGAAGAGTGGACTGTATTCACTGGGTTTAATTAGCAAAAAGAAATATTATATGCATGACACATACAGAAATATTATATGAACGTGTGCACGAGCCCGCGCGCCGGTGTGTCGTAGACACGTGCTACATAAGTAAATTTTTTCGGAATGATATGTCATTACCCAAAAACTTTCGTAAGCACTACACATTTAACTTTTTGGTCCGGATCAACTTACGTGGCTTTTTATCGGCCGAGTCTGATCAGGTTTGACATTAATATAACATTAGAATAGAATAGAATTTATTTATTGCTAATAATATGCCAAGTTACAATTGTAATAACCTATTTGTTTCAATTTTCGAGTACAAAGTTGATACAATCATAAATATTGTTTGACTCTGACACCTGTGGTAGATGGGTATCTGTGATACAGGTGTCAGCGCCCTCTAGGATAAATTGGTGTAGGATATAGTATATTAATAATTGATGTTTGATAATTAGTTCTGGTAATATAAAATTAATTCCTCGTACAACGAAAATAAAATAATTTCTTTCTTTTTAATCAGCCGTTTATGTTCACTTCAATCGTTATGAATTATTGGTATCAGACAGTCTTTTTGATATTAATTGTGCAGGTACACTATTCGTTATTGAAATTATTGTGGTTTGTTTGACAGTAACCTTATAAGGTTTACCGTACATCATGACATTAATTTCGTCTAAAAGAGCCTGGTTTATTTTATTTCTGAAGCTGTGCTTTTGTGAAGTAGGCAGATTCGTTATTGAAATTATTGTGGTTTGGTTGAGTACAGTAACTGTATCGCTTATAAGGTTCACCGTACATCATGACATTAATTTCGTCTAAAAGAGCCTGGTTTATTTTATTTCTGAAGCTGTGCTTTTGCAAAGTAGGCAGATTCGTTATTGAAATTATTGTGGTTTGGTTGAGTACAGTAACCATATCGCTTATAAGGTTCACCGTAAGGGAGCGAGGGCCTTGTTGTAACAGTTTTCATTAAAACTAATATATCTTGAGATCTATTGATTGAATTTCTACTAAATAAAGATGGATGGATACTGTAACTCTTCCTCTAACAAATCACGTAAAAATAATACCATAACTATTGGTCATTATTTTACAATCAATTATTTTCTAGAAAAAGTGCGGTGTTACAACTTACGTCGTGCTTGGGGCAAGTTGTAACGTGTACCGGGGCAAGTAGTAACGACAAAAAAAACGGCAATAATACCTCTAGTCATTTATTCTTGGTTTATTTTCAACAAAATTGACATCTTTCTAAAGTAAGTATTAAGTAATTCTTATCAAAAATCAACTCAAATACACTGTTATTAATAATCAACACTTAAAAATTAAGTAATTAACAGCTTTATTTAGTTAAACACTACTTTTAATCATCATGGCACTTTTAAATCACAGTAAGTAATTAAATTATTTATATTTAAGGTATGCTTCGTAATTATCTCTTCTTATAATATATGTCTAACAAAGTATTATACTTATATAACAATCAACATTTGGTGGGTTTCATTATAATTAAATTCAGTCTTCATCTGAGCTACAATTCATACAAATAAAAGATATAATGTCTCCTGTAACACATCCTACATGTGCCCACATTTTACAAATGATACACTCTGTCCAATCTTCTTTATTTGTATCTGTGTAAGCTTCACCACATACCAGACAATACCACTCTTCTGCTTCAGATTCTGAATCTGAACATAAAATCTTTTTTTTAGCTCTGCCCACTCCGGTTTTATTATTTGTTGATTTACCTTTAGCTTTTCCCTTCCCCTTCCCCTTTCCTTTCCCTTTAATTTTGTCATCTTTTTTCTGTTTTTTCTTCATCTTTTCCTCATATTCCTTTTGTAAAGCTTCCTTTTCAGGAGTGTCCGTCAATACTGTAGATTTTCTTTTGCGTCTGCTATTTGTATTAGTTTTTCTTGGTGGCGCCTTTGGCAAAGGTCTAATCTTCGATGGCGAGAAAGTTTTTTGTAGACCGGAGCAACTCGGAGTTGGTTCGTTTGCAGTTTCGATTTGGCTTATAATTTCCGTGGTGCTTATATCTATTTCAGGGACAGAATCTAATAGTTCTGGATTTTCAAGATTCAAAGACACAAAGATTTGTGACATTTACGTCATCTGGCTCTTGTGTAGGATCTGGACGATCAGTAACATAAGATGGCGCGAAGTCAGAGTCTTGGAAAATGTCAGCATTCAAAGGCCATAAATCAGAAGCTTTAAATCCACTCATAATATTAGCAGGGTTTAGGGCAAGTGGTAACGACTCTTTCACAATACCTGGAATGTCATATATTGTCATCGTTTTCCCCGGGTTGTTGTGCATCCATGCTGTCTGTGCCCTATTTGTGTAATTTTTAAAAGGGCCGTACACTCCTACGTCTAAAGGTTGCAAATTGTGGGAGCAGTGCGGCGGAAACGATAACATGATGACATTATTTTCTTTGGCTTTTTCAACCACTCCAATATTCACGTGTGAGCTATGGTTATCAAGTAACAACAGAACTGGCTCTTCCTTGGGGGGTTTTGCATGTTTGATAAAATGATCCATGAAATTTATAATTCTTTTTCGGTCATCCATCCGGAGGAATTACCAGCACCAATGCAATCTGGAGGTCCACCACGAATAAACATTTCAGAATATTTAAGCCTGGGAAAAATGAACATCGGTGGGATAAAATTACCCGCAGCGTTAGAGGCACAAGCAAGTGTTACAAGAGTTCCCCTCTCAGCCGATGTGATAGCTCCAATTTGCTTTTGGCCACGAGCAGCTACTATTTTCTTAGGTTTTTGAACCGTTGTGATCCCTGTTTCATCAATGTTCCATATTCGAGAAGCATTAAACTGATATTTTTGGAGAAGTCGTTGATATATTTCAATGAATGAATTAACGTTAGTCTTATTGAAAGACGTCGCTCGACTTAAAGACGTTGCTTCTGGTGTCCTTAAAGATAAATGTGCATTTCTGCGCATAAAATTTTGGAACCAGTCAGTACCAGCCATCTTATTTTGATGCCAAGAAGGAGGAATGTTTTTAGCACTAAGCTGCACACCGCATTGGTAAGCTAGTTTCCTAACTTCAATAGGAAGTAGTCCAAAATATATATCGGCGCACTTGAGTAGGTAGGAAGCTATCTTACCTTCCTCTTCTGCAGTGAATACTTGTCTAGGCTTAACATAACCAACTCTTAATCTTTCATTATTCTTCTTTTTCTTTATGTATCTATAAAGAGAGACGTGACATAATCCGAAAGCCTGACTAGCTTTTCGAATACTGCATTTTTTTTCTAAAACTTCAGCTGCCGCTAACTCGTACACTTCTTGGCTTTGTGTTGCCCGTTCTGACTTTCTTTTATAAACCCTCATTCTAAAACAAAGGAAAAAAGTAGGTATCTACATCATAACTGGGGGCATGTTGTAACACGTTACAACAAGCCCCGGGATTTTGTTACGACTAACCCTATGGTATGATTTTTAACATTTATCAAGATAACTATTTAAACAATTTAGCAATCATAAAAACTATTACACATTGTCAGAGATAGATAAATTTGAATGGAAATAAGATATAGAAAATTAGAAATTAGTCGATATTAAAAACGCAAACCGAAATTTTACGACAGTACAATTTTATATTACCTGGCAGAAATGAAGCGCGTGCACACTTCCGCTCACTGCGCCGGCTGGACACTGGCTATGGCAACATGATGCGGCGCGGCGGCGGTCAAAGAAATACGTTAATAGCGTTTAAGATCCTAGTGAAATGAGCCTGTTACTACTTACCCCTGTTACAACAAGCCCCTCGCTCCCCTACATCATGACATTAATTTCGTCTAAAAGAGCCTGGTTTATTTTATTTATGAAGCTGTGCTTTTGTAAAGTAGGCAGATTCGTTATTGAAATTATTGTGGTTTGGTTGAGTACAGTAACGTACGTCAAGACATTAATTTCTTCTAAAAGAGCCTGGTTTATTTTATTTCTGAAGCTGTGCTTTTGTAAAGTAGGCCTAGGCAGTTTTTCCATTTCCGGCAAATTACTCACTAAAAAAGGGTAGCCATCTAATTTTCTTTCCCTGTCAACTGGTATATTTTAAGATCTATGGTTTTCTAAAAGTTTTAGAGTTTTTTTTTCAATCCTTAAATACTGTGCTCGAATATATTGTATATTTTGTCACCATTCTGTTCAGTTTTGACAAATAGATGTAGAGGGTTCAATATGTGAAGATGTACGTGTAGAGAAGGTGACCTTACTTTATTTAAAATTTCAACTGATATATTCGTCTTCGTTATCAATTATTACGCTGTCTCCTTGATCTAATTTGGTCGACAGTTAAAGGCATGTATTCTTCTTCAAAAAATCCTGCTGCAATTTTTTTTTAAAGCCAAAAAAAACCATCGTCTACGAAAACGGAAGTACAGTATTGTGCAAATTAATGTAAACACAGGCAAGAACGTAAATTAATGATATTTTTACAATAATTTTCGCTATGTTCAAATAGAAATGTTTTCTTCGAGCCGCGACTCACAGATTATAATTATTGCTTTTTTTTTTAATATAACGCGCACACTAGCGCTACAGGCGTGCGCTCTTAAAGCTCGTTTACACCGAGTCAACAACGTGCGACAGTGCCGCATGCTACACATTGTGCCACGTTACAAATAGAAAGCATTTGCGGCATATGTGGCATACGTCAGCCTATTTTACGCCGAGGCAACATCGGGCCTGGATAATTTCCAAAGCATTGTGTTCCCTGTGGAATGAGCTTCTGAGGTTCTTTATTTTCTTTTTGACACTCTCTTCATCTAAATTGTATTTTTATGCAAGACCAAATAAAACACGTCACGTTTAACTCAATTATTTTAATAATTTGAATTACGGACATCCCATAACACTTCACTTTCTCTAAAATCCTCGATAAAGTCTAAATATTTTGATCGATGACCGATAATTCTCACTTTCGAAAACAAATACAAACAAAAACATAATCTACAAACTGTTTTTACACACGAAAAATTTCGCCTCCTGTCGTTTTACGAGTTTTTCGTTAGTCTACCTACGAGGACGAGAAACGTGTTAATCCTGAAAGTTTCAATCGCAGTCATTCTAATTTCTTCATCGGGTCTTTCGTCAAATGTTTTTTTTTCTTTTCGGTAGTCTTTTTCCGATATCTGTTGTGTATTGCTTCGATAGGCTTATTTCCATCGCCTTTTCTTTGAAATTTCCCACTTTAACAGGTTAAGTTATATAGTGATATGTAGTAACATTTAGGTATTTATGTTTTTTTATTTCTGTCAGACAAAAAAAAAATTGATGCAAATTTGCCGCCCCCTAAAATCTGCCGCCCTAGGCTCCTCAGCCTGTGGCCCGTAATGTTTGTCAAACATCAAATATCGTAGTTGGTCCAGGGATTCTGACGCTTCTAACGGAATCTATTGGGGGTGATCTGTGGCCGCGCGCCATCCATGCCGGCCGGAGAATTTCGTCAAACATCGGGTGCTGTCGGTAATCTTCGGTTTGAACGTGCGGCGCTCGAGAACAGAGTCATTCTCGGTACATTTCTATGAACCATCTTTTGTTTCACGCGTCTGGCAACTCAGGCACATTAGCTCGTAACTCATTATAAGTTTGTATTAAAGTGCGCGCAAGATAACTCTGCGCGCGACTGGTGGCGTACTTAATGTTGCCAGGCTAATATTCCCTAATTTGAGGTCTTAGGTAATTTTGGAGTGGTGGTGGAACTCTAATATTTTAATGAACATTGAAAAAATATTACTAACTACTACAGACTTAGACTAGTCTTACTGTCAGAAGCTTTTCAAACCGCCCTAAAGCCTCTGACTTAGCTTAACGACTACCATCTACTGATTCCAGCCAGCACCAACAGCTTAACGTGCCTTGCGAAGCACGGAAACGCTCAAAACTCTGCTACTAGCGTTAGTCATGAAAATGGTCACCCATCCATGCACTAAACGCGCCCAATGTTGCTCAACCTTTGTGATCGTTTAAGACCAGTCAGGCAGCCGGGGCTACGAGTACTTGGAAAAGATCGTATTAAAAATTCTCGCCTGAGGCGACATTTTTTCTACACGATGTTTTCCGAGTGGTTTGTAGTAGTATTTGAAATTAAAACTTCTTTATAATTTTGTAAGTCTTTTATTGAATACCGTGTAGTACTTTTAAATTTGCTATAACAGTGGTCCTCCAATGGGTCCACGCCTTCCATTTCTATATATTCGTCCTCATCCATGCTGGAATCATCGTCAGAGGAGTCAGATGTATCACCAGTAACATTAACAATATTTTTGTCCATTTCTATATCTATAAGCCTGTCTGAATCGTAATATATATCTTATATTTTTTTAACATGTAGACATACATTCAACCATTCTTCCGTTGTAACTGTACTGAAAGCCGTTTCAGTAATTGAGGCTATTTCACCAGGTGCTTGAGATACATTTTTTTCTGCAATGCGTCTTTTCACCGTAGCCCAAATTTTTTCAATTGGGTTAAGGTCGCAGTGATAAGGAGGCAAATGCAGAACCTCATGTCCATGTTCATTCAACAATTGTTCTACTTCATACTGTGGCTCTCCTTTGTGCCTTTTGATCAAGTCGTATAATTGCGGTTTTGTCCAACAATCATCGACTTCAATTTCATTTTTTGTAAGCCACTCTTTCCGCCTTATTATAAAAACCTGAATAAGTCCTGGTTTAAACCAAGACTAAAAGATCTAGTTTTGTTACGGTATCAAAGTTAGACCCAGATCAAATGTGTGTCGTTATTACAAATAGAAGACTATTCGAGGATCAGTTAAACCAGACATCAGCCATGGTTCAAATAATATTCACTGATTCGTTCATTCAGCTTTCATTCAATGCTGCGTTCCGTTTCACTAAATGGATATTATCTTCACATTTTAAACGCAAAAATATTCATTATTGCGTTTAAAATACCTATACATCGTAAATTGTTCTTTGTTTAGGTTCCAATCTAACTAAAATGAGCACTATTAATTATTATACCTGTTTCTCGAACCACTCATCAAAGGTTTCGGCATCTATCCACCCCGACTTTGTTACAGCCATCCTGCTTCCAGGTGGAGCCCCAGTCAGCCAATCGGACCATTTCTGTTTTGCTTTGTAGATTATGAATGGCGGAATAAATTCGCCAATGCCATTGCCACAAAACATTACAGTGAAGCAAGATTTAGTGGCGTTTTTTATAATTTCAGGGCTTCGGCACTTATGACGGAAAAGCAGTTTCTCTTTTTTCGGGCAATCATGGAACCCAGTTTCATCATAGTTATATGTTTTCTGGTGGCATGTCGCCCAGCTCTCTTCTCAAGTTATCAAAAAACTCTTCGATCATTTCTTTGTTCACCTGAGCTCTTTTCCTGCTGATGTTGTGTGCTATCCGTTGCTTAAGAGATGGGTGCCTTGCTAAAAACAACTTCCCCCATTCCCAACCAGGCATGTTGTCCTTGAACTCTGGTATTTTTTTGTTCGCATCATCTAGGTATCTTTTTACAATGACTCGTACATCATGCATCCCTATTGGAATACCAATATCTGATAATGTTAGAATATGGTTAATAAAAATGTTTTCTTCATCGGCAGATAATGTAACCGGCCTTCTAACACGTTTTTGGTGTTGGTTTTTAATTTTATATTTAAGCGTGCTCAGTGGTATGTCATACTGCTTTGCAGCCTGCCTTTGGCTGATTTTGCAGCTCCTGATATCATTCAGGGCGTTCTCCAACGAAACCTCTGTATAACGAGATTTCGTCCCATACTTTCTTATCCCTGGCTTCGATATGAGACTTTTTCGAGGCATTATTGAATTCTAGAAAAGATAAAAAAAAAATCAATAATATAGACATGGATTTCAATAACTAATACCGTTTATTGAACAGTTGCTGTAAAAATATTTATCCTGGCAATCTTATCCTAACTTTTCTGGAGGAAATTTTAAACTAACAGGGTAACATTAACCTAGGCCAATCTTACCCCGATTTAGGCGTAATTCAGATAGTATACACTATTTAAAAAAAAACTGATATCATGTCGCATGAAATTCAAATGCTTTACATGTTGCATCGTCATAAATCAACACTTAACATAAATAAATCCATCTTACCGCTCAAATCCATACAGATGCAGCCGAAATTACAACTTTTTTTTGACAATAATTTTCCGAATCGACGCTTGCCGCAAAAAGATTCCATTTTCTGTGAAACTACTGCTGGACAGTTTGTTTTTTTTTTTCGTTCCGTAATGTCGTAATCTAGCTGTTTTTTAAAACTCAGTTCTAAAATGTGAATAGTTTTGGTTAAAATAAATAAACACACAGAAGGCATAAAGTGAGCTAATGTTATACTGAAAGCTTAAGTTACCCCGGTCGACTGTACTAGACATAGGTATTATTAATTTTTAAACTTTGGGCGGTTGGAATGTTGTTAGTTGCGTAATGCGCAAAATACTTGTACTTCAGGACTCAATGGGCATCCTCGAGAGTCATGCGCCAAATCCTCGCGTAACAAGTCAACAATTTTTTCGCCAAAACGTTTTGTCAACCTATATTTGTATCGAAAATCTTCGTCACTTAATTCGAAGGGATTCACACGATGACGAAGTCTGCTGGATCGCCGAGACGTCTCCGGCATGTTCAAATCGTCCAAATCATCGAAATCCATCATATCAATGGCGCCCATAATATCAATTATTTATTGCAATCTATCCATGGACGTAACATACGTCGACGATACTGCAATAGCGCTTATGTACTAATCTTTAATCTGAACATAAAATCTTTTTTTTAGCTCTGCCCACTCTAATCTTCGATGGCGAGAAAGTTTTTTGTAGACCGGAGCAACTCGGTTTTGGTTCGTTTGCAGTTTCGATTTGCTTATCTATTTCAGGGACAGAATCTAATAGTTCTGGATTTTCAAGATTCAAAGACATATCAGAGTGACATTTACGTCATCTGGCTCTTGTGTAGGATCTGGACGATCAGTAACATAAGATGGCGCGAAGTCAGAGTCTTGGAAAATGTCAGCATTCAAAGGCCATAAACCAGAAGCTTTAAATCCACTCATAATATTAGCAGGGTTTAGGGCAAGTGGTAACGACTCTTTCACAATACCTGGAATGTCATATATTGTCATCGTTTTCCCCGGGTTGTTGTGCATCCATGCTGTCAGTGCCCTATTTTGTGTAATTTTTAAAAGGGCCGTACACTCCTACGTCTAAAGGTTGCAAATTGTGGGAGCAGTGCGGCGGAAACGATAACATGATGACATTATTTTCTTTGGCTTTTTCAACCACTCCAATATTCACGTGTGAGCTATGGTTATCAAATAACAACAGAACTGGCTCTTCCTTGGGGGGTTTGATAAAATGATCCATGAAAATTATAATTCTTTTTCGGTCATCCATCCGGAGGAATTACCAGCACCAATGCAATCTGGAGGTCCACCACGAATAAACATTTCAGAATATTTAAGCCTGGGAAAAATTAACATAAAATTACCCGCAGCGTTAGAGGCACAAGCAAGTGTTACAAGAGTTCCCCTCTCAGCCGATGTGATAGCTCCAATTTGCTTTTGGCCACGAGCAGCTACTAACGGGTGATTTTTTAAGAGGTATAGGATTTGATTTTTAAAAAAAACACAAAAATTTTGAAAAATTTGATGAAATCTTTATTGGAATCGATAGAACGATCAATATAATTTAATGTTTGAAGATGATTTCATGCAAATGCTGGCCGCGGCTCCGGTTTAGATGGCCCATTCGCAAGGCCCAATTTCGGCACACTCTCTCCAACATATCAGCCGGTATATCACGAATAAATGCTTCAATATTGGCTTCCAGTGTGTCAATCGTTGCTGGTTTATCCCTGTAGACATGAGCCTTAACATGGCCCCACAAGAAATAGTCCAAAGGCGTTAGATCACACGATCTAGGCGGCCAATTGACGGGCCCAAAACGTGAGATAAACTGTTCACCGAAGGCGGCTCTCAATTGGGCCATTGTTTCGCGTGCCGTGTGGCATGTGGCACCGTCTTGTTGAAACCACATGTCAGGCATGTCCAATTCTTCCATTTTGGGCAAAAAAAAATCGCCAATCATCACACGGTAGCGCTCGCCATTCACAGTAACGTTACGGCCATTGTCGTCTTTGAAAAAGTACGGCCCGATGATGCCACCGGCCCATAATCCACACCAAACAGTACATTTTTCGGGATGCATTGGTAGCTCTTGCAATGCTTCTGGCTAGTCTTCACTCCAGATGCGGCAATTATGCTTATTGACATATCCATTCAACCAGAAATGAGCTTCGTCGCTGAACACAATTTTTCGATAAAAAAGTGGATCTTCCTCCAACTTTGCCAATGCCCATTCACCAAATGTTAGACGTTGTGGGAGGTCGTGTGGCTTCAATTCTTGCACCAGCTGTATCTTGTAAGGTTTTACACCCAAATCCTTTCGCAAAATTTTCCACGTAGTGGAGTAACAGAGGCCCAATTGCTGCGAATCGACATTTCACGGTCATCACTAACACTGGCGGATACAGCCGCAATATTTTCTTCGGTCCTCACTCTACGTATGCGTGTTCGTGGTTTAATGTCTAATAATGTAAACTGGGTTCGAAATTTAGTCACAAGCTTCCGAATAGCTGCCTCAGTAGGCCGACCAAACTGCCCATAAATTGGAAGAAGTGCGCGATGCACTCTCTTAACCGAGCATGCATTTTGATAGTAAAATTCAATAATTTGCAAGCGTTGTTCGTTCGTAAGTCGATTCATGGTTAAATTATAGACCAAACTGAACAAGTTTGACAATGACACAAGACACGATTCACGCGTGATCTGTCAAAAACAGTGTTGCCAAAAAGATACCAGCAAAAAAATCACCCTTTATTTTCTTAGGTTTTTGAACCGTTGTGACCCCTGTTTCATCAATGTTCCATATTCGAGAAGCATTAAACTGATATTTTTGGAGAAGTCGTTGATATATTTCAAAGAATGAATTAACGTTAGTCTTATTGAAAGACGTCGCTCGACTTAAAGACGTTGCTTCTGGTGTCCTTAAAGATAAATGTGCATTTCTGCGCATAACATTTTGGAACCAGTCAGTACCAGCCATCTTATTTTGATGCCAAGAAGGAGGAATGTTTTTAGCACTAAGCTGCACACCGCATTGGTAAGCTAGTTTCCTAACTTCAATAGGAAGTAGTCCAAAATATATATCGGCGCACTTGAGTAGGTAGGAAGCTATCTTACCTTCCTCTTCTGCAGTGAATACTTGTCTAGGCTTAACATAACCAACTCTTAATCTTTCATTATTCTTCTTTTTCTTTATGTATCTATAAAGAGAGACGTGACATAATCCGAAAGCCTGACTAGCTTTTCGAATACTGCATTTTTTTTCTAAAACTTCAGCTGCCGCTAACTCGTACACTTCTTGGCTTTGTGTTGCCCGTTCTGACTTTCTTTTATACACCCTCATTCTAAAACAAAGGAAAAAAGTAGGTATCTACATCATAACTGGGGGCATGTTGTAACACGTTACAACAAGCCCCGGGATTTTGTTACAACTAACCCTATGGTATGATTTTTAACATTTATCAAGATAACTATTTAAACAATTTAGCAATCATAAAAACTATTACACATTGTCAGAGATAGATAAATTTGAATGGAAATAAGATATAGAAAATTAGAAATTAGTCGATATTAAAAACGCAAACCGAAATTTTACGACAGTACAATTTTATATTACCTGGCAGAAATGAAGCGCGTGCACACTTCCGCTCACTGCGCCGGCCGGCGGGACACTGGCTATGGCAACATGATCTCTGAATTAAGTCTCAAAATAACATTTTAATCTTCAAAAATTAAATTATTATAGAACTCGTGGCAATCACTTGGTATGACTGTTTTCAGCTCTTGTAGTTGGTTAAATTTAGTTTTAGTTATTTTTTGTGGGCCATTATGGAGCTGTGGAGGTTCAAGCAAGAGGGATTCAATTGGTTTCGCTCGCCGGGGAAAACGCATGTATTCATCAGAGTACATTAATTTATAATCAATAGTACCATTCGTGTTGTAACTTAGCTCCCTTATATCTGTTACACATCTATCACCAGCAACTCGTCCCGGTCTTATAGACTCATAAACGAGATAGTCTTTCCGGCTGTAATCCTTGAAGAAAGTATAATCAGGTATCACCACGTCATATGGGAAAGGTTTTATTCTGGCTTCTTTTGATATCATAGCGTACTGGCTAGGCAGGTGAATTTCACGATTATTCAATTTTCTTTCTATGACGGAATGCACGGAGTCTACCTCCATTTGGGTATGACCCTTTTCCATAATTTTCTGGGTGATTGTTACATTATATTGGACGGCGAGTCGCAACAAAGCATTTGAAACCACATTATTACGGTTCTGAGCTGTGCAACCATCTGTGTATATAATTACATCTTTAGGATCATTTTCAAGTAAGTTCTTAATGTAGTCGACAAAGAACGAAGCATACGTGGTGGCTCTTAAATCGGTAACAGTTTCGTCAAACCAGTAGCACGTTGCTTGGTGGTTACCCAGATTGTAAACTGTAAAGTTGTGCACACAAAGCTTCGTTTTGAAGTACAGTGCACTGGCATTTAAATATGGGCACAACATTACGGCTTGCAAGTCAGCAGTCACTACGTGAACTTCTCCTTTGATTGCTGCCTCTTTATCCTTATTCTTCTCTTGGCGAGCTGCTGTTTTGAGAGACAGATGTATTTTGTGCTCTTCATCACTTAGATTGCCAGCCTTATGAGCACAACAAGTATCACACTCGTCCTTCTTCGGCTTGAAAATGGAAATGTTTTGCTGGGATAGTAAATCTTCAAAAAACTTTCGACCTGCTACAGGAGAGGAGGAAGAATTCGCACGCTCAACATACAAACGGTATAGATGGGCCTTAGATTGAATAATTGGTTCTAAATACAGCTTTTGGCTTGATTTTCTGCAATAATGCGATGGAAGTTTGGGGATTTCTCGAAGGAACTCCAAAACAGAGAGTTTTTTTGTTACTTGATCAGCCTGTCTGCCAGCCTGAGCTGAAGCTTCTTGAGAAGCTCTATGTCCTCTTTCGCCCAACCAATATCTGCAAGTCCATTCCTTGATTCCGAGTGTGCCCAAAAACATAGATTGGCACACACGTACTTTCTTATTGGCAGCTTTTAAATGGTACATCTTGCTCTCACTACGTCTACTACTGCCGGCTCCCTTAGTCTTTCTTTGGGTGTCTTGGGTGTCAATTAGGGTCAAACATACAGCTTTTTTTCCTTCCATGACATCGCCCAAAATTCGTCAAATATTTTCTTCCGCACTTCTTCAGTAAAAATGTTGCAATAGAAAACTTTGCTCGAAGTACAGCGTTCAGAAGAACATGGCATCTCAAGTTTTCTTTCCGGTTTGGCGATGTCTTGCACATACTTTCCTTCAATCTTTCTAAAACCCAAGTACTCCTTCCCCATCATTCTTTGTCTTTTATTGCCTTCTCTTTTCCATGAATCTTTGTCCGCAATTTTTTTTCTTTTCCTTGTCGACGTTTGCTCCTCTTCAATAGATCTTTCAGGAAAATTTTCAATATCTTCTAACTGGAGAAGAGGCGATTCTATAACAGGAGACTGCACTGTCGGAGAACGAATGATACCCACAAGCTCATCAATTGGTAACAAAAATTCAGGGTCAGCTACTGAATCGTCGGATAAAAAGTCGCTAAAATCTTGTTCAATAGCACCTTCGCAAGTTGTCGTGGTGATTGACTCAAGTGAAACAGTCTGGTAGGCACTTGAGCTCGAGGGTCTAGGAAAAATATCAGTATCATTGCTGCAGCTTTTGCCTGGTTGTGTTTGTCTAGCTATAATTGATTGCCTTCTCATCTGCAACTCCTCCCGTCGTTTGACTAAGTCCTGCAGCGATTCTATGTTGTCAGACATCCTCCTTATGGCCAAATTCTGACTAAATAATAGAAAACCGTTCAATTTCAAAAGTAATCAAAACCGCGTAAGAAACAAAATCACTTTACTTTTGCTTAATTCAAAACCGCGGAATTACAACTCCGCATTAAAATCTGTTTTATCTATCAAAAATATGATGTAATTATACAATATATGATTGAAAAAAGCAAGCCTATACATAAATCAACAGATTACATCACTTACCGGTACTTTCCATGCAGAAATAACCACTTTTTAACAATAATTTTCACGCAGCGCAAAGTAATCACTACAATTTGTTTACGTTTTGATCAATTACGCGGAATTCACTTCCAACTTTAAAGGCGGCTCAAGCATCGCGCTATTGCACCGAAGCGTCAGAGAGCTTCTGATTGGCTAATTCAAAGCGGTGTCGTCACGAACTCGCACCAAAGACAGTCTAGGACAGCGCGGCGCGTAAATTTGAATTTCGCTACTTTATGCAGTTTCGCGGTATTGCAGATGGTAGTTCAGCGCTATTGCAGTATCGTCGACGATAAGGTCCTTGAATCTATCACACACACGAAACCAAACAAATTCAAACGTCAATTTGGAGGTTAGTCCATAGATACACTAGGGGTATCAGAAGTTCAACTTTAGTACCATAGATAGTCCATGACGTAGCGATAAACTTCGTTTTGAAATAACATTTCACTTGGTCTATGGTTTAAACCTGGTAACAATCCCAGTACTAAATTTAGGCCACGTTTTGGAATAAGGCGGTATGAGTTCTGCTTTTGTATTGCCCATTCATTGTAGGGGCCTTATTAATTTGCGTACAGTGGTATGACGCATTATCCATCACTTGTTTGGTGAAACAACGAAAAACAGCAGCTTTCTTCAACGATTAGCTTTAATTTCTTGAAATACAGTAGTAGTAATTAAATTAACAAAAAATAAGAGGCAGACGAAAACTACAGCGTTCGTCAGCTCGGTGTCTATATGCTCAGTGTCAAAATGGAGTGGCGGGAACTACGTCGCCCGCGCGCCCCTTTACCCCCGCTCTCCCCTCATTCGTCTGCAGCGTTAACAACCTCCCGCCCTTGAAGCTCAGTCTTCAAGTCTTCTTCATCTTCATGCTGTACCAAGGGACACAGCCGGTTCAAGGCTCTTCGGATTAGTCCACTGTTGGTATGTATATCGGCTATTCGAGCAATCCCATCAGATCCAGGGTAGATGGTATGAATCCGGCCGATTCGCCATTTCAAGGGAGGGTAACCGTTTTCCTTTATCACCACCATGTCACCAACACGTAGCTCTGGATACCTTTGCTGCTTCCATTTAACTTTGTGCTGCAACTCGGATATATATTCATGCTGCCACCTGCGCCAAAAATGCTGACGCATCGATTCCAATAGCTCGTACCTTTTGAGGCGGCTCTCCTTTACGTCTTTCAGGACCGGTGACGGTATGAAGGTAAGCGGTCTTCCTATTAAAAAGTGGCCGGGGGTCAAAGGGACAAGGTCGGTGGGACTGCTGGATAGGGGACATAAAGGCCTAGAATTCAGTATGGCTTCTACTTGTACAAACAATGTTGATAACTCTTCATATGTTAAATGCCTATCTCCTAGAACCCTTTTGACGTGATACTTTGCAGATTTCACCCCTGCCTCCCACAGACCACCGAAATTGGGTGAATATGCCGGCGAAAATTCAAACTTAATTTGTTCGTACCGAATTGAGCCACATACGCTTTATTATTTTTTAAGAAATTACCTAACTCATTACTGGCTCCGACAAAGTTTGTTCCGTTATCACAAAAAATAATACTAGGTTTTCCACGACGCGATATAAATCGTCGTAGTGATAAAATAAACGCTTCTTTACTTAACTCACTAACTGCCTCTAAATGGAGTGCCTTAGTTGCAAAACACACGAAGAGGCACAAATAACACTTGGTAATTTTGCAACCACGACCCTTCCGGTCGGTTATGTAAAAGGGTCCTGCAAAATCAACGCCAACTGTATCAAACGGTACACTCGGAGTCAGTCGTTGCTTCGGCAGGTTTCCCATCTTAGGAATTACGGTTTTACCCCTATAACGTTTACATAAAACGCAATTACTTACTACTCTACGTGCTATGTTTCTACCATTAATTACCCAATAAGTTTCTCTTACTGAGTATAATTAGAGTTGGGGGCCAGCATGCATCAATTTACGATGTTCTTCTTCAAAAATTTATCTCGATAATCTATGCTTAGAGCTTAAAAGTATTGGGTGTTTTTTATCAAATGAATAAGTTGAATTTTCGATTCGGCCTCCAACTCTTATCAGCCCAAATTGATCAAGAAACGGAATCAATGACAATATACTACAATCGCTACTCAATTGTTTCTTAGCCTTTAATACTTTTAATTCATTACAATATACATCTTTCTGTGATAGCTCAGCCAAACACATTTTACCTTTATTTATTTCATCTACACTTAAATCACCAATGAACTTTTTGTTTTTATTTTTACAATTATACAAAAACCTTAGTATGTAAGCCACGACTCTTGATAAGAATTTAAATCAAGAATATCTCTGAAATTCAATTATTCCATTGCCGGTAGCAATGCCAATTTGAGATAGTATGACATATTCTTCATTTTCTTTACTTTTGTTTTCCAAACGAGGCCAAAATTCTTTATTTTTTCGCAAAAATTCGGGTCCGTTGAACCAAAAAGATGAAATTCCTTCGGAGAAGGTGGCTACCCCCCGCGAAATCAGATCAGCTGGATTTTCTTTGGTGGGCACATGCTGCCACTGGCAACTTTCTGTTAGCTTTTTAATTTTTTGTACTCGGTTTGAAACAACAAACACTTCCAGTTTTTTGTTAGCAGAAGCATGTATCCAGCTTAGAGCAATAGTCGAATCCGTCCAATAAATACGATCAAATATACACGTCATAGCGTTACAAATCATCGAACCTAGCTTGGCCGCTAGTAAACAACCGCACAACTCTAACCGAGGTATTGTTAACTGCTTTAAGGGAGCCACTTTCGATTTAGCGCACAACAGCTTGACGCTAACTTGACCCGATTGGTCCACTGAGCGCAAGTATGCGCAAGTCCCGATAGCGGTCAAAGCCACATCGGAAAACAGATGCAACTCAATTCCTACTACATTTTTACAAGACACATGCCGGGGTACTTGTATACATAAGCTATTTACACTATTTACAAAATTTATCCAAAGAAGTTTTATCTCATCATTTATTTCATCATCCCAGTTTACTTTACAAGCCCATAATTTTTGCAACAAAATTTTAGCCCGAATAATAAAAATACTCAACAAGCCTAACGGATCAAAAATCTTGGCTACCGCCGATAAGATACTACGTTTAGTTGGTTTAACCAGCTGGTCAAAATTAATCGAAAACACCAATTGATCTTTCGTCGGACACCAAACTAAACCTAACGTGCTGGTTGTGTTCGACAATTCAGAAATTTGCTGATTTTCATACAGTCTATGCTTGTCTGGATCTAATGGTGAATTAGTACGAAATTTACGTAAATGAAATCCTGCTGAAATCAACCTCTCTGAAACTGAATTCGCTAACTCCAGTAATTTATTTACAGAATCACACCCGGTTATTAAGTCGTCCATATAAAAATCATGTTGCATTGTTCTTTTAATAATTTCATCATTACATTCCTCGGCCAGCTGGTAAATACATCGAGTACTAAGAAATGGCGCACTTGCTGTCCCATAGGTTACGGTGTTTAATCTCAATACTTTTATAGGCTGGTCCTCAAGTTAAAGATTTCTTAATAAGTTGTAAGTTGCAATAAGTTGAAGATTTCTTTGCGAATCATCGATTTAAATCTGCCTATACATTTTTTCGATGTCGGCGGTTAAAACGTAGGTATGCTGGCGAAATCTTAGTAAAATACTAAACAAATCATCTTGTATTGTAGGCCCAACTGCCTGCAGGTCATTTAAGGAGAAGCCACTACTTGTTTTAGCCGACGCATCAAAGACGACACGACATTTTGTCGTTTCACTTTTCTCTCTCAATACTGCGTGATGAGGCAGGTAACAGCCGAATTCCGGTTTATTCACTTGAGTCAGATGTCCCAACTCCTCATATTCATTAATAAATTCTACATAGGACTGTTTAATACATGGTTGTTTACGATTATACAATCTTAACTTTGCCATTTGATAAGAATCACCGAGGTTTGAGGGGGGTGTGTGCAAGGGCATTTTAACACAGAATCTACCGTCGTCTGTTCTATACGTATTACATTTATAGTGCTCCTCACAAAACATATCACTACTTGATAGTTTACTACTATTACTACAATTGTCCCCCGCTAACTCCTCGATTGTCCAAAACTTTTCCACCTGCTGTGAAATATCCAGTTTAAACTGGTACAATACATTACTAGTACATGTTGATTTGATATTGACTGGCCCTGACACTATCCAGCCAAACTTTGAGTCCTGTAAAACAGGTTTGCCTACACCTAATCTGATTTTGCGATCATTGATTATCTCCCAAAACAAATCGGCTCCAATTAACACATCAATTTCTTCAAATTAACAAATCAATTGTATGTCCGTGGTGCCTTAAATCTCGTCAATTTCACAAACAGGTTCTGGTTTATTTTTCTTCACCAGGGCCAAAATCTTCTTTAATCAGGGTCAAACGGCTTTATTTTTTATAACCGAATGTATTATGCACCTTCTCAAGTTAACTGGTGATTCCCGCTTCTGAGAGGCCAGTCAACCCGATTTGCTACTGTGCGGAAAGTATATAATATAAGATAAGTTTTTAGCACTCTTACTTACATTGTCAACGGAATTGATTCTTCACAGCACGCAGCAGGCAGTAATGTCTCAACCTCCTAATTGAAGTCCTGATTCTTATTTTTCGCGCTCATCACATCACACATCAGTTCACCTTGACCCCTGACCTTCGGACGGTATTGCACTTTTCCGAATCTAGTTAAATCGTGATTGTTCCAAATAGACTGCCTAATCGTCGAAAATTAGGCGAGAACTTTAAAAGCGCTGTGTTTGTAAACTGTGCTCTTTGTTGCATTCAGCTAGCCCGGGCAATAAACGCAGCTAGGCGCATGCACGCACATCGATCCATCTAGACTAGACGCTACACCCCGCCCCCGCAACAGAGTGCTTATACTGAGTTTTTCATTTCACTTTCGATAGCGAAAGCGCGCCACCTAGTTGTCTCTTTGTCACTCCTATACAAATTGCAAACGCTCTCGCTATCGAAAGTTAATGAAAAAACTCAGTATACGCACTCAGAGCCTGTTCGGAATAAATAAACGTCGAAAGGCAAAATCCTCTTCTGTTGGCGGTATTTACGCGCCTGCGCTCTATGAAGTCTGTGGTACAACGATGTCAAGCTTGATGTTCGGCTACTGACACGACCTTTCGATTGTAAATCGGATATTTCCTCTCCAATGTCAATGGGTTGTACTGTCTTGATAATAAGGTCCATCGCATTTTGTAGCTCGGTTGACTTGATAGCACATTCCTATGGTCGGGGCAAAGTTTTTCGCTGATGTGGGTTAAAATAAGCTGATTCTGATGCGTCGCAAAACCCGTGCAGTTGAAGTGATTGACCGATGTGACCCAAATAGCGGGGTATTTTAATTCCGTTTATTGAACTTAGGTCTGACTTTAATTTCAGCCAGTCGGCTTGAAGTTCCTTTTTCAGTTCACTATCCCATGAAGTGTTTTCTAGCCATGTTTTTTGGAACAGGATTTTTCCTCTGATTGAGCGGTGATAGCCAGCCAAGGGGGTCGAAGATTTTTGATATTTCTGATAATAACTGTATTTTCGTGATACTTGTAGATTTTGATTGATCCAACTTGTTTTGATAGGTGAAGGTGTCAGACGTAGGATTCCATTGAAGTCCCGGTGCTTTCCGTGTTTCTACATCCTTGAATTCTAATGTAGTGTTTAATGGGTCAGTTGATAGGTTTTACTTACATTGTCAACGGAATTGATTCTTCACAGCACGCAGCATCAGTAATGTCTCAACCTCCTAATTAAAGTCCTGATTCTTATTTTTCGCACTCATCACATCACACATCAGTTCACCTTGACCCCTGACCTTCGGACGGTTTTGCACTTTTCCGAATCTAGTTAAATCGTGATTGTTCCAAATAGACTGCCAAATATACTGACGTTTGATGATGTGGTTCCTTGTTTTGAGAGGCCGGGAAGGGGTCACACACGGTGGAGGTGAGTCCGTCATTATTTGCTGGCTACTCTTTTTGATAGATTCTTCTTTGATTCTTCTTCGCTTCTGTTGATATCGACGACACTTGATGCAACGTCGTAATTGCTTTTTCACGGTGCAAATGCCCCTGAGGATCCAATAGTGTTCCCTTATGAATGATAGTGTAAGTTTTGGGCCACCATGAAGATTAGTGATATGCGCGCGCCAACCCTCAGTATTCCCTGTTCGTCTAGGAACGGATTCAAGCTTGATTTTCGGCTACTGACACGACCTTTCGATTTTAAATTGGATATTTCCTCTCCAATGCCAATGGGTTGTACTGTCTTGATAATAAGGTCCATCGAATTTTGTCGCTCGGTTGACTTGATAGCACATTCCTATGGTCGGGGCAAAGTTTTTCGCTGATGTGGGTTAAAATAAGCTGATTCTGATGCGTCGCAAAACTCGTGCAGTTGAAATGATTGACCGATGTGACCCAAATAGCGGGGTATTTTAATTCCGTTTATTGAACTTAGGTCTGGCTTTCATTTCAGCCAGTCGGCTTGAAGTTCCGTTTTCAGTTCACTGTCCCATGATGTGTTTTCTAGTCATGATAGGTGAAGGTGTCAGACGTAGGATTCCATTGAAGTCCCGTTGCTTTCCGTGTTTCTACATCCGTGAATTCTAATGGAGTTTTTAATGGTCAGTTGATAGGTTTTGCTGTAGGTTTGCGCCGCGTTCCATAAGGTCATTGAGACTGTGACCCGATGACGTCTTTGCTGACGCGTTGAAACGACACATAAGGCTGTCGTGGTTGAAGCGGGCTTGACTACACCGAGGTGCGGTAGGTAGCACGCGGGTTCGATTACCTCAGCGGGGTTGCGCATATTACCGTGTTTTTGATATTTCTGCATAAAAAGTTTACAATCCAATGGTAGAGTTGGATCTTTCCTGTGAAAGTAGGGCCTCCATGATGATAGATTTGATAATTAAAACTCTTAAATCCCGGAACAATATTATGCACCTTCTCAAGTTAACTGGTGATTCCCGCTTCTGAGAGGCCAGTCAACACGATTTGCTACTGTGCGGAAAGTATATAAGTATAAGATAAGTTTTTGGCACTCTTACTTACATTGTCAACGGAATTGATTCTTCATAGCACGCAGCAGGCAATAATGTCTCAACCTCCTAATGAAAGTCCTAATTCTTATTTTTCGCACTCATTACATCACACATCAGTTCACCTTGACCTTGAACTTTCGGACGGTATTGCACTTTTCCGAATATATTAACTTCGTGATTGTTCTAAATAGACTGCCTAAAATTGTCCTACATTAGGCGGGAACTTTAAAAGCGTGTGCTCAACAAGGGCTGTGTTTGTGAACTGTGCTCCTTGTTGCATTCAGCTAGCCCGGGCAATAAACGCAGCTAGGCGCATGCATGCACATCGATCCATCTAGACTAGACGCTACACCCCCGCCCCCGCAACAGAGCCTGTTCGGAATCAATAAACGTCGAGAGGCGGAGCAAAATCTTCTTCTGTTGGCGGTATTAACGCGCCTGTGCGATAGCTCTGTGAAGTCTGTGGTACAACGATGCCTTTTTTTAAAGTAAGAACTGAACCAGTTTGGATTGTTATTTTTTATATTTTTATTTTATTTATTCAAGGAGAAAAAACAGAATTGACAAAACCTTATTACATAAAGAATATTAAGTTAACACAGTAAATTTTGCCAACTCCTAAACTTTTCCCAGATATAGGTAATCACATTAACAATAATGGATTATGCAAGTAGTGTTTTTATGGGTTTAAATCACGTCACATGAATTAGGTTAACGAATGGAAACTTGAAATACATATAGTCAAAAAGCCATGATATTGTTAATATCAGGTTTATTTGTCACGCTTAAGCAAAAATAATATGATGTCTGTTCAAAAAATAATTTTATTGAAAAAAAAATGATTGCACTAGCGTTTTCAATCGACTTCATTGTTACCATATCGCCATTCGAAAATTTATTAAGATTTTCAAACATCGACTACCAGAGATTTTTTTTTTTTTTAAATTATACACCACATCAAAATCTCACGATAAGTTTTTGGCACTCTTACTTACATTGTCAACGGAATTGATTCTTCACAGCACGCAGCAGGCAATAATGTCTCAACCTCCTAATGAAAGTCCTATTTCTTATTTTTCGCACTCATTACATCACACATCAGTTCACCTTGACCTTGAACTTTCGGACGGTATTGCACTTTTCCGAATATATTAAAATCGTGATAGTTCGAAATAGACTGCCTAATTGTCCTACATTATGCGGGAACTTTAAAAGCGTGTACTCAACAAGGGCTGTGTTTGTGAACTGTGCTCCTTGTTGCATTTAGCTAGCCCGGGCAATAAACGCAGTTATGATTTATGTTCAAAATATATTTTTATTGTAATAAAATGATTGCACTATCGTTTTCAATCGACTTCAATGTTACCATATCGCCATTCGAAAATTTATGGTCTTTCAAAAGTTTATTTTTCAGGACCTCTATATTCTGTATAGCACGAACATGGACTTCTGTGAGGTTTTTAATTAATCTCATTCCGTTATATGCAGGATTTTCTTCATGGAGTTTTTGTATATGGTCCCATTTAGCCGTTTTTTCTTCATTGTCGATGGTGCTTTATAAGTCATGTGTTAATAAATTGTTTCGATTCGAATGCCTTTAGTCAGGTCTGGGGATCAAAGAGCGGAATTATTTCCTCATTTCTAATGTTTTTTCGATATTTCTTCATCTTACTTCAAATATTTTATAGGGTATCAATGGTATCATCACATAAGCTGTTTATTGCACTTACATTTGCTGTCCCTTGATCACAGGTCGTTGCCAGAACTTTCAGTCCGTATTTTTGTAGTGCAGTTATAACATTTTTTAATAAAACTTTTAGATCCTCTTTCCGTGTTGCACCTTTACAAAAGGTATTACAAGAGGTTGTTTGTAATTTTTTAAGACCCCTCTCAACATAAATACTAGTGCATGGTCCGCAATGTTTCATATAGTTTTTTCTTTTTGTATGGCCCCCATCCGATGGTGCTGGTGTCTTTGAAGGACATGTCTGCATTACAGGGTTAAAAATGATAGTAAATGCGAATACAAATACTCCTTTGATGTGGACGCTCCAGAGCCACTTCTGACTTTTTTGCTTCTATCTTTATGGTACCTAGTTGTCACGGATCCCCTTCAACTTCTCTGTAACATAAAACATGTTTCAGGTATTTGGCAACTGTGTGTTCTTTAATGGACCTGCATTTTTCATTCAGTACAGGACTTTCGACATTACTACAAAAAATAGTACGGGGGACATGCCAAGCTATTATTAAACACGTATTTTATATGTGTACGACACCCAAACGAACTGAAGGCTAGGAAAAAAATATTCAAATTATATGCAACGACCTTATGCTGCAATTATTTGACGCCCAAAAAGAGTATAACTACGGAAAATTTTTTAGTTTTTTAACTTTTTCATGAACACTAATTTGTCAAGCTATTTTTTTAATATTGTATTCTCATAGTACAAGATATACCCATTAAAATAAATCTTACATCTAGGTCCTAAGTTAAATAGTTTCGAAGCTATGATGATTGGAAAAAGGTAGTTTTTCTAACTATGGGATGGGAAAAGACAAATAAAAGAAAGTAAAACCATTAATTATCATTTATTAATTTAATATCATCTAAACTACTACAGCCACGATTCAAAATGTCCTCCGTTTTGTTGTAGACAAGCAGTTGCCCTAATCGACACATGTTGTGTGGCTCTTTTTATCATGGCTTTGTCCGCCCTCATTACATCCCCGACTTGTAATATTTGTTCAATTAGTTCTTCTCTTGTGTTGGGCACGTTAACGTACACTTTCCGTTTTATTGTGCCCCATAAAAAAATATCTAGGGGTGTTAAATCCGGGGAACGCGGCGGCCAAGCAATCGTCCCACCTCGTCCAATCCATGTTGGATATGTGTTATTTAGGTAATTTCTTACATTTACCGCAAAGTGTGCCGGAGCTCCATCTAATTGGAGTATCATTCTTGCCCTATACGTCAATGGCAATTCGCTTAATGCGTCTTGATAATCATTCTGCAGGAATTCTAAAAATCTTGGGCCATTCAATGTAGCGGGCAAAATAAGAGGCCCAATAAGGATATCGTCTATCATTCCAGCCCATAAATTCCGCCCAGCAAAACAAAATTTTCACTACTACTACGAGAAACTCGGATGTTGGAAATCAATGTGAATCTTTTAGTGCCTATCGACGGGGGAATGGTTCTATAGCCGATGTAATTTTGGAAAAATAGAAAAAAAAAAATACCAGAAACTCGATGTTGGAAGCAATGTTAAATTTTTCGTGCCTATCGACACGGGAAAGGGCTGTGATTCTACTATAACCGATTGAACGCTACAGATGATGTAATTTGGAAAAATAAAAAACTGCCACTACGACTGACCTCAAGCTTTACTGGTTTCTGGAACGATGAAGTCGTGGGCACGCGGGATGTCGGGAATGCACTCAACTCACATAAACCACACTAGAAGGCAAAGAGAAAACTACTGTTGTAGGCTATGTTTGGTGTCAGTTTATGTAGGAAAGCCGTTATTAATATTGCGGTCGGTGGGGAGAAAAAAAAGTTTTAACAATAATTTCTCCAGATTAACAATGTGTTCCTGAAGGGATGTACTGAACACTATTATATCGTCAAGGTAGACCAGACTGATGACATTCTGTAGGCCTTGGAGAACGTTGTCCATAACACGTTGGAAGATGGACGGGGACCCTCTGGCAAGGTCCAAGGTGGTAAAGTATTGACAATTACCAAGCTTGTCTAAGACGTCACTTATGTTTGGAATTGGGTACTTGTCGTCATAGGTCTTTTCATTGAGCTTACGGAAGTCTACTACTAAGCGCCATTTCTTTTACCCTGAGGCATCAGCTTTTTTCGGGACCACCCAGATTGGTGAGCTCCAAGCCGATTCGGATGGTTGTACGATACCCTGGTCTAACATCTTCCCAATTTGATCTTTAACTTCGTCTCTATGGACGTGGGGGTAGCGGTAGCTTTTTGTATAGACTGGCAAGACGTCGGTAGTGTGAATACGATGTTTAACTTGGTTCGTGAATGTCAAGTTTTCTCCCTCGATGTAAAATACATCGGCGTATTTTTGGCATAAGGCCTCTAAGTTAGCCTTTTCTTCCGCGTTTAAGTGGTCTGTGCGCAAGCGAGATAGCACTTGGTTATCGCGCGCGGACGGTAGCTCGGGACGCGTGCACTCGATAGTGTACGTTTCCGCTTGGACGGCACGGTCCGTTGAGAATATTAGGTCAGTGGGTGTGGGGTTTGAGGTCTATGGCGCTTCTAATAGGCTGCTGCTGTGGTATCACTGTGCTTGGGATAGTAAAATAACTCGGTGAGAGCGTTGATGCTGGGGAAATGTACCATTTCCATGCCGCCCTTGCGGCTAAGCCAACGGCTACCGTAGCTATAGTTATCCCGCCCACCACCATCAATGGTGCTATCAGGTGAGAGGGTTTGAACGACCGTTCGTCGTCCCAGGGGCGCTCGGAGTTTAAAGTATTGGCGATGGTTGTGCGGTCCATCTGCCAAAAGTATGGGTTGCGTGTAAGGATGTCACCTGTGACACCTTGGTTGAACGCATTTACCCGTTCGATTGTTCTCCGATTCCACCGAGGTTCGGTCAATAGCCATTGATGTGGTTTTCTACAGCGACGGGTATGAGCTTTGCGCGTCGCGTGTGGTTCTTAACGTTTTGTCTGTCTAGCTCCTGTCCTAGGGCTGTGGCGCATTGCGCTCGGTAGCGCTCTGTGATTGGCTGGCCGTAGAACTTGGCATCGAGATAGTCTTTAGCCGCGTTCAAATCGAACTCTGCTACCTCTGCGATGAACTCATTAGTCAGCCTGATGGCTTCTAGGCCCTGTATAAGGATGTCGTGTGGCCTGTCTGGAACGAATGCGCGGGCATTTGCGGCTAAAGGCATGGTTATCGGGCAAGACGTTATTGTTTTCAACAGTTTTTTCTGCGTTTTTTTCAAGTGCAGCTGTAACCATTATTTGATTAGGAGTCTGGTTGCTTTTATATTAAAATATCACGATTATTGATATTTTGTAACGGTCCCTACCTGGGTACTTATTTTATAAATCAAACCAGGAGGTCGTTCAAACAATATTTAATTATTATGAGGTAAAAAAAAGGACCCCAGGGTGGGTCGTAGGTTTTTACTAAAGTTTTTACTGATCTCGCTACGAGTTCGAGTACTCCCCTGAAGGTGAGGCCGAGGTGGTGATGGGCCACCAGAGTCCGAGCCGCTGCCGAGATGGTGATGGCCACGAGGAGCTGGAACCGCATCCAAAAAGTCGCGTCGATAGTATAACTAGCTAGTGGAGCGGGATGGAGCAGTGGTGCACGCGCAGCTCAGGCGAAGGGGACGGCCAAGCACTAGCTATGCAAGTAGCCCTGGAGTTGGACCCCAATTTGGGGAATAAACACTGCACTGATATTGGTGGAGTTTAGGACGTCATAAAAGTGTAAACGATGGCCAAATTTACTAATTAACGTATTTAAAAGTGGCCGTTAAAGTCGAGACAACACGTCGTGCGTCTTCCTTGAATCAAAGTCTGGACTGCCCAACGGTGCAGACCGGTCGCAAGCGCAGCTAACACCTGAGGAAGGCGCGGGTCGAGACGCAGAGGCGGGTCTCATAACCTGTCTGGATTACCACAGAAGCTGCGTTCGACGATACTTGGAGGACAGAAGGTCTATCTTACAAAATGTATTTGTTTTCTAATTACTTATTGAAATATTAATAAATTACATTGATAAATAATATACTATTTACGTTATGTACAACGTTACAATTTGTGATGAATGAATTCGTGAAATAAAGAGTAAGGTTTCCTTTGCAGTCAGTTCTAGCTGGGTACATTCTGCAACAAAATCTTGCTGGATGTTGGAAGAATTTGCAATATATTGGGTGTATTTCTTTTTTGAGATGTTCAGTTGTCATTTTAAGTGATGTTTTAACTTTTATTAGTTCTGAATCAGAATGATGGATGAAGCGTAGTTTACGCTGCATCTAACTCTGTAATGCAATCTAACAAATGCAACTCTGTACTGGAATTTGAAACACGCAACTGTTTTACTTTTTTTCGTTTGCTGTTTTCTGATGATTCTACAAACGAAGTTAATTTTCTTCCGCGTTTGTTTTTTGGCATATTGTATGGGATAGAAATTAATGTCTCAAGCCACTCCCTATTTGAATCCTTGAATTTTTGCTCTATCCTACATGCTTCCACCCATCTTGTTCTTAATTGAAACTTAAAGCTACATCATTTTTTCTTCCTCGATATCACAGTTTGTTCGTTTTTTCAGCTCTTCCAACATGTAAATAATTTTTTTCTCAAAATTTCCTTCTTTCACCACACTTTATTAAGTCAAAAAGTTCTTGTCTTTTTATAAATAATGTATTACCACTATTACCAGACGTTCCTACAACAAACGAAACATTTTTACACAATTATTGAACGGTTTACATGAATATATTTATACGGACTTAATCACTAAAATCAGCGTATCAGATAAAGTAGCAAAAATTAGCAAGTTTTTTTTTTCATTTAGAAGCCTACATTCTGAAGAACATTTTTTTTATGCATTAGGCATAGCAAAATTTGCTTTAATTCATAAATAGATGAACTGTTTTTTAATATTTTTCCTGATATTTAACATTGCACTGATAATAGACTTGTTTAGTCCACACGGATATTACTAACATTTTCAATTATAGTCTCTGAGCATAGTTACATACCTGAACTACAAGGTTCCATGGCTGATTCCAACGATAGTACTTTTTACGAATAAAATTTAATAACTGAGTTAATAAAGTTGTCAGTTAGATAATGATAACTTTAAATACCGCTGCAACTCACTGTTCTAAATATGATTTGCTCGAGCATTGTGAACATGTGCCTAAGTTAATCGTTCTGTCATTGTAATAGAATGTGGATAGAAATGCGGTCATTCTTTTTGTTTCCGGTACATTTCGAGGGTAGTTGCCCCAGGACGTCACAAATATGTAAATATCCAAGACCTGGGTTTCTTTTTTTTTGTGCCCAGTCGGGATTCGAACCCGGGACCTCTCGCATGCTAGGCAGATGCGCTAACCGCTGCGCCACAGAGGTCGTCACGCCCGCCCGAGGAACGCCCTCTATTTCCCTCTGTTCGCAAGATTCCACTGGCAAAAAAAAACAAATGTAAACCTACGTGTATGGTGTACCTACGAGCTATGGAAAGGGCTATGCTCGGAATTTCTCTGCGAGACCGAGTCAGGAATGATGAGGTCCGTAGACGAACGAAAGTCGTCGACATAGCCGAGCGGATTAGTAGGTAAGTTGAAGTGGCAGTGGGCGGGGCACATAGCACGCAGAACTGATGGCCGATGGGGCCGAAAAGTTCTCGAATGGAGACCACATATCGGCAAGCGCAGCGTAGGACGAACGGCCACAAGATGGACAGACGATCTCATCCAAGTGGCGGTAAGACGCTGGATGCAAGCCGCTTCTGACCGGTCATTTTGGAAATCCGTGGAGGAGGCCTATGTCCAGCAGTGGACCTCTTGTGGCTGAATGATGATTATGATGAAATACCTACGTACTAACGTAACGACGCTTAATCGAGAGTGTACAGTCGTTAGCACATCATGGTATACACCCATGCACTCTACTCCGTTGCATTACGGGCGACTTTGCAACTAAAATGTGAAGATTGACGTGCTGTCGACTGTACGCGTCTCTCATCAACTATGATTATATCAACTATAATAAAACTTACTTTTCTTCAATATGCTACTTAGCCTTAAGTACGCCTTTGTAAAACACCTGTGTTTTTTTGCAATAAAGAATTTAATAATAATAATAATATTTCAATCACTTGGTCTCGTTTTAGGCAGACAGCCGCCATGACTGACATGAGTTTTTATGTTGATCTGTTTTTATGGTTTACGTGATCAGTGTGCTTAGTGCGAGTTTTTTTAACTACTCGAACGTGTTAACGTACTCATATTCTATAGGAATGACAAAGCGCGCCACCTAGTTGTCTCTCTGTCACTCCTATACAAATTACAAACGCTCTCGCTATCGAAAGTGAATGAAAAAACTCGCACTAAGGGCCCTGAGTGCGTATACTGAGTTTTGTCATTCAATTTCGATAGCAATAGCGTTTGCGATTTGCATAGGAGTGACAAAGCGCGCCATCTAGTTGTCTCTTTGTCACTCCTATGCAAATCGCAAACGCTCTCACTATCTAGAGTGAATGAAAAAACTCAGTATAAGCACTCTGTTGTTGTGGCGAGGCGAGTGTGCAATGTTTATTTTACGTTTTTTGTGAATAATCACCAAATGACCCTGGGACTACTTTAAATATATTTTGTGAAACACATACATATTACTAAAGGATTACTCCTTATTTTCTGCTGTCTATTGAAGAGTCCCGTTCTCTATCACTGAAATTCTACGTCAGATTTCCATGAAATTAAAATGGAAGCAATGACGGAGGTTGTGTATGAGAGGAAGAAAAAGTGGGTGATTTAATAGCAATTTGAGGTTGGTGAATTCACTGATTGAGAGATTAAGTAAGAATGAGATGAAGCAGGTGACGGAGATGAAAGTGTATATCTGTCAGAGAAAGGCGAAGCAGGTGAGTTTACGTAGTACGATTGAGCGGAGTCATATGAAAAAAAGTCATGTGTTCGTGATGGAATTTATATTCTTGTGATTTCTGAAACAAGGTTTTTTGCGATATAGCTATCGTCCGCCACCATATACCATTACCCCTGTACAAAATGGCGATGGGCTTGTGTTCTGAAGCCTATATGTTACCGTTTCGATTGCGCGGCCATGTTCTGTTTTCAAAAAGTGCTTATGTCAGGATTCTGTCGAAATTTGTCAAAACTGAATGGTGAAAACCAAAAATTTGTCAAAGCAGTATTAAAGAAGTTATTGAGGTTTGAAGATGGCCGCGCGAACCTCCCGCGGAGAACTGCGCGGCCATGTCAGATCTCGGCATCTACAGGGTCTACAGGCCTGATTTTTTTGTCAATGCATGTTTGAATTTGTCAAAAAATGTCGAAGAAAGAAAATTCGTTCCATCACCATTACTTCCGAAGATATCGACGCCTGAACGCCATGGCCGCGCAATCCTCCGGTTCCGATTTCTTTAGGTTGTTTTTGTCGTAATCAGGCTTATCTAAATTAGTCAAGACCGATGTTCAGAGCTTGGTCTGAATTTGTCAAAGCCGATGAGGTCTGAATTTACACTCGTTTTCTCATCAGACAAACAAAATTACTAAAAAACCTAAGGCCGCTGGCCGCGCAATCGAAACGCTTTTTCATATGCCGATATCTAGTAAACAAAAGAAGTCTGAGATATGATTTATGTACCAAATTCTATGACATTTTAGGCTCCTTCGATTAACATATCGTTTCACCACAAAAACCTATCGTAACGAGAGTTATTTAAAAAAATATAACCTCTCACACAATGTTTGGATAGGGTGACCATAATATCAGGTTTCACGTAAATTCACGTACCGCTCATTGGTACAGTGACCTATAAAGTCCTTCCTTTGTATATGTTAGCTACTAGTGGGTACTTTAAACGTCTCGTTTTTTTTAAATACTTAGCTTAACCATGGTACAAAAAAGGAAGTGGAGGCCGTGTCCATACGGCTGCTGCCAAGTTACAACCTGGCAGTAATACTCACGAAAGGGAGTGCCGGAGCCGGCTATGGGTGCGTTAGGTTACATGTGCTAGCACAGAACGAAGTGGGGTGCATGTTAAACCGCGCTTGCTTAGTTAGTGTCGTTATACTAGCAAGCAGTTCTGGTTATTGGAATAAAAATAATAGTATAAATTATGCTCATGCGTGCATTATACCAAATATGAGTAAGTAGAGGTAAAGTAAAATTAGACACTAGTACAGTAAAGTCAATGGCTGATGTATGCTGCACCGGCATCCTTTGTTTTACGGGCGGGCGGCAGCCTTTGATAGAGCCATCACAGGCCAAGGCGGCGCGATACAAAGGCGACCGCATACAACCGGATTACGGAGAAGAAGTACGGTAAAATGGTATCACACAAAAAAGTTTGTTTTCGGTGACATTTTTATGGGACGTTTTGTAAAGATTAGGGTACACTTCTCAGAAGTATTTTGTTTAAAAAACTGCATGTGGCTAAATAAAGAGTACCTAATTTTTAAGTTTTAGCAGATAATAATTGTAATTTCAGAAAAATCCAGTCTCGACCTGACCTGATTGTTGGCTACTTTGGACTTTCTGTCTTGTGCTTATGAGTGTCGTATTTTTTTTGGTTTTACGTTTCGTCGTTTCGTGACCTACTCTGGACTTCGGTTCTTGAATTCAAGTGTATGGACAATATTCAAAATAAATTTCTTGTGAAACTGATTACATTCTACAGTGACGGTTCAGAAATCAAGCTGGAATTTTGGATAAAAAAGACAATGTCGAATAAGGTACGTTGATAATGTGTCCTACAATAATATTACTATGCGATGTGTCATCCATTTAACAGCTATTGAAACTGAAATCATGAAACTGCAGAATACATTTCAACGATTTTTTATTGCTTGTTATTGCAAAAACAAAAAACAAAGAAAACTTGGTAGGTAATTGTACCAAATCTAGCTAAAAATTCCTAATTTTTTTTTCCATAATGGAACTCAATCTTAGAAAATCTTTTGTTCTAACGCATTCCGTGAGTACTAAGCGAGCTGGATGGAATTTGAGGAACTGAGCAATATATGGACCCTTAAATGATTATATAATCATCATCATCATCAACCCATCATGTCCCCACCGAGGGGCCCGTGCCCCTCGGTGGGGACTGAGGAAGGTATAGGCCATACTCCACCACGGGGGCCAAGTCCGGATTGGTGATTATATAAACTGGTCATATATTCTATTATATAATGTTGCAGGCAAATTGTATGGTTCCGTGGTTAAAATTAAACCTGATATTATGGTCACCCTATCCAAACATTGTGTGAGAGGTTATATTTTTTTAAATAACTCTCGTTACGATAGGTTTTTGTGGTGAAACGATATGTTAATCGAAGGAGCCTAAAATGTCAAAGAATTTGGTACATAAATCATATCTCAGACTTCTTTTGTTTACTAGATATCGGCATATGAAAAAGCGTTTCGATTGCGCGGCCAGCGGCCTTAGGTTTTTTAGTAATTTTGTTTGTCTGATGAGAAAACGAGTGTAAATTCAGACCAAGCTCTGAACATCGGTCTTGACTAATTTAGATAAGCCTGATTACGAAAAAAACAACCTAAAGAAATCGGAACCGGAGGATTGCGCGGCCATGGCGTTCAGGCGTCGATATCTTCGGAAGTAATGGTGATAGAACGAATTTTCTTTCTTCGTCATTTGTTGACAAATTCAAACATGCATTGACAAAAAAACCAGGCCTGTAGACCCTGTAGATGCCGAGATCTGACATGGCCGCGCAGTTCTCCGCGGGAGGTTCGCGCGGCCATCTTCAAACCTCAATAACTTCTTTAATACTGCTTTGACAAATTTTTGGTTTTCACCATTCAGTTTTGACAAATTTCGACAGAATCCTGACATAAGCACTTTTTGAAAACAGAACATGGCCGCGCAATCGAAACGGTAACGCCTATATTATACCTACGCCTTTACGACTGGCAGTTCTGGTACCGATTCTTTCGTAGATCGAATGTTTTGACTCGGCAAATGCTCTGGATAAATGGCCGCGTTTTTACGCAGCATTTCTGAACTGTAGTGCATTTAATCTCTCACACCCCTACTAATAAACGTAGAATAAAAAGTATGACGAGGTTTAACCTTGGCATAAGCAATATGTTTCCTTATAAAACCCGGAATAACTTAAACCTAGCACAACGTGGGCGTAACCAGCCTTTGTTTCACTATTCCCTTGTTTAAGTTCGGAATAACCTATATTGCAGTGCGACGCGCGTCATTTTTTTCGGATTTTTTTAAAATAGCTAGGGCAATTGATGAAGTGGAAGAATTTTTTATCCTGGAGAACCTCA
The DNA here is from genome assembly GCA_947310845.1 of Yponomeuta plumbellus. Lineage (NCBI taxonomy): Eukaryota > Metazoa > Arthropoda > Insecta > Lepidoptera > Yponomeutidae > Yponomeuta > Yponomeuta plumbellus. The sequence continues at coordinate 8,032,829 of OX371206.1, forward strand.
TTTATGACATGCAGAACGCAAGAAAGGTAAAAATGTTCAAAATAAGCCAGGACCCATTAGAATTGTACAGCGATGAAAAATTTCGTTTGAAATATAAAAGAATCAAAATAAATTTATTTCATAACGAACTTCGAAGTACACACTTATTGTAACAGCTTTATAACATAGGTACTTACTTAAAATATTCTGCTTATTTATTTAAGGTGTATTTAAAAGACACGTCGAAAGCCAAAGTAGGTAAAACCTGTACCTACTATGGCCTTCGACGCCACCCTTTGGAGGCCAAGTCTGTTTACGTTACTATAACAGAGGTTAAGTACATCAAAATTTTATCTATTACCCAACCCAACCCAATTTGCAGAGTTAAATTAAATCCATTCAAGATACTATTTGAGGAGAGCAGCATTTTATACTGATTAAATAAAATAAAAAAATACATTTATAAATTAATTATAATTAAATTTCACCCACCGGAATATTTTTATAATTATTTGAGTCAATTTCCTGCACTGAACAGAATACATTTGTTTTCACTAAAATCTCTCTCTCTCTCTCTCAAATCAATCTAGATTGGTATTTTACTGATAACAAATTTATCCAGTTTAGAATAATGTATTTTGAGTTTAAATAATGTATTGGTTTATCAATTGTTTTTTTTCCCTCATCCTCGCATTACTGTATTAAACCTGAAATATAATTATGTATAATAATAATTTAGTTTGAGCTTTACAATCTCATATGTTATTTACCAAGTTAACCTATCATATGTTATTTACAAGCACCAATTTTGGCTTTATTCGTATTCGTACTTAAATCCTTATTCTCTATTGTAATTATTCGAAAGTCGATCTAACACCAGTATAACTATTACGGGAATAAATTTACTACTTCAAAATTAATGCGACATTCTTTCTTATAGCTTGACTTGAAATAAAGCAACAACTTAATTTGGTCGGAGATTAGTGAAATGTCAAGTGTTGTCTTGTAGGTTCACAGATAATTTGTGAACCTATAAGATAATACATACATTTCACTGGAGCGTTTTTCTCGCGTCGAGAGACGTCGCGTTACCGGGGCGACCCAGCGTAAGGTTTTTTTTTTGGCAAATTTTCCCAGCTGTAACTTTTCCGCTATCGACGGAAAACACATGAGAATAATAAGACCATGTGAGGATCATTCACGTTTTAAACCAAATTTTATAGAGACATAAAAAAAAACAATACATTCTGTGAAAAAAATATCGAAATCGGATAAGAAATAATAAAGTTACAACGATTTTAGTGCACATGTCCGAAAAACTCTGTTTGTTTTTAATTAAAAAAAAACTTCTCATTCTATCCTTTGTCATGAAGCATACTCTTTTGACAACGGAGTGATTCGTAAGGCTTCCTTTACTTCAGTCTGAGGTACAACACCCTAAAAAGGGACCATTGTTTCACTTACCAGGCTTGCATATTTATCCTTGTGAAGATGTGATTGTTCTATGTGGTTAATCTCCTCCAAATTCTTTATTGGAAACTTGAAAACAGAGTCCAAGCTTTCAGTAGTCTTAAATTTTGATAGCGATAATAGTTTTAATACAGTTGCGAAAAAATGAAGCAATTTAATAAAATAATGAAAACACATTAAACAACTAATCATTTATTTCTTATAAAAGTTATAATTCACATATAAAGGGTTTTCCATTAAGGGCGCTTGATCTTTGAAATGAAATAAAAATCAATATAGGAGAGATATTTGCGAAAAAAAAATTTTATTTGAAAGGTCCATCGACCCCATTATGTATGAAATATGACATCATTTAAATGACCGCCTAGGCTTCGTTTGGTGGCGCGCATACGTAAGGTCCAATTTTCGATGACTCTGGCGCACAAATCGGGTTGTATTTGATCGATGGCGTGGCGTATGTTGACTTTGAGGGCATCGGTGGTTTGCGGCTTGTTGGCATAGACCTGCGACTTAAGGAAACCCCACAAGAAAAAGTCCAGCGGGGTCAAATCGCACGATCTCGGTGGCCAGTTCACGTCGCCTCCGCGCGAGATGACCATGTCCGGAAATTTCTCGTGCAGAACATCCATCGTAGCGTGTGCTGTGTGGCACTTAGCGCCGTCTTGTTGAAACCACATGTTGTCCAGATCTATATTCTCGATTTCAGGCCAAAAGAAGTTGGTTATCATCGACCGGTATCGCTCACCATTGACGGTGACGGCCACACCATTATCGTTTTCGAAAAAATACGGACCAATCACGCCTCCGGCCCAAAATCCGCACCAACCAGTCACTTTCTGCGGATGCATTGCCACTTGGTGAACCTCGTGTGGATTGGTCTCATCCCAAATACGGCAATTTTGCTTGTTCACATAGCCATTCATCCAAAAATGCGCCTCGTCGCTGAAGATGATTTTTTTGCCAAAATCGGCGTCCAATTCCAACTGCTCTAATGCCCAGTCAGCGAACACACGGCGCTGTCTATGGTCATTAACCTTAAGCTCCTGGGTCAGCTGGATCTTGTACGGGTGCAGGCCCATGTCCCGACGCAAAATTCGCCAAGTTGTCGTCTGCGAGAGGCCGAGTTCCTGTGCGCGACGCGGAATTGACTGCCGCGGGTTTTCGTGGACACTGTCGCGCACAGCGGCGATATTCTCGGCAGATCTCGCGTTACGTTGACGCACGGGAACCGGCTGATTGTTTACTGACCCGGTTGACTCGAATTTGTTCACCAATTGACGGATAGTCGACTCGGCAGGACGATCATCGCGACCGTAAAACGGGCGAAGTGCGCGGAACGTTGCTACAACTGAAGACCCATTTTCATAAAACAATTTAATGATTTGCACGTGCTGCTCGACACTGTAACCTGCCATGGTGGTTTGGGATGACTGAATGAATATAACACACTGCATTTGACATCTGTCACTCAAACAACATGGCCGCAATGAGCTGTCAAAGTTCGAGCGTCCCAGTTGGAAAACCCTTTACATGAAGTTCTGGCTTTATTCAATAAAAATTACATAATATAACTTCAATCATCATCATCATTCAGCCTCAAGAAGTCCACTGCTGGACATAGGCCTCCTCCATGGATTTCCAAAAAGACCGGTCGGAAGCGGCTTGCATCCAGCGTCTTCCCGCCACTTGGATGAGATCGTCTGTCCATCTTGTGGCTGGTCGTCCTACGCTGCGCTTGCCGATATGTCGTCTCCATTCTAGAACTTTTCGGCCCCATCGGCCATCAGCTCTGCGTGCTATGTGCCCCGCCCACTGCCACTTCAACTTACTAATCCGCCGGGCTATGTCGACGACTTTCGTTCGTCTACGGACCTCATCATTTCTGACACGGTCTCGTAGAGAAATTCCGAGCATAGTCCTCTCCATAGCTCGTTGCGTGACCTTGAGCTTTCTTATGAGGCCCAATAACTTTACATAAAAACTTAATTAACAATATATGAAACTAATCTTCTATAAACTAAATTATATAAATAATACTTAACTAATAAAAGTAATATCTAATTATATATTTGCAAATAAAAAACTTGCCCCAGATCGGTGTCCCGCGGCAGAGAGCCTAGGATGCTGGCAACATTCCCCCTTTGAATGGCCAGACTTATTCTCTGGCCGAGGTATGCGCCAGCTCTCCGGTCTCCCGTGGCATCGATAAGGCGCGTCGACAGCTCTATAAAGAGCGAACGCGCCTCGGGGCCCCACGGGCCTAGTGTCTCGACCCCAAACGGCGCAAATATGTATTGGTTGCCCAATGACGCATATTTCCGCCGTTTGAGGCCTTCCGCTGCACTGGCGGCCGAGCCAGCCGCCCTTGTCTCTGAGAAACATGGGAAGGCGCCAGCGTGTCGACACAAGTTGAGTCCCACATTAACGGCCTCCCATGTTTCCAGGGAATTGACGTCATTCAGTCAGACCTCTTACCATCATCCATCATCACTCTTACTTATATTCTTTGACATTGCCTCATTTGCTTGCTCAGCTATAAACATCATATTTATCATTGTTTCCTTGATGTCTTTCATCTCTCTCATTACTCTCTCCAATATGAGCATGAAATGTGCCACGTCCTCTGTAACCTCGTCCTCGTGCTCTCCCTCGGCCTCTACCTCGGCTTCGGTTTCCAAAATTTCCTCTACTTCTGTTGCTAGATTTTGAGCAGATTCTTGCTGTATGGTTAGGACCTCCACAATTGAAGCAGGTCATGGTACTTCCATGAAATGAATACTCGTCACTAGAGCTTGTCCCTTGTTCGGTATTCCTGTCTTTTAATTCTACGTCAAGGAGTTTACTTTTGACATAGTCTACTGTCAGCTTCATATTCGTGGTTTGGTTTGTTTTTAATGACTGCCCATACAATTTCGATGGGATTCAAGTCAGAGGAGTTTCCAGGCAAGTCCAAAGAACTAATATCTGCTAAATATTTAGTTATACATTTAGCCTTGTTACAAATTCCCATTTGGGAACCATTCTGCTGTCTGTAGGGCTAGCCTTTCCCTCAAAACTTTCTTGTATTGGTTTGACGCATGGTTCCCTGCAATGGCGGCCTTACCCATTGCGAGGCTCCGGGCGGCAGGTCTTTCCGAGGCCCTTTGTCCTCCGGAAAAGCACCTATGTGATGCGAAAGTAGGTGAGGTCTGGTTGTTCGTTATATTTGACGAGAAATGCTGAAGTTATGCAAATAAATAAAATGTAAGTTTTAAAATATTTCATTTACAAAGATTTACAAAATTAACACATACAGAGGTGATAAAATTTTAAAATTGATGTTTGCGGCTTTTACTAAGACTAAAATCTTTAATTAAAGCACAATAATCTAACGAATGAGCTATGTAATTTTAGATTGAAAGAATACCTAGGGCTGAAAGCCGATCCTGTGTCATCGGATTCCTCAAATATGTTTTAATAATTTTAAGCCTCGAAAAACTCTTTTCAGCAGACGCAACCGTAACAGATGTGGTGGCAATAATTCTCACAACTATTTCGATTGTGGGGTAACCTTCAGTATTTTTTTTTTCTATTATGTATTTCAGCACCGAGATAATGTTATCGTTTCTTTTATAAACACGGATGAACATATTCAGTTCTTCGTACAATTCATGTCCATCAATATCACATGATTCTCCTACTTAAAAAATAAAGTGTTATATATGGATTTAGGCTTTGAATAGCGGCCTGTATGATTACTTCAACACATTCTGAAAAAAAAAACTGAAATTCCTGAAAAAAGAATGTGGGAAAACATAATCAATGGGATTATGTCATATGTAACAATTGGGGGCATGACATACCCTGCATGTCGTCCAACAACATATCTATTGATTTGGGTACATAGTCTAAAGCTGAAAATTCTTCATCTTCTTCATCATCTGATGACGAGTTCATTCTTCCAGAATATCTTCTATTTGTTTATTTCTAAGCGGTAGCAGAAGCTGTTGGAAAAATAAATAAAAGTGCTTGTTTCTAGATATTTGAATAGATTTTTTAATAGAATCCCGATTTTAGTACAATTTATTTATAACATAATGATAGGAACAATGGCAGACTTTCATACATTAAAATGAGACTAAATGATAGCATCTATAAGTCAAAAATATCTTAAAATATTGAGCGTCAGTCCCTGAGTAACGTAAGCAAAGTTTTTTTGTCCTGAGAGGGCTTAAAAAAAAGATATTTTCGTCTGAACTTTTTTAGGTTATGTCTGAGGTCACTTTGAAACATAGACATAATAATTTAAAAAAGGGATACGGGGTATGGCCTAACATTACTCATCATAATTATGTACTTGTACGTGTGTTCTTTCTTTCTTTCTTTCTTTCTTAATGAATAGGAAATTAAACAAATCTACATTTTTTACATTTTTATTCGTCTTAAAATCTCTTTTAAATGCCCATTAACGGCCTCTTACACCGGCTTCGATTAGGTTGGTCTCTACTCAGTTGGTGCTCGCCTTCCAGAAGGGAATCTGGCATACAGGTTCTATAGCCACATCCTTCTAAAAAACTAATACTGTCCCTGACACCCCTGTCTAGTACGAACACATCATTATCTTTAAAATATAATCTTAAGAGAGAACCACCCTCAAAAAGATTTTTCATTATGTCAGAATCCGATGTGGTAGCTTGGGCCATAACAATCAACAATATATCCGTCACTAGCCACAATCATAAAGGGTTTTAATAGATTTCTATATTTGTGGAGGGAATAGCTGTGCTTTTGGAACATATATTTCGAGCTCTTATGTATGTAAATATATGTCCCATCACAAATTACAATGGAATTGATATTATTTCCATATAAACATAAACATAAACATTTTTTACACACAGGGACATTACATTGCTTCTGGCCCTACACACTCATAAACTCTTTGGGATTAGTAATGCATGTTCCAAGAGTTCTTCCCTCCTCAACTGATTTATACCAAGACTTTTTGGTACAAAATCTTGAAGAAGTACCTCCCTCACTTTGTCTATTAACGTCTCCAATGTTCGACGTGGCATATTGATCAATGTAGCAATTCTTTCATCCGAATCACCCGTTCTCATTTTAACTTTTAAGCAAGAACATAGCTTGTCCTTATCTTCCTTTACGTATCTCCTGGATTCGAGGTACTTCTGCTAGTAATGTGCGGAATTTCTCTTTTGTGTACGATACCCAGTGAACAAAATTCGATCGTCCATTTCTTCAAAGTTTTCAAAATCTTATATTGGATTAAATGCATTAACAAATGAAAATACATGCTGTATCTGCTGTACAGTAAATGTGGAATAGCTATTTTTTGATTCAAAAAGCATTTCCCACATATTGCACTCTATGTGTACATCACAAACTTTACAAAGCTCCGGCAGGTAGAAGTGATTATTTGATAGGACAATTGCTCGCAACTTGTCCGATATTACTCGTAACGGAGTATTAAAGCAGTTAAGAAAAACACAATGACTGTTCGTATTTGCTGCCCTTCTGTACTCTGGTAACTCCATCTCTATGATTTCTGATTGTTCAGAAGAAACTGGTTCCGGATTCTCTTCTGGCACTATGTGCTGGGCTCTGGCGTCATCAATAACGCTCATACGCCGAGCCTTTCTAGGAGCCATAACAGACATCCACGGGAGCCGTGCCGCATGATTTTCCTAATAGAATTAAGCTTTATAATTTTAATAAGTACATATGGATGCGACTATGAAAATGAGGAGATTGGGACCTACTGCAAATATTGCATCATCACTGTCACTGGACGAAGAAGATGATGAATGTGTGTCTCCGGAGACTTGAATTATAAATTCATCAATGACATTATCCATTACACCATCTAATTCGGCTATTTTCTTCTCTTCTTTAATTACGTGTTCAACACAACGTTGCCATGCTGCTAGAGTAATTTTACTTATGTATTGCCTCATCTAACAGGACCTTTAGTTTGGCCATTTTAAAAGTTTTATTTTTGGCAGCAACATGGCCATTTACTTGCCCCCATATCATTTCTATCGGATTTAAACCACAATGATATGGGGGCAATCTAAGCACTTCTATATTTTTGTCTCGTGCCATTTTGTCAAACACATGCCATATACTTTTCTTTTTCGGGCCGTCGCAACTCCATTAGATAATTGTCTTTTGACCTTTTTTTCTTGGAACTAGATACCTTTTTCTTCTAACCAGCCTTAGATATCATTTTTTATCCAATTTATTGTAGGCACTCTTTCCAAGCGTCGTGAGTGATACGGCGCATTATCCATTACAATAACAGAATATTCTGGCAGTTTATTAAAGGTCTCAGCGAACCATTTTTCAAATACTTTTGAATCCATTTCTTGATGGTAGTCCACATCTCCTTTCTTGCTTTCAAAAATAAATAGTCCATTTTCAACAAAACCGTCTTCATTGCCTGCCAACAAAAAGCAAATTTTTTTTATATTTTTTTTTACTAAAAATGTATTTTATTAAAACTTTTCATTTCATTTTAAAAAAAGCTTGCAGAACATTACTAATAATAATTGACTTCTTAATTCAAAAATTCAAATTTTTTTTAAGTAGGTTATTGGAACACTTTCTCACTCAATGACTTGTTAAGAAACTTTCAATATACTTATACATACCTTCATTGACACAAGTCTCGTCTAAATAGAATATGTTGCGGACCTCTTCCCTCAACCTTAATATTTTTCTAAGGTAGTTAAAACGCCACCTTTGGATCTCTTTCTTTTCAATGAGAGCACTTCGTCTTGAGCGCTTCACATACTACAATTTTTTTTAAACTTGAAATGTGGTCCTCTTAAAATTAGGAAGGCTCTCATCGTCATTAACATCACGAAGCACTTTTTCTACCGTTGGTGGTTTATTGTTAAAAAAGTATCGGTGTATTTTTCTTCGGATTCCACCAAGTGAAAGATCATCCAAGGCATCAATTTTAGTCCCTCTCTTGGGCGCAGGTGTTGGTGATCGACGTTGCTTGTCTGTTTTGTATTCCTTCAGCCCTTTGTACACTGTACTAATATGTACACCAGCAGTTACAGCGGTTTTAGATGCAACGTCTTTACCATTCAAAAATTGGTCTTACGGCCACATTTCTTCCACTAACTTATAAATATTACAAATTACAGTCTTCTCTGAAGAGGTTAGTCATGATTTTCGTAATCGTTTTTTCTTCGGAGAAGAAAACTTCTGCAAACCACTCATTCCAGGTTTTGGGTCCGTCATGGTCAACAAAAACTTAACAACAATTCAACAACAACTTAACAATAAAAACTAACAAAAAGAACGAATAGGGAATCTCACAAAAATAACAGAACGCAACGAAAATAACAACAATACTCGCACCTTGACAGGTCAAGACGAATCAAAGGGATTTAGTTATAGTATGGAAAATTGTATTGACAAACGACTAAACTTCACTTGTTGGTATAAACTAAATTCCCCAAAATGTGCCACACACTGAATTTCATCCATGTTTCTTTTTTTGTAGGGCTATCACGTAAAATGTCTAATTTTAATTGTTTTTCGAAATGACAAGATAATATGCATGTTATTTGCGTGATTCTAGTGAAATATGCTGTAATAGGAATTGTTAATAAATAGTTAGATTTGTAAAAGATTTCAAGATTTGTAAAACGTGAGTTGTGATAACCCTAAATTGGTTTGTTAATCGCTATTCGATATTGAATTTGGCTCAAGTGTAGACCGCACTATAGCGGCTACACACGTAACGATATATCGTAGCTATTAAACTGCGCAAGCCGATTTGCGCAGATTTATCGATCGTGTGTATGACAAATCGTTTCAGATTTTTGTCTCGGAGAACCAAAGGCCAAATGTAGACATATTTTTTCTCGTCATGTGCAACTGGACTTGAATCTGGTAGTACCAGTTATGTTTTTTATTAACTGATAAATTCCCTCGCCAATCTTTAACCCAACCCTTTTTTTATTAATAACTTCTTGTAGGCCCATTTTGTGTGTAGTGATGGGACATTTAATATCAACCTAGCAATCATTTCCGACCAGATAAGGGGTTGGTCCAAGATTGGGATTTACAGGATCGAAAAAAAGCCCACTGGGTTGAATTTTTTTTCCTGAGCGGTTAACTGCTCTAGAGCTAGTTTTATTTTGTTTGCCATGTTGTATTGATCCGACATGGTCGATGCTCACTTTGTATAAAAGTTCTTTTACTATATTGGCACAACAGTTGCCAATTACTGGTGTATACTCTTTTTTATTATTTTTCCGAAATTGGAGGCTGTCAGCAAAGATCGCCGTAACTCGAGCCATTCGCTACTATTACTTTGTAATATTGTTCTTTGTTGAACATCACATCTTTCTTCTTCTGTCCTTTTTAAAGTCTCCACAAATGATTTTTTTAGCAATTCCAGAATGTCTTCTGCTACATCTGGCTTCAAGCTTGCTTCACCATAGTCTTTCTCAGTGGTATTAACGGAACGAGATGCCAATCGTACGTTTAATTTTTTTCCAATTTCTTTATCCCACCAGTCGGACTCTTTTTTGACATAGTTTTATGTATTGATACAGACTTTTTTTGTTAAAAGATAAAGGGCAGCAACGAATCTTGTTTGGTATCTCCGGCGAAGAGAAAAATTGATACGCTTATCCCCAACAAATTTAGCAACAACGCTGTGGAAGCTTTCTACGATGTTAATAAAAGTAAATATCGAAAATTTAACAAGGCGCTGTGGAGCAAAGAGACTTTATTGGTGTCGGCGGTAACCGCCGCCTACACATTTTTTAATAACTAACCAACTAAGAAGATGATAAAGTCTTTAATTATGAGATCTGATTGATTTAGGTCGGCTTGCACCACGGACTAAATTCGATTTAAAGTTAAATTAAATACAATTTTGACAGATAGTGTATGGCGGAACTGTCAAAGTTCTGTTTAGCATCAAGATAAATGGATTTTAGTTGGTGGTGCAAGCCGGCCTTAGTCACTGTCACTATCATATTGCCTCTGATTGTACTAGTTATTAATCATTTTGTTTTTTGGTCTTTATGCCATTTATTTGGCTGAAAACTCTTTCGCATTCCGCATTTGAATTTGGAAGTGCTAGGATGTCAACATATATGTTGCAATTAAGCTGAACTCATTCATCTGTTTCACCTGAAAAGCAACGTTCGTATTATTATCATACGAAATACGAAACGTGTGGGAATGCACGATATTCGTCGTGAAATCTTTTTGGAATGGCTCCTGTGTCACAAAGGTCTCGCTATTTTGCGTTACTGAGTTTTGACCTAGAACTATACAACGGACATTATGGACAATTAGGAAATTAATTCCTTTTACGAGTATACTTAAAACTCAAACCGGTAAATAAATTAGTTTCTAATTATATATTTTTATAGTATAGTAAGTTGAAGTGGCAATGGCACATAGCACGCAGAACTGATGGCCGATGGGGCTGAAAAGTTCTCGAATGGAGACCACATATCGGCAAGCGCAGCGTAGGACGACCAGCCACAAGATGGACAGACGATCTCATCCAAGTGGCGGGAAGACGCTGGATGCAAGCCGCTTCCGACCGGTCTTTTTGGAAATCCATGGAGGAGGCCTATGTCCAGCAGTGGACTTCTTGTGGCTGAATGATGATGATGATATATCGATACCTTTACGTTCATTTGGCGTAAAGCACAAAACACTACTTTTCAGGAGAGCAAAAAAACGTAAAAAAAAGTCTTTTAATTCATAACTTTTTTATTTGTAGTGCTACCTCAATGTAATATATACAAAAAATCTTATATTCGTCTATATTTTCACGTAGTACCTAACAAAAATGCCTTTTTCTAGTAGTTGCAGAGATAGCTGTTGCTTTACGCCAAAATAAATTATGAAAATGTGCTTTAAACCCTTCAAAAAAATCCGTCTGCGAGAATAGTGAGACGTAATTCTAAGTCACAAATTTTGATTGGGATGTAAAGGACATTTACTTTGTATTTTATAGCTGTATAGTCGATTTACTAGGGTGTAAATTTCGATTTTAGGTTGCTACATTGACTAGAAACCATAATTTGCCATAGGTTTAAGCTGTGTATTGAGTGAGTGATAATTAATAATCTTTTTCATGATTTCTCAAACTCCTTTTCAGTGAAACACTGATACAATCCGGACTTGGCCCCCGTGGTGGAGTATGGCCTATACCTTCCTCAGGGAAGAGACCCGTGCCCCTCGGTGGGGATATAATGGGTTGGTGATGATGATGATGATGACTGATACAATTCTATCAAATAGGTTAAATATATTGTTAAATTGTTAATAATTTAACGTGTAAATAATAAAAAATATTATTGTAATTGAAACACTGAATTTGGGAAATAAAACTTTTATTATTATTCACCTATAAAAGAAAAAGTGTTATGAAAAAATATATCTTAAATTTAAAAGCCACTTAGTCTTCCAATTCTTCTTCTTTTTCATTTTCATTTAAACCTTCAGGCACATTTGAAACATGTGGGAATGCACGATATTCGTCGTGAAATCTTTTTGGAATGGCTCCTGTGTCACAAAGGTCTCGCTATTTTGCGTTACTGAGTTTTGACCTAGAACTATACAACGGACATTATGGACAATTAGGAAATTAATTCCTTTTACGAGTATACTTAAAACTCAAACCGGTAAATAAATTAGTTTCTAATTATATATTTTTATAGTATAGTAAGTTGAAGTGGCAATGGCACATAGCACGCAGAACTGATGGCCGATGGGGCTGAAAAGTTCTCGAATGGAGACCACATATCGGCAAGCGCAACGTAGGACGACCAGCCACAAGATGGACAGACGATCTCATCCAAGTGGCGGGAAGACGCTGGATGCAAGCCGCTTCCGACCGGTCTTTTTGGAAATCCATGGAGGAGGCCTATGTCCAGCAGTGGACTTCTTGTGGCTGAATGATGATGATGATATATCGATACCTTTACGTTCATTTGGCGTAAAGCACAAAACACTACTTTTCAGGAGAGCAAAAAAACGTAAAAAAAAGTCTTTTAATTCATAACTTTTTTATTTGTAGTGCTACCTCATTGTAATATATACAAAAAAATCTTATATTCGTCTATATTTTCACGTAGTACCTAACAAAAATGCCTTTTTCTAGTAGTTGCAGAGATAGCTGTTGCTTTACGCCAAAATAAATTATGAAAATGTGCTTTAAACCCTTCAAAAAAATCCGTCTGCGAGAATAGTGAGACGTAATTCTAAGTCACAAATTTTGATTGGGATGTAAAGGACATTTACTTTGTGTTTTATAGCTGTATAGTCGATTTACTAGGGTATAAATTTCGATTTTAGGTTGCTACATTGACTAGAAACCATAATTTGCCGTAGGTTTAAGCTGTGTATTGAGTGAGTGATAATTAATAATCTTTTTCATGATTTCTCAAATTCCTTTTCAGTGAAACACTGACACAATTCTATCAAATAGGTAAAATATATTGTAAAATTGTTAATAATTTAACGTGTAAATAATAAAAAATATTATTGTAATTGAAACACTGAATTAGGAAATAAAACTTTTATTATTATTCACCTATAAAAGAAAAAGTGTTATGAAAAAATATATCTTAAATTTAAAAGCCACTTAGTCTTCCAATTCTTCTTCTTTTTCATTTTCATTTAAACCTTCAGGCACATTTGAAACATGTGGGAATGCACGATATTCGTCGTGAAATCTTTTTGGAATGGCTCCTGTGTCACAAAGGTCTCGCTATTTTGCGTTACTGAGTTTTGACCTAGAACTATACAACGGCGTTGAGCATGTTCCGCTTCTTCATTTCTTATGGCCTTGGATTTTCTTCCCTTAGATTGTTTCTGCCTTGTTCTGTTTAAAGCTAAACGAGTCTGTACTCGCGGAAGGACCTCAGAATAAGGAATAGCAGGACTCAAGACGGAAAAAACGTGGCGGGGACAAAAGAAAGTGATTCTAATACATTTGTAATAAGAGCTTTTCCAATGAAGTTTCCGAAGAACGCTGTCTTTGTCTAGCGTCGCCTAGGCTCGTGTCAGCCGAAGACATATCCATATAAGGAAATTTTGTAAGTGAAAGAAACTAATAATGGCTGAGCTGTTGAATTATGAATCATTGGAAAACGTAGATATGTATAAGATGAATCCTCTTATTAGATATTAAAGCACAATTTCAGTTCCTCTAAGGACGAAATAGGGTAGTAAAGGCCTAAATTGACTTCATTCAACATAAAGTAAAGACGAATTATGTGCTTTACACCCCGAACTTTAACCTTCTTCATATTATCTAAGTAGTAAAGCACAATTTTAGTCCTTATAACGACGAATTGGGTAGTAAAGGACCAAATTGATTTTATTTGAAATTATGCAAGGTCATAGAGACTCAATTGTTGAATACTTGTGATTTACAGCTATAATTTACAAAAAACTCTACCTACTCCCTCAAAAATCTTAGGTTGTAAAGAACGTTTTTTTTGCTCTTTTCGCCACTTTGAGTATACAGATCGATAGAGAAAAAAAAAACTGAACACGATGGTATATATAACTCAATTTGGTCAAAATGTGCTTTACGCCAAATGAACCTAAAGGTATCGATATATTTTTATTAACACTTACTTATAAAATAATATTTTGCATCTTTTTCAACGTTTGCTTAATTCTGGCTGTAGGCGTTGGTTTAGATAAGGCATGTTGGTAGCACAACTATGTGAGTAGGCATAAAAAATAATGATATTTGCATCGAAACGTCTCATATTTTGCTTTAGTCAATCATTTATTTGTGAATAATTGTAACGAGCGGTTCCTGTTGCAACTATGGCTGACAATGTTATCAAAACGGAAAAGTCTAAATGCGGAAACGATATAATACTTAGTGATGTATATAAATGTATTTTAAATAAACGTGTGGATAAAAAAAATTGTTGGTGTTGTGTGTTCAAAATCAAAAAACAGTGCAAAAGCAAAATTATCATCCCGATAACGATCAAAGGTATGAGTGAACATTTGCCCGCCCCGAACGTCGGCATGCAGGACTCGATTATCTATTCTTAAAAATATATTAAAGAGGGATGCCACTACTAGCAATGACGGTCCTACAGTGATCATCCGAAATAATTCGGAAGCTGTGCCAAGCGCAAGTGCGTGTAGTCTTCCTAATGGTGGCCATACACCATACTTCCTATCGTCCAATCGGCATGACGCTGCAGCTTGATCCAATCTGCAGTTTGTCCATAGAGACCACACACACAACGTTTGAATTGTCCAATCGGCAGCAACGTTCAGTTAAAGCCATGGCGTCACCGGTGACAGACGACGATGTTTTAGCCGTTTTGGGCGTTTTACTCGTAAAAATGAAATAAAAAAAAAGAAAAGATCGAGCAGAGTGGTGCAAAAAGTGGTTAATGAAAAGAAAACAGTTTACTCATACAAATTTATTACAAGAATTGAGGACTAGGCCTAAAGAATATTGTAATTATTTACGAATGAATGAAGAAACATACACGAAACTTCTAACGTTAGTTACTCCTCTAATTGAGAAGCAAGACACTGTTATGAGAAACGCTATCTCGGCACACGAGAGGTTAACAGTGACTTTACGATTTTTAGCAACAGGGAGATCATATGAGTGCCTAAAATTTTCAGCCTAAATATATCGCCTCAATCTTTAGGGCGAATTATACCAGAAACCTGTGCTGCTATTTACGAAGTTCTCAAAAAGGATTATATACCGGTAAGATTGTTGTTATATATATATATACCTATATAATGAGAAGTACCCAATGTGTTAAGTAATCTGGTACTTCATCTATCTCCCAAACAGATCTTATCTAAATCCGTAACCGTTGAGACGTTAACATCTAAACATCCATATACTTTAATATTTATCGACCAAGCGAGCGAAGCGCCTATGCTTCAGCTTGGACGAAAAATCGTTTTTCTGTCTGGATTTCCCATTTCCTGACTAGAGATCGCATTTCTCAACCGATTCTCATGAATAAGTCCGGTAAGTATACCTATAGATAATTATTTTGTCGAGCCAGTTTTACGAAAAAAAAAACCTAAAAAATGACAAATTGCCGTTATTTAGAGGTCAGCGTTGACTGGACTTTGTACAATTGAGTAAGTAATTTTATTTTTCAGTTTCCCGGTACTTCCGCTAAATGGAAAGAAATTGCGAAACTCTTTGAAGAAAGGTGGAATTTTCCTCACTGCTTGGGAGCAATAGATGGGAAACACATTGATATAATCCCACCTGCTGACAGTGGTTCTTATTACTACAACTACAAAGGACGACACAGCATGGTTCTCATGGCAATTGTTGACGCAAGATACCGGTTTATACTTGCTGATTTTGGAACAAATGGAAGAGTTTCCGATGGAGGAGTATTACAAAACACCAAGTTTTTCGAGAAGTTGCAAAATAAAACATTAAATATTCCAAATCCTGAAAACATCGAAAACTCAAGGTGTCTGCCGTACGTGTTTGTTGCTGACGATGCGTTCCCATTGAGAACCGATATGTTGAAGCCATATCGCCAAGATGATTTGGACAGCCACGAAAAGAAAATTTTCAACTATAGGCTATCTCGCGCAAGACGTATCGTAGAAAACGCATTTGGAATATTGTCTTCACGATTTCGCATTTACCATACTCAAATTAATATAGAACCAGAAAATATAGAAAAGGTAGTGATGGCTACCATAGCTTTGCACAACTTTTTAATGGAAAATGTGCCATTTTCATATGCACCCCCAAGATGCTTTTACCAAGAAAATATCAACAACGGTACTGTTGCCAACAATGGGTATGATACTACAAGGTCAACTATGGAAAATTTACAAAGGCGAAATCAAGGAAATGTATTTAATAATGCTAAAATTCTCAGACAAGAATATCAAAATTACTTTGTCAACGAAGGCAAAGTACCGTGGCAGGATAATTTTGTATAAAATACAATTTACTTATAAGTTTTTATTAATAAAGAAATTAGCATTAAAATATCTTGGTATTTGTAATCTTACGGTGACATATTCATTATTTAATTATCACTGTGGTAAAAAATTGACGAGGAAAGATGCTGCAGAATCTTCAGGTATTGACAGTAAATTCTCCGGGCCCGGGGCTTCGTGGCGTTGCGAGAAATGCATGTCATTCTGCACGTTTTGTGAAGACAAATGACCGGGAGATGTAATATGATATGATGGCGAGTTGGTTTGTTGTTGATGCTGTATGTTTGGAGATGGGCTTGCTTGATCCGACGAATGACTGGGAGAAGTGATCTGATATGATGGCGAGTTGGTTTGTTGTTGATACTGTATGTTTGCAGATGGGCTTGCTTGATACGACGAATGACTGGGAGAAGTGATCTGATATGATGGCGAGTTGGTTTGTTGTTGATGCTGTATGTTTGGAGATGGGCTTGCTTGATACGACGAATGACTGGGAGAAGTGATCTGATGTGATGGCGAGTTGGTTTGTTGTTGATGCTGTATGTTTGGAGATGGGCTTGCTTGATACGACGAATGACTGGGAGAAGTGATCTGATATGATGGCGAGTTGGTTTGTTGTTGATGCTGTATGTTTGGAGATGGGCTTGCTTGATACGACGAATGACTGAGAGAAGAGATCTGATATGATGGCGAGTTGGTTTGTTGTTGATGCTGTATGTTTGGAGATGGGCTTGCTTGATACGACGAATGACTGGGAGAAGTGAACTGATATGATGGCGAGTTGGTTTGTTGTTGATGCTGTATGTTTGGAGATGGGCTTGCTTGATACGACGAATGACTGGAAGAAGTGATCTGATATGATGGCGAGTTGGTTTGTTGTTGACGCTGTATGTTTGGAGATGGGATTACTTTAAAATCCAGTGTCAAATTTCCCCATTCAGCCTCAAATAATACATAATTAATTAATTTTTCGGCGAGAATTCTTTGCTGACTTGGCAAATCGCGTAATTTGGTCGCAACAGACTTGCAATAAATATCGTGACGATCTTCCTTTCTATCATCCCTGGGACGTTTGAAATGGTCATCGACAGATTGAAGAACACTGTTGACGAGACTGTCATCATTTTTTCTTTTTTGTGTCGGCCTCCTTGCTGAGTTACCTGCTGTAGACTTTTCATTTTGTTGCGAGGATTGTTCATTTTGTCGCGGTCCTATCCCGAACCATCTAGAATAGAGCCTTCTAGAAGCCTACCGAATAGTCGCCGCATGCTGCGTTTTAGTAAACAATAAACGCTGCAAGCAATAATGACTCGTATGTCCACTAGCGTAAGGTTCAAAAGTCTTTGAATGGGTTACTGTTCGAGCGACGTTGCCTCGAGTAGGCACGTAGGTACGGGAATGTTCTAGAGCCCTTGCGGCCGAATATAAATAGCGGCCGCCGCGGCGCGCAGTCAGTTCCGTTTGGAATAGCGAAGAGTGAACTTCGAGCGAACATACCTGCGATACGAGCGCTAACCTACGACCTCAGCGATACTATTGGACTTCGATTGGACCTGCGATTGGATTCTACGTGTGGACTTCGTGTCGTGAAGACCTGCAGACCAGACCCTGCGTGAATAAATCCTAAGAAGTTGTCATTGGCGTTTTACATCCAAATCCAGAACCCTAGCCCGTAACAATTTTGTTGCGAACATTGTTCATTTTGTTCCGAGGATTGTTCATTTGGCTGCGAGGATTGTTCATTTGGCTGCGAGGCATGTTCATTTGGTTGCGAGTTATTTTCAAAATCCTGAAACAAAACAATTGGAATTATTTATGGTAGTGACCGACCGAAGAAGATAGGTATTTGATATTTTTCATTTTGCGCACTTACTGTATGCTGTTGTTCTCTCAACTGTTCTTCATCCGCGTTCTCTTCCTCGTCATCAATAGTTGAAATAGGAGCTCTTGCTAAATTTTGATCATTTATGAAGGATAATTCTTTGTAGTACCAAAGGTTAGGTTCATACACCGCATCTGTACCAGCGCTAGACCGCTTGGTTTCCTCCACTTTCTTTTTCTCTTTGTTGTATGCCGTCCTCAATGAATTGTTTTTTTTTAAAACAACATCGCATTTTGCCTTCTCATCTATTTCTTTATACTTTGTTAATAACTTATCCAGAGCTGCGTTTCTCTTGTCTCTGAAATAAAAACTAATAATGAATATCACTTGGGAATGTGCAAGTATCGTCTACATTGGCGTAGCAGTTGTTTTTATTCACACTGCGATGCGGCTGCCGCACAAATTTTTCGTACAAATTTCAATCGCGCGGCTGACCACATTGCGGCTAACCGCAACATGCGTACGTACCCTTAAACATAACTATAAACACATAGGTACGTACCTGTTGTGGTACCCTTTGCTTTTCACTTTCCATAAACACGGTTCGCTTTGGTATATAGCAATAAATTCTAGTAGCACTTCGCGGTACCGGGTTGTATTTTGCGACATCTTGTGCGCGCGCGCACGACGTCCACCACCGACAAAAATCTTGACCAGACTGAAGTAACGATCGTATACCGCCATACACGGTCCAATCGGCATGATCCAATCGCCATGATCAAGATAAGATAAGATAAGATAAGAATATTCTTTATTGCACATAAGAAACCAGAGACAAATAAAATTTACAATTAAAAACATACAATAGGCGGTCTTATTGCTAACAGCAATTTCTTCCAGACAACCTTGTGACGGAAAGATTGCCGAAGGAAACAGAGAAACGGGTAGTTGGTGCAAATACGAATAATACATACTTATACTTAATAATATATTTACATAAATCTTACTTATATAAATTATTATAAACTACTACATAAATAAGTTATAATACCTATTTGTAAGAGGAAAGCCAAGCCAAAAGAATCGAAATTCGATTGTTCCGTCAAGTATAACTGTCATGCCAAATAATGCCAATCCACTCCCACACACGGTCAGTTCGAACTGATCCAATCGGTAGCGTCATGCCGAATGGACGATAGGAAGTATGGTGTATGGCCACCATAATAAAAATGCTTCGCGACAAGTTGTTTACAGAGCAAGAAAAAAATCATTAAAAAGAATCTTCTACTTTGGAGGAAATTGATATACCCGCTGAATATAAAGTTTTTTTTAAATCTTGTTTATTTTATAAGCCATACATCATATGATTAAGTCAGCTTAAAAATAATAACAATGTACCTTAAACTTTAGATATTACTTTAACAGTGGGGATTGCTACTTAATGAGTATTCTTATAATATTCAGATCTAAGGTTCGATGAGTCAATGATGAAATTTACAAATCTATCGCTATATTCAGTAGTAAACCCTGAACTTAAGATTTGATGGAGAAAGAAGAGAAAATCGCCAGTAGAGCACCGAGTTTCATTTAAGAAATCCAACCTAGATTGTTCGTTGATTTCGTTTGGGAGTTCATTTTGTTCCTGTAGTCAGAAACAATCGGCAAGTTGCGATGTTGTAATTTATTGAAAAAACATAAAGTCCGATTCCATCGTTAGACACTACACAATGAGGGTAGAAATTGCACTCGTGGAAAAATAATTCACTAGCGCGCGCAGGTAACGACAGGTCTCGGTGACAGATCACAGACCACTGCTGAATATAAAGTTGAAGGCGAGTCTTTTTTTGGCACGGCAAACAAAATACGGTGATAATAAATGCCTACTTGTATTTTGTACTCGGCGTAATATACAAATTTTACGTGATTCTTATCTATGGATAATGGATGGAATATTTTGTACTTGCCCAGGACAGTTCACACAAATTTACAGTATATACGGGATGGTTGGCAATGATATTGATAGCAGAAAAACAGTGCCTTTGGTGTATTGCTTTTTAGGAGATAAGACTGAAGAGACTTATATGTTGGCACTTCAAGATATAAACAAAAAAAAATGTTTTGCCCAAATAAGAAGCACCCTAGTGCCGATGGTAGTCTTACGCCAGCTCTGGTAATTTTTCCTTATAAACGCTTGCCGAGTAAAATCTCTTCCAAAGTTCCTTCCGATTGGGGCATTGGCCTAAGTGACTGAAAAGCCAATGCAAACTACTGGCATGTTTTACTTTTTTCCTTTCGCCAGAAATGGAGCCTAGGTTTTATGTTACAGGACAGTACGAGAAAGCAATAACAGAAAGAACCAGATCGATAGACCGTAACCTAACGAAGATAAAGAGTTTGATAAAGATATAGTATTTGCTAGTACCTTTTTCGCAGGCGTTATTTTTTTATATTTTTAAATGAATGAAAATACAATCGTAAGTGATATTTTGAAGTTTCCATTGATAAAATGAATAAATTGGTTGTTACTGTTATATTTTTTCTCACTGGCAGTTTTTAAAATTAAAGTAAAACAAGTTAAAACCTAACTAGTTACCTACATCTGATAAACGGGTCGAATGAATTAGTGGTCGTAGGATAAGTCTTCTGGGTTACGGTTGTAAATGTAGTATGGAATATTGTTTTACAAAATAGAAATGATACAACCATAGAAACCAAAACCATTTATTTTTCAAAGCATTCTTTGTATTATGTAGGTACAATATTACTTATGACGTAGTATAAACGAACTCCGTTTGCCGCAGCCGAGAAATTGTTGTTTTGAAAATGGAATTCATGTTGTCCACGCCGTCAGAATGATGGATGGAAAAATAGAACACTGTTAACAAGTTTTATTTGAATTGCGATAATAATAATTAGCCTTTGATACTCAGGGATCCGATAATGAAGCTTTCTATAAATACATCATTTTTTGAAATCTATTCAGCAATTTTATTTTTGACTTTATCTACAAAACATACAAAAATACTAAAACCCAATATTTTTCTCATCATCATCATCATCAGTCAATATTAGTCCACTGCTGGAAGTGTCTCCCACAGCACGCCACAGCGTTCTATCATAGGCGATCCTCAACCATCCACCACCAGCGATTTGCAATTGTGATCATTTTGCAAAAACTTAGGTAATGAAAAAGTTGTTGCATAAATAAGTAAAATGACGATTACTAACCTCAGTGGATATGTCCATGTGTTCAATATAGTCCAAAATAAAGGTGTGTTCTTCGACAAAAGCAGGTGTCAGAAGAAACGATCTTCTAACGCTTCTGCCGCCAACGCGGTTCGTACTTGTTCGGCAAATAATACAAGGTCTATTCACCATTGTAGGCAGCACAAGTTGCTTTACGTCACAAGTTCACAACAAACTAAGTCCCATAAACAACGGAATCCAATATACAAAAAACAAGATGTGAGGTAAAATCACTAATGTCAGTAGACAGAAACAACGCACAATCCGAAGGTAGAAAGGTGAGAGATGTGCAGTGCAGCGCGCAGCGCGAAGGAATTTCTACGAAGCGCCTATCGGAAAACAAAGCTCCGTAAGGAGTATCATACTTTCGCGGCTCTAAATGTAAAACTGTTTTTTTTATTTATCAGACACAAGTGTTTTTTACTGCTTTAAGTACTAATAAATAACCACTTGAAAGGAAAAATATAACATAACAGCCTACTTTTAACAAAGGAACACCTAAAATATCACACAAGAATGTATTTTTATTTATTAAAATAACTCCTGCTAAAAAAAAATAGCAATACTAAACCCTCTATATAATGGTTTAGTTACGGTTACTAGACCTGGTTCTTTTTGCTATTGGTTTCTCTTAAAGTCCTCTAACGTATGTTGTAGTTTTCACTTTTGGCGAAAAGAAAAAAAAACATGCCAGCCATGTACGGCTAAGTTGCATAAGCTTTTTTAAAGAGTTATCTTTAAAAATCTAAATCTTAAATCTTGATGTAAATCAAGAATGTGTTTCATCCATACCTATTCAAAATTGAAACGAAGTTCCCGATCATTATGTATGTAGATGGACATAAAACCCACTTGACGTATGAAGTTAGTGAGCTTTGCACTCAATTAAGAACGTGCTCATTGCTCTGTACCCAAACAGCACGAGAATTCTCCAACCCGCTGATGTGTCAGCATTTAAGCCACTGAAGGTAGGTTGGCATAAAACAGTTTTAAATTGGCGCAGAGATCAAAAGTCTCACGCAAATAGACTTCGTGCCACTGTTGAAAAAAACTATCGATGAGACATTAAAATCTTCCATTATCATCAATGGCTTTAGGGCAACCGGTCTTTATCCATTTAATAAAGACGCAATTGGCTACTCTAAATGCTTGGGAAAAAATACCAGTGATATATCCGATCACAGTAACGGAAATAAAGAAAACAGCACCATGCAAACAAAATCAAACGCAGCTATGACTCTAAATAATTTTTGAGATATTATCAGTGAAGAAAAATGTAACACAATTGAAAACTCAAACGAGACAATAAACGAAGATTTAAAAAAACTTTATAATTTTTTCACAAAAAGACAAGAAGAGGAAAGAACTTTATTGAATTCTTTAAAAAAAAGGAAGATTTGGAAGGCATGAAACCCATTAAAAACATAGAAAAGCCTCGAAATTTGATGAACACTCAGTCAGAAGTCTATTTTAATAGTAAGTAATAATTGTCAGACATTCTATTTAACAGAGATTTTTGAAAAGGTGTCAAATTCTTACGCTCGGATTTGGTCAGTGCGTTCGACGGTAGGGATGGCGGAGTAGTGACCAGCGGTGGACTAGTAGTTGGTGGTAGCGAATCACAACTGGTACTAATTTGATCTTCGGGTAAACTGAGATTAACATCACTATTTCGATGTTCTATTGTAATATCCAAAAAAGACAACATCTGAAAATATGATGTGTTTCTTTTCTTGGCTGGCGCGGCACTACCACTGTGCAAATTGTCTTTTTTCTTCTCTCGTACGTAGTAATCTCGCAAATGTTTCAATTTTTTTTGTAAGTCGTCAACTGAAATAAAAAAAATGTTTATTCACAGGTACTTGTCAACTGGAAAGACATTCCAAAGTTTATCAGAGGATTTTTTAATTGGCCGATCAACTATTGCTCAAATAGTTCAAGAAACGTGTGTTGTAATTTGGAAGATATTACAACCAATTGAAATGCCTGAACCTACCGAAGGAATGTGGCTCGACATTGCAGAAACTTTTTTTTTCTACAACAAATTTTCCAAACTGTATAGGTGCCCTAGACGGCAAGGATGTGCGAATTGAGTGCCCAGCATTATCAGGTTCTCGTTTTTTCAATTATATATTTTTTTTCATATGTATCGTTGGCACTTGCTGATGCCAATCTAAATTTCATAAGAGGCTTACGGCAGGGAAGGAGACAGTGCCTGGGAATAATCAGCAGTGCTCCGGGGATCTATTTGGCTTACATAAATCTACTATAAGCCGTATTATACACCGCGTATGAAGAGTAATTTGTAGCAAATTTAAATCATTAATTAACAAACTGTAGAAGAAACCCGCACTACAGTTGCAAAATTTTTTAATATCGCTAAATTTCGCTTATGTAACCCTTAAGTCACTATAGTAATGGAAATATTGCAGCTAACCTTTCTAGAACATTTTTTCATATTGTTAAACTTATTTACTAATTGCTTCTTAGAGCGATACACACCTCAGAGTTGTCAGAGTTAAATTCTTCACTTAATTATAAAAGAACGTGTTTTTAAAATAAAGTAGAATTAAAATACCTATTAAGCCTACTAACATAGGTTTTACATGGATCACTGTTTTATCCGAAATAAACGTTTATTATTATTATTATTATTATTAATTTACACCATGTTTCATCCTTTTGCTTACTGCTAACATGGTCTGTCTTTTTATTTAAAGTTATAGAGTATTATAGAGTATTTCTCTAACAATTCTCTTAATTTATTAAGCTCTTCTCGGCTAAAGTTATTGCCTCGTTCTCTGCAACAAAGTAAATAATGAAAGATTGTCTAACTAAAGTTTATAAATTAATATTGTGTGCACCAACTTCAAAAACAGCTAAACATAACATTATGTACTTACTTGCATATTCTCTCTTTGTTTTCCATGTTTCCTACAAGTTATCTTAAAAAATAAATACTTATTTATTACCACGATACGACGTTAGCTAAAATAAACAATACGAGTATAAATTCAGAAAATAACACGATCGGAATGTAATAATTCCACAGCGTTTGACGTTTTTGACGCGTCGATAACAGTGTTGTTAACCGTAATAAAACATTTCCCATGGAAATCCTTATTTCCCCATGCTTAATAAAGTAGCAACACTTTTAACTATTGCTACATTATACGATTGTTAAAAATATGATCAAACAACTTGTTTCTACTTTAATGAATGGTTAAGGTCTTAACTATTGTAAGTGAACTAATGGTTAAATTGACTATTAGTCACATTTAACTACGTATCAAACAACGGGCCCTAAAGAAGAATGAAAACTACGTACAAAAAAAAAATCATCAGTGAAGTTTGCTCACTAGCGCCACCTAAAGTTTGCCCACACCAACTATTGTGTGGCGGCAAAATATGAATTTTGAACTGTCAAACTGGTTTAACTCCTCATAAGAAACATTTTGAATTAAGAGGCAAACACTTGGGTTTACTAATGTATTGCCAAAAATCGTTTCCCAAATTATTACTTCCCAAACTATTTTCCGCAAATTATCACTTGGCAAAAAAACATTTCTCAAAACAACTTAAAGCAAATAAACAGTTAGCAAAAGTTATTATGGCAAGTTATTGTTTACCAAATAAATACTTGGTCAAAATTCATTTTACCAAAGAGGCAACAAGAGGCAAGGTAAGAACGCATCAAAGTCGAGTCTGTTTTCGATCTTACATAGAGAACCTAACGCTCCGACGCGCTCCGCTTCGCTACGCGCGTCGTCGCACCTATATTTCTGTTGTCACGTATTCTTTACACGTAAACGTTAGCATAATAAACGTTAGCATAATAAACGTTTGTCTTAATAAAACTTGACGCAGTAAAATTATGCGAAATGATAATTTGACCAAATGAATAAAATGCGAAATGAAAACTTGCTAAAGTTTCATTTGGGAAATGAAACTGATGCCATAAGTTTATTGGGAAGTAAAATTTGGCGAAAAATACTTTGGCTTCAATCAAAATGTTTCTTCTGAGGAGTACTGAATATAGTTGATATTTATGATTGGAGAGAACTATGATGGTAAAAATAAAGATTTTTTCGATATGAAATTATTTATTATATGGAATTGTGTTGCGGATTCATTACAGTATGACAAAATACACGACAAATTAAGAGATCTATTAGGACTGCCAAGTTGCGAGTAAAAAAAACCTCAATATGTTCGTGTCATTACAATTACAGGTTCTATACTTAACATGGTAGTCTTAATAAATGTCTTAATGAGTGAGCTTTATATGGCGAAGATTACAACATTTATTGAAGTTGGCCATAATTAAGAAGGCCATATTTCACATTAATATAATGTTTTTAGTTATTGATATTGATTTACTTATGCAAGACAATTTTCATTTTTCTTTTTAGTGCTGCTGCTGATGTTTCATCAGCAAACATGCGGTTTTTAGCAACACAGTGTTTTTTGACACATATTAAAAATACAGTGTGAATAATTATCTCGATATTTTCGGCCCCGTGCATCGATCACTGTTCAACAAATTGAAAATTAATTTGAGTTTTAATTTGTTCTGTTATTGATTTTTTAATATTGTTTGTAAGACCATTTACATTTAAGAATGACACATGACACTACATCCGTGGTAGTGTAATTGAGGCTGTTTTTGTACTGTGTATTTTGGACACTCTTCAAATACGTGATATTTATCAACATTTGTTGCCACAAATATTTTTTTGCATTTGTCACAAATTGTGCTGGGCAGCTTTTTTATTAGAAATCCGCACACATGCGCATGCGCATGCCTGTATTTTGGCAGAGTCATTGCAAATGTTTTCTTCGATTAAAGTGGAAAACACCTCTACTGCAAGTGGTTTAGTTCTGGTCATTTCCTTGGGAGCACTCTTGGAAGTCGACAAAAATTTGTCAAATTAATGATGACATTAATTAAGAAGGCCATATTTCACATTAATATAATGTTTTTGGTTATTGATATTGATTTACTGCAAGACAATTTTCATTTTTCTTTTTAGTGCTGCTGCTGATGTTTCATCAGCAAACATGCGGTTTTTAGCAACACAGTGTCTTTTGACACATATTAAAAATACAGTGTGGATAATTATTTCGATATTTTCGGCCCCATGCATCGAACACTGTTCAACAAATTGAAAATTAATTTGAGTTTTAATTTGTTCTGTTATTGATTTTTTAATATTGTTTGTAAGACCATTTACATTTAAGAATGACACATGACACTACATCCTTGGTAGTGTAATTGAGGCTGTTTTTGTACATTGTGTATTCTCGACACTCTACAAATACGTGATATTTATCAACATTTGTTGCCACAAATATTTTTTTGCATTTGTCACAAATTGTGGTGGGCAGCTTTTTTATTAGAAATCCGCACAGCGCACACATATGCGCATGCCTGTATTTTGGCAGAGTCATTGCAAATGTTTTCTTCGATTAAAGTGGAAGACACCTCTTCTGCAAGTGGTTTAGTTCGTGTCATTTCCTTGGGAGCACTCTCGGAAGTCGACAATAATTTGTCAAATTAATGATGACATTACTGTCAGCTTCACAATTTCCGGTAGTCCCAATATGAGACAAACTACTAATTATGGCAGTTTTCAGCCGAGCCACAAATTGATCTTCTGTGGGGTTGGTATTCGAGCCACAATTTGGGTGGATACCAAATAAATTTTCGAGTGGGTCTCGTGGCTAGGCTTTATATATGCTTGTGCAAGATTTCTAAAAAGCCTTTCGAAAAGCGTTCAATGTCATAATCCAGCCGTCTTGTGATGGAGGTTTCCTTTGACAACCAAATTTCATTGACAAAAAGAACTTTTTCTTTTGGACAAAATGTTCTTTGTGTATACTTTTATTTGACATGTTTGTAGCATGCGTTTTTTCACGTCGCAAATCCGCGGTTTCACTGTTGACACAGTCGAAAAGTTTATCCATGGCACTTGTTACGCATGCTGTGACTGTGTAGTCAGCACTCAGTGCTCCTGTAAATGAGAAACAATAATATATATATATATATATCTAAAATAGTCAAATAGGATTCAGGCCCAATTTCTGAATTAAGAATTTCACTAAGTAGATACTAAGTAGATGGACTCTCAGTAATAGGGCCTGTTTCACTCTTTGGGTACGGAACCCTAAAAATCAACTTTCTAAATAAGGTAAGAGCATCCAACCTCTACAAAACATAGTGATTAGACCTGATAAGATCATCAGATGCTAAAATGTGTAAAACAGTTGTAAATACAAAAGTTTTTCCAATTCCACCTGGGGAATCAGGGTAAAACGCTCCCACAGTAAAATATTTATGGCTTGTAATATTTTATCGGCCACATACTTTCGTTCAGCACTTTTTCATATTCATGGATGTCCATAGTAAATAAGAACCTCAAAGAAGCCCAATTCAACCAAGAGACGATCCAGGACCGAGCTGCCTGGAGACGCATGTTACAGAGTTCCTACCCCGAATAAAATGGGAAAAAGCAGACAAAGAAGAAGATTACTTTTTCATGTTCACAGTCATGTAACGAATAAAACCAAAACAAACATAGGGATTTCCACTTGCCACGATCCTGACAGATCACTTGCTTCAACGATATTATCTCCATGGAGATAGTATTTTTTGACAGTTCGCGCTTCGGGTTATAAAAGACCAGACTTAATGTCGTGGGGTGGCACATGAAAAATCAACTATGATTGATTTTTTATTACAAAATAATCGATTATTAATCGATTATTTGTAATACATATTAAAATCGCGTATAAAAGTCGATTTTTACTTTAGAAAAAGATTTTAATCGATCATTTCCATAATCGATAATTTTTTCACCACTCTTAATGCTTCATTGTATGACTCATAAGTTAAAGGAAGACCATCAATTAATAATAAAGCATCACCTATAAAATATTTTTTCATATAGTATACTCGTAGGTTCTGGACCGCAGAAAACGAAGAATCACTATCAACAACTGCCTTGAAAATGTCTAAAAACGGCTTTTATCCTGTGATTTTCTTCCCATCGAACTGTGCTTTTTCTTGTCTTGGTAATCTGCTTGGCTACTGTGACAGCGGGGTGTGTCGCTTCTTTTGCCTGAGTTTCCCGGATTTAGCCATAACTTTAAAGTATCTATCTTCCACGTCATCAACTGGAGGCTCCTCGTCGGTTAGTAGCAGAAGTTTTACGATCAATTAAGTTAGTCTTTGCCGTAGTCGTAACTCTTCCGTTCGTAATCGTAGGCCTTCTTTGTCGATTAAAACTTCCACTGCTCCTGACCTCTCGCATTGCATTTTTTTTTATTATTAATAACTGACCAACGATTGACCCCGTATCAACATAGTTGAAATTGAAAAAGAAGAGACCTTAGGGTTGCCCTGCTTTATTAATTAATTACTTATTTTATACACAGACATCAAGCCCATAAATACTTATTTTTATTTATTGTTACAATTTTTTAAATAAGTACGTAGGTATCCGAAAAATCGTCACTGAAAGTAGAAACATTAAGTACGTGCAACACTAATAATAAAATGTAATATTGGCAGTTGGGGCATTCCACGGGAAATGGGAAAATTAATTATTTTCTTAAATTGCTATAATTATAACCAATTTATTCTTAACGCAATGTATATTAGTTATAGTCTTTATAGCTATAATAGTTATAGTAACGATAAACTCTATAACGTAGAAAAGAGCACCATTTGGTTGGTTTACCACACATTGATACACTCTTTACAGCACAGCAGCCAGTCTCTATTACGAAGAAATCTGTTCATTGAATATTTAGACACAGAAAATGTTTCTCGTCGGCATTATTGTTTAGGTATGTTATCTTAACAGAAATATATTACAAAAGACACCGACTAAACATTTGAGGTCCCAAAACTTCCGAGGTCGTAAACAGCCATCTTGCTTTTGTTATTGTTAATTGCCTTGAACACGTGCATCGTGCATGTTTTGTTTGCTTGAAAATGTATGTCTCGAACTAAACATAAGATAAGATACGTTTCAGAACATACGTAACAGTTCGCTAAGTTAATTGAATTTTTTTATTGTTTAATCAAGACGATTCCACCACATGTCAAGAGATGGATAGAATACATAAGAAAATACAGGCAAAGCAAAAAATGTCGGGCAAAGTTAACCGACTATAATTAGGTATGTATTTATTTTATTATTAATACATAATTATTAAAAACTGTGAATTTGGTCGTTTTTGCCGAGTAAAACATTTTTAGCAATTTACACTGTAATTATGGCTAAGCTTACTAATACCTGTGTAATTTTCTTTTTTATGTACAATAAAGTGTTCTCTATCTATCTATCTCTATCTATCATTTTTGCACATAACTTTCAGCTTGCCCATTCTCCTTTCCATAGTCGAATCACTTAGTCTATCCAGAGAAAAATATTATTATGTAGTTTCAATTAAGTGAATACCTAATACTATGTTTACTGATTTATTAACCTCGCCCGATTCAGGGTGCTTTCTGCTTATCAATATGTTGACCACAAACAATATCCACAAACCTCGCATTGGCCGAATTGGCCTGGTCCCAAAGTAGAAATATTGGTTGGTGGGTAAAGCTGGGGGCACCACCTCCGGCACCACCTCCCTGGAATCATAACGATGGAACGGTTATTCAAAGTGGTTAGAGCGCCGGCACGGCGCGCAACTTAGCGCAATCTTGGAAGCGGTCCCGCGCCATTCGACCAGCGTGCTTTCTAGCAAAATCTAAGTACACCTTCGCTTCGGCATTTGAAAGTACGTATCAATCCGAGCTTGGCCCCCGTGATGGAGTATGGCCTATACCTTGCTCACGGAAGAGACCCGTGCCCCTCGGTGGGGACATAATGGGTTGATGATGATGATGATGATAGGTACATTGCTAAAATATTTATGAAACGAACACTGAACACAAAATGCAAATTATTATTATTAGTACAGATTCGTAAGGCAAGTAATAAAATAGAATTTACACAATTTTTTAAAAATTAGACATGAATTGAATATTTGTGACTTACTTGGTTTCGTCCATTCTTTCCATTTCGACGGCGAAGGAGTATTAGACGAAAACATATTTCTTTCTTGGCGACCAAATGACGTCGCGGGGGAATGCCGGGAATGAATGAATATATGATTTATGAATCGATCGTGCGCACTGTGTCCAGTGTTGCCAATTTTATTTTTCCAAAACCAATGACGACCTCCGTGGGTTCGATGTGTTCGGTGGGTCCCGGGTTCGAATCCCGGCTGGGGACGAAAAAAAAAGAAACCCGGGTCTTGGATGTTTACATGTTTGTGACGTCGCTGTTTCTGGTTCCCACGACACAGGGTATCCTAGTGTGGGGCCAGAAACAATGTATGTGCCTGTATGTAAATGTTAATGTTAATAAACTCAACACGCTAAACCATCAGGAAAAGAAATACACCAAAAATTCCACTAGATCAATTATATATTTCAAAAAGTACTTATTTTAAGTACAATTATTATACTTTACAAAGACAAATCAACTAACCCCCGGTATCTCGAACGCTAACAGTCTGTTAACAGCTGTCAGTTGTTTTTTTTGTATGTACTTTTGACAACTGACAGCTGATAACAATAGACTAAGGGCCAGATTCACAATCGTGACTTAACTTTACAGCGAAGACGTCTTCACAAAGTAAGCTTTGTTTGACAAAGTATACTTTCAACTTTTTCAATTTCAGTTCCTTGGTCTTTTCTTAGCAAAGCACGTCCCTAAAGTAAATTCTGAGCAAGTATTGAATTTGACAGATGCTGTTACATTACTCACTTAGTTTTCATTCAAGAAATAATGGTGAAAATATCATCTTAACTTGATTTATTTGAATGAAACGGAACGTCATTGAAAGATTACTTTACCTTGACTTCAAGGCTGCATGGTAATAAACCTCCGTTCGGGGCACTTGGTCCGTGAAAAGCGAATGACACAAAAAAATAAACTAGTAAATATCCATTCACATTTAATTCTTCTTCTTACTTCTTTACGTTTCTGAAATATAACCCAACCTAAAAAAATTTGATTCGGTTTTATGAAAATGTCTTTATCATTCAGGACTACATTATTTGTACGCATATTGATGCCGAGTTTACTTTGAGGCCAGTCATGATCATCGATTCCTTCGACTTTACTAAGCAAAGTGTAGGCAAAGTCGATGTCGAGTCAAAAGAAAAATAAACCAAACTTAAATTTTGCAACTTTATTATCTATTGTCCAAACAAATCAGAAAAAACTTTTTCCTCCACTGTTGCCTCCACCACTACTTTCGCCTTCTTATATATCCTCGTGAGGCCCGACCTTGAAAAGAACTATTGATTTTGTGATCACTTGAAGACATTGGGCCTCACGAGGATATACATATATATATTGTGGCTGAATGATTATGATGATGATAATATATAATTATGTGGTTTTGTCCAGCGTTAGGTATATAATCTAAAAAAAACTAGGGCATAGTGTGCCACATTGGGGGACCTTCCTTGTGCCCCATGATCTTGGTATCCATCTTCCATTGGGTTATAATCAAAATGTTTCTTTAATGATATTTCATCGAGCATTAGAATATAATTATTGTGCGATGGCTGCTGTGTTTTAAAAAATTGTTGGAGTACTTCCAGTACTGGCTGGGTAATACCTACAGCAAAAGGCACTCTGTTCAGCAAAGCCTTTAGGGTCCCTGGAGATGGTAAATAAAATAATCTCCTCAACAAGCGGTAACAAGTTGGTGACCTTTTAAATAGCCTCAAGTCTACAATTTTTTCCTCCTTTGTCCATCTCCTTCCAGTGGTTTTTTTAATTATAATTTCTTAATTGCCCTTGGAGAAAAAGAGCGAATGTCGGTGAGATTTTCTCTGAAAGTTTTTGTAAGGAGTTGCTTTCAGTGGGAGCATTAAATTGCAGTTTGAGTTTCATGTTCTTTATCCGATTCCGCAGTTGACAAACACTGTGCATATATTTGAAGCATTTTTTATAAGTCTTGCTTTCTTTGTCAATTTTCTCAGATTCAAGAACAGCCGTTGTAGATTGAAAATTTCCAATCTCCTTTAAAGGGATTCTTTTTGATGGCCCTGATTGAGGTTCTTGAGGTATGTGTGAAGGGCCTGGCTGCAGATTCTCGGGCAATGTAAGCGCAGGCATGAATACAGGTCCAATCTGTAATTACAAGAATAAATCAAGTCACAGTCCTCATTTACTATCGTAATGTTTTTAGGTTTATGTAGGTAGGCCTACATACTTCAAACTATTACTCACTATGTTTAAATTATAACAAATTTTGGTTAAATTAAATACAATGGTGAGTAAAGTTCACAACTTACCTCATTTATTTTATTTATTTATTTATAATAGACACACCAACAGTACACAGACGAAAAAATACTAATATAATTTAAAACAAGAAATCTTAGGCCTGATCTGTGCACTACTAACAGGCGTGCAACAGCATTCGAGAGTGAATCGTATACACACTAAAAATATTTAAAAATAAAAAAACTTTAAAATAGGTACAAAAACTTAACAAACTTTAAATAGCAAATCAGTACGTAAAAAAAAAAACTCTGAATACGATCAGTTGGTACGTGGCTGCAGCAACTTATGTTTCCAAGTCACAAGGTTATCATTGAAAATATCGAGAGCATTCGATCTCTCTAACTCGTTATAATGATTTTGAAGTCGAAACAAAGGAGAAAATCTGCCAAGGTTGGTGCGAGGTATTTCAGGGCGGAAAGTCAAAACACGGGACGATCTCATATTTAGCTTAGGTATAAATAAACTGAGACTGCCTAAAAGACATGGGTCTGAATTTGCTCCATTAATTATTTTGTGCAGGAATGCCATATCGAGATAATCTCTTCTCTGTACCAAGGTGCACATTTTGAAAACAGAAAGTCTCTCTGCATAACTAGCCCGTCTATTGACTTCCCGCCTAGAGTCCTTAAATGCTAGAAATCGCGGAACTGCAGTTCTTAGCAATGATTTTTTAGTGCCATCTGTAAAATCACCTTCTTGGAAGTGATTTTGGCACAGCATCCTGTGATTTTACAGCTAACTCAACTCTTAGTTGTAACAAAAAAAAAAAACCAAACTTAAATTTTGCAACTTTATTATCTATTGTCCAAACAAATCAGAAAAAACTTTTTCCTCCACTGTTGCCTCCACCACTACTTTCGCCTTCTTATATATTGGCGCTGAATGATTATGATGATGATAATATATAAATAAAGGGTGTCCCAAAAAGGACGCAAGATTTGAAATTGATGAAAAACACACATTTTTTTCCTTATAATATATTTGTAAATGAAATCTTTAAAAACATAAAATAGGGTTATTTGTGGAATAATACGTCAGGCAAATGTCCTCCTAGGCTTTGCTGGCACATACGCACTCTTTTGTCAAAATTTTCTATGACCATTTTGCATAGTTGCGGCTGAATTTCTCCGATGCAGCGTCGAATTTCCTCTTTTAAAGCATGAGTGGTTGTGGGCTTATTGGCATAGACTTTAGACTTTAAATAACCCCATAAAAAGAAGTCTAAAGGCGTTAAATCGCAAGATCTAGGGGGCCAATTCTGATCACCGAATCGAGAGATCACACGACTAGGAAATGTTTCATGCAGTAATTGCATCGTTTCTCGGGCTGTGTGGCAAGTGGCCCCGTCTTGTTGAAACCACATTGCTTCCACATCGATATCCTCTAATTCGGCTAGGAAAAACCTTGTTATCATGTCGCGATATCGAGCTCCATTAACAGTAACTGCTTGACCAGCCTCATTTTGAAAAAAATATGGTCCAATAATGCCTCCAGCCCAAAATCCGCACCAAACAGTGACCCGTTGTGGATGCATTTGTTTTTGAACAATCACATGTGGGTTCTCTGAGCCCCAAATGCGGCAATTCTGACGATTAACAAAGCCATCGAGATGAAAATGTGCTTCGTCGCTAAAGATGATTTTGTTTGAAAAATCTGCATCCCTGTTTTGGCGGTCTATAGTCCATTCAACGAACTCTCTTCGCTGTTCATGATCATGAGGCTTCAGTTCTTGTGTTATTTGAACTTTGTAAGCATGGAAATGCAGATCTTTAGTGAGGATGCGCTGGAGAGAGCTTCTTGAAATTTGCAATTCTTGTCCACGATGCCTAATGGATGTTCCTGGATGTTCACGGACATTCTGACGCACTGATTCGATATTGCCATTTGAACGGCTTGTTTTTGGACGACCAGTGGAATGAACATCATGAATTGATCCACTCTCCCTGAATTTTGCAACCACTCTGCTCACAGTTGATGAAATCAAGTCAATATTCCGACCATATTTTGCACGGAATTTTCTAACCGTACCCACCAGACTTTCATTACTTTTGAAATATTGTTCAATAATAAAAACGCGTTGATCTTTCGTATAACCCGCCATTTTTACAAACGCTAAACATTCAGCTGTCAAATAGTTTTTTTTTTAGGGTTGCCAGCACTAAAATACAAAAATAGCGGCAATTTGAAATCTTGCGTCCTTTTTGGGACACCCTTTATGTGGTTTGTCCAGCGTTAGGTATATAATCTAAAAAAAACTAGGGCATAGGATGCCACATTGGGGGACCTTCCTTGTGCCCTTGACCTGGATGATCTTGGTATCCATCAATGACATCTTCCTTTGCGTTATAGTCAAAATGTTTCTTTAATAATATTTCATTGAGCATTAGAATATAATTATTGTGCGATGGCTGCTGTGTTTTTAAAAATTGTTGGAGTACTTCCAGTACTGGCTGGGTAATACCTACAGCAAAAGGCACTCTGTTCAGCAAAGCCTTTAGGGTCCCTGGAGATGGTAAATAAAATAATCTCCTCAACAAGCGGTAACAAGTTGGTGACCTTTTAAATAGCCTCAAGGCTACAATTTTTTCCTCCTTTGTCCATCTCATTTAAGCCAAAATCAATTTACAAAATTTGTTTTAATCTAAAAATAAACACATAGAAAGAACTCTTTTAAATGTATATAATTTACAACAAGCTTATTGAGTGTTAATGTACAGTACATGCTGACCTCATATAAGGTTTGTAGTGGAAAATAAGAGTAGAGAGAAGAATAAAGATAAAACTCAACTTTGACCATGTTAAAAAACTTTAAACCTTATGAGTGGTATTGATACAAACATTACGTAACATACATCCATGGCTCGATTGAGTCCGGATTGAGCCTTTAATTTGAGATCCATTCAAGACAGTCAACTTTACTTAAATCACAGTTGTTAATAGTGAACATATTGAGAACTTTTCTTACATTTCTTCATCACCAGACAGTTACAGTAGGCCATTTTTTAACGCGGAAATCGTACTCATTCTGTGGAATTAACTTAGTCATATTTTGATCTTCATACCTTTAAAATTATTTTTAGTGAACCAATTTATAACTTTATACCTACGTACTCTTGGTCTCAACAAGGGTTTAATTCAAAATTCAAAATTTTGTTGCAGAATCTATAAGAAATTTTAGTGTACAAATTGTGATTTAAGATAATAAAATGTTCCTCGCCAATGCGAATAAAACTCATGTTGCTAGATTGGTGACAAAACATTTCAATGCTTTTTCTTACATTTAAAATGCTAAACAAAAGCTAAACATTACAGAATTGAATGGAATAGAATACAATTATTAAATACTAGCTGGTGCCCGCGACTTCGTCTGCGCAGGATTAGTATTTCGAGTAGCTTATATTAGCGGAGCGCAGAAAAGAACAGCTAATATTAAAATTAAAAACATTTTAAATTAAAAGTATCACATAAATAATTTTTGATCGCATTTGAAAAATATGACAGCCTGACAATATTGAGATGTTACAGTCGCACTATAATAACATAACAATATTGTCAACATAAGAAACACGGTAATTAAGCACTGCATAGCCCTAATCATAGGCCTGTAGGTAGCTACTGCAGTATGCTTCTATAAAATATATTTTATGAAACATGCAGATTTTCAGCTTTGGAAACTCGTGAGCAAGCCACATAGAGTTGGCCGTGAGAAAAACATGGCGTGCCCAAATGTATGCCTGCTACCTTTAAGGTTTGACCCTGCGATTTGTTGATCGTCATTGAAAATGCGACTTTTAATCCGAATTGCAGGCGTTTAAAATTGAATGGTAAGTTGTTGGGTATGATTGGTATGCGTGGTATAAGAACATTGCCTCCCTTGGCTTCTACAGTTAAAATTTGGCCTTCACAATGTGCCTGCCTAGTTCGGTAACTCGCAATCGGGTACCGTTGCATAATCTTGCATCGACAAAACGGGTACGTCATCATCGTCATCAACCCATTATGTCCCCACCGAGAGGCACGGGTCTCTTCCCTGAGGAAGGTATAGGCCATACTCCACCACGGGGGCCAAGTCCGGATTGGTGGAGGCTTGTAAGACTAGTGGCTGGTCTTACTGTCAGAAGTTTTCAAGCCGCCCTAAGGCCTCTGACTTGGCTTAACGACTGCCATCTATCGACGGCAGCCGGCACCAACTGCTTAACGTACCTTGCGAAGCACGGAATCGCTCGGAAAAAATGCCACTAGCGTTAGTCATAGACGGTGACCCATCCATGGACTGAACGTGCCGTATGTTGCTTAACCTTAGTGATCGTTTAAGATCACTCAGGCAGCCCAGGCTACGAGCGATTCAAAACGGGTACACCTACCTTTAATTCCAACTTGTGTGACGGCACCCCGTACAACTGTAAAGAGTTTAGGAACTCTACGGGATAACTTGTAGTGTCATCGGATGACAAAACTGTGTCAATGGAAGTACCTATACACTGATGTTTCGTTATTCATTTCAGCCAAGACTTTTTTATTTATTTTCGCAACAACGGTCTCATTTTTTGGTGCCAGTAAGGTT
Organism: Yponomeuta plumbellus; assembly: GCA_947310845.1. Classification (NCBI taxonomy): domain Eukaryota; kingdom Metazoa; phylum Arthropoda; class Insecta; order Lepidoptera; family Yponomeutidae; genus Yponomeuta; species Yponomeuta plumbellus. The sequence goes on from OX371206.1 coordinate 8,070,243, forward strand.
CTTTCACACAACCAATTTTTGTCAAGAATATACAGACCCACCAACTTATTTTTTTTTATTTTGGAATGTGTCTACGTCGTTTTCATTGAGCCATACAACATCTTGGCGCTCTAAATTTTTAATAAGGCACATAAGTTCGTTAGCACGACGAACAGCCACTTTTATACTCGTAGGCTTAAATTTCATATCAGTGTGCAAATTTCATACTCTTAAATCAAATAAAATGTATAGTATAGAAGCAAGTGATGCACATATAAAAGCGATTTCCAAGTCCTAAACTAGGATTTCCACGTATCTTAGGAGCTGGACCTCTTTCGACAAGTGACTTAATTAATTACATACTATCTAAAATTAAAATTAAAAGGGTAAGTTCAGCAAGAAAATTTCTTAATTCGTAAATTTGTACGAAGAAACCGAAATAAGGTCCACACAAAACTTATTTGAGTTTCAACTTTACGTATCGGGAACTGCTTGACTCCACCTAACCCGATGATTGTGTCTTGAGATCGATAAATGCATTATCATTAGGTGGTTCAAAAAAAACCACACAATATAAACAAACAATCAAATGTTTTATATGATTCGATGTGATTCATGACCATTTTCTTAAATAATTTATTGACTGGGACGGATTTACCTGTCTTTTAGGTTGTATAGTCTTAACATCAGACTTTGTAATAATCACATTACGGATAACTTGGTAATTTTCCTTGGAATAACCAAGAGTTGCTTGGATAAAGACTTTATTATTATTTTATTTTAGTTTATTAGGGAAACTTGCAGCTTACATAAAAATTTAGCACATATTTGATTTCCTAAAAGCTAAAAATAAGTTTCCGCATATGGTAACAATATAAGAAAAAAGTGCAAATATAATAAGTTGAAAGTAAGTTTATACTACACTACAGCACCAAGAACGCGCCGTCAATCTTTACAGACGTCAATCTTCTCTAAATCTGTTTTTGGTCATGTGTATTTGTACGTGTACTTGTACTTGTCTTTGCTGGATTCACCAACTGTGGTTCTGTGAGTGTTATTTTTGCTTGTGTGTTTAAAAATAAACCCATGGAAAAGCGTTCATTCTTCCAAAATTAATCCATCTGATAATTATGTCTTCTGGCGGTAAATAGGCCAACGCCACATAATAACGCATTTTAGCGCAAACTCGCTGTCTGAACCATATTTTTGAACGAGGCCTTTCTCATGTACTTTTCTCCAAATACACGGTGGCCCATAAGTCCCTTGAAATGTAAAAAAATCATTAAAAAAAAACTAATTACAATATGAAAAAGGTTTTTATTTGGAAGTAATCTTAATAAAATGGGAATTATTTTTTGAAAATTACATCGTCTAAATGTAATCCGTTACGATCGCGGCACTCCTGTAAGCGACGTCTAAAATTGTCCATCACTGCGCGGCAAGTAACTTCTGTAATGCTTACCATTTCTCGTCGAATATTTTCTTTCAAGACAACGATTGACCGCGGGTTGGTTTCATAAACTTTACTCTTAAGATAACCCCATAAGAAAAAGTCCATTGGGGTCAGATCCGGACTACGTGGTGGCCAGGCAATATCTCCTCTTCGAGAGATAACTTTACTAGGGAAAAGTTGACGAACGACGGGCATAGCGGTGTTATGGTAGCGGAGGTATGGGTAGTTGCTCCATCCTGTTGAAACCAGGTCCGCGTATTGAAGCCTGCAAAATTCTGCAACTCTGGTGCAAAAAAGTTCTCGATCATTGCCACATAGCGCTGCGAATTAACAGTAACCGCGCGACCTCTGCTGTCCTCAAAAAAGTAAGGGCCTATGATGCCATGCGCTGACATAGCCGCCCAAACTGTCACTTTAGGGCTATGTAAGGGCCTTTCATGTTTGCGATTTGGATTTTCGCAACTCCAGTAGCGACAATTCTGCTTGTTGACATGGCCGTTGATGTGGAAGTGAGCCTCATCAGAGAATAACACGTTATTAAACGATGTAAAGTGGTCCAACATTTCATTTGCAAAATTTAGTCTGTGCATAGGGTCAGTATCTTTTAATTCCTGTACTAATTGAATCTTGTAAGGGTGAAGAAGTAAATCTTTCTTTAAAATCCGCTGTAATGAAGTTCTGGATAAGTTTAATGCACTGGAACGCTTACGAATAGACTGGGTAGGATTTTCACGAATTGACTGTTTCACTACGTCGATGTTTTCTTCCGTGCGTGATGTCCTTGGTCGACCTGACCGTTTTTTATCCAACGTAGAACCAGTCTCCTCGAACTTAGTAACCCAGTTCTTAATCGTTTGAATACTTGGAGTGTCGTTAAAGTTGCGTAAATTGTGATGTTCTCGAAATTTACGCCGCGCAACGGTAGCAGAATTATTGTTGCGATAAAACTCGCGCACACAAAAAGCACGGTCCGCACCAGTGAAACGCTCCATGGCGACTGAATTCCGAAAGACCGTTGGTGCTTCCCCCGTACCCCGCGCGCCATTCCTGCGCACCGTTTGAATTTTATTCGAAATTTAAATTTCAAAGGACTTATGGGCCACCTTGTACTTTGGACCAGATGAAACAGACAAGCTGATTGAATCGTTGCATTCACTGTATTTATAATCGCCAATTCCAAATCGGACATTATTTGTTCAGGATTCAACTCAATATTAAATTCCAAAGTATATTCCTTTAGTCTGTTAAAAAAATTAACATAACATTCTTCCGTCTTTTTGTGGAGAAACCCATATGCCAAGGGTAATATTCGTGTGCACTGACCAATGCCAAACGCCATGGGCCGAAAATATTTGCTTAAACAATGTCGGGCAGGTTTGAAAAGTTCCATCTACTAACCAAAGTGGTGATTCGCTTAACATTCGCAGGTCCTGTCCGTTGCTAATACTCGAAACAACAGGCTGCCATCGTCTCCAAATACAACATTGCGTCCTAAAAAGGGATTACCATTGATTTGTGTATTATTCTTCTGGTATATCAACCACTTCAGTCAAGCTTGTAGGTTCCTTGGGCATTTTTTTTCTCTTAATGATCTGACTTAAGACATTGTTATTTGGTATTGCACTTGAGCTACTAGAAGGTACTGCAGACAAATGTTTTCTTATGATTTTACCGGGCGCACCATTGCTCTGAGCTGCTTCAGTTTTCAGTCGATTTCTTAATAACATCTAGTCAACTCGATCTGAAATGCAAATATACATACTTACCAGGAAGGTGTAGTAGATTCAAAAATTACTACCGTTACAAAATTGAAAGTATTTTTATTTTTTGAAATAGACTACCCTCGCAGCTTCTACATCTGTTAGTTGTCTAATTTTTCTAAGTGCAAATACAGCTGAACTCAATCTACCCTCTAGCTTTTCTATGTGTTGATCCGATTGTAGTTTTTAGTCTATTGTAATGCTTAAAAACACCGTTGTCTCAACTAATTCTAGTCTGTCACCAGCTATTGTTAAACTTGTGTCCACTTTTTTGACATTGGGCAATGAAAACTTAATACATTTTGTTTTATTGGCACGTAACATAAGATTGTTTACGGTAAACCAGTTCAAAATTTTAGAAAGAGTGTAACGAGGTGCATTTGCCTCGTTGCCTTTTTATTATTTTCGGCCACCTACTATTCCAAATTTAATCAGTATTTGACATTCGCCACCGTGGACGGACGCAGCTGAGCCATTCAATCCTCAGCTTCCATCCAAGGTGGACTAAAACGTAATTATTTTCTGTTTTCTTCACGACCCGGATTCTCTTATTCTGCATATTACATAATGATCTATAACAATATATTTTAAGGGCACATAATTGTAAGTGTTCCTGCTTTATTTTCTATTCCTAGTGTATTTTTATATTTATTTTTAGACCTTATTTAAGATTTTCTATTTGTATTGTCCTCAGGTGCCCTTTATTTTACCATATAAATAAACCATATACTTCATTGCCCCTGGATTCCCCTCTTTTACTACGGATCGCACCCCGTACCTAACCTACCGTGCGACAAGAGCATTGTTTACATCGTACAAATTAGATTGTCCTCTCTTGATTTTAAAAATTAGAGAAATATCATCCGCACACAGTACTATTTGTGACAATTTCTCAACTAGGTTAATGCATTTACGCACTTCGCCACCCTGCTGTCGGGGGACAGCAGAGCGGCTTTCTGTGGGACTCCCAGCCCGTTAGGGCTGGACTACCCAATAAACCCAGCGGTGTTCCTCCTCTCTCCCTACCGGGTCACAGGATAGGCCATAGGATAAGTCACTGTGACCCGGCAATGGGGCGTCCCTAGGGGGACTCTACTAGTGGGGGGGCCACATGGGCCCCCCTGCGCTCAAGGCGTCTTCTTGCCCGCGTCACGTCGCTCTCCACGACTCCTCTGGAAGCAGAGAAGTCGGAGAGCGAGCGCGCGGGCACTCTATGTTTTTGCTAGAAGGCACCCCCGCAACACATGGGGGTGCCTTCCGGCTCGCCGCAAAGCCAGGCGGGGGGTCCCCCGACCCTCCGCCCGCGGCCACTCTAGTCGGGGGCGCGCGTATACTCCGCGCGACGGCGCCCCCTATTTGGGCGGCAACGCGGGAGCGTCAGACCTGGACGCTCCCGCTCTCGCAGCTCCTCTCTCTTGGCTGCCGACCATCTTAGAAATGACGGCCGGCAGCGACAGATCGCCCCCCACGGCTCCCACCAGGGCAGCCCGCTCCCCGCTCCAGGCAGCGCACACGGCGAGCGCATGCTCTACCGTGTCGCGCGCGCCGCTTGCGCAATAGCGGCACTCGGGGCCGTCTCTATTCCCACAACTTCCCTCAGGTACTTGGCAAAACTACCGTGCCCTGTGAGAAGCTGCGTCAGGTGATAGGTCGGGGCCCCGTGCCCCCTCTCCAGCCACGGCCGCAGGACCGGCCGCACCGCCTCCACGAGCCTTTTACTCACGGAGGGCTCCTCCAACCTCGTGGCCCACTTACGGAAGAGATCGTCGCGAGCCTCCTGCCTCCAGCAACCGATCTCCGCCGGAGTGGGCCACCCTCCACTGTTCCGCACTAGGGCACTCCTCTCATAGACCTGCTCGAGGACTCCCGCCTCGAGGTCCCAGGGTAGACTCGCCGCCGCCTCGTAAGAGACGGTGTGGTACGCTCTTGCAGCCCTCTGCGCTATCAACCGCTGCGGGCGCCGCAGTAGCGTGGTGTTGCTCGCAGAGAGGGCTACCGCCCATATGGGTGCTCAGTACAGAGCCTTGGAGCGCACCACACCGTCGTAAAGATGGCGGCAAGCGCTCCCTGGGCCGCCGCGGTTAGGCAGCAATCGTGCGAGCCTACTGGCGTACGACACTAATCGGCTGCCGAGGACGAGACCCAGGTACTTCATGGATCCCCGACGGCGATGGAGGTGCCACCGACGGTAATTTGGGAGTCCCGAGGGGGTCGCATCCGAGGCCTATAGAAATAAAGGGCCTCGGATTTCTCCAGCGCAACCGCGAGCCCGAGTGCCCTGATGCGGCGCACGACCTGCGCTACCCCTGCGGTAGCCAGGACCTTGGCGTCCCGAAACGTGGGGCCCTGCGCGGTGACCAGGCTGTCGTCAGCGTAGCAGAGTACGCCGACTCCTGGGAGAGTAGCAACGCGCAGGACCCAGTCGTAGCCAATGTTCCACAGGAGCGGCCCGAGGACCGACCTCTGTGGAACACCACAAAACATGTCCATGCGGACCACCTCCGACCGAGCCGGGTAACACACGGCGCGGTCTACGAAGTAGTCCGCAAGGACTCGCCTGAGGTACCACGGGATGTTGTGGGACCTCAAGGCCTCCGCTATACTGCCGTCATAAAGAAAAAAGACGCTTCTACCTATAACTGTAAACGGAGAAAAAAATTGTTTTGTATTTTAAAAATTGTAAGACTTGCTGTGAGATAAATAATTTAAATAATTTATGTTTTTTTATGCACAAATGTGTATGTGACTTTGCTCTATCGGAACGTGTACGCAAACTTTAATAAAATAAATATTAATTACTAAATAACTTAAAATTTCTTTTTCTTCTTAAAAAAAAAAATACAAGAAAATATGAAATATTACAGTGAAAAGACGGTTCTGGCTAGAAACGACTTTTCAACTTAGTAATTTATTGAACGTCTTTTCAGCTTAGTATAAATGTAGCAACGGGCTTCAGTTGACTTAGTCAAAAAGACGTTTCTGGCCAGTTGCTGCTTTCTTACTCAGTAATTTATACTTAATATATCATCATTCTGCAGATGCGCCATGGTGGTAATGTGTAATTATCTACTGACAAGCAAGTTGGGTTGGATTAACAACTGAATAAGAGGTAGTTTGCATGAAAAATACCTACCTATAATTTAGCTTAAACGGTTATCTACTTGTTTAATAAATTATAGGTAGGTAATAATAAAAAAACAAAATTTAAAATCAGACATAATTATATTATAGGATACATAAAAAACAGTTAACAAAACAATTTAAATTCTTTCAGAAACAAAATATAGGAACTTATTCTTTATCATATAAATACTAAATCATTTATGAGATCATTCATGTTGTACCATTAATCAAACTATAGTTACCCAGAAACCTAATAACTAACTTAAAACTTAACTGCTTAAAACCATAGATTTTGCAGACTGGTCAATCTGACACGACCACAAACTGTCGGTGGAAAGATTTTAACAAAAAAAAATTCAGACTTCTTCACTTATTTCAAATTGGTAATTAATTCAGTGCAAAAAATATTTATCGTGACCGTGACAACGTTTCATTGCAAAACTAGCATAAATTAATTAAATCAGTCAAAAAAAGTGGACATCACTTAGGCCTTAAACAAAAACACATGAGTTGAAAAAAACGAAAAAAAAAATGTGCGAACAATTTTTGCGTCAGTAAATTTGCTCGCGGTCAGTCTTCATAAACTTGAGTAAGATCAGCACTACTTTTATCAGTAGGAAGATTATACCAAAATGATCTTCTGTTATCTGGCATTAAGGGCGTCAGTTTTTGTATGATTGCCGACTTTCGCTCCTGAGTAATGCCTCTGCATTCTTTTTTTGGTATTGGAGGTGGTATTCCGGATTTAATATTTTTTAATCTTAGAAAGTCAAGTGTGTATTCTTCATTACCACAGAAATCAGTTTTGTAACGAATTGCGTGACTACCTCTTTCAAATGTTACTTCACACATATCACTTAAATAAGCGCGAGGCGAGGAATTTTGTAGTTTGTAAGATGAAGAACAGTCTTCAAAGTGACAAAAATCATCCACATTCATTACTTTGACTGTGATATTTGTTCTGGTGCTCAAAACTGCTTGATGAAAGTCTTCAAAATCGTACAAGTGTTTTTTTTTCTTCATGGCAAGCTCGATTTGATGGTGGAATTCGTCAGCTGCCATGTACGTGTGGCCCACCTCTAAATATTTTAAAGTTATTGTTTGAAGACTCACTTCAACTGAATTCACAAGCAGAAGGAAATGAGAGTACAGCGTCCAGTTCTTGTTCTGGGCTGCACAGTTGTCTAGCCAGATGACAACACTTTTTAAGTCTCTGTTTGCCAGCAAAAAAGCTCTGAAACAGCTTGTTATGTCACCCATTTTGCGGCCTGCTGTTGCTTCATGCCATATTGCAGCGTATGTTTTAGATGTGGAGTTTTTTGTTTTATCACCTATTGGTACAAAACTTTCGTTGAAAACGATTATTCGTGGGCAAAACATAACAATTTTGAAATTGTCGATACGAGGCAGCATTATTACCTTCTCCAAATCAGCTGCAAAATAGGCAATATCTGAGTTTGTATCTGCATTGTTTTGCTTTCCAACATCTGTTTTGTATGCTTGCCTAGCAGATATATACCTTTCCCGATGTCGTTCGTAATCTCGGCATTCTTGACAATTTCTGTGTCTTTTCTCTTTATATTCAGGATTATGAATAAAAAACTTTTCACATAACTCACACTCTTCATGACCGAGTTTCGTGAAACTTATGTTTAACTTCTTCACAATTTTTCTGTAGTAGTCATAGGAAATTTGTTCGTCAACAGGAATGTTCTTCATATTTTGTTGTTCACAAAAATCTTGATACATTTTGGTCAGTGTTAGATCAGATGGAAGATATTTCCTATTTGGAGCGTGCTCGCGTCGGTAGTGGGCTATGGAAGGGTTGAATGAATTTATATGTTCTTTAATCGCTGTGTCATCAACCTTTTTTGGATTAGGATTGCGTCCTCGTCGATCTTCTGGGACTTCATTTATCATCATGCGTAAGGCGGTCCTTACCGATTTATCATTTTTTCGATTAAAACCAAGCGTTTCTAGAAAAAATACCTTGCAAACGTTCAATTTTGTTCCTGATTCATTTGACAGAAAATATGATACGCTTACATTTCTTGGCAGTTTTCGGTTTTCTTTAACGGTTTTTCTTCTAGGCTCTTCTTTGGATGTGTTATTTATTATGAAGTTTTGTTGCTCTTCCCAAGACATGTTTCTGAAGTAATGGTTTAGTTTTTTTCTCGTTTCGTCTGTAAACTGTATGTGACATTTTTTCTTGCAATTCTCTGTATTACATCCTGGCTTCAGTTTATATTTAGATTCCATATCTTTCAATTTTTTTAACTGTTTCCTCTGTGCCTGTGTACTGTCATATTTTTTGCGTTTTCTATTTTTCCCTTTTTTTGTACGGTTTTGTTGCGAGACTTCTTCGCCTGAGGCTTCGGGTGACTCAGGAATAGTAACATTGACTGATTGTGAGTTGGGAATAATATTCGTAGAAGAATCTGAATCTTCTGAAGACCGGTCTAAGCTTGATGGGAAATAATCCTTATCAAACAGCGAGTCATCAGAATCAAAATCCAGTCCAAGAAGTTGATCATCGTTGCAAGAGTTCTTTTCATTTGTGGAACACGAGGGCAGCACATTCATATCAGTATTTGACGTTGACTCCTGCGAAGAACTGGTCGATGGCACCAACGCCAGGATCCGAGAGCTTCGATAAGACTTCATTCTGTCACACTGAAATAAAACAATAATTAATATATAAATATTTTAAACATCCAACACAATGACTCTTTAGCTACAATTATTTAACAAAAGCAAATTTTCAATGAAATTGGCTATAATCAGGAATAAACTAAATTTAGACCTAATGTTACAGCAGAGAATCACGCGCACGCGTACTGACGCTCGGACTGCGAGGGCGCAACTGACAGAGCAGCACCCAAACCGCGTGCCCCACTTCCCCCCGCATAACTAGGAATACTAAGAAGAAAAGACGCTACTGCCACATGCGCCATGTAATTTTTCGTTTTACTACGATAAAAAGGCACATCTACGTAGAAGCGCCTTTTTTTCTTATTAAAATTAAACAATCTTTGTAGTTGCGTCTGTTTAAGTTGTTGAAATGTAGAAACGTCATTTCATCGTATGAATAATATCATAATTTGTAAGTTAATAAGACGCTTCTACTCAAATGCGTCTTTTCAATTTAGTAAAATATGGAAACGCCTTTCCTACTTAACAATCGTTAGGTGTCAGCTCAGATACGTCCTATTTCAAACCACAATTTATCAGGTTACGTTGCTTTTATCGAAAATATAAAAATATTGGTAGATGCGCCTTTTTTTACTGATCCTGAATATGTATATAACTCAATTTCGGAAAAAATGTCAGATACGTCTTTTTTCCTTATGACGGCAGTATAGTCTGCCAGGGGAGGGTGTTGAAGGCGTTGGAAATGTCCAACGACACAGCCAACAACATCCGGTCCGCAGTCCCGCTGAGGCGCGCGTCAACCATGAGGAGAATCTCATCTCTCGTCATGGTTGGGGCGGCACTCCCCTGCACCCTCTTCAGCCCCTCCATTTCCGCTCTTAGGGCCCTGAGCTCGCCCTGGAGGCGTACGACCTCGTCCGTCTCTGTGCGGGCCTATAGCTCCCGCACATTCTCTAAAATGGAGGTGGGAAGGAGACTCTTCTCGCCTTCCGTCGTCGGAGCTCCTCCGCCAGCTCCTCCTCCGCTTGGAGCTCCAGCTCTCGCTCCCTCGCCTCTTTGAGGTCGGCCTTCGCCTTAGCGAGGCCGAGCGACGTACTGGCCCATGCTCGAAGGACGGCGGCGACCCCGCTTGCTCGCGCTCGGCCTCTTGCACCGGTCTACCGAATCCTCGCTCTCACCGTCAGACTCTGGATTCTGGCGTTTACGCGTTTTTATTTCTTTACTCCTGGGTAATTAATTATTGACCTTTATCTTAAGGTGTACAAACCCAACATTTCAGCTTGATAGGTCAATATCTTCAGGTGGCGCACTTGACTTGAAATTTTTAAAATAAAAGAAAAATATGGACTCATCTAATTGGTGTTAAAAATAAAAAGTAAAAACTTTAATACAAATACTTTATTAAACTTATGAAATTAATGAACAAATACGATGTTTGTTAATAACATCTAGATCAGTTGTATCATGACCATCTTTTTGGCTAAAGTATTAAGATTTTGTCTCAAAAAGAGGCAAATCTCGTCTGCCTTTTATACTGGATCTTATGTACACAAGCTTTACACGCCGCCGTTCTGCTGCCTGGGTGTGGCAGGGAAATTTCAGGATATGAAGCAAATGGTCGCCTGAAGAAATCATCTCCGTATTTCTGCATCGTTGTATTTTGTTGTCATGGGGGACTCTGTAATTTTTGCCTGAGACCAATCAATTAAATCGTAATAATTTGAAGCATCAGGTTGTAGTTGGGGAAGTTTCAAACTCGCGTACTTTTATACTTTTATTTTCTTTTCTTGCTTTCATTATTCTTCTGAGAGCTAGCCCTGATGTGAGATTCATCATCCTGTAAAATATCGCAACAAGTGGTAAGCAGGGTTTGCAAAAATGTTGCAACTGCTTTGGCAAAGAGAGCGCATCTTTTTGTATGTATGCCATCTATATTGGAAGAGGAAGAAAATACAATAAGACACTTTCGAGCAATCTCAAACTTCCCTTCGGTGACAGGATCCATAGATTGCACTTGACAGAAAATTGGTCAAATCACTGATTAATTTATGATTTACAGCTATAAAAGATATTTTAACTTAAAATGTATCCATTATTTAATCTTGTTTATATTGTTTACATTTGAAAACCCACAATTTAGTTTATTATTGTAGTATAATTGGTACCAACTAAATACCAACTAATACCAGTGCCTGTACCTAGTTAAGTTGCCTGCGAGCGTTGCGATGTTTTAAAAAAACAATTTTTAATTTGGAATACGTGTATTAGGCGTGAGGCCAGGACTAAGACTAACTTAAACTACCTATGCCTGAAGCTCCGCAGGGGCCAGGCGCGTAAACATCCGCTTGCTGAGTCAAGTGTCTGGACCAACAATGTAGTTACATTGTATCTACTTGAAAATAGAGATACTGCTTGGTCCAGCAAAAGTGGTAGAGTCAGCAGACGTAACTCCTCCCTCCTTAAGTTCGAAGTTCTCTTTCTTAGGACTTTTAGGACAAGAAGCAGAACTTCGATTACATAATAATGCTAATTTTAAACGATGCTTATAAGCTAAAACACATAAGAATATAATGATTAAAATGTAGAGTACAATGGTCCATACGCTAATAGATTTTACTTTAATAATTGGTCCTTCAATATCACTTTCACTTTCCTTCAGGAGGTACGACAGGAACTTGACGTCCATGAGGTCGGTGCCTTCCAGGTCCACTGGTATCGCTGACATTACTGCTGCAGATGGTTTTACTCTAGGCAGATGTACGATGGGTAGTTTAGAGTATGAGATGTTATCTGTGTCGCTGGTATGCATTTTCAGATGAACATCGCCAATCTGTATTTCACAGGGGTCATCTAAGGTAAGTACATATGTGCCAAGTATCTTCTGGTGGTGTATTTCGTTAGAGCAGATTCTAGAAAGTAGCTTCTGCTCCTTGCTGAAGAGTATCCATCTGTTAGGTTGAATCATTTGTACCTTTACTGCTTCGATAGAGACTGCGACTTGTTTGCATGACGTAGTGTTTTCGGCATACGTCATGAGTTGAGTGATGCAGGTGTCTTGAATGTAGCTGGACTGGTCATCATTGATGCAGAGGAAGCTGAACTCGTCAATTTCCTGGCATCGGGCGGTTAGTAGCCTGATCTTCGATCCTTTCACTAGGATATTGGGAAATTTGGGAACAATGACCAGGGTTTGTTTTTGGGATAAGATAGGTAAAGGAATCATTTTGTAATAGATATAAGTGTCCTTGCTTACAAGTGGTATTTCCAACAGATAATTAATTTGATTTCCTTTAAAGTATGCTTTTAAAGTCATAGTTTGCTCTATTTTAACTAAGTTTTCCAAAGTAGGTGGATATATCAAAGTCTCTACATTATTTTATCTTTTCAAGAATACTTAAAAGTTTAGTTGTCTCTATAATAGACGTATGTAATGTACCTAATCTACTTACAGCTATACTTGTCTCAATCTCGTTCAATTTAATGTGAATCGACTGAAAATTATGAATTAACATATTATAAGTATTCAGGATTTGAGTTTCAACGTGACTGAGATAATTCGACTTTCAGAGTTCATTTAGATTTTCCGAAATTTTCTTGATTTCCTGGTTAATTTGAATGAGATTGTCATTTAATTTAAAAATAGAATTTGCAAGTGTTTGCACCATTTCAGTAATCAAAGTCATTTTCCGATTGCTTTTCTTTTGATTGGTCTTTACTTCATTAATGATTTTATCGTATTTAATAGCATCGTCATTATCGAGATTTCCAGTAATGATTTTGATTAGTGAGCCAAGAGGGTTTAAAATACCTCGTTTTACACGAATAGAAATAACATATTCCGTTTGTATTCTTATGTCTACAAAATTAAAAGTAAAATTCTTATCAAATACCTTAACTAACTTATCCAATTCATGGGCACATAAGAGGTTCGTTCTCAAATCGTCTGCAACTGGTGTGAAGTCGAGCGTTTTTACTAGAATCCACTTATCTTTGCTAATGACAGCAACGCCTTGCTTGACGGGCAGAACGATGGGTTGCTATTAAGGTCTTGAAGTTGAAGTGCCTGGAGTTGCGTTACCATGGTCATGGCTACTGTCATGACGAGCAGGTGCCTGTAAGGGCAGACGTTTTACGTTCTTTAATGGAACTTTAGTGTCTCGATTACGGACACGAATTGGGATTATATTCCTATCCGTCGAGCCTATTACGTCAGCACGTGAATAGCGCGCTTTATCTTTACTACTTCTCTTGTTCGTATCTTTAGCAAAGATTATATCGCCGGGGTTAAGTTGAATGTTTGTTTCACCTCCCCGCTTTAGAATGATTTTATTTTTCCTCTTAAGTGTTTGTTCTGCCAGATGGGCATATAGGTATTTAGTTCGTTTTGCATGTTCTTTTATTAATTGCTGGGTATAATGTTTTTCAAAATCAGTGTTGAAGACGTGTCTCGAATCTGTGTGTCCTAATAAGACTTCTAATGGTGTCATTCCGGTGCTAGAGTGTATGCTGTGGTTATAAGCCATTTTAGCGTAAGTCATTACAGAAGCTGCGTCTGTATACTTTTGCTCATACTTAGCTATTCTATATATCTCTATGATAGTGGAATGAACTCTCTCGATGAGTCCCATAGAGTTTGGGTTGTTAGGCGTACCTATATGTAGTTCTATTTTATATAGTGAGAGCAACTCTTTCAGTAATGCGTTATTAAACTCTGAGCCTGGGTCTGAACTGATTTTTAGGGGTACTCTGTAGAAACTGAAATATTTAATTAGGGCACGTACTACTTCGGGGGTAGAGCGGTTAGCTATTTCGAACGCTTGTCCCAGTTTACTGAAGGCGTCTATGATAGTCAGATAATAACGTCCTTCAATTGAGAATAGATCAATAAAATCGTATTCTTACCGAAAGGGAGTTGGACGTGTTTATATTTGCTCCGTAATCTCGGCTACTTAAAGTACTAAATGAACGTGATAATAGTCGTGAAAGCTTTCAAGTGGTGAATATAGTGATAATTGAACTGTGCTAGTGAAATAAAGTTTGTCAGACACTACGTAATACGTGAAATAAAAGCAAAAGCATTTAAAAATCGCACTCAACTGCGATACACGATCGGCGAAACGGCCCCCGGACACTCTCGGGTCAACAACCGGCATTGCGTCAAGGCCGACTGGTCCGAACGACACTTTGCCGCGGCTACGGCTATCACGATAAGTTGCGGCGACGTCACTCAACTAAGTAAACAAACAACATCTGCTTAGAAATATTATGTCTCTCTCAAGTAAACCTAGCGCTTCGGAGTCTCACCTACACTGTGGGTCCTGTTGTGGGGAGATACGAGAGCTGAACTGTGTGGAGTGCACGACATGCGATAATTGCTTCCATATAGGGTGTATTCCCGGCGGTTCTTCAGTGAACTATGTATGCCCGGAATGTAAATGTACAATGCCGAAAAAAGACAATACAAACACACCAATACGCCCTAGCATGGTAACAAATCAAGAAACCGATACCGATCTGCATGTCAACAAACGCAGGCGCGGACTTAAGGACAGCAAGGCTTCGAGGGCATCACCAATTGATTTATCGCCACCAAAAATGCCTACGGGCGACGTCAACTTGGCAGATATCAAAACAATCATAGCGAAAGAGATCAACAGCTCTCTTGCTGCATGCCTTTCAAAGTACATACCAACACACCTGTCTACCCAGCTAGAAGAAATCCATACACAAATGACTGAGTACCAGACATGCATAGAGTCGTTAAAACAACAAATTATGGCTTTAAATGCCGCATCTACCGAAAAAAATGCGATTATTTTAAAGTTACAAACAGAAAACAAATCACTACAAGAAACGATTAGAAATATGGAAAATATAACTGAAGCTCAAAGTATGGCGATTATCAACAATGAAGTCGAAACCACAGGAATAGAGGATAGTAAGACAGAAAATTTAGAGAATATTTTTAAAGTAGCGACCGTCAAACTAGGTTTGAATATTGATGAGCGCGATATCAACTTCATCAAGCGAGTTGGGGCCCACCGACCTGATGGACGGTCACCAAGACATGTGGTCATAAGCTTCACACGTCGCTCATTAAAGAGCCAGCTACTCCAAGCTGCACGGATTCGTCGAGGACTCACCAGTCTAGATCTTGAAATTACGGGCAAACTATCCAATATATATTTTAATGAGCGCCTGACTAAAAAGAAAAGGCAACTTTTCGCAAGGGCTCGTAAATTGTCAAAGGAGAAACAATTCAAGTATTGCTGGACCAGAGATGGCAATATACGTGTGAGAAAAAATGAGTCGTCGAGGGCTGAGCAAATCTCAAACGAAGCTGACTTGGCACGTGTTTTTGGTATGGATCCGGGCGCTTTCGATAACAAGTAAGGTCATATATAGTATGGCGCAAACTCCGGCAACGCTACTGCATGTTAAATATAAACTACATCTCCTTACTTTTAAGATACCTTGCAACATATACTTAATTGGTACTTTGTTCTTCTTTAATTGCAATATGGCAACAAAAACGAAAAAATACATCTATTCATTGGACACGTTTGTTAATACGCTACATTTTTACAATTACAATATTATTCTATGCTATGGCTAAAAAGAAACGACAATGTTTGAAAATAGGTCTGCTTAATATAAGGTCTATAAATACTGGTCAGGATGAACTACTGTATTCTATTGAAAGCCACAAACCCGACCTGCTAGCACTTAACGAAACCTGGCTGAAGGAGGGACAGGACATCACTATTCCTAAAATACTGGGTTACGTGCTAAAGCTCCACCATCGTCAAAGCGGTCACAGAGGCGGCGGGGTTGGGTTCTATGTGCGGCGCGGGCTGCGCACGCGTGTGTTAGAACACCCCTCATCTACACTCGAACAAATGTGGCTTGAATTAAGATTGCCTGGCGCGGGGCGTCTAGTTATAGGTACCGCATACCGACCTGACGCTTCAAGCAAAACCCGAGTCCCAGCAGGTATCGCTATCGACTCAATTACTGAATCGATAAGCTCTTTTGCCCACAGTGACTACCTATTTCTACTAACAGATTTTAATGTCGACCTACTAAAACCTAACATCACTCCTGCGCCCGAGCTTATTACTTTTTTTCAACACATGAGCCTTACGCAATTAGTTCAGGAACCAACAAGAGTCAATGAGAAATCATGTACGTTGTTAGATTTAATTATTACAGACTCGCCTAACATATGTAAACAAATAACAGTTCACCACAATCCTGCCCTTAGTGACCACGCGTTAATACTTGCAGATCTCTGCATTAACAAGCCTGCTGAACTTCCCCAATTTATTTCCACACGTTCGCTTCACAAAATTAATGAAAAAATATTCCTCGATGATTTAAATAGCACCCCTTGGCATGAAGTGACAGATAGAGTCGATGTTAACTCCATGCTAATACGATTCAATGAATTAATGACGAATTTGTTCAATAAACATGCTCCTTTAAAGAAAATACGTATAAAACATAATCCTAGACCTTGCGATTCATTGAGAGTGGAGTTTTTTTTCGCTGCCTTTTTCTCCACTACAGGCGGCCCTAAGGCAGCGGCTAACATTATACATAACTGTATGTACATTGACATTCAACAAGCAGAATGTAAATTCTTTACGTTGAAATAAAAATTTTTGAATTTTGTATTTTTTTTTAATTTTGTGTAACGGACGTCATTAAAATAATGATGCAACATCGCGACCACGCATTTAATAGGGCTCACTCAACAAAATGTCAGAAAAAAAAGAATACTACAAAAATGTAATGTAATCTAATAAAATAAAATGAAATTTAATTAATGGTAATGAAATTTAAATCTAATAAAATTTTATGAAATATAATTAACTTGAATGATATTTAATAATGTAATTATTATTTTAATGAAATGTAATGTAAGTAAACGAAAATGTTTAACAGATAATGTTTTTATTCTTATTTCTTTTTTTTTTGTAAAATAGATTATATCACAGACCTTAGGAGCAGACCAAAGAATTACAACTGTAAACATGATAGTATCTAACACACTAAGTACAAATTGCCCTAAAATGCCACAATACCATCACAATTAATCATTTATTTTGTAATAACTTAAAAGTTGCCGTACTTCCAATTGAAAGTGTTTTTTTTTTTATATAATTTAATTCCATATTTTATTTTAAGTATTATGAAGCGCATAATATGTTAATTATGACTTTAATGTACCTAAATCTAACTTTATGATGTCAGTTCTATAGACACGTCCAACTGTTTTAATAATATTATTTCATTTTTGTGTATAATTTAATAGGGGTTTGCTGAAAATCAGCGTTGTGTTGATCAATCACACAACATTTAGGCTGAGCATACTCCTTTTTTTGTCATTTTTTAATTTTGTACTTTATATTATTTAATTTTGATATATTTCGATGATAAAAAATAAAGAAATTTCAATTTCAATTTCAAAAATCTCCTCTAGTGGTTTAGTTTGGGTTTGGGTTAACTGTAATTGCGGTTTTATTGGGTTTCTATCGTATTTCATTTTTTGGCAGGTTTCACAAGAATTGATGGAACTAGATATAATAGCTTCCATATTATGCCAAAAGTATGAACGTTTTATGTGTGCTAACGTTTCCCTTATAGCTCGGTGGCACGTTTTACCTACGTGATACTTTCTCACTATGTCTTGTTGTTCTGAATCGTCTTCTACAAAAATTACACGCTTTGTACACTCGTAAAATTGCACAAGCTCCTTTTTGAACAAGAAAATCACCGATT
This sequence comes from Yponomeuta plumbellus, assembly GCA_947310845.1. Classification (NCBI taxonomy): domain Eukaryota; kingdom Metazoa; phylum Arthropoda; class Insecta; order Lepidoptera; family Yponomeutidae; genus Yponomeuta; species Yponomeuta plumbellus. The sequence continues at coordinate 8,087,994 of OX371206.1, forward strand.
GCGTAAACTGTCGTCGGTGTTCATCGTCTTCGAAGTAGATGTAATATTTTGTTTTATTTTTTACATATTCTTTCAGGAATTGTTTAATTAAATCTGGGCGGTTGGTAGGTAAGTGTACTTCTAAGAGTCTTTGCTTTTTTCTAGATAAATCTTTAACTGAAAGTTTGTCAATTTGCCATGTGAAAACTAGTATTTGGTTGGGCTTAGTGTCAACGGCTTCCTGTAAAATAGGAATTCCTTCGGATTCAGTGTCTTCTGCTGAATGGGCCGTTGCGGTCATTGAAGATTTTTCTGATGCTGTAAGTGTAGCACTAGATGGGCTAGGTATAGAGTAGGGTGACTTACGTCCTATTGACATAGTTCTGTCGGAGTCAGAGATAGTGATTGGGTGATCGGACCAGGGTAGCGTATCTGATCCTTCGGCTGTCCAAGCGTTACAGCATGAAGGTCATTCAGGTTTACGCACCGACCTCGGCACACTCGGATGATGAAGTTGAGGATATGTACGAAGACATATCCAAAGCCTTACATAACACCACGAAGGCTCACTTCAACGTTGTTATGGGGGACTTTAACGGCAAGGTGGGAACCCAGAGTGGCAACGAGTCCCGAATAGGCCCGCATGGTTATGGAGTCAGGAATCACAGGGGGCAAATGCTTGTCAACTTCCTTGAGAAAGAGGAACTATTCTTGATGAACTCTTTCTTCAAGAAACAGCCTCAAAGGAAGTGGACATGGCAAAGCCCCGACACTGTGACCAAAAATGAGATCGACTTCATCATGACGGATAGCAAGCATATATTCAGAGATGTCTCAGTGATCAACAGGTTTAATACTGGATCTGATCACCGACTTCTCCCAGGCTCTCTGAATATCAACTTGAAGCTGGAGAGAAACCGTCTGATGAAGTCCACGCCGACCAAATCCAATCCAAATCATGGCGGGCACCGAGAAGTTCCAGCAGCTTCTTGGGAATAGATTTGTTGCCTTGGAGCCCACCGACGACGCTGACGAGACCCTACACAATCTGGTCGTAACTCTTAGGGACGAGGGCATCACGTTCTGCAAAATGCAGCGGACAGGCAAGAAATCCAAACTCTCGGATGAAACTCTCCGGTTGCTGACAAAAAGACGGGAAACCACCCAAGCGACTTCGTCAGAGAGGTCAAACCTGAACAAGCAAATTGCGAAGATGGTACGGCGCGACCTTCGGAGCTCCAACACACGCCTCATTGAAGAGGCAATAGAGCAAAACCGAGGGTCCAAAGTATCCACTTAGCAGCTTGGCAGGAGCCACCTGACGAAGCTTACAACGCACGACGGGAGGACCGTATTGTCGAAGCCGGAGATCTCCGCCGAGATAGAGGATTTCTATGGCCGATTATACGCTGCACATGCCCCTTATTCCCAACGAGACGAACAAGATTCCAGAGCCACCCTGACGCGCCACTACACCGACGAACTGCCTGACATCAGTCGACGAGATCGTGCTAGCTCTGAGGCAGCTTAAAAATGGAAAAGCCCCCGGTAAGGACGGAATAACATCAGAGCTCTTGAAAGCTGGAGGAGCCCCTGTTATACAGGAATTACAAAAGCTCTTCAACGCCGTCCTTCACAGTGGGAGAACTCCAAAGGCATGGAGCGGGAGTTTGGTGGTTCTCTTTTTTAAGAAGGGTGACAAGACTCTTCTTAAAAATTACAGACCCATCTCGCTCCTGAGCCATGTCTATAAGCTGTTTTCACGAGTGATCACGAATCGTCTCGCCAGAAGACTCGACGAGTTCCAGCCGCCGGAACAGGCCGGGTTTCGCGGAGGATATGGCACCATAGACCACATTCACACAGTGAGGCAGATTATACAGAAGACCGAGGAGTATAATCAGCCCCTGTGTCTTGCTTTTGTGGACTATGAGAAGGCCTTTGACTCTGTCGAAACCTGGGCTGTTCTGGAATCCTTACAGCGATGCCAAGTAGACTATCGTTATATCGAGGTGTTGAGATGTCTGTACGAAGCCGCCACCATGAGTGTCCAAGTACAGGGCCAGCAGTCTAAACCTATCCAACTGTGCAGAGGAGTAAGACAGGGGGATGTTATATCCCCGAAATTGTTTACAAGCGCGTTGGAAGACATGTTTAAGACGCTGGACTGGAAAGAAAAGGGCATTACCATAAACGGCGACTACATCTCACACCTGCGATTCGCAGATGACATAGTCTTAATGGCGGAGTCGCTAGAGGAGCTGAACCACATGCTGGCCAGCCTAGCATCAGCCTTGCGACGCATCGGTCTTGGTATGAATTTGGATAAAACCAAAGTCATGATCAATGGTCACATTGATCCAATACCGGTCGTCGTACATGGCCACCTACTCGAAATCGTTTCCGAATACACTTACCTCGGGCAGATTCTGCAGTTAGGTAAAAACAATTTCGAGAGGGAGGCCAAGAGGAGGATCCAGCTGGGCTGGGCAGCGTTTGGGAAACTACGCCGGGTCTTATCGTCATCCATACCGCAATGCTTGAAAACGAAAGTTTTCAATCAGTGTGTCCTACCTGTTATGACCTACGGAGCCGAGACATGGACACTCACGAAAGGGTTGGTCCACCAGTTTAAAGTCGCTCAGCGAGCTATGGAGAGAGCTATGCTCGGAGTTTCTCTGAAGGATAGGATTCGTAACGAATACATCCGACAGAGATCCAAAGTTATCGACATAGCTCAGAGAATTAGCAAGCTGAAGTGGCAGTGGGCTGGCCATATTTCGCGAAGAACCGACAACCGCTGGGGTAAACGTGTTCTTGAGTGGAGACCGCGACTCGGCAAACGTAGTGTAGGACGCCCTCTAACCAGGTGGGATGACGATCTGCGAAGGACTGCAGGCAGATGCTGGATGCGGCAAGCCGAAGACAGGGCGCTATGGCGCTCATTAGGGGAGGGCTATGTCCAGCAGTGGACTAATATAGCTTGATGATGATGATGATGATGATCGGAATCACTAGAGATGGTCATTGGACTTGGTGATTTGCCTTGGGTAAGAGATCGTTTTTGTTTTTTACCTAAATCTGCAAGATCCTGTATTAATTGGTTTATGGTCTGCTCCTCGTCGCTAACATTAACATTCATTGATTCGTTATCCTCTTTACCTAGAGCATGTAGCTTTATTCGTGACAACGCGTCGGCGTTGCTATTGAGTGTGCCTTTCTTATAAGCTATGTCGAAATCATATTCAGAAAGACGTAAGCGCCATCGTGTCAGTCTACTGTTAGTATCCGATAGCGATTTTAGCCATTGGAGAGGCTTGTGATCTGTCACTACCGTAAACTTTTTACCGTAAAGGTACGGGCGAAAGTGTTTGATGGCTCATACTACAGCTAGCAGTTCCTTTTCAGTAACACTATAGCGTGATTCTGCGTCATTGAGTGTGCGACTAGCATACGCTACAGGTAAAATTTTATTAATAGGTCCTTGTGACAGTATTGCGCCTACGGCAAAGTTTGAAGCGTCCGTTGTAAGGACATAAGGTCTATCCGGATCGGGGTATTGTAAAATTGGGGCATTGACTAACAGTTCTTTGCACATATTAAAAGCGTCAGTGTACTGCTGGTCGATGACAATTTTATTTTTCTTCTTTAAACATGCTGTTAGTGGTCTAGTTACTTTAGCGAAATCCTTTATAAATTTTCGGTAATAACGTGGTGGTTTTTGGAATTGGAAAATAAAGGATTGCCTTTATTTTGTCATTATTAGGTTTTAAGCCTTCACTATTTGGTGACCTAGGTATAGAACTTCTTTTCTTAAAAATTCGGATTTGTCCAACTGTACTTTAAGGTTAGTGGCACGTAACCTGTCGAACACTGTACGTAGTTTTAAGAGATGTTCCTGGAGACTTGACGAAAAGATAATTATGTCGTCTAAGTAAACGAGGCAGTGCAGTCCCTGCAAACCTCGCAAAACACTGTCCATTGTTCGCTGGAATGTCGCTGGCGCTGTTTTCAGTCCAAAGGGCATTCTAGAGAACTCATAATGTCCCGCTTGTGTTGAGAAAGCTGTCTTTTGTCGATCCTCCTCAGCAACTTCGATCTGATGATAGCCACTGGCTAGGTCGAGGGTGCTGAAGTAAGTACTTCGTCCTAACTTATCAAAGAGGTCTGTGATGTTGGGTAATGGGTATTTATCGTCTACCGTTAACTCGTTCAGTTTTCTATAGTCTATTACTAGCCTATATTTTTTTTTATTAGAGGCATCAGATTTTTTGGTACTAAGTGTACTGGTGCACTCCAAGGGGAATGTGACTCTTGAATGATATTGTCTTTTAACATTTTCTCGACTTGTCTATTTATTTCCTGATTAATTACTTGTGGTTGCCTGTACGGCCTAATGAAAATTGGGTCTTCGTTACGAGTACGGATCTGATGTTTTACGTGATTTGTGAAAGATAACGGTAATTTTTCACAATAAAAGATATCTTTATATTCGGTGCAGAGGTCGTGAATGCACTTTCTTTCTTCCTCATTCATGTGGTCTAATCTGAGCTTAGTGTTTAAGTTCTCAGTTAACCAGTCGTCTAATTCTAAGTCTTTCATTTCAACGTCATGTATGCTGAAATTTACACATTGTTCACTTTCATATGGAATTCCTTTAAACGGCCTTTTAATGGTAATGGCATACTCAAGGTTTGAGGAATTTTCAATAATAGTGGTTGCGTAACCATTGTCGCACTGAACAATCGCACTTGGCATACGCACTCCATCAGCAAATTGTGTATAGTTTATAATTGCTTGACCTGTATACATATCAGTTGGCACTTGAACTCTTTGTTCGGTCCGTGGTGAAACAAATACTTTGTAAGCGCTGTTGGGCGTGTTACATTGTATCGGGATTGAAGTGGAATTCGTGTGAAGCACTTGAGCTTTAATATCTATTGACGCCTCGAGTTCTCGCAAGAGATCGAGTCCGATGAGACCATCGTATTTCGGGTCTACATTGTAGATATAAAACTTGTGATGTCCGTTGGCACAGAAGGTGCTCGGAACAGGTATTTCTATAACCTCGTTATGTTTACTAGTTGCATGAGTACTAATGACTTCAAAGGGTTCAAATGTTTTATAGGCACGGTAATATTGGTTCGCCGTATTAGGGCTTATAAAAGACCTAGTACTTCCCGTGTCTATCATAAAGTTTGCGTTAATTTCGGGCAAATGAATGTATGGCAACTTAAGGTTGTCATTGTAGTGCAAGTTAATTATCTCGGGGGTTGTTCTATGGCATCTGCCTGAAAATTTTCAGTTTCATTAATTTCGGTTGGTTGGTCCTTCTGTTCGTATTCATAATTTTCTGGTTCACAGTGGTATTCTTGTGCGTACTGTTGATCGTATGAGTCATAATTTTCGTAATCGTACGAGTATTCAAGTTCTAGTTCGTTAACTGGGAAACTTGGCTTGGGTCTAGCTGTTCGCATGGATACGTCGTTATCCAGCTGTGGGGGTTTGTATGTGGAGGCCTGTATGTTTTGTGGGGGCCTATACCCGAATTGTTGCGGTGGTCTATAACCTAGCTGTTGTGGTGGTTTATAGCCAAACTGCTGCTGGGGTCTATAGCCTAACTGTTGCGGTGGCTTATAGCCGAATTGCTGTTGGGGTCTATAGCCTAGCTGTGTGGGTTGTTGAGGACCCGTTTGTTGACCAAACTGCTGTGGGCGGAAGCCAGATAATTGTGGCTTATAACCGAACCCTGACGTTCTAGGTTCTGCCTGTACATTTGGGCGGAAACCTGGTGTTTGTGATTGAATACCAAATTGTTGAGGGCGTAATTGTTGTGGGGGATTGCTATTGGGCAATGAAGGTTTAAATCCAAAAGTTTGTGGTGCGGTAACGCTGGGTCTGTTATACAACTTATTACGCGCATTGTACTGGTCATAAAAGTTTACTTCCTCCAAGACTATACTCAAAGCCTGTTCCAGAGATGTTGGACTTTTCAGACGCACAATTCTAACCATGTTTTCCGACAAATTGTGTAAAAACACGTTTTGCGCCATGTTGTTGTAAATAGCTATTTTGCTAGCCTTGACGTTCACGTCTGCGAGTTGATTAACTTTCGCAAATAAAACAGATCTAATGGATTGTATTCTGTTGCAAAATTGTGTGTACGATTCACCTGCTTTAATCTTAAGTGACTCTAGTTCTATTGCCACGCATTCCTCGCTACGCGGATCTCCAAAATGTTTTATAAACAACGTCTTGAGTGCGAGCCATGTCGTGATGTCCTCGCGTTCCGATAACAGAGCGGCTGCATTGCCAGATAATCTACTTGAAATAGTATGAAAGACATACTCATTTTGATTTTCATCACCGTTGTACTTATCTACTATGTATTCAACTTTCCTGATGAATAAATTTAATTGTATTTTATCGCCTTCAAAAATAGGGATTAGTTTTATCATTTCTGGGGGGATTGCAATTAGTTGTGCCATTTTGTCACTTTATTACTTTCTTAAACTATGTGAATTTACTTAAATTAAGTTTAATGTCGCTTTAGCGGAAAAATATCAAATTTACTTAATTCTAATAAAATTACAAGCACGATGCAGGTAAAGTTCCTTAAACTAATAAAATTACAAGCACGATGCAGGTAAAGTTCCTAAACTAATAAAATTACAAGCACGATGCAGGTAAAGTTTCCTTAAATTAATTTTCTTAACTAAAGTCTAAAAAAGGTCTAAGGTTTGGACATTTCAATTGTTGGAAAATACCTCGCCGACACTTTCAGACGCTATAACTAACTTAACTAGATGGAATAGGAGATGGATAGAAAGGAATAGTGATTTGGATCTACTCACAGGCTACCCATGGTCCCTCCGGTGAGTCCGTCCTGTTGCAGTTGCCTCAGCCTCGTTCCTCGTTCGCCTTGTTGAAGATGACAAGTTTTTCACCGCCTTAACTTATTTATTTGGTTCACTGATTTTCGTTGGAACGCTAGAAAGCGTCCGTCGCTTTTACAGATTTCAGTAAAATATGCGACGCGAAAATCCTACCGGCTGCGCCAGTTAAGTTGCGTGCGAGCGTTACGATGTTTTAAAAAAACAATTTTTAATTTGGGATACGTGTATTAGGCGTGAGGCCAGGACTAAGACTAACTTAAACTACCTATGCCTGAAGCTCCGCAGGGGCCAGGCGCGTAAACATCCGCTTGCTGAGTTAAGTGTCTGGACGAACAATGTAGTTACATTGTATCTACTTGAAAATAGAGATACTGCTTGGTCCAGCAAAAGTGGTAGAGTCAGCAGACGTAACTACCTATATATTTCCGATAATAAACAAATAGTGTTACTCTTTGTGATTCTTAGCTTTGCTTATGAAATAATTTATTCAGATATATTGTCATCAGTAATAATAAATAATCATGTTAACCCTACATTAGACAATTAAAATGAATAATAAGATTGCTCGATAATATTTTTAGAAAGACTTCTGTTTGACAGGATGTATTCTGTCATTGGCTAGCCTAGGATGGCATATTGTTTAGTTATAAGATAAGTAGGGGGCTCGGGCAGGGTATAAAGGCAGTACAATGTTTCGTAGTGGGACTTTTTGCTGTACTTATTGTGTTTGTACTGTTTGAACTGTTCTATTTGTTCTTTAAATGTGTTTTAATTCATAGCCTAACGTGTAGTTTAAAGTTATTGATATTAATTTTAGGCTCCGATGTATTCAGATTAAAATGATTTTGAAAAGATGGTCAGAGTGGAGTTTTTTGTCCCGCTGCCCTTTTCTCCACTACATTACGGCCCGAAGGCAGCGGTTAATATAAAATATAGATATTCAGTAAATTCTTTAAAGTACAATAAATTATTTTAATTTGATTTAATGTGTGTAATTGTTCTTCTTCAACCCACTACACTTTTACAGTTCATTTATTTGCTGTTTAATTCGCTGTCCCCTCAGAATAGTTTATAGCAAAGGTAGACTAAAAAGAAATGCACAATAGTATTAAAATTCTATTTACTTACTAGGTAATTGCCAATTGATCAATAGGTTTAATACCGGAAGCGATCACAGACTTGTGCGAGGCTCTCTGAATATTAATTTTAAGCTCGAACGTGTCCGTTTAATGAAATCCAGGCTCCGACCAAACCTGCACCAAACTATAATGGGATCTGAAAAGTTCTAGTCTAACCTGGAGAACCGATTCGCTGCCGTGGAAACCACAAATGACATTGACATTGACCAGGCCCTCGAGAATGTAGTCGGAATCTGAGCTCTTGAAGTCCGGTGGTAAACCCGTAATGAAGGAGCTCCAGAAGATTTTTAATGCTGTCCTCTTTGATGGGAGAACTCCGGAGGCGTGGAGTAAGTGTGTTGTCGTGTTGTTCTTCAAAAAGGGTGATAAAACCCTCCTGAAGAACTACCGACCCATTTCACTCTTAAGCCACGTTTACAAGCTGTTTTCAAGAGTAGACTCAATGAGTTTCAGCCCCCTGAGCAGGCCAGCTTTCGATCGGGTTACGGCACCATAGACCACATTCACACAGTGCGGCAGATTATACAGAAGAACGTAGAGTATAATCGGCCCCTGTGCTTAGCGTTTGTGGACTATGAAAAGGCCTTTGACTCGGTCGAGACCTGGTCTGTTCTGGAATCTTTGCAGCGATGCCAAGTTGACTGGCGATACATCCAAGTGTTGAAAGGTCTATACAACGCCGCTACTATGGCCGTCCAAATCAAGAACCGGCAGTCTGAACCTATCCCCATACATTGTGGTGTGAGACAAGCGGATGTTATTTCCCCCAAATTGTTTACAAATGCTATGGAGGATATGTTTAAGACGCTGGACTGGAAGGCGTACGGCGTTAATATTAGCGGCGAGTACCTTTCACACTTGCGATTTGCAGACGATATCGTCATCATGGCGGAAACGCTGCAAGATCTGCAACATATGCTGAGTAGCGTAGCTGATTCTTCCCAACGCATTGGTCTCTGGATGAACTTGGATAAAACCAAGATTATGTTCAATGAACACGTAAATCCGGAGCCATTGCATTTCAAGGCAGTATTTTCAAAGTTGTTAAGGAGTATGTTTACCTCGGGCAAACCATGCAATTATTTAAAAACAACTTCGAGAAAGAGGCCAATAGAAGAATACAGCTGGGCTGGGCAGCGTATGGGAAACTGCGTCGTGTCTTCACATCGCCAATCCCACAGAGTCTAAAGACGAAAGTCTTCAACCAGTGCGTCCTACCCGTCATTACATACGGTGCCGATATGTGGACACTCATGGTGGGGAAGATCCACAAATTTAAAGTCGCTCAGCGTGCTATGGAAAGGGCTATACTCGGGGTTTCTCTGAAAGATCGAATTCAAAACGAAGTCATCCGACAGAGAACCAAAGTCACCGAAGTTTCTCCGTCTGTCTCCACAAAGAGTTCTTGAGTGGAGACCTCGGATCGGTAAACGTAGTGTAGGACGTCCTCAGACTCGGTGGAGCGATGATCTTCGCAGGGCGGCTGGCAATAGCTGGATGAGAGTAGCCGAGGACCGTGCTCAGTGGCATGTGTCCAGCAGTGGACAACCTTGGGCCGATGATGATGATGATGATGATAATGATTGGCTATTTAAAACACACATTTATTGCAAATAGCTTTCCAAGTTAACTTTCATTACTTTTGCTTTTTATTATGAGATTACATTATTAAAGTTAGCTTCGTATTAGTATGATCTTGTAAAATTGAGCTTAGCTTCCATATTGCTCTCTTTTTTCTTAATTCTTACACACTCGTGTAAGAATAAAAAAAATGCAGGTGATTCAAGTGAAGCATATTATATGTCAATAGGAAAGGCTACTATTCATTGAATGTGCAAGTAGTATGAAAATAAAAAAATAGTAGCAAATTGGAGAGGAAGTTGTGCATGATTCTAGGATATTCAATGAAAGCTCTCCCTAAAAGAACGCTTTGAAAATGAAGAATTTCATGGTAGATTATAGGGCGACAGTGGGTATGCTTGTACACCATATTTATTCACACCTTTGCTCAATCTGGGTAATGAAAAAAAAGAGGCCTACAATAGAGCTCATATCCATACAAGAAATACCATTGAAAGATGCTCTGGATTGTGGAAACAACTATTCCGATGCCTCTTAGGTATGCATATCAATTGAAGTAAATACGGCTAAAACTACTATTATAGCTTCAGCAGTCCTACACAATATAGCTATCGACATGAAAGAAAGCACAGATTTTGTACAGTATAGACGGAGACATATTATTATACAGAGAAGACCAGTACCTTCAACATTAAGAGGAAATATTGTAAGAAGAAATTTCATACAACAACATTTCTAATAATAATAATTTCAATAAAACATCTTCATCCCATAGTTATTTTATCTTTTAACCTCTTGAATCTGCTATCTTCAATAATTAAAATTATTAATAACATGTAATCACATTTTTTGTTTTAATAATTGTAACTGTAATGCCTTCTTTTCTTTTTCATTCATCAATATTTCTATTTCTAATTTGTGCCTCAATTCTTGATGATATAACTCTTGTTTTTGAAATTTTATTTTCAGACCATATTCTTCTTCCACAAGCTGCATTGTTCTCTGTTTAACTTCATTATTTGTTTGCATTAAGGTTGCTTTTTGACTCAATCTGAAATTAATATAAAATAAATTACATTCACATATGGCATTCTTATTGTCATTCTAAAGATCCAAATAAGATATTTGGCGATGATGGCTTTCATTTAATGAAATGTATAAAACACGGGCCAGCCTACAAAGCCTACAGCAAGAACAACTATAGACTAACATCTATATACTCACTAGCTGCCCCGGCGAACGTTGTTTCGCCAATTTTTTTTTCACTTAGGGCTATGAAAAATAGATAACAACCTATTCTCACATCTACCGAATATACATGTAGTTTCATGAAAATCGGTGAACCCGTTTAGGAGGAGTATGACTAACATTGAGACACGAGAATTTTATATATTAGATTATGTATTCAACAGAAGTAGTTTTTTGTTATTTGAAGTCTACTCACCCAGTTTTATGTTTAATTTTCTTCACATTTTGTGAAATAACTTCGTGTGGGATATTTTCTTTTTCCATGAGACGTCTGGGGTGTGACTTTTGTTTTTGTACAGAAGTACTTGTAGGTGGAAGGTGTAGTGCTGATCTCAACCTAAAGAAATGTATTTGTTAGTAGTAAATATAAAATCTATATGTACTTGAAAATATAAAAAAACTTAACGTACTTTTAAGTATTATGAATTTAATACAAATACAAATTATTTATTTGCCCAAAAGGTTACAAGTGACATTATTATACTTAAACTAAAGAGGGTACACCAAAAATTAATTAATTATGCTTCACGGTGGCCTCCGCACTAGGCGAACCTGTATCGCGGCGCTAACGAGCAAATGTGTTTCAAATCCGGACAAAATTATTGTATGCTATTTTCAGGTTGATTTACTTGTCAGATATATCAGAGAACTATTTTTTGCCTAAAATTACAATGTAGTCATCCGATATAAACAAAAAACATTTTTTTTTCTAAATTACATTGAATTTATTTCTGAAACCAAATAAAACTAAACAGTTTACACTTAGAGCTGGAATTAACGTTACTTAATGATTTAGGATGTCAAAACAATAAAAATTATATATTTTTTTTAATAGGGAGAAAATTTTTACGTTCTTTTTACAGCGTGAGAAAGTAAGTACTTATTTCTCGCCACACAGACAATAAAATCTATCTAGCATAGAACTTAACCAAAATATTACTAATACACTAATCCGATTCATCAGAATGAACGCCCATCGTATCACTTTCAGTGCTTTCTTCGTTTTCTGCTTCCAAAAGAGCTAATGTTGCAGCGGAAAAGGGCTTTCTTTTGCTTCGGGATATTTTCCGCTTACAACTCATGTACGGATCAGAGGTTAGCAGGAGTCTATGCAGTACATCTTGGTTGCACTGTTCTCTTGAGAATTTACGGGCATATCCTTGACGATAAGAGCGGAAGTGCTTGTTTCGAGCTTCTGCAGCCTCCTCAGAGAGTTGCCCGATAGGTACAATAGCATGTTTTATTATGGTAGTGCTATGAACAAGTACCTTGTGTAGTGTCGGTGTCATTGGGTGCCATCCGTACAGCTCGACATATTTCTTTGCTGTTTTCTTGCAAAAGTCTTCAAATTTTGGCAAATTAATTTTGTGTCCGGATGAAATTGCTTCCAATATAATTTTTAGACTTATTATAAAGTCTTTATCAATTCCGGTGATTTCAGCAGCAAGGTCTGGATCGTCGAAAAATCTTCTTGAAGTATTCCCAGAGTTCGAATTTCCGAAGCCTGGCTTTGGCATATCTATTATCAAACCAGTCCTGGCTTTGAATTCTTTGTTTCGTTTCAGTTACAGAGTTTTGCTCTTGAGTTGTCCGGGCTTGCCATTTTTTCAATGGCAGCTTGTATGCGAGATGTAAAACTGTTTCAAGCAAACGGATTCTTGCGTGTAAAATTGATATACCAAATCGCAGTGCATCAACATTTTCAAGATATTTAAAGTCCAAGTTATTAAAACTTTTCGAAGTTTGTTCGCAAATGTAACATCTCATGGTAGACTTTGTACCAGTGGCTGCGTTGCAGACTTTACCATCAACCATGGTAGGAAGTAATATATGTTTGACATACATACGCCTCTCTGAATTCGTTACTTCAGTCTTCAGCATTGCTTTTCTTGGGCTTCTATATAAGATATTTCTTCTTTTGTTATATCGACAGACTCGTGTAAAAATCGTATGCGAATCGGCCGGCAAAAACGTGTCGATGATGGCGTGGGGTTTTGCCATAGCACCTTTATTTTATCGCCAATCTTTGATTGCAATCTCAAGGGAACCATCGAGCTCTGGAAGATGTTAGAGTCATCTCCATCAAATCCATCTGAGAACTTTTGTTGGAACTTCGTTTGATGTGATCCGTCACAACCCCATTTTATAATCAGTTCCAGATTTTCCGTTTCTTCTGTACTGCAGGTATCAAGTACTTCGTCAAGGTAACGACTTAATCTTGTAGCTGTGTGATCAACAGTGGTCGGAGTAGGTATATTGATTTTAGATACTTGCGTCATGATATCATAACATGGACATGCATTTCTTCCGGAATGTACCGGAGTTTCCAAAAATTTGGTAAATAGAGTAATAAAATAAAAAACCATATGTAAGCAAACAAAATTGTTTATTGTTAATACAAATAATCATTATTACAGTTTTATTAAAAATAATTATTTTTAATCCTCATCGGTTACAAGTTCTACATTTTGATTTTCTGTCTCTATACAATTAAAATAAATAACTATAATTTTTTCAATATTTTCTAATTTTAAGCTATTTCTTTTAACATCTAAGATCCATTTGTAAGTGGAAAATGATCGTTCAACATCTGTAGATGTCAATGGAGCAAATTTGAAATAAAGTTTCTGATTATTTGCTACGCTTTTTTCAATACTCTCGCTGTATTCTCTAATTGTATCTAAATCTGGATTTCGCTCCATAACTGATTCTATTTTATTTTTTATATTCTCATTATTGCACTCGTTAAGCGTAGCCCTTACTTGATCAAATACTAAAAGTGAATCAGCTAGAGATAAATTTTGTTTTTGTAACTCTTTTAGGGCTAGTAGTATAATAGAGTAATTTTCTTCAATATATTTTAAATCATTTTATAAATTTAGTTTTTCCAAAATGTTTTTTGCGTTTCGTATGGCTATAGCATCAGAACTGCTCAAGCAGGATAAAACTTCTTTTATTTTATCTAAATGTTGAGCGTAGTAAGATGCTGCCTGTAACCAAGTACCCCATCTGGTAATGACTGGTTGCGGAGGCAACGGTAAGTCAGGATATTTTTCTTTTAAAATGTTTACCCTACTAGGAGCCTTTAAAAATACTTTTTTAACATTTGATATAAGAATATCAACATCATTGTATTCTGACCTTATCTGCTCACTTACACGATGAAGAGCGTGCGCCAAACATGTCACATGCTTCATTTCAGGTAAGTAATGTTTTAAATTTCGCCCTGCAGATAGCATGTACGCTACACTGTCAGTGCAAAGCATTAAAATATTGTCAACTTTCGCTTCAAAAGTGTTTTGCCATAAATTTTCTAGACATTGCAGTACAAATTGTGTTATTGTTTGTCCATTTACTGCTGTTAGCATTTTACAAGCAATCAAATAAGGCCGGCCTGCACTATTACTAGGATGCAATGGTTTTATTAGGAAATTGACTATGTATCGACCAAAAATGTCTGTTGTCTCATCCAGCGATATCCATAGTTTCTCATTTTTATTAATTTCATAAATCGAATTGATTTTATTCCTATAAAACTTCTCCAAATAAACTTTTCGTAACTGTGATTCGTCAACCACTTTACGATTGGTACAAACGCAACAACAAGTACTGCACATATATTTCTGAAAAAACTCTTTGAACGCTGGATTTTTCATTTGCGACCAAGGAATATTGCATAAAATCAGGAACTTAATGAGGTCGAAGTAAAATTCCTCTTGCGGTCTCTTAAATTTTCCTTGATGTACAGCGCCTTCAATGTGTTTGGTAATGTTCTCTATTCACAGCTTTCAAATGACTTTCGCACTTTGTACAGTATATAGTGCCACTAGCGTTATCGTAAAGTAGCTCAGGATAGTGCAATAACCACTTTTGCACTGTTTCAGCCTTGACCTTTGCCATATTTATTTATATCTCACCTAAAATAGAGGAGGGTCGTCGACGCTTTTTTCATCAACGAAACGAAACCGTTGACGTTAATTCGTCGACTAGTCGATTAACTAGTTAAATCTTTCGACTAGTTGACGCAAAACGTGCGAACGAATATTAACTAGAGTTCATAAAAACGGTGGTATAGGAACATCGACGACGCTCCAACAGCACAGTCTCGTTAAATAAATCTACTTGAAGGGTTAACTATTATATTGTACAGTCACAAATGAAATCTCCTTCATACTTTTCCAGGCATAGGACTGGCTGAATGGAGACATTGGTTGTACATTTAAAAGACAATACGATTAGTATTTCAGGCGTACCAATAATTTCTAATGAACTTACTACAAAAGTCAACTCTCTTTCAAGCAAGCTAAAGTTGAAAGTCTAATCGTGTTTCCCTCGTCGCTTAGACGTTCGACTTCGACGTTGCAAAGTAAAAGACCGAATTATAATGTACAAGTTTGCGTATGACGCTGCATTAAACGATTCGACTCCCGAATTTTGCCGTTTATGAATCGACAGATCGCGCCGCATAAACTGGATAAACGACCAAATAAAGTTGTACCAGTTCACGCGATTATACGAATTTAGTCGTTTAATCTTTCAACTAGTCCATGAGTAAACGGTGGACGGTCCATCCGTTTACAGTAGATCAACGTTGATTTTAACTAGTTCGTCCATTCAACGCCCACCTCTAACCTAAAACAATGATTTAAATTTACAATATATACATACACAACTGTAAAGTCTATAATGAAATTCTGTTTCATATAAAGTGTTTTTTTAACTGAAGCGGTGATAGCCCTGCGGTGTGCGTACCGGACTCTCATGCGCTGTGATGATTGCTATAAAGTGATTTTTTTAACTGTTTCCAAGTTCTAAAACCTTCTTAAATAGTGAAAATAATTAAAACTTACCCGTACAAAAACAACTTCAAATGGGCCCAATCCAAGAGTAATAAATCGATGTCCGTAGTTATTATAAGCCAAATTCGTCGTTTTAAGTAGATTTCAGAAGACAGTAAACAAGCCAGGGTCAAGTCAAGATATTCACAACACATAAAATAAGCGCACTCCACGAACCGAAATAAGTGAGTGAGCCACTTGGTCTGGATGTCGGTGCGAGCGCATTGTTTTCGAACAAACAGTCAATGAGTCATCCTGGATACTTGATTCTAATTGGTCAGATGCGTTGAGCATAGAGATAAGAGGACAAAAGACCCTGTTTGCCGGATGTCGTGTGTTGAAATGAATATTATTATTATATCATTTTATACATGCTTAGGCTTTTACTCCAACACTTTTACTACAACAAGGTTTTTACACACCAGTCATTTTTTACTATTAAATTCTGGTCATCTACGCCACTAGCAGCATAGCGTTGAGAGTATTGATACATTTTTAACTAGTTTCATGTAATAATTTCGATGTTTCGGTATTTTTATCATAATAATCCGGAAACTCGGAGGCGTATCCATATTAACATATACGTTTGATGTCAGTGACCTTAATTCAATATACCTACTCCGACCACTGGTGATCAAGTAAGCCTTGCAGCATAACTTCAGCACATGTTTCAGTCACTCGCATCGATTCTTGCTCAGGATAACAACTTTTCTTGGCTTCTCTAATCGAAGTGTAACACGGAAAAACGCTTTTATTAGTATCGTGCAATAACTCCCACTGACTTCTTGTGAAACCACCTTCAATAAATATAGATAGTGCTTCCTCCAGGGTGTGTTTGGTAGGTTTCGGCGATTGCGTTGTTATTAGTTTTTTTTTATTTTTTCGCTCTTGTGGGTGAAGCAGTTATATTCTTTATCATTTTAGAGGCTGCTGCGTTCCCCGTGGTGTGTTGGCTTACACTTGCGGCATAGGTGAGCTCCTCGACAGGTACCTGCTCTCTTATTTCCTTTGTTTTGCGCCTTTTAGCCCGATCCGACAGTTCTTGGAATGTTTTTTTGGGGCGCCCGACCTTAGTACTCCGCCAAGTATGAACTGTTATGGATCCATCCAACCAATTTTTACATTTTTCCTCAAATCTGCCTTCCATACTGTTACATCCTTTCCAAAACTCCATTAAAGATGATTTAAAATACTTGAATTCACGACTTAACTCTTGAACTTTAATTGGAGGACAATTTGTCATTTCGCGGAGCTTATCCTCCACATCAGACATCTTGTCTTTCAATTTTTTTGCCGTGCTGGCTCTGAATATCATATACAATGATCTCCTAGAAACTTCCATAACATCTGGTGACGTATCTAGAACCAAACGAAATAAATAATTACAATTTCGATATTTGTCCCAAAAATACCTATCATTTAGAAAAAAAACATTCTCGAAAAGGGGGAAGTATGTGAAACATCTTATTGCGCAGTTTAGATGCAAGACGTCTATAGATTACTATAAAAATACTTTTGTGACTCGACAATGCCCGACACTAAAACAAAATGACCTGTTTTTGTAAAATTCGGTAATTTTATTTACTTAAACAAGTATCCTCAATGTTTGCCTCCCAAAAAAAAAACTAATATAGTAAATTAGTTGAATAAGGGTGTTAAATTTACTACATACCTGGTTGTCCAGTATCCATAACGATTTTTTAATCAAACTTCACTATAAACTGAATAAAACACCAACCGAAACTTGTTTAAAATAGAGCGTATCGAGATCAAAGGCGTGCGTAGTGAACAAAAACCTGTATCCGACTACCTGCTCGGTGGGAAAAAATTGGCTTGGGTTCATTAAAGGACCGGTATATGGTGGGGTGGTATGTTAGCTAAAAGTGAAATGCAATTTCGACGAGGTTACAATAATTTTAAATTTTCGACTTTTGTCCGGATTTGAAACACATTTGCTCGTTAGCCGTGCAATTTCAGCAACAATTACCACTTCTTCAGCAGTTGCTATTTCCTGTTGCGCTGGTTCAATCAATTGTAAGGTCTGAAAGAATATTAATAACTGTCAGCGATAAATTATCTACTACGGTGTATCCAGTAAACACAGAAACTGATTGAAAGAAATATTTGTGCTAATTGCTTTTAATATAGGTAAATAAGTACTAATTGAAAACTGTTAACCTCATCATCAATTATTTCTTCTACACTAACTTGTTCTTCTATCTTTTTATCCTATCATATGTATATCTCGTTTTTTGCCACCTAATTCTTAAAATCTGAAATTAATAACACTTATAAGTAGGTTATTACACGTGTTATTAATTTCAAGTAAAAATGTAAATAAAAATGAAATATTAAGAGAGAACTAACTTTTTTTGCACATTAATCCACTCAAGGTTTTTGCGTTTGTTCGTATTTGTGTCAGTTTTCTTATTTTCTATAATAGCGGCAGAATCTCCCATCATTTGGAGGAATAGGTCCTAAAATAGTTTAGAAGTGTATGTTAGGGGGATATATCATTCGTGGTATTTTTTGTATTGTGAAGGATGAGTAGGTACACTTCCACAAACATTTTCTTTTTGAGACCAATTATCGCCATCTTTATTATAAGAATAAAGATATAGCTTAGGTACAGTCGACAGCACATCATGGTATACACCCATGCACTCTACTCCGTTGCATTACGGGCGACTTTGCAACTAAAATATGAAGATTGACGTGCTGTCGGCTGTACTTACTTAATCGTTTTATATTTTTTTATTATTATGTTTATCTGAATTATGTTTTATAAGAACAAAAAAATATTTTGTTAAATTACGCTTCTATAAATAATACATACCCAAACAAACACATCCGCTCAGAGAGTAAATAAATTAAATAATCTTTTTAAGAAATGCGCCTGATTGCGTATGACAAGTAAAGTATTTTTGCTATTTTTATATGCAGCACAAAATTAATTTTTTTGCTTACCCGCTTACCCTCTCAGTGCTTACCAAAAATTTATTAAACAGGAGCAGCTCATTGCAGCTTATATAATATGCTGTACAAAAATAATTTGACACAAATGGCATAAATTGCGGATTGATTTTGAGATGTTTGCTGCCCATGAGTTGCTGATTAATTAGCTATTTCGGCTCCCAAAAATACTAATACTATGCTAACCATTTAAATTACACCCTTAATAAATACCTACTAACATAAACGATCAACATAAACTATACATAATATCGTATTTAAACTGCAAGTGCTAAGCCAGTCTGACGTAGCATTTTGCCTTTTTTGTTGTCAGCATATTTTTTTGCCACTAATTTCATTCCAGTTTCATTGGTACTTACTATTGATTTATTTCTGAGGATTTTGTTGATTTCCCTTCACCAGTTCGTGACAAAAAAATGTGTCGATTTTTTAACAAAATAATCTGTTTGTGCTCTTCACCATTTAAAAAGTCAAAATTGACGACAGTAAAAATTACAACTTCTTATGTTGCATCTTGCGTCTATGATTTTTTGCACTAAGTATTATATTTGGATGAAAACGTCAAACATTTTTTTTTCTATTTGGGTATTGAAGCCACGTTTTCTTTTTACTGAATTCACTAAATTTTATTAAAGAGTAAAATTTTTCTGGTTTTACATTCTCAGCAGAACTTTTACAGAATTGGCACGTTTTGAACAAACGTGTTTTTGCTTTATTAATCAACCAGCCACTGCAGTAACCCGCTGCGGCGCATTTCTCCACGTCGTTGCGTTCAGTACTTCGAAGCAAACTCTCTGTATTTATAAACTAAGTCCACCTCAAAAATAGTGACTTCTTGAGCAACAGGAGTGCTTTCTTTACCAAAGTATAACTTTAAATTATGCAGACATTCGGTCTCATCTTCACAATTTGCTCCTACCGAATGAGCAGAAGTTACATTAATAACCAATAATGTTTTATATGCAGATTCAAAAGCTGCTGCATTTGTCATAATATTCCCACAACCATGACTCCTATAGCACCTAAAAAGTTTTCCAAAGGGTCTTGGTTGAAATGTCGCAGCAGCAGTGACCTGTGACCCGGCTTGTTAAAATACTGTACTATTAATTGAAAACTTTCAATTGTTTTCACCCAGCTCGACAAAGTAGGCACTGACACATGTTTTTTATTACTGATGTACTTCATCGATTTTAATATTGGCAAGCTTTTTATCCACAACTTGTGGTGTGGGGATCGAGGAGTGACTGCACTCCTCAAAAATTCCTTCTTTCGGTTCACTAAAGCTTCCGTTCACAGAGTCAAATAAATCGTTAAAAAACATCAGCAAGTCAGCAGTCTCGGTGGTACGTTTGGAAAGTAGTCCTTCATCTGAAAAAAAAAAGCAATATTATTACCTACTACAAAATTTCAACACGACTTTTTGAGGCTATGCAGGTTTTGTGTTAGGCGTAGAGAAAAAATATTACCGCAATAATTCATTATTTGTAATTTATCTTTTAAGGCCATCTTAAATATTTTGAGCAATATACAGGGCTACAGGGAAAGTCGTACACAATATTAAAAGAGGTTATTATTTATTAAATTTCTGATGGATTTTATTATTTCTGATGGGTATATAGGGTCCGAAAGTTAGCCGTCATGGAGATATTGACTGTTAAAGATTTAAAAGAAATATCTAAATTTTTTTGCTTTTTGATTGATTTTTTCTCAGAATAGAGCAAGAACTTTTTTTTGCCACTTTTTTAACTATATTTTATTGTGTTAACATACCCACTCAGATAAGCGTACTTTGAAAGGCACATTTGTGACATAGGTACATAGTTTTTGAATAAACGGACGGGTAATAATGAAGAGGTTGAAGGCGATGAAATCTGCATGGATGGTAATGAAATACAAGATGGCGATGATTTATTTGAAAATTTTAATGAATTAGACTGGAAGGTAATGAACCATTGTTGGAAGGTAATGTTATTTCCTATTTGTATTCCTATTGTGAAGTCTCAAGCTTGTAACACTTTTGAAATGGTTGAAAGTAGTTAAAAAATACGGTTAAAAAAACCCTTGATCTACAAATCTAAGCCATTTAACGTAATCAGTCTTTTTTATTGATATCATCAGTTAGGTAGGTAACTTTTACATTAATCCTCCATCATTAATACTTTAACAAAAAATACTTTCAAACTTAAATTGCACATTAGCCAAAAATACTAATTGTGTCAAACTAACAAACGACAAAAACACAAAGTTAAACTCTTTATCAAAGAAAAGAAACAGGCATAATCATGAGTCATAATAAAAAGATTATCAACAAATGAATTGTCTAACCTTCTCATTAACGACAAAAATCAGAAAATAAGAAAATAAAACTAATTAAAATTTAATTTCAAATCGTTGAAGCTAAACTGTCCTCTTCTGCTCTCAGTAGGTTCAGTCGGATCTTGGATAATCCGAGATTGAGGGACTATATCTTCATCAGAAATGGTTGGCCACACGAATTTGGTTGATTTTCCTCATTAGAAGTTTTTAAAACATATTAATACAAAGTGGAGTACTCCACTTTGTATTAAAATGCGTATATTACTTTCCCCACATAATAAAGAGGACGAGATTTGTTCTTAGTGTTTTATTGCTACCCAGTCGTCTAATCCGTACTGTGGGGTGCCAGAATTGGGTCTTAACGAGATTTTTTCATTATTGTAATTCTGGCAAAACCAGGTTTTTTCGTCTTCAAAAAGAGCTTCCTATGCAAATTCTGTTTTATTCGATATGTCCGTGAGTATGTCATCAGTATTTTGGTTTAGGTTGTTATGACTCTGACCAGGCTAAAATACTTCTTTTTAGCCTGGTCAGAGTCATGCGTAGGTTTTTCTGTACGACTTTCGTCAAACAAATCATTAACTCTGTCTGACACTTCTTGATTTATTTTTTCGCGCACTCGTGCTTTACTTGACTTTATAATATTTTCACAACCTTGCTGCTTCTTCACGCTTTCGATTCACACAACCTTACCGCACGAGCAGTACGATTTTAAATTAAATTTCACGTTCGTTAATATATTTGGTCTCTCTTGCTTTTGGAGAGGTCCTGTAATTGAAATATAAGACCAGGAAAAGATGCCATCAAAACCCTTGAAAGTAGGAACGGTAGCTGAATTTTTTTTCGTCTTAATCATTATTGTCTAGTACAATAAATTTTTATTATTGGGTTGACCAGTTCGGCAAAGTCTTCATATGCTCCATCTCTTCATCTTCAATGTCAGCTCCATACTTTATGTAATTATCAGCAGTTCTTTTTAACATTCATTCATAACATTTGACATTCTGACTTGAAGATTAATTTTCATTAGCATATAAAAAATGAATCTATTCTTGTACGGGCTTGAGAGAGACTCAGGTGAATAAAACATATTAGAAGAGGACAAATTAGTTTGGACTAGGCTATACTAGAAAATCCTATCGCGTATAGGAAGAACTAGTTTAGCCTAGGCAAAACTAGTTTGTCCTGAAATCGGGTTTGGCCGGTAACATACACAATCCAAAGTTTATGATAAAAACAAATTTTCTTTACGTTTTCTCTGATGTTTTTCTTAATATATTTTCGAGATGAGGACCCGTTTGTGTAGTCAAATAGTCTGTCCAAGTTTTCGTTGACTTCAGCGGTTTCTAAAATTTCCCTACTGTTTTTTTGATTGGCTACACTTTTGGAACGCAAATTTAACATAGCAGCGACAGTGAACAATTAGCAGCTAATTTGACCGTTATTTTTGAACGAAACTTGGGTTCTACGTGTAATTTAGTAACTTTTTTTAAAATGGAGCGTCCTGTCCTGTCCTGTCTTTTCTTTCTAATTCGATTAAATGACGCCAGTTTATCGTCCATTATCATTTTACTACCTTATAAAAAATTGTTCCCAATCGATTTAAAAAGATGTGGAACATCATTAATGCTATATATATTTTCTTTATCTATTACATAAAAATAAGAATCAACCTGAATGCCGTAAAAGTGCTTAAGCAAATTTAAGGCTCCAACATTTGTTGGGCCTTGATCGCATACAGTTACAACGCATATTCCGTCGCGGCATCATTTCGTGTCTGTCAAGACCCAGCAGCAGCAATTCTATTCGTGACTTTAGTATAGGTCTGTTATCTAAAGCTGGCACGTTTACAGTACTCACACTTATGCAATTTCACTATACAGGATGTTTAAAAATATATGATTTTGATTCAAAATGCGACTCTAGTTTAAGTGTAGATTAGAGTTAGGGTTTAGCAAGATAGGTGCGTTGTAGATAAATAAATACAAATATATGGGTTACTTGTTATAATATATTATGAGCAAATTCGAGCAAAAAGTATTAAAAACAAGGTGGAATCAATGGTCACAAAATAGTTTTAAATTTCAATAAATTTTCACATGAACAAAAATAATTTCACCTAAGAAAATCTTTACCAAAACAGAAAATAATTATACCAGAAATCCTCAACAATTTCATTATAATTTAATTATGTAACAAAGGGTAACGGACGCTCAGTGGTCAGTTACTGGATGAATGAGCGTTTTTCCGTATGTCAAATTTAGTTCTAAAAGAATCCCTAGGTGGCGCTGCCGTACCGTAACAATAAACGTCAAAGCAAAAAATAATACTATGGTTCTGTGGAATTTGTGATGGTTGATTAAGGAAAAACAAAAATGCTGTGGTCGTTTGGTGATAATTGCGATTTTGGATATTTTGGAGACTTTGCTGTGGATTGTGGGTTTGAATTTTTATTTTTATTACGAGAAACCTCGTCCGAATAGTAACCCTGGTTCCTTCTCTTGTTTAGTGATCTGTGGACTGACTTTGACATTGATTGCAATGAATCACAAATTCGTATGAAGAATTGAATGGCGCCATCTAGTGTATCTCAAGGAACTAAGAAAAAGAAAAAAAGGGAAAACGCTCATTACTCTACCTTTTTTTCTAATTGCTTGCCACAGATAAAAACTTTATTACTGTTCTGTAATTTCATCAACTAGAAGGAATCTGTGATCAACTGAGCAACATCATTCGGTTTCTATTGTGGTTACGCGAATGTTCTGTTCTCCTATTCTTCTTCTTTTTCTTCAACGTTTTTTCCATGATTTTAGCACCAGTAGCAGTTGTTCGAAGTCCAATCACAATCAAATAGAGCCAAAAGAAAAGAGGAAAGACCACAGTATAAACTGGCAATTCCCATTAGAAAAACAAAAACCCTCTCTTAAAAATGCCATCTACTGACTAATGAGCCGTTTTCAGAAGAAAAAAAAACGAATGGCTGTCAAAGGAATGCAGTTTTGGACCTCCAGCCCAATAGCCATGTGTGATGTATACATGTTATTTTTTTTAAATTGAAAATGTTAGTTTTTTTTCAATACAATATAACTCCGAAAGGACAATCGCTCGTAGCCTGGGCTGCCTGAGTGATCTTAAAAACGATCATTAAGGTTAAGCAACATACGGCACGTTCAGTCCATGGATGGGTCACCGTCTATGACTAACGCTAGTGGCATTTTTTCCGAGCGATTCCGTGCTTCGCAAGGTACGTTAAGCAGTTGGTGCCGGCTGCCGTCGATAGATGGCAGTCGTTAAGCCAAGTCAGAGGCCTTAGGGCGGCTTGAAAACTTCTGACAGTAAGACCAGCCACTAGTCTTACAAGCCTCCACCAATCCGGACTTGGCCCCCGTGGTGGAGTATGGCCTATACCTTCCTCAGGGAAGAGACCCGTGCCTCTCGGTGGGGACATAATGGGTTGATGACGACGACTTAATTATTCAGCAATTACTCAGTCTTACAATCATATTTTAACTTGCGTCTTCTAAAATCTTCTTACAACATTAACATAAATATCTCAAAAATAAACATTATATTTCTAAGGGACGCCCCAGGCGAACATACTTCGACCAAATAGGGGATGTATTAGCAAAGGGCAAGATAAAAAGTACCCGAAACCGGCGTGCGTGCATGCAACGACTAATGAATGTCGATGAAGCGAAAGTGGTTTGTCAGGATCGTGGCAGGTGGCAGTCCCTGGTCTCTGCCTACCCCTCTGGGATACAGGCGTGAGCTTATGTATGTATGTATGTATGTATTTCTAAATAAATGTATCAAATTTTCCTTACAAAAATTTACTTTATTTTTTCTTCAGTACCTAAAAAGTATCAACTACGGATTGATTCGCTTGAATTTGCTATAATGGTACATATAAAATATCGAAATCGAGCTCTAACCTTTTTAATGTTTGCTGTGGCTCTTAGTGATAACTCAGATCGGTATCGTTTTAACAAACTGTAAGCTCATTTCTCACCTGGCATGTTTCCATTAAAGGTATTTTAGTACTCCCATAGAAAGTTAACACCCCCTGCTCACGCAGCCTCTTCATGGTTCGCCGTCAACACTAGCACCGGTAGCACAGGAGTGCTTGATAATGTCTCTTTCTAATGTTCAAAAACTACCTTCTCTTTTTGGTAAATTTGAAAATCACAGACTTTTCGGAGTAAGTCCGTTAATTGCTTGACAACAAAAGCATAATGTTTGATTAACTTCCGGAAGTAAGATATTATTCTCACCAAACTGTGTAGCTATTTTCCTGTCCTTGGTTCTGGGAACCGTCTTCAAAGAGGTGTCCTAAGTATTCAACTCATCTCACAACTAGCTGTGACTTCTTCCTTCCTTCTTCCTTCATTTTAACTGTGACTTTTTTAACGAGGAGTGTCTGTTGAGAAGAGATTAAAGTCACCATAAGCATTTTTTTAGGAAAACAACAAAACTTTGTATAATTTTGTCTTTGTTAATGTGTATTGTGTATGTATAGGTGAGTGTGAGTCTTTACTGTGTACAGCCCTACGACCTAAGTCTTGGGATCAGATGATGGGCGGTTCCCCACCGGATGACGGAAGATGGAGGCAACGACACTGGGTATACCACACAGGAGTGCGGTACAGCGCCGCATTCGGTATCACACATTTACAACGCCGCTGTAAAGTGTGTGAGACAAATATGCGATGATGAATATGAGATATGCGATGGGTTTTTGAAAGCCCAAGCTTCGAAAATGCAAGTTCACCACGACCAATACCACATACACATACGCGCGCGGCCTGTGAGCGATAACTAGGTCAACACTGTGTTTATAATCTTGTGATCGAACTTGACCTTTGTTTGGTGATCTCTACTCGTGTTTAGCGGCTACAGACCACAAGATTTGTTGACCCGTTAAGGACTTTAGACCCAGCTGATCCTGGTTTTCGTTGTGGATGTTTGGAGATGTAGACTTAGTGGAGGGCTATATTGTTCGCAGTCGACTCGGTCAGCGGGGGTCACCCGAACTATTGTTAGGCTACGTTAAGCGTGGAACGGGGTAGCTATGTTTACTTAGGAGTGGTTTAGTGGAGAACTGGGGCGTAAATGGGGCTTGACTATTACTACGGTGTACCTACTTATCTAATCTTGACTAACTTACATTAACTTAATCTATTTTTTCCGTGTTATACTGGATAAGGCACTCGCTGTTGGTCTGAGTTGCTGTAGATGAGTACTTGCGCCTTCGAGCCTTTTGTTGTTGAAGGCCCTGGGTGGTAGTGTATGGAGGGAAGGGGAACGGGGCGAATGAAGGGGGCTCTAATTCGAGTTGGTGCGGGTCCTCAGGACTTTACTTGAAACTAGCGCAACACCCGGAACTTCTTCGACGTGAGACAATCTCAAAACAAGCCTGGCTTGGCCTGCTTCTCGATATGCTCAGCGCACCTCGGAACGCAGTCGCAGCCTGATTTGGTTCGATTGTATCGACAATCTTGGGGTCCTTGCTCCATCAATGATTTACGTATAAATTGATTGATTTATATACTACGTAACACGGTAAAAGCTTGCCATCGGCAGATGCTGCCATCATTATAGAATTTGCGGCTTTACTGTGGTTCATAATACGTTCAGGGTACTTAGCACCCCTTTTCGTAATTACTTTGCGTCCAGGGTCATCCGAGAGGTTAGTTTCGTCATAATTAATGATATTAGCTAAGGGTACATCTGTTTTCGATAACTGGTGACACCGCTGCCCGACACTTTTTAATATTTTGAGAAACTCTTACAGAGATTTTTGACTTATGTCTTTTTACAAAAGATGATACAAAATCAGGACCCGGTAAATACCCGCGAATTTTTTTTACAACTACACCGACTCGGTCTAAATAGCCTTTAACTACTACTCTCAGATCGTAGGTATCTAAGCTAAGGTATATGGGATAGCCCCATTGGGAGCAGTGGCTTAAGTTTTCGAATATATAATTCTCCACTTCAGAGCTTATTACAGTTTGACCTCCGTGACTTTTCATAATTCGGATATTATCATGCCTATGTAGCACTGATTTTGAGATCCCATGTTTTTTTAGCTATTACAGAAAGTGAACACTGGTTGTTCCTATAATCACGGAGTGCAGCTTCCATGGCCTACGCATCGTATTTCAGGTATCGCTTTTTGGAAGCGCAAGGAGGCATATTTTGAACAAATCTGAAATGAAACCAACAGTCTCACCAACAACAACTAAGGCCTCTGACTTGGCTTAACGACTGCCATCTATCGACGGCAGCCGGCACCAACTGCTTAACGTGCCTTACGAAGCATGGAACCGCTCGGATAAATGCCACTAGCATTAGTCATAGACGGTGACTCATCCGTGGACTGAACGCGCCGTATGTTGCTTAACCTTAGTGATCGTTTAAGATCACACAGGCAGCCCCGGCTTCGAGCGATTCGAGTTTTTATTTATTTCGATTAAAATTGTATTTATAATCTTAAATCCAAAATAGTCTTAATAGGTATAAGTCTAGTCTAGTTAGTGGTATCAAAGATTCAGTAATTACTGAATTCCTGAAGGTCCAGGTTGCGGCGCTTGAAAATTTTGTACATTTTGTAATTTCCACTTATATTTTTGGTTTGATCTGATCTGAGACAACATTGTCAGGAAGAGTGTTATTAAAGCAAGTAGCCTTTTTGTACGCCAAACCCAATCGTACAATATAAGATAGCATTAATGGTATCTAAATTCAAAGAATTTCTCAGTTTTGTCTTTACCACATTCATGGTACTGAAAACTCTTTCTATATCTGCATTGGAATGTGGCAAAGAGGTGACTTTGGCTGCTATTTCAAACAAATTCTTATATGGGCAAATTGGGCAATCCCCAACGGCATCTTTTGATTCACCGACTTCAGCCCAAAACAATTCAGTATCTGTAGTATTCTCCCATTTCTGTAACTTGATTTTATTCCATTCTTGTATAATGTTATCCATTTTTTCGGCTTCACCCAGTCCCTCTACTAAATTTACTAAGTTTTGTACGATTCTTTTTTTCTTCAGGATTACAGAGACTGAAAACATCGATTAGAACGTTTATTAGATTAGAACTCTTTATTGTACACACCATTTATACTTTTCTTGGATTAGTGGGACTGGATTCATCGAATGCAGAAGCCATCACCAATGCTTTGATCAAGTTGTAGGAAGAATGTAAACTAAATTTAAATCAGTTGACTCGTATTGGGACCGACAACGCAGCCAGCTGTCATGACTGGCGTCAATTCCGGCGTTTATAAAATATTAAAAGAAAATCACTCACTTCCTGATTTAATAATGGTCAGATGTGTTTGGCAATTGGCAGTATCACTTGCATCAATTGTAACCATACCGAGAAATATTGAGTTTTACTGCGCGAAACTTATAACTGGTTTAAAATTTCGTCCAAACGTCAGCTTGATTATAAAGAACTGTGCCAAACCATCAATCCTGGAGAAGAGACGAACGATGTTATTGTTAAATTTATTTATTTATTTTTATTTTTCTATATTTTCAATACTTCTCGTACGCCAGTCTTTATATTGGCGTCATTCTTTGCTTTCTTTTTTTTTCGACTGTCCTAGTCAGTATATTGTTGATTGTTTTACACCAACTAAAAATTTGCACTTTACAAGTAATTTTTAAAAGTTATCAATCATCAAACTGTTATGATTAGAGCAACCCAACCAGTCAAGGTTCTTTCGTTTTTTGAATTTTTTTTTTATATTTTTCATCATATTGTCTTCATAACAATATTTTTCTAGGAAATTATTTATTAGGTTTATTAATTCCGAAAACGCTACAATAAATTGTTTATTTGGATATAAAAGGTTTCTGTTTTTAAAGTTGTCCACTCCCTGTGTGTTGTGAGTTTATGGACTCCCAAAGTCTCGGTACTTAACATTGCCGTTTTGCAATATTTACAATGATTATGTTTTAATAATCGCCTGTAAATGCCCTTGCGTTCATCCGTATTTTTTCTTTCACCGCCTTGGAAATTCTGCTCGAATGAATAAACATAAACATAAACATTTACACACAAGCACATACATTGCTTCTGGCCCCACACTAGGATACCCTGTGTCGTGGGAACCAGAAACAGCGACGTCACAAACATGTAAACAACCAAGACCTGGATATTTTTTTTTTTCTCCAGCCGGGGATCGAACCCGGGACCTCTCGCATGGTAAGCAGATGCGCTAACCGCTACGCCACAGAGGTCGTCAATCCTTGAACTCTCCTTGAATGTGCTGGATGGACCTGTTTGTGAATCGTCGGCACTTATCACATCATTAGCATGATCCTGACGATCTTCAGGAATATTCTCATTACTCAATACTTTATTGCAGCCATAAGTTTTGTAGATCTTAATTAACCAGGTAATTGTATCATTATGAACAGATGGGACTGTTGTTGGGGCAATTAAATGTTTCAACTCCAAAATCGTTTCTCCAATATTTTCCGCACAGTTTGCATAATTTTATGAGTGTAGGCTTATCAAATTTGTCACTAAAACAGATTTAAAACTATTTTCGATCGGGATTAGTGAAGCGGTAATTATGTGCCCTAATTTTTCCGAAGAAATTTTCGAGAGGGTCTTGATTTAATTTTCTAGTATAGAAAAAAACTGTACCGTCCTTTGATAAAATCAAGCGATTCAATCGTATCAGGCTTTCCAAAGTGGTTATCCAATGTTTTTATTGTTTTTGTTGGATTTGCCTGCAAACTTGGATTGTTTTAAAGTGTTTATGCTATCGTAACAAAATTTCTTATGTTCTGAAGATACTTTGACAGCTCCTCTTAGTTTTGCACTGCACCTTCCATTTCTTGAACCGTTACAGAAATCGAGTAATTTATCGAAAAACTACACAGCAGAAGCGGTGTCCTTGATAAGGGTCCGCTACGTAGTTTCGATAGTTTTTGTTGCGACAAATGCTGTTGCGAATTTTTTTCCCACTGCCTCATAGGTTCGGAAGCTTATAGACTCGAATGATATAGTCGCGAAAGACGCTGTCGAAAATGATTTCGCAATTTTCATAGTGCCTTGCTTTTTGAACCAGGAAAGTGTCCTATGCAAATTAGACATTTTGCGACTAGGACCTATATACTGTATAACTAAAGAACAGTCCTGTCATACGTGAGGGAGTCATCAAACTATCTTTACAAGGAAATTTTATTAAGGGGCCTACTAAGAACTCTCAAACAAAAAAATCAGTTGCACCATACATTTAATGCAGTATCGATTAATATGGATATAATTACGGAACAGCTGATATTTTTTCAAGATTTAAAAAAACCCCATCAATTATGGACCTTTTTGTAACATGCTTTAATTCTATCTCGCCATGTTGATCTACACAGTGGGATACTTATACCTAGCTATAAACCAATAGATTAACCCATTTTTAGGGTTCCGTACTTAAGGCGTAAAAGACCCTGTTACTAATGCGGCTACCACACGTGCATGCTTGACCACAGTTTTGCTTGCGCATGCTTCTCGCATGAAAAGACGAAACTCGGACGTCCACACGGCACAGTTTCGTTCGTTTTC
This sequence comes from Yponomeuta plumbellus, assembly GCA_947310845.1. NCBI lineage: Eukaryota > Metazoa > Arthropoda > Insecta > Lepidoptera > Yponomeutidae > Yponomeuta > Yponomeuta plumbellus. The sequence goes on from OX371206.1 coordinate 8,118,548, forward strand.
GTTCCACAAGCCACATTCGACATCGCCGGTGTGGAAACAATGTTTCCCAACGAAGAGCTATTTCTTCTGCTAATATTTTTTAAGTGTTTGCTAGTAAAAAAAAAAGAAAATCCAAAATTCAAAGCGTTAACGATCCAAGTGGACAAAAAAATGGCTTGAAGCCGGCTTGAACACTGAACGCCCAACCACACGCGCAGACAAGTTTGTATGTCTGTGCATGCCAGGATTTCAAGCAAGTTTAAAAACCAACAAGCCAAGCTTTGGGGTTTGCAAATGCTACCGTCTTACCAACTACACGCACAGTGTTCAGTGTACAAGCCGGCATGCGCAAGCAAAACTGTGGTCAAGCATGCACGTGTGGTAGCAGCATAAAGCCGGGTACTCACTAGCGAACTGTAACCGTAACATGCGTGATACAGTAACGAGGTTCTAGTGTGTACGCGTGTTACAGTTACGGCTCACGATGTCGCCGGAACGCGTTCACCGAGCGTACTCATTTTGCGAGCTGTAACTGTAACCAAACAGATACAATAGTGTGTACGGGGAGTAACGAACGGGGAGGCCTGCCCTGCCTTCAGTTTTAGTTTATAACTCCACAATGTCGGACGAAGTGTCTCTCGCCTGTGCAGCATACATACTTATAGATGCCTTTCTCGATGATCATAAACGGCCACGAAGATGGTGGATTCTGATGGTGGGTTTTGAGAAGAAGTAGAAGAAGGGCCTGCTGTGTTTAAGTCCACATAAGGAGTTTCTTTATTTGTAGCGATGGAAGAATTTGAATTACGTAGAGATTGATCGTTTTGTGTAGCAGAATAGTAACCATAATTTTGCATAGAATTGTAACAGCCTTGATCAACACGCACAATGATCTGAAATATTTCGTGTTGAATTGTATTTTTTGTGTCCCTGGAGTAGTTTTTCATTTTTTCTTGTATAAAATCGAAGAAAGACTTTAGTTCCATGTCCTGCTGTGATTGCTTGCCGTATTTTTCAATATTCCGAAGGCCTCTTTTAGCATTTGCAGTTTAGGATCTGATTTAAGCTTTTTATTGGGAGGCTCAAGTGATGGAGGGGAGCTGCTGGCATTATCATATTTCTTATCCAATTCCTCCACCTGCAAAAAAATCGTGTCTTCATTAATATGATCAATAAATAAATAAACAAATAAAATCAATTATTTAGGGACAATCTTACACAAATCGACCTACGACACAGTAAGCTCAATAAATCTTATGTTGTGGGTACCTACTAGACGGCGATATATATAATAGATTAAATACATAGAAAACACCCATAACTCAGGTACAAATATTCATGTAAATTCGTCGAAATCAATAATAATAAAAATATCGTTTGTTGTAGATGCCGACAAATCGTGACGAATGGCTTGAATGCAGCAAAGAGTTTGAAAAACTATGGCACTTTCCACATGTGATTGGGGCTATCGATGGCAAACATATTCTTATCCAGTGTCCATTTAATTCTGGAACCGAATACCACAATTATAAATCTCAGTTCAGCATCGTATTGTTGGCATTAGTAGATGCACAATACAACTTTATGTATGTACATATTGGGACACAAGGAAGAATTTCGGATGGAGGTGTACTACAAGGATGTAGTTTGAAAAGGATGATTGATGGGAAATCTTTAAATTTACCGGAACCTGTATCCCTACAAAATCGCAACAGGCTACTTCCCTTCTACTTTCTTGGTGATGCAGCATTTCCTTTGGGAGAAAATCTATTGAAACCATACGCGGGCATCCATAGGAAAGGATCTAAAGAAAGAATTTTTAACTATCGGCTATCAAGAGGCCGAAGAGTGGTCGAAAATGCATTTGGGATTCTGGCTAGCGTTTTTAGAGTACTAAGAAAACCAATATTACTGCAGCCAGAAAAAGTTGAAACAATCGTAATGACCCTAGTGCTTCTGCACAACTTTCTAAGGCGTTCTTCCTCGTGTTCGGTATACACACCCCAAGGCTCTTTTGATAATGAAAACAGTTATACTAGGAACTTGGCGAAGGAACATCGTTTCGTCCTGTTATACCTTGGAATTGTAAGGGTTAGTGCTGAGCTATAGTGCATGGTCAGCACCCCCCAGTACAAGCCTTTGTTGCATTGGTCTCAGGCTTCAGTCTCTTACCATACTCCGTCGTGTAAACATCATTTTGTATTTTATTTCTATTTCCTTATTTCTAAATAAATGTTTTATTTCTAGTGTAAAGAAAATACTTTTTTTTTAAAAACCAAATTCAAGACCCGTTATAACATTGGTGGCAGCGATAAGGGATCTCGCACAGGTCCCCGGAAAACGTCTCCCAATAAAAAACAAAACTTCGAAGTGATACTGTGATATACTGTGCTACCTTGGAAATACGAGGATTTGTGAAGTGATCCAGTTTTCTATATCCAGCTACATTTTGGATGAGACATCCGTCTCTCCAACTTTCTACATCCACGGCGCAAAGAGTCGCCAGCATCAACGCGTCCCTACGGGAGCCCTCAGGCACCCAACACCGAGTCCTACCAGTCCCAACGAATAAACTGTTCCAGCACTACCGTGTTCGCCGTGCCAATTCTACGAAATCCACTGTTCCAGCTCGTTCCAGATCCAATCTGCAATGTTCCAGTCCGTGAAGTATCTACCAGTCCTGTGAGTTACATCATCTTACTACATAAAACTTATTCAGTGAAAGAACTAAAGTGCTGAAATAATCATCGCAGTGTTCTATTATTTTCAATTGTTAATTAGCCGTAACTTTAATTCAGTTGCGCTCTACATTGTATTGCATCAGCCGCGTTATCATTGTTTGACTGCGCGTCGCGTGCTTACGCCCACACGCAATGGGAAAGGACGACGCAGTCGTTGCTCTTAAAGAGATCGATTTAAACATTCTCATTAAATTTATAAACAGGTTCAATGGAGATCGAGAGAAGCTAAGTGCGTTTCTAAACAACTGTAAAAATGCAATAAATCTTGCATCTCTTCCCCAACAAGATATTTTGTTAAAATATATCTTAAGTCAATTAGAAGGACGTGCCGAAAGTGCATGTTCCATTAAGGAATTCCAAACCTGGGCCCAACTCGAGGAGTTTCTTAAAACTCAATTCGGCGAAAAGAAACACTACGCCGCTCTATTGTCTGATTTACAAGACTGTCGCCAGCTTCATAACGAGACAGTCAGTCAATATGCCCTCCGCGTAGAAACCTGCTTATCTAAATTGTTGACCGAGATTAATATTTCAATTCCCACAAAAAGGAAAGGAGAATTAGCTGGCCGTGTTGCAGCAACGGAAGATCTTGCTCTACACACTTTTATGACAGGGTTAAATTCGAGACTCGCCACAGTTGTAAGGTGTCGTGACCCTGATACTCTGAATGAAGCCATAAATTTTGCTGAATCAGAGGAAAAAATGACCCAAGCTATGACAAAAAAATCATCCCCCTCATTTAGTAGTGCCAGTTCCTACCAGAATCGTCCTCAACAGCCAAATTATTCCCAGAACCGCCCTCAACAATCAGGGAATTACCAAAGTCGCCCCCAACAGTCAGGGAATTATCAAAATCGACCCCAAAATCGCGCAGTTCCTCAAAATCGCGAATTCAATTTTCGTCCAAACGTTAATGTCACTCGTGACAGTTCAAACAATGCACCTTCCCAACCTATGATTTGCCGATACTGCAAATTCGAAGGCCATACAATTGAAAGGTGCCGAAAACGCCAATATAACAACCAGCGTTTCGGTGGTAACAACTATCCCGTTCATAATGTCACCTCGGCTCAAAACGACGACGAAGGCGTCGACGAGGTGGACAATTTAAACTGCTAGAATTTCCTGTAAAGCATCGCACAGGAAAAATCCAATCTAAAGCCGATGCCATTAAACCAACGACATTTCTAAATCCGACTCAAGTCAAGAGGTCACACAACAAGGTAACCAGCCCCAAACCGGAGACCTTCATATCTGCTGAAACAACAGCACCCTCTGTATCTGCTAAAGAAATAGCGACCTCTGTATCCGTTGTACCAACAACACTCGCTGAATCCTTTGTATCCAAAAGCCCACTAGCGGCACAAAAAACAAAAACTGAATCCTCTGTATCCAGCTCAGCAGCAGCTCCTGAAAAAGAAAAATCAATTAATAAAGTTTTCCAAATCAACACCAACCCATCCAAGAAGTACTTACCTTACATTGAAGTGCTTACCTCTGTTTCGTCCAAACCTCTATCATTCCTCGTCGATAGTGGAGCGTCTATAAGCCTCATCAAAGAAAGCTCTGTCGAGGAAATGCCTAAAATTATGAGCGATAAAATAAGCTTTGCAGGAATAGGGCAAAGTGAAATTCCGTTAGTATCCCAAGGACGAATCCCTGTCGAATTCGAATCAATCTCTCATCAATTCTATGTTGCACCCGACATTACAATACCTTATGATGGTATTATAGGCAATGACCTTTTCTCAGAAACTGAAAGTAAAATCGATTACTCTATTGACACATTAACCATTAACCAAATTCAATTTCCACTCAGGTTCCATGAACCAACTTACACCATTCATCCACGGACCAAATCAGTAATCGAATGCTCCGTTCTAAATCCTGAAATAAAAGAAGGTCTGGTGCTAGATCAACATCCAATTGATTCTATCCTCATGGCAAATTGCATTGTAAAAGTCAAAGATAACGGCAGAATAAATTTAACTGTTGTAAACACCTCTGAGTCACCGATAGAAATTCCTTCAAATCTAAAACTCGAATTGACTCCTCTTGAAGAGTCAAGTAACAACAAATTCAATAAAGTCAATTGCTATTCTAATAGCCAACAACCAGCTACCGACAGGACTCGTGAAGTCCTCGAACATCTTCGAGTATCTCATCTTAATTCTGAAGAGAAAAGATCTGTGACATCTGTTTAGACGGCGCGTATTAACACAAGCCGAGCCGCAGATGGCACGCGCGCCTTTGATCTGTGTCGAAAAAACCGACAAGTGATGGATCGTGCGAACTTTGCCGAGCCGCGCCGAGCGCAGTTGTTTACACAGCGCGTGGCGCGGCGAACCACGAGCGGAGCCAGGCTCGGCTCGCGTGTTTGCGCGCCGTTTAAACGCCGCTTTAGGCGTGCTTTTTAGTTAATCTGTATCGATCCTCCACCTGTATCAATCCTCCCCCACTCCCCTCTCGATTTAGTTCTAAAATAATGTTACTGAGTGTAATTATTACAGAATACTGAATCAAATTGATAATTTAGTCTCATTTATTCTTACTTTGGTATTATAAAAAATCACAAATTAATAAGTAGAATTGAAAAAGAAAGAGATATGAAACAATGTCGTGAGCCTGAAAACACAACGGTGGTTATCACCTACGTGTTACAAGCTATTTTGTCATGTCCTGGGAATTCGTCTGCGTTTTTTTTGTAAAAGCAGACTAAATGAGCCGTTTTCAGAAGAAATAAAAAAAAAAAATACGGCTGTCAAAGGAATGCAGTTTTGGACCTCAGCCCAATAGCCATGTGTGATACATCAAACATAGGTCTCAGCGAGCTGAACAAAAGTTACTATGACGCCAACAGCCAAATGTTTGTCGTTTCGGAGTTATATTTTATTGAAATTGTTTTTTTTTTTAGTGTTCATCTGAAATCGGCTCATTGTTATGACTTCACGATGCCAAATGCAAAACACCAAGAAACCACATGTTTTTTTTTTTGCACGAAGGTTTGGGTAACAGAGGCGCTATAGAAATAGGATCTTGTGTGTATGCATATTTGGAACAAGTTTCCATAATAAGTCCAGGTGCTGACGTGATATTTTACTCCGATAATTGCTGTGGTCAGCAAAAAACAGATTCATGTTTGCCATGTACTACTATGCTGTAAAAACGTTAAAATATAAGTTCAATAAAACATAGCTTCTTGATTCGTGGACACACGCAAAATGAGGGCGATGCAGCTCATTCAGTTACAGAAAAAGCCATAATTAGGGCAAAAAAATCAGGGCCTATATATACGTATATACCTTCCCGAACAATACATGTCCATCGTACGAGGAGCAAAAAAGACTGGAAAACCATTTGTGGTAAAAGAAATGAATTACGACAACTTCTACGATCTGAAGTCTCTGGAAGAAAATCTCAACTTTAACATGACAAAAAAAAGTTTATGGAAAAGTTCACAAATAATTCCGACACTTACCTATACCGGACAACGTTTAAGACAGAAAATTGGAATGAAGCAAAATCTGTAACCCAACCAAAAGGAAAAACTTTGCGTGGAAATAGGTCTCGTGGAAATGTTCAAAACATTAGCGAAATTTCTTTAAAACCGGCGTACACTTCGCAGATTCCTATTAAAGAAAACAAAAAAACGCGATCTTTTGCAATTAGTTAACACAAATATTGTGCCAAGGTACTATGAAAAGTTCTACAAGGATCTCATTTAATTTACAGTACATAAATATTTAATATTGTTTTTGTTGACCTAGTATGTACACGGTTGTCATTCTTGTAGGTATGTCAGTTTTTTGATACAAGGTTGATTTATGAAAACTTTATTGTTAGAATTAAGTAACAGTTCCTGTTTTTGAGTTATTTTACGTTAACTAAAAAAGTTTGATAAGTGCTTAGTACAAACTAGAATTAAGAAGCAATGATAGACTGATGTGATTTAAGAAGTCTGTTTATGAATATTTAATTATCAAAGGACTGATTAAACTAGCACAAAAAACGCGATCTTTTGCAATTAGTTAACACAAATATTGTGCCAAGGTCCTATGAAAAGTTCTACAAGGATCTCTTTAACTTACAGTAGGTATGTACATAAATATTTAATATTGTTTTTGTTGACCTAGTATGTACACGGTTGTCATTCTAGTATGTCAGTTTTTTGATACAATGTTGATTTATAAAAAGTTTATTTGTTTAGAAGAAGAAATGATAGACTGATGTGATTTAAGAAGTCTGATTATGAATATTCGACTAATAATTTATCAAAGGACTGATTAAACTAGGGTACCTAAGTACAAATAAAAGTAACAAGCTGTTATTAAATTGTATTCTGTAACAAAACTTTTTAGAGCATTGTTTTGAATACAATTCTTATAATTTCTAAAAAATGTTTTTTTTTTCATCATGTCATAAATTTACTTTTTAATTTAGCCTAGCGTCTTAATGTCACTTCTGAGGGTGTTGTGTGATTTATAATAGTATAACTTTCTAGTACGGTACTTGTGGATAATTAATTATATTTCAATATAATGTCAAAGGTAATAGTAATCATATTATTATATACACTTATTTTAAATAAATCATGACAATTCATAATTTTATAGGCTTTCAAAATTTCAAATGCTCCTCCTGTAAAAACAGCATTTTGCATAAGTGACGATAATGTATCGTAGGTGATGTCGATAGTTACCGAATAAGTGAAAAATTAAAGAGATCGAAAATTTATTTTGTAAACTTATCAGACTCATGGTAGTAAAGACACAGAAGAAGTGTATAAAGTTAGATCAGAAATGGCCCAAGTGTATTTTAAAATAGTTCAAAATGCATATACTCTCGAAATCAGTTGTGAGTGTTATGTCAATAATGTATTTGAACGAATTTTAATTTATTTCATATTGGTACCTACAGTGCGGATGAAATGGAACATTTTCCAGAACCAGATTGTACAATCAATAATATTCAGCGGAAATTACCCGTTCTGTATGTAGATTTAAATAAAACCGCTAAGGATTTACAAGAAGTTGCAAATATACTAATTAATTCCGAAGAAATTACGCAATGCCGTCGACATAGCTGCATTGTTGTTAAAACGTTTACACTGTCCTTGCGAGATCTTGTTGTATTTGAGTTTAGTTCAAATGAAATGATATCAATAGAAGATCCACCAAAATGTATACCGATAGAAGACTCTGAATTTGAATTAATGTCCGTAATAGAATTTATTCCTCCATCACCTGATGTACAAATTGGACTCTACAAAGCTCACTGAAGACGAAATTCACTATGGATTTGTTACGATGCAGTGTTTTATGGACCAAAAAAAAATTCCTTCTGCGTTTTTGGCTGAAAGCCAAAATATTGACGCAAATGATACAATAGTGAAACAAAATGTTGTGCTGCAGTGACACAAAATTCGCACAGCAATATTTAATTTTACAATATTGACACAATAGTGTCACAAAATGGTGGCATACAACTATAAAGTTATGGTTACATTAGGAGCAAAAATAAAAGACAAACAATTAAATCTTGAATATAGTATTTGTTTCAATACAGGGTTACTAAAAACAAATTATAATCTAAGGGAATGTTCTTAAGTTTAACTTTAACAATGGTGACAAAAATACATATAATTGCTTTGGCAAAAATAAAAGCTCATATGTAAATGTTTATGTTTACTTATAATTTACTTAATCATTTTTAATGGACTTAAAAAAAAGAGATGATTAACCTCTTAAGACCCGGGGTACACACCATAACAGTTGAAAACCATTGTTATTTTCAAGGTCAGGACTGAGGAGGTTAATATAAAAAAAGTTAACAGACTTTAACGACCGATGCAACTGGACCGGTAATAATATGTTTTGGTGTAGCTGCTATAGTATACCAATCACCAAAGGGCAGCGACTCCAAAGCATTATTTAATGTCATAAGTCAGTTTTACTTTTTTTTATTAATCTATTTTATATTTCACCATTGAAAGAACAAATGTTTTCATTCCGCGTCGTTCTAAGATCGGATTTGGTAAAACTTGCACAATATCTGTATTTTCTGTAATTGACACGTCATCATTTATCGGCCAAGCGAATTTCCCATTTCTTTTATGTCTTAAAAATTTCACCTTAAAAGAGGATTTCCCGTACAATTGAAGGACGTGTCCAAGGAAATATTTACTCCTCTTTTCCATTTTGAATCTTACAAGTATGTATGAATCTTTGATTATTTCCATTTCGGCATTGCTATCTTGTTTAGAATACATTTCAATGTCGGGGTCTAGATACTCCGTTTCCATTCTCTCATCTTCAAGGTTCTCTAAATCAGAGGAACTGTCATGAACAGAATAGTCATCACTGCACTCCTCAGAGCTGTCCTGGTTGTAGTATTGGTTGGTTTTGGGTCTTTTTAATTCAGAATCTGATAATTCACGTCCGGTATGCTTTCTTTTTAGATATGTTCCATGTTCCATAGATATGTCATGTGTATTACAAAGTTTTCGCACCTCTTTTTCCGTGAATTTCACAAATGAGTCATTAAGTTCCACATTGTTGAATACTTCTTCTCTCTCGATAAAATCTAACACATCTTTGTGTTCTACTCGCTCGCTTTCTCCATTTTCTTCAATCTTTTTTTTTTCTTTCCTCAGAAATCCAGTATTTTCATGCAGTTGGAACTCATAGTCTGTATCTTCGCTTTGTATTTCCGGTCTTGCATTGATTTCAAATTTATGTGATTTCGAGCTAAAGCATTCGCACTTTCCTTTTAAATTCCGGCAAAAGCAAGATAGTACTCTGTATTTTAATACATGTTTATCCATCAGTATCACTTGATGTAACTTCATAGTTTCTTGTAGTGGAGTAAGCTTAGTTACGATGTTGGAGTCTAGGGTTATGTTTTCTGCACTAACATAAAACATTTTGACTGCTGTTTCTTTTCTTTTAGAACATCGTACGCTGTCTCTGCAGCTGGAATATCAGTTCCATGTGCAACTTTGAAGTCCAACTTGTTTTTCACGGCTCCTCCGATACCATCGGCGGCCCCTTTTCCGTGAGAAGCCTCAAAGAATGACCAGGTAGCATTGGAAAATCCATACTCGAAGATGTTATTACTGAACAGAAAAAAGTTCTTTTTTTGACGATACTGCGAAGTTGGGCCATCGGAGAAAAAATTGATGGTATCTACTTCTGGATAATGACGCTTTATGTACTTAACAACTGGGTCGAGGTGAGCCCAGATCGCCTCAGGATTGTGTGAATTATTCGGTGAAACTGAGCACAATGAGACTTTTTTTTTCCGTATCTTTGAGATAAAAAACTCCTGTGTGCAAAGTAAGTTGAGTTTTCGAGGATCCAAAATGCATGGCCTGCATTTCTTCATTGAGTTTGCACACCCAGTTTTCGGAAAAGTCTATGTGTATGGCAATTTCATTTGATTCCAGGTTTTTTAAGCATGTTTTGTATTGCTGGTACCCAGAGTTGTGATTCTACCCGAAATGGGTAGATTCACGGGAATATACCCATTGAATCTACCCGACGGGTATTTATGAGGGTAAATACATTTATTGGTGTATTCGTTCGCTAAAATAGATTGTCCGTTAAATCCATTTTTACTCACGAGCCTCAGGACTATATTCAATATCTTTCATTCTTTTTTGACGAAAAGAACGAAATAAGTATACCTCAAGAAAATTACTTTTTTGTGATGGACTTATTTCATGAATCATTGAGAGATTCTTAAGGATTCTTACTTAGTAATTATCCGCCCGAGAGTGAATAACCATAAATACCAGTTTATACTATTTCTACTATATTCTACTATCAGTATTTAACCAAAACTGACAGTAAATATTTTTAATTGGTTTTTTACAGTAAAATCTTTTAGGTAGGGTCTTATTTGATCGGTATTGATGAGATCTTTGTTTAATCTTTGTGAACATGGTCTGATGATAGCGCTGGAAGGTGTGTATGAGATATCCTCAACGGATAGCAGTAAACCATTTGAGTTTGTACTTATTCGATTAGTATTTATGAGATGTTTGTTGAAACTTGGTGACAAGTTCTGATGATGGCACAGGAAGGTAGCCACATACTAGTTTTACCATTAGACCCTTCAGACACAAGATCTTCATAACGGATAATAGGAAACTATTCGAGTTTCGGCTTATTTAATCAGTATTATTGACATCTTTACCAGAACTTTGTGATAAGATCTGATGACGGCAAAGGAAGGTGGTTAGTTAGTTAGATCTGGGAAAAGGAACGTGGTAACAGGATCTCCTCAACGGTTAACAGTAGACCATTTGAGTTTGTTCTTATTCGATTAGTATTTATGAGATCTTTGTTGAAACTTGGTGACAAGTTCTTAAGGTGGCACAGCAAGGTACCCACATTCTAGCGCCATCATCAGACCCTTCAGACACAAGATCTCCACAACGGATAGTAGGAAACTATTCGAGTTTCGGCTTATTTAATCAGTATTATTGAGATCTTTAGCAGAAATTTGTGATAAGATCTGATGACGGCAAAGAAAGGTGGTTAGTTAGTTAGATCTGAGAGAAGGAACGTGGTTACGGGATCTCCTCAACGGACAATAGTAGACCGTTCCATTTTCGGTTTATTTAATCGATATTAATGAAATATTTGGGAACCTGGTGACCAGGGTCTGACGATAACAATAGAATATGGTTACGGGATTTCCGCAACGGAAAACAGTAGACTGTTCGAGTTTGGTGAGGAATGGTGGAACTTGAAGGCACTGGCAGGTGATTACGGGATCATTTTCATGCAAATGGCAACAAACACAATTTTCTGAAGCAATTGAATTACTGGTACTAACTTTTAAGCGAATGATGATATTAATTTTTTTGTACAAAATTACGAAGACGGTAATAAGTTCGTTACTATTGTGGAACTAAGTCAGAAATTAGAAACAAAGACATGGAACAAATTACTCATGGATTCGATGTAGAATAAATTGATCAATCTACCGGCAACTTAATTGCCTAGGTAATTTAATTAATTACCTAATAGGTATTTATCAAGTAAAGACGTTTATTTGATATCGAATTCCCTAAAACAGATTGCATTACCGTTATATTTACCCAAGAGCCTATATCTCAAAAAACTATATTATTATAACATTATAAAGTTTTATATAAAGTTACATAACTTCAAAGATTGAATGTTTGCGGCTTATTAGTTTTGGGTTATTTTGTCAGTGACTTGTTGTGATTCTACCCTGAAAGATTCACGGTAATTTAAAGTAAAAAAGTTTATTAGTATTTTCGTTCGCTAAAATAGATTTCTTAGCTATTAAATCTATTTCACTCACGAGCCTAACGACTATATATACAATTATTTTTGTATTTTTTGACGAAATTATTGAAATAAGTTGATCTAAAAAACATTACTTTTTTTGTGAAGAAGTGAAATGAAATATCATCAATAATTCTATCTCACGACTAGAGATCGAACTTTTTGCGGCGATGGCTTCTTTCAACAGTCTTGCTTGACTTAATGTCCAAAGCCTGATGATAACACCGGAAGGTGTATACGGGATCTCCTCAATGGACAACGTAGACTCATCGAGTGTGGGCTTATTTTACTAGCGTTGAAGAGGAATTTGGTTAACTTCGGTGACCAAGATCTGATGATCATACCGAAAGGTGGACACGGGATCTTCCCTATAGACAACAGCAGACTCTTCGATTTTGGACTCATTATTAGTCCTGGTGAGTATTTTAATAAAACTAAGTGACCAAGGTCTGACAATGATACGGTAGGTGAAATTCCCGCTCGTAGGTGAAATTTATATTAACGCCAACGATATTTTAGCGAATTAAAATACTAATAAATGTTTTTTCCGGATAAAACCGGTTGGGAAGATTAAATTTCAATTAACCTATTTCAGGTAATTATCTGGGTAGAATCAAAATTATCTGCGCTAATGCTACAGCCCGCGGTAAATTATTGCCCTGCATAGAATAATCTCCATTATATTGAATACAAATGACTTGTCGGACAGCACGACTGCAAAGCCGAATATTCGGAAAACCATGTAGGAGTTTAACATTAAAATGAAAAAATTAGATATTTTACAAAATATATACTAAACTTGTAAATAACATACTTCAAATGGCCTGTTTAAGAGGTAACCGTGTAGAGTTGACATAATTTAAAATGAAAATGCTTTCTCCAAAGTTTACAATAAAAATTACTGTTCTTTAAAATAATCATACAGGGTGGTCCAAATATTATGGATCAAATGAAATGGGGAGTTAGCCAAGGTCATCTTCTACCAATAAAGTCCTATACATCACCAACCCATTATATCCCCACCGAGGGGCACGGGTCTCTTCCCTGAGGAAGGTATAGGCCATACTCCACCACGGGGGCCAAGTCCGGATTGGTGGAGGCTTGTAAGACTAGTGGCTGGTCTTACTGTCAGAAGTTTTCAAGCCGCCCCTAAAGGCCTCTGACTTGGCTTAACGACTGCCATCTATCGACGGCAGCCGGCACCAACTGCTTAACGTACCTTGCGAAGCACGGAATCGCTCGGAAAAAATGCCACTAGCGTTAGTCATAGACGGTGACCCATCCATGGACTGAACGCGCCGTATGTTGCTTAACCTTAGTGATCGTTCAAGATCACTCAGGCAGCCCCGGCTACGAGCGATTCGGCGGTTTTGAACTTATGATTGATTTTCGGTTTTTTTCAAGAAAAGAGTTCCTACTACTTATTAAGAGCAATAAAAAAAAATTCATCGTCCCTGTCTTTATGGATCATGAGAAATTAATTAATTTTTTACGGATCTCGTATCATAATTGTTTGATCCAACATTTTCGTCATTGATTTAAAAAAAAAAAAGTGTACTGCGGAAACCTGCCCCAGTAGTAGAAAAACTGGACCATTTCATGAGGATTGTAAAAAGATACAACTCAAAGCCCTATCAGCAATACAACTAAAGCACTATCTCTCCTGAGTCTTTTATTATTGACCTTTATTCTCAGCAAAGTTGCATTTTTTTAAATCAACTTTTGGTCCTAACTAATTTGAGTTACAAAGTACTGTTCTAGGACATAAAAATAAGTCGCAAAAGGATAAAAAAATTACACCAAATAATTAGAATAGACAGTTTAATCAAAAATAAAAAAATAAACTTTTTCATAGAAGATGTTCAAAATTTCTACCTCTCACTCGGAGGCAGAGTCGACATCTTCTAATAAAATTTATTTTTAACAATCTAAAGGCCCGGTGATTATTTTTCACCTGGTGGGTGGCCGCTGATATTCGTCGTCGAAGCTCCTGCCTCGTGTTGCACTCCTTTTTGTATACCACTTCCTTGAAGTAACCCCAAAGAAAAAAATCTATGGGGTTTAAATCGGGTGAATAGTTCCACCGCGACCGATCCAGCGATTTGGAAATACTTCATTTAGGTGACTCCTCACGTCACGAGCGAAGTGCGGAGGTGCGCCGTCATGTTGCAGCCACATAGCGCTTCTTGTTTCAAGAGAAACGTCTTCTAATAATGGGTCGAGTTCCTCTTGTAAGAATGACAAATAAATTTGACCATTCACTCTTGCAGGCAGCTCGTGTGGTCCTATTAACTGTCCTTCGACCATCCCGGCCCACATGTTGACTCCGAATGTGTGTTGGAAGTGGTCTCGTCGAATAATGTGAGGATTCACATACTCGTAGTGGTGCAGGTTGTGAATATTAAAAACACCAGTGCGTTGAAACATACTTTCGTCCGACCACATAATTTTATTTAGAAATTCGGGATCTTCTCTGTTGCGCCGGAGCATCTCTGTGCAAAAAAGTTGTCTTTTTTCGTAATCAGCCGGCAGCAGTGCTTGCACGCGCTGGACATGATACGGATGCATCATGTTCCGTTTTAAAACGCGTTGCACAGTCGTTTTCGGGACACCTAATGTTCTTGAAATTCGCCGTTGACTCGTCGACGGGTCATTCGATATTTCTTGAAGAATTTGATCTTCCATTTCCAAATCATGTACCATAGGGCACCCGGTTCTCGTCGCGCTACTTCCAGGAATATGGCCCTCCACGTAAGCGTTGTGTACACGCTGGAATACTCTGTAGTCGGGATAGCGATCACGATTCAGAAAACGTCGCCGATATTCTCTTGCTGCTTCACGAGCGTTTCCGTCACAAAAACCGTACACAAAATGCATGTTAGCATAGTCACGGGCTGAGTAAGCCATTTTTAATAGTCCAAATTCACTAATACACAACTGAGTCCAGTAAGAAATGCCAAGTTCGTAGGTGAAAATCCAAAACAGAGTCCAGTAAGAAATGCCAAGTTTGTAGGTGAAAATCCAAAACAGAGTCAAGGGAGAATGCAAAGTTCGAAGCGATAAATAAAGAGCAGCGCAAAAAGTGACAACCGAATAACCGTGTTAAGTAGCGAACAGCAAGCAGAAACCTAAGTAAAAGTTGCTGGAGGCGTGTAAAGGGTCACTAGCAGGTAGCTAGCGCAGGTAGTAAACCTCTCTTTGTTCCTGGGACCCCATGTCCAACCGATAAATTCTCAGAATACAAACAAAGCTTTTGTTTAGTGTTATTTTATTAACTGGTGGTACCACAATAAAAGTGACACTGACGGGACAAGAGCTACGAAAAAAAGATCGTAACGACCTGTCCGTTGTTAAGGTGCCCATACACGGTACGATCCGTCGCTACGATCATCTGAAACGATATCGTGACGATGTATCGCAACAAAACTGCCGCTCACACATGAAACGATTGGTCGTCACGATCGATCATTTGCTGGTTTGAAAAAACAGAGTGACGACGTGTTCAAATAATTCAAGACGTGACTACAATGGAAAACGAACTTCTTTTTCTTAGTTTTGTGGCAGTAACTTTGATTCGGTTACGGAAAAAAAGAAACAAACCTAGAAAAATGTGGGTTAAGAAATGGCTATTAAAACGACATCAGTACTCGCATGTAAATATTTTAAAAGAATTACGGTTCCATCCAAAAGACTGGCACAACTACATGAGAATGACTGAACCTACGTACCTAAAATTATTGAAATTAGTATCACCTAAAATACAGAAGCACGATACAAACATGAGGCAAGCTGTCAGTATTCACGAACGCCTTAGTGCAACTTTGCGTTTCCTAGCCACTGGACGATCCTATGAAGATCTAAAGTTCTCATCTATCATTTCACCACAGTTACTGGGGAGAATCATCCCAGAAACCTGCGCCGCCATTTACGAAGCATGTCACGACTATTGTAAGGTATGTACTGCAATAAAACATAAATCATTCTTAATAGTTATAATCATTTATTTTCCATTCATATAGGCAGTTAAACATGGTAGGTACATAGTTAAACATTAGGATTGAAAGTTTTCAAAAAAATAAATTAAATTTTGTTCTTTTGCACCTGACAACTGTTCTCCCGTAGGTCTCTGTCTGGCTTGGAGTAAAGGTGGAGTTTGAGGTTTGGAGGACTGATTTTCAGGAATGTGTAACAGTGTAGTCTGTTCTTCTGGTGGTGTCTGAATTTCTTGTTGATTTGAAGGAATGTTCTGTGACAAATGAGACTGTGAGAATGGAGACTCCTGAGGTTGAGAGTAGGGAGATGTCTGTGGTTGATAGTGTGAAGAAGTGTGAGATTGAGAGTATGGGGAAGTGTTAGGTTGAGAGTAGGGAGATGTCTGTGGTTGATAGTGTGAAGAAGTGTGAGATTGAGAGTATGGGGAAGTGTTAGGTTGAGAGTATGGAGATGTGCGAGGTTGAGAGAATGGAGATGTGCGAGGTTGAGAGAATGGAGAAGTATTTGGTTGCCAATCTTGGGAAGAGTAATTTAAAATATTATTTACTCTACTTACACATTGTCTATTCAGGTTCCCAAGTTCGGCTTCTAACAAGGTTTCATTAATAATTTTTTCCGCCCAGATCCGTTGATCTTTAGGTAATGATTTTAATTTAGAAGCTACAGTTTTTCCAAATATGTCACATGTATCGTCAGGTTTAAGAGACAAATTTTTTTTATTTATATTGTCAAGAGTTAAATCTATTGTTGAATTTGACACCTGCGAAGATTTCTTGCGCTTTAATTGACTTGGTGTAGGTGGAGGTGGTAAAATATCGTCATTTTCAGCTTGAGTTCCACTTGGTGACGGATTTTCGTTGGCATCTTCATGTTGTTCCTCTGTAATCGTCTGTAATAAAAGAAATTTGATTTGTTTCAGTTACCTTCGAATGAAAGTGAATGGAAAGCAATTGGAGCTGATTTCGAAAAACGATGGAATTTTCCCAATTGTCTTGGCGCTGTTGATGGCAAGCATATTAAAATAAAGCCGCCGCCTGAATCTGGTTCATATTTCTTTAATTATAAACACTTCCACAGTCAGGTTCTGATGGCAATTGCTAATGCTAATTATGAGTTAATTTATTTTCACTTTGGTACAAACGGCCGAGTGTCTGACGGTGGGGTTATAAAAAATACAGATTTTCATCAAAAACTTATAAACGGTACATTGGGGTTGCCACAACCAGATTCAGTGAATGGAATAACGCTTCCTTATGTGTTTGTTGGAGATGAAGCTTTTGCTCTAAGGAATAATTTTTTGAAACCATTTAATAAGTCACAGCTCAATGAAAAAAGAAGAATTTTTAATTACCGTTTATCCCGAGCAAGACGCATAATTGAAAATGTATTCGGAATTTTAGTTGCTCGGTTTGGAATACTGAAAAATGGAATAAATTTGGACTTAGATAATATTACTCCAGTGGTGATGGCTTGTTGTGCACTACATAACTTTTTACGCCGTGAAAATCCAGACACCTACTCCCCGCAAGATAGCTTTGATAGAGAAAACTATGAAGTTGGAGAGATTGAAGAAGGTCTACATAGTAACTTGATTGGTCTCGAGAGAAGAAGGGGATCCGGTTTTCACTCAGCAACAGAAAATAGAAATTTGTTTGTAGATTATTTTAATGGAATCGGTGCAGTTCCTTGGCAGAACAATTATGTGTAGCACTTAAGTACATAAGTTAATTTAAGTTGGAATTTAAATAAAGATTTGTACTCACCGACTTTGTGGAACTTTCTCCTTCACGTGGCATTTCTTGGTCTTTTAAGAACATTAAATTTTCAAAATATGACAGTTTAGGCGAATAAACTTCGTCAGCACTGCTTCCGGATAACAGCGAATCATTCTGTTTCTTCAATTCTTTACGAAAGACTGTCCTTAGGTTATTAATTTTCTTTTTAACTTTATTCAAATCAGCAGTTCTGTCAATTATTTTCATTTTCTCCAAAAGTACATTATAACACACCGTTCTCTTCACGTTGTTGTGATAATCTTTATGTCTTATTTTCCATAAAGGCTCTTGTTCTCTGAATAATTCAATAAATTCAATCAAATCGTCGTTACTCCATGTAGTCATTTTGTTGTTTCGTTCGTCGAGTGTAGGCTAGGTACGTAGACAATAGACATGCAGCGCGTGCGGCGGCCGGCGTTGACTGAGACAAAAATCGAATCGTTGATCGCAAGGCGCCATACACTGTCGATTTATCGTTACGATTGGTCTGATCGCAAGGGATTCTGTGACGACCTCCGATATCGTTTGCGATCAAGTAAATCGTTAACGATGTGAACATACACTGGCGATCCGTCGTTTCGATCGGTCTGCAACGACGGATCGTACAGATCAATCGTACCGTGTATGGCCCCCTTAAGAACTTAATTTTTAAATGCATTTTTGACTTATTTTTATGTCCTAGAACAGTGCTTTGTAACTCAAATTAGTTAGAACCAAAAGTTGATTTAAAAAAATGCAACTTTGCTGAGAATAAAGGTCAATAATAAAAGACTCAGGAGAGATAGGGCTTTGAGTTGTATCTTTTTACAATCCTCATGAAATGGTCCAGTTTTTCTACTACTGGGGCAGGTTTCCGCAGTACACTTTTTTTTTTTAAATCAATGACGAGAATGTTGGATCAAACAATTATGATACGAGATCCGTAAAAAATTAATTAATTTCTCATGATCCATAAAGACAGGGACGATGAATTTTTTTTTGTTACATTCTCATCATGGACCGTCACTCTCAAAAAAAAAACAACCACCAAAAGTAAGTACTTTTTTTTATTGCTCTTAATAAGTAGTAGGAACTCTTTTCTTGAAAAAAACCGAAAATCAATCATAAGTTCAAAACCGTTGAGAATTTTACCACCCTGTATAGGACTTTGTTGGTAGAAGATGACCTTCGCTAACTCCCCATTTCATTTGATCCATGATATTTGGACCACTCTGTATAATTAAACACAAGCAATATAATTACCATTGTTATAACTATCATTTAGAAAACCATTTAAAAAATCATTTATTCAGTATCACTGTCGCTGCTTGTCAAGATATAATGTATTAACATCGTAAAACTCAATTGGTTCTAAACCTCTTGATGTTGATGGCTGTGGGTCTGATAAAGGAAGAGGACTACTCAGTTCGCTACGTGCCAAGGGACTGGACGTCGTCTCCTCATTCTCTTCTTCTTCAACTTCAATCTGTATTTCAGATTTGTGGAGTAAATTCCAGTTATCTATCTATATACAGGGTGACTCAGTCCAGATTTTAAACTTAAAAAATTAAAATAAAAATATCAGGTGTACTTATGGAAATTTTAATAACATTAAAAGAAATTGCATTGAATGGAAATTTATTTGTGAAAAATAACATCATCAAGATGCTTTCCTTCTCGCCGTACACACTCTTCGAGTCGGACACGTGTATTTCCTATCACACGCTGCAGTAACTCGCTGGGGATACTGTTCACTTCTTCGGTTATTTTTGCCTTTAAATCGTCAAGAGTCGCAAGCGGGTCGGTAAAAACTTTACTTTTAAGGTATCCCCACAAGAAGTAGTCGCATGGAGTAAGATCGGGTGATCTTGGCGGCCAGGGTATGTCTCCAAATCTGCTGATGATTTTCCCAGGAAATAATCCTCTGACTGTATTCATTGAGATCCTGGCAGTGTGCGCTGTGGCCCCATCTTGTTGAAACCACACTTCTGGATAGTTACTGATACCCTGTCTTAGTTCTGGCATAAAAAAGTTGTTTATCATATCGGTATAGCGCTCACTCGACACTGTAACAGTAGTGCCACGATGGTTTTGAAAAAAGAAAGGGCCAATGATTTCTTTTGCAGAGATCGCACACCATACAGTCACTTTTGGACTACGTAACATCTTTTGATGCTTTTGATTTGGGTTAGCGGGAGCCCAGTACCGACAATTTTGGCGGTTTACATAACCTTCAAGGTGAAAGTGAGCCTCATCACTGAAATAAACATCGTCTAAGTCATTTTGCTGCGGGAAAATTTCCAACATTTGTTCGGCATAAGTTTTACGCTTAGCGTAATCTTCAGGCTTGATTTTTTGAGTAACTTGGATCTTGTATGGATGCAGCTTTAAGTCCACTGCCAATATGCGTTGAAGACTTGACCGGTGAATATTCAATGACACGGCATGTTTTCTTACCGAACGTCGAGGCTGAGCCGCGACTGCAGCGGCGACGCGGTTAATGTTTTCAGCTGAACGCACAGGTCTGTTTCGACGCCGATTCGTTTTGTTTATTGCTGAACCCGTTAGCCGAAACCTTTCCACCCACGTTTTTATTAATTGGACACTTGGTGCATCTCTCGAATACCGAATATTGTAGTGACTACAAAATTTGCGCCGTGCAAGTGTGTATGAATGTCCGTTGCTTAAATAAGCCTCCACTGCGTACGCACGATGCGCTCCCGACCACGACATGGTGCCGACTAAAAATTTCCAAACGGTCAGCTTTCGAACGCTACACCCCGCTCCCCGCTAGCCCCGGAGCCCGCGAACTTATTAATAATTTAAATTTAAAAAGTTTGCTGAGTCACCCTGTATATAAAAGGAGAAGCTGACTGACTGACTGACTGACTGACTGACTGACTGACTGACTGACTGACTGACTGACTGACTGACTGACTGACTGACTGACTGACTGACTGACATATCAACGCAGGGCCTAAACTATAAGGGTTAGAAACTTGAAATTTTGCACAGGGGTTCCTTTTGTAACGTAGGGGAGCACTAAGAAAGGATTTTTGAAAATTAATCTCCTAAGGGGGGAAAATGGGGGTTCAAAGTTAGTATGAAACTTTGCCGTTTTTGAAGTTATTCGAATGAAATTTGGTACGTAGGTTCTTCAATTAAAATAATGAAACACGTGTAAAATAGTTTTTAAAAAATCATCCCTTAAGGGGAAAAAGGGGGGTGGGTGCAAACTTAGTATGAAACTTTGCCATTTTTGAAGTTATTCGAATGAAATTCAGAATGAAAGTCCTTCATTGAATGTCTTGAAACACATGTAAAATAGTTTTTCGAAAATCATCCCTTAAGGGGGTAAGAGGGTGTTGCGAAGTTAGTATGAAAGCTCTTTCGCATGCGCTAAAAGTATCCCTATCTTATTTGCAAACACTTTACTCAACTAAAGCCCACGCGGACGTAGTCGCGGGCAACAGCTAGTATGATACAAAAGCAATTTTTGCTGCCCTTTCTGTGGTTAGCCGGTTCCTTTTTGTACTGTGAATATTGCCATGGGTGCTGAATGAGCGTTCGGTTGCTGCAGATGTGCACGGAGCTGTTAATAAACGCACCGCAACTTTACGGAGGGGTCTTGTTTTACAAATACCTTTCTAGTTTTTATTTTTTTTATTTTTAGTTTAATACAAAACCCACAGCACAAGTCAAATTACAAAATTTCACCAGATAGCTGGATCAATATTTTGAAGGTTGCTCCATATGAAGGGTTTGCCCCAAAAACCTTCTTTAGCTCTATGGATGAACACAATCCAATGAAATAGAACGATTTCGAATTTACTGGCGCCAATGATTCCCCCACTGCTTTCCCATTGGATTGGCTTCATGTAAATGTGTTTTCCGGGCCAGTAAGCCAATCCAATACATGTCATTGTGTGTTGTTTATTTATTTTATTTTAAATTGTTTTTGGTTTTTAAAATTAATCAAAAAAAATTGTTAAAATTTAAATTAAAAATATTTAAGTTTTAACGATTTTTTTTTAAATTATAAATTAGTTTGATTAAACTTACTGGCCTACTCGACTGGCTTGTGTGTAAACGACAGAAACTAATTTTGCGCTTTTCATTGGATTGGCCTATTGACCTGGCTTACTGGATTGTCTCAGCTGTTGGCCCCGTGTAAAAGGCCCATTCAGGTCTCCCCAGTTGCTGACCATCTGTGTGGATGTAAACAATAGATAAGAAAGCTCTTTGTGTTTTTGGCGGCCGACTCCAGTTGCCATATCTGCATGGGATTTCTACGAATTTGTCACAAATTATTCATAAAAACAGTCGTTACACTCGAACTCGGCGTTACATCCAAAGTCGCTATAGGCATATATGGGTCAGGCCGCCATGTTTTGCTGATATGGCGCAGAAGTATGGTGTCGGTAGCGTAGACACTTCAACGCGACGCACAGTGGTTCGTCCCCATACAAGAGGTTGGACATAGGATCCTTAAAAAACAAAATGCGTTATTTTGGAAAAACAAAACTACCAACTCATTTTTCTTTAGTATGGAGAGTAGCATAAAAATATTGATATCTCATGATTCCCTCCTGTTTTCGGATTAAGGTTTAAAAAATAGTATTGACATATTATTTACTACATTTCATCCTTTGACACATAGTGCCCTTAACGTGCCCCTTAAGAGATATGGATGAAAAAAGGAAAAATAATACTACGTTAGCGGTAGATGTGAAGTCTTATTTTTTATTCCGTAGAATTCTGACATTTCTTAAGTGTTGCTGCTGAAAAAGTTCTCCACTGAAAAAGGGACAAATTTGACCCATTTGAGGGCAATAAAAAATAAAATGCCACGTATTTTTTATGTTTTACCTACAAAAAAGTTAATCTAAATATTTACTTACTCAAGTGACCTAAAACAAAAATATCAAATATTTCAATATCACGAACAATATATCGAATTAACTTTAATTACTTTCTTTTATTCTTTAGCTGGCATCACTGTCTAATAATTCAAGGTTTCGTAAACCTTTTAAGAAAAGTGAAGTACGCCGCTGTTAGCTCTCTTAATAATTCATGTCAGCGATGATGATGATGAAGATAGTGATATTAATGATGATTAGATATTTTAATGAAAATATGTTTTATTTACTTGTACTTTTTTACTGTTTGTGTGATGAAAAGGGACACAATTGTCACTCGCCTTAAATTCTCTTTTAATTTGGAGCTCCACACTTTATAAAATGGATACATTCACTAACAAATTAAATGTGTAGACTCAGATGTTCACACTCGTATTGAAATTGAAAAATGTGCCCGGCCAAAAAAAGATATTACTCCACTCACAACAACTACTTACGAAAACACCACGATCAACCACAATCTAATGTTGACAATGATAGACGGCAAAATAATTTAATTATTTCTGAGATTTCGGCTGCAGTTTGTGATCTTTGCAAAGCTCATTGTTTAGATATTTGTACTAGTTTTAAGAAGCGCCTGCGAAAATATGTATAGCAATGTAATATTTTTTTTTTTGTCTGTTGAGGTTTCCTATCTCTCGCTTGGTCTCTGTGACTATTAAAACACGTTTGTTAAGTTGAAAAGCTATTCTTTAATTTTATACGCCTGATAAATCCTGTACATGGTCCTGGATCGAACCGGATTAATAAGGAGTACCTGATTCATCTATTAGTTGTGAAGAACATCGAGTTACAAAAATTCGCCACACGCAACGTGGACGTGGACACGGAGGTTAATTACGTAATCACGGATCCCAAAAAGTGCCCGAAGAACGTTGAAATACAGTGTTAAACCGAATTTCATTAATAATTATCACTTAATTATTACCCAACACTCTTTATCAGGTAGTATATAGCTTTACAAACGAAATTACCAAGGTTAGTGCCAGCATTTTATATAATTGTTCTCTTCAGTACCTATAATTACTTTTAATTAATTTGTGCATGTATTCAAAGTATTCAGGTATTACTTCAGCTAGTTTTATACTTAAAATAGTATAGTTAGCTATTAAGCTACTTTAAATAGCTGTTAGTTCTTATTTCCTACCTAAACTTTGAATTCAATTTAGTCTTGCTAATTATAGGCATTTATCTGAAGTTGGTACATAAATAGCAACCTTAAGTCACATAACACTTTTACAATAAATAATTATTACAGTCAAAGCTTTGCATTTGTTTTAGTGTCTAAATATTTACAGATTTACATACATATTTTTGAATATTTGATTGTATAAAATTCCAGGTTGACTGGACCACTCGTTTCCCAAAATGGCCCAGGAAAAGGAACTGATCAGAAAACGAGCCAGTATAAAAGGACGTTTAACTGCCTTTTCTACTTATCTGGAAACCCTGGATGTTTCATCGTTGACTTCTTCTCAGGCAACAGAGTTACAATTGCGAATTGGTAAAGTAGAATCTTTGTATGAGCAATACGACAAAATACAGTTAGACTTGGAATGTATAGTGGAAGATATTGATTCACAAATAGACGAACGAACTGAGTTCGAGTCTCAGTATTATAAGTTGCTTTCGAAAGCACAAAATACCTTATCCTTGTATGAGGAGAAGAAGAACCCTTCTGGTAGCGAGAAAGATTCTTCTCGTGCCAGCAACCACAAACTCGTCAAGTTGCCTACTATTCAATTGCCAAAGTTTAGTGGATCCTATGAGAATTGGCTCGAATTTCGCGATACATTTTCTAGCCTAATTCATGGTAATGATGAAATCGACGAAATAAATAAATTTCATTACCTCAGAGCCTCGCTGGAGGGATCTGCTGCCTTGGTCATCCAATCAATCGAATTTTCCACTGCCAACTATGCTGTGGCTTGGAACCTGCTATGTGACAGATTCGATAACAAACGCCTTCTCATACAAAATCACGTCGCAGCACTTTTCAATATTGAAGCCATCACAAAGGAATCTTCGGTAGCACTAAAGCGCTTAATTGACCAAATTAATAAGAATTTGCGAGCATTACAGTCCTTAGGCGAGCCCACAACGCACTGGGATACATTACTCATTTACATGATTACTCATAAGCTTGATTCAAAGACATATCGCGAATGGGAGGAGCTCAAGGGTCGCCTAGATAAGGATAAACCTATCACAATCACTGCCTTTCTAGACTTCATACGTAATCGCGCAGATTTGATGGAAACATTGGAGTTGTCACGCAACCCTGCCGGTAACCAGGCAAGCTCGTCTCACAAAGTACAGCCTAAAATAAAGGCCATGGTTTCTGTGCAGGATAATGGCAGCTCCAACGTTTCTACGCCTGACAAACCCTGTCCTAAATGCGACGGTAATCACAACTTAAACAATTGTCCACAGTTTCTTTCCTTGAGTAATAGCCAGAGGCTACAATTGTTGTCAAACTACAAAGTGTGTTATAACTGCTTCCGTCCTAACCACTACGCAAATAATTGCAAAAGGCCTGGTTGTAAAATTTGCAAACGTAAACATCACTCGCTTATTCACGTAGTGGATATTAAGCCGAAGTTGGCCGCGAATGCTGTTTCATCTATTCACGTCAGCGGGCCGCCGGTCAATTCCCAACCGACCACACAAGCTGAGACTCCGTCTAATTTGGCGCTCTCGGCAAGCGTTAATGTTTCGAGTCAAAAGGGACAGGACGTGCTACTATCAACCGCGTTAGTAAAACTATATGACGCGAACAATCACGAGCATGTTGCTCGCGCTTTATTAGATAGTGGTAGCACTTCGTGTCTCATGACGGAATCCATGTCCCGTCGATTGAATTTACCAACCGAATGCGTCGACAAAACAATTCAGGGTGTCAATAATGCAACGTATCGGATAGGAAGAAGGTGCACGGCGACTATGAAATCATTAAAAGAAAACTTCACTCTGAACATACAATGTTTCATTTTACCCACAATTACAGACAATGTGCCCTGTCGCCAGGTAGACATATCGAACTTGAACATTCCGTCCGATTTATGCCTGGCTGACCCTAACTTTTATACACCAGCTGATGTAGATTTAATATTAGGTGCTGATGTTTTTTGGGACTTGTTAGAGTCACAACACATCAAGCTCGGAAATGGAAAGCCGATGCTTCACGAGTCAAGACTGGGATGGCTTGTCTCTGGCCCAATAAATAGCGGTCATGCATCGACTTTGTCTCAAACGATAAAATGCAATTTTACAAAGGTTGATTCACACTCTTCCGATGACGTACAAAACCTTCTTACGCGTTTTTGGCAACTTGATGAAGTTTGCCCTAAGTCATCAGATTATTCAAAGGAAGAACAGTCATGTGAAGATTTCTTCGTCAAAACGACAACCCGTCTTGACGATGGTCGTTTTTGCGTTAGAATACCCCTCAAAGATGACCCTGAGGTATTAGGCGATTCATATCAGCGAGCAAAACAATGTTTGTTGTCATTTGAGCGCAGAAACAAAAACCGACCCTTATTTCAGCAAAAATATTGCGACTTTATGATGGAGTATCGCGAACTGGGTCACATGACTGAATTACAGGCAGTGGGTATGCACCCTAATTCATATTTTATCCCACATCACGGTGTTTTACGTGAAAGCTCGACTACCACAAAATTAAGGGTGGTCTTTAACGCAAGCAGCCTAACTAGCACAGGAGTGTTACTGAATACTATTCAGTTGGTCGGACCCACAGTCCAAGATGACCTTTTATCAATCCTGATCAGGTTCAGGCAACATAAATATGTTCTGGCTGCAGATGTCGAGAAAATGTATCGCCAAGTATCAATCCACCCTGATGATCGACATCTGCAGCAGATTTTGTGGCGTGATGACTCATCTGAGCCTATTAAGGCTTACCAGTTAAACACGGTGACCTATGGTACGGCTAGCGCCCCGTTCCTTGCAACTAGGTGCCTTAAACAAATAAGCGTTGAGTCTTCAGATGAAAAAATTGCCGAGATCATCGCTCACGACTTCTATGTCGATGATCTTATAACTGGCGGCGATAGTCTCGGCGAAGTTTTGAACATTCGTGAAAAGGTGACCGCCGCACTTGCCTCAGCGTGCATGCCATTAAGAAAATGGAAATCAAATAACCCTCAATTAATGTTGGAGCCTCTAGATGCAGCATTTGATTTAAATATCGGGGATGCTCAGTCAAGCAAAACTTTAGGCTTAGGTTGGGAAACCAAATCCGATACACTTTGTTTTTCAATTTCCTCGGCAAATTCAACTGAGAACACAAAACGCGGTATGCTCTCAACAATAGCGCAGATTTTTGACCCATTAGGTCTTTTAGCACCGTGTGTTGTCCGACTAAAGATGTTATTGCAACATTTGTGGTTTAAAAAACTGTCCTGGGATGAGCAATTACCATCAGAGATAGCCCGTTCTTGGGCAGACCTAGCTAAAAGTCTCCCATTTCTAAATGAATTACGGATTCCTAGACATGTTGTCTGCGATGCGCCTGAGGTTTTAGACCTTCATGTTTTTACAGACGCCTCACAGAGCGCCTACGGCGCCTGTGTTTACGTGAGCAGCAACGGCAGCATGGGTGAACCGCTTGTACGATTGTTACTCGCCAAAAGTCGGGTTGCCCCAATCAAGCCTACAACAATACCGAGGCTAGAACTTTGTGCCGCTTTGGTGGGAGTTCGTATTTATGAAAAGGTCATTCAGTCATTGAGAGCCCGAGTCAGACATGTAACGTTTTGGACTGACTCCGTCTTAGGATGGATAAAAACACTTCCTAGTAGACTTCAGCTGTTTGTTCGCACTCGAGTTGCTGAGATCACAGAAAAAACAGCTGATTGCGCATGGAGACATGTCCCAACGAATCAAAATCCCGCCGACATTATATCTCGCGGAATTGACCCCAAGCTGATTCGAAATTTCGATCTCTGGTGGACTGGCCCCTCTTTTTTAAAGACAGCAATGTCAAATTGGCCTATTGTTCCGGGTTCGTCAGTGCAGCTGCCTGAAGTTCGACCGGAAACTTCACTACACTTTAAAGAAACTACTGGTAACTTAATTGATTTCGATCGGTTTTCTAACCTTTTAAAATTGAAACGCATGGTTGCTTACATGCTGCGCTTTATTTCTGCTTGCAAAAAACAACCACCAACATCAAAACATCTCAACTGCGATGAATTAAGTCAAGCAATGATGGTGATTGTCAGAACAAGTCAGCAAGAGTCATTTACAGATTATAAGTCTTTATTAGCCAAAGAAAACTTACGAAAAAAGAGTCCATTACTCAAATTCAATGTTTTTCTAGACGAAAATAATCTTATGCGTGTTGGGGGTCGCCTAGAAAATTCATCATTTCCCTATGAGAAAAAACACCCATTATTAATACAGTCCTCTCATCGATTCACTAAATTATTATTTTATTTTGAGCACAAACAACATGCACGCAGGTCCTCAAATGCTATAGGCTTCAATTAAAGAAAAGTACTGGCCAATTGGAGGACGCTCCTTGGCCAAGGCTTGTTATCGGAGATGTATCACAAGTAGGGGACAGGTGGTAGCTCCAATCATGGGAAACTTACCAAGTCAGCGCCTCTCGCCAGGAGGTAATCCCTTCGAGCATGTAGGTGTAGACTACGCGGGTCCTATGCTGTCCGCTAGTCGTCAAGGTCGAGGTTGTCGACTTGTGAAGGTTTACATAGCCATTTTCATATGCTTCACTACTAAGGCTATCCATCTGGAACTAGTGGGTGACTTGACGAGTAACTCTTACCTGCTAGCCTTACGTAGGTTTATGTCGCGTAGAGGAAAGCCCATTAATATTTACTCGGACAATGGCACCTCGTTTGTAGGTGCATACAATGATCTTTCAAAATGTTTAAAAGGCAATTGTAATTCTTTGTCGGAGGAGATGGCTAATGAGGGCATCAGTTTTCACTTCATACCGGCCTATAGTCCACATTTCGGTGGGCTTTGGGAAGCGGGTGTAAAGTCGACAAAGTTTCATTTACAAAGAGTGCTGGGAAATTGTAAATTAACTTACGAAGAGCTTTATAGTACACTGGTCCAAATCGAGGCTATATTAAATTCTCGGCCACTCACACCTTTGTCGTCCGAACCCGCCGATCTGATGCCGTTGACGCCTGGGCACTTCCTCATTGGTCGTCCACTCACCGCTCTGCCAACACCGAATTACGAAGACCACTCCACCAATTATTTAACTCGTTTCCAACGGATTGAACAACTCCGTCAACACTTCTGGGCGAGATGGAGCAAAGAATATGTCTCAGAATTGCAGCAGCGGATCAAGTGGCGAAGCGGGGGAAGCACACTTAAGTTGGGGTCCTTGGTTCTTCTGAAGGAGGACCACCTTCCTCCATTAAGGTGGAGATTGGGTCGCGTAACGGCTGTTCACCCTGGTACTGACAGCGTCGTTCGAGTAGCGGATGTCAAGACTGCAACTGGAACTTTACGACGTGCTTTCAGCAAAATTTGTCCTCTCCCCGCAAATGATTTTTGTTAGTTTGTTGAAAATTATATTTTCAACGCCCGGGGGTATGTTTAGATATTTGTACTAGTTTTAAGAAGCGCCTGCGAAAATATGTATAGCAATGTAATAACCTTTTTTTTTGTCTGTTGACGTTTCCTATCTCTCGCTTGGTCTCTGTGACTATTAAAACACGTTTGTTAAGTTGAAAAGCTATTCTTTAATTTTATACGCCTGATAAATCCTGTACACTCATACAGTTGAAATTAACGATTTACAAGAGGTTAGAGCCAAGCCAGTCAACGAAGACATGTACAAGTATAAATTAACAGCTCGTCTGACAGGACTAGATGTTCATGTAATAAGAAGAATGGCCGTCATTGTGCAGTACCTTGTGCGAATGCGGGCAGGCCGAGGGAACTGCGGATCACATCTTCTTGGAGTGTACAAAATACAATTCCTCGTTATATAGGTATCATCTACTGGATCTTCCCCTTCCCGCCAACCTCCGTTGCATGCTACCGTTGGTATTCTCTTCATTTGCTAAAATGTTATGTTATAAAGTGATGTTTCACTGCAATACAGCTGAAACGTTTCCGTATTTATTTTGTCGCCAAATGACTGCAGTGCAGAATGAATTTGGTTGTTATGGATTACCTAAGGATTCTGCCAATGTCTGAGTTAAGGAAAAGTAGCAACTCTGAGGATGACAACACAAGTTTTTTTTATATAAATCTGTCAAGCTGTAACAAAAGACGTACACAATATATACATTTTGTTGGTACAGTACACAAACTACAATCTAATTTTGTTAATTTCTACATAATAATATGAACATAACACTAGCAAATGAGGAGAATACAAACGATAGTACGCAACGGAGGTTGGTGGGAAGGGGAAGAACCAGTAGATGATAGCTATTTAACGAGGAATTTTATTTTGTACACTCCAAGAAGATGTGATCCGCAGTTCCCTAGGCCTGAACGCATTCGCACAAGGCACTGCACAGTGACGGCCACTCTTCTTATTACATGAACATCTAGTCCTGTCAGACGAGCTGTTAATTCATACTTGTACATGTCTTCGTTGACTGTCTTGGCTCTAACCTCTTGTAAATCGTTAATTGCAACTGGATGAGCTTTGCAAAGATCACAAACTGCAGCCGAAGTCTCAGAGATAATCGAATTATTTTGCCGTCTATCATTGTCAACATTACAAGTAGATTGTGGTTGCTCGTGGTGTTTCCGTAAGTAGTTGGAGTTAATGGAGTAATATCTGCTTCAAACGAGGCCACTTGTTCTTCACATTGGATTCTGTATCTCGTATGAACTTGAAAGACCAAGGCCGGTAGTATGCAGTGGATGATGGCCGCTCATTCTCCCAAACGGTTCCTGGTCTCTGCCTACCCTTTTGGGATGTAGGCGTGAACT
The DNA here is from genome assembly GCA_947310845.1 of Yponomeuta plumbellus. Taxonomy (NCBI): domain Eukaryota; kingdom Metazoa; phylum Arthropoda; class Insecta; order Lepidoptera; family Yponomeutidae; genus Yponomeuta; species Yponomeuta plumbellus. Next base: position 8,149,207 of record OX371206.1, read on the forward strand.
TATGTATGTACCTACCTACATCTACCGCTAACGTGGTATTATTTTTCCTTTATCATCCACATCTCTTAAGGGGCACGTTAGGGGCACCACATGGTGCCCCTAACGTGCCAAAAATGTCACAAATAAAGTTGTGCAAGAGCCATCATAGGTACTTCTGAATTTGGTCGGCATCTCCATTCTATAAAAGGTAAAACTAAAAAATACGTTATAATAGCCATCAAATTAAAAGCGTGTTGTTTAGTTTTTTTATAACTGTATTTATTGTCCCATCATTAAAGTTCAATAAGGAAATGCCATTGAATGAATAAAAACAACTTAATACATTTTTCGTTTCTTCATTGCTCATTTTTTAAATCTCAAATTAAAAGAATACAAAGAAACTCCGAAAAAGCATGCTATTCGTTATATTACTTATTACTTAAAGGTAAATTGAAACACTAATCACTCTATCTTGATGTTTAAATGTTTTAAGTTGAAGGTTTTTATCCCTCTCCTTTCTGATAAAGGATTTTGCAGTATTTCCTCGATATCAATTCTGTATACCACAGATATATCTTCAATAATTGGAAAAGCAAATCTCCTTCTCCCTTTGTTTCGTTTTCATACATTTGAAGTACTTCGCCAATGTAGTATTTTGTTGTAGTTTTATTTGTGAGAAACTTTACCAAAACATGAGAACCTTCATATATTTTCATAACCTCATTGTGTTTGTGATAATTCTCAGCAGTCATTTCTGTATTGTCATCATTCATTTCTGTACTCTCATCAAATTTCAAATCAGTATCGTCAAGATCATTTGCTGATTCATCATCCGATGTGTCATGAACAGAATAATTTTCGAAATCATTACCTCCGTAAGAATCACTAAGATCACTTAACTTTTTTAAGCGTTTATTATCTTGAAAGTCAATAATTTTGTCGCTTTTTCTTTTCAGCGAGCAGTCTGACAATACGCTCGTATGTGCAAAATATCCCGTTTCTGAACATTCATCTGTGTGTGATTTTTCATCTACGTTAACAGTACTATTTTTTGTTATGTCTCCTGTCACTTCATCTAGCAAAACATTATCTAAATTATCAGTTTCATTCATGTCACAATTTTCATTTAAATTAAAAATGTGTAGGGCAGGATTATGACAATCGCATTTTCCTTGCAGACTTTAGCAGTAACAAGATAGAACGCGATGCTTCAGAGAATACCTACCCGAACGTTTCTCTGAATCATTCATACAGATTAATTGATGGCTTTTCATCGTGTCACGAATAGGGTGCAGTTTGCTTACTATGTCGTTATCCAAAGGCTGGATATCCTCAGGCGGAATCAAAAATATTTTTATTGAAGATTCAGTATCTTGCAATACTTTGTATGCCATTTGTGCATCTGGAATATCTAGTCCATGGGAAACCTTCAAATCTAATATCCTCTTAACGCTGCCACCAATCCCGTCAGCAGCGCCTTTCCCGTGAGATGCTTCGAAAAAAGATTGTATTCTCTTGAATTTAACATTTAACACCTTAAAAACTTTAACAAAACAAAAAGTATAGCCTCTCTTGACAAATGTTTATAACATTAACTCTTATTTATTTAAATCACATCTTAGTAACTGCTAGTTTTTTTATTCTTAATCAAATCAGCCTCATCACATCTTAGGAACCATTAGTTTTTATTTAGTCTTAGTCAAATCAGCCTCATCACATCTTAGGAACCATAAGTTTTTATTTAGTCTTAATCAAATCAGCCTCATCACATCTTAGGAGCCGCTAGTTTTTTTTAGTCTTAATGAAATCAGCCTTATTTAGATTCTTACTTAATATTCATTTTTTTAGAAGAAAAATCAAATTTGAAAACTATTTCTCCTCTTCTTGTCGGTGTAGGTTCGGGCAAAAATCCAACAATATCTCTCGCCATGACCAGGGACACATCTTCGGGTTCTTGCCAAGCAAAGATTCCTGAAGCTGATGAGAGGTTCTTCTTTCGCAAGAATTTCACGACATAAGAAAGTTCGTTTGGATCAGTGTGTTCATTCATCACTATCTGACCAACGAAATGTAGCGTATTCTTTTTACCTTCGAATTGGACAAGAATCCATGAACCTATTTTAGGAATAGGGCTTTCTTGCATTAATTGCACTTTTTTGGCATTGAGTGCGTTTTCTATAAAACCGAGAATGTCAGAACTTGTGCTTCCAAGAGGTGTATCATTTTGCAAAACACTTGGTGACGATGACGATGTCTCTTCATGAGTCGTCGTTGTTTGTTCATGAATTGGGTGCTCTTCGTTCACTTCAAATGATTCGCAATCGGAGGGATGGTCCAGGAAAGTATCTTCCCTTATATCAGGAAACTCAAAACTAGGCTTAGGTGTAGAATAGTGAATGCATTCAGCTTGAAGTGGGCATTTAATGCAACTCAATTTCCTTACAAACAATTTTTGAGGACTTGTACAAGTCCACGCTACCTGGTGTATCTTTGCAGTGTGCGGTATTGGTTTTAAAAACTTAGATACCAGTGTATCTGCATCAGTCATGTCCGACTCTGTCACTGTATACAAAACAACGTTAGTTCGGACAACCATTTTGGTAACGAAGGTCTTATAATCTGGTATATCTTGTCCTTGAGCTATCAAAGAGTCAGCCGTTCTCTTGACAACCGCGCCCACACCATCCACGGCGCCTTTTCCATGTCCTGAAATTGAAAAATTCCAGGTTGCCTGCTTTAGACCCAAATCTTTGGTTAGGTGTTGACTGAATAAGTATAAATTTGTTTTATTTTTATACTGATTTGATGGGCCATCACTCAACACGTGGAGCGTGTTGATTGTCATGTTGTTCTCTTGACACAGATGAGAGAGTGATTTTTTCAAGTGGGCGTATATAGCCGCTGCGTCATGCCGCAAACAATCAGACACTGAACAAAAGCTTATTGTTTTAACGTTTCCCGAATCATCGCAATAGTGTAGGACACATGTGTGCAAAGAAATTTGCTGTCTGGAGGCACCAAAATGAACTGACTGTGCCTCTGATGCATATTTGCATTGATAATTTTCTGAGAAGTCGATATGAAGAACTCCTTCTTTTGGAGATAAATTCTTCTTCAGGTGGCTGACTGCTTGGTACTGGTGCCAGATATCAAAATTGTGCTTCAAGAAATTTGTCAATCTCTCCAGGAACAACTCAATGAGCTCTTTTTTGGTGCAGTCAATGGTTTTTTTTACGGTCCTTTTGATTTGCCTTTCTTTTCCCTTTATTATTCTTGTTTCTGTTATCAGCATCCATTGACTGTAATTTATTGTTTCAGAATTGTCGAAGGACTCGAAATCCACTCCTTTGTCAGCACATTTCCGGCACTCTCTGTGCATGCATTTTAATTTATTTTTATCGCAGACTACCGCGTCTATTATTTCTGTTCCCGACTTCTCCTTAATCAATCTCAGCTGCCTCAATTTTCCAACTATCAAGTTGAAGTTTTCGTGAACGACGCAGAGACAGGTATCTCTTTCTGCCACCTTGGCTGGAGTAATCCAGAATGGTCGAAACCGAGTGAAGGTTGAGTAACCCATGGTATTTGTTCTTTCGGAGTTGAACTTTTTATGAAGGTTCTCCATAGTATCACACAAATACCGTTTTTGTTTCTTTTTTCCATTTCTTGTTAATGTGTCCTTTTTCCCAGGACACATTTTGCTATTATCGTCATTTTCCAAAAACACCTGTACTTCCATCTTTCTTTCGTGGTATTTTCGAGCCTTTGGATGCAATTTAGCAGATCGAAGTAAAGGAGCGGATAGACTTCTTGGCACTTCCAATCTCTGATTTTTTATCATCAAAGCATGAACTTTTTTCTTCAATGTGTCTATATTCTTCTTTTGTTTTTCAATTATTCTGTACTTTACGGTTCTAGTTTGTTTTGCTCTTTTAATTCCTTGAATTCTCTGTCTACTCGAATCACTACCGCTGCTAGGTGTTGGTGATGGACATTCTGGTAAAGCTGGAGGAGGTACCCTTTCTCCTGCTATGCTTGTGTCACTATCAGTCGGAGGAGAGTCTTCTCTTAGTCTCTGAAGAAATGATTGTTTAACGTGCTTGTTCATTCTGCTCTTTCTGGTTCTTTCACGCCATTCTAGTCGCTGTCTGCGTTGTTGCCTTGGTGTCATATCTGTTATAGATTTTATCTTCTCTTGTTCTTTTCTCTTCTGGCGTCTTAATTTGTTTTTAAGCTTTTGCTCTGCATATCTCTGAGGATCTGCTTTGATGCGACTCGTCTTCTTTGCTCCGACTCTTTCTTCAATTTCCTTTTCTCCTCAATGCTCAAATTCTTCTTCTTACGTGGCATCTAGTTGTTATTAAAAATAAGTAGGTAAATTATACAATAATCATCAAAAGTTAAAATCTTTAGTAGTAAGTAGTAGTTAGTAGTAGTAAGTTATTTACAAGTAGTTAGAATAAGTAGTTTTAACCTTTATTTTATCGAAAATGCATATGAATGTCACAATCGTGGAACTGTGTCACAGCAGTGCTTCGTAAAATACACGACTGTGACGATTTTAATAATCCATGATCGTGACAATTTTTGAACGTTCCCGCGAAAAAATAACCTAAAAATGGCTGGCACTACGTGATATCAAGTAAGTGTTAATTTGAGTTTAATACGCAACCTCTGTATGAATACCATCACTGAAAACATGAATATTAGTTCGAAAAACTCATCCACTATTGTGACGGGTTAAGAGTGCCACAATTTGAAACAAAATTGAACAAAATAATAAAATACGGTTCACGTACAACACGCTGCAAAATGGCCGCGATCTCTTCTTTTTTTGTATAGTGTTGCTAGTGCAAATATTCAAGAAAGCCGGAAGTTGTGGCCGCGAACGAACGCGAGCACGCTCGTGACTTTTTTTTTGTCACAAACTTTTGTGCATGAGAAGTGTCGTTTATAAAGTCGTTCATTCTTAGAAGTATTGGTAGAAACGTCAGTCAACAATCCAAGAGTTTGGTGGCAAACGCCGGTTGATCATTCGGCAAAGGTTAACGAACAACGAAACATCAAATGCGCAAAACTGGAAATGTCACAAGCACGTCGCGTGACATTTGGGGTATATTATTTAAATGATAATAAAATAGTAAATAAGTTAATATTTGTTTCAATTGTGATTTCCCGGAAAGCTCTGTAAAAAACTCGCGTCATACATTTTCTTATTTTATCGTATCTATTTCGTAGCGCCTGTACTCATCGAGTCATTTTTTTCTTTGTCAACTGAGAATGACCCGTATTTATGTAGATTATTAGCGTTAGATTTGTTTAACTGTATGTGTTCTCATCTCATTTTACAGAAAGCAATTTATTAGTAATGAGTATTTTATACTGTGAGGAGTTAATTTATAAACAAGGTTCAACATTCATATACGTGGTTAGTGTTTCCAGTACCAAAATGCATCATCAAACACACATAACACAGAACTAGGCACATGCATTTCGATGCAAATAATAACAACACAACCAGAGATCGCAAAACAGTGACAAAAATGAAACATAAAAAAAATTTAAGCTTAGAATGATTACACCTAAAATCGCAGTTTGTCCTCGTGCAGTGAAATGCATACCTGTCTGTCAGTGTTCAAGGTCACTTTATAGCGGAAGATCGTGCAGTTACACACATAGGTACATAGCGAGTCTTCTCAATTTCCGAAGACATTTTGTTGGACACACTCCATCTAGGTGTAATAATTCTATGAACTTTAGCAGCAATTTTATTAGACTTTTCGGCACACCAAAAGCAGCTGCAGCGCGTGTCACTTACCTACTGCTTAACAGATGTCACAGTGTGACATTGTTGTGCGGTAGGTAACTGACACTGAATAGTGTGACAGTCACACTAATCAGTGTCACAGGTTTACGAGATTGTTTAGAACACAACTGCGTCGACGCGCTAGGCTGCGCTGCCAGCGAACTGCTTAGATTGTCTAGATAATGACCATATTAACACAACAGCTCGGGGGCTGTATCCGCGCTGCCTAGTTTGTTGGCCGGCAGTTGTGGTGGTAAAGCGCAGCGCCCTGCGCGTGTAATTTTGATAGGTTCTAGGTGATTTACGTAATGTGTACCTACTTACACTAATTACCTTTCACTGGTTTGTAGAAATTGTCAGCTATAAACAAAAACACATCTTTTATTGTAGGTCCTAGTCGTAATATTTTTTATGGTTACGTTAGTAGTTAATTATTTGTAGGTACCTATCTTGTGAGCAACAGTACAACCTGCCCACTTGCAGTACCTAAAAAGTCCCTTCTCCTCGTGTCACCAGATTGTTCCACCTGTGGCACGAGGAGGAATGATCTGTATCCTATTCTACATAATTATTTTTGTATTTGCTTACCTGTCATCCATGTTAATTCCTTCCTTCCTCCAAATACTTAGGTAGGCTCCAAGAAAATATCAAATATCAAAGAGACGCCGACGCCGGAACGGAAGTATGCTCTGTGAGTGTTACTATCGTCAAAAATCTGGGTTGCCGTATCTAAAAGTTCAAATTGTCGTATTTATGAAAGAAAATCGCATAATTGCCGTACTATCTTTTAATTAAATAAAATTAGTTATTGAAACACAAGAACAATAAAAATAAACTGTATATTTTCAAGTTTCTATATTTGTATTGTTCGCACTCGATGCGATGAATGTTCATAAATAAAATACGAACCAACGAAAACAAACTGCATACTGAACGAATGAGAGATTGAGAGCTGTCGCAAGCTATAGAATAATACGTAGGTGCTAATTATGTACCGCCGTCTCTTTCACGCTCATCTGCTTTCTCGTAAACCAATGGGATGTATAAAAGAGATAGCATGAATTAGTTTTTCCTAATAAAAATTTAAAAAACAATATAGCTACATATTTCGGCAAAATAAACACGCTTTTTTATCATAACATAAATTTAAAATTCATTCAGCGTTAACAGCTATAATATTGCGTGTTTTTAAGAATATAATATAACAAGTAATAGGTACTTAAGAAAAATTAAAGGTAAATGGATATTTACTAGTTTTTTTTTTCATTTTACAATTTTCCGACCTTTCGGTACCTTTGCAAATGCCGTGGTCTCGGTAGACTTAGATAGAAGTAATACTTACAAAGATTTTATAACCTTCCAGAATTCGGAATGTTAAACCGGACGCTGTATAATGTTAGGGTATTCCCTGCAAGGTGTCGCCATCATAATAAATTTTTTCTCGATAATTCCCACACTAATTTTTTTAAACATTTATGCTGTGATTAGTTCGGGAAATTTCAGTTTTTACTTGTCCCCTGACTAAGGTAACCTAAACGGTGACCCGGTCGCCTATCAAATTTTTTCGTCGCCGATTTTATTTCCGAGTAGCCGAAGTGTATCACACTAGGCCGAAAATACGCGGCCGAAGTTCGGATGATTACGCCTACAATGTATTTTAAATTACTGATGACACACCATGCCGAAATTACGTCGCGTTATAGTGTACAGCCGATCTTCGGTCGGGCGTAAGTTTTGTATAGGAACACATTATACGCGACCGCGTAATTTCGGCTCTTATCGTGTGTTATATCAGCCGAATGCGTCGAAACGTAAAATCAGCCACGAAACTTCGGTCATGTATTTTCGGGCTAGTGTGTTTAGACACTAATCGGCGAAAAATCGCCAACGTTGCAACACTGGCCGGACGCCGCTCCGCGGTGCGATCAAAGAAACCGGAAATTGAAACCAAACACAGTGCGCTCGATCAGGGTTGCCAAATTAGTGGAATTACCACTAGATCTGGTGGTTTCAACCTTCGTCTAGTGGGCAAAAACTGTTGTCTGGTTAGTGTAATTTCTGGTGGTTTTGAGTTCAATATTTAAAGTTACCCTGTGTCTTATTTTTTGGGCGGTTTTAAGACAAAAATGACGCAAATATAAGAAAACGGTCTCTCTATCCAGGTAGAAAACTTAATGCGGCATCGGTGCATACAATTTATTAATAATATGACGAATGAATTAAAAAATAGAATACCTGAACAATCTTCAAATTAAAAAAATACGTGTGGACGAGGCACTACAAGGAGAGTTTGTGGAGTTTACTTTTGTTCTTCAAAAAAAGGTCCTGATTTTGGGGCTAAAGTCGATATGGCATCAGAAGATCCACCTTTCACGTTGGAATGAAAAAAAAAAACTGCCGAATTTTGGGTTGAGGTGGAGTTCAAAGATGCAAACGGAACTGCGAAGTTTCAAGAGTTGGCGACTTTCGCGCTCTCTTTATTGATATTGCCGCACTCGATCGCAGATGTAGAGAGAATATACAGCTCTATGAAATTGATTAAAAATAAACAGCGGAATAGAATGGATGGCCATGTTAAACTCGATTTTGACGGGGCTACCTTGGCAAAAAAAAGACAATGCTGCAATAATTATTGCAGGCAAATAACAAATAATTGTTATTTGCCTGCAAAGATTGTGCAGCAGGTCAAGTCCAAAAATATTTATTTTATCGCATAGATTAGGACGAATCAGATATGTTAGATTTACCCCCAGTTTCTCGGACGCTCTTAGTCTATTGTTATCAGCTGTCAGTTGTCAAAAGTACATACAAAAAAAAACAACTGACAGCTGTTAACGGACTGTTAGCGTTCGAAAAACCTGGGGTTAGTTGATTTGTCTTTGTAAAGTATAATAATTGTACTTAAAATAAGTACTTTTTGAAATTTAACCTTTGACTGGTGACATGGTTTTTGTGTAACATTACTAGTGACGAGCGGTCTGAGAGGCCGCTGCCGTATCAGGCTCTATTACATAGAAAATAAGAATTTTAGCTTACCGCAACGTTCAAAGACAGTTTAAGAACTTAGTAAAGGACCAAATAAAAGCATTTAGTATAGTATAAGTATAATTTTAGTTAGAAACTTTGCCATTGCAATGAAAGTAGTTTCTAAATCTTTAAAAACTAGAGGTAAGATCAATAATTACGAATTATTAAATAAAAATCAACATAATTCTAACAAAAGTACTTTTTTCCGTAAAGTTAAGATAACAATCAACTGAAAAAAAAATTAAACATTAATCATAAGTGTCATCGCATAAAACTGACAATGGTCAAACTTTACTCATTTTTATTGACAGCCAAAGCATTATTATTGATTTGTGGTTGGATTTAACTCCGATTCTTCATCTTCGGAGACACTTTCTTTGATCCCTAAATTATGATCACTTTGTTCCCGAGCGAAAATATCAAGAATGTTTTCGGCTTCCGATCCACATGAGTCTTCTTGTGCCAGCCGTTCTTCAATTTCACGATCGTATGGATTTGCCGCTAATGAAAGCAGTTTACTACTGTTTGGCACTACATTCTTGGCTCCCGATTTCTTCCGCTTTTCATTTGGAGACCGGAATTATTCATCGTCAGTAAAAGCTGAAAAATAGCGAAAATACAATACTGCAAAATCACGTTAAAAAGTTACGCAATTGGTGACGTAAGGTCTGACAGGCCGCTCTCGAACTTCATATTTTATTTTTTATTTTTATTTTTAGTTTAATACAAAACCCACAGCACAAATCAAATTACAAAATATGGTTGTGTGAAAATATCCAAACATAGGCCACTTAAGGGCTTACATTATATTAACTTAGCTTCGATGTAACTTACCGATTTGGGCACGTCCGACGCAGGTATCCCCCTCTACTGCGTAAGGGCAACTAAAGTCGAAGCAACTCAGATGCTCAAATACGGGAGCCTTGGAGAAAGGGGTGAAATGACGATTCACTGACGCCGTTCGGTCTGTGAGACCGCTTGTCACCAGTTAAAGGATATAGGGTAAAATGGTCAGTTATTGGCCACTTAAGGGGATTGGCCACTTCGAATTATTTTTTTGCCTTATTAAGGTCATATACTAATATTTTATATATACCATGTCGATAAGTGTATCTTATATAATAGGATGAAGGGAAACAGAAGTTAAATAAAGCGCTTTTTAGCATTCAAATTTTATTATCTTTAAAAAACGAGTATTTCAGTAGTTATTGGCCATTTATTTTAGATACTGGCAGCATCATTTTCAGATATTGGCCGTATCAAATAACAAATTTTAAATCTTTATTTCAGTACAAAACTTTGAAAAACTTAACAAGAGTAGTCTTTTATAAAAATCAGTCAGTCTCAAAGAGTAATACTTATTTAACTTATGGTAATAATAATAAATTTGAAGTACAAACAATACAATTCTGTGTTAGCACTTATTACTAAAAAATCAGTCACATTTTACTTTTAGCAATTTCTAATTAGCAATACTAATTACCCATGAATAACACATTATATAAGCAAAATAGGATTCAAAATCTTTGGTGTTCAGTTTCTTTACGTATTAAGTCGAACAAATTGTCAACATCTCCTTCAGATGAGTCGGTATTACTTTGTCGATAGCAAAAATGGCACAAAAATGAATCGTCATGGTCATCTTCGTCAGGAATATGAATACGATGGAGTGATGGAATGCAAGCGAGATGAAACTTTTTTGAGCAGTGACTGCATTCGAGCACTCTTTTCTTTATAGAGGATTAGCAGGAATCACAGCTAATATTTTTTTCAGTAAGCTGTGTCTTTGGTGCAGTTTTGGATGTATCGTCTTTATCAGCAGTCTTCTTAGCTTTCTTTTTTGGTACAGAGTTTTCTTTTTGTGTTTTTTTTTCTTCTCGCAATCTTTTTCGTTCCTCTTTAGCTGCTAACTCTTCTTGTTTTTTCAGTTGTTTTGTTTTCATTTTCTCTACGTATACATCAGATGTCATTGCAAATGGAAATCTCTCTATTTGGCGCTTTCCTTGCCTCTTTGGTGAGTTAGGTGTTTTCTTTTTTAAGAATTCTGATAGAGACTCATTTGAGATGATAGTGATGAGTTTGTCAGGGTCCACCTGTCTGGAAGGGCCAGGTTGTGCATCATAATTGCCAACCAATGGTTCTCGATTACATTCATTCTCTTCCAGAATAGTTGTCTCTTGTCCGATTGCCTCTATTTCTCTAGCCTTTAGTTCTACAGTTTTCTCAATATACTTTCTCAGCTCGCCCGTCTTGTCATTTAAAAAGTCATGTCTTGGCTCAGCTACATCAACATTGTCTTCGACTGAAGGTTCTACTTCGGGAGTAAAGATTTCCGTTCGATTGAAGTCCGGTGAAATGCTATCAGCATTTATATGTAAGCCGGTAAATTTCTGCCAAAGTCGATGTATGGCTTTGAAACTTTCATCACACTCGAGTTGAGAAACATCAACAGTTTGTTCGCATTTGGTAAGGAGTGAAGTACCAACGACGTCACAGAAATCCTCATAAGTAAGTGTCTTTGAGCTAAGTTCATCATTTGTTTCCGGTAGAGAATGTTCATCATTATTTGGCGTAAACTCCATTTGCTTTGTTTGAGCTATGCATTTACTGTAGTCTACATTATTAGGATCGAAAGGGTATAGGCCACATACTCGGAACCCATTGATCAGTGTCTCATGCTTGGCAGATGAGAGTATGACTTTTTTCAACAAGGGAGCAAACTTCTCTTTTGTCATGCAAACTTGATAATTATTTTCTGTGTACCATTCCTGTAGAGCTTTTTTCCATCCAGCCTTGATTGGACGAAATGCTGCAACGTCTGCAGGTTGCAATATCCGAGTGGCGTTTGGGTAAAGTGCTACCAAATGTATTTGCAGCCTTCGGCACAGTTCAGCCACCTCGATTGTTATGTGAGTCTTATGTCCGTCGACAAACAATATTACAGGTAGCTGAATATTTTTGTTCATCAGTTCTTTGTGGCAACAATTTTCAACAAAGTCATGAAAAACTGCAGCAGTCATCCAGCCTGAATCACTACGGCCTATTCCCCAACCAGATGGCATGCTCGCAGCAACTTTGTCGGGTATCCTTTTGTAAGGGTAAATGATCATCGGATGGCAGACTTGACCAGAGGCTGAGAAAGTGAACAGAACTGTTATGTTTTCTTTAGCCGGTGTTTTCTCAATTTGATAGACATTTTTGCTGCCTTTTTCAGCCAGGACTTTTCCGGATTTTGGACAAATGTTGAAACCGGTTTCATCAGCATTAAACACACGAGATGGATCTTTTAATACCTCTGAAAGGCCTTCGTCATGAAAATATTGTGAGATTTCTTGAAACCATTTTCGTATATCCTGCTCAGAGACGCATGAGCTAGCGTTTGTAACTCCTTCAGAAGTGCGAGAAGTAATATTAGGGTTGCGCTTCAAGAAAGCTTTGAACCAAGTATCTCCCGGCTTGTCGTCCCTGAAGGGATTTGTTCTGGGATTTTTTTTCAAAAAACCCTGTACGCAAAGTAATAAATCGTCTTTTTTGATAGGAAACCCTCGCTTCGCTATGTTTATTATGAAATGACAGAGGTCTTTTATTTGGAAGCTAAAATGGTAAAGAATAAAAGTAAGCTATAAAATTACATAGTTATAGGGCACATTTTTTTAGTAATTTGAAGTTTTTTAAAATAAACGTCTAAAAAAATCATTTCTTTCATAAAAATACATTTTTTTACCCAAGATAGTTACTTTTTTGCGGACTATTTATTATTTCATGGTCATCGCCAGGTATTAGGCATACTGTTTTTTTTTTATTTCAAATAAATAGACCCATTATTTTGGAAGAAATCAATGCTTTTGTACATAGAGTCCTTAATGAAACATGAAAATCTTAAAATACCAATAAATCCTACAATATTTTTTTATAATTTTTTTTAATATTTTTCTAGTCAATGATTCATGGTCTAGTTTCATCCCCTTTCGGGATTGCACTTTATCCAGGGACACACTGTATACCCTAAAATAGACATGGTATTATTTCATCTTACTGATTTAATTTTCGTGCTGTCTCACTAACTTAATGATCTTAATATTCCCCTAGTAATAGACAATTTATAACTGAGTAAAACAGTTAAGCAATTTTTCAATTTTGCAATTTTTCTGATGCGGTCTTTGTTTACACAGGTAGGTAAATTAGTATAATTCTTTCTCTGTTGTTATTGTTGTCGTTATTTCACACTGATTTGCCTGCATGTCTCATGTTAAATGAAAGTTTACTTGAAGATTCAATCAATCCATTGACGGATTTTACATTAAACACCGTTGCGATTTATATTCATTTTTTCATTTATTTACACGAGGTGTTCGGACGGATTTCATTAACAGGAAACAAGCAGGATTTAACGGATTCTAACGGAATTTAGCTATGAAGTCGGCGGAATTTCGATATAAGTGGTGGCAACACTGTTCATATATTCATTCATTCCCGGCGTTCTAGATAAGAAAAAGTTTTCGTTTACGAATTGAAATGGAAAAAATCGAAAAAATTGACGAAAACAAGTAAGTCACATGTATTCAATTCATGTATAATATTTAAGAAAAAGTGTAAATTCTGTTTTATTGCTTGCCTTATGAATCTGTAATAATAATATGCATTTTGTGTTCAGTGTTCGTAATATTTTACCTACCTATCATCATCATCATCAACCGATTATGTGCCCACCGAGGGGCACGGGTCACTTCCGTGAGCAAGGTATAGGCCATACTCCATCACGGGGGTTAAGTCCGGATTGATACGTACTTTCAAATGCCGAAGGTGTACTTAGATTTTGCTAGAAAGCACGCTGGTCGAATGGCGCGGGACCGCTTCCAAGATTGCGCTAAGTTGCGCGCCGTGCCGGCGCTCTAACCACTTTGTATAACCGTTTCATCGTTATGATTCCAGGGAGGTGGTGCCAGAGGTGGTGCCCCCAACTTTCAAATATTATTACTTCGGGACGAGGCCGATTAGGCCTGCTTTGAGAGGTTTGTGGATATTGTTTGTGGTCAACATATTGATGAGCAGAAACAGTGGCGTAGCTAAGTAACCTAGTGCCCCATGTAAACTAAACTAAAATAGTAAACTATTTTCACTTTCACTTTCACTATGGCAAATAAAAAAATGGGGCCCCACTGCAATCTAAAGTGGTTAGGTTTTATTAAGTGACAATATAAATATAAAATATACTAATACTTTAAAAATGGTAAGCTACTTCATCATCAGCTCTTTTTTGCACTGCAGGGTTGGTAATAAAAATATTAAACAGTAACAACATAAATTAAAATTTATACTTAGTGCAGGTAAAGTAAGGTAAGTTTTCAAAAGTTTAGTTCCATCGATATTTTCTGGCGAGGGCCCTCTGAGCTTGAGGGCCCCGGGGCACTGCCCCGCCTAGCCCCTTAGTAGCTACGCCACTGAGCAGAAAGCACCCTGAATCGGGCGAGGTCAATAAATCAGTAAACTTAGTACAGTAGGTATTAGGAATTCACTTAATTGAAACTAAATAGTAATATTTTTTCTCAGGTTCTTTGCTGGAGAGATTTTCTCAAACTGGTGAGATATAATTTAGTATTTTCTAAGGTTATTAAAACACGAGCACTAGATTTAATAAAAACTGAATTTGCACAGATACCGGTTGGTGGGTAAAGTTGACCTAATTACTCGTTAATTTTGCCATTTTACTTTTAACAGTACTGAAATGTCAGAAAATTGTAAAAAGGAAAAATAAACGAGGAGATATAATTTGTTATGAGTTTAATAAAATTATTTCAGCTAAACAACGGTAGCGACTCTTTCTGCACCGATGTTGAAGTCTAAATTGGACCATGTTACGTAGAAACATTCCAACCCGCAATATGTAACTTGTGATCTAAGAACTATTATGATTTGATGATATACCTAACACTAGGATTGTGGCTGAATGATGATGATAATATATAATTATGTGGTTTGTCCAGCGTTAGGTATTTATATAATCAGATCATAAAATCAAATAAATTAATTTCTTTTAACTCCCTTTTAAACTAACTCAATTTTTAATCCGTCACAAAAATTATAGCTGACTATAGTGTATTAGATTATACCTTGATTGGTGACTGAAATTATTTCAGTGAGAATATATCTGTTCCAGTCGCAAGTGGAGAAGTTAAATCCCCCAACTTACCTCACAATATTTAATTGTACCTGACTAACTTGCTTTCTTTCTTCTTTTTTTAGAGCAAAGAAAAAGGAAAGGGGGCACCACCACACAGTCCACACACGAGAAGAAGGCGAAAGTAGTGGAGGCAGTAGTAGACGAGGAAGATATGTCTGATTTGTTTGTACAATAAGTAATTAATACATAAGTAATAAAGTTGTAAACTTTAAGTTTGTTTTTTTTTGGCTAAGTTTTAGAATCTCTGCCGTCGAGTTCAAGCTTCAAATTAATACTGCATAAAGATGTTTATATAACAAATATAATCCCTCAGTCTTTTCCGTCGATACCCAGTAGTTTCGGAGTTATGATTTTTTGAAAAGTAACAAAACTTACGAAATTTGCGCCATTTTTGTTTCGGAATGCACTTCACGTTGCATTGCGTTTCGGTACAAGTACTAACTAACATAGATTTACCTAAATTACGCTAGAATACACGATAGTTTAATACTAAAAATTATTTTGAGGGTGAACATAATAATTTAGGTACAATATTGTAAAGTTGAATTTCGATAAAATATCAATGATTGCAAATTGAAAACAAAATTGAACGAAATATTGGTGTTTTATGGAACGGGGAGTCGGCGATGTAAAGAATACGTGACAACAGAAATATAGGTGCGACGACGCGCGTAGCGAAGCGTACATATTATTAATTCCATTTTTAGATCTTTTGACATTCGGCGTTTTAAACGTGATACGTAGTAGATTAACAAAGGTTTGATTTTTGCCAACATAACCTCAAAATTTGTTTTTATTTTTTCTCAAAAACTACTGATTATCGACGCCCCCCCTTCACAGGGGGGCATATACCCCTCCCCTCAGCCCCCCACCCCCCTCCCAACCCCCCCCCCCCTAAACGGCTGATATTGGAAATTCCTTCCCGTTTTTTCTTGATCTTCGTGTTTAATGTTGTTCTGTTGTGGACAATGGAACGGAACCGTCGTGTGCGAGTCCGACTCGCAGTTGGCCGGTTTCTGTTTACACTTTGTTATCTGTCACTTGTCAAAGTTGTCTTACGGATTATGGCGTGCGTGCGTCTTTATTAGATGTGATATGTAGATCAAATAATGTATTATAATATGAATAGTCAAACCAATATTATATAGAGCTAAATAATTTAATATAATTAATCAAAGTTACGTTTTAGGGAGCCTAATATTTAAGCTCTAATCTAACAATTTGTTTGACAACCCTGTGACGTCACGACCCGGCAGCCGAGTCGGCGGCTTGGCTCTAGTGCACCCGGCTCCCGAGTGGTCGGCGTAGATGTCCAGTTCGCACGCATTCTATGAAATGCACCCGGCTCCCGAGTCCTATGTTACCGTTTCGATTGCGCGGCCATGTTCCGTTTTCAAAAAGTGCTTATGTCAGGATTCTGTCGAAATTTGTCAAAACTGAATGGTGAAAACCAAAAATTTGTCAAGCAGTATTAAAGAAGTTATTGAGGTTTGAAGATGGCCGCGCGAGCCTCCCGCGGAGAACTGCGCGGCCATGTCAGATCTCGGCATCTACAGGCCTGGTTTTTTGTCAATGCATGTTTGAATTTGTCAACAAATGTCGAAGAAAGAAAATTCGTTCTATCACCGTTACTTCCGAAGATATCGACGCCTGAACGCCATAGCCGCGCAATCCTCCGGTTCCGATTTCTTTAGGTTGTTTTTTTCGTAATCAGGCTTATCTAAATTAGTCAAGACCGATGTTCAGAGCTTGGTCTGAATTTGTCAAAGCCGATGAGGTCTGAATTTACACTCGTTTTCTCATCAGACAAACAAAATTACTAAAAAACCTAAGGACGCTGGCCGCGCAATCAAAACGCTTTTTCATATGCCGATATCTAGTAAACAAAAGAAGTCTGAGATATGATTTATGTACCAAATTCTTTAACATTTTAGGCTCCTTCGATTAACATATCATTTCACCACAGAGTGTTGGTTATTTAAAAGTTTAATAACACACAGCGAGTTATTTAAAAAAATATAACCTCTCACACAATGTTTGGATAGGGTGACCATAATATCAGGTTTCACGTAAATTCACGTACCGCTCATTGGTACAGTGACCTTTATGCCCTTTTACACGAGGCCAATAGCTGAGACAATCCAGTAAGCCAGGACAGTAAGCCAAACGAATATTTCATTGGATCGGCTTCATCCATTGGCTTGGGCCAATGCAATGCATTGTCCTGGCTCCATTCACACGAAGACAATATTGGACTGGCTTACTGGATTGTCTCAGCTATTGGCCTCGTGTAAAAGGGCCATTAAAGTCCTTCCTTTGTATATGTTAGCTACTAGTGGGTACTTTAAACGTCTCGTTTTTTTTAAATACTTAGCTTAACCATGGTACAAAAAAGGAAGTGGAGGCCGTGTCCATACGGCTGCTGCCAAGTTACAACCTGGCAGTAATACTCACGAAAGGGAGTATTACTGCCGGCTATGGGTGCGTTAGGTTACATGTGCTAGCACAGAACGAAGTGGGGTGCATGTTAAACCGCGCTTGCTTAGTTAGTGTCGTTATACTAGCAAGCAGTTCTGGTTATTGGAATAAAAAAAATAGTATAAATTATGCTCATGCGTGCATTATACCAAATATGAGTAAGTAGAGGTAAAGTAAAATTAGACACTAGTACAGTAAAGTCAATGGCTGAATTATGCTGCACCGGCATCCTTTGTTTTACGGGCGGGTGGCAGCCTTTGACAGAGCCATCACAGGCCAAGGCGGCGCGATACAAAGGCGGTCGCATACAAGCGGATTACGGAGAAGAAGTACGGTAAAATGGTATCACACAAAAAGGTTTGTTTTCGGTGACATTTTTATGGGACGTTTTGTAAAGATTAGGGTACACTTCTCAGAAGTATTTTGTTTAAAAAAACTGCATGTGGCTAAATAAAGAGTACCTAATTTTTAAGTTTTAGCGGATAATAATTGGAATTTCAGAAAAATCCAGTCTCGACCTGATTGTAGGCTACTTTGGACTTTCTGTCTTGTGCTTATGAGTGTCGTATTTTTTTTGGTTTTACGTTTCGTCGTTGCGTGACCTACTCTGGACTTCGGTTCTTGAACTCAGTGTATGGACATTATTCAAGATAAATTTCTTGTGAAACTGATTACATTCTACAGTGACGGTTCAGAAATCAAGCTGGAATTTTGGATAAAAAAGACAATGTCGAATAAGGTACGTTGATAATGTTACCTACAATAATATTACTATGCGATGTGTCATCCATTTAACAGCTATTGAAACTGAAATCATGAAACTGCAGAATACATTTCAACGATTTTTTATTGCTTGTTATTGCAAAAACAAAAAACAAAGAAAACTTGGTAGGTAATTGTACCAAATCTAGCTAAAAATCCTAATTTTTTTTTCCATAATGGAACTCAATCTTAGAAAATCTTTTGATCTAACGCATTCCGTGAGTACTAAGCGAGCTGGATGGAATTTGAGGAACTGAGCAATATATGGACCCTTAAATGATTATATAATCATCATCATCATTAACCCATCATGTCCCCACCGAGGGGCACGGGTCTCTTCCCTGAGGAAGGTATAGGCCATACTCCACCACGGGGGCCAAGTCCGGATTGGTGATTATATAAACTGGTCATATATTCTATTATATAATGTTGCAGGCAAATTGTATAGTTCCGTGGTTAAAATTAAACCTGATATTATGGTCACCCTATCCAAACATTGTGTGAGAGGTTATATTTTTTTAAATAACTCTCGTTAGGATAGGTTTCTGTGGTGAAATGATATGTTAATTGAAGGAGCCTAAAATGTCAAAGAATTTGGTACATAAATCATATCTCAGACTTCTTTTGTTTACTAGATATCGGCATATGAAAAAGCGTTTCGATTGCGCGGCCAGCGTCCTTAGGTTTTTTAGTAATTTTGTTTGTCTGATGAGAAAACGAGTGTAAATTCAGACCTCATCGGCTTTGACAAATTCAGACCAAGCTCTGAACATCGGTCTTGACTAATTTAGATAAGCCTGATTACGAAAAAAACAACCGAAAGAAATCGGAACCGGAGGATTGCGCGGCCATGGCATTCTGGCGTCGAGATCTTCGGAAGTAACGGTGATAGAACGAATTTTCTTTCTTCGACATTTGTTGACAAATTCAAACATGCATTGCCAAAAGCCAGGCCTGTAGACCCTGTAGATGCCGAGATCTGACATGGCCGCGCAGTTCTCCGCGGGAGGTTCGCGCGGCCATCTTCAAACCTCAATAACTTCTTTAATACTGCTTTGACAAATTTTTGGTTTTCACCATTCAGTTTTGACAAATTTCGACAGAATCCTGACATAAGCACTTTTTGAAAACAGAATATGGCCGCGCAATCGAAACGGTAACAAGTCCTATGGCATTCTTTCGTGGAATGCCTTATGTTTAATGTTTAAATATTTGGGTAGCAGAGAAAGTGATGTATAGAATTTACAACTTGCTTATTGAGTGTTAATGTACAGTACATTACATACTGCCCTCAAATAAGGTTTGTAGTGGAAAAGAAGAGTAGAGAGAAAAGAAGAGTAGAGATAAAACTCGACTTCGACCATGTTAAAATACGTTTTTAAAACCTTGAGTGGTATTGCTACAAAAATTACTTAGCATACTTTCATGGCTCGATTCGAGTCTGGGCCTTTAATTTGAGAATAAGTAAAGTTCACTATCTTGCATGGATACATGGATACATGCAAGATAGTGAACTTTACTTATATTCACAGTTATTAATAGTGAACTTTTCTTACATTTTTTATCATCAGTTACAGTAGGCTACTTTTTATCGCGAAAATCGCAGTCATTCTGCGGAATTAACTTAATCATATTTTGATCTACATAAGTTTACAAATTATTTTCAGTGAACCAATTTAGAACTTTATATCATTATGGTACTTTTGGTCTCGACAAGGGTTAAATTAAAAATTAAAAATGTTGTTGCAGACAAATTTTAGTGTACAAATTGTAAATTCAGATAATAAAATCTAACTTGCCAATACGAATAAAACTCATGTAGCTTGCTAGATTGATGACAAACATTTGAATGTCTTTTTTACATTTAAAATATGCATAAAAGCTAATATTACAAAATAGAATAGAATTATTAAGTATAAAATTAAATATTCTATTAAACCTCGTGTCCATTTTTTTATTCAAACATAATATTCAAAGCTTCTTCTTTTGGGGAATGCATTCAGTCAGTTTGGGCACCTGCATCGAGCTGTGGTTGCTTCGTTGGTAGTTCTTCCAGTTCAACATTTTCTTCCGTCGCTTAGTACCATTACTTTTTTCGCCACAGGCTGTAAATATTTATTTATTACTTACTTTCTAATAAACTTTTTAGCAAACAAAACACAAAGGTAACAGAAAAGTCCTGTGCAACGTACCTAAAGGGGTTGGTAAGCACGTCAATAAAAGTAAACTAAGTGATACTTTCTGAGTTATTCCCGTTTGAAAATATAAAATATAAAAAAAAAAAAATTTAATTCATTCAATTGTCCATTATCATCATTTTAAAGTATTTTGCGTTACAACTAGTAATAAATTGGGGACATTTTGTCAAAGAGTATTTGTTGTTTGTGATAATTATTTTTTCTATCGATTGGCATAATGTACACCAAACGGCAACTTTTCATGTACAAACGTACAAAGTTTAGGTATGCTACAGAGGTTTGAAGCCTTTTACTCACCACTAAAAATGGTACAGAATCTTCCTTCAACCTAGGTAAGACCGTAGGTTTTAAAATCTTATTTTCTAAAATACCGGCTTTTGCAGGCTTCACAAAATGCAGGATTTTGTGATGTCAAACCAGAGCCTCATATAGCATCCATCCATTTTAAACGTAAGCTTTCGTTTTTAGTAAAACTGAAAAGAGACCATTGGGTAATAACACATGGCCTACATTTTACAACATCATGGTCATAGTATTCCACATAAATGAGTAAGAGTAAGACACTTCTTCAGTTTGTGGCTCTCGCTCTGGACACTTTACTCTAGTTGCTTACTTAAACGATTTTATGTTTTATTTGAGAAGACAAAGAGTTTAGTTTTCTATGGAGTTTTTCGTAGTGCTCTATCCTCTTTGATTATTACATCCATGTTCTTGCCCAACGGTGCTGCCATTGTTGGATTCCGCTATTCCTTATTTCTTGTTCCTTATTTCTTATTCTTATACCTTATTTTTTTTCATTGTGTAATGGGCTTTACTATACTCTATGATGTAAACTGACAAAAACAATGAGGAAGGAAACCTATGGAGAGGCCCTATTCGTCTACGCCCGAACCTAATAACCAATCCCCAATCCAAGATTGAAATCAATCCCAGATTGTTCCCTATCCAAGGATCGATCTCCTATCTGCGTCCTAATAACAAAAAAAAGAGACCCAATCTTTTTTCGGGCATGGATTGCACGGCAATCTCTTCCCTCCCGTACGTTCCTTTCTACGAAAAACTAATATCAATAGTAAGATTTATTTTAATACTTTTAAGCCAAATATATATGTATATAGTTAAATACGATAATGATGAACTACCCTAAACGGAAGATAATAAGGCTGTTTGGCATTTTGTCACGTCCATAATAATTTTTATTCAGATTATTTGGAAAGCGCAAATTGTTTGACTGAACGGAATGGAACGGAACGTTACTGACATTACTTTTGACACTAACACAACAATGATGACATTGACATGTTTACTTAGCAACGCCATCATTGAATTTAATAATTTTTATATTGTTGCTGCTCGATAATACGAATTTTCCGCCCATATGTTGTCGACTCAGATCAACTATTTTTTTACGCTCTTTCATTTGGTGTGCATATCGTTCGAGTCTACCGTAGACACGAACGAAATTATTAATATAGATTACCCGTAATCCCAAAATATTTACTGTGATCCTAGAAAGTCGAGGGATTGGTATTTCG
Source organism: Yponomeuta plumbellus (assembly GCA_947310845.1). NCBI lineage: Eukaryota > Metazoa > Arthropoda > Insecta > Lepidoptera > Yponomeutidae > Yponomeuta > Yponomeuta plumbellus. The sequence continues at coordinate 8,171,173 of OX371206.1, forward strand.
GATTGTTTCGTCGATCGATCGAAACGTCAAAATCGACGGATAGGTTATTGGGACGCACAAAATGCGATTCACGTACAGAGGGCAATCCGTAATCTGTGATCGGCCCTCCGAAAGATAGATTGAATTCTAAGATAGAAATTTCTATCCACGGATATGTTATTGGGACGCAGAAACTGAAAAATGGATTGATTTCTCAATCTGAGATAGGCATAAATGGATCGGGATAGGTTATTAGGTTCGGGCGTATATGCATACCATTGCCGGGTGCCATAATCGCCATGTTTTGCGACAAGTTTTCTCTAGTAATCTGTGAGTTTCCTGGTATGTTAGCTGTCAAATTGCTTTGTTGTCGAGAGTTATTTGCAATTTGTGAATTCAATACTACTAATTGGCAGTTATTTGTGATGTGGGATTGTTGCGTCATTAATAAATAATATGCATGTATGTTCTATAGTGCAGTGTAATTCGCGAAAGGACAAAAATCGACCGGAGTTGACTCTTCATAGGTTAGTACCGGTTTTTACAGAAATGTCGTACAATCTGGTCGTTTTAGGGCCCTCAAGTCTCAACTTAAACCTCTAAGACAAATTTTAGTTTCTTACTGCTCATTAACCTGATATTTTCGTAGGTAAAGCAATATTTCATTTGTTATGATTTGTTATCAAACCGTAGTGCGGGTACAAAGTCATTGGATGGAACATAAAACGTCGATAATAGTTATAACAGTAGAGCTAAAATAATTCAGTTACTAAATAACCATATTATTACCATTCTCTAGGTTTCCCAGTAGTGAAGCCTTAAGATCCTTAACCTTCCTATACTCGCGCCAATTTTTGTAACACCTATACTCGCGCACGGTGTCACAGACCGATAGTTTGTACCACTACAACATACTTTTTTTACTAAGAAGCCCAAAAACTATGACTATTTTTTCAAAGCTTAGGATGTAATGAAACAAAATAGTATAAATAATACTTAATTTATTAATTATTTTACTGACTTATAGTCTATCACAAATCAGTCTTCGAATTTGAGATTTTTTTCTTAAGTGCTAGGAAAACAAAACTAAATTCTGAACTTCTTTTTTAAAACAAAATAAACTTCTGAATAATAATAATAAACATATCAAATGACATATTTATCTATGTTTGGCTTACATTTGAGCCTCACCATAACAATCAGGGCATACGGTTACAGCATGTTCCAAACAAAAGTATTTTTTGCACGTGGCACAGTTGTAACGTGTCTTGCGGTTTTTTTTTGACGAGCAGTATCCACAACGACCAACTTTATTATTGTTAGATGTTGCTGAAGACTCGGGTCCATCTAATTTACATATTTCGGCGAGCCTGAGCCTTATGGTTCTCGGCAAGGATGTAATGAGAGCCCGTCGTCTAAGTTGCAGATTGATCAGATCGTATGCTAAGGCTTCAAGAAAGATCCTACGGCAAATTTTCTTGGTAGGGTTATTCTGCAGATATATTATAAACGTATTTATACCCGCTACATTCATCAAGCTGTAAAATATCACCATTGGCCATCTATTTGTCCCACGCGCGACGCTGTAAGTTTCACACATTTTGTCCACGCTATCAACTCCACCTTTGGTTCTATTGTAGTCCATTATAATTTCCGGTTTACCTGTATCTTCATTGATCTGGGCATCATCGTGCATGCTGGTTACGCGAAGGACATTTTTGCCTTTTTTTGGTACATAGGATACAAGAGGATAGGCAATTGCATGCCTCGGTGCCCGAATAAACTGGACTTTTCGGCTCTTCCTCGTATTTCCGTGAATTGTTTAGGCAATTCTCGTTTGGTTTTACGAATCGTCCCAATAACTGTCAATTTGTGTTGAGACTCAAGCTTATCTATCAATGGAATGCTAGTGAAAAAGTTATCACATGTGATATTACGCCCAGTATTGTGAATATTTTCACTCAATCGCAAAGTCAAAGCCAAAGCGGAGTTATCAACTTGATATGGACCGTCTGGTTGTTTCCCAACGTAAACTTCCATGGTATGGGTATAAAACATTTTGGCATCTGTCAACGCATAAATTTTTATTCCATATTTGTTGGGTTTCGATGGAATGTACTGGCGAAAGTTGCAACGTCCTCTAAAAGCCTCTAATTTTTCGTCAATTGTAACGTTCTGAGACACACTGTAATATTTTTTTAACTTTCCCACAACTTTATCGAACAAGTCTCTAATAGGTGCTAGTTTATCCAGTTTTATTGTCTCTTCTCGTGTATCTTTATTGTCAAATCTGAGACAACGCATCAATAGAAAGAACCTGGTACAGCCCATAGTCAATCGAAATATCTCCGGGGATGACCCGTCCGTTTTAAAAAAATCTTTGGCATTTAGACGGCCGTTTCTTCTGACTCCAGCAAACAGTAAAAGGCCTAAAAAAGCTTCAATTTCAATGTTGTCTGTATCGGCGCAGTCTCTTTCTCTTGTGAAATTATGTTTCAATCGATTTATTTGTTCATTAGTGTACTTTACTATCAGGTTGATAGTGCCCTCTGAAAAAAAAAGCCGCCACAGCTCACCTGGTTCCTTCGAATTTCTAGCTTCTCCTCTAGCGCCTGGAAGATGAGTGACTATGTTTCTAGCACGTCGCCTAGTTGGGTTTGAGGCAGGAGATTTATTCCACCTTGTCTGTCCATCTTTTCCCAAGTAAAAATCACGAGAACTTTCATTGTGTTCTTCCTCAGATATCTCGTCACTGTCATCGTCTTGCTCGGTGTCGTATGTCTCTTCTTGTACCTCCACGTTGTCTTCCACCTCACTGTCATTTTCGTCTTCATAGCTAGAACCAGAACTTGATTCCTCCAGCAACAATCTGATTTGGTCATCGTTCATTTTGATAATAATATGAAGTATAACCTAAAAAAGGATGATAAAATTGGTCTAAATATAATATAGAGCAACATACATACATACATTTTACTATACATACTTTATAAAGTATTCAAAGTCTGTAAAAAATGTACAAATGCACTAGATATATTTTATTAATACTTACACAAAAAGTTACACCAATACTCGCGTCGGTCTCATAGACCGATTGGCGCCGAATGCTACAACACGTGTATTTCGCCCGAACGCGCGGCGTGCACTAAAATGAAGTTGGCCACAAATCCGGCAGCTAGCAAGGAACTCGAATTTTTAGGATTTACCTGCATAAAAATAATTACGAAAATGTGTTTCGTCGGTCTCACAGACCAACGCGCGAGTATAGGAAGGTTAAATTCACGACACAAGCAATAATATGTCTGCTCGCTGCACTTTAACGCGGACAGCTTCAACAGAACACTTGATGTGGTGAGATTGCGTGATAATGCTGTTCCCTCCATTTTCTTGTGGTGAGTCTCGTTACGTGATCTGCTTCACATAGTGAGAGCATAAAAACATAATGTTACAAATAAGTGTTTTTGTTTTATATTATATTATATGTACTTATTGCCTAAAACTTAAATTTTAAAACGGAAATAATAATGACATGTTACCAATTTTTCGCAGAGGACTACAGTAAAGAAAAGGGCCGTTTTATTTGATCGAGACAATGTACAATATCCACTCAGCTCTGCAGTGACAATTGCAGGGGCAATTTTAATTCCACAAGGGAATTTGCAGGAATCACTTAGCTCTGCCGTGCCCAATCACAGTCAATCGATTTGAACCCTGACAACCCCAGTGAAGAGGTATTTTAACGTATTTTATAGAGACTTATTTTTGTTTTATTGTCAGCGCTATCTTTATTTGATTTAGATCAGAAAGTGCACCTCTCTACCTCGGCGGATAGGGATTTTTGTGCGTTGTTTTTACCTTTTCTCCAGTTTAATTGGAACTATATTCTCAATTTCATATTTGAACTGCATGATTGTAATGTGTTTTCTGAGCTCTTTAGTTGTTTAATCCGATGCAATAGTCGAAAATTTGATAGATACTACACTTTTAAAATACTGAATGCAAAGAAAAACAAAAGTAAAATCGCTTCGATCAACAATACCAACTAGATAAAGGATCACGTACAAAACCAAAGCTAAATACTGTTCGCGTGAACATATACCTACATAGCTACATTTGTTTACGAGCGAAGCAAGACAAAAGATTTAAAATATTTTTCAGTGCGACCAAATTGCAACTATATTACCAAGTAATAAAGTCGCAAATATTCAAAATGTACCGTATTTACGACCATTTGTCACAAAAAATTAGCAAAGCACATCTATCATCTAGAGATAAAAAGACGTATGTCAAAACATGTATTGTAAAATCAACCTTCCGCCGCTACTGTTAAAGTGCTTTTTGTCAGTTATTACCTTGCGAGTTACATCGTCTTGTTTCGGTGCCTTACGAGTCGTCGAGTTTTATTACAGGAGGTATGGAGTCGCATTGAACTTTAAAAATAATGTAAGTATGTACGTGAAAGTTTAGTTCTTTAGTTAAGATTATTTATGATGTGGGCAAATATGTTTGTTAGTTTAAAGGATTATTAACATTATGATTTTATGTACATAATATTTATTTATTTTATAATTATGAAAATTAAATAATATCAAAAATGAATAAATTCGTAGGTATCTATGATGATGATTGAATGAATAAAACAAAGAACGCACTTACAACTTTTTTTATTGACTTAAAAAAATGGTACACAATTGCACATGCACACAGTAGTCAAACATTTTATGAAAAAAAAAGATTGCTCTAGAGGAAGAAAACAAGGGACTACGTTTGTATGCAGCGAACGTTGATGGCCTTACCTCTTAATTTTACACGATATCCACAAAAATTCCAGCAACCACGGAATTAATTTCCTTTGAATGAGTTTATTGTATAATTGTCGTTTAGATTTGTCTTTAATATCTCCTGTTTCTTTTTTACATATGTAATGTAACCTTACGTCAGTAAACTTTTCAATTACTGATTTGAGTAAAGTAATTTCGTGGTTGTGTGCATCGCCTTCAGGAAATATATTCTTGTTGATATATAATTTTAAAACTATAGTACATATAAAGTTCTTATCATACTTTTTTTGTAAAGATTTACCTCCACTTACGCGAACAAAATGTCTTATCACGCTTTCAGTTTTCATGCCAATATTAAATACATCCTCAGAGGCATAGAATAACCCTCCCATGTCTCTTAAGTCTATCAATTTATGAAATAATCGTTTCTCTGTTGCACACAAGTTATTTATACTTTGGTTACATTTTAGTTTCTTTACCAATTTACTAACAACAAATCCGGAAATATATCCTACTATTTGCGATATAACACTACAAGTTGGACTTTGGACTTTCATCCAATGTAGAAGAAAGTTCATCGCAATTTTTTTGATATTTTTCAAAACTTTGCTGTATTTGTCTGTTATTTAAAATCTCCGCTTCACTTATGTTTCTCTCTTCACTTACATCAAGGCGATGTCCTATAGAGGTGTTATTAATCTTATCGAGAGATTGAGCTCCAGATAGGATTGGAATGTTATCAAGTGGGAGACAATTGCCAGTAAATTTCGAACTAAGTTCCATATGAGACAAAAGTTTTTTAAAGCTTGCTTTAAATTGTCGAGTGTTCGGGTTATTATTATGCCCACCTTGACTTCTTATAGCCCCAAAAAACAGCTCGACATGGTCCTGACTGAATTTGTAGGCCAATAGAAATGAGAGGATGTCAGTTTCAACTAAAGTGTTGTACAAATATGTCCAGCTCCTGATGCATGTCAATAGTCCCAACAAGCCAGTATTATTTTGAGTTTTTAGTAACGGTTCTAATTTGGATGTGAACACTGTTCTTGATTCATTGCCAATCTTAACAGTTTTTTTATGTTGCACTTTAATGGACAGCGATAGTAAATAATCTTTTGCTTTCGACCAAAACGACAATATTTCCACAGAATTATTTTTGCTAACGGGCTTTTTAAAACCAAAATCTTTCAAATTTCGTGTATTTAGGACATCAAATAGATTATTTAAAATCGTTATGAATTCTGCAGTACTATCAGAATCCTGGAATTCGGCAAGTTTCAAAGTTTTGTCACAAAATTCTAATGCCTTGGAAACACTCCTGCTCAGTAACTGTGTGGCCAATCTGACATTCATGATCTGATTTTTAAAATGTATGTGTCTATGAGACAATTTATTTGCTAAATGCATACTGTTTTCCTCTTGCAAATTGTGTAATATTGTAATGAATTGCCATTTAATTTGTTTTTGATCGGTTGTGTGTAATATTTTTTTTGATTCAAAAGTATTTCTCATTAACTTTACCATATGACAAGCATCTAGAAACACAACTACATTATAATCTGCACAAGGATGTTTAAAGTTTGTTATCATATTTTCTGCATTATCTACCTCGCATCCTAACTTTTTCATGGTTGCAATATTCGTTTTACAACCGTCAAATGTTACGGAACGAATCTGAATCCCAATTTTTTCACATTTTTCTAATGCAATCTTAATCAAATTGGCTTTCATGTCTGCTTTCATACTATCAATAAAAAGTATGCCAGTGGTAATTTCCAAGATTGATTTATTGCAACCAACATAAAAACGTATGCCTGACTAGCCATTTGGTTGCTATCGTCACTTCCCAAACCCATGTCTACCAATCCCTCATAACGCTTACCTGTCCATATTTTTTGCCTTCTTATTGCCATCTCATCCGCAACCAGGGCGCATAATATTTTTTTACCACTTTCTTTTGCCTTTGCTTCCAGCCTGTTCAAAGTTTTGAGCACAAAATCCGGGTTCCGCATCAACACTTCGGTACCATTCGTAAAGCGTATGAGGGTGTGGTAAGCATGTGTTGAACATTTTGCGTACGTATTTATAAGCAGCCGGGGAGTAAAAATGGAGCGTTAAGGCAAATTTTCTAGCACCCGACGGATATTTTGAAAAAGGTTTTTTAGGCTGTTTTTTTAATTTTTTGTGTACATTCCATTAAATACTTCTGCTACTTCAACATTTTTTGATAAATCTATTAAAACTGTCTCGTCTATTGTTTTTTTTTTTTTCAACAAGTTAACTATAGTTTTTAAAGAACAATTTTTTTTAACCAGCCTCTTGTTTACTTTTTGCAATGTTTGAATTCTTTTTGATTTAGTGTCTATGATTTTACGAGCAGCGAATAACTGTTTATTTAGAAATCTCTTCCTAGGTGTTTCACAGACTGATATTAAATCTGATACAGATGCAACTGGAGAGTTCATAACAGAAGTATGGTCTGCTTGGTCTTGTTTGCAGGTGCCTTTTTGTGTGATGGTTAATCCACAAGTCGGTGATAGAGGCTGTAAAAAAATTACTTAAGTTTAATCTAGGTGATTATAACGTATGTAATCAATTATCTGCCACAAGGCACATTAACAGGAACATTACTCATTGAGCAAAATTGTCGGGAAGCTAAAAATATAAACAAATTTCCTACTCAAATGATTTAGCTTACTTTAAAAGAAAACAAATTGCATAATTACAATAATTTAATAATTTGTAATCACAAAATTGTACGTTTCCTACAGCTAAATAAAAAATACTCACCATTACGTCGACAGTATCAGATTCTGAGAGTTGGGTATTTGGTGTCGTTAGTTGTAGATCCGACGGAGGTTGAATCTGTTTTTTCGGAAAATACCCTTTATTAATTAACAATATTTAATTCTAATAACACGATAACGAATAAAAATTTATCGTGCTACAAATATTTTAGCAGAACATAAAACAAGAAAAAAATAATTTCGATTGACTACTATGAATGTACCTACCTGTAATTTGGGAATTGCGTTTTTAACCAATCTTCGTCGGTTAGTATTTCCGCTTATATCCACTTTATCAAAGTGATCTGAACATATCACAGAGTTTTTAGCTGGCTTATAAAAGTCATCTCTTCTTTCTCTGGCGACAATCGAAATCCGTTCTGCACACGTAAACGGATTGCTAGGAAACCTAAAACATACATATCTAATGACAATCCAACAAACATGACACAAAAGTAGAACCATAACTGTTTTTGTAAATTCTGGTAATAATTATATCAATAATAGAAATTCTTACAATTAAACATCTACTCCATGCATCTACTGTTCTGTTTGGCCCAACATTGGCCAAACACGCGCTGACGTTTAATAAAATACGTTTAAAATAGGAAATTTGATATTATTGTTAGTTTAAAGCTTAAAATATAAGTTATTCTACATTTACTTACAGAAAGTAAGACACTCCGACCGATAAATTGCTTTTTCGGTAGTTATTTTTGCAATTTTTGAATGCACACTGCGGCATTGTGAAACGTGTTTACGTTGGCTGTGGTTGGACCGAACTAAACAAAAATAAGACCCCACGCCACAAGTGAGGCGTTAAGTAGGCCATACACGCTACGGTCTACCAGAGAGGTAATCTGTGCAGGTATGCCTGCGCAGGTCAACCGAACAATGGTAGCGTGTATGGGGACGTTCCGGTGTATCGGAGCGGTCTTCAGTTATCTTTGCGATGGCATCGAATATGGACGATGACACGCTGGCGTTGCTAGGTCTTGCTTTAATTTTGAAGAAAAATTATACGAAAAACAAGCGAAGAAAGTGGTGTAAGCATTGGTTATTGAAAAGAAAAACATATAGTCATGTTAATTTATTAAATGAATTGAAATTCGAACCTGAAGATTTTAAAAACTATCAATCAATCAATCAATCAATCATTTATTTTGTGTAACATAGGTGACATTCGTGTAGTTGTTAAAGCTATTACGTTTCTCTATGTTATACCCATCGGGTGTACAAAAAAATATTCTTAGTCGCTATCATGCACTGGCGTTACACACAAGAAAACATTTTTCCCATAATTATGTAAGTTTAAATTAATGAAATAATTATTGCCAAAAACACTAAATGTCAATAAAAAAACTAAATGTCAAAGAAAAATCTAAATAAATACAATGGTCAAATGAAGTAGATGATTATGTATCAATAAATTAAATTTTTATGTACCAACAATATCAAATTAAAGAAAAGGATGAAGAATGTCGAAAAATAATAATAATAATAAAATGTCAAACAACCAATTATAATCTCAACATAATACAATAGTCAAATAAAAAAAAAACGAATATAAACAATAATTGCCAATAATGTCAAAACTTTAAAAATAAATTTGATTTTAAAATTTCTCTTTAAACAGGTCGTCGATTCTATAAAAACATTTATCTACAAGAAGCTTACTTAGTTCCCTTTTAAATGGTATCAGCGAAAGACATTTGATGCCGTTCGGAAGCTTGTTGTAAATTTTCGGAGCCATGCAAAGGTGGCTCTTTTGCATTAGTGCTGTTCTACTTTGCTGGACGGTCAGTCTTTCTCTATTCCGTAGGTTTAGGTTGTGAATACTGCCGGCTTTCACAAATAAATCAGGGTTGGTTTTTACAAACACCGCTATTTCGTAAATATAGAGCGATGGAAAAGTTAAAATCTGCAAGGTTTTGAAAACTTCTCTACAACTATCTCTAGGTTTTAGGCCACACATGGCCCTTAAACATCGTTTTTGTGCCTTGAATATAACTTCTCTATCTGTGCAATTGCCCCAAAATATTATACCATATCGTAGTGTAGACGCTAATAGCCCATGATACGCTGATAGAACTGCCTGGATGTCTACAATTTTTGATAATTTAAAGAGAGCGTAGGCGGATCTGCTCAACCTTTTACAAACTTCATCAGCGTGGTCTCTCCATGTAAGTTTATTGTCAATTGTAAGTCCTAAAAAATTTGTCGTTTCTGTTTCATGGATCATTACATCATTATAAATTATATTTAAGTTTGGTGTTGCTAGAATTCTTTGATAGAAATGCATAATGTTAGTCTTTTCTAGATTTACCAACAGTTTATTATTATCTAGCCAATTAATTATTTCTTTAATTGAATTATTAATATTACTTTCATATGTATTAGGGTCACTTTGTGAGATTATTAATGTACTATCGTCTGCAAATAATATTAAAGGGTTGGAAACATTTAAGGGTAAATCATTTATGTAGAGTAAGAAGAGCAGGGGTCCTAAGACACTTCCTTGAGGCACGCCGTACTCTACAACTCTACTTTCTGAGGTATAAATAATTTCTCGCTTGGTTTCCAAACTTATTCTATTTATTTGTGTGCATTGGGGTCTATTTTTTAGATACGACTCTATTAACGATAGTACATTACCACGAATACCGTAAGAGAATAATTTCTTACATAAAATGCTATGATCGACATAATCGAATGCCTTGGTCAAATCCATATAGACTGCACATACTGGAATACGTTTGTTCATATATGTTATTACCTTCTCTAAAAGCCCATGTATTGCCAAGTTTATAGTTTTATTTTTTTGAAAGCCTTTTTGTTGCGGAGATAGTATGTTGAACTTTTGTAAATATTGATATAAAGCATGGTAAATTATTTTCTCAAAAACTTTCGAGAAGACTGGTATTAGGGCAATAGGGAATGGAAGAAAATATCAGAAGTGCTTGATATTTTTTTTGGTGATAGGAATAACCTTCCTTAACGCGAGAAAAAAGTTTCAATTTTTTTGGCTTCGTAGTTAATTTTTAAATAATCTTAGTATTCTTCCATTCGTCGTTCTGGGCTCAGGACGGCTAAACAGACCATTCCTTGGTCCGCTACGAATGAAAAAAAAAATCTGTGATGACAATGACATTGACAGCTCCCGTCGTTGACATAACCTTGTTTGCTTCTGCTTCGAGTTTACTGCTTTTTACGATTTCTTGAATTTTACGAACTGTTTCTGCCCCCCGGACTTCGATAATCGCCTGCCTAAACAACGACTTTCGCTCTTCGACTCTGGATTTGATTTTAATAGCTGATACGACGACCATTGCTACTCGAAACTGGAATCTGAAATCTGCGACATGGACACTACTACATTTGTTAAAGCAGACTCTTCAAACTTGCCGACAGTAGATTTCTACATGCTCATGGAATTCATGAAGAATAGTGATAAGCATAATGTTGCTGAAATAAGAGGCGCTAAAGCTTTGTCGTAAGTATAAACTTAAAAATGCCTTTTTGCAGTGTGCACTGCACATGCACCTTCCATGGGACCGTTGTTCGCTCAACACATCATCAACTGCAGTTCTCTATCAATCGTCAGCAGTCAATCTATCAACAAGGTCTAGAGTTATCATTCAATAGCATGGTAGATGATGGACAGACATGAACTGCATGTCAAGATATGTTAAAAAAAAAATATTTTCTGTGACTTCATATATTGTATGCACTATTTAGTAATTAACTTAAACTTAGGTATTTAACTTACAACTAACCATTTAAAACTAAATTAGCTTCCTAGGTGAAAAGCTCAGATTGTCTTGACATAGATTGTGTTGTACATGTATATGCAAAATAAATAAATACTACATACTAGGTATATACTTTATAAAATAGGTGTAGGAATAGTAGAGATGAGAGATACAAGTACAAGTAAAATATCATGTTATAAATACATGATTTAGTATGGGGTTCATTTTAAGTTGACTAATTAAAATTGTCCAAGCTTGTGTGTCTTTGCCTTATTATGCTATGAGAACTTTGTATTCTAATAATTAAACTCTGAAAGAATCACAGATAAAAGTGCCCCTGTTGAACATTAATATACTTTTTTTTTATTTAAGGTCCTCTCGTGATTCATATGTGGAAAGCGCTATTGGATATGTAGAAATAAATAGAACTGGGAACATATGTATTGTTCGATCTAAAGTTGTACCCGAACACAGATTATCAAACAAGTACTATATTGTGATGGTTCATATAGACGAGTCAGAGGAAAATATCACTGACACATCATGTGACGGTTGTGCAGCTGCAGCTGGTAAGCTGGTTTCTTGAATAAATAATTAACATGTAGGGACCCTAATATTTTTCTAAGATATTTGAAATGATTTCTATTTTTAGGTGGGTGCAAACACACTGTTGTTGTATTACATTGGCTGCAAAAGCGGACTGATGAACCTTCACCAACCAGTGTGCAGTGCTACTGGACAACACCAAATCTGAAACGCGCTCGAGATGAACCATTGTTCTGTAAAGATTTTAGTAAAGGGAAAGTTATAAAAAGGGGGCCAAAAGACCCCACAGTGTTAGAGAGAGTTCGAGATGAAGCAAAAAAATATGCTTGTGGGAAAAGTCTTATAATAGCATATGATCTCAGTCAACAAATAGACAAAATAACGAATTATTGTATATTTGATATAATGTTGGATTTTGTGGCAACAGAAACTGATCAAAGTTACAATAATTTTAAGATGTACAGCGATGAAAAAGTAAAAAATAGAATAGAAGAAATAAATAGAGAGACCCTTACCCAAGAAAATTCAAAATTGTGGCATAGCATGAGACAAGGACGAATAACTGGGTCTAAAATTCACGAAATTGTCCATTGTAAGACGCCTGATGGTAGTCTTGTCGAAGAGTTGTTAGGCGGATATAAAATGCATGAGACCAAGGCAATGAAAAGGGGAAAAGATCTGGAAAAAAGGGTCTTGAAAAAACTAAAGAGAGAGTTGAAAACAGAAATAGAAGATGCTGGTTTTATTCTAGTGAATGGAATCTTTGGGGCTTCACCTGATGGCATTGGGGAGGATTTTGTTGTAGAAATAAAATGTCCAACCTCAGAAAAACGAATAAGGAATTACATAAAGGATGGACAAATATCCAATAAATGTATGGGACAAGTCCAGTTAGAGATGCTTGCAGCAGCAAAAAATAAATGCATATTTTGTGTGGCCGACCCAAACTTTGAAACAAATAGTAGATTCGAAAAATTTACTATTGATTTTGATAAGGAATATATTGAAAACTTAATGATTGCTGCTGAAGACTTTTGGAAAACGAATATCTTTCGAAAAATTTTAAATAGTGCGATATTGTGAGCCTGTTCTTGGGAAACGCTATGCTTTTACTTTTTTTTTTTTTTTTTTTTTTTTGTAGTCTTTGTAACATGCAATCGGTCTTGAGTGACCATAAGCAGTTGTTTGGAGTGTTTTTATGCCATGGCTATGCTTTTACTAAATTATTTTAAATACAACATAATATTTAAAAGAATTTAGTAATTTCTATTTCTATTAAATTCAAAACCTTACGTACCTACCTATATATAATATTATAATATATAGGTAGGTACGTAAGGTTTTGAAATAAATAAAATCCTTAACCTAGTTATATAATAAGACCCTCAAGTATGACACTGCAGGGCATTCTCATTTTTAATTGAGGCCACACAATGCAGTTATTATACCTAATAAAAAGAGGGCCACCTGAAATGTAAAATAAAACACCATAAGTCAATCAATAGTCTTTTATTATTGGATCTTGAAGATTTATTAACCCACATGCAATTATTACCAACTCATCTAAGTATTTAATATGTTTATTGTTTACCACAGAATGTGGTTTTAACATATAAAATTCTCTTATTTTTCTAATGACACGCTCAACGTGTATTCTTAGACTGGCTATTACTTTGGTTTGTATTACCTCTTTTTTCGTCATTTTTTTATTAGTGAAGACACTTGGGGGTCGTAATAGTTTCACATTTTTTATGCTTAATGCAGCTTCTATTTCTTTGAACCCTCGATCGGCCATTATGACAGCATTAAGGGGAAGAATATCGATAAATTTGCTGATCTCAGTAATGGCTTTATCTGATGTTCTTCCGCCAAACCCTATTGAAACATACGAAATATAACCAGCTGGTGTGCAAGCAATGAGGTATTTCATGGTATTGCAGGATTTATATTGAGACCATGATTGTGCCTGCTTGTTGGGATCGGTCGACTTTTCTATTTGTATTACGAAACAGTCTATTATGCATTGCACATTTGAGTATCTGATTTTAAAAGCAGGTGGCAATTTTTTTTTTATAATTATGAGGGGTGGTAAGTAAATAAAATTTTGTAACCATGTGGATAATGCTACAACAGTTTTTTCAAATATCAAGCAAATTGTAACTCTTGCCATTTGAAATTCATCGCTCATCCTCTCAAAAGTATCATTATTTTTTAATTTAAATAATGTAATTATTATGTGAAGAGCCACACTTGATGTTTCCTGGGCTATAAAAGCAATAATCCACCAAAAGCTTTTTGGCAAACCTAAATACATTTTAGGCTTTTTAGTGATTAGCTCCATCAAAAATTCCCTTCCACATTTGTCATCAATGGCTTTTGTGCTTGAAGATGTAGGTGAGTTAAAGTTACTAGAACCAAATATTGATGGCGACCGGCAGGGGCTGTCTTCACTTGACAGTACATTTGAAGCATGTGATGGCATTACTCTATCTATTTTTCGAGCACGAAAATTTGTGCTCTTCTCTGCAGTTATGGGTTTTGCCATGGTTGATTTGCTAGGCATGGATATATGTGTACATTGTACATCAGCATGAACCTGAAACAAACAAATAACAAGTATGAACTAGAGAGAAAGAGCTATATGCATATCCCCATATATATAGATGGTATGAATTTCTAGCTAAAGCAAGTGCAGCAAAGTTTTCAATCTTCATATCATTCCATGATTCTTAACTACTCATCAGGCCTGGACTTTAGCTTGATTTTTGTCAAGATCTTTCACTTTTCAAGTTACCTATCACAACACAAACATTATTGTTAATTTTCCAAATGTACTGTTTAACAGAATTTTCATATCTTATTGAAAACCTATATATGATATGAAGAAAAATTTAAAACATCCCAGTATTATTATTGTCATGATTATGTTAGATAAACAGATATAAAGCACTCTTTGTCAAATAATTAAATAAGTAGGTTTCATTACAGTTTCCAACATAGAGGGTAAAGAAAATGACTTGTTATAATCATGTACAAATCATCATCATTCAGCCACAAGAAGTCCAATGCTGGACATAGGCCTCCTCCATGGATTTCCAAATGTACAAATAAATAAATATAAATATTTGGGGACAATATTTTACAAATCAACTTAGTCCCAAACTCATCAAAGCTTGTACTATGGTTAATTAAATAGGCGACAGTACATATACATACATATATAGATAAAATGCATACTTAGATACATAGAAAACATCCATGACTCAGGAACAAATATTTGTGCCCGTCACACAAATAAATGCCCTTAACAGGATTCGAACCCGGGACCTCCAGCTTTGTAGGCAGGGTCACTACTCCTTAGGCTATGCGGCTGTCAAACCAAAAGCAAAGCAAAAGTACCTGAGATTTTTACACTTACGCTGTGAGAAAGTTGCACATCAGCAAGCACACTTGAAGTAGATGGCTGAGTTAGATTTTCTACTTTCTCATTTTTTTCCATGAGTGTTCTTCGGAAGTTTTTCAGTGTAGCATTTAACTTAAGTCTTGGCCTGGCACCCGCAATCCATTTACTGTAGTTTTCCAAATCTTGTTCAAGCTGTAAGTTCCAAGAATAATTAGCTGTTAATCATACAAATAAGGTTGTTGCCAAAGTTTAACACGTTTACTGCCAGGAACCCACCAGGGCCCTATTTCATAGAACTACAATTCGTGGTTTACTATGACAATTCAATGTACATTGCAAACCAACCCACAGAGTATCAAGGAGGACTAGATTACGCTATGTACATCGAATTGTCATAATAAACTACAAATTGTAGTTTTATGAAACTCAGCCCAGGTGGGCGCTCATGAACTTTACTCTGATTCCAACAGTCTGCTGGGCGAGTAGTCTTTATACACCGCTATAGACTACCAGTGTTTTTAGAAGTACGCTGTTTATTGTCAGTGAATGTGCTAAATTGTACTTTTGATATAAAGAAAACATTATAATCATCATTTACATGCAATACTATGGCTATATAAAATTAAGAAAACGTAACATACGTTCAGATGATCTTCACAGCAATAAATTCGACGTTTAGGGGAGATTCTGCCAGCCAATTGACACCAATTTTCTTTCAACTCTTCTCTTACAGCAAATAACCTCAAGCCGGGATTTTTTCTAGTACTCTTGGAACACGTTGGTATGAAACATGTTTTAGGATCTTTATACCGTTCATATTCGAAATCCCGAGGATCCATGGTGGAGAATCAATCTAGTATTGAGTAGCAATAGTCGTCGTAGCAGCTGTCAAAATCAAATCCAGAGTCGAAGAGCGAAAGTCGTTGTCTAAGAAGGCGATTATCGAAGTCCGGGGGGCAGAAACAGTTCGTAAAATTCAAGAAATCGTAAAAAGCAGTAAACTCGAAGCAGAAGCAAACAAGGTTATGTCAACGACGGGAGCTGTCAATGTCATTGTCATCACAGATTTTTTTTTATTTCATTCGTAGCGGACCAAGGAATGGTCTGTTTAGCCGTCCTGAGCCCAGAACGACGAATGGAAGAATACTAAGATTATTTAAAAATTAACTACGAAGCCAAAAAAATTGAAACTTTTTTCTCGCGTTAAGGAAGGTTATTCCTATCACCAAAAAAAATATCAAGCACTTCTGATATTTTCTTCCATTCCCTATTGGTCTGTAACATTTGGGATCCGTTCTATCTTCTTTTTTAAAGAGAGGTTTAACAATTACCGGTTTTAATTGATCAGGATAAATACCTTTATTTATGCAGAGATTAATAATATGACTAAGAGGGAATGCTATTATTTCCGAAACAAATTCAATAGATCTGGTTGTGATGTGATCGTAACCATAGCTTTTTTTATTTTTTAGAGACATTATGGTCTTGTGTACATCTATGGATGTTGTGGGTGCCATGAACATCGATTGGCTAGATGTATTTATATTTAGCCTTTTTGCTTCTGAAAGAGCTTGCCTTGAGGAGTTTTTTGTTTGATCTATATAATAGTTATTAAAAGTATCCGCTATTATTTTTGGATCGGATGTAGTACTATTATTATATTTTATTTTCTGTATAGGTTCGTTAACTATTCTATTTTTACACTTATTTATGATTCGCCAAGTAGCTTTCGATTTGTTTTCAGCGGTATTTATGTAGAAATTGTTTTGGGCTCGTTGTGTCATTTTTATGATTCTTTTATATCTTTTTGTGTAGTTAGTCAGAGCTAATTTGGTAGCAACGTTGGGTCTCAGTCTATAGTTCCAGAGGATTTTTCTTTGATTCCTACTACATAGTTTAATGCCTCGAGATAGCCATTTTGTTTTTTTGAAACAATTTATTCTATTGAATTTTTTCGGAAAGCATAGATCGTGCAATATCTTAAAAGCTTTCAAATGCCTCATTAACATCTGAGCTTGTATAGACATCGGAAAAAGACAAGCTTTGTAAACACGATTTAAATTTTTTGAGATTTTCAAGACTTTCATCTCTCACTTCCTTAAACCAGTAATTTATATGAAAAGTTCTCTTTGCCGGAAATTTCAGAATTTGCCCTGTGTGATCAGACAGGCCCAAATCAACTATTTCTCTCTTACAGTCGCGAGTTATATTATGTGCGAAATTGTCTATGCACGTATTACTTGTTAGGCGAGTCGGCTCTCTTAATTCAAGCTTAAGATTAAAACCTAGCAAGAAGTGTTCAAACTCTTGGGATAATCTGGTTTTCTTCAGGATGTTAATATTAAAGTCACCACATAAAATAATTTTACAATTTTTTTTCGTTATTTGACGCAAGATAATGTCTAATTTTTCATAAAAAATGTCAAAATTTGAGTTTGGGTCTCTATACAAACAAACAATCACTATAGATTGAGCAGGTAGCTCTATAGCACAGCATTCAAGTATGCCTTGAACTGATTGCTTGGCAACGTCATCCAGCTGCGTGTAAGAATACCCTTCCTTTACCAAGATACACGCTCCACCTCTACTCTGTTTCTTTCTAGAGTAATGGGCAGCTACCTTAAAGTTAGGGATAGTAACAAGATCTTCATTACCTGCGGCCAAAAAGTGTTCCGTAATGCAAATTATATCGATCGCAGTTCTTCTTTGAGACAGATCGTGAAGATGAACAGTTAAAATGTCAGCTTTATTTATAAGTCCGGCGATATTTTGATGCTCTATATGTAAATAGCTGTCAGAGAAAAAAATTTGTTTCGTTTTCTTCCTGTTTTTTATTTGCTGTTGGTAAAGCAGGGTCTGCTATGGTCAATCCGTTTTCTCTGTTAAATTGAGTAATTTCTAGCACTATATTTTTCAAGTTCTTGAATATATTCGACATTCCTTTATTATTGAGTGTTCCCCGTCGTTCTGAGAACATTTGGTAGTCGTAGGTAAGACTGGAATTTGAATCTAGGTAGTATGCGTATTCATGTGAGAGCAGGTCTAGGTAGAGCAGATTATTGAAAGTCTCTACTCTCCATCTGTACATCGTCGTGTGAGGGCCGAATATGTACGTGGGGTAGCATATTACAATATTTGTGTGTTCTAAACATTTAATATTTTCTCTTATATGTATTACGAGTTCGAAGTAATTTTCAGTCTTCTTAAAATCTTCCTCTCCAACCATTATCACGCAAAAATCAGCTTTTGTAAAGTCCTTCACTTTTTTGTCCAATCCTTTCAATAGGTATTTGATTCCGACATTTGGTTTTAAATAATGGCAAATTTGGTAGTCCTTGCTACCGAAAGTGCTTTCAGTTATTTCCAATATTTTATTTGTTTTGTTGCAGCTAAGTATACATAGCTTATTCCTCCTTTTCTCGCTTGCTATGGGACTTGAATTCGTCAACCGAATGTTCAGTATGGATATTTCTGCCTAAATTTATGTTGCGGTTTGCTTCGCTTATGTCTTGCTCTACGGGATTCGTGGTGATGGAAGATATTTTTTCTTGTGGATTGTTTAAAGTAGTTTTAATAGGTTGCCGTGGAGTGGAGTTTTTTTGCTTGTCTTTTTTCTTTCTCGGTGTAACGCAGTTATTTTTCAAACTATCCGTCACCTTTTTACATAAATAATTTGCCTTTTTTACTTCGTCAAGACTATTTTTTAATTGAGTGTTTTCTAAGTTTAAGTAATCTATCTCATCGTGCGCAGTTTTTAATTCAAGTTTGAGATCTGTAATTTGTTGCTTGAGTTCAGCTATCTTATCATCGTTATCATCGTCCGAAATAATAGGCAGGCTACAATTAGTGCCAATATCTTCGAATGGACGAGAAAACATACCTTAAATTACTTGAAATGGTTACTCCTATGATGAAAAAACAAGACACAGTTATGAGAAATAGTATTTCTGCGCACGAAAGATTATCAGTTACATTGAGATCAGAAGTTATGAGGACCTAAAATTTTCAACAATTATTTCGCCTCAGGCACTTGGAAAAATTATTCCTGAAACATGTGAGGCTTTGTATAAAGTACTTAGAAGAGATTATTTGAAGGTAAGTCATTAAAACACTGTTATATTACAGATAATATTTATTGAAAAAAATACGATTTTAATTTTAATCATTAAAGTAGAAAACTGTCGCGTACAAATTATTCATTATCAACATTGAAATTATTAAAGAATGTCGCTGCCGAATCTGGAATCGATAAAACTACCTCTGTTTCAGTGGGCTGATTTCCTGGAATTGTAGGTGTTCGTATTTGTGGCGAGTAGGGATTGCCTTGGGAACTGTTGAGATGGCTAGTATGAAATGATTGAGAAATATACTCTGAATTTTAACTAGTAGGAAATGGAAGGCAGGGTGGGCTAGGACTTCCGGAAGAAACAAAACTTACAGGGGTATATGCCCTATTGGAATTAGGAGAGGACTGATATGCATGTTGTCGATATTGCTGAGCAGGAACATAGCTTCGTTGATTTTGTTTTAAAATATCTCTCATGTTAATATAGGCATGCTCGGGAGTGAGGTTTCCTATTTCTGCTTTAAAAAGTAAATCATTTATAAGTTTTCTGCGACTATTATTTGTTTCGCATCTAAAGCCCTCAATTTCATCGCCACATTTTTGCCAATAATATCGCACCTATCTTCTGTTACAATTGGGCGAGGACGCTTAAAGTGATCTCGTACCGATTCCAATACTTCATTTGCTAAGCCTTCATCTTTTCTTTTTGCTTTACAAGGTTTTGGTGGGCGAGATGAATTATTATTTGACGATGTTGATCGAGCCTCGTTGTCGATAGATACGCTGTTGGATGAATATTCTTCAGCGGCATTTGAAGAATTTTCAGTGTTGTCTTTCTAAAAACATAAATAATTACATATTATATTAATAAAATAAAATAATTATGATATATTTTTGAGTCCTGCCGCTATAGATATTTCACATCAAAAATAACTACTTATTGTATAAATGATAAATCTGTTATTTTTATATTACAGTTTCCTACATCTGAAGAAGAGTGGAAGGAAATAGCAAAGATGTATGAAGATCGATGGAACTTTCCTCATTGTCTTGGTGCAATAGATGGAGAGCACATAGCGATTTTTCCACCGGCTAATAGTGGATCGTATTTTTATAATTATAAAGGGCAACATAGCGTAGTTCTTATGGCAATTGTTAATGCAAAATACCAATTTATGTATATAGACATTGGTATGAATGGCAGAATATCCGATGGAGGGGTTCTACAAAACACTAAATTTTTTGAAAAATTAGAAAATAGTGATTTACGTATTCCAAGCAGTGAATTGTTAACAGGAAGTAACCGAAATTTACCATATGTATTTGTGGCAGATGACGCTTTCCCATTACGCCCCGATATGATAAAACCGTTTCGGCAGGCAGATTTAACATCGCAAGAAAGAAAAATCCTGAATTACGGATTATCTCGCGCGAGGCGGACTGTTGAAAACGCTTTCGGGATAATGGCATCACGATTTCGGATATTTTATACTCATATAAATTTAGAACCCGAAAATATCGATAAAGTAGTGAAAGCATCTTGTGTATTACATAACTTTTTAATTGAACACTCAAAAAAGTCTTATGCACCTCAAAAATCTTTTTATCGAGAAAACTCTGAAAAGGGGACTATAATTTCTGAAGGATACAATACACAAAATAGTACCATGGAAAACTTGGAAAGAAGAAACCCAGGAAATACTTTGAACATCGCGAAGATAGTCCGAAACAATTTTATGAATTATTTCAATCAGGAGGGAAGGGTTCCATGGCAAAATGATCATGTAAATTAAAAAATAAAGGCTGAACGGGCAGAGTAGGTAGGGTACGTTGTGGTACAATGAACCGGGTAAATTTCAAATAGCTGTATTTTTGTTATTTTTAGCTTCTTCCGTTTTATTTATTTACTGAAAAGTAGTGAATTTAACTAACTTTCAGCTTGCAAGTCAATAATCTCGAAATTCTATGGTAATTTGTAGTAATAACGTTTTTTTAAAAAAATGGGAATTGGTTCAATGAGTACACCTAGGGGTACTCATTAAACCAGGGTTTTTTCTATTATGAACCACCATTTTCCATGGGATTAAATAGTTATATTGTAACATGAAAAATAAAAAAAAATGTAGTTTTTATCCAGATTTATTAATTATAATGTTTATAAATGTAATTAAGGCTATTACGAACACTAATCCTACCAAACATTAGTCTTTATCAGTCTCATCAAAGTATTTTTTGTATATTAATCACAAACTTGTAATAACAAAGTATAATATTATTAAGAAAAATAACATAATCCCAAGTATTATAATAATTAAGCTCAGGTACGAGTTCAAGACCTTCAAAAAATTTGTTAACAATCACAGTTTAGCAGTGACACAATTAGAAATAAAAAGAAAGCTTCTGAAAACGTAACAAAATCTTAATCTTAATGCGAGTAGGTACGAGATCCTTATAAATGAACGTACAATCACAGTTTAGTAGTGTACTAGAAATAAAAACATAGCCTCTAAAAATGTAATAAATCAACATACAAAAAATTAAACATTTTTTAAACAGATATTTTTATATCTGACCGATTAAAAGTAAAATTAACAAAGAAGATAAAAATCTCAAGCTAGCGAATATTTATCGTAGGTGCAACACACAAAAACTTTATTCTTTTTGGTATCAAACGCAACTAAGACGTAGTCATCGACCACTGGTTTTCTAGGCAGCTTTGGGAAATTACCACTAATAATAGGGAACATGTCTTCGTCTTCAGAATCCTGGCACTCACTGATATCTGTTTCACTTAATAGTTCGATTTTTTCAATGTCTTCTTCCGAGCTGGATGCAGATGAAACTTCTCTCTTCAGTTTCTTTTTCTTGGTGACATTTTTAACCGCAGCCCCAGTTTTTGCTATAGCTCTTTTAGCTGGTTTCATCCTGATCGGTTCATTCTTTTTGTCCAACGTAAAAACAGAACGTTTCACTTCTTTGACCTTAGCTTTTTTGTCACGCGCTTTCTGTCTGTCATTCGCAATTTCAATCTTTTCGGGAGTGTCGGTTGCTATTCTACTTTTTCCCTTCTTTCTGTTTTTTCTGGCGTTTGTCCGAGGTCCCGCTTTCAAAGGTGGCATAAATTGTCTAGGGGATATGAATTTTTTCTCTGCAGAGGTTGTGATAATTGGAGAAATTGGATCAATTATGCCACTGTCATTTCCAGTTTTGACAAAAGTTTTTTAACCCCAGGACTAGATGTTTGTGCAGTAGAAACTGGCTCGTCCAATAATTGGCTCTCATCCGGATTTTCAGTAGTAGGCCCTAAAATGGTTGGGCTTGGCGCCATTTCCAGATCTTCGCAGTCAGTAAGGTCCGAATCTGTTTTAGCTGCTTCTGCGTCATAGTTTTTCCTATCGAGTTCTGGTGGTAGTGGTCTATCAGTAACATCCGCTGGCATGAAATCAATGTCCGTAAAAATATTAGGGTTATATGGAAAAATGCCACACTTTTTGAATGCTGCAGCTATATTTACAGGAGACATTGCAAGGGGATACGCAGCTCCTACGCACTCGGCTACATTATAAATGGTCATCGGAGTACCAGGATGATTTAACAACCAATGGTCAACAGCATTGTTATAGAAAATCTTGAAAGGTCCGTTTAACTCCACATCAAGAGGTTGAAGTTTTGATGTGCTGTGGGGATGCAATGTAAGGACGGTGACTCCAGATGATTTAGCTAGATCTAACGCTTCAATAGAGAGGTGTGACTCATGGTTGTCTAGTATCAGGAGAGCTGGATTTTCAGGGCTTGCATTTGTATATTTTATGAAATGTTTCAGCACTTCCACGAACAATTCTGAAGTCATCCATCCCGACTTTTGAGCAAGTCCCAATGTACCCGGTGGGGCACCTTTTAACATAAAATCTTTAAAGTTCTTGCGTGGAAACACCATTGCAGGAGGAAGGTATTGTCCTGTAGCACTGACTATAGCACACGTGGTGACCAATGTCCCTTTTTCCCCACTTGTAACTTTTGACAAATTATGTTTGCCTTTGAGAGCCACCACTTTTGAAGGTTTTTGCACGGTAGTTGTCGACGTCTCATCTAAATTGTAAATGCGACAACCATTGCCGAAAGAAGGGTGCCGTTCAATTGCAGTCTTCAGGTTGTCAAAAAAAATTTTGACAGTCTCTCTGTTGAATGCAGTGGCACGTGCTAAGCTGCAAGCCTCGGGTTTTTTAACGGTAAGGTTGGAGTGTCGTTTCTTGAAGGAACGAAACCATTCCTTACCAGCCATTTGCTCTTTCTCCCAGCCTTCTGGAACCTCAATTTTATTGATTTTTGCCATTTGGTAGGCAACTTTGCGGCAATCTTTGACCGTTAGCCCGTAAAATTTTAAGGCGCAGTCGACTATGTACGCTTTTAATTCCTCTTCTTGTGGTGGAGTAAATATTACGCGGTTTTCGTAATTTGGTGTCAGTCTCTTGTCCATGAGGTCAGCTACAGGGACGTTCAAGTTCTTAACAACGTACCTGCGTAATGTGGGGTACGCAATGTTCAGTTGTTTGGCAACTGATCGAATGCTTACTCCAGTCCTGTGTAATTTTATTGCTTTTAGCATATTTTCAGCTGTATGGTTCCCTTTTTTTCGTGCAATAACTTTTTCTCGACCCATCCTGAAAATTATTTTCTCTTAGTAACGTATTTGATAAATTTTCTACAGTAAAATTTTGTATGATATTTGTAATAATCGTAATCATACGAAATTATATATAAATTAACTT
This sequence comes from Yponomeuta plumbellus, assembly GCA_947310845.1. Taxonomy (NCBI): domain Eukaryota; kingdom Metazoa; phylum Arthropoda; class Insecta; order Lepidoptera; family Yponomeutidae; genus Yponomeuta; species Yponomeuta plumbellus. The sequence continues at coordinate 8,195,255 of OX371206.1, forward strand.
TATTTTCATCGAATTATTCAATTTCAAAACACCCTACTAAATTACCGGCGAAGTCGTTAACGACGTCTGTTATAAATATTGAACTTGGCTCTCATTCACAATTAGTTTTTGATGGGTCTATACTTCATAATATAATTATGTTTAGTGGTGCCGATACACGCAGGTGCGGCCCTAGCAAAATAGGTATATCATATAATTTGTGGAGGGATCGAAAATATGTTTTGAGCATGTTAACGCCATAAAATACTTATATCTATGTATATACATAAAAGGAGAAGCTGACTGACTGACTGACTGACTGACATATCAATGCAGGGCCTAAACTACTTATTGTTAGAAACTTGAAATTTAGCACAGTGATTCCTTTTAGAACGTAAGGGCGCACTAATAAAGGATTTTCGAAAATTAATCCCCTAAAATGTGTAAAATGGGGGTTCAAAGTTAGTATGAAACTTTGCCGTTTTTGAAGTTATTCGAATGAAATTTGGTACGAAGATTTTTCATTTAAAATTATGAAACACGAAAAAATAGTTTTTCGAAAATCATCCCTTAACGGGGTAAGAGGGGGTTGCGAAGTTAGTATGAAAGCTCTATCGCAGGCGCTAAAAGTATCTTATTTTATCCCTATCTAATTTTGTACTTTTCACTTCAATAATTGGTTGTTATTAAATATAATCTTCAATAAAATATTAATATCTATCTTATTTGCAAACACTTTACTCAACTGAAGCCCACGCGGACGTAGTCGCGGGCAACAGAAGGTATATTTTATGTAGGATCGAAGTAACAGTTAACCAGTCTGGACATAATTTCATAATATCACAAGCATACTTTTTGTTTCAGACACAACATGGTGCAAATTTACTACATCATATGAAATTATATCATAAAAAAGAATATGAAGAGATTGAAGCAGTGAACAACACCAATAAAAGTTCAAGTAGCTCAACTCCTGAACAAAACACTACACAAACAGTGCTCAAAGAATGCACAAACCTGGTAACTGTCCATGGCCTACCTTTTCAGGTCATGAATTATACCGCGTTTCAGAACATTCTAGCGTTAATTCCGAACAATTCTGCAACCATATCAGCGCACACCTTAAAACAACAAGTTCAGACGTGGCTGCAGAAGCTAGATACAAACTCGCAGGTGAATTGCGCGATAAGTTAATATCACTAAAAGTCGACATTGCGTCCTTGTCAACTCGCAGTTTCTTTGGAGTAAATGCACAGTTCATCAAAGACGGGCAAGTGGTACTCAGAAATTTAGGTGTAGTGGAGATTTTTGAGAGGCATACCGCAGAACACCTTAAAGATATACTAATTCGAACGTTAATGCGGTTCATGATCGAAAATAATCAAATATATTGCATAACAACAGACAATGGTGCGAATGTTCTAAAAATGAGCAGATTAATAGCACTAGATAATGCACTTTTACATAACAATGTACCCCAATTAGATGCGAATGTATCACGTAGAAGCGGAAGTACTATACTTACTGACACTGATGATGAGAGTGAAGGAGAGCCAGATGGCTCAGCTGCTAACCATTTTGATCCAAATCAAATGGAAAATACAGAAATGAACGGTTTTGTTGAAGAAGAGCTACTACGAGGATTTTCGTCGTCATTGAGAGCACATTTTGACCAAACGGGTTCTAATGAGCTACACAATTTAAGTACAGGCGTAGTACGGTGCGCTGCCCACACTCCGCAGTTGGCCACGCAAAACGCATGTGACGAATATAATTTTCTTTCATATTTAATAAGTGCTCGAAACGCAGTAAAACGACTACGAACTCAAAACCTAGTAGCAAAGTTGAGGGCAAGCCACAGAAACATACCAAAGCTGGATTGCACAACCCGTTGGCATTCAAGTTTAGATATGGTTGAATCTCTGATTTCGCTAAAGGACTTCTGTGCACAAGACGACGTGTGTTTGGACTTGCCCACGTCTACGTGGGATCAGTTAGACATGTTTGTTAAGTCAATGCAGCCGACGAAAGAAATAACAAAAATTATTCAAACAGAACAGCTAACAACCGGTGACTTTTACATAGCTTGGATGTCATGCCTATTCAAATTGGAAGAGATAAACACAGCACTTTCAAACCAAATAGCATCAAAAATGAAACAAAGAGAGAGTTTGCTGTTTGAAAATGAGTTGTTTATAGCTGGGTTATTCCTTGACCCCAGAGTCAACAGTGTAATAACCACGGAAAAGAAGGAATGTGCAAAAAAACATCTAATAGCGTTATATTTTCACATGCAGAGTTTAAAAAAGCAGAGCGAGGAAAATCACGACCCCGTTGAGAGACCCACTGCAGGGACCGCAATCAATCTTGCAAGATCAAGGAATGATACTCATACTCGTGATGTAGGAAGATCAGATCAATCCCGATTAGATGCGTTTTTAGCAAACCGGTACATAGAGGCTCATGACGATACATTGTCAAGGAGAAGCGATTCACAAATTGAATTTAAGGCAAGGTTTATGGAGACATGTGTTTTATTTCTTGAAGAGGCGTTTGTGGAGTCAACCGTGAATATTTTAGCCTGGTGGGAGGGCAAAAAAGAAAAATATCCCACTCTTTACAACTTAGCAAACATTGTTTTAGCCACCCCAATGACACAGGTGAGTGTTGAAAGATTATTTTCATCGCTCAAATTAGTTGTTTCTCAGAGAAGATTGTCATTAAAACATGACATAATTGAAGACATTTTGTTTGTCCGGAGCAATGAGTTACATAAGAACTTAGAATTGTAGTGTAGTTTAAAGGTGGATTATCGTTTTTCTTTACGTATTGTGTTTGCGTAAGGAGAGAACGTTTTATTAGGGTAGACTATAAATTGTGTACAGAGTCGTAACAAGTTCGCGACGTTTCTGAAACACGTCAAATATTTATTGTTTCTATTGTAGATAATTTTCAGAAACTGCCTTTTGTAAATACATAATTATTTAGTAAGTTAGTTCCAATCGTTAATTATATATTATACAAAGGCTTTTCAAGCAACAAATAAGTATAAGACTTCTAGGACAAAAATTTAAAGAAGGCGCTTTGAGCAGTTGATGCCGCCGCCGTACCGGGCGCCTGTTGTCTGTCGCTACATAACACTGTCATGCATGACTGTCAACAAAATGGGTTTGTGTAATTTAGTTTTTTGTGATAACTTTTTACTGACCAAGTGTACAAGTTTTGGGAAGAACAAAGTTTTTTTTTTCTGTTTATGTTTTGCATAATAATTACATGATTTCTAAGTAATAATCAAAATTACCAACGCAAAGAAGTATTTGATTTTAATGTTGTCGAGTACATTTGGAGGCTAAATGAAACGAAGCATTTGTATTAAGAAGTCATAATATTAATTCTTTTAAGCATCTGTAATATTTAAGACTACATCATTTCAACAAGGACGCGCTAAGAGATTTTTTCAAAGAAACTAACATCTTAACAGTTGCAAACCAATACATTTATGAAAATACTAAGTACGTTCGGAAAAATATTAAAGACTTCAAAACTTGGTAGCCATCATAAAGTTAATACTAGGAATAAACATAAATTGTCATTTCCACGATTTAGACTTGCAAAACACATCCCAGAGAATATTTTATAAGTTTGAAAGTTTGTAATTTAGGCTAAAACTGTTTTGAAAAGATTAGAGTGGAGTTTCTTTGTTAGTTTCTTCTCCATTTAATCTATCAAATGTGAAACTAACAATTTTGACGTTCATAAAGTAACATTTTGCTTGTACTATGTATAAAATATTAGATTTTTATTACAGAATAAAAAAAACTTAATAATTATTGAGAATTACGTAAGCATAAGAAAGCTTAGGTATTAAAAAAAAACCTTGTGTTATTTATTAACATATTATATCCTTAAAACATAAACTCGAGCCTTTGATCCCCGAAGGAGGTCCTTAATTTAAATAAAGTCAAAAGTCAAAGTCAAATATTTTATTCATAATACAAATAGAACATTTACTTTATGAACGTCAAAGTTGTTAGTTTCACAATTAATAGATTACATGGAGAAGAAACTTACAAAGAAACTCCACATTTATTCTTTTCAAAACAGTTTTAGCCTAAATAACAAACTTTCAAACTTACAAAATAACATCTTGGTTGTGTTGAACACTAGACACATTTATCCTCTGATTAAATTTAATATTAAACTACTGTTTAATGCCAGACGTCCTTGTTTTCTAAATAATAGTTGATTTCATAATAAGCTTTTTTGCAAAGAGTGTGCTTAACACAATTCTTGAATCGCGTTGATGGTAACTCGAACCTTATACAGTGCCCCATAAAGGACGTATTAACTTTTGCAAGTCTAAATCGTGGAAATGACAATTTATGTTTATTCCTAGTATTAACTTTATGATGGCTACCAAGTTTCGAAGGCTTTAATATTTTTCCGAACGTACATAATATTTTCATAAATGTATTGGCTTGCAACTGTTAAGATGTTAGTTTCTTTGAAAAAATCTCTTAGCGAGTCCTTACTACCTAGCTTGTAAATAAATCGGATCGCTCTCTTCTGCAAGATGAAGATAGTCTCAATGTCTGCTGCCCGTCCTCATAGTATTATACCATAGGACATAATACTATGGAAGTAACTAAAATAAACAAGCCTAGCAGTTGCAACGTCAGTAAATTCTCGAATTATTTTCACGGCATATGCTGCGGAGCGAATCTATCTGCCAATTTTATAATATGTGGACCCCATTGTAGTTTGGCATCGATTGTGATGCCCAGAAATACAGTATCTTCAACAAATTCTAGTTTATCATTTTCAATTACAATGTTGCTTTCAACTAATTTTACGTTAGATAGGGTTAACTTCATACATTTTGTCTTTTTTTAATTTAACAATATATTATGTACTGTAAACCAGTCTAGAACGTGCGAGAGAGAATTATTTGCTTCGTCAAGATTATTTTCCTGTCTCTTTATTTTAAAAACAAGTGACGTGTCATCAGCAAATAGCACTATCTCACACATTTTTTTTACCAAAAACGGTAAATCATTTACATAGACTAAGAAAAGGAACGGGCCTAAGATAGAACTCTGCGGGACTCCCATTTTTACAAGTGAACCCGACGATTTAATACGATTTGTTTCTGCTTTTTGAACCTTTCCTTCTAAATATGATTTTAAAAGATTTAAACTTAATTTTTTTATTCCATAGTGTTTTAACTTTGAGAGTAATAATAATCTTTATTAAGTTATAATTTTTTTTTACATTGTACTCGTAATAATGATTACATTAGGTACTTGTATCAAAAAAGATCTTAAACTACAGACTGTCCTAAAAGTCTAGAAGATAAAGAGTGTTTTTTTTGCTAATACTCTTATTTGCCATACCCAAACTTTTAGTACTAAAATACATATTCCCAGTTACAATAATAATTGTGCTTATATTAGAATAGAACATGGCCTGAAAAGTTCGTACAATATTTAGTTACACTTCACTTTCGTTTTATAGACTTTATGGACAGTCTGTAATGTGATTTTAAAAATCAAACCAAACGTGCACTGCACTTAACTTATTACTTTCACGTATTGTAGCTTAATTTTGACATATTATTATTATAATGCCTTTACAAAAAAATATACATGCTAAAAGCAATAGATTGTTGTCATTATTTTTCTTATTTTTTGCATCTACTTAAGATACCCAACATACTTTAATATAAATCAATGTAAACTTAATAGCATCAATTATTATGTTTGCTGTTTTTCTGCTTAAGAGACTCTACATATTTTAATATATTTATGTAGGCTTCCGAACGCGTACAAGTTGGCAAGAATTGTAATTCTCCTATGAGCAAGTTTCCAAAATAATAATTTCTTTTATCCAGCTGCTCTTCAAATACACACAAGTTACATGTATCATTCTCGACATTACTTTTCTCTGATTGTATGTTGTTCTCTACATTTGTTCTCTACGTCTTTCTCAGAAAAGAGCGTCACAGAACATTACTTGAGTATTTACTCTCGACCTCTGTGGCGCAACGGTTAGCGCATGTGCCTACCATGCGAGAGGTTCTGGGTTCGAATCCCGGCTGGGGACAGAAAAAAAAGACACCCGGGTCTTGGGTGTTTACATGTTTGTGAGATCGCTGTTTCTGGTTCCCACGACACAGGGTTTCCTAGTGTGGGTCCAGAAGCAATGTATGTGCCTGTATGTAAATTTTATGTTATGTTACTTAGTGTAAATTCTTCAATTCAGAAATCGGCCCCACATATCTTATTTAGGTCTTATGTAGGTAGGTACATGTGTATCAAATCGTTCTGTAGGCAGGTACTCAAAATTATATGAACAATATTAAACATAACTTTACAAACAAACGGAACACGAACAACTATTTTGCTAAAACAGTCTTTAAATTTAATGTGTAGGTAACGAATTCATAAAATAATTACATTTATACCTAACTATAAGTTGTACTTAGTACCTACATACCTAATTCTATAACCATATTATGCTATTGATTGAACAGACAAAAATTGTACCTAAGTGGATAGGTACTTATAACGAAACAGATCGTAAATTTCAAACCTGAGAAATTCCTTTAATTCTAATAAACTCGTATTTTTGTAACCTAAGTATCACGAATGAAAATTTCATAATAACCACACGCAATCCGTGTTTAAGCAGTTCAACACTGCAAAACATTTTTTGCCTCTTTTATGTTTCTCCATTTTTAAAGGATCGGTTGGATCATTGGATCGGATAAGAACAAAACTCGCGCGCGCGTCACTGCACGCTCGTGAGTCCCTACCTATTATTCCGTCTGGATCGGTAGCCGCATGTACGTACGTTGTCGATACCTACACGCTTAGTGGAACAGGCCTGGCGCTTCGTATAAACGACGCACGGCACGGCCGACCGGTTCCGAACGAACGGACCCGACGGCAGCCGATGGGATGCCGTCGGTCGGCGCCGTTCGGAGCCTGTCGGGGCCGGTCGGCCGTCGCCACAGCCGAATGCATTCTGTGAAACGTCGCGACGCGTCGCGAGATGCCGACGGAGGTAACTTGCGTAAGTTGCATTCAAATATGAACTAAAATGAGCCGTTTTCAGAAGATCTAAAAAAAAAAATAATCTAACGGCTGTCAAAGGAATGCAATTCTGGACCTCAGCCTAATAGCCATGTGTGATACATCCTAAAATAGGTCTCAGATAGCTGAACAAACGTTACTATGACGCCAACAGCCAAATGTTTGTCCTTTCGGAATTATATTTTATTGAAAATGTTAGTTTTGTTTTTTTTTTCCTGACGGCAAAACTACTTTAAATAGAAAAAAACATGGTACTCAATATACCTAATGAAGCACAAAATAAAACACTACTCTTCATCACTCGAAGTGTCCTCAGAATATTCATCTCCACCGCGTGGACTTTAGTTCAAAATTTTGCAACCCCGTTCACTCCCTTAAGGGTTAAATTTAGAAAAACGGCGAAACACGTGTTCAATCAAATTATGTTGAAGAGTATTTTTTTTGAGTTTCAAGAAAATTAGACAACATTCTTTATACCTCCCATACAAATTTCGGCAACCCTTTTCACCCCCTTAGGGGTTGAATTTAAAAAAATCCGGCCTTATTCCTTGCCTACATTATATATAGACCCTCTGTGCAAAATTTCAGCTTTCTAGGTCCAACGGCTTGGGCTGGGCATTGATGAGTGAATGAATCAGTCGGTCAGGACTTTGAATTTTATTTATATACATAGATAGATAGATAGAAGATATGTACCTACCTAAGTGATGCAGGATCATCTCGTTATAAATCCATTCTAAAATACCGATTGATTTACTTCTTTAATTGCGTGATCTACCTACATAATGGTAGAATGAGACGAGCTGCGAGCCAAATTCACTGGCGTGTTTGCGCCGCGTCGGCTTCCTTTATTAATTTCGTTTGTCAAAAGCCGCCACGTGCTGAGGCGGTAAATATCAAAGTGACACTATGATAGCGAACAGACTTTACCGCATTGTAAAATGCCGCCCGGCCCGGCCCGATGCGAGCCGGTTGATCTGAATCGTACCTAGTACAGTCGACAGCACGTCAACCTTTTTAGTTGCAAAGTCGCCCGTAACGCAACGGAGTAGAGTGCATGGGTGTATAGGATGATGTGCTGGCGACTGTACGACAAAAAAATTACCTACCCATTTTTTACGTAGTTTAAGATTTTTCTGTTGGAGGAAAACTGGAATGATCTTTGTACAGTCGACAGCACGTCAATCTTCACATTTTAGTTGCAAAGTAGCCCGTAATGCAACGGAATAGAGTGCATGGGTGTATACCATGATGTGCTGTCGACTGTACTACCCGCTCGTGCACCCAGATCCACAAGCGAGAGGGAGGGGTACTAACTAAACTAATCATAAATTCATAACTACACGCGATGCGTGAAAAATATAGACTATAATGATGGTGGAATGTGTGTGAAAGAGATGCCATATAACGTTATTATACATTACGTTAACGCTATTATAGCGCTATTTATAAAGTTATATCGGGCATAGCGCTATCGGAATAGCGCTATTCGACCAATATAATAACGTTATACCCGTATAACGTTTTGAAATAATAACGTTTTAGGAAGCTTTTCATAACGCTATGACGCATAGCGTTATGAGCATAATAGCGGTATTTCAAGGTCTGCTACCGACCCTAGTTATAAATACATAGTTATTAGTGATGTACAGGATCGTTAAAAATGTAAATACGCATATACGGATCTTTATTTTCGATGATACGGATATCCGGAACATCACTAATAGTTATATTATAAGCTTTACTGAAATTTAGAATGACTGTAAATACAAAATAATTATGTGTTATATGTATTGAACTTAATAAAAAATTATACTACAAAGTATGAAATATTTTACTTACCTCACAACTATTTTCGTCATCGCTATCTAAGTTGGATGAAGATTCCCTTGGAGTGCATTGATCATGAATGAAATTGAACAAATCGTAGTACCACAGTTTAATACGGTACACATCATCAGCAGATGCCCCAGACTTTAAAGATTGCTCATATTTCTTCTTTTCCTTCCTAACATTGCTCCTTAAGTTATTGATCTTTTTCACAACTACATCTTTGTTCGCATCTGGCTCAATTTCTCTCAATTTTTCTATTAGTAATTTATAAGCAGCTTCTTTTTTGTCTCTATTATGGTAATCATCGTTTTTAATTTGCCAAAGACATGGATTACTTCTATACATTTCGATAAAATCTTCAAGGATTTTTTTTGTTGAAACTGATAGCGCCATTTTCTGGCAATACGATGCGAGCGATGAGACAACCGTCCGAAAGAAGCACTAGAACACAACTGACGCGACCTGCGCAGGCGACCGGAGTACACGCACACACGCACAGGTACACCGTACGGTGTCACTCGAAAGAATCGATTTTCGATCTTGCGCCGGTCGCCTGCGCAGGTTCAAAAACCTGCACAGGTCTATTCCCACACACATTCCGGTCTACCTGCGCAGGCATACCTGCACAGATTACCTCTCCGGTAGACCGTAGCGTGTATGGCCGCCATTATTTACCGAGACGTTTTTTTTGCGCCGACCTGATATCTAGTTGGTATTGTTGATCGAAGTGAAATCGGCAAAAAATGGCGGCCTCTCCCATATTTTGTACTAAATTATGCTTTAAATTCAAGGGACTTAGATGTAACGTTGTTATAGACAAATTGTCGCTACAACCAAAGTCGTAATGAATGAAATCCACTAATAGATTATGCGGAGAAGAACGCAATCTTTAATGTTTAAGTAGCCTTTTTATGCGTTTAGTGTTAATTATCAATTCTTTGAAACTCCATATGGGTGGGTAGTACGTATCCACATCACAAGAAAGCTGGTTTTTATACAGTTGCCGATGTAATTGGTTTTTAATTAATTACAAGGTACAAGAAAATAAATCTTTAGTACAAAAATGAAATTTTGTTACTCACCTTTGAGACGAACAAGTTGTTATCCAATTACGCGCCGCACAATGAGTAGGTAATAACTGAGTCAAATAACAAATTCGTCGTTCCAGTAATAGTCTCTACCCAAATCACAGGGCAAACAGAAAAGTCCAGTAGAATGCGAAGTCGGTAAAAAAGTTAACTAGACATAATAGAACACCCTGTCACGTTGTGTGTTTTCTCCAATGACTCAAACGGCTCAGGTTTCGATTTACTCTGGTATCACCATAGAATTTTGTAGGCTGACATTTCTTCTTTTAGGTTTGTTTGGTGAGATGGCCGCCTGTGATTGGTCGTTGTTTGAGGGATGCCATAGCAAATCTAGTTACCCCATTTCAGGGAAAAAATATAGTAACTTCGGGTGTTGATGAATATCATTTATTTAATTAAAAGATAGAAAAATAATAACATAATAAACAAAGAATTAATACAGCTAGTAAAGAAAAATACAGGTAAATGTTATTCATACAACATGGAAATTTTGGAATATTGTTTTAGGAGATAATCATATCTTTTATATGGCCACCCAAGCATAAGATTGACAATCGTGACGCGACGGTCTGCTGGTATAAGAGAGAGCTCCAAAATGTCGAGGATTATTAGCTGGAAAGATCCGGGGACTGAACCATTTCTGGGCCTCCATTGTGAGCAGATTTGGCTCAGATGGCGTCGAAGCAGCCCATTTAAGTTATATTTTGTGGCAGCAGGAAATCTGTAAGTAAATACTTATATGGAAAGCTGTGTGTAGAATCTTGTACAATTCCGGTTAGGTCATCTCTCATCCTCGTGGTTATTTTTAGGATACAACAGATTCCTGGAAAGGGGTGAAGGAGGGATTGCCAGCGTCGAGACAATCCTAGTTGCTGAATGTCTCCGGTAAAATTTATCCTGATTTTTATAATTGCCTGCCACATGCTTATGCCATAATTTGCAATCTTCTAATAGAAGCAATTTTTCTTCCTTTCAGCTGGATAGGGTTTAAAATTTATTTTTGTTTGGTTGTTTTCCTTTTCTCGTGATAGATAAAGATTTGTTTGTTTTGTTCTCACGAGATATTTAGATATTTACTTTTGGGGGGTTTGCTTAACTTTAGTTTTTTTTCTTTCAACCTTAAGTAATTTTTGGTTGTGGCTGTGTTCTCTTTTTGCTGTCGAGAAACAGTTGCTCGTTTGGGTCAAGAAACTTATGTTAGGCTGTGCTACAAGCGCTTGGCTTCTCTCATGCCGGGAGAAGGATTTGGTTCGGGACGGCTGGCCAGCGTGTTCGTGTGAAGTCCCTTCGGTCCTGCTCCGGTGACGGCGCATGGGGGCTAGGCTGCCTACTCGGCGTTCTGGCTAGCACCGTGCATCTCACCTGTGGCCGGATTGACTTCACATGGAGGTTTCTTCCTGGCAAGGTCTGTGAAACAATTTCACTTACATAATAGGGAATTAGGATTTAAAGAATTATGGAGTAGAATTAAATTGTTGATAATTATTGAAATTGATGGCAATCTGATTTTCAGTAGGGACTAACCACTTATACAGTGTAATTGTGAACCTATCAGAACCACTTACTGTAGCGACCCCGCTCTGCTCTGAGCTTTTCAGAAGTTAAGTTGTTGTCTGGGTTTAGACACTAAGGCTTCACAATTACCCTATTGCTACCTGTGTAGCACCTAATAAAGATTGTGCTCAACACTGTGTTTCTTTCATCTCCCATTATTAAGGCCCTTGATGACTCAAGGCACTGTGCCAGACAATCTTCAGATTTCTTTTTGGTGGCCCTGGCCACAGTTTTTTTTAGATACTAAAGATTTCAGATCTGTACGTGGCTGGTTTCCTTATTACCGGGGAGGGAATCACCATTACTTTACAGTGGCGCCCAACTTGGGGCCGTACGTTACAACCCGTACGCATGACCTCAAAGAGGAGCAGTGAATGATGAAGCAAACAAAACAATTACTGTCCGTCCCTTCCTTACAGTGTTGCCAACTTCATTGATGATTAGATTGTTTGTGACTATTGTACAGAAATATGACCAAAATAGTCATATTCCTAAACAGGGATGTAATCTCAGGTCTTTTTTGTCCCTTAATACGACAAATGTTAATAAGTTAACTAGAATGATTCATATTAATTTATTTCATGATATTCATTTATTTGATTTCAATAAAATCAAATTAATTACAGTAAATGCGAATTATACATTTTCGATCACATAAAGCCAGATATTCCCATTCGGGAATTTAACATACTGGCACCAAATTTAAAAATATTAGACAATGAGACTCTTTACCTCCTAGGGGCGCCAGTCCTAGAAAAATCTTTCCCACATTTCCTGGAAAATCAAAAAAACAAATTTTTCGAGACCATTCCGCACCTTAGCCAAATTAACACACATATGGCCTTCGAAATTATCCGTTTCTGTCTTTTTGTACCCAAATTCACTTATTATCTAAGGTGTAGCCCGCTTTTTAGCCAGGCGGCACTCTTGGGGCCAATAGATTCAATGATTCATTTGGCCCTAATACAAATTTTAAATTGCCCCATTTCGGAACGAGCCTGGCTCCAGGCTTCCCTCCCAATCAGGTTGGGAGGGCTCGGAGTCAGAAAAGTGACAAGCGTGGCACTGCCTGCCTTCTTGTCTTCCATCCACAGCATCGAGGCCTTGTATAAGCAAATTATCAGCCCATCCCTGGGTTCGATTGAGGTATCATGCTGTGGGGAAGCCAAGCAGGCATGGAGACTGGCTTGCCCCTCCACTGACCCACCGAAGGACCCGACAGTGCAGAGACAGTGGGACGGGCCGCTTTGCGAGCTGACGCAAAAACAGCTAGTTGAATCTAGCGTCAGCGACGCAGATCGAGCCCGCCTCCTTGCTGTCGCTGAACGCGAGTCGGGTTATTGGTTACAGGCACATCCATCAGTGGCAATTGGCACACTGATGGACAATATTTCTTTCACCACTGCTGTGGGACTGCGTCTGGGTTGCGCTGTGACTGTGCCCCATCGGTGCCCCTGCGGCGCTGACGTCGATCGTTTGGGTCACCACGGGCTTTCGTGCCAACGGAGTGCGGGCCGCTTATCGAGGCATGCTACCTTAAATGACGTCATCCGAAGGGCCCTCGCCACATCCGGAGTTCCAGCAATGCTGGAACCCCCAGGAATATTCCGCGATGATGGGAAGAGGCCCGACGGAATGACGTCAATTCCCTGGAAACATGGGAGGCCGTTAGTGTGGGACTCAACTTGTGTCGACACGTTGGCGCCCTCCCATGTTTCTCAGAGTACAAAGGTGGCTGGCTCGGCGGCCGGTGCAGCGGAAGGCCTCAAACGGCGAAAATATGCGTCATTGGGCAACCAATACATATTTGCGCCGTTTGGGGTCGAGACACTAGGCCCGTGGGGCCCCGAGGCGCCTTCGCTCTTTAAAGAGCTGTCGACGCGCCTCATCGACGCCACGGGAGACCGGAGGGCTGGCGCATACCTCGGCCAGAGAATAAGTCTGGCCATCCAAAGGGGGAATGTTGCCAGCATTCTGGGCTCTCTGCCGCGGGACACCGACCTGGGGCAAGTTTTTTATTTGTAAATACCTATATAATTAGAAATTACTTTATATTAGTTTATAGTAGATTAGTTTAATAGATTGTTATTTAAATCTTTATGTTGTTGTATGTGTCTTGTTTTAAATAGTAATATAATATAAATCTCATAATTAATCAATTATATAACATAACATACCGTAACATATATACACGCCCGTATCCCTTACGCAGAGATCAGCATTTGCCACTTGCCATGATCCTGACAGATCTTTTCGCTTTATCAACATTTGTTAGTCAAAATCAAATTATTGAAATATTTTTGCATTATTTTAAAAGTTAGTCTCAAACAATGGAGTCCTACCTAGTAAAGAATAAATATTGAATTATATTTCAATTGGGTCAGAAAAAATGTTACATTATTGTATTATCATTTGATTTCACGATAAACATGGAAACATTGACAAAGGATAAATAACAAAATTTCTTTTTGCTCAATTAAGTCATTAACTTATTGTTCAATATACAAGAAATAATTTGATATTACTAATTTATTATTGAAGTATTATATTTACTGAAGGCTGATTATGATTATATTTACTGCTTTAAAATAATTTGTACCTAATGCCACTCTTAAATAAATTTTTTTATGCAAGCTCCCCTTTGTATTTTATAACATTGAAGCTCATTATACCGGGTGAAATTTTCACCGGTACAATAAATTTTACCATATCATTGGTATCGATAATTACATTTATCGAATAAAATTACCATATATTTTTTTTTTCATTTTCATTAATTTATCCTTCATGCAATTTGTAACTCATGGGCACCCATTGCAAGGCGTCATCGCGCCGCCGCACAGTGGTCTGAAAATCGGGCTCCCCTTTCATAGAAAGTCAATGTGGGATATTCATAAAACTAAAATATGGAACGTGTCAGGTATACGTTCCTATAATGTATATTGAAGTATGAATGATTTTAGTTACTCCGCGCCTGAGAAAAAAAATATTTAGTTTTTTTTTGTATGGGAGAAATTACTTAAAGTACATTTTCTTGCGACTGAACGAAACTGAACGCACCGAGAAGTTCCAGCAGCTTCTCGGGGATAGATTTGTTGCCTTGGAGCCCACCGACGACGCTGACGAGACCCTACACAATCTGGTCGTAACTCTTAGGGACGAGGGCATCAAGTTCTGCAAAACGCAGCGGACAGGCAAGAAATCCAAACTCTCGGCTGAGACTCTCCGGTTGCTGACAAAAAGACGGGAAACCACCCAAGCGACTTCGTCAGAGAGGTCAAACCTGAACAAGCAAATTGCGAAGATGGTACGGTGCGACCTTCGGAGCTCCAACACACGCCTCATTGAAGAGGCAATAGAGCAAAACCGAGGGTCCAAAGTATTCACTCAGCAGCTTGGCAGGAGCCACCTGACGAAGCTTACAACGCACGACGGGAGGACCGTATTGTAGAAGCCGGAGATCTCCGCCGAGATAGAGGATTTCTATCGCCTATTATACGCTGCACATGCCCCTTATTCCCAACGAGACGACCAAGATTCCAGAGCCACCCTGACGCGCCACTACACCGACGAACTGCCTGACATCAGTCAAGACGAGATCGTGCTAGCTCTGAGGCAGCTTAAAAATGGAAAAGAAAAAGTGAAAAGTGAGGACGGAATAACATCAGAGCTCTTGAAAGCTGGAGGAGCCCCTGTTATACAGGAATTACAAAAGCTCTTCAACGCCGTCCTTCACAGTGGGAGAACTCCAAAGGCATGGAGCGGGAGTTTGGTGGTGCTCTTTTTTAAGAAGGGTGACAAGACTCTTCTTAAAAATTATAGACCCATCTCGCTCCTGAGCCATGTCTATAAGCTGTTTTCACGAGTGATCACGAATCGTCTCGCCAGAAGACTCGACGAGTTCCAGCCGCCGGAACAGGCCGGGTTTCGCGGAGGATATGGCACCATAGACCACATTCACACAGTGAGGCAGATTATACAGAAGACCGAGGAGTATAATCAGCCCCTGCGTCTTGCTTTTGTGGAGTATGAGAAGGCCTTTGACTCTGTCGAAACCTGGGCTGTTCTGGAATCCTTACAGCGATGCCAAGTAGACTATCGTTATATCGAGGTGTTGAGATGCCTGTACGAAGCCGCCACCATGAGTGTCCAAGTACAGGGCCAGCAGTCTAAACCTATCCAACTGTGCAGAGGAGTAAGACAGGGGGATGTTATATCCCCGAAACTGTTTACAAGCGCGTTGGAAGACATGTTTAAGACGCTGGACTGGAAAGAAAAGGGCATTAACATAAACGGCGACTACATCTCACACCTGCGATTCGCAGATGACATAGTCTTAATGGCGGAGTCGCTAGAGGAGCTGAACCACATGCTGGCTAGCCTAGCATCAGCCTCGCGACGCGTCGGTCTTGGTATGAATTTGGATAAAACCAAAGTCATGATCAATGGTCACATTGATCCAATACCGGTCGTCGTACATGGTCACCTTCTCGAAATCGTTTCCGAATACACTTACCTCGGGCAGATTCTGCAGTTAGGTAAAAACAATTTCGAGAAGGAGGCCAAGAGGAGGATCCAGCTGGGCTGGGCAGCGTTTGGGAAACTACGCCGGGTCTTCTCGTCATCCATACCGCAATGCTTGAAAACGAAAGTTTTCAATCAGTGTGTCCTACCTGTTATGACCTACGGAGCTGAGACATGGACACTCACGAAAGGGTTGGTCCACCAGTTTAAAGTCGCTCAGCGAGCTATGGAGAGAGCTATGCTCGGAGTTTCTCTGAAGGATAGGATTCGTAACGAATACATCCGACAGAGAACCAAAGTTATCGACATAGCTCAGAAAATTATCAAGCTGAAGTGGCAGTGGGCTGGCCATATTTCGCGAAGAACCGACAACCGCTGGGGTAAACGTGTTCTTGAGTGGAGACCGCGACTCGGCAAACGTAGTGTAGGACGCCCTCTAACCAGGTGGGATGACGATCTGCGAAGGACTGCAGGCAGATGCTGGATGCGGCAAGCTGAAGACAGGGCGCTATGGCGCTCATTAGGGGAGGGCTATGTCCAGCAGTGGACTAATATAGCCTGATGATGATGATGAACGAAACTGAAGGGCTGGTACTCATACGAGCTATTGCCGCTCTTAAGACGATTAAGTTGACATACCACTCGTGTACCTTTGGGTGCCGCTTCCACGTAGAAATTTTTTGAAATTTCAAATTTTCGCTATTGAATATTTTAAGTATGTGACGCATTTAAATGAAGTTGCTGGGGAATTTGGCAAAATATATTTATAATATGAGGCAAATAAGCGCCTAAAGTTACATTAATTGTTATATAATAATTTTAATTACTTAAAAACTCAAAAAATAAGTTAACTTTCGAAATTATTTTTATTACGAAAACTAATTTGGGTACTGCAACTAATATATGCCTTTAATAAACATATAACTTTTTATAATAGTAATCTCATTAGCTAAGTGGGTGTTAATGATTTTTAATTACTAATTACTTTACTAATAGTTCAGATTTATTACGTCTTAATTGACTCCGACCATTAATGAGGGTAGTTATACATAAATAGAATATTTGGCATGAATTCTGTCAGTAACGTTTAGCACTTGTGCGCGTTAACTTAACTTTTTCTGTTCTTTCCATTTTTTTTTTTGCTATGGAAGGTTTCGGTGCTAATCTTGATATTTTCGTGTTTGTGGCTAACAACACTTCTTTCTCAGATCCCAATGTATTGTTTGAAGTGTTTGTGAATAGTGCTGATTTGTCAGAAAATGAAAAAAGAGACTTAAAACAATTCTGCCAAACTTATGTGTGTTCATTGAAAAGGAAATGGATGTTCTAGTTCCAAATTTCTCGTAAATGAAGGTGTATTAACATCCGCACAACCACAGACTTGTAGTGTTTTACATATGTCACTAGTCTCGGTTGATGTTTCTGATAATTTAGAAACTATTTTACCATCTGTCATAGGCATGAGTATTTTAACTTTAACTGCATGTATTCCTATTATAGAAGGCACCAGTGCAGCAATTTCAGCTTCAATCGTGGCTTTTTCTCTCTTGATGTCCAATTTACATGAGATCCATTTCCTTTTCAATGAACACACATAAGTTTGGCAGAACTGTTTTAAGTCTCTTTTTTCATTTTCTGACAAATCAACACTATTCACAAACACTTCAAACAACACATTGGGATCTGAGAAAGAAGTATTGTTGGCCACAAACATGAAAATATCAAGATTAGTACCGAAACCTTCCATCGCAATAGAAAATTGGAAAGAACGGAAAAAGTTAAGTTAACGCGCACAAGTGCTAAACGTTACTGACAGAATTCATGCCAAATATTATATTTATGTATAACTACCCTCATTAATGGTAAGAGTCAATTAAGACGTAATAAATCTGAACTATTAGTAAAGTAATTAGTAATTAAAAATCATTAACACCCACTTAGCTAATGAGATTACTATTGTAAAAAGTTATATGTTTATTAAAGGCATATCGACGCTGGAAAGGCAACCTTGCTGAAGCGCCATTTTGCAACTTTACAGAAGAGCGATTCAAAGTTTTAAATTTTCGAAAATAAATCGTGTAAAATCAATTTTTTATCCGATTTGCCCAAAAAAAATGTGAGAATACTGAGAAAATAGTTTGTCACAGAAACTAAAAAATATTGAAAAAACGTTACCGGACAAAGTTAGGTGGCGGTTCAGCAATAAGTGGTTCACAAAAACCACTCTTTTTATTTTGTGTTATAATAATAAGTAAAGTGCTGTAAATAGTGTTTTGTGTATATTGTTTATAATTTTTTCAATCATTCTTGTTTTCGTTTTTGTGTGTGCGCTTCACTATTGTATTTGGACCATCCTGTTAAAATAGTAAGCTGTAGTAATTAAATAAATAAATAAATAAATAAATAAATGACCAGAACTCTGGCGAGGCTACTTTTCTGATAGGACATATTGCAGTTCATAATGTATCTGCACTTTTTGCTTATGCACCATAAACAATGCTTTTCATATCGGAGCAAAATGTGTTATCACCATAGTCATTCAGAGCTGTCGTCCGCATAATTCAGTGATGTAATCAAACTACCCAAAAGTTGTCTTTCCAGAAACTCTGACCTTCCAACTGATCTAAAATAATGACACACATTTTGAAATAATGGATTTTCCAAAAATTAAAAGTATAATGAATTCAATAAAACGATATTTAATTACTGTTTTACGCTTCGGAAAATTCAATCAAATAAATCTGATTTTATTTGAATGCTTTATTGCGCAAGAAAAGATCTGTACAAACGCGAGCTTAATATTAAAAAGGATTTTTATCCAGCTAACCCTGGATGGTGTGGAGGAGTAAGGGGTCTTGCTAGAGAAGTCCCAAGTAAAATAAAAAAGATAAATTACTTACAGATTACCAGTGATGTAATATCAATATAATACGTAAACTTCTTATACATTATACCTACTACAATACGTATACTACACACTATGTTGTGATATTCCATAAATTATGTGCCATTATTATATAGGCTAAAATTATAAATACTTTTATACCTATATGATTATGTCGGATTGCTTTGAAGTCCAAAGTAATGCTCATGGATCGCACTATTGACATCTAATGAACACTTCGGCCGACGGGGCCTAGCGTATGTACAGCGGTAGAGCGTTCTTCACGCGCACAGCTGTCACAGTAAAGGAATCCGAATAGCCTGCCGTACAATGCAACAGGGTTTCGAGAAGCAAGTCTTTGCATGGGCGCTGAAGGCAACCATGCGCGCCACGAGTGGCGAAGGGTTGGCGAAGATATTAGCATATCATAGAAACTTCTTTATAGAATGCTACAAGACTCTCCGCTCTGAATAATGACGCCCCTGACACTATGTGGGCAATCCTGCTAGAGCGGATGTTTAACCAAGAAAGCTGAGTGCAAAATTGGACCACGTCAACATATTTAGGGAAGCCCAAAATGTAAAGAATATAAACGCTAAGAATGTATCCGTCCTGTGCAGATAGGCCGAATTCCTGTTTGACGTGCTTGACTGCCACTCGGAAGTGGGCCATGTTCAGCAAGGTGTTTATGAAATCTGTGGACCGTGTACCTGAGAACATGCCCTGCACGGCACGGTAGATTGTGTGTTCGTGAGGTATGGTAAATGTCATGTTATACTTGGCCTGTGATATCCACTCATTGGCCTCGACCCAGTCGCGGTGGAAGCCGGCGTGCTTACCTTCCTCAGCCAATATTTTAAATATCATGGCCTGAGCTGCGGGAGTGTGCTGACGGTTGAAATCCGCAAAGTCGAACATGGTGCACTCCACATTGGGGTTGGCAGTTATTGCAGTGCGCTTTAACTCATTTATGTATGTGCGATATGGTGAACTGCCTTTTTCGCACCCTTGCAACTTGTTCATGCTGCCTTCCAGGCCTATAGTGGCATATGTGTTGATTACGTAGTGCGTTGGCTCCACTCCATAAAGTGCGCGGGCCTTACCGTTTTCAAACTTCTCAGAGGCTGATGCTGATTCGCGGGGTTTACCTTTAAATGCGGCATAGATATGGCTAAACGGTGTCATATCTGCCCATACCCGTTTGTTCACTCTCTCAGTCTCCTTGATGCGATCGCTGTTCAACACCTGTTTGATAGGCTTGCCTGTGGCCTGGTATACAAGCTTCCCCATGGCGGTTTTACTGGCTGAACCAGACGTTACCCACTCATGCCGGCGCATGTAGAAATCTTTGAGGCTTTCCTTGACGACCGGACGATGCGAGATGAGTTCTTTGATTATCGATGTGAGCTCAGCATGCAGGTCGCTGTCATACTGGCACACAGCATGATGTGAACGTGCGCTGTTGATTTCGGCCTCACTAGACAGCCATGAGTTCACGCAGCCTGACGCCTTAAACAAAGGTTGGGTGCCAGTGGTACGGTTGCTGATCTCTTGTTTCCAGTCTGACGTGTTCATGGTGCGCCCACTTGATAGTTCGAGGTATGCTAGGTGCTGAGTCACTTCGTCGCTGACGCTGCCGGCAGAAGGCAGGTATGCGTACCTCCGGAGACTAGTGCTGACATGTGACAGGCGCTTGTTGACCGTGGCCAGCGGTGCGTTGAGTGTTGCCTGCAGTATGACATGCTTCATTGCAAGCTGTGCCGAGTTGCAGAACTGGGTCATGTGCAACACGCACATTCGCGGGTGGGGTGTGCCCACCGGTGCGGTGCGCAGTAGCATGGAAGTGTATGCGTTGACCGTAGGCTGCTGTGTGTTCCACAGCAGCCGTATGCTGTGTTGTATCTCCTCAGGCAAATCTTTGATGGTCGGTTGTATAGCCGCCAGGTCATTGTGATGGAGTAGTGGGGCCAGCCTCAGGGTCATGTGTTTGCCATCATTGGGGTGTGTGTTGGGGTACAACCGTGCGGTGATGGGCAAGGCGCGTTTTAAATCGCGTGGCAGTCTTTTCACTGTGACATGGTAGATAGGCGTGTGGTAGCACCATTGACCATCTTCCATGGCTCGTGCTGCTTGGATCCTGGCGATTTTGAAGTTGACCGCATATGCGCCGCATGCACTGAGCCATTCCGCTGTACTCTTGGTGTTGAACCAAGTTTTATGCCAGCCACTGAACATGGCAGCAACATCGATCGCTGGATGCGTGTTCGTGGCGCTGCAACAGTGTGCGTGGATGAGTGGTGGCCTGGGCACAGCCAAGGCATTGGTGTACGCAATGAGCAATTCATCCCACTGGCGTGGGTGGTGTTGGATCAGCGTGGCAAGGCCGGCTTTCATCGCCATGTCATGCATGGTGGCTGCATCCACTTGGAATGCCGCAACACCCAGTTGACGTATGAGCTCAACCGCTGCGGTGGCGAAACATGCCACGGCGTAGTCATTGATACGCGCGTTGGCGTCGTTGTTCATATGCCGGCGAATGTACTGCATGTTTTTCGACGTTGCTCTGTTATTGGTGGCGGCTGTTCTGGTTTCAGGTATCAACTGTTTTGAGGGTTTGTTGATAGCCCAGTATACCACCGTTTCGACGAAATATCGCATTGCGGGGTTGGCATGTGCCATCGGCACCAGCCTGTCCAAGTCTTTGAATTGTTTGGCGTTCAGATGTTGGCGGAGCAATTCAGGCACATAGGATGTGTGCAGAGATGTTTGCGCTCTGACGCAGTCACATGCGGTCGGACTGCTGGTGGTATCGGCATATGCCAAGTCAGCCGCAGCTGATTGGAGGTAGTCAAACGTAGGCTGCAGTGTGTTGCCAATCGAGTACTGTGGCCAGACTAGTAGCATCACAGCACGTAGTAGTAGCTGCGCGTCGGGGTTCAGGTTGTCCATTTGCCAGCACTTCTGTACAAAGCCTACCTCATCATGCACCTTGATAGTAACCAGCCCGTCCTTGACTGCTTTTGTTGCAGTGGTTGTCAGTTTACCGTCGGTATACACACTGACGATTTCGGCCATCTGTGACTGAGACGACCACACAGGTTGGAGGAAAACTGTGATGCCATCTTTTTGGCCCGTACCGCTTGTTACTTCCAGATGGGGTAGTAGCGTGTCGCAGGCACGCTTGACGTTTCGTGCTGCATTGGCGTTAAAATAAGGCATCTTGTTGCTTGTATTGGCACGTCCGACCGAGGCGATTAGCGTCGCCAAACCCAGTTGTTGTTTTGCCAGGTCGATGACACAATGGGCTGATAGTCTGCTGTGGAAATTGAGGACAACGCCGTTGCTGTTCGGCCGATATTGATTGCTTGGTGGTACTCTTGATATATGGTATGATCCGCTCCCGGCAACGTGGTGCACTAGGTGTGCGCCACTGTTGGGAGTTTGCTGCGTGGCCCAGCCGGCGATCAGTTTTTTGAGTCGGCACTGCTATCGCCTGCTAGCACAGATTGCTGTGGTTGCGGCTGTGAGCCGAACTGCAAGAAGCTGAAGTCCATGCCTCCTTCCTGTGCGGAGACTATTGCGCCTGGATCACGGCCCAGGGCGTCGAATCCACACGTAGGGCGTTCTCCATCGTGAGTGGAGTACGGCACCCACCAATTATGTGCCATCTGCAGCCGTGGTGCGAATAGTGTGCTGTCTGCCCATTCGTAGCTCTTGAATGTGCAGGGCTCATAGCAATGAGCGTCTGCGTTCCACACTGGTTGGCGTGCGACGACGGGGCCTGCGGGCACCCAATGTGTGGGCGGCAGGCCTTGTTGCCAGACATGGGTCTGGTCGGCTAAGCCAGCAGGCTCCTGCGCAGGCCAGGCACGGTTGCACAGGCACTGTAGCACCTGCCATCCGTACATCTGTAGCTTGAAAGGCATCACGCCTAGAATGGCCGCGTTGTATGAGGTGTCGCCGAGCGTTGCGCGCCATCCGCGATCGGCAACTGGTCCGACGCGCACCACTTCTTTGGATATGTTGAAATGGGCGCCTCTCTCAGATGCGCCCCATTCGTAGGGGTAGTGGCTGACAAATGATGTCAAAGCAAACATGGTGCCGCGTCGCGGAGCATGGTTTGCATTATAGTTTTCGTAGGCTAGAGCTATGGCTGCCACGGGGCCTGTTAGTGGCTCGAAGAATGCGGGAGTCTGCCACCATAGTTGTGTGGGTATTTGGAATTCGAAGTGCTCGTTCACCATCATGCGCACGGTCTGATGGAATTTGGCATCGCACTGCAGATTGGCTATGCTTGGCACGGCAGTGGGTCTGGCCAGGGCGTCGAGAACGTTCAATAGGTTGCGGTCCTGCGGCACGTACGGGGCGGCAGCCCTGTTGGTGAGGTGTTGTGTAGTCACATTCATACCTGCTAGGTAGGTCGTCGCCATCGCTTGAACTGATGCGGCGTATACTGCCAAAGCAGTTACGGTGTCTGCATCAGTCCTGGTGCTGAATGCTTCGATCTCGGCGTGAACCCACATGGGTGGAGGGGCTGGGCGTAAGTTCAGGAACCTGGCAAGGTAGTTGTAGTCACGGGGCTTAGGCAGTGTGAATACACATTGGCCGTGGAATGGGCTGAGACAGCGCTTTTGCACAGCACTGACGGCCATGTTTTGGATGTTGATGCCCATCAATTCTGTGGCGCACATAAGGCCGCGCAGTAGCTGGTCCTGTTCATTACGGGATGCCGCTAGTTGCTTGGCGAAATTGATGACCACATCCGGGTCAATAAGTGCAGCATCAGGGAGTGCAGGAGCTGCGCCGTGGATGAGCACTGTGACGGGGATACTGGGCCATGTTGTGTATCGGCTTATAGGCCCGTGGGTTGCGTTGGGTATTCCGACTGTGTGTGCCGATGTTGAGAGTAATTGCAGTAGGTGCAGATCTTGTGCACCATTGTTGGCCCAGTCAAAACCGTCGACTAAAACAATGTGGCCTTGGTCTATCGGGTTGGCAAGAGCCTGCCACCCCAGTGCAGCGTCGTCCAAGTTGACAAAGTTCACCGCCGCCTGCCATGCGACAGCCTCGTTTTCGAGTCCACTCCACCTGGTGACACGCCGCATTAGTGCGTAGTGCATGAGCTTGGTGTAGATTGCCGTGTTGTCGTAGAAGAAGATAGGCTCGCCGAGTTTAAAGGCTACATCTCGCAATGTGGCAAGGTTTGCCGGGTGCAGCATCCCATTTAGAGTGTTCTGCACAGTCCGGTCGTTTATTTGGCCGCTGGTTTTGAAGTCTGCAATCGCGGTCTCAGCGATCTGGGACACGCGCACGGATGTGGTGGCGCGCACTGATGGCGCCACGACATGCATGTCCGCCGCAACGTTCAGGCGGGCAGTCAAGGCAGTGTATTGGAACACGTGTGCGTGTTGTTGCTCACCTGCACCGTCGTACCACGCATTTTCTGACTGTAGTATCCAGTCGTGTTCCGCATTGGTGGCAAATGCGTTGCTCCACATGTGTGCGCTCGTCACTGATTGTTGCCAGAAGTTAGACTGGCTGTGGGTGTTGCTTTGTTGTGTGTTGAAAGCACAACCGTCTGCTACGTTGAGCATCGCCACTGAATTGTCACCGAAAATCGCTTCATGGAACCGGGCACGTTTCTTGGCGTGGCTGGGTGCGTGTGGGTCTTGAGGCATGCTAACATCAGATAGGTTGGCTGGCGACGGCTGTGGTCTGGGATGGGAGGTGGTTGCCATCACGGTGTCTAGGCCGTGCTTCAGTGTGCCTATTCCTTCGTTGATGGCCTGGGTGGAAGCCTGTGCTTCTTGGCGTATCTTGCCTACGGATGTGACGACACTGTCGACCGCATTACTGACGTTCTTGACGGCCGCAGTACCTTCATTTACAGTGTGTGCTACCGAACTGGCAGCGTCAAATGGAGCCATCGAAATCAGTGACAGCATAATGCGCAACAGCACAGTGGAGCCTCAAGTGCTTCGCGATGAGATAAAAGACATTCTTAACTCAACAGCCACTCAATCCATAATCGCCAATGCCATTTCACGAGGTGTTGGTGCCACCATAGGATCCGCAATCACGTCCGCAATATACAAGTCATTCATGGCTCCATTTGACGCTGCCAGTTCGGTAGCACACACTGTAAATGAAGGTACTGCGGCCGTCAAGAACGTCAGTAATGCGGTCGACAGTGTCGTCACATCCGTAGGCAAGTTGAGTTAAGAATGTCTTTTATCTCATCGCGAAGCACTTGAGGCTCCACTGTGCTGTTGCGCATTATGCTGTCACTGATTTCGACGAGCTTGGGGTGGATGGCGTCGACACTGGCTGCTGCTGTGGTAACGCCGCTGTCCACTTTATCCAGCTTGGTGATTACACTTGGGATTGTGGCATTTAGGTATTCTCGCACAGCATTCGTCACCCTGCGGGTGTTCATGTCCATGGCCGGGTTCGTAGCTTGCTGATCGCTATCTGACGACGTGTACTCCACATCGCTGAGGCTTGTTGTGGTATCGATGGGTTGTGCCCTGTCCCGCAGGTTGTAAGCGGGTGTGCCTTGTGTTCGGCTGGGTGGTGCCCTGACAATTGGCACATATGTTCGGCCGGTGTATGTCACACCGGCCGATGTGCTCTCCCCGCGCAATGAGCTAGTAGGCACGCTGGCCTCAGGCTGCTCAGTAGGATCCATCTCTTCAGGAATAGAGAGGAGCTGTAGTTAAATCTAACTTAATACTAATTGACCTGTACCCTCGAACGTACTCCGCGTGGCCTCGGGTTTACTATGGAATAGGTTGGCTTAAGACTAATAACTTACGAACTATCACTAATATGCTAATTAATAAACAAATTATAAATAATATCACTATCCACCGTACCAACTCGTAATTAGAAAAACGCAGTGGTCGGCCCATACGGTCTCCAGCAGCGTCCGCCCTCCTGACTAAAGGCACGGATTCATACACTGGACCGTCAAACAACTCGTGAGTCGCTATCTTCACGTTAAATGCACGTAAGGTGTATCAGTTGAAAGGAACTTTTAAAAATGCATAGTCAACGTCGGGGAAAAGCAAGAACTTGATCAACGTCACTTTGGCGGAGTACGGCAGGAACTTCTGCATACGTTTAAGCAAGTGCGTGGATGAAAAGATAGGAAGATCTTTCATGTCTAACCAATCACAGACAAGAAAATGACAGTCTCGGTAGCGTTCAGAAACCAACTTTTTAGGTAAACATTCGTTCTAAGCTTATGTATGAGCACAGAAAAGTCTGTTATCAATTTTGATAAACTATGCACTTAAGGGTTAAGTGAATACGCAGAAATGCACTATTTTTATGGAGTTGCACAAGGAAACGGCCTTGAATCAGCGCGACTGTATCGCGAACAACTTCAACGTCGTGGTGGGCCGCAACCTGAGCATTATCCCGACCATCGCGTTTTTATTAACACGCACAATACCTTAATGGCAAGCCGCATTCCTGGCCAACGAGGCGATAGGGAAGGAATCCCTAGAGTTGACCCGGATCGCAGAGAAGTTGTGCTCGTAGAAGTTCAACGAAATCCTTCCACGAGTACCAGAGCTATGGCTCGTACTCTGAACATCCCAAGAACTTCTATCCAAGACATACTTCACGATGAAGGATATCATGCGTTCCATATCCGACGAGTCCAAGCTTTACTGCCTACAGACTACCAATTGCGCATTGATTTCTGCCAAACAATGCTACAAAAAGAACAACAAGATCCTGGATTTTTCAATAAAGTTTTATGGTCAGATGAGTCACGTTTTGAGCGCACTGGAATTTTCAATATTCATAATTACCACACGTGGGCGGTTGAAAATCCACACGAAATGAGAGCGTCGACGTTTCAACATCGTTTCAGCGTTAACTTGTGGTCTGGTATTCTCAATGGCGAACTGATTGGTCCATTTGAATTGCCGTCCAGATTAAATGGAGAAAGATACCGACACTTTCTGGAACATGAACTTCCATTGTTGCTAGAAGACGTGAATATTGAACTAAGACGAACCATGGTTCTTCAAAATGACGGCGCTCCATGTCACTACGCAACGCAAGTCCGAAATTATTTAAATGAGGCGTACCCCAATAGATGGATCGGACGCGGCGGACCAATATCGTGGCCTCCACGCTCACCTGACCTCAACCCCATGGTTTTTTTTATTTGGGGCTATTTTAAGGAAATAGCATACGCTAGAGAAAGTGGGAGTGAACAAGAGCTGAGGCAGAAATTATTAACAGAAGCCGAACGTGTTGTAAAGGAAAACAGAGCAGCTTTTAGACGATTAAAAGATAATTTCCTAGGTAGGTGTAGAATGTGTATTGCTGCTGGAGGTGGCAACTTTGAAAGCCTATTATAATAAACATTTTTTTTACATTTTAATCTGTGTTTTATTGACAAAACCACTTTTATTCATCATGATGATGACGACTCGTTCATTAATAAACTAAGAAAAGACGAAATGGCAGAAAAAAAAATTGTTAATTTTAATAATTCTTCACCTCGCTGTCTTCGAAGGCCGAATGTACACAAAGTAGCTCGTTAAGCAGTACTTTTTTTTAATGATTATGAAATCTGAGAGTCTTGCGCATTTCTGAGGCTAACTAAGAAACCATTAAAACATCTGTTTGGATTATTAATTTATTTTTGAAAATTCAAGTCATAATTTACCGAACGTAAATTTTTGACTTTAGACCAACACTTTAATAACTTTTATCAAAGTTACGAAGCTGATTATTTTATGCTTATGCATAGAAGAACAACTTGTGAAGATTCAGTTACAAAAAAAAGTAATTGAAAAAAGTTTCTAGTTTTTTTTTTAGAAATTTTCAAAATTGATAAGGCGAAAATTCATGAAAATTCAGAAAAAAAATCATAACTCCGAAACTATGAAAAATCGCGGAACATACATGGGGGTGATTCGGATACCCCATGACAAGAGGGACCTAATTTTTTTTTTGACGTCAATCCCCCGGCCACCCTGTATGGTGCCTCCATAATTTACTACGAGATGCTTATTTAGAAAAAAATATAATCCCATATTATCGTTACGACCCAAAAAAACCTAAACCTACAGAAAACATGATTCCATTGGCTCGTCGGGGGGGGGGGGGGGGGGGGGGGGGTTTAAACGTAGATGGATTTCAAATCAGAGATACTCTTAAAGATTTCTTTACTTCAGAAGCTGGAAAAGTCTCATGGCAAGAACGATGGATAAACAGAATAAACTAGAGTAGGTATGAACCGACGATGCTGACAGAGAACTCCCCCGCAGTCTTGACTTGTCTTTAGTGTGTAAGTATTTGTAATTTTTACGTAAAAGCGCGGGAATAAAAATATAAATAAGTACTTACTTGTTTTAATAAGTTTACTTGCAATATCCTCCCATATGTTATCACGAACGATGTTGTCTTTATACGATTTAAGCCGAGAATCGTAAAGTGGCGGGTTTTTAGAAACTAATTCAACTAAAAAATCGTCATTTTCTTCTGTAAATGACGCCATTTTGCCTTCCGTAATGTTTGGGCGGCGCCGCTATACTGCTCCCGGAGCGGCACGGCAGCGCCGCCGTGGGCAGCGCCGCTCGGCAGCGCCGCCCGGCGGCGTGCATCGGAATGCGTTTCATACAAATCCCTACAAAGCGGTGCGGTACTGTGGCGGCGCCGCTGGGCAGCGACCGCCGAGATCCGAATGCTACCTTTAGATGTCATGAATTAATAAAATAATATGTGGGTAATTGTTACATACTTAAGTATCGTAATTTTTTGTAGGTTCCAATGGATGCCAACATTTGTCATCCATGTTTTGAGCATCTGCGAGACTAGCATGCCTATCTCACCATGCCACTCGTGAGTCACCACCACAGAACAAAAAAAAAAGAGTAGAAATAGTGACATGACCTATCCGTAGGAAAACCAGTGTGACCAAACTCACACACACAAATCAAAAGCACACTGTGAATGCCAAGCTGCCATTGGCAAATAAAGGCAATTCTGAAAAGGTCTACATCACAAAAGTTCCAAGTAAAATATGAACCTTTTAAATCATATAAGCAATGATCAAAATCAAATGATAATTATGAAATTAAGTTTGACATACGATCTTTGCTTTGTAGTACCGCTACTCTACATTAGATGGAACTACCGCCGCGTGTGATCGTCGAGAAGCTTTAAGTTCAATGCCATAAAGTCGAATATTGAAAAATAACTATCTGCTATGTTGCTACTCAGGCTAAGGATGGGACATATTGCCGTATCGACAAATTATAGAACTGTTTCATAAAGCGACAGTTGATATTTAATTTAATTACAATAATAATTCGATGTAAATTACGCAGCCTGTTAGTATATTAACCTACCTTCTGGATGATCGGCTACGCAACGTATATGGAATTCTCATATGAAACTAACCATAGTCGCTTTTGAAACGAGGCCCAGCAAACTTATCGTATGTATAGTTTGTTTATTTTTTTATTTATTTATTTAAAATGTCGTTATCCATCAACGCTTGTGCTTCACTTATATTATGGAGATGACATTTGCCAACGAAAGTCACGAGACTTCCCCATAGATTTATGGAGTAAGCGTTGATTAAATTATCTAGACCCCCCCAGATGATTTTACTACACGAGCACATAAAATCATCTAACTTTGAAATTATGCATGCTGGTTTTGTTTTGATGACAATACGCCAATCTATACTAATAAAAGTGACTTGTTTATTGAACTAAAACTTTCGGCACAACACATTGTAAACATTTAGTCCGGATCTACTTACGGGTGTTGTTTTATCGGACGAGTCCGACTAGGTTTCGCCCCGATACGCAGAGCAGTGAGTGGGTGGTGAGCAGAGACGGAGCTTGCGTCGTTCGGTTGCTCGTCTCAAAATGGGATGGGTAAGTTGATCCGGATTAAAAGTTTACAAAAATGACATGATACTGCAGTCAGGACCACATTCTCGCAAAGGAACTAAACAGCGTCAAGGAACATGATCAATAAATTTTGCGCAGTATCAAAAATAATTGCAACTAAAAATGTGTTTAATAATAATAATAAAAGATGATCATAAACACTTACATACAGGCACATACATTGCCCCTGGCCCCACCCTGGAATACCCAGTGTCGTGGGCACCAGAAACAACGACGTCACAAACATGTAAACATACAAGACCTGGGATTGTTTTTTGTCCCCAGCCGGGATTCGAACCCGAGATCTCTCGCATGGTAGTCAGATGCACTAACCACTGCGCCACAGAGGTCTTCAATTAAAATAAAATAACGACAATTATTTTCCCAAAGTACCTAGTAAGACGCAGGTACTCTACCTAAAGTACCGATAATTATTTATTACTGCTAAGTCATAGACAAAATATTATCGATAGATTTTTATAATGTTGTGTCCCAGCTGAATTGAGTAGCATTCAAATGTTGACAGAAATTTGTAGAAAAAGTACACACACTTCGACGAAAATTGAACATTATAGTCCAGTAAATAAAGGTGGTTTTACTTTCTCACTTTCGGATTGCTTTCCTTGTTCATGTCATTGCAAATTTAATTTCTATTAAATTAAATACAATGGAAATACTACTTACCGATGGAATGTTACGGCATGATCGGTACATTTTGGTCCCCAACTTTTATTTTTGCACTCTAACACAGCACAATAAGGCATTTTAGTAAAGTTTTCACAATTGTTTTCTTTACTAGAAGCGCACGGCAACTGAGGTAAGAAAAACTGTCATAGACTACGCTTAGGCAATACATTGCTAATTTGAGGCACGCGGGCACCGCCCACTTAGGATTTCTACTCTTTTTTTTTGTTCTGTGGTCACCACTACTGAGTGGCATTTTGTGACTCGAGAACGCGTGTCACTCAGAGCCGCGCGCGACACCCTACAAAAACGCCACTCGGGCCGTGTGACTCACCAGATACTAACCTTTTTGCGAGAAACCTAGCTTTGAATGAACGGAAATCAAATTCATTCACTCTTTTAACCTGTGTGAACGCTCTGTTGTCTTGTCTTGTCTGGTAGGTGTTCTGTGGTTGTGTTTTTTTCTGGCGGGAAATTGAAATAAGGCGGTCAATTTTAATTTCTGTCCAAAGTTTTAATTACTTTTAACAGTCAATAGTGGTTGTAAATACTTATTTGAGTTGTAATTAGCTTCAAAAAATGGATGGTAACGAGGGTGAGGGGGAAAACCCCCCGAACCCTAAGTTCCGCAAGAGACAGCAGACTTTCAGTGATGATGGCGTAGGCGGTGAGGAAATAGACTATAAACCTAACTATAAAAGACTATATCCTGAAAACTCTATCAATACAGAGTTTAAAGTGTTTGTCGAAAGTCAAGACAAAGAACGACTAGGCAATAAAAGCCCTATTTACCTAAACCATATTTTCTCTGCGGAAATAAAAGGTGTGGTGGCAATTCGACGTGTCAATGGCAATAAAATTGTAGTTGTTTTTAAACAGTACAACACGGCTAATAACTTCATCAACAACACGACCTTTCTCGAAAAATACAAACCAAAGGCTTACATACCGGCTGCCCAGATTGAACGGATTGGAATAATTCGTTTTGTCCCTACTAATATATCGAACTTTTGTAGGAATTGAAAAATTGTAGGGGAAGTACGGACAAAATGGCATACCCTCCCGTTTTTTCACCATGAACATTTATTTAAAAGCTTCAGAAACAAAATTTACGTAACAGTAACGTCTTTGATTAATCAGCTATAAAATCAACTAGTATCGTAACACTTAAGTCTTATAGAAAAAAAAATATCTTCTTTTAAAATTAGATCACAGAAAATTCATTTTGTCCATACGCATGGACAAAACGACATACCCTATATGGACAAAATGACATAATAAATAAAGTGCAATTAAATGCATAATTCACACACAAATTTCTTCGTTTTCTTCGGTAGATCAGCACAGGCAGCATGCACCCAACGGAAGCACAGCATACATCTAAGCCAACCTTCTCCGGGTTTTGATCGGGAGTACAAATCGTTGCAATAAATGCAAGCGCAATCCGTCGCTAGGAATACAAGAAACTTCATTCGAAGGTGTAGCTCCAGGTGCCTGGTGATCCTCATCGTCATCCTGATTAGATGTTGTGGGAATGTTTGTTGTTTCTGATGGTTGAAATAAATAGTCAGGAAAAACATCCGGGTTAAGTGGCCACAAACCTGTCTTCTTAAAACCATTGCATGCATTCTGAACCGTTGCTGTCTTTCCGTAAGCTTCGTTGAATAAATGACCTATTTGAAACGCTGTGACTACTCTGCCGGCGTGGTTTTTTAGCCATTTCGATACTTCCTGACTAAAATATGTTTTCAGCGGTCCATAAAAACAAACATCGAGTGGCTGCATGCGATGAGTGCAATGAGGAGGTAAGCACATCATGTCAATGCCATTGTCTTTGGCAAACTGCAAAACTTCTAAGCTTTTGTGACTTACATGCCCATCTACCACTAGAAGAACCCGGTCCTCAACATCAGCTTTTGCAAATTTTTGAAAATGTTGGAGCCATTTCAAAAATACTGCCGCCGTCATCCATCCAGATTCCTGAGCTACTCCTACAGTGCCTGTTGGAGCTTGGTCAATAAGTTCCTTTTTCATTATTTTTCTGGGAAATATCATGAATGGAGGGACATAGGAGCCATTAGCGTTCATGCAACACAATACAGTTATATTTGACCCTCTTTCTGCGCTAGTGATAAAGCCCACTTGCTTCCTTCCTGTTGTAGCTAGGATTTTCTGAGGCTTTTGTACTGTAGACAAACCAGATTCGTCTACGTTATATATTCTGTCTGGTGTATAGGCATGCTTAGAGAGAAGATTTCCGTAAGAATCAAAAAATTTTTGTACCTGCGGTTTGTTGAAGGCTTGAGCTCGGGCTGCAGATGTTGCCTCTGGCTTGCGGAGAGACACATCTTTATGCCGCTTCAAAAAACTTTCTAGCCATTCCTGCCCAGCTCTTCCTTTGTGTACATTAAACTGATGAGCAAAACCGTTTCTTTCAGCAATCTGAAAAGCAAGCTTTTGAACGGCCTTACGTGTCAGCCCAAAAAGGCGAGTTTCCATGAGTTTCAAATGATCAACTAGTTCTCTCTCAACTTCTAGTGGCAAAGTGAGCTCATACCTTCCTAGTCCTTTTGCAGCTGGGGCTAACTTTTTATTGGCTTGTGGTATATTAAAGGCTTTGGATGCAGCCAACCAACCCATTTCACCAGATTTAACTGCCTCAATGGCTTTTTCCATTGATACATGGTTCCAGGATTGCCGGTCAGACTTCCTAACGTAATTTCGCGGCATCTCTTAACATGTGTGCTGAAAAATAAAACAAACAATTTACTGTAAATTAACAAAAAAAACTACGGACAAAATGACATACCTATGTCATTTTGTCCACCAATGAGATTGAATATTTTTAACTTCATATTTTCTAACAAGAATAAAAGAATCGAAACTAAATGTCATCCACTTATAGATCGTAATATACTAAAGCAAATAAAAGCAACAAATAGCGAAGATTTAAAGAAAAACTTACCAAAAACATTTAATTTTTCAGAGCTCAAAGCAAACTTGAAGTTGGTGAAAACAAACATTAAGTTGTGCCGAAACGACGCGCGCCCGGATTGGTCTGGTATTTCCTAAGGTTGGTAAGGGCGACACAAAGACTGCGATTGGCTGGTTTTTGATGTTCCGAACCGCGCCAATTTTCAAATAAGCCCACTATGTCATTTTGTCCGTCTATGTCATTTTGTCCGTACTTCCCCTACTCGAAGCTCTCTTCGATATACGAAATCGTTGCGATCCGGCGCTTCACAAAGAAAGTCGGGCAGACTCGTGTCGCCCTGCAGACAGTTAGCATTACGTCGGTGATACTTCAAAACCGCTTATGAGCACTTTGTAAATACCGCGTATCTACATTTTCTAAATTTTACAGGAGGAAGAAAAAACATCATATTTCAACAGTTTCTCAATGTTTTCTTGACTGAACTGTTTTGTGATATCTCTGCACCCTACTTTACTAGTATGGTAAAAATAATTTCCCCTAATCCCCTTAAATTGCAAAATAAATCACTTTCGCGGTATTGAAATTAAAAAATGATATTTTTTTGGCATAATCACAACAAATACGTGGTTTTGTAAAACAAATCTTTAGAAATCAGTTCTTTATTTAGCTTAGGAATTACAAATATAAATCAATACAAATTTGAAATATAACATACTACAAACCTCTGCGAAATAACGTTGTTATTTAAACTGAAAAAATAAGCACGAATTTCGCTCAAAATACCAAAGTAAGTAAGTTAAACATAACAAAATTTGTAACTTATTTCAATGGTTGAACTTCTCAAAACTTACAACATAGGGTATTAACTCTAACATAACTATTATTTTTAGATCTGACATAGTATTTTGGTCTAGAAGAGAGATCAAAGTTAACATTTCAATTATTATCAAAAACACAACAATATTTTCGCCTATCTTAAATCAGCAAAATTGAAATCTAATCCGTCGTAATAATCACAGCAATTTATAAAATATCACAAACTGTTTAGTTTAGATTCAACATAGTCTTTAGGTCTCTAGAGATCAAAGTTAACATTCAATTATTATCAAAAACACAACAATAATAATTATTTATCTTATTACAATATCTTAAATCTACGAAATCGAACTCTACAGCCGTAATAATCACAGTACTATTATACTTAAATGACATTACTTAAAAGGTAAATTGTTGTAGAATTCGTGACAATCACTCGGTATGACACTTTTAAGTTCTTGTAGGTGATCATACTTTGTCTTTGCTATAGCTTGTCTTGAATGGTAAAGTTGGGGCACGTGGTCAATTAAAGATACTTTCTTAGGTCTTCGCGGCAAAGGAGTAAAATATTCTGAAAAGTTAAGTTTGTAGAAAATTGTGCCATCAGGATTGTATCTCAAAACTCTTACATCTACCACACAGTGATCACCTGCTCCTCGCCCGGGTCTGATGGAATCGTAAATCTGATACTCTTTGGCAGCAAAATCTTTGAAGAAAGTATAGTCAGGTGTATAAACTTCGTAGGGGTTCGGAGCCCTCCTGGCTTCTCTTGTGATGGTGGCGTATTGTGAAGGTAGAAAAATTTCGCGATTCTTCATCTTTCTTTCGATTATCGAGTGCACCGAATCGACCTCCATCTGCGTGTGACCTTTTTCTTGGTACTTTTGTGTGATCGTTACATTTCTGGCCATTGCTAATCGTAAAAGCGCATTAGACACGACAGAATTTCTATTTTGCGCCGTACAACCGTCTGTAAAGATAACGACATCTTTAGGGTCATCATCCAGTAACCTGGTCACATAATCCACAAAAAATGTTGCGTATGTTGACGATTTTAAATCATAAGCTGTTTCGTCGAACCAATAACAAGTAGCTCTGTTATTTCCTAGGTTGTACACGGAAAAGTTGTGAACTGCAAGTTTCGTTTTGAAATACAGAGCACTGGCATTTAAGAAAGGGCACAGCTTTACAGCCTGAAGATCTGCTGTTATAACATGTATTGTACCTTTTTGTGCAGCTTCTTTATCCGAATTCTTTTCTTTTCTAGCCATTTCCTTTAGCTCTATGTGTTTTTTATACTCTGCATCCGACAAATTGCCCACTTTATGAGCACTACACATGTCACAGGCATCTTTTTTAGGTTGAAAAATACCTATATTCTCCTGTAATAGAACATCTTCGAATAGCTTCATAGATGCAATAGGATCATTTCGTGATTGTGAGTAGTCCACGTAGAGTCGGTATAACTGTGATTTGGTTTGAATCAGGGGCTCCAAGTAAAGTTTGGAAGTGGATTGTCTGCAGTAATGCGATGGAAGTTTTGGCAACGCGTTTATGTATTTTTTAACTAATTCTTTTTTGGATACTTTGACTCCGACGTCTTCTCTGTGCACAGATGTAGGGTCACTAGTTTCTGTCTTGTCTCCCAGCCAATATCGTACAGTCCACTCTCTAATGCCTAATGTTTCAAGGAATGTCTTAAAGCAAACTCTTTATTTTTTATTATTTACTTTCAAGTAGTAAATTTTAGAGTCACTTCGCCTTGAGTTAGAATTTTTGGTTTTTCTTTTAGTAGGTTTTTTATCAATCATTGAGCATACATACATTTTCTTTTCTGCCCAACTCATTTTCCAATATGTATCAAAAATGTGTTTTCTAACGTCTTCTGTTAATTTAGCGCAGTACATACTTTTACCGCTGAAACATCGCTTTGACATACACAAAGGGCCCATCATTCTTGCTGGTTTTGATTCATTTTGAACATATTTAGAGCCAATTTTTTTAAATCCAACATATTCTTTGCCCAACATCCTCTGTCGCTCTGTCGGATTGCCTTTACGTTTCCTCTGGTTCTTATTTTCATCTCTTTCCTCCATGTCTCTTTCAGGAAACCATTCGGTATTATCTGGGGATAAAGGTTGTAAATCTGTGATTTCGGATAGTAGGACAAAGAATGGATCAGCCACAGAATCATCTGACGAAAAGTCGCCATTATTTTTTGCT
This sequence comes from Yponomeuta plumbellus, assembly GCA_947310845.1. Lineage (NCBI taxonomy): Eukaryota > Metazoa > Arthropoda > Insecta > Lepidoptera > Yponomeutidae > Yponomeuta > Yponomeuta plumbellus. The sequence goes on from OX371206.1 coordinate 8,231,797, forward strand.
GTACAGTATCATCATCGACGTCGATGTTGTTAGCATTGTTGTTTTCTTTGCTAGCTATTAGCTCTTGTCCATAAACTATTGATAGTGTATCTAACTCCGATGTCACGATATCATCGTGTGAGATTTTTTCTGCTTCTTTGATTGGCGGCGAGGGGAACTGCACCAACTTATTTTATTTCTTTTTGCCAGTAATATCTTACGTTTTTCGTACAAATCTTGGAGAGTAACGACCTTTTCGGTAATATCAGCATTTTCGTCTTCCGACATGATGACAAGTTTTATTCTGGATCGTTATTTCTTCTTGATCTATTACTCATCTGAAATCAAAGAAGTGATAAGTGAGTACCTAGTTTATAGTGATAACAGTGAGTGTGCGCGAAGGAGGGAGTGTATGTGTGTGTGTGTGTGTGTGTGTGTATGATGTGTTTGAGTATGCGTGTGTAGAAAGATAGGGAGAGATATAAAAATTTTCGTTTATTTTCCTAGTATTCGTAACCTGTTATTAGGTAAGTGGTAAGGTAGGTAGCTAAGTAGGTGCTTAAGTTGAGTAAAATTTAACAGACCAAAATAAATTGTAAAACTAAGGGTTCTTCATAGAGTTATGTCAATATTTATTAAACTCATATGTATTTATTGCAAAACCGCGAAAACAGACTTTTTATAGCAAACTTTTTAGTGCAATACCGCGGGTAATCTAAACAATAAAAATACAATTAATTATTATTATCAATCTAGCAAAAGAGTCGCACAAAATACCAATAGTATTATGTAAATATGGCATTAAAGAAAGGGCATAAATAAACACAATGTACTTACCTACCTGCCGGATAATCTCAGGAAATAATTTTTTTCGAAGCACTCACTACACGCGTTGCGATATGGTTGAAAAAAACGTAAATACGCTGTATTGCTGCCAAACTAGCGTGATCAACCGTTCCGCGGTTTTGTTTTGACAGCAAAACGGGCGCATCTTATTGGCTATTAGAGATCGTGTGACATCTGTCACGAGCGAATCAGCGTGAGGAATCTGTTGGCGCGATAATTCAATTTCGCTACTTTTGCAGATACGCGGTATTTACAAAATGCTCATAAGCGGTATTGAAGTATCACCGACGATTACATTCTTGTCTAACGCCCTCCCCGATTGTGTCCAGTACGATCTATTCGCATACCGAGTGTTCGATTACGTGCCACCACTGCAGCAGTGCTACCGCTGTTTTAAATTCAATCATTCAGCAAAAATTTGTAACGGCAAACAACGATGTAGCTGCTGCTCTGGTGAGCACTCACACAAAGAATGTGACAAACCCAATGAGTTATGTTGCGTAAACTGCGGCGGCTCTCATCTAGCCATTTCCAGGACATGCCCTGTCAAAATGAGGAAAATGATGGAAAAAAAGAATAATATAACATATGCCAGTGTTGCGGCTTCAAAAACAGAAGTTGATTTTCCTCGTTTAGACGTTCAAACTGTAAAAATCCCAACAAAATTTAACAAAGGAACTGTTAAACCCCAAATTGACTCTCAGTCTGTGGTAAATGCCAAACCAATTATCCAAAATAATTATGTAAATAGAGCTCCAAATACAACCAATGTTTCTTCCACAAACATCAGAGCACAAATTTTAGAAAATAATGATGTGTTGATGGCCCTTGTCAACACTTTGGTACAGCTGGGCAATAAGTCTGATGATGTGCCCATAACCACGTCATCAATAAAAGACATGCTATTACAAAACCTTAAAATATAATGGCTCTTTCAAATATTCCACAGTTACGCATTGCGCAACATAATATACAAAGTGTCAACAGTAAGAAACCACTATTAATAAATTTTTTACAAAAAGAAAATATAGACATATGTTTGCTTAATGAAACCTGGTTAAATGATAACAACAATTTAAGAATCCCTGGTTATAACATCTACTGTAAAAATGCGGTCAACAAACACAATGGCGTAGCCATTCTGGTAAAACCATACCTAAAATACGATGTATTAGAAACAGCTTTTTATGAAGACATACAAACTATAGCTATTTCATTATGTACAGAAATAGGTACTATGACTATTTTATGTGTATACTGCCCACCTAGAGGTGGTCAAGTCAGAATAAATAGATTGACTAACATTATAAAAGATCTCCCTAAACCTATTCTTGTAAGTGGTGACTTTAATGCGCACCATGTAGCATTTGGATGTTTATCTACTAAAGGTCGAGGTCAGGACTTATATAATGTTATTGACGAAAATGATCTATGCATTTTGAACAATGGAAATTACACAACTGTGAACCGTCCCACACAAAACCCTTCTGCTATTGATGTTACCTTTGCTAGTGCAAGTCTAACACCATTTTGTCAATGGTCTGTACATGACGATCCTATGGGAAGTTACCACTATCCCACAATTACAGAAGTAGCTTTGGCTATTGATAAATATCAGATTAACCCTCCTATTGAAAAGTTCTTATTCAGTAAAGCAGACTGGAATAAGTATCACGAGTTATCTGAAAGCATATTTGATAACCTTACAGTAAATTATGAAAACCCACTTGACTCATATACAGATTTTTGCTCTCGCTTAAACCAGCTCAAGGAATTAACAGTTCCAAAGTTCTCTAAAACAAACAAATTTATTGGCAGGACCCCTACACCTTGGTGGAATGAAGTTTGTAAGAAAAGTGTTATTGCTTCTTATGATGCATTAAAATTATGTAGAAGTGATCCTACCATAGAAAATTATATAAATTATAAAAAAGTAGATGCTCAAAAAAAAAAGAACAATTTCGGAACAAAAGAAATCTGGATGGAATATCCTATGTACTACTTTTAACAGAACTACTCCCATAAGCAAAATTTGGAACATGATTAAGATGTTTAAGGGTGTCAAGAGAAGTAATAAATCATGCCAAGACGAGTTCATTTCCCCTTTTCTCGATAAGCTTTCAGATAATAGTAATTTGGCAGATACTAGTAACTTGAACGGGTATTTTAATATGAATAATGACAGTGGAGACACGAATTTTCTCCTAAAATCATTTACATCTAATGAATTTTTGATGAGTTTAGTCTAGACGTAATACAACTCCTGGTTTAGATAATCTACCTTATAGTTTGATCAGAAACCTTCACGAATCTGTGCAGAAATTGTTTCTTGACATTCTTAATGCCTTATGGCTCAGCAACACAATACCAGAATCATGGAAAACACAGTGTGTTGTTCCAATTCTTAAACTAGAAAAACCACCAGAATTAGCTAATTCTTATAGACCCATATCCTTATCTTCCTGTCTAGGTAAATTATTTGAAAATATGATTAAAATCAGACTTGACTGGCATGTTGAAGCAAAAGGTATCATTCCTGATGTGCAGTATGGCTTTCGTCGTGGACATAGTTGTTCTGATAGTTTCATCTCCCTTATATCCGACCTGAAAAATGCAAACAAATCAAAGTTACACACTGTATGTGTATTTCTTGATGTTCAAGGTGCATTTGATAGTGTAGATCCTGGTATTCTAGTTAGGATTATGTCTAGTCTAGGCATACCTGGACGACTCTGTAAATGGATATATGATTTTCTTAATAATAGAACACTTTATGTGAAACACAATAATTTTTTACATGGCCCAAGAATTGCATCAAAGGGTACAATGCAAGGTGCCACATTGTCACCATTATTGTATAATTTGTATACTAGCAAAATATGTAAATATGTAAATGTGAGAAATGTTAATATTCTGCAATTTGCAGATGACATTGTACTTTACAGTAGCAATAGGAATGCACAGGATGCAATGAACAACATCAATGCAGCTCTGTGTCACTTAAGCCATTATTATAATGATATCCTACACTTGAATATCAATGCATCAAAAAGCAGTGTAATGATCTTTGGAAAAGAAACTCCAACTTATGATGTCCTATATGGTGGTAAAGTTATAAATAGAGTTAACTCCAAAAAGTTTTTAGGTGTTATCATCGATCAAAAACTAAGTTTTGAAGAGCACATACAATATATCACAAAAAATGCATTGAAAGCACTGAATGTACTCAGATGCCTTGCCGGTGTCTCATGGGGATCGGACCCCAAAACTTTATCAATTTTGTACAAAGCTATTGTAAGAAGTCATTTTGATTACAGCTCTATAGCATATTTAAATAGTAAACATGTTAAAAAATAAGATATTTTACAGAACAGGGCTTTGAGAACAATTTCTGGCGCTATGTGTTCAACTCCCATAAGGGCCATGGAAGTTGAGACCAAGATAATGCCTTTAGGCCTCAGAAGACTTCTGTTGCCAGAGAGGTTTTGCCTCAAACTGTTTTATGCAAACAATTCTAGAATAATTAACAAAATTCTACCTTACAACTATGCCTCCACTGGTCCTTTGGCATCTGGGGAGAGCCTCTTGGCTGGCAAGACTCCGGAATTACATGACATTGCTCTGGAAGTAGCTAGTAGAAGTGGCCCTGCTATTCATTTCATTACGAATGTATAATTCACCCAATTAATGTATTAGGTACAGTAATGAACAACACAGAAATGTTACAATTTCTCTCAGAGAATAGTTATTACACAATTTATACAGATGGTAGTAAAGGTGAGACATTTGTGCGCTCTGCTATATATGACCCTCAAATTAAGTTTGCACAGAGTTTTGTCCTGCAAGATGTCTGTACAATATTCACTGCTGAGGCTTATGCTGTTTATCAGGCTTTGATTCGGATAACGTCGCCCTAGTTGTAATACGTCATAACTCATTTTAGACAAGTTTTCAGCACGCGGTTAAAACTAATTTTAAGCTACTTGCTCTTAAAAAACACAATTCGACATGTTCTGAAAAAATATTGATAATAAGGTATAATATCTTATAAAACTAACGTATAACAGTATTTCGTGTCCCTATAACGTTTTTTTGGAGTTATGTCTTATTAGCATGATAAAAAAATGAGATACGTCTTATTACCATGAAATTAAACTAGAGATTTTTCGAAGTAAAGTATCTTTTATTAATCAAAATTAAACAGTTTTAATAAAAAATCAAACATAAAACAAATCTTTAATTCTGGAAAACAACAAATCTCTTAACAGAAAATATTTTTTCTCCTTAATTCTATAACTTTTATCGCTAATTATTTTCACAGCAATTGTAGGAACTATTCAGTCGTGGCATGCACAAGCTTAACTTATTATTATAATCATCTCTTAGTTATCTTAGGTACAAATTAAGTTTCAGTCTTGGGTAAATTATCAAAAAAATTATGGCAATCTCTTGGCAATACCTCTTTTAAATCTTGAAGATCTTTCCATTTCCTGCTTTTGATCGGTAATCTGTCTGTGTACATGGGATTAATACTGAATACTCCGGATTTGCTTCTTACTGGTAGATCTTTCAACTCGTCAGAAAAAAACAGCTTGTACTTTATAATACCATCAGGGCTATATTGAAGCAGGCGGATGTCAGTAACAGTTGGGTCACCGGCTTTTTTTCCAGGTCTTATAGAAGTGTATCGTTGCATAGAAGCATAATTCTTGAAAAACTCGTGGGTAAGTTGTTTAGCTTCATATACAGGAACTTTCTGTTTTGCGTTTTTGGTCAGGGTCACATAGTCATGAGGTAAGTAAATGTCAGTTTTTTTAAGCTTGATCTCTATAACAGAATGTACCGAGTCACATTCCATTTGAGTATGTCCCTTTTCCAGATATTTTTGAGTAATATGTAAATTCTCTTGTATTGATAAATCCAGCAGGGCGTTTGACATGATAGAGTTACGGTTCTGGGCAGTACATCCGTCACTAAATACAACAAGAGGTATCGACTTCGGAACCTTCTCTCGGATATAGTGTACTAAGCACGAAGCAAAGTTTGACGCCTGTAGCTCACCTTCAGATTCATCCCACCAATAACAAGTAGCTTTATGAGTGGCCAAATTATAAATCGTGTAGTTATGGCAGCAAAGCTTCGTTTTATAATAAATAGCACTAGCTTCTACTTTGGGACAGAGTTTCACACTTTGTAGATCTACAGTCAGGACAGTAATTTTGTTTTCTAGAGCCAACTTTTTATCATTCTCCTTTTCTTTCCTTGCATCGTTTTTTTTCTTTATGTGAGCATCGTATACCTCCTGGGTGATATTTTTTGTTTCGTAACCACAGCAAATATCACACCTATCCTTCTTCGGTTGTGTCACGCCTAAATTGAGTGCTCCAAACTTTCTATTAAAGACGAAGTCTGATACTGGTTTGATATTATCAGCAAGACATTTTTCCTTGTAAACCTTGTAGACGTGGCTAATGCTTTCAAATACTGGTTCCAGGTATTTCTTTGTTGAAGTGCTTCTGCAATAATGGGAAGGCAATTTGGGAATACTTTGAAAAAACAGATTAATGTGCTCATCTTGGCTTGTCCCGCTGGATGTTGTTGGTTCTTGAGTAGACCGTCTTTTACCTTTTTTGGACACTTGTTTTTTAGTCGCAGTTAAAATGCCCGATCTGCTTTGGGATAGCCAAGTGAAAACCATGCGTTCCTTGATACCTAAAGTATTTAGAAACATTGTCTTGCATACTTGCCGCCTTTCTTCATGAAGTTTTAAGAAGTATCCCAAGCTATCTTCTCGTTTACGTGAATCCCCAGCAGAACACCGTTGCTTTACAGGAATCTTGTCTACCATTGAAGATACAAACGTTTGCTTACCATTCCAATCCAGCTCTTTCCAAAAGTTGTCAAACAAGGTTTTTCTAGCATCCTCGGTGAAATCTGAACAAGAACGCTTTGCAGACTTCAGACAAAAACTAGATTCACATTTAGGACCCATCTGTCTTTCGCTTCTTTCGACACCTGATGTCACCTTTTTATCTTGACGTGAATAACCTAGGTATGAGTCTCCCCTCATCCTTTTTTCCTTAGTGACATTCCGTTTCCATGTCGCAGGTGCCGCGTGTTTCCTACGTTTAGGTTCGTGTGTTTCTTCAGAGTTCGATGATGATTCAGGTCCCTGCATTTCTATAACTTGTTGAGTAACTCCATTTTCCGTCTGAGAAGGTATTATGTGATCAGCAGAGGTGATTTGGTGGACAGCATTTTCGGATGTAACATCTACGTCAACGTTCACATTAGGATTCTCCAAGATTGATTCCGGTTCCTCTGTCTGAGGTTTGTATGTGGATCGTCTAGTTGTACAATAAATTGCTGAGATTCGGATGCTGTATTTATCGCATTTAATAGTTCCTCATCTGGTTTATATATCACCACATCTTCAATAATTTTTATGCCAGAATGTGTAGGTTTAGTCTGCTTAGTCTTGGTTGTTAGCTTAATACCATGTTCAACAAGCATGGAAATAAATTCTTGATCATCTTCATCGGAATCCATCTAGAATAAAAAATCAATAATTAAAAGAAATATTTTGTACATTTAGTATCTAAGTTTCAGTTCACATCTTATCAGTAATATGTTTACAAAGTTTTTAGTTAGTTCTTCCATATCTATTTATCCATAAAACAAATTGTCAAATTAGGTAGGTAACGAATTAATATTATCGTCTATTCATTCACGGAAAATAATTTTCCATTAAAATAATATAAGCCTAAAATGGGCCCCTGACCCTAAGTAATACCTAGTACTAATAAGTCGTAACTCAAAAAAACCGTTACGAAAAGATAGTGTGAATATGTCGTAACTCAAGAGAAACTTTTAACTAGGTTTTTAAGTATTAATGATTGAAAGGAACGTCTAAAAAAATACAACGCAACATGAACTAATATTGTACACAATATAAAAACAAAATTCACATACCTTGGCAGTAAGCAGAACTTTTTATTCACCACCAAAAACACAGCGCGACCTGCGCGACGCAAAGAATGTATGACCACTAATGAGTTATGCTATATTCGCACGCAGAATCACGCGTTGCAAGTTGCGACATGCTGCGTCAGTTCATTTATCTCGCTCTTTTTCATACAAAGCCATCTAAGCAATGAAAGAGAAAGATGTATTTCACTTCGCTCTACCCTAATAACAAAAAATGTCAGTTAGGTTAAAAATGAGTTATGACGTATTACAACTAGGGCGACGATAAGCAATGTAAATAACTGTAGAAATTTTCTAATTGTAACAGATTCTATAAGTCTAATTCAGGGTCTTGAACATTTAAATATTAATTTTAGAAGCAACTTTATTTTGTACATATTAAAAAAACTCATTTATGACCATTATCACAATGGCAAAGATATATCTTTTATGTGGGTACCATCGCATAAAGGTATTACTGGAAATGAAGTTGCAGATAAAGTAGCCTTTGAAGGGATAAATAGACTTGATGTAAGTCATGCCATGAATGTTCCTATGAATGACTATTTGTATCCTCTAAGTATAAGCATAAATAAGCTGTGGGAAGAGTTCTGGAAGAAAGACCAAGAAACGAAAGGGCAATGGTATGGCAGTATACAAAAAACCTTACCAGTAAAACCTTGGTACTATGATCTGAAAGAAGCCAGCCGTGACTACATTACCACAATTAACAGACTGAGATTCGGTCACAATAGAGCGCCATCACACCTAGCCAGGCTCGGAATAATACAATCCAGTGTTTGTAAATTCTGTGGAACTATGGAAGCTACCGTTGATCACATGGTATTTGAATGCACAGACGATATAGTGATACTACGTATCAGACGACCAACTGAAGAACGAAAAAATATTACGGAAAAGAGAAAAAAACCTTTTAGTGATACATGACATTTGCTTTTTTTTTAATTTTGAAATTGGTATAGCATGGAAATCGAAGCATACAGCTTATACTGCAACGCCCGCCCGGTTAATTCTTATTCCTCACTTTTTTGATATCCACGAGATTTAGTTAGGAAATTAAGAAAATAATTAAAACGGCACATTACAACATGATTAATTTATTCATTTAGTGAACAAAGTTACTTATTCAAAGACTTATTTTTTAATTTTTTTTTTGATATTTTTCAAAAGCTTTCTTCTGCGTAGGAGGCAAAGTACGACCACGCAATCTATATACCTATGTCGGTGCCCTTCAAAATTTTATTGATGGTCTTACACCAATTCAGAACCGTAAATCGAATTATTAAGTCCACGAAATGACTGAGCAAAAGCTTTTTGTGTTCGGCACAGTCGACGAAATCAAATGAATGCTTGGACTCAATTACAGATTTGACGTTAGCTGATATAGCCTTCTCGTGGGCTTTCTGTTCCAAGTATTCATTTGTTTCTGTAACGACTGTGCCAAAACATCTCACTGCACCTTCGGATGGGTAGCTCAGGCTATTTTTTTTTGCACTGTTAAATTCTCTGTGGCTAATCCAGTCATGGATGCGATTTTGCTCAGAAGTGAAGCTTTTTTTGCAATCGCTGCATTTCGTATTATGTTTTTGAAATATTTTCTTAACTACCCATCCAGCAGTGTAGGCCCGAGAGTTCTCCGTTCCGTTCTCTTCGGGCCTGATCAAACATTCTTGCAACACCCTGCTCTGCCATGGGCTGACCCGGCTGATCATTGATTTGGCCTTCATCAAATAAGGCTTGTAAAGTAAGAACTTGATCTGCCGGATCATCCTCACAATTAAATGTTTCATTGTGGAACTTAATAATTCTTGTAATCAACAACGATTTGAATGTGCAGTTGAAGCTATAGCAGGTAGGGTCATTATTCCGGTAATTGTATGCTCGGACTTGGCCGAAAAAGTTTTCAATGGGGTCAGAGTTAAAATATCTAGGCCTCATAATTTTGACCCCTGCATTTTTTAATACCTGCCACAGCCTCATATAGCTTTGTAGAGTCACAATAAAATTTTTGATGGAAGGCACAGACTTTTGTTTTCCAGTGGCATCGACATACTTAAGCTTTTTTAATATTTTAATTGCTTCCTTCCAGAAGTCATGATGTGGAGATTTTTCTGTGACTGCTGCCCGCAGAGGCTTCCCCTTCGTTTTTTTCGAAATTGTTGCAGCTCCATTAACACTGTCGAACAACTTGTCAAAAAATAAGACCACTTCTGCTGTGTTCTCCAGTGTGTCACTTACGGGCCGGCCATCCGCATCGTGAGCTGAAAAATAAAATATTTATTATTGTTACTAAATAATGAGTTTAAGAGAAAATAAGTATAGACTAGATTTACTTCTACTAAAGCCGCGTTGACACTATCAAAGTATGCTTTGACAAAGTAGCTTTGTTCAAAGTTCACTTTGATACCTATTGACACTAACATAGTGCACTTTGATCATTTTCTTCATTCTTAAGATCGAAAGATGTCGGACCAGACAGATTTATTGCTAAATGGTGTCGAAATTGTAGCAGACTTGTTAATAGAAGAGCTAAGACGGGAAAAAAAATTAAAATGTCGCAGAAGAAGAAGTGTTTGGACGCGCCCTTGGATTCTACGCCGCAATGGACAGGGAGCATCTAACAATTTTCTTCGAGAAGTAGAAGAGGAAGACCCCGCTACGTATAAAAATCATTTAAGGCTGAATAGCGAACAATTTGACTACCTCCTAAGTAAAGTCGAGACGAACATACAAAAAGAAGATACTATTTTAAGACCAGCATTACCTGCAAAACTTAAATTACAAATACATAGTCATGAGATATTTGGCAACTGGTGATAGTTTCTCGTCCCTTGAAAGTAGTTTCCGTGTTCCTAAGAGCAGTATATCTAAATTTCTGCCGTCAGTCTTAGATGCCATCTATGAAGCGTTAGAGGAATACATTCAGGTAAATAAAAAAAGAAAACATTAATTTTTTTATCATTTATTTAAAAAATACAAATTAAAGTAGAAGCTGTGAAACATCAAACCGCTTAAAAACCCATCACATCATCATACTTTGCAGTAAAAGTATCTTGGACGTTTTGGTTAGCTACGGCAGGCTCTTTAAATCTTAAATCTATAATCATTCTTCATAAAAACCTCCGATGCTTCTTATCGCTTCGCCTAATGGATCGTTACGTAGCTGTGATGCCGGTGCCTGGGATGTAAGAATTGATGACGACTCTTCTTGATTCTCCCGAGATAGCAGTATTGATGGTGATTCTTCTTGATTCATTTGAGATATCAGTATTGATGGTGATTCTTCTTGATTGTCCTGTGACCAAATACTTTTCAAAATATGCTCCGGTATTTCAATGGTGTAGTCGCCATCGCCAGTATTTGTAGAAGACTCTTGTTCTAATCGCTGTTCATAAACGGATTTCCTCTTTCGTTTTATTAACTCCAAAATATCTGATTCTAAATCTAGAGCATCCATGATAGGAAGTTGCCTTAGCTGACTAGCAATATTCTTTCCAAAGTAAGAAAATTCATCTTCTGTTTCCTTATTATTAGACAACACTTGGTCTTTTATACTCTGAAGTTTATCAATTGACTTTTCAATGCGGTCTACATTACTTCGTTTCTTGGTCCTAATATTCTGAGGCTTTACGAATGGGTCATGTGAAATTGAAGCTGCTGAGGATGAAGTTGCTGAGGGTGAAGCTGGTGAGGGTGAAGCTGCTGAGGGTGAAGCTGGTGAGGGTGAAGCTGCTGAGGGTGAAGCTGGTGAGGGTGAAGCTGATGAGGGTACTTGTGCTGTTGCCGGTGAGCCTATTTCTTCTATTGCAGGAGAAGTTGGTATATCTGGAGATGGACTTGTTGGTATATCCGGAGAGCATAACTCATTCCGATCAGAGTCCGAATTTATCTGTAAAAAAAGATAAGTAGGTGTTTTTATTGACCTTTTTAAAAAGGTATTTTAATGTATTTTTCAGATTCCAAAAACAACAACAGAATGGGAGACTATTGAAAGGGGATATAACCATCGATGGAACTTTCCTGGTTGTTGTGGTTCATTGGATGGTAAACACGTCAATATTCAACAACCAGAACACACTGGAAGTGATTTTTTTTACTACAAAGGTTACTTTAGTACTGTACTTCTAGCCCTTGTGGATAGCAATTACTGTTTTATATATATTGATGTGGGAGCTCAAGGAAGAATGAACGACAGTACAATATTTAACAACTCGTCATTGAAAATGAAAATAGAGAATGACACACTAAATTTTCCTACTTGGGGTGTACTTTTGGGAGATGAAGCTTTCGCTTTAAAAAAATATCTGATGAAACCCTATTCACGTCGGTTGCCGTTGTCAACTGAAGAAAAAGTCTTTAACTACCGCCTGTCACGAGCCAGAAGAATCGTCGAAAATGCCTTCGGGGTGATGGTGATGAAATTTCGGATATATCGCACTCCATTTATCTCCTGCTAAAGTTGATAAAATTGTAAAAGCAACCTGTGCTCTGCACAATTGGCTGATCAAAACGTCACTGCGTTCATATGCACCTTTTGGAACAATGGATACTGAAGAAAGACCTGGCCAATGGAGGCTAGAACCCTGTTCTAGATATATAAGAGACCTTGAAAATCAGGGCAGCAGCAACTATACGCATATAGCAGAACAACGAAGAACCAATTATACAAATTACTTTATGGGAGAAGGAGCAGTTCCGTGGCAAAATAGCAGAATATTTTAGATATCAAACATGAAATTTAGTTACACTATGTACTTCTGTAATAACTTATAAGTACCTACATAAACATAATAAACAAAATAATATTTGAAAATAACTACTAAGTTTCATTTAATTCAGACACAGGATAGGGCAAGGTTAACAAATAACCAAAACAACAGTCCTTAAGAGTATTTAAGCGACAGTCACTTTAATTAATGAAGATACATACAAACATACATACACATGTTCTCATTTATAATATTAGTACGAACTAGGGATAGGTAGGTAGGTACTTACCACATTTGTAAAAGTATTCCTCGATTTGACAACTCCAGATAAAAATCTGTCCGCCACTTCGTACCACGGCAGAGATGGCATATAGATGTCGTCCACCCCGGATCCAGTGCCCTGAGATTTTTTTATTTTCGCCTTTTCTTGTGTGTACGTAGTACGGATTTTGTTAATTTTGCTGATAATATCTTGAGTAGTAATATCGTCGATTTCAAGACTTCTTACAATACGTTCTAGTGCAGCGTTTCTGGCATCCTTGTTCTTGTAATTTTTGAGCCGCACATCCCAAAGAACAGCTTCTGCCTCGTATAATTCGACGAATTTGAAAGTATCGCGTTCACTCCATTTTCTTTTATTTCGAAATGCCACCGTTTTTGCAGTTGACGCCATTTTGAATTATCAACTGACATCCAAGTAGGCTTGGAAAAGTTGAACGCGGTCCAAGTCCACTTTGATTAGACGCCGTCATCCAAGTGCGCTTTGATAAGTGTTGCCATGATCAAAGTAGCGTCCAAAAAGCCGTCAAATCTACTTTGTCCAAGCATACTTTGATAGTGTCAACGCGGCTTAATACCCACTGCTACTTACAAAATTTTGCTGTGTAAGACAAAGCTGCAGACACTGTGTGGCTGAACACTTGCACGCAATTCTTCACCTGGAAACAAAAAACATAATAACATGTATACACATTATAATATTTAAATTTTTATAATTATTATATTTATCAACAATTGGTGCAGTTGTTGTATTATGTTAAGTATGACATATGATCCTATTTTACTAGCACATTCAGCTTAAACTACTACTATCATCAGCCATTTGACGCATACTGCAGGACATAGGCCTCCCTCATAGTTTGCCAAGTTGCCCGATGTAGTGCTGCCGTAACTAGTTCGTCAGACCATCTGGCGGGCGCCCGCTCACGCTGCGTCACCCGGTCCAATTTTGGCAGGTGAGAACTTTTCCGCCCTAACGGCTATCAGTTCTCACTACCACTTTCACTGAGCAATTCCTACGAAGCCTAAAAATATCGAGACGTAAGTACCTTCATCTTCTTTATCTTCTCTGGAATTACATGTTGATCATTCAATTTATGCAGCAGTCTGGCCTCTGTGTGATTACAGTCAGTTTCATAAACATCAATAATATCACACCATCTTGAAATTTTCCCATCCGTGATAATATCCTTATTTAAAAAGTTGTTTCTTAAACCTTTGATAAGGTGTGATGGGTCAAAAATTATGTTTAGATTTACTCCACTTATTGTGACTGTGCCATCTGAAATTATAAAATAAATAATTCAAATCGAAACTTTAGCAGTAATATCTCGGATATCTGTTAGTAGGTAATACAAGACAAAGAAAAAACAAAAGCATTTTAACTTTATCCATGAACAAATCACAGCGGCGGCTTATAAAAATGATCGTAGATGGTTATATTTGTAGTATAATTACATCTAAGAGGACTGAAGAGAAAATAACTGAAATGAGCTACTAGTATGAGAATAACTAATAAATTGAAGCGTAATTAGCAGGACAGATTTTAATGAAATTTACATACGCTTAGCGTGTCCTGGGATTGCAATTAAGTACAATCCAATTACAATATTAGGTAGGTATTTAATTGACTAACCTATTTCTCGATTTGTCCGAATTTGGTCTCGCTGTGTCGTCCTTGAAACTATTTAGTGCCGATTGAAAGGCAGAGCCTTGGTCGCAAATAACGGCTATTGGCTTCAACCCACATTCCACTACAGCAGAAGTTACTTCCGTTAGAATTTTCTTTAATTCTATTCCCGGTGTAGCACCTTCGTAGTAATAAAAAGCAACAGGTTGCTGCCACTTATAAATGGCTCCTCTCAGCATAAAGACAAGGGCATGATCAGCAAACTTGTCCTTTTTTTGGTTCAGTTCAACAAATTGATTACGTCCTTTTTGTCATCATATGTCAATGCAGCATCAAGTGACATTCCTCAAACACTAATGAGCACATCTTCTTTTTCTCATCCCAGGCAGCAATCTGGAGACAAAGATTAGACCCGTTAAAGGTAATAACCATGTGTTGGTAAGTACCTACCACAAGTCATTAAAATATAAATAAGTTTAAAGTAATTACATAAAATGTTTCTAAATGTTAATATTTTTCTTAGTAAGCCGTAATGGGCGATCAGTCTTACTAATATGAAATAATTTCAACAAGATTAATATAAAACGTTCAAGCAAGTGTTTCGCACATAATATGTATTTGTCACTAAATCCCTGGTTTTTATGAATAAATAGTGCAAGATACAAACCTCTTTCTTCATTAAGTCGAAAACTTGTGGGCATGGGCAGATTCCAGTTTGTATATTAAGTTTCGATACCATTTTATTAAGTGTTGATCTTGATGGCAAGATAAATATTTTATGTACAAATCTGTAAGCCTTGGGACTTTGCTTCATTACCGACAAAGCTATCAACTTTTCTTCTGTGGAAAAACGACGGCCTTTCTTTTTCTTAGTGCAAAGATTAATTTGCATATTCATAATTTTTTTTGCGTACGGATTTATGTTCTTTGTCAATTTTTCAAAGGACTGTTCCTTGCTGAACTTTAAAGCTCTCTTAGCTCTCTGCAAAACATCTGTCTGCTGTTTTGCCTTTATGTACGCCTTGTAGATGATTTGACCAGTTGGCGTCAAATCTTTAATAGTTTTGACTAGCCGCCTTCTTGAGGCATTCGGTTTTTTCACGCTTTGTCTTTGACCTAAAACATAAAAGAAAGATCGCATTTTAATGTGGGAGATCGTATATACAGGCTGTTGAAATCAACATCTTCATCAACTCATTATGTCCCCACCGAGGGGCACGGGTCTCTTCTCTGAGAAAGGTATAGGCCATACTCCACCACGGAACGGTGTAAGAAGTAAAAACAGCTCGAAAAAGACAAAATAAATGCTATTACCTGCGTCTTGACTGATTTGTGTATTTTGTGACGTTCCCGGTAAATTCTGAAACCGACAGGACCCCAGAGAAGTGGTTTCTGTAACAGACACAATAATTCAAATTAGAAACTTAGAAGAAAAAGTTATTCTGTATTACTACTTTTTGAAGCTAAGATTAGATATACAAAATTACATAACACAACCTCACACCTGCATAATAGATAGCAAAATAGAATATTCTTTATTGTATGTATACCAGGAATTACCTTTTTTCTTGGCCCTTCCTAATGCAACCCCAATACGATATTGATATCGAAACCGGCCAGTATCCACCCCAATTCTCTCAGTATATTTCCTTAGGTTACTTGGTTAAATTCTGGTAACCAAGTTTATTACCAGAGTTTTGATCTTTCTGTGGGTTTAGGGAGGTTTCTGGTGAATCCCGGATAGGAATGGACCCAGAAGCTATGCTTTCTGAAAAACGAAATTCACATTGTCAGCTTATAGAATTGTTTTGTATACACTCATAGTGAAATTCTGGACATATCTCGTTCTAAGTGAAGGAAGTGGAAGTTCACTTAGGGTGGGTTGCACCATGTAACTATAACCATAACCAAACACAAACTAGCCGTCAAATTCCCGGTTAAGCAGCAATTGCGTTGCACCATTTTTTGTTCCGACGCTCATAATAATATTTTAGCAACAGGACAATGCTATCTTGGAATATGTTTCCAAAAATGATTCTGTAGCCGACTGCACGCAGCAGCAGCAGATAGGTAGGTAAGTACGTCGCTGTGGTCATGACTAGGGATACAATTATTATTTATTGGCCGGTTACTGCTATTGTTATTGTCAAATCAACTGTCAATAATACGTTAACCTACAAATTGTGTGGAAAAGATAACTTGTTTATACTGTAGAACCCTACTCATGGCTTTAATTCGTGATATTCTGTGGGAATCCAGTTCTTCTGATAACGACAGCGATAACAACACATACGCAATGCGAAAGAAAAAAGTTTATCAGCCTCGAATTGATCGCTTTCGAAAATGGGATGATCTTGAATTCTTGGACAGATTTCGAATTTCTAAGCGCTTTGCTAAGGCGTTGGCTGCCCATTTAGGGCCTTTACTGAAATCTAGGACCATGATGTAAGTTTCCATAGTTAGATCCAACTCATAAAAATAACTACGAACTGATGTATGAAAACTTGTTATAAAATATTTTTTGTTCCACTGCCACTGTTTAGTGGCCTATTATGATATTTAAAATAAGCAGATAAATAAAGTGTTGTAATGGGCCTATATTGTTCTGCTACTACTGTTGATAATAACAATAATATTTTTTTCAGGAATTATGCAATAACTCCAGAGCAACAAATAGTGATGGCTCTAGAGTTTTATGCATGTGGCTCTTTCCAACGTTGCATCGGGGATGCAGCAGGTGTCCATAAATCCAGTGTGTGCCGAATAATACATCGAGTGAGCAGAGCTATTGCTGGGCTAAGATCAAATTGGGTGTCAATGCCACAAAATATTCAAGAAATGGAAACAGAGGCCAAAAAATTTTATGAGATAAGTGCCTTTCCTAAAGTAATTGGAACTATAGACTGCACTCACATACCAATAAAATCACCAGGTGGGGAAGATGCTGAAACCTATAGAAATAGGAAACAAATTTTCTCACTAAATGTGCAGGCAATTACAAATGCAGATATGTATATTACAAATATAGTCGCGCGGTGGCCTGGAAGCAGTCATGACAGCCACATTTTCAACAGCAGTGTGATAAAAGGACGACTAGAAAATGGTGAGTTTGCAGGGTTCTGGTTACTGGGGGACAAAGGCTATGCTGTGAAAAAATATCTGCTCACACCTTTGCGTAATCCTGTTACACAAGCAGAACAGCTTTACAATGAAAGCCATATACGAACCAGAAATGTTGTGGAACGAACATTTGAAAAGGTTTCCTGCTCTAGCATGGAAACTACGAACAGACACAAGAAGGGCTCAATGTGCTATTGTAGCCATGGCTGTGCTTCACAATACGTCGAAAAAATTCAGAGACCCAATGCCATCAGCACCCAATTATACTAATGATTCCCCAGATTCATCTGATGATGAAGAATTGTATACAAATAGCACAAATGACGAGCACAATATTGACACCTTGATTAATAACTATTTTGGTAGATTGTAATAAGCAATAATAACCATTATATACTCTGCGGTGATATGCTATTATTTGTGCTATGTGCAGGTATCCAATTCTTCATCAGATGAAAGTAAATTGCTATCTTTGTGTCTTTAAAGTTTAAGTTTAATCATAAGTTATGATAATTAATAAATATTTAGCTCATAAAAATAAATAATAAACAATTTTGTAGTGAAAAAATTATATTTTTATTTCTTTGTAACATTTCCTAAAGAATCAATGTCTTCTCTAGCTTTTTTTTCACGAATTAATTCTATTTCCAGCTGAAGTTTCAAAATTTCCAGTTTGTGTTTTTCCTCATTGTGCCGCATAAGTTGCTCGTGCAGTTCTTTTTGCTGACTAATAGTTTGTCGAATCTTTTCCAACTCTAGGTCATGGAGACCCTCTAAAACTGATAATTTTTTTTCCCTCAACGCTTGTTTTATAACATTTTCACCGCCTTTGGATTGTTTTTTCTTGAGCATGCCTGAAAATGAGAACAAAGAAACATCTTAAGATTATATTACTGCAATCAGTTTAAGTTGTTTATACAAATACTTATTGTAAATGCAAAGTCTGGCAATGGCATTTACTTCTAAACTACTGAAACAAGTTATGAAATTTGACAGCGAGATAGTTTGACAAAAGGAAAGACATTTTTCTTTCCCTTTTGAAAATAAATGCTTTGCTGACATTGAAGCTAAGGAGCTTCATTTTCAGCCTACAAAAGAATCTTTGAAATTTGTTAAGTCGTTTTTGAGTATTATAACAGATTACAGTGAACAGTTCCAAGTAATTCTATGCATTTTTATGATGAGTTTTAACATAATTAAATATGCAGGACATTCCAGGCTATAATAAATATATAAAAAAATTACGTTTGAGTTGTGGAGCCACAGGTTTTCTTAACGATGAATGAGGAGTACTCTGATCAAAACTGGGGGCGGATTCTGCTTCTGCAACATCTATTTGATTATTATGATTGGAATTGATTTGCTCATCAACGTCCAACTCTGCGATCTGTAACAAAATAGGACATTTATCTTTGTAGCACATAGCTTCTAATATTATAGTCGTATAGTATAGGGCACTATATTCGCACATATACAGGGTGTCCCAAAACTCGACGTCAACCCGAAGCCGGGTGAAAAGGCAAGTCAAGCTGGTTGTCAGAAAAATATAAAAAAAAATCTAAGTTGTATGATTTCAAAATTATAGGCATTTTTTTAAAAATCGCAAAATTACACACCCTGTGACAGTCTTTTTACTCCTGTTGCCACAAATCTTTACTTTTTCCAATTATTTTTTTTGCTGTGTAACCCTGAATAATGCTTCTCTAAACTGTAATCAAAATTTTGAAACCAGCTGCTCTAGCTTGCATAAAAAATAGGACTTATTTCCTAGAAAAACTTTCAAAATAAAAAATTGCCTAGTTTTAACTGACTGTATTGAAAAAAAAATGTACTACGCGAGTTTGGCAAGTTATGTCAAAAGTTGGCGCATTTAGTAAAGATTCCAAAATGGTATAATACCTGGTAAATTGTAGCTGATAACATGGATAAAAAAAAAAATCCTGTAAAACCCAGTTTTTAACAAATTTTTCTTACTTGGTTAAAAATTATTCTAATGGGCGCAAGATTCGTAAAGAGTCGTAAATTGTAGCTTGAGATGAATCAGGCATTCTAAGAAGTATAAGCGAGATAGGTATTGACGCTTAAGTGACTAAGACGGAAAGAGTCACCTTATCAAGTGCGAGCGAGATAGGTATGGACGCTAAAGTGACTGAAACGGAGAGAGTCATCTTACTAAGTGCGAGCGAGACAGAGAGTGACGCCAGGTATTCGCTTTTGTACTCACACATCACAATCACAAATCAGTACGTTACGCTCCTTCGTTTACTGCACTTGTTTTCGTATTCGTTTGTGTTGATTTCGTACTAACTACTTTTGGCTTCGTTTATGGACTTGTGATTGCTTGTGATTTGGATCCGAACTGTTTATTTTCCCTCAACGACGACCTTTGCTTTCTCCTGGACTATCGTGTGACTAGTGCCAAGATGTCTGCGTATACCACTCGCGAATACGCTAATATGCACCTTATTTATGGTGAATGCAGGTGTAATGCCAGTGCTGCCGCCTAACTTTACCGTGAAAGGTACCCAAACGCTGCTCGTTACCCTGATCATCGAGTGTTTACGAATGTGCATCGTTTACTCTTCTCAGAGGGCCACCTCCCAAATCAAGAGCATGGTGGAGGAAGACCCGCCAACCCGATGGAAGACGAGGTGCTAGAAGCTGTCGAAGAAGACCCAAGCACTTCAGTTAGGGCTATTGAAATAACCACCGGAGTGCCCAAAAGTACAGCCCATCGTATTTTAAAAATACATGAATTACACCCATACCACGTACAGCGAGTACAGACGTTACTACCCGGGGACTACCATAACAGGGATATCATATAAATGTCGTCCGTCGTTCGTTCCATAACGTCAGACAAGTTGACATTGTTGACAGCTAGCTTCACGTGTTGCCATATCAAAATATATTACCCATACATTTTTAAGGGAAATTATGTAATTTTAAATTTGCAACCCTTTTAACTTTGACAATAACAAATAAAGTAATGGATGGTGCAACACGCGATTGTCAGATACTGTCGTCACCGTCATCGTTACCGTTAAAGTTAACTTTTACGGAAACTATAACCAAGCCTGTGGTGCAACCACAGAACAAAAAAAAAAGAGTAGAAATAGTGACATGACCTATCAGTAGGAAAACCAGTGTGACCAAACTCACACACACAAATCAAAAGCACACTGTGAATGCCAAGCTGCCATTGGCAAATAAAGGCAATTCTGAAAAGGTCTACATCACAAAAGTTCCAAGTAAAATATGAACCTTTTCAATCATATAAACAATGATCAAAATCAAATGATAATTATGAAATTAAGTTTGACATACGATCTTTGCTTTGTAGTACCGCTACTCTACATTAGATGGAACTACCGCCGCGTGTGATCGTCGAGAAGCTTTAAGTTTTATGCCATAAAGTCGAATATTGAAAAATAACTATCTGCTATGTTGCTACTCAGGCTAAGGATGGGACATATTGCCATATCGACAAATTATAGAACTGTTTCATAAAGCGACAGTTGAAAATGAATTTGTTATGACAATGTTTCTTAATCATTTATTTTTTTTAGTATCTACATTGACAAAGTAACATAATGTATTCCCTTCTGCCAAACTGTACCACAGTTCGATGTAAATTACGCAGCCGGCTACCATATTAACTGTCCTTCTGGATGATTGGCTACGCAATGTACCTATAATGGAATTCTCATAATCTAACCATAGTCGCTTTATGAAACGAAGCCGAGCAAACTTATCGTGTACAATTTATAGAGAATAAGTAAGCCTATTGTATGTTTTTTTTTTTAACTGTAACTTTTATTTGTCTCTTGCTTCTTGTGTGCAATAAGGAATAATTATTCTTTTTTTTACGTAGCCTCGATTGCCACAGAACAGAAAAAAAGAGTAGAAGGAGTGACATGACCTATTAGCAGGAAAACCAGTGTGACCAAACTCACACATAAGCCAAAACCCACACTATGAATGCCAAGCTGCCATTGGTAAATAAAGGCAATGCCGAAAAGGTCTACATCATAACAGTTCCACGTAACATATGAACCTTTTGGTGATATAAACAACGATCAAAATCAAATGATAATGATGAAATTAAGTTTGACATTAGATCTTTGTTCGTAGTACCGCTACTCTATACTAGCTGGAAATCCCGCCGCGTCTGACCGTCGAGAAGTTTTATGTGATATACCATAAAGTCGAAACTTAAAAAACAAGTATGTGCAATGGTGCTTCTCAGCTATGGATGGCCTATCGACAAATTATAGAATTGTTTCGTAAAGCGACAGTTGATATTTAATTTAATTACAATAATAATTCGATGTAAATTACGCAGCCTGTTAGTATATTAACCTACCTTCTGGATGATCGGCTACGCAAAGTATATGGAATTCTCATATGAAACTAACCATAGTCGCTTTTGAAACGAGGCCCAGCAAACTTATCGTATGTATAGTTTGTTTATTTTTTTATTTATTTATTTAAAATGTCGTTATCCATCAACGCTTGTGCTTCACTTATATTATGGAGATGACATTTGCCAACGAAAGTCACGAGACTTCCCCATAGATTTATGGAGTAAGCGTTGATTAAATTATCTAGACCCCCCCAGATGATTTTACTACACGAGCACATAAAATCATCTAACTTTGAAATTATGCATGCTGGTTTTGTTTTGATGACAATACGCCAATCTATACTAATAAAAGTGACATGTTTATTGAACTAAAACTTTCGGCACAGCACATTGTAAACATTTAGTCCGGATCTACTTACGGGTGTTGTTTTATCGGACGAGTCCGACTAGGTTTCGCCCCGATACGCAGAGCAGTGAGTGGGTGGTGAGCAGAGACGGAGCTTGCGTCGTTCGGTTGCTCGTCTCAAAATGGGATGGGTAAGTTGATCCGGATTAAAAGTTTACAAAAATGACATGATACTGCAGTCAGGACCACATTCTCGCAAAGGAACTAAACAGCGTCAAGGAACATGATCAATAAATTTTGCGCAGTATCAAAAATAATTGCAACTAAAAATGTGTTTAATAATAATAATAAAAGATGATCATAAACACTTACATACAGGCACATACATTGCCCCTGGCCCCACCCTGGAATACCCAGTGTCGTGGGCACCAGAAACAACGACGTCACAAACATGTAAACATACAAGACCTGGGATTGTTTTTTGTCCCCAGCCGGGATTCGAACCCGAGATCTCTCGCATGGTAGTCAGATGCACTAACCACTGCGCCACAGAGGTCTTCAATTAAAATAAAATAACGACAATTATTTTCCCAAAGTACCTAGTAAGACGCAGGTACTCTACCTAAAGTACCGATAATTATTTATTACTGCTAAGTCATAGACAAAATATTATCGATAGATTTTTATAATGTTGTGTCCCAGCTGAATTGAGTAGCATTCAAATGTTGACAGAAATTTGTAGAAAAAGTACACACACTTCGACGAAAATTGAACATTATAGTCCAGTAAATAAAGGTGGTTTTACTTTCTCACTTTCGGATTGCTTTCCTTGTTCATGTCATTGCAAATTTAATTTCTATTAAATTAAATACAATGGAAATACTACTTACCGATGGAATGTTACGGCATGATCGGTACATTTTGGTCCCCAACTTTTATTTTTGCACTCTAACACAGCACAATAAGGCATTTTAGTAGAGTTTTCACAATTGTTTTCTTTACTAGAAGCGCACGGCAACTGAGGTAAGAAAAACTGTCATAGACTACGCTTAGGCAATACATTGCTAATTTGAGGCACGCGGGCACCGCCCACTTACGATTTCTACTCTTTTTTTTTTTGTTCTGTGGGTGCAACCCACCCTTAATGTTGTTATTATTGTACAAACAGATTTATGTAGTTGACAATGATTATAATAATTGTGAAAAAAGCAAATGCACAAAATAACATGAATAGGTTAATAGAAAACAGTAGAAACAAACCTTGTAGTGGTTCCGGTCGTGAGTATGTGTGATCAAAGTGTCTTTTAAGTGAGTAGCTATGATCAATCTGGGGATCCACATTTTCTGGAATTTGAAAAAGTTTAAGCATGAATTGAAAAATTCACAATTAAATAAACACTAAGAAACTCACAGGTAAAAGATTTTCAGAGCTATCAGCACACCATTTAAGCATGCGCAGTACCTAGTTAAGGCAGAGACACTTCAAGGTAAATGAGTAAATTTAAAATGCACTATGTCACTCAAAAAGTTCATGCACCAATTTTTTAAACTAACTGGCTGACCCGGTAACTTACTTTCACTTAGGGCTATGAAAAATAGATATTATTATCCTATTCTCAAACCTACCGCATACACGCATAAAATCAAAGTCGGTCAGGCCGTTTCGGTCGGTATGCGCACTAACCCTGTGACACGAATTTAATACCTAGGTACATTAGACTAATAATACAGGTAGATAACTAGCCCAATTCACAGCACATGGCTATGTGCGATTCGAGTAGGTACCTATTAATCAGTGCCGTAACTAGCCTTTTATGCGCCCGGTGCGAGCTTTCAAAACTGCGCCCTTGAAAAATGCTCTAACCAGGCTCTGACAATAAAGTGGACAAATGTGCATAAAAATAAATCTATCTATTTTTTGTTTACGAAGGTATAGGTACTTAGTAGATTTCTATTAAAAATTGTTTATTCAAAAATATTTGCTCAAATACAGAAATGACACAAAGTACTCGATAGTAAAGACCCAAGGCTAAGGTAAACCGTAATCACAAGAAAAGGACAGCTACCTACTCAAAGATTTACTTTCCGCGCTTTTCTCATTGCGAAGTCCTTGATTACATTGTCATACGACAGGAGCCGTGCTATGTCGCGTTCAATCGACAAAATCGCTAGGCCAGACAATCTTTCTTGGCCCATCGTCGAGCGCAGGTACGTCTTTATTAATTTGAGCTTACTGAATGATCTCTCGCAGGAAGCTACAGTCACTGGCATCGTTAAAAATATCTTTATAGCGACTACTACATTGGGAAACATTTCCTTTAAATCCAGTTCCACTATAGCTTTGAGAAGACCCATACTTGACTGAAATTCACATTTATCAAATAATGTAGTCGCTTCAACTTGACTCTTCAAAGTTTCTATTTCGGCCCAAAATTCTGTGGCATTTATATCTGCAGAATATTTGATACTCAAATCAGCTGCATGTTTTTTTAGTTCTTCAACCGAATATGTAGTTATGTGTTTTACGGTCAAAAAACCGAAAGAGTGGTGTATGTCGCGTAGTTTTTCGAATCGCCATTTTAATTCAGAAATTATTGTATCTATTGCTTCATTTATCTGAATTTTCAAACTTTGTTGCTGAGTAATGTAGTAGCCGGCGTCTGAACTTTCACTTAAATCGTGTCTTTTTACTCGCTTTCGTCGCTTTTCAGGAAAATTGTCTTCAATGTCACATTTTTCACTAATTCTTTTTGCCTTTTCGAAAACAATGTCCACAGTGTCGCGAATATTCTGAATCTGGCTTGTTAATCCCTTGATTAATTCAGAGGCTTTGTCGATAGTAATGGTTTTAGACTGTAGAGCTACATTCACTCTGTCAACAGATTCCAAAATTTGATCCCAAATTTGCAGAGTACATATGAATTTATAATTAATTACGTCCATTATACTTTTAGCTGTAGCGATTGTTTCCGCATTATAATCATTGGTAGTTAGAATCTTTAGCACACACCAGATTTGGGGTATTTGCGTGTTCAAAGCTTTGACGGCCCTAGCTTTAGAGGCCCATCTAGTGTCAGCGTGTTTTTTCAATGAAATATTTAAGTGTTTCATTAAAGTTTCCCATCTGACCGTTGAACTCGAAAAAAACACAAATATTTTCTGGATTAATCCAAAAAATGTGATCATGTCAGGTGTCACACTAGCAGCGTGTACGCCAGATAAATTCAAAGAATGCGCTGCGCACGGCACGTAATCAGCATTTTCATTAATTTGTTTTATTTTGGCTTGGACTCCGTTATATTTGCCGGCCATATTACTACCATTGTCGTAGCCTTGGCCACGAAGATCTTGAATATTCAATCCATCAACTTCTAATTTCTCTAAAATCTCTTTCGACAATCCCTCGCCCGATTTTTCATGAGACTGGATGAAATCTATGAATCGTTCTTCGATTGTAACTTTCTGCTCGGATACTTTTACGAATCTCAATATTTGTGACATCTGTTCTTGATGCGATACGTCTGGCGTACAATCAAAAAGTATGGAAAAGTATTTTGCCGCACGAACGTCGTCTAAAATTTGTTTTTTGACCTCAGAGGCAAGAATATCTACAAGCTCGTTTTGAATATAAGGCGTAAAATATGAAATATTTCCTTTATTAAGCGATTCGATGTGCGCTCTAAGTTCAGGATCGAATTTTGAAATCATATCCACGGCACTTAAGAAAACTCTAGATCCTGATTCTCCAATATGCTCATGAGAGCCTCTGAGGGGTAAATTATTTTCCGCGCAAAACAAAATTATGCTAGTACACACTTTTAAAATATGTCTCCACTTATTTGTTTCTTGATCAATAGCCTTTTGTAAGGATGCATCTATTGTGGTCTTACTTTTTATTTGCTGTTCAAGCATTTTCCACTTAATACAATTTTCTCTATGAAATGTAGAGTTTTCGTGCTCAGGAATACGTGGACTTAAATGACGCCAATCATTAAATCCTTTGTGTGCATCAGCCAGTGCCGGCATTATTTGCTTAGTCGAGGAAGAACCGAAAAGTATACATGGGAAACAAAATATTGCATCTCTTTTTTTACTGTAAATCAACCAAGGCCTTGGTACCATCTCGCCATTGCTCATCTTTTTTGTAAACCAATGCATATGAAATTTTCGTCCTGCGTCTTCAGTTGAAGAAATATTTTGACTACCTTTTCCTTGATCAGGACTTTTCTCAACAAGGAAACAACGAATGTGGTCAGTTAATGGTAACCATGAAACAGGATCGTTTATGTCTAACTGGATCTTATCAGTTGCAGTTGCTTCTTTAATTTGAATTTCAGAACTTGGACTAGTGGTGATGGGCAAGGTCAAGTCTTGCTGGAATGGGCTGACTGGGCTGTCTTCTTTATATTCTATCTTTAAATTGTTTCCAGATCTAGTTCCAGACATACCAGGGTGAGCCAAAACGTCATTATTGGACACATCTTCCTGACTGTTTTCTGGTTGTGTGACTGTCCACTTTCGTAACGTATTTCCCATTTTTTTTGCTTCCATCTCTCTCACGCGTTTTCTCTTACGAAATTCAGAACCGGATGGACGTTTTTGAGACATGTTGTTTGTTATAGCATGCGTGCTTAGCTTACGGTAGCCGGCAGGTAATATTTCTGAAAGAAGAATCGCTAATCAGGCCTAGTCTAGTATATACGAGTAGTTCGGAACTCAACACAAGTACCTGTCTATATGTATACTTGTGTGTCGAACCGAACTCGAGCATAAAAATGGTCAACATAAAAATGCCACCTAAAAATACCTACTTAGGAAAGTAATAACACTTAATAATAATATAAAGTAATCACATTTACAAGTCATAAATATTTATTGATATTATCAGCGTATTAAATGTCCTACTGCTGGACACAGGCCGCTCCTACTTACTCCCACCGACCTTAAAATATTTTCAGTTAATTTCACTATTAACGTCATTTCTAGGCAAACGTTAGCAAAGGCAAAGTTGACGTGACCGACACTGAGTCTACAGACTTTGCGGTTCTCCGCTTCTGATCTCTCGCCGCGGGTACCGTACCGATCACCCAGAAGTAAAAAATTTTAACCGAAAAAATATACTTATATACAACTTTCTTTGTAAAACTTTTAAATACAATTTTGTAACTTACCCAAACGAGTTTATCAACGAACAACAAATCAACAATAAACTTATTCACTCTCACACACAATTTTACTTTAAACTAATGAAATTTTATACAAATAATGACCATGGTTGAGAAGCAAGACAATCAATCCGAGTGCCCCCGGCCGGCTATCTGAATGCGTGATTCTCGATGTATCGGGGAATCCCCGAACATTGGGTGGGACGGCGCGGCAGAATGGAACGTTTGTGAATGCATGAAACAAAACTAGATACTGGTCTGGTCATTTCTGCGCCCCTCCAGGGTCTGCGCCCTGTGCCTGGGCACCGCTGGCACCGCCCTAGTTACGGCACTGCTATTAATATGAACAATAAAGTGTTCTTTATCTATCTATCTATGGCATTAGCAATAACTAACTTACCGGTATTCTCCTCAGATGTTGTTCCACTTAAAATCGCATCTTCCGTAAACAGGGAAGGATACGCCTTGCCCAAAAGACGTGATTTTGTAGTAATAAACTTTTTTTCAAAGTGTCTTTGGCAAACGAAAAGTTTTGAAAGCTGTTCCGGTGGTAGTTTCTTCAAATCGTCACGGTAACCACATATTGAGTCTTTTCTCAGTGAACGGAAAATGGTGCAATATAGCGTCCTGGCGCGAACTGTTGCAAACACAGCACTTGTAATACATTATGCAAAAAAGCTAAATGAAAGCTTTATTATGGATAAAAATGGAGAGAACACCTTTCTCAGTCGACAAAGTTATTGAAGAATAGGTACTTAGTACTCCGGTTAGGCTGTGCTATCTAGCTTACAGGGGGAGTTGCAGAGAAACACGTCCATTCGATACCACGTTTAATCAAAGAGAGCGATGTGGGTCTACCCCACAATGATTCTTGTTTCGTCCGTTGACGACTACCCCATATATCACACCTCCCAACTTAAATAACAGTCACCCTTATGATAAAAAACTTACAACTACTTCAGTACATTTATAACATTCTAATGACTATTCCCATACTACACAATTTGCAAACAATAGTATGGTGTGCGATAAAGAGCATAATCTAATTTACTAATCTAATCAATACTAAATCTAAGTTAAGCTAAACGCTTTCAGCAACATAGACTAATTTACATTATGTGACATCGTAACCGTATCTCAACACCGGTCTTATTATCCGGCCGGAGCGGGTGGTCGGCAAGGTGGGTCCTTCCGGCTCTCTCGCCAGCCCAGAGGGGCCCGCGGTAGTGTCCGCGGAGGGGCCCGCGGAGGACGACTCTGTGCTTAGCTCGCCAGTATTAAGGGTGGAGCCATCCGAGCAGGGTAAATCAAACATACAGTTGGCCCTACGCCTTACCTGGTCCACATGTCTCTTTACAGGTACACCGCTTTCCGTGCCAATTATATAATGCCTTGACCCTAACTTCTCTTGAACCGAAATCCCTAGCCCAGACCGTATCCCCTACTTCGAACTCCCTATGCTGTCCGCCTGAGTTCTGTATCTGCCTTCGCTGTGCCTCGGCCAAATTGATAACTTTGGTAAAAGTCACCATTGCAAGCATACCAGCCTGCTTGAAAGTTATAATCATAACTTTGTCAGTATTATCCTTGGTGTTATACACATTCTCTCTAAATGTAGATACTATCACACTATGACATGATAGTTCCTTCCCATTCTTTATGTATGGAAACCTAAACCTTATGGCTTTGTCTCCCTTGGACTTTTTCTCATTCCGTATGTAAGGGCCAACCTCAAATAGTATTTTTGCTGAAAACTCTAGTGCCTGTGATGCCTTCTTCATTGACAAATCATCTTCGAAATCTTTGCAATGGATAGCAAAAGTTTTGCATAAGTCATTGAAATCAAATTCAACTGCTGCATACTCCTTTATGAAAGACTCAGGAGTCAGGCCAAGAACTATGATTTCCTTTTTCAGTTCAGATCCAAGAACTGACGCAGGAATAACACCTGACAGCTCTATCTCTGCCCTAGTTGCTGGTGTATCCTCAATATTCAATGATGTCAGGGCATCCCTCATAGTCGATATCTTGTCCATTTTGATATTTTAGGTATGCTATTCCTCTGTGGATTGAATGTAGGACAACTTCGTATGGTACACTGTGATGTTCTGCTATCTCACTTGCTAGTGTATTCAGATTTGGATCTGTCACAACGTTATTCCTAGTTATTTTATTGTTTGTTTGTGTCACCCCACCTACAAATATGAAGACTTTATATGAACAATTCACTTGAACTATTGGCTCTTGGTAAAGCACCCCGCAGGGGCAACTTATGTGCTTGGCTATGAAGTGGATCTTTTCTTCACCTATGCAACTGTACTTAACAAAATCACCAACCTTTATTATATCAATACAGTATTTTGTGTACATTTATTATGTTTAATCCCTGCGTGCTGCTTCGGCAAAAGTAAAAGTAAAGTATTAATGGCCATGGCGGGTTGGCGTCATTGGCGTGGCGGGAACGGGAAAGATGAAAACAATATGGCCGGTTTTCTAAAGCGGCAGCGCCGACCAATCACAGGCAAGGAAGCCTTCAACCAAACGTCATTCAACATTAAAACAATATGGCGCCTACGTATGCACTTCGTTCTACGTAGATTACTAGCCGTGTTTGAATGTCAAAATCAAAATTTTCTAATTGACAGACTAGTGCTTGCAAGTGATTTAAGTGAAGTGATAAAAAATAGTGATTCCTCCCGCCCGCCAACCTTAAAACAATTACTAAAAGACAATACAACCTTCAAATCACTGTATAAATATATTAAAAATACAATTACCAGTGTATAGTGAAAGTGGTGAAAGACAAAAACGTAAAACTCTTATAAATAAAGATATGGCTCAAAGGTCGTGTAACCAGGCCATAAAAACAAAAATAAAAAAGTTCTGTGGTTGTCTATGAGTGACTTGTTGACATTTGAAGTTTGTGTTTATTTTGTTTGTAAACTATAATAAACTTAAATTGAAAGATTCCACGATTAAAAAACAGTTTACGTGCCATGTTGATGTATCGGCAGAAATCCTTATATGTATTAGTAGCATTCTCACTACATAAAACTTGGGAAAGGTTCATAAAAAGGGCAGCGCATCGCCATCTCAAGTAGCGAACAGGAAGTTTACAAATAAGGACAACAAACGTGTAAACCACTGCCTACTAAGTGCTCAGGTGCCTCCACGAGTTGAAAAACTTTCCACAAACAATCGAGTTACGATACTATCGTCATAGCAACTTCCAAATGTTGACGTTGAACTTGTCAGCATGTACCAATAGCTTACAATCACTTTAAGGAATGGTTAAGGGGAGGGAACCGACAACTAGCATTTTGAACACCTGTGAAGTTTGCCAGAGAACGCAGCTGCAGTGCGGATGACTAAAATTGCTACAACATACAGTTTACAAAAGTATACAATGTAGCTTGCCATGTCTGAGAAGATGTACAATGAAGTTTAGTGCCAAAATAACCTTACCATGGGATTAACCAACAATTTGTACCTACACTACTCTACTAGGCTAAGGATGTCGCAAAGAACATCCATCCCTATGAGAATAGGGTAGTTTCCAGGGTCAAAATAATTTAATTCTATTTAGTCCGTATTTTAGATTATAAAAAAATATTGGATACGTATTTTTTCTTTTTTCGATTAAACAAAACATAACAAAGATATAGCCCATTGAAGTTACGTGTGACGTCACTCACTGCTACAAAATTGCACTGAGTGACGTCACACGTAACTTCAATGGTCTATATCTTTGTTATTTTTTGTTTAATCGAAAAAAGAAAAAATACGTATCCAATATTTTTTTATAATCTAAAAGACGGACTAATTACATTTTTTTAGGAAACTAGCCTATTATTTACTGTCAGTGTGGAGATTTGTTGGCACACCATCATCGAGAAACTGCAATACCCGCAGTTTCTGGAGTATCAAAGATGAATACTTTTGAAATCTCCGTTCTCACCATGTAACTTTCATCGGAGAGTTCATGAAATACTCTGTTTTTTTTTTAAAGTTTGTCGACCTGATTTGGAGAGGGTGGCGGGGGATCAAATTCAATTAAGATAAGATAAAAAATGTTTAATTGCACACAAAACAAAATGCTGTTTTTATTAACCCTTAATAAGGCGCGAGCCAGTAGGCTAGTTAGAGAAGTTGAAATTGATTTAGGGTAAGTTGATACTCTAGAATATGAAAAAAAAAAAAGGGGGGGTTTTCATGGGGGGAGTACCTTTTTTTTGGGTGGGAAATAATATCCCTTTGCCCGATTAGGCTTACGCATTAGGTTTTTGGGTGGGAAATAATATCCCTTTGCCCGATTAGGTTTTGTACTTTTAGCCTCAGTTTCATTATTTCCATATACAAGCACTAGCCCGTGGCTTGGTTTGTATTTTTTGTAAAATTATAAAAAAATTAAGTAAACTAAAAAAAAAGGGTCTTGTCATATTGTTAGTTATATAAAATTTTCTGCTTTGCCTTATTTTATGTAGACCCCTGAAATAAATTTGTAAACTAGAAGATTAAAACAATTTAGAATTACTTATAATAGTGTTTTATTTCGCTTATAAAACTAAGAAACTTATACTTACCTAAAGGAACATAAAAAAAAACATTCTTCATTCCGCTGTGGGACCTCGAATGTTATGTTATACTCCATTTTTTAATTGTAGTCAGTAAAATGACATTTGCGATGTGACCAGGTTTTGGAAGAAAAATAATAGAGATGTACACAATCGACATAAAATAAAGACTAAGGTTGTATCACTTCTTTCTTTCGTAGAATTCACTCCCAAAATCGTGTTAGATGAATAAAAATTATCAATGAGCCGTTTTCAGAAGAACTAAAAAAAAAATATTACGGCTGTCAAAGGAATGCAATTTTGGACCTCAGCCCAATAGCCATGTGTGATACATCATAAAATAGGCCTCAGCGAGCTGAACAAAAGTTACTATGATGCCAACAGCCAAATGTTTGTCCTTTCGTAGTTATATTGTATTGAAAAAAAACTAACATTTTCAATAAAATATAACTAACTCTCAAAATAATGTCTATTAAAAAGAAAAAAAATCAACCACGAAGTTTTTATGATTCATGCAAATATTTTTACAAAGAACCTACTATAATTTGTTTCAATAACAGATTTAATGATTTGATTCGATTGAGTTGGGTTTGGTTCCATTTCATTTCATCTCATTAAATTTAATTTTCATTTCATATAAAAAAAAAATTACTGAAGACTTGGCTGTATGGGCTAGTTCCCTTTGCCTACCCAGAATTGGTGAAGAAAAAAAAATCTCTTCTACGGTTGGCGCCATTTTCCAAAAATATTCTTTATTAAATTGCTTCATTTTTTCGTAATTTTTTTTTCATCGAATTAAAAAACGAACTAAGAAAAAAACGAACTTTAAGAGCTTTAATTCCGTTTCTACCGCGGCAACGTGAATGTGTTCTTATAGTTTTTGGTGTTTTTGACGACTTTGGCTTCTCACTTGGACATCGACTGGATTGCATTGCGACTGAATTTGGCGTTTCATCTGGACTACTGTTGGATTGCACTACGATTGACCTTGGCTTCTCATCTTGACTTCCTTGAGATTGCATTACTGACTGGCTTACGTTTTCTGAACATTAATATCTACTCTGTGTCACTTATGGATCCTCAAGCATCTACCTCGAGAGGTGATAGCCTTTCTCCGAGAAAGAAAAGGAAGCGCCTAACACTTAAAGTGTCGGAAAAAGACATGATATTAAATACCTATAAATATGTTTTTGCAAAAGATGACCCTGACGCGCCGCTTGATATGCCGAGAAAAGACGAGTGCGTTTCTACGGTTGTTGGGATATTGGGCATATCCAAACGCTCGGTTTATCGTGTTATAAAAGAGCACAAAGAAAACATTAACTTTAAAAGCCCTCAAAAGACAGGACCGAAGTTGACTTTCAAAGAAAAATATGACGAATTTGTATTTTCTGCAGTTCGCAGAAAAGTACATCAATTTTTTTATGCCAAGGAAGCTCCAACAATAGACAAAGTGTTACGAGCTGTAAATGACGACTCTGACTTGCCTAATATGTCAAGATCAACCCTGCAACGCTTGCTGAAACACATCAATTTCAAGTACACAACTCGCAAACGGCAAAGTTGCCTGATTGATAGACAAGATATTATATTGTGGCGGAAAAAGTACAGTCATATTGGGTAACTTTGACAGGTTTGCAGCACATTTTTTCTAATTAATAAATGTTGGTAGCGCTAAGTACCCTATGCTTGCAGAATTATGTGTTCTTGTCACTCGACCTAACTATAACCTTACAAAGTTTACTGAGGTCGTTAGATATAATAATAGAAAATCGCTGATTTTGTGTATGTCAAAGTTACCCCCTCAAACTGGGTAACATTGCCATCCATTCTATTTTGCTATTAAAAATCGTTTTCTTAGATTCCTGGGTAACTTTATCACTGAATTATTGGTCTGGGATGCCACCCATCGCTAAAAAAATTTACTTATTTTTTTAAGGGTGGCTGTATGAACAGAAACCTAGACGAAAAATCCAAATCATGTTGCAAAAAGGTACTCATAAAAGAAAAACCCAATGATTATAGTTTAAAGCATTTTAAATATGAAATATTTATTATTAATTAAAAAGACAAGAACTTAACTTGAAAGAACAATAACTTAACTTAATTCCCCCACTCCATGAATAACAAATCATCATCTATTTCGTAGGTACCGGGGGCGCGAATTTTAATCTTCTTTTGGTCCACGACACTGACAATATCATCTTCCTTACATTTTGTATAATCTTTTTTATGTGGCCACATCCAACCTTCAAATGCTTTTGCCATCGCAGCTATCGTATACCAAGGGTACGAAAAAGAAACAATCTTTCCTGGAAATAAGGAACCTTATGTTCTGAATGTGCACAGATCACCCGGAGATAAGGATTTTTTGCAGTCTGGAACAGGATGTAAGCAGCCATCAACTACGACAAACTCTTCTACAATCTCGACTATCTCTTCGTCTGGAATCTTTTCATTAGTATTATCTGTTATGACCTTTTTTCCTTCTTTTTCTTCAGCCATCTCGACGGTTTCTGCTTTTTCTCCATTTCTTTGTGCGATCTCTGATAAGGGCAAGTTATCATCCTCCTCTACTCCTTGATTTCCAGTATTTTTTTGTTCATGTGGAATATTTTCTACTTCTTGTTTATTTTGGATGTTTCTCTTTGTCGAAGAGGTGTTTTCCTTCTCATTATAAGCGGTTTTCTGCTTCTTGAGGACCCTTGAGACCTCTTTTAGTCTGCATGTTATTTACCTTTGTTAATTTAAGATTCTCTCTGTTTTTATGGTACGTTTCCACTTCTTCGACTGAGACACTTTTACCGGCAGTAACTGGAATCTGAAACTTCTTTCGTGTCACTAAACCTAATTCATTCTGTCGTAATTCTTGAAGATAGTTTTTAAAACTTTCTCCCACAGATTCAACAGTGTCATCCGCTGTTTTTTTTGCATACGTAGGTAGTTCCTTAAGAACAATTTCTCGAGAGATTGGGTAGATCCCTGTAGCTTTAAAACCGGCTATCAAGTTATCAGCTGCTGTTTCAAGGCCATTTTTTAGCGCTTGTGTGACCAGTTGTGCAAAGCAGTTTTTAGGCAGTGCAATAGCTTTTGACCCTCTTTTTGTTTGTCTCCATGCCAGTAGGACCGATCTCCAATTTGATTTCAATGAAGCAAAATATCCAACATCTAGGGGTTGCACAAGATGGGTTGCATTAGGAGGCAGGCATATAAATTTTATATTGTTTTCTTGACATAAGCGCAACGTATTTATCGTAATGTGTGAGCTCAAGTTATCTCCTATGAGAACTTTAACTCCTTCCTGTTTCTTAACAACTGGTAAAAACTGTGATTTAAACCACTCGTCAAAGCTGTCACCATCAATCCAGCCACTTTTTGTTGCAACCATTCGTGAGCCACGAGGGGCATTTGTTAGCCAATCTGACCATGTAAATTTTCCTTTATATATAAAAAAGGGTGGGATAAACTCCCCTTTTGCGTTTCCACAAAAAACTACCGTGTAACAAGATTTGGTAGAGTTTCTTATAACTTCGGGATTGCGGCATTTTCGGCGAAACAGTAGTTTTTTCTTAGCTGGTTGGTCATGAAAGCCAGTCTCATCAAAGTTATATATGTTCTGTGGCGGTACGTCTTTTAACTCTTCTTCAAGCCTATCAAAAAAACTGTTCAGTATGTCCTCATTTACTTTTGCTCTGTTTCTGCTAATATTATGAGCAAATTTTTGCTTCAATTCTGGGTGACGTTCTAAGAATAGTTGCCCCCATTCCCAACCAGGAAGGTTGTTTTTAAAAACTGGAACCATTCTTTTGTTGGCATTCAAATAACTTTGAATGACTAATTTTACATCATCCAGTCCAATAGGTAAGCCACACTCAGCCAAAGACAAAATATGCCTCGTAATAACTTCCTCTTCCTCCAAAGTTAACGTCGTGGGTCGACCTACATTGAGTCCATGCCTTTTCAGCAACTTATTTTTTATAGTGCTCCTCGGTATATTATATAGCTTGCTTACTGCGTTTATACTTAACCCACAATCTTTAACCTTTGTCAGTGCTTCTTCTAATGTCTCAGGTGAGTAATTTGACTTGACTCCATATTTTCGTGTCCCAGGCTTAACAATGTTGGATTTTCTTGGCATGATGACATCCTAAAAAATAAAGTTGTATAAAATATTACTACAAACAGGAAATCGTGATGATATAAAACGGCAACACAAAGTGCTAAAGTTACACAGACCAAAAAGTTAAACACAATTTTCACTACTGGGTAACTTTGACAGTGGCAAAGTTACCCATATTTTGTCCAAATACATCACGGTCTTTAGAAAAATATCAAAACTGTAAGAAATTGATAAGGTTTTGGGCAAACGCTTGTTAATTAATCAAATTGAGGCATTTTTTTATCGATTGAACACTCTACTTACCCTTTACTTCAATAATTTTCACAAAAAACTGGCGGTTCAAACTGCACGAAAAAAAATTGTCTTCCCTCCCTTCGCGAACGATCAAATACTAACAGTAGCCTTGGGTAACTCAGGAGCCAGATATGATAGGACACATATCTCCCCAGTCGTCAAGTGTGTCCCTGTTATATCTCGGAGATTTCAATTATATCTGGCTCCCTCTCCTACTAAGCTCCTGCTACTTTATCCAGCTCATACACAGTGCGCGAGAGCGAGATCGAGATCGGCTGTCATCGGATGCATTCGGCCGCATTTCTCGTCGTAGTAACAAACGAGCGACGAGAGAAAGATCACCAGATTCTTAAGAATGTATTGACTTGGTGACCTTTTTGATTGCTATTGGTACGCCTGGCTTGTTCGGCTAACATCGTGCATTCGGGCGCAATACTCGTATTAATGAGATGAACGGTTAATAAGATAATCATATATGTTTGTCACGCTTTAATTACCGATTTGTGAAACGGAGGTCACCAGATTCATACTAAATATATCGTTTTGGTGATCTTTTCGATATCTTACTTTGGTGCATAGCACGGGAAAGTCAAAACTAGTCTTTATGTAGGTCACAGAAGGTAAAGTTAAAAAAGCAATTAAAATTAGGCACAAATGCGAATGCATTGTTTACGTAAATACTTGTTTTGAGTTAGTTTGCGATTGAAGGTCATCAAGCGATCTGATGTGACGTGATTTTAAATATTTTTAATCATTGTATATTTTCAACTTTTAAATATGCCCACCTCAACATGTTTCACAGTCTAATTTGTTCGTATATTTGCTACTAAAGTGATACATTTATATTAACTCTGTTCAGGTTGTCAGTCCTAAGTCTGTAAAGTATGAAGAAAATTTGAAAATATAGTAGGTACAATCTGTTGTGATTATGAAAGAAATTGTGAGCTGGATATAGTAGGAAATAGGTAGACTAGACTCATCACTTGTGTCGCACGGCTCTTATCTCCACTCACACTCTGTTGTACATCGTATGAGCTAGGATACAACGGTGAGTAAGATATGATTAGGATATAATGTGTCCCGATGATCAAAGATATGAGATATAACAACTCCCTCTAAGGACACACTTTGCGCAAGTCTAACTAACAGTTAAAGCACTTTGACAGTTTACTTTTTTATGCGTAAAGCGTTTACGGAGTTAGGTAGGAAACAAGTTTTAATAAGACATAATAGTAGTTGTGAGTGTTACCCGTCACAATAAATTAGAGATTTGAATTCCAGTGTACCTGTCAATGTTACCCTGAATGTCAAAGTTACCCAAGGTGACTGTACCTAATCGCCATAAAGCAGTACCGCAGGGAGGGGAAATGCATCTACTATCAGGATGAAACATGGGTCAATGAAGGCCATACTACAAAAAAGGCGTGGACAGACACAAAAGTAGAATCGTCCCGACAGGCTTTTCTAGAGGGTCTAACGATAGGTTTGAAAGCCCCTACCGGAAAAGGGAGACGATTGATTATCAGCCATATTGGCAATGAGGACGGATTTGTGGAGAATAGTCAACTTATTTTCGAAGCGAAAAAAAATACTGAAGACTACCATCAAGAAATGGATGGTAATATCTTCGAAGAATGGTTAAAGGGAGTTTTACCAAGACTAAAAAAAAATTTTATATTAGTCCTCGATAATGCTTATCATTCGCGAAAGATTGAAAAAATTCCAAATACACCAATACAAAAAAATATTGAATTCCGATCAGAAATGGTCAAAGCAGAACTGCTAGAAATTATTAAGCAACATAAAGCAGATTATGCGAAATATGTTGTAGAAGAATTAGCCACTCAGTATGGTGTCACCATTCTGCGACTACCGCCCTACCACTGTCGCGGAGGACGCGATTCTCGAGCATTCGGTGAGCATAGACTACATAGTTTTTTACGTTGGCAACACTGAGAGAATATTTTTCTGTTCCTACCTTTTATGACATGCG
Source organism: Yponomeuta plumbellus (assembly GCA_947310845.1). NCBI lineage: Eukaryota > Metazoa > Arthropoda > Insecta > Lepidoptera > Yponomeutidae > Yponomeuta > Yponomeuta plumbellus. The sequence goes on from OX371206.1 coordinate 8,270,205, forward strand.
TTTTTGAATAAAAACGGTGGGAACTGGTGATGGCTAAAACCGGAGGTAAGAAAGCGAGCGAAGATCGAATGATGGAGCATGAGAGGTGAGCTCCCGGTGGCCGCTGTCCACCGTGATCCTGGTGAGTTGCTTTTGCTTACCTTCTTACTTTCTTTGCTTACTACTGTCCTGTTATGAATGATGTGTGATTTGCCCTCTCTGTAAAGCATGGCGACCTCGAGATAGGCAATCCGTAAAGTAATAGTTCAAAGCAATGGTGTAATGTAAAGTAATAGAGCAAAGCAATGATGTAAAGTGATAATGCAAAGTAATGTACAAGAGTTCATAGTGCAAGAGTTAAAAGTGCAATAAGAGCTGGCCTCACGCCATAAGAGGAGCTCTAGGGACGAGTACTGAGCATCCGTGTGGATTCCGTATGGAGAGGGTTGGACTATAGGGGGAGTGTGGAGGTCCCGCGGCTAAAGTATCTGCCGTGGCTCAGTATTCGTTAGGGGTGTAACCATTTATGGTATGGCCTCCTAGGAGACGTGCAAAAGCCAGAGATAACCACGTCTTCACCTAGGCTCCGAGGGTGACAGGTCCACCCTACCTGTTCCGCTACGTTCCAGCGGCCCTCATGCAGAGTAAAAAAGTAAGAAAAAAGGGCGATAGTTTACTATCATTATCTAACGAGAGAGGCTGTTCTCGGGGTAGCTATGGCTTTACCCCCTCATGATATTATTTTCCTATTCTTTCTTTATGTCGCTATTAATGTGTTTTGTACTATATGCGAAGCCCCCGCGACAACCACTGCGAACTAAACCCTATAGAATTGGTGTGGGCACAGGTGAAAGGACATGGCGCAAGAAACAATAAAAATTTCAAGTTAAATGAAGTGAAAAAACTGTTTGAAGATGGTTTGGCTATGGTGACACCTCAAGGCTGGGCTGAATGTATAGAGCATACAAAAAAAGTCGAGGATAAAATGTGTCAGTTAGACCATATAATAGATGATGTTGTAGATAAATTTGAAATAAATGTAAACGATTCAGACAGTTCTATCTCGTCAGAGTCAGAATGAAATTCTAAAACCCAAAACTTGTTTTTCATTTACAATATGTTTTTATTATTTAATTACTTAATCACCAGGTTGAAATCCTGTGACAAAAAAATTAGAATATGTAAAAAGATTTACTCAAAATTAAAAATCTGGTGGTCACTCTGTTCCTTTTTTCCTCTGTGCTAATATTTAATTTGTTGATTCAATTCAAAAAGAAAATTGATTATAACGTTAAATCGACAGACTGAAAACATCACTATTTTAACTGGTAGCCCTTTTCCAATTCTAAATGTCATTTTACTGACTGGAATTAAAAAACGCACTATAGTGTTATAAAACTAAGAATGGTACCATCTGATTCAAATGCTGTTAGGATAATACCTTTGAGTTGAGATGATGTCATAAGCCGCTCCATTCCAAAAGGTAGTAGGTATCCTAATAGCATTTGAATCTGATAGTAGCTACATACACCAAAGAACATAAAAAGAATCAATCTTCATTCTGCTGTGGGACCTCGTAAAAAGATTTAAAGCATTTGTTTGCACACAGAGAAATTTTGCAAGTGCAGCAAATTATTTTCGTTCGCTTCTCCTTCTTTTTCGTGCTACAAAAACGACACCTTTTGTAGGTACTGCCTTCGTCAGGAAGATGGACTCCAACATTTAGAAGGCGGATCTCATCCGGTACCCCAAAGGTTGCACCCTTCTTGTTCTTGAAAGTTACCGGTTGATTTTTTTTAGTTTTAAAATTTGAAATCATCTTTCGAGCCAATCGTAATCGGAATTCTCTATGAGAATGGTTTTTGACTGCGTGCACTGTACTGTAAGTGATGTAGCTGTTTATGATTGCGGCATCAAACATAAACAAAAATAACCTCATCCAGTATTTTCTACATTTTCTATTGATTGGATATGATGACCTAAAATGATCAAAATGATCCACTCCTCCCATAGTCAATGTAAAATAACCACTACGCCACAGTTTGACGACCTCTGTGGCGTAGTGGTTAGCGCATTTGCTTACCATGCGAGAGGTCCCGGGTTCGATCCCCGGCTGGGGAGAAAAAAAAAAAACTCCACGTCTTGGATGTTTACATGTTTGTGACGTCGCTGTTTCTGGTTCCCACGACACAGGGTATCCTAGTGTGGGGCCAGAAGCAATGTATGTGCCTGTAAAAAAAAAAAAAAAAATGTATATTCAGCTATAGCTTTAGGACAGAGAATCTCTTTTCTTGTTCCGTCTTTCTGGGTCCTTTTGACAAAGACCGTGTCAGTCAGATGGTGGGCCGTTGTAAGAACAGTGACGTCTCGGGTATCAAGCCACTTTATCGCTGTAATAGGTTCTGCGGTCAAAGCAGTGAATTGATTTTTTTCGAGTATCAGAGGTTTCGATTGGGCTTTCTTCATCATGTTTGGAAGATCTTTTCTATTTGTTCTAACCGTGCCAGCTGCGAAAATTTTTCGCTCGTATAAAGCATCCATGAGGTTGCAACTTGTAAAAAAGTTATCAAACGCTATCAACGTATTTTCGGGGAGTTCCCTTGACAACTTCATGACGACATTGAATCCAAGACCTTCATCTTCAGTATTGTCACCTTTACCTGAGTAAATATCGAACTCATAAAGATATCCACTAGCTGCATCGCAACGGGCCCAAACTTTGAAGCCTCGTTTTATTGGTTTTTTTGGCATGTATTGTTTCAGGCTGGACCTTCCTTTAAATTTCACCATACATTCGTCTATAGATTGCTTGCTTGAATTTTCTGTCTCCTCTTGAAATATTGTATGTAGTTCGGATATCATAGGTCTCAATTTATACATTTTATCGTATTCTGCACTGTCTCTTTGGGGTTCATGTTCGTTGCCGTTTATGTGTAAGTTTTCTGTAATTTTTTAAAATCTTTTTACAGGCATTATCTGTGATATTTCCGGATTATTGTAGAATGTGTCATTTGACCAATAAAGTTCCATGTCAGGCAATGGATTCAGACCCATCATGATCAATATTCCAAGGTAAGCTTTGATTTCCTCTGCTGATACGAGTGTGAAATTATGACTTTTTTTTTTATTGCATACCTATTGGTTTGTTCTACTAGAAGTTGAACTAAATAATCCGTAAAGAATCGTTCAAATACCTGTATTGGTGTCGTTTTGTGATTGTATTTATGTTTTGGTTTTATTGGATTGATGAATTCTGGAATATCATGTACCTCTGTTTCTATTTTCCACTCTCTAGGTTGTCTTTTTTTTTTTTTTTTTTAAAAGAGTTTTGGCTTGGTTTCAAGACCTTTAAGCCATATCTTAGTTTATAAAGTCATAATGCACTTCACATTTCAATACGAATAGTTAAACTTTTTCTATTTACACTTATATTTTAGACACTGTATTTTTCACAAATTTATACACGATAGGAGTTTTAAGCAAGTCTTTGAGGTGGTGGCGGGAGAAAAAGTCACTTTTGCCTATTTCTAACAAATCACTCGCGAAAATCAGTCTTTGTACATTGAAAGATGGACAGTCATAAATTAAATGTTCAACGTTTCCAACGGAATTTTTACAGTGTTCACAGATATTAGTTAGAATGTTGATTCTTGAAAGGTGTGATGGTGCACAGTTATGGCCAAAACGCAATCTATTTATTGTGGTTATGAAGCTGCGGCTAGCGATAGCCAGTTTCGATTCGTACCAAGGTGAGTTAGGTATTTTTTCTTGGATGCTTCCGTACCAAAGTCCTTTGGGTCATGGTGTAGCAAAGGGTGTGCAAGGGAAAAAACAGAAAAATTTTGCAAAAAAAAAATAGGGTCCCCGTAACCCCTTCTTTTTATATTTTTAATCAAAGGGGGGCATCAAAATGAGCAACTTTTCCCCCTAAAAAAAATCTCTAAATTAAATATTTGAGATTTTACAGGCGATTTAAATTTTATATGGCTAAGCACTTAGAAGAAAAATGGAGTTCAGAAAACAGGTCCCCGTAGCCCCTTTTTTATATTTTTAATCAAAGGAAGGCATCAAAATGAGCAACTTTTCCCCCTAAAAAAAATCTCTAAATTAAATATTTCAGATTTTACAGGCGATTTAAATTTTATATGTGCACAAAGCTGCATTTACTCTTTTGGGTGCACCGGTTTTCCCAGAAGATATACCAGCGGTAGTTTGTCTAATATGAAGACTGGCAGAAACCATACAGCATCTCAGTCGGCTGTCAGCGCGTATGGCTCTTACAATTTAGGTTAGCGCAGTTGTCTGTCCATGTCGAGATTGACGTAATACGCTGCGGACTGCCCGGTTTGGCTTTGTAGTCCCAGTGATATGATGATTGATGACTCATCCATCATTACGTGGGACACTCAGAAAGTTTTGAGAAACTAAAAAACTAACTTCTATGAAGAAAATATTTTTATTAAATCTTTTATTAAATATTTTCAAAGAACTCTCCACCTGCCTCTATACAAAGTTTCATGCGTCTGAACCAATTTTCAAAACATTATTTCCAGTCCTCCGCAGACACCTCTTCCACGGCCTTCTCAAACGCTATCGACGTTTTCAAAACAATTACTTACAAGTGGACAGTGTCTTATACATAATAACTTTTTTTCGCAATACTTTCTGAGTGGCCTGGTATAATTTTTTACCGACGGTTGCAACTTCGACAACGACAGTTATTGGCTTTAATACCCCGTCGGCCTAGCCCAGGGTATACCCTATGACAGTCCCTTAAGAATCGCCGGAACATGGCTGCGTCGCTAGGCAGGTGCTTTAAAATAATTTCCCGGTACATAAATTCACCCATGTACCACTTGAGGCGCCTGTCACTATGACAGGTGCGGCAATGAAGCTTAAGCTTTAACCAAAGTCTCTCAATATTATTGGTGTGCACTTTTACCCTTACCCTGCCATCCTGCAGTGGGATTCCTAGAGATGCGTGAGCCTGTATGTCGACAGTACCAGCCACAAATTTTTGGCTGTGGTTGACAGTCGAATGGCCACGCATCCCTAGGCGAATATTTATGCCGGTGTAGGCCCGGTGCATATCGGACATAATGTAGGTGGCGGGCGCAACATTTTCCTCCACTATTGGATCCAGAGTAGTACGCGTTTTGTCCGGGATCAGCTCGACGTGTACTTTTTTTGTCTTCCGGCTCATGCAGCCGAAAGACCAGGTTTGTCTCCTAAGGAGACGGCCTCTGTGATATTTTCTTGTATACAAGTGGGTTTCGTCCACTTCCACGATGTCGTCGTGACCGCCTAACTCCTCCCTGTCGTGCGCCTTAGCTATCTCGCACACCTCTCTAAAGAAATGGAAAACCTGAATTACTGTCTTTTTAGTGACTTTACAGTCTTTGGCCACCTGCGTCACCTTGTCGCGCCTCAAAAAATGAATTATCATTCGCAGATAATTTATGATGCTCACCTGGCTACGCTCAAACATGGTATTGCTAAGGGGTGATTTTGTGGACTGCAGCCCTGACCGATCTCGACTGCACCGCCAGCAGCGCCAACGGTATCCAAGCTTATATGAATCTTTACGCTCCTCACTCATGTTGCCCCTGCAGCTAGGGCAACGACGTGGTCGTGATGGTATTAAAAGCCAATTTTTCGCGGCATTTATAGCTTCGTCCTCAGTACTAACGTACAATGGAAATTCCCACAGGCGGTAGTTCTCGGCCCGAAGAAATTGGAGTGGGTCCATATTGTATTAAAGTTAACAAAACCACTACAAAATACGGAAAATGAGAAAAACTCTGAAAGATACTAAATGTGAAAACCCCACTAAATCACAATCCCTTAAAAACTTTGACCCCGTAAAGACTACAATGAACGAAACCCAAAAAAGCAGAACCCTGAAAAATACTAAACGAAAGTGAAAACCTCACTTAACTACAATCCCTTAAAAACCTACACCCCAAAAAGACGATAAGTAACAAAACCCAAATAAACAGAACCCTTAAAAATACGAAACCGAACCCAAGAAAATTAAAAACAGAACTCTGAAATAATAACTCAACTTTAGAGCAGTCGTATATAAATCCGAAGAAATTATATGGAAAAAATGCTGCGATGCTACTTCCTTACATCAACTTTCATTTACTCTTACAAAAAGTTTACGATTACTGCATCCTGGCGCGCGGCTACACCGCGCGATTGGCCACGAGGTGCGGACGTGTTTTTTGCTCTTCGTAAAATGAAATTTAAAGAGTTCGGCAACTTAAATCGCCTGTAAAATCTGAAATATTTAATTTAGAGATTTTTTTTAGGGGGAAAAGTTGCTCATTTTGATGCCCTCCTTTGATTAAAAATATAAAAAGAAGGGGCTACGGGGACCTGTTTTCTGAAGTCAATTTTTCTTGTGTTTAGCCATATAAAATTTAAATCGCCTGTAAAATCTGAAATATTTAATTTAGATAATTTTTTTAGGGGGAAAAGTTACTCATTTTTATGCCCCCCTTTGATTAAAAATATAAAAAGAAGGGGCTACGGGGACCTGTTTTCTGAAGTCCATTTTTCTTCTAAGTGCTTAGCCATATAAAATTTAAATCGCCTGTAAAATCTCAAATATTTAATTTAGAGATTTTTTTTAGGGGGAAAAGTTGCTCATTGTGATGCCGCCCTTTGATTAAAAATATAAAAAGAATGGGTTACGGGGAGCCAATTTTTTTTGCGAAATTTTTCTAAGTGTTTTTTCCCTTGCACACCCTTTGCTACACCCTGACCGTCCTTTGCCTTCTTTCTCTTGATTACTCTTCCAGAATGCTTCCCAAGAGTTTAATATTTCTAAATTTATTACACTGTAATAGTCGGTCATAGGGACCCAAAAAGCGCGTCTTACATCTAAACAATTTGTACCTTCATACGCAACTTTATCAGCTATTTCATTCCCAGATATACCTCTGTGTGAAGGTATCCACATTAGAGATATCTGCATTCCTAAAGCTTCATTGGATATTAAGAGGGATTTAATAGCATATAGGATATAGTTAGTTTTGTAGTTAAATTTTAAATTCTTTAGTGCTTGAATGACACTTAATGAATCTGTTAAGATTAAGATTCTTTTAAGGTTAGGTTTAACAACTTTGAGAAGTTTTAATGCCTCAAAAATTGCATATGCTTCTGCTGTAAAAATTGAACAACTACTGTGTAAAGTAAAACTCTGCGAATTGCCCGTTTGTGAGTCATATATAGCAGATCGGCAGTAACATTCTCCCTTACTGCCATCCGTATATATTTTATAAACATCTCCATAATCTGATAAAAAGTATAGAAAGTTTTTATTATCAGAAATAATTTTATCAATTACAGATACTGGATATACTGTATTCTTATATGGATGAGCAAAACAAGACCAACAAGAGCCTTGTTTATAAATATGTGAAAATTTCTTCATGCCTTCAATTAAACTATTGGATATTGTCTCACGGAACATTGGAAATTCGGAATTTTGATGGTAAGTTAATGATTTTATTTATTATAGGATTATCAGATGAGAGCAATTTTAGAATATATATTTTAATTAATTTAAGCCTTCTATACTGTAGAGGCATTATTTTGGTTTCAACTTCCATGGCCCTTACGGGAGTTGAACACATAGCGCCAGAGATAATTCGCAGAGCTTTGTTCTGGACTATATCTAATTTATTTACATGTACACTATTTACATAAGCTAGAGTGCTATAGTCAAAATGACTTCTAACTATAGCCTTATATAGCATGGCCAGAGTTTTTGGGTCGGCTCCCCATGAAACACCAGCCATGCATCTCATAATATTTAAACCTGCTAGTGATTTTGCTATTATATGTTTGATATGCTGTTCAAATGTTAATTTTCTATCTAATATTATGCCCAAAAATTTATGTGTTTGAACGATTGGAATTGGAGTGCCATCATATTTAACTTGAACATGTGGTTCATCTTTACTAAATAACATAGTATGACTCTTGTTAGTATTGACCTTAAGATGGAGCCTATTGGCATAATAGAAATTTAGTTTATTGAGAGAATTATTAATATTATTTATGGCAGTATCTATAGAATAATTTGAGCTGTATAAAATAATGTCATCAGCAAACTGTAATATATTTACACTATCAGTATTTACATAATGCAGGATTTCACATACATTCAGGTTAAACAGTAATGGTGATAAAATAGATCCTTGCATTGTACCTTTACTTACAGTGCGAGGACCATATAATATATTGTTGTGTTTGACATACAAAATTCGATTATTAAGAAAGTTATAATATATCCATTGGCTTAATATGCCAGGTATCCTTAAATTTGAGAGTACTTTAACTAGAATTCCTGGGTCAATGCTATCAAATGCAGCTTGGATATCTAAAAATGTGCACACTGTACTTAATCCGTTATCTTTACACTTTTTCAGGTCTGATATTAATGAAAGGAAACTGTCTGCGCAGCTTCTACCTCTTCGAAAGCCATATTGAATATCAGGAATTATTTTATTGGCTTCAATATGCCAATCGAGACGAACCTTAATCATTGCTTCAAAAATTTTACCCAAACAGGAAGAAAGGGATATAGGACGATAGGAATCTGCACAATCAGGAGATTTATCTGGTTTTAGAATGGGAATAACACATTGTGTTTTCCATGAGTCTGGAATCGACATATTGGACCACAGGTTATTTAAAATTGCAAGAAATAATTTTTGGGCTCCTTCATCTAAATTCTTGATTAGAAGATAAGGAAAGTCATCCAAGCCGGGAGCAGTGTCCCGCCTTGAATTTAGGCTCATGATGAATTCGTGCCAAGTGAATGGTTCTATCAAAAACTTAGAGTTACTATCATTATTATGTTTTGAAAAGAAGGATTGCAAATTTTCAGTGATAAGGTTACTGTTATCTGATAGCTTATTCAGGAACTGGGGAATGAATTCATCATTATAGGTCTTACTTTTGGATTTTGCACCATTAAACATTTTAATTAAGTTCCATATACGACTGATTGGCGTGAATGTGTTACACAAATTATCCCAGCTGTAATGTTTTTGTTCAGCTAATGTTCTTTTTTTGAGTGCGTCTGCCTTTTTGTAATTAATATAATTGTCCATGGTCGGATTGGCTCTATAGTGTTTTAGTGATTCATAGGATTTAATTACACTTTGTTCGCAAATATCATTCCACCATGGGCATGGAGGTCTACTACGGTATTTACATGATTTAGTGAACTTTGGTATACATTGTTGTTTAAGCATTTCAAGTTTATTACAGAATTCATTGTATGAATTTATAGGATTGTATTGATTTATTTCCATGTTTTGGTATAATTGCTGAGATAAATTTTTATAATGTAACCAATCAGTCTTTTTATACAAAAACTTGTCAATTGGCTCATTTGTCTGGTATTTTTCAATGCGCAGCTGGATTTGAGTGATTGTAGGGTAATGGTAACTACCCATGCTATCATCGTGTACTGACCATTCACATAAGGGGGCTATGCATGGGCTTACACAAGTGATGTCAATTGCAGATGGATTTTGTGTAGGTCTATTGACAGTAGTATAATTGCCATTGTTTAATATGCATAAATCATTCTCATCAATTAAATTATAAAGTTCATGCCCTCTGCCTTTGGTTGATACACATCCAAAGGCAACATGATGCGCATTGAAATCACCAGGTACAAATATTGGCTTAGGCAAATCTCTTACAACATGGCGCAATTTATTTATTCTAATGTGCCCACTAGTAGGGGGGCAGTAGACACATAAAACAGTCAGGTTACCATTATCTGTAGAAAGGGATAAAGCGACAGTTTGTATATCTTCATAAAAATTGGTATCTAAGATCTAATGCTATCATTATTTTTGAACCATGTTTCATTTAATAAGCATATGTCAATACTTTGTTTATTAAGAAATCTAATTAATAATGCCTTTTTACTATTAGCGCTTTGAATGTTAAATTGTGCAATGCGTATGTGAGAGCTGTTACCTGTGCAATTACTATCCATTATTTTAAGTTTTTAATAAGCATATCTTTGATAGCAGCCGTTGTTATAGAGCTGCCCTCAGGGTTGTTGGCAAGCTGGATCAGTGTCTGTACCAGGGCCGACAGTACATCACTGCTTCCAATTATTTGTGATTTTATGTCATCACTGTTAGTATTTACATTATGTACAGAACTATTTACAGATTATTTTACAATTTTATTTACATTCTTTTTTACAAAAGAGGGACTAGGCCGGGAGGTTTCAGTCAGAGCAGGGAATTCAGTCATAGATTTTGTGTTCAGTACAGAAGAGTAACTTATTTTATTTTTCTTTTCCATCATTTTTTTCATTTTAATAGGACATAATTTTGATATTGCCAAGTGAGGTTCACTGCAGTTAACACAGCAAAGATCGTTTGGCCTGTCACATTCTTTATAAGAATGTTCACCTGAACATATACCGTAGAATGGGGTTACTTTGATCGATTTTGAAATTAATATTTAAATAACTCTTTAAGTATGAAAGTAAAAAATGTACAAAAAAAACACCAATATCGGTTTTTATTCTTCTATCGATTTTGTGCCTGAGAAATATTTTACCGTTGCTAATTTGACAGAAAAAAAGTAAAACGATGGTGATCAATGTTACACTGAGATTGGGGTTACTTTGAGACCCACTTGTTTTTTGATGGAATTTGATAAAAACACAAAAAAAAAATTAAATCCCTTCATGCGTTTAGGATTTGTCAAGGTTTTTATTTTTTTGGGGTTACTTTGATCGTAAAAAACAACGATATTTTTAGGAAATAATCAACTTTAATAGGAACTTTCTGGCTTATGACTTAGCAATAACATAAACAGAATAATAATTAAATAGAATCTTAGCTTAGACTGTAATTTAACAATCATAATGCGTATAAAACTATATCTTAGAAAAGGAACAAAGGAGAAAAATATCTTGAGATCGTTTCATGAGATCAATTATTCAGAAATAATCATTTCGACTGCTTAAGTTCTTTAATATTAATTTCAAATGGAAACTGAAATTGATCTTCTCTCTGCACAGGTTTTGGCAAAAACGCAATAATGTCACAGCGATCAATTTCCGAAACGTCATTGGGTATTCTCTTAAACGTAGTTGTGTTGTGAAAAGCCTTATATCCTTCGACTAGCAAAGGATCTGTTTGTATAATTTGGCACACATATTTATATGTTTCTTTGCCACGAGTAGTAAAAAATTTTACCAGTAGGTACGAATCTTCCATCCGTGCATTCTGCTTCTTCATCTTCCTGTTCGGCTGAATTGTCATCAACATTGCTTTTGTCATCCTTATCTTCTTGATTATTTCGATTCGATAACTCTATCTGGTTCATGTTTTCTTCAATTGGGTCCAATTGATCTTGTCTGCTTGTTCCCGGCCGTGGCGAAGGAGATCTTTCATCTCGTGTAGAAATGCTCTTTCCAGGTGCAATATGAAGGGCACAGGAGAAAAACATGCAATGTCACAAAGACAATGAATTGAGAAATTGCTAAATTAATCTTTTGATCCTTGAAAAAAGGTACAATAAAGTTAGAAATAGAAGGAATATATATTTATTTATAAAGAAAATATATTTGTTTCTGTTGTGTAGTAAAAAAAAACCTTTTCATTCTTATCTTTATTGAGTTAGCATAAAAAAACAAATCAAAGTCAGAAAATACAGGCAAATAATATGCAATGTCCATGAAATATTTATTGTTTAATTATCAATATATTTTATTTGTGAGAAGTATTGCTTAGTTTTTGGTCCACAAAATTTTGACAGGGCCTGGATATCCATAAATTTTGCCTTTGAAACTGGAAGGCTGTCTTCATAGGATTGATCTGGCAGCACAAACTCACCAGCACTATGAGAGTCATTATGTGATTTCAATTTTTTTTTAGGTGCCGTGAGAATAGATGACGTCCAAGAGGAATTGTAATGTTCTCTGTGAAAAATTAATCTTGGATGATCCTTTTCAACCCTGATTTCTCTTATGGGTCGAGAAAAAAAAGGACATGTCTTCTTGTACATAGGGGATAGAAAGGTTGTCCATTTTCTGACAAGCGGTTGATCAACTTCAATCACATTAAAGGGACATGGCTTCTGTCTAGCTTCACGAATCACTTTTGCCCACTCATCAGGTGTTTCACAAGGTGATTTCTGGTTTATGCAACCCATATTTCTGTCACATTCTAAATATGAGTGCCCGCGAATGGGAAATATGATTTTAATCACATCCAAGCGTTTTGCAAAGTGTACAACATAGTGTATGAAACGAAACACAGTATAATTCTTATTTTGCCCACCGCAGGAATCACAAAATATTACTAGTTCTCGAGTATCTTTATGAAGCATGTTAAATATATAGCGATGGAGAAATGAACACACTTCGTCAGATCCTTTTTTTGCTATAGTTTCTGGGTAGCAGAAGAAATATGATTTGGATGTAGATAGTTCATGGATGTTAAAAAGGTTTAAAGTTAGTTGTCTTTTATAATAAACGTCATTTGTGGTAATGTTCGGCATACTTAAATTTTTTTGAAAGTCCATTGCAATTGCTTCCTTTCGAGAAGATGACTGACATTGAATTCTAGTTTCTCTCTTTCGTTTATAGAAAACACTAGCCTTCAATTTATGTAACTTAATCTCAGTTTCTAACTTTTTTATTTCTTTTTCAATGTCACCTTTTTCTAGCTCGGAAGCATTCTTTAGATTTACTGTGAGAGCTTTTGTCTTAGCCAGAAATTCATCACATGTACTGCAGGTATCACTTCTTGGATATCCAAATCCTATGTTAAAATGATTAACGAATATAGATCGATATGTTTCATAGGATAGTTGATTTTTGTCTTCGAACATATCGTACATTTTCTTGACATTTAACACCTCTGGTAGATAAATTTTTGAGCTGTCATGTAAGCTGTAATGACTTTTTCTTCCACGAAATGACCTTATGTGATCCATGACCTTAGATTTAAGCATTGGGCTCAGTTTTTTAGGACGGTTGCAATGTTTTCCTCTCATATCAGTTGGGGCTTTACCTGATGTGAGTAACGATTTTTTTATTGTACATATTCTTTGTCTTGTTACTCCATGTATTGCAATAAATGCTGAGGCACATACTGGCACATCAAGCTGCTGGTTTTCGTCTACAACTCTCACTCTGTAAGCATAATTTGCTGTATGTAACTTAGCTTCAGATTCTTCTTTTCTAGGTCGTCTTCTTTGAATTTCCAAAACACTTATTAGACCACTTAAATAAAGGTTTTGTTCATCCCTAGATGGCAACAGGTTGAAATCCTTCAAAATTCTAGCCCTCTGTTCCTCATTTACAGCTTCAAAACACTTGTATCTCTTGCAATTACAACTTGAACCAGTTTCATGACTTTGAAGTCTAATCTTCTTATTAACATCCGACAATCGACCGTAAAGTTTACGTTTTTTGGTCGGTTGCTTCAGATTAACCTCGTTTTCTTCTTCTGACGACATTTTCAATAAAAATATAATATTTAAAACACGCGACACAACACAACAGGACGAACAAAATAACCTCAAAAACAAGACGTCAAACAAACGTCAACCAACGATGGACATTGGTTATTTTTCTCCAGTACGAGTTGGACATTGCTTGTTATTGCACTGTATCAATATTTTAGTATGAATATTACTCCGTGACTATGCATGTTACTGCAAAGTTTGTTTTAGCGTTTCGTTCTACTAAATTAATACTTCAAAATGGCATTGCCAGTTCAAAAAACATAAAAATGTGACATAGCATGTTTTTCCCCTGTACCCTTCATATCTAAACGCTTCTTTTTTCGGACAGGTTGGTTAGAGTTGTTACCATATCGTGCTTCTTTCAAAAATGCAGTCAAAGTGCTTTCAACTTCTTGTGAACTAACATCATCTTCGCTTGGCAGTTTATCCAAAACCTTGTTCTTGCTTAAAGGATAAACGCCCGTAGCATAAAACCCACTCATCAAGTTGCGTTTAATGCCAGAAGTTATGTCGGGATAAGGAGTGTTAGGTTTTGGTTGCACCTTGTCCATTTTGTCCAACGCTTTGTTCAGGAGATGTGGAAAGGTATCTTTTGGAACAGACACCCACCAGTCGAGAATTTTGAATTTTCCAAGCTGTTAATGTTTGTCGCCAAGCTGACTTCATAGGCCGGAAGAAAGCAACGTCAAGTGGCTGAGTCAAGTGGGTTGAGTTTGGGACTAGCCAAACGAAATCGATATTATTTTCTCTGCATAATCTGAACACCTCTTCATCTATGTGGGATGAAAGGTTGTCACCCAGCAACACTTTTCGGCCTGTTAATCTTTTTGCGTGAGGTAAAAATGCAGTTGTGAACCAGTCCCTGAACGTTGGACCATCGATCCAACCACTGATCGTTCTATTAAACCGTGAACCTCTCGAACAACAAGGCTGGTCACAACATGGTGGGCCAGCTGGTGCTCTCTCCTTCCATGTGTCATATAAATGAACACTTTTGTAAATAATATATGGGGGTAGTAGACAACCATCTGCTGAACCACACACCATAACTGAAGTGGCACTCTTAGAGAAATTCATAGCTTTTTCGGGATGCTTAACCCCCCTCTTGTATATGCCAACTTTTTTTCCAGGGTCGTCACTAACATTTGATTCGTCGTAGTTAAAGATGTTGGTGGGGGGAACATCCTTAACCACTTGTTCAAGATTGTCAAAATATTCACCAAGTGATTCCCGAGATACAGCGGCTCTGGCTTTCTTAATATTTGTTGCTACTCGACGAGAGTATACATTTTTGTGTCGTTTCAACAACGAATAAAGTAATTCACACACTACGCAGATATGATAATATTTTATCTGCGTATAAAAACTTAATTATCTGAAAGCATCACACACTAAACAGATACGATAATATACGATATGATACATTCGCTCGGAGTCCTTCAGACTGAGTACACTTATTTTTTGGTAAGGATTGTTTATACAGAGTGTTACAATGAGTTCGCGTTTTTCGGAAAAAACGCGTTTATTGCTTTTGGATTTATTAGACAGCTCGTCAGAAGATGATTCTGATTTTGAATTTGATGCACGTCTTGCTTCACGTACTAAAACGCAAAGAATTTGGATAGAACGCCATATAAAGCTTAAAAAGGACCGAGGTGTAACGAAATGTGAACTGTGACACACATTTTGTTTCAAAAACAGAACTTTAGATAAGAAATTATTATTTAAAATGATTCCCTAATTACAATCTTATGTACTAGCTTAAAATCTAATAAAATAGATAAATCAACTATTTATTTACACGTAGTACAACATGTAAACACACTTAATTTTATAACAATAATAAACAAAAGTACATTCTAACCTTATAAACACTTAAACCTATATTAGTCTTTACACAATAAATAATAATTTCAACAGACAAACTGATCTAACGTCACGATTTTGATATAGATGAAAGCCAGGCGCAAACATTAGTAGTACTGTGACTAGTTTTCGCATGGTGGGGCAAAGGCCGGCCTGCCGTCGTGCCTCAGTCGCTCGGAGCCTTCCTCTTGTGACAACCTTATATTTGTTGCTGTGTTAGCTAACTAGTTACAACGAATCCTACGACGCCCTTGGTCGTGAGGTGTTGGCAGAGATACCAATTGAGTATCCGATTCCTATGCTAATAGGAAATCCCAAGCTTGGGTGAGTTGTGCATATTTTACGTACCTATTTAGCTTTAGTGATCGTTGCGCGGTAGATGCGTTTTGGCTATGGTCCAAAGTTCAATGTACATAATGACGTGTTAGTTAGTATTAAGTTTTCCTACGCATAATTCCAGCGATAATCTATCGGTGACTGATTAGTGTCTATATGTAGTTATGCTTTTAGTTTAGATTGTTGTAACCGTTCTGGTCTAAATTATGTACTGCTGCCACATCGCTAGCAAGTAGGCTTGGGCGCTTGTAAAGTATACCCTACCCCCTCTCTGCTTTCGCTTGCTAGCTATGTGGGACAGTCCAGGCTTATCCTGATCTCCCACTAATGTGTACCTATGGGCACATTCCAGGAACTCTGTGCGGGTTTGAGCTACCGCTGCTGATTGAAGCAGGCCAACACTGGGAGTCTACCCTGACCCTGTTCCCCTTTGGTTGGACTTGGCTACTTTCTTTCGGACGCTGGACTTCGCCTGGACGTAGCGCTAGTGACTGCGAGGGAAGTGGGGTATTGTACTCTGACTAAAGTGTAGTTTGTAAGACCGAACAGACAGTGCGCGAGTGAACGGCGACCTAGGCTTAGTAACCCTCTCCACGCTTGTAAATTTGTAAATATACTTGTAAATATATCTTGCTCATGTTTAATTTTACCCGCTATAAAATTAACGTGACAGAGGCGAATTTAATATCTTCCAGGATCTATCAGATAACAAATTTACAACCTATTTCCGAAACCCAAGAGTAACTTTTATGGCGATTCACGATTTAATTAAAGAAGATATTTAAAAAAAAATATACTAAAATGCGAAAATGTATTTCTACCGAAGAACGACTTGCTGTTTGCTTAAGGTACGCAATATTTATATTTTATTGTACACTTGTAAAGTCTTGGACTTATCAAGCCATATTCCTGAAAGTGAAAGTAATCTTTGTTTCACAGACATGAGGATGTTACAGGAAGTTAAGACTTGATCGATCCACGACTGTACATTAGTCAAAAGCGTATGTGCGAGAGAGCGGTTCGTGTATGCAAGAATAAAGATAGAGATATTGTGTGTGTGCATAATTATTTAGAGTAGGTTATCTAACTTCGTGAAATTATAATATAAAAGTAAACAAATATTTATTATTTAAGCCATGGCCCTATATTATATCCTAAACGTATTGGTTTCCTAGAAGAGATTGCTTGCAACAATAAGGCCGCCAATTACACTTTTAGCTATAAGTTTCTTATTGATATATGTATTTTTTGTGTGATAGGTATTTGAGTGCAATAAAGTATACATTCATTCCATACGAATAAATTGAATAAAACAATCAATTTCTAAAATCAAATTATGTTTCATATTTTCATATATGTATCCAAAAAAGAAACAATTAAGGACAGAATTTTTAAAATGAATCAAAATGGAAGGTCTCATTCTCTACATAAGAACGAATATTATCGTGCGACGAAGAATTTGGAATTGCCGCTGAAAACTGTGGAGAATAGTTTTGTCCATGTTCAATGTTATCGCACTGAGTACCCTGTGGCGGAGATGTAACGACAACGTCTGAATAATTTGATAATGTAGAATTTCCATGAGGTGATGTGTCATACTGTGGAGTGCTTCTCAGTGGAAACGGGGAATCGCCTCTAAAATGATGCACAATATTGGTGGCTGGAGGTGACGCACTCGAGCGGCGGGCAGCTATATCTGCTTCCTTTGCTTCCATAACGATATTAAACACTTGTCGTTGCACTCTTAATTGAAGAGTTTCTGAAAGACTGTTTGTAGTAAGCAGCATACTCATAAAAAACCGTTCTAGTGCAGTATTTTCTACAAAACTAGGCGTGGTACCTTTAGAAGTACTAGAAAGTAATTTCCTTCTTAATGAGTCTCGTTCGGCGGATCTTATCTCTCGTCTTTTTTGTTCGTTTTGAATGAATGATGTTAAATTGTTTTTTTTTGTGGGGGGGAACAAAATCATCAAAACCCTGATGCTGTTCGCTTTCGGATGAGTCTTCATTACGATGGGGTACATCGCTGTCTTGTTGGGAATCTTGCGTGTCTATATTTGTCGATCTTGAACGATTTTGCATTGTCGGGAGCAAAAACTCCATAAGCTTTTCATATTTCCAGAGATTTTTTGGGTTTGCGGCCTGGCCAGTTGTTTTTTTTCTAGAGACTGCTTGCCGATGTCCATCTCGAAGCTTTCGCCACAATGTTTTGGCTTCTTTAACTGAAACAAACAAATTGTACCTAATTTAATAACTATTACAAATAGGTAGTTTTAAGTTTAGGTAGTTAGAGATGGCAAGGTATGGGTGGGTATATGTAGGTAGGTATAGGTTATTATGTATAGGTAAAAAATTACACCCTCTATTGTAAGTAGGTACTTATTGTAGTTAATACAAATATATTTTTTTTGTTGCAGGTATTTGTCAACTGGTGATTCTTTTCGAACCATAGCTTTTCAGATTGGTGAATCAACTGTCTCAAATATAGTGACAGAGGTGTGCGACGCTTTGTGGAAGCATTTACAACCGCTCGTATTAAAAGAACCTACACAAGAAGAATGGAAAATAATTGCTGCTGAATTTAAAGACCTCTGCCAGTTTGACCATTGCTGTGGGGCAATCGATGGAAAACATGTTACGATCAAATGTCCTCCCAACTCTGGATCAGGTTTTTACAACTATAAACATAATTTTTCAATCGTCTTGCTAGCTGTAGCTGATGCACGACGGAGGTTTGTAATGGTAGACATTGGATCTAAGGGCCGGTTCAGCGATGGCGGAATACTAAGCGATAGCGAATTTGGAGTCAAACTGAAAAATGGAACTTTCCCATTGCCCGAAGAAACACCATTAATATCCGGTGGCATTAATATGCCTTTTGTTTTCATTGGTGATGAGGCATTCCCACTTATGAAAAATTTAATGCGGGCATATCCGAAGAGTAGGTTAACCGAAAGCCGTAGAATATTTAATTACAGGCTATGTAGGGCACGCAGAGTAGTTGAAAATGCATTTGGGATCTTGGCAGCTCGATGGAGGGTGTACAAAAGGCCAATGGAATGTAAGATAGAACTAGTTGACAAAGTGGTGAAGGCTACGTGTGTTCTACACAATTATTTTATTGAAAATTCCGATACATATGTTGGCGCCAAAGATAAAGCAACTACAGTACCAAACCACACAGAATCAAATCAATTATTGCCACTGACACCTACGGGATACCGATTTACAGAAGATAATTTCATTATTCGAGAGGAGTTTTGTTACTATTTTAATACTTTGGGCAGTGTGCCGTGGCAAACAAATCGAATTCGACACAGGTTGTTTAATAAAAGAATGTTAGAATAAAAAAAAATTAATTTTGTACTGAAATAAATGAAAAATACTCACCATCCGGTAAATCACACTCTTTTACTACCTCCCTCCAGGCTGCTTCTTTTACGTCATTTAATTTGTACTCTTCTATGTCCGTTTTCCACAGGCACGGAAATTTTCGAACGCTTTCGATTAGACGCTCCATGGCAACATGCACACGTCATTCAAACGCAAACAAAATTGGACGAATGAGTGAGCGAGAGCGAGTGACCAACCGGACCCACCCCCCCTCACCGCAGACCCTGCCCCTGCGCATCCATCCTGTATTTACATGCAGATAAAATATTATGCCATATTTGTATCGGCAGATGTTATCTGCAGATATATTTGTATACGCAGATAATAATCTCGCCATCTTTGCATATATGTCGGTGGCCACAGATACTTTACGATAAAATATAAATTATCTGCGCTGTGTGTGTTAGTTCATATGAATTATATAGAGAGCGATATTGAAAGATATACGCTCAGATACAGATATCTTACCGTATCTGCGTAGTGTGTGATTCGCTTAAGCCCAGTCGACACCAGGCAGATGGTTTGGAAATTTTTTCACGGACCTGCCTTGTTTATCCAAGAGCATTTTCGCAAACATACGCAGATCTAGAAGTGATAGAGGAAATCCCCACTCTGCGCTTTTTGCAGCACATTCTAAAATCTTTGCCTCCTCATTTTGGGTGAAAACTGGTTGAGCTCCAGGTTTTTTGCCAAATTTGCCATGGTACTTGTTATGCAATGTTCCATAAGGAATATTATACTTTTCTGATGCGCGGCGTATTGACAACCGGCATTCAACAACTTCTGTTATTGCCTGATCTAATACAGCTTCGGTATAGTTTCGATATTCTCTCGATCCCAAACGCCTTTTATAAGTTCTTGGCATGATGCTAAAAAACAATAAAAATGACAACTTAAAAATAAGACTAAATATCTGTAAAAGTATTAAAAACCAAATTAAAGCCACCTTACGGGGTGTCATTGATCAGTGATCAAAGTAAACCCTCATAGGTGATCAATGACACCCCGTACAAAATGTACTGCAATTAATTTGGTGTCCGTTAAGTTACGACTTGCAAAAAAAGGTTATTTTATAGGTTATGAAACTTTTGACCGATTAAATCACATTAAATAAAAGTCTTTGTTATAAACACACTAGTAGTTCAGAAGATATTCAAGCTATGATTATTGTACAAAACGACGACGAAGTCCTCCCTGCGCCTACTCACACGTTGACACTGATATCAAGGCTGCCAACCGCAAAAACCGAATTTAAAAGTTGCGTTCCGAATTCGTACAAATTAAGTTTAATTAAAAAACGAAGTTTTTATCAATGTAACCCCAGGAACCAAAGTAACCATTCTACGGTACTACACTTCTGAACTGAACTATTACAGACTTTAGCAGAATGGTTGAATTTGAAACATTTGAAACATTGTTGTAGAGGAGGGACATATTCAAATACTCTGTATGAGAACAAGTCGTACTGCACGATTTCTGGTAAATTATTGGATAAAAATGTAAGGCTTATTGTCTGTAAAGGTATTCTCTCGTCTCCCACCTTTTTTGTGAATCTTCTGACTGTTATTATTTCATAGATGGATGATAATTTTGTATATAATTCTTCATTAGAGATATTTGTAGGTACAAAACGGATCACTCCGGTTTTTTCGATTTGTGTTGCTGGTACATAAGCTTTCAGTTCATGCTTGGTGAGGAAGTTGGTATTTAGTAAGAAGTTATTAGCATTATTGGCCAGTTTGAAAGTTATACTTATCTTATTGGCATTGACTCTTTGCAGGGACTGTACACCTTTCACTTCGCTAGAGAAGATGTTGTTTAGATAAACCGGGCTTTTGTTCCCGATTTTTCCGCAGGGTTTTACACTTTCAACGAACACATTGAATGTCAGGTTGGGGCTATTTTCCGGGTATAGTCTTTTATAATTAGGTTTAAAATATGGCACAAAACAGTCTTCACCTAAATACCTATCTCCCGCCACCGCTGAAGCAGGTCTCTTTAAATTCCTCACTATACGAGGAGTCTTGGGGTCCGGGGGCTTTTCCCCCGGCCCCTCATCATCATCCATAGTTTCGTGTCGCTTTGACCACCTATTAATAGTTTGCACTTAGTTTAAAACAAATAACTAATAATTTTAAAATTTTGGAAAAAGTTTTCGTATCTTTGCTGTTTCCCGCCCAAACAGCCCAACGTGGATTTTTCCTAGGTTGTCTTGTTTTTGTCACATTGACAGTGTCGTTTTCTCTTGAAGATTCTTCTAATATTCGAGTTTCTGTTTCTAGATATGTAATTGCCTGCATAGGATGACTGGAGGACTCATTGTGGATCTCATCTAAGCATTGCTGTATTTCAATCTCTCTTTCGGTCGGTATCATTTCAAAATCAGTATCAGGATCTGCATTTGAGTCATTTGTCTCAACGGGAAAGGTGGAACGTTGCAGTAAGACTGATTCTTTCCTTGGAGTAGGTGATTTCGTCTTGTCATCATTTACTGCCTGCGCTTCCTTCATAGTATAGTCAGACGCGGAACCATCCGTGCCTAAAATAGCTGCTAGAGCATCCTCCGAATATTGTTCTAGATCTTTGATCGTTTGCTGAAGTGTATCAGTAGTACCAAATAGTTCTTCAAGACGCTTTTCAATAACAGCATCTTGATCTTGACGTCCATCCAGCACATCCGCCGGGCTGCTCAAAGGGGCTGTTTGATAATATGCATCATCGTCAGAGTCTATATCCGACAAATCTGACAGACTTTCTAGCACTTCTTCTATATCTCTCTGCTTTTTCATTACACTTCTTCTCTTACTCATGGTTGACAATCCTAATAGGAAAAGAAAAAATGAAGGAAAAGAAAAAAGCGTGCGACAGAGAAAGAAAAGGGGAAACTTGCATGTGCCGTTAAAACGAATAAATAAAAGAAATAAACAGGTGAGATGAATAATAAATGCAAGAGCTTGCCACCAAAAAAAAATGTTCTGAAAACCATCCGCAAAAACATAAAACAAAATAAATTCAAACGAAGTCGGGTGCAGTAGCTAGTTAGCCATAAAAAAAATCATGACCTTATCGGGCAAGGGGAAATAATTTCCCACCTATAAATTTGCATTTTTTTGAGGTTATGGTTTGTTACATTGCATTGGAAAACACATAAAACAGCTTCAGAATAGACCTTTTACCAGATATAGCAATCAAATTGTACTTAAGGTGATATCAGACGGTTCACTCGAATGATTGTTCACTCGAGTGAATGCTTCATTTTTTTTTCATTCCATGTTCACACGGCTTAGACGAAATGATACAGAAATGAACATTCATTGTTCTTTCTTTTAAATATGTCATCGAATGAAGTCGTACGTCTTGGAATTAGTTTAATTTGTGATCATTTAATCAAAGAGTTGACAAAAAAGAAGCAAAGAAAACGTCGACGGTGGTGGGTGCGACCATGGATTGAAAGAAGAAATTTATTAGGAGCTTCCAATACATTGTTGAGAGAACTAGCCGTTGAAGATCCTGATTCATATTGTAATCATCTTCGAATGGATGAAAGTAAATTTGAAGAACTTCTACTTCTTGTTGCTCCGTTAATAACGAAAGAAAACACTTTAATGAGAGATAGTATACCTACCCGGATAAAACTTCAAATTGTACTGAGATACCTGGCTACAGGTGATAGTTTTGGAAATTTAGAGTTTTTGTACAGAGTACCTCTAAATACAATATCCTACTTTTTTCAAGAAGTATGTGAAGCCATTTGGACAGCCCTTGGAAAGGTTATTAAGGTCAGTTATATCTATTTAATAAAATATTAAGTTAATTTCTTGAAACATTTTAATTTAGACAATCAACATTTACATAATACTTTGTATAGCTTGTGAGAGTATGTTTTCTTGCTCTTGGGTGGATGTTTGGACAATTGTGACTTGATTGGTCTCTTGTGGTGAACTCACGGGTACAGGCACTGGTTGTGGTTGCGTATAAACTTGTTGGGTGACAAGGTAGTTACTATAATTATACTCCGGTGTTGTATTTTGGTATAGAGGCGACTGGTTGATAGTAAATGGGGATGGAGTGCTGGAGTCCGAGTAAATTACTTCAGGAAATGATTGTGACATCTGTGTTAACCGTTCCTGAGTCATCACAGATTGAAGTTTTTCCTGACATATCAAAGCCCTGTTCAAGGGCATTTTCTTGAGTTGTACTGCCAAACTTTTGCAAAACAAATCAAACTCATCTTCAGTTTGGACTTTGGCTTGCTCGCTTATAGTTTTTAATTCTTTAATTGCTCTATCAATCGGTATATCAATCTTCCTTTTCTTGTTTGTTGGCTTTCGAGAATATGAAGGAGTCATCAGTTCACTACTTCCATTCCTACTAATCTCAGAATTTGGCGTCTTCTGTTCCTCACTGCCAGCTTGAGTCTGCTCAGATTCAGCAGAGTCTTCATTTTGAGTCTGCGGTGCATCCTGTAATTAAAATGTTGACACTTTTAATATTACAGGTTCCTGGAAGTCAACATGAATGGAATAACATAATGAAAGACTACTATAGATTATGGAACTTTCCAAACTGTTGTGGTGCAATGGATGGAAAATTGGTGAATATAAGATGCCCAGGAAGTTCAGGCTCTGAATATTTCGACTACAAAAAGAATTTTAGTATTCATCTATTTTCAGTAGTAGATGCGAATTATAATTTTATTTATATAGATGTTGGGACAAACGGAAGGGCAAATGATGCATCCGTCTTTAATAAATCAACACTGAATGAAGCTTTGTTGTCGAATCTTCTAAATTTCCCAAAGGAAGGCGTAATCGTCGCAGATGATGCCTTTCCTTTGCGGACGGATGTTTTGAAACCATATAATACTAGAGGAGAGTTAAGCGATAAACAAAAAACATTTAACTATCGGCTGTCAAGAGCTCGACGAGTGGTCGAAAACTCTTTTGGAATATTAGTATCAAAATTTCGAATCTATGAAAAGACGATTCCATTGTCAGTGCAAAAAGTTGAACAACTTGTTAAAACGACGTGTGCATTACATAATTGGCTCAGAAAAACTACAGTGGACTACGTGCAACAACGATCACTGGAAACTGAGGATTGGGTCACAGGGTCCATTGTACCTGGAGAATGGCGAGAAGTTTAGAAGTCTTTAGCATTAAGCGATTTACCACCAACCAATGCAAGAAATCATAGTGAAAATGCCCGCCGCGTGCGTGACGTATATGCAGAAAAGTTCGTCACTTCATGCACTGTACCATGGCAATGGAACATGATAAGAAGAATATGATGTAATAATACTGAATAAACCTATACAATTCATATACGTTGTTTTTGTTTGAGTATAAGTATTAAGTAGGTACCTACCTAGCTTCTGTTCACGTAGTGGTCGCTTATCGAACAGACAGACAGAGTTACTAGGATATGGATTAATATTATGGATATGGATTAGT
Source organism: Yponomeuta plumbellus (assembly GCA_947310845.1). Taxonomy (NCBI): domain Eukaryota; kingdom Metazoa; phylum Arthropoda; class Insecta; order Lepidoptera; family Yponomeutidae; genus Yponomeuta; species Yponomeuta plumbellus. Next base: position 8,294,762 of record OX371206.1, read on the forward strand.
TTGGATTGATAAGAGATTGTACTTACGAGACTTGATGTACTCTGCCGTGGGACGCATACACTGCTTAAAAATTCTGCATGTTTAAACCAGTACAGGGTCGGTACATAGACATCGTCAGAAGAGCAACCGCTTTATTTTGGTTAATTCTGTTGTATACCGGGTCCTTATCGTTTTTATTTTATGTTTAATATCTTCTTCAGTAATCTCTAAGTTTAAATCACTGATTAGAGATTTTATAGAGTTTGCCCGCATTGTTCGGTCTTTGTATTCAACAATTTTGTAATTCCAAAGGCATTGATAATTTTTAAAGTTCTCCAAAAAAAGTAATGTATTTTGATCGTTCCACTTGAACACCATTTTGCCGCATGAAAACAATATAATAACACACAGAAAAAAAAAGTTATAACTTCTTCGACAACGTGATGTCCGTCGGCTACAGGACTCGAAACAAAATGGCCGAATCCGAATGAACGTTCTCTCAGTGTTCAGACCGTTCATTTCTCGTTCATTCGGAGTGGGAATGAAAGATACCGGATGCCAATATCCAACACTGTTGGATCGGTTCACTAATGAATTCATTCGGCACTCGTGTTTCATTTTTTGTTCAGACATTTCATTTCGAGTGAAATGTACCGAATGAAAGGTGAAAATGAACAAAAAATGAACCGTCTGATATCACCTTTACAGGATTTTTTGTAGAACAAAAACTCGTTTTTACTTCGGATCGTCACAAAAATCAACGCTCGTTTACTCGAAATTCTGCCACTGACACTTTGACATAAAAAAAATAAGTCAAGGGTTGCCATGAAGCAAAAAGTGTTGCCAGGAAAAGAAAAAAAAAGTCCAAAAAATTTGTGGTGTCTTTCATTCGTTCACTGCAAATAATTTGTCGATAATATTTTACTTTAAAAATAAAACATCGTGGTGGGAAATAATTTCCCCTTGCCTTATTAAGGGTTAAAGTAAAAATATACAAACATATTTTCCTGCATTAATTTATTTGCTTTCTGCCATGAATAATGTAGTATTGAAAGTAGTGTGGGTATTAAAATTCACTAGCAAGGCATATTATAAGATTTCGTTAATTATTCCAAATAACTCAATTTGAAGTGCAATTATTGTTTTATAAAGTCGGTCCAGACTTAACTCATATCAACCTGGGAATTTCTTAACTCACCAAAAAATAATACTAGCACAAATGAGTGTTAGGTTGGATTTTAAGTTTTACAATGTGCATGTAATATATTTTTAATCTAACATGGGTTGCGTTGCTACTGTCTTGTGGTAGTCTGAAAACATAAGAAATTTACATAAGTTTCAATTATTTTAATCATTCCTATATTACTTTTGTGAAACTGTACTTTTAATTTAACTTACCAACTGGGCATTAATAGATTTTATTGAAACATTAAGCGGAGGAAACAGCAATCTAAGTAGTTTGCAATTCCGCACCAATGGTCCGTATTGTTTGTTCTGTTCCTGGCAATAACAGCCAAAGTGGATTCAGTCTGAAACTAAGTAATGAGATATTATCATCATCATCACCTTTACGTAGACGGCGAGTGTTTGACGAGTTATGTTGAGAAATTGGCACCGATAGTTTTCCCATCACTATAGGTAACTACCTACACTTTTTACTGCCGAGAAAGTATCTTATTCATTGTAATAAATTAATAAGATTGTTCGGTATAGTCCGAACACTATGTAATAATACACCCAAAGCTCGTTCGCGACCGCGCGGCGGTCGAGTCAGTGTAACCTCGGTTAGCAAGCACACTGGGTGCATTCATTTAACAAGAAATTTTGTAAATTTAAAATAAGATTTAATTGCAAATAAAAAGATTATTATTCTTAAAATCAAGCATTATCATTTCTCATGTACAGTCACGGACCCGACCGTACATTTTGGTCCTTCGAAGCCTTTTTTGGCAGGACCTCGTGTGCTCGTTTCGGATCAACTAGGATTCAGTGACTTGTGCGTGAGGTGAACCAGCAAGTGGTGAACAGTTAACTACAAACAAGTGTATCAAGAACATTTTTGAAGTCATCAAGGACAATAACAAGTTATCAAAGACTATCAAGTTACAAGTATCAAGGACATTTCGTTTCGTGCTCGGAGTGTAACCAGCACGTGACAACAGCAAGCGAGTGATAACAAGATCACAATCAACTCCTATCAAGAGCAGCTTCGTGATTGGCGAGTAGCCAGCACCAGCGGCAGCGGCAGCGGCAGCAGGTTGTGCGAGCAAGGACTAAAACCTTCGTGCTGACCAGCAAGTAACAAGGAAGATAACAAGTAAGATCTTTCCATTTTTACTTTTTGCAATACAAGCTTCATCATGGACAGCTTAGTAAAATCTCAAGCAACGCTTTCTGAAAGCATTAGCAAACTTGCCACCAATTTTGGCAAGGATAGTTCAACAAGGAAAACTCCAGAATACTTAGAAATGAAGCTAGGCACATTAGAGCTTTACTGGACGGAGTATCAAAAAAATAACGTGGAAATAAATAAATTAGGTGAAATAAATCATTCGTATTTTACGGAAAATACCTACGACTTAACCAAAAATCTTTATAAGGTAACAAGAGACCTTATCCTGAATTATAAATCGCCTAGCAGGTCATCAAAAACCTCCGCAGCATCCTCTAGCAAGACAGAAGATATGTTGAGGAAGCAGGCGAGTAATTTTAGAGCGTTTTTACGGACAATTAGTGCCATCAATTTGGAGATTTTATCTGAAAAGTGGGAATTAGAAGACGCTTTACGTACTGTCCAATCAAGATGGACAACAATCGATAATTTACATTGGGAGATAGATAGCGAACTTAATGGATCGGACGAAGATTACGAAAGAAACTTTGGTCAACATGAAGATCAGTATAACAATATCAAAAATTAATAGCAAACTTTGGTCTGTCTCGCACCGGGATAAATCCACCCCTGTCATGGAAATACCGGAATTTTATGGCAATTTTCACCAGTGGACCTCATTCAAGGATCTATTCACTGAATTAATACACACGAATCCAACTTTATCAAGTGCACAAAAAATGCAGTTTCTAAAAACAAAGGTCAAGGGCGAAGCTGAGCGACTCATTCAGCACCTCCATATCAGCAGTGAAAACTACAGTACCTGTTGGGAAATCTTGACCCACAGATACAACAACGTACGGAGAATTTTTACATCTCATATTAATATCTTACTCAACGTGCCTACTATACAACAGGCGTCAGTGAAACACATCAAGAGAATTCACGATACGACCCTGGAATGTCTAAATGCAGTTAAGAATCTTGGAGTGGACGTCAGCACATGGGACCCACTTTTGGTCCACATTTTAAGTCTCAAGCTGGATAGCGACACGCACAACGACTATCTCGAGTCTCTGTCGGACCCCAGAGAATTACCCAAGCTACAAGACTTTTTGAACTTTCTTGAAACAAAGTTTACCGCTATGGAATCATCTCGCATAAAACAAGAGTCTGAGGGGAGGACCAATATGCAAAATTCATCATCTCATACGAAGTATCAAAAATCAAGTTTTAAACAATCGTATTCAAGTAACAACCCAATGATTTCACAATCGTCCAGTAAACAGACACCGGACGCGGTAAAACTCCTGTGTTCTGTTTGTGGAACAAACGGACACGGAATTTACTACTGTCAACAGTTTTTAAACATGACACCGTACAACAAAAGGCAGTTTGTATCAAGAAACAATTTATGCCAAAACTGTCTCTATAAACACAAAGGAAAAGACTGTACATACTTCAAATAGACGTTGTCGAGATTGCAACGGATTTCACAACAGCCTTTTGCACGAGGCATTTGGGTATAACACGAAACCCGATGCCCGAAAACTCCCCCGTCAAAAATGTAAAGGAGTAATTTCAGGTGTTGGAGCAAAAGAAAGCAACTGCAAGGGCATGATTAGTTTGCAATGTCAATCAATGAATGGTAGCTTTGAACTAGGCACGACAGCTTTCATAATGAACAGTCTCATCAAAAACCTCCCAAGCTATACATTGGCAAGGCCATCATGGGCTTACATACAAAACATACAGCTGGCCGAAACTGAATTCAACGTCAGTAGACCCGTTGATATTCTACTGGGTGCAGATGTCTACTCTACCATCTTGATGGAAGGAATCTGCAGGTCGGACCTTTCAATGCCGATCGCTCAACAGACGAAGTTCGGCTAGATTTTATGCGGCAACGTTATATCGTTACAATGTAACGTTATTCTGAACCATGATCAAGATATAAAACAATTCTGGGAAATCGAAGAAATAACCGATAAATCGGAAATGTCTACAGACGATCAAGAGTGCGTGGACTTTTACAAGTCTACCACAACACGCGGTCAAGACGGTCGTTATCAAGTACGGCTACCGCTGAAGAAAGACTTTAAAGAAAACTTAGGGTCATCCAAGAAAATGGCTCCAGCCCAGTTCAAGAATCTGGAAAAGAAGTTTATCAAGAACCCAAGTCTAGCAAGAGATTAGAAGGATTTTTTACAAGAATATCAAGAACTAAATCACATGGTCCCCAGCCCTAGAGAGGAGATAAACCACTACTACCTACCTCACCACTCTGTGGAACGCGCCGACTCAACAACAACCAAGCTCCGCGTAGTTTTTAACGCGTCAGCAAGGACGTCTACGGAATGCAGCTTGAATGAAGTTATGTACAGTGGGCCAAACCTACAACATGACCTACAGTTGTTAGTGTTGTTAAATGGAGACAATACCAATTTAATTTTCTTGCCGACATTGAGAAAATGTTTCGACAAATAAACGTCGCAGAATCCGACCAATGTTTCCAAAAAATCATCTGGCGAGAGTCGCCAGAACAACCTATATCATCTTACCAGCTAACCACCGTGACTTACGGAAACAAGGCGGCACCTTTTCTCGCAATGATGACGCTTAAACAGCTCGCGTCCGATGAAAGAAAGTGCTATCAAGAAGCGGCAACAAAATTGGAACAAGATTTCTATATGGATGACCTTGTAAGCGGTTCACATTCCATTGAGCACGGAAAATTCCTTATAGCTGAACTCAACAGCTTACTCAAGGCAGGTGGATTCACACTAAGAAAATGGTCAGCAAATCATCAAGGATTACTGGAAAACTTATCCAGTCAAGCGACCGATCGAGACGAATCAAGTAAAAAATATTTATTCAAGACCGAAAGTGCCACGAAAACTTTGGGCCTATGTTACAAATCAGCAGAAGACAAGTTCACATTCCAATGCAACATGGCAGCGGAATACAAGACAAGTTTGACAAAGAGAAAACTTTTGTCAGAAATTTCCAAAATGTTTGATCCACTAGGGTGGATCGCACCAGTTACCATGAAACTGAAGTTATTATTCCAAGTCGTCTGGATGTCTAGTACCCTGTGGGATGAAAAGGTACCACAGGAAGTCAGCGACGAATGGGTGAAAACAAGAACAGATATCGAAGAGATAAAACAAATATCCCTGCCGCGATGGATCGGCAGCAGCGAAAAAGGTCATATAGAGTTACACGGCTTTTGTGACGCATCTACGAAAGCCTACGTATGTGTGGTCTATGCCCGGACCCAAAACAAGGAACACTCAAGTGTAGTACTAATAGCAGCCAAGACTAAATTAGTACCGAGCAAAAAACCCGTATCTATGCCAAGATTAGAGCTCAGCGGTGCATTATTACTTACAAGGCTAATGAACAAGATAACAGCAGCCTTGCAAGGTCATCAACTGTCAGTTTACGGCTGGACTGACTCAATGGTCGTCCTCGGATGGCTACAAGAAGAATCAGGACGTTGGAAAACTTTTGTAGCAAACAGGGCTAGAGCAATCGTTAAAGAAATTCCAGCAACAAATTGGAGATAGACCGGAGAGAACCCCGCAGACTGTTCCAGCAGGGGCCAGTTAGCATCGCAATTAAAAACCAACGTTTTATGGTGGAACGGGCCCACATGGCTTCCATCATTCAAGGTACCATCAGAGCAACAAGTCTTTACGACGGATCAAGAGATAAAATCAAGCAATACCAACGTCGTACAAACCACTACGGAACCCAATATCATCGACTAACTATTAGAAAAATATCCATGACAAAAATAACAAGAATAATAGCATGGGTACTTCGAGCCCTATGCAACAAGCGACAGACGGCGAAATATCTCACGTTACAAGAATTGCGTCACTCAATGTTGCTTATGGTCAAGCGAGTGCAACGTCAAGAGTTTGCATCGGACATTGAGCAATACGCTACTTGCCTCGTATCAAATTTGACGCGATAAATGGATATTTCCTGTAGTATCTAACGTAAGAAACCGATATATATTGCCTTTGCTAAGTAAATATGCAGGATGGCTGCAAAATTTGCAAATAAAAAAATTTTTTTTTCGCTTTTAAATCGGAACGGTGAAAACACTATCCGCCATCTTGAAAGCACCTTTGGTTGTAAACAAACATCTGTCAGTCGTGCGTGCGTAGGTTCTATTGTGACTCATACTTCTTTCGTGGCACGAACTCTACCTATGTTAAATGTCAAACTTTGTTTACAAACGTAGAGGACTTCAAACCATAGACAAAAATGGCGGACCGCGTTTTTGGCTGTTTAGCAAAGCAACGTTTTAAAACAATGTTTTTGTTGCTTTTAGGTCCTCAAAAAATATACTAAAATATTTTTTGGTCTAATGGAAGAGATATTTAGCATTTAAGACATACTTGAAAAAAGAGTCAAGTAGCGGATTACAAAAACATGGCAAAGTACACTCAAAGAGCAAGTTAATTAGTTTGGATCCGTACATTGACCAAGAAGGAGTTTTGCGGGTGGGAGGAAGGCTCGAACACGCGAACCTCGATCCAGACATGAAGCACCCAGCAATCATACCTCACGAGAGTAGACTGACAAGTCTGTTGATTATTCAAGCCCATCATCTGACATTTCACGGTGGACCTCGCCTTACATTGGCATGGTTACGTCGCAAGTTTTGGATTGTCGGTGGGAATCGAGCAACGAAGAAGGAGATCAGGAAATGTGTGACTTGTAGACGGCATGAGCCAGCGAAACAAGAGCAGCTAATGGGAAGTCTACCGACATCAAGGGTCAACCCTGCGACCCCTTTCCATCATACTGGCGTTGACTATACAGGCTACGTTAACATCAACGCGAATAAAGGGCGTGAAATTAAAACAACGAAGAGATACGTGGCAGTTTTCGTCTGTATGGTGACGAAAGCCATACATCTGGAGTTAGTTTCCGATCTGACAAGCTCTGCATTCATATCAGCATTGAGAAGAATGGCCGCAAGGCGTGGATCCCCAGCTCACATATATAGCGATAATGGGACGAACTTTGTCGGAGCTAACAATATCATACAAGAGCAATATTCGGAGTTTCAGGAAGTTTTCAGTGAGAGTTTCATCAAGGAAATCACTGAAATGAACATTCAATGGCATTTTACAGCCCCGTCGTGGCCCAGCTCGGGTGGCCTATGGGAAAGGGCAGTCAGGAGCCTCAAGTTTCATCTCAAGCGCGTTGTTGGAGAACAAAACTTAACGTTTGAGGAGTTTACAACTATACTCGCGCAACTGGAAGCGTGTTTAAACTCACGACCACTGTGCGCGCTATCAGAACAAATCGAAGATTTAGATTATCTTTCTTCAGCAAGTTTTCTAACAGGCAGATCAGGATTAACAGTGATCGAAACTGAACAAGATGACAGAACAAGATGGTACATAATGAACAAGATATTTCAAAATATCTGGAAAAGGTGGAAATCGGAATACTTGAGCGAATTGAATGTCAGGAGCAAGTGGCTGACACAGAAGAAGAACATGGAAATTGGAGCTCTAGTTATCATTCAGGAAGATAACGTCCCAGCGGGATGGCCTATGGGCAGAGTGGTGGAAACTCACCCCGGGAGTGACGGACTTGTAAGAGTCGTCACATTAAAAACTAAGAACGGATACAAGAAAAGACCCATCGCGAAACTTTCATTATTGCCGTTAGACAAGAACAAAGATCAAGAAGATAAGCAAGTACCAAAAAACGCAATACCAAGTCAAGATCAAGGAAAAGCCACCAGAAAGAAAACAAGTTCTTTCATATCGTTGGCCATTTCTCTTATGCTTTTCATGACAAGCATTTCTTCAGCCCAATGTGCATTTAACACGACAACGTTACAAGAAAATCAGCCTTTTTACCTAGACAAGATAAGTAAGTGCAATTGAATTGATGCGAGATGACTGGAAACTTGTCGTCTATTATGACATGGACCCCTTTAAACAAGGCATAATAGCTGTGAGCAAATTTATCGAAAGTCTGGAGCAGACATGTAAACAAACAAAAGAGCAAGGACAGTGTGACGTCATATTACTACAACTCCGACATGGCTTCTCGGAACTGGTGTACTACGATCAGATGTTGCTCGCTCAGCAATCTGGCTCTCTCGCCAGACGGCGACGCCGCGGGCTTATCAACGGTGTCGGGTACCTGGCTAATACTTTATTCGGTGTATTGGACGACCAGTTCGCCGTAAAATATCAAGAAGACATTAACCTTATCAAGCAAAATCAACATCACATAGCAGCGCTTTGGAAAAACCAGACCTCTGTTATAGAAGCCGAATATAACGTCATGAAAAGAGTGGAAACAGCAATGGACAAACAGCATAAACATATCAACCAAAAACTGCTGAGACTGAATCAAGCAGTCAGTACGTTGGAAGTTAATTTACAACAAGTCGCCATTACCTCAGACTTCACTTTGTCTACCATCATCGCCACCAATCTGTTATCAAGTCTAAAGCAGATCCAAGAATTTCTCATCTAAATGATTACCAACATTTATCATGGAAAATATAACGTGCACCTTTTGACCCCGGAACAGATCCAAAAAGAGTTGAACGTTATATCAGGCCACTTATCACCAGATTTAAAATTGCCAATTGAAAATTCGAGACATGACCTTACCAACTTTTATCAGCTATTGAATATAAGAACAAGAATGACAGATCTATACCTTATCTTTGAAATCAAGATACCATTGATAAGTAGAGACGAATATGACCTTTACAAGATGGTCCCTATACCTCAGAGAAAAGCAGAAGACATGTTCTACTTTCTCCCGATGTCAACTTACGTAGCTATCAATTTGAAGCGAGATACCTACGTACCTATGTCCGATATCGACTTGAGTAAATGTGTCCAGTACAAGCCATTTACTAAGATATGCCAATTAAGGCAACCTATCTACCAATTCAAATCAGAAAATAGTCTGTGCAAGAAAGACACTTCGACAAGACGATGCAAGTTTGAAAATAGCAAGTGCGAAAACCAATGGACTGGGTTAGAACAAGCTAACACGTACTTGTACTTTTGTTGTGACTTTTGCAACGCGAAAATCATGTGTGATCATCAGATTACCGCCCAAAGATTAATGAGAGCAGGCATAATCACTGTAGCTAGTGGATGCGTAATAAAAACTGACGAACTCACCATCTACTCCCATCAACAGCAAGCAACGGAGATGAAAACTACCAGATATTATCAGGCCACAAATAGCACCAATAAATCATATCTTAAACTCACCTATGAATAAATCGTACTTCGAAACATCAGCAGAGCTCAGCAATAACAGCCTGCAATTAGCAAGCCTAGACCAGCAGATAAGAAGTTTTAAGGAAAATGCATACATAGCAGACGATGTAATCTCACTATCATCGCATGATGTGCACCAATATGCGGTCTTGTACCTACTGGTAGCAGCAGCAGGACTAGTGACGACGGTCATCGTGTGGCGTCGTTGTCGGCAAACGCAGCCTGCGTCCCGCAGGCCAAGGACAACTGAATTAAGTGAAGTAACAAGTGCGCGAAAGCAGAGTACGGCTGACCGACAGCCTAGTGTCAGTGATAGATTAAGTACGTTAAGGTCAAGCAAGATTTCATTATCCAATGAAGTAGGGTATTATAATGTTTCGCGTACTCATAATGTAGCAACCTCTCCTATTGTTACTAAACAAGTTTTTACTACTTGTGACTCTTAAGTCTAATATTTTAAATTCAAGTTACATTTTATATTCAAGTTAATATTTTTTTACTATAAAGGTTAAATTTTACAACAAGGTAATTCTTTAAATTGTTAACAAGATTTTGATTCAGAAAAACTAGTTGATTTTGTTTTGTTTTGTTTCCTGCTCAAGAGCATGTTCGGTATAGTCCGAACACTATGTAATAATACACCCTCAGCTCAGCTCGCTCGCGACCGCGCGGCGGTCGAGTCAGTGTAACCTCGGTTAGCAAGCACACCGGGTGCATTCATTTAACAAGAAATTTTGTAAATTTAAAATAAGATTTAATTGCAAATAAAAAGATTATTATTCTTAAAATCAAGCATTATCATTTCTCATGTACGGTCACGGACCCGACCGTACAAAGATACTTATTTCCCTTACATTTTTTTATTTTTTTTTAGCCCTATAAAGGGCACCCTCCGGAGGACACGGGGGAGGGAGGTGGTGAATGCTCATGCATAACAGCACGGGCCCGGCCGTGCTGCCAATGTGGGACTCGCAGAGTGCGCCTACCCACTAAACACCACCTTGGGGCTGGTTTGGTCCTAAGGACCCCTAAACCTACATCATGAGCGACCCCCCTCGAGGCCGAGGAGGGCGCACAGCGGAGCTCACTAGAGCTACCGCTTAGGGGGATTCGTCACATAGTGACAAAAAGAAAAATTAAGTGAGAGTAGTGTCCCCGGGGACACTGTTGGGAGCGGGGGCTACATCTGACTGGGCCTGGGCCTCCAGGAGGAGGTCTAGGTCGGATGAGAGCTTATCGGGTTCGTTTCCCTTACAATGACACACTATGTTGATATCAAGCTTTAAATATTTTTTGGTGGTTGATAATGCAGTGTTTTATCCAAATAATATGTAAGTCGCGGTCTCCGGAGACGTTGACAAAAATGTCGCACGAAATGTCAAAATTCGAAGATAAGCCGCGAGAACTTGGCTCGCATACATTTTTCATGCTGGAAGCGAGTCACATAATATTTTGCGCGACTCAATTATTTGAAGTATTCGCTTGTCGCGAAAAGTCACTCAAAGTCGCGAATTTTGACAGATTTACAAGGATTTACATCACAAAACGTGTGACTCACAAAGTCGCGGGTTCGCACATGCTCGCATTGCGCGACTTTAGTAGGTCGCGCAAATTTCTCACGCTCGGAAGCGAGTCACCTAATGGCGAGTCGCGGGTTTCGCGCGACTCAATCGTTTGACGTTTAAGCTTGTCGTGAAAAGTGACTGGAAGTCGCGAATTTTGACAGATATACGCCACAAAACGTTTGACTCACAAAGTCGCGGCCCTCACGCTACGGGTGCTGAATTCAGCAAGACCTGCAAAGGTAGTATGAGGACGTGAGTCGCGCGCGACAACGTCAAAAGTCGCGAGAATTTGACAGTTAATGTACTGGAAAGTCGCGACTTTTGACGTTGTCGCGCGCGACTCGCGTCCTCATACTACCTTTGCTGGTGATACTCGTCAATTTGGGCATACAATGGTGTGCATTACTTGTGGAGGTTCTGTAAGAAGTGCACAACGTCATGCAGTGGAAAGAAACAATTCAATGTTGCAGAATTTACTAAGGTAACATTCAGCTTTCAGGTAATCAGAATGCGGTCTAAACACTATATTAACCTCTTTATTATGTAGGTGTTTTCTTATATTGTTTCAAATCATGCTTTATTAGTATTTTAACTCACCTCATCAAAACCTAAATCTAACATGACCACAGACATCATGGAACCAATTTTTTCTACATTATTAATTCTGTTGCTTCAAAAACTAAATATACTAGCCCCCCTCCATATTGTCATAAAGACACTGTAACCTCCACACAATACAATCACTTGTATTTATGGAGTTTCCAGTTTCCGCAACTCGACTACAGTGAGCTTATTTTGTGTGCGTGTGGTCGGAATGTGATTCTCCTATGGTAACTAGATAAAGGCATTCAAAACGTGGAAAAACATTCAGACTGAGGCTGTTTGTATGAATCATATAGTTCATAATTATTTATTCAGTTTTTGTATCAACATTGTCGTAGTTTACCAGTTAAGCTATTGAGTTACATTGGTACATAATTATTATATACATTCTGTTACAGTTTCCATCTTAATTCATGTCAATACAATTACATAAGTAAAGTTTATTTATAAGCGTAGTTGCAAATGTCAATCAACGTCACAGACCCCCTTGCGGGTATCGAAATCACAACCTTTTTTGGTAGCCCAGCAATATACCGCTTAGCCATTAAGTAAGTCAGTATAATATTATGACTTCATAAATATCTTAAATTGATTATTTCCCTTAGGTCATGAACTACGTGTGTCATCCTTGCTGGATGAGACATCAACGGCAGTCAAATCAGGATCAAAATCGAGAAATTCTACCTGGACCTGTAGCTGAAGCAAGACCTGTACCTGAAGCAGCACCTAGACCTTCACCAGAACCTGAAATAAATCTACGAAGTTATAGGCGAGCTGCAAACACCTCATCACATTGTGTGTTTAATGGGTGTGTCTTTGGACAACAACTACATGTGATCCCGGGATTTGTAAAAAAGATGCTCATTGAAAAGCATAACTTGTATGTTCCCTGCAGCACTAGGGTTTGTGAGAAACATTTTAATTTGAATGTTTGGCATGTTTTGCTTCAAAATAACAATATTTACACTAATTTCACTGTGTACCAAATCGAAGATATAATATTGATTGCAAAGTCTGACAAACCAACTTTTAATTTTGAAAAGGTTGCTGAAATGCAAGATGTGATATGTCACTATTCGACAGATTTAACAACTGTCAATTTTTTGGACTTACATATTTATTAGTTTGCCTCCCCTCGCCTTTAACCCTTAAATGCATGATTTTTTATTTTCAGTTAAAATAATATACATGCTTCTTCTTAGATAGAATACGTATGGAGAAAAATAATAAAAAAAATTTTTTTTACTTATTTTTTTTATTATTTACATAAATCCTTATGTAGGCTACATCCTACAGTATGCATTCTACAGAAATTAAAATAGCTTAATAATATCTTATGTAATAGAACTATTAACACAACATAATTTATTTATTTATTATATGTTACTCTCGAAAATAACAGAGTTTGTTATAATAAAATGTTACATGACATTTTTCACAAATAGTTTGAGTAAAAGCAATAGCAATAGGTGCAAAATGCCTAAATGTACAGGGCATTTAGACATTTTGCACCTATTGCTTTTTTCACTAAAGTTTGGCCAGTGAGCCACTTGATCAAGCTGGACATCCTTTACTGTTGGCACCTGTGAAGCACATTTAGGTCGCTTCTTAGCCTTATTTCAATTTCCAAAGAACTACCTGGCCTTCTTCTCCATTGGAGGCTTTGCCCAAAAGGCACAGAGTTTCAACAATTTCCAGGCGAAAGACGCCCAAATTACAAAGCTTTTCGGTAGACTAATCTGGCTTTGTCATTTTTACATCACCTTCAGGTATGCTATACCTTTTTACTTCACAAGTAATCCTCTCAAGGCTTGCCGACGAGTTAGAGCATTGCAGGGTACATTTGAGATGCTTCTATTCCAAGACTCTTGAGGATCTACTACCAGCCAAAGGTCAGTGCCAGTTCATCATTGGCACTGGAAGATGGTGATCTTCTGAAGGCTGCTCCATATGTAAATCAATGTCGTCCTGTATAGTTGGAGGTTCCGCTTCATTGTCTTGCTCAAGAATATGATGTAAGTTAGTTCTATTTTTGTAGAACTGAACTTCGTTTTCGACAGATTTAGCTCCATCATTGGATTCATTGCAGTACAAATACTCAATGGAGCTTGCTATATGGTCCTCAGAACCGGTCCACCTCCTGTGATCCATCAGCAAAGTATTTTAGTTAGTTGTAATAGTTTTCTACTAAATGCATTCTGTAGGATATAAACTACAAAAGAAAAAAATATAATTTGATCATTTAACAACGTGATTTGGCACATTTGTTATCTTTTCCTAATTTTCAAGATAGTACTGAACTAAATATATAAATTTTTATCATAACTTACCTTGACGATATAAAATAAAATTGCTTTGAAAAACTTCTCTGCGAACAAATTGTATTCGCGCTCGCGCGGAAATTGAAAAGCTGTCAAATTCAAATAAAAGCAAGGCTCAAGGGCCCAACGTTGAAATAATATAAAATAGGGTTGTTTCCTGTTAATATAGATACATTTTTATTTTTTCATAGACCACGGTTGGTTCACATACAGCCTAAAAATGTAATGTAGGCTGCATCCAACATCATGCGTTTAAGGGTTAAGAGGCGATTCCTATGTTACCTTAGCAATAAGACCGCCTATTGTATGTCTTTTTTAACAGTAACTTTTAATTCTTTTATTTTGTATCTTGTTACTTGTGGGCAATAAAGAATATTCTTATCTTACCTTATACCTACCTACACTTAATAATAATCTATATTAATAATTTCGTTCGGGTCTACGGTAGACTCAAACGATATGCATACCAAATGAAAGAGCGTAAAAAAATAGTTGATCTGAGTCGACAACATATGGGCGGAAAATTCGTATTATCGAGCAGCATCAATATAAAAATTATTAAATTCAACAATGGCGTTTCTAAGTAAACATGTTAATGTCATCATTGTTGTGTTAGTGTCACAAGTTTTAATTGTGAACTGTTATGGCCGGTTTACATTATTTTAGTGTTAAGGAGAGTGCTATAATACAATTAGAGAGGGAAGTGCATTAGTACATTACTAGACGTTCGAGTAAACGTTTATATTTCTTCCAGTAGAGTGTCACTTCGTCGACGTCGCGAAATATGCGCTATCCTACTCCAAATACTATTTTTAATGGAATTCATAAGTAAGTTTGATAATTCGAGTTAATGAAAACAACACGCACTCGTCACGAGTCACATGCGCACTCTCCTAAAGTTCTCACTAAATTTTTAGTTTATACACAGATAGCTAACGAGGATAGTAACGCGCTCAGGTGTTACTGGATAGAACAATAGAAACCAATTCTATTTTGATTCTAATGGAAAGGCAACTAGAACCGTACTATACCGTAAAACGTACTAAAGCAAGGCGCTTACACGTTTCTACAAAAGCACTCTCCTTAAGAAAGAAAGAAAGAAAGAAAGAAAGAAAGAAAGAAAGAAAGAAAGAAAGAAAGACAGAAAGAAAGAAAGACAGAAAGAAAGAAAGAAAGAAAATTTATTTATTTGATACTCAAAACAAAACAAAAAAACACACACACACAGAATGCGTACAATAATAAAAAAATTACACAGAAAGCATAAAAAGCGTAAAAATAAATAAACTGTACAATTTGAAAATAATAATTTACATTTACATACAGACACATACGTTGCTTCTGGCCCCACACTAGGATACCCTGTGACGTGGGAACCAGAAACAGCGACGTCACAAACATGTAAACATCCAAGACCTGGGATTTGTTTTTGTCCCCAGCCGGGATTCGAACCCGGGCTCTCTCGCGTGGTAGTCAGATGCGCTAACCACTACGCCACAGAGGTCGTTAGAGGTTGAGACCCCAAAATGGGCCCGATTCAGCATAATGTTGCAACAGAGTGTAAAGTAAAGCACTCTCCTAAACACTAAGATAATCTAAACCGGCCCTTTGATCTAATTTGTTAACTCCATGGTGTGTGGAATACCGTGGCATCCAAAAAGGTTATTATAATCTGTGCCAACTGAGAAGGTGTAGTAAGTAATCTGTGGTGTTTTTCATTGGCGGGAGCTCAGAAGAAGGTCCTCCTTCTGAGGGCCGGAGGGAAGACAATAATTGACATTGAGTTTTGGAAGGGTCTGAAAAATAATTGAAAAAGGAAATCAAAGTCAAAAATGGACTTTATTGTTTTGCTTAGTTAGGTACCAATAAACTTATTGAAATGAAAAAGCCACTAGATAAGAAAAATACCAAAAATTAAAATGATGAAGAAAAACATGTGGCAATACAAAACTAAAAGCTGTAAAGCCAAAGAGAGGGAGCTGTTTTTAGTTGATTAGCCAAGTGGATTCTACGTCTCATACGTCATTAGATTCACTAGCTGTTACGTTTATGAAGGAAGCTCATTTAGTAATTTGTGATGAGGTACCCATGACAAAGTTATGATGAGTATCCGATTTTCGCCTTGCATTCCTTCATGAGTAGCCAGAACATGTCCAAAAGATCAAGATTGGCTATCCGTAATAGTGTGCTGGTTCCAATACTGATGTAAGCATGGTAGCGAGATTTGGGTATGGCAAAAGAATCATGAAAGTAGGATTAGTGCAGTACAAATGAGATCCTTAAAAAATATGTGTGGTGTTACTTTGAATGACAGAATACGCAATAGTGTGATCAGAGACCGAGGATATAGAGAAAGAGGATGTAGTGAGTGTCTAGAATTGAAAAAAGGAATGTTGCGTTGGTTTGGAGATGTGGAGAGGATGAACGAAGAAAGACTGACAAAGCAAATATATCGGACGAATGTGAGTGGAAGGGCCGGTAAGGGACGCCCCAGTTGGACATACTTCGACAAAATAGGGGATGTATTAGCAAAGGGCAAGATTAAAATTACCCGAAACCGATGTGGGTACATGCAACGAGTAATGGATGTCGATGAAGCGAAAGTGATTTGTCAGGATAGTGGCAGGTGACAGTCCGTGGTTTCTGCCTACTCCTCTGGGATACAGGTGTGAGCTTATGTATCTGAATGTATTAAGAGATTTATATCTACTGGTGGTTGATAAATACAGAGACGTCACCATATAAAAAAACATAGTGGAATATTGTGCGCGACGACGAAGGCGAAGGGCGAAGGGGTGACGTCACACGTCAGCGGGCGAGCGTTCAGTGGACTGTATACTATGTTCGATGTGTGCCCGCCGCGCGTGTGGAGAGGGGTTTCACCGTCGCTTGGTGCACAGGTTGCGCCGGTTGGTTCGAGATGCCCTGGTCTATGGGTTCGCCTTCCTCTGCCCTCGGTGACCACGCGGGAAACTATAGCGTGGGCCGCCAGGCGGGAAACTATAGCGTGGCGACTCGAAGGTGGAGCAGTGAAAGGCGCGTTCTATGAAGATCGACCGTGCTGTTTCGATGGGGGTCAGGAGCCTCTCGGTGTTAGACCGGAGCGAAGCGAGTGTGCGAACTGGACTGCAGAGAGCTCAAGTCGAGTTGAGAGCTTTTCCTTTTCTTCTTCTAGTTTTCTCCGTCTTTGTTAGGAATTTCCTTTAGTGCACTTTCATAACTAAGTTTTCTTAACTGGTTAAGAAAAACCCTTTTTTATTATTGTTTTCACAACTGGTTTTTAAACAAGAATACGAAGTGTTCATTCATAACTGACAATCACAAATAGTTAAGAAACGAATAATTATGATTATGTTTTTATATCTAGCTACAGTCAGCATTAACATTTTTCCTTTAACCGGTTAAATTTTATCTAACCCGATCGGGTTCACCATAACAATAGATTCTATTGTTCTTTTTCAAGGTCGTTATCCAACAGATTAACCTTAAATCAAACACAAAATGTAATTTAGGTAAATTAACTTTTACTTAATATTTAAATGGGGCAATTATTTCTAAACAATGTCCAACAGTGATAGACTTATTTGTTAAAAGATGTATAGTATCCGCAATTTCTTGGTCAATCTCTTGGTAATTTTTGTTCGATGTGTTTTTGTTTGTTTTGAACGACATTGAAATTTTTGTTTCTTTAATAAGAACATTCAGAATTGTTGCTAGCGACGGTTTTTGGCGTCCAACCATTCTATTAAGTCTTGCGTGCCAGCCTTCTAGATTGTTGGTGGTCCGAATTTCCTCGCCGTAGCAGCACCAAGTCTTGATAAAATTTACGTCGCTGAACCAGTAACGGTTTAGGTAATTGTTGAACTTTATCACTGCTTCAGTTTTCGGGGATTTGGTCATTGTATACTTGTAACCTGCCATTACACATCTCAATGGCAATCGGGCTAAGCCAGCACATCTCGCAATATGTCGTCTTTGTATTGTAGATTTAATCCCTAATCGTTTCGCCTTTTTAAAAAGGCTGGCACAAAAATGATAATAACATCCTTTCATTACTGCATTCGGGAAAAAATTTCGTATTGCTTTCATTGCTGAGATTTCGTAATCCAGTGTCAATTTTACGGGGTTCCATTCAGGAATTTGTGACTTTATCATTTCAAATATAAGTTTGTAGGTATTTTCAGTTTTATTATGAATGAAACCAAAGAATAAATTTTACAATTTTTTTTTTGTTATTTTATGTAGTCCATGAATGGTATATATTTGTGTGAAAGGTTCAGGGCAAGACTTAAAAGTTCCATCCAGAAAGAAATGTTCGAAATTGTCCAAATACGTTTTTATATCAGAAGAAGAAAATATTAAAATCCTGGTGTTTGTGTCATTGTCGTTATAGTCGGCCAGGAGGAAGTTTTTATATTTTTTTGGTATTTCTACTTTAGTTGGTGATTCAAAATGGAGCTTAGAAACTCCTAATGCCTTATTTCTTGCTTTGTATAGACCACTTTTAATATTGTCAAATTTTGGTAAGTCAGCAACTAAGTGCACGCCATCGTCTTCCAGTTCGCATACTACTTCTTCAAACTGTTTTTGTATTGGATCGACATTAGCTACTATTTTAGTTTTCAAATCTTTCATTTTCTTCAAAACTAGATATTTTGCACTATTAGGTAAACAATCAATATCGTGCACGCCCTCTTTAACTATATGGTTTTCATTGCTTAATGTCACATTACCTTTACAACCGGTTTTATTGTAGCATTTCCAAAAAACATTTTCGTTCACATAAGTTTTAATTTTATGGTACTGACGGCCGTCGTATAGTAGTTTCTCGCGATCCCTTTTTATCGTTATGAACTCCATGATGGGCTTATAAAGCGACATAGTTTATCACTTAAGTTTTCGGTTGTTATATATTTTATATAAATTGCACTCAATTGCAATAGAAAACTAAATAATACTAAAATGACAATGTCAATGTCATGCCATTGCAGTTTACATATCAATAATAGATAATAATTTATTGAGATAAGAACCTCATCCGTTTTCCGCATGCAATACTCGAGAGTATTGCATGCGGAAAACGGATGAGGTAATAAAAACTTTTTAAGAATCCATTTGGATTCTTAAAAAGTCAAAACTGCAAGGAAATATTTTTTGTTTTGTAAAATCAACGCGGCTTGTGGCTTGTTTTTAAAGTTACAATTAGCAAAAAATAAAAATGCAAAATAATAATAAGAATGGAAAAAAACATACACCTTTGACGAGGCAATTGACATAGATCAACGTAAGTATTTTAAAATTTTAGTGACAACAGATGATTTCGGCAAAATAAAACATTGATATTGTACTTTACTTCTTTTATTTACCTACTTCTTACAGTCTTAACAATAGCAGAGGGCGATGAAGTGGCAGAGGAGGCGGCGGAGGAGGAGGAGGTGGCGGCGAAGAACGAGCCCGACGCGATGGGCGATGATTCGGATGCAACTGTCATCTACTTTGAAGACGACATTGCGTCCGAATCATCGGACACCATTATTATAGAGTCAGGCGATTAAAATGCGACTATTATATATGAATTTACATTTTGTGTTTGATTTAAGGTTAAAGGAAAAATGTTAATGCTGACTGTAGCTAGTTATAAAAACATAATCATAATTATTCGTTTCTTAACTATTTGTGATTGTCAGTTATGAATGAACACTTCGTATTCTTGTTTAAAAACCAGTTGTGAAAACAATAATAAAAAAGGGTTTTTCTTAACCAGTTATGAAAGTGCACTAAAGGAGGAATTTATTTCCAATGACTATTCGAACCACAAGGCCGCTTAATTAGGTTTTTCTCTTTTGTAAACGCCATGTTTTTGTATCCAAATTGATACAACTAATATTTGTTATAATGTTTTTAGAATAGGTATGTCTAAAATTACCAATTCTTTCTATTCACGTAAGATTGTAAGACTGACTATTGTAATAATATTTATAATTGAAATCCTTGCAATTTAGGAGCACCCTATAAAGCTGCGTCGGAACGTAGATCTGCGCATAAAATGATTTGTCGGAACGGAGATCTGCGTTTACTTATGGCGATTTTCAAACTAATATTACTCGAGGTTTTTCTTCTAAATATATATTATTTGTTATGTTTTCTAGATACTGTAATAACTCAACTATAATAATAATAAAATAAAGACCTAAAGAATTATTTCCTGACGTTTTATTGAATTTTTTCTTCGACTTGGAAAAAAGTGCTTCTATAAAATCAAATAAACATGATACGGTGGAGAAAATGTATTTGGTATAAAGGTTAGTTACCTGCCTACCTTCAATAGTAACTAGAATCGTATAAGATGTCATTGTTATTACAAATTTAGATTTCTAATAAACGCAGTCGCATCAGCGCTCGCGCTCTATTCACCGACAGACGGCGTCTTTTTTACGGCGCGGCGCGTAACAGTCGAGGGGTTAAAATCCGGTTGTGCGTTTATGATGCATTGACATTTTAATTAGGTACTTACTTCTTAGTTACTTACATTGCTGATAATTGTTGTAGGTTGTGGTATGCACGCCAGCATGCGCCAATGCACAGAAATACCTGACACTTTGTACAAATTATATTGACTTCTGTTCTTTTTTTTCTTATGATACATCGCACACAGCGGCTGCGTTTATATCGTATCACCGTTTTACGAACACGAACTTCATTTTCCACGTGATCAGGGTAGTGATTAATTCCATCTAATCGTAATTCGGTTGAGACAACAACAGAAGGTGGCCTGAGTCTCTGAATTGTTAAATGTTGTTTTGACAATTGGTCAGCTAAAATGTAGCGGTATAAGCGGTGATCTGCGGCGCGATCGACGCCAGCGCAGTTAGCGCGGTACATTATGAAAGTATTTAGAACACTACAGTTCAGCAATCTTCGAAATACTTTAATGTACCACTTCAAACCGCGCTTTCTTTCGAATAAGTACATGGAAAGCTTCTGATCTTTCATGTCGACGCCTCCCATGTACTTATTGTAGGAATGGACCACAAGCGGCTTTGGGCACGGTACTCCTGCTCTCTGGCCAGGTGCTGTATCGTCTTTATGATGTGTCGAGATCATTGTCACCAGCTTCACATCTTTCCAAGCTACCACGCTGACATTTTCGCAGTGTCGAGCAACTATGTTCCCTCTTTGGATACGCCTCTGATCTAAAGTTTTTATGTCATGTGGTGTATCGACTCTTCGTCGATTCAAAGTACCGATTACATCAGTCCCATTGCGTTTGAGAAATTGTGCGAGAGCCACACTGTTATAAAAATTGTCCATCACTAAACAGTGGCCTTTATTCAAATATCCCTCTGACAGTTTCAACACAACTTTGGCTGTGGCACCTGTAAAACCATGTATAGGTTCTGACAACTCCATGTCCTTCCCACAATATATGTAGAATTTTAATAAATAACCCGTTGCAGCCTCACATAAGTCATAGGTTTTGATTCCAAAACGAGCAGCTTTAGACCTTATACATTGCACCCAGCTCAGCCGTCCTTTCCACAGCAACAGCGACTCGTCTAAGCTGAGATGCCTCTGTGGTGTGTAAAGCTGTTGGAATTTTTCGTTGCAATGTTGTACGACTGGTTGTATTTTTGCCAATTTGTGAGAGTTTCCTTGAATTGTCGCATGTAAACTATAATTATTGACAAAATGTAAGAATCTCATAATAAGCATAAAACGGTTTATACTCACTATTTTGCGAAATTCTGGCATTCCTAGAATACCAGTGGACCAGTACTCTTCAACACGTCCTCTGTGACATAGACCCATGTACAAAATAATACCAAACAACTTGTACATTTCTTCGACCGTAACCTCTTCCCATTGGTTCAGTCGTGATTGCGGTCGAAGACGATTTTCTTCAGTGAGTTTAACAATACTCTGCCAGGCGTACTCATTGGTTTGTACCACAATTTGTTCCATGAAGCCACGATCCCACACGGCTGCGAATAGCTCAAAAGGAACGGTTGAATTTATGTTGGGACCCGATTGCTCCTCATACGTCTCTTCAATTCCAGTAAAAGTTGAAAAGTCTGCAGACCATGTTAATGGAGTCGATACATCAACTATCGGGCTGTTTTCTTCGTCATCGCTATTCGCCTCTAAAATCTGTCGAATTAATTCTTCAGATAAATCCTCGTCGTCGTCAATTTCACTGCCTGAATCTAAAGCTAATGCCTCAGCTAGTGAAGAAGTCAATAATGGCTCCTCTTCTTGGTTATTTTGCTAAAAGGCAAAAAGAAAGTTAAGTCTCAAAGATGGCAAAAGAGCTACTTAAAAATGTAGGTATTTTAAAATATTTGTTACATGAGGATCTGGTGGTACAGAAGATGGTGCTGGAACTTCATCAGTCACGCGTATGGGAAGTAATCGCCCAGATTCAGTTCGATGAAGTAAAACCCGTTCGTCTGACAATATACGAATAACTCCGCTTGAACTGTCCACTCTAAATGCTGGTATATTTTGAGATTCTTGACATTCTCTTAATCCAGATCCAGAATCGTCCTTTGAGTCCATCTACAATAAAATTTTTCTTGAGTTAAATACTTTATATACCTACCGATCGACATCATTTACAAATAGTGATACTACTTCAGTTGTTCAAAAACGTTATTATTATTATGACTCTAAAAAAATATTAGGTATGTAGGTAATCGACATTACAAGAAACAAGAATTTATGTCAAGAATGTATTATGTTTAATTATTATAATTTCAGATACAAAATTCGCATTCGTCTTCTGGGTAATGTTCATAAACCGCAAAATTGCAGTTCGAGCACCAAAAACGGCTTGAATTTAACAATAATGGTATTGTGTTGATGTCCATTTTTAGAAAGAAATGAACAGGCAATTCTGCGTTCACAAACGTATGGCACACGATGCATTTGTTTCGTTTAATGAAATGTGTAATCTCCCATGGCCATTTACAACTGTCAATACATGAAAGATAATCGTCTTTATTCAGGTAACCATCTACGTCCATAAAGTGTACCATTTTAATATTTTTTGAACCTGAGAAAAAAAATTATTCCATATGTTAACCAAAAATTATCAAAATACCTTACATACCTATATCTTTAATTCATTTCAAGTAGGTATAAGTACATAAATAAAAAATCTCATGATAATTTTTTTTAACACTTTGTGAACACCCTATATGGGTGTGATTTAGTACGATTGCGATTGTAAGAATAAAATTCAGACTAATGCTATATTTTTATAAAATATTAGTTATACATATGAAAACCTTATAAAATTGCCTGCAAAATGATGTATTTTACGAAGGGAATGTGTAAGAGGAATCATTTTAAATCGGTAGGTAATTGGAAATAAAATAACGAACAACCAAATGTCCGATGGTGGACAACTCAGATTGTGCATTTTTCGACACGCAAACATTACTTTACTTAGTTAACAACAAAGGAATAAACAAAACTTACCCTTTTCAGTATTTATTTACGTTGTGCTCTCTAGCAACCCCATAGTCTATTTTCACAAACTTGAATTCATAAAATCGTTGTACATAATAAGTACTTAATTAGTACTTATCAGAAATAAATAGTGCTTTCATAGCATGCTAGTACATTTAAATTTAATTTGGGGTTGCTGGAGAGGTTCTCTGCAGCAACCCCAATATTAAAATAATGGAATTTGGACAATTAAACCTACCTAATTGAAAGAACTATAGCTAAAAAAAAATGTACTGACATATTTAATAACAATATACGATCTGGAAGTCAATTCTCTTATTTAAAAATGGAACAATAGGATAGTAATAGTATGGATGATTTCAGTTCGTTGCTGGTTTTGGTTGACTGTTGTGCGATTTGCCCTGTCAAAAACGGCAATGAAATGCAAAACAACAACCACTGACATACCATTCTGTCACCATTCAAATAAGAGAATTCGGGCCCTGGTATCGAGCTATTAGTAATTAATAGGAGCTAATTCCCGCCGCATAGTAGGTACCTAAGAAATATCTTTGCTTACGTACCTACTATTATGGCAAAAAAGGGGTTAACTTAAAATAAAAAAACATAAAAAGATACAAATAAAGGTAGTTTTTATTCAAATAAACTAGATATTATTGTGTAAGTAGTAACATTATTTAAAAGGAATAAGCAAATCGGATGGTTTCATGAATGACTTTCCCAAGGAAGTAAAATTAAACCTTAAGGTACATTAATATGTTTGTTTGAATAGGTTTATTGATATTTGTTTTTTGTACTTTTGTCTTAAGGTCATCATAGCAGTACCAATTTGAGCCTGTTTTACAGTGAGCTGTAAAGTGGCCTGGTCCTTGATCAGTTATCGGAGACACAAATTCAATAATTGAGACCAATTCGTATTGCATGTTGGACTTTAAAACAATAGTTTTAGGGATATCGTTGATTGCAACAGTTACAACTATCTCAAATATTATGGTGTGTTCTGACAGTTCATAAGTCTCTGTTACAGTACCAAAACATTTATTTTGTTATCACACTGTCTAAATTCTTCACCTAACATGGAGTTTGCTGACGATTCTAAGTCAGCTAGACCATCCGCTATGTACAAAATATTTAAAGACAAAATTGATAACGATCTTGATATATCTTTGTCACATGTGTTGCATTTTTTTAAAAGCCTTGCGCTTCTATATTCATTTTGAAGAATTGCTTCGAAAATTTTCGTAACATTACATTGACAGTCAAAAACAGTGATCTGTCCTTCAGAAATATTGTCACAAAAGTTCATAAGTATATCTGATCGTAATCGTAATACATCGACGTCAGAATCGTTCATAGATACAGCTTTAACCAAAATGGAAAATGTAGAATTTATTCCATCAACAAGATCACGTATACAGTTGTTCTCTTTATAAAGGACAGCATAAGATTGCAATACTGCGTCAAAGGCGCAAGTATTTTTTAGTATTATATTTTTAATTCCTGATCTACATATATTTCCATTGGGTAATAAATGGACATATTTATTGTTTTTCTTAGGTGTTATTGTCTCTATTAATGATTTTGGTTTACTGCAAGAGGCCTTATTTCGCCAGTTTTCTTCACACTTTGGGTTCGCAATGAATACCGAATTATCTCGAAATGATTGGTCATTTACATCTTTTAGATTAGACGAATGGTCAGATGTTCTTTTGTTACCGTTGGTTTTTACAATATCAGTGGAGCATTGAGATGATTTTAACTCTCCAAATAAATAATCAGTATGAATAATTATAAAAGTATCAACTCTCAAAAGACCACTCCTTGTATTGAGTAATAAATGTTTGATATTTTTAAAATAGCTTTCAACGTTACTACTACTCGCACTATCATTGGATTCTTTGTAAAAAGGCAACAATAAATTGGTCCAAAGGGGGAGTCTAGATACAAGTTTATTGAAGCTTTCAATAAAAGTAGGGAAATAATATACATTCTCATACATAGTTTCTTCACACAGATCATTGTATATTTTTTCTTTATTTATGATTTGATCTAAATTAGCCATAAATGTGTTTTGAGAGTGTAAATCATCATTGTCATCCTCTACCAATATAGATCCTTCAATGTTATCAAATTCTGATTCCATAGACTCATTTACGTTTTTGATTTCATCATAGATACCAAGTAACTTTTGTTTTGCTATTTCACATCTGGTTATTTCTCCATTTTTTGTTCTACGATCAAATTTGCTTACCGCTACTATAATAATATTTGTTATTATTTCTTTGGCCACTGTAAAGTTTGTACATGACTTTAGGATTAACAAATATTTGATGAAAAATTTTTTTACGCGCATGTCAACATTTTTAAAACACTTAAGTCCATACAGAGTTTTAATAAAATGAGATGAATCAAGGCGAAACATACAATTTGGAACATGAAACGTTTGGTTTTCCAAAAGTGCAAAGCAATGATTTATATACTCTTTAGTTGTGTTAAAGCTAGTGAATGCTCTTACACATGCTCCAATTAACGCACTGGAGTCATCAGTCGTGACTTCCTTTGGTTTCGGTAGAGATTGAATCCATGTTTTCAGCCATGTATGTATATTATCTAGTGTTTGATTAGCCGAAATCATCTGAGCAATGGGTACTGACGTGTTTTTAATCTTAATTAGTAGAACGTATAGGAACAAATGTTTTGATTCGTAACAGTTTTTTGGATCATTCGGTGGTCTTAATTTTTTAAAGATAGATCCAGTGGCATCCAGGCTTACTGAAACATAATTGTCTTGAGAATAATTGGCATAGAACTTGCGCTGTAAATCGGTCCAATAATACACAAAGAAAGGGTGTAGCGAAATATTTCTGACAACTTTATCAAATGGCTGTGTGAAACTCATTATCCATAAAGAGATCACGACGATTTTGTGAAAATAGCTTGAGGTGTTGTTACGACTTCTTACATTTTGAAGAGTTTTATGCGCAGGAACGTAAGGTGGTTCATCTTTATCATCATCACCAAGGGCACTGTTCATTAATTTGTTACGGACCACTATAGGGTATTCATTTTTGAGGCAAGATGGAAGCTGCTTTTTAGTTGATTTGTTTATTCTTACTTTGCTTGCCTTGTGTACTAGTTCTGAATTCACATTTTCTAGAACACACTTTGCCAAAACCGATTCATCGTTATCATTTTCTATTTGAATAACAATGGTACCCTCGCATTCGCGGCATTTTCCGTTTATTTTCACATGACCATCAAAATTATAATTATTCTTAAAAATCCATGTGCATCTGTTTGTTGTCTTATCCCAAATATATTTTCTAAGCAAATCGCTCCACTCACCAGATGGTAATCTCTTCTTCGAAACACGGCGGCCAGAACTGTCTTTAACATCATTGTACATTTTTGGTATTATTTTATTCCACTCACTTAGTTCTATTCTGAAACGCATAGAACTTGCATTGTATTCGGTATCACTTTGTGAACACGTCTCATCGTCACTACCTCCGCTAACGTGGCTTGAAGATGATGATTTTTCCGGGCTTGTATTAATTTTAGGCACAACATCAGATTGTGATTCCCGCTCGTCACCAAAAAAATAAACAGCGTTCCTTTTAGCAGAAAGATACAGAGCTTTAGGCGACATTTGACCACTCAACATACGGCTTATATTCTTGTAGATATCACTCCCGGAGGGTGGTATACTAGAAACGTTGTTAAAATGTTCAAGAACAGCACATTTTTGATCCTCTAAACTAACAGTTGCCCGCTCGCAGCGACAGCGGAAGGTCGTGACCCAATTACCCGTGAGTACGCGAGCGCATAATATTTACAAAATGGCTAAATGCGCGAAGTGTAGTAAAACCGTTACTAAAAAGAATCCCGGTGTGCAGTGCAATAAGTGTTGCAAGTGGTACCACAGCTCTTGTGTATCGCTATCGACCGAACAACTGTGTGTGCTGTCCTCAACGGACTCTGATTGGAAGTGTCGTTCGTGCGCGCTTGCAACGGAAGGCAAAAAAAAGCGTATATCGGTCATTTTACCAGATCCAGATGATGAGGAATCCGATGCTGAAGTATCATCGCATAATGATCAAGACAAATTGCTGTCTGTGTTTCGACAAGAGGTTGGTCAGTTACAAAAGACCGTTAGAGAAATTATTCGAGATGAATTACAGAATACCCTCAAATTCTATTCCGACAAAATTGACGAATATGAAGAAAAAATTAAAGATTATGAAATGCGAGTTAAAATTTCGGAGAATTTATGTAAGGAAAATGCTAATACATGCAAAAATCTAACACTAAAGATGGAGGTTTTAGAGCAAAAATTAAGCAAGCTGGAGCAGGCGCAGTCGTCAAATGAGGTCGAAATCTGTGGAATAACTGAACAAGAGAACGAGGATGTCCAAAAAATCGCTGCGTCAGTTTGCCAACTGCTAAACCATAAACCGGACGATATTATCCGAGCACATAGAAAAAAAAAAAAAAAAAATGCCCAGCCGCCCTAGTTCGGCGCAGGCCGAGCGCGCCAAGACCGACGCGCCGATTAAAATATCCTTGCGTGAGGGTAAGCGCGCGCTCTGGTGCGAAGCTGCCAAAACAACAAAGATGACTTCCCGAGACCTGGGCGGTGTAGGTAAAAATAAGGTGTACCTACGTGAGTCACTCACACCTACGATGTCCTACCTGCTCTGGAAAACCAAGATAAGCCTCAAAGAAAAATCAATTTGTAAAAAATTTGAAAAATCAATCAGTACGTTTGGTGCAAAAACGGACAGATAATGGTTCGAAAAAATGAAGGTGACAAGAAGATATACTACGTCCGCTCGGAGAATGACATCGGTCGAATTGGTAAGGAGCTACAGAAAAGCTAGGTATGTACCTCCTCCCTACTGTACTAGTAGGTGTGATCTCCAATATAAAAAAATAATAATAATAAGTCAGCTCGTTAAAAAATCAATTCTACATGGATCTCGTCGACCCAACCATAACAGAGACAACTCATGACTCATGGAATGATTTTATGTGTGATATACGAGGGGCGGCTGGAAAGTTATCTACCTAACATAGAAAGAAAAGACATAGGAAGCTAATATTTTTTTATTTTTCAATGTAGTCCCCTGCAACTGTAATACACTTATTACATTTTTCAATAAGAGACATTAAACCGTCAAAAAAATATTTCTTGGATTGGTCGTCAAAATGATCATCCACAGCAGACTTCATTTCCTCATCAGTCAAAAATCTCCTTCCCCTTAGGCTTTTCTTCAAATTTCTAAAAAGGAAATAGTCATAGGGGGCCAAATCTGGACTATAGGGTGGATGGTTTAGTTCTGTGAAGCCGTTTTTGTCCAAGACCGACCTTGCATGGAAAGCTGTGTGGACCGGAGCATTGTCGTGCAAAATTAAAATTCCTTTACTGAGTTTGCCTCTTCGTTTTTCTTTGATGGCTTCTCGCAGTTGGTCAAGTAAACTAGCGTAGTAAGCGGCGTTCATCGTAGTATTTTTTGGTAAGTAATCTATCAAAAGAATCCCTTCTACATCCCAAAAAATTGTTGCCATAAGCTTGCCTGCTGATGGCCGAACCTTAAACTTGCGCGGTGGCTTCTCCCCTTTAAATTTCCACTGCAATGACTCCTGTTTGCTTTCGGGGTCCCATTGGCGAATCCAGGTTTCGTCGCAGGTTACTATTCCGGAGATAGTTTCTTCTTCTCTGTCTTTTACGAGGTCCAAAAATGCCTCACAACTTTCGACGCGTCGTTGTTTATCGAAGGGCGTCAGCATTCTGGGCACCCACCGGGCGCTCACCTTCGACATCCCCAAATGTTCGTAAATAATTACGTGAACACGTTCCTTACTAATCCCGAGATCCCTAGCGATCTCCCACTGCTTGACTCTCCGATCTGCGAGTATTTTTTTTTTCACTAGATCCACTGTGTCTTCTGTGACTGCAGAAACCGGCCGTCCGCTACGGGGATCGTCTTCCAAGCTCACACGGCCATGTTTAAATTGTTTAGACCAAAACTTTATTACAAAATCGGAAGGACATGAATCACCAAACACATTGGACATCCGTTGTTTGATTTGCGACGGAGTATTTCCCTCTTTTGTTAGGAATTTAATCACCGCACGCTGCTCAAGTTTAAGCATTTTATTATTTTCTTCCGACATGTTCACTATGTTAGTGTACTATTCGTAATGAAAACAATTAAAACAAATGAATGCTGTTATTTTCAAATAAGGAATGTATAAGTATTAAAACTTCATAGTGGCCAGTATCATTTTTGTAACTTTATTTAACAAAGTAGATTATATATCAGCCACCCCTCGTAACTCACGAGCAAAATGAACTTATTCTATTACATGTAAATATCCGTTCGATGATCAAAAACCACTCGCAACTTGAGTACATTGTCGCTGGCAGCCCGCTAATTATACATCTAATAATAATCACTGAGGCGAACATCAGTGATTCGATTTCTAGTCTGTTCGATATCAAGGATTATGTAATGTACACAGAACTACTTAAACAAAGAAAAGGAGGTGGCATAATTATCTACGCACACAAGAGTATCTCATTTATTAGAACTTCAGTGAATACGTTAAACTTTGAATGTTTATGTGGTGAAGTGGAAAGTTTAAACGGCCATAAAACGTTTTTGTGTTCAATATATAGGCCCCCTAGCTGGAATAAAAATAACTTCGTTAGTGAACTTTCGCAATTGTTATTCGCGTATCCCACCAACAAAAACTGTATATTAGTAGGTGATACCAACATAGACACTAAATGCATCAACAATACTGTAAGGTCTTACCTAAACAGCCTAAATGAACTAGGTTTTGAGTGTTGTATTTCACAATTCACACGAGTTGAGTCAAATGTAAATGGCATATCCAAATCATGTATCGATCATTTATTCGTTCGTGGCGCGTCCAGGCGAGGTGCGCTCGGGCATTCAGTGCGCTCAGCTGTTGTGCGCGATGCACTAGCCGACCATTATGTAACAGGCCTCGCGCTCAGCAGTTACGACTGCGTGAATTCCTATAAGACTGTTAATAAGTTGAATAATGACAAAATCAAACAGGAATTAAGTCAAATTGACTGGAGCTCTGCGCTCAGCTGCACCGAGCCGAACGAAGTAGTAGATTTTATTATTAAAAAATACCAGTCAGTATATAGTAAGTGTACCTATCAAACTAAAATCAATCAGTATGCAAAGTCTGATTGTAATTGGATATCTGATAAGTTAATTAATATGTGTAACAAAAAGAAATAACTTTTAAAAATATTTTTAAATGAAACAAAATGAGTTAATATAAAAAAAATATAGAAACAGAACTAACAGAATGATTTGTAATGCTAGAAATAATTTAACAAAAAGAGAAATTTGTAATAATTTTAAAAACCCTAAAAAAATGTGGGAAATTATTAATAGATTGACTGGTAGAATTATAAAGGCTATCGATGATGTACTGGTTAAGTCCTTTAGGTTACAAATACAATACAAATACAAATACAAATACAAAATATTTATTCTTTAACTTCATTTTTTTCCGTACATAGTAAATGGAGTCACCTTTTAAGCATGCAATGCCTGTACTAGATGACTCCGCTCTTCCATATCATAAATCATATTAAGTTTATAACGTTATTATTATAAGAGAAAAATAAAAATAAACTTAGCCAATTATGTTTGTGTGTGTGTGTGTGTGTGTGTGTGTGTGTTTGTGTGTGTGTGTGTGTGTGTGTGTGTGTGTGTATGAGTGTGTGTGTGTTCGTGTTCGTGTGTATATTATGTATGCGTGTCGGTGTATCCGTATTTATTGACACGTGTATTTACATTATTTTATTCATTCTAGTAGTTTTTCTGTCTCATTATAATTCAAGCTATACAACCATTCTATAATACACTTTTTACATTCAAAGTAAGGTTTATCGTAAATTTTTATATTCTTATTTATCTTATTGTATGTGAAAGATGACTGTGCACTGAACTGCATCCTAGCAAATTTAGTTCGTATCACAGGTGTTTTTACTACGATATCCTTATTTCTTTTATTTTGTATTTTTGGGTCATATGGAGTGCTTTTGTGCTTATTTAAAACAATTTGCAATACATATAATTTTCTTATAGAAAGTAAATTACTTTCTTGATATAATTTGTGCGTTGAATAGCGTGTTTTTTTAAAATACATCACTTTAATTAAACTACGCTGCACTCTTTCCAGCTCAAGAAATTTGGTCTTTGATGCACCTCCCCAAATCGGTAGACAATACATTAGAACTGATTGCACCAGAGCAATGTATATCTCATTTAAAAGATTTCTGGGTGGGTCTTGATTTTTAATTTTACATATATTTCGGGGCACAACATGTCTCAGTATTTTAAATATCCAGATTAGTTTCCTTAGTCTAGTGGCGACGTGTTCAAGGTGTAGGTGCCATGATAATCTGTAATCTACAATAACGCCGAGGTATTTAGTGTGCATGACCTTTTCCAGATGAGGGCAGTTACAGATTCCTGTGGTGATGTTATCACAACTATGAAGCTTGATTTTAAAGTCATTGCTTGGCTGTGCACGATTATTTAAGCTAAAGCAGATGTAGTTTGTTTTTGACGTGTTCAGTGTAAGCAGGTTATTTTCCAGCCACTGTGATATCAGAGACATTCCCCTTTCGACACTATCTCTCACGGTTTTCCAAGAGTTTCCGCGAAAAACAACAGCTGTGTCATCAGCGTACGCAAATGTTGCGGCGTTTTCAATACTAAGGTTGCAGAGGTCATTTATATAGACTAAGAATAAAGTCGGACCAAGCACGCTTCCTTGAGGAACACCGTATGTAATAGCTGCGTCCTCACTTATGTGTTGTTCCAGCTTTACTCTCTGTTTTCTATTTGTTAGGTAGTCTTTGAAGAGTTCGAGGGGAATGCCTCTAATTCCAATTGCTTCCAGTTTTCTTATAAGGATTGGAAGAGAGACGGTGTCAAAGGCTTTTTTTAGGTCTAAGAACACTGAAATACATTTAAGCCCTTTATCAAGCTGTGCAGTTACAAGAGAGGTCAGTGCCAGAACCGCGTCTTCGGTTGACCTTCCCTGTCTAAATCCAAACTGTGATGATGAAATTATGTGAAATTTGTCAAGGTAATTTAATAGTCTGATGTTAATTAATTTTTCCAAAATTTTTGAAATGGCAGGGAGCACTGAAATAGGCCGGTAATTGTTGACATCATCTCTCTCCCCATCCTTGAACACAGGGGTAACTAACGAACGCTTTAATGGTTCCGGGAAGATACCCTTAGCGAAACAAAGGTTGGCCAAATGTGATACGATGGTTGTAACTTCCTTACTAACAAACTTTAGATATTTGGTTGTTACACTGTCATACCCAGGGGCACTATTAGATTTAAGACTCAATAGAACTCTGTTCACTTCTTCAGGGTCCGTATCTATCAGAGCGAAAGAACTGGAATGGGACTCTAGTCTCTTGAAATAATCGTTTGTGTTTTGTTTTAACCTTGATTTAATTTGTTGTGCAAGTTCCTTTCCTACATTTGTGAAATATTTATTTACATGTTCAGTTGCCTCTGATGGTGATGGTTTTGAGTTGATTAAGTCATTATTTTGGTTTTTAGTTTTATTAGTGTAAGTGATAAGTTTAATATTTTTCCATAAAGATTTAGTGTCTTTCGTCGACTTAGCAAGTAATTCTCTTTCATATTGTCTTTTAAGTTTTTTGATAAGGTTGTTGCAGTGGTTCCTATAGCGCGTGTAAGTTATTTTTAAAATCTGATTTAATGGGTCGTTACGAAGTTTTTTCTGTAATTTATTTCTATTTCTAATACATCGGAGAATACCAGGTGTAATCCAAGGTTTAATTGTACGTTTACTTTTTGGAATTTGTAGTGTTGTAATATGTTTATTCATTGAGTCTACTAGTTTACTTATCAATTGATGAGTTATTAACTGTGGGTCATCACAGAGTAGTAACTCGGGTAAGTTAGATTCTTGTAGGGATTTAGCAGCTCTCTCAAAATCTAGTTTTGTAGTAGTTTTATTTATAGTTTGTCTTGGTTTTTGCTCTGATATAGATAGGAAAGTAGTATAGTGGTCTGTAGTAGTAGTGTGTAAAATGGCTATGAATGCTGAGAACTTCTTTTTGTTTATTTTCAACATAAAATGATCTAAACAATTGTGTTCCCTTGTAGGCAGAGTATGGCCCGGGAGTATGCCGTGTTCCGCGAGTGTATTGAGATAATATTGTCTGTTATTATGTTCTAAAGATAGTTCAATGGGCTTAGGTTTGATGTTTATGTTTATATCTCCCACGACCACAATGTTTTTTTGAGTTTTTAGTGTATGTAGGTGAGCATTAAGTGAGTTGGTGAATCCATCAGCGTTCCTGTTCGAGGGTGATCGATAAATACATAGAAAAATATTGCCGAGTATGTTTAGTTGAAGGCAAGATGCGTGAGTGAGTTTGATTTCTTTAATATTATGCTTTAGAGTATTTTTTATGTACACTGCTACTCCATCATTCTGATTTAAATGGCATGTCGTGGAGTATGAGCTATAGTCTTTTAATTCAGGTATAGGTTTGTTTTTATTTAGTCTGCATTCTGTAAAAATTATTATGTCAGTTTCAAATTTAAGACTTGAAAGAGTAAGCAAAAAGTCATCGAAGTTGCTGTATATACTTCTAATATTTTGGGAGATGATTTTGAGATCTGAATTTTTAGTTTGTATGTATTTTGAAAGCTCATTACAATTACATTCGATTGACCGCGCTACATTTAGGCTGTCAATTTCCTTTAAAGTTTGTAGACTTTCATTCATTTTGTAGTGAGTAAAAATGTTCAGTCGTCACTGCGTAGCTTGTAAGAAAAAATAGTTTTAGATAGTAAGGTGCATCAATCAACTTATTTTTATATTTTTTTACATAATTTATGTTGTATTCGTGTATTTGTGTAGCGACATGTGTAATAGCGTTATTGTGTTTTTGTTTTGTGGTGTAATATAAGTATGTGTGAATTTGGTTTAGCTGAGACAAAGTAAAACAGAGCTTTAGATAGTAAGGTGCATCAATCAACTTATTTTTATATTTTTTCACATAATTTATGGTGTATTCGTGTATTTGTGTAGCGACATGTGTAATAGCGTTATTGTGTTTTTGTTTTGTGGTGTAATATAAGTATGTGTGAATTTGGTTTAGCTGAGACAAAGTAAAACAGCGCTTATAACTAGATTCAAAAAAATACAAAAGAAATACATTTTTAAGCATGCAAAATGTAGTGACTTTCTCAGAGCCACTCTGACAGTAATCTGGCCCGTATAAAGTAATGTATAGATAACATAGTCATTCTTCCAGTAACAGCTTGTGTATTTGCTCCTCGCTTCTTATTGTTATATAAGGTGAGTTATCGTTTTTTCGGAGATAAACTTTGCCATAGGCTGTCCAGCAGAATTTGTAGCCCTTAGATTTCGCAAGATCTCTCGCTAGGAAGTGTAAGCGAGATCCCGTGGGAGTTAGATGCTCTGAGAGAAATACGGGGGTGTCTTCTTGCGTTTTCCAGCCAAGATGTTTTGCACACAGCTTTGCCTTATGTTTAATGTTAAACGATCTTCCCATTCTCAAGAGTTCCACCTTAAGCATTGTTGATCCAGTTTCCACTACGATGGGTGTATTTTGCTTTTCCGGGGTTAAGGTTAAGACCAAAGCAATTATCGGATAAGTTTGCACTCGATTTCGATAACAATGTTAAAAATGTATTGAACACTTGTGATAGGCCATTGCTTGATGAGAAGGAGTACATACATACCCCTAGCTTATCATTACGTCTGGGAAAAATTAACGAAGAAGTCTTACACAGAATAATTAGAAAAATAAACGATAAAAAAAGCCCAGGGTATGATACGATAAGGGCAAAAGACGTAAAATATATTTCTGAAAAAATTACACCGGTCCTCATGCATCTAATTAATCTATGTATCTCGCAATCCACATATCCCGACCAACTTAAAATAGGACTTGTAAGACCGATACATAAAAAAGGTAGTCATACAGATACAAACAACTACAGACCTATAACAATCCTATCATGCTTAGATAAAATTATAGAAAAATATATGTATCGGAAATTCCGTAAATAACTTCCTATCAAGTAATGGCTTAATACATGTAAAACAATTTGGATTTCAAAAACGAAAAAGCACATCTTAGCTTTTGTCATTATTTACAGACGAAATAAATAGCTATTTAGATAAAAGATACCATGTACTTACATTATGATAGACTTCAGTAAAGCTTTTGACACTTTAAATTATAAGACACTTTACCAGAAAATGCAGCAAAACGGTATACAGGGACCTGTGCTAGAACTCATGAAAAACTATCATACTAATAGGTATAACGCGGTAAGCATAGCTGGTGAACTCAGTGATCTGATTCCCACCTTATGTGGTACGGCACAAGGTTCGATCCTGGGACCAACCGAGTACTTATTATACGTCAATGATATGTGCAAAATATTTCGGCATGGCTCAGTATATCAGTTTGCAGATGATACTTGTATAACTACCGCTCATCAGGACCTTGAGATGGCCCAAAGTATGATGCAGGAGGATTTTGATCTATTATGTAAGTGGGCTCACGATCTAGGTTTATCGATAAATTACTCTAAAACAAAACTCATGCATATTCATTCGCCTTATAAAAAAACAAACGTTATACCGGCGATCGTGGCCCACGAACACAACTGTATGCACCTACAGAGCGCTTCCTGTAACTGCGTTCATCTTGATCTTGTACAAGAACATACTTTCCTTGGACTAAAAATAGACCATAGATTCAACTGGGGTCCACATATTGAGCATGTATGTAATAAGCTAAGATCCATTTTGTCAAAACTGTGTGTACTTAGGCATAAAGTTCCCTATAATACGCTAAGACTTCTTTACATGTCCTTGGCTGATTCTGTAATAAGCTATGGCTTAGCCAGCTATGGAGGAACATTCAAAACATCTTTAAATCATATTTACAACCTACAATTAAGATTACTGAAAGCGATTGTTCCCGCAAAGATTAAATACAAATATAAAAATAACTATGAAAATCTATTCAATTATTGTAAAGTGATGAACGTATTTGATAAGTTGGATTTGGCAATTGTTATTCAGTATAATGAAAATATACCCCTTTTAAGAAAAAAGAAAAGACCCGTCAATCTACGTAACCTACCTTATCTTTCAAACTTCGAGATACCAACAAGTAAAAACGAATATGGCCAGAGAGTCTGGCAGTCAATTCTGCCTAGAGTATTGAATAGATTTCCAATAGAATTAGTTAGTAGAATAGAAAACAAAACTTGTCAGCAAACAAAAAATATTATTAAGCGGCACTTGTTTAAACCTACCTCAATAAATGTAAAAATATAATGTATATGTAAATTTATGAATAAGCAGCTCCTTAACTCAAAAATCTTTAAATATTAAGATTAGAAGTTAAGTTCATGCCATGTAATGTATATAATTTTTCTTTGAAATAAACAGCTTAAATTTTAATTTTTTTTTTTTAACACTGAGTCTTTTTCCACGTTTCATTTTGATAAATAAACGTAATGAAATAAATTCAACGCGCAAAGATACAGAGTGTGCAAATGAATGTGGGAATTCATTAACTAAAAAATGAGGGTAGATAGATATTGTACTGACCAACAGCTTTGTGTTTTAATATTTGTGACTTACGCATAGACTTAGCTACATTTAGGTAGCTACCAAATGTTTATTTATTAAAAAGCTGTTAGTGTTTGGGCCAGGCCACAACGGTGCGTTGCGGCGTCGCATCGCAAAAACAACATCGCACAGCTATGCGATGCGATGTCGCAACGCAAAAATTTCATCGGATACGACATCGTACGTAAAAACGCTAACCAACATTTCAGTTTCTAGTGAGACATGGATCGCACTGCGCGTGTTCTACTTCTGCTTGCGTTAAGGCGTATTAAGAAAAAGAAACAGAAAAGAAAGTACTGGGTGCACCCATTACTGACAATTATGAATATAGATGGAAACCACTTCAAAACGAAATATGAGGCGCTAAAAGTGGACGAGGTTAAATTTTTCGATTACTTTAGGATGAGTGTAGTAAGTTTTGAAGAGCTTCTTAGTTTGATAAAGCCTCATTTACAAAAGAAATACATATTCAGAAAACCCATCGAACCTCTGGAGATGCTGGGATTAACTTTAAGGTAAGAAAAAAATAAACTATTTTTACTATAATCATACTGTTTAATCATTTTCATAATTTAGTGTTATTCAAAACTCGTATTCCGATTGTGTGTCATTCGTCAAATTTGTTAGTTCCTCATCGAAATGAATTTGTTCTGGCTCATTTACATCATCATTCCTTGGCGTTTGTGGAGACGATTGCATAGGTGCCGGTGATGTTTCGCATCCGCTTTGGAAGGCACTGCGTTGAATGGATGTTTGGTAGCCACTCTGCATAGGCATTTGAGCTGTTTGATAGCCAGTCTGAACAGTTGTTTGAGATGTTTGATAGTTTGCTTGGACGGATGTTTGTGAAGTTTCATAGTGGCTGGGATAGTATGATGGTTGGTGTAAATCACTTAATATCTGTAGGACACGACTTTGGAAAATTATTGTTTGATTATCATTCAACTTTTCCAATGATGGCAAAATTCCTTTAAAAAAAGATGTATGTCTACTTTCAGGTGTTTTTAAAGCAGCTATAATATTCTTCTCAAATTCGTCTTCGTCAATTTTTCTTTTACGCGATGCAGGCTGGTAACGTGGCATGACAGGTTGCTGGCTTTGTTGGGTTGAGGTGCTTGGTCTTATTTCTTCATCGTCAAGACTTGATGTTGTTTTATTTTGAGAATTCTTTTTCAGAAATAGGAGCTGGTCGTATAGATGATATTGTTTAATTTTTTTGGCCTCAGCTCCGGATTTACATTGCTCGTTTAATTTTTTTTCGTATTTTGTAAAATTATCCTTGATTCCTCTCCATTTCTTTATGCCATCGTTACCTAAAAAAATATGAAGAATAATGATTTATTTTGTTTTCTTTCAGGTACTTGGCGACGGGAAATACTTTTAAAGATATGCATTTCACATATTATCGTGGGAAATCTACAATAACAGGAATAGTAAAATTTGTTTGTCGTATTTTATGGAACATTCTTAAAAGGTTGGAATTACCAAAAATTGCAACAGAGCTGATGGAACAAATTGCTCAAGAGTATGAAAAAAAGACCAACTTTCCTAATTGTATAGGAGCGCTAGATGGAAAACACATTCGTATATTGAGCCCGGATCACAGTGGATCCCTATTTTTCAATTATAAAAATTATAATTCCATTGTTCTATTAGCACTTGTTGATACGAATTACAAATTTATATATGTCGATATAGGTGCATATGGTAAGGAATGTGACTCCACTGTTTTTCAGAACTCAAATCTATACGACTTATTAAAAAAAGGTCAATTATCTATACCTCCGCCAAAACCGTTAACTGGCTTTCAAAAAGAAATTCCTTTTGTCTTCGTGGCGGATGAAGGATTACCACTGACAAATAATATAATGCGCCCATATTCTGGGAAGTTTTTATCGATAGAAAAACGAGTTTTTAATTATCGTTTGAGCCGAGCCAGACGATATGTTGAGAGCGCTTTTGGCATACTCGCAAATAAATGGCGCATATTTCACCGACCCATTAATGTTTCTTACGATTTCACAATAGACATTATAAAAGCATGCTGTGTATTACACAATTTTGTATTGAATCGAGATGGCGCACAAACGTTTGAAGAAATGATTATTGACGATTCTTTGCAAATTTTACACGAAACAACACATGAAAGTAGAACAGGAGCTAACATAATCAGAAACGAATTTTGTAATTATTTTAATAGTAACATTGGAGGTCTTAGTTGGCAGTTAACAAAAATATAAATGTTTATAAGTACTTACCGAGTTTTGTTTTTTCAACACTATTTAACTCCTCAAAATTTGAATATAAACTTGTACAGACTTCCCTCCATGCTTCTGTTTTTAAAAATTTGTCTTTGAATTGTGATATAGTTTTGTCCGCTCCGGCCTCGTGCTCCTACTAAGTAGTCCTACTGGTAGGACCACTAAGACACCTGTGTCCTGATGCTCCTACTTCATGGAATTTCCAGTAGGAGCACCGAGACATTACAAACTCTCCGGCCTTGTGCTCCTACTAAGTAGTCCTACTGGTAGGAGCACCAAGACACCTGTGTCCTGATGCTCCTATTGAACGTTAAAACAAAGAGGAATAAAGTAGTTTCAAGATTTAATTCCTTCTGCTCCTATCGCATTACATATGGTACAGTCAGTGACTGAAAAAATACCCCTCCGGCCTCGCCCCTTTAGAAAAAAATATCGAATTCCAGTCAACTAAATTATGTAATTTTCAAATAAAAAAGATACAGTTTTCAACTAAAACTTAAACTTGTTATTATAATAATTCCCGTCATACAATAAAAAACCAGTTTTCAACTAAAAACTAAACACTATTAGAGGAAATTGTTTATCTATGAATTTCCAAAAAATGACCCACAGTTATGTTGCCATGCAGTAGAGATAACTGAGTTTCACAAATTATATGGTCCTTTTCGGTTTGCTCCTTACGTCGCTTTTTCGGTGTATTGACTCTTTCTTCGGTTGCTTTGGAGAGAAAATTTATCAAGCGTAGAATGTTTACATTTTTACTGAGTGCTTTATTTAACGTTGTATTCCAACTCTCTGCTACATTATTAGTGCGATGCCTCTCTTGATGAATGCACCATTGTTTTCTAAAATCTCCCTTCATCCAAGTTTGACGCACATATTTCAAAAATTTAATGATCTTTGTATTTTCTGGGAATGATTGACTCATAGACACAATATACTCCCAGCCTTCTTGAATTAAAGATTCGGGCACAAGCGCTAGAGCGGAACACAACCCAACGAACCTGCGCTCAACTTTATTACTTATATTTAAACATTTTGCTTTTTTATACAAGGATTTTGTATAATGATAAAAGCAGCCTTTAATATTTGCTTCAGGAAACACTTCTTTTACCGCATTAATTATGGCTTTCTCGTAATCAGTGTGAATTTTTTTTGGCGCCCGTGTCCTTATTTGCGATTTAATTATTTCGAAAACAGTTATGTAATTCTCTTGTTTTTTGTTGGGTAATAGTGCAAAAACTAAGGGAACGGTGTTCGTTTCTGCTGTAGTTCCTCCCATATCACCATGAACTATTAATAACTGTCCAAACGGCTTAGGACAACTTTTGAATGTCCCATCAATAAAGTATTCATCGACGGTTAACATAATTTCTTTTTTTTTCCTTTTCGGTACAAAAAACAATGATTCGAGAATCTTTGTAAGAATAATCTCCGATACAAAAGTTTTCAAATTTTGAAGGAATTATCACTTCTTTTAACTGTTTACATATTAACTTTTCAATACCTAAGGTATCATATCTGCTTGTATATAGATTTGTTTTAAGACTAGGAAGTGATGGTACCTTTTCCAATAGATGTACACCACGATCGTATAGTGGTCCCAAGTGGTTTTTATAAATTTGTGGTATCGGTAAATCAGATGTCGAGGCTTCTACTTTTGCAGAATTTACACACATGTCGATCTCATTTTTCAAATGATTTTCTTGACAAGTATGATTAACTTCTTTTAATATTTTATTATCCTAGAAAAATAAACCGATTTAAGCACAATAACAAAATGTCATGCGAGTCGGTCTCATTTGAATCACCACAATTATTATCAAATTTAAATTAATATAGATAATTAAGATAATACTTGAAAAAGAAATCTTCTAGGCAGGGTGGCTGCCTGCCTAGATGAAGATTTCCTTTTTCAATAACTATATGCGATAACTAGCGCATACCTGCACTTATCCAAACGGCAGTTAACAGAACATGTTACTAAAACATAGTTTCTAAACTTACCGCAATAGTAACGGTTCCCGGACATTTCATTTCAGACTTTCTTTTCATCATACTGCACTGCCATATTACATTAAGATTTTTATAAACACGTTGTTTATAATATTGCCTCCCTTTAAAAAGTAACACAATTCCGCGTTTTCTTTTAATGAAGACGGGAACATTTTCTTCTAAGTCACTCATTTTAGTAGGTACATATAATTAATTTTAGATAAAATACAGATTTTTTGACTTGCACGGACGGAAAATAAAGGATAACACAAATGACAAAATATATATTTTTTAAATACATAAAATAACTGTCATAGTACGTATGGCCATACCTAATCAACAACAAAAGGAGATTTTATAGCTTACAAGGCATCTACCTACTTTCATCGTGAAGTGACACTTATAGATAGGTGTACTTGACTCAAAGTATGTCTATGTGTAATTTCGTATTTGTAATGTCTCGGTGCTCCTACTGGAAATTCCATGATTTCCTTAGTAGTAGGAGCATCAGGACACAGGTGTCTTGGTGCTCCTACCAGTAGGACTACTTAGTAGGAGCACAAGGCCGGAGGGTTTGTAATGTCTCGGTGCTCCTACTGGAAATTCCATGAAGTAGGAGCATCAGGACACAGGTGTCTTGGTGCTCCTACCAGTAGGACTACTTAGTAGGAGCACGAGGCCGGAGCGGTGTCCCAAAGGACGGGACGTTCGTATATTAAAGATATCAGGTGGTCGACATCGTACTCCGCCATATCGCTTAAACAACACGTGCAGGTCGTTCAAAGTATGGACACCGACTAAACGGCAACGCGTTGTCGCATCGCAGATTTGTACGTTGCGGCAGCGCATCGGAAATTTCCACGATGCGTTGTGCGGCGTCGTTGATTTTTGCGATGCGACGCCGCAACGCACTGTTGTGGCCTGGCCCTTTGTACTGTTTGTACATTTAATATTTTCTGATGGGACCGATTGTCATACCATACATGTTTTTGCATAGTATGAAATATTTGGTATTTAATTGTTATACAAGGTGTTTACGAATAAGCTGAAAATTAAAGAATTGATTCTTCGAAATCACCAACATAGTAATTTAAAAATATAAAAAAAAATCCAGCTTGATTTTATTTTTTATTTTTCATACAAATTGGTAAAGTAACCCGGCAGATTTGTATGGAATAGCGAAAGATTTTTTTTAAGCTACATTTTTTATTACATTTTTAAATGACTATGTTGGTAATTTCAAAGAAACTGTTCTCTCATTTTCAGCTTATTCGTGAACACCTTGTATATTTGTTTGCATCAATGTAAACCACTCAATGAGCACTAACTCGATTCCAGATCGTATATTGTTATTAAATATGTCAGTACAATTTTTTTCAGCTATAGTTCTTTCAATTAGGTAGGTTTAATTGTCCAAATTCCATTATTTTAATATTGGGGTTGCTGCAGAGAACCTCTCCAGCAACCCCAAATTAAATTTAAATGTACTAGCATGCTATGAAAGCACTATTTATTTCTGATAAGTACTAATTAAGTACTTATTATGTACAACGATTTTATGAATTCAAGTTTGTGAAAATAGACTATGGGGTTGCTGGAGAGCTTTCTTCCCACTATACCAGATTCCCAAAATACCAGATTCCCGAAATACCAGATGATCAAAATAGCAGATTCCCACAATGCCATAAGTACATGTATGAATAAAATTAATTAAAATAAGATTTATAAATTTAATGATTTATTTTCGATAATCTATCTAAGCATACCTCAACAGATATCGTATTTTGCTGGCAATCTGAAATTATTCCGTTTATTTTACTGTCCTTAACGATATCCTTTCCTCTTCGCTTTTTGTCCACACAATGATGATAGCTCTTTTCTATTTTAGTGTTTTGAAAATATGCTTCCTTTTTAAGCAGTACAATAAATTGCAGTAATGTAGGTTTGGCAGGTATCTTTGTGTTCAATCGCCGATGCCAGCCTTCTATGGCATTAGTAGTTCTATTTTTTT
Source organism: Yponomeuta plumbellus (assembly GCA_947310845.1). Lineage (NCBI taxonomy): Eukaryota > Metazoa > Arthropoda > Insecta > Lepidoptera > Yponomeutidae > Yponomeuta > Yponomeuta plumbellus. The sequence goes on from OX371206.1 coordinate 8,338,326, forward strand.
GACCAAAGCAACTGAATACGTCACGTGTTATATTATAAATCCATTGATTGTCGAAATATTCTTTGAATTTCTGGTACGGCTCATTTTCCGGAAGTTTTTCAACAATTGTTAGATAAGCTTCAGGAATTAAAATGGGCGGAAACAACGCCAGGAGTGTTAATAGATGGGTAATTTTACGACCTTCCTGAGTGGTATTTATTTGCAGTTTCTTACTCATTCTCCATATGGCATTTTGGTAGTGGTAGTAACATCCAGTAACAGTAACATTCTGAAACACTCCTCTGACAGCATGTTGTGCAGCAACTTCATAGTCGCATCTATACTGGGCCATTCGCATTCCAAATTGTGTTGATAGTTTAGTAAACAGCCGGGTATAAGTTTCTTGTTTTTTATTAGGCAACAGTGCGTATATTAGCGGCACAAATGATACAGAGTCGTTAGTACGCGATAAATCCACATGTATGGTATACAATTGAAGAAATGGTTGTGGGGCCGCTTTAAACGTTCCATCTCCGTAAAAAACATTCATTGTTTTTAACAGTTCTATTGCCTGTCGAGTACCAAATATAATAATTTTTTCATCAGTCCCATCATCAAAGAGAAAAAAATCCGAAACAACTTTAAGGTCTTCGCACATTATAACAACTCCACGCCAACGCGGCAGCAACTCTACTCACACTCTCGATGAGTAGTCAACTAGTTGATCCACCCAATGGTCACTAGTGGACAACGCGGTGTCAACGAGTGGACAACGCGGTGTCAACGAGTGGACAACGCGGTGCCAACGAGTGGGTTATTCAACAGACAACTCGTCTAACCTCAGTTTTCGGTTGAATTTTGACCAAAGAAGTCGTGTTGCTTATGAAATGTCGAACTTTACATTCAGTGAACTGGCGATTATAGCTATTATACTTGATAATGAAAATGAACGAAATAGCAGGAAAAGAAGATATTGGGTACATGATATGTTGCGACAAAGGAAATCAGAAGGGGAATATTGGAATATCCGGAAACGTCTGCTAGATGACGAAGAAAAATTCTATATCTATTTCTGTATGCCGAGATACTTGTTTTATTATGTACTTAATATTATTGAGGACGACATCTACAAAAGAAACACGCAATTTAGAGAAGCTGTATCACCGGAAGAAAAGCTGGCAGTGACATTAAGGTAAGCAATAAGAAACTTTTTTATAATTTATATGTATTTATTTATATATCAAGTTAAAGGATAAATCAAAGCAAAGCAATTTTACTTTAGTTGTGTTAAGAAGAACCATCAACCCTCGATTCTTCCATAGGCGTTGTATTTTGCTGTTGGGTGCTAGCGGTGCTACTACCGGTAGTACCTGCATTTAGGTTTTGAGTTGTGTAGCCAGAAGTTCCTGGTGCAAAAAAATCTTCATAGTAACAGTTTCGATTATTTTGCAGTTCTTGTATTTCAGCTTCCGAAACTAAATGAAAAATTCTTGACTTTAAAAGTGCTTGATTATAGGTAGATAATTTTTTTACTGTGCTAGAAATACTTAAAAAAAATTATCCATTTCGTCTTTCTGCTTTCCATCTTCATCGTTTTTGTTTTTTAATAAATATTCCATTAAGACCGCCGATGCACTTGTTTCTTGCAATTTCTTTCGTTTTGTCGTTTTTGGAATGTCAGGAAACACTGATCTAGATGATTCGTACATAGACACCGAAGATTCAGGACGCTCCGAGGTAATTGACGAGTCTTGAGATTCTTCATTATTAGTCACATTGCCAAAAATTTCCGCAGCAGATAAGCTATTTTCATCATCACCATCATCTGTGTTGTCCACTGACGTCACTGTAGACCGTTCTTTATAATGTGGTAATAAAAAAGACATTTCAGTTTCATATTGCCATTTTTTATTAGTATTAGCACTCTGACCACTTTTAGTTGCTTTCTTTTTAATGGCTCTTCTATGATATTCCCTTAAGTTTTGCCATATCTTCTTACATTCTGACGCTGTAACAAAATAATATAAATATAAAGAAAAATTGGTTGTTTCAGGTACTTGATTAGTGGCTGTTCATTTAGGACTATGAGTTCAAGCTTTCGGTTAGGCGAAAGTACCATCCGGTCGATATTAAAAGATGTGTGCAATGCGATTATAAATAAAATGAAGAGGTAGTTCATGCCCACACCTACTACCGAAGACTGGAAAAGAATCGCAGATGGTTTCAATAAAAAATGGAATTTTCCAAACTGTATAGGTGCCATCGACGGCAAACATGTAAACATAATTGCCCCTCCTAGCAGCGGCTCGCTATTTTTTAATTATAAAAAACACTTCTCTATCGTCCTCATGGCTATCGTCGATGATAGATACAGATTTATAGCTGTCGATATAGGGGCCTATGGCAGGAATAGTGATGGCGGAATTTTGGCATCGTCAAGATTAGGAAGAGCGATTGAAATGAATACATTTAATATTCCAACTGACACACCATTACCTGGTACTGAAATAATAATGCCACATGTTTTTGTAGCCGACGAAGCGTTTCCTTTAAAAAGGAATTTATTGCGACCATATCCACGTTCAAGTGGCATTTCAGAAAAGGAAAGAATATACAATAATCGCTTATCTCGAGCTCGCAGAGTAGTTGAAAACGCGTTCGGCATCTTATATCAAAAATTTGGAATTTATAATAAGAATTTGCATTTACACCCAAAATATGTTGATATTGTGGTCTTTGCGACGTGTATTTTACACAATGTCATGCGGTGTTATAATATAACATCTGATGATGAAGTCAACACAAGGCAGAGTTCGGCCAATAATGATGATGAACAGAGATTACTAAGTACACTTCCAGAAGATATAAGTGAATCTTCGGCATCTGCTTTTGAAACTCGTGATATGTTTGCAACTTATTTTCAATCTCCCGAAGGACGAGTTCCGTGGCAGCATTTAATATAGATCATGGATAATTAATATGTAATAATCATAAGAAGTTGGTTATAATATTATTGGCTTATTAAGAATATTAAACAAGTTTCTATACTAAGGTGGAATTTTATTACTGATTACCTATATTAAATAAACGTAAGTAGTGATGCTGGATGGAATGATTGCGAATGATTCCTTTCGAATAGTTTCGAATAATTCTGAAATAATACGAAACATTCGGAATAATTCAGACGTCGGTGAAAGGCCACGTCGGTGGCGCCATCTCTGTTCCTAAGGGACGAACTTGGTTTATCCTTGTATCAAATCGTTTATTTTGGTTCCTATATGACACATATGGGAGAATGACACGATTGACGTTACTGACACACGTACACATAGGCAACCACGTATCATTTTTGGCTGCATGAAGTATACTAATATGTCTTGCAACCAAAAATGATACGTTGGGTCAGTAACATCAATCTTGTCATTCTCTATGCAAAAAGTGATAAATTCCAACAAAATTTACAGCATAACAATCTAGGGTCGTAGCAACAAGACTGCGTGAAAGGAGGGTGCACTGACTCGGATTTGGACAAACTTATACTAAGACACAGAAAAAACAAAAACGTTTGGTGTCTGCTAAAAAATATTGTGTAAGAGGCGATTTTGAACTATTTTTAATGAAAAAACATCGCAAACTAGTCATTCAAATTGATGATTTATAATAATATTGATGACTGATGACTTGTTATGGTTTTACGTGTACGTTTTTGACTCGGGAAGTAAAGAAAATGAAAAATCGATTTTCTCGAAAACTAATGGATTCCTGTCACTAAAACTTTGTGAGTACATAGCTAAGGACCCAAGGACGCTAGTCTTTCGATTCCCCACGCACCTTCGGTGCGTGCGCAATCAAAAGACTAGCCTCAAAATATGATGTAGGTATGATAAAATATGATGTAGCTACCTATACCCGATGTTTAAATAGGTGTTACCTATTACCTATATATTATGTACCTATGTGTGTGTGGTGCATGCGGAAAATCGTAGGTACTGTAACTGTACAATAACATACCTACTTTTTGGCCCTCCGGCATACAATGTCTTCATCCTATAATGTCCTCATTTAGTATTGTCCTCATCTTATAAAACCATTTCTTAATAAGACTTCATTTTAAAATGTCTGCATCCTATATTGTCTCCATTTGAAAATGACCTCCCGGTATCGCACATGGAATTATTGACCACTAACAATGGTCGCAATCATAGTGTTCATGTTGATCGTTTCAATTTTTTTTCTTGCTATAGGACCTTCATCATAAGTTTTATTCCCTGAATCTCGAATTGCGTTTTACTTCAATCCCCAGTACTTCGCTCCTCGCTTCACAGTAGTTTCCAGTACGCCCCGTCGCACTTATGGTATAGTCCAGAGCGGTTAAAAGTACTAGGGTAACAAAAGTTAGTAGGAAGTAGTAGTAAGCAACCCTGTTTAACACTGCGCTGTATTAAGCAACACCATGAACTAAGCCGCATGTTTTTCATGACATTTTATTTTAGCCGCAATCTCTTACATACTTCTGCTACCCTAGTACGTTTGTACTAATTACTGTAGAATTATTGTAAAATTACCCGTTTCCAGCGGTGGAACGTTTGATGAAGCATGATGATTGTGACAGAAAACATTCTGCGCATGACTGTACTTCGTCATAAATTCGGGTGAAATTCGAATGTGTGTCCAGTTGACGAAAACATTAAAATGATTTAAATACGTTTCACCATCTGGACACACATAAAAATCTTTGTGTGTCCAGATGACAAAAGAATAAATGATACTATTTTGAGTTTAACCAACTCGACACAGGTGTGTCTAGTCATGTGTGTCCAGTTGGTGAATAACCCAAGTATTCACAACAAAGTAAAAACAAACTGTTTGCTTTACGAACGTCAAAGTTGTTAGTTTCACAATTAATGGATTACAATGGACTGTTTAGGATGAAGACATTGTAATATAGAGACAATATAGGAAGGAGACATTTTTAGGATGCAGGCTTTTTAGGTGCAGGACAATATTGAATGAGGACATTATAGGATGAAGACATTGTATGCCGGAGGGATTTTTAATATCTATTAGAATCACACATATTTATTGGTTCGATAGCTGAATTTCTGTAGATTATGGCAAAATCAATAACTCAATACCAACACTGAAAACGTCACAAATAGAAATTAATTATGTTAAAAATTCTTACCTGGTTGCGACAATACAATAGCGATTTCATTCCATGCCTTTTCCTTCTTATGTACGTCACTATATTTCGAATCACTAAGGTCGTATAGTAGCGGATATTTTCGCACTTCTTCTATCAACTTTTCTTTCTGCATGATTTTCGAAAAATATCACCGTGTACCGCTTATCAACGTGCACTCCGTCCTTCGATTCTATAGTGAATGATGGCGGGCGGGGGGAAGGCACGGGGCGGACGGGTGGGCTGGCAAGTGGTTGCCCGTCACGCGTCAGTCGCAAACGCATAGTCGTTGCGTGGACAACGTGTGGTCGTTGCGTGGACGAAGTGTGGTCATTGCGTGACAAACGTGTCGGGGTTGACCTTTAGTGTACGATGCGTAGGCCACTCGTTGTACACTACTTTATAATAATTTTTTGAAATTAAACCTTGAACATATGACACAGGGCTTAAATATCAATGTCTAGCATAGAGTCGAGTCGCCGGTGAGTTGTTATAATGTGCGAAGACCTTTATCCGGCAACTTGATATCTTTGAAATTGTCAAAAGACGTACGACTCATGTTCAAAAATTTATTGCGTTTTCTATACAAGGAACTTTTTTTGCTGCCGAAAGATGGTATTTCATGTTCTGGTGTTGAAAGTTTAGTACTATTAAAATGTTCTTCAAATATTTTTGGAATAGCACCAAAATTTGTACAGACGTCTTTTTTACAATCCTCCATTGTTACACTAATGGCATTTCGTACGCTATCGGGACGACAAATATGATTTGGAGTTTTTATTATAGCCTTATTTTTATCTAATGTTATGGATGTATTGCATTCCTTTTGCTTGTAACAACGCCAGTTTGTTGATCCCGATTTATTTTTTAGGCAAAAATTGTACCTGTGGTCTTGGTAGAGCAGAACGGGTTTTCCTTTGTTGCTTTCAATAAATATCATTTCCATTTTGAGCAATAACCACCACAAAATAACTACTGATAAATGTTTTTGGTGACAACGAGCACATGACAAATCTGTTTAAATGTTGTTTTTGAATTGACAGTAAGTATAAAAGATAGTGGCCAGTATTAACGTAAGCTTACCTCTTTAGTTGCCTACCTCTTCAGTGAAGTGCAACTAGGAAATAATATTAAGTACCTACATCATATATAACATTCACATATCTTATAAGACTAATATATTTAATGTACTTTGCTACACACAGGTTCGCTCGCTTTTAATGCTTTCTTCCCACTTTACCAGATTCCCAAAACACCAGATTCCCAAAATACCAGATTCCCACAAAACCAGATTCCCACAAAACCAGAATTTGTACAGGCAAATACAAAATACTTCTAAGTAAGTCGTTAGCAGTCATCGTCTTTTATTAATATTATAGACTGCGAATTAAAAGCGAGCGAACCTGTGTGTAGCAAAGTACATTAAATATATCTATCTATATATATAAAACGAGAAGCTGACTGACTGACTTAGAATCAACGCAGAGCCCAAACTACTGAACCTAGGGGGTTGAAATTTGGCATGGGAGTTCCTTAGGGAGCCTAGGGGAGCACTAAGAAAGGATTTTTTGAAACTCACCCTCTAAAGTAGAGATGGGTCGTCGACGTTTTTACAGTCGACGAAACTAGACCGTTAAATTTCGTTCATGGACGGGTCGATCAACTAGTTAAATTCGTCGACTAGTTAACGTGTCGTCTCCTCGACTATTATTGTTGTATTAAACGATAGACTTAACGATTAACTTAGGAGTAGAGGACACGTTGCGGTTGTTTTAGGGTTTAGCCTATTCATCTATGTGAAAATGTAGGTTTTAAAAAAGGAAATGATCTTCCCTTCATACTTTTCCAGGCTTAGGACTGGCTGAATAGGCATTACTAAGAATCCGTATTCAGGCGTATTTAGAAGATCATCTGATTTTATATACATGATTGTTATTATTTACAGCTATATATTTTTTTTTTGTTTTTTTTGGGTTTTTTTTGTTTGTATATACATATTTTACAGTTTCTTTTAATACCCCTCAAACCTATCCTGGGGCGTATTTACATTTAAAAACATGATTTGTTCGACTTTGCTCGTAGTCAGTCGTGTGCGCCTCTGATTTAATATCAGCCCTGTTTTTGAAAACATGCGTTCGCATGGGACTGACGTCGCTACGATATTGCAATGCGTAACGAACAATTTTTTTAAATTTGGGTACACATATTGGTGCCTCTTCCACCATTCGAGAGGACAAGATAATTTGCCCTCCGGATCCTTTCTTGCCAAAAGTTCATCTGATAGGTACATGTCTACCTCTTTTATTGCCTTGGAGAGTGGTGTACCTGGAGCAGAACTTTTCGCTACCATTTGGTCAAAAATGCTCCAAGGACTCAAATCGTCGCCGGCATCTTCATTGACTGTAGTAGTCGGTGCAGCAGGATTTTCATTTTGTGCAATCAATGATGCCACCAATTTTCGCACTCTTTTTCTTGTTTTGGTGGCCTCATTTTGGTCCGAGAACCCTTGCATCTTGAACCGTGGATCCATAAAAGTTGCAAGAGCAAATGTGCCACTTTGTTCAATCATGTTGAACCTGTCTTTTAATCCCGCTTTAAGCAAGTAAACTGTGTCACTTGCATCTGGTAACAGATCAGTCCTCTCAATAATTTTTTGGCACGCTTCTGTTAAACATCGGGTCACAATGATAACTGAACTTCCCGTTATATATTTCTCGCCGCTCATAGAGGTAGTGATCTCCTCAAAGGGTCGTAAAATTTGGCATAATTGTCTGTATAGCGTCCAGTCTTCAAAGCTCAGGCAGGGTAATGACCTGTCCACAAAGCCCAAAATGGACCGAACGGCTTCCTCCAATTCTACAAACCGTTTAAGCATATAATACGTGGAGTTCCACCGAGTGTCAACGGCTTGAATAAGTCGCTTCGGTTCCTGGCCCTGTTGCACTTGGTGTTTTTGCAATCTTTCCGAGGATAGATTGCTTTTCTTCACATGCATCACTATTCTCTTAACTTTGTCAATCCGAGGCTGAACTAATCTCAGGGCGTCTTCAACAACTAAATTGAGGCTGTGCGCATAACAGCCGAAATGTTTCCACTTCAACTCTTCTTTTACTGCTTTGACGACATTGGAGGCATTGTCCGTTATCATGAAGTTGACCTTATTTCTTAAACCATATTTATCCACCAATACACCAATTTCAGCGGCGATATTTGCTGATGTGTGGTGCCCCTCAAACTGGCAGCAACCTAATAAAACTGATTTAAAATCTAGCTGTTCAGTTAAATAATGTCCAGTGAGCGCTATGTAGCTCTCCGTTTTGAGCGAGGTCCACAGATCTGCAGTAAGACATATACTTTTTACTTCTTCGGATAGTTGCGCTTTTATTAAATCATACAATTTCGTATAAGCTTCTTGCATAATGGAATTTGATAACGTCTTCCGGGTGGGCAGCGTATATCCAGGAATCCACTTGCAAAATTTTCTAAACGCCCTTTCCTCAACAATCGAAAATGGATGAAAGCTGTCGGTACATAGGTCGAGCAAATCTAAATCTATTTGCTTTTTTTGGTCTTTACTAATTTTTTTACTCATATAATTATCCAATACTTTTTGCCGCTTTGCATTTTGATTGCCACCCTGGCCTTCGCCAAAAGGCTGGCTTGTTTTTGATGTACTGGGAATGGGAATGACTTCAGACACAGGAAGAGTCTCGGTATTAGGTTGCTCTCGTATTCCAGTATTTGCAGGCTGTGACAGCGAAGAATAAATCGAAATATGCTTCCTTTTTAAGTGACTTTTTAAATTTGCCGTTGTTGGCTTGTACGACAATTTTTCTTTGCACGCATTACATATCGCTTTTCCACTACTAGCGTCCTTTTCATAATGATGCCACAGTTCACTTCTGCCCGACATTTTAATGTTTTAAAATGTTCTTAGCTCACTTATCTATATTTACACAAAACGCTATTTAAATATTTACATTTAACTATTTAAAAAACATAGAAACAACAACAAAACAAAACAATAACACGAAAATTAAAACAATCAATCAATGCAGCGCATAAACGCATGCAACGTCCTTGAGCCGAAACGAAAGTAAACAAAACAAACAAGTGTCATGTCAGCCTCGCCTACGTAAACCGGTTTATAACCACGGCACACACACACACCCGCATTGAGCCAACGCATTCCCTCTCTTTCGCATCCGCTACATTACCGTATTTTCCATCCTCTTTAGTTTAAGTTTAACGCGGGACTAAAAGGCCTATCATCGTTTATTTTAATAAAGATCTTACTCTTCTACATTTAGAGTTTACTTTAGATTGTTTCAACTGTTTGTTCCGTTGATCTGACCCGTCGCGACGACCCGTTTTGTGATAATAAAACGTACCTATTGCTTTAGAGTTAGAGTTTATTTTAGTTTGATTCAACGTAAAGTAACTTAAGAACCGGCCACGTTAAAAAGTCGACGTTGCATTGCGCGTTGATAAGAACGTGTGAACTACTCGTTTAGTCTTTTACGAATTTAACTAGTAGATCAAAGAACGGTAGACCGTCGAAGCGTTGAATTGCACGTCGACGGTTAATTTAACTAGTCCGTCTAATTAACGCTCATGCCTACTCTAAAGGGGTAAACGGCGGTGTTAAAGTTTGTATGGAGGTATAAAAAAATGTTGTCAGATTTTCTTGAAACTTGAAATAAATACTCTTCAACACAATTGATTGAACACGTGTTTCACGGTTTTTCTAAATTTAACCCTTAACGGGAGTGAACGGGGTTGCAACATTTTGAACTAAAGTCCACGCGGACGGAGTCGCGGGCGAAAGCTAGTTAGTCTTATAAGATATGTGAATGTTATATATGATGTAGGTACTTAATATTATTTCCTAGTTGCACTTCACTGAAGAGGTAGGCAACTAAAGAGGTAAGCTTACGTTAACAACTTCCCTGTCCGATGAGTCATATATGACTCACAGGAGCGTTTTGGAATAAGTTCATGAGTCACAGGTGACTCATTTCTCTATACATTTTAAGGGACAATTTTTGTAATGAACGTGAAGGGATATTTTTTTGAATCCCACCTGGACGTAGGGCAATAACCCTAAAGTTTTTAATAAAAAAATAAAAAATCGCGATTTATTTTTATTTTTCATGTAATTACTACTAGAAACTTGCAATACATAAAACTCAAGTAAGTATTAAAGGCAAGGTTTTATTCAAAGAAAAGTTTCATAAAATAAACTGTGTAAATGTATTATATTCCATATTACTTTTTTCTTTTATTAATTTTTTTAACGCAATATGTCTTCAATCGTATACCTTTTGGCCATTTTCTCGAATAGTAACAATTATTACATGAATCGAACTTTTTTTTTCAATAAAATATCAATTATAACCCAAAAGTAACAATTTACTTTCTAACCCAATTAGATATTGACAGTTGATTTACGTTTGACTAAAAAAATGCCTTTCCGTGTGTGCGCTCACATATGACTCATTGAACGTGTAGTAGAAAATTTATTAAGGCGCGGGCCACGTGTATTAAGCTTCGCTTTGTAAGAAAATGTATGTGGTTGTGTCCACTGCAACCCACGGAGAGGCTACGCATGAATTGACGTCATTGATACACGCGTGGCTTGCTCGAATAGGCGGTTACATAGCTCAACGCTGTCAACGTGGGTCTTTCGTTTCCACTGGAGTACACGAATAAGACCCACGACTATGTACAGCTCGGTTTATCGCAGAGCAGTTTTCAGTCATACACGTTGTGGAACGGACGCGTTTCGTGTTTCTCGTATATATCGTATCGAGGTACTCATAGAATGGCATTGGTACTGACTTTGCTAGACAGTTATTCTGACGATGAATCCGAAAGTGAGATTGATGATCTAATCTTGGGTGAATTGCAAAAGAAAAGAAAACACCGGTTCTGGATTGAAAATCATATTAAATTCAGAAATAAACATGGAGAATACAAAACATTATTTATGACATTAAGTGATGAAAAATTTGAAAATTACTATCGACTATCACGACGAGACTTCCAGATTATTCATGACATGATTAAAAGTAAAATTGAAAAAAGGAATACTAATTATCGGGAATATAAGTTCTGCTGAAAGACTCGCCATCGCCATTATGTATGTTATTTATTTATTATTAAAAAATATATATATATATATATATATTTATTATTTAACTGGTGAAAAGTGGGTGTCTATGTGCACCTCTGCCTACCCCTTCGGGGATTAAAAAAAGGCGTGACGTTGTGTGTGTGTTTATTTATTATTTTTGAATAGTTCGAGATTCAAACAGCTGGAAAAGTATCTTGAGGTTGAGGCAAGGGGTTGGCGTCAGACACGGGTCTCACATCAGGCAGGGGGCTGCTATCAGGCAAGGGACTGGCGTCAAGCACAGGTCTCACATCAGGCAGGGGGCTGCAATCAGGCAAGGGATTGGCGTCAAGCAAATGGCTGGTTTGATAATTTGTTGCACTTCTATAGCCAAAAGAAGACGAAGTGGAAGGCGTGGAGCAGTTGTAAGTATTCATTGAGTCATAGGACAATGCTTCTTCTTCAGCACGAGTAATTGTTTCAAAAAATTCTCTTTGGGCTCGTAGTTGTAAATACTTTGGTAGATCACGTGTCTTTTGACAGAGACTTTCAAATAAATGAGATAATGCATCTTGTGGTCGATTAGCATCAGTAATATGCTTTCTTATTTCATCACTTTCAGTTCGTCTTTGCTCGCGATTTTTCTCTCGGCGCTGAAGAATCTCTATCATTTCCAGTTGCTTGCTGTTCTTCTTCCCAGATTGAATTGTAGATGTTTCAGCCGGTGAGGGAGGTGATTCAACAACATCAGTATCCGTAATTATTGTATCAGAAGTGTTTTCAGTGTCGTTTCCTTGTATACGATCCGAAAAATTTGAAAAAGTCGCATTATTTTCTCTGTGTGGCAGTAAAAATTCCATTAAATTCTCATATTTCCACGGTTTCATATTTTGTGCTGCCTGTCCTGTAGTAGTCTTACGTCTTCGAAGAGCTTCTCTATGACTATCTCTTAATTTCTTCCAATGAGATTTCGCTTCCTTACCTAGAAAAAAAAAACATAATAATTGTATGTTACAGATATATGGCAACAGGAGATTCATACCACACCATAGCTTACAGTTACAGAGTAGGAAAAACCTCTGTAGCAAGGATAATCGAGGAAGTTGCCGATGCTATATGGGATTGTTTAGCGCCTATATATTTAGAAGAAATTAAAGATGAACATAAGTGGAGAAATATTGCTGAAAATTTTAAAACTTCATGTGACTTCCCTCATTGTGTTGGAGCTATTGACGGCAAGCTGTCGAGATATGGCAATGTTTTTTAATGTTAGCAACACTAATTTTTCTCTTCCTGTGTGACCGCCATTGTTTCCGTGCGTACATGTATTTTCTTCTAATTAAAACTAGCGTAAACAGATTCAATTCTCCTTTTATTCCACTATACCTGCCAACAGGTTATGGGCCCAGCCCAGTCCAGTCCAGTCCAATTGAATCTGTTCTTCAAAGTCAGACGCTTTCGACAAGTTTTGTGTGAGCTGAAGAAAATTGAGGTTAAGTACGCGTGTCGTCAAGCTTTGTGAAAATGGAACCGCAGTCCTCGAGTTTGAAGTTATCCGGTGGCGATAACTGGGCTGTCTGGAAGTTTACGACTGAAGTAATCCTGAAAGGAAAAGGATATTTTGATTTGGTCAGCGGCGCCACACCAATGCCTGAGTCGGCAACTGAGAAGACGGCTTGGATGACGAAAGATGCCAAGGCCCAAGAAGTTATTGTTACAAGGATGGAAGCTGCCCCAATCTCCCATATGTTATCGTGCTGTACGGCTGCCAGCATGTGGGCGAAGTTGAAGGCTGTGTATGAGAAAGAATCTGTTGTAAGCATCCATCTGTTGCAACAAAAGTTCTTCTCCATTCATTTTGGTGAAGACTCTGTGTCGACGTTCCTGTCAAAGCTAGAGGATATTAGGACCAAGCTGAAGCAAGCAGGAGAGCCAATATCTGATAAGATGGTCATCACAAAGATACTAATGACCTTGCCGGAAAGGTTCAAACACTTTCGCTCGGCTTGGGAGTCTGTGCCAGTAAATAATCAGACTATTGAAGAGCTAACGTCGAGGTTGTTGATTGAAGAAGAGAGATATGATACTTCAAAAGAAGGTGAAGTAGCGTTGGCCAGTGTAAGCAGACCACCTCGTCATGGTCTTGTGAAGTGCTACACCTGTGGAAAAGAAGGCCATATTTCAAGGAATTGTGCGACAAATAAGAGAGGCAATAGAGAGTCCAGATCGTGCCACTACTGTAAGAAGAAAGGTCACTTGTTGGCTGATTGTAAAGCGCTGAAGCTGAAAAACAAAACTACTCCTGACGTCAACGCTTTTATGTGTACAATCATTGAGGAATCTGAGAAGTTCTGGTTTATGGATACGGGAGCTAGTGATCATATGTGTGGAGAAAAACAGCTGTTCAAGTCTTTATGTGAGGAACAAAGTTCTAGCAAAGTGACTGTCGGAAATGGAAAAGCTCTTGATGTTATGGGTTACGGAACTGTAGAACTGTTTGCGTGGAATGGTGAAAAATTCATAAAAACTGTGATGAGTAAAGTGTTATATGTGCCTGAACTCAAGTTCAATCTGTTTTCAGTAGGCACTCTGTTGGACAAAGGCCTAAGTTTAGTGTCGGACAAAAAACAATGCGATTTTGTGAATGACAGAGGTGAAATTCGTGCAGTGGCAATACGCGTAAACAAGTTGTATCGTATGCTGTTTACGTTGAACGGAACGCAATCTGAACTATCGAAAATTACATCGTTTGATTTTGAAACGCCGTCCGAAAACCCTTCGAAAGCTTTACAAGCGAAATCGAAACGCAACGAGATTGACATCTGTGAGTTCTGTGACGTTGGACAATCTGTGGAAAACAAGAATGGATTGTGTTGTCTATCGAAGAAAATTGAAACTATGAGTGTTTGGCATAAAAGGTTATGTCATCAGAATAAGAAATACATAAAGCAGTTCCTAGATAGCAAGAACATAAGTTATGTTGATGATCTGAACGTATGCGAGGAATGTTTGGTGGGTAAACAATCCCACTTGCCATTTCCACCGAGTTCGTCGCGCGCCAAGGAAAAGCTCGAGTTAATACACGCAGATGTTTGTGGTCCGTTTGAGAACGTGTCAATTGGCGGTGCGAGATTCTTTCTGCTACTGAAGGACGACTACTCAGGTTTGCGAACTGTTTTCTTCCTGAAACACAAAAGTGAAGTCACGTCGGCGATAAAAAGATTCGTTTCGTACTCCGAAAGACAAACAGGAATAAAGATAAAGTGTTTACGAAGCGACAACGGCCTGGAATTCGTAAATAAAGAGTTGGGAACGTTTTCGAGTTCATGCGGCATTGTTCATCAACGCAGTGTCGTATATACGCCCCAACAAAACGGACGAGCTGAAAGAGAGATGAGAACCCTTGTAGAGGCCGCTCGCGCTATGATGACAGGTATGCCGAAGTACTACTGGGCAGAGGCTGTGAATACAGCCGCATACACTTTGAATAGATCCGCCCCGAGCCCTGTGAAAGGTAAAACACCATATGAAGCATTCTATGAGAAAGAGACACCTGCCGAAGAGTTCAGAATGTTTGGTTCACGAGTTTCTGTGCTGATACCTAAAGAGAAAAGGTTGAAACTTGATCCGAAGAACAAGATTGGAGTATTTGTGGGATATGATGCTGATGTGAAGGGATATAGAGTGTTCATCCCGAAGAGCAGGAAAGTTGAAGTTCACCGCGATGTAGTCTTCTTGCCGCCACAGCTGATGGAACCTGAAACTAAAAGAAAATGTGATACAGTAAAAGCTGAAGATAGAGATACAGAATTTGAGAGTGAGAAGTTGTCTGTAGAGACTCCAGAAGAGTTGGAGGATGTGATAGAAGTGAGACAAGATTGTGAAAGCTCTACACCAAGCGAAGACAGCTATTGTTCTGTAGTAGGTGAAGATAGTGTAAGCTCTGAGGTTGAAATGCAAGTTACAGACAATGTAGACCATAGCCTGGGAAGTGGCTATCATCTTCGTCCTAGAGATGCCATTAGAAGGCCAGAATGGTTAGATGGTTATGAGACTGGCTTGATGAGTGTGATAAATGAAGAACCACAGTCTTATAATGAAGCTGTTCAATGCATTGATGCACCTCAGTGGAGAAAAGCGATTCAGAGAGAACTACAAGCATTAAAGGAAAATTGTACGTGGGAATATGTAAGAAAAGGGAATGATTACAAGGTCATTGACACCAAGTGGGTGTTTCGTTTGAAAAAGGATAAAAATGGTGATGTTGCATCCTATAAGGCTAGGTTGGTAGCTAGAGGTTTCCAACAAGATGTATTGTTTACAGAAACTTTCAGTCCAGTAGCGAGGTTAACTTCTGTTCGTTTCTTTCTAGCTTTTTGTAATCAAAACAATATGTTAGTACATCAGTTAGATGTTTGTAGTGCCTTTTTGTATGGTGAGATAGAGGGAGATGTCTATATCTCTGTACCTCAGGGGTGTGAATCGAGTGAAAATTATGTTTGTAAATTAAAGAAAGCACTCTATGGGCTAAAAGATTCACCCAAGAACTGGAATAAAAAGTTTCATGATGTTATGTGTAATTTAGTTTTTGTGAGATGTGATTATGAGTACTGTTTATATGTAAGAAATAAAGATGGTTGTAAAACTTACCTAATGTTGTACGTCGATGATTTGCTATTGTCTTCTAGTGAAGCAAGTGAACTTGAAAATGTAAAACAACTGCTGAGCACAAATTTTAAAATGAAAGATTTGGGTTTGATTTGTAATTACTTGGGGATTCATGTGAGTCAGAATTTAAAGGAGGGAACTATTAAGATGGATCAAACTAATTATTTGAAAAATGTTTTAATAAATTGAAACATGTCGATATTAAGATATTCTTTGTGAGAGATAAATTTTATGAAAAGAAAATTTGTATTGAGTATGTTAGTACAAACGCACAGGAGGCAGACATTTTTACAAAACCGTTAGGTAGAGTAAAATTCGAAAAATTTAGAAAAATGTTAGGTTTTAATGATTAAGTTATTTTTCAGTTGCTGGTTTTGTTCAAGTATTGTTTTTTGTATAGATGATGATTAACATTGAGGGAGGGTGTCGAGATATGGCAATGTTTTTTAATGTTAGCAACACTAATTTTTCTCTTCCTGTGTGACCGCCATTGTTTCCGTGCGTACATGTATTTTCTTCTAATTAAAACTAGCGTAAACAGATTCAATTCTCCTTTTATTCCACTATACCTGCCAACACAAGCATATCACAATAAAAGCACCTCCAAACTGTGGATCAGATTATTTCAATGATAGTAAAAAAATAATTATAATGCTAGATATTGGATCAAAAGGCAAATTTAGTGATGGGGGAATATTACGAGAAAGCAACTTTGGTCAGAAGTTATATGCTGGTAATCTAAATCTTCCGCCTGATGAAGCACTTGTAGAAGGTGGCATCGAGGTTCCATATGTCTTTATCGGGGGTGAAGCATTCCCTTTATTATGTAATTTGATGAGACCATTTCCCAGAGAAAACAATATTACACAAAATAAAAGAATTTATAATTATCGTCTTTGTCGAGCAAGACGAGTGGTCGAAAATGCGTTTGGAATTCTGAGTGTCCGTTGGAGAGTTTACAAACGACCTTTTGAGTGCAAAGTAGATACAGCCATAAAAATAGTGAAGGCAACTTGTGTGCTACATAATTATTTAATGGAACATAGTTTCACCTACAATTCTGTGACAAATGAAGATATAGCAGCATCTCCAGTTGAGAACCAACTTTTTGATTTAACACATTCGGGATTTAGAAGTTCCAATGACAGTTTTTTTATCAGGGAAGAATTTTGCAATTATTTTAATCATGCGCATGTTTTGAGCTGGCAAAATGCCCGTGTCACAATTTAAACAAATATTAAGTTTGTGTCTACTAGTAGGTGTGTAATAAATAAATATTAAGTTTGTAGATTTAAAAGTAATATTTTTATAATATTAAATTAGTAACAAAAAAATAAGTAAACAAGTATTTACTCACCATTCGCCATTTCACATTCCCTCGCAATCTTTTCCCAAGCCAAATCCTTTTTACCGATGTCTCTGTACGATATATCGCTCATTTTCCATAAACAGGGGTGTAGCTTGACTTTTTCAATAAATAACTCCATACAGTCGAGTTGGGTAACTTTGAACACTTTTCTTAGATTTTTACAGATATTTCTATAATAATGTATGAATCAAAGTAACTTTTAGTCATTAATGAGTGTTCTCATATATCCATTTTTACGTGAAATTAACGATATTATCAAATTTACAACAACATAATTGGGAATTTTCGTCCTAAGTGTTCATTCAAAGTTATCCCGAATTTTGGGTATCTTTGAACGGAGATATTTTGAACAGCCAAAATCGTAATTAATTGTAATTTTTACGATTTGGGTAACATTAGACGCCTTTTTTGAACGATAGAATCATAGATCTCTAATATGTATAGAGCTTGTCAAAGCAAAAAACCTACCATTTACTTAGGGATACCATCTTTCAACTTTAGACTTGCAATTGGTAGAAAAAAAAGTAAACTTTTGAATTATTATTTTTTATTAATAGGCAGGGTTATCCAAAAAAAAATCTTGTTCATAAAATTATTCATTTAATAAACTTTCAAATGAGATCAATACAGCACGTAAAACAAAGGATACAAGCTAGTTATTAGAGATAAAAAAAATATTTACCCCACTCCATGAACAAAATATCGTCGTCTATAATAATTTTTACAGCTTTTTTTGTGTTTTGACTCTCTTTTATGAAGGAAATGATGCTTACTTTTTTATGTTGCATATTCCAAGTTTATTATACCATGGCCACCCCCCTAAACTTTGTTTTTGGAGGCAATGCACGGAGACGTCATAATCGGACATTAATTTCTTAATGCATCCTGGAAATGGACTTCCCTCGTCTTTGAATATGCAAAACATCATCATCATCATCATCATCATCGGCCTATGGTTGTCTACTCCTAAAGCGACTCGGTGACTTTCTATATTATTATTTATCGTTTCTTCAGACTCTTTTGTCATTGTTTAAGACTTCTTGAAAAATTAGATTGCCATCAGAATTAACAAAATACTCTTCCAAAACTATCAGGTCATCAGGATCTCGTTCTTCTGTGGTATTATTCCCAAGATAGGTACAAGATTTCTTCTGAAAAATCTATTTCCATTCTACTTTCATCATCAATTATTTGAATTTCATCTTCCTTTTCAACAATGCTTGGATTTCTTTATTCCCCTCACTAGGTATTTTATCTGACTCAACTTCTTATGGAGTAATAATTTTCTTGTTTTTCCTGTTTTCAGATCCAGCAGGTTTTCTTCTCTTTTTTGATAGGGCATCTGACCTGTTTCTTTATCTTGGCACTGTGATGTTTTCACCTTTGCCTTTTTTTTGTAACATTTTGCAACTTCCTCAGCCAACACACTTTTACCAGCTATTACTGGCAATAGAAACTTTTTTTCTTTAGTGGCACCATACAAATCTGCTGATCTCACTTCTTCTACTAAAGTTCGAAATGCCTCACCAACAGATTCTCGCACTTCAACCTCCGAGGTGTACTTTAGCAGTTTCTTTAAAACATTTTCTGGTGAGAATGGAAATAAACACCAGGCTTTGCTATATTCGATTTTCGTGGCACTTTTAACTATGTACCATACCTGTAGAAAATATTTTTAGAAAGCAGCAACCCCTTTTCAATGTTACCCGAAGGCAAACAACATTGAACTGGGGTAACATTGAACCATTCAAAGTTACCCCAAATAAAAAATATTTTGATATGATCTGAAAAAAGTCATTTTTTCGTACGAAAAACTCAGTGGAATCCTGAAATTACACAAAAAAACACTACTTAAGAGTATATTTCACGTTATGAAACAACAATTTACTTAATTTACATACCTTTTATATGTTTAAAACAGATTTGCAGCAAGCGCACTTTTCACTTCTTCAAACAGATGAACAGAAAAGGGCGCCAAACTATCAAAACTTATTTGACAGCTGTCAAGCTCAAGTCATTGTTGACAACTCGAATAAATTTACATTCTGTTTCACGCAAACATAGATATATTGCACGTGGGAACTTTGAGAAAAAAATATTAAAATCTGCAAACCAAGTTTATTCAAAGTTGCAAGGAAATTCAATGTTACCCAACTTGACTTTAATTAAACCAAATATTGACTAAATAAAAATAAAGCCGCCTGTCGTGGTCATCAAATGCACGCGTGCGCCACGAAACCTAGCAATTGACAAATTACGCTACGTTCGTGAGTCACATTTGACTCAAAAAAAAAACCACCAGAATGAGGGTAGTTTATAAAATAACGATTACAAAAATATTTTTTATGTATAACAGTAATGTTATAAAGCTTTTACTTTAAAAAAAAAATGGACGTGGGGCTTTACTAAAGTGAGTTGTATGGGGACAGGGAAGTTGTTAATACTGGCCACTTAGATAGATTATCGAAAAACTTTATTTTCATAAACGTAAGCACTACACAGAGAATAGAACGTATTGTGTTACCTATGGAAAATTAAAACTATACTAAAATTAAAACTATACTAAAGTTAAAACTATATTAAAATTAAAAACTATATAAAAAGCAATTTATTATTTGTGAATAGATAGCTATTCACAAATAATAAATCCCCTCGAGTTCGCCTACTCCCCGCATGGTGCACCGCATGCACGCAGCGTTGCCCCGTTGTACTGCGAGGCTGACCCTTTGGGCAAAGTATTCGCCCGCCCTGGAGTCGCCGGAGGCCAGGACCAATTTTTTTGAAACCTCTTTCATGAAAGCCTTCATGTCAGAGGACCATGGGCCCAGCGTTTCCATAGCAAGTGCCGCAAATTCGTGGTCAACAGTAACGAAGGCGTATTTGCGGCACTTTTCCAGCTGGGCCCGGTCAACTGCAGTCCCAGCCTTTCTTGCCGAGCTTCTGACGTGGGATGGCGCCAAGGTGTCCACGATGGTGGCATCCCACGCCAAAGGCCGGCCTAGCCGCGAAAATAAATCATTAAATTTATAAATCTTACATATTTTAATTAATTTTATTCATACATGTTCTCCTTCCGGCATACAATGTCTTCAATCTTATTATGTCCTCATTCAGTATTGTCCTGATCCTAAAAAGCCTGCATCCTAAAATGACTCCTTCTTATATTGTCTCTATATTACATTGTCATCATCCTATAATGCCCTCATTCAATATTGTCCCTATCTTTTTTTATCTTTTCATATCAAACCTCTTAAGTGCGCGTACACACTGCATGTAGAGATGGGTAGTGGATTATAACCCAGTAGTTATAAACCAGTTTTAATCCGGGTTATAACGTTATCGACCAGTTTTATCCCATTAACTACTTTTTTGGTGGGTCAAAATGAAAGACAGGAGCGATACGATTTAACAAGAACAAATTACAACTAAACAAATATGCTTTGGGTAATCGGGAGTTTTGTTTGACATTATAGTGCCATAGTGATTTATTTTTGCACCACTGAAGTATTTTTAAGTTTTAATAAACTGCATACACTTTTAAAATACTTTGTTTTCTATGAATAAAAGTACGTATGCAACTAGTATATCGAGAGATCATTAATTTAACGGTACGACAGTAGCCAATCTGCGCTTCGTCATCAACCCATTATGTCCCCACCGAGAGGCACGGGTCTCTTCCCTGAGGAAGGTATAGGCCATACTCCACCACGGGGGCCAAGTCCGGATTGGTGGAGGCTTGTAAGACTAGTGGCTGGTCTTACTGTCAGAAGTTTTCAAGCCGCCCTAAGGCCTCTGACTTGGCTTAACGACTGCCATCTATCGACGGCAGCCGGCACCAACTGCTTAACGTACCTTGCGAAGCACGGAATCGCTCGGAAAAAATGCCACTAGCGTTAGTCATAGACGGTGACCCATCCATGGACTGAACGTGCCGTATGTTGCTTAACCTTAGTGATCGTTTAAGATCACTCAGGCAGCCCAGGCTACGAGCGATTCTGCAATCTGCGCTTACGTTAGATAAAAATGATACAGCAAATCCCACATAGTCATAAAATAATAACGCAATACAGTGGCGAGTGCATATTATGACGTTATGCTACCTTTATCTTATAGTTAATTAGTCGACATCTCAATTATATTAATTTTAAGCGAAAGTTTGTGTATGTTTTTTTTAATGCACAATTACTTAGTGGTGGTATTATTGCCCTATGTCTTGAAATGTCAGCACCAGTCTAACGAAATTAACGACTAGGATAATTTCAAAAATATCGATAAACTTAATCATTTGCATATAGTGTTGTTTAAAATAACTGTGCTCAATAATACTACATTTACAAATACAATCTGTTTAATTTCTAAAAAATTTTTTTATGTATTTGTTTTACTAGGTACATACACAATATTTTACATAAAAAAATTACATGTGCAAGTAGGCGTTTTTGACACCACATTAATCAGATTCACTGTCGATACTAGGTTCAAAACCTTGTTCAAAACCTGGGCACCATACACTACTGTGTGGAGCCCTGCTGCCGTAGATTTAAAAAACGGTTGTTTGTTTTCCTTTGTCTCTATTTTATTTTTCTTGTTTTTTTGACTCTTGTGTATTTTGTCTATTATGTACTTTTGTCTTCATTGTGTTTCTGTGACAATACTAATAAAATCTTTCTTTCTTTCTTTCTTTCTTTCAATTGAAAAATTCAAAATTTTGCAAGCCTGAAGTTGATGGTTCTGGGCTAACCGTTCTTGTCGGAGTGGTGGAGTCTATGTTAAGGGGCGAAGAACATTCTTCGATATCTTCATCTGGATTGCTTACACATCTGTGTAATAAATTCCAATTGTACGTTATGAAAGTGATCTTTGCTGCCCTCTCTGTCGTCAGTTTATTTCTTCTTTGACTGTGTACGTTACTGTGGACATTAAAAGACCGTTCTACAGCTGCAGAGGTACAGGGTGCAGTGAGAATTCGTAATGCAACTTTGCTCAGGTCTGTTGATCCACAAAGGCCCTTCCACCATGTTAAAGGTTTTACATCGTTTGTGCTCTCCCACAGGAATCTTCGACTCCAGAACCCATCTCTGGATCTGTACAAAGCCAGTTCTCCTATGATATTAAGGTTGATACTTCGCCCTACGTCGTTAATGTATTCCATTGCCTCTCCTTCTTGGTTCTGGTTCAATTCAACTCCTTGCGTTGTGGGGTCTAGTAAATATGCTGATAAGTGTATTGGTTTTAAACACATTTCGATCCTGTCATCAACAATTTGTAGTATTTCATCTTGTATGGCTTCTATTATTGTTATATTTGGCAAGGCGAACATCAGTTTTGACTTCATGTTTTTAAGTGCTAAAAACACCTTGTGAATATTGTTTTTGTTTGACTCTAATTCCAGTATTACTTCTGATATTGGGTCTAAAAGTAGTATGCATTGCTTGATTATTTTCCAGAAATTGTCATCTAAGAGTGCTGACTTCTCTTCAGCCGGTAAAAGTGTTGCTTTTTCGTGCACTGCTAAGGTCATCAAAGCAATTTTTGTGTTTTCTAAACTTTTGAAGCTGGTACAACAACTGCCCCATCGCGTGTCACATGGCAGCTTTAAAGTTTCGCCAGCGTTTTTCTCTTTTACTATCTTAGCAAGTAAAGATGTCAGAACTTGACTTTTTTTATGGTTTTGATAACGCTGGTTGCTATTTCTTTGCAAGCGTTTATTACATTACATTTCATGAAGTCTTTGCAAAGCAAGTGCAGGGTATGTGCAGCACAATTAAGGCAAGTTATGTGCGGATGTATATCTTGCGTAAGACGAAAGGCTCTTTTGATATTACTTGCGTTGTCGCCAATGAGTGTTGCAAATTTATGGGGTCCATACTCATACAAAACGCTTGAAATAATTTCATGTAAGTATTGGCTTGTGTGTCTGTTCTCCTCCGTTGAAACACTCTTTACGAATACAGGTTCTGGTTTTGATATCAAAATATTTATAATGCCTTCGTTTCTGCAATTTGACCATCCATCAAGCTGCAGGTGTAAGCATTTTTGTGATATTATTTCTTTTTTCAGTTCTTGGTGTATGTCATGATAAGTCCTGTCTAATATTGTGGTGGAAATTGTTTTCCTGGTAGGCAATTTATCAATGGGCTGGAGTTTGTTGAAGAATTCAATCCATAAAGGATGTTCCACCATTGACAGTGGGGTACCGGTCACATAAATTGCCTTTGCTAATAATGAATGCAAATCTTCTTTTGTCCCATCTGAAAGGCGTGGATGCGAAGTTTCTTTGACTGTTTGTGCTAAATCAGCTGGCATCATATTTTCTTTGTTAGTCATTGATGATATCCGTGCATCATCACTATTTCTAAGCCGTGGTGAACTCATCCTCAGCTGTCGCTTGCTGTCTTCAGGGCAGTTAATGCATTTCAGTAAATGCCTTTTCATTTTTTGAAGAATTCCTTTTTTGTAGTGTATTTCGCAATATTTGCATATCACGCCTTTACTCTCTGTTAGTCTGTAGTGAGTCCATACTTGTTTGTCTTTTGGTCGCACCATTATGATCTAGAAAGATAAGTTTTATTGCTTAGTTTAATTAACAAAAAAAAACCCGGGCAAGAGCGTGTCGGGCCACGCGTAGCTTAGGGTTCCACAGACATCTAGTTATTACAAAGATTTATTACATAACATCAGGCATCAAACAAAATAGGAGGCTTTTTACTAATCCTACTAAATGTAATCGACCATTACTCGTTAACCTGTAAAGCCTAGTCAGCTGTGATAATTTTTCTTTTAAATTTATTATATTTTTAGATTAAAAAAAAAACTTTTTCTGACATTTTATTATTTAACTTTGTCGGCGTGATAAATATGCATACACATAAAAAATTACAGCTTTCTAGTACCACCGGTCTTTGCGCTAGGCCGCGGATGGACAGACAGACAGACGGACATGGCGAAACTATAAGGGTTCCTTGTCGGACTGCGGAACCCTAAAAATGGAAGATTTAACCTAAGTGACACGCTGCAGTCCCCGTGAAATATTTTCAGATAATGTAGGTAGTCCTAATAATGATTCTGCATCTATACTTTCTAAATAATCCAGAAATATTTAAGTAAAACGCCAAGTGCATGCAACACAGGCAGGCATCATCACTTCATCAGGAACTGCAGTGACTGACTTCTTTACACAATGAAAAAGTGCATAAACAAATGGTAAAATAAAAAGATAAAACAAGTAAGTACTTACGTAGGTATTATTTCAGCAGAAGAAATAGAAATATCGCGTTGAAAATTCAGTCAGTATTCAGGCCAAGGTAATTCAGGTAAACAGCGATCACAGTAACAAACACGAAACAATAAATATCATACCAAAAAAAACGCTCGTGCGCATTCTAAGCAACAAAGTACTGGAGTGAGTGCTGTGCCGTACGCATTGTGCACAGCGCAAGTGCGAGCGAGATCGACGATGTCGTAGTCCCAATCGCTCACGCCCGGGGATTTCCGGCGCAAAGGATCATAAAAGTGTGTGGCTTGCTTGATATATTACTTTATGAGATGCATTGCCTGCAATGCTTAGGTTTAAATGTGCTTAGGTACTTAGGGCCACTTGCAGATCTCGCAAACTAGAGTTAAGTTGAGCATTTGGCAGATAATGCATGGACGAACTATCAAAATCTCGACTTAAATTCCATTTAGGACACTGGCCCTTAGTACAGTGCGAGCGCAAGAGATAAAAACTAAACATCGAAGTGAAATCCCAAATTAATATTGTATTGTATGGAGAATTTCCTGTATATTTTTGCGTGCATAATTCATAACGATACATGCAGCTTACAACTACAACGCCTTGCACATTATTCGACGTATTCCGTATTACTATTGAACGAAATCATTATGAACCGCCATAATGGGTTATAACTGGTGCATAACTGGGTCAAAACTGGATTATAACTCACCAGTGGATTATAACCTGGGCCATTACCCATCTCTAACTGCATGCGCGGGGACTAGGCCTTTTGCGGGCGCGGGCGCGGGGGCGTGCGGGTGGCCACAGTGACGCGCGAGCTGTTGTCGTGCTTAGACGTATTTCAGATGTTGTGAATCATTAATCATGGACGAAGATTTAGTATGTTTACTAGACAGTCCTATCCTGAGATGGGAGGTGATGAACATAAGAGACAGTGTGCACGAAATAAATAAAAATAGAGCAATAAAGGGTGAATTTTTTACTTTGTATGAAGAATCGCGATTGTACCCTAGAAAATTCTTTGAGTACACTCGAATGTCCGTGTCAACATTTGATTATATCTTAAGTAAAATATCACCTAAAATCACCAAACAGGATTCAAACTTTCGCAAAAGTATTACGCCTGAGGAGAAATTATTTATAAGTCTGAGGTAAGAATAAACCAATATTTTATTTATACGTTGTATTTCTGTAAGTAATCAAACTATGTAAGTAAAAAGTTATTTTAATAAAATTAATTACTGTTAATAGTCGTAGTTGCCAGTAGAATATCCTCCATAGTTATAGTTCTCGTCATTCGAACGATGAGAAAACTGCATCCTCTCTGCCTCTTCTATTATGACGTTAGTAATTTTATTTCTAATGCGTAACTTTTGTAATTCGTTAAATTGTTTCATTTGTGGCAGGAGACTCATAAAGAAATGATAATCTGCACATTTCTCTGATTGGTCACTATTTGACGCCATTTTTTGTTCAATTAGCGAAATTTTTTTTCTTTCACATTCTATTAGCTCATCTCTATAATCCGAGGCTGTTTTGCTGCGTTTTGATGCGTGTGTACGACTGCTGCAGGTTGAAACTCCTGGACTCATTACGTCTTGTTGATCGGCATGACTCGACTCGTTGAGGGATTCTGAGTCACTGTCCTGAAGATTTCCTGACATCACTTCTGGTGTAATATCATCGTTTATAAATTGCATAAGTTGAAAGTGTGGCCACGTACTCTCTATTTCGTCGCCACCGTCACCAGAGCGTGGCGTAGGGATTTTCTTTTTTTCTTTTCGAAACTGATCGCGCAGGTTCTTCCACTTTTTACGCAATTGTTTTTCTGTAACAAAAAAAAAATTATCTGTTTTGTTTCAGGTTTTTGTCAACAGGAACTGCATTTAAAGCACTGGCTTACAGTTTTCGTTTGGGGAAAAGCACTATAGCGTCTGTCGTTCACGAAACATGCCGTGCTTTATGGACTGAGTTAGTTTCTATACACATGCCGATACCAACGGAACAACGTCTGAAAACTATTGCAGAAGATTTTGAAGCTCTCTGGGATTTCCCAAACTGTGTAGGAGCAATTGATGGGAAACATTGCGAAATAAAAAAACTACCTAAATCGGGTTCGGCACATTGGTGCTACAAAAAAAGAAATAGTATAGTGATGCAAGGTGTAGCTGATGCAAAAAGGAAATTTGTGACAATCGAAGTAGGCGGTCGAGGCAAGCAAAGTGATGGTGGTACTTTTATTGCATCAACGCTGTATAAGCGTATAGAAAAAAAAAATACAAAATTCCTATGCCTAAGAGACTTCCAAATTCTGAAGTCCTTGCACCCTTCGTCCTAGTAGGCGATGAAGCATAGCCATTAAAACATTATTTAATGCGTCCTTATCCTGAGCGAGTACTCAATAATGAGAGAAAATGCTTTAACATCAGATTATCTTCAGCTAGACAAACAATCGAATGCGCATTTGGTATTTTAACAGCTAAATGGAGAATACTACTGAAACCTATCGAAACAAACAGAAAGAATGCCTTGTTTATAATAAAAGCTGCTTGTATACTGCATAATGTCATAATGGATTTAAACGGCGATCTCGATCTCGATGTCCAACGTGTGCTATCTAACCCGCCAGTATATGAACATCGCCACAGAAACATCGGAGTAAATAATAATCCAACACGAAGAGCAATAAATGTTCGTATGAAATTCACTAACTATTTCTGGGAATAGTATCAAAGATTGTAATTTGAGTGTATTAATATAATAATAATTAAAACTTACCTTCGCTTCCAGGAAATTGTTCTTTTATTTCATTCCATAATTTTCTTGTTATTGTGCGATTACAGTGATGTGGATGTTTACTTTGCCATATAGCTGGTCTAGATTGAATCGCACTTATAAACAACTCGGTATTTATCGCCATTTTAAAACAAAATAAATTAAGACGCCATGTCAGATACGCCAAGCGACAAGACCAAACTGGTTTGATATCCCCGCCAACCGCGCATTGAGACGCTTGCCTACTAGGCCCGTAGTGTGTCCATAACGCACGGATAGGAACGTTTGAAAAGTACGCGCGCTATCTCGCTTATGCCCGTCGCGCTAGGCGCCCGCCTTAGCCACTACACTATGGACGCAAAAGGCGGTTTCATATGTTTAATATTTCGCGCCCGTCGTCGCAACCGCGCTAGGCCCGCACTGTGGACGCGCACTAACGCACGGATAGGAACGTTTGAAAAGTACGCGCGCTATCTCGCTTATGCCCGTCGCGCTAGGCGCCCGCCTTAGGGCCTGGCCACAGCTTTCAGCGGTGCGGGATGAGGTGCGGCGTGAGGGGCGGCGGGCGGTGCGGATTGCGGTGGTATGCCACAGCTCGACCAGTTGCGACCGCGGCGGCGTTAGCAGTGAACGTATTCAGAACAGCAACATAAAATAAAATGTCCCTATCAAAAGTGGCACGGTATTGCCTAGAATCAAGTGCGTTTTTAGCACAAGATATTATTCAATCTAGAATAGGAGCGCACCCAGTTAACCAAAAAAGGAGAGAACTTGGCGAATTTCACACTCATTATTACGAATACAGGAACT
This sequence comes from Yponomeuta plumbellus, assembly GCA_947310845.1. Taxonomy (NCBI): domain Eukaryota; kingdom Metazoa; phylum Arthropoda; class Insecta; order Lepidoptera; family Yponomeutidae; genus Yponomeuta; species Yponomeuta plumbellus. The sequence goes on from OX371206.1 coordinate 8,366,461, forward strand.
ATCCGGATTTTTTTTTTGAATATACGAGGACAAGCGTAGAAACTTTTGATTATATACTCAGCCACATACATGAAGACTTAAAAGCTAAAGTTAATTATAAGAAAATTGTTTCACCTCCAGAACAGCTGTTTCTGACTTTAAGGTAAGTACCTACATATGTAGAAAAATGAAAGTATTAATATGTTTATTACTAAGTATTATTTATTTATGTACCATAATCTTTTATTAATCACAGATTTTGCTTATAATTATAATTATAAATTGTTTATTTACCAAGTATTTATTTATTTATGTACTCTTACCATAAACAATCATTTATCAATCATAGATTTTGCTTTTTTATTATAATTATACATATTTTTGGCATGACATTGGTTAATTTAGTTTATTTTTAGTTTAAATTATTAATATTATGTGTGCCGTAGTCAGAAGGCGGAGGTTGAGTGAAATAGCCCTGATAGCCTGTAACGCCTGTATATTGATTCATACTAATTTCGTCCATCAAAGCTTGAGTGAATTTATTTCTCAGTCTCATTTTCTGTAAAACATTAAGCTTCTCCATTTCTGGCAATAGACTCATCAAAAAATGGTAGTCATCTGACCTGGGAATGTCTTTTTCTTTGCCACCTGCTAAGTCAGCTTCCATCAACTTTAATTTTTTCTTTTCTATTTCTAAATATTCGGCACGGATTTCTGTCGCTTTCAATTGTTCGCGCAACGAAACGGGATTTTTTTTGACAGCAGCAACACTGGCTCTGTGGCTCTCTTTGGTTGACTGTCTCAACGGCCGCACGTAATATTTTGTAAAGCTGTGATAATTCGAATAAAAAGCCATTGTAATATAAAAATATCCTTTTGTTTCACTAAACAAAAGTTTGGTGCCGTACGACCACGATAAATTCGAGGCCTATCCGAGTTTGGAGATTGTACACGTTTGTTACCGGCACGGCCGCCATTGGAAAAAGGCCGCTCTGTATCGACGCCGGCGCAAGGAGATTCAAAGTACTGGACGCTGCGACTTCGAACACCTTCAGCAAACAAAACTTACAAGGACAAGCAAAGGGACAAGCAGATTTAATGTACATAATTGGAAATTGGAACAAAGGCGAAATCGACGACCGCGTGCACGGTGAGGCCGTTCCTTTTTTTCCTCCATCCTTGTCCTATGTCCTAAAATATATCTCAAACCCTTCGGAAAATTGTAATACAGTCTCGTATTTGTCCATGTAAATTAGTCCTGGGTTATAATTTGTGTAAATTTCGTAAAAACGGCAAATTTCACAACGGTTTGCTACATGCGCTTAACGCCATTTTGTATAGTTCAAAAGTAGAACCAAAGCAGGTAATATTTCGCTAAAGCACAACTTTATTTCAAAGCCTTTTCTTCCCTAAATTCCAGGTGAAAGGATCAATATTGAAATTACCGTATATATCAAGTGAATACTCCAGCCAACCTGCCTAGCCAATTTGTGGATACCTATATTATTCTAATACTGGTTGACGAACTGCAGCTTCAATTCAAAGGTGCGACTGACCATTTTTAAACATTTCCTTGAACAGTTACCTCCAGTTGAACAGTTAACAGATGTGCAAGTAAACGAATTAAAGTTGAGGTTGTCAAGGCTGGATGTCTCTTTAGCGAGCTATGATTCATTACAAACAGAAATAGACTCTTTGTCTGATAATTCCCCGGAACAGTTAAAGATTAGGGACGAAATTGAAAATATTTTCTTCAGTCTTATGTCAAAGGCTCAAACGGTACTTGACAATGTAAATAAGCTCTCTGCACGAAGTGACAAAGATATTAAAACTTCTAGGAAGAGTTATGATCGAGAAAATAGTATGAATATGAATAATGTGAAGCTTCCTACCATAAAGTTACCTACCTTCGATGGTAATTATGAAAAATGGATTGAGTACAAAGACACATTTGACTCCTTGATCAATAAGAATGATTCGATTGATTCAATTAACAAATTCCATTATTTAAGATCATCTTTAGAGGGAGGTGCGGCCCTTGTGATAAAATCTATGGAGTTAAGTGCCAGCAGTTACTCCGCCGCATGGGAGCTATTATGCCAAAGATACGATACCAAGAGGCTGTTGTTAGCCACTCACATAAAGCAGTTGTTTGCAATGGACTGTATCTCCAGGGAGTCAGATAGGTCTTTGCGTTGTATGATCGATCATATCTCAAAAAACTTGAGAGCTCTAAAAAGTTTAGGGCAACCTGTTGAGCATTGGGATACCATTATAATTCACTTAGCATCCATCAAGCTGGATAATGTAACAAACAGAAATTGGGAGGAGCATAAAGGCTCGCTCAAGGATATCCCAACGCTCGAGGATTTTTATACATTTTTGCGTAACAAAGCAGATGTTCTGGAAACAGTAAAGCAAAGTAAAAGTACAGGGAAGCCTGAAAGGGTTTCTAGTTTTGTAGCATCGGCGAATGCTAATGAAAATTGTCAGTCAGCCAAATTGACTTGTATTGTATGTAAACAAGGTCATCGCTTAAATAACTGCCCTCAGTTTATTTCTATGGATTTGGAAATGAGAAATAAAGTAGTTTCTCGAAATAAACTTTGTATAAATTGTTTTGGAAAAGGGCATTATGCACACAGCTGTAAATCAGGACCATGTAAAGTATGTAAATATAGGCACAACACATTGTTGCATAGATCGAATCAGCAATATGTAAATAGTGTGAGTAACGTATCTTCAGCGCAAGCACATCTCTCGCCAGCCGCCGCCGCCGCCGTACCAGAGCCCGGACCGGTTTCATTATCAGCGACGACGAGTCGGCATGTGTTATTATCGACTGCGCTAGTGAAAATCGTAAATAAGCAATCAAATAAATGTATCGAAGTGCGTGCTCTCTTGGATAGTGGTAGCCAGATAACAATAATAACCGAATCTTTACGGAAAAGGTTAGGATTGCAATGTAAACAAACCAGTCAACCTGTGACAGTGTCGGGTATAAGTAATGCGAAGTTTAGTATTGTGGACAGTTGTGAGTTTCAAATGCGATCCCGTAACAGCGAGTTTTCTGTAGATGTAAACAGTATGGTTGTGCCGTGTATAACAAATGCGCTTCCAAATGCAAAAGTGAACATTGAGCATTTGCGAATACCGTCAGATATCGGATTGGCTGATCCGCGGTTTCATGAACCAGCTGAAATTCATGTTTTGATTGGAGCGGATTTGTTTTGGGAGTTAATTGCCCAACAAAGAATCAAACTAGGAGAAGGTAAGCCTATCTTACAAGACTCTAAACTGGGTTGGATCGTTTCGGGGCCCGTTGGTACAGAAGTAAAGTCGAGTCAAAAAGTGTGCTGTAAAGTTATAGTAGACTTGTCCCAGCAATTGGAAAGGTTTTGGAAGACTGATGAGCTGCCGGGAGATGAAAGAAAGGACAAAATATCTTCGAGTGATCTTGTTTGTGAGCAACATTTTACAGAGAACACTCGAAGGTTAGAAAATGGTAGATTTTGCGTAAAAATGCCCTTTCATACCCCGCCGGCTGCCCTTGGTGACTCATTTCGGATGGCTAGGATTCGTTTGCTAAACATTGAAAAGAAATTTCGTAAGCAACCGGACATTAAAGAACCGTATGTAAATTTCATTAAAGAATATGAGGAACTTGGCCATCTTTCTCAGTCTCCAAGGCCAGAATTTGGATATTGTTTACCCCACCATGCTGTGCTTCGAGAAAAAAGCGAGACGACAAAATTGCGTGTCGTATTTGATGCTTCAGCGAAGACAACTAACGGTTTGTCGTTAAACGATATCCAAATGGTTGGACCCACGATTCAGGACGATCTCTTTAGTATCCTGCTGAGATTCAGACAACATACTTTTGTACTAACCGCGGATATTGAAAAAATGTATAGACAAATATTAATTCACGAGAGTCAACGGAATTTGCAAACGATTGTGTGGAGAGATAACGAAGCCGACTCCATAAAATACTTAAAATTAAATACTGTCACATACGGGACCGCGAGCGCACCCTTCTTGAGTACGAGGTGTTTACTTCAATTATCAGACGAATGTAATGACTTAGTGATAAAAGAAATCATCAAACACGATTTTTATATGGATGATCTGATTACAGGGAGCGAGTCTGAGGAGGAATTAAGTCGGATTTGCAGCTCGGTAACCCAGGTGCTAGATTCAGCGTGTTTTAATCTAAGGAAATACCGTACAAACGCGAATCTAACATTTGAGAAAGGCTCAGTCAATGATAAAAAGTTAATTTCAGATTCACTAGCTACATCTAGCACGCTGGGCATAACTTGGTCCCCTGCCTCAGACACACTCCAGTTTTCGATACATTTTCAGTCAAATGAAACAGTAACTAAGCGTATGATTATCTCAGAAACAGCAAAATTATTTGATCCACTGGGACTCTTAAGCATTTTTATTGTAAAGTCCAAAATTTTGTACCAAAAATTATGGTCATGTAAACTAGACTGGGATGAACCAGTAGGAGAGGAACTTAAGGCCCTGTGGATCAAATTCGTAATTAGTATAAACGCCTTAAGTAACATACAAGTACCAAGGCATGTTTTATGTAAAGATTTTGTAGAAGTCCAATTGCATATATTTTCAGACGCATCTTTGTCTGCGTATGGGTCGTGTGTTTACACACGTTCGGTGGATCAAACTGGCAAGGTACATGTAAGCCTGCTTTGTTCCAAGTCAAGAGTAGCACCCTTGAAGAAATTAACAATTCCTAAGCTCGAGTTATGTGGGGCGCATTTGGCTGCCCAGCTAGGTAATAAGGTGAGAGCTGCACTTCGCTGTAAAATTAATAAATGTGTATTTTGGGTAGACAGCACGATTGTCCTCGAATGGATTCATGCTCCAAGTAATAAAAAGTCTGAAGTTTTTGTCGCGAATCGTGTAACAAAGATCAAAGAGCTAAGTAAAGGCTGCGAATGGAGACATGCTCCAACCGAGGAGAATCCTGCTGATTTAATTTCGCGGGGGGTAGACACCTTCACAGAAAGAGTTTCTACGTTCTGGTGGAGGGGTCCTACCTACCTACAAAACAGTGATGAATGCTGGCCGTGTCTGAAGGAATTTCAGAAGATTTCTGAAGATGTACAAGTAAATTTAATTTCAGAGGAAGGATCCTCTTCTCATAGAATAATTGATTTAAAAAAATACTCCAAACTGTACAAGTTAAAAACCCAACTCTTATTATGTACAGTTCGAGAAAAATATTGGGTTACTAATGCTAGGTATCTAGCACGCAGAGTGCCTAATAATTGTATATTATGTAGGAGATTGAAGGGCAAATCTATAATCCCCATTATGGGAAACCTGCCAAAGCAACGCCTGACACCAGGCATTCCATTTGAAACAACAGGCGTTGATTTTGCAGGCCCATTTTATATTACCGATAGGAAGGGCCGTGGTTGTAAAATCAGTAAATGTTATTTAAGTCTTTTTGTATGTTTTGCAACCAAGGCTCTTCATTTAGAAGCAGTAAGCGATTTAACTAAGGAAGGTTTCCTACTAGCTTTAAGAAGATTTGTGTCACGTAGAGGTAAGCCAAGTAATATTTTTTGTGACAATGGCACAAATTTTGTGGGAGCCAGCAACGAATTGGCTCAATTTGTAGATGCGAATAAAGCACTATTCATCGAGTTTGGTATTGATGAAAACATAACTTTTTCTTTTTCACCCGCATATTCTCCTAACTTCGGCGGACTATGGGAGGCTGGAGTTAAATCCGCAAAATTTCACGTTAAACGCATACTGGGGGATAGGCATTTAACATTCGAGGAATTAGCAACTTTATTTTCACAGGTAGAAGCAATCTTAAACTCCAGACCCCTTTGTCCCTTGTCAACTGATCCGAATGACCTTAGTCCCCTCACTCCTGGCCACTTTTTAATCGGAAAGCCGTCTGACGTCTGTTCCTGCTCCGGACCTGATGGACGTAAAACTTAACCGCCTTAATAGATACGAGCTGCTGGAGTCCATGAGGCAGCACTTTTGGCGTAGATGGCAGAACGAGTACGTCACAAGCCTACAGCAGAGAACAAAATGGAAGCAGAATTGTCCAGGACTACGAGTTGGAGACATGGTGGTGATCAAAGAAGAGAACTGCCCACCGCTGAAGTGGCGTATTGGACGTGTACAGAAGCTCTATCCTGGCTCAGACGGAGTGGCGAGGATAGCCGACGTCTTTACCAGGACTGGAATCGTAAGAAGAGCCTTCAGCCGCTTGTGTCCGCTGCTACCAGAGGAGGATGAGGAGACGCAATTGAAGGACTAGCCTCCAAGGGGGGCAGGATGTTCGCGCAACGAAACGGGATTTTTTTTGACAGCAGCAACACTGGCTCTGTGGCTCTCTTTGGTTGACTGTCTCAACGGCCGCACGTAATATTTTGTAAAGCTGTGATAATTCGAATAAAAAGCCATTGTAATATAAAAATATCCTTTTGTTTCACTAAACACAATCGTTTTCTAGAAGAATTTTGTGTTTCTTTTTCTCTTGGAGTGGTAGCTTGAGGCGGTATCTGTTGTCCTGACAAATGTGGAGTTGGCGGCTGCGAGGAGGTAGAAGTTGATGGCACAGGTGATACCGACGGCGGTGGCGGCGATGAGTGCAAGGATGACGGCGACGGTTCATCTTCAGTTGCTTGAGATACTTCAGTATCTTCTTCTATTATTAAGTTAGACTCCCCCATGGTGGGCATATATTCGTCTTTCAGAAATGATAGTTGTTCAAAATATTTCCACTGAGACTGATAATCTGAACCTTCACTCCCAGACCGGAACGTAGGTACTTTTTTGAGTTCCTTCCGGTAGCCGTCTTTGAGGTTCTTCCATTTTTTCTTCAAATTATCCTCTGGAAATGAAAAGTAAATGATGTAATTTTGTATGCAACAACTTTTTTTTATATCCGTTTTATATTTTGTTTACCTACTTATATACTTACACGTTAATAACTCATAAAAAATTTGCATTTATAATATTAGTAGGATTTGTTTATATATTTATTTATGTAAAACGCCCATAATATTTTACCATTAGTTAGTAGTTAGTAGTATTATTTTTTTAGAAATGTAGGTATTTCATTTATATTTACTAATACTTTTCTATTGCAGGTTTCTCGGTCACGGCGGATCATTTAGGTCTCTTACCGATTAGGACGAAGTACAGTTGGTAAAGTAATTTATCAAACCCTAGAAGCTATTTGGAACAATTTGGTCCAAATGCATATGCCGAAGCCAACCTGTGATAAGCTAAAAAGTAACGCAGATTTATTTTTTCCAAGATGGCAATTTCCTAACTGTTTGGGTGCGATAGACGGAAAACATATCCGTATAATAAATCCACCGAACAGTGGAAGTGCATATTACAACTATAAAAAATTTTTTTCGTTATTTCTACAAGGAGTGTCCGATGCAGATTACAAATTTATCATTGTAGAAGTCGTCGGTAAAGGCAAACAAAGTGATGGCGGCACTTTTCATTTTTCACGATTAAATAGATTATTAACAGAAAATAGATTTAACGTTCCACCGCCGCAGATATTACCTGGTTCAAATCTGAATTTGCCATACGTGTTAATTGGCGACGAAGCCTACCCTCTTAAAACTTATTTGATGCGCCCTTATCCATCAGGTGGTTTGAATGCGGAAAAAAGAATTTTCAACAAAAGATTATCCCGAGCCAGAGTCACAATTGAATGTGCGTTTGGTATCCTAACAAATAAATTTCGCATTTTTACGAGAAGTATAGAAGCAAACAAAAAACACGCAACATTGATTATAAAGGTTGGATGCCTGTTACACAATATTATAAGAGAAAGAGATAGAGACAGAGATGAAGACTTTCAGACTTTTTTTTCGCAACTTAGGAACACGAATAATGACAATAGCGCACACAGGTCTAGACGGAATAATCGAGCTACGATTCAAGCAACTAGAATACGAGATCAATTCAAACTTTATTTCAATAATCCAACCCAAGAATAGACAAAAACTACATAAAAAATTGGTACTTACTAAATAAATAAATAAATACTTACCAGTACTACTAGGAAATTGTTGTTTTATTTCGTCCCACATTTTCTTTATAATATTCCTATATTTATGGTGTGGATGTTTTGACATCCATATTGCTGGTCTACTCAGAACTTCGCTGATGAATTGTTCAGTATCCATTATGTAATGTAAACGGTCAACGCGCGTTAAAAACAAAATTATTTGTTTTGGTCGCGCGTTGGCTAGTCCGTCCACTTGATGCCGCCGCGCGCGCCGCTTTGAGCTGTGGCCGCCTCGATACTCTCTAGTACATTTGTTTCGCTCGCACACAGCGCCGCCCGCCGCCGCCGCAAGCCGCGCCGCATTTCGCGCCGCGGCTAGCTGTGGCATACTTCGTACGTTGTCTAGCGTTTGTTTTCGGCGCTCACCGCTAGCCGCGCCGCTCGCCGCGCCGCAATACTGGCTGTGGCCAGGGGGTTATTAACCCTTAATGGGTTGTGAGTGATCTAACCATCATAGAGTTATGAATTTTGGAAAATATACTTATTATGAGGTCTAGAATAATATTTTCTGAGTTTGATATTTTTCATTTATTGCTCTTATGGGTTTTACCACGTGGGAACTATTTTCCTGTTGTCCATATAAAAATATATGTTTTTGAGATACAACATGAATATTATTCGCACATCTGGGTAGGGAAGAATGATAGACATTTCATTACATGTCACCATATTTATTTATGAAAGTTGTCAAAACATTCGGGGCAAATAGATACTTTGCAAGTTTTGCATATGAATCTGGAGCGTTTCTCTTTTACGCGAGTAGAACAAAAGCGGCATCTGCGGAATTTCAAATTATCTTGAGGTAGATGTAGTCCCACATTCAGCAGTCTGATTTCATCAGGAACACCGTATACTCCACCCTTTTTATTCTTAAAAAGGGGAACAATCACTTTTTTGGCACTGAAGTTGTTTATGAGTAGACGGCCAAGTCGGAGACGAAAATCACTGTGTGTCATAAGACTGTTTTGATGGTAAACTATATATGAGTTCACCACAGCCGCCTCGAAAAGAAACCAAAACAAACGGTGCCAGTATTTTCTTGACTTGCGACTCAGAGGATAGGATGATCTATAATGATCAAATAGATCGACTCCTCCCATGTGTTCTGTATATTTCTTTATAGCAACTGGACAAAACATTGCTTTTTTTGAGCCGTTCTTCTGTGTCCTTTGTATTACTTCAACAGACCTTGGATCATGCGCTGTAGTAATTACTAATACATCTTTTGTATCCATCCATTTAATGCATGCAATAGGATTGGAATATTTGAAGATGAACTCACCAGGACTCAGTTTTAGATCTTTGTTTTGCTTGCTAATTTATGGTGGCAATCCCTTCCTGTTCGCTCGAATGGTTCCTACAGCATATATCTTCTCTGAATACAAAATCTCCAGCAAAGGCAGGCTCGTAAAAAAATTATCAAAGACTATGAAAGTATCTTCTGACACATTTTGACATAAATCCAAAACAACTCTACACCCTAATCCCTCTTCAGCTGTATTATCTTTTTTGCCTGTATAAATTTGGAACTCATAGAGGTACCCAGTTTTAGAATCGCAACGACACCAGAATTTATAACCTCGTTTAATCGGTTTTTTAGGCATGTATTGTTTCATAGATGATTTGCCTTTAAATTTTATCATACTCTCATCAATGGATTGATTTTGAGATGAGGAGCAGTTTTGTTGAAAAGTTTCGTTCAAAGCGTCCACTATTGGTCGTACTTTACACAGTTTGTCATAGCTCGGGTCATCGCGTTGAGCTTCTTCTAATATGTTATCAATGTGCAAATTTTCTGTGATTTTCTGAAAGCGTTTGAAAGGCATGACTTCACTAATTACAGAATTTCTATAAAATTCGTCAGTAGACCAGTACATCTTTATATCAGGTATTGGGTTTATTGACATCAACACCATAAGCCCAAAATATGCATTCATTTCTTCATATGTTGTATCTTTCCAATGTCTTGAGTATTTATAAGCTGCATAAATATTTGTGTTTCTCACAATCAAATTTACCAACTCTTCTGGAAACATATCCCGGAAATAGGACAACGGAGTAGATCGGTTGTTATATTGCTTGTTTACAGTCAAAGGCCTTTCAAAATTTGGGGGGAGTGAGAAACTAGACAAATTATTGGACCACTCTCGCGATTTCTTCAATAAATCAAAATAATTTGAACTGGATCTAAATCTTTGTTGATCGGAAGGTCCTCTACGTTGATCTGAAGGTCCTCTACGTTGATAGGCAGGTGTAGGTATAGGAGGCGGTCTGGGCTCTTCAGCCACAGGCTCTGCACAAACAACTTCCTCAAGAGCAGAAGGTAACATGGGCTCATTAACTGCAGGTGTAGGTATAGGAGGCGGTCTGGGCTCTTCAGCCACAGGCTCTGCACGAACAACTTCCTCAAGAGCAGAAGGTAACATGGGCTAATTAACTGCAGGTGTAGGTATAGGAGGCGGTCTGGGCTCTTCAGCCACAGGCTCTGAATGAACAACTTCCTCAAAAGCAGAAGGTAACATGGGCTCATTAACTGCAGCCTCCACAGGAACATTACTCTCAAGTGAAAAAGATAACGTGGGCTCATCAACTGCATCCTTCTCAGAAACATTCCTCTCTGGTGAAGAACGTATGGTAAATTCCTGTACTGGGGAGGGTGCTTGCACTGGGGAGGATGGTTGCGCTGGGGAGAGTGATTGCGCTGGCTGATTACAGTCATCAAGAATGTCTAAAAGTTCTTTGTAGCTATAAGATTGAATCTTATTCATCTGGGCATCTAAATTATTAAATAAGTTGGGCCTTTCACTCACGAAGGTAAATTCTTCATCGTCCTCATCTTCCTCGTCATCGGAGGACATCATTCTACTTAATTCCGATTCAATCTGTGCATCTTTCAACGCTCTCCTCAGTATCACCTGTAAGAAAAAGCAAAGATGTAGTTCCGTAATGATAAGTAGGAAAATAGTTCCCACATATTTTGGAAGCCCATAAAAGTCGAACCAAATAACTATTTAGGTAACTTTTACATAAAATGTACAGCAAATATCATAATTACCGTGGATGGGGGTTAGATTGATCAATTTTAAAATTATTATCCTATTATTTTCTTAAATAATGACGTAAACAAAAAATAAAAAAAACAGGATAATCAACTTTTGTTCGGGTCTCGTTAGACCAAAAACCAATAAAAAATATTAAAAAACCAATAAGAAAAAAAAAAATTAACTGTGATCAAAGTTAAACTGAAAGTGGGGGTTACTTTGATACCCCCATTTTTCTCAACGGGGATCGAAAGTAACCCCCAATAGAAGCATCTTTCCCAAAGAACAAAAAAAAACTGCCAACAACATCAAATCTTACAAGGATTTTTATGGATTTGGGGTTACTTTGATAAAAAAAAAAAGTTCTTAGATATTCAAAATCACTTTTAATGAGTAAACCACATACAAAAAAATCAACATAATATTCTTTGGTAACAAAAAACTATTTACTTCTTAATTCACAATGAGATCAAATTCACTTATGATTGACATTAAGTATAAATCAATTATAAAAAAGAAACAATTTCTTAAATTGAAACAACATCAATAATATTATTGTTCTGAAACATTGATATCAAATGGGAATTCAATATGATCAATTTTTACCACAGGTTTTGGCAAAAAAGACACTATATCAGTAAGATCTATTTCAGAAATATCATCCTTAATTCGCGTGAATTTTGTTTTGTTTCCGGCTGATTTAAAACCTTCCACTAGCAGAGGGTCAGTTTTTATTATGTGGCAAACATATCTGTACGTTTTTTTCCCACGTCTGGTGAAAAAATTTGCCAACACATATCGTCCGATAGTGCATTCAAGTTCCTCGTCTTCTCTTTCTACTAAATCTTCATCTGAGCTTACTTCATTACCATTTGTAGTTTTATTTTTATTATTACGGGTTCCATTTGTCGCTGTTTCTACATCATCATCACTTGTGTTTATCCCTTCAGGCATCCTAGTTTGAGGCGTCACTTCACTAGTTGAAGGTAATGGTTCTTCTAAAATTATTGGGCTGTTGGTTTCTTGCAAATTACCTACCGGTCTCTTGGTCTTCTTCACGTGCAGCAATGCTCTTTCCTGGTTGCACATCCAGCCGTTTTTTTTTTCTAGCAGGCTGATTGCTGGTGTGTCCATATCTGGATTCCTTCAAAAATTCTGTCAATGTATTATTGACTTCTTGCTGAGTCATTTCCTCTTTTGGAAGACGATCCAACACCTTTTGTATATTAAAAGGATATATTCCCGTTGCACAAAACCCACTCATCATGTTGCGTCTGACTCCTGAACTAATGTCTTTGTAGAGAGAATTTGGTTTCGGTTCAGCTGCGTCCATTTTCATTAAAGCCTTTCTCAAAAGAGAAGGGAACGTGTCCTTAGGAACTGTGGTCGCTTTGGAATGCTGCAGTTTCCAATTTGTCAGGATTTTTCTCCAAGCCGTTTTCATGGGGCGAAAAAATGCGACGTCAAGAGGTTGCAGTAAATGTGTAGAGTTTGGCACCAAGCACACGAAGTCAATAGCCGGATCCACACCAAACGATCCAATGCGCTCGGATCGCGCGCTGCACGGAACGCGCTCCACGGAGCGTTTGGTGTAGACGCGCCTCGCGCGATCCAAGTCTCAAAATTGGCGCGCGGGCTCCAGGGCGTGCGCGATCCGTTTGTTGTCGGTTTTTTGGCCTGCCTCAAAGGGGCCTCAGTCTTTTGGCGCGCGCATTGTAGACGTGTTGTGTGACTAGTGCGTGATTCGGGCGATCGGGCGACAGGTTGTTTGTGAACGCTATGGAGAATTCGCAAAGTTGTCGTTTAATATCATTGTACAAGGACCGTAAATGTTTAGCTACACTAATAGAGGTGTGAGAGAAGATGCGTAGCATAGCATAGCGAGATAAAGTTCGACTGACTGGATCAGTGTGGATCGGCTGAAGCGTCTTGGAGCACCCCGACAGCATCGCTAAAAATTGCAACTGGATCGCATAAGTGCGATCCACAATCCACGCTCCACGGATCAGGATCGCGGATCGTAGGATCGCCGATCCAAAATGGATCGTTTGGTGTGGATCCGGCTATTCTCATTCTGGGCGCACAGTTCCAAAACGTCAGCGTCTAAATGAGACGCTAAATTGTCTCCAATCAAAACCTTGCGGCCAGGAAGTCTTTTTGCATGAGGAAGAAAACTAGTCGTAAACCAGTCTCTAAACGATGGTGCGTCAATCCAGCCGCTCATCGTCCTGTTAAATCTTGAACCTTGAGAGCAACACGGCTTGTCACAACATGGTAGTCCGCAAGGTGCTTGCTCTTTCCACGTGTCATAGAGGTGGACGCTTTTATAAATTATGTAAGGCGGCAAAAGCACGCCATCCGCCGATCCACAAACCATCACAGTGGTAGAGCTTTTCGAAAAGTTTATGGCCTTTTCTGGATACTTGACGCCTCTGCGGTAAATTCCTATGTTTTTACCAGGGTCATCACTCATATTCGACTCATCGTAATTAAAAATATTAGAAGCTGGAATGTCTTTCAGGACAACTTCTAAATTTTTGAAGTACTCTTTGATACTTTCAGGGGATACTGAAGCCCTTGCACGCTTAATATTGGCTGCAACTCGACGCGAGTAATCATCCTTATGTCGCTTCAGTACAGAATAAGCCCAATCTACACCAGGTAGGTTATTCGTGAATTTCTGAACTGTTCTGCCTTTACGATCCAACAAGAGTTTAGCGAACATTCGCAAATCCATGATGGTTAACGGAAATCCCCATTCACCACATTTCGCTACCGATTTTAATATGGACTTTTCTTCGTTTTCCGAAAAAACCGGCTGAGCTCCTGGTTTTTTTACATTTTTCCCATGATACTTGTTAAATATGGTCCCATACGGTATTTTAAACTTCTCTGAAGCGGCGCGGAGACTTAGACGGCCGTCAACGACAGCAGTTAAGGCTCGATCTAGGACGTCTTCCGAGTAGTTTCTATAGGCTCGGGAGCCTAATTTCTTCTGGTAAGTTCGAGGCATGGGACTGTTGACAATAAAGTAAAATTTTGCTGTAAAATTGCAAAAAAACATAGGTACTCATCCGCAAGCTAGTCGAAACAGTACTTCATGGGGTGACATTGATCAATGATCAATTTAACAACCGTATAGGTGATCAAAGACACCCCATGAAAATTAAATGCCGTTAAAAGTTATGATTTTTAGGTTAAGCCAAACGAAAAAGTTTAATTGAGTAGTTAATTAAGCTTCTAATAATATACGCCTCATAAAAAACATGTCACTCTAACACCAAACTGGTTACTTCAAAAGTTATTTAATGATACAGATAATTAAAACTGCATAACTTACATTTTTTATTGTTGCGCACCACCAAAAACACGTTCGTTCTCGTTGCAACTGAGAAATCCTGGAAAGTGACAATCATTCTTGCCAGCCTAATAAAAAAAAACTATGGGATGCGTTCCGATATTGCAAAATTGCATTTTAAAAATAATTCGAAGTTTTTATCAAAGTAACCACGTGATTCAAAGTAACCCCATTCCACGGTATAACAAATCTGTAAGAAAATTATACTTACGGTATTTTTTTTCGGCATTTTCGACAAAAAAACTCACAAACACGCATAAAATTTACATTCAGCTGATGTTTTGACAGGAGACGTCGGGGTTTTTGTTTTTTTTCTTTCGTAAAGTGGTGAGTTCCAATTCACGCAATTTTTTTATCATAGACAATTTTACGTAGTTTTAGTAATTTGACAGATTGTGGGAAATTATCTCTTCCTGACCCTTTGAGAACACATCGCACATGACAATCCAAAGGGTATTATCTGAAAAAAGTAAGTTTCGAGAAAAAGCGTATTAAATATTTGAAAATTCTTAACACTGTAACACAGACGACATAGTTGTACTTTTTATATTCATTTTGTAGGTTGGTTCTTAGCTTACATAACTGACAACAAAAAAATTGTTTTAAACTGGCAGCTTAATAGTTATGCAATTTTATCTGACACACTATCGAGTTGATACTGTTTTGCCTGCCAAAATTATTTGAATTTGTATTTATGACCCTATAGCTAGCTTTATAATAACCTATTATAATGTAGTATTTGAAAATAATACAGGCGTTTTGACCGGAATTGATAATTATAATTATCAAAGTGTATTAAATGAAATAATATTATGATATGAAATCAGTCTTTTAATTATAAACGTCAGTAGTTCAACTTAAGTAATCATCAAGTATGTAACAAAAGAAATCACAACTTTCTCAAAAATCAAAAATAATAATAGTTATAGAAAACAGACACCTTACGAAAATGTTCAATATGTTTTACTGCCTAGGGCACACTTATCATAGTTTATAACTTCAGACTATAACATTTTAATTACTATAATAGTTATCAAAAATAATTGGTATCAACACTTAGGTAATTCAGTCTTCGATAAAGTCTTTAAACTAATACTTATAATCTATTAACTTTCAATATGACACGCTCTGCGAGGCAAATAGAAACTATTATATTTTAATCTTAAATAATAATAATAAAATAATAATAATAAACTCACGCCCGTTATCCCCGAAGGGGTAGGCAGAGGCACCAGTCTCTAGAACTGGACCCACGTTTTGCCGAGTTTATTAGGTCCCAAACGTGACAAGTGGCAAGCCTGTCGCCGTTATCCGGGCACAATTTATCAGCGAATGGTGTTGCTGTACAAACAAATGTACGTAACTAAAAGTCATTGGTACATGCGTGGTTCGAACCCAGACCCTCATGATCGAGAAGCAAGGGTCAACCCCACTACGCCACCACCGCCACCATCTTAAATCTTTACTTTTAATGAGTATTTTATCAAAAAAAGATGTTGACCTTTAAACTATGTACTACTCGTACTAAGGAAATTACAGCCTCTACGAACATGATCAATAGCATTACCAATCCTACCTATCTTAAATCAGATCAAAATAAATGCGTTAAAGAAATCGGGGCTAAGACTTGAAAACAATTACAGCCTATTATAGAAATCAAAATGATTTTTGGGGATGTGGTTTTTTTCAATTAACTTCAAAATATCCTGCTTTTTCTTTTCACTGACTGGGATATTTTCCGTATACGCTCTGCCTAAATTGTCAGGAATCACGTAATTTTTCCTCGTATTATGCTTTCTGATCTCTATACGTTTAAAATCGACATCTGCATAGGAAGTTTTCACATAAAACGCAATCGGATCATCCTTTCGAACTTCAATTATTTTGAAATTCGTCAATTTTATGTTTTCATTGTTTGTGGTGCGAGAAAAATTTGCTCCAATCTGTTCACACAAATTTTTCAGATCATAAAAATCAGAAAAGTCTAATTCCTCAACTTTGTAGTAGGGAGGATTTTTTTTGGCAGTTTTGATCAATGAAACATACTCTTGAGGACTGTAAATGGAACCACATTTTAAAGCTCTTTTAATCTGCTTTTCAATAGTTGAATGTACGGCATCTCCTTCGTTTTGGGTGTGGCCTTTTATCAGAAATTTGTGGGTTATGG
This sequence comes from Yponomeuta plumbellus, assembly GCA_947310845.1. Classification (NCBI taxonomy): domain Eukaryota; kingdom Metazoa; phylum Arthropoda; class Insecta; order Lepidoptera; family Yponomeutidae; genus Yponomeuta; species Yponomeuta plumbellus. Next base: position 8,383,098 of record OX371206.1, read on the forward strand.
ATTTTATTTTTAACTTATTGACAGCATACACATAAAGAGCAATCATGAATTTGTTTTTCTGCTGCCCGCAACAGTTGTCAGAATAAAAAACAACCTGCAAGTCGTCTGAATTAACTGCCTCTGACTTTTTGGTCAAAAACTTCCAAACACAAGATCCGATCTCTGTTACACCTCGGTTACCTTGGCCTTCGTGCCATACAAAACAAGTCGTAAGACATGATACCAGTTCAGCTATAGTAAGGTTGTACGTAGCCAGTTTGGAAATGTAATAAAACACAGATGCTTCACCTCTAGGGGTCGTCAGTACAGCTTGCAGGTCGTAGCAAGCTACCACGTATATTTGGTTAGTCATCTGCTTGTCTCTATATTTTTCTTCTCTACTCAGCTGTTTCTCCCTGAGATGTGTTTCATATTGCTCTTTCATTGCTAGTTTCTCCTGATCACTGCTATTTTCATACGAAACACATAGCTCACATCTGTCCTTTTTGGGAGTAAAGAAGGATATATTGAAATCCTTATGAAAAATATTGCAAAATGTGGTCTTGCTAACAGGTTTTTTAGAATGTTCTTCACACTGGAGCTTATAATCATTGTAAATTTCGGAAAGTGTTTTGCCCCCCTCAATGAATTCCCGTGACGTCTGTGCACGTAGGTAATGGCTTTCGATGCGTGGAATTGTATTTATAAAGTCACGAACATTCTGAGACTCCTCAACAAGTTTTGTCTTTTGATGTTTGCCTCTTAGGTCTTCTACAATATAACCGTTTTTGGCTACTTTCGCTCTGACTGTTCCAATCACCCGATCGTTTATATCCAAAGTTGCCTTAAAAAACTGCTTGCATACCCTTATTTTATTCAACTCTACATTGAGGTAAAAGGCATAGTTATTAGCCCTTTGTTTTTTTCCTCCATGGCATGTATCGCATTGGCTTCGATTTTGGGGGTTGACGACTTCAGTGCTAAACTTGATAAAATCTCGTTGTCTCGTTATATCACCTAAGGCCCAGTATTGATCGAATACTTTCTGTCGGTCATGTTCATTAATTTTTTCAAAGCATTTAAGTCGGCATTTTTGATCACATGGAGGTTTCACAGATCTTGCCGGAACATGTTTTTTTGCCAGAATTTATGTACTCCAAACCGTTATTTCGCTTTCTTTTAGTAGCCTTTTTGACAGATTCTTTTTTTGGCTCAGGCTTCGCGATCGATTGGTCTGGTTTGTCCTTTGAAAATGGCGTATGGTTCGAACAATCCCCGACTAAGCTCGAATCTTCGAAGTGCAGGGTGCAAAGAAAACATTGGCATTTCAAGCAAGTCGTAAAAACATTTCTAGAGCAAAGCAAAAACTCACATTGTTGTGCAGAAAAATCGGTAGTAGTATGAGTAGTACCTAAAGGAATCGGCTCTGTTTGGTCTTTCGATAGTAAAATACTATTACCTGACTTGTTTTGCTGCATTAGGAGATTATAATCCATGTTCAATATAGATTCGCAGCTCGCATTATGATTTGAGCAATCATTAGCGAAAGAAGGCTCTTCAAAATGGTACCAGCAAAGAAAACTGTTGCACTTAAAGCAAGCGGAAAACACTTCTGAAGTACAGTTTGTGTACTCGCAGTGCTGTTGGTGATCTGGCAAAGCATCCGGGGAACTTGGAGGCATAAATTCTTCAGATGGACGATAAGTGGGGTCGGCTACATCATCGTCACAGTCTTCTTCCTCTACCTCCAGGTTTTCAGCACTATTGTCTTCTTTGATAGCTGGATTAGCAGCCAAAACCAACTTCGCTGCGCGTTTATAAAATTTCATGATGTTTCTGAAAACAAGAATTTTCAATTTATTGTCAGTCAAAATGGTAGTATTCGGCTTACAACCAAAACAAAAACGTAAAAAAACTGGACAGAGTGTAGTATATACAAAAAACCGTTGGCAATATGGTATTAAGACAAAATAAAGCAACGGTATTCCGAAGTTGTGAAAATAAAAACAGACTATAAAGTATTAAGTCGAAATAATACAAATGAGTATTTAATTAAAATCAGGCTAAACAGTATTAACTAAATGATAATACATTCTAGACTACTTACCACACAATTTTTTTAGCAATTATTGACACACCACCTGTCGTAACTAGAAATAACACGAGCGACACGTCGATCTCAGGCGGGGCTTACGGGCCAACTAAAGTGTGACAGTCTTGCCCGCACGAATGTATAGCAACCAAAATGGCAAGACAGTCGTATAGCGCCATCTCTTGGCCTTAAATTGTCCTAGAGATATGGCTGTCTTGCCAGATTGTGGAGAAAATTTACGCGAATTCGTTTAGGCTGTAAAAAAAAAAGTTTTTTATCGAGATAATACCCTTTTGATTGTCATGTGCGTTATATTATAAAGATGTGGGAATAATTTTCCTACAGCACATTTAAGGGTTAAGAAATGGTTTTATAAGATGAGGACAAATACTGAATGAGGACATTATAGGAGGAAGACATTGTATGCCGGAGGGCATGTACTAATGGTATTGTGGGAATCTGCTATTTTGATCATCTGGTATTTCGGGAATCTGGTATTTTGGGAATCTGGTATAGTGGGAAGAAAGCCTTTTAATTCGCAGTCTATAATATTAATAAAAGACGATGACTGCTAACGACTTACTTAGAAGTATTTTGTATTTGCCTGTACAAATTCTGGTTTTGTGGGAATCTGGTATTTTGGGAATCTGGTGTTTTGGGAATCTGGTAAAGTGGGAAGAAAGCGCTGGAGAGCACAACGTTCGCAAGCGCCAGTGATTTGTGCGAGCTTGTGGCGTTTCGACCAATCAGAGTGCGCGAGAGTGGGGAGATATACCCCATCGCCTCTTGCCACAGCCTATTGGCTAATAGGCGGGTCCAGACCAAGCGAGCAGCCTCGCGCGAGGCCCGCCGCGCGCGGCAAACGTTCTGCCTCGCGCGAGGCAAGCTCGGTCGGATAAAGCCCCGTATTCATGGTAAACATTTGTTTAGCAACAGTTGCTAAACATTGTTGGTGAGCGGCGAGAATGTTGCTAGCAACTATGTTTAAATCAATACAGGTTGTCCACACGCCAGTCTGCGTTAAAATGTTGCCCGAGGAGGTAGTGTTGTTGTGTTCTCTGTATCAGATGTATAGAATCTCTAATAAAAAAAAGAGAAAAAGATGGTGGATTCGAAATTATCTTTTGCAAAGAGAAAATTTGATGAGTGACCTCAGAATGACAGATGGATCATTTTGTAACTTTACGAGAATGTCGAAAAGTGATTTCGAACATCTTCTAGAAATGATTGGTCCATCAATAGCCAAAAGGGAAACAAATATTCGTCAGCCAGTTTCACCTCAAACGAGGCTGGCTATTACATTACGGTATCTTGCAACTGGAGATTCATACAGTTCTCTTTCATACACATTCAGAGTATCAAAACAATTGATTAGCAAAATTATACCAGATGTATGTCAAGAACTAATTAACTCACTAGCAGGATATGTCAAGGTACAAGAACACTATTTGTGTAATCAAGTATTTTATTAATTAAAAAACACAAAAAAAACAGTGTATGCTATTGCGTTGATTCATCACTGAGATAGTTAACTAAGTTTAGTATAGCCGAATCTTCTGTTTCGTCTCGTAATGCATCTAGTCTATTTGTTTCGTGTCTCTCAATTTCCCTTATTTCAGTTTCCTGAACATTATTTGGTGTTGATGATGGATGAGAAGATGCCGTTTGATATCCATATGTATTATATCGTCCCATTTTTAATTCATACAGTATATTATTAATATGGTACTTTGCCTGTGTCACGGCTTGGTCATCTTTAACACTTCTTAATTCAGCAGCAATATATTCACCATATATATCAAATGGATCCTTCTTCTCCCTTTCATCCATCTTTTTTTTAGCACTTTTCAAAACCTCTAATATTTCATTTGATTCATCTGTCTTATTTCTTTTCCTCGAAGATGTAGATGTTGTAGCATTCGGCCTTGGTGATTGAGATGGCTCTGACTCCATACCACTTTCAAGTGCATTGTTTTCATCTACCTGTAAATTATTATCTTATTATATATTTATTTATTTTTTAGGTTCCAAGTTCGGAACAAGAATGGAAACAAATAAGTCGTGAATTCGAAATACGATGGAATTTTCCACATTGCATTGGGGCCATTGATGGGAAACACGTTATGATTGTGGCGCCAAATAATTCTGGAAGTGAATACTACAATTATAAAAATCAGTTCAGCATGGTACTTATGGCAATTGCAGATGGCAATTACAACTTTATTTACGCAAATTATGGAGCTAAGGGTCGGTCGTCCGACAGTGGAATATTTCAGGAAACACCGTTTTATAATGCATTGTTAGAAAACTCACTTAAACTGCCACGGCCTGAACCAATAACACAAGGCGGAACAGAAATGCCGTATGTAATTGTAGGTGACAGTGCTTTCGCGCTAACGGAGAACATCATGAAACCATATCCTGGCATTCATGAACGTGGGAACAAAAAGCGTATATTCAATTACAGACTATCAAGAGCTAGGAGGATTATAGAAAATGTTTTTGGCATTTTATGTGTGGTGTTCCGTGTATTCACTAAACCTATTCCGTTAAAACCAGCCAATTGTGAACTCGTGGTAATTGCTTGTGTATATTTACATAACTTCTTAAGACGTAACTCAGTTTCCAGATCCATATATACACCTCCACAAACTTTTGATTTTGAAGACTCTGAAGGTAACCTATTAGAAGGTTCTTGGCGAAGGGAACTAAGTTCGTTTCCTATGATTGATTTGCAAAGACGGGGCAGGCCTGCATCACAATCAGCTCTTTGTATTAGAGAACAGTTTGCCGATTACTTTAACTCCAGAGGGAAGAGTTCCATGGCAAAATAATGTAGCGTAATTGTAATAATTTTACAGACAATAGTATAAAACAATTATATACAAAAACAACTTACTGTTTTATTCATAGTATCCGTTTCACCAGAAGTAGTTACCCACATAACAAAAATTCCAATGGCTCGTAATAAATCCATTTGCATTTTTCTATTGCGCCGCTGCCTGTAGTTTTTTTTGCCGACATCTTTTTTTTCTCTCTAGTAAATTGAGTACGCAGTACATGTATTTTAGTTTCTACGTCTTTTTTGGGTATATTTAGGACTTGAGAAATTTCTTCGAATGCATCGTTCTTTTTGTTTCTATCTTTGTATTGTTTTATAGAACAATCCCATAATAATGGTTTTGATTGAAATAATTCTATTAATTGCATTATTTTATCATTGCTCCACACTACTGCCATGTTTATAAACTGTTGCAAACTCGTCCACACACGTCAACAATGGTCGCTAAACTGATGTTTACGCTTGTCGGGCGAGAGCTTGTCAACATGATGCTGTCAACTCTGCAACACGCAGTGTTGCCAGCAACATGTTGACAGCAACTCCGCAACACGTTGATTCAACTTTGTTGCTCAACAAATGTTTCCCATGAATACGAGGCTTAAATTTACACGGCGAGGCTGCCTCGCCCGAGCAGCCCGAGCAATATTTGCTCAGTCGACAGCCAAGACAAGATGGCACCGTACGTGCGCACGGCCGTGGCAGCTTTCGCTTTTATTACGCTACATACTATTATAAAAAAAACGGTATAATTGGGATCTCTAGCATCCCAAAGCCATCTATTTGCACCATACAAACTTATTAAACGGCGACACTCATTTTTATCCATTTTTTCGAACGAGCGCGGCATGTAACGCCATGTCCTACGTGGACGACTCAACGCGAACGCGATTGCGAAACGATCCGATGCGAATTTAATACGATGCGGAGCGATGCGGCTACTCTGTCCTACGTGCGCGCGAACCGTCCCGAGGGGACGCGCCCTCCGCCGCCGTTCAGTTCAGTCATCATTAAACATTTGTCATGGACGGACGGAACCTAATGTTGTTGGAAAATTCATATCATAAATATGAAATATTGAAGAAGTGTATAAAGCAGAGAAGTGGAACTAATACTGTGTACTTAGAAAGGCATACTCATGGGGAATTTCATAATTTGTACCAGGATTTACGTACTCAACCCCTGTTGTTCAAGGAATACTGTCGAATGTTACCTACAACGTTTGACTATATTGTACAAGCCATTAAACCTGTTCTGCAATTTACTACAACAAATTTTCAGGAACCTATTTCTGTAGAAGAACGACTTATGGTGACTTTGAGGTAAGAAAACTATGAAATAATAAACTATGAAATAAATGTTAGAAATTACATATAATATTAATTAAGTTTAATTAGTAAGTATGTACATAATTGCAATACTTTCACAAAGATGTGTAATAGCCATGTTGTTGAGCACTGGATTGTGGTGGGTTTAACTTTGACAGCTCCGTTAGAAGAAGCTCCTGCATCTGCGTTCTAAAATGTAATTTGTTGAGTGATGGCAACTGTTTCATGTAAGGTAATATTGATTTGAACCAAAGAAGGTCGTCGTCAGTATTATCTGGTTGATCTTCGCGAAGAATTTTCATTTTTTCTCTCTCAATATCGAGAAATGCTTCGAGACTTATATCTTTTCTTTTGCGTGTTTGTCTTGTGATAGCTGGCAACGAGGACGAAGAAGAAGGCACCGGTAACGAGGATGAAGGCGAAGGACCTGGCAACGAGGGCGATGGTGGACGATCTTGTCGAAGGCTGTTATCTATGGACATGTTCTGTGGTATTTCTTCTGGGTAGAGCTGGGTGTTGTCATTGTCGGATGCGTTCAAGTTGAATATCTCTTCCTGACTAGCCGTGTCTGAATACACTGACAGATCTACAGAATTGCTTTCGGAGTCTTGTGATATAATATTCCCTTCTGTTTGTCGGGGTTTCAGAACTACTTTTAAAAAAGACATGGCCTCAAAATGTGGCCATGTGCCTGTATACTTCGGCTCATTATCGGCGTCAGTCCCAGAACGTGGCTTAGGATTTTTTTTTAATTCTTTACTAAACGTGTCTCTCAAATTTTTCCATTTTTTCTTAGTCGTTTCACCTGAAAAAAGAAAAAGAATTAAAAACTTAATATTTTGCATTATTTCAGGTATTTGGCGACAGGTATACAATTTCGGCAACTCGCTTTCTCGTTCAGAATTTCAAAATCTTCTATTTCTACAATCGTGCCCGAACCTTCAGAAGATAGCTTTAAAAACATAGCGCAATGTTTTTGGGACAGATGGCAGTTTCCTAATTGCATTGGATGTATTGACGGAAAGCACATTCGCATAATAAAACCAAAAAAGAGTGGTTCCATGTATTATAATTACAAATCCTTTTTTTCGATTGGGTTGTTAGCAGTCACTGACGCAAATTATAAGTTTGTAATGATAAATGTGGGTTCCTATGGAAAAGACAACGATGCCGGTGTTTTTGAGGAATGCCCCTTTCGAAGAGCAATAGAACAAGGAAGATTAAAAATACCTAAAGAACAAGTATTACCGGGCTCTAATATCATAGCTCCGTATGTGCTCCTTGGAGATGCGGCGTTTCCTTTAAAGAAATACCTGTTGCAACCTTTTCCAGAAAAGTCAACGGTTAAAGGGGACGCCAAAGATAATTATAATTATCGCTTATCTCGAGCCAGAATGGTGGTGGAATGTTCTTTTGGTTCAATAACTTCTAAATTCAGAATTCTACATAAATCTATCGAAACTAATGTTACAAATGCAGTTCATATTGTCAAAGCCATATGTTTACTACACAATATTATAAGGGATCTTGAATCAATAAATGAGAATGAGTTAAAGTCTTTCCGAAAAACATATCAAAATATGACACAAACACAAAGACATAATTCTCAAAGAAGATACAATGCTACATCACGAGCAGCCGCACAGGCAAGAGAAAACTTTAAACTGTATTTCGAGCAACATCCTTTGCCATGAATGTTATAATAATAAACAAATAATAATATGTTGTACTTACTTGTAGTCCCAATTATTTTAGCCACAGCCTCCCATTCGCGGTGCGATAATAACCGGTTGTGATAACTTTTAGTCCTTTTGTCCCATAATGTAGGACGTTCTTGGATAGCATTAATAAGAAGTTCTACCTCCGACATTACAATTTTTGCTTGAAAAAAAAATATGGCCGACGCGTCCACTTCGCGCGAAAATATCAAGCCAACTGATCGCGTTCGCTTCATTTCGCGCCGCTCCGCACCGCACCCCACGTGCGTTTGGTCACGTAGGCCACTTCAATAGGTTTCGAATGTTTGTTGTTTTCGCGCCGCGCCGCGCCGCTTCGCGTTCGCGTCTAGATCGCTCACGCAGGACGTCGCCTAAAGGTGCGTACGGATAGCCCGTTCCTGGTTTACGCGTAGTTGGCAAACACTGCCCACGCGTACATTGGATACGCGTACAGCTCCTGTACGGACCGCCGCGAACCTGTACGCGAGGTCAATCGATCCAGAGCGCTCCGCGAGCCCCAGTCATTCGTCATGGCTCCGACAAACTTAGCGGTTGCGTGCACCACTGCTGCGGCGTTAGTCATTATTCAACACATTTTAAATAAAAAAAAGCGGAACAAACGGAAACCTAGATGGTGGATAAAAAAATTATATCGTGAAAGATTACAGTGTGGAAATAGGCTAATGGAAGATATAAATTATGAAGAAAGTGGGGACAACAATTTTGTGAGAATGAGTTTGCAAGATTTTGAAATAATTCTTGAAAAGGTTGAACCTGAAATAAAAAAAATGAATACTAATTTTCGAGAAGCTATCACAGCCAGAGAAAGGCTATCCGTGACGTTAAGGTTCTTGGCCACCGGGGACTCATATACAAGTTTACAATATCTGTTTCGCATATCTAAACAGTCCATATCTACTATTATTATTGAAGTATGTGACGCAATTATCAAGGCTCTCAAGGATCATGTGAAGGTGAGTTAATGAATACAAACGTTTATGTTTATCTGCTTATTTATTGTTAATTAAAATTTTAGAAAATTATAATGTAGGTGTCAGTAATAGATACATATTTTTGATACAATGTAAGACTACATATTTATGCAACCTTGTTCTTGTATACATATTTTTGGACGTGACTGTACTTAAATAAGTTTTTTTAAATTGTAATTAAGAATTTTCTGAACTATTCTTCTTGTTCTTGAATGGAACGCAATATTTCAGATAATTCATTCTGATTACCCTCCGCTTCCCCTGGAGGTTCCGGTGGAATTGGTATGTCGCTGTAATTACTTTGGCAGGACGTAGAGGTGGTAACATTCGTACCGGCACCGGTATAATACCCATACTGACCTGGTAATTGGCCCATATCAGCTTGAAATATAATATTATTTATAGCATGTTTTACTAGTGTAAATGTTCGCGAGTCATATTTTTTTAATTCATGCGCAATGTGGGTCCCAAAAGAAGTGTAACAGTCATCTTGCTTGGACAGATATTGCACACTGTGCTTGAGTAATCCCACTGCTTCTGTTAATGTGGCATTGTCATCGTTATTACGGCGGGGCCGTTTATTTCTGAATTATGTGTTGTACTGTTGTTGTGTGGATGACGATGCATTACTGGGTCCTTGTTGTGTGGATGACGATGCATTACTGGGTCCTTGTTGTGTGGATGACGATGCATTACTGGGTTCTTGTTGTGTGGATGACGATGCATTACTGGGTGCTTGTTGTGTGGATGACGATGCATTACTGGGTGCTTGTTGTGTGGATGACGATGCATTACTGGGTGCTTGTTGTGTGGATGACGATGCATTACTGGGTTCTTGTTGTGTGGATGACGATGCATTACTGGGTGCTTGTTGTGTGGATGACGATGCATTACTGGGTGCTTGTTGTGTGGATGACGATGCATTCACATTCTGTGTGTTGTTACCGGTAGTTATCTGAAAAATAAAATAAGAAAAACGTTAACTTAGATGAAATAATTTGTTACAGCTACCCGAGATTGAAAATCAATGGATAGCCGTTGCAAAAGAATTTGAAGAAAAGTGGAACTTTCCTCATGCAATAGGCGCAATGGACGGCAAACATGTTTGCCTTCAAGCACCATTAAATAGTGGAACGGAATTTTACAATTATAAACAATATTCTAGCATTGTATTGTTAGCATTAGTTGACGCTGACTACAATTTTATGTACGTAAATGTTGGATGTCAAGGGCGCATATCAGATGGAGGTGTTTTTAAAAACACTTTCTTGTACAGGAACCTTGAAAACAAAAGCCTAAATTTACCGAATCCTGAAATATTACAAACTCCTTACAATGTGAAGGTACCGTATATAATTCTGTGTGATAAAGCATTTGCCCTCAGTGAATATACCATGAAACCCTTTTCGGGTAATCCAGAAAGAGGATCTATTGAAAGAATATTCAATTATGGGTATGGTCGTAAAAATTTGTACCATAACATTCGTGAATCAGTAACACACGTTGGCCGTCAGTAACATTCAATGTAAGGTAACGTGAGTTTTCTAAAGGTCTGTTTACAAGGAAAGTCACAAAAACAAAGTTTAAAAATTTTTATTCAGTTTTAGTAAATCTTAAACTTATTCAAGTCATCGCTGAATTTTAAAACTCCGCGACGATTGTTGATAGGATCGTTCAAAACTTTGGTAACATCGAAAGTACACATGTCTGATATATCTTCAGCTTGTGGCCAGTAGAATAAACCCTTCGTATTCTTTCGCATGAAATTAACTTTTAGATTTATTCCGTTAACTTCAAGGATTTGCCCGATGTAATATTTAATTGTCTTATTTATCTGGTACCTAACTAGAACGTATTTGTCTTTAACAATAGGCTGATCTTCTAAAATTTTTATCCCTGACGGACCTGGAATATTAGGATTAATATTTTCTTCTTGGTGTATAAAATCTATATTGAGTGTTTTGGTTTCCGAAATCGGTATTTGTTTTAATAAAAATCCTGTATTTTCATCTAACGTAAAACACTGTTGAGAATCTTTTGAATCCGTTGCAGGAATTGAATCAGAGCTATCAGATAAGAATCCATCGATGCTGTCATCTGTTTCAATGTACTCTACTTCGTCACTGTCCTCCGAACTGTCTGATGTCTCAAGCCTCCCTTTTTTAACTTTTTTTGGCATTTGTTCCTTATTTAAGTTTGGCTGACTTTTTCCTTTTAAGTTTCCGCGTACAGCTTCAGCCACGTACAGTTGGGTGCTTTTTCCGTATGGTCCCAGGGGTCCTGTAGTTTTTCTTTTTACTAAACCAGATTTCACAGAGTTTGGCAAAGGCAATAAAAGATGAGACTTGAAATCGAGACATTTACAATTGACAGGTCTGGTACAAAAACAACTCAAGCACCTGTATCCGATAACGTCTTCTTTCTCTGTATTGGTAATTTGATGTGCCTCCATGGTTAGTGGAATGGGTTTTAATTCAGCTGGTAATTTGTGTTTACTGATCTCCTCTTCAGATATATAATATGTCATTATAGATGTGTCGGACTTTTGCAGGGTATTAAAAGCAACTAATGCGTTAGGTATGTCAAGTCCATGTGACACATAGTTGTCGAGTTTTCTTTTTATTGCGGCACCCACACCATCGGCAGCACCCTTTCCATGTGAAGTTTCCGAAAAATTCCATGTGGAATGAGGGAAGCCTAGGTCTTTCGTTGTTTTTGTAAATAAATAGAAATTTTTCTTTTGCCTATATTGTGTGCTCGGGCCGTCGGAAAAGAAGTGTATCGTGGTGACATTGGAATACTCTTTTTTTATATATTCTAGTACGGGACCCAGGTGAGCCCATATAGCCTCAGGTCCGTGCTCATTGCTGGGTGATAGTGTCGCAAATGATTTTGGGCTTTGATCTTTTGTATAAAGCACGCCAGTATGGATAGTAATTTGGGTTTTCGAAGCACCAAAGTGCATCGACTGTACTTCTGTTGCCAACTTGCAAACCCAGTTCTCCGAAAAATCTATAATCATAGCTACTTCTGTATTTGACAATTTTTTTACACAAGTCGATGCTTGTAAGTACTGATGCTTTATATTATATATGTGCTTTTTTATTTTTTTCATTTCTTCGTTAAACTTGTCTGTCAATTCTTGAACTGTCCCATTCTTCTCACTCTTCAGAATTTTCTTTGTCACTTTAACTATGCCATTTTTGTCTTTGTATTCATGCTTTTCATGTTGCCATTCTTCCCATGAAATTTTCTGATTAGGATCTATTCCCTCCCATCGTAAATTTATTTTCTTAATTTTGCAAATGTCACAATCACCATACGCACAAACTTTAGATGTCATGTTGCAAACTAATTGTGATGTTATATCATTCATTATTTTATTTGGATCAATTGAAGCGTACATTTTTGGATCAATCATGCCTATCGATTTTAGCTTGCTACATTTCAACCATACGTTCTCGTGTTTCACACACGCACACGTGTTGCGGTTGGTTATCTTTGGGCGTATGACATAAAATGGTCTATATTTTTTAAAAGTAGTAAATTTCGCTGTTCCTCCCTCATTTCTGTATTTTTTGTACAACTCAGTCAAGGTAGTATGTAAGTATCTGATTTGCTGTTTATTTTTTTTTAAAGTTTTACACACTTTTTTGCCTGCTGTCGCTTTGCTCACATCATCTCTTTCGTAAAATGTTTTAATCTGCTTGATGGTAACTGCATTCTTTTTTTCTGTGGCTCTGCGGTCAATAGTTCTGCGAATTTTACCTTTTAAACCTATAACTCGAGCCATTGAACTGTTTGATTTGTACTTCCGGGTAATGTCATTATTGACGGCTCTTTTGAGAATAGTTCTTTCTGTGTCTGTTGTTGCACTTTTGTATGAAGTTTGTAATGACGTCACTAGAATGTTGTGAGTTAACAATTGTTTTTTCACTTTTTCTTTCATTTCGGCTGATATGTCTGGTAAGTTCTTTTCTATAAAACTGTTTGTCTTTGCAGCTGGAGTCAAATTTTCTGGTGTTTGTATAAAACTGTTCAATGTGGTATTTTCCGGGAACGATTTTTCGTAATTTTTCTTTGTCTGATCCATGGTTTTCATCAAATTTTCATTTATTTTCCGTAACCTATACACTTTTTTCTGAAGTGTTTTAATTTTCTTATTTTGAATCTTAATTTTTTCTTTATAATTAGCACTCTGAACAGCCCATTGTCGTTGTACTTTCCGCCGCTCAGCTAATCTTGCTTTTAGTACAATAGCCTCAACATTTTCTGATCTTTTTGCGTTATTTTGCATGTTTTCTTCAATAATGACATTCATATCTTTTACACCTTTATCATTTTGTTTTTTTTTTCTATTTCTCCATTTTTCTCTCTCTTCTGCTTTACCTGCTTCATCATAATCCTTTATCTTCTTTCTTTTTTTGTTACGTTCTGCATTTTTTTTCTTAGCTATTTCATATTTTTCTGGATTCTGTAACCGCATTCTTTCACGGTACTGTTTTTGCTTTTCAGAATTTGTGAGGGGCATCTGAAAACAAGAATAGGTACTAATGACAGTTCTCAGAGCAATCCAAACAGTTTTTAACACGCTTTTATTAGCTTCATAAGCAGTATGTATGTATGTATGTATGTATGTATGTATGTATGTATGTATGTATGTATGTATGTATGTATGTATGTATGTATGTAAGGGTGTATGTGTGTGTGTGTGTACACACGTGTATGTTCGTTTGTTTGTTTTGTATGTTTGTAACAGACTCCTTTGCACTCGATTTTGACCCACTTTAAACGGACAGATTTAACTCAAACTCTGTACAATTATCAAGAATCAGCGACAATGTAATAATTTCATAATAATAATATGTTTATGTCATTTTCAGTTTAAAAAAAACTATAAAACACGCTTTTAAAGCACATCGAACTAAAAAGTTAAAAATAACTTTAAAATAAGCTTTTTTTTCATTCATAAACAATAATGAATGAAAAAAAGTGTCGGACGCTCGGTGTACGAAAATATGGAACAAAGCGCCCGACGCTTTTATTTTCACAACACTACTAGTATTTTCATTCGTTATTGTTTTAAGCTTATTTTAAAAAATATTTTTTTGTATTTCATTTTTGTTATCAATATGAATTCGACCTAATTTCACGAATGTTACGTAACACATCAGTATTAAATGGTAACATACGGTAACGATCGTGATTAATAAACATGCGCGACATAACCTTAAAAAGAAACCATTCGGAAATGTATAATGTCAGCGACGTTAAAAACACATAATCATTCTTAGCATTAATAAATGTAAGTATAAAATATCCAATACATAACATTTTCTAATATTTACCTTAATAATTCCAAGCTAAATCCAACTCAAAAGATTCACGACACACTCACGACCGAGACTTCGACCCACTCAGAACAAAAAGAAGATGGCGGCTTACTTTATTATGTTGTCTATACTGCATCAAACAGTTGCCATACGTAAAATAATTCTTAGGGATGCCAGTTTTTTGTTTAGTTTTTGATCAAATTGGTAACACACTAAAAGTAACAATCGGGAACCAAACATAGAGACATACCTTCAACAACAATTTTATTAGTGTAATAATATTATTATTGTTGTGACAAGTAAAGAAAGCTAAAGATACGTTATTTAGGTATCATGCAAAAATCGTCAACTTTAAAAATGTTTGAATTTTTTGACCGAATCTTGTCATAAAAGGGGCAAAATGAGATAGGCGACATGTAAAATTTATTAGGAAACGGAAAAAATGAGATGTTGTTTCATTGTGTAAATGTCGATACTTCATGCTTGTTTGCAGTAATGTCTTGTTTTTCGTTATGTTTTCTAAAACACTCTACCGTAAAAATGCAATATGCAATCAGTTTTAATGGGAAACCTTTGAGTCACAAGGCGACACCCACACAAAAAAAAAGTACAAATTTTCACGACGATACCCTTATCGCCTATCAAGAGCAAGGAGGGTGGTTGAGAATGCCTTTGGAATAATGAGTTCGGTGTTTCGAGTTCTACGAAAACCGATGCTTTTGGAACCGGAAAAAGCTACAAAAATTGTATTGGCAACTGTTTATTTACACAACTTTTTAAGAAAAAGGAGATCATCATATATTTACGCACAAACCAATGCATTTGACTCTGAACAGCGAGGAGAGCTTGTTCCAGGAGCATGGCGACAAGACCAACAGCAAATAACTTCTTTTTTTCCTTTAGACAGTGTACCTAGAAGATCGCCCAATACTTCTACTCATATACGTTTACATCTGGCGGAACACTTTGTTAATAATGCCCCCCTCGAGTGGCAAAATAATTACTAAGTTTTAATGTGACATACATATTAAATATAATAACGTGAATAACTAATCGTAATTACTTACAGTAGTCTCCGTCGTTGGCAGAGGTTTGTCCTTATCATTGAGGAAAGTAAAATATTCAGATGCAAACCACTTCGATACATATACATTAGCTCCTGTAAAAAAAAAGGTATATAAAATTATATAGGCTATTATAAATAGGGTGTTATTTAAATGGTACCTACCTTCTGTTTTGTAAAATACAATGTGTAAATAAACAATTAAAAACTTACCTGATCCAGTTACTAAACTTTTTTTGATTTTGCTCCTTTCTTTTCTATTAGTTGCTAATAAAGTTGTCATCTTTTTTTTTAAATCACCTATTGGAATTTTCAGTTCATTTGAAATTGCCTTCCATGCATCTTGGCGTAAATCGTTATTTCGATAATCAGTTAGGGTGCTATCCCACAAGACCGGGTGAAATTCATAAAGTTGAATCAATCTTATAATATTTTCATTGTTGAAACTCGAAGAACACGCGTGTTTATTCATTTTGCCGTCCAAATATAGCGTAGCCGGCCGCGTGCGTCCTCTTTGTCGCGCGACCAAAAACCGACTGGCGGTGGCTCGCGCGCGAGTTGACTCGCGCGGTACGCGTATCCCAAGAGTGAACGCGTAGCTGCAGGTATGGACTAGGCGTTCCGGGTACGCGTAAACTGAGTACGCGTACCAGGGTACGCGCAATCCGTACGCACCTTTACACACGTGGCGTCCACACTGCGCGCGGCAAACGACTGAGGCACCTTTGAGCAAACCTAAAAAGCCGACACCGCTCGGCTCGGTCACGTACGCGCTCGCCCGGTTACCGTTTCGATTGCGCGGCCATGTTCTGTTTTCAAAAAGTGCTTATGTCAGGATTCTGTCGAAATTTGTCAAAACTGAATGGTGAAAACCAAAAATTTGTCAAAGCAGTATTAAAGAAGTTATTGAGGTTTGAAGATGGCCGCGCGAACCTCCCGCGGAGAACGGCGCGGCCATGTCAGATCTCGGCATCTACAGGGTCTACAGGCCTGGTTTTTTTGTCAATGCATGTTTGAATTTGTCAACAAATGTCGAAGAAAGAAAATTCGTTCTATCACCATTACTTCCGAAGATATCGACGCCTGAACGCCATGGCCGCGCAATCCTCCGGTTCCGATTTCTTTAGGTTGTTTTTTTCGTAATCAGGCTTATCTAAATTAGTCAAGACCGATGTTCAGAGCTTGGTCTGAATTTGTCAAAGCCGATGAGGTCTGAATTTACACTCGTTTTCTCATCAGACAAACAAAATTACTAAAAAACCTAAGGACGCTGGCCGCGCAATCGAAACGCTTTTTCATATGCCGATAACTGGTAAACAAAAGAAGTCTGAGATATGATTTATGTACCAAATTCTTTGAAATTTTAGGCTCCTTCGATTAACATATCATTTCACCACTGAAACCTATCGTAACGAGAGTTATTTAAAAAAATATAACCTCTCACACAATGTTTGGATAGGGTGACCATAATATCAGGTTTCACGTAAATTCACGTACCGCTCATTGGTACAGTGACCTTTAAATTCCTTCCTTTGTATATGTTAGCTACTAGTGGGTACTTTAAACGTCTCTTTTTTTTAAATACTTAGCTTAACCATGGTACAAAAAAGGTAGTGGAGGCCGTGTCCATACGGCTGCTGCCAAGTTACAACCTGGCAGTAATACTCACGAAAGGGAGTATTACTGCCGGCTATGGGTGCGTTAGGTTACATGTGCTAGCACAGAACGAAGTGGGGTGCATGTTAAACCGCGCTTGCTTAGTTAGTGTCGTTATACTAGCAAGCAGTTCTGGTTATTGGAATAAAAAAAATAGTATATATTATGCTCATGCGTGCATTATACCAAATATGAGTAAGTAGAGGTAAAGTAAAATTAGACACTAGTACTGTAAAGTCAATGGCTGATGTATGCTGCACCGGCATCCTTTGTTTTACGGGCGGGCGGCAGCCTTTGACAGAGCCATCACAGGCCAAGGCGGCGCGACACAAAGGCCACCGCATACAAGCGGATTACGGAGAAGAAGTACGGTAAAATGGTATCACACAAAAAGGTTTGTTTTCGGTGACATTTTTATGGGACGTTTTGTAAAGATTAGGGTACACTTCTCAGAAGTATTTTGTTTAAAAAACTGCATGTGGCTAAATAAAGAGTACCTAATTTTGAAGTTTTAGCGGATAATAATTGGAATTTCAGAAAAATCCAGCCTCGACCTGATCGTTGGCTACTTTGGACTTTCTGTCTTGTGCTTATGAGTGTCGTTTTTTTTTGGTTTTACGTTTCGTCGTTTCGTGACCTACTCTGGACTTCGGTTCTTGAACTCAGTGTATGGACAATATTCAAGATAAATTTCTTGTGAAACTGATTACATTCTACAGTGACGGTTCAGAAATCAAGCTGGAATTTTGGATAAAAAAGACAATGTCGAATAAGGTACGTTGATAATGTGTCCTACAATAATATTACTATGCGATGTGTCATCCATTTAACAGCTATTGAAACTGAAATCATGAAACTGCAGAATACATTTCAACGATTTTTTATTGCTTGTTATTGCAAAAACAAAAAACAAAGAAAACTTGGTAGGTAATTGTACCAAATCTAGCTAAAAATCCTAATTTTTTTTTCCATAATGGAACTCAATCTTAGAAAATCTTTTCGAATGTTCCCACTAGTTCCATTGGTTAGTTCCATGATGGAACAGATGAGAACTTTTCTTCTCGGTAGTTCCATGGGACTCGTGAATGGAACCTCTGCAACTATTTTCTTCTCACTAGTTCCATTAAATTATAATACGTGTGGTAGGTACTTTATGCACACGTACTATCCTCATCATCATCATCCTAATGATGATAGTACGTGCGGCACTTGCGAAATTTTCATGAGTGTCAAATCATAAGGAGGTAAAAAAACTTAGAATTATTTTACGAAAATAATGTTATACTTGGCATAAAGTAATTTTCATTAGGTTACGTTGGTTACATTAATAAAATATGAGATACAAATATACAATAGACTATAGACAATAGAATCTAGCGTAACTTGTCCAAGAAATGTGGTACGTTTATCTCTCCACTTATCAACTCCAACTGCGTATCTCTTACAAAATCATCATGAATAATGAAATGGCTCTGTCGTTTTCTTTTTGGGCTGTTGGAATAGCTTTTAATCTGACTTAAATGAAAATTTGACATATTGGCATCTTCAAACAAAATATTGAGCGCCATCAATATGTTTGTTTCATTTTTAGGAACGTCCTTATTGATGCCATGATGCCACCCTTCAACTGTATTATTCGTCCGATGGCGCTCACCAAATACGCACCATATATTCTGCAGCTTTTCTTTCATCCAAAAACTTTCAAAATAAGTTTGAAATTTTTGGAACTTGGGATCCTCTGGTATTTGTGTTTTTATATAATCCCAACCTTCGTTAATTTTTTCAATGGGTAAATGGGCTAAGTTGCAGCAAAGAGAAATTATTCTTCTGTTGAGCTTATTTTTTTTCAAGTTAATTTGCAATTGTTTTGCTTTACGCCATAAACAATTCGTATAGTGATAATGGCAGCCGTTAATTTGTACACCATGATGAAATTGAAGTAATGCCAATATTGCAGCCTCTTCAAAGTCCATATTAACTTTCTGCGGTGTCCATTCAGGAATTTGAGAATGTATCAAATCCCACAATATACTGTACGCTTTTACAGATTTGTGCGACATAAATGCATATAGTAACGGTAGTACAGTTGTTTTTGTGCTAGTGCTTCCTGAGTCGCCGTGAATGGAGTATACTTGTGAAAAGGGCTGTGGGCAGCATTTGAATGTTCCATCTACAAAAAAATGCTTGATTTGTTTCATTTGCTCCTTTTGCTCCGTGCAAAACACTATTATCCTGATCTCTCCATCGTTATAATCCGCTATGACAAACTGTCGAAAGGCAGCAGGTATTTCAACTTCGTCTAAAGTTTGTACATCAGCTTCCTTATTTCTTTTTCTATAAATTGAAGATTTTTTTTGATCGAATGTAGGTACGGGAACACTTGAAGCTAAATCCAATCCACTCTCCCTTAAACGTTTCAACCCTCTTTTGTAAACTTTTGGCGCACATTCTTCGCCTTTGGCTGCTTGTTTACACGTTTCGCTCAATGATTTATCGATCAGGTTTTGAGTTTCATTGGGCAAGCAATTAATGTTATGGTCTTTTTGTGCTAGTATGGTACGTTGGTCCTGAGAAACAATAGATAGCAGAACAGTAAAAAAATCCAGAGTAAAATTATACTTAGTAAAATTATACCTATCAACAAATCTACTATATAAAATTACTTCTATGTCTATCCAAAGGTTGTCTGGAAAAGATCACTATTAGTGATAAGACCGCCACCTTAGATTAAGTAATAACTTTTTGTAATGTTCTTTTTTGTGTACAATAAAGTGTTCTCTCCCTCTCTCTCTCTCTCTCTACCTAGGAACTGTGCCTAAACTTGCTTACAAAGTATATTCATATCTATTATGTATCCATCTATAATACGTATCACATATCGCATAATTTCTCGCTCGAAGGCACAGGCCCAGGATTCCCGCTTATATATTATTATTATATGCCTGGACCGACGACCTGGTGAAGGCTGACGGAACTCGCTGGATGTGGAGTGCGCAGGACCGGTCGTCGTGGAAATCCTTGGGGGAGGCCTATGCCCAGCAGTGGGCGTCTGTCGGCTGATATGATGATGATGATGATATCATGCCTACTCAGCGAGTTACATATTTATGGTTATTAGTTATAAATTTATCATCTTATCGTAAAAATAGGTTCCATTGACCACCTATTAAAAATGTAAGTTTAATAAAGTTAAATTACTTACTGTGTCAATTGTTACAGATCCCGCGCATTTCGTCTTTTTGTATGCTTGGCATCGCCAGATACTAGAACCCTTCTTGTAATCAGTGTGTTTGTAAAATTGATAACCAGAAAACAATAACACTTTTCCTCTCCCTCTTTCAATTATTTCAAATATATTGCTCATTTTAACACTCGAAACCCACTGTCAATATCGCTTTATTACTATTTGTGAGATTATACATGTTGAGGGTAGTAAGAAAATTTTATAAAATTGCCATTATTAAAATAATAAGTAGAATATAAGTCCTTTTGTCTTCTTATGATTAACCCTTAATAAGGCGCGAGCCAGTAGGCTAGTTAGAGAAAAAGTTGAAATTGATTTAGGGTAAGTTGATACTCTAGAATATGAAAAAATATAAAAAAGGGGGGGTTTTCATGGGGGGAGTAGCTTTTTTTTGGGTGGGAAATAATATCCCTTTGCCCGATTAGGTTTTTGGGTGGGAAATAATATCCCTTTGCCTGATTAGGTTTTGTACTTTTAGCCTCAGTTTCAGTATTTCCATATACAAGCACTAGCCCGTGGTTTGGTTTACATTTCTTGTAAAATTGTTAAAATTTGTGTAAACTAGAAGATTAAAACAATTTAGAATAATAAAAATGTTTTATTACGCTTATAAAACTAGGAAAAAATGAAGGTAAATAAAAAAGCGTGCGACAGAGATAAAAATGTGAAACATTAGAACGAATAAATAGAAGAAATAAACAGGTGAGATGAATAATAAATGCAAGTGCTTGCCACCAACAAAAAAATTGTGTCTGACAACTATTGGCAAAAACATAACACCAACTAAATGCAAACGAAGTCGGGTGCAGTAGCTAGTTAGCAATAAAAAAATCATGAACTTATCGGGCAAGGGGAAATAATTTCCCACCTATAAATTTGCAATTTTTGAGTTTATGGTTTATTACATTGCCTTTGAAAACACACATAAAACACCATCAGAATAGACCTTTTACCAGAGCAATCAAATTGTTCTTACAGAATTTTTTGTAGAACAAAAACTCGTTTTTTCTTCGGACTGTCAGAAAAATCACCGCTTTGTTTACTCAAAATTCTCCCACCGACTCTTTGACATAAAAAAAATAAGTCAAAGGTTGCCAATAAGCAAAAAGTTTTGCCAAGAAAAGAAAAAAAAGTCCTAATAATCTGTAGTAAGTGGTTCATTCGTTCACTGCAAATGATTTGTAGACATTTTCGTAAAATAATTCTAAGTTTTTTTACCTCCTTATGATTTGACACTCATGAAAATTTCGCAAGTGCCGCACGTACTATCATCATTAGGATGATGATGATGAGGATAGTACGTGTGCATAAAGTACCTACCACACGTATTATAATTTAATGGAACTAGTGAGAAGAAAATAGTTGCAGAGGTTCCATTCACGAGTCCCATGGAACTACCGAGAAGAAAAGTTCTCACCTGTTCCATCATGGAACTAACCAATGGAACTAGTGGGAACATTCCAATCTTTTGATCTAACGCATTCCGTGAGTACTAAGCGAGCTGGATGGAATTTGAGGAACTGAGCAATATATGGACCCTTATATGATTATATAAACTGGTCATATATTATATTCTATTATATAATGTTCCAGGCAAATTGTATGGTTCCGTGGTTAAAATTAAACCTCATATTATGGTCACCCTATCCAAACATTGTGTGAGAGGTTATCTTTTTTTAAATAACTCTCGTTACGATAGGTTTTTGTGGTGAAACGATATGTTAATCGAAGGAGCCTAAAATGTCAAAGAATTTAGTACATAAATCATATCTCAGACTTCTTTTGTTTACTAGATATCGGCATATGAAAAAGCGTTTCGATTGCGCGGCCAGCGTCCTTAGGTTTTTTAGTAATTTTGTTTGTCTGATGAGAAAACGAGTGTAAATTCAGACCTCATCGGCTTTGACAAATTCAGACCAAGCTCAGAACATCGGTCTTGACTAATTTAGATAAGCCTGATTACGAAAAAAAAAAACTAAAGAAATCGGAACCGGAGGATTGCGCGGCCATGGCGTTCAGGCGTCGATATCTTCGGAAGTAATGGTGAGGCCGGGACTCCACCAAAGCAGAGATGTGTGCGGTGTGCTGTGTGCTGTGCGAGAAGAGATGTTTTTCAGCTCGCGGGACTCCACCAAAGCGGAGATGTGTGCGGTGTGCTGTGTGCTGTGCGAGAAGAGATGTTTTTCAGCTCGGGTGCGAGGCGTTGAGTGCTCAGTACGCATTCTGACACGAAAGGCAGACGATGTCGCTATTATTACAAAAAAAGTATCTTCTTTTACTTGAAGAAGAACTACAGTCTAAAGAAGCAGAATTGATAGCTTTATACTACCTAAACAAAAGAAAACATCGGTTTTGGAAAAGAAGTCACTTGTATTACCATACCAGTCATGGAGAATTTTTTACTCTGTTTAATGAGTTAGATGATGAAAGTTTTACCAAGTCCTATAGACTACCGAGGAATATATTCTACGAACAACATAACTTAATTAAACCGCATATATTTAAGCAAGATACTAACTACAGGAGATCTATCTGTACCCAAGAGCGGCTAGCAGTATGTTTGAAGTAAGTACCTACCTAATTATTTTTTTGTTAATGTGTGTTTGTGTTTATGTGTGTTATCTGCGTTTGAATGTAATCAGTCTTTTTTGAGTGTTTGTTTTTTTTTTGTGTAAAAGGGCTAAGCGAGAAGTACTCAAAACGAGAATCAAGAAGTACGAGAATACATGAAAAATATTATGTAAACTGAGGTATGTAAGGATTACGAGAAATCGAGATCCGTTGTCTCTTTCTACCCCTCCGGGAGACTGGAGTGATGCATATTATGTAAAAACCAAATATATTTTTATATTATCTTATTTATTCATAAAAAAAACAAAAAAATCAACTGCCGTTCTGGGAGTAGCAAAAAAAACGTAAGGTTATATTAGAAACATAACGTACAAAAAAATTATAACAGTAAATCACATGAGACATATTGCTTTCTTTTCCATATAGTTACAAATTATCATATGTGTCTTCTTCGTTTCTGAATGCTTCTTCTATCTGTTCATCGGTCATGTGCGTATCTTCCAAGCTTGGAACAGGTGCCTGTGTCGAACTTGGACCCGGTGTTTGTGTTGAGCTAGGAACCGGTGCCTGTGTTGAGTTAGGACCACCGGCCTGTGTTGATGTAAGAACCGGTGCCTGTGTTGAGCTAGGACCCGGTGTCGAACTTGGACCCGGTGCTGAAGTGTAACCGGGGGAACACCAATTATTTTCATTTGTGTTATACCATGTGTTTTGTAGCTCAAGTTCTTCCAATTCTAAAAGAACATTGAAAATTTTACGTTTAGCCTGAAGCTGCATATATTGAGAAAGTTTTTTTACACTTTTTGATATCGACAGAAAAAAAGTGTCCATTTCGTCAAGGGTATTATTTTTCTCTATCAATGATTGTATTTCTAGTTTTTCTTGGCGTATTCTTTCACGGTTTGCATGGTGCTGTATAAGTAAATTACTTATTTCATCCGATTTTCTTGTTGCATTTCTGCATGTCGAGGCTGAGACGCTTGATGTCGGTGACGGCGAATGTTGTACAGATGGACGATCTTCTGGAGTGCTTCTTGTATGATTGCTTGATGTTTCAAAAAACTCATCGGTTACATTATTTTCCAATGAATTTGTTTCCTGTTCATTTATATTTGTTTGTGAGGTATAATTTGTAGTCCTGTTTCTATTCGTCATACATGGTATCAAAAATTCCATTACCTTCTCATATTTCCATTCACGAATTTGTTTACCACTCTGTCCACTTCTAGTGGCATTCTTCCTTTTTAATGCGTCCCGGTGGCTGTCTCTCAACTTTTTCCACTTAGATTTAGCCGTTTTTACTGAAATAAAAATAATTGAAATCATTATAAATATTAAATGTTGACATTGCCATAGTCAAAATATACATTATCGCATTAAATATACCGCATTATCACTCATGCAGAATTTATAACCATTATAAATATTTAAAAAATACCAGAGTTTCAAGGGAAACCAATTTATAAAAAAAAATATCTGAAATCAAACAAACAAAACGGATTGTATCTCTCGTACGTGGTCGCGGCAGACGGCGGCGTCGAAATTTGAAATGTTAATAAATAACGAGTGATAAATCCATTTTATTTGTTTGATTTCAATGTGTTGTGCTCGTGTGAATCTTAGACTTTTAATTGTTTATTTTCTATTATTTAAAAATGGCTATAACTTTTGAACGAGTGAAAATTCTGTAAATACATAATTTCAGTAATGCCTAATCTTTTATAGTTCCGGAAACAACACGACACTGATTAAGATATTATTTTGAAATGACCCTTCTATTCTAACTGAAACCACGACACATAAATATAAATCTATATTATAATTATTACAGGTATTTGGCGACTGGTTCAAAATATTCACAAATAGCTGAAAATTTTAGGATTGGAAAATCGACTGTTCCAAGAATTATAGAAGATGTCTGCGATGCCTTGTGGACAGTATTACAACCTTTGGTTATGCCAGAACTTAATGAAAATGATTGGAAAAAAATTTCAAAGCAATTTGAAGAAATCTGGCAATTCAAAAACTGCGTCGGGGCCATTGATGGCAAGCATGTGTACATGTTTGCACCCCCAAAATCTGGGTCCTCATATTACTGTTATAAACACAGGTTTTCAACTGTAATGATGTGCGTAGCCGACGCTACCCGAAGAATAATTATGGTAGATATAGGTTCAATGGGAAGGTTCAGCGATGGTGGTATTTTTGCTGATAGTATATTCGGAATTCGTTTGAGAGAAAACAGACTAAATCTACCACAGCCACAACCCTTGTACCAAAATGGAGAACCTGTACCGTTTGTTTTTATTGGAGACGAAGCTTTCCCTTTGATGCCTAACTTAATGAGACCATATCCACGCGATAATTTAAATAACGAAAAACGAACATACAATTATAGACTTTCAAGAGCTCGTCGTATTGTGGAAGCTACATTTGGTGTATTATCACGGAAATGGTACGTATACCGTAAAGAATTTGAATGTAAAATAGAAACAGTGGAAAAAGTGATAAAAGCAACGTGTGTTCTACACAACTTTTTAATTGACAAGATGCCTGGCTATCTAGATAATAATGAAACGGGTTTGGCCACGACTATGTTTAACGACACAAACGTGGAAAATCTATTATCGAATGACAATATGGATGCCTATCAAGTTCGAGAAAAATTCTGTAGTTATTTCAACAACGAGGGCGCCGTTGCATGGCAAGACACTCGTATTACAATATTACTTGAACGAAATACTTAGTATAATAAATTGCACTTACCGTCAGATAATTGAGTTTCTTTCAAAACGTTCTCCCAAGCTGCATCTTTGACGTCAGTAAGTTTATAGGTATCTATTGATGTGTTCCATAGACATGGATATTTTTTTACTGATTCAATAAATTGTTCATCCATTACGTTTTATTTAAGGGCCGAAACACATAACGCAAACTGCTTATTTTTGCGGCGCCGCAACGCCAAAATCGGCAGTTGCGTTGCCGCGTTGCGGCGTCGCGAAACAGGGCATTATGGTAGGGTAACCATTTTCTCGTGATTTTTGAGTGTGGATAGACGTCTCTCTGCGATGGATCGTAATAAACTTATTGCTTATTTGTTATTAAGAAGACATTATTCTATCTTAAAAATACGGCAAAGAAGATACTGGATACATCCATTAAGTAAGGGTATGAATCCAAATGGCGAGTTCTTTTCTAAAAAATACGAAGCATTAAAGATAGACGAAAAAAAATTTGTTGCCTACTTTAGAATGAGTATATCATCATTTGAAGAGCTATTAAGCGAGTTATCAAAATATATACAGAAGAAAAAAAATAAAGGAAGGAAACCAGTTACTGCTTTGGAAATGCTGGGCTTAACTTTAAGGTAAAACAAATAGGTTTCTTATTTTTTTTTTATTGATGTTTATGGCACTCGGAATCAAATGTTTAGTTTTATTTGTACCCCTGGCTTTATACACCTGTGGTACTAGCGGGGTGTCGATAAAAATTTTGCATCACTAGTGTTCATGGTTTGGGGGTACCTAGTGGTACAAAGCCAGGTTCAAATGAAACAAGACAGAATCAAATTAAGCTTTTTGCATTATACAATTTTCTTACTTTAAGAATACTTTAATAGGCCTTAAAAAATGTAATGATCAATTTAAGAAAAATCAAACTCCTCATCTTGTGAAACATAGGAAGTAGCTGACGTTTCGTCCAGTAAAAATGGTGAATTTATTGGACGTTGTTGGTTTGATGATGAGGTAGTCCTCTGTTCAGTAATCGAACTTCCAGGAGTAGAAGTGTGGTAGCCACTCTGAACCGTATTATCGTATCTCATAGTTGAATATCCTTGATTATAACCCTGATGCTGATATTCTTGATTATAGCCGTGATGTGTATTTTGATGAATTGAAGGTTGAAGAATGTCCGTTAATATTTGAAGCACCCGACTTTGAAATATCAATGTTTGATTGTCATTTAACGATTGTAGAGATGGTAAAATCCCCTTGAAAAATGCAAATGTCTATTCTCCGGTGTTTTTAATATTGCCAATAAATCTTCTTCAATATCATCCTTATCATCTGCCTTTCGTTTTCGTGGTTGACTTTTATAACGAGGCAATGCCGTTATTTCATTCTCAATATCTTCTTCCGCTACACATAAACTGGAATCAGTTGCATTTTGTGAAACCTTTTTCAAAAACTGTAATTGTTTATTCAAGTGATATTCTTTAATTTTTGCAGCTCCAGCTCCTGATCGATTGGCATCTTTTAGTTTTTTTTGATATTTAGCAAAATTATCTTTTATGGCCTTCCACTTCTTGACTAAATCATTACCTGCAACAAATAACTTCACAAGTGAAAAATAGTAATAAAGACTAAAATTCCCTAGATTCCATTTATACTACATATAAAATTACATATAAAATTTGATATAACTTTCATAAGTACTTTCGGTCCATCCAATTTCATATAAATGGCTGGCCGCCGAAAAAGAACAATTTTCTGCTTTTTCTTGACTTAGGCAAGTTAAAAACTGATTGACTTTGCCTAGAACAACCATAATGTAAAATATTTCTTGAGTACTTCTTTGAAAAACTACCTGTCTATCTTTGAAAATCTATTCCTTTAGCAACACTATTACCTGCGCAGTTTGAGTTTGATTATACCTACATTTGTATTATTTTATTATTTGCCTACTAATTATTATTTCATTTTAGATTTCTAGCAACCGGCAGTGACTTTAAAACCATGCATACGAATTACTTCCGAGGAGCAAGTACAATAGCAAAAATTGTAAGGACAGTTTGTCGCGCCATATGGAAACATCTATCAAGTCAAAATATACCTCCTATAACAAAACAGGTTCTAGAAGATGTCGCTATTGAGTTTGACAAGAAAGCAAATTTTCCTAACTGCATAGGAGCTCTTGATGGTAAACATGTCCGTATTACATGTCCTGCGCACAGTGGATCACTGTTTTACAATTATAAGGGCTATAATTCAATAGTTTTATTAGCTCTTGTAGATTCTAGATATAGATTCATTTTTGTCGATATAGGAGCGTATGGCAAGGAAAGTGACTCCACCGTTTTCCAGAACTCTAAACTTTATGATTTGATTATGACACGCAAATTACCTATTCCTGTACCAAAGCCTTTACCAGGTTCTCAAAATGAAACTCCATTTGTTTTTGTAGCAGATGAAGCATTCTCAATTTCGAATAACGTCATGCGCCCTTACTCAGGGAAACATTTGTCGGTACAACAAAGAGTTTACAATTATCGACTGAGTCGTGCCCGAAGATATGTCGAGTGCGCTTTTGGCATCCTAGCCAATAAATGGCGCATATTTCATCGATCTATGAATGTGCAATACGAATTTGCGACAGACATTATCAAGGCATGTTGTGTAATGCACAACTTTGTTTTGAATCGAGATGGAGTACAAGCGACCGATGACATTATCTTTGATGATTCTGATCTGCAAATGTTGCATTTGCCCACAGCAAATGAAAATAATTTAAGCCCACATCTAATACGGAATGATTTTTGTAATTACTTTTCCAGTGATGTTGGCGCCCTAAGTTGGCAATTAAACAAAATATGAATGTTCGTATACCTACTCAGTTCAAAATACAAATAATACCTTAATACATTTGATTCAAACTATTTAACATGTTGTGAACTGCGAATAAACAATTTAAATGGCAATTTGGTTTTATTTATAGTATTTGTTTACCTTTTTGAATAAGAGCGCGAGAAAAAATATAATTTTAACTTAGAGAAAATCTTTTGCATAGGGCATTAAAATAAATGGTGTATTTCATATGATTAAAAAAAAAAAGATACATGCTACTTACATTAAACTACAATTTTTACAATTTAAACCGCGGATCAGATTTTTACGTTTTTACTACAGTAAAAATTGTAGTTTTATTGTGAATAGTGATCGCGTAAACCTAAGACAATACTATGTTACTACTTACCCAGTTTTGATTTTTCGGTTGAGTTTTTTTCCTTGTAATCAACATAAACGATCTCACAAATGCTTTTCCATGCTTCTTGTTTTATAAATTTGTCTTTATAGGTTTCGTCACTAGTATCCCACAAACAACGGTGTTCCTGAACCGAAGATATAAACAGATCGACGTCAACGTCAGACATTTTAATTTTAAAACTGCTTCTCGGTTGCCACGTGTTGTTTGCAAGAGTGTTAGAAACAAACTGCATCCTTGTCAACAAGTATGACGTCATAACGCTGGAATTCGCGTCGTGCGTTGCGGCGCCGCACCGCTATAGCGCACTGCCGATTTCAGCGGCGCGGCGCCGCAACGCGCTTATGTGTTTCGGCCCTAAATTAACTAATTGTTTACGTTGAAAAATACAAACTGCACAAATTATTCACGATAAAAGCGTGTGCTCGCGTGCACGGTACTAGCAAGATGGCCGGCCGGCCGGCGCGCGCGCGGGGTTCTGCGGGTTGCTAGCGGGCGAGAGGGGGGAGGGTGACATCGCTCACTGCACGCCGCTCACATCTCTCGTCTCCACTGCGCGTCGTCCGCGCACAGCTCACATCTCCGCTTCCATCGCGACATACAAATATTACACATCTCCGCACAGCGATCTCCACTGAAGCTGAGCGGAGAGGAGACGTGTCAATAACTCAATTCTATTGGTTGTTTAAAAAACATCTCCTCTCCGCTCGTCTCGTCTCCGCTTTGGTGGAGTCCCGGCCTAATAGAACGAATTTTCTTTCTTCGACATTTGTTGACAAATTCAAACATGAATTGACAAAAAAAACCAGGCCTGTAGACCCTGTACATGCCGAGATCTGACATGGCCGCGCAGTTCTCCGCGGGAGGTTCGCGCGGCCATCTTCAAACCTCAATAACTTCTTTAACCCTTAAATGCATGAATTTTTGTTTTTAACAAAAAAAAATGTTTTCATAGGGCAGTTAATGAATAGAATACGGGAAAAATAATAAAAAAAATATATTTTGCTTTTTATAATGTTTATTTACGGAAAAACTATTGGTATCAAATTTGATACTTCGCGCATTAGAGGCATAAAAATATACATTTTACAAAGGTTATTGCTTATTTATGAAAATTAGCGAAGCACATGTTATTCTTATTATCACACAAGGAAACCTTGCATTTTTTGCACATCCATGATGTTAATTTTCGACAATTTTCATATTTACACTTATTCCTTGAGTTCATGAATTCCTTTTCATGTCCTACACCATCTACACGGATGTGCACAGAGGGTACCACTTGTACTCCAGCCCGTCCTCTTTTTGGTGTGGGCTCTGGGGTATGACCTTGCTGACTACAAGTGCTTGGCCTTCCTCTCTTATTTTCTGGACGACTCTGGTACCGACATAAGGTGTCCGCAAGTTCTGTCCTGAAATCAGCTAGCTTCATTATGTCTTTTGCGTTCTTTCCTTTCTTCAAGCTTATTTTTTTGTACAGTACCCATGAGTTTATTACTGTCATATCTAAGAGGTGATAAAACAACCTCGTAGTCCATTTTCGAGACTTTATACGAATGCGGTAGCGGCCGATGAAGCTGTCCATCAAGTCGACGCCTCCCATGTGAGCATTATACTCTTTGACAACTCTGGGGCATGAGATTTGTATATTTTTTTTCAGTTTTTTGTCGTAGCGACTGATGCTCTCTACAGGTTCTGAACCAGCATATGTAGACAACAATATTACTTGCTTGTTGTCTTTCCAGCTGGTTGCCGCGAAATCCATGCCTTCATATGTGGCGACATTTTCATGGAAGGTGCCTCTTGGAACGTTAGATTTTAGCAATTCTTTTTTGTCTGGTAGCTTGCAGGCCTTGCCCAGTCGATTCTTTTGGACTGTGCCCAGACAATAAATGCCCTCTTTCGCGAGATAATGAAGCAAAGGTATGTTGGTATAGAAGTTGTCAAAGTAAATTATGTGGTTGACATGCCTTGGGACCGAACGCAGTAATCTAATGACAGTATTAGAGACTGCCCCTAAATCTGGCTCATTGGGCAAACGTTCGTTGTTTTTAGTGCCGGAATACACTTCAAAATTGTATGCATATCCCATAAGACAGCATAAGACATACAATTTCAATCCCCACTTATGAGGTTTGTTGGGCAAGTACTGCTTCATAAAGTGTCCAATTTTTGTGGCACACATTTGTTCGTCCAACGATAGACGATGGTCAATTGGGACGCTCATAAATCTTTCGTTTAGAAAGTCTACGACTGGTCGAACTTTGTGCAATCTGTCGTGCTGAGGATGATCAACTGGGAAGTGTTTGGTGTCGTCATTCATGTGAAAAATCTGTCTGATCTTTTCAAATCTATTCAAACTCATCGTTTCTGCAATTGGGCTAAACTTTACTTTATTCGACCAGTATGCCCTGACGCTTGGGTAATGATAAACTGACGTAAAAATCAGAATTCCAATGAATTTACGAAGTTCTCCGAGAGTCACAGGGTCTGCAAAATTGGGGTTTTTTTGAACGGCGTACTTATTCGACTCTTGGAGGAGTACCGACATTAATTTCTCATCAAAAAAATACGAAAAAAATTGGAATGGTGTTTCTAAGTCCAAAATCTCTTTCGGGTACTCTGTGTTTCCCTTGAAATTAAATACTTGTTCCAAAAGATCCATGTTCTTTACTTTCCATACAATACCTCGAAGATTGCCGCTGTAATTTGAAGGAATGGATTCATTTGTTTCCCAATCGTTTACAAGCGGCGGATCAGAAGCATCCTCAGCATCCGGAGCTGCCTCAGCTTCTGCAGCTAAGTCTTCGTTATCTTCCAGATCCTGTTGTACCTCTCTCCGATCTTCGTAGTAGTCGATACCATCTTCGTCATCACTTCCTTCATCCTCAGAAATTTCTCCATTTTCCAGTTGACTCAATAGTCGCTCTATATCACCTGGCCTCATATTTTCCAAGTATCTGTAAATAATATTATCAAATAATTCATACCCACACCAAAATAAGCATAAGAATCAATACATACAAAGAAATATCGAGAAAACAAAAGAAAACGCATGTATGCAGCAAGCGCGATAGTTTGGTTTTCAAAGAGCTCGTAATGCATGAAGTATCAAAATTGATACCAACAGAAATAAACCTTTTTTCTTTGTCGAAATCAAAACCAGGTTCAGAAGACATGTAACATACCAAAAATAACGTACTTAGGGTCAGCTCACACCGAGACGCGACGCGGCGCGACGCTGCGCGCACATTTTTCATAGAGCGACTCAGAATATACTTTATTCACTACACGAAAAGATACACATTACATTGTGAGAATTCAGATTACGTTGCACCACGCAGCACTGCGCCTCGAGGTGCCTCGCGGCGTAGCGCGACGTATCGTGACGCAGCGGTGCATCGCCGGTACGCGCGGCGTGCAAGAGCGGTGCTGCGTCTCGCGGTGCCGCGCGACGCAGCGCGACGCCGCGAGGCGCAGCCTGAGGCCGCTGTGGTGACTTCTCTACTATTTCCGTCCAGACTTCGTTTAGAATTGACGCAGTTCGGTCGAGTGCTCGATTGAAAATATAATGATAGACTGGGATCTTGTTATAATCGGACTTCTCGCAGAAGAGGAAGAGGAAGAAGTTTACAAAAATAAAATTAAAAAGAAGACATCACACAGGAGTATTTGGGTGCATAATTTATGGAGAAATAGAGGAATTCATGGCGAATTTCATACTTTGGCTTTTGACCACATTGCCAACTATCCAGAAAAGTTTTATGATTATTACAAAATGGACTACCAAAAGTTTCAAAACTTATTAAATGTGTTGCGGCCATATATAGAAAAACAAAAAACTAATTACAGGCCCACTATCTCGATTGAAGAGCGGTTATCTCTCTGTCTTAGGTAAGTAATGCTAATGTACTAGGTACTTAAGAGTTTGTACTCTTTTGCTTTCGCTTTTTTTACAAATAAATAGAGAAGTGACTT
Organism: Yponomeuta plumbellus; assembly: GCA_947310845.1. Taxonomy (NCBI): domain Eukaryota; kingdom Metazoa; phylum Arthropoda; class Insecta; order Lepidoptera; family Yponomeutidae; genus Yponomeuta; species Yponomeuta plumbellus. The sequence continues at coordinate 8,415,873 of OX371206.1, forward strand.
TGGTCTCTAATCTGTTTTACATCTGTTAATGAACTTATCTAATTTTGTGCATATTTAGACAGTGCTTACAACAATGCATCATTAATTCCTTCTGTCAGTTTGACGTGTTTTATAGCCTTGCTTGATGCAACAGGGTGATGAGTCTGTGATTCGAGTCGGCGCACAGTGTGATATTTTTGAAATCTAGCTTGACAAAATTATTTCTTGCTCTTAAATACCAAATAATATATTATATAATGGATTTAAAGACATTGTGATGATTATAGGCTTGTATTTCAATAAAATTTTATGATTTTGATCACTGATACGGCTTAAGTATAATTAAAAAATAATAAAATAATGAGTAAAAATTACATATCACTCAGAGTCTATCTCACTAGTATCGGTTTCGCTACTAGGATTTTCGTAAATGTCATCATACTCTTTGGTTGTGCTCTTCATTTCTAAAAGCTCACATACTTCTTTCGTGATATGGCCTTCTAAAAGCTCACATACTTCTTTCGTAATATAGTATATTTAGTATCAGCATTCCACCTGTGCGAAGCCGGGGCGGGTCGCTAGTTTCAGTTATTAAATAACAACATTATTGTAGATAGGCAAGCTCTTTTTTATTACACTTAATAATTTTTAGCTAAAGTAACAAAATCAGGAATGTTAAGAAACTTAAAAAAATCACATATTCTGTCGATTTCACAATTATTATTAATTAATTATTGATATATGGTGGCTTATGGCGACGGCGTTAGTTTTTCGTGATCTCGTAATCAGTGAAAGGTGCATCTGTTATTTCAGTTTCATCATTACTGACGGATGATGGCGTGTATGTGTATGGTGCTGATCTTCTGGCGGCCTGAAAGTTGCTCATGTTTGATGGCGTGTACGTGTCGTTTTTTTCGGTTTCGTAATTGGGAAGGGGTGTAGCGGTTATCTCAGTATTATTATTACTAACGGATGATGGCGTGTACGTGGGTGCTGATCTTTCCGAAGCCTGAAAGTTGCTCAAGTTTGATGGCGTGTACGTGTTGTTTTTTTCGGTTTCGTAATTGGGAAGAGGTGCACCGGTTATCTCAGTACTATTATTATTGACGGATGATGGCGTGTACGTGTATGGTGCTGATCTTCTCGAAGCCTGAAAGTTGTTCATGTTTGATGGCGTGTACGTGTCGTTTTTTTCGGTTTCGTAATTGTGATATTGTGAATATAACAAATTAACTTCTTCTTGTTCTGTCAATTTTAATTCTGCGTCATTAACTATCTGGAAGATCTTGCGTTCAATTTCTGCCTTTATTTTATTAGGCATTCCTTTGACTTTACTTGCCATGCTTTTAAAAAAATAATCCGTAGAGTCCTCTTCCTTTTTAGCCTCAATGTAACGGGATAATATTTCCGATGCTCTAGGCTGTTGTGAAATATTTCGTGTATGTGATGGAGACCGTGATACAGAACCCGGTCGTGATACTGGTGAGTTAGCTTGTAATGGTGACTGTATAGATTGCGAATCATCATTTATAGAGTATGTAGATGAGTCATCTAGATTTGAGACCTGGGAATTTTCTTGCACAACATATTTTTTTAGAAATTCCAATTCTTTCTCAAATTTTATGGGCTTAGCCTTCACTCTGGCAGAACCACTTTTTCCATCTTTTCTTAAATTTATTGATCGTCTATAACTATCACGGATTTTCTTCCAGCGCTTTTGACAGTCTGGTGCTGAAATAAAAAATAAAATTATGGTATATGTTTTCTGTAATAATACTGACATATATTTATGCAGGATATCCCAGAAATCAACGTCAACCCGGAAACGACTACGTCGAATTATTATCCATGTATCCATGGAAAATCTCGTGAAAAAATTATCAAAAAATAACTGTAACATAAAGTGAAAATCTTAAAAAAATAATCAGAATACTCCGTAGTTAGTTAATTAAAATGTCTCACTGTAGTTTAAACTATAATTTTTTTCAGGTTTTTGACTACAGCAATCAGCTTCAAGTCTGTAGCACAAAGCTATCGCATGGGTTACAGTACCGTTCTAACAATTATTCACGAAACCTGTGCTGCACTTTGGAAAGCATTGCAACCTATGGTTATGCCAAAACCAACTCGAGAGCTATGGGAGTCGATAGAAAAAGATTTCGATAGCATCTGGCACTTTCCTAACTGCATAGGAGCTATTGACGGAAAGCACGTCAACATAAGAGCACCTTGGAATAGTGGAAGCCTGTACTTCAATTACAAAAAACACTTTAGCACTGTTTTGTTGGCAATAGTAGATGCTAAATATAGATTTGTTGTTGTTGACATAGGATCTTATGGCCGAAACAGCGACGGAGGCATTTTATCTAATTCCAAATTGGGAGTGAAGCTACAAAGCAATCAATTAGGAATACCTCCTAATAAATGTTTGCCGGGTACAACATGTAACGCACCTCATGTTTTTGTTGGAGATGAGGCTTTTCCCCTGTCTCAAAACATAATGCGACCCTTTCCCAGTGACCAAGTCTCCCATGATCGAGAAAAAAAAATTTATAACTACCGCTTGAGCAGAGCAAGGCGCATTGTGGAAAGTGCTTTTGGAATTATGCAGCAGAAATTTGAAATTTTTCAAAAAAGAATAAGAATACAGCCGAAGTATTTAAACAACATAATTTTAGCATGTACATGTCTACATAATTACATGCTAGACGACATACCCGAAAACATTTCATTACCAAGAGACAGCATTCTACAAAATTTATTAGACACCAGCCAAATTGATGATGAAGAACCTATGACTATTCGAAACCATTTTAAAACCTACTTTAATTCTGAGAATGGTTCGGTCTACTGGCAAAATGATATGATAGAAAGATGTTAAGAATAGGTAGGTAACAATAATTTCAAAAACCAAGGGAAACCTGTTATTGGCTTTATAACTGTATAATTGATTGTCAATTTATATGTATTGTCACGCTGTTGGTTTTCTAAATAAATAAATAAATAAAACAGACGATAGCGTCGATGTAGGTACTGCAAAAACCACACCATGCGATTTTATCAAAGTTTATATTATAATGATGTCCTTTATTATATTTCTTTGACTAATTGTGTACCTACGTATGTACATTAAATGTATTTTATGATATTGACTTGTTTTATTAAAATCGATTAAGTAATATTTACAAAGTTACTTACCCGATAAACCCAATTGTTCACTAATTTTGTCCCATGCATTATTTTTAGCATTTCTGTCACTATAGTGTTTTGACGATACATTATACAAACACTCGTAGCGCTGCACAAAAAAAATTAACTTCTCCTCGATCTCCATAATGCACGCACCCGCCAAATATACGTCGTTCTCGTGCGCTTGCCAGTGGTAGACTGCGGGAGGGCGCGGGCGGGGCCGCGCGGCGCCCGCGGCTAGTAGATACGTTCCGCTGCGCCTCGCGGCATCTCGCTGCGCAGCAAGGCGTCGTCCTGCTACGATTTTAAGATGCGCCTCGCGACGTTGCGATGCGTCTCGCGACGACGCGCGGCGCAGCGCGAAATCATTGGCCTCTTTGAGTATCGTCGCGTCGCGTCGCGTCTCGGTGTGAATTGACCCTTACCTATTGAAAACAATTTTTCTTCTTTTGAAAACTCAAATAAAACTCCAGATTTCTTCAAATGTTTTCCAGCAAAAGTCATAGCTTTCGAAATTCCCACCAAAAGACAAAAACGTCAAAAAAAAGACAACTATTTTGTCAGATGACACTATTTTTTTTTATTGTTTTTTGAAAAATAAGAGGCACTGATAATGCACATACAGCCAAATGTGTAAAACAACAGAGTAAAAGCCTATAATAATCAATAACTTAACGGGTATCTAAATTGATACTCTATGCATTTAAGGGTTAATACTGCTTTGACAAATTTCGACAGAATCCTGACATAAGCACTTTTTGAAAACAGAACATGGCCGCGCAATCGAAACGGTAACCTCGCCCGAGGCAGAGCGTGCGCTTGCCTCGGGCGAGGCACGTCCACACTGAGCGAGCCGCAGTGAGAGGCAGAACGTTTGCCGCGCGCGGCTGCTCGCTTGGTCTGGACCCGCCTATTAATCTGTTCTCTGATTGGTCGCCCTATTTTGACCAATCAGAGTGCGCGAGAGTGGGGAGATATACCCCATCGCCTCTACGCGTATTGGTTAATAATCTATGCTCTGATTGGTCGCCTATATGTTCAAAATGAACATTTCCTATTATCAACTATTATTCCTTTTCAAAGGACTATACTATCTTTATGCAACTATTTGCCTATTCCTAACTATTCCCTATATCTATCGGCTCCTGACCCTACCATTAAAAAACCAGCACGGGTATTCTTTATTCACGAATCAACAAAAATATAAAAGTACAAAACTTACGAACTATAAAACAAATGTAAAAAACTATAACTAACTATATCTATGTATAACTATGGAGAGTAATGTTCCCTATAACTATATGTACAAACTATATCCTAACCGTCCTCTTGACCCGATTAAAATCGGTAGTTTTGGTATAAACAAACTGTTACATCTTTAAACCGACCACCTGAACCTCTCACTTTCCTGTTTGTATATGTTGAATTTTCTTGTAATGTGCCTCCAATTCTTTAAGATCGTAAAGTTGCCAATCAGTCTCTATTTTTGCAATATTTCCATGTTTCTGTATAATATCAATATACTCTTCTCTGGTTGTTATTAATGTTTCTTTTCGGATATCTTTTTCAATTCTTCCAAATATTCTGTCTGGCGGCAGAAAACTATGGCCACGTACAGGGAATATCATTGTTATTTCGTTTACATTTCCAGTATGCTTACTAAGCCAATGTATCAGCAAGTGCAGTATGTGACTGTTCTTGTTCTGCCCTCCGCATCCGTCACAAAATAGTCTCAACGATGTTATATTTGCAGGAATGGTTATAGAATCCAGATAAGATAGCAACGCAGACCCAACTTCGTTTGACCCACGGCTAGCTTGAGTCTCGTCCCATATGTAAAATGTTGGAGATTTTTTATCTGGATCAGCAATGCAAAAGTTGTATAAACTGATCTGTCTGCTATAGTAAGCGTCTTGTATCGGAGTCCTTGGCAATGGTAGTACTTTTTGCAAATCAACACAGAGCCGGATACAATTATCAACCGGTGTCCGCAAAAGGCCATAGAACGCATTCGATCGTAACTTATGTACCCTCTTCTCCACTATTAACATCTGTTTTTTTTGGTCATCACTCTCAGATTTTATTTTATGTGCCCATAAGATGCAAGCGCTGCAAGCATCAGTTGCAGGTGATTTGAACCCTATGTTATATTTAGTAGTAAATATATTATGAAACATAGTACGGGAAATCCTTAAATTGATTGGCACAGAACGGTTATATAATTTAAGAAGTCTGGCAGCATTCAGTTCAGATGATAAATATATCCTTTTACTTTTAAGTCTGTTGTAGTGGCTCTCGTGAGCAGGTAGTTTATTCAGGAATTCACAAAGTTTTTGCTTTTTTTCTGCAGATTTTCCTGATTTACGGTCACCGCCACGACCTTCTTGAGGTGTTTTTCCTTCAAATATAGTGTGATTCAGATTTCTCAGTCTTTTATCACCCAGTGAAAAGGTATTTTTAAAGAGTTGTTTACAAACTGTAACCATTTTCTTGTTGTAATACAAGTGGTATGCGCAGCTAATTTTACGATTCTTGGAATTTGCTTTTGGAGTAGTTTTACTTCTATCTTGTGGTTCATAAGGTGCCGTAAGTCTAGTCAAAAAGACATCTTGATCTACTTTTGACGGCCTTTTGAAGAATAACTTTCTGTTTGCAATAATATCTCGTAGGGTTAACTTCTGGCATTTGAAAGTTTTGCCACATTTGTGTTTGCAGGGAAGTTTAAATTTTACACATAATGGATCTTTGTCACTGTAGGCCCTGAAAAGACAAAAACTATTAGGTATTAAACGTATTATGAGCAATAGACATCATACAAGAACTTTACTGGGAAAATAAAATATCAGATATTACAAGACATAACTTACGATCTATCACGGTATACAGAACGTTCTTTACGCTTCTTTACTCTAGTTCCCTCATTTAATGTTTGTACTGTTCCCTCGCCTTCATCCATTTTGATAAAAAGCGTATTTTGTAAAACAAGACAATCACGCATCAGGAAAAAAAGCCGCCCTTCAAAATGTTCCATCCACAGACCATGAAACTTCAAAATGTAATTTTTTTTCTTTTCACAGCATAGACAATCATTCAAGCAATGGCTGTTTAGAGTATACAGCCAAAAAATCGATTTTGTGAATCGATTAAACTCAATTTTCGGCAGGCAATAATGTAGAACAAGATTTAATTACCTTTTGAACAAAACTGTCTAACAAAACATAATTTGTTTAGAGAAATAAAACCTTTTGATCGAAATATGTGTTATACAGAGAAATAAGCCCACTTTGTTCGGAAAGTCAAAGTTCAAGATTTTTTTGTGTTGGAAATACGTTGTTTTCGATCAGAATTTTGACAGATATGTATGGGATTTAAGTTAGAGTTTCGGGAAAAAAAAAAATATATCTTGCTCTATGGAAATATGACCTTTTGAAACACTCCTCAAATATTATTTCACGTCTACATTTTACCCGAGCGAAGCCGGGTTTTCGTCTAGTAAAGGAATAAATCTCTTTGTTTTTGTTTATAAATATCAAATAATATGTGTCCCTATAATCACTGCATGTATGAGGTATTTATGCGAGAGGTTATTTTCGTAGTATAATCTTTTTTACCCGACGGCGAAGGAGATGTGAAAGAGCTTAGCATAGGCCGCAGACTCTGCTATTAGGTAAAGGATATTTGTGTGCATTAAAAGTATTAATAAAAAAATTTAAGAAGATAAAAGTAGGAGGATAATATTTTACTTCAAGTCTCTGCAAAAACGCCTGGCTAGTTTATAGCAAAATATCGACGTTCGACGGTTTGTAGAAGTTTCGTTGCAGGAGTTTCTATGATTTTATTTGCAGAATTGTGACGATATCAAAAGTTCCTGAAACTTTTTTCACAGGAAATACTGATTTTCACATACCCAGCATTAAATACGAGGGCTGCTACTTATGTATGCGGAATAGAAAAAATAAACAAATGTATATGGCTAAATATGCTTTTATTGTTTTTCAAAGTATTCTCCACTATGATCGATGCACTTTTGCATTCGATGAAACCAATTTGTAAAACACTTTTTCCACTCTGATTGAGGTATCTCCAAAACGTGCTGTTTGAACGCATCTACGGCATCTTCACGGGTCGAAAATCGTTGACCACGTAATTTATTCTTTACATTTGGGAATAAATAGAAATCATTGGGAGCCAAAGAAGGGCTGTACGGTGGATGACCCATCAATTCTATTTTTTGACCATCCAAAAATGTAGTTGTTTCCTGAGATGTATGACAGCTGGCATTGTCATGGTGAAGTATGATTCTGCGTCGCTGGTTGTTTTGGCGTATTTCTTCAAATACTTCCGGCAAACAAATGGTCGTGTACCACTCCGAATTAACCGTTCTGCGATTCTCCAGTGGTATTGCAGCCACATGGAAATTAATACCAAAAAAGCAGGCCACCATTTGCTTTACAGTGCTTTTTGCACGATCCACTTTCGTAGGGTTCGGCTCATTAAAAACACCCAAACTGTTGATTGTTGTTTAGTTTCGGGATCGTACGCGTAGATCCAGGATTCGTCACCTGTGTAGATATTATAAACAGATTTTGAGTCGCCTCCGTTGAATTTTATTAAGGTTTTCTTGCACCATTCGACGCGAGCATCTTTTTGATCCTGAGTTAAGTTGTGCGGGATCCAACGCGAACAAATTTTTTTTATAGACAAATGTTCATGTAATATCTTATGAATGCTCGTCATACATATGCCCAGAATAGCCTCTATCTCGCGATACGTAACATAGCGGTCTTGCATTACTAGTTTTCGCACAACTTCAATATTTTGTGGCACAACCACCGATTTCGGGCGACCTTCTTTAACTTCGTCCGTGAGCTTACTGCGCCCGCGATTAAACTCACTAAACCAGTGATACACAGTGGTTTTTGATGGAGCTTCACCACCAAAAGTCGAAGTTAATTGATCTACGCACTGTTGTTGCGTTAAACCACGTCGAAAATCGTAATAAATCATAGCACGAATATTTTCACGAGTGAGTTCCATTTTTTCAGCGATATGACATTTTAAACCCAACAAAAACAAAACACTAACGTATAAAAGAGAAAAATATTAGCGGCCAGTATTTAAAAAAAGAACTAATTTGACCATGGAGGTCAGACATAGCGTTTAAAATTATTGGAATCCCAGATTCCGCATACATAAGTAGCAGCCTATGTATTACTATGCACAATGTTTATACATGGTTAAGGCAGTCGCCCATACTTCTGTTTAGCCAACTCTTTTTGGCTTTACCCATATTGAAAGTTTTGAAAAGGTTTGAAGAAAATATAGCCTTACTACGCCCAAACTATCACCAAAACGTATTTACCCATATAAATACCCTTTTCGGTTACCATACCTAAATATACCTTTCGGGTATATTCCCGCGACCCAACTCTCTGGTATTGATGGAATGTTTTGTTTTGTATTGTTTTGTATTTGTTTTTATGTTATTGTTTTTGTTTCTGGCCTTCACTTGGAAACGCTCGGCCAACATGTATTGCAGGCTTAACAAACGATTGGATCCGTTACACACCTATACTTAACTACGTATGAGCATCGCGAGTCATTGTAAACTTTTAGTCCGGATTTACTTACGGGTGTTGTTATATTATTACAATGTGTTGTGCTTACAAAAGTTTTAGTTCAAAAAACATCGCGAGTCATTAAAAAAAACACTACTATGGGCGGGTTTCTGAATTGTGAATTTCAACACAGAATATATTTATTTATTTATTTACTAGTACATGGAAAACCAACAGCTTAGATTACATAATAACGTCAAAATAACAACTATAAGCTAATTACAGGTTGTCACTTATAAACCATATAGTAAATAATCTTATAGTAAAGTAAATAAAGTAACGTTCTGTCACGATCTTTTCTGAGGAAATCGACGAGACAGCACTACAGCTAAGCAGTCACTTAGAAAATCTTAATTCAGAAACTGACGCTTGAACGCTAACAAAAACAAATATGTGAGTGGTTGACCAAAAAGGGACCGGGATTTTCTCGAAATCAATTATTTTCCCTTGAGGTCCCTTTTTGGTCAACGACTCACATATACTTAAAAGTATGCACGGCTGTTTCCTATAAAAATCGTTGCGTCGATAAATGAACCTGCTGGGAGTCGATTTTTGAAAAGTTGTTTATAAATGTCATATACGAATAAAAAAGATCACTGGTAAGGCTGTGTTAAGCAGTGGACTAGTAGGTACGGGCGGACTGATTGATTTAATAGATAGATCTCAGCAGGCTTGACTATTACCGCATCGTTTATAGAAAACTGGCGATCTAAAACCTCTCATATTAAAATAAACAACCTTTTTATGCTTGGCCTCGCTTTACGAGAAACATGTATAATGTAAAGGTTGATCTGTTAACGAAGTAAAATAGATGACGATGATTCCTATACAATAACGGTCTTATTTTTAAAAACTCGATTCCTTAAAATGCTACAGCGATTAAAATAGTCTGTGGAGGAGATTTTACACGGAAAAGGTGCAGCCACAGATTAAATAAACAGAGTATTAATTCGGTTTTAGAGGAATCGTGTTTTTTATAAATAAGGCAGTAAATATTTACAGTTTAGACTTACAGCTACTTGAGGTGGATTTATTTAGGTTGTATATAGTATTTAGTTTTTTATGAACTGGTTTAGAAACAATCTGGCTAAGTCACCATCAATACGCTATTTAAAAAAAAACAAATTTGTTCATCAAAACTCTGCTCAAATCATTTGAGGGACAATTTTCTGATAATGACAATTTTCTGTCGTATTATATTCTTCATCAACAGTCTCATTTACTAGCGACAGCGACCCCATTATAATAGCTCGCGTTAAAGTGTTATGACCGATCATTTCTAAACATGTTCAACAGATATAAGACTAAACGGCCTGGCCGCGGGACAATTCGCCCGCGCGAAAAATCGCGCGGCGCGAACGGCGGCGGGGCGTCTTACCGCCTGGCTTGCTACGTACATTTCTATGAGTTTGTTTCAGTCGCTAGTCGCAGCCGCGACAAACTAAACAAAGCGCGATTTTTCGCGCGGGCGAATCGTCCCGTGGCCACGCCGTTACAGCATTATTTATAATAAAACTATGAGTCCTCAAGACACTCCCGAGAGTCACTTTAGATAGTCTGTGGTAGCAATACGATCTCGACCTCCGTGGCGCATGTTTAATACCACCCGCTAACCGTGAAGGAAAATCGTGAGGAAACCCGAGTGTCTGATCTATTCACATACTTCAGGGTTTTCTTTCTGAGAGAAGGCCTGTGCCCGATAATGGGACGTAGACTGCTTGTAAGAAAACATAACCACAGATTATTTAAACTGCCTCTGAGGAGTAATTTAGAGGGATTGTGTTTTATAGATAAAACTGTACAGTCACGAGCAATAATATATATACCATGTCACCAAAAATCTTAACTTAAAACAGTCTAGAAAGAAATGTACAACCATTTGTCCTAAATTATGTAACCATTGGTTAGGTAATTTAGGACAAATTGTCGTACACATGTGCAGTACAAAACAAAATGTGTACTTCGTACAAAATGTGAGAGTGTATATATATTATTGCTCGTGACTGTACCATTACAATATTTTGTACAGCTATATATTTTGTGTAGAGTGTTAGTGTAACAAAATCCACATGTCAATCCAAAAAGGGGGTCTACTCACCATTAAAAACAATCAAAAGGCATAACAATGGACGCTGTACAGAAAAAAAATTAAGTCCTGTTTTTTAGAACTTAGATAATTTTCGTAATGACTAAGCCCTTACTCTCAACTTTAAAAAAAACATAATTTAAAGAACCTGGGCTATCCAGACAATATCAATTTATATAAAACTATCTTTGATACAATTTCTGTGTACAAAAATAATATTATATTCTTTGCAACTCAGCCTGCAGGTTCTACCGCATAATTAAATGTTATTAACTTATTTGTATTCTTTTATCAATATAATTTAACTTTAAAAGGGTTGAGTAAGTAAGTTTCGGTGTTATTTTCAATATTCGATTTAGTATTTTTCTATCAAAAGCTTGACCCTTTCAAATTAGGGCAACCCCATTAATTCCGTGCTCTATGCGATGCGTAACCACTTGACCCAATTCAGGATTTAACATTTTAAAAAAGATATAACGTACAACATAAATCAAATTTTAAAACTATGCGACATTTTTCTAAAATATAAAAATATGTTCCAGGTGCAAGTAATATATAAAAAATCAACGAGAAGGTAATAATTAAAAGTAACAATAATTGTTAGTAAAACTAATAATTGAACGCAGGAAGTTTGAAACTAATCGCATTAGTTCTGTCAAATAAAATGTCCCGTCCACAAGATGAGACGCAAATTTTCTCAGAGCAGGAGAAATACAGAACCTAAAAGGTAGTTTCTTTATTCAAGTTCACGGTCTCATTCATAAAAACCCACCTCCTCAACACCATAAGCGCCGATTAAAATAGTTTGTGGTGGAGGTTTCACAAGAAAATGACGTAACCATCGAACGAACAAATTTCCTCTGAGAAGTGCTTTAGAGGAATTGTTTTTTTTTTTATATAAATAAGGCCGTAATAAAAAGTTTTCTCTTATCCTACATTAAAGCGAAGTCTTAGAGACTACCTACTAACAATATCAGTAAATCACTCGCTCTTTTTCTTGAACCTGCAATACCACTTGTGCCAAGTGCATTTTCTGACATTGACACTATAGTCGCCCCAACCGTTTATTTAACTTTTGACAGCTCGATTTAGTGACGTCCTATGAAGTTACTAATTCGATTCTTTATGAAAATCGATTTTAATTTTGTTCAAGTTATAATCGATTTATTATTGACATGACATTCACATTTTATTTTCATATTTTTTGTGCCTTGCCTGTCGAGCGTGATATAAACTAAAAATTACCGAACAGATTTTCAAAATATTTTGTTGCATTAAAATGTGAAAATTACTTAGCTGAATTCCGCCAATATCCCACAAGCACCATGCGGTTAGTCAAAGTGGGATCCCGGGCGGTGCATATTGGCGGAATTTAGCAAAGTAATATTCACATTTTAATGCTAAGTATTATGGATTTCCGCAAAGTAACGCCTGATTCTATACAATTATTTTGTTACTTATAATATTTTGGTGCCTCCGCCTACCCCCTCGGGGATAACGAGTTTATTAACGAGAGTGAGTTTATTTTTTTTATAATATTTAAACCTATTTTTTTATAGTATAGATCTGTGAAGGAAGAATAACTCTATATTCTTCTACTCGTCATAGTTTTGAAGCCAAACACGTCACATCACTATTGTGAAAAAAATCGATGTCGTGTTGAATTTTTCGCTTTTGATTTCTTGTGAAATAAATTAGAAACTTCATCTGTGAATTAAGTTAAATAAACGTTTGGAGCGAGTGTAGTTTTCTTTTTTTTTGTACTTTCTTAGTTTCGCTTTAAGAAGCAATTCCCAATACAAACTTAACTAATTAGGTTTTAATTCACATACGCCATGCCGGATGTCCTCTGAGCTTATTGGTAAAGTGTCATTGCGATCCGTCTTTTGTAAATAAAAAAGAAACCACGTTTGTATAGCAATTGCTTCTTGAGAGGCCGCTTTAACAGGGTATTATTAAGTTCAGTGTTAATTAAATCTGTTTTAGTTGGTTACACTAGAATTTACGTCTTAATAATATGGTATCTTAATATCTAGGTACCTAAATGATTTTATCACTTAACTGACGAGTGTTCGGACGCCATCTTTGATGGTGCTCCGACATTAAAATAAAGAAAGTAAAATCTACAGAGTTTAAGATTAATCCAGTAACAAAAAAGGCCTGCGACAAACATTCATAATTAAGTGGTTATTATTTTACAATCTAAATATATTTAGAGTGTATATTATACAATGAAATGTCAATTTTTCTTCACATGCCTCCCGTAAACTTAGTAAACTTCGATATTAAATTTAAAATCTATGTATACTATTTGTACTGTAACCATTAATAAAATTATGCATTCAAAATATATTCAATAATTGTACATATCCAAAACAGTTATTATAAAAATAATATAAGTATTAAATATGCCTTGTTTAGAAAGTAAATTTTCGTTTGCCTTTTTTAGAAGAAATACACGAAAGAATTTAAAATGACCACTTTCTGAGGACTCCATGAACACCAACAAATAATATGAGATGGCTTTCAGAAGTCGGTCAAATAGCCTATTAAAATCATTGAAAGAAATTCAAGGTGGTAATTTGAAATGGGACTGAACCTTTGTAGCAATCGGAAGTTTCCCCATCTCAAATTGCCACCTTGTGTATCTATGGTCTTAGGATATACATAGAGTTTACATAAGAGCTTAGTGCAGCGTATTGGACGTATTCATAGGTCGCCAATCTCGTCTACAATAACAAGCCTAAAACCCGAGACTTATTCATGTTAAATATATCAAGAGGTGACCCATGGATGCTCCCATAGTACAGTCGACAACAAATCAACCATTACAGACTACAGCAGTAGTTTCAATCATTACAAAGCCGTGAGAGGCTCAGAAGTGGTCCGCCTATGTGTCGTATAAAAGATTTTCTGCACGTCTTGTAGGTATTTTCACACATGAATATCAAAGATTTAACTTTGTTGTACCTGCTAACAACAAAATAATCAAAGTCTTAAGGTTAGGATCCATTATATTGGTATGGGTTACGAGTTGCAAAGGTTGATCAGCCGTCGACTGTAAGTGCGAATCTTTTCTAGTACCTACTTGCTAAATCCTAATCTAAAACTGCTTGGAGTCCTCCTGTTTCATGACACCAAGCTCCTGGAGGAGCAAATCCAAACCCTCGGGCATCCTGCCTTGGTCCAGATCCAAGTTGTACTTGTAGTACTGAAACAATGGATTGTGGGTATTAGAAATGGGCGTTAAGGTCATATCCCACTTACACGACTCTGCTCCCACCCGGCAAAAATAATATAATTCAAATATGGGCTTTAAATATTGCTCTTTAGATATATTTTACATTGGCATCATAAATTAGCAGACAGCTCGCTGTCAGCTGTCAGCTACTTTATGATGCTAATGTAAAATATAATTATCTAAAGAGCAATATTGAAAGCCCATATTTGAATTAATTTTTTTGCCGGGTGGGAGCAGAGTCGTGTAAGTGGGCTATGACCTCCCAATGTCGGTGTCGAACAAATCACTCGGATGACGCTTCATACGGATGAACGTTCGCGCGAGTGATCTTTCATTAACACATTCGCGGACAGGGACGGCTATAGCAGTCTATAACAATAAAAATAACACTAGATCACATATGAGTGTCCGGCAAAGTGTTAAATTGTAGTACTACATTAATAAAACAAAACAGCAAAAATAAATGTGCGATAAAATAAAAAAAGGGTTTACTTGAAAAATTATTCGCCTCTTGGTTACACAATGTTAGTGTCATCGTGCGAACGAGACAAATCGTTGTTCAATAAACTTATTCAGATGGTCGTGTTTTGTACAGAATCCGGAAATACATAGGGCGCGTTCCGTGCATGAATGGGTGACAGTTCTATGACCAACGCTAGTGGCATTTCTCCGCGCGATTCCGGGCTTCGCAAGGTACGTAAAGCCGTTGGTGCCGGCTGCCGTCGACAGATGGCAGTCGTTAAGCCAAGTCAGAGGCCTTAGGGCGGGCGGCTTGAAAACTTCTCACAGTAAGACCAGCCACTAGTCTTACAAGCCTCCACAAAATCCCTCACTACATGGTGGAGTATGGCCTATACCCATTCTCTGTTTGGACATTCCGATCTTCTTTTTCTCGTCCAAACACGCAGAGGGTGGTAATTTAATTAGCATACTCATTTCGGGCTCAAGTGTCAAAGTCCCTCGTTCTCATAATTTACGAATTTCCACTCACTTTGTCGAGTTCCTTCCTTAAAGAGAAGACGGCTCTCTCCCGGTCTGCAACCAACTCCTCCAGATACTGGTAGCGGAGCTTCTTTCGGGCGCGGCACTCACGCGCCGATTGCCTGCTGCGCTCTGAAATCAATCAATCGATCAATCAATTACTCACTAATCGGTCATTTATAGATAAAGGCCTCCCACAACGCATGCCCAGTGTGGCTGGTCTTACTGTCAAAAGTTCAAGTCAAGCCGCCCGGCCTCTAACTTGGCTTAACGACTGCCATCTATCGACGGCAGCCGGCACCAACTGCTTAACGTGCCTTGCGAAGCACGGAACCGCTTGGAAAAATTCCACTAGCGTTAGTCATAGATGGTGACCCATCCACGCACCGAACGCGCCGTATGTTGCTTAACCTTAGTGATCGTTTAAGATCACTCAGGCAGCCGGTGCTACGAGCGATTCACAAATACGAGAGTCTACCTCATCATCATCAGGCTATATTAGTCCACTGCTGGACATAGCCCTCCCCTAATGAGCGCCATAGCGCCCTGTCTTCAGCTTGCCGCATCCAGCATCTGCCTGCAGTTTTTCGCAGATCGTCATTCCACCTGGTCGGAGGGCGTACTCATCATCATCATCATCATTCAGCCACAAGAAGTCCACTGCTGGACATAGGCCACCTCCATGGGTTCCCAAAAAGATCGGTTGGAAGCGGCTTCCATCCAGCGTCTGTCCATCTTGTGGCTGGTCGTCCTTGCCGATGTGTGTTCTCCATTCAAGAACCTTTCGGCCCCATCGGCCATTAGTTCTTCGCGCTATGTGCCCCGCCCACTGCCACTTCAACTTACTCATCCGGTGGGCTATGTCGACGACTTTCGTTTGTCTACGGACCTCATCATTTCTGATTCGGTCTAGAGGGCGTCCTACCACCATTTAAATACTGTGACATTACCTAGCTTCGCCTTCATGTCCTGCTTGTCGATTTGCGCCTTGCGGCCGGGCCGACGGCCGCGCTTGCCGCTCTCGCGCCGCTCGCCGCCGTCCGCGCCGGACGCGCCGCCCACGCTGCCGTACGCGCCGCCCGTGGACTCCTGCGCACGATGGGGATTGGGTGCGTCAGGGATATGTTTTTACGTAGCCTACATGGGGACCAGGGAACCAGTGTTGCCAGAAAGTTACTTTTGTATGATTTTTGACAGTCAGGTTACATGTTGGTGACTCGACACGATTATGCTAGTTAATTTTTACTATTTCATTGTACTATTTCGTTGTACTATTTCATTTATTTTTTATTCGAATGAAAAGTAAAACAAAACTTCGCAATCTTTGATTTTGCAATGCTGTCGCAGCATCGTTTCCGTTTCCACGAAAATGTTACTAACATACATAACAAAATACACGTGTAACTCTCTCGCTCCCATAATTATTACTCTTTTTTTACGTACAATGTGTATGTCTTTATTTTCATGTTTAGAAAGTCAGCAAAGTGCAAAATTGAATTTATATATGAATATTGCATTCTTCTGTAATTTATTATTACAAGCAATATGTATTATGTTACAGTCAAAAGTCATAACCGGTCAAAACTACTTTTCGATTTTCGGAGTCAAAAGCGGTTTTGACTGGTTATGAGTTTTGACAGTAACGTATAATTAAGTAACACCAATAATTAACTTTTTATATCTTTCAGGTAGCTTTTGACAAGACCCGGCTGGCAACAGGACTTCTCTCACAGGTAGAGGGCTTCAGAACCGCGCGTGCCCATAGGTCTTCATAACCTCCTCAGTCTTGACCTTGAAAATAACAATGGTTTTCTATTGTTAATTTCAAGGTCAGGACTGAAGAGGTTAAACCAGGCTTCCTCTCCACTCCCGTGGCCCCTGCGAGTGGGATGGAACACCCCAGGAGTTTTAGTCGGTATACTGCCCTTTTCAGGGCGGGAGTCCGACATAACGAACGACGTACCCGTAAAGTGGTTTCTCCTGGGTCGCAAAAAAAAAGGCTTCCTCTCCGCGGTAGAGATAACCACAAGTGCCCACCGCAAATTGGTAATTTCAAGAACTGAGGTATGTAAACACCTTACCTTTACCCCTGTCTCGTACACTGCTACTGTTAACAGCTGTCAGTTGGCGAAAGTTGCATAAAAAAAAAAAACTGACAGCTGCTGTTAAGCGTAGATTAGCGTACGAGTTTCATAGACAGGTACCTACATCAGAGGTCTAAATTATATTATGCGTACAGTCGACAGCACATCAACCTGCACATTTTAGTTGCAAATTCGCTCGTAATGCAACGGAGTAGAGTGCATGGGTGTATACGATGATGCGCTGTCGACTGTACTAAATCCTGGCGTTTGGCGTTCTTTACTAATCATTTATAATTATTAGTAAAAAAATCCCGAAACCGACGTGCGTACATAATAATATGTCGGTGAAGCGAAATCGATTTGACAGGATCGTGGCAGATGGCAGTCCCTGGTCTCTGCTTACCCCTCTGGGATAAAGGCGTGAGCTTATGTATGTGTAGAATTTAAAAAATATGGAACTTTGTATTCAGCACATATTATAATCCATAATAATAATTGATTTCGCATAGTCACATGATATTTTTAAATTAATAAATTGTTTTTAAGATATTAAAAAACAACAACGCGCTGAGTATACCGAAATTTATGAATATAACGATAAATACCTGGTACGGAACCCTAGCCTCTTAGTACCTGAATCACTATTGGCAGGCTTTCTTTAAATACTGTTTCTAATTTTCAGTAGCTGGTTTTTACATTTTAGTAAACACAGTGGTGGTGGCGTAGTGGGGTTGACCCTTGCTTCTCGATCATGAGGGTCTGGGTTCGAACCACGCATGTACCAATGACTTTTAGTTACGTACATTTGTTTGTACAGCAACACCATTCGCTGATAAATTGTGCCCGGATAACGGCGACAGGCTTGCCACTTGTCACGTTTGGGACCTAATAAACTCGGCAAAACGTGGGTCCAGTTCTAGAGACTGGTGCCTCTGCCTACCCCTTCGGGGATAACGGGCGTGAGTTTATTATTATTATTATTATTATAGTAAACACAGTTTAGTACATTTTAGAATTTTTACTAGGTCGTAAGTGTGTGTAACTACGTACACACACATACCTTACCATACCATTACATCGATTTGTTCGGATGGCAACGGCATAACTGCGTCATTTAGCTGTCCATTTTGTGCGGCGTAGTTACCGCGCAATATAACCTTAAAATAAACTAGCGAGAACAGCGACAGTCAAATGAGAATAGTCACGTAAAATGTCGTAATGTCTATTAAGCAGTAAAAATGCAGGTTGCAGTTAATCGTTATTAAATTCTCGGTAAGGTTCGTACTTACAGAAAAGAAAGCTCGAAGCGACGATCGCCAAGCCGCCAGCCAATTCGCGTGAGACGCGAAGAGAACTTGTTCTTTTTTTTAAAAACTTGAATGTATTTTTTGGCCGGCACATCCGGGAATTATCTCCAGCCAGTTCGCGAGGAGAACAAAGGGCTATTGACTAAGGTATCGAGGTGTATTCGCCCCACTGCGCGATGTAAGTGTAGTGGCCTTATCGCCCGGCTGCACTCGGCAACAGTGAATGCAAGACTATAACAACACACGCTACGTTGTATAGCCAGACACGGTCGACCGCGAGCTTCCTGCGTAGTAAATTAGACGTTGCGTCTAACGCCATAGGTACTTAATTTTAATAACGGTAGAATATTCCCATGACAGACTGCGTAGTTGATTTTCAACTGCGCAGATGTTATCCTAGGTCGCAGTGGATGGAATTGCCTACTTTCTGAAGGTAAAGTAACATCTTCTGCAGTACCTAGTAGAAATGGGGTAATCTCAAAGTAAAATATACAACGATCAGAGAGCAGACCCTAGCCAAAACGAGGCTATATGAGATGAAATTCAATGCATTGTGATATTGTATTTATTAAATACCATTGAAAGCATAGAAAAACTCCAACAAAATAAAAATTAACTCTGCGTATTAACAGATTTTGACTTTATTAGTGTTTTGTCAGGATCGTGGCAATGGGCTAGTTGCCCTAAAAAATGTAATTAGTCCGTCTTTTAGATTATTCAAAAATAAGTGACACTTATTTTTTTATTTGTAAATTAGACCAAAAATGACAAAGATATAGCCCATTAAAGTTACGTGTGACGTCACGCCGTGCTGCATTTTTTAGCACGGAGTGAAGTCACACGTAATTTTAATGGGCTATATCTTTGTTATTTTTTGTTTAATCGAAAAAAGAAAAAATACGTGTCCAATATTTTTTTATAATTTAAAATACGGTCTAAATAGAATTTAATTATTTTGACCCTGGAAAACTACCCTATTGACGGACTGTCTACCCCCCCCCCCCCTCGGATATAAGCGTGAACTTACGTATGTTTGCAATAGATTTTAGATTTTTCTGTCTATCTAGATTTTTCTGTCTATCTAGATTTTTCAGAGGTATAAAAGCCGTGAGAAATCAAATTATTCTATAATAATAATACAAAAGTATTCGATGTAGTTTTTTCGTTTTACAATTTAAATATTTTTAATAAGAATGTAGATAGATGCACGCCACATCTCGCAAAATCATGAAATATTGCAAGATATGGTTCGTACAGTTCATACTCCTACTTTGAAGTCAAGGGCACATTGTTATGCTGACGACGATAGAATACAAGCATGTTTAACAAAAACCAGAAGATTCGCCAGGATCCCCAGCAATGGACGGTTAATATTTGACAAATATGCGAATACCAATAGCCAAGTAAAGTGCCAGCATGATACGTAGTTTACGCCCGATATATATGGCGCGTTATTAGGGTTCCGCACCATAACAGCAAAAAAAACGGAAACTTACAGGATCACTTTGTTGTCCGTCCGTATGCTTGTCAAAACCCTATATCTCGGGAACGCGGGAATGTTAAGCAACATTTTTTTTATTATACAGTATTATACAGTGCGTGCCCCAAAAATGACACGTCACAGTGACACTGGAGGTAGACCTGCTCAAGAGGCGCCGAACCAACCTAACATGACCTCAGTAAAAGTTGCACGGTTTTCGAGATATGGCCAATTTAAACTTATTCTAAATTTTCACTTTTTTTAACAACTTTAGTGCTATGCTAGCACTTACGCTAAGTTAGTAAGTTCGTGACCGAGTACAAATAAAAAAAAAACCAAACACGAGGGCTATCTAACTTAATGTTAGCACTAAACTCGTTAAAAAAAGTGAACCAACCTATGGTTCGATGCCTTTTGGGCAGGTCTACCTCCGGTGTCACTGTGACGTGTCATTTTTGGGACACCCGTATAGCTGCTGTGTGGGAGGTACCTTTATGTGAAGTATGTATAACCTAAAGTAGTAAGGTTTTCTGGAAGAAATTCCGGTAAGGGACGCCCCAGGGGGACTTACTTCGACCAAATGGGGGATGTATTAGCAAAGGGCAAGATAAAAAGTACCCGAAACCGACGTGTGTGCATGCAACGACCAATGAATGTCGATGAGGCGAAAGTGATTTGTCAGGATCGTGGCAGGTGGCAGTCCCTGGTCTCTGCCTACCCCTCTGGGATACAGGCGTGAGCTTATGTATGTGTCGCAGTAAAGTAGTTAAATCAGAGAGTCAATTGAATCTCTAGACAGTCAATCAAAGATCGATATTCAATCAAGTCGCTAAAGTTCCGTCTGACAAGTGATTGAACGAAACGTTTAACGAGTTTCCTAAACGTTCCTAGGTAGAATAGAATATTCTTTATTGTATGTACACCAGGAATTACCCGAATTAGGTAATTATGTATTTCAACTTGGTATGGTGACCAAGATATTTGATTGGAAACTCACTATGAAAACAAGACTCTTCTTCTTAATTTTGCTGAGTAACCATTTACAATAAAACAAAACACGGAATTTCCAAGCGCTCTTCACGATGACACCGAAATAACAATAACAAATGAAATAATCGTTGCCGAGTCGAAAACGTGTTTACAATTTCACTAAAGACCACAATTTGAAACAAAAAACCACTCGCACAACAAACCAACGGCAACGTTGCACGACGTTTGCCAAAAGAAAGACTCTAAAAGTAATCAGCTGTTGTCGTAATCGCCATCTTCTTTTATATTATTATTCAACATGCTGGCTTTCGGTCAGTTAGATAGTTAAACGTTTTCGACGCTGCTTTATTTATATTAAAATGTATGTAAATTGCTTTTAGTAATAAGGCTGCTAATTGTACCATGAAGCTTTGTAAATATTTTGTGTTTTTTATTTTTTCCATTGTACAATAATGTATTAAACTAAAATAATAATAATAATAATAATAAAAAATATTCTTATCTTATCTTATGTATGATCAAACAGAGTTTCAGTTCAAGAGTAGGCACTCTAGCATTTTAGCGTCGCTAGCATTTTAATATATTATTCAACATGCTGGCTTTCGGTCAGTTAGATAGTTAAACGTTTTCGACGCTGCTTTATTTATATTAAAATGCTAGCGACTTGATTGAATATCGATCTTTGATTGACTGTCTAGAGATTCAATTGACTCTCTGATTTAACTACTTTACTGCGACATATGTATGTAAATTGCTTTTAGTAATAAGGCTGCTAATTGTACCATGAAGCTTTGTAAATATTTTGTGTTTTTTATTTTTTCCATTGTACAATAATGTATTAAACTAAAAAAATAATAATAATAATAATAATAAATATTCTTATCTTATCTTATGTATGATCAAACAGAGTTTCAGTTCAAGAGTGCCTATGAATTGTATTCTTGTTATGTATTATTTTGTTATAAAGATTAGCTATTAAGGTTGCACAACGACGCCACATTCATGAATCAGTCGAAAGTGGAGACCCAGTTAAAGTCTGGAAATTTCTTCGGTCACTAGGAGTTGGAAAATCTCGCCAAAACTCCATTCCAAACAATTTAAACATTGCTTAATCAACATTTCTCCCGCAATGCGTCTACCTTTGATGGTACTAAAAAAGCTGAAACACTTGATCTTCTTTCTTTGCTTCCAACTCCTGACATCTCACCTTTTACTCTGAGTCAATTTACTGATTGTGATGTTAGGAAGAACATTATCTCCATTACCTCGGGTGCAGTTGGGAGTGACCGAATTAGCCGTAAGATGCTATTAC
Organism: Yponomeuta plumbellus; assembly: GCA_947310845.1. Classification (NCBI taxonomy): domain Eukaryota; kingdom Metazoa; phylum Arthropoda; class Insecta; order Lepidoptera; family Yponomeutidae; genus Yponomeuta; species Yponomeuta plumbellus. The sequence goes on from OX371206.1 coordinate 8,438,140, forward strand.
CCAGCCTTGACATTATCCTTCCCGTTATCACCAAATTCCTCAACAACTCCATTTCCTCAGCTACTTTTCCAGCGGTTTGGAAGGAAGCCCCAATTACTCCACTACCTAAGGGCCCTCGCCCACGGCGGCTTTTTGTAGCGCTACGGCCGCGCGACGGTAGCGCGTTCGCCGCGCTACAGCCGCGATGCGGTCGCTAGCTGTGTGCCCTCGCCCACGTAACCACGCTTCTGTCGCGATGCGAACGCGCCACCGTCGCGCGGCCGTAGCGCTTCGAACGCGCCACCGTCGCGCGGCCGTAGGGCTTCTGTCGCGATGCAAACGCGCTACCGTCGCGCTTCCAATCGCCACAGTTGCAAGATGGACTCCGTTGAGGCAACATTAGTCACTCACGTTGTCTTTGGTGCTGCTTTTACGTAAGCAGCCGAAGCGCCGACAACGACAGCGACGTCACGTAGCCCCGGCTGCCTGAGTAATCCTAAGGGCCCTCGCCCACGGCGGCTTTTTGTAGCGCTACGGACGGTGGCGCGTTAGCAGCGCTACAGCCGCGCGCTTGCATCGCTACGGTGGCGCGTTAGCAGCGCTACAGCCGCGCTACGGTCGCGCGTTGCAAAAGCGACCTACGCGCGTTAGTAGCGATGCCGTCGCGCGTTTTCGAAACGCGCGACGGCAGCGCTACAAAAAGCCGCCGTGGGCGAGGGCCCTAAAACGACCAATCCTTCTTCCTTTTCCGAGTATCGTCCCATATCTATCTTACCATTCCTGTCAACACTAGTTATAATAAGCAGTCCGAATTGTTCAATATGTGATACTGAGAAAGATTTCCGGAGAAATACCCGTCACCCACGATACAGGCTGCGCCTAGTGTGGGAGTCGCAATAGACCAAAATTTTTGTAATTCATTTTTTAAAAATAAACATTTTTATTTTATTATTTATTATTATTTATTTCATTAATTAATGACGTGTGTCCGGAACAAATCTAAGAGAACGACTGTAGTGTCGTAGCTACAACTAAATTTAATGGATGTGGGAATATTTCAGAGTATTCTCTCCGAGCCATGTAGCGGAAGTACCTGTATTAATTATAAAGTTAAGGATAGTTTAGTATTAGGATCTCTGTAGTGTTGATATTATTGTATGATTAGGTTACGATGGGTCTGACATGCTCGTTCTGCGAACAAAGCCCATAAATAAATAAGAAGTGATTGATGTAGTGGACTTAATAGGCTAGGCAGTTACTAGCTACTGATTGTCCTAAGTCAATACAAAACCGGATTAACCGGACAAAAGCGAGTCGGACTCGCCTACCAAGGGTTCTGTACGACTTTGTAGGCACATAATACAGGGTGTCGAAACTAGTGGTTATCAGAAATTAAATAAAAAAAATAAAAATTGCATGAAAGAAAAATTATAGGCATTTTAAAAAAAATTCAAAATCCTGTTGGCACAAATCTTTACTTTTCCCAATTTTTTTTTGTTTTGTAACTCTGAATAATGCATCTTTAAACTGTTAACAAACAAAACCAGCAGCGCCAGTTTGGAAGAAAACGAGACTTTAAAAAAAAATATAACTTAAAAAATTGCCCATTTTTTATTTTAGTTTTCATTGTTTGTGAAATTTCTTGAATAAATAATAATAAAATTATTTTTTTCTACATACTTAAAATAAAAAAAACAATGTTTTTTTATATTTTTCTGATAACCAGTATGACTTGCCTTTTCACCCGGTTCCGGCTGACGTTGAGTTTTGGGACACCCTGTATAACCTCAATGGTCAATTTGCTCAATTTGGCCAGGTTGGCGGGGTATGCAAGGATGCGAATAGCAAGAGACCGCGAGGTATGGAGTGGTGGGGAAATTCTATAGATTACAACCTACCTATACTTATCTATACTTTGTTCGAAACAAACTACAAAACTCATGCTAGACATGTACTTAATAAGATTATTCAGAATTGTGGCACCATCTATTGTTCAATCAGTGAAGTGGCAGTAGTGTAAACTTATTAGGCTATCTGAGTAGATGGAGCTACTCGCTTATGTACTAATGAAACCGTTTTGGTTGGGACCACAAACCCACCTTTTTGGACTATTTTTTATTGTAGGCACCACATTACCTAACCATTTACCAATTACCACTTCAGTTTAATCTCATGGCACTTAATAAACAGTCGCCAGGTTATGATTATCACCTCATTGCGCAATCTGTTGCTGTTATCGAACACGGACGTATCGAATGACTCGAGAAAATGTGTGTCAAAAAGATAAAAATAGATTGAGGAATCAAAACTAGAGATGGATAATTTCTACAAAAATCAAGGTTTACTTACCAACTTCAGTTACTCTCGCCCTTACACGACAGCTTTAGGTATAGTATAGAAGTGGCATTGTTTACTAAATATCAGAGAATTTACATCCGTGCACAAACAAGCATGGTGGACAGGATAAATAAACAAGATTCATAGGGAACAACAACAAAGGAAATTGGAACTTACATTTTGAGACTCCTCCTCTAGCACAGACATTGTATCGAAATCGATATTCATCTTGGCCTAATTCACTTTAACTTGGGGCCTTTAGAAACGTCCAAAGAGCAAAAACGTGGCCGAAATCAAAAGAAATCTTAATTTATCAATATGACTTGTTTACAAAAGCAAGCAAAGCAAGGTCAAGTCAATCAATTCATTCATTCAACTACAGACATTGTTTTTGTTGTCTATGGTGCTATGATGCTTTCCGTTCATGAAGTAATCTGAGGAGCGATCCCTGAGCATCCCTGCAAAGGTAGTACGAGGACGCGAGTCGCGCGCGACAACGTCAAAAGTCGCGACTTTCCAGTACATTAACTGTCAAATTCTGACGACTTTTGACGTTGTCGCGCGCGACTCGCGTCCTCATACTACCTTTGCTGGAAAGTCGCGACTTTTTACGTTGTCGCGCGCGACCCGCGTCCTCATACTACCTTTGCTGAGCGTAGGAATTTTCTGTCCTTGTCAGAGTTTCGCTTTTTTATTTGCTTGCCAATGCCACCAGTTTGCCACCTTGGCGATTTGTGGCGATGGATGTCGATCAGGCTAACCCATGGCTAACCACACAATTTACGTACGTCTCGAGTTCAAACGCATCCAAATGCTATTAGCCGGATCCGGCCATTGAGCATTTTGAGCCCAAGCTGTCACGTCACTATTAGGGCTGATTTTTCAATAGTTATGGTTCGGCCGCTGGGAGTATACGATCCTGCCTGACACTGCAAAGGTAGTACGAGGACGCGAGTCGCACGTGACAACGTCAAAAGTCGCGACTTTCCAGTACATTAACTGTCAAATTCTGACGACCCAAATCCTTACGTTATTCTTAACTAGCTTTTGCTATTGACTCACGATTAAGTAGTTTTGTTTTTTAGACGACCTTCACTCAGTCATCTCTTGTGCCAATTTCGCAGGCATTTTAGAAGGGTCATCATCTTTTTTGTGGCTAATGGCGGTGAAGTGTTGTGGCGAGCTGTGCGACCTTTTATTTGAGCCCAGATCAGCTCAATCGCTTTGTACGGCAGTGGTACGGAGAGATTCTGAGCACGCGATGATCTTTTTCTGAAGCCTGTTCATCAACTTCGTATCGTTAAAGGGACCGTTATTATTTTCGTTATTTTTGGTACGTCACTACAAAAAAATACGGTTGATAGGTATAACCTTGTGACAGCGTAGTAAGGATTTTACGCACGAATATTAAATATTGATTTCTTCTTATTTAACATTTAAATCACTGTGAAAAATGTAACATTGATTGTAAGTTTACACGATGATATAGTTTCAATGACAATTATTTGCTAGTGGGATAAATAGGACATAAAATAACGCCACTTCAAGGTTACGTCGTCCGTTTTAACATAACCTGTCAGGATCGTATTCTCCCAGCGGCCGGAACGGTAGATAACTTTTATCTCAGGAATAAAAAGGCGGTTTGACAGCTTCTGTACGAAAGTCATGTCAAACCGCCATTTTTATTTCTCAGACACTAGTCATAGAAAACGCCCGAGGCGCGCGTACGATACGCTGCGTTTCGGACGCTCTTTAAAATTGTATGAAGTTCTATGCAATGGATTACATCAAGCGTCCGCGTCCGTGGTGCGCGCGTCATAGGCGCGTACGACGCGCGCCCCTCCTTTGATGATTAGAAAAGTGTGCTCATCCTCGTACGATAGGAGTCCAACTCTCGCTCGACGCGCGCCCAAATCGCAGCGCTCCGGGCGCGCGCCCCGGGCGCTTTCTATGACTAGTCCCCTAAGGTACTTTCCCTTCACGTCCAATAACTTTGGGACGCTCTGTACAATCTGTCAAGAAAATGTAGACATAAAACAGTACGGTTTTACTCAAACTTTTTGTCTGCATTTGTTAATAGCTTGCACTTACAAACATTATATGTATAAATTAAAAACTTGAGCTTTTACATACACTACGGTAATGTGTTTCAATAAATATAGTAAATGTTTAGGTTTTTCAATAAAACAATTAGTAAACTTTCACTTCCGGTTACTAGTATTTTTTGACAAACTGTATATGGTACCGGATCCGGCTATGAAGATGGTGTCTACACTACATCTACCGGAAATAATACAGCACTATACGTTCAGAAAAAAAAGTCGTAGCATTGTCGCCAACCTAACAACACAAGTGTCGCTCCTATGAGTCTGTGAATAGTTGTCAACGTCAAAGTGCCAAGCAAGAAGGCCAAGTTCGTTTCGATCGACCTCGTTTCTCTAGGGATTCGGTATCGAAACCATCGAAACAAAAGTATCGATACTGTGGTATCGTACTTGTATTAAATGTATCAAGTTACTCAGGTATCGAGAGTACTTTTGGCATTTACTTATGGTGTAAATAAAAAGACTTAAATTTAATTTAAAAGAATGTTTCTTAGTAAACCCATCTTCCGTGCAATCAGATAAATATAATAATTTGCCGATCCTTGAATGAACCCAACAGGCGGTTCGGGTCTCTGTGATAAGGGCTTTCGGAAATAGACGCTCCGCCGGAACTGACGTCCCCGGTATTATAAAAAAATGGATTGCAAGCTTATACAGGGTTACAGGGAAAGTCGTACACAATATTAAAGGAGGTAATTATTTAGGTCATTTCTGATGGATTTTATTCTATTATATAGGGTCCGAAAATTAACCGTTATGGAGATATTGACTGTTAAAGATTTTTAAAAAATATCAATTTTTTTTGGCTTTTTGATTGATTTTTTCTCAGAATAGAGCTCACAAAGTGTTTTTTTTAATGAATTTAGTTAAAAGGCATGTCAATTGATAAAAAAATATCAGCAAAAGCTGCACCTACTACTAACAACTTTAAAAAACTGCTCGGCAACGGTTACAATTAAATGTTTTTTCTCTAAACATTTTTCACATTGAAGCTCTTAAAAAAAAATTACTTATGGAACTTAATCTGCAAATAATTTTAAAAACTTCTACGACTCTTTAACTATTCAAAAAGGTATAACATTTAATAGGTATCTGCATGAAATTTTAAAATAATGTTATTTAAGTAGGCTCTAGTGGTAGTACCGACATAACTGAACTTCGATACAAAAAAAATCTTTTTACTTCCTGGCACTTTTAAACTATGCAAAAAGGTCAGATAGGCTTTTTTGTGCTCTGGAGACATGCTGTCTCAGGTGTTCAGGTACCTACCTATTTCAGTATTTCTTTTTTAGAATATTCTATCTATTATTTTTGTGTTGGTCTGCTCGTGTGATTCTTCCGTGGTAGATGTGTTAATACGTACTCTGCAAATGATTTGCGTTTTAGAAACTTCTACGTCTCTTTAGGTATTAAAAAACGTATATCACTTGCTATGAAATCGAATAAACATTAGCCAAGTGTCACTTAACATGGCAAACGGTAAATTTTTAGTTGAGGTAAATACGTGCTCTTTGATAATTTCCCGCAAAACGCGACTTAGTTTGGATTTTGGTATTTATTCATCTTCATTGTGTGACTTGGTTTGGATTTTGAACTAATTCATCTTCGTTTTTAACATGGTTGCCTCTATTTCTAATACAAATTCTCATTCTTTTTTTTTAATTACTCTTCACTACAGAAGTTCGCAGGTTTCTCCTTATTTTCACAGCCGTTTCCGCAAATATTCTCTGTCTCGAAATTTCGACATTTTCAATTGGCGTCATTTTGTTTTAAATTATGCTTTTAATATGATCTCATACATAAAAATCCATTGGCGTTAAATCAGGGCTACTAGCCGGCCATGCAATGGGACCGTCTTTTCTAATCCATTTGTTTGGAAAGTTCTCGTCCGGTTGGACCCAGCGCACCACGGAAGCATGGTTATGCTTCCGTGGTGCGCTGGGCAGCCGTCATTTAGAAAGAACATTGTCTCTTCTCAATGCAATAGAAATGTCGTCCATCAACAAGGGTAACTCCTCCCTCAAAAAGTTTTCATATGTGTCTCGCCATTCAAGTCACAGAATGAAAATGAATCAGTCCAAAATCCAAGCCAAGTCTCAGTATGAAGATGAATCAGTTCAAAATCCAAGCCAAGTCACAGAATGAATCGCGTTTTACGGGAAATTATCAAAGAGCACGTATTTACCTCAACTAAAAAATTACCGTTTGCCATCTTAAGTGACACTCGGCTAACGTTTTTTCGATGTAATAGCAAGTGATATACGTTTTTTAATACCTAAAGAGACGTAGAAGTTTCTAAAACGCATGTTATTTGCAGAGCACGTATTAACACATCTACCACGGAAGAATAACACGAGCAGACTAACACAAAAATAATAGATAGATAGAATGTTCTAAAAAAGAAATAATGAAATAGGTAGGTACCTGAACACCTGAGACACCACGTCTCCAGAGCCCAAAAAAGCCTATCTGACCTTTTTACATAGTTTAAAGGTGCCAGGAAGTAAAAAGATTTTTTTTCTATCGAAGTTCAGTTATGTCGGTACTACCACTAGAGCCTACTACAATAACATTATTTTAAAATTTCATGCAGATACCTATTAAATGTTATACCTTTTTGAATAGTTAAAGAGTCGTAGAAGTTTTTAAAATTATTTGCAGAATAAGTTCCATACGTAAATTTTTTTTTAAGAGCTTCAAGGTGATAAATATTTATAGAAAAAATATTTAATTCTAACCGTTGCCGAGCAGTTTTTTAAAGCTGTTAGTAGTATGTGCAGCTTTTGCTGATATTTTTTTTATCAATTGACATGCCTTTTAACTAAATACATAAAAAAATAACACTTCAGGAGCTCTATTCTGAGAAAAATCAATCAAAAAGCAAAAAAAAATTGATATTTTTTTAAATCTTTAACAGTCAATATCTCCATAACGGCTAATTTTTGGACCCTATATAATAGAATAAAATCCATCAGAAATGACCTAAATAATGACCTCCTTTAATATTGTGTACAACTGTCCCTGTAACCCTGTATAGTCCCGAAAACGCCGTTTTCATATCTTCCCACTGCTGCAACGAAAAAAGTATCGAACACTGTGAAAAGTATCGATCCTAACTCAGTATTGTAATAAATAGTATCTAAGAGTACTAAATTACTCAGTATCGTAACTCCCTACTCGTCAGTCATTCGTTAGTATTTCTTTCTATATAGTCTGTGGTTGTCAAAATTTCCTGGCTGGCTGTGATAAAAATCTGTACCTAGTTTTTTTACATGTTTTACTAACGTTAGAGTGGCCTTACGAGATTTCTTTTCATGGTTGATTTTAGGATGCGTATAGATAGTTGTGCTGTGGAAGTGGTGTCGTGTTGTAAAGTGCGGTTAGAGCGCTAGTTGTGACGATAATATCACGATGCGTATCGTTTTTGTGTTATATTGGTGCGTGTTTGCGTTCCACCTGTGTAAAGGGGAGGATGTGGAGAGAACAGAGTCGAGAGAAGCTCCTCGGAGGCAACATTGGGGGCCGGTAGTGCGAACCGGTTCCTACATGAGCGATGCTGCGATCACCGCTTCTAACGAGCAAAGTGAGTCTTGGCACCAAATTGATCATCTCTGTGCATGTTGACACCTGCTGTCGTCCTTCACCCAGACACTAGTCTACCCCGTGCGTCCCCACGGTTATCACTTCCATTTGCGAGGAAAATTTTCGAGCATAAAAGTGCAGGTTATGTTTTATTTTTGACCTTGTGATGGCATGGGCTGACCTAAATGGTAAATGGCAACTTTCTGTCTTGTTGACCATATTCAGAGTTTTGCTGTTTTTGACTCACTGTGCCCTAGATTTTTGACTCTTGGCCATGTAAGGATGTGTTGACAGGGTTTAGGTATTATAAGTATATCAGGGCACTGTTAAATTTATTAAAAAAACACTGTCTGTACTGGCAAAAGTACACACATATAAATTTATTAATTCTCGCTGTATCAGCAACTGCATCTCGGTCTCTGTAACCAATAGAAACTTGTTAAGTAACTAATCACAGTTGTAGTTAAGTAACAACTCAAACTAAGGTAATTTGGCTTAACAAGTAAACAATCGCTATTATACCCATTAAAACTTTATTTTCTCTTGCGCTAACTCCTTCCAATCAATCCTTTCCTGGAGCTTATATAGAAGTCTTTCCTCTCTGCTCTGTAATTATTTTAATCATTTGAATCAACATTTGGTTTGTGTGTAAAGTTTGGTTTGACAAAAAAATTATCTTGTCGAAGTTTGTTCAAAAAGAAAATAAAGAAAGTGCACTGTCATTGTTATGGAGTACTAAATCATCATATTATTTTATTTTATTGGTCTACACTTTAATTACTTTGTTGTTAGTAAGACAGCTAACTAAAATAATATTTTAATTGAACACAACTTCGACAAGTTGTGTTTATTTAAAATATTATTTTAGTTCACCAGTTGATGGTTATTAACATCTGTGTTCTTTCTCAGTCAACCAAATAATCTCATTTATTGGTGTTTCTTGTATGGCCTACTTCTGAGACTCGCAGGACACAAGACACAATGTCCTGTTCTAAAGTTAAGCTATATATTATGCAGTTGTAGGTTTTTTTTTCAGTTTCAATTTTCACTTTCAATTTAACAACAACGAAAATTGGTAAGAAAATAAATATTTATTTACAGTAGCATAAGAATAGAATAGAATAGAATAGAAAGAGTTTATTATCATATTAAGATAAAGGGTCGAGGCTCAGCATTACGCTACCAAGTCAGCGCAGTGATCTTGGCAGCACTGATTTTCAGCAACAACCCATAAAAAAAACTAAAACTAAACTTAAATGTAGGAAATAGGGTAACAAACTTAGATTACAATTTTGTTGCACCAGGAATATAATTTTACAATACATAATACTACTTATATAATATTAATTTAAATCATATTTAATATCAATAACAATACATATATATGAATATGCACACTATTTACAATATATTGTGATGTTATTATGAATTTCTATTACTATTGTACATACAAATATTACATAATTATAATATAATATAAATTGATAAATTATATCGATGGGTGTTACAAATTGGTTACGTACCGCTAGTGAGTGTCCGTGTTCCTGATTGTGGAGTGGGCGAGTCAAATGTGTGTGAGTATGTGTGTGTCTGTGTGTACATCTTGTGTTATGTTCTAGTCCAGGATCCACGGTGAGCCTTACAAGAGTACAAGAGCCTCACGTACAGAGCCGTCTGCTTTTCCAAAAGTACCTTTCGATAATGACATTTTTAGCCTTAAAGGAGGATAAGAACAACATTACTTTTGTTTTTCTGGTCATGCAAAAGTGCAGGAAACCATTGTCAAGCCGATGACCAATGCTGAGACTACTTATCACTGTCCCAATATCACAACGCACCTTTTGATGAAATAAATGGTATAACAAAATTAGTACTGTATTCATCTCAATGTTTTAGTACAGGACAAAACCATAAACTGTTTTAAGGTCTTGTTAAAAGTGTCAAGTGTTAACTTTCCATAAAGTAAATGTTGTGTACATGAAGATAATGTTAAAGTCTGTATTTACTGAAAAAAGTAACAACAAAGTCTTTCCAGATTTTCAACTTTAGGAACATTGAGAACATAAAAATACTGAAATAAAACTCTAAGATTCATCATCAACCCTTTATATCCCCACCAAGGGGCATGGGTCTCTTCCCTGAGGAAGGTATAGGCCATACTCCACCACGGGGGCCAAGTCCGGATTGGTGGAGGCTTGTAAGACTAGTGGCTGGTGTCACTGCCAGAAGTTTTCAAGCCGCCCTAGGGCCTCTGACTTCGCTTAACGACTGCCATCTATCGACGTCAGCCGGCACCAGTTGCTTAACATGCCTTGCGAAGCACGGAACCGATTGGATAAATGCCACTAGCGTTAGTCATAGACAGTAGCCCATCCATGGACTGAACGCGCCGTATGTTGCTTAACCTTGGTGATCGTTTAAGATCACTCAGACAGCCCAGGCTACGACGAATATTCTTTACCTGTAGAAATATAGAGAGCTACGCTAAATCAGTAAACCACACAGTTATCCTCTTAGCGGCACTGTTGATGTGCAAATGGTAATATCTAATGTAAACTATATAGCTTACTCTTTATCTGAAAAGATCTCACCTTGATGTATGACTATGAGCTTTAAAGTAATGAATTCAGAGTTCAAATTCGTTTGAGGAAAATCTGCTTAATAAAGCAAAACGGCAGGTAATGACACTCACTTGGCTTTTAAATTGTCCTTAAGTTAGCTTGCTTTGAGCATCCTATGGCATGAAAGAAGACAATAACTGGTACTTTAAGTAAGTTTATTGTTGGTGGCTGCAAAGAGTTTTTTTAATGTTTAAATAAACTACAACGTTTGGTGTCATTCTAAATGTTTCATGAAAAGAAATTCCAAATTGACCAGGTAGTAAGAATAATTTATTACTAAACAATTGTAAATATAAAATTTAGGTATGTGCCAACAAAAAATATTTTATGTTTAGTGATTGTCCATGAACATAATGTGAGGAAATGCATATTTGGTATTGATAGCAAGTATTTGTTAATTGAATTCACTGACTTTGAGAGTACCTATGATAGTAGTTAATTTTATAGCGCTTTGTTGATTCATGTGCAACAGTTGGTATTATCATAATAATGTTACATTGAGGCATTCAATTAACCATGTAGTTAAAAGGTATGATAATCGTAATGTAAAGTTTATTAAAAACCACCACCGAGGTTGTGGTTCTATTCAATCTTTCTATTCATATTGAAGCAACAATTGAAGTGTTTAATAACATTATTTTTACCCAATTGCTGGCTTAAGACCTAATTGCAGAGCCACCAACACATTGAGGAATTACATGCACCAAGCCCTAGATGATTTCATCTGTCTAGCCCTTAACCAGGCATGGGTAGCAAGAGTATTTAATTTGTTCCGGACTTTATTAAATGGGACTTGTTTATTTATTTATTTAATTTTATAGAAGACTAACAGCACAATAAACAGAATAAGAGAAAAATAGGAAATAGAAGACCAATTAATTACATGTCTCCACTTATACATATGGTATAGATAAATATACACATCGAAATATTTATTAGCATCATTTTACGGGTAACACAAACATCGAACATTCTACATAGCCTAGCCTAACCCTTGTTACGTACTTATATAGCCTAGTTAAGGGCTACCTGTCAAATTAGTATCATGTAATTTAACAGTAGGACGAGGAATAGGCCGAGGAATATGAACTACCGAATTAAACATTTTAATGGCTTGATCACACGTACTGAGTAACCGGGCAAGACAGTAAAATGTTGCTCTGCCGAGACAGTGATTTGTATGCGAGTCCTCGGCCGACCGATCGGCCTAGCACTCGGCGAAGTGTTTAGACGCACCGAGTACTCTGCCGAGCACACTGTCTCGCCTAGTTACTCGGTACGCGTGATCAGGCCATTACTATTGATCTAACCAAAGGGATAAAAATACTTCACTTACCTCTCAAACTGTCCGATGTACACCACAAAGACAAACTAAACATACTGTGTACTACTTATTTCTACCACCCCATTTAGACTAGTCAAGTGCTCCACTCTGAAATAAGGGTCGGCAAATCATGATAGCTTGGCCCCCGTGGTGGAGTATGGCCTGTGCCTTCCTCAGGGAAGAGACCCGTGCCCCTCGGTGGGGACATAATGGGTTGATGATGATGATGAATCATGATAGGAGGTGGACACTATTCAAAGGCCTCCCACAACTGTGTAGCTGCTGTGTACTTTGAACCATTTTTGTACATGGACGACTAAATGTACATTGGCTGTAAGATTCATCCCATAAAATCAAGTCTAGTAGACAATTTACCCATCATTCAGAGTTACTTAAGTTTTAGTTTTCCACTCCATAGACCTCCCTCACTTCAGCCATTCTCATTCAGCCAGACCATATCCAAGGTCTCAATTCCGTTAGTGCATATTTCAATGACAGTTACATAATCTGTTCACGTGATATGTTTTTTAATTCCATAGACGCCTAGAATACGGTATTTGACACTATCAACAATAAATTATTTTATAGGTCAGTTAAGCAAAGCTGGCACGTTCAACACATTTACACATTGCGCTTGTGTAGTGTCTGTGAATAAGCGCGCTGCGTGACGTGTACTGCATGCGCATCATGAAAAGTCTGCCCGTCTCTCTTGCGCGCGGTCTAGCTTATGAGTGTGAAGGGGACAGTTATAGTTTTACTTTTGCTACTGTTTATAAATACAGCGTGATCGTTTTGGTATTCAACCGTATGTGCGTTTCAATGAGGCATTTTTCTCAGCTAAGAAAAGTAGTTCCAAATGAGCCGTTTTCAGAAGAACTAAAAAAAAACGAATGGCTGTCAAAGGAATACAATTTTTGACCTCAGCCCAATAGCCATGTGTGATACATTATCTAATAGGTCTCAGCGAGCTGAATAAAAGTTACTATGAAGTCAACAGCCAAATGTTTGTCCTTTCGGAGTTATAGTGTATTGAAAATGTTAGTTTTTTTATATCTAACTCCGAAAGGTCCAAAACTGCATTCCTTTGACAGCCATTCGGTTTTTTTCTTCTTCTGAAAACGACTCATTATTAGTCATTAAATGGCATTTTTAAGAGAGCGTTTTTGTTTTTCTAATGGGAATTGCCAGTTAATTCTGTGGTCTTTCCTCTTTTTTTTGGCTCTTGCATTTGATTGTGATTGGACTTCAGACAACTGTTACTGGTACAGAAAAAAAGGTAGGGCAATGAGCAGTTTTCAGAAGAACTAAAAAAAAATCTAACGGCTGTCAAAGGAATGCAATTTTGAATCTCAGCCCAATAGCCATGTGTGATACATCATAAAATAGGTCTCAGCGAGCTGAACAAAAGTTACTATGACGCCAACAGCCAAATGTTTGTCCTTTAGGAGTTATATTGTATTGAAAAAAAAAACGGTGAAAAAAAAAAACATTGATGATGTATCACACATGGCTATTGGCTGAGGTCCAAAATTGCATTCCTTTGACAGCCATTAGATTTTTTTTTTAGTTCATCTGAAAACGGCTCAATCATCCAGTAACTGACCACTGAGCGTCCGTGACCCTTTGTTACATAATTAAATTATAATTAAAAATTGTTGAGGATTTCTGGGATAATTATTTTCTGTTTTGGTAAAGATTTTCTTAGGTGAAATTATTTTTGTTCATTTGAAAATTTATTAAAAATTATAACTATTTTGTGACCATTGATTCCACCTTATTTTTAATACTTTTCGCTCGAATTTGCTAAAAATATATTATAACAAGTAACACATATGTATATTTGTATTCATTTATCTACAACGCACCCATCTTACTAAAACCTAACTCTAGTCTACACTTAAACTAGAGTCGCATTTTGAATCAAAATCATTTATTTTTAAACATACTGTATAGTGAAATTGCATAAGTGTGAGTACTGTGAACGTGCCAGCTTTAGATAACTGACCTATAGATGCTCGATTAAAACAAAAATTACAAAATGATTCGGAAAATTTATTTCTTTTAATCGTTTACTAGTTATTACAATTTTTAAATAGATGAAACATAGAAAGAGTGCACTGAAATGTGACGTCACAAGCAAGTATTTTCATACAAAATTCCGTTTTAAAAGTAACTCATTTGACATCCTGTCAAATACCCAATTACGAATGGGCGTGTGCGCGTTAATCTGAAGAGGCGATGAAATGAAATCAACGCAATCATGCAACTGCCATTTTAGCACTATGCATTACTTAGGGGAATCTAGGCCCAGCTCTTGATCTGTGCACACCCTTGCAAGAACAACGTGATATTTCGAAGAAAAACATTTTTTATTCATAGATTTTTTTTCAACGCGGTTTTATTTACTCCGAAAACGCCGGAATAATGAGCAAAAGAGACACTGCATCACGTTGTAACGCCATCTCTTTCGGCCATTACTTTGAAACCTTAAAAAATGCTCTCATGTAATGGGTTCCGAAATAACAAGTTGTTCTTGCAAGTGTGCGATGTGTTCTAACTTCTAATAAACACGACTGATGCTTATAAGCACATGAGATTGCCGCGTGTGTTTAACTATGACCAGCCGTAACATCCATGTTAGTAATTTGTGTCATTAGCAAAGTAAACCTTGCGTCTGGTCAGCGTGATATTCCCCAAGTGTGGCCTTCCGATAATTGCCGTGAATAACAACGCTCTTCTTATAATGGCTTTTCGAGTGGCCGCGTTAAATGCCGTGTAGTATTGTTCTATCTGGACCTCCCACGCTTGGGTATTTTCGGATATATTCATGGAAAATCCAGCGGGGGATTAAGACTACCCACCCATTGTCTTTGTCCCATTGTCATACTTTTAGACGACGATCTTGTGAAAGAGCGGGTAGTGATTAACGTGGTGATTGGGAATTAGTTGGTTCAGTCAAATTTTCAATCGATCTTTTTCTGTCCAGCACACGGGCTGCTTGTAATACACTACGAGAACATGCAATGAGAGCATCGAATAACAACCCGTACAAAATTGCTCTAAGCAAACGAGAAACAGAGGACTGCCTGTAGCCGCCACCTGTAGATGCTCAGTCCACCATGAAGCCAAATGAGAGAAATGTTGATAAACTTGCACTGAAGGGCCAAAATCGGCCGCTATGATAGTTGTCTGTTCGTGATCTAACTAGGTTACATTTTTAGAAAACGTTGTTTTATCCGTGTTTTAAGGCAATTGAAATTTGCTATAATAACATACAAAGGTAAATTTCGCGTCGCGCTGCAAGTTTGGGATAGTTCTGACGGGAAAACGGGCGACCCGTTTCGGGCCTATTTCAAGAGACCCCGTTCGAGTCATGTTTTTTTTTTTCCAATTTCTTTTTTTGTTGAAAAAGGATTATTTTAATTTTATATTACATATTTTATATTACAAAAAAAGTACCGAGCAAAGCTCGGTCACCCAGGTACTATCTATTTAATATGCACTAAAAGTTACGTCAAAAATACAATTAAAGTCATACGAGATGTTTACAGCGACAGCGGCGGATCTTAATTGACAGCCGCTCTTAACAGACATGAATTTGGTAGCCAACCGCCAATAGTGAGGTAATCTGAGAAGCAGTAGCGTCTCATGCCCGATGCCCATGACAAATCTCACATCACGCCACAAGACCTATAAGCCGTCTACCTGCCGCTCTGACTGTAACGCCACACCGAAATAGAACTGAATAAAGCCCGCCATCGGATCCGCATAAAAACCGTCTAGCTGTGCCGTCGACAGTTTTTGGCGACCTCGCCATTGGTAACATGACGTGTTACTATGTTCTGTGGATCACGTCACATTCTCCGTATAGTCCCTACGTAGCTTACTGACGGTTACACAATTTCGAAAATTCAGAGAAGTATCTCATATTTCCTTCTTTTATACCATTCTACATATTGTACTCATTATTACAAACGACTAACAGACAACCCGAACATCCATCTCTCTGTTTATGCTAATAGATACCTTTAATATCATCATGTCGACCGTTCAGTACTTATACTTCGTACAGTCTGTTAGCTTTTAGAATATACCTCGGCTACTATCGGATACAATCGGATATAGGTACCTATTCGTGTAATAGAAATATCGGAACTAATATGATACCTAACTTTACATAACTTTTCAAAATAGTGAAGAAAAGTTTTATACAGAGCAGGAAGTAGTATTGCACTCGTGTGCTTTCGGCAAAAACCGAAGCCTACTCTAGAGCCCGAGGTATATCCTAAAAGCTAACAGACTATAACCTTTCTTACGTTTTATCGTACAATTAAGCAAAGCTCGTTCGTAACGTGCGTAACGTAGCTGGTAACGTGACACAATATAATTTCTGACGTTTAGTCAAAGAGTAGAGCCACACATGCGACATTAGCATCTGTTTATCGAATCCCAAAGCTCTCAATAGGGAAGTGCTCCAAATGCGTCTGTATCCTAAGCGGTCGTCCCCACTGCGGACGTTCGGAAGTAAGCAATCAGGAGTGGAATCGACTTCTGAATTAGCATTGAATAAAAAATTATTCCTACGATGACCAGTAAGACCTCGTGTGCGGTGATTTTTTTATTATCTTTCACGTCACGGTCACAGGTCAGATTCGTAAGTCTTTATCTCCCATCAGCATTTGCAGGAGGGAGACATAAAAGACATCATGTGACCTCATTGACGACCTCTGTGGCGTAACGGTTAGCGCATCTGCTTACCATGCGAGAGGTCCCGGGTTCGATCCCCGGCTGGGGAGAAAAAAAAAACTCCAGGTCTTGGATGTTTACATGTTTGTGACGTCGCTGTTTCTGGTTCCCACGACACAGGGTATCCTAGTGTGGGGCCAGAAGCAATGTATGTGCCTGTATGTAAATGTTTATGTTAAAAAATGTAAAAAAAATGTTTTATGTTTATGTGCTTACATGACCGTGAGCCTGGCATGTGTACGATGTAGAGTTAATAAACTCATAAAAGCTAAAAAATAAATCACCTTCGCTCATATCTCAATGATCCCAGGGTGCGGTGTGTCCTAACGATTTATCATAAACGTAAACAGTGCGTGTTGGCAGATCGCCCCCGATCGCTTGATTAATACTCACACTATATTTGTGTCGCTGGGCGTTGCAGGTCTCTTTTTCACCTATTAGAATGAACGTGACGGGCGTTGAGTTTGGTACCCTATTTTTGCCAAGAATCCGTGGCTCGATTTGGTTGGATGCGTGTGGAATCGTGAGTCGTAAATTCGCTAGTAATGATTGGTATAGTGATGGCATTATTCAAACGGTCGTACAAGGTTCAATCTTTACCAAGCCGTTATAATTTACTGACTTGAGGAACTGGAAAAAAAATTGTCTGACATGTACCTACAGTCTGTTAACTTTTAGAATAATATACCTCGGACTCTAGAGTAGGTAGGCTTCAGTTTTCGCCGAAAGCACACTAGTGTAATACTACTTCCTGCTCTGTATAAAACTTTTCTTCACTATTTTGAAAAGTTATGTAAAGTTATAATAACAATACAAAATAAACCTTATCTTTTTGCAACATAATCGGTTTATCCGATAGAAGCCGAGGTATATTCTAAAAGCTAACAGACTGTACAAGTAATGATGAAGGCATTCCACAAGATTTACCTCGTAATTTGTTCAGTCATAAATGTCTTTAGTTATCTTTATCTATGTTTTTATGTTCCTGCAAACGTCGGACTAATTAAGAGGGAACATCACGGGTTAGAGAATTGAAAAATAGGTATTTGTAAAATCTATTGCTGTCGCGCGATGCCCGAAGAAACGAGCTATCAATGTGTGAATGGGACTGTCAATGTGTGCGTGGCACGCCCGCCGCGCCGCACACGCCGCCGCCGCGCCCTGCGTCCGCCACGCTCGCGAGCGGGCCGGGTGTAGTCTGCAAGTTGATTTCGTTCGTCGTGTGCGGAGTGTTGTTTCGTCTTATTATTTTATTTGACTCTGGCTATTACTTACTGGACTTCCGCTATTTTATTTTGTGGATCTCAGGCTTACTTTACGAAAAAATTAAAAGAGACGATGTATTTTGGGAGAAAAAGAAACTTTTTATATCGATTGTCTGTTACCAGATCGAAAAATAATCCGCTCGTTTTTGATAGATCCAAGTTCATTATTGATCTGATTCCCATTTCATTCAATATGCGTTTCAACCAATCCCCATTTTCCCATTCCCGCGACGGTCGTAACCTACCACGAAATTTAGCACGCTCCGGACCATTACATACAAGTTTTTTATAGATCAGTAAGAGAGAGAAACGGTTTGACCACTGAATAGTTTTTTTATACCTAACTTTAGATTTACTTTCAACATTATTCTGCCGTGCTAAGGGTAAGAGCAGTAAGTCGGAAATTTCAAAGTTGAGAAAATGGAGGACAAAGTTTTGGATTACATTTTTATTTACTTCTACTTTAGCTTATAAGTTTTTGTAGTTCTGATTTTTCAATATGTAGCTTAAATGGAGTTCTTTCATGATGCATGCTTTATTATAATAACTAAATTACTATTTAGTTATTATAATACTATATTATTTAATTAACGAAAACTCCTATTATTTCTAGTACGAGTTAAATCTATTTGTACTGATTGCTTAGAATAACCGCAGTAAGTGCCCCAGTTACTGCTTTAATGCTAAGTATTCCATACATTCGATATCTATATTTTGTATGAAATTACGTGTCACTTTGGGGTAAAAAAAAAACTAAGATGTTAACTAATAAGCAGTAATCACTATGTATAATTTAAAAGATAATATAGTGAGACATCTATACTTACAAACATTGAAATGTAGTAAATTACCTAAAGTTTTTTTCTAGAAGGCTCTGAAAGTAGTACGTAATTAAAGTGAATACCGTTATGGTCCCGAAACCTACAAATATGCTACAATTCAATTTTCAGGGGCCATTACGGCCATATTTGTTACTTTTTATTGAGTTAATCTGAGCCATTTTCTGAGAATAACCCTTTTAGAGTTTGCTTGCTGTACTGAATCGACAAAATCTGAAAAATTATACGTTTTTGTTTTCTTTGCATAGCTTGTTCAACCTGGTGTAGGAAGCTGTCGACTGATTAAGATTACTACTTCTTGAGTTTCCTTTTTAAAGTTCTGTACCCAAAGGGTAAAACTGACCCTATTACTGAGACTCCGCTGTTGGTCCGTCCGTCTGTCACCAGGCTGTATCTCATGAACCGTGATAGTTAGACAGTTGAAATTTTCACAGCGTATTTGATTTGAGAAAAAAGCAGTAAGTGTGATTAGTGCTGACATTCTAAGTTAAAAGTTTTTGATTAAGCCCATTTACACAACAATAATGTTCACTTACAGAGACTGTTTTTATTATTAGCAAAATAGAATATAGATTTCGGATGTACAGTAATTAACGTGAAGTAAGTATATTTCCTGCTTTTACGCCAAGAAAACAAAATCATTTCATTGACTTACTGCTGTTATGCTTCATGGTATTTTTAGGTTCCAGTGAAGGTAGAAAAACGGGGATCAGACCAGTTTTTAGAGCATGACGCGGCGATGAACACATTTTTGATAAAAATCGACTTACTGCTCTTACTGTTAGCGCGGCAGTATTGATATTAGTGTGCTTTGAGCATTTCATATAAAAGGTTTATAACCTACTTGTTATTTTCCAACAATCGAACAACACAATAATCAGCTAAATGCACTTCACGTAAAATACTCTTACTAGAAATATTGATATCCATCAACAACACTAAAGTATCGATAAAATTATCGACTACGTGTCACGTCACTAGTGTATGTATACGTAGTCCGCGCCTCCCCAACCTCAAGCCTCCCCCCGCAGAGCACGATAGAGACAACTGCAGCTTGGACCGAAAATAGCTATTAAAAATACACAAAATCAACGATTCGTAGTCCCCTGATTTCTTCTCCAAAACTTAACCAATTTAACTATTTTTTTCATAAATAATTAAAGAAAGGCTTTGGCCGTGTTCCTATGTTTTCCATTTTTATATAATATAGTAAAATAGCTTTTCTGATTTTTTGAATACAGCGGAAAATCGGGCCATTTTTTTAGGTTTTTGAATGTTCATATCTCTTTTAATAATAGATTTATGAAAAAAATAAAAACATATTGACATGCCTATAGTAGCCATAGATTTTATGGAAAAAAAGAATTGCTCTACTGGCATTATCCAGGGAGGAAATAGGGGACTACGTTTGTATGGAAAAACTGCCTCAGTGTTTCCTCTTAAACATCAACACATAGTTCTCAGACTTGTGTTATTCCCAAAACAGAATTTCTATTGGAATGGAATAGGCTAGTTTCCAAAAAAAATGTAATTAGTCCGTCTTTTAGATTATAAAAAAATATTGGATACGTATTTTTTCTTTTTTCGATTAAACAAAAAATAACAAAGATATAGCCCATTGAAGTTACGTGTGACGTCACTCAGTGCTGCATTTTGTAGCACTGAGTGACAATATTTTTTTATAATCTGAAATACGGACTAAATAGAATTAAATTATTTTGACCCTGGAAACTACCCTATTGTAATGATAAAACTCCGCCAGACATAACTGGGTGCCAGATCTTTGCATCGGGCGCAGCATTCCATGAATGACAAAATGTCTGCGATATATGCTCTTTAGAAAATCACCGCAACACATTTTGTAGGAATGAATTTTGTTTTTTAACATCAACATAATAAAATTACTTATATAATTATTTTGTTAAGTTCCATATGTTATGCAATTTTACGAATCTTCAGGTAGTTTGTGGTTCGTCTGTTATTGTCTTGGAATGCAGATCAGAGTCATTTCTTCCTCGGGTCCCTTAGCGTAGCTAGAAGAAATGACTCTGATCAGCATAATGAACAGCTATTCATTAACATCATAGAGCGCTGAAAGAATGCACATAAGGCTTCTTCTTTTTTGTCGTGTCCTCTGAATACTAAGGGAAGTGACTATGGGGAGCTTCCGCCACCACCGCTCTCCATTTGGACCGATTATGCACCTGATGTATGGCTGCTTGTAGGGTCCCTCCCGTAGTCTTATAGTGTCCGTCCATCGCATTGGTGCTCGTCCTCTGCTTCGTTTCTAGAACGCATCTAGAACTAGACACCATGTATTATGTGTGTTTTTTTTATTTTCACTACCATCGTGCTCAAGACCGGGAAATTTGAAATACCATGAGGGACGCCTGTCCTGCACTGTGCGTCAAATGGATGATGTTGATGATGATGATGATTCTTACCTCATATTCTTCTCCAGGCATTGCTTTAAACGCTCTTCCCTTTCTTCTTTTTCGCCTTCATCAATAATCCACTTGGCTAGTACCTACTATATCTCGCTCAGATGAATCCCCATCCCCAATACCATTGGAAGTCACGAAATCTCTTGCGTCCCATATCCGTTCGTCATAACATCGTTCCTTCACAGAACAAATATTTGGCTCGATCAGAACTCGTTCGCGGCAGTAAACACTAATTGATCCCAATAAAGCAAAAGTTAATTGGCTAGACGATGGTACATGGGAGTGAGGATGCAATGTGATCGTTTATAAGGTACAGTGCCATTAAATTGATTCTGGATATTTAGCGACGCTTGTGACAAACTCTGCAGTGTGAGATTAGACCACTAGACTCACGAGTCCTTCGTTTCTTTCGTTGGGACTGTTTCTGGATATTATATATGTCGCAGTAAAGTAGTTAAATCAGAGAGTCAACTGAATCTCTAGACAGTCAATCAAAGATCGATATTTAATCAAGTCTCTTAAGTTCCGTCAGACAAGTGAGTGAACGAAACGTTTAACGAATTTCCTAAACGTTCCTAGGTATTTCAACTTTGGTAGGGAGACCAAGATATCTGATTGGAAAAAAATGGGTAGTAAAAAGACATTGCTTGTCTTATATTTATTTATAAGGCGTAATGCCCTCTTAGGTGCTGTGGATGTTTGTCGAAGGGCCACCTTTGCACGGCATGTTCTACCCAATTGAAGAACATACCTTGCTAAACTGGCTTGCCTTTGTCGGATCGATGTAACGTCACGTCAATCTTAAAAACCACTCGCATAACAAACCAACGTTGCACAACGTTTGCCAAAAGAAAGGGACTCTAAAAGTAATGAACTGTTGTCGTGACCGCCATCTTGTTTTACATTATTAATCAACATGCTGGCTTTCGGTCAGTGAGATAATCAAACGTTATCGACGCTGCTTTATTTAAATTTAACCGCGTACATCCTATTTTCACGCTTACGTCACACGAATGTAAAAAGAAAGTGAACTCAATTTTAAAATGTCTTTCTTACGAACAAACCGAAAATATTCTAATAACCCCTCTAACCCGTTCTCCAGCTGATTAGTCAATAATAACACTCAATAAATGACTTTAAACCCACATACCCACTCAACCACACAAACACACACACACACACACACACACACACACACACACACACACACACACACACACACACACACACACACACAAAACACACACACTTACAACAGCATGTTATTCCGTAGTTAACAAATTAGTTTTAGTTTTAGTTAACATTCTGTTTAACTTCTCAAAATTTTACATTACTTTTCACTTCAATATCTCCAATCTAATATCCTAAGCATGACACCACCAAATCTATGTCCTAGCATAACCTCGCCAGAAGCACGGGCCTGCCCGCCATAAACACAGGCTACATGCGAGCCTAGCTATGGCAGCAGACATGTACCCAAGTACATTTTATGTTATGTTTTTTCTTTTTAGAATAGCGTAATGTAGATGTATATCATTGTAACCATTACTTTTGAATAAACAATTTATTTATTTATATTTATTTAAATCAAAATTCTAGCGACTTGATTGAATATCTATCTTTGATTGACTCTCTAGAGATTTAGTTGACTCTCTGATTTAACTACTTTACTGCGACATCTACATGTTGACAAAATACTTAAAATTATGGTGCTTCTCCGACTAGCGAAGTTTGGCAGTCAGCCCCGCATATTTCTCTTTGTTTCTCGCAAGACGGATGAACTTGGCAGCACTTGAGATTCCAGTAGAAGCCTATCTGGAACACTGCAGACTAGTCTTGTGATTACATAACGCTTCAACCCGAGACGTTATTGTTGCCTGTCGCGGTCGTGCGTGGAACCTGAAATCTGACGCACAGTTTATTACCATTATCTATTATGTGTAAAAATGACTGTACGAGGGGCGGCTGAAAAGTTTTGAGCCTAAGGTATTAAAAATGCTGATAGAAATGTATAAAAAATTTGTTTTTCAATGTAATCTCCCTCTATTTCAATACACTTCTTACATTTGTTTAAAAGAGCTTTTAACCCGGTAAAAAAATATTCGCCGTCTTTGCCTTCAAAATGCTCGTTTACGGCCGCCTTCATTTCTTCGTCACTGGAAAATCTTCGTCCTCGGAGGTCCTTTTTCAAATTTGAAAAAAGGAAATAATCACTAGGAGCCAGGTCTGGACTGTAGGGTGGGTGGTTGATTTCTTCAAATCCTGTTTCGGCGAGGGCACGTCTCGCAACTCGGGCAGTGTGCACGGGCGCATTGTCCTGCAAAAACAGGACTCCTTTCGCCAGTTTGCCTCTCCTTTTCTCGACAACCACTTGACGGACTTTTATCAACAATACGGCGTAATAGTCTCCGTTCATTGTAGTATTTTTGGGAAGGTAGTCGATGAACAAAATTCCTTCGCAATCCCAAAAAACAGTGGCCATGAGCTTGGAAGCCGATCTTTCCACTTTGAATTTCCGTGGCGGCTTTTCTCCCTTTGCTATCCATTGCATTGACTCTTGTTTTGACTCCGGATCGTACTGCCGGATCCATGTTTCATCGACAGTGACGAGGCGAGAAAAAACATCGTCAGGATTATCGCCACAGATGTCCAAAAACTCCTTCGAAGTTGTGACTCGACGCTCCCTGTCCAGTGGCGTGAGCATTTTTGGCACCCATCGCGCGCACACCTTTTTCATGTGCAAATGACTGTGCAAAATGTCACCAATTCGCTCCTTGCTGATGCCTATGGATTCAGCTATCTGCCACATCTTGATTCGCCGATCTTCGACAACAAGGTTTTTCACTTTTTCAATATTTTCTTCGGTAACGGCGGTGTTTGGACGTCCTGACCTGGGATCATCTTCGAGCGACTCCCTGCCGTGTTTGAATTCACGTGTCCAACGTTTTACGGTGGCAAATGAAGGTGCAGAATCCCCATAAACTGCAGACATTTCTTCAAATATTTTTGTCGGCGTTTTGTTCTTCTTGGTGAGGAATTTTATGACAGCTCTGTACTCCAATTTCGTGCAAAGCGCGGATGACTCAGACATGGTGTTGTTTAATGTTCAATTACTAGAAGCGTAATGATGAGAATGACATGAAACTTGGTATTTATACTACTTAGAATACGCGCAATTAGTGATGCACATTGCGAGTCATTAGTGATTCTTAGAAGTACTTAGGCTCAAAATTTTTCAGCCGCCCCTCGTATACCATTCTCGTGCAAATTATGCGTCGAAATTCCACGGCGACATAGCGACTTGGGATTTTTCCGTGTTCGATTAAACGGTTGACTGTCTCGTTGGTCTAGCGGTTAACACGTGTGCTACCAAAACACAGGTCGTGGGTTTGATCCCCACTGGAGGCAGCTGTATAGCCGTAGCTTCTGTCTGGGTGTATTTATTTGCATGGTAACCATGGTTCGGATTTCCTAGGTTGGGAGGGATTTCCTACGTTGGGACCAGGACAATTTGATTGTGTTGTGTAGAAGTTATTATTATCATTAATAACCTCTTAAAAAATTACAAAAGAAAATATTTTGTCGCCAAAAAAATTCTTATCGAATTGAGGAATTCCTTTTTTGAAATTTGCTGAAAAGCAACGCTTTTACACGATTTTTTTTTAAGCGGCTTCGTTGTGCAATAGGTTCGTAGAACTAAAGTTGTAGGAAACATGTTTAGGTGAATAAAGATCTCTAAATTTTGCGTGGATTAATCATATGGCTACTAAAGTAACTCGGCAACTATGTTTCAGTTTTATTATTTGAGAGTTTGGTTGGTTGAAGGATACAGTTTTAAGATGTACACATGTTTGATCTGCAAAGGTAGTACGAGGACGCGAGTCGCGCGCGACAACGTCAAAAGTCGCGACTTTCCAGTACATTAACTGTCAAATTCTGACGACTTTTGACGTTATCGCGCGCGACTTGCGTCCTCGTACTACCTTTACTGGTGTGCAGAGGCCACGTAGACATGGTTGTGCATCTACACAGATGCTAAAGCCTATATTTAATCCTGATGATTAATTCGGCTACACGTCGGGAGTTGGGAACACCCGCCAAAACAGACCGTGACATATTGCGTAACAATTACAGGAAAAATGTGCGTAAAGCAACCTGTACCTAAGTGCTTTGTTTGTCCTAGCGACAACACTGATTGTTTGAAACTGCAGGCCACCGGTGATCGCTATTCTTGTGATGGTCTACCAATGTCGGATGACTCAGCATTTGACCAAATCACGCGTCTCGCTGGCGCGTATCATCCGCGATTCGTTCTCAATGGCATAGTTTGTTGCCGCTGAACAGAGTACGGCAGATGGTCCGTTTAGCTTCTATCAATATTCATTGTTTCTTGCATAGTGTTTACGCACTGCCTGTGAGGCGTCCTGAGTCATCTGGAGGGTACCTACGACTCAATAAGACCGGCTAAGCCGCAGGCCAGTTTCTCATGTAGAAACGCGGACCCCTGGACGTAGCCTCTCGTGTGTCCCACTGCTGGGCAAAAGCCTCCCCTTCTGCTTTCCATCTGTCTCTGTCTCCAGCCACCTCGCACTATCCCGGTAAGAATGCATTTAGGTCGTCCCGCCATCTTCGCCTTGGTCTGCCGCGCCATCGGTGGCCATTTTGCGGAACCCAGTCGGTCGCAATTTTAGCCCACCTATCTGCGCTCATACCGCAGACATAGCTAGCCCAATCCCAATTTAACCTGGCGGTCGCAACCCCTCGGACGGTCGGACTCCTAAGAGTTTATATTGGTTGGTTTACTTTTCATATAACCGTACATCGTAGGACTAGTATTCATACAACGTTCTCACAACGGCCTTAGTCCAGTCCATAAAACCACCAGCTTGTCGCTATCGCTTTCATCCAAAGTTAAACTAGCATTCGTGGTATAAAAATGTTCGACTGCGTTACATAGTTTCGATAAAACAACGCAGCGACAGTTGCTAGTGACTTTATTAATTACTAGCAGTGCCCGCGACTACGTTCGCATCAACGGATAATGGGCATAGCCTATAGCCATAATGAAATGCTATTCTAAATATACTTGTAAAGAAATTTGAAATCTGTTGAGTAGATTCCGAGATTACCCCCATTACACAAACTTACATACAAACTTTTGCTCTCTATAATTAATATTATCGAGCCGACTATTAGACATATGGAAAATTCTTTGTTGCATGTACACCAGGAATCATATAACCATACAAACTTTTGCTCTCTATAATTAATATTATAGAGCTGACTATTAGACAGATGGAAAATTCTTTGTTGCATGTACACCAGGAATCATATTTGAAAAAAAAAATTGATCTCAGACAAACAATTTATCTCTGTCAAGTGTTACAAAAAGCTCCATACAATTCGGGATTAAACAAGTTGAGAGTGGAGCCTATGAAATGTTCAAAGCGTTGTCAATATTTGAGCTACCTCTTACGACATTGTTTTAGGTGTCTACACCCTTATTGGTAAACGACAAGAATTCAATAGAAAAACTATCTTAAAATGTAATAGGTTACCTAACTATACTTTTCCGAGGAACCTGATTTTTTACATACTTTTTTAACAATTCCGAAAAGAATTATGTATTGTTTTTCTGAGTTTTTTATGTCCTATCAACGTTTCTTTATCAATACAATATAACTCCAGCCCAATCTTGATGTAAATTTGCCATTGCTAATGCAGTGCTAAACAGGCCCGCCACCTCACCCTTTACACACTGCGACTTTTAGCGTTTTTGAAACGCGCGACAGCATCGCGACACCAGCAGTAACGCAAGTATGTAAAGGTGGACCATTTGCGACTGCATCGATGCTGCATCGCAACAGCATCGCGACTGCATCGATGCTAAAAGCCGCAGTGTGTAAAGGACCTAAAGACGTTTGAATAGACCAATAAACGTAGTGTTTTTTTTCTCTGTGTAGTCCAATCCGATCTAGTAGAGAGCGAAGCTTCCAGGTTTTCTCGTTCTATGGTATCGCTTGGCAACAAACACGAACCACAGACAATACAAATTGCCTTCTGTTTGTTATGACAGTAGGTTGGTACTGCCGGCTTGGTGGCGGATGCAAGGAGTCTGAAACACGTGTTGATTGTAATTTATAACTAAACTTGTGCGATGAGGAACTTGCCTCACATGGTTTGACTTTGTTTTTCTATAGGTACTTCTATACTAATTTTATAAGGGAAAAAGTGTGTAAGTTTGTAGAGGGCTAATCTCCGAACATACTCCACCAATTTAAAAAAATATTTCACCAGTGTTAGAGTAGACCTTCACAATTCGTTTACCACGCGAGCGTAGTTGCGGGCACTGCTAGTCTATATTAATAATGTCGCGGTCCTATCCCGAACCATCTAGAATAGAGCCTTCTAGAAGCCTATCGAATAGTCGCCGCATGCTGCGTTTTAGTAAACAATAAACGCTGCAAGCAATAATGACTCGTATGTCCACTAGCGTAAGGTTCAAAAGTCTTTCAATGGGTTACTGTTCCAGCGACGTTGCCTCGAGTAGGCACGTAGGTACGGGAATGTTCTAGAGCCCTTGCGGCCGGATATAAATAGCGGCCGCCGCGGCGCGCAGTCAGTTCCGTTTGGAATAGCGAAGAGTGAACTTCGAGCGAACATACCTGCGATACGAGCGATAACCTACGACCTCAGCGATACTATTGGACTTCGATTGGACCTGCGATTGGATTCTACGTGTGGACTTCGTGTCGTGAAGACCTGCGGACCAGACCCTGCGTGAATAAATCCTAAGAAGTTGTCATTGGCGTTTTACATCCAAATCCAGAACCCTAGCCCGTAACATTTGGTGTCAGAAGTGGGATTTGGAGATGCCACTGACTCCGAGAGAGGATACTTCTGGAGTGAGGACCAGGTCCAGAGGTGCTGCGGAGGCCACGCCCACTGCCCCTCAGGCCACGCCCATCGGCCATAGGGACACGCCCACTGGCCCCGCCCACCAGGCCACGCCCACCGACCAAGCCACGCCCCCTGGCCCCGCCCACCAGGCCACGCCCATCGAGGAGACACAGCGTACCTGCCCAACGGCTCCGCCCACTGGCCACGCCCACCAGGCCACGCCTACCGCCCCCGTGCACCAGGCTCCGCCCACCGGCCTTGACCACCAGGTTCCACCAACCGACCAACAGGCTCCGCCTCCTAGCCACGCCCACCTGGTCACGCCCACCGAAGACATTAAACCTCCGTCACGTCCAATGGAGGTTTTGGATATGTCATGCCTGATGGCAATGTTAAAGGGCATGCGAGAAGAACAGAGCAAGCAGATGCAGTGCCTGCAAGAAGAACAGAGCAAGCAGATGCAGTGCCTGCAAGAAGAACAGAGCAAGCAGATGCAGTGCCTGCAAGAAGAACAGAGAAGCCTGCGAGAAGAACAGAGCAAGCAGATGCAGTGCCTGCAAGAAGAACAGAGAGGCCTGCGAGAAGAACAGAAGGCAGACCAACAGACGATCCTTTCTGCCGTTACAAAGTTCAGTGATACGGTCGCTAAGCTACATGAAGATGTAAAAGTAGTGAACGAACGGGTAACCGAATTAGAGGAGGACCTAAAAAATGTGAAAACCGGCCTCACTGGGCTAGAACAGGAATTTCGGCGTATAAAATCTGCTGGAGTCACGTCGAGTGGAATTGTCGGCATAAACCAGGGGCCTAAAGTGAAAGTGCCTCCGTACGACGGTACTACGTCTTGGGTCGCCTACCGACAGCAGTTCCAGGCTGTCGCTGCTTCAAACGGATGGACGGACGAACAGAGCTTGACAGCCCTCACCGTCGCGCTCAGAGGTTCGGCCTTATCTGTCCTGGAGGCATTGCCCACCTCAGGCAGCGAGTTCAAAGATCTGCTGGAGGCACTTGAGGCCAGATACGGGGAACGACACCTGGAACACGTTTTTCGTGCTCAGCTACGCGACCGAACTCAGCGCCTGGGTGAAGGACTTCAACAATCGGCGTTGGAAATTGAGAAGCTGGTTCGAAAGGCGTACCCTTCTACTGATAGTAAGATGGTGGACACGAATATTTTGCAAGCCTTCGTCGACGGAATCAAGGATCTTGAAATTAGGGCTGCAGTAAAGCTTCGCTACCATTCATCATTAAAAGAAGCTCTGGCACACGCCCTGGAAGTAGAAGCTGTGCGTCAAGATATCCGGCAAGGTTATAAACTTCGAGAAGTTACGGAGGAGGTTAAAGAGATCAAGACACCGCCCAAGAAGAACTCCGGGCCCATGTGTCACAAGTGTGGGGAAAGAGGGCATCTGCAGTTCACGTGTCCTAAGAAGGAGAGGCAAGCAACCAAAACAGATGACAGACTGGATGCGCGTCTTAAAAATATGGAACAGCGTTTTGAAGAATTCGTAAAGAAGCATGACGCTGCGCCCTCCACCATGAATCAGGGAAAAGCCAGGACTGCGGGGCGGGTACTGGCTGGAGCGGAGGTAGCCCCAGTAACCAGAATCTCACAAGCATGGAATGGGAACAGTCTACTAATACGCGGTGCAGTGAACAAAATAGAGTGCAAAATCACCCTAGATACAGGAGCCTCTAGAACAATAGTGAGACCAGACCTGGTGAAAGCTGTAGGGAGACGCAAAGGCACCAGTTTATGCAGACTTCTCTCCGCTTCTGGCCAGCAGATACCCGTCCTGGGTGAAAGATCGGTTACGATATGTGTTGGGGAGGCGTCATATATTCACGACGTAATCGTAGCCGAAATTATGGATGATTGCATTCTGGGCCTAGACTTTATGAAGAAACACAACTGTCACATCGATGTCACTAACGGTGTCTTTAAATGTGGTGATGAGGAGAACTTCATACTTGGCGGTCCCGATTAGCGATGCGCGATTATGAATGAAATTATAAGTCGACTAATCTTCTACTTACTAACGTTCGTATTCGACTTCAATATTAGTTATCACTAATCCTGATAATCGAATGAAACCACTAATTAGTAACCACTAACCACTATGTCAAATTGTATTCTGTATTACTTACTGGGAGAAAAATGGCGGTAATTTACGCGCGAAATTTCGTAGCTACACACAACGTTTTATGATTTTACTTTTATCTCCTTGATGTAAGGTTGAATTTGGCTTTTGCTACAAAGTGGAAGCAAGCGATAAAACCGTAAACATTGAACCCCGAATCGTTCCGATTCACGACGGAAGCGCCCGAGTCGACCAAATTAGTATGCATCTGCTTGAATGATTCCCGAGTCAGTCCGAGTTGCGGCGGAACGACACGAGTCGACGACGAGTAGTACCTATAGCGTTAGCGGTTTACTAGTATTAGGGGTTAGGCTACAGAACGTTAGTTACTAATCTGGATGTCTAATTCGACTAAGTCGAATGATTGCCATAGTCGAATGATATGATTAGTATCATTCATAATCGCCCATCTTTAGTCTCGATGGAAATGTCACGTGCCTGAAGAAAATCGTAATACCTGGACGAGCACAAACTGAAGTAAAGGTGAAGCTGCCTTCGAGTCAGAAGAATCAGCGGAATAGGTGTGTGCTGATTGAAGATACACGAGACAGTGCAGCCAGTCAGAAACTGCTGACAGCAAGAACTCTCGTCTATGGAGGCAAGACCGCTGTAGTGAGGGTTGTGAATATAGGCGATCGTGAGATTACCCTTAGCGAAGGTGACGTTATTGGACGGTGTGAGGAAGCCGTTTGGATGAAAAGCTGCCAATCATCTCCAAGCTCAAACACATCGAATACCAAGAGTGAAATTATAGTCACTAAGCTCCTTGAGGATTCTAAGAGTAATCTGAGCTATTCGCAAAGCATGAAAGCTAAGAGGTTGCTACTGCGCTTTAGGGATATCTTCTCTGACGAAGGAAATCCTGGAAGAACATCGTTAGTTCAACACAAAATCGACACCGTACAGGAGCGACCTATTCGTCAGCGAGCGAGGCGCATACCGATTGCCAAAGAAAAGGAAGTACAAGACATGTTGGAAGACATGAAGAGAAACAAGATTATAGAACCTTCTGCTAGCCCATGGTGTTCTCCCGTAG
Source organism: Yponomeuta plumbellus (assembly GCA_947310845.1). Lineage (NCBI taxonomy): Eukaryota > Metazoa > Arthropoda > Insecta > Lepidoptera > Yponomeutidae > Yponomeuta > Yponomeuta plumbellus. Next base: position 8,469,459 of record OX371206.1, read on the forward strand.
TGTTGGTAAAGAAGAAAGATGGTAGCACAAGGTTCTGTGTAGACTATCGACGGCTTAATGATGTGACGAAAAAGGATAGTTATCCACTGCCACGAATAGACGATACCCTAGACACTTTGAGTGGCATGAAATGGTTCTCGACGTTAGATCTGAAATCCGGATACTGGCAAGTGGAAATTGATCCGAGGGATAAAGAGAAGACTGCTTTTTCAACTGGTAAAGGTCTATGGCAATTTAACGTGATGCCTTTTGGATTGTGCAACGCGCCAGCTACATTCGAACGACTTATGGAGTGCGTACTGGCAGGATTAGTTGGGGAAGCCTGCCTTGTCTACTTGGATGACGTCATAATCATGGGAACAGATTTTGAGGACCACTTACAAAATCTAGAGCAAGTTTTTAAGAAGATAATGGGAGCAAACTTAAAGTTAAATCCGAAGAAATGCAGTTTATTTAAGAACAAGGTTAGCTATCTCGGTCATGTGATAACCAGCGAAGGCATACAGACCGATCCAGCCAAAATCGAAGCAGTGCAAAAATGGCCTACTCCCAAAGACAAGACCGAAGTGCGAGCATTTTTAGGGCTATGCTCATATTATAGACGGTTTGTTAAAGGGTTCTCTGAAATTGCCAAGCCTTTACACAGACTGACTGAAGACAAGCAGTCATTTCATTGGGATGACACATGTGAGAGTTCATTTCAAAAATTAAGAAAATGTCTTTGCGAGACCCCAATCTTGGGATTTCCACAGGCTAACGGCCAATTTATTGTTGACACTGACGCCAGTAACACAGCGATCGGAGGAGTGTTATCGCAGAAACAGGGCGACAGAGAGGTTGTGATGGCCTATTTCAGTAAATCGCTATCGAAACCTGAAAGGAACTATTGTGTGACAAGAAGGGAGCTCTTGGCTGTGGTAAAGACATTACAGCACTTCAGCAAATATCTCCTCGGCATGCGGTTTATGCTTCGCACTGACCACGCCGCCCTGAAGTGGCTGTTACAATTTAAAAATCCAGAGGGGCAAGTTGCTCGATGGATCGAACAACTGCAGGAGTACGACTTTATGATTGAACACCGCAGCGGAAATTCGCATGGAAATGCTGACGCACTGTCAAGAAGGCCGTGTCCGGAAGACTGCAAGCACTGTGCCAAACAAGAGACAAAGGAACTGCCATTGAGATTGACAAGAATGAGTCCATCGAGATCTTGGGAAGATGAGGCGATGAAAGAAGCACAGGAAGATGATGAAGATGTACGGCTCATTGTCGCATGGAAGAAACGAGGCGAGGATAAGCCAAGATGGTGCGAAGTCGCTCCTACTAGTGTTGTTACCAAGGCATACTGGGCTCAATGGGACAGTTTTATTCTTCAGAACGGAATACTTTACCGTAAATGGGAGAAACCTAACGGCAGAGAGTTCCACCTACAGATAGTTGTCCCAAGAGATAAGGTACAAGATGTCCTTCGTGAAGTACATGACGGCGTGTCAGGTGGACATTTGGGCGTAAAGAGGACTTTAACAAAGATTCGAGAAAGGTTTTACTGGCTCCATTGTCGAGAAGATGTGCAAGATTGGTGCCGCAAGTGTGCTACTTGCGCCGCGGTGAAGGGCCCATCAACTAGAAGCCGTGGAAATCTGCAACTTTATAACATTGGTGCGCCATGGGAACGCATTGCAGTTGACGTGGCTGGACCGTTCCCAGTAACGGAATCGGGAAATAAGTATTTCATGGTAGTTATGGATTACTTCACTAAATGGCCAGAGGTATTCGCCATACCCAATCAAGAAGCCACGACTGTTGCCTCCAAGTTGTTTGAGGAAGTAGTTTGCCGGTTTGGTGTGCCCTTGGAAATACACTCCGACCAAGGCAGGAACTTTGAGTCTCAAGTATTTCAAGAACTCTGCAAAATATTGGGAATGCATAAGACTAGGACCACCCCATATCATCCTCAATCTGACGGCATGGTAGAAAGATTTAACCAAACACTTGAGAGACATTTAGCAAAAGTCGTTGACAGGCACCAGAGAGACTGGGACAAATACATACCGCCATTTCTTCTGGCCTACAGAACGGCAGAACATGAAAGCACGAAGGTAACCCCGGCGCGTGTAAATTTTGGCCGAGAACTGAGAATACCAGTAGATCTGCTGACTGGAGGCCCTCCTGACGCCCCACGTTCTCTACACGACTACATTTCCGAGTTACGTGAGAAAATGCGAGAGATTCATGCCATGGTACGGGAAAACGGATTGGAGTCGAGTGAAAAGATGAAGACTAGGTATGACCGCCGAGCAAATACAAGCGGCTTCGAAGAAGGGGCACTAGTCTGGCTTCACAATGTAACTCGACGAAAAGGAAAATCTCCGAAATTGCAGACAAGATGGGAGGGACCGTACAAAGTGGTAACTCGGTTAAATGACGTGACGTACCGAATTCAACGGCAGCCAAGAGGTGCACAAAAAGTGGTTCACATCGACCGCTTAGCTTCTTATCACGGCAGTAATGAAGATGCTCGGGACGAGCATCTCTAAGAGGGGAGCAGTGTCGCGGTCCTATCCCGAACCATCTAGAATAGAGCCTTCTAGAAGCCTATCGAATAGTCGCCGCATGCTGCGTTTTAGTAAACAATAAACGCTGCAAGCAATAATGACTCGTATGCCCACTAGCGTAAGGTTCAAAAGTCTTTGAATGGGTTACTGTTCGAGCGACGTTGCCTCGAGTAGGCACGTAGGTACGGGAATGTTCTAGAGCCCTTGCGGCCGGATATAAATAGCGGCCGCCGCGGCGCGCAGTCAGTTCCGTTTGGAATAGCGAAGAGTGAACTTCGAGCGAACATACCTGCGATACGAGCGATAACCTACGACCTCAGCGATACTATTGGACTTCGATTGGACCTGCGATTGGATTCTACGTGTGGACTTCGTGTCGTGAAGACCTGCGGACCAGACCCTGCGTGAATAAATCCTAAGAAGTTGTCATTGGCGTTTTACATCCAAATCCAGAACCCTAAGCCCGTAACAATAATTTCGTTTGGGTCTACGGTAGACTCGAACGATATGCACACCAAATGAAAGAGCGTAAAAAAATAGTTGATCTGAGTCGACAACATATGGGCGGAAAATTCGTATTATCGAGCAGCATCGATATAAAAATTATTAAATTCAACAATGGCGTTGCTAAGTAAACATGTCAATGTCATCATTGTTGTGTTAGTGTCACAAGTTTTCATTGTGAACTGTTATGGCCGGTTTACATTATTTTAGTGTTTAGGAGAGTGCATTAATTAGAGAGGGAAGTGCATTAGTACATTACTAGACGTTCGAGTAAACGTTTATATTTCTTCCAGTAGAGTGTCACTTCGTCGACGTCGCGAAATATGCGCTATCCTACTCAAAATACTATGAGTTTTAATGGAACACATCAGTAAGTTTGATAATTCGAGTTAATGAAAACAACACGCACCCGTCACGAGTCACTTGCGCACTCTCCTAAAGTTCTCACTAAATTTTTAGTTTATACACAGATAACTAACGAGGATAGTAACGCGCTCAGGTGTTACTGGATAGAACAATAGAAACCAATTCTATTTTGATTCTAATTGAAAGGCAAGAAAGAAAGAAAGAAAATGTATTTATTTGATACTCAAAACAAAACAAAAAAACACACACACACACAGAATGCGTACAATAATAAAAAAATAACACAGAAATCATAAAAAGCGTAAAAAAAATTAAACTGTACAACATGAACATAATAATTTACATTTACATATTTACATTTACATACAGGCACATACATTGCTTCTGGCCCCACACTAGGATACCCTGTGTCGTGGGAACCAGAAACGCCGACTTCACAAACATGTAAACATCCAAGACCTGGGATTTTTTTTTGTCCCCAGCCGGGATTCGAACCCGGGACCTCTCGCATGGTAGTCAGATGCGCTAACCACTACGCCACAGAGGTCGTTAAAGGTTGAGCCCCCAAAATGGGTCCGATTCAGCATAATGTTGCAACAGAGTGTAAAGTAAAGCACTCCTAAACACTAAGATAATCTAAACCGGCCCTTTGATCTAATTTGTTAACTTCATGGTGTGTGTGGAATACCGTGGCATCCAAAAAGGTTATTATAATCTGTGCCAACTGAGAAGGTGTAGTAAGTAATCTGTGGTGTTTTTCATTGGCGGGAGATCAGAAGAAGGTCCTTCTTCTCAGGGCGGGAGGGAAGACAATAATTTGACATTGAGTTTTGGAAAGGTCTGAAAAATAATTGAAAAAGGAAATCAAAGTCATAAATTGATCTTTATTGTTTTGCTTATTTAGGTACCAATAAACTTATTGAAATGAAAAAGCCACTAGTTAAGAAATATACCAAAAATTAAAATGATGAAGAAAAACATGTGGTCAATACAAAACTAAAAGCTGTAAAGCCACAGAGAGGGAGCTGTTTTTAGTTGATTAGCCAAGTGGATTCTACGTCTCTTACGTCATTAGATTCACTAGCTGTTAACTAAATTCAATGCTGTTAAGTTTATGAAGGAAGCTCATTTAGTAATTTGTGATGAGGTACCCATGACAAAGTTATGATAAGTATCCGATTTTCGCCTTGCATTCCTTCGTGAGTAGCCAGAACCTGTCCAAAAGAGCAAGATTGGCTATCCGTAATAGTGTGCTGGTTCCAATACTGATGTAAGCATGGTAGCGAGATTTGGGTATGGCAGAAGTCAGAAGAATCATGAAAGTAGGATTAGTGCAGTACAAATGAGATCCTTAAGAAATATGTGTGGTTTTACTTTGAATGACAGAATACGCAATAGTGTGATCAGAGACCGAGGATGTAGAGAAAGAGGATGTAGTGAGTGACTAGAATTGAAAAAAGGAATGTTGCGTTGGTTTGGAGATGTGGAGAGGATGAACGAAGAAAGACTGACAAAGCAAATATATCGGGCGAATGTGAGTGGAAGGGCCGGTAAGGGACGCCCCAGTTGGACATACTTCGACCAAATAGGGGATGTATTAGCAAAGGGCAAGATGAAAAGTACCCGAAACCGATGTGGGTACATGCAACGACTAATGGATGTCGATGAAGCGAAAGTGATTTGTCAGGATAGTGGCAGGTGACAGTCCGTGGTCTCTGCCTACCCCTCTGGGATACAGGTGTGAGCTTATGTATCTGAATGTATTAAGATATTTATATCTACTGGTGGTTGATAAATACGGAGGCGTCACCATATAAAAAAACATAGTGGAATATTATTTTGCGTCTACATTTTACCCGAGCGAAGCCGGGTTTTCGTCTAGTTATGTCATAAAATAGAACCAAAAATAATTCAACATTGATAGACTCTTCATAATTACACTTGATTTGAATGGCGCGTTCTCTAGAGCTACTTTTCGATAAGTTAAAGTATGAAAAGTATGTGGTCTCCATTGCTGCACCGGTAAAGCGTGGGTTGTACAATATCAGCTTCGATATTATAAAGAGTGCATGTAGGATTTGGACGATTAAAACTGTTTCGATTTGGCACTTTTAGAGCGGAACTTTTCTGACATGCGGGTTGATAATCCAAATTTTACCATTCAAACTACTCTAACCGATAATCGAAATTTAAAGTTCAAAATGAAGAGAGTTGCTTTATTTAAAAATTGACTCATTTATTTATCAAGAGTAATTAAGGCTGCGTCCCCAGTAGGCAAACTGTTCGCTTCCGACTGAGTGAGCCGCAAATTTGTAGCAAACTGAAATTCGACTTATGGGCATACTCAAAGCGAACAAAACTATTTCGCCGCCGCGTGGAACAGGCTTTTCTGTGAGTCAGCGCGCGTAACGCTGCAAATTGCGTAGATTGAGCGCAAAACTAGCAAACTGGGAACACTCCATTTAAAGTATATGGAAGGGCATACTAAACCGATACGCCGCTAACTCAGGCGGCAGCTAACTGCCAACTGGGGACCCAGCCTAAAAGTCCAAAACATCTTGTACCATGACATTTTTAGAGCAATTCATAAATCATTTGTATGATTGACTGTCAATCAGATCTTTCTTCGTTTATCCCAGGATACGTATTTATCTATTTACATACAAAATACAAAAAAAACAAAATCTTTATTTTCGTAAACTGCTTAATTTAACGGTACATAGTATCTGGAGCCACCTTTTAAGCATGTAGAATGCCTGTACTAGGTGACACCGCGCTTCCATAGCTTAAAAACTTAGTTTAATTTGATATTTTACTTATTTTAAAGATTACTGTTATGACAAAATTATTAAAAAGATAAAAGTGTAAAGCTCAGCCAGGTGAGTGTTTTATGTGTTTAGGTAGAACATCGCATGTGTGTGTGTATGTGTGTAGTGTGTGTGTGTGTGTGTGTGAGGGTGTGTGTGTGTGTGTGTGTGTGTGTGTGTGTGAGTGTGAGGGTGTGTGTGTGTGTGTGTGTGTGTGTGTGTGTGTGTGTCTGCTCGATGAAACATTATTTTAATTGCTCATAACAAGTGACTTTGCACAAGTCGCCCTAACACTTTTACAGAACCCGTGGTCGTATTTCTTCCATTTCCAATAAAACACATAAACTCACGCCTGCATCCTAGAATGGTAAGCTTACACCAGGGACTGCCACTTGCTGTGGGCCAATGTGATTTATTCGCGTGCGACATGGTAAAATAAATAGCTAGATTTATTTCATCTGTGAAAAAGTTAGATACCATGTGTTAAGAAATGTGTTAAGATACCACGTGTTATTGAAATTATGCAGATCCTGTGAACGCCTTGTTCAGTATCGATAAATTAAAGCACAGAAATTAAGTTTTTTTTTGTCATGTGCCATACTATCATGTAGCTTGATGCGTTAATTTCGTATGGAAATAAAGACCTTAAGTAGTAGCGTTATGACCTTGAAAAGTACAATTAAAAACCATAAAATGGTGAGCCGATCGGCCCACAACAATTCTATAGGTGAAACTGGTTCCGAAAAAAATGTCTTATGTTTTACGATATTTCAATAACACGATTTATGTTGCCGATTGGCAGCTGCAACAACGTGCTTCAACAACTTGGTTCTTTTCTGAAATGAAAAGCATTATCTGGAAATGGGAAGTGGTACTCTTAGTACCACTCTTATATAACCTTTTTTTAGTTTATTGACACAGTCATGCGGTAAGGCTAAGTTCTCAGGTCAGTTTGGCTGGCCATAAGGCCCTTTTACCCTTGATTTTCAAGCGGCCTCTCGTTAAGGAAATCTAGTACGAGTTAGTACAATTTTACAAAAATGTACCGGATAGCCGCAACTTTAAGCGCGCGACTTGCGTCGTCATGCTACCTATGCTGGACGCAAGGATGTTTCTTAGGTGGACAATACTGTAGTGTTGTATTTAACGTGTTTTTAGTTCCTTGTACTATCTCATTTCTGTCATTCACGTGTGTAAAACGTACGAAGGAAAACCGGCTTATTTCCGGTTTTTCTTTGCAGAAGGCTATACGTTGACATTGCTTCGAAGATCGCCACGATTTGGGTTAAATAGCTTTGTACTAGAGTTGATAGGGTAAGGAAGTGTAACGCACGGAGAGAATGAGGATATACATATTTTGTAATCTCCTTTTCTTATTTGCTGTTCGTTAGTCTCACTAAAACTCGAGAACGGTTGGACCGTTTTGGCTTATTTTTGTTTTTTATTTTTGTAGAAGTACAGGGAATGCTTAAATGGTGAGAAAATAGAGAAAATGCGGCGGACCGCATTGTACTATATTTTTGTTATAAATGTAAGTGCTATAAAAGTATTGATAAATGATAAATAAAATAAAATAATGAAAAAATGACGAAAGTTTGGCAGTACGAAGTTTTCCGGGAGAACTAGTTAACGATAAAGTGATCTCATCATCATCATCATTCAGCCACAAGAAGTCCGCTGCTGGACATAGGCCTCCTCCATGAATTTCCAAAAAGATCGGTTAGAAGCGGCTTGCATCCAGCGTCTTCCTGCCACTTGGATTAGATCGCCTGTCCATCTTGTGGCTGGTCTCAAATCGAGACCTTTTCGGCCCCATCGGCCATTATTATTTGGGTCGTAGATTCTGTATCTAAGTGATCAGTTCTGATTCAAGACCTTCGTGATTTTTTGAAAATTTTGGTTTCTAATTTTGGTACTAAGCCCGCCCGCCCGTTTTCCCATAATTGCCACCTATGTCTATTTAACTGTCACTGTACAACACAAACACAACAACAACGATATAACTGCGCATTGGCTGCTCTGTTTTAGCTCTACTTTGGCCTTCTGGGGAGTTCTAAACCGTGCAGTGCATTATGTGAACTAGATACAACAAAACAAGTTAAGTACCTATTCGCTAGACATTGTTATACAAGGTGCCGGCTATCAGCAGACAGTTTTAATCGTGACCGATAACGAGTTATCTTCAGGTTGCTAAGTCTAGAACAGTGAAGAAATTATTCTACTGTTATTTGGACCGGAAGTGTTGGTAAATAGATAATACATCGTCAACCCATTACTCCCCACCGGGGGCACGAGTCTCTTCCCTGAGGAAGGTATAGGCCATACTCCACCACGGGGGCCTAGTCCGGATTGTTGGAGGCTTGTAAGACTAGTGCCTGATCTTACTGTCAGAAGTTTCAAAGCCACCCTAAGGGCTCTGACTTGGCTTAACGACTGCCATCTATCCACGGTAGCCAGCACCAACTGCTTAACGTGCCTTGCGAAGCACGGAACCGCTCGGAAAAATGCCACTAATAGCGTTAGTCGCTTAGTTGCTTAACCTTAGAGATCGTTTAAGATCACTCAGGCAGCCCAGGCTACGAGCGATTCCCCGGAAGGTCTTATTTTTTTCATTTTGGTTCCTCACCTAAAACAGGAAAGAAACCTTTATAAAGGATCGCTTTGTTACCCATCTCTACCGTAAAGAATACTTCCTATTAACCTACAATGATATAAGGTAAGAAAAAAGGTCTTACTTATAGTATGTATTACTATACTTTATAAAGGATCGCTTTGTTACCCATCTCTACCGTAAAGAATACTTCCTGTTAACCTACAATGATATAAGGCAAGAAACAAGGTCTTACTTATAGTATGTATTACTATAGTTGACTCGGCAAACGTTGTTTTGCCAAATAGGGGTATGAAGAACAGTTAACAACCTATTCTCAGACCTACCGATTATACATATAAAATTTTATCAAAATCGGCCAAGCCGTTTCGGAGGAATATGCGCACTAACATGGTGACACGAGAATTTTATATTGATATTAGAGACTATTCATTTGTGTGTACAAGCTGCTTTAGCTGATGCATGTCTTGTATCACTTTCGTGAACTTACAAAATGTTTATCAAATACGTTTTTAAATGTTTTCACTGAAGCAGGACTAATTACTGTCTGGTAGTTTATTCCACGTATTCACTACACGGGCCCGCCAGAAGTGTTTTCTGGGATTGCTTATCCAAAAATAAGTGATCTGTCTTGTTGGTCTAGCGGTAGGTACACCTGATTGATTACCATGGAGGTCGTGAGTTCGATTCCCACTAGGGGCCGTCGTAGAGTTGTTGAAATGGCCTCTGTCTATGTTTAGTTCCATATTTGTGACGTCCTTGCCTGGTTAGCACGGGCTATCCTAGTTTGGGCCCAGGACAAGTGATTGTGTTGTCTGAAAGTTATTTATTTATTTAGGTAGAAAATTAATTTACTTTCTAATTGTTGGTTGGCAAAATGTGGAGAGTAAAACTGAAAAGTTGTCCTAAAATCAGAATCAGAAAGCATAAATTCATTTCAACGTAAAGAATTTACATTCTGATTGTTGAATGTCAATGTACATACAGTTAGGTATGTATAATGTTAGCCGCTAACTTGGGGCCGTCTGTAGTGGAGAAAAAGGCAGCGAAAAAAAAACTCCACTCTGACCATCTTTTCTCAAATCACCTTAAAGCTAATACAAATCAAACTTACAAAATAATATCTTGGATGTGTTGAACACTAGACTCATTTATCCTCTGATTAAATTTAATATTAAACTACTATTTAATGCCATACGTCCTTGTCTTCTAAATAATCGTTGATTTTATAATAAGCTTTTTTGCAAAGAGTGTGCTTAACACAATTCTTAAATCGCGTTGGAGGTAACTCTAATATATATCTTGGGGTATCTTGTTGTAGAACCTTATACAGTGCCCCATAAAGGAAGTAGAAGTCCTTTGCGAGTGGGTTGTGTTGTATGTTGTCTATTCCATTGCAATGTTAAGTTTGTGATTGAAACTGCAATTTATAGTTTATTTTAACAATTCGATGTACATTGCGCAGCCGAATTTTCCGACTTCTTAGTCTGTAGGTTAATAGCAAACCACAAATTGTAACTTCCGGCTCACAAATTAGGGATTAGTATGAATTATGAAACATTAAAACGTTGAATTCATAGTAAGTAGGAAAATTCGGCTGCGCTGAATCGAATCGAATCGAATCGAATTGAATCCCAAATTCAACATTTTGCGAATTCAACATCTCAGGAATCCAACATTTTAAGAATTCAACATTGTGTGCCGGAAGGATATTGTGTGTCTGTATTAATATAAGGGCAGTAGGTCCCAAGACGCGTGTCATACACGAATCTGTTCGGTTTCTTTCATCTAGAATTCTAGATAAACTTCGTATGGATTAAAATGCCCTGCTTCACTATGCCACTATCTTACACCATATTAGGTTAGATACACACGAGCAATCGCTGGTAATCCATTAATTCTCTATTAACATACATACAGTGTTATTAAACTGGGCTTAATTATTACAACAATAGAGCCATTAGATGAGACGTCTAGGCCCGAAGCTCCACGGCAGCAGCTATAAACTATACATAAATCTCTTACATTAGACATCATCATAAACCTTTTTGCTTTTGATTTCACAATAAAGGTAACTTGAAAGGATAAAAATAAAATAAAGCATAATTCTATCTTAGATCTGTCTTGGCCAAGGTAGACGCGATGGTAGCGGAGCGGTACAACGCCCGGCTTCTCGTTCGGGAGGTCCTGGGTTTGAATCCTGTCATGTACTAATAATGACTTTTGTTTTCTACGTCTTGTTTGTGAAGTTTTGAATTATTGTATATGCCGTAGGACGATTTGATACATTGGATTTTCGCGAAAATCCTAGGTGTATCGCGAAAACACGGATTATTGGATAATGGCTTTGACATACAAACAGATGAATTAAATTTTGTCTTGTCATTGGACCATGTCGTTGAGTCGGCGGAAGGTCCTTGGATGCGAACGGCGCGGCGGGAGACCGCGTGAAATGGAATTTGAGGGAAAAGGCCTATACCCAGCAGTGGGCAGCGGTGGGCTGATGATGATGATGATGATGATATGGACATATCCTAAGCCGTGAGACACACAGGAATGACGTGGGGCGAAGGGGCCTAAAAGACGCGAATCTTTCTACAGAGTTTGCTCCCTCGCCTGTCTTTATGTAGGATTCGTCCCGACCCTTCAGTAAAATTTGTATGAAAGTGAATGGGAATGATGTCGCGTTCTTTCCACGTCCTTTCTATGCATCCAACGAATAAAGCGCCTTCTATTTGTATTTTTCAGTACTCCTTGAGGCGTGCCACAGCGACCCCGCGTGCCTGCAGGACCGCGCCGGGCTCGAGGCGATCACGCAACTCCATAGGCAACTGGACGACGACGCCAACGGGAACGTCGACCTCAGCGAGAGTGACGATGTAAGTGAAAGACCTTTAGAGGTCGAACCTTTTTTTTTTGTAATTAGCCGTGACTGTGTCCCACTGCTGGGCAAAGTCCTCCCCATTGGATTTCCACTCTGCCTAGGGCAGCTTTGCCCACCCAGGTAAATATTGTATTGTATGGTATCGTAATGTACTTATTGTATTGTCACTTGGTCCGTCTCGATGCTGTCTGTGAGCCAGTAGATTAGTGCTGTGGGCAATAAACCCGCAGTAAATACTGAGCCTGAGGCCGTTTTACCGCCGCATTCACTTGTTTTTACTAAATATTTGGTCAGACCATCTAATACTAAACATTTGGTGACACCATCTTCGCCTCGGTCTTCCGCGTCGCCCGTAGACATCGCACGGGTCCATACGTGTGACATGGCCACCCCAGCTCCACTTGAGTTTAGCGGTCGCAGCTCCAACGTCAGTGATTTTGATGCGCTCCATTGCCATTTGGCAAACCTTGATATGTCCAACCGCTGGACACAGGCACGGTATGGTACCTTAACCTAATCAGTCATTCCCCTCGTTTCCAGTTCCTCCGCGAGGAGTTGCAGTACGACTCTGGCTATGAGAAACGTCAACGCGCCTTTCATCATAATGATGACATGCACATCTCTGTCAAGGAGCTGTGGGAGGCGTGGCTACGGTCTGAGGTGAGTCATGCCAAAGAAGACAGAGCGCTCTGGTGTTTCCAAATTCTCAGCTGTGATTGGCTAAATGAATCGCCTTACTGAAACGCCTGTGATAATAGAAGGCGCTGAGATATTTGCAGTAAAGTGCAAAAAAATACGAGATTGGTACGGTTGAGTTGCTATTATTGCTTTTAGGCTAGGCGCAAACGAGCCAGGGACCACAGCCACCGGTGGCTGTCGCGCGCTTCCGCCACGTTTGTAATATTGTCAGAAGCTAGCGACAGCCACCGGTGTTCGGAAGCCGCCACATTAAGTGCGGAAAGTTTGCTCGCGCTATTGTTAATACGCAAACGACGTAGACGACGCCGTCGCCGCACGGTGATCAATTCAGGAAGGTTAGGGTCGCAAAAGTATTTTTTGTCGATGTGTCGGAAGTCAAAATTTCTATTTGTTTTTTACAGGTGGGTAAGTCCTTTACTTCATACTAATCATAGAAAAAATTTGTACCAAGTAGATCCGTAGATATTTAGATTCGAGTGCATATCGGTTTTGAAGAACTGCGAAAACTTGTAACATTCCGTGTTTAGCACGCGAGTTCAACATTTTTTTAAACAAACCTATGGTGTGAAATAAAATAAGAAAAAAATGGTGCTGATTTATGAAAGTATGAACATCACACTAATATTATAAACGTGAAAGTTTGTGTGTGTGTTTATATGTTTGTCAGTCTTTAGCGCTGAAACGGCTGGACGGATTTTAATAAAATTTGGTATGGAGTTAGCCGATACCCTGGATTAAAACATAGGCTACGTTTTACCGCGGGGAAATATCTTATTCCTACGGGAAAATCGATGAACCGCGGGTAACACCGTGGGGCACAGCCAGTTGCAAAATATTTTTTTACAACCGTAATACAGTAGTATACTAGTCTTAAAAAAATATAGTACTGATGCATCGATTTAGACCAAGTTTTTCAACTTTAAGCTCGGCTACGTTTTGAGATACACTTTGGTACACCGTGAATTTGCTACTACCAAGTAGCTTAGAGTGTTAGGTAGTCTAAACAATATAGTTTTTTTGCGTCTGTTTGCGGCACTCATACAATTATTTTCGGATTTCAAGGAATGGCGCTATGATAAAAAACGTGAAATTTTTGGATGTCCTAATAAAAAATCACCTGATTGAACCTTTGTCCAGGTATACGAAAAACATATTATATGCATGAATACTAGAGACTATAGGAGTGTCAGACTTAAGTACAGTCTGCAAAAAAAGTGTTAAAGATGCTATAAACACCTTCTGAGTTAAAACTGCGAAATTATTTCAGAAATGGCATCGAAGTGGGATTAAGCTCCAAAAATATACCTTGTCAAGAAAGAAAAAAATTTCAAACTCAGTTTAGAGAGCAACTTTGCTTACTATTGATATTCCAAAGTCAGGTTTCGGCAATACAAACGGATGGAAAAACAGCTAGTCGCTTATTTGCAAATTATGATATTACATCAAATATTACTGAAATAGATTTCGGTCTATTTCAATAATAGGCGTTTGATTTCGCCTTGGTTCGCCTTGTTAGAAAGATTCAATATAATTTTGGAAACCCATAGCTCTCCCTACAAAATTAACAGTACATAATTTGCAGATTTTGCAAAATAAACTGCTGTACTTTATATGCAGCTGTACAGTTGGTATCCAATGACACAAACTGTTCATAAAGTCTTAGTACATGGCAAAAATACTGTCGGAAATTTCTCACAACCAATTGGTATGCTAGGAGAAGAAACCCATCACAAAGATATACGATATTACAGAGAGCATAACATATACCTAGGGAACAAACCAATGAAGACTTAATGAAAAACTTATTAGTCTTTTCAGATCCAATTATTTCAAGTATAAGACCACAGCCCCCCGTGAAGCTTAAGAACGCTATGACACTTGAAATGTTGAATCTTCTAAAGCAACCAGACGTTGTTGTATTTGAAGTTACAGTAATTATATTAGGTAATTTTGACTTAATTTATTCGTAAATGTTGATACATGATAAGCTCATACCTGTCTCCCTGAGGTGTAGGCAGAGAGCAAGGACTGCCACCTGCCACGATCCTGACAAATCACCTTCGCTTCATCGACATTCATTACTCGTTGCATGCACGCACGTCGGTTTCGGGTATTTTTTATCTTACCCTATGCTAATAAATGTTGATAAACACCTAAATACATAATGTCCACATTGAGTTTTTTTTTTTAAATAATTAACACGTATGAATCACAAATCACAGTGCGGAAGACTTTTGGCCGCCTAAATCTCCACAATTGATCACCGTGCGCCGCCTTTATTGGGTACATCCAATAGGCTATTTGACCGATTTCTGAAAGCCATCTCATATTGTTTGTTGGTGTTCATGGAGTCCTCAGAAAGTGGTCATTTTAAATTCTTTCATGTATTTCTTCTAAAAAAGGCAAACGAAATAGTACATTACTGCAGCGGCCAGCAAAAGAGGCATTGATGGACGAAAGTGGAAATGTGGGCCGAGGCTTGTATATGATTTTTCTCAAATAATGCGCGGAAATTAAAACTAATAAACTCTGTTAAATCCAATAAATCAAACGAATCTTTCAAAATCAGAGGAACCACGAAACGAACAACAATATTTTTTGCCGCGTTAAAGTGCTCTTTTTTTTCAATAGGTAGCTTTCTATCGCAAGCCAGTTCAAAATTTAAATAAAACCTCAGACAAGTTACCTCATTGGTTGTCATTGTTCATAGTAAAAGATCGTTCCATTTCTAAAAAACACGACAGATATGAGTTTAGTAGGTACTGTAAAATGGGGTGAGATGGGACATTTTGGCACTTTGAAACGAGTTTACACCAGATATTTTTTAGGAAGACTTTATTTTTTTGCTTAAAACTAGTTCCGATTGACCAATCTTCAATATTTATGAGTCCGTTCTGAAGTCCGTCCTATAATACAATCAATAATTGCAAAAATGTATGCGATCCCAACTCCCCCCGAAGTTGGGGTTATTAGGGACAGTAGAGGGGTGACTTGGGAATTATGCTAGGGTTGTCAAATGAAGATTTGTTATTTTATTGTACCTACCTACCTATTTTTCGTCCTAGGCCAAACTAGTTAAGCCTAAGATGTATAGGCCAATGAAACTAGATTGTAGTACCTAGTAGTACATTGTAGTACCCTTCTTACAAAAACAACTATTAGGTAACAAAAATAAGCTTCTTTGTAATTAAATTTAAATAAGGAACACGAACCATTGGTATTACATAACTATATAACATAGAAACAATTTAAAAAACTTATTCTCATAGAATCTTTAATATTTCTTCAGCATCATCATAAATGTTTCGCTTAGTGTAAGTTTTTTTCATATTTGGCAACCTTATATCAGATATAATTTCAATTTTTTGTTTGGCTACAGTAACTTTTGAGGATAGTTCATAAACATAGTCTTCCATGTAATTTTGCTCTATAATAACTTCAGTGCAATCCTCATCATCAGCAAAAAATACCGGCGTGTCTAAGATATGAATAGAATTGAAGTCCTTCCTATTTTTCATAACAAGGATGTGTATCTGGGACAGAAAGGGTTTGTTCCTTTCCCGGATTCACAGTCTGATCATCACAGCGACGAATATTATGATCAATTTTTTCGTTTTATTTGTCTTTCTGTATCGCACTTGCATTCTTATTTTCTTCCAATAGTCTGTTTTGTTTAGTTTTTTTACCTACTCCTTTTCCTTTTTTCCCTGAATTGGAAAAATCTTCTTGCTTGACTTTATTTAGTTTTGGTTTCTTTATTGCAGATCCTGTTTCAGATTGTTCTACCCCTTCGCCAGTTACGCTCTTACCAGCAATAACCTCCAACTTCCTTTTGGTCTTCGGTTCCTTAACTTCCATGGTGCCATATCGTAATTCTTTTAGATATTTGACAAATGATTCATTGATGGCTTCTTTATCATTACCTTCACAGTCGTTTTCCTTCGGAAGTCTTCTCAAAATTTGTTAATATCAATTGGTGCAATACCAGCTTTTTTAAACCCAGCTTTAATATTACTCTCAGACTTTTTTTTAAGTTCTTCTATTAATCGTTTCAAAAGACGAGGAAAGCAGCCTTTTGGTACAGTTGCTGATGACTTCCCGTCCGTTCTTTTCCACTGTTCTAATATGTGCCGCCAGGCTGCTTTCATTGGACGGAAAAACGCCACGTCAAGCGGTGAATTGTCAAGTGAGTGGAAGCAATTATTGCTTGGGAGAAAAACCAACTGTATATTTTGATCCCTGCATAGTCAAATTAAAACTATTGATAAATGCGATAACAAATTATCCCCTATCAAAACTTTTTTCCCCGGTTTTTCACTTAAACAATGGAATGGCAACTGTTTTAATCCAATCTGCGAAAGTATCGCCGTCAAACCACCCGGATGCAGTTCGATTGTACCTACAATGGTCGGGCCCTTTCACAACCCATGAATCGTATAGGTGTGTCGCCTTGTACACCACGTAAGGTGGCAACAATTCCCCGTCGGCCGTGGCAGCGATCATCAAGAAAACCGATCCTTTAGTATGGTTCATTACCCTTTCAGGGTACTTACATCCACGCCTTACAATGACAAGCTTACGGCCTGGATCGTTGGATAAATTGCTTTCGTCGTAGTTGATAATGTTGCTTAAAGGCGCATTTTCTATTGATTTTTGTAACTCAGCCTATAATCTCTTATAGTTTGCGGTGATACTGCTGCCCTAGCTCTTTTGATGTTTTGGCATATTCTCTTAGAAATATGTTCTTTTTGTCTTTGAAGAAAGCCATTATATTTAAAGCCAAGCTTATCACCCCATTTTACTGTAATTTATTTGGCCGCAAAACACGACAGTTATGAATTTTCATAGAACTTTTTCCGGCCGCTGCTTGCGTCTAATTGGCCAGTACAGCAATTTCGATTTATCTCGAAGAAGGTTGGCGAAATAATCCTCAAATTTCCAAGCATGTTTGAGAAAAACATAAATAATTTACAAAGATAGGTGCGACAGTGGCGCATGTCGGCGTCTTGCGTGGCCCACAGCGACCACTAGTCGCCCGTCGCGGATACTGCTGTAGCGAGTGGCCGCCACTGGCTACAAGTGTGCGGCGCGTCAATACAAAATGTATGAAAAAGTGTGTTAAGTCGCTGTCACTGGCCACCAGTGGCTCGTTTGCACCGAGCCTTAAATACCCACGTATCTAAACAAAAAGGACAATGAGGTTTCTACCTTATTGTGCTGATACAGAAAGTAGTATAATAATAAAAACCTGTAATATCAACAAACATCTCAATGCTTCTCTAAATAATCTGACAAATAAACATGACGTGAAACAACCAACATTGACATGATAAACATCTGACTTCTTGATAGCGCCATTGTCCCACGCTTTGGCCTTTGCACATGAAGTACAAAGGTCGCTTCCGATCCGATTTAAGATAGATCGATAAAAATAAAAACAAAATTGCCTCATCAAAATATAACTTAAAACAACTTAACCCCATAGCCCACATTTGTTCACTGCTGGACTCAGGATAGGTCTCACCTAAGGCAGACGATTTCTTTCGCGCCCCACGTTGTGTCTGACAATTCGTGGCCTGAACTCGAGAACTATTTACCATATCTATTGCTCTGCTCTGAGGCTAAATCAATCATCGCAACTGATGATGATAACGGTTTAAAGGTCATAGCTCATTAGAGCCACCCAGCACCCACTCCGTACCGCCTCGTTGCACGGCGTCCACTCGTTGTCCACGGGCGGACGCCGAGTTATAACGCACGGTCAACCAGTGGACCACGCGTCGTTAACCAGTGGACCCCGCGCGGTCAACGAGTGGACGTCGTTTGTTCGATGAATTTTGGTAGTTCGGAGGGTGGGGAGCGGCGCATCGGCAACGTATCGTCCTCGCGTGAAGTGAATCACTCATGGGCAGCGCGCAGTCCACTCTGAACACACGCGTTTTCGTTGCACAGTGAACGCGAGGCAAGCATGCAAGCAGCGGGTGGTCGCCCAGTGGTCCACCCGCCGTCCGCGCGTGGAAGGTTTACGACCGAAACGAACCGGTGACGCTACGGAGTTGATGTAGTGAGCGCATACCCATACAAGTCGATATAAAGAATACTAACTGCACGAGGCGAGGCGTTGATAAGTGGGTGCCGGGTGGCTCTAAAGAGCTATAACCTTAATAGTTTTTTTTTTAAATTATTTATTCAAGAAATTTCACAAATACATATTATTATATAAGAAACCGTCACCGTCGCGTTTTAACACACTTTTTGATGTTTCTTTCATTCCGTCCTATTATTTTTAAATCAATATTTAAAATTACGTCACTCCCCTCCATATTTCTTTTGGATTAGCATACTGCTTTACCCGACGCAACACCATTATTCTGTTTTTCATCGAAGTTTCTTTCTTTGATGTTACGAAGTTTCTGTTAGTCATCGAAATAAAAATCACAGTTTTGACGTTGTATATATTATAATATCGTATCATATACCGAACCCCGATTCACTGGCGCCCAACGTGGGGCGAAAGTCCTTAAATGATAGGATATTATAATATGTACAATTGATCAACTTACAACCTATTAATTCTTCTTCAGTATCTATATATAGCAGCGGAAGCATAGCGGTAGAATGCCGGCTTCTCAACCGGGAGGTCGTGGGTTCGAACCCGGCGTGTACCAATGACTTAGTTTTCGAAGTTACATACATTTGTGAAGTTATAATAGCAATACTACCCGCTATCGGAGGTTGGTGTTCACTTACCTCATGACCATCATCATCAACCCATTATGACCCCACTGAGGGGCACGGGTCTCTTCCATGAGGAAGGTATAGGCCATACTCCGCCACGGGGGGCAAGTTGGGATTGGTGGAGGCTTGTAAGACTAGTGGCTGGTCATACTGTCAGAAGTTTTCTAGCCGCCCTAAGGGCTCTGACTTGGCTTCACTTACCTCAGCTCGTGAAATTGCAAATCCGCTGTGTGCACGCGTGGTATTTAAACCCCTACTCTCTCTGAGAGAAGGCCTGTGCCCTACATTGAGACGTAAGTTGTCACATATTTTCTATAGTAAATATATTTTTTTCTGTTCCTCGTCGGCAGGTTCACAACTGGACGACGGAGCAGACGGTGGAATGGTTGACCCAGTCCGTGGATCTGCCGCAGTACAAGACGCTGTTTCTGCAACACAAAGTCACCGGGGCTACGTTGCCCAGGTTGGTACAGAAGTTGGACGTAGTTTAGCAAAAACGTTCCAACACACACAAAGTGTAAATAAATATATAAATAAACTCACGCCCGTTATCCCCGAGGGGGTAGGCAGAGGCACCAATCACTAGAACGGGGCCTACGTTTTGCCGAGTTTATTAGGTCCCAAACGTGACAAGTGGCAAGCCTGTCGCCGTTATCCGGGCACAATTAATCAGCGAATGGTGTTGCTGTACGAACAAATGTACGTAACTAAAAGTCATTGGTACATGCGTGGTTCGAACCCAGACCCTCATGATCGAGAAGCAAGGGTCAACCCGACTACGCCACCACCGCTCAAAGTGAGTTTTGAGATATTTGAATTTTTACGCTCTCCATACATGTGGGTTGACTACCATGTTCCATAACTTTGCACGTACTCATCGGATCGCTATGCAAGTCTTTGGTTCTTAAAGTATAGCGCATAGTGATAATTTTGGTATATTTAAATAAAAAATGAGCATGTCGTGGATTGGGACCTTTCTGCTAAACTACATCCAATTATCGTGCGACACTGTTAAAGAAAAGGACTAGACAACTGTTGTGTGCCAGTCACTCAAACCGCATTGCCGTTTTGTGTGAGAGAGAAGAAAATATGTATTTAGGCCATTTTTATGTATTAACCGTGATGTAATATACATCTATAAGTTAAGGGTAGACCATAATTTTTAGTTAAAACGACGTTGGATCGGAGTTAGGCCTGGTTTACATTTGCTTTATTTTCAGGCTACAGCCCATTTAGAATGCTTTCCATAGAGCTAGAATAGAATAGAGACGCCAATTCCTTTTATAAGTACATAAGCAAATAATAAATCGGTAATGGTTGGTTGTATACTATTTACTTAGGATTTTTTTAAGGTACTTTTATAATATAATGTGCGTAATAAAGGCTATGAATCGGCATACGTTTTTGCCAACTCTATTTTATTCTTTCTCTATGGAAAGCATGTTAAAAAAACAAATGTAAACCAGGCCTTACACTTCATTAATTTGTTAAGATGACATAATTCGAGGTTTAATCACGCTTAAAATATATTTACGTTGAGTAAGGGACGTCCCAGGCGGACATATTTTGACTAAATAGGGCATTTATTAGCAACTAGCTTTCGCCCGCGACTCCGTCCGCGTGGACTTTAGTTCAAAATCTTGCAACCCCGTTCACTCCCGTAACTCCCGTTAAGGGTAAAATGTAGAAAAACGGTGAAACATGTGTTCAATCAATTGTGTTGAAGAGTATTTATTTCAAGTTTCAAGAAAATCAGACAACATTTTTTATACCTCCCATACAAATTTTGGCAACCCTTTTCGCCCCCTTAGAGGTTGAATTTAAAAGAATCCGTTCTTATTCCTTGCCTACATTACATATAGATCCTCTGTGCAAAATTTCAGCTTCCTAGGTCAAACGGCTTGGGCTGGGCGTTGATGAGTGAGTCAGTCAGTCAGGACTTTGAATTTTATATATATAATAATAATAATATATATAGAAGATGAGGAAGATAAAAAGCATGCAACGACTAATGAATGTCGATGAAGCGGAAGTGATTTTTCAAGATTGTGGCAGATGGCAGTCCCTGGTCTCTGCCTACTCCTCTGGGATACAGAAAAAGAGAGAGAGAAATCATTTATTCAACGGCACAATACTAAAAACATAACAGTAACAGTAACAGATACACAAAGTTTATAGGCGTGAGCATGCGTGTAGAATTGGGAATACTTAGGTACATAAAAATGAAATTAAGTGTCCTCTAAGCAATGGTAAAGCCGTTTGAAAAAAAAAACACTTACAAACACTGACACGGGATCAGCGTGTCGTTTCTAATGCCCGGTCCCAATAACCTATCTACAGATAACTGACAGTTAACATTTTAACTTGTGGTAGCTGGTTGGTAGGTTATTGGGACCGCACATTAATAAACCAAACGGCGTTTGTATGGGCTCGAGTCCACTTCATAAGTGTGTGTTACCCACAGGTTGGCGATAAACAACATGCAGTATCTCAGCAGCACACTCGGCATCAAGGATCCGATTCACAAGCAGAAGTTGGCGCTCAAAGCCATGGACGTCGTGCTCTTTGGCCCGCCAAAAGGTAGGATAGAGTTGTAGTAGAAGAGAAAGTAAAAAAGTTTCTTCAAACATAAACATTTACATACATTCACATACATTCACGTACATTGCTTCTGGCCCCACACTAGGATACTGGTGGGAACCAGAAACGGCGACATCACAAACATGTACAGAGTGGAGTTTTTTTTCGCTGCCTTTTTCTCCACTACAGACGGCCCCAAGGCAGCGGCTAACATTATACATAACTGTATGTACATTGACATTCAACAAGCAGAATGTAAATTCTTTACGTTGAAAGAAATTTTTGATTACTGATTGATTTCTGATTTCTGTAAAGACCTGGGGTTTTTGTTCCCAGTAAGGTAGTGGCTTAGCTGGTGCTGATCCGGGACACCATACAGTAAACAGCTTTTCAGTACTCTTTAGACTATTTTCATTGACAAAATATGTTATTTCGGTTTTCACACTAAGAATTAAGTAAATTAGATTATACCTAAAATTCACTAAGTGGGGGCGCTCTACTCCGATAAAAATTTACTCTTTAAAGCTTAAAAATTCTCAAATGGAGCCATAAATAAAAATAACCGGCCAAAGCGACTCTACACCAGTAGCAACGGAAATACATTATCTATGTAAATTACAAACTGTCTAGCTATCACGGTTCATGGGATACAGCCTGGTGACAGACGGGCAGTGCAGTCTTAGTATTAGGGCCCCTACTTACCTACCATTAAAAGTCATAGCCCACTTACACGACTGCTCCCACCCGGCAAAAATAATATACATATTTCAAATATGGGCTTTAAATATTGCTCTTTAGATATATTTTACATTGGCATCATAAATTAGCTGACAGCTGACAGGAGCAATATTTAAAGCCCATATTTGAATTATATTATTTTTGCCGGGTGGGAGCAGAGTCGTGTAAGTGGGCTATGACCTTTAGCCTGGGCACATGCCCAGTAGCTGGCGGTCAGTGAAGGACAGTTACTGCCTGGCAGCTACTGGGTCCGTGAAAAAAAAGTTGAGCCAGTGCTGACCGATCAGAAAGAAAGAAGAAAGAAATATATTTATTTAACGCCTATATGTCTATATACAAGACAAAAAAGGAAAAAACAGACAAGGCAAGATACAATACGAGAAATAATAACAAGAAATTGACACGGGCTATGTCCATGCGGCGGTAAAACGGCCTCAGGCTCAGTATTTTCTGCAGGTGTATTACCCACAGCACTGATTATCAGCCAGGGCCTGGTCTAGTGACCCACGGAGCGATCCATCGAGACAGACAAATACAATACGATACGATGCAATACAATCAGTTGCTGGCTTTTTGCAAACCAGGCTTTATCCAGACCTAGTAGTGAGATCACGTCGGGAAAGTGACAGTACTGTATAGACAACAGAATATTTCTTTCTTCTTTCTTTCTGATCGGTCAGCACTGGACCGATCAGAAAGAAAGAAGAAAGAAATATATTTATTTAACGCCTATATGTCTATATACAAGACAAAAAAGGAAAAAACAGACAAGGCAAGATACAATACGAGAAATAATAACAAGAAATTGACACGGGCTATGTCCATGCGGCGGTAAAACGGCCTCAGGCTCAGTATTTTCTGCAGGTGTATTACCCACAGCACTGATTATCAGCCAGGGCCTGGTCTAGTGACCCACGGAGCGATCCATCGAGACAGACAAATACAATACAATACGATGCAATAAAATCAGTTGCTGGCTTTTTGCAAACCAGGCTTTATCCAGACCTAGTAGTGAGATCACGTCGGGAAAGTGACAGTACTGTATAGACAACAGAATATACAGTTGCTGTCTACTGGGTGGTCAGTACCTGGGCCTGTGAAAACCAGGCTTTTGGGTACGGAATCCCAAAGATGGTCTTCCTACACCCAAAATATTTTTGAACAACCAATCCAATGATATCGCACACTATGGTGTAATAGAGAAAAAATGTTGCATTCCTAATTTAGGTACCAAAAACAATTTTTTTATGATGTTATTCTACCGTGTTGTCGGCGTGATTATTATTATGCTCGCCTTTGTACGTGCTATTTCTTATGTTAAATGTTTCGTGCGCAGTAAAATATAATTGATTAATTAGGTATATCTACCCCAAATTTCAGCTTTGTAGTACTAAATGTCTCTGACCTAGGCCGCGGACGCATAGACAGACAGGCAGATCGACGGACATGGCCAAACTTTAAGGGTTTCTTGTCCACTACGGAGCCCGAAAATTGGACAAGTAAAATAAAGCAAAAGCTTACAGCAATAAGATAAACAACATAGCAATTAGTATGGAGCAATAGCGAGAAATAGCCATAGCAATTAGTATGGAGACCTTATATTTTGGGATTAGAAGTTCATCATCATCATCAACCCATTATGTCCCCACCGAGGGGCACGGGTCTCTTCCCTGAGGAAGGTATAGGCCACGGGGGCCAAGTCCGGATTGGTGGAGGCTTGTAACTTACCACATATCGTACCTCCTCTAGAAAACTGTCATATTTTATGACATAATATATTTTAATATTACATTATGGTAAATATAATATTTACCACAATGGCAAAAAATATAAGACCGAAATCATTTAATTTGCGTTTTTCAAAAAACTATGTTTTTTGTGATATGACAGTTTTCTAGAGGAGGTGCGATATGTATAATCCCAACTACATATAAGGTCTTGATGTCAGAACTGAACAACAATATAAGCAATATTGTGAATCACATAATTTCTGTGGGGAGTACCCTTGCGATCAAGACAAATACTATAATTAACACAATAATGACCATAATGACAAGGTTATTGATTGCCTTAGCTATACAAGGATAATTAGGATGATGATCATTTTACTTGCCGTCTAGATTGCCACAAAAACAAGTTCGTAAGGTTTACAGTAACGGCCTTACTAATCAAGGTTATGAGCTGTGTATACAGCCGTTATGCGAGGTCTGACAAACTGGTTACTTGTACGCTAAATGCGATTAAACCAGTATAAATTTATATACGTCAAATAGTTATTCAGAGTGTATAACTTATTTATTAGTAAGACCGTATTAGTTTTCAAGTACATAAATAAATATTAATTAAATATCGCAATAGCAAAGCTACCGCAGTAGTCTTTTGCTGAACAAAGCATGACGTGGAGAACTGCTAAATGTCCACGTAAAACGGTACCCTAATTGAGTCTTCTGCTGAACAAATACGTAGAGAACTGCTCAACATCCACGTGAAGTGATGCTCTAGTAGTGTCGTCTACTGAAGTGTCTAGCGAATTGCTAAACGTCCACTTCAAACGCTTAGGAGAAATCTGCTGAACAAAGCGCTAAGTAGCGAACTGCTAAAAGTCTGAGAAAACTCCTGCCCAAGGCGGATGAACGAACTCATCATCATCAACCCATTATGTCCCCACCTAGGGTCACGGGTATCTTCCCTGACGAAGGTACCTATAGGCCATACTCCACCACGGGCGCCAAGTCCGGATTGGCGTAGGCTTGTAAGACTAGTGGCTGGTCTTACTGTCAGAAGTTTTCAAGCCAACCTAAGGCCTCTGACTTGGCTTAACGACTGCCATCTATTGACGGCAGCCGGCACCAACTGCTTAGCGTGCCTTGCGCAGCACGGACCTACTCGGAAAAATGCCACTAACGTTAGTCATAGAAAGTTCACCCATCCATGCACTGAACGTGCCCTTTGTTACTTAACCTTCGTGATCGTTAAGATCACTCAGGCAGCCGGGGCTACGAGCGATTCGTACGAACGCATGTCATGTGCGAACTTTAATTTCATGACCATACACATTCTAACAACAGTCTTTGCCCCTTCCAGTCAAAGGACTTAATTTATGTTTTATTTTTCGCACATCTATAGTTCTATACTAATATTATAATGAGGAAAGATTTGTATTTTTGTGTGTATGTTTGTAACGGCTCAAAAGCTACTGGGCCGATTTTAAAAATTCTTTCACCATTATAAAGCTGCATTCTTCGTGAGTAACATAGGCTATATTGGATTTTCAAAAAGTTTAGGGTTCCGTACGATATCTCGAATAATGAATCAGAATCAGAAATTTATTTCAACGTAAAGAATTTACATTCTGCTTGTTGAATGTCAATGTACATACAGTTATGTATAATGTTAGCCGCTGCCTTGGGGCCGTCTGTAGTGGAGAAAAAGGCAGCGAAAAAAAAAACTCCACTCTAACTCCACTGTAACCCAAGGTGTAAAAAAATTACTACACCGGAATTTTTCCACGGAATGTTTTTGCCACCCGTGCGAAGTCGGGGCGGGTCGCTAGTATACAAATAAAGAAAACAGATTAAAATTAATAGCTCGACATTTTACTGACATGACTCCTCGGTGTCAGTTTATGTCCCTGTGTGTACCTAGCTTGTGTTTCTTACTGACTAAATATTTCAACCGCAACAATGAATCACAATGTGATGTGACAAGCTGACAAAATCCCTAATAAAAAAACGACACGTGAAGAGTAATAGATACGGTGGCTAGACACGATGCATCAATGTTTAACCGCAGTTTAATTTCATGATTGATCATTGTGCAATGTATGTTTGTAACGGCATCACTATCCAATCAATATGAAGAGTAATTACCAACTCAGTTATTTTTGGAACAAACCAATTGTAACCGATACTAATTTATTAGCTTGTAATGAAATTGTTAACTCTTTCATAGACTACGTCTCGACACATCGTACACTCTGTCAGCTTTTAGAATATACCTCGGCTACTATCGGATAGAATCGGATATATTCGTCTAATAGAAATATCGGAACTAATATGACACTTAACTTTACATAACTTTTCAAAATAGTGAAGAAAACTGCAGAGCAGGAAGTAGTATTACACAAGTGTGCTTTCGTTGAAAACCGAGGCCTACTCTAGAGCCCGAGGTATATTCTAAAAGCTAACAGACTGTAAATAGTCTGTTTTTGAGGTATTAAAGTCCTTACGTATGACGTTTTGTCGAACTAGCTACTTTCAGCTCAAGGTAACTCACAGTGTAGATTGGAATTGTGAATAAAAAATTCAAACTTTTTTATTTATGTTTCGATTTGGTGATTAATTTGTTCCGCGCTAGTTCGTTTTTAGCTTTCCGTACCCAAAGGATAAAAAGGCCCCTATTTCTGAGACTCCGCTGTCCGTCTGTCCGTCTGTTACCAGGCTGTATTCTGTATTTCTGCTATAACAACGAATACTAAACGACTCGTATTTGGCTGCGTTTTCTTTTACATGACATTTTTAGAATATAGCGTTATCTACGATTAACTAATATGTAATAAAACGACGTATTTCTGTGAAAGCCGACAACGGACGTTTTATTTCAACGGAACTTGCACGTAGACAGACATAGTACACACAGTGTTGCCACCTTGCCCATGGAGAAAGTGGCTAAACCGTAGTAAAAAAGTGGCCAGATACCAATAAATTAAGGCCTAAAGTAGCTAAACAAAATAATACTTTTCTTTTCGATGTGTAAGTCCACGCTAACCTCTTTTTTCACTTCTTTTCGATCCGCACATGAGCTCCCTTTACGTTTCGATCACATTTTTCTCCTAAATTTTTTTTTTGTTCCTGCTCTTTGATTGAATGAAAGCACAAAAAATGACCGAGCGACACCAAACCAAGAAAGACATAATTAATGAATGATTGGATGAACGAAATCCCCATCTGTTAGTAAAGAGTTGCGTTCAAAAACATAAAAAAAGTAACTACGTTTAGTGTCATAATAAATAAACTTACAAGAAATCTTTAAATTTTAAATAGGTACACTTCTTTGCATTATAAATTAGTGAAATATTATAACTTTTACAAAATGAATAAAAGTGGCTAAAAATGGTGGCTAAAATATTTAGCTACCAAAATATTTTTTTTGTAGCTAACTATTTCGGAAATGTGGCTAGATATAGCTATAAAGTGGCTAAATTGGCAACACTGAGTACACAGACTATCATTAAAGCCACAGATTAACACTATACACGGTAAACCACAGATAAACCACAGGTGGCGCTAGACTACTTATTTGATGTTACTGTTTAAAATAATAAATATTTCTAACACCGCAACTACAGCAAATAAGCAAACTGTTTCATAAAAACAATATTATTTCACTAACACCAACTTTCTATCTTTACTCCACTAACCCCAGACCATACATTTATTATGCCTGACAGGATTTAAGGCTTTGGTAAGAACATCAGCTGGCATATCAGTTGTTGGCAAATATTCAAAATTAATAATATTATTCCTGACTGCATCTTTTACAAAATGATATCTAATATCAATGTGTTTACTTTTTCTATTCCACACATAATTTGCCACCAACTTCTGTGCGCTTTGGCTGTCATTGTACATTAGCACGGTACAAAGATTACCAGTAAATTCACATAGCAAGGACCTCAAATATATAGCTTCTTTGCACGCCTCAGCTATAGCCATATATTCGGACTCCATGCTCGACAAAGCCACTGTTCTTTGTTTCCTACTCTCCCAGGAAATAGCTGAGCCTGACATTACAAAACAGTAGCCTGTATATGATCTTCGAATAACGGTATTACTTGCCCAATCGGCATCAACATAACCAACAAGTCCAGCTGCTTCCTTTACATATCTTAAACAAAAACTCTTAGTTTTCTTAAGATACCTAAGTATTCTCTTTGCATAATACCAATGAACACTTGTGTGACATTTATTAAATTGACTAAGGAAACTCACACTGTAAGATATGAACATCAAACTTCCAATCAATTGTTGATATGGAATTTCTTGATCACAGTATTCTGACTTATTAACATCTAATTTACATTCCATTGGAGTACTAGCAACCTTACAATCTAACATGTTGAATTTTTCTAATAATTGGTCTATATACTGTTCCTGATCCAAAGTAATAACATTTGACTCTTTATCAATTTTCACTCTCATGCCCAAGCATTGTTGAACCTGACCCAAATTCTTAATCTTAAACTTGGAACTCAATACAGAAATTAACTTGTCTGTCTCTATCT
The DNA here is from genome assembly GCA_947310845.1 of Yponomeuta plumbellus. NCBI lineage: Eukaryota > Metazoa > Arthropoda > Insecta > Lepidoptera > Yponomeutidae > Yponomeuta > Yponomeuta plumbellus. Next base: position 8,498,224 of record OX371206.1, read on the forward strand.
GTTTATTGGAATAAATATAAAAGTCGTCAACATATAATGCTATAACAATTATAACTTCATTATTTATTTTTGTAAAGACACATGGCTCTATGAGACTCTTTTTGAAACCTAGCTCACTTAAACATTGCTCTACTCTCTCATACCATGATCTAGAAGATTGCTTTAAACCATAAATTGCTTTCTTTAACTTCACAATCATCTTATTCTTATTTGAATCAACATCAATAACTGGTTGAACCATATAAATGTCCTCTTTAAGAAAACCATTTAAAAAAGCTGTTTTTACATCTAAGTGCGTGACATCTAGATTCATTTGAACAGATAGTGCAAACAATAATTTCAAGGTCGAATGTCTGACCACGGGTGAGAAAGTCTCTTGATAATCAATACCAGGCCTCTGGGTGAAGCCCTTGGCCACCAAACGTGCTCTATAACGTACACTGTTATCACTATTTATTTTTCTCTTAAACACCCACTTGCACTGTACTAAAGTTTTATCAGAAGGTAATTTACTCACAGGAACCCACGCATCATTTTCTTCAAAAACCTGCAGCTCGTCCTTCATTGCCTCTATCCACTTGTCTCTATCTGGGCTCTCCAAAGCTTCACGGACAGTGGCTGGATCGTTATTGACATTTGGACACGACGTTGTACATAGATTTGAAAATCCATAACGCTCTGGCCGCTTCCTTATTCTCTTTGTAGTTACTGGTGGTGGTTCTGGTTCCTCGCCTTCTTCTTCAGATTGCTGCGATGTAGAATCTAAATCAGTCACGGCATTGAGATAATCTGAAGACATGTTTGCACTCGAGGGACATATCGAGGGAAATAGATCCTTCACTTCTTCCGTTTCATGACTTTCTGACTTTTCTGATTCAACATCCCCAACTGAAACTGACACAACTGCTTCATTTGTGCAGTTTCTTTCTATTTTTTCTTGGATAATCACATCTCTACTAGTTATAACACATTCTTTGATTGGATCATAAAGACGTTATCCTTTTACATTTTCTGAAAATCCAACTAAAATATGTTTCTTCGACTTAGTATCCCATTTTTGCCGTTTTTCTTTTGGCACGTGTACCATCACTTCACTGCCAAATATGCGGACATGGCTTAAATTTGGCTTTTTATTTGTCCAGAGCTCATACGGAGTTTTATCATTTAATCCCGATGCAACAAATCTATTTCTAAGATAGACAGCAGTATTAGTTGCCTCTGCCCAAAACTTCTTATCTAATCCTGCATCAAACTACAAACAGCGAGCTCTTTCTACAACTGTTCTATTAAACCGTTCACTCATACCATTTTGTTCAGGAGTATAAGCATTGGTTTTCTGATGAACTATGCCAGACCGTTTCAAATAGTTTTCAAAATCATTACTACAGAACTCTAAGCCATTATCTGTCCTGAATATTTTAATTTTTCTGTCTAGTTGATTTTCTACTGTACTTTTAAACTCTTGAAAGTACTTAAAAACTTGACTTTTTGCTTTTAGAAAATAAACAAAGGCCATACGGGTAAAATCATCAACAAAAATCAGAAAATACCTGGATCCACCAATCGAAGTACACTCCATCGGGCCGCAGAAGTCAGCATGTATTATATCCAGAGGCTCACTACTCCTTGTACCAGTGTGGCCAAATGGCAGACGTGACTGCTTTCCCTCGCAACATACTGTGCATGTACTCTTGCTGATAACTGACTTATCTGTGTATGATATTCCCGTAACTGCTCCATCTTTCATTTTGTTTTGGTCATTTATATTCAAGTGGGCCAACCTCCTATGCCACACTTCACTGTTGCAGGAAGCTGAAGCAGGAGTAAACAAACATTGCTTACTCTCTATGGCCAACTTGTAAACGCCATCTTGTTGGTGCGCGATAGCCACCAAACTGTTTTTTTTATTATAAACAAAGCAACATTTGTCCTTAAATTCCACATTGTTTCCGTTCTTAATAAGCTGACTTATTGAAATCAAGTTTGTGGTAAGGTTAGGAACACACAAGACATCTTTCAAGGTTATCTCATATTTACAACTTGGAGTAACTGTAATGATATTCACATCACCCGAACACAACACTGGCATGGCACTTTGGTTAGCTGCCATAATCTCCTTAATATTCGGTGTATATGATGCATTCTGTATCATGTTTACATCTGCAGACATATGAGCGCTTGCGCCTCTATCCAAATAAAAGTCCTGTTTACTGTAGTTCCCACTCAAGAAAACAGCGGAGAAAGCATTAGTTTTCTTTACTTGTTGCTGATCACTTTGATTGCACTGCTACTTGTAATGCCCAAACTGTTTACAACGATAACATTTTATGTTTTTCTTCGTCGATCCTGACATAGACAATCCGCCGCCATGATTTTTCGAGCTGTCATTTTTAGCACTACTGCCAACCTTATAATTGTGATTGTGCTGCCATCTGCTCAAAAAAGCATTTCCTTTTCCTTGCTCAGACTCATCACTGTCATTAGCTGCAAGGTCAATCAACTTTGTCTTCACTACGTCACCTGTAATGGCGATTCCAGAATGTTCAATGGCCATTATCATGGGAAAATATTTTTCAGGCAAACCTGCCAGCATTAAGCACCCGATCCACTCGTCATTTACTGAGAATCCTGTTCCTGATAATTTATGTGCAGTTTCCATAATTTGCGTCACATAATTTGTCATCGACTCTGAGTTGTCGAGACTAATTGATATTAAGTTTCACAGCAAAGTTATTCTTCTTGAGAATCCAGAATCATCGAACATAGTTTGTAGCTTCTGCCACAAATTCATAGTACTTGAAGCGTTTTTTATATGCACATATAGTGACGGGTCGATCGTTAAAATTAACTTTGCTTTCGTTTTTGCATCTTCTGCGGCTGTTGCTTCAGCACCCTCCTGCTTGATAAAACTAGCGGTGCCTTCCAAGATCAACAGATTCTCCGCTGCAAACGCCCATTCGTGATAATTCTCGCGCCCTTTTAACTTTGGCACGTTAGTCAAGAAAGCGTTGGAAGCCATTGTTGTAATTTTTCACTGTTTTCACACAATCGGTTTTAAAACACGGTACCTACACCTATGCGAGCTAAATTGCCTGAATATTAACTGATATAAATCCCTAATGAGCGTATACTGGGCCCAAAACCTAATAAAACGACGTATTTCTGTGAAAGCCGACAACGGACGTTTTATTTCAACGGAACTTACACGTAGACAGACATAGTACACAGACTATCATTAAAGCCACAGATTAACACTATAAACGGTAAACCACAGATAAACCACAGGTGGCGCTAGACTACTTATTTGATGTTACTGTTTAAAATAATAAATATTTCTAACAATATAATATATTATAACCTTTACTCAAGTTAGTATTCGAATAAGCGTCCAATTTGAACCGATCCTATGTTGGTCCGCCATGTTATGTATGATAAATGGTTGACTCTTCTACTGAGTACACTTAGCCACTATGGCATTGAACGCAATGCGATAATGGCTGTGCACAAAATACTATCATCACGGAACAATTACACATCCGCAATTTCTAGCATAATAGGTGTCATTTTGGCACGTGACTCGGTTTTGCCACATGGAAAGGTAGAGTAGCGCACATGTGAATACGAACAAATCTCTACATCAAAACAGTTTTCTCAAACATGCTTGGAAATTTGAGCATTATTTCGACAACCTCCTTCGAGATAAATCGAAATTGCTGTACTGGCCAATTACACGCGAGCAGCGGCCGGAAAAAGTTCTATGAAAATTCATAACTGTCGTGTTTTGCGGCCAAATAAATTACATGCTAAACTCATATCTGTCGTGTTATTTAAAAATGGAACGATCTTTTACTCCGAACAATGACAACCAAGGAGGTAACTTATCAAAGTTTTTTTTTTTTAAATTTCGAACTGGCTTGCGATGGAAAGCTGGATACTTATTGAAAAAAAAAGAACACTTTAACGCTGCAAAAATTATTATTGTTCGTTCGTGGTTCGTCTGATTTTGAAAGTTTATTGAATTTAACAGAATGAGTTCAAGTGATGAAAATGACTGCGATGAACTTATTTTAACGCCACCTGAAATTCAAGAGGCGGCAAGAGCCGTAATAGAAAACTTGTTACCGCCAAAATCGAAAGAAAAAAGTTCTGCCTTAGAAGATAGGTGCTACTTATCAGAAATCAGTTTATTTCAACGTATTAAAGAATTTACATTCTGCTTGTTTTAATTTCCGTTTGAGAAAAATCATATACAAGCCTTGGCCACAACTAGGCATTGATGGACTCACTTATGTGTGCCTCGGCTTCGCCTCGGCCCACATTTCGTCCATCAATACCTCTTTTGCTGTAATGTGCTATTACTTGACATATATATTGAGATAAAATGAAGTGCGAAAATTTCAACAAGTAGCTTTAAATTATACGGAATTCACGCTGTCTTATTAAATTTGAAAAGGCTGACGTGACGTTCCAAACTTCCAACGCCTTTGGACTGGTCCGCTGGCCTCTCTGTGCAGGTACTGTTTATTTTGTGACTCCGTATTTTGGGGTTCCACGATCAGTAGGAAACTCTTTACCATCCGTAAGAGGATTGTTGTACTCGAAACTGATGTTCAACACTTTTGTGTGCATTACGAAGAAAGTGTTATTTCAATAACGCAAAACCCGAAAACCGTCTCTTAAGAATAATTTATCACCTCAAATATATTATAGATTGTTTTACGGATTCACTTACTTGAATTTTGTGGGAAGAATCGGACCAGGTTTCTAGGAAGTGAATCCGTAAAATAATCTATAATGTGTGGGGCGCAAGTTTTAGTTCAAGAAATCAAATAATTATGTATAATATGTATATTTTTGGCCATAATATCTTTATGCGAGGTGGCTGGAGACAGAGAGAGATGGCAAGCAAGAGGGGAGGCCTTTGTCCAGCATTGGGACGCAAAAGAGGCTATGTAAAAAAAACTGTCAATTCAATTCATTTTATTGCCTTAAATTACAGTTTTGCATTGTCTTTAAGGTAGGTACTTAGCGTTATATTTTTTTTGAGTGCTTTATTTGCTCGAATGTTTAACTCAAATTAAAGCCTACATAAAAACTAGAACCTAGACCTTTTTTATGTCGTCATCATTATGCCCACTGCTGGGTATGCCCTTTCTTTATTATGCACGATGTAAAATACTTTTCAACTACGCCAAAGTCTGAGCCCAAAAAGGGGACCACGGGGCCTAATTTTACGCACTAAAATCCTTTAGTAATCCTGACGGTTGTCATACATAAGTTTAGAATTTGACGGTTATCATAGGCAGACGATCGGAATCGTGCAGGATTTGGTGCGCGTATTATAGGGGCTGTAAATCCCAAATCAGTCGACTACTGGTAATTTTAAAAACGTGTCTATCTATCTAATCAGCCCGTAAGTAGAACCCACTGTTGGCCATAGGCCTCTTCTCTTTCACGCCAATCCATCCGGTCCAGTGCTAGTCTCGTCCAATGTTTCCCAGCCGCTTTCACAATGTCGTCGGCCCATCGGGCTGGTGGTCTGCCCATCGACCGTCGACCTGTTCTTGGCCACTGCTCAGTGGCTACCGTGGTAAAAACGTGTGTAACGAGGTAGTCGCCTCGTTGTTTTTTTTATCATTTTCGGCCATCTACTATTCCAAATTTAACTATTTTGTGACATTCACCGCATTTCTTATACAAAAAAAAACCATCAGGACTTAAGGTCCCTCATGATTTTTTTTCCGGGGCAGACGGGGTACTGTAACGAGGTAGTCGCCTCGTTGTTTTTTTATCATTTTCGGCCATCTACTATTCCAAATTTAACTATTTTATGACATTCGCCGCAGTGTTCGGACGTATTTGGCACAGATATTCCTCAGCCTCCGAACTAAGTGGACGTAAACGTGATTCCATCTTTATTATCATTTTTATTACAACACGTCTGTCACCTTATTCTCCGTACCTATATTATTTACTCGTATCAACAAAACCATACAATTCTAAAGGCACATAAAATTAATGTAAGTTTTCTACCTTTTTATACTCGAAATTGTATTTTTATATTTATCTTTTAGACCGTTGTTAAGCTTTTCTATTTTTATTGTTTTCAGGTGCCTTTATTTTACCATATTATAAATAAACCAAAACTATGCTGCCCCTGGATACCCCTCTTTTACTACGGATCGCACCCCTACTTAACCTAAGTGCGACACGTGTACTTATTAAAAACCTTAGCATTAATATTACTACAAAACCCCAGGGAGAGTGAATTGACTCGCTCTTTGCCAGCTTTTTAACAATCGAGCGTTTTAGAGTCCATTGTTGTCGCCTGAATAATGTTTGTCTGTTGGTGTCGTCTCAATAATTTCGCTACTGGAACTGATGGATTCGGTAAAATACTTGTAATCGTGGTACAAATAAGGCTGTTTACCAAGGACGTCGCTGAGATTTTTGCGCCGGTGAACTTAACAAGTACATTACCTGCACACTTTAATGTTTTAGAAGCCATAAATTCGTACTTAATTATCTTGACTTTGAAGTACCTTCTGAAACAATGGAATATTACAACGTGTTAATGCAGAACGTAAAATCAAAAAATTGGCGTCACTGACGTCATGCCTTTGTTACTCGGACATTTAGCATCTAATTTTAATTATTTTGAAATTTTGTCCTCTTAAGACCCTGGGTACACATATGTGCACCATAACAATGGTTTTCAATTGTAATTTTCAAGGTCAGGACTCAGGAGGTTAATGGACGGCTGGACCAATTTGGAATTTTTTTTTAAAGACCAGGTAGTCCTTGGTCATCAAGTCCGGATCTGATGATGGGATCCTAGATAAATCGAACGAAATGTTCAAATTTTAAAAACACACTGGAACGATTTGTGTGTTTTTTTATTGTGACTCGTGCATTTGCTTTCGGAAAACACAATTTGGTGCAGTCTTTGGAATATGTCTAAAAAGATTTCTTTAAATATAAAAAAAATTTATTTTTTAATACGAATGAAAAAATCGATTTTTGTATTTTTTTTAATATATATTAAATATCTATTTGTTTATATTTAAAGAAATCTTTTAAGACCCTATCAGTGAGCTTCGTTTGAAAATTGCTAAAGTCACCACCAAGTTCTAAATTGTTTTTTTATATTGACCAAGTGTGGTGGTAAATCTTGATTTTCCGCTCCTTTCTTCTTTCTCTTTCTGATCACAAAATATTTAGAATGTGCGAGCGAGAAAAAAAAGCAAAAGGATAGTACGGTTTAATACCACGTCGGACCATACATCCTTACTGCTACACCAGCCTTGAGTTTATGTTTTTGTAAACCGTTTAGCAGATTCACAGCTCAATTTGGTAGCCCACCTCTAGTATTAATCGGCAATGTCACGAGTACAATGCGACCCGCGTGTGGGTGGCGAGCTGTGGATGAGCCACTTGTCGATGTACAATTACGTGTTATTACCTTTTCTGTGTGGTCACCATGAGGTTGGAGGCATTCGGGAATTTTGGGGACCTCTGGGAGAAAACTGCAAACATTGGACCAAATCGGAAATGTAATGAAAAATCTACTGCCACTCCAAAGACAATTTGATCGTAATTAGATATGATAATAAGATAGCCCTTTGTAATCTTAGTTGATGGGTCAGGGTCGATAAAAATAATATTTTTTCCTAAAAAATATTTTTATTTTCGAATCGTAATTTTTATTTAAATCAGATTTTTTCAATATGTTCATATTTTTAATTTTAAACTGAGTTATTTAATTTAAAAAAAAACATTATTTTTGTTAGTTAAATGGCTAATCAAATAACAAAAAACATTTCATTTAAAAAATGTTTTAAACAGTTTCATATTTATTTGCGTTATTTCTTAAAAATATACTAAATTAAAAAGTTTTAAAAGAACTTTGCAAAACTTTCAAAATCCAATGTTTTTAAATGCACATTGACTTTTTTTTATGACATCTCAAAGATGCTTTGTTGGTCTTGTAAATTGAATTTGAATTACGAATAACATTATTTCAAAAGGAAAACTTTGCGGGGAAATTCCGAGTTGTGTAGGTAAATATAGCATTGGACACGTGTGTGCGCTCGTAGTTTATCGGCGGAGTTCTTGATACTTTTGACTGTTTTAGTCGCGTAAAAAATTACAAATGGTCGAGTAAAAATAATATTGATTGGAACAAGTGAATTTTTTTAAATCATGTGATTTTAATCGCGATTTAAAGTGATTAACTCATATCAACCCTGAATAAAAAGGAAGGCTCTACCTACTATCGCCATTTGTCTGGTACAATCCACATTTAGTTGCATGACATCAGCCCGAAAAGTGATTGCAGCTAGATAATGTATGCAAACTTCTCTCAGAAGACGTAATCGCCCGCCCAATATTTGACCAACTTGATATCTTTTCAATGTCTGATACGAACTTTCTTTGTAATTAAACTTTCTTATTCGGCTGACGTTTATTTACCAACAAACGAAGTCTTAAAAGTCAACACGATTACGTAGATACTTGATTAGTCACATAAATTATACAACTAAAGTGCATTGTTTGGTAACGCCATTGTTTTCTAAAGGGACGATGATGTTGAACTATCGAATACAGCCTTCAAAGGATTGACTACAACGAAATATATTACAAAAAATATGTACATACGAAATAGAAAGATGACTATAGCAATACTTTTCATAAGTCTATGGGATACGATAGCGGTGTGACAGGAAAACATAAATGAGTTAGCAGCTTATGGTGTCACAATTCTCCTACAAAAACTGGGGAACTTCGAAGTTGTCATGCAATGTATTAAACATTTACATACAGGCACATACATTGCTTCTGGCCCCACACTAGGATACCCTATTGTCGCACTTAGTAGGTTTGAGGGTGCGGTCGGTTGAGTAAAAGAGGGTATCCAGAGGCACGGTATTTTACGATTTATTAAAAGGTAAAAGATAGGCACCTGGGAACAATGCAAATAGAGAAATCTTAAATAAGGTCTAAAAAAGTAAATATAAAAATACATTAAGAATATAAAAAGAACACTTACATAATAATTATGCCTTTCGTTTACGTATTTATTAAATGATTGTTTGATCATAATAATATGGAGAATAGTATAATTCAGGTCGTGAAAAAACAGAATCTAATGACGTTTTAGTCCACCTTGGATGGAAGCTGAGGATTGAATGGCTCAGCTACGTCCGTCCACGGTGGCGAATGTCAAAAACGAATTAAATTTGGAATAGTTAAAAGGCAAAAATTATTAAAAAGCAACGAGGCGCTTGCACCTCGTTACACTGTGTCGTGGGAACCAGAAACAGTGACAAGACAAACATGTATACATCCAAGACCTGGTTTTTTTTTTGCCCCAGCCATAGTTCGAACCCGGGCCCTGTCGCATGATAGGCAGATGCGCTAACCGCAATGCCACAGAGGTCGTCTGTAAGAGCTTGTATGTTAGGGGCCATTCATAAATTACGTCACACGAACGAATGATTTTTTGACCCCTCCCCCGTCCTTGTCACAGCTGGTCACATTTGTGAGACCCCCCTCTCAAGTGTGACGTCACAAATTTTGCAATTTTACATCTAGAAATTATTGAATTAAAACACCAGTTCCGAAATTTGTTTTATTTCCGACAGAGCTGCAAATAGAATTAGGAACAGATCGAGTGGCAAATGTTTTAACACATAGATTATAATAGATTTTGAAATGTGACGTCAAGAAATTTAGGACCCCTCCCACCCCGTTGTAACACAACACAATATCACACTTCGTCGACCCCCTCCCTCCCCCTTAATGTGTGACGTAATTTATGGATGGCACCTTAATGTTTTTTTTTGCCATTGAATTGTCATTATCACAGCGGTAACTAAACACATATTACATAAACTCATGCCTGTATCCTGGAGGGCTAGGCGTTTACAGCTTGCCACGGCCTTGACAGACCGCTTTCGCTTCATCAACATTAATTAGTGGTTTCATGCACGCACGCTGGTTTCGGGTGCTGGTTATCTCCTCTCTCATCTCATAATAACGTAGGTACCTACGAAAATAGAAATACTCAATTAGCATTCTGTTGAATGTCAATGTATATGTTAGCCGGTGCCTTTGTGTCAAATATAACATCGTCGTCACGGAAGAGGCTACCGAGTTCTCTTATACAATTACTCAACTTACCGTCTCAAAATCCCAAACGACGGAAGTCGTGACATGAATTTTAGTACCTTAAAAATGAGACACTGCCTGCAAATTAGTCCCGTGAAAACCCATCGTATGGGCGCACTACCTCGTTCAATTTTGCGCTTAATCTTGTATGCCGTTTTGTTGCGCTAAAATCGCCGCTATGAACATGGTAATAGGAGTTCAATGCTGAGTATAACTTAATGGCTTTATGACTTGTGGGACTACAGTTTGATTTTCAAGTTCAGTCGTCGTGAACCATTGTTCAAGTGATGTGTTACTGCTGAATCCTGACCTTTGGATTCGTGGTACTTAGACGGTAAAGAGACCGTTTATGCACAACGGATCTTCCTGGAACGAACCATCGTTTGCAGAGAAAAAAAGTTAAAGCTTACTTAAAGTCCTTGTTATTTGAACCATCAGAAGTGTAATGTGTTCAAGGATACGATGTGAAATGTGATGTGCCCGGTATAAATGGTGTTACAATATTGGTTAGTGCTGAGTCTGTTATACAGTGTGTTTTTTGTCTGGCGATATGTCGACTTGAACGGTGATGATGGTGATGATGATGGTAACGTGTAGATTTTTTTCTGTAGCCTTATTTGGGTCTTTGGCGCGTAGGTGGTAACTTGAATAAAAAATGGTACGCCAATAAATCAATGAAGGCGAATTAACTTGTAAACCTGGGGTTTTTTTGTGTTTTTTTTTTGGTTCAAAGGTTTGCAACTAACTATTGTGATTGGGTTAGGGATAAAAAACGTATCAAGGTTTTTTCCCACAATGTTACTACTTTTTTTATGTCTCCATGAATATTTTTGATGAAATTTAACTATAGTATCGTGAAATTTTAAATGTATATTAATTTTAAATGTTACACTTGTTTAAATGTTAATTTTTTTTAAAGGAATCCAATATTTTTGTCCGTCGGGAAGTATTAAATTATAAATAATAAACAAAAATTTTCCTTTTTTTAAGTCGGTTAAATAGCATTGTCTCGCATTTTAAGTAAAAGCATTTTTTCGGCGTTCTGATTACAGAGGTGTTCGGATTAGAAGGGTTTCGGATTCATCATCATCAACCCAATGTCCCCACCTAGGTTACGGGTCTTTTCCCTGAGGAAGGTATAGGCCATACTCTACAACGAGGGCCCAGTCCGGATTGGTGGAGGCTTGTAAGACTAGTGGCTGGTCTTATGGTCAGAAGTTTTCAAGCCGCCCTAAGGCCTCTGACTTGGCTTAACGACTGCCATCTATCAACGGCAGCCGGCACCAACTGCTTAACGTGCCTTGCAAAGCACGGGACCGCTAGTCATAGTCACAGACGGTCACCCATCATTGCACTGAACGCGCCCTATTTTGCTTAACCTTCGTGATCGTTTTTAAGATCGTTCAACCAGCCGGGCTACGAGCGATTCGGATTAAATTGTATTAAATAAAAAAATATTATTAAGAAGTTTATAAAAAAGTTTTTGGGAAATACACTTGTATTAAGGCCGCCCAGCTGTTATGATTGTCAACACAGATGTTTAATTTCTATTTGTTATATTCTCTTGACCACTATGATGTCACTAGTATTCAGCAGTATTCTCCGCTTTATGGAGCATCTTAATTACAGCAATTAAACGGACATAAAGTTACAGAACACTACAATTATCTCCTTTGAAGTAGAAATGTGCACGTTATTTCCTTCATAGTTGATGTTGAAAGCAGATGGTTCGGTAATCTCTACGTTCACCTTTACATTTCAGTTGCAAAGTAGCCCGTAGCATAACTGCATAGAGTACACCTATGTAACGGTATATATGATGTCGACTAAACATTGTTAATTATTTTACCTACAGAATAGTAATTAGCTTTATTTCAATGATGGGATTTTCTCAAATGGATAGTATCTTCTGTTACTTATCGGTATTGAATCCTTTGAGACTACGATACAAATTGTACAGTCTGTTAGATTTTAGAATATACCTCGGCTACTCTCGGATAGAATCGATTATAATATTGCAATAAGGTAAGGTTTATTTTGTATTGTTATTTATAACTTTACATGACTTTTCAAAATAGTGAAGAAAAGTTTTATACAGAGCAAGAAGGCACGCGCTCATGTGCTTTCGGCGAAAACCGAAGCCTACTTTAGAGCCCGAGGTATATTCTAAAAGCTAACATACTGTACAGCATTATTTTGGGCTTACACAATATGACGTTAGTTGCTCAATCCGTTGCTCCATCTGATGGTGATAGGGACCACAATAATTAGTTAATTATTAAGTTACTTTAATATTAAAAAATAGTTTTGACTGCCAGGAAAATCACAATCTGAAGCACAAGCGTCAACGCGAGATTGCATATCAAAATATCTAAGCGTCATTGGAATTAAAAAAACATGTCACGTGACCGCCAATGTAACGTCAACTGAACTATCATGATATAGTGCACTAACAGAATCGTTGCGCTGGATGAAGTTAACCTTTGTATTAGCATGTTAGAGTTGGACGGATCACTAATGCGGAATCTATTTAATATCAGTGTTATTAAATAAATAGGAATATAGGTATCGCATCCATCTGTACTCACTCGTAACCTGGGCAGCCTGAGTGATCTTAAACGATCACTAAGGGCCCTCGCCCACGGCGGCTTCTTGTAGCGCTGCCGTCGCGCGTTTCGTAAACGCGCGACGACATCGCTACTAACGCGCGTAGGTCGCTTTTGCAACGCGCGACCGTATCGCGGCTGTAGCGCTGCTAACGCGCCACCGTCGCGCGGCCGTAGCGCTACAAAAAGCCGCCGTGGGCGAGGGCCCTTAGGATTACTCAGGCAGCCGGGGCTACGTGACGTCGCTGTCGTTGTCGGCGCTTCGGCTGCTTACGTAAAAGCAGCACCAAAGACAACGTGACTAATGTTGCCTCAACGGAGTCCATCTTGCAACTGTGGCGATTGGAAGCGCGACGGTAGCGCGTTTGCATCGCGACAGAAGCCCTACGGCCGCGCGACGGTGGCGCGTTCGAAGCGCTACGGCCGCGCGACGGTGGCGCGTTCGCATCGCGACAGAAGCGTGGTTACGTGGGCGAAGGCACACAGCTAGCGACCGCATCGCGGCTGTAGCGCGGCGAACGCGCCACCGTCGCGCGGCCGTAGCGCTACAAAAAGCCGCCGTGGGCGAGGGCCCTAAGGCTTAGCAACATACGGCGCGTTGAGTCCATGTATGGGTCACCGTCTATGACTAACGCTAGTGGTATGTTTCCGAGTGGTTCCGTGCTTCGCAATGTACGTTAAGCAGTTGGTGCTGGCTGCCGTCGATAGATGGCAGTCGTTAAGCCAGGTCAGAGGCCTTAGGGCGTCTTGAAAACTTCTGACAGTAAGACCAGCCACTAGTCTTACAAGCCTCCACCAATCCGGACTTGGCCCCCGCGGTTGAGTATGACCTATACCTGCCTCAGGGAAGTGACCCGTGCCCCTCGGTGGGGACATAATGGGTTGATGATGATCATGATGAAGATCGATCTCGGTATTTTTGATGACGTCACAAACACCAAAAGTACAAAAAAATATTAAAAATTGACATACTGAGTAAAACTCAAAAATACAGAAATTTATTAAATTATCAAAATCAAAATAAATTATAAAAAACTTAGATAAAAAATAAGTAGCATGGCAATTCGGCGGGAAGGAAATTGGGGACCCGCGCACATAGACAAAAACTGGCGTATCCACTTATGATAATGGGTCGATGCTCACAACGAATACCACTCGCGAACCGTGACGAAAAACATCGTGGGGAAACTGTATGTGAGTGTTCACACACCTTGGCGTTTGATATTGCCAATACTCAAGGGAAGGACTGCCCATTATCTCTCTCTCTCTCTCTTTAACCACAGTAAGATGCAGGTACTAGTCTTAACACAAGTTTCCATGGCATACGCTTGCCATGTAAAACGGAAAACGGCAATAGTAGGAGCGTAATATTTATTTTTAAATAAAAAAACAAAATCCTTCTTCAGCACACTACACCACTAAAAACATAGAAATAATAAAATACGTTTACATTTAGCTATCGCAGAAGTATATTTTGGACTCGGTGCCCAAAATGTATGTGCTGATCTGGAACTTGACACCGACGACTCTAAAATATACTTCTGCTATACCTACATGAATGTTCTTCTCAAAGTGCCTCTCCATTATTGGAAGTTGGCAGGTGGGTTGGTTGGTTCACCTCTACATGAATACGTATTTCATTAATTCTACGTTTTTAGTGTAGTGTTCTGAAGACATTTTAATTTTTTATTTAAAAAAAAAACACGTTTTTTTAATGATTATCAAATTACCATGGGACTGCTTACGATATATTTTGTGATATATACAGTTTGATTCTTTATAAAGTGCACATATGAAAAAAAAACGATACTAGGCCTTTTTTTATCGGCAAAAAAAATATTTATAGAAATAAAAAAGTAATTTGCGAAATCAAACAAAAAATCAATTGCGTTATTCAGAAAACAAACAGTTTTTCCGTAATGTTACTATCATTTCGTTTAAGCTTATAAATCGGATAATAAATCATAGTGGTAGAGATAGGTTAGTGTTTTATTGTTGTCAACAATACAATTTTATCGTCATATTATGGGAAATTTGCCAGCTGAAAAAAAATATGGCTGTTTCAGAACTGAGCACATAACAAAAACAACTTTATCGATGAGTAAATTGATAACGTAGTAAAGTACTTTACGATACTTTTAACTTATAACTTTTACTTTGTTACCTGTGGTAGGAAAAAAACATGGACAAGCACTGCTTTGGGTGCCCTCGAGTTTGTACTCCACGTTGTTTTGGCCTTATGGTATCTCTGTTCATATGTTGGTAGCGCAGCGGTAGAACGCCCGAATGTGAGCGGGGAAGCCGTGGTTCGAATCCCACTTACCACCTACTTATTTTTCAAGTTGAGCCTTGAGAAGTTGTAGTAACAATAGCACTCTATAAGGGTGAGGCAACATAGTGCCAGAGGTATTTACATTCCGCAGCGCCTACTACGAACAATGGCCCAATATGAGGCTAAGTGCGGAAATCTCAGGTCTAATTAGAACATCTTTGTTCATCTCGGGGCTGTCATAGCCTTTAATGTAGTCCATTTCCGCCTTATATCAGACAGGTTGTCTTGAATTAGTGGACCCGTTCCAACTGATGATGATGATGATGGCTTTACCTTGGAAATACCTGACAAAGAGGACAATGCAATGTGAACCTTATAAAACGAGAGATCGACCGCACATCCACAAAACAAACATTAAATACAATTTTTTTTAACTTAGCATTTATTTTAAAATCGTCAATCTGCTGCGGGCACCCGTACTTATTCTGCAGTGGCAAGTAATAAATTCCCTATAACATAAAATAACATTTACATAGGGGCACATACATTGCTTCTGGCCCCACCCTAGGATACTCTGTGTCGTGGGAACCAGAAACAGCGACGTCACCAACATGTAAACATCCAAGACCTGGGTTTCTTTTTGTCCCCACCCGGGATTGGAACTTCTTTCGCATGGTAGGCAGATGCTGTAACCGCTGCGCCACAGAGGTCGTCCATATACCATCACAACATCCTTTTGCTAACGCGTCCTTGGCCTTCAGCAGGCAGCCGATGGAAGGATTGGTTGCTGGCGTCGCTGCTCCTTGGGGCGGTGGTGGGCGCCTGGGCAGCGCTGCGGGCCGGCCGCGCAAGCCGCCACCAGGTGCAGAGGATGCTCAGAGACATGGAGCAACTGCGCAAGGCTGAGCTAGCCTTGGACGACATGCAGAAGGAACTGGAGAAGGCTCGGTTGGAGCAGGTAGGCTTTCATTATTGAGGAAAAGATTCGGAATCGTTTAGTAGCGCTGCGCAACATCGAACAACTGCGCAAGGCTAGCTTTAGACGACGTGCATCAGGGACTGCAGAAAGCTCGGTTGGAGCAGGTAGGCTTAGATTATTGAGAAAAGAGCTCGGGATCGTTTTTTTAGCGCTATAGGCAAGCCACGCCAGCCTCCACCAAGTGCAGAGGATGCTCAGGGACATTTAGCAACTGCGCAAGGCTGAGCTAGCTTTGGACGACGTGCATCAGGGACTGGAGAAAGCTCGGTTGGAGCAGGTAGGCTTAGATTATTGAGAAAAAGAGCTCGAGATCGTTTTTTTAGCGCTATAGGCAAGCCACGCCAGCCTCCACCAAATGCAGAGGATGCTCAGTTACATGGAGCAACTGCGCAAGGCTGCGCTAGCCTTGGACGACATGCAGGAGGAACTGGAGAAGGCTCGGTTGGAGCAGGTAGGCTTTGATTATTGATAAAAAGATTCGGAATCGTTTAGTAGCGCTGCGCAACATTGAACAACTGCGCAAAGCTAGCTTTCGACAATGTGCATCAGGGACTGGAGAAACCTCGGTTGGAGCAGGTAGGCTTAGATTATTGAGAAAAAGAGCTCAGGATCGTTTTTTTAGCGCTTTAAGCAAGCCGAGGAAATAGGAAATAGTAACAGTTTACAGTTAGTGGTAGTTACTGCAGCGATTCCTCTTTATAGTAGTTGGCCGCCACAGCCGTCTAAGATGATTTTGTATTATTTGAAGGGAATCGCTACGGTTTTGTTTAGGTATCTGTCGATCCCTAGCTAGGCTAGACGATGCTCAGCGAAAATATAAAATAAAAGTATTATTTCCCTATAAGCAATCTTTCAAAAAAAGTAGAACGTTACACAGAGGACACACAGGGCTATGGAATTACTGCGCAAGGCTGAGCTAAGCTTGGACGATGGGAAAAGAAATTGATAAGGCTTGATTTGAGCAGGTAGGCCAAGCAGATGAATGTGAAATTCTTTAAGTAAATAAATTTAGTACAGAGGTTTCTTCGACCTTCGCTGTTTGCACGATGCGTCCTTAGGACTGGTGTGACAAAACATAACAAACCTCGGGTGTCACTTTTGAGAGTTAATTATCTTAGAACGAAGACGAGTTTATTACCTCTTTGTGCTCTGTTCACTCCATCCGCTTACAGAAATCAGAAATATATCTATACCTATCTTTCTTCTTCTTCTTTCTTCTAATATATACAATTCTCGTGTCACAATGTTAGTGCACATACTCCTCCGAACTTGGCCGATTTAGATGAAATTTTATACATACAATCAGTAGGTCTGAGAATAGATTGTTATCTATTTTTTATACCCCTATCTGGCAAAACAACCTTTGCGGGGTCAGCTAGTTTCAATATAAAAACATTACATCCTATTTGTTGAATTTCAATGCGCAATGTAGTGGAGAAAGGGACATTGAAAAAAAAAACACAATTCTGACATGTTTTTTCAAGTAGTATTTTTTCGAAAAATCTATTTAAACTGGTGTTAGTCTAATGCTCGGTTCCTATAATATACGCCTACCGGCTACGATCCGTTTTCCACACAATTTATTGACGGTTCGTAGAAATTTCGTAGGAATTGTAACCGATCGTAACCAAAAACGAAGCGTTTTGTGGATATTGGAACCGGGCATAAGTGAAGTGATCTGGCGTATTCTAGAAGTAACCATGTACGTTTTCACCAAAACTGTGGCCTTACAATACAAGAAGCTCCAGTTCGATGCCCGACACGTACCAATGACTTTGTTGTCTTGTCGTTTAACACGGGGGCCACTCATATAAAGGTCGATGTGCTTTCGTCTGTAGCATTGTTGTTTTATTTTTAATACTCGAGTATTCGCTAATGGTGAAGGAAAACATTGTCAGGTGTCCGAAATTGAAACGCCTCGGTGGTTCAATTAGTTCAGTTCGTTGCTCTGCAGTTTCTCTCTGTTCAGAAAAACCAACATGCAAGATAACATAAGCTCTCCGTTTGTCTATCGATTATAGCGTGACGAAATTACTTTTCAGATGCGGTCTTAAAAACCTGCTCTATTAATTAAATTAATACCAAATCTATCAGAAACTCACTTGATTTCGGTTATATCCAATTAATTTTAACACAACCATTGTGTCCGCCCGCATTTTATTTATCATTTCGTCAAACAAAGTTTATCTTTGAGGGCACCCCCCAATAGTTAAGTTAGAACTAAGAACTAGTTAATAGTTAGAACTGTTAGAATTAAGTGTAACCATTTGTGAGAATTGTATTAGTTTTAGATGGAGCTGACATGCTCACCTATGTGAACAAAGCTTCTGAATAAATAACATAACATTTTCTATTTACATACAGGCACATACATGGCCTCTGGCCCCACACTTGGATACCCTGTGTCGTGGGAACCAGAAAACAGCGACGTCGTCACAAACATGTAAACATCCAACACCTGGGTTTCTTTTTATGTTGTCTCCAGCCTGGATTCGAACCCGGGACCTCTCGCATGGTAGGCAGATGCGCTAACCGCTGCGCCACAGAGGTTGTCAATTCAATTCCGTTCAGTTAGGTCCACTGTTCGCTCGTAGCCTGGGCTAGAATAGCTCGTAGCCTGGGCTGCCTGAGTGATCTTAAACGATCACTAAGGTTAAGCAACATACGGCGCGTTCAGTCCATGGATGGGTGACCGTCTATGACTAACGCTAGTGGTATTTTTCCGAGCGGATCCGTGCTTCGCAAGGCATGTTAAGCAGTTAGTGCCAGCTGCCGTCGATAGATGGCAGTCGTTAAGCCAAGTCAGAGGCCTTAGGGCGGCTTGAAAACTTCTGACAGTAAGACCAGCCACTAGTCTTACAAGCCTCCACAAATCCGGACTTAGCCCCCGTGGTGGAGTATGGCCTATACCTTCCTCAGGGAAGAGACCCGTGCCCCTTGGTGGGGATAAAATAGGTTGATGATGATGATGATGATGATGAGGTCCACTGTTCACTGGTAATTAGCGCCAAGGATCTATGCAAAAAGAGGTTTTTCTTCCTCCCTTCGCTCTGTTACGCAACAGACAAATCATCAGAAAATTTCTGTTCCAGGAAAGCGCCACAACGGAGAAGAGGAATCTCGAGAAGAAACTCCGGGAGGCGGGGGACGTCCCCTTGCTCAACTCCATATCCTCGGACCTCGAGGTGTCACAACTGAAGGCTGAGATTGAAGTGAGTATCACCTTGAAATTCTACACTGTCTTGTGTTGTGAAATCTCTGTCTCTGTTAAGGAGGTAAACGGCTGCTTTTGGCATAAAAGCCAAGTTCTTGATCCTAGGTTCTTTGTCGTGAGTTCCAGAAAAGAAAGAAAGAAGACTCTATTAAAATAATTGTCAGAGAAACACAATGTAGATAATGTAAATCACTGAGATATTCTACAGTCACTTTTCAGATAGACACATTGATGTTTTTTTTAAATTTTTTACTGATTTAGTTAAAACGCATGGTGTACCTCAATACTAAGCATGTGTTTTTAATATAATTATGGCACTAGGTTTTTTTTTTTAATTATCCCTTTCTATGTCCCACTGCTGGGCAAAGGCCTCCCCTTTAGATATCCACTCCTCTCTGTTCCCGGCCAACTCTTCCCACCCCGGTAAATATTTGTCAGGTCATCGCACCATCTTCGCCTCGGTCTTCCGCGTCGAAGGTAGCCATCGCACGGCATCCAATCGGTGACAATTTTTGCCCGCCTTTCCGGGTCCATACGTTTGACATGGCCAGCCCAGCTCCACTTTAGCTTTGCCGTCGCAACTCCAACGTCGGTGATTTTGGTTTTAGAGCGCAACGCGGCGTTTCGGATTTTGTCAATCCTTCCTAATCCTTCCCAAAATATTTATTTTTCATTATTAATTTTCTACCAGATACACTTACTTGACTTTGATTTATTTGTATTACCTACATATTTTTTATCTAAGACACACTTATATAATATTATCACTTGTCCTGGAGTCCCAAGTCAGACGAAGCCGGCAAAGATCGATATGAAGGACCAAATCATTCACTAAGGGTACCCAGCCAGTGACTCTTGTTACATATGAATTAAGAGCGAATGTCGTTAAAAATTTGATTACATAGGCTGCTACCTATGTATGCGGAATCTGGGATTCCAATAATTTTAGACGCAATGTCTGACCTCCATGGTCAAATTCGTTCTTTTTTTAAATACTGGCCGCTAATATTTTTCTCTTTTATACGTTAGTGTTTTGTTTTTGTTGGGTTTAAAATGTCATATTGCTGAAAAAATGGAGCTCACTCGTGAAAATATTCGTGCTATGATTTATTACGATTTTCGACGTGGTTTAACGCAACAACAGTGCGTAGATCAATTAACTTCGACTTTTGGTGGTGAAGCTCCATTAAAAACGACTGTGTATCACTCACTGGTTTAGTGAGTTTAATCGCGGGCGCAGTAAGCTCACGGACGGAGTTAAAGGTCGCCCGAAATCGGTGGTTGTGCCACAAAATATTGAAGTTGTGCAAAAACTAATAATGCAAGACCGCCATGTTACGTATCGCGAGATAGAGGCTATTCTGGGCATATGTATGACGAGCATTCATAGGATATTACGTGAACATTTGTCTGAAAAAAAATTTGTTCGCGTTGGATCCCGCACAACTTAACTCAGGATCAAAAAGATGCTCGCGTCGAATGGTGCAAGAAAAACTTAAAAAAATTCAACGGAGGCGACTCAAAATTTGTTTATAATATCTACACAGGTGACGAATCCTGGATCTACGCGTACGATCCCGAAACTAAACAACAATCAACAGTTTGGGTGTTTCAAAATGAGCCGAACCCTACGAAAGTGGCTCGTGCAAAAAGCACTGTAAAGCAAATGGTGGCCTGCTTTTTTGGTATTAATGGCCATGTATGTGGCTACAATACCACTGGAGAATCGCAGAACGATTAATTCGGAGTGGTACACGACCATTTGTTTGCCGGAAGTATTTGAAGAAATACGCCAAAACAACCAGCGACGCAGAATCATACTTCACCATGACAATGTCATACATCTCAGAAAACTACATTTTTGGATGGTCAAAAAATAGAATTGATGGGTTGTGATTTCTATTTATTCCCAAATGTAAAGAATAAATTACGTGGTCAACGATTTTCGACCCGTGAAGATGCCGTAGATGCGTTCAAACAGCACGTTTTAGAGATACCTCAATCAGAGTGGAAAAAGGGTTTTACAAATTGGTTTCATCGAATGCAAAAGTGCATCGATCATAGTGGAGAATACTTTGAAAAACAATAAAAGGATATTTAGCCATATACATTTGTTTATTTTTTCTATTCCGCATACATAAGTAGCAGCCCTCGTAATTGTCATTCTGAATTTTGAAATGTTCGTCCGGTCTAAAAGGCTTCGTGATAGTAGTCTATTTTACGTCGCTAATTACATCACGGATTTACGATTGATGCAAGAGGTTTTATGCAAGCGTGCAGTGGCTGTTTTATTCACCTTACCACATACACTTTCCCTGATTGTAAACAAATCGCCCACAGATTTCTCTACTAGTTTAGTTTGGAACAAGAAATCCAGTCAAGAAATCCAAATCTGATCTTTATGATTAGTGTTTGCTAAAGAATTGACACAGAAATCTCAATATTACTGTAGACATCTAATGCAAAGAACCGAAGACAAATTAGAATTACAGCTAAAAGCGTCTTTGAAAATGACTTTTTTGGCAATAACGCTAACTCATCCCATAGTTTTCCGTTTAGGTTCTACAAAATGCTATAATTAAGTATAGTTGACATTTCTGTTCGATTTTTTCTAAACATGGATCATAAAAGACGATATTATATTTAAAAGCAACGAGCCAACTCATCCGGGATTCAGGCGTGACTTTATATATGTATGAATGAAGGTAATACATAATTATAATATATTATATTACATATTTATTACATTTTCATTGGTGGCGTTAATTAGCTCCCTGAGTAATAGCCTTAGATCATCTCATTAATTGAATAATGGCTCATTGCTTTTTTCCTTAATTTAATTCGAATCATGTTTTAAACAAACTTATGTTAACGTCTATGGATGTGATACGGAGTATACCTAAATATAGATGAACAATTGACGGACTAAACAGAGGCCTGTGCCCTGAAGTGAGAATACAAATCTTGATAGAGAGCTCTGTAAACTCATTCGAGTTTTGAAATGGCATAAGTACCCATTGTAAAAAGCTGAATCTTTTTATTACATTTTAAGTACACGTACTTAATTTTAATGTCGACATAATCTTGGACTAGCTATACTCGCGACTTTGTCCGTCTGCAGTCTGCATGGCCGTAGACAAAAAGACGTTGCTTAGAAGTATCTTAGTATTAATTTGAGATCAGCAAAGTGTCATCGAAATTCTTATATTTTGTGTGATTTAGTAATAAGTATTTGTAACTATGGAATATGTAGGTAAGGTACACCAATTATCACAGCTTATGGTGGTGACAGGAAGGAAACTAAATTTACGGGTTAATCACACCTACTCTTTATCTAATGCTGGTTACAGACCAACTCATCTAACACGAACGCCGGCTACTAAGCAGCATGGCTGATTGGCACTGCAAGCTCCCGAAGGAATATAAGGAAAGGAAAATATATTTTAGGATTATTTTTTTTTCATGAGGTTGCCTCAAAAATTGGAAATTCTTGAAGTAAGACTTTGGCATTGACAACTACAATTATGTTCTACTAGCCGTATTTTTTTCCATTTCTTCACTGTATTTTCTATATGATTGTTCCGATTTATAGTTATACCGGAGGCTGCGTCTTTAATACAATTATATAAACCCTATAATATACAATAAAAAAAAAATAAAAAAAAATTGTATCAAACGTTTGCGTTCGCCGTAAGGTTCCCTTATTTGCATTCGTCGTGAGGTTCGCTTAAATACATGCGTTCCCCGTCACGTTCAATTATTTGGGCTCGTCGTAACATTAGCTTACGTACGTTTCCCGTGATATTGTCTTTTTTTGCGTTCATTTATGTTCGCCGTGACGTGTGCTTAAGTAGCGTTCGCTGATTTGTGTTCGCCGTAACGCTCTTCGTATTTGCGTTCGCCGGGATATTCGCTTTCGTTTGTTAGGTTGGTGTGTACCTGGCGTAAGATGTTGCGCCGCGCTCAGTTGGCTCAATACATATTGCACATACTTTGTCTTTCGCTGGTAAAGTCTACACCATAAAACATGCATTGACTCTACGATGCCTGAGTGCCCACTTCGTTCAGAGGTGTAGTGTAGTGACAGTGGCCACTAGCAGTGAATAAAGTAAAATCTATACACTTTGGGAGCCTAAAATAGTAATTATATCGTTTTAAATGTTATTCCGGATGTCATCGAATGAGTTCGATCAGGTTATAATTTTTTTTGTTTATGGGCCTTTACTGTTAGTGTACTTCTTCGATTTTTCCGACTCCTGTACAACTACGATAAGAAAACTGCATCGACAATCCAAGGAAGATCCCTCATCTCGCCGCTGCCAGCAATTTTCCTCATTGAGAGTTTTTTTAGGATGGATCTATCCAAAAGGTCTACACGGATCGTATGTTTAATTGGGATGTATTAGGAATACAGGACCTTTAATAGGACCTTTTGAAAAAACTTTTTATCGAAGTTATTATTTCAAACTTATTGCAATGTTTAACTTTGTTACTTAGTACCTAGCATGCTCGCTGAATCGCTCGTAGCCCGGCTGCCTGAGTGATCTTAAACGATCACGAAGGTTAAGAACATGGAGCGCGTTCAGTGCATGCTATTCGGTGCCACGCTAGTGGCATTTTTCCGATCGATATGTACCGTGCTTTGCAATTCATATTAAGCAGTTGGTGCCGGCTGCCGTCGATAGATGGCAGTCGTTAAGCCAAGTCAGAGGCCTTAAGGCGGCTTGAAAACTTCTGACAGTAAGACCAGCCACTAGTCTTACAAGCCTCCACCAATCCGGACTTGGCCCCCGTGGTGAGTATGGCCTTACCTTACTCAGGGAAGCGACCCCTGCCCCTCGGTGGAGACATAACGGGTTAATGATGACTGATGATGACTGACCTAGCAAGCTGCGTAAACTGTTTTTGAGTTGCAGCCTAGATCCAAGATTGCACGTATTTTTTGTAGCTGTAGCTTAAATGCTTGTTACCTGTACGTTTACCTATTAAATACATACATACAGAAGCTGTCTGGCCGCAGCATTAGTGTATTGATCGCACTCATGGGTCTTGAGGTTCTTGGTAGATTACACAGAAATCAGATGTCAGAAATTTATTTCAACGTAAAGAATTAACATTCTGTTCGTTGAATGTCAATGTACTTCTAATGTTAATGTCAGCCGCTGCCTTAGGGCCGAGTGTACTGGATAAAAAGGGCAGCGAAAAAAAAGCTGCTCACGCCTGTAACCCGTGGGGATACCGGGGACCTATTAAATAAAGTAAACAATTATTCGTTTTTTCCCCCACACAGATGCTCCGCGGCGAACTCCGTCGCGCGGAGGGCGAGCTCGAGGACCGGTGTTGGGCGCCGCCGGCGGGCTTGCAGCAGTGGCTTCAACTGACTCACGAGGTCGAGAACCGTTCCTACCTCCGGAAGAAGCAACTCGCCGACGCTCAACTGCAGCAGGCTCGAGAGGCGGTGAGTCTAAGCAGTTATATCGTCGCCAGGCTGAGCGGTCCCTCTGAGGCGGAGCGGAGACGAGCAGTGCCGTGATTCACCTATCATATCCTCGTGAGGCCCAATGTCTTCAAGTGATCACAAAATCAATTGTTCTTTTCAAGGTCGGGCCTCACGAGGTTATAGCGGAGTGGAGAAGAGATGGGGATTTGAAGCCATCTGATTGGTGAATCTTGTTCTTGGCGATAAATGGTTATTCATTAATACTTCACCACAAGAATCCTCTTTTAACGCAGAGTAAAGTTTAACAGAGTAACGGAGAACGATCAAAAGTGCGGCGTAGCTCTCTAGCCACTAATGCCCGGTCCCACTAAAGTCCGTTCGCTTAGATAGTGTCGGTACACACGAAGGCAATCTTGGTTTTAGTAAAAAAACATTTATTTCAATAATACAACTTAGTCGGCCAAAACACTTTAAATATAAAAAAAACATGGTACACTATATACCTAATAAAGTACAAAATAAAATACTACTCTTCATCACTCGAAGTGTCCTCAGAATATTCATCTCCACCGGAATTTAGAATAGGTAGGTACCTACCTAAGTGATGCAGGATCGTTTCGTTATAAATCCATTCTAAAATACTGATTGTTTTAATTCTTTAATTGCGTGATCTACATAATAGTAGAATGAGACGAGCTGCGAGCCAAATTCACTGGCGTGTTTGCGCCGCGTCGGTTTCTTTTGTCAAAAGCCGCCATGTGCCGAGGCGGTAAATATCAAAGTGACACTATGATATCGAACAGGCTTTAACATATCTACAGATAACTGACAGTTAGCTGTCAACGCGATTGCCAAGAACAGATAACGTTTCACACTTATGATAGGAATTTATGACTTAAATTAACACTTATGACTGTAAAAACCCACCATTCCATTTTTTTCCGAAATAGACGTAAGTTACACAGTTTAGTTCGCGAAACCGAAATGAAAGAATTTGGTGTAATACCAGACAGTTTTTTTGCATTTCCCACAAGTTTTGTAAACAGCAAATGATGGGTTTTTACATTCATCATAGACTAAGAACTCTTAAGAAGAAGAAGAAGAAGAAAACAGAAGAAAGAAATCTAAGAAGAGAGAAGAGATCTAAGTGATAGCTCAACTAGAAGTTATTTTAGACGTGAAGTCTGAATGAAAAACAAACTTTGGTTTGAAAAGATTTGTTCTGCTAGGAGTTGAATGAAACTGGAAAGAAAAATTCAGTGGTGATTTTCATTTTAGCTGCATCAATTTGTTCGCCATTATTTTATTTGTGTCATACAAATACTACACATGTGGAAATCTGAACACAAATATAGAAGAATAAAATGAAAGTTAAATGAAACTTTGAAGAAAAAATCTGGGGTGAATTCAATTTTAGCTGCATTAATTGGTTCACCACTAGTTATTCGTATCATAAAAATACTACACACGTTGAAATCTGAACACAAATATAAAACAAAAGATATTTGTTATATCTCCATCAACGAAATGCAAGAAATTCTGAAAAGACGATGTATTAACCAGGTTTTGTCAACAATTCACAAGAGTGAAATATAAAATATAGAGCAACACTGTAGAACGACTTTCATTTTTTAAACATAATGATCACTGATTGACGCAAAAATCCTATGACTCTCCTTCCTTTTAAGTCCTGACCTTGAAAATAATAATGGAAACCCATTTTTATTTTCAAAGTCAGGATTTAGTAGGATATCAAATAGATAGACCGACGTGACGTACGTGCATGCAACGAATGAATGTCGGTGAAGCGAAAGTGATTTGTCAGGATCGTGGCAGGTGGCAGTCCCTGGTCCCTGCCTACCCCTCTGGGATACAGGCGTGAGCTTATGTATGTATAAAATATATTCCATCAGAGAATTACATCTTCCCCGTTTTGCCCACAGTGCGAAAAGCTTCGCAAGAAGCGGTCGAGCCTCGTGGGGGCTTTTGTCTCCACCCACGGCAAGTCCATTGATGACGTCGACCGCTCCATTGTGGAAGCGCGCACCGCCCTCAACGAAGTCACCGTGGAGTTACAGGTAAAGTCACAGTAGAAAAGTGGAGTATAATAGGCTCTTTGATAGATTTCTGAAAACTATATCATATTTTTTGTTGGTGCTCATGGAGTCCTCAGAAAGTGGTCATTTTAAATTATTTCGTGTTATTTCTTCTAAAAATGGCAAACGAAAATTCACTTTTGAAATAAGCCGCCAAAACGTATAGTAATATGGCGTCGCACAGGAATTATGACGTGACTTTCCGGTAAACCAACCAATGGACATAAGAAAGAATGTCATACGCCATTTTTAGTGACATGTGACGTCATCATAGAATCGTCCAATCCAGGCCGTTTTTGATACAATGGCTGCAGATACATAATTATCAAATTTTATCTTGTGTTTTTTTTACAGAAAATAATTGTTTTTTTTTAGCTAAAATGCCTCAAAGCGGCTTTAAGACTCATAACTACTAAAGACTATTAAGGCTTACATTATACATAACTGTATGTACATTGACATTCAACAAGCAGAATGTAAATTCTTTACGTTGAAATAAATTTTTGATTTTTTTATTTTTTTTTTATTTATACGAAATTATTTACTATTTATATAATAATGCTTTTTCACACTGTCAAATAGCCTATTCAAACTCATTGTCGACATTCCAGGAGCGCATGCACAGGTGGAAGCAGATCGAGCGTCTGTGCGGCTTCAACATCATAAACAACAACGGGCTACAGTTCCTTGAGAACACCCTCTATAGGAACGCCAACGGACGCCTCGGCAACAGAGGTGAGAAGACATAACCTATAACATAACAAACAACATCATCATCCCATTATGTCCCCACCGAGGGGCACGGGTCTCTTCCCTAAGGACGGTGTAGGGCCAAGTCCGGATTGGGGTAGGCTTGTAAGACTAGTGGCTAGTCTTACTGTCAGAAGTTTTGTCAAGCCACCCTATTAAGGCCTCTGACTTGGCTTAACGACTGCCATCTATCGACGGCAGCCGGCACCAACGGCTTAACGTGCCTTGGGAAGCACGGAACCGCTCGGAAAAATGCCCCGCCTGAGTGATCTTAAACGATCACGAAGGTTAAGTAACATTGGCCGCGTTCAGTCCATGGATGGGTGACCGTCTATGACTAACGCTAGTGGTATTTGAATAAACAACAACATAACGTTTACATACAGGCATATACATTGTTTCTGGCCCCACACTAGGATGCCCTGTGCCGTGGGAACCAGAAACAATGACGTCACAAACATGTAAACATCCAAGACCTGAGTTTCCTATGTAACATGACTAGCCTAAGGTTCTATCCACATTACAACGGCTGTCAACTTTCGGCGCAACGGTCAAACTAAAATAAACCCCAACTTTGGGTTTTGTTCTTCTCCTTAGCGCGGTCGATGGCAAAAGAGTAAAAAACTAAAAATGCGTTTAAAACATACATCATTAACAAACATACATTATTCTAAACACCTAAGTTAAATGTAATGTAAGTACTATAAGATAAGATAAGAATATTCTTTATTGCACATAAGAAATAAGAATCAAATAAAAGTTACAATATTATTAAAAAAATATACAATAGGCGGTCTTATACTATAAGATAAGATAAGATAAGAAAATCATTTATTAAATTACCACAACACACAAAGATATGCAATAGACAAGCATAGCATGCTAACAATAATATTCAGAATAAAATATAATAACGAGATTTTCCTAAAATTACGATAGGCTGTGCATTATGTGCTATGACAATATAAAAGGTGCCCGAACTCACTCATTGCAAAGCATTCAGCATTTTCAGTCGGGACCTCTAGGAGACGCAGCGAGGGCCAACGGCATCGTTGAGCTCTCTTTACTATACTGTTTTTAACTTAGATGTCATAACTACCTATCTCTGTACTGACTGTACATTTTTTCCAAAAGCTGTGAATGCAGTCCAGAATACGAGTATGTTAAACAACTATGAATAATCTCCTAAAAACGTTTTCCTGTAACTATAACGGTTAAGGTACCTATGCTTACTGTCCCGTCTCAAAAATTCACCCTGCATTTCACACAATATGTTTATAAATAATTATAGCCTATGTTAAACAAATGTATAATCTATGTTATTGTAAATTTTCATTAAAATCCACTCAGTAGTTTTAGTAAGGATAGTAAGGACCCAGGAGGCGGTGTCCCCTAGTGTGGTACCGCTGAAAATTGTGTCTACTTATAAATTCCGTTTCTTAATTGGTTGAAAAAAAAAATTACGCGGTGTTACCGCTACAAAATGTATAGGTTTATTCGGTAGTTTTTTTTTAGCGTGAATAGAAGACTCGTGTGACCAAATCCTTATCACATCGAAGAGATTAAAATTTTATTAAAAAGTCTAAAAAAACACCTACGTTACAAAAACAATTTTTACTTGGAAGTAAAATGGGGTTATTTGGTTTTTGCGTACTAGCAACATCAGACATTGACAGCATTTTGATTGAATTGGGATGTCAACGTGACAGTTCTACTTTTTTGCATTGAATTAAAAAACAGACTTTAGATTAGGAGCAATGAACAATTTATTTCTTTTAATTTTTACTAACTTCGCGTTTATTGGGCTCCAGGGCGCGGAAGTAATTTTGTTTATTTGTTGAATTTTCACTTGCAGTGCGCGTGAGCAGTTCCCAAGACGACCTGAGCGTGGGTGACGACGCGTCGATCTGCGGTTCAGGTAAGGCACCCGACGAGTCGTCGCTTTACCACGACCATGTCGAGTGAATCGACCGGTCGGTGGATTCGGAAAGACCAGTGGGACAGTCACGCGAACTAACAGCAGCTCCATATTGCGCTCACTGAATCCTGAACGATCCCAATCGTCTGTGAAAGTTCGTTGTAATTGATATGGCAAACGTAACAAATTGTGTATAACAAAACATGTTTTGGATACTTTGAAATTAGTCAGGCTTGTAATTCGGTAGTTGACACGACAAACAATAAATGATTTGATATGCTCGATTGAAACAAAAATTACAAAATATTTCGGAAAATGTATCTCTTTTAGTCAATTACTAGTTATTACATTTTTTAAATAGATGAAACGTAAAAAGAGTGCTCTGAAATATGACGTCATAATTCGGTATTTTCATGCCACATTCGGTTTTAAAAGTAACTTTATGACATTTTGTCAACTACCCAATTATATGACTTTGTTTTCACATCAAAAACCGTGCTAGGCGGGCCGGTATAATGGCTTTCGACGCCTCTCATCGAGTCTCAATATAAATTTCAATGTGCTGAAACATAGATTTTATTTGATAAATTGTCTTGAAAAAAAGCTTAAATACAAGACAGTCATATCACTGTGGCATACGTCAGGATTTGGTGCGCATAATTAGGCCTCAATATAAAACTGCAATTCATGGCTTACTGTGATTATTCGAAGTACATTGCATAGTTCATTAATCCACAGATTGACAAGTAATTGTACCTGCTAATTGGCCATGCTAATTTTTTTTACATGAACGGAAATCTCAAAACCATTTCGAGAACTATGTTTTCACTATAATTTGTTTTTATCAGATTTGTAAATAAGTCTATTAGATATATTTTAAGATATTCAATAAAAAGCTTTGACCTTGAATGACTTCTATCACGTCAACGCAATATGAGTATGATGCCTTTGCGTTACAAAAAAGACCTTTTTTTTATGTAGGCAAGGACTATTTCTTTAAATATAAAAAATAAAAATAATGAATAAAACTTACTTGATAAAATACCGAAATTAATTTCTTGAAATGGTCAATATTTTCAAAATAAATTATAAAAAACATAAAAAAGTGAGTAACATGCCAATTGGCCAATTGGCAATTGAACATCGAGTTGTCACGTATGAATTGTAATTTTATGAAACGCGGCACAGAGCAAATGTCGTTACTAGTTTACAATTGATAGGCTACTGGAGTTAATGCAGCTCACGGATGCCGTCAAACTTCTTGAACAAAGTATAATAGTCGATTTATGAGAGTTTTGCGGAGTGAAGATAGCGTGGGGCGGGCGAGGTTTGTTTTGTCCACGCCATTGGTTGATGAATCGGTCTTTGGACTCCGCTGTACTTTATGTCCCATTTTGCGCAGCTTTTGCTCAATAGGTTTGCCGGCGTCTGTACCTCTATAGTTTATTCGACTTTAAGAAATAATTAATGTAAACGAACGAAAGACACAAACAGAGAGGTTGGTTGTAATTTCTTGAGTTTATTGCAATGATTATTTCTTGTAGATAAAATGCGGACAATAGAGTCACAATCATACACGCACTTTTGTACTTAGACGAAATATCAAATATACTTAATTTCTGAGATTGTCTCAATTTTACTAGAAGTTCCTCGCTTACATTTCTGCGTTCCTTTGTTTTCTATGTAAATAAGTCTCTTTTGTTAGGGCTGCCATGTGGCAGCGCATGATTTACTAAGCATGATCGTTGTAAGCTTTATAAAGCTTTAAGCTATCTGAAAATGCTTAATTCCTGAAATAAGTCTGTAAAAAATGTAAGTCTACGTTTTATCATTTACAAAAGCTACCGTTGTTTTATAAATTTTGTTCTTTATATTTTGCATTTTTCAATACTTTGTTTAATTTTACATTCGACTGTAAGGTTTATCACAAAATTTGCGTCATGACGTTGTTTCTACTCGGCTATGTCGCGGTAAAACGCTTGACAAGAGAATTGATAATTGTCGCGCGTTCTCGTGTCAAGTTTATAAACATATCAAGCCTAAGATTATATCAAAATAATCAAACTGCTAATGTAGAGTTTTTTTGTTAGTTTTTTCTCCGCATAATCTATTGAGAAACCAACGAATTTGACGTTTATAAAGTAAACATTTCGTTTTATTGTTTATTGAAAACATATTTTAATTTTAATTTTAATTACACTGACACCCAGTAAAAAATAATATAACAAACTGATGTCGGTATTCTTTGTCTATAGTGACAAGCGCAAACAAGTATTTGCAAGCTGTTCGTAAGAATTGAATTGAAGGCCCCGCTAGTCAAACAGTTTTGGCATGAAAATAAATTGTGAAAAAATAGGTTCGAGTTACTTTTAAGTCTGAAAATCTGTGTTACTTTGGAAAAAATTACAAAGCCTCAACCAATCCGGACTTGGCCCCCGTGGTGGAGTATGGCCTATACCTTCCCCAGGGAAGAGACCCGTGCCCCTTGGTGGGAACATAATGGGTTGATGATGAGATGATGATGTATTGCCCTTCTGTGATATTTTGGCGACCTACGTTCAACAAAGAAGCTTCCGGCTCTCTCTATATTTTCGAGGCACTTTTCGTGTTCAAACTGTTTGAATGGTATGGTATATATTAAAAGAAAAATGACTTATTTACATTGAGATGTTTGTAATTTGGAACGCAGTAGGTAAGTTTTGTTAGTAGTATGTTTTTCTTTCTTTTTATATATAACTAGATTCATAATTTAGTGCCAAGTTCTACTTAATACAGTGAGGTTATTTAATTAAATAAATTTTAGGTAAATTACTTGTGTTAAGATAACCTATACATATCTCCTTTTTGGCACATGCCGCTATAATATTTTGATCTTAAATGACTTCAATATTTTAATTCCTTTTTTACGTAGCCTCTTTTGTGTCCTTAAATTATTTTAAGTGTTTTTTTTAAGTGCATAAATAATTTATCACAACTAAATTAGTTACCGAACTAGTTGAAATAGTGCTCAAAGCAATTTTATGTAGATTTAGGGGTATTATATATTTTTTTTTCTGTACTTAAGCATAGCTTAAAATAAAATCCAGTATTTGAAAATTGATAGTTCACACCATGTATTAGATTTAAACATGTTTAAGAGATCTGATTCTTTAAATGTGTCCTTTTTATCGCCTTTTAATATAATTTATTTGCTTTGTTTAATTTTAACATTTATGTAAATTGAATAAAATTTATTTGAAAACTTTTAATACCATGTCACAATCGATAGGAAGCTTTCAAGCTTGTAGTTTTTTCGTTAATTTACTGAAGTACTGTATGTAGCACTTTTGTATCATACACATTAAAAATTCAGAGCATGTATGCAATAATTCCCCTTATTGAGCATCCCATCTAATCATTAATAGTTTTTTTCTTCATGTGGAGGTTAATTTTAGTGCATGACCTTTTTATTACAAGAAAGTTTTTTAACAATCAAGTAATACACCTTTCAAAATAATTGGCACAAATATAACTAAAGACCTAACAAAACAATTATTAACATATTCGCTTTTTTCTAATGCTTGATTCTTTTTAGTTAATTACTTAATTTTATATTGTAAATAGGTACCAACTTGAAAACGATGATTTTTGCACGTTTGAAAGCTTTTGACGATTGTGATTTTGTTTTATTTCGCAAACTCCTCCCACTTCGGCTTTTTGTCAGTGTTGCAAGTTACGTACTCTAGACATACATTTTTGCCTTTCTTATAGAGTGATTTAAAAGAAACTACCATTTTGAGCATGATCTGTAAAATAAAAGCGATATTTACCAGAAGGTAAGGTAATTTTTGTTTCTTGTTTATTTATGCTTTTCGTATTTAATATAAACTCGCATTTATTTGTTTTCTTTTACTCTGCACGTTTTCTGCATGTTTGAAGAATATTTTTACTTGTCAACAAAAAGGATGGAATTATTACATACATGCTCCCATAATCATTCAAATTAGAAATTGCTAAAAGGGGTTTACAGATTACTCTAAGAGTTTATAGAAGAATAATAATTGTCTATTTACAGTCGCGGATAACTTTGGATGGCGGGAGGATTCTTCGGGCAGCGAAGAACCGGACGCACCGCACTATCCTTTAGACCTGAGGATTGCCGAGGCGAGGTTAGCTAACATTAATAACGTAACATTTACATAGGAAGAGGCACATACATTGCTTCTGGTCCCACACTAGGATACCCTGTGTCGTGGGAACCAGAAACAGCGAAGTCACAAACATGTAAACATCCAGACCTTGGTTTCTTTTTTCTTGTCCTCAGCCGGGATTCAAACCCGGGACATAATGTTAAGTTATTACGTAACCTTACCCCTTTATCCTTGAAGAATGCAATAATGTATTCATCTTCTCCACAAGTCCAAACTAACGCCATATTCCTTTCTCAATTCTCGTCACTACATCATCTTTCAGTCCACAACGTTCTCTTATCAAACTATTTCTGTCATTCAAGGTAACACCACAAATATTTCTCAAGGACCTCATTATTACTGCCTTAATCCTACCTTCATGATTCTTCTGCCATACCTAAGTTTTGCTACCATACATCGAAGTCATGCATTCGAAAGTGGAGGTGTTACTCGCTGAAGAAATCGTCAAAACATAGCTGTTCCACACATTTTAATGCCGATTTAGTATGTAACAGTTGACATATGGCCATTTCGAAGCTCTTCATAAGGCAAAAGTTATAGTGTACTGTACGCATAGAATTCCACTTTTTTGGATATGAATATTTTGTTGCACCCTGTATAGTCGAAGCCGTATGGTGTGGTGGCCGGTCCTTAAAGATAACACTCTCTGGTCTAAGAGAAAATGAAACTATGATTCGTTGCTCTGTGAAAGAAAGACACTTTAGGATTTAAATGATAAAAGTTTACAATCTGCACCGCAATCATTGGCAACCTTTCACATTTTCAAATTCCGAATTCGAATGTCATCCGATGCCGCCTGGTTTAGTGAGCCAAGTTCCATAGGATTAGCATAGATAGAGATATATAACTAATATTAGCATTCGTATGAAACGAATGCTAAAATTAGTTTCTATTTGAAAATGCATTGCATCTGTTTGCATTCGGTACGGGAGCTATATTATCTATAGATAGATAGAATAGACTAGAACTACTTACTTGAGAAATAACTCTTGATTAATTCATTGTAACTCCCGTTTTTCATGAAAACTTAATTAGCTAATTGCAACCCACGTTCTTCATGACAATGTCGCCTCAATTGGACGTAGTTTAGCAAAAAGTTTCCAACCCATAACATGGTCATTTTTGAGTTAAATATACCAAAATGATCACTATGCTCTATATTTTAAGAATCAAAGACTTTCATAGCGATCCGATGAGCATGTGCAAAGTTATGGCACACGGTACTACAACCCACATGTATGGAGAGCGTAAATCTTAAACGTAAAACCTCAAATATCTCAGAACTCACTTTGTGTGGGTTGGAACCTTTTTGCTAAACTACGTCAAATTTTACCCCTCTTCCAGGCTGCAGCTGGAGGAGCGGCTAGCCCAGGAAGCGCGCGAGGCGTCCCGCCGCACTATTCTGGACGAGCGGCGTGAGGAGCGGCGCGAGGAGACGCGTCGTGAGGAGACCCTCAAGCGGCTGGCGGAGGAGCGTGTGAGGGGGTCTTTCACGGATCTCCGGAAGAGCCCCCTGGACGACCGCCGGCACCGGGACCCGGTGCATTTCGTGCTGGGCGGTGACAAGTGAGATGATCTAATGATTTTATAGATTAGATTAAAATCCAAACTAATATTTTGTTACTTTCTGACACTTATTCTTTAAAAAAACTGTAGTGGTGGTAGTCCACTACAGTTTTTTTCTACTCAGGTTAATGCGGACAGGTTTTTCTACTTCAATAAAGATATAAGAAGATATAAAATTTGTATGTGCATTTGAATCTGGAGCGATAGGACGCCGGCTTGTTGTGCCAATAGTAATTGGCAATAAGATAAGAATTCTTATTGCACACAAGAAACAAGAGACAAAACCTGCAATAGGCGATAGTCGTTGTTTTCTAAGTTACGTACCTTTGTGCAGTTATAGTAGCAATACTACTCGCTAACTGTGAAGGAAAACATCGTGAGGTAATCCGAGTGTCCGAGATTGCCAAACCTTGGTGATTTGCTCATACTCTCCCACTCTCTGAGAGAAAGCCTGTGCCTTGCAGTTGGACGTATATTCTGCCCTCGTAAGGAAGAACGCAGTAATAGCCATTACTGCGTTTTTACTTTGGATGCAAAATTGAGCTCCCTGGTGGTACATCTATGGGTGAAAAAATAATGGTGGCTGTAGGTCTACTAGAAACCTGAAATTTCAGTAAGAAAATATTCAGTTATCTCATGAAATGACATGTTTGTCATATGTTTTTCGCTATTTACTCAAAACTGCGTTTTTACGATTACTGCGTTCTTCCTTACGAGGGCAGAATAGGCTAGATTTAAAAAAAAACTATCAGTCCATACTCCACTGCTGGTCGTAGGTTTCTCCAAGATACGCCACGTTTCACGTCTGATTACCGTGCCAGAAGTTGTGGGTTCGATGCCCACTGGGGGCCTCCGCATGTTTGTGCAAGTCTGGATGTGTTGCCGTATTTGTGATGTCCTTGCCTGGTTATAGTCTGTTAGCTTTTAGAATATACCTCGGCTACTATCGGATATATTGCAATAAGGTAAGGTTTATTTTGTATTGTTATTTATAACTTTACATAATTTTTCAAAATAGTGAAGAAAAGTTTTATACAGAGCAGGAATAGTACATTGTTCACCGAGAGGAGAAAGTGACCGATTACCGTCGAGGGTGTCGTTTGAAGGCTTTAAAACACCTGAGATCGGGAATCGCAGTTTCTCTCGAGTGATACGTAGTGCTTTTTACACCTACAAGGAAAATAAAAAACGAAATCTTTACTAATTGAAATTTATATTGAAATTGTTGCTAGTGGCCAGTGTCATTTTGCGAACTTGGAGATAAAAACTCACTGTAAAAACTTTTTGGCTTTTGATATTTAGGTTAACGGCGCATAGTCTTACCCAAAATTAAAAAAGAAAAACCACGTAAGAAATGGATTTTCATACACTTTTCTCTCCCGCTCAGATGCGTTTACTCCCCGCATATTTGTTCGATATGCAACGACGTACTTTCTACCGTAAATTTGATAAAGTATCAAGGTACTTTCCAAGCAGGTGTAGTATAAATAGTATTACGCTCGTGTGCTTTCGGGGAAAACCGAAGCCTACTCTAGAGCCCGAGGAATATTCTAAAAGCTAACAGACTGTACTGTTGCACAGAGTGTCCTAGTTTGGGACTAGGCAACTCATTGTGTTGTTTGGAAGTTGTCACCAATCCGGTCTCACCAATCCTGAGTATGGCCTATACCTTCCTCAGGGAAGAGACCCGTGCCCCTCGGTGGGGACCTAAGGGGTTGATGATGATATATATGAGTTCAAACTCGTCCGCTGCTGGCATTAAGCCTCCTCAAGGCAGGCCACTTCTTTTTGCAATTTCTGGTCTCTGAAAAACATATACATACATAAACTCTAGCCTACAGGCGTGAAATTATGTATAATATGGTTGTTTTGCTTTCTCAAACTCGTATCTTCAAAAAGACAACTTTTCAGGAGAGAAATAAAACTGTCTGTCTTTTTATACCATGCAGTTTCGGTAATAAATGAATTGCCATTTCTTAGATGTTTACTATTAGCTATAAATATAAGCAAAACTAAGATACATACTAAACTTTTTTAGCTTTATTATAGACGCATTTTTTGAGATAAGAGTTTGCTGCATTTTATTAAGATACGAGTTTGAAAAAGTTTTTTTTTCGTTCAAAAAATCCGAACTTAGTAGTGGATCGCTAACTGTTTCTTACTCTCCGTTCCAGCGTGAACTGGACCGGCGAGGACTTGACGCGCGCCTCTCACTCCCAGTCGCAGCCCCAACTACGGGCCTCCCTTCGCGGGCCCTCCGCCCCCCTGCCGCCCCCCCGCCGCCCCCTTTCCTCGGGACAAATCGTGCGCTCGCGCAGCACCGACGTCGTCGCCCAAGACGACCCCAGGCCCCCCCCGCGCCACCCGTTCCTCAAACAAAAGACCCTCGCCGAGGAAACGATGAGCCTCTCAGACAATACCCCCTCCAGTAACACCCCGCCTGAGGAGGAGTCCACGGATTCTTCGCTCATGGAGGACGAAAGCGCGCCCAAGCCGAGGAAGAGACGTATCCATCTGTCCTTCGGGAAGAAGGCGAAGACGCCGGCGTGACAGGGTGAGACGGTTTGTTGGTCAGTAAGTGCCGTGTTGACGGCGATTTCGAACGGTTTTGTAGATTAATTTCCTTTTTGGCGCCTCGGTTGAGTATCGTTTATAACTGTGTGCGGGTATGAAGTATCCACCTTATTCTTTCGTGTAATTAGTGAGGCGTATTGCGTATGCCAGATAGTGGATATCAAAGCCTTGTTTCGTAGAAGTAGGATTCATAGTTTACTATCACAATTCGGTGTACATTGCATAGCCGACTAACAAGTAAGAAGACTGCTAGACACTTCATCGATTCGTCATAATGAACTGTGAATTGTAGTTTTATGAAACGCGGCCCTGACCTGCGACACGACAGAGTTGGGTGGGTATTTTATTCTGGCATACAACTGTGTGCGATAAAAGATACGTAATTGAGTTTCAAGTATGGTTGTTCACTGACTTTGGAGGTTGTGAAAGGGTTTTTGAATTCCTTGGTTTTTTTGATTTTTCTTACTCCCACTCTTACTTTATTGCAGTTTACAAAAACCACTAGTTTTTTTTCCTTTTTGTAGCAAATTGTTAATATTATATGTGCGTGTTTATGTTTTTGTAAATTGAAATAAAACTTAACAACTTGCCAGTTTAATGACCAATTTCTGAATTTCGCTAAGTAACTACTTAACTGTAGTGCTGTCTCTTCAAGTTTCCTTAGAAAAGAGCGTGACAGCACGTTACTTAAGTATTGACTTAGTGTAAATTTTCCATTCAGAAATAGGTCCTAAGTAATATAGAGTAGTACATATGCAAGGTACTGAATACTTATCTCTATAATATTTAAGATTAAGTGGAGACATTGATCTGCTAACATTACTGTGTCCGACCTCAACAGAAGCGTTTAGTTAGATAATTCTAGAGCCGGTTTCATGAGATTACCAGTGGATGTCCGGAACTATTTAATAAAAGGTACACGTTTAATGGCTCTTTAAAAAGAATGAAAATCACTTTCAAAATAATACTGCTGAATGGAAGTGTGGCAAAAAAATTTAATTAGTACTATCAAAAAAATACTTTTCCGTCAGCGTTAAAATATATGCTTTCGACTATAAAACTGATTCGACTTTTTTTAAGATTTTTAACTAGATATATTGGCCTTAAAATATGTGACTTAATTTCACAGAAATATCATTGAAGCTCATAAAAATTGTCCTATATAAAGATCTAATGAAATACTTAATTTTTCGCAGTGAACACAGGCTTTCCCTCAATTTTTTCATGACTTTTTATGTATAAAGCTTGCCAAAAAATATTAGAAACTGAAGCGTAACATAGTTAGCGTCGTGTTTTTCCATGTCTGTGTATTAGATAAAAATGGTAAAAATTGGATTGCTATTTCTATTCTTTTTTTGCCAAGCTTTATGAATTTTACTCGACAATGATACGCGCGTATTCGAAGTTTTATTTATTTATTGATTGTTAATATTGATGTTTTATAGGAAATATTTTTGAAGGAAAAGCAATATCGATGAAATGTGACGTCCATTACTGAACTGCCTTGCCTCGTGTGAATTTTCAGTAGGTTCCTTTGTAGATTGCGTTTTTAAAAGTAGTTTTAAACTTGCACCACTTATTAAATGACACTTAAGCAGCCATTAATCTATTTTTGTATAAAAATAATGTGATTATGTGGCAAGTCGGTTTTAATAAATTATAACTTATTACTAGAGCTTCCAAAAAACTTCAATGAAAATAACCAATTGTAAGTATCTATCTAGCTAGTTATGCCGATTTGTTGGATATACCTAACTCTGATTATATTATACGGTTCAGGGAGTACTAGAAATTGTTTTATATGCAACAAATGTAAAAAAATTGGTTTTAATACTGTTTCACATAATCGCTGTTCAAATATCATACCTACATAAGTTTGTGCTAAGTTGGCTTTCTAAGCCTAAAGGCCAGTTTCTGAATTAAGAATTTCGCTAAGTAACTACATAACTGTAGTGCTGCCTCGTCAAATTTCTCAGAAATTAGCGTTACAGAACGTTACTTAAGTATTTTCTTAGTGAAATTCTCAATTCAAAAACCGACCCTAACGGCCTTACTAATAAATATTATAAGCTCTGAATAACTATTGGACGTATATAAATTTATACTGGTTTAATCGCGTTTAGCGTACAAATAATCAGTGTCAGACCTCGCATAACGGTTGTATAAACAGCTCATAACCTTTATTAGTAAGGCCGTAAGTCTTTAAAAACTATATGCTGCATTAATATCCTGCCTCTCTACCAATCAATCGGGCATGATGTTCTGTCTTATAAAATATCAAGACGTCGGAAGCATTTGGTCGGATTTTTCAGTTTTATAATTTGCAGGAGCGTGAGCCTACAAGTTACTATAAGCCGACATATGACATAATGCACCTGAATTATCTCAGCAATAGAGTAAGTCAGAAATATGTCTCTCAAATGGTTAGAAAGATCTCGACGAGCTGAGATTGAAGTTATAAAAAAATATTTTTCGTCAACATATACGACCATATGCTTCTCACGTCGAGAAATATAGGTATAATTATATCCCCAACTCGAGTAATATTTATAATAAAACGCTAAAAATATCATAGTATCGCGTCATTCCCTTGTTTATAAATGTTGTGTAGACTATGATAGCGATATAATATACCATTAAATAATATATCCTTAGTTATGTAACTCTATGTAGAGTCGATCGCTACGAAAAAAAGACATACGGACTTATAAAGACTCGATTTCTTAAAACACTCCAAAAACCCACAAATAGTCCGTGATGGAACATTTACAAGGAAAAGATGTCGCCACAGATAAAAAGACAGTTTTAGAGGAATCGCGTTTTTATAAATAAGGTCTCTAAAGATTATTTTAATATTTAAAAAAAATATTTATATCATGTCCGGAAAGAGTATAAAAGCACCATAATTGTTTTTTTATAAATCGAAATCTATAATTTTCCTATCTTTTTGATGCCTAAAGCTTGGATCTATTTATGCATGCTTATGAAGCAAGCATCTTTTAATGTCTAAACAAGGTAATCGCATAAAAATTGAAGTGTTAACCAAATCAAAATGATGTAAAAAAGAATTATGTCTGGACAAGGAAATTGCAAACAGATACAAGTATTAACCAAATCTTAATGCTATAAAAAACAATATTCCTCTTCTTCACTCTCTTCAAATGCAGTTTGAATAGATATAGGTAAAATTTAATTCCATTTAACTGCTATGGGGCTGCGTTTTAGAGGAATATTTTTTTAAGAATAAGACTTTACTGCACTTTATTTTATACTCTTTTTCACAAGATATAAAACAAGCTAACAACTGGGTTCTGAAAAGATGTCGTAGTGCGTTTGTAATTTTTACATTCGATACGATGATAGTGTTGGGTGGATGTATCTTTTTTCGTAAGCTAGTGTCAGCGGTCTTCTACATGTATAGATAGAAGTATTTATATTATCTTGTAAGAAGATAAATTCGGTGCTATTTAGAAAAAAGGAATAAATTTTTTGACTGAACACAATACCTAAACGTGGCTCAAATTTTTCTACTACTTGTCGTTTTTGCTGTTGTACTGTAGTATATTTACTTACCGGTTTTGGAAGATTTTGACTTCAGGAATCCTTTTCAATTTCATTGTGTTAGATTATGTATGAACGGTACAAGAATGATTTACCTACGTTTTGATGTACTTATTTATAATGTAATAGGCAAAAATATAATTTAATAATGATTACCTACATACTTAGTTAATTACGCAAGTCCTTCTATAGGGAGATGTTCAATTTCACTATTGTCAGAGAAGTAGGCGTTGTACAAATGTTGCGTGACCAAAAATGCAATATAACACTGCAATTGCATGATTAATAGGGTGGGCTATTTAGGACAGGAGTAAAATAATTACTTTACTCCTCCTCCAATTGACGACCTCTGTGGCGTAGCGGTTAGCGCATCTGCTTACCATGCGAGAGGTCCCGGGTTGGATCCCCGGCTGGGAGAAAAAAAAAACTCCAGGTCTTGGATGTTTACATGTTTGTGACGTCGCTGTTTCTGGTTCTTATCCTATCCTAGTGTGGGGCCAGAAGCAATGTATGTGCCTGTATGTAAATGTTTATTTTAATTACAGGTAACCACACGTCGCGTTTTGGGATCATAAAATTAACATTTTCGTTCATCAGTAATCATTGCGTGCGTTACCTACTGTCACTAAGGGCCGATTACTGAATTGAGAATTTCGCTATGTAATTACTTAACCCCTTAACGGTCAGAACTAGCATAAATTTTTCATCGATTTGGATTTTATTTCAAAGTGATAAGGTTCAATTTGAGGTGGCAAATATTATGCCCTTGCCTGGTAAAGGGTTCACTGTAGTGCTGTAAACCATAGCAGTTAAATCGAATTAGAGAAATCAAGAAAAGAGCGTGACGGAACGTTATTTAAGTATTAGTGCAAATTCTCTATTCAGAAATCGGCCCTAAGTCTGAGCAATTCTACCACTGCAGTTTCAATTCCAGTGGGCCGTGATTACGTGGTTTCTGGATTGAGAATTTCACAAAGTACCTAAATACTTAAGTAACGTTCTGTCACGCTCTTTTCTGAGAAATTGGACGAGACAGCACTACAATTAAGTAGTTACTTAAAGAATTTCTTAATTCAGAAGCTGGCCTTCATTTATTAGTTAAATAATAGAAGGAATTTTGTACATATCTGACTTCTGAAAGAGTCGCCTCACTCAGTGAATCAATCACTCATCAAGTGAACTGTTGTCTCTAATTGTATTTTCAACTGCACGTAAGTTTTTGTGTCCTAAATGGCCCACCCTAATAATTAAACGAATTTGTCCTAATTAGCTATTCCTTAACTTTCAATATCTATAAGCAGATCATAAGATCTGAAATTGTTTGAAAAGACAAATCGTGATAAATTGTTACATTTTGAAACGTTGAATAAATTAATTAAAATTTCATTATCTTGTTTTAATTGAATATGGGTAATTGGGTAATGCTAATGACTACATTATCCATTGAGCTTTGTATTCGTTAGAATCGCGAGTTATACAGTTAAATCAGACTCAGGGGTGGTTATGTACATGATACTAAAGAAAAAATATATTTTTTTTTAGTGAAAATCACCTAAAATCCCCGGTTTTGTGGCGAGCGCGCGGACGCACTCCCCTGCCTCGCCCCGCGAAACCCCCGCCGGACCCGTCAAGTGCAAACGATAGAAGCTAAGCCATAACTTTAAGATTTTTAGGTGAATTTCATTAAAAATATACATTTTTTATATTGTTTTTTGCGTTAGTATCATGTAAACTGTCCCCCTGGGTCGGATTAAACTGTACAAATCAATACCCAGTATACCATACCTGCCGCTGTTCTGGCTTCATGTCTGTCACAACTTTTTGAGAAGACATTAAATGAAAGTCACTGCCCTACCCGATGAAGCGGACCATCTTCGATTATCTCAGCCGGTATTTGGTTCCATTGGCTCGTGGAACGAGGAATAGGCATATTTAAGGTTGGAATAGGCTAGTTTCCCAAAAAAATGTAATTAGTGCGTCTTTTA
The DNA here is from genome assembly GCA_947310845.1 of Yponomeuta plumbellus. Classification (NCBI taxonomy): domain Eukaryota; kingdom Metazoa; phylum Arthropoda; class Insecta; order Lepidoptera; family Yponomeutidae; genus Yponomeuta; species Yponomeuta plumbellus. The sequence continues at coordinate 8,541,545 of OX371206.1, forward strand.
GATTATTCAAAAATAAGGGACACGTATTTTTTTATTTGTAATTGGATACGTATTTTTTCTTTTTTCGATTAAACAAAAAATAACAAAGATATAGCCCATTGAAGTAACGTGTGACGTCACGCAGTGCTGCATTTTGTAGCACTGAGTGACGTCACACGTAACTTCAATGGGCTATATCTTTGTTATTTTTTGTTTAATCGAAAAAAGAAAAAATACGTATCCAATATTTTTTTTATAATCTAAAATACGGACTAAATAGAATTAAATTATTTTGACCCTGGAAACTACCCTATTCTGCTAGAAAATGGCTTCGTCATATCTCGAAGCCAAGTCGAACCCGGAACCTCTCATGGTAGGCAGATGCGCTAACCGCTGCGCCACAGAGGTCGTCTGATTAACTCATAGATTAACAAAACGACTGCTACGCTTTGTGCCTCGAATTGCCATGACCTGACCTGCGAATGTCGACGTTAGAAGTTATCTAGGGCACATAACAAGTGATCCAAGTGCATCGCGTAAATGCCTGATTTACATTATTGCTTTATTTAGCACGCTTTTCATAAAGCTAGAATAACATAAGCAAATAATAAGTGAGGGTGATTTACATTAATTTGCTTTATTTTCCATGCTTTCCATAGAGGTTGAATAAAATGGAGACTGCAAAAATATATTAAGCGATTCATAGCTCTTAGTACCCACCATATTTTGTAGAAGTACTTAAAAAAATCCTCTAATGGTTGGTAGAATGTATACTATGTATTTAGGATTTTTTTTAAGTACCTACATCTACAAATTATGGTGGGTACTATGCTAAGAGCCATGAATCGCTTAATATATTCTTGCAGCCTCCATTTTATTCAACCTCTACGGAAAGCATTAAAAAAAAAAGCAAATTAATGTAAATCACTTAGATCGGTCTGGCATGGCTTCATTTGTCCCGCACCAAAGGTTGCTGCAGTTAGCACTGCGGAGCACTTTTGTGTAACAACCGCATTATTAGTAAAAATGTCACTTCGATCACTCTGGTTCTAACGCAGTGTTTACCCGGTGGGTCGACCCATCACTAGAGATTGTTCCCTGGACTTCACTCTATCGTTAAAAAATGAAAACCAGATAGGTACGTACAAAAAGTTTACTCAATCACAAGCAAAATGCCATAAATAATTCTATCCTTGGGCATTCATTTTCTATCGATACAGTCAGAAGACCAGAGAATAATCCCTAATGCCATGGGTCCACGGGTAAAGACTGTTTTAACTTCGTTAGTCTTACAAAACTCGGCGGCCCAGTGGTTGGAAAGAGTATTTCTTTTTTTAGTTCGGTGGCACATGTCCGAATATATTTGAAATCATCCAGAGCAACAAGAAAAAACTCTTTCAAAACTCTGGTAATGAACAACGAAATAAAAAACAAGTTTATAGTAAGTATCTTGCATTTATCAATTTATTTTCAATATGTGACGTGTACAAAATGTCCGACAACATCTGGTGAATGCAATGGACCTTCCAATAATTATCCTAAACTCATTTACGTACTTCCGATTTCGAGTATGTAATTGTAAACGCCTGGTCATTGAATTTTTTTTCGGTTACTATTAAATTTATTCGATAACAATAGATTTCATTAAAAAAACGCAACGGCCTACGAATGAAGCTGAAAGAAAAGATTAGTACCTTAATAATAACCCCAAAGAAACGTCCATCGTAGCACTCAACCAGCCTCCTTAGCGTGATCTCATATTCCGCGCGCCATCCACTTCTCGTCCGCTACGTCATCGTCGGCGCAAGATAGAGCGATTTTTTCTCTAGTTCTCGCTCGCGGGATAAGAGATTATGTTAAGGGGGCAGCTCATATAATATTACACACATCAAATCAAGTGATCAAGTGTCAAATTAGTAAGGATTAGACAGTTACGATTGGAATTGCTCAGTATTTGTGCTTTGATAACAAAGTCCCAGGGTAAAGAAAGACAGGTCTCTATTTCGAACAACTAAATTCCCGACCGAATTCGATGTACATCACACGGGAGTCTGTAGGACTTGGCTACGTTATGCACAATGTGATTGTGATGAAAATAAGAATAAGACCACTGTTGCCAACCTCAGGAGAGCAAAAAGCAGCAAATAGAACTTAAAAAAACAGTAGAAAACAGTAGAATAGTAATTTCAAAATATCAAATCGCAAATCAAATCTGACACATAACAATTATAGACTGGACAAATACAACTACTCTTAGATCTAACACAAATTTGCTTTTAAGAAATTCTGAGAATTTTTTGAAACTGCGAACTTTGACAGCACTTGCGAAACGAAATGAGAAAAACCTGTTGTACTCAATATGCTAAACTTATTAAACTACAAATGTAGCTTTTAGATTAGATTACAACTCTTTATTGTACACACCAGAAAGAAATAAATACATAAAAAGCCATATACATATATGTATCTTTATTGCTTTTCCTAAAATGTTATTATTCCGTTTTGACATGTTGGTTGTGGCCTTATTGCGATTTTGAATGAATTATTTTTACGCAGTTTTAAATTCAGATATATCAACAAAAAACAGTAGAAATACGAGCTAAAACAGAAAACAGTGGTGTCATAGCGAAAACAGTAAATCTACTGTTAAAACAGTAGGGTTGGCAGCACTGAATAAGACCCACAGGGTCCAACGCGGGACGTTCCTTTGAGGTGCTTGTTCTTATTGACTGCATAACGACGTAAATACGGGCAGTGTATCTGACACTATCATCACAATAATTTTTAACTATTAAGAGTGGGCGATTAGAAAACGATATTGAGAAGGTATATATTTGGGGAAGGTAGTAGAACAATAAATTAGAAATCAAAGGTTAAGGTGTTCCACTGAGCAAAACTAGCGCCATCGAGGAAAAACATATTTTTACAGATCGAATTTGCTAAGTCTAGTTTTACCCCTTGGACCAACTTAACACCGCAGTGAGGTCTGCTTAGCTCGGGAGGTAATAAGGAAGTGGCCTTAGATTTATCATCTCTACGCGCACATCATTTTCTGGCTTTTTAAAAGAAGTTTTTGTACATTCCCGGACTACACAATATTTATTTAAATCAGATACAAATCGGACGTTTATTTTGTTAAAAAACTTAAAACACTGAACACCGCCCCAGCGGCTAACTGGCGGGCTTGGCGGCAACCGGCCCAATGGCGTGGCACACACTGCGCTTCTAGGATCAGTGATTGCTACTAGCTGACTTTTGGCCGTAGGACAAAAGTAATCAATGTTTTGGATAGCTCAAACAAAAGTAAAATCCTCATTGAATAGGCGAAATCTTTAGAACGCACGTGTTTTGACGAGCGCCTCGCGAACCAAGCCAAACAACTGTGGTTAAGGAACCATCGCAACATCGGATTCCAACCCATACCACTCTTAACATTCTAACAATTACTTACGAATTAACTATGCGTGCTCAGCACCGTTACTATTCTCAGCACGGGTTGTATCCTAGGCCTTATCTTACCGAAAAGGGGCACGAGAACTTAAACATATCAGCTGGTCCATAAAGACGTCCCGAAAGATTTCCCCTTTTCAGGAAAATAATTGCTTTTGATACGCCCGGTATAATACAAGGCAATACAATTTCATTACATACATTTCGTTTAGCTATGGACACAATTCAATTTGACAGAGACAATAGGTAAATGAAGGCGGACGTGTCTATTGTCTAGTTCTAAACGCAACTCTTACATAGAATTCCTTTGCCAGATCAGTAAAAAAAATGCCTAGACACCTCGCGAGAACAGGAATGTAGGAAATATACAGGATTACCTCTAAAACTAGCAATTCCTGAACTACATCAATTGAAGTTCATATTCTAAAAGATTTTCTTGAACTAATGAGAAAAATTATTAACCTGTTATTTAAGTTATATTATGTATTTTCTTTTGTGCAATAAAGTGTAACAACAACAACAAAAATATCCTATACTTGAGCCATTACAAACGTGCGAACCGAGTCATAAAAGTGCGAGCGAGAGTTCCGATGTGCCTGATATGCCTGTATAGGTACAGGGCAATTTTTTCACCACTACAATAAATCAACATACGTAATACTAAGTCCAAAATATAAATACCAACATTTTTTGTTACTACCCCTTAGGTACAAAAAAACAAAAATACCAATGTCTGAACTTATTCACAAATCAAATGTGGACGCATTACGCATCTATCGATGAGCATAACTAAACGCACGAACTGGCAACTGTTTGTTTATGGCATCGCGCGCGGCTTGCGGGAAGGAAAAGTATGACTTAAGACGTAGCAAAAAAAATCTTACTTGATCCCAATTCTTCCCTCATACTTGCACTTGTATTTAATAATTTCCACACCACGTACTGGTTAACGCCGAAGCGCGCCGTGCGTACCGCGTCGTCGTTGGTGCTCTTTCTGGGGTCGTCCTCGAAGAACGCGAATATCTGTTCCTCGATCTCCACGGCCAAGGGAGGTCTCCCTCCTCGGCCTTGAGCGTGTGCTGGTGCAGTGAACTGTCCGTAGTCTAGCAAATGCTGCGTCACTCTCATGAATGACCTTAGTGCTCTTTCTGGGGTCGTCCTCGAAGAACGCGAATATCTGTTCCTCGATCTCCACGGCCAAGGGAGATCTCCCTCCTCGGCCTTGAGCGTGCGCTGGTGCAGTGAACTGCCCGTAGTCTAGCAAATGCTGCGTCACTCTCATGAATGTCCTTAGTGCTCTTTCTGGGGTCCTCTTCGAAGAACGCGAATATCTGTTCTTCGATCTCCACGGCCAAGGGAGGTCTCCCTCCGCGGCCTTGAGCGTGCGCTGGTGCAGTGAACTGTCCGTAGTCTAGCAAATGCTGCGTCACTCTCATGATTGTCCTAGTGTTGGGTATTTGAGGTTCAATAAAACCGCCATTTATCAGGCGGGGCAAACTTTCTTCAGCGTATACCCGCCGAGCTGCAGCTGTATTTTCCCCACTGAGAAAGTAACTACGAACCATTTCGTAATACTCGCGGATTGTAAACATCGCGTTGCGCGCTTAATTTTCGACTGCAGAAAGTGCGGAAACGGCGCAAGTGCAGTGCACTCACCTAGGTCAATGCGCGCGGACTGACCGGGTCACCGAACTCACCGAGAAGATAAGCGTAAGGGATGCTATGTTGCCAAATCGTGCGCCGGCCCGCCGCTCACTCACCCTACCCCGCCGCCCTCTACCTCGCACCGTTGACGCCTTGTAATTAGTGCGCCCATGCGTTACAAATTGGATGATTTGATAAATGTAATCTATTATCGATACCAATGACATGGTAAAGTTTATTGTACCGGTGAAAAAGTAGCCTGTGAGTAGCCAAAAAGTAGCCAAAAAGTAGTATGTGTGAGAGAGAGGTCTGATACAAATGTTTATGACTCAGTTCGCACGTTTGTAATGGCTCAAGTATAGATTTTTTTTTTGTTGTAAATCACAAATTCAAAATGGAAGTCGGGAAAACCGAAAAACCATGGGGTAGTTTAGTTCTATGCCCTGCAATGAGTGTAGTAATAGCTGATAATGATGACGAATTCAGACTGATTGCGCATTAGGGGTAAACCTGTATTTGACTGTTGGTACGAGGCTTACAAGAAGCAAGAATAAAGAACCTGCATAGACTCGTAGCACGTATTACCTGTACAGAGGAGGGAACGCCGCGGCGAGTCTATTCAGGGGAAACGAAGTAAACCCGCGCAAAGGGTCTCCCAAATACAACATTGACAATACACATTTGCCGTATAGTATTCATGCGTAACCACACGTGGGCGAACACAGTGGAACCTCTCGAATGTTACCGCAAAATGCCTTGAAACTACCGACCTCTCGAACAGGCAGTCGGCACTATTTGCTGGGTAATTTGATTTTTTTTTGTGTAACTGCAACCAGCCGACGTCGTCTTCTTCCATCAGTCTATAGTTTTTAAGGGCATGCAAGTCGGAGCGCAGCTATCACCGTCGGCTACCTCTAAAAATTGGTGAAGTTTCTGCGGGAAACTGGTGATGACGTCGGAATTGTGTGTTCCCGCCGCGTCCTAACAGTTCGTACGATAAATTCTAAAACGCGATTAGTTCCGAAGAGTCCGGCGTTCACTTTAAAAACAGCTCTTAACCCATTTAAGGCCGCCGTACTTACTCATTTGAGTAGTAATTTTTTTACGCACCCTACCAAAATTATTAAAAATAAGTGTTCTTAAGATTCTTAACTTAAGAGACTCCTCACGTCATTTTTTTGATATTATATAACTGTTAAATCATGTTTGCGTTTTTTTCATTTCCCTTTGGCCTTAAATGGGTTAATGTTCTACGGCATTATATTCGTGCGGACCCCCACGCCTCCCCACTACGGTGTAACCTAAACACTAGACGGTCAGTTCGCGGGCTATTGCTGTTTGCACTCGGCTGGGTTTTCCTGCGGTCCCCCGGGCCCCTTGATGGCCTTCTTGCCGCGTCTCCGCGGCGCTGGCTCTTCTTCATCACTCTCCTCGGTTGAGCATTCTTCCTCCTCCTAGAACAGAGATGGGGTAAGAATGGGCCTCCTCAGTCCTGAAAATAACAATTGAAATGTCAGGAGTGAGGTTAAAGGAGTCTTCGCACAGGATGCGTACTGGGTTTGTTGTACTGGCAGAGCTCTAATTGTATGCCTGTCACATTCACTATAAAAGAGTGACAAACTTCTGTTCCTGTAGAATATACGCGTGTATTCTAAAGCCGTGTGTGATGGATTTCTCAGTCGCATCCTGTGTAAAGCATAACGAAAGTAATGGAGTGATGAAAAAGTGACGTGACGAAATGAAGTAAGCCAAAATGGCCCCATTTTGGGATACTTCATTTATACAGAATTGAACATAACAAGTACTTAACCTTTCCAGAATTCTGCAACCAGTAGTATTTCCACAAGTCTATTTACTAAACGCATGCGTAAGGTAAAACAAAACAAAATAAATAAAACACGGCATTTAGATAAAAAAAGCATTCAATTTTAATGTCGCCTTATCGACATGCCGAATACAAAAGCCATATTATAACATCCTTGAGTGAATATACATCGACGTTATTATGCCAATTTATATGGTAATAATAAAAAAGTTACATAAATAAAAATATACATTCAACCTAGCTATTGTAAAGTCAACAGAATCCCTAAGAGATTAATCACAGAAATCATATAATGTGATGGTAAAATCGTAAAAAATGCACAATTGTGTTTGGCACCAGAAGAGATTCAATTCATCAATTCCATTTATTCCCTGAATTTGCTCAACAAAATACTTTATAACTCTGTTATGGAATGACAAAATGAAACTTAAATTTTAATTTAAACAAAACAATACAGCGCCTGTCCTATAGAGAAATATCACATGAGAAATTTTCAAGCACAAAACGAATATGTAAAATCCGTACACAAAAATACACGCTATTAATTATACATTAAATAAAAACGACAAATAGTATAACTAAGATAGAAATGCAATATGTATAGGTATCGTAACAGATCTAAGATAACTAACATGCATAATTATAAATTCAGAAAGCACCTCGACTCCTCACTTCCTAGTACTTCTGTACCAAAGTGACGTAACTATCTAAGTCCATGTCAGAGAAGCTCATTAACTCAATCTATAGCACATTTATCTAACCAAAGGATAAACCATGCATAGAAAAAATATAGCTATTATTAAATGCGAGAAAATAAGGAAATCAATTCCTAAAACTAAAATCTAACATAACAACATTAATAATTTAACAGAATCTGACGCTAGCCGCGTGGAGTATTTAGCTACCACTAGATTACGTTCGTAGAGTGGAAAACGCTTATCGAAAAATAGCCCTTCAGTAGAACACACAGATATGTGTGTGGTAGAATTGTCGTATTAGCACAACCAAGTTTTGTGCGGGGACCAAGGTCAAACGAATCTTCGAAAGTTGATGTTCAATTTGACATTAGTCCCCTAGAGTTAAGACCCAATAGAGGTCCCTAGTTAGGGTTTAGGAACGCATTTCACGGATCAATCTTCAGCGTCGGAAACCTCCTCCGTGCCAGAATCTTCGTCTAAGTATGAATCCTCCTGAAACCAAGTACATTGCTTTGGTTCTTGCTGCGTGACGAGTTACTGTGTCGATACTACCACGAAAATGTACTTGTTTGGCCGCGGTGAAATCTATTTGAGTGAACCTGCATGGGTAATGCGATGTCACGAGTCACGCGCGTCTTGTGGCGGTAAAATACGTATCTGAATTTGACAATTGATGTACTGGAGAAAGTTGCGACTTTCCACATTAATCAACGCGCGACTAGCATCGTCGTTTCGTAACATTCTTCTTACGAACTCAGAGTACTCGCGATTTAATATATAGACATAAAACAATAAAATAAAAACATGCATAAAACCAAGCTCCAATATTTTCGTGGTAATATTGCTTGTGTCGTAGAATCCTGGCATAAAGCGGATATTCGCGAAAACTATACGGTAGACTAAAATATACTGATAATAGAGTATTTCCAAACATCTGAACTCTAACATATTACTTCGAAAACGCGCCATTTTCGTGTTTTTTTTTTTTTTCACCAAATTGTTACTTTGGTTTAGGGACTCCACACACGACGGCTATAAGGTAAGGATGTATATTATAGAACGATATATCTCATTACATCTTTCCATAGAAATCGTCAGGAGACCACACACGACAGCTATAATATACATCCTTACATCTTCGTACCTTAAAGGTACTGAGCGATACGAAGATGTCTATTTACCTTTCGATACCTTTCAATACCTCCCAATACCTTTCCGTATATTACGATATATCTTCCTTCGTAAAGGGTGTTCAAAAAGTTTCTTGGTGATTCAAAAAACTCCACTAGGAGTCTTATGTCGCTAAACGACATAGGTATTCAGAGTCCTATCTCAAAAAAATCATTTGCTCCACATAAATTTGCTCCATATAAATAGTCTCGCTAAAGGCCGGTTTCCGAATTGAGAATTTCACTTAAATATTTAAATAACGTTCTGTCACGCTCTTTTCTGAGAAACTTGACGAGACAACACTAGAGTTAAGTAGTTACTTAGCGAAATTCTCAATTCAGAAATCGGCCGTAAGCTACGTTTCGTAAGCCTGAGGAAGGTATAGGCCATACTCCGCCACGGGGACCCAAGTCCGGATTGATGGAGGCTTGTAAGACTAGTGGCTGGTCTTGCTCTATGGCCTGACTTGGCTTAACGACTGCCATCTATCGACGGCAGCCAGCACCAACTGCTTAACATGCCTTGCGAAGCATGGAACCGCTCGGAAAAATGCCATTAGCGTTAATCATAAACGGTCACCCATCCGCGCACTGAACGCGCCCTATGTTGCTTAACGTTCGTGATCGTTTAAGATCACTCAGGCGGCCAGGGCTGCGAGCAATTCTTCGATTCAGTTGATTGATACACCTCCTGCGGTTGACTGGTAGAAAATGCTTGTAGCATTAGGTCCGCCGCGTTGCCATTGTAATTTTTACTTATGTGCAATAAACTTATTAATAATAATAATAATTGATGACCTATGATTTTATAGATATAACATAGGAAGTTACAACTTGTATATAGTGATGGAATATAACATTAAAGTTGTCTTTAACATGAAGGATAGTAACAAAAATCAATCTACCTCAAGAAAAGAAAAAAAAGTGTAGCAACACAGTGGTCATCAATTTTGTAATAATATCATGCCTGTCCACTTGCTGGCGATATCTGATAATTCCGCATATAATTTAAACTCTTCGGAATTTTCCTTACTTTATATGATGTTCAATGCACATCGTTCTATTTTTGGCACATGTGCCAACGCATACGCGCATCAAAATCTCAATCACCTTCTGATGAACTACCTATCTATTAAATCTAGTAGTAAGTCGACAGATCCATAACACCCTGTATAACGCCTTAGCAGCCGGAACGTGTGTCGGTCGAGACGTATGTCAACGAAATGAAGCGAAATATACATTACGTTACCTGTTCCGTGTGTGATACTTTAATATAATGTAAAGCTATACCTCCCGGGATGTAATGTATATTATAGCAGTCGTGTGTGAGTCCCTTAGACATTGCTTGAGTTTGTGTTTCCAAGCATGTACTCTTTTTTTGCTGTCTAATCATCCGTTACATGTAGATGTCGCAGAGGCCTATGATAACAACTAGTGATGTTAAAACTGAACTTAAGATTTTTGTTATCAAAGCATGATGGAATAATTCTGTAGTTCAGTATCCAGCTCTTCGCGTATATCCGTGTTCACTAAAGATCCTACGACACACAAGGATAAGGGAAATTAAAAATAACGTAAATACTGCCTTTTTATCCAAATTGCTTAGGTAATTGACAAAGAAAATAAACAGTTGCATACCTTAGCTTACAGCTAACATTTTACTGGATGGGATACGAATTGAACTAAAGCAAGCATAACATCTACTTCAACATGCGATGCAAAAGGAAACTTGTGGAAATTCTTAGGCTGGTAGAATTCGCTGGGAAAAGTTAAGCAGTGACATAGATGCTCCCTTAAGTTTGTGTATTAGCAGAGAAGTGGTGCCGCCAGATATTTGCACAGTAAGTTATTTATAAGTCGCCCAATGTTATTCTTATCACTTAGAAAATCCTTAAAATCTTCTTCTGCCTGTGGCTGACAATTCTGAAGGTTAGTTATTTTCAATTTTGGAAACATTACTGAGAGCCCAACTTGCGCCGGTTTTCAGAATTTGTTTCTATACTCAATGGATGGTATCATGATCAAAAATATAAGCTCCTGCTGGCACCCTAAGGGCACAGAATTCTAAAAACATTAATTTCGGCTATGAACAAAGAGTGAAAGGAAAAGTCAGAATAACATACACAAATACATACATAAACTTGCACCTGTAACCTGGCGGGGTAGGCGGAGACCAGGATCTACCAATTGCTATGATCCTGACAGATCTCTTTCACTTCGTAGAATTCTCTTTCATTAGTCCGAATAAAATCGTCTGATATCACTTCAGGAACGCGTGAGATTAGTCAACCTAAGAATGCCGATGACATTTCATTTCAATTACAACCAATAATTCAATAAGACTAGAAATTACTAAATGCAAAGAATAAGATAAGAAAATTCATTACTGTACCACGAAAAAGAAATACAAAACATTTACAAAGATACTACAACTAGCAATATTTCGTTTGTGACGTGATTAAATATTATTCATGGAGATTTTCCTCTATAAAAATGTAGACCTTGCTGGAAATGTACATCTTTGTTTGATTTGTAACAACAATGTCACAGTTTCTGCACTAAGATAAACAAACAGGATTTAGAAATGTTGTGTTGAAAAGTTAGAAAGATGCATTGTTTGAATTTCTTTACAGCAGTCATCAGCATTCTTTCAATAGGCTAGGCTAGCACTGACCTCTTCCTCGTAATCATCGTCGTCGTCGTCATCCAATCCCTCGCCGGTGTACAGGAGTACGGCGCGGGACACGACTCGCTCGCGGATGTAGTGGCCGATTTCAAAGTCGGCAGTAAGGAGAGCCTGCATAAAGGGACCGGATACAGCGATATCTCGTAAAATCATGTGTCTACTTCCTAATTTAAGCAAAAATACTAAGTGAAATATTAATGGAGCTATAAACAGCAAGACAATACCAGAAGAGTAGTCTAAATAAATGCTCATAAGTTTTTTAATATAATATTAATAGTCACGCCTGTGTAGGCAGAATTTGAATTTGAGAATGTTTATCATTCAGCAGTAGAGTTACAGTTAGTAACGATGATCTATGCTGCTCGTTTAGTGGCCCTCAAACAATGATCCACCTTTATATTGCCTTGCGTGCCTTAACTCCTGCATTCTTTATGATTTTATTTCTTAAAGAATGTGAAATCATTGAAGGTAGGTTTTAGTAAAGAAGTTGGGCCAGTCATCTGGCACGGACTTTAATTTTGTAGTAGAGTTCATTTAGTTTGAAGTAGAGTCAGTTGGTAGTGCATGTTGTTAGACATCATGGCATTCAGATCTTGGTGTGTATGTTGGCATCATCCTCTACTTCAAACCCAGAATTATTGTCCACCTTTTATTAGTTATTAGCATTATTAGCGAATTTCATCATAAATTTTGGGGTTTACTATAATTGATGTAAATTGGGCATTTCATTCTAGAAGAAGCCTTCTAATTCATAACAATTACCATAAATAACATCTGTGTTTCAAGATATTTAACCTATAAAACTTTTCTTCATAATAGTAGTCTGTTGCGTACCTGGATATCGGAAGCCAACGTGGAGTTGGGGTCTTCAGGCATGGCGGGCGGAGAGAAGAAGTTAAAGAAGGAGTCAGCCTGCACAGTCTTAGTCACAGTACGGACGGAGCCACGGGACTTGTGTTTCTGCTTCTTCTTTATCGTTTTCACAGTCACATTTTTGCCCTTCTTCCAGTTGATCTCGCAGCCCTGTGAAGTTGAGCCTTATTAGTGTGAGAATAAAGGTGTCTTTCGAGGGTTTGGTGGTTAGTCTAGTCAGTTGGTAGTGCATGTTGTTAGACATCATGGCTTTCAGATCTTGGTGTGTAAATTGGCATCATTCTGTTTGTCCTAAACTACTTTTTTGAGTCTTGACGTAAAAACTATTCTAGTTTCTGGATAGTCATTTCTATCAGTAGATTTCGCATAATTTCAGAGTCACAATAAATCGGAAGCAAGTTCACTACCAAATAAGACAGTTGCTTCAGCAGTATTGGGATCCAATGGCTTTAATCTAATAACATGTCTTTACAACTAAGATAACTAAGCAACTTAAAATGTAATACTAAATAAGGAAACTGAGCTATCTATACATATTAAGTAACCCAAAAAATTTAAAAGCTCAGCGTTGACTTACCTTACACGAGTAGATCTCAGGGCCCTCAAACTCCAGCGGGTTGTCATCGTCAGGCTTGCACTTCATGGAATACTCCTTGGTGAGGATCTCATTGGTGAAGTATTCGTTGGGTGCAAAGTGGAACTCCAGTGTGAATCCGATCGGCTCCTCATGCATTTGCACTGGAATTAATGAAGATCATAGTTGACATATGCACCAAAGGTCCACTTATAAGGTGTTACGTGACATCTCATAGGCATAGTAGACTGACTGATAGTAAATAGATTTTCATTCATGATGTGATGCAATAGTCTCTCAATGATTAATCATATAGAGAAATCTCATGTGCATGTTTTGAAGTAAAGTAGAGTCAGTTGGTAGTGCATGTTGTTAGACATCATGGCAATCAGATCTTGGTGTGTAAATTGGCATCATCCTCTACTTTTACCAAATATTTAAAAACTTAGAAAGTACTATGAAACTGGATATTTTTCTTTTGGCATTCCTTACGCTCGCAAAATCAAACAAGAACACTGTTCTTAAAATATAATAAGATTACTGGACAAATCACTTAAAAATAAAACCACCATAAACGGCGATAAAAATAGTCTGTGGGGGTTTTACAATAAAAACACATACCTACAGATTTGCTTTAGAGGAATTGTATTTTATTTATGCAGTATGAATTAAAATATGTCTTTAATATCCAATTTACCTAGACGTACCAAAGACTACATAGTTGTTTATTTTTTTTTGTCTGTTGCATTACATAATATACGAGGGTATTTTGGCAGAACCGAATAAGTACAAAATAAAAAAAATATAGTATCTAATGCAGGTATACTCAGTTTTAATACTCTGTCAAAACTGCATTAAAAACAATTTTTGTTTTATTTTGTATTTATTCGGTTCTGCCAGAATAAAAATGAAATGAAAGTGATTGAAATTGATAAATGAAAATGCCCTCAATATATTATGTTAATTGTTTTTTTATTTTGTTTCTGTGATGTGTCTCGTTGGTATAATAAATGGTTTCTTCTTCTGCAATTTTATTTTCTGGTTTAATTTTGTTTTAACCATAAAAAAAAAATATGTGCGAGCGAGAAAATGCCAAATGTAACAGCAACTTTAAAGGACCACCTAATAAATACATTGGAAAAAGCACTTAAAACAATTGATATTTACCTTTAATGTCTAGCAAAGTCTTGAGAATGGGCTCGTCATGTTCCTGCATCATCTCAGAGAGCATAGAGACATTCCGGAAGATTGTGTACCAGAAGTCTGGGATTCCCTTCACATTGGGGTCCATTGGTGGTCTGGAAAAAGTAACTTTATTTAGGAATATGATTGGGTTTGGTTTACACTCGGGACGGAAAGGAGATACCTCAGTTGGTAGTGCATGTTGATTGAACATCATGAGTTCAGACAGTGGTGTAAGTGTGTCATCATAAAAAGATATAGAAATAGTGGTCCTAATAGTTTCCTTAATACTTTGTGACATAGGCTACAGAGCGACAAACCAGTGGGTGTACACCTAGTAATTACTTGCATGTGTTATTTAAATCGATCAAAGTTGTTTTGAAGTTACGATTATTTTAGTTTTCGCATTAAATATTTCGCGCGAGTTCTAGCGCAACGGTAGCAGGCTCAGGCCTCACATTAGGGAGGACATGGGTTCGAATCCCAGCATAAATCACTAACTTTGTTTTCTATTCTAGGTCATATACTTTTGGGAAGTTGTAGTAGCAATACCACTCTGTAACTGTGAAGGAAAACATCGTAAGGAAACCCTACTGTCAGTTATTTACTTACCTCAGTGCTTGCTACATACAGTAGCCCAACTATGTCGTTAACTGCCGAAATCTCAGGAAGATCTAGAGAAAGGACGTGTGGGGGCCGGGCCCGAAAAAGACGCGACGCTTTGTATGGAGTTCGCACTCTTGCCAGTCTCTTCAGTACATTTTGTATGAAAGTGAATTGGAAAGACAACACGTCCTCTCTACGTCCTCGCCCGCCTCGGGTCTAACTAGAACGACCCAGTAAGTTGTGGATAAATAGGCTATTTGACCGATTTCTGAAAATCATCTTATATTTTTTTTGTTTGTGTTCACGGAGTCCTGAGAAAGTGGTCATTTTAAATTATTTCGTGAATTTCCTCTAAAAAAAGGCAAACGAAAATTTACTTTTCAAATAAGCCACCAAAACGCTATCTTGGGCAACATGGCGTCGCACAGTAATTATGACGTCACTTGCCAGTAAACCAACCAATGAACGTAAGAAAGAAAGAATGACAGACGCCATTTTTACTGACATGTGACGTCATCATAGAATCGGCCAATCCAGGCCGTTCTCGATACAATAGCTGCAGAAACATAATTATCAAAATTTTATCTTGGGTTTTTGGACAAATAATTATTGTTTTCTTGGTTAAAAATGCCTTAAAGCGGTATCCAGACTGATAATTTATATAAAGAAGTATAAATAATACAAACTCAAAAAAATGAACAAATAATAAACTCTGCAAAACGTGGGCCCAGTTCTAGTGATTGGTGCCTCTGCCTACCCCCTTGGGGATAACGGGGGTGAGTTTATTTAATTATTTTTTTTACATAATACAGTTTTTTTCACGCTGGCAAATACCCTATTAGCAACAAGGACTCACTCGACTGGTTTAACTTCAGCGGCCTTCTCCTCGCCGTCGGTGATGGCGGTCCCCTGGACGGCGCGGGCCAACTCTTCCTCCTCAGCCTCATCGCGCCACGGGTTCAGGCACTCCTCATCCGTGGGCTCGTAGCCGCCGTTCACCACTTGGGCGCGCTGGTGGTGAGAGGAATTAACCCTTATTAACCTATAGGGATGATAGTACCTACTTTAAATTGAACCTTATCGCCTTGAGGTAGTCCTTGAGATTGAAAGTCCAAAACCAATGAAAAATGTGTACTGTCCATGGTCGTTTAAGAGGTAAGAGACTTGATTACATAGTTTGTAAAATTCTTACAAACTTTGGAAGTCAACAGGAAGAACAATGTGAAATTGGGTTCGTAGGTAGCTCGGTAGGTACATTTCAACCTTGGAAAAGTTCGTAACGTAAGAGCTTCTTCGCTTATAAGCGTTTGTAAAACGTGACTACCTTAGTCCACCGGCCGTTTTCCATTACGTTCAGTAATATTTAATTCAGCTACAACGGCCCAAATCTAAACTAATCTTAGAAAGTAACTAATAAAAAAAAAGGTTTGTCGACCGCACTGGATTAGGAATTAATATGGACACCTGAAGTGGGTCTAGTACTTTGACAGTGAAATAGTTTTTTTTTTGAAGGCACAAATTAGGATTTGCACCTGCTTCTGAGACCTAGATAGACATAAGTGCTCTGTCTAATCAATCTGTAATCAGTAATCATATGCGTTAACGCATAAAGCCACCCACGACCTAGTTAGACATTGAAGGTCTTTAAGATCTCAATAATATTGATAAAAACACGATTCCTCTAAAGCACTTTTCAGTGACCGTTTATCTGTGGTTACATCTTTTTTTTAGAAAACTTCTACCACAGACCATTTTAATCAGTGTGTCAAGAAATTGTATTTTCTTTTCTTGCATACTATTCTTTAAAATAATCCTCATATGCAGTTTAAGTCTTGCCCTTGTAGTGTTTCCATAGACTATGTTATGAGTCACGTGCATAAGTAGAGTCAGTTGGTAGTGCATGTTGTTAGACATCATAGCATTCAGATCTTGGTGTGTAAATGGACATCATTCTCTACTTAACACTCGTGAAACACAGACAGGAAATAGTTAACATCAGTATGCACGACATTATTCTCAAATCCGAATAAAAGATGTTACTCATTTCTCTAATGTTAAAACTGGACACTCACAAAAGTGACAAAAGTGATCGAATCTTGTCTCGAATGAGCATTTATGATTTAACTATCAATTGGAGTTTTAGATGATCTTGGACGTCCACGAACCAATCTTACAACAATAATGCCTGTTAATAAATCAAATGAAAATTAGAATGATAAAGGAGTCAGTCAACATTGTTGATTAATCAGGCAAATCAGAAATTTTTCAACATTTACATTATGTTTGTTGAATGTCAATGTACCTAAAATGTTATTGTTAGCCACTGCCTTGAAGCCGAATGTAGTGGAGAAAACGACAGCGAAAAAAAAAAACCAACACAACAGGCTTGAAATGTATCAAATAGATAGCAACACTGGATACTTTTCATTCCAGAGGTCGTGGGTCAAATCAGTGGTATGTACCTGCCAAAGGATCTGTTGTAAGTCAAGAAATGATGATATAATTATTATTCCGCATGCATGTAACATAATTCATTAGGCAATGAACAATTTTTACTTTTTTACTTACTTAAATTTAAAAAAAATCTCCGAACGCACCTTCTCAAACAGCGGCTTGTAGAGCTTCTCGTACTTGCACTCGAGCGCGTGCACCTCGCTATAGAACTTGGCCTCGATGTCGACGAACTCCTTTTGCAAGGTGCGGAGCGCGCGAACGCGGCGCCTCACGTTCGGCGGAAGGGACGCCATGGCCTCCGCGTGGATGCGGTTCGTGAGAGCTGCCAGCATCTCGTTGCGGGTTATGCCGCTGGAACGAAAGAGCGGGGGTCAAGACTGGCTGGTAGAGGGGTAATTTAACAAACTCCTGACACAGCCCTTACCCAACAAACACACACACACACACACACACACACACACACACACACACACACACACACACACACACACACACACACACACACACACACACACACAGCACTATTAAACCATAGTCTTTAAGTTAATTTAGTGTTTATTATTGTTACAGAAAGCCAAGACACATAATAAGTATATTTAGAGTAGGTAGTATCCACGACACAGGTTATGCCTAGTGTGGGTGCTAGTTTATACTTTTATGTTATCTGTCTTCTGTGCAATAAAATAATTTTTAATTTAATTTCATTAATATGTAATACCTTAATACAGACGACCGCATAGGATCTGGCGAGCGTGTTATAAGGTTCTAGTAGCTGGCTAATTCGCTAAAACAGACGGCAGTCAAGATTGGCCTAATTATTATTCGTCCTTGAATCCGGACGTTTGCTAAGCCTAGTTCGCACTAGGCTAGTAATTTAGTGGAGTAGCGAGTAATTTAGTCGCTACGGCCACTAATGAACTCGACTAATCAACAGGTTCGGACTTGTTTAGCCGATGAACCAGTGAGCACGGACGCGTGGTGGAGGGCGCTGCTCGACCGAAAAAATAGAGTAAAATGGATTGACTCGACTAAATCATTCACTAAACTACTCGACTAATTTTTCCTGGTTCGCACACGTTTAGCCACTAAATTACTCGCTACTCAACGAAATTACTAGCCCAGTGCGAACTAGGCTAGAGTGGAGTTTGACAAACAATTGCAATCGTTTAGGATTTAGTAGTCGTAATAAAGCAGATAGGCTCTCTGGCCAGATGATGGAGTCAAGACTGGGTTGTTTAGAGGCTTTATAATTGGAATATGTATAGATTGGCTTTGTTCAGGATATGTAGTGCGCGATACATGGGATAAGCTGGATGGCCAGGGCCTCAATTCTGTTAGTACAATGACAGATACACGGTTGGCTCACGTGACGTGAATTTTTATTCTATTAACACCTAAAGGTTTAACAAGTGTGCGCGAGTAGGTCTTGGAGCGGCAATAACATGAAATCAACGCGTTTATGCAGTTGTTATTGTAATGCAAAGTCAACTGCATAATTTCTAATGAACTACTTTGTGCCGTGAACAAATTTACAATTTAAAAAGTGGAATATGAAATAAGAATTTTCTTTAGCACACCAGAAAACGATTACGAGGACAGGAGTTACAAAGAGATAAGATTTAAGTTATTGAAACCCTGCAAGCCTGCAGCATGTGTTTTAACGAACTACGGACCGTGCAAAGGAATCCGCGTATTATAAATCTTATTTGGACCACGCACTATTCAAATTGTCTAGTCAAAGATTTACTTGACGTAATTTTATGACCGGCGTGAATAATTGGTTGTATATTTATCGCCCTGTCCCTTTCATAGCAATCGCTCAAGAAAATGAGGGCAAAAACGTAGCCCAGCCCTTATATCGCTACCGCGTATTCGCTCTATCGGGTTAGCCATTTTTGCTACTCCAAGGTGTCTAAATATTGTGTATTCTACAGTTCGGAGTAGGCAAAGTCTGAACTGTTCTCAGTTGCGTAATGTCTGCCCAGCAGAAAATCTGTTGGGCTGCCAGACGGTCGCAATTTATTCAGCAGCTACGTGCTTGTGTCGTGCAATCCAATCGAAATTCTATTGACGTTCCGTTCCGACAAATTCCGTTGTTCAACTTCAATCATATTTGTTCTGTCAGCATTTTGCAAACAACAAAACGTGTCGACTCTCACACAATCTGTACCTGACTGACGCTTTCCTGACTCCCCTGACCCCCGCGATTTTTTGCGTCGCCGTCTGAATCAAACAGGACTTCTCTTTGAAACCAAATGCAGCAGAAACCAAGCGATCGAAATTACACGACTGACATCTCAAAACTTTACGCTCGTTTGGTCTCGCACTAAATCGGACAATACCATACAGTGGAGGAAGTAGGCGTCCCAGGCATCTGTTTCACAAAGCTACAGTTACTCGACAATTAAATGTACATTGCAAAGTCGTTTAACCCACGGATAAACAAAACGACGCTACCTCGAACTACGAAGTTTTATAAAACTCTGCCTAGATGGCCGCTCCAAAACCAGTTTGCGGCTATAATTATTGTAAATTTGAACAGGATAGCCAGACTGCGGTTTTTGCTGCAACTCTTTTTATGTGGTCTCGGAGCCCGCTGTCTCTGCTACATTCAAATATTGACTTGTATTGAAGAATACAATTGGGTGTAAATTCTTCACGGCTTCCGTACGAAACAACAGTCGCACGTTTAAAGCCTCTCCCCATAAATGGGTTTTTATCGGTCGATAATACCGGCTGCGTTATTGCGATAATGCATCCCGATTCCTAGCATACAACTGCGTTTTTATCGTCGGATAATTCTATTTCGATTCGTGTTTGTGGCAGGTTTTTCCGCAATTGCGCGGCAGATTTGTACCAAAGTAGTCTCTTTTTTCTCCACTGCTCCGGTTCGGCGTCGGAACCGGAATCAGTCATGAGAAAAATATCGGATGCCGGGTTATGCTTCTCCACTTCATCCGACTATAATCGGCAATGGACGTGACGCAGTGCTTTATTAAAATTCCTCGGTTTTTCTATTCGAGGCAGGGGACGTTTTCCACACATTCTATTAATGTAAATAAAATAGTATGGGAACATTTTTGGGTTGTATGCGCGGTGCAAAAACGTGTATTGTTTTTGTACGTCGATCACTTCGGAAGTTCGGACCGGTAAAATACCGATCCGATCTAGAAAATTATCGGACCGTTAAAAACCGGATGCCGTAGTGGAGAAGCTTATTAGTATTATTGTATTTCTAAATCGGATCGGTAAAATAACGTTTGCCGGCCCGGAGCAGTGGAGAAAGGCCGTTAGGGATAAAAATTCTTCATCTGATGATATTAAATCAATATCATAATTATACATTTTTATTAACAAAACCAAACTTCGTCCTTTACGTACTAACGATTTCGCAGCTGTTGTGGGATCGCATGCGTCCCATTACAAATAATCTAAGAACTTATATCGGGATATCGCAGGATCTAGGTACGCAAGCGTACAGTAGCGTAGGTAGTTTTTGCGTCGTTGTTTTGGCAGCAGTGTGTAACTTCGTAGCCGTATTAATACAAAATGCACAAAGGTAGATAAACAATAACACCGGTATTATCGACCGATAATAACGCGCCTGTGAGCGAGAAGCTTTATAGTTCCCACGAAATCGACATGTCTTGATTGTCGGACACTGGACGGCAACAATAAAAATGTACAGTTTTATCGGATACTTCTAATCCCTGAGGTAAATCCAAGTAAATCTTGACTTCAAACAATAAAAAGTAATTTGCTATGTGTGTAACATACAGGTGCAATTAGGTATATTGTGTTCTCTCTTCTCACTTCTACCTAGGTATAGTGCCTGAAAAATAACTTCTACTAATGATTTTGTCTTCTCACAAATGTACCTACCTACTTCGTGAATTTGTACAGGCAATACCACTGGCTAATGGTAAACGAAAATATCACGAGGAATCCCAAGCGCTTGAGGTGCTTAAAATTGCCTATCTTCAGTAATTAAGTCAAAACACTCACTGAAGCCTGCATCACACTTGGCTATTCATATTCCCGTAATCTAGAATACATTGCAGGCTTAACAAAAATCAGTACTATAAATTTGTCAGGATACAGGTTAATATTTGCCAAATACAAGTCACCGAGGGCCGATTTCCGAATTGAGAAATTTGCAAAATAGTTTCTTAACTGTAGTGCTGTCTCTTCAAATTTCTTTAGAAAAGATCGTAACAGAATGTTACATAGGTATTTACTTAGTGTAAATTCTCAATTTAGAAATTGGTCCTAAGTGTTGTGTGCCGGATTGAGAGGCCTGTCCCCTCCAATGGGCATAATATTATAGGCTCCATTATAACTATATTTATCATTTTCAGACTTGAAATCTCTTCAATCGAAAACAAAGCATTTATGAAGTCTATCTGAATTATTAAATATTATGTACCTATACACAATTAATTATAACAGAAGTGACCAAATGAGGGCTGCTTGGTCTTGGTAAATCAAGACAAAAATGTTGGCAATGAAAAATCTAAGGCCAGCTAACTTAGTAACAATACAAAAGGGGCACTTATCACTAAAGAAAGTCAATGCCTGTTAGGAATATTAATATTACAATCATAGACAAATGCATGCATTAGCGATAAAATTGCCACTTGCAACATCCATGACCAGTCAGTCATGAAAGAAGGCTAATAATTACATCAAGATGTTATAAAAGCATGTAGAGCATGACTCAAGGTTCAATAACCTGCAGTAAAGAGGTTAGCCTTTGTGCCATCTATTGTACACTTGTGTTCAACAGTGTCTGTCTGGCTTTTTTTCACAAATTATTGGGTGTCAAAAGTACAATGGCTGAACATTTTCTACAGTGGCTCTGGTATTATATCAAGATACCGGCTTGTATGTGATAATGCCACTTAGGCCACAGAAATAAGATCTATTTTGGCTTGGCAAATCTGCCAGATTTTATAAGTAAATATAGGAAGCAATTTTCTTGTGTAGTTTGGAACAGTTTTGTATTTAAAATTAGCATGAGTTGTGATAGAGGCTGGTGGAATAAGTGGTCAATAGTACACCAACCATAAGATGCTTAACCCTTTACACTCACATGTATCGATTGGCACCAATAAGGTTTTGTCACCTAGCTCAAACCAACTAGTGCACAAGATCTAGTAAATTACGGTTCTAATCTTAACCTTCTCACTAGCAGCAGAGACAGATCTGTCTCAGCGCATCGGGTAACGTCAAACGCGCAACTGAGACAGAGTTGTCCCAAAGGGCAACAGACCAAAAAAATGCGAAAATGTGTTTGACGGTCTATGGTATCGGTTTATGGTTATTGTTCGCTTATGTTCGGCATGAAATTGCCTTTAATCTGTGGTAAAATACTCTAAGACTTCCTAAAAAAAAAACTTGTCAATCTTAGTCGAAAATTTCTTGTTAGAAAGTGGCGAGAGCGGAGAACAAATCTACAAGAAAAACTGGTTTTTTGTTAGAAAGGTAAGTGAAAAGTGTATTTACGTGTTACTTTATGCATTTATTTCAATAATTACACATAGTTTTACCTAAAGAATGCTATAAATACTTTAAATTTGGCCCAAGAAAATGTTCGATATAGCAACTTTGAAAAGAGTTGTACTTTCTTTCAAAATTTTTGATCATTGTTTGAGTATTTTGGATAAAACCCACTATATTTGGCCAGTAAAACTATCGTACTTTGTTATTTTATTCATTTTTATGTGGAATTACTAAGTAATAGTGAAAAATATTACAAAAACAAAACATTTGCCGTTGTTTTCCGATCAGTTCGTAAACCGGAAATCGACCATTAGGGTAACGACCTCCGGCCTTCTCATCCGGTTCTATAGTGATGGGCTTAGTGATTAGTTCAATTGATTATCGACATTTAATTTTTATCAACTTCAATACACAGAGAATATGAATACGAATGTTATATTAGAATGAAATTTCCAATTAGATTCTAATATAACACTCGTAGTTCATAGGAAAATAATTATTATTTATTTTATAGATGTGGAGACCCGGGCACCCAATCCCCCAAGAGTTTCTCGACTTATTGGAAGACAATGAGGAAGAGGACGAGAGCGAGGGGGAGTTGGAGGTTGAGCTGGAGGAGGAGGAGGATGAGGAGGAGACTGGGGTGGCAAACCTGATGGTATGTTATAATAATTATAATTATAAATATTAATTTTGTATTATTTCTTGTTCGTTCCGTTATTTTAGGTTTATACTTCTTCCAGGCAATGGACATCATGGTGGAGGAAGAGGACGGGGAGCTAGTGCCACTGGAGGCACTGAGCGTCCCACCTTCTACCTCTAGGTACAATACATTTTTTTTCTATCTAGATTATGCAGAGGTAACTTTTGCAAGTAGATAAATAATAAATATATTATTGTTTACAGATATGAACGAGATTTGGCTTCCCGGGATGAGAGGTAATTATTATCGTAGTAAATTATTCTATATTTATAGAGAAAATTAAAAGTACTACTTTTTTTAACTGTTTATTTTTTCCAGCAGGCTCTCCAGCAGCAGCAGTGGGGATGACGAAGTGCGCAGGGAGATGTTGCGTAATGTCAGCCCGCTCTGCATGCGTTTTATCGAAAATTGTTTTCCCCGCATTTTATCGATTCTTGCCCAATAAAAACTCTCCCTTACCCCATCCCTCCTAAACAAGACAAAACAACTAAAATACTATTTTATTGTTTTATTCTTTATTTTTGTCTGAATATTTATTGTAAATAGTGTAAAAAAGGAAAATAAATATTTCATTATGAGTCTACTGTTTTATTTCTCCATTTACCCTTTTATTTGTGACCTTGGTACAAAATATAATGCAGTCGATATTTTTCATTTTTACTAGATTTTGTAGAATATTTCTATAAAAAGCATAGTATTCCAATAAGATTACAGTATTTTCATTCAATAAAAGTGGTTTTCACTTCGTAAAGACCCACGATTACAGTACATTTTCAAATTCAAATTGTCCCTCTTACACTGTTCAGTAGGAAACGTTAGCATTCTCGCAAAAAGTTTGATCCTGTTTTGGTAATAAATCTTATATGGGAAGACAAAAACAAGCTTGATAGAATGAATAGGTGTATATTCAGCACCTTGTTACATAAATTATCTTTTCCTAAAGTTACGTAATAGTTCGCACACACACAAAAATTTGGGACACTAGGCCCTTATTTCTAGTAATTGCATTTTCGTACTCTGAATGTAAAAATTTGTGAGTCTGAATTTTGATAAAGTTGTTATTGCTTAGTAATGTAACTATTCTAGAGTATAATTCTTTTTATTTCAAACAAATCCGTAAATTGGTTAGATAATAATTTGATATTTATTCAACCTGGTCATTTATTTTTTTTGCGCCGCCATGACACCCCTTTCAGTTAATGTCAGTGGGGTGAATTGGGGGTGCGAGTGAAGAGGATAAGCTATTACTGTTAGTTCCCAATACAACATCTAGCTTATATTTTGTGAACATTTGGCACACCCGCAAATTGAATTTGCAAAATTGACCATAATTATGCATGTGTAAACTATTGTTCAATTTAACTTTATGGACTCACTGCAATTTTCAGTAAAATTCCAAGACAGAACAAATTTCCACAAGACAACAGAGCAGACATGGGTTTTTGTTGGTGAGTGAAGTTGATACATTCATAGCTCACATGACACATGTGATCCAAATTAATCCACATGGCCAAGGCGGCGGGTGTGAATCATCCCA
Organism: Yponomeuta plumbellus; assembly: GCA_947310845.1. NCBI lineage: Eukaryota > Metazoa > Arthropoda > Insecta > Lepidoptera > Yponomeutidae > Yponomeuta > Yponomeuta plumbellus. The sequence goes on from OX371206.1 coordinate 8,566,427, forward strand.
TTAGAATTCGTAACAGATACTCAAATTTAAAAGGTTGAAAGTTACACACTATCCTGGCATGAAATAACGATTCATTTATAAGATTTACACTCAAGATTGCATTGTCGGTACGCCAGATAGATGTGTCATTGGAAATTGACAGCTAATGAGTGGATATTGACATTTCCATGCAGGATATTTTTCCGCGTAGTTTCCAAAAAGCCGGTAACTGCGTGGAAACGCCATAACCTCAAAATTTCAAAGTACTTACCTTTTCATCAGATGTTGAGCTAACTCTCCGCTTCCGACCATTTCTTCTTCGTCTCCGGTTTCCACCTCGGAAGTAGCGTCTCCGGCGCGTTCAACGGTACCCATTTCAATTTCTATGAAAGGAACAAAAAACAATGTTACTTCGCGCCACGTTGTTTCGTCCAACCGTTACCCTAGGGATCAAAGAAATGGGTTTACATCACAATCAATCATATGTTCGATCAACCACAAAGGATAATTAAATGAAAATGTAACATACTTCACAATTCTACGCCGAAATCCTAATGCGCAGTTCTAAAGATCATTTTGGAGTCAACCACATGGCCGATTTACCTTTGTCTAGTACTCGAAAAATAAGCACAGATTCAAGCAAAAAAAGAAACCACAGCACGTACGTTAGGCAAAATAACCAATATGAAAAGCACAGTTGAGATATTTGCACGAGAATGCGAAATAACGTACCTTTTTCTCGACAAAATTGCAAAGAAAAGAAAGATGGCGCCGTATTAATTCGACAGCCACGAGCGAATGAGCGAATCAGCGAATGGAAAATGAATGAATGAATGAATGAGTTTATGAACGAAAGATAAACTGTAAGCAGTCGAGCTGTCGAAAAATAATAAAATTAATAATTTTAAATTATAGTCTATGGAAATAATAAACAATTTATAGTATTTAGCGAAGATTATATTACGATTTTTTAGTATAATTTATTTTAAAATATTTTTTTAAGCACTTAAATAACAATTTCACACATCATTGATTATCTCAGCAATTACTTTTTTCTTTCGCATTATTTCGACGCCATTATACCAATTACCACAATGCAATTTGTTTGCTTAGTTGATATTAACTGTTAATTTTAGAAAAGATGCAAAAAATGCAGAACCGGTTATCCTCTGCCGGCCCGTAACAAGTAAAAAAATAGTTTCGATCGAGAAATAGACACGATCCTGACAAATCACTATTCGCTTCATCGACATTCATTAGTCGTTGCATGCACCACTGGTGTCGGAGAGAATGTTGCGTTGGTTTAGACATGTGGAGAGGATGAAGGAAGAAAAACTGATGAAGCAAATATTAAATCGAGCGAATGTGAGTGGAAGGGCCAGTTAAGGAGACCACAGGAAGACATAGGTACTTTGACCAAATAGGAGATGTATTAGCAAAGGGCAAGATAATTGTAGTTTAAATACTATAAAATATAGTACGGAATGCAATACTGGTGGTAAAGAAAATAAAATAGAGAAATGAGTGAATGAAGATTTTTATTTTTATTTTTTTAAATTCTGCGTTAGTCTACCGATTTTGACTTTGGTGTACATCCTTACCTAGCTTATTCGGACTAAATTAAAATTAAAACTGTCATTATTGTTTTGCGTCTGTGGCCAATTTGCTGAGGTGTTTATAGTGAATTTACAAGTTTCTAGGGTCTGAACCGCCTCAAAATGCTATATATTTAGTGTAGTGAAACCAAAACTTTACCAATATGCCGCCGACAGTGCAAACAAATGAGCCTGAGAGGGAAAAACGCCCTCAGCGTTCGGGCGACAGGAGGTTAGTCTCAAACAACATCCTTATGTACCAGAATTTCCCAGCCATTCCTCCTCTTCACGATGTTTTTATTTTACAGGTCGGAGCTAGTAACACGCGTGAAGTACTTCAACACTCTCCCAGATATCCCTTTTGACTTGAAGTTCATCACTTATCCATTTCCGTCCACTCGTTTCATCCAGTACAATCCCACATCTCTTGAGAAGAACTACCGGTATGAAGTGCTTACCGAGCACGACCTAGGTGTACACATAGATCTGATAAACAGAGACATATACCAAGGAGATGGCAACGCTATGCTGGATCCTGCAGATGAGAAACTTCTCGAAGATGATGTTCTTACACCCCAAGACTCTAAGAGGTCGCGCCATCACGCCAAGAATGTTTCCTGGTTGCGCCGGTCGGAGTATATTTCCACTGAACAGACAAGGTTCCAGCCTCAGTCTATGGAGAAGGTAATGGAAATCCAAGTCTATTTAATCACTTGCATTATGACCTTGAAATATCAATTAAAAATCATCAAATTCTTACAGGTTAAGTAGGCCTTGAGGCTCTTGTGCTATCATTCTTAATTATTGAAACAGATTATGGGATTGATTCCCACTTGAGTAAATCTTATTTGATTCGTACGATTGGGCTCAATCTGGTTATATTTCCACTGTGTACATTGGTGTACCAGGGTTAACATTGGTGTGCCTAGGAAAAGGTTTTCTCAAAAACCCACTGTCCTTAAAATACCTAGTACCATTATTTCGCACATTCTTCTACCCACTAGACTACCACCTTTTATTTTTGCATTTTCAAAAAAATTCTTACTAAATTGAATGCTTACATAAATTGAGAATACTAATTGATTATTTCATACATTCAACACAAAAAGTTTTACAGAACACTTAGAGTAATTGTTTAGTTATAAGAATAATTTAAATTGTTTAATAGTATTTAAATTTGCATTGGAAATGAAAAATGTGTCTTTAGAAGTAATTTTAATGGCTGTTAAAATTAAAAACTGAAACTGGAAAAAACTGAAAGCTGTTAGATGAGAAAGCGCTAAAATCGTTAGCTTCTTCCATAAAATTCAGAAAAGTGGGCATATACATACCAAAACTGGATCGATACGGTAAAATAAAAAACGATAAAATACAGATCAATCAAGTAAGCCTAGCCTAAACTAAACATGCAACGAAATCTTGGATAAATGGCAAAAATCTAGTTTTTTTTCAAAACAACCTTCAAGAATAAAAAGTTTGAGTTACCAAAGGTGGATCAATATTGGATCAGATAATAGTTTGCCAGCACAAGGCAAAGAAAGTGTACCATTATCCTCAGACTGACTAATATGGATAGCGCACAATCACAATAATGATTCCCATCATGATCAACCAAAATATGCTATTTTTTGAAAAGATTAAGGTGGTAATTAAAGAATAGACTGTAGAAATATCAAATAGAAAAACAGAAACAAGCATTTGAGGGAAGAATTACAGAATTAGAGGAGAAAAATCAAGAACTAAGTAAAAAGACTAGAAAAAAAAGAAGATATATATGGGAAAACAACTGAAACGAAATAACGTAATTTTTACATGGTGTTGATCAAAGAGAAAATAAAAACCTTACAGAAACCATTTTAGAGGTGTTTGCAAATATGCAAGTATTACATTGACAAGTAGAGTAGTATAAACATAGACTGTCGGTAAGGTGGGCGATAAGAACAAATCTAAATTGCCGGTCGTGATAAGTGTTTGATAATTACTACTAAAATTATGATCATGAAAAACCAAAAGAAACTAACTAATCACTACATAACTGAGGATTACCCAAAGGAAATACCGAAAATGCATGTGCCTGTATTTAAAAAAAAAAAAAAAAATGAGGCGCAGTCTCCAGAATGAACTAAGGCAAGAGAGAGATAAGTGAAACAAAATTTTCATAAAGTACGACAAACAAAAAACAACAAAAGACCAACCCAAACAAGAGGCCCCTGAATTCCCCAGGAACATCCCAAATACCTGCAAGTAAAATGAATAAGATGGATGCCTTCTCTTAATGAGATCACAGGCATAGTTGAGCTCCGAGAAGTAGCAACTAAACACCACCAGAAATAAAACAACAAATAATCATGAAAACACAATACACATCATAAAAAGAAAACCTACCAAGAGAACATAAATCAATATTTGAAAAATGGCAGATAAATGAAAAGAAATAAATAAATTATACAATAACAATCAGGCGGCCACAGCTAACTCAAACCTACTTCTACAACGCTCAATACACACAACACAGAAAACCCTCTGAAAATAGAATTCATGATAAAGAATATCCTCGTGAGGCCCAATGTCCTCAGTTGATCACAAAATCAATTGTTCTTTTCAAGGTCGGGCCTCACGAGGATATAATATGTGGGAACAATTAATGTAAAAACTCTTAAAACAGACACAAGGCTAACAGATCTAAGCCTCACTCTTGACAAAATACTATGGGACATCTTTGGTATCTCAGAAGTGAGGAGACAAAATGAACAAAGAACCTGATTATAAAATGGCAACATTCACACAGGCTGCAAAAAAGAAATTGGAGGAGTTGGTTTCATCATAAATAACCACATGAAAGATTACATAGAAAACTTCACTACTGTATTATGTATATGATAGAGTTGTGTTGATTGACGCCAGAATAGGAAATAGAAAGATGATGATAATTCAAGTCTACGCCCCCACAGCGTCAAACAGCACAGATGAGGAGGTTGAACATTTTTACACATGCATCAGCTAGGCATATCCACAACACCAAAATCATGAAGTATACATAATCGGAGATTTTAACAGCCATATAAGAGAATGTTTGGAATACGAAAATCCCATAATGGGCCCATACAACTATGAGAATGATTATGTTTTGCCAGGAGTACGGCCTAAAGATTACGAACATATTCTTTAAATCACGCAAAGGTAAAATGTGGACTTGGCTCTCATCATGAATGTGAATGTGACCGCCTGTATGTAAATGTTTCTTTGTTTTTTTTTGTTTGTTAGTTAGTTTGCTTGTTTATTTGTTTGGTTGTTTGTTACAACACATCAAATAGACTTCATGCTGGCAAACAAGACAGAAGCGATGAAAAAACATCCATAACACTCATCCACTCTATTTATGGTGAATACCGACCATAGACCAGCTATTGCCTGTATAAAAACAAATAACATTAAACGCAAAAGACCCTGGCCAAAAACAACAACACAGTGAATTCCACTAGATGAACGGAATTTAATTTTGCACATTATCTGCCCAAGAAATGTACGACAAACTAGAAAGAACTATTCAAAAAGCAAATTATTATTAATAACAAGGAGAGATAAACTTAAATGAAAACAAAACAAAATCGGAAAAAGTATGTTTAAAACCTTACAAAACAAAGCAAAGATAGTAATACAAAAATATATTATGGACACACAGTATGATAACCATCGAAACGTAATGGGAACAACAGGATCTATAAAAGAGATTGGGAAGCGCAGATCTCTGAGAAAGCAAATGATTCCGAACCTACTAGACAAAACTCGAAAAAACACTACAACAAGACAAGATACACAAAAAATAACAACAGAATTTTACACACATCTTTGTAGCTTTATAGAAGAAGTAAACTCGTTGAAACATGATAACCAAAATGATAATGTATCACTGTTTCCTAAATCGCCACGCAATTGCAAATCTAAAAAATTAGAAAGCAACAGGAAGCGATCACATAGCTAACGAGACAAGAAAGTGCTACTTAGAACAACTGACGGAACCACTGCAGTCAATTTTCAATTCCATTCTTATAACTGGCTATGTGCCAGAACAATAACGCACATCACTTATAAGTTATAACCTTGCTTTACAAAAAAGGATGCGTAACGGACATAAATAACTACAGACCCATCACTCTATCATGTTATTTTTACACGGTATTCATGACGGTACTGAAGAACAGACTACAAAAAACTGGAGGAAAGGCAGAGTTTTCACCAAGCTGGTTTTCGAAAAGGATTCTCTACAACCATGTAGAGTCGCTCGTAGCCTGGGCTGCCTGAGTGATCTTAAACGATCACTAAGGTTAAGCAACATACGGCGCGTTCAGTCCATGGATGGGTCACCGTCTATGACTAACGCTAGTAGCATTTTTTCGAGCGATTCCGTGCTTCGCAAGGCACGTTAAGCAGTTGGTGCCGGCTACCGTCGATAGATGGCAGTCGTTAAGCTACGTCAGAGGCCTTAGGGCGGCTTGAAAACTCTGACAGTAAGACCAGCCACTAGTCTTACAAGCCTCCACCAATCCGGACTTGGCCCCCGTGGTGGAGTATGGCCTATACCTTCCTCAGGGAAGAGACCCGTGCCCCTCGGTGGGGACATGATGGGTTGATGATGTAGATGACACACACTTAATATGGTAACAGAGAAATACACAGAATGGAACAAGTCCCTATACATTTGCTTCATCGACTTTATGAAAGCCTTTTATAGTATTGAGAGGCAATGTATGTGCATGTATGTAAATGTTTATGTGCCTGTATTTAAGTGTTTATGTGGCTGTATGTAAATTTTTAAGTTTATTAGTCAAACCTTTGTGCTTAAGGCCTTACACAACCAAGGCATATAGCCTAATACGTTGACACACTCAAAGCCATATAGAGCATCTGCAGTTCAAAAATACGTCTAGAATCAGAAGGCCCTATCTTCAAAATAAAGCGAAGGCGAAGTGTAAAGCAAGGTGATCCCATATCTCCAACCCTGTTCAATGCCCCACTAGAAGAAACTTTTAAGCATGTGAACTGGGAAAAGAAAGGTATATCAATTAATGGCATAAACTATCGGCGCTAAGATTTGCTGACGATATAGTATTTATGAGTGAGTCATGGGAAGAAATGCAAACAACCTTGTCAAAGTTCCAAGCCGCAATTACACGAGCAGGTCTACAGCTAAATGAAACAAAGACAAAAATATAACTAATAGCACACATTCACCAGTGCAGGTAAATGGAACAACTTAGAATAAAATATGTTGATGACTAAATTTACCTCGGACAGTTAATCTCCTTTGAAAAAAGACTACAAAGAGATAGAGAGGAGAATAAGCATTGGGCTGTAGAAGTACTGGTCCCTGAACCACATATTTAAATCGAATCTCCACATACATATCTGTAAAAAGACAAGTTATAATACCAGCAATGACCTACGGCGCACAAACGTGGGCAACCTCGGAGAGACATAAAAGGAAGCTAGCAGTGAACCAAAGAGCCATGAAACATAGCATGCTTAGTCAAACTCAAAGATAGAGTGCGAAACAAGAACGTTAGAAGGAAGACTAAAGTAAAGGAAAAACCAAAATGCCAATGGGCAGGACACCTAGCGAGGTTGAATGACAACAGATGGTCTCGCCTCACAACGGAGTGAGTACCCAGAGATGGTTGGCTAAGACCCGGAAGACCACTCCTAAGATGGATAGATGATCTAAGAAATTTCAACCCACACTGGTGGTGGCTTGCCTCAGACAGAGACAATTGGAATGTTCTGATGTAGTTCAGTCCTAATATATTCTCACACAAGAAGTAATAAAAAGCCAATAAATCACCCAGTGAAGCCCGGTCAGCTAGGGTGATTAGAGCACACCCCACAAACCACATGGCTTGTGGGAGGCCAAGTATGTCCCGGAGAGGGACGCCCTAATAAAAAAATGCATAAATATTTTCAATTTAATATGAATTAATTAAGTAATCGAATTTTCAAGTTATTCAATTAAAATTTTAATTTGATGCATGTAATTAATTATTATTTAAACAATCTATTAAAGGCTTATTGTTATTATTTTACTTTCGTACATTGGTACATATGTTTTTTATTTGTAGTACATTGTTTGATTAAATGTGGTCTTAAGTGAAATCCACACTAACCTTCAATAAATTTATTCCAACCAGGTTGAAGCCAAAGTCGGTTACAATGTCAAGAAAATATTCAGTGAAGAAACGCTATACATGGACCGTGAGAGCCAGATTAAGGCCATCGAGAAAACATTCGAAGACAATATGAAACCCATTGAAAAACACTACAGTAAACCTGGTGTTACGCCGGTGGAGATTATGCCAGTGTGTCCCGACTTTGACATGTGGAAGTATCCGTGTGCTCAGGTCATATTTGACACGGATCCCGCGCCGTCTGACAAGAACATTGCCGGACAAATTGAGGCCATGTCTCAGGCTATGATTCGGTAAGTACGGCATTTTAATGCCCTTAAAAACTATTTTTTGCTCACTTCAGATAAGGGGCCATCCGTAAATTACGTCACACGAATTACATGATTTTTCGACCCCTCCCCCTCCTTGTCACAGCTGGTCACATTTGTGAGACCCCCTCCCTGGTGTGACGTCACATATATTGCAATTTTTCATCTAGAAATTATTGAATTAAAACAGCAGTTCCGAAAAGTTTTATTTCCGATAGAGCTGCAAATGTTTTTGAGTTTTTGTTAATCGTTCAGAGTTCGTGTTTTAACACTTAGATTATAATAGACTTCGAAAGTGACGTCACGAAATTTAGGACGCCTCCCACCCCCTTGTCACACAATATCACACTTCGTCGACCCCCTCTCTCCCCCTTAACGTGTGACGTAATTTATGGATGGCCCCTTAAGCTGGCTTCCCACGGTGCGCGATTCTGCCGACGGCCGACGCCGGCCGACGACCACGGGCAGCCATGCACCACGCATGCCGGTACGGCGCACCGCCACAGACGTCTGTGCTACCGCGGACCGAGACCCTTCCCACGGTGTGTCGTGCGAGCTGGTCCGCGTCCTTCCGCGATATCGCGGACCGTGGGAAGCCGACTTAACGCGACTGTTTCATTCACCACAATAACTAACAAACAATACCATTTTGAGATTTTAATCGAACTGAGAAATAATTTATACGAATGTGACCTTTATAGGTATTGTAGAAATGTGTTGTGGAGCCGGTGCCCAGAATGTGTGTGCTGGTCTTGTAATGTTACCGGCTTTAAACTAGAGGGCTGATTTTTTGCCTACGGAATGACAATTCGTAGATTTTTGATAATGCAGTTCAAGTCTTAGACGTACAGATAGACAGACCATGTCCTGGATTAAATATAAAAAAGATAATCATTAATACAACCACACAAAATTTACTATTATCTCTTTACAGAGGTGTGATGGACGAGAGTGGCGAGCAATTCGTCGCCTACTGCCTGCCCACTGAAGAGACGCTGCAGAAACGCCGCCGCGACGCCACCGAGGGTATGCCCTATATGGACGGGGACACCTACGAGTACAAGATGGCTCGCGAGTACAACTGGAACGTGAAGAGCAAGGCGTCCAAGGGCTACGAGGAAAACTACTTCTTGGTAAGGCCCTTGTAAAGTTTTAGTAGTAGTGTTATTGCGGCAAAATCATCATCATAAACCCGTTATGTCTCTTCCCTGAGGAAGGTATAGGCCTTACTCCACCAGGGGGGCCAAGTCCGGTTTGGTGGAGGTTTGTAAGACTAGTGGCTGGTCTTACTGTCAGAAGTTTTCAAGCCACCCTAAGGCCTCTGACTTGGCTTAACGACTGCCATCTATCGACGGCAGCCGGCACCAACTGCATAACGTGCCCACTGTTGGGCATAGGCCTCTTCTCTTTCACGCCAACCCACCCGGTCCAGTGCTAGTCGCGTCCAATGTCATAAAGAATATCTAATATATAAAATTTTTGTGTCACCGTGTTAGTGCACATACTCCTCAGAAACGGCTTGGCCTATTTCAATGAAATTTTATATATACAATAGACTTACTGGTCTAGAATAGGTTGTTATGTACTTTTCATAGCCCCATCTGGCAAAACGTTTGCGGGGTCAGCTAGTTCTTAATTTTATTTTATTTATTTATTTATTTATTTATCCATTTATCCACTTACAACTATCTTTACAGGCTGCGCCTAATACGACAGAGTAGGAACTTAAACCACACACTTAACAATTAATTATCTTATCTTATCATGCATTAAGAACTATTAATATTCTATTAACGCGGTGGTGGCGTAGTGGGGTTGACCCTTGCTTCTCGATCATGAGGGTCTGGGTTCGAACCACGCATGTACCAATGACTTTTAGGTGCCCGGATAACGGCGACAGGCTTGCCACTTGTCACGTTTGGGACCTAATAAACTCGGCAAAACGTGGGTCCAGTTCTAGAGACTGGTGCCTCTGCCTACCCCTTCGGGGATAACGGGCGTGAGTTTTTTTATATTTTTTAACTGAAATAGGTAAGAATATTAGTTGATATACTCTTACCTTAAAATGTCTACCCTCCCAGGTTGTCCGCAACCACACCGTTTACTACAACGAGCTCGAGACGCGCGTAAGGCTGTCCAAACGGCGCGCGCGCGCCGGCGGCGTGCCGCAAGCGTTGACGCGGTTAGTAGTCACGCACCGCCCCCTTAGTGCGGCCGAGCACCGCATGCTACGACTGCGGGAAAAGCAACTGGAACCGCAACAGGTGAGTGAGACGCTAGTCTACACTCACACACATAATCGCACCTCTAGAACTAAAGTGACCGAACTCAAAATTTGGGTAAAATGAGTGAAGTACTCAGAATGACTCAAAAAGGTGTACTCTTTCATGCCTATATTAAAAAAAAAACGACTTTATTTGGTCAGAGAGAGATGGAGGAATATTTCGGTTCGGTCTGTTTTTTCTTGAGCAACTCGCTCAGAGCGCCGAATACATTTTCTTCATTTCCCAAAAGTTTTGAGTCTTTGAGTTAGGTCACTTTCGTTCTGGAGGTGCGATAAGATAAGATAAGATAAGAATATTCTTTATTGTACCAGAAAAACAAATACAGAATATTAACAATAAGATGCAGTACCTACAAGAGGCATACAGTCACACACATCCGCTCACTAATATAACACTCCTATTATTTTAATCTTATTGTAACTTTGCTACCCTTTGTTAAAAAAAAATATTTCTCAGTTCTCAGTTTAACATTGTATTCATTTAAATATTTTAACTTGCCATATTCGGTGGGGATTTGGCGCCGGATGCCGTAATACAGGCTTCATGGCTGGCTCGGCAACAGAGGCTAATCTATGTATATACGTATACGTCATTCCGTGTAACTTTTTTATTTATATTATTATTACACTCTGATAACCTCCTAAGTCCTGACCTTGAAAGTAACCGTCGACTACTGTTAGTTTTTAACGTCAAGGTTTATGAGGTTAGTGCGGTTAGTTGTCACGCATCGCCCCCTTAGTGCGGGAGAAGCAACTGGAACCGCAACAGGTGAGTGAGACGCTAGTCTTCACTCTGATAACCTCCTAAGTCCAGACCTTGAAAATAACCGTCGAAAACTATTGTTAGTGTTTAACGTACAGACTTATGAAGTTGTTAGTCGTCACGGACCGCCAAACTCCTGACCTTGTAAATTACCGTCGAAAAGTATTGGTAGTTTTCTACGTCAAGACTTGTGATGTTAATGTGGTTAGTCGTGAAGCACTGTCCGCTCTACGACTGCGTGAGAAGCAACTGGAACCGCAACAGGTGAGTGCGACGCTAGTCTACACTCACACACCCTCCCACACACATACAGTCACACACATCCACTCACAAACACAAACATACGCAGAGAGAGGACTCACTAATAACGCGCCTATTATTTTAAGCTTATTGTAACTTTGCTACACTTTGTTCAATTTCTAATAAATTATTTCTTAGTTTGACATTTAAATATTTTAACTTGCCATATTATTCGGTGGCGATTTGGCGCTGGATGCCGTAATTCAGGCTTCGTGCCTGGCTCGGCAACAGAGGCTAATCTATATAGTCATTTCGTGTCACTTTTTTTTGTCAATCCGAAGTCTTGACTTTGAAAATTAACGGTAATTTTCAAAGTCAAGACTTCGGATTTACAAATAAAAAAGTGACACGAAATTACTATATAGATTAGCCTCTGTTAACTGAAAACTATTGTTAGTTTTTAACGTCAAGACTTATGAAGTTAGTGCGGTTAGCTGTCACGCACCGCATGCTGCGACTGGAGGAAGCAATTAAATCCGCAAAGTGAGATGCTAGTATATGAGCCGTATATTCGTGGAATTTCTACTACTGTCAGAGCCCATAATTTTTTTGCGATGTCTACGTTACGCCCATGGCAAACATTGGGTAAATTATTGACCAGTAGAGCCCTCAATTTTCGCGTAGATAATTACGCACCCTTGCAAGAAAAACGTGATATTTCGAAGAAAACCATTTTTTATTCATAGATATTTTTTTTAACGCGATTTTATTTACTCCGAAAACGCCGGAATAATGAGCAAAAGAGACATTGCATTATGTTATAGCGCTATCTCTTTCGGCCATTACTTTAAAACCTAAAAAAAATGCTCTCATGTAACGTAAGGGTTCCGTAATAACACGTTGTTCTTACAAGTGTGCGATATGAGGATTTCCTTATACCCTGTATATTTTGATTATAGGAAGAAGACGAGGAAGAAGAAGAGGAGGAAGACGAAGAGGAGGAAAAACAGCAAGAACAGGAAGGACAGGCTGAGAAAGACAGGTGATCCATTATATAATAGAAATATTTTATTACCAAAACACAATTTTACACAATTAAAAAAAGCATTAATATAAGATTAACTTTTTTTAGACTACGTCTGGGCTGCCTGAGTGATCTTAAACAATCATGTAACGTAAGGGTCTTATAAGCCTCCACCAATCCGGACTTGGCCCCCGTGGTGGAGTTTGGCCTATACCTTCCTCAGGGAAGAGACCCGTGCCCCTCGGTGGGGACTAATGGGTCGATGATGATGAACCATTTTGGTGCTCAGCTAACGTGTCGGTTACCACCAAATAGTAACCAACGTTGATTGTCAGCACTCTCCATCTCTTACGTTGATATTTAGAGCAGGAGTTAAGGCAGGCAGGCACATGTTAAGGAGGTTGGAGGGGCACGGGTCTCTTCCCTGAGGAAGGTGCTTACTCCGCCTTACTCCGCCACGGGGGCCTAGTCCGGATTTTTTTTATACAGGCACATACATTGCTTCTGGCCCCACACTAGGATACCCTGTGTCGTGGGAACCAGAAACAGCGTCGTCACAAACATGTAAACTTCCAAGACCTGTGTTTCTATTTTTTTGTCCCCAGCCGGGTTTCGAACCCGGGACCTCTCGCATGGTAGTCAGATGCGCTAACCACTGCGCCACAGAGGTCGTCGTGGCGCAGCGGTTGGTGGAGGCTTGTAAGACTAGTGGCGCTAATAATGCAGGGCTATGCCTTCTGAGGCATAGCAATGCATTATTAGTATATAATAAAAAAAAATGCCTTATAGCCATTCCACTGCAGAGCACAGGCCTTCTCTCAGAGGGAGTATGAGCCAATCACCGTGCGTGCCCAATACGGAATGTTAATTTCGTGGTGCGGTGTGTGAATACCTCAGGTTCCCTCACGAAATTTCCCTTCACAGCTGAGCTGGACAAGTACTGCTACTACAAATAACATCGTTATAAATTTTCCATACCATTTGTGGATGGTTGTTTTGTGACTCTATACAAAGTACGTTTTGAAATGTAAAATCAAGTCATTTTACTTCAAAACGCATCTAAAAAGATCCCAAATCGAACAGACACTTTAAAAGTTTGTAACGATGACTTTCAGATCGCGCTCTCGGTCGAAATCCAGATCCAAATCGAAATCCAGGAGTCGTTCGCGGTCAGGATCGGGCTCCAGGAAATCCAGGTCCAGATCCAGATCTGGATCGGCGAAGTCTGGATCGGGCAGGTAAGATATGCTTCTAAAGGGAGGGAGGGAGGCCAACTTGTTGAGCCATAGAGATAAGTGCGCTATAAAGGGCTAGTTGCCCTAAAAATGTAATTAGTCCGTCTTTTAGATTATTCAAAAATAAGGAACACGTATTTTTTTATTTGTAAATTAGACCAAAAATGACAAAGATATAGCCCATTAAAGTTACGTGTGACGTCACGCCGTGCTGCATTTTTTAGCACGGAGTGACGTCACACGTAACTTTAATGGGCTATATCTTTGTTATTTTTTGTTTAATCGAAAAAAGAAAAAATACGTGTCCAATATTTTTTTATAATCTAAAATACAGACTAAATAGAATTTAATTATTTTGACCCTGGAAACTACCCTATTCGCCAACAAAGTGCCACGCAGTTTGGCGAATGATTTTTTTAAGTGAATCTATGTATGTATAAACTCTGAATAAACTTGTCAAAAAAAGTGTTAACATTCAATTGTTAGCCACTAACTATTCAATGATAGATTTTCTGCTAAAATCTCACTTCCGTCCATCGTCAATGAAACTTTATGATTCTCTGATTCATAAAGTTTCACTGAGGAATCGTCTTTTTTGTTTTATAAATTGTTTTATAATTTCTCGCAAAACATCAACTCAAAGGACAATGACCATTTTATAGGGTGTTTTGGCCATACAGACAAAAATTTGATCATTAATAAGTAACGGGTTTAGTAGGCTGTGTGTGTCATAAACAAAATGTCAAATCCATTTTGTAGCAGAATCAATGTATTTGGAGAAACAGGTCGATTTGTGTCACCGTTAGGAGAAGTTTCGGGTTCCGTTAAAGCGCCAGGGTCTCATAGGAATGATGAGTCCGTAGAAAAGCCAGGGTTACAAGTTAAAACGGTATCGAGATCCATTATCACAAGCCAGTTCGTAAAATATTTAAAATAGATCAAAATAATGTTCACGCTGTACGAATACATAAGTTGAGTTTATTTCTGACAATATTTTTTTTCTAATTTTTTGTTGCCATATTCAAATGCCTATACCTTCCTCATGGAAGAGACCCGTGCCCCTCGGTGGGGACATAATGGGTTGATGATGATGATGATTCAAATGCCTAATCGAATACCGATTCGATTCATCATCGATGTTTTTTTCCTTTTTTGCTTAACAGAGGGGTTGAAGCGGGTTGAAGTGACTCATATGGTATTATTTGACACACTTTTGCATTTTTACTTATTACTTTGATATAAGAAAAACCTTGAGGAGTATAGTCACGATCGATACCTACATTGATCATTTTCGAATCGGTAATGAATATACCAATTTAGTACTGGCAATACAAACATGTAGAGCCATATTCCAATAACAAAAGTTGGTATGAATGCAGCATGAATGCAGTCACTAAAGATGACCAAACAAGTCCCACGGTAAGGCCCTTAAGACCATAGTAATAAAAGCCAAAATTCATTTACTCATGGGTCATCTTTCGTGGCACGAACTTTATACAAATGTATTGACTGACTTATTAAACGTATTTTCATTCCATGATCATGGTTACATATACAATATTCATGTCTCAATTAATAATGATAATTTCCTATATTGATATTTTATGAACAGAGTGTTCACACTTAGCCAGGAATGGTCATTGCCCTTGAGTATCTCAAGGATTCTTTCTTCGGATTAAAACTACGGAGCCAAACCTTTACTTCCCAGATCCAGATCGGGTTCACGTTCGCGTTCACGTTCACGGTCCGGCTCCGGCTCACGGGCATCTTCCCGCGGGAGCGGTTCCCGCAAGTCCCGGGCCTCGTCACGGGCTAGTTCCAAGGGCACCGGGAAGGGCTCACGGCATAGTTCCAGAGCCAGTTCTAAGGGCAGCAAGGTATGTTCACTATACAGCGCCACCAAGTTATCTGTTCAGGTGGGCAACACTGTAACGAACTAATTAATTGTAAATCCTGTTCCCCATTTTTAGTTTTTATTTATTCACTTACTAAGATTTATAGATATATCTTCATTAAAATTGAAAGACGGGTCAAAATATTCTTAAATTTCTAGGTAAATTTCTTAAATGTTATTACTAAATTCTTCACTAGCGCCGCTATCAACTGAACAGATAAGATGGTGGATGGTACTGTAAAGGCTGTTTTTTAATTCAGTGCAAAAAAAAACTGTCACGTTGGCATATCAATACAAAACAAAGGCTGTCAATGTCCGAGTGTTGCTAGTACGTAAAAACCAAATAACCCCATTTTACTTAGAAGGCGCTGCTGCCCATCTCCTGGTTATGTGTCCCTTTGCCGGTCTTTACGGGGGGTTGGGGGCACTATTCTAAAGTTTTACGTTTTACATTTGAACCGACGATTTGGTCAGTAAAAATATAAAATGTTTTCCTCGGTGGCGGTAGTGTTACCTGGGTTTTTACTAAAACACCGCCCCCCCCCCCCCCCAGTGGCATTCATCCGTGCTTTGACGTCGCATGTCAGTAAAAATGGCGTCTTACATTAATTCTTACTTTCATTGGTTGGTTTACTGGCAAGTGACGTCATAATTCCTGTGGGACGCCAAATATTTTATTTATTCGCGGCTTATTTTAAAAGTAAATGTTCGGTTGCGTTTTTTAGAAGAAATACACGAAAGAATTTAAAGCGACCACTTTCTGAAGACTCCATGAATACCAACAAAAAATATGAGATGGATTTCAGAAATCGGTCAAATAGCCTATTAGTCGCTTCTTACGACAGACAGGGGCTACCTATCTCCTAGACCTCCGTAACCGTGACATACGGTTTTTCATCCGCAGGGCTCCAAGGTGAGCTCACGGGCATCCTCACGGGCTTCGTCGCGTGGCAGCAAACGCTCTTCGCGCGCTTCGTCCCCCGCCAGCTCGAAGGGCTCAAGGGCATCCAAGGGCTCGAAGGGCTCCAAGGGCACGGGCTCGAAGCCGTCGTCACGGGCCAGCTCGCGGCGGTCCGGCTCGGGCAGCGGATCGGAGAAGTCGAGAAGTCGCAGCCGCAGTGGCTCGAAACGGGTAAGGAGTTTCCTCTTAGAAAACAATACGGGATTTGACACTATCAACAATAAATTATTTGAGATGCTCGATTAAAACAAATATCACAAAATGTTTCGGAAAATGTATTTTTTTTAATAATTTACTAATGTAAAGCCAATTTAATAGGTCACATTTGACACTTCATCAAAATTCATCAACGTAACCTTGTAACGCAGGGCACACAATATTATTTATTTTTTCAAAGTTAGAACTGCACAATTGCTTCACTTTTTTCAGTTAATAATACATATTTATTGTAATAATGTCAAAAGAAGGCATTATTACAATTTACTTTGACTAATAAACCTTTCTAAACTTAATAAACAATGTATGTCCTAAAAAACTGAACTTCATCACAAGGTTATGTCGGTCAACCCTTTTTGTTTTTAATAACTAGGGATGTTACCGTAAAAATCAAAGGAATCATAAGTCAAAAATTTGAATTGAATCCAATGATTACCTGTAAATGAATGATTCCACGTTGTGATTATTTTATTAGTAGATGGTACAACTAGTACGCATCACGTAAAGACGAACTTTCATAGCATGAGAAGTGAAAACCATTATTATATTATTCTTTTAATAATCTAAACAATACAAAAATAATTGAATAGAAACCAAATCCGTTTCATTATATATATTTTTTTTAATCTTGTTTTTCTGCTAATAGCAGAATAGACAAAGGACTTTCGTCCGTGCAGCCAGGTCTAACGTTTTTTCTTTTTCTGTATCCGAAGACAACTTTTTAATACAGGTAATCCTTTGTAGAAGGCCAAAGTCAAATCTTTGTTGTGTTTTATAAATATCTTTTTCGTGTCAAGGCCGAGGCCAAATCTTTGTAAAAATTTTTTAGACGTATTTTTCTTGTTTAGGCCGAGCCCCGTTTCATTATATTATTACACTTTGAGGAAAAAAAAAACTCGTAAGATTTTCTTGGCAAAGTCGTCGAGAAGACAAAGAAAATAATTTTCGATGATTTTGAACGAGATGTGAGAATAGAGAACATTATCGAACAAGAATTAATTATATCTCTGAGAGCGGACAGCAGTGATGACGATGACAACACTCGTTATAGTTCTAGTGAATAAATGCATTTTTTATTGGTTAAATTATATTCGTGTCTTATTTTGTTTTATAAATTTAGGTTAGACAATAATGGGACAGGGTTTAGATTAATAATTGTTTATTTGATTTGATTTTCAATGGATCTCAATTAAAATTACAGTAACTATACGTACTTTTTCACAATAACTGCATTCGATTCACAAATGTTTGAAGTCCGTATCGATTCATTCGATTTAATCGATGTTTTTTAGCAGGTCACCTCACTATGAAGCTAAGACTGACACTTGTCAAATGTGGCCTATTAAATTGGCTTTACTTTAGTTATTACAATTTTTAAATAGGCGAAACATAAAAGAGTGCTCTGAAATGTGACGTCACAAGCAAGTATTTTCATACAAAATTCCGTTTTAAAAGTAACCCATTTGACATTTTGTCAAATACCCAATTGGTTAAAAAATATAACACCGGCCAAGCGCGAGTCGGACTTGCTCACGAAGGGTTCCGTGCCATTACTTATAAGAATGGCAATACATCATGTCTGTTCTATTTTTTGAGCTTAAAAGGCTCAAAAATACAACGGACATGATTATCTATTAAGTTTATCCTGTCTTTTGTTGTTACAGGCCTCAATTACCACTTGTTCTGTTGAGTAGGTCTGTCGGCAGAACTACTGGGATTTTTTTTACCATTAGTGCTGTGATTTATAAGACTATGCTTTACACCCTGCTTCAATCTCAGATATTCCCAACTACTCAACAGAACAGGTGGGAATAGAGGTTCCCAGTTGTTCTGTGAACAGAAGTAATGGTAAAAAAAATCCCAGTAGTTCTGCCGACAGAACTACTCGACAGAACAGGTGGGAATAGAGGGTTATAGGGGCAACTGAAATACATTATCTGTGAAAATGTCAACTGTCTAACTATTACGGTTCATGAGATACTGCCTGGTGACAGACGGACGGACGAACAATTCAAAAGCACTGTCATTTCAGCCCTGAGACTGAGAAGGTTAATATCAATAATAAATCGGCCATCTTGACTTTATACGGGGTGTCCCAAAAATGACACGTCACAGTGACATCGGAGGTAGACCTGCCCAAAAGGCATCGAACCAACCTAACATGACCTCAGTAAAAGTTGCACGGTTTTTGAGATATGGGCAATTTGAACTTGTTCTAAATTTTCATTTTTTTTAACAAGTTTAGTGCTAGCATTAAGTTAGATAGCCCTCGTGTTTGGTTTTTTTTATTTGTACTCGGTCACGAACTAACTAACTTAGCGTAAGTGCTAGCATAGCACTAAAATTGTTAAAAAAAGCGAAAATTTAGAATAAGTTTAAATTGGCCATATCTCGAAAACCGTGCAACTTTTACTGAGGTCATGTTAGTTAGTTCGACGCCTCTTGAACAGGTCTACCTCCAGTGTCACTGTGACGTGTAATTTTTGGGACACGCTGTAGATTTATCTTATTGTTGATGAAGCGAAATTGATCTGTCAGGTACGTGGCAGATAGCAGTCGTTGATCTCTGTCTACCACTCTGGGGTACAGGCGTGAATTTATTTTATGGTTTCTTTACCTTGCAGGGCTCCCGAAGCGGTTCCGCGTCCAGCGCTTCATCACGACACAGTGGCTCAGATTAGAACCGCGAAGCAAAAATGACGTGTTGTGCACACAGTACGTTATTGTTAAGGTATTATTACATTTGTGACGAAATAAATTGTTGTGAAATACACGATATCATTTATTTATTACTTTATCACCCGAGACGTTGACCTGTCCTGTGAAATTCCAATAATGCCACATAACAATGACCTCTGTGGCACAGCGGTTAGAGCATCTGCCTACATGCGAAAGGTCCCGGGAGGGGACAAAAAACTGGGAGTCTTGGATGTTTACATGTTTGTGATGTCGCTGTTTCTGGTTCCCACGACAGTGTATCCTAGTGTGGGGCCGGAAGCGCTTGTATGTAAATGTTTATGTAACCTGTTACCTGGAGGAGTATCCAGAGACCAGGGTCTGCCAATCGCACGGCCGTGACAGATCTCTTTCGCTTCATCAACCTTCATTAGTTGCATGCCCGCATGCCATTCACAGTTCTTCACTTAAATAGCGATTTAATTGATTTTTGTATGGATAATATTAGTTCAATTCTAGGCTAGTAATGCGATTACCAACAAATAAACATAACATTTACATACACTTACATTGCTTCTGGCCTCACACCAGGTCACCCTGTGTCGTGGGAACCAGAAACAGCGACATAACAAACATGTAAACGTACAAGACCTGGGGTTTTTGTCCTCAGCCGGGATCCGAACCCGGGACCTCTCGCATGGTAGGCGGCTGCGCTAACCGCTGTGCCACAGAGGTCGTCATATCATGTAATGTTCATCTATTAGATTCTTTTTTGAATACTTTTATGAGCTTGTAAGTGCTTCCGTGCTGATATACCATCTCGTAGAGTCTAGATTCTGCTAATGCATTGTAATACAATGACAAGTCAACGCGCGCACGCGTACATAATAATAATAATACGCGTCAATACAATTAAAAAACATGTCACGTGACCCGACCATGTGATTGTCATTTGACGACCTCTGTGGCGTAGTGGTTAGCGCATCTGTTTACCATGCGAGAGGTCCCGGGTTCGATCCCCGGCTGGAGAGAAAAAAAAAACTCCAGGTCTTGGATGTTTACATGTTTGTGACGTCGCTGTTTCTGGTTCCCACGACACAGGGTATCCTAGTGTGGGGCCAGAAGCAATGTATGTGCCTGTGTGTAAATGTTTATGTTAAAAAAAAAAAAAACTATAATGCACTAAGAGGATCGGAGCCATGGTGTTTGTCTCACAATAACCTCAGTAAATATAAATGTATGTCACGCATGGCGCACTGAATGAATGAATCACAAACAGAGCGATTTACTCAGCAGCACATCTTGCGTTCATTTCATTAGTAAAGACTAATCGGGAAGACTAAAGAAATACTTTTACGGCTTTTTATTCGTAAACTTCGTAGTAACGTAGTAAGATATGTATATCTCCATTATTCATATAATATAAATAATATTATGTGAAGGATGGACGAATGTAAGTACACCTGTAATATTAAGGTAAGGTTTGGTGATACTATTTTCTTATAGTAACTGTTACTGCTAATTGTATAACCCATGTCTAAGCTCACAATAAACATTCTTGATTCTTGATTCTTGATTCCATCATCATCAACCCATTATGTCCCCAGCGAGAGGCACGGGTCTCTTCCCTGAGGAAGGTATAGGCATACTCCACCACGGGGCTCAAGTCCGGATTGGTGGAGGCTTGTAAGACTAGTGGCTGATCTTACTGTCAGAAGTTTTCAAGCCGCCCTAAGGCCTCTGACTTGGCTTATCAACGGCAGCCGGCAGATCTGATTCAGATCTGAACAGAACGAGAATGATTCCATACTGGCGCTCAATAAAATGAAGGCGCTCTTGTGCTATAATCTTATAACGTAGCTTATAATAATAATATAATATCTTCCATACAACGCAATCACTTGACCTGTGGGCTCACTATGTAATTTTCGCAACGGATATTCATACGCCCTAAAAAGTCATGTATACCACTACTGTATAGCAATATCTTCTTTTAAGACCCTATGTTAGAGCGAGACAGTAGGAGTACTGAGGTACGACGTCGGTTTTTGTGTTGACGTGACTTTTTAAGACGTATGAATATCCGTTGCGAAAATTACATAATGAGCCCACAGGTCCCAAACTAGGATACCCTGTGCTACGGTAACCAGGCAAGGACATTACAAACATGGAAAAACACCCAGACTGTGGCCATTTGTACCAGTGGGTTTCGAAACCCACGACCTCTGTCTTGGTAGGTAAGCGCCTTAACGGCTGGACCAATGAGGCAGTCCTAAAGAGAGAGGCAGTCCTCCTATAGGATAAACATCCTACTGTTCCTACTGGCGGCACACGCCTTCTCTCAGAGAGACAATATGGATGGCCAAATTCAAGAAATCACTAAGTCCAATTTCATAGATTTGCAAAACGACGTAAGTCCAACTCATGGTTTTTGGACGTACTTCGTTTTGTAAATCTATGAAATTGGACTTAGTGATCTATTGATCTTGAATTGGGCCATCCATATGGGTAATCCCTACGCTTTGGGTTATTGGTATTGGTACCAAATTTCAGTGAATTTTATAAGATCCTAAAAATTAACGAGTTTTTTTTTTTCAGAACAGTTGAATAATACAGCATATGATATATTAAAAAGCGTAATTTTATTAGTTTTTAATTAATCCTTCATCATTGGATTCGTCAGATTGTCAATAAAAAGTTTGTAATTCATACACGTGGATGATTTTCTTCGGGAGCTCGTTATGTGGACCGGAGTATAGAAGAGTCTTCATGCTTGTTAATCTGAAGGGTTAATCGACTTTGCATCGCATTGTCATAATATACCATAATCATACAATTGACATACTTACATTACCATACAAAAACGGTACGATAAATGGTCGACATACATTTTTATAAAAGAAGACGGTAAGAGACCCGTGCCCCTTGGTGGGGACATAATGGGTTGATGGTGATGATACATTTTTATAGGCACCATCGATCATGTTTGCAGTGGTTTGTAATGTATATATGGTCGCAAAATTTACACACACGCTTTTTATTGCTTTAAAAAAACGTTGGAGACCAACGTCAAAAAGCTCTTCAAAAAGCAGAAGAGTGACATGGAAATACTTCACAATTGTACAATTTCTTATGCTCATCAAATGCATGGGTTCTCTTAGTTAGTTATTTTATTACACACATCCCATAATATTCTTTTAGGATTGGAATACAAAACCACCCCGAGCACAAATGAAGTATTTTAATAAACTAGATTATATTAGTTGATAAAAATTCATAGAAAGCAATTGCATGTCTATGCTTTTTAAGTATAATAACTCAGTCAATTATGAAACAGAATTTTGAATGGCTCTCCTGTTTGACTTTCCGGCAGTATCGCACTAAAGAAAGTAAAAGAGAAGCGCCGCTATGCTCAATCCTTTTCTTTAATTGACTAGGTTATTTATACGAGTAGTATACTTTCATAAAATCTTTAGATATTGTAGAAAATTTAGAGATAGTAATTCTTAATAAAAAATAATTCATGAGTTCAAATAGCACCGTTGACTAGGTACATTTCTTTGCCATGTGTACTTTTGTATAGGTAGCGTCACGAGTTATGAGCGCTCGACGACACTGGTGGATGTCTGTGCATTTGTGTACAATCGCGCACAAAACTTCTAATGGCCGCGCGGCCATTAAAAGTCTTGCGGTTCCAGTGTTCCACAACGAAACAATAAAAAACGAAGAGCGCGACTGTATGTAGTGAGGAATAACGGCTGATTTACCAACGCATTAAAGTTAAGCGCTCATAACTCGTGACGTGCAGTATATTGCCAAGTTGTCGACAGATTATGAAAGGCTAGCTGGCGCTTTTCATAAACTGGCTGTTAGATATTTAGATTAATAGTTTATTACATTCAGTCTATTAAAATTAGTCAGGTAAAATAAGCACCTAAACAAAGTAATCGTTAATATTACAAATACAACCATACATACCTTAGTTCCGACGATTTTACAAAAGGAAACACGGCTCACAAGCAAAAATACAAATTACTTAACTCCAAAAGAGAAAACAAAACTCCATGAAATAATCAAAACATCTCCTTAAGCTATTGAATTAGTCACATTATACAATACTTCACAATATATATAATAAAGTATTTTATTCTCATAATTGAACGGAAAAATGAGTATAAGCGACACAAATACAAATATTTTAAGTGAAAAAATCAAGTGCCGCTTACACCTTTTTTCCTTCCAAATACATTTTTGTCGATTAAATTAGTCTCTTACAATAACTTCATACAGCCTTTATAACTTCAATAGCTCAACGCCCGGACAGTGGATTCTGTCATAGGCCCACCAGGATCTTATGAAAAACAGGGAAAACGTCGGGAATGATCGCCCATTTTTGTCCAACCATATATCGTTAAAAATAAGTATAAAAGTGTAACAAACCATTGTCAAGCTACTAGTTGTTTTTATTTTACCCCTTCAAGGTAGTATTTGAAACGCCAGTGCAATAAAAACCCACAAACTCCACAAAAGATTATTTGAAGTGCCTCTGAGGAGTGTCATGGTGTATTTATAAATAAGCTCATAATAACATAATATCGCACACTTGCAAGAACAACGTGTTATTTCGGAACCCTTACGTTACATGAGAGCATTTTTTTTTAAGGTTTCAAAGTAACGGCCGAAAGATAAAGCGCTATAACGTGATGCAGTGTCTCTTTTGCTCATTATTCCGGCGTTTTCGAAGTAAATAAAATCGCATTAATTTTTTTTAATTTCTATGAATAAAAAATGGTTTTCTTCGAAATATCACGTTGTTCTTGCAAGGGTGCGATATATTTTAAACTAACTCGCGATGCTCATACATAATAATTATACGAGAAAAATGATAATATGAAACGTTGATTAATGTATTTAACATTAATCAAACGTCGGGATTCAAGGTAAACTTTACCTAACCCTAAGGCCCGTTAAAGATATAATTACAATAGAAACATCTACAAGAGCCAGTGGTTTTGCATGGTTTCATACACTTTTAACTAAATAGAATCAACTCTCAGCTATTTATCATACACTCCTGCCAAGCTCCGCCTCGACGATGTCCAAGTAATGTGTAGTGAAGACCGCCTTATTGTGCATCACGTACCGCAGCAGTGTGCCCGCAATGTACGTCAGCTCTTCCGTTAGGGTCGAGAGCCCGATCGGAACTTGCCGGGACCCGCCGCCGCATACTAGGATCTCTTTGAGAAACTCTACAACGCGTTGGCCTGAAAAAAAATCGTAAGCTCACGCCTGCGTCACGTCAAAGGGTAGGCAGAGACAGTGGCGTAGCGTGGGTATCAGCCGCCCGGGGCGGAATTTGCGGCCCTCTTCATCCAGTTCATTATTGGCTCCGACACTTATTGCAGAAAATAATTCTGAAATATGTCAGAAATCCTATAAAAAGTGTGAACCTATTTTTTCTCTGAATACAAATTTGCTCCATTACATTTCATTCTTGTTGATTACCATATCAGTAGCTAGCTGTGTTTGTGATATTAATTTGATTTTTTTTAATTCAGCGTCTCCGTCTTGTACAGAATATCCTTTATTTCTATCGGTTCAAATTGTAAGCGATAAAAATATAAAATGGTTCAAAAGTTTACAAAATACTTTTATTATTTAATGAATAATGTGAAATTTTGCCGCCCCCTAAAAGGACCGCCCGGGGCGGACCGTCCCCTCCGCCCTTACTACGCTACGCCACTGGGCAGAGACCAGGGTTAGCCACTTGGCGTGAACCTGACATACTTCTTCGATCAAGCAGATCTACAGACGGCCCCAAGGCAGCGGCTAACATTATACATAACTATATGTACCTTGACATTCAACAAGCATAATGTAAATTCTTTACGTTGAAATAAATTTTTGATTTTGAAAGCCTCTGGCAAATCGGCTTACATGTGCAAGCAGAATTCCATTTCCCATTATGCAGATTTCCCGTTATTCTCGATACCCCACTTGAGAATTTGATGGCATTTAAGAACAGTTTTATATTGTACAATTTAAATAGGCAACTTTTATTTTATAAAAAGTTACAATTTTTGGAAAATTATCGGATCCATTCTGAAATGTGCCAAACCAATGCGCAGACTGATGAGCCAGAGGTTAAAAAAAAGGTTTATTAAACCGTGAATGATTACACTGAGCATACTCTGTAAGTAAATACAGTATGTAAACAGTACTCTGTGATGTGACTGTGTATACTCTGTGAGTATACTGCGTATACTCTGTGATTACATTGTGTATACTCTGTGATAACACCATGTACCTATACTCTGAGATTATACTGTGAAAATACTCAGCGAATGCTACTTACGAACAATCTGTCGTACTCGATGGTCCGAGTCGCCAATAGCGACGATCTGAGTTCGTATCAGCTCCTTCACTTCAGCCGTGAGAGGCGCTTGGCCCAGTTTCTCTAGCAATTGGTCCGTATCCGCTATGACTTCCTCCGCTATCGATGGCAGCACCGATTTGAGCTCACTGCGGAAGGAATAGAGATGAAATTAGAATGGGAAAAAGTTTTTATTGATTTGACCGCCATAAATAAAAGAAAAACTAAATTCATTAAAGATATTATTCGAATAGAGATCGAAATCATCAGTCATGTCTATGCGAAATTCTCGTAAGAGAATATTCTATATTGTTTAGCATAAAACAACCATAGGAATAGTTGCAAAAGAAAAGATTCATACTGAATTTAGACCAGAATTTAAATTGACATATTTTACATCATATTCCTACTTGTGGTGACTGTAATGGTACAAACCATTCCAAGTGTTCCACCAAATTCCACCAAAGTAGTGTGTAGCACATTTCGCACACTGAAAACATAAATGGCATTAAACAAAAATCTTCATTTTACAGTATTTACAGCCGTTTTAAGATTTTTTAAATGTTCTGGTGGGCGATGTGGAACCGTAAAGTTGTCAGTAAGGCCTTTGTGACTAATCACAAAGCTTTAATGACTACTTTTACGGTAGGTTTTATGTTTTCAGTGTGCGATTTGTCTACGAACATTTTGTGTAAAACTCCAGCATTGCACGTACGAATATCATGTATGTAATATATGAATTTTCTGTTTATCCCGTTATCTGGATCATGACAGGATCATGATCTTCGTACTTTTATATAGTTAGAATCATCACGCGAGTCAATAATCATCCGCGAATAGCAGCTCCTTCTCCGCATAATTTATTAATTGTGAAATTAGCAGTTTTGACACTTTATTTTTACAGCGAACACAATTATTGAGCTTGAATTTAAAATATCAAGCCGCCTAGGCCTGGGACTAGTTGAGATTAAATCCACTCACAGGTCACTCGAAGCCCCCTCCATAATGATGAAGATCTTCTTCTTGAGCGTTTTCTTCAGTTCGTTCGCCGTAGATTGCTCGGCCGCGCTGCAAGTGGGGCTGACGAGAAGGATGGAGGCAGTGCAAACCATTCTGTACACCTGAGTGCCCAGGTCGGCGAATCGGGGCGCGTCCAGAGAGACTGTCTGCGGAAAAACATAAACATAACATTCACGACTAACCACATTAACATCACAAGTCTTGACGTAGAAAACTACCAATACTTTTCGACGGTAATTTACAATGTCAGGAGTTTGGCGGTCCGTGACGACTAACAACTTCATAAGTCTGTACGTTAAACACTAACAATAGTTTTCGACGGTTATTTTCAAGGTCTGGACTTAGGAGGTTATCAGAGTGAAGACTAGCGTCTCACTCACCTGTTGCGGTTCCAGTTGCTTCTCCCGCACTAAGGGGGCGATGCGTGACAACTAACCGCACTAACCTCATAAACCTTGACGTTAAAAACTAACAGTAGTCGACGGTTACTTTCATGGTCAGGACTTAGGAGGTTATCAGAGTGTAATAATAATAACATAACATAACATTTACATACAGTCACATACATTGCTTCTGGCCCCACACTAGGACACCCTGTGTCGTGGGAACCAGAAACAGCGACGGCACAAACATGTAAACTACATCCAAGACCTGGAGTTTTTTTTTTCTACCCAGCCGGGGATCGAACCCGGGACCTCTCGCATGGTAAGCAGATGCGCTAACCGTTACGCCACAGAGGTCGTCTGGAGGTCGTCGAGGAGAAAGTGTCATTAATCTCATAGCATAGCGCAGGGTATCCTAGTTTAGGACCAGGACAAATGACGCGTGGAAGTAATTTATTTATACAGGCGTGTGTTTGTAAGTGTGTATGTAAGTACCACACAACACAATCACTTGTTCAGGTCCGAAACTAGGATACCCTGAAAAAACAGCTGTTACATACTAAAATTCGATATCAACTAAACAAAATATATGGTACAGCTGATTTTTTTAAAAGATGTTGGACTCAAAAATCATAAATTTATTTCAACGTAAAGCATTTACATTCTGTTTGTTGTATGTCAATGTACATAAACTTACGTATAATGTTAGCTGCCTTGGGGCAGAGTGTAGTGGAGAAAAAGGCAGCGAAAAAAAACTCCACTCTGACCAGTTGGTTTCATAGTAAAATTAGTTCGTATTGATGAGTGGAAAGTGACATGAGTCGGGCGTTACTTTACAAATCAACACCTTGTATACCGACTCTGTCTATCCCTAAGGTTACAAGCGTGATTCTGCGTATAATAATAACTCCCATACAACACAATAACTTGACCTGGGTCTCGATTCTGTTAGTGCATTATTGTACAATGACAGTTACACGGTCGGGACACGTGACGTGTTTTTTTATACCATTGACACCTATAAGTTTAGATAATATGCGCGCGTAGATTTGAAGCGGCAATGAAACTAAATCGCCATGTTCATGCAATTGTCATTGAACTACAATGCATTAACAGAATCTAGGTTCTGGTCCCAAACTAGGATCCCCTGTTATGGTAATCAGGCCAGGACATTACAAACATCGAAAAACACACAGGCTAAGGCCATTTATACAAATGTACGGCGGCCCCATGTCGGAGTCGAACCAACGACCACTTTGTTGACCACTTCAACGGCGCCACTCATCATCATCAACCCATTATGTCCCCACCGAGGGGCACGGGTCTCTTCCCTGAGGAAGGTATAGGCCATACTCCACCACGGGGGCCAAGTCCGGATTGGTGGAGGCTTGTAACACTAGTGGCTGGTCTTACTGTCAGAAGTTTTCAAGCCGCCCTAAGACCTCTGACTGGCTTAACGACTGCCATCTATCGACGGCAGCCGGCACCAACTGCTTAGCGTGCCTTGCGAAGCACGGAACCGCTCGGAAAAATGCCACTAGCGTTAGTCACAGACGGTGATCCATCCATGGACTGAACGCGCCGTATGTTGCTTAACCTTAGTGATCGTTTAAGATCACTCAGGCAGCCCAGGCTACGAGCGATTCTAACACTTACCAAATCTGTAGGTAACAGACAACGTGCTCCTCTCACCTCTGGGTATTCCTTAGAATCGTCCCACTCCAACAGTTCGAGGTACGCTTTCGCTAAACTCTGAGCTGTAACGTTGCGAATGATTGTAGGGTCCGTGACAGGCAGACTGAGGTCAGTCTTGTCTATGTGCCGCTGGAGCCAGGCCTTCGTGAATTGGAGGCCGTCTGCGGAAGGGAAAACAGGCGTTAGTACTCGGTGTTAAAGACTAATTTCGAGCAAATTTTTCGGAACGGCAAGTCTTATAATGAGGTGGCAAGAAGACAATTTTCAAGATAATGCAATACATATCATAAGCCTCTCCTACGGCTCTCCACGGAACCTAGAGAGTTCCTGTTCAGAGGATCTTAGGTTATATTATAGACTTTCTTGGACCTTACTTAAACTAAGATGGCGGACAAAGCTAAGCCGCCATCTTGCTAAATCTGTTTGGTTGTTTTAAACTCATAAAAATGCAGATGGTTTGCAAGGTTTCTGAAACTCACATTAATAAGTATTGTACATTTAGTTTAAATGCATTAAAGTATTCATGAATTTATAAACAAATGAAAGTACAGTACAGTCACGAGCAATAATATATATACACTGTCACATTTTGTACGACATAAAAATTTTGTTTTGTACTGCACATGTGTGCGACAATTTTTCCTAAATTTATCTAACCATTGGTTACATAATTTAGGACTAATTGTCGTACACTTCTTTCTAGATTGTTTTAAGCAAAGATTTTTAGAAAATGTGACAGTGTATATATATTATTGCTCGTGGCTGTACAGTCACCAGCATAAATATATGACGGTGGGCAGTAGTGCCAAAATATCTGATTCACCATTGAGATCATAAGAATATGATGACACTTTGCCGGTAAAAATATGTGATGCTTTGTGGGCGGTATAAATATCGTATCTCACTAATTGCATAAATATCGGACCACGTCGCTTAAAAATATGTAATCACTGCTAAAATCTAAATGATGTGACTGCTCTTGCTGGAATATTTATCAATTCATTAGGAAGGAATAAATATCGAATAATGGCAGGCGTCATAAATATGTATAACTTAAAACACAAGCAAAAATATTCCATCGATTTGTCATTTCATGTTAGTGCGAGTAGTTCAGTGTCCGTGTAGGTACCGATATCTTTTTTTTTATCGGGGTTAATTACTGAGATGATATTTATGTTAACCTCCTTGTACGCAAAACTTTACTGACATCGTAAAAAAACATTTTATCCGTCAAGTCTGTCACAATAAAACAAACATAATATTTTGTACCTACACCATTTCATAATTCGAGTCAGTAAGATGATAATTAGAACTGTCATGTTTTGAACCCATGTCTAGTTCTCATACCGACCAAGTGCGAGTCGGACTCGCGCACGGAGGGTTCCGTACCATTATACAATAGGAAAAAAATCACGTTTGCTGTATGGTGGCCCCCATTCAATATTTTGTATTTTGTTTTGTAATATTTTATAAAAAATATAATTACTCAGTATCTGCAGAGTTTAATTACAATACAATTGTAATATATTGCAGCATGTAGGACCACTCAGTGCAGGAGAGAAACTGACCAACTTTTTGGTTAGTCATATTTTCTTATCCAGAAGAAAATAGGTATCATTGGGAGTCAAGGTTTTAAATAGAGACGTGATTTGGGTTGAGCAAGAATTCTGATAGGTATATTTTCCAAGACAAGACAGAAACCAGCCGGGTAGCTCGTTTTTGTGACAAAGTCACATATTTTTGCTTGTGTTTAAGTTACACATATTTATTATGCCTGCCATCATTCGATATTTATTCCTTCACAGTGAATAGATATATATTCCAGCAAGAGCAGACACATTATTTTGATTTTAGCAGTGATCAAATATTTTTAAGCGACCTGGTCCGATATTTATGCAATTAGTGAAATACGATATTTATACCGCCCACAAAGCATCACATATTTTTACCGGCAAAGTGTCATCATATTCTTACGATCTCAATGGTGAATCAGATATTTTTGCACTACTGCCCACCGTCATATATTTATGCTGGTGACTGTACATAACCTATATTTAAGGTTAGTGAACTATATTATAATTTAAGACCTCCTTTATAGAAGTTATATTTGACTCTTTCATATCCTTAGCACTATTAATATAGTGGTAATTTCATTGATATGTATTTCAAATGCATGACAACGCCATTTACATTTCTCACATGTTTAAAAACGATACATTCGATCAAAAGTCATATATATTTATGAATAGGTACGACTAACAATGGAAAAACAAACGCTGAAAAACAAAAGAACAAGAAGAGGATTCTTCACTTGATTTGCAAACGGATCTTTCAATATCAATGTTGGCACTCAACATGGCTATTTTATAGGCGTATTTGACAAATATTGACCATCCATTGCTGGACATCAATGCGAATCTTAAGCACTGTTTTTTGTTAAACCTCCTATGTATTCTAAATCGTGGGCAAATACGCGAATACGAACAGCCAAGCAAAGTGCCAGCATAAAGGTGAAACGCCCTGTGTTTTTGAACTGTCTAAGCCCCAACGACAGTGATTAGTCATTGAGAGGAAAAAGTATCTTATGTAAGACAAAACAAGGCACAATTTACCGTCCTGCATCTTAAGCATCTCGTCGAACTTGTTCCGTTCGTACTGAACACTCTCCGCCTGCACGTGGGGCCGTATCATCGCGATCAGAGTGTTGGCCAAGTCGAGTTTCAGCACTTCGAGGATCTCCAGGATCGCGCGGAAGATTTCCACCTGTGGATTTGTTGGAAAAGGTTATCCATAAAATCAAAATGTTTTTAGTCAAAGTAAACTGCGACTTACTGATGTCTATATAATCATCATGATCAACCCATTATGTCCCCACCGAAGGGCACGGGTCCCTTCCCTGGGGAAGGTATAGCCCATACTCCACCACGGGGGCCAAGTCCGGATTGGTGGAGGCTTGTAAGACTAGTGGCTGGTCTTACTGTCAGAAGTTTTCAAGCCGCCCTAAGGAGTCTGACTTGGCTTAATGACGCCGGCACCAACTGCTAAACGTGCCTTGCGAAGCACGGATCCGCCCAGAAAAATGCCATTAGCGTTAGTCCATAGACGGTCACCCATCCATGCACTTGACGCGCCCTATGTTGCTTAAAATTCGTGATCGTTTAAGATCACTCGGGCCACAGGGGCTATGAGCGATTCAATGACTTCTACATAAGAAATTATTTCTAATGCTTTCGTCTGATTGTGTAATAAAGTGTCTAACGGTCTAGCTCTATCTTTGTAATGGTTCAAACAATGTGTGAAGCACAATTTGTGCCAAATGGACTACTATAACATTAAAATTTATTTACACCGCAAATATCTCTGGAATTTAAGTCAGTACTTTAACTAAGTCGCGTCGCCGAGGCGTCGCTGTGCGGACGCTGGCAAGACGACGACGCTCGAAAAACGCTAGTGTGGGGGGTCTCTTAATTTGGTTTGGTATTTTTTTTTGTAAGAAAGGCAAATGATTAATACTCATACTGCCTTTGCTGACGTCATATAGAAGTCATTTAAGATTATGGCTTTTTATTGAATATCTTAAAAAATATAGACTTATTTACAAATCTGATAAATAGAAATTGCACTGAAAGCATAAATTCTCGAAATGGTTTTGAGATTTCCGTTCATTTAAAAAAAATGTAACATGGCCAATTAACATAAACATAGACATAAACACTTACATACAGGCACATACATTGCTTCTGGCCCCACCCTAGGATACCCTGTGTCGTGGGAACTAGAAACAGCGACGTCACAAACATGTAAACAACATGTAATTAAATATGTCCACTTTTTGAGGACTCTATTTGACTTATATGCTCCAGTCTGCCGATCCTAGATGTTACCCACTTACCGTATCAGACAGCTTGCTAATATTCTGTATGGCTTCGTCCCTCGCCGGGGCAGCCAGCTTCGCCATCAGATCTATCACGAAGGCCGCGTATTTCGGAAAGTCCAATGAGTTGTTCTCGGCTTGTTGCCGTATGAAGTCTCCGTCCAGAACTTCTTCGATCATCTGCCTTATGCGCGTGTGGCGCGGCAGGAGGATCGAGAAGAGACCCTATGGGGGAGGGATAAGGGTCATTTTCCCATTGTAAGCCAAGTGCGAAAGCACTACCACCGAACTACTACCTAGTGCATTAGAAGCTTAGCCTGACAAGAGTACACTTCTATGGAAAAAGTAATAATATAATAATAAAAACAACTACCACTCAACTCAATAGGCTATTTGACAGTGTGAAAAAAACAGTATTATTTATACCTATTCGTATAAATTATGAGTCTTAAATAAAACCGCTCTAAGGCATTTTAACTAAAAAAACAATTATTATTTGTAAAAAAAACACACGATAAATGATAATTATGTATCTGCAACCATTGTATCGAAAACGGCCTGGATTGGCAGATTCTATGATGACGTCACATGTCAGTAAAAATAGTGTCTGCCATTCATTCTTTCTTACGTTCATTGGCAAGTGACGTCATAATTCCTGTGCGACGCCATATTGTCCAGATAGCGTTTTGGCGGCTTATTTCAAATGTAAATTTTAGTTTGCATTTGTAAAAAAAAAACCTACACGAAAGAATTTAAAATGACCACTTTCGAAGGACTCCATGAACATCAACAAAAAATATGAGATAGTTTTCAGAAGTCCGTCAAATAGTCTATTGATTGTGTTAAAAATGTGCATTCTGGTTGTTAATAGGAATGTCCAATGATAGCCGCTGCCTTTGGGTCGAGTTTGTAGTGGAGACGGCGGCGAAAAAACTCCACTCTCAGCATCTTGGTTTCCCATCACTTTGAGCGGTGTCAGAATTTATTGGCATATTACGCTTCCTTTTAGAAGTGACCTTGCTTCTTTGTGCTGCAAGTGATTTAACCCGCCTTCAAGTGACTAAGGACATACTTCCTTAAATGACTTGTTAGGATTGCGTTATGAGGTAGTTGACCTCGAGTGACTTTGAATTGTACGTAAACGCACAGCTATAAAAAACATAAGACAATCAGTTAAAAGGGGTTATCAACTTCGTTTTTTAATAACAATAATAACACTTGGCCTGGTCCCAGACTAGGATACCCTGTGCTTGGTCTGGTAACCAAAGGTTGGGATAGTTCTGACGGGAAAACGGGCGACCCGTTTCGGGCCGATTTCAAGAGACCCGGTTCGAGTCATGATGTTTTTTGTGAGGGTGGGCCCGACTCCTTGCGAGTCGGGTCGACGTCGCCGGGGCGCCGCTGTCGCATTCGCGTTGTGGTTTACCACTTGCGAGATCCGGCGGCGCCCCATTGCACGAGCGACAGGACGGCCCCCGGGGTGTTTTAGGAGGTATGCCTCTCCTATTATTAGGAGAGGAGAGTCCGACACACGGCCGTCGCCCTCCCCCAAGGGTGGCGGTTATGGTGCACAAAGCATTTCACCCCGTTAACAAAAAAAAATAATAATGGTCTGGTAACCAGGCAAATGACAATCATAAAATTATACTTAGACTAAGGCCCTTTCTGCACTGCTCCGGTCCGGCGTCGGAACCGGAATCAGTCATGAGAAAAATATCGGATGCCGGATCATGCTTCTCCACTTCATCCGATTATAATCGGCAATGGACGTGACGCAGTGCTTTATTAAAATTCCTCGGTTTTTCTATTCGAGGCAGGGGACGTTTTCCACACATTCAATTAAACATTTTCGGCTTGTATGCGCGGTGCAAAAACGTGTATTTTTTGTACTTCGATCACTTCGGCCCGGTAAAATACCGTTCCGATCTAGCAAATCATCGGACCGTTAAAAACCGGCGCCGGCGGCCGGAGTAGTGGAGAAGCTTACTAGTATTCTTGTGTGTTTCTAAATCGGACCGGTAATTAACGTTTGCCGGACTGGAGAAGTGGAGAAAGGCCTAAGGGCATGTTTCTTAGTTGAGAATTTTCACTATGTAAATGTTTAAGTAACGTTCTGTCACGCTCTTTTCTGAGACATTTGACGAGACAGCACTACAGTTAAGTATTTACTTAGTGAAAATTCTCAACTCAGAAACCGGCCCCAAGGCCATGTGAACAAATATACGGCCTCCAGTGAGAATCGAAGGCACGACCTTCGGCATGGCAATCACAAGTTTAATTCAACGTAAAGAATTTACATTCTGCCCAATGTCAATGTAATCAGATCGGTTGTTCTCGTTGATAAAAAAAATATATACATCCCCGGTTTCTATCTCTCTATTTTCATCTTAATAATATTTCTTTCAACCCATGATAAGCTACTCTGGAATGGAATTTATAATGTCTCCGGGAAGTGATTAAATCAGCCGTCAAATTGAACGCCTAGGAAGTTTATTAAGTGGCGGCATCAATAACATGGCTACGCTTTTAATTGTAATAAGTTTTTATCTGAAACGTTTCGCTACTTGGCTGATCGGAAACAGGCTTTTTATGAAAAGGCTCAATGAGGAGCCGCCATCTAGCTCGTGCTTTAAAATATTCTAAAATAAAATATACAAAATATTCACCAGTTTAACATCTTCTAATAAGATCAAGGCTTGCTTGTACTCTGGGGGATCGGCATTCAGTTGCTCTCGGAGTATGTCGAAGTATGCTCTGTGGAGGGTCTCCTTCACCAATTTTTGGTAACTGGAATAAAAAAACCTTTAGTAGCTTGAACCTATGACTGGGACTTCATGAGGTATACATATTTGTTTACTGTACTATGAGGTCATATTAACTAACTGATGGTTAAGCAGAGAATAAAATTTAACAGTCCTACTAATAAAAATACGAGTCCTCTGTAACACGCCTCTGAGGCTGTTTAAATACTCTGTGGTAACCATACACCATTATTAACCTATGACGGCCTCTGTGGCGTAGTGGTTAGCGCATCTGCTTACCATGCGAGAGGTCCCGGGTTCGATCCCCGGCTGGGGAGAAAAAAAAAAAACTCCAGGTCTTGGATGTTTACATGCTTGCGACGTCGCTGTTTCTGGTTCCCACGACACAGGGTATCCTAGTGTGGGGCCAGAAGCAATGTATGTGCCAGTATGTAAATGTTATGTTATAAAAAAAAAAACCTGTAGAATTTTTGGTGGGCCCATTGGCTCACCTGGTTTTCAATGGTTATTAATAATTCTTTACAGGGTAACGCAACTGATTAAAGGGCCTCTGAGCTGTGTTTTAAGTAATCTTTTTTTATGTTTGTGATGTCGCTGTTTCTGGTACCCACGACGCAGGGTATCCTAGTGTGGGGCCAGATGCTACATATGTGCTTGTATGTAAATGTTGTTGTTGTTATAAATATGATGACCTAGGACCGGAATTCTTAATAGCAAAAATCAAACTGTCATAGGGAATGAGCAAATTGTTTTATAGACAATTCCACTTATCGATGTTATGGAATATTATCGCATATCGACTTATACGATTATTCTGTAGGTAACATTTGACCTCTTTGATAAGCAATTTAATTTCAATTTTTTTTCACATTTGTGCACTTAATTGCCAGTTACACAACCTTCTCAAAAGAGTATGTAGGTATGTATTATATTTAAAATCCCTTCAATTATTGGTGAGTGGAATTACGTGTTCGAGGTCCTCGTCACTGTCTTGAGTTAAGTACGTATCCATGTTATAAAATGAATGGACTATGTTCACTTGGTCCTGGTTTTTCGGAATAAATTGGTTTTTTAATTTATTGAAGATCCATTTATGAGTGGAAAATGATCGCTCTACATCTACCGATGACATGTTAATTACTCATTAAGTGACATTTATTTATTGATAGTCGACAAAACAATTTGGTCATTCCCTTTGACAGTTTGATTTTTGCTATGAAGAATTCCGGTCCTTGATTATATAATTACATAATTACATTACATAATTATACACTCTGTAATGATACCCAGATTGTAATTAGCTTTTGAATTAAGTTACTGCAACCTGGTTACATAAACTGTTGTGTAGAAAATTACTTGCATACAGTGACCTGATTTCTCAAATAATTACCTTAGTGCTATCCATTAAAAATAACTGGCAAAACGTAACACCAGTGGATAATTTTAATACCAGATGAGTTAAAAAAGTATGGTTTGATAGAAATGTGCAGTGGACCTCAGTCACTGCTGTTTGTTTTGTTCTATAAATTAAAGTAGTAATTTGAGATAGGGCAGTGAACATTGATTGACAATAGTCAAGGTTAGGTCAATAGGTTTTGATGTAGATTACTAAAATTTTTACGTGTTCGTAGAACTTTAGTAGTTTAATTTTGATGGCAAGTGATAAAAATATGGTTGCCTGGAAGAAATTACTTATAAAGTTATGTAATAAGAAATTACGTAATAAGGCCGCCAATTGTACTTATATTTATAAGAAACTAGCTGTTGCCCGCGACTACGTCCGCGTGGGCTTTAGTTGAGTAAAGTGTTTGCAAATAAGATAGGGATACTTTTAGCGCATGCGAAAGAGCTTTCATACTTACTTCGTAACCCCCTCTTACCCCCGTAAGGGATGATTTTCGAAAGACTCCTTACACGTCTTTCAGAACTTTCAATGAAGGACCTTCATACTAAATTTCATTCGAATAACTTCAAAAATGGCAAAGTTTCATACTTACTTTGGACCCCCCTTTTTACCCCCTTACGGGATGATTTTCGAAAAACTATTTTACATGTTTTTCATAACATTTAATGAAGGACCTTCACATTGAATCTCATTCGAATAAATTCAATAACGGCAAAGTTTCATATTAAGTTTGCACCCCTCTTTTTCCCCCTTTAGGGGATGAATTTTCCAAAATCATTTCTTAGTGCTCCCCTACGTTACAAAAGGAACCCTGTGCAAAATTTCAAGTTTCTAACCCTTATAGTTTAGGCCCTGCGTTGATATGTCAGTCAGTCAGTCAGTCAGCTTCTCCTTTTATATATTTAGATATGTAAATGTAATTTATGAGTACAATAACCACTGAAATGTCCCTGGGAACTACACTACCCAAACGAATTAAAGAATATTCTATCTATCTATCAAAAATAGAAAAAAAAATATATATAATTAGCTACTACTTACTAAATATACTTGAGCCATTACAAATGTGCGAACTGAGTCATTTAAACATTTGTATCAGACCTCTGTCTCACACATATAGGAGGCATATCAGGCATATCGGAACTCTCGCTCGCACTTTTATGACTCGGCTCGCACATTTGTAATGGCTCAAGTATAGTAGAAAGTTGTCAGTCACAATCTTTTCAAAAAGTGTCAAAAGCAATGAATGAAAAATCTTCTAAGAATATTATCCAGTAGCTACAATGTTCAAGTAGGTCTCCTTTCTGCCCCATCTAAAATACCTCACAAAGGTCATTCAAACTTTCTGCATTAATATACCTGTTGTCTGGAGGTTCAAAAGGCTCCAACTTGAAGTCCTGGTCGACAGCAATCTCGTGGGCCAAAGCCATATTCTGAAAGCCATGTGCTGCCTTCATTATCTCCTCCAGGGAGACGAACTTGGGTGGGGAGGCTCCGGTGATGGTGGACCCTCGGACTCTGAACTGGATTGGCTCAGTGAGGTACCGCTGCCCACTGGAAGTTAGGTTAGTTAGACCCGAGGTTTCTTCATAGATCGGTTAATATAGGTAGGAACAGATTTTTTTATGCTAATTTGGCATAGAAGTTACAAAAGGGAACAGCTGTTTACAGCTGTCACTTTTAATTTTTTTTTTAATTTAGGACACAAACAGTCAAATAGACAGCCCTAACTAGTTAAAAAAGTTGGTTCATATTATTATTGGGAAATTGATGAATCAAGTCTTGAAACAAAGAGCAGTGTATATAACTAGCAGTTTGTTAGAAAAACAGCCTTGCTAGGCTATAAATTTATAGCCTAACAAACAATAAATTTATTTTTATCCTAAACATCCTTGAATTTTAAAAAAGACCTCTGACCAAAAAGACGGCAAAAGATAAAAAAATTTACACTTACCCTGACACTGTAGGTATTGCTTGAGGCGTAGTTTTCTCCTTTTCAGGCCCAGGTCCTGAGCTGCTAGGCACATCTTGACGGTCACTCATCTTAAGAACACGACTCTAACTAACTGCACAGTGCACAATATCTAAGGCAACTTCCTAGATCCATAAACGGATGAAAACAAGGCACAAAGAAGTCACTTTATAACCTCACTTTCGTCAGTGCAACAAGTCAAGTGATGAAATTATTATGATATCAATTGAACCAAAGCTTGTTAGTCATACGTTCAAGTAGTATTGGTGTCGGTTCTTGTTATTTTGAGAGATTTTCGATTATTTCACAGCTGTTTTACGTACTTGTCAATTTACCTGTCAAAAAATTGTTTTTTTTTTTGTAATATTTTTTCCTTTATGGAAAAGGCTAAGAGCTCAAGCCCATACCGCCTGGTCTTATTTTAGTTTCTTCTTCTCTTCATATTGATTGAGGCTAAAAGCCTTGTCTTTCCGTAGGTATTTTCTTCAGTCTTTATTATAATATTCGAGGCACATAGCCTTGTCTAACGTATTTATTCTTTTACTTCATAATCCAGTATGTTTAGGTCAAACCGTGTTGTCAAATCAGGGGCCTATATTCTATTTACTGAAGCGAACGACTAAAGGTAAACAAAGACACAGCATCTCTCAAACTTACATCTCACTCAAAATAGCTCATGCACGCAGCTTTGCTTGCATCGTATACATCGGTTTGGCAGAATCAGCGTTGGGTCCGGCTCGCTCGCCCATATTTTCCGTTTCGTGATAACAAACACAAAAGTATAACAACAACTGGACGATGAACCAAAAAACTTTACCAATACCTTATTTACAATGATGGACATACTAAAGAAAATAAAATAACTCGAGAAGTTGCACTCCCATCAACAACAACGTCAATAGTGAGTAAATATGGCGTCGGGGTGGCTATCTTACTTTTTTTTTCTTTAATTAAAAAAGAGGTTCGTAGTCAGCTCTCCATACTTCTTCCTACACTTCGCGTAGCCCATTAGTTTATAATAGTCGATCATAATCGGCCCTTAAACAAAAGTCCGTCATCTTTCCTAGTTGCGAACATATTTGGCAGCAGTAGGATCGCTTTTATTTGAGGACCACTGAAATTTTAGGTATTTTTTGGGGCATAGATCTCTTAAGCAAATGATATTTTCATGATAAAATAAAATATTTAGTTAAATAAACTGCAAGTGGGGGATAAATCAGGTAATAGCAGTGTTATTGTGTTTATTGCATAATGGTATTTATTAGGCATATGGTTTTGTTTAACTTTGCTAAATATTATGCAGTGTTATAAATGTGGCATATTGAAAAACCAAATTTTTGACATGTTGACACTTAGTCGTTCGCTTCAATAAATAGACTGTATTTTCAGGTCACATCCGAGTTAGGTATCAAATCAGGTAAAATAGGTCTATTCCGGTGTATTATTATTTTTCAAATATCTCCAATGGTATTCTTGATAAAATTATAAATAGGGTAAAATGCTTCTATATTCTTAAGGAGATCCTGAATAGAGCGCGGGATATCCAGGGCTTCTTTGTAAATGTTCAATAAGCTATCAATAAATACTAGTCTTTGTATATTGAATTGAGGACAATAAAAAAATATATGATTTAAAGATTGGTTTTCAGAATTACAAAATGTACAATTGGCGGAAGGAATCACTTTCAATCTATGCAAATGTTCATTAAGTCTGCCATGTCCAATTCTCAAACGACAAATTGTGGTGTAAAAGTTTCTATGAAGATATTTTCCGACGATAAACCATGGCCTCTTAATGTCCGAATTAATATAGCTGTACCATTTTCCTTTTATTTGTGTCGTTTCTTTCCAATGAAGCATCCAGATGTTTAATATTCGTTCTAATGTCGGTTTTGCAATCTGAAGCTGGCAACTTAATATTCTTGACAGGTATTTGGTGAATATTGGGGGTTTTTACCTCAGAAGATTCTTCTGAGGTTTTTACTAAAGAGCTGGCAAGTTTATCAGCGAGTTCGTTACACGAGACGTCAATGTGAGATGGTGTCCAAAACAAACATATTCACAGAACACAATCACAGAACACAATAACGACGACTAGGAACACAGATTCTAAGATACGCGAATGTATCGCCACCTATTATCAACCCACCCAAAACTACATGTGGCGGCAATATTTGAATATCTGGCGGCAAAAATTTGAATTGCCGGCTGGTTCAGGTTCCCCAAAAAATTATTAATTTCGGATGCATAGGCCATTTCATTTGTAAGGAAACTCAAATGAACGAGTTTTCTCATTCATTTGAGTTTCCTTACAAATGAAATGGCCTATGCATCCAAAAGAACACTAGATATTTAACAAATGATCTTGAAATAAAACAAGTTGTGTATGTACAAAAACGTTTTCTCATTGAATTATTATTTATTTCACTTTTATGGATCCTTAGACACGAAATCAACATAATTTTGTAATGTTCGTACCTAGGTAATCCAAATGAAAAGAGTTTCTTCGCTACTTCTTCTCTACAAATGAATAATTTACATAAACCACAGTAACTTGTTCATGAGTCTTTACAAGAGGAAGCAAACACCAACCATATTATAAGATGAAAATTATATACACTCCTCTGGTATGTAGTAATATTCTCTTATTCTTATAGGCAAGACTGTGTCAGACTTAAAAAAAAATGGTACCACGAAAACACTTAAGAAACGATATTTACAATGAGAAGCATCAGGATATACACTGAAACTTGGAATAAGAAAGATAATTATGCATAAATAATTATTATTTATGCATAATTATCTTCATCTTGCGTTTGAGCGCAGATGCTGATGCTTCATCTGCAAACAATCTGTTTTTTAGTATACAAAATCTTTTCACACATATAGAGAAAAAACTTTCTATGATGTGGTGAATATTGCTTGCGAAAATTTCATGTAAACAGAGTCACTATCTCAAATTCACTATGAAACACCAGAGTCACTATCTCAATACGGGTACAAAACATAAACGGAGGAATAAAAACTCAACTCGACGTTCGGAGTTCGGGAAAATGACGAAATAGCATGGAAAAACACGGGCCACAACAACACTGACAACACCAACCATGATGTAAAATCGCCATGTTGGTTTTCTAGGTTCTAGGACAATGTTGCTATTAGAAAATATACTTGAAACTAAAATTATTTTATTTCTTTTAAATCCACCTTTATTTGTGTTAGCTAAAATTTGCATATTATTTTAAAGATATTTAAATTTATTTATGCATGAATGTTTATATCTTGACAGTGGCAATAACTGCCCAAATAGGTATTTTATTTCTCCTATACAAAGTTGATCCCCCCTGAACATATTTCTCTATCTTGATTGAGCCAAGGCCTACTAATTTTCTGCCTTATCTTGTAGACGATATAATTTGTGCTACCATTGTACGTGGGATTTGACAATGCCATTAAAACGCTCATGCTGTCCGAAATTATCAACCATTTTTTGAAACTGAGGTTAGTTGATTCTATATATTCTAAAGATGCATAAATAGCTTGAGCTTCTGCTGTGTATATACTTGCATTTGGTGGCAATCTGAACCCTTGTCCCAATTTAGTGACAGGATCATAGTAAGCCATGGAGACGTTTTCGTTACATTTCGAGCCATCTTATCCTATGAGCCAGCCATTTTATCCTCTGAGAGACACGATTTTGTATTCCTTAAACATTTTTTACAGACTGTCCATAAAGTCTAGAAAATGGTGAAGTGTAGTGTAACTAAATATTGTACGAACTTTTCAGGCCATCTTCTATTCTAATACAA
Source organism: Yponomeuta plumbellus (assembly GCA_947310845.1). NCBI lineage: Eukaryota > Metazoa > Arthropoda > Insecta > Lepidoptera > Yponomeutidae > Yponomeuta > Yponomeuta plumbellus. The sequence continues at coordinate 8,609,073 of OX371206.1, forward strand.
GGTGGCCCATAAGTCCTTTGAAATTTAAATTTCGAATAAAATTCAAACGGTGCGCAGGAATGGCGCGCGGGGTACGGGGGAAGCACCAACGGTCTTTCGGAATTCAGTCGCCATGGAGCGTTTCACTGGTGCGGACCGTGCTTTTTGTGTGCGCGAGTTTTATCGCAACAATAATTCTGCTACCGTTGCGCGGCGTAAATTTCGAGAACATCACAATTTACGCAACTTTAACGACACTCCAAGTATTCAAACGATTAAGAACTGGGTTACTAAGTTCGAGGAGACTGGTTCTACGTTGGATAAAAAACGGTCAGGTCGACCAAGGACATCACGCACGGAAGAAAACATCGACGTAGTGAAACAGTCAATTCGTGAAAATCCTACCCAGTCTATTCGTAAGCGTTCCAGTGCATTAAACTTATCCAGAACTTCATTACAGCGGATTTTAAAGAAAGATTTACTTCTTCACCCTTACAAGATTCAATTAGTACAGGAATTAAAAGATACTGACCCTATGCACAGACTAAATTTTGCAAATGAAATGTTGGACCACTTTACATCGTTTAATAACGTGTTATTCTCTGATGAGGCTCACTTCCACATCAACGGCCATGTCAACAAGCAGAATTGTCGCTACTGGAGTTGCGAAAATCCAAATCGCAAACATGAAAGGCCCTTACATAGCCCTAAAGTGACAGTTTGGACGGCTATGTCAGCGCATGGCATCATAGGCCCTTACTTTTTTGAGGACAGCAGAGGTCGCGCGGTTACTGTTAATTCGCAGCGCTATGTGGCAATGATCGAGAACTTTTTTGCACCAGAGTTGCAGAATTTTGCAGGCTTCAATACGCGGACCTGGTTTCAACAGGATGGAGCAACTGCCCATACCTCTAACACCGCTATGCCCGTCGTTCGTCAACTTTTCCCTAGTAAAGTTATCTCTCGAAGAGGAGATATTGCCTGGCCACCACGTAGTCCGGATCTGACCCCAATGGACTTTTTCTTATGGGGTTATCTTAAGAGTAAAGTTTATGAAACCAACCCGCGGTCAATCGTTGTCTTGAAAGAAAATATTCGACGAGAAATGGTAAGCATTACAGAAGTTACTTGCCGCGCAGTGATGGACAATTTTAGACGTCGCTTACAGGAGTGCCGCGATCGTAACGGATTACATTTAGACGATGTAATTTTCAAATAATAATTCCCATTTTATTAAGATTACTTCCAAATAAAAACCTTTTTCATATTGTAATTAGTTTTTTTTTAATGATTTTTTTACATTTCAAGGGACTTATGGGCCACCGTGTATAAGCACAATTATTGTAACTGAGACCAAGGTTAATTTTCCTTGCTGAGACTGTCTTTTAGTACTTACTAAAAGTTTGGGTATGGAAAATAAGAGTATTAGCAAAATCGCACTCTTTAATTTCTACTCTTTCTGGTCAAACTATAAGTCCAAGTAGCACTAAAGCAACTTGAACCAACTAGGTAGATACCTATCGTAGTTGGACTGTTTCAGCTTCAATAAGTAGTTAGTTTAACATGCATCGTAACGCCTACCTAAAGTAAATCTATAGCAATAGCATTCACTTTGTGACGTTTACGTGCATTTTGCTACTTCAAATTCAACAGTCAGAAGAATTTACTGGGGAAACTGCTGCCTAGAGCAAAGGCTGCCGCTAACATAACTTTGAGACAAAAATTAAAGAAGCGTAGCGAAGTCAAGTAGGCAATCTAACTTGGTCGCAGACAGACAGAACTAGCAACTAATTTACGTACGCAAACGGACCTCGCTCTGCACTTCTGGGGGCTGCTCAGGAAAAGCACTCCTGTCCAGTCTCTCGTTAGGACTGAAAGTAAATACTAAGTGGATTCGTAGCTTTAGACTCACAATAATTTGGTTACGGGCCAATGGGCTAGTTGCCCTAAAAATGTAATTAGTCCGTCTTTTAGATTATTCAAAAATAAGGGACACGTATTTTTTTATTTGTAAATTAGACCAAAAATGACAAAGATATAGCCCATTAAAGTTACGTGTGTTTTATAATCTAAAATACGGACTAAATAGAATTTAATTATTTTTACCCTGAAAACTACCCTACCCCGAAAACTCGCCTTTCACGACTATGTTCATTACTGAAATGTTTAATTTTGTTGGATGATTCGTTAATTAAATTAGTACCTACTGTACTCTCTTGAAATGTATATAAATCTGGAAAGTTTACCATCAAAGTACCTATGTGGATTTATACAGCGAAAAAAAAAGATACCTACCTAATATAAAACAGACACGAATGAGTGCCAGTTCGGTACCTACCTACAAAGGTACCCCTTTTAATATTATGGTGTCGTTAATATACCTATTACCGGTTGTCAAAAGATTCGGAAAACTCCACTTAGTAATAGGTAACGGTTCAAGCATTGGATACATGAACGAACTCTAAAAATATTACCTATTCTTTTTTCTGTATTTGAGCAGTTATATGCTTCTCTGTGTGAACCTAGAAAAATTAAAAATACCACGACAGGGAATTGCACCCTGTGGGTGGGTAGATCACCAAATGCATACATATTTTGACACTTCGGGATTGTCTAAATGCTTAAGTGGAAAGTTATGTAACACAAGGGCACACTGGACCTAATGTCTGTTGTATCGACTTCATCGTGAGCCTAAGAAAGTACCTACTGGAGGACAGCATTAGAGATTTTCCTATAAATATTATTATTATCATACCTACTTTTTGCGAAGTCCTGTGTATTGAGTGCACGTAGGTACCTATGTCAGGTCAATGTAGGTACTGTTTACTAATCTAAGTAGGTACCTGTGGCCTGACAAAAAGGAACTTAGTTTATTAGGTTAGCAAAGATTAACATTTAAAACACTTTTCCTGTGCTTTTCCCGAACGCCCCCCGCAGTGGATAGCTTTTTCTCTAACAGCCAGTCCATTTTAAACTTGAGAGAATTTACCTACCTTCATCTCCTTTGCTTTGCCGCCTTGATTGTATGCGGGATTAAATTTTATACCACCTAGCTTGGCTCCATCTTCTTAAGCTTTCCCACCGTGAGTTTTCTGACCGTGTCGGACTAGTACATCAAAAGATAACACGCTAGCACAAGGCAGTAGTACCTACCATTATAATGTACTATGGGGTATATTGTATAATACTTGCTTCTAGGATAGCCCTTCACGTATCACATATTTAAATTTCCACTCTATCGGGTTAAGAATTTAGAGTACCTACTCCAAAGTGTAAAAATATGTAGGCATTTATTTGACAGTTCGGAGTAAGACAACTCAGACAACTCCATACAGTAGAGGACCTACGTGGTCGTAGCGCAGATCGATCAAATTTTCAAAACTACGTAATATTTATACAGATCTATCGACATTATTCTCCAACGTTAGACTAGTTCTTACTGCGCATAATATGATAGAGCTAGTGAATACATTTAACATAGGTAGTTTACGATACGATGTTCGATTTATAGTGGAGGGTAGCTAGGTTACTTCGAGCTCTAAGACCCAATAGGTACCCATAGAATGAATATCCATAATATTAAACTTGATAGTGCGGTACGTTGAAGCCTTTCATTATCTGTTGAACAACTTAAGGACTTGGATATCCTCATTAAACGACGTCAACGTGCGGGCGCAATCACACAAACTAATATAAACGCTTTATATTAGTTAGTTTATAATAAACCTTAATAAAATATTTGACCGTTAGAGACGCTTTTATAGACACCGGCCATCGGGCGGGAAAGTCACGGGAACGGGCTTTTTGCATTTTCGCTGTAGACGTTGTCTCATTTATAAAACACTCTATAAACTCAATTAATATAGTTTGTGGTGTTTTAAAATAGGTACATTATTACTTTCTAACAGTATTTTAAAACAAAAAAAACTTTGGTTGGTGAGATAGCTGGAAATACAGTGTCCTATGAAATGTATAGCAATCTCCGTTGCGCTGGGGTAGATTAGAAATTTAGATACGCTCGGAACGGGGACAAAAACTATACTTATGGAACTGACTTGACTTGTGGTACTTATACTATACTACAGATCTGCTGCGAGTCACTGTGAATGTTAGGGCTGTGCCAATAAATTAAAGAATTCTGGATTATTTTTTAAATAAAACTTTCTTATACGCCAGACATTATTTGCTTTATTCCGGAAAAACTTACTTGACTTTTGTCGGAAGAGTCCGAGCACCGTCTTTGCTCACCATGATTAAGCTCTGCGAATCAGAGCGAAACCTGGTCGGACTCTTCGACAAAAAGTCAAGTAAGTGAATCCGGAATATGTATAGTTAATAATACTGGATTATTATCAAGTAGATTAGGTGAGTGCTGATGGAGGTAAGGAATTTAAATGTATATTTCTCAAATATACTTGGTGAGCATTATTTTGAAAACATTCTTCAAGATAAACTGAAATTACTGTACTAGAAATTATTTATTTCATAATTTCAATAGCTACTGTATGAAGTGCGCTATCGCAGGTTTTCGCAGTACTTTTCTTTTGGTAGTGTTCGGGTTTTCAAATGTTAATAGTCTTTATGATGTTATATTATTAGGCATGTTGTGGTTACCTATAACCTATAAGTAAGAGTGCACATGGCCTATTAGATTTTAAGCTTATACATTATGTAATTTTTGTGCAACTCTTGTTGGTGATCCTATAAAATCTGTCGTATAATTTCAAAACCGAGTGCGATTCGGTCCGTACTATTATCTATACATAACGTGACCATTTTTTTTTTTGACTCAAAACGGGACATTAGGTAGTTTATTTAGATAGAGAGATAGAGAACACTTTATTGTACATAAAAAAGGAAATTAGATACAGTCTGATGTTTAATTCCGTAGAACTTTTCACATCTGACATTTGATGGTGTATTTACTTGCGTGATAAACCGATATTTTGCTTGTTAGCTTACAAGCATTGAATGAACACTTGCGTTTCGGCATTTTAACTTATGATGATTCTAAACAAACAACTCAAAGTTATTTACTACACGCGTATCAAACAACAACAAAACGTGTAAAAATCTGTAAAACAATTAGTACAAATAGCCGACAAAGCGCGAGCGATGACATCTTGGCCACTCTCGGCTATCTTCGTGCCATTCGGCCCAGCACGACTCAAATTTTCGCGCGGTTTCCGAAAACGGGACAATTTTGCGTCCCGGAGCTCATTTCCGGGACACCGGGACTCATAATTATAAAAAGGGACAGTCCCGTTGAAAACGGGACGTCTGGTCACGTTATCTATACAACATTTTGAATATTTCAAGCGTACCTACCTACTGTTGGCGTTTGCGTTATTAAAATCGAGCAAAAAAAAAAGGCAACAGAAATCACGTTGTAAAGTGAATATACAATTTTTTTTTCTATAAATCGCCATTTGTTTTTTCGTCTTGTACAAATATTACTGAAAGTAAATTATAGGTGCTGATTGTTGTGGTAACATACATATTTTTATCGAAGACTATCGTGGAAATATGGCACATACATTGCTTCTGGCCCCACACTAGGATACCCTGTGTCGTGGGAACCAGAAACAGCGACGTCACAAACATGTAAACATCCGAGACCTGGGGTTTTTTTTTCTCCTCAGCCGGGGTTCGAACCTGGGACCTCTCGCATGGTAGGCAGATGCGCTAACAGCTACACCACAGAGGTCGTCACGAAACATGTTTGTATAAATAACACCGTAAAGAGATTTCACTCCAAAAATGTAGAGCGACAACCCTACAGATAGGGAGACAGCGTTTAGCATAGTAATAAGCGTATTTGGAGCCAAGTGGATGAGACCGAGCTTTGTCAAAGGCTTTTTTATTTCAGTTTGTAAGAGCCAGATTCGTGTTCGAAGCAGTTTGTTATAAAATCCATCTAGGCTGACAGGATTTTTTCTAAAATGCACGATTCCTGATTTACTTGAATAAGTGTTTTTTATTTCTAACAAGTATTGTAATCAGACTTTTTCTTGAACTATTCTTTTTTGTTTTTATTTCGTTATACGCCGTTCACGGTTATTCAGTAAGAGCGCTGTTCGATAGACACTCCGAAACGGGATATTGTGTTACTTAGATTAGACATAGAACATAGAACAATAGGGAATGGATGAAAATATCAGAAGTGCTTGATATTTTTTTTTAGGTGATAGGAATAACCTTCCTTAACGCGGGAAAAAAGTTTTAATTTTTTTGGCCCCGTAGTTAATGGCCCTGATATTTTCATCCATTCCCTAATATTTACCGGAGGTTATGACATTGCTAGAGTTCGTAAACATGATTTTCATACCACGGTATAAACCAAATTAGCAATAATAATCAGTCTGAGAAAAAACTTTTCATAAGGAACAAAAGTTGTTCTTGAACAAAAACTTCCGTAAGCACTATTATTAACTTTATTCCGGAAAAGTAAAGTAAATGTATCCGGAAAAAGTTATAGCAGAAATGGTTGTAGAACAGTAGTTCAGATGTCAATAACATGTTTCAGAAGCATTTTAAAAATAACCCGTAAAGCACTTATGATGGCACTACACATTTCCATCTGTATTCGCGTATTTGGCAAATATTAACCATCCATTGCTGGGCATCCTGGAAGATCTTAAGCACTGTTTTTATGAAACCTGCCATGTATTCTAATTCGTCGGCGAATACACGAATACGAATAGCTAAGTGAAGTGCCAGCATTACATACAAGTGTTTGCTCAAGTTTGAGCTGGGGTTAAACTGAAAACCAGCGCTGTTACGTAGGTGCAGGTTACACTGAGTTTTGTCACGCATTACAATTTTGTCGGCTTTATTTTTTATTTTTATTTAATAGGTAAGCCAACGGCTCTCTTATAAAAAAATTTACACTTAATTAAAATTAAACAGTTTTAGGGTCTGTTTCACAATCCGCAGATAAAGGTCCGGATAAGCTATCCGCAACCCGGGCTGCCGTTTGTTCTAAAAATGAAGCCATAAACGAACACACGGAATATAGGCAAAAATATTTAAATTTAGAACAAACGGCAGCCCTGGTTGCGGATAGCTTATTTGGAACTTTATTTGAACATTTCCGGAACTTTATCTGTAGATTGTGAGACAGACCCTTAGATAAGATGAAGATAAGATTGCCAATTAAAGGCTCACACAGCATTCTTACTTAATTCTAGTTAGTAGGTACTAAAGTAATTAAACATGTGTTAAACATAACAGAAGTCTACGGTCTAGACTTATAGAACTTAAAATAATTTTACACAAAAAACTTGAAAATAATAATTGAATCATGTGTTGCTAAAACAACACAAGCAACCATTTTTTCAAATTTCACTTTTCAACGGTATTCGATTGTATAACCATAAAGCCACATTTGCTGCAAAAATCACACAAATCCTATGGGGTTTTCATAGTAGAAACGTGTTGCTCTTAGCACAGAATTATGCCAAAACAACACACCTCCAGCCATTGTGTTTTGCCATCACATGGCAAAACCAAAATTTCTGCCGCAAGTTTTGATGACTGTGCCTATCCAGATGGTAAAAAACCATTAAATATTAAAATTTCTAAAAATTAAAGAATTACATGCCGGACGAGGACCATATTAAAAACTTCTATGAAGAAATTTTCAACTGGCCACACACAGAGAAAGACGATGTAGAGGTGTCTTAGATTTTAATTACATTAAGTACATACTTATTTCATAAGTTATAGTTTCTAGTAATAAATTTGTGACCTTTTCTTTCAATTATAGTAGTTTTTTTGCAAAACAACACATATCCAGTTCATAAAATGCTCAAAAAAAACATTCACACTAAAATATTTTTACAAAATGTGACTCAGAATTGTAAGTGGTAGTTACGTGAACGGTTTAGCAACAAAAAAAGAAAAGTTCAGCAGGATTTTGAATCCTAAATCCTTTTTTCCTCTTCCCCAAAAATTTGGTTCAATGGATTTGTGTTGTTTTAGCAACACATGATTCAATTTCACTTAAGAAACAAGTTAAATACTTCAGGAACAGGAACAGGAACAGGACAATAATAATTTGCTCAGTTTAAACTTAAAACTAGAAAAATTATCTAAGTCTATTTTAGGATGTATTATAGTAATAATAACATAACATAATATTTACATACAGGCACATACATTGCTTGTGACCCCACACTAGGATACCCTGTGTCGTGGGTAACAGAAACAGCGACGGCACAACCATGTAAACATCCAAGACCTAGGGTTTTTTTTTGTCCCCAGCCGGCATTTGAAACCGGGACGTCTCCGATGGTAGTCTGATGCGCTAACCGTTGCGCCAGAGGTCGTCATAATTTTAACTTTATTTTAATAATTTTAATCATGCAATTTGTAAAGATGACTGGAAATAAACGCTTTCATATTTACTTTTACATAATCTTATCCATCTCGTCTTACTACAAACACAATGAACACTCATTGCGTACAAAAAAAGCACGTTATACCGTTTATATCAAACCCAGAGTCTTAGATAAAATAAAAAATTTAAGCCGCCCACTGAAAACTCCCAACAAAAAGTTTTAGACCGTTCTCGCCACTTGCAGTTCGGAAAACGCCGCGCCGGCGAAACTGCTCAACTTCTAAACTCTCCATAAGCTGTATTGTTAAGAAAGAGTGCGCGGGAATTTCCTAACAGTTACCAGCTTCGGGTGTGTGAGAGAAACATCCCTGGAATTTTAAGGAGACGCCCGGTTAAAATTTTCTTTTTGCTTTCTCAGCTTAACCACAGAATACATGTCATAATAGTACAGGTACAGAAGATTCACTCCGCAAAATCAATTAAAGGAAAAGGGTCTCTAGCAACGATACAATTAGGTGCAATTCAGATCGCACGGCAAAAAGCTACGCTATATTTCCCACCTATATGTTGTCTCTCTTTCTACCGCGTAACTCTTACCTCTTCTGGCGCCTGAATTGAGTATTTGACAAAATGTCAAATGAGTTACTTTTAAAACGGAATTTTGTATGAAAATACTTGCTTGTGACGTCACATTTCAGAGCACTCTTTTTATGTTTCATCTATTAAAATTTTTAATAACAAGTAAATGATTAAAAGAAATACATTTTCCGAAACATTTTGTAATTTTTGTTTTAATCAAGCATCTCAAATAATTTATTGTTGATAGTGTCACATACCGTATTCCAACCTATTTGCCACTCCGCGAGTAGTCGCCGCATGTACTTACGCGTTCGATACCGACACGCGTAGTGAAACAGGCCTGGCTTAACAGTCTATCCACAGTACAGCGAGCCGGCGAAGTGTGGGAACCAGAATCATCATCAACCCATTATGTCCCCACCGAGGGGCACGGGTCTCCTCCCTGAGGAAGGTATAGGCCATACTCCACGGGGGCCAAGTCCGGATTGGTGGAGGCTTGTAAGACTAGTGTTACTGTCAGAAGTTTTCAAGCCGCCCTAAGGCCTCTGATTTGACGTAACGACTGCCATCTATGGACGGCAGCCGGCACCAACGGCTTAACGTGCCTTGCGAAGCAAGGAATCCGAAAAATGTAACTACCGTTAGTCATAGAACGGTCACCCATCCATGCACTGAACGCGCCCTATTTTGCTTAATCAAATAAAAGGGAATCAGGATATCAGTTTACATCACACTATCACACTAATATTATAAACGTGAAAGTTTGTGTGTGTGTTTATATGTTTGTCAGTCTTTAGCGCTGAAACGGCTGGACGGATTTTAATAAAATTTGGTATGGAGTTAGCCGATACCCTGGATTAAAACATAGGCTACGTTTTACCGCGGGGAAATATCTTATTCCTACGGGAAAATCGATGAACCGCGGGTAACACCGCGGGGCACAGCTAGTTGTTCATAAAGTTTTATAGCTGTAACCTTAATTAAAAACAACAATACACTAACGACCTGGGGTGTGCAATAGTGTGCATTGCAAGAATCTGCTACGCAATATACCCCGAATTGTCATAGTAAACTACGAATTGTAGTTCTGTTAAACGGACCTCACACATAATTTATGAATCTCGGTCTTGTCCGAGCCTCGAGCCGGTCCTACACCTAAGTATATACTAGTACTCTAAACATAAGTAAGTTTTACCAACCTAGTTACGCCTGGCGACCCAGCCTCTAGACCCGGAGTCAGCTCTATATTCCCAGAGCCCAGACGCTGATAGATCAGGGCTCCTGTTAGATCAGGGCTCCTAGCCGGCCATGCAATGGGACCATCTTTTCTAATCCTTTTCATTAGAAAAGACACAGACGCTGAGTCGGCAGACGGATGCAGATAAGCCCGAGTACTTGCGGTGCCCAGGGCAGTTAGTTTAAGTTGATTATTCTTTGTCTTAATACAACCATGGTAAAGTCAATACACGTAATTGATTAAAATAATTGTATTTTTTAAAACGTCCTCCGGCTCCCGAAATACTTGACTACCTTGGTTTTACTTAAGTTTGTATTTATCGTTGCAGGACCACAGCTCGTTGTAAGGAGAATAGATCGTATCGTATCGTGCCTGTATTTAGAACTCTGGTGCCTTCTCCTTGCATCAATCTTATTATTTTCTGCCCACCACTTGCCTACCAATCCAAAACCGTATATTTTTGCTGACAGTTTTAATATACCAATCTGGAATTCACAAACAATCCCACACTTTTGTTAAGCACTTCAAAGCACAAACCAATAGGAGTTAACAAACTATCCTTAAGTCCACAGCCGTCGATAGACTTGGTAACTTAACTGAGGTAAAGTCTGGCTAAGTTAGCTCAAGTTCTGCCTCGAAAAGTCGCAACTCTGAAAAATCCTCACTTCATTTTTAATAGCGCGCTGCCGACGGAACCGTTTATGGAAAACCTAGTCTGCAAGTACCTACACATTACAAATACTAGCGTACGGAAAATATTCATGTCACAGTCACATATTTTATATATTACAGACGTATTCGCACGCAATATATTATGTTCGTAATCTTCGTAAATTACTGGTGTGCAATAAAAATTTATCTGTATAAATATTTGTAATACATTTTTCCTAGTAAATAAAGAAAATTCTCATCTTACGTATCTTAGGTAGTATGCCTGAAAATTGACTCAAAAAATATATCGAGTGAATGTGGGTGAAAGGGCAAGTTTGGGACATCACAGGTGGACATACTTCGACCAAATAGCAGATATAATAATAGGGCAAGAGAAAGTTCCCAAGCTGCGTATGTTGATGAGATTGTCAGGATCATGACAAGTGGCAAATCCTTGGCCTAGATTCTGTTAATGTATGATAGTACAATGACAACTGGATGAACATGGCGATTTAGTTTCATTACCGCTTCAGATTTACGCGCGCATGCATATCAAACAATCTAGTCGTCAAGGTATGAAAAATCACGTTACGTGACTCAACCATATATCTGCCATCGTACTATAATGGACTAACAGAATAGAGGCTGCTGTGAGGCTACATTATGTACTTCTCGGTTATATTTACCTCACTGTACTAGCTAAGGTTTGCTGGAAGAAATCTCTCACAGAGATAAGCTCGCCTTTGTACATGTTGTTTTTTGATGTAATGTTCTGTTTAATGTTTCGTGTGCAATAAAGTATACACATATGTATACCTTTTCTATTGATAAGCGGTCCGCAGTATTGCCGTCTATATTGTGGACGTGTCAGGGAAACCGCAGTCTTAATCCCGCTGCCTCTTTCTCCACTACGTTCGGCCCCAAGGCAGCGGCTAACATTATAAGTACATTGACATTCAACAAATTGAATGTAAATTCTTTATGTTGGAATTAAAAAAAAAAAAACGAATGGCTGTCAAAGGAATGCAATTTTGGACCTCAGTCCAATAGCCATGTGTGATACATCATCGAATAGGTCTCAGCGAGCTGAATAAAAATTACTATGACGTCAACAGCCAAATGTTTGTCCTTTCGGAGTTATATTGTATTGAAAAAAAAACTAACATTTTCAATTTCAAAAAAATAACATGTATCACACATGGCTATTGGGCTGAGGTCCAAAACTGCATTCCTTTGACAGCCATTCGTTTTCTTTTCTTCTGAAAACGGCTCATTAGTCAGTAAATGGCATTTTTAAGAGAGGGTTTTTGTTTTTCTAATGGGAATTGCCAGTTTATTCTGTGGTCTTTCCTCTTTTTTTTGGCTCTTGCATTTGATTGTGATTGGACTTCGAACAACTGCTACTGGTGCTAAAATCATGGAAAAAACGTTGAAGAAAAATAGGAGACCAGAACATTCGCGTAACCACAATAGAAACCGAATGATGTTGCTCAGTTGATCACAGATTCCTTCCAGTTGATGAAATTACAGAACAGTAATAAAGTTTTTATCTGTGGCAAGCAATTAGAAAAAAAGTTAGGGTAATTCATCCAGTAACTGACCACTGAGCGTCCGTTACCCTTTGATACATAATTAAATTGTTGAGGATTTCTGGGATAATTATTTTCTGTTTTGGTAAAGATTTTCTTAGGTGAAATAGTTTTGTTCATGTGAAAATTTATTGAAATTTAAAACTATTTTGTAACCATTGATTCCACCTTGTTTTTAATACTTTTTGCTCGAATTTGCTAAAAATATGTTATAACAAGTAACCCATATATTTGTATTTATTTATCTACAACGCACCTATCTTACTAAAACCTAACTCTAGTCTACACTTAAACTAGAGTCGCATTTTGAATCAAAATCATATATTTTTAAACATCCTGTATAGTGAAATTGCATAAGTGTGAGTACTGTGAACGTGCCAGCTTTAGATAACAGACCTATACCTGGGTGACCGAGCTTTGCCCTGTAATTTTTTGTAATGTTTTTGGAAATAATATTTAGATACGAATTAAATGATGAAATATCAATAATACTTTTTGAACTTTTTGATTGCATTAAAACAAGTTAAAACGACGTTTTCTTAAAATGAAACCTAGCTGGATCAATTAATCGCCCCCGAAACCCTCTGTTTACAAAATTTCTTGAATATCGTTGGAGCCGTTTTCGAGATTCTGATTATACAATCGTGTGTGTGTGTGTGTGTGTGTGTGTGTGTGTGTGTGTGTGTGTGTGTGTGTGTGTGTGTGTGCATGAACACAGGATGATATAAAATGAATTGGTTTGGAAGTTTGATTTTTTGTTGTAGAAAAAAATTAAGCAAATCCTTTAATATTCTTTTTTTTTTTTGCTCAAAGGTATTATTACACTATACAGGGTGATATTTTCACCGGTACAGTAAATCAACATACGTAATACTAAGTCCAAAATACAAATACCAACATTTTTTGTTACTACACCGTTGGTACAAAAAAAACAAAAATACCAATGTCTGAACTTATCCGCAAATCTTAAAGAAATATGGACTCATTACGCATGAGCACAACTAAACACACGAACTGGCAACTGCGCGCGGCTTGCGGGAAGGAAAAGAAGCGGCGGCGGCGGCGCAGCCAGTAGGTATGACTTATGTATGACGTAGCGAAAAAAATCTTACTTGATTTCAATTCTTCCTTCATACTTGCACGGGCTTAGGACCGTCACCGGCGTGGAATGCTTGCACTGGTTGGTAGTGGTATGAATTTCCACACTACGTACTGGCTAACGCCGAAGTGCGCCGTGCGTGCCGCGTCGTTGGTGCTCCTTCTGGGGTCTTCCTCGAAGAACGCGAATATCTGTTCCTCGATCTCCACGGCCAAGGGAGGTCTTCCTCCTCGGCCTTGAGCGTGCGCTGGTGCAGTGAACTGTCCGTAGTCTAGCAAATGCTCTCTCACTCTCATGAATGTCCTGGTGTTGAGTATTTGAGGTTAAATAAAACCGGCATTTATCAGGCGGGGCAAACTTTCTTCAGCGTATACCCGCCGAGCTGCACTGTATTTTCCCCACTGAGAAAGTAACTACGAACCATTTCGTAATACTCGCGGTTTGTAAACATCGTGCGTGCGTAATTTTCGACTGCAGGAAGTGCGGAAATGGCGCACGTGCACTCACCTAGGTCAATGCGCGCGGACTGAATTTTTGACCGGCCAAATCGTGCGCCGGCCAGCCCGCCGCCCGCTCACTTACCCCACCCCGCCGCCCTCTGCCTCACACCGCGATACATCGTGCGCGCTTAATTTTCGACTGCAGGATGTGCGGAAACGGCGCACGTGCACTCACCTAGGTCAATGCGCGCGGACTGAATGAATGACCGGCCAAATCGTGCGCCGGCCAGCCCGCCGCCCGCACACTCACCCCACCCCGCCGCCCTCTGCCTCGCACCGCGATGACACCTTGTAATGGGTGTCCATTAGTTACAAATTGGATGAATGATAAATTAATGAAAATGAAAAAAATATATATGGTAATTTTATTCGATAAATGTAATCTATTATCGATACCAATGATATGGTAAAATTTATTGTACCAGTGAAAAAATCAGGCTGTATATATACATAGATATATACAAGAATTGCTCGTTTAAAGAGATAGATAGATAGATACTTTATTCAACTTAACTACTTTTGCAGTTTTAAGTAAATAATAGTGCTTAAGTATTTCAATGTTTCGTTTTAATCCACGACATGTTGGTTTTATTGTAAGCACCAAAATTGTACAATCGTACTGTAGTTGTATTATATGTGTTCTGTTTTTGGAATACAGCTTTTCTGTTCTATTACATCCTAAAAAAATGTGAAAGATGTCGCAAGTAAGAAATAAACAAGTTAAAAATTGTCTGTCTTTGAAAGGACAATATAGTTTTGTAAACTAAAAACAAGCATTGAGTAGGTATGTGACCGCCACATCCATTTCAACTTTATACGCACCAATTCGTTTTTAGTTTAAAAGTGCAAAGCCCAAAAGCAACAACAGGCGGGATTACTATCGAAAATAAACGCGTGTGAATGGTCTGCAGAGCCGGTATCAAACATAAGGAAGACACAGAACGCCTAGGAGGTTAAGAAGCATACTTTTTTCTGTCAGCAATAAAAGTAAAACTTTATTTAAAACTGTGCAAAAATATTACAACAGAGCTTATTACCAAAAAAATTACTTTAATGCTAAACACAAAATTTTAACGATTAGTTTCTGACGCTATGCAAAACCTGTGTTACAGCAATCATCCAATTTCCAGCCGAAGTGACAATTTATTTTACTTGACAATGGATTTAACGTATTATTAATTTTTATTTGGCAATAATAACATAATTTTATTGATGTTACTAATGTAAAGAGAAAATACATATCCTAGGATTAAATTAGAAAAATTAAGTAGTGAATATGGAATACGCAAAACCATTCACCATCATCGAAACCCATCAAATCCTAACTTTGTACTGACTCCATGATCGGTCTTTATTCACCCTGGAGTTCAGTACATCTTTGCTAAGGAGGTAGACAATGATAGTGAACCTTATTATTTTCCAGTTGACCTATACTAACATTTATGAAAATATTATGTACGTTAGGAAAAATATTAAAGACTTCGAAACACTTGGTAACCATCATAACGTTAATACTAGGAATAAACATAAATTGTCATTTCCACGATTTAGACTTGCAAAAGTTAATACTTCCTTTATGGGGCACTGTATAAGGTTCTACAACAAGATACCCCAAGATATATTAGAGTTACCTCCAACGCGACTTAAGAATTGTGTTAAGCACACTCTTTGCAAAAAAGCTTATTATAAAATCAACGATTATTTAGAAGACAAGGACGTTAGCATTAAATAGTAGTCTAATATTAAATTTAATCAGAGGATAAATGTGTCTAGTGTTCAACACATCCTCTTGGATGTATATTTTGTAAGTTTGATTTGTATGAGCTTTAAGGTGATTTGAGAAAAGATGGTCAGAGTGGAATTTTTTTTTCGCTGCCTTTTTCTCCACTACAGACGGCCCCAAGGCAGCGGCTAACATTATACATAACTGTATGTACATTGACATTCAACAAGAAGAATGTAAATTCTTTACGTTGAAATAAATTTTTGTTTTCTTGATTTCAAAGGCGAGAGCCTATCTCTGTAAGAGATTTCCAGATTTTTTAATATTTAGGGTCCTTAATTTATAATGTCTTCTCGTGTAGAGTGTAGTAGAGCCATAGTAATTGGTGCGAAAGAATAGAGATAGTTTATAACATTGGGTTCTTACCAAGCGTAAGGCTTGGTTTACATTTGCTTTATTTTCATGCTTTTTTAGCATGATTTTCATAGAGCTAGAATAGAATAGAGACGCCAATTCAGTTTAAAAGTGCATAAGCAAATAATAAATCAGTAATGGTTGGTTATATACTATGCATTTAGGATTTTTTTAAAGTACTCTTATGATATTATTATATGGTGCGTAATAAAAGTTATACAACGGCATACGTTTTTGCCGTCTCTATTAATATATCCAATCTCTATGGAAAGCATGCTAAAAAGCATGAAAATAAAGCAAATGTAAACCAGGCCTTAGGTAGACAGAGGAAAAATCTCCTTAGAATGGTATTCTGTTGTACCCAATTTATTGGAGTTTGTGAAAGGATTTAAAGTTAAATTAACACCCTCGCTGCGGCCGGACACACCCGCCATCGCAGATTGTGTGTATCATATGTTTTAATCTGTGAAAATAATTTGAACTTTTTAATCCTTTGTTAGCGAGATTGCCGTTTTGAACAAGTTCGTGGTTTGATAATAATACTTGATTCGTTTGTTTTCAGACAAGATGTATTTTATGTTTTACCTATTTATTTTCTACGTTTCGGTTAACAGAAATGTTGATTGGTTTATGTACGAAGTGCTCAAGTCTTTGTTTCGTATTGAGTAATTTAATTCGTGAAAATATATACGAATATGTTGCGTGGATATATTAGCAATATAATAATTATACAAGAATGTATTATTATTTATAAGTTATAGCTGTGCCCCGCGGTGTCACCCGCGGTTCATCGATTTTCCCGTAGGAATAAGATATTTCCCCGCGGTAAAACGTAGCCTATGTTTTAATCCAGGGTATCGGCTAACTCCATACCAAATTTTATTAAAATCCGTCCAGCCGTTTCAGCGCTAAAGACTGACAAACATATAAACACACACACAAACTTTCACGTTTATAATATTAGTGTGATTGCAAGTCAAACTACATTTATCAAAATATTACCTGTAAAATATCTGTAAAAATGGCAGCAAAAACTTTACTATTTTCTACAATGTAAAACATCCGTAGCATGCGTGAGCTACGCCGTAGTCTCGTAGCAAGGTACTACCAGCTACGCACTACGAAAAGTGTTAAGGAACACTTTTCGTAGTGCGTAGCATAACACGTAGCGAAACGTAATGATGTTTCATACAAAATGTCATGTTTTTTACCACCACCGAATAGGGCTACTGATTTAATTTTATTTATTTTATTAGGAAAATTTACAGCTTAAAACACATACATTTCAACTGAAATAAAGCAAACATGCAAATGAAGTCACTGCCAATACTACTAACAGTGGTAGTATTGGTGGTATAGTAATAAAATTATCAACAAATAATAGGCTAGTTTCCCAAAAAAATGTAATTAGTTCGTCTTTTAGATTATTTAAAAATAAGGGACACGTATTTTTTTATTTGTAAATTAGACCAAAAATGACAAAGATATAGCCCATTAAAGTTACGTGTGACGTCACGCCGTGCTGCATTTTGTAGCACTGAGTGACGTCACACGTAACTTCAATGGGCTATATCTTTGTTATTTTTTGTTTAATCGAAAAAAGAAAAAATACGTATCCAATATTTTTTTATAATCTAAAATACGGACTAAATAGAATTAAATTATTTTGACCCTGGAAACTACCCTATTGTACAATTTTCACATCAAGTGTAAGTAATTACAGTATAATTCTATGAAAACAATACTTTTCTTATCAAACATCGCATTGTGTCACAGTGTTAGTGCGCATACTCCTCCGAAACGGTCAACCAATTTGGATGAAGCTTTATATGTACGAGTATATTCGGTAGATTTAAGAATAGGTTGTTACCTATTTTTCATGTGCCCAAGTGATAAGGGTGGTCCAGGCCAAATTTTTTTTTATTTACATACAGGCACATACATTGCTTCTGGCCCTACACTAGGATACCCTGTGTCGTGGGATCCAGAAACAGCGATATCACAAACATGTAAACATCCAAGACCTGGGTGTCTTTTTTTTTGTCCCCAGCCGGGATTCGAACCCGGGACCTCTCGCATGGTAGTCATCGTTTTTTAAATTATAATTCCTACAAATAATTTAAGTGGCGAAACAACCTCAGCTAATAATTTTATAAAACCCGCACGACCCTCTCGTCGGCCCTCGTGCATCGAGCCACGAAGTTAGGATCCCACCAGTGCCTGAAACTCCAGTGTATCAGGCGGTAGCTTAAGAAATTTGGCCTGTTCAGAGCCTCGCACAGGCCACATACATCTAAGACATCTGACTCGACTATTTTATAGTGACTTCTCCAGCGGAAGTGCTCGTGATACTTCTTGGGGTCCTGCATCGCACTGTAAATATGTTCGGCGATGCCTTTCACGGACTTCCTCAAGCTGTCCACGTAGGAGCCTGGCGGGAGGAATCTGCAAATAATAATGATTGATAATGATTTTTGAACTAAGCACTAAACATTGTATCCTAGTTTCGGACCAGAATTGTAATAATCATCATGATCATAGTATTATTTTGGTCCGGCTCAACTTACGTGACTTTTTATCGGTCGAGTCCGACTAGGTTTCGCTCCGATTAATCATGGTCTCAAAGCCACGTAAGTTGATCCGGACCAAAAAAATACTATGATGATGATGAATTCTGGTCCCAAACTAGGATACCTAGTGCTATGGTAACCAGGCAAGGAAATCAGAAACAATATTAAATAAAGACTGATTTCAGAACACTATACCACAAACAACGCAGAAATAAATACCTAATGGCAGATTTTATTACACGAGGTCAAAAAAAATACAAGTTCTTTACGTACTTGCTGTACTGAGCTCCTCCATACACGATCGGCACAGCGTTACCTTTGAACGCGTGCAAAACTTCTGTTGTCACGTAATCAGCACCTACGTAGTCTTCGAGAGCCAGATAAAAGTAATAAAATCTCTTCAGCTTCCAGTAGCAAGCATTCATGCTCTTTCTTTTACATTTCAACGGACCACAGTTGCCGTAAATGTCTACGGTAAGGTTGAAATTACTTAGTTCCTTATGGAGTTCTTTGACAAAACGTTCGCTGTCGCTGTCACTTGTACAATTGTCGGCGAACCACGCTGCCGCTTTGGATTTGGAGCCCAGTTCGGCTTGGAGACTCTTTTTTATCGGCAACATTTTAGGATTCCATTGAAAATGCGTTCCTAACTCGTCGTCATCAAGGTTGAATGTTGATATAAATCTGTATTGTATTGTGGAGTCGGCCCGGTACGTCCACGTCCAGTTGAAGAAACTATCACAAACAGAGTCGCAAATAGGATGTTTGTCTGGAGATTCTCTTGAAGCGAATATGTATTTCTGTCCTGTTGATCTACGTTCCGGCAGTATGCACCTTTTGGAACTCAAACACGGTGCGCTAAAAATGATGGCGTCGAATATACTAGTGTCGTTGAAAAATGATCTGTTAGATGTGAAGTAACAGTTCAAATGAGGGCATCTCTTGTTGACGAATTGCTGTTGCCCTTTATCAATGATTCCTTTGATAGGTGACCACAGGAGTATGTGTTTTAAGTCTGTCAGAAAACGGGTGTAAGTCGTACGCGTAACAGTTTGAAATGGGTTCTGTGATATTAGGTAGCAAAGCAGAAAAATGTGAAGAATATTAAAAATAAATTTTGACACTCGCGTCGACCGACCCATGTCGAGATTTTGGTAGAAACTGGAAATGTCGCGTCAAATAATGATAAAAGAAAGAGCAGATGGTTTTCTAAACACCGGAAAAAATATCGGTGCACATAAACAATAAGCATTTTTTTCAAAGTACGCAATACCCTATTGTGATTGGCATTTTTCTTTGTTGGACTGGAAGCGCCATTGTTCGTGCGCAAATAAGAAAATTTTATTTTGATTTCGGACCGAAATGATTTGGCGCGCTTTTTACCCCGAAATGGCGGGAACATTTGTAAACGTCGCGTGTTTTGTATTGTGTCCATGATGTGGGTCCGCCGGACAGATCCCGTGCAAAATTGTTCGGGTTTTTTAGGGATCTTTACGATTGCGTTTGTAAAAGAAATCACTCCGACAGGCGCTTTCAAAAAACACCTTCTATCCCGCGTATTTATCCTAAAACATCCCTGGTATTTTTGGAAGTCAGATATCAAAAAGAAAAAAAATCTTTTAAAGCACAGCAGCAACAACTGAGTTTTATTTTCTTCCCCTCTTATTTTGCGATGAGAATACAAGGTTCAGAGCCGTTCAGAGATTTAATACTGATTATATGGCTAGACATTGTTCAAACTGCTTAGTATTCTGTGGACACGAGTGATTTTCCAATGAGCGCGCCGTACGAATGCAAAGGCACCCGATGTCTTCACTGCCGCAGACGAGACTTCCCGGGTGGTATTCTGTGAATAAGATAAAAAGAAAGAAACAAATTGAATTTAAATATCGAACGTAAATCTTTTTTCATGTAAAGCTTTCAACAAGATTGCAACCTCTTTTCTCTGCAGCGCGTTTAACTTTTGTCATTCCTGAACGTCTGAATCTCAGTTGAAGAAAAAAAGTCAAAAACGCAAAAACGTTACTGTAGTTCGAGTCGTATGTACATCGACAGTAGATAATAATATGTAAGTAAGATTTATATTTTTCTTGATTCGCATCTGTTTTTTAATTACGTATTAGATTTTACCGTTTAAATGAGCAGTGTCGAAATTTCACACTAGGTCACATAATATGTTATCGTAATGTAATTTTAACATGACACCGAATACACTACGAAAATGAATATTTGAACTACTTGACAGAAAAAGCAGATTGAGTTTATCTGTAGAATTTTTCGTAGGCCGATCATAACAACCATAACCATAACAATGGTTTGTAATTTTTCTTTAAAGAAAAAGTCATACCGCAACTGACTACTTACAATGTTAAGTAGAAACAAGTAGCCATTAGTCAAACGCTCCTGACTCATGCCGCTAGATGGCGCTCCTCTGCGTACCACATTGCAAAGTTTGTGCTAATAATTAACGCTTTATGTATAGACACTTCATGTCAAACCAACGGCTGTGTAACCCGACACAGCGCCACCCACTTTTTTAAGATGGAGGCCTCTAACCACAAACGTATACAAACAAATCAGCTCTTCCTTCACTTCGTTCAGTTGAGAATAGTCCACCGGCTTAGGTAGGCGAGCTATCGTCTCGTTAATGAGATTCTTTGGGGCGCGGTTTGCATTTCAGATCAGATTCCCCGCCAGCTGTCCCGGTTACTACAGCACTATTTGTAATTTGTACCACTGTACCATTTGTACCGTTGCACCAGTAAACTACTTAGTGCACGCTGCGGTTTGCTCTGGAGCGGGATTTTGTCTTGTTCGTTTGCTGTATTTTGTATTGGTAATGAGGCGAAACGTTGGAGGCAAGAAAAAGAGTTTATGATTTATTCTGACTTGGTAGAGCTTCGTCGTTGAATGTACAAGTGAATATTTAATTTTTAGTTTTTATGTTGCATTTCAGACAGGAGATATTTTGTTATCATCATCATCAACCCCACCGAGGGGCACGGGTCTCTTCCCTGAGGAAGGTATAGGCCATACTCCACCACGGGGGCCTAGTCCGGATTGGTGGAATTTTGTTTTAGTTAACTATTTGTTAGTATGATTATACATTGAACGGGTCTAATCGTGATTTAAGTTTACCTAATAAAGGTAAACTTGATTGCATAAATTTGACAACGTTGCCAATAGTTACTATATAAGTATACACGTATGGCATCGCGAGTCATTAAATAATTTGTTAGCCAGTACGTCTACTCTTCTTTATTTAATCAGTTATGTTAAGACCTTGAAAAGGATAATAAAAAACTATTGTTACGGTGTGCCAATTGGCACACTAAATATTCTACAGGTTAAGGCAAGACAAGTCAGCCAGTACCAAGATAATAACGGTCAACACCTATTCAAGTTATCCAGTAATTACAGAGTAACGTCGTCTTTAAGTTTATGGTCCAAACAAGGTTTAAAACCCGCGTTTCAATGAAAAATAAACTGCTTCAACTGACCGGTGATTTTCTGTACAATTTGCTCTCAATCTTTCGAATCTATTATAACGTCGAAATCGTTTCACTAACAACGCACGCTATTGTCGAGGGAATAAATTCTGCGAAAGAAACGTAGTTACAATATCCCTGAATGCGTAAAGAGCGTATGGAGAAAAAAATCCTTTTTATTGAAACTAGCCGGGCCCATATCCATTATGTATCAGTCGTCGGGGACGCGTTAACACACCCACTTGGGCGTTTTTTTACGAGGCTGTAAAGATATGGAAATGAATGCCTTGGACCCCGCGTCATTATAGCGGCCTAGAGTTGGCACCATTAAAATCGTCCATATAAATTCTACGCGCTTTTGTTATTGCAGCTTTATTAGAGTAGGCAGTATTTATTTTCGTATCTTTTTGTAATGAACTCAATTATTACTTGTTATTGTGGATACTTTTTGCCCATTACAGACATTTTATTTCCGCTTCCCTAATGAAGTAAAAAATATAACTCACATTTCACAATCCGGCTCAAAGGATCAAAATCTCTTTGGCGTTCTCATATCATCCGCTATCTGATGATCCGGCTCGAAGAACCAAATAGTGTCGTGTCGTGCAACCCAGTGGGGCCGCGCTGCGAGACGGAAATAATGTTGCCATATCTGTAATATTCAGTTTTTGTCAGTCCGGCTGGCCCCAGGGGAGCCCCTGGCTGTGACATATATGCGTAACGCTGAATGGGCCCCTTGAATACATTTCCTCATGCGCTGTAAGGCGAGAAGGCTTCTTGTCGCTATTTGCTGAGTTTAGATCTGACATGTTATTGTAACGAGGTCTCTTAAGAGCTACGGATTTTTTACTTTTTTTTACCTTTTACTATGAATTGAGTTTGAAAGAATGTTCAAGTATGTAAACAACATGTTATTGAGCAAGTAGGTTTTGAAAGTTGAAGTTCAATTATTTTTAAATGTCTCGTAAAGTAACGAATTCAAGTAACCTTAAGAAAAACGTGTGAAAATAAAAGACCATGAGACTGCAAATTAGTGTAGGAGAGTGACACTTTGATGGCATGAATTGAACATTGCTGAAATTAAATGCTGCGACGGATAAGTTACCTTCATTTCAGACACTTTGAACGCTCTCGTGTGAGATATCTTTGAGAAATATTATCACGAGAGTATTGATGGTAAAACATACGCATTAAGTACAGTCGACAGCACATCGACCTGTACATGACTGCACTCTCTCTACGTTACGGGTGAATTTGCAACTAAAACATGAAAATTGATGTGCTCGACTGTACAAAAACAAGGTTATCTATTACACTTACATACTAAGAAATGATTGACTTCAATACGTATACCAGCTCTGTTGGCAGTCTTACGATAACGTATTTATGCTCTGTCAGTGTAAATGCGCCACTCGAAGGAGTATGGAGGAATACAGTCCCTGTTTTTTAGTGGTCATAAATTGTGTAAGAGGCTGTTGAAGTGAAATAGTGGAATAATTTCACGTGAGACAATGTGTTCGTTGAGGATTGCCCTTTTTTTACTACCTCGGGGTATTTTTAGATAACTTTTTTTACGGTATTTGGCGTTTCCACCGCCACAGTTGTTATGCAGACTTACATGTACAGAAAGAGTTTAGTAGTTATATTTTTCTACGATATTGGTCATCTTGTATGTGAGTTTGTAACATGAACGACATTATGTAGTACAATTACAAGTAGCAAACCTCTAACATTAGTGTTTATGATAGCCAGTTTTGTTCTAAATTGCACTTTTTAATTTTATATTTTTTTTTCATTTTCAGTCAAAGTTAAAAAAACAGCTATGTTAATAATAACATAGCTGTTTTTTTTGCATGGTAATGCCGAAGTATTTAGTGTTGCTCAAACTCAATATGTTGAATAGAATTTCCATTCTTCTATGTAGATCAATAATTTACCGGATGCTATGACGTCGGCAAATCAAAATTTTTGCAACATTACATAAAAACGAATATTCCCAAAAATGCATGTGACAAACCGCCGTGTTTCAGGCTTTAAATAAAGGCAAACTGTATAGCAAAAAGGGTCTATCGAAGTTACCAGCGGCCACTAAACAGTTTTACGATTGTTTCTTTTCCACGTTCCTCCAATCTCCGCGGATTTCCTCATCGATTCATTACACGACCCGAAACCAGAACTTTCTTCCCTCATCGACTCTTTCCCACTAGCCTGTAAACAAAAGGGCTAACAAGTTGGCCAAGTATTCGCCATCGATCACCACGTTAAGGCCCGAGCAGACAGGGTGACCACGCGTCTCGATTCCGCGCGATCTATCTTCATCTGTGTGCCGCCTTACAGTAGTGGATGTTTCCATTGTTTTTGTGGAGAGAAGCGTGATTGGACCGACTGTCCGTCTTAGCAGAAACTTTTTCGTGCGCAGGTTTTTGGAGAGGAATTGTTGTTAAATCGTCACCGAGATCACTGTTTTTCTGACGTACAGTCAAATATAGCTAAGAACACATATGTACCCGGCTCCTAGCCCCAGCTGGCTGAGTGATCTTAATCGATCACGAAGGTTAAGCAACATAGGGCACGTTCTGTGCATGGATGGGAGACCGTTCTATGACTAACGCTAGTGGCATTTTTTCGGTTCCGTCCTTCGCAAGGCACGTTTAGCAGTTGGTGCCAGCTGCCGTCGACGGCAGTTGTTAAGCTAGGTCAGGGTCCTTAGGGTGGCTTGAAAACTTTTTGACAGTAAGACCAGCCACTAGACTTACAAGCCTTCACCAATCCGGACTTGGCCCCCGTGGTGGAGTATGGCCTATACCTTCCTCAGAGAAAAGACCCGTCCAAGGGGACGGTGGAAACATAATGGGATGATGATGATTGGTTGATGGATGGTTTAACAACACTTTATTCAACTTCTATAGTTTTTAGCCAGCGCCATGTTCTAAGAATGCATGAAATTAAAATATCTACGATTCACGGTCTATGCAATGAAGCTCATGAGTATCATTGAAGTAGCGTTATTAAATTATCGGCCTCCTGTTAACGTTCTGTTAACTTGTTCTTCTCACAAGCTTACTTAAACAATGCTTAAGTGTCTAAAAGAGAGAATGTTGTCTTTACTGGAAATACTGCACATATTGGCCGCAAATGGTGATTTGGGGGATTGAAATGTCCCTACCGATTTCGGTCATAGTGACTAGGTACTTCAACTCCTGTTTTGTTGGCATTGGTGCGCTCGCATATGGCTCGCATAGCCAACCTTTTGTATAAAGGCCTCGCCACATTGCAGACATATGCCAATAAGACGCGGCAAAGATCCACTTGGCTTACGCGATGCGCGTTTATATGGCACCCGGAAATATTCCCGGATAGCACGTAAGAACAATAAGAAGGAACCTTTATCCGTGTGTTTCGAAAACGTAACGTCCCGGACAACGGATCTCACGCGCACATTGACTGATAGTCTCTCAGTAATGGCGGGATTGAGCGATCGGCCTCCAATCTGACAAGTTGTTCCACTCCCGCTCTGCTTGATGGATGGTCCCCCCGCGGTAGGCTCCGGCAACACACATCGCCTGTACACAGTTGACTTAATTTCCCCCGTTATCAACTTGATTCGGGCATCGAAGTGCTCCAAGCAGTGATAATTACCGTGATTTCACGGTAAATTTCCGGTAATTATTCGAGAGATGTTCGGAAATCAGAAATCTGAAATTTATTTCAACGTAAATAATTTACATTGTGTTTGTTGAATCTCAATGTACATACACTTCTTATGTATAATGTTAGCCGCTGCCTTGGGGCCGTGTAAAGTGGAGAAAAAGGCAGCGAAAAAAAAAACTCCACTTAAAGCTAATACAAATTAGGTATGAATGTTCATCTACCAAGAACCTCAAGGCCCATGAGTGCAATCAATTACTTGCAAAGTCGGCTGCCCAATATCAATATTCTTTAATCATCGGATAATCCGATAATTACCATATTCCGCGCCGGAATTTTTGAACACTTTCTTACGCATTACGCTAGAGATATCTAAATAGAATTTTGTTATATTTAACTTTTTAACACTCCTAATCGTGTTGATAGAGCTGCTTCGCTGAAATTATTAATAGCCATTAATTAATTGAAATTGTTAATGGACAACTTACTAGAACTTGTCTGTTTATTTTGTTTCTGTGATGTATCTTGTAAAAAAACGTTTTTTCTTTCTTTCTTTCTTCTAGATCCGGTAAAATGGCGTTTATCCGGTAAACGATAGAATACGATTTGAACATCTATAATTGTTATCTCTTTCAGAGCCGTACCTGAACCGGCGTGCGTGCATACAACGATTAATAAAATGTCGATGAAGCGAAAGTGATTTGTTACGATTGTGGCAGGTGGCAGTCCCTGGTATCTGTCTACCCCTCTGAGATACATATTTATGTATGTATTATCTCTCCGCAGCCTTCTCTGAATAATAGAATCTACTGACTTCTAGCAAAATAGTCAATTTTGTTTGTTAATGTTTCAAGGATCATCAAGTATTTTTTAAAGTTTACAGTAAATAATATAACAGTAAATAATGTAAATAGTACAGTCGACAGCACGTCAATCTTTACATTTTAGTTGCAAAGTCGCCCGTAACGCAACGGAGTAGAGTGCATGGGTGTATACCATGATGCGCTGTCTGCTGTACCTATATTAACATTTGTCTTACATTTAAACCAGCTTGGATAGAAACTTCCCTATTTTAGATTTTTACGTCCCGTACAGTAGGTGTGATACTCCATGTTGTAAGTCTGAGGCGATAATAAGTCGAGAGATTTGCGGTATACCTTTTCCATCTTCAATTGTATCCGGCGGAACTGAACTGTAAAATCGGTTAGCCAGACCGTTACACGTAGACCAAAGATCCTACGATACGTGATCACAGTGCATCGTTAAGCCGCTCCGTTGCTAATGGCAGCCGACGGGCTATTAGGATTGCAGTTTGAATCCAATATCAGCCTTCGTAGTACAGACAACAAACGGAATATGAATGTACTTTCGTATGTTTATATGTATTTTGTATTTTGAAACCCCCGTCTTAGCCTCTGTTAACAGATGAACTGAACAGGTTTCCGATAACGGCTATATGACGAGAAACATTGACATGTTTCTCATTATGATGAGAGCCGTGACTTATTTAAATAAGAGAGCTAATTCTCAAAATAAATATACGTCATGTTCAACACCGAGCTGTGTACAGTCACGTCACGAGCAATTATAATACCTACACTGGCACATTTTCTAAAAATCTTAACTTAAATCAACCAAGAAAGAAGTGCATGACAATTTGACCTAAACTATGTAACCAATGGTTCGATAATTTAGGACAAATTGTCTTCACATGTGCAGTACAAAAAAAAATTGTACGTGGTACAAAATGTGACAGTGTATAATTGTATATACTTGTACTTTTTTTTTTTTTTTTTTTTTCTTATGTTTTTATGTGTAATTCAATATTTGAGCACCTATATATTTATGAATATGTTATGTTTTATGTTCTTTATTTTGTATAATGTGTTTTTTAGTATTGTGCCGTTAAATAAATGTTTTATCTATCTATCTATCTATCTATATTATTGCTCGTGACTGTATACAGCTCGGTGTTGAACATGACGCATGTGGATAAATGAGCGCCTTCTCGCTATTTTGATGGACCTAGACCGATATTCAGTGCAGCCGGCACCAACTGCTTAACGTGCCTTGCGAAGCACGGAACCGCTTGGAAAAATGCCACTAGCGTTAGTCATAGACGGTCACCCATCCATGCACTGAACGCGCCCTATGTTGCTTAACCTTCGTGATCGTTTAAGGTCACTCAGGCAGCCGGGGCTACGAGCGATTCATTCATTATTTATTATGTCAACTTGAAAAAAATACTTGA
This sequence comes from Yponomeuta plumbellus, assembly GCA_947310845.1. Lineage (NCBI taxonomy): Eukaryota > Metazoa > Arthropoda > Insecta > Lepidoptera > Yponomeutidae > Yponomeuta > Yponomeuta plumbellus. Next base: position 8,637,142 of record OX371206.1, read on the forward strand.
AAAATGTGAAAAAAAAAACTTGTATTTTAAATCTAATATCAGCTTTTGGAGTATAGACGGTATCACCAAATGTATGTTGTAAAAGTTGTCGGTGATAGGTATAACTATATTTGGTGTTGGCGATTAGTCCCTAATTCTTAATTTCGCAAGAATGTATTTCTGCGGATTATTATTGGGACGAATTCTCCTTTATAGAATTTATTCTTAATTTTCCGAATGCCTCATTTTCCTAACTCGACATAGTGCGAATCCGGTTTTTTTTTACAAAAGAAAGTACAGTTAGATACATTTAAGTATTGTAATCTATTGTATGTTTTTTTTATAAGTGCTATAAAGATAGATGCCAACAAAAACAATTTCTTTTCTTCGTGGATTGTAGCAATGAGGTTCTTAGGCCAGTATACTCAGAGATAATAGGTACTATGAGGGTAGTGTTACCCTCTAAATGTATCTTATTGTGCATCGTACTTTCTTTTGTAAAAAATCCGAATTCGCACTATTTAGGTCTAAGAAAATGAGGCTTTCGGAAAATTAAGAATTGGTAAAATTAAAAAATTCCTCAAAGAAGTATTCGTCCAGATAATTATCCGCAGAAAGACATACTTGCAAATTTAAGAATTAGGAACTGATCACCGACATCCTATATTTTTATATATTTGCTACCAAGTCAATAATAAAAAATTGGCTAATTCCAAGTCCATTGATCCCATTCCCACCACATAACTATTTTGGCTATTAAATGAAACTTGCTAAATATAAGTTTCATTTATTCGGTTTTCCACATTGCCCGAATTTATAATAGAGGGATAGCACTTTTTGAACTCGCACAAGTTTGACATTTGTATGATAAATTCGTAATACATTTCTTTAACGGCACAATACTACACAAACAACATGGAACATAACGTCATATTAATAAATATACAGATTCTCAAATACCTATTAACATAACACATAAACAAAATATACACATTTACACAGTTTTAATTTTCAAGACAGGGCTTAAAGTATTGTCTCCTAAAATGCTTTCTTATGTACCTTATTTATGAGCAAAAACGTAAAAAACTAATATCAAGTTGAGCACCACGCACCCTGTTACCAAGTTCGCTATTTTGAATTTTCCACATTGCGTTCTAAATTGAAATATCATCCGTTGTCGCGTTCGTGCTCACTGTTCCGTGCCCGCGTCCAAGACACGTATCATCCAAGTTATTCCCTGCGCATAGATAATACTTAGTTACTAGTGGGTACCGGTACCACAGATAAATTACCTGCAGAAAGTCTACGAATAAAAACCTGATAGCTTATCCCATAAATGTAATGCTGGGGCCGCACCTGCGCCTATCGTGACTAAGCTTCACGCAATGACACGATCTACGCAGAAGTAACCGTCCATTATCGGCTATCGTCACGATAGTTCGGGCTGCGTCTAATAGCGTGGTCTGATTAGCGTTTTTCATTTTGAATGTTGTTCTTGGTCGGGTAAGACGTAAGTAAATATTATCATAATGGAGTGGAGCGTTGAAATGGTGCTGGAATTTTTATACAATTCCAAGCTGAGCCTTCTTGAATGCATAAAAATGCGTGACGTAATAGCTAGTAAACATATAAAAGTACAATATTCTATTATAGTAGTCGTCCGCCATTATGCCCAAATGAAGGAAATTGTGTTGCGGCCATCTCACGAATCTTCGGCACGCAGTGCTGTGTGCCGATACACGCAGGTGCGGCCCTAGCATAAACGGATGTTAAAGGGGACAAGCTTAAATAGCTATTCTTTCCGTTGTACGAATTCCATGAAAATTACGTCATTAGCTAAACCGTGAACGCTATTAATTTCTGATATAAATATCCCACTGCAGGACACATTCCTTATGTTCTTCAGAGAGAGAAAGAGGGAGAGAGAGATAAAGAAAGAGAGAGAGAGACAGGCTTAATTAGCACGCCTGCTTACTGCAGATAGGCAATTTCAGGATCCTTCAAGGTTAAATTAGAAAACAAAGTCATTGGTACATGCCAGGTTTCAATACCACAAACTCCCGAATGAGAGTTTGTGGTTGTGGCTTATAGTTCAAATCAAAACTCTCCTACTCGTTTATCCGGGCACACGTACCTACCTACTTAATTTTTCGCCGGAAGAGTCCGACTAGGTGTCGCTCTGATTCGCAGAGCTTAGTCATGGTGAGTCAAGGAAGCTTGCGAACGAAGCGACTTCTTCAAAGACAACCTCTGTGGCGTAGCGGTTAGCGCATCTGCTTACCATGCGAGACCTGGGATCGAACCCGGGACGGTTCGATCCCCGGCTGGGGAGAAAAAAAACCTCAAGGTCTTGGATGTTTACAAGTTTGTGACGTCGCTGTTTCTGGTTCCCCCGATACAGGGTATCCTAATGTGGGGCCGGAAGCGGTGTATGTGCCTGTATTTGAATGTTTATGTTTATGTATTTATTTTCTTCGTTTATACGAGTATCAAAAACTCTAGAACCTTGCCCTGAACTCTTTATCATCAAGCTGGTCTAATCCGTGCAAAGAGTAGTCAGTTGTTCTAAACCTTGTTAGTCTGCGGCCGCACATTCAGTTATTATCACGTCATAATTTTCTCGCATAGTTCAGGCAGCGTTATTGCCAACTATTTAAACGTTGCGCTGCGTAAGTGATTTACGCTGCAACGATGCACAAAGTTTAGCGCTTGCCGCTTACGATAATGAAAATGCTGCTACGGCTTTGCCCGCTGGTCTTAACTTGCTTCGATCGCTATTAATTGCGTTAGGGTGGGCAAGTAAGTAATATACGACGTAATACAATAACACGTTCATCATCAACCCATATGTTCAGACGTTGCCAAGTTTCAGTATTTTCAATCGTTTTGAATCCGTACGACAAAAATGTCAACACCAATCAACACCCAATTAATCAGTCCCCTCCCTCAATCGAGTCTCCAGCATTTAGCATGGCCGCCTCCACTCCTCAATAAATCAGCTATGCGGGGCTCGCATTCCGGAAGTTGGCAATCCCAGGCATTTAGACTATTTCAGCCGATTGTGGCGCGGCCGCATCTGATCTATTGTAGGGGTGAAAACCACTTTAGTGGTAGTCTTTATCGTAGACGGCATAAGTATTATTATCCTATAAAGGAAGATGTCACTGAAAGCAGGGGTTTTGATTGCTAGTTACGCATTGTCAGGGGCTGATAGTGTTTATCAGTTTCATTCGCAATGAAATTCTTTGATACATTTTAGAGTAAGGTATGTTATGTATGTTAAAAGGTACTTTTTTACTTTTAAGTTGTAAAGCATTGGTTTGAACACAAATATAGCTCGCACAACAATTTTCGTACGTCATTAATGATCAATTAACATTTTAACTATGTATTTTAGAAAGATAAAAAGTACCTGAAACCGATGTGCGTGCATGCAACGACTAATCCACGTCGATGAAGCGAAAGTCATTTGTCAGGATCGTGGCAGGTGGCAGTCCCTGGTCTCTGCCTACGCCTCTGGGATACAGGCGTGAGCTTTTACGAATGTATGTGTTGTGTATGTTTAATTATTGTAAAAGTATATATGTTACGGCTAAAACCCGAAATGCGGCTACACCTAGTTTTAGCCGGTTAGAACTAGGTGTAGCCACTTACTCTTGGTTAAACCTAGTAAAGCCGATTGTTTCCGGGTAAAACTAGGTCTAGCCAGTATCATTCCGGCTAGAACTAGGTCCAACCAAACCCTAGTGGATGATACTAGGTCTAGCCGATACCAAGCCGGCTACAACTAGATTCAACCAAACCCTGGTGGCTATTACTAGGAATAACCTTTACAGGTTGGTAACCTTGGGTGGAAGTGGTTGTACTAACTCTACAGAGCCACATATTATATGATTTTTTTAATTTTAAATATAAATCAATAAACTCACGCCCGCTATCCCCGAGGGGTAGGCAGAGGCATCAATCATTAGAACTGATATATGATTATAGCCAGAATATTATTATAAATCACCACAAGTTATTTATTAGAAAAATTCAAACTTGAACTGCCTAAAATGGTCTGAAGGTCTACGATTTGTTCAGCTGATGACTCAGTAATAGCCACCAGGGTTTTCTTGAATCTAGTTTTAGCCGGCTTGATATCGGCTAGACTTAATATCAGCCACCAGGACTTGGTTGGACCTAGTTCTCACCGGAATGATATCGGATAGACCTAGGTTTACCCTATAACAATCGGTTTATACTAGTGTTAACCAAGAGTAAGTGGCTACACCTAGTTCTAACCGGCTAAAACTAGGTGTAGCCGCATTTCGGGTTTTAGCCGTAATATATACATTGCTGTGGGATTATAATATAGAATACATAAATACCCCTACAAAAACACTTAACACGTTCATGCGAACAACGTTGTTGGACGTCATATATTGATAGATTCGTTGTGGCACAACGCATGATGACGCCCGATAAAGATCGTTATTTTAATACACAACGTTATAGTACGGCGCCTTGCCATATTAGGAACAAAGAGTTCTGTTGCTGTGCTACGACACATCAAATTATTAAAACTGTAGTGCGACACTGCATTGACTTTTTGCTATATTTGAGAACTACCCAACCTGACACAATGTACCTACTTTGTTTGCGCACAACGTCATTGTACGTCGTACGCCGGTAAGTTGTCCTTCTATTCAGTTGACCTGTGCCCAGCGCAGGAGGAACAGGTGCGCTGTTCATATTGTCACCCATGTGTATCATATAAATAAATGAAATCGTAAGTATATTGAATAATATACGTTTATTTTATGATCATTATTGCTGTGAATCTATTTAGAAATAATATTTTTGTGTTTTACGTCTTTTGTAGATTGATAATACTAAGCAAAAGCAGCAATCTTCCATGAAAATCTTCGAGTCTTCTGTTTCATCCAGAGAAACAACCCCTGACCGGTTTGAAGATGACAGTGAACATGGCTCGGATTTTGATTATGATCCACTTTTTGACGACGACGACGACTTTTGAATTTTCCCCAAGGCAAACAGCCAAAAACATAATTAACCTGTGTAAAAAAGATTTCATCTACCAAAATTGTTACTCCTGAAAACGAATCCTATTCAGATACCACATCAAAGGATTCTCATAGTACCACTGAGGATTCAGACTGTTTACGTTCAAGTTCCGAAAGCATTTTTTGCCTCTCACAAAAGAAAATGCAGTGCAAGCAAGCAGCCTATAACAAAAAAATTAAAGCTAGGTCCGAAACAATCAGATTGCGATCAAAATAGTATTGCTAAGATGTTAATAGACTCTGAAATGTTGCGAAGAAATGTGGGAGACGGTATTTTGTAGGACACCTATTTGCTTGACAATCTTGAAGATATGGGGAAGCAATCGCTGACACTCTTGCAAAACTACAAAAGTGCGAAAAATAATGAGATACCGCAAGTCCATGCTCTAAATCCAAAAGATCTTTGACCGCGACACCGAAAAGCCCATAGCCATCATTGGAAAGCAGCCTTCGCCATCATCATCAGGCTATATTAGTCCACTGCTGGACATAGCCCTCCCCTAATGAGCGCCATAGCGCCCTGTCTTCAGCTTGCCGCATCCAGCATCTACCTGCAGTCCTTCACAGATCGTCATCCCACCTGGTTGGAGGGCGTCCTACACTACGTTTGCCGAGTCGCGGTCTCCACTCAAGAACACGAACACTTCGCCTTCGCCATACTTATTCCTAACGCTTCTATTTCCACCATTGGAAATAACGCCGATTGTGCAATCATCTATGCCATGCTTGGCCCCTAAACCACATGTGCAGACGTCTTCGTCACTCGTGGATGCAACATCAAACGCGCAGCTGCTTTCGCCACGCTTGACTTATGCGCAGCCACCTGCACAATCATTGGTTGCTGAGCATTTGCCTCCACAATACTTTGACCCCACACCGCAAGTGCAGTTGCCGTCGCCAACCCTAGACCCAGCACTGTCCACGCAGCTGGCTTCACCATCCTTGGACCCAAAGCCACCTCCTCCAATCTTGGCCCCAGCACAACAGCTATCTTAATCGTCTTCGGATCTGCCATTGCATGTACAGCCACCGCCACCATAATACCTAGACTCTGTTACACCCTGCAAATAAAATCTTGACATTGATAATAGCAATGTAGAAGGCAATCAAAGACGTTCAAGAAATCTTAGTCCTGAGCCAGCTTATGAATGGGAAAACACAACTTCAGATGTTCCTGACATTGACTTTGATAAAGCAAAGAGCAGACTGGTACCAATGTCCCTGCAATCGGCAGCGTCGGCAATCTATCTACTAGTGACAATGAAAATTATATTGGCAGTGGCTACTGGCTTGAAAAAAATCCTTTGAAACCTGAATCGACGAAAAACCTAAATTACGTGAAATGTAAAATGTGTACCAAAAAGAAGGTTAGAAGGGAGAGAGGGTTGTCCAGAGAAACCAGCACTTTGTGTAATTTGCTTTGAAGACTGGCATAATCAAGACTAATTTATTGTAATGCTAAATTATTTATTAGACAGCTGTTAGATGGCTATTTACCTGTTGTTACTATAGATTTTGATATTTTTAGTTTCTGTGAGGCTCTGTGACTAAATAACTGATTTGCTAGACAATGAGTGGGTATTACATAATATGTTGTAATTTTTTTTCAAACATTCTCGCTGCTTAAGGAGTTATCATTAAGTTTTAAATTGTCATTATCATAGCCTACTTTATAGAAGGTGATTTGAGTTTGCTAGAAATTAAAGAAAATTTGGCTTCTTATTAGCAAAGTACCAAGAACTGCTTCATCATCATCATTCAGCCACAAGAAGTCCACTGCTGGACATAGGCATAGGACGTATAACTGCATATGTAAGATAAAATATATAATTAAGTAATAGAAAAATAAACACTTTGATGTCCGTTGAACTAATTAATTTGTTGTTCTTATCTATCCAAGTAGGTCTTTAACCTAAATCCTTGCTCTCATATCCTACAGAACCTTCATAAAATCCTAACGTGATACGACGTTGCTAATTATTAAACGTATATTCGTTATGCTTTATGCTGTTGTTGTTAGCTGTTGAAGATATATTTGTCTTTCCTCTATATCACAGGCGTCTTTATACGCCACCGTTATTATACGTTGTTAGCGGTTGCGTATATTTTTGTCTACTCTGTACAGCACAAGCGTCTATATACGTGGACGTTGTAATACGTTGTTGGCGGTTGTCTATATTTTTGTGTACGCTGTACAGCACAGGGGTCTATATACGTCGACGTTATAATACGTTGTTAGCGGTTGCATAGAATTTTATCTTCTCTTCAGAGCACATGCGCCCATATACGTCGACGGTGTAGGACGTCAGTGCAATATATTATAGCTTTTATGTTGCTACCTATTTGTACAACGTCACTGGACGACCATTCCCTTTGTATGAAAAATCAATGTGCTTCACCGCATAGTACTTCGAAATTGTCATGTTAGCGTGAACGTGTTAAAGCAGTTTGGACATATTTTAATTTTCATAAGCGTTTGATTCAGAAACTTGGCAAGAGACACTTCTTACGCCGTGTTTCTTATAAAAAAAAATATACATACATGAGAAGGTAAGTAATACGTCTCCATTAAAAATGGGAAAAGGGGGTAAATACCTATAACCGGCAGTGGGCAATAGTAAATAAACATAAAACATAACATTTACACACAGGCACACACACTGCCTCCGGCCCCACACTAGGATACCATGTGTCGTGGGAACCAGAAACAGCGACGTCACAAATATGTAAACATCCAAGACCTGGAGTTTTTTTTTCTCCCCAGCCGGGGATCGAACCCGGGACCTCTCGCATGGTACGCAGATGCGCATCCTAAATTAGTATCCATAACATAAGGTTCTTTATTGGTCTAGGTCTTTATATCTATCCTTACTAATGAAACTTTATCGACTTTATGACGCCGATGGGTGCATGCAATTATGAACCTTAATGTGGAAAAAATAAAAAAATAAAAAATATCGCATTGTATCTTGAGGAGAAAAGATTCATCATTAATGAACATGTGAAGGCAAACTATGTATGTCTAAAACAATATCTTCTGAAAACCTCAGGCCTCATGAAACACTAATTACTTACTTTCGCCCCCGCATGGAATCAAACCCACAACTCTCACAATCAGCTCTACTCAAAGACGATCGATACCATGCCTCAAATTCCAATCGACAGTTCATTTTCCGAAACTATACTCATAACAATATTTCTCGCAAAGTTGGAGTTACTTTCAGCGGCTTATATATCACGGGAGCACGATGAACAAATGCCATTAGCGGGGCCAAATCAGGAGTTATGAAGTGACCTTCGGTACCCTTATAAATTGCTGTATTAATATGTCTAGAGATCTATTTCAGGGTTAGTTCAGACTGGGTCGGATTTGGGTTAGCTGCTAATCATCGTCGTCGTCTAGGGCGGCGTACTGCAAACTTTTTGTTTCCAAGGTCCTTCAAGGTCACATCATCATCGCGCGCTCGTATTGCTGAACTCCCTGCTCAGGGCGGTACCGCAATGTGATATTATGTTTACCACAGGGATTGGGAAAATGAATGAAGAATGCAAGGGAATGCTTGAATAGGGATGAATCTGTTTGGCTTTTTTTATCTTTAGTATTTGAGTTAATTATGCTATGTTGCACTTAACTAACTTTGTAGCGATTTGGCATTAGCTCTAAGTTACAAATGTAAATAAATAAATAACCATCCGCCGCCAATTCTACTTTAATTTGTCAAAAAATCTGTAAATGTAATATAAATGTGTGCAATAAAGAATATTCTATCTATCTATCATCATTTATTAAAATTCAAATATTTTTATTCACAGTAAAAACAAAATGTTTACTTTGTGAACGTCAAAGTTGTTAGTTTCACAATTAAAAAGAAACTTACAAAAAAACGCCACATTTATTCTTTTCAATATTCAGTTTAATTTTTTTCATTTCATATTCATTACAAACGTGTATTCTGACCAGTTAAGGATGATTTCTGATTTTGCTTCTGTAAGGGTTGATCTATTGTTGGCTGTATACTACGAAATTTGGAAAATTCAGAGGTACTCTACAAATTAATACTTTTTTTTCATCACAAATTAATAATTAACAAGTGTAAAGCACAAACAATTTTCAAGACGCTTCCAATAAAAAAACGTCATTAACATACTAACAAACAGGTTCCCTCACAAAGTTATCCTTCAGGAGAATGGCATTGTATACACATTTTTTCGTGAATCGCTCGTAGCCTGGGCTGCCTGAGTGATCTTATACGATCACATAGGTTAAGATACATACGGCGCGTTCAGTCCATGGATGTGTCACTGTCTATGACTAACGCTAGTGGCATTTTTCCGAGCGGTTCCGTGCTTCGCAAGGCACGTTAAGCAGTTGGTCCAGCTGCCGTCGATAGATGGCATTCGTTAAGCCAAGTCAGAGGCCTTAGGGCGACTTGAAAACTTCTGACAGTAAGACCAGCTACTAGTCTTACAAGCCTCCACCAATCCGGACTTGGCCCCCGTGGTGGAGTATGGCCTATACCTTCCTCAGGGAAGAGACCCGTGCCCCTCGGTGGGGACATATTTTTTTCCAAATCGGTTTATGTGCTAAAATAATTAAAATAAAATTAATTCCGATGAATTGAGAACCACCTCCCTCTTTTGAAGTCGGTTAAAATAATGTTTACATCCCAAATAAAAACTGAATGAAACCAATTATACCATGGGTGGCCAACAGGTCGATCGCGACTGTTAGTCCAGTCGATCGTGGCAAGGCAAAAATATAAATGACTAGGAAATGTGATTTAGCTTTTTTGGCAGATTTTACTGGAAAACTGAGTACATTAAATCTGAATGTACAAGGCAAGAATAGTAAATGGTGAAGTAAACAGAAGTACAGAAGTAAATGTTGAGTTTTATTGCAGAATTGCAAAGTCAAACAGCGTCTATGATACCTAGTTGACATAGAGAAGAAAAAAATTAACCAATTGGTGAACATCAAGGATAATAATTATAGAAAAAAAACCGACCTACAATTTCACTTTTGAGAAATACACGACAGAAATTAGTACAGGTAGCAGACTTTAAAATTCGCTATAGTGATGTCAGAAAAATTGAGAAGTTGGTTCAATTCATCAGTTATTCGTTTAATGATTCCAGTGATCACAGTGATGTCTATGAATTGGCTACAAAATTTGCAGATACATTTCAAATGGAGCACATGATGTTACAAAACGAAATTATTACTCTGCGATCATTCTCAGGTCAAGATTTGAAGAAATGTGAACTATGAAATATTTGAAGAAATGTGTTGAACAACTTCATTCGAGTTTTGGCTGCTTAACATATTTATGTGAGTCAGCATTTTCGTACTTAAAACTAACAAAAAATAAACACCGTTTCGCTTGACAGACGCTCACATACGAGTACATTGGATTCTTTAAGGTTGGCAATTTCCAACTACAAACCTGATTATGCTAAACTAGTGGAAGATGCTCAGACGCAATGATCACACTAATACGAGTATATAGGTAAATAATGTAGTTGCTACGAATAATTTGCACATTCATGATTTCTCTCTTAATAAAATAAAAAATATTACATGATTTTGCACTGACCTATACTCTGATTTTTTATTCCGTAGAATTCTAACATTTCGTAAGTGTTGCTACTGAAAAAGTTCTCCACCGAAAAAGGGACAAATTTGACCCATTTGAGGACAATAAAAAATAAAATGCTACGTGTTTTACCTACAAAAAATATTTACTTACTCAAGTGACCTAATATAAAAATAACAAATATTTCAATATCACGAACAATATATCGAATTAACTTTATTTTATTCTTTAGCTCGCATCACTGCCGACGAAGTCAAGGTTTCGTAAACCTTTTTAGAGTTAAGTGAAGTATGCCGCTGTTAGCTCTCTTAATAATATATGTCAGCGATGATGATGATGATGAAGATAGTGATGTTAGTATTAATGATGATTAGATATTTGAATAAAAATGTTTTCTTTACTTGTACTTTTTTACTGTTTGTGTGGTGAAAATGGACACAATTGTCACGCGCCTTAAATTCTCTTTTAATTTGGAGCTCCACACTCTATAAAATGGATACATTCACTAACAAATTAAATGTGTAGACTCAAATGTTCACACTTGTATTGAAATTGAAAAATGTGCCCGGCCAAAAAAGGTTTCTAATCTCTGACATGTCAAAAAATGATACATACATACATACATAAGCTCACGCCTGTATCCCAGAGGGGTAGGCAGAGACAAGGGACTGCCACCTGCCACGAAAAATGATAACTGTCAGAATTCTACGGAATAAAAAATCAGACTTTATGCTGTTTCATTTGATGTTTCAAGAAGTACCTACCTATGTAATTGGTAGATCGCACAGGGTTTCGTCAGTAAACAGGAGATCTTGGGTCTAATCAAGTTGGCCACCCCTGAATTATACCGTCTGAACGCTCTTGGGGTGTTGGAAAAAGTTGCACCTTATTATACCCGACCTGTGGAAGATCAGTCAAAGTTTGTGGGAGGAATTTGAGTTTTATGAGGAAAAATTGCGGAGCATTAAGCTCGGTTACCGCGGTCAGTCGCCGCGAGCATATTAAACATGGCTGGATTTTATTTTTACTCTCTCTGCACTTACTTTGATGATGTGTAAGATTGGTTTATTAAAATATTCATAACTAGCTTTCGCCCGCGACTCCGTCCGCGTGGACTTTACTTCATTTTGCAACCCCGAAAAAACAACGAAACACGTGTTCAATCAATTGTGTTGAAGAGTATTTATTTTAAGTTTGAAGAAAATTAGACAACATTCTTTATACCTCCCATACAAATTTAGGCAACCCTTTTCGCCCCGTTAGGGGTTGAATTTCGAAAAACCCGATCTTATTCCTTGCCTAATCGAATCGACTGTTTCGAAAGTCGAGAGAGAAAAAAACCTCAGGTCTTGGATTTTTACATGTTTGTGATGTCGTTGTTTCTGGTTCCCACGACACGGGGTATCCTAGTGTGGGGCCAGAAGCAATGTACCTATGTGCCTATTTGCAAATGTTTATGTTTTTATTTTTTTACTGCCTCGTTGGTCTAGACCTTAAGTTACCTACCAAGCGAGAGTTCATGGGTTCGATTCCCACTGGGAGCCGCCGTACATTTGTACAAATAGCCTCAGTCTGGGTATTTTTCCATGTTTGTTACGTCCTTGCCGGGATACCATAGCGAAGGGTATTTTAGTTTGGGACCTGAATGTTATTATTATTATTTATACGATATTCATAATATTTTCATTCATATAATATTTACTTACATATTTTTACGCAACCGCTTACAATTTTTCCTTCATACAATTTTATAAATCTTTTAGCCTAAAAATTTGCAAAATTTAAAAAAAATATCAAAAATATTTATTTATACAAACATTACTATTCTAACATACACTTTTGCTGGGATTGCCTTGTAAGTATGAAATACCTGTGACAGGCACTGTTGCCAACCTCAGGAGAGCAAAAAACAGCAGATAGAACTTAAAAAAACAGTAGAAAACAGTAAAATTGTAATTTCATAATATCAAATCGCAAATCAAATCTGACACATAACATTTATAGACTGGACAAATACAACTACTCTTAGATCTAACACAAATTGCCTTTATTTACGAAATTCTGAGAATTTTTTGAAACTTCGAACTTTGACCGCACTTGCGAAACGAAATGAGAAATGAATGAGAAAAACCTAATGTAGGTACTCAATATGCTACACTTATTAAACTACAAATGTAGCTTTTAGATTAGATTAGAACTCTTTATTGTACACACCTGAAAGAAATAAATACCTACATTAGAAGCCTTAAATTATGTAAGTTTTGTCGTTTACAATTGGCGGTCTTATCGCTAAAAGCGATCTCTTCCAGACAACCTTGGAATGGATAGGAAGAAGGAGATAGAAAAGGTAGGTAAATGTACATGAAATAGAGTGATGGGATAATTATGTACATAAACTGACTATTCTGTTTTACTGTATGTGAAAAGATTTGCGTCAGTAAACGGGGAATCCTCTATGCCTTAAGAAGCCCGCTAGCACCCTGACCGACGTATACAAAAACTATCTCTATTACTTTTCCTAAAATGTTATTATTCCGTTTTGACATGTTGGTTGTGGCCTTGTTGCGATTTGGAATGAATTATTTTTTACGCAGTTTTTTAATTCAGATACATCAACAAAAAACAGTAGAAACTCGAGCTAAAGCAGAAAACAGTGGTGTCATAGCGGACAGTAGGGTTGGCAACACTGGTGACAGAGAAACCAGCACTTCCTGTTTGAACTTTTCTATAATAATGCCTTTTTTTTCTAAGTGAGAGATTCATCTAATATATTTCCATTTTATATGAAATATTTTTTTTTAAAAATAATTTCTCTATAATGTTTACATAAGTTTAGGAAGACGCTGGATGCAAGTCGCTACCAACCGGTCTTTTTGGAAATCCATGGAGGAGGCCTATGTCCAGCAGTGGAATTCTTGCGGCTGGCTGAATGATGATGATGATGAAGTTATAGACTTGTGGTGTGTGTATGTCTGTATGTGTGCGTGTGTGTGTGTGTGTGTGTGTATGTGTGTGTGTGTGTGTGTGTGTGTGTGTGTGTGTGTGTGTGTGTGTGTGTGAGTGTGTGTGTATTACAGCTAAGTAACATGTTCTAAAAGGAGTTCCGTTTCCTCATTGTTCTGGTTTAGCAGTCATTCAGACAATACCTTCTTACACTCAAATTTTAGAATAGGATATGATAATATATCGCAGTAGAAAGAGTAGTCTTATTTAAGGACAGAGAAACACCGTTTTAAATCACTCTAAATCGATGCAAACACAATCGCCCGGCTCAGGGGAACTGTATTTTAACAAAGGGATTATTCAGTGATTTGCATCGCGACGGCCCGGAGAGCTCTATTTACATGTCAAAACTGTCGGTCTGCCTACGGACGGGTTGCCGCGGATTGTTTGTGTTAAATATTAATAGATAACTATCGGGAAACGAGTTTCCGAATAGCACTTTTCCTGTATTGTTCTCTGATGTAAATTTGTCGCTCAGTCGAGAAACGATTGGAGTACCAAAGAAAACTAAGTGTATTGTTTTTTTTTTGAAGTTGTAGTTTGTTAAAATATGGACTATTTATTCAAAGTGTTAAAGTAGCAACCTAAAAAGATTATTAATGAAAATATTTTCAATTTAATAAATCATCTTAAAACAAGCTTTGTAATGAATCGCTCGTAGCCTGGGCTGCCTGAGTGATCTTAAACGATCACTAAGGTTAAGCAACATACGGCGCGTTCCAGTCCATGGATGGGTCACCGTCTATGACTAACGCTAGTGGCATTTTTCCGAGCGGTTCCGTGCTTCGCAAGGCACGTTAAGCAGTTGGTGCCGGCTGCCGTCGTCGATAGATGGCAGTCGTGAAGCCAAGTCAGAGGCCTTAGGGCGGCTTGAAAACTTCTGACAGTAAGACCAGCCACTAGTCTTACAAAGCCTCCACCAATCCGGACTTGGCCCCCGTGGTGGAGTAGGTATGGCCTATACCTTCCTCAGGGAAGAGACCCGTGCCCCTTGGTGGGGACATAATGGGTTGATGATGAATGTTTCTTCTTTTTAATAAAATTTTTGTATTTTTATTTTTTTGTATCTTTTTTGAACTAAAACAAAATCATCATTCATTATGTAATTTTTGATTTTTTTCTTCTTTTTCTATTGACTACTATAACATAGGCTTTCTTTTTGGTTATTATTAAAAATAAACGTCGTTCCCAAAATCTTTGTAGATGGCGCTGAACCGACTACGTGTAGTTAACTTTGAACATATGAAAGTACCTAAAATAATAAACATTGATGAATTTATTTCGTTGTAACACGGATAATGGTGTTGTTATAAAATAATTTGGGTTAACAACATAAAATTTATATACGGGCACATACATTGCTTCTGGCCCCACACTAGGATACAAACATGTAAACATCCAAGACCTGGATCTCATTTTTTTGTCCCCAGCCGCGCTTCGAATAAGCAGATGCGCTAACCACTGCGGCACAGAGGAAAAAAGAGTGCAAATGTTTTCTTATAGCTAGCCTAGTCTTACACCCATTGCGCTTTACGACTCATCTTTAGAAAAAAGATAGTTGCTTTCATTTTTGTGCAAATCCATGAAGTTGCTTCTCTTTTGTTTCTCTTGGGACATTTCCTTTCTGGCGTAGAAAAACGTTGAAGAGATTGGTATTTTTTTCTTTGTAGGTAGTTATTTAATTTCAACATGTCATGGGATGTGACGATAACGCATGTAATGAAATACGTTTTGTTTTATGAGTCTCAATATTGCATCCGAGTGAAGTAAGTAAAAAAAAAGACTTTCCTTACCTTGCAGTAACTTACCAAGTCGAGCGCAGAGAGCGACTAGAAAATAATTAAAAAAAATAAAGAAAATCTTTGAATAACAAACGCAGTCCAGTGGTCCTACAAAGTAATAAAAAAAAAAAGAGAAATGTTTGACGGCGCACACGTCAAAACAAACGAAGTCAGTAGTCGGGTCGCCAAAATATTGACAAAGTTAACATCCAGCCTTCAAATAGACATTGCTTTTATTTTTCAACCCTCCGCCCAATACCGCTGTCCGTTGTGATTGTGACAGTTCACTATCAGTAGACTCGGAACAAAATTGTACAAAACGGTTGTGATATTTTTTAAGCGGTAAAATTCTCTCTTTGCGCTCAAAGAGAGTAGTTGTTTTTCTTTTCTAGTATCTCGTCCACAGTTTCAAATATTTACACAAGGAGTTTTTAAAAATGTAAGTTTTCTAAAAGTGCTTGCTGGAAAGTGGGATATATATAAAAAAAAATAGCATCCTTTTCTAGTGCTGTGGTTACACTTGCGTCGTTCTCATCAAGAAAATACATTGGGTGATGACACTAAAAGTAAGTGTTGACCAAGCACTACGAAACTGATTGTTTTCTTTTCTTTGTTTTTTTTTTTTCTTCGAAAGCAGGTTAAATACAAAGCTGAAAGAGGACAATGAAACTCATTACAAGTTATAACTAACGTCGTCTGAACACCGAGAGCTCGGGTATGAAGTTGCGAGCATATATCCGTCTACGTCTCGGTGAAAAGTTTAATTGTGATATACCTTCGTGGTTTAATTTCTGTGCTACAAGCTTAATACTTGTACATTCAATGCACTACTTGTAATGTGAATAGTAACGGCCTCTACATTGCACTTATTTTTTGTAGTTTGCTAGGATTTGTACCAAGATTTATACTTTAATTAATATCTAACATTAGACAAACGAATCAAAATTAATCGCTCGTAGCCCCGCCTGCCTGAGTGATCTTTAACGATCACGAATGTTAAGCAACATCGGGCGCGTTCAGTGGAAGGATGGGTGACCGTCTATGACTAACGCTAGTGGCATTTTTTCGAGCGGTTATTTTATTGCCTTATTCTGATGCAAAATTCATATTTTTTATTTTTTACAAAATATTTCTCGTGTAGTACATGACACCATTGCTTAGATTGGTACAGATTAATTTACAAGTAACTATTTATATAAAAAATAAAATAAAATAAAATAAAAATGATAAATAAATAGTATTAAAATATAATTCAATATCACACACGATGACTTTAATATTATGTGGCCAGGTTGGAAGGGGCCCCGTGGATGCGAATGGAGAAAACCGCGATATATGGCGTGGTGGGGGAAAGGCCTATACCAAACAGTGGGTGTACAGGTGGGCTGATGGTGATGATGATGATGATGATGATGATGTTAACATAGAGTAACATAGATTAAAGAAAAAATCGGTTGAATAATTACCATAACAATTTATGACACTATTCGCTCTCAAGATTGAATCAGGCACCTCCGGGATTGCACTCCGCCATGCCTGTATCTCTGCCGGGTATCAACTCGCGAACATAGTCTGTCTCGAAAAGTTTAATTAGTTGAAAGCAAACACGTCTAACTGAAGTCATTGAAGAGAAAAAGGTGAAAGTCTCACTGGTTGGCTGGCATCGAAAGTTCTAGAGAGACCACTGACTGATGCGTAACTTTATATGAAAGTTAACTCATTTCAACTTTAGTCAGTGGCCCTTATTTTGTTTTGACTAGTATAGATTCACATACAAAGAAAGTAAATTATGAACCTACAAAAAAAAAGTATGCAGTATTTGTACAATTTGTTCACGTTTTTACGTAGAAACTGAAAAAAAATGTATAGCAAATGTGGGTGGAAGGACCAGTATGGGACGTCCCAGGCGTACATCATCAATCCATTACGTCCCCATCGAGGGGCACGGGTCTCTTCCCTGAGGAAGGTATAGGCCATACTCCACCACGGGGGCCTAGTCCGTGCTTAACGTGCCTTGCGAAGCACGGAAGAGCTCGGAAAAATACTACTCGTTAGTCTTAGACGGTCACCCATTCATGCACTGAGGGCGCCTTATGTTGCTTAACCTTCGTGACCGTTTAAGATCACTCAGGCAGCCGGGGCTACAAGCGATTCAGAACGTTTATAGGCTACCCTAAAAAATACATTTTGTCACGTGAATTTTAAGCCTTGGCTTCAAACTTAGGATATCTTAATATTAATATTCAGTGCAAAATAACAAAATGATGCCATTTTTGTTCTCATCTCCGGTAGATGTGCGTGCTTGCAACGAGTAATGTATGTCGATGAAGCGGAAGTGATTTGTCAGGGTCGTGGTAGGTGGCAGTCCCTGGTTGCTGCCTATGTTTCTGGGATACAGGCGTATGTATATGTATGTATGTTTGCCATCTTTTAGGATGATAAAGATGATGATAACGATAAGGATGGAGGCTTCAGTTAAATTGTATAATTATGTCAAAAGCTAGATCTTTCGAAAAGTTTCGTTCAAAGTTGTGTCAAACTTACTAATATATTTTACAGACACTTTCTTATTACGAAAATGAAAAATAAAAACCGAATTTTTTAACGATTCTCAGGTTTTAGACTGTAGATTCCATTTAGGTTAGGTTTGGTATACAGACCCATTATTTGCCTCTGCTCCGACTCTTTGTGGTTTGCTGGGAGAAATCTCTTACTGAAATAAGCTCACCTTTGTTGATTTTATTTCTTACGTAATGTTCTGTTCAATGTTCAATAAATGTGGAGTTTCTTTGTTAGTTTCTTCTCCATGTAATCTATGAATTGTGAAACTAACAACTTTGTCGTTCATAAAGTAGGTAAACATTTTGTCTATACTATGAATAATGTACTTATTGTACTTATAATAATCTTCAGGCAACCTCGCCATTGTTAGCCGAACTAGACATCTTTGGAATGCCATTCTATCTATTTAGGGAAAATCTGATGAAATGTAAAATTTAAATGCCTTTGTGTTATGTAAGTCCACTAATATCAATTAATGTCCTAGATAATAATATTGTAAATTTAAATTTAATTGAATTGTTAATTTAATCTATTGCTAACCAAATTCAATTTAGGTTCCTTAAAAGCAGCAATGTAATGTAAAACGTGATTATTTTATTCCAAATTCTAATTCATACTGAAATATTATTTAATTTTAATCAACATTCGATATAATATATTAAAAAAAAAAAATTAAATAAACTCACGCCCGTCCCCGAAGGGGTAGGCAGAGGCACCAGTCTTAGGTTTATTTAACTCCGACTTTAATGAACTATTTTATCTATTTTTATTTTTACTAAACACACAATTTTGAAAGATGTATACTCCTGTAAAGGTGTTTCACACTGAATTATACATAATTAGAATAAGTAGTTTTTAAATGAATTGTGAAAATACTGTTGGAGTATCTAATAAATAAAAATAACAATAATATTTAAAATTGAATATTTCGTGTGCAATAAATATTTAAGATTAGACTTGTTGCCTGCCTCGCAACCTCAATTATTAATTCTATGCTTGTAATTATTTATGTTTAAATTAATAATTTTATATTTTATTAGCTGTAGCTTTTCGGCTTTGAACGACTCTACCTTCTATCTCTCCCCTTTTGACTCCGAAGTCGGAGCTAAAAAGATTGTGTATCTTAGTAAATGGCTAAGTTAATTATCACTAATGCTGTTTGTACTAAGACTGTGTCTAACTTCTGTAATGGCGCTGAGACATTTTTTTTGTCAACAGCATTTTGTGGTGAGTACAGATGTGCAATGGAGAACTTGCGTCACAGTTACATTGGTGTGACATTGCTTTTATACCACAGATGATACATCAAAATATAATAAAATAAAGATAAAACTAGATAAAGGTAGAATCGCTCGTAGCCGGTTCCGTGCTTCGCAAGGCACGTTAAGCAGTTGGTACCGGCTCCCGTCGGTAGATGGCAGTCGTTAAGCCAAGTCAGAGACCTTAGGGTGGCTTTGAAACTTCTGAGAGTAAGATCAGCCACTAGTCTTACAAGCCTCCACCAATCCGGACTTGGCCCACATGGTGGATACCTTCCTCATGGAAGAGACCCATGCCTCTCGGTAGGAACATAATAGGGTTGATGATGAAGATTCAACTATTTTGTTTTTAATTAGTTTTTCAAGATCATATAAAATGTGAAAAATAAGGGAACCATAATGATAAAAAACTTATTAGATATAATAGTCGTGTTGAATTGTAAACGTTTTTTTGTAAAGGTACAGATACAAAAAAACATTATTCTACGAGATAACTCTAGTATTGATAATATTATAAGGGGTTACGTGAGAGAATGACGTCATAGTCTAAGGCCGATATTGACTTTCCGACTGCAGAGAAAAAAATATAGTTTTTTATTTATTTTTTAACGTATAGTTTTTTTATATTTTTTTTCACCTATTGTAGTAAAACATTGTTTAGTGCAAGTTCTCCATTGTACAAATGATTCTGTTTTCTTGGTTAAGTATATTTTGTGAATTTGTAATAAATATCGCTGTGAAAAAACCCTAAGCCGTATTTCATAAAGCTACAGTTATAAACTACAAGCTCGCGATTGGTCAGTTAGGCTTGGTTAGGCGAAATTAAATGCGCCCGCGACTTCGTCCACTTGGATTTTATTAGAAGATAAGAATATTTTTGAACTAAAACTTTCGTAAGCACTAGACATTATAAACTGTATTCCGGATTAGGCCCTTTCTCCACTGCTCCGGTCCGGCGTCGGAACCGGAATCAGTCATGAGAAAAATATCGGATGCCGGAGGGGACGTGACGCAGTGCTTTATTAAAATTCCTCGGTTTTTCTATTCGAGGCAGGGGACGTTTTACACACATTCTATTAAAGTAAATAAAATAGCATGGGAACATTTTTGGTGCAAAAACGTGTATTGTTTTTGTACGTCGATCACTTCGGACCGGTAACATACCGTTCCGATCTAGCAAATTCTCGGACCGTTAAAAACCGGATGCCGGAGTAGTGGAGAAGCTTATTAGTATTCTTGTGTGTTTCTAAATCGGATCGTTAATTAACGTTTGCCGGGCCGGAGCAGTGGAGAAAGGCCCTTACTTGACTTTTTGCCGGAAGAGTCCGACCAGGTTTCGCTCTGATTCGCTGAGCTTAATCAAGGTGGCTTAATCACGGAAGATAAGAATAATTTTTATTGCACACAAGAAACAAGAGACAAAGAAATGTAATTTAATGGATATTTTGCCTGATAGAAATCGAGATCTGTTCCAGAGTAATTAATAATCTTTGTCCTGGCATGTCACTTAAGTGACAAAATTCCATCCAAGTTTTTGAAATTGTAATAGTAAATAGTACGATCGCAGCTTTGTGAAACATAGTCTTTTTTTTTAAATTATTTATTCAAGAAATTTCACAAAAATACATATCGTAGTACAAACAAAACGTCACTGAAACCTGTGTAGGTTTATCTGTGAGGTTAGTTACTCTTTGTTACAACTTCATTTTAATCAGCTCAAGAAGTATTGTTTTAGGGTATTTTGGCACTTATTTGGTAGTCCTAAGTATCAGTCGTCAAAGTTTTCTCTCTCATGCTGAGAGTAAGCCAGTTGTCCAAAATACATACAGAAAAATCATGAGATAGTTGCGAGAGATAGGTATAAAGTATCGGACATTTTATCTTCACGTTTACTTTATGCATCCAAACTGAAGCTCAAAACCTAAAATATGCTTATTTCTCTTTGAACGCCGAATGCTACTCACAGACCGAAAAAGAATAACTAGAGTAGATACACACATTGACTTTTACATATTAGCGTACTTACCAAAAGCATACGTATTTCCCTCACGATAACAAATAGGTAAGGGACCTTACTCAGCGGGTTAGATCATCTTGTGGTTCAAAGTATCATACATACATACATACATACATACATACATACATACATAAGCTCACGCCTGTATCCCAGAGGGGTAGGCAGAGACCAGGGACTGCCACCTGCCACGATCCTGACAAACCACTTTCGCTTCATCGACATTCATTAGTCGTTGCATGCACGCACGTCGGTTTCGGGTACATCCCCTATTTGGTCAAAGTATCACTTGTGAAAATACACGCAATTTTCAGAAGGTCATCTGAACTTGTATACCAAACATCTTATCAAAATGTTGAAACTTTCTACATTTTGAAATCCCAACGCAATGTTAATAATAGTCATGTGAGGGATTGTGCTATATCAATGCTGTGACTAGCTGTTAGTTATGGACTCGTTGGGTTAAGCTCACGCCTGTAAGCCAGAGGGGTAGGTAGAGACCAGGGATTGCTTCTTGCCATGATCCTGACAGATCACTTTCGCTTTGCTGACATTCATGAGTCGTTGTATCCCGGCACGCATTTTTAACATTTTCATAATGAGACTGGCGTGACGGCGAAGCGGCTAATGCGTTGGGTGTGTTTCATAGGCTCTGTATCTATCTAGATGATGATGATCATGATGATTTCATGTGTAATTCCTGGTGTACATACAATAAAGAATATTATATCTATCTATGATTGTCGTTTAGATCCCCATCTAACTAGGTGATCCAGAAAATCATCAAATTCTCAGCACAATTATATTGATAAAAACTACTCGAAACCGACTTGTGCATGCAGCGACAACTTCAATGTGTGTGAGTGTCGATAAAGAAAATAGGTTTGGCAAGTGCGGTAAGTGGCAAATTCTAGTCCATGCCTATTCCTTTGCGATATATGGTTAAATATGCTTGAGACTGGCGATGGCTGACCTCTGCGTTACGCTCGTGAACGGGTGCCGTCCGTGTTTCTGGCCGCAGCATTGGTGTTTTATTACCTTATAAGAATATTAAATAATGTTTGACTTTGCAAGTATTGATTGCACTCATGGATCTTGAGATTCTTGGTATATGAACACTCATACCTAATTTGTATTAGCTTTAAGGTGATTTGAGAAAAGATGGTCAGCGTGGAGGTTTTTTTTCGCTGCCTTTTTCTCCACTACACACGGCCCCAAGGCAGCGGCTAACATTATACATAAGTGTGTGTACATTGACATTCAACAAATAGAATGTAAATTCTTTACGTTGAAATAAATTTTTGATTTCTTGATATAGACCGATGCCGACGATTGCATCCATCTTCAAAGGAATCAAATTTCATGAATTTTTTTTGGGATCGTGGCAAATGACTAACCATGGTCTCTGCTTGCTGCTCTGTAATACAGGGTTTCATCTTACCGTCAAAGTAGTTTATTTCAGGACGGACGGCAGTCTTTTAACACCATAAACAGGCACCTGTTCGACTTTCTAATCTCATTACTCGAAACGGGAAGTTTATCTCATTTGGTAGTTCATCCGGGCCGGGCTCAGAAGTTCTAAGCTCGACGCTACTTACCTCGGCTTATTTGGTCACCTAAAAGCTGTATCGTGTCCAGTGTGGGTGCCCAAGTCTCTTTTAATGTGAGTGTTGTTTTGTTGAGAGGGTTGAGATTTGTCACGTTACCGCCAAGGCAGGCTAACTAAGGTTAGGATGTTTGAACTATTTGGGTATCGGCCCAACCATTTTTGTATTTTTCTCAGCTGTGGTAAAATAAGGGTCAGTGTCGTACAACACTTATTATAATGGCAGATGTTAAGAGGAGTTGTAAAGAAAAAAAAAGCGGCACGGAAAACTATTTAAATGTCGCTCATAAAATATAAGACCCATCGCAACTTGTCGCCGCGTCTAGTCGCCGCGTCAGACGCGACGTCGTTGTCATTGTTTCTGGCGTCTTGTCGTCGCGACTCCGCGACTCTGACGCCAAGTGTGAGGAGATTCGAACAAAATATATGAAAATTTACGGCCGTAGCCTGTCGTCGCGTCTAGTCGCCAAACTGTCGCTGTCGCGTGTCGCCTAGTGTGCGCATAGGCTATATTTAAATGTCGCTCATAAATTACAAAAGCCTATATACTCAAAACGTTGCTTTGATTGCGTGCCCATACACAAACGGGATAGATGCAAGTCGTACTTGCCGCCGAGGGTTTCGTACAAATAGTTTAATATTAGAGTCTCGCAGTTTTTTTCAAGCTTCTCCCGAATTTCAAAAAAGGGTTTTGACAGACAGACGAACAGACGAGCAACAAAGTTATAATGTAAGGCTTCCAATTTTACCCTACAAGTCACAGATCCCTAAAAAGATAACAATAAATGTACACCGAGAAAAAATATACCCAGAAGAAAAAAATACCGTATTTAGCCATTTATGTGAAGCACGTGTAAATTACTTTCGTTGTACCTACAATAAAAAGTTCTCGGAAAGCTTAAAGTAGTTGGGAACCCAATCAAAATCGTAGGCCACGTAGAGGGAACGGACAAACGCACGCACACATCCCATCACCTATTAGCGACCGAACTTTGGTCGTAACACAAAGAAAGTAAACAGTAATAGAGTTCCGGGCAGTTTCGGAAGAACCCGCGGGGAGGCTAGGCTGTGTTCACATGCCTGACTTGATGTTTGCACTAGTGATGGGTGTTTGGTCGTGGAGGTATGACGTCAGCACCACCTAGTAGTGCCTATTTCTTAAGATTGTTTTTAAGATCTCCTAATAGATTCTGCTCCCTGTGTCTCTTAAAATCCACAAAAAAAAGAGGTGATATTGCGCAAGAAGTGCATCTATCATATCGTATGTATTGTATGTATGTATATGTCTTTTTCAAAACGGAAAGTGGTCATAAAAATGCTTTGTTAAAATATTAAATTGATAGTGTGTATTTGATTTTAATAAAGAACAATAATTTATTTACACAGACTTAAAGGAAATTAAAAATGAATAAATTGTACAATCTCATTGAATTTTGATACTTATATATCAAGATATTTTGATTACATATTGATACTTATATTAAGAAGACATTTTTTACTTTCCTAACTTCTGACCATAAAAATAACAATCGAAAACGATTGTTATTTTCAAGTTAGTCATGACACTTACAAGGGTTATAGGTTTTTAGAATACCTTTTTAACTCCGTTTTCCTTGCTATTTTTATAGTAAATTTGTGCATTTGCATTCGTTGGCTCGTGTATATACACCTTTATCCTGCTAGGACCCACATGGTGGTTTAAGTGGAATAGGGGTGTGGTGTGGGCCAACTAACTAATATAACAAAGTTGCGAAACAAGTTGGTATTTATCTAATTCCGCCGGTGTGGACAATGCTTTGTTGCCGTGAGAAATTAGCTGGCTAGATAAGTTAGGTCTTCGTTAGATCCATACCTTTTTTAGATTTTTTTATGGACACTCTAAAGTTTTTATGATGGTTAAGATGGTGATACCTACTCTAACTAAAGGAATGAACGCACCTCGCGTGGTTGCAAATTAGGTAAATGAAAAAATCGTACTACAAATGGCGAGCATTTTGCATATATTTTCATATATCCCATAAATAGGCCCATTGCGTACTAATATTTTATAGATAATTGAAGTTAGCTAAAGTTAGGTTGACTAAGAGTTAAAATGTCCAAAATGTCTTCAATATTTTCAACTGAAAATAATGGCCATTCTTACAAATACGGTTCGATTTTTTTGCAGACACTTGTTTTTGTATCGCTTGCAACGATATTCCCATGAAACAATTTATCATATAATATACATACATAAGCTGACGCCTGTATCCCAGAGGCGTAGGCAGAGACCAGGGACTGCCACTTGCCACGATCCTGAATCACTTTCGCTGCATCGACATTCATTAGTGGTTGCATGAACGCACGTCGGTTTCAGGTACTTTTTATCTTGCCCTTTGCTAATAAAAAAATATTGTCATGAATTATCAACCAATCAGCGTAAAATGAATCTATAACAGAGTGCTTTACTCTAAAATATATCTTTACTTTACCAGATATTTTACGCTTATTTAATTAGTAAAGACTAATTGCCAGAACCGGTTGCATTTTCGATCGTGAATTTGTAAGAGGCAATACTTCGTCATAAAGTTTCTCTACTATCACCGATATTCAACATATATATTTTCTAAACCTCTCTGAGGTTTCAGAGAGGTTTAGAAAAAATAATGACTTCCTAAACACTTCTTTTTTCAAAAAGATTTCTCTATCCAGCCAGCCTTACGATATTTTTTTAATATGTAAAAGAAAAAGTTTCATCAAAGGAGGATGAAAATTACGTGCGAACCGTGAAAGGAGCTCCATGATTGGAATAAAAATGGCGGAGCTCATCTTATACAGTCATGTTTTATTAAAAGTTGGATAACTTTCCGCGGACTTCTCTTTGGCTTGAAATATACTTTTAGTTCCTAGTTTTTACTTTCATAAACGTAGTTGTGTGTAATTTAATTAATGAACACTTCTTAAGTTTATGTTGCTTGACATCTTGTTATAGTGTAACGAGGCGATCGCCTCGTTGCTTTTTTTTATCATTTTCGGCCATCTACAATTCCAAATTCAACTATTTTATGACATTCGCCGCAGTGTTCGGACGTATTTGGACAGATATTCCTCAGCCTCCGAACTAAGTGGACGTAAACGTGATTCCATCTTTATTATCATTTTTATTACAACACGTCTGTCACCTTATTCTCCGTACCTATATTATTTACTCGTATCAACAAAACCATACAATTCTAAAGGCACATGAAATTAATGTAAGTGTTCTACTTTTTATACTCGAAATTGTATTTTTATATTTATCTTTTAGACCGTAGTTAAGCTTTTCTATTTTTATTGTTTTCAGGTGCCTTTATTTTACCATATTATAAATAAATCGAACTTCTATCATGCCCCTGGATACCCCTCTTTAATTACGGATCGCACCCCTACTTTAACCCTCCTGTGACAATAGGAGTACTAATAAACTGTTAAGAGCCAGAATGTTCGCTGTAATTTATGATTTCAAAGTTGTTTTTGTATTTATTGTTACCTAGATTACAGAGAAGTAAATGACAAATTCGTTCCAACGGTTTTTAAATGTTATAAGGATGCAAAAGGAGGCGTAACACGTATTGCCATTCATTCTCAGCTAGGCAGCCAGCCTGAGGCGACAGGCATAGGCTATAGGCAGTCCTCAGTTAAAGCTCGGCTAAGGAGTGCGATAGCCCTAGGCAGTCCACACCAAAGCCCATGTTAGGAACGCTAGAACAGCCCTACACAGTCCACCCTTTCGTGTATACCTTTATGTCGTTACCTAGGAAAATCTATATACCACTTATGAATGTGACGAACCATTGCAATATTTTGAAGAGTTCTAAATATATGTATTAAACCGTATGCTGTTTCAATCAGGAACCCTTACAAATTGGCGCTCATCGTAAAAATCAAGAAGGGCACCATTACAGAACTAGGAATTGCTACGTCTCATAGCCGCCAACTACGCTGTCGCTAGTATGGGTTGTATAGTAGATAGTAGACTAAGTAAACTAGCTAGTAAACTAGGTAATCCTAACACTTAATACCTACTAAAACACTTACTAACACACTTAAACAAATATAAAATAGAAATAACTTACATCGAACTTACATCAAAACTTTACTTCTCTCTAATATTAGTGTTGAAAATGAACGATCTTGATTAATTGAAAATTCTTTATTGCGAAATAAAAATATTTCTACATATTAATAAATATTTAAATAGAAATAAATATTTCAAGGATAAGCTCGCCTGTTTATAAATATTCCATTGTGCGTTAAATTTTCTTCAAGCTAGTCTTTGTTGAGATAATTGGGACTAGTAGGGTATTGCGGTATTGCCAATTTTAACTTTAATGCCAATTTATTGGAAAAATTAATGAGATTAGGTCGTAATTATACAGGGTGTTAATTTGTACAGTTAAATCCGACTCAGGGTGGTTATTTACATGATACTGCAGCAAAAAAATATTAAAAAATTATTTTTTTAGTGAAAATCACCTTTTTTTTATAATTTTTTTTTGCTTCAGTATCTTATCTTATCGAGTAGTCGTGCGGGGGCCAACAAATTAGTCGGCGACACTTCGACCCAGTGGGATCTGTTGTGTCTGCCCCTTGACCTTACACCTAAGCCTAATCGAAGATGTACTCTACGAGGTCGGTCACACCCTTTAGGGACAGGTGCCTGAAGTCCTCTGGTTTGGGGTAAGCTATTCCCAGAAGGCTCATTCTTTTTCGGGCAAGGACATCGCAGTCACACAGTACGTGTACCATCGACTCCACTTCAAAACCGCATGCTTCAGTATCATGTAAACAACCACCACTGAGTCGGATTAAACTATGAAAATCAACACCCAGTATAAAGATGAAACACAAATAAATGTACAATACATAAAACACCAAATACACCACGTCCCCGTCAGCAGAAATTTCTAAGCGGAATAAATTTAAAAGTTCCGCTATGTGTGAAAGGCCGAGTTGCAAATGAACTTTTTAAATCCCCCGGAGAGTCGAGTTAAGCCTCTATTGATTAACTGCTTCCATTTTCTCTACCAACTGTTTATCTTGGGAACACGTGTGTTATATTGCATCGGGCAACTTTTTAGGGTTAAAGCGGGTTGGCGATTTAGAGAAGTATTTAATATTGACGTCGTAATACAGAGTGCAGTGCAGACGGAATGTTATTAAAACGCAACAACGATAATAACACAGTTTAATAATTTATTACAAAAGGGAGAGGCGAGTCTTGGAAGAAGTCTTTGTTCAGAGATTGAGACATATGGGCCGATAGATTCGATTGGTAATGTATTTATTTATTTATTTAATATTAGGAAGACTAACAGCACATAACAACGATTAACATATTATTTAAACATACACAAGGCCAATTCTAAGTCTCCACTATTAGAAACAGCTTAGGAAAAAAGCACTTTGAGCAAGCACACAAATGACAGCTTAAAAACTACCACAACTGAAAAAATCTGCACTGAGTTTTACCCTCAGATTATGAGCCGATGAGTTAAAAATGTCAAGATCGCCAATCTTCGTCAGTTTATTGGATTCGTTACACACCCTCCACAAAAATGAGTATTATATGTGTAATATACCTACACTGTAAGTCTTCATAAAGTGCACTTATCAAAATCATATTATGTATCAAACCCTCACCAACCATAATCGCGACCCAAATAGCAGTCACGATAGCCGAATACGGCTAATAGGATATAATACATATACTTTGAGAAAACTGTTAATCATAAATAACCTGAATTCAGATTAAAGTATGGCGAATTCACTTTAAGTACGGAGTATAGTGATATCACCAAAATTACTATGATAATACGGTTTTTGATGATAACGGCATATAGGATGACGTGTCACCGACTTTAATAGGACGAGAATACATTATAGAAGAGAATACATTAGAGAATATAGGACCGTGAACCATTTTCTATTCAATAATGTTATTATTTGAAAAAGGAAACTATTATTTTATGTGATTAATTTTTAAGATGATGAGTATCATAATACTTCGTTATTTACCCAAATAATTCGATTCCATCTTACACATTTCAATGATAGCGTAATATTAACCTATTATTTCTTTATTTTAGGAGAACGCACCTATTTTATACTTATGTCATGATATTTTGAGATTACGCCAAAATGTCATTTTTTTCAGTGTACTAGCTGACCAGGCAAACGTGGTTTTGTTAGATAAGGGTATGAAATATAGATGACAACCTATTCTCAGACCTACCGAATATACATATAAAGTGTCACCGTGTCACCGCGCATATTCCTCCGAAACGGCTCGACCGATTTTGATGAAATTTTATATGTATATTCGCTATGTTTGAGAATACGTCGTTACCAATTTTTCATAGCCCTAAGTGAAAAAAATAATGTATGGCGAAATAACGTTTGCTGGGTCAGCTATTCTAATATATAAAAAAATCGTGTCACAGTTTGGCATCGAACTCCTCCGAAACGGCTTCGCCGATTTTTATAATTTTTTAAAATAAACTTGGTAGGTATGAGAATAGGTCGTAGACTAATCAATATAGCAAAACAACATTTGCTAGGTCAGCTTGTATTCCATAGGGCACATTCCTGGGAGAACTGATGGTCGTTGAGGTGGCCGCAGACTGGTCGACGCAGCGTGGACCCACACCAGACGATCTGACAATGGTTTCGAATGCGGGCGGCATAAAGGCTCCTACAGACTATGCCGCCGGGTAATTAAGCCGCCGGCAATGCCGCATAAGCCGAGCCGCCGCTGGCCGGCGGGGTGTACCGGCGGATTGCGCGGTGAGCCGGCCCAAAATCTCCTTTTTCTTTTGAGTATTTTGCTAATTAAAATTAATACTAAGGCCGCGAGGGATGTCAACAGCTTCGTTGTCCATTGATAAGAACTAGGAACACAAACTGTACAACACTACCGGTTTACCCGGCCGAAAACTTAAAAATGATGCGATCAGACAATGATGCCCTGCGGCAGCCAGCGGCAAGTGCCGGCGGCCTACCCACGCGGAAAAAACCCGCCGGCTGTGCCGGCGGCATAGTGTGTAGCAGCCATAAGACCAGTTAACTTGCAAAGCCATATAAGCCATAGCCTATATCCAGCAAGAGGAGTCAAATAGATGATGATGATGATGATGACCTCCTGAATATTTGCAGTGTCATATTGATACAGAATGTTCGTTGGCAAACCTCTTGCATCAAAACGTTGCCGTACACTCGTACATGCAAAAACTCTACAAATAAAATAGAAGCAGCCTTCGGGGGCCCGTCAGCCCCCAGTGCTACATGATTATGTATCTTAAAAGCTTGTCACGCGAACACTATTTGTCATACGCTAAGTGGTTTCCCTGGTATGTGGAGCGATAGACGGGTTTGCGCAATCACTGCCTTGCTCTAGTAAGAGTGTAAAGTTTGAGAAGGTCCGTATCGCCTATTCCTTTCTTTTAATTCTGTAGAAGAACCGATAACAAATGGGGTAGACGAGTTCTTGAGCGGATAGGTAAACGTAGGACGTCCTCAGACTCGGTGAAGGCGGCTGGCAAGAACTGGATGAGAATAGCCGAGGACCGTGCTCAGTGGCGTGCAATGGGAGAGGCCTATGTCCAGCACAGGACGATGATGATGATAATGATTACATTACAACGACGCAGCATGGGTAGGGCTCCCACAAGATGGTCTGACAACCTGATTTCAGAGGCGGGGAGTCGCTGGATGCAGGCGGCACGA
The DNA here is from genome assembly GCA_947310845.1 of Yponomeuta plumbellus. Lineage (NCBI taxonomy): Eukaryota > Metazoa > Arthropoda > Insecta > Lepidoptera > Yponomeutidae > Yponomeuta > Yponomeuta plumbellus. Next base: position 8,667,749 of record OX371206.1, read on the forward strand.
GAATGGGAACATTGGAAAATCATGAGGAACGTTTACGACGACCTCTGTGGCGTAGTGGTGAGCGCATCTGCTTACCATGCGAGAGGTCCCGGTTCGAACCCTGGGGAGAAAAGAAAAGCCCCAGGTCTTGGATGTTTACATAATATGTTTGTGACGTCGCTGTTTCTGGTTCCCACGACACAGGGTATCCTAGTGTGGGGCCAGAAGCAATGTTCGTGCCTGTATGTAAATGTTTATGTTTTATTTACTGCAATGGGCGTCAAACATTGTTGGGATGGTGTCAATTGAATCATTACTTGCTTCTTTTGCTTTCTGATTCACAACCTCAGCCCGAATACACCTTCTGTCTAGATTTTGATTTGTCCTTGTCATGTTTTGGGTGCGTCTTTTTTGTACGACGAGAGGCAGTGAAGTGTTTTGGAAATGTTTACACTTTAAAAAAGCGGTCAAGAGCGAGCCGGGCTCACCCACTGAGGCTCCCGTACGCGCAGTTTTTTCCTGAACTTCAAATATAGGTATATATATTTTTTTATTTAATTATAGAAGGGCGGGAACACGGCAGGTGTACAGTCACGAGCAATAATATGTATACACTGGCACATTTTGTACGACTTATATATTTTGTTTTGTACTGCACATGTTACGACCATTTCGTCCTAAATTATCTAACCATTGGTTACATTATTTAGGACAAATTGTCGTACACTTCTTTCCAGTTGGTTTAAGTTAAAATTTTTAGAAAATGTGACCGTGTATATATATTATTGCTCGTGACTGTACCAGGGCTACTGCACCCGTGTCGTTCCTGCGAATATCATTTTTTAAGACCTCTTCATAGAGACCAAAAACGTATGGGTTTGATGAAAAAAAATAAAAATATTTTCATTTCTAAGTATGGGGAACCCGCAAAATTTATTGTTTTTTTCTATTTTTGTGTGTAAATCTTAAGGCGTTTCACAGAATACATCTACTTAGCAAGTTTCAATAGTCTAGTTCTTATACAGTCTTACGTAGTTTCGGAAAAAGTAGATGTGACATACGGACGGACAGACAGACAGGCAAACATAAAGAATCCATAATGGCTCCTGCACACTATGCCGGCGGGTAATAAATAAATATAAGAATGTTTTTGTTTTTTGTAAATTTTATGTATTTGTTGTTTTGTTATGTTTTGAGTATTGTGCCGCTGAATAAATTATTTCTCTCTCTCTCTCTCTCTAATAAAGCCGTCGCCAATGCCGCACTTGCTCCCAATAACTCCCGCAATAGCTCCCGCCCAAAATATCATTTTTCTTTTGAGTCTTTTGCTAATTAAAATTAATATTAAGGCCGCGATGGCGATGTCAACCGCTTCCTTGTCCATTGATAAGAACCAGGAACACAAACCGTACAACACTACTGGTCTACACGGCTGACAACCTGAAAATGATGCCACAGAGACAATCATGCTCTGCGGCAGCCAGCGGCAAGTGCTGGCGACCTGAATAACCCGGCGGCCATGCCGCAGGCAGTGTGTAGCAGCCGTAAGGGTTCCGTTTTTTGCCATTTAACTACGGAACCCTAAAAACGATAGTTCAGCTTCATTCGGTGTTAGCCCAGTCCTCAGGAACGGACACTGGGCGGTGTCCACCAATCCCGCAACCATCGATAGGTCTTCCATTCCTTCCTGGTCAGTAGCTTACACAGCCCGCACTCAGAGCTGAAGTTGGCGCGGTAGACTGGACTGCTTTTCCACGTGAAGTAAGAACGTCTAGTAGTAAAAACGACAGTTGAAGTAAATTCACTCGGTAATAACCCAGTCCTCAGGACACCGAGATTAGGCGGTACTCGAGCAGTCCCTCAACCATCAGGCCTTGTTTTCGTCTTGTTCGGTAGCTAACATATCCTGCACTCGTAGCACATGTTGGCGCGGAAGACTGGACTGTTTATTCAAGTGAAATAGCAACGTCCAGTGGTAAAAACGACAGTTCAACTAGCTTCATTCGGTGTTAACCCAGTCTTTATGACACGGAGACTGGGCGGGGGGGTTCCACCAATCCCGCAACCATCGATAGGTCTTCCTTTCTTTCCTGTTCAGTAGCTCACACAGCCTGCACTCGGAGCTCAAGTTGGCGCGGTAGACTGGACTGCTTTTCCACGTGAAGTAGCTCGAATACGCTGTGTCATTCCCGATGAGTTTAGCCATTCGGATCGCGGTGTTCCTCGGACCGAGCTTCCATGCGTTGATGAACGAGTTCGGTGGGAGGTGCCTGTAATAAATAAAAATGCCTTTTTATTCATCGTCAACAGGGGCACGGGTCTCTTCCCTGAGGAAGGTATAGGCCTTTTTAATATTAAGCTACTCACTTTTAACTTTTAGTGATAAGGCACTGTCTGTTCTCTTAGATTAATAAATACCTGTGTTATTTCCTTTTTTATGTACAGTGAAGTATTATCTATCTATCTATTATCTAAACAGGGCCTGGTTCTGCTAATGAATTGGAGTACAATAACAGTTGTATGAGCGCGTTGATTTAATGTCATTGCTGCTTCAAGTCAAAGCAAGCACGCGTATCAATAATTATAAAGTCCGTTTTTTAATTCGACGCAGAAAAAAAAAATTACGCGGTGTTACCGTTATAAAATATATAGGTTTAATCGGTAGATTTTTTTTTACCGTGAATAGAAGACTCGTGTGACCAAAATCCTTATCACATCAAAGACATTAAAGTTTAATTCCTCATAAGAGCAAAATCTAAAAAAAAAAACACAAACGTAGCACAAACAATGTTTACTTGGAAGTAAAATGGGGTAATTTGGTTTTTGCGTATTAGCAACATTCAGACATTGGATTAACGAGACATTGAACTAAAAAACAGACTTTAGGCGTAAACGGAATTAAAACACGTGTCACGTGACCCGACCATGTAACTGCAATTGTACTATAACTCACAAACAGAATCGATGCTAAGGACATTTATACACACATTGTACATGCCTTATTTTTTATGACTGACTATGTTCATGCTTAGTTAGATAGTAAACGGGGATCATTGTCATTATTTATTGGGTAAAATTTAATAAATTAATTCAGATTACTCGTGATTTAATCGTGAAATGTCGGGATTTAAGGTAACAAAATTTTACCGAATTAATAATCACGATTAGACCCATTTATATACAATTAAACTGTTCTTAAAAGGTACTATTGTACATTAGTAGATGTTTCTTTTTAAGTAACTAGATGAACTTATGCTAGTGTTAGCGCCGAAAATGGAAAGCCCGAATTATAGATAGCAAATAGTAAATATAACAAATTAAATAATAAAAAGGACAATAAAATAGAAAATCGATCCAGCCCGCTACCCGGTTGCTAAGTAAGTTTTTTATAACATTCTCACAGCAACCGGGTTGCCAGATCTGTCGCCAACAGCTAGTTTTTTACAGCGGATGTAATTTAAAAGTAGAAACCTTGGCTCAGTAGCGAGAGGTAGTGGGTTCAAATCTCGGGAGGTATCTATGAATGCTATTTTACTTCTATGTGTCCAAGCAATTGGTTTTGCGTTCCTTATTATAACAAATATAATAGTTTTCTTATTGTTGGAATATTAATGAAAAATATGACATGCCGTTGTAAAAATGATATTTTTGAGTGACAATTAAAATAACACATATTCAAACTAATAATAGGTTTTAAATGGATACAAAAAAAAAGTATTTACCAACAGCTATATTAATAAATACATACAATACATACATACACGTAGGTTGTTGGAGTTGCCACTAGTCCTGATACTGTAGGTATCACATACATAATAATGCGTATAAGAGATCTATATTACTGTTATATCCTTACCTAATACCCATTGTAGTTTGAAGCCATTGCACGGAGAAGCATGCCCAAGTTTGCAAATTAAGTTTGCGCATTCAGAAGCGTTCTAAGTTACCTACATTTGTGAAGTTGTAGTAGCAATACTATTCGCTTGCGGTGAAGGAAACCTGGGTATGATAACATAAGGGGTTCCATCCGGTTCACTAGCGCCAACAAGGGAAAAAAACATATTACCTTTTTTACTGATAGTTTTTGCAAAATTGTTGAATCATGTTAATAGTGAATTTTAGGATGGTCATGGACCTGAGATAATTTCCACACAACACAATCACTTGACCCGGTCCCAAAGTAGGATATCCTGTGCTATGGTGACAAGGCAAGGACATTACAAACATCGAAAAACACCCAGACTGAGGCCATTTGTGTAAAAGTGCAGCGGCCCCCCTAACGCAATTTTTGCATAACGCAAAATGAGAGATAATACAGACACTTTTTGCAAAAACGATCTGCAAAAAAAAAAAAAAAATTTTCGTCCGTTGGTGACGCTAGAGTTACTCAGTAGATCCCCTCAAGGGCTGAACCGCACTGGCACTTACTTGTGACGTCAATAGCCCCATTTAAAGTACTACTACTAGACTATCGCGTGGAAATTTGACATGTATTTTTTCGATAAAAAGAAAACAAACTTCTACTAGCGGTGGTAAATCATTGGTAAAATGCAGGTCTCTCATTTGAAAGTGAGATCCGTGGATTCGAAACGTTGCATGTACCAATGACTCTGTTTCCTAAAAAAATTGCTAATCTGAGATGGGCACGCGTGTTTGTTAAGCCCATATTCAAGAGTAGGTATATTCTCTCTGTTAGAAGGCATATGCTCTACTGTGGGACGTATGCTACGACGACGAGCCTACGCTACGGACAAAAAATTTAAAACAAGTACATACAAGTATTTGAAGTTTCTCCTTACTTAGAGTAGTCGGTGGGTCCCACAATTACTGGCACTGTGTTATAACGAATCGCTGCCAAAGTGTCCGCCACCACGCGTCTGACATCCGTTTGGTCCTCCACAACAAAGTAGAAGTAATACTTGGACAAGTTGTCTTTACACTCCTTATTCTTCAAACACTCTTCTGCACAAGTGATCTTCACGTCTAGGTAGAATCTTGTCAACTCTTTCATTATGTTCGAGATTGGATTCACTATATCATTTGTATCACAGTTAGTTTTCATGTAAATCGCTGTATATAGTTTTGATTTGGTCCTTTTTAAATGCGTATTGTGTCCTTTGGTAGTCTGGATATCGTGCGTAACTTCAGTTGCTAGATTAGCCTCTTCATATTCGATTACGATTGGGAAATAGGACCAGACTGCATCCGAATCAAGCTTAGGCGTGTATGTTAAATTGAAATAGTTGTCGAAGACTTTATCACACACAGCACGGTCGGTAGACAAGTCCCTCGTAGCGAAAACGAATTTCTGATGAGATGAGCGCTTCTGAGGTAAGTCGTAAGCGTCTTTTGCGTTTATGAGAACAGCGTCGAACAGAGAATAGTCTTCACCAAGCATATTCCGATCACTGGTGACGTAGCAGTTGATGTTATCACACTTGTTTTTGATAAATGCGTGCTGTCCTGTCTGTAGAGTGTCAAAGTCGTTGTCATCCTTTGACCAAATGAGTATGTTCACCACATCGAGATTCATCACTAAATTTACTGTCACATTACTCTCATTGATATATTTGTTGTCACGTTGCCTAACTATAGAGACACGTAAAATTGAGTACTGCAGTAAACACCAAAGAATCACAAATATTACGGTTAGTTTGATTACGGCCTTGAAAAGCTTAAGAATTATTTGTAACACCCGCATTTTTTGCACTAGTACTTCCACTTATGTTCCTGAATCGATTATGAGACGCTACATTGGGTGTTAACAGATTTATATTTTAACATCTTCCTATGCCGGAATTTCTCCGCTGACGCAACTTTCCTCATTGTCCGGCGAAATGAACAAATGCGTCCTCAAAACAATGGATAAGAACATCATTGTATTTGGATGCAGGTACAACTTCATCACGTGTATCTTATTGTGTTACATCATAATATCTTGAAGAATATAGAATACACAAGACTCAATATCAAGCTAGTAAATAAATTAATTCATCATCCTTGAATGGACTCATTGAAAAAGTGCAAGGTTTATATGGTCTTGTTTTGAGTTCTGTTAAAAAAAAAGAGAATTATAGACTTTTATTCATTCAAAAAGGTTTCATTATCGATACCGGTGAAACGACTTTCATGTCTTGCTTTGAATTATGTCAATAACATGTCGTATACTCGTACATACACACACACACACATACACACAAATACACACACACACACACACACACACACACACACACACACACACATTTGCTAATTCTCATAAGAGTGCCTTTCACTTTCTAAGTTACATACTTACATTAGTACCTCTTAGATATTTTTTTATGTTCATAGTTATTAAGATATTATGTCAGAGTTAATTTTCATGTTTTCAAAGTTTAATAATTGTTTATTAAGCAACTGCTTAGTACCTATTTCTTTTGGATTAAGAAGAATTGTTTTTTTTTTTTTGTCATATTTAAATTGATTTTTGTTTCGTTTATGTTTAATCGATCACCATCTATTAGTCGACTGTTTTAAGCCCTCTTTACCTTACTCCCGCACAACACCACAGGGAGAAGGCAGTGGCTGAAAACCAGCGCTACCCGCGGCTGTCCGGGGTAGCACCAGCTGAGCCACTACCTTTTGCCTTATTGTAAACCTAGTTTAGTACCTACTTAATTTGTTAAAATGTTATTTTGATGAGGCAATAAATACTTTTTATTATTTTTTATTATTTATTACATATTGCTAGGAAAGCTCCGTGTCACAGGCTCCACATGCACAAAACTGATACCTGGATATTAATCAGCCAAATCAAATCGCCATCTAATACACGTAATGGCACACGTATTATGTTGCCCAATTAATCATGGCAGTGCTCTAAGTCCTACACAGAGTCCGAGGCAGTGAATGCGCGATAGGTCAGTCCCGTATTGTTTGTGTTGTGTGCGGCCTGAGTTATAGTAATTGCTTCTATCGACGTCTAACACGGCCCGATGGACCTATTGCAAGTCCCCCTTTACGGTGTTGTGGAGAACGATAAGACAACGCTGAGTATAAGGACACCTTTCAAGATACAATCTATCAAGTTGTTAAGGCTTCAGAACGTGCTAAATAAATTTACCTACATAAATAGATCTTCTTCTTTTTATGGTGCCTCTCTGAGTAGCAAAAGTTGGCAGTCAACTAAGTATAACATTTGTCTGTCTCTCGCAAGGCGGAAGAGCTCGGCCGCCCTTGCAGTTCCGATCCATTTTCGTAGGTATCTCAACGAGGGCCTAGATTCTGCTAATGCATTGTAGTACCATGGCAACTGCATGAACATTGCGATTCAGTTTCATTGCCGTTTCAAGTCGACGCGCGCACACATATCAAACTTCTAAGTGTCAGAGGTACGAAAAATCACGTCACGTGACCCGACCGTGTAACTATCATCGTAATGACACTAACAGAATCGAGGCCGAAGATTTCTATCTCCAGCACAAATACTCAATATAATACTTTTATCTCAAAAAGGGAAGATTCTACTCAACAATATGAACTACTATTATTACAGGAACAACAACATTACAGCCAAGCCAACATATCAGCCTCGTACTCGAGAAAGAATTTATCTTACGACGTCAAATTTTCTAGCAGTAGGTAGATAATGAAATAATACTTTATTTAAATGAAAATCCCTTGTTCTCGATATCCTCAATCCTTTCTCGGAAGTAGTTACGTTGTACCTAGTTAGTTACCACGTCAGTTGTATTTTTCACTTCCATCAAAGTTAGGTAGTTAAGTACATCCTCAGTTCCGCATCTCTATCGTAACGTCAAGTTCGCTATAAGCCCTCTGTTTGTGGCCCTACGTTCATGTCTATCGATGTTCTCTAAGCGCTTTGAATTGAATGATTGTCTTTATTGTAAGTAACGTTGTCCAGTGGCTTCGAACCGGAGTTATGAGCCGTTGTTCCGCTATCATAGTAGGGTCATAATGGATTGATGATGATGATGGCCTAATCAGGTTACTGATACGTCTACATTATGTTTTGATCGCTCATAACATAATCATCATTAGTGATTGGTAAGCGGTCCACGCCCACGGGACTATAGCTAGTCAAAGTCACTGTCAGAGCGTGAAAGTGCACCGAACCGAAAGGTAGGATCCTGGCAGTAACATTGGTGCATCGAGAGCCTTCTGGTAAGATATTGGGTGTCTAGAGTTATCTCACAGCTATGCAACATTCAATGACCCAATTATTAGGGCTAAGTGCGGTAACCACAGGACAAATTAACTTACTACAGGACGTCGGCGGCGTTTCTTTGGCGGTGCAGCGTGGCATTGCTGCATGAACCAAATTAAATCAAATACAGAAGTTTTAAATACTTATAAGAGTTAAGTGTGTTATAATACACCAACTAACTAGCACGGAGTTTGGCGTTTTAATTTAAGCAATTTATCAACTCTGATAATCAATTAAAAAAAAACTGTATTCAATCATCATATTCGACGGGTCACCAACATAATGTACTTACCTGCAATGTGTAGGCCAATTTCGGAATTCAGAATTTCACAAAGTAACTACCTACTTAACTGTAGTGCTGTCTCGTCAAATTTATTTAGAAAAGAAACTTGATAACAAGTTACTTAATGTAAATTTTCAATCCAGAAATCAGCCCTTAGTCCTGCATGGTGGTGGGGTACATTTTTCTCTCCACTTCGCCCTATTCATGACCTCGTTTATTGTGGCTCCGTATTCTGTAAGATCTTTCTATACCACTTTCATTCATTCACTCAGCTTTCGCACGCCGCGGCGGCGCGACGCCTAGGAATAAACCCCATAGAAAATCAGAGAAAAAAAATTTTTAACTGTGTTCAAGAGAAAAAGAATATGTAGGCCAGTCGGATAGATATACAGACAGATGCTTTAGGCATATTAACAGGGTATATTTTTAGCACGAATACCTAAAAAGGAAAACTTCTCATTTGCTAACAGATAATCAGTAGTTGGAGGAAGGAAACTGCGGGCGAGCTGCCAACTGATAGTCAGAAACTTACAGCAACTGCATATTGCGCTACGAACTGAGATTTCAGCTCGAGATTCGAGATTCTGAAATCGCAAAAAATATCAGCTGTTTCACACCTAATTTTGATACTGCAAATATTTCTTAGCGGTTTCAGTGTTGAATATGTCATAAAAAAAAATCGGATAATTGGGCGCTATTATCCGCCTTCAAACAAGAGGTTCTGAAATAGTCGGAATAATTTTTTTAGCTTGAACTTGGCGAGAAGATAAGACATAAAGTGGTTCAAACCAGAGGTGGTTCGCTCGTCACTTTCACAAACGAAAACATGCTTGATTGCCGACATTGGATGGCGACAGAAAAAACACTATTAATGTTTTTTGTTTTTTTTTTTGTAATGTTTAAATCGAATAATCGGACTAAAACTTTTGCTAGTAATATCATCATCATCATCAACCCATTATGTCCCCCCGAGGGGCACGGCTCTTTCCTGAGGAAGGTATAGGCCATACTCCTCCAAGGGGGTTACGTCCGGATTGGTGGAGGCTTGTAAGTCTAGTAGCTGGTCTTACTGTCAGAAGTTTTTAAGCCGCCCTAAGGCCTCTGACTTGGCTTGACGACTGAACCACGGTAGCCGGCACCAACTTCTTAACGTGCCTTGCGAAGCACGGAACGGCTCGGAAAAATCACACTAGCGTTAGTAATAGTAATATAACGCGAGCATTATTAGCTAATTCCGCATTTATTTACAAGCAATGATGGTATAAATACAACTGAGCAATAATGTGTTTTCTATCTACCACTTACTTTCGGAGTCTCTTTCGTTTCGGAGTCTTGCGACGAAAAATGTAGTAAGTGGATTATCTTTTCGTTAAAATGAGAAAATTACTTTGCTGAATTCCGCCAATATCCCACAAGCACCATGCGGTTAGTTAATGCACCGCCCTCCCTCCCACTTTTTCAAGCACAAGCAAGACACGAACCCACCACCACCGACAACATACTTGTGTAAGACAATGCGCGACGCGTTTCGCCTCTAACACGACGCATCCTCAGGCTCACAAGCACAAGTCTTGTGCCACACAAGTATTGTTGTCGGTGAAAATGTGTTCGTGTTTTGCTTCTGCCTGAAAAAGTGGGAGTTGGCGGCAGAAAGGATATTGGCGGAATTTAGGGCTGATTTTTCAATAGTCAGATAACTTTCATCTGAGGAATTAAAATGGCGGTTTGACAGCTTATGTATGAAAACTATGTCAAACCGCTATTTTTATTCCTCAGATAAAAGTTATTTGACTATTGAAAAATCAGCCCTTAGCAAAGTAATTTTAACGCTTTTATGGATTTCCGCAATGTAACATATCTACACAATCTATACAATCTCTTTTCGTTCTTTACGTTAAATTGAAATTTTGATTTCCGATCCTCAATCGCGCGGGTGTACACACACCGAAGGTACAGTTTTTCACACAACGATATTCCCGCTATAACCACGTAGTTAGACCCCGTCGTGCGAAGATTATGACTACGTTCGGGCGTAAATGGCGACACAGATAAGATAGCGGGCGCTAAGTGAAAAATAACCGTTTGCGAGCAACGCGTTGCCAGGCGAGATTTCGTGTGCATGTACGACGGGAATAATGTAGCTTCTATACATAACTTGGGCGGGCCTTAGGGCGGCTTGAAAACTTCTGACAGTAAGACCAGCCACTAGAGCCAAGCCACCAGCCAAGTTCGGATTTGTGGAGGCTTGTAAGCCTCCACCAATCTGAACTTGGCCCCCGTGGTGGAGTATGGCCTATACCTTCCAGTTGGTGCCGGCTGCCGTCGATAGATGGCAGTCGTTAAGCCAAGTCAGAGGCCTAAGGCTCAATTCACACTGGCGCAGAGTCGAAGCGAAGCGTCGCGTTTTTTAACTGTTCTAAATTCATCTCTATTTCTGCGGCTTGAAAACTTCTGACAGTAAGACCAGCCACTAGACTTACAAGCCTCCACCAATCCGGACTTGGCCCCCGTGGAGTATGGCCTATACCTTCCTCAGGGAAGAGACCCGTGGCCCTCGGTGCCGCCCTGAGGCCTCTGACTTGGCTTAACGACTGCCATCTGTCGACGGCAGCCGGCACCAACTGCTTAACGTGCCTTGCGAAGCACGGAACCGCTCGGAAAAATGCCACTAGCGTTAGTCATAGACGGTGACCCATCCATGGACTGAACGCGCCGTATGTTGCTTAACCTTAGTGATCACTCAGGCAGCCCAGGCTACGAGCGATTCGAAGTACCTATATTTAGTCTTGTCTAATATAAACAAATCTCGTGTCACAGTGTTTGCTATCAAATTCCTCCAATACGGTTTCATTGATTTTTTTGTGTATATTTGGTAGGTGCCTATGAATAAGTCTTGCGAATAGGAAAATGTATAAGAATACAAATCAGCTAGTAGGTGTCTATTATAAATATGAAAATTTATTTATAAACAAAAAAAGTTTATTAGCTACAATCGTTATAACAACTTTTCATAATATTTTTTTGGAAATATTAAATTAAACGAGTGTAATTATGAAAAAATCACCATTTTTTATTTCGTCTCCCAACTTCAGTTAACTCATCTTGCAGTCTTTATCCCACGTGTTTCAGTAATTGCAATCCACCTTTGACTTTCTCTAAGAATGCAATTTTCATTTCTGTTGAAAAAATTTAATGTTAGGTAAAACATTTAACAATTTAACATTTAAAAAGATAAAAATATATTAGTCCTCATGAACTCAATAATGTAATTGATAACGCCTTGAGGTGGGCAACTCAATAAGTAGTTACCGTACAGACGTAATTTGGCTTTTATTTATAGACAATATTCCGGACTGCAATGAAAACTTACTAGTATGCTTAGAATTGATGTGTGTGTGTGTGTGTGTGTGTGTGTGACTAGTGTACTATAGTTGTATTAGTGATGTGCTCCCTCCCTCAAAACATATATTTTGAAAAGGTCGAACATCAGTATTCGCATAGTGGCAGATCTTTCAAAACTGGTCATGGAACAAATATAATGCCTTTTTGTTAGAATGTCTCCTTAAAAAGTGTCGAACGATTTAATAGTTACATAGGAGACTCGTGTCGTTAGGTTTATCGTCAAGTGTGAAACTGCCATTCAAGTTGGACTATTGAAATATCACTTACTCAGGGCATTAGTCAGAAAACCTAACACGCCACCATTTGAAGGCTCCTCGGGCTTAATGGCTGCAATTTTATCCCATTTATTCACATCTTTCTTTATATCTACAGCAAAGTTATTGGCCATGGGGTCTTCCACATTGAGATCTATTTCTTCCATATCTGTGATTGTCGGGAGAGTTATGTCGCGGGGAACATTGAGTGAAGAGGCAACTGATAACTGTGAAAAAAAGTTTGATAGAAAATAAATCACGTATTATGCGCGCCCCGGCCTCGCACCGGTGGCAAAAACGTTTCCGTAGAAATAGCTATATTATTTCCGTGGTTAATTCCCGGGGTAGTATTTTTTTACACCTTGGGTTACATTATTCACTATTTGGTACGGAGCCCTAAACTTTTTGAAAATTCAATATAGCGTATGATACTAACGAAGAATGTATTATCTATTTGTTAAATGTCAATGTAATGTAGTGGAGAAAAAGGCAGCGAAAAAAAACTCCACTCTGACCATCTTTTCTCAAATCACCTTAAATTAATAAAAAGTTGGTATGAATGCCGATGGGCATTCCTAAGAAGCCTGAGATCCATGAGTGCAAGTAATACTTGCACGTAAGCGATTAGTTGATAAACGTCGTTAACGTACGAAGATAAATAATGTCTATGAATTTGTTTTTTTTTTGTATCCTAGTAAATTTGATCATGACATTAATTCAAAAATGATAATCAACGTGTCTTATAAATTGGTTGATTTTAAAAGTATTACTTTCCCGGAAAAAAGCGGAATGAAACGAAAAAATATACAATTAGCTTACAAATACGGGTAATAAAATCTTACCGCAGTTAGAAAAAATATTTCTTGAATCATGACTGTGGCTTCTTATGCGGACATTGAAGCGTAAATAGCTATTAGTGGATTATATTTATACGAGAGACTTTCAACGTTTGATATGAAAAACACAAAATAAACACCTACATTCATATAGTATTATATCTGCAATGGGCTAGTTGCCAAAAAAATTTAATTAGTCCGTCTTTTAGATTATTCAAAAATAAGGGATACGTATTTTTTTATTTATAAATTAGACCAAAAATGACAAAGATATAGCCAATTAAAGTTACGTGTGACGTCACGCCGTGCTGCATTTTTTACCACGGAGTGACGTCATACGTAACTTTAATGGGCTATATCTTTGTTATTTTATGTTTAATCGAAAAAAGAAAAAATACGTGTCAAATATTTTTTTATAATCTAAAATACGGACTAAATAGAATTTAATTATTATGACCCTGGAAACTACCCTATTGCAAAACTGTACACGTCCGTCAATCATTTCCGACTTTATTAACATATCACTAAGAAACTACATTTTGAGATAAAGAGACATAAACATAAATATTTACACACAGGCACATACATAAAAGCTCATTTTTTCAAAACCCAAGTTGGTTTCTGCAAAACTGCATAACAGTTTGTTGGCAAATGCTCTTGGTTTTACAATTTAAATTACTCTTAAATTCTAGGACATACAAATACTAAAAAAGGTATTTGAAGCTCCCTACGCACCACCCTCTTGCTTACCCTACGCGTAAAGGTACTGACAGACGTGCTCATTAGTAGGACGAAAGCATGCTTTTATGGAGCAAGTGCAATATTCTTACACAATTCCGTTGCAAGCAATATGATTATTAAATTGAGTTCTCTACAAATAGCACTGTCACTATATCTTGGTACATCCATTTTGCTCGCGAGCCTGGTGCTAAATAGCACGTCTGTCCATACGTTTGCTTTGAGTATGCTTATTTATGAGTATGCTGAAAATAGGCATGCTTATTGCCCGCAAATGTGAACAATTGCAGAGCATGCTAATTATAAGCAAGCTTATGGGCATGCTTTTTTTTGAGCACGTCTGTACTAGACTAGGTACTAGATTACTAAAAATAATTCCAGGAGGTGGATAAAACTTGCCAGTATCTTTTGTATTTAACAACGTGGGTTTCAGCCTTCTGTTTTGCTCTTTACTATGCTCCGAACTCGTGACGCAAATCTCGTAAATTTTACATGGGTTCAATTTACCATTACAAGTGGTAATTTGGCGAAGGTAGAATGGACAAAGTATTTTGATTGCTGTCGTATGTAAATGTACTGTGTAAATCATATTATTATGTACTCTTATCAAAATCCTGTGTTTTAGGCAAATGACGGAACTGTGTCTACAAATTGGGATAAAATCAAACCATAGCGCATCCTCATAGGATTTATATTCACATGTACAAGTTTGAAATTTGGTTGTCAATTGCTTGAATTATTTATGGTACTATTAGTTTTACTCTACAGTAAAACTACTGTATGTAATTATTAACTTTATTATGATTTTACTTTTTCTCACTTACTCACTGCACTTTTTGTCGGAAGAGTCCGACCAGGTTTCGCTCTGAGTGCTTATACTGAGTTTTTTCATTCACTCTCGATAGTGAGAGCGTTTGCGATTTGCATAGGAGTAACAAAGAGACAAATAGATGGCGCGCTTTGTCACTCCTATGCAAAACGCAAACGCTCTCGCTATCGAAAGTGAACGACAAAACTCAGTATACGCACTCAGATTCGCAGACCTTTATCATCATGAGCAGAGACCGAGCTCGCGTCGTCAGTTGCTCGTAGGTAAAAAAAATCCGGAATAAAGTTAATAATGTCTAATGACTACCTACTGTAATTATTTATGCGAATTATTTTCATCTTATTTTTATAATGACATTATATAACTGTAATACAATAGAATAGAAAATTGACATTTGGTACCAGCACAATCAAAATTAACCGGCCAAGAGCGAGTCGTACAACGGTATGACTATTATTATTATTAACGAATAATAATTAACAGAACGTTAATTAACAAAAAATGCTTTTATTTGTGGTATGTATGCTTATGACGGCGTCAAAGCCTGTTTATCGCAGGAAAACCGGCGTTAAGCCCGTGTCAGTAATGTTTTAATGTAATCGACATTTTTAGGGTTCCGTACTTCAAAAGAAAAAAAACGGAACCCTTATCACTTTGCTATCCGTCCGTCCGTTTGTTTGCCAATACCCTTGATCTCAGGAACGCTTGGAGGTATCGAGTTGAAATTATAGTACATTACTGCAGCGGCCAGCAAAAGAGGCATTGATGGACGAACGTGGAAATGTGGGCCGAGACGAATCCGAGGCACACACGCGTGAGTCCATCAATGCCTAGTTGTGGCCAATGCTTGTATATGATTTTTCTCAAATAGTGCGCGGAAATTAAAACTAAGTACACAGTACTAAGGCAGAACTTTTTATTTGAAATAATTTTTGCCGCGTTAAACTGTTCTTTTTTTTTTCAATAGGTAGGTATATCAGCTTTCTATCGCAAGCCAGTTCGAAATTGAAATAAAACCTTTGATAAGTTACCTCCTTGGTTGTCTTTGTTTGGAGTAAAAGATCGTTCTATTTTTAAATAGCACGACAGATATGAGCTTAGTATGTAACTTATTTGGCCGCAAAATGTGAATTTTCATAGAACTTTTCCGGCCGCGGCCGCTGCTCGCGTGTAATTGGCCAGTACAGCAATTTCGATTTATCTCGAAGAAGGTTGTCGAAATAATGCTCAAAGGAGACGGGGATCTCTGGGCCCAATAGTAATAAGCTGGAATATGGTTTAAAAAATGCGGTATTTTTTTCTGTTTCAAAATATAAAAAATCTGCTCAATTCACAATCGAGACGAGAAATCTTAAAAACAAGTTTATTGCACTGATTTATTATTTATTTATTTATTTCTTTCTTTATATATTTATTTATTTATTTATTTATTTATTTATTTATTTATTTATTTATTTATTTATTTCTTTCTTTATATATTTATTTATTTATTTATTTATTTATTTATTTATTTATTTATTTATTTATTTATTTATTTATTTATTTATTTATTTATTTATTTATTTATTTATTTATTTATTTATTTATTTATTTATTTATTTATTTATTTATTTATTTATTTATTTATTTATTTATTTATTTATTTATTTATTTATTTATTTATTTATTTATTTATTTATTTATTTATTTATTTATTTATTTATTTCTTTATTTATTCACTCAACACATTACGAAATTACAACAGCATTAGTTTGCCAAACTGCTAATGCAGTTTATCGGCAAGCTCTTGGTAACAGTTCTTAAATACTTACACAACTAACATTACTTTCTACACAACTAACATTATCGGTAATATTTCATGTTTACAAATTGCTTAAAACAAAGCGCTTAAGCATACTTTTAAATTGTGCTTTTCTAAGGTGCTTGTTGCATAATTCCTCTGGGAGGATTTTGTAAATGGCAGGTACCAAACAATTACTTAGCCTAGATCCATAATAATTAGAGTATTTAGGTATTGTAAATTTGATGAAATAGAGTATCGATTATTATAATCGATTATTGTGAATGATTTTCACAATTATATTGAACTTAAAACACTTGCACCGGATGATGGATTCAATCAAAGTGAACAAAATATGCTACGGAATAAAGAATTATACTGTCAATAATTTAAAATAAAACAGAATATCAACTTTAAAATCGATTCTCGTAGATGCTCGTTTACAGATCGATTTATTACTTATGTTTGTCAAATGTATTTAATCTGTGCTGACAGTGACAGCTCCCGGTCTTTCAATAGTTTCAATCTATGATGATCTTTGATCACCGGATTATACTCGTCTTGCCTTGTCTTCCCTATCGTTTAATCTATTTGTAACTTTCGTTACATTCTCCCACTCAATACAATAAGAACTACAATTAATGCAATAAATAACTGTCTATCATATGATCATAGTTATAAAATCAGCTGTTAAGTATAGGTTATTGTCAATTTGTTGTATAGCCTCACTTTTACTAAATTTCTTTTAACTCTCGTCTCAGATTGCCAAAATCCGCAAAATGTTTGAAGATGGTTTGACAATTATATAAGCTGTTTATTAACACCACTCTCGTCTTTTTACATCTGGGCCCAAGAATGTATGAAAGCGTTTCCATCTCCTTTCCAAGCATGTTTGAGAAAAAACCATATACTCAGGTCTCACTCAAGCTGTGAAAAAAGAAAACTTCTAAGTTCACGCAAAAAAAATGCGCCCGCTTATTATTTTCTTTTTACATAGCCTCTTTTGTGTCCCACTGCTGGGCAAAGGCCTCCCCTCCTTTCTTCCAGCTCCCGCTTATATTGCAAAAATATCCCGTCTCTTTGTTTCTCATAGAACCTGAATTAAGAATTTCGCTAAACTACTTGACGTTAGTTCTGTCTCGTTAGATTTCTCAGAAAAGAGCGTGACAGAACGTTACTTAAGTATTTACTTAGTGAAATCATCAATTCAGAAACAGGCCCATAGTGTTTGGTCAATTTGGTGACGGTCCAAAGAGATTTTCCGGCATTGAGAAGAGAAATTTTGACACCGAATTTATACTACTTCCGGTTTTGATAAAAGGCAGGGTAAAATTAAATTAAATTCAACAGTATTTTAATATTTGCAAACTTACATTAGGTACTACATTAACTTACATTAGGGTTATGTCGGCTCAAGCAGTAAACTTAAAGAGAAACGAAATCTACTTCAAAAAGGAAAAAACTAATCCACTAAAAGTCTGCTGGGAGCCCATCGCTGTTCAAGTCAATTGATTCCGTTTGTACTGACTCATCGTTTCGGCGGCACGCCCTTTCCATGTCTCCTTGGCTTCGATACTTTTTTAAAAACGTTCCAAACTATACAGCTACCTCTTTGTTGTGACCTATTTGGCTTAGTGTTACTTTTTCTAAAGACTAAAAGTACGGGCACGGAATGATGTTAGTCCTTAAATAAAAACAAAGCAGAATCGTTGAAAAATAATAATAGGGAGTTTAAATTTATTTAATTTAAATTTTATTTTGCCATAAAACTTTGAGCTAACATTACAGGGGATGCGTATTGCGTTAACAAGTTTCGGAATTTTAATATAAGTTTTACTACTAACATTAATTTTTGATATTAATCTACAAAAAAAAAAACAACTTACTACAACACAACCCAGAAAAGATGACTTTTGTTAAATACTGACCTTGAGTCTTTTTCCTTGATACGCTTACACTGGCACGCAATGATGCCAAAAATTAAGAAAAATTGTAATAATTGTAAATGGAATTCTAATTTAAAAAAACTCCGCTGTTTTTTATGTTCTTCTTATTTATTCAGCTACTGACAGTGTAGGCGCAGGTGCAGAAATGAAACGCGGTAAATCTCGGATTAGTGACACATTATTTTGATAAGGGTGAGTTAATAAAATTTTGTTCATATCAAAGAAAATACCTTCTCGTTATTTCGTCCAACAACTTGTTCAGTGGTTTTAAATAGGCTGTTTTTGTCTTGTGGTCGCTGTAAATGATTTGTATCTGTTACTCATACTAATGGCAATTTCAAGCCTCAGTGCAATATGAATTGAATAGCTCAGACACAGTGGGCTCGCATTGTGATTACGCCTGTACTCTCTCTCTCAGAGGTCCTGCAGTGGGACCTATAACATATATTTTTTTAATTGAAATGTTCTAACAGGCACATACATTGCTTCTGGCCCCACACTAGTATATAGGTTCTTCACTTAATATACTACTGTACTAATTATCGTTTGTAATTATCTTACTGTACTAATTATCCTTCGGTAATTCTTAGTTAGTTTCGCTCGTAGCCCCGGCCGCCAGAGTAATCTTAAACGATCACGAAGGTTAAGCAACACACACGGTGACCGTTCTGACTAACGCTAGTGGCACTTTTCGGAGCGGTTCCGTGTTCACGCACGTTAAGCAGGCAGTCGTTAAGCCAATTTAGAGGCCTTAGGAGCGGCTTGAATAAATCTGACATTAAGACCAGCCACTAGTCTTACAAGCCTCCGCCAATCCGGAATTGGCCCCCGTGGTAGAGTATGGTCTATACCCTCCTCAGGGAAGAGATCCGTGCCCCTCGGTGGGGAGATAGTGGGTTGACGATGATGATGATGATTAATTCTTAGTTATAAGAAACCCTGTACAATTCCTTCCGCTGGTTGTGCAATATAAAGTTATCTCTACTATCTCAACAAATTATTAAGAACTTTTTTAGGTAATAATTAAAAATCTTAAAACTAACTTAAAGAGGTATTTTACGTGTTTAAATTTGCCTATTATTATAGCATTTACCTCGTTGAATTAGGTTAACATAACAATTCAGTGACTACAATATTCAATAGTCAACACGGATTTATAACGTCGCAACAAAAACGTTACGGTTGACCTTTAAGTAGACTAAAATAAAAAATATATATGTGAGTGGTTTTTATTTATTAAGGCACACCAACAGCACAAACACATTACAAGTTAGATCTTAAATTAACAACAGAGGGCTGGCGTTTGTGCCAATTACAGGTGCGCACAGCACTCACAAATTAACTCTTATATACTAGTACCATTTGGCTCACCAACATTTGTAAGGATATTTAAGAGCTACTTGAGATTGATTTTGGATTTAAAATACCCCAGTCGATCGCAGAATATATCTAAACCAAAAAGGGACCAAAGGGTCATGGGGTGGTTGACCAAAAAGGGACCTGGAGGGATTGGAAACCGTTATTTTGTTTATTTGATTTTTTTAATCGATGGTATTTTAGCTTTGTTTTGGTCTAACCAGTATATTTTTAGGTGCCGTAGTTATTTTTTTATGATTTTGTTTTGTGAGCCGAGCCGAATCGAAACCTGTCTATACGCGAAACTTTAAACGCGATTTTCTTGAAATCAATTATTTTACCTTGAGGTCCCTTTTTGGTCAACCACTCAGATATTAGTTGGTTTGGTGCCCAGTGTACATACAATTGCACAGTCGCATCCCGTGTTAATGGTGTGGCTGGCGGTTGTTTTTTGCGGCGGGCCGCGGGCCGCGCACGGTATCTATTCATCATTTAATTTACAACGGTCGACTGCGGGAGTGGACTGCTACCCGGATCCGGAACTAGGTATATGCAGCAATTTTTTCTAGATGCAAATATCTTGTTTACGAAAATATAGCCTATGTGGGCTTTCTCTCAGGGAGAGAGCGAGAGATAATAATGGGCTTAATCACCAAGTCCAAAAAAAGACTGAAATTAAAAATAACCAACAATCCAACGGATGAGATCGCAAACAAAAAATTGCTTTTCTCTCAAAACACGATACAAAATATATATTTTCTGTGAATTCGATTTTACAGTTTTTCTTCCACAAAATAATATTTTAATTTTATTAACCTTCACATTTTAGTTGCAAAGTCGCTTGTAATGCAACGGAGTAGACTGCATGGGTATATAGGATGATGTGCTGTCGACTGTACGTAGGTAGCCACTATAAGCACGCTTTTTGAATAAATGATTGGTTGTGACAATCAAAAGATATTCTTCCGCTCACTCATATCGGCTTCGCAGGTTATTGAAAAAAAAAAACAAAAAAGTAAAGATAATAATATGTGTAAATATCTATTGGTAAAATTAAATGGGCTCTGTACGTTTGATATTTGTACAATTCAGTTATTTTCCAACGTACTGCCTACCTGCTTTCCTATTGTTTACCGCCGCCTTCAAACTCTCTTTTGGTGCTTAACGGTTTGAGAGTGGCGGTGCATCTTTTTGGCCGTATTTTAATGCTGGACATAGTTTTTAGGTTACAAAGACCGGATTATAAACTTTTAAACAATTAATTGTCTATTAAATATTTATAAATGATTATTTTAATCCCGCAACAATTTCACGTATTTTTCGTTTCACTGACATAATTATGTGAGCGTAAAATTGAACAAAATTTCAAAACGCGGCTTTGCCTAGTCCGGATCTGACCCAGACAAGCCGCCCGGCGTTGTTATCGAGTTTTTGTTTCTACATGAATGTGCAAAATATTAGTTGAGAATTGATGGGTTTGCATTGCGATCTCCGCTTCCACAGCGCAAACAAAACAGAGTCGAGTTTGATAACATAGCCACCTTCCCTATCGAAGGATCAATCGGGAAATAATTGAAATAAAACTAACATAACTGTATCTTTGGTCGAGCCGATATGCCCTTACCAAGAAAAAGGTCGTGGGTTCGATTCCTACTGGGGGCCGGCATGCATTTTGTCCTTGCCTGGTTACCATATCACATGGTATCCTAGTTTGGACCAGGTTAAGCGATAGTGATGTGTAAAGTTATTTTTATTGTTATTGATACTATATTCATTATTCACGTATAAAGATAGACACGTTGAGCCGTTTTTCGTTAAGCACTTTTTCCGAGCGGTTCCGTGCGAGGCACGTTAAGCAGTTGGTGCCGGCTGCCGTTGTTGGATGGCAGTCGTCAAGCCAAGTCGGAAGCTTTAGGGCGGCATGAAAACTTCTGACAATAAGACCACCCACTAGTCTTACAAGCCTCCACCAATCGGATTTGGCCCCCGTGGTGGAGTATGGCCTATACCTTCCTCAGGGAAGAGACCCATGATAAGTTAAGATAAGGGAGCATAACATGGATAAGACCTAAAATCCCGGGAATCAGCGTGATTATTTATTATTTATTTACTGTTCGTTTCTTCACTTTTTTATTCTGAAATATTTTAGTATAAGCTAAAAAAAGATGATATACTTTTGTGATAGTTTAATATACTCGTAAAACTACCATCTCTAAAAATTGTAAGGTCCGCGGGATCCCTCAGGCATATCCATACTATTGATGTCACCAAATCGCAGGACTTAAAATTGAACTGCCTATTTCGACCCCTACTCATAACAAATGCAAGAAAGATAAAACACGACCATTAGAAGAATAATTAAAGCACCCTGGCCTACAAGTCGCCAGACGCTTTTCTAAATAGTTAAGAAGACTGGAGCAATCCTCTTACAGACTCGTTAAGGCGCTCGTTTATTCAAATCCAATTTCACAGAGCCCCTACTCCGAAGGCGTGGACGAAGATGCGGCATTATTTCCATTAACTTTCATAATATGTGTACGAAACGATGGGACATAGCCCACACAGATGATGCCTTAATGAGATATTATCCATAACTAGTCCAGTTTTAGACAATTAATAAGATAAGATAAGAATATTCTTTATTGCACATAAGAAATAAGAGATAAATAAAATAATTCCCGCTTTTTTGTACACTACCTCTAAGCCTCTTATTAGTACGGCAACCTGGTTGTTTACCGCCATTTTGTAGTAAATATACCGGAAAAGTACGCGTAGAACTTGGAAATTATAAAATTAATTAAGCAGTACAGGAATCGTGTCTCACAGTTTTTCCCAAACTAAAGTCTAAAGTATGATAGATAGATTTTAAAATAGACTCCTAGTTTAAATTGTTATGTTCATTACGTCGCAGTTTCTGCATTATTTTGAATAAAATATTTGTGATTTGATTTTGAATTATCTATTCTTCTTTGACGTTTACAATTCCGGGGTCCCGAGTAGCACCCCTGAGTGCTGCAAAAAAGATAATTCCAATTAAGGCTGACTCATCAACACCATTGGCAGGCGTTTTTCTCCCGGTTGATATAATTACACTTTTATGCTGACTCGCCATTTTTCGAGACAATTTTTTTTCAAAGAAGTGGACAATTTTTGTGGAATGCTCCATTTGTTTTTTTTTTTGCACCTGTTACGATGTAGATTGGACGGCAGAATTGGCATAATGCTGATATAATTAAACAAAGGAACTATGTTTTTCCATCTCTATTATTAACCATTTTATGCAATAATCGCGTCATCATAAAATTTAAATTATTATAATGATTGGTCTAGGGTCTGAACGCAGTCATTCCCGGCTCTGCTCTGGGGTGTTTTCTCTGTGGCCCCTCTCTCTGGGTTAGACTTCATGTAAAGTGATTTTGTGTGCAATGTAACAAACAAATATTAATTAGCTATTCCCTAATCCCAAATCTCCCTTGGATCACAATACACTGATAAGCTCAGACATCCCAAAGTAAAAGCAGTTTTGGTGTCAAAAACCCTCTATAGTGAGATGAAAGTAGGTAATGAATGTATCGAAATTTAAAAATAATCTTCGCAAGTTTTTTATTTACGAATGTTATTATTCTTTAGACGATTTTTTTAATGACATTACTATATTGATTTAAATACTATTTAATTTTGACATTTCTTTCAAGACAATTAGATAATAGATAAGTTAGTATATAGATTACTGTAAAATATCTTATAACCTACTATCTATTTGTGATATTTATTAATTTCTGTAAATTAATACCTTAAGTCATTATGCATGTGCCTACATTTGTTTTGGGCAGAACATAGCGCCCTAAAATATACTGTAAGACCTTTATTTAAACACACTGCTCTGAAATAAATATATTGATTGATTAATTTTCCACTTGTCACGTTTGGGACCTAATAAACTCGGCAAAACGTGGGTCCAGTTCTAGAGACTGGTGCCTCTGCCTACCCCTTCGGGGATAACGGGCGTGAGTTTTTTTTTTTTTTTATTATTTATTTTAAGTTTCCATATAACCCCACATAATTGTACATCAAAATATGCGGTACAGTTTTTTTTTTATTTTTTTTTTTATTATTATCTATAAGCTAAACGAATTGCTATGATTTGAGCATAAGAACTTGGCCTAATGTAGGTATTTATTAACTTTTCTAATGACTCGCAATGTTCATACTTACATACTTACATATATTATATGTAATAATAAATAAAATTCAGATGTTCAATGTATAAATAAGTATTTTTAAATGGTCTGGACGAATGCACAAGAAGGTGGGAGCTAGCTTCCTAGCTAGTATAAAGTTTGATAAATGGAAACTAGAGAGTTGGACGAGTGAAAACTAAGGAGTTTGATTCCAATTTGTATATAAACATATCATGATACGCCAATTCTAATAAAATCCTTCTTTCTTTCTTTCTTCCATATAAGAACATAATATCCCAGTGGATTAACGAGAGTAATGGGTAATTTAAATCCGAGTAAATAACCTTCTAGTCTCAATAGACTAGAGGGTTATTTATTTACTCGGACTTAAATTAACTTTATACCTACTCTAATCTACCTACTAATAAACCTACTCAGGCCGGACTTTAAAAATAAGAATTGAAAACCATTGTCGTTTTCAAGGTGGAGGGGTTAAGCTTTCTGCGAGTTTAAAT
This sequence comes from Yponomeuta plumbellus, assembly GCA_947310845.1. Lineage (NCBI taxonomy): Eukaryota > Metazoa > Arthropoda > Insecta > Lepidoptera > Yponomeutidae > Yponomeuta > Yponomeuta plumbellus. The sequence goes on from OX371206.1 coordinate 8,692,054, forward strand.
TAAACCTCATAGGTTCCGCTCGTCAAAATTCGTGATACGAGTATCTCTGAAGTATATAAGCTTAGCATAGAGTAGCTGTATATTAAAACCACTGTTTTGATTTTACTCTACTAATTATTCCTAATAGGCTAGTTTCCTAAAAAAATGTAATTAGTCCGTCTTTTAGATTATAAAAAAATATTGGATACGTATTTTTTCTTTTTTCGATTAAACAAAAAATAACAAAGATATAGCTCATTGAAGTTACGTGTGGCGTCACTCAGTGCCGCATTTTGTAGAAAAAAGAAAAAATACGTATCCAATATTTTTTTATAATCTAAAATACGGACTAAATAGAATTAAATTATTTTGACCCTGGAAACCACCCTATCCTTTACGTCCTTTAGTTTATACAGATAACACTAATTAAATAATATTAATAATGAAATACTTAATTTTAAAGAAAAAAGCTTTTCCGCGTGAATTCTAAACTCATCCCCACTGCGCGGATTTTTGTTCAGTAAATAAGATGAGCCACCACTAATACGTTCAGCACAATTATATTGCAGGAACTTCATATTGCAGTCTAAAAGGGTCTTAACCCTGCCCTAACCATCATCACGTGACTGTGCGCAATCAAACCCCGAAACACCCACTTGAAATATTACGCTCATAAATAGAAACAGTGTTAAAAGCTCGCCGTCTCTTCCGGAACCATTAGTTTCTGGCGTGCCTTTTGGTGCTATTGAACTCTAGTAGCTTGAGATTTAAATCTCTTTTCCACTGCGTAATGTTACAGAATAATTCCCACTGTAGCGTTTTTCATTCGAATTATAACACGCTCTTACAGCTGAGGTTGATCTTGGGCGCTTTATCGAAATGCTTAATGCATTTTTAATAAAATATAACTCCGAAAGGACAAACATTTGGCTGTTGGCGTCATAGTAACTTTTGTTCAGCTCGCTGAGACCTATATGATGATGTATCACACATGGCTATTGGGCTGAAGTCCAAAATTGCATTCCTTTGACAGCCATTAGATTTTTTTTAGTTCTTCTGAAAACGGCTCATTGAACTTAATAGTTGGTGTTTTCATTCATTCAGACGTAACAGGGGGATGGCTTATAGACCATCCCATAAATTCAAAAGATGGAAATCAAATAGTCGATGTAAATCAGTACAGTAGACATTGTAGTCAATATTGCTTATATTACACTAATTGCGATATTATCATGGATAAGCCAGTAATTATGATATTTGCTGATTATGGTGATTATCATGATTTAAACCTATCCATAATGGAACTCCTGAACACGTCCGGTGAGGTTGTGGATTTCGCAGATCTCCTTATACTTCGGATTCCACCAACGCCGGAAGTTACTGATGAGACTAGGGTTCTTATTCTCATTGAGAAGTTGGCAGAGAGTGCAGGCATCGGGGACGTTTGGAGTAGCTGAGTAATTGTAGTGATTTCTCCATCTGTTTTAAAGTGTTTGAACTGTAAATATTATATACTCGTAATAATATAAAACATAGATAAGAAAGATAGATAGAGAACACATTATTGCACAATCAGGAGAACGAGAAGGTTAAAGTTTCTAAGTATGGATTGGGATTGGGACGGAAGGTATTTGGTTTACATTGGTATTTCAAGTACTACTTATTCTAACCATACCGATGGCGCAATCTTCATCTGTGATAATCAATAACCTCAGATAATCGGATTTTTCGCATTTTTTTTACCGTTATCGAGAAAATATTAACTTGTATATCCAAATTACGGGTGGGACAAGATACAAGAGCTTTGAAAATCATGAGGGAGGCTTTGCCCTGAAATGGGCGTTAAATTGATGATGAGGATGGTGATATCCGAGTTAGTAGATCATACCTACATACGGCACGTTCAGTCCATGGATGGGTCACCGTCTATGACTAACGCTAGTGGCATTTTTTCCGAGCGATTCCGTGCTTCGCAAGGCACGTTAAGCAGTTGGTGCCGGCTGCCGTCGATAGATGGCAGTCGTTAAGCCAAGTCAGAGGCCTTAGGGCGGCTTGAAAACTTCTGACAGTAAGACCAGCCACTAGTCTTACAAGCCTCCACCAATCCGGACTTGGCCCCCGTGGTGGAGTATGGCCTGTACCTTCCTCAGGGAAGAGACCCGTGCCCCTCGGTGGGGACATAATGGGTTGATGATGAGATCATACCTATATAAAGAATAAGAAGGATTTAAATAGAGTATCACTATTTCATGTGTAACGAAGTATATCACCTGAAGTATTCATAATAGTAGTCCTTGTGAGTCATGGCGTAATAAATCTTAGATGCAAGGATCTCTGGTTCATCCACCTTGGCATCCAAATATGACTCTGGAGGCAGAAATCTAAAATTACGAACAAAGTTACTACTTACCTACTTTAAGGGTAGATTACTACCACTACCACTGAAAAATAGATAAAAGATGCAAATACCAAGCTGTAGATAATTTTTTTTATAGTTTGAAAGGAATTCGTAGAAATATAATATTTTTCAATCTGAAGCAGATTGCTAGCAGACGATGTCCGAGGACAGAAAGAAGTGGCTTTACGGATGGCCTATGTCAAGCAGTAGACGAACATAGGCAGATTGATTGATAGTATTTTTACGGTACCTTGAATAGTTAGCTCCACCAAAGACTATTGGCACAGTCCAATGTTGCAACGGGTACAATATCTTCTCCGTGACGTAGTCTTCACTCAGCGAGTTCTCAAAGGCCAAGTAGAAAAAGTACTGCGTCTCCATGCCCTTCAGGCACTCATCCAATCTATCTCTGGGGCATTGAAGAGTTCCGCATAATCCGTAGATGTCAACAGTTTGATTGTATTTAGCTAGTGCCTTGATTAATTTCTTAGCGATTTTCTCACGATTGCTCTTGGCAATGCAGTTTGAAACAAACCACGCCGCAGCTTTCGTTTTCTTACTTAACGTCTCGCTGATGACGTTTCTTGGAACAGGATCCATTTTTTTGTGGTCCAGCCATTTCATGTCGATGTTCGGACCTACAGCTTTGCCTTTCTTATCGAAGATGGTAACATAGCTCCATCTAATGTCGGAGTCTAATCTATAAGTCCAAGTGAGGTTGTACAGATTGTCCAAAACTTTGTCGCACATTGGATAGTTGTCAGCTGATTCCGAAGCAGTGAAAATGAAGTTCTGATGAGGGGCTCTCAACTGGGGGTATGGATCCCAGTTGTTTTCGACGTCGAAGATTACTGCGTCAAAATTTCTGAAATCGTGGATCTTATTAATGTCGTTGGTTAGGAAACAGTTGATGTAAGAGCAGTTGTTGTCTATAAAAGCTTGTTGTCCATTAGGGTAGATTGAAGAACTGTAGTGTGACCATGCTTGTGTGTACTTCAATATGTATTTCAAGTCACTAGGCAAGCGTAAAGGCCTCTGATATTTTTTTAAAATGTTCTTTATGACTTCGGTTATATTGACCCTGTATTTCTTTTTTCTGTAAAATCGTTCGAATTTCATAAACGCGCTATTTTCACGTAATGAATACTTAATATCAACTATGTGTACGTCTTGCTCATAAAAAAATAATGTAAAGAGTTGAATATATAGCCCTAAGTAAATGGTCAGAAGGAGTAACTTCAGTGATTTTGACATCACGAATGAGTTGTAGTTTGATTTTGCGTTATTCCAAAGCGTAAAATTGTTGTCATTTGTAACCATGAAAATGTCGGTCAACTTGTAAACATCATCTGCCTACGTATAGGTTTTTTGTCGAGAAGTTATGTGGCTAACTTTTATGTTCTGTATTGTTTAAAATGTTAGTGGGTTGGCCACTAATCTTCGCCTTTATTTGGATAATTTCAAAGTTGTTAAAGCTCGTCAGGCAGTTATATATTTTCTTGGGTGTTATAAATACACCCTTAAATTCAGACACGTTAAATTTTCTCCAAGATTTTGCTTCGAATTAAGTATGAATAAAACGCAAACAGTTGTAAATTATAATATGCAATGCCAGAGGCGAAACGCGAAATAAATCCGCCGGTGAAATAAAATAGAGAGGGCTTTAGAGCACGAACGGAGCGGAACAGCAGGCGAGATATGTTGGCAATTAAATTAAATAGAAAATTAAATATGAAAATGTTTTTTGCGAGGCGTCCGCTTGGCTCGGCGGCCAGTATGCAAATCTGCGCAAATAGACGACTAGCGCCCCCCCACTTTAGCTGCGGTGGTGGCCAGTAACTCCTGGTTTTTTCCGGCAAACTTTTAATAAAACAGAATGTTTGTAGTTAGTTAAATGCCATTTTTATATTTTGTTGACTTTGCACTACTTTGCAGGGAATATTTCTACGAAGTCTAAAACTTAAACAAAGTAGGCTTTACGTGGCTGAAGTTAATATGAATGAAGCATCAAAAATTAAAAAATAATGTTGACGAAGTATTTGATAAGCGGTGGTGGCGTAGGGGCAAAATGCAAAACATTCGGGAGGTCGTGGGTTCAAATCCCATGAATTATCAAAAACTTTGTGAAGTTGCAGTAGAACCATCTACTAACAGTGTAAGAAAGCATTGTAATAAGCAAACCTGAGTATCTTAGGTATTCACGTACGTCAGCGCTTGAAATTTCTAATCCGCTGTGGGCATGCTTGGTGATTCAGCCCATACTCGCTTTACGAAGCCTGTATACGTCCCACTTTAATGCATAGGTATTCTCTCTTAGAGAGAGAGAGAGAGAAACAGTATGGGCGAGTATGGGCAAGTATGGGCAAGTATGGGCCTAATTGCCACACATAGCCACTGCGAATTGGCGACATCAAGCGCTGAATTGCGCATGTGTAATTAGAAAGAGTGAAATATAACACCAGTATATAGTGCTCCACCAATCCGGACTTAGCCCCCGTGGTGGAGTATAGCCTGTACCTTCCTCAGGGAAGAAACTCGTCCCCCTCGGTGGGGACAAAATGGGTTGATGATGATGATGATATGGTGCTCACTTATTGAGTTCCAATTAATCTTCAAGGAATGGTAAGGGCCCGTTCTACTGATCTTTACATCAGTAGGGCTCTAAGGGGGCACAACTCGATCAGTCCATAGGCATTGTCTATGAAGCCCGTATCCAACAGCTGTTGTTAGGCGTCTCGGATCCAGTGACAACTTGCTTCGGAATTTGCATAGCGTCGTTATAACTGCGGTACTGTAACTTAACAACGTTCAGTTCATCTTGCAAATAATTTCAACATTGAATTATTCTTATTTAAATGTAGTGAGTATTAACAGTCATTAAACTGTTAATAAGATGCAATGAAATTTGTAGCGGGTGAAGTATCACTTCTAGCCAAGCCAAGAGGCTTTCGATTATATTATTGAAGCAACTCGGAAAACCAACGAAAAAAAGACCAAACGAACCAACCAACCAACTCGGAACTCTACCGGCCGACAGCAATCTGTGTGCTTAGTGCGAGTTTTTTTAACTACTAGATCGCGTTAACGTAAACTCATATTCTATAGGAGTGACAAAGCGCGCCACCTCTTTGTCTCTCTGTCACTCCTATACAAGTTGCAAACGCTCTCGCTATCGAGTGAATGAAAAAACTCGCACTAAGGGCCCTGGCTCCAATAATTATTTTTCCAGCGCGCCGCGCGCGCGCATCGCCGCGAACGCCGCGTGCCCCGGTGTGTCCAGGAACGTCGCGCGCTCGCCGCTCGGCAGCGACACTGCAACCCGGAAAGCCCTCGTATCTCCGCGTTTTTAGGGTTCCGTAACCAAAGGGTGAAACGGACTTTACTTAAATTAGAAAATAGGTTTAGTTTAGTTTTTTATTATTAGTTTAAGTTTTGTAAATACGTTTTTCTGTCTAATTGATCGTAAAGAGTTAAAAAAAGTGTAAATCAGTAGGTATAATTAAAAGTATTTCTGGTGTTGCAAAAAAAATTCAAAAATATTTTAATTTGCCTTTGATTTTATACTTTGAATAGCAACCAAACCAAAAAATATGGTTTTGCCATATGTAAATTTTTCCAATACCATTTTAGTATTGGAAAAATTTCAGCCGTTAACGTCATAATTTTGGACAAGATGATAAATGAGTAATCGGACTGTACCTGTGCTATGATAACAACCCAGCCGCCACCAGGTTTACATTACAATGGCGGAACCCTAAGTTATGCTCATCGAATTGTGTAGATTAATAAATATTCATATTAACTCATTTTCGGGTGGAGTGAAGGTTCGTTTAGACAACTTACAGATGTACAGTCGACATTATAATATTATCCATAACACGCGTGTACTTTGGTGAGTTAAATTGCAGGTGGATTTAGAACATAACATTTACATACATTGCTTCTGGCCCCACAGTAGGATACCCTGTGTCGTGGGAACCAGAAACAGCGACTTCACAAACATGTAAACATCCAAGACCTGGATTTTCTCTTGTCCCCAGCCTGGATTTGAACCCGGGACCTCTCGCATGGTAGTCAGATGCGCTAACTGTATCAACATGTTTAGTGGTCTGTAGCAGAGGAATATGACAAATTGAATCACTCGCTTCCAACATACTGCAAACGGTATCATTGACTGCAACGCAATGCCATCCATGTAATAGAGCGTTCGAGAGCGGTTGCGCATAAGCAACGTTCCCTCATTTGCTCGCTCGCGTTCCCATTTCAAAAACCAACTTTCACTGTCTTCTTTCAATACGCCAAAGTGTTAAAAAAAGTAGATAGAACAGAACTAACCTTCATACTTCATAACAGCCGGTTTGAACACACGGAGGATGTAGAAAGATGGATAATACTTCCGTAAATTCCAAAATAGAAAATACTATCGTATAGTAACCAGGCAAGAACATCAAAAACATGAAAATATACCCAGAGTGATGCCATTTGCCAATGGTGATCGAACCCACGACTTCTGGCTATTAAACCTTTCTGACTATTAAGTCAAGCGTACTAAACGCTAAATTAATGAGACAGACAAAGGCAAGGTGATTATAAAATTGGAAAAAAAATCACGTTTGTTGTATGGGAGCTCCTCTTAAATATTTGTTTTATTTTAATTTAATTATTTCTTTTTTAAGTGAATAATATAACTCAATACTCTGTGAATATTCCACGCGTCTACCTGTTGCCGTTATCAATGTAAAAAAAATCACGTTTGTTGTATGGGAGCCCCCTTATAAAAGTTTTGTTTTTTTTCCGGTTTTTTGTACAGGTTTTTATAGCGGCAACAGAAATACATCATCTGTGAAAATTTCAAGTATGTAACTATCACGGTTCATGAGATACAGCCTGGTGACAGACGGAAGGACGGACGGACAGCGGAGTCTCAGTAATAGGTCCTGTTTTACCCTTTGGGTATGGTAGCCTAAAAATAACTCTACAAACTGTAACACCACCCATGAATTTGATTTGTAGCAGATAACACAGTGGACTAAACTTGATACTCCAAGAAAACGAAAACAAATCTCAAAGTAGGCACTAAGCAAGTATACTTTAGCGAAACAATATTTTACCTTCTTTGAGGCCCCGCAATCAGTGCCCAGCCAACCATCCTGCCTCCTTGGCTGACGGCGAACTTTTTTCGTGCCTGCACTGAATATTAGCGAAAAGTCATTAAAACTGAGGGCGCTCTTCATCACCGAAGAAGCCTCAAAGTCGGTATTACGGCATTTACGGCAAACTTGCCGGTCGGTGGACCTTGCGGACTTATTCTGTACGGCGTAACGGCTGGAACGTTACTTGGCTGCTACTTAAGGCACGTCCATCTAAAATTTACTATTTCCCACGATTCTAGTTTGACTTTGGGTCATTGATACTGCAAAAAATATTTATATTTAAGCCATTAGTATATAATAATTGTAAGAGTGTTTTTTCATTGTCTAAATTGTATTATTTTTTAAATGTGACACTTAACTTTTCTACAAGATTGAGTAGGTATCCGCAATCTATCGACCTTTAACAGTCTATCGTAATCATATTAGGTAGTGTTTTCTGACGGAGGCTGCAATTTTCCGGAACGCCTTAAAGTAACTCGTAATTTTTTTTTATAGCGTACCGTGTAAAAGGCTCCTTTAGATCATTGCAGAGTTTTGATTGTCTCTGGGAGCTACCTATATTACAAAGTTTCAGTTTTTCCAATCTTTAGATGTTACGCTTGGTTACTATATCACAGGTTATTCTATTTTGGGACCCGAGCAGCAATTGAGTTTGTGTTTGTCGATGTTAATAATATTATTATTATCTCTGCCACGGAAAAGCCAAATTTACATAGAAAAAAAATCTAGGCCGAAGCGAAATTCGAACCCAAAGTTAATTTATCTGGCCTTCAAAATTTCAAAATTCAATCTTTTAAATTAATAAAGAACGCTTCATTGTGAGCAAAAATGTCAAAACAACCTTTTAGCCATTGAAAAACTAAAAAAAAAAACATTAGACAGATCCAAGTGGAAAAATCCGCACGATTTCGTTATAGCTTCAACCTCATCCAGTCATCAGAATAATGTCACTAAACTTATAAAAGTTGATTCATTTAACGCTTGCTCGGGCTCCGATGTACCCTTCGGGTGTTTGGGGGCTCCAGGGTGGTCTGTTGCCCGTCATCTCTCCAAGTTTCACGGCCGGCCTTTGATTGGGTGCCTGGATTTATTGGGTGTACGTGGTTGTAAGTGGACTTTGGAGTAAGGTTTTTCTATGAACTTGCCCTTTTTGGGCCCTGTACATAGAGAAAAGGATCCCTAAAAAGGGAACTTTTTACGTCTGTCTGTGGAGATACATTTTTTTCAGGGACGTGTAAAACTATCAAGTAGAAATTTATGAAACACCAAGGTTAATTTGTAAGATAGGTTCAAAATTTAAGTTATGCTTGTGCTTATAAAACAATATGAAAAAACAAAAATTCTAATGTATTAAGAATTTCGTGTTACAATATTTATTATTGACCTCGTCCAAAACAGCTTTATCGATTTCAATGATTCCTTGGGATATTAATAACTAAAAAATTTTGGGGTTATACCTTTTGTAACAGTTTTTTTATTTCATTGTTCAAATAATTTTGTAGTAATTAATAACTTATCATTTCAGTAGCATATCATTTCGGAGCAACTAAAAAAACAAGGTGAGTTCTTATCGCATGCAGCCGCGTTCTATAAACGGCGGATAAGGGCTTGATCACGCCCAAGCACGTGCATACAATTATTAATAACTAGCTGTAGCCCGCGACTACGTCCGCGTGTGCTTTAGTTGAGTAAAGTGTTTGCAAATAAGATAGGGATACTTTTAGCGCATGCGAAAGAGCTTTCATACTAACTTCGCAACAACCTCTTACCCCCTTAAAGGATGATTTTCGAAAAATTACTTTACATCTCTTTCATGAATTTTATTGAAGGACCTTTATACTAAATTTCATTCGAATAGCTTCAAAACCGGCAAAGTTTCATACTAACTTTGCACCCCCCTTTTTCCCCCTTAAGGGATGATTATTAAAAAACTATTTTATACGTGTTTCATAATTTTAAATGAAAAACCTTCGTACCAAATTTAATTCGAATGACTTCAAAAACAGCAAAGTTTCATACTAACTTTGAACCCATTTTACCCCCGTAGGGGATGAATTTTCAAAAATCCTTTCTTAGTGCTGCCCTACGTTACAGAAGGAACCCCTGTGCAAAATTTCAATTTTTAACCCTTATAGTTTAGGCCCTGCGTTGATATGTCAATCAGTCAGCTTCTCCTTTTATATATATAGATAATCGTGCTGGTTTCAGAGGTATGATTTTAAAAGCTTTCGACATTCAAGAGCTATTAACTATTTGTGAGAATGATGGTGATATTAGTGCTAAAAACGCTGACCACAGTACAGGTACATTAACAAGTTCATCGGCCATTAAGGTTATCTTGGTAATTTCACAAGAAAAATGGCGAAATATCGCACCCCAAGAAAAAAAATTATGGAAAACGAATATATTGGAAATTCCGACCGGGATGGGCAGACGTGGTGGAACAAACCCTGTGGGTGCCACACCATCTTGACTGCGTTTTTGTTTTTAAAAATCACCATAGAAGGATTCTGCCGTGAATGCAACGCAAAGATTCAATGCACCTGTACAATGAATGCACATCTTATGTTTAATGCACATCTTTAGGCTTACACGTGTGACCCGAATTATATCTAAACTGCAACGTAGGCTTACTGCATACACGCTTTGTAAAATCTAAATTTTAAGTTAGAGTTCATTAAACCACCATCAGATACACTTGTCTCTATTTTCTGGACACCCTTACATTTGACACCCACAGCACCCTTTTAAAAGAGCCACCGAAAGACGGTGATGTTATTCTCGAATGCAACGTTGAGGGTATTAGAGCATTATATGGATTATTTTTATATGGATATACTCCGAAATAAATAAATAATAATAATAATTATTATTATCCCATACCGGAAACAAATAGACTATCGTTATATCGAGGTGTTGAGATGTCTGTACGAAGCCGCCACCATGAGTGTCCAAGTACAGGGCTAGCAGTCTAAACCTATCCAACTGTGCAGAGGAGTAAGACAGGGGGATGTTATATCCCCGAAACTGTTTACAAGCGCGTTGGAAGACATGTTTAAGACGCTGGACTGGAAAGAAAAGGGCATTAACATAAACGGCGACTACATCTCACACCTGCGATTCGCAGATGACATAGTCTTAATGCCGGAGTCGCTAGAGGAGCTGAACCACATGCTGGCCAGCCTAGCATCAGCCTCGCGACGCATCGGTCTTGGTATGAATTTGGATAAAACCAAAGTCATGATCAATGGTCACATTGATCCAATACCGGTCGTCGTACATGGTCACCTTCTCGAAATTGTTTCCGAATACACTTACCTCGGGTAGATTCTGCAGTTAGGTAAAAACAATTTCGAGAAGGAGGCCAAGAGGAGGATCCAGTTGGGCTGGGCAGCGTTTGGAAAACTACGCCGAGTCTTCTCGTCATCCATACTGCAATGCTTGAAAACGAAAGTTTTCAATCAGTGAGTCCTACCTGTTATGACCTACGGAGCCGAGACATGGACACTCACGAAAGGGTTGGTCTCCCAGTTTAAAGTCACTCAGCGAGCTATGGAGAGAGCTATGCTCGGAATTTCTCTGAAGGATAGGATTCGTAACGAATACATCCGACAGAGAACCAAAGTTATCGAAATAGCTCAGAGAATTAGCAAGCTGAAGTGGCAGTGGGCTGGCCATATTTCGCGAAGAACCGACAACCGCTGGGGTAAACGTGTTCTTGAGTGGAAACCGCGACTCAGCAAACGTAGTGTAGGACGCCCTCTAACAGGTGGGATGACGATCTGCGAAGGACTGCAGGCAGATGCTGGATACGGCTAGCTGAAGACAGGGCGCTATGGCGCTCATTAGGGGAGGGCTTATCCAGCAGTGGACTAATGTAGCCTGATGATAATGATGATGATACCGGAAACAAAAAAAGGCAGTTGAGGGGTCTTCGTCGCCGGAAGGTGGAGGACTTCCTTATTGAGTGTGGTAAAGACGCGGTGACGTGGCGACGCAACGAAGCTGGGTGTATAAAAAATTTTGGTGATAAAAATTCACCGATTTTGCCAACTAATGAAGTTGTTCGAAAAGCCAAAGAACAGCATCTTTTAGCTAAATACGGATTGAAGTTTGGAAACCCTGCAATGAATTTGCTCAAAAGCGCTGAAGACAGAAAACTAGTTGGTTGCATACAATCCATCGGATTGCATAAATTCAACTGCATATATTGGCTTCCCGAATAACTTCAAATATTTGTTTTCCGTATCCGCAATGATTCTCATGAAAAATTGGCAATCGATGCTACAGGTGGCCCAGCTAAGCGTGTCAAGTCACAAAAGCCGCACATATTTTTATATCAGTGCGTTTTGGTGACGCGGGAAGGTAGCGTGCCAACCTTCCAAATAGTTTCAGCCGATCAAAGGTCGATGCTCAATTCGTTCTTGAGACATATCCTCGCTGCGAACGCTCCAATTCCACCAATCGTAGTTACAGATTTTGGGTGGTCTTTGCTCATTGCGGATACTTATTCGGCAGCTGCGTAAATTTAAACGATTATTTACAAAAATGCTATAATGCAATAACGAATGAAGCAACGTCATTACCATCGACATGTATGCGCTCAGACTTTTGTCAGCTGATGTCCATGGTTACGCCATGGCCCACCTTGAGAGGTAAGAATAAATGTTTGGTGCGACGATTTTATAAGCAGTGTATAGGAAAAGCTCACCAAATGACCAATCTGGAAGAGTTATCCTATTTCCTAGAATCAATCTTTGTTGTTGTCCTCAGCAAATGTATTGGTTCTGAACTGAGTGGCAAGCTCCTGCCATCAGTAGATCGACTATCTTTTTCGAACACCACGATCAAAGGAATTGAACTGAGTAATAATGACGACGATGAAGCAGCTGATCAAAGCGAGGAAGAAACTCGTTATACGAATAACGAGGAAACCGACATTGACACAGATCAGAACACGGAAAGTGAACCGAAAGCAACAGGATGGAAACCTTGGGGTGATAAATTATACGCAGCAGCAGTAAACATCGCTCATCAGTCATCTGATGGTGACACAATTAATGCATGCTACAATATCGATTTTACTAAAAGGTTGAGAAGATACTTTTTACCGTACGTACCTTTGTGGACCGCAATAATGATGCCTGTTTTTAAAAGGGGCTCAGTAACTGCCACTTCCGCCGCCGTTGAAGCAGAATTTTCTGACTTGAAGCGACGTGAATTTAGAGGTGAAATCCCGATGAGAATAGACCGATTTGTCATTCAACATCTGGACAGAATTGACATGAAAATAAAAGAGCGCTGTAAACCATCGGAAGGCCCAGAAGCAAACGCAGATGCAAATTTGGAAGCTCAAGTAAGCTCTATGCCCTATCAAATGCTCAAACTCTAGTTCCAAGGTTGAAGATGAGGAAAACGTCATGGAAAGAGTTATTCTATTTCCTAGAATCAATCTTTGTTGTTGCCCTCAGCAAATGTATTGGTTCTGAACTGAGTGGCAAGCTCCTGCCATCAATAGATCGACTATCTTTTTCGAACATCACGATCAAAGGAATTGAACTGAGTAATGACGACGACGATGAAGCAGCTGATCAAAGCGAGGAAGAAACTTGTTATACGAATAACGAGGAAACCGACATTGACACAGATCAGAACACGGAAAGTGAACCGAAAGCAACAGGATGGAAACCTTGGGGTGATAAATTATACGCAGCAGCAGTAAAAATCGCTCATCAGTGATCTGATGGTGACACAATTAATGCATGCACAATATCGATTTTGCTAAAAGGTTGAGAAGATACTTTTTACCGTACGTACCTTTGTGGACCGCAATAATGATGCCTGTTTTTAAAAGGGGCTCAGTAACTGCCACTTCCGCCGCCGTTGAAGCAGAATTTTCTGACTTGAAGCGACGTGAATTTAGAGGTGAAATCCCGATGAGAATAGACCGATTTGTCATTCAACATCTGGACAGAATTGACATGAAAATAAAAGAGCGCTGTAAACCATCGGAAGGCCCAGAAGCAAACGCAGATGCAAATTTGGAAGCTCAAGTAAGCTCTATGCCCTATCAAATGCTCAAACTCTAGTTCCAAGGTTGAAGATGAGGAAAACGTCGTGGAAAGAGTTATTCTATTTCCTAGAATCAATCTTTGTTGTTGCCCTCAGCAAATGTATTGGTTCTGAACTGAGTGGCAAGCTCCTGCCATCAGTAGATCGACTATCTTTTTCGAACATCACGATCAAAGGAATTGAACTGAGTAATGACGACGACGATGAAGCAGCTGATCAAAGCGAGGAAGAAACTTGTTATACGAATAACGAGGAAACCGACATTTACACAGATCAGAACACGGAAAGTGAACCGAAAGCAACAGGATGGAAATCTTGGGGTGATAAATTATACGCAGCAGCAGTAAAAATCGCTCATCAGTGATCTGATGGTGACACAATTAATGCATGCACAATATCGATTTTGCTAAAAGGTTGAGAAGATACCTTTTACCGTACGTACCTTTGTGGACCGCAATAATAATACCTGTTTTTAAAAGGGGCTCAGTAACTGCCACTTCCGCCGCCGTTGAAGCAGAATTTTCTGACTTGAAGCGACGTGAATTTAGAGGTGAAATCCCGATGAGAACAGACCGATTTGTCATTCAACATCTGGACAAAATTGACATGAAAATAAAAGAGCGCTGTAAACTATCTGAAGGCCCAGAAGCAAATGTAGATGCAAATTTGGAAGCTGAAGTAAGCTCTGTCCCTATTAAATACTCAAACTCTAGTTCCAAGGTTGAAGATGAAGAAAATGTCATGGAAGTCGACGACAGTCAGCAATAAACGGTTGAGTTTTCCAATTTGCGGTTAAAGTCAAAGTACAAAAAATGGACGTAGTACTCTAATCGAAGAGAGTGTTCAGTTTCGAGCAGAAACAATATTCACCACTCCAAATCACAGAAATATTATCAAAACACACGATTACTACACTTTGACGTACGTGAAAAATGCTACTTGTGAAAAAGCTCTGTCACCACGAGATGAAAACATTCCGGGTGATAATGATTGAAATGTTCGAGAAGAGTTGAGTGGATTAGAAAAAAATAAACGTAACGACCTGAAAAATTATTCACCAAAAAAAAACGTGCGAAGTCCACTTCGATGACTGGCCCGAATGGGATTTCATCAAAAATTCTACGACGGATAACATACCTATTCTGTTAAACAGTAATATAGCAGGATCAGTACGTTTAGGAAATTGTAATTTCAATGTGACGTCGACGTGCGCATTTGATTCCATTTTCCAAGGAATCCCTAGCGGTCTATTGGCAAACAAGGTATATTCGGATTCGTTACAATCATCTGATTGTCCTATAGTGAAACTGGTACAGAATGTGAGTGACAAAATAAAGATCTTGAAAGATCATTATGCCCAACGGGCCAAAATATTAACGGAAATTCAGATCTTGGCAGAAGCTGTCGCGACATACTCGAAGAGATAAAGCGTCTAGATGCACACTTAACGCAGTATTTATTTGAAAAAGAGCCAAGCTACACGTGCTACCTGGAGTGTTCTTGTGGACATAAAGACCAAAAACAACACTGTTTTTTGAGATATTGACTTAATTCTATGCGGCGGACTTCATATGATTCAAGATGCCATAAATGAGTGTATAGCTCTCGAAAGGTCTTGTTTCAACTGCAAAACAAAAGTATCTTGTTTTAATGAATATAGATCACATTTGATCATTGATACCTCAGTTGTTAGTGATCCTGGCTACCCCTGAAGAGAAAAGATGCCTGTGCACAAATTAAATTCAATAAAAAAAAATGTCAAGGTAATTGAAAAGACGTAGATACATGATTGCTGTTGTCATCGATTACAGCAGAGAGAACAAACATTATGTCGTATATGGATTATCAGGTGAGTTTTGGTATAAATACGACAGTTTGATAAAAAAACGCTGTGCTACGAACTCAAAGACGGCAATACATGGGGCACACTAAAAGTTTTGCACTTCTAGCTAATCGGAACTATTTGAATTTCGAATGTTATATTGTTTGAAGCGACTTGAAACCTTCTTAGTAATAAAATAAAAATTGTCGGGAAATCATTTGTCAATTGTTTTTTTTCACACATCAAAGCTCTACGTACGGAACGAAAATGGAGTTGAGTCGAAAAGATTTTAGAGCGATGATTTTTTATGATTTTAAAAGTTCTCTCTCTCCGCAAGACTGTGCCGCTCGTCTTCAAAATGCTTTTGGGAGAGAAACACCTTGTTTGAGCACTGTTAGGCGATGGTTTGCTGAATTTGAAAGAGGTCGGGTTTCTTTACATGATGAATTTCGTGAAGGGCGGCCTTCAACTGCCGTCAACGAAAATAATGTGGCTACTGTTAAGCGGCTAATTGAAAAAAACCCGCGGATTACCTATGAGACAATTCTAGGACTATTGGGGATTGGTATGAGCCAAATTCAGAAAATTTTACACGAAGAATTAAAAGTTAGGACACTTTGTTGTCGTTGGATCCCTCATGAACTGACAGCGGAGCAGAAGCGGGCTCGCGTGGAATGGTGCTCACAGATGCTAATGAAGTACGACCACGGACATTCTAATGCTGTTTATGACATTGTCATAGGAGACGAAACGTGGATTTAATGTTCTGAACCCGAAAAAAAAACAGCAATCTTGTGAATGGGTGTTTGAAAATGAGAACAGGCCAACAAAAGTGAGGCAGGCGAGAAACGTTGGTAAAAAATGATCGCATTTTTTTTCTCAGCTACGGGTCCCATCTGCACAATTCTACTTGAAGATCAAAAGAGTGTTAATACCGAGTGGTATTCTACCATTTGTTTACTCAGGGTGTTAGAAAAAGTTCGCGAAAGATGACCAAAAAGCCGCGTTCTCCTACGTCATGACAACGCTTCTTCACACACGGCCAACAAAACAAAGTCATTTTTAACTTCCGAAAAAGTACAACTTGTCACCCATCCTGCACATATCCCCGACCTAGCACCCTGTGATTTCTGTATTTTCCCCAAAATTAAACATTTGCTGAGAGGTTTCACTTTTACCAACTCTGAAGAGGCAGTGATAGCGTTCAATCAGCACGTAGAAAACATGCCTTCAGATCTGTGGTCCTCCTGTTTTAAAATATGGTTCGATTGTATGAAAAAGTGTTTAAAATGTAAAGGAGAGTATCTTGAAAAGCAATAAACATAATATTTTGGTTATAACATGTTGTTTTTTTAAGTTACGCAAAACTTTTAGTCTGACCTACGTATAACCGCATATGATTAAATTGTGTCAAATAAAATGCTGTTTATTTAGGTAAACTATTGTATTGTCACTCAAAAAAGTGTCGAAGTCCCACAGGATACATCCCCAGGCACTGCTTGAATCGTCCGTAACGGACGCGAAGGCCTATGATGATGTATTTTATATAAAAATAAATGCTTCATTAAAAAAAGAAAGGTAATAAGTTTAATGTGCGCTAGTGATATTAGCCATTCATTAATAAAAAAACATTTGCTTTGAGATTATAATGGTGCGCCACGAATATAAATAAAATTGTAGCTTAGTGATATTTTGAATTGAGTATTTTACTGAGCCATCGGTATTTTCGCTTAAAATTAATTATTTTTGCTTAGCATTTTTGGATGCCAAAAGGATGTTTAATAATGTTTATCCTCGTAAAGCCCAACATACTAAGAAAACTATGAAAACAATTGTTATTTTCGGGCCTTACGAGGTTGCGTTTAAAATGTACCAGTTTTTTGTGTGTATTGGGTACTTTGGGTAGGTCTGAGAGTAGGCTAATTAATACGTCAAAAAACTTTTGCCGAGTAAGCTAGTAAAGCGGACGATTACGACTTATCCATTTTTAGGGTATGCTCGGGTGTTACCGTTTCGATTGCGCGGCCCTGTTCTGTTTTCAAAAAGTGCTTATGTCAGGATTCTGTCGAAATTTGTCAAAACTGAATGGTGAAAACCAAAAATTTGTCAAAGCAGTATTAAAGAAGTTATTGAGGTTTGAAGATGGCCGCGCGAACCTCCCGCGGAGAACTACGCGGCCATGTCAGATCTCGGCATCTACAGGGTCTACAGGCCTGTCCATACACTGAGTCACTGGTCACCCTATCCAAACATTGTGTGAGAGGTTATATTTTTTTAAATAACTCTCGTTACGATAGGTTTTTGTGGTGAAATGATATGTTAATCGAAGGAGCCTAAAATGTCAAAGATTTTGGTACATAAATCATATCTCAGACTTCTTTTGTTTACTAGATATCGGCATATGAAAAAGCGTTTCGATTGCGCGGCCAGCGAAAATTACTAAAAAACCAAAGGGGTTTTTTAGTAATGTTGTTTGTCTGATGAGAAAACGAGTGTAAATTCAGACCTCATCGGCTTTGACAAATACAGACCAAGCTCTGAACATCGGTCTTGACTAATTTAGATAAGCCTGATTACGAAAAAAACAACCTAAAGAAATCGGAACCGGAGGATTGCGCGGCCATGGCGTTCAGGCGTCGATATCTTCGGAAGTAATGGTGATATAACGAATTTTCTTTCTTCGACATTTGTTGACAAATTCAAACATGCATTGACAAAAAAACCAGGCCTGTAGACCCTGTAGATGCCGAGATCTGACATGGCCGCGTAGTTCTCCGCGGGAGGTTCGCGCGGCCATCTTCAAACCTCAATAACTTCTTTAATACTGCTTTGACAAATTTTTGGTTTTCACCATTCAGTTTTGACAAATTTCGACAGAATCCTGACATAAGCAATTTTTGAAAACAGAACATGGCCGCGCAATCGAAACGGTAACTGCTCGGGTTGCGAACCTTACGCCAACTTTGTTTTATTGAGGTAAAGCTTCACTTAAAACGAACTCGGCTATAATAAAATAATGATTAACAATAACTGCCTACGTCGGAATTTTAAAGCGAGGTCAAAACCGCGGTTCAGTGAAACTAGGGGAGACCCCGCGATGAAACCGCGGCTATTCTCATCAAAGAGCCGTCTGAAAGCCGAATATAACGAGTATTATCCTAAAACTCTTTAATTTTACTAAAACTTTCGCCGCTGTCTGGATTTTTACTGACTGGACTCACAATACTTGTACCTCGTTCTTAAGTTATGTTATTTGCTCCTATGTTGTGTGACACATTACCCCGAACGATAAGTGGGTGAGACTTAGCGATAATCGCGTAATCGAATTCTCGTAAGTCGGGGGATAACTTTTTCGCCGCATACTAAAAAGACACTTAGATCTTCTAACAATGATATGCGTTGATTCCGTACGAGTAGTCCATTAATACCTACTGCTTTTGGACTTACAAAGCAGGAAATCTCTAATGAATATTTGAAGAGTGGTTTAACAAAAATAAATAGTTAAAATAAAAGATGGATCAACTAGATTTGAATATTATGTAATTTCGAAAATTTGGTACGGACTAATGTTGGGTACATTAAACGATCTGGAGCTTCGCAGACACACTGCAGGGGGTCTGGTGGGGCCCCAATAATTACGCCCGCCTGTCTTCGCCTACTTCCCGTGGCCTGACCGGGTCCGTGCCCACGTCGTTCTTGGCACTACCCCGACCCCATGCGAGGAGGATGCGCAAAATTAGTGAAACTCAGTGGTCTGATGAGTCCTCGTCCTGTCGGTTTCTGCGCCATCGGTTGCCTTTATCCTATTAGCGAATAATTAAATCTGGGGTTTCTCGTATTCTCGTGGGTTTAAATTTCATTTTCATGCTACAAACTTCCAACACTTTTGGGATCACTGACGACAGGCAACTTTGCATAGGTATTGTGCTACGATGTGAGTCTGTTGCCTAAAGTCTGCGAAACTTCAGTGTGGGTGAAATTATTATATTATTATCTACATTAAATAGAGTCAAGCCCATATTTTGGTAGATATAAACTAGGATTTGTCGCTTGCCACGATCCTGACGAACCTTATTTGCTTCATGTGACGACTTCTGTGGTGCATGTGCCTACCGTGCGAGAGGTCCCGGGTTCGAATCCCGGGTGGGGTAAAAAAAACTAACCCCAGGTCTTGGATGTTTACATGTTTGTGACGTCGCTGCTTTTGATTCCCACGACACAGGGTATCCTAGTGTGGGGCCAGAAGCAATGTATATGACTCTATGTAAAAAAAATGTTTGTTTGTCCATCAACAATGATAGGTCACTGCATACCCTATGAAGTATTACATAGTTGTTTGGAAGAGATAACTATTACAATAGACCGCAACACAGTTTAAAGTCAGTTTAGAGTACGGACGTTACCCACAGCTTTTCACCTACGGTACCATGTAAATGCTAAGTAAGTGAAATATACAGGGTTACAGGGAAAGTCGTACACAATATTAAAGGAGGTATTTTTTTGGCTTTTTGATTGATTTTTTCTCAGAATAGAGCCCATAAAGTGTTTTTTTTTTAAATGTATTTAGTTAAAAGGCATGTCAATTGATGAAAAATATCAGCAAAAGCTGCACCTACTAACAGCTTTAAAAAACTGCTCGGCAAAGGTTAGAATTCTACGTCAAATCTAACTACAAAAGCAAATATTCTATTGGAAACTGCTAATATGTGCAATCTATCTCAGCTTAATCACATAACAAATGAAAACGGCAGGTCTCTAGATCTCGTATTTACAAGCCTGGATAACATCCCAAGCGTGCATAGTGCTGAACCACTCAGTAGAATGGATAAGCACCACCCCTCTCTGGTGATTGAGATAGAACAGACAATGCAAACTAACATAATGAAACCTAAAAGAGCCAAGAGGCTAAACTATAATAAATGCGACTTATCCAGAATTAAATCTGAACTCTCAAAACTAGACTGGAATGAACTTTTGGCACCGCTGGAGGTTAACCAAGCCGTAAAGTTATTTCATGAAACTTTAGATACTATAATTAAGAAATTTACCCCACTAACTAGAAACGACGCGCATATTTACCCAATCTGGTACACTCCTGCTTTAAAACGATGTCTAAATGAAAAACTTAAATTCCATAAGCGATTTAAGAAGTTTGGCAATCCACGTGACTACGATGCATTTGCTGAATTACGCAGGAGATGTAAGATTATGATCGATGAATGCTACATTGCCTTTATATCAGATATAGAAGACTCGTTGGTCCATAACATCAAATCATTCTGGTCATTCGTCAAAAGTAAAAAAGGTGGCAGTTCAATACCCCAAACAATGAAATATGGCGAACGATCGACCTCAAACGGTCAAGAGATAAGTGAGCTATATTCAAAATATTTCGGTTCTGTTTTTGAGAGGTCGGCAGGTTGCATGCTGAATCAGGATTTTAATGATTCTCCATATACAAACTATATAAATAATCTTAGCATCTCTGAAGATGCGATAGTTGGGGCTATAAAACAGATGGATGGAAATAAAGGCGCTGGGCCAGATGGGATACCACCTAGATTTATCAGATCCTGCGTAACTGAGTTACAAGTCTCTCAGTTCTGGTATCTTCCCTTCTTACTGGAAAACTGCCCTAATTATTCCTATATATAAATCCGGAGACAAATCTGACTGTAGTAATTATAGACCTATAAGCATCTTGTCATGCATAGCTAAACTATTTGAGTATTTGGTTTGTGATGACATTTACAACCATGTGAAACCAATCTTGTCACCGCAACAACATGGATTTGTGAGGAAAAAATCTACCGTCACAAACTTGTTAGAGTACAAGACTTATCTTTGCTCGGCTTTTGCCCGGGTACAGCAGGTAGATTCGTTATATACCGATTTCAGCAAGGCCTTCGACAAGGTAAATCATAGGTTACTATATATAAAGCTGGCGTACTATGGAATTCACGGAAGTCTACTCCGCTGGCTTCAATCCTACTTAGCAAAAAGAAGTCAACTTGTAGCTGTAAAAGGGTTCACATCTCCTCCTGTCGAAATAACATCGGGAATTCCACAAGGGTCACACTTGGGACCTTTATTCTTCATTATCTTTATCAACGACCTTGTGCAACATATTACGAGCCCCTGTCTACTCTATGCCGACGACCTAAAGATCTATAGAACCGTTACTGATCCCGGTGATTGCAAAGCCCTGCAAGAAGATTTGGACACATTATGCAGATGGTGTAATCGTAATTTGATGTTCCTTAACGTAAGCAAATGTTTCGTTATCTCCTTCACCTCAAAAAGACACAAAATATTTTTTGACTACAAAATAGGAAACCAAACTCTAGAAAGAAAAACTACTGCTAGAGACCTTGGGGTTTTGTTTGATGAGAAACTGACATTCAGGGATCATTATGACCATATTCTTAAAAAAGCAAATCAACTACTTGGATTCATTGTAAGAATAACGAAACACTTCAAGCAGCCTCATAGCCTGTTGCACTTATACCTCAGCCTTGTCAGAAGCACCCTGGAATATGGATCAGTTATATGGTCCCCTTATTATAATATTCATGTAAAAAGACTTGAAAGTGTGCAAGCTAAATGCCTCCGAATAATCTACCATAGGTTCAATGTGAGTCGTAGGAGAATGCCAGAATACACAGAGAGACTCAAAAAGTTCCACTTGCAATCTCTTGAAACAAGACGTAAACAAACTGAGCTTATCTACTTGCACAAACTCTTGCACTCATCTATCGACTCACCATCACTGCTGGCAGCAATCAATCTCAACACAAAATTAGGTAAACGCTCGGTTCGCTCTCGAAATACTTTTACATTAGAAACTTATAAAAACAATACCTCTTACTTCAATCCCATAACAAGAATGTGTCGCTCATATAATGAAATATCAAACATGAATAATAATATAGACATATTTAATCCGCGGATAGGTCTCTTGAAGTCTGAACTTCGGAAAAGTTTAAACAGCCCGAAAAAATAGCCGCCTCCTTCTTCTTATCTTCACACCATATTCTTTTTAATGATTATTTTGTTTGTTCGCTCCCTGGCTTGATTGAGTTTGATCAAACCTTGATTGAATGTAAAACTATATAAAAAACTTATAATGTTAGTCTAAGTAACTCGTCTAAGTTCAATTTCGAAAATTGTGATCATGCTGTGTACACATGTTTTGGAGATTAGTCTGGATCTTACATATATAATAATGTTACCTTGATAATGTACTGGCTAATATCTGTTTTGTGTGCCTAATAAATAAAATAAAAAATAAAAATAAAATAAAAAATTAAATATTTTTCACATTGAAGCTCTTAAAAAAAATTACGTATGGAACTTATTCTGCAAATAATTTTAAAAACTTCTACGACTCTTTTACTATTCAAAAAAGTATAATATTTAATAGGTATGTGCATGAAATTTTAAAATAATGTTATTTGAGTGGGCTCTAGTGGTAGTACCGACATAACTGAACTTCGATACAAAAAAAATCTTTTTGCTTCCTGGCACCTTTGAACTATGTAAAAAGGTCAGATAGGCTTTTTTGTGCTCAGAAGACATGCTGTCTCAGGTGTTCAGGTACCTACCTACGAGTATTTCAGTATTTATTTTTTAGAATATTCTGTCTATCTATTATTTTTGTGTTAATCGTGCTCTGCAAATGATTTGCGTTTTAGAAACTTCTACGTCTCTTTATGTATTACAAAACGTATATCACTTGCTATTACATCGAAAAAACGTTAGCCAAGTGTCACTTAAGGTGGCAAACGGTAAATTTTTAGTTGAGGTAAATACGTGCTCTTTGATAATTAGTTTGGATTTTTGTATTTATTCATCTTCATTCTGTGACTTGCCTTGGATTTTGAACCTACCACTAGAGCCTACTCAAATAACATTATTTTAAAATTTTATGCACATACCTATTAAATGTTATACCTTTTTGAATAGTTAAAGAGTCGCAGAAGTTTTTAAAATTATTTGCAGAATAAGTTCCATACGTTATTTTTTTTAAGAGCTTTAATTTGAAAAATATTTACAGAAAAATTATTTAATTCTAGCCGTTGCCGAGTAGTTTTTTAAAGCTGATAGTAGTAGGTGCAGCTTTTGCTGATATTTTTTTATCAATTGTCATGGCTTTTAACTAAATATATTTAAAAAAAACACTTTATGAGCTCTATTCTGAGAAAAAATCAATCAAAAAGCCAAAAAAATTTGATATATTTAAAAAATCTCTAACAGTCAATATCTCCATGACGGTTAACTTTCGGACCCTATATAATAGAACAAAATCCATCAGAAATGACCTAAATAATAATAATAATAAATAAATAATAACCTCCTTTAATATAGTGTACGACTTTCCCTGTAACCCTGTTTATTTAATTTCTTTTATAAGTCACAACAATAATTTATTGTATCTTCTTGCATCTCTAGTTGAATCTTTGTAACTGTTCTTTGATTTATATCGTTTTTCTGCAAAGATAAAACTATGATGGTAGTACATCGGTAGAACCACAGTATAACACTTGACTGACATTGGATAAATAGATAGATAGATAGAACATTCTTTATTGTACTCATAAGTTGGATCGCTCGTAGCCTGGGCTGCCTGAGTGATCTTGAACGATCACTAAGGTTAAGCAACATACGGCGCGTTCAGTCCATGGATGGGCCACCGTCTCTGACTAACGCTAGTGGCATTTTTTCCGAGCGATTCCGTGCTTCGCAAGATACGTTAAGCAGTTGGTGCCGGCTGCCGTCGATAGATGGCAGTCGTCAAGCCAAGTCAGAGGCCTTTAGGGGCGGCTTGAAAACTTCTGACAGTAAGACCAGCCACTAGTCTTACAAGCCTCCACCAATCCGGACTTGGCCCCCGTGGTGGAGTATGGCCTATACCTTCCTCAGGGAAGAGACCCGTGCCCCTCGGTGGGGACATAATGGGTTGATGATACTCATAGGTAACATTTACAGAATGAATGAACAAAATGTAATTTTTGCGCGACGTCATGGATTCTATTCGGGAATGCACTTATGACTTTATTTTTTAAGTGACGTACTCCTTAATGTTGATGTAGCAATACCACTCGATAACTGTGAAGGAAAGGATTCCTAACATCATGAGAAAGAGTTTCTAAGGTATTTACGTATCTCAACGCGCTGAGTAAGCTTGATGATTACTTGCCTTGCAGTAGCCTACAATAGAAAGAAAGAGAGAAGTATATTTATTTAACGCTGCATAGACATATGGAGGACATAAAAGAGAAGGCAAGATACAAGATGAGAAATAAAATCAAGAAATGGAGACGGGCTTCGTCCATGCTTCGATAAAACGCATGTATTTGTATGTAGTATTTGCTGCAGGTGTATTACCCACAGCACTGATTTTCAGCCAGGGCCTGATCTAGTCTTATACTGGACATGTTATACATTATACTGTTATACATCATAGGCTGCTCATGTGTATAGAGGAGATAATAATACGTAAAGAATAATAATAACTTCCACACTACACAATCAATTGACCTGGTCCCAAACTAGGATACCCTTTTTTTTTTTTTGTTAACGGGGTGAAATGCTTTGTGCACCATAACCGCCACCCTTGGGGGAGGGCAACGGCCGTGTGTCGGACTCTCCTCTCCTAATAATAGGAGAGGCATACCTCCTAAAACACCCCGGGGGCCGTCCTGTCGCTCGTGCAATGGGGCGCCGCCGGATCTCGCAAGTGGTGAACCACAACGCGAATGCGACAGCGGCGCCCCGGCGACGTCGACCCGACTCGCAAGGAGTCGGGCCCACCCTCTCTGGAGAAGGGGCATGGGCCCCCCACCCCCTTCTCCCGTCACGATGTCGGACGGCAGGTCCCCCAACCTGCCGTCTGTGACCCTCCCTCAACCGGCGGCGCAAGCTCCGCGCGGCGTCCCCCGCGCCACCGGCTCTCCCGGCGGAGAGGCGCGAGCTCCACAAGCCTCCAGCTACCGAGGACCCGTTGTGGCCCTCTGCCCGGGTCCTCGGCCCATCTAATAACCCCTCCCAAAAGAGCAACCCTCGGCCAGAGACCATATGGGGTGCCCAGTCCCTGGTCCCTGGCTTACCGCCTGCAGTAACCCTCCCTTAGGCCCGGCTTGCGGACCTCGCGCCCCTCCCCGCCCCTCCAGAACTCTTCCATGCCCTCTGCTGGACAGAGGGACACAGAGAGGGCCCCCACCGTGTGTTTTTTATAGAGGTTATCTCCTCGCGGCCCGAAGGCCCCCGGCCCCGCTCAATGTGGGGTTACGGGTGCGGGGCCCATAGTGGACCCCGCGGGACATCCAGCAGCGCAAGCCCCTGGACGTCCCCCTCCCTCTGGTTTTGGTCCGCGCCGGCCGAAGCCGGTACCCTCCATATCTGGAGGGCGTTCCCCTATCCGCCACCCGGGGGACGCGTCCGATGGAAGACCAGAAACTCCACACGGAAAAAAAACATCATGGACTCGAACCGGGTCTCTTGAAATCGGCCCGAAACGGGTCGCCTGTTTTCCCGTCAGAACTATCCCGACCTTAAACTAGGATACCCTGTGTTATGGTAAAGATGCAAGGTTATTACAAACATCGAAAAACACCCAAGCTGAGGCCATTTGTACAAATGTACAGCGGCCCTCTGTGGGAATCGAACCCGCGACATCTTTGTTGGTAGCTATTAGCTATTAGCACATTAACGGCTCGACCGACGAGGTAGTCAAAGAATTACTTTGTTGAACTGGTAAACTGGGCCTCAATTCTGTTAGTGCATTGTGGTACGATGACAGATATATCGCACACTTGCAAGAACAACGTGCTATTTCGGAACTCTTACGTTACACGAGATCATTTTTTTTAGGTTTCAAAGTAATGGCCGAAAGAGATAGCGCTAGAACGAGATGCAGTGTCTCTTTTACTCATTATTCCGCCGTTTTCGGAGTAAATAAAATGGGGTTAATTTTTTTTTTTCTATGAATAAAAAAGGGTTTTCTTCGAAATATCACGTTGTTCTTGCAAGGATGCGATATGGTCGGGTCATGTGATGTGTTTTTTCATACCATTGACGCCAAGATTGTTTGATACGCGTGCGCGTATAATAAAGCGGCAGTAAAACTAAATCACCATGTTCATCTATTTGTCATTGTACTGCAATGCATAAACAGAATCTAGGTCCTGGTCACCAAAAACCCTCACGGAGTGCGCAAAGTTCACATGGCGACAATAGACCTATAACACTTTGTACGATTGCCTTCTGGAGTTGATTTCACAATCATAGGCTGGGCTTTTTATGATTGTTATAATAGGGTGTTAACTTTCATTGCTTTTAACTTTTAAGGAGGTACTTTTAGAGTTCTGTAGATTAATGGAGTTGATTCGCAATTCTCTAAGTTCATAGAGATATTATTTTTTAGATAGAAAAATGCAAAAGAAATCTTAAGGATTTTTAAGAACCCAGAGCTCACTAGCGCCAACAATGACAAATATCAATGACATTCTTTTATAACACGTTTTTGCAAACAGTTATAGAAGGGAAAAAGAAAAAAAAAACTCACGCCCGTTATCCCCGAGAGGGTAGGCAGAGGCACCAATCACTAGAACTGGGCCCACGTTTTGCCGAAACTATGGGCGTAATAACAAAGTGTGCCCACGTTATACCGAGATTTGAACCCAAAACTGGTGTTGCACAAAATCGGTGCAACCACCGCGCGCCAGAGGCTTTTCTATAACATGATAAAAATGGTGTCTAAAATGACGTCAGCCACTGGATATTACGTGGTACACTTCGCCATTTTTCATCCCCCCGATAGCTCTTGAATATAAAATTATCACCTCGAGGCTGGCTTGCTCCGAGTCAGCAAATTCAACTTCATTTTAATAAAAAAAATGGCGGAGTTACGATGGAACAGAAGGTCTACTTCTGTATGTAAAGAAACGCAGAAAAGATGATTTATGTATGATGAGCGACAAATAATTTTAATTTAATCTGATCAATAAATGATTGGGGAGTTAATGAAGTCCAACTCACAATATTTTTTTACAGTAAATGGATATTCTTTATTGTACACAAAAATTATATTATTAACTTTATTCTGTTACTGCATTATAGTACGATGACAGATACACGGTCTAATCACGTAACGCTTTTTTTCATACCATTGAAGCATAGAAGCTTTGATCTGTGTGCGCGTGTAGACTTGAAGCGGCAATAAATTAAATCGCCATGTTCATGCAATAGTCATTGTAGTACATTGCGGTAGCAGAATGTAAGCCCAGGCTTCACTCTGATCTGATTTCGCTCTGAGAGCTTAATCATGGTGAGCAGAGACAGAAAGTTTTAGTTCAGAAATTACATTAACAGGTTTTTTTTTAAATCGATGTTTATAAACATAGATTACGTTCATAAACATCTATTTATCCGTGAAGAATAATGTGGAGAGAGAACTTATAAACCAAGGGTCGTTTTACACATCATTAATGAAAATCGTTGAAATAGGGAAACATTTTACGACTTAATTTTATCTTGGTGTAGGACATTCAATTGTCTCATTTATTTAAAAACTATAAGGGTACCTCGGTATTGTGATGACTAGGGGTCGGAATAGGCAGTTCAATTTTATGTACTTGCGATTTTGAGACATCAATAGTACGGATATGCCTGAGGGATCCCGCGGAACATTTTCAGAGATCGTAAATTTTATATTGAACTTTCAAAATAGTATTTCATCTTTTAGCTTATATAATTGTAAACTAAATATTTTAGAATAAAAACGTGAAGAAACGACCAGCAAATAAAAACAGATTATTAGTTTTTAACCAAAACACCTTATTTACCCAGGATTTTTAGTCTTATACATGTTATGCTTACGTTGACTTTCTTTCTGCAAGTACATGAAATTGAACTACCTATTCCGACCACTAGTGATGACTGGAAAAACATAAAAAAACTTATTTATTTATGTGTCTTGACTGTGTCAGTCTTGAAGTCCTACGCGGGTGTAAGTCTATGCTTTAATTGTAACCATAATATACAAAAGTATTTAAGTTTTTACATTTGTACAAATGGGTGTTTTTCCATGTTTACAATGTCATTGACTGGTTCCGATAGCACAGGATATACTGTTTGGGACCAGGTCAAGTGATTGTATTGTGTGAAAGTTATTTATTACTGTTTATTTGAGGACGCCTAGGGTATAGGAGTTTTTAAGCGCGTAATAAGTATTATGTTCCTTAAATTCTTTCATCGTTGTACCACACCGCGGTCTGTGACGCTCGCGGAGTATCTTTTGGCACTGACTGAAAATCAGCGCTGAAGGCTTGTCCTTCAGCATAATGCTGAGTCAGCTGGGATTTGTAACAGCAGTGACACGCCGTGAACTTTATTTTCCTCCTGTTTTCTTCTTATTTTTTGTTTTGTACTAATTTTTTGGTTTAATTTTTGGATTTTATTGTTTTTGTGGCATGTGTTCTGTTGTTATAATAAAAAAATCTTCTTCTTCTTCTTCTAATACCTCGGTACAAGAATGTTTTTTTCTTGACTAAAAATATTATTATTATACTTTGTTGCACTCGAAATATTTATCAGAATATTACATAATGAATCGCATTGCAAAGGTATGTAAATTAACATAGATGTTATATTGTCTACTTATTTATAGCTAGCTTTTGCCCGCGATTTCTTTTCCATAGAATGAGTAATTTCAGGAATGAAATGTATCATATGACTTTTCCCGGGACTAAAACTATCTCCGTACCAAATTTCGCGAAACAAAAATACCATCATCAATCGTAAACAATTTCTCTGGCAAAAAATAATCTCCTATTTTAACATCATTTGACTGATTATCTTGTCCTACTATATTCTACTGTTAGCTCGTAGGCTCCACCTTGACATTACGAGTATAACTTCTGCCCTATTCTATTTTCGTGAAAAAATAGGGAAAGAAAGGAATTACGCGACCTCGCCAATTCCATGGACGACGAATGCTGAAGTCAACTTTTTATTTTATTTTTATCTTTACATATTCTATCATCGGCCCTCCCGCCCGCGATTGTTCAAGAAATTATAGGCTGTTTTGACTCGCTCATGCTCGTTTAGGGATGTTTTCCCTTGATTTCTTCTTGAAGCTCTCAGGGCCACGTTTTGTAAAAGTACAATTCATAGTTTCTTATGACAATTGGATGCCCATTGCGCGACAATTAATATAATAAGTCTTATTGGGATAATCGGGATAATGGGCCAGGAATTTCTGGCAATATTTTAGAAAAGAATTGATTTTATTTTGATTTAATGGGGCCTTGGTTTGCACAGAAAAGAGAGAAGAGGGAAGAGGGGACGGAAGAGGGTAGAAAAGAGAAGGAAACAGGGTAGTCACTTCGTAAATAAGTTCGTAAAAAACTTTGAACTTGTGGGTTATTGGTCCAGAAAATATACGTGCAGCGTGTCCCAAAAATTACACTTCACAGTGACACTGGAGGTAGACCTGCTCAACAGGCGTCGAACCAACCTAACATGACCTCAGTAAAAGTTGCACGGTTTTCGAGATATGGCCAATTTAAACTTATTCTAAATTTTCACTTTTTTTAACAACTTTAGTGCTATGCTAGCACGCTAAGTTAGTAAGTTCGGGACCGAGTACAAATAAAAAAACCAAAAACGAGGGCTATCTAACTTAAGAGCACTAAACTTGTTAACAAGTTTAAATTGGCCATATCTACCTCCAGTGTCACTGTAACGTGTAATTTTTGGGACACCCTGTATGTCAAATTATCATAGTAAACAATGAATTGTAATTCAATTAAAGAAGGCCGTGATCTATCATTAAAGAGTCAAGCAGTGGTAAAAAAATCTGGTATTCTTTCGTATGCATTTCTCTACTTGATGATGGGTTTGGAATGAACGTAAACTGGCAATGCATAAGTACATAATATGTACGCAGAAGTTATATAGTGTATTATACTATATAATTTCGGCGCTCAAATTGCATGTTGTGTTCACAGCTAGTAGAATTTACACATACTACGTGTAGAGTAAACTTTTTTGTAAGTTTAATGTGTAACATTCAGTTTTGTGAACCATAATAAAAAAAAAAGCGTAATGTATTACATCGTGATGGGATTATGGAATGGGACAACTTTAAAATAGCAAAAACATTAGCCAGTTTTACGCTGGAGTTATTTATGGAATTAAAAACAGCTAATATTGCTTTCGCAATTTGGATTTTTTCCACAGTTAAAGGTAAAGTCATGTTTGATAAGTAAAAGCTCGCTTTTGAATGGGGTTTTCTTACATATTGAATAAGCAATTCTACTTTGTGTTAGTTGGTTGCATAGTCACTGAAATGCAAAACTAATCTGTGCCTCGATGTACAACAACAGATACACGGTCGGTCGGGCCAAGTGACGTGTTTTTTCATACCATTGACCCCCAGAAGGCCTAATTTAGCGCGCGTAGATCTGAAGCAGCAATGAAACTGAATAGCCACGGTCATGCAGTTCTCATTGTACTATAATCAACATCATCATTCAGCCACAAGAAGTCCACTGCTGGACTTAGGCCTCCTCTATGGATTTCCAAAAAGACCGATTGGAAGCGGCTTGCATCCAGCGTTTCCCTGCCACTTGGATGAGATCGTCTGTCCATCTTGTGGCTGGTCGTCCTACGCTGCGCTTGCTGATGTGTGGTCTCCATTCAAGAACCTTTCGTACTATAGTGCATTAACAGAGTCTAGGTCCTGTACCCTCTCGAAAACCCAGAAATAATGATAATAACTCGCAGCTCCCATTACTTTGTCTGCGTATTATTTGTTAATTAACGCCGCCCGCAATCCGGTGACTTCAAAAGGGTGCGGAAATTTCATTAAAAACATTCATCTCCCAGCTCAACGCGGCCTCACTGCAGACACGTAGAAAAAAGAGCGTAGAAATACCACGTAAGTTATAACTCTTGTACGGCAAAGAAAAAAGAAAGATAATAACCGGTGACACACAAAAAGCTTCGTCACTATAAGTGGTACAACAAACACAGAACATAAAACTGAAATGTGAAATGAAATGAAAATAATTTATTATCAGATAGTATCTTAGAAGTAGTTAACATGATGTTTTAGAATAATAAGTATAGCCTATCTGATAATGGGTCGGACGCTTAGCTTATGCTGCAGGATAGTTATGCCTATCCTACAAGCGCTGTTTTTCAGCGTACGCCGTAATTAAACTTAAATTAAATTAAACAATATGAAAAAGGAAAAGAAGAAGCAGCATACGAAATTTATAATATACATATATATTTACTGCTTGTATATAAATACTTGCTAAATTAATCAATATCACCCTGAGGCATAACCGACCCAAAAGATCCCATGTTGCCAGTATCGTTCCTCAGCCGCACCACCACAGGGAAATCCTTTGCATCAGGTAAGGAACGATGGTCATACCGACTAGCCACACACTGAAGATTTTTCACCATTATTTAGTCATCACATTTAGTTCGTGTACTGGAAAGTTGTAAATTTTGACATTTAAAACGCGCGACACGCGTCGTTTTACTATAGCAGGCATGGGCACTCTATGGGGTAATCCACTATGGGGTCATCCCTCATGGGGTCATCATACTAATTTTGTGATTTTTTACCCCTTCCCATCCTTGTCACAGTTGGTCACATTTTGAGACCCCCCTCCATCACCTTCCAAGTGTGACGCCACATATTTTGCAATTTTACATCACCAGCTCCGAAATTAGTTTTATTTTACATTAATTTCTAAGATTGTTAACATTATATCAAAAATTTTAAAAAATCACAAAACAATTAATTATATAAAAAAATATAATTTTCAAATGTTACGTCATAAACCTTACGATTCCTCCGACCCTTTGTCACACAATGTCACACTTTGTCGATCCCCTCCCCTCGCTTTAACGTGTGACGTACTTTTTGGATGGTCTTTATTACAATGGCATTATTATTATTGTAAGTTTTATTTCTATCTCTTGTTTCATGTGTGCAATAAGGAATGTGTAACCAACGAAGAAAGTGTTAACCAATATTATGGCGTGGACCTCAATGTGAATGATGCTTCGGTCAAGTTTTAATGTGCGCTTTACATTACATGGCGCCTAGACGCAGCGTCGCGTGTCGTTTGTCTACCTCTGCAGAAAATGTCTGATGCGGCTGCAGACATATTTCTGTACCTATATTGCGTTGAACTGATGAAAATTTGCTATCAACTACTTGACTCCGACTAAGGTGGTCACGCACGGGTGATTCTGAGTAGGCTTTTAAATCAAACTTGCAAAAAACTGCGAAGTTGTGAAATATGTAGTAGAGAATCGAATCCAGCCTGGGGACAAAAAAAAAAGAAACCCAGGTCTTGGATGTTGTGATGTCGCTGTTCCTGGTTCCCACGACACAGGGTATCCTAGTGTGGGGCCAGAAGCCATGTATGTGCCTGTATGTCAATGCTATGTTATTTTAAGTGAAATTTTCCTATTTTTTTTCGAAAAGTCTTTTCTTTTTTCGACTTTCAGGTGACCCTCTTCCGTGCCTTTCTTGATACTCACTGCCCGTTGTTGAAACGGGTAAATTTGTGTATTGTATGAGGAGGTCACACATTTAAAGTAGCTTATCGGCCATAGTGCATCCGGCCTCGTGCATGTATCAACGACGTGGTTTCATAAGCTATGTACATTTGTAAATTTGTAGGAAAAATAATAATATGACGGTCAAGGAAAATATCCTGAGAGAAGCTGAGGTATTCACATACTTCAGGAACGCATATTTTTTCCCGTAAGAGGGCCTCTATCCCACAGTAGGACGAATGTAGGCTGCCACGACAATAACGCATCGAAAACTGCTGCTTCATACATGAAATCAGCAAAAGCGCAGCACCGTCACTTCACCCGCACTCCACTTGCACTGCACTCCAGCACATTGTCAACAGAGCCCTCGACGCGCTCGGCTGGAGCGCACTTCGCTGAACGTGTTTCACACTGATTGCACTAATTACATCTTTGTATGAGCAGCAAGCATAGGAGAGCAGCGACAAACTGAGAGCGCTCTTGATAAGAAATCATCTCTAGTTAATAGATTATTTGAAGAATTGAAAACTGATGTTCCATAATTTCAGCTGCAACGCACTTTGCTGAGTAAGGCCGACTTGCACCACCGACTAAAATCCATTTAGCGTTAAATTAAATAGAATTTTGACAGATAGTGTATGGCGGAACTGTCAACTATCTGTTTAACTTAAAGTTAAATAGATTTTAGTCGGTGGTGCAAGTCGGCCTAAGTGTTTTATACCGATTGCACTAATTATGTCTTTGAATGGATTTATTTTCGGCTAATACGCAGTGCCTATAGACAAGAGTCTTTAATCAGTGCGTCTTGCCAGTTATGACCCACCCAGTCCTTCGCTTCGTCCACCACAGAGGGGAATGTAGTTTTCACTGGATTTGAAAATGGTTCGTAAATATCTGTTGGATGTAATACAGTTAGTATTTCTAAGTAAATATAGATAGAGAACACTTTATTGTACATAAAGGAAATTACACAGGTATTTCTTAATCTAATAACTTAAGCCATACTTTACTAAACCTGTACCGATGTTTTTTCTCAAATAAATATCTATATAATTATATAAAAGATAAATGAAATTAAAAAGCTGTATAGTAATAAATAGAGAGTCAGTTTTTTTACTAGTTTATTTACTTGTTTAACTTATTCAAGTTAATTAAATTATAAAATTTAGAGAAAATAAATAAAGATCACTAGAGACTTTGTGTTTATTCTTTGACTGTCGCTTCTCGCGTATGCTTGCCCCACTGAATGGCGCCAAGCTGGATTGCTCTTGAGCTCTTGTAGTTTGTCACCAATTAATTTTTTTGGCCCTGCGCCAAATGGCTTAAGGAGTGTTTGCGCTTGAGTGGATTAAATTGTGTCGTTTGTAGTTACGATTTCAATGATTTATAAAGGCTGCGAGCAAATTTGTGAAAATTAGATTTTAAGGGAAGTTAACATAAACATTTACATTTTAATTAATAAACGCACGCGACTTCTTGCAAAAAAGAAATGATTAAATAGAATTCTCAGCCATCACAACCAGTGAGGGGCCTGCTGTAAAAGCCGCACGCTCCAACTATCTACGCCCTCAATTCTTGCGTTCTTCTTTGGTAAAAGCCAAATAGGAAACCAAGCGATCCCTCTTTTAAATTAACTCTCAAAAAGTGCTCCTTATGTGATTCATTCATTAAGCATTAAAAAGTTGACGATAAGAGGCCGCGAATGTTATCCATGAAGCCTTTAATTGATTGAAGCCTTAAACGAGGCAATAAGACGTCCAAAACACCTCTGGTATTCACTTTTGGCTTCGGAGCCAGCACGTGGGGTAAGGTCATTTTCACTAAATCATGTTCGGTGAGAATGTCTAAAAACTGTCGGGTAGACCTCAGTGATGGCTGTCTGTGCTCGACCACAGATTGGTTCAGGTTTTGATCCATGTCAGTGGCTTCATTGTGTATAGTATAGTGGTCTCGAACGCGATGCTGCTCGTTGACTTCCTTGGTAATGGATTCGTAGACAGGCGTGACGACGGCAATTGACTCCAGTTCTGATTTTCCGGCACGAATTTCAGATGATGTGTGGAACTCAGCGTACGTTCTGCTGTAATTGGAATTGATTTTGTCTAGAAAATATAAATGTGGGTATTTTCGTTTTGATGTTCATAGTTTGATTTAAACAAATTTTCGAAAAGCACAAGTTATTTGTACAATCTTTAAAAAGTCTACTTTTGATTTGTGAGCGAGGTTTGTCCGTCATACCATTCATATGAGATTCGGAATAAATATACCTAGTTGTAAACAATAATAATAATTGTCTTTCAGGACGCAGGTTGGCCGAAGAGGAAAATAAGTAGATCTTGTATCTATTTATTTCTGAATAAAAGAGCAATACAGAGATTCAAATTTATCAATTTATTTAGAATCAGAAATTTATTTCAACGTAAAGAATTTACATTCTGCTTGTTGAATTTCAATGTACCTACTTATAGTGCTAATGTTAGCGCTTATAATGCTAATGTTAACTAAATAAATATAGGTAGTAATCTAACTATCTACTTACCTTGTAAGTTTATTCGAGCTAGTCGGAAGCTTTACCTCATTAAATGGTGCTCCAGCAGGTATATGAAACTGGGCGTATAGTTTTCTGTGAACAGTCGAAATATCATAATCTTTATTTATTTATAATGATATCTTAATTCTAGGGTCGACGCGCAAAAGCACATAAGTCCATAATGCAAATTTTTGTGGCAGTAAAAAAAGCTATTATTACTCAAACAATCTCAACATCGATTCAAAACGAATCGCTGGTAGCCCCGGCTGCCTGTGTGATCTTAAACGATCACGAAGGTTAAGCAACATTGGGCGCGTTCAGTGCATGGATGGGTGACCGTATATAACTAACGCTAGTGGCATTTTTCCGAGCGGTTCCGTGCTTTGCAAGGCACGTTAAGCAGTTGGTGCCAGCTGCCCTCGATAGATGGCAGTCGTTAAGCCAAGTCAGAGGCCTTGAAAACTTCTGACAGTAAGACCAGCCACTAGTCTTACAAGCCTCCTCCAGTCCGGACTTGGCCCCCGTGGTGGAGTACGGCCTATACCTTCCTCAGGGAAGAGACGCATGCCCCTCGGTGGGGACATAATGGGTTGATGATGATGATGAATCTCAAACACCAGAACGATGTTTCAGATTGTACCAAACAAATGCCTTTTAAATGCTACTGTAAAGATTGAGTAATCTTGATTTCGAATGTTATCCGGCATTTCCTTGACTTGTTTCGACGCAACTAAGTGCATAATTTCTTTTGCTGAAAAACCGTTGTAATTTTCACCTCCAAAAACTTCAGCTTACCCTTGGACTGGAGTGTGATCATCCAGAAAAACCGCTGATGACGTAAAACCCGAGTTGCAGTGGCCAGTGTCATCTACGTCTGATGATCCGTAGGCTGGGGCCTAGAAAGAGTCAATTGCTACAATGCATAATGGTCCAGCCACTAGTCTTACAAGCCTCCACCAATCCGGACTTGGCCCCCGTGGTGGAGTATGGCCTATATCTTCCTCAGGGAAGAGACCCGTGCCCCTCGGTGGGGACATAATGGGTTGATGATGATTATAATGGGTTGGCGTGAAAGACAAGAGGTCTATGCTCAACAGTGGGCTTTATTTAACACAATATATTATATATTATAACACGATCATGAACGGCTGATGTAACTTATTTAGAAGTATCTAAACATGTGTGAGGCAGCGACTCACCATTTCAAAAGTTTCAGCTAAAACGAATACAATGATCACACCAAAAATTAGCTCCATAATATTGATCACAATCTCACGCGAATAGAAAACCAAGTAAAATTTGGTGCTCGCCTAAGTTAATAACAGCTTCATACGGATTTTTTGTATGTGTGAATCCTACTGTATCTGTCCTCTGACTGAAGCGCGTGTCATATTTATACATAGAGTTATACTAAAAAGAACAATGTGCTTTAGCTGATTAATTAAAAACAATCACGAGATTCATAACTAGGTATGAATCTGTTTCAGTTAGATTCGAATTGATACTCTAATGTCTTTGTCTTGCTGATTGTTTTACTACTACATTCTTGTGCAGCATCTATAAACAATTTGCTAATTTGGATGTTTAGTAGGTAGCTAGGAGTATGTGACTCAGAGTGCTTATACTGAGTTTTTTCATTTCACTTTCGATAGCGAAAGCGTTTGCAATTTATATTGAAGTGATTAAGAGCCAACTAGGTGGCGCTTTGTCACTTCACTCCTATACAAATTGCAAATGCTCTCGCTATCGAAAGTGAAATGAAAAAACTCGGCATACGCACTCAGTATATTTGTATAAAACGCAAAACGTGACAGTGGTTGTAACTGAATCTGTCTGCTAAGCATAGCAGATAGGACTTTGCCTGCTTAACTTGCAGGCGTTACACGTGACTTTGGAAAGCACAGGCTTTGTGATGGAAAGCACAAGCTTTGTGATCTCTCAAAGAGAGGTTTATGAGCTTCATCACGAGTAACGGCGTAACCAATAGTAATCACCTCAGGGCCGATTTATGAATTGAGAATTTCACTAAGGAAATACTTAAGTAGCGTTCCATCACGCTCTTTTCTGGGAAATTTGACGAGACGACACTACGGTTAAGTAATTACTTCGCGAAGTTCTCAATTTAGAAACTGGCCCTCAAACACTCGGGTTTCCTTACGATGTGTTTCTTTACTGTTCGAGGGGTATTGTTACTACAAATTAACAAACTAAATATAAACATTTAATTACATACACGTACATTACTTCTGGCCCCATACTAGGATACCCTGAGACGTGGGAACAAGAAAAAGTGACATCACAAACATGTAAACATCCAGGACCTGGGTTTTTTTTTGTTCCCAGCCGGGATTCGAACCCGGGACCTCACGCATGGTAGGCAGATGCGCTACCCGTTGCACCACAGAGGTCGTCGTCAACTTACTTATTAAACAAAATCTTGTATTCCAATCCAAGATCTCTCGAATGTAAGGTCAGCTTTCTACCATTGCGCTGCCACTACGTTGAACAAAACAGAAATCCTTAAGCCAGGTTTTCACGATATTAGTAAACTCGGACCGACTGACCCATTATAGCTACTAAAATGCATCGCGAGGCAATATCAATCGTGGCAAGTGGCAGCCCCGGGACTCTGCCTATCCCTCTGGAATACAGGCGTGAATTTTTTCTATGTCGGAGACATGGATGCCTGAGGTGCGGGGGTGCTGGGCGGTGATTGGCTAAAGCCCCACGCACCGCCGCCTGCGCCGCCGACGTCACCGCGTCAACGCCAACGGGTCCGGAGTTCGCTTCTCGCTTGGACTACGCTTCTGTTAGGTCGTTGTACTTACAAATTAATTTATAATATTTTCGGATCATTATATTTTGTACCAGTGAATATACAGTCCACTCATTTTAAATCCAGTTAGGTCAGATCCCTAACATAGTGGTCCTTTAGGATTACCTAATCGCCGAAAATAATATCGAGTACACGACCGACCGTTGCTACGTGGAAATTAAAAATTTTGTCGAAGAAACTTTGAAGATACCTGCAGGCGCAAGCTTGTCAAGGAGACTTCGAAGATACTTGCAAAATCACCTAAGACGCAGCTTTCACGACTACGCAAGAACAATAATAATTCCACGGACATCGGGAACAAAGGAATCGGCCACGCGGCGGCTACGTATCATCGGCACCTACAATTGTCGAATCACCTGTAATCGTGCTGCTACGTCGAGTCATCGTCATCCAAGCTGAGGGCACAAAAGGACAATAAGGAGGAATCTGGAATACTGTGAGTCCGTTCCGATCATATCCTACCTTCTCAACCTTTCCCGTTTCAATTTGCAGCCAAAAGTGCATTTTTAGTAAGTAGGCATTTCAAATAAATCGCAGCTGCATTTAGCGAATCATTAATAAACGCATCGAGATACCGTTAGCAATGCCTATGCACAGCTGACCTATTTTAAGCATATTTCAGGTTCACGCATCTCAATAGAAAAAAAACAGTTCGCTGACCGCTTTCAATCGCCGCACTCGCTGCCACGGCTCTTATCTATCCGCCATTTTATTTGCACATTCTTCCGAGCGCATTGCATTTGAGGTTATTTTCTTTGCTTGTTTTCATTTATTCTTCCTAATATGGATAATTTAATCAAGAAATGGGCTATATGCAAAACAAAGCTTACTCAATTTGCCAATTATTTATCAGTGCCAAAGAGTTGTGCATCTCTAAGTGAAGTGATGGTGTGCGAGTTAGAATTCCGATTAACAAAGATAGAATTACTATATGATCAATTCGACAGTTTGCAGTCGGAAATCGAGATGCTGTGTGGTGACGACCAAGCCGGGACCAAGCAAACTGCTGAGCGTGAACAGTTTGAGAGCTTGTACTTCAAGCTGGTAGCTCAAGCTCGTCAATTACTGATCCAGGGAAAGCCCAAAAGCGACCAGGTGAGTCCTGTAGCAAGTGACCATGATGCACAAGCAAATAGTAAGAATAGTCTAGTTAGACTACCACAAATTGACCTTCCCCACTTCGATGGTACCTATCAATATTGGCTCAAGTTTAGGGACACTTTTCAGTCGCTGATACACGATAATAATTCAATCGACAACATTAATAAGTTTCACTATCTCAGGGCATCGTTAAAGGGAAGTGCAGCTCTTAAAATTAAAAGTCTAGACTTCACAAGTGATAACTACACAAATGCTTGGCAAATGCTACTTGAAAGATACAATAATAATCGCGTGTTGGTCAATAATCATGTACAAGCCTTGTTTAATATTGAGAATATTCCTAGGGAGTCGAGTAAAGCCATTAGAAGCCTTGTAGATACAACAAATAAAAACTTACGGGCGTTGACAACTCTGAAACAACCAACAACCAGCTGGGACACACTAATTGTTTACATGATGTCCTCAAAGTTAGATGCTGTAACCAGTCGTGAATGGGAGCAGTATCGCAACAGTTTAACAGAGATAGCAAGTTTGTCACAATTTCTAAAATTTCTCAATAATAGGGCTGACTTATTAGAATCATTGGAAGAATCTAGAACGTTTAAAAAGGTTGAGGTAAATAAATCAAAAAGTTTTATTGTGGCTACAAGTAACAATCAAAATAGTAAAAAATGGTATCAACCACAATGTCCCATGTGCAATCAAGCACACAATTTATATAGCTGTGAAACATTCAGACAATTATCAATAGAGCTTCGCAATGAAAAAGCTCGGGAGTTCAAAGTTTGTTTAAATTGCCTCCGCCCGGGACATATAAACCGGCGCTGCAAGCTAGCCCATTGTAGGTATTGCAAGTTGAGACATAATTCTCTGCTTCACTTAGAAAAGGAACAGGAGGTCAGAGAAACAGACAACGTAGCTTTAGCAGCTAACATGTCAGTTAAACAGCCTGCTGCTTCGCCGCAAATTTTGCTTTCCACAGCGTTGGTGAAAGTGCTGGACCGCAATGGCGCTCGCCGCTCCGCGCGAGTCTTGCTCGACAACGGCAGCACGGCCAACTTTATAACTGATGAACTGTGCGGTAAGCTCGGATTGTCCCGACGCGGTGCGAGCTCCAATATAACAGATATTAATAACCAAACTAGTAACAACTCACACTTGAGTCAAATAACGGCCATTATAAAGTAGACTTAAACTGTTTAATTTTGCCAGAGATTACCAAATCCCTGCCAGCAACATACATAAATATTGCCGATATTCCCCTTACCTTCAGGCATCAGTCTTGCTGACCCTTCATTTAATATTCCGTCAGCTATTGACATCCTCGTAGGAGCCGAGGTCTTTTGGAACATTCTGGGCAACAAATCAATTGCGTTAGGCAAGTAGGGTGGCTCATTTCGGGTTCCTGAGTGATCTTAAACGATCACTAAGGTTAAGCAACATACGGCGCGTTCAGTCCATGGATGGGTCACCGTCTATGACTAACACTAGTGGCATTTTTCCGAGCGATTCCGTGCTTCGCAAGGCACGTTAAGCTGTTGGTGCCGGCTGCCGTCGACAGATGGCAGTCGGCACCAATTACCATAATGCACCAATAAATATTATTACTAATTACTCAAACAATCTCAACATCGATTCAAAACGAATCGCTGGTAGCCCCGGCTGCCTGTGTTATCTTAAACGATCACGAAGGTTAAGCAACATTGGGCGCGTTCAGTGCATGGATGGGTGACCGTATATAACTAACGCTAGTGGCATTTTTCCGAGCGGTTCCGTGCTTTACAAGGCACGTTAAGCAGTTGGTGCCAGCTGTCCTCGATAGATGGCAGTCGTTAAGCCAAGTCAGAGGCCTTAGGGCGGCTTGAAAACTTCTGACACTAAGACCAGCCACTAGTCTTACAAGCCTCCACCAATCCGGACTTGGCCCCCGTGGTGGAGTATGGCCTATACCTTCCTCATGGAAGAGACCCGTGCCCCTCGGTGGGGACATAATGGGTTGATGATGATTTCGGGTTACATTTCACAAACAAACTCACCACCTCTATGTCATTTTACTCAAGAAACTAAAACAGAGCTTTCCCGCTTCTGGGAGCTTGATAGTGTATTGCCTAATACTGTACTATCTGTCGAAGAGAGACAATGCGAAAAAAGCTTCGAACTTAATACAATACGAGATGACGATGGTCGTTTCGTTGTTTAGGAGACTCATACCAAAGGGCCAAGGTTCGATTCCTGTCCTTAGAACGCAGGCTCAATAAAGAACCAACATTTAAACAACGATACCTTCAATTTATGGATGAGTATTTAGAACTAGGGCATAATATGTCAGAAAATGAAAGCTTAAATTCCACTAATAATAATAATAATAATAATCAAAAGTATTACTTACCGCATCACGGCGTTTTACGCGAACAAAGCACAACAACAAAGCTGAGAGTGGTGTTTGATGCGTCAGCTGTCACCACTTCCGGTTTGTCGTCAAATGACATTCAAATGGTCGGCCCTACTGTGCAGGACGACCTCTTGTCCATTTTACTGCGTTTCAGGCAGCATAAATTTGTAATTTTTGCTGATATTGAGAAAATGTATAGGGCTATATTACTGAACCCTTCTCAACGTTCCCTACAGCAAATAATATTTAGGCATGGTCCATCGCAGCCATTGAAAACTTACACTCTGAATACAGTGACTTATGGCACAGCGTCTGCGCCATATCTCGCAACAAAATGTCTTGTAAGTCTGTAAGGCAGCAGAAGCCTCAAACAGCGAAGTAGAAAGAGCCATCAGTAAAGATTTTTACGTAGACGATTTTTTGAGCGGCTCAGACACTGTAGAGGGAGCCATACATTTAAGCAAGAGTGTCAGTTCCATTCTTGCCTCAGCCAAATTCAACTTGAGAAAATGGCAATCTAATAGTCAAAACATATTACAGACTTTAAATAATTCAAGTACTGCACAAGACAAAATATTAGATTTTGACACGAACTCAAATTTAAACACAAAAACACTAGACTTAAATTGGCATTACGAAACGGACACACTTTCTTACTCAATTAATGTAAAACAAAATGAGCAAATTACAAAACGCGCCATTTTATCAGTGGTAGGTCAAATTTTTGACCCACTTGGTCTCGTGGGACCATGTCTAATAGAAGCAAAAGTAATATTACAGCAGCTTTGGAATAATAAATGCGGTTGGGATGGAACAATTCCACAAAATATTGCCTCACTTTGGTTAATATTTTCTAGTAACATACATTTACTTAATAACTTGCGTATACCACGTTGGATAGCTAGTAGTAATTATAAAACAATAGAATTACATACCTTTACAGACGCTTCCGAGAAAGCTTATGGTGCTTGCGTCTATATTCGCACTATAAGCGACACGGGAATCGTGCAAGTTCGCCTCTTGGCCTCTAAAAACAAGGTAGCCCCTATAAAACCGACAACAATACCTCGTCTCGATTTGTGTGGGGCGTTATTAGGGGCAAGACTGTGTACTAAGGTTATGATGTCACTTACAATTACTTTTGACGCTTGTAGATTCTGGTGCGATTCGACAATTATCTTGGGCTGGATTGCATCTTCGTCAGCTAGTCATCTCAAGGTTTTTGTTGGCAATTGCGTCGCTGAAGTACAAGAGTCTACAAGGGGTCATATATGGAGCTACGTACCGTCAAAGGAGAATCCGGCGGACCTTGTTTCTCGCGGGGTGAAGGCCGATCAACTCGGCAGCTGTGCTCTTTGGTGGACAGGCCCTTCTTATTTATTGGCCAGCGAAAGCTCATGACCTAAAATGCCTAATGCTAGCTCTAGCGAAAACGCCGACCCCACGCAAGTATTATCTCATTGCGTCAACAATAACACTAATAACGAATCTTTTCTCCATACGTTAATCAAGCGGTATTCAACTTTCACTTCATTGCACCGTGTCGTTGCATACATACTAAGATTTGTTCATAATGTCCGCCATAACGTGCGATGAGCTGCAATCAGCACTAAACTTCATTTTAAAGTCCAGTCAGATCGAAATGTTCCCTGACGAATATCAATGCCTAGTTACTGGCAAAGAATTGGCAAAAAATAATAAAATTAATTCTTTATCTCCGTTTATGGATTCTAATAATTTAATAAGAGTAGGCGGAAGGCTAGATAACTCACCATATACCTACAATGTAAAGCACCCTATACTCTTGGACAGTAAACATTATGTGACTCAGCTTTTATTTCGTTTAAATCATATTAAATATTTTCATTGCGGTCCACAATTACTCCTTGCTCAAATGAGACAAACATATTGGCCATTAGCAGGACGATTGCTCTCAAAAAAGATTGTAAAACAATGTGTAAAATGTTGTCCATATAAATCACAATCTGTTCAGCCGGTAATGGGTCAGTTGCCAACAACACGAAACAGACTTAGAATTTCCATTCCTAAATAGCAGTGTCGATTATGCTGGACCAATATTGATAGCGGACCGAAAGAGAAGAGGCTGTAGGCTGATCAAATCCTACGTATGCTTATTTGTTTGTTTAGCAGTTAAAGCTGTGCATCTTGAGCTTGTTACAGATCTCACAAAGGAAGCATATATGGCAGCACTCAATCGGTTCATTGCTCGCAGGGGTAAACCACACAGCATTACGTCAGATAATGGCACCAATTTTGTTGGCACTAGTAACGAATTGCACAAACTTATAAAAGATAGTAATATTTCAGCGAAAATGTCCCAAGAGGGAATTAAATTTAATTTTGGCCCTGCTTATTCCCCACATTTCAATGGCATCAGCGAAGCAGCTGTGCGATCAACCAAATATCATTTAAAACGAATTTTAAATCTTACTCATTTCACTTACGAAGAAATGTCCACTTGTTTGGCTCAAATTGAATCCATTCT
Organism: Yponomeuta plumbellus; assembly: GCA_947310845.1. Classification (NCBI taxonomy): domain Eukaryota; kingdom Metazoa; phylum Arthropoda; class Insecta; order Lepidoptera; family Yponomeutidae; genus Yponomeuta; species Yponomeuta plumbellus. The sequence continues at coordinate 8,736,432 of OX371206.1, forward strand.
TAATTCACGCCCACTTACTCCACTCTCATCTGATCCTGTCGACTTCTCTGCGCTCACTCCTGCCCACTTTCTGATCGGACGGTCGCTCACATGTGTTCCTCATCCACAGATTCTTGACGCCAATATCAACCGTCTGGACCGCTATCGACGAATCCAGCTTATTAAACAACACTTTTGGAATCGTTTCAGTCAAGAATATGTGACCCTCCTACAGCAAAAGACGAAATGGCAACATTCAAAGGGAGAACTGAAGGCAGATACCCTTGTCGTGATCAAAGACAAATCACTACCACCAATGCTGTGGTCTCTGGGGCGTGTCGTCCAAACTTATCCAGGCAAGGATGGGGTCACGCGTGTGGTGGATTTGAAGACTAAGAGAGGCACAATAAGAAGAGCTTTTAATAATCTTTGTCCTCTACCAATCTCTTGAACATGGATCTTCAACCCCGGGAGTATGTCGGAGACATGGATGCCTGAGGTGCGGGGGTGCTGGGCGGTGATTGGCTAAAGCCCCACGCACCGCCGCCGCCTGCGCCGCCGACGTCACCGCGTCAACGCCAACGGGTCCGGAGTTCGGTTCTCGCTTGGACTACGCTTCTGTTAGGTCGTTGTACTTACAAATTAATTTATAATATTTTCGGATCATTATATTTTGTACCAGTGAATATACAGTCCACTCATTTTAAATCCAGTTAGGTCAGATCCCTAACAATCTACGTATGCTACCTGTATTATACCCATGATCTTGGTTAAAAAAAATCATCGTCTATTTTCATTAAAGTGTACTAAGATCGTCGATATACATGATGGATAGCATATTAGTAGCTAAAACGGGTCACTCCGTCCGAGGGTACTAAGATGGTGACAACCCGGCTTTAACATTCAGACAATTTCTCTTAAGCTGGCTTCCCACGGTGCGCGATTCCGCCGACGGCCGACGACCACGGACAGCCATGCACCACGCACGCCTGTACGGCGCACCGCCACAGACGTCTGTGCTACCGCGGACCGAGACCCTTCCCACCGCGGTGTGTCGTGCGAGCTGGTCCGCGTCCGTCCGCGATGCCGACCGTGGGAAGCCGACTTTACATTTACATTTGCATCTCTAGGTTATTTCATTCTTTCTCGCACAAGGATATACGAGTATCAGCATGTTTGTACGCGTTTCGGCTGCTTTGCAAGGCTTTTGTGCAAAATTACGGTTGCAATGGAGCTGGAATCATATTTGCCGCAAAAATAAGAGCGGCACGAATAGACCGCATCCTCCTCTAGCGATAGGGGCGTGTTTCCACTGCCGCATCCTGCATAGCGAAATTCTGTTATTTTTATTGTTATGGCCATGCATTTAAAAAACAAACAAAAAAATCTACAATAAATGAAAATCACATTAAATAAAAAAAATATTTAATTAAATAAAATAGTTGTATTTTAAGTTTGTGGGAAATGCTACAAATTTGGCTTGCAAAGTTCTATCCACACATATGTATAATATGAAGTTCTTATTATAAAATAATATTATTAAATAATAAATTTAAATTGCTCCATCAAAATTAAAATTACATTAAAAAAAAATTAAAAATACCTGCAAAGCCTTTTTACAAACATACGGTTGCAATGAAGCTGGAATAATATTTGCTGCAAAAATAAGAGCGGCACGAATAGACTGCATCCTCCTCTAGCGATGCGAGCGGGTTTCCATTTCCACTGCTGCATCGTGCGTAGCAAAATTTATATTCTTATTACCATTTAGTTTATTTTCCAAAAAATATTACATGATTTTTACGTTTATTTAGTAATGGTTAAAATTACATTCCAAAGTTAATTGAAATTATTAAAAATTACTAAAAGCTGTTAAAAATTAAATTTGTGTAAATAAATAACTTATACTTATTGAACTTAATGTAAATAGTAAATATTCTATTTTATTCTAATCTATTCTAATCTATTATAATAGAGTAAGCTATTTTTGTGATAAGTAGGTACTGGGTCTTTTAATAGAAAATGTAGATTAATCGTGCCGCAATCAACAGTGCGCACACACTCCCCGCTGCAACCCCCATAAGGGCACTCACTGCGGGGCGTTGCCGTTTATTTAATTTTCTCAAAGGCATTACGTCGGAAAAAGCATGTTTTCAAGTGCCTCCTGCCCGCAGGAAGACTTTTTGCACTCCGAAAGTACAGTCGCGAATAGTAATTTCAACGAGCTGTGAAAATAATGCATATTCGTCTGTTTCGATTGGGATGTTTGATAAAAAGATAGATTGGATTAGAGAAAGATAGATAACAAGCCTTTATAATATGTCCTACAGAAGGGCACTGATTTTCTCTTAGAGCCATCGCAAACAGGGCGAACTGTCGCCGCATCAAGTCGCCGCGTCAGACGCGACGTTGTCATTTGCTTCTGGCGTCTTGTCGTCGCGACTCCGCGACTCTGACGCCAAGTGTGCGGAGATTCGAACAAAATATATGAAAATTGACGGCCGTAGTCTGTCGTCGCGTCTAGTCGCCGAGCTGTCGCATGTCGTGTGTCGCGTGTCGCTAGTGTGCGCCTAGGCTTAAAGACAGTAGTTCTGTAGACAGCCTTTTCTGGGTTTTTTCACATTGGACGACAAGCTTGCCTTACGTGTTATTTTTGATGATCTGTGTTGTGTACTGTAATGTTTTGGTGTATAATGAGTCCATCCGTTGGTAGAGTTGGGCCAACGAAAGCGTGACCTGAGATTCACGCGGCAAATTCAAACTCTTCATGCTATATTATTATGCTACATGAGTATAATAATATCTTAGTATAATAATATTATTAGACTCCATGTTGACTTCAACTTTACTTTGATTTAACGTTAGTGATCTAGGATGAAGTAAACATGTAGAAGATAGCTAAATAATATGAACATTACCTCTGGTTTCTAGAACCCTAACAGTCTGTTAATCTATTGTTAACAGAAGTCAGTTGCCAAAAGTGCATACAAAAAAAACAACTGTAGGAGAAACCGGGGCTTGGTTCCATTAGACGAGGGCAATAATATCTTAGTATAATAATATTATTAGACTCCATGTTGACTTCAACTTTACTTAGATCTAACTGTTAGTGATCTAGGATGAAGTAAACACGTAGAAGATAGCTAAATAATATGAACATTACCCCCGGTTTCAAGAACGCTAACAGTCTGTTAATCTATTGTGAACAGAAGTCAGTTGCCAAAAGTGCATACAAAAAAAAACAACTGTAGGAGAAACCGGGGCTTGGTGACGAGAAGACTTTTTATTTTGCTGTTGGCCAAACTTTAGGTGCTATTGTTAATGAATCTCCATCGTCGTTGACTGTACTTAGACAGTCTATGAAATAACAGTCACGCACGTAATGTGTACCGTGCCCTGGCCTCTACGCTCGCCAGTTGGGATAGAGATAAAAATGTGCTTCAAAAAGAAACCATATCTATATTTATAAAAGGAGAAGCTGACCGACTGACTGACTCACTGACAGACTGACTGACTGACTGACTGACATATCAACGCAGGGCCCAAACTATAAGGGTTAGAAACTTGAAATTTTGCATAGGGGTTCCTTTTATAATGTAGGGGAGCACTAAGAAAGGATTTTTGAAAATTCATCCCCTAAGGGGGTAAAATGGGGGTGCAAAGTTAGTATGAAAGTTCTCTGATTTTCAAAGTTATCTCAATAAAAAGTGGTATTTGGATTATAAGTTTCTAATGATGATTATATCCAATATCCCTTTTTGTGAATTCACCCACTAAGGGGGTAAAAAGGGGGTGCAAAGTTAGTATGAAACTTGAAATTATTTGAATGGTTTCATTATGAGGGGTCTTCATTGAAAGTCATGAAACACGTGTAAAATATTTTTCTGAAAATCATCCCATAAGGGGCTAAAGGAGGTGCATAGTAAGTATGAAAGTTCTCTCAAGGTTTTTTAAAACAAAATGTTGTGTTTGGTTTATAAGTTCCTAATAATAATTATTCCGACACCTTTTTTTTTTAATTCAATCTCTAAGGGGGTAAAAAAGGGGTACAAATTTAGAAGGGAGAAGTAGACTAACTTATTTACTGACATATCAGCGCAGGGTCTGAACTATAAGGGTAAGAAACTTGAAAGGGGTTTGGGTAAAGTTGGCGTCGTTTTAAATTTTGGCGGCCATTCATGAAAGTTGTGTTTTACGAAAGAGCAGTATAAAGTAAACCATTTTTATTATGGAGTATATATAGCTAAACCATATCGGAGCCGAGATATCACAGTTCATAGTTTAATCGTAAAACCTAATCATTTTTGGTGTAGTAAGTAAAACTACGAATTTTTAAGTTATTTCTAGTCGAAATAATCGAGAAACCGTGCGGCATTATTCATGTATACCATGGGTCACCAACCTTAAGTATAGGACCCTCGCCCACGGTGACTTTTTGCAGCAATGCAGTTGCAATACTGTCGTGCATTCGCCGCGATACAGTTGCGATGCGGTGGCTAGCTGTGTGGCCTCGCCCACGTACCCGCAATTCAATCGCGATGCAAATGCGATACCGTCGCGCTTCTGTCGCGATGCAAACGCGATTCGGTTACATAGGGGCCCTTCCTCCATTCTTTCCCCGATGGCGACTATATCGATATAAACGAGCGACCGTGTTGGACGACATCGGGAAAAGAATGGAGGGAGGGTGGGCCCCTGTTGTGATTAAGGGGCCTCGCCCAGGACCACCATTTTGCAGCGATACTGCGATGCCGTCGCACGTTTGCATCAATACAGTCGCAATGCGGTCGCTACCTATATGCCCTCGCCCACGTGACCACGATGCAAACGCGATACCATCACGCGTTTGTTGCGATGCAAACGCGATTCAGTAACTTAGGGACCTCGCTCACGGCGACTTTTTGTAGCGATGCCGTCGCGCGTTTCGTAAACGCTTGACAGCATCGCCAGGCCCGTCACACTCCGCGTGTAGATAACGCGTAAGTACATGCGGCGGCCACTCCAGAGTGGCTGATGAGTAGGAACTCACGCAGGAACGAGCAGTGACGCACGCGCGAGTTACGCGGTAGAAAGAGAGGCAACACGTAGGTGAATATAACTGTAGCTTTTTTAGCGCTGTGCGATAAGAATTGCACCTAATTGTATCGCTACTAGAGTCCCTTTTTCTTTAATTGATTTTGCGGAGTGAATCTTCTGTACCTGTACCTGTATTCTGTGGCATTGCTTCGAACGGGCGTTAGTCGCATTTGCAACGCACTAAAGAAGCGATGCCTACGCGATACAGCATAGCGACTGTATTGATCCAAACGAGCGGCGTGACGGACGACATCGGGGAAAAATGGAGGAAGAGTGGCCCCTCGGTTACTGAATCGCGTTTGCATCGCCACTGAATCGTGCTTATGTGGGCGAGGTCATACAGCTAGTGACCGCATCGCAACTGTATTGTGGCGAACCCACGACAGCATTGCTACTGCATCGCTGAAAAAAGTCGCTGTGGGAGAAATGCCTAAAACTGTGGCGATCGTAGGAATTTTTGTGTCGTTAGAAGGGCCCTCGCATACGGCGAATTCCTGTAGCGATGCTATCGCACGTTTAGTAAGCGCTCGACAGGATCGCTACTAACGCGCGCAGGTCGCATTTACAACGCGCTGCAGAAGCGATGCCAACACGCTATTAACGCACTACAGCATCGCGGCTGTATGGATACGAGCGCGCGAACGTGTCGGACGACCTCGGGAAAAGAATGGAGGAAGGGTTACTGAATCGCGATTGCATTGTGACAGAAGCGCGACAGTATAGCGTTTGCATCGCGATTGAATCACGACGAACGCGCGACAGCATCGCTGCAAAAAGTCGCCGTGGACGAGGGCCCTATACTAAAATTGGTTTCACGCGATTCAGTAACGACACAAGAATGCAACATCCCATAATTTCTCAGAATAAAACATTTTTTTATGCTTTTTGAAGAGCAATACCTTTTTTCCGATATTACTTACAGCTAAACTTATTATATATAAATATATTATATATCAAGTTAATTTGGTATTAAAAATTAGCACCGAAAAAAAAGGTGGCCGCTCAAAAAAAAAAATGACGCCAACCGTCCATACAAAGTTACCCAAACCCCTTTGCACAGGGGTTCCTTTTTTAAGGGGCACTAAGAAAAGATTTTTGCAAATTCACCCCCTACGGGACTAGAACGGGTGTGCAAAGTTAGTATGAACGTTTGCCGTTATTGAAGTTATTCGAATGAAATCCAGTATGAAGGTTCTTCATTGAAAGTCATGAAACTCGAGTAACATATTTTTAATCATTCCTTAAGGGGGTAAAAGGGGGTGCAACTTTAATATGATAGTTCTCTGATTTTCAAAAGTTTTTCAATAAAATGTAAATTATGTAATAGATATGAATGTTAATGAGCACACAATTTTTTTGTTTTAATTATTTCACATGCGGTAAAAGTATCCGTGACTTATTTGAAAACACTTTTTTGAACTAAAGCCCCGCGGATGAAGTCGCGGGCAACAGCCAGTTACATATAAATGGTTATCTTAAAAGCTCGATTCCTGAAATATGTTAGTTAGAGTTGGTAGGTAATTTGCAAATATTTTTGTTCCACGGCGTTTCAATAATTGTTTTTGTTAAATTTTACATTTTTTGGTACGGTTTAACTGTTTCGAAATGGCACTGTTTGATAAAGGTAATCCTTAAACATATGCAATAGACATGCAATGGATGTTGTCCTGTCTAGAAAAATTATTTACTGTTGCGACGTTGATGTAGCGCATAAAGAGTGGAATTTAATAACATAATATTGATCCGGAATTCCGAAAAATATGATCTGAAATAAAAACTCCTCTAAGAAAAGTGGTTGTAAAAAGCAACATAATAGGTCCTGCAGTCAAACCCCCATTGCAGGGCACATTTATATTTTAATACAATTATATAAGTTAAATATACTAGCTAAGAGTTGGCAAAATGTACTGTGTTAATTTAATATTCTTTATGTAATAAGGTTTTGTCAATTCGGTTTTTTCTCCTTGAATAAATAAAATAAAAAAATAAAAATAAAAAAACCCGGCAGACTTTGTTTTGCCAGAAATAGGGGCATGGAAACCTACCTACCTACTTTACATACAATAAATATATTGACCAATAATAAAGGCCAAGTGTGGGTTAACATTTTCTAAACTTTTCTTATTAATATTACACTTTTACACGGCTTTGGCATTTTAAAAAATATAGGAAAGTTAAATGTACTGTTTACGGAATTAGCAGGTAAGTCGTAACCATAATACAAACCAATAACCTACTTAGAGGTCAGTAAAGAGCTCTGAGCGATCAAATTTACACCCTTTCAGTATCGAAAATTGATAAAATCGCGAGTGCGCCTCGGTCTCTTATCATGTAGATTACTCTAACAAAATACTTTCCCCGCGCTTCCGAGCGCCTCTCCCTGAGGTGTACGTAGGGAGCACTTTGTGGTGCCGCCTACACATTCACGGGTTCCTCGGTTGCAGTTTCACGAGCGAAGTGGGAAGAAAATTTGGATTCGACAATTTTGGTTTTTTTATTTTCTTTTTGTTTTTCTATAAGCGAAGCTTGTAGCTGTATTACACGACGCGACGGGCCAAAAGCAAAAAAAGTTAACATTTTAACATTTTTTACATACAGGCACATACATTGATTCTGGCCCCACACTAGGACACCCTGTGTCGTGGGAACCAGAAACAGCGACGTCACAAACATGTAAACACCCAAGACCCGGGTTTCCTTCTAAAGCCAATATGTCATCCGAAATTGAAAATTTAAGCGTTTGTCATAATCTAATAAGGCAAATTGATATAAGATGTTGCATGCTTATGTTTATAATGATGTCCTGTTTTTCTTATTTTAAGTAAATGAAATGTAAATTCGGTCTTATGAAAAATAAATATTCAAAACCTACACTTAATATTGAATCGACTGCCTCGTTGGGCAGTCTGGAAGCCTGCTGCGTCTGAAAATTGTGGCACTTATGAAGGACCACTGCCTCCAGAATAAATACGTCCACAGCATTGGTACGACCGACGGCATGCTATGCCAAGGAAGACGAAACACTTGCCCTGGTAACATTTACTATGAGAACGTGGCAGTGCAACGAACATCTAACAACGAGAAGCTGGGCTCCCTTCGAGAGGCCAGCAGTAACAATGATGCACTGCTGGCTTTCTGGAAAGTGATTGGCTGGCTGGAGTGATCTCACAGCCCTACTAAGTAAAGTAGCCCATATATGTATGATACCACAGACAAACTAGGTAACAGTCAAAGGCCTCCCCTTTAGATATGCACTCCTCCCTGTTCCCGGCCAACTCTTCCCACCCAGGTAAATATTTTGTCAGATCGTCGTACCATCTTCGCCTCGGTCTTTTGCGTCGCCGGTAGCCATCGCATGGCACCCAACCGGTTTTTTTAGCCCGCCTTTCAGGGTGTACGTCTGACATGGCCAACCCCGCTCCACTTGAGTTTTGTCGATTTTAGACAGCTACTATTTCTTAAATTTCTTTGGGCGCTTCATCCACTATATGCCATACCGAAGGTGTGCTTTTAGCATCTCGAGTACAGTCACGTCGCGCGCGTCTAAAGCAATTGTGCGCTCGCTACTCTCGCACGACGAGACGCCTTGAGTGACGTGTATCTCTCGTCTTTTTGCGTCGGAAAGTGTTTGGCTGTTTTATTTGCACGATCTAACCATTATCAGTCTACAGGGTAACTTCGAGTTCATTCGATATTTAAAGGGCGCATTTTAACCATTGTTTAGAAATATCACACGGCGCTAACTTCAATCGCTCATAGCCCCGTCTGCCAGAGTGATCTTAAACGATCACAAGGGTTAAGCAATATAGAGCGCGTTCAGTGCATGGATGGGTGACCGTCTATGACCCATGCTAGTGGCATTTTTCCGAGCCGTTCCGTGCTTTTCAAGGCTCGTTAAGCAGTTGGTGCTGGCTACCGTAGACAGTTGGCAGTCGGCTTGAAAACTTCTGACAGTCAGACCAGCCACTAGTCTTACAAGTCTCCACTAATCCGGACTAGGCCTCCGTAGTGGAGTATGGCGTATACCTTCCTCAGGGGAGAGACCCGTGCCTCTTGGTGGGGACATAATGGGTTGATGATATGGCTCTAATTTAAAAATAAGGCGCGTAATATTTTTTTTTACTAAATAGGTACTTAAATTGAAAGTTATAACAATTACACAAAAGCACATGACTTAGGCTAATTATTGTGGAGTACCTACAAAGTAAAAGTACAGACTATCTCCGCTGAGGACAGGATTCGAAACTGCGCGGGTAGAACTCATTGGATTTCAAGTCCAACTCCTTAACCACTCGGACACCTCAGCCGTTCCTAAAGCTGCGATTTACACCGTCGCATACGCCGGCAGTAGCGTAGCCAGCTGAGTCAACAACTTCTGAAACTCAGCATTATGAGGTTATCGAAAGAGAATTCTTTGTTCTTGGTTGTGCTACTTATTTGTTTTGTACGTAAATCTTATGTGTAGACTTATGTGTAAATCAGGCTGAGCGTCTTATTGTCTTAATTGATATTTCACTTGTTCACGCATATATCGAACGACAGAAATCATTATAGAAAACTATCATTATAGATTGCCGAACGTTGTGTCACAGTTTCGGCGTGGGATTGACTATTTTGATTCAAGTTCCACTGATGGACACCTCCGTTTTTAATATACTCATAGAATAGTTTAAATATTTAAAAAGTAATATATTACACACATATAACTTGGATACTTAGGTACTTTTTAATCTTTATAATGCTCTCTGCTCTCGTCCCACAGCATATTACAGGGTATCCTAGTACAGGGCCTAGGTAAATCGTCTGTCCTATTGCACTTGGGATGTCTCCCAAAATTCAGAACCCCCAAGAAAATCAGCGGGAGATAATTAAAAAATGGTTAGTACTAATTAGCATCAACACTTGTTTTATGTAAATCCAGCAGATTGCAGCGCCAAACTGACACTTTATAACCAGAGTTCATATGGCAGTACTGTATGTATTCATCGGTGAGCTCTATTCTATTTCTGCACCGGATTTGCTAATGATAATAGCAGTTAATACCCCACTAATTACTGCAGTAAAGCTCATTAGATTTTAGACGAGATTAGAGTTGCGGATTTGCGCGTAATCATTGTGTGAGGGATTAATTTTACCAGGTTTGTTTATAGGTGGAGGTTTCGTCACACTGCAGGGCTAAGGCCCTCTCCGCGAAAGAGATAAGGATATAGTGGTAGACCTATGGTGTATGGTATAAAACTTATAGTTCAGTATCTATGTAAAAAATAAAATTAAAATAATAATAAATAAACTCACGCCCGTTATCCCCGAGGGGGTAGGCAGAGACACCAATCACTAGAACTAGGCCCACGTTTTGCCGAGTTTATTAGATAGATAGATAGATATAACATTTATTTAACGACACAATACTAAAAACACAGCTTAACATGAGATACAAGATACAAAAAGAAAGCAGAAACAAGACACAGGTTTAAATACAAAGCTTCCCTAACGTGACAAGAAGACAAGCCTATTGCCGTTGTCCGGGCACAATTTATAGTATGTAATATGTGTGTAATATCCTTTTCATGTACATCATTATGCTGAGCCTCTGTCCTTTTCATCACAATGTATTGTCTATTGTAATTGTAAAAAGCGGTGGTGGCGTAGTGGGGTTGACCCTTGCTTCTCGATCGTGAGGGTCTGAGTTCGAACCACGCATGTACGCATGTACTTTTAGTTACGTACATTTGTTTGTACAGCAACACCATTCGCTGATAAATTGTGCCCGGATAACGGCGACAGGCTTGCCACTTGTCACGTTTGGGACCTAATAAACTCGGCAAAACGTGGGTCCAGTTCTAGAGACTGGTGCCTCTGCCTACCCCTTCGGGGATAACGGGCGTGAGTTTTTTTTTTTTTTTTTGTAATTGTACCCATGTACCTTAGACATATTTATAAACTTGTAAGTATTTAAATTGTAAAGCACATGTGATGAATAAAGTCCGATTTATTTATTTATTTATTTATTTTACAATATTGTGTTCTTCATCTATTTAACTATGTTATTGATCTACGGTATAGCATCTGCAGACTAGATGTAGTCTGGTGATGTCAGGTTCTTGGCTGTCATTCTTCAAATATATCAGAAACTCAAGGTTTCCTTCTTATGTTTTTCTTTACAAAGACGTTACCATATTGAGAATACGCTTTTACCGTAGAACGCGATCTTGAGCGCTTACAATCCAGGTTCGATTACACCAAATTATTTTATTGTCCACCGAAAGGGTAAAGTGGTAGCCGGTAGAACAATGAATAGGTATAAACATAAACATTAAATATAAACATTTACATACAGACACATACATTGCTTCTGCCCCCACACTAGGATACCCTGTGTCGTGGGAACCAGAAACAGCGGCACCAACTGCTTAACGTGCCTTGCGAAGCTTGGAACCACTCGGAAAAATGCCACTAGCGTTAGTCATAGACGGGCACCCATCTATGCACTGAAAGCGCCCTATGTTGCTTAACCCTTGTGATCGTTTAAGATCACTCAGGCAGCCGGGGCTACGAGCGATACGAGTATATGACAGATTAATACTCTCCTTACTACTGCATTAAAACCACTGCAACGCTCTCTCGTAGCATGAATTCGTAAACACCTCTATACTGCTACCTACTAAGAGTAAGAGGATTACAAAGCTATCAGTTAGTGCAACGCATCCATTGTCTCATCGTAGATATCGCGTTGTTACATGCTCTGTAAGCAAACTTAGTGCAATTTGTGGTGACCCACTCATTGGTAATAATTGTTCTGTTCTATCATGCGGTCAGTACATTATGGTTAGTGCTGTTTATCAACCACAGAGATCTCAAGTCATCGTTGTGTCTAGAAGTAAATAGAGCTTTGTTGTAGGTCACCGTTGGCTACGAGATAAATTATAGTCGTAGTTTAAGCAAAATACGACTATAGTAGGTGTATGACATTTGGTCAATTTTCACATTTATCTCGAGCGCAGTGAATAAGGATTAGCGACGAAATCGTTTAATCTAAGCAGGCAGGGAAGTTATTAAAAAAAATAATGCGTAGAGAACACAAACATAAACATTTACATACAGGCACATACATTGCTTCTGGCCCCATATAGGATAGGCACACTGTGTCGTGGGAAACAGAAACAGCGACATCACAAACATGTAAACATCCAAGACTTGGGGTTTTTTGTCCCCAGTCGGGATTCGAACCCGGGACTTCTCGCTTGGATAGCTAGGAGGCTGGATAGTGTTCTCTATCTCTATCTAAGGCATATGTTAACATCCTAACCTTATTCTAGGATGCACTGTGATATACGGGGTGTCCCAAAAATAGTGAAAATTTAGAATAAGTTTAAATAGGCCGTATCTCGAAAACCGTGCAACTTTTACTGAGGTCATGTTAGGTTGGTTCGACGCCTCTTGAGCAGGTCTACCTTCAGCGTCACTGTGACGTGTCATTTTTTGGGACACGCTGTAGAGTAATTTTGTCTTATTAAAATAATAGAACAATTTTAGACTACACTGCGGTTGAGTTTGCTCGTAACGTAATTAAGTAGAGAGTGCACACAATGTATGTCGACGTCCTATCAAGTAGATACTAAGATTTGTCTTCAGAATACGAAATATGAAGTATACTGTTATGTGAGATGTTATATAAAAAGCTCTCTAATAAGCATAGCGCCCACCTGAGGCCGACGGAATGTTCGCTCGGCGGACGGGATGGAGCAAAATCGAACTTTGCAGCCGAGTAAGTTTAAAAAGTCTAATTTTCCCTCACACGCGACTGGAGTGCGCCAGTGGGCCACGGAAACTTGGTTACCGGGTACGCTTGAAGTGGATAAGACTTCGGGAGCTATTTGGATGACCGACACCGACCGTAGGACCGTCTGGGCCCTGTTCATGTAATTTAATTCGACATACATCATCATCATCAGGCTATACTAGTCCACTGCTGGACATAGCCCTCCCCTAATGAGCGCCATAGCGCCCGTCTTCATCTTGTCGCATCCAGCATCTGCCTGCAGTTTTTCGCAGATCGCGACATACACTTGAGGACCTCTGTGGCGGAGTGGTTAGCGCATCTGCCTACCATGGGAGAGGTCCCGGGTTCGAATCCCGGCTGGGGACAAAAAAAAAAGAAACCCAGGTTTTGTATGTTTACATGTTTGTGACGTCGCTGTTTCTGGTTTCCACGACACAGGGTATCCTAGTGTGGGGCCAGAAGCAATGTATGTATGTGTCTGTATGTAAATGTTTATGTTTATTTGTCAGTAAACAACTTAAAGTAAAAGTAATAGGCTTTTTCTTTCGCGCATTTTTTCGAATAGAAGCAAATAAAAATTCGCAATTATAATAAGTTGCCAAAACGCTATCTTGAGCAATATGGCGTCGCACAGGAATCATGACGTCACTGGCCAGTGAACAAAACTAATGAACGTAAGAACGGCATGAACGACAGACGCCATATTTACTGACCTGCGACGTCATCATAGATTCGTCCAAACCAGGCCGTTTTTTATAAAATGCCTACAGATACAAAGTTATCTTCTATCCTAGTTTTTTGGACAATTTTTTTTTTTTCGTTAAAATACATTAATGTGGTTTTAAGACACATAATTTAGACGAATATGTATGTGTTACCACGACACAGGGAATCCTAGTATGGGGCCAGAAGCAATATATGTGCCTGTATGTACCTAAATGTTATGTTATGTAAATAATACTATTTTTTTCAAACTATCAAATAAACTTTTGATGCGTTTAAAAAAAAACGGATTTTTGCTTCACTTTATTTTGGTGGGCTAAAGGAGTGTATTTGGTGCCCAAAATGTATGGTCTTGTAATTTATCACCGGATCGAACACGGAATTTAAAGATCATATTCGTTTTAAATTATTTCTCCGTTTATAGTACTGTAGTGTTTTGAAGTCTATTTTTATGTGCAAACAAGTATCAATATAACTCACACATCGCGGAAGAAAGTGTTGGAGGTAAGTTTTTTTAAACTTACCTTGCATCTAAAAAGGAATATCCACAAACACCTAACCAATGTTACCTGCCGCAAATATAGTATAGACAGCGTAGTCGGCTGTGGAAAGGTACGGCGGCAGTAGCTCTAAGTGGGCTTCGTGACTAGTGAGATTTCACCCTAATCATAACTTCTCTACTGCATGAGAAGAAGCGGAAAATTGAACTACTCATGTTTATTTGAAACTAGTTGTCTTTGATAACGCATATAGTGATAACGCTCCATAATAAACTGTACACTTGCTAACAGTAAATAGATTTTTTTTTTTATTTTAATTTATTTATTTATATTTAATTCTGTGAAAAAATCACGTTCAATCTCGTATGCATTGTAGCTTATTGTAAGGGCACGGGAGTCTGGTGTGATGAAGGTAGCTAAGGGGAGCTACTCGTATAATCGAATCGAATCGTTCATAGCCTGGGCTACCGGAGTGATCTTAAACGATCACTAAGGTTAAGCAACATACGGCGCGTTCAGTCCATGGATGGATGGACTAACGCTAGTGGCATTTTTCCGAGCGGTTCCGTGCTTCGCAAGGCATGTTAAGCAGACTGCCGTCGATAGATGGCAGTCGTTAAGCCAAGTCAGAGGCCTTAGGGCGGCTTGAAAAACTTCTGACAGTAAGACCAGCCACTAATCTCACAAGCCTCCACCAATCCGGACTTGGCCCCCGCGGTGGAGTATGGCCTATACCTTCCTCAGGGAAGAGACCCGTGCCCCTCGGTGGGGACATAATGGGTTGAAGATGAAGGGGAGCTATAAATGCAGTGGACATGCTTTAACCCCGTACTCTCTCTCTCTCTCTCTCTGAGAAGCTAGTGATGTTTATGGGTTAGAGTTGGTGCAAGCGCTAATAAGTTGTTGTAATAAAATCGCTGCATCTGGCTAGGCGATGTCGCAAGCATCCCAGGCGGTCTGGAGTCTGGCGCGAGGAAGGTGCTGAGGCGAGCCATAAATCGCGGAGCATCTTCGCGGCGCGGACCAATTAGTACAAGATGTTGCCACGCAACCCTCGCGGGACGACGTTATGCCATAGTGAAAGTTGTATAAAAACTTGGCCAGGGAAACGGAGGCTTTCTATTTAAAATTAGATTTTTTTATACAGCGCCTCTGTTATATTATTACTTCACAGGGTTAAATGACCTCGAATTATACATTATACATTGGACACTTTGAAAACGTTAACATAACCTAAGAGTGAACAGGGCTTTTTTGTTTTTTGATATACTGTGTATAAAGCGGTCGCTATGTAAAAATCTCTGTACTTGCTAACGGTGCTCGCTATATTGCGACAGGGATGCCTTTATGCGGTAATGAAAGTGGTTTAAACTTAGGTAAGAAAATGGGAGGCGTTTGTATCCTGGTTCAAAATAATTTTCAATTTGAACCTGAATACGCGTGACTTTTAACCACGGGTATCAAGAATTGTAAACATAATTAGTCGACATAACGCTAAACTATACACAGTCGGTTTAGACTGACTTGTAGGAAGTGCTATTTAACATAAAAAAAACCTTTGTATCAAAAATGTGTCTTTCGATAGAAAGAATTTTACATAATTATAGTAATTATAATAATATGCGTCTCCAGTGGCATACTGCCGTCCATAGGTTCAGCGACGACGGTGCGAGACTTTAGTTTTTAACGAATGCCGTGAAAGCGTTAATTACTTTTGCAGTAATTAATATGATTTAGAGATCTGCGAAAAACTCTACTGTACCTATCTCATAATGAAAATATTACTGTTCTCGACTATTAATTTCAGTTTAGTATTTAAGCCGCAGTCTCATGGGATAATGTCTATTTTTTATATTTTAGACTTTAAAAAAGGAGATATGTAATGTGTATGTATGTTTATGTGTCCGTTTGGCTGAACCGATTTTAATACAGTCTTGAGAAAAGTATTACATATATTCTAGACAAGGTTTTAGTGCAAGTTTTATTAAAATTGGCTAATAGATCGAAAGCGTTCAAAAAAAATATGAAACTGACTTCAATGATGTAGAACCCCGTCATAATTCTAGTAAGGCGAAGACTTTAAGTCGGTTTCATATTTTACTAAAACATTTTTTTGTTTAATTAGTGTTCCTAACTACCAACTTTTAATGATTTGCATAGCTCAAGGTACATCTAACATATTTTTTTTCTAATTGCATCTGCCATCAGTCGCCAGACTTTAATCAGATTGGTTCAAAGATTGAGTGGCGTTTGGGCCAGACCACTGTCTGCAACTCCTTCATGAGTAATTAGTGTACCTACCAACTTTAAATGATTTGTAGAGCTCAAAGGTACATCTAACATTTAACGGCCTCTGTGGCGTAGCGGTTAGCGCATCTGCTTACAATGCGAGAGGTCCCGGGTTCGATCCCCGGCTGGGGAGAAAAAAAAACTCCAGGTCTTGGATGTTTACATGTTTGTGACGTCACTGTTTCTGGTTCCCACGACACAAGGTATCCTAGTGTGGGGCCAGAAGCAATGTATGTGCCTGTATGTAAATGTTTATGTTTGTTTAAAATGTTTATAAAAAAAATGCTAATTAATTTACCTCCGGCATCTCTCGCTCGCAATATAATAACAGTTTTAGTTATTGTTAAGCTAATAAATTTTAGTACAGTTTTAACTAACCTTTTAACTGAAGAATTATCTATCAAATAAATAAGTAAGGAAATAAATAAAGACATAAATAATTATTTTTATTTTTATTATTAGAACTTAATATAACAGATTCTTTAAAATAATGAATTAGGCTAGCATGAAATGACGACCTATGTTGGCAGCGGTTAGCGTATCTGCCTACCATGCCAGAGGTCCCGGGTTCGAACCCCGGCTAAGGACAAAAAAAGACCCTAGGTCTTGGACGTTTACATGTTTGTGATATTTTTATTAATATTTTAGAAATATTTTTCAGCTATATTATTGCTGTCTCGCTTTACGGCCTAAGTGCGTCCCTTTTTCATACTACGTGATTCGTCCGCCATTGCAGCTAGCCAAGCCATGTATGTAGCCCTTGTAAAGACAAAATAACGAGCCATATACTATTGTAAAAATATTTTCGAGATATACATTTTTAGCTATGTGCCGCATTAAAATGTTTTTTGTATTTTCGTGATATAGGCGGCTATGATGTAGCCAAATATTTCATCAAAAGTGTAGCCCGTGTAGAGGCCTTATTATACAAACAAACTACTGCCTAAACTAGATTAACTAATAAGCACATCTTATAACTTAGGGGCAGGTGTGCACACAGCTTTGTCATTAACAACAATGACTAATGGTTACCTAAATGTATCCGCTTGACATGACGTAAACGTATGTGAGTTTAGACAAGCAAGATTATCTCAAGGGACTCCAAGGACCATGAAGTTAACCACCAAAAATACATAACGTCAGTTAATTTCTAACAGTGCAAAAGTCATTTTTGGCCAATTCGACCTTTTGATGCCATTGAATAAAGAAAAGTGGCGCGCTTCTTTCCGACCAATCTTATCAATCTTATTTTATCTTCAATAAGTTGATTTTAAATACTTTTCCCAAATAATGTTGTTCCCAAATAAATCTTATGTAGCTAATTGAAATTTTACACAGTTTTTTCGCTCTCCTGTAAAATTGACATTTTTTTACTTAGGTACGCACTGTTAGAACTTAACTGACGATATCTTTTTTGAACTAAAAGTTTCGTAAGTACTAGACTTTATAATCTGTATTCCGGATATACTTACTAGACTTTTTGCCGGAAGAGTCCGACCTGGTTACGCTCTGATGAGCTCGCGTCGTCGGTGTCAGAGACGAGCAACTGAGTAAGTGAGTGTAACCGGAATAATCATCAACCCATTATTTTTCCACCGAGGTATAGGCCATACTCCACCATCCGGAATACAGTTTATAACGCATATCTTTCTCGTTGAGTTACTGATAACTAACGGTTGCCGGCGCTCAAACCCACAACTACTTGATTGTGAAGCAAGCACGTTTGCTACCGGTAGAAACCGGTATTCGCTGTAATCATCATCATCATCATCATCAGCCCTTTGACGCGCTCTGATCATCGGCGTCCCTCATAGTTATCCCAGCTTCCCGGCTCCGCCGTAATAAATAACAGCAAAGAAATCACAGCCGCCTCGGCCCTCTGAAATATCAATAAGCAGGATAAGGTAAGCATCCAATTGGCAGAGCAAAACGCGACTAGACTCGTCACGTTTGCGAGCACGCGACTGAGTCACGCGCCAGCAAAGGGGTGTATTTTTATGGAATACGTAATTCTGTTTGACTTCATATGCGATGGCCATATTTGCCGAAGACTCTACGTCTACCGGCGTACATGCGAAGTGTTTTGTGTGCGCGTGCCCATTAGGTCAACAAGCCGATACTGGCCGGTTCTGCGTCGGACGACGACAAAATCTGCACGCCATCGTTGTAGGAGCATACATGAAACTGAAATTATCAAGCCGCTGACGTCACGTGGTTACGTTTAACGCCCAACCGCTATCTATAGGAAGTTGGTTTTTAAGTAAGGTTAGGTAGTAGTAGTACTCTCTCTCTCTCTCTCTCTCTCTGAGAAAAACCTGTGCCCTATGTTGGAACGTATATATAGTCTGCAAACATAGGTAGTTACTAATTTAATCAATTTTTTATCCAGAGTGTGATTTTTTATCTCACTATCATCAACCCATTATGTCCCCACTAAGGGGCACTAGTCTCTTCCCTGAGGAAGGTATCTATCAAGTCGGACTAGTATATTTTTGTATCTAATTTCATCAAATTCTATGTCTAAGCCGTTAACGTGGCGGTTATGTAAAGCATCTAAGCATGTTTCAATTTTTGTTATAGGATAAATCAATGCGAACTCTCGATAGTTTAAACTACATACGTTAATCATTTAGATTGCATTTGATCTAGCATAGCATTCCTGATTGTCACTGGTTAATCTGACTAATTATATTAAATAAAAAATAGTCGCTGCACACTATGATATACCTACTGTAATTAGATTAATAAATTACTGCGTAAATGAAGGTTGACTTTGCTGACTAAATACGTTTAGGTCTACCAAGGTAAAAAAAAGAATCAGTCAAACCGATCTTTGAACAGAAAGAGAGAACTGGATGGAGAAACCAAATCATGGAACTCACCGTGAAATGGAAACGCGCGCTCCCTCTAACGAAACAGATCTAAATAAATAGACGGGGACAGCGACTGATAGAAAAATTTTCCCCATTGCCTTTTGAAAGCTCCCAAAATACACAGCGACATTTTTGCTTCCGTCCCAAGGATTCAGAGAGACAGTTTTCAAAGTAGTTTACTCGTGTACAGTTGATAGCACTTAGTACTTTGCTCTGCGTTATGCTTCCGTCCCAAGGATTCAGAGAGACAGTTTTCAAAGTAGTTTACTCGTGTACAGTTGATAGCACTTAGTACTTTGCTCTGCGTTATGCTTCCGTCCCAAGGATTCAGAGAGACAGTTTTCAAAGTAGTTTACTCGTGTACAGTTGATAGCACTTAGTACTTTGCTCTGCGTTATGCTTCCGTCCCAAGGATTCAGAGAGACAGTTTTCAAAGTAGTTTACTCGTGTACAGTTGATAGCACTTAGTACTTTGCTCTGCGTTATGCTTCCGTCCCAAGGATTCAGAGAGACAGTTTTCAAAGTAGTTTACTCGTGTACAGTTGATAGTACTTAGTACTTTGCTCTGCGTCTGTATCAGTAGTTAAACCATGTATAACTTTTTGAGGCCCAGAGTACTAAATAAGTACGAACACAATTGTTTTTTTCAATTTGACGGGTCGCAAAAGGATAATCACGAGTACACACTAATTATCACATCACACTAATATTATAAATGCGAAAGTTTGTGAGTGTGTATGTTTGTTACTTCTTCAGATCTAAACGGCTAAAGCTATTTTAATAAAATTTGGTATGGAGTTAGCTGACACCCCGGATTAACACATAGGCTACGTTTTACTGTGGAAAAATATCTTGTTCCCATCGATGAAAATGTGTAAATTGATCTTTCCGGTGCTCAAATTTAAATTATTTTGCTTCTAAAAACGTGAATAGTTATTATTTTTATTGTTAACTAGCTGACCCGGCGAACTTTGTTCCGCTGAACTTTTAATATTAGGCCTGATGGCTCTAAAGTAACCGTCATGTGAACTAAGAAAATCAGGTTTCTTAGATCCTTTAAATTAATTATTTTAAATGTATTGTTTATCAATAAAATAAGATTGACAGAAGAATCCGTTTTAAACGTCTTTTTTTTTCATCCTCTTTGACTATATTTGCAGCACGCATTCAGTCAATTCTATGTCAAATGTCTTAATGTTACATTAAAAAAGTTTAATAATTTTATATGGTGGTTAAGTAATTTTAAATTTTCTAATTTTCCACGCAATTTCCTTAATTTTTTCTTTCATAAGAACCTTCTCCTGATAATAACGAACAGAACAAAAAAAGAATTAGCGAAATCAGTCCAGCCGTTCAGGCGTGATGCCGTGACCAAGGGAAATAGGGATTCATTTTTATATATATTATAGATATACAATTTATTTTTCCTAAAAAACCGCGGATAACACCGCGGGGCACAGCTAGTGATTAATAAATAAAACATGATGGACAGAAGATGTCATTCAAGTGGCAGGAAGACGATGCAAGCCGCCTCCAGCCGGTCTTTTTGGAAATCCATAGAGGAAGCCTATGTCCAGCAGTGGACGTCTTGTGGCTATATTATGATGATGATGATGATGATGAATTAAATAGACCTATACTTGGATCCTGCGTATCTGAATCTGGACACGATACCAGGCCTGTTTCACTACGCGTGTCGGTATCGAACGCGTAAGTACATGCGGCGACCACTCCGGGAGTGGCAAATAGGTAGGAATTCAGGCGCCAGAAGAGGTAAGAGTTACGCGGTAGAAAGAGAGACAACATGTAGGTGAATATAACGTAGCTTTTTTATCGCCGTGCGATCTGAATTGCACCTGATTGTGTCGCTGCTAGTCCCTTTTTCTTTAATTGATTTTGCGGAGTGAATCTTCTGTACCTGTACTATTATGTATTCTGTGACGATACCACTAAACTACTATGGGCCGGTTTCTGAATTGTTAACTAACGCTCTGCTCTGAGGAATTTGACGACACAGTACTACAGTGAAGTAGGTAGTTACTTAGTTAAGTTCTCAGTTCAGAAACTGCCCCTTAGACTTGTTAGACAATAGTAATTCATTATTGTGTCTCCTGCCTTTTGTCAAAGTATGCAAAACATGTTAACTCATGGTTTTTAAGCTTTATTTAATATTAACGAACTTTTCCGGTGTCGTTTGATTTTGCTAAAACAAAATGCTCTCAAGAGTAAAATTGTAATAATTATATTGAAGCCTCCACCCAGCAGTGGAATAATTGAAAATTCTGTCAATATCAATCTGATTATTGTGATTGAAGAGCATGGCAACATTTTGACAGAGTTTATTAGCTAGTATTGCTATTTGTTTACCAATCTGAACAATTCTGTTTGTAATCATGGATCAACTATGGAGATAGTTGACACATTCCACGAGATAAAGATAACATTTCGAGCGATCAGTTGTAGAGCATCTAAGTCCAAACAATGACAGTCAGAACACATTACTTTACGAAATTATTCTTCCTTGTAACTTTTATTGGCCTTCTCATGTACATAGTATTAGCATTCTATTCATTTCATACGGCGTTCTTGAATACGTGGACGAACGATGGTACCCCACCAGAGATTTTAAGACAGGCAGTGCACTTCGACCAAAGCCGGTTTGCTAAAGATCTAAAGTATATCCTGATGTGGAACTTCAATAAGACGTCAAACACCAAAGGCGATGGCCAGGAACCTTTTATAACGGCCAACTGCAAATACATAAACTGCTACGTGACTAGGAACAAGTATTTGCTCAGTGACGACTATACCAACTTTGATGCTATAGTCTTTCACAGTTTCATGGCCAACTCGAAGCTGCGACCGAAAAGACGGAAACAGGCCCAAAAGTACGTCTTCTTTAACCAACTACCTTCGGAAGAACACCCTGTGTGCAATGTCCACGCCGACGGGTATTTCAACTGGACATGGTCTTACAAGCTCTACTCAGATATTCTGAGCCCCTTCATAGAAGTAAGGCACAAGAAATACGACCTCTATGTGGCTCCTAACAGGATAGTCGATTGGGTGGCCAATAAATACTCCACGAAGGTTGATGGGAAACCGTTCGAAGGTAAGAAGAAGGCCGTTGCGTGGTACGCCGAGAAATGTCACACGAGAAACCATCGCATGAAAGCAGTCATGGAGTTATCAGACCAACTGGTCAGCCACAAAATGATCGTAGATGTTTTCGGTAAGTGTGGCAAGCCATGTCCAAATAGAACGATTGAAGGGTGTAAGGACATGTTCAGAAAAGATTATTATTTCGTACTGGCATATGAGGGTAGTTTTTCCGAAGATTACGTGACAAAGGAGGTTTCAATCGCGTACGACTCTTTGGCAGTACCCATTGTTTGGGGCAAGAGCGATTACAAAAAGTAGGTATATGTTATATTAAAATTTATATTTTGGCTTATTTTTTCTATTCCATTCTTTTCCAATGCAGATTACTTAAACGTTACCTTTGTAATAATATAAACTTGTGCTATGCTCTGCAATTTATGTTCTCGATACTGGCTTGGCATAATGCTCAAATCTAAGGGCTCTGCCTCACTGGGACGCCATGGCCACGTCGCAAACTGCTTGGATGCGTGGCCGGCGACGTCGCCATGGCGTCCTAGTGAGGCAGGGCACTAAGTTAGTTTTTTTGTGTTTATGCATGAAAAAAGGAAATTATTTTATAATATCAAACATAATTTCCATGCTACACATTCACTTGTCCTGGTACCGGACTACGATTGGGTTCTTATCAGTTATGACTTTCTTCTCAACAGATTTCTTCCCGAAGGTTCTTACATTAATAGCGAGGAATTGTCTACTGTGGAGCTAGCAGCGAAGATAGTGTATACAATCCGTAACCTTGACATCTACCTCAGCTACTTCCGCTGGAGAGAGCACTACGTTATTCGCGAATACAATTCAGACAAGGTTCGTATGCTGCACGTGTTTGTAACCGCTAGCTGGAGCTAAATATTATTGATAAAACATTTGCTACGAGTACCTCCATTAATAGCTGGTGCCACTAAAATTATATGACCAATGAAAATAATTTTTAACGAACCAAGAAAAGCCATATTATATGAATAAAAACAATAAAACGTTATTAAGTACTGTCGAATCGAATCGCTCGTAGACCCAGCCGCCTGAGTGATCTTAAACGATCACTAAGGTTAAGCAACATACGGTGCGTTCAGTGCATGGATGGGTCGGTCTATGACTAACGCTAGTGGCATTTTTTTTTCAAGACGTTGGTGCCGGCTGCCTTATATAGATAGCAGTCGTTAGGCCAAGTCAGAGGGCTTAGGGCGGCTTGAAAACTTCTGACAGTAAGACCCACCACTAGTCTTAAAAGCCTCCACCAATCCGGACTGGGCATCCGTGGTGGAGAATTGCCTATACCTTCCTCAGGGAAGAGACCCGTGCCCCTGAGTGGGGACATAATGGGTTGATGATGAAGTATTGTCTTTAGATTTTTTTAGAACACTAAAAGTCTTCCATTGCACCTTCTGCTATAAATAAATAAGTCTTTAGTATACCTAACTCATAAGTAAGGTACCTGGTGTTCATAGTTCCACATAACCATAGAACACGTACATCACAATGTTAGAACATCGGTTTGCATCTGATTCCATTTATTAATGCGAGAACAACATTTAAAATTCTTTATTGAAACGTAGGTTCAGAAATTCGAGTCTTTTAGTATAAAAATTGTGAATACTTGGACAACCTACTTCTAGCTTATTATGGCTTAGTGGACTCGACACTTAGATATGGAATAATGTTCTGGGGGAACTCAACAGATAGAGACATTATATTTAAAGCACAGAAGCGGTGCATAAGGGCAATGTGCGGTCTTAGGACAACAGACAGCTGTAAACCACAATTTAAAAAACTTAAAATAATGACATTAGCATCATTATATATCTACGAGATAGCAGTCTTTGTGAAAACAAATCCATGTCGGTTTGTGCGAGTATGCGATGCAAATGGTCGAAATCAGCGTGATAAGACCCGGCTATGTCTAAGTTCCAGACACACAGCACTTTTAAGAAAAAGTGTCTTTTGCATGGCGCCGAAAATATTTAATAAACTCCCATCGTCAATTAAAAATCTTGATTTTACAATCTTTAAGAAGAAACTTAAGGATCTGCTGATAGAGAAATGTTACTACACAGTGAACGATTTTTTGGGTGACAAACTTTAATCTTTATTGTATAATCTTTATTACTTGACATTACATTAATAATATTGACATTATACATTTGACATTATATATTTGGACATTACAGAAATTAAATGTAAGATTAATTTAAGACTAGTATAAATTTTGGAATCTTGATACTCAGAATGTGATGAAAATACTTAAAATAGATTTTTTTTTTTATGATGCGTGAAAATTGTGACCGATCCACTATCTAGTATTTAATAAGCATATTTTAAATTTGTACGCCGAAATGGCAAAACACGATGGAACTCATTATTATGTAACATCTGCATGTTGTAAATACTCGTGTTTACGCAAATAAAGTTATTTGATTGATTGATTGATTGATTGATTGATTGAACCTAGAGTCCGAACACAGGGTTTTAAATTTCGGGTCGGCGGACTAAAGATCGTAAAATCAAATCGACATTAAAATATTCTTATTCAGGGAATACATCATAAAAGTTGAAGAGGTAAACTACAAATTTCATTATTTACTTTATAATTATTAAATTTTGTTAGAAAAATAAGCATATTAAATTCATTTCGTGGTCTTCGTTAATATAACAAAGATAAACGTTACAAAGTAATTATACATGCATAACAGATTTTGGTCAGTACCTACTTAAAAAAGAAATGTTTTTTGGACTTATTTGCTTTAGTCTGCCGACCCAAGAAATACTGATCTCTTTCAGACTATGGAATTGGATAGCAGTGTCAAGTTAAAAACACTATGTAACGTTCAGCGGCTGGTTATAAATATTTTCTACATTACAGGCGGCCTGTACCCTCTGCGAGCTCTTAAACAGCAACGAAGCAACCCGATATAGCTCGTACGACAACCTCAGAGCTTGGTGGTATAGCATTGGTTCGCTGAGAGAGAGGTGCCTCCCCTACAACTTCGAGAAGGAATACGACTCGGAAGCCAAGAAAAGAGGACTGACCAATATCAGCCGGCCTGTAGGAGAGGATAATGTTGGCGACGCCTATGGTATTGGGAACTGGCTTGACGACAGCCAAAGTTTATTAGGGACGATATCATAGAGAGAAGAGTCTTAGTAAAATTGCTCTTTGGATTCAGTAGTGGCTGAGAAATTTAATGATCTATCTCAGAATAGCTTAATAGGGTACTCTCATGAACCTGTGCTGTAAGTCTTGGTAGACATATTTTTTGCCTATTTTTTAACATAAATCTATCAGATTTATTGCTAGTCACCGGTGTCATATTTTCTTACTTCTCTGCCATATTATGACACATTACCAATTTATATCATCATCATCATAATTATCATCAAACCATTATGTCCCCACTGCGGGGACTGAGGAAGGGATGGGCATACTCCACCACGGGGGCCTAGTCCGGATTGGTGGAGGCTTGTAAGACTAGTGGTTGGTCTTACTGTCAGAAGTTTTCAAGCCGTCCGAAGGCCTCGACTGAAATCTATCGACGGCAGCAGGCACTAACTGCTTAACCAAATTATATCAAAAAACTTAATTCAACCGATCTGTCCTAAAAATATCATTGAAACATAATTCAAGCCATTATGACCTGAAGAATATTTTGGGGAATGTGGTATAAACTAAAACAATTTACCCTTTCTTTTTTAATCTTAAATGTTACGTTTTGTCTGGCGGTGACATTTCTTCGCTTATTGTTGTGTCAAAACTTGGCATTTAAGAAAAGGGGTTGCTGTTGCTTTTTTTATACTCAGGTTTATTGACATTTACCAAGATTTGGTTTGCGGATGAGTGGCAATGAACTAAGACGTAAAGAAAAAAGTTATAGATGCTTAATATAGGGTATGAAAATTTATTTCTTGGTAATTATATTTTGAAGAACTTCTGGGAACAATGGTAATTGTCATCATTTCAACTAAAAAAACGGTACCTAATACTTACACAATAATGGTTTATGTTTGAGATTTAACGACTTGTGCAACGTGAGATCTGAAAATAGTTTCTTCGGTATCGATTGACTAAACTGCTTCTAATAAGCATAAATAAAATTCTCAATTTCGTTTTTATTTTTCAATAGCGAAACGAACAGACAAACGTTGTCCTGTCAAATTTAAATTGTCAATAAAGGTTACATTAAAAAGTTTATAATTTAATATGGTGGTTAAGTCATTCCTCAACCTCCTGACAATAAGAAACGCAGAGAGATTTATGACAGAGATAGATAATCCTCTTTTAATCGCTTCTTAAATATGAGTATGATGAAAAGCATTAAGCTGGTGCAAAACTTTTGTTTTGTTGCAATTTTCTGTGGCGGTGCATTCCACAGCCTTACCGAATGGACCGTAAAAGAGTCACCGTTTCATTGTTGCTACTGATCATATCAGCATAATATCAAGGCGAAGGAATTAAGGTGTTGAGTTATTGCAATAACACATTGTATTTAGTTTCCTCTAACATTTGAGTATCTACCTTCCTTGCAGAGAGACACCAATTCCTAGTTACTCAATATAGGTGCCACACTGATATACTTAAACACACACTGTAGCTATCTCCTATCATGCCCTATATCTCGCCCAGTTCGGCTGAAGCCTAATGAATATGCGAGCAACTTCAACGGCGCTCGTTTGGCTCGAGGGCGCCACTGTCACCCCTCATTATGCCAGCTCAGCTCCCTACACAAAGGTGAAGAAGTTGACGTGTAAGTAGGTCTTTTTCGAGATACTTTGGGTACTGGCACACAGGAAAATCGGTGCCACCGTATAAAAAAATTAGGGTGGAATATTTGAAACTTGATTTTTTTTTCATCGGGCATCAAGCAGTACCACATACATAGAGCGTGTCCCAAAAATGACACGTCACAGTGACACTGGAGAGGCGTCGAACCAACCTAACATGACCTCAGTAAAATTTGCACGGTTTTCGAGATATGGACAATTTCAACTTATTCTAAATTTTCTCCTTTTTTTATAACTTTAGTGCTATGCTAGCCCTTACGCTATGTTAGTAAGTTCGTGACCGAGTACAAATAGAAAAAAACCAAACACGAGGGCTATCTCACTTAATGCTAGCACAAAACTTGTTAAAAAAAGTGAAAATTTTGAACAAGTTTAAATTGGCCATATCTCAAAACCCGTGCAACTTTTACTGAGGTCATGTTAGGTTGGTTCGATGCCTTTTGAGCAGGTCTACATCCGGTGTTACTGTGACGTGTCATTTTTGGGACACCCCGTACATACGTAACATACGTAAACAAAGCAATCGGGTGAGAAATCCGCTAATAATTTATATCTTTGTTTCTTGTGTGCAACGTCTTATTAGTCCATCAGACTCATAGTGACAAGGCAGCTCAATTGAACGCCCGTTGTACATAATATGATCGTAAGTACGACCTGTAAAGTCATAATTTTCTAGTAGATTGACTGCCACCAGTAAAATGTACAATACATACGAAAAAAGCTTTTTCCGTAATCAAATCAAGTTAATCAGGTAATTAAGGTACCTGCAGTAAATTGTGTAATTTTATACTTTAAGGCGTAGGTAACAATGACGCTAACCAAGCCTTTTGATGTCTTCAACGCCTATGAATATGCAAATAGGCCGCGACAATATGCTAACCAGTCGGGAGTGCTGGCACTGAAACCATCTTCAAGTCGCTTTATTCTCATTCAAATGATATAGTTAATCGTACAATTCTAGCTAGGACATATTGTTTTCGAGTTGGGGGTTTTTTTTTTTTAACATACAACATACTAAACAACAAAACACGTTTTTCCGTGATCCACGGAAATTATAACTTGGGCTTTTTGAAACTAAGTTTTCTGCAATTATACAAAAAAGTAAAAATACTTTGCCTTACCTATTTTCTTCCTTATTAGAGAAATATTGACACAGAAATACGAAGAAAGAATTTGAAACTTTTCTTTCAAATTATCTTGAAATATTATTTTCTAATGTAGATAAACTAGATATTAGCTTAGTTTCAGATTCATTTATTTGATTTTATGCATCTTGCCTTTTCTGATAAAAAAATAGTAAGTCAAACAAGAATTAAGTTAATAACGTGCAGTGCTTACAGTCCTAGTTAGACTAAGTCGACTCTCGTTATTTCAAACCTGCAATAGTTCGAACCTCTATAATTCAAAGTTATCACGAGTTCCGAACTAAATCAATAAATTTTTATACACTTGCTAATTCGAACGAAAAAAATCATCGCTACGTAACAAAATGACGCGTTGATTCGAACTTATCGGCGTCAAACATTCGATAATTCAAAGTTGCAGAACAAGTTCAAACTAGTTGAAACTTTTGAAAATTGCAAATTTCTACATGCATAATTATTATCATCGTACACGATCTTTTGTTTTTGTAATGAATAGTTTGGCTCACACTTCCGCACGAATTAGTTTATTCAGTTAAGTTTAGTAAGAATAGCAGTTAAAAAGCAAATAATAATTAATTATCAACACTCAATAATTCGAAGTTTTATTTCTTTTCTCTCAAAAATTAAAATTTCGAACCATTTGATATTCCAAACACTCGATAATTCGTAATATTTTAAGAGTCCCTCGAGTTTCGAATTCGAATTCGTTGTCGACTTATGTCAAAAGTATACACAACATTCTGCTGTGCTTATAAAAGATTAAGCTTCAGAAGTACAAATCCAGGCTATAACTTCATAAGGAAAAAACTGTTGGTCGCAAAAGATCAGCGAAGAACCTACAGCTTACCTCGCTCACGATTTGTCGCTCCAATTTGTATGATGTACAGTCGCAAAAAGCCAGCGTCAGATGTTAGAACTTCCTTCGTTCACTGAATTCACTGTTTTTATGCTCTGGGAACCCCAGAAAACCCAGTCGCTCACGAAAAACTCTATTTTGTTGCTATAATTTGTATGACGAGGACGAGGACTCAGAGGCCTTAAAGCGGCTTGAATACTTCTGACATTAATACCAGCCACTAGTCTAACAAGCCTCCACCAATCCGGACTAGGCCCCCGTGGTGGAGTATGGCCTATAATACCTTCCTCAGTGAAAAGACTCGTGCCCCTCAGTGGGGACGTAATGAGTTGATGACGAAGAGTTAAAAATAAATGTTGTTGCTAGAATGTGCGAGCAAGACAGAGGCAAAAGGAAAGTACGGACATAAACAAGACAAATCCAATAGGCAGTGGGTAGGTAATGTAGATATATATCCGGTTCGAAGCAGCGTATTGAGTGCGGCCTCAAAGCGAGGTCCCAGGTGCATTATCACGATGCAGTGTTAAATGCGACTACGTGGATCCAAAATGAATGGATATGTTGCGGCTGAATGTGGGTGTGAACATAAACTTCGAGCGGCTTGCACCACGATTGTTAAACTATTATGTTTAGCGGCTAAACTCATTTAGGTCAGATGGAAAATTATACAAACACATCACATTTAAATAAAACTAGCAACTAAACCCATTTAACGATTTTGATGCAAGCCATCTTAATTAATTTTGTGCTTAGAATAGCGTTCAGTGCTGATCCCGGCTAGGGACAAAAAGAAGTAGCCCAGGTCTTGGATGTTTGCATGTTTGTGACGTCGTTTCTGGTTCCCACGATACAGGGTATCCTAGTGTGAGGCCAGAAGCGCAGTTGTTAGCGCATCTGCCTACTATGTGAGAGGTCCCGGGTTCGAATCCCGGCTGGGGACAAAGAAACCACCCCTGGTATTGGATGTTTACATGTTCGTGGTGTCGTCATTTTTCGTTCCCACGACACAGGGTATCCTAGTGTGTGTCTGTATGTAATGTAAATGTCTATGTTCTACTGTAGGGCACAGGACTTCTCTCACAGAGATTTTCATCATTATCAACCCATTATGTCCCCACCGAGGGGCACGGGTCTCATTCCTGAGAAAGGTCTAGGCCATGATCTTACCATCAGGTGAGATCGGGGTCAATCGTTGGTCAGTTTTTAATAAAAAAATAAAATTCTCCACCACGGGGGCCAAGTCCGGATTGATGGAGGCTTGTAAGACTAGTGGCTGGTCTTACTGTCAGAAGTTTTCAAGCCGCCCTCAGGCCTCTGACTCGGCTTAACGACTGCTAACCAACTGCTTAACGTGCCTTGCGAATCACGGAATCGCTTGGAATAATGCCACTATCGTTAGTCATAGAACGGTCACCCTTTCATGGACTGAACGCGCCCCACGTTGCTTAACCTTCATGATCGGTTAAGACCACTCAGGCAGCCGGCGCTATGAGCGATTCACAGAGATTTTAAGGGCTTAATCACTACGCGTACCCCCCGCGGATGGGCAATTACAAACACGAACACCACGCACACTCCGGTTACCTGACAATGTTTGCCTTCACAGTTAGCGAGTGTTATTCTTCTATCACTTCATAATATATGAATGTATGTAAGTACCGAAAACAAATCTTTAGCACACGCCAGGATTTGATCCCATGACCTCTCAAATGTTTGGCTGGTATTTCAACCTCAGTACCCCCTTTGTGGATCCATAATACAGTGTTCCGTTGGATTAAAATTCATTCTAAAGATCCAGCGCAATCGATCACCCAGTAATGAAAATTGTCGACAGCGCTAAGTAAGCGATCGCCTCCCGCGGGTGTAATCTGATCAGGCCGCTTTGGCATGCGAAATGTACAGGGTGTATGAAAATTTACTTAGTTTATAATGACTTTTCTGTAACTTAGGTACTTGATTTTTATCGGAAGACTCCGACCAGGTTTCGCTCCGATTCGCAGATCGATCCGGACCATATTATGTGCTCACGAAGGTTTTAGTTCAAAAATAACTTTTTTTATTTAAAACATTCGCAGAAACTAAAAATTTGATGAATTTGTCTTTGATCTAGTCGACCAATCTTCACCAAAGGAAAATGGCAGGCTTCAGTGGAAGTCTCGTACACCTACAAAAAGTCGTGTTTTAACATGAAATATTTACATTTAATAGATCATTGTATTAGAATTTGTTGCATTAATTTTCTTTTTTTTATAAAGTTGGGAGTCATAAGTTAAGGTTGTTTTTTTAAGAAGTTTGGAGGTTATGTTACGACCCCGTGTGCTTGACTGTTAGAGATAAATACAGATCTTATCTACATGTAGTAGAAAAACGTGTGGATAGCGGTGCCTTTTCAATCATCTACACTCTTAAAATAACATCATACAAGAAGTTAGCTGGTCGCGTCACTCCCTCATGGAGAACATAGCCCAGGTACCAGATGATACTCATCACATGGGAGCAATACCCCCTACATTGCAGTTGCAACAATAACTTATTATTGCTTCTCTGCCACGATTACCTCTTTTAGTTACAATAAAAACAAAGTATGTTTTTCCTGAAGAGTGACGAGACTTAAATTCAATTAAATTCTTTTTTAATGGCACCCCTAGGATTCTGCCAATGTCAAGTTTGTTGTGCAGATGACAAGTATCTTCTTTTTTTTTATTTTTGCCCGAAGCAGTCCTAGAGTCCTACAGAACACCTAAAGATCGTTTCACCAAACAAGTCCCACGGTAAGATCCTTAATAATATGACAATAAAAGCCAAAATTCATCAACTCCCCATGAGTTCTTTCGTGAAACAAGCTCTACTGATTTTCACTTTGACATGACAGTTGTTTTTTTCTTTTCTTGCAAGCATAGATTATTCTGAGCTTGCAAGATAAAACAATCGATGGCGTTCCGTTTCTGTTTCTAAATTGCGTTTTATTTAATTATATTCTTATTTTCTTCCCCCTACTTTAAAAAAATATTTGAAAAGCTGAAAAAAGAGCCAGTTGCGAAGTACTAAAGTTGGGAAAATATAACCCCAAAACATTATTTTAATAGGGCGGTACACCATTTGCCGTTGACCTTTGGTCAATGTGTGGGGCAGCCTTGAAGGTACCACCTTATTTGCAAAGAATGGAATCAAAGAATCAAATGGAACAATGTTGTTAAGAATTATTGTGGAATATAAACATGAAAATGTACATACAGGCACATATGTACATTGCATCTGGCCCCACATTAGGATACCCCGTGTTGAGGGAACCAGAAACTTCGCCATCACAAATATTATAATACATAACAACATGTAAATAAATATATATCTCTATAATAGTTAGTATCAATATTTAGAATAAATAATATAATGCCAGTGCTTACGAAAGTTCTAGTTTGTAAGCATTTGCAATCAACTCAATTAATAGTGAGCGGCGTATCCGCCTGTAATTGGGATGTACATATTATTATTTTCTAATATCTTAATTTATAAGGTATAATTCTGTTGGCGAATAAATAATAAAAAATAACAAAATACACAAATGTGCAAATAGCCTCATTCTGTCTGGAAGTATTTCTGTGTTAGTGATGTCCTTGGCTGGTCATCATCATCATCAACCCTGTTATGTCCCCACCGAGAGGCACGGGTTTCTTCCCTGAGGAAGGTATAGGCTACACTCCACCACGGAGGCGAAGTCCGATTTGGTGGAGACTTGTAAGACTAGTGGCTGGTCTTACTGTCAGAAGTTTTCAAGCCGCCCTAGGGCTCTGACTTGGCTTGACACCTGCTATCTATCGAGGGCAGCCGGCACCAACTGCTTAACGTGCCTTGCACGGAACCGCTCGGAAAAATGCCAGTAGCGTTAGTCATAGACGGCGACCCATCCATTGACTGAACGCACCGTATGTTGCTTAACCTTAGTGATCGATGAAGATCACTCAAACAGCCCGGGCTACGAGCGATTCCGAGCAAGCGTTGGCTGGTTACCATAGCACTAGTTATCCTTTTTTGGGACCAGAGCAAGTGATTATGTTGTGTGAAGGTATTATTGACATTTTTAGTGTGTATTTGGTAACCCAGAGCCCTTAAAAATAAACAATCGACAATAGATCTCAGTGGATCCCACGGGTAAATAAAATAAAAGCGCCATCGACACGGGAGTCTATAAGGCGTATTCAAACGGACAAAGATTGACGACTCTTTGTCTGGGACGTAGGTGGGTGGAAGCGGAAAAAGAAAGTCTCTTCAAAGAGTCTACTTGGAATCTCCGCTATTAAGAATGTTAGGAGTTTATTTGGATAAAATGATATACCTAGTGCGTTCAGAGCTAAGATATTATACAGCGTATCCCAAAAATAACACGTCACAGTGACACTGGAGGTAGACCTGCTCAAGAGGCGTCGAACCAACCTAACATGGCCTCAGTAAAAGTTGCACGGTCTTCGAGATTTGCACTTTTTTTAACAATTTTAGTGCTATGCTAGCACTCACGCTAAGTTATTAAGTTCGTGACCGAGTACAAATAAAAAAAAACAAACTTAATGCTAGCACTAAACTTGTTAAAAAAAGTAAAAACTTAGAACAAGTTTAAATTGGCCATATCATTTAAACTTCAATCATCATCATCATCATCATTCAGCCACAAGAAGTCCACTACTGAACATAGGCATCCTCTATGTATTTCCAAAAAGATTGGAAGCAGCTTGCATCCAGCGTCTCCCTGCCACTTGGATGAGGTCGTCTGTACATCTTGTGGCTGGTCGTCTTACGCTGCGCTTACCGATGTAATTTAATATTTTTATCCATTCACATCCATCCAGTCCATCCAAAGGGTGTCTGGAAGGGATTTAGTGATAAGGCCGCCGTCTATACTCTTAGATTAAGAAATACCTGTGTAATTAACTTTTTTATCTACAATAAAGTGTTCTCTACATGTCTATCTATATGTAGGAAAAATGGGACGACAAATTTTTTTGTCAATATGTCATACTTTTACTAGTAACGTTCATTAAATCTCAAGGTCTGTGGTATTGTGAAAAAAAAAATTCAAATGATAATGTAGGAAAAAATTCATTTTCGTAAATGGAGATTAGACCTGCACGTGGTTAGACGGTATAAAAGGCAGCGCGCGCCCCTTATTCCGCTCCGAACCGCCGTCGGTGTAACATCCATCCGATATTACTATTTTGCGTTACTTTGTTTCTGATTAGTTTTTGCTAATTGTTTGCTAAATTGTTAAAGATTTCTGTGCTAATTATTTTCTGTTTTGCTAAAGATTTCCGTATGAAATTATTTTTGTTCATGTGAAAATTTATTGAGAATTAAAACTATTTTGTGACTATTGATTCCACCTTCTTTTTAATACCTTTCGCTCGAATTTGCTAAAATCAGAAGTTGGATAGAATCAACCTAGTTCTAACCTATCGGCTGTTCTGTTTATTGCTTAAATTCGCAGCGAGGGTACTAAGAGATAAGGAGGAAAAAATGTCGGATCGCGAATGCCGTCATAGTCGTTTTAATTCTCGCGATCAGGAACTGTATCGTCGTCGTATAGATACCGCGATGGTACTCTTGAAAGTAGCCCAAGGCGCGAGATGGATGCGATGATGGCTCGTCTGACGGCGTTAGAAGGTCAACTTAGTAATTCAGGAAACACAAAATCGCCCCAGCGCACCTCATCGCCACCATCGCGGCGCCAGCCGTCAGCACCTGTTGAGCGGCGGGCAACCTCATTGTCTGCTACTCCGAGTTGCCGACGCCTGCGTTGGGCGAGTCGCATACGGAAACGGTGGATGTTTCTGAACGTACCTACTACTAGTGATGTAAACGTGCCGTCGACAGTAACTGATCGGTTCGTAGATGCTATTCGTTCAATTAACACTGTAGTGCTATCAAATCACTTTTACATCTCTAACTTTGACCCTAATTTGCATAATATTGAAGACTGGTTCGCCGAGGTAGATCGCGCGAAAAATCTCAATAACTGGACTGACCACGAGTGCCTTTCACGTATCGGTAATTGTTTGAAGGGCGACTCTCGTTCATGGCTGAACGAGTGGGTGACAAGCGATTGGACCTGGACTAGTTTCAAGAGGGTGTGTTTTTGTTTGTGTTTGTGCTTATGCCCGAAGACCCCTGATATTGCTAATATTTTGTACGAGGTGATGAGCACCAATTTGGACAGCTATCCCTGTATGCCGATTACGCTTGTCGCTCGCTGCTTCGCTTACGAATAGTCCGAGGTCTCAGTGATGAATTGATATTTATCAGCAATCGTAATTCGCGGCATCACATGATATTGTGGTAGTTGCAAAGGGGGTACCCGTTGATTTCCGATGATTTCTGATTTCTGATTAATAGTGGGTCAACGATACCACTATTTTTGTATTCCGAGTTGAAACAGTTCAATTGCGCAAGCCTTTTATATTAAAGGGACTGGGAGTCAGGAACTTGAAAGCACCTCTTATGTAACGTTGCCAATTGAATTCTATGGTACCAACCTTGAAGTTGATCTATTTATCGTGGCTTCTAAGTTCATGAACACCCCGGTTGAAAAGTACCAATGTCCTTTATAGGATAGGTGTTCGGTATGTGTGTACAACGTGTGATTCTCAGATACTTACGAGGGAAGTAGTCGATCCTAGTGGAGTGATGGTTGTTCAGTCCAGCCTATCAATTCCAATTAATACACCTCTTTTTGATGACCAATTGCAACAGTGGTTAGTTAGTTATTATACATGAGTTCACTAGATACCAGTAGAATAATAGTCGGTTCCTCTCACGGGTTTTGTCACGCCCGGAGGTCATTGAGTATTAAAAGATGCCTTACAACTTGTCAAATGCTCCAGTTGTATACCAGCGAATAATTGATAAAACCATTCGGAAATAGATTGAATCTGAAGAAATATTGGTGTAAATTGATGTTGTGATCTTGAGCAAGACGATAGACCACGGGTTTGTTCTCTTGCGCAGCGTGCTCACGGCCTTGACAAATGCAAATGCAGTCACTCGATAAATTTGAAGAAATGTTATGTTATGGCGACCGAGGTCGAATACTTAGGTCGAAGCATTAGTGAAGGTCAGGTGAGGCCGAGTGATGATAAAATCAAAGCTTTAACAGACGCCCCCGAACAAAAAAAAATGTTAAGTAGGTTCGCCAGTTTATGGAATTGGCCAGCTGCTTTCGCCGTCAGTATACTCGTAGATGCGGCATCACCTCTGATCCGAAGTTTGGTGCGAGACCTAGCCTTGGAGAGTTTCAGTTCAAATCGCGAATCCCTGCGCGAGATGAGTAGACAAAGAGCGACTGAACGGCTCAGGCAGAACCAGCAAAAGTTTAGACGCTTATGTGAACCAGAGGAGAAAACCGCACTGCGGTTATGAATTAACTTTTTAGTTTTTGTTAGGAAGCAGGTTCAGTCAACTGGGAAGCTGGAATCCTGCATGCGTGGCCCCTACCGCGTGGTGAAAATCCTGCCACACGGGCGCTATGAGCTGCAACTGTTGGCTGGCTCGTACGGGAAGTCAACCCAGGCCGCGGCGGAATACATGGTCCCGTGGCACGGGGAGTGGACTCCAAAGGTGTACGCTGTTTACTTTAATGGCGAGATCCTGTCTCTCTATAAACATGTTTTGAACTGTATGGTGTCGGCCTGACCAACTATTGACATTGTTTCGAACTGTCCGTGGTCAGAGCCGGTCCTTTTCAGGCATGTTACGAACTGTCTGTGGGTGGTGATAACTCGCTAGGCATGTTGCGTCTGTCTAGTGAGGTCTCTTCATAAACATATTTTGAATTGTGTTGGTGGCGGTCTGACCAACTATTGACATTGTTTCGAACTGTCCGTGGTCAGAGCCGGTCTTTTTCAGGCATGTTGCGAACTGTCTGTGGGTGGTGATAACTCGCTAGGCATGTTGCGTCTGTCTAGTGAGGTCTCTTCATAAACATGTTTTGAATTGTTTTGGTGGCTGCCTGACCAACTATCGACATTGTTTCGAACTGTCCGTGGTCAGAGCCGGTCTTTTTCAGGCATGTTACGAACTGTCTGTGGGTGGTGATAACTCGCTAGGCATGTTGCGTCTGTCTAGTGAGGTCTCTTCATAAACATGTTTTGAATTGTTTTGGTGGCTGCCTGACCAACTATCGACATTGTTTCGAACTGTCCGTGGTCAGAGCCGGTCCTTTTCAGGCATGTTGTGAACTGTCTGTGAGGAGAAATTTGGGTAAAACTAACGCTGTGTTGTTTTTCAGCTTGTTATTTGTTTGATTTGATCTTTTTGAAGCCAAGTAAGGTTTCTTAAAATTCTTTGAATCGTTTATGTGCGTGTGGAACACGCTAACATGTTGCAAATGTTGTTGTCTTTGCAAAAAGTTGCGCCAGTGATCATGGCGATATTGCGATGTTTGTTTTATTGAGATGCAGACGCGGACGAAGAGGGGACTACATCTGTAGCCTTCGTGCCCGGCTCATCATGGAGCCTGGAGACGCCGGGGTCTGCCGAGCAGTCGAGCAGCGCTGCAAGCCACCCCAGTCCTGCCTATGTCCAAGTGCTTCTGGTCGGATGCGCTAACGTCGTGCCTATGTCCAAATGTTCTAGTTGTAGATGCTAATGGCATGCATCTATTCTGCCGAGGTTATGTAATGCCAATGTGGTGCCTATGACTAAAAGAGGTAACTACTGTTGTTAACCGTTTTTCCGTGTATTGTTTTCTATGGCCTGCAGACGCAGATAACGAGGAGCCAACTCCTTTGAACGCCGAGCCGTTGCGAGGGACAACGGGGCCGTCCTCGAGTTTGGAGATGCTGCGAACTGCCGAGCGGCAAGCCCATGATAAGCAAGAAAACTGACGAGCCGCGAGCCAACTGCGTTCTGCCAGAAGATGAACTCGAGCCTGAACTTTCCATGCCACTGCTGGAATCGAACCTGCATAGCGAAATGGGAGCCCGAGGACGGACTCCTGTCAGGAGAGGCCGTGTAGGAGAAAATTCATTTTCGTAAATGGAGATTAGACCTGCACGTGGTTAGACGGTATAAAAGGCAGCGCGCGCCCCTTATTCCGCTCCGAACCGCCGTCGGTGTAACATCCATCCGATATTACTATTTTGCGTTACTTTGTTTCTGATTAGTTTTTGCTAATTGTTTGCTAAGTTGTTGAAGATTTCTGTGCTAATTATTTTCTGTTTTGCTAAAGATTTCCGTATGAAATTATTTTTGTTCATGTGAAAATTTATTGAGAATTAAAACTATTTTGTGACTATTGATTCCACCTTGTTTTTAATACCTTTCGCTCGAATTTGCTAAAAATAACTTAATTTCGGAAGAAGACAAAAATAAAAGAGTAGGTATCCAATAATAAATCGACATCGGCAGTTGTCATTCACAGCTGGGGCGCGCGCCAAAGGGCTCTACGTATATTTGCAGCCCTTTTTAAGTTGAATCCGAGTATCGACGGCAAATTAAAGAGATTTGACGGTACCTTTTGAACCAATATTTGACCGATTTCTGAAAACCATCTCATATTTTTTGTTGGTTTTCATGGAGTCCTCAGAAAGTGGTAATTTTAAATTCTTTCGTGTATTTCTTCTAAAAAAGGCAAACGGAAATTTACATTTCAAATCAGACGCCAAAACGCTATCTTGGGCAATATGGCGTCGCACAGGAATTATGACGTTACTTGCCAGTAAATCAACAAATGAAGGTAAGAATGAATGAATGACAGACGCCATTTTTACTGACATGTGATGTCATCATAAAATCGGCCAATCCGGGCCGTTTTCGATACAGTGGCTGCAGATATACATAATTATAAAAAAATTATCTTTTGTTTTTTTTTACAAAAAATAATTGTTTTTAGTTAAAATACCTTATAGCGGTTTTAACTCATAATTTATACGAATACGCATAAATAACACTGTTTTTTCACACTGTCAAATAACCTATTATCGTCGTTTAACACGTTCCCAGTCCCCATACAAGATCTTTAGTACTACCCATACGTCCAATAGATTTTTTGTTTTAAAATTAATTTATTCCCTAAAGCTTTCCCAGATTTCCCAATGCGTTCACAATTGGAAAATTTGTTAATTTTCCCGGAAAAACACGATGACTCCGTATGGAGTCATGGACGTAAGAATGCAAATTCTCGTGACTCCGCTAAGAGTCACGAACGTATGACGATAAAAATGTGTTTATTTTCAAGTGATGGAAAACAATGACGTGAAGCTGAGTTCCGAAGAAGAAGATGATATCGTATTTGATCGGGAATCTCCTACAGCACTTTTACGTGAATGAACTGTAGACATCCAAAACAAAATTGCCATAGACTTATTGTCAATCGCTGTTATAAATTCATATATTATTTACAACGAAGTCCGTGAAGACACTGGCCGGAAAAAATACTGACTTAGCAGCTCATGAAGTAATTATAAAAGAATTGTTTGCAATAAAAAACATGTACCGATAGTCAACTTCTGGCGCTGCAGAGTCATCGAATCAAAAGGTCAAACCTCTTACAAGAAACGCTGGGTAGGATGCTTAATAAACTTGTTTCAGAACGTAGAATTTCAAAAATTGCTCTAAAAGTGAAAACTTTGTACCCAAAATTTAAAAAAGTTTTCTGTCATACTTGTTATTATGCTATCTATTGATTTGTTTTTCATAAAATACAAAAGTTATATTTCAAAAATAGTTTAACTTATAATGCTACATCAAAATTTGTTGAAAAAAATATTTCGTTGGGTTTTTTACATTTTGCATACTGAATTTTTTAACTCATACGCCCATGGGAATATATTTGTTCTAACTCGCACGCCCACTAAATAAATTGACTTTATTCTACCTTGCAAATGTGACTTCTACTGGAGTCATGGACGTCCCAGTCAGTAATGTCTGTGACTCCATGTAGAGTCATTGGACTGGTAACGTGTTAATAAACAACACCGCACTTGTAATATTTCGCTACTTCACAGTAGAGACAAAAAACTTTTCAATTTCGTAAGCGGTTTCTGCCGTGTTCTAGAGAAAATACATGTGCACGGTGTTACATTTTAATAATAGCTGCTGATAACCCTGAATGCTTGAAACTTCTGGAGTGGCGGCCGAGAAGCGGGCGGCGGTCGGTCGGTAGACCAATAGCCCGATGGTCGGACGATGTGGCCAGGTCGGCGGGAGCCCGTGGACGCGAATGGCAAGAGACCGCGAGATGTGGCGTAATGGGGAAAAGGCCTATACCCAGCAGTGGGCAGAGGTGGGGCTGATGATGGTGATGATGATCGATAAGCGCTTACATTTTACATCCAAGGCGTTCATTATGTCAAAACCGTAAAAGGTAGACTGGAGTTAGATAAATTTATTTGAGTTCATTACATATTGACTCCGATACAAAGCCTTTATTGTATTCAAAGATAAAACAAGTACGATATTGTATCAATCACGAAGCAAGTAGAATGTACAAATAAATAAACTGAATGATGCAATGAAATAATATTTTATTACTTTCTCTGTTTGTGCAATAATATAAGTAATGAAAAGAATAGGCTTACGTTTCGAATGTTGACATAAAAACACTCATCCTTGGGTAAAATTGTTAAACATACCTATGAAATAGGTGTTATATAGGTACATTTTAACTATTACAAGATTCCAGGAACAGGATTCCTAGGGGTATAGCGCCCAAATGGGCATTAGACACTTACCGTAAGCGAAAGAAATCTCTGCCGAGCGAATAGTAAATAGAGCTACTCCTAATGTTAATAATATATTATAGTATTAAACTTGATACGTAACTATGATAATTTAAGATACACGATATTTTTTGGCTGCAAAAAATATATGTCTCAAATCTTTATTAATTTTATTGTAACTTTTGAAAATCGGATAGTAGGATTTGAAGTAACGCATACATGCCGGGGAGGCAAATTCTTGTAGCCCTCTTGCTCGTCAGGCTTTCTTTTGTAAAAATATTTTTAAATGTAAAAAGGGAAGGTTCTTCATGAAATAGAAATTACTTTTACTAGTCTGAATTCTCCAAACTAACAAGAACATTTAGGCTTACCCATACTAAAGCCACAACGACAATAAACTCCATGGAACATCTGATAACTTATAACATAAAACTTATAGCTATGAAAAATATACATTACAATTTAAATAAAACAGAGAGTCACAAGTTCTCACTAATTAAAGTAGATCAAGCCAAGTAGAACGCCTTTATTTTCGGAAATTATAATACGGAAGCTTTTGAAGCCACCTAATTTCCCGACCTTGATAATATCAATGACTTTGTAAACTTTTAGTCCGGATTTACTTACGGGTGTTGTTATATCGGAAGAGTCCGACCAGGATGTGTTGTGCTTACGAAAGTTTTAGTTCAAAAAAATATCAATGACTTTCAATTGTCATTTTGAAGGTCAAGGCTAAGGAGGTTATTATATTTATTGTCCAGTATAATTCGAATACCAAGGCACAAGACACGCCAGATCGTATTCGTTGTTCCACCACCACCTGAAGTTCTTATACGCAGGTTTGGGCGCCAAATTCTCGTTCAGCTTCGCACACAATTCGCAGACGTGATGAAGAGGCTGTTCCGTCAGGTAGTAGTAGTTTTTCCAGTCGAAGAAGTATCCATATTCCACTTGGTGCTTGATGAGGTAGTCGATAATGGCTGCGAGACTTTTCAAATCGTGGTCCAGTAAGCTGACGTAAGAGCCGGGTGGTAGGAATCTGTGGATGGGTCGTCGAGTACAAAAATCACGTTATAAGGAATTTGGTGTTTGAAAAGACGGTTGCGCACACGATTATGTATCTAAAGACGAAATCAAAATTAAGACCTCATGTAAATTGTTTGAATTTAATGAATACATTTTATCATGTTATTAAA
The DNA here is from genome assembly GCA_947310845.1 of Yponomeuta plumbellus. NCBI lineage: Eukaryota > Metazoa > Arthropoda > Insecta > Lepidoptera > Yponomeutidae > Yponomeuta > Yponomeuta plumbellus. Next base: position 8,778,489 of record OX371206.1, read on the forward strand.
TAATAAATAATATTATATTAATAATACAGAATTAGAAATCAATCAATGCATTCCAGTAATATTCCTAAAAAAATCGTGCCAAGCAAGGTAAGGAGCTCTCCTCGAGAAGGTTCTCAGCTGGTCCATACTCACTTAGACCTACTCCAAGTAAGTTAAATTCACAGACTAGTTCTAGTGGTTACCTGACCTGTGGTTACACTAGTCAATTCTAATTATTAAGTGCTTTACCTGTCTAAATGAGCACCTGCAGAAATAATTGGGAGAGTATTATGAGTCATCGTCTTGACAATATTATCCGTAACGTAATCTATTGACATGTAATCTTCTAAAACAAGATTGAAATAATAATCCCTCTCAATCATCTTGTAGCACCGCCACAGTTCCCCTTCTGGACATTTTTTCGGAGCACATGCACCGTAGATATCGATTGTATGATTGTACCCTTTCAATTCTTCAGTCAGTGATTGGACAAAATCATGTTGTTTGTGTTTTGTTGAACATTTATTTAGTATCCAAGATACGGCTTTAGTTTTACTCTTGATCTTTTTACTTATCTGAGTATTATGTTTCATAGTCTTTAGCCAGTCTACAAAGAGTTTTGGACCAACAATCTTGTTCATCGCATTGTAAACATTGAAGAATGTTTGTGGGATGTCAGAGTCTAGCTTATAAGTCCATGTTAAGTTGAAAAAGCCTTCAAAGTGGTCATTGCAGAGTGGAAACTTGGCAGCTGGCTGGAGAGACCTGAATATGAATTTTTGATGAGGAGATCTTGGTAAGGCCAACTTGCTTCCAGGTAGTTTTCGTATGTCTTGAACATTGAATACAATGGCGTCAAAGTTTGTTAATTCGTCGTCTAGTAAACTTTTATTGTAAGTTAAAAAGCAGTTGACATGCGAACATTTTTGTTCAATAAACATTTTCTGCCCGATCACGAGACGCTTCTCTTCTCGGTGGTCTTTCCAAATGAGTACGTATTTGAGATCTGGTGCGTACCTGGTATACTTACGGGGCAGATGATGAATCTTTTTGTTGTAGCGTACAATGTGAGGCAGGAACATGAAGGTTGATATCGATAGCAGAATGATAATATACAAGAATGCCTTCAACATGTACAGTCTGATGAATCTCTTACAAAACGGTTCTCTTTTATTGGTCCCGAACATTGTGTGCTTTTTATGACTGTCCACAGATACAACGGTGAAGGTATACTGATGAAATCCAATTATTAATTACGGTACTGGTTGCACCGCAGTCCCGCGCATAGCTAGAAGCTTGTCGTCGAATGCTGCTGATTTTACAATGGCCCGTCATTGTGTCGACATTATCGGTTGTTATGGCATTCTAAATTGCGAGTAATTCTCGGTAGGAATTTCTCTTATTTTGATTGTGAAAACGGGAATGTGTGTGTTTTGGCAGTTCGTGTTGTCCGCCGAAACAATGTTACGATTTACGCGGATAATGGAAATTGCTTTGTCAATTGTAGATATTATTAGTGAATTCAAAAGTTTTAGAGTATGGCCAGGTAGTTTACTGTCGCAAACGTTTTAACTAGTTGATTATTACTTCTAATATAAAAACCTCGAGTCACTGGGTTTGTAATCGAAACAATTCGAAACGGCTTGACCTATTTTTTTAATGTATATTAGGCCTGAGAATAGTGTAACAAATATTGCAAAACTACGTCTACCGCTTCGGCTAGTTTACTATAAGTATTTTTTTAATTGGTGACGTGTATCAACAACAATATAAGTAAGTATAACAAACTATTTCATATTTTTTATACATTAGATTTAGATTCAAATCCCATGATTAAATTCCATGATCTTTCGAATGTGAAGACAGCATTGAACCGTTGAGCTACTGCCGCTTATGACCCATTTGCTATACTTGACATTTTTCTCACAATAAATCAAAAACCTTTAGCGTCAGAAAACTCGATACCGTTTGCAAATTTAGAACTAGCTAGCACTAAATTTGCAAACTGTTTCGAGCCCTCTACCGCTAAAGGTTTTTGATTTATTGTCGTTTAAAATCTGAGAAAAATGTCAAACGACAAATGGATCATACCTACAACCAAGCTAGTGAAAACCCCTTTAAAGCTCAATTTACTATCGTGTCGATCTGGGGTGCAATTGCGTCCCCCACTGTATACAGTTGTCCGATTTAGCCTACACCGTACTGTCAAATACATCCAAATATTGACACGTTGGAGTCGTTTAAATGCTTAACCCGATAGAGTGGAAAGTTACGTAAAACAAGGGCTGAGCCGCGATCTATAAGACGACAATTAATTCATATTTTATTACGACAGCGATGTAGATTGATTTCACGTTTAAACATGCCGGAGGTAGTGGGTTCGATTTCCACTGGGGGCCCGACATTTGTACACCTCAGTGTGTGTATTTCCATGTTAGTGATGTACCTTATAACAGGGTATTCTAGTTCGAGACCAGGTAAGTGAAAGTATTCTGTGGAATTGGAAATGTCCCTCGGTGGGGACATAATGGGTTCGTGATGGTGGCCTCCTCGTCGTGTCCGACGACAGCGACCGTCACAGCTTTCTGGAGTGTGCTCTAAGGTGGCTGGAACATCCGACTTTGTTTCAAATGTTCGATCGCATTCGGGATTGTAGATCTGCCCGACTTCATTCAAGTGTAGGTGATTATGATGACTGACCGAGGCTGAGGCCGTTTTACTGCCGTATGGACATAAATATCCCGTGTCCATTTCTTTTGGTTTTAATGTCTTGTCTTGTGTTTTGCTTTGTCTGATTTTTTCCTTTTTCCTATGTCGTATAATGTTTGTGTGGCGATAAAACAATGTATTTCTTCTTCTTCCATGTAATTGTGGGCGCCAGGGCCTTAACCGATTGACGCTGGTGATTTTGGATAAACGCATAACCAACGTTTTTATAAAGGCTCTGCCACATTGCAGACATGTGAGCACACCGTCAATGTAATAGTAATTGATCGCAGCAGGTATACGGGCTTTATAGGTATCTCTCTTCGCGTCCAGCTCAGATCGCCTAAGAGCTTCAAACTCAAAGACGTTTATTCGTCGCCAGAAGCTTTATTGCTGAACTAAAACCCAAATGTAATTTACAACGCATATACGCAATATCCTCTCAATGTAACCCTTAAAGTTAGTCGTGAAAATATCGCATTTGTTCGTAATTTATGCGTTTAATTTCGCACTGTACAAAGTCGCGACGCTAACCGACTGCCGTATGAAAAACTCGTTTTCCTATCCCGGCTTAATTTATGGCGAAAAAAAATTATATTAACTTGCACGTAACTCGTTGGTTTTGGCATTAAGAGCATAGAATACATATTATAGTACATCAGGTTCACTAGTGCCGCGGCGTGAATAAAAATACATTTTATAAATTGAAAAAAAAAAAAAACTACTAACTTATATAACTACCTCTGTGGCGCAGCGGTAAGCGCATCTGACTACCATGCGAGACATCCCCGGTTCGAATCCCGGCTGGGCGCGAAAAAAAAACCCAGGTCTTGGATGTTTACATGTTTGTGACGACGCTGTTTCTGGTTCCCACGACACAGGGTATCCTAGTGTGGGACCAGAAGCAATGTATGCGCCTGTATGTAAATGTTATGTAATGTTATATTATACATTTTTAGTCAAGGAATATGTCTATATGAGGAATCTGTTTCCGAGAGGTGGTAAGTGTTAAGGAGATATAAAAAGAAGAGTAAAAGCAGGGAATTGTGTAAATGATGCCTTGCACTCATTCGTGAGTAGCCAAAACATCTTTAAAAGAGCAAGATTGGCTAATCATAATGGTGTGATGGTCCCAACACTGATGTATAGCAGCGAGACTTGGGTCCAAACCCCATCCTACTTTCATGATTCTTCTACTATTAGAAGAATCATGAAAGTAGGATTAATGCACTCGAAATGAGGTCCTTGAAAAATATGTGTGGTGTTACGTTGAATAACAGAATACGCAATGATATGATTAGAAACGCTGTGCACTGAAATAGATTGTACTGACTTCAATACGAGAAAGGAATGTTATGTTGGTTTGGACTTATGGAGACTAAATAAATATATCAAGCGAATGTGAGTTGAAGGCCCGGTAAGGGATGCCCCAGGCGGACATACTTCGACCAAATACCGGATGTATTAGAAAAGGGCAAGATAAAAAATAGCCGAAACCGGTGCGTGCATGCAACGACTAATGAATGTAGATGAAACGGAAGTGATTTGTCAGGATCGTGGCAGGTGGCAGTCCCTGGTCTCTGCCTACCCCTCTGGGATACAGGCGTGAGCTTATGTATACATTTAATTTTGTAAAAATAGTAACAACAAATTACTACACAAGTAGTAATTATTAAACTCCATGGCGTCATGACATTCCTTAGTCACATCGTATCCATCAGGATTTAGAGTGACATCTTTTGCTTCATCATTGACAATATTAAGACACATACTTTTTCCATCACGTTGTTTGTACTCTACTTATTCGGTAGCTATAGTTTTTCTGGATTAAAAATCAATTACCTATTAATTAATGCTTATTAATTAATTGGCGTATACGTACACGGTAGCTAAATCATACATAGGGCTTCACGAAATAAATACAACCCGCGAATGTAGGTAAAAGGTCCGGTGAAGACGTCCCGACACACTTCGACAGAATAGGGGGTGATTAGCAAAGGGGAAGACAAAAAGTATGCAAAACTGGTGTACGAGCATGTCACGACGAATTAATGTTGATGTAACCAAAGACATAGTAACACTAAAGAGGTCTGTCGAGATTATAAGGCAAGTGACAAACAATTTTTTTTTGTTAACGAGGGGGAAATCTTTCAAAGATACCCCCCGGCTGTCTGAGGGGAAAGCCCGGTTATGTGGGATTTCCGCGCGTTTAGTGGGGAGGGGGTGGGCTCCGGGATCTCATTGAACACTCTGGCACCCCCCACGCACTGTGCCTTTCAGCACCCGTCTTCTCCCCAGGCGTTACTCTCCTTGGACGGCAGTGTGCGGCCACCACACACCGCAGCCGTCACGGGGTCGCTTAAAACGGTGGTCCGAGCCCCCACTCTCGCCACTCCACTTTCTCCTTTTAGTCGCCTCTTACGATAGACAGGAGATACTGTAGCCCTACTCTAAGCCCGGGACTACAGGGCTTAATTGACAAACCCCGGATCACCGCATACTCCTCCAGGAATAGGCGCGAGTTTATGTAATGTAGAGATTCACCACTACTTGACGCTACTTCATAATCCATGGACATAGTAGACGTTTGATTGATTGATCGCTGAATATTTCGCAATCACTGTCAAAATCAAACGGAGATTATCGGTAACTAAATTATACATGAAAGTTGCATCGAAAACAACATAAGAAAGAAATCTATAGAAAAAGGCGGTGAAAAAGTTTTTTTTTCATTATTCTATCGTAAAGAATATGTTGTTCAGTATTTATTCATAGTTTTGAACTCGGTTTAGAACTAAACAAACACGTTAGCTGCAAAATGTCAAGAAGCAAGATGTCTTGAAATCGCTAGCCAGGTTTGGCACCTTTGGTGACTAAGGGTCGGTTTCTGAGTTAAGAATTTTCACTAAGTAAATACTTAAGTAACGTTCTGTCACGCTCTCTTCTGAGAAATTTTACGAGACGGCACTAGAGTTAAGTAGTTACTTAGCGAAATTATCAATTCAGAAACCGGTCCCAAGCCCTGAGAGAACCCCTAAGAGAGAGGGAGAGACCCTGCCGTAGTCCTTTACGGTCTGTTTATGCTCTATCATTCCTGATTAAGTACTTCATCATCAACCCATTATGTCCCCATCAAGGGAGACGGGTCTCTTCCCTGAGGAAGGTATAGGCCATACTCCACCACGAGGGCCAAGTCCCGATTGGTGGAGGTTTGTAAGACTAGTGGCTGGTCTTACTGTCAGAAGTTTTCAAGCCGCCCTGAGGCCTCTGACTTGGCTTAACGACTGCTATCTATCGACGGCAGCCGGCACCAACTGCACGGAACCGCTCGGAAAAATGCCACTAGCGTTAGTCATAGACGGTGACCCATCCATGGACTGAACGCGCCGTATGTTGCTTAACCTTAGTGATCGTTTTAAAATCACTCAGGCAGCCCAGGCTACGAGCGATTAAGTACTTAATAGGCTGTAAAATTAAGAAATCGAATCCTTTGTTTAAACGCAAGAAGAGAACCGTAGAAGTCTATCAAACGAATAGATCTTTTCAATCGCGCCCAAATCGGCGTCATTACAAAGCTGGTAAATCCGTCTATCTATTGTATCCGAGGCGGAACACTGGAGCATTTAAAGCCCGCTTATTTTCAGTTGTTATGCCGCAAATTGTCGGCACTCGAGTTCAGATTAGCTTCGTTACCCCGGAGCGAAACCCTGTAGCTGCGATAGTGCGGGCATCGGATTTTATCGACGCCGATATCGATATATTGGGCGAGCATTGAAAACGTTAGGTTTAATGGGCCGCTGCGTCGGGTTTATGGGTTTTATAAAGTTGGATAGTTGGCTTGTGGATCAATTTGAGTTCATTGAATGAACAAGAACGTGTTGATTGGATATTAGGTGGTTAGGTGCTACACAGTTTAATGGCGCTGAAAATGACCAGTGTAAATTGGCTAACAAGAAGCATAACTACATTATTTTCGCATTTCACTATGATTAATTATTCACGGTCTTTATCAACTTTGTACAACGAGTGACTATTATTTTGCTTCGTCAGTAATTCAGTAATTCAGTAGCATATTAATAATATTGCTATAATGACTAATAATTTCTGTAGAAATAAGTCCACTGTTGCTCGTAATCTTAGCGAATTCTGCTTTTTAAGTACAAAATTTTGTATTCTCAGCAATAATAATAAACAACCAATGGGAATATCTGGAAACGTCGCTTTTAGCGATAAAACCACCAATCTTATGCAATGGCTTAACTTAGGTGGACGAGGATTTTAATATTTTTTTCTGATGAGTATAATAAACGTTTAATTCTAATCTAATCTTACCTACTTTAAAACTTTCAAGCGCAATTACTAATAGGCTGATGCAAATAAATATTTATCTTTCTGTACATTATCAATACAAATTTTTCCTCAACTTTGATTTTCTTATAAGGATACAAAGTCGTTGCTGTTGATAAAAATAAATCGACACCTATTCGACTTTTTCCGTCCTCTCCCTATTTTTAAAAGTAAACGCGGAAGGAAACTCGCAGGAATAATGATTTCTTTGAGTCGGCTCTCCATTTGAAGTGCACGCTATTACGGACCCGAGATACGTTTGTACTTTCACTTAGAATCCACATTCATTGTCCAATTTATTTTTTATCCTGCCTTTACTAGCTGTTGCTGCTGTCTTCACCCACGTGTACAATATTTAAGTTGGCAAACAGAGTGGGGGCGGGCGGGGAGGTAGTGATTTTCCCACTTTTATGCCACTCCAGAGAAATATAACCCCTTTTCTTGCAAAATATAGAGAACTAGAGAGCTTTACTCGACGCTAGAAACTACTTTTACTAACAGCAAAATGTCAAAATAATTCAATCAAATACCACTTACAGCATTAAATTGTATTCATAGCATAGCATTGAATTGTATTTATAGCTCATTCTTTTTGGCGAATTTAAGTTTCTTTAAAGTTGTTCGTACTGACGAGTACGAAAGTGGGGATTTCGTTAATTCTCTGTATTAAAGCCCACAAAGGTGCTTAAAAGTACCAGGTGATACACTGTCAAACTATCTAGTATTCAATCCTAATCTTACTTTACTTACTATCAAAGTTTTGAGGACGAGACAGTCAGTCACTCGTAGATATTTTTCTATAAACATTTCATAAAACGTGGTGACAGGCACATGTCTTTTAATATAAAGCCAGCATTTAAAGTCTATTTGGGAGTTCTTTGCAGGTAAAACTTCAAAAGATTTTTTATTACTTTGACGAGCTGTCAGGCATAAAGTGATGGCAGACTGCGTAGAGAGTAGGAAGACAAGGCTACGCATTCTTTTCATAAAGATGTACTGCTGTGTAGTCATACAATCAGATAGAGTACGATATATAGATAGTTGTAGCCAATATGCTGCAATCCGGCGTGCCCTTGCATTCTACATCTCACTCTAAGATTCGAGTCAATGTATTACAATTTCGTTGAGGTTCTTGGTAGAAACTCAACCTAATTTGTTAGCTTTTAGGTGATTTGAGAAAAGATGGTCAGAGTGGAGTTTTTTTTCGCTGCCTTTTTCTCCACTACACACGGCCCCAAGGCAGTGGCTAACATTATACATAAGTGTATGTACATACATTCAACAAACAGAGTGTAAATTCTTTACGTTGAAATAAATTTGTGATTTCTGGTTGTAACAATTTATTGATTCCATGTCTTACATTATTCTGAATTTTAAGACGTTTACAATTTCATTTTAGGAGTTTTTACAATTTCGTTTTGAAACGTTTTACATTTAACGTATTAAGTTGATTAAACACCAAAAGATTCTTCATTGAATATTAAACGGGTCTAGTTGCGATTAATTAATAATATCAGTGCCGTGGCAGACAGAGGTACATATTTTAAGTAACAAATTTTATTTACAATATCCGGCCCGTAGCGGTTTTCAATAGTATTTTTAGTGACTCGCGATACTCATACATAGTTATATACTAAACGGGTCTAATCGCGATTATTTATACGTCAAGTTAAACTATCTTGTATTCCCGAGGTTTCATCAACGTTACAGGTGTCTTTGTCACTAAAAAAGTAATTATAAATACCCAATACATACTTCTTTGTCAAAATTTATTCGTAAATGTAAAAGAACAAAAATAGTACAGATACCTTCAGCAAAACTATCCGCTCAATTTATTTGTGGAGCACTCTTCGCTGCGCGTTGACGAAGTGTACATTTAATCAATTCGATCACTGAAATGCACTCCCTTCTTTCCGCACCTCTATTCTTTATAGATTCTGCAATCGTTTACGAAACAAAAACGCTGAACGCGGGATACTCGGCGTATTGTATTTTAATTTTATATTTTTGAACGCAGCCAGCAAGGCACAACCATTAACGTCCGATTAATAATGTCGTGTCAATCTTCGTAATCAACCCATTTATGTCCCCACCGAGCGGCACGGGTCTCTTTTCTGAGGAAGGTATAGGCCACCACGAGGGCCAAGTCCGCATTGGTGGAGGCTTGTAAGACTAGTGGCTGGTCTTTCTTTCAGAAGTTTTCAAGTCGGCTTAAGGCTACTGACTTAACGACTGCCATCTATCGACGGCAGCTGGCACCAACTGCTTAACGTGCCTTGCGAAGCACGGAACCGCTCGGAAGAAATGCCACTAGCGTTAGTTATAGAACGGTCAGAGGGTGTAATAAAATCCCCATATTCATAAAAAATTTGGTTGGTTCTAGTCAACAATACGAACTACTTTTACTATGTAGAAAAAAACATGGTGATGATTGTAATAAACGCCATCTGAGCTTCATTTCATAGAAATAAGATCTTGGTTTACTAATTCACCTTGCATAGCCCATAATTATATTAACAAGACTGCTACCCAAAGTTTATCAAATTATCACAATAAACAAGATGACGATAGTTTATTGTAATAAATTGATAAACATTGGGTAACAGCCATTCTACGCCCACTACAGGACATAGGAGTACTCATGGCCGTTGGGGCGGATTTGTTCTAAGCTGGCGACCGCGAACCGGACAATGCTGCGTGGGCAGGCCCGCTCACTAGACGGTCTGACGACCTGGTCCTAGATTCTGCTAGTGAATTGTATTACAATGACAACTGCATGAACATGGCGATTCAGTTTCATTGCCGCTTCAAGTCAACGCGAGCCCGTGTATCAATAATTTAGGCGTCAATGCAAGGAAAATACGTCACGTGACCAGACCATGTATCTGTCATCTTACTACAATGCAATTACAGAATCGACACTCAGATTACGTTGGCCTTTGATGCGGACGACACAAGACAGTGAACCTTGGAAAACCAATAAACTATGAAATATTGTTTTATGTAACGCATGTTATCTCATCGTGTAGTTTAGTTTCGTTCACCGCCGATGTGTGAGAGCGGAATAAAGGCGCAGTTAACCGTTGTGTCACGGTTCCAATTCCATTTACGTGCCCATACGGGGTGACCGCGGACCCTCTGTGTGGCTAACGGCGCGGGTTTGCTGCTTGAGCGGAGCGGGTAGCGATGTGTACTGGGTGCCCCAAAAAATAGTGTCAAGCGGAAGTCCAAAGATAGAGCACCTCTAGGGGTACCCGAATCACTCCCATGTATATTCCGCGATTTTTTGTAGTTATCGAATAGTATCGAGTACTAAATTACTCAGATCTTAACCAAATAATGTAGTATACTCAGGTATCGATATTTTTTACGTATCCCTAACAAGGTGCTGTTCAAGGACCTAGCGGCGGCGCGCCTGGTGACCCATTGGGATACCAGAGGGTTGGCGCGCACTTTGACCAGAGGATAAGCCTGGCCATCTAAAAGGGCAACGTCGCCACCGTTATAGGCTCATTGCCGCAGCATAAGATGCCTCAAAGCCAAATAGGGCTTTTATTTGTAAATATAGAATTTATAACATTTATATATCATTATAGCTTAGTTAAGTCCAGTTTTTTATTAAATTGTTTTTTGTTGTTGTAGTGTTATAGTTACCTAATAAAAAAAACTACTACACGATCACCAAAACTAGAAATAATAAAACTTTCAAATATCCCACAATGCCTTAAAAGTTACAAATCGGGATCCATCCATCCATCCATCCATCCATCTATCTATCTATCTGTAATATCCCAGTAAGTCAACATAATATTGATTAACCTTCCATTCACTAAGCCCGCACACTTCCCCTAGACTATTCACAAGGTGTAAATCACTGCAAATATAACGCTAACACTAGCTTCTGGGTGCAGAGATTTACTCGCGTCGGTGATTTAACACCTAATTAGCGGTGGAGCCTTGTTTACTTGAACGGAACTCCTTGCATGTGAATTAGTGGGGACCAAACTAGTACGCTGTAGTACGAGTAGAAGCATGAAAATAGACAGAAACCTTGTTAATATGTATTTCCAATGGTTTATTAACTTAATTCCTGATTCACTTAATGGATTTTTTGTCGGACTATTCTGACGAGAAAACAAGTAAGTGAATAAAGGAATTACGTATGATAGTTTAGTTAAGAAACAGCCCCCTATTAGCGGGTAAGTGAATTGTTTGCGAGCAATAAGCGCGGCTGCCTCGTGCATTACGCCGTCGATGGCCACTAAATGAATTTGCTCCTGCCACGAACGTCGTTGCCGGGAGGGTTGGCAGAACTGAGCTGGATAGGGTTTTGTCCAAGGGGGTTGCCTTTTATAATATACAATACTAGTAGGGAGGAAAGGCAAGGAATGAGTCTTCTCTAAATCAAAAGTTAGTGTTTCTAGAGTGTCGTCACTTTCAGCACGTTTTAAGTCTCGCTTCATTTGTTCTCTTAACGATCGTGCGTGTCTCAGGTGCTTATTATGTTCTTCCTCTAGCTTTGCCTTTTCATCACCTGTTGCTATTGAGATCTTGGCTTTGTAAGCATCGCATCGAAGACAGGTATCTTTATGAGGTTTTTTAAACTTAAGATTGAAGTCTTCATAAAAGCACTTACGAAATCTTGAGAGACTCACGCCATCGGGGTGTTTTTCCTTGTATAAATCGTAAAGTATTCTCATATTCAGGTTTGATGCAAGATACTGCGATGTTGTATTTTCACGGCAGTAATGAGAGACGTATTTTGGAAAAAGGTCAATGAAGTTGTGTATTTCTTGCAGTTTTTCTCGTGGTATAGCGTTAAGTCCACCTGCTTTCTCCCCTCTCATATCATTCAATAGTTTCTGGTCTCTACGTTTTACTAAAGCCACGTCGATCCGCGACTGACTGATGGAATACGTATTCAGAAACGTTTTTTTGCAGACCGAAACATTTTGTACTGTGTACCTTCTAGTTTTAGTTCTTTTCTTGTCTACTGAATAAGATCGTTTTACAGCTTCTTCCTTTACATTACCCTGGATTATTGCACAACGAGCTTCGTGGGATCCACAACTCCAATAAATATTGAACTCTTTTTCTCTGACTTCCTCTGAAACTCTTTCTGTACATTTTTTTGGACATTTACAGTCAAACTGCTTTCCAGCAAATTTACGTGGTTCAACAGTTTTTCCTGTAATAGATACGTACTCTTTGTTTGTGTTGCATTTATGTTTTCTTATTTCACGGTTTTGTTCTTCATATTTACGCTTTCTTCCTTTTTTTGGTCTCCCTTTTGTTATTACGATTGCAGCCCTGTTTTCTATCTCGACGCTAACGTAGTCTGGGTCGTTGATATCGTCATTTATATGATTGTCAACTTGAGAGTTAGAATGGGTCGTACTGTTTTCTGTCTGTTCAATTGTCTCAATTATTGACTGTTGGTTTTGAATAATATTTTGTACTTCTGTGTCACAATCGGTTTCATCGCTATTACTTAAGATTAAGTCCTGTGGTTGCGAGGTGTAATAATCTTCTCTTTCTAGTAAAATCGATTCCTCCAAAAGCATAGCTCCTTGCTCAGAAATTGGCTGGGTAACATCAATGTCATTGAAACTAGCATTGCCAACAATTTCGGAACAATTTTGTATATCAGAATCTGCAAATGATATGTCACCAAAGCTCTCTAAATTGGCAACATTCCTCCGTTCGGAGTCAGTTAGTATCGGTTGCAGGATCTTTAAAACTTCTGCATTTGGTTCAACCATCACAACATCTCTCATTATGCCCTCTGTTTCTTTAGTGCTAGCAGAATCTTCATTTGTTTTTTCAAGATTTTCAGCAATTGTCTCAGTTTGAACCATGCACATTTTGACTAGGGCTAGTGCTCTAGATTTCGAGTGCATCTTGCTGAAAAAACTGATAAGGTTAGTAACTATTATGAACATGTCACGATCGTGGTATTTGGGGGTCCCTGATCTCTGCCCACCCCTTTGAGAGACTGGCGTGTGACTTGTATGTACCAAGGTATATAATTAAGGAAGCACAGGACGAAGCTATGTATAGTAGAGGTCACATCAAGTGGAACACGAGTGAAGGTTAAAACTGGCACCATCGCTAATGTGTACTTACAAACGCTATGTCTCTTTATGAGTACCCAGACAGTCCAGAGACACAGTCATGTCCAATGGTGCATTAGCCAATAGTGACAATTTTAACCTTCACCCGTGTTACACGTGATGTGACCCATACTGTGCTTATTGAAAATCTGGTTATAATTCTCTATGCCTACCAACCAGTGGCGAAGCTATCTTTACAACCGGCTTGCCCTTATTTGATGACCCTGTGTCATGGGATTACCGATCGTGTTTATAACGCTATAAAGACTATTCGCTGCAGTTTTTCTAAAAGGTGGGATTATAAGCCAAATAAATGACTAACTTCGCCATTGCTACCCAATATAATTATAAGATGTTGAGCAATAATGATTTATATGCTTTAAACTATTTATGTTTTGAATTACGAAATTGCTATGTAACTTTTTGCTATTTAGCAATACTAATTCATGTGCATTGACGCTGGTCCGATACAAGTCATAAATGTATTAATAGATTTAGCAATAATGTGTTAAAACAATATTTTGAATAAAACCGAAATTTCTTTAACCAAATCTAGTAAATTGATTGTCAACATGAAACAACTACTAAATTAAAACAATTTAGACATTATTTACCTCTCTTTATTGCATGTTTAGTGAGAAAAGACAAAAATATAACCTAAACATGACGAGGCCACGATTTTTTTAGAAAAACGTGTTTACACTCACCTTTTTGTATTTTCTTGAGTAACGCCATCCAAGTTCTATCACTATTGACGTGAAAAAGCTTCTATATCCACGTAAAAACAACAAACAAAACTTATTTCAATAAAAAATGCCGGCTCGCAAATGACGTCGACCGAATCAATATTTTGCAATAATACGTCATGCGTCATAAGTTATTATTACTAAACAGTAGATGGCACCACTAGTTACATTTCTATGAGTTATGTTCCTTAAAATATTTTTGTAAAAGTATGAATCAGTGATATCCCATTTTCCACAGGTGTTTTTCTTATTTTTTGATTGAAAAATTATATAAAGGCACTAAACACATTATTGAAAAATAAAATTTTAAGCCCTTTGAATCAATCTATGGTACTTATTCAACTTAACCGATTTTGTGGGTTGACACATTATTGCAAAAGGCAGTCCATATAGTGAAGGGAAGACCGTACGACCGTAACCCTCCTTGAAAATAACAATTGAATAACATTGTTATTTTTTTAAACTAAAACTGGACGTAGTTTAGCAAAAAGGTACCAACCCACAACATGGTCATTTTTGAGTTAAATATACCAAATCGCTCGTAGCCTGGGCTGCCTGAGTGATCTTAAACGATCACTAAGGTTAAGCAACTTACGGCGCGTTCAGTCCATGGATGGGTCATCATCTATGACTAACGCTAGTGGCATTTTTTTCGAGCGGTTCCGTGCTTCGCAAGGCACGTTAAGCAGTTGGTGCCGGCTGCCGTCGATAGATGGCAGTCGTTAAGCCAAGTCAGAGGCCCAAGCGCGGCTTGAAAACTTCTGACAGTAAGACCAGCCACTAGTCTTACAAGCCTCCACCAATCCGGACTTGGCCCCGTGGTGGAGTATGGCCTATACCTTCCTCAGGGAAGAGACCCGTGCCCCTCGGTGGGGACATAATGGGTTGATGATGATGATGATGATGATGATACCAAAATGATCACTATGCTCTATACTTTAAGAATCAAAGACTTGCAGAGCGATCCTATGAGTATGTGCAAAGTTATGGCACATGGTAATCAACCCACATGTATGGAGAGCGTAAATCAGCTTAAACCTAAAAATTCAAAGATCTCAAAACTCACTTTGTATGGGTTGGAACCTTTTTTACTAAACTACTTCCAACTTTCGTAAGGACTAAACATTATTAACTTTATTCCGAATACACTTACTTTACTCTTTGTCGGAAGAGTCCGACCAGGGGGCTCATTATGTAATTTTCGCAACGGATATTCATACGTCTTAAAAAGTCATGTTACCACTACTGTATAGCACTATCTTCTTTTTAGACCCTATGTTAGAGCGAGACAGCTCTCCGTACAACGTCGGTTTTTGTGTTGACGTGACTTTTTAAGACGTATTATCCGTTGCGAAAATTACATAATGAGCCCACTGATTTCACTACGATTCATACTGCTTAGTCGGAGCGAAGCCTGGACCTCGATTCTGTTAGCGCATTATAATTCAATGACAGTTACATGGTCGGATCACGTGACATTGTTTTTGATTCCATTGCCGCGTGGAAATAAGAATTCGCGTGCGCACGTTGATTTAAAGCGGCAATGAAATGAAATCAACGCAGTCATGCAACTGTCATTGTACTACAATGCATTAGCAGAATCTAGGCCCTGGTCGGACACTTCCGACAAAAAGTGAAGTAACTGTATCCAGAATAAATCGTAGGTTAAGAACCAGAGTAGCCTAAGGGCAAAAATTGAAAAAAAGTCAAAATTATTGCAAGTAGACTAACTTCATTTTGGCAGTAAACAAAAATCATTTTTTTGGATACGTTTTTTTTGTACTTAGCAATTGACTCACAATATCATCCAGTTTTTTGGCACATAAAAATACGAAGGATTTAAAAGCGAATGGCGTAAACAATTTTTTTTACAATTTTTGCCCTTTCGCTACTCTGGTTCTTAACCCACGAAATATTCTATGCTTTATTCTGGATACAGAATAAAGCATAGAATACCTTTGCTATTTTCAAGTTCAGCATTCATATGCCTAATGCCTGACCTGCCCACGGACGTAGTGTGTGTTGTGTATCGGCCCGCTGCGAAAAACTAAGAGTGACTTGAGGGTACATCAACACCACCACCTGCTCTCATCACAGTATTGAACTGTACTCGGCTCTTCATTCTACCCGTGACCACGGCAGATGAAACGTTGCCGAAACTCGGGCATACAAAGTAATTTCATTTGACTATGTAAGAGGATCGCGAGACAAATAAATAGGACTTGAAATTCAGAATAGGTTTTATGGTCTGACGTTTATTCGAGGACCATGACGTCCCTAGCTTAAAAGGACAAGTAAAATCCGAGTAGTTCCTGCTAAATATTAATCATTTAGGAACTGAGGATAAGAACAAATACCATTACTTCCTTTGAAGGAGCCGTCAAAAGTAACTACTGGGAATAAACGATATTTTTTAAATGTTGTTTTGCTGTCGTTACTTGTACTGGCGCTGTCTCTCGGCGTTGCGCCACTCGGCAAACGCGAACATGCCGAGGCATTTTATCTGCGGGTGAATAATCAATTTTATTTTACAAACCCACTAGCTTTTATGTAATAATCTAATATTATACCTCACTTTGAGGTATCAACCCTTCTGTTGTGTCACTGTACACTGCAATTAAGAATCTAAAGAAAATCTAAAGGGATGAGATCTGGTGATCGTGCAAATTGCAATCGTGTTATCTAAATAGTAATTCGTCATTTTAATGGATAAATGACGTCAATGATAATTATTAATTAATAACATAAGTAAACATAAAGAAAAGGATCTTTGAGTAAAAGTGCTTTAACTTGACCCATTGAATTAATAATTTAAGATTTCATTGTTTTCCTTTCATTTAATTTATGAAGTTTAATAGAAAGATTTCATCCTTATAATTGACCCTAACGATCGATGCAATAAAAGTACAGGGTGCAACTTTCACAGATTTTAGTCAGCTCGATTACCGGATGCGGCAAGCGAATTTTTAAAAATCTTTGAATGCAGTTTTCTTTCTCTTCAAAAATAAAGGAATGTTTTCTCTGAGTAAAATTTTCTATCTACAGTATTAAGAGTACTTCCCCTTCAGGTGGCATTACAAAATACCACCCTGTATGTAAAAACGGGTATTGATGCATAGCTGGTTAATGCCTCTGTACCTTGCTGATATTTTAACTTGCAGTTTAGCGCTGATAATACTAATGATTGTCAGCTGAGCCAGTTAACCGGATAGGGTGTTGGTAGAAAAGTAATTAATTAGTAATTAAGGGCACTTAAGAAAAGGCAAGCTGAATGTAAAGAATAAATTTGACTAATAATTACGCACCTACTTATGTATTGTTGGAAGCTGGTGCTGCCGAAAAGCAATACAATGGAAGAGAATTGAGAGGTCAGCCTAGAAAGGAAAGTATAGGCTTTGGCCTAGCAGTCGATAGCGTCCACTTTTGTCACGGACTAAATGGATGGATATTTAATTCGAAATAATTAAAGAACGTCCCGAAATAATTTGACACGATTTCAGCTAATTTACCCCTGGTTAGCTATAATTACGTTTGTAAAAATGTATAAATATTTGCAGTATTTTAAGATAAGATAAGTTACTAAGTACCTGGATGACCGAGCTTTGCTCGGTATGTAGGTTTTCACACAAAAGGAGGAACTTGAAAAAACAAAGAAAAATTATTATCAAGTCTCGAACTAGGGTCTTTTGTTTACGGTATCGTCCCATTTCCCACTTGAGCTATGACAACCTTATAGATGGTTGCGAAAATTACCTTCTTGTAGTGTAGCAGTTTTTTCTTTGGCTTAAAACACGGTTAAAACGACGGTTTTATAAAAATGAAACCTAGTTGGATTAATTAATTGCCCCCGAAACCCCCTGCATACAAAAAATCATGAAAATAGTTGGAGCCGTTTCCGAGATTCTGATATACAGGGTTACAGGGAAAGTCGTACACAATATTAAAGGAGGTCATTATTTAGGTCATTTCTGATGAATTTTATTCTATTATATAGGGTCCGAAAATTAACCGTTATGGAGATATTGACTGTTAAAGATTTTAAAAGAATATCAATTTTTTTTGGCTTTTTCATTGATTTTTTCTCAGAATAGAGCTCATAAAGTGTTTTTTTAATGTATTTAGTTAAAAGGCATGTTAATTGATAAAAAAATATCAGCAAAAGCTGCACCTACTACTAACAGCTTTAAAAAACTGCTCGGCAACGGTGATAATTAATCTTTTTCCCTAAATATTTTTCACATTGAAGCTCTTAAAAAAAAAAATACGTATGGAACTTATTCTGCAAATAATTTTAAAAACTTCTACAACTCTTTAACTATTCAAAAAGGTATAACATTTAATAGGTATGTGCATGAAATTTAAAATAATGTTATTTGAGTAGGCTCTAGTGGTAGTACCGATATAACTGAACTTCGATACAAAAAAATTTTTTTTACTTCCTGGCACCTTTAAACTATGTAAAAAGGTCAGATAGGCTTTTCTGTGCTCTGGAGACATGCTGTCTCAGGTGTTCAGGGACCTTCAGTATTTCTTTTTTAGAATATACTATCTATCTATTATTTTTGTGTTAGTCTGCTCGTGTGATTCTTCCGTGGTAGATGTGTTAATACGTGCTCTGCAAATGATTTGCGTTTTAGAAACTTCTACGTCTCTTTAGGTATTAAAAAACGTATATCACTTGCTATTACATCGAAAAAACGTTAGCTAAGTGTCATTTAAGATGGCAGACGGTAAATTTTTATTTGAAGCAAATACGTGCTCTTTGATAATTTCTCGTAAAACGCGATTTAGTTTGAATTTTTGTATTAATTTATCTTCATTGGCGTTGACTTGGCTTGTATTTTGAACTGATTCATCTTCATACTAAGATTTGGCTTGGATTTTGGAAAAAATATTTAACTCTAACCGTTGCCGAGCAGTTTTTTAAAGCTGTTAGTAGTAGGTGCAGCTTTTGCTGATATTTTTTTATCAATTGACATGCCTTTTAACTAAATACATTAAAAAAAAACACTTTATGAGCTCTATTCTGAGAAAAAATCAATCAGAAAGCCAAAAAAATTTGATATTTTTTTTAAATCTTTAACAGTCAATATCTCCATAACGGTTAATTTTCGGACCCTATATAATATAATAAAATCGATCAGAAATGACCTAAATAATGACCTCCTTTAATATTGTGTACGACTTTCCCTGTAACGCTGTATACAAGAATTGCTCGTTTAAAGAGATTAGATAGATAGATTTTAAGATAAAAGCAATTATGTTATGTCGGTAGATGGCTACGCTACTAACGCTAGTGGCATTTTTCCGAGCATTTCCGTGCTTTGCAAGGCACGTTAAGCAGTTGGTAAACAGATGGCAGTCGCTAGGCCAAGTCAGAGGCCTCAGGGCGGCTTGAAAAGTTCTGACAGTAAGACCAGCCACTAGTCTTAGAAGCCTCCACCAATCCGGACTTCGCCCCAGTGGTGAAGTGGCCTATGCCTTCCTTGGTCTCTTCCCTGAAAAAGTTAAAGTCTATACTCTACTACAGGCGCATAGTCCGAATTGGTGGATGCTTGTAAAACTAGTGGCTGGTGTAATGTTACTGTCAGAAGTTTTAAAGCCGCCCTAAGGCCTCTGACTTGTCTTCACGACTGCCATATATCGACGGCAGCCGGTACCACTGCTCAACGTGTCTTGCGAAGCATAGAATCGCTCGGAAACATGCCTAGCTTAAGTCATAGACCATCCATGCACTGTACGCACCCTATGTTGCTTAACCTTCATGATCGTTTAAGATCACTCAGGCAGCCGATGCTACGAGCGATTCTTTATTTTATCATAAGCCGTAACAATGATTTTTAATTGTTACTCTTTTCAAGGTCATCATAACGCAATTGGTTGACGCATCGTGATTGTATAACAACACCGTTAAACTTCATTCAATCACACTACTCATGAGTTTGACTCATGTCGATGCGGAACCCAGAATTTTAATATATATAAGCCCGTAAGTTAACACTACTTGCGGCTAATTTGTTATGTAACATATTCTCGTGCAGTCATTTGTACTGTCTTTGGAACCGGCAATAATGAAACAATTTATTTTGTTCAGTTTCTTTGCATTAATTGTAACGGTTGTAGGCGATGACGATCAATGTGGTAAGTAAATAAAATACTCTGAATCATTGGAGTAGCGATGAACACGTTTGACTGCCAGAAATAACAATGTTCCTAGGTTCGATTTGGCCTGGAGGCCGCCGTACTTGATTTAGTACCAATGGGCTCGGTCTGGGGGTAGTTCCAGGTTTATTGTTGCTATATTTGTTGTTCCTGGTATCTTCATCATCAATCCATTATGTCCCCACCGAAAGGCACAGGTCTCTTCTCTGCGGAAGGTATAGACCGTACTCTACCACATGGGCCTAGTACGGATTGGTGGAGGCTTGTAAGACTAGTGGCTGGTCTTACTGTCAGAAGTTTTCAAGCCGCCCTGAGCACCCTGGCACCAACTGCTTAACGTGCCTTGCGAAGCACGGAACCGCTCGGAAAAATTCCAGTGTTATAGCGTCAGACAGACTGTCACCCATCCATGCACTGAACGCGCCCGGGTTCTACGAGCGATATCTCGATTATTCGTCGAACACTAGATAAAATAATTATCCTCATCTACTCATGAGTTGAGTATATTTCCTACATTCTTCTCTAGCTGCAAATTCATCATGATGAGTCTCAAGTTCACAGTATAATACTCGTACTATAAAGATCAGTGCCTTTGTATCACGATCTGACTTGTTTTCTTACTTGGGCGAGTTGGGGCTTTTCTCTGTCTAGCGTGGTAACCACTACCAAGTCAGGGCTTTCTATTGTATCTAGTCTTTTTACGCTCTTGTGACTTTGATGTTAAGGCACAGTTTAATATTTACAAATAGCAGCCGAGCTCTGAGGTAGCTTTGACATCTTTCAGGTGCAGAGAAGGAGTACCCAGTAAGGCCTTGTCCGGAAAATGACAAGTCCTGTGTAAGAGCCTATTTCCGTAGTCGCACGTATTGCAAGTCAGACGTCGCAGCCAGTGATACTCTTCGCAAAGATGACCTGAAGGGTTACCTCCCGTATTTTAATCTCACCCTGGACCAGTACAATGTGGTTATCGGTGGTCTGAGCTCAGGCAAGATCGTGGATTTTTTGTAAGTAATTTGGTTAATCTGTACGATATCAGCTGCATCGATTATTATGACACGTTTTGGAAATATTTATGAAAGCTTTTGGTAAATCTGAGAATACTTAGTAGATAATTATTATGGAGAAACAAAGCCTGTAATGAATAAATATTTATACATTTTTTCAAGCAATTGTAAGCTGACGCGTGTATGTTGTTTCTTCTGAAATAAAGTGAAAAAATGAAAGATATTACTAATCAGCCTTCTGTCATTGATTGGCATAATACAACCGTTACAGTCTCTAGAAAAACAGAATGGTAAAGACATGTTTAATAATATTTGCAGAGTCGACAACAGAAGAAATATACTAGTTTTGACGGTGAACTTTGTGAATATAACGCTCGAATCACCGACTGATTTTATCTACTTCCAAAGCGCCATGGAACCCCGACGCATACGCTCTAAAACGACTGAACTATATCGTAAGTTTATTGAGTGATCTTTTTATGTAGTTTAGATTAGATTTTTTTTAAATATTACTAAGACTCCACTGTCCCTCTGTCCGTCCGTCCGTCTGAACGTCCGCACCCCGTCCGTCGGTCCGTACCCCGTCCGTCCGTCCGTCCGTCCCTCCGTCAGTCCGTCCGAATGAGATACAGCTAGGTGATATACAGACGGACAGTAGAATCTTAGTAATAGGGTCCTTTACCCTTTACGAGGATTGCTATAATGGGTGGCCTATGTGTAATAGGCTATTTGACCGTGTGAAAAAACAGTATTATTTGTACGTATTCGTATAAATGTATGAGTCTAAAACCGCCTTCAGGAATTTTAACTAAAAAAAAAAAGATTATTTATTAAAAAAAAAACACCGGATAAAATTTGATAATGGGCTAGTTGCCCTAAAAATGTAATTAGTCCGTCTTTTAGATTATTCAAAAATAAGGGACATGTATTTTTCATTTGTAAATTAGACCAAAAATGACAAAGATATAGCCTATTAAAGTGACGTCACATGTAATTTTAATGGGCTATATCTTTCTTATTTTTTGTTTAATCGAAAAGAGAAAAAATACGTGTCCAATATTTTTTATAATCTAAAATACGGACTGATAAAGTACGACGCCATACTGCACAAGATAGCGTTTTGGCGGGATGTTTCAAAAGTAAATTTTCGTTTGCCTTTTTTGGAAGAAATACACTTAAGAATTTAAAATGACCACTTTCTGAGGACTCCAAGAACACCAACGAAAAATATGAGATGGTTTTCAGAAATCAGTCAAATAGCCGGTTCTGTATGCATGTTTTATTCCCAAATTGTGTCCAAACATTTTTCAAGAGAAAATGTATAATAATTGTTAACAATTTGTTTCAGAGTCGGTGACAATTAAAACAATATTCTACAGTGCAAACCGTCCCAAAATTGACAGCATTTATTCAGTAGCTAATGTCAGCGCTCCTCCTAATTATACACTGGGATCTTGTGTCACTGAAACTAAAGGTAAATTAGCAATTTACAGTTAGAAGCACTAGGAGAATCTCACTCAGAGCTTATGATATTAGTACGCACGATCGCTAACGACATTATTTAATAGCTCACCAGATTACTAAACAAGTAAACAAATGTCTTTTTGTATTATCAAAATCGGACCACAAGTTAATAAGATGTTTACCTTTGAAACTAGTGTTGGGAAAAAAAAACTTTATTTAACAACATTACAAAGAATTTCACAGCACAATCGAAATCACATCGAACTTTACACGCGAGTACTCTATCCTCTTACGTTTCGGGTGACTTTGCTACCATAAAGTAAATGTCGATCTGTCATCGACTGTACGTACACAATCAAATTAATAAAACACAATACACACTCTAGCAAATACCTGTACCTGAAACACTAATCTATTTATATAAATAAAATTCAATGTCCTGACTGACTGTTTCATTCACTCATCAATGCCCAGCTCAAGCCGTTGGACCTAGGAAGCTGAAATTTTGCACAGAGGATCTATATATATAATGTAGGCAAGGAATAAGACCGGATTTTTTTTAAATTAAACCCCTAAGGGGGTGAAATGGGTTGCCAAAATTTGTATGGGAGGTATAATGAATGTTGTCTAATTTTCTTGAAACTTAAAATAAATACTCTTCAAAACAATTTCTTGAACATGTGTTTGGCCGTTTTTCAAAATTTAACCCTTAAGGGAGTGGACGGGGTTGCAAAATTTTGTTCCGCATGCTGAATAACTAAAGTCCACGCGGACGGAGTCGCGGGCAAAATCTAGTGTAAGGATAAAATAAAAATAAGTCAACTGCCCGTTACCCCCGAGGGGGAATGTATAAGATTTATTTTGATAACTATGTACAAAAGGTGACTCTGTTTTCACCACGAGATTTTTTAGTTCTTGATTTTGGTCTGATAAATAAAGTTGTATTTATTTTGGTTTAGTATGTACGTTATAGTTTTAGGCCGACTTGTACCACTTCTAAACGTTCGCTTAAGTACCCATTTAAATCGACTTTTGTATGAAGAATTTTAGTTAAATGCTGTTGAAGCCATATTTGAGAAAGTGGTGCCAGTCGGTCTTAGTTTTAGTGTATAGTTTTTTTTTTTATTTTCTTTCCAACTACAGCGATACCAATTTTTTTCTATAAGTAGGTAACTGTGACAGTGACAGTGAACTTTAGTGACAAAATTAGCAAATTTTTTCTCACTGCCTTTTTCTCCACTACAAATGCGGTCCAAAGGCAGCGGCTAACATAGTACATTGGCATTCAGCAAACGGAGAGTAGATTATGTACGTTGAAATAAATTATTTTGATTTGATTTGATAAATTTTAAACCTTTTGTGCATTTTTCAGATCCGGCCCTGGTGAATTTATTCTCAATATTTAGAGAAAATGTCGACGTGGCGACTCAAGAAGCTTTCCAGACTCGGTCTAAGATTTTAGCTATAGATTACATACAGAAGAATTTGTGCAATTATGGTGTGAATCAGTAGTTCTTTGTCAGATGGAGCCAAGATTAAATTATATTAAATGACAACTCTTTATTTTCCTTTAATGCATAGCATACGAAACACATACAATTTAAGAAGAAGAAGAAGAAAATTAAATATCTAAGATGTACAGAATACATGTGTGAGAAAACTCTACATACAGTCTGTTAGATTTGAATATACCTCGGCTTCTATCGATTAAACCGATTATATTGCAATAAGGTAAGGTTTATTTTGTATTTTTATTTAGGTATAACTTTACATAACTTGTCAAAATAGTGAAGAAAAGTTTTATACAGAGCAGGGAGTAGTACTACCGAGTATGCTTTCGGCGAAAACCGAAGCCTGCTCTAGAGACCGAAGTATATTCTGAAAGCTAACAGACTGGAATTGAGGCTATCAGCGCAAAAGTGGTATAACCTACAATTTATGTTGGTTACGGTTCTAGTGCAATAATTATGTATTCTTTTCAATATAAATTTTTAGTGCAATAGTCGAGTAAGCCACCATTTTGTATCCAAAAAAATAGATTAAAAATAAATAAAACAATGATCACAAAAGACACTAAGTTAAAAAAAACAATTCAACAAAATTTTAACTCCTCATAATCTCTTATTAAGTAGTCTGGGGTTACACCACTTTTGCGCTGATAGCCTCAATTGGAAGCAAAGGATAACTTTATTAAAAAACTTTGGATTTTTGAACTTTAGATAAAAGACTAGGATTCAATAAACACTTTAACAAACACCAAAAGACAAACTCTATTCCTCAAGAGCTCCTTGAATCAAGAGATTCTTCTATGGCTATAGATTCAATAAATACTTTTTTTGTCACGGTGAGACAGATCTTAGCTGGAAAAAATTATGTGAACTTGCCTCCCTCGCCAGTTTCTGTAGGTGTTAATGAAACTACTGCAAAATTCCTTTGTTCTTTTACCTAATGATTGTGAAGAAGTGCAAAGAGTTATAAGTAATTCGAATCAGCACCTAAATGTATTCCCCAGAAGATTGCACCCTGTGCTTAGCTCTTTGCATGGAGAGTGGTATTTTTCCTAGAGTTTAGAAAAAATCCGTAGTCCATAATATCCATAAGGCGAGGAATAGATCATGTGTAAATGATTATCGGCTCATCTCGATACTTACTTCAGTGTCCAAAGATATTTGAGCGTACATTAATTCTAGACTTACAAGTTATTTTGAAGAGTTCCATTTATTATCTCCTTCCCAATTTGGTTTTCTTGCTGGATTCTCAACTGACGACGCCGTACATGAACTAGTGGACTTTGTTGTTAAGAGATTGGATAGCCGCAAAAAGTGTCTCACCATCTACTTAGACCATGCAAAGGCGTTTGATACGGTGTATGTTCCTCATGTAATTCAAAGGTTGGGACATTGAAATTGAAAAATGTTCATATATCACATCAGAATATGTAAGTACATAATATAACAAAATTATAGATAGATAATTATGTAATAAAAAGGATAGGGCTCAGCTTTATATATATATAACAGCTTAATATTTATAAAAAAGATAGGATTAAAACACAACGAAGCTTGCGGATTTCTAAAGTGGTGTATATGCAATGACGAGCAAATAATGTAGACATACATCAATTTAATCAGTTGCACCGAATTGTATGGTTCATTTACATTAAATAAGAAAAATTGCAACCTTTTTTTTTTTAAACCCATTTAGAGGCTAAAAATTGCACCCATGCCGGGACTCGAACCCCGAAATATGAGTGCCAGGGGTACCTCACTTCACCTGTTACTAAGTTATTATCTAACAGAGAGAAATCAGTACGTTTAAATCGATGATGGTGAAAGGATTCCCCATAACACACGGAGTCCCGCAGATCAGCATGTTGGGACCGACGCTTTTCCTTTCTCACGGTACTAGAAAGGGCTCATAGAATGCTCCTTAAGGTTAAATATTTTAAACCTAGACTTTATCTATAGACTAATTTATGCCTTAAAACCAAGGTCTTTACGGTCAGACAACTTTACACACTGTGCACTGTTGTGAATTACAATTCATAAACATTCTCTGACCAAGAATCAAAATCATACAAATAATAGCAATGTCAGAAAATTTTACTCAGTTTGTGAAAATTTGCCAGTTAAAACGTCTTTTGCACAACGTGAAACGCACTTCAATAAACATTGCTCTTTTCAAGTGCTGAGACAATCTTTAAATAAGGAGCAGTTACATAACAATCTTCCTATTAACGTCCGAAACGCGCCTGTAGAATATACATAGCTACAAAACGCGTGACTTTGGTGAGCTGTTGGCTCCCGTCGATATATGGCAGTCGTTAAGCAAAGTCAGAGGCCTTAAGGCGGCTTAAAAACTTCTGACAGTAAGACCAGCCACTAGTTTTAAAGCCTCCACCAATCCGAACTTGGTGGCCGGCGCCTGGTGGAGTGTGGCCTATACCTTCCTCAGGGAAGAGACCCGTGCCTCTCGATAGGGACATATGATGTTGATGATGAATGAAATTCAATACGTAAGCTACATGTCGCTTAGCTGAGATGAACGGTATGCTCTGACCTATAACAACATCTCCTCACTTAGATTATGTTTATTTTGTACGGAATTCACAAGCCATTTTATTTTGCTCTAAGCTGAAATAGGTATATAAAAACAAGTACTTAATGCCCCACAAATAGTTTGCAATATTCTTTTGTACTCACTGAAGATTTCATTTTGTAGTAGTGTGTAAATTTTAACTAATTGTTAGCTGGGTCGATAACACTTAAAATAACGAATGTGGTATACAGGCACTTAAAAAAACGAATGTGAATAGGAATAATAAATTTACATAACATTGCTGTTAAAAACTAGTGCTGTCTAAAAGCACCACATCCCCTCTGACTTCTTCGGGTGATATGGCCGGGCCACTGCCACTTCAGCACGCTAATTCGGTGGGCTATGTCGGTGACTTTGGTTCTCTGTCGGATGACTTCGTTTTGAATTCGATCTTTCAGAGAAACCCCGAGTATAGCCCTTTCCATAGCACGCTGAGCGACTTTAAATTTGTGGATCTTCCCTACCATGAGTGTCCACGTATCGGCACCGTATGTCATGACGGGTAGGACGCACTGGTTGAAGACTTTCGTCTTTAGACTCTGTGGGATTGGCGATGTAAAGACTCGACGTAGTTTCCCATATGCTGCCCAGCCCAGCTGTATTCTTCTATTGGAATCTTTCTCGAAGTTGTTTTTACCTAATTGCATGGTTTGCCCGAGGTAAACATACACCTTAACAACTTCGAGAATACTGCGTTGAACTGCAATTGGTTCCGGATTTACGTGTTCATTGAACATAATCTTGGTTTTATCCAAGTTCATCCGAAGACCAATGCGTTGGGAAGAATCAGCTAGGCTACTCAGCATATGTTGCAGATCTTGCAGCGTTTCCGCCATGATGACGATATCGTCTGCAAATCGCAAGTGTGAAAGGTACTCGCCGCTAATATTAATGCCGTACCCCTTCCAGTCCAGCGTCTTAAACATATCCTCCATAGCATTTGTGAACAATTTGGGGGAAATAACATCCCCTTGTCTCACACCACGATGTATGGGGATAGGTTCAGACTGCCGGTTCCGGATTTGGACGGCCATAGTAACGGCGTTGTATAGACCTTTCAACACTTGGATGTATCGCCAGTCAACTTGGCATCGCTGCAAAGATCCAGAACAGACTAGGTCTCGACCGAGTCAAAGGCCTTTTCATAGTCCACAAACGCTAAGCACAGGAGCCGATTATACTATTCGGTCTTCTGAATAATCTGCCGCACTGTGTGAATGTGGTCTATGGTGCCGTAACCCGATCGAAAGCCGGCCTGTTCAGGTGGCTGAAACTCATAGAGTCTCCTCGCGAGACGGTTCGTGATGACTCTTGAAAACAGCTTGTAGACGTGGCTTAGAGTGAAATGGGTCGGTAGTTCTTCAAAAGGGTTTTATTACCCTTTTTGAAGAACAACACGACAACACACTTACACCACGCCTCCGGAGTTTTCCCGTCAAAGAAGACAGCATTAAAGATCTTCTGGAGCTCCTTCATTACGGGTTTACCGCCGGACTTCAAGTTACATGTCTATTTGAATGTATTGATTAAGCCGTTACATGTCTATTTGAATGTATTGATATACAAGCTGTGAGTGATCCAAATACATCCACTACAGACGGCCCTAAGGCAGCGGCTAACATTATACATAACTGTATGTACATTGACATTCAACAAGCAGAATGTAAATTCTTTACGTTGAAATAAAAAAAATTTTTTTTTTTTTGAATAAAATAAAATAAAAAAGTCTCAAATGTATAGGTTGATTTGCTTTCAGTCGTTTAACCCAATCAATTTAATTACTAAGAAAACTTACTAGTGGCCTCAACGTGTTATTCGTGACCCTGCCTTATTTCTTTGCGGAACCCGAAATTTTCAGCTATAAAAGCCCTTAACATAACGCTACTCACGGCTAATTTGTTCAGTAACATATTCTAGAGCAGTCTTGTGTACTATCTTGGGAGCTGATAACGATGAAACAATTTATTTTGTTCGGTTTCTTCATATTAATTGCACGTGTTGTAACCGATGACTGCCAATGTGGTAAGTAAGCCAAGCGGTGAATTCATATCAACAAAATTCCCATAAGCCTCCCTTTGTTGCTATTTCTTATACATTATTCTATTAAACATTTCGTGTGCAATAAAGTATCATCATCATCATCAACTCATTATGTCCCCACCAAGTCTCTTCCCGGTATAGGCCATAATCCACCACGGGAACCAAGTCCGGATTGGTGGAGGCTTGTAAGACTAGTGGCTGGTCTTACTTTCAGAAGTAAAACAAAAAAAAAGCAATAGAGTATAATTAACTAAAATTATAATCCGTTTTTAAGTATTCCCCTTTACCATTTAATCTGACCATCATTCTTTGTAGACAAAATTACATCTGGCACCCAATCTGTGAGCTAACTTTGAAGTCTTTTAGGTGCAGAGAAGGAGTACCCAGTAAGGCCTTGTCCGGAAAATGATAATAACTGCGTACGAGGCTATTTCCGAAGTCATGCGTATTGCAAGGCAGACGTAGCGGCCAGTGACACATTCCGAAAAGACGTCCTGAGGGAACACTTACCTTATTTTAATCTCACCACAGACCAGTACAATGTGACTATCGGTGGAATCAGCTCAGGCAAAATAATTGACTTCTTGTGAGTACAGCTAGTATCTATAATTTATCTGTATGTTGTAATTGACCGTAAAGAAAGCCCAAAATCCATCCAAAAAGTGGTGACACAATACCTAGGCCTTGCTTCTGTTAATACATTGCAGTAAAATGACAACTGCATGAACATGGCGATTTAGTTTGATTGCCGCTTCAAGTCTATGCGCGCACGCATATCAAACAAAAGCGTCAATGGTATGAAAAAACACGTCAAGTGACCCGACCATACATCTGTTCTGTACTCTTCAGGCTCTGGCGCTCTGGTACGCTAACTATAACTTATGTTTCCTTGTGTCGTACTACTAGCATTGCATGTATGTAAGAGAATAACTGGCATTACTTATAACAAGTACGGAACTCCTATCTAAAAGAGATGCCTATAGATAGGAGTTTGGTAAACTGTACATACTGTTTAGGAAGCAATCGGTATTAATTATTAATAGGTAATCATTCCATCAAAATTTTTCATTGTTATCGTAATCTTTCATTGTCACTGAACATTGTTCGTCGTAAACTTCAATCAGTTGTGTTCTGAGTGGAATACTCTAAGGGATGTGTTAATTTATTTTATTAATTTGTTTACTTTACTATAAGACTATTTTTATGTGTAACTCATCCTGTTGTAATGCCAACAAATAAAAAAAAAATTAAAAAAACCATGTATCTATCATCGTATTATAATGCACTAACAGAATTAATTCTGTTAGTCTATTTCGGTTCAATTACTGTTAAATGATCGGGTCATGCCTTTTAATTTCATAGAATTAGAATAGAGTTACGTAGAATTACGTAATATAAGTTAAAAAAGCCATTATCTTTTCAGGGTTGACAACCAGAGAAATCTATTAGTTTTGACGGTGAACTTTGTGAATTTAACGCTTGATTCGCCGACCACTGACTTTGTATACTACCAAAGCGCCAAGGAACCACTACGCATACGTACTAAAACCACTGAACTGTACCGTAAGTTTAATATGCCCTGGACCGGCTATGATAAAAAAAAAAAAAAAAAAAAAAAGAATTTATGATACTTACCTAAAAATATCTATCTAAATATATCGGGGTGTCCTTAAAAAAATGTAATTAGTCAGTCTTTTAGATTATTCTAGAATAAGGGAAACGTATTTTTTTATTTGTAAATTAGACCAAAAATGACAAAGATATAGCCCATTAAAGTTACGTATGACGTCACGCCGTGCTGCATTTTTTAGCATGGAGTGACGTCACACGTAATTTTAATGGGCTATATCATTGTTATTTTTTGTTTAATCGAAAAAAAAATATA
The DNA here is from genome assembly GCA_947310845.1 of Yponomeuta plumbellus. Lineage (NCBI taxonomy): Eukaryota > Metazoa > Arthropoda > Insecta > Lepidoptera > Yponomeutidae > Yponomeuta > Yponomeuta plumbellus. The sequence continues at coordinate 8,809,033 of OX371206.1, forward strand.
CGTGTCCAATATATTTTTATTATCTAAAATACGGACTAAATAGAATTTAATTATTTTGCCTCTGGAAACTACCCTATTATTGTCAGCATATAAAATAGGACAAAATGCTGCGTGAGATTATTTCAAACAGGTTTCTTGAAAGGCCTAATCACGCAAACAAGAAAAACTCGTTTGTCACTGATAATCTAGAGTACCCCTAGTCTTGAAGAATTTTCATGTAGTTTTGAGTCCAGAAAGTTTTGACGCTCAAAACATGTCCAACTTCATTTTGATTGTAAATAATAAGCCGTTTTAAATGACTTGAGTGAGACGTTTTTTATGAAACTAGTTCTGGACGTAATTGTGGACTTAAAAAATATTTTTTGTCCTCGGGCGAATTTTTCAATTCCATTTTTATTAAGGGCACCAACAGCGAAAACAAACTATTTTATCGCAATAATAAAGATACAGTTCACAAAACCTATAACAGTAATAAAAGGCATTTCGTAATTACTAAAAATTCATAGTTTGCACCTATATTATATATTCATTTAACTTGCACGAGTACCAAGTCTATATAAGGGACTAAAAAAAAATAAACACAACCCTAAGTAATTGATAACAATTTCCTTCAGAATCGGTGACAATTACAACGATATTCTACAGTGCAAGCCGTCCCAAAATTGACGACATCTATTCCGTAGCTAATATCACTGGAAGTACTATTTATGCACTGGGACCGTGTGCCACTGAAACTAAAGGTAAATTTAAGAAATTTACAAATATGTATATAGAATAAAGAAAAATTTCGAGGCTTGTAAGTCGCGACATGTGTGATAGAGATAGATAGATAGAGAACGTTTTATTGCACAAACTCAAAACTCAAACTCAAATATTTTATGTACAAACAAAGTGTTTCCTTTATGAATGTCAAAGTTGTTAGTCTCACAATTGTGTGTGTGTGTAAGAACTTCAAAAAAATTGTTTATCTATCTATCTATCTAATAGATCAATAGAATTAATAGATTTCACATCATCATTATGTCCCCACCGAGGGGCACGGGTCTCTTCCCTGAGGAAGGTATAGTCCATACTCCACCACGGGGGCCTAGTCCAGATTGGTGGAGGCTTGTAAGACTAGTGGCTGGTCTTCCTGTCAGAAGTTTTCAAGCCGCCCTAAGGCCTCTGACATGCCTACAATGTTTTTCACAAATACAAAGCCATCAAGCCATCAATTACCATAATTATTTTAACTTTCACTCAACACGATCAATTGTTCAGCACTTGTATCACGTAACCTGTTTTAGCGTATGAAAGTTGAGTTTAATATAAGGTAAACGTCCCAATGCTCGACACCCTAAGGCCCAATAGTTGAAACTCATTTGTCACCTCTGTCGCTATGACATAAGGTTGAAAATGCCACGTATTGGAACACTATCGAGCTTAGAAACGTTTACCTAACCAACATTTTTACAAGTCACTAAAACTAAAATTACGTATTTAGAATAGACACGAAATAATATTACATACTAACTGACCCGGCAAACGTTGTTTTTGCCAAATTGGTTATACTTATCACTTAGGGGTATGAAAAATAATAACTACTATATGAGAATAAATAATAATAAAAATAATAACCTAACAACCCATTCTCAGACCTATCAAATATACACATAAAATTTCATCAAAAGCCGTGAAACCGTTTTGGAGTATCGCACTAACACTGTGACATTATTTACTTTTCTTACACGTATGTTTGCTTTTCCAGATCCTGTGCTAGTAAATTTATTCTCAAGCTTTGCGCAAAATTTTATGGTGGCGGTCCAGGAAGGCTTCCAGACTCGATCGAGGATGATTGCCATCGATTACATACAGAAGAACTTGTGTAATTATGGTGTGAAGCCGTAATGATCTATCACTGTGGGTCCAAGCTGTAACTTCCTTTTTTAACGTTGCAACCGTCTTCTATATTTGCGAGGGTGTCGCCAAGGGGGTAGCCCCCTAGAGATCAAATGTAGCTAGCTGCGACCAAAGTGCGAGCAGTTGACTTCCTTACCTATTAATAAATTCCGCATCGAATGACAAAATGTAAGGCAAAGACTTCCAAATTGTAACGCTTCATGCTATCGGCGTTCATATTTTTTATCCTCCATAATATTGCCCCTTTACCCCTTAGTCGTAAGCTGGAGACGCCCTTGTTTTTTTTTTTATTAAAAACTGACCAACGATTGACCCCGATCTCACCTGATGGTAAGTGAAGATGAAGCCGACGATGTTCCTCGTTGGTTCAGTAAGAGCCTATTCACTCTTGCCTTAAAGGCATGCCTTTAAGGCCTTGTATACTTGAAAGCACCTAATCGTTGGTATACAGGGCCCAGATTCTGTTAATGCATTGTAGTACAATGACAACTGGGTGAACATGGCGATTTAATTTCATTGCTGCTTCGTCTACGCGCGTACGCATATCGAACAATCTAGGCGTCAATGGTATAAAAAAAACACGTCACGTGACCCGGTCGTGTATCTGCCATCGTACTACAATGCACTAAGAGAATTTAGGCCCAGGTTGACATTTTTATCAGAAAGAGGGAAAACGCTTATACTCGACAATACGTATAACTTTTGATTTGGGTAGAACTTGAAATCGCTGTAAAACTACAGCAGTTTACATATTTAGCTGATATTGTTTTGGCGATTCCGAATTGTTCGCTAAATTAAAGTCTTCTTATTCAGTAGTAGAGCTCTCCCCTGTTTTCCTATAGAACTTGGTATTTGTTATACTCTGTATATGTTTTTTATACCTGAACTAGTTGTATGCACTCTAAAGACTATATTCTGTACCTAATAACATTGTACCTCTCTTGAGTTAATAAAGGAATACTCGTAATATGCATATTTTATTTTATTTTGAATCATCGTCCCATGTATTGTGGAACAACTCTTCCGAAAGTCTTACATGTAGGTAGCCGTTCCCAGCCGTGACAGCCGAATCATCGTAATTATTGAGATGATTGGATCTTAATAATCTCAATAATTATGACGGTTCGGTCACAACACCAAATAGGTCTCGATCCCAAAATGGGAATTGGTGTGGAAAAGTTGAAGATTTATTTCTCTAGGTAAATAGATAAATAGAGGAATATTCTGAACTGACAGCCAACCTCTAATAGTGGAAAGGCACTGACAGAAGACTATTTATCATTATATTATTATGTTACGGTTGAAAGCATGATTCAATACTCAAGCTATTATGCTGTTCTACGCTTTGGATCGAATTCAGAGGCCGTTTTTATTTTGCCGTAAACTAAAATATACATCGACAATTATTTATACAAAGACAGCTTGGAATGTTCTTCTGCTTCTATTATTGTTTTAATTTGTAGTTAAGCGTATACAAATTGCAACTAATCATGAGCTAGCCCAATAAATACAGGGAATTCGGTGCCGGCAGAAAGGTGATAAGAAGCACTTAAGAAAAGAAAAACAAGAACTTGAACAATAAATTTACGTAATGTTATCAGCTTTCTTTGATAAAATTTGCTGTTAGAAACTAGTGCTACCGAAAAATATCCAAATACAAAATAAACGGAATACTATAAAACTAAAAACAAGGATGTCATTTAAATGAATATGATCTTTAATTAAATAGTAAAAGTATAGCGTGGAGGCATTGCCAAGTTACAAGATCAGCACCTTTACTTTAACCACTGCTAATTAACAAGTTCATTAAAATTACTGAACTTACTAGTGACCCCACCAACTTAACCAGACTGTAATTAAACTTCTATTCGTGATCCTGCCTTATTTGTTTGCGGAACCCAGAATTTTCATCCATATAAGCCCGTGAGTTAACACTAGTCGCGGCAAATTTTTATGTAACAAATTCTCGTGCAGTCGTGGAACCGGTAATAATGAAACAATTTATTTTGTTCGGTTTGTTTGTCTTAATTGCACGTGTTTTATCCGATAACTGCCAATGCGGTAAGTAAACACACCTAAGAGGCAGTTTGAGTAATCCATGCTTACGTTTTTCCCTTTGAAATGTTCAATTATCAAAGGCATTGGCTCATTAAACTGGATTCTATATAAATAAAATTCAAAGTCCTGACCAAGGAGATAATTCTCCTTGGTCCTGACTGACTGATTCATTCACTCATCAACGCCCAGACCAAGCCGTTGGACCTAGGAAGCTGAAATTTTGCACAGAGGGTCTATATACAGGGTTACAGGGAAAGTCGTACACAATATTAAAGGAGGTTATTATTTAGGTCATTTCTGATGGATTTTGTCCTATTATATAGGGTCCGAAAGTTAACCGTTATGGAGATATTGACTGTTAGATTTAAAAAAATATCAAAATTTTTTGGCTTTTTGATTTATTTTTTCTCAGAATAGAGCTCATAAAGTGGTTTTTTCAATGTATTTAGTTAAAATGTCAATTGATAAAAAATATCAGCAAAAGCTGCATCTACTACTAACAGCTTTCAAAAACTGCTCGGCAACGGTTAGAATTAAATAATTTTTCTCTAAATATTTTTCACATTGAAGACTTAAAAAAAGACACACTTAAAAAAAATAAACGTAGGGAACTTATTCTGCAAATAATTTTAAAAACTTCTACAACTCTTTAAATATTCAAAAAGGTATAACATTTAATAGGTATGTGCATAAAATTTTAAAATAATGTTATTTGAGTAGGCTCTAGTGGTAGTACCTACATAACTGAACTTCGATACCAAAAAAATCTTTTTACTTCCTGGCACCTTTGAACTATGTAAAAAGGTCATATAGGCTTTTTTGTGCATCTTTTTTGTATATCTCCATAACGGTTAACGTTATGGACCCTATAAAATAGAATAAAGTCCATCAGAAATGACCTAAATAATAACCTCCTTTAATATTGTGTACGACTTTCCCTTTAACCCTGTATAACATAGGCAAGGAATAAGACCGGATTTTTTGAAATTCAACCCCTAAGAGGGCGAAAAGGGTTGATTTGTATGGGAGGTATAAAGAATGTTGTCTAATTTTCTTGAAACTTAAAATAAATTCTCTTCAACACTATTGATTTTGTGTGAACACGTGTTTCGCCGTTTTTCTAAATTTAACCCCTAAGGAAGTGAACGGGGTTGCAAAATTTTGAATTAAAGTCCACGCGGACGGAGTCGCGGGCGAAAGCTAGTTTTAAATAAAATTGATTTTATAGAAGGACCCAAGTTCCTAATATATATACGTACTGCGTTGGCTCAGCGACCCGAAGTGGATATTGGCCTCCGTCAAAACAAGTCTACACTCGTCTGAAGAAGAATTGCTTAGTTGAAGTGACCCGGAAAGTTTGGAAACACATGACGCAAGCCAATGTCTTGCAGTGGGCGTCAAAGGGATGATGATAATGATGAAAATATAATTTTACTTAGCAAATAGCCTGCTTACTGGTCAAACATAATATTTATAATGTTTTTTGTTAAGCTAAATTATAGACAGAAGTGTTTTATAACAGTACTATCATACACCGAAATAGTCAATCCACCATTCGAAATAATAAAAAGAATTGCAAGTAGAAAAAGATCAACCGCAATTTAAAAGTTTAAAATTTAATTTGCTCCATTTCGCAAAAATTGCACTTTGTGGTTTGATCTATAAGCAGACGAAATTAGTATGTCACGTGCCAACCATCATTTTACCTATAAATGTTTTAATTTGGCAGCCGAGCTTTGAGCTAATTTTGAAAACCTTAGGTGCAGAGAACTAGTACCCAGTAAGGCCTTGTCCGGACAATGATAAGTGCTGTGTATGAGCCTATTTCCAAAGTCATGCGTCTTGCAAAGCTGACGTACCCGCCAGTGACAACTTCCGAAAAGAGATCCTGAAGAATTACTTACCCTATTTTAATCTCACCACTGACCTGTACAATGTGACTGTCAGTGGCATCAGTTCATAGTTGGTTCTGATGGTTGGTTCCATTATGGTACATTACTGCAGCGGCCAGCAAAAGAGGTATTGATGGACGAACGTGGAAATGTGGGCCGAGGCGAAGCCGAGGCACACATACGTGTGTCCATCAATGCCTAGTTGTGGCCAAGGCTTAAATATTATTTTTCTCAAATAATGCGCGGAAATTAAAACTAAGTAGTAAGGCAGAACTTTTTATTTGAAAAAAATTTTGCCGCGTTAGTGTTCTTTTTTTTTCAGTAGGTATATGCAGCTTTCTATCGCAATCCAGTTCGAAATTTAAATAAAACCTCTGATAAGTTACCTTGGTTGTCATTGTTTGGAGTAAAAGATCGTTCCATTTTTAAATAACACGACAAAATATGAGTATAGTACCAACATTTGGCCAAGTACATTTATTTGGCCGCGAAACACGACAGTTATGACTTTTCATAGAACTTTTTCCGGCCGCTGCTCGCGTGTAATTGGCCAGTACAACAGTTTCGATTTATCTCGAAGAAGCTTGTCGAAATAATGCTCAAATAAAACGTAAAGGTCGTGGAATAAGAATCTCATAATTTTAGTTAAAACTGCTTAATCTGCTCATGAAGGGTTTGTTATGTGCTTGGAACTTTGCATTGACATTTTATTGATGAAATTAGTCATTTTCTTCTCACGTGTAAAAAAATTGATTGTTCTCCTCGTTAATCAATCAATAAATAAAAAAACAGGAGTAGATTCGTATATAGCTTGCTATTCTATTCTGCGTGCTTATTGTTCTTTTGTATCTATTATTGTTTCAATTTGTAGTTCAGTGTTCGTGAATTGCAATTAATCGTCAGGTTGGCCAATAAATATAGGGAAATAGGTTGCGACAGCAAGGTGGTTAGAGGCACTTAAAAAAAGGCAAATGTGAACGTGAACAATAAATTTACATAATGCTATTTGACTTCTTTGATAACATCAGCTGTTGGGAATTAGTGCTATCGAAAAAATTTGAATAAAAAATAAAACTGGCTTTAAAACAGTACTAACCAAAACAGCGAAATAATTTAAACGAATATGACCTTCGATAAATGTGTTGTAAAAGTATAGTATAGTTTCTTTCGTATTTTTTATTGTTTTCTTTCTTAAAATATATTTTTACTACGCCTACAACTAATTTTCAGGTCATAATATGACCTTACTGAATATTCAACGGAGTATAATTACGAATGTTCAGTTATTATAAAAATAACCAAATTGTTTTAAGCTTGCCTTTAGTGTTTTAAGAAGTTCCGCGAGGATCCAATCATCAGATCCTGACTTGGTGTCTATGCGACCATCCTTAAAGTAGAGGAGAAAGGAATATTTTTAGCTCAGGTCCCATAATATTACGTGTCTTAATACATCCTAATTGACACTTAGCACCTCCCTGTTACCCCCTCGTCCTGGTAAACCTCTTCGTGATTTCTGAATGCCTTATATGTTTAACAGACCATCGACTATGGTCCACAGTGAACCATAACTATGTATATTATGCTGTATACATAAATGTAAATATTCGTGTACTCTGAACGCAGCATTAATAAAATAAAATAAAAAAATGGTTTGGGTTTAAAAGCCTAAAGTTATTGTTGGCTATCATGGAATCTCATAATGTATTTGTTTGTTTTTTCTGATGTGTACAATAAAGAGTTCTAATCTTACAGGCTCTGATGCTTCAAGTTTAAGATGATTTGAGATTAAAAAAATCTGCACTACATAAGGCCGGAAGTCACCAATACCGAATAAGACACTGACATTCACCAAATAGAATGTAAATTTAACATTCAACATAAATTCTCGACGGTGAATTGATTTCTGAATTACTCAGCTACGTTACGGACGAGTTTTGCATTTGAACTTAAAACTAAAATAGCGAATCAAAAAGTTCTGAAACCGGCGTAAGTTTGTGCATTCAATGACTAATGAATGTTGACAAAGTAAAAGAAGTTTATCAGGACCTTGTAAGTGCCGTGAAGTGGTAATTTATTACCTAGATTAGTTACGTAGCATTTTAGTTTCGTTTCATTGCCGCTTTAAGTTTACGCGCGCTCACATATCAAACGTTCTACGCCTCAATGTTATGAAAAAACACGTCACATGACCTGGGCCACGATTCTGCTAGTGCATTATAGTACGATGACAGATACACGGTCGGGTCACGTGATGTGTTTCTCCTTACCACTGACAAGGGATTGTTTGATATTCGTGCGTGCGTAGACTTGAAGCAGCATTGAAACTAAATCGCCATGTTCATGCAGTTATCATAGTACTACAATGCATAAAGAGAATCTAGGTGTTGACCGTGCATCTGTCATTGTAATATTCTGCCATCATAAGAAGAAAGGCCGTAACTTCAATATTTACTAGTGAGAAAAAGTAAACTGTATTTGAATAAAAATAACACTTAAATTGAAGCAAGTAGCTTATATAGTTCGTATTTATATTATACGAGTTTAGTATTTATATTATATTTATAACTATAACAGTTTGGTTGCCTAGGCATGTATAATAAAATTGATATATCTCAGTAATTATTATTTTACTTATTTTGTACATCTGCTTCCTTCTCCAATATTTTGCTCCAGTCCATCCAGGCCGCCGTCTGTACTCTTAGATTAAGAAATTCCTGTGTAATTTCCTTTTTTATGTACAATAAAGTGTTCTCTATCTATCTGTCTATCTTATGAAATATGTAATTTTTTTTCTTGTGTTTTTCAAATAGTAATCATCGACGACAAGTTAGCCAGACATGCTTGAAATTTAGTTTTTCACTAATTTGCTCGAAATCAAGTTATGGCCTTTTTTATTATGACGGCAGTATAATGCACAAACAGATTGAGATACAAACGTAAGATTATGTGATGAAATGGGTACCTGATTAATGTAAAACTACAAACCTCCCTAATTTCTGGTGTGCTGGAAAAAATCTGAGGTTTTTATCTATTTATCTGCAATGAATAGGTTAATTTGCCAGCTACCCCATTCATGCCCGGTTCCTATAATATACGCCTACCGGCTACGATCCGTTTTCCCTACAATTTATTGACAGTTCGTAGGAGTTTCGTAGGAATTGTAACCGATCGTAAGCAAAAACGAAGCGTTTTATGGATATTGGAACCGGGCATCAGTCGCTTCAATAACGCGGTCAGTTAAATTACTAACCGCCGGCTTCTGAATTGAGAATTCTCACTAAGTAAATACTTAAAAACCGTTCTGTCACGCTCTTTCCTGAGAAATTTGACGAGACAGCACGACAGTTAGGTAGTTACTTAGCGAAAGTCTCAAGTAAAAAATTTGCCATAAGAAAAATGACTAGTGATCTCACCAACTAAGCCATGCTGTGACTACATTAAATTCATGAGCTGTATTGATTTCTTGGTTAACGTAATTTTTTGTGTTTATTTATGTGTTTTAATTTCAATGCAAAAAAATTAATAATAATCGTGTGTAAGTATGTGCACATTTACCTGTCTCTTTCCGAAACAGTTGCTTCATGCATTTATTTGTTTATCTTATTCTTAGTTCCTAACTATAACGTGTAGTGTATTGCGCCTTATTATTAATGTGATTACCTATCCGTGGTTAAGTACTGTGTTAACTTAATATTCTTTAGGTAATAAGTTTGTCAATTCTGTTTTTCTCCTTGAATAAATAAAATAAAATAAAATAAAATACACCTCTATTAGTGATCCTGCCTTATTTCTTCGCGGAACCCTGAATTTTCAGCTATATAAGCCCGTATGTTAACACTACTTGTGGCTAATTTGTTAAGTAAAATATTCTCGTGTAGTCTTGTCACTATATTCTTTGGAACCGGTAACGATGAAACAATTTATTTTGTTCGGTTTCTTTGTATTAATTGCACGAGTTTTAACCGATGACTGCCAATGTGGTAAGTGAACCAAATACAAACTCACCAAATACAATAATGTTGTTATATAATAACAAATAATGTTATAAAAGGGTGATTATCAGGAAATGGCTCAAATTGCATTATTTCTTTGGCGCATTTTTTTTTTCAATTTATTTTAATAAAAAGTACCATTTTTGTAGGTTTATTAGCCCTTAAAGATTGTATTGTAACATATTTGCAGGTTTTGGTGGCAACTCCTACAATATACTTTTTATTGAGTCAGTATGAAAAAAATATGCGCTAAAGAAATTATGCATTTCTGAGAATAACCCAAAACCTCTTCAAAGAAGGATTACATGCTGTGGTTAACGTTCTTCCTTTTATCATAGTCTAAAATTTAAATGTATTATGAGTAGTGTTATAAGTATAAAAAAAAATTAAAAAAAAAAAAAAAACTCACGCCCGTTATCCCCGAAGGGAATAACGGGCGAATAAGTATAGTATTTTTATTAATAAAACTGTTAGTATCTACAAGGTTCTCTTTATGATTAAATATTAGAATACCATAATATGGTAGGTATATTATACAATACCCTATTTTTACATCAGGCAATGCAATGAAAAACTGAAAATACCGTTTTCGACGAAATTTTCATCGAATTTTATCGAAAACGATATTTTCAGTTTTTCATTTCATTGCCTGGTGTAAAAATAGAGATGGTTTTATTAGTCTCCTGAAAATTTGTACTTTTGGAGTTGGCAGCTTAACACTTATTTTAGACGACGAGACTATGACAATTATCTATTTCGGTTCATGCTAAAAATACTAAACAAAACAGCATTTTGACAATGCAGCGCTTTGAGTTAATCTCGACCCAAATTTAATATCAGCGACAAAGCTAGTGATTTTATAAAAAATAGATTTGTTGAACACTAGACACAATTCCTCTGAATACATACCATAACATTCACATACAGGCACATACATTGCTTCTGACCCCACACTAGGATACCCTGTGTCGTGGCAACCAAAAACAGCGTCGTCACAAGAATGTAAACATCCAAGACCTGGGTTTCCTTTGAAACGTGGGTTTTTTGACGAAATCTACTTTAAATCTCAAAATTCACGGCCATTCAAAGGTTGCTAGAAAGGTTTTTATTTGGTAGCTGGGTAATTAGATTTCATCTATTTTTGTATAACATCACTTGCATTATTGCTAACATAAATTTTGGGTCCAGATTCATTCAAGGAGCTGTCAAACCTGGCACCCGAGGCAGCCGAGCTGAAAGCTAGCTTTGACATCTTTCAGGTGCAGAGAACGAGTACCCAGTAAGGCCTTGTCCGGATAATAACAAGAGCTGTGTACGAGCCTATTTCCGAAATCACGCGTATTGCAAGGCAGACGTAGCGGCCAGTGACTATTTCCAAAAAGATGACCTGAAGGGATACTTACCGTATTTTAATCTCACCACTGACCAGTACAATGTGACTATTGGTGGTATCAGTTCAGGCAAAATAATTGACTTTCTGTAAGTACAGCAGGCTATCCTGTTCAGTTTTGCTTTTAGTAAAAGATAAAAATCGACTTCAAAACACTAGAGCACTAAAAACAAAGAAAGAATTGAAATGAATGTAGTTTGTAGGTATTGTAGAACTATAGTTTGGAGCCGCTTTAAGGTATAAATGCTTATTAAATGGCATTAAGTCCGCCGTTTTGTTCTATATTTTTATTTTAAATAAATAAGTATAACACCAGCACGTACATTTTGAGCAACGACACTTAAATATAATAATACTAGACGAAAACCCGGCTTCGCTCGGGTAAAATGTAGACGCAAAATAATATTCCACTATGTTTTTTTATATGGTGACGTCTCTGTATTTATCAACCACCAGTAGATATAAATATCTTAATACATTCAGATACATAAGCTCACACCTGTATCCCAGAGGGGTAGGCAGAGACCACGGACTGTCACCTGCCACTATCCTGACAAATCACTTTCGCTTCATCGACATCCATTAGTCGTTGCATGTACCCACATCGGTTTCGGGTACTTTTCATCTTGCCCTTTGCTAATACATCCCCTATTTGGTCGAAGTATGTCCAACTGGGGCGTCCCTTACCGACCCTTCCACTCACATTCACCCGATATATTTGCTATGTCAGTCTTTCTTCGTTCATCCTCTCCACATCTCCAAACCAACGCAACATTCCTTTTTTCAATTCTAGTCACTCACTACATCCTCTTTCTCTACATCCTCGGTCTCTGATCACACTATTGCGTATTCTGTCATTCAAAGTAACACAACACATATTTCTTAAGGATCTCATTTGTACTGCACTAATCCTACTTTCATGATTCTTCTGCCATACCCAAATCTCGCTACCATGCTTACATCAGTATTGGAACCAGCACACTATTACGGATAGCCAATCTTGCTCTTTTGGACATGTTCTGTCTACTCACGAAGGAATGCAAGGCGAAAATCGGATACTTATCATAACTTTGTCATGGCTACCTCATCACAAATTACTAAATGAGCTTCCTTCATAAACTTAACAGCTAGTGAATCTAATGACGTATGAGACGTAGAATCCACTTGGCTAATCAACTAAAAACAGCTCCCTCTCTTTGGCTTTACAGCTTTTAGTTTGGTATTGACCACATGTTTTTCTTCATCATTTTAATTTTTGGTATTTTTCTTATCTAGTGGCTTTTTCATTTCAATAAGTTTATTGGTACCTAACTAAGCAAAACAATAAAGATCAATTTATGACTTTGATTTCCTTTTTCCATTATTTTTCAGACCCTTCCAAAACTCAATGTCAAATGATTGTCTTCCCTCCCGCTCTCAGAAGAAGGACCTTCTTCTGAGCTCCCGCCAATGAAAAAAACCACAGATTACTTACTACACCTTCTCAGTTGGCACAGATTATAATAACCATTTTGGATGCCACGGTATTCCACACACCATGAAGTTAACAAATTAGATCAAAGGGCCGGTTTAGATTATCTTAGTGTTTAGGAGAGTGCTTTACTTTACACTCTGTTGCAACATTATGCTGAATCGAGCCCATTTTGGGGCTCAACCTTTAACGACCTCTGTGGCGTAGTGGTTAGCGCATCTGACTACCATGCGAGAGGTCCCGGGTTCGAATCCCGGCTGGGGACAAAAAAAAAATCCCAGGTCTTGGATGTTTACATGTTTGTGACGTCGCTGTTTCTGGTTCCCACGACACAGGGTATCCTAGTGTGGGGCCAGAAGCAATGTATGTGCCTGTATGTAAATCACACTAATATTATAAACGTGAAAGTTTGTGTGTGTGTTTATATGTTTGTCAGTCTTTAGCGCTGAAACGGCTGGACGGATTTTAATAAAATTTGGTATGGAGTTAGCCGATACCCTGGATTAAAACATAGGCTACGTTTTACCGCGGGGAAATATCTTATTCCTACGGGAAAATCGATGAACCGCGGATAACACCGCGGGGCACAGCTAGTGTAAATATGTAAATGTAAATTATTATTTTCATGTTGTACAGTTTATTTTTTTTACGGTTTTTATGCTTTCTGTGTTATTTTTTTATTATTGTACGCATTCTGTGTGTGTGTGTTTTTTTGTTTTGTTTTGAGTATCAAATAAATAAATTTTCTTTCTTTCTTTCTTTCTTTCTTTCTTTCTTTCTTTCTTTCTTTCTTTCTTTCTTTCTTTCTTTCTGTCTTTCTTTCTTTCTTTCTTTCTTTCTTTCTTTCTTAAGGAGAGTGCTTTTGTAGAAACGTGTAAACGCCACTTGCTTTAGTACGTTTTACGGTATAGTACGGTTCTAGTTGCCTTTCAATTAGAATCAAAATAGAATTGGTTTCTATTGTTCTATCCAGTAACACCTGAGCGCGTTACTATCCTCGTTACTTATCTGTGTATAAACTAAAAATTTAGTGAGAACTTTAGGAGAGTGCGCAAGTGACTCGTGACGGGTGCGTGTTGTTTTCATTAAGTCGAATTATCAAACTTACTTATGTGTTCCATTAAAACTCATAGTATTTTGAGTAGGATAGCGCATATTTCGCGACGTCGACGAAGTGACACTCTACTGGAAGAAATATAAACGTTCTCTCGAGCGTCTAGTAATGTACTAATGCACTTGCCTCTCTAATTGTATTATAGTTAGCACTCTCCTAAACAATAATGTAAACCGGCCATAACAGTTCACAATGAAAACTTGTGACACTAACACAACAATGATGACATTGACATGTTTACTTAGCAACGCCATTGTTGAATTTAATAATTTTTATATTGATGCTGCTCGATAATACGAATTTTCCGCCCATATGTTGTCGACTCAGATCAACTATTTTTTTACGCTCTTTCATTTGGTGTGCATATCGTTCGAGTCTACCGTAGGCCCGAACGAAATTATTAATATAGACTAGACGAAAACCCGGCTTCGCTCGGGTAAAATGTAGACGCAAAATAATATTCCACTATGTTTTTTTATATGGTGACGCCTCTGTATTTATCAACCACCAGTAGATATAATCTCTTAATACATTCAGATACATAAGCTCACACCTGTATCCCAGAGGGGTAGGCAGAGACCACGGACTGTCACCTGCCACTATCCTGACAAATCACTTTCGCTTCATCGACATACATTAGTCGTTGCATGTACCCACATCGGTTTCGGGTACTTTTAATCTTGCCCTTTGCTAATATACATCCCCTATTTGGTCGAAGTATGTCCAACTGGAGCGTCCCTTTACCGGCCCTTCCACTCACATTCGCCCGATATATTTGCTTTGTCAGTCTTTCTTCGTTCATCCTCTCCACATCTCCAAACCAATGCAACATTCCTTTTTTCAATTCTAGTCACTCACTACATCCTCTTTCTCTACATCCTCGGTCTCTGATCACACTATTGCGTATTCTGTCATTCAAAGTAACACAACACATATTTCTTAAGGATCTCATTTGTACTGCACTAATCCTACTTTCATGATTCTTCTGCCATACCCAAATCTCGCTACCATGCTTACATCAGTATTGGAACCAGCACACTATTACGGATAGCCAATCTTGCTCTTTTGGACATGTTCTGTCTACTCACGAAGGTATGCAAGGCGAAAATCGGATACTTATCATAACTTTGTCATGGCTACCTCATCACAAATTACTAAATGAGCTTCCTTCATAAACTTAACAGCTAGTGAATCTAATGACGTATGAGACGTAGAATCCACTTGGCTAATCAACTAAAAACAGCTCCCTCTCTTTGGCTTTACAGCTTTTAGTTTGGTATTGACCACATGTTTTTCTTCATCATTTTAATTTTTGGTATTTTTCTTATCTAGTGGCTTTTTCATTTCAATAAGTTTATTGGTACCTAACTAAGCAAAAAAATAAAGATCAATTAAGACTTTGATTTCCTTTTTCAATTATTTTTCAGACCCTTCCAAAACTCAATGTCAATTATTGTCTTCCCTCCCGCCCTCAGAAGAAGGACCTTCTTCTGAGCTCCCGCTAATGAAAAACACCACAGATTACTTACTACACGTTCTCAGTTGGCACAGATTATAATAACCTTTTCAAGAATCAAGAATTTATTTCAACGTAAAGAATTTACATTCTGCTTGTTGAATGTCAATGTACATACAGTTATGTATAACGTTAGCCGCTGCCTTGGAGCCGTCTGTAGTGGAGAAAAAGGCAGCGAAAAAAAAACTCCACTCTGACCATCTTTTCTCAAATCACCTTAAAGCTAATACAAATAAAACATACAAAATAATATCTTGGATGTGTTGAACACTAGACACATTTATCCTCTGATTTAATTTAATATTAAACTACTATTTAATGCCATACGTCCTTGTCTTCTAAATAATCGTTGATTTTATAATAAGCTTTTTTGCAAAGAGTGTGCTTAACACAATTCTTAAATCGCGTTGGGGGTAACTCTAATATATCTTGAGGTATCTTGTTGTAGAACCTTATACAGTGCCCCATAAAGGAAGTATTAACTTTTGCAAGTCTATGTTTAAATCGTGGAAATGACAATGTATGTTTATTCCTAGTATTAACGTTATGATGGCTACCAAGAGTTTCGAAGTCCTTTATATTTTTCCGAACGTACATAATATTTTCATAAATGTATTGGCTTGGAACTGTTAAGATGTTAGTTTCTTTGAAAAAATCTCTTAGCGAGTCCCTACTACCTAGCTTGTAAATAAATCGGATCGCTCTCTTCTGCAAGATGAAGATAGTCTCAATGTCTGCTGCCCGGCCCCATAGTATTATACCATAGGACATAATACTATGGAAGTAACTAAAATAAACAAGCCTAGCAGTTGCAACGTCAGTAAGTTCTCGAATTCTTTTCACGGCATATGCTGCGGAGCTTAGTCTATGTGCCAATTTTATAATATGTGGACCCCATTGTAGTTTGGCATCGATTGTGATGCCCAAAAATACAGTATCTTCAACAAATTCTAGTTTATCATTTTCAATTACAATGTTGTTTTCAACTAATTTTACGTTAGGTAGGGTAAATTTCATACATTTTGTCTTTTTTTAATTTAACAATAGATTATTTACTGTAAACCAATCTAGAACGTGTGAAAGAGCATTATTTGCTTCGTCAAGATTATTTTCCTGTCTCTTTATTTTAAAAACAAGTGACGTGTCATCAGCATATAGCACTACCTCACACATTTTTTGTACCAAAAACGGTAAATCATTTACATAGACTAGGAAAAGGAACGGCCCTAAGATAGATCCCTGCGGGACTCCCATTTTTACAAGTGAGCCTGACGATTTAATACGATTTATTTCTGCTTTTTGAACCCTTCCTTCTAAATATGATTTTAAAAGATCTAGACTTAACTTTTTTATTCCATAGTGTTTTAACTTTGAGAGTAATGTTTTGTGGTCTACACAATCGAATGCCTTTGACAGATCACAAAATACTCCTATCGCATCATTATGATCCTCCCACGCACTGAAAATATGTTTAACTAACATGACTCCAGCGTCTGTTGTATTCCGCCCTTTAATGAAACCGAACTGCTGACTATGGAGGAGTTCGTAATTATTGAAATGAATAAGTAATTGATCTAAGATAATTCTTTCAAATATTTTACTTAATACTGGTAGGACTGAAACGGGTCTAAAATTTGTTGGATCTTGTTTATCACCGCTATTAAATAAGGTTACTAACCTACTATATTTCATGAGGTCTGGAAATACTCCTTCATCTAAGCATTTATTGAAAATCTGTGCTAACGGCAAAGCTAGGATATTTATCACTGAACTAACTATTGTTACTGACATACCCCATAAGTCCGAGGACCTTTTTTAAGATTTAATAATTTAAAATTCTTAACAAATGGATGCCACGGTATTCCACACACCATGGAGTTAACAAATTAGATCAAAGGGCCGGTTTAGATTATCTTAGTGTTTAGGAGAGTGCTTTACTTTACACTCTGTTGCAACATTATGCTGAATCGGGCCCATTTTGGGGGCTCAACCTTTAACGACCTCTGTGGCGTAGTGGTTAGCGCATCTGACTACCAAGCGAGAGGACCCGGGTTTGAATCCCGGCTGGGGACAAAAAAAAATCCCAGGTCTTGGATGTTTACAAGTTTGTGACGTCGCTGTTTCTGGTTCCCACGACACAGGGTATCCTAGTGTGGGGCCAGAAGCAATGTATGTGCCTGTATGTAAATGTAAATATGTAAATGTAAATATGTAAATGTAAATTATTATTTACATGTTGTACAGTTTATTTATTTTTACGCTTTTTATGCTTTCTGTGTTATTTTTCTTTCTTTCTTAAGGAGAGTGCTTTTGTAGAAACGTGTAAGCGCCACTTGCTTTAGTACGTTTTACGGTATAGTACGGTTCTAGTTGCCTTTCAATTAGAATCAAAATTGGTTTCTATTGTTCTATCCAGTAACACCTGAGCGCGTTACTATCCTCGTTACTTATCTGTCTATAAACTAAAAAATTAGTGAGAACATTAGGAGTGTGCGCAAGTGACTCGTGACGGTTGCGTGTTGTTTTCATTAACTCGAATTATCAAACTTACTTATGTGTTCCATTAAAACTCATAGTATTTTGAGTAGGATAGCGCATATTTCACGACGTCAACGAAGTGACACTCTACTGGAAGAAATATAAACGTTCACTCGAACGTCTAGTAATGTACTAATGCACTTGCCTCTCTAATTGTATTATAGCACTCTCCTAAACACTAAAATAATGTAAACCGGCCATAACAGTTCACAATGAAAACTTGTGACACTAACACAACAATGATGACATTGACATGTTTACTTAGCAACGCCATTGTTGAATTTAATAATTTTTATATTGATGCTGCTCGATAATACGAATTTTCCGCCCATGTGTTGTCGACTCAGATCAACTATTTTTTTACGCTCTTTCATTTGGTGTGCATATCGTTCGAGTCTACCGTAGACCCGAACGAAATTATTAATATAGATTATATCTACAATCCTACATCGAATTTAAAAATCGTTTTCCTTTTAATTATTTATCTGCTCTTAGTGCTACGGTTTAGTGCTTTAGGATTAAGGCCGCGAATTTAAGCAAAAAAACCTAGGACTATACTATAGCATTAAATAGTCAAGTCGGTGATCACAGGTTCTAGATGCATGAAGTTCCTTAACAACTACCTTAATGCTGTCTGTTTTTATACCTGTGACATATTTATGCGTAATTTCAATTTCTTTATCGAAAGGGCAATGGCAGGCTTCAGTGGAAGTCTCGTACACCTACAAAAAGTCGTGTTGAAACATGAAATATTTACATTTAATAGATCATTGTATAAGAATTTGTTGCATTAATTTTCTTTTTTTTATAAAGTTGGGAGTCATGAGTTAAGCTTGTTTTTTTAAGAAGTTTGGAGGTTATGTTACTACCCCGTTTGCTTGACTGTTAGAGATAAATACCAACACAAATAATTGAAACAAAATCATTCTATTATACACACATACGAACATACCTATGTACATACATATATGTATAAATAAACAGTCAGATAAAAAATCAAGAAACATAATTTGAACCAAATACATACTAGGTACTTACTGCTCAACTACCAACAGCAGTTTTCTACGTGTAAAGTTACTTCTCATGTTCTAGGATACTTTAGAACTCTCACTATAGTCATAGTCTACTATTACTACATAATATATTTGTTATTCGAATTATACAAGTATGTAGTCATACTTGTATAATTCGAATAACAAAAACCACTTTTTCATTAAATTGTGTTCTTGAAATTGTTTTCTTATTTTCTTCCCCCTACTTTAAAAAAATATTTGAATAACATAAAAAGAAGCGACTTGTGAAATACTAAAGTTGGGAAAATATAACCCCAAAACATTCATTCAATAGGGTGGTACACCATTTGCCGTTGTCCTTTAAATCCAAGTGACATTTTTTTTTCACACTGGCTACGTGTCTCTTCCCTCAATGTTGCACTAATGTGTTTGTGTCTTCATGGGTATTGTTAACAATTAAATTTTCAGGGTTGACAACCAGAGAAATCTATTGGTTTTGACATTGAACTTCGTGAATATAACGCTCGAGTCAGTGAGTGACTTTATCTACTACCCAACTGCTATGGAACCACGACGCGCACGTTCTAAAACCACTGAGCTGTACCGTAAGTTTAGTAAGCCTTATGCCGCTACCAAAAATTTTACCAATCTACGTTACCTTAAAAATTGGTTCCAAATATTTAGGTTTGCCAGTACCAAACCTGGAAGGTGTTGCAATGTTTCCATTGTCAGCAATATAATAATGGACTGTATGTTGTGTGAGATATATTCAAAGTGTGCTATTTGAAAGGCCCATCGCATGTCAACAACAGAATCTTTGGTCGTTACTTTAAACTGGAGTCACTTAATCGGAAACATGGAGAATTTTCTCGCTAGCCAAGCCTTGGGTCTAAAAAAAATTACTTTTTCGTAAACGATAAGGCGTTTCAGATGACATAATATACTTGTTACGAAGCGCGCAAAATTTGTAATTCATTTTATAAAATATATATAAATAATAAACTCACGCCCGTTATCCCCGAAGGGGTAGGCAGAGGCACCAGTCTCTAGAACTGGACCCACGTTTTGCCGAGTTTATTAGGTCCCAAACGTGACAAGTGGCAAGCCTGTCGCCGTTATCCGGGCACAATTTATCAGCGAATGGTGTTGCTGTACAAACAAATGTACGTAACTAAAAGTCATTGGTACATGCGTGGTTCGAACCCAGACCCTCATGATCGAGAAGCAAGGGTCAACCCCACTACGCCACCACCGCTTTTTTTTTTTTTTTTAATTCATTTTACTAAATAATAATTTGTTTAACTTGCATGGCTGGCGACTCTATTTTAGAGACACATAAAAAAATACATTGGTCTAATCGTTGATAACGAGTGATGTAGGAAATTCGCATTTCTATTATCAAGAATAGTCACCGATCGAGCTGTAGGAGATAAAAATAAAATCGATTCTTTCATAAAATTATCCGCTAAACAGCGCGTCGTCTTGCTCTACAAGACATGATTGGAGCAAGAGGGCACGATGTTTGACGGCGGTTTTCAGACAGTACCTAGTTCCTTTAAGGGCACAAGTGACAGCGAAAAATTATGAAACGACGCCTATTAGATATTCAAGATATTTGTTAAAAAACATTATGTGTAGTAATTGTCAAATTTTTTTTCAGCATCGGTGACAATCACCACGGTTTTCTACAGCGCAACCCGTCCCAAAATTAACGACATCTTCTCCGTAGCTAACATCAGTGACACTCCTATTTATTCACTAGGGCCTTGTGTCACTGAAACTAAAGGTAAATGTTAACAAAAGGTAAGCGCCGTCGCACATTTGCGTCCCACTAGAAGTCGTCGTACATTTGTACAAACAGGCCTCAGTCTGGGCGTATTTATACATTTGTTATATTTTTGCCTGGTTACCGTATCACAGGATATCCTAGTTTGGGATCGGGTTAAATGATTATGCTGTGTGTAAGGTACTATTATTAACTAATTTCGTCTGCGCAGGATTAGTATTTAGAGTAGCTATAAACTAAACATTTCCATCTTACATAAATAAAACAACATAACATAAACATTTACATACAGGCATATACATTACTTCTGGCCCCACACTAGGACACTCTGTCTCGTGGGAACCAAAAACACTGACGTCACAAACATGTAAACATCCAAGATCTGGAGTTCAAATACTCGTATGTGTAACTCTAGCGGTTTTGGGAGCGCACGCCAGAATAGCTCGCAGATGGTAGAATTTTTCCTACTTACTTGACACTAAGCGTCATATTTTGGACAATTCACACAATATATTTATAAATTGAAGCCTATGTGTTATTCTGATATACTATAAGCTATATTATTGTAAACTTTCATTAAAATCCATTCAGTACTTTTTACGTGAAAGAGTAACAAACATCCATCCATTCATACTAACAAAAATTCGCGTTTATAATATTAGTAACACAAGTTTATTACCCAGCTCAGAGATCAGGGACTTCACAATAATCTGTAAAAAAAATTAAGGTGAATAAATACTTTTTATCTTATCCTCGTAAGGCACAATGTCCCCAAGTGATCACAAAAACAATTGTTATTTTCAAGGTCGGGCCACACGAGGTTATCTTTTTATCTATCTCTTATCTAGTAAGATAAGATAAGAAGTAAGAAATATGTCGGAAATTTGCAAACTTCCGACTGAAGGGTACAGAGTGCTTATACTGAGTTTTTTCATTCACTCTCGATAGTGAGAGCGTTTGCGATTTGCATAGGAGTAACAAAGAGACAAATATATGGCGCGCTTTGTCACTCCTATGCAAAACGCAAACGCTCTCGCTATCGAAAGTGAACGACAAAACTCAGTATACGCACTCAGGGCTTCTATCAGAGAGAGAGAGAGAGAGAGAGAGAGAGAGAGAGAGCATTGGCTTTGTCACCACTTTGGACAGCGAGTTTTACCTCAGACACGCAGATTTTTCACGATGCTGTTCTTCACAACGTTGGCTAATAATTTTGGGTTCTTTTAACCACCAATCCGGACTTGGCTCCCGTGGTGGAGTATGGCCTATACCAACCTCAGGGAAGAGACCCGTACCCCTCGGTGGGGACATAATAGGTTGACGAGAAAATATGTAAATCTATATAAAATCTCTACGGGCGATAATATTTTATTAACTCCTAGTTACCCATTTTTATTCCACTAGAATAATTTTATAAGCTGATGGTTCTCCTAAATGAAAGAAAAAAAATATTTGTTGGCAGATTTAATTTGTTAGCAGACTTACTCTCAGCTGGAACTGAGTTACTTAAAATACCTAACAAATTACTTGAATTAAGTTTACAAACGGGACTCCGGTATCCGGACTTGGCCCCCGTGATGGAGTAAGGCCTATAATTTCCTCAGGGAAGAGACCCGTGGCCCTTGGTGGGGACATAATAGGTTGATGATGATGAAGTTTACAAAGAAAAGTAAAATATCTATATTCATTAACTATGATCTTTTAATCGGCGGATATAAATATTATAAATGAACGTATGCTTTTTTTCAGATCCTTTGCTGGCAAACCTGTTCTCGAGTTTTATACAATACCTTGGCGTAGCGACGCAAGAAGCCTTTCAGACTCGATCCAAGGTGATTGCTACCGATTACATACAGAAGAATTTGTGCAATTATGGTGTCAAACCGTAATTACCTATCACTGTGGACCCAAGCTGTAACTTTCTTTTGTTGTAAGAGCCATAAATTCGTCCCTTAGCTTACAACACCGCTCAAGTCGAAAATTGGCGGTTTTCACATTTGAATGCCATTAGATGGAGCTGTTCATTGCGCGTCTAACCATTAGTCACATCTGTAAAGTTGGTAGAAATTACTTAAGCGGTGTTGTAAGCTAGGGGACTGTTTTTTATTCTAATAAATATACGTCTGTTATCTCATTCTCTGTCTCACTCTCTTCGTTCCCGGTCAATCAGTAAATTAGACGTGTTTGGAGGTGCTCTGTTTTGTTATTTAATTTCTAAGTTCATACAATAAACCCAGTGTCAAGAACCAGTGCTTTTTCAATCAGACATTCTTCCCCGTGATTTCAACATAAATTTGGTCCTTCGTCGCCTGTAAAAAAGTGTGCTCGGCGCGTGAACAAGATCGCCATTTTGTGCTTCAAGGAGATTGTCACGTGTTATCGGCCGTGCCACGGACATTCAGTTCATTCATTCAGCGTTCTTGTGCTGCACTCTGGCCGGGGCGGGAAGAAGCATCCTACAAGTCGAACCTACACAGCGACATCTACATTTTGTGTTACTAACTACGAGACGTACTACATTATCGTCACCTACACCGCTTCGGGGCGCACACGCCAACTACAGTGTTTACTACCTACAACTACGCGGCGCACACGCCATCCTACCTACAATACTTTTCTGCCATCCTACGGGCATATTTCTCGGCGCACACGCCACTGCAACATTGACTCATTGATTGACTACTTCGCGGCGCATACGCCATCTATCGACAAAAGTGTACAACTGTTCCATTCGTTCCATACTGTTTTATCGACATTGACGCATACGTCATTCATTCGTCATAAAGCATTCGTTCAAAAACCACTCACTCTTTTTCTTGTGGAATATGGCGGAACACCGCATTTCTTCGTGTGAAAAACAAAAAAATCAAAAGTGATCTCGGTGTACACACCAAACATTTCGAAGCTGCATACAGCAAATCTAACAATAACATTCGGATAAGTGAAATCCACGCATATTTCACCAATACGTCGCCGCTCCACCAGCGACTGTTACCACGATGCATAGTCAGGAAGACGAACAGGTAGCGTCCTTAGACGCTCTGAAGATGCAAAGAAGCACCTTGAAAGGAAAGCTAACACGCTTATTTAACTTTGTGCAAAACTACAATCCTCAAGTAAACAACGTTGATGATTTGAAAGCGCGATAAGCGGAGACGGAAAAAATCGCCTGCAAATTTGATGACTTGCAAAACGCGATCGAACTGTTGGACGCTGGTCCAGGACGAGCTGCAGCTCATGATCAAGAACGTACTGTTTTCGGAGAAAAATACTTTTCTACTAAAGCGCAAATCGATGCCTTATTAGCGCCTGTGACTACTTCGCGATCGTCATTTGAACACGATCCACTGTGCGCGACAATGTGTAACGATACCTACACTTCTAGGAAACCACGTGTAAAGTTGCCGCAACTGGAACTCCCTAGATACGACGGGGATATTCGACAATGGCCGGCATTTAAAAACATTTTTATGGCTTCTGTAGACGGAACAGATCTTCCCGTGGTGAACAAACTACAGTACCTAAAGTCATCCCTAACTGGAGAAGCAGCGGGGCTCATTTCTTCACTGCTTATCACGGAGGAAAATTATGCAAAAGCATTGGAAATCCTTACTAAGAGGTATGAGAACAAAACAATCATTGTAAACTTTCATTTAAAAGCGGTTACTAATTTTGTCACTATTACTAGGTACAATTTGAAAGACTTTTTAGTCACTTTGCAGCAAAGTCTAGACTCACTAAGAGCTATCAACCTACCAGATGACAGCTGGGACGCTCTTTTAGTATTCCTTATATCACAAAAATTAGATAACTCCTTGAGAGCTGCCTGGGAGCTAAACAGAAAGGAAAATACTATTGCCACTATATGTGAACTGCTCGAATTCCTTAATGCACGCAGGACTGCCTTTGAAATGCTTAACGCCGATAAACCGAGTGATAAACTTAATGTAAAGTCTTCCCATGTCACTTCTATTGAAGCAACTGCATCATGTATATTATGTCAAGGCAATCACTCTTTGCATAAGTGTCCGAGCTATCTTGAGCTATCTGTCAATGACCGTGTGAACTTAATTAAAGCTAAATCATTGTGTTACAATTGCTTACAGCATTATCAAGCCAATCACAAGTGTTCCAAATATAAGTGCCTAACATGCAATGGCAGACATCACACAAGTATACATATGGATAAAACTAAACCACAGGTTAGCTTTGCTTCTAGCACCTTCTTACCTTCACAACCCACCACGCAAAATTACATTGCTGACCCACAACTACATGCTACAAATTACGCTTCGGCTACGGGTACACCCACTCTATCGCAACCACATGCACCTACTTCTCTATTGCAACCACATGCACCTACCCCTCTATTGCAACCACATGCACCTACCACTCTATTGCAACCACATGCACCACTTGCTCAAATGCAACCACATTCTACTACTGCTCAATTGCAACTACATGCACCTAATACTAATTTGCCACTACATGCATCGCAAAACTCACCTTCTGCGGTACTAGTGTCTAACACTAACAAGCAACAAATATTACTTTCCACAGCTATCATCAGAATACAATCTGCGGCAGGAAAGTGGGTGAACGCTCGAGCTCTTCTGGATGCAGGCAGCGAGGTCAACATTGTTACCCACAGACTGGCCTCATTACTACAGCTAGAACTCAAGCAGGATCATAATAATATATCTGGTATTGGGAATACGCTAAAACATTCTCAAGTAAGTGTTCATACTCACATTTCATCTCGATATAACAACTACTCAGCTGATCTCACATTCATTGTCATGGACAACATTGCTGTTCCCTTACCGCATAACTACATACCTACTCACACATGGCACATACCTACAAAGCAAGCAAACTCACTAGCTGACCCGACATTTTTCATACCCAGTTCAATTGATTTATTAATTGGGGCTGAACTTTTCTATTCTATTTTACAGACAGGTCGTTTGAAAATAGGCTCAAGTTTACCTTTCTTAATTGAAACTACCTTTGGATGGGTTGTATCAGGCTCTTTCGTCCCTGACACTAATGAACACACATCTAACAACAACACACATGTTAGCATGCACTTGTCTCATACTTCCTCTGATGACATACTTCAGTCTTTTTGGAACCAGGAGGAAATCCTACCAACACAAAAGTTGCTATCCCCCGATGACAAATATTGTGAAGACTTATTTACCTCTACTACTACCCAAGATGACACCGGTAAATATGTTGTAAACTTACCTATACAGACAGACAAACTTGACGGTTTAGGAAATTCATTTAATACTGCTTATCATTGCCTACTAAAATTAGAATCAAGACTGTCATAGGATACTGACCTTTACTCTCAATATAGGTCTTTCATCAATGAGTTCATTGACCTCGGTCATGCTCACTATGTAAATGACTTCTCTCCTGCTTACTACATGCCTCATTTACCTGTGATTAGACCTGATAGTGCATCAACTAAATTGCGTACTGTCTTCAATGCAAGTGCTAAAACTTCCAGTGGTTTATCTCTGAATGATATACTCCATGAAGGTCCTAATATTTATAATGATATTTTTGATATCATACTCAGATTCAGACTTTACAAATATTCCTTTTCTTGTGACATTATTAAAATGTTCAGAAATATTTGGATCAACCCACAACACACCTCCCTCCAAAGAGTCCTATGGAGAGACTCTAAGTCTGACCCACTACAGTGTTTAGAGTTAGATACTGTCACTTATGGCACTAAAAGTGCACCCTACCTTGCTTGTCGCACAATGTTAGACTTAGCTGACAAACATATGATCACTCACCCTCGAGCAGCTGACTGTATAAAGTCCAGTTCTTACATGGATGACTATCTATGTGGTGCACAATGCCTGCAGGAATGTGTTCAATTATGTTCTTAACTGACTGACTTACTAAGTAAAGCAGGTTTCCAACTACATAAGTGGTCAGCTAACCACCCCCAGATTCACTCACACATATTGAGTTTAGAAGCAATTACACAAAATCCTACACAACAAACTGAAAATAATTCATACAGTTTTACACAAAATGAATCGGTAAAAACCCTAGGTTTGCATTGGCTACCTACACAGGATACTTTGACTATTTCTATTCCAAAGTTTGAAGAAAATGTCCCTTGCACCAAAAGAGGTCTTTTATCTAAAATTGCCCAAATATTTGACCCATTAGGTATTCTAGCGCCCTCTACTATCTTAGCTAAGATACTCATGCAGGATATCTGGAAGCAAAACACTGATTGGGATTCTCTAATTCCCTCTGATTTACAAGAAACTTGGAACAAGTTTATTTCTCAATTTCATAATTTGAAATCAATAAACATCCCTAGGTACTATTTCTCAGACATATATACACATATTATTTTACTTGGTTTCAGTGATGCCTCTCAAAAAGCCTATGGTGCTTGCTTATACCTAAGAGCGACATATCCTAATAGTAAACCCACTTGTACTCTTGTGACTGCTAAATCTAAAGTTTCTCCTATTAAAAAACAACAATTTATTCCCAGATTAGAACTGTGTGGAGCTCTTCTCCTATCTAAACTAGTAAATAGATTCCAGGATGCCACAAAAAATAAAATAAATATTAATAATGTCTATTCTCTAGACTCTAGATTCTAGACTCATCTATTGTACTGAGTTGGATCAAATCACCCTTCAAAACCAAACATGATACATATGACACCGACTCATGCTCATCATCGACACTACTAGAAGTGAGGATTGGTACTATGTTAATACTAAACAAAACCCAGCTGACTTGATCACACGTGGAGTTATGCCTAATATTTTACCCACTTGTTCACTTTGGTGGCAAGGCCCCCAGTGGATAAGACAAGACCTAAAACATTGGCCAATTGCTACAGCTACTACAGATACAGACATACAACCGGATACTATTCACTCACCTGACACAAAAGTGGTTAATATCTGCTCCAATGTAGGTATTAATTATTGTTTTTTCTATGATTATTTTTGCAAACATTCAAACTTAACTAATTTGAAAAGAACAATGGCTTACTTGTTTAGATTCGTACATAACTTAAAAAATAAAAACAACAGAAATACTTCTCATCTGAGTGTGACAGAACTAAGATACTCTCAAGACTTCATCAACAAACTACACAATATTACTCATATGCTAAAGAAATACAAGAATTATCTAACATTCAACCAAACACTAACACACATTCTCCTACAAGCACTCATAAACTATTCACATTCACTTCAAGCCCTCTCAAAAAATTAAACCCATTCCTAGATCAAAATAACATCCTACGCGTTGGAGGTCGCATACATCACTCAGACATTCCATACAATCAAGCACACCCTATCATACTACCAAGCAAAAATCATATAACAGCTCTTATCATTCGTCACTATCATTACAAACTACTACATTCTGGTCTCCAAAACACAATATTCAATATAAGACTTACCTACTGGCCTATACATGGTAGGCGTGAAGTTAAAAAATGTATTCACTCTTGTACCAGATGTATTAGGCATCGAGGAACGGTCTGTGGACAACAAATGTCTGGCCTGCCAGCACCCCGGGTCACATTGACTCTAGCATTTACCCATGTAGGGATTGATTTCAGTGGCGCCGTAGCCATTAGAAGTTCTATGACTAGAAACTGTAGGTACTCTAAAGGATACATATGTTTATTTGTGTGTTTAGCTACTCGTGCACTTCATTTAGAGCTGGTCACTGACCTCTCTACTCAGGCTTTTGTTTGTGCTCTTAAGAGATTTATCTCAAGACGTGGTATACCTACTTGTTTATATACTGATAATGCAACTAATTTTAAGGGTGCAAAATCTGAGCTTCATGATTTATATAAGATGTTCGTTAATGAAAAATGTTACAGTGAAATAACTGATTTTTGTGCCTCAAACTTCATTGAGTTCCAAGTTTTCTATTCCATTAGCGAGCCATATGGGTGGCATATATGAGGCTCGTATAAAGTCAGTTACATCACTACTTAAGAGATACTTATTTAATACTAAGTTAACATATGAGTTACTATACAGGGTGGTCCAAATATCATGGATCAAATGAAATGGGGAGTTAGCCAAGGTCATCTTCTACCAATAAAGTCCTATACAGAATGGTAAAATTCTCAACGGTTTTGAACTTATGATTGATTTTCGGTTTTTTTCAAGAAAAGAGTTCCTACTACTTATTAAGAGCAATAAAAAAAGTACTTACTTTTGGAGGTTGTTTTTTTTTTGAGAGTGACGGTCCATGATGAGAATGTAACAAAAAAAAATTCATCGTCCCTGTCTTTATGGATCATGAGAAATTAATTAATTTTTTGCAGATCTCGTATCATAATTGTTTGAACCAACATTTTCGTCATTGATTTAAAAAAAAAGTGTACTGCGGAAACCTGCCAGAGTAGTAGAAAAACTGGACCATTTCATGAGGATTGTAAAAAGATACAACTCAAAGCCCTATCTCTCCTGAGTCTTTTATTATTGACCTTTATTCTCAGCAAAGTTGCATTTTTTTAAATCAACTTTTGGCTCTAACTAATTTGAGTTACAAAGTACTGTTCTTGGACATAAAAATAAGTCGCAAAAGGATAAAAAAAATACACCAGATAATTAGAATAGACAGTTTAATCAAAAATAAAAAAATAAACTTTTTCATAGAAGATGTTCAAAATTTCTACCTCTCACTCGGAGGCAGAGTCGACATCTTCAAATAAAATTTCTTTTTAACAATCTAAAGGCCCGGTGATTATTTTTCACCTGGTGGGTGGCCGCTGATATTCGTCGTCGAAGCTCCTGCTCCGTGTTGCACTCCTTTTCGTATACCACTTCCTTGAAGTAACCCCAAAGAAAAAAATCTATGGGGTTTAAATCAGGTGAGCGCGGTGGCCATTGAATAGTTCCACCGCGACCGATCCAGCGATTTGGAAATACTTCATTTAGGTGACTCCCCACGTCACGAGCGAAGTGCGGCATGTTGTTGTTGCATGTTGCAGCCACATAGCGCTTCTTGTTTCAAGAGAAACGTCTTCTAATAATGGGTCGAGTTCCTCTTGTAAGAATGACAAATAAATTTGACCATTCACTCTTGCAGGCAGCTCGTGTGACTCCGAATTTGTGTTGGAAGTGGTCTCGTCGAATAATGTGAGGATTCACATACTGGTAGTGGTGCAGGTTGTGAATATTAAAAACACCAGTGCGTTGAAACATACTTTCGTCCGACCACATAATTTTATTTAGAAATTCGGGATCTTCTCTGTTGCGCCGCAGCATCTCTGTGCAAAAAAGTTGTCTTTTTTCGTAATCAGCCGGCAGCAGTGCTTGCACGCGCTGGACATGATACGGATGCATCATGTTCCGTTTTAAAACGCGTTGCACAGTCGTTTTCGGGACACCTAATGCTCTTGAAATTCGCCCTTGACTCGTCGACGGGTCATTCGATATTTCTTAAAGAATTTGATCTTCCATTTCCAAATCATGTACCATAGGGCGCCCGGTTTTCGTCGCGCTACTTCCAGGAATATGGCCCTCCACGTAAGCGTTGTGTACACGCTGGAATACTCTGTAGTCGGGATAGCGATCACGATTCAGAAAACGTCGCCGATATTCTCTTGCTGCTTCACGAGCGTTTCCGTCACAAAAACCGTACACAAAATGCATGTTAGCATAGTCACGGGCTGAGTAAGCCATTTTTAATAGTCCAAATTCACTAATACACAACTGAGTCTAGTAAGAAATGCCAAGTTCGTAGGTGAAAATCCAAAACAGAGTCCAGTAAGAAATGCCAAGTTTGTAGGTGAAAATCCAAAACAGAGTCCAGGGAGACTGCAAAGTTCGAAGCGATAAAAGAAGAGCAGCGCAAAAAGTGACAACCGAATAACCGTGTTAAGTAGCGAACAGCAAGCAGAAACTAAGTAAAAGTTGCTGGAGGCGTGTAAAGGGTCACTAGCAGGTAGCTAGCGCAGGTAGTAAACCTCTCTTTGTTCCTGGGACCCCATGTCTAACCGGTAAATTCTCAGAGTACAAACAAAGCTTTTGTTTAGTGTTATTTTATTAACTGGTGGTACCACAAGAAAAGTGACACCGACGGGACAAGAGCTACGAAAAAAGATCGTAACGACCTGTCCGTTGTTAGAACTTAATTTTTAAATCCATTTTTGACTTATTTTTATGTCCTAGAACAGTGCTTTGTAACTCAAATTAGTTAGAACCAAAAGTTGATTTAAAAAAATGCAACTTTGCTGAGAATAAAGGTCAATAATAAAAGACTCAGGAGAGATAGGGCTTTGAGTTGTATCTTTTTGCAATCCTCATGAAATGGTCCACTTTTTCTACTACTGGGGCAGGTTTCCGCAGTACACTTTTTTTTTTTAAATCAATGACGAAAATGTTGGATCAAACAATTATGATACGAGATCCGTAAAAAATTAATTAATTTCTCATGATCCATAAAGACAGGGACGATGAATTTTTTTTGTTACATTCTCATCATGGACCGTCACTCTCAAAAAAAAAAACAACCACCAAAAGAAGGTTTTTTTTTTTTGCTCTTAATAAGTAGTAGGAACTCTTTTCTTGAAAAAAACCGAAAATCAATCATAAGTTCAAAACCGTTGAGAATTCTACCATCCTGTATAGGACTTTATTGGTAGAAGATGACCTTGGCTAACTCCCCATTTCATTTGATCCATGATATTTGGACCACCCTGTATACTGTCTTAGTTCAGATTGAAGGGATTCTCAACTCCAGGCCCTTATATCCTACTACTGATTTACCTAATGATTTAACATGTTTAACTCCTTCTCATTTTATTATAGGGGCAACACTGACTGACTTGCCTGAACCTAACCAGCTAGATATTAATGAATCTAGATTAAATGTTTACAAAAGAATAATTCAAATCAAGCAAAGATTTTGGAAACAATTTTATTGTAATTACCTGTCGGAACTACAAACCAGAAATAAATGGCTAGGGATTCAAAAAAACTTAACTATTGGAGATTTAGTTTTAATAAAAGATGAGGCTACTCCTCCTACCTTTTGGCCCCTAGGCAGAGTTATATCTACGAATTTGAACAAAACTGATGGCCTAATCAGGTCAGTACTGGTTCGTACTTCTAAAGGTACCTATACTAGACCTATACATAAGTTAATTTTATTACCAAGTAAGTCTGATGACATGACATAAATAATTAATTATTTACCTACCTTTAGGTACCTAATTTTGTTTGCCTATTGTATAAAGTCAACTGTTAACTACATATCTATAGTCCTATTATGCAATGTAAAACAAACTACTTACCTTAACTTTACTTCTTAACATAGTCACTTACTTTACTTACTTTAGGTAGGTACCGTTTTAGTTAGTGGGGCTATGTACCTAATACATACTCAACCTTGCTGTTTATATACTTACCTATTAGATTAGTTATTGGGACACAGGTTCTAACTAATTAAATAAAAAGCTGGACTCTTAAAGTCAACATTTATTTTTGTGTAAACTTAGATAATAAGCTTTGCACTTTAAAAAGGGGCGAGAATGTTTATTATTCTAATAAATATACATCTGTTATCTCATTCTCTGTCTCGCTCTCTTCGTTCCCGGTCAATCAGTAAATTAGACGTGTTTGGATGTGCTCTGTTTTGTAATTTAATTTCTAAGTTCATACAATAAACCCAGTGTCAAGAACCAGTGCTTTTTCAATCAGACATTCTTCCCCGTGATTTCAAATATAAAGACTTAATAATATTCAGGGACGATATTACACTAGTTCATAGGAGGATCCTAGGCGATATCCGTTGCTGGTGTCGAGGCGTGACTTGATCCTTATTGTGTTATAAACCAGTGATCACCTGTGATCATAGTTCTATGATAATGTAATACCAGCCTAATTGGCTTCAGTACTTCAAAGCAATTTATGGTTTGTATATAGGCTGTGAATAATGCCCATATTCATCAGAAAACGGAGAAAGCGCCGATACCTAATACTATGTCCACATTTTGATTTGGAATGAATAAACTTGAAATCGCTAGCAGTTGTTATCTTTGCTTTAAGCAATAAGACCACAATTGGAATGTACTCGAAACAGTAGCAAAAGAAAAGAACTTCAAGATACGTATAAAATAAATTTCTTGGATGTTGAAATCTTGCAGAGCATTCTGTCTGAGCCAAACTGTAGCCCGGCTAAGCTTCTATACACTTTTAGTATTACTGCTAGCATTGAATTTATGCTGCTAGTACATTTAAATAGTAATTAGATTTAAGTATATTTTGTTTGGTGGTGGTTTAATTAAAACGGGAACTATGGGACTGCCGTCGTCACTAAAATAAATAAAGATTAAAAAAAAAAAAAATACCACCAAGTGTACTATATCTTTGTAAATGTTTTATGTCTGTGTTTTCCTGGTACAATAAAAAATGTCATGTTATCTTTAGCAGAAATATGTAATATAATATGAAATATGTTTTTATTGCGTTTCCGATTTTTTTCTGTGGTAAAAGTGGTTTGCCTTCGTTACCACAGCTCCCCGCGTATTTTGCAATAGTTTTTGAGACTTTGCAATACTTACCTACTTACAGTAACACACGAACTAGTTTGTTGTAATGTACTTCTATGGAGTATGTGCTGTATCCAAGAACGTTTTATACCTTGAGGTAATAAAGAAATGTATTATATTTTGTTATTTTATTACAACATTGCAATTGTATGTTTTTCTTATGTGTAAAAACGTATTCATATAGTACATTACTGCAGCGGTCAGCAAAAGAGGCATTGATGGACGAACGTGGAAATATATACGTGAGTCTATCAATGGCTCTCAAACATGCTTGGAAATTTGAGCATTATTTCGATAACCTTCTTCGAGATAAATCGAAATTGCTGTACTGGCCAATTACACGCGAGCAGCGACCGGAAAAAGTTCGATGAAAATGCATAACTGTCGTGTTTTGCGGCCAAATAAATTACATATCTGTCGTGTTATTTAAAAATGGAACGATCTTTTACTCCGTACAATGACAACCAAGGAGGTAACTTATCAAAGGTTTTTTTTTTTATTTTGAACTGGCTTGCGATAGAAAGCTGGATATACCTCCCTATTGAAAAAAAAAGAACACTTTAACACGGCATAAATTATTGTTGTTCGTTCGTGGCTCGTCTGATTTTGAAAATTTATTAAATTTAACAGAATGAGTTCTAGTGATGAAACGCCACCTGAAATTCAAGAGGCGGCAAGAGCAGTAATAGAAAACTTGTTACCGCCAAAATCGAAAGAAAAAAGTTCTGCCTTAGTAGGTAGGTACTACTTATCAGAAATCAGAAATTTATTTCAACGTAAAGAATGGAAATTAAAAGAAGCAGAAAGAATTCTGCTTCTTTTAATTTCCACGCATTATTTGAGAAAAATCATATACAAGCCTTGGCCACAACTAGGCATTGATGGACTCACGTATGTGTGCCTCGGCCCACATTTCCACGTTTGTCCATCAATGCCTCTTTTGTTGGCCGCTTCAGTAATGTACTATTACTAACACATCAGACGTTATGAAGTCAGATGAAGAGGCCTGATAAGCAGCTTTACTCTGACAGAAATTTACTTTGAAATTCGAATTCGAAAAATTGTTCTCCTACACCTACAGCATTTTCAAACAACCAATCCAAAAACCATTAATTGCAACAATAGAAACATAACATGCCTACGTCGTTACATCATAATATCATCATCAACCCATTATGCTCCCACCAAGGAGCACGGGTCTCTTCCCTGAGGAAGGTATAGGCCATACTCCACCACGGGGGCCAAGACTGGATTGGTGGAGGCTTGTAAGACTAGTGGCTTGTCTTAATGTCAGAAGTTTTCAAGCCGCCCTAAGGCCTCTGACGTGGCTTAACGATTGCCATCTATCGACGGCAGCCGGCACCAACTGCTTAGCGTGCCTTGCGAAGCACGGAACCACGCGGAAAAATGCCACTAGCGTTAGTTATAGACGGTGACCCATCCATGGACTGAACGCGCCGTATGTTGCTTAACGTTAGTGATCGTTTAAGATCACTCAGGCAGCCCAGGCTACGAGCGATTCGTCATAATATAGTGATATAATATAATGTAAAAAAGAAAACAATATACCACTTTTTAGTAACAGTACCCGGATGACCGAGCTTTGCTCGATTCGACACGATAAATCGTGTTTTTTGGAAATTACACTCAGACTAAGGGGCAAACCCCTGCACGCTTTCACGCGCCAACCCCCAGCCGCTACGAGTTTCACTCTCCGTTGCAGTCGGCCTAGGGCCTCGCTAGACACTTTTGATTGAGATTTGACGCATGGGAACATGTATGGTCTCGGCCTACAGCCTCAGCCTCAACGGAGCCTCAGCGAGGTTTCTCTTGTCCGCCTAGCCCGCTTCGCGGAGCTTGAGACCTCGCAGATTTGTCCCATCTGGATATTGCATTGTTTCTTTTACGCTGGAACTCGCAACGTCTTGGCCTTTGACCTGGTACAGGATGGAGCTCGGCCTTCGGCCTCGCCTCGGTGGAGTTACCACGTCCTCGTTTTGCCTTGTCAAAGTTTCTTGTGCTCGCTTCACGAGGCTCGGCCTTTGGCCTCGCAAGTTTGTCTTATCTGGATTTGGCATTGTTTCTTTTACGCTGGACCTCGCAACGTCTTAGCCTTCGACCTGGTACTGGATGGAGCTCGGACTTCGGCCTCACCTCGATGGAGTTCTACGTCCTCGTTTTGCCCTGGCAAATTTCTTGTGCTCCCTTCGCCAATAATTTTATTTTATTCGTTATAAATGCAAAACGGTGTATTTCAAGCTACTAACGTAGCTTCGAACAGGTAATGCTATGTTCACATGCACGCCGTGCAGCCCGGCGGGCTGCCTGGCAGGCTGCGCGGCATGCAGCCCGTCCCAGGCCGGCGAAAATGAAAGCTGTTCACACGCACGCCGTCGTGTCAGTCAGTGCCAGCATGGCGAGCAGCGAGGATCTCGGTGTTGTTGCTGCCATATCCTTTGGCTTAACATATTTTTATTGGTAAAAGTCCACAAAATCAAATACGCCAGCATGACGAACAAAAAAATTATCATTTTTGGATTCGTTTTGATTCACGGTATTTTTTGTTGGCTAGTAAATCTAAAAAGTAACACAAACGTAACATATTGAGTCGTGTAACATGGAGGTAACATAAGAAGGTCAAAAGTAACGTAAAATGATACTTTTGTAACATTCTGGCAAAGCTGGTCTGACTGCCCGCGCACGTGAAAACAGTCACCGGGCGCCCGCACATTCATCCTTTGAACTTTGCCAAAAAACCGACGCTCGCCCGGTTCGCGGTATTCACGTTCACAAGCGCGTTTACAGGCTCGGGCGTACCGTTTACACGCTCAGGAATGTGAATGTGCACGTTGAATGTCGCGTTGAACGCGCGCGTGTGAACGTAGCACAACAGACAAGCAAGTAGTGTACCTATAAAAAACGTACAGTGCCACCATCTTATCTGTTCAGTTGATAGCGGCGCTATGGAGAATTTAGTAGTAACCTTTAAGAAATTTACCTAGAAAAATGAGAATATTTTAACCCGTATTTTTATTGTAATGAAAATAGATCTATAAATCTTAGTAAGTGAATAAATAAATCAAAAACTGGGGAACAGGATTTACAATTAGTTAGTTAGCTACTATTTTGCCCACCTGAACACTAACAACACTTTGCCAACCTTGGTGGCGCTGTAGATTCTCAGTGACATAGGTAGGGGTATTTTTAGTTAGTATTTTTGACAATAGATGGCGATACATGTCCTGTTGGGTTGATATAAATCTCCAACAGATGGCGCTAGGTGTCAAGTTGTAGCTCAGAGAAATTTACCTTCGCATTCTAATAAACAGTTATTTATTGCCCAAAACACTGATAAAAGAACATTTTCTAAAAATTAAACCTACATGGATCAATTAATTGGCCCGGAAACTCCCTGCATCCTAAATTTCATGAAAATCGTTGGAGCTGTTTCCGAGATAAATTCGAGCTTTGCACCAATGCCACAGCTTTAGGAAAATGTTTGTTTTGCTTCGAATAAATGGCACAATAATTTGGGTTGTGACACGATTAAAAAGTATGGTTTCAAGCATTGTCAATCAAACAGCGCCTTAAAAAATAACAAACAAAATAAAAATTGTTCTAAACATTGAATTTCCTTCTAAATTCAATGGTTCTAAATAACAAAGTTTAATCTCTGATGAGCATTGTCCTGATTTTTTTTCGTATTTCTTTTAGAAACAAAAGGTACTTGGATACGAATTAGGTGCGTTGATGAAGGGCTCCTGATAATAGGTTTTCACACAAAAAAAGTGAACTAGAAAAAAAAAGAAAAATTTATTTGTCAAGTCTCGAACCAGGGTCTTCTAATTACGGTATCGTCCTACTTCCCACTTGAGCTACTGCAATCTAACATATTGTTGCGAAAATTACCTTCTTATAGTGTAGCAGTTATTTCTTTGCCTAAAAACACGGTTAAAACGACGTTTTGTAAAAATGAAACCTACCTAAATCGCCTAATCACCCCCGAAACCCCTTGCATACTAAATTTTATGAAAATCGTTGGAGCCGCTTCCGAGATTCTGATTATATACAAATATATTAGATAAGTTGCGGCGTGTCTCTGTTGTTGGAAAAAGCAGCTGACTCAGTATTGTGCTGAGGGTATTCACCCAAAGCGGACGGACGCACTAGAAAGTTATTCTATAGGGGTGGCTTTTTTTCCTTTCATGTACGGTACCCTAAAAATCAGTAAATATTATGAAATACTCTAACTATCATTGGTAACGATTGTGAATCAAGTACAATACCTATTGCATGCACATTAACACTACCTTTGTCTATAGTCACAGTCATCATCATATGGGTTTATCAGTCAAACTGATACAGATACAGATAGTAACAATGAAACAAAAAAAATAATTTTGTACTGAGTTAGATATATATTTCGGTGTTATAGCAGAATGCTTACAATCACTTTCATACCTCTACAATTATTGATACTATTGGTATCCCAGGATATTCACTTTTATATTATTTCATTATTTTCTAAATAATCTAGTATACACCTAGTACTTTTAAGACTAAAAAAGACTTGACTTCTAACTTTTAACGAAAAGACTTTACGTCTTACAAGTCAACTCTATTCGCGATTCAAAGTATATAGGTAATCATTCGACTCAATTCCCGATGTTTCGATTTTTCAAATGTACGTACAACTCTTATGAGCATTGCGAGTAATTAAAAAGTAATAAAAACCTATTTGTCCTAATATACCTATGATAATGCGATGAAATAAGGTTTGCTTTTTTCCTCCTTATAAAAGCGCACTTAACACAATTCCTGCATACGCACACAATCTTTTGTCCAGCATATCCACTGTCTTTTGTCAGTAGCAATGACAATAAAATTAAAATTCTTCAGTTTATTTGTATTTATTGCAATAATAACACCTGTTTTAAGTGAAGAAAATAAATGTGGTAAGTCTAGTTAAATTACTATAAAATCTTTAATAATTATTAAAGGCCTGATGATATTCAATAGTGTTACTAATGGAAATGAATCATATTTACAGTTTATTTTTTATGTAGTCTATATACGTCCTACTGCAGGTTACAGACCTTATCTCAGTGAGTGTCTTTGTAAATACATTGTAAATACATGCATAAACTCACAGCTGTGATTGATTTCGATGTAAAGAATTTACATTCTGTTTGTTGAATGTCAATGTAGATACTTATAATGGTAGGCGCTGCCTTAGGGCCGAACACAGTGGAGAAAAGGGTAGCAAAAAATACTTAAAAATACATAAGTTGTTTCGAATATCTAACTACCTAAGAAGCTCAAAACCCCTGAGTGCAGTAAAGACAATGGGTCGAGTTCTGAATTGAGAATTTACACTAAGTAAATACTTAAGTAACGAGCTGTCACGCTCTATTCTAAGGAAATTTGATGAGACAGCACTACAGTTAAATAGTTTAAAAAAAAATCAGGCCCGTTATCCCCAAGGGGGTAGGCGGAGGCACCAATCACTAGAACTGCGCCCACATTTTGCCGAGCTTATTACAGTCCGTTTTTTAATTCGATGCAAAAAAAAATGACGCGGTGTTACCGCTATAAAAGCTAGAGGTTAACTCGGTAGATTTTTTTACCGTGAATAGAAGACTCATGTGACGAAAATCCTTATCACATCAAAGACATTAAAGTTGAATTACTCGTAAGAGCAAAGTCTAAAAAAAACACCTGCGTAGCATACACAATTTATCTTGGACGTAAAATGGGGTTTTTTGGTTTTTACGTACTAGAAACATTCAGACATTGACAGCCTGAGAATTGTATGGAAATGTCAACATGACAATTTTTTTTTTTTGCATTGAATGAAAAAACAGATTTAGGTCCCAACGTGACAAGTGGCAAGCCTGTGTCGCCGTTATTCGGACACAATTTATCAGCGAATAGTGTTGCTGTACAAACAAACAAATGTACTTAACTAAAAGTCATAGGTACATGCGGGATTCGAACCCAGACCCTCATGATCGAGAAGCAAGGGTGAACCCCACTACGCAACCACCGCTAAGCAGTTACTTAGCGAATTTCTCAATTCAGAAATCGGTCCTATAATACTTTAAAGGCCTCGCCAAACAGAAAGCGTAATAAGCGCGCGTAAGGGCGCTAAAGCGTCCTGCGTTATAGCGTCGCGTTGTGTTGTACTGAACAGATTATAACCTGTCAATCAGCGCTGTCGCGCTACACAAAGTGTGCGACGTTAGGGCGCTTTAGCGTTAACGCCCAATTACGCTTTCTGTTTGGCGTGGCCTTAAGCAACGATTAACTTCAACATCTTTTAGGCATAGAGGACCAGAATTCTATAAGACCTTGCCCGGAAAATAACAAGGCCTGTGTCCGGAACTATTTTCAAAGCCGAAGACATTGCAAGGAGGATGTGGCTGCCAGTGACACCCTACACAAAAGAAAATTGAAAGGTTATCTCCCATACTTCAATCTCACCAGTTACCAATACAACGTGACCATCGGTGGCATCAGTTCGGGCAAGATCGTGGACTTTTTGTAAGTTAAGGATTGAAACGCACCAGTGACTTTGATTTCGTTGACCGTTTTGTTAAAAAAACGTTTTTTTTTTTCAAAACTTATCAAAAGATTTTTTTCAAAAAAACTCATACTACCGTTGTATTAGCTTAGCTTCAATTCACAAACAATATTCCGGGTGGAACTTACTTTTTAGCAAAGTATTTTTCACGACACAGATTCAATGGTTTCCTCGTGCTTAAAACGAATTCCGTGATTAACAAACTTATGTTTGTATGGCAATCGCTTCGTGAGGGGCAAACCTAAGCACATAGAAAGAAAGAAAGAGAAACATTTATTGCAACAACAGACAACACACATTAATCAAAACTTAAAACAAAACATAATATGCACAGCAAAAAACAATAATTACACTCATATAACCTGTTAGATTGTGACCTTTGCTATAAGACCATTGCTATGATCGGCACCTATAAAGTTCAACAGATTAATTGTAAACAAACAATATCAGGATGAGAATCAAAAATCGGAAAAATCTGTATAGTGAAAAACATATTCAGCGACGGAATTCAAACATTTATCATATTTTTGAACACTAACATTCGTAAGCATTAGACATTATAACTTCATTCCGGATATAATTACTTGACTTTTTGTCAGAAGAGTGCAACCAGCTTTCGTCAGAGACGAGCAAAACGGGCAGTCGGGCTCTTCCGACAAATTAAGTCAAGTAAGTGTGTAACGAGGTGATCGTTCACGTCCACTCAGTTCGGAAGCTCAGGGTTATCTGAACCAAATATGTCCGAACACTGTGGCAAATGTCAAAAACTACTTAAATTTGGAATGTTTAAAGGCCGAAAATGATTAAAAAGCTGCGAGGCGATCACCTCCTTACAAGTGTATTCGGAATAAAGTAAATAATATTTACCAAATTTTAAAACATTTTCATCGTTTATTTGTAATGCTATAGCTGTGCCCCGCGGTGTTACCCGCGGTTTATTATGGAAAATAAATTGCGTATTAACAGTAAAAATTATAACTATTCACATTTTTTGGGATATTTCCATAGGAATAAGATATTTTCCCACAGTAAAACGTAGCCTACATAGGCTTAATCATAACACATGTTAATCCAGGGGGTCAGCTACCTCCATACCAAAATTTACTAAAATGACTCCAGCGGTTTAGACTTGAAGAAGTAAGAAACACACACTCACAAACTTTCGCCTCTATAATATTAGTGTGATTAGTGTGATGATTTATTTTTATCCTTCAGTCGCACGCTAATGTGATTGGACGATTTCAAATTGAACGAACGATTGCACACTTTCACACTGAACGATAAGACCGGCCGAAGCGGTTGTAAAGTCGCAAAGAAAATACGAAGACTTTGCAATAAAATCTATCAACAGTTTTAGTAATGTTGGATACCACTTTAGTTGAAAGACAGGGTCCATAATGATACAACATAACATAACATTTTTTTTTTTTAGTTTGTTGACGGGGGGGAAATCTTTTAAAGATACCCGACTCTTCGGGGACAGAATCGGGTTATGTCGGATTTTCACCAACTAAAACCCCCTCGGTGGCCTACCTCGTGCATGGTAGGGGGAGCTCCGGGCACTCTGATGAACTCCTCCGGAGCCCCCCTGGCACTTGGTGCGTAGAGCACCTCCGCCCGGCATAGCCGCAGCCCTCCACGAGTACCATTGCACTCACGGCAACGCAGGGCCACCCTACGTCGCCGTCTTCCCGGAGCCGCGTGAACGGACGGATCGAGTCCCCGCTCTCCCCGTCCGCGACTCCAAGGTCCCTCTTAGTCGCCTCTTACGACAGGCAGAGGATACCGTAGTCCTATTCTGAACCCGAAACTACAGGGTTGTGGCAGCCCGACGCCTTCGGGCTTAGGGGCCCGGACGGCGGCACCCTCTGCCACCGCCGCCTCTACGACTTCGTCTCCGAGCAGGGTCTGCTCTCTGCCGCTCCCGCTCGGCTTCCTCCTTCCGGGTCATCACGACCTCGCAGAAGGTGGTCACGGCCCTCCATTCTGCCTCTCCCTGCACCATGGCAGCTACCACGCTGGGCAGGGAGAGGTTTTGCCCGATACGAACAGTCAGCTCGCTCCGCTCAGCCCGCCACGCCGGGCAGACCTCGAGGGTGTGCTGCGCATCATCGCAGTCACCATCGCAGCGATAGCACCGCGTCGACTCCTCGCGTCCGATCCTATTCAGGTAGCGTCCATTCCATATCCAGTGAGCATCTGGGTTAGCCTGTACGACACGGCGCCATACCCTCGGTTGAGCCAACTGTCGAAATTCGGCAGAATTGCCCTGACCACCCTCCGACAAGCGCTCCTTGGCTCCTGGAGCCGCTCCAGCCACTGCTGCTGCACCTGACGGTGTTCGACCAACCTGAGCATTCCGAGAGGCGGGTTTTCGCCCCCTTGGCGGATGTTGCGGAGTCGGTGATACACCCTCGCGTCCATACTCGCCAGTAGGTCAAGGGGCGCAAACCGCGCCAGAAGACCTGCCGCCTCGTGGGAGATCAGAATCAGAATCAGAATCAGAAATTTATTTCAACGTAAAGAATTTACATTCTGCTTGTTGAATGTCAATGTACATACAGTTATGTATAATGTTAGCCGCTGCCTTGGGGCCGTCTGTAGTGGAGAAAAATACAGCGAAAAAAAAAAACTCCACTCTGATCATCTTTTCTCAAATCAACTTAAAGCTAATACAAATAAAACTTACAAAACAATATCTTGGATGTGTTGAACACTAGACACATTTATCCTCTGATTAAATTTAATATTAAACTACTATTTAAAGCCATACTATCCTTGTCTTCTAAATAATCGTTGATTTTATAATAAGCTTTTTTGCAAAGAGTGTGCTTAACACAATTCTTAAATCACGTTGGAGGTAACTCTAATATATCTTGGGGTATCTTGTTGTAGAACCTTATACAGTGCCCCATAAAGGAAGTATTAACTTTTGCAAGTCTAAATCGTGGAAATGACAATTTATGTTTATTCCTAGTATTAACGTTATGATGGCTACCAAGTGTTTCGAAGTCTTTAATATTTTTCCTAACGTACATAATATTTTCATAAATGTATTGGCTTGCAACTGTTAGGATGTTGATTTCTTTGAAAACATTTCTTAGTGTGTCCCTACTACCTAGCTTGTAAATAAATCGGATCGCTCTCTTCTGCAATATGAAGATAGTCTCAATGTCTGCTGCCCGGCCCCATAGTAGTATACCATAGGACATAATACTATGGAAGTAACTAAAATAAACAAGCCTAGCAGTTGCAACGTCAGTAAGTTCTCGAATTCTTTTCACGGCATATGCTGCGGAGCTAAGTCTATGTGCTAATTTTACAATATGTGGGCCCCATCGTAGTTTGGCATCGATTGTGATGCCCAGAAATACATTATCTTCAACAAATTCTAGTTTTTCATTTCCAATCACAATGTTATTTTCAACTAATTTTACATTAGGTAGGAAAACTTCATACATTTTGTCTTTTTGGAATTTAACAACAGATTATTTGCTGTAAACCAATCTAGAACGTGCGAGAGAGCATTATTTGCTTCGTCAAGATTATTTTCCTGTCTCCTTATTTTAAAAATAAGTGACGTGTCATCAGCAAATAGCACTATCTCACACATTTTTTGTACCATAAGCGGTAAATCATTTACATAGACCAGGAAAAGGAACGGACCTAAGATAGATCCCTGGGGGACTCCCATTTTTACGAGTGAACCTGACGATTTAATACGGTTTATGTCTGCTTTTTGAACCCTTCCTTCTAAATATGGTTTTAGAAGATCTAAACTTAATTTTTTTATTCCATAGTGTTTTAATTCGTAATAAGATCGTGCGGTATCCGCGCGCCACCCTTATGGCCAGCCGCCGCTGCACGCTCAGCAGTTTTGCCTTGCATGCGCGATTGCTGGCCAGTTCATCCGCCCAGATTGGCGCACCATATAGGGCTATGGACCGCACGACCCCCGCGTATAGGCGACGAACACTCTCCCTTGGTTATAGCATAGCATAGCATAGCATAGCATAGCATAGCATAGCATAGCATAGCATAGCATAGCATAGCATAGCATAGCATAGCATAGCATAGCATAGCATAGCATAGCATAGCATAGCATAGCATAGCATAGCATAGCATAGCATAGCATAGCATAGCATAGCATAGCATAGCATAGCATAGCATAGCATAGCATAGCATAGCATAGCATAGCATAGCATAGCATAGCATAGCATAGCATAGCATAGCATAGCATAGCATAGCATAGCATAGCATAGCATAGCATAGCATAGCATAGCATAGCATAGCATAGCATAGCATAGCATAGCATAACATAACATAACATTTACATACAGGCACATACATTGTTTCTGGCCCCACACTAGGATACCCTGTACCCTGTGTGATATAGGTACATTATATGTTATTCTGTAGAAACATTTAGTGGATTTTGTGCATGTGTTCGTAATATTCATAAATAGAATGTTCATGCTTTGGTTCAGTAAAGAAATAGCTTTGTGAATAGACTGTTGTATGTAAAGTATGGATGACAATAAAAGGTGTTGCTTGAGCCGATATTTTTACAAGAACAAACAAGTCGTATTTTAAAGACGCACTACAAAAGAAAAAAATGTATGTACCTAAAGAGGTTGTAACACTAACCTCTTGAGGTGCTCTGCCTGAGGGGCTAGGTTTGTGCGCGACCCGGTGAAATACTACCCGGGTTGGCGCTTTAAGGGATGCCTATGGGGACTACTCACAAATGATTACGTTGGGATCCCAAAAACCGACACCATTTAATACACACAGATATTTACATAACTAACCCTACATACTTAAATTGTCTATCACTTAATCTACCACTGGTTTTGACCCTTGTCTCTGTATTATCACTGTCTTTATTACACCACCGACATTCACACGACTTTAACTACTGAT
Source organism: Yponomeuta plumbellus (assembly GCA_947310845.1). Taxonomy (NCBI): domain Eukaryota; kingdom Metazoa; phylum Arthropoda; class Insecta; order Lepidoptera; family Yponomeutidae; genus Yponomeuta; species Yponomeuta plumbellus. The sequence goes on from OX371206.1 coordinate 8,853,794, forward strand.
GGACACTAGGGGCGACTTGCTCACTATTATTAACTGCTGTACTTATTCCTGGTGCGAGGTACCTACGACTCTCAATGATCCTGGAGCGGCCGATATCGGGAGCCCCAACATACCGCTCTCAAGATTCCCTATTAGCTGGATGTGGCCACAATCGGGAGCCCCAACGTCCCTGCATCCAGAGGCTAAGGCGGGCACACGAGATGTCCTAGGTCGGCTACTATCGGGCCACCAACATGCCGCGTCCTAGGACATTTCGTGAGCGGCATCGGCTGACCTCAGATGGGCCCACAGAGGCGGACCCCTGTACCGCTTCCGGCGATCAGCCGATGTGCCCTCGCCTGTTCCTCAACCCTCTACAGATCGGGATCCCCTCCGACTGTCCTGAAGCCTTACCAGGACTCCCACAGCGAACCAGAAACCCCTTAAACTCACACCGGGACCGGACCTACGGTGAGCGTCTTTACTGGTAGTGGGAGCCGCTCGTTTTTTTTTTTTTTAGCCCTATAAAGGGCACCCTCCGGAGGACACGTGGGAGGGAGGTGGTGAATGCTCATGCATAACAGCACGGGCCCGGCCGTGCTGCCAATGTGGGACTCACAGAGTGCGCCTACCGCCCCGCACCTCCCGCCAGTCCCCGCTGGCGTCTATGCGTGCGGCGCCCCGCGCTGCAGCCCGCGCTCCGCTGGCGTCTTGTCACCCTGTGCCTGCGTGGTGCTCGTTGTGTGGCTGGTGACGTAGTTAGCTACGTCACAAGGTACATACTAGCTAGCACTAAATTTTCAAACTGTTTCGAGCCCTCTACGAACGCTAAAGGTTTTTGATTTATTGTCGTTTAAAGTCTGAGAAAAATGTCAAGTATAGACAAAATGGATCATACATACATTAGTTAGTAGAACTAGCAAGGAGGTTACAGACTTTTTTGACATTTATTGTTCCGAGCAGTTCCGTGCTTTGCAATGCACTTTGCTGCCGTCGATAGATGGCAGTCGTTAAGCCAAGTCCGAGGCCTTAGGGCGTCTTGAAAACTTCTGACAGTAAGACCAGCTACTAGTCTTACAAGCCTCCACCAATCCGGACTTAGCACCCGTGGTGGAGTATAGCCTATACCTTCCTCAGGAAAGAGACCCGTGCCCCTCGGTGGGGACATAATGGGTTGGTGATGATGACCTTTATTGTTGTATAAAAATAAATATTTTAATTTTCAGGGTCGATCACAAGAATGATCTAATCGTTTTGGCTGTGAACTTCATGAACTTAACGCTCGAAGCCCCGGTTGATTTTGTCTACTACGTACCAGCTAAATTACCCCGCCGCTTAAGTTCGGTGACGAATGAACTGTACGGTAAGTTTACGTTCCATTATGTAGCCCATTATGTGGCAGTGGGCGGGGCACATAGCACGCAGAACTGACGGCCGATAGGGCCGAAAAGTTCTGGAATGGAGACCACACATCGGCAAGCGCAGCGTAGGACGACCAGCCACAAGATGGACAGACGATCTCATCCAAGTGGCAGGAAGACGCTGGATGCAAGCCGCTTCTAACCGGTCTTTTTGGAAATCCATGGATGAGGCCTATGTCCTGCTGGACTTCTCGATGATGTAGCTGACTACAAGTTGACACAGACATATTTTTATTTTCTTTATTAGGGACTATTAAACGTAAAAAAATAATAGCTAATTCTATAACCTATAAGCTTTGTTATCATTTTATAATAACATCTTTAACTCACGTATGCTTGACCTTGAACAAAACTATAAAATCCTTTGTGCAAATATGCACTCCGCACTCCAAAGGTTAAGACCCGGGGTACACAACACAATATGTGCACCATAAAAATGGCTCAATGGGCTCACCATGACAATTGTTATTTTCAAGGTCAGGACTGAGGAGGATGATGGTTTTATTAAACTAAGAAATCAAACAAACGCCACGCGCCCAGACCAAGGATTGTTAAATAAAAATGCATGGAAAAAAAAGAAATTATACGACTTGACATCAAAACTTTTAGCCTTGATTGTGAAATAAATGGGAAATTAGGTTAGCACGAATCCTGGTTATGTGGGTGAAAGGAACAGTAAGGGATGACCCAGGCGGACACACTACCACCAAACAGGCCGGTAGGCAGGACTCTGTTTTTTTATTATCATCAACCCCTTATGTCCCCACCGAGGTGACGGATATAATAAATAAATAATAAACGGGTCGGCACGGGTCTCCTTCCTGGGGAAGGTAATAGGCCATACTCCACTACGGGGGCCTAGTCCGAATTGGTGGAGGCTTGTAAGACTAGTGGCTAGTCTTATGTCACAAGTTTTCAAGCCGCCCTAAGAGTTGGCTTACCTAACGACTGCCATCTATCGACGGCAGCCGACACCAACCGCTTAATGTTAATTGCGAAGCACGGACCCGCTCGGAAAAATGCCACTAGCGTTAGTCATAGACGGTCACCCATCCATGCACTGAACGCGCCCTATGTTGCTTAACCTTCATGATCGCTTAAGATCACTCAGGCGGCCGGGGCTACGAGCAATTCCCTGCCTACCTCTATGAACTCCAGGCGTGATTTATGTTGTTTTTATTTTAATAGCTCTAATAAAAAATGATATGTACGTTTTAGCTGTGGTTTTAGGTAGTTACGTTGAGGTTATAAAACTTGAACATTGATACACTATCACCTATACCTATGATGTTTATTGTTTGTTATTAATTTCAGAATCGGTCACAATCACAACAATATTCTACGGTGCTGAGAAACCAAAACGAAAGCGTATGTTCAGCATGGCAGATATTACGGGTCGCTCAGTCCATACAATGGGTCCTTGTGTTACTGAAAATAAAGGTAGGTACGCAGACGCATCATCTGCCTATGCAGTATTAATAAATCTCCTTCATCATCAACCCATTATGTTCCCACCGAGAGGCAGAGGTCTCTGCCCTGAAGAAGGTATAGGCCATACTTCACCACTGGGGCCTAGTCCGGATTAGTGGAGGCTTGTAAGACTAGCTGCTGGTCTTACTGTCAGAAGTTTTCAAGCCGCCCTAAGGCCTCTCACTTGGCTTCGCCTCGGCCCACATTTCCACGTTCGTCCATCAATGCCTCTTTTGCTGGCCGCTGCAGTAATGTACTATACCTGGTTACCATAGCACAAGGTATCCTAGTTTGGGACCAGGTCAAGTGGTTGTGTTGTTTGAAAGTTATTTATTTCCAACAATGGTCGAATGTGAGAGGGGTCTGAATATCCCACCCATAACACTGTTTGAAATAGTTGTCAGTGTAACTTTATTACGATACCTTTTGCAATTTCATGTTCACGCAAATTGCATAAAGCCGCTCATCCGTTGCCGGACGTATAGGGATCCTTTGACGCCAAACCTATGTTTCATACTGTACAGAAATAGGGCATCTGCTATTGCATTTTCGTATATTTCTTCAATATATTTCTTGATCCAATTTCATTCATGCGCAAACGTTGACATTGTTGTCAAGGGAATAGAATGAATGAATGAATGTATCGTTGAATGAAAGATGTTCTCGATTGAGTTGTTCTTGAATGTCATTCGGTCAATGTTTGTTTTTGGTTGTCATAAAGATGGCGCCACTAGTAGATTTAAATATTCACGAGCGAACACATACTAAAGACTTTCCTCGATGATGAAAATATTGATAAAATACTACGCACAGTTGCACTATTTTGTAGCTGGTTTAGCTAGACTCTAGCGGTAAACGCGCTTGACTACCAAAACAAAGTAGTATTCTTATAGTATTCTTTCTCTCCCTAGTATTTACTATAATGCTCTGAGAACTTGTAGTTCCACATGCACAACACTTTGTACGTGAAATTGAACAATAAAACAAAGTAGTAGCAAAAAACATGATACAGGAGTGACGAATTTTATAAGCATGTATATTATAATCCCATCAAAACATAAATGTGAATGAAAGCCAAGTTTTCAATATTAAGAACAGACGTCTGTGTCGACTTTGCCGACAAAAGAATTGAGATCTATATGGGTGCTGCCAAGTTCTCTGCAGAAAATTATGAAATTTTAGTAACAAGATCACTAGAGATGTAAATTGTAATTCAAGCTCAAGATTTGACTGCTAGATTTTACCAACAAACCAAATTTCAGAAAAGACACAAAGGTATTATATCAACCTAAAATCATAAGTACAATACAAACAGAAAGTACACTAACCTCCGTATGACTTAACGAAGTAGAGTTCATTAAACAAATATTATTTAGCCTGTACGTGAAAACTAGCCAAGTCAAATTTTAAGCTTGAATAACAATTTACATTTATAGTGATCTTGTAACTAAAATTTAATGATTTTCTACAGAGAACTTGGCAGCACCCATATAGATCTCAATTCTTTTGTCGGCGAAGTCGACACAGACGTCTGTTCTTAATATTGAAAAATTGGCTTTCATTCACAGTTACGTGTTGATGGGATATCACTTCTTTTTGTACAGAGATTGTTGGTATTGATCATTAATACGTGGGCCATACTGAAAGTTTCTGGATTCTGGTAAATAAGACTACCTATTATCTTTATAACAAATTTATTGTTTTTCAGAGTATATACCCTCACGATTTACGCATTTTTGCATTCGCTGGAACTATTGTGAATAGCAGTGGGTCCAGTCTTCCTTAGGGACCTCTTCGATGGCTTTGTGAAAAGCATTCACCGCCATTTCCGGGCTTGTAAAACGTAAACCTCCGAGTTTATCTTTTATATTTGGGAGCAGAAAGAAATCACAGGGTGCTAGATCTGGACTGTTTGGCGGATGAGACATTAATTCTACTTTTAAAGCCTTCAAATACGCATTCGTTGCCTTAGCGGAATGTACCGACGCGTTGTCATGATGAAGGACTATTTTGCTCAGGGGACGCTTTTCGCGTGTTTTGTCATACACTTCAGGCAAACACGTATTAACATACCAATCTGTAGTTACGGTTCTTTGGTTTTCAAGCAATACAGTGGTGTAATGGCCTGATTTCCCGAAAAACGAAGCAACCATATTCTTGCCAGTGCTGCGGCTTTTTTTGTCTTTCGTTGGCAACTCTTCAAAAGAAAAGACCCATTCCGCCGATTAACTTTTCCCTTGTGGTTCAAAGCAGTACACCCAAGTTTCATCACCTGTTACGATGTTATACACAGCCATTGATTGTCCTCCGTCATATTTTTTTATCATTTTACGGCACCACTCTACACGCAGTCGTTTCTGATCTTAGGACAAATCATGCGGTATCCATCGAGTGCAAAGTTTCCGAACCTTCAGATGCTCATGCAATATCTTTTGCACTTGGCTCATTCCAATGCCTAAGGTAGTGCGGATTTGCTGACACGTAATTTTTTTATACGTTTCAATTAGTTGTCGCACAGTATCAATATTAAAATCGGTAACCGCGGTCGCTGGCCGGCGTTCATGTTTAACGTCATAGAGATGATCACGTCCTCGTCCAAATTCACCAAACCACGAATAAATAGAGCTACGACATGGGGCTTCATCACCAAATGCTAACTGAAGTCTTTGACAACTCTCTTGCTGACTTAAGCCATAGCGAAAATCGTAAAAAATCATAGTACGGAAATTTTCTCGACTTAAATTCATTGTAATAGCGACACACTAGTTTTAAAACAACGCCACGATGAAAAAACAAATGATAGACTCACAATTTAAAAATAAATGTACTGACAGAGAGTTCCTTGTTCAAACCCTATCAGTGTTTTTTTGTAACTAGTCCGTTCCAGAAACTTTCAGTATGGCCTAAGTAATAAATACATCGATATTGCCAAAGAACCGATAACCGACCGATGGGTTAGAAATCGGCTACGAACATAAGACTTGAGTACAAACTCATTTACGATTCAGAGAGACGTGTAAAGGGAGTCGTTTACAGATATTATATAGAATCGGTTAAGACCAAACCATACCGCGATATAGAATTAAAAAGCGCCATCTATTGGCAGAATTTGGAACTAAATACTATGAGGATACTATTATCAATAATTTTCAGTTTTTAGATTTTTTCCATTGTATATGCCTAATAGTCTACCTTGATGCCAAATATCAAGTTTCTAGGTCATCTAGAAGTGGGTTATGTTTTTGATCTATAAGTGAGTCAGTCGGTCAGTCATAAAAATGCCGGTTTTTAAACGTTAATATATCTATAACTGTTTGAGCAACATTGATGAAACTTTGGATTCTAGGCAAGCTTATGGACTTTAAGAAATGTGCCAAATTTCATATACGTAGGTTAAAATAATAGTTGTAGAGTTGTGAAGGGGTCAAAAGTAGCTCGAAGTGATTCTTGTAATATTACACACGGCTGCTGCGTCGCCAGTTCCTTTTTTCTCGAACTTGGCTGGACTCGCTGGCGCGAGTCTAGATGTTTGTGTTATGGCCGAATTAAAAGTGTCCGTATAGTTGGCTTTCACATGGTCGATTTCAGTAATTTCTAGTATGTCACAGAACTGTGTATTAATAGTGCCTAATAGTGCTACATGGCACAATTAGCTAGGAAAAATATTTCCCGAGATATTAAGGCGACTCACTGAGGCAGCCAACTAGACGTCTAGTTAGCAGACACATCACGAACGGCTGTATATAGAGTTATGGTTTGTATGCCAGATAATTGTGCGCTAATAGTGCTCCCTACATGCCAAGTTTCCAGAATAGTGCTTCAATACAAGCTGAGAAAACATACCCTATTGTTGAGGCAGCCAACTAGACGCTTTTTCTTACCATGATTTCTTCGTAATGGCGTAGAGTTTTAAAACAAAAACTATACCAAATACCTGTGCGTTAATAGTGCCTCTTAATGAAATACAAATGCCCCCGAATCACCTATGCGTTTAGAAAAGAAATTAATGCAAACTTTTACATACATTACGGTCGTGGTACATGTAAGGACAAAAGTGAAAAAATAGTATCAATGAGTAAATATGGCAAGGACTAAAGTATCCGGAGTTGGTTCAACGCTTTTAAAAAAGTTAGCAAGAGGGTGGTCTCGGTAATTTGCCTGTTTGCGGTATTGTCGTATTGGGATACTGCACACCCGGTTTTTTGAGATTTCCGTTCATTTTCAAAAATATAGCGTGGACATCTGCCATCCTGTAAATACTTTGTAAAATGTTGTATGTTACTGAAAATACCTAATCATACTTTATTGTATTCTTCACACATCTTGTGTACGTCTTGCATGCAAAGTCCACAAAAAGGAAGTTTCCTCTTTACTTACTCTCTTTTATTGTTTTTTTTTTAAAACTCTTGTCATATCGAAACGTGACTTTGGCAGGATTAGTGCGATTTGTGTATAATCCACATAAATATAAGATTAATTTCTGTTCGAACGGTAACTACTCCACTTAGTAATTTTTTCCAGTATCTGGCAATATAGTGTTAGGCGCATATATTTTTTCCTCAGAAAGGATTTTCTCTTTTATCACTTAAGTAATTTTGGCTTATTTGCGTTTTTTCCTACGTGGCGTTTAGTTAAAGTGCCTATGAGGTACATTTTATTTTAATTGTTACTGAGCATCGTGTTGTGACTGAAATGTTACTAGTTTTCTAAACATATTCACATTTTGTATTGATTATAATAATTATCATAATTATTAATATAATAATATTATAATAATGAATAGTACTAAATACTTAAATTTGTGATCTCAATGTTCTTAAAACACATAGTATATACTATATTCTGATATACGAGTAGATTTATAATACCTAACTTATCCTAATATTGTGTACCTGTTGCTTTGTTAAAATGAATAAAACTCAAGACAGTTTAAGTGCATTTTATTTACATTCTTTAATAAAATATTAATCCAATTTTCAATCAAAATTTAATTTAGGTCAAAGTTACAGAACAAAAATTTATTAATATTTAGTTGGTTTTGCCTCAACTTCCACATGTTTTTTATTTTGTTAAGGCAACTTTTATTCTAATATAAATTCTAAAAAAAAGATATGTATTATATTTTTACGATAGCTTCCTTAATCAAAGCTAGTCGGTTAGTAAATTTTTCCCATCTCTACTTTTACGGAAAATCTTTAAAACTAAGCATTTAAGAGTGTAGGACGCTGTGGGTAGACTCTTCGAAATTAGAGTTAGAATTACAGAAAAACGAACGAACGAAGCCTTCGACACTAACTAGAACAACATTACGCCGAAGAGCTCGCGCTATCGCACGCCTAGTTAAAAAGTATTATATCTCAGAAACTACAAGATATACCTAAAAGACCTTAATCTTCAAATCAAAAAATTTATTTTAATTTTTTTAGGTAATCAGCCATAACATAACATACCTATTCTGTGAAAATTTCGACTGGTTACTGCTAAGTTACAGCCCTTCAAAGGTTGGATAGGGAAAGACAGACAGTGAAGGCAGAGTAGGTAAAAGAGTCTCGATAGGCACCCTGGGAACAACACCCTAAAACCAGGAACATCCCACCAAAGCGGGTCATCTGGACATACGGTACAACATTTGAAATATTATTCTCCTTTTGAGCTTCGCCACCGCAGTCGTACACAATTTGTGAGGGAGAACGTAAACGAATACCGTGTCTTGTTCATCATTAGCCCACTATTGACCACCAATGCCCAAGACACGCAGTGTACGCAGCGCAGCCTGCTTTGGAGCAACTAGCCACTAAGTGGATGGCAGTGAGTGTAATAATAACTTTTCTGCTTGACGGTATCATATAATTGTTGCAAACAATTTTCACCCTAATTGCGTTTTCATAATTCCAAAATTATTGTTTAGTACGTAGCAGTTCGCATTAATTTCTTGGCGAAACGCATAAGTGTTTCGGAGACATTTGTGTTTCACTAAGAGGCACTATTAACGCGCAGTTATTTGGTATAGTTTTTGTTTTCAAACTCTACGCTGTTACGAAGAAATCATGGTAAGAAAAAGCGTCTAGTTGGCTGCCTCATCAATAGGGTATGTTTTCTCAGCTTGTATCGAAGCACTATTCTGGAAACTTGGCATGTAGGGAGCACTATTGGCACACAATTATCTGGCATATAAACCATAACTCTATACACAGCCGTTCGTGATGTGTCTGCTAAGTAGACGTCTAGTTGGCTGCCTCAGTGAGTCGCCTTAATATCTCGGGAAATATTTTTCCTAGCTAATTGTGCCATGTAGCACTATTAGGCACTATTAATACACAGTTCGGTGGCATACTTGAAATTACTAAATTCGACCACGTTAAAGCCAACTATACGGATACAATTAAAATTAAATTAAGATACATTTTACCTGATTAATCAGTTGCGTCATGACCTCAAAAAGAACAATTTAAAAGTATAGTTATGGTGAGTCGAAAGGTCCATAAAAAAAATCTACAGGTTAAGCACCTATGTACAGTGGAGAACACGTCAACCTATACATTTTAGTTGCAAAGTCGCCCGTAACGTAACGGAATGGGTGTATAGGTTGATGTGATCTCGACTGTACATATCGATGGTATTCTGGCAGAACCGAATAAGTACAATATTTCAAAAAAATTGTTTCTTATGCAGTTTTGACTGAGTACTCGTATTGAAACTGAGTATTCCTGTTTTAGAAACTTTTTATTTTTTATTTTGTACTTATTCGGTTCTGCCAGAATACCCTCGATATTTGTAACCACGTATAATTCCATTCTATTTATCTTAAACATAAACATGTACATACAGGCACATATATTGGTTCTGGCCCCACACTAGGATACCCTGTGCCGTGGGAACCAGAAACAGCGACATCACAAACATGTAAACATCCAAGACCTGGAGTTTTTTTTGTTCCCAGCCAGGATTCGAACCCGGGACCTCTCGTACGGCAGGCAGATGCGCTAACCGCTGCGCCACAGAGGTCGTCAAGTTATTATATACGAGGGCTGCTACTTATGTTTGCGGAATAGAAAAAATAAACAAATGTATATGGCTAAATATGCTTTTATTGTTTTTCAAAGTATTCTCCACTATGATCGATGCACTTTTGCATTCGATGAAACCAATTTGTAAATCACTTTTTCCACTCTCATTGAGGTATCTCCAAAACGTGCTGTTTGAACGCATCTACGGCATCTTCACGGGTCGAAAATCGTTGACCACGTAATTTATTCTTTACATTTGGGAATAAATAGAAATCATTGGGGGCCAAATCTGGGCTGTACGGTGGATGACGCATCAATTCTATTTTTTGACCATCCAAAAATGTAGTTGTTTCCTGAGATGTATGACAGCTGGCATTGTCATGGTGAAGTATGATTCTGCGTCGCTGGTTTGGCGTATTTCTTCAAATACTTCCGGCAAACAAATGGTCGTGTACCACTCCGAATTAACCGTTCTGCGATTCTCCAGTGGTATTGTAGCCACATGGCCATTAATACCAAAAAAGCAGGCCACCATTTGCTTTACAGTGCTTTTTGCACGAGCCACTTTTGTAGGGTTCGGCTCATTTTGAAACACCCAAACTGTTGATTGTTGTTTAGTTTTGGGATCGTAGGCGTAGATCCAGAATTCGTCACCTGTGTAGATATTGTAAACAGATTTTGAGTCGCCTCCGTTGAATTTTTTAAAGGTTTTCTTGCACCATTCGACGCGAGCATCTTTTTGATTCTGAGTTAAGTTGTGCGGGATCCAACGCTAACAAATTTTTTTTACAGACAAATGTTCATGTAATATCCTATGAATGCTCTTCATACATATGCCCAGAATAGCCTCTATCTCGCGATACGTAACGTGGCGGTCTTGCATTATTAGTTTTCGCACTGCTTCAATATTTTGTGGCACAACCACCGATTTCGGGCGACCTTCTTTAACTTCGTCCGTGAGCTTACTGCGCCCGCGATTAAACTCACTAAACCAGTGATACACAGTCGTTTTTGATGGAGCTTCACCACCAAAAGTCGAAGTTAATTGATCTACGCACTGTTGTTGTGTTAAACCACGTCGAAAATCGTAATAAATCATAGCAGGAATATTTTCACGAGTGAGTTCCATTTTTTCAGCGATATGACGTTTTAAACCCAACAAAAACAAAACACTAACGTATATAAGAGAAAAATATTAGCGGCTAGTATTTAAAAAAGAACGAATTTGACCATGGAGGTCTTTTTAAATATTATAAGGTCATTGCGTTTAAAATTATTGGAATCCCAGATTCCGCATACATAAGTAGCAGCCTATGTACTCGTATTTATATTTATAAGCTCTTATGTCCCATTCATTGTCTTTTTTCAGATCCGGAGTGGACAAAAGTGTTTAAAACTTTCACGGATAATGTCAGGTTGGCTGCCCAAGAAGCCTTCCTGACTCGCTCCAATGACATCGCTCTCGATTACATACGGAAGAATTTGTGCAACTTTTGTGGAAGGTCATAACTGTTTATTAATTTAGCAACATGGTCAACATTGTGGAATTATTAATTTAAGTTTAATTAAAACAACAAATTTTATGAGTTTAATTTTTTATAATTATATAATATTCTTATCTTATTTTCATCATCATCAACCCATTATGTCCCCGCCGAGGGGAATGAGTCTCTTCCCTCAGTAAGCTATAGGCCATACTCCACAACGGGGGCTTATTCCAGATTGGTGGAGGCTTGTAAGACTAAAGTGGCTGGTCTTAGTGTCAGCAGTTTTTTTCAAGCCGCCCTAAGGCCTCTGAGTTGTCTTAATGACTGCCATCTATCGACGGCAGCCGGCAATAACTGCCTAACGGTGGACTGGAGCAAAATATTGAAGAAGAAAGTAACGTACAAAAATAAAATAAAAAAATAAAAATTTCAACCACATATTAACTGTACATGCCCAAGTTATTGTGTAAACTATGAATAAATAATACACACAAATAAAAAATAATGTGAAAATATATTTTGTATAAATACACAAATTTATAAGCCATACATACAAGACATAAATAAAACACCAAAGACAGCAACAGTGTTACAGTACACCAGCGATATAGTGACCCTTTTTCCAAAAATTTAAAATGGATGGTGAATTGGCTTTCCGCACCTCTACCTTACTGAGAAGTAAAAAGAAAGGAACAAAGCTGACTCTATGGCCTATAGAATTGCACTTGTGGGTCCCGTAGCATGCGATAGTTGTTCGTAGCGAAAACAATAGCTCGCCTATCGTAGTCAGTGCTACGCTGTAGCCCGTAGCACGTACCATAAACAAGAGACACAAAAGGCTTACCTATTCCGAGAAGCCTACGTTTTGTTTAATTTTATTATGAAGTGCTCCTTTTTGCCTTTATTTGTATTCTTGTATTGTATACAGGGTGGAATTTTGTAATGCCACCTGAAGGGGAAGTACTCTTAATACTGTAGATAGAAAATTTTACTCAAAGGAAACATTCCTTTATTTTTGAAAAGAAAAAAAACTGCATTCAAAGATTTTCAAAAATTAGCTTGCCGCACCCGGTAATCGAACCTACTAAAATCTGTGAAAGTTGCATCCTGTATTTTTATTGCATTGATCGTTAGGGTCGATTATAAGGATGAAATCTCTCTAACAAACTTCATAAATGAAATGAAAGGAAAACAATGAAATCCTAAATTATTAATTCAATGGGTCAAGTTAAACTTTTACTCAAAGATCCGTTTCTTTATGTTTACTTATGTTATTAATTGTGAATCGCTCGTAGCCTGGGCTGCCTGAGTGATCGTAAACGATCACTAAGATTAAGCAACATACGGCGCGTTCAGTCCATGGATGGGTCACCGTCTATGACTAACGCTAGTGGCATTTTTCCGAGCGTTTCCGTGCTTCGAAAGGCACGTTAAGCAGTTGGTGCCGGCTGCCGTATATTGATGGCAGTCGTTAAGCCAAGTCAGAGGCCTAAGCGGGCGGCTTGAAAACTTCTGACAGTAAGACCAGCCACTAGTCTTACAAACCTCCACCAATGCGGACTTGGCGGAGACCCGTGCCCCTTGATGGGGACATAATGGGTTGATGATGATGTTGTTAAAAGACGATTGCAATTTGCACGAACACCAGATCCCTTTAGATTTTTTTTTTGTGGGGATATGTAAAAAATCAAATTTACATTAAATCTTATGAGAATGTAAACGAGTTGAGAATTGAGATTCGGAATACGATTTATAACATTCACCACAACACGTTATTAAAGGTTACTAGAAATGAATTCGTTAGAAAAATAAATTTGTGTATCCAAGAAAATGGAGCCCATTTCGAGCAATTAATTAGTTAGTTTACCATTTTTTGAAAATAATTTAAAAAAAATAAGATTTCATTGTTTTCCTTTCATTTAATTTATGAAGTTTGTTAGAGAGATTTCATCCTTATAATTAACCCTAACGATCGCTGCAATAAAAGTACTGGGTGCAACTTTCACATATTTTAGAAGGTTCGATTACCGGGTGCGGCAAGCGAATTTTTAAAAATCTTTTAATGCTGTTTTCTTTCTTTCCAAAAATAAAGGAATAATTTCTTTGAGTAATTTTTTTTATCTACAATATTAAGAGTACTTCCCCTTCAGGTGGCATTACAAAATTCCACCCTGTAGAATTGCGTACTTGTGGGTCCCGTAGCAAGCGATAGGAGTTCGTAGCGAAAACAATAGCTCGCCTATCGTAGTCGTTGCTACGCCGTAGCACGTACCATAAACAAGAGACACAAAAGGCTTACCTATTCCGAGAAGCCTACGTATTGTTTAATTTTATTAAGGGACTGCTTTTTGCCTTTATTTGTATTCTTGTATATGTAGGTAGTGGTATTTATCGTCGTATATTTTGACGAATCAGCTAATTTCTGTTTGATAAGATCAAATGACTAGATCACAAGACTTTATAGACCTTATTCTATAATTTCTTATTCCAAAGATGAAGTGCGTCACTAAAGAGTGACTTTGGCATAAGGCACTCCCGAGTTTTTATATACTTTTTTACTTGTTCTTACACAGCGAAAACACTACAAACAACAATATTTTCTCTTATCTTACTTCAATGTAATATATTATTAGTTGTTACAACTACTTACCTAAGATCCCATGAGTGCAACTGCACTAATGGGATCCATACTAACTAGTATGCTTACAAAAGTAGAAAGAAACTTCCATACCTACCTTGGGGAATGTGTAGGCTTTCTATGTTTTTCCTCTGATACCTCTTTCGTCAAACCGCTCTCCAATAGTCCTTCTTAATGATCCTTACATGCACGCACACCGATCTTGTATACGATATCTTAAAATACCAAGGAATAAACATAGACTTTCTATGCTTCGCGATTCCTCGCAGTGCGAGAGTCTAGCGCACCGGAAACGGGGGTCGCAGACAGCATGGCCGCCCGGACACTTCCGGCGGCGCTTCCCGACATACGGCCGGTGTCGGCATGTCTCCGGCCGGGCGCGATTTATGGTGACACGCTTATGACACGGAGGTTATATTTATTAGACAGCAGCATTGGAAAGTTGAAGGAAGATAAGTTAACTAATTATATGTATTAATCATGTCTTGTGTCCCTTAACTCACGTAATGAACGTTTTTCCTTTCTTTTTTTTCTTAGTTCCTTGAGATGTTCTATGAGATGATGGCGTCATTCGTTTCTACATGCAATTTGTGATTCGTAGCAATCAATGTCAAAGTTAGTCCACAGATTACTAAACAAGAGAAGGAACCGCGGGTGCTATTCGGACGAGGTTTCTCGTAATAAAAATAAAAATTCAAACCCACGATCTACAGCAAAGACTCCAAAATATTCAAAAGCGCACTTAACACCAAACGACAACAGCATTTTTTTTAAAGTAATCAACCATCACAAATTCCACAGAACCATAGTTTTCTTTTCGATTTGACGTTTATCACTAAGGCATGGCAGCGCCACCTAGGGAATCTTTAAAAACTAAATTTGACATAAGGAAAAACGCTCATTGTCCCGGATTGAAGGCAGAAAACAGGTTTTGTCACGGGCTCTTTCGCTTCAATAACGTTAATTAGCAAACACGATTATTGAAAAGCATTTTTAAGCACATTCAAGCAGTTCATTTAATCCATGGTTGCGTCTGCCTCCACCACAGTCTATTGGGATCTGCGTTTATTGAGTATCTTAATTGTGTTTATCATATGTTATCCATTGATTTTTTTTGTCGGATGCTATAGCATCTGTTCACGCGAGAAGCGTGTGAACGCTACACTTTCCTGCGGGCGAAGCCGAGATGAAGCAAAGGCAAATGTGCACGATGTCGCTCCACCTACCGCAACTAATAAAGCGCGAACGAGTGTGTCGGGACACCATTCTAATTCGAAAATCAATGTAAAAGTTACCTATATTAAAAACAGTTTGTAATCCGAAAACTGTCTAATCATTTCAATGGACTAGCTTGTCCAGCATCCGTAGACATAATGTGTAATATAATAGAAAAAAATACAAGCCGCAGTGCGTTTGTAAATGTGCACATGTGCAATGACTTGCGGATGCATTGATACATACTAAAATGAACCTTAAATGCTTTTAAGGGTAAAGGCTACAATACTAGCGAGCGAAACAGCCCGGCCACGGAGGTCGACGGTCGTATCACGGGAAAGGCTTCATATTGTATTGTAGTATCTAACTTCAAAAGTATTTAGGGATTATTTTAGATTAAAATTGTGCCTTCTTCGTGGTCGCTTTCCATTCGCATCCACGGCATCATCGCGTCAATTCGCGTCCATCCCATCTTCCTCATGTAAGGTTTTGTTTTAAAATGGTTTAATTGAATATAATGGCTTAAGTCCTGACCTTCAAATCAACAATGATTTTTTATTGTCGTTTTCAAGGTCAGGACTTAGAAGGTTAAGGAAAAATAACACTATTTATTTCTGAACATAACTGTATTTTTGTAAGGATTTTTTGAACGAAAAGGAAAAAAACGCCATTCTGGGATTTTCGCAAGAAATATAGATCGAGGAAGTTACAAAGATGTTTTTGTAAAGAGAAATATTTTTTTCTGTTTGGAGTGCTACGTGTTTTTTATTATACTTATTATTCCTCATGAAAAATAGTCTCCATTTAAAAACAGTCATAATATGTACTCCACACTATGAGAATAGATTAATAAAAGGCAGAGCAAACATACAAGTCGTTTAATCCCATAATTTTAGTTACCGGTACATAATGCTTAGCCCTACCGATTTTATTGTTTATCGCTAGTTACATTTGTAAACAGTTTACATAAAAGTGTTATATAATAATTAATATACATAATCATCTTTCATTTTATGACCGAAGTTTTGAACTACTTTTTAGCGGAGTTGGACGCTATACTAGAAAGCTACGATTCTAACCTTAACGATCAACTCTAGGTTATATTTTAATTTATATCTAATCATAAGCCTTTGTTTCAATGAAAATTTTGTTTCTACTGCAACTATTATATGTATGTACGTATTATTTACTCTGGAGAGAATTAAAACATTTAATTCAAGATTGTAAAGCCACTTACAGTTTTATATATATAATCCTATGAGATATCGCATTTTGGTTACATACATTTCTTATTACAATTTATGATTGGGATTCTTTTTTGGTCTTATTTTAAAGTAAGTTAGTAATTATGTCATTATTCAATTACTATTATGTAAGTATGATCAGTAAACATAGGATACAGAGTTGGTACGGTAGAATGTGGACGTATTTATGATACTTGTTTATTTTATTTTAAATTAATTTTATTTTAAACAGATTAGGTATATACATAGCTATATACATTGGCTTAAATAAGTATTATTAATATTAATAAAAAATATTTCTACTATGACAAACGAATTTTTAAAACGGTAGACTAAGAAAAAAAAATAACGCATTTCATAATATTATACATTTCAGAGTTATATAAGTAAAATATTAATTAGCCATAACAAAAAAAAGCAACAAAAAAAAAATCAAGCATGACGACACAGATAATTGAATCCATTATTGCTACAGGAAAGATTTCTATGAGAGATATTGTCTACACAATTGACTTTCGCTAGAATTCTATAAGATATTTTATACATTTACAAAAGATGAAAATAAAGGTAACATGTCTTACCAATTACATTATTGCAGAGAAGTAAGCTTTCCTATGTTTATTTATTAACTATGTATAGACTTATATACATTCCTCGCAATTTTTATTAAATTAATATGTAGAACTGCACGATAAAGTCTAAAATATTAGAAATTTATTTCAACGTATAGAATTTACGCGTATAAAAACTGTTAAATCGCAATGTTAGGCGCTGCCTTGGGGCCGAATAAAGTGGAGAAAAAGGCAGCGAAAAAAACACTCGACAATGTTTTTCAACACAAATGCAGTCCAAAATTGGACAGTAGGATTATGTAATCTTGTAATCAGTAGGCATCATAGACATAAAAGAGACTTCGAGTGCCTTCACTTAGCAGACGTTTTTTATTTCATATAAAATTTGTAGAAGTGGACAGTGCAGCGAGAGTGAAGTACGAGCCACCTGTCTAGTTTGTTATATCTTGACAGCGCCCCCGCCTAGAGAATTTTTATGTATGTCCCGCGTTTTTCTTAGAGACGCTAGTACAATCTAGGCGCGTGAATATTCACCTCAACACTAGCTAGGACCTTGTAATCTTATCTTATCTTATCGAGTAGTCGTGCGGGGGCCGACAAATTAGTCGGCGACACTTCGACCCAGTGGGATCTGTTGTGTCTGCCCCTTGACCTTACACCTAAGCCTAATCGAAGATGTACTCTACGAGGTCGGTCACACCCTTTAAGGACAGGTGCCTGAAGTCCTCTGGTTTGGGGTAAGCTATTCCCAGAAGGCTCATTCTTCGGACCTGGTAAACCAAGACAAACAAAATAAACAACCTCAAGCGATGGAATTGTCTCGACCTTGACCAAGAAAGTATGAAAAATAATTGTGTTTTTTTTTGTCTGAAGCGTTACATATTATATTATGTTAATATTAACTGTCTGTTACATGCTGTTACTTTGTTTCTGTATTGTGTCTGGTTGGTATAATAAACGTTTTTCTTACCCTTCTTTTCAAAACATGAACATGGTGATATACTGGGTCATTACACAGTTTAACTCAAAACTTTCCATAACAAAACATCTGACCATGACTCGTGAAGCCAATGGTAGATTAGAAAACCGAGAAGAAAATAAAAGTTTGTACAATCTGTGAATGAAAAGCTTACTCCGTCAAACAATAATGAAGTGTGGTAATTTCTAGTTTTTTTAAGCTGCTGATAACATCTCCTGGTCTTCGACGCTGCGATAGCGTATGCTATGCTCTTGA
The DNA here is from genome assembly GCA_947310845.1 of Yponomeuta plumbellus. Classification (NCBI taxonomy): domain Eukaryota; kingdom Metazoa; phylum Arthropoda; class Insecta; order Lepidoptera; family Yponomeutidae; genus Yponomeuta; species Yponomeuta plumbellus. The sequence continues at coordinate 8,872,061 of OX371206.1, forward strand.
GGCCATTGGGTTGCTGCAATATAGTATAAAATAAATTATTTAAAAAATTTCTGTATAGGAGCTTCTTCTGGCGCATCTTCTTCGTCTGCAAAGGTTACATGCTCGTTAGCGGCTGTTGGTCACTATATACTAAGAACTCTGAGTTGTTTTGAGTCGATTTTTTTCTGGTTCATTAATTTTATACTTCAGTATAGGTATAAAACCGGATTGAGCTTATAATAACATTTGTTTGTTTGGATTGATTAATAGACTAACTTTCTTAAGTACTGAGTGCTGCCGGACCTTTCCGCAAGAACTTTAGTAGCAATGCTACAAAATAGAATAAACAGTCACTAAAGTAACAGAGTTACTTCACTAAAGTGATTACGCTACGCTTTACGGCTATCATGCAAGCTAAGACCAACTAAAAAACTAAGACTATTCTTTCAGCACAGCACTAACAACAATTTACTTTACTATTGACTACTTATTACATTACATCAGCGTTAACATCAGGCAACACCTAGTTCTAGATTCTGAAAATCTAGAAATTCATGTATTAAGCATTCTGGTCATCTGGCGAATGGACAAGCATGAACCGCGAAACCTATAACTGCACTTCTAGTGACTGAATTGAAGGGCTGCTTAAAAATCGTGACAAAATATATAAGGCCATAGCTTGTTTTTTCTGGTTTTCTATTGTAAAATTTGTTTTTATAATCCTGTCTATTAGCTAAGTTAATATAATGTAAGCCCATAATTGGCCTATGTAGGTATATTTTTAACTTAAACATACTCAGAAGTCTAACTTGTCCTGTGGGTTTTGTATTAATCTATAGTTATAAAATTCAAAGTCCTGACTGACTGACTCACTCATCAACGCCCAGCCCAAGCCGTTTGACCTAGGAAGCTGAAATTTTGCACAGTGGGTATATATATAATTTAAGCAAGGAATAAGAACGGATTTTTTGAAATTCAACCCCTAAGGGGGCGAAAAGGGTTGCCAAAGTTTGTATGGGAGGTATAAAAATGTTGTCTAATTTTCTTGAAACTTAAAATAAATACTCTCCAACACAATTGATTGAACACGTGTATCGCCGTTTTTCTAAATTTAACCCTTAGGGGAGTGAACGGGGTTGCAAAATTTTTAACCAAAGTCCACGTGGACGGAGTCGCGGGCGAAAGCTAGTATAAAATAAAAATAAAAACAACATGCCACTCGACATGGATTCTATTACAGGCCTTCTAAACGACAACTATCGAAAGCATTGAATTGTCGAGCATACATACATACATACATAATAAATTTTGGGTGGTTTGAAAACCAAAGGACAATTAATGTATCTTAATAAAAGCTGTCGAAAACGCTACCTATTTTTATTAAAAAGAAAACATTCTCCAAAAATGTTTCAACTCGCACTCGAATTTATGAGAACTATTAGTAGCCAGCCAGAGGGTTGTGCGCCGCGGATCCGTGATTCATTGTTCTGATAGACGGATGAGGCGCTACGATTGGTCCGAAATTGTTCGGAACAAGAGTTCTTAACTCAAAAGAAGAATCCACAACATTTTTAAGAAAAATACGAGAGAAAATACTTTATAGCACTAAGCTCGCCTTTGTGCGAATCTTTTTCTTTAAAGAATTTTCGAATCAAGTTTTTTTACATCTGTATAGACATTTTTAATAACTAATTACTCAACCACGGCTTCAAACCACCCAGAAATAAGCACAAATAAACTACTGCCGAATAACTTTATAGTAAACATTGTGTTCGTCGTATATTGTCGCCAAATTAAAGGGCAAACCTCTCGGCCTACTTTAACCAATTGACACGCAAGCGTTGTACACACACAGTACCTATTTCTTGTGACACTTCGTAACATTCCTTGGCTTTTTGCATGCAACACTCTTTTTCGGCCGTGACTTGCGCGCGTAACGTGCTGAAAAGTCATTCAGGGGTGATGTGGAACATTCGGAGGTGGTGTGAAACATTCAAGGGCTCGTTGGAACATTCAGGGTAAGGGCATTCCAGTGTCTAAAGGGTGCAGCTCACCAACGCGGTAGCGGTCATTAAAACATAAACATTAATATAGGCACATAATACGGTATTTGACACTATCAACAATAAATTATTTGAGGTGCTCGATTAAAACAAAAATTAAAAAATGTTTCGAAAAATGTATTTCTTTTAATAATAATATAAATAAATAATAAACTCACGCCCGTTATCCCCGAAGGGGTAGGCAGAGGCACAAGTCTCTAGAACTGGACCCACGTTTTGCCGAGTTTATTAGGTTCTTTTAATAATTTACTAGTTATTACAATTTTTAAGTAGATGAAACATAAAAAGAGTGCTCTGAAATGTGACATCACAAGCAAGTATTTTCATACAAAATTCCGTTTTTAAAAGTAACTCATTTGACATTTTGTCAATTACCCAATTATGTTCATTGCTTCTGGCCCCACACTGGGATACCCTGTATCGTGGGAACCAGAAACAGCGACGTCACAAACATGTAAACATCCAAGACTTGGGGTTTTTTTTTACCCAGCCGGGGTTTCAATCCGGTACCCGGGATGAATGCAGAAGTATTTATATGAACGTATGTATTGTATAGACCGCCGCGCCGTCGCCACCGAGTTGGTGTCTATAATTTGATTGCACGACAAACCGTTCCTTAAGTGGATGCACATTTCGCATGCTATTTAGTAGTGAAAGTATTGTCAAAGTGACTTGAAACATGAAAACTATGTACTTTTACTTTTTTAAATATGTTGATTATAATTACACTATGTATATTTTACTCTAAAAAACAGATCGTATAAAAAGTCCTAGAAGAGTATGTACATAAAATGATTTTGTAATAAACAGTCATAGTTTACCTGCGTAGTGCATGTTTCTGTACATGTCTGGACAGTTGTTAGATCCCTGTAACAATAATAGAGACGTTACGTTTATTCGGGATCGTGGAAAGTGGAAAACACATTATATACGTACCTGAGACTACACATCTATCCTATGCTGAAATTTGAGTGTAAGAAAGTACTGTCCGCATGGCTGCTAAGCCAGAACTAGGAGGAAACTAAACACTCGTTACAACATGTCACATAGCTATAAGTGAAATAAACATGAATAAATAAATAAACACACACACACACACACACACACACACACACACACACACACACACACACACACACACACACACACACCCTCACACACACACACACACACACACACACACATGCACACCACAGGTCTATAACTAAACTAGCTTTATAAAAAAGGTTTTACATAAAATTGAAATATTATTCAAACGTTTAATTTAGTTGTTAAAACTTTAAGTCGTGGAAGAGCGGGTTTCGCTGGCACAGGTATTTTATACTTACAAGGGAATCCCAGCAAAAGTGTATGTTAGAATAGTTTTGATTGTTTAAATAAAACTCACGCCAAGATGCGTATCCTACCCTAAAGAACAGACGGAATAACGCTGTTTATGTTCTGTTAAAGAGTTAACATAATATTATAGATAGAGAGCACTAACTTTATGGGGCACTGTAGAAGGTTTAATGAATAAGGTATGGATAATAAAAAGACAAATTGAATCTTCTGTAACGTGAATCTGCCTTTCAAATGAAAATCAAATAACTGAATGGTAAAAAACGCAACTTTTAAAGTGCAACTTTATAAAGTTCCAAAGCGAGACATCGGCTGCAACACGACTTTTAGTTCCAGAAGACATTTTAAAAAGTATTTCACGAACTCGTTATCACAAACTTGGCTGGCACAAGTTTTGCCTTTAACGTAGCGTAAATATTTTCAAATCTGTGGGGCCTTGGTTTCCCTTATATCGGACTATACCTCGACGTCAAAACGTCGTAAGTCGTAAGTTCGATTCCGATGAAAATTACTTTTGAGATTGAAATCTCAGCTCGTCGAGCTCTTTTTAACCATCTGAGAAACATCATCATCATTAACTCATTATGTCCCCAGCGAGGGGCACGGGTCTCTTCCCTGAGGAAGGTATAGGCCATACTCCACCACGGGGGCCAAGTCCGGATTGGTGAAGGCTTGTAAGACTAGTGGCTGGTCTTACTGTCAGAAGTTTTCAAGCCACCTTAAGGCCTCTGACTTGACTTAACGACTGCTATCTATCGACGGCAGCCGGCACCAACTGCTTAACGTGCCTTGCGAAGCACGGAACCGCTTGGAAAAATGCCACTAGCGTTAGTCATAGGACGGTTACCTTTCCATGCACTGAACGCGCCCTATGTTTCTTAACCTTCGTGATCATTTAAGATTACTCTGGCAGCCGGGGCTACGAGCGATTCTCTGAGAAACATATTTATATCTTATTCTATTGCTGGGATAATTCAAGTGCATAATGTCGTATGTAGGTTCGATTGGCAAATACGGAGGTACACCAAAACTATGGTTTTTTTTTAGCTCTATTTCAGTCCGATTACAAAATATCTGTAACAACAACAACAACAATACTCCAGATAGCTAATCTAAGTAACCGACAAATGTCCGAGCTATAAATCAACCCCTCAGCATCCCGGTTTAAGTCTTTACCTCACTGAAGGGAACGGGCCTCTACTCTAGAACAAAATTCACACAATACAATCACTTGTCCTGGGTCCAAACTGGGATACCCTATGGAAACTAGACAAGGACATCACAAACATTGAAATATACACAGACTGAGACCATTTGAACAAATCGAGTACGGTGGCCTCCAGCTGGAATCGAATCTATGATCGCTGACTAGTAGTCAAGCTTTGTAACCGCTAAACAGTCGTCATTGGATTAAAATATATATAAAAAAATAGAAGAACTTTTTTATGTGCAACAAAATACAAGTGTTATGAGTTCAGAGGAGTCTCTAGTTCGTAGAATGAGAGCATAATTACGCGTTGTGTGAAGCGAAGATTTGAATTACAACTTTGTAGAAATGTTAACCTAATGGAAAGTTGCCCTTTTTGACATATTAGCGGCTCGCCTGGTCACTTCCCTGGCCCTGACTACAGTATAATTTTTCTACTTTTACAGCAGCTTTTATCTTCTAGCACCGCTTTTGTTTTTTGTATGGAACAGTGTTTTTTTTTTTGCATTTAGTTTTCAATAGCAGTTTTTCTCTATATTAAAAGATCAGATCACCAACATCATTAGTCCACATTTTTGCCAACCACTGGAGCCTTATTTCTTATTCTAGTTACGTCATTTTCAAAATTTTAGACGTCAATCGGGAAAAAACGAATTTTAGATTTGTATAGAGATTTCTTACACCCTAAATTATTTGCATCATCATCAATTGGATGATTAATTGGGTAATTGATTAATTGGGTAAATTTTTGTACGAAAACTTTCGTAACCTCTATGTAGTGTTATGTGGGTCAATATACGCTATTTGAATTTCTATGGTCCATGGACAAATATTATGTTAAACTTATTATATTATTGCGTCTGTATGCTTAAGCATTAAAGAATATGGTCTTTTATTTGTAGTCATAGTCTATTCACGATAATTGTTTAATTTAAGACTTTAATCGTTAAAAATAGTTGTAAATGTATACTCCTCTGGCCTTCCCATTTCTAGATTATAATGATTTTATGGCGAGATATTTTAAATATGATCATATGCTTTATAAACATCGAAACATATTTCATAAAAATATACAGTATTCTTTTTTATTAATATAAAGAAAAATAACTTACTTTCATGTCACGTTACAATAATGTCACTTCATCTGGCGAAATTCAAAGAAGTAAAATTTGACTTAAAATCGTAAAGGTATGTTTTTGTCCATGAACTACGCGCATACAATAGTTTTAAATTAGAAACAAGCTAATGACGTTGAGCAAAATTCCTATAATATAGCGTCAATTTGCGATTCACTGTAGGAAAGCGTGTTTCTGCCAGTCGTTGGAGTATTTCCTCTGGCAAGTCTATGTTTTTGTATTTTATAGTTACGAAATTGTATATTTGCACAATGCAATGTTTATTGTATGTAGATGTCATGTATTACGTTAAACGGTGATCAGAAAAGCGAGTGATATGTTTTTGTAGGTTTTGTGCGATTTTGTCACTCCTCTGGCATATTTCATGTTTTATATAATACGTATCCCCTTTCTTAGCTATAATCAATGGCCAGTCACTTCCCTGCTTTAATTTGTGACTACTCTGTCAATAGTGTCAGTCCTCTGGTAACACATTTTCCTCTGGTGCTTATGAAATTCAAAAAAATGGAAAAATCTTCTGGCCCTCATAATTAAACATTTAAAAATTGTGTCAAATAGAGAAATTATCAATATTGAATGGAACAGATTACATTTCCTTCTGGGACACAAAAAAATAAAATACCGTATATTGTACCCATAAAATACCCATGTAGCACTAAATGTTCATTATTGGAAGACTCCGACAATGACTATGACGAGTTTCGCTCTTATTTCTGACTCCTTCCGACAGAAAATAAAGTAAGTAATTCCGGAATTAAGTTAATAACATATTCAATCTCCAGTAGACGCCCCCTGCTGAGCTAAATCGGCGACAACCCCGCTCTGAAGGGAAGGTCTCAGATAATTTAACGCCCGCCAGCCGCCCGCGTGTTAATTAACAATATTATAGACGAGTCTGCGGCCCGTCTGCGGTGAAGTCCCGAGGCACTGAGGGAGTGATAATAAAGGTCAATTCAGGTTGACGGTTTTTTTATTGGCGGTTTGAGGTGCGGCAGTGCGGTCAGGGCTGTGAGGCGTCATTTCTGAGAGGAAAATTGATTCTGTTTCTGCTAGTTAATTTAATGAAAGCTTTTGGAAACATTAAAGGTAAGAAGCAGAGTTGGATTGACTCCTATTTAGATCTAACGAACAAGTGCCATTTAAACGCAATTATATGGACTGTATTTGTACTTTGTTGCACATACAGGGTGTCCCAAAACTCAACGTCAAGCCGGAACCGAGTGAAAAGGCAAGTCATAGTTAAGTCAAGTCAAGTTATGAGAAAAATATATAAAACCAGCTACGCCGTTGTGTGGTCAAAACTGACGGGCCGCTGCAAATGAACCGAAAAGACAACAAAACGGGATCAGAACGGAGTTTCATCATCATCATCATCATCATCGGCCTACAGTTGTCCACTGCTGGACATAGGCCTCTCCCATTACACGCCACTGAGCACGGTCCTCGGCTACTCTCATCCAGCTCTTGCCAGCCGCCCTGCGAAGATCATCGCTCCACCGAGTCTGAGGACGTCCTACACTACGTTTACCGATCCGCGGTCTCCACTCAAGAACTCTTCTACCCCATCGGTTATCAGTTCTTCGGGTGATATGGCCGGGCCACTGCCACTTCAGCATGCTAATTTGGTGGGCTATGTCGGTGACTTTGGTTCTCGGTCGGATGACTTCGTTTCGAATTCGATCTTTCAGAGAAACCCCGAGCATAGCCCTTTCCATAGCACGCTGAGCGACTTTAAATTTGTGGATCAGCCCCACCGTGAGTGTCCACGTTTCGGCACCGTATGTCATGACGGGTAGGACGCACTGGTTGAAGACTTTCGTCTTTAGACACTGTGGGATTGGCGATGTGAAGACTCGACGTAGTTTCCCATATGCTGCCCAGCCCAGCTGTATTCTTCTATTAGCCTCTTTCTCGAAGTTGTTTTTACCTAATTGCATGGTTTGCCCGAGATAAACATACTCCTTAACGACTTCGAGAATACTGCCTTGAACTGCAATTGGCTCCGGATTTACATGTTCATTGAACATAATCTTGGTTTTATCCAAGTTCATCCGGAGACCAATGCGTTGGGAAGAATCAGCTAGGCTACTCAGCATATGTTGCAGATCTTGCAGCGTTTCCGCCATGATGACGATATCGTCTGCAAATCGCAAGTGTGAAAGGTACTCGCCACTAATATTAATGCCGTACCCCTTCCAGTCCAGCGTCTTAAACATATCCTCCATAGCATGCAGCGGAGTTTAGTCCTCCGAAACGTCCAAAGCATTTTAGTACCTGCGGCGCCTTGTTAAAGTTGATATTGGTCCGCACCGTGCGGTGATGTAGGGGTTGGATTGGCCGCGCGTTATTGCCCAGGGGCGCCTTCGGAGTCAGCTGGGAGCCTTGCATCAGCCGCCGCAACGCGTACATCTGTTGGTAAAGATGAATGCTGGATGGATACTAAACGTAAATAAATAAATTAACACAAATAAGGCCACAAGATGGACAGACGATCTCATCCAAGTGGCGGGAAGACGCTGGATGCAAGCCGCTTTCGACCGGTCTTTTTGGAAATCCATGGAGGAGGCCTATGTCCAGTAGTGGACTTCTTGTGGCTAAATGATGATGAAATAAGGCTTAAATTAGTGAGGCGGTTTTATCAATCAAAACTTTCAGAAATTATGTCAGTAATAACACTCGGTAAAGAAAAATGTGGAGAGGTACTTTTAAGTCTTAGTTCTGAAGTGTTTCCCTGAGTATTTTTACAGATCTGCGGTGGGCAAGCGTGGTATGAAAGCCCATACTCTCTCTTTGAGAGAAGACCTCTGCCCTGCAGTAAGACAGGTACTGTAGCGGATTATTTGGGATTTTGCGCCTCCACCAAATGTAGCGCACTACTTTATTGAAAGATGCTTTTTAGCCATAATGCTATTTTATTATATTTTTTCAAGAAACGCTTACTAGTCCTCGACTGACATTCCAACAAAAACGTAGCGATTCCCTTTTAAATATTTAAAATCATCCTAGACGGCTGTGCCAGCCAGTTACAAATACAACGAAATCGAATCTAGAATCGCTAAGTCTGTTATCTAAAGCTGAAACGTTCACAGTACTCACACTTATGCAATTTCACTATACAGGATGTTTAAAAATATATGATTTTGATTCAAAATGCGACTCTAGTTTAAGTGTAGATTAGAGTTAGGTTTTAGTAAGATAGGTGCGTTGTAGATAAATAAATACAAATATATGGGTTACTTGTTATAATATATTTTTAGCAAATTCGAGCGAAAAGTATTAAAAACAAGGTGGAATCAATAGTCACAAAATAGTTTTAAATTTCAATAAATTTTCACATGAACAAAAATAATTTCACCTAAGAAAATCTTTACCAAAACAGAAAATAATTATCCCAGAAATCCTCAACAATTTAATTAATTAGTTTAATTATGTAACAAAGGGTAACGGACGCTCAGTGGTCAGTTACTGGATGAATTACTGTACCTTTTTTTCTAATTGCTTGCCACAGATAAAAACTTTATTACTGTTCTGTAATTTCATCAACTGGAAGGAATCTGTGATCAACTGAGCAACATCATTCGGTTTCTATTGTGGTTACGCGAATGTTCTGTTCTCCTATTCTTCTTCTGTTTCTTCAACGTTTTTTCCATGATTTTAGCACCAGTAGCAGTTGTTCGAAGTCCAATCACAATCAAATGCAAGAGCCAAAAGAAAAGAGGAAAGACCACAGAATAAACTGGCAATTCCCATTAGAAAAACAAAAACCCTCTCTTGAAAATGCCATCTACTGACTAATGAGCCGTTTTCAGAAGAAAAAAAAAACGAATGGCTGTCAACGGAATGCAGTTTTGGACCTCAGCCCAATAGCCATGTGTGATGTATACATGTTATTTTTTTTAAATTGAAAATGTTAGTTTTTTTTCAATACAATATAACTCCGAAAGGACAAACATTTGGCTGTTGACGTCATAGAGTGCGACAAGTGAGTCCTGGCACAAGCCTTTGGCGGGAAATTTAAAAATCTTTTAGTTGATAACCCTGCATCTATATGCCATAAACCATCTTGATACTTTTGCTTAACTTGATTATTTGTTTAATTAGTTTGGAGCCTCCAATGAATTTTGTCCAAACATAAATAAATAATAAATAAATATAAGCAAAACGAAAACATTAACCACATCAAAACCAACATTTCCACTCCACCAAAAACAGGGATAATAAAGATGCACCACATAAACTTATAAACATTTATTAATGCTGAACCATAATCAAAATCTGATTCATATCTTTTTTCTCCAACATCTTTGAGTCCTTTGACTAAGTCCTCGATCTGACGTTTAAAATTTTCGTCATCCGACAAAGCTTAAAACAAGAAATAATTCATGTTTGTTTTAAAACATTATTACTCGTATGTATATACTAAAACATATTTAAAATTATGTTGAATAGAAACAAAAGTTCTTGTTTAAATCTAGGACGAGTATCAAACTGTTTGGGCTGTACTACTTGCAGCTGAAATACCTAAGTTTGACAGTCAGTGTGGCCATATGAAGAATTCGAAATAAATCGCATCCCAGGACTCGCTTGTCAGACTCTAGTAACTTTTATTCAGCTCGCTGAGACCTATTCGATGATGTATCACACATGGCTATTGGACTGAGGTCCAAAATTGCATTCCTTTGACAGCCATTCGTTTTTTTTTTTAGTTCTTCTGAAGGCGGCTCATTTGGAACTACTTTTCTTAGCTGTCAGAAAAATCCCTCATTGAAACGCACATACGGTTGAATACCAAAAAGATCACGCTGTATATATAAATAGTAGTAAAAGTAAAACTATAACTGTCCCCTTCACACTCATAAGCTAGACCGCGCGCAAGAGAGACGGGCAGACTTTTCATGATGCGCATGCAGTACACGTCACGCCGCGCGCTATTCACAGACACTACACAAGCGCAACGTGTAAATGTGTTGAACGTGCCAGCTTTGTTTAACTGACCTATACATGGGTACATAAAAAGGTCATCACTCAGAGGCTGTAGCACTTGAAGCATATTAGCAGCAGCCCAATAGTTGTACTATTACGATGTTTTTCTTAGCCCTTAGCGTGTAGCATACTCCCCAGGTATTGGATGTTTACATGTTTGTGACATCGCTGTTTCTGGTTCCCACGACACAGGGTATCATAGTGTGGTGCCAGAAGTAATGTATGTGCCTGTGTTGATGTTTTAAATTTTGACAAATCGTCAGTTAAGTTCTAACAGTGCGTAAGTAAAACATGTCAACTTTACAGGAGAGCGAAAAAACTGTGTAAAATTTCAATTAGCTACATTAGAGGTGTACATTATTTGGGGAAAGAATTTAAAATCAACATATTGAAGATAAAATAAGATTGATTGATAAGATTGGTCGGAAAGAAGCGCGCCACTTTTCTCCATCCAATGGCATCAAAAGGTCCAAACAGCCAAAAATTACTTTCGCACTGTTAGAACGAAATGTAGATACGTAAATCAGAAAATTACAATTACACTATGGCTTATTCTACTACAAAAAAAAATTAAATTAAAAACCCACCTCCTGCTTAGAAATATAAATGGGCTTGTTGAAGATGATCCACACGGCGGTCTCCCAACAGCCAGGATGCGTCGTGGAGCCTTCGTATGTTAGGTACTGTTGCGTGTTCGGCAGAAGAGAGCTCAGTGGCAGATGTTTGATGGGGAACGAGCTACCTGTAGACGGAAATTGGCTTTCTTGTCAGTGAATTAAGATGGTTTTTGGCTTGGTTATAATGTGAAATGATCAAATGAAAATGAGCCAAGTGGCTCTAAAGTGTGTTTTCGTCTCTAAAATTGATAAAACAAGGCGATAAATGGGCGAGATTTCCTTCCTTTAAATTTATTTGTAATCAATGCAATATTGTTGTTTTGGAACAAGTCCATAACATTACTACGATTAAAGACTTATAGTTTATTTGTACTCGTAGTATTATTTTTCGCTCCACCAATCCGGACTTGGCCCCCGTGGCGGAGTATGGCCTATCCCTTCCTCAGGGAAGAGACCCGTGCCCCTCGATGGGGACATAATGGGTTGATGATGAATGATGAATTATTTTTCGGGTCTCTTCCCTGAGGAAGGTATAGGTCATACTTCACCTCGCGGGCCAAGTCTCGATTGGTGGAAGAGACCTGTGCCCCTCGGTGGGGACATAATGGGTTGATGATGATGATTATTGTTCTGGTATACAATAAAGAATATTCTTATATTATCTTATCAGTACCTACAGATATAGAGAAGTGGGTATCTTTAGAGATCATCATCAACCCATCATGTCACCACCGAGGGGCACGGGTCTCTTCCCTGAGGAAGGTATAGGCCATACTCCACCACGGGAGCCAAGTCCGGATTGGTGGAGGCTTGTAAGACTAGTGGCTGGTCTTACTGTCAGAAGTTTTCAAGCCGCCCTGAGGCCTCTGACTTGGCTTAACGACTGCCAGCTATCGACGGCAGCCGGCACCAATTGCTTAACGTGCCTTGCGAAGCATGGAATCGCTCGGAAAAATGACACTAGTGTTAGTCATAGACGGTGACCCATCCATGGACTGAACGCGCCGTATGTTGCTTAACCTTAGTGATCATTTAAGATCACTCAGGCAGCCCAGGCTACGAGCGATTTGATATTCGATACGATATTCTTTAGAGATCGAATGTAGGCAATCCTGTGGCCTGGCAACAGTACCGCACTATAATGTTCTGTGGGTGCCACTGTTGCGCAATTTTGAAAGGGCGGTTTCTAAATTTAGAATTGCGCAAAGTAAATACTTAAGAAGCGTAAACATAAAGCATGCATTGTTTTCCAAACATTCCCATTTAAAGAATATTCTTTGTTCTAATTTTCTGTACTTATGTTGTACGGTCTTAATAGACCCCTGACAATTTTGCACTGGAAATTGTATGAATAAAGATAATTCTTACCTCTGAACATAACTTTGGTGAACGCGCTAGTGATAAGCCTCAATTCATTGTTCGTTGGTTCACCGATCTGTAACAAAGCAAAATAAGTTTACTCTATACATATTCCATTCCACGAAATGAGATCCGAAGGGAAATCATACATGTACAGTCACGAGCAATAATATGTATACATTGTCACATTTTCTAAAAATCTAAACTTAAAACTATCTAGAAAGATTTGTACGACAATTTGTCCTAAATTATCTAACCATTGGTTACATAATTTAGGACAAATTGTCGTACACATGTGCAGTACAAAACAAAAGATGTACGTCGTACAAAATGTGACAGTGTATACATATTTTTTCTCGTGACTGTACGACCATTGGTAAATCTGCGCAACCATCAATAGCCACTGCTCTATCATTGAAGCGAATCGTCTTTGTTTATCTCTAGACGCGGGCGTTGACCAATAAGATGACTATTGGGTTCCTAAGACGTCCGACTCGTGGAACAGAGAACATTATTTTTCCGAACGTACATAATCACACTAATATTATAAAGGCGAAAGTTTGTGAGTGTGTATGTTTGTTACTACTTCACGTCTAAACGGATGGAGCGGTTTTAATAAAATTTGGTATGGAGTTAGCTGACAACCTGGATTAACACATGGGCTGCGTTTTACTGCGGGAAATATCTTATTCCCATGGGAAAATCGATGAACCGCGGGTAACACCGCGTGGCACAGCTAGTATTTTCATAAATGTATTGGCTTCTACTTTTGCCGTGTATCGCCTAGTCTAGCTAGGGATCGACTGACACCTAAGCAAAACCGTAGTGACTCCCTTCTGTAATCGGCCAGCTACTAAAAGAGGAATCGCTACAGTACACACCAGGAAGACAAAATACATTAGAATGCTTACATAATAGACATACCTACATAGTGATAAAGCATTCAGCGCCTACATAGCAACTGCACAAATAGCAGATGGCCTAGTCCATATTGCGCACCTACTGATATGTTTGGCAAGTGCTATTATGGGATTCAAATGCTATTTGTGCAGTTGCTATTTAAACGGGATTACCTCCGCAAAGGAGGTTCTGGGCCGCAAATATTGTTAAAAATTGTTTGCCATCAACACGCTAAGAAGAAGATAGTAGACATCTGGTAACTAACAACTCCACAAAAAAAAAGAGTAATCAAAAGGCGAGAAGAGAACATACCTGAACCATCAGTGATATGCCGACGACGCCCTGAGACTTGTGTTGCGCTTCGGACATATTGTGGTACAGCTCCTTGTTGAAGCCATACAGCTGGATCTGCAGACAAATCAAAGGTAATGTAATCATAATACGGTATTTGACACTATCAACAATAAATTATTTGAGATGCTCTATTAAAACAAAAATTACAAAATGATTCGGAAAATGTATTTCTTTTAATCATATACTTGTTATTACAATTTTTAAGTAGATGAAACATAAAAAGAGTGCTCTGAAATGTGGCGTCACAAGCAAGTATTTTCATACAAAATTCCGTTTTAAAAGTAACTCATTTGACATCCTGTCAAATACCCAATTATGTACGTTACTCTCACAAAACACAATCACTTGTCCAGGGTCCGAACCAGGATATGCTGTGCTAAGGCAAAGACATCATAAACATAGAAATACACCCTTAGTTTGTATGAATTAACTACATCGCTCGTAGCCCCGGCCGCCAGAGTGATCTTACCTCTATCTAACCCAGGGTTTCTTAAAATGGGGTCCACGGACCCCTAAGGGGTCCGTTATATGCGCGCTAAGGATCCGTAGCAGCTCAATCAACTCTTAAGATTAATGAAAAAAAATGAAAGTTAACTAAATCCTAATTTGCTTGACCGCTGGTTATTGTCAAGCGGCGCGAGGCGAGAGCAATAAAAGTGATTCTTAATCTTGTTTTTATTTCCACAAGAGGTAAATATTCATATATTGACAGGGGGTTCGTGACATTTTAGTTTAAGAACCACTGATCTAACCTCTTTGCTTCATCGACATTCATTAGTCGTTACATGTGCGCACGTCGGTTTCGGGTACTTTTTATCTTATATCTTACTTTTACACATTGGTGCTCCTATTACGTCAAGTGAATACCACCAACTGCACAAACTCTGCTCTAATATCAATCGGTAGGTACAGCATTGCAATCGGAACTTGGCGAACAATAATTATTCAGCAAACTTGCGCCTCGCGACTGCAATGTTTGAATGACGTAAAAAGATCCCGAAGCACGACTTGGTAACATAACATACGTACAACATTCACATACAGGCACATACATTGCTTTTGGCTCCACACTAGGATACCGTGTATCGCGGCAACCAGAAACAACGACGTCACAAACTTGTAAACATCCAAGTCCTGGGTTTCTTTTTTTGTCTGTCCCCAGCCGGGATTCGAACCCGGGACCTCTCGCATGGTAGGCAGATGCGCTAACCACTGCGCCGTCGTCAAAAGGTCGTCAGAGGTGACTTTAAATATTTAATGGCTTTTTGAAGGTATTAAGAATTATTGATGTAAAAGATGGTCAGAGTGGAGTTTTTTTTTCGCTGCCTTTTTCTCCACTACAGACGGCCCCAAGGCAGCAGCTAACTTTATACATAACTGTATGTACATTGACATTCAACAAGCAGAATGTAAATTCTTTACGTTGAAATAAATTTTTGATTTCTGATTTCTAAATTTTTCAGCACATGAAGCCGCTTCCGACCGGTCTTATTGGAAATCCATGGAGGAGGCCTATGTCTAGCAGTGGACTTCTTGTGGCTGAATGATGATGATGATGATGATGAAGGTTACCTTCATGATGTGATGACGTCACTATAAAAAAAAAGAAAAATAGGCGCCATCTTGACCTGTCGTTTTTTTAGGGGGAAGGACATAGCTACATATTGTAATATTGTGAAGTAAACTCTAGTAAAAATTTGATTGTCATGTAGGAGTTATTCACTGTATAAATGCGAACTAATTGAGAATGTGACAATATTAGGGTGGGTCAAAAATTTTTTTTTAGGTAATCGATTTCTAATAGCAAAATAAAGGTGACGTGGGGTATCGTTATAAACCCAGTAAAATATTATTGAATTATTTTAAGTGGAACAGCCCGCGCAACGCCATTCAAGTTTTGAAAAATAAAGTTCAAGTTCCCACTTTTACACCTTAAGTTACGCGTTTGAAGCTGGGTATATTTTAATGTTTTGATTAGTATTAATTGAAATACACGTTACTTTTGTTATATAAACTGTGTTGTACATTAAAAGAAGATTTTTTTGATGTAAGCACATTCAGAGAATTCATGTATAAATGTGACTAGTTTCGGGTGAAATCTTATGAAATTGTAAATTATGTGTAATTTTTGTTTCAGAACTTGGAAGTGAATTTTTTTATCATGTCAAATAACAGACAGTATTATAAGTGCTCTATAGTTGGAACTATAGAAGATATAAGAGAAAACATACCAGGATGTCATGAAATGTTACGAGTGGTATAGACTACAGGTGAAAATTAAAAATAGCAGTAAAAAAGAGCCCGCGTTTCCCGAAATTGTAACCCAGAAAGTTGAAGGAGTATGATAAAAGGCATCAATCCCTGTAGTCTTGCATACAAGAGTCGTTCAGCTCCTGAAAGCTTATCATTCTAAATGCAAACATATTATCAAACTAGCTGTCCCGGCAAACTTCGTACCGCCAAAGTTTTCGTAATTTTTACATATTTTTCACCATTTAAACCTTCCCTGGAATTCAAAAAATATAAAAAACAAAAAATCAGCCAAATCGGTCCAGACGTTCTCGAGTTTTAAAGAGACTAACGAACAGCAATCCTTTTTTATAAGGATCACTGAAAAGGTTGTCAACTGAGAAAAAAACTAAGTTCTTGCAGCAAAGCGAAATTGCGTTCGATATTTGTTCATGCAAATATAGGTTATTAAGTCAGTGAATTGTTCCAAACAAGTTAAAGTTCCTTAAGAGGAACACGACTATTTGATTAATCAACGGGGTGAGAGAAAAAGAAAATCAGCGGCATTGATCGCAATGGAACAAAAAGTTTTCAAAAACTTTGTTTGTTCGAAAGCAAGCTTCAACAAAAATCTGTCTGAAGAGCGATAACAACCCATCCAAAATGGCAGAACAAGAATTAATGTTATCAACACGTAGTGATTCTGATACAAGTGTTTCATTTCCGGAAAAGCTGTACAAAAATATAGAAGAGCCCTTATCTTCCACCTCAGGAACCTACATCTACACCTACACCTGGTGTTGTAACAAATTTGGAGTATGGAGTATCCAGGAGAGCTGATGCTGCGACAACTTTGATCAGAAATCGTTATAGATAATTATAATCCACCTGTTCTAAGAAATCAAACGTATGACGAACTTATTCAGATAATAGAGTAAAAAGGTGACGAAAGGATGTTGTTTTTTAGGTTGCCTTGCCATACATGAGCGGTTGAACGAAGTGTAAAGATAGTGACAGATGCTACAAAGTCAACATGTGATAAAAAAAACAAGAGACGACATGATTTATGCAAAACTTGCTTCAAGAAAAGTTATGCTGAAATTTGATAGTAAGCGGGATTTTTTGTACAAAAATTTTTTTTGGTAATCTTCATTTGTATTTGCTTAAGTATTTTTGTTTTAAACGTTAAAGTATGTCTTTAATAATTTATTTATTATGTTTCAATAATATTTTAAGTCATTTCTAATAAAAAACAATGACATTTAGTAATACATGTTTTTTCATACATCGCGCAAGCGCGGCATGAAGATGTATGTTTAATAATCCGTTTTTTAGCTAAAACTTCTTTTTATAGTACACAACAACTTAATATCACTATTAGAATTTGAATCATCAAAATTTTTTTTTTCCATACTACAGCGACCCACCCTAGTGAGTGTCTTTAATTATTTTATTTAAAATAGGGTATTTCTATAGTCAAAGTTACGAGTGTCCGTCACACATATTTTATTCTTAGATTAAGAAGTACCTGTGTTTTTTCTTTTTATGTACAATAAAGTGTTATCTATCTACAATATTAAATACAAATACTTCATCTGCCCTACCCCACTCTCTTTTTTAACATTCCAACATTTCTAGGCTGGCTGGAGGAAATTTCTTTAGAAATAAGTCCACCTTTGCACGTTGTTTTTCTCGCAAACCTCTTATTTCAGTTATATTATGTATTTTCTTTTGTGCAATAAAGTGTAACAACAACAGCAACAACAATTAAATACAAGCTTTGTTGAAAAGACCCAGTAAGAGCCGACGTTCTGCAAATCGCATATCTGTGACGACAATGACAACTATTGGGATTGTGACACATTGCCGTCTTGGCTGTCGGCGGAAATTGTGTTTAGACGTCCGACTTTGCCTCGCCTCGCCTTTTGTTTGGTCAATTTGTGAGGCTAGGCTCTTGTTAGCTATGGTAGTGTATTATGTTAGCTACAATACAGTCTTTGGCAGTTTTACGCCAAGTGGAATTATTACTCCGGGTCACAATTTGAACTCCTAATAAGTTTTTCAATTCATCATGAACCCATTATGTCCCCACCGAGGGGCAAGTTTTTCAATTAAATTCATTTATTTTACCTTCCTGAATCGATCGTAGCACCAGCCGCGTCAGTGATCTTAAACGGTCACGAAGGTTAAGCAACATTGAGCGCGTTCAGTGCATGGATGGGTGACCGGTCTATCCGGAATCAGAGAATACAAATGAACGTAATCATTTAACTGTCAAATTACAATCTAATTGCTATCGCAATCGCCATGATTTGCATAGTATTTTTTATTTTATTATAATTTTAGTTAATTAATCGCCATTCGTGATTTGTCAGAATCGTGGCAGGTGTCAGTTCTTGGTCTCTGCCTACTCCTCTGGGATACAGGCTTGAGCTTATGTAGGTATATAATCGCCACAAAAAAAGCGATTTTTGAGCGACTTAAAAAAAAATTGTACTACCCTTAATCAACAGACGGCGCTGACGAATTCCCTATCTGAATGAAGGAAGGCCAGCCGACTAGAATACGCTCTTACTGAACCAGCGAGGAACATAGTCGGCTCCATCTTCACTTACCATCAGGTGAGATCGGGGTCAATCGTTGGTCAGTTTTTAATAAATAAAAAAAAAACTAGAAACTAAGAGAAACTGCCTGCGTAGCGGATAGTACGAATCGAATTGCAAACACTTTTCTTAACTAAAGCCCACGCGGACGAAGTCGCCGGCAACAGCTAGTGTTCAATAAGAAGCAAAGATACTATAGTTTCGATTGTCTTTTCTTAGTCTTTATAGCTCTATGACAATATAGCCGAAACCAACAAGGAAAACTAGGGACCAATCACAACAAGTTGTCAAACTCAATGAAAGCCTAGAGATACTGTGCTGTACAACCCACACGAATATTATTACCCAATGTACACTTACTAAGTTATTTATACAGCAAACTCGTGGAATTTCCCGAGGTGAAGATCGGAATGTCCCAGGTTAAATAGTTATAGGTAGACAGCTTGTTTACGTTGCTCCGCAGTCGGGGATTAAATGTACTGGGGAATAGTTGGAATAACTCGACCCCAGCTTGTTCTAGGTAGTTGTTGTAAACCATTTTAGTCGATAAGGTCAGTGTGGTTTTACTGCAGAATGGTGTAGCAAACTTTGACGCTATGGACGTCGTTGTTCGGAAAGATAAATTATTTGTATTATCATTGTTCCAAGATTCAAATTGTATCTTCGATAGGATACTCTTCCCTAATAGTATTTAGTTTCAAGAAAATTAGACAACATTCTTTATAACTCCCATACAAATTTTGGCAACCTTAATCTCCCCCTTAGGGGTAGAATTTCAAAAAATCCGGTCTTATTCTTTGCCTACATTATACGAGTTTATAGACCCTCTGTGCAAAATTTCAGCTTTCTAGGTCCAACGGCTTGGGCTGGGCGTTGATGAGTGAGTGAGTGAGTCAGTCAGGACTTTGAATGCTATTCATATAGATTTAATTACTTTGGACTCCTGACTTTTCAGCAACGTTGCAGCTGCCGTGGTCACGAGTAGACTGAAATAGCGATTACCTAGTATACCACTATACTAAATTCTAAAGATACACTCGACTGACCTCTCCAGGGAAGGTGTGCTGATCGATCTGATGCTCGGAGCCGCGGTTGTCCTCGAGGCCATAGTGGAAGTATATCTCCTCGAACTGGTACCGGTACGAGAGCGGCCCTCCACTGATGTTCACCTTGAAAAAGCACAAATTATAAAAATAAACATTTACATACAGGCACATACATTGAATCGCTCGTAGCCTGAGCTGCCTGAGTGATCTTAAACGATCACTACGGTTAAGCAACATACGGCACGTTCAGTCCATGGATGGGTCACCGTCTATGACTAACGCTAGTGGCTTTTTCCGAGCGATTCCGTGCTCCGCAAGGCACGTTGAGCAGTTGGTGCCGGCTGCCGTCGATAGATGACAGTCGTTAACCCAAGTCAGAGGCCTTAGGGCGGCTTGAAAACTTCTGACAGTAAGACTGAATTCAGAATTTCTTTTGAAATAAGTCCGCCTTTGTACATCGACACTTACTTGCTATTTAAGTTTTTGTTTTTCTTTATTTCTTTTGTGCAATAAAGCGTAACAAATAAACAAACCAGCCATTAGTCTTACAAGCCTCCACCAATCCGGACTTGGCCCCCGTGGTGGAGTATGGCCTAAACCTTCCTCAGGGAAGAGACCCGTGCCCCTCGGTGGGGACATAATGGGTTGATACATACATTGCTTTTGGCTCCACACTAGGATACCCTGTGTTGTGGGAACCAGGGCCTATATTCTGCTAATGCAATGACAACTGTATGAACGTGGCGATTCAGTTTCATTGCCGTTCTAAGTCAACGCGAGCACTGTATCCAAAATTTTGGGTGTCTATGGCATGAAAAACGCGTCACGTGAGCGACCGTGAATCTGTCATCTATAAACATTTTAAACATTATAAACATTTACACACAAGCACATACATTGCTTCTGGCCCCACACTAGGATACCCTGTGTCGTGGGAACCAGAAACAGCGACGTCACAAACATGTAAACAACCAAGACCTGGAGTTTTTTTTTTTCTCCAGCCGGGGATCGAACCCGGGACCTCTCGCATGGTAAGCAGATGCGCTAACCGCTACGCCACAGAGGTCGTCATCTAACTACAATGTACTAACAGAATCGAGACCGAGAAACATAAGGATGTTTAAGTTGGTACTGAGCAGTTTGTAAATTCATTTTATGCTTCCGCCTAAAATAAAATAAAGTTTTTCCACATCCACAATATTTTTGAATGACTAATTCAACAATGCCTTATTCACTATGAAGTAGAGACAAAATTGTCAGCCCTAATAATGTTCTTTTTTTATGTAGCCTCCGTTATTGTATCCCACTGCTGGGCAACTCCTCCCCCTGTTCAGTCCAGAGTTTTCGTTGGAGAGTCCCATTATGTTGGCCGAGATCGTCTCTCCACCGCCTTTTAGGCCGGCTTTGATGTCTGCCTTCCCACTCGTGTACTTCATCATCAACCCATTATGTCCCCACCGAAGGGCACGGGTCTCTTTCCTGAGGAAGATATAGGCCATACTCCACCACGGGGGCCAAGTCCAGATTGGTGGAGTCTTATAAGACTAGTGGCTGGTCTTACCGTCAGAAGTTTTCAAGGCGCCTTATTAACCCTTAATTCACTACCTGGGTCCCATGGACCCATATCAGAATTGTAATCTTTAATAACTCTTTGAATTACGCGCAAATTTTTCTGTGCGTCTCATTACCTTCCTGCAGTGGGGCGCCGAACGTGCTAGCTAAAGGACGTGCGTGTGCGACTCTTCCAAGTATAAGTGAGCGTATGTATATGGGTTCCCTGGACCCATAGTAGTGAATTATGTAAGTTTTTTCTTTATGTATGTGGTTATGTGTAACATGTTTTTGTTGTTGTATGTAATCAAAATGGATAGGAACAGACCTGGACCGAGCTAGTAAATGTGTATGATGATGAAGCTTCGAATATTTTGAATCAATGGCTAAGAGAAGAAGGTAGTGACTCTGAGAATAAACAAGAAGTGCAATACTGACTTGCACCCCTGCACGTTTTATTTTTTTGTATGGTGGCTGATGGTTTTTGTGTTTCTTTTTAATAAATCTTTATTTGTAATTTCAAATTACCTCAGACATGTTCCACAATGTTAAATTGTGATTATTATTGTAAGGCATTGCTAAAAATGCTGATTTTGCTATGTCTTTGCAGATACTCAATTAGTAAGTAAAATATTGCTATTTTTGTTATTTCTTTACTATAGATATTTTCGTTTCATAGTTGTCCTTAATCTTCTATATATATAAAATTCAAAGACCTGACTGACTGATTCATTCACTCATCAACGCCCAGCCCAAGCCGTTTGACCTAGGAAGCTGAAGTTTTGCACAGAGGATCTATATATAATGTAGGCAACGAATAAGAACGGATTTTTTTAAATTCAACCCCTAAGGGGGCGAAAAGGGTTGCCAAAATTTGTATGGGAGGTATAAGGAATGTTGTCCAATTTTCTTGAAACTTGAAATAAATACTCTTCAACACAATTGATTTCACCGTCTTTCGAAATTCAGCTCCAAAAGGGGTAAACAGGGGTACGGAAGTTTACATCGGATCTAATTTTATTTCTCCGATTTTTATCAAATTTGACATATATAATCTTTAAAACAATTAATGAAATACGTATTTTTCAGTTTTTCGAATTTCAGCTCCAAAAAGGGTAAACAGGGGTACGGAAGTTTACATCGGACCTAATTTAATTTCTCCGATTTTTCTCAAATTTGGCATATGTAATCTTTAAAACAATTAATGAAATACGTATTTTTTGTTTTTTTTAAATTCAGCTCCAACGGGGGTAAGCACGGGTACGGAAGTTTGTGTTGGACGTAATTTTGTTTGCCGATTTTCATGAAATTTGACAAACATAATCTTCAAAATAATTAATAAAATACATATTTTACAGTTTTTCGAAATTCAGCTCTAAAGGGGGTAAACAGGGGTTCGGAAGTTTGTGTTGGACGTAATTTTGTTTGCCGATTTTCATGAAATTTGGCAAACATAATCTTCAAAATAATTAATTAATCATGTATTTTACAGTTTTTCGTAATTCAGCTCCAAAGGGGGTAAACAGGGGTACGGAAGTTTGTTTCGGACCTAATTTTATTTCTCCAATTTTCATTAAATTTGGCATACATAATCTTTAAAAGAATTAATGAAATACGTATTTCAAGTTTTTAGAAATTTAGCTCCAAAGGGGGTAAACAGGGGTACCGAAGTTTGTGTCGGACGTAATTTTGTTTGTCCGATTTTCATGAAATTGGGCAAACATAATCTTCAAAACAATTGATGAAATACATATTTTCCGTTTTCCGAAATTCACCCCCAAAGGCCTAACAAAAGGCAAACAGCCTCCGTTATTGTGTCCCACTGCTTGGCCTCTCCCAGTTCAGTCCAAAGTTTTCGGCCCTGGGCCACCTCAGACCACTCCAGCAGGTGTTGGTCGAGATCGTCTCTCCAACGTCTTCTAGGCCGGCCTCGACTTCGATGTCCGCCTTGATGATTATTGGCCATTTTTTTAAATATGGATATCAATAAAAATGTTGTGTTCCTAAAGCTAAAATGTTAATGTTATCATATTAATCTTACACGCTTACTAGGTAAACATAAGTTATAAAACATAAACATATAAACGTAAACGTAAACGTAAACGTAAACGTAAACTTAAACGTAAACGTAAACGTAAACGTAAACGTAAACGTAAACGTAAACGTAAACGTAAACGTAAACGTAAACGTAAACGTAAACGTAAACGTAAACGTAAACGTAAACGTAAACGTAAACGTAAACTTGAACTTGAACTTAAACGTAAACGTAAACGTAAACGTAAACGTAAACGTAAACGTAAACGTAAACGTAAACGTAAACGTAAACGTAAACGTAAACGTAAACGTAAACGTAAACGTAAACGTAAACGTAAACGTAAACGTAAACGTAAACGTAAACGTAAACGTAAACGTAAACGTAAACGTAAACTTGAACTTGAACTTGAACTTGAACTTAAACGTAAACGTAAACGTAAACGTAAACGCAAACGCAAACGTAAACGTAAACGTAAACGTAAACTTAAACGTAAACGTAAACATAGACGTAAACGTAATGGTCGCTTCGATTATTAAAAATTTAGCTGTTGAATTGAATTTCTTTGTTCTTCCATATGTTTACATATCATCTTAAATACTTGCTTACTTTCTTATTTTGTTCCTATTGTTTCTATTAGTCGTTTTTAACTCTAGACTATAATAATAATTTTCTCAATTCTTCTATTATACCTATATATATTTCTCAGTTCTTCAAAACTCAACCCATTTTAAACAACGTATATACCTACGTCCCACTACAGGGAATAAGTCTTCTCTCAGAGAGAGTATGGTTTTAATTATTTCACATGCGCTAAAAGTATCCGTATCTTATTTGCTAACACTTTACTCAACTAAATTCCACGCGGACGAAGTCGCGGGCAACAGCTGGTATACATATAAAAGTATTAGGAATGAAAGGTTGTTTTCATGATTAAATAAAAAAGTAAAATATGGGTCCATGGGACCTATACTAGTGAATTACTATTGGTCAGGTAGTGAATTGAGGGTTAAGGCCTCTAACTTGACTAACGGCAGCCGGCACCATCTGCTTATTCGTGCTGCTTGCTCGTGTATTTATTTATGTGTAATTTATTTACCTGGTGTTTCGAGTCTTTCTCCACACGGAAGACCAAAGACTGTCCAGTGTTGTGGAGCACGCCGCTGACCTACGGGAAAACAAAGGAAAGGTCAAGATCAGGAGGAAGTTTTCAGAATGTGTAATGAGTGGCGTGGCATGACGCAGGGTCCCAAATTAGGGAAAGCCTAACATACATTTTGGTGGTGAAAAGTTAATAAAAGTGAAACTCAATTTTAACTTAATTTCGAATCAACTTATGAAGTGCTTAGATACGAAACTTTCCGTCCGAAAATTTCAACTTGCTGCCTTTTCAGTCTCAAACGTCTTCAAAGTCACCAAAGCACACTGAAATCATGCTAATACTAGATGGAACATTTGTAGACACATAATGCCAGCAATTGCACACCTTTGGTGCAAAGAAAAAAACCCTTTGGTTTGTTGAGGGAATGAATTGAACGTATTAAGTCCCGGCACATAGCTTGAACGAAAATTTAATTGTTAGTATGTAAAAATCCTAATTGTTAGTATGTAGATATTAAGATAAAGCGAGAACGTTATTTATTGTGCCACGAGGAACACATACAAAACATTTAGCTTGTAAGTATGTTAAAATGATAATAGTTTAGTGGAGGTAATTATGTTTTTCCAACTTTTTCTGTTAAATAAAGAATATTGAATATTGAAAATTTGCGAAGTAGGGAAAAGTTTGCTATTGACATGGTTATGGAAATCACAGAAATTCTGAGAATTACGATCACTACGCCAAGATCCTAATGGTACGGCCACACTATCGCGATAACGCGAAGATTTGCGTTGTCGCGACATGTCTGGCCAAAAAATTCGTCCTATCGCGAATCATCATCGCGAATACAAACACCCTTCACGCTGCTGTCGGTAAAATACCGCACATCAAAGGGTTTTATCGCGACAAAGTTCGAGCGGTTGGCTACACTTCGCGCAAAATGAATTTAGCAACGTTCTAGATTATCGCGACGTAGCGAAGGTTTATTTGATGTGGCCAAGCTCTTCGCCGTAGAGGGAACACGAAATTTTATCGCGACAACGCGAACACGAATCTTCGCCTTCAAGTGTGGCCGCAGCATAACAGATAACTTCGCTTCATCGACATTAATTAGTTTTTGCATGCACGCACGCCGGTTTCAGATACATTTTCTCTAGCCCTTTCCTGATAGATCCCCTGTTTAGTTGAACTATGCCCGCCTGGGGCGTCGCTTACCGGCCCTTCCACTCATTTCATTCGCTGGATATATTTGTTTCGTCAGTCGTTCTTCCTTCATCCTCTCCATATGTCCAAACCAACGCAACATTGCTATTTCGCTATTTCTGACAGGATTCCGTCTTGACACGTCATAAGAACTACAGCGCCACCAAGTTATCTGTTCAGGTGGGCAAAATTGTAACGAACTAATTAATTGTAAGTCCTGTTCCCCATTTTTTGGTTTTCATTATTCAATTACTAAGATTTATAGATATATTTTCATTAAATTTAAAGACGGGTGCTACTACTAAATTCTCCACTATACTTGAGCCATTACAATCGTGCAAACTGAGTCATAAACATTTGTATCAGACTTCTCTCTCACACATATGGGGGGCATATCAGGCATATCGGAACTTTCGCTCGCACTTTAATGAGTCGGTTCGCACGTTTGTAATGACTCAAGTATAGCACCACTATCAACTGTACAGATAAGATGATGGTCTGTACGATTAGCGGAGAGATAAGAATCGTTTGTCTGAGTCATTGTTGTCAAAATCAAAATGACGAGTCAATATTTTGAAATAAAGGCCAGCTGCAATCCAAACTAGATTTGCAGTTTTGCATACTTCAGTTTGCCCAACAAAAACTAGGTTTAGTTGTGGCACACTATCGCACTTGGTTTAGCATGTATTAGCATTGGATTACCATGTTATACATAAAACACTTGGCTGGGTTCAATGTACAGTCGACTGCAAGTCCATCTCTAACCTCTTGTTGCAAAGTCGCCCTTAACGTAACTGATTAGAGTGCAAGTATGTATAGGTTGATGTGCAACTGACTGTACACTCGGCAGCACAAGGCCTCGCACTTTATTGAGTTGTAATATGGGCGAGTTTGCAAAGAAAATGTATGACTATGACAACGAAATGTAGGATTGCCCGTTGGTCTTCAATAGTTTCTAGGTTCAATTTCCGCGAGAATCGTCACTATACGTTACGCAGCTGGTGCCGGCTGCCATCGATAGATGGCAGTCGTTAAGCCAAGTCAGAGGCCTTTATTGGGTGGCTTGAAAACTTCTGACAGTAAGACCAGCCACTACCAATCCGGACTTGGCCCCCGTGGTGGAATGTGGCCTATACCTTCCTCAGGGAAGAGACCCGTGCCCCTCGGTGGGGACATAATGGGTTGCACAGATGATGATGATTTCCGCGAGAGGAATTTGTAATTTCGGGTGTATGATTGATTCTATGTTTTTTCATTCAGCTTTGGTCTGGGTGTAAGAAATTAAAATACATGTGAAAAAAATGGGTTGGTAATAGAGGTTTATATATTTTTTTAATTAATGACTCGAACAAATTGGTAGGCATTTTATTTTGACCATTTATATCAACAGTTTGTCTAGATGCGGATCAAAGCTGAATGAAGGGAAAAATATACAACTAACTCGTTTTAATTTACCCATGCTATTATATGAGATATTTGTCACTTGTGTTGTGTATTAGATTTTTATTAGAATGGCATGTAATTATAACAATAATTCTCAAATTAAAATAAATACTAACAAGTTTTCACGTTAACATCACTAATATCACAACCCACAATGTACTTATATATTGGACAGTTAAGAGTAGGCGAAATCAGACAACGCCATACAGTGGAGGACTTATGTGGTCGCACTTCTCTTCTGGACCTGGATTCTGTTAATCTTTTTCTTTTTTTCTATCTTAGTTTCATTGCTGCTTCAAGTCTACACGCGCTCACATATCAAAAAATCTAGGCGTCAATGGTAAAAAACACCTCATGTGACCCGACCGTCTATCTGTCATCGTACTATAATGCACTAACAGAATCGGGGTCCTGGGCTGCGATTAGTGTATTATAGTCCAATTTCAGTAGCATGGTCGAAGACATGTTTCTTAATTCCCTTGACTACTGCAATAGGGAATGGATGAAAATATCAGAAGTGCTTGATATTTTTTTTGGTGATAGGAATAACTTTCCTTAACGCGGGAAAAAAGTTTAATTTTTTTTGGCCCCGTAGTTAATTTTTAAATATACTTAATATTTTTCCATTCGTAGTTCTGGGCTTAGTACGGCATATCAGACATATTCCTTAGTCCGCTACGTATGAAAAAAAATCCACCTTGAGAAGCTGTCAATGTCACCACAGTTTTTTTTTTTAATACGTAGTGGACCAAAGAATATGTCTGTTAAGCCGTACTGAGCCCAGAACTACGAATGGAAAAATATTAAGATTATTTAAAAATTAACTACGAAGCCAAAAAAATTGAAACTTTTTCCTCGCGTTAAGGAAGGTTATTCCTATCACCGAAAAAAATATCAAGCACTTCTGATATTTTCATCCATTCCCTATTACTGATAGGCGTGCGCTCGTTGACTTGAAGTGGCAATGAAATTAAGTCAACGCGTTCATGCATCTGTTATTGTACTACAATGCTTTAGCAGAATCTAAGCCCTGATCCCTGGTCGTTTATCCGCTTATCCCTCCGCGATTCTATATTATGTTATTTTGTTACGTATGTACACCTTGGCGGGCAGTAGCATGTGGCGTGCGGTTGTGGTCAGTAACATTGTTAACGGTGAAGTAGGTCTTGATTAAGTCCAGTGATGTGTCAGTCTACCTCTACAAGGTTGTCTGAAAGTTTTTTTTTCGTTTTTGCTTGCGGCATTTGCAAAAATACTTGTCTCTTGTTTTTTGTGTGCAATAACGAATATTCTTATCTTATTTCACCTCATCTTATCTCATCTCATCTCATCTCGTCTCGTCTCGTCTCGTCTCGTCTCATCTTATCTTATCTCATCTTATCTTATGTCGACCTCCTGAGATACAGGCGCGAATTTATATTTTCCAAAACTTTCATTCTCTCGTACTCTACAATAACAATAGACTGTACGATACTTACTAAAAAGCTAGGAAGCTCTCCCGATCGCCCATAAGTCCTTGAAAGAGGATTAAGCGGAGCTCCCACATTTTTTGTGGAAAGCTGATAGCCTAAATAAGGTTTACTAATGTATTGCCAAAAATCGTTTCCCAAAGTATTACTTCCCAAACTATTTTCCGCAAATTATCACTTGGCAAAAAAACATTTCTCAAAACAACTTAAAGCAAATAAACAGTTAGCAAAAGTTATTATGGCAAGTTATTGTTTACCAAATAAATACTTGGTCAAAATTCATTTTACCAAAGAGGCAACAAGAGGCAAGGTAAGAACGCATCAAAGTAGAGTCTGTTTTCGATCTTACATAGAGAACCTAACGCTCCGACGCGCTCCGCTTCGCTACGCGCGTCGTCGCACCTGTATTTCTGTTGTCACGTATTCTTTACATTGCCGACCCCCCGTTCCATTATTTGAAAATAACACTTGCCAAAATAAAACGTTAGCATAATAAACGTTTGTCTTAATAAAACTTGACGCAGTAAAATTATGCGAAATGATAATTTGACCAAATGAATAAAATGCGAAATGAAAACTTGCTAAAGTTTCATTTGCTAAATGAAACTGATGCCATAAGTTTATTGGGAAGTAAAATTTGGCGAAAAATACTTTGGCTAAACGGCGGTATCCCCCTAAACAACTCGGGATACACGTTTGCCCGCAATTCGAGTGCAGTGCAAAGAGCACTGCCTGGTGAGTCCCGCTGTTTGGTGCTGATTGTAAAGTTTTGATACAGTAGAAATCGGCGAAAACCGGCAATAGAATCGACTGAAAACGAAATGCATTGATTTCGGAGTTTATACAGCGGTTTAAAATTTTGTTGTAGAAGAATTTCGTGTCACAGTGTTATGGGAAAAATCCGCAAAGGCTTCGCCAATTATTATGTAATCTTTCGGTAATAATATTAGGTAAGTTTGAATATAGATCGTAGGCTAATTAGAATGGAAGCATGACGTTTGCCCGGTCAGATAGCATACGTATTATAAAAATCTCTACATGATCAACCCGTCATGTCCCCATCGAGGGGCACGGGTCTCTTCTCCGAGGAAGGCACAGGCCATACTCCAAAACGAGGGCCAAATCCGGATTGGTCGAGGCTTGTAAGATTAGTGGCTGGTCTTACTGTCAGAAGTTTTCAAGTCGCCCTAAGGCCTCTGATTTGAATTAACGACTACCAATCGATGGCAGCCGGCACCAACTGCTTAACGTGCCTTTCGAAGCACCGAATCACTCGGAAAAAATGCCACTAGCGTTAGTCATAGAACGGTCACCTATCTGAACGCGCCCTATGCTTAACCTTCGTGATTGTCTAAGATCACTCAAGCAGCCGGGGCTACGAGCGATTCGATTGCGATCGCGGTATATCTATATTAATAATTTCGTTCGGGTCTACGGTAGACTCGAACGATATGCATACCAAATGAAAGAGCGTAAAAAAATAGTTGATCTGAGTCGACAACATATGGGCGGAAAATTCGTATTATCGAGCAGCATCAACATAAAAATTATTAAATTCAACAATGGCGTTGCTAAGTAAACAGGTCAATGTTATCATTTTTGTGTTAGAGTCACAAGTTTTCATTGTGAACTGTTATGGCCAGTTTACATTATTTTAGTGTTTAGGAGAGTGCTATAATACAATTAGGGAGGCAAGTGCATTAGTACCTTAGTAGACGTTCGAGTGAACGTTTATATTTCTTCCAGTAGAGTGTCACTTCGTCGACGTCGCGAAATATGCGCTATCCTACTCAAAATACTATGAGTTGTAATGGAACACATAAGTAAGTTTGATAATTCGAGTTATTGAAAACAACACGCACCCGTCACGGGTCACTTGCGCACTCTCCTAAAGTTCTCACTAAATTTTTAGTTTATACACAGATAAGTAACGAGAATAGTAACGCGCTCAGGTGTTACTGGATAGAACAATAGAAACCAATTCTATTTTCATTCTAATTGAAAGGCAACTAGAACCGTACTATACCGTAAAACGTACTAAAGCAAGTGGCGCTTACACGTTTCCACAAAAGCACTCTCCTTAAGAAAGAAAGAAAGAAAGAAAGAAAGAAAGAAAGAAAGAAAGAAAGAAAGAAAGAAAGAAAGAAAGAAAGAAAGAAAGAAAGAAAGAAAGAAAGAAAGAATGAAAGAAAGAAAGAAAGAAAGAAAGAAAGAAAATTTAATTATTTGATACTCAAAACAAAACAAAAAAACACACACAAAGAATGCGTACAATAATAAAAAAATAACACAGAAAGCATAAAAAGCGTAAAAAAAATAAACTGTAAAACATGAAAATAATAATTTACATTTACATATTTACATTTACATATTTACATTTACATACAGGCACATACATTGCTTCTGGCCCCACACTAGGATACCCTGTGTCGTGGGAACCAGAAACAGCGACGTCACAAACATGTAAACATCCAAGACCTGGTTTTTTTTTTTGTCCCCAGCCAGGATTCGAACCCGGGACCTCTCGCGTGGTAGTCAGATGCGCTAACCACTACGCCACAGAGGTCGTTATAGGTTGAGCCCCCAAAATGGGCCCAATTCGGCATAATGTTGCAACAGAGTGTAAAATAAAGCACTCTCCTAAACACTAAGATAATCTAAACCGGCCCTTTGATCTAATTTGTTAACTCCATGGTGTGTGGAATACCGTGGCATCCAAAAAGGTTATTATAATCTGTGCCAACTGAGAAGGTGTAGTAAGTAATCTGTGGTGTTTTTCATTGGCGGGAGCTCAGAAGAAGGTCCTTCTTCTGAGGGCGGGAGGGAAGACAATAATTGACATTGAGTTTTGGAAGGGTCTGAAAAATAATTGAAAAAGGAAATCAAAGTCATAAATTGATCTTTATTGTTTTGCTTAGTTATGTACCAATAAACTTATTGAAATGAAAAAGCCACTAGATAAGAAAAATACCAAAAATTAAAATGAGGAAGAAAAACATGTGGTCAATACAAAACTAAAAGCTGTAAAGCCAAAGAGAGGGAGCTGTCTTTAGTTGATTAGCCAAATGGATTCCACGTCTCATACGTCATTTGATTCACTAGCTGTTAAGTTTATGAAGGAAGCTCATTTAGTAATTTGTGATGAGGTACCCATGACAAAGTTATGATAAGTATCCGATTTTCGCCTTGCATTCCTTCGTGAGTAGCCAGAACATGTCCAAAAGAGCAAGATTGGCTATCCGTAATAGTGTGCTGGTTCCAATACTGATGTAAGCATGGTAGCGAGATTTGGGTATGGCAAAAGAATCATGAAAGTAGGATTAGTGCAGTACAAATGAGATCCTTAAGAAATATGTGTGGTGTTACTTTGAATGACAGAATACGTAATAGTGTGATCAGAGACCGAGGATGTAGAGAAAGAGGATGTAGTGAGTGACTAGAATTGAAAAAAGGAATGTTGCGTTGGTTTGGAGATGTGGAGAGGATGAACGAAGAAAGACTGACAAAGCAAATATATCGGGCGAATGTGAGTGGAAGGGCCGGTAAGGGACGCCCCAGTTGGACATACGATTAAGATTAAAAGTACCCGAAACCGATGTGGGTACATGCAACGACTAATGGATGTCGATGAAGCGAAAGTGATTAGTCAGGATAGTGGCAGGTGACAGTCCGTGGTCTTTGCCTACTCCTCTGGGATACAGGTGTGAGCTTATGTATCTGAATGTATTAAGAGATTTATATCTACTGGTGGTTGATAAATACAGAGGCGTCACCATATAAAAAAACATAGTGGAATATTATTTTGCGTCTACATTTTACCCGAGCGAAGCCGGGTTTTCGTCTAGTGATTTTAATAAACGGGCTCACTCTGAGTGTACCTTATCTGTGATGTCATTAGGGTTACCATAGCACAGCGTATCCTAGTTTGGGACCAGAACAAGTGATTGTGAGGTGTAGATGTTATCATTATTATTCAACCCACCGTTCTACCAGCCCCATGCTTTCGTAGATAAGGATAATTATTCATCGGCCATAGAATTGCAAGCACCTACGTTATATTAGAACACTATGCTAATGCTACCCGGTACGATAGCGTCCGCCTATCGCAACCGTGGACGGTTTTTGCTACATACATTCACCTTGGATTGGAATAGAGTAGGTAACTTTGTTAGACAGTGACAGCGGTTTCCCGTCCAGCTACGTAGTTCTGTGGCAAAGCAAAAGCTTTAGTTGGACTAAAGATATCATAAGAGTTTCGTGGTGTAATTTAATCCAAAAGATGGAGTAGGCAAAGACGACATTGATACAAACGCATGACAGTCGTTTTCTAGGCCTGCAATAAAAAAACTACAAGTACTTCTCAGAAACGTGGCTTATAAAATATGTGTAAAGCATTCATTTTGGCACAAAATCTAAAATGATAAGATAATAATAATCATCATCAACCCAATAGGTCCCCACCGAGGAGGACGGGATAATAATATTTTTCTTTAATACAGGAATTACAGAAATTTCCTGATTTCAATACATAAGTCCTAAAAGTAAAGTAAAAAGTAAAAAGGGGTTTATTTCCATAGAGTTTTACATATTTAACAGAAAACTGTCCTAGATTTTACTTGCATAATGAAAACTCTGTTAATCGAGGATCTAAATTTATAGTAAACTAGCTGTTGCCCGCGACTTCGTCCGCGTGGAATTTAGTTGAGTAAAGTGTTAGCAAATAAGATACGGATACTTTTAGCGCATGTGAAATAATTAAAACCATACTCTCTCTGAGAGAAGACTTACTCCCTGCAGTGGAACGAAGGTATATACGTTGTTTAATATGGGTTGAGTTTTGAAGAACTGAGAAATATATATAGGTATAATAGAAGAATTGAGATAGTTATTATTATAGTCTAGAGTTAAGAACGACTAATAGAAACAATAGGAACAAAATAAGAAAGTAAGCAAGTATACCTTCATAAGGTCTTCGGGTCAAAGTTGACCCATTTTGGCATAAAAAAGGAATTTTCTCAGAAAATAATCGTTCAAAGAGTTCGATATTCTATGACTTTTAATTATTCGTTTCAATTAACTTATTAGTGGAATAAGTTTATCAAAAATGATTAAAATATTACACATATGATTTTTTTTACTATAACGGTCTTCGGGTCAGAATTGACCTCAACTAATAACAAACGCAGTGCATCTGTTATCGTTCGAATTTCTTATGTTTCGCATAACTTTTTGAATGAGACGTTCTTTTATTCTACTAACACAAATCTTAGTGTTATATTATACATCAATTCAATAACACGTACCTTAGTTCATAAAAAATTACAGGCAGTCAACAAGAAGCGGTGTTATTAGTTGAAATGTCTGATAGTAATGAATCTTGTTCTGAAACGGAAGACTATATTGAAGAAGCTGAACCATCAGATAGCTTGGATAGTGACAGTGAATCAGTGCTTGTGCTAACAATGAAGTCAAACAACGGGCAAATACACTATTCCAGAAACCCTGTCATACTGTCTTGTGGCAGAGCTTCCAGAGAAAACATAATAGCTAAATTTGACACCAGGATTGACACGCTATTCTTGCTCAAGGATCACCTCGGAAGAAAAATCAATTTTTGAACAAACAGCTGGAAAGAAGGCTGCCTAGCAAATCGGCTACACTATTAGAAAAACTTAGTTTTGTAGTTGGTGATACCGTACACAAAAACATAAAAAACAGGAAAGTATTACCGAGGGCACCCTTTTCAATAGATATTACAAAAATGTAACGAGTCAAAAAATGTAAAGAGTCCATCAACTTCGACCCATTATGACAAAAACAACGCTCGTTCAGCTAAATAGGCTCCCAAAATAAGCTGTTGCCAACTGTGTGAACTAACAATAAACCTTTGATCTGTGTAGATTGTAAGAAATTCGTATGTAAAAACATTTCAATACAGTTGTTTTTTTTATATACCGCTCAGTCTCTTTTTATACAAATGTCTAACAACATTGTATATTATTTTTATATTAGATGTATAACATTAACATTTATGTAAAAATGAATAGTCATTCTGTAGAAAGAAATATAAATGTCAAATAAATCCATTACATAATATTTATCTTTATTTTTTGTACATTTTTTAGTTTAAATCTACTACTGGGTCAAATTTGACCCGAAGTACGGCAGCGTTTGTAAAATTAAAGACCTTATGAAGGTTAAGATGCTATGTAAACATATGGAAGAACAAAGACATTCAATTCAACAGCTAAATTATTAATAATCGAAGCGACCATTACGTTTACGTTTACGTTTACGTTTACGTTTACGTTTACGTTTACGTTTACGTTTACGTTTACGTTTACGTTTACGTTTACGTTTACGTTTACGTTTATGTTTATGTTTACGTTTACGTTTACGTTACGCTTACGCTTACTTTTACGTTTACGTTTACGGTTACGTTTAAGTTTACGTTTATGTTTACGTTTACGTTTGCGTTTACGTTTACGTTTAAGTTTACGTTTACGTTTAAGTTCAAGTTCAAGTTCAAGTTCAAGTTTACGTTCACGTTTACGTATACGTTTACGTTTACGTTTACGTTTACGTTTACGTTTACGTTTACGTTTACGTTTACGTTTACGTTTATGTTTATGTTTTATAACTTAGGTTTACCTAGTAAGCGTGTAAGATTAATATGATAACATTAACATTTTAGCTTTAGAAACAAAACATTTTTATTGATTTCCATATTTCAAAAAATGGCCAATAATCATCAAGACGGACATCGAAGTCGAGGCCGGCCTAGAAGACGTTGGAGTGACGATCTCGACCAATACCTGCTGGAGTGGTCTGAGGTGGCCCAGGACCGAAAACTTTGAACTGAACTGGGAGAGGCCAAGCAGTGGGACACAATAACGGAGGCTGTTTGCCTTTTGTTAGGCCTTTGGGGGTGAATTTCGGAAAACGGTGAAATATATATTTCATCAATTGTTTTGAAGATTATGTTTGCCCAATTTCATGAAAATTGGACAAACAAAATTACGTCCGACACAAATTTCCGTACCCCTGTTTACCCCCTTTGGAGCTAAATTCTAAATACTTGAAATACGTATTTCATTAATTCTTTTAAAGATTATGTATGCCAAATTTAATGAAAATTGGAGAAATAAAATTAGGTCCGATACAAACTTCCGTACCCCTGTTTACCCCCTTTGGAGCTGAATTACGAAAAACTGTAAAATACATGACTAATTAATTATTTTTAAGATTATGTTTGCCAAATTTCATGAAAATCGGCAAACAAAATTACGTCCAACACAAACTTCCGAACCCCTGTTTAACCCCTTTGGAGCTGAACTTCGAAAAACTGTAAAATACGTATTTTATTAATTGTTTTGAAGATTATGTATGCCCAATTTTATGAAAATCGGGCAAACAAAATTACGTCCAACACAAACTTCCGTACCCGTGCTTACCCCCTTTGGAGCTGAATATCAAAAAACCAAAAATATGTATTTCATTAATTGTTTTAAAGATTATATATGCCAAATTTGAGAAAAATCGGAGATATGAAATTAGATCCGATGTAAACTTCCGTACCCCTGTTTACCCCTTTTGGAGCTGAATTTCGAAAAACGGTGAAACACGTCTTCAATCAATTGTGTTAAAGAGTATTTATTTCAAGTTTCAAGAAAATCGGACAACATTCTTTATACTTCCCATACAAATTTTGGCAACCCTTTTCGCCCCCTTAGGGGTTGAATTTAAAAAAATCCGTTCTTATTCCTTGTCTACATTATATATAGATCCTCTGTGCAAAATTTCAGCTTCCTAGGTCAAACGGCTTGGGCTGGGCGTTGATGAGTGAATGAATCAGTCAGTCAGGACTTTGAATTTTGTATATATAGAATTGGACAATTTTGTTAGTTTTTCTTCCAAAATTGTATAAAAATAGAAATGGACTCTTGGAGAATGGAAATGGAGTTTGAATTATGTGTTCAACATTGGATTGGCTGTTTTACATTGAAAACAATAGACTGACAAAAACAATTTT
This sequence comes from Yponomeuta plumbellus, assembly GCA_947310845.1. NCBI lineage: Eukaryota > Metazoa > Arthropoda > Insecta > Lepidoptera > Yponomeutidae > Yponomeuta > Yponomeuta plumbellus. The sequence continues at coordinate 8,908,707 of OX371206.1, forward strand.
CTATTTCGCCCTAGGCCTTGTGGAGATTGTTTTCTAAAGCAATAAATTAAGTTTAATCATTAATAACGAAACTCCTTGCTGAACCATTGATTTATTGTCCCACTATTTTTAGTATTTTTGTATTCTGCACTGCCCACACAGCCATTAAACACAAACTAAAGGTTGACTAGTAGAAAATTCTACCATGAATAATAAAATAATAACTTCCACACCATACAATCACTTGACCTAGTCCAAACTAGAATACCTTGTGCTATGGTAACCAGTCAAGGCCATTACAAACATCGAAAAACACCCAGGCCGAGGCCACTTAAACAAATGTACGGCGGCCCCCAGTGGGAATCGAACCCACGACCTCTTTGTTGTTAGCTAAGCGCCTTACCGGTTCGACCAACGAGGCAGTCCAAATAAGATTCAAATTAAGACTTTATTCGACGCGTATTTATAATGCTAGTGGTGATTTTGAAACAATTCATAAACAAGCAAACAACTTTGCTGGCTATCATCTTCTTAATTACAATTGGATGTATCGCAGTAACCTTTCATGAGCCTAAGCCACGCCCACTTCTGTCACTCGCGCAAACACCGTTGCGTGCCATTGCACCATAAGTTTTCCTCAACGCGTTTTTCCTACGCCACAGAAAAGGAGCTTTCAAACAGAAATGCTACGCTGCGGTGGGCTGCTAGTTCAATCCTGATTCAAACTCATTCTTCTGTCATTAGAGTAGTTGATTGATGTCCAAAAGCTTTTATTTCGGAGCGTCATTGTGTAGTGCAGCTTTCTCCGAAAGAAGAAGAAAGACTTTGCTGAGCATAAGAAGACTTGGGTCGTTTTTTTTAAACACACTAATTTTCTTGGAACATTCTATTAATCTATATATATATAAAACGAGAAGCTGACTGACTGACTGACTGACTGACTGACATATCAACGCAGGGCATAAACTATAAGGGTTAGAAACTTGAAACTTTGCACAGGGGTTCCTTTCATAACGTAGGGGAGCACTAAGAAAGGATTTTTGAAAATTCACCCCTTAAGGGGGTAAAACGGGGGTGCAAAGTTAGTATGAAACTTTGTCGTTTTTTGAAGTTATCAGAATAAAATTGAACATGCAAGTTCTTCATTTGAATTCATGAAATACATGAAAAGTATTTTTCCAAAAATCATCCCCTAAAGGGGTAAAAAGGGGGTGCAAAGTTAGTATGAGAGTTCTCAGATTTTCAAAGTTATCTCAATAAAAAGTTGTCTTTGGGTTATTAGTTCTTAATTATGAGTATTTACGATATCTTTTTTTGTTAATTCACCCCCTAAGGAGGTTAGAAGGGGGTACAAAGTTAGTATGAAACTTTGCCGTTTGTGAAGTTATTCGAATGAAACTCAGTATGAAGGTTCCTCATTGAAAGTCACGAAACACGTGTAAAATATTTTTCCGAAAATCATCCTTTAAGGGGAGTAAAAGAGGGGTGCAAAGTTAGTATGAAAGTTCTGTGATTTTCAAAGTTATCTCAATAAAAAGTGGTATGAGTAATTCCGATATCCCTTTTTGTGAATTTACCCCCTAAGAGGGTTAAAAGGGGGTATAAAGTTAGTATGAAACTTTGCCGTTTGTGAAGTTATTCGAATGAAACTCAGTATGAAAGTTTCTCATTGAAAGTCATGAAACATGTGTGAAATATTTTTCAATAAAATGTTGTATTTTTTCTATAAGTTTCTAATAATGATTATTCCGACATCTCTTTTTTCAATTCATCCCTAAGGGGGTAAAAGACTGGTGCAAATTTAGGGAGAAGCTGACTAACTTAATTACGGACATAGCATAGCAGGGTCTAAACTATAAGGGTTAGAAACTTGAAATGTTGCACAGGGGTCCCTTTTATAACGTAGGGGGGCACTAAGAAAGGATTTTTGCAAATTCATCCCCTACGGGGGTAAAACTGGGTTGCAACGTTAGTATGAACGTTTCCCGTTATTGAAGTTATTCGAATGAAATCCGGTATGAAGGTCATGAAACTCGAGTAACTTTTTTTTATAATCATAACCTAAGGGGGTAAAAGGGGGTGCAAATTTAACATGTTAGTTCTCTGATTTTCTAAATTATTTCAATAAAATTTGATATACAATTTTTTTGTTTTGATTATTTCACATGCGCTAAAAGTATACGTGACTTATTTGCAAATACTTTTTTCAACTAAAGCCCACGCGGACGAAGTTGCGGGCAACAGCTGGTCTATATATATAAAAGGAGAAGCTGACTGACTGACTGACTGACTGACATATCAACGCAGGGCCTAAACTATAAAGGTTAGATATTTGAAATTTTGCACAGGCGTTCCTTTTGTAACGTAGGGGAGCATTAAGAAAGGATTTTGGAAAATTCATCCCCTAAGGGGGTAAAATGGGGGTTCAAAGTTAGTATGAAACTTTGCCGTTTTTGAAGTTATTCGAATGAATTTTGGTACGAAGGTTCTTCATTTAAAATTATGAAATACGTGTAAAATAGTTTTTTTTAAATCATCCCTTAAAGGGGCAAAAGAGGGGTGCAAACTTAGTCTCAAACTTTGCCGTTTTTGAAGTTATTCGAACGAAATTCAGAATAAAGATTCTTCATTAAATATCATAAAACTCATCTAAAATTGTTTTTCGAAAAACATCTCTTAAGGGGGTAAGAGGGGGTGCAAATTTAGCATGAAAATTTGCCGTTTTTGAAGTTATTCGAATGAAATTCAGAATGAAGGTCGTTCATTGAATGTCTTGAAACACATGTAAAATAGTTTTTCGAAAATAGTCTCTCAAGGGAATAAAAGGGGGGGTGCAAATTTCGTATGAAACTTTGCCATTTTTGAAGTTATTCGAATGAAATTCAGTATGACGGCCCTTCTTTGAAAGTAATGAAAAACGTGTAAAGTAGTCTTTCAAAAATCATCCCTTAAGGGGATAAGAGGGGGTTGCGAAGTTAGTATGAAAGCTCTTTCGCATGCGCTAAAAGTATCCCTATCTTATTTGCTAACACTTTACTCAACTAAAGCCTACGCGGACGTAGTCGCGGGCAACAGCTAGTGCAGTATAAATAGTATGCAACAAATGTATTTCTCTTGGAAAGTCGTTACCATGTTCTTAAAAACGTAAGTGACGCAAACTACAGGGGTAGAAGAATGTCTCTATCCCCATTACCCATTGTTCGCTGGAAGAAATACTTTTTAGTACTAAGCTCACCTTCGTGTGGATTGATTTAAAAAATATATATTGGAAAAAAATGTGCAGTAAAAATTTTTCAATAACGTCTTTAGTCTGTGATTTTTGATATTGAGATATTGTGAATTTCGAAGCATGTAGATCGAGAACTGCATTCCAAAGTCTCAACTTTATTCTCAAGCGGCCTTACTAATAAATAAGGAATTCACTCTGAATAACTATTTGACGTATATAAATTTATACTGGTTTAATCGCATTTAGCCAACAAATAACCAGTTTGTGAGACCTCGCATAATGGCGGCTGTATCACAGCTCATAAACTTTATTAGTAAGGCAGAAGAAGTTTCATGTACTCATATTGGATTTCCGCACCCATTTGTTTTTTTTTATTGTGCGATTTTAATGAAAAACATTACGAAGCAATATGTTTTTAATCGCACAATAGGCGGAGCTGTTTGTTTTATTTTTGTTCTCGTTTACAGTTGCCAATATTTTAGTTCATTTTGTGTTTGCGATTTTGACTTCAAAAAAACATCTCAAAAGAACGACCACTCTCTTGGCCGTCTATCTCATCCCTCCAGCGTTTCATATTTTGTGATGTTTTTGAAAATTCCTTAATCTCGAAGACATTATTCGTGTTCTTTATAGCAACATATTTGTATAATTGATATTAGAATGACATATCAGGCGCACAGAAATGCGAAGAGACACAATCAGTTGGAACTTACAAAGTGGTGAATCAACTTATAAGTTGGTTTATAGTAAGTGCAGCGCAATAGCTAAGCTGTTATCAATGAATCCGGATCGATGCGAATTGAAAGGTACGCACAATAGGTATAGATAATAGCTTGAAAGAAAGTAATCTCTGTCGCTCACCGAGTATTTCCCTTCTCTTCATATACGATACATGCTCAACATTGAGTCAATGTCGTTCATATTGCAATTTGTTCTATGTAAAAAAAAATTTTTTTTTATTTCATTAAGGGCTGATTCTTGGAGTAAATGTACCTAGAAAATCTTCACGGATTATACACTCCTATTTATTTATTTATTAAAATTCAAGTAAATCCAGTCACACTTGTGCTCTAAATAGAGGCCGGGGGAAGAGGATGCGAAAATGCCAAATAATTAAGTATGTAAAATATGTAATCACAAAACAAAATGGTTTTTAAAATTATTTCTCAACTTGGAACGCAGCTTCTGCCTTATCATAATGTTTTAGACTGACGCTGTTGAAAACATTAATGACCTTCGAATCTAAACTATTAGCTCGAAATCACAGGTCGCAATATTGCTAGTTAGTTTCCCACCTTTAATCAAGGATAAACATCAAACGGTATAGTTCTACTGGAGGCGCGCCATTGATTGATACGATCTCGCCCACCCTGAACAGTTATTATAGTTCAGGGGGGTGGTCAATCTTGCTGTTTCCATCAAACATGATCAGAGTAGATTTAGTCAGTCTGGATGTTGTACCTATTTCCTTATTTATCCTTGCCTGATTACCATATCACAGGTATTTTATTTTGGGACCAGATCAATTGATTGTGTAGTGTGGAAGTTATTATTATTACTCTCATTGTTACTCAGAAATATAGGTAAGTTCACTTAGTTCTGGAAGCGTACCTTCATCAATCATACCAATCACCAATTTTTGTGAAAATTAAAATAAAAAAATACGCAAAGCGGCAACAGGATGTGAACAGCGTGAGATAAATGCACTTGATGACAAATAACGTAATAACTTTACATACTTACACATAATTTAATTTTTATTTTTACGTAATAAATAATCATGAATATCTAAGACTCATGCCTATAAATATAACATAACCAGTCTTTAAATTTTATCTCAGAGAGAGAAAAATTCTCTAACATGCCACTTTTGGCTCGCGGGCCAATGCTTTGGCACTCCAACCTCAGTTGGTGATTGATTTGATGTTCTGATATTCAGCCGACCGTTATCTGATGTATTGTTTGGGGCACGCAACGCGAAAGCAACTTGTCATAAGCTAAGAATTAATATTGTCGTGAAGACAAAGCTTGGCATGATGAGGGCACCGTAGACAAAAATATGGGTCGGTAAAGGCGCAGAGAAGTGATTGAGGATTTCCAGACTTTATGTACAGTTTGTTAGCAGCCCCAGGTATGCCCTATACACCGTCCGATTATCTCCTGTTATTTTAACGGCTAAAGACCGGTTGGCTACCCCAGATATTGCTAAAAGGATGAAAAACCTGTGGCAAAAAACCTGTGTGAGCTTCAGGTAGACAAATGGCAAATAGCAAGTGATGACGTCTTCTATCGCAGGCCAAGACCCACTTCGGGTCTCTGAGGCAGCGGAGTAAGTAGTAAGTATGTACAGTTTCTCCTTCAAATTATGTAGAGTGCTAAGCCGCCCTAGCGGTTACTTTAAACACTAATGCTCTATACAACAGGCCCTGCCTAGTTTAGACATCAGGCATTCATTATTTAAGTGGAAGCCCTGTGTAAGAGTTTTTGCCTGTCGCGTTATATAAAAAAGAATTAAGGATTCGCTCGTAGCCCCGGCTGCTTGAGTGATCTTAAAGGATCACGAAGGCAACATAAGGCGCTTTCAGTGTATGGATGGGTGACCGTGCTATGAATAACGATAGTGGCATTTTTCCGAGCGGCTCAGTGCTTTGCAAGGCACGCTAAGCAGTTGGTGCCATGTCTGTTATTTTGTATGTGATTTGTCTTTTTTCTTCTCTTCTAAAAATGTAATGGTCATATCCCTTAGCTGTGTAGGTATTTCTGATTTTGATGAATATATAAAGCTTTATCTTAAGTTATCTTTAAAACCTGTCAAATGCTTAACTCGAAACTCGCAGACTTACGATTGCAAAATTTTTGCCGAATTCATGCAGAGTAGCGAAAGTTAACTAGTAAGTTCCCGCAAGTACGCTCAGCCCCTTAATTATATATTATCATTTATTGATGTAAGCTGATATCTATTCAAAACTCAACAAACATATAAGTCAATAATATACAACCGCTTACTGCAGAAAGGAAACATGTCAGAAGAAGAAGAACAGCGGCGAAATTGAGTTTCTGTCAAAAATATGTTTTAAGAGGGTAATTACATCGTTTAGTGTAATAAAGAAACAACTGTTTGTTTTGTGTACGTGTTTCCTTTCTGCAGTAAGCGGTTACATTAAATTAAATTACAGTTAATTAAATTTAAGAACTCAAGAGGTACGTATCATTTATTAGTAGGTTTCATTCATTGCCAATAAATTTTATTGAACAGTCATGTAATCCCATTGTAACATCATAATCTTATTTTTAATATGGCTACGTGAATTTTGTTGATATTGGTTATATACCCGATTTACCGGAAAATATAGTCCTAGTAAATTCCTATACTTGAGCCAACACAAACGTGTGAACCGAGTCATAAAAGTGCGAGCGAGAGTTCCGATATGCCTGATAAATTTTAAGTTTGTAATTTAGGCTAAAACTGTTTTGAAAAGAATAAATGTGGAGTTTCTTTGTTGGTTTCTTCTCCATGTAATCTATTAATTGTGAAACTAACAACACAACAACGACAACATTGACGTTCATAAATTAAATGTTCTATTTGGATTATGAATAAATATATTTGAATTAAATTGAATTGAATTGAACCTCCTATATGTGTGAGAGAGAGGTCTGATACACATGTTTATGAATCAGTTCGCACGTTTGTAGTGGCTCAAGTATAGTAGATAGTAAAAATCTCTGATGAGGGTGATATGACATACACATTTACCTTATGTTTATCGAAGGCGATGTCCCTGAGCCAAGGATCAAAAAGAAGTTTGTCTGGTTCGATGTTCACCGGGCTCTGTCGCCGGCCTTTGTTGCACATACTCCATTGCGGGTTGATCAGGCCCCAGAAGCCAGGACCTGCGAAGAGAACGAGCGATGCACACGAAATAAGCCAGACAATTATGACAGTTCTTAATACAAAGAATTTTTTAATTTGTGTATTACACGTGACCTATTTTTTACATGACTTGACTTAAATTCACGTCAGTATCACCAGGGACTGCCACGATCTCAACCGATCTTTATCGCTTCATCAACATTCATCAGTTTTTTTTTTATATTTACACTAGCTGACCCCGCGAACGTTGTTTCGCCATATTTTTTTTTCACTTAGGGCTATAAAACATGGATAACAACTTATTCTCAGACCTACCGATTGTATATTCAACATTTCATCAAAATCCGTCAAGTCGTTTCGGAGAACTATGCGCACTAACACCGAGACACGAGAATTTTGTATATTTAGATTAAGAATAAAACCGAAATTCAACCATGCCACACGATAGCTAGCAAACATTCTCGGTCAGCTAATGTCTCATGTAGTGATTATCTGACTTGACTCAATACCTCAAAGGGTATTCAAATCCTTGAACCCTATCATTAGGTATTTTCAAAGGAATTGAAACTTCAGCGTTCAATGAATAGAGTCGCAAGCATTTGTGTATCAGCAGTGTTTTAAGTGTGTGCGATTTTATTATTGAACCAAAACCTTCGTAAGCACTAGACATTATTAAGAATAAGAATAAATTTTATTTTAAGAATTTACACACAGTCACAACTACTGTTACACTAGGCTAAAATTACAAAAACAACGAGTTGGCCTCCTTTGCCGAACTAGGTTTAAACCTGTATTTCAGCAAGCAGCGCCTTCCACACACAATATAATTGTAATAAGGTATGTATTGTAAGGAAATTTCAATAAAGTAAAATAAAAAAAATATATATTGACTTTATTCCGAATACACTTACGACGCGAGCTCCGTCTCTGTTCGCCATGTTTGTTTAAGTTTCGCGAATCATCAACCCATTACGACTCCACTGAGGAGCACGGGTCTTTTCCCTGAGGAAGGTAGCTATATAAGACATACCCCACCACGGGAGCCAAGTCCGGATTGGTGGAGGCTTGTAAAACTAGTGGCTGGTCATACTGTCAGAAGTTTTCAAGCCGCCCTAAGGCCTCTGACTTGGCTTAACGACTCCCATCTATCGACGGCAGCCGGCACCAACTGCTTAACGTGCCTTGCGAAGCACGGAACTGCTCGGAAAAATGCTACTAGCGTTAGTCATAGACAGTGACCCATCCATGGACTGAACGCGCCGTATGTTGCTTAACCTTAGTGAACGTTTGAGATCACTCAGGCAGCCCAGGCTACGAGCGATTCACCTATTATGATTTTTTTCTGTATATTTAAAAAGGTCTGGAAATTGGTCGTAGGCTAATTAATATGGCAAAACAACTTTTGCCGGTCAGCAAGTAATTCAATAAAGCCCTCACATAATGACGGGACAAACGTCGCGATCAATATACCCGCACCCTTACAACGACCGTAGATAAGACAATTTTCAGAGCGAACGCGTTTTGCTCGTTTAGATCATTATCGCGCGTCATTATGTACACTCTACCAGAGCGGAGTGTACCTTTATTTGTAAACTGAAGAGTGTGAAAAGAGCTCAAAGAGATTATTTATTCTCCTGAAATATCTACACGGAGATTTGTATTTTGAAAGTTCTATTTTGTACTTTTATGTAAAGTTCATTACTTGTAATTTTTTGATGAATAATTTCTGTATGTAATATTTTGGTTCCCATTAATCAAGATAATGATAACTCTACATAGAGTCAATCTGCTCAATATGATTTATGCTTTAAATTTTCCATGCAGGCATAAAATCGTTCACTTATATCACATTATCCCACATTGTGTTTTTATTTTATTTTTATTTATTTATTTATTCACTCAACACATTACGAAATTACAACAGCATTAGTTTGCCAAACTGCTAATGCAGTTTATCGGCAAGCTCTTGGTAACAGTTCTTAAATACGTACACAACTAACATTACTTTCTACACAACTAACATTATCGGTAACATTTCATGTTTACAAATTGCTTAAAACAAAGCGCTTAAGCATACTTTTAAATTATTTTCGTTTCTGTTTGTTTCCATATTGTTTTATTTTTAGAATAGAATAGAAAAGCTTTATTTCAAAAACACAACACACAATAATAAACCAAACAGCACGATTTTACAAATTGCATGCTTGAAACATTTGAACATTCAACAAAATACATTCTGAAAACCATCTTATATTTTTTTTGGTGTTGAAGATGAAAGTAGTCATTTTAAATTCTATCGTGTATTTCTTCTAAAAAATATGTTCGAAACAGCTTGACACCGCCCTCAACAGAGAGCGCTTTATGAATAGGCATTTCTCAAAGGAAAAACCCGTGTAGAATGGATAATATATTTTAATACTCTAAACTCACCTTAAAACAAATATTCATTGCCATAGTTAATATTGAGCTTGCAACGCCAAATTAAATCTCTAAGTAACATAATTATGAAATTCTTGTGTCATCGTTTTAGTGCGCATACACCTCCGAAACCGCTTGACCGATTGAGATGAAATTTTATATCCATATTCGGTAGGTCTGAGAATAGGTTACTATCTATTTTTCATAACCCTAAGTGATAAGGGTGGTCCATTCACCCCAATTTTGTTTTAATAGGGTAGTTTCCAGGGTCAAAATAATTAAATTCTATTTAGTCCGTATTTTAGATTATAAAAACATATTGGACACGTATTTTTTCTTTTTTCGATTAAACAAAAAATAACAAAGATATAGCCCTCTAAAGTTACGTGTGACGTCACTCCGTGCTAAAAAATGCAGCACGGCGTGACGTCACACGTAACTTTAATGGGCTATATCTTTGTAATTTTTGGTCTAATTTACAAATAAAAAAAAAACGTGTCCCTTATTTTTGAATTATCTAAAAGACGGACTAATTAAATTTTTTAGGGCAACTAGCCTATTATAATCCCTACAAATAATTTATATGGCGAAACCACGTTTACCGGATTAGCTAGTGAAAATATCTTTTACAGCAGTGACTTCTCACATTCAAAAACGAGCATTAGTCACGCGACTCTTATTATACTAAGCAATAGTATTGGTACACTGTACACCCAAAGTGCGACTTGTCGTCACACTATCTGGACTGTAATTAGAGCAGTGTCCAAATGACACGGCTCTGTTTCAATGGATACGCTTATCGGTCTCACGGGGTTCGGGTATTGGGGTAATTTACAGCGACATACCTATTCGGTGAGAGCCGAATGCCGCCGAGCTGGTAGCGTATAGGCATGCATAGGTAAAGCCCTTGCCTTATGTGCGAAAAGTCGTGGGTTCAAGTTTCAATCTACATGACCAAGGCCCGTTTTCTGAATTGAGAATTTCCCTAAGTAACTGCTCAACTGTAGTGCTGTCTCGTCAAATTTCTCAGAAAAGAGCGTGACAGAACGTTACTTAAGTATTTACTTAGTGTAAATTCTCAATTCAGAAATCGGCACATAGATTTTCTTTACTTACAATTATTAGTTTGTAGTAACAAAGTCACTAGGTAACTGTGAAGGAAGACATCGCGAAGAAATGCCTTATAGGCTCATTGGTAAATGCCCGTGAACTTCGATAGCCACCACCCTACCCCACGACACGGACAGTGTCCGCTTATTGTTTCACTTACGAAATCCAATATAGTCTCGCCAATGGAAAAAAGTCGTAGCTTCTTTTACATTTGTGCAAATAATAAAATATTTCAGTAGACAATGATTTTTGGACCCACGACCGAAATCTGCGATCAAACCTCATAGAGCCTTATAAAAAGTGACATCAAGACAATGCTATAAGTCCAGTCGCAATGATAATCTTTAATTCTTGGGTCGGCGGACTAAAGCACATAATTGACTTATGTGCTTTAGTCCGCTGTTTTGTCGAAAAATTTGTTCTTTACAACATAAATAGATTAAAACAGTACTTTACTTTCCACACATCGGCAAGCGCAGCGTAGGACGACCAGCCACAAGATGGACAGACGATCTCATCCAAGTGGCAGGAAGACGCTGGATGCAAGCTCAAGATGACGATGAGTACTTTGCTTATTTTTTGTGGAAAAACAAGGATGTATGTTCAATTGATCGTTTCACGACAGCTTTCGGTTATAGTAGTAAAGATAATAAAAATGGTTTAGATTAATAAAAAAAAAAGGTTTAACTGACTTGTTTTGGATTTATGTGCTTTAGTCCGCCGACCCTACAATTTTGCATGGAACCAGCCTAATACAGAATGATTAGCCAGTATGATCAAGCCGCCATATTAAACTATTTTAGAATAAATACAATTTAATGCAGTTACTCTAAGGCTAGCCTTTGCAATAATATGATTAAAAATCGAATGTTACACTGGGATAAAATGGTGATAGCCGAATTCCGAGCACGTAGTAGGGCCTAATAACTGCAAAAGCGAGCCAATAGAATTGGGAGGTATCAATATAAAGTCGGTTTAGCGCGAAATTTTGGTCACCCTAGCGCACTGGGTCGTGGTTAATGTCGTACTAGGGTGACCCTGCGATATGATAATGACGGAAGGTTCGCTTAACCTTAGTTTATTGTAAACGAATTATCGTTGTATCTCTCATTAATTATTCATTAATTAAATAATTCATTACTGTAACTGCCAGTTGCCAACGTGCTTACAAAAAATACAATTGAAAACTGATCGTAGTTAAGATTGTTACAAAAAGTTAGTTTAGTTTATTGGATCACAAACTTGGTTACTGATATTGTTCGCGTTCGATTTGGATAAGCAATGTCCTATACGACTTTTATGTGTTTTAACCATTTATATATTATATAACATAAAATCATGCCTGATTCCCAGAGGCGTAGGCAGAGAATAATGTTCAGAACTCGTTTGCTTGATCAACAATCATTGGTCACTATATGAATGAACTACCCGGGTTAATTTACTTATTTACTAGTTTAAGGGAAACTAACAGCTTAAAACTACATAATAACTCTTAAATAACTACTATAAGCTAATTACATGTTTTCACTTATGAACCACAGATAAAAATAATTATGTTGATTTGAACAATTAAAACAATTAAGCAATTTCTACTTTCAGCTTACTCTTCGCTAAGTATCATCATCATCAACCCATTATGTCCCCACCGAGGGGCACGGGTCTCTTCCCTGAGGAAGGTATAGGCCATACTCCACCACGGGGGCCAAGTCCGGATTGGTTCCGGATCGCTTCTTACTAAATATGACCGCCTGGAACATTATTAACGGCCTTTGTAGCCACATTTGCTTGCATATTTTTTCCGTTTTATTACATATATAGAAATACAGCTTTAGCCCTTTAATATAACGCTCTAAAGCTTTATCATGCTGACCGAATCCTGAGCAATTGGCAATTCCAATCATCTAACTCTTAAATTCCATACTAATTTCGACGATTTAAATCATCCAAAATTTGGTGCTGGTAAAGTCTGAATATCCCTTTAGCGTTACCTGCGCCACGGCTTCCGATAGAAGGGACACATTACGTACGGGACATTCTCACTCGGGTGGATATCATTTCCGTGAATAGTGCCACTTTTGTATGGAATGCGATGCCATGCGTGGCGAGTCAGGCAATTAGGGAATTTATTATTAATTTTTTCTGGGATTGAGGGTTTGGTGGAGTCGATTAGCTATTTATGATGATGACATGATTACCAGACACTCTTGCTTTCCGTTTAGGCATTTATACAGGAAAGCAGCTGTATAGAGATGGAGGTACAGTAACCGTGTGAAATAGAGTAAATTATGTTTTTTGTTGTTTTTTGGAGACATATTGACTACGATGATAATGTATATTAAAAAGTTATTTTTAAAGCATACCTATACATAAACTCACGCCTGTATCCCAGAGGGGTAGGCAGAGACCCGGGACTGCCACCTGCCACGATCCTGACAAATCACTTTCGCTTTGCCAACATTCATTATTCGTTGCATACACGCACACCGGTTTCGAGTACTTTTATGTTGCTCTTTGCTAATACATCCCTTGGTCCCTATTTTTAAAGCAATTTGCCTAATTGTTTCCAATGTAATCTATTAGTATTCATCCTGGTCATAGGATCTTTGGCCATACTCATCCACCCGGTACCAGCAATTAGAGCCCCAATTATTCGCATCAAATCCTTTTGTGATCGTGGCATGTGCGATGGTTTTAGCATGGAATTTTAGTATTAGCGGATTGGAATCGTTCAAGAGTTGGCGCGCGGATCGCGGGTCTAGAGAACTGGCCAATAGATGGGTATATAAAAATGTATTTACCTGATATGCCATCGTACGTCCACCATTCTTCCCAGCTACCTGAGATGTCTGAAATACAAAAAAAATGCTTAAAAGGATAATAAAATACAGCTTCACTGCCTAATACAGACTATACTTGAGCCATTACAAACGGTGAACCGAGTCGTAAAAGTGCGAGCGAGAGTTCCGATATGCCTGATATGCCTCCTAAATGTGAGAGAGAGGTATGATAAACATGTTTATGACTCAGTTAGCACGTTTTTAATGGCTCAAGTATAGTACAGACTTTACCTATTAGGACATTACAAATATAGAAAAACAACCATACTGCCATTTGTACAAATGTGCGGCGGCCTCCAGTGGGAATCGAACCCTCCGACCTCTGTCTTGGTACGTAAGCATCTTCATGGTTAAATCAAGAAGCCAGTATGTAGACTATATGCGTAGGCGCACACTAGCGACACGCGACAGACGACAGCTCGGCGACTAGACGCGACGACAGGCTATGGCCGTCAATTTTCATATATTTTGTTCGAATCTCCGCACATTTGGCGTCAGAGTCGCGGAGTCGCGACGACAGACGCCAGAAGCAAACGACAACGTCACGCCTGACGCAGCGACTAGACGCGGCGACAAGTCGCCCTGTTGGCGATGATACGTGTGCGTTCCATTGCAGAGCATAGGCCTTCTTTCAGAGGGGATGCGCTTAACCCCTCAGGTCTAGAACATTTTTCTTTCACAGCTAAATTAGTTATTCACAGAGGAAATTTTAAATTTATCACAGTTTTCAAAGAATGAAACAAGCTCATAACTGTGGTATTTAACATCTTCAAAATGACAAACAGGGACAAAAAAAAAGGCCGAGGTTTTGGATGTTTACATATTTGTGACGTCGCTGTTTCTGGTTCCCACGACACAGGGTGTCCTAGTGTGGGGCCGGACGCAATGTATGTGCCTGTATCATCATCAACCCATTATGTTCCTACTGAGGGGCACGGGTCTCTTCACTGAGGAAGGTATAGGCCATACTCCACCACGGGGGCCAAGTCCGGGTTGGTGGAGGCTTGTAAGACTAGGCTGGTCTTACTGTCAGAAGTTTTCAAGCCGCCCTAAGGCCCCTGACTTGGCTTAACGACTGCCATCTGTCGACGGCAGCCGGCACCAACTGCTTAACGTGCCTTGCGAAGCACGGAACCGCTCGGAAAAATGCCACTAGCGTTAGTCATAGACGGTGACCCATCCATGGACTGAACGCGCCGTATGTTGCTAAACCTTAGTGATCGTTTAAGATCACTCAGGTAGCCCAGGCTACGAGCGATGTGCCTGTATGGAAATGTTTAAAAGAAAAGAAATAAAAATTTGTTCTAAGTGCCGTTGCAAGACCGACCCGCTGGCGGGTCTGCGGGGCCTGACGGAATGTAACCAGTGCCGTCGATTAGCAATTTCAAGTGTTAAGGTACGTCAATACTTCAGACAGTCAGGTTTCCTCACGATGTTTTCCTTTACAAATAGAGAACTAAAACCAAACTTAGGGCCAGTTTCTCAGTTGAGAATTTTCACTAAGAAAATACATAAGTAACGTTCTGTCACGCTCTTTTCTGAGAAAATTGACGAGACAGCGCTACGATGAAATAATGTTTACTTAGTGAAAATTCTCAATTCAGAAATCTGTCTTAGACTGTAAGGCTGGCATTCAGAGACGAATCCTAAGTTCACGCTTAGATTAGTCTTTGCAAAGTAAACTTAAGTCGTACTTAGTAAAGCGCCGTAATTTTCGTATTCACAGTACTTAAGAAAGTCATCTATACTGTCTATCATTTTCTAGTGATGCAGTTCTTACCGGTTTTTTTAATTTGACATTGCTACACGAGAGCAGGACAACATATTACAATTTTATATATGTGAGAGTGAATAAAAAAATCCCACAGATAATGCTCGTAGAACATCAGTGAAATGACGTTTGGAGTAGTCTGTGAACAAAAGGCTTAGAAGTGACAGTTCTAAGTTCACGTAAAGTCACCGATGTTGACTACTTACACTTAGCTAAGTACCATTTCATACTAAACTTGCTAAGATTCGATTCTGAATACGAAATGTTTTTAAGTACGTGATTTTGACATTTCTGAGACCAGTCTTTGCTTAGTTTTCGTCTCTGAATGTCAGCCTAAGAGAAAGGTAACAAACAAACGAATTGCAATTTACCTTTGACTGAGACACATACGAGTGTCAGTATAAGCAGAGACCATTGTTGCATTGTGGCGGTCACGCCCAACTAGACATTTGGCGATCGGCGGAAGCCTGGAACAAGGAAAAAGTAATGTTACAAAATGTTTTAAAAATGCAGTTTTATTAATAAAAAGTTAATTCCACTAACGAGAATCGCTCTTAAGCGATCACGAAGGTTAAGCAACATAGGGCGCGGTCAGTGCATGTATGGGTGACCGTTCTATGACTGACGCAATTTTCCGAGCGGTTCCGTGCTTCGCAAAGCACGTTAAGCAGTTGTGTGAGTTCCCTTACGACAAAGAACCCAGGAATACGAACCTTGGACTAGATAGATTTTAGGTCTATCTACAGAGTTAGAGTTATCTACTAAAGTCCGTTTTTTTATTCGATGCAAAAAAATAATGACGCGGTGTTACCACTATAAAATATATAGGTATACTCGGTAGATTTTTTTTTACCGTGAACAGAAGACTCGTGTGAACGAAATCTTTATCAAATCAAAGACATTATAATTCAATTCCTCATAAGAGCGAAGTCTAAAAAAAACACCTACGTAGCACAAACAATTTTTACTTGGAAGTAAAATGGGGTTATTTGGTTTTTGCGTACTAGTAACATTGAGAAACTGACAGCCTTTGGATTGTATTGAGATGTCAATGTGGCAGTTTTATTTTTTTGCATTGAATTAAAAAGCAGTTTAGTTGTCATATTATCACATTTGAGCACCAAAAACGTGTATCACGCGCCATTTTGCTACGCAATACTATCCATGCTGAATGCACCCTATGACGCTGGCAAACCAGACGTCCGGGCGTCAGCCAGTCTGGCGCCGGCGAGGGAAGAAATGGGGTTGTTTTATTGTTTGTTTTACTTCGAGTTTGCTCAATTTCTCATGCTTCATTTTGGGCAAAAATTTTACGAGGTTCTAGCACAGAAAGTTTAGTTCAAAAGTTAACGAATTCCTTCGTATGTACCTCGACCGTTTTTTTTGTAGGTATGCACTTTTGACGAGTGCGGACTCGCTGTCACACTACTTTGTCACACCAGTGTGACACAGAATAATATTTTTCCTCACATTCACACTATATGGTGTGACCCGGTTGGACTGGCAATAACCAAAAGTATCATTAAGACTGTGTGTCATACTATATGGTGTGAATTTAATTTTTTTTTGTAACATATTCGCTTGAATCGCTTCCATTTATTTACAAATTAAAATCAAGTTAAAAAACCAAACAAAGTATTTTTCACTATAGTTTGACCGCACTGACATAAACATAAACATAAACATAAACATTTACACACAAGCACATACATTGCTGCTGGCCCCACACTAGGATACCCTGTGTCGTGGGAACCAGAAACAGCGACGTCACAAACATGTAAACAACCAAGACCTGGAGTTTTTTTTTTTTTCTCCAGCCGGGGATCGAACCCGGGACCTCTCGCATGGTAAGCAGATGCGCTAACCGCTACGCCACAGAGGTCGTCAAATAAAGACATAAAGAAACAATTGAATTATACAAGGAAACAGTTGATTTATAAGTGGCCAGTGATATTAATGAGGTTGATTAATACTTATCCTTACCGTCAAAATATGATAGTGTGACTGTGAGGAAAGAAATTCATCTTTGTCACACTCGTGTGACTGTGAGGAAAAAATCTTCTGTGCCACACTGGTGTGACAAAATAGTGTGACAGCGAGTCCGCACCCACTTTTGACAACTGACAGCTGTTAACAATAGATTAACAGATTGTTAGTGTTCAAGAAACCGACAGTAAGTATCAACTTGTCTACCAAAATTGCATAGAGTAGGATGTTGAAGAGAAATAAATAATATATCTCTACTAATATTATAAAGAGGAATGATTTGTATTTTTGTGTGTGTGTATGTTTGTAATGAATAGGCTCAGAAACTACAGGCCCTATTTTAAAAATTCTTTCACCATTAGAAAGTTACATTCTTCCTGAGTGACGTAGGCTACATTGGATTTTGACAAAGTTTGGGGTTCCGTACGAAATCTCGAATAATGTACCCCAAGGTGTAGAAGGTAGGAATTTTCTAAGGGACTAATATAGCAATTTCCGCGGCCATCCGTGCGAAGTCGGGGCGTGTAGCTAGTTGTAAAATAAACGAGACTCTTGACGGGAATTATTCATGCATTTAATTCATTTCCCACAATCCTGTTTCAAGTGTGCGTATTTGCGTAAGTTGTAAGAAGTGTAAATAATTAATTAAATGTTAACATTAGCCCAAACGTAAATATTTTAAATTATTACTAGCAAAGGACAAGATAAAAAGTACCCGGAACCGGTGTACGTTCATGCAACGACTAATGAATATCGATGAAGCGAAAGTGATTTGTTAAGATCGTGACAGGTGGCAGTCCCTGCAGGGTCTCTGCCTACCCCTCTGGGATACAGGCGTGAGCTTATGTATGTATGTTAGACCTGGATTATCCGCAATTAAGTCGACGTGCAACACATTCTTAAGTGTAGCTTCCACAGCATTTAACTGGCGACCTCTGTGGCGCAGCGGTTATCTTATCTGCCTACCATGCGAGAGGTCTTGGGTTCGAATACCCCTCTGGAATACAGGTGTGAGCGTAGGTATGTATGTTTTCTTTGCTTACATTATAATAATAATAATAAATAAATAATAATAAACTCACGCCCGTTATCCCCGAAGGGGTAGGCAGAGGCACCAGTCTCTAGAACTGGACCCACGTTTTGCCGAGTTTATTAGGTCCCAAACGTGACAAGTGGCAAGCCTGTCGCCGTTATCCGGGCACAATTTATCAGCGAATGGTGTTGCTGTACAAACAAATGTACGTAACTAAAAGTCATTGGTACATGCGTGGATCGAACCCAGACCCTCATGATCGAGACACATAATACCTACATTATAATACTCAATAAAATAGTATACCAATAAAGCATCAATGAAACTAAATCGCCATATTCATACAGCTGTCATTGTACTACAACGTATCAGCAGAATCTAGGCCCTGGTACCTAGGATGCTGCATGCTATGAATCGCTCGTAGCCTGGGCTGCCTAAGTGATCTTAAACGATCACCAAATTAAGCAACATACGGCGCGTTCAGTCCATGGATGGATCACCGTCTATGACTAACGCTAGTGGCATTTTTCCGAGCGGTTCCGTGCTTCGCAAGGCACGTTAAGCAGTTGGTGCCGGCTACCGTCGATAGATGGCAGTCGTTAAGCCAAGTCAGAGGCCTTAGGGCGGCTTGAAAACTTCTGACAGTCTTACAATCCACCTCCACCTATCCGGACTTGGCCCCCGTGGTGGAGTTTGGCCTATACCTTCCTCAGGGAAGAGACCGTGCCCCTCGGTGCGGACATAATAGGTTGACGATGATGACACAAAAATACAAATATTTCCTCTTTACAATATTACTATAGATATAGGTATAGATGTGTAATGTTATTTCTCCATATCTCATTTCATCAACTTAGATAGAGCTAAAAAACAATCCGAGTCAGCTAATCTCAATCGCCTTTTTTCCAAGCCCATTTTCATAAGCCTGTTCGCACCCTTCCGCAAGTCTGCAAAACGTATAATTTGAAGCCGTTAGGGCTTATCTGAACAAGATTGCGCGCCTCGCCTTAAGAGATAACAGTGTAAGTTCCCCTTTATACCTACTCTATCTCATTTCGGATACCTCTCCGCGATAAAAAGAACGGGGTGTTTGTTGGTACTCATCAAGATGACTGCTTTTTGGAGTTAAGTAGCAATCTACTAGAAATTTACAAAGTTACATAACTTAGAAAACAAAGTCAGTACATGGCGGGACTCAAACTCGCGACGACCTTACATAATATGTAAGCACAAGTTCTGTCGATGCGCTAGCCTGCTTTGCTTATGCTTTGTTGACGCTAGACGTAGCTGTTAAGTCTACAAATATAGAGGTAATGAGTTTGATTTCCGCAGGGAGCCGCTATGGGAACCGGCAATTTTGGTTTCGCCATATTATTTGTAGGGATTATAATAAAAAAAAAAATATGTATGTGTCTGTATGTAAATTTTATGTTATATATATATATATATATAAAATTTCATCAAAATCGGTCAAGCCGTTTCGGAGAAGTATAACACTGTAACACGAGAATTTCATATATTAGAAGAAAGATATACGTCAAGAAATACGTTAAAAATTACAGATCTACGAAGATTGGCCCTTACAGGTAAAATTGAATTCCTCGTTTACTCGCATCGTTATTCGTTGGAACTTCGTAAAGTACTTAACTTTCCCGAACAACTTAAGCATCTGTAATGTTCAAAGTAGGTAATTGAAAGAATCTATTTAATGAAAAAAAATGCCAACAAAAAAGGAAAGTATCGCCGAAACGCATTTGCAAAACTCATAAATCTAAACTTGGCACCATTCGGACACGTAAAAATGGTCATTATTTCTTAAGACTTAAGTTTTGTTATTGTTCAGATGTAAGAAAAGTCGTTAAAAGCTGGCGCGGGGCGACCGGAAGTGGGCCAGCGGTTTGCAGACAAAGCTCGTTGGCAACCGGAAGTGCGCCGTAGCGGAAGTACAGACACTCAACGTATCGCTACTTTGAAAACTCACGACTGCAACTGAAGGGGACACACAATTCGACCGTAAAAGGACTACTACCTAAATAAAATAAAAAAGCCACTGAAATACGTCCCACAGCCATTAGGCTCCACATGAACCCTTTCAGACCTGACCTTGAAAATAACAATAGAAAACCATTGTTATTTTCAAGGTCCGGTCTGAAAGGGATTCGGCTTCCCACGGTCCGTGATATCGCGGATTGACGCGGACCAGCTCGCACGAGACACAGTGGGAAGGGTCTCGGTCCGCGGTAGCACAGACGTCTGTGGCGGTGCGCCGTACCGGTCGTGGGTACGTGGTCGTATCGATATCCGCAGAATCGCGCACCGTGGGAAGAGCCTCGTGCGTGGTGCATGGCTGTCCGTGGCCGTCGGCCGGCGTCGGCCGTCGGCAGAATCGCGCACCGTGGGAAGCCAGCTTTAGTGGAGCGCGGTGGAGCAGTGGAGGGGAAAACGCAGGCCTTCTATCAGAAAAAGATTATTATCGGTTTGATCACCACACTAGGGCTAAAATCACAACGTCTAAAGCATGGTCGTATATTCGATTCCGACAAAATGCCTTTTTTATATCTCCAATCTCGGCTCGTTGAGCTCTTTCTAACCATCTGAGAAACATATTTCTATCTTATTCTATAATCAATTAATAAATAATTTAATTCGGGTGCATAGTGTCGTATGTAGGCTTATACTTACTTGTAGGATTGCTCTCCTGTATGGTAAAAAATGATAGATCCGACCAAATGCTTTTCTGCGTCGAGAAAGAGATATGAAAGGCAAAACGTAAATTCATGATGTTTTAACGAGTGGCAATTTATGACTTTGAAAAGAACAAAAAAAAGCTGATCAGCCCACCAAAAATTTCACAAGCTAAATCAAATAAAGAAATCAACATCCTAACAGTTGCAAGCCAATACATTTATGAAAATATTATGTAAGTTAGGAAAAATATTAAATACTTCGAAACACTTGGTAGCCATCATAACGTTAATACTAGGAATAAACATAAATTGTCATTTCCACGATTTAGACTTGCAAAAGTTAATACTTCCTTTATGGGGCACTGTATACGGTTCTACAACAAGATACCCCAAGATATATTAGAGTTACCTCCAACGCGATTTAAGAATTGTGTTAAGCACACTCTGTGCAAAAAAGCTTATTATAAAATCAACGATTATTTAGAAGACAAGGACGTATGGCTTTAAATAGTAGTTTAATATTAAATTTAATCAGAGGATAAATGTGTCTAGTGTTCAACACATCCAACATATTGTTTTGTAAGTTTTATTTGTAGCCTTAAGTTGATTTGAGAAAAGATGGTCGGAGTGGAGTTTTTTTTTTTCGCTGCCTTTTTCTCCACTACAGACGGCCCCAAGGCAGCGGCTAACATTATACATAACTGTATGTACATTGACATTCAACAAGCAGAATGTAAATTCTTTACGTTGAAATAAATTTCTGATTCTGATTCTGATTCTAATCTTGCCAACGTTGATAACTTAGAAAAGAAAGCCCTTGGCACACACGGCGTTCCACTGCAGTGCTAATATTACTATAAGTATAAAAGTTACTCAATAGTTGTGTTACTGCACATCCGCTTCACACCGGAAGTAGGTGTATCTGCTAAAACCAAGCAGCTTTTCTAGTTAACGAGTAAATGCGGTCGGTTAAATACGCAAAGCAAGCCTTTGTCTTCAGCACGTGTTGTAGTTAATATAGTACGTGTTTGCTTAGAAAAAACTACGCCGTCTCGATTAATTAGACCGTATTCGTGTTACGCCACTGAAGGTTGGAATGTGGAATGACTTTACGACGTACAACTTACGAGGATAAACGAAAAAAATGTTTTTTATGTTTTTGACTTTTCTTTTTTCATGTTTTCATGTGCCAACGCGTCAAATGTTCTAATCATTACAAATATAACATGCTTCAACAAAACGATACAATACATATTAATAATACATAAAAAAAGCTTTTCTCGTAAGTAAGTATTGTGGATTGAGATGTTTCTGCGTCCAATGGCAAGTCGTGTGGGTCCTTATTTCTTTCAGAAACCCTCATGCCATTAAAATCGATACTCCGTTTTATCAAGATGTTTTGCTTTATTTGCCATATTAAAATTAATCGCTGTAAGAGCTTTTTATTTGTACGAACCTTAGAAAACCTCTACTAGTCTTGGGTAGTAAGTATTACCGATGGTAAGCACGATTGCCTTTATAAAGTTAATGTTTTCAAACCAATACTCAAAGGTGCAACCTATATTTAATTTAACTAACTAGATAATTGTCAAACAACATTTGATTTAATGAAAACCCGAAGTAAGTGGCGATTTTAATTGAACTTTGTACGTCTTAATAGCTTTCGAGTTAAATGCCTATAGAAAATAGTGTCAACTACAAAGCAATCGATGCAAACCTGATATTGCAATATGATAATGATTTTTTTCTAACGTTTTCTTAATTCAAATATTTTTTTTTTTTTTTTTGTAATATTTACAAAACGAAACTAAACCTAATTTTGATAGAGTTCCGAGAAGGCTGGTGGCATTGCCTCGCTGTACTGAATGCTTAGCCTTTGGCTAAAGTAGGAACCAGCCCTCGGATCTCCTCAGACATCAACCAGGCGCGACTAGATCTCCTTTAAGAGGAGTCGCACCTCTCAGAGGCTCTACTAGAAAAGCACAAATATATAGCCCTGACTTAGAGCTGCATATTTGTGTCTCTTGTTCGACTCTGCCTTAGATGCCGCCGCACCCGCATGGCAGGCGTTCGCTTGGATATGGGACTGTGCTAGCATGTGTAAGCATGTTAGATTCCAGACCAGTGACCGCCCATTCTTCCATGGCATGAGCGTCATTCCGTCCGCGCTGGCAAGGCCCCGAGAAATGACGACACTCAGGGCAGCGTGTCTGGACAAATGTCCAGCACTGCGGCGGTAAGCCAGGTCATGGTGACGCCTAAACCGCAGCGGCAGCGATGCTTTTATTTAACTTATTTTCAGGTCTCATACCAACGGTTGCAGCACGAATTCTTACTTTAGAATCAAATTACGTAGGCTGCGGCCGGAGGTTCCGAAAAAAACGAATGATATTTATGCAGATTTAATTGAAAAGTAGAGTATTCGTACTAAGAGCTAATTAAGAGTTAATTACACGAGAGACCGATTCGAAGTTTGAATACAGACCGAAAAATAATAAAACTAGGTAATAGGAGCCGAGGAGGAAATGTAGTGTCAGCTGCTTCGTGTCGCTGACGCCGCCTGCGGGCTGTCACGGTAAAATCCGCGCCTGCGCTATGTACAATCAACGCTTATCGCTATTTTGGTTTGTGTTTTTTTTGTGAACTCATTTATTCACACTTTTTCGTTTCTCATTTAATGTCTATTCTCATAGTATAACTAGCTGACCTGGCAAAAGTTGTTTTGCCAGATAGGGGTATGAAAAATAGATAACACCTATTCTCAGATCTACCGAATATACATTATAAAATTTCATAAAAATCGGTCAAGTAAACCGTTTCGACGGAGTATCCGCACTAACACGGTGAGCGGTGGCAGGAGAATTTTATATATTAGAGAGGTGATACCAAACTATTAGTAGTACGTTTTGTCGGTAAATTGCTCACTCAATTGACATTCAGAAATTTATTGCGTTATTTACTAGTACACAGAAAACCAACAGCTTCGAGACTGCACAATAACTTCGAAATAACTTATTTCCGTATGAACAGCACAACGCCTTATTGCGGGAGTGTTTTTTTGTGCTTTCTCTCTCTGCCAAATATCCCCAAAGTTAGCGTAGTAGTTTGTCTCGTACCAAATAGATATCGTAGCAAACACAAAGAGGTCGACACACACCAGACTTGATGGCAGACAAGCAGGCGGGACAGTCCGGCGCCAACGATTTTCCACTAATAACAAGCTGAATACACCTCTATGCCTTTACGATAAGGACTGTCCAAAGGCCAAAATACGCGTCAAAGTAGGGGAGAAATTCAGACGATAAATTGGTTGGTGGCGCTCTTAGGGACTGAACGCACTCACCTACTCGCATCTACGACAAATCGATTGAGATTTTATTTGTGTTACAAACTCACCTTTGATAAGGAGTTACAAGGGGACGTAGGCTCTATAAACTATGAATGGCCCTGATTATGAATGGTTTTGAGATTTCCGTTCATGTTAAAAAATGTAGCATGGCCCATAATATGTACCAGCTAAATGCATTGGCTCCGCCGCATAAAAGTCAAAAGAAGGCTTGTTTATTTGTAAACAGAAATAATGTGGTGGTTTTTACAGAACATTAAACGAGGCACTTTAAAGTAGGGTTGATGAGGATTCCTCTTCCTCTTCCTCAAAATGAGGAATTTCCTCATATTTTTGAGGTTCCGAATCCTCTTCCTCTTCCTCAAAATTGATTTTAAAAAAATCCTCTTCCTCTTCCTCATAGGGAATTTAAGAGGAAGGAGAGTTATAAGTTTTGTTGAAACGAAATGTGTTTGAGAGAGAGAGAGAAGTCTCGCCGTATTAAAAAGATGAACGAGACGAAGACAGAGATGGAAACATGTAGATAAAGAAGTTCAATACTAGCGTAATCTACGTAATGTTATTTTGTTCTTCGTCTTTAGCATTCTCTTCCAGATCCTCTTCCTCTTAGTCTGCCAGATTCCTCATCCACATCCTCTTCCTCAAAATCGACTTTAAAAAATTCCTCTTCCTCATCCTCTTCCTCATAACAAGTTCCTCAACAACCCTGCTTTAAAGTAGCTGTTACGGCAATAACTGACCCTTTTAAAGGTCGCCCGTGCCGGCGGCGGTCACCGCTTAATTTCCTCGACCTTTTGACACCTTTTCCATGCATTTCGTTAGGAAAATCTGGAAGATAAAGTGAAAAATATATTTACAGCATAAAATTAGTATGGACGTGGTAGGTGTGTAAATAGAAGAGTAGAAATAGCTGTTTTTTATCGCAAACTGTAGAGCGTAATAACATAAACATAAACATAAACATTTAAATAAACATTTACACACAGGCACATACATTGCTTTAACAAATCGATTGACACGATTAATTAAAATTGGATTAGTAGATTAGGCGCTACGGTTGAATGTCCGTAAATATAAACAAACGAACATAATTAAAAAGATTGCTCTACAGTAGTCGGGCAAAAACAAGTGTCAAAAAGAAGGTGAATCCGGATGTGTTTTTTCTAACTTCGTAAACAGACGTACTTAATATACTGCAATATACAGGGCGTTCCAAAAAATAGTGTCAAGCGGAAGTCCAGAAATAGAGCACCTATAGGGGAACACGATTCACACCCACGTAGGTATGTTCCGCGACCCAATTGTGGGTCAATCTTAAAGAAAGAAGAAGAAAGAAAGAAAGTTTATTGTACCAACAAGACACATCACAGAAACAAAACAAACAAAACAAACAAAGAAGTAACATAATAAATAAGTAAGGCAACAGACAAAAACAAAAATATATTTAATCAAAAACCTTAGTCTGTGGTGTGTCTAAGTTGCCACAAAAGATACAATAGCGCCATAATAAAGAAAAATCGCAAAGTAAGTTAAAATTTATACATTTTTAAAATGTTTAAGGACTCGAAAGATACAAAAAATCTGGATGATTCGGGTACCCCTAGGGGTGCTCTATTTCTAGACTTCCGCTTGACACTACGTTTTAGGACACCATGTATATATTCCGTATGCTTTTGCATCATACAAAGATTAAGTTACCAAGATATTTTGTGAATTATTATCTGTACGAGTGAAAAAAAAAACATTCTTTATTTCTAACTTTTTCCAAACTGACGCCAAACAATGACTGCAAGAGAAGCCGCACAAGTTTATTCACAATCCAATATATCCAAATCCACTCTCGCAAACTTCCAATCGGATTACTGTGGCATACCCCATCCATTTACACACAATCCCAAAGAAATCTTCGCAAAAAACTGGCCACTTACGAGTTGGACTCGTATATCGAGGGTTCCGTACCACCACAAAACGCATTTGTATAAAAAAACAACAGCAATACAGACGGCTGAACCCCGGATGAGTAGATAAATACCTAGGACGACCTAAGAGTAGACAAGGAGCTAGATTCTGTTAATGCATTGTAGAACAATGACACCTACATGAACAAGGCGATTTAGTTTCATCGCCGCTTCAAGTCTACACGTGCACACATATTGAACCTTCTAGGCGTCAATGGTGTGAAAAACACGTCACGTGACCCAACCGTGCATTTGTCATCGTACAGTCGACAGCACATCATGGTATACACCCATGCACTCTACTCCGTTGCGTTACGGGCGACTTTGCAACTAAAATGTGAAGATTGACGTGCTGTCGACTGTACTATAATCCACTAACAGAATTGAGGCCCAGGATTTGCCATTAGGTACGATTCTGTCCAATCTCTTTCGTTTCATCAATATTCATAAGTAGCTGCACGCCTGCAGGCCGATTTCAGGTACTTTATATCTTGTCCTTTGCTAGTATATCGCCTATTTCTTTCCTTTATTGATTTATTTTGTTATACCATAAGCTCACGCTTGTGAGCTTCTGTATGTATGTCTGTAACCTACCCCTCTGGGATAGGCAGAAACCTGCTGTCACTTGCCGCAATCCTGACAGATAACTTTTGCTTCAACGACATTCATTAGACGTTGCAGGCACGCCGGTTATGGCTTATCAGATTTCGGTTTATAATGGTCTATTTATATAAATATACTTGTCTTTCTTGTTTAAATAAAAACAAATTCTTTCCTTCTGCTCGGATCCCGTAGCACGAATTCAACTCAAAATTGGCCGATTTTTTAAATATTATTATGCTGCTGCTTACACTATAGAGACTGTACTAAAATTGCACAAAGTTTGACACTTTAAAGTATTACCGTGTTACCGATAGATTTATTAAGCAATCCAATTAAAAAATCATGTCCCATAAAAATTTCAAATGGGTCACAGTTACATACAGTGCCCTTTATAAACCGGACACGCATCTATACTAGTTGGTCTCCCACGATTACGGATCCCTAAAAACCGGCAAGCTCTCTGGCAATGGAGTTATTTCTCAAGTTTAATACCATTAAGTTGTGGCGGCGAGGCTGACTGACGATAAACAAGCGATGACAATGCGGGGGAATCCACTCAGCTAAATTAACCTGCCACGTATTCTCTAGCTGCCGAGACGCACTTGTACACTGCTCCCGGGCTCGAAAGGACGTGCATAAGATGAAACATAAATGCGTTGGCCGTAGTGGTCCATACAAACGTCAATATAAATACTACTGAATTAAAGTCGTCTAGGAGAGACCCAGGTTTGATTCACAGTGCGGGCGTCTACCAGGGCCTTCGTTTTCTAACCCCCGGTTTCTCGAACGCTAACAGTCTATTAATCTGTTATTAACAGCTTTCAGTTGTCAAAAGTACATACAAAAAAAAACCAACTGACAGCTGTCAACAGTAGATTAACAGACTGCTAGCGTTCGAGAAACCGGGGTTAAGCATTGTACATTTGCGAAGTTACATAGCCTACCTAACTGCGAAGGAAAACATCGTGATGAAACCTGCGTGATTAAGCCCATACTATCTCTCTGAAAATAGGCCTGTTCTCTTTAGTTGGACGTATACCTAATAGGTTTCTCACGTAAATGTCGTAAATGTCTCCACCGATCCGGACTTGGCCCCCGTGGTGGGGTATGACCTATACCTTCCTCAGGAAAGAGACCCGTGCCCCTCGATGGGGACATAATGGGCTGGACAAACTAAACAGAACACACACCCATTCTTTTCCTACAATCGACAGCACGTAATCCTATACACCCATGCATTCTACCCCGTTGCATTACGGGCGACTTTGCAACTAAAATGTAAAGGTTGATGTGCTGTCGACTGTACAAAAACAGGCACGTGCTTGGCTTCAGTCTCACCTACATAACAGTAAACTTTTTTGCTGGTGTAGCGGTTAAAAACCACGCTGTTTTGGTAGTGTTCGTGGTTTTAATTCCCATTGGAGGTCGCCGTACTTGATTCCATCAAATGGCCTTAATTCCATGACCGGACCAAAGCCATTGCCACAGCACAGGGTAGGCTTTTTTGGGAACAGGAGAAGTGATTGTGTTGTATGCAAGTTATTATTTACTTTATTACGTTTCTATCAAAACTGGACTGGACGGACCCGGTAGCACCGAGCACAGACCGTTATTTGTATTGCGTTTCGGGTTCCGAATCCCGATACGTGCCCGCCTTGCGCAAGTCTGGCAAAGGCGGATCGCTCGGAAAAGATGGGTAATGGTACGAATCGACGACAAGAAGTGAGTTAGCACTAGGAAAGTTGTTCTAGTGTGCTGAGTCAAGTCTTGAGTTAAATAAAACAATTGAGTCTATTGGAATGATGGCTTTTGTGAAAGTTCCGCTCTTTGCCCAATAGACGGTCCCTAATATTGTACGTACAGGTAAGACCAGCCACTAGTATTACAAGCCTCCACCAATCCGGACTTGACCCCTGTGGTGGAGTATGGCCTATACCTTCCACAGGGAAGAGACCCGCGCCCCTCGGTGGGCACATAATGGGTTGATGATGATGATGAATATTGTACGAAGCAACAAATCAGAATCAGAAATCAGATATTTATTTCAACGTAAAGAATTTGCATTCTGTTTATTGAATGTCAATGTACTAATGTTAGGCGCTGCCTTGGGGCCGAATGGAGTGGAGGAAAAGGCAGCGAAAAAAAACACCGCTGAAGTATGTAACGTGTTGTTTATGTAATAATGTGAAGAACAATGTGTTGCTTATGTAATAATAACGATGTGTAATAAATAACAATAATTGTAATGATAATAATGAAATTTGTACTATTGATAATGTATTTATAATGCATGCACTATTTGTTTATTGCTTTTGTAATAATAATGATGTGCAATAATAATAATTGTAATGATAATAATGAAATGTTTACTATTGATAATGTATTTATAATGCATGAACTATTTGTGTAGTTATCCTAAAATTTGCAATGCCTGTAAAAGGCAACTAAGTTCTAAGGGCTAAATTGTATCGAACACCAAACTGTTACACTTGGTTGGCAAATAAATATTGAATTGAATTGAATTGTAAATAGAGTCACTACGGTTACGTCACGATGTTATCATTCACAGTTAGCTACTGATTTAAATTCACAAACGTACATAAGTTAACCTGTAGATTTTTTGGTGCGCCGATCAGCTCTCCTTAACAATGGTTTATTTATCTTCAAGGTCATAACGCAATTGATTAAAAACAAAGTCACTGATACATGCCGAGATTTAAAGTTTCATTATGCCGACCACGGTACCACAACTCTTTAACGTACATTTTTGTGAATTTGTAGTAGCAACCTTTAATTAAATTCAATGGTAACAATCATCATCATCATCATCATCAACCCATCATGTCCCCACCAAGGGGCACGGGTCTCTTCCCTGAAGAAGGTATAGGCCATGGTAACAATAGGTACCGCTTGCTAAAGGCGGCGTCATCTCTACAATATTTACCCCAAAAAAGTCAAGCATAAGCCCATAATTTTCCTGGAGTTGGCATGATATTAGTATTCCCAAGTACCCCGGCGTGATTACACGGGCACTCTGGCCCCTACACTGAGTGCATTCATTATTCAATCCGCCCAGAGATAAGACGCCGAGATTGTTCTAGGGTTTGTTTATTTATTTAGCGTTCTTCACTGCTTTTGTTCCGTTCTACGAGAGCGCTGGCCGCGGTTGGTAATGCAGTTTGGGGGGGCGCTTTGATTAGTTGTTTCATGGGATTTATTGCCCATTAGGTAATACAATCTGAAGCAAGAAGCATCTGAGATTCGGTGCTACCAAGACCACCAGAGCTACCAAGCTGTGTTAGAATGTTTTGGCTTCCATTGTTAGATAGGCTATTTCGACGCGAGATTTGTAGACTTTTTCAAGGCATAGTGATGGATAGAATTGGTAGGGGTTAGAGAAGTGTTTGAAGGAGAAGGAAATAATGGTTTAGTCAGAGTCATAAAGGAACTGATAGACGTAGTCAGCATTTCCGATAGTCGCTTGGAAAGAAGTTGTCAAGAAGAAGAAGTTAGAGACAAACAAAAGGGATTCAAAATTTGAGACTGATAAATCTCAATCTTTTCCTCATTCTATCGCGCTTTGCCACTTCAACAGTAGCTGAAATATAAAATTGCGTGTACTCTTGTAAGGGTAGTTTTAAAGAGACTTGCGATGATCATACATAAATTAAATCAATTAATGTTCTTATTTACCAAAAAAATAGTGACTTAGTCTAAATTATTTTATATACTTATAAAAATATACTTACAAGCTTAATTTAATAAAAATAAGGAAAGTATTATTAATTTAAAGTAAGTTTTCTGAAAATATATTCTTTCCGTTTGTATTGCCCCGTGATACCAACACGAGGCTTCTAGGATTCGAACCCGGGACCTCTTGCATGGTAGGCAGATCCGCTAACCACTGCGCCACAGAGGTCGTAGAATAAATTACTAGCTGACCTGCCAAACAATGTTTTTCCCTATGAATTAGCCTCATCATCAACCCATCATGTCCCCATCGAGGGGCACGGGTCTCTTCCTTGAGGAAGGTATAGGCCATACTCCACCACGGGGGCCAAGTCCGGATTGTTGGAGGCTTGTAAGACTAGTGGCTGGTCTTACTGTCAGAAGTTTTCAAGCCGCCCTAAGGCCTCTGACTTGGCTTAACGACTGCCATATATCGACGGCAGCTGGCACCAACTGCTTAACGTGCCTTGCGAAGCTAGGAACCGCTCGGCAAAATGCCACTAGCGTTAGTCATAGACGGTGACCCATCCATGGACTGAATGCGCCGTATGTTGCTTCACCTTAGTGATCTTTTAAGATCACTCTGGCAGCCCAGGCTACGAGCGATTCAATTAGCCTAGGACCTTCTAAAATATTATCCGGATACGCTTACTAATTTATATAGGAAGAGTCCGACCAGGTTTCGCTCTGATTCGCAGAGCTTAATCATGGTGAGCAGAGATGGAGCTCGCGTCGATCGTCGGTTGTTCGTCTGTCTGCGAGCGAAACCAGAGTGCTTATACTGAGTTTTTTCCTTCACTTTCGATAGCGAGAGCGTTTGCAATTTGTATAGGAGTGACAAAGCGCGCCACATAGTTGTCTCTTTGTCACTTCTATGCAAATCGCAAACGCTCTCGCTATCGAAAGTGAATGAAAAAACTCAGAATACGCACTCTGCCCTTATATTACGTAACTTTCCACTCTATCGGCTTAAGCATTTAGACAACTCGAAAGTGTCAAAATATGTATGTATAATGACAGTTCGGAGTAGGAGAATGACATACCTACTGAAAAAAAAAAAAAACAGAGTTTATTTGCCAAATTCCATTTTACAATACAAAACAAAACATTTTCCAGAAACATAATCACTGCACACTACACAATTTTCTATTTCGTAACATAGCTGGGGATCTCCACACTAGGCATAGCCTGTAACGTGGAGACCACAGCACGAATTGTTATACTAATATGTGCGGATTTTACTACGTAAAGTACAGTCTCTCTCTGACTATGTATTGATGAAATAAAATTAAGACAATTAATTAATTAAATTATTCTATTCATTCATTCTCATCAATTATTGATTCAGCAATACATCGCAAAAATATTGAATTGTGTACCACATGCATATAAACTGAAGCACAATATTTTAATTGAATTCGTTCATACAATAGAGTAACATACAAATGAAATAAAAAGTCCCAAAGGGTAACAGTGTAACATAAGGTGGTATGACATACCGGAAACAAAGGGGCTAAATAAGACAAATCCATGCAGTGGAGTACTTGCCTAATTGTACCCCTGGTCGGACTCTGCCGATAAAAATCAAGTATATTTTATTTTCCAGATAATATTTTATTTTATAAACCTCTGTCGTAGAAGTCAAAGGCTTAGACAGATTATACATTTGAAGTGTCTGATCTATTTTAAGAGTAAGACCTATTTTAATTTCCTAGAGAGGTGGTAGCACCCCGTGATATTTCATATTTAATCAACAGGTTTGATAAGTACTACAAAAAGTGTTACCACAACCGTTGGTTATATCAGGAAAGATAGTGTGGAGTTTATTGCATCATTCCATCTGACCAAAATTAAATCTCACATGGCATTTACCATCATACGTTTTTGTCTATTTGTGCCAAAATTTACATGTGTCCTCAGATGCACACCTGTCTGGAAATTCCAATCTCTACTATCACCTGTAGATAATCTAGTACATTTAACCCTAACGAAAATTCTAAATTGTCCGCTCAACGAGAAATCCTGGTGCCAGGCCACCTTGCCAATAAGGTATGGTGAGATTGGCATCAGGAAAGTATCAGATGTCTCCCTTCCCGCCTTCCTATCTTCAGCTCACAGCACGAACTCCTTGTATAAAAAAATTATACTCGCCTCCATAGGTGATATTGAGGTGTCGTGCTGTGAGCAGGCTAGGAACGCCTGGAGAATGGCCTGCCCGAATGAGTGCCCTCCACTAAATCCCGCAGTGCAGAGACAGTGGGACGAGCCGCTCTGCAGGGCTGTTCAATTGAGTCTGTTGGAGACAAGCACTGGCCCTGCGGAGCAGCTCGTCTACTAGCAACAGCAGAATCTGAGTCGGGACTGTGGCTGCAGGCACTTCCATCAGCGAACGTAGGCACGCTGATGGATGACATGTCTTTCTCAGTCGCCATCGGCCTGCGATGGGGTTGCAAAACCGTGCAGACCCACCGCTGCCTCTGCGGAGAGAAAGTCGACGAGTTGGGGCACCACGGCCTATCCTGCCAACGCAGTATGGGTCGACTGTCGCGTCATGCGTCCCTGAATGACATAATCCGCAGGGCTCTTTCTAGCGTCGCCGTGCCAGCCATCCTTGAGCCTAATGGCATGGCACGGGATGACGGAAAGAGACCTGACGGTATGTCACTGGTGCCGTGGCAGATTGGAAAGCCGTTGGTGTGGGACGCAACCTGCGTTGACACACTGGCGCCTTCCCATGTCACGCACACTATGGCACTCGCGACTATGGCAGAAAACCTCAAACGACGCAAATACGCTGTCATTGGAGGCAGCTACCTATTTGCGCCGTTTGGGGTAGAGACGATGGGCCCGTGGGGCCCTGAGGCGCGTAAACTTTTTAAAGCAATATCGACGCGCCTCATCAACTCGTCAGGCGACCCCAGAGCTGGTAGCTACCTCGGACAGCGCATCAGTCTAGCCATTCAGAGGGGAATTGCTGCCAGCATCTTGGGAACTCTCCCCAATGGCAGCGGTCTGGAGTCCATTTTTTATATTTAGACTATATTATTTTATGTGTAGTTTAATTGTAATTTAATAATTAATTTTAGGATATGAGCCATTTGTATTATGTTTATTGCTAGAAGTAAACGAATTATACAAGATCTCAGTGGGTCAGCTCTTCAGCAAACTACGACCGTAAGATTGACAAAACTGAAATTAGGTTCAACGAAGCGTGCTTGTTCTGAAACACTGCACTTCTTCGCTAACTTAATCTTTTGAATACGCAATAAATGTTTTATAAATAGACTAGCTTTCGCCCGCAACTCCGTCTCGTGGACTTTAGTTCAAAACTTCACAACCCCGTTCGCTCCCTTAAGGGTAAAATTTAGAAAAACGCTGAAACACGTGTTCAATAAATTGTGTTGAAGAGTATTTATTTTAAGTTTCAAGAAAATCAGACAACATTTTTATGCCTCCCATACAAATTTTGGCAACCCTTTTCGCCCCCTTAGGGGTTGAATTTCAAAAAATCCGTTCTTATTCCTTGCCTACATTATATACAGATCCTCTGTGCAAAATTTCAGCTTCCTAGGTCAAACGGCTTGGGCTGGGCGTTGATGAGTGAATGAATCAGTCAGTCAGGACTTTGAATTTTATATATATAGATATTACAATATATTTTTCTGGTGTGAATTAAATTTTATTGGTTTACCAGCTTCCCTAGGAATACAGTTTTTTTTAAATTACGTCCGGTGAACACTTGATCCTAGACATTCTTGATGGTTAGCGAGGACGAAAACTAAGATGTTACGAGGTTATCTGTTCAATGCCGGATAGTTTTTATATACATAGGTACTAGCTGACCGGCAAACGTTCTTTTGCCAAATAGGGGTACGAAAAATAGATAACAATCTATAGTCAGACCTACCGAATATACATTAAAATTTCATCAAAATCGGTCTACCCGTTTCAGAGGAGTATGCGGACTAACACGGTGACACAGAATTTTATATATTAGATAGTGCCCAATTACTCAAAGACTCGTGGACCAATTTGAAACATTCTTATTTTGTTTTATATATCTACGGTTGACTTCACAAAGTGGTCACATAGTCACCAACTCAGGATCTGATGCTGGAATCTTGGAGAAATTGCCTTTAAAATTTGGTGAGTTCCCTGCTCTTCAAATTTTACACACACTTGAAGTTATTAGGGTGTTTTCTATAGAGCATCGTGGATTTCTTTTTGAAGGCAAATCGGCGCAAGTGATAAAATAAAACAAATACGGATGCAAGCATTTTGTATCACCTTCTATATCTCCCCATTATTTGAATGCAGTATGAGCTGAGGTCCAAGAGAACATTCTAAATCCGTTGTTTTATGCACTATCGCCTGGTAACTTTGGCTATGAAACTTCCCAACTGCCGTCTAGTGTTAGTTACGACATGAGTAATCTACTGCTAACGGTACTGGGCCAAAATTAACTAGGTGGCTAAAGTTTTCCCATAGCT
Organism: Yponomeuta plumbellus; assembly: GCA_947310845.1. Classification (NCBI taxonomy): domain Eukaryota; kingdom Metazoa; phylum Arthropoda; class Insecta; order Lepidoptera; family Yponomeutidae; genus Yponomeuta; species Yponomeuta plumbellus. The sequence continues at coordinate 8,943,757 of OX371206.1, forward strand.
CGTGTTGAGATGAAATATACTTTTTCATGTACAAAAAGTCAACCCGGTTGCATGAGTTCCTCTGTCAGAGCACCCTCTATATTCGACAGCTGAAAACTCTGAAATGCTTTTGTTGCAAAATCACCTAACCGTAAGAGAGGCAAGTCCGTGCAAGAAAATTCTGATTTGATGTTGACTCCACAAATATAATAAAAACTCTTCACAATTTTTGTTAAAGAACATTGGCGAAAAATAAATTATGAACTTTATAAAATCAATTAAAATTTGCTAGTATTGCTATGAATAATAAAGTATAATCTTCCGCACCTTATGTCACTACAAATGTTAATATATTACAAGAGCGATTCCTGAAGTTAAAGCATCCGGAACAACCATTAATATTGAAGCCCTTACCTTACCGTTAAATAGGCTACAACCACAAGATTTGTCAACAGAAATCAAGGGAACTACGTGTGGTTGCAGTTACCATCTCTATTTTCAGACCTACTGAATATGCTTATACAATTTCATCATAATCGGTCAAGCCGTTTCGGAGGTGTATGCGTACTAACACGGTGAATTTTAACACGAGAGTTTTTTAAAGATAGATATATTTTTCATAGCTAAGACAGGACAACGTATGTTGGGTCCGCTAGTGACTTAGAAATTATGTGGCTATTCAATTCAATTCAATATTTATTTGCCAACCAAGTGTAACAGTTTGGTGTCCAATACTTTTAGCCCTTAGAACTTAGTTGCCTTTTACAGGTAGTGCAAATTTAAGTATAACTACACAAATAGTGCATGCGTTATAAATAAATTATCAAAAGTACAAATTTCATTATAATCATCACAATTATTGTTATTCCATATCATTATTATTTCATAAGCAACGTATTTACTACATTATTTACAACTATTTTTGATTATCATTGTTGCCTAGATAGATAGATCTTAGATACTAGATATAGAGAACACTTTATTGTACATAAAAAAGGAGATTACACCGGTGTAATGTGTAATATTATAATCCTGTTCTTATGTTCCTTCTGTCCTAGATTTTATGTACCTTTTACCGCGGAAGTTGATGAAGCAACGCAAGCAAGCTAAAGAGGATACTATGCTCGTGACTATAAGCGCAAGTTTATCTTGTGTTGTTATGAAATAACGATCTAACAGCACTTATGGTTTACCCACAGTAGGTACAAAGCCGCAAGACAATCACACAGCGGTAACACCCAGCAAATCTTGAAGACAACGCTCCGGGCGCACCTTGCTCAATAATACACACGCGGAGGGCGCACGCCGCGCTAAATATTGCAAAGTTTAATTATCCAAGATTAGTCCTGTCCTGTTGCAGTGAGGTTAAATTTCCGTCTTGAGATAGAAAATGTAATATGGCAAAATATGGATGGTTATCGCGAAGATTTTTGTGTGGGCCTAAAGGAAAACACAATGTAATACTTAGTTAATTTGTGTATATACGTTACCCTAAGGGCTGAAATAAACTGGCGGCTGCTTCAACACGGTGTTGTTTTGTAATGTAACGCGCGAGTTAGGGTACTTTCTACTCGTTATCTGGATTTCCTTCGTCGCTAGCGAGTGATATTGTTACAGACTAACAAAGTTACTATTGACTTTATTCCCGATACACTTACCTACTTGACTTTTGTCGCAAGAGTCCGATCAAGTTTCGCTCTGATTTGCAGAGCTTAATCATGACGACTTAGGGCCGATTTCTGAATTGAGAATTTCACTAAGTAAATACTTTAGTAACTTTCTGTCACGCTCTTTCCTGAGAATATTTGCAAGACAGGACTACAGTTAAGTACTTACTTAGCGAAAATCTGAATTCAGAAACTGGGCCTTACACTGAGACGAATCCCAAGTTCATGCTTAGAGCAGTCTTAGCAAAGTAAACTAAAGTCATACTTAGTAAAGCGCCGGAATTTTCGTATTCACAGTCAATCGGGAGCCTAGCTATGAGAAGAGCAGTCTTTTCATCTATATATATTGTGTATTATTTTTTAATGAAGTAGTTCTTACCGGTATTTTAAATATTCATTTTTTCACAAAACTCTGCAGTAATTCAATGCTAATCACAAACTCCAAACCAAAACAGTACGACAAAAAGGTAACCTCAAAATGAAGAAGCACCATTTCATGCTCAACTTGCTAAGATTCGATTCTAAATACGAAATATTTATAAGTACGTGATTTTGACATTTCTGAGACGAGTCTTTGCTTAGTTTTCGTCTCTGAATGTCAGCCTTAGCTCGCAGCGTCGATTACCTACTCGTCTCTGACTGAGAGACAACGTCTAGTCTAATCTAACGAAAGATTTAGTTGAAAAACATACTTATACCATATTCATTTGGGTCTTAAACAACATGTAAACAACATTTCAGTACTCTTTAGGCTATTTTCATTGTCAAAAAATTTTATTTTAGTTCTTACACTAAGAAATAACTAAAATAGATTAGATCATCTAATTTACTTAAAAAATTAGTGTAGAAACAGAAATAACATTTTTTGACAATGAAAATAGTATAAAGAGTACTGAAATGTTGTTTACATTTTTTCTAAGACCCAAATGAATATGGTATATTTACTCACTGTAGCATACCAGAAATACCTACTACCGCTTACCACTCTATCAAATCAACCTTGAAAAGGCTACCTTGTTATTTCCAGCACACTGGTCGTACACATTAGAGTTAATTACATCCCCAACATCGCTTGCACCCACGGGCTGGGCTAATCAAGGAAATGAGGAGGGCCAACAAAGGGCGACATATCCGGTGTGACATAGCCCTTATTTTGCCCCAACAATGTTATTATGTTAGCCAGAGGCCTCTTTGAAGGTTGCTTATTGTTTGCCGAAAAAGAAGCGACTTCCAACTGACTGGGATATTTTTGGGTAATAATTGGTGTCCAAATGAAAGCTGATTGTAAATGAAAACACTGTGGGAAACGTTAAGCTTCAAGGGTGTCCATAAGGTTCACATTATTCGGAATGACCTTAGTCTGGGTGTATTTTAATTTATGTGATGTCCCTGATGTCGTTACCTTGGTAAAAGGTATCCTGGTATAAAGGTATAAAGGCCTGAGCTGTGTGGTAATTGTTTGGTGTGGAACTTATTTATTATTTATGTATTACCTTCTTTTACAACGGTTCATCATCATCAACCCATTATGTCCCCACCGAGGGGCACGGGTCTGTTCCTTGAGGAAGGTATAGGCCATACTCCACAACGGAACGGGAGCTTAGTCCGGATTGGTGGAGGCTTGTAAGACTAGTGGCTGGTCTTACTGTCAGAAGTTTTTAAGCCGCCCTAAGGTCTCTGACTTGGCTTAACGACTGCCATCTATCGACGGCAGCCGGCACCAACTGCTTAACGTGCCTTGCGAAGCACGGAACCGCTCGGAAAAATGCCACGCATTAGTCATAGACGGTCACCCATCCATGCACTGGTCGGGCCCTATGTTGCTTAACCTTCGTGATCGTTAAAGATCACTCAGGAAGCCGGGGCTACGAGTGAACAAGAGTTGTTTTTAAGTAAAAAAAAAACAACAACACTCGTGAGCAGCCTATATCTATTCTCCTAAATCCTGACCTTGAAAATAACAATAGAAAATCATTGTTATTTTTCAAGGTCAGGACATAAGTCTCTCTCAGATAGAAAGGTTGTTTGGGCAAATTAGCTTAATCAACACGTATTTACCCTGAGGTATGTAAATACCTCCTCCAATCCTCCACCAATCCGGACTTGGCCCCCGTAGTGGAGTATGGCCTATACCTTCCTGCGGGAGGAGACCCGTGCCCTTTGGTGGGGACATAATGGGTTGATGATGATGTAAATACCACATATACTCAGGTATCCTCATTATTTTCTTCACTCGTTTGTTGTAATGCATTAGAGTAGAGTGCATGGGCGTATAGGATGATGTGCTGTGGACTGTACGCTAACAAACTGTTAATATACTGTTAACAGCGGTCACTTGTTTTTTCTATATGCAGTATTCCCAACTTACAGCTTTTAATAGTAGTTTAAAACCTTGTTAATGTACCTACGAGAAACTCGGGGTTAGAAATACAGAAATAACGGGACCCAAAACATGGCATTTTGGTAACAGCCCAGCGAAAGTAATTAATTACTTCTAAATAGAATGACAGCGTAAAACTCATTACCCAAACATATAAACTCTGCAGGAAAAAAGTCCAAATGAAACTCATTCACAACCGCCAGTCTTTTGTTTCGGGTTAAAATCAGTAGAGAAGCCATTAATAAACTTGTACAATTAATTTAAATTATCTCCCGACGTTTGGCCGGGATACAATTAACAACGGAATACAACCGTGGGAAAAGTGACCGATATCTTTTAAGCACTTTTTTCAAAGAATTACGATTTTATTTAGAAAGCGTCAATCCTGCTATACATAGACCATGACTATATTAATGGGCGTTTTAGGTCCTTTATGGTGGCCATACACGCTATTTCTCGTAGCGTGTATGGCCACCACTACACACTGCGACTTTTAGCATCGATGCATTCGCGATGCAGCATCGATGCAGTCGCAAATGGTCCACCTGTATACACTTGTGCGACTAGATGGACCATTTGCGACTTCATGTCAGCTTCATGTGTCAGCTGAGGTAAGTTTCTTATATTTTTTTTGTGCAAATATGTAAAAAGTGTGTGAGTATTGTGAGAGTATGATTTTGTGTGTGTGTGTGTGTGTGTGTGTGTGAGTGAGTGTGAGTATGAGTATGTGTGTCTGTCTGTGTGTGTGTCTGTGTGTGTGTGTGTGTGTGTGTGTGTGTGTGTGTGTGAGTGTGTGTGTGTGTGTGTGTGATAGTGCTCTGCTACCCTACCATGGTCTTGTGATCGGGTGGGTAGCCAAGGGCTATCTGCCACTGAGGAGAAAGTTTATGTGCGTCTATGATTTGTTTGTTAGTTGGTCATAACGTAACTGATTAATAAGTGGTGCCGCCGGTTGACTCAGGTGCGAGTTCTTATCCATTTAGTGTAACACAGCCTACATTTCCAACGTTGATTGTACAAAATGAGATAGCATGACTTGTGTTTTTAAGCTCTCTAATAAGCCATAGTAATTAGTGAGAAGCCACTGCTTTTGGGTTCATGTCGTACCCTTTTCAAGTAAGCTATTAAAATTATCATAGTGCGTCAAAGTTCAGTTTATTATACTTGTTCACTGTGTACTTTAGTTGTGGGTCAATCCGAATATGGTTCTAATGACATTGAAATATAGAAGTGCAATAGGCTATTTGACAGTGTGAAAAAAAGTATTATTTATTATCTTATCTCGAAGATAAGATAAGAAAAGTGATCAGCAGTATAGAAAATAAAGCCATGGGTAGAGATATGAAAACCCATGAAAATATAACCGTTATAGTAATTTGTATAGTAATAACTATAGTATTTGTACAGTAATATTTATGTTGAAATTTAAAATAGAAGGCTGTCTCCGTTCTGTCATGAGTAAAAAGATAGATAAACGTTAAAATTCACGCTATTCCCAGGCTAAGAGTTCCACTGACCACTATGGTAGAAAGCTAACATAAAACTCTGAGTATAACGCTCCGTTCTCAACATAAATACTCTTCTAATACCCTCTCACGCCATTGGGCGATACGAGCGGAGTTGGTTAGCTTGGCTGCACAAACGATTTTTTCTTCAAACTCGCTCACGGGTCACCAGTTAATTAAAAAAAATGTCGATGATTATTTATTGAAAACATGTTATCGCGGTTTCAGGTATGTGTGTGATTGTATGTATGTATGTGTAGTTAAAGCGCCGTTAAATTTCTAATTAAAATAAATAATAAAGAATTTTGTAATTTCTTGTATATACGCGATTATTTAATATTTAAAAATTTCTTGTTACAAATCTCGTGTCTGTAACGATTGCGATTGTAATGATTACTATCGAACTCCTCGGAAACGGCTTCACTGATTTAGATGAAATTTTTTTGTGTTCATTTGGTAGGTTGCAGGCTACTTAACCTCTTCAGTCCTGACCTTGAAAATAACAACAGAGAACCATTGTATTTTCAAGGTCATAAGAGGTTAATATGCCAAAACAACGTTTGTGAGTTCAGTTATTATTTAATTAATTCTGAACCTTCCAAATTTGACAATAATTATCTCATTTATAAGCAAACGTATCCTTTAATAACAATCTTCAGAGGCAGTCTCAGTAATCTGTGGTTACGCCTTGTTCTTTACCAAAGACTATTCAAACTGCATTTGAGGCGCTTTTTGAGGAATCGTTTTATTACAAATAAGATAGTATAATGACTATAATACTAAAATTTTGTGTAATCAACAGAAAATTTCAGATTAAAATTTAATTTCACTCTTCATATTTTTTTCATGCACTTCATGGCATTATTAATGAAGTTGATAAAGTGTCAATTACGGAAATAAATCGGAACCTTTTCTAACGGAAATAAATCGGAAGTCTAAGTAAATCGGCAATACTTTCTTCTATGTTCTCATTCAAACCAGAAGTTTGTAAGTACCTACTCTGTGTGGTTATAAAAAGGAGGAAATTTAATCCAAAAGCCATAACTTTGTTTAAAAGAGCGCTCTGGCGCCCCTTTTGCCATGACTGAGTCAAAAAGTTATGCCGTGGCGTGTCTTCACGAGAAGGGCGAAATTTGGATGCGGCATTTATGGTTTGAATTGAATTGAGTTGAATTGAATATTCTTTAGTGCACAAGAAACAATGTCTGTACAAAGGCGAGCTTAATACTAAAAAGTATTTTCTTCCAGCTAACCATGGCTGTTGGAAAAAGTGGGGTAGTGCTAGAAAAGTCTTAAGAAAAATAAAAACGATAAATACATACTTACGAATTCATAAACTTCTAATACATATACATAATAATTTAAAATACATGCGTAAATGTACATACATACACATTAATAAGTACTTATACATAAGTATATGTACCTAAAAACCACGTACAACACACAACAATTTTAAACATTCATGCAACCTGCATTGGCTCTGTACATTAAAACAAAACAAACAAGCATTTATAGACAGGCACATACATTGCTTCTGACCCTACACTAGGATATCCTGTATCGTGGGAACCAGAAATAGCAACATCACAAACATGTAAACATCCAATATCCATTATTTCTTTCACTAAAATTTTAAAGTATTTTTAAGTATTATTGCTAAAAAGCATCATTTAATAAAATAAAAATAGTGCGCTCCAGTATCTTTACTTTTGTATTTGGTGCTCAGTTAAGACTAAAAGAAACACACATACTACGAGGCAAGCCTCATCCTATCGCACTAAGGTTTTCTGTCATCTCTGTGACAAGGAGCTGGGAAGTTTTTCGTGAAATTGAGTGCGGTGCCTTACTGTTTAATAAAACGCATCATCAATCTGCCTTCACTCACAATATGCCAAACAGTTCACTGGTGAACCACCTATTCATTCGGAATATAAAAGGTGTTCAGACTCAGTCAAAGAGAAAAGTGACACAAAAAGAGCAACAGAATCTACAGGGCTGCTACTGAGTGAAATAGTCCGTAAAAACTTATCATTATACCCTTGAAAAGTCGTAGACAACATAATTGTATACGAAACTAGCTTTCGCCCGCGACTCCGTCCGCGTGGACTTCAGTTCAAAATGTTGCAACCCCGTTCACCCCCTTAAGGGTTGAATTTAGAAAAACGGCGAAACACGTGTTCATTCAATTGTGTTACAGAGTATTTATTTTAAGTTTCAAGAAAATTAGACAACATTCTTTATACCTCCCATACAAATTTCGGCAATCCTTTTCGCCCCCTTAGGAGTTGAATTTCAAACAATCCCGTCTTATTCCTTGCCTACATTATACAGGGTGGAATTTTGTAATGCCACCTGAAGGGGAAGTACTCTTAATATTGTAGATAGAAAATTTTACTCAAACGAAACATTCCTTTATTTTTGAAAAGAAAGAAAACTGCACTCAAAGATATTTAAAAATTCGCTTGCCGCATCCGGTAATCGAACTGACTAAAATCTGTGAAAGTTGCACCCTGTACTTTTATTGCATCGATCGTTAGGGTCAATTATAAGGATGAAATCTCTCTAACAAACTTCGTAAATTAAATGAAAGGAAAACAATGAAATCTTAAATTATTAATTCAATGGGTCAAGTTAAAGCACTTTTACTCAAAGATCCGTTTCTTTATGTTTACTTATGTTATTAATTAATAATTATCATTGACGTCATTGATCCATTAAAATGACGAATTACTATTTAGATAAGACGATTGCAACTTGCACGATCACCAGATCTCATCCCTTTAGATTTTTTTTTGTGGGGATATGTAAAAAATCAAATTTACATTAAACCTAATGAGAATGTAAACGAGTTGAGAGTTGAGGTTCAGAATACCATTTATAACATTCACCACAACACGTTATTAAGGCGATTAATACACTGTCCCGCATCAAGCAGCGTAGCGCGTTAGTGCGTGTTCTTACGTTGTTTGAAAGTATCTCCGTTTGTATAGAAAAAACGCACAGTCCAACACGTAGAAAATGCATCCACGCGCGTTCGTGCAGATCACGCGCCTACAAGCGCAGAAACATGCACCCCGCGCGTGGGTGCGGGTCGAGACGCAAGGTATGGCGCACAGAGCCACGCAATGTCGTGCGTGATTTTGAAAGGGCATGACGTGTGTTTTGAACGAAATGAGTCAATGTCGCGTGAATCCATAAAACGCAACTACGCGCGTGAGTGCGTGAAAAACCCGCACGTTGATGCAGATCTGCACTCCTGCAAGTACGCGCGTAGGTGCGGCGACACGCAACATGCAGCGTGGTGGGGGGCAGTGTGCGAATCGCCTAAAGGTTACTAGAAATGAATTTGTTAGAAGAATAAATTTGTGTATCCAAAAAAATGGAGCCCATTTATTTAGAGCAATTAATTAGTTAGTTTACCATTTTATGAAAATAATTAAACAATTTAAGATTTCATTGCTTTCCTTTCATTTAATTTATGAAGTTTGTTAGAGAGATTTCATCCTTATAATTGACCCTAACGATCGCTGCAATAAAAGTACAGGGTGCAACTGGAAGCGAATTTAAAAAAATCTTTGAATGCAGTTTTCTTTCTTGTCAAATATAAAGGAATGTTTCCTTTGAGTAAAAATTTCTATCCACAGTATTAAGAGTACTTCCCCTTCAGGTGGCATTACAAAATTCCACCCTGTATATAGACCCTCTGTGCAAAATTTCAGCTTCCTAGGTCCAACGGCTTGGGCTGGGCGTTGATAAGTGAATGAATCATTCAGTCAGGACTTTGAATTTTATTTATAGTATAGATAGATAGATTAAGTACGAAGTAATGTACGAGTCACTAATCATAGTGAGACATCAGTCTAACTCATCATTAGTGCACTGTGGACAAGCTAGTCCATTGAAATGATTAGACAGTTTTCGGATTACAAACTGTTTTTAATATAGGTAATTTTTACATGGATTTTCGAATTAGAATGGTGTCCCGACACACTCGTTCGCGCTTTATTAGTTGCGGTAGGTGGGGCGACATCGTGCACATTTGCCTTTGCTTCATCTCGGCTTCGCCCGCAGGAAAGTGTAGCGTTCACACGCTTCTCGCGTGAACATCCTGACTATTCTTGATTTTATCAAATTGGTGGCCACAAGCCAGGCACAAGCCTAAAATCAGAGAGAGAGAGTGTAGGCTTAATCACCACGCATGCCCACCACGGATTGGCGATTTCAAGCCCAGAGGTATGTGAATAGCTCAGACACTCAGGTTTCCTCACGATGTTTTTCTTCGCCTTTACCGTGTGGTGTTGCTACTATAGCTTCACAGAAAAATGACGACCTCTGTGGCGCAGTGGGTAGCGCATCTGCCTACCATGCGAGAGGTTCCGGTTTCGAATCCCGGCTGGGGACAAAAAAAAAGAAACCCAGGCCTTGGATGTTTACATGTTTGTGACGTCGCTGTTTCTGGTTCCCACGACACAAGGTATCCTGGTGTGGGGCCAGACGCAATGTATGTGACTGTATGTAAATGTTATGTTATGTAAATAATTCATGATCTAAATAAATGAAGAAAAATTAAAGGGTACAGTTCTGTACAGTTCTTGGCTAAAACGAACCACAAAGTCTTTGACAAGTCTCGCCTCGAACTTTTCCAAGCAGGTGCGAACGAAGTTTAAAATATGTAAATCTCAAGAGGCCACCGACAGGTATGATCTGCCTCAGAGCAGAATTCACAGTTGATAATGAACGTAGTTAAGTTCAAGATCAAGAACATAAAGTGAAGGCCTTTTTTTCACGATATAAGAATTTCGTAATTAGTTTTCATATTTTCTTTATGGTTTTTAGTTCTCGGTAAATTCTAGATATTATAGTTATAATGAGCAAAAACTAAAAGTACAAGGTACAACGGCACAGACGCAGCTCCGGTACTTTTCACAGAGAGTGATGTAGTGATGCGACATATTATAGTGAACATAACCGTAGAACATCTTCGGTGTGAACAGATATAATGACATATTATTTATTTTATAATAATTAAAAAATGTATTTAAAAAAATGTCTTTCTCTTCTTCTATCGGCCGTCTACCCATTTTATTTAAGAAAATGTGAGCGGGAGAAAAATAATGGCTTTAAAACAACTATCTAGAACTTCTACATAAAGAAGGACCGTTAGTTTTTCAGTAAGTCCTTCACTTACCTTGGCCTACGCATTCCCTTTGTTTTATTTCGGCATTACTCAATATTCTGAAGTCTGTAAATAAAAATAATTTGCAATCATGTGGTTTTATTTCCCCAGCATGCAGTAGCCTTCTAAGAATTCAGAATCGAAGTTAAAGAGTCCTATCCACTTAGCAAAATCCGCCCATAGTAACTTGGCTAACCTTCGTATCAATTAAACGTATGCTTAGAAATAAAACTATAGACAAACAGAATATTTTTTATTGTATAAACAGAAATTAAGACTTGAACTATAAAGTACACTAAAATTGGCAACCTTCCAATTTCTACTAACAAAAGTGACTTCTTTCAGACCACCATTATTATTATAAATTGATTCAATAATTATTGCAATACGGTATTTGACACTATCAACAATAAATTATTTGAGATGCTCTATTAAAACAAAAATTACGAAATGATTCAGAATATGTGTTTCTTTTAATCATTTACTAGTTATTACAATTTTTAAATAGATGAAACATAAAAAGAGTGCTCTGAAATGTGACGTCACAAGCAAGTATTTTCATACAAAATTCTGTTTTAAAAGTAACTCATTTGACATCTTTTCAAATACCCAATTCAGTAACAACTAAGTACTAGTCAACTAAGCAACGACTAAATAAATGCGCATTCCGATTGAAATTGTAAACCTCGGTTAAGGTTAACTGCTGTTTGAATGGTGAAACGCCCCTTTGAATGTTTTAGAGAGTTTTTCTTTTCAGAAACTTCGGTTGGGTTACGGGTACTTTAATTAAACGGAATATTGTTATGAACGGAGGGTGACGAATTTTAAGAAGTTTTAAATAATCTTTGTAAAGCGTTTTAACATAAAAAAATTCAAGCTAATTGTATTAAGGGTTTAGTAAACGAGGATAATGTTCTATTTCAATCTTTCGATGGTGATTGAACTTAATTCTCGCAGAAGCGAGAATTTATCTTAAACATTGACCAGAGAGCTTAGTGCGAGTTTTTTCATATAGGAGTGACAAAGCGCGCCACCTAGTTGTCTCTTTGTCACTCCTATACAAATTGCAAACGCTTTCGCTCTCAAAAGTGAATGAAAAAACTCCCACTAAGCACTCAGAACCCAACCTTGTCGATATTAGAGAGTAAAATTATAATTTCATAGACATAAACTCTCACCCGTATCCCAAAGGGGTAAGTTGAGGTGTTCGACACCTTAATAATAAAAACTACTATTCTCTCGAAGCTTGATATTGTGGTGGTGGTCCAGGCGCAAAATAGGGAGTTTTTGGTCGACATCACTGTCCCATATGATGAGAGCCTTGTGAACGCCGAAACAGATAAGAAACCCAAGTATCTGGACCTGGCGCACGAGGTTACCGACATGTGGGGGGTGGTGTCGACCGAAATCGTTCCTATAGTCCTGTCTGCGAATGGGTTAGTTCCAAACAGCCTCGCTGACCATCTGAGGAGGTTGGAACTCCGTGTTGGCATGCTACCGACTGTCAAGTAGAAGGCGGTGCTGCTTGATACAAGTGGTTTTAATTTAACTAAAAACTACAAGTGTGTGCTACAAACGTTGTTATCATGTATTGGAGCAGAGGTTCCCAAACTTTTTCAGTTTGCGGCGCACTTAGTAGTTTTATTGAAGTGTATGTCAAGTAAAACTGCATACGATACGAAAATTACATATTCAAATAATTTATTTATGATATACCTAAACAAAGTGTTTTCTTTATTATCGCCAAAGATGTTAGTTTTATGGAGTTTGTTTGTTTGTTTGTTTGTTTGTTTGTTAGTTTTAATAGATTTTTTGGAGAAGAAGCTGACAAAGAAACATTTCTCATTTATTCGAAAACAACATGAAAAATAAGTTCACCTGCTGTAGAAAAGAAATAGGAAGTAACTTCCTGTTTACTCTTACCTACAGTGCAAAATTTGGGAACCTCTGTATAATTGACACCGTTTCCTTTGTTTTGTTCATTCATAGGCATGTAACTGAACCAGGTAATAATTACAAGGTTACTTGCAAATTATAAGCGACTAGCGATGGCACGCAGTTTTACTTAAAGATGAATAGTTTTTTTTAACATAGGCTCTATTATTCTGCAGCGCTAACAATAAGAGCAGTAAGTCGGAAATTTCAAAGTTGAGAAAATCGGGGACAAAGTTTTGGATTACATTTTTACTTATTAGGTAGTAGAACCTACTAAAACTTACCTATAAGCTAAAGAAGTAGTAAGTAAAAATACAATCCAAAACTTCGTCCCCGATTTTCTCAACTTTGAAATTTCCGACTTACTGCTCTTACTGTTAGCGCGGCAGTATTGTGTCCCACTGCTGGGCAAAGGCCTTCCACAGTACAGTCCAGAGTTTTCGATCCAGGGCCACCTCAAAACACTCCGGCAGTTGTCGGTCGAGATCGTCTCTCAACCGTCTTAGGCCGGCCTCGACTTCGATGTCCGTCTTGTGGAACCCACACGGTGGTTGACTTTATAAATTTAATTCCATGTAGGTACCAGAAGTAACAACTTGCATTAGCAGGGCCGACCGCCACTACATTGTTTACATGTATTTTTGGGCGTTACCTCTTACGCATCTTTGTACTGATGGTAATCGCTTTAATGTAACCCATGTACCTAGGAACATGAAGGCATAGCATCATGCAAATCATTTAACCTTATCACGCTAAGGACGATTCATCATTTGCATGACTTTGGTAAAATAATCTATAAATATAACAACTATGAACCAAATTATGTCTTAACGTCGTAGTTTTTCTTCGATAGTGACCATAACGATGTTAAAGTTTTGCTCGCTATTTTTGTTACTAATAGCAGTTAGTTATGGACAAAACAGTGGGAACTCCCAGAATCCGTCCAACGTAAATCTGAACGTAAACAACGTGAACAACCAGAATGTCAACGTAAATCAACTGCAGAGTGTCACAGTCGCTGGAGCTCCAGGTATTGGTTCCAGTGGCTCCAGTCCATTATCTGGCTCGGGAGGATCTGTACCTGGCGGGTGCCAAGGCAGCAATTGTGGACCCGGGTCCCTCCCTGGAGGTTGTCAAGGAGGCAACTGTGGAGGAGGATTCGGTAGTCAAAACAATAACAACAATAACAATAATAACAACAATCTTAGCGGAAGTCCTGGACTCAACTCCGGAGGCTGTCAAGGCAGCAACTGCGGTAACAATGGGGCTAGCAATGGGATTCCTGGATCTACTCCTGGTTGTCAAGGAGGCAACTGCCTTGGAGGAAAAGGTGGCTTAAATGGAAATAACAACAACAACAATAATAATTTTAACGGAAGTCCTGGACTCAACTCCGGAGGTTGTCAAGGTAGCAACTGCGGTAATAATGGGGCTGGCAACGGGATTCCTGGGTCCATCCCTGGTTGTCAAGGAGGTAACTGCATTGGAGGAAAAGGTGGCTTAAATGGTAATAACAACAACAACAATGTAAATAATGGTGGATGCCAAGGAAACAACTGTGGTGGCTACAATGAAAACTACGGAAATAATAACTATTACGGAAACGGCTACTATGGTGATGACAACTATGATAGGTATGGCGACTATGGTGACGGATACAGTTATGGACCGGGATACGCTAACGGATACGGTAACGATTACTATGACAATGGATATAATAATGGTTACTATGATGGCAACAACAATAATAACCAGAATAACAATGTCAATCAAATCGGAAACTTGGGCATCGGAGATGGAAAAATTGGCGGAATCGACGGTGATTGTAAGTTGAATTATGTTAGGTATATTTCCTTTCATTCAGCGTAATCTACATGTAAACATAACGCTGATTAAAGTCGTTAAGATACGTGAAACCATTATACCTACATATTATACGTGAAGCAACAATGGACTTTATGTTCATTAAATATTTTGATAATTTCATGTTATCAATTCAGGAAATATCAACCCCTATGATGCATTTCTTGACTTAGAAAGTATTGAAAAAAATAACATTGCTCCCAGACCAAAGCTGAATGAAACGAAATCTACTTTTAATATTGATATACCGTCTCAAATACTTCAAGTTGAACAGCCTTTGTGACCGCAGAAAATTGCTTGACCAAATGTTTCTTTTCAAATTGCTTGATAACAGGATTGACTGCCCACAACTTCTGTCAAAAATCAGGTTCAGTGCTCCGTATAAACTACGACGTTGTTCTAAATACACACTATTTGCAAGAACACCATCAAAGAGTAATCTTGGTCATTTTTGTACTATGCAAAGGCTCATGTCGCAACATAACGCTCAAGCCAAGTCTTAAAACATCGACATATTCTCTGACTGTTGTGCAAAGTTTAAAAGAAGTATCTTGTCCACCCTCTGAAACTTAAGACTTCTCTTTTTTCCATATTATATAATCTTTAATTACTTTAATTAAGAAATTGTAAAACGTAATTGTAAGTCCTCGAGCAACTTAGTACTATCGGTGCATGTTGTGGCTGCCTGTAAGTGAGGTAACACTTACCTTATTTGTTAGTCTATTGTCTATTGTGAATGTATTGGTGTATATCTTGTTGGTGGTCCTAATCAATAAAATAAAAATAAAAAAAATATATATATAACTTATCCACTCTCTTTACTGAAATTCAAATTCAAAAATTTTTATTTCAACGTAAAGAATTTACATTCTGCTTGTTGAATGTCAATGTACATACAGTTATGTATAATGTTAGCCGCTGAAACGAAGTGTATTAAATTAAGACTAGATATTCTGGTTGGTGTTAAAACCTAGCACCGTTTAAGCTATCCATAAATATCACAAGATAAAGACAATAAATCTATAAACACTTCCGAGTACCTTTCAAGAACTGCAAGGCACTCAGCATTACCCCCAGTACAAAGCAAGGACTTTTATTTTCAGACCGCGGCGACAAAGTCGTGAGGCCATGTCCCAGACTGGACCTTCACTGCATCCGAGGCTACTTCGCGCGCTATGCCAAGTGCGTGCCGAGTGACAAATTCGTCCCGAACCCTTACTACAGAGCCCAAGCCAACTTTTTCTATTCAGCCTATAACCTCTCTGCTACACAAACTGGCGTGCATTACAGGGGGCTGAATGCGAGGGTTGAGGAATTTTAGTGAGTAGCAAACACAATACGTTACTGTTGGTTTACTACAGCATATTGGCTGATGATGATAAATTGATTTGGTTTGACGGTCGTATCTGAGAGTAATTAAGAACTGGAAAGTGTAACGAGCCTTATAGGCGGCCTAAGCTCAACCGTCAAAGAACCAGTCTTAGTTCTTCGACGAATATTGTAGAGGGTATGTTAGTCATCTGAGTTAGTCATTTTAAATTAAAGTAAAGTAAAAAAAAATATATTTGACCGAAATCATAGGTACACTCTTAGGACAAATAAAATAAAATATGATGATCTCGAAGCCGTTTAGGATTGTTTAGAGTTTGAAACCACCTCAATATTTACAAATAAATATTGAGGTGGTTTCAAACTCCTAAACAAGTAGTAACCCGTATCTTAGTCAGTCTCGACGCTATACTAATTACGCTTAAAAAAATCAAACTAATTGCGTAATTTTAAATTAAAGTAAAGTGAAAAATGTTTATTTGACCGAAATCACACTCTTAGGGATTTGCCCTATAAAATATGATAGTTTAGAAGGAAGTGATAAGGAAGGAGAAGATAAAATAAGGAAGGAGTGAAGGAAGGCTGACCCCACCATCATGTGGGATTAAAAGCCAGGAAGAGAGAGAAAGTATAGAAGCAAGTGATTTACAAATATTAAGACGATATCTTAATCTGTATTGACGCTGTACTAATACGTTATTACAAATTCTCGCTGTATTAATTACGTAATTTCTTTCAGTATCAACAGGGAAACTGACGTCGTCGTCCTAGCCCTAAGATTTAAGAACGTGAGGGTCAACACGACGCTCGACTACTTCCGCTATCACCGACTAGGCAGGGAGCCGGCGATCACTAAGTCCAGATCTTGGGCTTTCTTCCGTAAGTTGAAATCTATTTTCTATTTTCAAAAGGGGGTAACGTATTATTTGGCTTGTATGTATGCAAGCATTGAAATGATGCAAGTATGTACGATTCTGTGTGCACGTGTAAATTGTTATTTTATCCGAGATCTCCATTGATTCATAGTACTTGAGTAAGCATTAAAAGCTATATTAGGTCATATACACAAATAGGAAAATCACAAGAAAGACATAAACCTTTATTTTTTATTTTTATTCTAACCTGACTACTTATGGATATCTGTTTCCTTAATATTTTGGGTTTTTGTATTTTCTAGTGTGCAATAAAGAATATTCTTATTTTCTTATCTAAGGCCTCGTTTACATTTGCTTTATTTTCGTGCTTTCCATAGAGGTAGAACAATATAGAGACGGCAAAAACGTATGCCGATTCATAGCTTTTAGTACGCACCATATTTTGTAAAAGTACACTAAAAAAATCCTAAATACATAGTATACAACCAACCATTAGTGATTCTATTTACCATATTTACCAACCAACCATATTATTTGCTTATCTTAAATATATAAAATTCAAAGTCCTGACTGACTGATTCATTCACTCATCAACGCCCAGCCCAAGCCGTTTGACCTAGGAAGCTGAAATTTTGCACAGAGGATCTGTATATAATGTAGGCAAGGAATAAGAACGGATTTTTTGAAATTCAACCCCTAAGGGGGCGAAAAGGATTGCCAAAATTTGTATGGGAGGCATAAAAATGTTGTCTGATTTTCTTGAAACTTAAAATAAATACTCTTCAACACAATTGATTGAACACGTGTTTCACCGTTTTTCTAAATTTATCCCTTAACTGCAGTTACGGGAGTGAACGGGGTTGCAAAATTTTGAACTAAAGTCCACGCGGACGGAGTCGCGGGCGAAAGCTAGTGTTCTTATAAAAGGAATTGGCGTCTCTATTCTATTCTAGCGCTATGAAAAGCGTGCAAAAAAGGACGAAAATAAAGCAAATGTACACCAGGCCTTACTGATACCCGCAGTTTTTAACTATTTCTATTCACAAAGCAGAAGAAACGGAATATGACATGTATTTATCTTTACATTGTGCTTTCAGCTTCGTTCACAATTACCACGGTGTTCCGAGGAAGGGAGCACCTGAGGTTTAGGGAAAGTGAGTCAACGGTGTTCATAGACTCGCAACCCACCGTGTACGTCGACCCGAGCGCCGGCAGACATCCCGGTAAGTCTCACAAAATACTTTCGGAATATTGTACATCCGACAAAAACCAGTACAGCCCATATATTACGAGTGCGCTTACCAAATCCTGCAATTCCCGCCGACTAATTATTAATAATATGCTTCCGGTTGTCATGCAGAAGACGGCGCTGCTTGATACAGTCCGGATAGTCCGACGTTTTCTCTTATTGTCACCCCGACCTTCGGCTTCTTGGACTCCTCGGCTAGAGGGTGTCCGCCTGGCCACTTTGGCCGGTTGAAAAATTATGTTCTCTATCTTTATAACAATAACTTCCACACAACACAATCACTTGACCAGGCCCTAGATTCTGCTAATGCATTCCAGTACAATAGCAGTTGAAGAAGAAGAAGAAATTTTATTATAACAACAGAACACACGCCACAAAAACAAAATAAATCCAAAAATTAAACCAAAAAATTAGTACAAAACAAAAAATCAGAAGAAAACAGGAGGTCACGGCGTGTCACTGCTAGTTGCATCATCATCATCAACCCATTATGTCCCCACCGAGGGGCTCTTCCCTAAGGAAGGTATAGGCCATACTCCACCACGGGGGCCAAGTTCGAATTGGTGGAGGCCTGTAAGACTAGTGGCTGGTCTTACTGTCAGAAGTTTTCAAGCCGCCCTATTAAGGCCTCTGATTGGCTTAACGGCAGGCAGCACCAACTGCTTATCGTGCCTTGCGAAGCACGGAACCGCTAGGAAAAATGCCACAAGCGTTAGTCATAGACGGTCACCTATCCATGCACTAAACGCGCTCAATGTTGCTTAACCTTTGTAGTCGTTTAAGATCACTCAGGCAGCCGGGGCTACGAGCGACTCGGGCAGAAGTTATTATGACGCTATTATCTTTTGTTTTTCAGACCCCATCGTTGGGCGAACATTTGTTAAGGCGATCACTAATATGAAAACCTTACTCCGAGAGGCTGGGCTGACCGATGCCCCGTTCTACGCAGGAACCTTTATACAGCACAGGATTTGCGACTTCGGGTTGAAGTTGCTGTAATATTGATAGAAACTTCATTACTAGTAACTGTACTTTTCTGTTTATCTGTATTCACACATTAAACTTTTTATTATGACCATGCGTTATGAGTTGGCTATTACTTTTCATTAAAAGTCATACACTATCGGTTTCTTTATTGAGAAATATGATAAAGAAACCGGTTATTTATGCTTTCGAATGGTTATCAAAACATAACAACACAAAACGATACAAGATTGTTTTTATTAAATAAACTTACGCTGTATCCGGACTGATTAAAAGAACTATCCACAATCCTGACAAACCTCTTTCTGTTTATCAACTATTTTTACACAGGTTCGAGCCAATGCATGATTTCTGTCTCAATTTTAGTCATTTCACCTTCTTTTAGTCCACACTATTTCCTTGTCAAACTAATACGCATCCTGTCAATTGAAGTAATACCGCACATACTTCTAAAGAATCATAATAAAATTATTTTGTATTGATTCTAATTTCTACTATTTGTTTCACATTTATTTTCTTAGCTACAATGGCCCAAATATAAAGAAACAAAACCTAGTCTCCCATCCAGTTTTACATAAGTGTTCCCTAAGTGGAATTCTTAACTTAAAAACCGATGGAACATTCCTATCAGAATGTATTTAATTTTTATTTTTTGTTAAATTAAATTAAAATTTTGACTAATGAACCTCTATGCAGTAGGTAAACAACAGCTCATTGATGTACTGTCAAATGTACTTACTAATCCATAAAGATCAGCCGAAGGTTTTGATAATAAATTAAAATCCTTAAGTGCAACTAATGTATCTAAGAACACAGCGCGCAGAATAATGCTAATCATAATTGCTACCACACACGCTAAGGACGTGTTAATCGTGAACATACGTGTAATACACGCCTGAATGGCGTAATCTATAAAAACCTACAACAATTACTAATCAATTTAAGTCTCGGCATCGCTAGCGTTTGTCTATAGTGACAGCCACGATGTTGAAGTTTTGCACGTTTTTATTGTTAATAGCAGCGAGTTACGGACAGAGCGTTGGAGATTCACCGACTCCATCTAAGGGGGATCAAAATGTTGTTCAGAACGTAGATGACGTGAACAACCAGAATGCCAATGTGAATCAACTCCAGAGCGATGATTCTAGTGCATTAGGCACGAACGATTGTCGAGGAGGCAATTGTGATTCCGGTTATAACGGAAATGACTACAATGGCGATGGATATTACAAAGAAGACGGCTATGGTGATCGATACGGTTACGGTCCCGAAGGAGGTTACGGACCGGGTGACGGTTACGGACCCGGTGACGGATACGGACCCGGTTACGGTAACGATAACTACGACTACGGATATAATAATGGCTACTATGACGGTAACAACAACAATAATAATAATAACAATAATAATAATAATAACAACAATAATAACCAGAATAATAACATAACCCAAGCCGGCAATGTGGGTTCCGCTGCCGGAGGTGCCCAAGATAGCCTTGACCAAAACGGAATTTTAACCGGTGGTGAATGTAAGTAGCTTTATTTCTTTTCGATTATTAGATTCGATAGGTGATTACAGTTTTTTACTAAACGTTAGAAGTCGAAGAACAGCAATTATTTACAGGAATATTATAGCATTACTTTCAAATAATTAATATAATTATATGTTACACAAAACATAATACAAACGAAAAAATAAATAGTATAGTAAAAATAAATAGTAGCCAAAATCATTACAAACAATACAATAAAAAAAACCTAAACAAATAAACCGCTTCATGCGACTCAAAAGTGTTTCTCATAATTTGTTTTGTTTGCGTCCTATGAAAAAAAGATATACAAAAGAAAATAAAAGCGTCTCCTTTTTGGAAAACGATATAAAAGCAAACAAAAAGGAAAGACATTTTTTTGTGTAGTTTAAAAGACCTCTTGAAGTATTGCTAAGGTTTGATAAGGTAAGGTCTTTCTTATACTCTGAATGTGCATAAGCACTTTCGGACTATATTGGACGTGTTAGTATTCGACACATTGATAGGTACAGCGATCTTTTGAACGGTCGATTTATAAACCTTTCGATGTAATGAACGGTTGACCTGAAGTGGTCGATCAATTAGCAATCGATGTATTGTTATTCGATTTGGCGTAGGAGACTCTAACGTTTCATGTTAAACCGACGCCGAGTAGCCTGACACACCCCTACCCGCCTTTTTTCCAGATCGTGGTGATAGAATTGTAAGGCCATGCCCTAAGCTGGACCTCTACTGCATCCGGGGCTACTTTGTGCGTTATGCCAAGTGCAAGCCGAGCCACAGATTCGTCCCAGACCCCTACTATAGAGCCCAGGCCAATTACTTCTACCCGGCCTACAACCTCACTGCTGCACAAACTGGCGTGCATTACAGAAGGCTGAATGGCAGAGTTGAAGAATTTTAGTAAGTATACAGTGTGTAGTGTGGTGTTACGGTTTTATTTGTGACGCAGCGGTTAGCGCATCTGACTACTATGCGAGAGGTCCCGGGTTCGAGTCCCGGATGGCGACAAAAAAAAACAACTCAGGTCTTGGATGTTTACATGTTTGTGACGTCGCTGTTTCTGGTTCCCATGACACAGGGTATCCTAGTGTGGGGCCAGAAGCAATGTATGTACCTGTATGTAAATGTTATGTTTGTATAAAAGTCGATCCCACTGAGAGACTTTGAATATGGAGATAAAGCTGGCTTATGATAGGAATTCCTTCAGATCCATCCAAAGAATCATTTGTTGAATGCGACTTTTTATAAAATTAAATAAGATCGTAAGTGTTGAGTGTTCTCTATCTATACAAACATAAGCTCATGCTTGTATCCCAGTGGGGTAGGCCAGGGACTGACAAAAGCCACGATCCTGATAGATGACTTTCGCTTCATTGAAATCCATTAGTAATTGCATGCACGCACTCTGGTTTCGGGTACTTTTTATCTTGCTAGTTTATCCTATATTTGGGTCGACGTATGTCCGCCTGGGGTATCCCTTACCAGCCCTTCCACTCACATTCTTTCGATATATCTGCTTTTCTCTTTCTACGTATATAATTATGTAATTTCCTTTACTAAATATACCTATTTACGCCAATCATTCGAACGATAGAAACATTACGCAAGTGTATCTAAGGTATTATTTTAAAAATCACGATTCCTTTAAGACATTCGGCAAATGGAGTTTAAATAGTTTAGAACACTTTTACCATTGTGTCTCACATGCGTACGCGCATGGTTCGCTTTTGAACGGAATGTTCCTCAAAATTTTCTTTGTGCTGAACGAATTTTCAATTTTCAAAGTCAGAATTGTTGATACAGCCATTACAATTTCTTGCAGCATCAATAGGGAAACTGACCTCGTTGTCCTCGCTATAAGGTTCAGGAACTTGAGGATCAACTCGACGCTCGACTACTATCGCTTCCACAGAGTAGGCAGGGAGCCGGCGATCACCAAGTCAAGAAGTTGGGCTTTCTTCCGTGAGTATATTTTTCACTTAGTAAAACAGATAAATTATTATCAGACACAAATTAAAAACTGTAGCAATCTACTTCACGTCAATTGTAAATTACTTTTTACCGATCTCTGGAAGAAATTACTTTTAGCAATAGGTACAGTGTAATTTATTTCAGGACGACCTCTGTGGCGCAGCGGTTAGCGCATCTGCCTACCATGCGAGAGGTCCCGGGTTCGAATCCCGGCTGGGGACAAAAAAAGAAACCCTGGATGTTTACATGTTTGTGACGTCACTGTTTCTGGTACCCACGACACAGGGTATCCAAGTGTGGGGCCGAAGGCAATGTGTGTGCCTGTGTGTAAATGATATCTTATGTTATGCTATGTTATTTTAAAATTTTATTTTATTATATGTGGTCTAATGTAGGCAGGTAGGTACAATAAGAGTCTCTCGATATCGAGATTCCAATCCATGCCTAGAGCTCAGTTCTGCGGAATTTCTCTTTCTGTAACTCATTTCTGCTTTACCTGGTTACGTACATACATACATAAACTCGCGCCTGTATCCCAGAGGGGAGGCAGAGACTGGGGACTGCCACTTGCTACGATCCCAAGAGATAACTTCATGTCGATGAAGGACATTCTTTAGTTACCCGAGAGTCAATATTTTATTTCTTATTATTTTATTTTAATTGGTGTACAAAACAGATCACAACCATTACATGATATGTATATAAGTTATAGTATGCCTTATGTACTAAGATGTGGTCTACCATGCACACACAACATCGCCTTATGTAATTTTAAATTTTTGTTCAATTTTAGGGATAAGCATTTTTGATAAAACCATATTTTACCTACACTAATTCACTTCACCGTCGCATTCGCAAATGGGGCGCTAGTGTAGAATTCTTTACAGAATATAATTCCCTAGTTCACTTTTCAATTCACGCGCGAATAGGCTTACAGAGTTCTTATACTGAGTTTTTTCATTCACTTTCGATAGCGAGAGCGTTTGCGATTTGTATAGGAGTGACAAAGAGACAACTAGGTGGCGCGCTTTGTCACTCCTATACAAATCGCAAACGCTCTCGCTATCGAAAGTGAATGAAAAAACTCAGTATAAGCTCTCAGAATAGCACGGCTGGCTGTGTAAAGTTTATTATTAAGCCTAACATTATGGTTATCATGTTAAAAAATGTATCAAAACATGAATAATAATATTGTTTTCTTTCAGCATCGTTTACTGTTACTACGGTATTCCGAGGAAGGGATCACTTGAGGTTTAGGGAAAGTGAGTCCACTACGTTCTTCGACGCTCAGCCGTCCCTATACATCGACCCAAGCGCAGGAAGACATCCCGGTAATATATCTTCCATCTATCTATCCAGGCAGAGAGTCCCTAAAATGCATAGATAAATCAGTGGATTCAATACTAGTCTATTCCATAGCCTACATCAACCTTGTATCATTAATGTTTTTGGCAAGAAATGCTTAGTAAATTTGTGCAACTTATGGGTTGTTAGGTGGGTGTCATGTTCGGCTTTAGCCATAATCTGCTTTAGTCATGTTCTTCAATGGGCACGTTTCGCTTTGGTCATGTTCTACCCTAGTCATGTTCTATACCCCGAGCCAAGCCTACCGAGGCGCTGAGACACAAAAAAAATTTACCGACGGTAAAAGAGATATAGGTAAATCTCTATATATAAAAGGAGAAGCTGACTGACTGACTGACTGACTGACATATCAACGCAGGGCCTAAACTATAAGGGTTAGAAACTTGAAATTTTGCACAATGGTTCTTTTTGTAACGTAAGGGAGCATTAAGAAAGGATTTTTGAAAATTCATCCCCTAAGGGGGTAAAATGGGCGTTCAAAGTTATTATGAAACTTTGCCGTTTTTGAAGTTATTTAAATGAAATTTGGTAAGAAGATTCTTCATTTAAAATTATGAAACACGTGTAAAATAGTTTTAAAAAGCATCCCTTAAGGGGGAAAAAGGGGGATGCAAACTTAGTATGAAATTTTGCCGTTTTTGAAGATATTCGAATGAGATTCAATATGAAGGTCTTTCATTGAAAGTCACGAAACACATGTAAAATAGTTTTTCGAAAATCATCCCTTAAGGGGGTAAGAGGTGGGTGCAAAGTTAGTATGAAACTTTGCCGTTTTTAAAGTTATTCGAATGAAATTCAATTTGAAGTTCCGTCATTAAAATTTATGAAATACATGCAAAAATGTTTTTTGAAAATCCTCCCTTAAGGGGGTAGAAG
Organism: Yponomeuta plumbellus; assembly: GCA_947310845.1. Taxonomy (NCBI): domain Eukaryota; kingdom Metazoa; phylum Arthropoda; class Insecta; order Lepidoptera; family Yponomeutidae; genus Yponomeuta; species Yponomeuta plumbellus. The sequence continues at coordinate 8,968,445 of OX371206.1, forward strand.
GGGGTGGTGAAGGGGGTAGAAGGTGCAATGTTAGTATGAAACTTAGCCATTTTTTAAGTTATTCGAATGAAATTCAGTATGAAGGTCCTTCATTGAAAGTCATGAAAGACGTGTAAAGTAGTTTTTCGAAAATCATTCCTTAAGGGGGTAAGAGGGGTTTGCGAAGTTAGTATGAAAGCTCTTTCGCATGCGCTAAAAGTATCCCTATCTTATTTGCAAACACTTTAATCAACTAAAGCCCACAAGTGATACAACATGCAAAGAAGAGTCATTACTCTTCGTAACGATACGTTAATCCAAGATAAGATAAGAATTATTCCAACTTCTCCACATCTCTCTTTTCCAACTTCTTTGTTTTGTTCAACGACCTCTTTAGCACAGCGGTAAGCGCATGTGTCTACCACGCGAGAGGTCCCGGGTTCGAATCCCGGCTCGAGACAAAATAAAACGCCGGGTCTTGAATGTTTACATGTTTGTGTCGCTGTTTCTGGTTCCCACGACACAGGATATCCTAGTGTGGGGCCAGAAACAATGTACAGCGCTCCCAACGTGATAATGCGCATACCGAGTGCCGACTTTCGCCACTGTTCGGCAACGGTCGTATTTCCCGAGCGCCGGGAGACGATATCTAACTAGAGTGGTGTAAAATGTATTTACTTCATGCAATTATGTATTAAATGATTCGCGTGTTTCCGGGAATACGGCCACTAGCGAAGATCTGTATGCGCATTATTAATTTGGGAGTGCTGTATGTGCCTGTAAGTAAATGTTTTTGTTTTCGTTTTTAGACCCCATCGTGCAGCGAGCGTTCACAGCGTTCATATTGAACATTCGAACCACACTCCAGGAAGCTCAGCTGACTGACGCCTCGTTCTACGCCGGCACCTTCATACAGCACAGGATTTGCGACTTTGGACTGAAGTTGCTGTGAGCATAACATAAACTGGAGTTTAAATATCAATCGGTATAAAATGTTTGTTTTTGTGCTTGAATTAAAATTGTATTTAATTATTTTGTATTAAAATATTTACGTTCCCATTTGTTGTTTCGTATTTTTTGTTCATCAGGTTCCCTTTCCCGTAAACAACTAGAATATGAATTCTAAACTAAAACTTTCATAATCACTACACATTATTAACTTTATTCCTTGAACACTTACTTCTTTACTCTTGATTCGTCGGAAGAGTCTGACCAGGTTTCGCTCCGATTCGCAGAGCTTAATCAGCGAGAGAAGATGGAGCTCTCGGACTCATAACTAGAATTCTAATAACTAGAATTTATGACCTAAGAATATTGTAAATTTTTGGTCTGGATTAACTTAAGTTTTTTTTGTTTTATCGGACGAGTCCGACAAGGTTTCGCTCAGATTCGCAGAGCTTGATCATGGTGAGCAGAGACGCAGCTCGCATCGTCAGTTGCTCGTCTCACGTAAAAACTTATCATGTGCTTCACATGTTTATGATTTAATTATGAAACTTTTGAGTCACTATCTACTTCCAAGAAAAGTTCTAAATAACTCCGTAATTAAATAAAGCATGAGCTCTGGCACTACACGTCGAGGGACCTCTAGTTCATAATTGAGTAAGTTGTATTACGAAAAGACAGGCAAGCAGCTCAAGTTAGGTTTATCAATCACTCAATCGGATCATATTCGCCACTCTACTCAAATTTTGCAAGTGTTGGGGTCAGTAGTTCTACCGTCAGCGTAAATCAACGGCCGTTTTCCCTACCAGTATACTAGTGAATCTAGTGATACACAATCGGGTGATTAGTACTACCAGGTGTACTCCTTGGTAGGACTAGTGGCCCAGAGGGGACATAGGTCTGTTTCAAGGAACACTAAATTTTTTTTGTCCTAAGGCAAATAGTCTAAGGTAAATCTATCAAGATCATCAGTCGAGTGAGCTAGAGCAAGAGCAAGCAAGAGCGATTATGTCAGCCAGATGTGACAGAAACCTGCGAAGAGGGAGGAGAGTTTTGAATATTTTGAGACGTTTTTGGATGTGCCTTTTTTATTTCCTACCTTAATTTGTATGTTTTATAAACTGTATTAATTAATTACATAATAATGTTGTTATTTTTTGTACAGCCAGTCCGTTCATTTAATAAGTTGAACAATAAAATAAAAATCTATAAAAGAAAAATATATATTTAGAGAAACATTTTATTTTTTGTATAATTCATTGAGTTTTAATTCGTTAAACTTATAAATAACAAAAAAATATGTTAATACATTTTCAAACATATAAAAAATATTTAATATTTCATTTTTCTTCAATAGTAACTAACTTACTTTAAATTCAATTACTTAAAACAAAAAATCACTAACTAACATTCATAAGTAACTAATTCATCATCATCATCATCATCATCATCATCAGGCTATATTAGTCCACTCCACTGCTGGACATAGCCCTCCCCTAATGAGCGCCATATAGCGCCCTGTCTTCAGCTTGCCGCATCCAGCATTTGCCTGCAGTTTTTCGCAGATCGTCATCCCACCTGGTTAGAGGGCATCCTACACTACGTTTGCCGAGTAGCGGTCTCCACTCAAGAACACGTTTACCCCAGCAGTTGTCAGTTCTTCGCGAAATATGGCCAGCCCACTGCCACTTCAGCTTGCTAATTCTCTGAGCTATGTCGATAACTTTGGTTCTCTGTCGGATGTATGTATTCGTTACGAATCCTATCCTTCAGAGAAACTCCGAGCATAGCTAATTAGCTAGTTAACAACTAATTGAAAAATAACTAGCTAAGTAACTAATTATCAAGAATCAAGAATTTATTTCAACGTAAAGAATTTACATTCCGCTTGTTGAATGTTGATGTACATACAGTTATGTATAATGTTAGCCGCTGCCTTGGGGCCGTCTGTAGTGGAGAAAAAGGCAGCGAAAAAAAAATCCACTCTGACCATCTTTTCTCAAATCACCTTAAAGCTAATACAAATAAAACATACAAAATAATATCTTGGATGTGTTGAACACTAGACACATTTATCCTCTGATTTAATTTAATATTAAACTACTATTTAATGCCATACGTCCTTGTCTTCTAAATAATCGTTGATTTCATAATAAGCTTTTTTGGAAAGAGAGTGCTTAACACAATTCTTAAATCGCGTTGGGGGTAACTCTAATATATCTTGGGGTATCTTGTTGTAGAACTTTATACAGTGCCCCATAAAGGAAGTATTAACTTTTGCAAGTCTAAATCGTGGAAATGACAATTTATGTTTATTCCTAGTTAATACTAACTAGTTAACGTTAATACGTTATGATGGCTACCAAGAGTTTCGAAGTCCTTAATATTTTTCCGAACGTACATAATATTTTCATAAATGTGGCTTGCAACTGTTACGATGTTAGTTTCTTTGAAAAAATCTCTTAGCGAGTCCCTATTACCTAGCTTGTAAATAAATCAGATCGCTCTCTTCTGCAAGATGAAGATAGTCTCAATGTCTGCTGCCCGGCCCCATAGTATTATACCATAGGACATAATACTATGGAAGTAACTAAAATAAACAAGCCTAGCAGTTGCAACGTCAGTAAGTTCTCGAATTCTTTTCACGGCATATGCTGCGGAGCTTAACGGAGATTAACAAGTAGTATCATGATTTGCGAGACGAAACTAACCAACTTTGTTTTTTGGCTATAACTTTTAAAGTTACGGACCTTCTTGGAAATCTGTCAGAATGAATACAGCTTAATTAACACTTCTTCGTAATAAAACTTTAATTTTTGAAATATCTTACTTGAAACAAAAGTTATATATATATTTTTTTTCGTTTTTGAAACTTTGGACCCTGATTTCTCAAAATATGTTACTTAGTGATTTCTTGCTCTACGGGGACGCTCTCGGAGAGAGTATGGGTTTTAATCACCACCACCAGTACGTACAATCACAATTGCATGAACATGGCGATTTAGATAGGTAGATAGATAGATAGATAAATAATTTATTTGCATTTACACACACATTCAATAAAAACAATATAAACCAGACTATACAGTAGTAGAAAGGCAAACAACATAGACAAAACACAATGAAGCAATATAACAAAACAAAAACATTAAAAATTAGACATACAGCGAAGCTTTATCCAGTGTAAGTGCTGTGGGTGTGGCAAATGCAAAAAGGCTCTGACTCAGCATAAGCTGGAGATATTGTAACGAGGTAATCGCCTCGTTGCTTTTTTAATGATTTTCGGCCTTTAACAATTCTAAATTTAATGGAGGAGCTGGAGTACCATATTGTCGCATACAGACAATATGGTACTCTAGCGCTGATCTTCCGTCAGTACCCGTAAGGCAGCGTGCAGAGCTCGGAGAGATTTTAGTTACATTGCCTCTTCAAGCGAGTCAAAGCGAGCACTTATATCAATAATTCTAGGCGTCTCAATGGTATGAAAAAGTATCTGTCATCGTACTGTAATGCACCCACTACTAGCAGTGTCCGCGATATCATGTGCCGGCATTATTAAGTTTAATGATGCAAGAACTTATTATTTGTAGAAGATGCTGTGTCATTTTTCTATTGGAGACGCTGTTTAGCTTGAGATAACCCCTTTATGAATACCCTGGGAATTAATAATTAACATTCCTGTCCCTATAAAATTAGTTTTGCATATTTTTGAAAAACAGTAAAGGTATTCAAAGAGTTCTAAACTGAACTAATCTAATCTCTACGTTCAAAATTACAAAGTTTTTAATATAGACTCATTGACATATTAAAATACATTGCTTTGAGTTATATCAACTCAATGAACAGGGAAAACGTTAATAAGCTATGATGAATAGGTAAATTGTACTTAGGAAACAGTCATGTATTTCAATTTAAACAAATAGCTATGGTAATCAAGCAACCTACTAAGTTTTCATAATAGTCATGCAATATTCAAATACGTATCAAAAGATTGTAATGTCGACAAGTTTGTACATATTAGTATTTGATCGAATAGTCGTCGTGGTATGTAGACTTTTATACGAATAGGTAGCTAAATCTGTCGTTTGATATGCGATTCATTCGTCCATTTATCTGTCTGGATATAAGACGCGTCCCGTATCAGACGAAAACCACGAAACAATTTAAATAAATCCTTTCGCCAAAATTAAAAAGTATGATGAGACGACGTATAAGTCTTATTTCATTTTTATTTTGTCATTTTAGATACGCCGAACGTGAAACTGCAGATTGACCATCTGTAAGTTTAATAATAATGATTTTCTTTTAGTGCAGGTTTACTATATAACTCAAATTTTGTTGGTAACATCGGACCAGGTAAAACTTACTAGTGCTTCAGCTATTAAGCTTTTAAATTACTTTTTTTTTATTTAGAAAGAAATTTTATTCATATCATCAATTAGTAAAAACTTCTACACAAACAAAACCGCAAGCTAAAGCTAGTAAAATTATACAAGATAAAAAATGTGTCTAGTAACATTTTCAGCACATATTATAGACCATTTGCTAAATGTAGTGGTAGGTTTTTGTAATACGAGTACTCTGTACACAAATTCGCGGCCACAGCTAATCATTTCATAATAAATACTTAATATTATGTAAATGTGAATCGTATTTCACAGATCTCTGTTAATAATCTAGTCCAATGCCGTAAGCACACGCATTGGGCTAAAGATGTTTAAAATATTTTGTGCTACTTTTGCTGCCGTAATAATACTGAATATTAGACCTATATATTCAAAACCTACCGCAAGAAATCATATTATCAAAAAGGAAGAGCTTCATGCGTTGAACAATGGATATGTTAAAATACATAAGGACAGTGACGGAAGTGACTACGATGATGTAGAATACAGTAGATCTAATCGTGACTATCAAAGAAAAAATTCCAAGAATGATGAAGAGAAACAAATACGAGAATATAAGATCCAATCATATCAGTATTCTGCAAAACCTCAGGACTTAGGAAACATCGAAAACAATGATTACAAAAAGTTTAAACCCTACAGTAATGACAACCCGTATTATAGAAATTCTTATATTCTCTATGAAGATGGACTAAGAAGTGGCTACGGTCAAAATCAACGGTTTCGTGACGTTATTGGCAAATACATTTCAAGCACAATAGAAAGTCGACCATCATATAATTATCCAGAAGAGGACAACTACGAAAATTATTATCGTAACAGAAACAATGTAATCCATCAAGCCAGACGTCAATATTTCAACCGATATAATGACATAAGAAACAGAAATTATAATAAAGATGATGTAGAGCCTAGAAGACGTTATAAGAGCCAACAATACCGATATGCTCAGAGCTACCGTAACACTGAAGACGACTATAAAAACAATCGTAACTACAACAATATGAACCGTCGTTTTGGAGATTCTTACCAGTACTTCGACGAAAGATTGAAGAATTACAATGACAATAGACAAGACAATCGATACTTTCTTGAAAGAAACCGTCCTCGCTTAAATGAATATCGAATTCAATTTAACAGGAATTATCAAAGAAATGGAGACAGATTTAATAAAAACTATCAGTTTGATAGAGAGTATTATATTCAAAATAACTTTTCATTCTTTAACGATGTTTTTTTAAAGAACGGAAAGTTGTATTTAAGGAATAAAAACTTTACTTGCTGCGGGACCAATAGCAGATTACAAAACTATGAGAATGATTTCATGAATAAAGGAAATATGGCAATGAATTTAAATGGCGTGGGTTTGAACGGAATGGGTCAAAATAATATGGGTATGGGGGTGAATGGAATGGGTCAAAATGATATGGGAATTAATGGTAAGAATAACAAGAAAATGAATGGTCAGGGAGCTAATGGTATGTTTGGTGGAAATGGTATGAATATTAATGGCATGGGTATGGGCTTAGGTTTGAATATGGGAACAATGGGTTACAGTGGAAATGGCACAAGTAAAAATAGTTCGTCGAACCCTCAAAACATAAAAATTATCAACTACTATAATTTTGGCAGCGAAAACACTGTACCTTCCACTGATGATCAAATTTATGTAAACAATAAGGAAACAAAATCTAATGTTGATCTAATTGTACCAAAACTCATTGCTTTGATTAAAAATATGAATTGAATAATTGATGATTATTTTATCTGTTTTTCTTTAATTTCCTCATAAAATTATCCATAGCAGCTTAGTAAAGCTTATTTTATATTTGTGCTACCTTACTCAGGTCAGGTTTTTATGAAAAAAATATATCAAATAAAACGAAATAAGTATTTGCGTACTTATTTCGTTTTATTTCATAGATTGTCGTATCGTAAGTGCGAGCAACTATATGAAAACATGATTTAATTTAGTTTTGTTTTTTGGCTTTACTATTTAGTTATTTGCTTTACTATAAATATGAACATACAAACTAAAAGTGTCGATGTTTTGGCGAAGGTCTCACTGTTGAAGTTTTCCTTTATGTCTCGAAAACGAAAGGAAAACAACAAGGAACGATATGCTTGATTCCATTGATGATAAGATAATTAAATAAAAACTAGTGCTAAGAAAGTGCGAAGTGCTGCTATTATCTTTATTATCTTTCATAATTCTTAATTTGACGATCGTAAATCAAATGACGTGAATTTTATGTAACCAATAGCTAACAACCAATAACTAACCAATAATCAGTATCTTTTGATTAAGGAGATTTAAAGTCTTGATTTTTTTTCCGGGATGACAGTCTGTATTATTTGACTTTCATTGCAATTTATTATAACTAGGTATTGGTTTCTGAGAAAAATTGTCTTAATGTACAGACAGATGGATGGATAAACGGAGTCAATTAATAAGAGTTCCATTTTACCCTTCAGAACCCTAAAATCTACATGATTTTGAATATTTAAATTTGGTACATAATATGTATCAAATGTCAATCAATTGTGCCCGTATAATTACGACAGGCTTGCCACTGGTCACGTTTGGGACCCAATAAACTCGGCAAAACCTGGGCGCAGTTCTAGTGTTTGGTGCCTCTGCCTACCCCCTCGGGGATAACGGGCGTGAGTTTATTATATTCTATGTATCAACTAAGCAAGAAGGCTGACAGGATACCCAATTACATTTCATTAATCTCAATAAATTTCTGAAGATCATGAGCTACGTTAGCGTTTAAATGATTAAAAAGCAACACGCAATCCTTATAAAAGTCATACATCAGTGTTAAATCACAACACAATTGCCGAAACTAGGATGTTAAGTGCAGATTTCTTACACCGAAAACCAAAGGACGTATACATCATCATCATCATCATCAGGCTTTAGTAGTCCACTGCTGGACACAGCCCTCCCCTAATGAGCGCCATAGCGGGCTGTCTTCAGCCTGCCGCATCCAGCATCTGCCTGCAGTTTTTCGCAGATCGTCATCCCACCTTTTTTTTTTTTTTTTTTTTTAACGGGGTGAAATGCAATTAGGCACCATGACACCGCCACCCTGAGGGAGGGTGGCGGCCGTGTGTCAGGCTCACCCACCGAGTGTGGGCATACTGACTAAAACACCCCGGGAGCCCTCCTGTCGCTTGTGCAATGGGGCGCCGCTGGATCTCGCAAGTGGTGTGACCACAACGCGAATGCTACAGCGGCGCCCCGGCGACGTCGGCCCGACCGAAGCCGGGCCCCTTACCTGGAGGAGGGGTGTGGGCTCCACACCCCCCCCCTCCCGCCACGGAAACGGACAGCAGGTCCCTCAACCTGCTGTCTGTGGCCCTCACTCTACCCCGGCGGCGTGAATTGCGCGCGGCGCCTGCTTCGCGCACCGGTGACACCCATCTGGCGGAGCGGCGGCGTGAGCCTTCGGGTCTTCCCCTCCCAGCCACTCCGTAGCCTCCTCCCGGCCCCTGCTCCACGTGGGAGAAGGCGGGCCCCTGACACGGCCAGAGACGGAGCAAGGCTCCGTTACGGCCGCCATGTATATGACGCTGAGACGTCTGTTCAGTCCGCCATCTCAGCGTCCCTCGCGCGCGCCATCTGGCTTCCCTCCGTTCTCTGGCCCTGGGGAGCCGGGGTCAACCTTCCTCTGACTTTTGGGGGGTTGCAACTGCGCCCCCCCATAATGTGGTCTGCAGTCAGCCCTCGATCCGCGCAGATAGCGCAGCGGGGGGGCACGACCTGGCATCCATCCACTGTGTGCCCTGACACACCACACCGGAAGCAGAGGCCGCTTCTGTCCGCCGCCGAGGGGCACAGCTGACGCGTGTGCCCCAGCCCCATGCATTTGTAGCAACGCATGGGGCGCGCCTCCAGGAGCTGGACACGGGCTGAGCTCCAACCCACCAGGAGGCGCTCGGCCTCCACGATCCTCTGAGCGGCCTCAATCGGGCATGACACCAGTGCCGTGCCCTCCCCCCTGGTGTTGGGGCGGATCACTCCGCACACCTTCACCGCTGCGGCCGCGCAGCCGCCCGCTCTCGCCACCGCCGCCGTCAGCCTCTCTGGCGTGGCTGCGTCGTCCAGTCCGACGACGCGCATGTCGACCGTCTTTGTAGGGCGGTCGACACGCACAACGCCGGGCAGCGCCACCCTCAGCCTTTCGGCCAGCTGGTCCGCCCTCTCCACCCTTTGGGAGCCCGCAACCTCCAGCATGCGGGCTCCGGTGGCCGTCTGTCGGATTTTAAGGCCGGCAATCTGCAGCTCGCCCAGGTCAATTGACTCCTCGGCCCTGGCCAGCACCTCACTATAGGTGATGCCCTGGCTTACGGCCTCTGGTGCCAGGGTCATCACCACTGCTGCCGACCGAGGAGCCGCCAGCCTGACCGCCTTCTTGGCCCCTTGGGGGGCCCCCGCCTTGTTTGTGGCCGACCCTTGGGTCGGCCCTTTAGTCGCTGGAGCCACTGGCTCCGTTGCCACCTTGCCCCTGCGCACCACCTCCGTCCAGGTCTCAGTTGAGGTGGACGGAGTGGGGGCCACCTGAGCGGCTGGAGGCTCCAGCTGGGACCCCTGGGTTGCTGCCGCCTCCCGGGCCGCTGCCGACGCCGCCTTTTTGGCCTTAGGCTTGGCCACCTTCTTTGCCGCCTGAGGGGGCGCTGCCTCTTGGTTGTCCGCCATTAACGGCGGACGGACCCTCTCGTTTGCGGACCCAATCCCCGCGATCTTGCCCTCGACCATCCTCGCTATGGGAGGGAGGAGAGCGGCCAGCAAGTGCTCCACCAGTTCGTCGCTCACCACCGACACGGGCGGAGGAGCCACAGACGGAAGAACCTCACGCGCTGGAGAGGCATCCGCAGCAGAGGCCTTGAGATCCTCGAGGTCCCGCCTGTAGACGCCCAGCACATCCCTCATTACATTAAGCTCGCGGCTGAGGCGAGCATTTTCGTCGCTCAGGCTCCGCATGGCGTCTGTCGTCTTGACACACGCCATCTCCTCAACCATCTCGGAAATATTTGCCGCAAGCCCTTTTATCTTTTTGGCGTAGCCTCCCTTTAGGTTCGACGACTTGCCGACCAACTCCAGGATGGAGGAAAGATTTTCCCCCACCCGGGCCCTCATGGTCTGGATATCCAGGCTCTCCTCCATTTGGTCCGAATCCAGGACTTCCTCCTCGTCGTCGCCCAACAGTACAGCCTGCGACGGCTGCGCTAGCATCTGGGAAGCCCTTGTGCGCAGGGCATTAGCCTCGCCGCGGGCTTCATCCTCTTTCTCCTTCTCCTTGAGGTCCCTCGCAGCATTTAGAACCCCTCGCAGATTAAAGTCCGAGTCCTGGACCTCCTCCTCACCACCCACCACAGCCTGTGGCTGTGCCGCCTTAGGGGAGGCCTTTTTGTGAAGGGCCTTAATACGGCCCTCACGACGAGCCTCTTCCTCCCTACCCCTGGGGTCCTTCTTGGACCTTGCCCGCCTCGCAGCAGGCCCAGGGGGTCGCGCTTTGCCGCGTCTCGCCGTTGAGACCTTTGCCGCGGCTGACATCTCAATCTCCGTGTCAGAAGCGGATGGGGAGTAAAACCTGACCCGATTCCGCTTCTTCCCTCGGTCTACGGCCGATGCCGAAGCATCGGGGTCCATTTCGGACCCACCAGTAGCCACTAATGTGGCTCACTGTCCTAAACCTAATCTAACCTACCTAAAGTATATACAAGTAAATGTACAACTTAACCTACCGCTAACACTAAACCCACACCTAAAGAATAAAAAGAAAATCAAACACAACCCAATAACCAAACAAATCCACACCTTAATATAAGAAACACCCGAACACAACTAAACTAAGCCAAACCCAATACAATGTTGAATCTCGTATAACGAAAGTTCAATATATAAGAAACACGAGCCTAACTAAACCAAGTAGTACTAAACACTAACAAAACTCCCAGACAGCCTAAGCTCTTAGCCTCAAACAAAAAATATCAAACCCCAAAAATTTTTTTTTTTTTAAATCTAAAAAGAAAATCAAACACAACCCAATAACCAAACAAATCCACACCTTAATATAAGAAACACCCGAACACAACTAAACTAAGCCAAACCCAATACCATCGTCATCCCACCTGGTTTACGTGTACATGACATACTAAAATAAAATAGTTTCAAGATTCTTATTCCAATTATGTTTTTAGAGTAAGTAAGAATATGTACTTCAAATGGAAACCTAAACGCGATCACCTTATTCCTTCGTCCGTCTATGATCTACAACCTTTTTCTCAGTGTGTCTCATCCAAAGCACAGCATAGAGTGCAGCAAATAAGATGGGTCGATGTGATCGATGGGAATCCTTTGCCCAACACTGAGCTCTTTTTATGGGCTAACTAGCTGGTGCCCGCGACTTCGTCTGCGCAGAATTAGTATTTCGAGTAGCTAAACATTTCCATCTTACATTACGAGTACATGTGTAACTCTAGCGGTTTTGGCAGAGCACGCCAGAATAGCTCCCAGATGGTAGATTTTTTCCTACTTACTTGACACTTATCGTCATATTTTGGAAAATTCACACAATATCTTTATAAATTGAAAGAAAGAAAGAAAGAAAGAAAGAAAGATTTTATTAGTATTGTCACAGAAACACAATGAAGACAAAAGTACATAATAGACAAAATACACAAGAGTCAAAAAAACAAGAAAAATAAAATAGAGACAAAGGAAAACAAACAACCGTTTTTTAAATCTACGGCAGCAGGGCTCCACACAGTAGTGTATGGTGCCCAGCCACCCCCAACTCCAAACGCCTCAGGTGCTCCTGTGACAATAAAAAAGGGCTCCAACTCAGCATACTTCACTGGTGTGTGCTATGGATAGCACAACACCAGTAAAACTGATTTTCAGTTGGGACCATAATTTTTTTTTTTTGGCACCCGGAACGTAACACATATATATATACATACATGCATGCCACAAAACATATATACAAATAATACAAATAATAAGTACTTAAATACATTAATATGTTGTACAAACAAGATACACAGTATACTAAGGCTATATATAAACTAATATCACAAGTACTTAAATAATTTCAATAATATATTACAATAAATAAGTAAATACCCAAGTAAATAGACAATAAGTGCTGGATTAGGGATGGGTTTTCTGCATTTCCAGCAAATAGCTTCCAAACTTTCGCTTGAAAGCGTACTTACTAGTAGTGGCATGGATAGGAGGGGGAATGTCATTCCAGCACTTAGATGCCGCAAATCTGAAACTGCCTCGGAACGCTGCCGTTCGGTGCAGCGGCAGAATAGCCCTCACTTTATAGTACCTAGCCTGACTAGACCAGGCGAGCTTTCTAAACAAATAAAAGGGGGTTTCATACCGCACAACACCGAACAGCAACGTGGCAAGGTGCAGTTGCCGGCGGGCCTGCATGTTTAACAGATTTGCGTCACATAGGTACGGGGTGACGTGGGAGCGGGGAGGGATCCGGAAACAATAACGTGCACATGCGTTTTGCACACGTTGTATTAGCCTTTTTGTACGACCTAGTATACAACCATGGATGACCACATCACAGTAGTTTAGCCTGGATAATACAAGCGACTCACAAAGGTGGACACGCAAATCCACACTTAGGTAATCCCGTATATTATACAGTAACTTGAGCCGGTAGAAGCAGTTGGATACAACACGCAGTATGTGCTTTTCAAAGCGCAACTCTCCATCCATTAACAGACCAAGATTACATGCTTCATCTACCCGCTCTATAGGTTGACCCTCAATAGCTATATTTTTGGTTACAAGGGTTTCCAGTGTATTACGAATTTGATTCTTTGTACCAAGCACGATGTACTTGGACTTGCCAGGATTAAGTGCCAAACAGCTCCTCCTCGACCACGCTGCAATACGGTCAAGGTCTGAATTTATGTTACGCACTGCGACAGCTGCGTCTGCTGGGTTGCTTGACGTATAAAGTTGTACATCATCAGCGTATAAATGGTAGTGATCGCTACTCCTTATACTGTCAATAATGTCGGCACTGTATAATATATAGAGTAACGGACCTAAAATTGAACCCTGTGGCACTCCTCTAGTCACAGAATGCAAGGATGACCACATAGTCCTGCCATCTCTTTTCCTGAGCCCGACCGATTGAGCCCGGCCGGAGAGGTAACTGTCAAACCACTTCACCGTAGAAGTATCAAATCCGTAATACGACATCTTCGACAAAAGAAGAGGGATGTTAATGCTGTCAAAAGCCCTGGAGAAATCTAGCAGAACTAGTAGGGTACTCTGGCCAACATCACGCGCATGAAGAATGTTGTCAACTACATCAAGCAATGCCGTGACGGTCGATCGACCCTTTCGGAAGCCCGATTGTAGTTCTGGCAGAATATCATTGTCCTCCAAGTATTTCGACAACTGATCGCATACCACTCTTTCTAGTATCTTGGATGTACAGGGAAGGATACTAATTGGACGTAGGTCAGAGCAATGAACGGGAATAGGTTTTTTTGGAAGGGGTGTCACCTGAGCAATTTTCCACGTTGTTGGAAATACCATAGACGTGATGCTTTTATTAACAATAGCAGTGAGTGCCTCAAGAGTAGTAGGTAAAGTCAGAAGTAACATGTCAATAGTAATTTGGTCTACTCCCTTCGCACTAGTGCGTATCCTCGTAAGTGCCTTCGCAATTTTTTCCATTGAAACAGGTTCAATACTAAAGTTCTTGTCACACCGCCGCCCAAATTCGTAAAACGTCAAGTCTGAAATGGTCACGTTATCATTCCCGGGGACATTAAGAAAATGATCATTGATGACGTCTGGATTGTCAAAATTTGTTGGCAACTCGTCGTCTTTATTAGCCGGGAGAACTACACGTTTCAGACTTTTCCATAGCTGTTTTGAGTCGACGGAGTTGTCATTTATATATTTTTCAAAATAGGCCTTTTTCTCGTTATAGATAGCTTCAATAACGAGATGCTTTAGTTCCAAGTAGTATTGCTTATGACTGTCATGCTTTGTGGACTTATATCGGGCATGAGCAGCGTTCCGCAACCGCATCATAAGCCGTACGTTACTTGTCAACCATGGCTTCGGCCCATCTTTGATCATCACCGGTTTCAGGGGGGCATGGATGTCAAACAACCGAGTCAAATTTTCATTAAATATACGCAGCATGTCATTTACATCGTCCATTGCTTTAATCGAGTCCCAGTTAATGCCGTGCAAGTCATTATTAAATTCTGTCAAATTAATATTTTGGATAGGCCTGAAAAGTATTCGTTTCGGTGTCGGTTTCTTTCTTACAATGTCCAAATCAATAGTGATGTATGCGTGCCGTCCTAAGTCTGGGTTGTGAGTCACAGTTACATTACGAACGCGAGCGTCGGTGCAAACAAGATCGATAGCTGTTTCACTATGGTCCGTGAAGTGTGTCGGCTGGTCTATGACCTGTTTAAGTTCCAAGGAACTCAGGAACTCAGACAAGGAATTCAAGTTTTTATCTGTCAAGTCAAGAAAGTTTATGTTAAAGTCACCAAGTAAAATCAAACTGTCGTAATTAGTAAATGAAGTCACTGAGTCAGTAATTGCATCAAAAAATGTATCGGCATTTAACCAAGGAGGGCGATATGCCGTACCTACAATTATTCGAACCCCGTTGATATTCGTCCTAAGCCACATTTGTTCCACACTGGATGCAGGAGGGTGAGGGCACACGCGCGCGCTGACTCCCTTCCTTATGTAAAAGCCTACTCCGCCGCCGCGCGAGCGCAAAGTGGTGGGGCGCGGCACATGACGCAGTCGATAGTTGGGC
The DNA here is from genome assembly GCA_947310845.1 of Yponomeuta plumbellus. NCBI lineage: Eukaryota > Metazoa > Arthropoda > Insecta > Lepidoptera > Yponomeutidae > Yponomeuta > Yponomeuta plumbellus. Next base: position 8,983,614 of record OX371206.1, read on the forward strand.
ACGGCCGGCGCGCGGCCCTCCTCACCCTCACGAAGCCATGTTTCGTTAATAGCTATAATGTCAGAGTCAGAGTCAGTCATCGTCACTGTTAATTCATCGTGACCTGTTCCAAGTGAGCCAGCATTAAATAAACAAACTTTAAATAAGTATTTACGCAACATGATAACATAAGAAAATTAGTAATAAACTTTTACACAGTATAAAAACACTATAATATATGTATACTATAACAAATATGTTCGGCCTCATTGCACGTTGATCAACAGCAGTAGATGTAAATAAATAAAACATAAGTAGCATATTACTACATAGCGAAATAAATAAATACCGATATTGTGACACATCAACAGTTAAATAAAATGTTATAACATATTTACACAAATAAATTATATAGTCCCAGGTGCAGAGCGTTGAATGGCACTTATTTGTTACCACGCGGAAAACACCCTCGTTTATCAATAATGAAAAGACAGAAAACAAACATAGAAACACCAAAAATAGCAAAAAGGATTTACAGAGCGCGTTGAACATTTGCGGATTTAAAAATATTGGCTAAATCGGATTCCTGTCGAATTCTGTGCGAAGGTTGGCCTTCGCTCTGGCGGACGAGGATACGGCCATCTCGCGTCCACACATAGCGCCAGTCGGCGAGGCGAGCCTGCTCCCGGGCCCTTTGAAAGAGCTGCCGATTGAGTTTCGTAAGCCGCTCATTAACATATAAACGACGCGCTTCTCCGGGAAGGCCCATGTCAGCCGTAGTGGCGCCGCGGCGGACCCGCGCGTTGTGGAGGAGGTCGTCACGAGTGGCGCGCCGCGCGAACCGCACGACAATGGGGCGCGGGGCGCCGCCTTCGCCGCGCCGCCCGCCCATGCGTTCCGCCCGGACTACATCGCGCTCGTCGATTTGTACACCTAGCTTCCGACCGACCAACGTCATAATATGAACAACGTTTTCGCCTGGACTCTCTGCAACGTTATTCACCTGTATGTCGTTGCCAAGCAGGTCTTGGTCTCTATCCTGCAGTTCCAACTGAAGGCTATTAATCGCTCTTTCCAGCACTTCTGTGCCCGCGGACGCAACTTTCTCCTCAATTTTCCGCTCCATCGCATCTACCTTCTTATCGAGGGCTTCCATCCTGCCCGCAAATGAACCCAAAGCCTCCCTCGTGCTGAGATACTCCAAGCGAAACTCCTCAATCTCACGCCGCACAGCCTGGAGGTCTTTTTTATTTTCCTTCATGAAGTCCCTCAGCTCAGACGCAAGATCCTCCAAAGTAATTCCTTTGGCAGTGATTGGCGACTGATGGACTTGAATCCGAGATGCCGATGCCCCGGGTGTTATAGCCTTATCGCCCTGAGTCAGGTTCTGCTTGCATTCCAGACACTGCCAGTTCCCCGCAGCAGTAGTAGTCGTGAGACCTGCGCACGCTCTATGGCAAACAGTTTCACAGATGGTACATTTAGCGCCATCTGTACGCACGGATACTGACTTTTGGCAGACTACACACTTAGCCATTTTAGAGCTACGGTAGCTGAACGGGCGCCCGCCGTGCAGATAACAAACAGGATTCCTAGGTGTCGCTGTCCCGTCGGTAACCAATTGATAAAACAGGTCGGTGCGGATATTGGAGGGTAGGAACAAGTTTGTTATTGACAACCAATATTAAATATTGTAGATCTAGCACTAAACTCACAAACACTAGGCTCCGCGATCACGCTGATTCTCACAAACACTTCCGCGAGTGCACAGTGTACTAAACTTGTGTTTATGTTACTTTAGGTGTCTCCAAAAACAAGCAGTTAATTATAAGAACATAATAATCTTGGAACCATGACAGCGATGTGACGTCCGGGAACCAAAAAAAAGTTAATAATTGTAGCCTATTATGAGTTATTCTGATGTATAAGCTATATTATTGTAAATCCATTCAGTAGTTTTTACGCGAAAGAGTAACAAACATCCATCCATCCATCCATACAAACTTTCGAGTTTATAATTTTATTTTTATTTTATTTTATAAGGAAAACTAACAGCTTATCACTAACACATTAAAATTTACACACATAGAAACAGAGAGCCAACAAAAAGTTTTCACAGATAGCCATAATTTGAGCAAATAGTACAGGTGGAAGAAAAACGGCACAAGACACCGGAGTCTGCTAATCTAAGAGTAAACGAGGCACACCGTCAATAAGCTGCATCGGTAATAAAGCCTACCTACACCGAGTCACAAAATCTCGAAGCTATTGCCCTGCGAACAACGGAAATGCTGTCCGTGAACAAATCTATGTCTACATTTTCAATACATAAGTCGTTAAAGGATTGTATAGCTCTAATGAAGTAAGAGTTTTGTCTAAAGTTTGTGCGAGCCCAAGGAGCAAATAATAATAGTTTACGACGAGACTGGGAACGTGAAGGGACGAGGAGATTAAGCTTTGCTAACAAGTTAGGACAGTCAACAAGGTCCTGGGCAATTTTCATCAGATAGATGATGTCAGTTGTGTGTCGCCGTACATGCAATGGAAGCAAGTGGAGCTTAATACATAATTGGTTATAGGGAAGCTTGGGAAGTTTGAATTTGAATTTAATATAGCGGATGAATTTCTTTTGAACGCTCTCTAATTTATTTATATATACTTTATAACTGGGGTTCCAAACTTGTGAGGCATATTCGAGATGGCTCCTGACAAATGCACAATAAATAATTTTTACAGATTTGAGACGACGAAGATTTTTGCAGGATCGTATGATAAATCCTAGACCCTTATACGCTTTATTAGTAATTGCACTAATGTGCCTTTCAAAGATAAGTTTATTGTCCATAATGACGCCAAGATCTCTAATTTCGTGGATTTTAGATATAGGTTTGCTTTTCAATAAATAACTGTTGTTAAATACGTTACGTTTGCGAGTAAAAGATACAATAAAGCATTTGGATACATTAAGGTCGAGTTTGTTGTTAAGGCAATAATTATCGAATTGGATAAGGTCGTGCTGTAGTAATGATGAGTCGTTAGCATTGTTAACAGTTCTAAATATTTTCATGTCATCGGCAAAAAGTAGGAAATGGGAATTTTTAAAACAATTGGAGATGTCAGAAATAATTTTTTTAAATAATAACGGTGCTAGTAACGACCCTTGGGGAACTCCTGAGGGAATATTAGTCCAGTTAGATCTATAGCCGTTGAGTACAACTGCCTGGGATCTGTTTTCAACGTATGATGAGAACCACCGAAATAAATCTCCTCTGATGCCAACTGCAAGAAGTTTTTTTAATAGAAGGACATGATCTATTCGGTGGAAGGCCTTGCTATAATCGATATAAATAGCGTCCACTTGATCATCGTTGTCTAACTGCTGGGTGATAAAATCATTAAATAGTAATAAATTTGAATCAGTAGACCTTTTCTTGAGAAAACCGTGCTGTTGAGGGCAGAACGACGACTTTAATGCAGCATACACTTGGTTATAAACAATGCGCTCAAACACCTTGGCAATGATACATAACTTAGAAATAGGCCGGTAATTATCCACTCTACTTTTTTGGCCTTTTTTATAGATAGGGGTGATAAAGGCAGACTTCCAGATAGCCGGCACGACACCTTCGGCGATAGATCTCTTGAATATGAGATATTATTTATATTATATATTAGATATCATATTAGTAAGAAGTAAGAAGATAAGACAAGATAAGATTAGATAGACACACGATAGATATTCCTTAGAATTATATGAAACTGAAGCTTGCCAACGCAATCAGAAGAAAGGGCCACTTATGCCACATATTTACCAATCATACGACTATTTGCCAGGCCTACCCAATATCCCCAAAAAACTCTATTCAAGTTTTAAAAAAAAACGCCGACACTAGATTTTGCGTGCTATTGTAGGGTAAAGAGCTCTTAGAGAAATAGTATGAGTATGATAAATTGATAAAATTGTAAATTTTTATAATGATAACTAATTATCTACCACATTAAATTAAAACAATATTCTTTATACGTACAGACTTGAAACTTCAACTGCGGCTTCAAAACTAGCAAATGCACTAGAAAGTTTCTGGTTTAGCTTTAATGCAATCTGTATAAATAAAAGAAGTTCATTGTAACATAGGCAATACGAAATTTGATGAGCAATGGAAATCTCAAATCTGGATGCTCATCAAATTTCGTATGATGGCACCGATTTGTGCTGGCTGAAAAACGAAATCCTCTTTGCCAACCTTGTGTTGTAATTTTATTATACTTTATTGTACTATGTAAATTTTATAGGTCAACGGCATACAATATGATGTATGTACAATGTACATGCGAACACATTACAAGCAATTTACAACAGAAAAAACGTAATTCACTAATCTTATTAAACTAATCAGATCGGTTACACCACTCTATGCCTGAAGTCACCTGCCAGTCATTCTGAAAATATGGAAAAATTACTGTTTGTGTTTTTTTTAATACGATTATGCAGTGTATTTTGTTCTGATGATGTTTACGAGTACAATGAAAATGTTTACCTACCCGGATATGATTTGAAAGGAATCGAGCGCAAATACAGAGGTAGCTTTTTTATTTATATACATACAAACATAAGCTCATGCCTGTCCTAGAGGGGTAGGCAGAGATCAGAGATTGCCACTTGCCACGATCCTGACAAATCACTTTCGCTTCATCGACATTTATTAGTCCTTGCATGCACACACGACGGTTTCGTTTTACTATATTTTTGTTTTAACCACTTTACACTAAGTTACAAGCAGTATGAGAAGGTTAAAATTTTTGTGTGTGTGTGTGTGTGTGTATATATGTGTTTGTCTGTTTGTGTGTGTGTGTGTGTGTATGTGTGTGTGTGTGAGTGTGTGTGCGCGTGTGCGAGTGTGTGTGGTGGGTGATACAATCTTATCTAATACAAAAAAATGTCGACTCACAGTATTTGGTTAAATTAAAATACAAGTACAACTATTTCAATCGAGTCCTACGATTCCTTAAATACTAGTATTACTTAAGAAGCGCTTACGCTTAATTTGTGTAAATAATTATGTCTAAGTATCACTACTTAATTCAAATACATATTTCAACACATAGAAATAATATCGTTATCACGATTACAAATCGCCAATCGCCAATCGTACGGCCTATTTTTGAAATTTTTTTATTTGTTGTTTTCTGGTGTACAATAAAGAATATTTTACCTTACTTTACTGTTTATGTTTGTTACTTAACTGTAAAATTATGAAAATTGAAAAAAAATCTTTTGATGGATTAATCTATGAGCCATTGGCTGTTTCAAATCATCTTCTTCTACCGGCCTTTTTCCCAGTTTAGTTAGGGTTGGCTCTCCTAACCGCTTTTCTCTAGGCCTGGCAATTCTAGGTCGTACTTGGGTCAATGCCGGATTTTTTCAGGTCGCTTTCCACGACCTTCGTCCATGTGAATCGGGGTCTCCCGCGTTTCCTCGGCGCTGGCTCGAGCTCAAGGACTTTCTTAGTCATGTGGTCTGCTGGTCTCCTCTTGACGTGGGCATACCATCGCAATTGGGCTTCTGCTAGTTTTTCTTTAATAGATGTTATTTTGAAAGTTCCTGTAATGTAGTTTGGCACCTTGTCTAGAAGTGTGACTCCCGCGAACCATCTGAGCATTCTCATTTCTGCGGCGTGGAGCTGTTTCAAATCATCTGGTCAAAAAATCTGAGTGATCGATGTGTGTTTGTTTTCTAGAGCAAGAACGGCGTGTCGAGCGACCTTGCCCAGTCTACGACCTGCTCTGCATCAGGCGGTACTTGGCGCGGCATTCCGACTGCAAGATCGCTGAAGGACCTGTCCCAGATCCTCTCTATAGGACCCAGAGTACCTCATACCTGCCGACATTTAATCTTACCTTTACAGTGAACGAGCTATCTTTTACCGGATTGACAGGATCTGTTTCGGAGTTTTCGTAAGAGCAAAGTTTTCACTGTTGATTTATTTTTAATACACCTGTTCATTCTGATTCATCATCATCATGAGGCTATGTTAGTCCACTGCTGGACATAGCTGGACAAACTCCTGAAGTAAAACCAGCCACTAGTCTTTCAAGCCTCCACCAATCCGGACTTGGCCCCCGTGGTGAACTATGGCCTACACCTTCCTCAGAAAAGAGACCGGTGGCCCTCGGTGGGGACATAATGGGTTGATGATGATGACAACACCTTTCAAGACACTTGATTGCCTAAGGGATACTTGAACTACTGCCTGTCCTGATTCTATATTAATGTAGTTATATCTTTCTACAGAGTCAACCGAAAATCAAAGTTGACGACGCTGAAGGTAGAATTCTTGAACGTTACTATAACCGGCAAGAAGATCTACTTCAGATTTCACCGCCGTGCTCAGGAACCACAAGTTACTTCGAGTAATTTAATAAGCGGACTAATTACACTCCGTAAGTCGACCGCTATTTTGAAAATGTCAGCAAAACTTCCGGCATTTGATGTAAATGGTTTTACCAAAGTTTTTTTTGCCGTAATATGTTCTCATTATTTTCATTTTGTATTTAGAGATTGGATAGCGACATAAAAAGAGAGTAATGGCCGATTTCTGAATTGAGAATCTACGCAAGTAAATACTTAAGGAACGTGCTGTCATCCTCTTTTCTAAAGAAATTTGACGAGACAGCACTATGGTTAAGTAATTACTTAGTGAAATTCTCAATTCAAAAAGTGGCCCTAAGAGTAATGCATCTTGTTGAAAGACCAGTTGTGCATTAATTACAGCCCGTGCCGCTTTGACAATTAGATCTGTAGTATTTAAAACAAACTCTTCTTGTTTCCCAATTAATCCTTTAAAAAATATATACTTAAAAACAAGACGCTTAAACCACACGACATTTTAGATCTAAAGGAGGCTTTCACCAAAATCGTTAAGCATGTTTAGTTGCTAATTTTATTTAAATGTGACGTGTTTCTATAGTTTGACATGTACCTGAATAGGTTTAGCCGCTAAACATATTTTACAATCGTGGTGCAAGCGAGGTAGTCCAGTTTGCGCACCCGCCTAAATAGCACCTGCACAAATAGCACCTGGCCCAGTCCAGATTGGGCACCTATTGATATTTTTGGCAGAATAAATACATTTGAATTCACTAACAGCACCTGCCAAAAATATCAATAGGTGCCCAATCTGGACTAGGCCAGGTGCTATTTGTGCAGGTGCTATTTAGGCGGGTGCGCAAACTGGACTACCTCGCTTGCACCACGATTGTAAAATATGTTTAGCGGCTAAACCTATTCCACCCTTGATGTGTAAAAAGGAAGCTATTTATACTTAGTCAAACTTGGTTATTTAGTAGTTTAGTTTACTTCATTTTTGTTCAAAAACTTAAAGCTTACAGGCACAAGTCCGAACGATCACGGCCTAAACGACGGTAAAATGAATATTCTCTGTTCCAGCATCATCCTCCATTACCACCGTATTCAAAGGAATCGACCATCTTCGTTTGGCTGATAGTGAATCCGTGATCTTCCTCGACGAACTTGGAGCAGTAGCTCTGGGACCAGAGCTTGCGAAAAGTCTAGGTAATAAAGGCCCGGAAGGAGTAAGCACTTAACCTTCATAAGGTCTTCGGGTCAAATTTGACCCATTTTGGCATAAAAAAGTAATTTTCTCAGAAAATAATCGTTCAAAGTGTTTGGTATTCTATGACATTTAATTATTCGTTTCAATTTACTTATTATTGGAATAAGTTTATCAAAAATGATTAAAATATTACACATATGATTTTTTTTACTATAACGGTCTTCGGGTCAGAATTGACCTCAACTAATAACAAACGCACAGTGCATCTGTTATCGTTCGAATTTCTTATGTTTCGCATAACTTTTTGAATGAGACGTTCATTTATTCTACCAACACAAATCTTAGTGTTATATTATACATCAATTCAATAACACGTACCTTAGTTAATAAAAATTTCAGGCAGTCAAATAGAAGCGGTGTTATTAGTTGAAATGTCTGATAGTAATGAATCTTGTTCTGAAACGGAAGACTATATTGAAGAAGCTGAACCATCAGATAGCTTGCATAGTGACAGTGAATCAGTGCTCGTGCTAACAATGAAGTCAAACAACGGGCAAATACACTATTCCAGAAACCCTGTCATACTGTCTTGTGGCAGAGCTTCCAGAGAAAACATAATAGCTAAATTTGACACCAGGATTGACACACTATTCTTGCTCAAGGATCACCTCGGAAGAAAAATCAATTTTTGAACAAACAGCTGGAAAGAAGGCTGCCTAGCAAATCGGCTACACTATTAGAAAAACTTAGTTTTTTAGTTGGTGACACCGTACACAAAAACATAAAAAACAGGAAAGTATTACCGAGGGCACCCTTTTCAATAGATATTACAAAAATGTAACGAGTCAAAAAATGTAAAGAGTCCATCAACTTCGACCCATTATGACAAAAACAACGCTCGTTCAGCTAAATAGGCTCCCAAAATAAGCTGTTGCCAACTGTGTGAACTAACAATAAAACACCTTTGATCTGTGTAGATTGTAAGAAATAATAATAATAATAAACTCACGCCCGTTATCCCCGAAGGGGTAGGCAGAGGCACCAGTCTCTAGAACTGGACCCACGTTTTGCCGAGTTTATTAGGTCCCAAACGTGACAAGTGGCAAGCCTGTCGCCGTTATCCGGGCACAATTTATCAGCGAATGGTGTTGCTGTACAAACAAATGTACGTAACTAAAAGTCATTGGTACATGCGTAAGAAATTCGTATGTAAAAACATTTCAATACAGTTGTTTTTTTTAAATACCGCTCAGTCTCTTTTTATACAAATGTCTAACAACATTGTATATTATTTTTATATTAACATAACATAACATAACATTTACATACAGGTACATACACTTAAACACTTAAACACTTAAACTGTAGTGTTGTCTCGTCAAATTTCATAGAAATGAGCGTGACAGAACATTCCTTAAGTAGGTATATACATTGCGAAAATTCTCAAGTCAGAAACCCGACCTATGTCACCAATGTGGCGTTGGTGTCACGTCATCACGTGTCACAGGTGTCCATTGTAAACACTTAGGTCTAATTTGTTGAAATGAAAAAGCAAATGGATTAGAAAAATACGAAAGATTTAATTCTGAACAAAAATATGTGGTCAATACAATGTCGAATCTAATTGGACTCAGTTAAGCAAAAAAGGTTCCAACCCATAACATGGTCATTTTTTAGTTAAATATACCAAAATGATCACTACACTCTAAATTTTAAGAATCAAGGACTTTCATAGCGATCCGACGAGTATGTGCAAAGTTATGCACATGGTAGTCCAACCACATGTATGGAGCGTAAATCAGCTTAAACTTAAAAACTCAAATATCTCAAAACCCACTTTGTGTGGGTTTTGGGTTTTTAACCTTTTTGCTAAACTACGCCCAATAGGCTAGTTTCCCAAAAAAATGTAATTAGTCCGTCTTTTAGATTATTCAAAAATAAGGGACACGTATTTTTTTATTTGTAAATTAGACCAAAAATGACAAAGATATAGCCCATGAAAGTTACGTGTGACGTCACGCCGTGCTGCATTTTGTAGCACTGAGTGACGTCACACGTAACTTCAATGGGCTATATCTTTGTTATTTTTTGTTTAATCGAAAAAAGAAAAAATACGTATCCAATATTTTTTTATAATCTAAAATACGGATTAAATAGAATTAAATTATTTTGACCCTGGAAACTACCCTATTATGAGACATCATTTTAGCCGAGCGTAGCCGGGTATTTTCAAACCGAATGTTTGATCACAACCTATTTAGGTAATTATATAGTAAAGGGGCTTCTTGAAACAGTAACCCCCGGTTTCTACGGCGTTCGAGAAACCGGGGGCAACACTTCAAACATTTGGACAAAACCCGCGGCCCATTAAGCTTCGCATGTATTGACTTGTCTTTAGTCCTACGCTAACAGTCTGTTAATCAATTGTTTTCCTAACCCACAATCGATATAAAATCTGTCAATAAAGCCGCTCCGAGACATATCTGATCCAAAGAATCCCATATTTTTTCTTTCAGATCCATCAGTCTTACTAAGATTCGCTGACATATTGAAGGATCCCATAACCTTTCAACTAGAGGGTCTATTCACAGTTGCTCCGTTCATCGCCAGCGCTTACATACAGAATGTCCTGTGTGACTTCGGGCTGAAAGTGAATTAAAATTCATCAGTGTTAATAGTTTTCTGATGTTTTTTTGAAATTTCACTATGAAGTATGGTTAAAATAGAAATTAAAAAAAGTATTCACGTGTTTTTTTTATTATTTTATTTTATTTAGGACACATACAGTCACACAGAGAAACAGTACGAGTGTGACAGAAATAGACCTGGAGGTCCCTTTAAAAATATAAATAAATAAACTCACGCCCGTTATCCCCGAAGGGGTAGGCAGAGGCACCAGTCTCTAGAACTGGACCCACGTTTTGCCGAGTTTATTAGGTCCCAAACGTGTCCCTTTAGTAGATAAAAAATAATTATTATTAAGTAAGCATGCAATCTTAACAAGTTAAACAATACGGTTAAACATGAGCTCTTTTAACTTAATTGTATTTAAGTAGTAGGCTACCCGCCTCTTTTTAAAATTCATTTAATGTAACTTTAAATTTGTCAATCTCTTGCAAGAAATTGTTAAAACATTTAGGGGTGCGTCTGAAGAGCTTATTATAAGCGTGTTGAGTGCGAACTATATGTTTTAACACTTTTGACCTAGCAATGCATTGATGTGCAACGCCGACTGGCAGCATAGATTTGAAAGAAACTTAAGTAGAACGTCGACTACATTGAGCTCGCCTATGTACATGACTTTATTGTGCAATAAAGAATTTTCAATCAATCACTTAAAATTACAATGTTATTTTGTTTTGTGTTTTATTTTCTTAATAACGATTTGCTAATAAAGGAGGTCAGTATTTGAGAAGAAAGATGAAGAAAAAAATATTACAAAAACAATACATACGCCACAGTAAGAAAACTAAAACCAACCAAGAAAATATAACTACATAAAACATACTAACTTACTTACTCAGCTCCACTTGTAGGACACAGATAAATAGATATACTATATCGTCAATATGTATCAAATATCAGAATCGGTAGAAACGAGCTGCCATGCGGAATTAGTTCTAGATGAACGGAAAGTACCTTATATAGATTACGTCGCAAAAAAAAAAAAAAATTTTGACGCTCAAGGGAATCAAAATTTATATGGTACTTTTCGTTGACATAGGTCTATAAAATTTGACCACTAATATGGCCTTAAACTACAAATACAGGTAAAAATCAGAAATACAATTCATTAAAAATTGGTCTTCGAATTTCGGGAAAAGATGTCTTTGGGGAAGAAATGTCGTTAAAGCTATTTTTGGTAAAACTGGACTATGAAAGCACTTAATTACTAAAATTTTGAGCTCTTTCGGTATAAACATGAATATTTACATACATTGCTTCTGGCCCCACACTAGGATACTCAAATAATAATTAAGTAAGAAAGTGATAAGATAAGAATATTCTTAACCACCCCTCCCTTCCCTTCCAACCCTTCGCCGCAACTACAAACCACCCCTCCCTCCCCTTCCAACCCTTCGCCGCAACTACAGACATGAATCTGTAATCGCATAGCGGGACTGTGAAGTGCTGTATCTATAATATTTCTCTGTATATTATTTATTTTGTATTTTCCCTGTTTATTTTCTATGTATTTTGGTTCCTTCTTAATTATTTAACCACATATATTTTTGATGTATGTATTAATTAATTTATACTTAACAGTCTTATCTGTTTCATCGTATTAAACTATTTTAAGTTTCAATCTATTCTGTACATAAGTATTATGTTCCTTAAAATATTTCATCGTTGTATGTACCACACCGCGGTCTGTGACGCTCGCGGCGTATTTTTTGGCACTGACTGAAAATCAGCGCTGAAGGCTTGTCTTTCAGCATAATGCTGAGTCAGCTGCCATTTATATTAGCAGTGACACGCCGTGACCTTTATTTTCCTCCTGTTTTCTTCTGATTTTTTGCGTTGTACTAATTTTTTGGTTTAATTTATGGATTTATTTTATTTTTGTGGCGTGTGAACACACTTGCTTGCGTGCTTTTATAATAAAACTAGCTCTTGCCCGCGACTACGCCCGCGTGGGCTTTAGTTGAGTAAAGTATTTGCAAATAAGATAGGGATTCTTTTAGCGCATGCGAAAGAGCTTTCATACTAACTTCACAACCCCCTCTTACCCCCTTAAGGGATTATTTTCGAAAAACTAATTTACAAATCTTTCATGACTTTAAATGAAGGACCTTCATGCTGAATTTAATTCGAATAACTTCAAAAATGGCTAACTTTCATCCTAACATTGTACCCCCCTTTTATCCCCTTTAGGGATGATTTTTGAAAAAATATTTTACATGTGTTTTAAGACATTCATTGAAGGACCTTTATTCGGAATTTCATTCGAATTACTTCATAAACGGCAAAGTTTCATACTAAATTTGCACCCCCCTCTTACCCCCTTAAGGGATGATTTTCGAAAAACTATTTTACATGTATTTCAAGACTTTCAACGACGGACCTTCATATTGAATCTCATTCGCATAACTTCAAAAACGGCAAAGTTTCATACTAAGTTTGCACCCCCCTTTTTCCCCCTTAAGGGATGATTTTTAAAAACAATTTTACACGTATATCATCATTTTAAATTTCATTCGAATAACTTCAAAAACGGCAAAGTTTCATACTAACTTTGAACCCCCATTTTACCCCTTTAGGGGATGAATTTTCAAAAATCCTTTCTTAATGCTCTTCTACGTTACAAAAAAAATGACTGTGCAAAATTTTAAGTTTCTAACCCTTATAGTTTAGGCCCTGCGTTGATATGTCAGTCAGTCAGTCAGTCAGCTTCTCCTTTTATATAATATATAAAACAGCTAGTATATATATTATATATATTATATAGACTAGCTGTTGGCTGTGACTTCGTCCGCGTGGGCTTTAGTTGGAAAAAGTATTTGCAAACAAGTCACGTATACTTTAAGCGCATGTGAAATAATTAAAACAAAAAATTGAGTAATAGTTAACATTCATATTTATTACATACATTTAATTTTAGTTATTTACAGAGAAATTAAGAGAAACAAGATTAAGAAAATCAGAGAACTTAAATATTAACGTTGCACCCCCTTTTGCCCCCTTAGAGGAAGATTATAAAAAAAAAAAACTCGAGTTTCGTGACTTTCAATAAGGGACCTTCATACTGGATCTTATTCCAATAACTTCAATAACGGCATACATTCATACTAACGTTGCACCCCCGTTCTACATAATTTTAAAATCCTGTCTTAGTGCCCCTTTACGTTATAAAAGAAACCCTTGTGCAAAATTTCAAGTTTCTAACCCTTATAGCTTAGACCTTGCGCTGCTATGTGCGTAGGTAATTAAGTTAGTCGGCTTCTCCCTAAATTTGCACAAATAGAGAAATCAGAAATAATCATTATTCATTTGTACTGAGTTTCATTCGAATAACTTTAAAAACGGCAAAGTTTCATACTAACTTTGCACCCCTCTTTTTCCCCCTTAACCCAGATAACCCTGAAACTATTTCACATCACAGAACTTTAAAATATTTTAGTATGTTATTACATACGGCTCTAAAGATTCGGGAAAAATTATTAAAAAATTCAAAGTCGATCGGGAAAGCCGGAAAATGGGTGGTGTTATAACACCTGGTAGGAGAATGCCCTACTATACTAAGTATTGAGGGGTAATGTAAAGGTTTAGAATAAGAAAAACATGTATTTAATAATATAATGTTTTATTAGTTCTCGTTATATAAAGTTAAACCGGAGTGTGATACGCCACACAACATGTGGCGTTTTGGGATATAAATAAACGACAAACTTCTTACGAATAAAATTAGTTTTCTTTTTGCAGAATTTACTTGAGTACTTCGTTGTATTCAATTATAATATGGTCAAATCTATCAAATCGCGAAGTTTCGTTATGAGTAGTGGGAGTGGGACAAGGTCCACGCTTTTCATATTTCTTATAGATTTCTAATAAAGCTCTTGCAACAACTAAGCTGAAGGTAATGTGGCAGATTGCCCTTGATATGGATCAAACCACAACACATATCCCAGTCTTGTAGAACCAACCGAAAACTTATACCCCCACCAAAGCCAAACCAAAGCCTCATCGATACTGTAGACTTCCTTCAAAGGAGCCGTAAAAAAATCGTAAAAAAAATTTGTTTAATAAATCGAATAAGGGTCTAACTTTTGCGAACTTGTCGTGTTCTACTTGTAGTAATGAATGTATGTGCGTCATTATAAAACTGAAACGATCTCGAGACATAGCATTATACATCAATGGGAAATCAGTATCTGAAGACTTCTCCCAATACATTATCTTACGAGGCACTAAAATATATCCACTAAACAACAATATACCATGAAAACACATGATGTGCAAAAATATTTGATTGTGCAAGTTTACGACATTTTCGTCACCCGAATCCTCGTCGGTTACATCCGCATTTCCATTACCAGGGGGCAAAATACTAATAACACTTGGCAAGGTTGTATCATCATCGGCTTTCTCCAAATCCTCAATTGTTTCAGTAAGTTTTCATGCATTCATGCTTTCCTAGGCCTTATCCTAAGATTTGATCCAAAATTTTTTTGTAGAAGTTGATATTACTACCAGGTGTTTTTAGGGCTAACGGTAGATAATAAACTAAATTGGAAAGCACATGTTGAGATAGTATGTAAAAGAGTTAGCTCTTCGTCTTTCGCGCTACACAAACTTTCGACCAAAATAAAGCCAGAAGCACTTCGGACTGCTTATCATGGAATGGTTGCTTCAATATTAAGATACGTTGTAATCTTTTGGGGCAACTCGACGGACAGAGACTGTGTCTTTAAGGTACAAAAAAGGTGCATAAGAGCAATGTTTGGTCTGAAATCCACAGACAGCTGTAAACCGTATTTTGAAAAATTTAAAATACTTAGATTGCCCTGTATTTACATTTACGAAGTGGCTGTCTTCGTCAAAACGAACCCTAATCTGTTCCCGCCACTCTCAGTGGTCAGCAATCGCACACAGCGAGACAAAAGTAGAGTCTGTGTCAGAAAAGCTAATACTGCGCTGTTACACAAAAGCATATTTTGTATGGGACCAGTAATTTATAATAAAATACCGAAGGAAATGCGAGAATTAAGTACGAGTAATTTTAAAACCAAATTGAAGTGTCTGTTAGAACATAAAATGTACTATAATATTACAGAATTCATGATAGATGACAATTTCAGCTAAGATATTGACTGACATTCTAATATAATTTGTATTTTAAATTGACATTTATTCGGTTCTTTTTACACAATGTGACATGTTATAATAATTCATACTTAGATTTTTTTTTCCTATTTCTATTATATCTATTAATTGTATTTTAAATTGACATCCTATTTTAATATTCTGGAAATTTTTAATTTGAATATGTTGACATTTTATATTTTATAATTATTACTTGGTGGTGCCTTTTTCATCATTTGTACGCCTCATTAGGCAGAGCATGTACAGAACATGTACGTTAATATCTTTTTAACCATCCTATTCATGAACTCATGCTTCACAAATAAATATCTTTTGTCTTTGTCTTTGTCTTTGTGTTATAACACCTGTGATATTTCAACAACAAAAACATACTATAATATGTAATTACCACCATCAATATATTTCTATTCGGGTAAGTAAAAGTCATATTTATAAATATTCTGTGCCTGTAGATAGAAAAAAATACAAATTTGTATTATAATAGCTTACCTTTTACACGACATAATTCATCAAAAAAATTCTGCCACTGTATTACTCAATTTATGTTTCAAAATAACTATTTTTGTTGCTTACCACTGCACACAATCCAACTATGATAAGCATAGAATAAGTTAAACGAAGAAAAACTATTATAAAGCCTTTTCTTAAAATTAAATTTTGAGGATAGATTTGAGCGATGTTATAACACTTGGTAGGGTCACGTGGGTTAAGGGATGATTTTTGGAAAACCATTTTACACGTGTTTTATAATTTTAAATGAAAAACCTTCGTACCAAATTTCATTCGAATAGCTTCAAAAACGGCAAAGTTTCATACTAACTTTGCACCCCCCTTTTTCCCCCTTAAGGGATGATTTTTGGAAAACTATTTTACAAATGTTTCATAATTTGAAATGAAGAACCTACGTACCAAATTTCATTCGAATAGCTTCAAAAACGGCAAAGTTTCATACTAACTTTGAACCCCCGTTTTACCCCCTTAGGGGATGAATTTTCAAAAATCCTTTCTTAGTGCTCCCCTACGTTACAAAAGAAACCCCTGTGCAAAATTTCAAGTTTATAACCCTTATAGTTTAGGCCCTGCGTTGATATGTCAGTCAGTCAGTCAGTCAGTCAGTCAGTCAGTCAGTCAGCTTCTCCTTTTATATATCGCACCTCCTCTAGAAAACAGTCATATCACAAAAAACATAGTTTTGAGAAAAACGCAAATTAAGTGATTTCGGTCTTATATTTTTTCCCATTGTAGTAAATATTTATTTACCACAATGTAATATTATAATATATTTACAACAATGGTAGAAAATATAAGACCGAAATCACTAAATTGCCTTTTTCTCAAAACTATTTTTTTTTGTGATATGACAGTTTTCTAGACAAGATTAGATTAGATTAGATTAGAACTCTTTATTGTACACACCAGAAAGAGATATATATATACATTTGAAACCTTACTACATCTAAGTCGTATACAATTGGCGGTCTTATCGCTAAAAGCGATATATAGATTTTTCTTCTTCATTTTCTTTATTGTATGCGAGGAGAAACACAAACATAAAATATTTACAAGGTAACAGTACAATTGGCGGCCTTATTGCTAATAACAATTTCTAGCAGACAACCCTAGTATAGTTAGTATGTATATTTAGTCTCGCAAAACTGTGGCTTCGAATAATTTTAATATTCATAGTCAAGTACCAACTCAGAAGCAATTTACGCTAACAGGATACCCAGTTACAATTCATTAATCTCGATAAATCGTTAAAGATCATGATCTGTGCTAACGTTTAAAAAATTAACACGCAACACGCAACGCATCGATTACTCTTTACTTATGGATCAGACTTAAATCGCAGCACAAAAGACGTGCAGATATCTCATGTCAAACAACCATTTTCAGATCAACGATTAACAAGAAACTGAAGAACGTTTTACAAACTAAATGAGTTCAAGAATAATAATCCAATTATTTTTTTGGGTTTCTATACCTTTTACCTATACCTTCCTTAGGCAAGAGACCCGTGCTCCTCAGTGGGGACATAATGGGTTGATGATGATGATACCTTCTAGGTCTGTCTCAGGAATTGCAGAGCTGAGTAGCCCTTCATCCACCTATTATGAGTGAAGGTCATCATCATCAACCCATTATGTCCCCACCGAGGAGCACGGGTTTCTTCCCTGAGGAAGGTATAGGCCATACTCCACCACGGGGGCCGAGTCCGGATTGGTGGAGCCTTGTAAGACTAGTGGCTGGTCTTACTGTCAGAAGATTTCAAGCCGCCCTAAGGCCTCTGACTTGGCTTAACGACTGCCATCTATCGACGGCAGCCGGCACCAACTGCTTAACGTGCCTTGCGAAGCACGGAACCGCTCGGAAAAATGCCACTAGCGTTAGTCATAGATGGTGACCCATCCAAGGATTGAACGCGCCGTACGTTGCTTAACCGTAGTGATCGTTTAAGATCACTCAGGCAGCCCAGGCTACGAGCGATTCATGAGTGAAGGTGAAAGGAACCAAATAGTCGCATCTCATTGGTCAGTGCGCACGGCTAGACGCACGCGAAACAATAAGCGAAGACGGTTTGCTTCATAGGGTACACAGACATTAGACAATGTATTCATGTCGTTTGTTTTCAATGTTTTGCTGCCTTTTTCTCCACTACACTCGGCCCCAAGGCAGCGGCTAATATTAAAATTATAAGTACATTGACATTCAACAAGCAGAATGTAAATTCTTTACGTTAAAATAAATTTCTGATTTCTGTCATGGAATGGAGTACAAGTCAGGGCAATCAAAAGGCGAGGTTATTTATATAATATATTTTGACAGTACATACATAAAAAGATAGACTCAAAGGCCAAAATCTGTAGGTACTTCATGGAAATCTACTGGACATTTAAAATGATGTAATGAAAATATCCGGGAATTTTATAATGCGTGACGTTGTAAAGAATTGATTGAGAGAGAGTACGAGCTATGATAAAAGGTTTATTTATTTGTATATAATTAATTAATCGTCAAATTTTAGTTTTAATTTTCATGATTCTTTTACAATTTTAGAGCATCAACTGTGATTCAAACCGTTTTGTGAGCGATTTTTTAATATAATTATACATTTAATGGGCCTAATCGCGATTACAGTAATTAGGATAGTTAATTTCACTCAATAAATAATGTTGAATATAATATCTCGCAAGTCAATACGGTGAACAGGAAATAAACGTTTTATCTATCTATTATCTATCTAACAGTATGTAATATTGCAACGGAAGAACACATTATTTTTCGCACATTATTTATTAAATAAGTATTGACTTGCAAGATATTCTAATCAACCGTTGCAATATTAAAATACTGTTAATAATAAAATATTCCGGACCTAAATATTATGTTAATAATCGCTCTCGACCTACTTGCACTAGAAAGTTTTTGGTTACATAATAATAATAACTTCCACACAATCACTTGACCTGGTCCCAAACTAGGATACCCTATGCTATGGTAACCAGGCAAGAAGATTACAAACATCGAAAAACACCCAGACTGAGGCCATGTGTACAAATGTATGGCGGCCCCCAGTGGGAATCGAACCAACGACCTCTTTCTCGGTAGCTAAACGCCTTAACGGCTTAACCAACGAGGCAATAATTTTATTGCAATAAATTCGTTAAGCCAAGTCAGAGGCTTAAGGGGCGGCTTGAAAACTTCTGACAGTGAGACCAGCCACTAGTCTTACAAGCCTCCACCAATCCGGACTTGGCCCCCGTGGTGGAGTATGGCCTATACCTTCCTCAGGGAAGAGACCCGTGCCCGTCAGTGGGGACATAATGGGGTGATGATGATGATGATCATGAAATTGATTAAAATAAATATTGTGACATTGACATCAAAAGCGAGAAATCCATTGCTTATCAACAATGAGTAGGTTAAAACAGAAATCGTCCTTGTGAACTTGAAGAGAAGTAAACTTTATTAAACATTAACACTGTGTCAATTACAGGTTAATGACTACAAAATACGATCTAGGTACACGCAAGCACAGTATAAGCAATTCGCAAGAAAAAAAAAACTCAACTTAATTCACTTAACTGGAAAGACTAATCAGATCGTTTAGATCACTGTATGCCTAAAGTCACTTGTCGGATATTTTCGGAATATTATGGCAAATTTTGTGCCTGTAATTTTTGTACTGGGATTGTGCAGTGTATATTGTACTGAAGATGTTTACGAGTACAATGAGAAGGTTCTCCTACCCGGATATGATTTAAAAGGAATCGAGCGAGAATACAGAGGTAGCTCAGTTGTTTATTTATATGGTGATAGGTACCACAGACAAGGTGATTTGAGAAAAGATGGTCAGAATGGAGTTATTTTTCGCTGCCATTTTCTCCACTACATTCGGCCTCAAGGCAGCGGCTAACATTAACATTATAAGTACATTGACATTCAACAAACACAATGTAAATTCATTACGTTAAAATAAATTTCTGATTTCTTATTGATTTATGATATCTCAATTCCTTTTAGGGTGATACAATTTATTTATAAATGATATGCAAATAAAATAATTGCAATTAAGTACTACCATCCCTTAAATACTTACCTATATGAGTTGAGAAGCGTTTACGTGGAATTTCGTGAAAATAATTATGTTTAAATACCTTCTACTGTCTTCAGATACGTAAACATTTGTATATAAATAAATGGTACTAATGTGTACCTTATACTATGAAAGTTAAAGAAAATTTTTACACACGGATTTACCTATGAATTCTCGGATTTTTCAAATCATCTGGAGAAAAAATCTGAGTAGTCTCGCATTGCTACAGATTTGTCTTCGTTTTCTAGAGCAAGAAAGGCGCGTCGTGCGTCCTTGTCCAATCTACGACCTGCTCTGCACCAGGCGATACTTGGCGCGACATTCCGACTGCAAAATCGCTGAAGGACCTGTCCCAGATCCTCTCTATATGACTCAGACTACCGCAAACTTGCCGACATTCAACCTTACTGCTACAGTGAACGAGCTAACCTTTACCGGACTGACAGGAACTCTTTCGGAGTTTTCGTAAGACCCAAGTTTTTAACGTTAATTTACTTCATAGTATTTGAATTAGTAATTTTTTTCTCTATGCCCCAATGGTGTAGCAGCGCCTCCCTAAAGCTGGCTTCCCAAGGTCCACGATATCGCCGACGACCACGGACAACCATGCACCACGCACGAGGCTCTTCCCACGGTGCGCGATTCTGCGGATATCGATACGCACAGGTACCCACGACTGGTACGGCGCACCGCCACAGACGTCTGCGCTACCGGGGACCGAGACCCTTCCCACGGTGTGTCGTCCGAGCTGGTCCGCGTCCGTCCGCGATATCGCGGATCGTGCGAAGCCAGCTTTAGCTGCCATGCCGGAAGTTGTGGATTTGACACTCGCCCGAGGGCACAGAACTTTATTTTGTAGAAATGCTTTCTATCTGGATTACTTGTTAACCTATTAGGTCACGATACACGAATTTTATGGTATTTTACAATATCATTTTATTTGGCTAGGAATCAAATGTAACACCGATTACCTTTTCTGATATATCTACCAAGTACAAAGAAAAAAAAATCAAAGTAATTTGCGGTTCGCTTCTCTACTGCAAAGGGCTCTAACATCTCAAGCAAAATTTTGATGATTTAGAGAAAATCTTCGAGAGCACTGCCAATTATGTTAGCTCGGCAATAGAGGTTAATCTATGTATATTTTTAAGTAATTTCATGCAAGTATTGTTAGTTGTTTTTGATGTTTGTAATGTCTTTGTCTGGTTCCCATACTACAGGGTATCCTACTTTGGTATCAAGTCAAGTGATTATGACAGATTGATGACCTCTGTGGCGCAGTGGTTAGCGCATCTGGCTACCATGCAAGAGGTCCCGGGTTCGAATCCCGGCTGGGACAAAAAAAAAGAAACCCAGGTCTTGGATGTTTACATGTTTGTGACGTCGCTGTTTCTGGGTCCCATGACACAGGGTATCCTAGTGTGGGGCCAGAAGCAATGTATGTGCCTGTATGTAAATGTTATATTATGTTATTATGCAGTGTAAGAATTATTATAATATTGAATATTTGTAATTATGATTGTTTAAAAACCATTACAGAGTTAACCGAAAATCTGAGCTGACAATACTGAAGATAGACTTCCTGAATCTATCGATAAGAGCCAACAAGATCTACTTCAGATTCCATCGACGTGGTCAGGAACCAGAAGTTTCTTCGAGTAATTTAATCAGCGGAGCAGTGATATTCCGTAAGTTTTTGAACTGAATCTTTCGTAGGCACTTCAAATTATTAACTTTATTCCGGATAAACTTATTCGACTTTTCGTCGGAAGAGTCCGACCAGGACCTAGTTTCTATTAATGCATTGTAGTTCAATGACAACTGCATGAACATGCCGATTTAGTTCCATTGCCGCTTCAAATCTACGCGTGTACACATTTCAAATCTTCTAGGCATCAATTGGATGAAAAAACAGGTCACGTGACCCGTCCGTGTATCTGTCATCGTACTATAATGCGCTTACAGAATCGAGGGCCGGGTTTCGCTCTTGTTCGCAGACCTTTATCATGGTAAGCAGAGGCCGAGCGCGTCGTCAGTTGCTCGTCCGTAAGCTGGTCGGACTCTCCCGACGAAAAGTCAAGTATGTGTATCCGGAATTTAGTTAATATTCCGTAAATCGATTGATATCATGAAAACAAAACTCATAATGGACAATTACTAATAGAAGTCTTCTAAAAGAGGCTTACAGTGGATAATTAATTGAAATAAATGAGTTATCAAAGTTACTTTACCGGTGCTATTTTAATTTTGACCTTAGAAAAGGAATAATGAGAGAAAAGGAGAGGAAAACCCAATTTACAAGCACAGTAGCAAATTACTCACCGACGATACAAGTTAACTCTCTTCTGTACTTGATGTGTAAATCAGGCTTAAATCAAAGTAACGGTTCAAATGAGTCCGTAAAATATATTTTACTCTGTTTCAGCATCATTGTCGATTACTACCGTATTCAAAGGAATTGACCATCTCCGTTTAGCTGATAGTGAATCGGTGATCTTCCTCGACGAACTTGGAGCAGTAGCTCTGGGCCCAGAGCTCGCGAAAAGTCTAGGTAATGATTAATCCACTGTCATTGTGATTATTTCACTATTAACCAGTTGCCATAACTTTCCAAAGAACAATTAAAATCCACAATGGTTTTATTGGCATTTTTCCGAGCGGTTCCGTGCTTCGCAAGGCACGTTAAGCAGTTGGTGCCGGCTGCCGTCGATAGATCAGATGGCGGTGGTTAAGCCAAGCCTTAGGGCGGCTTGAAAACTTCTGACAGTAAGACCAGCCACTAGTCTTACAAGCCTCTACCAATCAGGACCAGGCCCCTCATATCTTCCTCAGGGAAGAGTCATAGACGGTGACCCATCTATGCACTGAACGCGCCCTATGTTGTTTTACCTTCGTGATCGTTTAAGATCACTCAGACAGCCGGGGCTATGAGCGATTCGTAGTAGTCGTCGTATGTCTAAGTAATGATATACAATTGGCGGTCTTATCGCTTAGAGCGATCTCTTCTAGACGACCTCTAACTATTTTTAATTATGTGAGAACCTAGAAATTTGTACGAGACCTTCGGTGGTCGAGTCCGACACGCACTTGTACGGTATTTTATTTTTTCTTTCAGATCCATCAGTTTTACAAAGATTCGCCGGCATAGTGAAGCAGCCCTTAACCTTTGAGCTGGAGGCCTTGCTGACGTTTGCACCATTTATTGCCGGCACCTACATACAGAATGTTCTATGTGATTTTGGATTGAAATTAAATTGAAACTTATCAGTGATATAGCGTGTCTAAATTATTGATCTAACTGTTAACGTTTTTGTTATCGAATTTGGTTGATTTTTATTCGTATATTTGGCAGGTCTGGGATTAGGCCATAGGTTAATTATGTCAAAACAACGTTTACCGGACCACTTGAACCGGAAAACGAAATAAAAACCGGATAAAAAGAAATTGGTAGTTTTATTCAGACCTACATATATCAAAACATTACATGAGACGCATATTTGAAAAGCTATTTGTAATTTTGAATTAACGATTGACGACGTTTTTGTATCATATAACTCGTATATTATCTTAGCATAAAATAATCAAACTAGGGGATCAGTTTCACAGTATTAAATATATTCACAATCAATTAATATAATACACATCGTTGAACAACAACCTAGTTCACGCTAAAATCTCAAATGTCACAATGACGGACCGTTCCAGTATTGCCACATTCAATAATTGCTAACAGTAGCGGTACCTATTTTTATTATGTATTGCAGGTCAACAATTAAACGCGATTTGCATGCACATGCAAATCAGATACTATGTGAAACGCAATAGCACAATACACAATCTCAACTTCATTGACTAACAATGATAAAACTAATCACACCGCGTAAATTACTCCATAGTTAAAGTCACCTGCTAAGGTACCAAAAATATGGCAAAATTACTAATTGTGTTTTCGCTGCTAAGCCTGTGCGGTGTATTTTGTACTGAAGACATCTACAAGGAAAATATTTACCTACCCGGATATGACTTGAAAGAAATTGAACGGGAATACAGAGGTACCGTTTTTTTAATTTATTATTAACAACAATAATTGCTCAGGTTAAAGTATCATTAACGCTCTATGCAATATTATAATATTAATAATTGTTTTTAATGACAAATCAGATATTAAAGACAAAAAAAAAATACCTATACACATTTTCAATATAAATGAGAAATTTTTGAATTCGAATGACATTCAGCTTTCAATCTTTTTTCTCTGGCAAATACTACTGGCGTTCCTGTGGTGGACACATGCAGAGGTAATAATTTTTAAGGTTGAAAGTTCGTTAATTAGGCCAAAACTTTTTTAAAAAGAATGAATGTGGAGTTTCTTTGTTAGTTTCTTCACATGTAATCTATGAGTTGTGAAACTAGCAACTTGGACATTCGTAAACATTTTGCATATACCACGAAAGAGTTTTGAGTTTGAATGTGAATTTGAATTTATGTGGGTCAGAGGTAAAATATATTAAGTCCACATTTTTTGAAAATCGTTTTTATGGATTTCAATTATTGTAATTGCATGTAGTCCTATCGGCAATACTTTTTAATATATTCAGAATCAAATAGTAGTAACTGACTTGAAGCTCTAAAGAAAAATAATAATACTAAGCCTTATCATAGTTCACCTCTAAAGCCATGACAAAACTTGATGCAATCAATCGGTAACAAGTCCAAGCGCGCTTTCCGCAACGGCATTGACCGCGCGTCAACTAAGGCGTTTTCACGCGTTTTTTGATTACCTACTAAATCTCGAAAATCTCGCCGCAGACCTTTTAATCATGCTCGTCGTAAAACGTTTTGAATTTCGCGGTTGTTATTATTTACAATTCAGCTACAGAGTGCGTATACTGAGTTTGTTCATTCACTCTCGATAGTGAGAGCGTTTGCGATTTGCATAGGAGTGACAAAGAGACCACTAGATGGCGCGCTTTGTCACTCCTATGCAAATCGCAAACGCTCTCACTATCGAAAGTGAATGACAAAACTCAGTATACGTGTGTGAAGGGACCAGCGTCCGAGTCGTCCCTTTACAAATCAAGAGTGAGTGAAGGTGGCACTGAACTCTGTATCAATCATCTCATTACGTACATAGATGCACGGTTCACTGTTTTTTCCACTGGTTAGCATCGGTAAAACCAACAATTCCAGAGCAGGAGAGGCGCGTCGAGCGTCCCTGCCCGGTCTACGACCTGCTCTGCATCAGACGTTACTTGGCGCGACATTCCGACTGCAAGATCGCTGAAGGACCCGTTCCAGACCCTATCTACAGGACCGAAGCCACCTCCTACCTCCCGACGTTCAATATCACTGCCACCCAGAATGAACTGTACTTGGGCGGGTTAACTGGGACTGTTTCAGAGTTTTCGTAAGAATTGATCACTACATTTCGAATAATATTCATCATTCATCATCAACTCATTACGTTCCCACCGAGGGGCACGGGTCTCTTCCCTCAGGTAGGTTATAAATTCCACACAATACAATCACTTGTCCTGGTTCCAAATTAGGATATCCTGTGCCATAACTAGACTACCGAGACTGAGACCATTTTGCAGGTGTTATAACGGCCGCTGTGTGAATCGAATCCACAACTACAGCAGGCTTGGTAAAATAAAATTTGACATTAAAATAAAACATAAAATTGATTGCCCGGCTGTGTGAGACAGTCGGGTAATACATTTTATGTTCGATTATTATACAGCAGGTGATACAGTGTTATATATTTCATAAAATTTATAATGGATGCGAATGATACGAACGAGATTGCAAATGGTGAAAAACTCTACACAACGCATTGGACAACGGTAGGCTGATGGATGGTGATCACATGGTGATGGTGATAAATTTTTATACGACAAAGCTTGAAATTATTGTGTCTCAATTAGGAACATAATGGTGCACACTACACAGGCACTCACACAGGCTGCAGATAAAAAAAGTATCTAAATGTATTTTTTTGTTCCAAAAAACATACTAAAAATTTAGCATACCGTGAAAATTCGGTGTAACGAATTGATAATACATCAATACTACAACTGAATACAGTTGGAACTCATATTTTTGAAGCGCTTATATTTTTATTACAAAACTGGAAATACCTGGCTACGAAGTCGCAGTTACTTTTCCTAAATTTGTGATGACATGATATAAAACTAGCAGCTTGCAATTATTCTATGCATCTTACAGAGTCAACAAAAGGTCCAAAATGACAATACTGAAAATTGACTACGTGGACCTTACTGTAAGAAGTAATAAGGTGTACTTCAGATACCACCGACGTGCGCAAGAACCAGCTGTGACTTCTAGTAATATTGCTGAGGCCAAATTTCGTAAGATTCCCGTTTCTTTTTTGTTAAGGAGGTGCAAGAAATTTCGTGAAAAAAGAAATCCTTCATTCGTGATGATTTTAGATTTTATCCCTGTTTTGTCAAATAATTATTATGCTAGTGTTTCTGCTACGCTTTCTCTCCATGGACTTCACTATACCTACGTAGAACCACAAAAGAAAATGAAGTCCCACGTTCTCGATTCTAGGTTTTTTTAAATACTTTTTTTTTTACCATTAGACTGATTTTTGAACTAAAACTTTCGGCACTAGACATGGCACTAAAACCGGTAGACAATGAATACTGAGTAAGGCGTTGATAATTTTGAATTTAATAGAGACCAAGTTGAGTATCTAACCACTAGGCTAAGGAAAAGAAAATGTAATGTCAATGAGAATGTAATGAAAATTGTATGTAATGTCATTTATTACGGCCGTACTGTACAAGAGGTACTGTAATCTGCCTACAGTTGAAGATTGCAATTTTCTGTTCTAGCATCACTATCGATCACTACAGTATTCAAAGGCGTTGACCATCTTCGTTTGTCTGAAAGCGAATCAGTGGTCTACCTCAACAAACCAGGGATAGTATTTGTGGGCCCAGAGTTGGGAAAACATCCAGGTAACTTATTTACACATTTTTTATTTATTTTATTTTCATTTTAGGAACAAACACTCCTTGTCGACCTCTGTGGCGCAGCGGTTAGTTCATCTGTCTACCATGCGAGAGGTCCCGGGTTCGAATCCCGGCTGGGGACAAAAAAAAAGAAACCCACGTCTTGGATGTTTACATGTTTGTGAACGTATATAAATTAAAAATTGGATTTTGAGTCTATTTACTTTGATGCATCTTAGCTTGAACAACAATAGCGTATTTTGGATCCTACATTTGGGGCATTTCGAGCAGATGAAGTGAAAAACCATTGAAGTCATCACTGTTTGTCTATTTATGTTCTTTCATATTTCAGATCTATCAATCGCACCGAGATTTGCCAGTATCCTTAAGCAGCCTTTAACGTTCCAACTGGAGGCTTTCCTTTCGAACGCTGCATTCTTCGCTTCTACCTACATACAGAACGTTCTTTGCGACTTTGGACTGAAAGTGAACTAGGTTCACCAACATTCACTAGTATTGAGACCATAGTCTGTAAAATATAGCTTGAGCTCCGCGACAGCTGTCATCTAAATTGCGTCCATGAGGTTTTGAATTTTTTCACAGAATATTTGTACTGTGAAAACTCCGTACTTACTGCACACTATTAACCTAGCCCTGTCAGAGTGACAGCTGTCGCGGAGCTCAAGCTATATTTTACAGACTGTAATCATTCGATGAAATAAAGCGCTTTTTGTAGATTCTTCTCTGTTTTATTCATAAGTACTAATGTTATGGACGACCTCTGTGGCGCAGAGGTTAGCTCATCCGCCTACCATGCGAGAGGTCCCGGGTTCGAATCCCGGCTGGGAACAAAAAGTGATCCATCAAAGAATACAGCTTAGAAATTGCTCCAAGGCTGAACTAGTATCATACGAATAAAATGTCACTTTACTTGATATTTTATGCAAGTGACTAAACGACAGACATTACATCACACTGGTTAAACCAGTGGGCATAGAGATTTAAAAATTTATAAAGTATCGTAAGAGTGTGCTAAGAAGTTTTTTGATAATATTCTAACCCTGAAGGCATAAAAAAGTATAACCATACAAACACACAGCAAATATGGTATGAATATGATGTGTCCTTCCAGTACAATATAAAATACAGTAAAAAAACAAAAGTATCATACAAATACCCACGAGGTTCCAGGACAGGTATGAACTAAGAAACTTTAGCTAAATACGTACCTGATATTATATTTATGGCAGTACGTAACCTTCGGTGCGCCAGTCCAAGTCGTACTTGGCCGAATTATCATTTTTCTTTTACGTCATGTATTTTGATAGGTCAGCCGTCGGTGACTAATGTAAAAATAGCAGTAGTTACGACAGGGATAAAGGCACTATACTTGAGCCATTACAAACGTGCGAACGGAGTCATAAACATTTGTATCAGACCTCTCTCTCACACATATAGGAGGCATATCAGGCATATCGGAACTCTCGCTCGCACTTTTATGACTCTGTTCGCACGTTTGTAATGGCTCAAGTATAGATACAAATTGATACCCTACTCTATTTAAAGGTCAATAAATAAACTTGATCTACTAATTACACATGTAATCAGAATGCACGCAACATTATAAGCTTACCTTTAGTCACTTTTGTACACCAAACAGTTTGTATTACTCCATAGCCAAAGTTACTCTAAAGACTCAGGAACTATGGCTAAATTACTATTTTTATTGCTTTTAGGATTGTGTAGCGTATTTTCTACTGAACTCGGCTATGAGAAGAAGGATTTTGTTTACCTACCTGGATACGATTTAAAGGAAATCGAGCGAGAATATAGAGGTAATAAGATGTATATTTAAATTTTGAAATAATATTCACACTTAATTAGACATTATAATTATTACCAATATTGTAGCCGTACCGCCGTATTGTACCGCCTGTGTCGGGTACTTTTTATCTTGCCCCTTGCTGGTACGTCCCCTATTCAGTAAAAAATTCTTCTTATCTTAGGTATGTTAAATGTTATGTTAAATGGGTCTTATCGCAAAAAACTGAGATTATATCCAGCTGGAACGTTGCCGAAACGTCGAGAATATACCTACCTAACCTAACAAGCAATCGCGATTACATTTCGATATCTAACTTTGCATTGGCACCACAGGTCATCAAAAATATTATTGTTATCTCATCTCATACCATTGAATTTCCTTCTAAATTCAATGCTCATAGTTTCCAATTTACAATTAATTTTTGTTGATACATTAATTTATCGATGCAGAGTAATATTAAATGTATTAAATTCAGAGGAGAAGTGTCGACATGTGTCGACACCTCTGATTATATATATATATATATAATCAGAATCTCGGAAACGGCTCCAACGATTTTCACGAAATTTTGTAGGCAGATGCTTTCGGGGGCGTTTAATTGATCTAACTAGGTTACATTTTTAGAAAACGTTGTTTTATCCGTGTTTTAAGGCAATTGAAATTTGCTATAATAACATACAGAGGTAAATTTCGCGTCTATCTGCAAGGTTGGGATAGTCCTGACGGGAAAACGGGCGACCCGTTTCGGGCCGATTTCAAGAGACCCGGTTCGAGTCATGATGTTTTCCAAGTTCTTTTTTTGTTGGAAAAGGATTATTTTAATTTTATGTTACATATTTTATATTACAAAAAAAGTACCGAGCAAAGCTCGGTCACCCAGGTACTAATCTAGTAATTGTGAAACTAACGACTTTGACGTTCATAAAGTAAACATTTTGTCTGTACCTACTATGTATATTTTTTTTTAAATTTGAATGTGAATTTTAATTTCTGTAGGTCAGAGGTAAAGAATAATTTATTATTCTTCATCTCTGACCTACAGAACTTTGACTTCTAAGTCCACATTTTTTGAAAGTCGTTTTTTAGGGATTTCGATTATTGAACGTATACTACTTGACGTGGTAAAAAGTATTAAGTCCTATCGGCAATAGGTACTTTTTAATGTATTCAGAATCCTATCGACAATACTTTTTAATAAATATTATATTCAGAATCAAATAGTAGTTAGTGACTTGAATCTCTAGAGGAAAATAATAATATACTAATTCTTATCATAGTTAACCTCCTTTTTTTGTGACTAAAAATATTTGAATTGAATTCAGTTCAAATACTTTTCTTTGTATTCCATAGTGCAGTGACTATCACTGATCAGTTCCGTTTTTTCCTTCTAGAGCAAGAAAGGCGCGAAGAGCGACCTTGCCCAGTCTACGACCTGCTCTGTATCAGGCGATACTTGGCGCGACATTCCAACTGCAAGATCGCTGAAGGGCCTGTCCCAGAACCTGTTTTCAGGACAGCGGCCGCCGCGTTCCTCCCGGCATTCAATATCACAGTCAGCCAGCACGAACTGTTCTATACTGGGTTGACCGGAACAGTTTCGGCGTTTTCGTAAGTTTTTTTTTTACTTTTTGTTAAAACTTTCATAGCTAGTTAAATTCAATAAATAGTACTGGCTGGGAATAAAAAAAAACACCAGGTTCCGGTTCCCCTAACACAGGGTTGTGTTGTGGTCACCTATAAGTGAGATTGCACATGGCCTATTAGATTTTAAGTTTTTGTAGTTTTTGTGTCAGATGCCTTAGGGCGGCTTGAAAACTTCTGACAGTAAGACCAGCCACTAGTCTTACAAGCCTGCACCAATCCGAACTTGGCCCCCGTGGTGGAGTGTGGCCTATATCTTCCTCAGGGAAGAGACCTGAGTGGGGACATAATGGGTTGATGATGATTGATCCTTAACAAAATAAATACCTCCCCTATTTGGTTGAAGTAGCAGCTAGCAGTAGCTAGGTTTCTCTCTCTTTCTCTCTCTCTCTCTCTCTATCTGAGAGAAGGTCTGTACCCTGCTTTAATACTTTAGGCTGCTTGTTATATTATCTGATCTTGCTATTTACAGAGTCAACAGAAAGTCAAAGTTGACGATACTGAAAATAGACTACAATAACGTCAATGTGAGAAGCAGTAAGACCTTCTTCAGATACCACCGACGTGCTAGAGAACCAGCTGTGACCTCCACTAACGTCGATGATGCCAAATTCCGTGAGTTGCCTAAATTTTTCGAATAGGTAATAAAGGAATACATAACCATACAAAGAATCCACAAATCATCGATTCAGTCAAATATGACTATTAGAGATTAATCTCTTAAGATATTTTTTTGTCCACGAATATGCGTGATGATTGTTTCCATTGTCTTCGTCATTTGGTACAAGACAACTAAAAGTAGTTTTAGAGGGTGAACCAACATTTTGACATTTATGGCGTTTATGCGGAATGCCGAGGCACGATTAAGAAATAAATATCTGCGAATCAAGAAATACAGATTAATTAACAACGGCCACATTTGTACCCGATGGGTAGATGTCAGTAACACCGGGTCCCTCAGTCCTGACTTTTAAAACAAATAATGGCTTTCAATTGTTACTTTCAAAGGCCGAGGATGTTGATATCGTGGCAAGATGACATTGGGAGAGATAAACTAAGAAGATAATATAGTGAAGAGACCTGTGCCCAACAATAGGCGTTCTTCACGTCGTATCTTCTTTAAATATATAAAATTCTCGTATCACAGTGTTGATGCCTATACTCCTCCGAAAGGGCTTGACCGATTTTGATGAAATCTTGCATGTATATTCGGTAGGTCTGAGAATAGGTTGTGATCACTTTTTCATAGCCCTTAATGATAAGAGTGGTCCAATAAAATATTTTATCTTGCAAAACAACGTTTGCGGGGTCAGCTAGTAGATAGATAAAATCTTTGTGCTTATATTCAGCACAGCCTGAAAAAAAACTACAATATCTATAGAATTCTACAACTAATACCTTTTAATTTTCTATTACAGCATCCATATCAATCACAGTAGTATTCAAAGGCGTAGATCACCTTCGTTTGGCTGATAGCGAGTCTGTTGTCGCGCTTAATGAACTTGGTATAACTGTTATAGGCCCGGAGATTGCAAAACATCCAGGTAATTAATTATGCCAATCCTTGCTTAACTTCTTTAAGTTTTTGTCTGCTAACTTCTTTTTTTTTATTACACTTTTTACGACGAAAAACTTTGAAATGGCCAAAAAATCCATGTATTTTAATGTTGCATTTGGTGACTTTCAAACGATATATTTTTTATGATTTCGAAGGTTTCCTCATTAGAAAAATGTGTTCATGTTGACTATTAAAACCTTCAATTATCAGATATTTCGAGATTTTCTTACTACCTTAAGCTAAACTAAATAAAGTTAAGGGAATAAAGAGATGATCAGAGGCACTTAAAATTAATCTCTATGTTTGACTGTCTAATTTCTAACCGTACATCCGGATTTCTTCACTTATTAAAACAATGAAATACAGAACATTACACTACTCAAAGAAAAATACATCCACAAACGTTCCGCCAAAATTAATAAAAATAAATTATCCCTACAAACAATAATTGTTTATCATTTGTGTTATGGTGTTACAATCGGAATAAATGCTTATCACTTTCACTTTCACCTCCTTAAGAAAAAAGATTGACATCAACTCAATTATCATAATATTATTTCAGATCCATCGGTTGCAACGAGGTTTGCTAGCCTCTTGGCGCAGCCTGAAACTTTTCAACTGGAGGCTTTCCTTCCGAACGCTGCATTCTTCACCGGCACATACATACAGAACGTACTCTGCGACTTTGGAATGAAACTTAACTAGAAAATTATCCACAAACTAGTGTTGAGATTATCTATGAAGTGAAATAAAGCACCTTCTGTTTTTTCTTAAGTTTTTATTTATTAATGTCTTTGACTTTTTTGCAATTAATCTTGCGTTATGACCTTAACAAGAACCTTTGACAATTAATATTATGGTGAGCTGATTAGCCCACAAAAAAATCTACAGATTAAGGGGAAAAATCCGACCAATACTCGAGAGGATGAAAAGGTAGTAGTCGTTTGCCATGAACCAGCTAGCTGGACCAACAACTGAATGAAGAACCGTTGATTTATATTACGCCGCCCACCAAACCTTGGATAATTCCAGTCGAACCGTCGAATTCCGTACCAATCGCTAATGCAAACATCATGATCCTAACAGAATTTGGTAACTAGGCGCATAACTGGCCTCTGAGGTAGATTCTTGGTAGCGGCTGGATAAGGATGTGGACAGAAAGAAGTGTCGATTTTTGAGAGAGGAATCCGCCCAGCATTAGATCATTGAAGGCTGATTGATTGTTTTGTTAACAGAGAGAGCGATCTCCAAGTTCATAAGGTTTTGAAGACGGTATAAAACTAGTGCTTCATATATTAATCCAGTACTGGGCATCCTCCACTTCCGTTCAACCTCACCCAAGGCACGCTACTTTTACCTGACTGCAGCCATCCTTATCCAGCTGCTACCATAAATTTCGCTGATCTCTTTGATTATCTGTCCAGTGAACAATTAAAGGTGGTTGCCCATAGTACAGAATGTCTTAGTTTGCGGCCAGATCCAGTGATTGTGTTGTATTCGAGCACGTGCAATGTCCCGGGTTCGAATCCTGGCCGGGGGCAAAAAAAACCTCAGGTCTTGGTTGTTTATTCTGGTTCCCACGACACAGGGTATCCTAGTGAGGGGCCCGAAGTCATATACATATGTAAATGTTTATGTTTGTTTGGGAGTTATTAATGTTTGCTAAATTTCGTTTGCTATCTGGTGATAGCGACGAACACTAAAATATTATTAACCTAATGTACGCCGGAAAAAAATAACAAACAAAATATGTTTTCTAAATAATTTATCGGTGAATTTTCGGAAAATACAGCATAAATGCATATGACAAAACGAATAGCGTCGTTGAAGACGATCCTGTAAGTTAATGATAGTGTGTCAAAGATAAACGCACAAGATGAATAATTTATTGCTATTTTTTACTGTAGAACAGAAAGCTGCTGTAATTGTTTGCATGTATGCAAATTATTTATTACTAGAAAAATAATTAAACCTAATCTGCAATCATGCAATCAGAATGCAGGGGACACGCAACAACCTTAAATATAATATCATTTGATATAACTGACCCCGCAGTTTAGATTACGTACCGCATAGATAAAGTCACTAAATCCTGCTATGGATTCTGGAAATATTGAAAATGTACAGTACAGTTTGTTAGCTTTAAGAATATACCTCGGGCTCTAGAGTAGGCTTCGGTTTTCGCCGACAGCACACGAGTGTAATACTACTTCCTGTTCTGTATAAAACTTTTCACTATTTTGAAAAGTTATGTAAAGTTAAGTGTCATATTAGTTCCGATATTTCTATTACACGAATATATGCAATTCTATCCGATAGTAGCCGAGGTATATTCTAAAAGCTTACAGACTGTATTTAATTTTGTTACGGGAAAAGTGCAGTGTCCATTGTTAAACCTGTGGTACAACGGAATCGAGCGAAAATGCAAAGGTAGTTTATTTATTTGAAATTAATGTAACTAAATCATCCCTTAGAATGATTTAAACAGAATCGCTCGTAGCCCCGGCCGCCAGAGCGATCTTAAGTGATCACGAAGGTTAAGCAACATAGGGCGTGTTCAGTGCATGGATCCTGGAACTTTTCATCTCGAAAACATGAAGTTTTTTCATTTATTTTTTTGATACTACACTAACCCTCAGTTTCTGAGAGAGTGTTCAAATGTAACAAGAGATTAATCTACGATTAATTTAAAATGCCGGCACGTGATTGGCTGAAATTAGCTTGACGTGAGATTAACATGAGATTAACATTTGATCGCTCTTCTAGATATACCTCACATATTGCACGCCGCCACTACTAAGTAGAAACCTTATCTGGTAACGGCATAATACCAGCGCTGGAGTAGCCCACTTCTTCAGCACATGCTGAGTCAGTACCTTTTGGTATTTTTGAACTAAAACTTACGTAAGCACTGGACATTATGTTTTATTTTTTATTTATTTTATTTGTTGGGGTTACAACAGGATGAGTTACACTTAAAAATAGTCTTATAGTAAAGTACACAAATTAATAAAGTAAATTAACACATCCCTTAGAGTATCCCACTGAGAATAAAACTGATTGAAGTTTACCGCGAACAATGTTCAGTGACAATGAAAGATTCCGATAACAATGAAAAATTTTGATGGAATGATTACTTATTAATAATTAATACCTATCCCTACCTAAACAGTATTACAGTTTACCAAACTCCTATCTATAGGCATCTCCTTTAGATAGGAGTTCCGTTCTTATTTTATCTAATGCCAGTTATTCTGATACATACATGAGGGTCTGGGTTCGAACCACGCATGTACCAATGACTTTTAGTTACGTGCATTTGTTTGTACAGCAACACCATTCGCTGATAAATTGTGCCCGGATAACGGCGACAGGCTTGCCACTTGTCACGTTTGGGACCTAATAAACTCGGCAAAACGTGGGTCCAGTTCTAGAGACTGGTGCCTCTGCCTACCCCTTCGGGGATAACGGGCGTGAGTTTATTTATTTTTTTATTTTATACATGCAATGCTAGTAGTATGACACAAGGAAATATAAGTTAAGTATGACACAAGGAAATATAAGTTAATCATGTTCTGAAATATTATCCGGATCCACTTACTTGATTTTTATCGGATGAGTCCGATCAGGGCCTCAATTCAGTTAGCACGTTATAGTTCAAATACAGTTACATGGTCGGGTCACGTGGCATGTTTTTTAATTCCGTTGACGCGTAGATTACTGTGCTTGTGCTTGCCTCCTTATCGTTGTAATGTTAGATTTATTATGGCATTGTGTTTCTTCTATCCGCTGTTCTCTGCTTGCTGTTTTGTTATTGTAAATGTACGAGTGTGAGTGCAATAATTGATCTATCTATCAAATTCATAAAATCACATTTTCATGTGAAGATTGAGACAGAGATTGGCTATCGAAACAGTGTTTTTCTCAAACATGCTTGGAAATATGAGCATTATTTCGACAACCTTTTTCGAGATAAATCGAAATTGCTGTACTGGCCAATTACACGCGAGCACCGGCCGGAAAAAGTTTTATGAAAATTCATAACTGTCGTGTTTTGCGTCCAAATAAATTACATACTAAACTCGTATCTGTCGTGATATTTAAAAATGGAACGATCTATTACTCCGTACAATGACAACCAAGGAGTTAACCTATCGGAGGTTTTATTTAAATTTCGAACTGGTTTGCGATAGAAAGCTGGATAAAAGGACTGGGAAAAAAGAACAGTTTGACGCGGCAAAAAATATTGTTGTTCGTTCGTGGTTCGTCTAATTTTGAAAGTTTATTGAATTTAACAGAATGAGTTCATAGATTTTATTTCCGCGCATAATTTGAGAAAAATCATATGCAAGCCTTGGCCACAACTAGGCATTGATGGACTCGCGTATGTGTGCCTCGGGTTCGCCTCGGCCCACATTTCCACGTTTTTCCATCAATGCCTCTTTTGCTGGCCGCTCCAGTAACGTACTATTATGAACTTTTAGTACTTAGAATCGAAAAAAGAATCGATGAAAAAGGAGACTTTTTGTTTCATGTCATTGGAAAAAATATAATAAAAAAGTTCAGAAACAGAAAAAAGATCATCGATAAAGTTATTGTAAGAAGCAATAAGGTTATTTCTTATACCACCAAAATGCTTGAGAATTAATATAAGACATCTATTTGTGAAGCGATATTCTGTAAGTTCTCATATTTCTTAAAACAAAAAAAAGTGACTGAAAAGTCTGCGATAAGGCTT
Organism: Yponomeuta plumbellus; assembly: GCA_947310845.1. Lineage (NCBI taxonomy): Eukaryota > Metazoa > Arthropoda > Insecta > Lepidoptera > Yponomeutidae > Yponomeuta > Yponomeuta plumbellus. The sequence continues at coordinate 9,020,333 of OX371206.1, forward strand.
ACTTGAGTCTGTTAAACCTTAAACTTTATTAGAGAACTAGCTGTTGCCCGCGACTACGTCCGCGTAGGCTTTAGTTGAGTAAAGTGTTTGCAAATAAGATAGAGTTACTTTTAGCGCATTCGAAATGTGCAATCCTCCCCTTAGCCCCTTCCATCATCCACCCATTATGTCCCCACCAAGGGGCACGGGTCTCTTCCCTGAGGAAGGTATAGGCCATACTCCACCACGGGGGCCAAGTCCGGATTGGTAAGTCCTTAGCCCCTTAAGGGATGATTTTCGAAAAACTATTTTACATGTTTTTCATGACTTTTAATAAAGGACCTTCATATTGAATCTCATTCGAATAACTTCAAAAATGGCAAAGTTTCATACTAAGTTTGCACCCCCCTTTTTCCCCCTTAAGGGATGATTTAAAAAAAAACTATTTTACACGTTTTTCATAATTTTAAATGAAGAACCTTCATACTAAATTTTATTCGAATAACTTCACAAACGGCAAAGTTTCATACTAACTTTGAACCCCCATTTTACCCCCTTAGGGTAGTGCTCCCCTACGTCGCAAAAGAAACCCCTGTGCAAAATTTCAAGTTTCTAACCCTTATAGTTTAGGCCCTGAGTTGATATGTCAGTCAGTCAGTCAGTCAGTCAGTCAGTCAGCTTCTCCTTTTATATATATAGATTTGGATTTCTTATACCGTGGAATCCGTTCCATTGAGAAAGAGGCTGCCTCAGCGGGACTCAATTGGAACGAGTTAGAAGTTGCCGCACAAGACCGCGAGAAATGGAGATCCCTTTTACGAGCCCTATGTCCCTAATAAGGGATAAGAGGAAATCATCATCATCATCATACCGAGGAATTACTGGCGATTTACCTATTTGTGATTTTCATAACAGTGATAAATGTAAAGGTTACGACTGTCAAATAAAAACTACTGCCAAGTCTAAATAGTTATGGTAAGTATTAAACGTTGCTGCTATTAATTAAGTAATTGAAATATCGTGTGTTGAACTGTCTGGACACATTGTAGTAGCCTTGTACAGGCCCCCTACCAGTGATTACAGTTTATTTGAAACCATATTAGAGGATGTTTTAAAGGTAGCTTCTAGCAGCAATAAGAAAGTCATAGTCTGTGGTGACTTCAACATTGACTTGATGGCAGACACCACTTTAAATACAAAATTGACAATTATTTTCAAGTCGTTTAATCTAGCAAATATTTTTTTGGAGCCTTCCAGGATAACTGAAACTACTGCCACCTGCCTAGATAATGTTTACTGCGATTGCGATTTTTCCGATTATTCTACAGTAAATTGTCTAAAGTCAGACCACAGCGGTCAAGTTGTGCATTTTGAAATAGATACAAAAAAGGCCGAACCTGTTATCCTCTGCCGGCCCGTAACAAGTAAAAAATTAGTTTCATTTAAATCAGACCTAGAAAGTAGTATAAGGACTCAAGAAAATTATGAAAATGCTAATGATCATTACAAAGAGTTATTCGAAGTGGTGTCGGGTAGTTTTAAAAAGATTTTTAAATTGCGCCATCTAAAAAGCAAGGACAATAGAGTAGGATTCAGTGAATGGGCTACGTCAGGTATTCGAAAGAGCAGAGACACACTTTATGAATTATATGACAAAAAGACTTATACATATGACGCCAACTTCATACAGTACGTAAAAAAATATTCAAAATTATTTAAGGCCGTCTGCCATAAAGCTAAATGCGATCATATAAAAGGTAAAATCCTACAATCACCGAATAAAGTAAAAACAATTTGGACCATAATAAATAGAGAAACGGGTAAAGCAAAGTTAGGAGACCGAGATATTTCACTTAAGATTGATGACAAAATAATAACATCAAATGAAGGTATCGCTGCAGCTTTCGAACAGTTCTTCACTAATGTCCCAATCATAACTACAGCTCCGTTAGACTCGTCACCTGATCGTGCGGCGACATTATTAAGGGACAATGTCCCCGCATGCGAACACGATTTTACGTTTAATTACATAGAGCCCCATGACATTGTTAAGAATTTTAAATTATTAAATCTTAAAAAAACCGAGGACTTATGGGGTATGTCAGTAACAATAGTTAGTTCAGTGATAAATATCCTAGCTTTGCCGTTAGCACAGATTTTCAATAAATGCGTAGATGAAGGAGTATTTCCAGACCTCATGAAATATAGTAGGTTAGTACCCTTATTTAAAAGCGGTGATAAACAAGATCCAACAAATTTTAGACCCGTTTCAGTCCTACCAGTATTAAGTAAAATATTTGAAAGAATTATCTTAGATCAATTACTTACTCATTTCAATAATTACGAACTCCTCCATAGTCAGCAGTTCGGTTTCATTAAAGGGCGGAATACAACAGACGCTGGAGTCATGTTAATTAAACATATTTTCAGTGCGTGGGAGGATCATAATGATGCGATAGGAGTATTTTGTGATCTGTCAAAGGCATTCGATTGTGTAGACCACAAAACATTACTCTCAAAGTTAAAACACTATGGAATAAAAAAATTAAGTCTAGATCTTTTAAAATCATATTTAGAAGGAAGGGTTCAAAAAGCAGAAATAAATCGTATTAAATCGTCAGGCTCACTTGTAAAAATGGGAGTCCCGCAGGGATCTATCTTAGGGCCGTTCCTTTTCCTAGTCTATGTAAATGATTTACCGTTTTTGGTACAAAAAATGTGTGAGATAGTGCTATATGCTGATGACACGTCACTTGTTTTTAAAATAAAGAGACAGGAGAATAATCTTGCCGAAGCAAATAATGCTCTCTCGCACGTTCTAGATTGGTTTACAGTAAATAATCTATTGTTAAATTCAAAAAAGACAAAATGTATGAAATGTACCCTACCTAACGTAAAATTAGTTGAAAAGAACATTGTAATTGAAAATAATAAACTAGAATTTGTTGAAGATACTGTATTTTTGGGCATCACAATCGATGCCAAACTACAATGGGGTCCACATATTATAAAATTGGCACATAGACTAAGCTCCGCAGCATATGCCGTGAAAAGAATCCGAGAACTTACTGACGTTGCAACTGCTAGGCTTGTTTATTTTAGTTACTTCCATAGTATTATGTCCTATGGTATAATACTATGGGGCCGGGCAGCAGACATTGAGACTATCTTCATCTTGCAGAAGAGAGCGATCCGATTTATTTACAAGCTAGGTAGTAGGGACTCGCTAAGAGATTTTTTCAAAGAAACTAACATCTTAACAGTTGCAAGCCAATACATTTATGAAAATATTATGTACGTTCGGAAAAATATTAAGGACTTCGAAACTCTTGGTAGCCATCATAACGTTAATACTAGGAATAAACATAAATTGTCATTTCCACGATTTAGACTTGCAAAAGTTAATACTTCCTTTATGGGGCACTGTATAAGGTTCTACAACAAGATACCCCAAGATATATTAGAGTTACCCCCAACGCGATTTAAGAATTGTGTTAAGCACACTCTTTGCAAAAAAGCTTATTATAAAATCAACGATTATTTAGAAGACAATGACATATGGCATTAAATAGTAGTTTAATATTAAATTAAATCAGAGGATAAATGTGTCTAGTGTTCAACACATCCAAGATATTATTTTGTATGTTTTATTTGTATTAGCTTTAAGGTGATTTGAGAAAAGATGGTCAGAGTGGAGTTTTTTTTTTCGCTGCCTTTTTCTCCACTACAGACGGCCCCAAGGCAGCGGCTAACGTTATACATAACTGTATGTACATTGACATTCAACAAGCAGAATGTAAATTCTTTACGTTGAAATAAATTCTTGATTCTTGATTCTTGATTCTACATGTCAAAAATTAATTTGGTATGTTTTTTTTTCAAATAATTTTGCGCAAGAATAATTTATATTCAACCAATAGCAAATCAACTACTACATTTTCTTAACTGATTATAGAGCAGAAAATGATTATAAAGACCAGCAAAGCAGAACAGAATAACTGAGACGTTTTAATTGGCCAATCAGCACTTAATATTTCTAGAATGATGAAGAAAGTATAAAATTTTGCTGTTATCCAGCTTTTCACGAATAGCGGTGGAATCTTTTCTCTGCTTTTTTTTTCCAAATAAAGATTGTTGTTTCAACTCAATAATAGTTACTTTATGACGTGAAAAATCTCAATTACCTTATTAGTTCATCGCTTACAAAAGTTGATCATCTATTAACTGTAAAATATCACCAGTTAGTTACCTGTGACATATTTCTGTTCCAGAATCCATTGAATATTGAAACATGTCTTCCTTCAACTGATGTACTGAATCAACTGATGCCCGTAGTAAACTTGGAATGCTGTCTCTGGACCCAGTACTTGCAAAGCATCCAGGTAATATTGACATTCTTTACTGTATAGTCTGTTAGCTTTTAGAATATACCTCGGCTACTATCGGATAGAATCGAATATATTCGTGTAATAGAAATATTGGAACTAATATGACATTTATTTCGAAATCGGAACTAATATGACACTTAATTTCGAAATCAGAACTCGATCATCAGTACGATCCTCGTAAGGCCCGACCTTGAAAAGAACAATTGATTTTGTGATCACTTGAAGACATTGGGCCTCACGAGGAGAAATATATATACGGCGAAAACCAAAGCCTACTCTATAGCCTGAGATATATTCTAAAAACTAACAGACTGTACCTACAGCAAATATAGCTCATAATTCATTGTCTACCAGTCTATGTTGTCATAGGTTGACCAGCTTTATCATTTTAGCTGGCTTGACCCAAATTGGATCATTAACAAAACCTCCTAAATTAAAAGCCGCCATTTCTTTCTGTCATACATGTCGTCGATCAAGTACTATTTAATTTCTCCCGCTTTCCATCTATTGCAGCATCCGAATAATTATTGCATTTGTGATCTTGTTAATACTGATTTTTGCTAAATACGTACCTAAAGATATCACCAAATTGCAGATCGATTGGACCTGAAACAAATGAAGTAAGTTAATTTATTTATCGAGCCTAAAGAATTTTCCGTCCATTAATCACGTGAGGCTTGAAAGGGGGGGAGGGCTTTGACAAAAATCAAGACATATCACAAGGGGGGAGGGAAGGTGTAGTAAGATATCACGTGTATTTATTTTGTCATTATTTTTTCAAACGCGCACGCATTCAATACGGACAATTCTAGTTCTAAAAAATTTAAGATTTTATGTAGATACGAAAAATACACGTGATGTTGGGTGGGGGGTGGGGGTAGTCTTAAACCTCACCATGTATCACCAAGGGGGAGGGAGGGTTGAAAAATGCTTAAAAAAAGATCACGTGATTAATGGACGGCCCCTTAGGGTTCCGTACCCAAAGGATAAAACGGATCCTATTCCTGAGACTCCGCTGTCCATCCATCTGTCACCAGACTGTATCTCATGAACCGTGATAGTTAGACAGTTGAAATTTTCACAGATGATGTATTTTTGTTACCGCTATAACAAATATGAAAAACAGAATAAACTAAATATTTAAGGGGGCTCCCATACGACAAACGTCATTTTATTTACTCGTTTATGCTCGATATTGATAATGGCAACAGGTAGACGCTAAAAATATTCACAGAATATTTAGTTATATTTACTTAAAAAATAAATAATTAAATTGAAATATAACTAATATTTAAGGGGGGCTGCCATGCAACAAATGTGACTTTTTTGCTATTTTTATAGACAATGATACGGAACCCTTCGTCCACAAGTCCGACTCGCACTTGGTCATTTTTTTAGCAAACGGCTAAAACATGTATTCCCAGAATACTTATGTATGATTTTATTTAACGATTTAGTGCTACAATAACAATAACACTATGTATAACATTACATGCCTAAAGATGTTAAAATACACACAAAGTATTATAAAGTCAAATTTGAAATCAGGCAATTACCTGTAACGTAAGTTGATGAAGTGCTCTGCGCCCATTCGGTTAGTACCTACGATACGGTCAGCACACAACAATTAGGTGTTCGGTATCAAAAACTCTAATCGATACCTGTAATTATTGCACCTCTTTAGTAATCATAATCGCGCCAGAATAGTAGAAAATGGCAAAATTACAAATTTTGGCTTTGTTATTGGGAAGTTGCAGTGTATTTTGTACTGAAAATGTCTACGAGTACAAAAAATTATCTCTTCCCGGATACGATTTGAGAGAAATGGAACGCGCTTACAGAGGTAGGTACTGTAGGTACAAATAAATTGTGACACGTTTTAATTACAAAACGGTACAATTCACATTAAAACTCATCGTTATAACCAGTTCACTTCTACTTACTGCTTGATATTTCTCCTGGCTTTTTTCACATCACACCATCTTTCGCGGTCTCTCACATACGCATCCTTAGGCTCTCTGCTGACCTGACCAAATCGTCCGACCATCCAGCTGTAAGTCCACCCATTGACCTCAGCCTAGTTCTAGGTCATCACTTGGTTACTGCCCTAATACACCTGTTATCTTCACGCCTCGCTAAGTGTCCCCCTAGTCTATGTTTTTTAAATTAGGTATTAGGTCACGACAGACCTTGACAGGCGCACTAAATAGTGTTGAAATCCTGACAATAGCAGTTGGTATGGAATTTGACAGCTGGATGTTATGGATCTTTGAGGACTTGGTGGGCATAATTAGAACTCTGTCCACCTTTTTTAGGACAAGAAGCACGCGTCGAGCGCCCATGTCCACTATACGACCTCCTCTGCATCAGGCGATATATGGCGAGACATTCCCAGTGCAAGATCGCCGAAGGACCCGTTCCTGACCCTCTCTACAAGACCGAGACTAACCAATACGCCCCGGATTCCAATCTCACGATCACTGTGAACGGGCTATTCTTTACAGGCATGACAGGATCTGTTTCTGAATTTTCGTAAGACCGACCTTCTAATTTCTCCAAATTTGCAATCTATGGTACTTTATAATATACATTTTTCACGATACTACTCGCTACCTCTGAATTCCTTCACAAACTTCACATAGAAAATGTTCCGGACCAAAGAGGAAATTGAATCCACGCCTTATCATAATGCCAGCACTGTTGCATATCGCGGCAGGTTCAACTGTTCAAAACCGATTGATAGAGATGATGGAATATACCACGAAGAAATCTGCGGTCTAGTTGACACATATTGACATTTTAATTTCTGTGAATTAAGTTAAAGGATAAAACACACCAAGGCGTTCGGGGTTGCGGTAGCTATCTCAATATTGTATGGGCCACCACCGCCACCACCGGAAGAATATCAGTATTTGCTTTATATTTAAGACGGCTGTGAACCCTGGAATTTTCGAGCCTAGTTCAAGCAGTTCAAGCTTTAGAGTACATATGTCAAAACTATCAAAAGCTATTTCGTTGCTTTCGTACATTCAATTCTTTAAAGTAGGCTTTCTAATGCCGGGATTGTCAAAGCTTTATGTGGCACTTCTCGTTGACTAACTTACTAACGTCACTATCATCACGGAATTGGCTAGAGAGCAATGTCTAAAACTACAAGTAAAGACAAACATCCAAAGACAGTTGCTTCATGGTGTGCGTTTCAGCTTTCCTATTAACTACTGACTTTTATCTTCCCACAGAGTTAACAAAAAATCCATGGTAACAGTACTGAATGTAGACTTCCAGAACCTGACTATAAGAGACACCAAGTTCTACATCAGATATCACCAACGCGCTCGGGAATCCGAAGTGACTGCCACTCAGCTTGGTGTAGTGGTATTCCGTAAGTTGTCCAATGTCAAGCCGGGTCCGCTGCGCCATGTTACGGGTGTTACAAAAAATGCGCCCCATTTTTGTTATAATAACGTGTTACATTTTTTGTAACACGCGTAAGACGGGGCAGCGGACCCGGCTTCATGGTTGCGGAAGAAAAGCTTGAGTGTCCAAAATAATGATGGAATCATTGTTATTAATGTGTCTTTCTAGTATTGAAAGATACAGGTGTAGAAAAAGACAGAAAGGGAGGAAAGAGAGATGGGGAGACATACTTTTGTTATTTACCTTATTTTGTAAACATTTGTATTCTGGGTGGTTTGAAAGCCAAAGTAAAATTAACGTGCTTGTACAATCGCCTGTCGAATACGCTAGTTTGTTTTTTAAACAGGCACTTACATATTAGAACTATTCTTGTCAGATCGGTGCGTGGGTGTCGCGTGTCCGTGAGTCATTGCTATGATATACGGAGAAGTATTACTAATTGTTTGCACATCTTTTTAACCCTACTTAAATAAATAATCATGTTATACGAATCGTTAAATATTGTCATATTTACGTCTGAAAAACGTAGGACGCGTAATTGGTGTGTTTACATAAAATTATAGCCATTCATACAAATATTAATTTGTCTTTGAAATAAATATGTACATAATAATTTGCGAAAAAAAAAACGATAAATTTTAATGTTGATTAACAAAAAGTGTACAATTCCTTCCTGAGTGAGTTTCATCCTGATCTAAAAAAAAAATTTTTTCTATTCCAGCGTCGCTCTCAGTTACCACCGTATTCAAAGGCGTTGACCATCTTCGTTTGGAAGATAGCGAATCAGTGCTCTTCCTCAATCAACTTGGATTCATAGTTCTTGGCCCAGGGCTTGCAAACGATAGAGGTAATGTAATTAACTGACGTTGAAGGCCGAGTTTTATAAGACTACAATTCGTAGTTTAGTATGACAATTCGAGGTGCATTTCGTAGCAGCGTCTTTTGGTTATTAGTGGATTAATCAACTTTGCAACGACAATCGAATTTTCGTAGTGAACCACAAAATTGTACACACATACATAAGTACATAAGCTCACGCCTGTATCCCAGAGGGGTAGGCAGAGACCAGAGACTACCACCTGTCACGATCCTGATCAGTCACTTTCACTTCATCGACATTCATTAGTCGTCAATCTCTTGCGCTAGAGTTGCATTCTATCTATTCTAATTAGAGTAAAAGAATTTTCTGCGCAATGCAGTCTATCAGTTAGGTCTTAGGTCTTTGTTTAACAAGATACCTATTATATTCTTCATGATTTTATTTAAGAATAAGACTCTTGTCTGGACGTTTTCTACCACTTACTGATCTGAAATTGTTGGTAATAACTTTTGTTTTTTATTTGTGTCTATATTACTCATCCATCATCATGAACAGTCTAAAAACAAAACTTGTTCTCTTAATTTTTTTGCTATCACCTGATATTCACCTGATATTAGTATTACATTTTTTTATTTATAGACTTTTGTTTGAACAAAATTTTGAACAAAATTTGTTCAGCATGATAAGCTGAATGAACCCTCAATCGGTATAAAATTTATAGCACATTCACAATATCTATGCACTGCGCTGGAAAACGATATCCTTTCTGCTTTCCACTGACCACGCCGGGTAAGCACCCATCGCATCTCCACGGTTAGCACCTGCATTGTTGATACTCATCTTGATAAATTAGTTTTGTCATTTGGCACTGATGGCCTTTGGGGCAAAAAAGTCTGATCTGACGACCGTGGAACGGACGACGCAGCGTGGGCAGTCCCCACTAGATGGTCTGACGACCTAGTTACGGTGGCAGGGAGTCCGGAAGACCGGAAACTTGAATGCTAACCACGAAGGAGGCCTAAGTCGAAATAGTCGATCATGATGCTTTTGCAAGCCATAACAAAATGTTTCCATTGCATAAGCGAGCCAGGTGCACAGATATTGCACATCAACACATTGTATATTTTTTTGTTTTTACTTTCAGATCTATCAATCCCACTAAGATTCGTCGGTCTCATAAAGAAGCCCCTAACGTTTCAACTAGAGGCCTTGTTAACCATCGCTCCATTCATAGCCGGCTCTTACATACAAAATGTCCTTTGTGACTTTGGATTGAATCTTGATTGATGTTTGTGCTTGTAAAATAGTTTTAGAAGAATAAACGCTTCTGGATAATTGTTTTAAGTTTTATTTCATGATCTCAACGTTGTGGTGGATTTGGATAAATTTGGTTTGGATACTTGGACTGTGGATTAGACGCTTGGACTGTGGACTCCTAAACACTGTACGCTTGGATAAACAATGTTAAAATGTATCCCGCTCTCGATTAAACCATGGCTCTGAGTCTAATAGAGGCTAATAAAGGCATCGTGGTTCAATAGCCTGACACTAGCACGATAATGTTTGTTACTAGAATTTAGAAGTGTGGTCAAAGTGTGTAAGAGAATGCTAGAAGATGTTTGATATTTTATGGTCTACTAAGCATTAGAATTAGTACTCCAGTGACATAACCCATGTAAATTAATCCTGTAGTAGCAATAGTCCGGATGTTAGTCTGGTTGACCGAACTAGGGCAACTTTTAGGTAGCAAAAGTTCAGCTGATAAAAATCAACGAACTTTTTTAAGTTGCAGTAACTAGTTCGCATTGAAATTCAAGTAATTTTAATTAAAAGAAAAGTTTATTCAATTTAAATTAATTAAATTCAGTCAACTGGACTAACAACAGAACTATTGCTTTACAGAGAGAATTAAATAACCAAAACTATCTCTCGTGAAGAAGATCAAATCGCGCGAGTTGCCTAGTGAAGTTGCACCATCATAGGGCTATTACTACCTAAATATACACTGGCCTGCAAAAGTAAGTATCAAACTTTTAATATTTTTTTCTAAATTATGGGAGTTAGAGATTTAAAATAAAAAAACGTTTTATAGCAAATTTTATCAGCTTTCTTTTAAATTAATTAATCTGTAGTAAACTGTACATTAGTAACATTTTTAATAAGTCGTGCAGCAACTCCAGTTACTGGAGCGCCATTCTGTGTAACCTGTGCTTCCCGTAACATCGCTTAACTTGATTTCTCAGCAAGTCTATCTAACTTAGCGTAACAAGACTATCGGTCAAGGAAAAATTTGAAAACAAAAACAGAAACAAAAAAAAATTAAGGTAAAACGAATAGGGATTGTTTTTGTTATTAAAGTTTTTTTCGGGCATATCTTACAAAAAGTTTATCGACTTTGAAGTTTTTATATGCAGTATTAAACTCTTTTTCGAGTCCTTTTTATTTCGAAAGTATATCTTGTGTACTTAAAAAGTTATTGCAATTTTAAGAGAGTGATACTTAGTTTTGCAGGCCAGTGTAGTTAATCCTAATACGGTTAATTAAAATATCATCACCGCTTCAAGTCTATGAACGCACGCGTAAATCTGTTAGATTTTAATAATATGATGTCATAAGGCTGGGTGGGGTGGTAGCTGTGTGCTTAATAAAGCAAACGTAATTGGTTTTCTGTACGTTCAAAGTTTAATTGAAATATACCTACAAGTGAAAATCTGTTCGTCATCAACTTTCAAATCACAGAGCTGGTTTATATATGTATATAAACCATTCGTCACTATTCCTAGTATATCCTAGGAATAGTGACGGTTCTAGGACTCTCCTTTGGGGAACTCCACAGGAAACCGTTACTTATGAGCTCATAGTTTCTCTTATTTTAACACTTCGCTTGCGGTCACTAATATAGTCTTGAGCAATTGGAAATGTAATCCTCTAATACCAATCTCTTCTAGCCTGTGCAAGAGGATGTACACAGAAACCATGCCTTTTAAATATACAGCATACTAGATATGGTACACGACTTTGTCCGCGATAACTTTAGTTGATAAGTATGGTTTTAAAAAAGTTTTTAATTTTTGCAATGTGAAATAAATATTACAAAAATAAAGTGTTTTAATTTACATATATTGAAGCGACTTGTTTTAAATTACTGGCCCAACGGTAACATACAAAAACTGGGGCATGTAGTAATAACGTGTAGAGCAATTTTTTTATGTTCAGAATATTGATATCTTCGATTATAGTTAAAGTGCAGCCTCTTTACTTAATACGTCACACACTACCTTTAGATGCTAACATGACAAGGCTGATCTAAGGAGAGTTAACTCTAAAACAGGCAACGAAAAACTGCGAAAATCAGTTCTCCCTAGGATGAATTCCTGCTATGATTCAAATAATTAGGAGACCACCTCGGGTGACTTAGAAGAGGGATCTAAATTGAGACACCAGTATGTTTCATTCTGATATCCCTATTACACACTCAACTTTTAAAAATTATGATTCACGTACTTCGTACATTTTATTGATGTACATTTGTCCAAAGTTCTAAGAAAATGTAACCACAAAAACTTAACTCCGCATACAAATTTTGATATCTCTTTTCTGACTCCTTAAGGGCCCTTAGTAAGTGAATATGCCGAAATTCGATGTTTTCTATTAGCTGTTATTCACAAACTTTACGATTTTTCGCATTGAAATTTGGAATGTGTATTACAGACCGTATATGTGAGAAAAGGACTGTTTCCAAAACGCGTTTGGAAAAACTTTGCTCGATAGAAAAAAATCCAGAAGTCACTTCTAAAATTTTATGTAAATGCACATTACGGACGTGTTTTACAATACGAATTCCTGTAAAATCACAAACAGATAAGTATTTACGTTTTCTATTAATGGACTGTTTTAGATTTCCAAAAAACAAGGCATTTCTATTAACTTTTGACAAATATGTGGATGGCGCTTACGATGTTTAGTTTCGAACTCGCTGATTCCATACTAAACGTCCACCCCGAACGGCGCACCTCCGCGAGGCCCAGTCTCGCTTCGGCATTCGCACGTGGGGGCTGTGTCGCTTGTCACGCTGCACGCGCAAAAATTAGGAGTCCAAAACACGAGTACACAACTAATTTAAAATTGAGTACTCACAGAAAAAGGTCGCCTAAAGCTATAAATGAGTTGCTATGGTTCATACCTACCCTGCCTATTGACTTTCATAATTAAGTACAGTCGACAGCACGTCAATCTTCACATTTTAGTTGCAAAGTCGCCCGTAAGCCAACGGAGTAGAATGCATGGGTGTACACCTGCAATAAGTACTATACTTGAGCCATTACAAACGTGCGAACGAGAGTTCAGATATGCGGATATATATGTGTGAGGGAGAAGTCTGAATGGTCTGATACAAATGCTTATGACTTAGTTCAAACGTTTGTAATGGCTCAAGTATATTTACTTGATTGATGCTTTAGACAACTACATACTTCTATTTAAACTCGGCAAAACGTGGGCGCAGTTCTTAGTGATTGGTGCCTCTGCCTACCCCCTCGGGCATAATGGGCGTGTTTTTTTTTTATTTAGCTACCCAATTATTTCAGAAAACGACGATGCATGGCAACCATCAAAATTTTGAACTGGGGGGCTAATAAATATTACGATTAGTTATGTCTATTATCTATACGATATTATTATATTTTTAGGTTTGTTGAAAAATAGGGTAAAATGCCCTATTTCGGGTCTCGTATTTTTGAAACATAGCTAGGTGTAGTTATCTAGCTGCTGCGTTCTTATTCATATTTTTTTGGTTTTACAACAACAGGGTAAATGCACCAACAACGGACAGACCAGGGGGATTTAACCTATGCGATCAAACTACGTCTGTATCATCTTAGTATACTCTAATTACATAATTCCTCGAAATATAACTAGATTTTTGCTTTGTACCCTAAGGAGCGTTTTCCCTATGTCAAATTTAGTTTTAAAAGATGCACTAGGTGGCGCTGCCGTACCTTAGTAATAAACCTCAAAGCCAAAAAATACTATGGTTCTGTGGTATTGGTGATGGTTGATTACCTAAAAAAAATATGTTTTAGTTAGGTGATAAGTGCGCCTACGTCCAATTTAGATATTTTGGAGTCTTTGCTGTGGATTGTGGGTTTTTAATTTTCATTACGAGAAACTTCGTACGAATGGCAAACCTGATTCCTTCTCTTTTTTAGTAATCTGTGAACTGACATTGACATTGACTGCCACCAATCACAAATTTGTATGTAGAAACGAATGATGCCATCTAGATTATCTCATAGAACTAAAAAAAAAGAGAAGAAAAACGCTCATTGCACAATTTACCCATTTATCAATGACTTGGTTACAGAAAAACTTCAACTGAATGAGCCGTTTTCAGAAGAACTAAAAAAAAAATCTAATGGCTGTCAAAGGAATGCAATTTTGGACCTCGGCCCAATAGCCATGTGTGATACATCATCGAATAGGTCTAACTAACATTTTCAATACAATATAACTCCGAAAGGACAAAAATTTGGCTGTTGGCGTGATAGTAACTTTTATTCATCTCGCTGAGACCTATTTGATGATGTATCACACATGGCTATTGGACTGAGGTCCAAAATTGCATTCCTTTGACAGCCGTTACATTTTTTTTTAGTTCTTCTGAAAACGGCTCTTTGCAGAATGTAGCTGAAGCATCCAAACACTTAGAAATATAATGTAAAACTGTCAGAAATTTACAAAGCAATTAAATACACTGTGATGAAAGCACGTAAGTAAATCTATTTTATGCATTGTCATTTTCATATGCTCAATTTTTTGCTATTTAATAATGGGTGTTATTTAAATGGTTAGTATAGTATAGGTATTTTTTTGAGCAGAAATAGCTAATTGATCAGCAACTCATTGCCAGCAAACATTTCAACATCAATCAGCTATTATTTTTTTAAAGCATATTAATTATACAGGGTATTGATTTGTCCAGTTTCGTCTGACTCGGGGGTGGTTATTCACATAATACTGAAGCAAAAAAAAAGTATAAAAAAAATATTTTTTTTTTTGTGAATATCACCTAAATATCATGAAGTTATATGGATTAGCTTCTATCGTTTGCGCTTCACAGATCCGGCGGGGGTCTTGGAGTGTGAAGCGGGAGAGTGAACCCGCGCGCTCGCTGCCGGCACCGCTAAACTGTAGGTCTATTTCTTTGTCCATGTTTTTTGTAATACTGTTTGTTTTCGTATAAATAAAAAAACCGGCGACTTTAGGTGATTTTCATTAAAAAAAAATGTTTTTTCATATATATTTTTCTTTAGTATCATGTAAATAACCACCCCTGAGCAGACGAAACTGTAGGTACAAATCAACACCCTGTATAAGGTGCAATGAGCTATTTTGTTTAATAAAATTCTGGTACGCACTTAAAGTGTAATAAAAAAAATTGTGAAAGGTTATTTAATTTATTTATTCTCAGAGTGTTTGATGTGATGTGTTTGTTTGGATATGTATTATTTATAGAAGCGTAAATTAATAAAAAAAAATCCATTCTTTTAAAATATAATTGAGATAAATCAAAAAATATAAAACAATTAAGTAGGTAACTAAGTAGTTAAGCTATATTTTTATTCGTCATAAAGATATAGCTTAAAATAAAGATAAAGGGAAAATTATACGCTCTTGCTCCGCCCACTTTGAACGTACATTGCTGTTTTTTTAACAAAAATGCAATCCTATTATTTTGCTCAACATGTTTTAAATATGCATACCAATCAAATACAATTATGTTTTCTCTGCTGATCAATAATTAAATTTTGCTGATCAAGTAGTTTTTTTGCGGACTGAATGTTTATCATGCAAATACATGTTATCGTAGCTGCTTATTTACCATTTAATTTTTACCATTATCAAAACTATTTGCGGAGCCAGGATTGCTGTCTGATTTTATTTTATTGCAAACAAAATCTTGTATCCAGATTATCCAGACCAAATTATTTAAATGCTGTTTTTTGTGGCTCACCAAATTTTATAATAGCAAAACAATTTAAGTACTTCTCTTACAAAATTAGTCTTTTTGTGCTTGACATATCGATAAATTCACTTTTTGTCACAAATAATCGGTTTTCTGGATATGTGCAAAAGTATTTCGTTACAGATACTTATGCTGATACCTAGAAAACTCAGGTATTGTTATACGAATTAATTTTTATTTGTTATTTTTTAGCTTAGTGAATACAGAAGATTGATTCAATGTACCACAGACTGTAGCAGAAGCTGAATTTGAAATTGAAACTGGCAGCTGCTCCTCGATAAGCAAATTAAATGGATGGACGAAGAATTGTGTCTAATAACTTTTTGCGAAAAAACACAAGCAAATTTCAATGCGCAGTCCGACTTTTTGTTTCGACCTTTTTACTTATTTAGAAAGCTTCCACTATTACGTTTCGGGATCAATTTCAATTTTAATGTATGGTCAGCGATTACTCGAGGACCCGTAAACAGATTAAAAAAAAATTTTCACTTCGCAAGGTTTCACGGGTGGATGTTAAAATTTGAATTTTTTGGTTGAGATGTTTTTTTAGTATGTAATTGCTTCTGTGCCATTATAATTAACGTAAAATAAGCGAATAAATATAACAAATATTATTTTGTTTGACCCGATATGTTCATATGCAAAATAAAAAAATATATGAAATTATATTTGGAATAATAAATTAGGTACATCATATGTACCTAATTTAATATTTTTGTGTTATTTTGCCTTTTTAATATTATTAGTCAGCTACAATCAAATAAAAGAAGTATTTAGAATGAGTCATAAAACTGTTTATTTCTAAATAAAAATACATTAAAAAAAATTAAAACACTTCTTTTATTTAATTGTAGCTGGCTACTAACCTTCACTCGGTTAAGGTCGGATTCTGAGTGAAGGACTGCTAATGCCTACTTTCATCATTTTTTTTTATTTTGCCTACAAACATATTTGTTTTATGTAATAGGTACCCAAATGTTGTTTGTATCCAAATTGCAGAAGGGTCGTTTACCCTAGTATTATATACGTAATAATACGTATGTTGACTTTTTGTAATTTACTTACAATGATTCCTACCGTTTAACATTTAACGTTCGATTATTGGGTCGTTTACCCTAGTATTATATATTACGTATGTTGACTTTTTATAATTTACTTCCAATAATTCCTAACGTTCTCGTTTACCCTATTTTCAATTTTTCAAAATGTACCTACCTACAATATTACAAGTACATAGATAAGTATACTATGTTTTGTATCTTGTAGATGCATAAAGATAGCGAAATAAAACCTTATACGACACTAACATTACTTGGCTTTTGGTTTTTTATAACTTGGATACCTAAATGATTTCATACCAAGGTATATACCTATATATTCTAATAAATGATTGTTAGGTGACCATAGGTGACCCACCTTTATTCGATGTACACCTATTACAACTAGAAGCCAACTGTCAAGCTAATCTGCCTATGCAACATATCAAAATTCGGAGAACGGTAGCTCGATTTGTTGCCTATTGTACTCGCTTCTGTCTGCACCGCGTGCGCCTCCCCGCGCGCCCGCCGCTGCCCCCGCTGATTAAACACGCGGATCGTCGCGAAATCTAAATTTTCGCTGACCGCCTAACCCCCCTTAAGGTTGAAATTTGAAAACTGCATAAAACAAGTTTCATAGATTTTATTGAAAAACATAAATTGCTTTAAGTGTCAACTAGACCCGACGTGGGTGTCAAATGGCGGATAATAATGAAATTGTTTCTTAGTTTCGGGAAAAATCGATCACAAATATTTAACTGCCCGACCATTGGCGTCCATTTTGACCCGGTTAGGAGTTGAATTTTATGAAACTGAAAAGTACGTGTTTGAATAATTTTATTGAAATATATCTTTTCCAAATTTCAAGAAAATCATACCTCAAAAATTTTACTGCACTTGTAGACGGAAGTTTTGTTTAAATCTGACCGTAAATCCATTCCTTTAAGGGTTGAGTTTTTCTCAAATCCGATCTTATCTCGTATGTCTATTACTAAAGGACACTCGAGGCAAATTTTCAGCTTTCTACGTCCAATACTTTGGGCTGGGCGTTGATAGGTGAGTATGTCGGTTGCTCGCCTTTTATAATATATTATCAGGAAGCCTATGACAGACGCGCAAACACGACAAATCGATTGGTAGGTATATTCTTTGTGAAATCTGTTCTTTGGTTAAGAAGTTATGAGGGATCATAGAATCGGACATACACACACATATACATACAAACCACAACACCCTCTTTTCGCATCAGTCGGGTAAAAATGATGTATACCTTGATTTTTAATTAGGTGGACTAAACTGACAGTTCAAAAAGCTCTTAAATTTTTTTAAAATGTTGCCAGAGCAAGATCGTAGTGATGTGACTTGATGTGTTCATTGAATGTTCGATTTCCTTCAATCATTCACTCTTCGGTTTTATTTCCTTTATTTGGGGAAAATAATTTAACTTAATCCTAATCATTAAATACCTACCAATTAAACAAACATACCTACAGTTTAAGTAACGAGATGACAAAGCGACTAGACATATAATAATAACAACTTTTTTTTCATAAGGTTTAGATGATAACTCTGTAGTTAACCGTTTTCAACAAATAATATTTTGGCTAGTGATAGATTCGTATACCATATTGTGTCGTGTCTACTATGTACAGTATCTTCTTTAAATAGTAGTTATTTATTGGTCACATTGTAACACCTCAGCCTTTAACGCTTGAATAATAAAGTTTTGCCTTCAAAACGTACTTTATTTTTCATTATATCTTGAAGGATTAATACAATAGTATCATGGCTGGGTTCCTCATCACAAATTAAAAACAATAAATAAATTTATAAACCTAATAGCCAGTGAATCTAACGACATAATATGCGACTTAGACAATAATCCACATGTGCCATCTAGGAAAAAGGAGAAACCTGTTTTCTCAATGTAGAATTACAGCTTTCATTATTGTATCGACCACATGTTTTTGTTCAGTATTTAATTTTTTGTTTTTTTTTTCATATTATCTATTTGATTTTCCATTTCAATAAATTTATTAGCTAAGCAAAACGAAGCTTGCACCAAAATCTTTAAACGTGTTTAGTTGCTAATTTTATTTTAATGTGAAGTCTTTGTATAGTTTGACAATACAAAGCGCTAACGCATTTTAAAATCGAGGTGCAATTCGTCCTAAGACTTTAAAAGTGATTCAAACTTTAAATCTAGTTTTTATTTTATTTTTTCACATTCCAAAACAGAAAGGAATGAATATGGTATGTCTGTCATGTTGTTAAATTATAAATGTATAATTTTATCACGAAATCCTGTAACTTAAGTATCATTTAATTTTACAGTTTATTCTATCTAATCAGCCCGTAAATAAAGCCCACTGTTGGGCATAGGACTCTTCTCTTTCACGCCAACCCATCCGGTCCAGTGTCTCCCAGCCGCTTTCACAATGTCGTCGGCCCATCGGGCTGTGGTCTGCCCACCGACCGTCAACCCGTTCTTGGCCACCACTCAGTGGCTTCCTTAGGCCACCGGCCGTCTTCCCGCCTAACCAAATGTCCCGCCCGTCTCCATTTCAGCTTAGTAATTCGTGTGCGTACGTAGAGTTTATAATGTAATTTAATTTGTTTATTGGAGTGTAAAACAAGTAACAAACAATCAATATGACATACAGAGAGAGATAAGATAAGATATAAGAAGAGAGAGCTTAATAGAGTAGATCTAGAATGTCACCCAAAGCATACACACACGTGAGATCAGGAAAATATAAACAGGCTTACATAACCAGACGACGTTTTAAACTTATCTAGCCTCAGATTTACCAAAACTAAATTTTAAATCACTCAGGGCCGGGCGAGCGAGTTACATTACATACACCAGTCTGCAATTGAATGAACGAATGATTGAATGAAAATATTTATTATTCGATCACTCCGAGCACAACACTATTTCTTATTTTCCCCTAAGTGGCAACCCACCAACTGTCAGTTTAGTCCACCTAATTAAAAATCAGAGTATAGTCTGCCGTTTAGTAGTATTATGACGGGAATAAACGATCAAGGTATGTTGATAGTTGATTGTCTATAATAGGTAAGCAATTATGTAATCGACACGCAACTGAGCGCAACTTCATTCATAATTCAATATAATAATTAACCACTAAGTGTGAACTACTCCGTAAGTTAAGTCACCT
Organism: Yponomeuta plumbellus; assembly: GCA_947310845.1. NCBI lineage: Eukaryota > Metazoa > Arthropoda > Insecta > Lepidoptera > Yponomeutidae > Yponomeuta > Yponomeuta plumbellus. The sequence continues at coordinate 9,040,180 of OX371206.1, forward strand.
GTTAGATATTCTACAAGTATGGAAAAAATACTGTTTGTATTTGTGTTGGGACTTTGCAGTGTATTTTGTACTGAAGACACCTACGACTACAAAAACATTTTTTATCTGCCCGGATACGATATAAAAGGAATCGAGCGTGAATACAGAGGTAGCCCAAGGTTTTGTTTTTCATCATTTCATTCCAGTATGAATAGCATTCAATGCACCCGAATGGACTGGAATGTTGCCAATATGCCTTGACAAGAATGTAACTCCGTCAAATGCACGGTGCGCTGAACGGTTGCCTCCTGCATCTTGCTGGTAAAAATCGCGCTAACTCATATGTTAACATAATTATGTTAATCAGGCATCATCATCAACCCATTAGGTCCCCACCGAGGGGCACGGGTCTCTTCCCTGAGGAAGGTATAGGCAATACTCCACCACGGGGGCCTAGTCCAGGAAGGCTTGTAAGACTAGTGGCTGGTCTTACGGTCAGAAGTTTTCAAGCCGCCCTAAGGCCTCTGACTTGGCTTAACGACTGCCATCTGTCGACGGCGGCAGCCGGCACCAACTGCTTAACGTGCCTTGCAAAGCACGGAACCGCTCGGAGAAATGCCACTAGCGTTAGTCATAGACGGTCACCCATCCATGTACTGAACGCGTCCTATGTTGCTTAACATTCGCGATCGTTTAAGATCACTTAGACAGACAGGGCTACGAGCGATTCATAAATAGGCATTAATGTTAAAAAAAGAAGTTTATGTTTATATTGGCAATGTTTTTGTTAACCTGTAGAATTTTTGGTGAGCTGATGTGCTCGCCATAACAATGTCTTGTAGTTGTTCTCTTCAAGGTCATCACTCATCTGATTACCCGCTAGAGCTACGAGGCTGCAAATATTGATAAATCACTGATTATGATTTCTGTTCTAGAGCAAGAAAGGCGCGTTGAGCGCCCGTGCCCAATCTACGACCTGTTCTGCATCAGGCGATACTTGGCGCGGCATTCGGAGTGCAAGATTGCTGAAGGACCTGTTCCAGACCCGCTTTACAGAACTGAGTCCACCTCATACCTCCCGACGTTCAATATTACGGCCACACAGAATGAACTATACAATCGCGGGTTGACTGGATCTATTTCAGCATTTTCGTAAGAACCTTGTTTCTACTTTTCAACCGACTAGGTACAATAGCAAAGAAGTGTTATATTGTTCCTGCGTTTGTATGTACCTATGAACGATGCTTCTTTATAAGCATGCCGAGGTTGACCTAGTGTGAGGTGTCAAGTAAAAGGCATTGACTGATGTGTCACTGACTGTACAGTGGGTTTACCATAAGAAGTCCCCTAATCAGTTTAAGAATGAACTCTATGGCCCTGTTATAGGGCACAAACATGACGGCGTCAGGGGAAAAGTTATAGTGAATGAACTTTAGTCACAGTATGAAAAAACCAAACGGCGCGCGGCGGAAGAAAATGAAAAACTTATGATTAAGTAAAAAATCTGGTCTCTAAAAAGGTTTGGGACTATACATATGGTGCCGAACGAATCAACTATAAATCCGATAGCCTATCATTGTTTATACGCACAGTATATCCAGATGACCTATCTATATGTATGTATATCCTACTATATATTTTAAATCTAGTAAATATGAAAGTTTGTGAAGGTGTTCGGATATTTGTTGCTCAATCACGCAATACCGGCTAAGCTGAGTTACATGAACATTATGATCAGAAACTTTTGTATGGGAGTATAGAAAAGCGTTGTTTTTAGACTTAGGCATTTCTTTAAATTTTTCTCTCCTAACCCTCCTCGTACTTCAAGAAATATTCTAAAAAAGAATAAGAAAATCGGTTCAGCTGTTCTCGAGATTTGCGCTTAGCAACACATTCAGCGATTGATTTTTATACGTAGAAGATTATTAAAATTCTAAGTCAGTTATTCCTTGCTTTTTTTCAGTGTCAACCGAAAATCCAAATTGACGGTACTGAGGATAGACTATAATAACCTTAGTGTTAGCAGCAACAAGGTCTACTTCAGATACCACCGACGTGCTCGGGAACCTGCTGTGACGACCAGTAACACTGTTCAAGCGATATTCCGTAAGTTGTACGATGTATTTTAAGGAGAGTAGGCGCACCCTGAATTTACTGGCTAAGGAGGTCAAAAGTAGGGTTGATGAGGATTCCTCTTCCTCTTCTTCAAAATGAGGAATTTCCTCATATTTTTGAGGTTCCTCGTCCTCTTCTTCTTCCTCAAAATTGATTTAAAAAAAATCCTCTTCCTCTTCCTCATGAGGAATTTAAGAGGAAGGAGAGTTATAAGTTTTGTTGAAACGAAATGTGTTTGAGAGAGAGAGAAGTCTCGCCGTATTAAAAAGTTAAAGGAAGACAGAGATGGAAAGAAGTTCAATACTAGCGTAATCTACATAATGTTATTTTGTTCTTAGTCTTTAGCATCCTCTTCCTCATCCTCTTCCTCTTACTCTGCCAGATTCCTCATCCTCATCTTCTTCCTCAAAATCGACTTAAGAAAATTGCTCTTCCTCATAACAAGTTTCTCAACAACCCTTGTCGAAAAGCGCATTCATTAGTCGTTGCATGCACGCTGGCTGGTGTTGGGTTCTTTTTATCCAATATGTCCTCTATTTAGCTGTAGTACGACCACCAGGACATAATGTAGAATGTCATTTAGATTAAGCTTCAAGTTTCAATATTGCAGCATCGACATGCTGCAATGACCTGCCGAAAATGACTGGTGTACAGTCACGAGCAATAATATATATACACTGTCACATTTTCTAAAAATCTTAACTTAATACAATCTATATAGAAAGAAGTGTACGACAATTTGTTCTAATAATGTAACCAATGGTTAGATAATTTAAGACAAATTGTCGTACACATGTGCAGTACAAAACAAAATGTGTACGTCGTGCAAAATGTTACAGTGTATATATATTATTGCTCGTGACTGTACAAGCGATCCTTGGCTACTGGTGTAGTCTGTGGGCTACAGGAGATTTACAAATGTATCGAACTCTCGGTTTAGATTTGTTTACATAAGATTAGAGCTCTTTATTGAAAACACCAGAAAGAAAGAAATGAATACATTAGAAACCTTGCATATCTAAGTTACATTGGCAGTCTTATATCGCCAGAAGCGATCTTTTCCAGACAATCTTGGGATGCATAGAAAGAAAAAGAGTTGATAGAAGGTAGGTAAATGTACATGAAATAGTGTGATCAGATAATGTATAAACTAACTGACTTACATATATTATTTGAGCCAATAGAGAACGTATTTACATCTGTCATCCTCCGCGTGTGTTCTTCATGGTCTCAGTCACAGAACATTTTATGTTCTGTGGTCTCAGTAGTATTATAATTATAACCTAGTTTGAGGAAAGGCCTTGCCTGAAACTCGACGAGGCACAGACCTTTTTATCTTTATATATATTAAAATAACATGTCAAAAAATTATCTCTTGGTGGCAAAAACGTTTCCGTGGAAATTTATATATTAGTTCCGTGGAAAATTCCCGGGGTAGTATTTTTTTTACACCTTGGATTACATTATTTGAGTATTCGTACGGAACCCTAAACTTTTGGAGAATTAAATATAGCCTATGTTACTCACAAAGAATGTAGCTTTCTAATAGTGAAAGAATTATTAAAAAAGGGCCCAAACATACACACAAAAATACAAATCTTTCCTCTTTATAATATTAGTATAGATTAACAAACTCGGCAAAACGTGGGTCCAGTTCTAGAGACTGGTGCCTCTGCCTACCCCTTCGGGGATAACGGGCGTGAGTTTATTATTATTATTATTTATAGATTAACAAGCATAAGCTTTACCAACATGGTAAAGCTTATGCTTGAAGACAAATAAACATTTTCTATTTGTATTATTTAGAGACTGTATTTTTCCGTTACAGCATCTGTATCGATAACAGTGGTGTTCAAAGGCGTCGACCATCTTAGTTTGGCTGACAGCGAATCTTCAGTCGCTCTCAATGTACTTGGAACAATCGCTCTGGGCCCAGAGCTTGGAGTGCATCCAGGTAATACTATACCATTTCTTTCTCAACGTACGGCTGAAAATGTTCACAAAAGCCTAATTTATTATGAGTAGGTACCAAATCTGGACGGAATCTTGAAGTTCAATTAGTATTAATATTTGAGGCCCGTAATAGAGGACAGAGATTTAGTAAAATTACCAATAAGCTCTTTGATGGGATTCTCAAAACCATCTCGGTTAATTACTTGGTATTAATTGAGTGTCCAGAAAGTGATAATTTTAATTTCTTTTGGTTATACCAAGGAGAATTAATTCTCCTTGGTTATACTACAGAATTAAAACATTAATATCAAATAATCACAAATAGGACACCCTTTCATTCATCACGCTCGCAATATTTCAAGCATTGCTCTGCTACGAACGAAGTGCGAACTATCAAACGAAGACAAAGGCTATTTCTCTTTTTAATATTTTTATGGTATATTTCAGATGCATGAGGGTCTGGGTTCGAATCCCGCATGTACCAATGACTTTTAGTTACGTACATTTGTTTGTTTGTACAGCAACACCATTTGCTGATTAACTGTGCCCGGATAACGGCGACAGGCTTGCCACTTGTCACGTTTGGGACCTAATAAACTCGGAAAACGCGGGCCCAGTTCTAGTGATTGGTGCCTCTGCCTACCCCCTCGGGGATAACGGGCGTGAGTTTATATATTTTATGTTTTCAGATCCATCAGTTGCACCGCGATTTGCAAATCTCATGGCGCAACCCCTCACGTTTCAACAGGAGGCGTTCCTCACGAACGCTCCTTTCTTTGCAGCCGCTTACATACAGTCTGTCCTGTGCGACTTTGGATTGAAACTGAATTAACATTGGTTTCGTCAGTGTCAAGATATTATTTTATTCAGAAATATATTAATGTTTATTGGTTCTTCCATTTCTTTTATTCATCATGAACCCATTATTTCCCCACCGAGGGGCACGGGTCCTTCCCTAAGGTGGGTATAGGCCTTACTCCACCGCGGGGGTCTAGTCCAGATTGGTGGAGGCTTATAAGACTAGTGGCTGGTCTTACTGTCAGAAGTTTTCAAGCCGCCCTAAGGCCTCGGCTTGCTAAGACTTGGCTTAACGACTGCCATCTGTCGACCGCAGCCGGCACCAACTGCTTAACGTGCGTTTCGTAACACAGAACCGCTCGGAAAAAAGCCACTAGCGTCTAACCCATCCATGGACTGAACGCGCCGTATGTTGCTTAACCTTAGTGATCATTTAAGATCACTTAGGCAGCCCGGGGTACGAGCGATTTTATGTGTGAACGAGCTTATGTATGTATGTATGTTATTATTATGGTATGCGTGAGCGTGTCCTTATGTTATGTTTAATAAAAGAGAATTGAATTGAATTAACAGATTCTTAGCGTACGAGGAACCGAGGCTCAGTGAAACAAAAACTTTTACAATCGAGCTCCGCATTTTTATTGCTAGTCTCAGTGCTGTCGACTGCACAATATTTTGTGGCCACCCATGATATTATTATCTTTATAGAAAAAGCCTAAGGTACAATATACCGCAACCCGAAAAGTGGGTAATGTGCTTAGGATTGTATTTCCATCTGCATAGTCCCTCGTAACTCCTTTCAAGATTTAATAAATTATTAGATTTTGACAAGTGTTGTGACAGAACAGATGCACAGACGCACATCCGAATAACAAAGCCAAATGATCCTAAAAATACTCCATATTAAACTACCAATTTTGTTGTCTAAGTTAACGTAAATTTGTGAAGTTATAGTAGCAATACCACTAGCTAACTGTGAAGGAAAACATCGTGAGATAACTCTAATGTCTTGCTGCGCACAATGGTCCATATCTATGAGGCTATGTGGCCTCCACCAATCCGGACTTGGCCCCCGTGGTGGAGTATGGCCTATACCTTCCTCAGGGAAGATACCCGTGCCCCTCGGTGGGGACAAGATGGGTTGATGATGATGTGCGGAAATATTAGGAGAAACTATAACATGACCTACAAAAGCCTATTTAGCCATGTAACAAGCAGCTGAAACAAAAATGAAAAGCTTGATGACTTCACCTCAACCGATCATATCGTTATTAAACATAAACATTTAAGGCTACCATTCACAGGCGCGTCCATCCGCCTCGCTGTCCATGTCGCTGGCGACAAGTCCGCAGACAAATCTGTATGTGAATTGTGTTGGTTCTCGGTTCGGTGCGCGGCTCGCGGCTCGGCGCGGCGCTCGTCGTCTGGAGATAAAGCTTGGCGCTCGCGTTGTGTGTGGACGATGACGGATTTGTCCACGTATGGGTACGGCTCGGGGCTCGGCTCGCGGTGCGTGTAGTGAATGGTGGGCTTTACTTACAGGGACATTCATTGCTTCTGGCGCCACACTAGGATACCCTGTGTCGTGGAAACCAGAAACACATAAACTTCAAAACCTGAGGTTTTATTTTTGTCCCCAGTCGGGATTTGAACCCGGGACCCCTCGCATGGTAGGCATACACTATCGCTGCGCAACAGGGGTCGTCAATCTATTAACACTTGTGTTTTATTTGTCTTTGATTCGGTAAGTATTTAAGGACTATTTTAAATGTCGCCGGCGCTTTAATGACTAGTCGAGACAGGGACATGGATTTCAGGAATTAGATGTCATATTTCAAAACAAAACGCATGCTACACATCTACCAAACTTTAATGGAGCGAAGGCCAAAATTAAATATGGACCAGATTTCGCGCATGCATTTGCTAAAATCAGCACGCAAGTTACGTGTCTGAATTCAATCACTCATCTCACAAAGTATCATTGCTGAGGTACTCCGTAACTAAAGTCGAGAATTAGAAAATATGGTCAAATTACCAATTGTAATTTTGCTATTAGGATACTGCAGTGTATTTTGTGACAAAGATATCTACGAGTACAAAGAGAAAGAATATCAACCCGGATTTGATTTGAACGAAATGGAACAAGAATACAGAGGTAATACAAATACATACGTATATAATTTATGAACTTAATAATCCAAATCCAATGACATTTAATCGCACAGGATCGAATTATTATATTTTTTTATCAGATGACTAAAATTGAGAAAGTAATGTTACGTTGGTCTGGACATTGTGGAGAGGATGAAGTAAGAAAGACTGACGAAGCAAATATATCGAGCAAATGTGAGTGGAAAGCCTGGTAAGCAACGCGCTAGGCAGACATCATCATCATCATTCAGCCACAAGAAGTCCACTGCTGGGCATAAGCCTCCTCCATGAATTTCCAGCGGCTTGCATCCAGCGTCTTCCCGCGGACATGCTTCGATCAAATAGGGTATTTATTAGCAAAGCGCAAGATAAAAAGTAAACGAAACCGACGTGTGTGTATGCAACTACTAATGAATGTCGATGAAGCGAAAGTGATTTGCCAGGATCGTGGCAGGTGGCAGTCCCTGGTCTCTGTCTACCCCTGTGGGACACAGGCGTGAGCTTATTTATGTATACAAAAAACATCAGATCAATTAGGTACTATAATTGAGCGAGGTTTAGGTAAACATCTAGCAGCTCTACTACGTTATTATAGGTCAGTACATAATTTTCAGAGCAAGAAAGACGCGTCGCGCGACCCTGCCCAGTCTACGACCTGCTCTGCATCAGGCGATACTTGGCACGACATTCCGACTGCAAAATCGCCGAAGGACCTGTCCCAGACCCTCTCTTTAAGACCGATAACACCGTCTACCTCACGTCATTTAATCTCACTGTCACGCAAAGTGCGATATCCTTGGGCGGGTTGACAGGAACTGTCTCGGAGTTTTCGTAAGATTGCCCTTTTGCTTTTACCACGCATGCCTTTGTTTATTGCTCAATCCATGAAAAGTGAAATAGAACGTCTGTGTTTACATAAACTCTCCCCTGCTATTCCAAGTACTCTTGGATGGGAGAACTTTAGGTTGGAGGTTCGCCACTTGCAACGATCCAGACAAAACATTGCATAATCCCTTAAAGATCTCCTAAAAAGACACGGATGAATATTAGGCCCAGCATTAAATTAAAGTTTGAACAAACAAACGCCCACAGTCAATGGGCACTATGGTATATTGTCATTAATGTGAATCACAACTTACGATTATTTCTTTCTTACAGAATCAACAGAAAGTCTAAGCTCACAGTCCTAAAGATAGACTTCCGGAACGTAACTCTAAAAGCTAGGAAGGTCTATTTTAGATACCACCGACGAGGACAAGAACCTGCTTTGACTACTACCAACCTTAACGACGAGCTTTACCGTAAGTTATTAAGTACCTATTGACATGAAATGACCTTGTTTGCAAGGTGCAAAAGAAGTCTTTCTTAACCTGTAGAATTTTTGGTGGAGTCATCATACCATGACAATGGTTTTAAATTGTTTTGTCAAGGTGATAACCCAACTGATTAACATTCAAATTTTATTACAAGACATAAACATATATATTTGAATAATTATCTTCTTTCTTTCATTGTCGAAACATTTCATAACCAAAGTAAAAGTCTGAGAACCATTTCTTCTACCCTTTTTTACAGCATCGTTCTCAATTACAACTGTATTCAAAGGAGTCGACCATCTTCGCTTGGCAGATAGCGAATCAGTAGTATTTTTCAACGTTCTTGGAATAAGGAATATAGGTCCTGGGCTCGGACTACACCCAGGTAAATTCCTTCAGTAATCACTATCGTTAAAATCAAAACCACTTGTCAACTCGAAAACAAGACTTGACAAGTTCTCAATAATGTGCTTAAAAAAATCTACGATGTATTTTTGGTGTTTCAGATCCAACTATTGCATTAAGGTTTGCTAATCTCCTGGCCCAACCACTGACGGCTACTCTTGAGGGTTTCCTCACGTTTGCACCATTCTTCGCCGGCACTTACATTCAGAATGTCCTATGTGACTTTGGACTGAAACTAAATTAGTATTGGGTTCAGAACACTACAAGGAATAAATTATTGTACGTTAATTCTTCAGTTTGTTTTATTTTATTCGTTCTTTCTCAGTTTCCAATTACGTTTCGACCAAGTTTTGCTGTGAATCGCAGAGCTTAATCATGGTCGGACTTGACTTTTGACTTTTTGTCGGACTCTTCCAAGAAAAAGTCAAGTTAGTGTATCCGGAATAAAGTTAATATTGTGTAGTATTTTAGATAGTTTTAGTTCAAAAACTAGATTCCAGTCTTATGACTTTGGGTACGAAACAGGTCCAGACCCTAACACTGTGACTCCGCTGTCCATTCGTCAATCCGTTTGTCTGTCACCAAGCTGTATATCATGTTAGACAGTTGAAATTTTCACAAATTATATATTTCTGTTGCCGCTATAACAAGACATACTAAAAAACAGTATAAAATAAATACTTAACGGATACCATACAACCAACGTATTTTTTTATATTGAAAACGGCAATAGATAGACTTGACAGAATATGTATTTATATAATATTAACTTTAAAAATAAATAATTAAATTAAAATAAAAAAATACTCAAGGGGTCCTCGCATACAACAAACGTGATTTTTTTTCTATTTTATAATGGTAGGGAACTCTTCATGCGCAAGTCCGACCCGCACTTGGCTTGATTGATTTTCGTTGAAAATTAATGTCACAACTTAGAAATATTTTAAAATTCCATTCAAATAAAATTTTTATTTTAAATTTCATGAAAATAATTAGATTTTTACTATTTAAAAATAAATATTAAAGTTAATCTAAAGTCGGCACATAAATTTAAAACTAAGATGACGTTTGCGTACAGATCATAAAACACTGAAACTGATACAAGAAGGCCAAATTAAATCGATGTAACGTCAGTGTCCATGATCTAAATTATGCACTGTGCGCGCGCGCATGCGATTATTGTGGCACATGGCACGCGACTTAGGTAATTAATGCTAATCGGTGTTAGTGTAACTATTAATTGTTCAATAAATTTAAACGCGTTAGGCTTATTACTATATGACAAATTTATTAAAGTTGATTTTGCTGTAAGGATTATTTTGTGCTAAAGATATCACTAGAGATATACTAAAAGAGAGTATATATACCTAGCCGGAGACGGTTTAAATTAAATCGAACGAGAACATAAAATACTATTAATATTAATACTATAATACAACAACAAATTCACGTTAAGCAATCAAATAAGATAAAAAGTGATTTTAGAGGATCGTGGTAAGTGGCAGTTCCTGGTGACTGCCTAGCCCTCTAGGAGACAGGCGTGAGCCTTTTTTTTTTATTTTTTTTATTTATTTATTTACTTACAAAGTTCTTGTAGCTTAACAGTATACACCAAATCGTTACAGAACTAAAGACAACCACTCACAATAATCTCTCTAACATTATCTTACATTCATTCATCAAACCTGTTATTCCATCCACAAACAAGTCACAGTGAGGGGCTGCCGCGAGCAGGGGGATTTTGTATATATGTGTAAAAAAGTCTTCATCCTTCAATTAAATCAGAGTTAGTTTGAATGTCTTTTTTATTACGATGAACAAATATTTTCGATACACGATTCCAAATTACACGATATCAATGTTTGGTTCATCATCTTCAACCCATTATGTCCCCATCACCGAGAGGCACGGGTCTCTTCCCTGAGGAAGGCATAGGCCGGTGGAGGCTCGTAAGATTAGTGGCTGGTCTTACTGTCAGAAGTTTTCAAGCCGCCCTAAGGCCTCTAACGACTGCCATCTATCGACGGCAGCCGACACCAACTGCTTAACTTGCCTGTGTAGCCCGTGCTTCGGCATTTTTCCGAGCGATTCCGTAATCGCTCGGAAAAATGCCACTAGCGTTAGTCATATACGGTCACCCGTCCATGCACTGAACGTGCCCTATGTTGCTTAACCTTCGTGATCGCTTAAGATCAATCAGATAGCCGGGGCTACGGGCGATCCGAATATTTGGTTCGAAATTGTGTAACTAATAACCTCCGCGATATTGCGGATGGACGCGGACGGCCGACGACCACGTACAGACACGCACCACGAGAGGCTCTTCCAATTGACCTGTCGTCTGTTTGTGCTACCGCGGACTGAGATCCTTCCCACGGTGTGTCGTCCGAGCTGGTCCGCGTCCGTCCGTGATATCGCGGACCGTGGGAAGCCAGTTCAAGATTCGTCAAGTTTCAATCCGATCCCTACCAAGTATTGCAAGACACCTATTGATATAGGTTGTCCTTCTGCGCGGGCACTTTCGTACAAAAGGTACAGAACATTTTGTATGAAAGTGCCAGCGTAATAATATGGTCTTTTTTTGGACACGGGACTAAAAGGTGAAAAACCCAATGAAATTACGAATTTTATGTCCCTTCATACTATTTGCCAAGTTAGGCGTTGAGTAAGACTAAAACAAACTAATAATAAATTCATATATTTTCTTCATTATCATCATTATCACCTATTTATCGTCAATTTATTATAAGCGTGCTTCACCAGAAACCTACTAATAACAACTAGGTTATCATAGGTACTGACCTATTTGAGTCTAGGAAGTGCATCAGTCAGAAGGAAACAGAATATTTTAGTTTGATCGATTCAAGGATATCTCACAATGCTCAAACTGCGTTTAACATTACCAAGTACGTTATACTCGTATAATTGACCTGATATACTACTCTGATATTATGCACGCAAATTTATAGCTATTGTGTTTGTACCAAAGCCTTGACATTGCTCGTGTGTTCATCTCAAAAACTGGCTCAAGAAATTAATTAACTCATTATAAATTCAACTCTCAGAGGATATGGGCCACTTTTCCGGATATATTTTTTTAACCATGGCGAAGTGTGTATCTTTGTTGTTTTTATTTTTATCGTTAGAATGTTTGTGTCAGGCTGGAGATGTGCTGACAAAGAAGGCAGTGTACGAAGATAAAGAATATTATTTACCTGGATACGATTTAAAAGAAGTTGATCGGGAATACCGAGGTAATTGACAAAATGTCAAATAAGTTACTTTTAAAACGGAATTTTGTGTGAAAATACCGAATTTTTACGTCATTATTCAGAGCACTCCTTTTATGTTTTATCTATTTAAAAATTGTAATAACTAGTAACTGACTGAAAGAGATACATTTTCCGAAATATTTTGTAATTTTGGTTTTAATCGTCCATATCGAATAATTTATTGTTGGTCGTGTCAACTACCGAATTTATGATCAGTTAATGTCTACGTACGTGGCCATACTGAAAGTTTCTGGATTCTGGTAAATAAGACTACCTATTATCTTTATAACACATTTATTGTTTTTCAGAGTTTAAACCCTCACTATTTACGCATTTTTGCATTCGCTGGAACTATTGTGAAAAGCAGTGGGTGCAGTCTTCCTTAGGGACCTCTTCGATGGCTTTGTGAAAAGCATTCACCGCCATTTCCGGGCTTGTGAAACGTAAACCTCTGAGTTTATCTTTAATATTCGGGAGCAGAAAGAAATCACAGGGTGCTAGATCTGGACTGTATGGCGGATGAGTTATTAATTCTACTTTTAAAGCCTTCAAATACGCATTCGTTGCCTTAGCGGAATGTGCCGACGCGTTGTCATGATGAAGGACTATTTTGCTCAGGGGACGCTTTTCGCGTATTTTGTCAAACACTTCAAGCAAACACGTATTAACATACCAATCTGTAGTTACGGTTCTTTGGTTTTCAAGCGATACAGTGATGTAATGGCCTGATTTTCCGAAAAACGAAGCAACCATTTTCTTGCCAGTGCTGCGGCTTTTTTTTACTTTCGTTGGCAACTCTTCAAAAGGAAAGACCCATTCCGCCGATTAACTTTTCCTTTCTGGTTCAAAGCAGCACACCCAAGTTTCATCACCTGTTACAATGTTATACACAGCCATTGATTGTCCTCCGTCATATTTTTTTATCATTTTACGGCACCACTCTACACGCAGTCGTTTCTGATCTTAGGACAAATCATGCGGTATCCATCGAGTGCAAAGTTTCCGAACCTTCAGATGCTCATGCAATATCTTTTGCACTTGGCTCATTCCAATGTTTAAGGTAGTGCGGATTTGCTGACAGGTAATTTTTTTATCCGTTTCAATTAGTTGTCGCACAGTATCAATATTAAAATCGGTAACCGCGGTCGCCGGCCGGCGTTCACGTTTAACGTCATAGAGATGATCACGTCCTCGTCTACATTCACCAAAGCACGAATAAATAGAGCTACGACATGGGACTTCATCACCAAATGCTAATTGAAGTCTTTGACAACTCTCTTGCTAACTTAAGCTATAGCGAAAATCGTAAAAAATCATAGTACGGAAATTTTCTCGACTTAAATTCATTGTAATAGCGACACACTAATTTCAAAACAACGCCACGATGACAAAACAAATGACGGACTCACAATTTAAAAATAAATGTACTGACAGGGAGTTTCTTGTTCAACCCCTATCAGTGTTTTTTTTATTTTCCTTTTGTAACTAGTCCGTTCCAGAAACTTTCAGTATGGCCTAAGTATTTCTTTATAACAGACGTGCATAGTACCTAAATAATCAAATTACGTTAATTGCTCTCCACTCTAACGGGTAAAGCATTTAGAAAACTCGAAAGAGTCAAAATAAGAATGTATATGACAGTTCGGAGTTGGAGTATGTTGAGATGCCTACTGGGAAAAAAGTCCCAGAATGTAATAGTGTGACATAGGGTGGTGTGACATATCGGGAACAAAAGGGCTAAATCAGACATACAGTGGAGTCTTACGAGTACGTAATTGCACCCCTGATCATGCCACTACGCTAGCACAGAATACATAATAGTACAGGTACAGAAGATTCACTCCGCAAAATCAATTAAAGAAAAAGGGACTCTAGCAGCGATACAATTGGGTGCAATTCAGATCGCACGGCGCTAAAAAGGCTACATTATAAATATTCACCTGCATGTTGCCTCTCTTTCTACCGCGTAACTCTTACCTCTTCTGCCGCCTGAATTCCTACCTATTTGCCACTCCGGAATGGTCGCCACATGTACTTACGCGTTCGATACCGACACGCGTAGTGAAACAGGCCTGACGCTAGTGGCTACAATATGAGAAGTAATTAAAATGGTTAGCAATTATAAAATTTGGTCAGCCACAAAAAACATCATTTAAATAGTTTGGTCAGCATACAAAGATTTTGTTTGCAATAAAAAAAATCAGGCAGCAATCCTTGTTCAGCAACTAATTTTGATAATGGTAAAAAAATAAATCATAAATAGGCAGCTTACAATAATAAGAGTCAGCATAATAAACATTCAGTCCGCAAAACAACTACTTGATCAGCAAGATTTCATGATTGATCAGCAGATAAAACATGTCTATAAGCAGTGTATTTGATTGGTATGCATATTTAAAACATGGTGAGCAAAATAACTAATTAGATTGCGTTTTTGTTGAAAAATCGGCAATGTTCGTTATTTATGCATGCGGTATCTATCTGTAATTGGAGGCACATTAAGCAAGGATGAAATTAATAAAAATATACCTAGTATAATAATATACGGTTTAATGTAACTTCTCTTGATGGATCAAATAAAAAATAACAATAAAATAAAAGTAGGCGGACCAATTGCAGATAATTTTCGCTGTCTTTATTTTAAGAATAAAGATTTAATTAGCTTAAGTACTTACATAGGTACCTACTTCATTGTTTATTTTTTTTTTCTGAATTATCTATCTATATAAATAAAATTCAAAGTCCTGACTGACTGACTGACTCATTTATCAACGCCAAACCCAAGCCGTTGGACCTAGGAAGCTGAAATTTTGCACAGAGGGTCAATATAAATGTAGGCAAGGAATAAGACCGGATTTTTTGAAATTCAACCTGCGAAGGGGAGCGAAAAGGGTTGCCAAAATTTGTATGGGAGGTACAAAGAATGTTGTCCAATTTTCTTGAAACTTAAAATAAATACTTTTCAACACAATTGATTGAACATGTATTTCGCCGGTTTTGTAAATGTAACCCTTAAGGGATTGTAATAGGGAAGGGAAATAAGAAGTGTACGGGGTTGCAAAATTTTGAACTAAAATTACACTTTACTAAAACTTTATTAAACTTTATTAAATTTACACTTCTATGAATAATAAAACATACCCAAACAAACACATCCACTCAGGGAGTAAATAAATTAAATAATCTTTGTATGAAATGCATCCATTTTGAGCATGACAAGTAAAGTATTTTTGCTACCTTTATATATGCAGCACAAAATGAATTTTTTGCTTACACTCTGAGTGCTCACCAAAATTTTATTAAACAGGAGCAGCTCATTGCGGCTTATATAATTAATATTCTGTACAAAAATAATTACAGCCATCCAGAGTGACATATATTGCTGATTGATTTTGAAATGTTTGCGGACCATGAGTTGCTGATCAATTAGCTATTTCTGCTCACAGATTATATTTTTCTGCTCACAAAAATACTAATACTATGCAAACCGTTTAAATAACACCCCTACAATATCTTGGCAGGTGATTGCGGAGCATATTATCACTAGGCTTATAAACTTGTGCAGCTCGTACTTTAATGTAATTAGTAGGCAACTGCCTCATTTAATGTAATTAGTAGGCAACTGCCACATTTAATGTAATTAGTAGGCAACTGCCACATTTAATTTTGTCATTGTGTTTTTCTTGCATCGCTGACACGGTCTTGAAATAAAAAAAAATTCAATTGATATTTATTAAATTTTATTTTAATTTTTGTATTATTCGTTAATTAATCTTATTTTAAATTTCCGTATGCCTATCAGTTATTTTTATTCACCTCGGTGGACTGGTAGAAAATGCTTGCACCATTAATTCCCCCGCATTGCTATTGTAAAGTTTGCACATAAGTAAACTTTACAGTGGCAAAAATTTATTACTTTTAATAATTGCATTAATAATAATACATTTCCGTGCTGTTGATCCTTTTGAATATCACCATTAACAGCGCATTGCCTCACCGAAACATCATCATTTCCTCAATTTTTCTAGAGCAAGACAGGTACATCTACCGTCCTTGTCCCGTCTACGATCTGCTTTGCATCAGACGGTACTTGGCCAAGCACTCGCAGTGCAAGATCGCTGAAGGCCCCGTACCGGACCCCCTGTACCGAAGCCAGAGTAATCTGTATCTACCTAACTTCAGAATCTCTATCACACAAACGTCGCTGGAATTAGGAGGCCTTACGGGTACAGTTTTCGAGTTTTAGTAAGTACCACTGGATAACATATGTCTGGAATTAAAGCCAATAATAAATCCTTTGAACCTGATGCATTGGATAATATTATAGATGCTATACATTAATAATATTACTAGCGACCCGCCCCGGCTTCGCACGGGTGGCTAAAACGTTTCCGTGGAAATAGAGGTAGATAGGTATATTAGTTCCGTGGAAAATTCCCGGGGTAGTAATTTTATTTACACCTTTGGTTACATTATTCAAGATTTCGTACGGAACCCTAAACCTTTTGAAAATCCAATAGAGCCTATGTTACTCACGAAGAATGTACCAAGATTTTTTTAAATCGACCCAGTAGTGTCTGAGCCTATTCATTACAAACACACACACACACACAAAAATACAAGTATTGACCAACAGTAGGTATATTATGACGTTATCTTTATTGGTCCCACAGAGGTCAGGCCATTCTCAGATACAGACAAATAAACACGCGTACCCACTAAAGATAGGTCATTTCCAGGGCCAAAATAATCTCACATATTCAGGTTCCCTTCATGTTTAACTGATGAAGCATATTTTTCAGCATCAATAAGAGATCTGGAGTGACAGTGCTGGGTATTGACTTTAAGGATGTGACTCTGAAAACCCAAAACGTGGTGTTCCGATACCACAAGAGAGGACAAGAGCCAACGCTGACAAACACTACAACTTCTGAATTGTTCCGTAAGTACTTCGGTCCATCCAAAGGTTGTCTGGATGAGATCACTTTTAGTGATAAGGCCGCCGTCTGTACTCTTAGATTAGGTTAGAAATACCTGTGTAATCTCTTTTTTTATGCACCATAAAGTGTTCTCTATATTCTATCTATCTACTTGACTGTACTTTATTTGTAAGCACGGCCTGATTTTTTAGTCCACAATAATTTTTACAAGGACGTCGGTGATGATAAACAAGATATATACCTATACAACTGACCTAACTGCCCCGTTAGTCTAATGGTGCCACGTCTGATTGCGATATCGGAGGTCTTGGGCTCAATTCCAACAGAAGGCCGCCGTACATTTGTAGAAGTAGCCTAAGCCTAGGTGTATTTCCATGTCTGTGATGTCCGTGCCTGGTTACCATAAGCATAAATATTTACATACAGGCACATACATTGCTTCTGGCCCCACACTAGGATACCCTGTGTCGTGGGAACCAGAAACAGCGACATCACAAACGTTTAAACATCCAAGACCTGGGTTTTTTTTGTCCCCGGATTCGGACCCGGGACCTCTCGCGTGGTAGGCAGAAGCTTAGCATAGCATAGCACAGCGTAACCTAGTCTGGGACCATGACAAGTGATTGTGTTCTCCCTCCTGTGTCCCAGAGGGTAGGCAGAGACCAGTCTGTATATTGGGACACCAAAACCTGAACGATTTCAATCAATTACATAAATTTGGCGGGCATAACTAATACTGACAAATCGCTTTTGCTCTCACGAGGGGAAGGAAATACGCCTTTGGATACCCGTATTATTAACAAATAAATAAACAGGCACATTCCTTCTGGCCCCATACTAGAATACCCTGTGTCGTAGGAACCAGAAACAGCGACATCACCGACATATAAACATCCAAGACCTGGGTTGTTTTCGTCCCAACCGGGTCCAGAGGCTATTAATAATATAGTAAACAAGCAGCCTAGATTAAGCAACACAGGGCGCGTTCAGTGCATGGATGGGTGACCGTTCTATGACTAACGCTAGTGGCATTTTTCCGACCAGTTCCGTGCTTCGCAAGGCACGTTAAGCAGTTGGTGCCGGCTGCCGTGGATAGATGGCTGTCGTGAAGCCAAGGCAGATGCCTTAGGGCGGCTTGAAAACTTCTGCCAGTAAGACCAGCTACTAGTCTTACAAAGCTCCACCAATCCGGACTTGGCCCCCGTGGTGGAGTATGGCCTATGCCTTCCTCAGGGAAGATACCCCAGTGCCTCTCGGTGGGGACATAATGGGTTGATGATGATGAAGCAGCCTACATACGCCCCACTGCGGGCCTCAGGCCTTCTCTCAGAGAGTACCATGCATGCCCACCGTGGATTGGCGATTCCAAGCGCTGAGCTATAGCTCAGATTGATAAATAATTCGTTATAATTTCCAGCGTCATTCTCAATCACGACGGTTTTCAAAGGAGTCGACAAGATCAAGCTAGCTGACAGTGAATCCGTTGCCTTCGTCAATGTTCCGCCGATTGTGAAAATGGGTCCTGAAGCTGGAATTAGTTCAGGTAAAGTGATCTAAGTCCATAATACTAAGTAGTACTAAGCCAACTAAGCTATCAGGATGGTATAGGTGCTGGGAAAGCCTAGTTCCGAGTGGTGCGTTCACCCACTAAGTGTGTGTCAAGTTCCAGACCAGCACTTCCATTTTGGGCACCGATTTCAAATATACTTCTGCAATACTTTCATGTATACTTAAAATAAAAATAAACTCACGCCCGTTATCCCCGAAGGGGTAGGCAGAGGCACCAATCACTGGAACTGGGCCCACGTTTTCATGTATACTTATATAATTATTTCTGTATTTTTAATGACTTGTTCTTAGGTCGGTTTTTATTTTTTATTGAAAAGTTATGAAAGGTTTTCTTGAAATTTCAGATCCAACGATAGAGGCGAGATATGCAGAATTCAAAGCTAATCTCGTCGTGTCAGTACAAGAGGCGTTCCTCACAAATGCTCCCTTTTACGCGGGGACTTACATTCAAAACGTTCTGTGCGACTTTGGTATAAAACTCAACTAGATTAAGAACCATTTTTGTGTGTCCACAATCTGTTTGTGTGTTACAATGCTATGTATATTATACATACCTAATTAGTGTGAAAGAAAAGTGTCTTTTGTCTTTATTTCACTCACCCTGAAGCAGTTTATGGAAAAGCCTGGAACAAAATTAAAATCCAGTTAGAGGAATCCAGCTAGGACACCCTGTATTATGGTAACCAAACCAGGCAACATAGTCACACACACGTAAAAACAACTAGACTGCGACCTTTCATTCGGCTATCACAGGAGGGGTCAAGTGCCAGAGATAACATACACGACCTCTTTCGATACAATCCGCAGTAAATAGTTCAATGACATTATTGCGCAATAAATGATGTCGCTCAGTTGGTCGTAATCAATAAAATTTCCAGTAAAAAATTATCATCAAACCTATATTAATTTTGCTGTTCCATATTTCATAAGAACTTCATGCTTATAGTTTTGGTTCAAAAACTTCGTGTTTCCTTTTTTGTAACTTTAGCTTTTACTTATAGCGTTACCGAACCTGTCGAAAATTATTTCTGTAAGTCTCACCAGATCTCTGCGATACAGACTTTAAGTCAGTGCAGATACCGCAAGATAAGAAGATAAGTTAGGAATATTCTTTATTGTACACGAGGGGACATGATGGGTTGATGATGATGATGATGACACGAGAAAAAAAACACATTAATTATTTACAGATAACAGTACCATTGGCGGCCTGCTATTAGCAAAGTTCAAAGTTTTCAAAGTTTATAAGTTGCAAGTTTATTTAGTGTACGAATAGCACTGAACAAATAATGTAAGTACATGTTAACGTTGAGGTTGCATGTCCATTCTTTTTTAACATTTCCTTATTATTAAAAATACATCCCTGTCTGTGATTCGCTAGTCACTTATTCTTCCTCTATTTTTCTTCAAGTGACCGTGCACAACGCAACGCTTATTTTATTATGGTTTAAAAAAAAACTAATACATATATACAGGGCGCCCCAAAATCATGGGATATGAAGGGAAAGTACCTTAAATATCGTAGATAGGGTATTTTGCTGAAAAAATACTTTATGTTATTTTTAAAATTTAGTTATTCTGTAATCAAAGATTTTCTGAAAATTACTTGCCTCATCAGGAAATCGAACCGACTTAAAGTTAAAAAAAACACCACTTTTTAATGATGCCAATCGAAAGAATCGCCAAAAAATAATAACTTTTCTTAAATATTACATATTTACATAGTATTTTAAAAATAGATAAATTATTTCACGCCTAAGGTGAGTCAATGCCCCATTGTCGTTAACGCACGCCATCGCCGCCCCTGATCTCGGTAAGTTTTTTTTTTAACTCTAAACCACCCCATCAGTCACTGATGAGGAACACCAGTAGGTACCTGCCTACTACGTACAAGGTTCAAGACTTTAACTAGAACTACTAGATATTATATTTTTTATAATATACGTAATGAAGGCTAACCTTTGTTAGAAGTACATTGAATTAAAAAGTAACGTGTGATCACAGGTACAAATTCATTCAAAATATTATTATTAGTTTTTTCAAAATGGTACATTAAATTAAATTCATAAGAACATTATTCCAAACATCAAATTGAGACAGATTAAAATCTGTCTGCTTTATTACAAACCCCAATTAGATACCTCACTAAACCTGACCTCTATCAGACCGTACTCAATTAAAACTTCAGCCAGCAATAAAATTTCAATGACCACTCACCTTCAAAAGTCACTAACTCGCCCACTCAACGTACGAAAGAAGTCACCACTTGAGGAACTACAAAAGCACACTGTGTCAACCTAAAAAGAACCACAAGCCGCGATCGCGTGTTCGCAAAAAGTTTTACGGATACAGTTTTCCGAGGAGCGCTAACCCTTCTCCACTCACTACCACGGCAGCGAAAGCTCGCGGCTGACTGAATCATTCTACCGGAGCCTGCGTCCGCTTTCATGAAGTGAACTGAAAGCGATCGCCCTAGAAACAAAACGACACAACCGACGCCACGAAGCCAAAACTTATGAGCTTTATCGAGATCGAATAAGGCTCACTTCAAGGTGGCAGGAAAAGTTGTTTTCAAAGTACGAGCCTGTTTGTTTGGGAGGGTCACAGAGGCGGGAATGAGTGTTGGCGAAAAAAAATAAGCCAACCACGTCTCAGTGAGTTGAGGCGTCGAGGGCGGGCTTTGGGCGAATTTCTCTAATTAAAACGGACAACTTTACTTAGTTTCAATGTCTAATGAATTGAGGTCGGAAAGCGGTAATGTCGCTTAAAAGTGTTGGAATAGTGCCGAGGTTTTAAAAGAGATAACGGAGACTGTGTGTTTTGTTACTACAAGTAGTCGTTGACAGTTGACTTCGCATACAACTAATGTAACCAACCTAATAAGGATGTAACAAAATTCTCACATTTATTGGGAAAGAAAAGGGTTCTAGCATTTCATACGAACTTTTAACTTGAAAAGAGAAAAAAAAACTGTGGTTCTATAATGAAGTTACACCATGACATTAAAATTTGTGGCACAGTTAATTTCTGATTGTTTCCATGACACAAAAAAGTTTTAGAATCCCCGATTTTCTGATGGGCATTGACCTTCTCTCAGGGAGAAACGGGGAGAGTATTACCGTATCTATGGTAATGCAAAGTGTGTGTAAATTCCAAGTAGTCTAAATGCATGCTAGGTTCACAAGTTTAGGGTCATAGGCTAGATCTGATCTACATTGTATCTATGTAAAATTGCAAAAATGTGTCTGTAACCTGTTTTGTGTTCTTAATAAAATAAAATAAAATAAAATACTAGCTGACCCCGCAAACATTGTTTTGCTATATTAATTAGCCTACGAGCTATTCTCAAAGATACCACATGTATCTACATAAAAAAATATATATTCAATCGGTGAAGCCGTTTTAAAGGAGTTCGATAACCAACATTGTGACTCGAGATTATTTTATATTAACATTGTCTCTGTAACATTCAGAAAAGACGAAGACGCTGAGAAAGCGACCTCATTATAATTGTGCTAAACAATATTGTGCCTATTATTTTGAATTTGTATTTGTTTAATTTTTTGTTTAAACTTTCTTACTAGTTTTAGGCATTAGGGCAAAACTGTTTATTTATTGGCTGCAAATTGATTACATGGAAACTGTTCTGATAATTGTGAAATTATGATTATTTAAAAACTTTTGACAAATATGGACCAGAAGAAAAACATTGCTAATTTGGACATGTTTTTGTTATTCTACACTTAGACTACACTAATATTATAAAGAAATAATGTTACAAAGCTTTGATATCTTAGGAGGTAATCTTTGAAACTCTATAACCGATTAAAAAAAGCTTTGCACCTTCATGACAATTATTATCTCTGAACTCTACACACGCAAAAAATAATATTGGCAGGAAGATTTACGAACTGTTTACGCCATTATTTCTGCAAGAAACGAAGTGAATAGTCGCAAATGGAAATATGTCTAAAATGTCGATAGTTTATTTTTGTAGTACTAGTAGTCAGCATCAAATCAAATCAAGTCACGTTAAATATAGAATTTAACTCGGTATTGAACCTGGTGAAAGTAATTTACAAGAAATAGATTTAGGTTTTACAAGATTACACGACTAATTGAAATGCACAAAAGTGACAGAACAGAAAAAAAATAAGCCTTGCTACAAGCCCGTGCAACTGCACGGCTTTCCCTCTTCTCTAGGTTTAAAAAAGTTAAAGAAAAGCAAACAACGCTTGAACTTTTCATCTGTTAGTATAAAGAATATTCACAAGTTTTCTTCTGAATAGATGAAATAAAGTAACTAGAAAAATACGCGTTAACAATACCCATGTGGGTTTTGTTTCTCGTCTAACTGATCTCTACAAAAAATATACATTTTAAAACACACAATGTCCACTCTAAATCAAAATTTCAGCCTCGCTTCACCCATAAACATCCAAAACCCGATAAAAAAACTAATCTATCAATCGCGCAAGAAATTTCACTCACCGATATAAAGTCTTTTATTTCGATTGCAATCAACTTTATCTAAAATCAATCTCGCTCTAGCGAAATCTGATTTCTTCCAACGGAAAGTCGACAAAGCCTACTCTCCCTTTCGCACTAGGGAGGGGCTTAGGACCCACGCATGCGTGAAAGAGACAATCTTAAGAATAGAACTCGAGATTCTCTTCTTTCTCAGCTAAAATACATGAAGTAGATGGAATAAAAAGTATATAACGGTTGTACATAGGGACTTTAGGATGGATTCGACCTTTTTGTGTGAGCTTAAGACTGGACGTTACAGTTCTGAGTGATGGATGGTTGCTGTGAATATTGGAGTTGATATCAACTGTTCTAAGTATGAGCATGTATGAGTTATTTTTATAACCTCCTAAGTCCCCGTGTCCTAAAAATAGTACAAAAACCATTGTTATTTTCAAGGTCGGGCCTCAGGATGATAAGTGGTGGCAGCGACCTTACATGCGGGAGTCTGTGGGTTCAAAACCCGGCGTGGGCGAGTGACTCGGTTTTTCTAAGTTACAAGCATAATTATGTCTCTTTTTTCC
Organism: Yponomeuta plumbellus; assembly: GCA_947310845.1. NCBI lineage: Eukaryota > Metazoa > Arthropoda > Insecta > Lepidoptera > Yponomeutidae > Yponomeuta > Yponomeuta plumbellus. The sequence goes on from OX371206.1 coordinate 9,063,729, forward strand.
TTCGGCAACCTTTATGTCACATGGTTTGGAAGAAATTGCTGTTAGCAATAAGACCGCCTATTGTATATATTTATTAATTGTAACGATTATTTTGTGTGTTGTTTCTTGTGCGCAATAAAGAATATTCTTATGGTATCTTGTGAAATATTAGTAATACCATTCAGTAACAGTGGAGCACGACTTCGTAAGGAAAGCTATGTCTGAGGCCAACTATGAGGCTACGTGCGGTAATATCAGGTCTATATTTTTATTTATTGCAACGATGAAATACAGAGCATTATCTTACACCCGCATAAAAAAATACATCCACAAACGTTTCGTCCAAAGTAATATACATAAATGAAATATGAAGGGTACAAGGCTAGAACGATGAATGTCCAAAAAAAAATTATTTTATTTTATTATTGTTTATGGTAGCACTTTTGGATCTCTATCATTTCCTCTAGGTAACAAACATTAGAACGTTGTGAATAAAGAGAAGTATCAAAAAGCAGAAACGCTGAGAGTTTAAACTTCAAACTCGATTATCTCGAAATGTTAGAAAAAGGACATTCATCGTTCTAGCCTTGTACCCTTCATATATGAAAGAAGCAAGATGTTCAGAACAGAACAAAATCTCTTGGTCTCGTGGACTCTTCCGACAAAAATCAAATAAGTGTCGATTCGATTATCCATTTGGTTCTAGTGCAAATTCTAAACTGAACGTTCCTAGCTCCAAGCATCCTTAAAAGATTCGGAGGTCAAGAAGGTAAGCAGCGTCCAATAGCCTGCCTTTTTGCTTTACCCTTGATAAAACATTGGGAGCCATGCTTCCTACCTCGTAAATCGACTTTTCCTTCATGGTAACACCAAATGAATATGTCGATGCAATACGACAATGAGAGCTATAGTTCCCACTTGGATTTTGATGAGCGCAAGAAGAGATATCGGGAGCTACATTTCCCACCAAAAATAGGTCACCTCCCCCATATTTACCCCCCTTTTTTATTGGATTTTTGAAATCTACGACCCAAAATTACCCTAAAACTGATCTTAGTTTGGCCTTTACTCTTCCACATGCTCGCATTTGATTAAGGGTTAACTCTTCACTCGGTGACATTGAGGCCTCATATTATGGGGAAGCCAATGAGGCATAGAGATTGGCCTGCCCTGGTGAGGATACGCCAAATGAGCCCACCAACCAAAGGTAGTGGGACGAGCCCCTCTGCAAGTTCGTGCAGAGCAGGTCAGTTCATTCCTACGCCAGCAACGTTGAATGGGCTCGCCTTCTAAACGTGTCTTATACTTATTTTAATGAAAAATCTAACCACATTTACTACATTGAAGCACAATACCTTTTTTATGTAAATCTCAAGTTTTTTACTTAATATACCAAATGCTTGTAAGTACAAAAAATTAACAAATACAGCAAACTTACTTTCTACTTTTTCTGGACAAAGTGTACTGACAGTCACGAATAAAAAAAAATACCTCACAAAATGCTCCTTTTTTGAAATTAAGATTTTTAAATATAACTAAAATGTCAGTTTCATAAAAAGTCGGGATAAGGAAAACTGACGGGGCGCCAAACTGTTTCGGTGTAGCCAGCCAGACATATTGATAGAGCCATCTAGCGGTACGTCTGGGCATTATGCCTAAGTCTGAGCGTTGAGACCTCCTTGGCTTTCAATTCAATGCTTTTTATTCACTTCAATTCTTATTTTATTCGTATTAATATGTTTATGGCCATTCTGTGGTTTACATGATATTCACCATCATCTTTATGCACGTCTGGTCAATACAAGAGTTTTGGAAGTCAATATAAATTTTAGAGTAGTAAGAATCCTACCATGTTTATTTGTACATTACATTAATTATAATTATTTGTAGCAAGGTAGCAAGATTTTTTTGTACGTTTTAATGTAACGTTAATGAAATTTTAAATTTTATTATGAATAATAGGTATATTAAGCTAAGTCATTTATTACAACTAAGTCATTCCGTGACCAGCGTTGGCGATGCGCGGACGTTTTTAGGACCAAATGAGATTTACAGGAATGTCTTCACCTAAACTTCAGCTCGGTGAAGCATGTTGGTAGAAGCCTGGCTTTGTTGTCATTATTCCTCGTAGTTACCTACGTGTCAACGTCGTCTTACATTCCCAGATAGTTGCAGTTGGCCCAATATTGTATTTATCTTATTTACATCAATGTTGAAACATTGTTTGTAATCTCCTTCCATGTTTACCATAGCACAGGATATCCTAGTTTGGGACCAGGTCAAGTGAATGTGTTGTGTGGGAGTTACTATTATTATTATAACAGTAAAAATAAAGCAATGCGTTAAATATTTTATCTGAACACTACCAATCAAATATCATAATCATCATAACATTGAACTTCACTTGTCGTGTACATGCAACTAGAAAATAAAGGTTTTCGTATGCTCAAAGGCATAGTATAGTTATAACTATAATTATAAAAACTTACACACAATCACTGGTCCTAGTTCCAAACTAGGATACCTTGTACTATGGTACCCAGGCAAGGACATTACTTACATGAAAATACACCCAGCTTAAAGCCATTGGCACAAATGTACAGCGAATGGCGGCATGTTCGAGTGAGAATCGAACTCACGACGATTAGCTAGATCAACGATTCATAATACTTAGCCCCTGTTTCACATTGTTCAAATAAAGTTCCAGATAAGCTATCCGCAACCAGGGCTGCCGTTTGTTCTAAATTTAAATAAATTTTCCTATATTGCGTGTGTTCGTTTATTGCTTCAAATTTAGAACAAACGGCAGCCCTGGTTGCGGATAGCTTATTCGGAACTTTATCTGCAGATTTTGAAACAGACCCTTAGACTGTGTTAAACAATTAATTAAGCTATTGGTTATTGTACCTTTTTTGTAAGTACATAATTTTTGAGGCTACATGAAAATTGTGTTTTTATTTAATAAATAACACTGTAAGACTGCTGTCGGACAGCATATTTACGAGAAGAAACGATTAAAATAAACCCACAAGCAGACTGAGGCGAAGCGGTTTCCGGGCCAGCGTCGCGTTCGCTATCAAAGGCCCCACCGACGTTCCCGGAGGATCGCAGTTTTCCTCGCGACCGGAGCCTCTATTATCCGTCCACAGAGTTACAAGTGGCAGAAGTCAAGCTTAGCCTAGAAGGTCCCAGTGCAAGTTTTTCCTCAGAGCATGGCCAGAATGAACTTATATACCTATACCTAACTAGCGAAGAAGAAGAACGACACTTATTTTCCGTCACATAAACATACTAAAGTAAAAGTCATCATCAACCCATCAAGTCCCCACTGAGGGGCACGGGTCTCTTCCCTGAGGAAGGTATAGGCCATACTCCACCACGGGGGCCAATATGTCGTATGTTGCTTAACCTTAATGATCGTTTAAGATCACTCAGGCAGCCCAGGCTACAAGCGATTTAAAAGCGAAAGTAAAAGTAAATTCAGAAAAATAGTCACATATTGAACAAAAGGAGAAGAAATGTGAAGCTACAGTGAGAAAATCAGATTATCCGGAATCCGCATCCGCATCCGGAATAAAGTTTTTATTGTATTTAGATGAGATATCGAGGGCTGGCTGGAAGAAATTTCCGTACAGATATGCTGATATTCTAAGACAATTCTGTTCGTCGAAGGTATTTTTTCTACTTTGTGATGTGAAGGCCCTGTTTCACAATGTTCAAATAAAGTTTTCCCTGTTTAACGACTTCTGTGGCGCAGTGGTTAGCGCATCTGACTACCATGCGAGAGGTCCCGGGTTCGAATCCCGGCTTGGGACAAAAAAAAAAGATACCCAGGTCATGGATGTTTACATGTTTGTGACGTCGATGTTTCTGGTTCCCACGACACAGAAAATCCTAGTGTGGGGCCAGAAGCAATGTATGTGCATGTATGTAAATGTTATGTTATGTTATGTTAAAGTTCCAGATAAGCTATCCGCAACCAGGGCTGCCGTTTGTACTGAATTTCAATAAATTTTCCTATATTGCGTGTGTTCGTTTATGGCTTCTAACTTAGAACAAACGGCAGCCCTTCCAAATAAGCTATGCTTATTTGGAACTTTATTTGAACATTGTGAAACACACCCTTTAGTGTTGTAAATGTTTTGACAGCGCAAAACATTTTAAATCTTTGAGTCAAAGTGAAAAAGTCGCGGTGGCGTCTCTCGAGTTCCTTAAGTGAAATTTCTGTTCCTTCTATCTATTGTGCCTCCATTAACCCTGCTTCGGCTCGTTTGATGTATTCATTGCGACTAGGGTGGAACTGCGAGATAAAAACAGCTTTATGTTCCCGTAGGACTTAAAGACCGGCTCGAGTGAAAATTCGACGTTTGCTCCGGCAAGTGAAATTATTGAGTTGGCTAGTTACGGTCCATGTTCTGTAGACTGAGTGAGTCGAGTAAACTTGTCCTCGTTTTCTCGAATCATCATCATCAACCCATTATGTCCCCACCGAGGGGTACGGGTCTCTAGCCTGAGGAAGGTATAGGCCATACTCCACTACGTTGGCCAAGTCCGGATTGGAAGACTAGTGGCTGGTCTCACTGTCAGAAGTTTTCAAGCCGCCCTAAGGCCTCTGACTTGGCTTAACGACTGCCATCTATCGACGGCAGCCGGCACCAACTGCTTAACTTGCGAAGCACAGAACCGACGTTAGTCATAGACGGTCACCCATCCATGGACTGAACGCGCCCAATGTTGCTTAACCTTCGTGATCGTTTAAGATCACTCAGGCAGCTGGGGCTACGAGCGTAAGAAATTTTGTGTGCACTTTTGCACACTGACAGCTATTAATCTAACCTCTTTAAACAAGCAATTTTTGTATATTCTCAGAATCTTGGAAACGGCTCTAACGATTTTCACGAAATTTAGTATGCAGGTGGTTTTGGGGGCGATACATTGATCTAGTTGGGTTTCATTTTTAGAAAACGTCGTTTTACTCGTGTTTTAGGCAATCAAACTAGATTACGAAGGCAATTTTCGCATTCATCTGCAAGGTTGTAATAGCTCACGTGGGAAATAGGGCAGTCTGGAAACGAAAATACCCCGATTCAAATTCAGATCGATATTTTTTCCCTTTTTTTTCAAGTTCCTCCTTTTGCGAGAAAACCATTATTGGAAGCTCGAAAAACCAGATAACCAAAAAAGAACCGAGCTTAGCTCGGTCATCCAGGTACTAATATCGTATCCGAAAATACTACCTTAGTACCGTCAGCAGCAGGCTTTCCATTCAAACCAATTAATCATTTAGTTTTCATTGTAAGTGCATCTTTTTTATCATCAATCAATCTAAGTCGGCAGCATTGGCTGTATTGCAGAGCACGTTTTTTTTTATTCAATAGTGTCACTTTTGTACTGCCATAATTTCTGCGATCTTCGCGATAACGCGAAGATTAGCGTTGTCGCGAAATGTCTGGCGAAAAAATTCGTCCTATCGCGAATCATTATCGCGAATACAAACACCCTTCGCGATGCTGTCGGTAAAATACCGCACATCAAAGGGCAAAATGAACAACGTTCTAGATTGTCGCGACGTAGCGAAGGTTTAGTTGATGTGGCCAAGCTCTTCGCCGTAGAGCAAACACGAAATTTGGTCGCGACAACGCGAACACGAATCTTCGCCTTCAAGTGTGGCCTTAGCATATAGAATGAACATTTCCTTGAATAGTACGAAGTTATTGTGTAATTTTCCAATTCCCAATAATATTATCTGTACATACAAATGGAAATATTTGACACTTTAGAGTTTAAAAGTTTAAGATCTTTTCTTTATACTGAAGTATGTATATAAAAGAAATGGTCTTTTTACGATCTTTTATAGATCACATCCCAATACTTTATTGTTAAAAGTATTTAACAATATTTATATTTTTCATACTGTCTCAGAATTTGTTATTAACTAGCTTGTTTTGCAACAAGAACACGAGACACTATAATCTAAATTTATTATTGGTGCGTTTCATTTTGTATGAAATAAGATATTATTGTAAACTTTTTTTTTCATTCGTTTAATGTTTATGAGATTTAATTGACTACCAACCAGCAAATTAATTCTTTGACAAAAAGTTATTGTCTAAACCTAAATGGTTTACTCAATTAAATGAGAAAATCCCAAAGCACCTAAATATAAAATTAGCAATACTTGACTTATAAAAGAGCCGAGTCTCGAGCGAAAACAAGACCCAATTTATTAAAAGTCCTGCCTAGAGCTCTCCAAGATGCATCTAGTATGAATATTTCAACACAGAATGACGAATTAGTACTTTCACAAAAAGGCATCGTATTCATAATCTCTAGCTTCACTTGATTCTACTTTATGCGTATAATCTCACGCCGCTAGAAGAAGCAAATGGTACCTAGCTAAAAACATCAGAAATTAATATAGTATAGAATGTATGAAAGTTTATTTTAGAAGGAAAACCAATATTTTTGAATTGTATAGTAAAGTTAAAGAAATTTTAGTTAAATCCAATTATAGTATCACAAAAAAAAACACTAAGTATCTATCTATGTTACGAATTTCAAAAAAACTTTGTTTACAATTAACTGAGAGTTAAAAAGTTTCTTCAGTAATAAAACATACTATTTTTTTTGCTATTATAAATGCATTATAGCCATAATAAAACATATTACGGAACTCGGTGGCATAAAAACGAGTTTGCTACGATACGATACGTTTTCTGTACGTTTTTATGTGTGCAATAAAGTATAAGTAGAGTACTACTGCCTGACAGCCACCTCGCTAAGTGAGTTGAGTAAGCACAGTCCACCATCTTCTACTGTGGTAAATTTGGCTGCATTTGCCTAGTGCTGAGTTAAGCTTCTGCCAGTCCCGAGCTTCGTGCAGCAACCTAAATGAATTGAAGTGAAACTTTGCTAAGGTGAAAGCAATGTTTGCCCGCGGGGACTCCGTGTCGCGACGGTGACGCAGGAACTTGGCCTGGAGTGCCACAGAAGAACAATTGTGTGCCTATCTCATTTGGCAATAAGGCTCAAAGTGCCGTAACTCCTGAATTTATATTTTATGGGCAAAATTGTTAAGAGGCTGACAAAATTAACCTTGACCATCGCTGCTGGATTGGATATATGTTTATGAAAACGAGAAGACAGATGTAATTATCTTTAATATAGATAACATTAATTAAGTAATATAATAAACTATAATAAACTAACGTTAAATAAAAAAAAAAATTAAAAAAATAACTTAAATATAAAACTATTCTAGTACTTAAATGAATACATTAGCTTAATATATTTACAATATTTACAAATAAAATACCTGCCCCAGGTCACTGTCCCCCGGCAATGAGCCCAGAATGCTGGCGACGTTACCTCTTTGGATGGCCAGGCTTATCCTTTGGCCGAGGTACGCGCCAGCTCTCTGGTCTCCCGATGCGTCGATTAGACGCGCCGCTAGGTCTTTGAACAGCAGGCGCGCCTCTGGGCCCCATGTGCCCATCGTTTCGACCCCAAACGGCGCAAATATGTAATTGTTGCCAATAGGACTGTATTTGCGCCGTTTGAGGCTTTCGGCCGCGCCGGCCGCTGAACCAGCGGCTCTTCCACTCTGGGAAACATGGGAGGGCGCCAGTGAAGCCTAGAGGTTCCAGCGTGGCCGGAACCCCGGCTGTGGCAAAGGCCGGTGCTTCGTTGACACGACAGGCCATGGTGGCCCAGGCAATCGACGTCGGTGCCGCAGGGACAACGATGGGGCACGGTAATGGGGCAACCCAGTCGCAGTCCGATGGCGGTGCTAAACGAGCTATTGTCCATCAGGGTTCCTATTAACGCTGATGGGTGCGCCTGCAACCAGTAGCCCGACTCTCGTTCAGACAGATGTTGATGTTTTTTACAAATATCCATGTTACCATTAATTTTTGTTGTATCCATATATTGTATTTATTGCCACAAAGGCATTGAGTTAGAAGCTCTTGAACCTTAAAAAAAAATTAATTAAATTAATCCTTCAATGGACCTTAACCTGTAGTAATCAATATTGATAACATTTTATTTATTAACTCGCTAACATTAACATTCACGGCTAACATTAACATTATAAGTAAATTGACATTCAACAAACAGAATGTAAATTGTTTACGTTGAAATAATTTTTTTATTTATGATTTCTGATTTTTGACTCTATTCTGTCTCATGAAAAATTATATAGTCGTCAGATGGACATAAAAGTGTCATAACAAAATGGTTCTCCTTTAAATTATTACCTTTGGGTATGGTAGAAATGTACAAACATACACACGCACACACACATATGCACGCGCACACACACACACACACACACACACACACACACACACATACACAGATGCTACACAAACTCACGCCTGTAACCAGTAGACTAGGCGAACCTCAGGATTTGCCATTTGCCACGAAATATCTAAAAAAAAAATTGTAAAATATTTAGAAAGAGAACCTTCTGCACCAAGACGAGTCTACTTAGTACGGTAACGCAGAAACTCCGAAGAATTTTTCCCGACTAGTTTGTATGACTGTAACTTAATAACGCGAGCAACGGAGAAGGCGAGAAAAGTTAAGAATTAAGTTTTGAAAACATTGCTCCGGCTTCTTCGTGCGGCATTAGTGGACTGTGTACAGCTTTGCGGTGCTTCTTATAGAATGCTTTAAGCATTCCTTAGATGCAGTTTAGATAATCTGTGGTCTTTCCCTTTACTTTAATGTGTCATTTACAACAAAAATATTAATCTAAAACACTACTGAAATCGCTCGTAGCCTGGGCTGCCTGAGTGATCTTAAACGATCACTAAGGTTAAGCAACATAGACGCGTTCAGTCCATGGATGGGTCACCGTCTCTGACTAACGCTAGTGGCATTTTTCCGAGCGTTTCCGTGCTTCGCAAGGCACATTAAGCAGTTGGTGCCGGCTGCCGTCGATAGATGGCAGTCGTTAAGCCAAGTCAGAGGCCTTAGGGCGGCTTGAAAACTTCTGACAGTAAGACCAGCCACTAGTCTTACAAGCCTCCACCAATCCGGAGTTGGCCCCCGTGGTGGAGTATGGCCTATATCTTCCTCAGGGAAGAGACCCGTGCCCCTTGGTGGGGACATAATGGGTTGATGATGATGATGATGACTACTGAAATCCAGTTTTAGTCTGTACCAGGAGGAAACACGTAACCACAGCTTATTTAAACCTATTTCAGGGAGTGTCTTAGGCGATTCCTAACGCCTAAAGAAGGCTGTTAACATATTATTAATAACAACTCGATTCCTAAAATAATTAGGTCGTGCGTGTGGGCGGGCGGGGTTTGTGTTGGGTGGGCCGGCGGGCCGGCTCGGCTCCCTTCGTGCCTTGTCAGATGCACCCGGCCGCTGTCCGGTCGCCGGCCGGGTAAAGTAGTAATGTATGAGCTCCAACGACCGGCCGGTCGTTGTGCATGTGAAAGCTCCCATTGGAGCTCATACATTACTACTTTACCCGACCCGGCGACCTGCCGGTGGCCGGGTGCTTGTGAAAAGGCATTCGGGCGTCTTTGGGTGGACGGCCGGACGGACGGAGGGATACCCCTTGGGGTACGGAACCCTAAAAATTATTCTAGAATTAAATGAATTAAATGTCATAATTCTGATGTAAATATTATCTTCCTTTGACAGTCACAATTATTATTACTTCAGTCTGCCTGTCTGTTTATTGATTAAATTCATCATCAACCCATTATGTCCCCACCGAGGGGCACGGGTCTATTCCCCGAGGAAGGTAAAGGCCATACTCCTCCACGGGGGCCAAGTCCAGATTGGTGGAGGCTTGTAAGACTAGTGGCTGGTCTTACTGTCAGAAGTTTTCAAGCCGCCCTAAGGGCTCTGACTTGGCTTAACCACTGACATCTATCGAGGGCAGCCGGCAACAACTGCTTAACGTGCCTTGCGAAGCACGGAACCGCTCGGGAAAATGCCACTAGCGTTAATCATAGACGGTGACCCATCCATATGAAAACCAATTAATGTCTTAACACACAGTTTTTTTATTTTCTCTCCGATTGCGGTTTTTACTTTTCCAAACCAGAATAGCGGCGAAAAATACATTTTTTTGAAAGTCCCCAAGCTTTGTTTACCGTGGCATTGCTTAGCAGATTTCTCAGTCGAATGCTAATGTAGCAACCGCCCTAGCAGAGATTTCTAGTTCTTTATCCGTCACACATTCAGTTTGAAACAGAGGGTCACCAATTTGCGTACATTTAAGGAGACTCCAGTAATGCAGCGACTCGAGGCTTGCGAAAATAAATTACTCGGAAAAACAACGTCTTAAATTCTTCAGCGGGCCATTTGTAAAACCGTTCTTGTGGCTGACGACTTAAGGGTGGCACTTCAGATGTGTATTTACTGTTGTTTCTCTCTAATGAGGTCAGAATTAATGGAGTGTTTCAGGTTTTTATTTCCTGTTTGCGGCCGGCTAAGGGAAGATTTTATGCGGCCGTGGTTTCCATAAGTCATGTCAATTGTTCGCGTCTTTAGGATTCCGTACTCAAAGATAAAAACGGGACTTATACTGAGACTCCTTTGCCCGTCAGTCTCTCTGTCACCATGCTGTTCATGAACCGTGATGGCTAGAAAGTTGAACTTTTCAAAGATGATATATTTCTGTTGCTGCTGTATAATTTATTATGTTTAAAACAAATACAAAAAGCAGAATAAAAGTTATATTTAAGCATAAAAAACGTGATTCCGAAAATTGTGATTTATTTGCCGTTTTTTGCTTGATATTAAGAACGGCAACAGATAGAAGCTTGAAATATTAAGGGAATTTTTAGTTGTGTAAGAATTACATAACTTTAAAAATAAACAAACAAAAACCGAAACATTTACATACAGGCACATAGATTGCTTCTGGCCCCACACTAGAATACCCTGTGTCGTGGGAACCAGAAACAGCGACGTCACAAACATGTAAACATACAAGACCTGGGTTTTTTTTTCTCCCCAGCCGGGGTTCGAACCCGGGACCTCTACGCCACAGAGGTCGTCGTTAAATAATTTAAAATAACAAAAAGGATCCCGTTTTTTTCTCAATACCAATAAAGACAACACATACAGTCTGTTAGCTTTTAGAATATACCTCGGGCTCTAGAGTAGGCTTCGGTTTTCACCGAAAGTACACGAGTGTAATACTACTTCCTGCTCTGTACAAAACGTTTCTTCACTATTTTGAAAAGTTATGTAAAGTTATAAATAACAGTACAAAATAAACCTTACCTTATTGCAATATAATCGGTTTTTGATTACTCAGTTGAGGTATATTCTAAAAGCTAACAGACTGTAAGCATTTTAATCATCATAGGCCTTCGCATCCATTACGGACGATTCAAACAGTGCCTAAGGACACAGGACTTGAGACTTTTTTGAGTGACTGAAAAGTCCACATGTAGTACAAAACCTACCACATGTAGGACACATAAAGAGAAGGTCCGGAGTCGGGTCATTAAGGATTAGGTGCCCCCTGGTTCTTTTTTCCGCCAGTGCCGAGCACCATACTTCGTCGCAGTTTGTAAGCATTTTAATATAGTATAGATAATAGTACGGAACTCTTCGTCCGCGAATCTGGCCCGCATTTGGCCGGATTTTTATTGGACGAGAAGATTCTTGTGTCGGAAGTTTTTTATGCTTTCACTTGTGATGACTGATATAATTTCTTCCTTACAAGTTTTGAGTATTAGATTCTTGTGACACCTAGTGACATTGGAGCTGTTATTTCTTTTACAACTTGCTGGAGAGACAGGAAGTCTTTATGTATATGTATATAAATAAATATGTACAACAATGTATAAAATAATAAACAATTTACTTGTGTGCATTAGTCCACAATTTGGCCCCTACCCATTCATGGGTCACCTGGCTTATATTTAAAGATAAAGATAAAGATTATTTATTTGTCAAACATGAGATATAAGGTTGTTACATTGAAATACGTCCTGTACATGTTTCGCCCATCGGGACTTACAAAATATTTAGAGAGAGCACCATCGTTTGTCATTAAAATATATCTCTATCACACAATACTTTCCATACGAGCTATATTTACGTCAATTATGTTTATATTGGTAAAATCAAATGCAGTCCAAAAGAAAAAAAATAATGAAATATCAACTTGTCAAATATTAAAGTACATTTCAAAGTCAAGATTGTTTGTAGAAGAGTCAGTACATATAAGGTCATAGTGATAATAAATCAATCAGTTAGAAATTCTATTAGCTTATAGTAGCATTTTTCTAGTAGCATTTTTTTCAATTGAAATTTGAATTGGCCCATGTCAAATTCTCGTATATCTCTTTTATTATAAATCATAGGCCCCATACAATATAGACTTTTATGCATAAGTGCGGTATTGGCTCTACGTATACATACTCTATTTTCATCCCGTTGTAAGCGGGTACTGACTAGCGAGATCGGTCGGAAAAGGTGCTTAAGGCTGCATGCTTTTCCAAATAGATCATAATTTCGTTCCTGTGGTTTGTTGAAACATATTGGGTGCGTGTTTGTTCCGTTTTGATGCTTCGTGAGTCACCGGAAGGCTTTAGCTGAAAATCAGTGCTTTGGGTGCAAACCCTCAGCTAATACTGAGCTTGAGGGCTGTTTTTCTGCATCGACATACAGCGTACATACTCTACTCTTAGGCTATGTTTTTCTCACTGTAGCTTCATATTTCTTCTACGTTTGTCCAATATGTGTTATATTTTTATGTATTTACTTTTCTTGTGTAATTATGTATGTCTTTGGCGTAAACTAAATATTTTCATTTTTCTTAATTGTTGAATTTAATTTAAACAAAGACTTCAACTGAGACAACAACATTACCGACGTGGAAGCTCGAATTCCAAATTCAAATCAGTTCGTGTTCGGCGTGCGAAACGGGCGAACGTATCTACGGATACCATTTATTCCGTTACAAGTCTGCTTAAAATGCTAAATAAAATTGGCAGTAAACGAGAATATTGCGGCGAAGTGGTTTGCATAAAATCGAAGATGCGGGGAAATGGCAAATATTTGCTCTTTTCGTCTCAATTAACCGTCGCCTTTGAGCTGTTTGGGTGGCTTCAAGAAAGTTAATAAAAACTGAATAAAAGTGCTATTTAGACGACCTCTGTGGCGCAGTGGTAAGCGCATCTGCCTACCATGCCAGAGGTTCTGGGTTCGAATACCGGCTAGGGACAAAAAAAAAGAAACCCAGGTCTTGGATGTTTACATGTTTGTGACGTCGCTGTTTCTGGGTCCCACGACACAGGGTATCCTAGTGTGTGGCCAGAAGCAATGTATGTGCCTGTATGTAAATGTTATGTTATGTTAAAATGTTATGTTTTTTATGTGTCCAATATACACTCCAGTACAGGTACAATAATTACTAAAAAAAAATAAAGATTGTGAAAACAATGCATTTTACTGATTTTAGACATTATATTTCATGTATCTTCAGACTTAGAATATATCTTCAGACTTTCCCATACTGAGCGATTTAAATGAGCCACCCTGTATATTGTATTAACTGTTTCTGACAGTGAACAAACCACTTACGGAATAAATTCATATTCACGCACACGCAGTCACTATAAAAAGACGTGCAACTTTCGTTGCCTTTTCATACTTTTCTAATTCATCATCATAGCAGGATCGAGTGACTGTGATACTTGGTGAGTGGACCCAATCTTACATTTCATCATCATCATCAACCCATTATGTCCCAATCGAGGCGCACTGGTTTCCTCCCTGAGGAAGGTATAGGCCATACGCCACCGCGGGGGCCAAGTCCGGATTGGTGGAGGCTTGTAAGACTAGTGGCTGGTCTTACTATCCGAAGTTTTCAAGCCGCCCTAAGGCCTCTGGCTTGGCTTAACGACTGCCATCCATCGACGGCAGCCGGCACCAACTGCTCAACGTGCCTTGCGAGGCACGGAACCGCTCGGAAAAATGCCACTAGCGTGCACATCCATGCACTGAACGCGCCCTATGTTGCTTAAAGACTAGTGGCTGGTCTTACTGTCCGAAGTTCTTAAGGCACCCTAAAGCCTCTGACTTGGCTTAGCAAATAACAACTACCATCCATCGATGGCAGCCGGCACCAACTGCTTAACGTGCCTTGCGAAGCACGGAAACGCGCCCTACTCCATTCACCATGTATTTAATAAATATCAAATGACGGCTTCACCACGAGATAACTTAACTCCATTTTACCAATGACCTGACATAATACTACCGCATGCTCCTTACGGCTCAGAGCGGTGGTGGATAAAGAATGAAAGTCAAACGCCTATCTAACTCCGAGCTCCAAACAATTGTTCAACTTGTATTGTGCGACAGACAGCGCTCGAATTCAGAGGCCTGACATACAGTTCACTTGTACAGTCGAACTATTTCAATAAGTCCGCTGAGGTTCATATGCACTCAAAAAAGTTTACCACGTTAGAGATTCGCACTTATCCCTACACATTAAAGTTTAATCTCCTTTGTTTGAGCGCAGACGATCACCGGAATAGGCTATTTGATAGATTTCTGACAACTATCTCATATTTTTTTGTCGATGTTCATGGAGTCCGCAGAAAGTGGTCATTTTACATGCTTTCGTGAATTTCTTCTAAAAAGGCAAACGAATATTTACTTTTGAAATAAGCAGCCAAAAAGCTATCTAATATGGCGTCACAATTTATGACGTCACTAGTCAGTAAACATAACCAATGAACGTAACAACGAGATGAATGACAGACGCCATTTTACTGAGATAAGAATATTCTTTATTGTACCAGGAAAAACACATGCAAAACATTTGCTTAAAGCAATTTCTTCCAGACAACCGACGATGGAGAGTTGCTGAAGGAAAAGCGAGAAGGGTAGTTGGTGCAAATAAGTACGTCATCATAGAATCGGCCAGTCAAGGCGATTTTCCTTAAAATGGCTGCACATAATTATCAAATTTTATCCTGCGTTTTGTTTAAAATATTATGTTTTTTTAGTTAAAACGTCGTAAAGTAGTTTTAAGACACATAGCTTATACGAATACGTATAAATAATACTGTTCTTTTCACCCTGTCAAATAGCCTATTATTTAAGTAGTAGACGCGGATTGTCGAAACTTCGCGAAATGTGGACAGAGTTAGTTGGGCACTGCAACTGGGGTCCCGTCTATTGAATCGCAATTCCGATACATCCCGTTAGTTACGTAAGTTTAACAAGGTTCACCAGTGTGGATGTGTCAGGAGCCCCGCAATGGCATCGGTTTCAGTGACAACGGCTCTCAAACATGTCGCACCCCTAAATGAAAACCCCACTAAGTCGAAATAATATGTGACCATTTATTTAGCTACTTTTTCGACTTGCTGACGTTATACCGGACCGGACAATTTAACTCCCATAACGATACCTTCAACTTGAAGGAGACATTTTGCGGGTTATATTGTCCGGTCCGGTATAAGGTCAGGAAGTCGAAAAAGTAGCTAAATAAATTGTCCCATTTTCGACTCAATGGGGTTTTCATCTAGGGATGCGATGTATGTTAAAGACCCTTCAAAAGTTAAAATTGTAAACCGAATTTTAATTACCACTTTTTTATGATTCAGTTACAAATTAATTACAAATCACGGGAGACCGAAGGGCTGGCGCTGGCCATCCAAAAGAATATTGCCGGTATTCTGGGCTCCCTGCCGCGGGACACCGACCAGAGTGCTTATACAAAGTTTTTTCATTGACTTTCGATAGCGAGAGCGTTTGGGTTACAAACAAGCGTAACCCAAAAACAGAAAATCTTCCAAAGTTCTTAGGGACAACGCTAACCCTGTCACCGATGGTTAAATATCTTGGTGTGACGCTGGACAGCAAACTAAACTGGAGCTCACATCTACAGAACATCATCAACAAGGCCCAAATCACCTTTTGGCAATGTCGGAGCCTTATAGGAAAACAGTGGGGACTACACCCGTCGCTTATGCTGTGGCTATACACATCGGTGATAAGACCCGCTATTACATACGGTGCCGTTGTATGGTGGACCAGAACAAAACAGAAAACAGCAGTACTCCACCTACCGAAGTTACAACGGCTGGCATGCCTCGCAGTAACAGGGTGCATGAAGACAACACCGACTGCCGCCCTGGAAGCCCTGCTGAATCTAAGACCTTTACACTTACACATCCAACAAGAAGCAGCCAGTGCTGCCTTACGGCTCCGTACAACCGGGCTATGGAAACAAAACAACCATCTTTCGCACTCACAAATCTTGTCGGCCGCTATTTCGGAGCAGCCTATGATGGAAGCGGTGTGCGACAGGATACCTCAAACCTTTACTTTCGACAAGAAATACAAGGTACAACTACAAGAGGAACTAGTCGACTACTCGGGTATACATGAAGTCAGAGTTTATACGGACGGCTCCAAAACCGAAACAGGAACGGGCGCGGGAGCCTTCTCCAATGACCTAAACATAAAAATATCTACAACCCTTGGCACCCTGAATACAATTTTTCAGGCAGAGTGCATCGGTATAACAAGAGCAGTCGCGCTGTTGAATACAAGAAATGTACAAGATTATGCCATACGCATAGTCTCGGACAGCGCCTCAGTTCTACAAGCACTTAATAGCAATGTCACAAACAACAGCCTGATACTAGAGTGTCACCACAAGCTGGATAAGCTGTCGACATACAACCGAGTCACATTACAATGGATAAAGGGTCATAGCGGCTCCTTGGGTAACGATGCTGCGGATGAACTCGCCAGAAGAGGCTCGGAAACTAAAGTACAAGGGCCCGAACCCCTGCTACCACTCCCTTACAACCAGTTTAGGAAATGGTTGAGGACACGAACAGAAAATCAGCATGCTGAACTCTGGAGAACAGAAACTAAATGCAGACAAGCCAAGGAGGCTTTACCAATAATCTCAAAACGTCTCTCACGTAGCCTGATTCGTCTGAAAAGATATGATCTGCGCAGAGCTGTGGCAATACTTACAGGCCACTGCTCACTGAATAGACACTTCCATAACATGGGACTAACCGACAGCCCGCTCTGCCGGGGATGCCTGAAAGAAGAGGAAACACCCGCCCACGTGACCATCTACTGCGAAGACGTGGAGAAACAACGGACCGCCTCCATTGGGAAATTGGGAACCCTTCAGGAGGCCAGCAGTGACATCAGAGCACTGCTGGCCTTCTGGAAAGAGATAGGCTGGCTGGAGTAAGCTCACAGCCCTGCTACGTACAATGGCCCAACTATGAGGCCAAGTGCGGAAACCCTAAGCCAAACTAACTAACTAGCGAGAGCGTTTGCAATTTGTATAGGAGTGACAAAGCGCGCCACCTAGTTCTCTCTTTGTCACTCCTATATAAATTGCAAACGCTCTCGCTATCGAAAGTGAATGAAAAAACTAAGTAGGTATAAGCACTCTGAGGTAAGTTTTTTAATTGTAAATATACATATAAAAATCATAAATTAGTTTATATTGAGTATTATTTATATTAATTACTTTATAGTTGAGTTTAATAGAGTGGTAATTAAGTTTTTATCATATTATATCAATTGACGGTCGTTTGCGGCAGCTTCCAATTCAGGCCAGCTAGTGCCGATCGACTTGACTTCTTGGGCTACAGTTCTTATCCAGGTTGTCCTAGGCCGTCCCCTCTTTCGGTTGCCCGAGGGCCTGTATGTCTGTGGAAATCTGTGGTTAAGGCCCTGTGCTCCCCTAGGAGTTAAATGACCGAAGAAGAAGAAGAAGGTATCAATAGTATTATATTCCAAATTATGTTAAATAAAATAACATAACATAACATAACATAACATAACATAACATAACATAACATAACATAACATAACATAACATAACATAACATAACATAACATAACATAACATAACATAACATAACATAACATAACATAACATAACATAACATAACATAACATAACATAACATAACATAACATAACATAACATAACATAACATAACATAACATAACATAACATAACATAACATAACATAACATAACATAACATAACATAACATAACATAACATAACATAACATAACATAACATAACATAACATAACATAACATAACATAACATAACATAACATAACATAACATAACATAACATAACATAACATAACATAACATAACATAACATAACATAACATAACATAACATAACATAACATAACATAACATAACATAACATAACATAACATTCACATACAGGCACATACATTGTTTCTAGCCCCACACTAGGATCGTTACAAATTTATAATGATTAACATGTTAGTTAGGGCAGTATTTACAAAACAAAAACAATTAATCTTCTTCTAATATATAAAATTAGAATAGAATAGAATAAACATTGATTTGCATTTGCTTACACACTTAAACAACAGTTGAGAAAGAACAAATAAAACAAACAAAAAAAAACAGCAACAAAATTCAGCATAATACACAGGGTAACAAATTGTGGGTGTGGCAAATGCAAAGGGGCTCTGACTCAGCATACGCTGGAGAGGCAGGCCACTCCAGCGCTGATCTTCCGTCAGTACCCAGTGGTGTGCCGATGTGCAGCACTCGGACAAATGACACTAAATCAGTAGGTAAATAGGTTATATAAATTAATTATAATTATATAAATTAAGATAATTATATAAATTAGTTTATATTAAGTATTATTTATATTAACGACTTTGTATATTAGTTTAATAGAGTGATAATTATGTTTTTATCATATTATATTCATTGTATTATATTCCAAATTATGTTAAATAAAATAAAATAGATCGTACACGTTTGTTAGGGCAGTATTTACAAAACAAATACAATTAATCTTCTTCTTCTAATATATAAAATTCTCCTGTCACCGTGTTAGTGCGCCTACTCCTCCGAAACGACTCAGCCCATTTTGATGAAATTTTATATACATAATTGGTAGATCTGAAAATAAGTTGTTATCTATTTTTCATATCCCTATCTGGCAATACAACGTTTGCGGGGTCAGCTAGTAACAATATAAAAAACTAAACTAAACCTAATTTTGTAATTTTAATAAAATATTTCAGACAGATCGATGTCGGCCGGCAGTCCGAGAAGGCTGGCGGCATTGCCCCGCTGTACGCGAGGCTTACCCTTAATTTGAATTAAAAATTAACTAAAGGTAACTAAAGAACTGAGAGAACCGAGAGAATTATCTGTGGCCTAATTGCGCGCTCCAAATCCTAACAATCCTGACGTTCGCAATAGCACTTGTATGTAGTTTGACAGTTACACGATCATGACCTTTGTGGTTCGAATCGCTCGTAGCCTCGGCTGCCTGAGTGATCTTAAACGATCACGAAGGTTAAGCTACATTGGGCCCGTTCAGTCCATGGATGGGTGACCGTCTATGACTATAGCATTTTTCCACGCGGTTCTGTGCTTCGCAGGGCATGTTAAGCAGTTGGTGTCGGCTGCCGTCGATAGATGGCAGTCATTAAGCCAAGCCAGAGGCCTTAGGGGGCTTCTGACAGTAAGACCACAGTCTTACAAGCCTCCACCAATCCGGACTTGGCTCCCATGGTGCAGTACGGCCTATACCTTCCTCAGGGAAGAGACCCGTGGCCCTCGGTGGGGACATAATGGGTTTATGATTTTTAGTAATATTTTAGATTATTTGAGCTTTTAGTTGCTAATTTACCCGTTACTTCACACTACATTATCCTCGTGTAATTCCTAAACTACAGCAATAGCTACCTAGACGAATTGCCGATAGTTTCCTTTATTCAGGAAGCTCAGACAGACATATCACCACGCTAAAACTCTTGGGAGCCAAGCCACCCCGCACCAAAGGCATAACTGACAATAGACTGCAACCTCCAAGGTCTCCTTTGTCGGTCGCAAGTTGAAATGTATAATTGAATTACGGATTCCGAACCCAGCTTCGTGAAAACCCCTTTGAGACTACAGACTGATTTTGAAATTCTAAGCAATATTTTGAGGGAGTACTCTTTTTAATATTTGTTTAACATATTTGGGATTTCCGACGTTTGGCTCTTAACTATGAATTCAAATCCAAAGTGTTAGGAAGTATCATAATGTTTCCATATTTTTTCTAACATCTTGAATACTGTCTGTCTTCTAATGTGGGTAAATAAAAAAGAAAAATCGGCCAAGTGCGAGTTAGACTTGCCTACGAAGATGATTAAGCTCAAACTGTCTGTCTGAGAGAAGGCCTGTACCCCACTGGTTCTATTATTATTCTCCACTTCCCTTGGTCATAACCAGTGTTGTCTAAGGTGAGTAATAAAAAATGCACGTTGAAATATCTGCGTCGCTCGCGGAGGAATGGGCCGCATCCGTCATGCCCGCCCCGCGAATTTGTAAGACATTCTCGTATGGAAGTCACGGCGGCCCCTGACGCTCATTTGGCCCGCCGTAAACATCATATGTCATAGCATATTTTACAGAAACTACTCGTTCAAAGTCTAATTTGGAGAGTTTTATTGAATTCTGAGCAGGGGTGTGTAGAGCCACTTTGGGTTAATAAAAGTTAAATAAATGTAGGTACCATAAAATATTTTTAGTGACCTTTCTTCGTAGGGCCAGTGGTTTTGCCAATATTTTGTGAAATAAGCCGTAAAACATGAAAAAATCAATTTTCAACAAAAAATTGTCATCTTCAAAGTGACATATCTCGGCTGGGATTGGGTTCAAACTGTAGGTAATTTAATACAATTTACAAGTGTAGAAAAACTTGTCCGCAAAAAATGCATAGTTTTGGCTTTGGAGAGCAAATAGTGAAAAAAGTCCCAAAATTTCGAAGTTTTCTCGATTTTCACATTTTCCACAGGTTTTTCGAAGTTGCGAAGTTTCGAAATTTGAATTCACACTATCTTAACAGAACCATAGAACATAACAAAAATGCAGAGCTACATCACGCTTTGCGAATTTAGCCTCTTTTTTTGTCTTTGTCCGACGGCCTGTTAGTGATTCTAAACCTCTTGTTTTTTCGAGATTAACGGGATCTTTGAAATTGAATCTAAGAATTTTGTCCCTTCAAAATAATATTATATTGGGGGGAAGTTCTCGAAAAATTATTGCTGGAGTGGTCAAATATGTCAAATGACCGAAATTATTAATTCGGTTTAACGATAAACTCCTTGATAATCGAAACAACTAAAGTCAGGAATTTCTCAGGATTTCAGGTTTCAGACAATCTTACGATTGAAAATTGCTAAGAGAAATTTGAAAGACTGGCAGCCCGGCGCAAATTTAAATATTAATACATCAGCATCATCACCATCAACCCATTATGTCCCCATAAAGGGGCACGGGTCTCTTCCCTGAGGGAAGTATAGGCCATACTCCATCCACCACGGGGACCTAGTTCGGATTGGTTTGTAAGACTAGTGGCTGGTCTTACTGTAAGAATTTTTCAAGCCACCCTGATACATACTTACTTATACTTAATATGCCTTTACTTATATAAAAACTTTAAATATAAACATACCTATATATCATCATACATATAAATGTAACAAGGATACCATATTAAATCTGTGTCGTAAGTAAATTATCACATCCGCTACGGACTGCTGTATCACTGACAAGTAAATTGAGTGAAAACGAATGGAGAGATTGCGTGTAAAGTGTAAGCACTAGATTGCTAACGGCATCCCCAACACTTGGTAATTTATTGCGCTTAGTGGAGCCACGTGGTAGTTAACCTTTATGAACCTGATAGGATTACCTTGCTACTGTAATCTTTTGTAGTCTGATAAAAGAGAATTTTCAAACTGTTTAGGTATGTAAGCACTACTTTATCCTCTTAAGTGCTGACCATGAAAATAACAATGGTTTTTTATGAACTAAAACTTTCGTAAGCACAACACATCGCACCTCCAGAACTAAAGTGACTTAACTCAAAATTTAGGTACAATGAGTTAAGGTATCATACTCTTTCATGCCTATATTAAAAAACCGACTTTATTTGGTCAGAGAAAGATGTATTTGGTCAGAGAAAGATGGAGGAATGTTTCTGTCTGTTTTTTTCTTGAGCAACTCGCTCAGAGCGCCGAATACATTTTCTTCATTTCCCAAAAGTTGCAAATTTTGAGTTAGATCACTTTAGTTCTGGAGGTGTGACATTTTAAACTTTTAGTCCGGATCAACTTGAGACGAGCAACCGACGACGCGAGCTCCGTCTCTGCTTACCATGAATAAGCTCTGCGAATCGGAGCGAAACCTGGTCGGACTCGTCCTATAAACACCCGTAAGTTGATCCGGACTAAAAGTTTAAAATGGTTTTTTATTGTTATTTTCAAGGTCAGGACTTTACAGGTTATTGAGAGAATCCGGAATTAAGTCAATAAAACAGGATATTTTAAGTTGGATAGATAGATGAATTATTTATTTTACATAGGACACACATACGTATGCACCGCGTAACATAGACATATATTAACCCTTCAGGTCTGGAACACTTTTTCTTTCACAGCTATTTACAAAGTAATATTTGAAATTCAAAACATTTTTCAAAGAATAAAACATGTAGCTATGGGCCGATTTCTGAATTGAGAATTTACACTAAGTATATACTTAAGTACCGTTCTGTCACGCTCTTTTCTGAGAAATTGGACGAGACAGCACTACAGTTAAGAATTTACTTAGTGAAAACTCTCAACTCAGGACCCGGCCTAAATCTAGATAACAAAGATATAGCCCATTGAAGTTACGTGTGACGTCACTCAGTGCTACAAAATGCAGCACGGCGTGACGTCACACGTAACTTTAATTGGCTACATCTTTGTAATTTTTTGTCTAATTTACAAATAAAAAAATACGTGTGCCTTATTTTTGAATAATCTAAAAGACGGACCAATTACATTTTTTTGGGAAACTACTAGCCTATTACGAATGCGTGTGCGCGCGTTGATTTAAAGCGGCAATAAAATGAAATCGACGCAGTCTTGCAACTGCCGTTGTTGCACAATGCATTAGCAGAATCTACGCCAGCCGGTCCATTGTTTTGGTGGGCCGATTGCTCACCTCGACCTTGAAACCTTGAAAATAACTAAGTATTAAAAACAATAGGGAATGGATGAAAATATCAGAAGTGCTTGATATTTTTTTTGGTGATAGGAATAACCTTCCTTAACGCGGGAAAAAAGTTTAATTTTTTTTGGCCTCGTAGTTAATTTTTAAACATACTTAATATTTTTCCATTCGTCGTTCTGGGCTTAGTACGGCATATCAGACATATTCCTTAGTCCGCTACGTATGAAAAAAAATCCACCTTGCAAAGCTGTCAATGTCACCACAGATTTTTTTTTTTAATACGTAGCGGACCAAGGAATATGTCTGTTAAGCCCTTCTGAGCCCAGAACTACGAATGGAAAAATATTAAGATTATTTAAAAATTAACTACGAAGCCAAAAAAATTGAAACTTTTTTCTCGCGTTAAGGAAGGTTATTCCTATCACCGAAAAAAATATCAAGCACTTCTGATATTTTCATCCATTCCCTATTGTACAGTGCCACCATCTTATCTGTTCAGTTGATAGCGGCGCTAGTGGAGAATTTAGTTGTGACATTTAAGAAATTTACCTAGAAAAATGAGAATATTTTAACCCGTCTTTTGATTTCAATGAAAGTGTAAGTGAATAAATAAAACAAAAAATGGGGAACAGGATTTACAATTAGTTAGTTAGTTACAATGTTGCCCACCTGAACAGATAACTTGGTGGCGCTGTAGAGGTGAGCCAATTGTCCTACAAATAATTCTACCGATTCTTTTTCAATTAGGGCGCGCCGACACACAAATCTCAAGCCGACGTATTTTGCAATCCGTTTATTTTGGCGGTGGAATTTACGAAAATCGATACTTGTGTGTGGCTGACAGGCGTCACTCATGCATCGGTGACGATGAACCGACTACGGCAACGCTGAGTGGAGGATCAGGTACCTATGACATGGTGACTTCAAAATTGTTTAATGATTTTAAGGAGAAATTATAATTACATTAGATTTTTAATTCTTTATTGTACGCACAAGAGAAACCGATACATTGGAAGGTTTACATATCTAAATTTTGGTGTGCATCAGGATGGCGGGTGTACCATCATCTATAGACATGCTGTATGCATAAGAGCAATGAGCGAGCGATGTCCGGAATGTACGTACAGTAGGAAGCAATGTACTCTTTTAAGACCAAAAATATTACAGTAAGTATGTAAGCCGCCAGCCTGATATCAGAATGGCGGGTGTATTGTAAATAAATATGAAGAAACTGAATACTTTTTTAGCTTGTAAATAGACAAAGTAGTAATGTACGAACAATGTACTTTCTCACATATAAAGCATAACCTATTACGGTGCATAATTAAAAAGATATTATGTAATTAAATATTTAACAAAAAAAAACGCCTGTGGAATGAAATGAAGCAATTCCCAACAAAATAAGATCCAACTCTTTGCTAAACTGCACTATCATCATCATCAACCCATTATGTCCCCACCAAGGGGCACGGGTCTCTTCCCTGAGGAAGGTATAGGCCATACTCCACCACGGGGGCCCAGTCCGGATTGGTGGAGGTTTGTAAGACTAGTGGCTGGTCTTACTGTCAGAAGTTTTCAAGCCGCCCTAAGGCCTCTGACTTGGCTTAACGACTGCCATCTATCGACGGCAGCCGGCACCAACTGCTTAACGTGCCTTGCGAAGCACTATGAAGGCGTTTATTAAAAAATGTTCATATACCAGTGTTATAGATAATCGGTCATAATGCCTGGTTATGCTTATGAGATAGAAAATGACTCGTACATCGATTCTACAATCAGCTCCAAGCTAATTAGTTATTAGTTTTTTCATATTATGAAATCGAGTCGATTTTATAATAAACGCCTGCATAGTCCAGCTTAGTAAATCTCAATCTAAATTTCATTTTTTTTCTACTTGCCTCGTATTCCATATATTAAATTGAAAAAGCGCGTTCAGTGTATGGATGGATAACCGTGTATAGCTAAGGCGAATGGCATTTTTCCGAGCGGTTCCGTGCTTCGCAACTCACTTTAAGCAGTTGGTGCCGGCTGCCGTCGATAGATGGCAGTCGTTAAGCCACGTCAGAGGCCTTAGGGCGGCTTGAAAACTTCTGACAGTAAGACCAGCCACTAGTCTTACAAGCCTCCACCAATCCGGACTTGGCCCCCGTGGTGGAGTATGCCCTATACCTACCTCAGGAAAGAGACATAATGGGTTGATGATGACAGTGGAGACAATTGTGAGGTTTGTGAGAATATTGATTTTTTTTTACAATTTTAGAAAAAGAACTTTACTATATTAGATTTTGTCAGGATCGTGGCAGGTGGCAGTCCCTGGTCTCTGCTTACCCTTCTGGGATACAGGCGTGAGCTTATATATGTATGAATATATATTAGATTTAGTTTTTAAGTCACCATTGCATGATACAATACAGAGGGCCAGTTGTTCCTTGATCTAAACTAGAGTTCAGCACACAGGCCTTAAACGCTATCAGCAAATAGAGGTTGATCTATTTGTCTATCTAATCAGTCTGTAAATAGAGGCCACTATTGGGCTTAGGCCTCGTCTCTTTCACGCCCCAACCCATCCGGTCCAGTGCTAGTCTCGACCAATGTTTCCCAGCCGCTTTCACCGACCGTCGATTCGTTTTTGGTCACCACAGTGGCTGCTTTAGTCTACCGGCCAGACGGCCGCCTTACCATAATGTTCCGCCCATCTCCACTTCACCTTTTTAATATCTTGAGCGTACAACGATGTTTATTTTTTTAGGGGTCGATATTTCGAGTGAAAAATTGAAAGACCATATTGCATGGTATATTTTAACGATTTCAAGCAACAGTTTGGTTAAGAGTAAAACGAAGCTGAATCGAACGAAATAAACTTGTTACTAAGTTAACTATCTGTTGGTGAACATCGCATCTTGCCCAGTCATTAGCGAAACTAGTAAATAACTTAGTTACCATGCACTTAGCTCTTAGCCGGGTTGTGTCGGCAACCGTTGGCCTGTCTCTCGTGCTTCACAAATAAGATAACCTATTATGATGGGTGACCCAATAGGTAATTTTGGATAAAAGCCCAGACTGACGGCTTACTTAGATACATTTTCGCTAGGGTGAAGCTTCATACCCAATACGTCAAGTCAACAGAGCTTCGCAGTTTTGATTTAGCTTTTAATTTTTACACGAAAACAATTTATTACGTGATGTGTAGTGACGTGGATAGTACTGAAGCGATTCTTCTTTATCGTAACTGGCTGGCACAGCCGTCTTGTATGAATTTAAGTATTTTGAAAGAGAATCGTGATGATTTTATTAGGGATGTGAGTCGGGCGCTAGCTAGGCTAGGCTTTCCTGATAAAAAGATAAAATAAAAGTTAATATATTGCAAACAAGCGTATTTTAATCAAGTAGTGCGCTACAGTACATTAATGTTCCACTTTCCGTACATCTAACAAAAATCCTCATTGGATAACCCACGAGTCTGTTTATTCATCTGTCACTGATGTTTTACTCCAAATCCTACAAAGTGGTACGAGTAAATTTTTTTAGTAATCTCATACGGAATCGATTTTTACCTACGTGCACTCCAGTGAGTTATATTCATCATCAACCCACTATGTCCCCACCGAGGGGCACAGGTCTCTTCCCTGAGGAAGGTATAGGCCATACTCCACCACGGGGGCCAAGTCCGGATTGGTGGAGGCTTGTAAGACTAGTGGCTGGTCTTACTGTCAGAAGTTTTCAAGCCGCCCTAGGGCCTCTGACTTGGCTTAACGACTGCCATCTATCGACGGCAGCCGGCACCAAACAAAGTGAGTTATATTACTGTCAACAAAAAGATGACTGATCTGCTGTTGACTGTACGGGAGTGACGATGCTATGGAATGACCCGGATGTACCTCAAGGACCAATTCCACAGTTCAAACAGAACCCCGATTTATCATAGCAGTGGTTGTTGTTTTATGATAGCACAAAGCGACAGGGCGCTTTCACGAAGTCGCATCATGGCTTCCTATCTTCTGCTACCTCTTACTCTAACAATTTATTCACAGAAAATAAAAAGTAACTAAAATAAAGTATCGGCATAGGCGATGGGTGAAAATCAACAAAGCCGTTGCAGACGCTCCGATTCGCAGAGCTCTGCGAAACCTTTCGGACTCGTCCGTTAAAACAACACCCGTAAGTAGATCCGTACTAAAAGTTTACAAAGTGTTGTGCTTGCGAAAGTTTAACGATGGGCGTGGCTTGTTTAATACGTCGAATTTACAATTTTTCACTACTTCTTTAAACGTTTCGTTTACGACTTCAAAAAAGGAGGAGGTTTTCAACTCGACTGTATTTTTTATTTCATAACTTTTGACTGGGTTAATTGATTTTGATGATTATTTTTTTATTTGAAAGCTGGTGGTGTGGTCCTATTTTAATTTGGTCCAGTTCAGACACTGGCATCTTTGAGAAAACCATATAAGTCTTATATTTGCCTTAATGCCCAATTGCATATGTAGACGATGTATTGTTATTTTTTAATAATATTAATTTAAACCTTTTTTTTGCGTATTGCCATCTATTGGCAATTGTGTGAAGATATTAAAGCGTGACATCACACGCGTCGGTGCAGTAGAACTTTGCGCATGTGCGGATTAGCGTTAATCTGTGTCCCGCCGCAACTTTATTATTTTTAAGTTATTCTGTTTTTTTTTGCCTTTTCCTAAGCCCTTCCTCTAACCGCG
The DNA here is from genome assembly GCA_947310845.1 of Yponomeuta plumbellus. NCBI lineage: Eukaryota > Metazoa > Arthropoda > Insecta > Lepidoptera > Yponomeutidae > Yponomeuta > Yponomeuta plumbellus. The sequence goes on from OX371206.1 coordinate 9,091,465, forward strand.
GCACCAATTCAAATTTTTAATTGTACATATTTCACCGCCGCACCGATGCCCGCGTGGCACAATAATATAACACGACGCATTTTCCTTTGCTGTAAGCAGTCCATCCTCAACAATTGTTTGGTCCTTCGAGCCGGATAGCCATCAGCACATCAGTTAGAAAATGCATCATACACCGAAAATAGTCAAGCGTAGTCAGAGTCGACGCCAAGAGGAGGAAGCGGCAGCTACAACATCAAAAGCAGCTCAACAACCGAGTGAAACATCTTCACAAATAAGCGATCGCAAACCGATAAATGTCGTGCACAATGTGCCTCCATTTTGTACGCCACCTACCATAGTTGCCTCACGGTCGGCCCGAAGCACAGCGCGATCCAAAATGTCTACCGCTTCGTCGTTGGCAAAGAGGAAGCAACTAGAATTAGAAGCTGTCAAAGCAAAAGCGGCCATAGAAATTCAACTCATTGAGAAGGAGCTAGAAACGAAACTTGCCCATCTGGACGCAGAAGAAAACGATGTCGTCAGTCTCTCTGTCAGTTCGTCTGTCCCTGACGATAAAGTTGAGCAATGGCTGGAGAACAGCCAAGTGAATACTTGTGCAGCAGAGCTACCAATGGCTCGGAACCCTCCGCCACTCGACACTACGGCGCGGCACCCAGATGAATCTACTTCGGAAATAAAACAACTGGCCCTTACTCTGAAGGAAATGATGGCGCAGTCGTGTTCACAACGAGAAGACCGGCTACTAAACCGCTTGGCTACTCCTCGCGACCTACCAAGTTTTGGTGGAGATTATGTCGAATGGCTACACTTTAAAAGTGCGTATCAAGAATCCACTCGAGTGTGCAACTTCAGCGATTCCGAGAACCTATGGCGCTTACGCAAATCGCTTCGTGGTGAAGCGAAGGAAGCCGTGACCAATCTACTTATCGGAAATACACCGCCTGCGATAGTCATGAACACATTGGAGTTAATGTTTGGTCGTTCTGATATAATAATTACAAAGCTAACGGCTCAGTTAAAGAAGTTAGCACCTTTGTCTAGTTATTACCAGAATGGATTGATTGAGTTTTCCGTCAAAATAAACAACGCAGTGGCTACTATTCGCGCGCTAGATAAGCCAGATTACCTGAGAAGCCCTGAGCTCATGAATGCAGTGATTTGTAAGTTACCCAGTTCGCTACTTGGCAAATGGACGGATTATGCTTACAGTAGACGCTCACAAGACATAGCTAAGCTTGCCTTGTTTGCTGATTTCCTGAAACAAGAGTCAGAAATGCTACTTACGGTCGGGGCAATTCAGCCGCCCGAGAGTCGACAATCGTTCGAGAATAAACACACACGCACAGAGTATACTAAGCCACGAGAAAGGCACAATGTGTTTACTACGACATGCGAACAAGGAGAAAAGTGTGAATTTTGCAAGAAAGCAGTGCATTTATTGAGAGATTGTCGAGCGTTCCGCCGTGCCCTACCCAAAGATAGATGGAATTTCGTCAGAAGTCGGCGATTGTGTTATTGTTGTCTACTGCCACGACACGACAACGCTTGCAGTGTTCCCGTATGCGATATTGATAACTGTGGCCTGCCGCATAACCGCTTATTGCACTATAATAAGCCAGCTACACAAACAGTCGCCGCAACAGACATGCAAACCGCAGCACCCGAGCTGTCGCCGTCGCCCTCGCCGCCGTCGTCCTCGCCGCCGTCGTTGGAGGACCCGCTGTCGTCGTCGACGGTAGCCCACGTAGCGTCTACAGCGCGTAGTGAAGTACTGCTGAAAGTGTTAGAAGTAAAATTGCGCGGCCCAACGGGGATCGAGGTGATTACGTACGCCTTGCTCGATGATGGCGCCTCCGTGTCCATCATTGATGGCAGCCTAGCCTACGAGTTGGCGTTGGTCACCGGAGAATCGTGTGCAGTCAAGTTCACAGACGCGTTCGGTATTGAGTTGCTTCAATCTGACGCTCCTAAGGTAACGGTAGACATAAGTGGTATGGACATGGACTCTCCGTCTCAGATCTACCCTGTTCAGTTCCGTAAAGTCACGAAACTCAATTTGCCAATGCAGAATTTGTCGATCATAGACAACCTTCAATGTAAACATTTGCTGCACTTAAAAGACCGCGTTTGCAAAAAGCGTTTAAAACCACGTCTCATTATAGGTGAAGATAACTATTATTTATTAGCGCCTTTGAATGTAATACATGGGAACAAAAATGAACCTTATGCCACGCAGTGTAGGTTGGGATGGTGCATTCACGGCCACAGCGGTCGCACTCACTCTCGCGCTAATTGCAATGTCTTTTATCTAACTCATTCCGAGCCCTGCTTGGAAGAACTAAATAATTTGATAAAGGACTCTTTCGCTATTGACTCGATAGGAATATCGACCTCACGCCGAGAGAATACAGCTCATATTCGCGCACTCGATATTTTAGATAACACAAGTCGCCAGGTCAACGAACAATGGGAAGTAGGCTTGCCTTTTAAAGACCATAACGCTCAAATGCCTGATTCTTTTGATATTGCTTTATCTCGCATGCATTCCCTTAACAGAAAATTGAGCAAGGACAGCACATATGCCAATAGGTATGCCGCAGAGATGCACAAGCTGTTCGACGAGGGATACGCTCGAGAACTGTCAGGTAAAGAGCTCACGTCCGCTCACGGCCAGTATTGGTACTTGCCGCACTTCGGGGTGCAAAATCCGAACAAACCCGGGAAGCTCAGGTTAGTCTTTGACGCGGCAGCTAGAGTGAAAGACCACTGTTTGAATGATTTTCTTTTAACAGGACCCGATTTATACAACTCATTATTTGGTATAATGATCAGATTTCGTACCAACCCCTACGTGATCGTTGGAGACATAAAAGATATGTTTTTGCGTATCAAAATACGCCACGAGGACCAACGTGCTCTACGCTTCTTGTGGCAGGAACCTACGGAGGGCGCGCCGCTCAAGGTATGTGCAATGCAAAGTTTAATATTCGGTGCTACTTGTTCTCCTTTCGTAGCCCAGTACGTGAAAAATAAAAATGCATTGAGATACGAAGACGTCTATCCGGAGGCGGTAAGTGTGATCGTAAACAGTCACTATATGGATGATTGTTTGTACTCCACTTCTTCTGCGGAAAACGCAATAAAGCTTATTCATGAAATTATCGAAATCCATAAAAGTGGCGGTTTCGAAATTAGAGGTTGGATAAGTAATTGTAAAACGGTTTTAGATAACGTACCAGCTGACTGCTTGTCACAAAATGCGATAAAGCTGAAAGACGGAGCTACGAATATTACTGAGCGCGCTTTGGGTTTGATGTGGCATCCGAGCGATTATGCATTCGCGTTCTATATCTCATTCAATCGCCTGCCTAAGGAAACTCTCAGTGGAAGTGAACCTCCTACAAAGGCCAAAATGCCAAGTTTAATTATGTCAATTTATGACATGCAAGGATTCTTAAGTCCGATTACAATAAAAGGTAAGATTATTTTACAGAGTGTGCACAGGAGCGGAGTGGGTTGGAATTGCCGCATCCATCCGAGCGACTACGAGTGTTTTTTAAAGTGGCTCGATGATTTGAAGCAACTCGCATCTCTCCGCATCCCGCGTTGGTATCAAAATACGGATGCATGGATAGATTGTTATGGAACCGGATCAGCTGACTGCACAGTCAGCACGACAAGTACGGTTAGTATAGAAATGCACATTTTCTGTGATGCTTCTATCAAAGCCTACGCAGCCGTCGCTTATTGGCGTTTTGTACGCGATGATGGTAAAGTAAAAATTTGCTTCGTATCAAGTAGGAGTCGCGTGACTCCGTTGCGCCCCGTGTCCGTGCCGCGACTTGAATTGCAGGCAGCGTTACTAGCTGCTCGGTTAGCTGACACTGTGCAGCGGAACCACACTGACATAGCGCTATCGAAGCGTTACTTCTGGACCGACTCCAAGACGGTGCTGCAGTGGATCAGGAGCGACCCGCGAACTTACAAACCTTATGTTGCCCACAGGCTGGGCGAGATAGACGAGTTAACACGTCTACCAGAATGGAGGTATGTACCTACTAATTTGAATGCTGCCGATGTAGCTACTCGGGGGGACTCGCCGCCGCTGCAAATTGACAGTGTTTGGTTCCAAGGACCGGCCTACTTACGTACTCCCGAGGACAACTGGCCGAAAGATTTTAGTAGTACTGAAAAGGTAAGCGCTGAAGCAAGCTGCGAGCAGAAAGGCATTCACGTTACCGTAATGTCACTTGCAGAAAATATCACGTCGTGTCTACCAGATGAAAACAAGTTTTCATCGTGGTTACGGCTACTCCGCGCGACAGCTTATGTTCTATTATTCGTAGATAAATGTCGTGGCCGAGACGTACATTTTAATATGGACCTTATGTCAAGGGCCGAAGAGCTACTCATGAGGAAGGTTCAGTTAGAATCTTTCTCATCAGAAGTTAATTGTTTAAAACAAAACAAACGGCTGCCTCCGAATAGTCGATTGTTAATTTTGACCCCTTATCTAGATGAAGGAAATTTGCTGCGTGTTGGCGGTCGCATCGATAAGACGGACGGTGTCAGTAGCGCGGCTTGTAGACCAGTGATCCTCGACGCTCGTCACAAGGTAACTCAGCTGTTAGTAGAGTATTACCATCGGCGAGCACTACATGGAGCGAACGAGATGGTCGTAAATGAGTTACGACAAAGGTACTGGATCATACGCCTACGACCAGCTGTGCGAGGAGTTTCTGCTCGCTGTCTCTTCTGCAAGAGCCGTCGTGCCGCGCCGCAGCCGCAGCGCATGGCCGACCTGCCGCATGCGCGACTACAACACCACAGACGCCCATTCACCTTCACAGGTGTCGATTTTTTCGGACCAATGGAGGTAACTCAAGGTTGTAAACGTTTGAAACGTTATGGCGTACTCTTCACATGTTTAACAATAAGAGCCGTGCACATCGAGTTATCCGAAAACCTGTCGACTGACGCAACTATTATGGCCCTTAGGCGCATGATAGCTCGCCGAGGTACCCCTGAGGTAATATACTCTGATAATGGTACTAACTTTAGGGGTGCTGATGCGGAACTCAAACGTAGTCTTCAGGAACTAAATTTATGCCGGCTACAAGAAGATGGAACGGTGAGAGGAATAGAGTGGCGTTTTACACCTCCCGGTGCTCCTGAGATGGGTGGCGCATGGGAGCGAATGGTACGTACTGTCAAAAGTGCTTTGAAGGTTGTACTCAAGGAACGAGCCCCGCACGAGGAGACGTTATCCACGTTGATGGCGGAGGTAGAGTCACTAGTTAACAGCCGTCCCATAACACATGTCTCAACCGACCCTAACTACCCCGAGGCTTTGACCCCTAATCATTTTCTGATTGGTACCTCTTCTAATGGTTCCCCTTATGGTAAATTCGATAACGCGGATCTCTGTCTACGTAAACGATGGCGCATTGCTCAAAGAATCGCTGATATGTTTTGGAGTCGATGGCTCAAAGAGTACCTTCCGACGTTACTACCTAGGCAAAAGTGGTGCAGAGAAGCGAAACCATTGTCAGTGGGTGATTACGTGCTTATCGTAGAGCCTAATTTAGAGCGCGGTTCATGGGGACACGGGATAGTGAGTGCGACACACGCTGGAGTAGACGGTCGCGTGCGCATGGTTGACATTCGCACCCGCACTGGCAAGGTACTTCGGCGCCCCGTCACTAGAGTTGCGTTGCTTGAGGTTCAGTGATTGTAGTGCTGCTTCTCAGCACTAAGGGGGTGGAATTGTAGACGATGTATTGTTATTTTTTAATAATATTAATTTAAACCTTTTTTTTGCGTATCGCCATCTATTGGCAATTGTGTGAAGATATTAAAGCGTGACATCACACGCGTCGGTGCAGTAGGACTTTGCGCATGTGCGGATTAGCGTTAATCTGTGTCCCGCTGCAGCTTTATTATTTTTAAGTTAGTCTGTTTTTTCGCCTTTTCCTAAGCCCATCCTCTAACCGCGGCACCAATTCAAATTTTTAATTGTACATATTTCACCGCCGCACCGACGCCCGCGTGGCACAATAATATAACACGACGCATTTTCTTTTGCTGTAAGCAGTCCATCCTCAACAGCATAGTTAGTGTACCTAGTTCATTTTCATTAAAAAAAAAATAACCAAAAATGTTTACCAAGAAACCGTTTTCAAACTAAAACATTTTTTTTTTGCTTGAGGTCGGTTTTTTTGTTTATTTTTTTTCATGATTAATGATTAACTAACCGAGCCGTTTCTGAAATCTTAGTCCTAAAAAACTATAATCAATTTATATACATATACTTGACATGTTTTTTGGACTTTAAACGACACTGAATTAAAAACCTTCAGCGGTTGAAAATTCGATACCGTTTGCAAATTTAGTACTAGCTAGCACTAAATTTGTAAACTGTTTCGTAAATTTGTAAATTTGTAAAGTCTGAAAAAAATTCCAATTATACAGGGTTACAGGGAAAGTCGTACACAATATTAAAGGAGGTCATTATTTAGGTCATTTCTGATGGATTTTATTCTATTACTAGACGGCTTCGCTCGGTTAAAATGTAGACGCAAAATAATATTCCACTATGTTTTTTTATATGGTGACGCCTCTGTATTTATCAACCACCAGTAGATATAAATATCTTAATACATTCAGATACATAAGCTCACAACTGTATCCCAGAGGAGTAGGCAGAGACCACGGATTGTCACCTGCCACTATCCTGACAAATCACTTTCGCTTCATCGACATCCATTAGTCGTTGCATGTACCCACATCGGTTTCGGGTACTTTTCATCTTGCCCTTTGCTAATACATCCCCTATTTGGTCGAAGTATGTCCAACTGGGGCGTCCCTTACCGGCCCTTCCACTCACATTCGCCCGATATATTTGCTTTGTCAGTCAGTCCAAACCACCGCAACATTCCTTTTTTCAATTCTAGTCACTCACTACATCCTCTTTCTCTACATCCTCGGTCTCTGATCACACTATTGCGTATTCTGTCATTCAAAGTAACACCACACATATTTCTTAAGGATCTCATTTGTACTGCACTAATCCTACTTTCATGATTCTTTTGCCATACCCAAATCTCGCTACCATGCTTACATCAGTATTGGAACCAGCACACTATTACGGATAGCCAATCTTGCTCTTTTGGACATGTTCTGGATACTCACGAAGGAATGCAAGGCGAAAATCGGATACTTATCATAACTTTGTCATGGGTACCTCATCACAAATTACTAAATGAGCTTCCTTCATAAACTTAACAGCATTGAATTTAGTTAACAGCTAGTGAATCTAATGACGTATGAGACGTAGAATCCACTTGGCTAATAAACTAAAAACAGCTCCCTCTCTTTGGCTTTACAGCTTTTAGTTTTGTATTGACCACATGTTTTTCTTCATCATTTTAATTTTTGGTATTTTTCTTATCTAGTGGCTTTTTCATTTCAATACGTTTATTGGTACCTAACTAAGCAAAACAATAAAGATCAATTTATGACTTTGATTTCCTTTTTCAATTATTTTTCAGACCCTTCCAAAACTCAATGTCAATTATTGTCTTCCCGCCAATGAAAAACACCACAGATTACTTACTACACCTTCTCAGTTGGCACAGATTATAATAACCTTCTTGGATGCCACGGTATTCCACACACCATGGAGTTAACAAATTAGATCAAAGGGCCGGTTTAGATTATCTTAGTGTTTAGGAGAGTGCTTTACTTTACACTCTGTTGCAACATTATGCTGAATCGGGCACATTTTGGGGGCTCAACATTTAATGTATTTTATTATTATTTTCATGTTGTACAGTTTATTTATTTTTACGCTTTTTATGCTTTCTGTGTTATTTTTTTTATTATTGTACGCACTCTGTGTGTGTGTGTTTTTTTGTTTTGTTTTGAGTATCAAATAAATACATTTTTTTTTTCTTTCTTTCTTTCTTAATTTCTTTCTTTCTCAATTTTATATTGATGCTGCTCGATAATACGAATTTTCCGCCCATATATTGTCGACTCAGATCAACTATTTTTTCACGCTCTTTCATTTGGTGTGCATATCGTTCGAGTCTACCGTAGACCCGAACGAAATTATTAATATAGGTCCGAAAATTGACCGTTATGGCCATAACAGTCAATATCTCAAAATACATAAAAAAAAACACTTTATGAGCTCTATTCTGAGAAAAAATCAACCAAAAAGCAAAAAAATTTTTTTTTTTAAATCTTTAACAGTCAATATCTCCATAACGGTTAATTTTCGGGCCCTATATAATAGAATAAAATCCATCAGAAATGACCTAAATAATGACCTTTAATATTGTGTACGACTTTCCCTGTAACCCTGTAGATAATACCTATGCTGGACGAGTACGGTGTGGTGCGTGCTGGCCGCAGCTCCACTAGTCATTGTGCTGACAGACTGAGATGCGGTACTAATAATGGGCTAGGTAGGTAGCTTTAAAAAATGTAATTAGTTGATTATTCAAAAATAAGGGACACGTATTTTTTATTTGTAAATTAGACCAAAAATGACAATGATATAGCCCATTTAAGTTACGTGTGACGTCACGCCATGCTGCATTTTTTAGCACGGACTGACGTCACACGTATTTTTTTAAAATCTAAAATACGGACTAAATAGAATTTAATTATTTTGACCCTGGAAACTACCCTATTCGCAAATTTTTTGAAACAATATTTTAGAAATATTTGTGAACTTATTTCATATTTTGTTTATTTTACATCTTTACTTAAAAGTATTAGTCTAAATCGATGGTATTTTAATGATTAAATACATAAGCACGGCTTTCAAACTACCCAGATTTCAGTTTCGTAGATAGATCAGAGATATCTTTTGTTTCATACATGTTTTATGAATCGTGTTCAGTGGACGCTTGTTGTTTTCTCGGCATGAGCCCCATCCCCATTAAAACCGCTACCCATTCAAAGGCAGGAATCCTATTCGGACAAGCTTTAATATCGACACTCAGTTGCAAATTATTGATGCGTGCAGCTAAAGGTTGCACGACACTGGGCGCAACTGCGTAGACTATAGATGTGCCAGATGGGAAGCTTCCCATTCCCGGCAATAATGGGAAGCTTCCCACTCCCGGAAATAATGGGAACGTTCCCATTATTTCCGGAAACAATGGGAACGATCCCAATGATATGGTTAGGAACATTTTTTCTTATTTCTTTGCCAACTTGCGGGAGTATTCCTTTAAATGAATTGTAATGTTATTATCGACAGATCTTAATAGTCGTAAGTAAAAAAATGAAAAGATGTACTTATTCGACGCGAAATAATTTACTATTTCAAATCATTTTGTGCTATTGTCGCCGGTGGCAAAAAATGTAGAGGCAACGTGTACAATATACAACAGTTTAATTATACTACTCTACTGTAATATATATACAGTAGGCTCGGTAAAAGAAATGGGTCGCTAAAAAGGATTGGGTTCGTGCCCTACACCATGTAAGGTTGGTTCAGTCCGGGATTGCTGCCAAAGGTACTCCCCTAGATTGGGCAGGATGACTCGCCGTGTCGCTTCGGTAAGGACGCTGCAGGCCGGCGAGGATCCCTCCAGGAAGCCCGTGGATAGAGGGTGACGGAAGGAAAGGTAGGGAAGTCTGGACGTATAAATGTCCAATCTGGACCTTGAAATGTTCAATCTGGATCTTGAATCTTCAGTCGGTCCAATACGTACTTATGATTCTTTAATCTGGACCTAAAAGCCTGGAAACCGTGTCCAGCACTAAATTTCAGCCAAGAGACGCCTGCCGTGCATCGCTACCCAAGCCGGAAAGCACCAGAAGGGAGTTTGAAGGTGGCGGTACACTAAACAGGCAGAACGGTGGAAAATAGTGGAAATAGGAATATAAAAACATGCAGAGCCCATTCACCGTTAGATATTTACACAGATAATTACAAGACATAAAAGTTGTAGCAAACAGTACAATTTGCAGTAATAGAAACTAAATATTTGTTCACACTCACCCAAAAGCAGGGGCATAGGTCGCAGATTATATTTTAACAGTTCTTTTAAGAAGAACTGGACATGAAAATATGGCCGTTAGAGCAGTTGGAGAGAGGCGGCGTAATAGAGCGCACACCCATCTCCTTCCGTGGTCACATTTTCAGTGATCTGCGAGAGCCGAGATGAGTGAATGGAAGAATATTTGAATGAACGTATTGAATGAGCGATTACCATAGGCAATCACTCATTCACAGAGCGTCTAAGTAATTGCCAAGAACAAGTAGGTACAATTTAGAAATGAGGTTAAAATAAATAACGTTACACTATGCATTAAAGAAAGAAAGAGACATCTATACATCATCGAAGAGCTAAATGTGGAGAAGGGATAGCGTGCGGAGGAAGTGCAAACAGTCACTATTATTCCACGGACAGCGTTTTTTTGTCGTTCGTTCGTCAATTTTCAACTTTTAATAAAAAAAAATACGCCAGCAAGAGGCAGTGTTCATGAACATTTTAGAATAGTCGAGAAAGGTCTTAAGGAAAAGACTTTATGTAAATACTGTGACGCAGTGTGGAGTAAAAATGCAACAAAATGCGCGCGCCATCTTGTAAAATGCATGAAAGCCTCGTTTGTAATTAAACAATTATTTGAAAAAACAGACACTAACGCTGCAAGCAGTGGAGCTACAGCAGAACAAAATGTGGAAAAAATTAAACAAATTTAATTTTTGCGGGTTTAATAGTCACTTAGGGAGAAACTGTTTTCAGAAATTGTTTTATTTACCAAATCTGCTGTAGAGATAGGAAATTTTAATGGCAATTAATGTGGTAAAATAAAGCTGTGATTAGAAATTAAACTTGTGGTTAAAAAAAAGTAGGCATAAGGAAATAGCTAAAGTAACTTCTGGCAAAAAAATGCAAAATAAATGAATGATGATTAACATGAGTCGTTAACAAAATTTGTAAATATTTCGAAAGTTTTCTTTAAATACAACAATGACTTTATTAAAAAATAAAAGAATTAATGGTTTTAGAAAAAAAAAATGTCAAAATAATGCCTTAAAATGACTCCATTATAAAATAAACATTGAGATTGATAAGATTTTTAAGAAAATAAAAGTACAAAATACCGGAATCGGCCATATTAACTGAAACAGCAATCAAAGCGAATGACGTCACGACTAGCTACAACGGCCGTGTTGCTTAACTTTTTGTTGTGACTAAGCGTTCCGATTAATTTTCTCATAATTTAATCAGTGGATGTTATTGTTTATTCATGGTTTTATAAAAAAAAATACTTAATCATCAACAACGGAACAATATTTTATTGAAGCAAACAGCCTTGTTGATATTGAGCGAGTTTCTCGCATCAAATAAACACTTTTGTTCATCTGAATACCAAAATGTGAAAAGTTCTTTCATCATCATCATCGTTAGCCTACCGCTGCCCACTGTTGGGTATAGGCCTTTTCCCCCAAATGCCATTTCACACGGTCTCTCGCCACCCGCATTCACGGACCTTCCGCCGACTCAACGACATCGTCCGACCATTCGATGTCTATCTCACGCAGTTGGACATTTGGGTCGAAAAAACAAATAATTCTTGGTCGAGCGCCGCATTGCGCAGTTCCGCTGTCGCTTGGTGCGGTCGAACCTTTAATCTGAATTGCGCGTTGAATAGACATCATACATATGAATCCTGGCGTGGTCAACAACATGTTACAGAGAGGCCACTCCATTATATTATTCCATTGTATCTCCAACACAGTCATGTTAATAATTAAAAAGTATAGGTAAGTAAAAATAGAAACAACAAAACAAAATTCAAAAATATTATTCATACAGACAAAATGTTTCCTTTATGAACGTCAAAGTTGTTAGTTTCACAATTAGTAGATTACATAGCGAAGAAACTAACAGAGAAACTCCAAATTTATTCTTTTCAAAACTTGTTTTAGCCAAACTTTTTTAGTAAAACTTTTAAACTTAAAAACGGACGGGGGCCGGATTGGTGGAGGGAGGCCATGCTTTTAACGAATAGCACCGTGTGTAATCTAATAAATGAGACGTGCAGTCCATAGAAGTAAGTATAGCGCTGGTACGTTCTTAGTTTGTGATTACAATCCGAAACGCAATGGTTTTTGTCCACCCAACGATTTACTTTATATCGGAATGTAATATTAATCGACAATTTCCGAAATACAAACCATTCCCGAGCTGCTTTGTTAATATTGAAACGGATTTTTTTGTGCCGATTCTGATAATACGACTGGGATGGGTGAAAGATCAAAAAGTATTCTATATTACTTCGCTGATTGCTTTATGAGTTTTTTTTACAGCAAGGAGATATCTTTATCTGTAATGTATGTGTATGCCTAAATACATCCAGCGTCGCTTGACCATCCAAAAGTGATAAAGAGTAACAAAACATGGATACGATAAGAACATTCTTTACTGTACCTTTTATAGTAGGAAAAACATAGACCTAAAAGAAAATTTAATTAATTCATCATCATCATCAGGCTATATTATTAGTCCGCTGCTGGGCATAGTCCTTCCCTAATTTAATTAATTGCTAATAATACATTTCATACAAGTGGCAGGGAGACGCTGGATGCAAGCCGCTTCCAACTGGTCTTTTTGGAAATCCGAGGCCGTCCAGCAGTGGACTTCTTGTGGCTGAATGATGATGATGATGAATAAATTTCTGAACTAAGACTTTCGTAAGCACTATCATGATCATCAAACCATTATGTTCCTACCGAGGTGCACGGGTCTCTTCCCTGAGGAAGCTATAGGCCATACTCCACCACGGGCGCCAAGTCCGGATTGGTGGAGGCTTTGCTATACATAGTTACTTAACTTTTGGTTGGAAGAGTAAGACTGGTTCCGCTCTGAAATCAGAAAGTAGTTGCCTCATATTGAAAAGGTCGGCTTTTTTAGGGTCTCCACCAGGGTATACATTGACACATCCTTATGTCCTTGAGTTAAGACCGTAACTAAATGCTATCTATTTTTAATGCTAGAAATGTCCACGACTGCGAAAGATAAATATAATGAAAAACACCTGCGTGAAGCATAACAGAAAAAAACATATTTAAGTATGTATCTTTTTCGCTAAGACTAATTTTTAAAAAACACAGGTATACCTTATTAATAATATGAAAGAAAGTGATAGAGATGTCATGGTGGAGGATTTGTGCGATTTGGAGGATTTGTGAGACCGTAGTCTCGAACATCGGCATCTACTAATAAGTACATAAAGTCTGTTCGGTATCATTAGTGTCACTTTGATATTTATCGCCTCGGTACGTGAAGGCTTTTCACAAAAGAAATTAAAGGAAGCCGCGGCGCAAACACGCCAGTGAATTTGGCTCGCAGCTCGTCTCATTCTACTGTTATGTGGATCACGCAATTAAGAACTAAATCAATCAGTATTTTAGAATGGATTTATAACGAGACAATGCTGCATCACTTAGGTAGGTACCTATTCTAAATACCAGTGGAGATGAATATTCTAAGGACACTTCGAGTGATGAAGAGTAGTGTTTTATTTTGTGCTTCATTAGGTATATTGCGTACCATGTTTTTTTTCTATTTAAAGTATTTTTGCCGTCTAAGTTGTATTATTGAAATGAATGTTTTTTTACTAAAACCAAGATTGCCTTCGTGTGTACCGACACTATCTAAGCAAACGGACTCTACATACATACATAAGCTCATGATTGTCCGAATCCCAGAAGGGTAGGCAGATACCAGGGCCTTAATTCTGCTAGTGCATTATAGTTCAATAACAGATACTCGGTCGGGTCGGATATGATTTTATACCATTGACACCTACAATTAGTGGTACAGTCGGGGTCTGAAAATGTTTACCACCTTAACAGACAATTATACGACACAAGGTCGATATTTTGTATTGATTTGATTGGTTAGAGCATAAAGCTCAGAATAAAGAGTAGAGTACCAATCTGTCAAAGTTTAGAGCAAACTTTCTTCGCTCCCTCAAGGAGGTTTTATTTTCTTTATTTTGTAAAAATAGTATTCAATATATTTTGAATTTTTCTATTTTGACAGAGTTTTGATCTGTGTCATTTTAATAAATGCAATAATTTTTAAAATAAGAAATGAATCAGCGCCACCAAGTTATCTGTTCCGGTGGGCCAAATTGTAACTAACTAATTAATTGTAAATCATGTTCCCCATTCTTGTTTTATTTATTCACTTACTGAGATTTATAGATATATTTTTATTAAAATTGAAAGACGGGTTAAAAATATTCTCATAGTTCTAGGTAAAATTCTAAAATGTTACTACTAAATTCTCCACTAGCGCCGCTTTCAACTGAACAGATAAGATGTTGGCACTGTACGTGTTAGAATCGAGGCTTCGACACTTTGAAAGGTAATAAGTACATTGTTAAAGCATTATAGACTATAATGTACATTTTGCGACAAAGAATCAAGTTTGAAAACTGGTAAACATTTTTAGACCCCGACTGTACGTGTGCGCGCGTAGACTAAAAGCAGCAATGAAATGAAATCGCCGCGTTCATACGGTTGTCATGGCACTACAATGCATTAGTAGAATCTAAGCAGAGATACTGCCACCTGCCACGATCCTGACAAATCACTTTCGATTCATCGACATTTATTACTAATGAGTTTGTTTGCTAAATAAGTAAATACCGGACTGGGTATCCCAATTTGTCAAGTAAGTGTGTTATGTGGAAGTTATTATTATCATGAGGTGTTCCCGTCCGTGAACACATTAATGCTTGCCACTTGATTAGTGGATTGTGTATGTGAGTGTATGCGTGTGAGAGGGTGAGTGAGATTGTGTAAGTTAATCTTACTTTATCTTTGAAAGAAGCCCTTGGTCTACGGCAGCATTATTATAACCTTAACATCAGTATCAGATTTTCACAGCAATTACATGCTCCCGTTCTCTCGCCTGTGTATTTTCGCATTCCCTGTTTTTCTGAGACCGGAGAATCCTACACTATAATGAGCGCTAACGAGAGAGCTTCTGTATCGCGTAACCCTACCTACGGTGCATATAGACCGGGAGGCGGTGTGCGGAATAATCCATCGGTCGAATCCCGTTGTGCGTCATTCCTCGCAGACAAAGTGTGCGCTCGCGTTCGCGCTGACGGCCACGCCGTCTGAATATCAACTTATCGTGAATTGCATCTGCAAGTCTGCCCCTGTAGTCTCCCTTATTGCTGTATTGCTGAAATTAGGTGCTACCTACGATCAATTAATCAAAAACCCAGACGAAGTGTGGCCACAAATTATAATTTTCTTGTTTGTGAAACCATTTTTACAAGAGAGAAGCAAATTAAATCTTAAAATACGTTTCTCACTTATCCCGTATTTTTATTGCTACCGTTTTTTTTAGGAAATTCATCATAATAACTTTTATTCTTTAACCCTTTAACTGGTTGAACTAGTATACATTTTTCATTGGTTTTAAACTTTATCTCAAAGTGATAAGGTTCAATTTAAGGTGGTAACTATTATGCCATTACCAGGCAAAGAGTTAAAAATTTTCTCTAATAATGCCACTTTTAGGATATTTTAAAAAAAAGTATGGATCTACCTCGCTCACTTACTAAATGATCGTAAAATATATTGTTTTTTCACTTCCCAATGCTGACATTAAATAAATCGATGCTTCCGTTGTAATAGTATGCTTTTTCAACTCAACTCTGTTTTCAACGAATAAGATGTTTATCAGCAACCTCCCGGTCTAGATTGACAGACAGATAGGCTTTCCTGGTGCCTCGAGCTACTGCGATGCTTTACGCAGGGGCTGTCTCTTACAGCCAATTTACCTACAGACAGCCAGTACTTACATTTGCTGGCTAATGATATGCGGAGAAGAAACGATAGCCGCACGAGAACTCAGAATAATTGTTCCCTAAATAAACTCCTAACAATACGGGTACGACTGCAGATTGGGCTTTAGATTATTTAGTCCTGTACAGAAACACTTTGTAATTGACTTATATCGCTTAGGGGTTTTATTTTATTTAAGAATTTATTTTTACAATCTTTCGACTAGAGCATTTTTTTAAGCTTCTTGTGTTCTTTTTTTTGTAAAGCGTCAACCAATAAATCAATAAATAACACATTTTTTCGTCGTACGGTTTCATGGCTGTTGTTTTCTAGTTCGAGGTCGATAATTTTAAATCCACCTCAATTTTTGCTCTTGTTTTTAAAATACAACTACTGACCACAATATGTTTTTACTTCACTTTACGTACACAAAACTGAGTTGTTTTTTAAATAAGTCTTTTACTACAATGTCCAAGTCAAGAAACGAGTTAATTTTGTACTTATATTGTATAAATAATAACATTAATAATCTACATACAACTTAAACAAAAAAAGGAAAGAAGATGCTTGGATTTTTTTAATGGTTCATTGAATTCTCTGTATGAACAGTTAATCTTTGACAAAGCTCTTAGCCCCTCAGTTGTCTAGTCTTTGTCTTCGGCAGCTGACTGATCTGTGACAAAGCCCGGGGCGCTGCAATTACACGGCGCTGAGGAACTCTAAACCAAAAGCACTTATAGATGTTTTTCCGCTTATTTGCAGCCCTTTTCTTCTGTGAGCACCGGTTTTATGCGCTCTAAATACTATTTTGTTCTCATCTACTGTTGTGGTCTGAAAATCACAGTTTTCAAATTGGATTCCTCTATTCAGTAAGGTCCAAAATGCCGATATATTTAGAGATGAGCAACCAACGTTGCGAGTTCCGTCTCTACTCACCACAAGTTAGTTCTGGGAATAAAATCAACTCCTGGTCGCGTTTTCCGACAAAAAATGAAGTAGGTGGTTCAAGTAGTTCAAATCAAGTAAAAAGGTTCTTGTGCAGGGTATAAACTTATTTTTAAAACACTGTATCTTGAAAGAGACTTGAAAAATATTTTGCAAACCATAACAATCTTATTCTTCCATGGTTCTTTAAATCCTAGGGGAGCATAGGGCCTCAACCAGCTTCCAATTTCAGCTAATGCCGATCGATGTGGCCTCTTAGGCTATATATATAGCTACATCATGTACGTGAGGCCTGTCTAGTCAGGCATCTCTTGTCCGGGCGTACTGTGCGGACTTCTCAGTAAACTAAAACATAAACATTTACATGCAGGCACATACGTTGCTTCTGGCCCAACACTAGGATACCCTGTGTCATGGAAACCGACATCACAAACATGTAAACATCAGTATATTAATTTTATGCAGGATTTCTAGATGGACAGTCGTCTGATTGGTACACTTCTAGAGGTCCTCATCACAATAGGCCATGTGACCGATTTCAGAAAGCCATCTCATATTGTTTGTTGGTGTTCATAGAGTCCTCAGAAAGTGGTCATTTTAAATTCTTTCATGTATTTCTTCTAAAAAAGGCAAACGAAAATTTAGTTTTCAAATAAGCCGCCAAAACGCTATCTTAGGGAATATGGCGTCGCTCAGGAATCATGACGTCACTTCCTGGTAAACCAACCAATGAACATAAGAAAGAATGAATGACAGACGCCATTTTTACTGCCATGTGACGTCGTCATACCATCGGCCAATCCAGGCCGTTTTCGATACAATGGCGGCAGATACAAATTATCAAATTTTATCTTGTGTTTTTTTTTACAAATCATGTTTTTTTAGTTAAAATGCCTTAGAGCGGTTTTACGACACATAATTGTATAAATTATATAGACACATACGTAGAAGTAATACGTTTTTTTCACACTACCAAATGGCCTATTTGGTGTGACTGGAATTAAATTGTGCGCGTAATAAGTACTAAACACCGTTCCGTCTTTACGCCCGCAAGCTGAGCGTGGCGGCTCTCCATTACTAATTGGGGCTGCTACAGCTCTACAATCGCCTCGTCTTTGGCGCGGGCGCGTTTTCGAAATAATTGTTGTGGGGGTAGAGGGCGACCGCTAGAAATAAGGTTAATTTGGAGTGTTGTTTCTTATCATTATAATAATATGTTTATTATGATTACTTTCCTGAAACTTGATGTACAATAAAGTGTTTTCTAAGATTTACAATGTTTAATCACAAGATCTCGGTGGCCAATTGTGATCACCTCTTCGAGAGATAACACGGTCCGGAAACTTTTCCACCGAGATCTTGTGACACCTTGCGACTTCTTCCTTTGGGGCCACGTAAAGGGAAGGTCTACGCCAACAGCCCAGCGTTGATTCAATACCCCAAAGATGGAATTCGTGAGGCTATCGAGGACATTGGGCAGCCACTTTGCGATTTGGTTATGGAAAATTTCATGAAAAGGATATGGTCCTGTAAGCGTGGTCATGGTGGTCATTTGCCTGATGTTATTTTCCACTGTTAACGGCATACCTTCCTCTTCATAGTGAAATAAACATCCGATCATTTATATTAAAAAATGACATTTTTCTTTGAATATCAAAATAACACCTCTTATTGGAAAACCCTATTCAATGTCTACTATTAACTTTATTCCGGATACACTTACTTGATTTTTTTGTCGGAAGAGTCCGGGCATCGGCATCAAAAATCGTTTTGAATTGAGAAGTTCTCTAAGTAACGACCCTACCCTAGTGCTGTCTCGTCAAATCTCTCACAAAAGAGCGTGACAGAATGTTACTTAAGTATTTACTTAGTGAAATTCTCAATTCAAAAATCGGCCCTTCAACCAGGTTTCACTCAGACTCGCAGAGCTTAATCATGGTGAAATCATCATGTCGCAACCCTGCAAGAACAACATGAGATTTCGAAGAAAACCATTGTTTTATTCACAGATATTTAGAACCGCTACAAAGAACTGTTTTTACGGTAAAAAGAGATTTTATTTACTTTTAAAACGCCGGAATAATGAGCAAAAGAGACACTGCATCACGTTAAAGCGCTATCTCTTTCCGTCATTACTTTGAAACCTTAAAAATGCTCTCCTGTGAAGGTTTCCGAAATACCAAGTTGTTCGTAATAAATTCAATTAATACAATTTATTTACCTACAGCCACAAGATGGACAGACGATCTCATCCAAGTGGCAGGGAGACGATGGATGTAAGCCGCTTCCAACCGGTCTTTTTGGAAATCCACGGAAGAAGCCTATGTCCAGCAGTGGACTTCTTGTGGCTGAATGACGATGATGATTAACTACATAGATTTCGTTTTTACGTGCGTGTGAAGAAACCGTTGATAAGATCTTCAAAATACCGAAAGCAACAATGTTTATCAAATTGTTTGTTATCTTTAGAAATTCATTCGTCTCACTAATCGAAGGAATATCTCGCTGCTTTAATATAACCAAGAAAAAGAAAAATCGCTAAAAACAGAAGTAAAAACATAAGACTCAATAAAAAATAATTAACAACCCAGCAGCTGAGCATATCCAACCTAGCATATACAAATATTTCAACACAAATCAAATCTGAAAGTAGATAATAATGTAAAAAAATCCATCTCCACCAATCTGGACTCGGCCCCCGTGGTGGAGTATGGCCTATACCTACCTTCCTCATTGAAGAGGCCCGTGCCTTTCGGTGGGGACATAATGGGTTGATGTTAATTTAAAAAAATGTACCATACTAGGAGGCTCTTTTCTTGCACTGATTGGTATTTTCTTTATTCCACCACTCCCTGAATTTCAAATGCCTTGTGGTTCCGTTATCGGTGTTGAGTTTCTCACATATTTTACACGCCACTTGAACGTTGTCTAATTTGTCCCAAAAATAGTACTTGCTTTTCCATTT
The DNA here is from genome assembly GCA_947310845.1 of Yponomeuta plumbellus. Lineage (NCBI taxonomy): Eukaryota > Metazoa > Arthropoda > Insecta > Lepidoptera > Yponomeutidae > Yponomeuta > Yponomeuta plumbellus. Next base: position 9,111,216 of record OX371206.1, read on the forward strand.
AAATTACTCGTCATACTATCCCCGCCTATCTGTGTATATTTCGATTATCTTTTTCGCGAGTTTTTTTGCCCCAAGTTTTCTGGCGTCCAAGTATGATTGCAGTGGCAGAAATCTGAAATAAAAAAATTCAATTAGTAGGTAGTCATAATCATCAACCCATTATGTCTCAACCAAGGGGCACGGGTTTCTTCCCTGAGGAAGGTATAGGCCATACTCCACCACGGGGCCAAGTCCGGATTGGTGGAGGCTTGTAAGACTAGTGGCTGGTCTTACTGTCAGAAGTTATCAAGCCGCCCTAAGGCCTCTGACTTGGCTTAACGACTGCAATCTACCGACGGCAGTCGGCACCAACTGCTTAACGTGCCTTGCGAAGCACAGAACCGCTCGGAAAAATTCCACAATCCTTTAGTCATAGACGGTGACATAGGTAGTATTTTTACGTAAATTTCTGTTCTGTTCCGACCCGTCCCTTCCCGTCCCTGTCTCATCCCATCTCGTCCCATCTGTCCTTTTCCGTCCCGTCTCCTCCCATACCATGTTGTCGTTACACTTTATTGCACAATAAAAAATGCATATAACATGATTGTGATAAGAAATACGTGCAAAGGCGATCTTATTTCTAAATAATTTTCTTCCAGCCAGCCTAAAAACTACCATTATCATCAATACCACCCCATCATGTCACGTCCAGTACGGCCCTGTCTAATACCGTCCCGTTGCAAAAAGATCCGTTAACTTCCGTTCCATCCCATTTTTTTTCCTTTACATACTAACAATAAATAATTAGGATGCCTTAGTTCTAAAAGTCCCATTTTGACAAAATTGAGATTGCCAGGTCAAAGAATAGCTAATTTTTTTGTCTATTGATCGGTTTAATCCTTTTTTCGATAAGATGACGCTAAGTTGACCTTTCTCATTTCCTAAAATCTCTAACTCCTGTCAAATGAGTTCAGTATGTCACTAAATCCAAATTAAGGAAATAAACACCTAAGTCCAGTGATTTTCATTTGAAAGTCACTAAATCCATGCATCCGGCCTGCGAATACTGATCACCCAAGTGGTCGTTTTTTTCACTGTTTTGAATTTTCACTTCAAGTTACTTTGGGAAAAAAGTAGTTGCGAGTGAGAAAACATTTTTATGGCATGTTTTGGAAGGAAAAATGTGCGACGATAAACTAAAACGGTAAGTTAGTTCTTTCAAATGAGTATTTATCATTTTGCTTATACGTGTCACATCTTAATATTGTCTCGTGAGTGTAGTGGGTAATGTGCATAAATTTGTATCATCATGTTTATTCCCAGGGTGACCGACGTACCAATTAATTGCTTGTCTCTTAAAAAATACCTAATTTAACGCTCTTAGCTTTTTAAACACAAGAAGAAAAGAGGATGAGAAGAAGTAACGAGGATGAGTCTGGCTATTTTATGTATAATTTTATCAATAAATTATTATTCTGTACTTCAGGCTTATAGAACAATTCGAAGTGATATTTCTCGAAAAGAATCTCAGAACAGAGGCAAAGCCCGACGATCGAGTGATAAAAATTAAGAACTACAAATCTCTGTATGTACGAGGTGCTTAGCAAACAGTCAATAAGTGGAATCTCGACATGCCGAAAAGTTTTATTTCAAAGATTCCACCAGCCGGAATTTAGTACCTCGATGACTGGACAAATCTATAAAAAAATTACGTTATATCGTGTTGGCATGGGTGGCAGGATAGCCTCCGAAATTGAGGACTGTTATCACGAGACCATATCACTAAAACTAGCAAAGCTTAATGATATAATTAAAGTTCTTGAATATGTACCTATTGAAAAACGTACATTTTATGACGACTTACTATCAACTACTCCTTCAAGAATAGAGCAAGAAAATGAAAAGATGAAGGACAGGAAGAAATTTATGAGTAGATTGTATTTCAAATCTGATTGACACTAAGTAGTACCTACAACATTAAGTAGTAGTGATTTAATTTGATCTCGATTTTGATGATTAAGAGTTTATTTGTGTTAGAAGTGAACATTTATGTTAAGTTAAGTTTGTGTTAGAAGAATAACCTGTTTTGTTTTACTGATAAATGTGTCTAACTCCAAAGAATTTCGTTAATAAAACTCTAAGTCCACGAATTTTGTGCTAAGTCCTAAATATTGTGCAGCTCATACTGCGCATAATAAATGTGGTATGACTGTTTAAAAAGCATATTTTTAAAGCTTACCTAATAAATTACTATCCAAATTATTTTTGTTTTTTTTCAACCAACCATTCCTTTTACATATTTTTTTTGCACTTCAAACTGCCATATCTCAAAACAAAGAAAATGGAGTTAGGGACTTTTAGAACTAAGGCATCCTATAGAATTGAAGTTACAGAACGTCGTGACAACTCTGTGTGTACGTTTTATGCACATTGCGTAGCTAATTGGAAACTAATCTCCTTTTTTATGTATAGTAAAATGTTATCTGCAATGTATGTACGTTGAATTAATATAGTATACCATGAATTTATGTTCCGTGAATTGGAACCCAATCTCAAGATTTTGTGTCGCCATGGCTATCATCCAACTTCAATGCGAACATTACCAGTAGTGACCGGATTGGTGATCCGATTAAACTGGCCACCAAGTACCTGGGCCTTTATTGTATATAGTGCATTATAGTTCAATAACAGTTACATGGTCGCCTTGTTTTTAACATCTATTAACGCCTAGAATTAACTCGTCGCCTTGAAGCGGCAATTGCCATGATCATGCAGTTGTCATTGTAATACAATGCATTAGCAGAATTTAGGCCCTGATTTATTTACCTGTTGTAGTCCACAGCACTATAAACCACCGGCAAAGCGTTATGTTGCAATCCTTTCAACACCTTCTCAGTAATATAGTCTTCATCAAATGAATTTTCTAAAGCCATGTAGAACAAGTAGTCGTCCTCTATGAGTTTGGTACACCGTTCCATCTTGTTCCTAGAGCACTTAAGCGGTCCACACTTCCCATATATGTCCACTGACATGCTTTTATTGAGCCTGTAACAGAAAAAGTCGATATTATTTTCGAATCATCTGTAGAGACATCAATAGACTTGGATTTTTTATTTATCATCATCATCATAATCACCACCATCATCATTCAGCCACAAGAAGTCCACTGCTGGACATAGGCCTTCTCCATGAATTTCCAAAAAGACCGGTAGGAAGCGGCTTGCATCCAGCGTCTTCCCGCCACCTGGATGAGATCGTCTATCCATCTTGTTGTTGGTTTTACTTATAAGTTACACGATAACAATAACATCCACATAACACAATCTCTTATCCTAGTCCCAAACTAGGATACCTCAACTTACTATATAGTAACTAGGCAAGGATATCAAAAACAGAAATACCTATACCCAGATTAAGGCCATTACATACTTTGAAACAAATGTCTATAAGTAGGTACACAGTGGAAATTCTACGACAGAGAACCAAAAAGAAACAATATTTATATTTATGGCTTACTAGCTGGTGCCCGCGACTCCGTTTGCGCAGGATTAGTACTTCGAGGGGCTTCTACTTTTTTTTACTTACTATTTTTACATTTATCGTTATATATTGGACAATTCACACAATATCTTTATAAATTATAGGTAAGCTATGTTTTTTTGATGTATAAATTTTATTATTATAAATTTTCAATAAAATCCATTCACCCATCACAGAAACCCATTCAATCCATTCACAGAAAGTGTTACAAATATCAATTATGTACAAAGTTTAGGGCTTATAATATTATAAGGATTCATCTGTACGAAAAATAATTTAAGATAATTTGAAAGAAAGAAACAAATAAACGAACGACTGACTGAACGAACATTACAACTCTCTGAGTAGGGCGTAATTTACCAACTTGACGGTATGGTATAGTTAAAGACCTACTCAAACCACAGAGTTATCCTCTGCCGCCGGCGGTTGCGGAATATCGACGGTTATGCGAATAACGCGCTCTTCAAACTATAGTGGTATCCGCTATTGGGATATTGTCGACCGTGCACGAGCTGTAGAGTTACTGTTGATGTCGCCATCTTTGTCCAAAACGAACAAGCTTGCGGAGAAAAAGCATTGTTACGCCGAACTCACGGTAGCATACCGCATACCGTAAATAACCATAAGACGAGGATTGGCTAAGCACTCGTTAAATGTGAAGGAAATCATCGTGAGGAAACCTGAGTGTCTGAGCTATTTACCTACATAACTCAGCGCTTGAAACCGCTAATCCGCGGTGGGCTCGCGTCTGAGAGAAGCCCTATAGTGGGACGTATACAATACCGCATACCGTTCTGGTATGCGGCTACGTTTTCGCGATAGCTGCGGAACTCCCATGCTAAATACTGCGCAGGATATTGCTTGGGTAAAACCAGTACTCATGGCGGTGGCAGATAACTCAGCGGTTTTTTGATTATTTTTTAAGTACAATGACATATAAACATAATATTGTTCCCTTTTGCCAAACTGTATCGCAATTTACCGGCAGACACTCTCAGTAAATTAATAATATATTTAAACACATACTTATTTAACTGTTAGCTTTTAGAATATACCTCGGGCTCTAGAGTAGACTTCTGTTTTCGCCGAAAGCACACGGGTGCTTCCTGCTCTGTATAAGTGAAATTAAGTGTCATATTAGTTCCGATTTCGAAATTAAGTATCATATTAGTTCTGGTATTGCTATTACACGAATATATCCGATTCTATCCGATAGTAGCCGAGGTGTATTCTAAAAGCTAACAGACTGTATGTATGTGTGTGTCGGAGTATAACATAATTATACTTTCTACCTCTTAATTCTTATGGCGTAAAAGCGGGCATTTTATTTAAGCAAACACGTTCACCATACCTTCGAAGTTCCTCGTTCAGTTTCTTAACGAAACCCATTCTGCCACTGTTGCCTTGTTTACAATTACTGACAAACCAAGCAGCTAACTTAGTTTTTTTACTTAGCATGTTTAATAAATCTTCACTCGGCGCCTCAAAATCATCTTCGGCCCAATTCATGTGTTTGTTGGGTCCAATGGTCACGTTACCCAAAGTCCTCACGTCAAAATACGTCCACGGTATGTCCGAGTCAAGCCTGTAAGTCACAGTTCAATTGAAAAAGTCGTCAAAATGGCTCCGGCACATCGGGAATCGGGGCGCTGACTCCATCTGCACGAAGATATAGACTTGTTCTTGGCGCCTCTTCTTTGGCAATTTGTCTAAGTCCATACTTTGGGTAGGTCTGCCGTTAAACATCAATGCGTCGTAGTTTTCTGGATCTATAGTTGAAAGATCTGTATAATTGGGTGTGATGTAGCAGTTTTGGTATTCACAATTAAGTTTCTTAAAAACTTCGTTGCCAGTTTTGAATCCTGGAAAAGGAGCGCAATTTTTACACTTTGGTGGAGTCCAAAATAGTATTTTCTTGACTGTAGTTGGCTTAGACGAGGTACTCGAAATAGTTGAACTAGTATTTTCAGTAACGTATATCTTAAATGTAGTGCTTGGGCTTGTGTTCTCAGCTGTATTTAATCCTTCCAAGCTTAGTTTGTCATTTAAGATTTTACATGGACATAGCAAAAACACTAAGAATAAATGTGTTATAAATTTTGGCATTGCTGCCGAGATTTTATTAACAGGTGCAGATTTAATTTTCCCTACTAATTTTTATTTTATCGACCCAGAACTTATTTTCACTGGTTTTTTATTCAGTTAGTTTACACAAGAAACTTCTTTGTCACATTGAAATTATTTTGCAACTCAAACAAACTACATATTATGAACCACGCACGTTTTCAACCACATTACTGTTCCAAATGAACGGGAAATAAGTCTGAGAGGGCCAGCGATAGCATAAATTTTAATTAATTAAGAGATAAATATTCTTGCATAACCACTACATTTCAACTTGATAAGTAGCAGCGCGTACGTGACTCAGGAAAACTTACATAAGTTATAATAGAGATCACCTCTGTAGCGTAGCACTCAACGCATCTGCCTAACATACGAGAGGTCCCGGATTTTTTGAAATTCAACCCCTAAGGAGGCGAAAAGGGTTACAAAAGAGGTACAAAGAATGTTGTCTAATTTTCTTGAAACTTAAAATAAATACTCTTCAACACAATTTATTGATTGAACACGTGTTTCTAAATTTAACCCCTCAGGGAGTAAACGGAGTTGCAAAATTTTGAAGTCCACGTGGACGGAGTCGCGGGCGAAAGCTAGTTAATATACAGGGTTACAGGGAAAGTCGTACAATATATTAAAGGAGGTTATTATTTAGGTCATTTCTGATGGATTTTGTTCTATTATATAGGATCCGAAAGTTAACCGTTATGGAGATATTGACTGTTAAAGATTTTAAAAAAATATTAAAATTTTTTGGCTTTTTGATTGATTTTTTGTCAGGATAGAGCTCATAAAGTGTTTTTTTTAAATGTATTTAGTTAAAAGGCATGTCAATTGATAAAAAATATCAGCAAAAGCTGCACCTACTACTAACAGCTTTAAAAAACTGCTCGGCAACGGTTAGAATTAAATAATTTTTCTCTAAATATTTTTCACATTGAAGCTCTTAAAAGAAAATTAACGTATGGAACTTATTCTGCAAATAATTTTAAAAACTTCTACGACTCTTTAACTATTCAAAAAGGTATAACATTTAATAGGTATGTGCATAAAATTTTAAAATAATGTCCTTTGAGTAGGCTTTAGTAGTAGTACCGACATAACTGAACTTCGATACAAAAAAATCTTTTTACTTCCTGGCACCTTTAAACTATGTAAAAAGGTCAGATAGGCCTTTTTGTGCTCTGGAGACATGCTGTCTCAGGTGTTCAGGTACCTATTACACTATTTCTTTTTTAGAATATTCTATCTATCTATTATTTTTGTGTTAGTCTGCTCGTGTGATTCTTCCGTGGTAGATGTGTTAATACGTGCTCTGCAAATTATTTGCATTTTAGAAACTTCTACGTCTCTTTAGGTATTAAAAAACGTATATCACTTGCTATTACATCGGAAAAACGTTAGCCAAGTGTCACTTAAGATGGCAAACGGTAAATTTTTTGTTGAGGTAAAAATATCTAAAATATGTAAAGAAACAAAAATATACTTAGTAATATTTTTATAATTAGTTTTTAACATGGTTGCCTCTATTTCTAATAAAAATTCTCATTCTTTTTTTTTTAATTACTCTTCACTATAGAAGTTCGCAGGTTTCTCCTCATTTTCGCAGCCGTTTCCGCAATCATTCTCTGTCTCAAAATTTCGACATTTTCAATTGGCGTCATTTTGTTCTTATTTATGCTTTTAATATGATCTCATACATAAAAATCCATTGGCGTTAGATCAGGGCTCCTAGCCGGCCATGCAACGGGACCGTCTTTTCCAATCCATTTGTTTGGGAAGTTCTCGTCCAAACATGCTCCCGTGGTGCGCTGGGCAGCCGTCATGTAGAAAGAACGTGTCTCGTCTCAATGCAATAGAAATGTCGTCCATCAACAAGGGTAACTCCTCCCTCAAAAAGTTTTCATATGTGTCTCGCCATTCAAGCCACACAATGAAAATGAATCAGTCCAAAATCCAAGCCAAGTCTCAGTATGAAGATGAATCTGTTCAAATCCAAGCCAAGTCACAGAATGAAGATGAATAAATACAAAAATCAAAGCTAAGTCGCGTTTTACGGGAAATTATCAAAGAGCACGTATAACACATCTACCACGGAAGAATCACACGAGCAGACTAACACAAAAATAACAGGTAGATAGAATATTCTAAAAAAATTATGAAATACGTGAACACCTGAGACAGCATGTCTCCAGAGCACAAAAAAGCCTATCTGACCTTTTTAAAAAGATTTTTTTTTGAAGTTCAGTTATGTAGATACTACCACTAGAGCCTACTCAAATAACATTATTTTAAAATTTTATGCACATACCTATTAAATGTTATACCTTTTTGAATAGTTAAAGAGTCGTAGAAGTTTTTAAAATGATTTACAGAATAAGTTCCATACATTGATTTTTTTTAAGAGCTTTAATGTGAAAAATATTTAGAGAAAAATTATTTAATCCTAACCGTTGCCGAGCAGTTTTTTAAAGCTGTTAGTAGTAGGTGCAGCTTTTGCTGATATTTGACATACCTCTTAACTAAATACATTGAAAAAACCACTTCATGAGCTCTATAATGAGAAAAAATCAATCAAAAATCCAAAAAAAAATTTTTTATTTTTATTTTTAACACTCAATATCTCCATAACGGTTAACTTTCGGACCCTATATAATAAAAAAAATCCATCAGAAATGACCTAAATAATAACCTCCTTTAATATTGTGTACGACTTTCCCTGTAACCCTGTATAATAATACTAATGTCAGGGTTTTATCAGGAAGTAACACATACAAACGAGTTTTGATATTTTACTGCATAGAAAGTAAAAATTACTGAATTAGTATAAAGAATTGGAAGTGCAGTGTTGTCTTCACAAATGTGATGATAATCTTTTAAGAAAAATATAATTCTAAAATCAGTTACACGATTATTTACACTCATTGCAGAATAAAATATAAATAGTAGTTCTAAATATTATTATTTATTAAATATTATTTGGATATTTCTTAAAATACCAGATACATTTAGTCTTCAGAGAATAAATATTAGTCAACACTATTGACTGTGCTGACAAAAAAAGCGACAAAATCCATTGCGTGTTGCGCCGCGTGCGTGACATCCCGCGCAAGCTTGAGGTTCGCCCACTGTTAGTATTAAAAACTTCAACTGGTACTTACTTCAGAAAACTCCGAGTGGCCCACGGGTACCGAAGGCGGGTCGACGGGCCGGATGTGACGTCACGGCGATGCACTTCCGGCCGCCTCTGGCCACCGGAACCCACCTAAAAGCCTCCCCTAAACCTCGAATCTCTCTGTAAACACGGTGCTCTCTTTAGGCGAAAATATAAAATAATATTGTAAAGATATAGCTTGACATTAAGAATAATATAATATTGCTAGCTATGATCCATTTATCTATACTTGGCATTTTTTTCAGACTTTAAACGACACTAAATCAAAAACCTTTAGCGGTAGACAATTCGATGCCGTTTGTAATATAGTACTAGCAAGCACTGTTTCGAGTTTTCTACCGCTAAAGGTTTTTGCTTTAGTGTCGTTTAAAGCCTGAAAAAAATGCCAAGTATAGATAAACGTATAATAGATATTGTTTTTGTTTTGGGCAGGCGCAAAGGAAAACCGTGTCTGATTGATCTTGTAATAAAATGACAATGAAAGAGCAGCATAACATTAAATTAACGAAAAACTAAATAAAAAGAAAAATCACTATCTCTAAAAATCACTATAGTTATAAAAATACCTCTAGTTTATACTATTAATAGGCCCGCCCTGACAAGAAAGAAACCCTGTATAATTATTTCTCTTGGTTATTCAATAAAGTGTTTATATCCATCCTTAAACACATCATATGAACATAGTTCCCAAGAACAAATAATACCGCAGCCTAAAAACATCTTAGGCAGTTAGGCTAATTTTGCCAGGTGGCGGCAATATATTTATGAGTACCTACATTATAGAATATTCTATCTATCTATCTATACTAACAAATCTATTTAATACATATTACTTAGTGAAACATTGACCCATTAGTAGATAGGTCATTTGAGTTACGCACTTGCTGTGATGGACTTATCCGAATTGTTGACGCATAAAATTAAAACTAATTTATTAATTAATCAAGAATGCTTGTGTACCTGTTGATACAAAAATATCAGACTAAAAAAATAAAATAGCTCTGAAATTAACCTATCCCTAAACCTATTAGCCTAAATTATTGTATGTAATCAACTTTTTATGTGTAAGTAATACTTTATGGGTTCTAATCCCGGCTGGGGACAAAAAAAACCCCAGGTCTTGGATGTTTACATGTTTGTGACGTCGCTGTTTCTGGTTCTCACGACACGGTATCCTAGTGTCGGGCCAGAAGCAATGTAGGTGCCTGTATGTAAATGTTTATGTGTATGTGTGTGTGACTACAAGCACAAAATAAATGTTTTGTCTGTCTATCTATCCAATTGTAAGTGCCACTGTCTAGTGTCACTTTTCTTTTTTCCGAAAGGACTACGCGCTTACTACACTCACCGTACTACACAGCAAGTTACTCTGTTACTCCAGTGCACTATTTAATCGATAACGTCAAGTTATGCACTTGTTTTCTAATGCTATTTCCTGTTCATGTTTACGATAATGATATATGAACGTAGCATGAAAACTTTATTGTTATTAACCGAAATATGTTTTCCAAAATTGCTTCCAAATCAGATTTTAAAATCCATTTTATCCTCTAATGGTTAGGTTAGGTATTAAAACCGACCTAGGGGCACGGGTCTCTTCCCTGAGGAAGGTATAGGCCAAACTCCACCAAGGGGGCCAAGTCCAGATTGGTGGAGGCTTGTAAGACTAGTGGCTGGTCTTACTGTCAGAAGCTTTCAAGCCGCCCTAAGGCCTCTGACTTGGGCTAACAACTGGCAACTATCGACGGCAGCCGGCACCAACTGCTTAGCGTGCCTTACGAAACACGGAACCGCTTGGAAAAAATGCCACTAGCGTTAGACATAGAATGGTCACCCATCCATGTCTACCGCTCACCGCAAAGTTATTTAATTTTGTTCAACTTATATGTCAGGGATTATACCTTCCACGTCTTCGTTCGCATGTGGAGCGGACAGACACATTTAACTGACAATGGTGGACCGTCCTCAAGAATGACACAGCGAAAATCACTTTCATACACATCTGAACACGGAATCCTTATATTGGATCGGACGTTTTCAATACTGGGTTTTGCACGCTGGTGCTGTGGAGACATAGAGTTATGTATTATAAGGCCGAGTCCTCAGTCCGAACCTCTAAAGTGAAACAACAAATTGGTATCCAAAAAATTAAAAAAAAAAATTGTCCTTTTATTGCTTTGAGAAAATAGGTAATTTCGGGAAATTTGGGTCCGGGCACGAAATATATACAATTTATTTCTTTTTATCAATTTATTTACAAAATATAGAAGCGAAAAAAAATACCTTATTAAACGTTACCGGAAGTATGCTATGCAAGGAAAAACGTCACCAATTGATCAGCTCCTGGCATATCCTAGGAGTTTGAAATATATTATATCTTTAGTCTTATTGCAGCATGTGTACCATTCTTATAGTTTCGCCAAGTCGAAATATGAAAAATTTGCCTATTATTTTTGACCTGTGACAAATAACGACTATCGCCCGTGGCACTAATTCAATGCGATTCTGTGCGTTTCGGCGCCACTTTGCCCTAATGGACGCCAAGCTTAACAGTGCACTCAGCTCATAATAATAATAATACATGCTTGCTAGATCACTAGCTAGTTTGTATATTTTTATACAAACAAATTTTTTAACTAAAAGTTTCGGAAGCACTACTAATACACATTATAGATTGTTTTACGAATACACTTACTGAAATCCTCTGATTTAAGTACCTAAAGCCTCGGTCACACACAGCGAATACTCGCAGCGAGTAGGCATTCGCGGTGAGTAGTCGCTGTGTGTGACACACTATTCGCGGTGAATAGATTCATTCGCCGCGAGCTTTAAGTCGCCGCGATCTGAATTGATCATAAGTGTCGTACGAGCAACCGACGACGCGAGCTTCATCTCAGCTCACCATGATTAAGCTTTGCGAATCAGAGTATCGATTCAAAAGAACGAAAAACCATTTTTTTATTAAAGTTTTTTTTTTCAGAATCGTGGCAGGTGGCAGTCCCTGGTCTCTGCCTACATCATCCAGTAAACAGGCGTGATAATAATAATGTAACGTGAAGTTAAATGTCGCATATTTTATATTTCATTGAGCAGAATTATGCAACGTGCTGATTTGCAAATTAACGGCCGACTCAGGGTACTTCCTATGCATCAACACAAAGAATTTTTACTAAAGGGACGACGAAACCGCGAAAAGAAACAGCTGTAGGTACCATACTAAAGCTCGACACCTACTGAACAAATTGTGTAAAATAGCTGTTTTTTAAATAATAACTTTCACACAAGACAATCAATCGACCGGGTCCCGAACTCTAATACTAAGCGTTGGTAACCAGGCAAGGACATTACAAACATCAAAACACCCCGACTGAGGCAATTGGTACAAATGTACGAATTTTATGTAAAAAGATTTTAGAGTTGGTCCCATAGTAAAAGATGTTCGTATTGATGAGTAGAAAGCAGCTTGAGTCGAGCGTTACTTTACAAATCAACACGTGGTATAACAGCTAGACCGATGGCAAACTCTCGCCTCTTAGGCTGGTTTTAGAGTCACGCTGACAGTCGGCGCTGACCAGCCATAGATTTTGTCTATCAGCGCTGACGGTCAGCGCGTGGTCAGAGCCACTCTAAAACCAGCCTTATAAGTAAGGCTTACAAGGCAGTGCCTACCCATTCGGGATACAGGCGAGCTTAGTAACGTTTACTTTTCATACCACATATTTTTTATTTCATTTCTACAAATAAATCAAAAGCAAGTGTCAACGCAATAGCGTACTCTTCATTGCGTGTCAAGAGTAGACCTAACATACTTTCGTAACTGCCTAATCCACCAGTGGAGCGGTCTTTGAGGTCGCGCCCAAAAAGCCGCAGCTTGGCGGAATGGAAATCCATTATTGGTTATTTATGGAGTGGCTTCGGGGAAAATATTTATCTGTCGCCGATAAATGCACGACCGGACGCGCCGCGCCTGCTGTTTTGGGCCATTTTGGTCCTGGTGTTGGACCCTGGGGTAAACATTGCCATTCTCGTTAGTTAGATCTGTGTTATACTAATTTGTATTTATTGGTTTTCGGTCTTTTTGACCGAATCTCGAGTCTGATAAAATAACGAAAGGTTTAGATAAAATGAATGTTTATATTGTTTGTGACGTCGCTGTTTCTGATTCCCACGACACAGGGTATCCTAGTGTGGGGCCAGAAGCAATCTATTTGCCTGTATGTAAATGTTATTATTGTTGTTTGTTATAAAATGATTTTACCAAACCTTCCACTATTCTATTATAAAATATACGCCCACCAAACCTGAATTTTATTTCATTGAATAACTGAATAAAAGAGAAAGGATGCTAATAGCCATGTTGCGTTAAAAGACAATTTAAGATAAGATAAGATAGAAAAGCAATTTATTTTTAAAACCAAAATTGAACACATTTCCTAACATACATAATATTTGCGTAAATGGATTGACTTGTAACTGTTAAGATGTTAGTTTCTTTAAAGAAATATTGTGAGGAACTTCGGTGCAAACAGAATTTCAACAGAATTCGGTGTACAAAATTAGGTCCTAGAACTTTAAAACTCTCTCGTCCATGGTTGAAGTTTGTATTTACCAAGAACCAATTTTAAGGTATTATGAATATGTGAAAATTTTGTATCACCCTTACCCGGAATAGCCAAAGGGTCAAACTAAGTTAGACCATACGGGTGTACGGCTTCCGAACCCCAGACCGGAAATGAAACACAAGTTTATGCTCCCGCGCCCGACTAAGATAGTTTTTAGGGCTTATTTATACCATTTGCTCGTACATGCATTTAGTTAGATCTACAGCACAGCCTACGGCAAATGTAGATTAGAAGAGAGACAATTTATGAATGTAAACATTTTTTACATTCACAAACGAATCGCTCGTGGCCCGGGCTGCCTGAGTGATCCTAAACGATCACTAGGGTTAAGCAACATACGGCGCGTTTAGTCCATGGATGGGTCACCGTCTATGACTAACGCTAGTGGCATTTTTCCGAGCGGTTCTGAGCTTCGCAAGGCATGTTAAGCAGTTGGTGCCGGCAGCCGTCGATAGATAGCAGTCGTTAAGTCAAGTCAGAGGCCTTAGGGCGGCTTGAAAACTTCTGACATTAAGACCAGCCACTAGTCTTACAAGCCTCCACCAATCCGGACTTGGCCCCCGTGGTGGAGTATGGCCTATACATTCCTCATAGAACAGACCCGTGCCCCTCGGTGGGGACATAATGGGTTGATGATGATGAAACATTTTTTTGATGTGAAACGTCTTTCAGTACGGTAGCGTCTTGCTTGCTGGCAACGAAAACATGTCTCCTCGGCGAGAACTCTGTAATACTGTAAGCGTCCCACTACAGGGCGCAGGCCTTTTGTCAAGGAAAGGGTGTGTGGTTAAACATCACGCGTTTCCGCCGCGGATTGGCGATTTCAAGCGCTGATGTATGTGAACACCTCAGGTTTCCTCAAGTTATTTTCCTTCGAGGCTAGCGAGTGGTACTATAATCTCACAAACGCAAAAGTCATTAGTACATTCCGGCAAAAAGGAGGCTATGTATGTACTTTAGGAACACGAATAGCCAACTAACATGCTAAATCGTATAAAGGTTTTTTCTTTTCAGCGAGAAAGAATACGATTTTGGAGTATAATTATTTAGTACCTGGATGACCGAGTTCTGGTCGATTTTTTTGTAAATATTTTGATTTTTGGAAATAAAGTTATATTTAGATACGAATCACATATTGATGAAATAATACTTTTAGAACTTACATCCCAACCTTGGGTCTCTAGTTACTTACTATTTGAAATTATAAGTGGGACTCAGATACAGCATTTTTCTTTCCACCGTTTTCGCCGTATGTCACACGAAAAAATAATTTACGCGCGTATTTAAGGTCGATTTCTAACATTCTGTCAAATTCAATATGTGTTTCGCATCATTCTCATCTACATAACGTTAAAAACGATGTGCACACACATGCATTTACTGAGATAGACCGAGATTGGACAAGGTTGCGACAGAATATCAGCGTTCGAGGTTGTCTAGTTTGCGCACCCGCCTAAATAGCACCTGCACAAATAGCACCTGGCCTAGTCCAGATTGGGCACCTATTGATTATTTTGGCAGGTGCTGTTAGTGAATTCAAATCTATTTATTCTGCCAAAAATATCAATAGGTGCCCAATCTGGACTAGGCCGGGTGCTATTTGTGCAGGTGCTATATAGACGAGTGCGCAAACTGGACTACCTCCAGCGTTGTAGGTAGTATTTCGGTGCAGGGCGAAGTGAAGGGAAAAGATAAGGAAGGCTGACCCCACCATCATGTGGGATTAAAAGCCAGTAAAAGAGAGAGAGGTAATATTTCGGTGCTCCTGCAACACAATACTGAGTCGGGCCATTTTAGAGGCTCAATGCTTTAAACCCTGTCTTGAAAATGAGACTGAAAATATCCTAAATGTGTAACTTTTTCTTTGTGTTATCTTTTTCAGAATCTGTATATTTATGAGTATGGTGTGTTTCATATTGTTTGTCTAGTATAATGTATTTTTAGTGCTGTGCTGTTAAAAGAATGTATAATCTAATAGATCACCCAAGATGCCGTGTACGCGGCAACCAAGCGCGCGGTTCATCGGAACCTATGACGCGTCTAGCTTATTGCGTCAGATCGCACCCGAATTTCGAACCCGTGCACTAAAATAGCTGTAATTTCGTCATTTCTTATCCGATTTCGATATTTTCTTGACAAATTTATATTGTTTTTCATTTTTCTACAAGTCTGCATACTTAGAAACGTGAATGGTCTTCAATTCCAAGTAATCCCGACTGCACTCGGCATGGTATGAGTGTGCGTTTGTATAATATCCGCTCGGTGCATACGGCAGGAAATTAGGCGGTCCGCGCTCCGCTAAGGGGAGTTTTACGCCAAATGTAATGTAGATTTAGGCGAGAGGATAATAATATGCTGTGCATCCTTATCTTAAACAGGATCTAAATCAGCTTTCGTTATAGCTGGAAATGGGTTATGGCTCTTTGCTATTAAGTAGAGTTTGTGGAAATGTTCTTCCGGGATCTGCAATGGTAGCATAACGTGAATTTCCAAATTCTCTTTTATGCTACACACCAAGCAACGTTTTTATTATTTAGAATTTTACAAAAAGTGAACAGAATTTCGGTGGAGCGATGCGGGCGAGCGGTGTTTTCGCTCGGTGGAGCGATGATCTTCGCAGGGCGGCTGGCAAGAGCTGGATGAGAGTAGCCGAGGACCGTCCTCAGTGGCGTGCAATGGAAGAGGCCTATGTCCAGCAGTGGACAACCGTAGGCCGATCATGATGATGATGATGATGAGCAGAATTTAGTATTTACAACGAAAGAGGCATTAAAACTATTAACAAATCAGTTTAGAACTAGGCTGGAACCCAAATGCAGTTTACACAGCATGATAGCTTTCATTAAAATTAAACATTAAGTATAAGAGTTTAACATTAAAATGTTTATTACATGTCTTTTATAAACCTACTTATTCAAGTAACAGTTTCCGTATAACATTGCAAATTTACTCTTACAGGTAACAGTGACGTAATAAAAATTAAAGTGAAGTACCCAATTATAACGAAACAGAGTTTATAATTTTCTTGACATGCTTTTTAAAAAGTACAACTTTGTTATTAAATATGTCCAACTCAGGATCTTTACCCAAGATTAATAAACAAGTGGTCTACTATATTATTCACGGTTTACTTATACCATTCTTCACTAATAAGATAAATACAAAAATAGATAACTCCACAAAACTCAATTACTTGTCTTGATACAAAACTAAAAAATAATAATCTGAGCGCTGCTCTGACAACCCTGTTAAATGGTAATTGGTTACCATTTTCAAAGTAAGTTTTCAAACAAGAACATCATCATCAAGCCATTATGTCCCCACCGAGGGGCACGGGTCTCTTCCATGAGGAAGGTATAGGCCATACTCCACCACGGGGGCCAAGTCCGGATTGGTGGAGGCTTGTAAGACTAGTGGCTGGTCTTAGTGTCAGAAGTTTTCAAGCCGCCCTAAGGCCTCTGACTTGGCTTAACGACTGCCATCTATCGACGGCAGCCGGCACCAACAGCTTAACGTGCCTTGCGAAGCACGGAATCGCTCGGAAAAATGCCACTAGCGTTAGTCATAGACGGTGACCCATCCATGGACTGAACGCGCCGTATGTTGCTTAACCTTAGTGATCGTTTAAGATCACTCAGGCAGCCCAGGCTACGAGCGATTCAACAGCAACGAGCGAACAAGAACATAACAAAGATGAAATTAAAAACTGTTGTATAAAACCAGTAGCGTTTTCTACGGATTAAAACAAAGACATATGTCTTTCACCCTGTTCATCGAAGGGAAAAACTCATAACTATACTGAATACCATCCTTAGGGAAGAGACCCGTACCCCACGGCGGGAACATAATGGGTTGATAATGATGATACTGATAAAACAGTCAAAGAGGAAATAACCACTAGACTAACAAGATATCGAGGACTTTGTAAATAACCCATTAACCATTTCTCTATGGTGTAGGTAGAGGTATGGTGTATTGCATTGAAATCCTACAAAACAGACTCGCGTTTTGTACGAATAACAAAAAATTACATGCAGCGGAAGCAGACGAATTAAATTTAAATACACCCTCTCTAAAACGTGTGTACCGGTATGTTTTAATTCTTTTCAGCCTGCGTCTCACAAAGGGGAATACCTATTTTACGCTGTTGGGCAGGCTTTTTTCTTTTCATCTCCACAAAAAAAATTCCTTTTAACGACACGAAAAAATAAGTGACAAGCGTCAAGGCTGTTTTTCTACAGGGTGGCCGGGTGAATGACGTCAAAAAAAAAAATTAGGTCCCTCGTGTCATGGGGTATCCGAATCACCCCCATGTATGTTCCGCGATTTTTCATAGTTTCGGAGTTATGATTTTTTTTCTGAATTTTTATGAATTTTCGCCTTATCAATTTTGAAAATTTCTAAAAAATAAACTAGAAACTTTTTTCAATAACTTTTTTTTGTAATTGAATCTTCACAACTTGTTCTTCTATGCATAAAATAATCAGCTTCGTAACTTTGATAAAAGTTATTAAAGTGTTGGTCTAAAGTCAAAAATTTACGTTCGGTAAATTATGACTTGAATTTTCAAAAATAAATTAAAAATCCAAACAGATGTTTTAATGGTTTCTTAGTTAGCCTCAGAAATGCGCAAGACTCTCAGATTTCATAATCATAAAAAAAAAGTACTGCTTAACGAGCTACTTTGTGTACATTCGGCCTTCGAAGACAGCGAGGTGAAGAATTATTAAAATTAACAATATTTTTTTTCTGCCATTTCGTCTTTTCTTAGTTTATTAATGAACGAGTCGTCATCATCATGATGAATAAAAGTGGTTTTGTCAATAAAACACAGATTAAAAAATTTGGAGGCATTTTCCGTTTTACAGTAATTAATTTTGCGCGGTCCGTTCTCGTGGGTCATGGGTTGTAAATGCAGACGCAACTTTTTACCTGTAATAACAATAGTCTTTGAGGATAGGAGGCCGCCGAACTATTGCTATCTCTCTCACTCTCAGCGGTAAGAGTGAGAGGGGCAGCGCAGCAGAAGCGAACACAAAACAAGTTTGTACCTCAGTCGTTCTCACTTTGTGTTTACTGCTACACGTGTCTTCATTTTGTTTTACCTCACTGTCTCGCTTTGTCCGCGGATTCCGCTGCCTACTTATTTGACTACTTTGCTCGTTAATTGGACTGTGTCTTGCATACTGATTTGGACTTTGTTTACTTGGAAGTGTAAAAGATGAGTTACACGTTAAGTGAATACGCAGAAATGCACTATTTTTATGGAGTTGCACAAGGAAACGGCCTTGAAGCAGCGCGACTGTATCGCGAACAACTTCAACGTCGTGGTGGGCCGCAACCTGAGCATTATCCCGACCATCGCGTTTTTATTAACACGCACAATACCTTAATGGCAGGCCGCATTCCTGGCCAACGAGGCGATAGGGAAGGAATCCCTAGAGTTGACCCGGATCGCAGAGAAGTTGTGCTCGAAGAAGTTCAACGAAATCCTTCCATGAGTACCAGAGCTATGGCTCATACTCTGAACATCCCAAGAACTTCTATCCAAGACATACTTCACGATGAAGGATATCATGCGTTCCATATCCGACGAGTCCAAGCTTTACTGCCTACAGACTACCAATTGCGCATTGATTTCTGCCAAACAATGCTACAAAAAGAACAACAAGATCCTGGATTTTTCAATAAAGTTTTATGGTCAGATGAGTCACGTTTTGAGCGCACTGGAATTTTCAATATTCATAATTACCACACGTGGGCGGTTGAAAATCCACACGAAATGAGAGCGTCGACGTTTCAACATCGTTTCAGCGTTAACTTGTGGTCTGGTATTCTCAATGGCGAACTGATTGGTCCATTTGAATTGCCGTCCAGATTAAATGGAGAAAGATACCGACACTTTCTGGAACATGAACTTCCATTGTTGCTAGAAGACGTGAATATTGAACTAAGACGAACCATGGTTCTTCAAAATGACGGCGCTCCATGTCACTACGCAACGCAAGTCCGAAATCATTTAAATGAGGCGTACCCCAATAGATGGATCGGACGCGGCGGACCAATATCGTGGCCTCCACACTCACCTGACCTCAACCCCATGGATTTTTTTATTTGGGGCTATTTTAAGGAAATAGCATACGCCAGAGAAAGTGGGAGTGAACAAGAGCTGAGGCAGAAATTAACAGAAGCCGAACGTGTTGTAAAGGAAAACAGAGCAGCTTTTAGACGATTAAAAGATAATTTCCTACGTAGGTGTAGAATGTGTATTGCTGCTGGAGGTGGCAACTTTGAAAACCTATTATAATAAACATTTTTTTTACATTTTAATCTGTGTTTTATTGACAAAACCACTTTTATTCATCATGATGATGAGGACTCGTTCATTAATAAACTAAGAAAAGACGAAATGGCAGAAAAAAAAAATTGTTAATTTTAATAATTCTTCACCTCGCTGTCTTCGAAGGCCGAATGTACACAAAGTAGCTCGTTAAGCAGTACTTTTTTTTATGATTATGAAATCTGAGAGTCTTGCGCATTTCTGAGGCTAACTAAGAAACCATTAAAACATCTGTTTGGATTTTTAATTTATTTTTGAAAATTCAAGTCGTAATTTACCGAACGTAAATTTTTGACTTTAGACCAACACTTTAATAACTTTTATCAAAGTTACGAAGCTGATTATTTTATGCATAGAAGAACAACTTGTGAAGATTCAGTTACAAAAAAAAGTAATTGAAAAAAGTTTCTAGGTTTTTTTTTAGAAATTTTCAAAATTGATAAGGCGAAAATTCATGAAAATTCAGAAAAAAATCATAACTCCGAAACTATGAAAAATCGCGGAACATACATGGGGGTGATTCGGATACCCCATGACAAGAGGGACCTAATTTTTTTTTTGACGTCAATCCCCCGGCCACCCTGTATAATAAAGTATTAATTTATGTTTAAGGATAAAGACAACTACTTTAGAAACAGCTTTTTCCGTCATCCTTAATTAAAAGTGCCCCTAAATCCGCTCCCAAAGAAACAGTCTACAGGCATAATACGGCAAATCAGGGATAGTGTGAAAAAAGGAAAAGATACCAACCAATGTAGTGACATGCATGGAATTCTCTTTAAAGAATGTCCATATGACACGTAAAACTTATTACTGGAATGAGCATAAAAAGTTAAGCCAAGATTTAGTTGAAAATAAAACACTTATTGGTGATTTTTTGAGGCTATTAAGGATTTGGCAGTTGCGACGATCCTGAAAAGCTTTTTTCGCATCTTGAACGTTTATTAGTCGCATTCCAGCTAAGCAGAAGAGATTTAACTTGCTTCCGTATTTGACCATCTTAATCTCCTCAGTCTCGTGTCGACAAAATAACAATAGAAAACTATTGTTATTTTCAAGGTCAGGACTGAAGAGATTAATTCAGCTTTTTCAGTCATAGCCATCTTTGTACAGGCAATTTTCTTTCAAAGCCATAGATTCAAATTCAAATATTTTTATTTAAAAAATTAAAATCATAAAACTTTATGAACGTCAAAGTTTTCTGTTACCTATGTAAATCCAAAGAGAATGTCCACTAGCGAGCTAAAACATTAGGCGAGATCTCTATGTACCTTAGATTATTCTTTTAGGTGAGTGGACTTCATTACCATACCATACCAATCTCATTTATTTACTTGAAGGTTTTACTCTAAAGCCTATTCCACTCTACCACCTCCTGCAGTTGACTGGTGGAAAATTCTCTCAGCATTAAGTTCGCCGCATTATACGATTACTTTAAATGCAATAAAATAATAAATTCACCCATGCCGATTCCACTGAATATCCTAGCCTAAGCTACGGAGAAGAACTAGAGTACATACATCGAAATCTCGCTAATTGCAGTTAATATATCACTTTTTAATCAATACGATATTTGAATTGGTAGTTTCAGAAAGATCATTAGTCACAATCTGCTTTCTTTTCAGGAGACATAAAAAACTGACCCCTCAGTGGGACTAATGTTGTTTCTACGTCTACTGAGACGTAGTACGTACACGTGGTTCAACTGATATTCATTAGACTAATGTACTTTCTATAGGGATCTGTAGATCTACCCTCAAGGATACCATAGACAACAATAAGTCAATTACACAAAATTTGGACTAATGTTCTTTCTGAAACTACCGATTCATTTTTTCATTTTGTCGATTATTTATTTTTAAAATGAAAGTGAAAGTGAACTAAATTTATTGCCTAATCACAGCTTACACAAAAGTTTTGCAAATATTAGATAAAAAAAAACATAACATAAACGAGTTTTGGACAGAGTAAGCTTGCCCAGCACCTACTTGTATATTTTCTTTTTATTTTTTTTATTAGGTCTACCAACACTTTTTGTATCTGTGCATTCTTAAGAGTAACTTGTATCTAGGCTAAATCTTGATACAAAAAATAATTATAGGTAAACACCACATGATTACTTTTCTAAAACTTAAAATTATAATCAAACATCAAAGATAAGATCATTACATAATATTTGGGAGCTCCAATCAATGGTTGCAAAATATTAATTTTTTTAACTTCCATATTTTGTCATTAAACAGATCAAAATTACCGCTATAATGATTATAGATATTCTCTCAGCTCCGTTATCTAAGCTAAGAGTTTGTCTTTCCACAAGAAATACAAACTGAATAGACACTTACATTGTCACTCAGTAAAAAGGATACAATGTCTTTATCACCGTGGCGAGAAAAAAAAGTCCGTCGGAATCCCCAGTGCAGCCGACACGACAGCCGCCAGAATGAAAATTGGATTTGGCTCTGATTGGATTTTTATTTACTTAAGACAAGAAAAATTCTCCGTCCCGCCTCGCGACGTCTTTATAAATGATTTAAAGCCCGCTTCACACTGGGGCCGTGAATGGCGTGAGGAAGCTCCAACGCGAGCGTGGATTTTGCGCCTAATTGGAAGATTCACACACGTGCACGCCTACTGTGACGATTGAAAATTTTGTCAACATTTAGGTACATAAAACTATCGACAAGTATACAGTGTAGTGCTAGTTATACCTGCGATTTATATACTTACCCTCGGTTTCTCGTACACTAACAAACTGTTAATCTACTGTTAACAGCTGTCAGTTGGCCGAAGTCCAACCGAAAAAAACGTTTGACAGTTGTTAACAGTAGATTAACAGATTATTTTTGTGCGAGAAACTGGCAGTTAGCCTCATATTTGGGTCATTGTTTATTAAAGCAAGCGCTAAGGTAAATACCTAATATCGGTATCGGTAGTATTTATTTAAATAAATACCTCAGAAATTAGGGTTTCCTCACGGTGTTTTCCTTCACAGTTAGCGAATGTTATTGTTACTATAACTTCACAAATGTACGTAACTAGAAAACAAAGTCATTGGTACACGTCAGGATCTCCCAAAAAGGAGCCAGCGATCTACCACTCCACTACCACCGCTCTTAAGTATACAGTGTATTCTAAGTGTTTAATTATAAGAGTATAATTTTTTTTTAATATCTTTAACACATCAGTCGATATTTGATACTCGTACTGATCAAAACGCGAGAACCTTTTGATTTTTAAGAAAAGCTAGTACTGGATTGCTCAGAAACTTCAATTATTTCAATAAAAATTTGAGGAAAAAACAATCAGCGTCACGCAAAGAGTTAACGAAATTCACGGTAGCAATTAGGCGTGCGTGATTCTATAGCTTCAGTGAAGAGCGACCATAAAAACGAACTGTAACACTTCGCTGATTAAAATCGAGGCGAATCTACGTTGATGAATCGTATCAGCCTTATTGCTTTTATAAATTGTTAAAGTACCTCTTGACAGCTTTTTTTATCTCAATGTGTATATTCCGATAGTGACATTGTATTTTAATGTATACTTTATTATAATATGTTTTTAAATTTATGTATTTACTTTTTCTCGCCTACCAACACTTTCCTTTACCACCTACGGTTAACTGGTGGAAAATGCTTATGGTATTATGTACGCCGCATTACAAAATATTATTATTAAAAAGAAAGTGGAATAAAAGTATTAATAATTGTATTTATTAATACTTTTATTCCACTTTCTTTTTAAAAATAATTGTATTTATTAATACTTTTATTCCACTTTCTTTTTAAAAATAATATTTTACAATGCGGCGTACATAATACCATAAGCATTTTCCACCAGTTAACCGTATTAATAATTGTATTTATTAATACTTTTATTCCACTTTCTTTTTAAAAATAATATTTCGAAAATGCTTATGGTATTATAAACGCCGCATTGTAAAATATTATTTTTAAAAAGAAAGTGGAATAAAAGTATTAATAAATACAAAAACAGCCTTCTACTAATTTGGTTACTTATATAAGAACAGTAACCTAATGACGAGCATTTTTCATTGGCAGAAATATATAGATTTCTACAAAGGCATGAGTTTATGCGTAGGTATAGTAATTTCAATAAATCACGACGCTCATGCATCGTAATGTATTAGAGTGGCTTGAGGGTGGGTCACCTACCCTCATTACAATAATTGACTACTCGCCACATCAGTCCACCCGTGACCACCACGAATGTTCCCAAAAAGTCGGGAATTTAATGTAATTAAATAATCGTAATTGAACCCTCATCCAAGTGGCGGAAAGACGCTGGATGCAAGCCGCTTCCGACCGGTCTTTTTGGAAATCCATGGAGGAGGCCTATGTCCAGCAGTGGACTTCTTATGGCTGAATGATGATGATGATGAACCCGTTCAACTTCTTAAATTCCGACCTTGAAATTAACAATGGTCTCCTGTTGTTATTTTATTTTCCCGGCTGGGGAGTAAAAAAAAACTCCAGGTCTTGGATGTTTACATGTTTGTGACGTCGCTGTTTCTGGTTCTCACGACACAGGGCATCCTAGTGTGGGGCCATAAGCAATGTATGTGCCTGTATGTAAATGTTTATGTTTTATGTTTTCAAGGTCAGGCCTCAGGCAGAAACTTAATATCTCTCTAATATATAAATTCTCGTGTCACAGTGTTAGTGCGCTACTCCTTTGAAACGGCGTGACCGATTTTGATGAAATTATATTTTTAATTATAATCCTTACAAATAATTTGTATGGCGAAACAACGTTTGCCGGGTCAGCTAGTATACGAATAATTATGTATGTCATCATCATCAACCCATTATGTCCCCACCAAGGGGCACGGGTCTCTTCCCTGAGGAAGGTATAGGCCATACTCCACTACGGGGGCCAAGTCCGGATTGGTGGAGGCTTGTAAGACTATTGGCTGGTCTTACTGTCTGAAGGTTTCCAGCCGCCCTAAGGCCTCTGACTTGGCTTAACGACTGCCATCTATCGACGGCAGGCGGCACCAACTGCTTAACGTGCCTTGCACGGAACCGCTCGGAAAAATGCCACTAGCGTTAGTCATAGACGGTGACACATCCATGGACTGAACGCGCCGTATGTTGCTTAACCTTAGTGATCGTTTAAGATTATGTATGTACCTACATATGTTTAAAAATTTTCTCATTTCATATATTTAGCTACTACTAAAATATTCGCCAAGTTTCCCCTCCCAGGCCAACCGAAGCTAAGCAGACGGGCATATTTCACTGGCTAACAAGCGATGTTGGATTGGTTAAAAATTGCCTACCGTGTAGCCTATAAATCCTTGCCCGCAGCGAGGCACAAATGTACGTGCGGACGAGATAGATGGAATATATTTTAGCCAGCTGAGACAGCTTTAAAAGTAAAATCATTAAAGATGTTCCCAAAAAAAAGCAATTTTTGGTTACCATAGTTAGTTTTTTTTTATTATTGTACTCTGTTATTCAGAGTCTTGTTTTTTGAATGAATTAGGAACTTGTGTAACATTTTCAGATTATTGCTTAGGTTAAGGGTAATCTTACTGAAGCGTTCCGCTCTCAGCCTCATAGTTGGACCTCTGAACTTTGCAAGCGCTTAGTGAACACTTCAGGCACTAGGCACTAGTGTGAACAAATCTTCAGGCACTTCCTTTATTTTCCAAAATGTTTAGTGGTACATGCTGGGATTCGAACCCACGACCTCCCGAATGTGAAGCTGGCGGCAGAACGCCCAGAATCGGTATGGTTCAGCCAGTTGCCACGTTATTTGTTCATATATCACACACTGATTTCACATCTCACACTCAGTTTCCACACAAAACGACGACCTCTGTGGCGCAGTGGCGCATCTACGTACCATGCGAGAGGTCCCGGGTTCGAATCCCGGCTGGGGACAAAAAAAAAAGAAACCCAGGTCTTGGATGGTTATATGTTTGTATCCTAGTGTGAGGCCTGAAGCAATGTATGTGCCTATATGTAAATGTTATGTTATGTTAAAACACCACTTAGTCGAAGTTGGTTCTCCTGGGACATATTTTCTCACTTCATCATTATCAGCCCATTATGTCCCCACCGAGGGCCACGGGTCTCTACCCTGAGAAAGGTATAGGCCATACTCCACCACGGGGGCCAAGTCCAGATTGGAGGAGGCTTGTAAGACTAGTGGCTGGTCTTACTGTCAGATCTTTTCAAGCCGCCCTAAGGCCTCTGACTTGGCTTAACGAATAAAATAAGCTTAAATAGGACCATAAAATATTTCAAATATTCTAAATATCTTGCAGAGCTTAACCATGGTGAGCAGAGACGAAGCTCTGCAAATCGGAGCGAAACCTAATCGGACTCTTCCGACAAAATTCAAGTATCTAAGTGAACCCGAAAAACATTCAATAATTTCAAAAGTCCACCATAGCTGGGACTGTAGATAAGATAAGATAAGATAAGATAAGATAAGATAAGATAAGATAAGATAAGATAAGATAAGATAAGATAAGATAAGATAAGATAAGAATATTCTTTATTGTACACGAGGAGAAACACTAACATAAAATATTTACAAGGTTACAATTGACGGCCTTATTGCTAATAGCAATTTCTTCCCGACAACCCTATAATGAACAAATTTCTGATTCTTCTAAAGTATTTTTCGGCACCTGGTCAAGAACAAAAACCCATTGAAACAAGGCCTAAAAGTCAATGAGCCCCATGTAGAGTGCAAAGTATAAATATCAACAGATTAGCCGTGTTTCATCAGCCGGTGCGCGGGAAATTCCACCTAAAGAGTGAAAACGCCGCCGAATTTGTTGAGCGTAAAAGCTATGGAGGTAGGATTAAAACATATTCAAAGTGCTAAATTGTTATAAGCAATAAGGCCACCAAATGCCTCTCCTTTTCTTTTTGTTGGGTTTTTATTGTTGGTACACAATGGACTAGGTTGGCAGAAAACCGGACGGGTTGATGTGAAAGAGAAAAGGCATCTGCCCAGCAATGAGCTCTATTCACAGGCTGATATACTTATAGATATATTTCCATAACGTCATTTCAAAATACTTTTGACCACTGAGATTTAAATACTGGATTTTTTTAAACTGGACTTGTCTATAGGATAACTTTTAATTGGTTCACCGTTTGTAGGGCACATTTCAACCATGATTTACAAAAAAATTTTTTGTTAGTTCGCTTACATAAACAATATCAGGAGAAAAAGTGATAATAATAAAAAAACTACTTATTGAGCGTCTTATGGTCGGTGCCGGTTAACACAGTTGCTTTTGTTAATTGTCGCACATCGTACGACATAAAATTAAGTACTCTGAAGCATTCAGCATATTAGAAAACATTTTTCAACGTTTCTGTACTTGCTACCACTTCGAATTTGGATTAACAATTTGCAGCCAAATTTGCACGAACATTGAAAATATGAAAATCACTCGAGATCTATCACTATGAACTTGTCTTATTTTTTGTTACAAAACCCAAATCGAAGGAAGAGCCTAGAAACTTGAATGTCTAGTTCCAAATAATTTGAAAGTCAAGTTGTCTATGGTGAATATCGTAAAACGTCATTTAGCATTTGACATTCCAAATTCGAATCTTCGTCTTTCCTAATAGTAACCATTCTAGCATGCATACATTTGAGGTTGAAACAGAAACTTACCGCTGTATAGCGATCACGCTAAACAAGCGGACTTAAATTAAAATACATGAATAAAATATACAAGGTATAATACATAATAACTTGTCTGACTGCGATAACGTTGGATATTCTAACTAGACTATACCTAATCTGGTAAAAAGAACTACACCAAATCAGGAACTACTTTTCTTTGCGGAACCCTTTCTACTTTGAGGAACCCTTTCTTGACCGCTAACCACTGACCAAAAATACTGAACTAAATCAAATAAATGCAATAAATTATTGCTTTTTTAACAGGAAAACAAGAAATATACACTACGTCATGAGGAGATTCATCTCGTGAACAGAACATCCTATTTGTATCTAACACTTGTTACTATTAGATAAGGTACTCCGTAACTTATTTGTGCACTAAGTACATACTACTTAGGGTATACGTATTATTACGTATTCGTACCGTATACTAACGGCCGGTTTCTGAATTGAGAGTTTCGCTAAGTAACTACTTAACTACTGTCGTCAAATTGTCAGATTTCCAAAAAAATTCAGAAAACAGCGTGACAGAACGTCACTTAAGTACCTATTTACTTACGTGACATTCTCAATACAGAAACTGGCCCTAAGAAGCAAATAAATTAATACAGTTTTCTAACAGTTCTTGACCGAACTTATAAATGACCACTCTTGAAAAAAAACATCTCTCTGAAAATAATTAATAAAAAAATATCTTATTGATTAATCATTATAATTATGATTAGTGAAAAGGATTTTTTTTTAATAATAAATTGTTTATTCAAAAATAATGGTTAAAAAGAAATACATCTACATTAAGTTATGCTCAAAAGAAAAAACAAAACATAAAATGTATTGGGTACATGTCTGATGCCATAGCTAGGCTCACATGTAGCCCGTGCTGTACTATTATGTATTCTGTGCCCTTGCTTATGGCAAGCAGGCCCGTGCCTCTGGCGAGATAAATGGGATATGGGATGGTCTTGTACGCGAAATCGCAAAGAGTACTCTCCATGCCAGCAATGCCGTCAATTCTTCATCCTCCCTCAATGCAAAAGTTCATGAATACATTCGCGGCGCGGGGTGAATAAAAACGAGCCGCCACGCTTAGGCATTACCCCCGTATGAATTTATTTGCTCACGCCACGGAGATTAAGAATACGAGTTTTTTCCCTTCGCGTCTGTTATTAAAACCCTGTACATTAATTCCACTTTCGCTGTTAGCTAGCGCTGCGAAGAACTTTATGCTGGTGGAAAATGTGGTCGCCAGTGGGTTGGCCAGTAGAATTGTATTAATGTGTAGGTTTATTCAATCTTACATTGAAGAAGTTATGTCCAAAATTATCAATATTGTAAACAAATTTTCTCAATCAAAAACTTAGTACAGGATAAGAAAATTATGCATTTCATCACAATGGCCAAATATGTTGAACAGTGAGAGCAACACAACATGTTCAACGTTAGAGCAGCCTTAAATCCGCCGTATTGTACATTATTTTACGTCCAATAACAGTATTAATAACTATATTAATCTGTGAGAGCCGGAGTTCGTGTCTTATAAGTAACTTACAGGTCAGTTATCTAAAGCTGGCACGTTCACAGTACTCACACTTATGCAATTTCACTATACAGGATGTTTAAAAATATATGATTTTGATTCAAAATGCGACTCTAGTTTAAGTGTAGACTAGAGTGAGGTTTTAGTAAGATAGGTGCGTTGTAGATAAATAAATACAAATATATGAGTTCCTTGTTATAGTATATTTTTAGCAAATTCTAGCGAAAAGTATTAAAATCAAGGTGGAATCAATGGTCACAAAATAGTTTTAATTTTCCATAAATTTCCACATGAACAAAAATAATTTCACCTAAGAAAATCTTTACCAAAACAGAAAATAATCATCCCAGAAATCAGAAATTTAATTATAATTTAATTATGAAACAAAGGGTCACGGACGCTCAGTGGTCAGTTACTGGATGAATTACCCTACCTTTTTTTCTTATTGCTTGCCACAGATAAAAACTTTATTACTGTTCTGTGATTTCATCAACTGGAAGGAATCTGTGATCAACTGAGCAACATCGTTCGGTTTCTATTGGGGTTACGCGAATGTTCTGTTCTCTTATTCTTCTTCTTTTTCTTCAACGTTTTTTCCATGATTTTAGCACCAGTAGCAGTTGTCCGAAGTCCAATCACAATAAAATGCAAGAGCCAAAAGAAAAGAGAAAAGAGAAAAGACCACAGAATAAAAACAAAAACCCTCTCTTAAAAATGCCGTCTACTGACTAATGAGCCGTTTTCAGAAGAAAAAAAAACGAATGGCTGTCAAAGGAATGCAGTTTTGGACCTCAGCCCAATAGCCATGTGTGAAACATGTTATTTTTTTGAAATTGAAAATGTTGTTTTTTTTTTCAATACAATATAACTCCGAAAGGACAAACATTTGGCTGTTGACGTCATAGTAACTTTTATTCAGCTCGCTGAGACCTATTCGATGATGTATCACACATGGCTATTGGACTGAGGTCCAAAATTGTATTCCTTTGACAGCCATTCGTTTTTTTTTTTAGTTCTTCTGAAAGCGGCTAATTTGGAACTACTTTTCTTAGCTGTCAGAAAAATCTCTCATTGAAACGCACATACGGTTGAATACCAAAAAGATCACGCTGTATATATAAACAGTAGCAAAAGTAAAACTTTAACTGTCCCCTTCACACTCATAAGCTAGACCGCGCGCAAGAGAGACGGGCAGACTTTTCATGATGCGTATGCAGTACGACGTCACGCCGCGCGCTATTCACAGACACTACACAAGCGCAACGTGTAAATGTGTTGAACGTGCCAGCTTTACTTAACTGACCTGTATATTTTGCGAATTTGTATGACCGTCATGGTGTTATCGTCATGATGACGGTCAAATCTTGACCATCAAGGAACAGACAGGGTTTTTGTAATACAAAAAATTTTGTAAAGAACTTTTGTATTTTTTCTCTGAATCTTTTTTTTCATTTCTTTTTTTATGGTTTTTTTTTAAAACATCAAGGTTAAATATTTTTGTAAAGTTCGCATATTACGTGTTCTGTCGATTTCGGTCCGTAGAAAAATGTAAATCTTATTATTGTATGTATGTATACGGTTTTATTCAAGGATTTTATATCAAACGGTGCTATAATGCAGAAAACAAGGAAGAATACCAAATAAAAGAAATCCGATTGATAGAAAAAAAAAAACTAAATTATTAAAAAAAAATATTCTATATTAAAAGGTTAAGCAACATAGGGCGCGTTCAGTCCATGGATGGGTCACTGTCGATGACTAACGCTAGTGGCATTTTTCCGAGCGGTACCGTGCTTCGCAAGGCACGTTAAGCAGTTGGTGCCGGCTGCCGTCGATAGATGGCAGTCGTTAAGCCAAGTTAGAGGCCTTAGGGCGGCTTGAAAACTTCTGACAGTAAGACCAGCCACTAGTCTTACAAGCCTCCACCAATCCGGACTTGACCCCCGTGGTGGAGTATGGCCTATACCTTCCTCAGGGAAGAGGCCCGTGCCTCTAGGTGGGGACATAATGGGTTGATGATGATTAAAAAAATTACAAAAGTCCTAGGATAGAAGTCTGGATTTATTTCTATATTTATGATGTCCTTTTCTGGTCACCATAGCAGCGCAGGGAATACATGATATCCTCATTTGGGACCAGAGAAAATGATAGTGGTGTATGGAAGTTACTTTTTTCCTATTTCTTTGTCAACTACTGTCAATATTTTCTTTGGAGTCAACTTAAGATTGTTGTCAGCCTAGTTTTTGCTGGTTGGGGTGCTATATGATCGGTCGATAGATGGAAGTCGTTAAGCCAAGTCAGAGGCCTTAGGGCGGCTTGAAAACTTCTGTCAGTAAGACCAGCCACTAGTCTTACACGCTTCCACTAATCCGGACTTTGCCCCCGTGGTGGAGTATGGCCTATACCTTTCTCAGGGAAGAGACCCGTGCCTCTCAGTGGGGATATAATGGATTGATGATCATGGGTTACTTAATTGACTTATTTAAGGAGAATTTTAGTTACATGCTAATTTAAAAAAGTCCTGCAAGTCGGTCTGCAGTGTAAGAGAAACAGCGGGAATGATTATAGTAATATCAAAGTTCAATAAAAATCAAGACCACCGACCCTCTAAGTCGTCGAATAAATATTTCCTCAGAGAGGTTTCAAATACCCGCTGCATAATGAAATTCTTATCTCCGACCTTCCTTCGGGCGAGTAAAATATTATTTTTGCCAACGTTAATGCTGAAACTGTGTATTGTGCTGTTAATATGATGGATCGGGCCGTATTGATGCCGCGATTTTCGCCTTCAATTTAGAGCCAAAAGATTTCTCGTTGGTTGGATGATGCATCGCTTACTTTAGGAAGAAGCTGTGCGAATATTTGACTCCTATTTTATGGTCTAAAAGGAATTCGAATTTTTTATATAAAACTTTCGTGAGTTTATACTTGACATTATTAACGTTATTCCGGATATTATACACTCGCTTGACCTTTTGTTGGAAGAGTCCACTTAGTAAATTAAACAGATTTAGTTATAAGTTACAATGCAAGTGAAGATACGAGGTAGATAAACAATAGCAAATCGTCTTTTTAGTTATTTCAGCGGGGATCGCGCGCAGGAATTTGGCTGTTTTTCAAACAAAGACGGGATGTTTGCTGCTGTACACGTATACTAAGTTTAATTTGATTTTTTATTCAAACAATCCACGTCCAGTTGATTATTAACCGTGCATGTGACTATTTGTTTAGAAATTATATCTCCATAATTTTAAATGAGAATATTGTCCAAGTTAGTGTCTTCAAGAATGTTTTTCTTAATTGTGTTGCTGATATCACTCATTTACATATGGATCATGGAAATCCACACGAAAATGTACAACCAAATCACGCAGGAGGACCAAAAGACCATTCTAGTTTGGGCGGCGAATTGTTACAGCAATTCCTGTACACCATTTGATATTTTTGAAACTGGCCAACTGAAGACACCTCCAAAATGTCCGTATCAAAATTGTTACGTTGATAAACGTGACGAGAGTTTTTATCAAATAAAAGCCAGTAAATACGACGCTATACTTTTCCACGGAAGTTCCATACAATATTTGAAAAGCAATGCACTCCCACGAAAAAGGAATCGAAACCAAATATACATATTTGTACAATTGCAGCCTTCTGACCAATATCCCGTTTGCCAACCTTTCTTTGATAATTTTTTTAATTGGACTATGACATACAGACTTGATTCGGACATACCGTGGACGTATATCAAGGTAAGGTCGTCATCAACGGTCCACCTCTGCTCATTGCTAAACATTTTGCCTATCATAAACATAAACATAAAAACATAAACATTTACATACAGGCACATACATTGCTTCTGGCCCCACACTAGGATACCCTGTGTCGTGGGAACCAGAAACAGCGACGTCACAAACATGTAAACATCCAAGACCTGGAGCTTTTTTTTTCTCCCCAGCCGGGGATCGAACCCGGGACCTCTCGCATGGTAAGCAGATGCGCCAACCACTACGCCACAGAGGTCGTCATCTCCGCCGCTGATCTGAGTATCGGCCTGTTGGTCTATCTACTGACCGCCACCCGATTCTCAGCGATTCTCTGGTTTACCGGCCATTTTAGGTTGTGACAGACATTTTAGTTTAGGTCAGTGACAGCTGAAACATGAATTGATACTTTGAACCGTCATTAAAAGCTCCAATTCTATATCCTGACAACCAACCAAGTCGTATCAAGAATACTATTTTCATATCCCAGCCCGGTGGCAAGGAGTTGCTATGGGCGCCCAGGAAATTTAGGAAATCATGAGGGAGACCTTTCTTCTGCAGTTAGCGTCAAATGGGTGATGATGATGATCCAGCCCATGAATATACGCACTGCTGGGCAAAAGCCTCTTACCTCTTAAAAGATTCACATGTTATGCTAATAACCCAATCAGTCATGGCCAATTTCCTGCAAGCCTTTCCGACGATGAAATTAAATCAAATATTTTTTATTCATAATAAAAACCTAATGTTTACTTTATGAACGTCAAAATAAGGGTTATTTGGTCGGGGACATGAAGTAGGTGCGTTGCCTTACTAGCTTTTTGAATTGGCAGATACCGCCAGACTTCAGTATCTGCCTTCTCCTCCTTCCTTTCCTTGTTTTTGTTTTTTTATTTCAAGATCAAAGACTTAAAGAAGAATATAGTTGCGCCAGACCTGTATGCACGATGGCTCAAACACTTGGCTCCTACGGGCGAAAATATCAAGACAGAGCTGACAACCAAGAAACATTTGGCAGCTTCGTTCATGACCAGCAGTGAAGAGCAAGGGTCCTGGAGATTTGTGCAGCTGGTGAATCGAGAACTGGCTAGGTGAGTTGGCGAGATGTAACAAACTTCAGACTAAAATTAGGTGTTAGGTCTGAAACTAACTAGCGGTTACTTAGCATGCGTAAGCACTACACAATGTAAATTGTTCTCCGGATACAATTACTTGACTTTCCGTCTTTTCGTGGTTGGGCGTAGGAATGAGTAAGTCACACATGTAGTTGGGATATCATATCAGTACGAATGTTCACCTTTTCGACTGCCACAAGATAATTACGATAGAAGTTGCTTTATCGGCTCCTGAGAAACAGGGTCTTAGCAAGCGAATGTACGGATAGACGGCCAAAAGGACAGATACAGACGGACGTACAGACGGACAGACAACAAAGTGCGCTTTTAAGGGTTACAACCTCAGAGCATTAGATACTAGAGAGAAGACAAGCCATCTCGTAGCGTATTACCGCTGTAGGCTTACCGGGCATACACTGCAGTTCTGTGCGTGCTTACTGCATTAAAGAGCGCCTCGTCTGTATATACATAGACACGTAACTGCTTTGCACTTATAACCAGGTGCAAGTATCTTGTGTTTATTTAATGGCGCTCGTGTAAATTGAACTTGCGACAGTCGAACTCCATACAGATTAGACAATTTGTCCCAGCTCTCTATATTGTCCAGTCTATTAAGGATTTTTTTTTACTGCTGAGTGAGAGTTTTTTTTACTGGTGATTTTTGAGCATTTTGAAATGTTCCAGACGTTACAACCAAACGGTGGACGTTTTCGGACCCAAGGGCACATTTCACTACCATAACAATGAATCTGAGAAGTACAACAGAATTTTAAGGAAGCATTACTTCTTTTATATGCTGCTGGAAAATTCGCTTGCACCTGATTTTGTGA
Source organism: Yponomeuta plumbellus (assembly GCA_947310845.1). Taxonomy (NCBI): domain Eukaryota; kingdom Metazoa; phylum Arthropoda; class Insecta; order Lepidoptera; family Yponomeutidae; genus Yponomeuta; species Yponomeuta plumbellus. The sequence goes on from OX371206.1 coordinate 9,145,916, forward strand.
CGGAGCAAATGCTCATTCCGCTGAATAATTATGTCGTGCCCATAGTTTTTGGAATGACTGATTACGAAAAGTAAGTATGCTTCGGCTACGCTTACAGGCCTTAATAAAGTGCCTCTGAAATCGCTCTTCAGTGTAAAATTTAATATGTTCGAAACAAAACGGTGACTTGGCAGCGCACGCTAGAGCGATCTCAGAGCTATACAGGGTGTTGATTTGTACAGTGAAATCCGAATCAGGGGTGGTTATTTACATAATTCTGAAGCAAAAATAAAATAAAACCTAAAACAAAATATATTTTTTTAGTGAAAATCACCTAAAATCCCCGGTTTTGCAGCGCCGGCGGCGGGGAGCGCGCGGGCGCACTCTCAAGCTCCGCTCCGCGAAACCCCCGCCGGACCCGTCAAGTGCAAACAATAGAAGCTAAGCCATATGTATAACTTTATGATTTTTAGTTGATTTTCACTAAAAAAATATTTTTTTTTTGCTTCAGTATCATGTAAATAACCATCCCTGAGTCGGATTAAATAGTACAAATCAACACCCAGTATAGTCTCCTCAGTCCTGACTGTTTAAGACAATCGACTATTGCTATTTTCAAGATCAATACGAAGGTACTACACATCTGCTTCCTTCTCCAATATTTTGCTCCAGTCCATCCAAAGGTAGTCTAGAAGAGATCACTTTTAGTGATAAGGCCGCCGTCTGTATTATACTAAACTATATTAGGAAATACCTGTGTACCTAATTTCCTTTTGTATGTACAATAAAGTGTTATCTATTTATCTACTACACGTACCTAAAATCCGTAAAGATGTACTATTTGCTTTATTGCTTTTATATGAGATCTGCAATTTTGCTTGTAGCTGAAAATGAAACGTCGCTTGGAAATAAATAGAATCATGGATTTCCAAAAAGACCGGTTGGAAGCGGCTTGCATCCAGCGTCTTCATGCCACTTGGATGAGATCGTCTGTCCATATTGTGGTTGTCCAATACGGCTATACTGATGTATTTGTCAGTATTTTCTATGCCTTCCTATATGTTAGTAAGGTTTTAACATGGAGTCTGAGAAAAGTTGATAGTTGGTGGACAAAATTTCGATCGTGAAACATATCAAGGCCCATTCAGACTTCGGGAAACGGGGCTTTTAAAAGCCTAATTTTGAACCAATTCCAGATTCCTGCCTCCTGGCTCCTACATCGATGCTCGCCTTTTCAACTCGACCAAAACCCTCGTCGACCTAATGCTATATTTAGTAGCAAACCGTACCGCGTATGCTGATTACTTCAGGTAATCATATTTTATTATATTCTAAAGGCCGTTAATTGGATGAGTCTTTGGTTTGTATACCTTTTGCCTTTAATAGCTGAAGCGCTCTTTTAACTTCGATCATCATCATCATCAACCCATTATGTCCCCACCGAGGGGCACGGGTCTCTTCCCTGAGGAAGGTTTAACGATATAGACTACGGTAGGTTGAGGTTCGAGTCCAGTTATGAATGAAAAGACCAGTTGTGCGTTGCATGGAAGACAGAATAGAATGAGAGTTTTTTTTTTAGCCCTATAAAGGGCACCCTCCGGAGGACACGGGGGAGGGAGGTGGTGAATGCTCATGCATAACAGCACGGGCCCGGCCGTGCTGCCAATGTGGGACTCACAGAGTGCGCCTACCCACTAAACACGACCTTGGGGCTGGTTTGGTCCTAAGGACCCCTAATCCTACATCATAAGCGACCCTCCTCGAGGCCGAGGAGGGCGCACAGCGGAGCTCACTAGAGCTACCGCTTAGAGGGATTCGTCACATAGTGACAGAAATAAATTTAAGTGAGAGTAGTGTCCCCGGGGACACTGTTGGGAGCGGGGGCTACATCTGACTGGGCCTGGGCCTCCAGTAGGAGGTCTAGGTCGGATGAGAGCTTATCGTGTGGGTCGACTAGTACGTTCCTGGGCCTGCGCACCAGGTGACGAGGGTTAGTCGTGGGGGGAGAGTAATCTGCTGATTCGCGGATCAGGGGGTTAGAGTGTTCTTCAGCCGCGCTGAAGAACGACTCTGAGAGGGATTTAATGAATTGTTGGATAGTTGGAATCTCCATATCCCGATGGAGATCGGCATTTCTGACGCACCAGTGTGCGTTCAGAGCCCTACGTATGAAATTATTTTGGACTATCTGTAGTTGATATATGAGATTGGGGGCCGCGTGTGCAAAAACGGGAGCCGCGTAGGTCATCACGGGACGAATGCAAACTTTGTAGAGCGTGCGCTTGTTTCTGGCTGTCATTTTACTTTGTCTGCCTACCATGGAAGATAGGCGGCCAAGGTAAAAACGAGCGGTCCGGGTTACCTTCCGGATGTGTGTCCTAAAAGTTAGTCTGTTGTCTAAGGTAACTCCTAAGTACTTGGCTGATGTTCGCCAGGGGACTGGGGTATCTAACATGCGGATGGGGGGGTCGCTTAGACCCCTCCTGCGTTTGTGGTCGAAACGCACTGCTGTGCTCTTTTCTGGGTTGACCTCAATGCGATACAGCCTGAACCAGGCTCCTAGCTCATCGACCGCGGATTGTAGCCTTTTATGGATGTATGACATGTTGCGACTTCTGAAATAGAGTGCGGTGTCGTCGGCGAAAAGTGACAGTTGGACCCCATTGCCTGGGATAGGGATGTCATTTGTGTACGAGATGTACAGAAGGGGTGAGAGCACGGAGCCTTGCGGGACTCCGGCTCTGAGAGGACGTGAGGACGAGAGTACCCCCTCTTGTCTGAAGCGGAAGGACCGGTCCTTCAGGAAGCTATCTATTATGCGGACAAGTCTGTCGGGGAGACCCAGCTCATATAATTTATAAACTAATCCGGCGTGCCAGACCTTATCGAAGGCCTTTGCAACGTCGAAAAATACAGCTACCGATTTATCGCGCCTAGGGTAGAAACCTTTCAAAATGTACTCTACTATGCGGTGGACCTGTTGAGGGCAAGAGTGCCCAGCATGAAAGCCAAATTGGTGGGGAATGATAATGGGGGGACCCTCTGACGGGAATAGGTGGTTTCGCATGCGGGCGAGGATTACTCTCTCGAAAAGCTTGCCCATGGCTTTTAGGAGACTAATGGGGCGATGGTTAGACGCTACATTTAAGGGCTTACCCGGCTTGGGTATTCCTATGACTGTCGCCTCTTTCCATGCGGATGGAAAGTGGCACAGTTCAAAACAGGCATTGAAAATAATAGTTAACAAAATTAGTAATTGACTGGGGAAATTTTTGAGCGCTAGGTTGGCAATACCGTCCGCTCCTGGGGCCTTTTTAGGTCTAAGTTTTTTAATGAGAAACTGAATTTCGTCTGTGTCCACCGCAATGGGGACGTCGGTTGAGGGGAGGGAGGTCTTTTTACGGACCTCCTCCTCAACCTTGTCCACGTGAGCTGGGTCGCTGGGTTGAGTGCTGGGCGTGCATTGAGATTCAATGCTGTCAGCGAAACATTCGGCCTTCTCATCGTCCTCGAAGGCGATGGAGCCATCTCTACGCGTCAAGGGAGGGGTGTGGGTGATCGCGTCTACGCGTAGAGCCCTAGCTATTTTATAATAAGCCTGGTGGGTGGGGGTTATGGTCTCCATGAGGTCAGCCCAGTTAGAGTTGGCCTGATCGGATAGTCGAGATCTGACTTGTTTCTGCAATTCATTGGCGCGTTTCCTGTACTCAGGAGTTGGGTAGAGCTTGGCCCTACGGAGGGCGGCTCTTTTGGCTCTAATCAGATTCCTGACAGCGAGAGGCAGTTTACGGTCGCGGACCGGTACTACGCGCTCGCTGTCACGAATGGCTGTTTGGACCAAAAACGTGAGGGAGTCTACGGCGCTATCTATTTTGTCCGTACTATCGAAATAGTCGGGTGTGATTGCACAAGGGGAGTCTAGAGTCTAGTCTGGGGCTGCTAGAGCAGAGACAAGGGAGTTTTTAAAACCGTACCAGTTGGTAATGGTTTTAGTAGAGGGTGAGGAGTGTGGTGAGGGCCCTAGCTGAAGGGAGACCGGTCGATGGTCGGAACCTAGGTCGTCGAGAGACTCTATTGCCCTAAGGTTTAATTTGACGCCCCGTACTAGAGCGAAGTCTAGTATGTTGGGGGGGATGGTGGTCTGATCGGGGTAGTGAGTTGGTGAGAGAGGACATAGGACATCCATCTCTAGTGCCTCGGTTATGCCAAGCACTGCAATACCACTGGTGGTCGTCTGTCGGCAGGTCCACAGCTCATGTTTGGAGTTAAAATCACCAAACATGACGGTGTAGGCGCCTAGGGCGAGAATGGCTTCGAAGTCGCTTCTTAACGGAATTGATCCGCTAGGAATATAGATAGAGGCTATTACTAGAGATGGATGTCCGGTCATCGCTAATCTACAAATAGTGGCCTCCATGTTAGTGAGGGCTGGTGTGGGGATGTGAGAACAGTGAAATGAAATGAAATGAAATGCAGTGAAGTGATCTCTTGAAACAAATGGCAGTGCCGCCGCCTCGTCGGCCGTCGGCTCTGTCATTCCTGACAAGAGAGTACTTGGGAATTCTGAGACCCCGCATGTTGGGTTTTAGGAAGGTTTCCTGTACTAAAAGAAGATCTACTTCGTTACCTTTAACGACTTCCCTAAGCTCATGAATATTAGTGCGGAGACCGCGTGTGTTGTACGAAACAAGCGAGACGCCCCTAGGTTTGAGTCGTCCCGTGGTGGCGGGAGGGGGAACGAGAGCGGTCAAAGTGACCGGGGGATTTGGCATAGCTTAGCTAAATTAAAATTAAATTTAACTTAACTAAGCTAACCTACTTAGCATATGGCTGTGATCAGCCAGAGCCAGCAGACGTTCCGTTGGGGTAGATGCGACTCGTAGCTTGTACGCTAGAATCGCAATCTCCTCGAGATCTATATTTGCTATCGCGGCGCCGATCAACTTGAGGTCGGCCGCGGCCTGGTCCTGGGAGTGGGATTTGGGCGGGGTGGGACGCGAGGTGTGGGGACGCGACTGGGTAGGCGCTACAGGCGTGGCTGTAGGCGGAGGGCTAGGTCTGGGGGCCCATGCGGAGGCCGGTGGGGGGGTGGGTTTGGCACTAGGGCGGCCTAGAGCGGGGAAAGCTGCTGAGTCCAGTGCCGGCACTGGTTTTGGCTTGGGTGCCTTAGGGGCCTTGGGAGCCTTAGGGGCCTTGGGAGCCTTAGGGGCGGGGGCGCGGGGGGCACGCGGGCACCCTCGATAGTTAGCCGGATGGCCGGTCTGCTTGCACAGCACGCAAGCCGGAGGTCCCTCCGACTCGCGTGTGCGCTTGCACTCCCCAGTGGCGTGAGGCTCTAGGCACTTCACGCACCTGGGGGGCGCAGAGCAGTTTGCCGCCGCGTGGCCATATAATTGGCAGCGGTGGCATTGGCCGGGGTGCCCCCGTCTGTGAGGCTTTTCGACCTTAAAGTTCGAAAGTCCACAGACGGTGGGCACTCCACCACGGGATGCCCTTCGGAGATGAGGTCTTCCTTAATCAACTCCACGGGGAGTTCTACGGGAACGCCTCGGAGGACGGCACGAACCTTGCGCTCCTCGGGAAGCGCATAAGTGTGGTAGGGGACTTTGTTGAGTGTGAGGAGCCTAGTAAGGCTCCTGAACACATCAGTGGTGGGGGTCTCTATCTTAATGTTGTCACCGTTATTGTGTGCCTTCGTGTAGTGGACATTATTGTCCTTGCACAGCTTGGACATTGCTGTCCAAGCGGCCTTGTCACGGAGGTACACAGGCGGCGGGGACTTAGCCTGCGGAGGCTGCGGGGAGAAATTTTTAAAGGACTTGCCCGGCGCGCGGGCATCTATTTCTAAATACATGAGAGGGCGTGGGGCGGTCACCGAGGCGGCGGCGCCTGTGGCGAGGGGCGAGGGGGAGCGAGCTGGGGCTGCGGGGGAGGGAGGGGTGGAGGTCGCGGCGGATCCGGGGGTCGCGGGAGGAGTTTTCCTCAAACAGGCTAGCTTTCGCTGCCTTTTCTTACGTGAAATGACCTTCTTGAATGCCTCCTCTGAGGCCAGGTCACCAGTCACGGTGCTGGTCTCAGAGTGGCTCCGGGAGTCTGCTGACTCTGAACTTTGTTGCGATACATGCGAAACTTACCCGAGTTACTACTCTGTGATGACCCACAGTTAATAACTCATCAATTGATAAGTAAACTAGTAGACTCAATGAATAAAAATATTACAACACTACAAATTCCAAAAAGTAAACGTACAATTAAACCTTGGATTACACCTGGTATTCTCCGATGTATTAGAAATAGAAATAAATTACAGAAAAAACTTCGTAACGACCCATTAAATCAGATTTTAAAAATAACTTACACGCGCTATAGGAACTACTGCAACAACCTTATCAAAAAACTTAAAAGAAAATATGAAAGAGAGCTACTTGCTAAGTCGACGAAAGACACTAAATCTTTATGGAAAAATATTAAACTTATCACTTACACTAATAAAACTAAAAACCAAAACAATGACTTAATCAACTCAAAACCATCACCATCAGAGGCAACTGAACATGTAAATAAATATTTCACAAATGTAGGAAAGGAACTTGCACAACAAATTAAATCAAGGTTAAAACAAAACACAAACGATTATTTCAAGAGACTAGAGTCCCATTCTAGTTCTTTCGCTCTGATAGATACGGACCCTGAAGAAGTGAACAGAGTTCTATTGAGTCTTAAATCTAATAGTGCCCCTGGGTATGACAGTGTAACAACCAAATATCTAAAGTTTGTTAGTAAGGAAGTTACAACCATCATATCACATTTGGCCAAGCTTTGTTTCGCTAAGGGTATCTTCCCGGAACCATTAAAGCGTTCGTTAGTTACCCCTGTGTTCAAGGATGGGGAGAGAGATGATGTTAACAATTACCGGCCTATTTCAGTGCTCCCTACGATTTCAAAAATTTTGGAAAAATTAATTAACATCAGACTATTAAATTACCTTGACAAATTTCACATAATTTCATCATCACAGTTTGGATTTAGACAGGGAAGGTCAACCGAAGACGCGGTTCTGGCACTGACCTCTCTTGTAACTGCACAGCTTGATAAAGGGCTTAAATGTATTTCAGTGTTCTTAGACCTAAAAAAAGCCTTTGACACCGTCTCTCTTCCAATCCTTATAAGAAAACTGGAAGCAATTGGAATTAGAGGCATTCCCCTCGAACTCTTCAAAGACTACCTAACAAATAGAAAACAGAGAGTAAAGCTGGAACAACACATAAGTGAGGACGCAGCTATTACATACGGTGTTCATCAAGGAAGCGTGCTTGGTCCGACTTTATTTTTAGTCTATATAAATGACCTCTGCAACCTTAGTATTGAAAACGCCGCAACATTTGCGTACGCTGATGACACAGCTGTTGTTTTTCGCTCAAACTCTTGGAAAACCTTGAGAGATAGTGTCGAAAGGGGAATGTCTCTGATATCACAGTGGCTGGAAAATAACCTGCTTACACTGAACACGTCAAAAACAAACTACATCTGCTTTAGCTTAAATAATCGTGCACAGCCAAGCAATGACTTTAAAATCAAGCTTCATAGTTGTGATAACATCACCACAGGAATCTGTAACTGCCCTCATCTGGAAAAGGTCATGCACACTAAATACCTCGGCGTTATTGTAGATTACAGATTATCATGGCACCTACACCTTGAACCCGTCGCCACTAGACTAAGGAAACTAATCTGGATATTTAAAATACTGAGACATGTTGTGCCCCGAAATATATGTAAAATTAAAAATCAAGACCCACCCAGAAATCTTTTAAATGAGATATACATTGCTCTGGTGCACTCAGTTCTAATGTATTGTCTACCGATTTGGGGAGGTGCATCAAAGACTAAATTTCTTGAGTTGGAAAGAGTGCAGCGTAGTTTAATTAAAGTGATGTATTTTAAAAAAACACGCTATTCAACGCACAAATTATATCAAGAAAGTAATTTACTTTCTATTAGAAAATTATATGTATTGCAAATTGTTTTAAATAAGCACAAAAACACTCCATATGACCTTAAATACAAAATAAAAGAAATAAGGATATCGTAGTAAAAACACCTGTGATACGAACTAAATTTGCTAGGATGCAGCTCAGTGCACAGTCATCTTTCACATACAATAAGATAAATAAGAATATAAAAATTTACGATAAAACTTACTTTGAATGTAAAAAGTGTATTATAGAATGGTTGTATAGCTTGAATTATAATGAGACAGAAAAACTACTAGAATGAATAAAATAATGTAAATACACGTGTCAATAAATACGGATACACAGACACGCATACATAATATACACACGAACACGAACACACACACACTCATTCACACACACACACACACACACACACACATCCTCACACACACACACAAACACACCCTCACACACACACACACACACACACACACACACACACACACACACACACAAACATAATTGGCTAAGTTTATTTTTATTTTTCTCTTATAATAATAACGTTATAAACTTAATATGATTTATGATATGGAAGAGCGGAGTCGTCTAGTACAGGCATTGCATGCTTAAAAGGTGACTCCATTTACTATGTACGGAAAAAATGAAGTTAAAGAATAAATATTTTGTATTTTGTATTTTTGTATTTTGTATACGGATCGCTTACGGGAGCGCGAGGAGCCGGCGATGGAGTCGGTCTCCATGGCGGCCGCGAGGGACTCGGGGGACTCAGGAGAGTCGGGGGCTATGGGGGCGGGGGACTCTGGAGAGCCGGGGGTTTCCACGGGAGCGTGGCTATCGAGAAATACGCGATAGGCTTCTATAAGCCTATGCTCCTCTAGGAAAACACTGAGGAGAGAGCGGGAGGGGCGGGGGGCGGCCATAGTGGCTGAAGTAGCTAACGGCGGCTCCCCTGCCAGCGGCAGGGGGGCGGGAGGGGGATGTGAGAGCACAGAGACTTCTAAATAACGGGACAGAAATCAGGCGAAATCAAAAACAAAAACAAAGAGAGTAAATACCTAGCGAAAAAGGCCTAGGCACTTACTTGGAATAATCCGGCAGGCTGAGCGAACACGAGCACTGAAAGGAAAATAAAACAGTATTAGTAAACAGATCGGGTGGTTGCACGCCGGCAAAACGCACGCGCACTGTGTGAGCGGGCGGGCAGGTCAATAGCGGAGAGCGGGCGACCGCTCTCAACGCTAAGCAAACAAACTGTGTTTTAATGAAATTTATTTACAAGCGATATTTATACGAACTTAAAAACTAGATAACCAATCAAATACAATTAAAATAATATACACCAATAGGAAGAACAGAATAATAAGCCAATCACAGAAGAGGAAAAATATTTAACCGCGTGCAGCGAGTCCGCGGGCGCGCGCGGGGGAAGTTGCGGGACGCAGTGTGCAGGGGGCACATAAATATAAGCTGGTGCGCCGCGTGAGTTTGCTCCAGTCGCGAATTCATATCGCGAACGGAACGGCTGACGTACTGGTGCAGTAGGTACTTGGTAGCTACAAAGGTATAGGCCATACTCCACCACGGGGGCCAAGTCCGGATTGGTGGAGGTTTGTAAGACTAGTGGCTGGTCTTACTGTCAGAAGTTTTCAAGCCGCCTTAAGGCCTCTGACTTGGCTTAACGACTGCCATCTATCGACGGCAGCCGGCACCAACTGCTTAAGGTGCCTTGCAAAGCTACTTAACTTCGATCAAGCCTTGCTCAATATTTTGTTCTAACTAAAACATCTTCTGGACACGGTTATGTTCTATCACAACGATTAGAGCATTTCATTAATATGGCGTCGCTCGTAGCCCCGGCTGCTTGAGTGATCTTAAAAACGATCACGGAGGTTAAGCACCATAGGGCGCGTTCAGTGCATGCATGGGTGACCGTTCTATGACTAACACTAGCGGTATTTTTCCGAGCGATTTAGTGCCTCGCAAGGTACGTTAAGCAGTTGGTGCCGGTTGCCGTCGATAGACTGCAGTCAATAAGCCAAGTCAGAGGCCTTAGGCTTTTAAACTTCTGACAGTAAGACCAGCCACCATTCTTACAAGCCTCCACCAATCCGGACTTGGCGCCCTTGGAGTATGGCCTGTACCTTCCTCAGAGAAGGAACCCGTGGACCTCGGTGGTGACATAATGGTTTGATGATGATGAAATGGATAACTCATATAAAAAACCTTCTCAAACGTAGTAGGTATATGGTTTCATAGGGTAGTCTATAAATTACGAGTAAGTAGGTAAAAATAACAGCAGAGATGAGATCCTCCATACTAGTAAAAACTGTGTTATGTATGGCAGAGTAGTTGCTCGTCCCACTAAGGCTAAGATACGCTTACCCATGTCATATAAGTTCAGATCGCGATTGTAAATCAGGCTATAAGACAGTCACTGTAGGCACTGTTTGGCAGTATGTAAGCATCCTATACGAGTATACGCCCTACTATGGGGCATAGGGTTTCTCTCAGAGATAGTATGGGCTTTATAACGATGCGGGCCCGCCGCGGATCGGCTATTTCAAGTGCTCAGGTATTTAGACGGTCACTCATCCATGTACTCAACGCGCCGGTTTACTAATGTATTGCCAAAAATCGTTTCCCAGAGTATTACTTCCCAAACTATTTTCCGCAAATTATCACTTGGCAAAAAAACATTTCTCAAAACAACTTAAAGCAAATAAACAGTTAGCAAAAGTTATTATGGCAAGTTATTGTTTACCAAATAAATACTTGGTCAAAATTCATTTTACCAAAGAGGCAACAAGAGGCAAGGTAAGAACGCATCAAAGTCGAGTCTGTTTTCGATCTTACATAGAGAACCTAACGCTCCGACGCGCTCCGCTTCTCTACGCGCGTCGTCGCACCTATATTTCTGTTGTCACGTATTCTTTACATCGCCGACCCCCCGTTCCATTATTTGAAAATAACACTTGCCAAAATAAAACGTTAGCATAATAAACGTTTGTCTTAATAAAACTTGACGCAGTAAAATTATGCGAAATGATAATTTGACCAAATGAATAAAATGCGAAATGAAAACTTGCTAAAGTTTCATTTGGGAAATGAAACTGATGCCATAAGTTTATTGGGAAGTAAAATTTGGCGAAAAATACTTTGGCTAAACGGCGGTATCCCCAACGCGCCCTATGTTGCTTAACCTTCGTGATCGTTTAAGATCACTCAGGCGCCGGGCTACGAGCGATATGTTATCCATTTACATGATAGTTTTTAAGCACCTTGATTGCAATAAAACACAGCATTTTATGTAACAGCTATAAAAACATTGGAACAAATATAATTGGGTATTTGACAAAATGTCAAATGAGTTACTTTTAAAACGGAATTTTGTATGAAAATACTGCTTATGACGTCGCGTTTCAGAGCACTTTTTTTATATTTCATCTATTTCAAAATTGTAATAACAAGTAAATGATTGAAACAAATACATTTTCCGAAACATTTTGTAATTTTTGTTTTAATCGAGCATATCAAATAATTTATTGTTGATAGTGTCAAATACCGAATTAAATGTATACCGTTTTCCCTCTAGATGGCGGCGATACTATACGGTGCACAGCTCCCGCAGCTACGACGGGTCAGCCTGCCAGCTCTGCAGGATGCTAAATGAGGAGCAGGGCCTCACGAGGGCCGACAACTTAAGGCGCTGGTGGAGCGAGGGATTCTTGGCTCAATGTGGCTCTAGACTTGCCTACACTTGAGCCCATAAAACAACTTTCGAAAATGCTAATTTCAGATACATCCCAATTAAGTGTGCATCGGGATGGCGGGTGTACCATCATCTATAGACATGCTGTATGCATAAGAGCAATGTACGAGCAATGTACGGAATGTACGTACAGTAGGGAGCAATGTACTCTTTTAAGACCTTGCTATGAAAGTGAGAGAGTACATTGGTCGTATATTACTATTTTGTCTATTTTCAAGCTAAAAGTATTAAGTTTCTTCATAATCTACAATACACCCGCCATTCTGATATCAGGCTGGCGGCTCACATACTTACTGTAATATTTATAGTCTTAAAAGAGTACATTGCTCCCTAATGTACATACATTCCGTACATTTCTCGTACATTGCTCTTATGCATACAAAATGTCTATAGATGATGGTACACCCGCCATCCTGATGCACACCCAATTAAGGCTTGTGCTTTACAACTCTGTGAGCTTTTTACAGATTTATGTTTTCCAACTTTCGTTGCAGGTTGTTATCTTAATATTTGCTTTCTTGTCGGAAGAGTCAGACCGCCATCCAGCTCTTTCTCTACTCACCATGAGATTAAGTTCTGCGAATCGGAGCGAAACCTGGTCGGACTCTTCCGACAAAAAAGCAAGTAGGTGTATCTGGAATTAGGATTTTTGTTTGTCGAAATAAATCGCTGTTTACGTGACTTTAGTAAATTCGCGATTGGCCAGCTTGACTGATGGTATAGCCTCAATCAAATCATTTCTTTACCTACCTGGAGAAATGGGCATTCTGTTATAACTAACGATTTAAACATTTGTGTAACAAAATAATGTTACAGCCTAAACCGATCTTAAGTTTCATGATACTGTTCTTAACAAAAGATCACCTTGACAGGGTAGGTACTCTATATTTATATTATAACAAAACTGATTCAGTTTAATTTCTAAAATAAGTTTTGTTATCTTTGAAAAATACATATATGAACAACATAACAACTCTTGAATCACGGCGTTTTACTAAAACTAATATCTTCTTAGAACTTAATAATAGGCAGTAATAAATAACTCCTTGCAATAATAACAAATTAAGAAACTGGGTGTTTTAATAATGTATAAAATTGTTACCTTAATTCTAAGATCCTTTTAAAAGGAAAAATTCAATTGAATATAAAAAATGGCACCTTTATTGCTGATGGTAGCGTTCTTACAAAATTGTGGATCGTTACCTCGAAAGCATTTTAAAAGTTATTATATCAAACTGCATTAGATTACATTTTAGTCAAAAACCAATTAAGAACAATTTATAAATGGTATTATAACAACTCTTTCTTCAAACTGCTAAATATAACGTAGTTCCTCTTTCGGTCCCATCTAAAATCGAATCTCCATTCTGAACTTAATCTATTAAACTAAAGTCTGTTTTTTAGTTCAATGCAAAAAAATAAAACTGTCACGTTGACATCTCAATACAATCCAAAGGCTGTCAATGTCTGAGTGTTACTAGTACGTTAAAGCAAATAACCACATTTTACTTCCAAGTTCAAATAGTGTGTGCTACGTAGGTGGTTTTTTTAGACTTTGCTCTTATGATTAATTAAATTTTAATGTCTTTGATGTGATAATGATTTTGGTCACATGAGTCTTCTATTTACGGCAAGTAAATCTATATTTGATATCGGTAACACTGCGTAATTTTTTTTGCATCGAATTAAAAACGAACTACAAGGGACTGTACTATATTTCCTACATTCCAAACATTTGTCAACAGAGGCCTGCTTCATACAACTACAATTCATGTAATTTCATACAACGACAATTCGGTTGTTGACACGACCAACAATAAATTATTTGATATGCTTGATTAAAACAAAAATCACAAAATATTTCGGAAAATGTACCTCTTTTAGTCAATTACTAGTTATTACAATTTTTAAATAGCTGAAAAATAAAAGAGTGCTCTGAAATATGACGTCATAAACCGGTATTTTCATACAAAATTCCGTTTTAAAAGTAACTTATTTGACATTTTGTCAACTACCGTATTCGCTGTGCATTGGTAAGTCGATCAACGCACAGATTTAAGTAGGATGCACAGATATCTATTCAATGCTTTAAAGTAGGGTGTCTCGGCTACGCAGTTTATATCAATTTGTCATACTAAAGCATAAAATTGTAGTCCTGAATTGTTGGTCTAACTTTACACTTTTATTGCAAAGTCGTCCCTAACATAGCTGTTAATAATGCGAGTATGTAAAGGTTGAATCGCTATCGACTGTAGGTACGTATTGTAGAAAAGTATCAGTGGTAACAAAAGTTATACTTTGGACGTTTTACGTTTACTTTTTTTTTTAACATACAGGCACATACATTTTTTCCGGCCCCACACTAGGATACATAAAATTTATGTCGTGGGAACCAGAAACAATACCACAAACATGTAAACATCCAAGACCTGGGTTTTTTTTTGTCCCCAGCCGGCCACATAAAATTTATGATGATGATGATTGTTCCGACCGATTTCGGCCATGGCGACCACTTTGACCCCTAATCAGAGATGTGGCGCTGGTGCGCTCGAAGATATCTTATGTAGCCTATCTTCACGGCGAAACTCCGTGCACACTGAGGGCATGTGAGAATGCCGTTCTCATAATTATAAGTTATGGCAGCAGGTGGGCGAGCCTTTAACTGGTCGCGTTTGGTATCCAGGTCAGCTTTACGCTGAACCTCGAACTCGCGTACTTGGCTGTTCACCATCCTGCGCCATTCTGTCCGCTGTGCTGCCAAATGTGGCGGCGGTGTGTATACCGCCGTATGTGAATCTTTAAAAGGATAACGTTTATGGAATCAGAAAAATCTTAGACAGTTGAAACCAAATTAAATTCGATACATATTAATTTAATTCGGCGTAGTTGGTCTTTTCCCGATGTGACGCAGAAAATGTGACCAAAATGCAGTACTCCTACTTCTAAACTCGGATGTCTCTAAAGTTATAAATTTTCAGTTGATCAAGATACGTGATTTTCATAGAAAAATCACATATCTTGATCAACTGAAAAATGGTTTGATTGATTGATGGTTTAATTGAATTTTAAGTGTAATGATATCTAGCTATGTTTTCGCTAGGGTCGCGACCGACCTGACACGACGGGAGTTTATGTGAATTTAGTATCACGACTATTCGCGACCCTGGCGAAAACATAGCTATGTTATCATTACACATAAAATTCAATTAAACCATCCACATTTTTATAACATGACAGATGACACAATGTGGATTTCAGTTTTGATCGGTAGATAGTTAAAAGATAGATAAGACATTTCAAAGCGCAATATTTACAAGAATTATGTTAAAACTGTCTCACAACCCTCCACCAATCCGGACTTGGCCCCTGTGGTGGAGTAAGGCCTATACCTTTTTCAGGGATGAGACCCGTGCCCCTCGGTGGGGACATAATGGGTTGATGATGATGACGATGTGTTAAAACTTTTTTACTCTACAATCAAACATCATCATCATAAACCCATTATGTCACCACCCGAGGGGTAGGCCATACTCCTCCACCACGCGGGCCTAGTCCGGATTGGTCGAGGCTTGTAAGACTAGTGGCTGATCTTACTGTCAGAAGTTTTCAACCCTCTTGGCTTAACGACTGCCATCTATCGACGGCTGCCACCACCAATCAATCATAAACGTCCTAAATAACTTAGCATCCTCTTCTTCTTTACTCCTAAGATACTCGTACAGGTAAATCCTCGTTTAGGATTTAGAAATTTTCTTAATATGTGGGTAAGGCCGCCAAAACTGTTAAATATATCATAGAAGTAACACAATAACATTTTGTGCAAAAAAACACAATTTTTATGTTAAGTTTGTTTCACAATAGTGACTTAGTTCACGTGTACATCACTTGCTTCTAGACTATCACATTTTATTTCATATGTCTTAAATATTTATGATTTTGGTCAAATAAACACTTTACTTTTTTTTTCTTCAGCATTATTGTTTATCCAATGTTGGACTTATACTTCTGCATAACCCCTTCGCGATCGTTTATTGCAGTAGGTACAAGTCGACCCTGGTAGTCCAGCCGATATCATCCGTCCATCTAGCAGACGATCTGTTAAATGTCCTGTACGCGGTCTCCATACCAGTTTACGGCACCACCTTCCATCCTTCCAATGACAGTGAGCAGGACTAGTTTCCTGCTCACTGCCATATAATTTGCACTACCCGTCTTCTGATATCGGTGACTTTGGTGCCTTGGCGAATGATATTCTTCCTTGCACTGTCGCGAAGGGATATTTCGATCATTTTAATTCCCTTTTTTCTTGCAATATCTCTCAAAATCTTTTTTCCACCATTCTCTAAAATTCTGATGCATCGTCGTTTCTTTATCTGTGTTAAGTTTCTCACATATTTTGCATGCCACGTTGGCATTGCTGAAGTTGTCCCAAAAGGTGTATTTGTTTTTCCACTTGAAGTACTGGGCGTACTCTTCCCTATCTTTGTACAATTCGATCATCTTCATTGCAAGCTTCTCTGGCCCGAGAGCTACGGCGTCCAAGTAGGATTTTGGTGGTAGAAACCTGGAATAAAAAAGCATGATTGTTGAATTTATTGATGCAGTGGTAGCGCGGTTGAACGATCGAGCGGTCTCACATTCAAGAGGTCGATCGTTCAAAAGTTTGAATCCCGGCACTTACCAATCAAAGTTCTGTATATTTAAGTCTAAGTTGTATATTTCTGGTTTCTATACTATTCCCTAATAGTGAAACATCTTGAGCAAACCTGAGGAGGGCTTAAGGTTTTTACATACATAAGCGCTTGGAATTGCCTATCCGCGGCGAGAACGAGTGGGTTGAATAAGAGTACCTTTAATTTTTTTTTAAAGAAAAACGCAAAGATATTGCTCTCTGTATTTCGTAAAATACAAACAAATATCATTTATCTTCTAAGTTTGCACAGATTAGAGAATTCGTTTTAGTTTTATTTATTTCATTATATCTTGTATCGAACCATGGTATCAATATAACAGTTTATTAACAGCAAGGATATTACGTCCATGATTAACAGTAACAATTAACAGATTCTACGCCCTGTCAGTACAGGGCGTAGAGTCTCAGTTGATGACGCTTTTACACGCATTACGTACTTCCGGTTTCTTAAACTCAGATTTTTTGTATTCGCTTTAAAAAAATACGTAAATCTGCCTAAATCTAAACAGGTATGCACTCCAGGCTCTTAAAATTTCTGACAAACGATAGGAAACCCGCATGAAATAACATACCTGCTATAGTCCACAGCACTATAAACCACAGGCAAAGCGTTATGTTGCAATCCTTTCATCACCTTCTCAGTGATGTAATCTTCGTCAAATGAGTTCTCCAAGGCCATGTAGAACATGTAGTCATTGTCTATGAGACTGTTGCAACGTTCAGACTCGTTTCTAGGGCAATCGTACTTGCCACACCTCCCGTAAATGTGTACCGAAGAACCGTTACCAATCCTGCAACAAAAAGTTATTCTATATGGATGCTGGCCATACGAGAGGTACCGAGTTCAAGTCCTGGCTGGGGACAAAAAAAAACCCAGGTCCTGGATGTTTACATATTTCCGTTTTCACGACGCGTATCCCAGTGCGGGGCCAGAAGCAATGTAACTATGTGCCTGCATGTAATATGTTTAGAGATGGCATTTGGGGGAAATGGGTTACATGGCAAACATGGTAATTTTTGAGTTAAATATACCAAAATGATCACTATGCTCTATATTTTAAGAATCAAAAACTTTCATAGCGGACCCATGAGTATATGCAAAGTTATGGCACATGGTAGTCCAGCCCAAATGTATGGAGAGCGTAGATCTGTTTAAACCTAAAAACTCAAATATCTCAAAACTCACTTTGTGTGGGTTGGAACCTTTTTCCTAAGCTACGTCCAGTTATAGTTCAATTACAGTTACATTGTTGGTCACATGAAAAGTTTTTTTATTGCATTGATGCCTACAATTACGAATACGTGTGCCCGCGTTGATTTTAGCAGCAATGAAATGAAATTGATGCAGTCATACCACTGTCATTAAACTATAATGCATTAGCAGGATCTGAGCCCTGATGTGTGGGCAGCGTGGACTGATAATGATGATTATGCTGTTAATGCCTTAGTTAGTTAGGAAGATAAGATAAACCTATTCTTTATTGTATGTAGAGCACATGACACAAAAATAGTAATACTTATTACGGGTGTAGTATTGTGATTTTGCAATTTGTTAAATTAGCTACGTAGCCATTATTAATAATTATAATTATAATCATTACAAAAATGAAACATAAACATAAACATTTTACATAAAGGCACATACATTGCTTCTGTCCCCACACTAGGATACCCTGTGTCGTAGAAACCAGATACAGCGACATCACAAACATGTGAACATCCAAGACCTGGGTGTTTTTTTTTCTCTCCAGCCGGGGATCGAGCCCGGAACCTCTCGCATGGTAAGCAGATGCGCTAACCGCTACGCCACAGAGGTAATAATGTTACCATTTGTAAAATATAATATATTATTTTAAAGAAATATTTGAAAGCAAATTATAGTTACGTAATTTAAATAAGAAATATTTTCCTTAATTCATACCTACTTAACTTTATTTTATCTGAATTTTACATCGCACCGTATGTAATTCAGTGGCTGTACAGAAACAGAAATATGAAAAAATATATTGTGAACCAGATTTTTTTATTATTTTAATAGCTGTTATCAGACACGGTTTTCAAGACTGACCAGCAATAAATAGGGGATCTATTAGCAAAGGGCAAGATAAAAAGTACCTGAAACTGACGTGCGTTCATGCAACGACTAATGAAAGTCGATGAAGCGAAAGTGATTTTTCAGGATCGTCTATCGTGGAAGTGGCAGTCCTAGGTCTCTGCCTACCCCTCTGAGATACAGGCTCGAATGAATTTACTTTCAACCCGCTCCTCACGCAACTTCTGACGTACTTTGTAAGTAAGTATAAGTAATGAAACATCTATTAAGAATCATAATAATTACATACGAGGTAATCGAAAGTGAGGTATGAAATTATTTACCCACAAATAGGTACACAATTTTTTCGTCAAACACGCGTTGACATCTATTCTTGCTGGTCTGAAACCCGCTCTCATAGGATTAATATCCATTTTAATTATGGATGTTAAAAAAAATTATACCTATTTCAGTTCAGAAATCTTGCTTCAGAAAGTTCGCTAAACATTACAGCATCTCCGTTTATCAGTACAAAAACCCACGCACGCACTCCTCTGGCTATTACTAATGGTTTTCATAGTATCAGGTTATTGTCGAGATATTTTATAGCATTGATAAGATAAGATTATTCCGTCAGTGCTCTTTTAAAAAAAAAACTAGCGTATTCGTTAGCTACGAGTATAGATAGGGCAATTTAATTTTTCTACGGCATTCACAGCACACAATATCCACGAGATTTATGCCGTTTATACTCCGTTCCGCTCGCTCGTAGCCTGGGCTGCCTGAGTGATCTTAAAAGATCACTAAGGTTAAGCAACATACGGCGCGTTCAGTCCATGGATGGGTCACCGTCTATGACTAACGCTAGTGGCATTTTTCCGAGCGGTTCCGTGCTTCGCAAGGCATGTTAAGCAGTTGGTGCCGGCTGCCGTCGATAGATGGCAGTCGTTAAGCCAAGTCAGAGGCCCTAGGGCGGCTTGAAAACTTCTGACAGTAAGACCAGCCACTAGTCTTACAAGCCTCCACCAATTCGGACTTGGCCCCCGTGGTGGAGTATGGCCTATACCTTCCTCAGGGAAGAGACCCGTGCCCCTCGGTGGGGACATAATGGGTTGACGATGATACTCCGTTCCACAAGTTGACTCCCTAGCAACCAAAAACTGGCATTTCATTTGAGGCTATCAGCGCAAAAGTGGTTTAACCCCAGACTACTTAATAAGAGATTATGAGAAGTTACAATTTGGTTGAATTGTTTTTTTAACTTAGTCTGTAAAATATAGGTTGAGCTTCGTGACAGCTGTCACACTGACAGGGCTAGGTTACGATATTGCTTAGACATCGAATAGTGTGCTACTGCACACTATACGTGCACGGAGTTTTCACAGTACAAATATTCTGTGAAAAAATTCGAAACTTGATGGACGCAAATGTCCATGACAGCGGAGCTCAAGCTATATTTTACAGACTATAGTGTTATTTGTGATCATTTTTTTATTTATTTTTATGTTATTTTTGGGTACAAAATGGTGGCTTACGCGACTACTGCACTAAAAATGTATATTGTAAAGAAGATATTTATTACACTAGAACCGTTACCAACGTAAATTGTAGGTTACACCACTTTTGCGCTGATATAGAAAATATATAGATATAGAAAAAAGCATAACAATAAGCAAAGACGGTCCGCTTTATAGAGTAATGCCAATGGTCGCACATGATTTTATTTGGGAGCTCGTTTCGCGGAATGGAGTATGATGAAACTTCTTAGTTTACGTACAGTCGACAGCACAGAATCCTATACACCCATGCACTCTACTCCGCTGCATTACGGGCGACTTTGCAACTAAAATGTGAAGGTTGACCTGCTGTCGACGGTACATGCAACCTTCACACTGTACCAGCTAAGTCGAAGGTCGGCGTCGTACTATTAACTGTATGGCTATATAAACTAAACGAGCCTATAAAAATGACAGCTGCTTAGATAACAATCGTCGGCATTAGGGATGTAACCGTAGTATTTTTAGATAGCCTATTTAGGTACAGTCGACAGCACATCATCCTATATCAGGCACTCTCATCATCAACCCTGTCCCCACCGAGGGGCACAGGTCTCTTCCCAGAGGAAACTATAGGCCATACTCTACCACGGGGGCCAAGTTCGGATTGGTGGAGGCTTGTAAGACAAGTGGCTGGTCTTACTGTCAGAAGATTTCAAGCCGCCCTAAGGCCTCTGACTTGGCTTAACGACTGCCATCCATCGACGGCAGCCGGCGCCAACTGCTTAACGTGCCTTGCGAAGCACGGAACCGCTCGGAAAAATGCCACTAGCTTTAGTCATAGACGGTGACCCATCCATGGACTGAACGCGCCGTATGTTGCTTAACCTTAGTGATCGTTTTACGATCACTCAGGCAGCCCAGGCTACGAGCGATTCACTACCATGCACTCTACCCTGTTACATTACGGGCTACTTCGCAAAATGTAAAGGTTGATGTGATGTCGACTGAGCGTCCCACAGCAAGGCACAGGGCTTCACTCAGATACAGAGAGACGTAGTCGTATCGCGCGTGCCCACCACGGATTGTTTCAAGCGCTTAAGCCGGGTCCAGACGAGTGTAACGTGTAATGTAATCCACCGTGTAATGTAACACGAATTCTACGAGTACGTGTGGACGGCACTACGAGCATTACATGTAACTCTCGTAGTGCCGTCCACACGTAGAATTCGTGTTACATTACACGGTGGATTACATTACATATTACACTCGTCTGGACCCGGCTTTAGGTATACTCAACTCAGACTCGGGTTTTTTCGCTGTTTGCCTTCGCCGTCAGCTAGTGGTATTGCTGCCATAGCTTTTTACCACAACGTCCCAAGCTAAAATAGGTGTCAACTTAACAAATTTAGAACGCTACTACGAATCTATTAGCTAACAGTGAAGGAAAACACCATGCCAGAGTGCTTAGTGCGAGTTTTTTCATTCACTTTCGATAGCGAGAGCGCGTGCAATTTGTATAGGAGTGACAAAGCGCGCCAGTTGTCTCTTTGTCACTCCTATACAAATTGCATACGCTCTCGCTATCGAAAGTGAATGAAAAAACTCGAACTAAGCACTTTGTACTGGGACTTTATTCGAGTCAATTATTCTGCTCACTAGGCTACCACTGCTCTGAAAGACATTAATTTCCGTATTGTAACGATTTCTAAAAGTTTCTGTCTAAGGTATAGGTAGTTTTACTGACATAAAGTGTAGTTACTGGATCATGAAAGATAAACTTAAAGGCAGAAACAGTACCTGTTGCAGTCTGGGTGTACTGTACAGTCACAAGCAATAATATATACACACTGTCACATTTTCTAAAAGTCATAACTTAAAACAATCTACGAGTAGAAAGAACTGAACTACAATTTGTCCTAAATTATGTAACCAATAGTTAGATAATATAGGACAAATTCTCGTGCACATGTACAGTACAGAACAAAATGTAAACGTCGTACAAAATGTGACAGTGTGTATATATTATTGCTCGTGACTGTACACAGCTGCGGACATTCGTAGTTTTATGATGATAAATTATACCAAGTAATATGATTCACAAATATTAAATTCATTTATTTTTGCAAATGGCCTCAGTCTGGATGTATTTCCATGTTTGTGACGTCTTTGCCTGGTTATCATAGCACAGGGTGTTCTAGTTTGGGACCAATGGTCTTGGATGTTTACATGTTTGTGACGTCGCTGTTTCTGGTTCCCACGACACAGGATTTAGATATTATTATTTAAAAAAGTTATTAATCTACGAAACACACAAAAGTTCAATGAAATTAAACATGGGTCGGCTTAACGTTCAACGTTTTTAAGAGCGTTAATTTGGTGCTCAAACTGTGCTATTAGTTTCGCAGAATTGACGTCGTCTGGCGGCACGAATCGGGAGGATCTGAGTCACGGTTACTTTGCACTACTCAACCATATATAAACGAATTAGACACGATACGTAGTTACAAAACCCCTCACCGAGGTGACATGTTTTCGATTCGGGCTTAGCCTCACCATCAACCCATTATGCCCCCACCGATGGGGACGGGTCTCTTCCCTGAGGAAGGTATAGGTCATACTCCACCACGGGGGCCAAAGCCCGGTTTGGTGGAGGCTTGTAAGACTAGTAGCTGGTCTTACTGTCAGAAGTTTTCAAGCCGCCCTAAGGCATCTGACTTAGCTTAACGACTGCCATCTATCGACGGCAGCCGCCTCTAACCGCTTAACGTGCCTTGCGAAGCACGGAACCGCTCGGAAAAATGCCACTAGCGTTAGTCATAGACAGTGACCCATCCATGCACTGAACGCGCCCTATGTTGCTTAACCTTCGTGATCGTTTAAGATCACTCAGGCAGCCGGGGCCACGAGCGATTCTTAGCCTAATAACCCCCTATTACGTTTGAGCGGAGTTTTACGTCAAACAAGGCACTGGCTCCCAAACCATGATTATCTGTAAAAACTAGCACAATCCCATATTTCACATACCTTTGAAGTACCTCATCCAGTTTATTTATGAAACCCATTCTGTTACTATTGCCTTGGTTACAATTACTAACGAACCACGCGGCCAATTCCGTTTTCTTATCTAGTGCGCGTAGCAAATCTGCACTCGGCGGCCCCATATCGTCCTCTTTGGCCCAGTCAACGTGTTCCTTCGGCCCAACTGTTACGTTGTCCATCGTTCTAACTTCGAAATACGTCCACGGTATATCTGAATCGAGCCTGTAGGTGACAGTCCAGTTGAAAAAGTCATCGAAGTGGCTTTGACACACAGGGAATCGAGGCGCTGATTCCAGTTGCACAAAGATGTACACTTGCTCGACGCGTCTCTTCTTTGGCAGTCTGTCCAAGTTCATCCTTAGCGTGGGTCTGCCGTTGAACATCAATGCATCGTAGTTTTCTGGGTCTATAGTTGAAAGGTTCTTGTAGTTGGGAGTGATGTAGCAATTTTGGTATTCACAATTGTTCTTCTTGAAAATCTCGTTGCCGTATTTGAATGCCGTGAACGGAGCGCAGTCATAACATTTTGGGGGCGTCCAGAAAAGTATTTTTTTGGTAACGATTGGCTTCTTGGTAGTTGTGGTGCTTTGGGTAGTTGTAGTGGTTCCCTCGGTAACAATTGTTTTTGCGTCACTTGAGCCAACTGAGTTGGTGCATACAGTTAAATTGAACCTCTCCCAAATGCATTCTTCAGTTAGTGTGTAACGTGGTCGGTAACTATTGACTAAGAAGAAATAGAAAACCAGTAGAAACATAAGGAATATAAATAGCACTTTCAAGTGTTTTGTCATAGCTATGCAGTGGTTTTTACAACAGTGCAGTTTATAAACAGGCAGCTTGAATTATTTCCCTTGTATTTAGAATTCGTACCGAAGTATTTACCGAGGTTTTTTGTCACTTATCTACACATGATTTTCTTGGTAATGATTAATTGGTCTCATTTCACTTCACGGGCTTACACACAATTTCCTGTTAGTTACATATTTTTTATTAAAAATTGCTACGAGTAAGACATTACAAACTACGCACGTTATCGACCACATCACGGAATAGAGTGAGTATATGTACATAAATTGTGATGAGGAAACACATCAGCAGTACTACAAACTTTCAGCGATAACAATGTACGAATAGTAGTTTGTATTCCGACTATGATATTCAGAGTCCGGTCCTTTATTCATAATATTTAACACATCAATGGTATTATACGTTGTGTCAAGCGTTGATAGAATAGCATAACATTGTGCGAAGTGCAGAAATGGTCACTGATAAACCGATGTCGGCTATCAACAGGCGTGCATTATCTTATCATCGTATTAATTTCGTGATAGCAATACTCGGCTAATACCCAAAGATTAACAATTTTTGCTATAGATTAGGTACTAAATATGGATTATTGGAATATAAAACTTTTCTTATCCTAGAGAAATAGGTTTGTAGGTTTATTTTAATCAGGTTAGCATATATTGTGCTATGATAAGTCGTAGGCGACAATGCAATAGAACAGAGCCAAGTGCGAGTTGGATTCACGCATTTATGGTTCCGTAGCACCAACCGAACTGTTTTTGTGCTTTATATTAAATTACACTTACTTGACTTCCTAAACTGATATCGTGGGTTCGATTCCCAACGGAGATTGCCATACTTGACTTGTAGATATGTTTACACTCGGGGGTGTATTTTAATTATATTGTACTTGTATGGTTATCATAGCACAGGACGTTCTGGTTTGGAACCAGAACAAGTTATTTTATAAGTGTTGATTAACATTTATTATACATATAATACAATAAAATACTCAACCAACTCATTAACATACCTACTTAGAAATACTAAAAATATGCCGAATAAAACTTTCCTTATAAATACTACAAACACATGCACAAAATCCACCAAATGTTTCCTCAACGACACAGATACAATAATAATTAAGGCACACTAAAAAAACGCACCTAATCTAACACCACATAATGGCCACCGACGTCGCGGCAGACCAAGGCGAAGATGTCGGGACGACCAAAATGCATTCTTACCGGGATGGTGCGAGGTGGCTGGAGCCAGGGAGAGATGGAAAGCAGGAGGGAGGCCTTTGCCCAGCAGTGGGACACATGAGAGACTAAATAAAAAAATCTAACAATCCTCCCCGGAAAATTTATTTATTTTATTGTGAAGTTATCGGTTATCCTTATAATTATTTATTTTAAAAAAAACGTTTCTTCCGTTTACTTTGTATTTTGTAGTTCTGGTCGGTCATACTCAACCAATTTTCTGTTTTCGGCTCATGCTTAGCCGTTGTTTACTTTAATAGAAATAAACCATCAAAGCCTTCGGGCGGCTTGAAAACTTCTCCGAATCGCTCGTAGCCTGGGCTGCCTGAGTAATCTTAAACGATCACTAAGGTTAAGCAACATACGGCGCGTTCAGTCCATGGATGGATCACCGTCTTTGACTAACGATAGTGGCAATTTTCCGAGCGGATCCGTGCTTCGCAAGGCAGATTAAGCAGTTGGTGCCGGCTGCCGTCGATAGATAGCAGTAGTTAAGCCAAGTCAGAGGCCTTAGGGCGGCTTGAAAACTTCTGACAGTAAGACCAGCCACTACTCTTACAAGCCTCCACCAAACCGGGCTTGGCCCCCGTGGTAGAGTATGGCCTATACCTTCCTCAGGGAAGAGACCCGTGCCCCTCGGTGGGGACATGATGGGTTGATGATGAAGCTCGAGGACCCGCCAGAGGGTTCGATGTATACTACGGCGCATTCCGTAGACCCCGTAGACCCGCCATCCGGCGAGTCGAATTTTGAAGATGATATAGACCACAGTTGTATAAAGTTGATAAATTTCAAATATTACCCTGTGAATAACCAACTAAGCTGTGAAAGAAAAAGTGTTCTGGGCAGTGGCGTAACTATACCATCTGGGGCCCGTGGCAAATTTTTTGGATAGGGCCCTATCAGTAAAAATCGTAATAGTTAGTTTTAATAAACCACTTAAAAAAGTAGTTATCCAACACTAATAACAATTTTATTTTTTAGAGCATGGGTTTATACATTTAACATTCATTCACATTCACATTAAAAATAGTCTAGTCAACGTGAAGGTACCTTTTTGGACGAAATTTTTGTATAGTCTCCAAAAATTACGATCAAGGTGTCATTTGATTTGGAATATTATGTAGAAAGTTTAAGGAAAGAGTCGAAAAAATTGCAAAAGTTATAAACAATTTATTAAAAAAAAATAGGGGTTTGTTTTTTTTTAATATCTCAAAAACTATCAAAGTTATTCGAAATTTGAAAAAAGATTTCAAAAGAACAGGAAATTTTACAAAAAAAAATCCTACCTCCCGGAACCGTATATAAAATATTTATAATTTTTACAGAGTCCTGAATATAGCACTAAAAGCGGGTAGTCTGGCTTCCGCGCGTGACTCGTATCTCGGACACGGTCACAATAAAAATCATTCAAACATATTAAATATTAACACTAAGGAGTAATAAAATTCTAGTACTATTGGGAGACATAAATAAACAATTATCCGCAGGCAAAAAAAAAATTCCCCATTTTTCCATTTTATGCATAGTTAATTAACATTTTTTTCTGAATAGAATGTTGACATAAAAAAACAGGTTATTATTAAACTAAAGCTCTAGGATTTTTTTCACTTCGTGTAGTTATTCTTAAGACGCGTAATAAATAGATCCCCGTTGGAAAAATTCAAAGATGTTAATTTTCCACTTTGTTATTAACAATCGAAAGGTACCGAAGTTTATCGAAAGTTATCGAAGTTACAGAGTTCAATATCAAATGGACCTCTTGGTATACAAACTAATATTTGTGGAAATACTGTGATTTATAAATTTAATCTACGTAGATAAATCTACTACAGTGCTTGGATCCCTCTACTCTCACTAGTTCAATTGATTGAACTAGTGAAACTTTCCAGTATTAACAGTTCAATGATTTTCTTTGATTGAACTGCTGATACTGGAATGTGCAACTGGAAAAATAACATCTCTGAATTTTTACAACGGGATCTCCGTTGGAAAAATTCTACGCGTATTTTTACGCCTCTTAAGATTAAACTCCACGAGGCGAAAAAAATCCTAGAGCTTTAGTTTAATAATAATCGGTTTTTTATGTTAACATTCTATTCGGAAAAAAATGTTAATTAACTAATGCATAACTAATTGTAACTTGGCATATTATCAGCAATAAATAAAATTCTATTCTATTCTAATGGAAAAATGGGGATACATTTTTTTTTCCAGGGTCAAAATATATTAATTCTATTTAGTCCGTATTTTAGATTATAAAAAAATATTGGATACGTATTTTTTCTTTTTTCGATTAAACAAAAAATAACAAAGATATAGCCCATTGAACGTGTTACGTGTGACGTCACTCAGTACTTCAAAATGCAGCACGGCGTGACGTCACACGTAAATTTAATGGGCTATATCTTTGTCATTTGTCTTTGGTCTAATTTACAAATAAAAAAATACGTGTCCCTTATTTTTGAATAATCTAAAAGACGGACTAATTAAATTTTTTTGGGAAACTAGCCTATTGTTTATTTATGTATCCCAATAGTATTAGAATGTTATTACTCCTTAGTATTCATATTTAATATGTTAAGATGAATAAAACTCATTTTACCGTGTTACCGTGTCCGAGTTACGAGTAACGCGCGGAAGACTACCCGCTTTTAACGCTATTTTCAGGGCTCTGTAAAAATTATAAATATTATAGATAATTTTTTTGGGAAATTTCCTTCTCGTTTCAGATCTTTTCTCAAATTTTGAATATCTTTGATAGTTTTTGAGATATAAAAAAAAAACCAAACCCTTATTTTTTTTTAATAAATTGTTTATAACTTTGGCATTTGTATCGGCCCTTTTTCTTAAACTTTCTGCATAATATTCCGAATCGGACGACATTTTGATCGTAATTTTTGGAGACTATACAAAAATTTCGTCCGAAAAGGTACATGTTGACTAGACTAAAAGCAGTTTCTTTGTTAACAAACGGGAATTCCGCGATCGTCAATGCTCACCCACGCTGCCAACGTACCACAACAAAACGATGTACGTAGGTACTACCTAATAGAAACCAATGGATGCATTCTAAAATTGAGCAACATCTTTTTGTTTAGGATGTCTTTAGTTGTCTCACTTTAATAGATTTTAAGCAGAATTTCCAAAAAAGAACTTTTCAAGTAAAATAAAATACTGAGGTACAATGTTAAAAAAATATTTCCGAGCTCGCAGCCTCTTGGGCCGGGGCCCTCTTGGGTCGGGGGCCTGTGGCATTTTGCCAGCCCTGCCACCCTATAGTTACGCCACTGGTTCTGGGGCTGAAAGGTTAAGTGCAACCTAGTTTGGGAGCCAGGACAAATTCTGTAACACTTTTAGTACAAAATAAATATTTTTCATTTTCATTTTCATTTTTCATTTTCACCTATTGCCAAATTAACACTATTCGTCGCTGTGACACGGTAGCTACGCTAATCATTTACAATGCTACGTGCAATACCTCAGTATGTTTCCATAACATACTTGACACCACGTAAACAAATTCACGGACAAAGCTAATAATGATATGTCATGTAGTTTTGACGTCTTGTTTTATAAGTCATTGGCGATAAGATATGGTATTTAATTGATGTTGAGAGATAGAGGACTAGATACAGACTTGTAGGTATAATGAACCCTTCGCGCATCGGCTACGTTTTTGTTCAATTTTCTCTCTTAAGGCGAATGGAATAAGAGTGAGAATAGAACAAAAGTGAGGCATTGAGGTCTGCCGTACAGGCGACACTACGTCAACCTTTACATATGATACATTCATGAGTTATGTCAAGGGCGATTTTACTAGAAAAAGGTAAAGGCGGACCTGCTGTCGACTGTGATAATTTTATCCGATAATTTTTCTAATCAATCATGGATTTCACCGATTATGTATTTTATTATAAAACAAAACGCATTTAATTCCAAATGTCACGTTTAACTTAACCATTACCTACTGTGGATTAAGCCAACTAAGCTCAGTGGATGAGGTGTTAAACACTCTGTAATTTTAGTTAAAACATTGTGAAACTCAAGGGATAAGCGCGCACTGCGATAAAAAATCGTTGCGAAAAAATATCGCAACTCTGTGAACAACATAAATATACTGCAATCCGCGCACTGCGAAAATTAATTGTTCGCGATTTAAATTCGCACATGCGAAATCGTACCCTATGAAATGGTACCGAGCTCCGCAGCTCCTTAATTTTGTAAATTATGTAAATCCCTGCTTCGACGACCTCGGCTACTTCGCAGTAAATCGTAGTGCGCGTAGGAATTATTGTGGTTTGCGATTTTATTTCGCGCTTTAAAAATCGCAACGAATGAATTTCGTAGTGCGCGCAATTCCTTACATTAAATTTTAGAGCCGTCTTACATTTGTACAAAAAGGGCGTATTTATATGTTTGTGAGGTCCTTGCCCGGTTAACATAACACAGGGTATTCTAGTTTGGGACCAGGTCAAGTGATTGTATTATATTAAGTTTATTATTAATAACTAAAAATATTAACGTCCATTGAGAAACATTTGGTTATAATAAGGGAATAAATTTTTACAACTGTTATTTAAACAATACAGAAGTTATCATGATCAGTTGAAAAATTTAATGGGCAGTCATAAATTTTTTCGGCGGTTAGTAAATTAGTGAGCCAGTAAAACATAAGCAGTAAGTAATAAAAATATTGGTCTGTTATTTCATCATTGAATATCAGTGCAAAAATTACTCAAGCAGTTTAATAAATGAATGAGCAGTAAAACGGTTGGAATGGGCAGTTCACAGTGGGTGGTAGCATCCGAACTTCACTTTGAATGAAAAGAACTTAGGTTATGTTGGAAAAAATGTAAAATAGGTGAGGTTAGGTTGGAAACAATAACCCTATAGGTTAGGTTAGGTTAGAACTGTGATCAACACACGCACGAGCCGAGCGAGCGAAGCGAGCGTGCCGCAGCAGCGGCCGGCGAGTGCTAAGAAAATTCTATCCATTTCAGTAGGAATACATTTTACCGCCTAATAGTTTATAGAACTGCTTAAAATAAAATGTATTACTAACCAATTACGATTTGTTAACTGTACGCGCCTAACCGCCCATTCCAACCGTTTTACTGCTCAGTATTTATTGAACTGCCCGTTTAAATTATTTTATGACTCATTTGTATTTAGTTTACCTACTGCTCAGTTTTTACTGCTAAGTTTAGTTTGCAAACATGCGTTTTAAATTTTTTTACCTACCATAAATCAAATATTGAACTGCCGCTTTAATTCTATGCCTTATTCTATTACGAATTGGATGTAAAAAGTAGTCCCACTTTTCCTTCAGCAACTCTCCATCTTCGGTTGTCTGGAAGAAATTCCTTTAGCTATAAGGCCGTCAATCGTACTTTTATAATATGTAATTGTAAATGATTTGCCTTATCAGCAAATAATGACCACACATAGGTCGAATATAAAGTTATTTTTTTTATCAGCAAAAGAAAAAAAAAAGTCAAATTATATTATAACTAATTACTAGCAATACACAATGCAAAATATGAATGAATATGTTAAATAATTATTGTTTTTATTTTATCTACCTGTCGAGATAGATGGATACTATGGATAGTGAGTTATTATTAAAGCCGTTCAGGGGTCTTGTGACTTGTGCTGGCTGCTTTACGGTTCTTCGCTGCTTTAGCCGACCAGCCCCTCAAGTGTTCGAGTGGCGATATATTTTCATTTCGGAGAGTCCTTCAGCCCAGTGGCGCCATCTGCGTTTGACGGCGCCGGAGTTATTGCCGGCTATAGTCTGTTCACTTGAGCGAGCCACTTCTTGGAAACAATTTTTTTTCTTGCAAAAGACAAGATAAGAAGTTAATCTAAGGTGGCAAATAGGAACACCCGTAAGAGAAAGTTTTTTTCAAGACCACCGCTATCGTGAATGTAAAAATACAATTATAAGTAAATAAAGATATAAATTCATACTGATTACATGATATTATATTATAATGGTTGGAAATATATTATACAATACTTGCAAAGTCAAACATCATTTAATATGCTTAAAAGGTAATAAAACACCAATGCTGCGGTCAGACACACGGACGGCACCCGTTCACGAGTGTAACGCAGAGGTCAGCCATCACCAGTCTCAACCATATTAGAGGGAGATAGGCGACCCGGCCACCGCGCCACCATTCGCATGGCCTTTGGCAAACTTGTGTGATAAAGTTCTAGTCAGTTATCTATAATAATAGCATAGTTTTGATATGCAATCACAGCGTCTGTACATATGTATGAAATTTATTAAACCCTATATATTATTAGAATACCAATAACTAGCTCGTTGTGGAATTGGTTTACTGCCAAGGGTTTTTATCCTCTATCAAAAATAAAAAAAAACACGGACTTTCTTTATACTTCACTCGTCTCTCAAGTGAACAGAGTATAGTACCCCTCCATGCTCGCCAGTGTTTCTATTTTATTGCGGCGAAAAAGGCACTTTCTAAAGCTATTCTGCTGCTTTATTAGCGGATTTTTTGTGTTACTTCTGCGACGCTATGAAGTTACTCTTTATGAGTTGGGTGAGACGGGTTAACATGCCCGTTTTTTTATAACAATAATTTCTAATATTTTACATAGAATTACACTGAGTAAGTCAAAAGTAGTAAGACCGTGGTCAACTGGCGAATAAATCAGAATGTTTTTCTATGTGTTTTTTATTTTTTGTGCACTTGGAAATATATAGAAGTAAGCTATTGATAATGTGACAAATCTTCTAATATACGTATGTATGAAATTCTGGTGTCACAGTTTTATACGCATCATACTCATTCGAATCGGCTTGACCGCTTTTAATGAAATTTTATATGTATAGTCGTATTCAGTATGTCAAAGAATAGGTTGTTATCTATTTTTCATATGGCGGTATATTAGCCTTAGCTAGGTATTTTCCACTTTTAATGTTCAATATTTCATATATCTTTATCTACATAATATTTTCATAGTTATGCCTAGTTAAATGTTAAATTAAAGGTTGATTTGACTGACTCATTTCCACATGACTCATGAGGATCTCAAAGCAAACTACCAAAACGATGTTCGGTACATCCAAGAGAAAAAGTCTTTTTGTAAAAGCACTTTTACTCGCAGTAATACTTCGCTCCCAGGAGTGGTGACTCGGACAATAAAAAAAGTCGTCTGTGATTTTTCATCTCGTCCGCGATCCGCCTACCGCGCTGTAATGTAGTATAGCGGTTGCCGTGGTCTTGATACTTTTTGGAAATGAGAGGATAGATAGATAGATAAAAGATTTATTTCCGTAGGACACACACACGTACATATAGCAACAAATGAAATCACAAAGTAACAGCAAATTATAAACACTGACAAAACAGAAACATACATAAGCAATACAAACATTTTATGTGGTAGGAGAAGTACCTATCTATAGGATGTGAGCGGGTAAATAACGTGACAACGTGTGTGTGGCAAATGCAAATGGGTTTCTATCAGCATGTGCTGGGAGTTTCAAAAGAAAACTCCAGCGCTGGTATTCTGCTGATACCCAGTGTGAGCGGCGCGCAGAGCTCAAAGAAGTGTGAAGCACGTTGAAAATTATTTCACGATTTAAAACATGTGAAAACCCCGAACTACTCTGTATTGACGAGTAGAAATCCTCGCTCATATTAAAATGTTAGCAGTAACGAAAATAATCCCATTGCAAAAAAAAATTTAATAAAATAAATACCTTAAAATCATAAACGACACTTTGAATAGGTACATACACATACAGTTTTCAGTATAAAAAAGCTTCAATGTTCAATCAAGTTTTGTTAATTTTAAGAAAAGAAAGTGTTATATAATATGATAAACCAACTGTACTGTTACCCTGTAAATATTTTATATTATTTTATTATTTTTAAAATATTGGATAGTTAATAATAATAATAACTTCTACACAACACAATCACTTGACCTGGTCCCGAACTAGAATACCCTGTGCTATTGTAACCAGTGAATGACATTCCAAACAAGTTGTAAAAGGAAACAAAACCAAAGAGAGGTTTGAAAATATATTCACGTCGCACGCTAGCCGCGGTAGGCTATTGCGTTCCAAAATATGGTGCCGATCGGATCTCCCGATCAACCGTCATATTACAAGAGTTGAAGTGTGCCTGGATTATCACTAGCACGGCCCACCAACGTGCCGACGCCACACTACCTCTCCAGGATACAGGCTGAGTTTATGCTTTTATTTTGAACTCTCAAAATCAATCGTCCGCACTACGCTATTTACAGAAAGGCATCGGCGGCTTCCTACGTAAATAATTCCACTGGCAGCATGTCATAAATAACCAATACTGAATACACCCTCCCGCCTTTCGCAAAAAAAACTACAGTCATCGCCATTTTTCTATTTAACTGTGTTGGAAATCGGACCAGCCGCCTCAGCTCTACTCTCGAGGCGAAAATGATCGTATTGGGCGTGAATTACGTGTCTGTTTTAAAAGTTACTAAGCTAAATATATAAAGAGAGAAAGGGGCCTTTAGGCTGTTGATTCCAAAGACGATGGCACCTTTCTTCTAGAAAATGTCTAGTCTTAGAATTATGATCAATCTCAATCAACATTTTCAACAATTATGATCAATCTCAATCAACTGCAAAATATCATTCGTCAGTTAAGTTCTAACAGTGCGTAAGTAAAAAATGTCAACTTTACAAGAGAGCAAAAAAACTGTGTAAAATTTCAATTAGCTACATTAGAGGTGTACATTATTTGGGAAAAGTATTTAAAATCAACTTATTGAAGATAAAAAATTGGTCGGTCGAAAGAAGCGCGCCACTTTTCTTCATCAAATGGCATCAAAAGGTCGAAACGGTCAAATATTACTTTCGCACTGTTAGAAACTAACTGACGCTTAGCAAATATTATATTTTTTTTGTAAAATACATATACATACATAATCACGCCTATTTTTCAGAGGTCTAGTAGAGGTAGAATAGAGGGACCGTAGTCACGGTCGCGTCTAATATATTTCACTGGTTTAATCGTGATCGTTTTCTATACTAGTATTATAAAGACGAGTGTCTAAAAGTTTGTAGGAGGCGGTAATCTCCCAAAGTATTTTTTCAATTTTAAAAATTCTTTCACCAGTATTTAGCATGGACATTTAGGGTGGATATATAAGGATTAGCTTAAAGCCTACGAGTATATTAATATACTTCCTTCCTTATATATCCACCCTAAATGTCCATGCTAAATACTGGTGAAAGAATTTTTAAAATTGAAAAAATACTTTCGGAGATTACCGCCTCCTACAAACTTTTAGACACTTCGTCTTTATAATATTAGTATAGAAAACGATCACGATTAAACCAGTGAAATATATTAACATTTCATTCTTGATCTTTTACCCTCCTCTTTTCAAACAATTTTTTTCGATCCTTCATCATAGTTGACTCTTACTTTACGTTTTTAATTTTTTTGGAAATGCTCTAGCTCCACCCAAAGCCCTCATTTATAATTAAACCACCGATTGTAAATTTGATTCCATGAACCTTACGTATACATTATTCTATCGTCACCACCAGCTACTTGACGCCCACTGCCGGACATAGGAATCCCTGATGATTTTCCTAGCTTCCCGATTTGTGCCGCTCGCATCCGGCGACCTCCTGCCACCGCGGTGCACCGTAACTAGGGGACTTCAGACCCGTGTCTCCCCTAGTGGACCCCCTGGGGGAGACATCAGGATTTTCCAGTCCTGATGTCTCCCCTTATTGGGGGAGACATCGGTACTAGGTTTAGAATTATATTTCAAATACTCGTGGATCACAAAGGGAGACATCAGGACTGGAAAATCCTGATGTCCTCCCCCAAGGAGTTGACCAGGAGATCCACGAGTATTTGGCATATAATTCTAAACCTAGTACCAATGTCTCCCCCAGCAAGGGGAGACATCAGGACTGGAAAATCCTGATGTCTTCCCCAGGGGGTCTACCAGGGGAGGCACGGGTCTGAAGCCAACCAGGGGTGCAATTACGTAAGACTCCAGTGTATGGAGTTGTCTGATTTAGCCCTTTTGTTCCCGGTATTTCACACCACCTTATGTCACACTGTTACATTCTGGGACTTTTTTCCCAGTAGGTATCTCATACTCCTACTCCGAACTGTCACATACGTTCTTATTTTGACTCTTTCGAGTTGTCTAAATGCTTAACCCGATAGAGTGGAAAGTTACGAAATATAAGGGCAGGTCGTTAGGCCATCTGGTGGGGGGCCTACCCACGCTGTGTCGTCCGGTTCGCGGTCACCAACTCAGAACGTTTTCGCCCCAACGGCCATCAGTTCTCCGCGCTAAGTGCCCGCCCACAGCCAGGGGCGCCGGCTTTTAGGGATCAGCATGGGTGCTCGTGCTCATTTGATGACTCGAAAAAGTGGCAAAGTGTGAGGAGACAAATGCACACTGATCGACCGATAAATAAATAAATGTTTGATAAAAATATAAAATGAAACCATTATATGCAAATTAAACTAGTTTTTATCATCAAGAAATATTATATTATTATTTATACCTACCTACGTGTAAGTACGGTCGAACCCGCGACTCTTGCGTTACAGCCGGCGCTCTAAACCACTGCGCTAAACGGGTCGTCGGGTAATGAGAAAACCCCCATCCCTAAAAGTCGATTACTAATCTGGTTCTGGTTCTTGTCTATTCTCAGGGGTGCTCGGCACCCACTGGTTATTTCCCATAACCTATACCATAGCACCCGAGCCACAGAGGCAAACCCAGACATCTTAACAACACATTAAGTGCCGACGCTAAAGAACGCAAGCAACTGTGAACTTCTTAAGCTTACTTGACTCTGCATTTTCCCTCTCATTGTTTATTCACTTAAAAAACCATTACACGACTGAGAAAAAAACGCGAACAACACTAATAAATAAGGACCGAGAGAAGACCCGACCTCGCAGTCGAAAATAGGCCCTAAACGCAATGTCGGTAGAGGTTACTTTTGTTTGTTTGCTCCGGAGTGTGTTAGCAAGTTTTAAAACAGGCGTCTGAGATGTCAGAATCAATCCGAGGAGCCATTTTTCAATAAGTCCCTAAAGGTGGAACACATGCTGGAGGCTTTTAAACTTTGACGCGTTCTGGGAAGTCTTTAATACTGTCTGGCTGCGTAACTGCTGTTTCTAGCGCATTTAGAGTTCTACAATAAGACTAATGGAAAATGATCTTATTACGTATTTCTATACAAATCAGTGGTGAATAATTGAGAAATAAGTGTTATAAAGTTATAGTTATAATTTTCTAAGTAAAATAATTTTTTTTACAGTTTTGGTAATAAAGGGTAAAACGGACGCTATTACGGAAATTCCGCTGTCCGTCCGTCCGTCAGTCCCTCTGTCTCCAGGCTGTATCTCATGAATAATAATTAGACAGCTGAAATTTTCACAAATGATGTATTTTTGTTGCCGCTATAACAACAAATACTAAAAAACAGAATAAAATAAATATTTAAGGGGGCTCCCATACAACAAACGTGATTTTTCTGCCGTTTTTAAAGATAAATGGTACGGAACCATTCGTGCGCGAGGCAGATTCGCACTTGGCCGGTTTTTAGTAAAATGTTAACGAATTTTTGAACTAAAACTTTCGTTGTAAACTTTTAGTCCGGATCTACTTATGTGTTGTGCCATAAGTAGATCCGGACTAAAAGTTTACAATGTTAACGAATCCCTAGTGTATTTGGAAAATCTGTCTCACCTTTTAATACCACAACCAGATTTCATCATCATCTTTTATCATCATCATCATCATCATCATCAGTCATTTGACGCCCACTGCAGGTCATCGGCATCCCTAGTGGCTTTACAAGGATCCCGGTCTTGTGCCGACTTCATCCAACGACTCCCTGACACCGTAACCTAGTCGGCAGACCATCTGATAGATTTAGATTTAGGAACAATTTGACGACCTCTGTTGCGCAGCGGTTAACGCATCTGCCTACCATGCGAGAGGTCCCGGGTTCGAACCCCGGCTGGGGACAGAAAAAAAACCCCAGGTCTTGGATGTATACATGTTTGTGACGTCACTGTTTCTGGTTCCCACGACACAGGGTATCCTAGTGTGGGGCCAGAAGCAATGTATGTGCCTGTATGTAAATGTTATATTATGATGTTATTTGTGATGTCGCTGTTTCTGGTTCCCACAACACAGGGTATCCTAGTATGGGGCCAGAAGGATTAGTGCATTACTTGTCGCTTTCGCTAATTCGTCACTATCGTTAATTCGTCACTTTCCCGATTCGTCAATTTCTTAAAAATATTTAACTCGTCAATATCCCTTACTCGTCACTTTACCAAGCTGTGTATGTGACTGTATGTAAATGTCAATGTTTAAAAAAATTAAACAATTTGTAACAATTTTATTATTTTTAATAACACATAGTCAGGTTTTCCGTGTTTCCTTGGTTCAATTAACTTCATCTATGAAGTAAAAAATGTTCCAGTGCCGGACCACTAGTTTTGCAGCGCTGTTTCGCTAACTTCAGTTGCAAGGCAGCCGTCAATGTTTCCAAAGAGTGTGCAGTACATTTTAGGAAAGTTTGTTTTGTCTACTTTCCGCCTTTATAACGCGCGACGCTGGATAAAGTTGTGTCTGGGAACCGAGTTGAATTGACATGCTTTTGAATTTACCACAACGTTACATGAACTTTATTGACGAGACAACTTATGCTTATTTCGCTCTGTGGACTGTTCTGTGTATATCTAACTTTATACGTAAATACGTATATTTAAGTAAGTTTTATCATAAGAATAGTTCCATCCGTCACCATTTAATTAGACAATCGTGAATCGTGGGGTATGTGAACATTGGTAAAAATATTGAAGGGTAGTTGTAAAAGGAAACGGAAACTAAAGAGGGGTTTGCAAATGGCTTCACGTCGCACGCTGGCGGCGGGAGGCCATTGCGTTCCGGAATATGGTACTGATCGGATCTCCCGGCCAAAGTTCCTATTAATGTTATGGATACTGTTGAAACGGAGTTATATTTTTTTGGGGGCTAATGGTGATTGTTTTAATAAATATCAAACGATATTTATTAAAACAATTCAAACAAACAATTTTATCCGAAGATAGATAAACACTTTATTACTCAACCAGGATACATAATTTGACGACCTCTGTGGCGCAGCGGTTAGCGCATCTGACTACCATACGAGAAGTCCCGGGTTCGAATCCCGGCTGGGGACAAAAAAAATGTTATGTTAAATGTTAATTATTGTACTTTCCTTATATCTACGTAATGGTATACAATTGGCGGTCTTATTGCTTAGAGCGATCTCTTCCAGACAACTTTTGGCTGGAGCGAATTGCAGGAAGAACATAATCGGTAGGTAGTTATGGATATTTAGGATGTAAATAAGAAAAATGAAAATATATTGACAATGTAACAAGTGATTTAAAAGACATAAGTGAGAAACTAGCTTCGGGACTTACCAAACCTTTGGGACGATGTTAACAAAGCATTAAATATAGTGCATTGACCACCTTGCAACTTCTTTATTTTTTGGGCTAAAATGAGGCTACGACTATTATATTATTATTTTGTGACGTTAAACAAATGTTTCGGCAAACATTTATTGATAAATCGGATCGGAAGTATCAGCTGATACTGTGGCGGGAGTCCCCTGATCAGCCTATTCGCACCTACAAATTAAATACAAATACGTACGGGTTACGGTGCAGCCCATATATAGCTAATCGGACTATATTGGAACTTGCTGAGCAGTGGAAGCGTGCTGGGCCCATAATAACCCAGGTACATGCCGCCAAGTGACAGAAACAGCAGAATTTTGAATTTGAGAAACCCGGTTAGCCTCGTATACTTGAAGTGTATGAGGTGATGAGCTAATCCATGCCAGAGAAATCATACTATCGGTCCACCCGAATGCATTTAATGCATTTATGAGAGATGTATCGAACAATTTTTGTCATAGGTACTACTCAATTATTATGATTAGGTTCTCGAAGTACTTGTAATAAATAAATTTCTCACATTTTTTTAGTTATTATTACTTAAGTGGAGTGGAGTGGAGAGGTAAGGAGGAAGCCTTCATTATTATCATCATCATCAACCATCAAGGCGGAAGCCTTAGTTCAGCTAGATTAGAGCAGCTAGACCCTTACACTTCATCATAGGATACGATTATATCTACTTCATTGCACACAAGACATACAAAAGGACATTACATAAAAAAGTATATTTATTTTATGAGAGGCTATCCTCTCTGCCTGCCTCTCCGGTATACAGGCGAGCGTTTATATAAGTAACTAATGTATTTTGTCACTCTCGCAATTGCTCTCCCACTTGTGACAAAAAATACACTTATGCAGAAATCTCGGTCGCACACATCCCGATACTTAACTATCATTAATAATCGTCGTAAATCCACTCACCCCGCCCGCCCTTGCTAATCTGTAGTTTTTCCCTTTGGAGGGCGGTACATACTAGTTAAGAATGCCTTGGGATCTACAAGAGAAATAAAATAGAATGGAATAGCAGGATCGAGTGACTGTGATACTTGGTGAGTGGACCATCAACCCATTATGTCCCCACCGAGGGGCTCGGGTCTCTTCCCTGAGGAAGGTATAGGCCATACTCCACCACGGGGGCCTAGTCCGGATTGGTGGAGGCTTTTGAGACTAGTGAGAGGGTCATGCAGTGGGAAATTTATAGGTTGCATTAAAGTATGTACTTTAATTTAGACTATGTCGAGTGAACACTTTTTAGTAAGCTTGGTCACAATTCTGGCCGGTTAACTTCTATCTATACTAATACTAGATAACCCTGTAAACGTTGTCTCGCCATATATATTTTTTATCATCAAAAATCGGTCAAGTCGTTTCGGAGAGGTATCATGCGCAGAATTATATATATTAAAAGAAAGAATATGGTCTACATGTTTCGAAAATGCGTATGTGATAGATTGCATTGCATTTGTGATAGATAGATAGATAGATAACACTATATTGTACATAAAAAAAGAGATTACACAGGTATTTCAGGTTTTTCAAGCAGGTGATATACCTACTAGCACAGTACTCCTATTTCCCTCAAATATGGTTGAGACTGGCGATGGCTGACCCCTGCGTTATGCTCGTGAACGGGTGCCGTCCGTGTGTCTGGCCGCAGCATTGGCGTTTTAATACTTGTTTAAGAATATCAAATAATGTTTGACATTGCAAGTATTGATTGCACTCATGGGTCTTGAACTTTGACATTCTTAGGTAGATGGACATTCGTACCTATCAAACATTGTATTATGTTTTGAGAAAAGATGGTCAGAGTGGAGTTTTTTTTGCTGCCTTTTTCTCCACTACATTCGGCCCTAAGGCAGCGGCTAACATTATAATTTTATGTACAGTAGTATATAGTAGTAGGTTGGAATTTTATCCAGGACTTGACAAAACAAAATAGGATAGGACAAGACAAAATAGACATTTATTAGATAGGTTCTAAGAGCATATTCATAAAGCACTCTTACCTTTGAGATCGCTCTCAGATTATTTCATGTTGGAATCAATACTGCGACTTGACAAAATCTCAACCTGACAGCGATCTCATTGTTACGAATACGAAAAAACGAGTATAAATCATAGATTATATCCTCTATGAAGACCTCTGTGGCGCAGCGGTTAGCGCATATGCCTATGCGAAAGGTCCCGGGTTCGAATCCCGGCTGGGGACAAAAAAGATCCCAGGTCTGGGATGTTTACATGTGTTTGATGTCGCTGTTTCTGGTTCTCACGGCACAGGATATCCTATTGTGGGGCCAGAAGCAATGTAGTATGTACTTGTATGTAAATGTTATGTTTGTTTCTCTTCTTAATTTCTCTATTGTAGAGCTCAAGCATGATCTCAAAGGTAAATATGGTTTATTAGTACGGATCAATGTCTCTTGAACTATTTTACAACGTTTATATATATATTTATTTCCTACCGGTCAACGATGCAGATTCCTGATCTTGTTTTAAATGTACGCCTATTTTAATCTGTAACATTCAATAAGAAGTCACAGCTACTTGTGCTGCTTTGAAAACATCTTGGTTTTGACTTTTCTACAAATGTGTCTGAAAATCGTTCCGGATGTATCGACTATCTACAGTACGCACCGAAACGATGTCTTCGCGATAGACCGAAAAATGGCCAATGGAGGACCCAAGTGGCCCTTCAGTAGACAAAAAATATGCTCCGGAGAGTTGATGATGTCGACAGAAGCCCTTCTCTTCTTTTCGCACTTTTGGAGTATTTTTGTGAGTTACCGTAGGCACTGACTGAAAATCAGCGCTGAGGGTTCCCACCCTCAGCACAACGCTGAGTCAGTTGCCTTTTGTGGCGACTTAGACACACCACAGACTAAGGTTTTTGATTTAATTTATTTGTGTTTCGTCTGTTGCTTTACTTATTTATTATGTTACTTTTTTTGTGTGTTTTGTTTCTGTGATGTGTCTTCTTGGTACAATAAACTTTCTTTCTTTCTTTCTTCTCGAGGATAACGTTCTGATAAGCCTAGCCTAAGAAAACTGAGTTGCATAAACTCCGTTTCACGAGCCGAAATCCTAGAGAACAACCAAAAACTCGCATATAATTGGTCAACGCGCGCTGCTAGATATCTAAGAACTAAACAATAAGCGAAGACGACCCGCTTCGTAGGGTAGTAGGGCAGTGGCAATTGAAGGTCAAGCTCATTAACCAATGGACAATTTTCTTCGGGCGCTCGTTTTGTGGAATGGAGTGTAGATAAGGATAAGATAACCAAAAACTCGCATATAATTGGTCAACGCGCGCTGCTAGATATCTAAGAACTAAACAATAAGCGAAGACGGCCCGCTTCGTAGGGTAGTAGGGCAGTGGCAATTGAAGGTCAAGCGCATTAACCAATGGACAATTTTCTTCGGGAGCTCGTTTTGTGGAATGGAGTATAGATAAGGATAAGATAAGACAAGAATATTCTTTATTGTACCAGTAAAACACATATAAAACATAAGCAAAGATACAGTACAATTGGCGGCCTTATTGCTGAAAACAATTTCTTCCAGGCAACCGACGACAAGGATTATTGATATAACGGGCTTACTGGCAATTGTCAGAAGTTAATCAGTTCGATCTATCATCATCAAAGAGGTGGGCAGTGACTGGAAAGGAAGAGACGAAGATTGGGTTCATTGCCGTGTTTGGAGAGAGAGGTCTAAGGTCATACTTACCCACTTTCACGACTCTGCTCCCACCCGGCAAAAATAATATCATTCAAATATGAGCTTTAAATATTTTATTTTTATTTTATTATTTTATTTTATTGATTAGGACCACCAACAAGATATACACCAATACATTCACAATAGACAATAGACTAACAAATAAGGTAAGTGTTACCTCACTTACAGGCAGCCACAACATGCACCGATAGTACTAAGTTGCTCGAGGACTTACAATTACGTTTTACAATTTCTTAATTAAAGTAATTAAAGATTATATAATATGGAAAAAAGAGAAGTCTTAAGTTTTAAGTTTCAGAGGGTGGACAAGATACTTCTTTTAAACTTTGCACAACAGTCAGAGAATATGTCAATGTGAGACTTGGCTAGAGCGTTATGTTGTGACATGAGCCTTTGCATAGTACAAAAATGACCAAGATTACTCTTTGATGGTGTTCTTGCAAATAGTGTGTATTTAGAACAACGGGGTAGTTAATATTGCTCGCTGTCAGCTGTCAGCTAATTTATGATGCCCATATTTAAATGATATTATTTTTGCCGGGTGGTAGCAGAGTCGTGTAAGTGGGCTATGACCTTGGGCTATGTATGACCTTTAGTCCAGTGGACTGACACTGACAGGCTGATTATGATGGCGATGATGAATGAGT
This sequence comes from Yponomeuta plumbellus, assembly GCA_947310845.1. NCBI lineage: Eukaryota > Metazoa > Arthropoda > Insecta > Lepidoptera > Yponomeutidae > Yponomeuta > Yponomeuta plumbellus. The sequence continues at coordinate 9,188,880 of OX371206.1, forward strand.
TCGATGGGATTGTACAACTCCGGGGTTTAGTTTCTCAGGGAGTTTCTAAAACTAAAATTTGCGGTTTATTGTCACAGTACGGCGTACATAGCGTATCAGAGTGTACTTGTTAATCGACTTAATAATGCATCGTACCTTTATGGAAGAGGCTCTTGAAATTACATTATTATTAAGTACAATATTGTGTTTAGCCTCATTATTTTCTGGTCTCTTAGGTACTCAAGATTCCATCATCAGGTCCTGACTTGGTGACTGTGGGACCTCTTGTAAAATGCACCCTTTTGACAAAAAATTATTTTCCAAAAAAAGAATAAAAAAAAGATGCGGACGAACTGAGAACCTCGTCCTTTTTTTTAATCTGTAAAAATACACTCCATTTATCTATACTTGACTTTTTTTTCAGACTTTAAACGACACTATTGTTCGGCCGCTGGGAGTATACGATCCTGACACATATGACTAGTGATGGGAGAAAATCAACGTTATCATTCCTTACGTTATTCTTAACTAGCTTTTGCTACTGACTCACGATTAAGTAGTTTTGTTTTTTAGACGACCTTCACTCAGTCATCTCTTGTGCCATTTTCGCAGGCATTTTAGAAGGGTCATCATCTTTTTTGTGCCGAATGGCGGTGAAGTGTTGTGCCGAGCTGTGCGACCTTTTATTTGAGCCCAGATCAGCTCAATCGCTTTGTACGGCAGTGGTACGGAGAGATTCTGAGAACGCGATGATCATTTTCTAAAGCCTGTTCATCAACTTCGTATCGTTAAAGGGACCGTTATTATTTTCGTTATTTTCGGTACGTCACTACAAAAAAATACGGTTGACATAACCTTGTGACAGCGTAGTAAGGATTTAACGCACGAACATTAAATATTGATTTCTTCTTATTTAACATTTAAATCATTGTGCAAAATATAACATTGATTGTAAGTTTAGACAATGATATAGTTTCAATGACAATTATTTGCTAGTAGTATAAATAGGACATAAAAATACTTTAATCGAAAATTTAACGCCACTTCAAGGTTACGTCGTCCGTTCTAACATGACCTATCAGGATCCTATTCTCCCAGCGGCCGGACATTAAATCAAAAACCTTTAGCTGTAGAAAACTCGAAACAGTTTGCAAATTTAGTACTAGCTAGCACTAAATTTGTAAACTGTTTCAAGTTTTCTACCGCTAAGGGTTTTTGATTTAGTGTCGTTTAAAGTTTGGAAAAAAAGTCAAGTATAGATAAATGCATTATAGACTCACCATACGCGATGTACCTATCTCGAATGGTCATAATAAAATACGAAATGTGGTTTTATAAAAGTCGGCCCAGACTTTCTACAAGTTATTACGTGAGACGCGCCCCGTCGAAAAGTCTTGCAATCACAGGAGAGTGCAATGTCGCGGCGAGCCCTCGCTCGGGCTCCCGGGGCTTCATACCACACCTTATTCAATCTCCAAGTCGACTTTGTTGGAGGTACAGTCTCTTAACGACGTTTCAAAAGTGTTTGTGATGTCGCAACTTACAGCAAAAAAGAACTGACAAAAAAATAGATAGTTAAAATATTATTTATTGTATGTACACCAGGAATTACACATGAGATTTGACAATAATATAGTACAGTACAATTGGAGGCCTTATAATAGACTTTTTTTTATTTATTTTTAACAAAAAAGAATTGTATTATTTTGAGAAAGACAGACGCACTAGTCAACAGATTGTGGCGCTGAAATGTCAGAATTTGAAAAGTCTCTGGTACTGGAATATCGCAACTTTTGTCATTAAAAACGCGCAACTAACCTTATCCTATAGTGACATAATGTGCCTAGTGTGACATAAAGCACGTGAAAAATAAAACTGTAGGTAGCCAACGCATAGTAAATACTTGAAATGAACCTAAACTTTAGTTCTCAAGATTTAAGCTGGCAACGGTACATTATAAATAGGTACTCAATGAATACAATTTACGTAGCATTGTTCACGATTCTACAACAACACTTCAACTTTTAAGATACGAGTAAGAATAGATGATTCTTTATAGTACACACCAAGTAACATAACCTTTAAGTTATGATTTTGATAATATGTAATCTTGTGTTTAAATAATATAATGTATGTATAATTTGGTTTTGGCAATAAACGTAGTTCACTTTCACTTTAACTTTGAATGATAAGCCACGTTTGGGACCCTGACAATGGTAAAATTAGCAATGGATATAGGCACGCAGTGCAGACGAAGTGCGTCGCATAGGACCCAGTCAGTCGCAATTTTCGCCCATCTGTCTGGGTCGAGACCACCCAAATTGCCCTTACACATGTTTTTCCCTTCGATTGGGCTTTGATTACTGTAGCTCCTTTACAAGTGTGTGCTTAGAGAGGAAAGCGAGGGACGCAGTTTACCGTGAAGAGTGTTTCGCGGGAGTCCAATAAAACACCACTTCGGTTCGGACTCCGACTGAATGTCCTTTCATCCGGTGGCTTTGAAGATTCGTTTAAGGCCAAATTAAGTGTCAAAATATATATTGAATGCAATGAAATCTAAGGTAACCGGTGTAAGCAGTCGCGACTCAACCCAGCAACGCTGCTAGAGTCGCGTTGCGCCGGTTTGTATAGGTATAAGAAATTAATTGTAGATTTGAATCAGGACCGTTTATGAGCTTAAATATACAGATTTTATCAATATTTATTTTCCAAACAACAGTATTACTGAATAAAAACAGAATAGAAAGAGATATAGAAAGGAGATCAAAAGAAGGAAATTGTGAGTAGCCAAAACATCTCCAAAAGTGCATGATTGGTTATCCGTAATGGTGTGCTGGTCCCACTGATATATGCTAGCGACTTGGGTATGGCAGAAGAATCATGAAAGTAATATTAATGGAGAAAAGAGGTTCTTGAGAAATACGTGTGGTGTTGAAATTGTGCCCGGATAACGGCGACAGGCTTGCCACTTGTCACGTTTGGGACCTAATAAACTCGGCAAAACGTGGGTCTAGTTCGAGAGACTGGTGCCTCTGCCTACCCCTTCGGGGATAACGGGCGTGAGATTTTTTTTTTTACGTGTTACTTTGAATTACGCAATAGCGTGATTTGATTAGAGAAGGTTGTGGACTGAAAGAGGATGTAGTGACTAAAATTGAAGGAATGTTGCATTGGTTTGGGCATTAGGAGAACAAGAAGGAAGAAAGACTGACAAAGTAAAGATATCGAGCGAATGTGTGTGGAAGGTCCGATAAGAGGCGCCCCAGGTGGACATACCTCGACCAAATAGGGGATTTATTAGCAAATAGCAAGACAAAAAGTACCCGAAACCGACGTGCGTGCACGACTAATGAATGACGATGAAGCGAAAGTGATTTGGCAGGATCGTGGCAGGTGCCAGTCCCTGGTTCCTGCCTACTCCTCTGGGACACAGGCGTGAGCTTACGTATGTATGTAAACAAAGAAGCAACTTATACCTTTATCTGGTTCATAACCCTAAACTTATGTGCTCATAAATCGCGTATATATAAATGTGAAATACTATTAAAAATATTGGGAGTGAGAAGAACTTTAGCTGCACAAATCCGTGACAAAAATAAACATGATTTACGCCGCTGAAAAGGCTATTCCGAAAACAATTCAGTCACGGCCGTATTATTTTATGAAGTCGATAAAAATCTCAGCCCCATCCAACTTATACAGGGTGGTAAGTTACGGGCTACGGGCTACGTGATACGGGCTAGTAATAGACCAGTTATTTTAATTCTGGTTATGTTGTCCTAAATTGTCAACAACAACTCTTCGGTAGCTTTATAATTCACCATCATCCTATTATGTCCCCACCGAGGGGCATGGGTCTCTTCCCTGAGGAAGGTATAAGCCGTACTCCACCACCACGGGGGCCAAGTCCGGAATGGCGGAGGCTTGTAAGACCTAGTAGCTGGTCTTAGGGCCGATTTCTGAATTGAGAATTTCGCTAAGTAATTACTTAACAGTAGTGCTGTCTCGTCAAATTTCTTTAGAAAAGAGCGAGAACAGAACGTTACTTAGTGTAAATTCTCAATTACGAAATCGGCCCCTACTGTCAGAAGTTTTCAAGCCGCCCCCCTAAGGCCTCTCTCTGACTTGGCTTAACGCTTGCCATCTATCGACGGCAGCCGGCACCAACTGCTTAACGTGCCTGGCAAAGCACGGAACCGCTCGGAAAAACGCCTCTAGCGTTAGTCATAGACGGTCACCCATTCAAGCACTGGACGCACCCTACGTTGCCTAACCTTCGTGATCGTTTGAGATCACTCAGGCAGCCGGGCTACGAGTGATTCCCATAGAACACCTATAAGACTGAAAAAATTTACATGAAGGCACATACATTGCTTCTAGCTCCACACCAGAATACCCTGTGTCGTAGGAACCAGAAACAGCGACATCACAAACTTGTACACAAAATAACGATGAAAAAAATTAAAAAAGTTCATGAGTGACTTAAAAAAGTTAGGTACTTAAGTACGTAGCTGGAAATTCCGCACTATTTTTTTTTTATTCACAGCGGACAAATTGAATAGTCGACAGCACGTCAATCTTCACATTTTAGTTGCAAAGTCGCCCGTAACGCAACGGAGTAGAGTGCATGGGTGTATACCATGATGTGCTGTCGACTGTACAATACTCTGCTGACTAATCATCTTCCTCTAACACAAGCAACGACAGTAACATTACGAAGTGAAAAAGAAGTACCTACGCGTACCTATAAAGTTTTTCAAAGAGAAACGCTTGGAACGCCTAAAGGATTGTTTACATTCTCTATCAATTGCCTTCTACTACCTTTTTTTAGTTTTTTTTTTAATAAAAATCGTAAATTAACGGCATAGAATTTCAAAATTGGATAGTTAAAAAATGACAAAATTTCAATATTTTAAGGTTTTGGTTTTTTTAGTAACAATTCTGAAAAAGCGTTTTTTACAGTTATCTATTCCAATGACATGCTTTTCTATATACCTAGTCCCAATTGCATCCCACTGCCGCTGCCGGGCAAAAGCCTCCCCCTTGGCACTGACTGAAAAGCAGCGCTGAAGACTTGGCCATTAGCATACTTCTGAGTCAGCTGCCATTTATAACAGCAGTGATAAGCCGTGACCTTTATTATCCTTCTGTGTTTTTTGTATCATGTTTATGTTGTTTTTTTTTTTTGTATTGAGGCGTGTGTACTGTTTTTATAATAAATTTTGGGTCTCGATTCCTCCCTGTTCATGGCCACCTCCAGGTCGTCCCACCATCTCCACTCATCTCCATCCCTTATTTAAAAGACAAAAAATATATGACTGTATCAGGAGTAACAGAATTATCAGCTTTAATGCACATACAAAATTACTTGACTTTTGAATGAGTTGTTTCCACTTTATCTGCCCTACCCCACTCTCTATTTTTAACATTCCAAAATTTCTAGGCTGGCTGGAAGAAATTTCTTTAGAAATTATTCCGCCTTTGCACGTATATTTTATCACAAACCTGTTAGTTAAGTCATATTTTGTATTTTTTCTTTGTGCACTAGAGTGTAACAAGAACAAAAACAACTTTTTGTCGGAAGAGGCCGACCAGATTTTGTTGTGATTTGCAGAGCTTAATCATGGTGAGCAGCGACGGAGCTCGGGTCGTCGGTTGCTCGTCTCTGCGAACCAGAGCGAAACATGGTCGGACTCTTCAGCCAAAAAGTCAAGTATGTGTATCCGGAATTAAGTTGTTAATGTGTAGCCCTTAAGAAAGTTTTAGTTACAGATTTAAGATAATCTTATCTTAATTGAAGAATGTTCCAATCCGGACTTGGCCCCCGTGACTTACTTACTGACTTACTCTCCAGCAGAGACAAAGAGTTCAGTCAATTGGCTTTACTATTTGAGAACACATTTTGACACTCGCTACCTTGTCCACAGTGGTTTAATTTCAACTAACCCACTCGCGCCCATAAAACGCTTTACAAACGACGCCGTCGCTTAAACTTTATTTCCTTTCGAGCTTAGCAGCTATAAAAGAACTAGTAAAATGCCATTTTACTTGTCGCAGTGGATTTACTGTACAGTCTGTACTATCGTTAAGTTTAGCGTTTTTGGTTTGATTCTCGCACTTACACTCCGGGCAATAAGAGCTGCAGTGAATTTAGTCTATGTTTAATAATTAATTACTGGTGACCTATGGTATCGTACTTATTGTAAGAATTTGAAGTTCAATAGTCGAGACTTTTATTTATAGTAGGTGTAACTGAGCCGATGCAGAAGAACGGATTTGTGTAATCCTTCTTTCTGCATCGGAATGATTCTTAATGTTTCTTATATATTATATAAAAGGAACCCTGCGTGAATAATTTGAATGCCTTCTTAGTCTACCGGCAGCCTGTTTGATAAACAAGTCTAATCTGATTGTGGGATCGATTCCTGATGGAAGCCGACTTACTTTGATTTGAAAAAATTACCACAGTTTAGGTGTTTTTCTATTTTACCATAACTAAACAAGGACATAGCAAACAAGGAAAAACGTCGATAATAAAAATATATTATTAGTCTGTGAGCTATTGCATTAATTTTGAATTCTGTACACCTAGCCGTTATACAGAATATTTTGAACCATTTTCAAATAGTCTGGGTAGATACCCTGTTCAGATTTTAGAAGAAAATACTACAATATTCTTGATTTTAGACTGCGGAAATACACTTTAAAACCACTTAGATCAGGAGATATGCGAGCGTTCTATTTCTTCTCTATAATAGGGTTCACGTCGCCAATTTCCGCTACTAGATGGCGCCGCAACCGCTCGTAAACATCGTTTATTGTCACTCGGTCGTCGCAGCTCGGGGCTGTCGGACGTGCTGCAGTGATTTAATCAACCGTAACTGTGCTTGTAGAACAGATTATTTGTTGAGTTATGGTTAGGCAGTGCAATAATAGAACTTGCAGATTCAAGAGTCCTGCTCCTAAGAACGCCGTGCGTAATTCATTTTATTAATTACGTACTGTGTAAGAATATTTTTATTATTTTGGTTACAAAAATGCAATAAAAACTCCGATTTCAGTGAAAAACATAAGCTAGAAATGAGTAAATGAGCATCATGATTCAAAAAGATACATTTAATATCATCGGCATTTTGTCAGTAGCCTATGTCTTTACCACATTATGATCACCACTTAGGCATATCTATGTCTTTTTCTATATTATTTTCTCTTTTTACATCTGTCACGAAATTACTCTTTTTACCTGTTTGAAAAACTACCCATAGCTGCAATGTGCGTGTGCATGCTGCGTTGATGATGGTTGCGACCGCAAAAAATAAACCAGACGAATTAAGAAAGATTGAGAGTACAAGTCGATGTAGGTCAAGGGGCCGGTAAGGGACGCCCCACGCCGACATACATCGAAGAAATAGGGCTAGTTAAAGCAGTTTTATTACTCAAAAGAAGCAGTATGTTTATGCAACGGCAGACCTCGCTTTCACCTTATTCGATAGGCATTCACTCAAACAAAATATGCCACAAAGTCCGGAATATAAGGGTAGATGTGCCATCGAAAATACCAGAACAGCCTAACGAGTTGACTAGTAAACACATCCATCCATCCAAACCATCCTTGGTTTTTGGAGTACGGAAATACCTTGTGACGTCAGACACTAGGAAATCGAAATCAGGGTGCGGCGAATGTCCAACGTTTACGAGTGGGAAGATATAGTTTACTGCACTTTTATTGGTGGCGACGAATGGGGCGACTTCGTAGCGCCTTAACCCACTTTGTTTTATGGCCGATAGATGAGAAGTAGATATAATACATCCGATTTTAAAACATACTGTGATCCAAGAGTTGAAGGAATTTGAAGGAAGGTGTGTTTATACTAGATGAAAACGATGAAGCGAAAGTGGTTTGTCGGGGTCGTGCCAGGTGGCAATCCCTGGTCTCTGCCTACCCCTCTGGGATACAGGGGTGAGCTTATGTATGTATGTCTGTATGAAAAACCGGCTTCGCTCGGCTAAAACAATGTATGTGCCTGTATGTAAAAGTTATGATAATTATGTTAAAATGTAGACTTGCTTTGCTTTTTTGTTTCACCAAATTAGACCATAGAGTTCACAATGACACCTGTAACACGTGGTAACGTGACACCAACGCAACATTGGTGACATTGACATGTTTGTTTACTTCGCAACGCTATAATTTTATTTTTGAAATTGAATGTAAACTAAAATTCTAATTTCTAATTTCTTTATTTTTATACGAATTTTCCGCCTATAAGTTGTCGACTCGGATCGACTAATTTTTTACGCTCTGCATTTTCTGCGCTCTGCATTTCGTTCGAGTCTACCGTAGATCGGTACGAAATCTTCTCTATATAAAATTCTCACGTCTCAATGTTAGTGCGCGCATACTCCTCCAAAACGGCTTCACCGATTTTTATGAAACTTTACATGTACATTGGGTAGGTTTAAGAATAGGTTATTATCTATTTTTCATACCCCTATCTGGCAAAACAACGTTATAATGTACGGAAAATCAGTTTTACAATCCTTACAAATGTAATGTTAGAATGTGCGGTATGAGAAATAAAGAGAGGTATACCAGACGTAAAAGCAGCTTTAAGAGTGTATGTTTTATTAATAATCTTAGTAGTGTCGCGTTTCATACAAAAAAGCTAATTATGATAATCCAAAATAATCTTTATACTTGTCAATCTGTGGATCAATCGGATAATGTTCATCGAATGAATTGTGGCCCAGGGACTTTATTATGCGCCCCGAATCCTGAACAAAGCCAATCCTCTGTCAAATTAGTAACGAATTTGATAATATAGGAGCAGATCACCGCAGCATCGTCAAATCCACCGCCGGCACCGTTTTGTTGCCCTGGCACAAGGACAACCAATTATTGTTCCACCAGAACCTGAAGTTATCATACTTGCTGGTCTGCACTTGTCCGAGGCTGAGCCGCGCGCACAAATCACAGGCCACTCCAACTGTGTGCTTGTAATTATCCTCGTACGTATAGAAGTTCCGCCACTTGAAGAACTCGTGGTACTGAGTGCGGTTCTTGTAGATCTTGACCATCTTCTCGGCGAGATGTTTTGGGCCTAGCTGCATCGCGTTCAGGTAGGAGCCTGCGACTAGGAATCTGCGAGAAGAGTTACATAAGAAATCTGGGCAAATTCAAAGGCCTCCAAAATTTTTAAATATGATGATATGCTTATGCTGCCTCCCTCAGGTAAGAGACCCGTGTCCCTCGGTGGAGACACAATGGGTTGATGATGATATAAAAAACATCATAACATGACATAGTACGACATGAATGAATGAATGTCGATGAAGCGAAAGTTATTTGTCAGGTTCGTGACAGGTGTCCCTGTCGCTTCTGGGATACAGACGTGAGCTTAAGTATGTATTTGTCTTTGAATCTCAAAAGAAAGCTCTTAGTTTTCGCATGCCTGAGCATTCTGAGTATAGTTTACGCAAATAGGATTGATATTTCTAACAATCTGATCTGTAACATAGATCAGATCTTACTCTGACTGAGCAAAAAGTCATACGACATTTTGTGCAAGTTATATAGTACCCGAAACAGGGCCACAGACCATAGGAGCCGGTACAGTGCCAAGTATTTAAGGAAGTAACAGAATTTAAAAAAAGAAAAACCTGTCGTAGTTAGCACCGCCAAAGACGACAGGGACAGCGTCATTCTTGAAGGCCCTCAAGACGCTGTCCGTCACGAAGTCTCTGTCCAAGGTATTCTCGAAGGCGAGGTAGAAGAGGTAGTCGTCTTTAATTATGTCGCAAACACCGGACTCGTCCTCCGGGCAAATAGGCTGCGTTCCGCACTGGTCGTACACATCTATGGGCGTGCTATTTAATCTTAAACACAAGATTAAGGAGTTCAAAACGTACGTATGATATTCTCTCCTAGATTAATAGGCGATCAAAGGCCAGTCATCATAGAGAAATGAAAGATGTTATTGTTCGAAGAATATAATAGGCTATTTGACAGTGTGGAACAAATGGTATAATTTATACGTATTCGTATAAATTATGTCTTAAAACCGCTTTGCCTTTTTTAGAAGAAATACATGAAGGAATTTAAAATGGGTGTTATTTAAATGGTTAGCATAGTATTACTATTTTTGTGAGCAGAAAAATATAATCTGTGAGCAAAAATAGCTAATTGATCAGCAACTCAAGGCCAACAACCATTTCAAAATCAATCATCAATTTATGTCATTCTGGATGGCTGTAATTATTTTTCTACAGCATATTAATTATATGAACTGCAATGAGCTGCTCCTGTTTAATAAAATTTTGGTAAGCACTCAGAGTGTAAGCAAAAAAATTAATTTTGTGCTGCATATATAAACGTAGCAAAAATACTTCACTTGTCATGCGGAAAATGGACGCATTTCTTACAAAGATTATTTAATTTATTTACTCTCTGAGTGGATTAGTTTGTTTGGGTATGTTTTTTTATTTATAGAAGTGTAAACTTTTTTTTTTTATTGTTATAAAAAATAATTCAGATAAATTAAAAAAAAACTAATACAATTAAGTAGGTACCTAAGTACTTAAACTATAATTAAAGACATAGCGAAAATTTTCTGCACTTGCTCCGCCCACTTTTAACGTACATTGCCGATGTTTCAACAAAAACGCAATCTAATTAGTTGTTTTTGCTCACCATTTTTTAAATATGCTTACCAATCAAATACACTGCTTATAGACATGTTTTATCTGCTGATCAATTAGAAATCTTGCTGATCAAGTAGTTATTTTGCGGACTGAATGTTTATTATGCCACCTCATATTATTGTAAGCTGCCTATTTATGATTTAATTTTTTGCCATTTTCAAAATTATTTGCGGAACCAGGATTGCTGCCTGATTTTTTTTATTGCAAACAAAATCTTTGTATGCTGACCAAATTACTTAAATGCTGTTTTTTGTTGCTGACCAAATTATATAATTGCTAACCATTTTAATTACTTCTCATTTGAAATGACCACTTTCTGAGGACTCCATGAACACCTACAAACAATATGAGATGGCTTTCAGAAATCAGTCAAATAGCCTATTGTATTTACGATGCTGTACTTCGCCGTTGCGACAATTTTATTATTTAATCAGTTTTGTAATTTCCTACCAAGTATTTAAAAAAAATCTGTTGTATACAATAAATATGTATATTATTAACACAACATACCTTAGTAGTTCTTTATTTAGCTCATTTATATAGTTGATTCGGCCACTTATGTCATTTACGTTACTTAGAACCGTCATATCTTCCACAATTTCTCTTTTATGGCAACTACTGTCAATCCAGACAGCCAATTTTATTTTGTTATTTAAAATATCTTGCAAAGTGTCATCTATTGGTGACATATCTTGTATTTTCAACCATTGAGCATCTTTACTTGGGCCGATGAACTCTTTGTCAATGGTTTTCACTTTGAAATATGGCCACGGAATATCAGAGTCTAATCTGTAGGTCATTGTCCAATTAAAATAATTATCGTAGTACTTATGACAAATAGGATACGCGTCCGGTGAGTCCAGTTCTACAAAAACATACACTTGATTCTTTGTTCTCCTGAGTGGTAGATATGACTTGTCACGAGACTGCTTTTGGTGCATGGTTTTCCCAAGTATCAAAATGGCGTCGTACACCACGGGATTGTTCCAAATGCTTCCTTTGTTTATGTAACAATTGGTGAAAGCACACTCCTGATCCTGAAAAACTCTATTTCCAGTTTTGAAACCATCGAAAAGAGAACATTCGTTGCAGTCTGATGGTGTCCAAAGCAAGATAGACTTAGGTGAGCGGTCACTTTGAGGTGTAAAGCTTTGATGTTTATACAATGTCTCAACCGGTAACTCTGAACTTTCTGGTACATTAGTTGTAAAGGCTGAAAGCATGCTGGGAAGCCTTTTTATATCTGATTCTTGTATTGGGTACTTTTCAACGTGATCTCTATTCCACCATCTTCTGAAGTACCTGTAGCTTCTATGCCTCGTATCTCTATTAAGTTTTTCGCAAAGCTCGCATGCCAATCCATTCAAGTCGTAATTGTCCGTATAAAAGTAGTGGTTTCGCCATTTGAAGAACTCGTGATATTTTGCTGGTTTCTTGATGAGGTTCGTGATCATAGCGGCGAGCTTGTTAGGAGATAGATTGTTGACGCTAATGAATGAACCAGGTGGAGCAAATCTGTTAACGGGACAAGTAATCACTATAGGTAATATACTTGATGTGTATTGTACACAATAATACGCAACATTAAAGTAAAGAAATGATTCTTTATTACATTGAAAAGACTTCGAAAACAGTATAGAGAGAAGCGAATGAAACCTGAAAGAATAGGCCTTTCCAAGTCAATCCAAGTGTACAAATCAACCTGCTCAAGACGACAGAATTGAAAAATGTATTAATGGATAGTCTTGTTTAATCGTACATAAAGCTCACCTTGTATAGTCAGCCCCACCGTAGACAATAGGCACAGTATTATACTGGAAAGCTGTTAAAAGTTTGTCCGTAATATAGTCCTTATCGTAAGAGTTCTCCATTGCCATGTAAAAGTAGTAATCTCTCTCCAATGTGGAGTGGAATTTCTCCCATTTTGATTTCCGGCATACCTTTTTACCACATGTTCCGTATACTATGTCCACTTTTTTCTGTCCCAGTCTGAAATAACAGCAAGGAAAGGTAAATAATTTTCTTTCAGATTTTACTGCTTTTAAAATATAAACAGTTTCTAAATAAATGAGATGATTACGCTTACTTAAGGAGCCGTTCATTCAATAAATTGATGTAGTCGTCTTTTTCAGTCCGAATTGTATGGCAATTACTCGTGAACCATGCCGTTTTCGATTTTTTTCGGAACTTAGATTTAAAATGTCGGTTCATCTTCATCATTTCTTGTGGCGGTATCCACTTTATGTTTTTATGGGGCCCAACAGTTTTGTTATCGAACGTCTTAATTTGAAAATATGTCCAAGGGATGTCTGAATCAAGTCTGTATGTCATAGTCCAGTTGAAAAAGTTGTTGAAATATTCACTTAGTATGGGATGCTTAGCAGCAGACTCGAGCTGAAGAAATATGTAGATTTGATTTGACGTTCTCTGCTGTGGAAGTTCTTCGGGATGTAATCGGGAAAGTATTTTCCCATTAAATATGATTGCGTCATAGTCTGTCGGGTTTCGAATGTTCGCCAAAGTTTCGTTGTTCCTGTATATATAACAATTGTCGTAAAAGCATTTAAACTTTTTAAACAGCTCATTGCCTGAACCGATGGTGTCAAAAGGTCTACAATATTTTTCCTTTGGTATATTCCAGATTAGTATTTTCTTCTTGATCCCGTAAGTTATTTTATGACCTGATACTTGTCGCAATAAAATATATGAAAAGACCATCACAATATTCAATCGTAAAACAGAGTTTTTTGACATGGTGATGATATTTATTGTTCTCTTGTTTTTTTTCAGTTTTCAATTGATACACATTGCCATAATTCCAGGTTTATTGTCCACTTTTCTTCAATTTTTATTTCAGTACGTCTGTTTTGTCCACTTTTACTAGAAAAAATGTTTCGACAATAGGGTAACATACGAGGTAACATATTATTGATATAAGAAACAATAGGTATTGTCATTTCATATTTAATGAGTAATCCAACAACAGAGGCTAGTCTACGTTACAATAGGAGAGATTTGTTTCGCAATTATCTAAGGTCTTAACGTCTTTCTTCCTAAACGATGACCTGCCTAGTAAAAAGAAATACCTAATAGAAAGATCATCAAGTCATCAAGAAATACCATCCATCTAACCGAATCTAATCAGAATGATTTCCCACTTGCTTACAAAAACATTTCAGTGTATTATGTAGTTCTTATAAGCAATCACTGCTGTTGGACTATCCTTGGTACCTGAAGATGAAGAGCTCTTTTTAATTTAGAGTCCTCATTACATCCCCCGTTATGTACGCCACCGTAGAGAAGCATTATTTTCACCGACTGTACCCAATTGTAAGAAGTGATGCATCCTCCGCAACATTATGTCATCGATTATCAAATTAGTCTCGGTAAATATAAAAAGTTGAATATATTTGAAATACACATTCGTAAGTGCGTTGACTAGTCCGTGCATTAGTAGAGAGTATTTTTTATTACTTTTAATTATTTCCAGTAAGCTCCTAGTTATTACTAAATTTTAAGAGTTAACAGGAAGGAATAATATAACAACGATAATAAAAAATATCATGAAAATTTTACGAATCAGTTTCTTATCAGTTTGCATAATATGCAATCTAACAGCTGCACGTCTTGGAAGCATTAAAATTCTCCTCTGGCATCCACCGAACTGCTCTAACTGTCGTCCCTTTGAAACTTTTGGCCACGGGAACCACGTGTTCGCCAAACACAAATGCAACTACACCAATTGCTTCATTTACAACAACTACGAAGAACTGACAAACATACGCAATGAGACCATTTACGATGCCATCATATTCAATGGAAGGAACACGGCAATGCTCAATAGCAATAACCTACCAAGAAAACGGTTGAAACGGCAGATATACATCTTTGCGCAAGTCGAATCCTCAGATAGATTCCCGGTGTGCCAGAAACATTTTGACGACTTCTTCAATTGGAGCATGACATTTCGCCTCGATTCGGACATACCGTGGCCGTATTTCAAAATAAAGACTATAGACAACAAAACTATTGGGCCAAAGGATAGTATGCCGTGGTTAAAACCGCATGAAATGGACGAGATAGATTACGACTATAACATGAGACTTAGTAAGAAGATGAGAATTGCTGCGTGGTTTGTTAGCAACTGCCAAACGGCTATAAGTGGAAGGGAACAGTACGTTCGACTATTAAGTGACAGGCTTAACAGGTAAGTCAAATTAAAGTAGTCTTAAGAACTTTAAAAATTAAAGTAATGTATTATATTAGCAAAAGAAAATAATAAAATATCACATTATTTTATAAATACTTACACACACAAAACAAATAAAATAAAATCAGTCAATCAAACCACCCCTTGACATATCCGACCCAAAGATTCCCATAACGCTGGCACCATTGCCGCGCTGCACTGCGAGGGAGATCCGTTGCATCAAATATGCCCCAGAGCGGTTCCTCAGACGATACCCTATCTCTTTAATAAAGGCTTTCCCCTGAAAACCCCAGACCCCAGTGGTTTCTAAAACCAGGGGGACGAAAAAATATGTTCATACAAAAAATAGTATTATACAAAAATATGTTCAGCGAACATCTATGAGAAGAACATCTATGATTTGTGCCACTCAAAAATCACAAAAGTATACATATTGATTTTTATATTTTTTTCCTTAGATTATCAAGACAAGCCGTAGATATCTACGGTACATGTGGGACCCTTTTTTGTCCCAAACGGGAAGCGTCGAGGTGTTATCGCATGTTGGAAAAACGATATATGTTCTACTTGGCGATGGAGAACTCTTTTGACAAGGACTATGTCACCGAGAAACTGTTCACCGCCCAGCAGCATGACACTATACCTATAGTTTTTGGAGGAGCAGATTACAACAAGTGAGACTCTATTGCTCTTGCTTGTTTTGTGAGTAAGACCGATCTGACACAGATTCTTTTGAGCCCACCACTTATCTAGTTCGGAACGTACACAGTACTTCTATTCTCAAACCTTATGACTGTTGTGGCAATAACTAAACCAAGTTCTTGAACAATGATGAGGCTCCAAGGCACGAACAACTTAGCTATTAACAATGTGATTGGAGCAAATACTTGCGGTTTCTATTTGTATAGTCTCTAAATTATTTGCATTAACAAATATTTGTTTATTTCATCATAATATTCTCTTTTGGACAGATTTGCACCACCAGGCTCATACCTAAACGCCAGAAAATACCATCCTTACAAGCTGGCTGCGATCATGGCAACCCTTTACAAGAGACGTTCCAGGTACTACGATTTCTTCAGGTGGCGCAACCACTACTACTATGTCGACACATCAAACGTTACCAGCATGGTGGCTTGCAAGCTCTGCGCTAAGCTGAACAAGATCCGCAGAAACCAGAACAGAGAACAGAAGAGCTACAAACGATTTAGGCGATGGTGGAACGTAAACTTCCAAAGTAGATGTGCTGAGCTGAGGAGGACCACCACTACGACGACAGTGAAGCCCGAACTAAGCCGTAGTTTGTCGACGATTCCGTCGTTTCGATACGTTGACTTTTTGTTTTAAATTGGCTACTCTTTGTTTCTGTTACCCTTTCTTAAATGAATATTAAAGTTTTTCAAATAAAATATACTGAGCGCTGATATTTCAATAACTTTTGGGTTGAATGTAATATCTACTTGTATTTTTATAAGTGCTGATTCTCCTTTAACAGCCGAAAGTGGAGATGAGACAAACTCAATTTCAATCATCATCATCATCATCCCATTAGGTCCCCACCGAGGAGCACGGCAAGCTAATTCAAAAATTTATGTTTTAAGAAATTCGATATCTTAAGGGATATTACTTGAAATTTGCTTCAAACTTTTACTTGCTGTTTCTTTCTTAATGTACCAGTTTTTTTATATTAAAGAGAGTATTCTATTTCTTTGATTGTTGCCAGTGGCAAACCCTAATCTCTTCCTACCTCTCCAGGATACAGGATACAAATTTTTATCACTCATCTATTATTTATCAGTAAATTAAAAATATAATATATAGTGTACAATAAAGTTACTAAGTAAATAAAACAAAATGCGTTAATTTTTGAAGACATTGCTTGGTTCCGAACATGACGTCCACCAATTTTTATTCCACCAGTACCTAAAATTGCTGTAGGTTTTTGTCTCCTTGCGTCCATTTAGTTTGGCGCAGAGATCGCAGATTGGCCATGAAGTCCTGAAGGTATAGTGATTTCGCCATTTAAAGTATTGGTAGTAACTGATCCGCTTTCTGGACAGATCGACCATCGTCTGGGCTAATTGTTTTGGTCCAAGTGTGTATGCGTTGATATATGAATTAGGAGGTAGATATCTGTGAATAGACAATAGAAATTTGTTAAAATGGCAACTGAACAGAGATTGAACATCGGTTTAACGGCAAACTGATTAAGTTAACTTTCGTGAAGGCACTTTAAGTCGGTATTTCAGATATCTCGCCGAGGTTAACTGCGTGAGTTAACATTTTCATGAGTTCAGCAATTTTTGTGTGTTACTAGAAAAACGTGATTGATGTAGCACTCCACATAGTGGATATTAAGACTGACTGCCATAGAGAGCCTATCGTCGTCAAAATCACGTGTTGGCGCAACACCTAATCTTGAACCCCGACCTCTAAGCAACAGGAGATTTTATTAGTAGGCTACTCAGTACGGTCAGAATTTATGTATCACTTTGACGCAGTGATTTACAACTCTATACGGTGCAAATTCAGTGATAACCTACTTGACATAATCTGCTCCACCTAAAACAACAGGAATGGCATTATTTTGGTACCCCAACAATACTTTTTCCGTCACATAATCTTCGCTAATTGCATTTTCCAGAGCAAAATAGAATAGGTATTCTTTTACGATACTGTTGCATTTCAGCGGTTCATCTTTCGGGCACTTCAATGGACCACATTTTCCGTAAACATCTACTGGCTCGGTGCCAAGTCTGAAAAATGTATAAAATAAATAATGACTTATAAAACAGCTTCATATAATTTTCATATAAATAATATTTGAATTAATACAGTTTTCAGAGTTATCGACTCTTCGTGTTAAGTCAATTGAGACATTTCTAAATTATACTTAGGAACGTAACCATAATTTAGCAATGTATAAATAAAATTAGTCAATTACTTACCTAACAAGCTCATTATTCAATTTATGTACAAATGCCTTTCTACCACTTTTGACACCTTGGCAGTTGCTGACAAACCAAACTGCTAGTTTCGTTTTATCTGAGAGTTTAACTTTTAATGCATCATCTATATCAATCATCTTCTTAAAATCAATCCAATTCACATACGGTTTTGGTGCAATTGTAACATTATCTAAAGATGTCACTTGAAAATATGGCCACGGTAAGTCGGAATCTAGCCTATATGTAATCGTCCAATTGAAAAAATCATCATAATAATCATGGCAAATAGGAAATCTTTGTGGTGATTCCAAGCTTAGAAATATATAAATTTGATTAAGATTCCTTTTAAGTGGTAAATGTTTTGGACTCATTCTTATAATTGGTCTACCATTAAATATTATCGCATCATAGTCTGTAGATTTATGTGATCCTTTGTAGTATATGAAACAGTTCGTGAATTCACAGTAATTATCCTTAAATACCGTGTTACCGGTTTTGAATGCATCGAATGGTTCACAACCTTCACAGTTAGGATCTAGTGCCCAAAGTAAAATATATATTGGGCGTGTACCATTGACTATTTGATTCATGTTAACTGGGTTCAGAGATCGAATAATTTTCCCTTGCGGCAAAGTAAACTTTTGCTCTTTGTATCGAATTGTTTTATTTTTAAAATCTTTATAAGATTTAGCTATGAAGTGTGGTTTGTGTGAGGTTAGATTTTTCTTTGAATTTAATCTGCATATTCTTCTGTAATCTTTATTCCACCAGGCGCTAAAGCGCTCATAACTTTTAGGAGAATTTTCTTGGTTGACTTTTTCACACAATTCACATGCGACACTGCTAAGATCGAAACTCTTTTCATAATAATAGTGATTACGCCATTTAAAAAAGTCGTAATACTTCGAGTGATCTTGGAAAATATTTGTCATGTAATAGGAAAGTTTTCTCGGAGCTATGTGTGATATGTCTATGTATGATCCAGGTGGTGCAAATCTGTAGAGAAAACAAATAGAAAATGCTATCACTGCAAGTCTAAATCTTAAACTATGTCAAAATGTAGATAAAAATAAAATATACTTAGTATAATCTGCTCCACCGAAAACAATTGGTACAGTGTCATACAGTAGACCTGTCAGTAGTTTGTCAGTGACAAAGTCTTTGTCCACCGAATTTTCTATCGCCATGTGGAAGTGATGGTATCTTGCCATCAATGATTGATAGGTTGTGGATTCGTTCTTTTGGCAAACCATAGGTCTGCAAGTATCGTATAATATGTCTACTTTTTTCTCTGTAGTTCTGAAAATGGTACAAATTATTCAAATAAAATCTGAATTACAAAGAAACATTACCCACATCAAGTCAGTGCAATCCTAACCACCAGTGTTGGCTTGGAATGTTTTCGTTAAAGAGAAACCGGGCTACATAGATTGTCTAGATAATCATGCATATCGTATCTAATCGGAATGTGTCTCTGACTTATGAAAAATATTTTCAATGAAAATATATTTACCCAGTAAGTTTGTCGTTCAAATAACTTACAATCCAAT
The DNA here is from genome assembly GCA_947310845.1 of Yponomeuta plumbellus. Taxonomy (NCBI): domain Eukaryota; kingdom Metazoa; phylum Arthropoda; class Insecta; order Lepidoptera; family Yponomeutidae; genus Yponomeuta; species Yponomeuta plumbellus. The sequence goes on from OX371206.1 coordinate 9,208,268, forward strand.
CATTATCTAGAGAGTGGCAGTCGCTTATGAAGCAAGCCAGTCTTGTTTTTTGCTGCAACTTCTTCTTCAAATTTTCATTTATATCAAGCATCTGATCAGGCTCTATCCAGGCTATGTGGGCTTTAGGACCGATTGTTACGTTATTTAAAGTTTTGATTTTAAAATACGTCCAGGGAATATCGGAATCGAGTCTGTAGGTGATCGTCCAGTTGAAGTAGTTATTGAAGTATTTATTGCAAACTGGTGAATCAGCCGCAGAGTCAAGTTGCACAAAAATATAAAGCTGATTTGCGTTTCTTGATCTAGGCAGTTGGTACGGCCTGTATTCATTAAGTAATCGGCCATCAAACATGATCGCATCGTAGCTCGTAGCATTCCGTATAGTTGACAATTTTTGGTAGTTTTTGTATATGAAACAATTCGTAAATTTACACTTTTTCTTCTCAAATATTTCGTTTCCGCTGCGTAAGCTATCAAATGGCCGACAATTTATATAGTTAGATGGATTCCATATCAGTATCTTCTTTTGCTTAGAGTGCATTGTAGACTCAACATAGTATACTAAGTAAGAAAAGATAAACGCCACAGTGAAATATAAAGTTAAATTATTTGTTACATTTACAATAGTAACAAGTAGCATTTTGAATTTAATGTAATTTATCTGAATTTCCTTTATAGAGGGTATCACATGAAGTTATTCTGATACGTGCTGTTCTCTTGAAGATTATCTATGAGTTAATGCAATGAATATTATATATCCAGTCATATTATAGACTCATTATTAGGTATTTGAATTTATTATTTTTCTCCATCCATTCAACTATTTCACATAGGATAATTACAGGAAGCGTTGCGGTGGTTTTGAATGGCGTATTGTTTTTTAAATGTGGTATACAAACATATGACGACCTCTGTAGCGCAGTGGTTAGCGCATCTGCTTACCTTTCTGAAGTTATTCGAATGAGATTCAATATGAAGGTTCTTCATTAAAAGTTATGAAAAACATGTAAAATAGGTTTTCGAAAATCATCCCTTAAGGGGGTAAAAAAGGGGGGGGTGCAAAGTTAGTATGAAAGCTCTTTCACCTGCGTTAACGCAGGACACTTATAACTTATAAGTATCCTTATCTTATTTGCAAACAGTTTACTCAACTAAAGCCCACGCGGACGTAGTCGCGGGCAACAGCTAGTATATCATATATCAATATCATATGTTTTTCATTCTATGTAACAAAAGTTAATGCAGCATGTCATGTTGTTTGACGAAGCATTAATCCTTAAAATCCTTATAAGTTATTATGATTGATAACGATAACCTGCTCTACAATTATCTCAGACTCGATGTCGTAATGCGGGAAAACAATATACTGAGCAAAGAAAAACATAGGAAGTTATTGTTTCTTTTATTGATAATAACCAACTCATCGTGCATCATAACTTTCCACTGAATGAACTCGCCTAACAAAATATTTGTAGTTTTGCTATATTGAACCGATCAAGCCTGTAGTTAACAGAAAGTAGAAAGATCTCCAAGAACTTTTTCTTTACCTTTATAAATTTATTGTGTTACCTAACAAAAAAATATATATATTCAGCGGAAATAGGCAGATACAATATGTGGTATGGTTTAATAGCATGATACGCATTTTGAATGAATTATTGGAATTCAATAACAATTTAAGACTGTACAGAAGATTATAAGAGTTTTGAATAAAATTTAAATTATGTCCTTACTTCTTCTTATAGTGAGTGAGTACCGTGATATAATATGAGTACATAAAAATCATTCAAATCGGAAATACTAACAAAAAATAAAAAATACGACCACTATTTTATTTCTACCAATGTTTCATTTAAGCCTATTGTTATGACTCTCTTTATTTGTATTATTTGATTTTGTTAGTTTGTATGCAATGTCTCAATATTTAAGATTCTGTGGATAAAATATGTCCAGAATCAATAAATAAACAAGACTTTCTCTGAGTAACTGCAGACTGCCATAATTTACTACAAAATCGTATTGTCATTCTGATGGTTTTCTCTAGATTCTTACTAGTAGTTCATCTATTACTATTACTCTTGTGTTTTTCTAGGTAGAACAGTCTTTATTATACATATATTTTACTTAAATGTGGTCTAATTAAAAAAATAGGTAACTAATCATAAGTCTGTCCAAATGATAACGTCACATAAATAATAAATTAATTTATTGTTTCTCATACATAATAAAAGTTATTTACGATATAAATAACAGAGCAGTCAGTGCCTACTATCACAAAGTGACCACCACTTTTCATTCCACCACGATCTGAAATTTTGAATCTTAAATGTGCCATTGTGCTCATTAAGTTTTGCACAAAGGTTGCACGCAGTAGTCTGTCCGACCCTATGGTAGTTGTCTTGAAAAATGTAATGGTTCCTCCATTTAAAGAAGTCGTAGTATTGGTTGCGATCGTACACAAACATATGGAGCATAGTCTGAGCTAGTTTCTTTGGCCCCAACATGAGAGCATTGATGTAAGAATTTGGAGGAGCAAATCTGTGAAGAAATATGAAAAAAATATTCAACATCTTATTCAACAGGGATTATTATCGAGGCTTGGTATTGTAGCAAACACCACTCGTTAACCGCAAAGGAAACACAGTAAAGAAACTTTAGTGTCAGCGGTATCCAATATATAAAGGAAACTAGAAGAACTGGTTCTCTTATTACGAGTAAAACATATAGAACAATTGAAGTGCCCTTCTTTTTTTTTTTGGTACTTTACTTTTCGTAATTTGCTCCACCAAACACGACGGGCACCGCAAAGTTCTCATAAGCTCTCCATAGAATATCCGTGACGTAGTCCTTGGCAAGTGAGTTTTCAAAGGCTAGATAAAACAAGTATTGATCACTTATTAATCTCTCACACTTCGGATCATTTTTTGGACATTTCTTGGTTCCACATTTGCTGTAAATATCGACCTGATTATTCCCTAATCTGGAACAAAATGTTAGAATTCCCTTGATATTTTTTTTTCATTATTGAAATTATTTAAAATTGCAGTCCTATAATGTAAAATGCGATCTGTAGATTTTAAACAGTTTTTTGAAAGATATTAAAGTTTGTTGGAAGAAATATACAATCGAGACTAGCTTGCTTTTGTATGTGTTGTTTTTTATGTGATGTTTGGTGCAATAAAGTATTATTATTGCTTTAAGCAATTAAACAACAAATCGTTAACCTTAACTATTGTAGTTGCTGAAATCTGAGAATAGTCATAAAATAATCCAATATTAGTTTAAAAAATGCGATTTTTAGTATTTCATAATAATTGAATAGCTTGTACCACCTTTTAAGCTCTTCATTTAGCTTATCTACGAACTTCCACGTGATATTTAAATTATTATCAAACGCTTGTTTATCAGAGCTTTTCTTGTCGTTACAATCCCGCACATACCAAAATGCAAGTTTTTGTTTTCTTCTCAATTTAGTTTTCAGCTCAACAGTAGTTGACTCCATGTCTTTGGGCTCCATCCAGTATACGTTTTCTTTCGGTCCTATTACTGTGTTGTCTGAAGTCATAATATGGAAAAATGGCCACGGTATATCGGAATCTAGTCGGTACGTCATTGTCATGTTAAAGTAGTTGTTAAAGTCCCTACTACACACTGGACTGCTCTCTGACGACTCGTGTTGGACATAAATGAATAATTGCTTCAGAGTTCTTTTTACTTTTGGCAAATTCTCGGGTTTTTTCATAGGACTGCCTGAGATCATAATTGCGTCAAAGCGTTCCATAGGTATATCCAGTTTTGGCGTTGTTGATATGTAACAATTGTCGTACCTGCAGTTGTATTCCCTAAATAGCTTGTTGCCTAAGCCGAAACTTTTGAATTCTTGTGTTGGTTTCCAAAGTAATATGGTTTTTATTTGTTGCTCGGTCTCTGTCTGTGAGCGTGTTACATTTGGTCTGATATCTTGATGGATGGGGTAACGCTTTCTCACATGCCCGCACGTGGCCGGATGTTCATAACGTCGATTCCACCAAATCCTGAAGGCATTATGAGTTTTCCGTCTTATCTCATCTTGGTTCAGCTTAGCGCAAAGGTCGCAAGCCACGCCCCCTTTCATATCATGGGTATCAAGATAGTAGTAATGATTGCGCCACTTAAAATAATCCAAATACTTTTTTCTCATCACCGTGGCCATGATCACAGCAAGCTTTTTAGGGGTTAATCCGTTAGCGTTTATGTAGGAGCTGGGGTGAGCGAATCTGTGAAAAATTACAAAAAAATACACTTCTAGTGCATCGTTAAACATAGTCATAATGGTGTTCATAAACCATCCAGTAAATAAGAATACTTTGTATAGTCAGCTCCTCCATAGACAACAGGTACTGTGTTGTGCTTTTGAGCCATAAACAACTTTTTTGAGACGAAATCGCGATCGTAAGAGTTTTCCATCGCCAAATAGAAAAAGTAGTCCTTTTTTAACGAGGGATGCAACACATCTGAGTCGTTTTTCTTTGCTTTCCTACAACCACCGTAGATATCTATTGGTAGTCTTGTGAGTCTGAAACAATATATTATAATGGCGTGTTTAATTAGAACACAATTTATAGAAACATCCAGCTTATCTACTCTCAAAATATTATATGACTGCACATATTTGTAATCACCTACAATGTATGAACATTTTACAATGCAAACTACACGATCATCTGAATTTTATAAAGTATGATACTTACTTTACAAGTCTATCGCTCAAAGATTTCACGAATTTATCAAGTCCAATTTCAGCTGTCAAACAACTGCTCACAAATGCTCCCATTCTAAGTTTTGTCTCTAGTTCGTTTCGGTCATTCTCGTTCAAACTCTCCATGTCCTCATACTTCATCCATTCCACAGATGTTCTTGGACCTACTACCGCGTTTTCTATAGGAGTTAAAATTTTGAACTGGGTCCACGGTATGTCTGAGTCTAGTCTGTAGGTAATAGTCATGTTGAAGAAATTATCGTAGTACGTTGGACATACTGGAAACCGATCCGCTCCCTCTAGTTGCACAAATATGAAGATTTGCCTCGGGTGTCTCTTTTGCGGAAGATAATTAGGCGATAGCTTGTTGATATATTTGCCATTGAATATGATGGCATCATAGTTTGTAGAGTTGCGAATTTTGTTTAGTTTCTGAAAGTTCTTGCGAATGTAGCAGTTGGTGTAGCGACACTTGAATCTTTTGAACACTTTGTTGCCTACATCAAAATACTTCAGCGGTCTTCTGCTGGCTACAAATGGGGGCTCCCAAAGCAATATGTATTTCTTATCGACATCCATTTCGACTGCTTCAAACGTACTTACATAATATATCAATTCACAGCAATGGAATATTATAACAAGAGTTACAATAGATCTGAATGAAAGATTGACTAATTTTATTAAGTCTTTTGCCATCGTTTCAATTTTGTAATTTTTTTTTATGTACCTCACTTTTGATTTGATCAAGTAAAATCAATTTGAAATTATTAACTAAGTCATGCAATTTCAGGATAATAAAGATTCGGGAGTATATCAATCTAAGAGTAAGATGCGACCAACAAAATATTATAATATGAATTCGGTTTACTTCAAAATGACGAAATGATGTTGAAAGTCGGAAACAATTAGATTTATACCCGTTTGTTCTAGTTTTCTGTTATAACCATCTGATACTTCAAAACACTTAAGTCATGCATTATCTCATTATACGTAGCGCCAAACACAATAGTTTGTGAAGACCTAATTAAATAGAAACTCACTTGGACAGCAATGGAATGATTTTTATTGAAACAGAAGAATGATTTTTATTGAAACAGAAAACAAATGCGCCTAATACTATATATTATATGACGAGGTTGTACAATATACATTTTAGACAGTAAGAATTTTACCTTCTGTATAACTTTATTGAGACTCTTGTAACAAAGAAAAGTAAACTAGTTTATTTTCGAATCATAATGCTTAAACCTGTCCTAAGCGCGACAAAAAAAAAACCAGCGTTCGTTCCACCAGTGTCTGAAGTTCTTATAAGTAGATATGCTCCTGTCCTTATTCAGTTTGGCACAAAGTTCACGCGCAATGCCACCGGCATGGCTGTTGTTATCCACGAACGAGTAATGCTTTCTCCATCGAAAGAACTTAAAGTAGGCATTGCGATTGTTGTACATTTCCACCATTTTTTTTGGCTATTTGCTTCGGTCCTAAAGTTCTTACATTTAGTTAGGAGTCCGGGGGTGCAAAACAGAAAAATTCAAATTCTATAAATCGCACACTGCCTTAATGCCATTTATGTTTTCAGTGTGCGACATATAAAGATAATTTATAAACATGGATAGGTACGGTTTTTATGGGATTAATGTCACTCGATTGATCGCTTTTGCAGTATAAATTTAACGTAAGTGGTAGATCCTAAAAATGGGAATTTACTGTGTAATCAAGTATGTCAATTTAATCAAGGTATGTATGTAAGTTGCCTTCGAGTAAGCGTGTATCTGTATATACTGGACTGATTATTGTGAATAATTAAACAACTTGAATAGAATCGCTGCGATAGTAAGTTATTCTGCTCTAATATTAACCTGTCATAGTTTGCGTCGCCAAGAAAGATCATTTTCTCGGTCACATAGTCTTTGTCTCGACTATTCTCAAAAGCTAAGTAAAACATGTAGTCTTCCTTTATGATTCGGTTACATTTTTCAGAATCATTTCGGGAGCATGTTAAGTTTCCTCAGTCGCCAAAGATATCTACCAGTTCACTTTCTAATCTGATTTTTTTTTAAATGAAAACCCATGTCAAGTCGCGTCCCTGGTAATGGTACTCAGTCTATGACTGAACTGTTTTGAGTGTGAAATTAATGAATGAATTAACTAAAGAACGAGCGAGTGAACAAACATTCATGAAATAATGAATGAATAACATAAAATTTACATACAGGCACATACATTGCTTCTGGCCCCACACTAGGATACCCTGTGTCGTGGGAACCAGAAACAGCGACGTCACAAACATAATAAGAAATTAATTAATTAAATTAACTATACACTTCCTCAGGGAAGAGACCCATGCCCCTCGGTGGGGACATAATGGGTTGATGATGATCATGATGATGATACACTTATTCATAATGATGAATAATGATGAATAAGTGTATATTTTTTCCTAAATGTACAGACACTGTGACGGCACCCCAAAAACTATGCTATTATTGCAGGTGATTGAAACGGGGGCTGTATGTATGTCTGGCCGCAGCATCGGTGTTTTCCTACTTTTACAAAACTAGTAAATAATCTTATATACCTAGGTACTATTCCACGCATCGCGAGGTAGCCGCGCGTGGCCTACGACTCGACTGTCATTAGTCGCTCGCGACAATAGTCAGAGTATGAAAACGCACTCATGCGATTTTGATCTTGTTAGGTATATCGGTAGGTACTCGTACCAACTTGTTAGATTTAAGTTGATTTGAGAAAGGATGGTCAAAGTGGAGTTTTTTCCGCTGCATTTTTTCTCCACTACACTCGGCCCCAAGGCGGCGGCTAACATCATAAGTTCATTGACATTTATCAAAAATAATGTAATTTTTTTACGTTAAAATAAACTTCTGATTCCTGAATCAAAATGCGTCCATGGTACGTCTGAATCTAGCCTGTAGGTCATTGTGCAGTTGAAGAAGCTGTCGAAGTAATTTTCACACATTGGGTATTTATCGGGTGACAAGAGTTGAACAAATATGTAGACTTGTAGACTTGATCTCTTTTTTGGCAGTTGGTTAGCATACATTCAGCCAATAAGTCTTCCATTGAATATGATCGCATCGTAAGCGGTGGCATTGCGTATTCTCGGTAACTTTTGGTGATTTCTATAGATAAAACAGTTGGTGTAACTGCAGTTATGTCTTTTAAATATCGTGTTGCTCGTGCAGAATACGTTGTATGGGTAGCAGTTTTTGTATTTCTGTGGATACCAGAGGAGTATTTTATTTTTTATTTCGCTTCTTGGTACCATTTTAGCGTTTATCACATTTTCATTCAAAATCAGCACTATCTTAAGAAAAAATATAGTACACTTTGTTATCAAAAGACTCAAAGTCATCATCCGGGTTTTAATTTTTTTTCATGATGCACGACTATAAAATCGTGCTGTTACAACATGGTTTAGATTTAATATGCGAATCTTATTCATTTTTAATGGAGCAGCAGTAACTAAATACTTATTATTATTTCCGTTGCGACAAACATATCATGTGACAATACACTACAATTGTTTTCAAAACATAAATAACTACAAGCAATAAGTAGGTAGCAGATGGTTGCAACGCATATCTATTTTATTTGGGTAAATTCACATTCTTCGTACGTTATCCTGATGCTACTTTTATTACTAGAATGTATTGATTATTAAAATCAATAACACTTTCGTGTCTAGAAAGTTTTTCATTCATTCTGTTAAGAGATGTACCGTTAGCATAATAAAACAATCTAAATAATAAAGTTTTGAACTAAAACTTTCGTAAGCACAGCACATTGTAAACTTTTAGTCCGGATCCACTTACGGGTGTTGTTTTATCGGACGAGTCCGACAGGTTTCGCTCAGATTCGTAGAGCTTAATCATGGTGAGCAGAGACGGAGTTCGCGTCGTCGGTGAGACGATCAACCGACGACGCGAGCTCCAAAAGTGGATCCGGACTAAAAGTTTACAATAAAGTTTTGCTCGATTTTCATGATAATTATTTTATGAAATGGTTCCTGAACTGGAATCACAAACTGTTGCAACCCAAAAAAAATACTGTTAGGTATTTATAATCCACTAGCTGGTGCCCGCGACTTCGTCTGCGCAGGATTAGTATTTCAAGTAGTAAGCTACTATAATATAAGTAATAGCGTGGCGTAGAAAGGAAATAAATAAAATAATTAATACATAGGCTGCTACTTATGTATGCGGAATCTGGGATTCCAATAATTTTAAACGCAATGTCTGACCTCCATGGTCAAATTCGTTCTTTTTTTAAATACTGGATAAATAATCAACAGTTTGGGTGTTTCAAAATGAGCCGAACCCTACGAAAGTGGCTCGTGCAAAAAGCACTGTAAAGCAAATGGTGGCCTGCTTCTTTGGTATTAATGGCCATGTGGCTACTAGACCACTGAATTAATTCGGATTGGTTAATTCGGAGTGGTACACGACCATTTCTTTGCCGGAAGTATTTGAAGAAATACGCCAAAACAACCAGCGACGCAGAATCATACTTCACCATGACAATGCCAGCTGTCATACATCTCAGGAAACAACTACATTTTTGGATGGGCAAAAAATAGAATTGATGGGTCATCCACCGTACTGCCCTGATTTGGCTCCTAATGATTTCAATTTATTCCCAAATGTAAAGAATAAATTACGTGGTCAACGATTTTCGACCCGTGAAGATGCCGTAGATGCGTTCAAACAGCACGTTTTGGAGATACCTCAATCAGAGTGGAAAAAGTGTTTTACAAATTGGTTTCATCGAATGCAAAAGTGCATCGATCATAGTGGAGAATACTTTGAAAAACAATAAAAGCATATTTAGCCATATACATTTGTTTATTTTTTCTATTCCGCATACATAAGTAGCAGCCCTTACGTTACATACTGTGTAACTCCAGCGGTTTTCCGACCGCACGCCAGATTACCTCGCAAATGGTAGATTTTTTCCTACTTACTTCACACTTATCGTCATATTTCTAACAATTCACACAATATCTTTATAATTTGTAGCCTATGTGTTATTCTGATATATAAGCTATATTATTGTAAACTCTCATTAAAATCCATTTAGTAGTTTTGACGTGAAAGAGTAACAAACATCCATCCATCCATCCATCCATACTTACAAACTTTCGCGTTTATAATATTAGTAGGATTAGTAAGTATGTAAGCAGTCTGTTATGTCCTACTGTAAGCACAGGCATTTCCTCACATTGTATATCATATTATGATAATATTATTATATCTATTCCCTGAAGTCTAGAGTGCGCGGCAGAGCCAGTAATTTTCCCGAGGTAATCGGGGACAGGGTGGATAGCACTTAAACCTAGGGCATCCATCCATATTTATTCTAAAAATTGACGTAGTTTAGCAAAAAGGTTCCAACCTACAACATGGTCATTTTTGAGTTAAATATAGCAAAATTATCAGTATGCTCTACATTTTAATAATCAAGAAGACTTTCATAGCGATCCGATGAGTATGTGCAAAGTTATGGCTCGTGGTTGTCCAACCGGCATGTATGGAGAGCGTAAATCAGCTTAAACCTAAAAACTCAAATATCTCAAAACTGACTTTGTGTGGGTTGGAACCTTTTTGCTAAGCTACGTTCAAATAAATGTCAATTTTATTAAGTATAGGTTAAGCCTAGTAACCTTAAAATGCCGTTCCGCACCCGTCGCTCCTCCATACCTACCAAACTATCGCTAGGACACAACAATCTGCACCTTTTTCAGTCACTGTTTATAACTCTATAGTACCTCAGATCTTTGTACAGGATCGTGGGGTAAATCGTACACCCTGCGGCTGCATACGGGCTAGGCGCTTCGTCAATATTGACCGCCCACTTTGAGAGAAGCAGCTATAGGATATTAGAAGTTTCCAAAGTTGTGCGGGGCCAAAATGTGACGACACAGTCGGGTCGTCAGGTATATGTGACTTGTTGGTACCTCTTTGCGAGCCGTTTGCACAAAACTTGTGCCTTTTTTACTGAGCTAAACAATTTATGTTATACATATCTCACATTGGTATTAAGAAGTAACTTTTTGAAATTTCAATAACTATTCTTTCCTCAAAGTCATTTAAAAAAAAGCTTGATAAGCTTACTTTACAAGTGCACAAAATACGTGTTTTATTTCATAAAGCAGCTATGAATGAGTTACGAATAACGCGTAATTACTGGGACCATTTCACAAGCAGAGAAAAACTTAACAATCTCAAGTAACTTACGTAAACAAGCAGCCCAAATATTACGTCCTACTGTAGAGCCTCCATGAGTGTCCAAATACAGGGCCAGCAGTCTAAACCTATCCAACTGCGTAGAGGAGTACGACAGGGGGATGTTATATCCCCGAAACTGTTTACAAGCGCGTTGGAAGACATGTTTAAGACGCTGGACTGGAAAGGAAAGGGCATTAACAAAAACGGCGACTACATCTCGCACCTGTGATTCGCAGACGACATTGTCTTAATGGCGGAGTCGCTAGAGGAGCTGAACCAGATGCTGGCCGGCCTAGCTTCAGCCTCGCGACGTATCGGTCTTGGCATGAATTTGGATAAAACCAAAGTCATGATCAATGGCCACATTGATCCAATACCGGTCGTCGTAGAAGGTCACCTTCTCGAAATCGTTTCCGAATACACTTACCTTGGGCAGATTCTGCAGTTAGGTAAAAACAATTTCGAGAAGGAGACCAAGAGGAGGATCCAGCTGGGCTGGGCAGCGTTTGGGAAACTACGTCGAGTCTTCTCGTCATCCATACCGCAATGCTTGAAAACGAAAGTTTTCAATCAGTGTGTCCTACCTGTTATGACCTACGGAGCCGAGACATGGACACTCATGAAAGGGTTGGTCCACCAGTTTAAAGTCGCTCAGCGAGCTATGGAGAGAGCTATGCTCGGAGTTTCTTTGAAGGATAAGATTCGTAACGAATACATCCGACAGAGAACCAAAGTTATCGACATAGCTCAGAGAATTAGCAAGCTGAAGTGGCAGTGGGCGGGCATATTTCGCGAAGAACCGACAACCGCTGGGGTAAACGTGTTCTTGAGTGGAGACCGCGACTCGGCAAACGTAGTGTAGGACGCCCTCTAACCAGGTGGGATGACGATCTGCGAAGGACTGCAGGCAGATGCTGGATGCGGCAAGCTGAAGACAGGGCGCTATGGCGCTCATTAGGGGAGGGCTATGTCCAGCAGTGGACTAATATAGCCTGATGATGATGATGACTGTAGAGCACGGAACAAAATAAAACACTTCAGGCTTCTTTCAGAAAGCGACTCCACTACAGATTGTGAACTCAGGCACTGAGGTATCTGAATACCTTAGGTCTTGGCGCTCAACATTGCTCATGGTGTTTTCCTCAAAAAATAGGGAGACGAGAAATTCACAAATACACCTGAATGCCGGAATAGAACCCATAACCTCTATGATTTAGGGCAAACAAGCTGCCATGACTACCTCATTCGTAGGTATATACCCAGATTATATCATTTCGGGGTATATGAATAGATTTGTATATTAAATTAATAATGTATTGCACTTGATCGAGTAAGTACATAATAGTAGAGTACCTATTGACTACTAAAGTAGAAAAAAGACTTTGAAGAAGAAAACGGAAAATTAAATAGGAAATAATATGGAAAAAGGGAACTTAAGTAAGGATAAACTAACTACCCCATAGACCCGAGAATAAATCCCATGGGCTTAGAAATAAACGACACCATTTTGACAAAGAAAGAGTCCTCCTTTACATTCCTGTCTTTTGAATTTTTGGGTTTCTCAGTCGACGTGATTTTTGGAATGGTCTTTTGTTTTTTCTTGCCACGTCGACACTTGGTTTCATAGCTCGGATTCCACCAGTGGCGGAATCTCTTGTAGGTCTTGGGCGTGTTGTTTTTATTCAACTTGGTGCAGAGATTGCAAAGGCCAGACACCATATCGTAGTTGTCGATGTAGTAGTAGTGATTCCGCCATTTGTGGAAGTCGTACAGTTTCTCCCGCTTTTTGTGTAGGAAAGCCATCACGCCCGCCAGTTTGTATGGGGAGTACTTGCCGGCGTTCAGGTAGGATCCTGGCGGTGCGAATCTGCAGACAGGATAATAGTCATACTTAGGCAAGTACAACTCTAACGCCTTGAGCATAAAATCTTGATCGATTCCTAACAGAGCAACTTGGCAAATCTCCATTATCAAGACATTGGCAATTTTAATTGGCTCTATTGGAGTGTGTGTGGGTGCTAGTAGTAAAGAAAAACATCATGGGGAAACTTACGAATATCTGATTACTCATTCGCGTAATGACATAAGAGATCAATATGGCCCTAAAAACTCGTAAGCTATAATCTCACCTATTATAATCAGCCCCGCCTAGAACTATAGGCACGTTAAAGTTCTCGAACGCAGTCAACAGCTTGTCAGTGACAAAGTCTTCATCGCGAAAATTCTCGAAAGCCAGATAGAAAAGGTAATCACTGTCCAGCATTCTGTTGCTTCTCTGTAGATCGATGTCACTGCATACCTTGTTACCACAAGCGCCGTATACGTCGATAGTTTGGCCAGCCAGCCTGAAATCCAATAAGTCGTTATGTGATGAAATTCATTTTTATGATATTGCACACAGAATAAGAGGATGATAGAATATACAATCACATCACACTAATATTATAAACGTGAAAGTTTGTGTGTGTGTTTATATGTTTGTCAGTCTTTAGCGCTGAAACGGCTGGACGGATTTTAATAAAATTTGGTACGGAGTTAGCCGATACCCTGGATTAAAACATAGGCTACGTTTTACCGCGGGGAAATATCTTATTCCTACGGGAAAATCGATGAACCGCGGGTAACACCGCGGGGCACAGCTAGTATGGGTATAAATGCTTCATCAACGCCCCCAGATTTCATTTCATGTTATAGGTACATCAAAAGTCAATTGTCTACCTGATAAGCGATTCACCCAGTGTCTTTACGTACTGATTTTTCCCGCCTCCTTTGGAGCGGCAATCGCTAGTAAACCATGCAGCTATTTTAAACTTCTTATTCAACTTCGCTTGAGTCCGCTGTTGGATTTCCATCATCTCCCTTGGATTCATCCACTGCACGTGCTGCCTGGGACCTACGGTCTCATTGTCAAACTGTTTTATCTGGAAGTGCGTCCAGGGTATGTCAGAGTTCAGTCTATACGTCATAGTCCAATTGAAGAAGTTGTCGAAATGTTTCTGACATACGGGCTTGGTGTCTGCAGTCTCGAGGGTTAGAAAGACATAGAATTGCTTGTGGGACCTTTTCTTGGGTAAGTCTTTTTCAGTCATGTAGGCGCTGTCGCCTCCACTGAATAGTACAGCGTCATACTTATCCGCGTTATCTTTTTGTTTGTTTTTCTGATTCGAGCTCACGTAGCAGTTTTTGTATTTGCACTTGTATTTGATGAAGAAGGTGTTGCCAGGGCCTATGTCATCGAATGGCCAGGCCTTAGAATTGGTACGAAGGTACCAGAGGAGAATTGTCTTTTTGGTTTCTCCGTCAACGTTTCTAAGGTTTGCAAAAAGACACACAGTTAGGAGCGCGATATTGATAGAGGCTGTTTCCATATTTCTGGCATATTTATTGTATTTAGCTGAATCGCAGATAGTTAAAGCAATCGATTCTTTGAAATACTTTAGAGTTTACAACATAATGATCACAGACACCTGTGGCGCTTCTTGTGCAGTCTTGTCTAAACTGGATGTGTCTAATTATTTTGTTATTATATAGGTAAATATTTTACAGTTAGTCTCAACATTTTGTTTACAATTCGAGTGTTTAATAAACTGAATCGTATTAAGACAACGCATATTGTATGTGATTAATTTCATTCTTTGTTGAACTGAAACAAAATGCCTACTGATTATTGATATAAGGCCTGAAACTTGTGTTGATATGGTACCAAAAACACAAAAATACCGAGCTGTTATCTCCTACAATCAAGTGTCGATAAATTCGTGGTACAATCTCTCTTAATCTCTGTCTGAATTGAAAAAGCCATCGCCGTTTGCCTTTCTATAGGAAATCGCATGAAACTACGTTCTTTCTCGAGAGCAATAAAGAGTTTTTCGGTGCGAGCCATCCCGCAGGCTAAAAGATGGCTCCCAAGACTCGTTTATGATATTACCGAAGCGTTTCGGACTATCGCGTAGCACAAAGAGGCAGATCCAATGGATCAGAGGCTGCCTCGGGCGAGGGCCGCCTTCTAGCCGAATGTTAATATTAACCGCCTTTTTATTACCACCGGGCAACGCTACGAGAAATTCAGCATCTTGGGGGCATATTAACGGTGGGTGGTGTATCTGGGATTTTCGTTTGCCCTGCTGGCTTTATGTTGAGCAGTCAATAAAGGAGGCGTAGAATGCGTAAATAGTGACATAATTATGTAATTTCTTCGAAAACTTTTTTGGAATGCCTAGGGCGGGATCATACTGAAAGTTCTGCACAGGTAGCATAAGTTGCAAGTCGGGCGTTTGAACGCATCAAGTAGGTATCAGAAGTCGTCACTTTCCAGTTCATATCATCATATTCAATCCACCTCTGCCCACTACTGGGTTAGAGCCTTACCTACTTTCAAGTACGTTTTATAGTTTTGTACTATGCGCATTGGTTTTTTTTTCGGCTTACAATAAAGAATATTCTTATCTTATCTTACACTAACTTATAATTCTCCGACTTTAGCGCCACAAAACGCGCAACTTGTGTATGCCGTCATGCTACCCGTGATGATGACTAGAAAGTTAGCCGGAGGGGATAGGAAAAATGTTATTAAACGAAAATTAAATTCTCTAGATCTCATTCCGTAAAAGTGAATTTTATTGAAATAATAGTACCGTCAAAGCCGAAAGTTGAAAAAGTTCAACTTTAGCTTCTTTGCAGTAGATAAGGTTTTAGGATTAAGGCATATTTAAATAATGCGTTGTATATAATAAACGAAGTATCTGCATTTTTGTGAAGCATGTTTTTGATTCTAAAATCCAAAAGCACTTGTCGAATTGCAAGTCCATATTTCGTCATAGAATGAACCTCACCTGGAGCAATACCGCCTGGCCATCCAAAAACCGCTTCCTGCAGAATGTTTTAACAGTATTGACTTCAAGATTGTAGCTGTTGGTTTATTTATAAGACACGCGGTCTCTACTACTCATAAATATCTAATCTGGAGATTGCACTGAGATAGCCCGGGATTATAATGCGTATTACCGATGCTTGGTAATGGCGCGGCTCTTGAAGAGGGTCGGAAGATGATGCAGTGGCCTAATGTCAGGGGTTAATACAGTGGAGCCTTAAATAATGCTATCTATAAATGAGTTCGCATGGCGAGCTTTGCGTATAGCTTTAGTCCGTGAAGAGGTGACGCGGTGCTGCTGACTGCATGCAAAAAATATGTTTTTACATCGACATTTGCATTATATAAAAATTGTCTCATGAAGTAGTGGGTCGGGGTGACTCCATGCAAAAATATATACTCCTATACTTTTAAAAAGCCATCTATGAAGCCAGGAACTTACTATGAGACGGACTCCTGCCGAGGTGCTGAGTGAAAAAATGAAAGAGATTTTTGTTTTTGTTCCATAGGTAAAATGATATTTAATTTATGAAAGTACGAGTACAGAATCCTCGATGCGCAAGTTCGAATCGCACTTAGCCGATGTTTTTTACTAGATACTAGATTTTCCGCCCCCTTTTGTATTGCAACCCGCAATTGCAAATATGTAGGCTGCAGTTATATAAGTAAACATGAAGTCAATCCCACGCAATTGCATGCCCAAATAAATAACTTCCACACCACACTATCCTAAACTAAAACTAGGATACCCTGTGCTATGGTAAGCATGCGAGGACGTCACAAACATTGAAGTTTAAGGCCCCAGACTCAGGCCATTTCTATACAAGGTTTTGATTTGTACAGTTAAATCCGACTCGGGTGGTTTATTCAGATACTGAAGCAAAAAAAAAAAATTTTTTTAGTGAAAACCACCTAAACATCATAAAGTTATAATTATGGCTTAGCTTCTATCGTTTGCACTCGACGGGTCCGGCGAGTGTTTCGCAGGGCGCACAGTGGGTCGTCTCCATACAAGAGGTTGGACATAGGATCCTTAAAAAACAAAATGCGTTATTTTGGAAAAACAAAACTACCAACGCATTCTATAATCAAAGAAAAATAACAAATACAGATTGACTTTTTTTGATATGACCAATAATTTATGAGTAAATAATTAAAAACCATTTCTTTAGTATGGAGAGTAGCATAAAAATATTGATATCTCATGATTCCCTCCTGTTTTCGGATTACGGTTTTCAAAAATAGTATTAACATATTATTTACTACATTTCATACTTTGACACATGACCCTAACGTGCCCCTTAAGAGATATCATACGAACCAAATTCATTCTGCAGTGCATCTCATTTGGCGACAAAATAAATAATGAAAAGCTTCAGCTGTATTGCAGTGAAACATCACTTATATAACATAACACTTTAGCAAATGAAGAAAATACCAACGGTAGTACTCAACGGAGGTTGGCGGGAAGGGGAAGATCCAGTAGATGATAGCTATACCGGGTGAAATTTTCACCGGTACAATAAATTTTACCATATCATTGGTATCGATAATAGATTACATTTATCGTATAAAATTACCATATATTTTTTTTCATTTTCGTTAATTTATCCTTCATCCAATTTGTAACTCATGGGCACCCATTACAAGGCGTCATCGCGCCGCCGCCGCCGCTTCTTTTCCTTCCCGCAAGCCGCGCGCAGTTGCCAGTTCTTGCGTTTAGTTGTGCTCATGCGTAATGAGTCCATATTAATTTCTTTAAGATTTGCGGATAAGTTCAAACATTGGTATTTTTGTTTTTTTGTACCAACGGGGTAGTAACAAAAAATGTTGGTATTTGTATTTTGGACTTAGTATTACGTATGTTGATTTATTGTACTGGTGAAAAAATATTCCTGTATAACGAGGAATTGTATTTTGTACACTCCAAGAAGGATGTGATCCGCAGTTCCCTCGGTCTGACCGCATTCGCACAAGGCACTGCACAATGTCGGCCATTCGGAGAGTGCGCCTGATAAAAATCACCTCTAATCCCCGCAAAACCGGGAATTAGAGGTGAATTTTACTAAAAAAAAAATTTTTTTTTTTTGCTTTAGTAGGTATCATGTAAATAACCACCCCTGAGTCGGACTTAACTGTACAAATCAACACCCTGTATATACGACAGCACCAGTGGGCTTCAAACCCACGACCTCCGGCATTGTAATACGTACGATTCACTAGCCTGCACCAGCGAGGCAATCTAGCCATGGAACGATCTGTCACCTAAAAAGAAGGGAAAGAAAAAGCGAGGTCATTCAATAGGTTTGTTTAAAACTCCCGGTCAAGTCACGTATCGACAGTTATCCCTCTCTATACACTTCACATAATACTGCCGGTAATACAATACGAGGCGAAGGGGGCTAACTCTAAACTGCTATAAGTATTACGAGTCAGTCCGGCATTTTGGCCGCTTGCCACGCATACAGATATGGGAGACGCGCGGAGGTGAGAATCTCTTTGATGCGGCAAAGTCTGAAAGTTATTGAGATACGCTGTCTAATTTTTTTTATTACTACAGGGCCTCGATTCTGTCACTGCATTATAGTACGATGACCGATGGGTAATTCTTTTAAACACGTTTTTCAAGCGGCATCACCTTAAAAGAATAGAAATCGAAAAGTCAGCAAGCCACTTTTTTTTTCAGGCAAACCGTCTCTCATCTCTTATCTAGGTCATTAATTATTATTCAATTATCTTTATATTTAGTATCATAAAAAAACTACAAAACCCCCGTTCTTTGATTTTCGTGGAGTGTCCTTTCCCCCGATCAAATCGCTTACTTAATTATATATTTTAAACTAAATGGAATACGCTTATCAAAAAAATAGACACTAAGTTTTAATAAGTTGCCAATGCTATAAAAAATTACACCGTTGTTCTAAAAGAATTACATTGTCTAAAAAAAATTAAAATGTAACTGTCCCGGGGCAGTTACTGATTTGCGTGGATCATTATAAAATCATTTTGTTGCTTCATCCTAATTCATGTTACAACTAGCCACTCGCCGTTGGCCATACAGAGTGCTTGTGTGATAACACGTCTAGTTTCCGAAAAATTTGGGTAAGAACCCCGTTACGTGGGTATGGTTTTTCAAAACTTTGATTTGCGTGGTATAATTTTCTCCGTCGTCCGTGAATTTATTTTTTTAGTAAAATATTGTAGCAAACAATTATAAGGTAACGCAACTTATATTCAAAACACAGTTTATTTACTTCAAAGGTTTTTGTATATTTTTAGAATGAATGCTTTATTTTGATTTTCGTGGTCGTGATTTGCGTGGTTTACATAGTAGTTTTGACCCACGCAAATCAATTATGGGTCATGCAACTGAAATAACTTCAATTTTTGCAATAGTAATGTAGGACAAAAAAAATTATTACTTTAGTTAAATGTAAATTCTTAAAATTATAGCTAAATATATTAATTTTTACTAATTTTTTTTTTATTAATTTTTTTAAGTAAACTATGGCATAATAATAACTATAAAATATAAAATAACTATAAAATATTGTAATAAAATAATAATAATATCATAATAACTTATCTGATAAAGTTAAATTAAAAAAATCATTTACGTAGGGTGTTTTGTGATTTGCGTGGCCCTCATTTTTTAACCTCGATTATCTCTTTAAGTTTGTTGCTCTCTGAGGTGCCTCTTTTATAAAAAGTACTACTTTTACGTGTAATTTAAGATACGGATGTCGATTTAGCAAAAATATTAAATTTGAAAATTGGCACGAAAATCACCAAAGAATGACTTGCCCGAAGAATCACCCAGATACAGTCGGGTCGGACAGGTTTTTTCATACCATTGACGCCTCGGAGGTTTGACATCATATGTGCGCGCGAACTTGAAGCGGGAATGAAACTAAATCGCCACGTTCATTCAGTTGTCAATGTACCACATTGCATTAACAAAATCTAGGTCCAGACACTTGATCCCAGTGACGTCTGAAAGAAAGTGAGGATAGAGTCTAAGATTTTATAGTAGGTACCTACGTAGCATTGGAATTTATGTTTATTTTTATGTAACCTATATAATTACGTCCACTGAATGGCACAGGCCTTCTTTGAGAAAGAGAGAGTATGGGGTTATCTAGCTTACCAAGCTTATAACCCGTTCCCCGCTGTTACGCTGTTACATAATTTAAACTGTGGTATTTTAAAAACGTAATATGTGAATCCACCAATCCGGACTAGGCCCACGTGGTGAAGTATGGCCTATACCTTCTCCAGGGAAGAGACCCGTGTCCCTCGGTGGGGACATAATGGCTTGATAATTATGAATATGTGAATAATCTCAAATGGAGTTTTTCATATTCAACAATTTTGAAAAGGGACTGCCGTCGAAAAGCAAAATTGAGAATATCGAATGTACTGAAATTAATTCAGGGAACTATATTTTGTGTCATCAAAGTTTACATTTGTCATCAACTTGTATCATCTAATTAATAGATCTATCACCACAAAATATTTTCATTCTCAGAAAAATAAAAAGTGTCGCCAGGTACAAATAATCAAATTAATATCAATATGTACGTAGAAAAAGAGATGGATTTTCTATATAATCGTATTAATTTATCGATATCTATTGAAGAAACGGTTTTCAGTCTTCGTAATAACTTTGGTTACAAACTCTATCGTAAACGGTAAATAATTTACATAGACAAAGAAAAGGAACGTTTCTAAGAAACTACTCTATTTTTTTTTGTGAACCCGAGGATTTAATACGATTTCTGATCTTTTCTTCAAATACGGTCTTAAAAGATCTAAACCTGTAAATCACAAATACTATCATCATCAACCCATGCGCGCGCGCAGTCATTCAAAGCGGTCATATACGACATTTCTCCTATAAAATAAATTAGAAAGTGCGGTAAAAAGTGAAGTTTTTAGTATAAAAGTTACAAAGTTAGAGAGACAAATAAGTGTGCAACAAAACTGTGAAATCCGAATTAAAAATAAACAAAAATTGTGCCAGTAATCGTCAAAAAACCCAAATGAAAACATCGTTTGAATTCAAATAAGTGAGCGTGAGTCATTGTGATAGCAATAACCGGCACTGATCTGACCTTGATAAGACAAAAGCTCTGCCAAACATAACACAAGGCGTACTAGAATGTACTCACATAATTCGCAACTTATTTCAAGTGTCACCGGAGTGCAGTGACAACAACACCCGACTCTGAGGCGGACGACGCTGGTTCGATCCTGACGGGAGCACTAAAAAGTTATCGTAGTTCAACTTGAAGTTTGATTTTTGTGCGTTTTCTATATGAGAAGCGACATCTATATTCAGTAACGATGAGTTTCTTTTCTATTATAACATTTCGAAAAGCACGAACTCAATCAGAATCGCAACTAACAGACGAGGAACTCGATATCACAAAAAATCCGCTAGATGGCTCGACGAGCAGTTTGCCTACAATGTCTGAGGACGACGATCAACTGTCTGAGCTCAAAAAACAAATTGAGGATCTGAAACTGGAGCTAAAAGCAGCTCATAAAGAGATAGATACTCTGAGTATAGAAAATAGGCAACTGAATAAAAGCTTAGATTAACTAAAAAAATCAAATATACTCTGCAAAAAGGCGGTTGAAAGCTTAAAAAACGATTGCCGCACTCCAAAAACAAAGAAGAACAAATCTACAAAGTCTACGCCACTACGGCCCCCCATTACTCCGCCTAGTTCAACCTCAAATAGACAAGTGGCCAATACTAAACAGTGGCCGATACTAGGTGCATCTAACCGACGCCAACCTCAAAATAAAATAGAAAAGCAAGCCTCTAAAGAGCTCACAGTAGAACAAAATGCAATTCCAAAGAAGGACCCTCAAAAAAATACAACAAAAACAAACGAAATGAAGAGTAAAACTGAAAAGAAGAAACTAACTATAATTAGTAGTAATTCACACAATCACATACTCAATATTGCTGAGGAAACGTTCGATCAGAACACACAACTATGCCATTATCTAACTAGCAATGTCAGTGTTAAAGTGCTACTCAAAGACAGAAATAAAACTAAAACAACATTCATAATAAAACAACAACATGAACGACTATTGCGTTGTGATAATTGGCGAAACAGACTTCGTAGAAACAAGTAACTATTTCGAGATTATAGAGTACATAAGATGCCCACTCCTGAATATTTTAAGAACTTAATGTACCCATGTTCTGGCAAATAAACGATTTTTACTTTACTTTACTTTACTTACAACACACCAACATCATCCTTTGCCTACCTGTCTTTAAATTTTGTGAAGACCTTACAATGTTCAACTGCAGGATTGAAATGTTTAACAACCTGCTCTATTTAGATAATACTACGCATGAGTATGCATACATTCTAGACTCTAACGAAAACCTTAGCTACGACCATGACATGTTTTCCGGGCGACAGAAAGCCCTCAACAATTTTGGAATGAAACGGATCTTTGCGGACATTAAAGCATCTATAACAGTGATAAGTGACACTAATAACGAGTGGAAATGCGAGAAAAAGCAAGTTGATACGGAAAAAAAGGAACCAGAGTTTTTTCGCCTATAATACCATCAAACTATTACATCAAAACATAGCAGGACTTATCAAAAAATCAGACTTGTTAAGTATACATTTGTCAGTCTTAGATTCCTTAGGTAGGTCTATAGACGTCATCTGCTGTACTGAGCATTTCATAGAGTCGGGGTACGAAAGCCAACTTTGTCTGCCGAATTATAGCTTGGCATCTTGCTACGCTAGAGATAACGTAAAAAGGGGGGGTGCTTGTATTCTTGTAAAGCACGGAATAAAGTACAAAAATATAGAACTAAGAAACATCTCTATAGAAAACAATACAGATTGCTGTGCAATAGAATTCGACTACGACTACGACTTTATAATAATATGTCTATATAGAGTTCCTAAAATGTCTGTCACTGATCTAAATATTTTCTATACATAATTAAACAAATTATTGACATTAATTAATAAAAAGAAGGACAAATCAATCGTACTCTGTGGTGACTTTAATATTGACATTTTAAAACGTAACAAGACATCTCAGGAATTCGATAATTTATTGACTAGCTATAACCTATCTATAGCAATTAGGCAACCCACAAGGCTACAAAGTAAAACGTGTATAGATAATTTTGCTCACAATAATTTGACATGTCAGGCTGAGGTCATTGATTTGGGTTTATCTGACCATACGGCTCAAACATTGAAATGTAGAGTCAAAACAATATGCAGGCTAAAGTACTGGCGAATAAAGAGACGTGACTATTGTGACGAAAATCTCCGGGCATTTAAAAGGTATTTAGAGCAATTGTCATTTTCTGATATACATAGTACTGACGACCCGAATAAGGCATATAACAGCTTCCTTGACATTTTTCTTTTACTATACGAGCTGTGTTTTCCTGTAAAAAGTATTAAAATGTCTTGTGAAAAGAGAGTTAGGTGGATTTCCAGAGGCATAAAACTATGTACAAAAAAACAAAGGAATCTACTTTGGTCCTATAGAATACACCCGAGTAAAGACAATAAAAGTTTGTTAAAAACCTACACTCAAAGGCTTAGGAAAATAATAAAATTAACACAAAAATCTGTCAACAATAACTTAATAAGAACATCAAAAAATAAGTCTAAAGCTACTTGGCAAATTATCAACAGTACTAAGCCCTGTCAACCTAGAGAACCAATTAGGTGTCTAAAAAATAAAAATGAAACAATCATAGATTCAACCAAAATCGCAAATGCATTTAACAATCACTTTATAGACCAAATAAACATCTCAAACACAGACTCAAACTTGCGTCTCAATCAACTTCTTTGTTTATCTCGCCTACGATTCCGCACGACATATGTACAATTATAAAAGGCTTAAAAACAAAACAAGTATTGGCTACGACGGAATTAGCACGAAAGTGATAAAATACGTCAATGAAATAATTTCACCGCATCTTAGTTATATAATAAATCTCTGTATTGTTGATGGAACATTCCCTACAAAATTGAAAACTACAATTATAAAACCAATTCACAAAAAAGGTGATAAAGAATCAATAGAAAATTACAGGCCAATAGCATTAATACCAATATTTTCTAAGGTCATAGAAAAAGTGATTTACAATTCTTTGTACAATTTTGTCGACAAACATAATATTTTGGTAGAGCAGAAAAAAGGTTTTAGAAAACAAAAAACCATTAATCTCGCCATATACGACTTCCTCGTAGAAATCATCCGATGTGTAGAATGTAAAGTCCCGGTATCCGCCATATATATGGACATGACCAAAGCCTTCGATTATGTAAATCACAAAATCTTGTTAAAAAAGATAGTCATATGGAGTTAGAGGGACTCCATTGAAACTAATACAATCATATTTAAGTGATCGGACGCAGCAAACACACCTAACAAAAATCTGCACTAATACAAACAATGAAGTTACATACATCTCAAATGATCGCGTGTCTCTACATGGTGTTCCGCAAAGCAGTATACTTGGTCCATTAATTTTCTTACTCTACATAAATGATTTACCTACAAATGTAAGCTACCCAATGACTCTTTTTGCAGACGATAGAACGGCAGTAATTAAACAAACTGAAAATAGGGATTATGAAAATGAAATAAATAAAACGCTAGAGGAAATAATGCAGTGGCTAGAGTCTAACTGCTTGAAAGCAAACTTGAGGAAGACAAAAATTATGCACTTCCATCAGAGGGTTAATACTCCATCGGTAAAGCTGGTATATAAAAATGTAACGATTGAAGAGGAATATACGACCAGATAACGTTCAATAACTTGAACTGGAAATGCCAAGCTGAAATAATATGTAAAAAAACTAAGTAAATTAGCCTACGCTTTACACAAATTAAGTAAAATTGTTAGTAGTGATGCCGTACTATCAGCTTTTCATGGATATGTTATGTCAACTTTGCGATTTGGCATTATATTCTGGGGCAATAGCACGGATGTAATTACAATATTTAAAGCACAGAAAAGATGTCTTAGATCAATGTAGCAATTAAAATCCACAGCTCTCTGTGGATTTTCATCTGCAAGCCCTATTTTAAAAAGCATAAGATCCTCACACTTACTTGTCTGTATATATATGAGGTCGCTATATTTGTTAAAACTAATGAGACATTATTTCCGAAAGCCCACGAAAACCGAAACAGGTCAATACGCCATCCACACAAACTCGCTATTGAACCCTGTAAAACTACCTTTAAACAGAAAAGCATTTTGACTATCTCACCAAAGATTTATAATAAATTACCTGACGAAATTAAAGTATTAAATACAATTCTATTAAAAAGAAAACTATATGACATTTTAGTTAATAAATGCTACTATGACATAAATGAATTTTTTGCTGACAAAATGTAATAATTATTTCGTATTTGACATTATGTTTTTGTAGTTATTTTATTTTGTATTGACATTTGTATTGTAGCTTATGTTTTTATTTCATGTAAATTTGTTTTTGAATTATTACTTATTTTTTAATGACATTTTTAACTTAATTAATTACATGATTTGTATGCCTATTTAGGTAGAGCACACAGCAACTTATCTTTTACTATTGTAACATCTTTATGTACTTGTGACTCACAGATCAAATAAATGAATTATGAATGTCCCCACCGAGAGGCACGGGTCTCTTCCCTGAGGAAGATATAGGTCATACTCCACCACGGGGGCCAATTCCAGATTGGTGGGGGCTTGTAAGACTAGTGGCTGGTCTTACTGACAGAATTTTTCAAGCCGCCCTAAGGCATGTGACTCGGCTTGACAACTGCCATCTATAGACGGTAGCCGGCACCAACTGCTTAACGTGCCTTGCGAAGTACGGAACCGCTCGGAAAAATGCCACCAGAGTTAGTCAAATACTAAATACCACATCCAAATTCCCTCCCAAGCATCCCACCTTGTCCCTAAGTTAGCTACTTTATTTCGCGGGAGTCTAGGTGGGCGCACCTCGACTCGTGGAAAGTGAGATAGTTTTAGTACAGTACATTCAGTAACTCTTTGCCAGTCTCCATTCGAAACACGCACTAATGCCGTGACCGATAAGGACTCTGTTGTATAGCAGGGTGTTTCCTTGACTGTGCACGTCCCAAGTTGAGCATTCGGGACACGTAGTCGGGCCTATCGAGCCTTGCACTGAGGACTCTGACGAGTCTTAACTTTTACTCTTTGGAATTTTACACTGTTTCGTATTAGGGTTCCGTAGCCAAAGAGTCCCTACCAATGGGATTTTTTTATATTTTGAACAATAAAAACACATAGTTTTTAGAAACTAATCTCATGACAATATTTACTCCGCAAGTATAATTTCGACTCCTCATATTATATCAACCACTGCCGTGCCGTAGTCTTCAGGTCGCATGTAACAGGCCTTGATGTATAATGTTCGTTGACCTAGCTGTAAATGCTACTAACATAAATATAAATTATAAATGTACTAACCAGTTACAAGCCTCCACCAATCCGGACTTGGCCCCCGTGGTGAAGTATGGCTTATACCTTCGTCAGGGAAGAGACCCGTGCCTCTCGGTGGGGACATAATGCGTTGATGATGATGAACCAGATAGGAATCCTATTGCTTGAAGCAAATAAATAATAATAATAATAATTTTAAAGAACTGTGATTAATAAATTCACAAACACTGCAATGAAAATGCCACATATTTCCGGATTTGTTGGCGATACAGGACCGGATGTGTTGGCGAGAAAGAGAAGAAGTCTATGCCCAACAGTGGGCTCTGTTTATGGGCTGATTAGTAGATAGATAGACGTTCCGATGCTACTGTGAAAGCAACCACACTTTATTGAGCTTCGTGAAGAATAACATAAGATTTGTACAGTAGGTGTCAGTGAAGCGAGAGTATGTACATGTACAGGGATTGTCAACCGTCAGTCATTAGCCTTCTGCGATGCTAAGATTGGATGGAACTTCACCTTTGGTTAAATAAATACGGTGGTGCAGCTTGTTTTGTTTACCGAGAGCGTTGTAAGAAATAGGAGAGAAGAATACAAAAGAATATTTTGTTTGAAAAAATTCGAGTGATTGTCGTAGGTAGCAGGCACATGTCAATTCAACACCGACATTTCTTCATCGCATACGCAAAGTGTCATACATAACATATCTTAAACAAAACGCGACAGTCAACAGTTGGACCGTTATGCTGAAGGCAGTTCGAGCACAAAATTATGGTATTATTTTGGCTTTTACTACTTAACCCCTCAAGCCTAGAACACTTTCTTTCACAGCTTAGTTGAAAGAGTAATATTTCCAATTTATCACGGTTTTCAAAGAATAAAACATGATCATACGACTGTGGTCCATTATCATCTTCAAAATTCGATCCAAAGTACAGTTGCAAGACCGACCCGCCGGCCGGTCTAAGGGGCCAAACGGAATGAAATGAAATGAAAAATATTTATTTTGTACATCAGTTACAGTATTTGTCCTGGCTCCCAAACTAGGATACCCTGTGCTATGGGTAGCCAGCCGGCAATGCGCCGTAGTTTACATCGGACCTGCCGGGGCGGACCGATTGGACCTTGAAAATGACAATGATCTTCTATTGTTATTTTCAGAGTCAGGACTGAAGAGCTTAAGATGCTAACTAGTGCCAACAAAGAAAAAAAATCATATAATTATGTACAAAATAATGTGTGTACAATCTCTGGCCGTGAGACTGCAAACCTATGACGAGATAGCAATAACGATATAAAGGGCCGTTTTTGTTATAAATTATCTAGTCCCTAAACTCACTATTAACGTGATTGAGAAATTGTACCGACACTATTTGCAAATACGACCTTTACAAAAAAAATATCGTCGGTGGTGCTTTGCGGTGCGTCGTGTCTTAGACTGACATTCAGAGACGAATTCCAAGTTTACGCTTAGAGCAGTCTTAGCAAAGTAATCTAAAGTCATATTTAGTAAAACGATTTAGTAGATCGGGAGCCTAGCTAAGAGAAGAACAGTCTTAAGAAAGTCATGTATATTGTATACTATTATTTTTTGTGATATATAGTTCTTACTGATTTTTTTAATATTCATTTTTTCACAAAACTCCGCAGTAAACACAATGGTAATCACAAACTCCAACTAAAATAGTACGACAAAAAGGTAACCTCAAAATGAAGAAAACCAAATGACAGCTATAAGTTCACGCAAAGTCACCGATATTGACTACTTGCACTAAGCACCATTTCATACTGAACTTGCTAAGATTCGATTCTGAATTCGAAATATTTATAAGTACGTGATTTTGACATTTCTGAGACCAGTATTTGCTTAGTTTTCGTCTCTGAACGTCAGCCCTAGCCTCTGGAGCCCCTTAACTAAAGAGTGGATCACGATGACTGCAACCTTAAAAAACCTACTTTATGTTAACTCCAGTCTCGGTTCCAACTCCGAGCTCGGATGGTTTGTGTAAATGTTCTGAGCGATCGATGTTTCATCGTCGATCATTTAATTTTGCCAAAAGACGTAATATCATTCAATTTTGTCTCTCGGAAAATAGCGAGAAGAGCCTGGGCACAGAACTGTGCACTTATCAAAAGGCCCGCTGCATATTACAGCTATGAAAAAGTGTACTAAAGTTCACTTTAAAGAAATGTATCAATCTTTAAATTAAGAAACTACTTTCACCATCAAAAAAAATATTTTTTTTTTCTCAATTTTTAGACCTTAAGAAATCCCATTTGAAAACTGATAAAATTTTCACATCAGATGCCCTTATACGCACCCTGTGGACTGATAGAGTATCGGAACGTCTGGAAAACCTTACTACAAAACTTAACTTACGTACCGTACAAAGAGTAATACATGAATACAGGCGACTGGCCTTTTGATTGAATGGTTTTTATATAAGAATCATACAGCTAAAGTAAAATTAGTGATCTTTACTAAAACTTGCGTAAGCACTAGACATTATAAACTTTGTTCGAGATACACTTACTTGACTTTTTGTCGGAAGAGTTCGATCAGGTTTCGCTCTGATTTGCAGAGATTAGCCATGGTGAGCAGAGACGGAGCTCACGTCGTCGATTGCTCAGAATCAGAATGAATTAGAGCGAAACCTGGTCGGGTTCTTCTGACAAAAAATTAAGTGTATCCGGAATAAACTTAGTAAAGTAATATTGGTAACTTGTCAGTCAGGAGTTATTTTTTTTGTTTTATTTTTATTCTTCGTATCTTCGTTATTGGCTCTCCAAGCTGATCGATCTTGAACCGGATGGATTGATGGATGTGGCTTGTAGAGTCGCATCGCATTGGTAGTTTTTGTAATTTCATTGGCATACATTCTCTCCTTCTCTTCCTCTCTTGGATGTTCAGGATAAATTAATGTTACTTAGCTTTTATGTGTACCACTGAAAGCACAGTAAACTTAACATGTTACTTTGATCGGTTATAAGCGACATTGCGACAGTAAATCGACAAGTAACGTCTAGGCAGTTGGCATTCTGTCTAGTTCAACATTCTTTCACCCAAGTGAATTGTTATGAGGAAGAGGCATTCGCCTCAGGCCAGTTGTGTGTTTGGGCAATATTTGATTATAGCTTCTTCTTGTTAGCTCCGCGGTTGCCCCGAGATATAATGTTCTTGTAAATTGTATTACGTTATATTGTTGTAAATTGTATTAAAGACCTATATAGGGTGATCCTAACTCGATCACTGATAAGTGAATATTTTGGCTCTTATATTTATATCTTGGTAAATAGATCTGATTTCTTTTAAAATACTATTTACCGCTTCATATGGTTTTTGAAGAGCAATCTCATACTTCATTGATACGACTAAAAATATTTTGGATCGTAATTCTACTTTTTGCATGATAATCATCGTGACAGGTCAGGATCGTCAGGATCTACAGGATCATGCTAAGTGGTAAATTTCATCACTAGTCTCAACCGTTCCCAAAAAAAACTTACCGGGCGTCGTGTACGTCACGTTTATGCGACCAGTATGTTTCAGGCTTTATAAATTCATCCATCGCCGTGCACACGTGGCCGTGATAAAAGAGTTCGTTTAGATTCCCACGATGGCTGGCGCAGACAAAAATCTCATTTCCTGCACTCGCAGGGACTGGAGCGCTGATAACGAGCTCGCACGCTTCATCGGGATACCGCACTCTTTTTCTATTATTTGCACGGGGTGTAACAGAATATCCACTCTGCTGGCCCAATACCAGGTGCCCGGAAAAGAGAGATCAATTCGATAACCCACTAGGAAACCGTCCGATTATCATCGCAGAACCCTTTCTCTTTTTTCAAACAATGTTCGATGTTGACCTTTTGTAAGCACTACACCTTTTTTTCACTTCACACATTCATTAATTTACTTACTTAAAACCCATAAGACCTAAATTTTAGATATAATTTTCCTGTTCAACTCAACAACTTTAAAAAAAAATGATACAATTGAGAAACATTGTAAGTTTAGTGAGGGTCTGGAGATCTGTCACACAGGATCTTTCAGTATGGACTCCAGCCTCTCACATAGGATTAAGTCTAGATTGTTCCAATTGTTCATATTTGTAGTGTTTTCATACCTCTGTGAGAAGGGAATAAAAAAATTACTTACCTACTATATTTTGACCAAACATATTTTCAATATTAGTCCAACCGAACCGCGTAAGTCAACATAGTATATCTGGTTGGAAATATATACTACAGGGCATCTACAGGGTGTTGGGCACATGGACCGTCAAAAATTTTCGGGATACTGGTGGGGTCATAAATGACGGTATAATCCAGTGCTGGTAGTAAATGGATCACCATAATGTATATACCAGTATCCTGAAAATTTTTGACGGTCCATGCGCCGAACACCACACCTGTCATTTAATGTGATCAACACGGTTAACCGGGCCCACCTTTCATAAAACTAAATAGTTTGTTACAATAATTCGATGTACGTTGCGGCGTATGTCCATTCATTCTATACAAGGCCAAAACACAGAACAGCCATAAGTAATCTGCTCTTGTATATTTTAGAATGCTTTTAATCGATTGGCGATTACGTTACGTACGCATGCGATGAAAGTATTAGTTGCAAACTTTACAGTGCCTGTCGTACTTTACACAACCTAAATCATATACTTCTAATAGTTGACGAAACTGTAAAAGGGCTGCATTGTTAATGACTTAATTGGAATAAAATAAGAATAAATTTAATTAATAATAAGAATAAGATAATTTTTGAATGTAAATCCAATAGCCCCCAATAACCTTAGCCTAATATTTTATTGATACTTTTCAATAAAATATTCTTTATAGTACTAAGAAAAATACAAACATAACATTTACAAAGGCATTGTATCCAATGGAATGATGCTACATTTCCAATAATAATTAGTCTTTCTATCTTGTCAATCAGTGGGTTAATCGGCTCTACAATGTACAGCTCTACATACATAATAATGTACAATGACAATTTGACGTACGTTGTATTGCCATGTATTAGAGTAAACCAAGCATTAGAAGTACCTAGTTCTATAAAACAGCCGTCCATATCTCGCTGGAGTAACCGTTCATTTCCTGGAGCATCTTTAAGTTTCGTCCAGTGCCACCCAGAATGGCATGAATAGATTGAACTAGGGCTCAGATTATCGAGGAGCAATAGTCTGCCTGCGCCGGGATGTCGCCTCCTCGGCTGTAGATTAAACAAATATTACCCCACTACGACAACGTAGCGCTGTAGCTCTCATTGAAGTGGCATCAACATTGATTTTAAAATAAAACCGGGCAAGCGAGAGTCGAACTCGCACACGAAGAATCTATGAAATCGGCAAAAAAAATCACGTTGGTTGTATAGAGGCCTCCCGTAATACTTGTTTTATTTTAGTTTAATTATTTATTTTTATAGTGAATATACAGTTCAATCCGACTTAGGGGTGGTTATTTACATGATACTGAAGCAAAAAAAATATTTAAAAAAATATATTTTTTTTACTCAAAATCACCTAAAAAATTTATATGGCTTAGCTTCTATCGTTTGCACTTGACGGGTCCGGCGGGGGTTTCGCGGGGCGGGGGGGGAGAGTGCACCCGCACTCTCGCCGCTGGGGCCGCAAAACCGGGGATTTTAAGTGATATTCTCTAGAAAAATTTTTTTTTGCTCCAGTATCATTTAAATAACCACCCCTGAGTCGGATTTAACTGTAAAAATCAACACCCTGAATAACAAACAAAACTTTTAACATTTACATACAGGCACATGCATTGCTTCTGGCGCCACACTATGATACCCTGTGTCATGGGAGCCAAAAACAGCGACATCACAAACATGTAAACACGCAAGATCTGAGGTTTTTTTATCCCCAGCCTGGTCGGTAGATGCGCTAAAATTTTTTAGTTTTACTAATTTTCTTTAGTTTAACGAACTGCCTATCGTTTTTTTTTTTTAACAGATTAGGTACTTATTAAGGATTATCCTAGTGTGGGGCCGGAAGCAGTATATGTGCCGGTACAGTCTGTTAGCCTTTAGAATATACCTCGAGCTCTAGAGTAGGCTTCGGTTTTCGCCGAAATCACACGAGTGTAATACTACTTCCTGCTCTGTATAAAACTTTTCTTTACTATTTTGAAAATATAATCGGTTTTTGATTGCTGAGCCGAGGTATATTCTAAAAGCTAACAGACTATCTAAATGTTGATGTTAAAAATAAAAAGTATTTTTTGTGCTTCGGAGCCGATGCCTTTTCTACCGAGTTGCAGGTCTGCTGTTCCGGCAGCTTTCGGCAAGTAATACCGTGCAATATCAATACGAGCCCGACTGGAACCTGAGAAATGAACGTCGCACCCGAGCAATATTGCCGCCCGCCGCGCCATATCTGACTGGCTCGAAACGCAGTTTTCAAATTAAAGAGCATGTTGCGATGACATGAACTTATGAAATCAATTATCTTAAATTTTTGTTCACTTATTATATCAGAAGCATCCAGTTTGTAGGGTTCCCTACCCAAAGGGTAAGGGACCCTATTACTACCTAAGACTCCGTTGTCTGTCTGTCTGTCACTGTCCTTGACATCTATAGACAAATTAAGTTTATAAAGTTTGTTTTTTGGGAAGCATTGGGTGATACCAGCACAGGACCTGATGAATAGGCGTGAAAAAGAAGTGGCTTATGCGCAACAATGGGCTCTATTTAAAGGCGGTTTAGATAGATAGATAAGCAACAAACAATAAAAACAGAATAAAATAGGTAATAATAAATAAGAATAAATAAAAAAGTGTGGCCAAACATCATCATCATTCATCATCGGCCTACGCTTATCTACTGCCGGACATAGGCCTCTCCTACTTCACGCCACTGAACACGATCCTCTCATCCATCTCTTGCGAGCCGCCTTGCGAAGAACATCACTCCACCAACTCTCAGGACGTCCTACACTACATTTACCGATCCGCGGTCTCCACTCAAGAACTCGTCTACCCCATCGGCTATCACTTCTTCGGGTGATATGGCCGGCCCACTGCCACTTCAGCATGCTAGTTCGGTGGGCTATGTCGGTGACTTTGCTTCTCTGTCAGATCACCTCATTTTGAATTAGACTTTTCAGAGAAACCCCGACCGTGCACATATATGTACAAAAAATATGTTGAGTTAGCATTGTCCTAGAAACAATAAAAATAACTATTTAAAGGTACAAAATCGTCACTGCGCCTGGAAAATCCGACAAATTTTTTTTTAGCAAATTTAGTTTTTTTTTTAATATACCATTAGATTTTCTTCGCCGGACGCGCCTATAAAACCCATTTTGTGCTAGCCAGCTTGAAACTTAAAATGTAAATATCTGCTATGTATTAACTGAATAAAATCATCATCATCATTCAGCCATAAGAAGTCCACTGCTGGACATAGGTCTCCTCCATGGATTTCCAAAAAGACCGGTCGGAAACGGCTTGCATCCAGCGTCTTCCCGCCACTTGGATGAGATCGTCTGTCCATCTTGTGAATAAAATAAGGCGTCGTAATTACGATATTATTAAATTTTTTCTTTCTACTGAATAGCTAGCATTTTACGTTCGCCGGTTATTCCAAGCGCAGCGACGAAATGCAAGATATTTTAAAGTGAAGTTTTTCAATTTCTCTATCATTAATTGGCTCTAGTCCCTCAAGTTACTTGCGTGAAAAATTCCTGGAACACTAAAAGTTGAACTCGACGGAAATCTCCTGGGAAATTACCTTAACCTACCTAGTGCCTACCATTGCTGCATTTTGCGTACCTATCTGAAAATATAGGTTGATGCTGGGGTTTTTTAACGAGATGGCGTATTCTTTAAGTAACTTTGCTATTTACTTTTATTAGGCGTTAAAAATAACAGATTTTATTCGTATATTGGTCAATTTCTGAATTGAGAATTTACACTGAGTAAATAATTTAGTAACGTGCTGTCTCGCTCTTTTCTAAAGAAATTTGACGAGGCAGCACTACAGTTAAGTTATTACTTAGCGAAATTGATAATTTGTCCTGTCGCCTGAATAAAAGTAAAAAAAAACAACCAACTTCTGTATTCTATTTCCGGGTGGCCTATTACACAGTTTCACTTTCAGTTTCAGTGTCAGATATTAATGTTTTAGGAACAGTAAATTGAAAATCCGCCATATAATATGCTTGAGCTGTATATGAATGAACGAAATTTTGTATTTTATATCCCTATTCATACACAGTGTGATACAATGTAGGGGACAAGCATTCTCTCAGAGAGAGAGAGAGTACGGGCGTGTACATTATAGAAAGTATATTTATTTATACGACTATTATCAAGTACTTAAGACAAAAGCCAGTAATGCATAAGTTGCTCACATAAAATCTAAATCTAATCAAAATTTTTCATTTGCTTGTAATAAAAAATAAAGCACGACGAAATTGTAAGAAAGCTTCACTGAATACGCTTAAGAATTGCAAATGGCATTCGCGCTCTAAAAGCTAACATAATAAAAAGGAAAATTGCAGATTGTCATACTGAAGAGAGCTTCACATGTAGTCTAATGTTATTACAGTCACTGTAAACTATCCACCTTTTGTCATTTTGTCGTATTTCAGAACAGCAGGAAAGTTTTTCATCTACAATACTCGTGAGCCGTGAGCAACAGTTGAGTAACCCCCGGTTTCCCGTACGTTTCAAATCTACCATTGTACCGTGTTAAATGCTGTTGGATTAGTTCCACCATTTAATTTTAAAATTCGATTCCATTGAGGATTTGAAATTATGTAAGTAGGGAGATAGATAGGATATTCTTTATTATGCACTAAGAAGTAGAATAAAGCCATAGAATAAACAAGATAATATTTCAAAAAGTTACTGTCTTACTACTAAATTTAATTTCT
The DNA here is from genome assembly GCA_947310845.1 of Yponomeuta plumbellus. Taxonomy (NCBI): domain Eukaryota; kingdom Metazoa; phylum Arthropoda; class Insecta; order Lepidoptera; family Yponomeutidae; genus Yponomeuta; species Yponomeuta plumbellus. The sequence continues at coordinate 9,243,516 of OX371206.1, forward strand.
TCCAGACAACATATTATGATCAAATTCATAAATACACACAATTTATGATTTGGGATAACATAGTTAACTATTTCATTCATTACCCAATATTTTAGTAGGATAATTGAATTAAGGGTAAGATATTTTATGCTTACAAGTCTTTGGTAGTTGACAAAACTAGGTAGAATGAATAACAGCTTGCTTTTACGGATAAATCATCCAATAAAATCTCAACGGTTACCAAATATGATAGTAGGATAACTTTAATTATTTTACTTTCACACAATATCCAAATTTGTTTCTACGTATACCCTATACATGAAAATACATCCAGACTGAAGCCATTTGGATAAGTCAAGTGCGGCGGCCTACGGTGAGAATCGAACGAATCGGTATGCAACTAGATAAAAGATAAAGAAAATTTAATTTCATTCAAAAGGGGTAATTCACAATATTTCGTAACCTAAAAGTACAAAGCCCTGCCCTATCACTACGAGTAATCTCTCCCAGACACATTTTCTATGCACTGCACTAATAATACATTGGACATGGATGTACAAACATAGAAAATAATACCTGCATGTGTTTCAAGAAGGTCGATAACACGCGCACGGTTCAACTTAGATGCACTTTAATTATTACGTAGAAAAAGAAAAGGTAATAGTCTCGTCGTTCTCGTCCGGGTACGAACCCCGGCTGAAAAAAAAACTCCAGGTCTTGGATGTTTACATGTTTGTGACGTCGCTGTTTCTGGTTCCCACGACACAGGGTATCTATCCTAGTGTGGGGCCAGAAGCAATGTATATGTATAATTATGTTTAATAATAATAATAATAATTATTATAATTGTTATTAAACATAATTGTTATTAAACATAATTATAATTAATAATAATTAATTATTATTATAATAATTATTATTATTACATTCTTTATTGCACAAAACACATGTTTGGTACAAACGCGTACTTAATGCTAAATAGCATGTAAGGTTTTAGTACGAGGTTTTTATCGCCGAGTCGCGATACAAATTATTGCCAGTGTGCAGTGCCAGCAAGGGCAGAGTCTCTCGCTACCGAGCCGTGGAACTCGCCGCTAGGAAAGATATAGCAAATGCGCGCCGAGCAATCAGCTAGCTCTTAACAAAACGGAATTGCCTACAAGTTCAAAATTAAATAATTGTCCTGCCCTTATATTACATAACTTTCCACTCTATTGGGTTAAGCATTTAGACAATTCCAAAACGTCACAATATTTTGCATTTGACAGTTCGTAGTAGGCTAAATCAGACAACTCCATACAGTAGAGTTAATTGTGCCCCTGGTCTCTGCCTACCCTTCCAGAAACAGGTATGAGTTTAAGGTTCTGTAAATACACTTTGTTATAAAGAAAACTCATTTATGCGCTCGATGGCGATTAATAAGGTTTATTTATTGACGGAATCCTTGAAATCCCAGCAATAAAGACCATTCGTTACGACAGTGACACCCAAACGTAATAATAAATGTTTAAATAATTCACCGCCTCTCCTAGCTATGAATAAACTTAGGTAAATAACGTTCTGTCACGCTCTTTTCTGAGAAATTTGACGAGACAGTACTACAGATACGGTTTAGTAGTTACATAGCGAAATTATCAATTCAGACACTGGCCCTATCACACTAATATTATAAACGTGAAAGTTTGTGTGTGTGTTTATATGTTTGTCAGTCTTTAGCGCTGAAACGGCTGGACGGATTTTAATAAAATTTGGTATGGAGTTAGCCGATACCCTGGATTAAAACATAGGCTACGTTTTACCGCGGGGAAATATCTTATTCCTACGGGAAAATCGATGAACCGCGGGTAACACCGCGGGGCACAGCTAGTCTGTCATATAAACAAGTCTAATACTTACAATTCCAACGCCACAACAATACATACAGTTTAGGGTCACCATAAAGAAACATTATAAAAAAGTGTTCGTAAAATCTCTCAATCTTGTTAGTAGTGTTTTAGGGTGAAGCCTAAACACACGGTGACGCAAAATGAGTTGCGTCGCCGTGTGGCAAAAAGGGGTTTTTGTATGAAACCGAATGTAGCAGAAATTACGCGACCGAAATTGCGCGACTCACAACTCAAAAAATTACGCTCTTTTGGCTTCACCCTAAGGCATTTTTGCTCCTAGGACTAAACTTGATAGCAGAAACGCCAAAAACTCCGTTTTTGGCTGCTATTTCGCCCGCGGTCGGTGATGCAAGGTTCTCTGATAATTTATATATTAATGATATTTATTTCATATTTATGCAGGTACCTACCGTTTATGTATGTCTATTAGACATAAAGATATATCTTTGATTCATATTGTCTCATTGCACCGACTACCCGTCATTTAGCTTCTCTACTTTTTCCCGTCATTGGTTATCTGGAAGAAATTACTCTTAGTAATAATTGTACTGTACAATGTTATTGTCAAATCTCATGTGTAATTCCTGGTGTACAGTACATACAATAAAGAATATTCTATCTATCTGTCTCTGGCGTGGGTTCCAAAAATCGCTATTATCATGATTGAGATATTACACAGACTTTTTGTGGATAAGATCTGTAAAAGCAGTCATGATTTCTTTTCATTGCTGGCGATAGTTAGCTTACTGGACCTCCTTTAAATGTACAGCCGTTTTCACTCCTACAACTTTCGTTTTTTCGCCGGCGGCCTGGGGCGCTCGCTCAAAGCTGTCTGTATTGTAGGGGACTGCAAGAGAGCCATATTAAACTGGCAAGCCAGATTATATTGGGCTGGTCCCCCGATTCGCAGATTGTGTATGTAGCACTTTCGTCAGCGCAACCTTCGTGTTTTTACGGCTGCACGATGAAAGATTTGTATGTTTATTGTCTTAAAACGAGCTGCGTAAAAGCTCAGATACGCTGAGCATGAGCCAATATTGGTATAGGATGTATAAAGTGGTTCTTATTTCTAAGCGGTTGAGAAAGATAATAATTGATTGTTCAAGTTAGGAAATCACGGCTAAGTAGGATATAGATATGTAGATAGATAGATAGAATATTTTATATTGTACTCATAAATTACATTTGCAGATTTCTTCCAGGCAACCATAGACGGAGACAAGAAAGAAATTAGGGACGGGTAATCATGGAATTAAGAAATTAAGAAATATTTTTATAATTATGCACATAAACTTACTTAAACCATACATAAATATTTAAATAAAGATAACATACATACATAGTAATAATAAAATTATATATGGGAAGACGAAATAAAATAATTTTACTTCACAAGGATATAATAGCGATAGATAGCTGAACAAATAGCTGAAAATTTCAGTCATATTAAGTCACTGGCACTGTGAAATGCATCAATCGTTTGGCCAGAATATATAATTATCTCAGTAGATTTATCGTAAATAAATTAATTTACTTTATTATTTTTTATTGTAAATAAAGTTTTTGTAGCTTAACCATAAGCACCAGTATCTGTAAGGTCCAGTTTTTATGCTAAGGCACTTTAATAATGTAACTGATTAAGATTTTGCTTCTATTAATATTCCAAAACTAACGAATTTCACAAGATTTGACTTGAAAAGGTTGATTATTATTAATTTTCTATCAGTTTCAATAATTTGATATTGCAAAATAAATCACTGTCTTCTTTTGTATGAAAAGATTAACTTTGGCACGCTACACCAGCGGGGTAAAAAGTAGAGATAAAAGATATTATACTCGTAAGTATAGAATCGCTCGTAGCCCTATCCTTCCTCAGGGAAGAGAAGAGACTTCCTCTCAGTGGAGACATAATGGGTTGGTGATGATGATTATAAGTATAGAATATTTTTTATTGTGCACAGAAACTACATTAACAGAATTAATAGAGGACTTTACAGCTGCTGAATAAAACGTTTTAATATCTCCATTCGGCAGACAAAACCGAGTTCAATACATTTATAGGCAGCCCCCGTTCCCCCTTTTATAATGCAGTTTGTTCGGCATTCAGTCGGGAGTGCGGATTATTCATTTATTTATCACTTTAATCGGTCGTTTCTGTGTCGCTGTGCGATCGTAAAAGTCCAATCGCGATATTGCGCACAGCCTACGAGGCATAAACGGGTGGGGTTGTGCGAAAGATAACCAGCCTTCCTATCTATCTATTTATCTATTAGATACACTCCTTGCAAGACGCCGAACCGAAGACCCTACATATATATACACACACACACACACACACACACACACACACACACACACACACACACACACACCCTCACACACAAAAATGATTGCACATAATTTTTATGGTTATTACACAAAGAACCCTACTAAATATTAATGTTATAAATGTGAAAGTTTCTGAAGATATTTAGATGTTTGTTACTCATCACGCAATAACAGCTAAATGAATTTTCATGAAACTTGGCGTATAGGTAGACCTCTGAATTGAAAGATACGATTCTTGATAATAAGACTCAGCCACTTCTCGACCGCTTGGGCCGAAAATCACGAAACTTAAGGTGGACATAATAATATGCTTACACGGGAAGATGGACGGTGGCCGGAGGCTAACTTATTATTCATTTTTATAATTTTTATATTCAGCCAACCTGATATTAGATTGACTAAAGCGAGAAACGATTTAATGTCAGTTAATTCATATTTATTTGGTATTTGTACACATCTCACTTTATCTCTATCTAAATTGTTTTCTGTCTAATTTTCATGTAATTGTGAAGATTTTTTACTGGCTCACAGTTTGTCTATATAATATATTATAAGATAAATTTATGTGTGTTATCAATTCAATTGAGACATTGTTATTGCTTTTTACCCTCTCGAATAAGAATTCATTTGTAGAAAAGTAACGATGAAGAAACTATTGACAAACAGACTGATTATACGCAAACTTTGTTCAAAAGAAAACATAAAATGGTCTAGTACAATACTACAGTTCGTACAAATAAGTACAGTGTTTTAAGAGAAAAATATAATATTCTACCAAAAATACTTTTATTAATATGTATTTATGTAGTAATTATTTGTATGTAAGTATATTAATTTATATATATATGGCCCCTCCTTGTCCCCCACCTGCCCGCTTATTTTAGGCTTACTATTATTATGTTTAATGTAGATCATTTATTTAGGTATGGTTTATAAGAATAGAATAGAATAGAAAGAGTTTATTATCATATTAAGATAAAGGGTCGAGGCTCAGCATTATGCTACCAAGTCAGCGCAGTGATCTTGGCAGCGCTGATTTTCAGCAATAACCCATAAAAAAAACTAAAACTAAACTTAAATTTAGGAAAAAGGGTAAAAAACTTAGATTACAATTTTGTTGCACCAAGAATATAATTTTACAATATACACTACATAATACTACTTATATAATATTAATATATTATATCATATTTAATATCAATAACAATACATATATGTATGAATATACACACTATTTATAATATATTGTGATGTTATTATGAATTTATATTACTATACATACAAATATTACATATAATATAATATAAATAGATAATTTAAATTGATGGGTGTTACAAATTGGTTACGTACCGCTAGTGAGTGTCCGTGTTCCTGATTGTGGAGTGGGCGAGTCAAATGTGTGTGAGTATGTGTGTGTCTGTGTGTACATCTTGTGTTATGTTCTAGTCCAGGATCCAGGGTGAGCCTTACAAGTACAGAGCCGTCTGCTTTTCCAAAAGTACCTTTCGATAATGTAATTTGAAGGTGCTTGTAGAGATTTTTAGCCTTAAAGGAGGTGGAATGGTATTCCAGATTTTTGCTGTGCTGTACTTGAAACTCCCCCTGAAACCTGCTGATCTATGTTTTGGGATCCTTAGAAGATCTGATTCTCTTGCACGGGTAATATAGCCAGAGCCATCCCTAAACCAGTTAAGCTTTTTATATAAATATGTCGGGGATTTATTCCAAATTATTTTGTGTATGAGGCAACCCAAGTGTAAGTCACGTCTATTTTTCATAGTTAAAGTGCCATGCTCATTTAAGTAAGGTGTCACATGTGCTCTTCTCGGTATATGGTAACAAAATCTAGCACAAGCATTTTGCACTCTTTGTACCGTTTTTTCAGTCTTAATCCAAAGACGTGGTCCATATACTGCACTACAGTAGTTAAACGGCGACAATACCAGAAGTTCGACAAGAATTTCTCTGATGTTTTCGGTCAGATATTTTCTCAAGCCACACAATACCTTTATTTTGTAGAAGGCATTTCTAATTTTTTCATTTATATGCGCTTCAAATTTCAAGTCTTCATCAAATAGTACTCCGAGATTTCTAGCTTGTTCCGTTCGTGGTATTTCCGAACCGTTAATAATAAGCTTTGGATTTTGACGAAGCACTTTCAGACGTTGTTGTTTTGAGCCTACTAGAAGAAGTTTCGATTTAAGCGGATTTAGAGAAAAGATTCGGTTTCCTTTTTCATCCTCTGACACCACAATTTGCTTCCAGCCATTCAGATATGATAAGAACCACTTGCAAGCACCCTCAGAGAATCCATAATACCCCATTTTTGCAATCATCAATTGTGTGTTGATACAATTGAATGCCCTTGAAAAATCCAAAAGCACTAAAGCATTACACAAAGACAAATCAGAAGCTGAAAGCAAGTCGTCCGTCACCTCTAACAAAGCAGTTTCCGTACTATGTCCACTGCGGAAACCGGATAGCGAGATTGGTAATAGTCTTTCATTCGTTATATACGTCAACATTTGGATTTTTATTACCTTTTCTAGTATTTTAGATAATGTTGGTAATAAACTTATTGGACGTAGATCTTTATGTTGCTGGATATTATTATTTTTCGGGATCGGCCTAACAATAGCTAGTTTCCAGCAATCTGGGAAAGATTGTTGCTTTATAGATTCGTTTATTATGGCGGTAATGATTGGAAGCGTAAAAGGTAGTGTCAAAAGAATCATTTTTATGGTAATGTTGTCATGCCCTGCGGCATTTGACTTGATGTTATGCAAGTGTTTTTCTATGTCAGTCTCAGTCACACAGTTCAGTCGAAATTCCTTATCGTTATATTTGTTGTTATTAAAAAAGCCATCAAATTCGGGTCTGCATTTAAGTTTCCCGGTATATCCAAGAAATGCTCGTTAATTTTTTCTGGGCAATTTAATTCCCTAGGTATGTCAGAGTCCTGCGAGTTGTTGGTATGGAAGAGTGATGTTAGTTTTATGTGTTTCCACATCTGTTTCGGGTTGTTCTTATTGGAATTAACATAATACATATTTGAAATATGTTGTTTTTTCTCTCTCTATTGTTGCTGAAACAAAATTTCTCAATGATCTGTAATAGTTACGATCCGTTTCTTTCTTTGTTCTATTAGATTTTTTTTCAGCTTCATCTCGGACACTCATCATAAATTTCACCATGTTAGTAATCCATGGCTTAGGATTAATGTTTCTAATAGTTTTTTTTTTGCAGCGGAGCATAGGCATCAAGTAGTTCAGTGACTAAAGCATTAAATTTTAGCACCATCCCATCCACGCTGAATTCATCTAGAACTTTCCTCCATGGCGTAGCTCTTAGGCTCTTTTGGAAGTCGGAATTTTCGTCACCTAGATTGTGTAGGCTGTGAGTATATATGTATTTTGGTATTGGTTTAGGTCTAGATATATCGAATTCAATAACAATTAGTGCATGGTCGCTTAGAGAGCTATTATGATGCACACTAACTTTTTTTATTTTGTCGGCAGCGTCGGTTATAGCCAGATCTAGTAATGTATTTGTGGTCTCGGTAATTCGAGTAGCCTCTTGTACCAATTGCGTCAGGTTATGTTGATAGAAAAAGTTATTAAGACTACGCACCCAGCCAGTATTTGGTTCCAAGAAATCAACATTGAAGTCCGTCATTAGGCAAACATGTTGGCAGTCTCCCACAGCTGTAAGAGATTCACTTAAAGCCTCAATAGCCGTATTTACGGAGATAACTGCTGGTCTATATGCTGTTCCGACTGCTATGCGCATTGTTCCTATGGTGACAGTTATCCACATCTGTTCGAGTGTGGACGCAGGATGTTGTATTACTTTGATGCGTAAACCACGACGCACATAAAAACCGACTCCTCTTCCCCGTCTGGATGGTCTTCCTGTGTGTTTGAGCGAGTAACCAGGGATCTTTGGGGCTATCATTTCCTCTCCATTTCTTATCCATGTTTCACTCAATGCAAGGATATCTAGCTTATGCCTAATAATAGTAGCATGTAGTTCATCTTTACCAGTGTTGTGAGAGCGCACATTAAGTAGACTCAAACGTAAATTATTTTTAGACTTACTCTTAGCTATTGTAAATTAATTGTTGTATAAATGTATAGTCACATGATGTGTGTGTGCTCGTATTTGAGTGGTGATGGGAATTTTCGATGAATATAGATTTTATTATGTTTAACATTTGTACCAAGATTGATACTAGAGATATCAAAAACTGTATATAAATCATATATATATAAAGAAATAGTAAAGGAAACGTTATTTGATCGATACATATTATATAGACACACTTTTGCAATTCTACTACAAAATTAACACTAGTATTTTTCAATTTGTTTTTTTTTTTTTTTTTTTTTTATTTATTTATTTTAAGTCGCTCAAACAACGGGGTCATTAGCGACTATACAATTAGGTTTACAATTTAAATATCCTTATAGTGGTTAATCAATTTAAGAAACTCAATAGTAGCTTTAGGATTGTTTAGACAATCTTTTAAGGATGATGGGAGGGCTACCTTTAACCTTTCTGGATTAAACATTGGGCATTCTATGAGAAGGTGACTTATACTTATATCGTTATTACATTTTATACATTTGTTTTTGTCTTTTTTTGTAATAAGATGTATATGCGTTAGGTTACAATGTCCAATTCTTAGTCTATTAATCACTACCTGATCTCTTCTATTGTTTACATCTAATTGATTTTTCTCGAAGACTGATTTTCTAATTTTAAACAAGCTACTAGCATTATCTAATACCCAACAGCTGTCCCATAGCTTTTTGACAGATAGTTTAAAAAATTTCTTAAGGTCACAATGGCTAGCTGTTGTATAATTACATTGCTCCAATCTTGCTGCCTCATTTGCTTTCGCGTCCGCTAATTCGTTGCCAGGAATACCTTGGTGGCTCGGTACCCACACCAGTTCCACAATAAGGTCATTAGCCAATAATTGAGTGATCTTTTGTCTGATATGGTTAATGAGAGGGTCCCTATTATTTATATTTGATAATGCTAAGAGACATGATTTTGAGTCAGTGTAAATAACGAATTTTTTAGAAGCTGAATTGTTTTTGATAATTTCTAGACACTCATAAATAGCTACTGCTTCACATGTAAAAATAGATAAATAGTCGGGAAGCCTGTAAATGTAACTATCACCGGTTGTAACAATCGCACAGCCAGTCCTACTGTGACCGACTGAGCCATCGGTATAATAAGGAGTGAAATCACTATGTTGTTCCTGTATTTCATTAAATAGGGTTCTATAGATGTAGTTAGGTGTCGTATCGCGTGGGTTTTCGGCCAGTTTTAAGTTTATCGGTAGTGTTAGTTCTTGCCATGGAGGGTTATTGGGTATCGTTCGTAAAAAGGTGGGGGGAAGTTGGAAGTTAATCTCATTTAGGTATTTTTTAATTCTCAGTCTTAATGGAACTCTTAGTGAAGGTCTCAGGTTATATTCAATATCAGAGGGTAAGTTACTTTTAGCTATAATAGAATTTCTGTTATTAGTTATTTGATTTGCTGCATAAGTTAAACACAATTCTTTTCTTCTTAAATTTAGGGGCATCTCACCAGCTTCTACAAGCAGACTACCAACAGGGCTAGTTCTGAAAGCACCTAGACCTAACCTCATACTAGTGTTATGTATGGGTTCCAAGAGTCGCAGAACATCGGGGGAAGCGGAGTCGTAAATGATTGAACCGTAATCTATTTTTTGTCTCACTATAGCCTTATAAGTATTTATGATGCATTTGCTATCGGACCCCCATTTATAGGAGCATAACATTTTAATCACATTTATTTTTTTATAACAATCTGTTTTCAGTTTTTTTATATGGGTAGACCAGTTCATTGTTTGATCAAAATTTAATCCTAAAATTTTTAAAGTTTGAGATTCTTTAATTAAATTATTATTTATTTTTAGTTCTATTTTATCTTTATTTTTCCTTTTTGATAAAATCATGAATTCTGTTTTTGTTGCTGAAAATTTAAATCCAGTATGTTTGCACCATTCATATAATTTATCTAGGGTGTTTTGTAGAAGTGTTTGAGTGGGTGTAAGATTTTTTCCGCTGCACATTATTGTTAGATCATCTGCGAATAAATATCCTTTTACTGGATTATCAACTACTTCTAGAACATTATTTATAGATATTAAGAAAAGGATGACACTCAAGACTGAGCCAGTTGGAAGACCGTTTTCAGTATAGCAGGAGTTAGAAAATGAATTATTGACTTTTACGTATATAGTCCTATTTGATAAAAAGTTTTTAACAAAAGCGAGGAGATTTCCTTTAATATTTAACTGTTCTAGTATGATTAAAACTCGGTGTTTCCAGACCATTTCATAAGCCTTTTCTAAATCAAGTGATACTAACATGACCTTTTTATCATTTGCAAAGGAAGTTAGAATTTCGTTTTCTAAGTGTGAAAGGTGATCTAAGGTAGATCGAGATTGTCGAAAACCGAATTGGTTTGGTGATATAAGGTTATTAATTTCTAGATACCATCTTAGTCTATTGCTAATGATTTTTTCTAACAGTTTGCAGAGATTACATGTTAAGGATATGGGCCTATAACTTGAGGTCATGGTAGCAGTTTTGCCAGGTTTAGGGATGGGTATGACCTTAGCTGTTTGCCACTGTTCAGGGAACACCTGATTAAACAAAATATAGTTATAGATATCTATTAGGCGCTCTAGAGCATTAAAAGGTAATTTTGCTATTAGTGTATTCGAGATATTGTCTGGTCCTGGGCTTGAGTTACCTAACTTAACTAGAATTACACCTACTTCATTTAAGTTAATAATACTGTTCATAGGGTTACTATTATCACTTAGATCAAAGGCACTTTTTTCTTCTTCTATTTGACCTTTGTAATCTAAAAAATCTTGACTATAATTTTCAGAACTAGAATTGGAAGCAAAAGTTTGAGCCAGAAGTTCGGAATTTAATATTGGGTCTTCACTTAATTCACCTTCGTTATTTCTTAAAACTATTGTTTGTTTACCAGATCTTCTACCATTAATTGCATTTATTTTACGCCAGATGTGGCCTATAGGAGTAAAGCTATTTATAGATGAGATGAATTTTTCCCAGTCCTTTTTTCTACTATCTTTAAATATCCTTCTTGTTATAGCGCGTTTTTTCCGAAAATCTATCTTGTATTTTTCTAGCTTTGATTGTTCTTCTTGTTTTTGCTGTATAGTTTGATAAAGGTTTGAATTTTGTTTTAATTGTTTGCTTTTGTTTTTAAATTTTCTATAAGCCTTTTTACTTTCTTTTAATGCACGTAAACATTCTTCGTTCCACCATGGGACTTGATTCTTTTTAACCTTACCTGATGTTTTTGGTATATGATTTTCTGCCGCACTAATTATTATTTCATTGAATTCATCAACTATATCATTAATGCATCTATTTGAATCAAGTTTTAATTTATCTAGTTTGTTCACATTAAATTCTATTTCAGAGCGATATCTGGGCCAATCAGCGAGTTGATATTTGAAATGTTTAGCAATAGTGGTTTCGATTGGGTTAAAGTCTATCTGGGAAGCTAGGACGATAGGAAAATGGTCACTGTCATATAGATCGTCAAGTGCATTCCAGTCAAAGTAAGTCGATATACTTTGTGAAGCAAATGACAAGTCTATATTGCTGGTGTGTCCATTGCTGCTATTAAAGTGCGTAGGTTGATCGGTATTTAAAAGGATAATGTTATTATGTGAATCCAACCAATCTGCTATGGTTCTTCCTCGCTGGTCGCAACGACTAGATCCCCAGTACAGATGATGGCTATTAAAGTCTCCAAGCAAAACATAAGGTGTTGGAAGCTGAGTAATTAAATCATTTAAGTCAGTTTCGCTAAAAGGACAGCTATTAGGTAAATAAATATTACAAATTGTTAGATCTAAGGGAAAATTAATCCTTATCGCTATTACTTCTAGTGAGCTATTTATGTTAAGTTTTGTAGGTAATGTGTGTGGTTTTACATAGATTGCTACACCGCCACTGGCTACACTGCTATGGAGGCGATTTTTATTAAAACTCTCATAATTTTTTAACTTGGCACAATAATTATTTGAGAAATTTGTTTCCTGAATACAAAAGCATATTGGATCGATTTCATTTAATATAAGTTTTATATTTTCAAATCTAGCAGTGAAGCCATTGACGTTCCACTGTAAGATATTCATAATTTTAATAAATATTTAAAAATTATTAAATTAATTCAATTTAATAATTTTTTTTAAAGAAAATATATATGTAACTTAAAGCTATGATATCGGAATTTAGTCACTTATTTGATGATTTAAGTCTTGTAGTTTACGAGAGAGTCTAGAGCATCTATTTTTTAAGTTCTTATTCATTTTAGGATGGAGGTATAAACACATATTTATTACTTCAGGAATATTATCAGTGTACTCATTGATAAGTTCTAGTATATTTTGCTTACCGCGAGAATTATCCAATAGACTTACGAATTGGTCCAATGACAAGGGGAACTTAGAATGGGTGTGTTGTTCTTCGAGTTCGAATTGTATGTCCTTCCAGACTTGTTCTTCCGTTCTATTGTCAAGGGATTTTTTCTTCTTTTTAAGCGCCTTTGTTTTCAGTGGTTGGTCATCAACTGAATAGTTGCTGCCAGTATCATCTGTGTACTCACTTACTGAGGGGGTTTGATCTTCTACTACGATGTTAGAAGGTGATGGGTCCGACTGCGTGGGCTCAGTAGTAGTGGATGAATGGACCCGTTTTGTACCTTTAGTTGAGGTAAGGACGGTAAAGTCGTCCACTTCTAATCCTTGTTTTGAGGTAGCATTGTTTATATTACGAGTAGGTATCTGGATCAGGGTCTTAGGTTTGTTGAGCTGGATAGGGGGGTAGCTTGATCCTTCATCGTGGGCTATGGTAGTTGTTGGTGTCTGTGAGAGTGGTAATGGTGTAGGTTCATGGGTCTGTTTGTTTTGGGGACATAGCTTAGCTGAGTGTCCCGTCCCGTTACAAATAAAGCATTTCATGGTATCATTGCTTATATAAATCCAGTAGTTCGTGTCTTCATATGTGATTTGCATAGATTCGGGTAGGCGTTTTTCGTCGTCCGGTGAAACATAGAATTGACGTCTAAAACTCATGATATGTGAGAAGCCAGGATCAGGAATTCCTACTTTGAGGAAAGTGATGGGTGACAAAATTTTAACATTCATCTGTTTGAATTTTTCCTCTATTTCTTCGTGTGGGATCACTGGGCAAACATTGGATAGGACAATCCTTTTGTTTCTGGATATTAGAGGGCGAATTTCCAGTAGGTGTTCATTAACTTTAACTTTCTTTACTATTTCTATAAGTTCATCTGCTGTTTGTTTGGAATCCATGTAAATGCATACCCTGGAGTTGGCAATACGGGATATGAAACGGATTGACGATGAGTTAGTGACGGTGGAGAGGGCTAGTAGGTAGTCTCGTAGGGTAATTCCATCTATGGAATCTAGAACTATGGCTTGATCTTTCTTTGGGTGTATGTATTTAGAGGTTACGTTGGCATAACTGACAGTGGGTTGGGTATTGTCCATTGCTGGGTTGGTTTGGGGCTCCTGTTACCAGGAATGCCCCTTGTCGTTATTCAACAATATAATATAAGAAATAGAAATCACAACAGGAGGTAGAAATTAAAACACTCGCGGTCGATGATCGCGCGCAGCGCATCGGTCGGGGAGCGATAAGGAGACGCGTGAACCGTGCGAAGTTCGCCAGTAAACTGTTTTCAATTTGTTGTTTGCTGTCAATAACGAGATTAATACACCACAGCCTTCGCCAACTTTAACTTCGACCCGAACCGTCATGTGCCGAGTGAGCCAATTGAGCTGGGCCGACGTATTTATCCAGATCGTTTCCAGTTGTGATGGGGATCGCTGGTTGTTTCTCAGCCTTACGGACGTAGATGTAGCCGTTTCTGACCCAGCAAAAACGATAGTCATATTTTGCTGATTGGAATCTGGCCTCTCGAAATAACGCTCGGTTCGCTTTAGTAAGCCTTTCCTTCACGTAAATCTTTTTTGATTCGCCAGACACAATATTTTCTGATGTGATGTTGCGCCTGACTTTTGCAGCCTTCAGAAATTCATCTCGCTTATTTCGGCGCAGTAGTTTCATTACAATGGGACGCGACATAATTTTGTTGTTTGATGGCAATTCAGAAGAAACTGATCTACTGGGTCCAGCTCGATACACCTCGTCAATATCGGCATCTTGCAGTGTCACTCCGATCTTTTGCGAGATTAGCAACATTAGATGATATAAGTTTTCATTCGGTAGTTCCTGTACACCCGCTATTTCTATCTCGTTTTTTAAACCCTGTTGTTCTTTTAAAGCCATGTCATATTTCATGTCAGCGACGGTGGTTTTAAGAGCCTGAATCTCAACCTCTCGGGCTTCCTCTCATAAGCACTACCCGATTTAAATTTCCACATAAACAAGGGTTAACTGAAAGATAATGCTTTTAGCATTAAGTTCACCTTTGTACTTTATTTTTAATAAACTGCATTTTTTTTTTTAATAATAATACTTTTTATTTACCAAACTTCCTAAAACGAAATATAAATTTTGTATACGTACTTTCTTGGCAAATCAAGCCGAGTTTTCACGGTCTTAGTACGCTCGGACCGAGTGATTCATCCGAGTAAGCTAATGCTTCTGATTGGACGGTTTTTCGTCACGACACTAAAATGGCCAATCAGAAGCATGAGTTTACTCGGATGAATCACTCGGTCCGAGCATACTAAGACCGTGAAAACTCGGCTTTAAGCATTCGTGATTTTAAAAGACGCATTTAACATAGTTTTCATCTAGACAAAACTCATTTCTGTAGAGTGTTTGGAACGAATTCATTAAACTGGCGGAGATTGGCGATCTTAACTTGTTTAACTAATTGGTTCATTGGGTAAAACTTTGTGCAGATTTTTTCAGTTGTTAGAACAATTTTAATTTCTAGAATGCAAAAGTATGATATTTTTTAAGCTGACACTTGTGTACTTGCTTAATTTATTAGTGGGCTTTCTTATGTTTAAATATTTTGTTACTCTGTGTTATGTTTAGTTAGTCTTCTCATTATTAAATAGATAAATAAAATAAAACAAATTCTGCGTTCTGCATACAGCCATCCAAATGTGAAGTGGTGGGATTTTTGCACAATCAAAATATCGCACCTCCAGAACTAAAGTGACCTAACTCAAAATTTGCAACTTTTGGGAAATGAAAAAAATGTATTCGGCGCTCTGAGCGAGTTGCTCAAGAAAAAACAGACCGAAATATTTCTCCATCTCTCTCTGACCAAATAAAGTCGGTTTTTTAATATAGGCATGAAAGAGTATACTTTTTTGAGTCATTCTGAGTACTTAACTCATTTTACCCAAATTTTGAGTTAGGTCACTTTAGTTCTGGAGGTGCGATATGGGGCGTCAGGATTATAGAGGAGAGAAGTGTAGTGGAGCTCGCCAATCAGTAATAACTTATGCCGGCTTTTATTATATTTCCAATAATTGGTTTTTAAAGTCTCACTTTTTTTATGCGCTGGACAATTACTTTCGTCGACAGCAGCTGGAGCTTTCGACATTTTACAGTTCAGTTATAAAATAAAAAAAAAGGGTTTACTTAAATTCTTCATAGAAAATTCAATTTAAGTCACATTTAAAATTTTACAAAAATAACAGATATTTACTATTTGCTATGGAAAGGGCAATGCTCGGGGTTTTTCTGAAAGATCGAATTCGAAACGAGGTGATCTGCAAGAGAACGAAAGTCACCGACATAGCCAGAACAAGAACGAATTTCAGATTTTTTTATAATGGTACCAAATAAACATTTTCTATTCTATTCTAAATTGCTTATAGTAATAAGGCCGCCAATTGTACTTAGATTTATAAAAAATTGTAAATGTTATTTATGAGTACAATAAAGAATATTCTATCTATCTATCTATCTATTCTTTAAAAGTATGAGGAACTGTAGAACTCTGGTTAATGCGATAAGAACTCTCATTTATTTTTGGTATGCTGGACAATGATCTGCTAAACAAAAATAACGGCATAATATTTGTTTTTGGTATACACATAATGCTGTGTATGTCTGTTACTACCTGTTTATTGTCTTTTACAGACTATACTTTGTTTGCTTACTCGCTCGGAGGAACAAATCAATCTTGTTTTTTTTTTTCAATCAGCCGATGCCAGGGCGCCCGAAAAACGCGGGTTCTTTCCGTCGAAGTGCCGAAACCCAATAAACAAGCCTATTGGGTTCCGACGGTTCAATGACGAGGAAAACTGTAAGGTCCAAGCCGTATTTGTGTGTACAGTGTTACTAAAATCTTGCGTGAAAATATCGTCACCTTAGTAGTCAAGAAAGCTTTTCCACACTTGACTGGTTCCGAGATAAAGACAATTCAAAAGATCGGAGCCCCAAAAAATATATTTCGTTGTATCTCCTCTATTGTATTCAGATTTTCACATTTGTAGTACTTGCATGAGACGAATAAACAGTGGTGAACAAATTCATTCAGCTAACATTAAATTCACTGCTGATTTTTTTCTTCCAAGTTTCATTTAACTCCTTTCACGTCTGAATCAAAAACAATTTGTTAGAGCTATCACTTAGATCTCTTTACCACTATAATCTTCGTTTATCGCAGAGTAGGCTGGCGTTCATAACTCAATTCGGTCAAAAGTGTGGCGTAGTTCTCTTCATCACCTTCATATTTTGATCAAAAAGTCATTAAACAAACAGAATCGAAAACCATTTTGTTGTACAGTTTAATAAATTACGCCAATAAAAAAATAAAAATAAAAAATCGGGTTTTTATAATTAAGTTATTGTCATGTAAGTAATAATACTTTATTCTTAACCTGTAAGTAGATGTTTTGGTTGGCCTCACCATAACACTTTTTTTTTAAATTGTTTCTTTTCGAGGTCATAAAGCAACTGATAAAACAACCTTAATTACCTATTTTTGCTCTTTTTCGTCAAAGGCAAGTTAAAAAATGTATGGGATCATAACTTAGATGAACCGATTGTTAGTGTAGAAGAAATCGGGGGTTAGTCACATAAGTACTTTATGCGACTGTAAAGAAACCAACTGATAGCTGTCAACACTTTGTTAGTGTACGAGAACCGAGTTCGTCCCCAGTTAGGTATTTTATGCCATCTGGAGACAGAAGTTTACATCCCACCGTCCCGCGAATCAACCGATCCGAAGTCGTAACCGGCGCCCGATAAGTGAAGGGCCCTCGAATATCGTATTACACGCCGTTGGTAACAGAACCCTAATAAAAAACGCCATCTATTCGACTCGGGTGCTCGTAATGCTTCCTCACAATTTATCTTGAGGTTCTTGTTGTGGGAGATGCAGTTTTTGAAGTTTCGCCAGTGTCTTTTTTTTTATTTATTTTTTTATTAAAAACTGACCAACGATTGACCCCGATCTCACCTGATGGTAAGTGAAGATGGAGCCGACGATGTTCCTCGTTGGTTCAGTAAGAGCCTATTCACTCTAGCCTTAAAGGCACCCAAATTGTACCTTTCCGGAAAAACAGAGGGAGGGAGCGAATTCTATTCCTTAGCGGTGCGCATTAGAAACGACGAGGCGAAACGCTTCGTGCGCACAAAAGGTGTCTGCACAACATAAGGATGAAGTCGCTCCCCTCTCCTGGATGTCCGGTGATGGAAAGAAAAAGAGCCTGACCGATTGTGTGTGGATTTTCCAGATTGCAGGCTGGCCAGTATCCCAGTCAACAAACAGGGCCAAGATTCTGTTAATGCATTGTACTACAATGACAACTGCATGAACGCGGGGATTTCATTTCATTGCCGCTTTTAATCTACGCGCGCACACGTACCAATCCTTCTAGGCGTCAATGGTATAAAAAATCATGTCACGTGACCCGACCGAGTATCTATCATTGAACTATAATGCACTAGCAGAATTGAGGCCCAGTACTCGTAACATGGACAGTGTTGAAAACAATGCATATTACATAATCACAATCACACTGAACTTTGGCTTTCGTACCAAAGTTCATGGTCTGTAAAATGAACTTTGGTTTGAAAGCCATGCCAAAACGAATACGCAGGTTTGTATTTTACAAAACCTAACAAGTGCAAGTCGGGCTCGGTCACCGAGGGTTCTGTACTCGCAGTTAATTCCGAGCTCTAACATAAACCTAACATAGAATAGAATAGAATAGAATAGAATATTCTTTATTATACTCATAAATAACATTTACAAATTTTTATAAATCTAAGTACAATAACATAAACATCCACATACTTGGTTCGGGCCCCACACTAGTATACCCTGTGTCATGGGAACTAGAAACAGCGACATCGCAAACATGTGAACATCCAAGACCCGAACCCAAACAAAACGAGTTGCTATTCCCGAAATTCAACGACAATTTTCGTTATTATTTCGTTACAAATGTATACTTTTCGGGTTTTTCCATTAGTATCCATTACATAGACCTGGGATCTAATAAACTCGGCAAAAACATGGACCCAGTTCTAGTGATTGGTGCCTCTGCCTAGGGGATAACGGGCGTAAGTTTATTTTTTATTTTTATCATTATAGTATAGTACAGGTACCATTACTAAGTATTAGTAACCAGACAGAACGGTGCGTGCGCGGCGCGGGTCCGCGGGGCATTGTTCGAATAAACAGAAAGGTGGTAGGTACTAATTGCTCGCGATTTTTTTTATGAAAGAAGATTTCTGGGACTAAACCTTTCTTAAGCGATGACGCGAGCTCTGTCTCTACTCACCATGATTAGGCTCAGCGAATCAGAGTGAAACCTGGTCAGACTCTTCAGACAACCAATCAAGTAAGTGTATCCGGAATAATGTTAACCATTTTTTTAAAGTACATCTGTACTTTAAAGTAATAACCTAATAAGATAAAAATTTAATTATTAAATACATAACCGTGGCTTCTAAACCACCCAGATTTCAGCGTGTATGTACGTGGAAAAACAATAAAACAATAAGTAAAAACGCAGGTAAAGACAGACAATTTGTTTCCCAAACATCCTCAGTCGCTAGCCAGTTGTTTGTCTTGCCAAACGAACCTCGAAACTAGCTTATGTGAGCTATGATGAGCAAAGAACAAAGACAATAATTTTCTCGCTGTTTTTTGTTTCACTAAGCTGGATATACTCTGCACTGGATGAAAGTTGCCATGATGTAATCAAACACGAAAAAGTTCTCAAAAAGTAATCAAACATGAAATTAATTCATGATGATAAAGTTGTAAAGAAATATGTCTTATTTCCCGCTATCGATTTTCTAATGTACATTTTTAAACGCAACGTTGTGCGATATTACGTTGTAGTTGTTACACTTTAATACACAATAAAAACAACATCATCATCAACTCATTATGTCTCCACCGAGGGGCACGGGTCTTTTCCCTGAGGAAGGTATAGGCCATACTCCACCACGAGGGCCAAGTCCGAATTGGTGGCGGCTTGTAAGAATAGTGGCTGGTCTTACTGACAGAAGTTTTCAAGCCGCCCTAAGGCCCCTGACGTGGCTTAACGACTGCCATCTATCGATGGCAGCCAGCACCAACTGCTTAACGTGCCTTGCGAAGCACGGAACCGCTCGGAAAAATGTCTCTAGCATTAGTCATAGAACGGTTGCCCATCCATGCACTGAACGCTCGCTACGTTGCTTAACCTTCGTGATCGTTTAAGATGATTCAGGTGGATGGGGCTACGAGCGATAAAAAAAACAATATTACTTATCCTTATGCCTCATTCCTTATTGCGTTCTACACAAGACACTCCAATTCTCTGAGAAAGAGTGTGGACTTAAGGCCTGTTTTAGAGTTACACTGACACTCAGCGCTGACAGGCCAATATGTACTACGTCCTAAGGAGCGTTTTAGAAAAACGCCGACCGTTCAGCGCTGATCAGCCATACATTTTGTCTATCAGCGCTGACGGTCAGCGCGTAGTCAGTGTGTGTGACTCTAAAACTAGCCTAATGAGCCATTTTCAGAAGAACTAAAAAAAAAACGAAAGGCTGTCAAAGGAATGCAATTTTGGACCTCAGCCCAATAGCCATGTGTACATCATCATCATCGAATAGGTAACTAACATTTTCAATACAATATAACTCCGAAAGGACAAACATTTGGCTGTTGGCGTCATAGTAACTTTTGTTCAGCTCACTAAGACCTATTCGATGATGTATCACACATGGCTTTTGGGCTGAGGTCCAAAATTGCATTCCTTTGACAGGCATTCGTTTTTTTTTCTTCTGAAAACGGCTCATTACAACGCATGCCCACCGCGCTTAGAAAACAAGCGTTAAGATATGAATACCTAAGACACTCCGGTTTATTTCACCGCATGTACTTACCGACTTTATACTCGTACCTATAAAGTCAGGTATAACTGTGAATATTTCGAAAGGTGGGCGCTTGAAATATTCACCAAATATTTAGTTTTATATTCCCTTTAAAAGAAAATATTTAAATTAAAATAAAACAAATATTTAAGGCCCCATACAACAGACTTGATATTTTTGCCGTTTTTAAAGATAATGGTACGGAGCCCTTCGTGCTTGAGTACGACTCGACTAGCCGGTTTTTTTTTTAAATAAGAGATATAACCATCGTTTAGTAACTCAATCAATAACCCCGCACTCGTCCACTGCGACAGAGATCTACCCCAAGGTACGGCACTTCATAGTAACATGGCTATTAGTAACTAACCGAGTTCACTTTGAATGGTGAGATTGTGACTAAATTATAGACTCAAGATTAACTTTCCTAACACGTCACAAAGTTACAGACCACTACGTACGTAAAGAAGAGCACTTAAACATCATTTGATAAAGGCCACTGTTAAGGGGAGAGGACATGTTAAGTACTTCACAAAAGGGAACGAAAGGGCCATAAAGCAAACTTTATAATAAGCTGAAAAGCGCGAGTACTTCCCCGCTTAGTGGGTTCCGCGGGACGTTGACTTAGTTCATTGAATTAGTTTTATTTTCATATGTTTCTGTCAATAAACGTGACTGTACGTGGGCCACACGACTGACGACCACTGTGGCGCAGCGGATAGCGCATCTGCCTACCATGCAAGAGGTCCCGGGTTTGAATTCCGGCTGGCCAGAAAAAAAAACCCTTGAATGTTTAGGTACATGTTTGTGATGTCGCTGTTTCTGGTTCCTACGAGACAGGGTTACTAGTGTGGTGCCAGAAGCATGAATGTGCCTGTATGTAAATGTTTACTACGACTAGAACATTGTCTACTGATAGGGCCAGCGCAAGATACATTGATGGACGAACATACCTAAGTCCCTAGTTAAGTAACTACGTAAGTAGTTGTAACCAAGGCTTGTATGTACAGTACTTATCTCAAATAATGCCCGGCAATTAGAACTATAGAAAATAGTAGGTACCTAGAACTTATTACTTTTCAAAATCAATGACAAACAACGAACAAAAATATTTTATCCAACGCTTTAGTGATCATTTGTTTTTTTTTTCGATAAACAGCTTTCTATTTGCAAGTCTGCTCGAAATCTATAGAAAACCGTTGATAAGTTGCCTCCTGGTTGTCATGAGTGGCCATGTTGCTGTTTCGGGTAAAAGCTCGTTCTATTTCTAAATTACATGACTGATCCGAGTTCACTGTGTCTAATCGGCAATTTTGATTTATCTCGAAATAAGTTGTCAAAATAATAGTCAAATATTTTTAAGTAGTGCAAAAAAACCTGATATAATATTACTCTGTAGCATTTTGATTCTTACATTTATGGAGAGTTGCCACTAAACACTGATTTGAACATACCTACTAGGTTTTTTATAAAAATTTAGTATAAAATAATTATGTTTTATAGAACAATATTTTTTTGACTTATGTTCTTAAGTCAGCCGGCCCTAGAATTGGTTATTTATTTGTGGTGGAGCTTCAGCACCTCCATGTTTTCATACGTGCACTCTAATCAGTCAGCACGTTAAGGGCGACTTTGCAACAAAACAGGTTTATCTGCTGTAGACTGTGCCTCTAAAATTTCCTTATTCCGTAGTTGTACCAAGAAGACAAATAGTTTTCGGAACACTGTCCTAGAAAACTGCCTACCCCTAAAGCGATAGAGTATCGGGAAGACTGGCGATCGTTGGAGGGATAACTTTGTTAAGACCCCGGTCCCTGATGTCCGTTGAGGCCATGACTGGACCTCTAACAGGCTTCTTTATGTTCGGGGCTTGAATATGAAGCCCCGTTTCCTATTTTTTCCTTATCGTTCTATACTAAGTTATTATAGCTTATATTAGCCAAACAGATAAGTTATAGAAAGAAAGAAAGAAAGAAAGAAAGAAAGAAATTAAAATATGTTTATTTGACGACACAATACTAAAAACCCCAAAATCTTGGTAGCGGATGGATAAATAACACTTGATTGCTCAACCAGCATTGTAGAATTATTGAAGTTTCATAAATTTAATTTGGATGGAGAGAATTTTATTGTAAGAAGAAAATAGTCTGTAGCTATGGATATTAAGGATGCACATAAATAAGAAAAAAGAAAATACAGTAGCCAAACATTTAAAGAAAATAACTACTTATGACTAATTAATCTTTGCTAATTCTATTAATTGTGAAACTAACAACTTTAACGTTCATGTTATTCAACAAAATGATAACATTAGTAAACATTTTGCTTTTTACTGTAAATGAAAATATTTGAATTAAAAATACATTACGTAATATATGACGTACATATTGAATACATTATATAGAAAATAAAATAAGCCAAGTCAAAGGCCTTAGGGCGGCTTGAAAACTTCTGACAGTAAGACCAGCCACTAATCTTACAGGCCTCCACCAATCCGGACTTGGCCCCCCTGGTGGAGGATGGTCTATACCGTCATCACGGAAGAGACTCGTGCCCGTCAGTGGGGACATAATGGGTTGATGATGAAGTAAAGCGCGAACATATACCAAAATTCTTCACTTAATATGTCTGTATTTTGTATCGAACAAAATGTAGAGTCTTACGTTCTTACAGTGGCCCTGTCTGCTTTTCCTCGAGTTGCTAGTAATCCTTTAAGTCCTCAAAAGACTCCCGCGGTCGCAGTATCTGTCGAAAGCAGCTGCATTTCCAAAACCTATGAGCGCGAACGAACGCTGAGACGGCGATAGGCAAACAGCTGAGGAATTAGGTGCACTTTACTATGTTGCAGTGCTATTCCTACTCAGTTCGAATTCCAACAATTGACACCGCACGGGAAAGAAAAATGCTACGACCATACTTAAGCCCAGCACCAGATGAACGATAAATTGTCGGTAGGAAGTTGTGTTAATTATATCTATGTATGTAGGTACACGTGTTTCGAGAATACAGCAGTTCAATACCTTACTTGTTGTTTCTTTGACGCGTGTCCCTGCCCACCTTCTTAACATGGCCCAGCCGGCTTAGAAAGAACTTTAAAACATTTATGGAAGTCGTAGTAAAGGGTAATAGTAAAGGGTAATAAATTGTAGTGCGTAGGTACAATTAATATCAAACGAATACATTTCATATCGGAATAATAATAATAATTAATCATTGACGTTAAGAGTTATTACATTGATGACATCATAATATCGATACATCGATCGACGTTTATTATTATTTTAAACATGTTTGACTTTTTTTTGGACGTTAAGTAAAATAAAAGGATAACAAAAAGTAAAGTATTTGCAGCATAAATGGCCATATCTTTTTTTTACTTTAACTTAGAAGTTTAACCTTTTCAAAACTTGAAGGAACCTTAAAATTGAATATATGATTTTAATTTCAACTCGATACGTCCGCGCATTCCTGAGATAAGGCTCTAATTATATGCGTCTGCGCGACCGACCGGTTTTGCCGCCGATTTCAGCGACCGCGGCCCAGTCGCTTTTTGATTTATATGAGCGTCTCCGCTCTCTACACGTTCTCACAAACAACAAAAGAGCGTCCCGTCCGCTTCAAATGCACCGATACAAGTGAACACGTTGAAACTCGTCCGAGCGGCCAGGCCGCGCGACCACGCCGCTCGAAAGCGCGACCGCGCCGCTATTTAAATAAATCGTTACACATAATTGCTTATAATTTCGTGGTGCCGGGCCGCTCGGTCGCGCGGACGCATATAATTAGAGCCTCAAAGGTCTTAACAGACAGAATCACGGACGGACTATAAAGGTTCCGTTGTTTACTTTTGAGGTACGTAACCCTAAACATTAATAGAAATCGGTGAACCAGTTTCAAAGGAGTCCAGTAACAAACTCGTACACGAGATTTTTATATGATAAAGCTAGTTTTAGAGTCACGCTGACTACGCGCTGACCGTCAGCGTTGATAGACAAAATGTATGGCTGATCAGCGCTTAACGGTCGGCGTTTTTCTAAAACGCTCCTAAGGACGTAGTACATATTGGCCTATCAGCGCCGAGTGTCAGCGTGACTCTAAAACCGGCCTAAATGATATATGCCCATATTGCCCTCTTGAATCGCTCGTAGCCTGGGCTGCCTGATCTTAAACGATTACTACGGTTAAGCAACATACGGCGCGTTCAGTCCATGGATGGGTCACCGTCTATGACTAACGCTAATGGCATTTTTCCGAGCGGTTCTGTGCTTCGCAAGGCACGTTAAGCAGTTGGTGCTGGCTGCCGTCGATAGATGGCAGTCGTTAAGCCAAGTTAAGTTAAGCCTTAGGGCGGCTTGAAAACTTCTGATAGTAAGACCAGCCACTAGTCTTACAAGCCTCCACCAATCCGGACTTGGCCCCCGTGGTGGAGTATGGCCTTTACCTTCCTCAGGGAAGAGACCCGTGCCCCTCGGTGGGGACATAATGGGTTGAGGATTGCTCTGTACAAAAAAAATTTTTTTCTACTTCCTTACAAACTTTCCTGACTTTTGAATGGCATCTTCAAGTCCGTGTAAACGAAAACAAATGGAGTGTTCGTCGAGCAGTGGCATGCACGACAATTGGCTCCCGCGGCACTTGACGTAGAGCCGCAGTTGGTAATGGATATCTATTAGACGCAGACGCGAGTTAGGGTTGCCAGTGGCGATTAGCGATTGCCGAGAAAAAAAATTATTTCAAATAAATAGAATTGTGTTAAGTTGGCTCAAATGTAAAATTAGTAAAAATTATGTAGGTATTTATGCTTGAGCAAGGTCGAATAAACCTTCTTTTGATATTATTCTCAGTAGACTTCCGTCGCAGAATATCTTTAGGGATCGCCGGTCTTGTGTTAATGAGTAAACTGTAAAATATTCTTTCCGACGGGTTTCTTTACTCTAAGAATAAGTCTGCATTGCCTAAAAATATTATCGGTAAATTTTTGATAAAAAATATCTACGGAGAGCGCTCAACATAAGTTGCGAGAAACAGTAATAAAGTTTATTACTTACTTTAAAAAAACTCAGGTCTTGAATGTTTACATGCTTGTGACGTCGCTGTTTCTGGCTCCCACGACACAGGGTATCCTAGTGTGGAGCCAGAAGCAATGTATGTGCCTGTATGTAACTGTTATGTTATGTTATCTTACTTGACGTGTACATGGCCATATTTCTCATCAACAACGTTGCTTAACCTATCTAAGCCCCTCTGGGGAAGAATTTTAAAAAACATTTACCATCATAAGTACGAAATTTCACGTATTTAGAACCTCTTATCATCTTAACTGTTAGCACTAAAGTTTTATAGAATTAAACCCCACTCAGGTATAACAAAGTAGTGTAAAGTATTTTACCAGCGGTTGGGTTGCCAGAATTCGGAAGTCAGCAAAAAAAAAGGTATTTATGGCACAAACTTCATATAAACAATTTTTTGCCGACTTTCGAATTCTGGCAGCCCTACCGCTGCGTGGTGGTCCTCCATCCATTACAGTGATTTCCTACAGGCCGCCACGCCACGCGGCCACTTAGCCCGAGATCAAAGAATCTGTTTTACTTTATACTCGCCCTCACCGAAGAGACAAGAGCCTTCGTCTCGGATAAATCACTCGCTATGACCCTGGGAAGTGTACAATTACTGGCACAAAAGAGTTTGCGGTAACGTGCCTTGAACGGTAAACGAAGACGAGAAATAAGTCTGATTCTGGCTGCATATTGAATAATGAAGTGTTTTGAAAGGGCATTGATAGTGCCACCTTAATATCGGTTCAGTTAATAGCGGCGCTAGTGGAGAATTTGGTAGTAACGTAACATTAAGAAATTTACTTAGAAAAATGAAGAAAATGAGAAAATGTTAACCTGTCTTTCAATTTTAATGAATCTTAGTAAGTGAATAAATAAAACAAAAAATGGGGAACAGGATTTACAATCAATGAGTTAGTTACAATTTTGCCCACCTGAACATGTAACTTGGTGGCGCTGTACGGTACAAATAACTTTCACACGACTTAAATCACTTATCATAGGCAACGATATACAAAACTTTGAATACTCCTAAACTGAAGTCACATGTAGATACTGATGTACGGCGGTCTTCAGTGGGAATCGAACTCACGACATTCGATGTAGTAGTCAGACGTAATACCGAAAGCCAACGAAGCAGTATACGGATATTTTGTCATACCCTCTATTAGTCGTCTTACTTATTGCCGGACTAATTTCACTTCACATCTTCGCGATAAGAACGGAGCGCTCCCCAAACTGCTAAATAATGAAAGTATAGAAAAGGAAAAATATAAAACCTCTTGGCTGAACTGAAAGAGGAAATCGCAAACAAAGGGAATGTCAGGGAGTCGGTGGCGTAATCTGATGTTATTTAGAGTAATTGCGAGCGGTTTCGACGGGCCACCCTGGAGTATTCATCCTAGAATATGACAAAAGTTCTACTCCTATATTACACGCACTAAATTCCGCCCTCTCAGCATGTTTTTTTATCCCGCGCGCGAGAAGTAGAAAAAAAGTCGCCGTATCGTGCGCTCACTAAGCCGACGCACTGAGGGGTGTTTTAGCGATTTAGGCGGACGAAATTCAGTTTCCTAAATCTTAACCCAGGTATAAAAAAAACTATCTACCTCAAAGACAAAACTATCTACCTCAAAGATACACATTACAATTCTACAGGATTTTCTATGCGAGACACAAAAAATCAAGGAAATAATTACGTCCGCCTAAATCGCCAAAAAACCCCTAAGTGCGACGAGACGGGGATGGTGGAAGTCTTTGTCGCGGGACAAGAGTTCATGCTAAAGGGGCTGAGCGATTTCAATCGTTTTACTTTTATCATTATTAATTCTTTATTGCACAAAAAAATAGTGTACAAAAGGTGGACTTAATGCTAATGGCTAACTATCAGATTCTATTGAATCTGGTTGAAGTGGTATTTTTGCCATAACTTCAAATGTACGCGACTTAGAAAATATAGTATAATACTGGAGATCCGAGGGCTGGTGCCTACTTTGGCCAAAGGCTGACCCTCGCCATACAGCGAGGCAATGCCGCCAGCCTTCTCGGAACTCTACCGGCCGACAGCGATCTGGCTCCAATATTCTATTTAAATTAAAAAATAGCTTTAGTTTAGTTTTTTCTTTTTTTTTATATTATTATTATTTTTAGTTTTGTAAATAGTATGTAATTACTTTTCTGTTATATTAATATTTTATTGAATATAATATTACATTACAGTATAATACTATTAATTTATTTGTCTTTCACTCAAACAATATGGACGTAAATATTGTTTTAGTAAGAGGAAAGTATGTTGCCCAGTCCTGTTTTTAGGGCTCCGTACCCAAAGAGTAAAACGGACCCTATTACTGAGTCTCCCCTGTCCTTCGGTCCATCCGTCCGTCTGTCACCAGGCTGTATCTTTTTCATTTATCATTTTAAGGGGGGCTCCCATACCTTTTGTTTTTCCTGGTCTATGTAAATGATTTACCGTTTATGGTACAAAAAATGTGTGAGATAGTGCTATTTGCTGATGACACGTCACTTATTTTTTAAATAAGGAGACAGGAAAATAATCTTGACGAAGCAAATAATGCTCTCTCGCACGTTCTAGATTGGTTTACAGCAAATAATCTGTTGTTAAATTTAAAAAAGACAAAATGTATGAAGTTTACCCTACCTAATGTAAAATTAGTTGAAAATAACATTGTGATTGGAAATGAAAAACTAGAATTTGTTGAATACTGTATTTCTGGGCACTACAATGGGGCCCACATATTGTAAAATTAGCACATAGACTTAGCTCCGCAGCATATGCCGTGAAAAGAATTCGAGAACTTACTGACGTTGCAACTACTAGGCTTGTTTATTTTAGTTCCTTCCATAGTATTATGTCCTATGGTATACTACTATGGGGCCGGGCAGCAGACATTGCCACTATCTTCATATTGCAGAAGAGAGCGATCCGATTTATTTACAAGCTAGGTAGTAGACTCACTAAGAGATTTTTTGAAAGAAATCAAAATCCTAACAGTTGCAAGCCAATACATTTATGAAAATATTATGTACGTTAGGAAAAATATTAAAGACTTCGAAACACTTGGTAGCCATCATAACGTTAATACTAGGAATAAACATAAATTGTCATTTCCACGATTTAGACTTCCAAAAGTTAATACTTCCTTTATGGGGCACTGTATAAGGTTCTACAACAAGATACCCCAAGATATATTAGAGTTACCTCCAACGCGATTTAAGAATTGTGTTAAGCACACTCTTTGCAAAAAAGCTTATTATAAAATAAACGATTATTTAGAAGACAAGGACGTATGGCATTAAATAGTAGTCTAATATTAAATTTAATCAGAGGATAAATGTGTCTAGTGTTCAACACATCCAAGATATTATTTTCTAAGTTTGATTTGTATTAGCTTTAAGGTGATTTGAGAAAAGATGGTCAGAGTGGAGTTTTTTTTTTCGCTGCCTTTTTCTCCACTACAGACAGCCCCAAGGCAGCGGCTAACATTATACATAACTGTATGTACATTGACATTCAACAAGCAGAATGTAAATTCTTTACGTTGAAATAAAATTTTTGATTGATTGATTGAACAAACGTGATTTTTTTCCAATTTTATAATGGTACGGAACCCTTCGTACAGGAGTCTGACTCGCACTTGGCTCTTATTTATTTGCAACTCATAAAAACATACTGTCCTAGGTTTTTAGATCTAAAATGGAAGTTATTTATTGATTTAGTTATTTACGACTTCCTATCGCAAAAGTCCTAACTTCAATTCTGGATCTAAAAACCTAGAACAGTATGTTATAATGAGTTTTATTATAAATTTCGATCAAGTAAAAGCGATCTAGAAGGATTGTGTTGTGGTGTGATCTTATATTCAACTTTGACGTTCATAAAGTCGGTAAACATTTTGTTTTTAATTGTGAATATATATTTTTTATTTTTATTTAAATTTTAATTTATTATATTGTTACGTTATAAATATTTTTTTACAAACATTCCCATACTGCAATGCCGTTGGCACTGCGCTCGCTTAACATAAGGTTAATATCGAACTTTACGCTTAAAAGTAAATATAGTCTGCTAGCTTTTAGAATTACCTCGGGCTTTAGAGTAGGCTTCGGTTTTCGCCGAAAGCACACGAGTGTAATACTACTTCCTGCTCTGTATAAAAATTTTCTTCACTATTTTGAAAAGTTATGTAAAGTTATAAATAACAATACAAAATAAACCTTACCTTAATTATTTATATTTACCTTAATAAACTCCAGGTCTTGGATGTTTACATGTTTGTGACGTCGCTGTTTCTGGTTCCCACGACACAGGGTATCCTAGTGTGGGGCCAGAAGCAATGTATGTGCCTGTATGTAAATTTTATGTTATGTTATGTTATTGCAATATAATCCGTTTTTGTAGTAGTAGTAATTTTGATGAAGCTATCAAAGCCAATACACTGAGTTGTCTTTCAGCACTTCCAACTCCAGACTTTCCATCATTTTGTCTTAGTCAATTTTCCTATTGTGATGTCGAAAAGAGCATAGTATCCATAACATCCAGCGCTGTTGGTACGGATGGGATAAGTCGCAGGATGATTATGCCCATAGTAGATGTTGTTGTACCAGTGATCACAAAAAATCCTGAACAAGTCAGTCGAAACTAGTGTCTTTCCGACTATTTGGAAAGAAGCACAAATTACTCCATTACCCAAAAAGTCAAATCCTTCGTCCTTTTCCGACTATCGCCCCATTTCTATCCTTCCGTTCTTTTCCAAAGTCCTTGAACGCCTCATCCATCAACAACTTAGCATCTTTCTTAATAAAAATAATCTCTTTAATCCCCTTCAATCCGGTTTTCGTCCAGGTCATAGTACGACCACTGCTCTCGTCAAAATAACTGACGACATTAGGTTAGGCATGGAAAATGGGCAAGTCACCGTCCTCACGTTGCTGGACTTCAGCAACGCATTCAACACGGTAGACTTCGACATCCTGTTGGGGATACTATGCTCTCTCAACATATCTCCGATGGTAATTGACTGGTTTCGGAGTTACTTGTTTGGGCGCCGGCAACGTATACGTATCGATGATTTCTTTTCTGCATGGTGTGATACTACTGCCGGTGTCCCGAAAGGTGGCGTGCTCTCTCCACTTCTCTTCGCTATCTTTATCAATAGCATTTCTAGAACTCTTACTTCTTCGTACCACCTTTACCCAGATGATCTCCAAATTTACGCGCAGTGTCCGGTAGAGAGTCTGCCTTTGGCTATCACTGATTTTAATGTCGATCTCCAACGAATTTTAGACTGGAGCAGATGTTACGGCCTAAATATAAATCCTTCTAAGACACAGGTTATTGTGATTGGTAGTCCGAGAATGCTGTCCAAAGTTGATTTGGAACAGCTTCCACAAATTGACTTTGACGGAGTACGTATACCATACAGTGAGAAGGTGAAGAACTTGGGGATTATTATTGACAGGTATCTATCCTGGGGACCACAGCTATCGGAAGTGAGCCGGAAAATATTCGCTTCAGCGGCTTCTCTGAGAAGGTTACGAAATTTCCTACCAACAAATTTCTGTTGCTCCCTATCCTCGACTATGCCGATGCCAGCTATCTAGATCTAACTGAAGAGCAACTTAATAAACTTGAGCGCCTCCAAAACTTTGCTATACGGTTTATATTTGGCTTACGTAAATATGACCACGTCTCCGAATACCGCGCTAAGCTCAAGTGGCTCCCCATCCGTCTCCGTAGGAATGCTCACATCCTCTCACTTCTTTACTCAGTGCTGTTCAATCCAGCCACACCCCCGTACCTCAAAGAGCGCTTTATTTTCCTAAGTGTCTCCCACAGTCTGGCATTACGGTCCGATCAGAGTTTGACGCTGAAGACACCGAGTCATACGACAAGGTTCTTCAGCACTTCATTCACTGTAAGGGCAGCCCGGCTGTGGAATGATCTGCCGGTCTCAACAAGGCGCTCCCCTTCACCAGCTATATTTAAAAATCGGGTAAAAGAACTATATCTATCTCTTTAAACTAAGTATTTATCACTCAATTACTTTCCTTTCTATGTAGGTATATTATATTCATTTTATCCTCCTCTTACAAATAGGTATTATAACTTATTTATGTAGTAGTTTATAATAATTTATATAAGTAAGATTTATGTAAGTATATTATTAAGTATAAGTATGTATTATTCGTATTTGCACCAACTACCCGTTTCTCTGTTTCCTTCGGCAATCTTTCCGTCACAAGGTTGTCTGGAAGAAATTGCTGTTAGCAATAAGACCGCCTATTGTATGTTTTTAATTGTAAATTTTATTTGTCTCTGATTTCTTATGTGCAATAAAGAATATTCTTATCTTATCTTATCTTAGCCGGGGTATATTCTAAAAGCTAACAGACTGTATGTACTATTTTATTGAACAATGTCATATCCAACCTTTCGTATTCTGCGGCTCCGTTAAGTCCAAGGAAAAGAATACAGGCCTGTATCGGGCCGTAAATAAGCTTTATCCTGGAGATTAGTGCCTGTGCCTGCCCCCATTACAATTAGAGGTTACGACCTACAGATGCTTCGCCCGATAGGCCGAAAATACACATTACGCTTACCGCTGTTAAGGAGCATTGGTTTTGAGATTTAATTACAGCCAAAAGTAATCCAAAACAAACAAAACTAAACTTTTGACAAGCCAACAGTTGTTTTGTTGGGTCATCTTTATCATTTAATGCAGCAAATACAAAAATAGAAAATAAACTGGATATTTGCTACAGTCTATATTTTATTTATTTATTGATACTTTTATTGCACTTACATTTAAAGTAAACATATAGTACAATGCGGCGGACTTAATGCCATAAGCATTTTCTACCAGTCAACCGCAGGAGGTAAAAGGAAAGAGTTGTAAATAATAAATGTATTTATTTATTTATTTATAAATAGTATGTATTTATTTGTTTATAAATAGTATGCATTTATTTATAACTATGTATGTATAATATTTCCCCTAAGGAATGTCACCTGCCACGATCCCGACAAATCACTTTCACTTCATCGACATCCATTAGGCGTTGCAATGGAAACCGACGTGGCGTGCATACGCACGTCGGTTTCGAGTACTTTATATCATGCCCTTTGCATCTCCGCCTGGGGCGTCCCTTACTGGCTCTTCCACTCACATTCACATATTTGCTTCGTCAATATGTGAATGGATAGCATTTACGCCAAATATGGTTAATTTTGGTGTTAATACCGCTAGTCCTAGGTTTTTCGCCTCAGTTCTGCGGACATGGGTCCTAAGACTCACTAATAACATTATTGATACACTACAAATATGATTGCTTTCCTCGGTGGCGCCAGTATTACTCTCTGGAGCCCCTTATACAATTAACGCACTGCCTTCCGTGACAAGTATGACAACAACACGCCATCCACTGACCACCAAAAATAAAACTCGTCTTAACCCTTAACTATAGTTGTGGGTCCATTGGACCCAGGCCACATTTTCGACGAGGCGTAGAAAACGATAGGAGTGAGTAAGGTCCCTCCGCGTCTCAGTACCTTGAAATAGTAAGCCGAGGCGCATTGCGTAGAACGGACGTGCTGCGCTTGCTGCTGGAAAGGTTATTAATTTTGTGAAAGTTTATTTTACGCATGCATGTTTTTTTTGTGTTTTTTATTCAGGTGTTCATCATGGCAAGTGAAGAAGGTTTATCTAAGTCACTGTGTGAAACTTACATGAAAGAAAGGTGTTATAATCAAAGATTACCTACACAACTTAGAATGAGTATTGCCTCTGTTTTGAAACTCCCTCCATTAGCACCAGAAACTGGAGATACTGTAAAATTGGACATGAATAAGAGGAAAAGGTGTGGTTCATGCCCTTCTGCCAAGAGAGCCAAAACAGAACATCTGTGTGCCAAGTGTCAGAAGCCTTTCTGCATGACTTGTACAAAAACTGAGTGCAATTCTTGTTCTTGAAGTTAGAAGACTGTCTTTTTTTATTTTCGAGGTTATTTTGTTACTATTTTACTATTTTCAGAAAGAACATAATGATAACGGTTTATAAAGTAAAGAGTTAAATTTTTTGATCGTTTTTCCTATTATTAATTAATATTATTTGTAACTCTGTTTTTGTCATTAAGGAAAAAGAGACTGATTCTTCTGAGTGCCAATTACCTAAGAAAAATATGTTCCTATTGTTGTTTGTGTGAAACATTGTGTTTATTATAAACGTTAATAGATATAATTAAATAAAGAATACTTAATTAACTTACAAGTTTTTTTTTCACATACATTTGAAAATTGCTGGGTCCAATGGACCCACCTCTATAGAACCGTGATATTTTTTCACTACTACAGCTAAGGGTTAACTTCAAGCTTGCTTTAGCCGGCTTTTAGACGGCAGCCGGCATCAGCTGCTTAACGTGCCTTGCGAAGCACGGAACCGCTCGGATAATGCCACTAGCGTTAGTAATAGACAGTGACCCATCCATGGACTGAACGCGCCGTATGTTGCTTAACCTAAGTGATCGTTTAAGATCACTCAGGCAGCCCAGGCTACGAGCGACCTTTTTATATTTATTAATTTGTAACATTTTGTCTTGATGTGTTCTTTTTACGTTCTCATGTCAGTTGTGATTGAAGCTAAAATCTGTCTGTACTTATTAAATATTGAAATTGTGCTTTATTTTTTATCAAATTAGTATTTTTTAATCCATGTAATTTCCATCAATATTCATATAGTTTTCCCATACAGTCCACCACTAGCTATCAGGTACTAACACACATTTTTAAGATTCATAACGCCAAATCCTTCTCATCTCATGTTACCTTTTGTTACAGGGACCCCAACGGCGCGCTCCTGGTCTAAGGTTGATCAACTCCTAACGCCAGCCTCCTGAAAGGGTTCCAGCCCTCTTCCAATCAGCCGTGACGATTTTTATAGCCGTGTTAATTGAGCTGGAGCCCGCACCGGAAGCGATAAAAGTTATTAATTGGTTTCCCGCCATGCCCGACCGGAAGTTGTAAATAGAACGCTACTATTTCCGGTCAATCGCCACGCGTCGGACCTTTGGTTTTCCTGGACAACTGGGGGGCTCGGGTGAAGAGAATTTTTGCAATAACAGTGTGTTATAGAGGTTCACTACACTTTCATAATTAGATACCTACACAGTAGTGCACAGGTTGTTTCTTCGATTTCATGGATGTCATAATTAATCTAAAAACGCGTGACGTAAATTTAACTTTTTTTTAAATGATAGGCAGAAAAAAGGAATATGAAAAAATAGTTTTTTTTTGTATTTAGTTTAATATTTAGTTTATTATTTTATATTTCGTTTAGAAATTAATTATCTACTTGTACATCATATCTCCTACAAAATAAATATCTGAACATTTAATATTAAAAAATAGTGTAAAGAGCTCTTCTCGAGCATAATGTGATTCACAAAAGGTAATCTGAGCATAGCCCGTTCCATAGCACGCTGAGCGACTTTGATTAATAAGGCCGGTGATAAGGCCGTCGACTTTAGCTACTCTTAGATTAAGAAATTCCTGAGTAATCTCCTTCTTTCATGTACAATAAAGTGTTCTCTATCATTCTCTATCTATAATTCTTGGTGTTAAACACAGGGTAAAATTAGAGACAAAACGTGTTTATTTTATTTATTCAGTAACAAGGATCTCACAGCACAAATATAATTAAGATGGACAGTTTTAATTAAACTTAACATAGGCCTACTCACAGAGCTCTTTTGATGCGCTTAATCACAATTTGTAAATATTTTACAAAAAATACTATCATAACATAACAACATAACATTAACATTTACATACAGGCACTTACATTGTTTCTGGCCCCACACTAGGATACCCTGTGTCGTGGGAACCAGAAACAGCGACGTCACAAACATGTAAACATCCAAGACCTGGAGTTTTTTTTACTCCCCAGCCGGGGATCGAACCCGGGACCTCTCGCATAGTAAGCAGATACGCCAACCACTACGCCACAGAGGTCGTCAAAAACATTGTCTTTATTTAAACTTTTCATTAAATAATTAAACCTCCTTCTGTATTAACAATTGAAATCAGTCAATATATCTGAATGGTAAAACTTATTCTCCATTGTCTTGACCTTGAAAATAACTAAGGTTTTAAATTTTTATTATTGGTTTTTAGTTATTGTCTTGTAAAAGTTGTTTTATTATTTTCAAGGTCAGGATTGCAGAAGTTAAATAGCAATTACAAGAGTATTTTGGATCAAACCTTGACCTTGATCAAAGGTCGTAATAATAAACTGTTATTTTACCTAACATAAAACCAGCTATCCATATTTTGATTTCAGGTAAAATTATGTTACGAACTCTAGGAGAAATTGCTTTAGCAATAAGGCCGCCAATTTGTACTATGTAACTTTGTGTTTCATTTTTTTCACTTAATTTTTTTTCAAGTGTAGAATAAACTGTATTCTTTCTTATCTTAAAATTAGGTAACGACGTAATGTTATTTGATCTTTCGAAGCGCCCAATGAACCCGTGTTAAGGGTTCGAAATTATCAGTGTTGCCACATGAGGCGATTTATCGCCATTTCGGCTATCTTGTAGGGAGAAATTGAGAAGCAAAAATCGCAATTGGCGACCGGGCGCCGTTAGACTCAAACCTCTTTTTTTTTTGGGACTTTTGCCCTACTTGTAAATCAGAACCAATTAAGTAAGTACCTATATGTTTATTTTTCGTAATCTTGTCTTAATCTTACGATTTACTCGTATTGCCTCTTTTGAATTTACCGTGGCGTAGCTTTCAATACATATTAAGCTGCGAATATTTATTGAAGCTACGAGTTTTGGCTATGCGATGTTAGTACAAAACTTACCCGAAGTTGTGTTATGTTGATAATGATGAACAAAAAATAAATGCTTATAAATACTTCCTCCATCCGAAACAACCATTTATAGGTCCGGTTTCTGAATTGAGAATTTAACTAAGTAAATACCTACTTAAGTTTGTAACGTTCGGTCATGCTTTTTTCTGAGAAATTAAACGGGAGAGGACCATAGTTACCATACCAAATTCTCAATCCAGAAACTGGCCCATACTCCCCCATAAAAGGGAGTTCCCCCATCACGAGATGGAGTTCCACCAGCTTTCCATGTCTTCATAAACTGACGTCGTCTCCATCTTGGTTTTATTGTGGAGGGCGGCGCAGACATCGCAAATTTTTTCGGCACCCGTTCGAAAGTATTTGTAGTGCGATCTCCACTTGAAAAACTGTTTGTATAGCAGCACCGATCGCCAACTCCTCGCTATGATAGCGGCTATTTCGTTGGGCAGCGTACGCCTCGTATCAATGTACGAGTTTGGTGGGAGAAACCTGGAAGGATAACAAGTTTAGAAGGAGAAAGAGTTGAAGACCCAATTGCACAGTCGAAACTGAAAGCACTTATCACTACTCTATCAGTAGTCTATGGGAACCACCGCTGGTCTTCCATGGAGCATGGTGTCTTGTTCGTTCTTTGTCACGATTTGGTTATCTATTCATAATTTCAATTTCAGTGAGTGACAAAATATTTCACAGTCTACACAATAGCACAAAACAAATTCTTGCATTGTATTTCAACCTTAAAGAATTTTAACGCAATAGTAAAAGAATGCTTTCTAACCTGGAGTAATCAGCTCCTCCATAAACTATAGGTACAGTGTAGTGATCAAACGCCCTTAACACTTTCTCAGTGACATAGTCTTTATTGCAAGAATTCTCGTATGCTAAATAAAAGAGGTAGTTGTTCTCCAATCGATCGTCACACTCATTTTCTTGAGACCTACTGCAGGTAAACTCACCACAATCGCCATAGACGTCTATTTCTAAGCCGTACGACGATAGAGCTGATTTTAGTTTCTTATAATGCTTCTCTCTATAGCAGGGAGTGTGGCAGTTAGACACGAACCAAGCGGCTGGCTTCGTCTTATTTCTCAATCGCTTTTCCACGTGTTCCGGCACCTTGTCCATTTTTTCAATCCACGTCATATCTGCTTTCGGTCCGACTACTTCTCCTTTCTTGTCTTTAATTCGTATGTACAGGTACGGTATATCAGAGTCTAGTCGGTAAGTCACGGTCCAGTTGAAAAAGTTGTTCCACTCTGGCCCCAGCGGATAGTTGCTACTAGACTCCATATTGAAGTAGACGTACTTCTGTTTTGGGGACCGCCGTCGCGGCAAATCCCTCTCGTCGATGAAACGTAAAGTTCTTCCATTAAAAGCTATGGCATCGAAATGTGTGACGTCTTTTAGCAAGTGCCGGTTCTGCGTGACATAGCAATGGTTCACTAAACAGTT
Source organism: Yponomeuta plumbellus (assembly GCA_947310845.1). Lineage (NCBI taxonomy): Eukaryota > Metazoa > Arthropoda > Insecta > Lepidoptera > Yponomeutidae > Yponomeuta > Yponomeuta plumbellus. The sequence continues at coordinate 9,281,534 of OX371206.1, forward strand.
GTTTTCAAGAAACGCTCGCCTCCCGAGGCCGAAGTCGGTGAACGGATCGTAATTGTGAGAGTGCCATAGGAGGATATATTTCAAGTCTTGACTTTTCACGTCATCTTCGTATGCACTTTGATCTAAAATGCATAGAACTGTAACCATTAAGACGAGGACCATAGACATCATAACTACTGTGCTCGAATAACATCTCATAGGTTTAATCATTTTGTTTTTTGTAATTAACATTTGAAGTTAAAACTTCTTTAGGTGTACTTTGAGCTATGAATAGTGATCAAAATTTAAACGTCACAGTGTTAGTTGGTGATGCTGAATTGCATTATTTTAATCGGCTCCTGTCGGTCGTTGCTGCTGACATTTACATTTCTGTTTGATCTTGAGCACACGCTCTCTTTTTCTGTAGATTAATTGTGTCGCTTTTCGTTATTGATGCTATTATGTGGGCATAAATCTGTAAAAAACAATAGTATGCATAAATAATATTAGATGGTATAAACATAAACAGCCAAAAGTTTTCAGGCCGCTAGTAGAACCTGCAGTCTACTCGTATTACTGCGACGTATGTATGGGATTTTTATTTCCCGAAGAGAAAAGTGTTCCTTTACATTGATGTTTTATTATTGAAAGATCTAATAAGCTATCATATTGTATACCAATTGCTATCACAAACGTCAGGATTCCTGCAGAAAATTGTGCGCATTATAATTATACTTGAGCCATTACAAACGTTCGAACTGAGTCATAAACATTTGTATCAGACCTCTCTCTCACACATATAGGAGGCATATCAGGCATATCGGATGTCTCACTCGCACTTTTATGACTCGGTTCGCACGTTTGTAATGGCTCAAGTATAGTATTATTAACAGATGACCCGGCGAACGTTAATATTTTACCATATTATTAGTCTATTTATTTCATCACAAACCCCGCATTGATAGGTTTTCCACCTTACACTACAGGTAAAATTACGTTACGTTAAAAAAATAAGCCAATTGACTACTCAAAGCACTGAAATACAAAAATCCTTGGGCGCCACTGTAACGTAATGGTTATTCCCTGCCCGGTAATAAGGAAACCAGCCACGTACAGATATGAAAACTTTAGTATCTAAAAACTGTGGCCAGGGCCACCAAAAAGAATCTGAACGATTGTCTGGCACAGTGCCTTGAGCCATCAAGGGCCTTAATATTGGGAGATGAAAGAAACACAGTTAGTGTTGAGCACAATCTTTATTAGTTGCTACACAGGTAGCAATAGGGTAATTGTGAAACCTTAGTGTCTAAACCCAGACAATAACTTAACTTCTGAAAAGCTCAGAGCAGAGCGGGGTCGCTACAGTAAGTGGTTCTGATAGGTTCACAATTACACTGTATAAGTGGTTAGTCCCTACTGAAAATCAGATTGCCATCAATTTCAATAATTATCAACAATTTAATTCTACTCCATAATTCTTTAAATCCTAATTCCCTATTATGTAAGTGAAATTGTTTCACAGACCTTGCCAGGAAGAAACCTCCATGTGAAGTCAATCCGGCCACAGGTGGGATGCACGGTGCTAGCCAGAACGCCGAGTAGGCAGCCTAGCCCCCATGCGCCGTCACCGGAGCAGGACCGAAGGGACTTTCACACGAAGACGCTGGCCAGCCGTCCCGAACCAAATCCTTCTCCCGGCATGAGAGAAGTCAAGCGCTTGTAGCACAGCCTAACATAAGTTTCTTGACCCAAAAGAGCAACTGCTTCTCGACAGCAAAAAGAGAACACAGCCACAACCAAAAATTACTTAAGGTTGAAAGAAAAAAAAACTAAAGTTAAGCGAACCCCCCAAAAGTAAATATCTAAATACCTCGTGAGAACAAAACAAACAAATCTTTATCTATCACGAGAAAAGGAAAACAACCAAACAAAAAATAAATTTTAACCCTATCCAGCTGAAAGGAAGAAAAATTGCTTCTATTAGAAAATTGCAAATGGCATAAGCATGTGGCAGGCAATTATAAAAATCAGGATAAATCTTACCGGAGACATTCAGCAACCAGGATTGTCTCGACGCTGGCAATCCCTCCTTCAGGAATTGTTGTATCCAGGAATCTTTCCAGGAATCTGTTGTATCCTAAAAATAACCACGAGGATGAGAGATGACCAAACCGGAATTGTACAAGATTCTACACACAGCTTTGCATATAAGTATTACTTACAGATTTCCTGCTGCCACAAAATGTAACTTAAATGGGCTGCTTCGACGCCATCTGAGCCAAATCTGCTCACAATGGAGGCCCAGAAATGGGTCAGTCCCCGGATCTTTCCAGCTAATCCTCCTCGAAATTTTGGAGCTCTCTTATACCATCAGACCGTCGCGTCACGATCGTCAATCTTATGCTTGGGTGGCCATATAAAAGAAATTATTATCTCCTAAAACAATATTCCAAAATTTCCATGTTGTATGAATAACATTTACCTGTATTTTTCTTTACTAGCTGTATTAATTCTTTGTTTATTATGTTATTATTTTTCTATCTTTTAATTAAATAAATGATATTCATCAACACCTGAAGTTACTATATTTTTTTCCTGAAATGGGGTAACTAGATTTCCTATGGCATCCCTCAAACAACGACCAATCACAGGCGGCCATCTCATCAAACAAACCTAAAAGAAGAAATGTCAGCCTACAAAATTCTATGGTGATACCAGAGTAAATCGAAACCTGAGCCGTTTGAGTCGTTGGAGAAAACACACAACGTGACAGTAAAATTAGCATCACAGAAAAAAGAGGTAAAAAGGTAAATCGATCACATCGATATACAATATTTTAAATCGTTGCGCCGCAATTGACCAGCCCGTTGGAATGTAAAAAGACCGTTAGCCGGGTATGTCACTAATGCCGGTTTTAGAGTCACGCTGACACTCGGCGCTGACAGGCCAATTATGTACCTACTACGTCTAAGGAGCGTTTTATAAAAACGCCGACCGTTAAGCGCTGACCAGCCATACATTTTGTCTATCAGCGCTGACGGTCAGCGCGTGGTCAGCCTGACTGTAAAACCAGCCTAAAACACTTACAGGGTTCCACTGCGATTAAACTACATGTACAACCTATTATGAGTAAGTTTATGTGGTACAGTGTGAACAATTATACACAGTTTTTTGACGGTTTTGTTAATAAACCAGCCAGTGAAGAGGTATTTCATTACTGGTGTGATTATTTTTGCAAGAATTATTAAAAAATATTTTTTGGGTTATCTTTGTATCACAGTCGGTGTATCTTTTTAGGTGTACAAGGCTTTCCTTTTTTTGTTTAAATAATGGTATTAAATTAAACGTCCTTGCCTGATTACCAAAACACAGGGTATCCTAGTTTGGGACCAAGACAAGAGATTGTGTTGGGAAGTTATTATTATTTGGTTTCCTTGCTGAAAATACACTTTGGGCCCTGCGGCAACGTTAAATATTGACGCGATACTGCGTGGTAAACGCTACTGAACTGAAGCCTACAGCCAGCTAGGTGCCCCACTGTAGATCTTATCGCGAGTGGCATAAGTACGAGGTTCGAGTAAAAGTACATAGTTGCGGTCCATAAATAGTAATAAAAAATACATCGGACAGTTCGATACGTGATCATTATTTACACATAATCGTCAAACCAAATGGATTTCTTCGCGTGACAGCCCCATTACATTAAACGGAGTAGAAACCATGACCATGGGATATCCGAAAAGTGAAGCGACAAAAAAAAACTGGAAAGATATAAAACGCTTTAAATTGAAATTTAAACGAATGATCACGAAGGTTAAGCAACATAGGGAGCGTTCAGTGCATGGATGGGTGATGGTTCTATGCCTAACGCTAGTGGCATTTTTCAGAGCGATTCCGTGCTTCGCAAGGCACGTTAAGGAGTTGGTGTCGTTAAGCTAAGTCAGAGGCCTTAGGGCGGCTTGAAAACTTCTGCAAGTCAGACCAGCCACTAGTCTTACAAGCCTTCACCAACCCGGACTTGGTCTGACTATAATTGACTATAATTCCTCAGGGAAGAGACTTGTGCCCCTCGATGGGGACGTAATGGTTTGATGATGAAACTGCTTTACAAATCGTGGAAATCGCTTTAAAAATATAGGATGTACACTATTTAAAAAATAGTAAAAAATACGTCCCAGACACAAACCCGGCACAGACTGTTTTTCAGAGAGACAGTGTGAGCTTCAATCACCACGCGTGCCCACCGCGGATTGGCCATTACAAGCACTGAGGTATTGAATAGCTCAGACACTCAGGTTTCCTCACGATGATTTTCGTCACAGTTAGCGAGTGTTATTGCTACGAAAACTTCGAAAATTTACATAACTTGGAAAACAAAGTCATATGTAGGTACATGCCCGCTCTATACGGGGTGTCCCTAAAATGACACGTCACAGTGACACCGGAGGTAGACCTGCTCAAAAGGCATCGAACCAACCTAACATGACCTCAGTAAAAGTTGCACGGTTTTTGAAATATAGCCAATTTAAACTTTTTCTAAATTTTCGCTTTTTTTTAACAAGTTTAGTACTAGCATTAAGTTAGATAGCCCTCGTGTTTGGTTTTTTTATTTGTACTCGGTCACGAACTTAGGTACTAACTTAGCATAGGTGATAGCATAGTGCTGTCAATATATGTATATGCATTATTTCATTATTTATTTTTTAAAGTGAACTAAATATTCTGTGGATAGTTCAAGTGCCTATCCATTGCCGTTATCAATATCTATAATATCAATTGAAAAGCGGCAAAAAAATCAGGTTTGTTGAATGGGAGCACCAGTTAATGTTATTCTGTTTTTCTGAAACTTTCAACTATCTAGCTACCACGGTTCACGGTATTTAAAGCCTGGCGACAGACAGTGGTTTCTTAGTAATAGTTTCCTCTTGGTTACGAAACCCTTAAAAGCCACTAGTTTCACAGACGTCTATCATGTCTTGATATTTTGTGGTATTGTATCAAGAATACCACGAAATATCAATATCTATGCTAACTCATGCTAATTCTTAAGTTTTTAAGTTAATTAAGAAAAAAATTAGTTTCAATTCACCACTTCAAAGATTGGCTTACAGTTATTATGAGTAAATTTATTCTGAAAATCCTAAGTTTTAGATGGAATCATCTTTTTATAGTAGATATAAATGTACATAAACATACCGAAAAAAAGGTAAAAAAAAACAGGAAACATTTTCTATGTTCTTACTTTGTTGTCACTGTATTTTTGAATGCTGGCTCCTATTCACTGTCCTTGCCTAGTCAATTAATCACTTTTGTACGAAATGATCGATGGTCTTCACAAATATTTTCCCAAGGCACCACAATTCGTTCAACTTTTGCGTTTATATCTATCACAATAAAGTTCATAGCTTGAAAGCACTTTGTACTATGTATGGCCGATTTGATAGCAATCCGAATCGACGGTTCAATAATTATTCACAAGCACAACCTGTAAACGTAAAATAAAACAACAGAATTCCGATATTCATCGTGAAAAAAAATATAAAAACTGCTCTTTGCGGTGGTAATAATTTTACCACCTGCATTAAAATATGTGGAACAGTTGATAATATTTAACATTTCAAAGTTGTAAGACTCGTGTAAGTTGTATGTAGGCATTTTTACACGCCTTTTAACACGGAAACCGATAATAACGACCTCTGTCCACTCAAAACAGTTGGCTTTATCTTGGTTGCAAACAAGGTCACGCTGTGGTACCAGACCAGTATAACTAGACTTTTAACTCAATTTAACATGTATTTCTTAAATTACAATATTTGTACCTCGTATTTGGAAACTGGTAACGCCATCTATGATCAATTTGAGCACCTAAGTTAGCTCCGGTGTTACCACTAATCAATGTACTGGTGTTTGGTGTGAAAACACCATAGTCTCAATATTGGGATTAAGTTTGTGATTAGTTTTTAATTAGATAGGGTAACACTGCTCAATGAGATACTTCACCTTTCTTTTCAACGTTCGGTTGCTACGTCTGTGTGGAGGACAGACAATTTCATTGTTATTTTTGTAGGTTAGATTTGCTAATAAGTTAGTACATTAAAAAAGTGTTCACGAAGTCTTGGAGTCTTCATCCGAGGGGATCCTGAGGCGGGAATTACCCTGGTGTCATTATCACCCATCCGGACGGAGTGTGGGTCGGCGATCTGCAAGGAGAGGAGGCGCCGACCACCTGAGGTTACGGCGAGGAAGATGGACCTTGGATCCGGTGGCAAGTGCAGTGGTGCGGTTGCCGTCGGTGGTGGCCCAAACAGACCCTTCGACTGGAAGTCGGAGGGGACGGTACCAGTGACGTGGTAAGTCTCGTCAGGCCGACGAGGCGGCGTCGTTGATCAAATACTAACTCAACGATTCCTGGTGGCCCATGAGGGGAGCCAGGACATAATACAAACATAGACAAAGATATCACAATCAACACTGTAGTTACACCGAGTTTGACAATTCAAGGGAATTCTGGCAGAACCGAATAAGTACAAAATTTCAAAAAAAAACATTTTCTAATGCAGGTTTAGGTACTCAGTTTCAATAGGTACTCAGTAAAAACTGCATTAGAAACTATTTTTTTTTATTTTATACTTACACGGTTCTGCTGTTCTGCCAGAATACTCTCGAATTATTTGTTTGTTACGCTGTATTGCACGAAAGAAATAAAATTATACATAAAAACTTAAATAACGATAAGTGTCGATGTGCAAAGCTGGATTTATTTCAAAAGAAATTTCTTCCAGCCAGCCTAAGAAAGGTTTTGAACAATAAAACAGAGAGTGGGAGATGGCAAATAAAGCTCAATTGTTTGCCCTTTTTGGGCTCCATAGTTAACAAGGAACCGTTATACTTTCGCCATGTCCATCCGACTGAGGGTTTGTCTGTCTGTCCGTCTGTCCGCGACTTAGTGCAGAGACAATACTAGATAGACAGGGAGATAGTGACACAAATAATTTGGTCGACTAACGCCTACGCGATAGGGCCGCCGCGCGCCGGTACCAGCGCTATGACCATCATTTTTCTTTTTGTCATTGCGTACTAAGACCCCTGAAGAACCACCATACTGTTACAAATGACCAAGTAATTTGTGTCACTATCTCCCGGTCTAAGAGTACTCAAATGCGGCGTAAATATTTATATTTATTTTGCCAACAAAACGGTGGGATAAAATCTCGAAACAAAATTTTTGAGTGTCGTACACATAAACTTGGGGGGATTTTTTTTTGCCTACACCATAGTAAAGGGGAATCGTTGGATTTATCGTTTAAAAAATATTGTAAAGAATATTTGTATATTTCCGTTTTCGAAATATTAAGCTTTAGAAGAAGGAAAGAAGACTTTTATTAGAATTGTTATAGAAACATAATGTAGAGAACTATGTGATAAACAAAATACACACAAGTCAACAAAAAATAATAATAAAAACAAAACAATCATCAAGAAGCAGCACATACAGGCTGTTTTGATGGCTGATTTGTAATACAACGCCCGACTCAAGGTATTCTGGGTACTTCAGGGTATAGGGTAAAGTTTTTCATATTGATGAGTAGTCGGGCGTTACTTCACAAATCAATACCTTGTATAATGAACTTAAAAGGAAAAATACCACAGCTAAATAGGCTTTACAAACTTGTATTTCTTAATTTTTTTATTAAATTTTCGGCCCACCAAAAATTCTATAGTAGGTATACTGAAAAAACTATTCTGACACCCAGAACTTACCTTGTCGTCACGTTTACTCCGATGTAATCCAGTCGACAGTTCAGAAAGTAGGTTATTCGTAACTTCACCCGAGAATACCTCGTTTTCCTGTAAGTCACAGATGTCAACAAACAACTCCATTCGCGATCTGATACTTTTTTACCCAACTGCGAAAGAAAGAGAAGATATTTGTTCACGCGTCTTTACCCACGAACCAAGAGCTTGCCGTCAAACTGCATTGGCAGTTTTGCAAACTAATGTAATTCTGATTCTGTAATGAAATAAATAATATACAGATTAATATAAATGTATATTACTAATTAGACTATTAAAAGGATCGAAAACATCATCATCATCATTCAGCCACAAGAAGTCCACTACTGGACATAGGCCTCCTCCATGGATTTCCAAAAAGACCGGTTGGAAGCGGCTTGCATCCAGCGTCTCCAAAACAAAAAAACAAAAACATAATAATAATAATTCTTCGAAAACATAATAAGTAAAAAATACATTAAAAACCTAACTACTTTGATGCTTAAATGAGGCCTTTTTTACGTAGTCTCTATGTTTATGTTCCACTGCTGGCCAAATGCATCGCCCCTTTCAGTTCAATTTTCGGTCCTGGGTCACCTTTTTTTTTTGACGGGGTGAAATATTTTATATACCGTAACCGCCACCCCTGGGGGAGGGTGGCGGCCGTGTATCGGACTCTCCTACAAAAGGTCTACCCACTAAAACACCCCGGGAGCCGTCTTGTCGCTTGTGCAATGGAGCGCCGCATGTGGTGAAGTGCCACAACGCGAATGCTACAGCGACGTCCTGGTTCACCTACGACCACTCCGTCAGCTGATGGTTGATGGTCGAGATCATCTTTTCAACGTCTACTAGACTGACCTCGATTCTGTTGTCCGTCTTGTGGCACTGTGAATGACATGATCAGCCCAGTTCCACTTTCGCAGTCATCATTTATGTATATAATTTCATTTGAAGTATTTCACCCAACTGTACTGGGCTTTTGCAAAACAGTGGGGCCCAGAATCACTTAATTTAAAATAACACACAGTGGTATACCTACTAGAATATGATATGTAGGCGTAAATATATGCCTATATCCTGTAAAATATAGCTTGAGCTCCACGACAGCTGTCATGGACATTTGTGACCATGAAGTTTTGAATTTTTTACACAATATTTGCACAGTGAAAAAAAAATTCAAAACTTCATAGACGCAAATGCTCAAGCTATATTTTACAGACTATAGAAAATATACTATCAATTTGTATGATAAGATTTTTTTCACAGTAGGTTTTTTTATTTTTTCAACACAATGCAAATACCCTTTGGTAAACAACGGAAGACACAAGAGCCAAGAGCGGTCGCACCACACAACATCAACAGCTGTTACTTTCCTGAATTTTTCTCGTGTTTTTTTTTAGCTTTTTATGTTAACTACAAAAAGACCCCTTGTCTTCAATTGTTTTTTTTTAAGTTTGAAGAATTTCTATGCGTATTTTTCCGTGATGAAAAGTGGCCTTTGTGCTTTTGTTGCTGTTCTAGAGCTATGTTATCGCCAAATTTCATTGCATGATTCACAAGCGCGTTATTTTAAAGTGCAAATTTTAGAGGTGTACATCAATTTAAAGCGCCATAAAAATTACAAGTCTTTGGATCCCAAGACCAATTTTTAGGCAATCACAATAATCTCACTTTCACTTTTAGTTTCCTTTGCCAAAGAGACGAAGAGAAGATTATTTTATACAAATCGGTGTCCACATAAATGCTGTATAAATAGTTTGTGCAAACACAGTCTTTGGTAGAGACTGTATAAGGGTAATACCCCTTATACAGTCTCTACCAAAGACTGTGTTATGTCTGTTTTTTCCTGGAAGTACAATAAATAATACTTTTATCTCGACGACTACTCACAAGGCGCTTTTAGGAAAAGTGATTTTATAAATACCACCACTAATGTTAATGCAATTAAACTTTTTTTACATTAAAATTTTACAATGTATAAACAAATCTGTTGAATCTTTGCCTTGAACCTTTTATTTGTTCATTTTGCCGTTTTAAGAAAAGGTGCTAGGTTTTTCTACGTTTTCTAAGTGGCTATAAATACAATTATATTTTTTTCTTCCTCAAAGTGTCTCTAAGACCAGAATTCATACCCTCAAATAAGTTTTGCAAACAGATTTGTGCAGATTTCCGCAGTCGTGGCAAAAGAGTGGAACTCCTAAAGTAATAAGGTCTGGACAAAGACAGATTCGTCTCATACTCATTGTACCTGAAGATATCTTATATGATTTTTAAAATCCCGCACCAAGGAAAACGCTAAAAGAGTTAACTAGATTGAGTACTCGTATAACATAATCCTGCCTCGTTGGTATAGCGTTACCACATCTGATTACCACGCCGCCGGAGGTAGTGAGTTCGATTCCCCACTGACCCGCCGTACATTCGAACAGAAGGTTATTCTTGTTGTATTTACCTCTAAGGGACTCCACACACGGCGGCTTTAAGGTAAAGATGTATATTATAGCACGATATATCTCATTACATCTTTCCATAGAAATCGTCAGGAGACCACACACGACAGCTATAATATACATCTTTACATCTTCGTATCTAAAGGTACAGAGCGGTCTCTAAGCTATACATCCTGGGATGTAATGTATATTATGGCTGCCGTGTGTGAAGTTCCTAATGCTCGGTTCTATTCGGGTAGTACGACAACGCTAATCACGCGTTTTAAATGTCAAAAGTGTCTTTTCCGTACATCAATTGTCAAATTCTGACATTTTAAAATTGAAATGCTGAAACTTGCCAACAAACTAAAATGTCAGAATTTTATAATTATTGTACTGGAAAATTGTGACTTTGACGTTAAAACGGGGTGGTCGCGTCATTGTGCTAACTATACATAGTATACATGTTGGTATTTCAGGTGTCATTAGTGAGAGACGCACATTGTAACAATCATCATCAACCCATTATGTCCCCACAGAGAGGCACGGGTCTCTTCCCTGAGGAAGGTATAGGACATAATCCACCACGGGGGCCAAGTCCGGACTGGTAGAGGCTTGTAAGACTAGTGGCTGATCTTACTGTCAGAAGTTTTCAAGCCGCCCCAAGGCCTCTAAATTGGTTTAACGACTGTCATCTATCGACGGCAGCCGGCACCAACTGCTTGACGTGCCTTGCGAAGCACGGAACCGCTCGGAAAACTGCTACTAGCATTAGTCATAGTCGGGCACCTATCTATGAACTGAACGTGCCCTATGTTGCTTAACCTTCGTGATCGTTTAAGACCACTCAGGCAGCCGGGGCTACGAGCGATTCACATTGTCCCGTTGACGCGTCAACAAAAATGCTTGAAAAGGCGCATGTCGAAAACTCATCCGGACTGCGTACATTGGGTACATTGGTTGGTTGGTCAAGTTATAATCGGGGTGAAACAGAGAGACTAAATGGGTTCAGTGACGAAATAATGGTATCCCATTGTGAAGGACAATAAAAATAAGATCGTAAAGGAAAACACCGAAACAGAACTCCATTGTATAGGGAAAAGATAAAAGACTCGCTTATAGAAATTCTAATTCGACTTGAATTTGCAAAGAAAAGCTTTCGTCGTTACGAAACAGAATTGTTCGGTTCAAATCACAATGATTCTTGCGCTATGGTCGTTCACATGCTTAAGTATTTTTTGTCACTCCTTCCCGAGATTCGGAATATAGTAATTAAGAAAATCTCCAGCTTATTCTTTTATAACTTTTACTCCAGCCACATATACACTTATCTCCTGTTTTTCGTATACTTACAGCAGTAATCCTACTTATACTATAATTGTGAAAGTTTGTGAAGATGTTTGGATGTTAGTTACTCAATCACTCAATAACAGATGCGTGATACAGATGAACATGAAACTTGGCGTACAGACAGATGTGGATCTAAATTTAGACTTTAAAAAACGTGATATCCCGGTAATCCTGCGCAGGCGAAATCACGGTCACCGCTAGTCTACTATAAGTTGTTTAGTTTTACCTGGTCGGACTCTTTCGACAAAAAGTCAAGTGTATCCGGAAAATAGTTTGTAATAGCCGTTTATTTCTATACACTTTGAGAAACTAGCTGCTGTCAATAGAAGGAATTAATTATTTCTGATAATGATTGATTATTTGCTGTTATTAACAGATAAGGTTTTCCATTGTGTTACGTCGAAATTATTATTTAATTCATTTATTTATATATTTTTAGTGAACGAAAAACTGAGGGTTAAAACTGGTGGTAAGCATCTTTTTTGCAAGCACTTTTTTGGTAGTTTCAGACGAGTCTGATGTGACCAATTATAATTTTCCTTTCGAAAATCCCACCGTTCACACAAAGACTGGAGACTGGGCCTCTACTCGGCCCAATTGCGGATTATCCCAGTGGAGATTTATCGCATTGTCCCCCTAGCGATGCTCTCAGCATTTTTCGAGGCTCTACGAGTCTAGGACGAGAGTACAGAATGCCTGCTCCAGGGTATACATTTTTATATAAGCTATTTAATTGTGTGCTGATTATTGGAATCCAGCTCTTCCTCAACGTCGTTCCTTACTGCGAGGCTTGTGAGGAGGTGAGATTTATTCACCTGGCGAGATCACTATATCCTTCAACCATAAGTTGTATGACGCTAAAAAAAGATGAGATTTGAAAAATTCCGTAAAACCGTGCTAGCAAGTCGAATTACATTCACATACATAATATTCATATACAGGCACATACCTACTTTGCTTCTGGCCCCACACTAGGATACCCTGTGTCGTGGGAACCAGAAACAGCGACGTCACAAACATGTAAACATCCAAGACCTGAGTTTCTTTTTTTTTTGTCCCCAGCCGGGATTCGAATCCGGGACCTCACGCATGGTAGTCACATGAGCTAACCGCTGCGCCACAGAGGTCGTCTATGTTACCATGTTTTTTTTATGCAGCCGTAGGCGTCATACGTCAGACGCCACATACCCCACTGAAAGCATAGGCCTTCTCTCAGAGAGAGAGAGAGTATGGACTTCATTACCGAGCGTCCTAACTACGAATTGGCAATTTCAAGCGCTGAGGGTTAAGCGCTAATACCTCAGACACTCAGGTTTTTCTCACGATGATTTTCTTCAGCGATAGCGAGTGATGAGTAGTAATGAAATTTTTAGTTCGAAAATCATTCATCGTCATCATCATCATCATCAGCCCATCTCTGCCCACTGTCCTCGCTGTCTCTCGTCATTCGCATCCACGGACCCCATGCCAACCTGGCAACATCGTCCGACCATCGTGCTGTTGGTCTACCGACCGACCGCTGCCCACTCCGTTGCTGCCCTGGTCCACCTGTCGTCTTCCCGCCTCGCCAGGTGTCTCGCCCTTCACCATCGAAAATCAATCACGTTTCTTTTGTCATACCATACTGACCAGTGCAGTCTGACCCCTGATAATGCATCATTAAGCGCACTGTATGTAACAATCTAAACTGGTCACGGTGATGACGAACCTACTCTGCCGCAACACAGTTTCAAACTAGCGCGGAGGGTAGTGGTAATCTTTGACTGTTACCAAGTAAAAATACCCTATGATTAAGGAAATGTTTTGCAACGTAAGGCATCTGATGGCAACTACGACCCGAACTAAACATGTCGAATGACTCAGACGTTGTACGTAGTGCTTGGAAATTGAGTAATTTACCTACCTGCTGGTATAATGTTTGTAACAGAACGTCATGTTTCTTTCATGAAAATAAACGATTTGATTTGATTGTAATATGTTAAAAGACGTGGGCGAGAAAATGCCAGAAGGGAGAGAAGCCTTAACTATTAGCTCTACACAGACCGGTATTCTGCTAAAGTCCGTTCGGTGGTGGCCGCACTTTTATAGCGATTATGGACACCCCGGCTTTGTGTGGTTTGCGGACTCAGCCGCAGGGAATAATGTTGCCTTGTCCACCTATTATTTGCTATCTTCTTTTTGTTCCTGTATAGGGTTCCGTACCCAAAGGGTAAGGGACCGTATCACTAGGACTACTGTCCGGCTGTCTGTATGTCTAGACTAATATAAATAACAATAAAAAAATATTACATGTAAAAAAGTCGTAATAGTGTGGCTTCAATTATAAAAATAAATGTTTTTATAATTTGAACTTGAATCAGTTTAAAAATTAACCTGTACCTCAAGCGTTTAATGGCTTATGCCGGTCCCAATAACCTATCTACAGATAGCTAGCAGTCAACGCGAGTGATAGGCCACTCAATAGAAAAGAAAAACGTAAAGCTGGCTTCCCACGGTCCGCGATATCGTGGACGGACACGGACGACCGACGACCACGGACAGCCACGCACCACGAGAGGCTTTTCCAACTGGCCTGTAGTCCGAGACCCTTCCCACGGTGTGTCATCCGACCTGGCCCGCGTCTGTCCGCGATATGGCTGACCGTGGGAAGCCAGCTTAACATTTCGATCTCGCGTTGACAGCTAAATGTCAGTTATCTGTAGATAGGTTATTGCGACCAGGCACAAGAGTAGTAGAAAAAGATCTAAATGTATTTATGTATATAAATGTATTATTGTAAAGATCTAAATTGGAGCAAAAACTCAAAAACAAAAAAGTATTTAGTGAATGAGTAACAATTGAGTGATTAGAGAAATAATAGTTACTAGCTGACAAAGTTAATAACTAATATTATATGTCTTAGGTCTAGATAGATAGAATATTCTTTATTGTTATTTGTGAATATTTTTTACTAGCTTTCGCCCGCGACTCCGTCCGCGTGGACTTTAGTTCAAAATTTTCCAACCCATTCACTCCCTTTAGGGTTAAATTAAAAAAAAACGGCGAAACACGTGTTCAATCAATTGTGTGGAAGAGTATTTATTTTAAGATTCAAGAAAATTAGACTACATTTTTATACCTCCTATACAAATTTTGGCAACCTTTTTCACCCCCTTAGGGGTTGAATTTCAAAAAATCCGTTCTTATTCCTTGCCTACATTATATATAGACCCCCTGTGCAAAATTTCAGCTTCCTAGGTCCAACGGCTTGGGTTGGGCGTTGATGAGTGAATGAATCAGTCAGTCAGGACTTTGAATTTTATTTATATAGATTGTGTATTGTCTACATCATGTTTTGGAATAAAACTTGCAATTTGTGTTCGTAAGCTATTCCCTTTAATATCCATATTAAAGGGAATAAGAATAAGAATAATTTAAGCGATAGCGAATAGCGATAGTTTTGAGAAATCGTTGTGTAAAAGAATTTTTCACACTAATGTTATTCGTGCAAGCCAAATCGTTCCGCCTTTTTGTAGTAGTAATGAAGTAGTGCATGTTGTTTAAGTACAGTGCCACTAGTAAATAATTGTCTAACAATTAGAACTTTACATGATTGGTACCTTTAGGAGATTAGTAAAACCATATTACTAACTTTATTCCGGACACACACTTACTTGACTTTTTGTCGGAAGAGTCCGACCATCGTCGCAACCGGCGACGATGCGAGCTCCGTCTCTGCTCACCATGATTAAGCTCGGCGAATCAGAGCGAAACCTGGTCGGACTTTTCAGTCAAGTAAGTAAGGTGTCCGAAAGAGAATTAATAATGTGTAATGATTACAAACCATATTTATAAAAATATCAATCATATTGACTGTAATGGCAAAGAAGAATCAAACTTATTTTCGAAATTGAACATAACGTTTACATACATTGCTTCTGGCCCCACACTAGGATACCCTGTGTCGTGGGAATCAGAAACAACGACGTCACAAAAATGTAAACATCCAAGACCTGGGTTCCTTTTTTTTGTACTCAGCCGGGATTCGAACCCGGGACCTCTCGCATGGTAGGCAGATGCGGTAGGCAGAATCGTCGATACGATCAGTCGACATGCTGTGTCGTAATAAGATACTCGCGTGTACATAACTTATCTTTGGGAAGGGAAAGGTAAGGATAAAGCGAGTCGCGAGATTCGTAGCTAGTTGAGTTAAGCGATCGTTCGGATAATCGACGTTCTACTGTAATTGAATACAAGGCAATCACTTGTTTTGTTCCCAATCTAAGAAAGATACCATGGGCTTTGAGATAAAATACCACTTTGACCACTTGTTTACAGTCTACTGGGACTTGCGAAATTTTCATGAGTGTACAAGTTGGACTGGTTCACAAGGAGGTAACAATATATTTAATCATTTTTACAATAACGCTTATCCTCTTCAGTCCTGAGGTACACAGAAATCCATAGTTATTTTCAAGGTCAGGACTGAGGAGGTTTTTGTGTTTTTTTTTTTCAATTTGGTAAAAAATACATTTAAGGAAAATAGACTTTGTGTTACTACAGGATTTCTCTCGGTCAATAGTGTTAGAGCGTTAGTGCGTCGGCTTTTTGGTTTTCGGGCTTATGAACGATCGGGATTTGAAGTTAAGGCTATTGATAGTTCGGAAAATTAACAAATCGGGCTTGTGTTTTTGATTATCTGTAATGGTACTGACACACGTGCTCATTAGTAGCATGAAAGCATGCTTATATTGAGCAAGTGATTTACTCCCAATCGTATATGTATGTAGGCACATAGACATTCAACAAACAGAATGTAAATTCTTTACGTTGAAATAAGTTTATGATTTCTTAAGACAGTATTTAACTATTTAAACCTTTTTGTACACACACACACACACACGCACACGCACACGCACACGCACACGCACACACACACACACACACACACACACACACACACACACATACACCCTCACACACACACACACACACACACACACACACACACACACACACACACACACACACGCCTTGAATTGAGTGGCTAGACAAATTGTAACTTTTTGTTTTTATCTGTTTATTATATTTTTTCTTTGCATGCAAT
This sequence comes from Yponomeuta plumbellus, assembly GCA_947310845.1. Classification (NCBI taxonomy): domain Eukaryota; kingdom Metazoa; phylum Arthropoda; class Insecta; order Lepidoptera; family Yponomeutidae; genus Yponomeuta; species Yponomeuta plumbellus. The sequence goes on from OX371206.1 coordinate 9,298,154, forward strand.
AAATTATGTTATCTCGAGTGACAGTCGTCCGCTCAGTGTATCCCGACTACGTATGTACGCACATTTTTAACGTTCTAGCTTATTTCACCTTCTCCTAAGATACAGGTTTTTACGCCTAGTTTAGGAGACAGGATGCAACGACAATAATATTGTACTGTACACTAGATTTAGCACTAAACGATTGTCGTCATGTTTACATGTATTTTTTGGTTTTTAAAATAAACAAACAAAATAAAACAAAACAAACAAAACAAACAAAACAAACAAAACAAACAAAACAAACAAAACAAACAAAACAAACAAAACAAACAAAACAAACAAAACAAACAAAACAAACAAAACAAACAAAACAAACAAAACAAACAAAACAAACAAAACAAACAAAACAAACAAAACAAACAAAACAAACAAAACAAACAAAACAAACAAAACAAACAAAACAAACAAAACAAACAAAACAAACAAAACAAACAAAACAAACAAAACAAACAAAACAAACAAAACAAACAAAACAAACAAAACAAACAAAACAAACAAAACAAACAAAACAAACAAAACAAACAAAACAAACAAAACAAACAAAACAAACAGTAACACTGACAACAACAATGCAGTTTTAGGTTATCAAACCTCAAAAAACGGAAGACGGATTGATTAAAACATCGAACACAAAAATACAGAAAAGATTGGGAGTAAAGCACTTGCTCAATAAAAGCATGCTTTCGTGCTACTAATGAGCACGTGTGTCAGTACCATTATCCGGCTATTGGGCATTCGGTTTTACGTAAGTGAAAGAGAAAGAGAAAAAGTGAAAGAGAGCAGAGAATCAGAAATGAAATGGCTCTCACCTCCATGTTGGCTATTAATCGCTAGGTCTCCCGGACAGATGTCGCTGGCAGTTAAGTCGCAACTTCTCACATTCGGGCAATATGTCGCCTGACACGGCGACTCCAGTTTATAGCTCAAGCTCTTTCTTTTGTCTTAAGCGCAGTTATAGATAGGCTTTCTCCGATACTTTACGAACTGACACATAATCCAGTAAAGAGTGTTTATGAACTAGGCGTTTCCTCTCGCACGCACGTTTGAGAAACCGTAGTGATTCAGAAATTGCAAAAGGAAAATTTATTTCAACGAAAAAATACATAGCTACTATATAAACACAAACATTTACATATAAGCACATACATTGCTTCTGGCCCCACACTAGGATACCCTGGGTCGTGGGAACATGGGATATGATTCCACCAGGCGCATTATGGCCTTTATTCTTAAAACGGTGGTTCTGCTTACCGAACATGAATGCATAATACCACACAGACAGTATTATGGTAAGCAGGTATTGCACACAATGTGTTGAAAATCATTGTAATAATAACATAACATTATATATAGTCACATACATGCTTCTGGCTCCACACTAGGATACCTTGTGATGTGGGAACCAGAAACAGCGATGTCACAAATATGTAAACATCCAAGACCTGGGCCAAGACAAGACAAGAGCTGGGATTCAAACCCGGGACCTCTCGCATAATAATAATAATTTCCAGAGAACACAAGCATTTGACCTGGTAACAAACTAGTATACCCTCTGCGAACTAGGGCACCCTCTGTAACCAGGCAAAAACATCACAAACATATAAATACGCCCAGACTGATGCCTTGTAGTACAAATTTACGACGGCCCCCGGTGGGAATCGAACTCACGTCCTCTGTCTTGGTAACTAAGTGATTTAACGGCTAGATCAACGAGGCAGTCAAATTTTAAATTTTATTTTCAAAGATTAATAACCAGACACTCAATAAAACAGATAGTACGGTTTTTAAGAAGAAAACGAAAACAAAATATTCATTAACATCGGTCAATACTTCTGAGGCCAAAAAAGAGTAAGCGGTAAGCTTCGACCTTCCACATTGACGACCTCTGTGGCGCAGCGGGTAGCTCATCTGCCTACCATGCGAGAGGTCCCGGGTTCAAACCCCGGCTGGGGACAAAAAAAACCCCAGGTCTTGGATGTTTACATGTTTGTGATGTCGCTGTTTCTGGTTCCCACGACATAAGGTATGTAAGGTAAGGTAAGGGCAAGAATCAATGTATATGCCTGTATATTAATTTTTATGTTTATGTTTATGAAAACAAGTCAAAATTGCCATTGTGCATTTTTACTTGTGGAACGTAGTACAGAACGCGGGTACATTGCTACGATCTCGTAGCGTGTGGCTACGGCGTAGCGCAGAACTTTCTACGTAGTATCTCCGTAGCAACCTTTCCTTTTTTAGAAAGTTTTGGCTGAGGCCACACGAGCGTAATTTTTTGAGTTGTGAGTCACCAATTTCGGTTGCATAATTTCTGTTCAGTAGAAAATCTGTTCGGCAGACAACTCATTTTGCGTCGCCATGTGGCAAAAAGGGGTTTTTGTATGAAACCGAACGTGGCAGAAATTATGCGATCGAAATTGCGTGACACACAACTCAAAAAATTAAGCTCGTGTGGTCTCAGCCTTAATTTGCAAATGCCTAGGCTATGCTTCTATCCACACGTTCGGAGATGATAAAATGGGTGAGATGGTGGGTGTAAATATTATAGTATCTGATTGTATCGTGATAAGCTTCACAACCTTATGTAATATTCGACTTAGATTTTGTCAAATCTTTATGCGGAATAAATTCAAATATTTTTTTAATTTTGAGTTTGCCTTTACTTTTCCTACATTTGTCTGGTTATAACTCTTGAAGCTGCTCAGATAAGTGTCTATTATATCTTTAAATTAGTCCGTCTTAACCAACTGGTAAAATTCTCCTATTTACAATTGGAGTAGTTGGTTTACGAACGCTAGCACTGTTACAAAAGGCTAACGGCAAATAGAATAGAATAGAATAGAATAGAATAATCTTTATTTGGCACATAAAATTACAAAAAATGTATAAACTTAACATATTAACAATTATTATATGCATATGTACCAAAAAGGTCTCCGCTCAGCTTTATGCCATGGTTGGGCCATGGCGCTGATTTTCAGCGGATGCCTTACACTTACAAATACGGTAGTTGACACGATCAACAATAAATTATTTGATATGCTCGATTAAAACAAAAATTACAAAATACTTCGGAGAATGTATATCTTTTAGTCAATTACTAGTTATTACAATTTTTAAATAGATGAAACATAAAAATAGTGCTCTGAAATGTGACGTCACAAACTGGCATTTCCATACAAAATTCTGTTTTAAAAGTTTTGGCATTTTGTCAACTACCCAATTATATACTAATACTAGCTGACCCCGCAAACGTTGTTTTGCCAGATAGGGGTTTGAAACACATATAACAACCTATTCTTAGACATACCAATTATACATATAAAATTTCATCAAAATCGGTCGAGCCGTTTCGGAGGAGTATGCGCACTAACTCGGTGACACGAGAACTTAATGTACTAGACTAAGACGCAATAACAAAAGTACGAAACAGTTTTACTATAGGTCTTTTTGCTTAATGCCAAATTGTAAATGCATTCAATTCAAACACCGCTGTGTTTACAACGGGCAGAATGGCCATGAATTGATAACGAGGACATTTTTTTTCCAACTACGTGACGGTACACGGGCCAAGTAGTTATTTATTTACTTCTAATTTTTCCCCAAATTGTGATGTCTGTGGTTTAGAAGAGGTGTTACTGCACATATTAATGGAATGTGACCGTAATTATAGACAAGAGACCATATTGTAAAATCACTGCAACTCAACATGTTAGATGTAGGCTCATTCCAGAGCATTCTAGCTGAACCTGTGTCAAGGGCAGCTAGAATGTTGTACACTTTTTTGTAATTTACAGACTTAAGTAATATAGATAAGCAGAATTTAGTATAAGGAACGAAGGGGCTGACATCGTCACTTGTAGTGTACAAAAGTCCCTAACAAATAAAGATAAAAAATATATATATATATGGTTAACCAACAGCAGAGCTATTACAATAACATAGGATCTGACACGGAAATATAAAGCCAGGGAAACCTAGTCAGACTATGCCGACAAAAAGTCAAATAAGTATATTGTACTGAATCAAGTTAATAATCTCTAAATCTCTAGTGCTTACGAAAGTTTTAGTCCAAGAACATAAAGCCAATTACAGGTTCAGATTATACAATTTATACATAGTTACCAATTACGGAGAACATAGTCTCCTCCTGTATCAGAGATCCTCCATTCGGTCCCAGTACTTTGCTTTGTAATGCACTTGGCGCGTTTGTAAGGATTCCTATCCACTTTTGAGTATCATTCACACGGCGCAAGTCGGGACAGTCTAGTTACTAGACTATCACGACTTGAGTCGTCGTCGTTGCGCACCAAGTTAAGAGTAAAAGCCGGTACAAGAGGTCCGTTGAAGGAAGCCGGGATTTAAAGAGTAAAATAAAAAGCACCCGAAACTAATTCATGTTGATGGAGGTTTATTGGTATTTCATCATCATCATCAACCCATTATGTCCCCACCGAGGGGCACGGGTCTCTTCCCTGAGGAAGGTATAGGCCATACTCCACCACGGGGGCCAAGTCCGGATTGGTGGAGGCTTGTAAGACTAGTGGCTGGTCTTACTGTCAGAAGTTTTCAAGCCGCCCCTAAAGGCCTCTGACTTGGCTTAACGACTGCCATCTATCGACGGCAGCCGGCACCAACTGCTTAACGTACCTTGCGAAGCACGGAATCGCTCGGAAAAAATCCCACTAGCGTTAGTCATAGACGGTGACCCATCCATGGACTGAACGCGCCGAATGTTGCTTAACCTTAGTGATCGTTCAAGATCACTCAGGCAGCCCAGGCTACGAGCGATATTGGTATTTAGTAGGAGGCAAACCCTTTTTTTTTTGTTAACGGGGTGAAATGCTTTACGCACCATAACCGCCACCCTTGGGGAAGGGCGACGGCCGTGTGTCGGACTCTCCTCTCCTAATAATAGGAAAGGTATACCTCCTAAAACACCCCGGGAGCCGTCCTGTCGCTCGTGCAATGGGGCGCCGCCGGATCTCGCTTGTGGTAAACCACAGTGCGAATGCTACAGCGGCGCCCCGGCGACGTCGACCCGACTCGCAAGGAGTCGGACCCACCCTCACTGGAGAAGGGGCATGGGCAGGAGGCAAACCCTGGGAGGGAGATGCTGGATGCAAGCCGCTTTAATTTCTGATTTACTTATCGTGACAATGTTGTTTACTTGCCATTGTAAATGGCCCATAAGCTTCCGCCTATTCGAAAAGAAGCTTATACGTTTTCAGTCCGTGACTTTAAAGTTGAAATTGTAATTCGCGGTTGGTCTGTCTGCTGAACTATCATTTATTTAAATAAAATAATAGCTTCCACACAACACAATCACTTGACCTGGTCCTAAACTAGGATAACCTGTGCTATGGTAACCAGGCAAGGACATTATAAACATACGGCGTCCCCCAGTGGGCATTGAACCCACGACCTCTTTCTTGGTACCTAAAGGCAAAGTGAGTTTTCTTGACTATCAAGAAAGGCAAGAGACTCGGGTCAGTTCAAAGACTGACGAAAATTCAATAATTTCAAAAATTACGACGCCTAAATGTGACTCGAGTGGTGAAATTTACAAGGTGGCAAGTTTGATTTTGATTTTGCCTAAAATAGCCAGATCAGCACTCTAGTCTAGCTGTCCATATACTCGTAATACACTATGTGTATGGAAGAAATCAAAGGCTACAATATTAGAGTAACATCGTTGCTCTTAATGTCAAATCGAACATTTCGTAAGAATCTGTTTTTCCATGATTTGTTACAAACAAATAACAAATCAATTTATTTGACGAAAGGTACACAAATACTACTATCGCATTTTTAGCTGGCCCAATTTTCCATACAAAATTCCTATGTTACTTATTTTACCTTTTTCCTTCGGCAACCTCTCCGTCACAAGGTTGTCTGGAAGAAATTGCTGTTAGCAATAAGACCGCCTATTGTATATATTTCCTTAATTGTAACTCTTATTTGTCTCTTGTTTCTTATGTGCAATAAAGAATATTCTTATCTTATCTTATCTTACCAAGGGAAGACTGATATCGACCGGAGTAAAAGCGCGTGATTTACATTAAATATTTACCTAAGGTCACCTCTCTACAGACGCTTTGAAGCACCTCAAAAGTCAACCAAGCGCTGTACACACGAAAATAATTTCCACTTTTTTTGTAGTAACAAAAAGCTTTCGAAAAAAGCGAAACACGACCACCCCATACTAGAGCTCGTTACGAACGTCATTCCATGAACTGTGGGTCGACAATACGTGGGTAATGAGAGACAAACAAAAGCGCACTAGAGGCGAGGTCACAGTGAATAATGTACTACCTCAGATAATGTAATACGTGGTAAGTGGCGTGCGCTTGGTGGGTAAGCGGAGCGGGGCTTTGAGCGAAACGGACAAACATGTCTATCCACGCTACAACGGAACGTGGGGGCGGCACGATTTCAATCTCATACAGTGCTTAATACTAACTACCGTAAGTTTAGTTACTATAGACAGCTTACTTAGAATACTTACTACGAGACTACAAAACAAACGCCAAAATAACCCGTTCTCATATCGTAATATCGGTCGAAAGTAACCAGTTTTTTGCGCTAGTATTATAACCACTAAATACAACAAAAGCGTGCTAAAGGTAAGGTCGCAGTAAATAATGTACTACCTTAGATAATGTAATAAGTAGTAAGTGGTGTGCGCTTGGTGGGAAAGCGGAGCGGGATGTTAAGCGAAGAGGACAAGGCGACCTGCGGATGGCACGACTAACCTCCTAAGTCCTTAAAGACTACAATACAAAGGCAAAAAAAAGTGTCTTGCCCGTTGGCGCCACGTTGCCGGTCTTTCGCGCTAGTATTGTAATCTCTAAAGAAAACGAAACTACAAGAGGCGAAGTCACAGTGAATAATACACTACCTCAGATAATGTAATTCGTAGTAAGTGGCGTGCGCTTGGTGGAAGGCGGGGCGGGGCGTTAAGCGAAGAGGACAAGGCGACCTGCGGATGGCACGATAACCTCCTAAGTCCTGACCTTGAGGATAACACTGGTTTTCGATTGTTATTTTCAAGGTCAGAGGTTAAGAGGTTAATCTAAATTATGATTTAATATTATAGCCACTGGGCACTGAATAGACACTTCCATGCCATGGGACTGCCCGGTAGCATATACCTACTCGGAAATCGGAATTTCAACGTACAGAATTTACATTTTATTTGTTGAATGCCAATGTAAGTACTTACATACAATTACTATGTCGGCGACGCCCTAAGGAATACGAATCACCCGCCCACCTGACTATTTATTCACTGTAAGAGCGTGAAAAAGCAACAGATCACCAACTTAATAAATAAATAAATAATAAATAAACTTTGGGAGAAATTGCTGGCCTTTTTTTAAAAGACAAACCGTTTTCTGAATTTAATTTTGCTAAGTAATACTTAACTGTAGTGCTGTCTCGTTAAATTTCTTTAGAAAAGAGCGTGACAGAACGTTACTTAAGTATTTACTTAGTGTAAATTCTCCATTCAGAAATCGGCCCATAGGCTGTAGTATTCTCAGAGTAAGGCCTTATTCATAGTATTCTCAGGCACAGATATTTTGGAGAAAATGTCGGTAACGATGCAGAGCTTCACGTCTCTACGTCCTCACCCTTGGAAGTCAATCTGTTGCCGGTAGTAAGGTGAGCCGGGCACCTTAAGGGCGGGTGCATAAATAAAACCGTCCGAGGGCCAGTTCTTAGTTATTTTTCTACCCGGGAAACTTATTGCCCGGAGTAAAATGGATGGCTAGTCGAGAGTGGATCATCATTGGTTTAAGTAATAATAGATGCGGTTCGAGTAGGTACAGTCCCTCGTAGCCCCGGCTGCCTGAGTGATCTTAAACGATCACGAATGTTAAGCAACATTGGGCGCGTTCAGTGCATGGATGGGTGACCGTCTATGGCCAACGTTAGTGGCATTTTTTCGAGCAATCTTTATCTATCTATCAATGCCGTACTTCGCAAGGTACGTTAAGCAGTTGGTGCTGGTCGTGGTGGTGGTGGTGGTCGGTCTGTGAATAACAAATTTAGCTGTGAAAGAAAATTTTTCTAGCCTCAGGCCTAGTTAAAGTCGTAAAGGCAAAAGTCGTCGACTCTACCTACTCATCATCATCAACCCATTATGTCCCCACCGAGGGGCACTGGTCTCTTCCCTGAGGAAGGTATAGACCTTGGCCTATGCCATACTCCATCACGAGGGCCTAGTCCGGATTGGTGGTCACATGTTTGTCGCAGTCGCCTATACATTCAAATGTAACTGATTAAATTGCATGCATGTTTAGGTTGATATGCTGTTGATTGTCTAGCTGGATTACGATCCTAGTTCAATGATAAATTAATGGACTTGAGTAGCTTAGTTTGGCTTATGGAGGCGTCAATTCATGGCACCTACAACTGAACGCTTGTTATACAGTTAAGCACATCATCCTATACAGCCATGCACTCTACCCCGTTGCATTACGGGTGACTTTGCAACTAAAATGTCAAGGTTGACGTGATGAAATTAATAAGTTAATAAATCTGTATATGACAGGATTCTATATATGGTTTTCAACAGGGTGTAATTTGTTTTACTTTAATATGAAATATCGTATGAAAATACTATCTCTGCTATGATGTCCAGTTTAACTATGTAATGTTTATGTACAACATTCACACTCACTGTTTTCATATTTTCCGGTGAATTTTTCGATACAATAATGGTGTTTATTTTGATTCAAAATAATTATATAATATATACCGACGAAGGAAGTGGCGTGGCCTAGGGCTTATATCCAGTAGTTTGGGCTGATAGATTGATATCCATAAATATGCGATAAACACTATTAAAAAATTAAAGTTCACAAAAATATATTACATATTAGATAAAACCAATGGTAAGACAATCGGCCTCCACGATACAGGTATAACCTAGTGTGGAGACCGCAGTAAATTAGGTTTGGATCTAATAATATACCTTTTGCTTACATATTCAGTGTAATAAGTATTATGAATGATGTGTTTTTGTGGTTAAAATAAACTATTTTGTATTTTTTTTGTACCTTCTACCAACTGTACCAACTGTAAGATTACGCAAAAAGAGGTCGTATCAAAACCTTTAAGAGACCATATACAATGTCACGGAATCGCTCGTAGCCTGGGCTGCCTGAGTGATCTTAAACGATCACTAAGGTTAAGCAACATACGGCGCGTTCAGTCCATGGATGGGTCACCGTCTATGACTAACGCTAGTGGCATTTTTCCGAGCGATTCCGTGCTTCGCAAGGCACGTTAAGCAGTTGGTGCCGGCTGCCGTCAATAGATGGCAGTCGTTAAGCCAAGTCAGAGGCCCTAGGGCGGCTTGAAAACTTCTGACAGTAAGACCAGCCACTAGTCTTACAAGCCTCCACCAATCCGGACTTGGCCCCCGTGGTGGAGTATGGCCTATACCTTCCTCAGGGAAGAGACCCGTGCCCCTCGGTGGGGACATAATGGGTTGATTATGATACAATGTCTAATTATGCAAGTGCTCATTAGAATAACGTACAAGATTTTTTTATGTGATAGCTTATCAGTAGTTACGAGTATGTGTAAGCATATCAATACTGCCTTCGTAAGGAAGAACGCAGTAATCGTAAAAACGCAGTTTTGAGTAAATAGCTATTTATTTCTTAGGATTAGAAGGATTTCATACATTACTGCACATTTTCTTACTGAAATTTCAGGTTTCTAGTAGACCTACAGCCACCATTATTTTTTCACCTATAGATATACCACCAGAGAGCCCATTTTTGCATCCAAAGTAAAAACGCAGTAATGGCTATTACTGCGTTCTTCCTTACGAGGGCAGAATAGGTAGATGTAGCTTCAGAGAAATCCCTCTCGTCTTTCGATCCAAGACGCAGTGTTGCCAATGCTAGGCTAATTACCGAGTTCTACGGCTTTCGAGACATAATAATACAAAACACGTGTCCCGAATTCCCGACGGTCAGTGAAAGTATTTCGAGAGGGAACAGAGTGTTTGATCAATGTTGTGTTTCAGATTTATTGCTGCCAGCAGTGATTCGATAAATATCTGTAGGAGTTTGTGCAAGTTCCAACTGAAAATCAGTTTTGCTGGTTACCTAATCTCTTTAAACGAGCAATTCTTCTATATATATTTATATATAATCAGAATCTCGGAAACGGCTCCAACGATTTTTACGAAATTTTGTTTCGGGGGCGTTTAATTGATCTAACTAGGTTACATTTTTAGAAAACGTTGTTTTATCCGTGTTTTAAGGCAATTGAAATTTGCTATAATAACATACAGAGGCAAATTTCGCGTCCACCTGCAAGGTTGGGATAGTTCTGACGGGAAAACGGGCGACCCGTTTCGGGCCGATTTCAAGAGACCCGGTTCGAGTCATGATGTTTTTTTTCAAAATTCTTTTTTTGTTGAAAAAGGATTATTTTAATTTTATATTACGTATTTTATATTACAAAAAAATACCGAGCAAAGCTCGGTCACCCAGGTACTGTAGTATTAATAGCACATAATACCAACAATGCAAGCTGAGTAGGTGAACCTTTTTCTTGCCACGGAGGCCCAATATCACATTTGTACTTTTATCCTATAGTTGTGTTTCTTTATAATTTTTTTGTTGTGTGAATTAAGCAGGGATTGAAAAAACCTTTTTCTTTCAAGTAGGTAAGCCCAGACTACTTCAGTCTAGTCTCAAGAGATTTCAAGCTGAACTTTCCGAGTCTCTCTGCGAATTCTCGCAATCTTCTACGACTCGCAATGGTCCTATGGTAGATTACACTGAAGTAATGCAATATCGATGCACCGATATTGCATATTATACTCCCGAGAAAATTCTAATTACGCCCGACCATCAATGTAACATAAAATATCAAACAACATAGCCTACTACGAGTAGTACACTACCACCATTCTACTAGTAAAAGACCGTCCACTAGAAAAATAATTAAATTTTCATAAAATAACTCTGTGGCCTGGTGCTAAACGGGCCAAAGTCAGATTTTGCCCAAAATCAGCTTTTGATGCCAAAGTATTGAAAAATGTACCTATATAGTCATTTGTGCTAAAAGGGCGTAAGTGCAACAAGAATATTTCAAATATGAGATGTAAAGAGGCCAATGTAGGGTGTATGATTTTCTACCGTTATAGTAGAAATTGTTAGTTTTAAAAGGGATGCAGTGAGGATGGGGATTACTGACATTGGCCCTATTAGCACCAGGCCACAGAAATTTATTTTAATAAAGTTCACTTTCGCTTCGAATTTTTACTTTTTTCCAAACAGTTTTTACATTTTGAGATGCATAGCTTATAGAGGTATGTATAGAGCATACACGGCTGCGTACAATATTTTCATTGGCAACACTGCCAAGATGTCTTCCTAATAAGAAGAATATCTCCCTAATAAGTCCTGGGATATGTCCTATCGATCAGTCGCAAAGTGCTTTGGTGAATCCGCATTTACACTCATCTCACAAACTCTTTTTATGACTTTTTTCAAGTTTCATCGCTTATTCACTTCAGCCCAAAATCTTCATAAAAATGTGAACAATGAGATGTTTGATAGTCAATCATGCATTGATAACGATGACACAATTGAGTAAAGGAATACAATTGATGTTTTTATTGAGCTTTAATAGAATTTCAAGAAGGCCTTATAAAAAAACATAACATCCAAGCGGAATTTAAATCTGCTTCTCTAGATAACCGTGCCAGCTTCATACCAAAATATTTCCTTTCTGTATGAAGTTTTGACAGCACGTAAGTAAAGTGTTTGTGAAACATTAGGTAGTACTCAAATGATCTTCCGACATTTCCCTCTACACTGCAGCGGCAGTAAGCGTGATGTAAACACGGCCGACAGGACGGCGATCTGTCTAGCTTCACTTTCAATCTGCGAAGTCGTATCGAGCCAATCACCCACACTGCCACAGACGTATAGTTTACCTAGTCGGCGTAATAGAGTAAAGGACTATATCTATATTACAACGAGCGCGCAAGGATATAATCTAAAATAGGCGCGCAAGGATATAATTGAGAATTTCGATAAGTAGATAGATAAGTAGACAGATATACAGGGTGTTTAGTAGGGAGCTGTTCATACTCCTAGGGTAGAAACTAGGGATGGTCTGCTACCTAACCCCGCCCATTATATGTATTGATCTTGGCCTCCAGGTTTTATTTTAATGACTTTTTTTTTAGAAATAATAGATTTTTTGACTAAAACTACCTGTAGCTCAAAATCTATCCATGGAACAGGTCTGCTAATGGTCTTGTTTTAATTGTTAGAGTCTTAGTGTACTGTATAAATTAATTTCACACCGAAAAATCGAATTATTCTAAAAAAAAGTTACTAAAATAAAACCTGGAGGCCAAGGTCAATATAATGGGCGGGGGTAGGCAGCAGACCATCCCTAGTTTCCTCTTAGTATAATCCGAATTTAAGTATGTAACCAATACGCTACTTGCCTCGTATCAAATTTGACGCGATAAATGGATATTTCCTGTAGTATCTAACGTAAGAAACCGAAATATATTGACTTTGCTAAGTAAATATGCAGGATGGCTGCAAAATTTGCAAATAAAAAAAAATATTTTTCGCTTTTAAATCGGAACGGTGAAAACACTATCCGCCATCTTGAAAGCACCTTTGGTTTTAAACAAACATCTGTCAGTCGTGCGTGCGTAGGTTCTATTGTGACTGATGAATACAAAGATTTTCGATAGCTTCAATGAGTTTAATGGAAGTAATTTTACAAAGGCGATGATTGTATGGAGCCGCGACAATCTTAGTTCGGAGAGCTTTTGTGAGCGAGTGTCCTCGGCCGCGGCGGCGGCGTGCGGCGCGGCGGCGGCAGGCTGCCCCCCCCCCGCGCCCCGCGCCGCCTCAGCTAGTAATCTTGGTAACATTCTCCCGGGCGTTGAAGAGATTCTTCAATGAAGACCAGGCTCAGCCGATGGAAGAGGGCATATGTTGTTGTATGCCCGACGAATGACTCCTCGTCTGGTACGGATCTCAGCGACGCGTGCGACGCCGTCGGTGCCAGGAAAGAGGCCGACAACGCGACCCAGGAGCCACATCAGTGGTGGAGATGTCTTGTCTTTGATGACGACCATGGTGCCAAGCTTGAGGTCACCTGTAGAGGTGTGCCACTTCTTTTTCTGTTGCAGGAGAGAAACATATTCATGAGCGTATCTCTGCCAAAAGTGTTGTTTGAGTTTCTCTATCCGTTGGTGCCTTTGAAGTCTATTGATGTTGACTTCGGTCAGCTGGGGAGAAGGCACCGAAGTGATCGTCCGTCCAATGAGGAAGTGTGAGGGACTTAAAGGGGTGAGATCGGAAGGATCAGATGACATGGATGTTAGAGGTCTCGAATTCAAGATAGCCTCTATCTGTGTCAAGCAAGTTATCATTTCTTCGTAGTTGAGATGTGCTAGGCCAAGAACGCGTTTAAGATGGTATTTTACTGACTTTACTGCGGCCTCCCAGAGGCCGCCAAAGTGAGGGGAGTGGGCAGGAATAAATTTAAAGTTAATACCTGTTTGGCTGATGTTAGTTTCTATGTCACGTGAAAACTTTTGGAATAATTGAGTAAGTTCATTGAATCCACCTACGAAACAGGTACCATTATCACAATAAATGTTTTGAGGCCTGCCCCGACGTGCAATGAATCGTTGGAGAGCACGAAGAAAGCCCTCCTTGGTAAGATCTGGGACGAGTTCCAAGTGTACAGCCTTCACTGCGAAGCACACAAATACACAAATATAGGACTTTATCAATCTACTGCCTCGCCCTTTACGGTCAAGGATCAACACTGGCCCGGCGTAGTCTATTCCTGTATTTAAAAATGGGTACTCTAAGTGAAGTCTGTCAGTGGGTAAGTCGCTCATTTTAGGTTGTGTTGTTATAGCTTTGTATCTTGCGCAACGTACGCACGACTGTACTACTTGTTTGGACAGGTTCCTTCCACCTAGTGGCCAATAAGATAGCCTAATGTTAGCCAGTAAAAGTTGAGGACCGGCGTGCAGTAACAGTTTGTGTTGCGATTGAAATATGAGTTTTGTTATTGTGTGTTTACTGCATAACAGTATAGGATGTTTAATGTCATAAGAGTAGTACGAGTTATTCAAACGTCCTCCAACGCGTATTAAATTGCTGTTATCAAGAAAAGGGGAAAGAGAAAGCAATCTATTCTTGTGAGGTAAATGTTGTCCTGATATAAGAATGTGAAATTCTTCAGGAAACATTTCTTGTTGAGCTAACATTAACATTAACTTTTGGGAAGACTGTAATTCAGATAATGATAAGTGACCATGAATTTTATTATTTTTATGTTTAATGTTGTAGATAAATCTTTTAATGTAAGCTATTATTCTTATTAATTTGAAGTAATTTGATATTTTATGCATTAGTTTGGATATTGAATGTGTATTATCTATTGTAGCAAAGAATGACATTTCTGGTAAGTTTTCACATTGAAGGTTTGGGTTTTTTGGATGTTGTGTATGCTTGTGATGTAAAAAGTCAGGACCTGTCCACCACAACTCAGATCCGCTGAGCACATCAGCCTTCACCCCGCGAGAAACCAGGTCTGCCGGGTTTTCTTTGGACGGAACGTAACCCCAAGTGTGGTCAGTTGTACTGTCTTGAATTTCGCTAACTCGGTTTCTAACAAAGGGTTTCAATCTACTAGGTGAAGTGGAGAGCCAACCTAAAACTATAGTGGAGTCTGACCAGTAAAAAATTGAATTAAATTTTATTGTAAGGGATTTTAGTACCTTATTGCAGAGTCTTGTACCTAATAAAGCCCCGCAAAGCTCAAGACGAGGTATGGTAGTTGACTTTATTGGTGCAATCTTGTTTTTGGACACTAAAAGACGAACACGTACTGTTCCTTGTGTAGTTACTGTTTTTATGTAGACGCATGCACCGTAGGCTCGCTCGGAGGCATCTGTAAAAGTGTGTATTTCTATAGAAAGTATGTTTTCGTTAGATATCCACCTTGGAATGTTAATTGTGTTCAGGCAAGGAAGAGATTGTAATAAGGTAAGGTAGGCATTTTTGAGTTCATGAGGAACTTCATCGTCCCATTCACACTTAATCTTCCAGAGTTTCTGTAAAATTATTTTTGCCTCCACGATACAAGGCCCTACTAAACCAATGGGATCAAAAACTTGGCTTATTGTTGACAATATTGATCGTTTAGTAACCGTAGATGTTGATGCTAAATCAATCGAAAAATATAAAGTGTCAATTTCAGAGTTCCAAAATAGACCCAAAGTTTTACTAGACATGGCGGAGTCTAAATTAAGTGGTTTATCTGTGTCTCCTTTTATTTGTGAAATTGATTTTAAAATCTCTGGACAATTCGATTGCCATTTACGCAAATTAAATTTTGCGGAATCTAACATTTTAATAATATTTGTACATAGTTCTATGACTTCGTCTATGGAATCTCGACCGGTGAGTAAATCGTCGACGTAGAAATCGTGTTTTATTGCACGCTTTGTATTGATATCTGTGCATTGTTCTGATAGCGCAAGTAGGCACCTAGTGGCTAAATAAGGCGCTGACGCAGTGCCATAGGTAACCGTGTTCAAAGTGTATGTTTTTATGGGTTCGGATGTGTCGTACCTAAATAATATTTGTTGCAATGACCTTTGACACGGCTCGACGCTAATTGCTCGGTACATTTTTTCTACATCGCTGGTCACGACGTACTGATGCTGTCTAAATCTCAATAATATTGAAATTAGGTCATCCTGTATGGTCGGACCAACCATTTGAAGGTCATTGAGAGACTGACCTGAAGTCGTGGTCGCTGAGGCATCGAATACAACTCTAAGCTTTGTGGTTGTGCTCGATTCGCGAACTACTCCATGATGAGGGAGATAATAATTTATGTTTTGTTTTGTATATATGTTTTTAGATGATTTTAATGTTGTTTGTGTTGTGGCTGGTGTATTTAAATGGTTTTTTATTGATGTATTTGATGTGTTTTCTGTTTGTTTTATAGATGTAGGTGTAGTAGATGTAATTCTGTTGCCACTTGATGTTTTATTGTGAATTGAAGGTGTTTGTTGTTTTTGCATGTAATTAGATGTATTTATAGATGTCTGCTTTGTGTTCTCTGTCATGTGTCCTAGATTTTGATATTCACGCATAAAGTCTATGTATCTTTTCTTCAATTCTAGATCTCGCTGCAACTTGTTCTCCAGAGACAAGAAACGACGTTTTGCCATTCCATAGGAGTCACCTAAAACCACAGGCGACTCTTTTAGTGGGATTGTGACAATGAACTTGCCTTCACTATCCCGCCTTGTCGTTTCGGCAAATATCTGCTCACACGCCTGTTCTTCTTTAGACATGCAGTGCTTGGATGACACTGCGTCCAGCTCCCAGAAACGTGCTACTTGCGAGTCTAATGTTTGTGTAAAGTGACATGTTGGAATGGATTTTTCTGTGGATGTTTGTTGAATAATGCCTGAAATAATCCATCCCAGGCTTGATTCGCGTAAGGTTGGTTGATTATTACCTAGATGTATAGAATTAGAGCCTAGTACACTCCAGAAAACTTCAGCTCCTACTAGTAGGTCTACAGCTGCGGGTTCATTGAATGTGGGATCTGCCAATTGAATTCCTGAAGGGATTTGTATATTTTGTAAGTTGATGTATGTAGTTGGAAGAGATTGTGTGATATTTGGCAGTACGTAACAGCTTATGTTCGTCTTATAGTTTCCATTGCAAGCTTTCATGGTAAGGTCACAAGACTCCACTGTAGATGAAACCTGATTGCTTATACCAGAGACTGTTGAGCTCGTCTGACGTTTTGACAGACCCAGTTTCTCGCGAAGATTGCTTGTTATGAAGTTAGATGTGCTTCCATTGTCCAGCAAGACCCGGGCGGTGTGGAACTGGCCGTTGTTGTCCATCACTTCCACGAGCGCTGTGGATAGCAATACATGCATTTGATGAGAATTAGAAGATAACGATTGTTTTGATGTATGTGTTTCTGTGTGTGCTGGAAGAGCAACATTTTCTGTGCATGTTTCTGGCTTGTCCTTGTGTAGAAGGGTATTATGTTTTGTGTTACAATACTTACAATGTGTAAGTCTGCAATTTTTTTCAACGTGTCCAACTCGCAAACAGTTTTTGCAAACGTTATTGAAACCCGAGACGGCTTTGATGCGCCCGTCTACGTTAAGAGATCTGAATAACTCACATGAGAATAGATGATGCTCACGTTTGCACATTGGACAGCTGAGTATTTTAGTGTTAGTTTTCTGTTCTGTAACCACTGCAAATGTTTTTGGTTTATGTGTGTCTGTGTATGTTAACGTTTGTTTCTGTGTCTGTTTGTTACTATGTAAGGTTTCTAATAAATCCGCTCTGTTACTTAAAAATTTTGTAAATTGTTCTAATGTTGGTGTGTCTGTTAAAGTGTTTCTGTGTTCTTCCCACTGACGACTGGTTGAGAAATCAAGTTTTTTAGACATTATGTAAATTATTAATACATCCCAGCGGTCGGTGGGTTGACCTAAACTTGAGAGCGCACGCAAATTTTTATTTGTAATGTCTATTAAGTTTCGTAGTGTTTTGCAAGATTCCCTTGTTAATTGTTCTGCATTGAAAATTGCTTGTAAATGATTGTTAACTAAGATTTTTGTGTTGTCATATCTCTCTGTCAATAACTTCCA
The DNA here is from genome assembly GCA_947310845.1 of Yponomeuta plumbellus. Lineage (NCBI taxonomy): Eukaryota > Metazoa > Arthropoda > Insecta > Lepidoptera > Yponomeutidae > Yponomeuta > Yponomeuta plumbellus. The sequence goes on from OX371206.1 coordinate 9,315,915, forward strand.
AGCTACTTGGTAATTTGCCGTTGTAAATTCAAGACTTTGTATCATTAATGAAGCACTGCCTTTAAGAGATGCACGCAAGTAGTGAAATTTACTGATTTCGTTGATTTTATCGTTATTGTGTATAAGAGAAATATACATATCTCTAAACTCGAGCCAGTGTTGATACTCGCCGTCGAAGGTAGGTGGATTGATGTCTGGAAGTCGAAAGAAGTCCTGCTTCACAGCTGGGGGCGCTGCCCGGCTGTCGCTCGGCCCAGATCCATCCAAGGCTTGAGACTGGGGCTGCAGCGGGCGGCCTAGCAGACTGCGCGCTATAGATGTTTTCGCAAAATACAATGTCTCAAACTGCTCCCTTTGGTCATATTCTCCAGTCGGATCGGGCAACAAAACTTCAATCTGGGTCTGCAATTGATCAAATGTTGAGTAAGCTTCTTCAATTTTACTAAGACGCGATTGTAATTCGATTCTATGAACTGGACTCAATGATTCATAACTAGTGGCAATGCCAAGATAGTTATCGAAATGCGTAAGCTTAGCTTTTTGACTGCTACGTTTTTTGACTAAGTCTTTGTAGATTGCTGCCGTGTCAGTCATAATGTTGAAGAAGAATGAAGCTGTATTTGTATATAGAAAGCTACCTTGGGCTTGTACACTTTACACACAAGATTAATTTTATATCACGAAACGGTAGGTTGCTTGTAGCGTGGCGCTCGCGCTTAGTGCACGAATAGCAAACAGGTTTGATGAAGATGCGAGTGCGCCGCGCTCAATAGATAACAACGCAGCGCGTAGGTAGGTATTTATATGAGTTATTTTGCTAATGTGAAGTTTGTAAGCGTTGCGTGATAAGAAGGATGCTGCTATTTTATTGTGAAGAAGCTAGATGTAGGCTAGGGTAGGCATAGAAGACCTTCCAAAGGGGAATCTTTGATGTATGCACAAACTTGACACTTATAGATGCTATCTTGAATTAAATTATAGGGAATTAAGTAGATGCACTGGGACAAGGACAAGGAACATGGAACGGACTCACTCAGAACTCGGAACTTCCCCTTTCCGGAACGTGGCACTTGAAGTATGGCGCCGTGCGTGACTCGTCGTGTCACACTGATATGGCGCAGCGTGGCGTACTATGTCGGGCGTTCAATTTTTGTTCTTCTCAGGTTTATATCAAGGTCTCCGTAGTTTATATCAAGACGGCTCCCTCTCTTGCGAAGGACCATTGATGGATACAAAGATTTTCGATAGCTTCAATGAGTTTAATGGAAGTAATTTTACAAAGGCGATGATTGTATGGAGCCGCGACAATCTTAGTTCGGAGAGCTTTGGTGAGCGAGTGTCCTCGGCCGCGGCGGCGGCGTGCGGCGCGGCGGCGGCAGGCTGCCCCCCCCCCGCGCCCCGCGCCGCCTCAGCTAGTAATCTTGGTAACAGTGACTCATACTTCTATCGTGGCACGAACTCTACCTATGTTGAATGTCAAACTTTGTTTACAAACGTAGAGGACTTCAAACCATAGACAAAAATGGCGGACCGCGTTTTTGGCTGTTTAGCAAAGCAACGTTTTAAAATAATGTTTTTGTTGCTTTTAGGTCCTCAAAAAATATACTAAAATATTTTTTGGTCTAATGGAAGAGATATTTAGCATTTAAGACATCCTTGAAAAAAGAGTCAAGTAGCGGATTAGGAACAAAGGCAGAGGAATCCATATCACACATCTTTTGTTTTTCCATATTTTTTTTAATTTAACTCGCCCGTGGTCTCTTTATCGTACAGACAGTTACTTGTGTATTCAATGTTCATGATTGATCGCTTTGGTGATTAAAAGAGGAAAGTGAAATTGTCTTTATTGCCACCGAAGAATTTAATTACATAACTGCAATAACTAAAAATAAGTCTTATAAACTAAATTTGGCTAAATCAGCCTAGTTCAGAAGTTCAAAGTGCTATTTTGGTCCCTATTTTCGAGGCTTAACCTAGCTCTGTTTGAATATTATGTGATAAAAACTAACTAACGGCACACGTTCAAGCTTTCGCGTCACTATTCTACAGCCAATAAGATAAATAGGTGTGTAAATTTCTCATACCTTGTCCCGGGGCGGGTTTATCGTCTGATAAGCAATATAACGCACCCGTGTCGTGTCTACACCCTCCCTCTCGCACTTGTTATGTGGAGTGAATGAGTAGGCACTGAATTCAGGGTTACAGTTAGGGCTGCCACGGAAAAAATAGAAACTGAAAATGTAAAAATCTAATTTTTAACGAAGTCCCAAACTCGGCTGTAACTGTCTCTTGAGCGCTCTTTTAAAGTAAAGTGAAAATGCACTAACTCACACTCAATATATATTTAAATGAAGAGTTAATTTATGAATATATATTTACATAGGTACAAGTATAGCTTATTAATATTAATGTAATTTTAAGTGTTTAATATTTAGTTTATCATTTTTGTTTTATATTTAGTTATTTTCGAAGTAAATATTGACCAAATAAACTAAAGGGATCGTTTATTAAATATTTTTAAAATACTCAAGATTAATTTTTTACCGGGAGAATAATTAAATTTAATTTTGAATTTCATAAATGGAATGTAATAAATGTATGTGCTTGTATGTAAATGTTTATGATTTATTCACGATATGTCTGATATACATACGATAACCGGACTGTTTTTCAGCGTGATTTTTTTATATGTAGTAGCCCTAGTTACGTAAGATGACGGCGCAAAGGGTGCTAAATTCAAAAGGGTTCCTTTCTACACGATGATCGTTTTTGTTTGCAGGGCGGCGAAGGTCTATAGGTACGCCCTTTTTGAGTTTCTTGTAAAGTGCCGTAAAGACACTAACCCCTAATTTTTCATACACTACAAGTCAGCTAATCTACCGTTAAAAGCTGTAAGTTGGCTAAAGCGGATACAAAAAAAACAACTAACAGAAGTTAAATTAACAGTAAACGTACTAGAAACCGTGGGTAAATGTAAGATAACTTTGTTGGCCGTCCATCCATAAGTATGTCCATCCGACAAGGTCTCTTTTCTAGACGTCAGAAGTCTGACGAAGCCACACCTAACAGACAAGCAGTTAAATACCTTTATTAAGTGTTATCGCTCTGAATAACTTGCTGAATCGCTCGTAGCCCCGGCTGCCTAAGTGATCACTCGATCGATCGTTTAAGATCTTAAACGATCACGAAGGTTAAGCAACAACTCAGTCCATGGATGGGTGATCGTTCTATGCCTAGCGCTAGTGGCATTTTTCCGAGCCGTTTCGTGCTTCGCAAGGCACGATAAGCAGTTGGTGCCGGCTGCCGTCAATAGATGGCAGTCGTTAGGCCAAGTCAGAGGCCTTAGGGCGGCTTCAATACTTCTGACAGTAAGACCAGCCATCAGTCTTACAAGCCTCCACCAATCCGGACTTGGACCCGTGGTGAAGTGTGGCCTATACCTTCCTCAGGGAAGAGACCTGTGCCCCTCGGTGGGGACTGGGGATATAATAGATTGATGATGATGATTAATTGTCATCTATCTAATCAACTTACCATCAGGGTCCTGTTTCATATCACCTACTGTTAGAGATCGCATAACAGCGAAGAAGTTTTTATGTTTTGGTTTTTCTATGTCATGTCAATTTTTTGTTGTCTTTTTGAAGTCTAAAATTATAAGTACGCTTTATTACTAAATTGTTTATTTCTCGTAAAATCCAGTGCATCAGGCCCTCTAAGAGCACCCTATCCGAACCTACACAATTTTCCACGTCTACGGCACTAGTAGACGTCACATCTGGCGACCGTTACTTGTATGATATGGAGTGCCTTAAGAGGGAACGTACAGAAGCTAGAAGGCGATTCACAAAGGCGAAAAATGAACTTTTAGAAATTTTAGACGCTTATAAAAAGGATGGCCAAAATTACGACGCGTTAAAAGTATCCTTCACGTTTTTATCTCAGATGGCAGATAATCTGTTTGATGTCGACAGACGTATCCAAGAACAGTGGCGATCTGAGGGGATGACGGATGATCTAAGTGCGATCGATTACGATACAGTCGATAACTATAGGAAAGATTGGATTCGAGCGGAACACGAATGCTCCAAGATAATAACAAAAGTGGAACACGCAGAATCCAGGTATGATAGCTTATCGGCAAAAAGTGTTGACAACACAGACAGACGCAGATTTCGCTTGCCAAAGCTAGAGCTGACAAAATTCGACGGAAATGCAAAGAACTGGCTTGGGTTTTGGTCGTCATTCAAGAAAATCCACACCGATACCAACATGGATGATGATGACAAGATGGCATATCTGATCCAGAGCATGACCGAAGATTCGCCAGCCCTCAGCCTGGTGAAAAGTTTCCCCCCCTGCGGTGAGAATTATGAACAAGCCGTGGAACAATTGAAAACCAGGTACGCACGTGACGAGCTGTTGGTCGAAATTTACGTCCGGGAACTCTTGTCATTAGTCTTACGACAGACCAAAGAAGACTGTCCCATGAAATTGTCTGTACTGTACGACAAACTAAAAACACAACTACGAGCATTAGAACTCCTTGGGGTGACTAGTGAAAAATATGCTGCAATGCTCTACCCGCTGGTAGAATCTGCACTACCTGCCGAGATGTTACGCGTGTGGGAGAGACAGAGGCTTCAAAGAATTGATCCAGAAAGCACAAGCACAGATCCCTTAAAAAGCCTTCTCAACTTCATCAAATTAGAAGTCGAAAGCGAGGAACGTATCCAGCTTACACGCCAAGACCTAGGCAGCGGAGAGACGTCAAAGGCAAAGGTCCCCACCGCAGCTTGTTTGGTTGCTGAAGCTAATTCCACGTCCCCATCAACATCTTCCGCCCCAGCAAAGACTCCTCAATGCTTATGGTGTGATAAAACCACACATAGCAGTTACGAGTGCTACAAGGCCCAGAAGATGTCTCTTGATGACCGAAAAGCTTTAGTAGACAAAAAGAAAGCCTGTACGGTTTGCCTGAGAATCGGCCACGTCAGCAAAAGATGTAAATCTTTCACTAAGTGTCTTATCTGTCACAAGAAACACGCAATTTTGCTGTGCCCCGACATTAACAAGCCGCAAGGAGAAACGCTAGCAAATGTTGATAAAATTAACGGGACTACCCTGTTACAAACGCTGCTTGTGAAAATTAATGGACAAACAGTCCGAGCGTTTATTGACACAGGAGCCCAGAGGTCCTATATTAAAGAAGACATAATAGATAGCCTCAGATTAAAACCAAAAGGAGAAGAGAGGTTGAAACATTGTCTCTTTGGAGCAGTTGAGACGAAAGAAGAATGTCATAAGGTTTATGAGTTGACAGTCAAGAACATGAAGGGCGATGTAAAAGTGGAGATGACAGCCTTAGGCAAAAATATAATTTGTGGTTACATCCCACGCGTCAATCATGTTGACACAGCGATTTGTCAGAAAATTAAAGGAAAAGGCTTAAATCTGACCGATATTGGGGACAAGACTCCAGAAATAGGACTGCTTATTGGTGCGGACTACGCAGGAAAAATTGCAACTGGTTCCATGATTCATCTGGACAGAGATTTGTACGCCATCCAGACGAAGTTAGGTTGGACGCTGCAAGGCATTGTAGCCACGAACCATGATGCTGTTACAGTTATGGTTGGATTGACCATGGATATCAGCCAGTTGTGGAGCCTAGAAGTCATGGGGATCGAGGAGCCAAAAGAAAGAGTCCTCAAGAAAGAGTCAGAAGAAGAAGCCATGAAAGAATTTAAAAAGAGAGTCTCTATCAATGAAGAAGGAAGATACGAAGTGGAATTGCCTTGGAAGATAGATAGACTGGAACTTCTGGAAAACAGAGAACTCGCAGAGAAACGCCTACGATCTACATCGAAAAGACTGATATCCTTGAACGAGTTACAGAACTATAAAAAGGTGTTCGAAGAATGGCTAGAATTAGGGATAATCGAAGAAGAGCCTGATGTGGACTTATCTGGGCACTATTTACCCCACCATGCGGTGATCAAAGAGTCCAGCATGACTACAAGAGTACGTCCCGTATTCGACGCTTCTGCGAAGGATCGTAACGGCAACTCCATAAACGGGTGTTTGGAAACTGGGCAAAATTTATTAGAGCTAATTCCTATATTACTCACCAGGTTTAGGATGCACGCTGTGGGAGTCACTGCAGATATCAAGAAAGCCTTCCTGCAAATCTCTATTGCTGTCAAAGATCGACGTTACCTCAGATTCTTGTGGTGGACCGACGAAGGCTCTATCATCGTCTACAGGCATTGTCGAGTGGTGTTTGGCTTGACTTGCAGCCCCTTCCTGCTGGCAGCGACACTAACCTACCACCTGGAGAGATATACATTTTCGAAATACGCTAAATCTGCCGAGCAACTAAAGAACTCTTACTACGTTGACAACTGTGTTGCTAGTCTACCAGGCCAACGAGAAGCTGAGAAGTTCATAAGCGAAGCGAAACAGTTATCACTCGAAGGGAAATTTGAATTGCGGGGATGGGTGACAGCTCCAATACAATGTGAAGGTACTGAAAGGCAAGCGACACTCTCGGTACTTGGGATGATCTGGGACACGGAGAAAGATGTACTACGGTGCAATATGAAATCTGTGAAAAACTGCAAGGATCCCATTACCAAAAGAGAGCTTTTGTCTGTTTGTAACCGAGTGTTTGACCCAATCGGAGTAACCAGCCCAACAACTCTTATCCCAAAACTTTTACTGCAGAAAACCTGGTCACTCAATATTGGATGGGATGTAGAACTACCAAATGAGTTGTGCAGAGAGTTCAAGAAATGGCTAGAGGAAATCCACTGGTTGAACGACTGCTGTATACCCAGAACTTTGACGGTGAAATCTATTGATGAAACGCAAAACTCGCTCCACGTGTTCAGCGATGCCAGCAAAGACGCATACGCCACATGTATTTTTCTGCGGTCTGAAAGTTATGACGGCGTGCATATCCAGCTTGTGTTGGCAAAAGCAAGGGTGACACCGGTAAAGGAGATAACCATTCCAAGACTGGAACTAATAGCAGCTTTGATGTCAACGCGACTCTATAGTCAAGTTAGCGATGCCCTGCATCTTGAAAACTGCAAAGCATACTTTTGGAGCGACAGTTCCGTCGTGGTGACATGGATCGTTACCAAGAAAGAATGGAGTGTGTTCGTGAGAAACCGCGTTCGTGAGATTACCGAGACGACACGACGCGAAGATTGGAGACACATTAGTGGCTCATTAAACCCAGCTGACCTCCCTTCCCGAGGATGTTCGGCAAAGAAATTGGTGGAGTCCAGATGGTGGGAGGGCCCATCATGGCTGAAACAAACTGAAGATAAATGGCCTGCGTCGCTAGAAATTCCAGTGAAAGAAGAGGAAGTAAATGAAGAGTTGAAACCGCCTAAAACTGTTATGACGATTGCAGACACCACTGTCGTGAACTTCACTGAGAATTTCAAAAATATTTCAAAATACACGAGAATAGTGAGAACTTTTTCTTGGATGCTGAGATTTATCGACCAATGTCGTTCAAATGGCCGTAAGACTAGTTGTGCGCTGTCACTAGAAGAACTTAACAAGGCTGAGAACACACTACTGCAGATAATTCAAAGAGAATCTTTCATAGAAAAAGAAAAGCTGAGAGGAATGAAGAACCTAGAAACAAACACGGGGATAGATAATCTGGTAAGAGTGAAAACAAGGCTAACTCTTAGCGATGAAGCTGAAGATTACCAACTCCCAATTCTACTCTCCGCTAAACATCCTTTAGTGGTAAGACTGGTAGAAGAGGAGCACCGTCACACTCTACATGCTGGCTTGAACATTTTGACTTCCACCTTGAGAAATAAATTTTGGATTTTGGGTGGCAGGAAGTTAGCACGGAATATGATTTCTAGATGTGTGATCTGCAAAAGATATAAAGTGGAGAGTTACAAGACAGCGTCCGCTCCTCTACCTAAAAACAGAGTGAAGGCTACAGCCGTCTTTCAAGTGACTGGAGTTGATGCTGCTGGACCTCTGATTCTCAACACTGGAGAAAAGTGTTGGATCTTATTATTTACTTGCGCAGTATATCGTGCAATACACCTTGAACTAGTGATATCAATGTCCACTGAGAGTTTTCTGATGGCATTAAGAAGATTTATAGCTCGACGAGGCAGAGTTCAGACCATTTATTCAGACAATGGAACTAACTTCGTTGGTGCCGAGAATCTACTAGCAAGTGTCAACTGGGACGATGTCAAACAATATTCAGACGTCCACAAAATCAAATGGATATTCAATCCGCCTGCAGCGCCTTGGTGGGGAGGATGGTGGGAGCGCCTCGTCCAGTCCGTTAAGCAACTTTTGCGCAGGAACCTTGGCAACGCCGTGCTAAATTTTGTGGAACTTGAAACGCTGATATGTGACATCGAAAGTGTTATTAATGCAAGACCCCTCACGTATATCGCTGAAGACGATACGCTACGCCCCTTGACACCGGCAAGTTTTTTACAAGGTCTTCCACACACAGATTTGTCAGATTTGGACCAAGTCGATGCCACAGGTCTAAGAATCCGCCAGCAATACCTGCAAAAGCTTAGAGAAGACCTACGACAACGTTTTAGAAACGAATATCTTTCATTCTTAGTCAGTCGGAGTCAGAAGGAAAACCGAGGAATCAAAGTCGGTGACGTAGTGCTGGTCGAAACAGAGTCTAAGAAAGCCAATTGGCCTCTCGGCCTTGTAATCGAGGTTTTCACTGGGAAAGACGGACATTCACGGGTTGCAAATGTTCGAACGAAGGATGGTGTTCGCACCAGACCAGTGCAACGGCTTTACCCTTTAGAAGTCCGAGATGAAGATACTCAGGAAGAGTTAGATGAAGACCCGAGAGAGGTTGTTAAAGACTCGGATGGGGTGGCTGAAGACCAGAAGAAAACTAGAAGCGGCAGGGTCGTTAAAATGCCAAGCCGTCTCGACCTTTGATTCAGTTTTTGCGAGATCCATAGACAACTCGCAAAAGGCGGGAGGATGTTAGAGATCGCATAACAGCGAAGAAGTTTTTATGTTTTGGTTTTTCTATGTCATGTCAATTTTTTGTTGTCTTTTTGAAGTCTAAAATTATAAGTACGCTTTATTACTAAATTGTTTATTTCTCGTAAAATCCAGTGCATCAGGCCCTCTAAGAGCACCCTATCCGAACCTACACAATTTTCCACGTCTACGGCACTAGTAGACGTCACACCTACTGTAATTATTCGTGTTTTACAATGACAACTCAATGTTCAAAGTAGACTAACCCACAGATTATTATTAACAAGTAGGCGCTAGTACGCAATGTACAGTCGGGGTCTGAAAATGTTTACCACCTTAAGGTTCATAATTGTACTGACGATTATACGACACAAGGTCGATACTTGTATGATTTGATTAGATAAAGCTCAGAATAAAGAGTAGACCTGTCAAAGCTTAGAGCAAAACTTCTTCGCTCGCTCAAGGAGGTTTTATAATAACGTGTAGAAAAAAAAACCTTCTATTTTGACAGATTTTCGATATGTGTCATTTTAACAAATGCAATCATTTTAAATTAAGAAATGAGTTTGGATACTTGTTAGAATCGAGGCTTCTGAACTTTGAAAGGTAATTAATAAGTATATTGTTAAAGCATTATAGACTATACTGCACATCATTGTGACAAAGAATCAAGTTTGAAAACTGGTATACATTTTTAGACCCCGACTGTACAGTGCCACCATCTTATCTGTTCAGTTGATAGCGACGCTAGTGGAGAATTTAGTAGTAACATTTAAGAAATTTACCTAGAAAAATGAGAATATTTTAAGTCAAAGACCCGTATTTTAATTTGAGTGCAAATATATCTATAAGTTTTAGTAAGTGGATAAATAAAACAGAAAATGGGTAACAGGATTTACAATTAGTTACAATTTTGCCCACCTGAACAGATAACTTGGTGGCGCTGTACCTTAAATTGTAACAATAAACTACGAATTGTAGTTTTATTAAACTCGGCCCTGTTGACACGGAGGCTATTTACCCACCACGAGCTTGTTAAACATAAAAAATACAATGTTGAAAGACCCTTGCGTGTTGCCGGTTCATACCAACCTACCGAGCAGAATAAGCGCATATGGAGTACTGAAGGTAGGACTAGTCCACCCATTCCAAGTATAGAATAATCCCATCAAAAACATAAATGTGAATGATATGAGAGCCAAGTTCAATAGGTATTAAGAACAGACGTCGTTATCTACTTCGCCGACAAAAGAATTGAGATCTATATGGGTGCTACCAAGTTCTCTGAAGAAAATCATGAAATTTTAGTAACAAGATCACTGAGATGTAAATTGTTATTCAAGCTCAAGATTTGACTGCTAGTTTTTACCAACAAACCAAATTTCAGAAAAGTCACATAGGTATGATATCAACCTAACAGCATAAGTACAATACAAACAGAAAGTACACTAACCTCCGTATGACTAAACGAAGTAGAGTTCATTAAATAAATATTATTTAGCCTGTACGTGAAAACTAGCCAAGTCAAATCTTAAGCTTGAATAACAATTTACATCTCTAGTGATCTCGTAACTAAAATTTCATGATTTTCTTCAGAGAACTTGGCAGCACCCATATAGATCTCAATTCTTTTGTCGGCGAAGTCGATAACGACGTCTGTTCTTAATACCTATTGAACTTGGCTCTCATATCATTCACATTTATGTTTTTGATGGGATATCACTGCTTTTAGTACAGAGATTATTGGTATTGATCACTAATAAATACATCGTTATTTATTGCCAAGGAACCGATAACCGATGGGTTAGAAATCGGCTACGAACATTAGAGGTTCAACGAACTGTTTTAAAAAGCGGCTTTTTCTGAAACAACGAAGAAACTGCTTCTTGCTAAACAAAGAACCCGTTTCAAAAAGAACGACATTTTGCCAAACCGTTTCTTGCAACGTGTATTAATTCAACGAATGCAAACGAAAATACACGGAAATAGCCGAACGAATGCAAGCGCGCGTACCGCATGACCTTGAAAGAGTTAAACTATTTGTGTACTTATATGCACTAGCTGTGTATGAAAGAGAAATAAAAAAGAGAGTGAGTAATTTTGTTAGAATCAGTATTTTTTGCGTGGTTTTACATATTTGAATTCCACTTGTATGTCTTAACGATACGGTCAGACATAAAACCAATCAATGTTATGAAATTTGTTTTGATTTTTTACTTTAGTAAATTTGAGTTGCTAACTGACTGCCTGTTAAAGTATGAAGGGAAGTTAATTTAATTAAAACAATACATATTTCATTTCGTTTAAAATTTTTAAAACAAAAAACACAAGTTTCAACTACCTACTAGTTTCGCATCGACGGCAGACGAAAACGTTTTTCCCGTCGTCGTTGATGCTCAATACAGTTCCTCCTTAGAGCCGCTCCAGTTGCAACTAGTTTTGTATGAGAAGTCCACAATACAAAACCAGTTACAAATTAAACGGCTTTTGCAACTAGTTTTTGTTTCCAAAAAAACAGTTTCGTTTCGTTGGCCCTTAAGTCATCAACGACTCACCTCTAACGAACATACGATTTTTCATAAACTCATTTACAATTCAGAGAAACGTGCACAGGAAGTCGTTTACAGATATTATATAGAATCGGTTGAGACAAAACCATGCCGCGATATAGAATTAAAAAGCGCCATCTATTGGCAGAATTTGGAACTAAATACTATGATGATATTAATATCAATAATTTTCAGTTTTTAGATTTTTTCCTTTGTATATGCCTAATAGTCTACCTTGATGCCAAATATCAAGTTTCTAGGTCATCTAGAAGTGGGTTAGGTTTTTGATCTAGAAGTGAGTCAGTCAGTCAGTCATAAAAATGCCGGTTTTTAAACGTTAACATATCTATAACTGTTTGAGCAACATTAATGAAACTTTGTATTCTAGGCAAGCTAATAGACTTTAAGAAATGTGCCAAATTTCATATACGTAGGTTAAATATTTGTAGAGTTGTGAAGGGGTCAAAAGTAGCTGCGCTGCTACACGGCTGCTGCGTCGCCAGTTCCTTTTTTCCCGAACTTGTCTGGACTCGCTGGCGCGAGTCTAGATGTCACAGTCAGTTTGCAAAAGAACTAAGTGCATATTCGTCATTATGTACTTAACTTATTTTATTATTTTAGGGTATACCTTTCTTTTCTCTCTCTAGCCAAGTCAGAGGCCTTAGGGAGGCTTGAAAACTTCTGACCGTAAGACCAGCCACTAGTCTTACAAGCCTCCACCAATACGGATTAGACCGAGGTGGATTTTGGCCTATACCTTCCCCAGGGCAGAGACCCGTGCCGCTCGGTGGGGACATAATGGGTTGATGATGATGATGACATATTATTAACTTTATGCTGGATAACTTACTTGATTTTATGTCTGAAGAATCCGACTAGGTTTCCCCCTGAGTCGCGACTTAAGATTAAGGCTCAGTTTCTGAATCGACCCCAAACTGATTTATGAGTTTAGGAATGTATTTTCTCTCGTTTTAATAGGTCATTTTAAAATATTGTGACTGCAGTAGACCCATTTTTCAACTCAAGGAGAGTAGAGCCATTAGCTATTCGATTGGTGACCCTACTTAGATCTGGGTCGCTTCTTAATCGACTACTACCACCTCAGAAAGACTAATGCCCGTTTTCACTAACGACAAACAAGGAAGCGCCTTACTAAATAACTCCTAATTTAGGGCAATGCTTAGCATAAAGTTTCGTTTTACCGATCGATTTTTAATTGGTTGGTCCTACCCGAAGAGTAGTCTAGTTTTTTGACAGTTGTCCATGGTTTTATTCGTCAACTTTGTTGTTGTTTAAAGTTGTCACTTTAAGGGCACCTAGCACTACGCCCCTCCCAAATTGGTCTCGTAACTTTAGGTGATGCCTAGCGTCGTTACTCGTGACTTTAGGGTTAGTGAAACGTGTTTTTGCTCTAGGCAACTCCTGAAAATTTAGGCATCTGATTTAGGCGCATCCTATGGTTAGTGAAAACGGGCATAGGTGATTTTGATACACCCTGATCAACGATATCAGTAATTCCCAAACCAGCTGACGCCCCATTCCCCACTTCATACGGCGAGGTAAGGCGAGGCAGTAAAAGTCGAAACTGACCGTGCGATATTAGAGCGTAAACTTTTGACGGTCCGCCACTATTGTGATCACACGTGTCTCTAATAAAACATACCTACTGTGTGTTTGTATGTGTCTGAACGACTGGCACGTTGGTCTAATGGCCCATCCTGAAAATCAGCGCCGACCGGTGTTGCATGCATCTCCGGGCGGCATATCGCTGATCTTGGGTCCATTTGTCAAAACTGTTAATATAAGATTGTTAATGATAACTAACTAACTAACAACTTGGTGTTTAATCTGTGTTTTGACAATAAATGTAGTTCACTTTCACTAAGGGTGACACGGTATAGAAATCGAGAGTTCGATATGCTTCACGACTTTTTAATGTTCTGATCGTTTGTGACTCTTTAAATAAAACTCCAGGTCTTGGATGTTTGCATGTTTGTGACGTCACTGTTTCTGGTTCCCACGACACAGGGTATCCTAGTGTGGGCCCAGAAGCAATGTATGTGCCTGTATGTAAAAAAAATGTAAAAAATGTAAATACCTAGTAAATGGTGTCTATTATAATCCGTAGCTATACAGGGAGGCTCTTTCGATTCTTCCTGCTTACAAACATAAAAAGCATATTAAGAATGTCTTGTCAGACGTTTCTTTAAAAAATATATAAATAACTCATTTTGCATATATTATACCTATAATTTAATTGGAATTTTTGACAACTATAACATTTTAATTTTTAAGATTTTTGACATACTTAATTCTCAGTGCGTATCACGTTCTATTTTCTGTTTTTGTACGCCAATGGGTAAAGTATAGAGGACACATTATATAAAATAAAAATGTGGCTAGGTACACTATATTAAGTATGTTGTTCGCAAAATACCTATGTTTGAACAAATAAATGTAGGTATTTGATTTGAGAATTAATCTAAATCGTAATAAATCTGATAGTTTTTTCAATACTTTTGTAAAATATATTAAAAAAATGAATGTGCTTTCTTTCTTAAATTTCATTTTAACCTTTTAAGTCCAGACCTAGACCTCGTTCTAGACCTCTTTTTATTAATAATGCATAATAGGCACTGATTTCAACTCATATTAACGAATTTTGTGTTTATTTCTCGAACCTTCTTTTTTAATCTAGTGGTTTATTAGTCGTTGTTGATAATTCACTTTACGATTAGATTAAAAAAAATAAACAATGATAACTGTATATTACATCAAGTTTAAATTAATTTTAAGCCACAACCTCTACATCGCAAATGAACGGATGTACCTCTAGACCATATTAATGACATGTGCTTCGGGGATTACCCTAAAGGTGACGCTTAGCAAGGTAATCCCCGCGCGAACCCTTGTATCACGTACTTGACTTAAGGGACACGATAATGTTGGATCGGGCATATAAAGACGTCGACTTTTGCTGGAACCCTTAAGAATGTTGCCGTATGAGTCTATTATGCCGTAGAACTGGTGGTCGATGGGTGACAAATAGTTGTCGGAACACCACGAACTGGTGAACATTGATGAACTTTACTCGTAGATTACGATGTGACCGAGTCTCTGTTAGTTAAACTGTCATTGATTTACTATTTGTATGTAATACAATCTTACACAATCTTTACACACTTCACAGACTCTCACACATCTATCCTCGTAAGGCCCGACCTTGAAAAGAACAATTGATTTTGTGATCACTTGAAGACATTGGGCCTCACGAGGATATAACACACTTACACAATGGGCTAGTTGCCCTAAAAAATGTAATTAGTCCGTCTTTTAGATCATTCAAAAATAAGACAATGGGACGAACCCCTCTGCGAGCTGGTGCAGAGCAATTTAATTAATTCCTGCGCCAGCGACGCAGAACGCGCTCGCCTACTAGCCGTCTCCGAACGAGAGTCGAGCTACTGGTTGCAGGCGCACCCATCAGCTTTGATAGGGACGCTTATGGATAACACCTCACTTAGCATCGCCATTGGACTGCGACTGGGTTGCCCCATTACCGTGCCCCATCGTTGTCCCTGCGGCACCGACGTCGATCGCCTGGGCCACCATGGCCTGTCGCACAATGTACGGGCATGTATGAACGCGTTGGCCAAAAAGGACTAAAGAAAATCTCATTTTTACCTATATCTCAAAGTTGAAAATTAAAGATGAATAGTATACTATCGTGCTTAGTTACGTTTATTTGCAGCAATCCAATACCTACCAATACTGAAGTGGTTGGCTTGTCTAAACAAACTTAATAGGTACTTGATCAATATATTCTTGAACTTCTTTTGTGTTTATGTTCTAATTTTTTTAGGTGTGGTAGCCATAACGAAGCGTGAGATGATGATTATATTTTTAACCACCCAGCTTAGTCCTTTGAAGTGAAATTGAAGTATTTAATAGAGCATTTAACTAAAAAAAAAATCACTGTCCCGAAGAAGAGCTGAGATATCTTAAACACCCATTAAGCAACTTTAGGACCCGTTTTCAAAGAAAACATTCAGAGGTTCATAAGAAAATTATAGTAAGAAAATTAAGAAAAATATTTTATTATATATTAATAACCATATCATGCACGTATAGAATTAATGTAAAGGTATTTAAGAATTATTGTTTAAAAATCGCAGTAGTTTACTTAGGTAAAGTTGTACCCAAGGGTAAGGTAGTACCAAGGTACTACATGCCTACTGCTGGGTTAGGGAGTCACTCGTCTTTTTCCTAATTCGTCAATGTCACTAATTGGTCATTTTCCCTAACTGCTCAAATCTACAACTCGTCAACTGTCAGACTGTCAGTCTCCGTACATTCATCTATAAAAGTCGGCACAGGGTGATAGTCGGCATCGCACTACTGTATATTAAAATATATTTTGTACGAGAGTTTGTAACCGTACTCCTCCTAAACGGCTGGACCGATTTCGATGAATGAGGTCTCAAATTAAAGGTATTGATCTCTCTCACAACAAATTGTAGCAAATCAATCAAATCCACAAATTGCTAATGTATAGTCATCAAATCTTGCCCATTGGTGCTCTCTCTGAAGAAACCCAAGAATGTCGAAATAAAGACATAAAACGGTATGGAGAAAATTACTCTAGGATGTGTTCTCGAATAGCTTCAATTTCTGACGTTTTTAATCGTCTTATGATTTCGTCACACCCATTGATGATGTAATGAATATGATGATAAATCCCGAGGATCCCGAAATTTCCACTTCTGTTATCAGGAGTCGCATGGATGACAGTGAAGTTCAAACCGACTACGACTTGCAGTCTACTGACTCATCTGACTTAAATGTAAATAAAATAATCTAATTATGTTTTTTACCGTAATATATTAATAACTTGGTCAAAGTCCATGTTTTTTTATTAATTTTATTAAATACCAGCTGAACCGGCATACGTTGTTTCGCCATATTGTCGTCTAAAAGTGTTAAGCTGCTAACTCCAAAAGCACAAATTTTAAGGAGACTAATAATACCATCCTATTTTTACATCAGACAAAGAAATAAAAAACTGCAAATCGTCCCTTAGCTTACAACACCGCTCAAGTCGAAAATTGGCGGTTTTCACATTTGAATGCCATTAGATGGAGCTGCTCATTGCGCGTCTACCATTGGTCACACCTGTAAAGCTGGTAAAAATGACTTAAGCGGTGTTGTAAGCTAGGGGACGAAATGCAGTTTCGATAAAATTCGATGAATATTTCATCGAAAACGGGTTTTCAGTTTTTCATTTCATGGCCTGATGTGAAAATAGGGTTTAAAAATGGTAGGGTAATTTTTTTTTACTTTTGGAGTTAGTAGCTTAACACTTTTAGACGACGATATATATTTTTTTCAACATAGGGCTATGAGAAATAGATAAAAACCTATTTTCAGACCTACCGAATATACATATAAAATTTCATGTAAATCGGTCAAGCCATTTCGGAGGAATATGCGCACTAACACTGCGACGCGAGAATATTATATATTAGAAATAAAATACATAAACATAAAACACGAACAAAAAGTGAGAAAAATTAAAATAAACAGATTTCACGTACAAAATAATAATGGCCAACGCTCTCATACATGTCCGTACACTGTGTGTCGTGTCAACGAAGCACCGGCCGCCTTCCCCGCCACGCGGCTCTCAACGACATCATCCGGAGGGCCTTCGCCACAGCCGGGGTTCCAGCCACTCTGGAACCTCAAGGCATCATCCGGGATGATGGCAAAGGGCCCGATGGTATGACTCTAATCCCCTGGAAGCATGGGAGGCCGCTAGTGTGGGACGCTACGTGCGTTGATACACTGGCGCCCTCTTATGTTTCCCAGAGTGGAAGGGCCGCTGGTTCAGCGGCCGGCGCGAAAGCCACAAACAGCGCAAATGCAGCTCTATTGGCAACGGTTACATAATTGCGCCGTTTGGGGTCGAAACGATGGGCACATGGGGCCCAGAGGCGCGCCTGCTGTTTAAGGACCTAGCGGCGCGCCTAATCGACGCATCAGGAGACCAGAGGGCTGGCGCGTACCTCGGCCAAAGAATAAGCATGGCCATCCAAAGAGGCAACGTCGCCAGCGTTCTGGGCTCCTTGCCGCTGGATGGTGACCTGAGGCACATGTTTTATTTGTAAATATATATTTTTAGCATAGTTTTATATATAAGCTATATTATTACTTACTTTAGGAATTTAGTTTATATTAGTTTTATTAAGTAATTACTTATTTTAATTAGTTTATAGTAAGTATGTTATTTAAGTTTTGTTATACAATAAATTTTACTTCTAGGGACACGTATTTTTTTATTTGTAAAATAGACCAAAAATGCAGCACGGCGTGACGTCACACGTAACTTTAATGGGCTATATCTTTGTCATTTTTTGTTTAATCGAAAAAAGAAAAAATACGTGTCCAATTATTTTTTATAATCTAAAATACGGACTAACTAGAATTTAATTATTTTGACCTTGGAAACTACCCTAGTTGATACTTTATCATCATCGCGCGCTTGCACTGCTGAACTCCCTGCTCAAGGCGGTGCCGCAATGTGATGTGTTTACCACAGGGAAAATGATTGAAGAATGCAAGGGAATGCTTGAAGAGGGATGAATCTGTTTGTTTTTTAGTTAATTATGCTATGTTGTATATAACTAACTTTGTAGCGATTTGGCATTAGCTGTAAGTTACAAATGTAAATAAATAAATAAGGGAAGCCACCCGGAAGGAACGAGCGAAGTTCTCTCTTTAGGAGTAACTTGGGCATTTACTTCCATAATGGGCGACACAGTACCTAGTGGTAGGTATATTCATTGACTGAAGAACTTTAATTATCATTATTATACTTTTATTAAGATATTGTTTAGATCTTGAATGTAGGTTGTGGCAGGTGGCAGTCCCTAGTCTCTGCCTACCCCTCTGGGATACAGGCGTGACCTTATTTATGTCTCTTGAATGTCGTGTATTTTTTCTCGTTCTTTAAAATTTTATGCATGTTGTTTTCGATAAACTTTTTGTAACCTTTTGTCATTAAAAACTCTTTGATTTCATTGAGATCGTCAAAGGTCCTATACTCAGCATAATATTGTCAGAGATTGGCAGGTATAGGCACATTTAACAACTCAAGGATCACAGAGTTTCATCCGCTTTCTTTTCGACGGCACAGAATGTTCTGCTTCCAACGCTGATTTTCAACCGGACGAGTCCAAACTGCGTTTAGTAATGTTCACAACTCCTATTTCTCGGCTCTCCCACTTTCCAGTCCATTGTTCTGCCCACTAGACTACCACTGCTCTCTACATTTTCTTATACTATGTCAATCATAATCTACGAATGCTAAAACAAATCCCCATGAAGTGAAATAAACATCCGATTTTCCACCGCCCGCGCAGAAAGTGAATTGCATTCAGTAGAGAAATGCATTTACACATGCAACTTGCCCAGTTAAGTCACGTCTCTATTTATAGTTCGGTCGCTCGAAGCTGGCCCGAGAGATCTCCAACTCTGTATCCAATAGAAAATATCTCCTTATGGTACCTTGTACGACAATCGTAGTTATGTAACGAATATTCTTATTTTATCTTATGTCGAATGATGTAAGAGTAGGCATGGGTCATTACGTGATTTTCGCGAATCGTAAAAAAACTGTTTTCGTGATGCGTCACAGTTTTTGAAACAAATTATTTTAGTAACAGTAATTTTTCAGAGCTCTGTTGCAGAGTCACGTCACAAAAATCACATCTTCACAAAAGACACTGTTTTTGACGTGACTTAAAACTGTGTAACCGTTATTGTAAACAGTTACGTAAAACAACGACTACGCCTACGCCTAATGACAGCGACTACTTCCAAAAAATGCATGGCCTCAGTTTGTCATGCGTCGCGTCGTCGTCACGTCATTTCTTTGAAAATTTTCGTCTTATTTTTATTTTGTGCAGCTAAATTCTGCGCAAAATACTTCAACCACATTCTTAAGCCATAGTTGTGTGTGGTTTAATGTGATGAGAGATGCTTAAAGTGATCGCCCATGACGATTTTTTTATACGCTTTTTAATCGCGATTTGAGATATTTTGGAGAAGCTATGCAATCGCGGTGCATCATTACAATGTTTTTGTTCCGTTTTTATGGATTTTAGTCTTTTTATTACGTGCGTTATTTAAATATGACATTTAAACCTAAACATTTACTTACAGGCACGTACATTGCTTGTGGCTGCACAGTAGGATCCTGTGTTGCGGGAACCAGAAACAGCGAACATAGGTATAAACATCCAAGACGTGGATTCTGTCGCCAGCCAGGCAGATGCGCCAGGCAGATGCGCTAACCGCTGCGCCACAGAGGCCGTCACAGAAAAAGACTATAATGTCAAACTTACACATTACTAACAGCAATTTCTACATTTTTAATAATCACTACTTTAGAGTAAGGATAACGTCCCACACTTTTCCAGCCGGGCTACAGAACCTGGCAGGTATTACTTAAGCCGTATTACGTATTCCAAGCGGGGAAGCCCTGGTATTTCGCCTTCGACTGAGAAAAATTGCACAAAGTTCGGCGCCAGTACCTACCCAATAGTTCAATATTTAAATGTGGAAATTATTCTTCCCTATACAGTCTGTATTTGGAATATAACCGAAGAAATATCTTTTGAATACAAAATAAAAATATGAAAAGAGCGTGATACAAATACGCAGACAAAATCTTCCATAGAATACTTTCATTGTTGTACCCTTTCAGGGTAATACAATCTTCCTGACAATATAATTTCATATTTTTTATTCGACATAATACCTACAGCTGTTTTGCAACAACAATCTACGGGCTAAGCCCTGGATTTTCTACTAAGCCGGTATTCGGCGTTTCACAACAACTTTTCAAATTCAAAACACCATTACGGCAGTTAGAATAATCCCCGATCATTTTATTATGCGCTGGAAATTACCTAATTTCCTTTATAACATCTTGGGAAACGCCATGAAAGTATCATGCGTATGGAATGTTTAGTGCACACTTTACGGTCTTATTTATAAAAAAATGATTCCACTAAAACGGGACTTACTCGTAGTGAGGCTTAGGTCGGTGTAAGACAGATCTTGACTAAATTATGATTTAAAAATTGTAAAGCTCTGCTCCAAAACATACTAAGGGTCTGTTTGACAATCTGCAGATAAAGTTCCTGATAAGCTATCCCATCCGCAACCAGGGCTGCCGTTTGTTCTAAATTTGAAGCCATAAACGAACACACGCAATATAGGAAAGTTTATTTAAATTTAGAACAAACAGCAGCACTGATTGCCGATAGCTATTTGGAACTTTATTTGAACATTGTGAAACTCTTTTACTCCGTTAAAAAAGTTTGGTAAAGTATTTTTTGCTTTTCTTGTTGTTTAATGCTTTAGTCCTTATCATGAGATGCCTGATGAAGCGATGGTGGCCAAAATTGCTACTGCACCTACTTTTCTTCGTCTTAGATGGTACATTGATCGGATTTTAAATTTCAATATTAATAGATAAATTTAAATGC
Source organism: Yponomeuta plumbellus (assembly GCA_947310845.1). NCBI lineage: Eukaryota > Metazoa > Arthropoda > Insecta > Lepidoptera > Yponomeutidae > Yponomeuta > Yponomeuta plumbellus. Next base: position 9,337,030 of record OX371206.1, read on the forward strand.
CGTAATGGACTTAACAAACAATTAATTTTGTTTGTTAAGTCCATTACGGCATTTAAATTTAAAATTTCATCAAATTTTCCCTAAGTAGATAGAATGGCGTTCCAAAGATGTCAAGTTCGGCTGACAATGGCGAGGTTGCCTTGCACTATCTTTTTTGCAATACAGAAATAATAATGATGTTTTTAAGGGATCTAGTTTTTATATATGGTAAATGAGACAGAACCAGTCTAGCGAGCCACCTTGATCCTTAGCCGGCACAAACTGGGTGCCATTGCTGAGGTCAAGAAAGTCGGGCAAGGGTAACGAATTCAGATGACGTTGTTTTACTTAATATCGCTGTTTTGTGCGTTCGTAGGAAGGAGAGTCCATTGCTAATAGGACCTTGAATAATTTCGCTGCAATTTTGAGAACAGTCCATGCGTCTGACCCTGTCGTCTTTTTGGGATGCACTTTTGACAACTGGCAGCTGTTAACAATAGATTAACAGACTGTTAGCCTTTGAGAAACCGGCGGTGAGGTTACCGTTGTGATTGTCCAATAACCTCCGATAGGAGATGGCACATAAGGAAGAAGAAGAATGACTTTGAAATTAACAACCGATCAATTGTAATTTTCAAGGTCAGATCGGAGGAAAATATCGTTTCAAATATATTTTTTACGAAAACTGGTTAAAGGCCTTTTTTTTAAACTGTAGCCACCACCGACACAATAACTTAAGTATGTCTTAAATATTGTTGCACTAGAAACATTACAGTTTATTTTACCTATATTATTTAAAGCGATATTTATTTAATATATGTATCTGTCGTCACTCATTGTGACTTAGTTGGCTGGCTAGAATAAAACACTAATTAGAATTTGGTCCCCCTATTGTGCAATATTTTTTTACAAATTTAAAGTCGCTCAGCGTGCTATGGAAAGGGCTATGCTCGGGGTTTCTCTGAAAGATCTAATTCGAAACGAGGTGATCCGACAGATAACCAAAGTCACCGGCATAGCCCACCGAATTAGCATGCTGAAATGGCAGTGGGCCGGCCATATCACCCGAAGAACTGATAACCGATGGGGTAGACGAGTTCTTGAGTGGAGACCGCGGATCGGTAAACGTAGTGTAGGACGTCCTCAGACTCGGTGGGGCGATGATCTTCGCTGGGCGGCTGGCAAGAGCTGGATGAGAGTAGCCGAGGACCGTGCTCAGTGGCGTGCACTGGGAGAGGCCTATGTCCAGCAGTATACAACCATAGGCCGATGATGATGATGATGGTGATTGTGCAATATTTACTAGGTATTCTAAATAATTTTCATAATAATAGTAATATATTTGTTGACATCTTTACACATACAATTCACTTTTCCATCTAACCCCATTTACATCTGAGACAAGATCAACGCAAGGTCAAAGTCAACTATTAATTCGTACATAATACCGCATTTGGTATATTTAGGATGGAAAATCTGTTTTGTTAAGTTGCCACTAAGTAAAAGTTAGTTTTTACAATATTAATTTAATTTGTACGACATCAAAAGCGATTCCGAAGTCTTACATATTCCAATTATAACAAAAAAGCATAGGTAATTTTCGAAAAAACAAGAAAACAAGTACCTAATCGACAAGCCCCAAAAAATGCAGCTAGACCACAAGACGTTAACGAGAGGAGGGAATTCTAAAAAGTCTAACAATTATAGTGGTCCTCCATGAAGTTCACATACGCCACAAAAAAACAATTAAAAAAGCTGCTAAGAAACGTGTTAGCAAAAAGAGGTTTAGACCATTTTACCAACGAGTACCAACAATACTATCTCTTTTCCTACGTAGCATAGCGCTACAAATGGCCATTTTTCATTATTTTTGTAAGTGATTTTTTCAATAACATTTTTCAAAGAACCGTGAAAGAACATATTAATGCGTGTTTTCCACGGATGCATGGAGTTCCTTATGTTTCACCAAACCTTGGCTAATCAATTCACGGGCATGGCACCCGTTCATATACGAAATAGTCATTATTGAATTAATTATGGACTTGCAAATCAGATGACGATTTAGTGTTTTAATATACATACGCTGATTTTATAACAGTATACATGAAAGAAATATTAACTTTTCTTCGAAAACTGTCGGCGGTCACCACAGCGGTCAACGGGTTAAGTACCCACAGAACAAAAAAAAAGAGTAGAAATCGTAAGTGGGCGGTGCCCGCGTGCCTCACATTAGCAATGTATTGCATAAGCGTAGTCTATGACAGTTTTTCTTACCTCAGTTGCCGTGCGCTTCTAGTAAAGAAAACAATTGTGAAAACTCTACTAAAATGCCTTATTGTGCTGTGTTAGAGTGCAAAAATAAAAGTTGGGGACCAAAATGTACCGATCATGCCGTAACATTCCATCGGTAAGTAGTATTTCCATTGTATTTAATTTAATAGAAATTAAATTTGTAATGACATGAACAAGGAAAGTAATCCGAAAGTGAGAAAGTAAAACCACCTTTATTTACTGGAATATAATGTTCAATTTTCGTCGAAGTCTGTGTACTTTTTCTACAAATTTCTGTCAACATTTGAATGCTACTCAAATGAGTAGCAATAGGCTAGTTTCCTAAAAAAAATTAATTAGTCCGTCTTTTAGATTATAAAAAAATATTGGATACGTATTTTTTCTTTTTTCGATTAAACAAAAACATAACAAAGATGTGCTGCATTTTGTAGCACTGAGTGACGTCACACGTAACTTCAATGGGCTATATCTTTGTTATTTTTTTGATTTATCGAAAAAAGAAAAAATACGTATCCAATATTTTTTTATAATCTAAAATACGGACTAAATAGAATTAAATTATTTTGACCCTGGAAACTACCCTATTGCAGCTGGGACACAATATTATAAAAATCTATCGATAATATTTTGTCTATGACTTAGCAGTAATAAATAATTATCGGTACTTTAGGTAGAGTACCTGCATCTAATTAGGTACTTTGGGAAAATAATTGTCGTTATTTTATTTTAATTGAGGACCTCTGTGGCGCATTGGTTAGTGTATCTGACTACCATGCGAGAGATCCCGGGTTCGAATCCCGGCTGGGGACAAAAAAAAAATCCCAGGTCTTGTATGTTTACATGTTTGTGACGTCGTTGTTTCTGGTGCCCACGACACAGGGTATCCCAGGGTGGAGTCAGAGGCAATGTATGTGCCTGTATGTAAGTGTTTATTATCATCTTTTATTATTATTATTATTATTATTATTTAACACATTTTTAGTTGCAATTATTTTTGATACATAAATAAATAAATGTATTGTTCATGTTCCTTGACGCTGTTTAGTTCCTTTGCAAGAATGTGGTCCTGACTGCAGTATCATGTCATTTTTGTAAACTTTTAATCCGGATCAACTTACCCATCCCATTTTGAGATGAGCAACCGAACGACGCAAGCTACGTCTCTGCTCACCACCCACTCACTGCTCTGCGTATCGCACAGTGGCCGATTTAAATGATCTAGGAATTAATAATTATTTTTTTTACAAGCCACCGATTGCGACTGGTAAAGGAGAATGATCAATTTACTATAGGAGTTCGTCTATTTTTGCGTCTTCTTGCACATTAATGAAACCAACGGTAAACTATAAGAAATTAGCTCTGGATTATGCAGGAAAAATATTATGAAAATATTAGATGGGAGTTCCGAGAAATCTTAAATTTGAGCCCATGTTTTGAGGTTATGACAACTTTGGTGGTTTGGTGTTATTTTGGATTGGCATTGACACCTTTTAGTTTTAATTATAAGCATAGGTCATTATCAGTTCGTTCCTCCTATAATCTGAGGTTCGTCCCTACGGAAGAAGTTTGTGCTTTATGGTCATTTTAACAATAAACTACATTAATTAAACAATATCAAATCTACTAGGATCAATTTGCAAAGGTCGGGATAGTCCTGACGGCAAAGCGGGCGACACGTTTCGGGTCGATTTCAATACACCCGGTTCGAGTCACGATGTGTAACTTTCAAGTCTTTCGAAACTGTAGCATTCGCGTTGTGGTTACACCACTTGCGAGATCCAGCGGCGCCCCATTGCACAAGCGACAGGACGGCTCCCGGGGTGTTTTAGTCAGTATGCCTACACTAGGTAGGTGAGCCTGACACACGGCCGCCACCCTCCCTCAGGGGGCGGTGTCATGGTGCGTAACTGCATTTCACCCCGTTAAAAAAAAAAGGATCAATTTGCAAAAATAAAACCGTATAAAACCGCTAGTTTGAATTCCCGTCAAAAACTCCCCGTTTGCAGTTTGCACTTTCGCAATATAGTACACAGTACACCTTTTGCGATTTTTGCAATAATTTAATCTAATCTGTGCTTGTAATCTGTATTGAGTGACTGATTTATTATATATTTATTTTTACAGGGCCTGTACGAAACTTTAGCCCTAACGGATGTTCGGAAAACATTTGTTACAAAAAATTGAACTTTACGCCATGATGGCTGAAAACGGAATCTTGAGTGACTGAAGTGGGTTACTATTGCACGGACCGAGAATGTACGGCATGAGAATGTACAGCCCGGGAATTCGTGCCCAAATGACACCAATTATCGGGATGTGCATTCCTGCCTGTACATTCCTGTCCGTGCATTCCCGGTCCGTACCGGGAATGCACGAACGCGGAACGTACAGCCCTGGAATCGGTGACCATTCGGTGCCTCGTTCACATCACAGAGAATACAATCAACTACGTTGTTCACATCATAGGTTTTGCGCGTTTTACTGGAGTGTGTGAGGTATTTCTTTTGGGATTCGTTTAGAAACGCTGATGACGCACGACCCGAGAACGTGCGGACAGGAATCCATGTACATGTCCAATCCAATTCTCCATTCCAAGCGCAACGCAAAAGCAACATAGACTGTTTTTGGTCATTCTCCTTTTATTTACAATGTTAATGATCTGGGTACTTCGATAGATCAATATTTTTATTGTACCTTCACGCGTTTTTCAGCTAACACAAATTATGAATGACCAAAAACAGTCTATGTTGCTTTTGCGTTGCGCTTTAAGCATTTATACCTCAAAATGTTTCTTTTGAAAAATGATTTCATAGTTCTATTTGATAAAATAAAAAAAATCAGGGGTTTAAAAGTAAAAATTAAAAAGTATCTGTATTGATTGTATAACTTAAGTGGGAGATGATAATGCACGTACCGCGAATGCACATCCTGAGAACGTACGCCCTGGTAATGTACAGCCATTGAATCCGTGTACATGTACATGGATTCCCGTCCGCACGTTCTCAGGTCGTGCGTTATCAGCGTTTCTAAACGAATCCCAAAAGAAATACCTCACACACTCCAGTAAAACGCGCAAAACCTATGATGGGAACAACGTAGTTGATTGTATTCTCTGTGATGTGAACGAGGCACCGAATGGTCACCGATTCCAGGGCTGTACGTTCCGCGTTCGTGCATTCCCGGTACGGACCGGGAATGCACGGACAGGAATGTACAGGCAGGAATGCACATCCCGATAATTGGTGTCATTTGGGCACGAATTCCCGGGCTGTACATTCTCATGCCGTACATTCTCGGTCCGTGCAATAGTAACCTACTTTTTTTATTATTTATTTATTTTTACAGGGCCTGTACGAAACTTTAGCCCTAACGGATGTTCGGAAAACATTTGTTACAAAAAATTGAACTTTACGCCATGATGGCTGAAAATGAAAGTCATAGTAACCTACTTCAGTCACTCAATACAGATTACAAACACAGATTAGATTAAATTATTGCAAAAATCGCAAAAGGTGTACTGTGTACTACATTGCGAAAGTGTAAACTGCAAATGGGGAGTTTTTGACGGGAATTCAAACGAGCGGTTTTATTTTTGCAAATTGATCCTAGTGGATTTGATATTGTTTAGTTAATGTAGTTTATTGTTAAAATGACCATGTGTAATGTGTATGAACAATCCAACCGGCCCTTTTGGAAATCGTTGGGAGATTCTAATGTCCAGCAGTGGACGTCCAATGGCTGAAATGATAGATAGATAGATAGAATATTCTTTATTGTACTCATAAATAACATTTACAAATTTTGATGATGATGATGATGATGATGTATGAACAATATGTGGAATAAATAACTAAAATAAACCGCCATTGTGGGCTTAGGATACTCTTGTCTCAATTGTGCGCAGGACCTAAGACTGTGTATGCTTATCAGAAATTATCTCTTTGTCCCCCATTAGGCTCCTTAAACATTGCGACTTTTTGCAGCGATATAGTCGCGATTTATACGATTTGCTAGTGCATGGATACACTCGCAAATCGTCCATCGTTACACACACACGCTATCTGCGAAAAGTCGCAGTATGTAAACGCCATACATATTTGGCTAAAAGCATAAATAATCTGTGGCATAAAGCACAAACTTCTTCCGTAGGAACGAACCTCATAATAAGGGGAGAACGAACTGATAATGACCTATGCTTATAATTAAAACTAAAAGGTGTCAATGTCAATCCAAAATAACACCAAACCACCAAAGTTGTCATAACCTCAAAACATGGGCTCAAAATTAAGATTTCTCGAAACTCCCATCTAATATTTTCATAATATTTTTCCTGCATAATCCAGAGCTAATTTCTTATAGTTTACCGTTGGTTTCATCAATGTGCAAGAAGACGCAAAAATAGACGAACTCCTATAGTAAATTGATCATTCTCCTTTGTTACAATAGCGCAACATATTGAAAGATATCCTGTGAGAAAAGTATTTAGTGTTGACTGGCAAAACTTATGATTATTGTTACTTAAAGGTACATACAATATTTAAGCGTTTTTAAATTCTAATTACGCGTCGTTAAAAAATTAATTCAATTTTACATCTTGTGTCGATCCGAAAACTTCACTTTTAATTTAGGAAATCGACCTGCAAAACCTATGTTTTGGTTTGTTTGAAGTGAAATATTTTTTTTTATATTTTCATATTATCAGTTATTCGAAAAATGTAACACCTGCTGCCAAGAAGTGCCAAGTACTTAGTAACAATTTTTTTTAGGTACCATTTCGCTTACCAAAAGAGAATTGTATGAAGCTTGGCGTTGTAAGGCAGGGAAAAAGAATTAAGGGCAAAAATTCTACAGTTTTTACGTTAGTATATAACAGAGTAGTTTTCAGAGAAGGGTTTTCTTAAAGATAAAAATAACGAAGATGATCTATTAAAAAAATTATAGTTTCATTGGCCAAACTTTGTTCATAGCGATAATGGATAGGGTAGTGTCTGAAGTTACTTATTGGCAAAATTGTAAAGACTAATTAGGTCGAATTATATAAACAAAAAACACACCTTAAACTAACTATATATAAAATATAGTATACCTATGTAATACCTAAGTAAGACACCTATAGTAAGTAAACAAATAATTTATCATCCTATTATACTAATCACTGTTAATCATAAACTTTGATAATCACTGTTATCAAAGTTTAAAACATGTAAAATGTGAAGAGCATAAATAAGACTACATAATAATATATTTTGTAATATACGTTGTAAGAAAGGTAAAAACCAAGTTCAGTGGTAAAACAGATTTTGTATTTACGGTGAAATCGGACCTAAATCGGTGCATAATCTGACAAAACTATTAAGGGCCCGACTGCCCCTTGCAGACATTAACCCAACCGTCACTGCCCTGTCGCGTCTTGGTCACGTCATTACCAACCCCCTCGCAACGGCGTCATTAGGAAAAGGAATCCAGTGTATTGACTAACAAGAATATGTGAAATTAGTGAAGATAATGCGCTCAGTGTGTAATTTATTCACATGTAAAATGTACTAGAATGGTAAAGTGTTCCTTTTTCTTATGTTTCTTCCTCGCCTTAAAATGGAAATATTTTATTTACATTTTAGCATTTTTATTTTATTTCAATAACTGCAGCGTAGCAAGTGGCAGACCTTAGTCTCTGCCTACCCCTCCGGGATATAGCGATGTGTTTTTTTATATATGTTCAGTGATAGGAAAACTATGATTTGTAAACTAAATGTTTAAATTTCATTTTAAAGTATTCGTTTCAATTAATTCATTGTAATTTCACTTACATTCATCACTTTTCATTTATTTTCTGTGATTTCACTATCTCCACCATATTTTATATCCAGAAGACTTATTAAATTGTCCGTGTTTTTTTGTGGTTTAAAAGCCGAAGGTATTTTATTGTACTGATTATTCTAAGCCTAAAAACAATATTTTCATTCCTAGATCACTGATCTCAATGTACGACACTCTCCACTCATCCATTCACTAGGGTTTTGTTATTTGTTTTACTTGATATACACTCGGGAATAGAAGTAATACGTTTAACAATTTGTAAATATGTTAATGGCTATTAGTGGAGATAAATAATTCATTTTTACTAATAAAGGTAATAAAAAAACTTTGGTCATTTATACAGCGTCCAGAGATACCTTTACTTACACTAAATGAGAGGAAACACTCGGACGCTGCAGAACCTGGGACATTGTTCATAGATGGAATAGGTCACTTAGGTACGCTTTAAAGTTATATACATCTGCCAAAGGTAATTAAATTAACCTAATAAACAACCGTGATAACGCCTTTTACCTACATAATTAGTATTTTATTCTTCCAAATTTTTCCCTGCAATTTCCCATAGTAAGGTTGTCTAGAAGAAATTTCTTTTAGTAATAAGACCGTCAATTGTACCATGAACCTTTGTAAATATTTTGTGTTTTTTGTTTTTTCTAGTGTGCAATAAAGAATATTCTTATCTTATCTTAATATTAAACTCTTTCAGACGAGCAGCCAGTTAAACTACTCGCTTCCCTTTATTATTACATTATGCCCATGGTAATGATATCCTAACGATCCGGGCTAACAGTCTGGATCTAAAGGAGGATACTGATTTGCTGTAGTATTGAAGGGGTCAAAAGCATTTCACAAATAAATATAAATTACGCAAACACATGATTGACAGTTTAGGTACTGATGTTAACTGGAATGACAAATAAGAATTTTAAGGATACAACAGACTTCAAAAACGTTTCAGTCATACTTACATAAGTTGTGGCGGAATGTTTCGATGTGAAGGAAAAACATCGTGAAGAAACCCGCGGCTTGGTTGGCTGTTGGAAAGTTCTCAATTCTAAGCACGATCAAAACTTTGATAACTTGTTGCGATCTGGCAAAGACTGACTTGGCTTAACGACTGCCATCTATCGACGACAGCCGGCACCAACTGCTTAACGTGCCTTGCGAAGCACGGAACCGCTCGGAAAAATACCGCTAGCGTTAGTCATAGACTGTCCCCCATCCATGCATTGAACGACGTGCCCTATATTGCTTAACCTTTCGTGATCGTTTAAGATCACTCAGGCTAGTAAACTAAACTAGTAATTTATTACATTATTAAATGAAAACCAAATTATGTTTGTATTGAAATCCGCACTCGTATGATGGGTGAAGGCAAGTCTGCAAGTATCTTTAGAATCTCGAAACCCGCAACAGTAAACCCGCCATCATTCGAGATGTTAACGAGCGGCTTCATGCACTGGAGAAATCCGCAGACTCTCACAAATAATTGTTGTAGCTTTTAGAATGATGATACTTCAAACACGAACACCAAAATTATTTATCACGCCCTCCCTTTAAAAAGCGCGGCTGGGAGGCCTCCGGGCACAGCACCTATTCTGGGAGTGACTTTGTTTTATATGTGAATTTAAACGCTTTACGTGCTGTAGTAGTCCGTAGACAAACGAAAGTCGTCGACATAGGCCACCGGATGAGTAAGTTGAAGTGGCAGTGGGCGGGGCACATAGCACGAAGAACTGATGGCCGATGGGGCCGAAAGGTTCTTGAATGGAGACCACACATCGGCAAGCGCAGCGTAGGACGACCAGCCACAAGATGGATAGACGATCTCATCCAAGTGGCGGGAGACGCTGGATGCAAGCCGCTTCTAACCGGTCTTTTCGGAAATCCATTGAGGAGACCTATGTCCAGCAGTGGACTTCTTGTGGCTGAATGATGATGATGATGACGTGCTCTACTATTGCCGCGGCCTTTAGTAAATGGTTGCTGTACATAGGAACGCCCTGTCTGTATAACATTTCTTAATTCATCATCATCATCAACTCATTATCTCCCCACCAAGGGGCACGGGTCTCTTCCCTGAGGAAGGTATAGGCCATACTCCACCATGGGGGCCAACTCCGGATAAATTAATTATTTCTTAATAATTATTAATTAGATAATAATTAATTTTCTTCATTAGAGAAAAACATTAATTTATTTTAAAACACCCGATTCAGGGCTATTGCTGTAGAACCCAGATAATAGTAGAATAGAAATAATAGACATTTCTATTCTACTATTATCTGATTATTAGACATTGTGAGAAAGGGACAATAATTTGGAAATGGAATATTTTGCAGCCGTGGATCATTTTAAAAAAGGGACAATAATAATATGCATCAGAACTATGTTGTATAGATCCGTTCAGCTATCCTGGCGTGATCTTGAGAGACAATCATCCATCCATCCACATTTTTTGCACTTATAATGTAAAAATTGTGAAATAAAAAATGTAGATATTATTATCAGCAACATAACACGCTTGTCTTAATTATAGATTATCTACAAAACAACGCCAGTAAAAAAGCAGAAAGCCGCCAAGACTCCTGGAAGGTAAATTATCTTCAAAATATATTTTTGAAGAACTAACATAATTTAATGTATTTTATCCGCGTACTAACCGCACAGAATGAGTCTTTGTTACTTGGAATAAATAAATAAATAATTATTATTGCTTCACTGAGAAGCCACATTAAGGACACTTCTCTGCTGATGCCTTGAAACTTTTCATTGTTCTAGTATGCACCTATACTTGCTTTCGACTTGTTGCATTTTGACTCGCTTTCAACTTGTTGCATTCATACTTGCATTTAACTTTCCACAGTGTAAAACTTTATGAAACAAAAAAATGTTTTAGGTACGCACTTTTAGCTAACGAATCATACGTGAATTGTCACACACAGCGCATTAATATTTACTAACATTGTTAATTATTATTTCTCAAGTACGTGAATCGATGTATTCTTAGTAAAAAAATATTTTCTATAATCAAATAATCACAAACATGGAAAACCCACTACGACTTCCGCGTTTTGTGCCATTTTTGAAAAGCGATGCAAGAGAGCTGCAACGTCGCATTTGATTTGCTACAGTTTTTACGAAAACATATTTGTAAGCACTCGCGAAGCGCCTTTGAGTCGTCGAGGGCGGTGGCTGAGACCTCCGTCAAACACATTAATCAAGAAGCCTCTTACCTTTTAACTGGACTTTTCCATTTCTCAGTCTTAATTGTCCAAGTAACTCCTCTAAGGCACTTTCCTCCGCAGCCTCGAACTTACAGCAAGAGTCACCGGTTGAATGAAAGCGAAAAGCTTGCCAAATATGGCCATTTGGCAAAAACAACAAAGAGTATGGAGCTATAGACGTCTATGTAACGCCGGACTCAGGGTACTTTCTACTTATCAATAGGAACAACTTTTACTATGGGACCAACTCTAAAATCTTTAAAAAAATTAGCTGTTCCATACAAAAATACAATATACAAATAAATCTTATCCAGTCCAGTAATGTTACAGCATGAGGTGCAGAAACCCAGCAAGTAGAAAACCTGTGTCTGACGGGTCCCACTCTTTCATCAAGTCTTAGAATACAATACCAGTTGAAGAATCAAGAAACATTATTAGTGACAATTAATTGGTAGATTAAATTTACACCTCTTACATGCGTTCATGCTAGTGTGTGAGTGTGTGTATGTGTGTGTGTGTGTGTGTATGTGTGTGAGTGAGTGTGTGTGTAAGGGTGTGTGTGTGTGTGTTTGTGTGTGCAAATGTGCCTGTGCGGTAGTGTCGCTACATTAGCTACATTAGTAGTAGGTTGGTAGGTAATTTTTCTTGTAACACAAATACCTAAAATCTGTGATTTTACTGTGGAGTTGTTTATTTATTCAGTTAAGTAACAGTTATTTTGTTTGAACTTCATTCAACATCGTAGATAGGGTATTTTGCTGAAAGAAGACCATGTTATTTTTAAAAGTTAGGAATCGAACCGACTTAAATGTAAAACAAACCCCCTTCTTTTATGATGCCAATCGAAAGAATGACCAAAAAGTAAGAACTCTTCTGTTAACAATACATCAACAGTTTGTTAGTATAGGAGAGACAAGACAAGTCGCTCGCTGTTCACGCCATCCAGTAGCCGGAGTAAAATTGTATTATATTTTAATGTCATCTGAAAGTTGTCACATCTATAACGTCTCATAATCTCTGGCGCGGTGAGGCGCCAAAATGTCTACTGTTTGAATCAATACGTTTATCTGGGCAAACTAGACATCAATAGATTAATGGCTGTCAGTAAAGATGGCCGAACGTGGACCGACGGATCAGATTAAATTGAAGGATTTAAAATATAAAAAAAAACAAATATTTCATTCATAGTACAAACAAAATGTTTACTTTATGAGCGTCAAAGTTGTTAGTTGTTAGTTGTCATGGAGAAGAATTTATTTGACGAATTTTTGACCCCAAATTTATTTATTTAGCTTCTCACACTTGTATGTAATTCGCAGTTTATTATGACAATTCCATGTACTTCTGCGTAGAAGAATATTCCTGTTAATCTATAGTTTAATCGATTTTGCAATGTAATTCTCTCTTGTCACGTTCGTCTCGTGTCACCGACCGTTACCTATAGATCACGAAGGTTATGCAACATAGGGCACGTTCAGTGCATGGATGAGTGACCGACTACGACTAATGCTATTGACATTTTTCCGAGCGGTTCCGTGCTTCGCGAGACACGTTAAGCAGTTGGTACCGGCTGCTGTCGATAGATGGCAGTCGTTAAGCCAAGTCAGAGGCCTTAGGGCGGCATGAAAACTTCTGACAGTAAGACCAGCCACTAGTCTTACAAGCCTCCACCAATCCGGACTTGGCCCCCGTGGTGGAGTATGGCCTACATATTCCTCAGGGAAGAGACCTGTGCCCCTCGGTGGGGACATAATGGATTGATGATGATGATGTTTTGATTATTCAAAGTTTTTTATTGAAAATAATGAAACTGTGACTTAATGAATGTCTATCAAATCATATCAAAATAATTTATTTCTACGTAAATAATTTACATTCTGTTTGCTGAATATCAATGTAATATATTAGCCACTGCCTTCGGGCCGTATTTGTAGTGGATAAAAAGCAGCGCGGAAAAAATAGCACTCTGATAATCTTTTAAAAACTATATAGGTATCCATTTCAAAATCTAGATCACTTGTAGAAAAATGGACAAGAAAATCCAAACTTAATATTTTCATAGTAAATTCACAGTTCACAAAAAAACTAGCGAGTACCGATGCTCCGTTATCATCGCATGAATGAGTTTGCGTGATGCTAACTAGATGCAGTAGATCACTCGATGTAGTGCATGCGAATGTAATTTGGTGCATAGGTACAGTAGACAACACAATCACTATCCACATACTGCACTATAATTAGTTGCGTTATGGACACTTTAAACAAAAATGTTAAGGTAAACCTGCCTTCGACTGTACCTAAGCATCATTCGTGAAAAACTTACTTTAGATATTACTGGAAACAAAATGCTAATTTAATAATCGATAAGTATTATCAGCCAACGATTATTTTGGCCGACTAAAACACGAATAAAAATAAATGAAGGTCATTGTCAATATTATAAGAAAACGACTGCCTCGTTGGTCGAGTGGTTAACACGCTTGTCTACCGAAACAGGGTCGTGGGTTCTATTCCCACTAGAGGCCGCGGTACCCGACATGAACAATTAGATTCAGCGTGGGTGTATTGTGATTGCCTGGTTATTATAGCTAGAAATCCTAGAAAACTAGAAATCCTGGAGAGAAAATGGCGCTGGATAGGCCACACACTACGCCGGGACAGAACCTGCCTGACCAGACAGGCCCTCACATACACACCCTCGGGCAACCGAAAGAGGGGACGGCCTAGAACAACCTGGAAAAGATCTGTAGCCCAAGAAGTCAAGTCGATCGGCACTAGCTGGCCTGAACTGGAAGCTGTCGCGAACGACCGTCAGAAATGGAAATCTGTGGTTAAGGCCCTATGCTCCCCTAGGAGTTAAAGGACTGAAGAAGAAGAAGAAGTTATTAGAGCACAGAATATCCTGGCTTGGAACCAAGTCAAGTGACTGTGTCTTGGGGAAGTTGTTTTTAAATTTTATTTATCACAATGTCGTTAGTGACTATAGTGGGCAAGACCCTAAACATAAACTTTTATTTAGTTAATATTTTTTTATTCAAAAAGTTTTATCTAGCTAGACGTACTCATTGCCGAAAAAGCAAAAATAAGCAAACCTAGTTACCTACGCACTTAAATACAAGTACCTGGGTGACCGAGCTTTGCTCGGTGCTTTTTTTGTAAAATAAAATATGTAATATAAAATTAAAATAATCCTTTTTCAACATAAAAAGAACTTGGAAAAAAAAAATCATGACTCGAACCGGGTCTCTTGAAATCGGCCCGAAACGGGTCGCCCGTTTTCCCGTCAGAACTATCCCGACCTTGTAAGTAGGCGCGAAATTTACCTCTGTATGTTATTATAGCAAATTTCAATTGCCTTAAAACACGGATAAAACAACGTTTTCTAAAAATGTAACCTAGTTAGATCAATTAAACGCCCCCGAAACCATCTGCCTACAAAATTTCGTGAAAATCGTTGGAGCCGTTTCCGAGATTCTGATTATATATAAATATATATACAATAATTGCTCGTTTAAAGAGATTAGATTTAAATGTAAGTACGTAGGTCCTTGCTTTCCACGTAAGTTAGAAGTAGGTACCGCGACAGCAGATCAACCTTTATATTTTGGTTGCAAAATTACCCTTACCGTGACACTAGAATGGCCGCATGTAAAGGTTGCTATGCTGTCGACTGCAGATCTAGAGCTGCCGCCAGTTTTGCCATCCAAACAATAGGTACAGCATAATGGCTCCTACACACTATGCCGGCGGGTAGAAAAGCGCCGGCAGCGGCAATGCCGCACAAGCCGAGCCGCCGGCATGCCAATGATGCCCTGCGGCACCAGCGGCAAGTGCCGGCGGCCTAAACATGCCGGCGACAAGCCGCGCGGCATATTGTGTAGCAGCTATAATATGCAACTTCCAAAAACAAGTGTCAAGAAGTTCAAAATGAGGGCGCTATCTCACAACCCGGCATTGATTTATTCGACTGCTTTGTGGGTCGAGCCGTTAAGGTGCTTAGCTACCAAAAAAGAGGTGGTGGTTTCGATCCCCGCTGGGGGCGCCGTCCATTTGTACAAATTGTATCCTAGTTTGAGACAGATGAACTATGCAAAACTATGCAAGTGATTCTGTGGTGTGGAAGTTACATTTATGTATTATTATTATTAATTACATATCGAATAACCTAACATCGCAGCATTGACTATCAGCTCCTATAATAAATCTATCAGATCCGTAGTATTCCAGATCAGTATTTTCAGGGGATTTTGTGGGCGCAATTAGGCCCCAGATGTTTTCATAGTTCACAGATTTGCAACAAAAATTGGCGCCCATATTACAGTAGATGGCTGTCGTTAAGCCAAGTCAAAGGCCTTCGGGCGGCTTGAAAATTTCTGACGTAAGACCAGCCACTAGTCTTACAAGCTTCCACCAATCCAGACTAGGCCCCCGTCGTGGTGTATGGCTTATACCTTCCTTAGGGAAGAGACCCGTGCCCGTCGGTGGGGACATAATGGATTGATTACAATGCGTCTAGCAGTCAAATCCCAAAGTTATTGCTTTGACAAACATCAGGATTCAGGAGGAAATTTGGTGCACATAATTACGCGTGAACTGTAAATCAGGACGTACGTATCCCACTTCTGACAGAAGGCGGGAGTAGTGAAAACTCTTCCCTCATTTCCATAACTTGGGGGCGCCGGGGCGTCGCTTTGTGATGGAAATGGCGCACTCTCCCCTGCTCATTACTGCCACCAGACGCTTCTAATGACAATCGACTACTTAACATTCGGTTTAATTGCGATGTCGTTTAACATAATTTTATGGGGCTCCTTGTGATGCGTCAGGAGTTCAAGACTCACGCCCATGCTTGAGAAAATAAAACTGAGCGGTCGGCTTGATAGTCACCAGTCAGTGGGTTACTGAAAAAACACAATTTTAAATCAAAAAACAAATATATTTGCGACGTGTAAGGTACAGTTGACAAGAAATTAATTATTATCAGACTTCGACTGTATAAAACAGAAGTTCCCAACTTTTTTTCTTGTGGACTACTTTCAAAATTTTACTATTTTTGGTAGACCCCCTCCCCTGCTGCTACATTTCTACTGTATTTCCAAAACTCATAAAAAATAACACCCCAAATTGGGGGTGTTAAAAAGAAAAAAAGTAGCACATTTTCTTGTGTTATTAAATTATTTTAATAAATGGGTTATTAAAATAATTCTTGTGGTTATACCAAATTATAAACATTTATTATTACAAACGTTCAACAATTGAAGTTGGTAGGTAAATCCAAACAAAAATTTTTGTCCTTTATTATGAGAACCAGAAAATTTTTCGTGGAACATCACTCGCAACTTGTGAACCCCCGTTTTCTTTTCACGTCTACGTGGACCCCCGTGTGGCCTGCTATGGACTCCTGGGGGTCCACCTGGACCACTTTGGGAACCTATGGTAGTTAGTCAGTTTGGCTTAGGGTTTCCGCACTTGGCCTCATAGTTGGGCCATTGTACGTAGCAGGGCTGTGAGCTTACTCCAGCCAGCCTATCTCTTTCCAGAAGAAAGCTGGAGGAAACCTATGGTATAAAACAACCAGGGCCTCGATTCTGTTACTGCATTGTAGTACGATGACAGATACACGGTCGGGTCAAGTAAAGCGTTTTTTCATACCATTGACGCCTAAATTTTTTGACATGCGTATACACTTGGAGCGGCGGCAACTAAATCGCCATGTTCATGCAGTTGTCATAGTTCTACAGGGCATTAACAGAATCTGGGTGGTGGGCTGCAACAAAACTACAATCGTAATTTACTATGACACTTCCATGCACATTTCGTAAGTCTTCCTATTTGTTAATGTGTGGGGTTAATCGACATTGCAAATTATTAGTAAGCCCGTAATTGTAACGGATGGTTTATTATTAACTTAGGGATGAAACAATCGCGTAGCACCGAATTTCGTAAAATTACGATTAATAGTAAAGTTTATTATAACAAGTCGGTGTATACGGCATAGTAGATAGATAGATCGATAGAGAACACTTTATTGTACATAAAAAAGGAAATTACACAAGTATTTCTTATTAGTAAATGAGAGTAGACGTGTTCATGTGTGGATTTTTACCTACTCGGTTTTTATGTAACCTACCTGCATCGAATTGTCAAACTAAAAATCAATTTTATTGTAGTTCCATCAAATGTCTGTTGTTTTTGTTTTAGATGGAAATTTGTTTAATGGACTCTCCTCTCTTTTGCGACCTGTATCTTTCTCTGATAAAGGCATATTCTGTAAAAATAAAACATATCTTTCATGTGCCACTGACTATATTGTGCAAAAAAATTGCGAATTATTAGCTACGCCAAGCTTAATGAGGCTTATGGCATTCTTCGAGATGGTTCATCTCGTTATTTGTCGCAATCAGCGAAGTCGATTATTAGATAACGTTGCGACGTTACGTTGTATTATTTTCAGTTTAAATGCTGATTTATGGGTACGACACGTTTACAGGAAAGTGTTACTTAAACATTACAACACTTCATTAAACAACCTGTACACAGTACAAGTAATAAATCACTGCTTATTTCTTTTGTTACTTCTTGCTCTATGGCAACTCTATCAGTGTTATTGTAACAATACGATTCCTCGGAACATTTTTCGTACTTGGGGAGTGTTTTAAGGAATTATACCTTTCAAACTACGCTGGTCAGTCTTTACAGGATGCTATGCCTAAGGCACAATTTGAAGCTTCCTATGCTGTTTTGCAATTCATACATAATCATCATTGTAAAGCCAGCAGTATATTTTATCTCACCCTATTATTTGTTAAGTCATCGTGATCTCTTTTTATCATGTCTGCAGCTTTTTCGCCAATCATAATACTTGGTGCATTTGTGTTTCCACTAGGTAGAGTGGGCATAACGGAAGCGTCTACCACTCTAAGGTCCAATACGTCGTGCACACGCAATCTTTCGTCAACCACGCCGTCAACTCCCATGGGACAAGTCCCTGCTTGATGTAACAAAGTCCCAATAGTGTTACGCACAAAACACTCCCAGTAGTCATCGGTTCCCCACTTAATTCCATCGCATGCACTCACTTTTAGTTTAGCTACTTCCGCGTGCACTTTCTTGAAATACGTAGTTTGACTTAACCCTAACAAAAACTTGAAAGCCGCAGTGACCACTCTCAGATCTTCTTTGTCTCTGAAGGTTCCCATTGTGATGATCGGGTCGTCCAAAGGATTGCGGCTTCGAAGAGTCACTTCTCCTCTTGACAAAGGATGAAGGTATGTCAGAGCAGTTACTTCGAGATCTCTGACAGCATTGGCTTCGACTATGGACATGCAGAATTTATCGTCGAAATTGGCTATTGCTTTGCACCCGATGTAACCAAAAAAGGACGCTGCAGCTCCTACGTGCATGTTAAAGAATTGGAATAAAGGACGCGTGGTAAAACCTGGTGTATTATTTACATTGAAAAATCCACTCTGCATAGGCACCGGATAAGCGTCCAACTCAGTAGCTACAAGCAAGTTCTGAAAAGCAGTCTGCAATCCCTTTTCACCGGTCAGTACCACAGGGACAACCCCGTGGTCTTGTAAGTTCTTCCCGACAGGTAAATCAGCTACAACATCGATGCCAAACTTGTTTAGCTCCTCCTTGGGGCCTATACCTGAGAGCATTAATATCTTCGGTGTATTTATCGCTCCAGCTGATAATATGACTTCTAAGTTAGCATAGACTTTAATAACTCTTCCTGATCGCAGCATTACTTCGACCCCCCGAGCTTGATTCTTATAGTCAATCAAAACTCTATTTACAGTAGCAAACTTAGTCACATAAAGATTATGTCGATCCTTAGTAGGTCGCAAATAAGCCTCAGCGGTGCTAGACCGCCTGCCATTGTAGAAAGTGAAATGAGGCAGCGAAACACCCAAAGTCTCGTAACCATTATTTTCTGCCACCCTTGGTATGCCCATTTCTGCGAACGAGTTAAGGAGAATCTCATTTATTTGCTGATAGAACTGGTTTGGGATTGGTCTAGAGATTTTCACAGGTCCTGTGGTAGAGTGCAAAGGTGCGTTTCTGCCCTGGGTTACAGTGGGATCGGTCATGTTTTCAAGCTTTTTAAAGTAAGGAAGAACTGAGACCCAGTCCCATCCTGGAGCCACCCTGGCCCATTCGTCGTAGTCTTCAGGGACGCCTCTCGCGTAAATGTGGTAGTTTAAAGAGGACGAGCCGCCAAGCATTTTGCCTCGAGTCACAAAAAAGTTTCTATCGTTGTGTGCTTCAGCGATTCCTTTGTCATTCTGTCCGATGTAATCCCAATCGTAGTTGGTGTGAGCCATGAACGAGAAAGTGCTCGGTAACTGAAATGAGAGAACGACGAAATAAAACAAAAGTTAAATATGATGTGGAACCGAAATAGGAGACAAAGGCAATTTTCAGATCACTGAATCTAGGGGCGTTATTATACCCTTGACACCAGATGCTGTTAAACCAGTTGCTGAATTGAGAATATCGCTAAGTAACTACTTAACTGTAGTGCTGTCTCATCAAATTTCTCAGAAAAGAGCGTGACAGAACGTTACCTAAGAATTTATTTAGATAAATTTTCAATTCAGAAACCGGCTCTTAGTACTATAGGGCCGCTTAGTCTACTAACGAATCCCATTCAATGGTGCATTATATCGTAAAATCAAAGCAAATGTCCAACTTGATCTTATTTATTACTAGAGTTTTCTTCAGCACAAATATAGTCGAATTGGATCAAGAAATTAAAATACGTAATACGGATTAGATTCTCTTAATGCTCTTCATTTAGCCTTCATGATATAGGTACCATTGATGCTTCGTGTTTAATGACGTCACAAGTGGTTTTTAGCGATGTAGCTACACCTTTTTAGATTTTACAACAATCGGTCGGTTGCCGCGAGGTGGGAATACTAAATAATTTGATAATGAACTTGAGCTAATTAATTCCCCTCACGTTATGGGTTTCCTGTGCAAGTTAAGTACGTATATATGTTTCCGAAATACAATTTTAAAGCTTGACAAAGTATTGTGTAAGAATAACTATACCATTTGCCAATAAAGAAACTTATTGAAGAAAGTAAAATACATCATGTCAAAAAACTATTAAAACTAAAAATAAAAATAACTCAACACGGGCTTCGTCAAGAGAATTAAATTAAATAAATAGATCAGATTATAAAAGTCAAGGATAAACTAACAATTACGTTAAAAACAATTAAGCTAAACAACATTTTTAGGCGCCCTGGACCATGTCTGATGCAAAAGTTCCCAAAACGCTGGCTGCATTACTACGTTTTGGTCCACCAATCCGGACTTGGCCCCCGTGGTGGAGTATGGCCTATACTTTCCTCAGGGAAGAGACCCGTGCCCCTCGGTGGGGACATAATGGGTTGATGATGATGATTACTACGTTGAACAGCCAGGGAGATCCGTTGCATGAGATATGCCCCAGAGCGACAGTCCAAGCCGCGGTCCCTCAAGCACCGTCCTAAATCCCAAACAAACTACCTGAAACGAGCAGTTGTTTCGCGGCTTGTATAAGCTGTACTAATAGCTAGTTGTACATAGTTTCTTTCATGGCACAGGTTTTCAAGCACTCGGTTTACGAAAACCGAAATCGTCACTAAAAACTAATAAAAAAAATGGCGCACGATAAACTCAAAATAACAATAACAGTGGAACGTATACAAGCCGCCCCACGGCTATGCCACATGGAGGGAAAGTAGGTACCTTGAATATTAATAAAATGTTCCCTCTACAATAGGATACAGAAAAAAGAGTAGAGTAGTGTCTAGAGTATAAAGTGATAAATACATAAATCCTAAAACTGTATCAAGTGGGGAATGTAAGTCAGAAATAGTAATTATCTCAAATGATCAAAACAGTATTTTTTTTAAATAACTATTTTTTATACTCGCACTAACTGTAGCCTATGCGATGCATGGCATAGTACGGCATTTACGCGGCTTTATTACATGTCATGTTCTGAGGTGATAACATTACGTAAAACAATCGAAAGCATTGTTTCTTATTATCATCCCGGAAAACAGGTTCTGCAGTTAACGATGTACCTAGTTAACATATCATATGTATGAGGTTGAGAATTAGCCCAAATACATAATATTAAGAAATGCTAATAGAGCTTGTGTTTGAAAATTTTGCGCCGAATTATACACTCAAGGTCATTGACGGCTGATCAATATCCGTCAAGTCCATACAAGTTATCCATGCAGCAAGTAAAACTTGACTAGAACTTGACCGTCTCAGAAGCCTATTGAAAGCTTACTTTACTATTTCCAAGATTGTGGATTTTTGAGTCCTATTGAAAGCTTAGGTACTTTACTATTTCCAAGATTGTGGTTTTTTTGTTTCATATGTAACTACATCAAATACTTTTAAAAATATAGTTACGCCTACTTCTCTTAGACTACTTCTTCATGGTTTTGCAAAGAAAGTTAACAATTTTTGTATATTTGATAAAAAATCACAGACGAAAATGGCACATTGTTTGCAAATTACACTTCCAAAATCATCATATCATTATTATCATCATCAACCCATTATGTCCCCACCGAGGGACACGGGTCTCTTCCCTGAGGAAGGGTTAGACCATAATCCATCACGGGGACCTAGGCCGGATTAGTGGTGTCTTGTAAAAATGTCAGCAAAACGTTCATGGCCATAAGAGCACGGATTTCAGACTAAATTAAATAGCTTAGTTGTAAAATTTTATACTAATTGCTGCTGGATACGTCAGGACTCAGACAATGATTTTCCCCACGACGACGTGGTCAGTGGGCAGATCAGCAGCCCTGAGGTCGGCCGATATCGTTGTGTCAGTAGAAAATAGATGCGGATGGCAAGGGACCGTGAGTGATAGCATTTGGAGAAATGTCTGTACCCAACAGAGCGATAGGCTGAAGATGATGATAATGAATGCCTAAGGATGTACGTCCTCGTTAGATACGCTTACTTAAGATGATACAGAAACTTTGTTGGTTAATCACTCTAACCGATATACAATAGCTTCATTAGTATTGTATGACCATTTGAGGCTCTAAGCCTACACACATACACACACACACACACTTTTTTTTGTCAGTAGCAATTTTAGAGACTAAAACTATTACGTGTAAGCTAAACGTAGTCGAGCTTCGATTACGTAGAATTTCCTAATTAAGCTTCCTAGGATTTTTCTTTGGCCCATCTCCCGTTACAGGGCTCAATGCTAATTGTATCTTATTTGTAACGATGGGCTAAGGCTGCGTCCCCAGTAGGCAAACCGCCGCCGACTGAGTAAGCCGCGAATTTGTAGCCAACTGAAATTCGACTTAGCGGCATACTCAAAGCGAACTAAAACTATTTCGCCGCCGAGTGGAACAGGCTTTTCTGTGAGTCAGCCGCCCACTGAGATAGTGGGCGCGCGTAACGCTGCAACTGCGTAGATTGAGCGCGAAACTCGCAAACTGTGAACCATTTAAAGTATAAGGAAGGGCATACTAAACCGATACGCCGCTAACTCAGTCGGCGTCAAACTCTTTGCCAACTGGGGACGCAGCCTAAAGATGGACGATGAATGATACATTCCTAAGGTCGTACCACACTGGTCGGCGGCGGGTCCCCCCCAGCCTCTAGGAGCAGGACGCGCCAGGGCCGCTCGCTGAGGCGCGCCGCCACAGCCGCGCCCGCTGACCCCGCGCCCACCACTACGAAGTCGAACGTCGCTCCGTCTGCAAACGAAGAGAGCTTACGTACTTCAGCGGCCCGTTTGTTTGTTGTAAATTTGTTTGTTACACTTTGCACCACCGACTAAAATTAATTTAACCCCGAGCTAAACATAATTTGACAGTTCCGCCATACTTTATCTGTCAACATTCTGTTTAACTCGGGGTTAAATGGATTTTGGTCGGTGGTGCAAGCAGGCCTTAACTGCACAAAAGTAAAAAATACATAAAAACTTAATTATAACAGGTAGAGTTTTTTTTTTATTTTAATTATTATTTTATTATTATTGTTATTGCCTTGACATTCTTTTAATTTCATTCTTTTTGACGAAGCTTTATGTGAATTTTGATTATGTATGTAATGAATTTTTTTAATGTCTATATAAATAATTTAGGTATGTCTATTGTATTCCGGTTTTATACTGTAACTTTTTTGTCTCTTTAATAAAAATAGGTAGGTGTCTATGTACAAAGACGGACTTATTTCAACAGAAATGTAATTGGCGTGCACGCCTTTGACTGCCTCGTTGGTCGTGCCGGTAAGGCACTTAGCTACCAAGGGAGAGGTAGTGGGTTCGATCCCCACTGGGGCCGCCGTACATTTGTACAAATGGCCTCAGTCTGGGTGTTTTTTCGATGTTTGTAATGTCCTTGCCTGGTTAATATAGCACACGATACCTATCCTAGTTTGGGACCAGGGCCTCAACTCTTTTAGTGCATGATAGTTCAATTACAGTTGCATGGTCGGGTCATGTGACGTGTTTTTTTGTTTCATTGATGCCAAGAACTATTGATGCGCGTGCGCGCGTTGACTTGAAGTGGCAATGAAAAGAAAACGGCGCGTTCATTTAAGTGTCATGGTACTACAATTCATTAGTAGAATCTAGGCCCTTTTCAAGTGATTGTGTTGTGTGGAAGTTATTATTATTACTATCGCAACGTCGATTAACTCAGAGATTAAATAACAAAATATATTGAAACAAACAAAAATATACAAACGAAACAAATATTATGATTTCGAGCGAACGTGGGTAAAAGAGACGTCCCAGGCGGACATACCTACTTTGATCAATATGTGATGGGAGAACCAATAAGGCAAAGGGCAAGATAAAAGGTACCCAAAACCGGCGAGAGTACATGCGACGACTAACGAATGTCGATGAAGCGAAAGAGATCTGTCAGGATCATGGCAAGTGGCAATTCTTAGTATCTGTCTACCCCTGTGGAGTGCAGGAGTGAGTTTATATTAAATAAAATAAAAAATAAATAAACTCACGCCCGTTATCCCCGAGGGGGTAGGCAGAGGCACCAATCACTAGAACTGGGCCCTGGTTTCGCCGAGTTTGAGTTTCTATTATGTTTTATTAAACTCAAAAATGTTGTTAGTGAACAGTCAGAAACAGTTTATTTATAAAAAGTCGATACCACTAAACACTCTTAAGAAAGAGTCGGCTTACGAGAGGAATTCCAGTCATAAACTAGCCATAAATCCGTCTTAGGAGTGTTTTACTACCTAAAGCGGGTGAAACTGAAATGTCATTGTTGATGTTCTGTTGACAGGGAAAGGATATTATTAAGTAATCAACCTTTACAATTTTTAACACAGTAAGTGACTGCAGCGTTTTTCCGGGCGAATAACTAGATGAAAAAACACTTTCGAATCTTTTCTCTGTCAATTCGAATCGATAAAAAATAAAAAACTTGAATCATAAATATCCTGGTCTCTGCCGACCCCCTTGGACTACAGGCATGCTTAGGTACGTAGGTATATAAATATATATTTTATTAATCCAGCGCACGTGTATGTCGTGCAACACAAATTACAAATGTTGACGTGCAATTGAATGTGGCAATAGGTACGTACCGTAGAGCGAGTAGGACTCCGGCCATCCCACGGGCGATAGGGCCTGGAGCAACGCAAAGGCTTGAAGGAACCACCCAACCAAAGGAGAAGGAGAAGATCCTAACGCCCCAAGGAACGAATCAACAGCGGCGCCAAACACATTCATTTTAAATTTTCAAAAATGGAACTGTTCTCTATTTTTTTTTTTATTACACCTGCGCCTGACTGACCACACACGTTTTTTGTTTCAAGGCATCCACACGACACTGGCACACGTTATACAATGCTGCATAATTTTTATTCGCGCAAGGATAACGCGATTAAAGTCTCGAAGGCAGATCTGGTGAACAATGACCTTAATCAAGTTACCCCGCCGCTGTTGCATCTAGAACACAATTTAAATACTAAGGTTGGGTGATAACGTAGTGGCAATTTATTTTATTTATTTTAAGCCGTTTATTGCCTCACACAATACAAATTTCAAATTATAAAATATTATGCCCTATAAAAAAAAATAAGTTGTTATGAATAGTACAAATAATTGAAAATAATAAACATAAACATTTACATACAGGCATACTAGGAGACCCTGTGTCGTGGGAACCAGAAGCAGCGATCACAAACATCCAAGACCTGGGTTTTTTGTCCTCAGTACCGAATTCATTTGAAGATGTTGAAGCAGGGATTTTAGAGACCAACTTGCCGCAGACTTTTATTTCTATTTGAATAATTTTACTGCCCGTAAAAAATAAAAATAAAAACATGCTATGCTAAGTGCGAGTTGGTCGTTTGCTCTGACATGACGGTTCCAGAACATCCATCCATAACTTATCATGATTTGTGTAAATACATAGATAACACGTTATTCCATACAAACAATTAAATCGTTACAGATAGAGATAATTTGGAAATGTCAATTTTCTGTCCATTAGTTCTGGAGTATAATTCAGACTCCGCCGCTTTTGTTATACTATACGGATTGCACTTCAGTTAATAGGTGTACCACTAAGTTTGACACTTTCAACTCTTGCGATAGAGCCAACGCAAAAAAAACATTATGTTTTGCAATAATGCCCGACCAATAAGTTGAACATAATAACTATGAGTTCGACTACGTAACGCAAGGTAGTACTCGGGAAAGACCGATAAAAATAAGAAGAATATTCTATCTATCTATCTACTTGCGTATCTTTGGCTGAGGACACAGGTTGTGATTTAACTGAAGAACATAAATAAGAAGAGAAATATAAGCTTCTAAACCTAATTCAGAATATTTTGCTCTTATAATATCGACCACAAACTCATAAAAAAAAAGTAAAACAACACCTTACTTAGGATACGAAATAGTGTAAAAAAGGAACTGAAGGAAAAAAATATGGACTCAATGCACTGTTTGTCTAGTGGTACTTGTGGAATGCAATAAAGTATTGAGTATTGAGTAGTACAGTCGACAGCACGTTAAACTTCACATTTCAGTTGCAAAGTTGCCCGTAAGTCAACGGAATAGAGTGCATGGGTGTATACACCCACCCTTGTGTATATACCACAATACATGGTATACCATGATGTGCTGTCGACTGTACAAGTTACGGCCTAGCCACGCGGAACGTCGGCGCGAACGGGCGGTGCGGCAAGCGGGACGAAAATTCGCGCGGCGCGGTTTGCCGGCCACGGCCCGCCACGGGCAGGCGCGTTTGCCGCCGCGACTAGTAGGGCCGGTCAAGAG
Organism: Yponomeuta plumbellus; assembly: GCA_947310845.1. NCBI lineage: Eukaryota > Metazoa > Arthropoda > Insecta > Lepidoptera > Yponomeutidae > Yponomeuta > Yponomeuta plumbellus. The sequence goes on from OX371206.1 coordinate 9,363,655, forward strand.
CAAAATGTCTTTATCTCAAAGTAATTTTTTTTTTTGTTCAATACATAATATTTGGAAGAGCGTAATCTACTCCATAGATTTGAATAGGAATCGAGGTATACTATGAAGAATTCCACATTTTTCCACCGAAACATTTTTCGAGTCTACTAGAATTATTGTCGAATTATATTCTTCAGGATTGGAAAAAAAGTCAATGCAGCTAGAGTTTTAAGTGCCGCTGAAAAATTGATCTAATACATAGGTGCCATTTAATTAAGCTGACCATATTTTGGAGAATGATAGTAGGTATAAATGAATTTTTTTCATAACTAAATTTTTTCAGAAATATCGCTGCTAAAATATGGTCAGTTAATTAAATGTTACTCTGTATATTAATGTTTCATGAAATTAAATAACTTTTAGGTAATTATGTTCTGTAGCAAAGTAACAAATATACCCCATTTTGTTAGTATTTCAGCAATAACAGTCTCGGTATTCATTATTCGCGGCGAAAACAACTAAACTCGTTTGATCTCTGCACTAGTCGCCGCGACTGCCGCTCGACGCCGTGGCTTGCGCCGTACTTGTTCATGTGTTTGTTTCACTCGCCGGCCGCGCCGCCAGTCGCCGCCAGTCGCCGCTCGGTACATTTCGCCAGTCGCGTCGCCGTTCGCCGCTCCGCGTGGCTTGCTCCGTACAGTACATTTCTATGAGTTTGTTTCAGTTTGCCGCCCCGCCCGCCGCACCGCCGTTCGCACCGCCGATCCCCGTGGCTAGGCCGTTATGTCCCGTGTTAGAAGTGAAAAATATGATTCCCCGTTTTATGATTTTGTAAAGATGTCATCGGTTTTTGGTCTTGTTAGAAAACGAAGGATTTCTTCCAAATGCGTTTCATTCGTTCAAAACAAAATTTTGTTGTTTCCCGCCGATTAGAAAATGTGATTCCCACTTCCGGTCAGAATAATAAATTCATTCATTCTTTAAAAAGAGTAATCTGTGGCACCTTTTCACATTGTACAAACAATCGCTGGATTCCGTTTTGAGCCATCATGGCGTACAATTTTTTTGTAACAAATGTTTCCCGAACATCCGTTAGGGCTTAAGTTTCGTACATGGCCCTGTAAAATAAAGATATAATAATAAAAATAATAATAAACAAACAATCGCTGTCAAACATAAGGGATATCGGATATCTACATTCATTAGCGTATGTATCGATATTTACAAACAGTAAACCTACTGAGAATAAAATTAAATAGCGATATTTGTCTTAGCTAATAAGTAGTCGTATAAAATTATTTCTTAAATATTAAAGTAAGTATACAAGAACAATACAGGGCTATTTTTTCACCGGTACAATAAATTTAACCATATCATTGGTAGCGATAATAGATTACATTTATCAAATAAAATTACCATATTTTTTTTTTTCATTTTCATTAATTTATCCTTCATCCAATTTGTAACGCATGGGCGCACTAATTACAAGGCGTCAACGGTGCGAGGTAGAGGGCGGTGGTGTGGGGTGAGTAAGCGGCGGGCTGACCGGCGCACGATTTGACAACATAGCATCCCTTACGCTTATATTCTCGGTGAGTTCGGTGACCCAGTCAGCCCGCGCGCATTGACCTAGGTGAGTGCACGTGCTCCGTGTGGAGTTTCTGGTTTTCCATCGGATGCGTCCCCCGGGTGGCGGATAGGGGAACGCCCTCCAGATATGGGGGGTACCGGCTTCGGCCGGCGCAGACCAAAACCAGAGGGAAAGGGACGTCCAGTGGCTTGCGCTGCTGGATGTCCCGCGGGGTCCACTATGGGCCCCGCACCCGTAACCCCACACTGAGCGGGGCCGGGGGCCTTCGGGCCGCGAGGAGACAACCTCTATAAAAACACACTGTGGGGGCCGCCCTCCTCTATGTCCCTCTGTTCAGCAGAAGGCATAGAGGAGGTTGAGGGAGGGTCACAGACGGCAGGTTGGGGAAACTGCCGTCCGACATCGTGACGGGAGAAGAGGGTGGGGGACCATGCCCCTTCTCCAGTGAGGGTGGGACCGACTCCTTGCGAGTCGGGTCGACGTCACCTGGGCGCCGCTGTAGAATTCGCAACGTGGTCCACCACAAGCGAGATCCGGCGGCGCCCCATTGCACGAGTGACAGGACGGCTCCCGGGGTGTTTTAATCGGTATGCCTTTCCTATTATTAGGAGAGGAAAGTCCGGTACACGGCCGTCACCCTCCCCCAAGGGTGGCAGTGTCGTAAAGCTTTTCACCTCGTCAAAAAAAAAAAGGTGAGTGCACGTGCGCCGTTTCCGCACTTCCTGCAGTCGAAACTTACGTGCGCAACACGATGTTTACAAACTGCGAGTATTACGAAATGGTTCGTAGTAACTTTCTCAGTGGGGAACTGCAGCTCGGCGGGTATACGCTGAAGAAAGTTTGCCCCGCCTGATACATACCGGTTCTATTGAACCTCAAATGCCCAAGCCCAGGACATTCATGAGAGTGACGCAGTATTTGCTAGACTACGGACTGTTCACTGCACCAGCGCACGCTCAAGGCCGAGGAGGGAGACCTCCCTTGGCCATGGAGATCGAGGAACAGATATTCGCGTTCTTCGAGGAAGACCCCAGAAGGAGCACCAACGAGGTGGCACGCACGGCGCGCTTCGGCGTTAGCCAGTACGTGGTGTGGAAATTATTAAATACGGCAGGCATACATCCATACCACTACCAACCAGTGCAAGCATTCCACGCCAGTGACGGTCCTAAGCCCGTGCAAGTATGAAGGAAGAATTTTTTTTGCTTCGTCATAAGTCATGCGTCATAACTCATAAGGCTGCGCCGTCGCCGCCGCTTTTTTTCCTTCCCGCAAGCCACGCGCGATGCCATAAACAAACAGATGCCAGTTCGTGCGTTTAGTCATGCTCATCGATAGATGCGTAATGCGTCCATATTGCTTTAAGATTTGCGGATAAGTTCAGACATTGGTATTTTTGTTTTTTTTTGTACCAAGGGGGTAGTAACAAAAAATGTTGGTATTTGGATTTTGGACTTTACGTTGATTTATTGTACTGGTTAAAAAATATTCCTGTATAACTGATAGACATATCCACAGTTATGTAGGTACCTATCGTCGACAGCACATTCACCTATACATAAGTGTACCTTAACCAGTGGCACTAACGACGACTTTGCAACACAAATTGTATAGGTTATGTAGTGAAACCGACTGTTTGCTGAAATATTATAAACTAAACTACAGGGATAATGCGTACCGAATTTTGCACTTAAATAAATATTTATAAAAATACCTGTAGGTATTTTATAACTCACGTTTAAATATTACTCTTGTACTCTATTTAATAATAATATTATGTAATATTTGAATAAATCGATATTTATATATCGATATACCATCCCTAGTCAAACTAGCTGTCAAATCTCACTCATTCATTCATTTCTCAGTTCTCTGCTTAGTCTGTGCTATGCTAAGAGTTTATGTCAAAGGGACTTTTTGGCGGGCATTTCAAAAGGAAGGGCGCGTTTTTACAAATTAATTTATCAAAAAGTTATTTTGTAATTTCTGTAACTTGTTTTTGAGCTTTAAGTCTCTAAAAACAGTGCTAATAAGTTGATCAGTATGAATAATGCCCCGGGGGCTTTGCCCCCTGGGAATATTACCGATCCTTCTCCTCGGAGTAAGAAGAGGTCCAGATTGCCGTCAGATTCGGAGGGTGAGAACGAAAATTCCAAGGACAAAGACATGTACAAACCATACACGAAACCAGGGTACAAAAGAGTATATCCAGAGAACTTGGTAAGTGCTGAATATATGGTTTTTATAGAATCGGAGAAGGAAGGTGAACGGCTTGGGAATAAAAACCCGGACTTCATCAACAATTTATTTAAAAAGGCAGTGAAGGGCGTGGTGGGCATTAAGCGCATCAATGCCAATAAGATTGGAGTTTGTTTCGGTCAGTCCATCAATGCAAACAACTTCTTGATGAACGCTGATTTCCTGAAGAGTCACTTCTTCAAGGCGCACATACCGGCAAGGTCGGTGGAGACAATCGGGGTCCTTCGTTTTGTCCCTACTACAATCAGTAACGAAGATCTGTTCAAGCAACTCTCGGCTGAATACGAAATCATCAGCGTGCGACGCTTCACACGCAAAGTGAACGGCGAGGTGGTTCCATACAGTTCCGTCTCGGTGACATTTATGTCGCAGAACCTACCGGACTATGTCTACCTAGACTTATATAGATTTAGAGTGAACGAATACAGGGCTCCGCTCTTGCAATGTTTCAAATGCTTCAGATTTAATCATGGAGCCAAGTTTTGTAAATCAACACAAAAGTGCTCAATCTGCTCTGAAGAACACCACTTCTCTGAGTGCAAGAAAGATGCAGAACTTAAATGCATAAATTGTCATGGACCTCATTTAGCAATTTCTCGTGACTGTCCTATTAAAAAAAACAAAATGGAAGAAAATAATAATAAACAAAATTATGCAAAAGTTGCTGCATCTTTCTCTCGTAAAGACGAAGACAAAAATATTGTGAGAAATTACAATACGAATTTTCCCCCTTTGAAAAAAACACGAACACACAATAAAACTATAACAACTCCATTAAACAAGGACATTTCAAAAGACATTCCCAAACCCAATCCCAAATCTGATTCAAATGCAACACTACTTGATGAAGTATTAAAGAGTAACTTTATTTTAAATGGCATGGTAGGAGCCTTAGTGACATTAGCTAACAGTAACATGGGTAAGATCAATGCTTCTGTTATTCAAGAAGTATTAATTAAATCACTACAACAAAATGGATAAAGCTTTTATTAGAATTTCACAATTTAATGTTGAAGGAGCAGTTAACAAAAAACCTTTGCTTATTAATTACTTAAAAGATAATGATATTGACATTTGTCTCTTAAATGAGACCTGGTTAAGAGAGAGAAGTATATTTAAAATTACCAATTACGATTTTATATTTCAAAATGGAACAGATGGACGAGGAGGAGTAGGTATTCTCTTAAAATCGCATTTGAAATACTCAGTAATTGCTACACCCTTTTACGATTATTTGCAGTCAACAGCTATAGTTTTATCCACAAATGTTGGCAATTTATCGATACTCTGTACATATGCTAATCCTCCAGATACTAATCGTCGTAGATTTCAATGTAGGAGGCTCAAACAAATATTAAATATGCTGCCAAGTCCAATATTATTATCTGGTGATCTCAATGCACATCATGTTGCTTTTGGATGCCTTAGATCCAATTCTAGAGGTAATGAAATTTATAACTTATTAGATGAATATGACCTATGCATTTTGAATTCTGGTTCCTCTACTACAGTAGGTAGTCCTACTAAAAGACCTTCTGCAATTGACATTTCCTGTATTAGTCCTTCTGTAGCTCCTCTTTGTGAATGGAGAGTGCACGATGATGCCATGGGTAGTTATCATTTCCCAACTATTCTTGACATCCACACCACAGTCGAGAAATATGACACTGGTACCCATGTAGAGCGTTATCTTTACAGAAAAGCCGACTGGCTCACCTTTGAATCTGAAACAGAAAAGATCTTAGGTCAACTTAGTTTAGATTATTCCAACCCAATTAAAAGTTACAATATTTTTTGTGAAAGATTGATGGAAGTTAAGGATTTAACCATACCAAAGTTTAAGAAAGTCAATCAAAATATTTTAAGGAAACCTGTTCCCTGGTGGGACAGTGAGTGTTCAGATGCTGTTAGGAAAAGCAAACAAGCTCTAAATTCATATAGATCTGATTCCACCACAACTAGTTACATTAAATTTAAAAAGTTAGATGCTTTTAAAAAGAGATTATTGAAGGAAAAAAAGAAGAATGGTTGGGTTAAATTAGTAGAATCTTTCAACAGATATACACCCGTTAGTACTATATGGAATTATATTAAAAGATTTAAACGTATTAGATTACCTACGAGTCCAAGGAATGATGAATGGATTCCCGCTTTCATTGATAAGTATGCACCGTCCTCCTCATCTGTAAATGCAATAGACATTGACTCATTAAATAGCTTCTTTAGTCATAATGGTGATGAAAACTCTACTTTTCTCTCTTGTGGCTTTACTATGCAAGAATTTACTGTCGCAATTAGGTCTAGAAAAGACACTACACCCGGATTAGACGACATTCCTTACAAACTTATTAAGAACATGCACTTAGATGCACAAAAAACCCTGTTAGACATTTTTAACTTGTTATGGAAAACTCAGACTATACCAGATTCTTGGAAAACACAATGTGTCATACCAATTTTAAAATTAAATAAACCAAGTAATGACTTCAATTCTTACAGACCAATTTCTTTGTCTTCGTGTGTTGGAAAAATATTTGAGCTTATGCTTAAAACAAGACTTGATCATTTTGTAGAATCAAAGAGAATCTTACCAGACCAACAATTTGGTTTTAGGAAAGGTCGCAGTGCAAGTGATAGTTTCACTTCTCTTATATCAGCTATAAAGAATTCATTTCATAGCCAATCTGTCACTGTTTGTGCATTCTTGGATGTACAAGGTGCCTTTGATAATGTTGATCCATCCATATTGGTAAGCATCTTGTCAGAGATTGGTATCCCAGGATGCATCTGTAAATGGATATTTAAATTTTTGTACAATAGAACAATGTATGTAAAGTTTAATAATATTTTGCATGGACCAGGTCAAGTATTTAAAGGAACTATGCAAGGAGCCACTATATCTCCTTTGCTGTACAACATTTATACATGTCAAATTAATAATTATCTGACCCATAAGGGTGCTCAATTTCTGCAATTTGCAGATGACTTATTAGTATATTCTGTACATAAAGATGTAAATATAGCTGTAAATAATCTGAACCAGGCTCTTGTAGAGGTAAACAATTATTATTCTAATAAACTTAAATTAGACATTAGCCCTAGTAAGAGTGCAGCAATGGTTTTTTGTAAGAAAAATACTGTTAGTGACAATTTTGTAACATATAATAATATTCCTTTACCCTGGTTAAATGAGAAGAAATTCCTTGGTATACTGCTAGATACAAGATTAACATTTGAAAGTCATATCAATTATATTATTAAAAATGCATCAAAAGCACTTAATTTACTTCGATCTCTGGCTGGAGTGCATTGGGGATCAGATCCCAAAATACTGTCTATGTTATACAAGAGTATCATGAGAAGTCACTTTGATTATAGTTGTATTGCTTATATGGATGCAAGCCTGCTATCATTAAGAAAACTAGATGTTATTCAGAATAAAGCACTAAGAATTATAACTGGAGCTATGTGCTCAACACCAATTAATGCTATGCAATGCGAGGCTTGCATTCTTCCACTACATTTCAGACGTTTACAACTAGCTGAGAGATTTTGTTTAAAACTTATTGCTTTGAATAATAGATGTGTTCTAGACCACATTTTGCCACATGAAGCAATTGATATGTTACACCGCTCAGTTGGTCCATATGCAAATATTACACAAATACTAAATGGTAACACTCCAACTCTACTGCGAATTATAATTCATCTAAATAGTATATCTGTAAATATGTATAAAGAAAGTATATGGCCTTTATATAAGGCTGATTTCAAGATACTCTTAGGAAATGATTTTGTACAGCAATATTCAATAACTAATCAAAACAGTCTGCTGGAATTTTTGGAGTACAAACATCTTTATTCATTGTATACTGATGGTTCCAAGTCGGGAAGTAGAGTAAGCTCAGCATTTTATGATCCACAGTTAAAAAGAACAAAATGTTACAAAATTGATGGCAATTGTAGTATTTTCACAGCTGAAGCTTATGCAATTTATCAAGCTCTTGTTCATGTGCAAGATATTAATGTGTCTGAGATTATTATATTATCTGACTCACTGAGTGTTCTATCAGCTCTAGAAGGTAACTGTTTCAGATACAATGTAAATTATTTAGTGTATGAAATTAGGAATATTTTGTATAATTTAGATGTTAGAGGTAAAAAGGTTAAGTTTCTTTGGGTACCTGCTCACCGAGGGATCACGGGGAACGAAGTTGTTGATCGAGCCGCAAGTAGGGAACCCGACGAGGACCATTCTACCGACCTGAAGATGCCGTTCACTGATCTACATGCACCTTTGAACGACCATCTGATGACATTATGGCGCGATTACTGGAAAGAAACCAGCAAAGTTAAAGGAAGCTGGTACGCAGATATTCAAGGAAGCCCGCCCGCCCAACCTTGGTATCACAAAAACAAAGAAATTAACTGCCGTAAATATATAACCATTGTTAACCGAATGAGATTTGGACACTGCCAAACTCCCACTCACCTCCGTAGACTCAATCTGGCTGAAGATGATAAATGTTTACATTGTGGCACGGATAACGCCGATCTCTCTCACCTTATCTTCAGTTGTCAAAAATTTGGCCTCCACAGATTAACTCTAATAACAGAACTCGAACCAATCTATGGAAATAATATTCCAATGCGGCTTCAAGAACTTCTTGCCGATCCAAGATCCTTCACCCCCCTTTGTAAATACATAGTGAACACGATTAATACTTTGTAAATAGTGAAGAGTGTAAAACAGTGGAAGCGATAAAATAATAAACTAAAAGGCTCAAAAGGACTAGTATCCAGGGCCGTTAAACCTTATATTAAAAAAAAAAAAAAAAAAAAAAGTTTATGTCAAAACATTGTTTCACGTGGAGTGTTTTATTTCGATTTTCCCTGAATTTTATGAGTTTACTTGTCGCAAACGTGAAAACAGTCGCCCTCATTTACAAACAATAATATTATAATGGATTTGGCGGAGGCGACTGCAAACATGACCTTGGAAAAGTAAGTTAAATTTAATGAGACGGGCTCGTTTCTTTTTTAAACTTTATTTTTTCGTTTTTAACAGTCTATAAAGCTGTGTTTTCAGAAAATAAGTGGTCACTATCAGACGGAGTTTTCATAATAATCTTATCACTAACAACTGGATTCTACTTGGTGGTATACACACATCTTCGTGAATTCAGATTTTTGCTTCAGTTTATAGACGTTTTGTTGCTAACATGTTCGCCTAATATAATGACTACGAATTCAAGTTTACGGTCAATAGAAGTTCTATCAAATATATTTACCGTTGAGCTTCAACAGTAGAAGTTTGATCTTGAAAATGCATGAAAACCATACATTACGCAGAACCTCCACAGCTTCAAAAAACTCCACTTCACCTTTTCTGAAGTTCCTGGCTGGAGTTCCTACTATTGGTCCATAAAAAGTGTGTTTTTGTACTACAGTACGTTGGATTATCCAAACGTTGGTCATCTAAACAACCGCCACCTTACACTGAAATTGTATTCTTGCATACAGTGCTCCCCACCCCCAACTTTACCCACCAACCAGTGCTCTGTTGTAAATGTTAAATAAATCCTTAGTATATTGAGAAAGAAAAAATTATGTTTTATTAGTTTATTGTGTCCCATATTTCTGAAATAAGGATTTCACAATATAAAACTGCTGTTAGAACCACACTAAACCAATTTTTATTTCCATGCTGAATATTCATAAAAAACTTTGACTCAGTTTCTCAAACTCGCTCATCATGAATCAAGACATATTTTTCAGTCCAAATAAACATGACATAACATAAACATTTACATACAGGCACATACATTGCTAAATAAATAGTTAAATAATTCAAGCCCACCAATAACCCCACGGAACTGATTTAATAATTGAAATAATGTAGAATCTTACAACCACTTATCTGAACCAATCTCTCCCTCTTAAATTAATTTATCAATTGAGCAGATGTTCAAACCTAACAGACAGTGATCTGATCTTGGCCACCACTATATCATATACAATGAAAACTGCTTTTAAATCAGGCAAAGATAAAAATTAACTAAAATGTGAAAATATACACCATATTTCTTCAACCACAATTAGGTATAATGAAAAAAAAAACTCACGCCCGTTATCCCCGAGGGGGTAGGTATAATGAAATGACTAAAATATCCATCTTTTTATATCTAGTTATGCCTCAGACCACATTTTTCAAAAAATCACTCATCATCATCATTCAGCCACTTGAAGTCTACTGATGCTGGACATAGGCCTCCTCCATGGATTTCCAAAAAGACAGGTTGGAAGCGACTTGCATCCAGCGTCTCCCTGCCACTTGTATGACATCGTCTGTCCATCTTGTGGCTGGTCGTCCTACGCTGCTCTCAAAAAACACATATTTTACAATTACTAAGTAAAGTATGTTTCAAAGTACAGGCGAAACAATGACCAGGTGTAACAGAGTCTTAATAAGATTGTACTTACATCAGTTCACCAGAGGACAAGCAGCAGAAGCGTAAGGAGTACCTGGAATGGCGGGAGTACTTCATGGCGATAGCATTCTTGGCGGCCAAGCGCAGTAAAGACCCTTGCTCCCAAGTGGGGGCTTGTGTCGTCAACAAAGAAAACAAAATTATCAGCATTGGGTAAGATTCCTCCTCTCTTTCATCAATCAATCAGCTGGTATTGGTCCACTGCCGCTGGACATAAGCCTCTCACACCACTGGCCAGGGGCACATCACTTCTTACTGTGCTTAACCATCCTTATCCAACCAGCAAACTGCCTTAAATCATCTTTTCAGTGAACATTTTGTACCTTACGACTATGCCAGAGATTTAACACCACAGAGTCACAATAGTATAAATAAGAAATAACGAAAAAACGCAGAAACAAAACAAAAGAAAAATGAGTGAAAACAAAACAATAAAGTTACAGTATGTATGTAAGGCTGTGTTTGCCAGTTCGTGGCTAGTGGTGTCCCGTGAGGTTGGGCAGAATACAATGGTGCAAATATTCGATTTGAAGATGTCTGCAAGTTTTCTAAGGGCAGTCCATCCCAGCCGAAACCGCTTCGGGATCTCTTAAACCTGGAACTTACATACTATTCAAAATAAACATATGTACATCTTAAGACACCTGTACACCCTCAAAGATGCTTCGTGGGCGTGATAGATGCGGTGCGGCATCACCTCTGTATTTATAAATAATAATAATAGCATTTCAAATGTGCAGGACTTAAGAAAGTTTCACTGAGAAATAAAATAATGGTAAATATAAATTACTAGCTGTGCCCCGCGGTTTATTAGGGAAAATAATTTGTGTATTAACAGTAAAAATAATAACTATTCACATTCTTAGGGTCTTCCCATGGGAATAAGATATTTTCCCGCAGTAAAAAGTAGCCTATTTGTAAATCCAGCCGTTTAGACATAAAGAAGTAACAAACATACACACTCACAAACTTTCGTCTTTATAATATTAATGTGATTAGTGTGACAAACATACAGGCACATACATATAAATATGTTTATTACAGATACAATGGAATGCCAATTGGGTGTCATGACGATGACTTTCCTTGGGGAAAGAACACACCTTCACCTCTAGATAGCAAGTACTTGTATGGTATGTTATAATGAACAAATTCTTTGGGTTTTGACAGTAACCGAAAAAAAATATCAGCCCATTTTCTTAAGATCTTTGAGCAAGGAAACTGGCTGATTTCTTTCATGTTTTTTTTTTTTGAGAGAAGTCCCTTATTGAAGGTGTAGGTGGATAATTGTTGCGAAAACACAAATAATACCTACATAGATTTTACATACATAAGATTACATAATAAAACAAGTTTTTGTTATATATTATGTATGTTTTGGTGCCCATAGATGATTTGGTTTTGATGATTTACACTAAGTAAATACTTAAGTAACATTCTGTCACGCTCTTTTCTGAGAAATTTGACGAGACAGCACTACAGTTAAGTATTACTTAGTGAAATTTCTCAACTTAGAAACTGGCCCTAGGGCTCTAATTATATGCGTCTGCGCGACCGAGCGGCCCGGCCGCTACACCACGAAATCACAAGCAATTGTGTGTAACGATTTACTTAAATAGCGGCGCGTGACCACGCCTTCGAGCGGGGTAGTCGCGCGGCCCGGCCGCTCGTACTAGTTTCAACATACTCAGTTGGATCGGTGCATTTAAAGCGGACGGGACGCTCTTTTGTAAAGTGACCATGTTTGCGAGAACGTGTGGAGAGCGGAGACGCTCGGGCCGCTTCATATAAATCAAAAAGCGACTTCGCCGCGGTCGCCGGTATCTGCGGCCAAACCGCTCGGTCGCGCGGACGCATATAATTAGAGCCTTCATCATCATCAACCCATTATGTCCCCACCGAGGAGCACGGGTCTCTTCCATGAGGAAGGTATAGGCCATACTCCACCACGGGGGCCAAGTCCGGATTGGTGGAGGCTTGTAAGACTAGTGGCTGGTCAGAATTTTTCAAGCCGCCCTAAGGCCTCTGACTTGGCTTAACGACTGCCATCTATCGACGGCAGCCGGCACCAACAGCTTAACGTGCCTTGCGAAGCACGGAATCGCTCGGAAAAATGCCACTAGCGTTAGTCATAGACGGTGACCCATCCATGGACTGAACGCGCCGTATGTTGCTTAACCTTAGTGATCGTTTAAGATCACTCAGGCAGCCCAGGCTACGAGCGATTAGAGCCTTACTTACTCGATAAACATGAAATCCATGAAAATCCTGCGAAAAGGCACGGCCGCCTGCGTCGGGGCCATCACTGGGCCGGGCTTTTTTGTAACTGTAGTCTCTAACTTCTAAAGTTAGATATTCGCTGCGCCCACGCGTTCAGTTGAGCCTTAACCTTACCTTAACAATGTTGATTGACTGATCTAGCATTAAATGGTTAAGGTTGTCTGGAAGAGATCTAAGCGATAAGACCGCCAATCGTATACCATTACTTAGATATAAGGAAACTACAACAACTCTGTATCCTGGTTGAATGATTTTTTTTTATTTTATTTATGGTTCACAAAACTGAATGTTACACCTTAAACTTACAAAAAAGTTCATATTATAGAAAAGTTAACAATGATGTATCTACTAGACGTGAACACAACATGCAATTTGAGCGCAAACATTAAATACAACAAAAACTAAATTTAGTGGACTAAGTCTGCCTCCCACCCCACTCCAAACTGAGACGCAAGCGTAGCATACAACCAAAAAATATTTAAAAAAGATTTAACTAAAATGGCTACTTGAGTGTCCCCTAAAAAGTGGGTGGGAGTCAGCATAATACATAGTTTTAAAGTAAAATAAACTAAGAGAACATTGTGTTATGGCCTACGGCCCAATAAATATTTTTGCAACACTACATTTTACAGAGGCTAAAGAACCTGCAAAAATGATACATTTCTTTTTCAGTATGCCATGCTGAAATGAACGCAATAGTGAACAAAAACTCTGCTGATGTGAAAGACTGCATAATTTATGTAGGCCTGTTTCCATGCAACGAATGTGCTAAGATCATCATACAATCTGGTATAAAAGAAGTTGTATATCTGTCAGACAAACATGCTCATAAAGATGGCACTATAGCTTCCAAGAGAATGTTTGATGCGGCAGGAGTTAAATACTGGTAAGTTTATAAAAATTAAAACGTCTTGCATCAGTTTTCACAAACTCTTTTGCCGCGCCGTTTTATTTCAATGACTTCATACTTCTTGGTGACTCTGACCTTAATGACACTTGTACCCAGAGACCCCCCCTGCCCTTTGCGCTTGTTCTCCAACGTGATAGCATTGAATGTGATAGTTGCACATTTTTAAACCAATCCAGTAAGTTGGCGTGGTGTCAGCGACACTGAAGCGTCCCCATTCATACTTTAATATTTTGTCAAGATCGATAGAGCCGATAGTGTTTTGGTAAGAACTAACATAAAAAATAGGTTTTATTTCTTCATTTAAAGCTCGACACGATTCGTCGACAGAAATTTCATACCTTCCTCATTTGGGTCATTCATAATATAAATTACGTCACAAGAATTTCATGATTTCTTGACCTTCCCCCCGTCCTTGTCACAACTGGTCACATTTGTGAGCCTCCCCCCTCCCTAGTGTAACGACACATATTTTGTAATTTTTACATCTAGAAATTATTGAATTAAAATAGCAGTTCCGAAATAAGTTTTATTTCCGACAGAGTTGCAGATAGAGTTAGGGCCTTTCTCCACTGCTCCGGTCCGGCAAACGTTAATTACAATAAGCTTCTCCACTACTCCGGCATCCGGTTTTTAACGAACCGATAATTTTCTAGATCGGAACGGTATTTTACCGGTCCGAAGTGATCGACATATAAAAACAGTACACGTTTTTGCACCGCACATACAGCCCAAAAATGTTCCCATACTATTTATTTACATTAATAGAATGTGTGGAAAACGTCCCCTGCCTCGAATAGAAAAACCGAGGAATTTGAATAAAGCACTGCGTCACGTCCATTGTCGATTATATAATAGTCGGATGAAGTGGAGAAGCATTTAATTCGGCCTTCCGATATTTTTCTCGTGACTGATTCCGGTTCCGACGCCGGACCGGAGTAGTGGAAAAAGGGCCTTAGGATGTGATTGAGTTTTTCGTTAATAGTTCAAAGTTCGTGTTTTAACACTTAGATTATTATAGATTTTGAAATGTGACGTCACGAAACTTAGGATCCCTCCCACCCCTTGTCACACAATATCATACTTCGTCGACCCCTCCCTCTCCCTTAACGTGTGACGTAATTTATGGATGGCCCCTTTGTCAAGACTTGGTAAAGCGGCATTAGCTTTGTAAGCCTTTATTTTTCACCTTTGACGTTTTTTGTTCCAGGGAATATAGACCAAAGAACAAGACGATAGTCATTGACTTCTCCGACATAGAAAGAGTTGAAAGTCCCCGCAAATCATAGGCCTACAGCTTCTTATGTAAAAGTAACATAGCCAATGTGCGAATTAATTGGTGGTGAAGACGTGAGACGGGTAATTAAGTTTCCTAATAAACAATCTCAAAGAGTCTTGTTAAATGTATCGCGAGTCTGAAACAATAATACAAAAATATTCATTACAAGTTTGCAAAATTCAATGAAACAGACAAGTTGACAGTTAATGTGTACAAATAGGTACATAGTTTCAATTTAATTCAAGTTACAGCAATACAAATAGTTGTATTGAATTTTAGCGTAATAGTACAATTTATACTAATATTATAAAGAGGAAAGATTTGTATTTTTGTGCGTGTGTATATGTTTGTAATGAATAGGCTCAGAAACTACTGGGCCGATTTTAAAATTCCTTTCACCTTTTCACGATTTTCTTCGTGAGTAACATATTAGGCTAAATTGGATTTTCAAACAGTTTAGGGTTCCGTACGAAATCTCGAATAATGTAACCCAAGGTGTAAAAAAATTACTACCCCGGGAATTTTCTACGGAATTAATATAGCTATTTCCACGGAAACGTTTATGCCACCCGTGAGAAGCCGGGGCGGGTCGCTAGTTAGTTATAAAAGTTAATTATGAATTTTAGTTAAACTTTTCGTTTATGGACGCTGCCAGGCGTTTCCTTTTGGAAACGAAAACATCTAAACAGGTACAGGCGAATACTTAACAACAAAACAGAAACAAAAAAAACGGCACTTATTTTTTTATTTTTTGAGGACAATTTCTATTGCATGCGTATATTTAAAACACGTAATTTTACTTTACTTAATAATTTATAAAATATATGTCTTAAAAAAAACTATTTAATGCGTTTATTGGATTTCGGCAAATTAGGTATTATATGTCATTGTGTTTAATGCCAGATACACTTTCACTCGTGTTAATTCTTTAGAATAGTTTATAACGTTGATACTTTGGGCATATTATATTTAATGGTGGTGCAATCTGTCTTGCACATCGCCACGTAAAACCTGAAATCCGTCTCTTCGGTATCTTCAGCTTTACTAAATAATTTAAATTTTAATAAACTCGGCAAAACGTGGGTCCAGTTCTAGAGACTGGTGCCTCTGCCTACCCCTTCGGGGATAACGGGCGTGAGTTTTTTTTTTTTAACTTATTGTCAATATTTAATGTTTTTAAAAGCAACAAGATTCGATTGTATGAAATAAAATTGAGAATGTAGAGTACCTATACATAGCTTTTGCTTTTACATAAGAAGTGATGTTGTAATCGATACTTGAGAAGCTGTTTTCAGGTTTTGTGATATTTCAATAACACGATTTATCAATGTTTGTTCCTGTGATCCTGCAGTAAGGTTAACGTTAACAAGACTACTGTCAGTCACATAGTTAGTTAGTTAGACCTAAGATTTCCGCACTAGTTACACGAGGCTAGTTTTTCAAGCTAGGATAGCAAGCTAATGTCAGTAAGCTAGCAAGCTAGTACTTCTGGCCTCGTGTAGACAAAACTAGCTTCATTTCAACAACAGAACTAGCATGTTTCAAGCCAGGTCAGCAAGCCAGGACAGTACTAGCTTGCTATCCTAGCTTGAAAAACTAGCCTCGTGTAACTCAGGCATTAGACTCGTAGTCGGGCCATTGTACGTAGCTGTCAGTCACATAACACTCAAGAGAATCCGCTGCTTGACTCTTTTTTCAAGGATGTCTTAAATGCTAAATATCTCTTCCATTAGACCAAAAAATATTTTAGTATATTTTTTGAGGACCTAAAAGCAACAAAAACATTATTTTAAAACGTTGCTTTGCTAAACAGTCAAAAACGCGGTCCGCCATTTTTGTCTATGGTTTGAAGCCCTCTACGTTTGTAAACAAAGTTTGACATTCAACATAGCTAGAGTTCGTGCCACGAAAGAAGTATGAGTCACAATAGAACCTACGCACGCACGACTGACAGATGTTTGTTTACAACCAAAGGTGCTTTCAAGATGGCGGATAGTGTTTTCACCGTTCCGATTTAAAAGCAAAAAATATTTTTTTTATTTGCAAATTTTGCAGCCATCCTGCATATTTACTTAGCAAAGTCAATATATATCGGTTTCTTACGTTAGATACTACAGGAAATATCCATTTATCGCGTCAAATTTGATACGAGGCAAGTAGCGTATTTTCCACACTAACGACCGGTTTTTCTTATGTTAAGAAACGGTTTTAGTTGTACTTAAGTAGTCAGTGATATAATAAGTGAAAATGATCATAATAATATATTACTTTCCCACGAAATGTTCAGCCGAAATCAGACTTGCATGGAACACTCACCGTGCATGAACAAAAAATTAAGTTTGTATTTATTTAATACAGTCATTCATTCAAATAAGAGTTCTAAATTACATATTTCCGTTCGCACGAGGCAAATGACTCCTCATATTCTTGAATTGACACGTTCGCGACCGAATGTACGTTCATTCTATACACGTGCGAAAAGTCTTCTTTCATTCTGAAAAAAAAAATTGAACCAATCCTGCATCTGTTCTCTAATAAATCTTTCTATTCATTCGCTATTCATTATATCCATTTTGCTTTGAAATGGCTAATTTATCAGATTCGGAATGAAAGACTGAAATGAACTGTAAGAATGCAGTCTAATTTTGACTTGTAAAACATTGGATTTTATTAGTAGTGGACGCCCTTGTTATCTAAGTATTCTAGGATATTTTTAGGATCTTTGACAAGTGCTGTGATTGTGCTGTGTGCACATTGTTGATATTTTGACTATTGAACTATTGACATTTTAATTAAGGAGACTTAATGAAATCGTGAATACATAATATTTTTACACATTTTCTTTGTTTTATTTAATTATCAAAAGCTATGGCCGTAGGAGGTTAAAATAAATAAAAGATAATTGGTTAAATTTTGTAAAATAAAATTTTATTACTTTTTATGTACAGATGACAGGTACAACTCCAGTCGTTGCTATCATTTTGCATACAAAACCAATGCACAGAGATAAGGCTCGGGAGTTAGGACAAGATAAATAACAGTCACAGAGTGAAGTGCAAGCCGAAAAGCTTATTGCTGCTCTTAATTCATTTCGACTACGCCTAGTTTTCGAATCGCTCGAAAAGGCGTTTTGCTGTTCACTCCCAGTACCTATAATACGAACACATCTGGAAGGCGCTGCATATAGCAATTTGGACATTTCGTTAACGACAAAAATCTGAGCCAAATATAGGTAACCTTGAATAAAACTTACTGGAAAACCTCGTTTTTGTACCTTTACAGTAAAGTCCGAGCTACGGTACCCCCCAGCATGATATCAGTATTATAGTTTCGATCACAAATTAGTTAAAATTATTGTCCCGATACATAAAACAATGTGACTTGAGCCAGAGTGTTTTATACGAACAATAAAAAAATCTTAACTACGTGCTCCAATCGGCAGTCAATAAATTTCAAGTCAACCTCATACTAACGATATTGTACAGTACAAACTTAAATAATAGGATTATTTACAAAGCATATCTCCGTTCAGTATTCATTATATTGCAAGAGGTCGCTACGAATTGCCACACAATATTATTTTTACATTGAAAACCAGTCGTCATTAGAAAAACGTTATTATAACCCTAAAGTACATTAATTTGCTCTTCAATAAGTTGAACACTTGAGGCCGCAACGTCATTGTAGAAAATGCCGAGATTATATTCTGTCCACAGCAAGTAAATAGTGGCAGAGCAGACATGACAGTCTAACTGCACATTTACTAGCAAAGGAATACATAGGATCATTTTTAAACCTCAATAGGGCAATAGAATAAAAGTTACCACTTCAAATTGAACACATTTACTAAAAAAGTCCAAATCCGATGAAAACATCCTACTAGCCATGCCCTATTAAATTAAATCTAAGCAATGAATGCCTCCGATGGTCTTGTCTTTACGAATCACCAAGCTGAAAAACTGCTATGAAAAGTAACAACTCAAATACATGAAATGTCTATTCTGTCACTATCAACATTAATAAGACAGAATTTATAAGATTATACAGGATTTAGACCAAATTACCTTAATAATATACCGAAAATTATGTAATGCATCTCTAATTGTATTTGATTCTTGCTTTATTGTACAGATTGATATTGATATGCCGTTACAACACAGCCAAATGAAACGATCACAGGACTAGAAATATACATAATTAATATGTAATTGTTTCCTGTGAAATCGAGCTTTGCTGACAATTTTATGACATGAAATATAGCCTAGATGAAAGTAAGCTCCTATCTTTAAATAAAAAAGTAACAAACAATGAAATTTACATGTGGTTTATGAAAGTTTACATAATCATAAATAACAAAGGAACATGTAATCAACTCTCATCTAAGAATTTAAATTGGTTTCACAATAATTATTGTAAATCGCTAGGGTGCAGTGCAATAGGTTAACAAAGTGGTGTTTCTTCAAATATTTACATATAACAAGCGCGCGATCACATATTTTACAGTAAGTAATTTTTCATTTAGTATGTTTTATCATTGAGCTTCTTAGTAAAACATGAATGTAAAGTAAGATCTTTACTTCATTTGATCTTCAGAGCTGCAATTTATACAAAATCGTAAGTACCTATCAACGCCATGTTATATTTTGATAGTTCACCATCAGTATTATTTTTTCTTGGTTATCTTGATTTTCCAGTAGCACTGACGAATATCTGTATTTGATCGACTAAAAACTGAAACAATTTTATCTAATATGACCACCCTCATAAAATTTAATAAAGTGTACAGTTTTTGTGACATTCTCCAGTGATAAGGCGAGCAATTTGATGTCTCGCGCTAAAATCGATAGTTCATAATATCTGGATCTATCAAATAATGATCCATACACTGGAAAAATATGAAAGAGAGACAAAGTCTAGAAATGACGGCGTGAACGAAAAGTAAACTTAAGCTCAACACAGAACAAGAGTCTATCAAACCTACAAGAACATTTCAACAAATTTAACATAGACATAAAACAGTAAATTGCCTGAGACAAAATAGTGTCTGCCCAACCCGTCAAACATATTTTATATCGAGCAGGCCAGAGTAGCATATTGTTTAGTTAGATTGTTTGTATCAATCTACCTCGATATAAAGAGTGATGTTCTGGGCAGATCACTATCGGTTTCATTTGGTATCTAAAAACGATGAACCATGTGACAAGGTGTCCTACCTACAAACTCACCCAACGCTAGAAACATCCAGATAAAAGCGCTAGATTCCGGCGCAACTACAACTTTACCTACTATGACATTTTACGTAAAAGCTAATAATTGTAGATGGCGCCAGCATCGATCAAAGACAGGTTTTCATTAGCTAGCGGAAGGCCGCCATTTTGTTTTTACATACCCATCAGATTTTCACTAAATTTTAGTCCTATTATTGCTAGAATAGAAGAAAAAGCTCGTAACCATCGAGATTTTTACTCTTCTTGTAAATATGAAACAATGAGTGCCTAGGATATTATGTAGCTACATGAAAAAATTAAATCCTATCTCACACCATCTTGTAACGCCTTTACCGCATTCTTTCAACATGTTAACATTTCCTTAAGACACTGTATCGAATTGTAAAAAACTTCAAGATCAGCTAACTACTGCCTTTCTTCGACTGTGAGAATCTCGATAATTTTTCTTTGCAAAAACTATTTTAAAAAAAGGGTTAGCCGCAGATCGTAAGCCTTTCAGTTTCAGTCAAGAATCGCACACATTTCCCTTCAATTTCCTCGAGTTTTTACTCACAGTTATTAACTATAGTAACGCAGCGCGAAATAGCTTCAAGTCTGTCACGACTCTTTTATATAGAAGTTTTAACAAAATTCATATACATCTATCAAAAAGATTAGGAGATTCAACTCTCCAATACAAACAAACTTGGAAATCGCTATAATAATAATTATCCATATATTTTAATGTTGTAACCTTAGTACGGAAGAGGTGTTAACGATTTTACTATTCAAGGTTGCCACCAAATTGTTTGTATTGCCTCGTAAACTCTCCTTCCCCTATCTCATATTTTTATACCCCTGTGACTCAAAGTTCATGTAATTGAGCGTTTTTTTTTTTAGGTTTCGTTCTGCTACGCGCTCAGAGTGATTACTCAACGCCTACGAAATTCGACGCTAAATCTTGCGGGAAAAGTGCGACGAAAGGCGACAAAGGGCGAAAGCATGTGAGACGTTGTTCAGACAGACCGGAACATTAGCAGACAGTGTGAGAGATTACGAACCGACTCAGTTGTTGACGGTTATCTCCTTGGGTTGTAGGGGCGAGGGTTCTTCCTGGTTCTCTTCTTCGTCGGTAGGTGGCGATGGCGGCTTGAACGCGGCCGCGTAAGGGAACTTGGCTTGTACTTTTAAGACGTACGCCTCGATTTCAGCATCGCAAGAGCCGAAGTGGCCCTCGCGTAAACTCTCCAGGACTTCTACGCATCCCTGTAAGGCGGAGAAATAAAACGATGATTTATTATCATGCTTGGACTTGAAATAGCCTCTTAGTTGGGCCATTGTACGTAGCAAAACTGTGAGATTACTCCACTAATGTTGTAGGCCTCCAGAAGAGATGCCAGCTCTTCAAATTTGGTGGTCCGGTCATTTTAATATTTATATATTAAAATGTAGTTTGTATCTATTATTAGATATTTGTTCATATATATTTTATTATATATGAAAAGAGCATGGAACGATTAATGCATGTCGATGAAGCGAAAGTGATTTGTCAGGATCGTGGCAGGTGGCAGTTCCCGGGCTCTTCCTACCCCTCTGGGATACAGGCGTAAGCTTTTGTTTATGTATATTTTTTTAATAAAAACAAAAAATAATCGGTTTAGACCTTAAAGAAACCGGTCTTTTTACAAAAGTCATTGGAAAATACCAGTGCTAATAATTATAATCAGATCACAATACTAAAACCTACCTAAAGCTGGCTTCCCACGGTCCGCGATATCGCGTACGGACGCGGACGGCCGACGACCACGGACAGCCACCCACCACGAGAGGCTCTTCCAACTGACCTGTGTCGTCTGTCTGTGCTACCCCGGACCGACACCCTTCCCACGGTGCGTCGTGCGAGCTGGTCCGCGTCCGTCCGTGGGAAGCCAGCTTAAGGGATCATGTGTGGGTCTTCAACTCACCTGTATAGACAGGTCCTTGTACTGCAGCGAGGTGGCCAAGGCTAAAGCTTCTTGCGTCCTCTCCGGTAAGAGACGTCTCAACGCGCGGGCGCCCCATAACGCAGCGGACTGACCGCGCTCCGCCGCCGTCGCCACAAACTCTTCAGTCATCTGGAGGGACGTGCGCCCGCGCACCATCTGGCGATCAGAAAGAGAAAAAAATATAATTTTAATAGTTATAGTTGCGCGCAAGACGAGAAGTTATAGGCAATAATGGGAAACAAAATGATGAACAATATTATCAGATCTATAAATAAATTAGCAATTGGTTGATTCCTTGGTTTATTTCTTTTATTTTATTTATTAGGAAACCAATAGACAGGGTATACAACAAAACAGTACATAATATGAAAAAGTTGCAACATAAAGCCCAACAAAAGGGTAACATTGAAATACTTATGAAAAATCAGAACACGAATTTACACGAGAAAAGACCCTTGCTTATAGCTTAAAAGGACAGTGGAACAGTAATTAAGATTTTAATTTTACTATTTAACTAAACATGATTTAACAATAATCAAACAGCTTTCTTTTGAATTTTAGTACTTAATGTGTAATTAAAAATATCCAATGTATTTTTACTGGAGATGTTATAGAGGTTGGACATACGATGCAGAAGCGTGTACTCTCCTAAATTAGTCATACCGGGTCGAATGCTTAGCACCGGACATGGATAATATCTACGTAACCTACGATGAGAGGTTCTCGAGAAGCGCAGTCAATTTCACCGTTCAATTTCATCTTGTACCGGGTCTAAATAGCACTTCGTTTACTCACGGTCGATTTCTGAATTGAGAATTTGCACTAAGCACACTTCAGTAACTTTCTGTCACGCTCTTTTCTAAAGAAAATTGACGAGACAGCATTACAGTTAAGTAATTACTTAGCGAAATTCTCAATTGAGAAATCGGTCCTTAGTAAATGAATTTTAAAGCAAGCAGTACCCAGAGCCGGAACCACAACAATGTACCTATCAGCTACCTCACCAATCTAAATTGAACTCACAGACAGCTATATTACAGTAGGCCAAAGACTAACCGGCTCCATCTCAGCGCGTAAAACGGCGGCGACACTCGGATCAGTATTGCCAGAGCCGCAATCGCAACATCATGTTATTATCAGCTACATAATGGGCTATAATGGGTATAAGAATAAGAAATAAGAAATAAGGAACCAGGAATAAGGAATAGCACAGAAATCAATAGGGAATGGATGAAAATATCGGAAGTGCTTGATATTTTTTTCGGTGATAGGAATAACCTTCCTTAACGCGAGAAAAACGTTTCAATTTTTTTGGCTTCGTAGTTAATTTTAGTAGCGGACCAAGGAATATGTCTGTTAAGCCGTACTGAGCCCAGAACGACGAATGGAAAAATATTAAGTATATTTAAAAATTAACTACGGGGCCAAAAAAAATTGAACTTTTTTCCCGCGTTAAGGAAGGTTATTTCTATCACCAAAAAAAATATCAAGCACTTCTGATATTGTCATCCATTCCCTATTGTCTTCCTTATTCTTGAATTGTGTCTTGCTCAACGGTGCTGCCATTGCTGGATTCCGCTATTCCTTATTATTGTTCCTTATTTCTTATTCCTTATTCTTATACCTTATATTTTTTCATTGTGTAATGGGCTTCACTCGTGCAACAATCTAAACCGGGTTCACAGACTATCGTGCAGCTATAATTACATAAGGCCACAGACCAACCGGCCCCATCTCAGCGCGTAATACGGCGGCGACGCTCGGATCAGTATTGCCAGACCCGCAAACGCAACATTATGTTACTATCAGCTACATTACTCGTGCAACAATCTAAACCGGGCTCACAGACTATCGTGCAGCTATATTACAACAGACGACAGACTAACCGGCTCCGTCTGAGCGCGTAATACGGCGGCGACGCTCGGATCAGTATTGCCAGACCCGCAAACGCAACACTGTATGTACCTACCAGCTACATCACCAATCTAAATCGAATTCACAGACTATCGTGCAGCTATATTACAGTAGGCCACAGACTAACCGGCTCCATTTCAGCGCGTAATATGGCGGCGACGCTCGGATAAGTATTTCCAGAGCCGCAATCGCAACACTATGTTTCATAGACTATCGTGCAGCTATATTACATAAGGCCACAGACTAACGCTCGGATCAGTATAGCCAGCGCCGGAACCGCAACACTTTATAAAGCTATCAGGTACATCACCAATCTAAATCGGGCTGACAGACTATCTTGCAGGCAAAATACAGTAGGCCACAGACTAACCGGCGCCATCTCAGCGCGTAATACGGCGGCGACACTCGGATCAGTATTGCCAGAGCCGCAATCGCAACACTTTATGTATCTGTCAGCTACATCAATCTGAATCGGGCTCACAGACTATCTTGCAGGCAAATTACAGTAGGCCATAGACTAACCGGCTCCATCTCAGCGCGTAATACGGCGGCGACGCTCGGATCTGTGTCGGTGTGGGCGTCCAGCCAGAGTCTGAACCGCAACAGGCTGTCGTGTAACTGCGGGTGCGTAGGTTCGAGTCGCCACGCGCGCTTTATACTCTGCAGCATGAGGAGCGGTTTCTCTGAAAGATTTACAGGATTATGTTACTACGGTCAGGCCTGTCGCACTCCGCGAGTAGATATCGAACGCGTAAGTACATGCAGCGGCCACTCCAGAGTGGCTGATAAGTAGGAACTCACGCAGGAGCGAGCAGTGCCCCGCGCGAGTTACGCGGTAGAAAGACAGACAACATGTAGGTGAGTATTACCAGTCGACCTCTGTGGCGTAGTGGTTAGCGCATCTGCTTACCATGCGAGAGGTCCCGGGTTCGATCCCCGGCTGGAGAGAAAAAAAAACTCCAGGTCTTGGATGTTTACATGTTTGTGACGTCGCTGTTTCTGGCTCCCACGACACAGGGTATCCTAGTGTGGGGCCGGAGGCAGTGTATGTGCCTGTGTGTAAATGTTTATGATTATATATAACTGTAGCTTTTTTAGCGCCGTGCGATCTGAATTGCACCTAATTGTATAGCTGCTAAGGTCTCTTTTTCTTTAATTGATTTTGCGGAGTGAATCTTCTGTACCTGTACTATTATGTATTCTGTGCTACGGTCGCCTGGAACATAAGAATGTTTTTTATTGTACAGCTATTTACGAAGGTACACAGTACGGTTGTCGGCCATATCTTACGGTGGAAAGTTGCTGAGGTAAATTCGGAAGACTGGGAGACGGGTAGACGGTGCGAATTCGGAAGACTGGGAGACGGGTAGACGGTGCGAATTCGGAAGACTGGGAGACGGGTAGACGGTGCGAATTCGGAAGACTGGGAGACGGGTAGACGGTGCGAATTCGAGTATTGATACATACATTCTTATACTCAATAACGAAATACTTACATTTATATAATTAATTTAAGCCTATGAAGGTTGATAATTGAGAGTTATTGTTTGTTTTTATCTAAACTAGTATAATGGGGTGTGAATGTCATTCGTGACGTCATGATTTGTGACATCGCTGTTTGTGGTTCCCACGACACAGGGTATCCTAGTGTGGGGCCATATGCAATGTATGAGGATGGAGGTTACCGGTAAGCAAATTAACTCTCCACCCCCGTCCCAGCCATTCCCTGCTACATCGGCCAAAATATTATTATTATTAGTTTATAGCACACGTAAGTATATGACACATCGTGTGGACGACCCGCCATCTCTGTAGGTACTTGAACCAAAGTAGTCACTCAATCCACCGCAACGTATGTCAAGTACCTTTTCTGTAGTAAATCTCGAAGGCCATTAAATGCGTCTCTATCCGGTCTCCGGCGAGGGTTCTCAGCGGGCACAGGAACTTAATTGCTTGCTCTAACGGGTCCTCCGCCTGAAAAGTAGCCAATCCAAATTGTGAGCTTCATACAAATAAAATAGGCACCTCTTGTATTTTTTTTTTGTGTAGCTCGTTGCCCATTATGATCAAGTGAGGTGATGGTGTATTGTTAATCGAATACATATCAAACTCCTCCGAATCGGCTTCAACGATTTTTTTTTTCGTACATTTGGTAGCTCTGAGCATAGGTCACAGGCTATTAACATCGTAATTCAAACTATAAACTCATTTTATAATATTAATTAGTATTTGGTCTCGATTACGCCACTTTAGCGGTATAGTGTGAGTACTGTTATACCGATTTGGGAATTTCCAAAAAAAAAAACACTTAAATAAAACTAAAAAAATAAATATATTTTAATGTAACAATGACGACCTCTTTGGCGCAGCGATTAGTGCTTCTGCCTACCATGCGAGAGGTCCCGGGTTCGAATCCCGGCTGGGGACAAAAAAAACAGGTCTTGAATGTTTACATGTTTGTGACGCTGCTGTTTCTGGTTCCCACGACACATGGTATCCTAGCGTGGGGCCAGAAGCAAAGTATGTAAATGTTATGTTAATGAATATAGTAACGGAAGAAGTACAAAGGTAAGAAGTAACCGAGTCAGTTGGTCACCGTCTAGCTTTGGCTTAAATCTAGAATAGCTGATAGGGCACTATTATACGCAGCTTTGCCTACACTGCACGTCCAGGATATAAGTACAAAATGTCTCAATAATCACACAAGTAATGGGTGAACTTTTATAATGAACAACAATCGTCTTTATTACCAGTCATTAAGTTCCGTTTACCTTCGCCAGTTTCGCCTTGTGTCTTAGATTCGTGACTGTTCAATCAGACCGTTTTAACGCGATCAACTTGTGTGACAAATTGACAATAGCGTTTAATGACATTGTTCCGGTCTTGATCTATTTATAGACAAGTGTTTTGTCACTTTTGATCACCAGGCAAAATGCGAGCCCAGTTCAACGGATTCGAAATGAAAACATCGTGAGGAAATCTGAGCGTTTCACGCTTGAAATCGCCAATTCTCAGTGGGCACGCGTGGTCCGTAAGCCCGTACTCTGAGAGAATGTCTGTGCCCTGGGCTAAAGTCTGTTTTTTAGTTCAATGCAAGTCACGTTGACATCTCAATACAATCCAATGTCTATGAATGTTCCTGGTACGCAAAAACCAAATTACCCCATTTTACTTCCAAGTAAACATTGTTTGTGCTACGTAGGTGTTTTTTTTTAGACTTTGCTCTTATGAGGAATTAAACTTTATTGTCTTTGATGTGATAAGGATTTTGGTCACACGAGTCTTCTATTCACGGTAAAAAAAAAATTACCGAGAAAACCTATATATTTTATAACGGTAACACCGCGTCATTTTTTTGCATCGAATTAAAAAACGGACTTTACTTTATGACTTGATGAAACTTTATGATTAGTTCGGTACGCTGTCAGGAGATGGCGCCACTTGTGTTGAATGAAGACAAATCGAAATAGAATAAGGCCTAAAGAAATATTACAGTAGACTATTCTGTGTACCTAAAATCCTTTGTCACTTTTATTCAATCAGGGGCCTATCTTGGTAAGTGATGGAAAAGCCGCAATTGATGTCACAAAGTCTACCGTAACATCGAGGGTTGAAGCCACTTGCTCGAGTCCGTAGGTTTACAGTTTGTCCAAAATTAAAAGAAATCAGAAGTGTACGTTTAATACTTGTTTTATCGAAAAATCTAAACATTTACTACTTATTGAAGCGCAATAGCTTGATTTATGAATAGCACAAGTTCTTAATCTATATAATGCTTGTAAGTGCAAGCTATTAACAATCACAAACAAAAAGTCTGAGCAAAGCCGTACTCTTTAATTTCTGCTTTTTCTGGACAAACTGCACCATAGTCGTAGCCTTAGGGACGCGTGTGTCCGAATACATGCTGTATTCATTTATCCGTAGGTCATATTTTCTTGTGTAATGTCCTACTGAATGTTTAGTGTTCAGAAAAGTATAATAATTCATGTCTAAGCTACATAAACACTGTAGGTATTGAACGATGAAGAGCACTGTAATTGCCTGAGATACAGGTCTAGAACCTAATTCAGGCACAGAAGAGAATTGTTTACCTTTATGCAGCTTTGCCTTAAACACTGAATGTAATAGTTACCTTTTAAAAATGTAAACAAACCACTAGTTGTTAAGTTTTTCAAGCAATAAAGATATTTTTATGTGTATGTTATGTTTATTCCTTTTGGCCGACGAGCCAGTTGGAACGAACGAATGAATGATTGAACGGTTACCCTGGCGAGTTTGTCGGGCACGAGCTCGTCGAGCTGGGGCGCCTCGGGGTCACCCTGCTCCTGCTGCTGCCGCGCCTTGTGATGCTGTTCCCGCTTCACCTGCAACAGAGGCCGGGTTCGCATCATCAGACCCTGACGTCACGATTTGCGAGTGCTGAGGAATAATACCCTCGGCAGTATGCTGAGTCAGCTGCCTATTGCAGCAGCAGAGACACACCGCGACGATTGTTTGTAAATGTTTTGTTAAGTATTTTATTTTGTGGTGTCTCAACGTATTAAATAGTCAGTATGTCTAATGTTCTGTGTAACTGTTGCTGTAATAAAAGTGTTTTCTTTTTCTTCTTCTTCATTTGCATTTGGGTCCCGGTGGGAATCCAACCCGCGATATGTCCCTAGATAAATCTCAGGTCGCTCGGAATCGCTTGTAGCCCCGGCTGCCTGAGTGATCTTAGACGATCACGAAGGTTAAGCAACATAGGACGCGTTCAGTGCATGTGGGTGACCGTTCTATGACTAACGCTATTGGATTTTTCCGAGCGGATCCGTGCTTCGCAAGGCACGTTAAGCAGTTGGTGCCGGCTGCCGGCGATAGATGATAGTCGTTAGGGCAAGTCAGAGGCCCTAGGGCGGCTTGAAAACTTCTGACAGTAAGAACAGCCACTAGTCTCACAAGCCTCCACCAATCTGGACTTGGCCCCCGTGGTGGAGTATGGCCTACACCTTCCTCAGGGAACAGACCCGTGCCCCTCCGTGGGGACATGTTGAGTTGATGATGAAATCTCGCACACAGACGCACCCACACACTTTGATCTAAGTGGCTGATATCATTATACCTTTTCATTATTCTTTCTTTTTTACTTTGTCTTATTATGAACTGACAGTCCAGTCGTGCGTCCAGTTGATGTTGTCATTTTTACATGTAATAACTTTCATACAAAATGTAATGTACAGAAGAAATGGAGAGAGGGCGCAAACTCTATCGCAATTCCGCGCTCTCGCACTTTCTGTGTCGCCCAGGTCTCTGATGTAAACATAAGCAAAATGTATGTGCCTGTATGTAAATGTTACGTTACGTTATATACCTGGACCTGTGCGGCGAGCGCGCTTTCCTGCTCGGCCTTGCGTTTGGCTTTCCGCTGTTTGTTCCTCAGCTTCTTCAGCTCCGACGGGGCCAGGTTCTCTGTAACAACGGAAAAAAGGCTCATTAAAAACTGTCTGCTGATAAGGTTCAATGTATAATGAGTCCTTTTCTATTTCCAATCAGCACATCACGTTCGGGTGGGCTGCATGGTTTACTCCCTTTCTCCACCAGTTTTTTTTTTTATTAATCTCAAGCAATCTCAATGTCCACAACATTGAGATTGCTTGAGACTAATGAACAAAAAAAACTTCAATAATATAATAATAACAACTTACACACAACACAATCACTTGCCCTAGTCCCAAACAGGCATATCCCGTTACATGGAAACCAGGGAAGGACATCAGAAGCATGGAAATAGGTAAACATAGATAGATATCTACGCCTAGACTTAGGCCGTATACAAATGAACGGCGACACAGCGAAAATTGTACCCACGGCCTCCGGCCGTAATGATATTATACTTAGGAAGTCATTCTAAGTGTAATATTAGGTAGATCATGTAATGTTCGTAATGACGAATAGAACACTACCTGCTCTTATTTGATAAGGTAATTTGTTACAATCTGCCAAACAACTCTCTACTGCAACGAAAAAATGAAAGACAAGACATTAAAATTGTCACAGAAACACGTTGTAGACAAATACGTAACAAACAAAATAATCGCGGAAAGAAGATGTGAGACATATAAAATTGAATAGCATAAATTCCATACACTAGTGTATGGCACCCAGCCACCTTCGACTCCAAACGCCTCGAGTGCTTCCATGACAACAGAAACGGGGTTATTTTCACTGGACATATTCCGGCTTGTATGAAATGTCTCAGGGCTAGGGCGTGGCTAAGCAACAGCACTTAGGTTTACAGATAAAGTTGCACGTGGCATTAACCCAGCCACTACGGACTAGCCGGGGCGGTTAGACAGGTACCGGATTGAATTACTATGTGTGGGTGCAATGTTGGGTTCACGCAACGTTCACTTTTATGTCGGTAAGAGTGGGAAGGTTAGTGTACCGGGTGTAATAGAAGTGGCCTGAAATCTATAATCCATCAGTTTACATGCCACACCAGCAGGGAAACCTTCTGCTTCAGCTTCCTAGAGGCTTGTCATTCCCTTGATATTTATTTGCCTGCTGAGGATGAAGCAAAGAGGCGCGCCCGCAGACAGAGACGGGCAAAAAAGTCACTTGTGTGGTCTGTGTGTTTTTCCCTATTTGTAATATCCTTGTTTGGTCTCAAACATCAAGGTCCAAATCATAGGGAATCCCAGTTTGTTACCAGAACAAGGGATTATGTTATGTGGATGTTAATATTTTATTATTTCCATGTGAAGAAGAAGAAGAAGAAAAATATTTGTTATACCAACAAGACACATCACAGAAACAAAATAAACTGACAAGTAACATAATATGTAACGCAACAGAAAAAAACCAAATAAATTAAAACAAAAACATAGATATAAAGATAAAAAAAGATAAGAGTTTTTTATTTGTCAAACATGCGTATTAAAAGTTGGTACATTTTATGTACCAACTTTTAACACATAATGCTTTGCCATTGTAGACATACAAATTTTTGGTGAGAGAGCGCCTTGTGGGTATGGACTTGACTTAAGTTTCCTTAGACACATTTACATAGTCTGTGGTATGTCTACGTTGCCACAAAATGCAACTGATTCAGCGTTGCGCTGAGGGTGAAAGAATGTGGAGAATACAATATAACCACATACCAAACCATTTGACTTAACATGAAAGAAGTATCGAACTTGATATACATAAGATGACTAGTTACTCGTATCTGTATCGAACACACAAAATGATCATACAAATCCAGCAGTGTACACTAAACGATATCACAGCACACAATCGCTCAATAGACAATCTGCATAAAGCGTGACAGAACGAAAGCTCGTTGCGTCAACCCCAGCGGTCGGCGCTGTAAAGGGCCCGTTTAATTAGACCAGCATGTTATTGGAACTTACAAATACAGATGTTTAACTCAATATCTGCGCATTTCGAAAAAATGCCGACATAAACATAAAACATAAGCATTTACATACAGGCACTTACATTGCTTCTGGTCCCACACTAGGATACCCTGTGTCGTGGGTACCAGAAACAGCGACGTCACAAACATGTAAACATCCAAGACCTGGAATTTTTTTTTTGTCCCCAGCCGGGATTCGAACCCGGGACCTCTCGCATGGTAGTCAGATGCACTAACCACTGGGCCACAGAGGTCGTCATTCATTTTAGTCATCATTATAATCACAACTTGAATCATACCCATCTTGCATGGTCTCTCTACATCCGCATCCACGGGCCCTATTCACCGACTTGCCTGAGCTGCCGCCTTCACCACGTGTTCCGATCATCTTACTTTTAATGGTCTCCTCATATTATGTAGAACTTTAATAAGGAGTAACTTAAATATTTCCTTTTGACTTATGAAGTGTTTTGACTCATTTGCCATCTCGAACGATCAGCAATTACGACTTTATCTAGCAAAACACCCTATAATCGTCCCAACCAACCCTTCTCAACGACCTTCTCTAGGAAAGTATGCCCACCGCACATAGGGAATTTCAAGCGCCGGGGTATATCCTCGTGAGGCC
The DNA here is from genome assembly GCA_947310845.1 of Yponomeuta plumbellus. Lineage (NCBI taxonomy): Eukaryota > Metazoa > Arthropoda > Insecta > Lepidoptera > Yponomeutidae > Yponomeuta > Yponomeuta plumbellus. The sequence continues at coordinate 9,395,568 of OX371206.1, forward strand.
CAATGTCTTCAAGTGATCACAAAATCAATTGTTCTTTTCAAGGTCGGGCCTCACGAGGTTATGAACAGAACACATCAGACTCTCCTCAGTAAGCTCGTAGCCCCGGCTGCCTGAGTGATCTTAAAAGATCACGAAGGTTATGCAACATAGGGCGCGTTCAGTGCATAGATGGATGACCGTTCTAATGACTAACGCTAGTGGCATTTTTCCGAGCCGTTCCATGCTTCCCAAGGCACATTAAGTACTTGGTGCCGGCTGCCGTCGATAGATACTCGTAGCAGTCGTTAAGCCAAGGCCTCAGGAGGCGGCTTGAAAACTGCTGACAGTAAGACTAGCCTAGTGGCCGGTGGATTAAGACTAGTGTCTTGCAAGCCTTCACCAATCCGGACTTTGCCCCCGTGGCGGAGTATGACCCATACCATATGGCCTTAATGGCCTATACCTATGACCCGTGACCGTAGGGACATAAAGGATTGATGAAGCGAGTAGCACTGCTACTCTACTCTGCAGCTGGATGAGGATGGCCAAAAACAGAAATAAGTTACTGGATTGATTTACTGATACTTTACCTAGATCTGTAGAGGTAACGCTTCTGTGCTGTAGATATTTTGCCTGTTATCAGAGTGGGTGTGGCCCGGTTATGTCAGATTCAAGTGAACGATAGTGAACGTGGGTACCTTAGGCTGCAAGTTGTAAGCTTGACTAATATCTAAAAAGTGCATTTTGTTGTGGTGAAAACTAACGGTAATTAAGCTGAAATACTGGGATGGATGAATTGTATAATAGGGTATTCTGGCAGAACCGAATAAGTACAAAATAAAAAAAACATAGTTTCTAATGCAGTTTTGACTGAGTATTGAAACTGAGTATACCTGCATTAGAAACTACTTTTTTTGAAATTTTGTACTTATTCGGTTCTGCCGGAATACCCTCGATATCACCAAATCACGTCCGTTTTTAAGATGGAAACTCTCATCAAACAATTCTTTATTGTATACAGAGTTTTACACTTAATTATGCGAGCTTATAGGTACACCTTTAAAAGAATCATTTCATTACACCTCGCGAATGTGAAGTTTTAATATGTCTGTCTATCTATCCAGCCAGACCGAGACGGCCAAGTCTCGATCTGGATAGATAGACAGTAACTTACAATGAGTGAAGGTTTTGTTAAGCCTGTGGCCGACTGTGCTCTTGTGAAGGGGAGTAACCTCTATCACCTTTACTGACCAGTTGAAAAATCTCGTTTAAGGGCTAAATATAGTTATATAAAATGGGTGTCGTTACACGGACCTCTGCGGCCGCGTTACATAAATGTTATGTAATTATGCTAATGGACAAGGTACAGACTGGCAATAAATTGCGGCTTTTCTTTGTAGAGATTCGGGTTTGCTTACAATGCACAGTCCAAACAGACTTATTTAATTGTCAGTGACAACGTAATGTTTCTTCAAGCTAATTGCACCAAACGTGTGATAATCACGGTCTAACAAAAAAAAAACCGTACTAGTGCGAGACTGAATAGCCCATCGAGGGTTCTCGACAATGTATATTGTTTTCCTGTGATTGTAGTTTAAGACGATATAATTATATCGACTTGCCAAAATATCATAGTTCTCGATAAAGTACGAAGTACCTTAATAATTTTGATTCCATTGCCTGTCGAAATATTCGTTTTTTGAGCGAACCATGACGGCGATGGCTTACCACTATAGCACAAAAACCCAATAATTAAATTTAAAAGTGCAAAAAGAGTTCATATAAGTATAAAAGTAGAAATAGCTATAACAAATCTCACACATATAGCAGTGGATAAACCCACTAATAGTTCATGGCTGAAAGAGTGTCTAGCAATATTGACTATTCAAAGTAAGTCGGAATTGCAAGGTCAAGGGGCAGACACAATAGATTCAAATAGGTTGAAGTATGGCAGACTTTTTTTTGCAGCATGGGAACATCAATGACGCCAATTCCGTTTACCATTTTCTTATGTTTATAGAAGAGTTAAATTTTTATCTTTCATTACTTTCTGGGTGTTTTTGATGTTGGTAATGTCCTTGCCTGGTTACCATAGCACGGGGTATCCTAGTATGGGGCCATGTCAAGTGATGTGTGTCAGATATTATGCAAATGTAGCAATTTATGTGCCTGGATGTAAATATTTATTATTATCATTAAAATTGTTTGTGATTGTACCCTATAAGAGTATTACAACCAGACATTAGACTAGGACATCATAAGCAATGACAAATAATGATTTCAGCTTCTACTTCACCCTTCTGCAATAGCAACATGAGGGTACTCCTAAATTGTTGGTAAATTGCTGGTGCAAGTGTCCCGTCAGACCTCAACCAGCTGATTATCCGCATGACAAATAGCCGCAATTCTAGCCGTCACGAGCTGTCCTCATATCAAGAGGAGTCCACAAACCGCAACTTCATTAATTAAGGCGTGGAACCACAACAATATTAGGTTAGTAGCCTTTGTCGACAGCTTCAGTCACATGGACTTTCTCTTTGTTTTTCGGAAACCCTTTTCTTGATATAATTTAAAAGATACCTTAATAACTGAGACAAGCAAAAGTGATCCGAAAGTAATCCTAAAATACTATAAATGACACACTGAACATTATCTTCAGTGATCATCAACAGTAATACTTTCGTGATATAATCCTTCCAATAATTTAAATTATCGCCAAACAGTTGATGTTCCGTAGGGTCGGAGCCAGATGGTCCCTTTTCACAAGTATGCCCAATACTTTGGATTTGGGTGTGATCGACCATCGGTTTTCAGGTGCCACGCCGGCCTCCATAGGATGACTAAATATACAGGGCATCCCAAAGTTATGGGACATGAAGGGAAAATACCAGGTATTTAATTTGATTTTTAATTCGTTTTTAATTTGATTAAAATGATTAATTTCACGCTGTTCCTTTCTTTTAAAATACTATGTTACTTTAGAAGAGTTATTATTTTTTCGCCTTTCTTTCGATTGGCATCATAAAAGTGGGGGTGTTATTTTTTACATTTAAGTCGGTTCAATTCCCAGACGAGGCAAGTAATTTTTAGAAAATCTTTGAATGCTGAATTACTAACTTTTAAAAATAACATAAAGGCTTCTTTCAGCAAAATACCCTATCTACGATATTTAAGGTACTTTCCCTTCATGTCCCATAAGTTTGGGACGCCCTGTATAATACTTAAATGGTCATCACTAAAACGTTAAGAGGCACTGTTTCTTCTTTCAGCAAAATACCCTATCTACGATATTTAAGGTACTTTCCCTTCATGTCCCATAAGTTTGGGACGCCCTGTATAATATTTAAATGGTCATCACTAAAACTTTAAGAGGCACTGTTTCTTCTTTCAGCAAAATACCCTATCTACGATATTTAAGGTACTTTCCCTTCATGTCCCATAAGTTTGGGACGCCCTGTATAATATTTAAATGGTCATCACTAAAACGTTAAGAGGCACTGTTTCTAGACAATGTCTCCAATGTAAAGTTCGAAAGATGGGATCGAAAGTCAGGTATCTACCATTTCTTAGTGTGAGAAATACTATGAATACATAGAAATTGGAACTTGTGTCAATTTCTAAGTGCAATCGCTTTGGCAATAACCGGACACCCACGTGTGAGGTGAATTGATCATAGTTTAACTCAGACTGTTGTTATTAGATTGGAAATTACATAGTAGAGCCGCTACAATGTCAGGACACTTACAAATAGAAGTCTAGTAAGGGTATGAGGTCTGCGGTGTAGACAAAGGCGTACAAAACAATTGTCCATAAACCATTATCATCGATTAAGCGTGTTCCAAATTTATATTTTCTCTTATGGCGTAGAATTCAATGTATTCACCAGTCCTGTTTCAACTACATAAAAGGATCAACTCAATGTTGATACATTTCAACATCAGGGTACAATTTGAGTACATAACAATTAACTTTCAAAGATGCAGATTTATAATCAAGACTAGGTAACGTACGTACTATTAGATGTGGAAGATTGTTAGCAAGTACCTAGACCGAATGCAATGCAACGCAAAATTGCTCCATAGACGCGTTCGTATAACTATTCCACTTGTTGCAAATCATTTGCATATCCGGCACTCCCTGTCAGTTGACGGAGAATAACTTAAACGCCGTTTGCGGATCAGCACGACATTTATTCTCCTGGCGTTTTGACGCTTGCAAAACCTGCCCTAGAAGGCACGTTGCCAAACTTTATAGGTCATCAATCAAGTTTCAAATACTTTCAGTTCGTTTCTAAACTAGGTTTGTTTTGCATTTTGTTTAAGTACGCGCTTTCCTTTTAAGGATTAAGAAATGTTTTACTATCTTAATTTAATGCAAGTATAGATAATGAATGAACCGATCGTTTATGATAAGTTTTAACCCTATAATGTCAAATAATATCATCCTTGTATGGAGCTTAATCTCAACAAATTCCGATTATAGACCCATAAACAAGCAAAAACAGTGTGTAATGACAATAAGGACTGCAGCGCGCATCATGCATGAAGCAGAAAACTGTTTTCGTAGCAGACACTTCGGTACATTAATACAAAACCCATGTCTAGGACACGTCGCGTATACAAAATTGCTGCTCTAATTCACCCGATTTCGTAAAGTGTAATGAAACCACGACCCGGCATGGGTCCGGAGTTATGCGCACAGTACATATTGTTGAGGTCAGACATGATTGTTCTGGCGACGCACACAACTGACGCGAACCTTGGGAAATTACACTGGTTTTACTGTAGCATGTAAGCTAGTATACTATGTTTGGCTTTCTTGCGGGCAATGTCGGTCAAATGATATACGGTTAGTCGGTCGTATGATAACATCAAGAGCCGAGTTTGCTTGACAAAAGAGAGGACAGTAGATATTTGTCACAACATAACAAGAAATTCTAGAGTAAAGATAAAACATTTCTTGAATGTCGTCTTATGAAACAATTACGAATGTTATGACAGAGAAAACCTAATAGAGTGACTCAGTGACCAAGTATGTGTAATTTCCTTCCTTATTTGAATGTTGGTCTAGCGATAAGTTGCTTGTATTGGGTTCCTTTCCCGCAGGGTGCTTGACAAAATTGGTTATTCCATGGATTTCAATCGATATTTTATTGCAGTCTGGTGTTACATAAATCAAATTATAGTTTATTTTGGAGCCAGTTGTGCGTACGATATTTATAACTTGATCATTTCACACTTTAAGAAATATCACCCGTTACAGGTTTCCCTACAACGTCCTAGGCAAGTCAACGACATCCTAAATCCGGACAAGTCACCAAACATGTCAACGGCGGCGCATTTGATAGAATCAAGCCAAGCATTCTACCTGCTGCAGCCGCAGTAAGAATTTATCGTCCGAAATTGACACTTGGAAGTTCAATAATTTGTATTGTGAACATTTTGTAAGAAAACGACTCCTTAATAAATTGTGAAGGAAAACATCACGAGTGCCTGCGTTGTTCACATAGGTACCTCAGCGCTTGAAACCGAAAATCCGAGGGGGGCACGCGTGCTGATTAAGCCCATACTTTTTTATGTGCCCTGCAGTGGAACGTATATTGCTGCTTTGTAAGTAAATATTATGAACTTTGCTAGTCCGGACTTGGCCCCCGTGGTAGAGTATGGCCTATACCTTCCTCAGGGAAGAGACCTGTGCCCCTCGGTGGGGACAAAATGGGTTGATGATGTTGATGATGATGAACTTTGCTAGTGATTATGAAGGCTATGTAATGCAAAGGATTTTTAGTGCTATTTGTGATTTGAAAGCTTTTGCAAAGACATTCATTATTTATTCCAAAGTAAACGCCACATCTGCTTTTCATTCCATTTTAGATTTTTGTTCTACCTGGTTCATGTTAAACGTGAAACTTGACTATTTTAGAGTGACGAAAGCACTTCAGCAGTACCATATCCTAAGAGAGCACCTAGTCTCTCTGCCGTCGCGGAGCGCCATGTAAAGCAAGGTCCAAATGTAGAGCGTCGGCCCTACGGAGCGTTGCGCCACGCGACACGACGCGGCGTTTCCGCGACAGCCGCCAATTAGCCGGCGACTAACAAACTGGACCACGACAGCCGGTGGGAGGGCCCTGGCTAGTCGATTTTTAGGTAATAATCAAGATGTAAATAGGTCTACACAACACAATCACTTGACCTGCGCCGGTAGCGTGTACTCCTATCCCGAGATCAGGTCCATAATGTCCCTTTACCAACACGCGAGAAATAGACGTGGAATTGCCCCATACCTCGCTCACAGGTGAGAACGGGATAGCAGGTATATTTGCTTCTCGCGTGCGAGTGTTATAGTGCTTGCACAGGGCTTTGAGAACCCGAAATGATTGCATAAAATTCGAAAGATTACCAATTATAGCACTAAAGGGAAACTCCCGATTAAAAAAAAAAGTCAAGTTCTATAAAATACATTTCCATTATAGAAAGGCTCCGCCACGAAAAAAAAAGAACAAACTGTCTACGTCGACGATATTTTTAGAGCATCTCAAAGTAAATTAATAATTGTCCCGAACATCTTCTCTTAAATTGATTGAGTCAACAGGCAGACATAATAAGTCTTGTTATCCAATCGATCTAGTTAGCAGGCAACACGATGTTACGCGCGAGTCGCGCGACGCATCACACTTCAGCGCGCGTGCGTACTATTAATCGTGCTTGCCACCACATCTCGCGTTGACAGCGCTCTGCATATCTGAGTATATTGATATTGTCGACATGAAAGCTAATGTAGCTAGATATAGACGCTGCAAATCCAGTTGAAAGTCCTGAGGGCTTTATAATTATGCACATCAGAACCTAAGAGACCCGTATTTCATCATCATCATCATCATCATCATTCAGCCACAAGAAGTCCACTGCTGGATATAGGCCTCCTCCATGGATTTCCAAAAAGACCGGTTGGAAGCGGCTTGCATCCAGCGAGATCGTCTGTCCATCTTGTTCACCCCTATTCCATACTAATTGATATTCCAGATGTCATGTTGCCGAAACCTAACCTAACTTTAAAATACACGCAAGAAAATATCACATTTTATTGGCACAGAGGCACGGATTTAAAAAGTACAAATCTGGTGACGTATGTCCCACGTAGCAAGCTGTATTTAATTGACTGTAAGTGAAACACTATAAAAATCACTGACGTCATTACGTCAGTTCTTTATTTATAGACCAATATAGCGAGAATGAAATTGTTACGACACACCCGATCAAGCGTATCCATATCCAACCCTATCAAAATCAAGTATCCCCGTCATATTGTGGGACAAATAACTTGGACCAGATCTTCAAACACCAAGCGCTAGATAGTTTGCGGTTAGTGTTAAGACGCAGACACGGGCATTAATCTCACGTGTAGGAAGTAGACAGAGGGGCAGACAGGTGCACGCATCCCGATCTAGGCGGCTCGATAGCGAGAGTTATTCGCCTTCTATACGCGGTATACATCATGGTATACACCCATGCACTCTACTGCGGTGCATTACAGGCGACTTTGCAACTAAAATGTGAAGACGTGCTGTCGACTGTACAATGTTCATGTCGCAGTTCCGTACCGTTGCCGCTATGAATATCAAGCATAAAACGGCAAACAATAACGTTTATTGTATGGGAGCCCCACTTAAATACTTATTTGATGTTATAGATTTTTGTTTGAGAAGATTTCAATTGTCTTAGCTACGGACGGACGGACAGTGGTCTTAGTAATGGGGTCTGGAAATAACAAAACAATAGTTTGTAGTCTATGACATGGCAAAGGTTATCTTTCTGAGGCAATAATATTTTCTATGCTATTAGATAAGCAAAATGACAGTGCCATAAAAGAAAGTTAAGCCAAAACCATGGTCACATAGTGGGTTTTATTTTAATTTAGGCCAACGCATGTGTACTTTTAAATCTTATGGAGCAAGGTTATTCCTGAAATAATTGAGCGAAAAAAATGGGTCAACGAAAAACATAATTATTTGTGAATACTAGCTTTGGCCAGCCACTACTTTGACATTACGATAGCCGAGGTCAGAAAAGAGTAGCCCGTTCGTTTCAGTGGTCTAATGTGGGCTAGATCGGATTGCTCTCTGTGCTTTTAAACAAACATTCTAAGCATACCAGGTAACATTCAGGGGCTTTCCGACCAATCACAACAATGAGTGCGATCCAGGAACATTACTTTGGACTTCAGACTTCAGACTTCTTTATGTATATGAAAGTATTTATTTATATATCTTTTTATTTATTTATGTATTTATAGTAGGTATGCATAAAATAATGGTACATATTTATGAAGTATTATAATATAGTGTGTAGTATACGTATTAGAAGTTTGCGAATTTGCAAGTATAGGTAATTTATCTTTTTTATTGTTTCTTATGACCTCTATAGCACTACCCTTTACTCTTTCCACATCACCCATGGTTAGCTGGTAGAAAATACTTTATAGTATTAAGCTCGTCCTTGTACAGAACACTGTTTATTGTGCAATAAAGAATTTTTCATTCATTCATTCAATGCTTAGTGATAACTACACCCAATCAGCCAATAATGAAGGCAATACAAAAGCAGAAGAGAAAACATCGCTCTTTAACCAGATTAATGACTGCACACGTATCGAGAAAGCGGACCACCTGTTCGCAACACAATGGTGAAGTCATCGAGAGAGGGAATAACAGTAAACATTGATTGGCTCTTCAAATCGTTGGAACCGTAGAATTGATAGACTTCCGCAGGCTAGCCATTGGAAAGAGCAAAGCGGGTGGCAGGCTAGTGCTCGTGGATAAGATGAAGAAAATTGAGACGAAGACGAGAGAGGTGAAGTAACCGCCTGAGTGAGCTTAAACGATCGCAAATTTTAAGCAATACCTATAGGGCGCGTTCAGGTCATGGATGGGTGATCGTTCTATGACTAACGCTAGTGACATTTTTCCAAACGCAAGGCACGTTAAGCAATTCGTGCTGGCTGTCGTCGATAGATGGCAGAAGTTAAGTCATGTCAGAGGCCTTAGGGCGGCTTGAAAACTTCTGATAGTAAGACCAGCCACTAGTCTTACAAGCCTCCACCAATCCGGACTTTGCCCACGTGGTGGAGTATGTCTATACCTTCCTCAGGGAAGAGACCTTAGAGACCTGTGCCCCGCGGTGGGGGCATAATGGGTTGATGATGAGGCATATTTATATCGGATTTTTTGTGAGTTTGTGTAGCCCAATAATGTGTACTTCAATATAATATACGACAGTACAATATACTACAGTTGATATCCTTTACGATACATGTCTAAAGACAAAATCCCGAACTCATAAGTTGCCTAGACACTTTCTAGCGACACCATGTGGAGTGAAAAACTTCGAGCACTCCGCTAAACTCCGAGGTCACAGGTGTACACTTTATTCGCAAATTATTATGCAGCTTATCAATAAAACTCGACTGACCGACAGAATACCTGTCATAGCATATATTTCCAACCATTCCAAGCCTCTACTATAAAAAAATCGCAGCCAAGCCCTCTTATGGTAACACCATTTGAGAGACCTAAACTTCAGCCTAGTTAGCCAATTCTTTAGTCAACTCCAATGTATTGCCACGTTCACAAATCTCGTACCAACCGACAACAAAGAGTAATAATATGAAACGTTTTTAGCGAATAGTATCGCAGCTATTAGCGTCCAATATATTTGCGAATTTAGCTAGATATGTTTAACAGCTATAAAGTTGTTATTTATGACGGCATACTAACTAAGCACAAAAAGTTAGCCCTGTTAAAAATTTAAAAAAATGCAACCCTGATGAAAATGTTGTTACCAGTCTATCTGCTACTATTAGGTACTACTGTACACACAATGACTCTATTAGAATCTCTCTGCTATGGTTATAAAGACAATGAGATATAACAATTAAACTCTGAAATCATTTGTGAAAAGAAAATAAAGTATGTACATGTGACACTATGCGATCATGCAATTCACCGTGTGCAATTTAATAGAGTGCAAGCTCATAAGGTTTAAAGTGCTATAGACCGTACGCTGGGATTCGATGTTGAGATAGTAAGAAATCTATCTCAACCTCGAATCTCATCAACAGGAAATAGAACCAATAAATACATCCGTGTGGACCATCTGTCATGTTATGTTATCTCGTAGCTACGTTTCCATATTGGCGCCAGCGCAAGCGTTCACGCAATGGAGTTAAGCGGGCAAACGAGTGGGCCGTAGAATTCGCGATACTCGTTAAAACAAAGATTTACATTATTTAATTAATGATTAATTCCTCAACGCCCTAGATAGGCATAGCGCTAATAAGTAACATGATATAAAAATATGTCTTGGTTTTCGGAACCAAAAATGGCTGCCGCTTTGCACACGGCTCGTTTATCGAAAGGTATCAACAATGATTGAGAAGAACCGCAAATTCCTGCCAACATATTAATAAAATTTTAGCGAGGTAAATAAGTGATTAGAGAGGATACACCTATGTATTCCTAATTCAATTTAACAACAAAGGAAAACACATTATGAATTTAGTAGTGGGTTTCCAAGTAACGACAATCGATAAAATCTGACATTCAAACATTTTACACATTTTTGCAAAATATCTTGTCTAGGTGCGGTATTTGACATTGAACAGGCGTCAGGAAATGCTACAGTAACCTATAACCTATTAGCAGGCGAGGTCGCCGACTCGGCTAGGCACGCAGCGATTGTTGCTATTTATTATCAGTTTCACATTCGTCGGTGATCAGTTTTACACTGGACTATAACCTTAACTCCATGACATCGTAGGACTGGGCCGTTTCATAAAAGTACAATACATAGTTCATTATGACAATTTGATGTACTTTGCGTAGCTTAGACCTCCTAATTGTTTGGTAGATTAATAGACTTTTTAATTAAGGAACATCTTCTTAAATTTATACCGAATACCGTTAACTCATTTTTTTATTTTCGGATTTATTGATTAGCAAAGGGCGCTACAATATGAACCCAAAATCGGCGTGTGTGCATGCAACGACTAATTTCTAAATCTTGATGAAGCAAAACATTCTTGTGGGATCGTGGCAAATCCGGGATGCAGGCGTGAGTTTATGTAATGTCTGTACAAAATGTACATCGAATTGTCAAGGCCCTGTACCTAGATTCTGCTAATGCATTAAAGTACAGGATAGTTGCATGAATGCGTCGATTTCATTTGATTGCCGCTTCTAGTCAACGCGAGCACGCGTATCAATAATTCTAGGCATCAATTAATTTTAAAAACATGTCATGTGAACCGATCATGTAACGGTAATTCTGCAATAATGCACAGAATCGATCTCCTGAAAGTTTCTCACATTCACTAAGGTCTTTGTGGTGACGTTGTATAAATATTATCCAGCGTTTATCGTCCAATGTGAAACCGGCCGATTTCGTGGGGCAATACCACAAAGACACTGGCGAGACTGCCCGCTTTAGTTTCCTTGAATAAGTTTGCATAATGTTCGGCAGGAATGCATAGCTACAGCACCATGTCCCAGAATTACTCCGAAACGTTCGTGGAGGTGGATAGATCGTGCATACAAAAAGGTTGTATAGAATAAGAATATAGGTACATACATAAATTAAAACTTATATCACGGTAAGGTAGCCAGATACAAGAGTTTACGCTACGGTCCTGAGACTTCGTCAACAATAACTAGTCACTCAATGGACGCACGCCGGTTTTAAGCTGCCAGACGCTGCAAGCAACAGCTTGCAAGTTGTTCTCAAGAGATCATAACAATAGTAGAACATAGTTCTTATCGCGAGAGTACACATGGGGTTTGATCGCTAAACGCATTGTATTCCCATCAATCTTTTGAAAGACAGCCATCTTCATCATCAGGCCATACTAGTCCACTGCTGGACATCGCCCTCCCCTAATGAGCGCCATAGCGCCCTGTCTTCAGCTTGCCGCATCCAGCCATCTTCATTTATTGTAAAATCCCCTTTTTAAAATAAAGAATGCACGCACGCCGGTTTTAAGCTGCCAGATGCCTGTATTAAGTATGAATTTTTGTTCTTCCCAAGAGTTCACAACCCTTACTCTTAGTTCGTTCTGTGAGAGTACCCACCGACGGTCTGATCACTAAACGTGATGTATTACAATCTTTTGAAGGACAGCCGATCTTCATTTATTGTAAAATCGCCTTTTCCAATGAATAAAGATAAAAACTACAGAACATAAAAATGAAAGGTCCTGTGACCGAAACTCTCCCACGCTTCGTCCACATTCCCAAACATGTCCACCATAATCACTTCAGAAAAAAAAACAACATATAACCGTCTAGGAATGTTAACTAGAACCGTTATTAGGGCGTGAACAGAATCGCTTATTACGCGCCCGAACGCGAGAGTGTTTACATTCACTAATGAAGCAAATCGTGATGTGCTGCTTATTCAATGTTGTGATAACCTCACAACATTAACAGTTTGAGGCCAGTGAACAGACTACATCTCAGATGCGTTCCTAATAAGTGACATATGGTAGGACATAGTATTTGTGTAAAGAGGGAGTTTTAGAAAAAGCGGGAAGCTTTAAGAGTATATATCCGAAGTTCTATTTTTGATCCAGTTTGGTCTATAACTACCCCTCGGGGTACAGGCATGAGGTTATGTATGTACGTGTATTTTTTTTATAACTCCTTTGGTTGGTGATAAGGGTTATTATATTAGTTATTACGTTTAGTATTTAGTGACAATTCAGAAACGAACTCTTATCCAGAAATTCATTTCAATATAATCTATGTTAAGGTATTGCGTTCTAATAAAAAAACTTACAATTTATTCTTTTGTATTAAACTTTTTGTAGGACTGTTTATCCAAAACATTATAGACAACATTCTAGAGTTGTTTGTTCCCAATCACCTAGAACTTTACCTCAAACAATCGACAAATTGCTATCTAACAGTTGTGCCCGGATGGTAAACGGTCTGTAAATTGGGTGCAGTCATTATCCAATGGAAGGATAATTTTTGACTCGGCTCGGGCACAATTTAGGGCGGCAAACATTGCTTGGATACAGTGAAACAGGTGAATGGAAAATTTGCTGCATAGAGTCCTAATTTTCAAGTAAAATTCAAAAGCGGTCCGAAAAGGAGTACTGGGCTAAAAGGTCCTCAAGATAAATTGACAAACGGTGCGTGGAACTACTACTACCGGCACCAAAGATGGCCAAATACCAAAATAAGTAGATAGTGAAAACTCTATTGCACAACTATGATGAAATAGAGTGCATAAAGAATGGATGAAGAACTTTGGAGACGCCAGCGGCGGATGAGTCCGGGCTGACGGATTGGTAGAAATAATATTATACATTGAGTACCAAAATCCCCGAATACATTCGTAATGGGGAGGGGGGTTTACTCGGCAATACCAACCATTTTGCAGTAAAAAAAGATGTGAAATAATAACCACTATTCCGTACATTTTAACCCGCAGCAGGTAGTCAGGTAGGCAGGTTCTCTTTAGTATGAAACAGCAGACGATTTCTTATGGTAGTTTTTCTTATTGTGCAAGTCGATAATGTCCCGACATAATAATTATAACCCATATCATAATGAATATAATAATACCTTCCACAAAACACAATCACTAGTCCAAAACTAGAACATCATGTGTCTCTCATCTCTCATATCTCAAACATGGAAATACACCCAGTCTGACGCAAATTTCTACTCCTGATGGAATCGAACCCACGACTTCGTTTTTGGCAGTCAAACGTGTTAAACGAGTCACAAAAAATACGAGACCTTTACAGACAGAGCTCGGTCGGAATACCCCAGGAAGTTTTGTTTACTTTCAGAAACCTTAGCTGACCCTGTTTGGCAAGTAACCAGCACCCGTTAAGGTTCGCGCACATTATGTCGGGCCGCAGCGGGTCGGGTTGCAGCTCAAAAATCCGGTCAATTCGCTCATATGTATTTTATATGAATTATCGCACACTATGACGGGGCGCAGCGGGCCGCATATTCCGCCGCGGATTTTGGTTTGCGTGCGAGCGGATTGGAGTGTACCCGCACATCGTGTTCATTTTACGATATTTGCGTTTTTTTTTATTTGCGTGTTCCTGTGGTGTTCACAAGAATGCATGAAGAACTTTTGATTAATATAATTCATGGATACAAAGAGCTACAGGGCGTTGATTTGTACAGTTAAACCCGATTCGCTCATATGTATTTTATATGAATTATCGCACACTATGACGGGGCGCAGCGGGCCGCATATTCCGCCGCGGATTTTGGTTTGCGTGCGAGCGGATTGGAGTGTACCCGCACATCGTGTTCATTTTACGATATTTGCGTTTTTTTTTATTTGCTTTTTTGTTCCTGTGGTGTTCACAAGAATGCATGAAGAACTTTTGATTAATATAATTCATGGATACAAAGAGCTACAGGGCGTTGATTTGTACAGTTAAACCCGATTACGGGTGGATAGTTTACGTATAGCTTGTAACTAAAAACATATTTGAATTTATCCAAGCATAAATTTGGCTCACAAAAGGTCGTATTCACTTAGTCTTGAAATCATTATAACGTTTGTTCACACGTTGCGCGGTCGGTCCGCCAAGCGCAAATCTACTGCACTGCGGTGGCGGCGACACAGAATAGGATCGCTTGATCGTAAAAACTGAAACGGTAGGCATAGTAAACACTTGTTTGATTCGCCTTTCCCTTCATACTTTTGCGGGCTTAGGACCAACAAAGTTATTGAGGAAGGTCCCTACTGTAGCAATTGTAAGTACTTACAGCACGTTAAAGTCCAAGATGGCTTCCTACACTGGGAGTCCAGTTTGTCCTCTTCCCTGTGCATGACTTGGTGTATTGAAACTCCCCCACTCTCGCAAGGTAAAAACAATAGTTCTTGCGTTGTAACTGTTGTAGTTATACTTTTTAGTTACTCCAATGTCATTTCTTTAAATATTCAGATTTGTTTGTACGTAGAACGACTTAGCATGTCACTTCAATAAAAACATCACAACGATAAACAGCTTATGATTCCTATAGATTTTTCAACACGTTATCAGCACGAAGTGCTTATTTAAAAGTGGATAGTAAGTTGATTAAATATATTTACAAGTGTTGTGTGAAGTCTAAAATATTTTTCACCATTCAAAAGTGAAATTTTTGTGAAAACTTCGAGATGTCAGAGGGAGGATCGAATGTTCGTTCCCTTGCTAGAATACTTTTAAAATGTAGGCAAGATTATCCGATATGGAAGTTTAAGATGAGAATGTACTTAGTACATGAAGGTCTGTGGAATAACATTACGGGCTATTCAGAAAAAGACTCGACTCCCATTAGTAAAAAGGAAAGGGATGACGAGATTACGTTGGCAAAGATTTGCTTAACATTAGACGGACCGGCAGTCACACACGTTCGAAACAGTAAATCGGCAAGAGAAGCGTGGGATGCATTAGCGGCGGCTTACGAAGATAAGTCTATGGGTCGTCGTTTAGCCCTGGAACGCAGGCTCTATAGATACAACCTGACAGACTTTCAGAACATAGAGTTGTATATTAATGCCGTGTTATCCACAGTTCAAGACCTGGCTGACATAGGGAAGGTTATAGAAGATGCCTCTGTCGCGGCCATTCTTTTAGGTGGCTTGACGCCGCGATTCGATCCGCTTATTATGGCGTTAGAGAACTCTACGAGTACCATCAGCAGTGAAGTCTTAAAGACAAAACTCTTAACAGAATTTTCAAGATCGACAGTAAATGATGAAGGTTCAGATACAGCTTTGCGCGTTCAAATCAAGAAAAATAAGAAGAAAGGAGGAGTAGTTTGCTACAATTGCAAGAAGCCTGGACACGTCAAACCGGACTGTCCACTTAACAGAAAGTCCAAAGTCGATGGTTTAAGCAAGGACACAAACCACCTCTCGAGTTTATGTGGCGCAATGAAGGCTGATACTGAAGGACTAGCATCTGTAAAATGGTACGTAGATTCTGGAGCCAGCGCACATATGTCTGGAAGATCAGATTGGTTAGTTAACTATAAAGAATTTACAGCTGGCCAGATCAAGATTGCTAATGGTGACATATTAACAAGTGCGGGAATAGGTAATGTGCCTATTGTTAATAATTTTAAAACGGAGAGTAATAATACCGTTACGAACATTTCAAATGTAGTATTTGTTCCTAATTTGAATACTAATTTGATTTCTGTTAAAAAGGCTACTGAAAATGGATTTAGTGTTGTATTTGATAAGAAAGGTTGTACATTTTTTGATTCTAAAAATTTTGCTTATACATGTGATGCAGTTTTACACGGGTCCTGCTGTGATGGATTGTATTCGCTGGATTGTACAGTTAGTCCATCAAAAACCTTATCAGCGTTCGAAGTACAGGGTGATGTAACAAGTTTTCGTTTGTGGCATAAACGACTTGGTCACTTATGCCGTATTGGATTAGACAAACTCAAAAGAGGCAATCTAGGCGTAGAGTACACTGAGGTTGATAAAGACAATTGCGTTGCGTGCATAGAAGGTAAGCAGGCTAAAAAACCTTTCAAGTCAGTATCGCACAAAAAGACAACATCTAAATTGGAACTGATTCATTCGGATGTTTGTGGTCCGATATCTGAAAGTTCTTTTCAGGGAAATAAATATGCTCTGACTTTTATAGATGATTTTAGCCGTATGATTTTTATATACTTTATATCATCTAAAAATGAGGTTTTTAGCAGGTTTTGCATGTTCAAGTCAATGATGGAGAGACAAACGGGTTTGAAAATTAAAGCTTTGCGATCCGATAATGGGACTGAGTATGTAAACAGGGATTTTTCTGAATACTTAAGCAAAGAAGGTATTAAGCATCAAACCACAGTTCCGTATAATGCACAACAGAACGGAATATCTGAAAGAACGTTTAGATCCATAGTAGAAAAGGCTCGTTGTATGCTTTCAGACAGTTCTCTTTCAAAAGGTTACTGGCAAGATGCTGTGGAAACCGCTACGTTCTTGAAGAACAGATGCCCGCATAGAGCCCTCGACGGGAAAACACCGTATGAAATGTGGCATGACAGGAAACCAAACCTGGCTCATTTAAAAGTTTTTGGCTGTCGCGCGATGGTGAAGATTCCAGATCCTTTAAGGAAGAAGTTGGATCCAAAAGCCGCGCAGTATATTTTTGTCGGATACTCAGACGACAGACAAAGCTATTTGTTTCGCGAACCTAGTTGTCCAAGGAGGTTGGTAAAAGGACGAGATGTGGTATTTTTTGAAGATTGCTTTACTGATTTAAAAGCAAAATCTACTAAATCAGTGCATCTGACTGACCAGAATGAATTTATTTTGGAATTAGGTCGTAGTAGCGAACAAAATCCGATGCCGTCAATTGCTTCGACTTCACAAGAGAGCAGTCAAACGATCTCAACCGAAAACAAAGTAGAAGCTAATGATTTGGAGGCAATACAGGTAGATCAAGTCCACAATACTTCAGAATTTCTTAGCGCCGACGAAGATGCTTCAGATGAAGAAGATGTAACCGAACAGACTGTGGTTGAGCCAGAGCCTGAAGAACGGTATCCACTTCGAAATAGGTTGGCTAAGAAAAATGAAAATAATTTTGATTGTAATGCTGTAATAAGTAGTGAGCCTGATGAACCCCAAAACTTTGCTGAGGCTATCAAATCGGAAGATAGAGCAAGCTGAAAGTCTGCAATGCAAGATGAGTTCAACTCATTGACTAAAAACAAGACATGGATTTTAGTGGAGAAACCCAACAAGAAGGTTATATCTTGTAAATGGGTATATAAAATTAAAAGGGATGCCGAAGGTAGAGTGGTCAAGTACAAGGCAAGACTTGTTGCCAAAGGCTACAGTCAAGTTTCCGGAGTTGATTATTATAAAACTTTTTCACCGGTTGTTCGAAATAAATCTCTGCGTACGCTCATTGCTTTTGCAGCAGAAATGGACTTAAAAATGCAACATTTGGACGTGGATACAGCTTTCCTGAATGGTGACTTAGAAGAAGAAGTCTACATGCAACAGCCTGAAGATTTTGTAAAACAAGGCGAAGAAGGAAAAGTTTGTTTGTTGAAAAAGTCGCTCTACGGTTTAAGACAAGCTTCTCGAGCTTGGAATAATAAATTAAACCAAACTTTATCTTCTATAGGTTTTATACGAACCTCTTCGGAACCATGCGTATACTTAAAAAGGTTCGGTGACGAAACAGTCATCCTGGCAGTTTATGTTGATGACATTTGTATCTTTTATAAAAAAGAAATGTTTTTTCTCAATGTCAAAACAGAATTACAGAAGTTTTTCTCATTAAAAGATTTGGGAAAAATGGATTATTTTTTAGGTTGGAATGTGAAACGAACGGATGAAAAAATATGTATTAACCAAAAGACGTACATACAGTCCGTTCTAACACGTTTTAATATGCAGGATTGTAAGCATATGTCAACTCCACTGGAGAACAATAAATACGAAAAAGAAGCTACGTTTCTTAGGAGGTTAGTATTTGAAATTACTGGTAACGCTGATAAGGTTGTGCTCTTTAACGATAGTCAGAGTGCGCAGAAAATTGCGCTCAATCCGATCCATCACAATAGGACAAAACACATTGATACCAAATTTCATTTTATAAGAGAAAAAATTAACGAAGGTATTATCAATGTGAAGTATCAACAGACTGATCAGATGGCAGCTGATGTGTTGACTAAGCCCCTAAGGCGTACAGCTCACCTGAGATGTGTTACAGATATCGGCTTGACCGGTACCTAGTTAGTTCTTTTTATGCTCTTTAGGTGTTTTTGTTGTTTTATGTAAGTATTGATGTGTTTTATTGTTCTACGTAAGTTTTTTTTTGTGTGATCTGTTTATTTCCATTGAGGGAGGGTGTTGTAGTTATACTTTTTAGTTACTCCAATGTCATTTATTTAAATATTCAGTTTTGTTTGTACGTAGAACGACTTAGCATGTCACTTCAATAAAAACATCACAACGATAAACAGCTTATGATTCCTATAGATTTTTCAACAGTAACAACTTACGGCCGGCCGATTAGGATATCGGATAACCCGCCATCAGCACGGGTTCGACACAAGCAAGTTACGTACATAAGTCGGGTCGGGTGCGGACACGAGTAACACGCGCGCGCTCTCTATGCCGGTAGCTCGCAGACTGACTAGTGCCGAGCGCCGACGCCACGCCAGGTGGGGGGCGCGAGCGCACAGCCCCGCTACGCGGCCCGCAACACCCGACTCGCGTGCAAGCGATAGAGGCCATATAACTTTATGATTTTTAGGTGATTTTCACTAAAAAATAATAATTATATTTTATATATTTTTTTGCTTCAGTATCATGTATATAACCACCCCTGAGTCGGAGTAAACTGTACAAATCAACACCCTGTATATGATTTGCAGGATCCTCATTACGATACGAAAGATAATTCTTCGTCAGAGCTACCTATAACGTCTAGCAGTGCACTATAGGTACAAAATCCGTCAATGCGCTAAAACCGGGCCCGTCACTAATGCTAAGTAAGCATTTTGCGCTACGCTGCGGCCCAACATAATGTGCGCGAGCCTTTACAATGTAACGTTTGGTGATCCCTCTGCCCGGTATATAGGGAAACCAGCCACGTACAGATCTGAAATCTTAACGTCTGAAATGTGGCCAGGGCCACCAAAAATCTGAAAGCTTGTCTGGCACAGTGCCTTGAGCTATCAAGGCCTTATTATAGGGAGATGAAAGAAACACAGTTAGTGTTGAGCACAATCTTTATTTGGTGCTACACTGGTAGCAATAGGGTAATTGTGAAGCCTTAGTGTCTAAGCCCAGACAATAACTTAACTTCTGAAAAGCTCAGAGCAGAGCGGGGTCGCTACAGTAAGTGGTTCTGATAGGTTCACAATGAATAACTGAATAAGTGGTTAGTTCCTACTGAAAATCAGATTGCCATCAATTTAAATAATTATCAACAATTTAGTTCTACTCTATAGTTGTTTAAATCCTACTTCCCTAATATGTAAGTGAAATTGTTTCAGACCTTGCCAGGAAGAAACCTCCATGTGAAGTCAATCCGGCCACAAGTGGGATGCACGGTGCTAGCCAGAACGCCGAGTAGGCAGCTTAGCCCCCATGCGCCGTCACCGAAGCAGGACCGAAGGGACTTCACACGAAGACGCTGGCCAGCCGTCCCGAACCAAATCCTTCTCCCGGCATGAGAGAAGCCAAGCGCTTGTAGCACAGCCTCACATAAGTTTCTTGACCCAACAGAGCAACTGTTTCTCGACAGCAAAAGAGAACACAGCCACAACAAAAATTACTTAAGGTTGAAAGACAAAACTAAAGTTAAGCAAACCCCCCCAAAAGTAAATATCTAAATATCTCGTGAGAACAAAGAAAACAAATCTTTATCTATCACGAGAAAAGGAACACAGCCCAACAAAAAAATAAATTTTAAAACCCTATCCAGCTGAAAGGAAGAAAAATTGCTTCTATTAGAAGATTGCAAATGGCATAAGCATGTGGCAAGCAATTATTAAAATCTGGATAAATCTTACCGGAGACATTCAGCAACTAGGATTGTCTCGACGCTGGCAATCCCTCCTTCACCCCTTTCCAGGAATCTGATGCATCCTAAAAATAACCACGAGGATGAGAGATGACCTAACCGGAATTGTACAAGATTCTACACACAGCTTTCCATATAAGTATTTACTTACAGATTTCCTGCTGCTACAAAATATAACTTAAATGGGCTGCTTCGACGCCATCTGAGCCAAATCTGCTCACAATGGAGGATCAGCTCTCCATGTATAACTCGATCTTTTCAGCTAATCTTTCTCGTCCTTTTGGAGCTCTATCTTATACCAGCAGACCGTCGCGTCACGATTGTCCATCTTATGCTTGGGTGGCCATATAAAAGAAATGATTATCTCCTAAAATAATATTCCAAAATTTCCATGTTGTATGAATAACATTTACCTGTATTTTTCTTTACTAGCTGTATTAATTCTTTGTTTATTATGTTATTATTTTTCTATCTTTTAATCAAATAAATGATATTCATCAACACCTTACTATTTTTTCCCTGAAATGAGGTAACTAGATTTCCTATGGCATCCCACAAGCAACGACCAATCACAGGCGACCAACTCATCAAACAAACCTAAAAGAAGAAATGTCAGCCTACAAAATTCTATGGTGATACCAGAGTAAATCGAAACCTGAGCCGTTTGAGTCATTGGAGAAAACACGTGACAACAAGTCGAACGGTCGATCACTTAGCAAACAGCCGTTCATACCCGCGACTCGCTACCATTTAAGAGGCTCTGTTACTGTGAGAACGAACATGTGTGTTGCAGATAAAAGGCAGCCGCTTAGGCATGGAAAGCCGGTGGGTTTTGTAATCCGAGAGACTGCCAGAGTCGGTGCAAGTTTGGTACTTATTTATAGCCGGCATGATTTTAACACACGACAATGTCGACAGCGTTTTGAACGACCATAACTTCCCGGCCTTTGTTTATTTGTATGACTCTACGAGTAACATTAGTTATTTTTGAGGCTGCCTATCAAACACAGCCATCGTTTTACAGAATGACCCCAAACGCAATTTTTCTGGTCATATTCATTGTTCGCAGCAGAATTTCTCGTCTGACACAATCTAGATTTTTTCGAAACCGTCATTAAACGAAATACGGTTAGGTGCAGTCGATGGCACATTGACCTACACGCGTGGAGTCTATTCTGTGACGTTAAAGGTGACTTAGTAACAAAAATGCAAAGGTTGTTCAACTGTCTGACTGAAGGTGCTTGACGAAAGTATGTTTTCATAACATGACGTGTGGTGTAGAATCAAGTGCGATAGTACTAGCCTTTGATTCTACGTATTCTACGAACTGAAAACAATACCTAGGAGTAAATATATTCAAAGTGAAGTGACACAAATTGTAGTGCTCTAAAATTTCCAAGCACAAAGCCATTCGTAAAGCAAACTATTTTTTATCAAACCAAAAAGAGAATCTCTTATTCTACACCATATTTAAGTATAGAAGTGTCAAAATTCGACGATGTAAAAGAAAACATACAGTCGACAAGAAAAGAAAAGTAGGCGATGCTTGATATTTCAGATTTGATATGATAAGGATAAAAACTTATATCTTGTATTATAAATCGTACGGCGCGGCCCCATTGGAAATCAAACCGACGTCCTTTGTCACGTAATCTAACATGTGACCGCTAATATACACGTAACTGTAATGGCGCTCCTAGAGGTATTTGGTCCAACAACCTGCGTTATTTGACTTCGGACTTGAAATAACAATCATCATACCTTTTGTGGCATGAATGCATTAATTTTCATAACTACATCTTCTTCCGAGCCAACTGAACGGTTCTAAGAGTAGAAGTTAAAACAAATTTTAAGTACAAATTTAATAAACTATAACTGACCACCTCTATGACGCAGCGGTAAGTGCTTCTGCATACCATGCGAGAGGTTCCGGGTTCGAATCCCGGCTGGGGACAAAAAGAACCACAGGTTTTGGAATCCTAGTGTGGAGCCAGAAGCAATATACATATGTTTAATAATATTTTTTAAAGCTGATTAAGATATTTGCGCGATTACGGATTCAAAACTTGTTAAAAGTAATGGGGGAGCATGAAGCAGCTAATACTCGTAATAGTAAAAGTGAATCGTAACTGTTCAGTAGATTTATTTTGATTCATACTAAAGAAACGCTTTTCAGGTTTAGCGTTTGTCTATACTTCTATGTCGTCAACAAGTATTATTTATGTCCGCCTATCTTCGTCGGTACTTTTCCGAGTTGCGTCTAGATCAATAGATCGGGATCGCAGACGCAACTAACTAGGGCACATAGTTGGTTGCGTCTGCGATCCCCATCTATCGGCAATAACCATAACCCATATTGCAATAGCCTAGAGCTCCAGTATGCTGATACCATCGCTTCATGATCACGTATCAACTGTTGAACATACATTCTCGAAAGCACAATTGCCTTCAGTTACCTTCCGTAATGACCTTTCGTTTTGTCAGTTATTCGGTACCCAACCCTTCATAACGTCTCAGCTCCGACCTCCTTTCTTACACTTTATAATCTCCGAAAAACCGAACCAATTTTAATTCACTGTCATTATAGCACGGCTTCGCTGCAATTTGTACAAATAAAACCACAAACAGGTAACAACTATTATATAAATCACCATAATGGCAATACCTTGACACCAGGACCGATACATTATAGCATAACTGTAAGGGACGACTCCACAAAATATTTGTGCACAGTAGTTCTGCTTTCATTTGTGACTGAATTGGATCTATTTATCGAGCCAGCTCTTGTGCAAACAACGAACAATTACCAATCAATGCGTATAAAACAACATAAACTAACTTCTAAAGGCAATCCATCAATTCTGTCTCAAGGATTTCATAATTTTTGGAGCCCCCATCCACCACAGGTAGTCATTCGTGTGACACCCCCCTCCCCATTTCTGGTGTGACGTCACATATTTTTATAAATTATTATATTAAAACATCACTTCCAAAGTTCCAACATTACACATTTCCCATTAGTGTTGCTTATGCTAGCAACACTAAAGTCTGTTTTTCAATGAGCCGTTTTCAGAAAAACTAAAAAAAAAAAAATAATATGGCTGTCAAAGGAATGCAATTTTGGACCTCAGCCCAATAGCCATGTGTGATACGTCATAAAATAGGTCTCAGCGAGCTGAACAAAAGTTACTATGACGCCAACAGCCAAATGTTTGTCCTTTCGGAGTTATATAGTATTAAAAAAAAAACTAACATTTTCAACAAACTATAACTCCGAAACGACAAACATTTGGCTGTTGGCGTAGTAGTAACTTTTGTTCAGCTCGCTGAGACCTATTTTATGATGTATCACAAATGGCTATTGGGCTGAGGTCCAAAAATGCATTCCTTTGACAGCCGTATTATTTATTTATTTTTGGTCTTCTGAAAACGGCTCATTGAATGCAAAAAAAACTGTTACGTTGACATGCTGTTGTCAATGTCTGAGTTTTGCTAGTACCTACGTAAATACCAAATAATCACATTTCACTTCGAAATAAAAATTGTGTGTGCTACTCAGGTGTTTTTTTAGACTGCTCTTATGATCAATTTAATTTTAATGTCTTTGATGCGATAAGAATTTTGGGCAATGAATCTTCTATTCACTGCAAAAAAATATTCCCGAGAAAACCTATATATTTTAAAGCGGTAACACCGCGTCTTTTTTTTCATCGAATTAGAAACGGACTTTAGGTGATTAGGTACTTGTATGTACGTATTTAGGTACTGGGATTACAGTGATTACTGAATGCGTATTACATATTGCGTCAAAGCACGTCATACGAATGTTTGCGCACAGTTGCGTCAAATTGAATTAAAATTGGGCAATGACCAGACTAACAGGCAATGGCCTACGCGAGCGCTACGCTAACTCATTCATTAGCGACAGACGAGTAAATAAAATGACCTAAGGGTAAACGTCACGTTTCGATCATTAATACAAGCTTAAGGATATGTCACATACCGAAATATTTATTACCTATATGTAAAATAAATAGTTCTATTGAGATTTCTGAGGACCTCAGCTCATGATTTCTCCATGATAATTGATAAATCACTAACTAATAATCACTTACTATTTTAAAAATACACGTAAAAACAATCAAGTGCAGTGATAAGATATAAACGCATCAGCTCTAAGCTACCAGTGTTTCTAATAATAATAATAGTAAGTGATTTAACACCATCCTCCATAGAGAATTCGTTAGACAGAGAGAGAAACGTTTATTGCACCAACAGTCACACAACAGAAATACATACGAGAAGAAAACATCAAAGATAAGGTACAAACATACATAAAAAATACAGTTTTGTCGCGGTGTGTAACCGCTGCTGCAAAAGGCAGCTGACTCAGCATAATGCTGAGGGTGTAGGCCCTCAGCGCTCAGGCTTCTTATCAGATAGAAGGACACTGCAAGAAGCACGTATCTTCTCTCTCACTCTCTCTATCTCTCTAAGAGAAGGCATCTGCCTGGAATTGGACATACGCAGCGTGTTCTTAAAATAACGCACAGCTGGCAAACCGTTTCTTAATATCGAAGTACAAATTACTTCCGATATTTTATTTTAATACAAACTTAAAAATCCAAGTCCTTGAACCCATGAATAATGAGAAACATGGGCCCTTTCTACCTTCCCTTCGGATCGCGCTGGCGCATAGACGTGTGCTTTGTAAAATGTAAATTCAATTACTAAAAGACTTAGTAACCATCCATCCTGAACCTCGTTAACGTTTAATTGTTGTGTTATAACGTGCCAACGCTTTCTGGCCAAGATAAGGTGTCGAAGTGCGACCACGATAACTTTGAACATCTCCAATAATGTATCGGTCGCCTACGCAAGGTGGATCTGACTCCAATTTGAATCGCCCTGATGACGCTCCTGACTATATCCATCCAGATGCAATTATTACAAGACAAAAACGTAAGCGCGCGGACGAAAACCTAACAGATATTGTGTCATCCCAGTTAAAAAACTTTAAAGATGAAATGATGGCAATGCTGCAAAAGTGGAGGGCAGAAGATGTATTAAAACAAGAGAAATGGGACCAAACGCTCTCGGATATTAAAAGTACAACTCACGAACTTGAAAAATCGATGTCACATATGTCATCCCAAGTCGATGAACATGCTGTTAAGCTGACTGTGCTTGAACAGCACAACACAACACAGGATCAGACTGTCGCCGCACTAAGAAGTGAAGTGGAATATCTTCGCCGTGAATCCAGGAAAACTTTTATAGAGGTGAGGAATATTCCATCTGAGGCTAATGAGTCGACAACTACTCTGACCAATGCTATACTTGGTTTATGCAAGACTCTAAAGACAGACACGACTGCTACAGAGATAAAGGACATTTACAGAATCCCTGGCAAACGTGATGCAAACAAGCCAGTGGTGGTTGAATTTGCTACTAAAGAAAGAAAGTTAAATATTCTGAAGGCTGCCAAGAATTTCAATATTCGAAATAAACATTCTAAGCTGAATGCGACGCACATGGGTCTAATTGACCACTCCACACCGATTTACGTGGCTGATCATCTAACCCCACTCGCTAACAGGCTCTACTTTCTCGCTCGTGATCTGGTCAAGACTAACAAGTACAAGTATTGCTGGACTTCAAACGGAAAAATCTTTGTGAAGAAAGACGATGAATCGTCTAACATCATCATCACAAGCGAAGCCCAAATTCAGCAACTGAGGGCAATGTGACTGTATGGTTCGATTCTTTTAATTACATTTACTTTTTTCTATCATTTTTTACATTTGCAACAGCACGCTAGTTGCTTGTTGAGCTATTTCATAATATTAAGAAAGTCTTTTCGT
This sequence comes from Yponomeuta plumbellus, assembly GCA_947310845.1. Lineage (NCBI taxonomy): Eukaryota > Metazoa > Arthropoda > Insecta > Lepidoptera > Yponomeutidae > Yponomeuta > Yponomeuta plumbellus. The sequence continues at coordinate 9,421,988 of OX371206.1, forward strand.
AATGTATGCGTGTGTTGTTATAAAAACAGCAATCTGAATGACAGATTTATTGGGATTTGCCCTTCCACAGTAGTAATACTACTAAGATTCCCCCAAAAATACTCACATAATGACTGATAACCTAGAACACGTAGTAGATGACATTGATGGCAATGTTAAAGTCGGAGACTCTTTTTTGATTGAAAGAGCCGAAGAATGTGGGAAACTAATAATTGGGCCTTGCAAAAAGTTAAACATTATAGTCCAAAACATTAGGAGTATTGATTGCAACTTCAATGATTTTATGGTATTTACTAGAAGACTTAACCTAGATTGCGATATTATTGTGCTGACAGAGTGTTGGTTACAACATGTACCTAATTTGCCATCCATTCCTAATTTTTACTGCTTTGCTACCCAGAGACACAAGAATCAAAACAGTGGTGTTGTGGTTTATGCCCGGATTTCTTTGGATGTCGTTGTCATTGAACCTGTACTTGATGATGCTGATTGCCTAGTGGTTAAAATTGGGACTAGTCACGCTGTTGTATGTGTCTATAGATCACCCTCTATTACCGACATAAATCGCTTTCAATCGTCATTAGACAATGTATTTAGTGACCTTAAGATATTTCCCAATTTGTTTCTACTTGGTGATTTGAATATTGACATCAAAGACAATAACGTTGACACGAGATCAAACAACTATTTAGATCAACTATCTGGCTATGGTCTATTACCAGGGCATTTATTCCCCACTCGCGGATTAAATTGCATTGATCACTGTTTCTCTAAGGCTACGAATAATGTAACAACGATAGTATGCCAAAATTCTGTTACTGATCATAGTAGTGTGATTCTGTCTGCCTCATACAATTCTAAAAAACTCCCCAAATTACAACCTACTGTAACTAAGATCGATTACGCTAAGGCTATAAACGAGCTCCAGGCTATTGACTGGGACCTAATCCTTAATTCAGAAGATCCAAATGTGGTAACCCAGATATTCCTTAATACCGTATCGACTGTTATAAATAAATACACCACTTGTCACAAAGTACCACGAAAACGAGTCATTCTGAAGCCATGGATAACGCCTGGACTCCTTCGATGTATGCGCTGGAGGGACAGGCTACATGTTAAAGTTAAAAAAAATCCAACCGATATAATTTTGTACCATTCTTATAAACGATATCGCAATTACTGCACAAATTTGCTTCATCGTTTAAAAAGAGCCTATGAACGGTCCGAGTTAAATAAGCACCATGGGGATATTAAAAAAAAATGGCAAGTTATTAAGCAAATTTGTAATATAAATAGTAACCGCAATTCTCCTATTGAGTTACTAAAGATCAAGCCCTCCGCTCAAGAATCTGTTAATTATATTAATAACTTTTTTGTCAATGTTGGCCGCAAACTTGCAAACAAAACTTTAACCGATATGAAAAAGACGGAAGCGAGTCTAGCATCTGAAATAAAGTCATCCCAAGCGATTCCCTTCTCTCTCACTCTCCTCCCTACTGATGAACTTGAAATTAGAAAGACCATCTTATCCTTGAAATCAACCTCATCGACAGGAAGAGACGGTATTTCAGCCATATTTCTAAAACATGCTGTAAACTGTGTCTCTAAACCGATTTGTTATTTATCTAACTTGTGCATATCAAGTGGTATCTTCCCGAATTTACTTAAGGAAGCGTTTGTTATACCAGTACACAAAACGGGGGATAGAGACAGTATTGACAATTATAGGCCTATTTCTCTTCTGCCTACTCTGGCAAAAATCCTGGAAAAAATAATCAACACTAGACTACTACACTATTTAGAATCAAATAAACTTCTTTCCCCTAACCAATATGGTTTTAGACATACAAAATCAACAGTAGATGCCATTGAATCTTTAGTCACACATGTAGTTGGAAAACTTGACAAAAACAACAAATGCCTCGGAATATTCATGGATCTAGCCAAGGCGTTCGATACTGTCTCCATCCCTTTACTATTGCGGAAGCTTGAGTGCCTTGGGGTTCGTGGTACGCCACTCACACTTCTTACGGATTACTTAAGTAACAGATCCCAAGTAGTTAGAGTTGATGAGGTGCTTAGTGACAGATGTTACATTTGTTTCGGAGTGCCGCAGGGTTCAGTCTTAGGTCCAACCCTTTTCTTGGTCTATATTAATGAACTCTGTAATAAGCAATTAAGTAATGCCAAAATAATAACTTTTGCAGACGACACTGTTATAGTATTTAATGGAGTATCTTGGGAGGATGTTAAGACAGTTGCGGAGACTGGCTTCAGAGGGATTATAGAATGGCTTAACCTGAATCTTCTTACAATAAACTACTCTAAAACTAAATATATTACATTTTCCATAAGGAATAATACGCAGCCACAAGCTAGTCTTACTATTAAGGCTCATACTTGTACTGATTTGACAAATTGTAAGTGCTACGCATTATCCTCAACTAACAACATAAAATATCTGGGCATAATTGTTGATAGAAACCTCAGGTGGAATGACCACATTGAAATGCTCAGTAAAAGAATTAGAAAATTAATGTGTATTTTCAAAAAACTAAGACATGTCAATGATATGCGTACTATTATGATGACTTATCTTGCACTTTGCCAGTCTGTGATTGCTTACGGTGTAGTTTCCTGGGGTAGTGCAAATAAAACCGTCCTTATTAAAATTGAAAGAGCTCAAAGAGCTGTTTTAAAAGTTATTCTTTTTAAGAACTTTCGATACCCTACTATTAAATTGTACGACGAGGCCAATGTACTAACTGTTCGTCAATTATTTCTAAAATATCTTACGTTAAGGCAGCACCAGCTGCCGAAAATAGATTTGAGCTCCTCAAGAAATAAGTACAGGGTATTTTGTCTACCCACTTGCAAAACGAAATTTGCCCAAACTTTCTCTACCTTTTTAGGTCCTTATATATATAACAAAATCAATCGGCACCATAATATTAGCTACTATACAAGATTTAATTGTAAAACCTATCTTGATAATTATTTAAAAAAATTAAATTATAATTCAACAGAAAACTTACTTACAATTCTAACATAGGTATCAAACTATTCTCTAGGCATAAATCTTATTTATGCTAGGTATCTATAGGCCAATCTATACCAATTACCTACTGTAAATAAATTAAGAGACAGCTGCTTGACTGCAAAAGTTGATCTTCCATAAATGTCTATCCATAGGTCTATCTTTGTTCCGGTACAGCAGTTAAAATATTAAAATATCCTTACAAGTTAGAAGTTTTCGTGGGCTAACTTCATCGGAATATAAACAACAACTTGGCAAAAAGGTCTTAGACTCTGAATTGTATAGCCTTGTATCAAACTATGATAATCCTTAAATCTTACACGATAAAGTCGCATTTTCGGTGAGATGACTGTCTTTTAGGCTATTTATACTACGATATCAGTAATTATTATGGAGAACTTGCACAGAAAAATAATGTTTTAATGGGATCGGAGTTGACGGAACTGAGACGGACTGAAGTATTATTTATTTTTTTCCCATATTATTTGCGATATACTCGGCTGTATCTCATCTAAGTATCTAATTCTAACCTGTCGAAAGTATGTTTCTGACACAAGATGCAAAAACGCGCCATAGAAGTTGGGTTCTAACTATGACGTCACAACCTGCACGTAATGCCCAATATCTAATGTAAGGAGTATATATAAAAATTTGGGTTTCACTCGTCAAATTATGTCTTTAATGTATTCAGTATTTTTTTTTTTTTTAAAGAATTCATTGAAAGAAACGAAATCTAACTAAACGTGATATAATTATAATGTATTAAGTGTTAAAATATTCGAGTTACCCCGTGAAACGTAAACTACTATTATTGGAAGGTGTTTTGAAACTCTTCATCATCAACCCATCATGTCCCCACCGAGGGGCACGGGTCTCCCCAGTGAGGAGGGTGTGGGCCGTGATCCACCACGGGTCCAGGTCCGGATTGGTGGAGAACTCTTGAACGCTTTCTAATAAGGATGAAAAGTTTAAATAAAATAGAAAGTTTTTTTTTTTTTTTTTGTAACATGTCTTCTATGGTATGAAAGAAATATTGCTCGAATGTAACTTTGGCGCAAGTTCCCTAATGTCGACTTTGTCACTTTCGAGTATTGTGGAGTGCTTGAGTTACTATTATTTTTTTACACTTACCTTCAGTCTGTTTTAAATGTGGTAAAATGTGTATTGTTTGGACATCTGGCCTGTCCTGTGGTTTTGCACAACCGATCCCAAGCTATTGCGTAGGGCGGGACAGGTGTGTGTAGGTAAACAATGCTTGTATATCCCAGGGCTTAGCTTAAAGGCAAATATTTGTCTAATGTTATTTAATTAACACTAAAGTGAGTATAATCTAAAATTAAGTTTTTGGTTTGTTGCTATTGTTGAATTGTTCTTCTACCCGCTATTTTTCAAGGATTTCGTAATTTTTGCTTGAACTTGATTATGTGGGACCTAATCGCGCTCACCAGGTTCTGTTAGTACCATGGCATTTGTGATAACAATTTGTATTGGACGTGACAAATACACGATTGGGATCGCTCAGAATTTGGTGCGCGTGGTATAGGAGCAGATTACCTATTGTTACTGTAAAAGGTGTTAAACTATAGTTTTATTTAGTTTTGCTGTAAATTTAAATTTCACTTTGACTTAACGATAACCGAAGGGGGGCGTTGGAAACCAAAATACAGGATCTACCTAGTTTGGTTTCTAATGTGATTGAAAATAAAGTATACTTATTAACTAAGTCAACCTGTAAATTAGCATAACTACACGAATACCGATGTTTGTTGCTCAATAAATATCTTTATCTTTATCTTATCTTTATACCGCTGTTATCACCAACGTCATACCCTAATTCTATTTAGGCGAGTGACAACACTGTGCATCCATATCTATGCGCACAGGTTTAGCGCCGAGCAAATATAGAGCTCCAAAAAGCCGACGCAACATCCGCAATCCGGCTCCCGATTCACAGTCGTCACATGCGCGAGCGCTAACAATACGGGCGACGCCGAGACATTCCGCGAAAAACCCACACGATTCTGTCGAGGCGTGACCAACGCGTTTCGACTCCATGTAAGGCATGACCTGACCGGGGGCGATTATGCGTACCGGTGGACACAAACGTTCAGAGTTATACTACAGTGACGCTACGCAACATACTACGTGTCTATCTAATCAGCCCATAAACAGAGCCCATTGTTGGGTATAGGCTTTTCTCTTTCACGCCAACCTATAAGTTGCCTTCTTCCATCCAATGTTTCCTAACCGCCTACGCTACATAGAGAAATTGTGGGAGCAGGCTAGCTGTGGAACTTGGTAGTTGAGGTGAAATGACCAATAATAAAAATCTCCCATTTTTTTTTAAAAAAAAAATAGCTAGTGAAATTTGAACGGCATTATAGCAATTGGACCGGTCTCATTATAATTTTTTTTTTTTCCAAAATATTTTAGTGTGAAGAATTTAATGTAAAGAATTTAATGTTTGCGGAATGTCACTATGATACCTGTTGCCTGCGGCCGTTTGGTAGTGGAGAAAAGGGCGACGGGAACGCTCTGACCATCTTTCTCAAGCCATCTTAAACGTAATAAATCAGTTGTTGCCTATATGACAAGATTCCATGATTTCCATTAATAACTTTAGATATCAACACAATCGTATTTTGTCTTGTAAAGGTAGAAAATTAATGCTGCGGCCAGACACACAAATTAAGTCAGAAAACCAAAATAGTTTACCCTTCTACACTTACACAATGTGCAACTTTTGCTACACATTTTGAATGAATCGAGAACGCCTTCTAAAGTGCGCATACTAAAGACATCAACGCATTGTGCCTATCGACGGCATCATACAATGACCAAAAATGGACCCAACTGACTTCACTTAACACGTCATTGTCCCGCCCGATACACTGTAGACACTTTAATTTTAACCTCTACACCGAACGAGTTAAGACCTACCACCTTTTATAATGACGTCTCTTGTCAAAGTTGACGAATCAGCTTTGCGTGGGTTCGCGCACGCGCTGTGCATCGAGATGGCCTTAAACACAACACAATTACTAGGAGCTCTGGTCTTCAAACGAATGTTTAAGGAGCGGGGCCACCACAAGGATAGTCATACGGCCGTCACAAACGTAGGCGCAGGTTCCGTAGGTGAGTGATGAAAACGTTAACCTCTGTCGGAAACGCGTCGTAAATCATCGGAGCGATTCGGCGATAGGCTCTGCGGAGGCGGCGATGGTGTGATAGGAGCAATGGGGGAGTGCGTTAAGGTTAATGGTGGAGGCTGGGCGATCGGAGATGGCGGATAAAGCAGCGGCTGGTACCGGCCTTAAGAGCAATAGCAAGACATAATAAATGTTGATGCCGATCATAGTTTGTGAGCGGACTCGACATTTCACAATGGGTATCAGCACAGTATCCGTTAACAATACCATACGGTTAAGAACAAAAATATCATAAAGTTACTACGGAAGGACTTTCACCATGTGATTTTTTTTGGTCAGAAGACGAAAATATTTCACGAGACGAATTTTCGTTCGTAAAACTGAGTAAAATAGGATCGTCATATTGGCATCATTAACAAATCGAATGAATCGGTTGTTATGACTACTCGATGGAAAGATCCTCTTCGCAGGAATTCCCCAAACATAACAAAATCTATAAGCGCAGCGGCGATCACTAAGTAAAAAATTCAGTTTGATCTTTTCTATGTCTTGATCGCAACAACATTATTAAACAACCACAGCAATGATCACAAATGCAAATAACCCAAGCAACATAGACGTCATCGATTCTAAATACATCATAGGCATGTGGTACATAGAATCAGTGACGTCACAATGAGTCATTTTGCAGTCAGTCAAGCGCAAAGGTAGGAGTTCCCCGAAAATTATCTAAACTATAACCTCAGAGGAAACTACAAATAAAAGCAGACTAATATTATGTGCTTGACCCCAACAGGATGAAAGTAATGACCACAATTGATAGAAATAACCTGAGTGTCATCAACGTCATTGATTCCAAACACATCATAAGCCACAGTGAGTGAGATCATCACCAGGCAACAATTGCAAATAGACGTCATAACATCACAAATACCTAACCACACACACTACGCAGAGTACCTTTAATTTTAATATTCTGCAAAAGTAAACAAATCCAGCCAAAAGCCAAAATAATCAATATTTAGGTACAAAATATAAACAGGAAAAGCTCCCTATTCATACCATAATGAATGGCAAAGTAAAAGGGATAATAGGTTTGAAAAATCTTTATGTACATAAGTCTCCACTCTGCAATGTTGGAGAGTCACTTCATGAAGTAGAATGTAAGGTAGAATGTACCATCCTAATATTGTGGTAATCGACAAACGATAACAGACCAGCCCCAGGTGGCAAAATTGCTACTAACCGTAAAGACAATATAGGGTAAACTATACATTGATTGGCACCTTAAGCAAAACCTTGAATTAATTTGCTTCCTAAGCATTCAATTTCATATTAAATCACTATTAACCATTTTTATTAGTTACAATATGAGTATAGGTTGGAAATAAAAAATAATTCTTGATTGTTGTCATAGTTTTATTTAAGAAAAATAATAATAATTTGAAAATGTCTCCAAAACTACAGTCATTGGCATTACAGGTACAAACATTGTCACTAATAATATCAGTTATTGGCACTTATAATTTGTGTGTATGTTTTGTACTTAAAAATGCTAAATATAAAAAATTACCAAAATGCCCTTTAAGCAATTTTAATTCTTAATATTTGTATTGAAAACTCACTGTGCCAATGACTAGGTGGGTGCCAGCAATACTGTGGTTTACCCTATTTACTACTGTAAGACAGTGAAGTGAAACAGTCTTTACATTTATGATGTAACTAAAACCGTGAGTGATGGACAATGACTTGACAGGGGTCTACTTAATAACGTGCGTGACTCATTTAGACAACATTGGATAATGTCACTGTTTTTACACTGACCGGAGATGACTAAGGCAATGATTGGCTGATTGTCAGTGGCCAGGTGGCGGCATTCAAGACTGGACTTCTATGCTAGGATGACGGACGAAATGTCAAATTTCATATAAATATATAAATATTTTGCAACTATACTATAAACATATAAGATTTATATAAAGGCAAATACGTTGCTTCTGGCAACGTATTTGCTATCTCGCCCTTTGTTAATACGTCGCGTATTTGGTCGAAGTGTGTCCGCCTGGAGCGTCCCTTACCGGCCCATCCACTCACATTTATTCGACATATGTATTTGTTTCGTGTGTCTTTCTTCCTTCATCCTCTTCACAAGGCCAACCCAACGCAACATTCCTTTCTGAATTCTAGATACTACATCCTCTTTCAGTCCACAACGTTCTCTAATCAAACTATTAGAGAACTATTTATAACTGTTTATTTTCAGAGTAATAGGAAAAATATATTGTTGACCTCTGTCATGGATAAATCGCTACATCATTTAGAAGACATTAAAAAAAATTATCTATCAAATCATAGGAGCAATAAAAATCATAAAGCAATTAAAAAAATAGTATTAAGAAAAGAACTCTTAGAACAAAATAGCTGGAATTACCTAACACTGATAATAGCGCAGTAAAAAACGTAGACATCAAACCATAACATCCTGCAATATTTAATCAAAACAGCAAAACCAATTTAGAAGTATCAAAACACGGCCATTATCAAACAAACAAAAAATCTCACATATGAAAACCCAAATCGAGAAAAGAGGGTCGGTGACCCGGATACCCTAGCTACCTCAACACAACCTCTTATGTAGAAAGGGTACAGGCGAGACCAAATGGAGCAAAGAGCTTAAAACTGGTTAAGAACCTTCTATATTTTTGGTACCTGGGAAACGGAATACCTTAATTGGCTATCACCAAGTTCGATGGATTGGTAAAGATTTTGACAGATCGTTTGCCGTATTCATTTGCATGACCGGTAAAAAGATTATTTGGAAAGGATGAATACATTAAAGCCGATCATTGCATCGATAGAGGTTGCCACAACGGAGAAAAGTCCTACGCACAGTTGTGGGAAGACGTTAGCTGAATCTGCAGTCGCAACACTAGTTAGTTAGTTATTTATTACATTAGTTCTAATCGTATATTGTCTAGTTGCACCGACTACCCATCATTTAGTTTCTCCGTCAATGGTTGTCTGGAATAAATTACTTTTAGCTCATTACTATTTATTACGCTTGTACTATACCTACCATGTTATTGTGAAATCTCATGTGGAATTCCTGGTGTACATATTACAATAAAAAATATTATATCTATCTATCTAAATCAACATTAAAACCACACAATGTATACGTCGATGATTTGAATTCAGGGTTCAGCTTCAACCTACTATACAGCCAGCAAATTTACCTTAGTAGGTACACATCTTAGGCCCACCCATTATGGCCCCACCGAGGGGCTCAGTTCTCTTCCCTTAGGAAGGTATTAGGCCATACTCCACCATGAGGGCCTGGTCCGGATTGGTGGAGGGTTATTGTAAGACTACTAGCTAGTCTTACTGTCAAAAGTTTTCAAGCCGCCCTAAGGCGGTGACTTGGCTTAACGACTGCTATCTATCCACGGCAGCCGGCACCAACTGCTTAACGTGCCTCACAAAGCACGAAACCTCAAGCAATACGAGTACTTCCTCCGAATTTCGAATCATTAAGTCTATGCTATGCGTTGATTGTTACTGAGTCACGGTACTGTTTTTCTATGGTAGTTATTGATATAATACATACCTGTAATTTTTATATGGCCCTAAATGCTACTTAGAGTATTAACGGTAGTAATCACAAGTAATCATGGCTACAAGTAAAGTTTCGAACATACTGCCTTCCAGCAGCTAATTCATCGGATCACTACAGTTTCAATTAATAGCTGAAATAGCAAGAACGTCGTAAACATATAAGAAAACAAGGATACGGCAATATAAGTTATAGTATAAGTACTCTCTGTGATGTACTACAAAATAAATTACGAGCTGTTAAGAACTCATTAACCACACACCACACTTCGATTACGTTCCGGAACCAAAACCGGATCAACACTTATGGGGAAAACATCGATAAATTTAATGTAATTTTAAATCATAATTGCTAATATTATGTCACGCTAATGACTTTAGAGCTGCTTTATAAATACAGACAATAATAATATGCATGCATCATTCTTTGGGGCGCTTAAAACATAGATCCGTGAGATTATCGACTGCAGTGGTGGCATAAAGGATCCTTCCGATTCCCGTCATGTCTTTTCTCCTAAAATACCTACATTTTCAGTAGTTACTCGCGAACTCAGAAGCAATACATCGTACTGCAACTAGAAATATTGATTCGGGAGCTTCTAATTAATATATAGTAATTTTAGCGTAATAAAACATAGTTAATGAACTAAACCATGAAGCCACGTTATAAAGATCCAGACAAAAAAGTAAATAAAGAAAAGAAGGCTCTGCGCAAAGCAATTTCTATACAGACTAATTTTAGGACATGCGGAGTCGCTGTGAAATTTTCAGTGTAATTTTGCTTCCTATACCTCATGTGTCATGTAACCCTAATCTTGTGTCAATTGTGTCAATGAGATCCGGCATGTTGTCGTAAGTAAATTAAAACCAAACTGCGTTTGTATGGGAATCGCCACGCGCAGTGCCTTCTTAAATCATCGGTTTGTAATCGCCTCATCTAGCTGGACTAACTACTTCCAACCGGAAACCATAAAAGGTGATCGCTGGTGATCAATTCAAAAGCGATCTCATTTGTCACGAATTAAATCAGTACAGATTTCCAGTAAACAATAATTTGCTGCGACATGTACCATAACGGTGATACAGTTTAATAGTACTATACGATGCTATTTACGGATAAGACTTCTAAGAACGATGATGGACGGCACCTTTTAAATAATTCATGAAGAGTTTATGCGACAATATTACCTGGAAGCTAATTGTTGTGATGAATAATTGACGAAACATTTTATTTACATTTGGTATTTACACGATCTTTGAATTGGTATTGGTTGTCAGTTCTGTCTCTTTCATTAGCATTAATTTCCATATTAGCTACTCAACTTTGTTCTGTGATGACTCAGCATTTCAAAGCTAGACAGATGATAACTGCTATACCTTACGTTCACTACACTCAATACAAGTACTCAAACGTTTTCAGTGCTTATCAAATGTTTGTAAACAGATTCTGAAAAGTCTTTGGCTACTTTACAACCTACATCGTGACTCACTAGATGAAGTTCTTCAACAACAAATCAAACTGAATCAATGACGAAGTATTCCAGGAAGAATAATTTCCACTTACACAAAGAATGGAGCATTAGCTCGCGATGGTGCCCAGATCACAAGGTCCAGGGCCAGTGTGGGAAGAAATAAATCTATCATTGACATAGTACTCATTATTGTTGTTCTCAAGATGGATTTCCCTACACTTATTTGCATGCCACATGCAAATAAGTGCTGTGAAATCTCACTTTTTGTAGTGATCTTTGAATTGCTTTGTGCTTGGTGACTAGGTATATTTACGTCCCGGCTTGTTTTTGTCATAGAGATGCTGATTATATAAGTGTGGAGAAAAAAGTTGTTTCCTCTTGAATTAAACATAAAATCTGACAATTAACTCACAAACTTAATCAAGTTAATACTTCGACGAATTTTTATTTCCATCAATCGTCCTCATTAGATGACTCACACGACGCACCGATACAGGTGCCCAAGTTTGGAGTCTCGCAGACAGGGCCACCTACCTACGGGTGTTTGAAACTTAGAGCATATAATAGAAGATGCGGTACTCGATGGCGAGCGAAACCTTGAGTCTGACGCATTTCTCCGGTTTTGACACCATAAAAAACACTTCACTCATTTTGAAGGGCTCCGTAGAGTACCATAAGCGACAGTAAGAGAAAAAATCATATTCCTTTTACAGGTTGTTTTTGCTATAAGCGTCAGTACAATCTGTCAATCAAATTTGTGGGTACCGATTTTAGGACCCACGACCTGGGACTCGATAGCATTTACATTTTTGTAAGCGTACTGTTTCAAACCTCTGAAAATTTATATCGACCCCGATGCCTATCGGGGAGAGAACTGTCCACAAATAGGATTATATAGACCTCTATATAATCCTATTTATGGACCAGTTCTCTTTCTCTCTCTTTTTGAGAGAAGGTCTGTGCCCTGCAGTGCAACGTAGAGAGGCTAAAAAAAGGGATTCGGTAATTTGGTATCGTATCTTTTTACTTGTATTCATTTAAGTTTTGGCAGCTAATTTGTTTATGCTTATTAATGCCATGCTTCTCATTAACCCTCCGCACCACACCTTACGCTAAATAGCGTGGTGATTTGCGGATGACTCAGGTCAGAGAGCACCACACCTTAAATACTTTTAGACAAAAATTAAGCACTTTAAAACAAACTGCATGCATCTTAAGAATCGAAAATAATATTGACAATAAAGAAGAGCCCTATTTATTGCCATCTTTGTAATACTACGTCTGTATCAATTAAATTTATTTTTAATCATGACTGAAAACTACTAATTATTACACAAACAAAAGATAAGTGCGCCAATTTAGAAAGGCACCATATGTTCCCCAGGATAACATGAGAGAATGACATCACCACGCTCTTCTAAGTTGGTTCAAAACTTAAAATGTACTACAAGACTCTTTTTAGTTTGGCCAGTCGTGTAAAAAAGTCAGATATTAGAATAACTAAAATACTAAACTGAGACAGACGAGGCATTGTATGTATGAGTGGAAAAACCAGGAAGGCCTCACAACTCCGGGACTAAACTATTTCCGCAGACTACGCTTGTTTACTTAGATAAACGTGGATTTTACAGAGGCCATCGCAAGTCACAGTCTAAATATTCATCAGGTGTATTAATCGCCTATTTGTCGAGACCTCTCATGGAGTCTACAACAAAGGAGGTCACCAGATACGCCGATGTGGTATTACGTGGTGTCAACGACACAGGCAAGTTTACTGGGACAGCTGGCCTGCCAAGTAACTTATCGTGCATTATTACGCATTCTCTGATTTTTTGTTCATGTACATTTTGGAAGGAATCAACTCTGTTTTCAGGTGGAATATTATTATATGAAGTGTCGAGACAGTATTAAACGAGATATCAACTTAGAACTTTCTCAGGCACGTAACCGGTGCAGAGGAACATTAACACTTGAAATGGGCATTTTATGGTCACTTGTAAGGTCATATTACTTTTTTAAGTACACTTTCTAAATGTAGCTTTAGGGGGTATACAAAGCTATCTAGCGCCACGAATTCATTAACTTTGCAGGTGATAAGTTTTTGTAAAACGTGAAATCATAAACCACAACATCGTAATTGTTATTCTTAAAAGCTACAGCTTAGACTTGTAAATCTAATTATGCTAAAAACGGCCGCTGCTGGTAAACCTTTTTGGTTTGATTTCTGTTGTATAATAAAGTGTTTTCTGCATCTATTGGTTCTGGTTCATAATAACAGACCTAGGTAACGCGGTAGTTGCGAATCGCACCACGTATCAACCTATAGTGACATCGCCACGACTTTCATTCTTCGAAACCCAGTTGGGTTTTTCTGCTATTAGCTAGTTAATGGCAGAAAAAAAAAGTTTTCACAGAAAAAGGTTGTCAAAGCAACCGGCGAGAACGTGATTAATTAAATAAATACACCGTCATTTACTTTCCACGTCGTTTACTGGTCCATAACGGGTAGTAAAGTTGTGACGTGATATTATCTGGTGCTCAATCAGCAAGGGTATCGTTAAGAACTATTACGAAATAGCTCAGTCACACAATAAGAACATCCAGAACCTAGCTCTAGCCTAAGCTCTGCTTTCCTAAGCAACCCGCCCCCACCAATCCTACAAATTCTTACAGACTAAGACTTTCACGTTTCTATTTCTTTCATTATCATCTTGATTTTCATCTATTCTTCTCTCTGTTCTTTCTTTTTCTCTGTATGATTTAACTCTTTCTATATTTTCTTCTCTCTTACTTGCTATCATTTACCCACTTAACTTTACCCACCAGTAAGCCTTGTACTTCCTTTTCTTTAGTCTTTTGCCACAGAATCGGAACTTTCGTGTCCTTCGTTCGGCATTAATGCTGTGCGGCGACTATTAGTGTCGATTATTGTCTGCGATAAAGCGTTTAGCTGTTGAAATACTAGTTGGGGCGCCTCAACTGCTACACTTAATGACAATGAAGCCGGACGTACAAAGTTGGCCAGGATTTAATTAACGTGGTTGAGAGTATTTTATGCATGACACGACTAAGATTGTTGACTGGAGTTGTTCTCCCAAGTTTTTTGGGATCAATCTCAGGTAGGGTTGATGAGGATTCCTCTTCCTCTTCCTCAAAATGAGGAATTTCCTCATCTTTTTGAGGTTCCTAATCCTCTTCCTCTTCATCAAAATTGATTTCGAAAAAAATAAAATAAGTTTTGTTGAAACGAAATGTGTTTGAGAGAGAGACAGAAGTCTCGCCGTATTAAAAAGTTAAAGGAAGACAGAGATGGAAACATGTAGGTAAAGAAGTTCAATACTAGCGTAATCTACGTAATGTTATTTTGTTCTTCGTCTTTAGCATCCTCTTCCTCATCCTCTTCCTCTTAGTCTGCCAGATTCCTCATCCTCATCCTCTTCCTCAAAATCGACTTTAAAAAATTCCTCTTCCTCATAACAAGTTCCTCAACAACCCTAATCTCAGGTTATTCAAAACTTTCTCAGCGCTTTGGTTACATAATATTTGAGACGAAATATGCCATACAGACGACTATCTCTATAGTCGAAGTCTTGAATAATTAATAACACAGAGACGAAATAGCAGGCACAACCACTCGAAATATAATAATATTGTGTTAAGAATTTGAAAGCATTTGTGAGCAGGATTAGTTGAAAGCCTAAGTAGTAAACAAAGTACACATTGTAAACGGCTTACATTTAATCCAAAATTGAAACAATAAGATTAATTGAGAACGTCACACGTTACGAAAGTTGCGATTCAATTAAGAGAACGTAGAGAAATAACTAGATCTATTAACACAATCAACACACCAAAACTGACAATTATCGTAGGTGCGCTGATTGCCGAAATGCACAGCGGGGAAACTTATAATGATGAAAGGCACGCTGGTATACAAAGAGAAATGACCATGGAAGAAGAATTAATTAACAAATTGTGGTATATCAATAAACGTAGGTAAAATGATCCAATGGAAGAAGAAACCCGGCTCGAATCGAGACGGCTGATAACGTATTGGACTAATATGCTTATAAAATGTAACAGCACTTGCAAGAAGATTAATCTCAACACAATTGGATCGCTTAATGGTGAAATAAGCCAAGTTAAACTTACATGTACTATTCGCTATTTCGCTTTTATTGTTCTATCGGCTGGTGCAGTCATACTTCCAATGTAATACACTTCGATAAGCAAGACGGGCGCCACGATATCGCGCGATGAAATAGTTTGACGCCGACAGAAATCATCTTTTTGGAAAAGTGAACTTAAAAAGATCTCAATAGTGTTAACAGCTATTTTTGAAGATCACATATTGCAAAGAAGTATTGTGTAAGAGACCCACTAAGCCCAAACTATCTCTGTTCTATGGATGTTATTTTGAAGGCCTAAGCTCAGGACAGTTAGGACGTACCAAAATTTCGCTTATGCTGTTACGTACAGATGTCTGTTCTTTACCGCAAGTTCAATATAGATTGACATTGTAAAACGGAGTAGGTACTTATTTCGGAAATAACAAACCAACGGCAAACGTCATGTCATAAGAGCAAAGCAAATTAATTACTTTGATAATCAACAAAACTCAACGTAGGTGTGGATTATTACGTCCATGCCGTATGTAGAGACAAACGCTGTCTTTGTCATAGCCAAACACCATTTAATTTTAAACCAGCCAACTCACTGTCGATGGCAAATAAATGTAACAAACTTATGCCCTCACACAGAAAACCAGTTGCAGAATACATACCCTACAAAAAAATCCGAAAAGAAGATGACTTTACTTACACCAAACTTGTTTTTAGAGTACGAATACATTAAAAGGTAAACGGAAACTTAGAAGATCATTTTGTTGACCGTCCGCCCGTCGTCGTGGGTGTGTTTATTTGATCAGTCTTGCTGAGTTGGTGAAATTTGGCAACCCGGGTTTGAAGAGACACTGGAGGGTGGGATCTCGTCACAACCAACGGACAAAACTCATCGCATTCAGGCTTCTTTATGAGTTCTATGTTTAAATTAAGTGACCAAGGTTTAATGATGGTACCAGATTGTGGACAGGGGATCCCCTGTAGGAAGGAGATGTCCTTCCCTACCAGTTTCGGCTTATTGTTTGAAGAGAATTTAGGTGAAATATACACAACTTATGTGTGACGGCAATTAATATTCATTTTCAATTACAAAAAACGAAAATAAATAATAATTTACTGTCAATGGAGAATGTTACTAGGTATGCCAAATCGCTTGAAATGTGTCTCAGTAATGCCTGTATGTACACAAATACACTTGTTTTTGTTTTAGTCAAAAATACCTAGTAGTTTTGATTTTATAGGCATTCAAAGTTTCGAAAAATATCGCGTCCCGCTAACAGTCACGAGACCGCTTGTGACGTCATGTTACAACGCGCCGCGCGGGCCGCCCGCCTAATATCAAGTCGCCAGCGGTTATAGTAGTAGGTGTAATAGCTTGCGCAGTATTTTGTTGTGTTTTCTTTCGCGTATTATGTTAATACTCTAATAATAGTAAATATTATTCGATCAATAAAATGGATGAAGGATTCGAAAAAGGGCAATCGGATAATCTATCTAAAATAGATGGATTAATGGTTGCGCATTATTTATCAACAAATAGTGATTTCGATGCCGCCGAAATGCGAGGAATAAAAATGCAAAGGTGAGTGAACTTTCCGTGCTACTAGTTATGCTTAATAGTTTAGCTGTTCTAAATTGATTTATCAAAACAAAATACCCAACTAATGTCATAATGAAAGAATGTAACTCAAATAGTAGAAGTACCTACCTACCATTAAATTCTTACGTTAATGACAACAAATACGTAGGTATTATAGTTTTGTAGCTATTGATAGGTACGTATGTATATATAGGTAGGTATCACTCTTCTTAGTAAATTTAAATTAATACATACATTGATTTATTGCAAACTAGCTTCCGCCAGCAGCTTCGCCCCCGTTTCCCTCGGGAACTGTAGATTTTCCCAGGATTAAAAGTAGCCTATGTGTTATTCCAGACTTCGTCCCGTTCAGTAGTTTTTTCGTGAAAGATAACAAACACACACACACACACACACACACACACACACACACACACACTCACAAACTTTCGCATTTATAATATTAGTAGGAAGTAGGATAGGTACTTAGGATGTAGATGTAGTGGGTTGAACGTTACAGATGTAAAACCTTTTTTTTATTTGTATTTTTTTTACTTACAAAATACGTAAGGCCATTTATTTTAAACTTATTTCATGTCGGCAAGAGACAGCTATGGCGATGATGCTAGTAGGTACATACAAATAAAAATAAAAATTTATAATTTAAATGTCAACTCGAGCTTACAACATGTCACCAAAATGATAATTACATCGCGAAGAATTCGTTCATTGAGTATACAGGCTTTTGAACTAACCATTTATATAGAGCTGAGGTGAACGGTTTTTCTGGTAGACTACTTATATTATTAGGTAATTTATTGAATATTTTCACTGACATGTACCAGCTATTGCGTTTGAACAGTTCCAGGTTAGGGTGTGGATAATTTAATGGTTGGTGTCGTGCTGATCTTTTGTCTGTGTTGTCTCGTATTTCAAACAAATTGATGTTCCTTTTGACAAATTTACTGACCTCAAAAATGTACAAAGCGTAAAAAGTCAAAAGACTATGCTTCTGAAAAATTGGCCTCCATGACTCTCTCCATGACATACCCCAAATGGCCCGAAGACATTTTTTTTGTGCTATGAAAACTCTGTAGCTCTCTGTTGAGTTTCCCCATAGTACTACCCCATAACGCAAAGTGGAGCATACGTAGCCATGGTACACCAAAAGGGCAGTTTTTATTGACGTGATCTGTCTTATACGTTTTAGAGCGAATATAAATTTATTTATTTTATTACACACGGCTTCCACTTGCTGTTTCCAGGTGCATTGTTCATCTAGTATGATTCCTAAAAACTTATGGTTTTTCTTCGTAGTGAATTGAATGTATTTGGTTTTATCAGTATTTATATTTAAATTATTATTTTTAAGCCAATTAATAGTATTTTTTAGAGCATCATTTATGTCATATTCAAATGTGTCAAGGTTTTTTCCTTTAATAATTATAGTCGTATCGTCAGCAAACAGAACGCTTTCATGTAGCAACGTCCTTGGTAAGTCGTTAATATATATGAGAAAAAGTAACGGCCCAAGGATGTGGATTGTGGAACGCCAACTGAAATTATCCTTACTGAGGAGTTAAAGTTTTCCAGAGTCTTGATTTCACTAACATATTTTACTATCCGTGTAATTTATGCTCTTTGATATAGATAACTCTTGTAGAAATTTAAAGCTGGTCCTCTAATGCCAGCTGCTTCAAGTTTTTTTAAGAGAATGCCATGGTCTACAAAATCGAACGCTTTGCTGAGATCGAGAAATAATCCTACTGTTGACATTCTGTTATTAAGACCTCCCATTAAGTATTTTACTAAATTAAAACTAGCCAGCGTTGTGCACTTATTTTTTCTAAATCCATTTTGCTCTATCGACAAATAGTCACATTTTTCTAAAAAATCTATGGTTCTTTTGTACATAGCCTTCTCAACGACTTTCGACAATATTGGTATCAAAGTGATTGGTCTATAATTGTTCAATACTTCTCGTTCACCTTTTTTGTGTAATGGCACTACTACAGAAAATTTGAGCTTTTCTGGAAAACATACTTGTTCCAGGGAAAGATTAACTATGTGGGCAAGAGGTCTGCTTATGTATTCTCCAATAGTTTTGAGCACTTTTGTGTTTATGTTATCGTAACCTGCGGAAAATGTGTTTTTGAGAGACATAATTATCTTATAGATTTCTGAAGCATCTGTTGGATTAAGAAATATACTTTTGTTATTGTTATTAAAATTAAAATGATCCGCGGTTTTGATTACCGATTTTGCAGTTTTCTGTACCATGTCGCAGAAAAAGTTATTAAACGCCGTTGCTATTTCATTTCCGTTATTAAGTAGGGTTGCATTATATTTTACTTTTTGTATGTCTTTTTTATTTAGATTGTTTCCCATATTATTATTTATAATATTCCACGTGGCCTTACAAAGCCTAGTGTGGGGCCAGAAGCAATGTATGTGCCTGTAAACATACTAGGTACCTATAGCACTTTTAATGTGGCTACAACGTCGAAGCAAGGAGCCTTCAACTACTGCTACCAAGTGTTATTGGAAAAAATCTAAGCTTTCAGGTATTAGTACCAAACTGAAAATGATTAAAGCTAAAGATTTTGGTACAAGTTGTATAACACTTCTATCTAATCTAATATATCTAGTCTATCTATCTAATCTGAAGATGTAGCTTTTATCCATTTTTTTCGCATTTTAACGTCTTTTGGAACTATAAAAAACAACTTTTCCGGCGAATTGATAGTTGTATTTTTACATTTAGGCACAATACATGATTTCCTAGTATTTGGATTGGACATTTTTAAAAGTATTTAGGTATAATTTCGACGGCACGGGCGCGCGACTGCGAGCGGACTAGTGAGCCAGACTGAGCGTGTTGTGCGATGACGTCACACCGTAACTGGCGGCCCGCGACGTACGATTACAACTTGTTTTACTTCTAAATCGGAAACTAATTGATGTATCGAAGTAATTCTTTCACTAGTATTTGTTATTTTTGACAGAGAATATGGAGTGCTAATAATCAAAATTAGTTAACATTCTTCATTGGTCTTTCTGCCAATAGTATACATTGTTAGCCGTAGACGTAGCGGGCAAGAGTACCTACATAAAAATCAATTAAAATCGAACAACGCAAAGATCTCATTCAAAGCTAATGCAGTCGCTAGATTAACAGTAAACATGTAGATAATGAATCTCTGATCATTATCATTTAATGAAATGATTAGCGGGGCCTAATGGGGGGCTATTTACAAAAGATAAAAATAACCGACGCTCTTGTGATGAATGTGACCGCGACCTATGCACAAAAGCAAATCCCACAGATCTGAGTATTAATAGTATTGCCTTCGTGTATCAACTGATCATTTGTTGTCTAAGGACATACATAGCGTTATCAACCGCAACCAAGGTATTTACCATAAACCAATGGGTGGGCTTTAGAACTTGCCCCGTCCTGTCCGATGTACATAATATAATAAGAAAACCCCAACTTTACCCACCAACTATCATCCATTAGCCATCCTGTGCATGGATGGGTGACCGTTCTATGACTAGCGCTATGACTAGGCCTATAGACCTTCCTCAGGGAAGAGACCCGTGCCCCTCGGTGGGGACAAAATGGGTTGATGATGAGTACCATGTCTGCGTTTAGTTTGAACGGTGAAGATGGCAGTAACGTGCATCCGCATCACGACTCATGGTCGCATTCGATTAGGTCGTGATCCGCAGTAAGCCATCAGATCGTCGATATTCATAATAAGGCGTGACAACGCCTTTTTTTATCTGTGGCCGTGACAATTTTGCATTCAACTATGTAATCAGGCATCTGTTTATACATTTTTCGCCAATAAAAACGCACTTTATAAGATAATGATATGCTTCATTGTAAACGAGAAAAAAACTCTTACTAACTTTAAGCTCAATTTTGTTAGATAGTATTGTAATTCCACAGAAATAAATTTCAGCTGTTTATTCAAAAACATTAAAGCCAGCCGTTCTTAAGTGGAAAGTCTATTCTTCCAGTTCAAAATATGCCACAAACTTGACATTTTTTATTCATGTAGGAGATCCTCCAAAAATCGACCAAAATATTCCTTAACTTGGTTTATTTAGTTTACATAAATTTTTGTCATAGGCTCTGTAAAATGTACTTAGGCGTGGTCTTTCCAAGCAAAAATATTGTAACTTGTTTAAAATCATTTTAAAATCCACATTATCTACAAAGATAACTAGGTTTGTCAGGATAGTGATAGCTGATAAGTGTCATAATCTACTCTCTGCTTACCCCTCCGGGACACAGGTGCGAGTTTACGCAACGTAGATAACTAGAACCATCTCCACCGTAAGATAAGATAAGACTATTCTTTATTGTACCAAGAAAAACAAATAAAAAACATTTACAAAGATACAGTACAATTGGCGGCCTTATTGCTTAAAGCAATTTCTTCCAGACAACCGACGATGGAGAGTTGCTGAAGGAAAAGTGAGACGGGTAGTCGGTGCAAATAAGAACATTGATATAAATACTTATACTTAATATACATACATAAACCTTTACATTCTATACGTATTCCAGCAGTATCTTCTGAATTAATGCGGACAGAAAATATTTTAGAGTATTGATGACGAAGCTGGTGTTTCGGTTTTTTGTTACAGAATAGCAAAAAGCCGTATCTATTAACTAATCACGCATGTAGTGAAACATATTAAATAATCGTATAACAATTAATTCGTCGACTTTACGCACGCATGGCGTGGTATGGAGTAGACGGCAAGAATGCTCCACATCTGACCTTCCGTGACAACACGATTGATTTCCAGCACAAAAAGTGCCAAGATGGCCTTGAGATATTAACTAGTTTATTATTACCGATCACTTACATTTTGGGCTGGGGCTTTATAGCCCATAAATCATTGGCCAATTAAACGGTGATTTGAATAATTTTAATTAAATCGAATTATGTTTTATTACCCTACTGAAACGCGATATCGAACTCCTGGCTTGCAGAGATAGGATTTCCATATTTAAGACTTTTATAGTAAACTCGAAGTGCGTAAATCTGTTCGGCATCCGCATTGCAACGTTGAGATTAAAAATAATTTATCATCATAGTAATTTTCTGTCAAGCTGGCACGGCCTGTGAAGAGGATGTGCCATAAACCGTAAAGTTCAAAGTCCCTGCGTAATGTACAGAAAAACCCAACAGTGGTGTATTACACTCACGTCTCATTCTTGCGTATTCCATGGCAGAAAATCTCTTGGCAAGTAAACGAATGCATAGCGGAACATCCGCGTTGGATGGATTCATTTATTATTGACATCAAATTGGATAAATAAAACGTAACTATACAACACCGATGTAGGTATACAAAGTAGTTAATAGAATACGGAAATCGACAAGATGTATACTTACCATACATACATATAGGAAACTAACAGATAGAGATTTTCAATATAGTCCTTTTTTAAGCTTAAAGGTTTACTTACATGTGTATTTCGTTGAAATCAATTGCTCTGACAAGGTTTTGGGTTTGGGTTTTGAACTAAAACTTTCGTAAGTACTACACATTGTAATTTTTTTTTTTTTTTTTTTTTAAATGCCAAGTAAGGTGATCCGGACCAAAAAGAGGGAACGGTTCCGGTCCGAAGATTTTCTTTTTCTTTCGCAGACCTTCGTCTCAGCCTACATCTCAGACAGTGGCGCAGCTAGGCGTGGGCGAAGTGGGCCCTAGCCCACGGCCTCGCACTGATAGGGGCCTCGCGAGGCTTCTTTAAATGTGATGCCACTGAACTTAAAATCCCCGTTTATTAATAAAAATAAATCAAACTTAAAAATATCGGCCACACTCGTCACTTTTCTGAATATGAAATAACAACGAAACGTTTTAAAAAGACACGTAGCCTTTCGTTTATTTAAATATGGCGCGAAAAAAAAAATCAATAGCAAGTGATAACAGCTATCATAAGTAGGTATGTCGTGTCGAAGCATGCTTGGTAAGATAGGTTTATTGGGTAGATCTTGGGAACGAAAGCAAAGGGGTCTCGCTCATGCGACTTTGCCCACATCTATATTAATCCACACTACGCCACTGATCTCCGGGATAAATGGGTGAGTTTATACACGGTGGCCGGGAGATTGACGTCAAAAAAAAAAAATTAGGTCCCTCTTGTCATGGGGTATCCGAATCACCCCCATGTATGTTCCGCGATTTTTCACAGTTTCGAAGTTATGATTTTTTTTCTGAATTTTCATGAATTTTCGCCTTATCAATTTTGAAAATTTCTAAAAAAAAAACTAGAAACTTTTTTCAATTACTTTTTTTTGTAACTGAATCTTCACATGTTGTTCTTCTATGCATAAAATAATCAGCTTCGTAATTTTGATAAAAGTTATTAAAGTGTTGGTCTAAAGTCAAAAATTTACGTTCGGTAAATTATGACTTAAATTTTCAAAAATAAATTAAAAATCCAAACAGATGTTTTAATGGTTTCTTAGTTAGCCTCAGAAATGCGCAAGACTCTCAGATTTCATAATCATTAAAAAAAAGTACTGCTTAACGAGCTACTTTGTGTACATTCGGCCTTCGAAGACAGCGAGGTGAAGAATTATTAAAATTATCAAATTTTTTTTTCTGCCATTTCGTCTTTTCTTAGTTTATTAATGAACGAGTCGTCATCATCATGATGAATAAAAGTGGTTTTGTCAATAAAACACAGATTAAAATGTAAAAAAAATGTTTATTATAATAGGTTTTCAAAGTTGCCACCTCCAGCAGCAATACACATTCTACACCTACGTAGGAAATTATCTTTTAATCGTCTAAAAGCTGCTCTGTTTTCCTTTACAACACGTTCGGCTTCTGTTAATTTCTGCCTCAGCTCTTGTTCACTCCCACTTTCTCTGGCGTATGCTATTTCCTTAAAATAGCACCAAATAAAAAAATCCATGGGGTTGAGGTCAGGTGAGCGTGGAGGCCACGATATTGGTCCGCCGCGTCCGATCCATCTATTGGGATACGCCTCATTTAAATAATTTCGGACTTGCGTTGCGTAGTGACATGGAGCGCCGTCATTTTGAAGAACCATGGTTCGTCTTAGTTCAATATTCACGTCTTCTAGCAACAATGGAAGTTCATGTTCCAGAAAGTGTCGGTATTTTTTGTTTTTAATCATTTTTGTCTTTTTTTTATTTTTCACAAACATGCGACTAACTCGCAACATGGTCTCGACAGAATATCAGCGTTGTGGTTAGATACCTCGGTGACAGCTACAACATATGCTGAGTCGGGAACCATTTTATGGGCTCAATACTTTAAAGTAATAATATTATTTATGTTCAAATTATGATTTTAAAATTTTCTGTGCTAATGTTTTCAATTTTTATTTTATGTTGTTGTTAAATTTGTCTTTTTTATGTTTTTTTTTTACTATCGTTTTGTTTGTGTTTGAAGTATTGTAGCGTTAAATAAATTGTTTCTCTCTCTCTCTCTAAAGCTTGGACTCGTCGGATATGGAACGCATGATATCCTTCATCGTGAAGTATGTCTTGGATAGAAGTTCTTGGGATGTTCAGAGTACGAGCCATAGCTCTGGTACTGGTGGAAGGATTTCGTTGAACTTCTTCGAGCATAACTTCTCTGCGATCCGGGTCAACTCTAGGGATTCCTTCCCTATCGCCTCGTTGGCCAGGAATGCGGCCTGCCATTAAGGTATTGTGCGTGTTAATAAAAACGCGATGGTCGGGATAATGCTCAGGTTGCGGCCCACCACGACGTTGAAGTTGTTCGCGATACAGTCGCGCTGCTTCAAGGCCGTTTCCTTGTGCAACTCCATAAAAATAGTGCATTTCTGCGTATTCACTTAACGTGTAACTCATCTTATACACTTCCAAGTAAACAAAGTCCAAATCAGTATGCAAGACACAGTCCAATTAACGAGCAAAGTAGTCAAATAAGTAGGTAGCGGAATCCGCGGACAAAGCGAGACAGTGAGGTAAAACAAAATGAAGACACGTGTAGCAGTAAACACAAAGTGAGAACGACTGACTTACAAACTTGTTTTGTGTTCGCTTCTGCTGCGCTGCCCCTCTCACTCTTACCGCTGAGAGTGAGAGAGATAGCAATAGTTCGGCGGCCTCCTATCCTCAAAGACTATTGTTATTACAGGTAAAAAGTTGCGTCTGCATTTACAACCCATGACCCACGAGAACGGACCGCGCAAAATTAATTACTGTAAAACGGAAAATGCCTCCAAATTTTTTAATCTGTGTTTTATTGACAAAACCACTTTTAATCATCATGATGATGACGACTCGTTCATTAATAACCTAAGAAAAGACGAAATGGCAGAAAAAAAAAATGATAATTTTAATAATTCTTCACCTCGCTGTCTTCGAAGGCCGAATGTACACAAAGTAGCTCGTTAAGCAGTACTTTTTTTTAATGATTATGAAATCTGAGAGTCTTGCGCATTTCTGAGGCTAACTAAGAAACCATTAAAACATCTGTTTGGATTTTTAATTTATTTTTGAAAATTCAAGTCATAATTTACCGAACGTAAATTTTTGACTTTAGACCAACACTTTAATAACTTTTATCAAAGTTACGAAGCTGATTATTTTATGCATAGAAGAACAACTTGTGAAGATTCAGTTACAAAAAAAAGTAATTGAAAAAAGTTTCTAGTTTTTTTTTTAGAAATTTTCAAAATTGATAAGGCGAAAATTCATAAAAATTCAGAAAAAAAATCATAACTCCGAAACTATGAAAAATCGCGGAACATACATGGGGGTGATTCGGATACCCCATGACACGAGGGACCTAAATTTTTTTTTTGACGTCATTCCCCCGGCCACCGTGTATGTGTTATCTTTAGTTAGTCGCTTATATCGGCCAGAATCGAGGCTGTCTGGTTATCTGAGCTATGTCCTGCAAATGGAGCACGGGGCTGGCCCGAGCGCGGGTCACGAGCTGCGCATGATAATTTCGCAATACTGGGGCTTGTTTCATAGAACTACAATTAATGCTTTACAATGACAATTCGATGTATAGCGTGTCCATGAAAATCGAATATATAAAATTCTCATGTCTCAATGTTAGTGCGCATACTCCTCCGAAACGGCTTCATCGATTTTCATGAAACTTTACATGTGTATTCGGTAGGTCTTAGAATGGGTTGTTATCTATGTTTCATATCTGGCAAAACAACGTGTGCCGGGTCAGCTAGTCTAATATATAAAATTCTCGTGTCACAACTCACCGTGTTAGTGTGGATACTCCTCCAAAACAGCACGGCAGATTTTGATGAAATTTTACATATACATATGATCGGTAGGTCTTAGAATAGGTTGTTATCTATTTTTCATTCCCCTATCTGGCAAAACAACCTTTGCGTGGTCAGCTAGTAAAACATCATTAAATTGTGTACCACTTTTGTTTAACGCCTATGAATAGTTTCGACATTTCAACGCACAAGACACACGAAAAAACTTAAAAATAGAACACGCTTAAAATATTGACAGAAATTGACAACTAAATTAGTTACTCTGATTTGCGGCAATATGGCAAGGTTTTCTATATTAATAACGCTTAATAACGCATAAAAGTAACGCTTTACTTCGCAAAGTCGACTATCCCACATATTAACAAAACCACCACGAATTGTCATAATAAACTACGTTAATGTAGTTTTATGAAACTCGGCCCCAAACTAAAGTGACACGCCGCCGCCGCTATAGGTAGGGTTGGCTGTTTTGTCAGCTGAGAAAGCAAAAGGTTAACTACCAACACCCGGTTTCTCGTACACTAAGGCCCGGTTTCTGAATCGAGAATTTCGCTAAATTCTCGATTCAGAAAACGAGAATTACTTAACTGTAGTGCTGACTGGTCAAATTTCTTTAAAATTTCTTTAGAAAAGAGCGTAACGGAACGTTACTTAAGTATTCACTTAATGTGAATTCTTAATTCAGAAATCGGCCCTAACAAAGTAAGATAAATATATAGCACAAAAAATATCGGTTGATGAAAGTGGACGCTTTGACCAGGAACGTCATTCAAGATCTGTTGTTTGTAGAAATATGTTCTAGTTTTTATGAATGCTTAGGGCAGCCCAAATTGGCCAACTATAAGTTGTTAACAGTAGATTAATATATTGCTAGTGTACGAGAAACAGAGGTTAAGGGTTCGGGTTGACCTAAGTGTACATAATAAAACTAAAATATTCCTCCAACTCTATAACATCATATTATTATGTGAAAAAACACACACACGCGTCCGCATTCATCGAACGAATCTAGACTCGCGCCAGCGAGTCCAGCCAAGTTCGGGAAAAAAGGAACTGGCGACGCAGCAGCCGTGTGTAATAAATATTACAGGAATCACTTCGAGCTACTTTTGACCCCTTCACAACTCTACAACTATTTAACCTACGTATATGAAATTTGGCACATTTCTTAAAGTCCATTAGCTTGCCTAGAATCCAAAGTTTCATCAATGTTGCTTAAACAGTTATAGATATATTAACGTTTAAAAACCGGCATTTTTATGACTGACTGACTGACTCACTTATAGATCAAAAACCTAACCCACTTCTAGATGACCTAGAAACTTGATATTTGGCATCAAGGTAGACCATTGGGCATATACAAAGGAAAAAATCTAAAAACTGAAAATTATTGATATTAATATCCGCATAGTATTTAGTTCCAAATTCTGCCAATAGATGGCGCTTTTTAATTCTATATCGCGGTATGGTTTGGTCTCAACCGATACTATATAATATCTGTAAACAACTTTTTGTGCACGTTTCAATGAAATGTTAATGAGTTTCTGAAAAGTCGTATGTTCGTAGCCGATTTCTAAATCATCGGTTATCGGTTCCTTGGCATGGCAATAAATAATACAGCGCCACCAAGTTATCTGTCTGTTCAGGTGGCCAAAATTGTAACTAACTAACTAATAGTAAATCCTGTTCCCCATTTTTTGTTCATTTATTCACTCAGTGATCTTGTAACTAAAATTTCATGATTTTCTTCAGAGAACTTGGCAGCACCCATATAGATCTCAATTATTTTGTTGGCGAAGTCGATAACTACGTCTGTTCTTAATACCTATCGAACTTGGCTCTTCTATCATTCACATTTATGTTTTTGATGGGATTTTATTTACTATTATCCTCATACTCGGTGCGAATGAAATAACGCAAAGCCTAGAAATTAATTCGCAGTACCAACCATTAAACTACTATTATTAACTTTATTCCGGATACACTTACTTGACTTTTTGTCGGAAGAATCCGACCAGGTTTCGCTCTGATTCGCAGAGCTTAATCATGGTGAGCAGAGACGGAGCTCGCGTGGTCGGTTGCTCGTCTCTGACTCGTCATACATAACTACTTTCAATTCGCAAAAGTAATGGGCTAGTTGCCCTAAAAAATTTAATTAGTCCGTCTTTTAGATTATAAAAAAATATTGGACACGTATTTTTTTATTAGTAAATTAGACCAAAAATGACAAAAATATAGCCCATTAAAGTTACGTGTGACATCACGCCGTGCTGCATATTTTAGCACGGAGTGACGTCACACTTAACTTTAATGGGCTATATCATTGTTATTTTTTGTTTAATCGAAAAAAGAAAAAATACGTGTCCAATATTTTTTTATAATCTAAAATACGGACTAAATGGAATTTAATTATTTTGACCCTGGAAACTACCCTATTCCGTCATTTCTCTTCACATATAATCATGATTCCTGACGCGATCACTTTGTAAGAAAATTTTATTTTTGGAAGCGGTTAAACTGTTTGTGGCGAGCACATGTCAACTCTTCGCGCGCACTATCAACTCCAACATTCCTGCATCACGCAAGCAGAGTAAATACAACGTCCAACATATGATCTGCCTGGTGGGAAATTTCCCTTTACACTGGAAGAGCACGATCACCCGCTCTTCCCTTGAGAAACCGTTCTCAGGTGGCGCGTTAGGAAAAGTTTGCAGGTTCGTATTATTTCAAGATCATGTCATTTTAGCTTGTGCACCAGTGCGATTCAAAATAGATTATTTACATCGCCTTTTTTCTACGCATCATCAGTCCACCGCTAAGTAAATTAACCCCACAACGCTCTTAGACATAAGAATGCTGCAGCAATCACATAAAAAAGTGGTACCTGCCCGTCTAATTTGAATACAAACCTCGGCATTATTACAATGTGTATCACGACATCCGGGTTTAATTGTCGATTAGGTTGGTATATTTATAAGTGGGCCTAAGTGCTTCGGTAATAAGATTCAATTACCACCCATAATAACTAAGTGTATTGCGATCTGAAATTTTTACAACGGCTATAATATGATTTAAAAAAGCTGGCGAAGTAGAGATGCATAAGTTGTCCAAATCCAAAGGATAAAGATTGTCTGGAAAAGATCACTAGTGATCACACTTAGATTAAAAAATACCTGTAATCTCCTTTTTTGTGTACATCCATTTAACTATCCACCTAAATTGATCTAAATATCTCAAACTATCCATCTAAAAAGATGGTAAAATTAGGGGAAGTGGGAAAGTAACTTAGTTATGAAGTTAATTTAGAAACAGCTGGTAAAATAGAAAATTTCTAAGTTTTACTCCTACAAGCAAGTATGCCACCATTTCAGACCGATATGTAAAGTGGGTATTGTTATTACCAGCTGAAATACCCTGTAACTAACGTTATAAAAGAAAAATTTTCAAAAGTATAAAAGTACATTATTTTGCAAATCAAATATTGAAATTAGCGGACGAGGTGGAAAGACTAAACGCTTGTAACAAATCTGGAGATATAATTACATGAAGATAGGAAAGCGTCTACCAAACCTGACATCATTATCAAAAGAAATTACACCAATCACTCAGAACCCAAAAACCCTATCTAACAACCTCTTAGCTTACAGGTACATCGGAGCAACACGTTATAAACCAGTCTTCTCTATTGTTATTGCTGTGTTAATAGTGGATGCATATGTAATTATTTTCGTATTAACAATCTTTATATTTTCTTTCACTTCACTTCTCATATGGAGGTGCTAACGAAATCTTGAGAAGGTACTTAACACTTGGAGTTAAAAGTCATAGATGCACTGTAATGAACATTATTGTGCAGAAGAGATTTAAGAGGATGCCTGTAATAATGTTTTAGAAAAAAATAATGATCATGAAAAACACGAGGAGACGGGTCTTTAGACATTATCTCTTTGAACATTAAGGCTTTTTAAAACATACGAGACTTATATGTTCTAATACATGTGGTCTGCGACTTTGATAGATAATAAAATGACACATTGTCACGTTGGGACCTAATAAACTGGACAAAACGTGGGCCCAGTTCTAGTGATTGGTGCCGCTGCCTACCTCCTCGGGGATAACGGGCGTGAGTTTATTATTATTTTTTTTTAAATAACGGAGAGGAAGAAAAGAAGTGGTATGTCTTGGGGAGGCCTATGTCGAGAAGTGGACGAGTACGGACTGATCGATTGATTGAAAATTACGGGCATTCAAGACATACTTTGCTTATCCTGTACAAGTACAAGTTTCTTACTGAGAAAATTTGGATGGTCAAATTCGTAATTTTAGAACAGACCTATCAAACCATTCGACGTCATTTAAAAAAAGTATACAAATTTTAAATACAAAGGGCCGGAGGCGGTGTATGTGCCTGTATGTAAATGTTTATGTTTTAAATTATATCTATTAATCAATTGCGTTATGACCTTCAAAAAAACAATAAAAAATTCTACAGGTTAAAATCACAAAAAAATATACATAGACTGCGGGAGCACGACAGCGTGTCAAACGTAACAACAGACTAGTGCTTGGCGTCTTCAAGTTACATCAGTTGCATAGAAACTCAGTATACGCACTCTGAGTTTTGTCATTCACTCTCGATAGTGAGAGCGTTTGCGATTTGCATAGGAGTGACAAAGAGACAACTATATGGCGCGCTTTGTCACTCCTATGCAAATCGCAAACGCTCTCACTATCGAGAGTGAATGACAAAACTCAGTATACGCACTCTGGCCCTAGATTCTACTAATGCATTGTAGTACAAAGACAAAACTGCATGAATATGGCGATTTAGTTTCATTGACGACCTCTGTGGCGTAGCGGTTAGCGCATCTGCTTACCATGCGAGAGGTCCCGGGTTCGGTCCCCGGCTGGGGAGAAAAAAAACTTCAGGTCTTGGATGTTTACATGTTTGTGACGTCGCTGTTTCTGGTTCCCACGACACAGGGTAACCTAGTGTGGGGCCAGAAGCAATGTTATGTAAATGTTTATGTTTAATGTTTAGTTTCATTGCAGCTTCAAATCAACGCGAGCACATATACCATTACTTCTAGGCGTCTATGGTATGAAAAGACACGTCACGTGACCCGACCGAGTATCTGTCATCGTATTATAATGCATTAACAGAATCGAGGCTCTGATGGGTGCCTTTTCTAGCTTGGAAAAACACTGCATTAGGTCGATATTAAAATATTTACCTTCTCTAATTGCTTATGTAATAACTGACCTGTCCCAAGTGACTGCGTAGATAGATCATCTACGTAAAAGAGCAATTGTTTCTCAAACGAAAGATCACTTAACCATTATCAATCGTGACACTTCGTGGCCGCTTTTTAATTGTTCTTTTCAAGGTCACAACTGATTAGAGGGCAATTATGGAGATTCACTATAATCGTGATAACATCCTTTACTATTGGACGGTTGTATTGACATCTGAAGTTTACTAAGGTTGCGTCGTTTGGTACGGCGATAATTTAGTATTTTTTTAAACGGATTATCGTATTACCTCTCCTGCCTGGTAGGTAATTTTCTTTCAGGTGCAAAGATATTTAACAGCTAATTTCGGGACGCTGCAAGCCGCTTCCAGCCGGTCTTCTTGGAAATCCATGGAGGAGGCCTATGTCCTGCAGTGGACTTCTTGTGGCTGAATGATGATGATAATGATGATGAATTTGGGGACAAGAATATTTAATAAATTCCGTAAAACTTACCAAGATTTGGAGAGAAGACTTATTACTGACACGTACCTGAAAAAGAAATTATTTTATGAGTAAAGGCCACTAAATATTAAGGCACTAAGAAAAACGAATCAAGTAGTTTACTGGCGCGTTCCAATGAAAGATAATAATATAATTATAACTTCCACACAACACAATCACTTGACATGGTCCCAAGGATACCTACGCTGGCTATGGTAAAAGGCAAGGACATACATAACAAACACAGAAAATGAACCCTAATTTATGATACGGAACACAGGATGCGGGCAGGAGGGCGTCTGCATTAAAAGAGGCTAGGCCCTGTTTCACAATGTTCAAATAAAGTTCCAGATAAGCTATCCACAACCAGGGCTGCCGTTTGTTCTAAATTTAAATAATTTTTCCTATATAGCGTGTGTTCGTTTATGGCTTCAAATTTAGAACAAACGGCAGCCCTGGTTGCGGATAGCTTATCCGGAACTTTATCTGCAGATTGTGAAACAGACCCTAAATCTTTTACTTTTGATTGTTATTGTGTTACAATACTATTTTATTTTTATATTGTGTCGTTTTTTACAAAAAATATCTTGTTCAAAAGACGTTCTTGCTATTTCATGGGCTATATAGAGCTAGCAGGCATTTTACTATGCCGTTTTGTATTGCTTTCATGTTTTCCTTTCTTGTATGAAATCAAGTTTTACAGGCGGTGACAAATGCAATCAGGCGAAGTCAAGTGCATCAAATTACAATGTGCCTGTTCTACCTATCTTTACACTTGCGTTCGTAATGCTTGTTTTAACGCATTGTATGATGTAGTGCTGTAATTTTTATAGCACGCAGTGGATATTGCGTTTAACTGGATATCCGAGGCGTGACACTGATTATTACAGAATAGATCCATGCTTTTTCCTCTTGTAAAATATAGATTGTAGCTATATCGTAGCAGCCCAATCCGCTGTTTAGTAGTATCTGAATAACGAAATTATTTTTTCGGATTCCGTAGCCAAAGGGTGCCAACATATTCAGTCAGTCTGTCAGTCTTATAAAGAGCTGTATCTCTTGAACAGTGCGACGGTAATACAAAGCAAGTTGATTTTCAACGTTTTTACTTTTGAGGTACTCAAAAGTAAAAACGTTACCCTTGCAGGTTCACTTTGGTGTCTGTTCGTTCATCCGTCCCATCTCGGGAAAGTATCGAATTAAAATTAAAACGAAATACTCGAATCTACGGTTCCCAGAAGCCGTGAAAAAAATTAAACTTCAAATTCAACCTAAAAAAAAAGATAGAAGTAGGTATATTTCAACACTCAAGGAAATAAAAATTCATACAGTACCTACTTCCCGCTGACCTAGATCTGATCTATTAGGTAATATATATGCGATATAACCACAACTACAGGAAAAAATCTGAAAACTATACATATGTAATTATATAATAAGAAAACCGTCTGTGAAGTTCGGGAAAAACTCGGAAAAAACTTTACGGAATGGTGACATGGTGAGCAAGCTCGGCTGGCTCTTGACCTGTTTGTAAGTAATAATAAGCATCGTTATTGCGTCTTTCCGCGCTACAAAAGTAAAAACAATCAAGGTATGCCCCCATAAAAGAAACTTGTTTGGCAGGTTTTTTAACAAGCCATTGCAATTACCTAACAATATTTTTTTGTATCAAAACAAAACTAAACGTCTTGAAGCATAAGACTAAAGCATTATGATTTAGGCTGACATTCAGAGACGAAAACTAAGCAAAGACTGGTCTCAGAAATGTCAAAATCACGTACTTAGAAACATTTCGTATTCAGAATCGAATCTTAGCAAGTTTAGTATGAAATGGTGCTTAGCTAAGTGTAAGTAGTCAATATCGGTGACTTTACGTGAACTTAGAACTGTCACTTCTAAACCTTTTGTTCACAGACTACTCCAAACGTCATTTCACTGATGTTCTACGAGCATTATCTGTGGGATTTTTTTATTCACTCTGACATTATAAAATTGTATGATGTTGTCCTGCTCTCGTGTAGCAATGTCAAATTTTAAAAACCGGTAAGAACTACATCACTAAGAAATGATAGACAATATAGATGACTTTCTTAAGTAATGTGAATCATCTGTGAATACGAAAATTACGGCACTTTACTAAGTACGACTTTAGTTTACTTTGCTAAGACTGATCTAAGCGTGAACTTAGGATTCGTCTCTGAATGTCAGCCTTAGTCAACAAAGTAACAGAAATCCACCGTGAGATCCAAGCTCTATTGTATTCAATGTTTTTTTCACTCTTAGTTCGCAATAATTGCAAAGCCGCTCGCTTCAAGACGTATTAAACTAGACGACACAAAATACATCTCACAGACGTTAACATTAAATAAGTCTTAACGTAGTAATTAGGTATATGTCTTGCGAAAAGCCTTTGTCTGTCCTTTATAGGCCTACCGTTCGATACTTGTGTAGGCAGGTTTTGCCACTACGAATTGCCACTGGCCTCTCTAATAAATAAAATAATGATTGTCGCATTATAGATACACAATGCACATCTATTACACCCCTATAAAGTCTATCAAAGTTACAACGGGCCAACGAGGTACGGGCGGCGCGATTTCAATCAAAATAGTCCTTAAATACTTGGAAAGTTAAAGATACTGCCCTCGTAAGGAAGAACGCAGTAATAGCCATTACTGCGTTTTTACATTGGATGCAAAATTAGGCTGCCTGGTGGTATATCTATAGGCGAAAAAATAATGGTGGCTGTAGGTCTACTAGAAACCTGAAATTTCAGTAAGAAAGTATGCAGTAATGTATGATATCCTTCTAATCCTACGAAATAAATAGCTATTTACTCAAAACTGCGTTTTTACGATTACTGCGTTCTTCCTTACGAGGGCAGAATACAAGTGCATGAAGTAAACTTCTGACAGTAAGACAAGCCACTAGTCTCATAAGCCTCCACCAATCCGGACTAGGCCCCCGTGGTCGAGTATGGCCTATACCTTCCTCCGGGAAGAGGCTCGTGCCCCTCGGTGGGGACATTATGGGTTGATTATGATGATGATGATGATGAAAGTAAGTTCCCTTGCCGTGCCCGTTGGCCACTAGTGACCGAACTTTTATACCGCCCTAGTATTGTAATAATAACGTTTCATCATCAACCCATTATGTCCCCACCAAGGGGCACGGGTCTCTTCCCTGAGGAAGGTATAGGCCATACTCCACCACGGGGGCCAAGTCCGGATTGGCGGAGGTTTGTAAGACTAGTGTCTGGTCTTACTGTTAGAAGTTTTCAAGCCGCGCGCCCTAAGCAACATAAGGCGCGTTCAGTCCATTGATGGGTCACCGTCTATGACTAACGCTAGTGGCATTTTTTCCGAGCGATTCCGTGCTTCGCAAGGCACGTTAAGCAGTTGGTGAAGGCCGCCGTCGATAGATGGCAGTCGTTAAGCCAAGTAGGCCTTAGGGCGGCTTGAAAACTTCTGACAGTAAGACCAGCCACTAGTCTTACAAGCCTCCACCAATCCGGACTTGGCCCCCGTGGTGGAGTATGGCCTGAACCTTCCTCAGGGACGTGCCCCTCGGTGGGGACATAATGGGTTGATGATGAATTATAATAAATATCTAGTCCAATCAATGTGAACGCACATAATGAGCCCATCACAGTGATTGACTTTGACATATTAAGCTGATTTCATTGGTAAAGAATTAGGTCTGTGAAGACAATGATAATAAATACTTTGTTTCTTTCTTCTTCTTTCTTTCTTTCTTTCAATTCCCATGGATATATAGAAAGCAATACTTCTAGTGACTATTAGCGTACTATTAAAATATGCCAGAACAGAAGTGTACATTAGGTACAAAAGAATTTCTCTTTTTCAAAATTGTGGCCTTTGCCCTGTTTTTGTCCATTCGTGCACAGACGGATTTAAATAACAACTACATAGGTGCCAGTAGCCAGTCCCACGTCAATCTTAAACGATTGTCCTCAGCTCCGACGCGCCAAGATTTGCATGCAGTTAAGTATGGAGTAAAAAAAAACTGGAGCCCGTTAACGTAAGGCATTTATCTTTTTCACCACCACTGACTAGATTTGTCAGCGCTAGGTATTGCTGTATCAATCTTATGTAGCTTTGAAGCGATGTTGGACTGCAATGAAGCCACAGTTTTCTTCTCAGCTTATAAGATAAAATCAACCTAGAATTAAGGTGTAAGCGAGTACAAGAGCCCACCAGATGTGCATCTATCTATCTGCATGTTATGCGATGTGAGAAAGACAATGAGGTGTAAAACTGAACAACGTATTTTAACCTATTTTTGAAATAATGAAAAACCAAAAACTGTTTGTGCAGTATACTACAGCACGGTACTAAAGTATACTATCTAATATAACCACAAATTAACAGAGGAAGCCATTAAAGTTTAAAGATTGAATGAAAAAAAGATAATTTTACACTTTTCCTACTTGAAAGTGGTTGATTTTATTGATGCGGGATAACGCCAGTATGCTGCAAAAGTAACCTCTTTGGCGTTAAGTAGAGATCATGGCGAGCTGATAGCTACCCACAAATAGAGGAGGACGAGAAGAAACAGAGAAAACACAAGGCTGAATATTTAATAACAACAAACCACACACACCTCCTAGTCCTAATCCTACACCAAGATACCCTGTGCTATAGTAACTAAACAAGAACATCACAAACATGAAAATCCTCCCGGACTGAAACCAGTCGTACAAATCAAAGAAAAGGCTCCCAGCAGAAATCGCTCCTCGTCTCCAACTCCTCGCCTTTCTCAAGGGAATAATCTAATCACACGAGTTCCCGGTAGACCGACCTTCAGAAAATTATGTAAGCCTCCGTAAGCGAACGCTAGCTCCAGACGTGGTGGTGCTCGCACAATTTGCATATGCCATCATTACAGAATTACAACAAGGATGTCCGTAGCGTCCGAGTACATGGTTTTATTACCTCGTTTGTTATAAGTAAGTTGTAGTGTTTATGTCAAGGAAGATGCGTCTAGATGCAGATGACTTACTTCAGATAACGGAATAATAGTTGGCCAAGAACCGGAAGGGAGATCGAAAGCTGACAGTGACGTGCGATTAAAAGACGGACGAAGTAATTTACGAAGGATCGACGTTAATAAATGCAAATTAACATCATCGTTGCAAGTATCTTATGGAGATAAGTAATATTTATTTCCTCCTCACAGAGTTATCAGCCCTCGTAGGTTCAATTTGATAAGTAAAACCTTAATCCTACTTGCGAGGCTGGATTTCAAACTAGGAAAGAGCTTTCTTTACAAGTATGCAGATCTCGTCAAGTTCTCACTAACCTTAATGATTCATTGTTGCTCAAATGCGTGACTACATTTTAAATATTCCTGATTTCCATGAAATTTTAAACACAAAATTACAACTATGATAAGCCCGTCCGTGCCTGCGTGTTGTATGTGCGTATATTGATATGTAGAAGTACTACCTCGTAAAATTGAGCATAGAGCAAACATCTTTAGGAAGTCCTGTCATTAATGTGGTAAAGCTACTTCGTCGCAAAAAATAGGGACCCTTCCTGTATTCCGGTCCTTACAAAGTCATTTCGGTATCCGTCTATTTCACTGACTGAACGACAGGTGTAAAAAAGAACAACAGGTCCATCGGACGAATTATATTATCGACACAATCATCCGTCCATCAAACAACTAGGTTAATCATGATGTTACCTAACGCGGCATGCGATCGAAATGTGTAACAAATTCATTTGATAACAAACTAAGTATACTTGCTTGTATTGACGTTGCTATTACTTTAATTATTACATTTTGAACGAGAGTACATCAGAAAGTCGCGATAGATAAGTACAGAGCAGTTATATAGACATCTTAGGTACGAAAAAACCGGATAAGAACTAGTCGGACTCGCCCACCGTGGCTTCCGTATTCGCAGTTTTTTCCGAACTTTTCCCGATTTTGAATGACATTTTTTTAATTATTTTATTGCAAATGTATGGTTTCAGATCTTTCCCTGTATTTGTAGTGTCACGATACTACCTGCCAAATTTCATAGTTTTAGGGAACGGGAATAGGGTACCCTATGAATTTTGATTCCCTTGATTGTGAAATACTGTTTTTTTTTTGGGTATAGACCGCCGTATCTTTTTTATGTCATCATAGACGTTTGATTTTTTCACAGCTTCAAGGTCAGGTTCAGACTTGGTTGGGATGGACTTGGGTATGGTTTTCATTCAACTCTATACCTCAACGCGTTCCCGAGATAAAGCGTCTTGACAAACAAACAGACGGACGGGCGGACAACGATCCTATACGGGTTCCGTTTTTTCTGTACAGTACGGTACAATAAAAAGTCAAGTTCGATAAAAACTAATTTTAAGCACTTTTGCTTCATTGACATTCATTAGTC
Source organism: Yponomeuta plumbellus (assembly GCA_947310845.1). NCBI lineage: Eukaryota > Metazoa > Arthropoda > Insecta > Lepidoptera > Yponomeutidae > Yponomeuta > Yponomeuta plumbellus. The sequence continues at coordinate 9,460,388 of OX371206.1, forward strand.
GTTCCATGCACGCGCGGCGGTTTAGGGTACTTTTTCCTAACCTTGCCCTTTGCTGCCAGGATCGTGGGAAGTGCCAGTACTTGGTCAGTGCCTACCCTTCTGGGACACTGGCGTGAGTTTATGTCTGTATGAATTTTTTTTACATGGGCAAAGATTTTTTTGTACAACGCTTGAGTGCCTGTGACAGATTTTTTAAATGGAACAAGTTTTTTTTAGGAATGAAGGTCCCATAGTTTGCAATAATTTTATTTGATCTGCCCTGATGCCTATGCTAGGTAATAACCTATGTTACAGACCAGTTACAATACAGTACTGGTGACAGCAGGTAGACCTTTGTATTTTCGTTACAAAGTCACCCATAAGTTACCCAGCAACAAACGCAAAAATAGTAGACACGCCATCAGCAACGTGACCATTCATACCTACATAACATACATGTTTCATTATGTGCACAAATCAGACAACGTGAATTGCATAGTTACGACCCGTCATGGGTGCATTATAACTACAGTACCTATATCTTATCTACCTCATCTATTAATATCTATTTGGGTAGCTACCCGGAGCTAACTGGCGCCATCTATTAAAAAGAATCTTCTTTTTTAATACGTTTTAGCAAAACGTTAAGTCATACACAAATCAGTAAGACCAGCCACTAGTCTTACAAGGCTCCACTAATCCGGACTTGGCCCCCTTGGTGGAGTATGGCCTATACCTTCGTCAGGGAAGAAACCCGTGCCCCTCGGTGGGGACACAATGGGTTGATGATGATACAGAAATCTCGAACTGACCATAGCAGGTCACATTTCGTGTCAATTTAGGTTCTAAAACTAGCTATCACCATTATTGAGATTTATGCTTTCACTTTTTGCTAAAAGCTATTCTAAAAGATAACATTTTCTTTACTATTCGTGGCGCTAGTTTGCTCAACTTTGCTCAGACAGAAAAACACAAAATCTGCAGCAAAATCGTATGAGCCATTTTTTTTTAAAGTAGTATATTAACTAACGACCACATAATAATATACCACCTCTAGTTATGTCAAGGCTAAAAAGGATAAAAATAACAGAAACATGAACAATATAGGACATCCTTATTATAACAAAGGCCAATTATACATTGGAAATTATGCGGGAAACCGTCCCCGCGATGTAAAACTTAACTATGTACTAAGCAATTAATAAACTATCTTATCTTATACTATGTACTTATTGTACCAGTAGAAAACTGAAAGAACAAACAATAGGCACTTCTCGCAACAGTGTCAAGCCAATTAGTCTAATTGAGGCAAAACAGCAATCATAAACCACTGCCAAGCAAAATACCTCATTGCACCGTAACATACAAGTTCTATAAAAAATCGTCTGCAATAAATTTCAAAACCATTGTGTTGTGGGTCATAGATGCAAATATAATCCAGTTGCAGAAAAGTAATTATAATTTCATACTGATAAAATACAATTCAAAACATGAGTCCTCATAAAGCAATCGTAAAGTTAAATCAATAAACAAACTCACAACCACACAGCAAACTCTATACGTGACGTTATTGACAATTGATATGATTAAGCTATATTACATTCTTTTACATGTAGTGAGATTAAAGCGGCTTAATTGGTTGCGTTATGTCCTTGAAAAGAACAATTAAAACCCGTTGTTATGGTGAGCCGATCGACCGAAAATTCTACAGGTGTGGTCATGTTAGGTTGGTTCGATGCCTTTTGGGCAGGTCTACGAGGGGCGGCTGGAAAGTTATCTACCTAACATAGAAAGAAAAGACATAGGAAGCTAATATTTTTTTATTTTTCAATGTAGTCCCCTGCAACTGTAATACACTTATTACATTTGTCAATAAAAGACATTAAACGGTCAAAAAAATATTTCTTGGATTGGTCGTCAAAATGATCATCCACAGCAGCCTTCATTTCCTCATCAGTCAAAAATCTCCTTCCCCTTAGGCTTTTCTTCAAATTTCTAAAAAGGAAATAGTCACAGGGGGCCAAATCTGGACTATAGGGTGGATGGTTTAGTTCTGTGAAGCCGTTTTTGTCCAAGACCGACCTTGCATGGAAAGCTGTGTGGACCGGAGCATTGTCGTGCAAAATTAAAATTCCTTTAGTGAGTTTGCCTCTTCGTTTTTCTTTGATGGCTTCTCGCAGTTGGTCAAGTAAACTAGCGTAGTAAGCGGCGTTCATCGTAGTATTTTTTGGTAGGTAATCTATCAAAATAATCCCTTCTACATCCCAAAAAAATGTTGCCTTATGCTTGCCTGCTGATGGCCGAACCTTAAACTTGCGCGGTGGCTTCTCCCCTTTAAATTTCCACTGCAATGACTCTTGTTTGCTTTCGGGGTCCCATTGGCGAATCCAGGTTTCGTCGCAGGTTACTATTCTGGAGATAGTTTCTTCTTCTCTGTCTTTTACCAGGTCCAAAAATGCCTCACAACTTTCGACGCGTCGTTGTTTATCGAAGGGCGTCAGCATTCTGGGCACCCACCGGGTGCTCACCTTCGACATCCCCAAATGTTCGTGAATAATTACGTGAACACGTTCCTTACTACTCCCGACATCCCTAGCGATCTCCCACTGCTTGACTCTCCGATCTGCGAGTATTATTTTTTTCACTAGATCCACTGTGTCTTCTGTGACTGCAGAAACCGGCCGTCCGCTACGGGGATCGTCTTCCAAGCTCACACGGCCATGTTTAAATTGTTTAGACCAAAACTTTATTACAAAATCGGAAGGACACGAATCACCAAACACATTGGACATCCGTTGTTTGATTTGCGACGGAGTATTTCCCTCTTTTGTTAGGAATTTAATCACCGCACGCTGCTGAAGTTTAAGCATTTTATTATTTTCTTCCGACATGTTCACTATGTTAGTGTACTATTCGTAATGAAAACAATTAAAACAAATGAATGCTGTTATTTTCTAATAAGGAATGTATAAGTATTAAAACTTCATAGTGGCTAGTATCATTTTTGTAACTTTATTTAACAAAGTAGATTATATATCAGCCACCCCTCGTACCTCCGGTGTCACTGTGACGTGTCATTTTTGGGACACCCCGTATAACTATTCCTGGAAGAATTCTTGAATTATACCATTTACCGAAACGCAAAAAGTAAAATACGCTCCCGATACAACTTTAAGTGTGTATATCGTAACTGAATTCATATCATAAAAGTCAGTCAAGAGATTCAGAATGTGTAAATCCATAAGATGTTAATGGTTTCAACATGCAAGTTAAACGATTACTTTTTCATCTTCGTTTATATATTATCATGATCTAGTTTCTGGAGTAAGCTGCACCTGCAATAAGTTCGTAACAGAACAGTGAGATTAGAAAGGAAGCTTAGCCGGCACGGGCCGAGAAAAATCTCTTTTGTTACATTCACACTCGGGACGGAGAGCGAAAAATCGATGGAGGAGGCATTTTCTGCTTGAAATCGTTTTGTAAATAAATAGGTAGACTTTTCCATTCCTTTAAGTATTAAGATATTTCGGGGAATAATTTTATTCGCTTCGTAGGATATTAATTTATCACAATAATAGGTATAACAATTTATTTTGAAAGTCTTATCTTTCGTGTCATGTACAACACAGATTCCAAAAATTGACAATGCTGTTGTGAATCTCGTTTTTTAGATATTATGGATATTATTATTGACAAACGATGTCGACCAACCGCCTCTTTCGCTACTCAGCTACGTCACAGGGAACAAAAAAAATGGTAGGTCTGTTCATCTGTTGTTATCGGTACCTCAGAGGAAACCAGAAATCCGTACCTTATATACTAACCAACCAATAAATGAAATGGCTCTCTGAAAATAATAACCTTATGTGTTTTTTTTTTATATAGCCTCTTTTGTGTCCCACTGCTGAGGAAAATCTTTCCATCTCTCTCTATCTCTAACCACCTCGGACCATCACGGCAAGAATGAATTTACGTCGTCCTGTCATCTTTGCCTTGGTCGCTGCGTGTCGATGTCAAGTTTGTGGAACTTGCGCTTACTTGATTACCTACTGATTTTCCATTTCAGTTAAATGGGTGAAAAGTTATCTCTGATAACTTAGCTATACTGTCCATTGAATACTACTCTTTGTTCAATCCAACGCAGTGCACTCATTTCTTTCACGGTAGATTTACAATTATACTGTATTAAGTAGTGCTAATCTGAGCTTAAATCTATTGTCTTGTAATATGTCTTGTAATAACTAATTGTGTAATAATGTAACACCTTATAAATTGCCTGTAACCGTATCTCTATCTAGATCTTTACAAAGGTAGTCATTATTTTGAACACTCTTGGTACAGCATTTGAGTCTATCTAACACCTCCTTGTGGCAATCTATTTGACTTTTCTTTTTATCAACAAACAAGCAAGCTATTATATACAGATTTCTGATTTTCTAGCTCCGCACTGTGTTGATCTAAAGTGATACAATCAGGAACTGAATCAACGCCAAAAATAATTACTAGTCTTGTCAGTCAGTCGTAAAAAGAATGCATATTTTGGCCTTTTGTGTTTAGTTCTTGATCCGAATACAACAAACGACGAAAGTGTTCTCACGGTGTTACATAAAAATGGAAAGATCGTCCGCTTCTATTTTCTGTCTTGCTAAAGACGGCCACAAGGTACAATAACATAATATTATACTTATAATATATTTATCGATTGATTTTTGGTCAATGTAATTAACACATCTGTTGAAGACGACTAAGAAGTTGAAGACGTGTTGCCTAATAGACCTTCAAAAATAACAACCATATGTCAAAGCTAAAGAGCATCCTGTTAACATGGCAAGAGTAGCATACCTATCACTAAATTGGTTCTTCATTCAGTTCTGTTCTTAAGGAGCAATCGCTTATCAATAGATAGCTACAAAACCGCAAAAAAAATACAATTATAAATCCACTTTTGAGTTCAGCCATGAGACAGGACTAGAAACGTCAGTGACTACGTTGAATAAAAAGCCTGTAGAAATTAGTATCACCTGCGAATACAAATAAACGTGTGTAATATAATAGAAATAATTTAATATATCGAAGATATATGTGTAAGAGGCCATGTTGGAAGATAAATTAATTAATTTTTTCTACGACAAATACATTTCATAAATAATCATAAATTTGAGATACATCCTTACGAGAAAACCGCTAAAAACACTATGAAAAAACTGAATCTGATAAGTTTTTCAATATTAGAGTAAAAATATTTTTCGCCATTTTCGTACCGAATACTACGAAACATTTTTTTTTTGTATGGTTTTATTTTGTAAATTTGCTTTCAATGGCAAAAAAGCAATGTGGCTCCATTCTAAGTTAAGACGCAAATTCCCCTTTGGACAAAGTGGCAGGCGAATAAAGGGATGAAATAATGATGTATAATGAAGAATAGAATGTATCTAAAATGTGCATAGTGCGGATGACTGTATAGTCAGAAAATGTGTAGAACTCATATCTCGCTCACTATAAATGCGAGAATCGAACGAAAATGCATAATTTCACAAGCGGCGGACATTGCAAGAGCACAAGCGAGTCAGTGGATAAGAAATCTGTTCTATTCTGTACAGGCGATAGAACACCCTTGCACGCATGTCGTCTAATCAGATAGGCGAGGAATGACTTAGGACGAGTTCGGAGCGAAGACGCGGCGTCCTTTCAATTCACTTCCATACAAAATGTACTGAAGCGATGGGACGCCACATAAAGAAGACGAGGGCGAGGATGCGAACGGTATTAAGGCGTCGCGTCTTAGCTGCTTTTCTATGTACCGCACGCCTCACAGGCGACATAGCTCCATCTTTTCTGTATGCTGCAGACCTCACGGGCGACATTACAACAAAAATGTAAATGGTTACCTGCTCGACTGCGTCCGTCCGTTAAAGCTAGCAGGAAAACTAGCTTTCTATCGGACAAGACTGGCATAAGTACACTGGTGCATGCGTATTACGTGGTAATACCTACGTCTAGCAATTAAAACCCAAATGGATTTAAAGATTTCCCTTCTACGGGGGGTTTAATGACTCAATTGCGGACGTGTCTTATGTCACACACAGCGTGCAGGCGCAGTCAGTAACGGACTAATCTTCAGTACAGCTTGGCAAAAATGTATAGAAATTAAGAGTGAGATTTTGCTTAGACTTTTTGACTTCGGTTATTTTCTTCTAACAATATCTTTCTTTCTCGTTCTTTTCAGAGCATCTGAAGGGACAAAACGATATCGAGACTGACCTAACTATTATAGCTTTTTTTACGTTGCCTCCATAATATGGATGTCGTTCTACAGGACAAAAGCCTCCCTCTTAGATCAAGATTTTCACCTCGGACCACGGTAAAACGCAAAACACGGCAAGAATTTGAAGTACTTTATAAGCAGCAAAATTCTCAATCCAGAAACCGGCGGTAACCTACTCCTAAGCAAGATAGAAAGATAACGGCTGGAGCAAAAAATATGTCTCAAATTTCAGAAATTTAATGCAACTATAACAATAAAGTTTTCGCCATTTTATTTACAGTCAATAAAATAACAGTATTGTTTCATCAGATAATGTTTTGTGCCTGAAATCACTCTGCAGTGCAACTCTGGCCCCTTGTCGATTCCTACTTGAGCAATCTATCTATCTATCTATATACACTCAGAGGCACAATTAACCGCCCACTTTAATTTTCCGACGTAACTTTTAATATTCATTAGGGAATGATTCGCACTCGCCATGGCCACTCACGTAGTACCTTGATGCCGTGGGTATACCCTATCGAACACGTTTGGGTCAATTTTAAAAGGCGAGTGGAAATCATTCCTTAATTAATATTTCAAGTTACGTCGGAAAATTAAAGTGGGCGGTTAATTGTGCCTCTGAGTATATATAAAAGGAGAAGCTGACTGACTGACTGACTGACATATCAACGCAGGCCTAAACTATAAGGGTTAGAAACTTGAAATTTTGCACTGGAGTTCCTTTTGTAACGTAGGGAGAACTAAAAAAGGATTTTTGAAAATTCATCCCCTAAAAAATGGCGGTAAAATGGCGGTTCAAAGTTAGTATGAAACTTTGCCGGTTTTGAAGTTATTCGAATGAAATTTGGTACGAAGGTTTTTCATTTAAAATTGTGAAACACGTGTAAAATAGTTTTCTAAAAATCATCCCTTAAGGGGGGAAAAGGGGGGTGCAAACTTAGTATGAAACTTTGCCGTTTTTGAAGTTATTCGAATGAAATTAAGAATAAAAATTCTTCACTGAAAGTCATGAAACACACGTAAAATAGTTTTTTGAAAATCATCCCTTAAGGGGGTGAGAGGGGGGTGCAAACTTAGTATGAAACTGAGCCGTTTTTGAAGTTATTCGAATGAAATTCAGAATAAGAATTCTTCACTGAAAGTCATGAAACACGTAAAATAGTTTTTCGAAAATCATCCCTTAAGGGGGTAAAAGGGGGTAAAAGGGGGGCGCAAAGTTAGTATGAAACTTTGCCGTTTATGAAGTTATTTGAATGAAATTCAGCATGAAGGTTCTTCTGACTGCATGAAGGACTGACTGACTGACTCACTGACTTGCATAGGGGTTCCTTTTATAATGTAGGGGAGCACTAAGAAAGGATTTTTGAATATTCATCCCCTATGGGGGTAAACTGGGGGTGCAAAGTTAGTATGAAACTTTGCCGTTTTTGAAGTTATTTGAATGAAACTCAGTATGAAGGTTCTTCATTGAAAGTCATGAAAATATTTTTCTGAAAATCATCCCTTAAGGGGGTAAAAGAGGGGTGCAATGTTAGTATGAAAGTTCTCTGATTTTCAAAGTTATCTCAATAAAAAGTGGTATTTGGGTTATAAGTTTCTAATGATGATTATTTCTGATATCCTTTTTGTGAATTCACCCACTAAGGGGGTAAATAGGGGGTGCAAAGTTAGTATGAAACTTAAAGTTATTTGAATGAAACTCTGTATGAAGGGTCTTCATTGAAAGTTATGAAACACGTGTAAAATATTTATCCGAAAATCATCCCTTAAGGGGGTAAAAGGGGGGTGCAAAGTTAGTATGAAAGTTCTCTGATTTTCAAAGTTATCTCAATAAAATGTAAATTATGTAATAGGTATGAATGTTAATGAGCACACAATTTTTTGTTTTAATTATTTCACATGCGCTAAAAGTATCCGTGACTTATTTGAAAACACTTTTTTGAACTAAAGCCCACGCGGACGAAGTCGCGGGCAACAGCTAGTCGCTTATAAAGTAGTTGCCAATATGTATGCCGATAAATTTACTACTTAGCTTGGTCTGATAGATAAACCAAACCACACCAAACCGTTAATAGAAATTGTGAAAATATTCCTAATAATTCCAAAGACCTCTGTGGCGCATCTGCTTACCATTCGAGATGTCTCGGGTTCGAACCTCGGCTGGAGACAACAAAAAAAACCAAGGTCTTGGATGTTCGTTCCCACGACACAGGGTATGCTAGTGTGGGGCCAGAAGCAATGTATGTGACTGTATGTGAATGTTTATGTAATTAAATAATATCTACCCACAATATATTTTTTTTTTTTATGTTTTGATAGATTTTCTATAACGATACAATGGTGAATGGAACGAAATTTAAATTAAGAAAGATATAAAAAAATCGTACCTTCATACGTGTACACTGTATGCTGCAGTGAACAGATATGTTTACTTAACTTACGGCTAGTTTTATTTCTAGCATCTTTCTCGATTGCATATTTTAAGGAATGAGTATAATAACCTTTCACAGCACAATATTTTCGCCAGGTCCCAAGGTAGGATACCCTGTGCTCTGGTGGTAACGAAATCAAGTAATTAATTTCCAAACTGTATTTTTGTTTATAGCATTTTCGTGGCAGCAGTGCGTGAAAAACCCGCACGATGATGCAGATCTGCACTCCCGCAAGTACGCGCGTAGGTGCGGCGACACGCAACATGCAGCGTGGTGCAGGGCAGTGTGCGAATCGCCTTACAATTGAACTACAATAATATGTAAACATTAGAACTTAAACAATGGTGCACGGTTCTGTTATCAAAACTTGCAATGGAATTTAAACAAAGGAAAGCCGCAATTTGATTGTATGGGCGGTGGTGCATTACAAAGGGAAATGGAGAAAGAAACAAATAGAATGCTTACAATTCAAATACTATTATGATTACCGTGAAATTTTCCTCACAAACAGACACCGGTATCCCAGAGGTGTAAACAGAGAAGATGATTTGCCACTGAGACTTGACACGGTCCTGACAAATCCCTTTCGCATTATCAATATTCATAAGTCGCTGCATTATTCGCTAATACATCCTCTCTCCATACAGAAAAAAAAAACAATAAATACGCTGGGTAAAGACGACATCACGACCACGTCGATCTTTACATACAGGCACTCGACGCAGTAGCGTTACATGCGAGTTTGCAACAAAATTTACAAACATAAGCTCACGCCTGTATCCCAGGGGGTAGGCTGATTGATACCAGGGACTGCCACATTCTGACAGATCACAAAAAAAACAACATTTAAACTGATATATTCGCTACTTCCGGGAGTGAAGGTCCATCAATTCTGATAATTTTATAAATGTTATTAATCATTCATCGATCCCAAAACTGGCTATTGTTTCACCATCAAACTGCAACCTATTTTTCTATAGTAGGGCGAGAGAACTAAAATAATAGAACATTGCAGCGTAGCCCACGTCTGTGCCACGCTACTGTCAAATCGTAGACCAGCAAAGGTACTGTTCAGCAAAATATAAAGGCACAGAAGTTAATTAACATGGTAATTTAACAGTTAAGTTAATCGTTAATCGATGCATACTGAACGCTTATTTTACACGTAAAGAGCACCTTTTATACGTCCACTGCTGAAATCGGAGAAGACGTATTGACGATTGTTAAGAAGAATATTCTTTATTGCACACAAGAAACAAGAGATAGAAATAAAAGTTACAGTTTAAAAAAGTACAATAGGCGGCCGTATAGCTAAAAGAAATTTCTTCCAGAGGACCTTGTTAAGGTATTTGAACATCGAACATTAGAATCCTAATTTCTAATTCAAAATCCTGACTGGATTCGTTGCGCATAATTTAGCCCTTGAACGCATAAAGCAATGTTGTATTTTCTTTCGTTACAGGTTGTAAGAACTACCCTTGCAAACGTTTTTTTCCTTCAGAAACATTCATTGAGGCCACACCTGAAATAAAAGTTGAAGATTTAAATAACAATTAGGTGAGTTGTAGAGTAGCTTTGGAGGCGTTGGCGTTCTGCGTTCGATCATTGTAACCAAGTATAAAGTACAGTACCCTTTACTTTCGCAACCTTGCGCCTGGCCGCGCATTCTTTTACATGATTCATGATCGCCGACGTAGATAAATAGCTGTAATGAGTAATCAAACGTTACGACACAGGATCTCTTTTTGGTTAGAACAATAAAAAAAATCTTACTTAAATATGAGTCAATAACGATCGTAAAGAGCGACACTATTCAACGTTTCCAAGTAAGACTGTAAAATGTTTAAAAGAACAAAGTCGCTCCAAATTCTATTTGAAACCACTCAGCTGTAACAATCAATTTCGTTGACGAAAAAGCTAGAACGTCGACAATAGCTATAAATTCCACAATCAAGTATGTTTACAGACCCTGCAACTTGGTGGAGCATATTCCTATACAGTCGCTCGCACCTGTAGATACCGATTTGCTTTGGATCTAACACCTATTCTGTGAGAAATAAGAGCTGCCGCAAGACAGCTTAGTTTGCCAACGACAATACCTTAAGCATTAACTACTAGACCACCGATAGACATTTAGGTATGCCACAGTCACGTATGACCACAGCCCACTCGACTCGCCCGAACTGTGGTTTCAGTCTAGTAATATTCATGGCGAGCCCGCCAGATACTAGATCTTTGGAGGAATGCAGTCGAGTTTCGCAATATTGCTCCACCTTTACAGATTTATCGCACACTATAAATGCAGCCACAAGGGTAACGCGGGACCTAGTGCAGTCTGTAACACCAGTCCTAGTAACATAGCAGGCGCAGACTTGACTTCTGTCTACTTCTAAGCGAGACGGTAATGCAAAAGTTTGTAGGCTATGAGACACGTAGAAAAACGATAAGTCTCCACCAAACATCTTAGACCTGCATGGGGAGTATATCTGACCTAAAAAGTGGATGTCACCATCAGTCGTCACCAAAAAATAAGTTTTTTAGAAGATAAATAGATCGCACTTTCGGTTTGATCCTCGGTGCTTTTTCCACTAGAGACAAAAGTACGACAGCTAGTCATCTTTGGACCAAAAGCATAAAGTCATAAAGGCATAAAGTCAAATTGAAATTATTTCTTTATGCCAATGCTTTTGTTCCAAAGATTCAATCCAACAATTCAATTCCAACAAATATTGTGAGTGCAACGATTGGTGTACTGTTGGTGCACTACGGAAACTGTATGATTTCACAGAAAAAGATGCACGTCAACAAAGGTTGATTACCTTATAAGACTCCCTGGACACCAATGGTTGAAATATATCTACCAGTCACTGTGAAATTTGGACTTAGTAAACCAAGCTTACAACTGTTTATCTGTCCTAGTTGCCTCTTAGTTAAAAGTCACAATAATGCAAGCCTTATATGTAGCTGAAATGAACATGTTGATGAAACGATTACTGATTTAAACTAAAGATTAAATAGGGGCTAAATGAGGCGTGGGTTTTGCTAATCAGCACAAGTTGAGTAAGCGACAAGCACGATTTAAATGTAGCTATTAAGTTAACAGTGCGTTGCTTATTTACAAAAGACTGGATTAGTAATACCTTTAACAACAAAGATGACCACTAGATAGGATCATGCACTATAGATAGATAGATGGAGAACACTTTATTGTACATAAAAAAGGATATTACACAGGTATTTCTTAATATAAGAGTACAGCCGGCGGCCTTACTATATATTTTACAAAAAAAAGTTAACATGCCAGCTGGATTGTGGAGGAAAAACTAGACTTTCGAGGTTAGTTTACTTTCCCTATTAGAATTATGATGAAGATTATATCTAATATCTGCCCTTGAACTCAAACGAGAGCATCCACTCACCTTACAGCTCCGCAGAAATCTTGAGCCAGCCATGAGCCAGCCAGCAAACCAGCTCAATCCAGATGCACGGGAATGTCCACGGGTTTAACACAAAACGTTTGTGGCAACAATAATTCCTTTCTTCTCACTCTTATAGTTCAATAACTAGATATTTCGAATGTGAATCAATAAATATAGAGATTATTTTAAACGGAGAAAACTAACGTCGTTTCTTCCTTCAGTGGACTGCGTCATGACCAACTAGATTGCGACCAATCACCTCCTTTTCAGCAACACGTCCATAAAACCCACATTGGTTACTCAAGAACAGCGGAAACATTGAGCAGATATCCAACATGAATGGTACTTTAACAATCGTATTGTAAGTACAATTAATAGTACATTAACACGCGAGAACGGGTGAATATAAATAAGGTTGTAATATAAAAGATGACGTGTAAGGAGAATTTAAATTAAACACGACGTATTGGAAAGCCCTTTAGCAGGCTATCCTCTGACACGTAATGTCGTGCAACGGAGATATGTATTATGTAATTTACGGGAATTTCATGTGTAACGATGATTTCGCACTTGGTAACCCTCGAGTCAATAATAAGTTTAGCGTAATAATGAAATAAACTGGCCATATACCACGAACGTGTATAAGAAGTGAGAGTTTTCGCAGCTTTCACGTGAACGCTTTATTTTCATCAGCGCAAAAGCTTTTACTTATTATTATTCAAATGACGATTACGAACAGGTCATCAGGAACAACATCATAACAATAGACAGTAAATAACGGTATAGATAATTGCCATAAAGGATGTCAAAACTAATAATAAATTAGACTTTAGAAATCGTTAAAACGCTCATTTAATCGACAGCGCTAACGATGGAAGTCATCTTCTTAAATGTCACAAAAATAACACAGACATACCTCTAACTGTATCATAGCCACTTATTAGGACATACAAAATAATAAATTTTGTATCAACAGAACAAAATAATGGATCAGGCTTGAAAACTTGACTCAGAGGTTCAAAGCGTAGCTAGGTAATTTTAGATTAATGCAGCATTTCAAATAGATGGAAGAAATTCACAGAGGGTAACTGCCAAAATTCTGATATCCATTGAAGCTTAGTGACTTCTTTGATTGTTAACCAAGCCCCTTAGTTGGTCGGATATCTAATTTCTTCGGCTTTGATTTCGCCTAAGTCAGCAACCAGACAGGGTATAAGATATAATTAGTCAGCAACATCAATACTGAGTCCGAAACCAGCACATATGAGCAATTTTCTCAGTGACAAGACAAGCCCACCTGGTCGGGATAGTCACGGTGCAAATTACTAGATCAAGCAGGCAGATAGCTAGACTGACGTGTGACAGAGAGACCTAATACAGAGGCAACAACAACAGATAGCCTGCGGGGATGTTTTGTATGTTTAATGAAGGACATCATAATTTTTACAGAATAGTTTTGTTTCACAATGCAAGAGTTTTTTACTCTTATGACACGTAGGGTGTGCCTTTCATTAGATTCGGTGGTTTATCCCTTTTGTGTTGAAATTGCTATCTCTTGCAAGCTGGCCTGCTGTGAGATAGGAAGTTTGAAGTGCACCTAAAAGTCGATTGAAAATTATGTCTCTTTAGGTTTCATGCATATCAAAGAAATTAAAACTACAATTTGCATTAGGCATCTTAAATTATTAAAAAAAAACAATGGAACTAGCGCGAATCCAAACGAATAAAAAGTCGCAGTATTTTCATTGCTTGGGCTTGTACGGATGAATAGAACTAGCGCGAAAAAAAAGTCGTAGTAGTTCCATTATGAAACTCGGCACTGGAACTACTGCGAATGATTGAGATCTTAAGTTATAAATTGAACTTTATTACCTTAATTGATTTCCGACGTTTCAACAACGTTGTATTTGACGTGGTCCCGAGTACACAACATTACTAAAGGAAGAGAATAGCGATCTACTACATAGATCCCTAGTGTGACACTGTCAATCTGAATTCGAAGAGTGCTATTTCGGGGTATATAGAATTCCAGCTTAACTGAGACGATCTTCTACGTGTTTCCCTCAAGTGCTTAATGCATAGATTCACTTACGCACGGCCTCCTATCGTTGTATTAAATTGTTGGTTTTAGCCGAGCACTTAGGCCAGCGACGATGATATAATGCGAGCGAATAGTTTAGATAAATTGCTTATTCTAAGTGTAGATAATAGCAGGCTTTTTAGTCATAAACATGTTGTGATGCGGAGTGTGTTAGAAGGGTTCAATGACATGTAATTTTATGTTTAATGTAGTAACAATGATGGTTTTCATGAAAGATACTTGGAATGAAAAAAACTTAATACAAAAATCGTTATCAATTTGGCTTGGTCGTTTTTTGTATAATATATTCAAAAGATAGTAAAGGGAAAGTAATTTAATAAATTAATCATAGGTACACTAGCAGCTTAGTGATGACGCCTTTGTTTAAGAATCGACCGTCGCATGTAGTGATAATAATAGGAAGACTTAAAACATTTAATAAATTAATGAATGGAGACAATCAAATCCTGTAAACAGTTTCCGTGTTCGATTAAATTACGCTATTAATCTCAAATGTTTGTCTAATTACGTCTTAGGTCAGATAGGGTCTTCCTTACAGACACGCAATCACATTTTTTCACATACAAAGGAATGAAAAATTGGTGCAGAAGTTCCTGTTGGATCAGAGTTAATTTAATAGCTGAACCAATTTGTAAAAAGGCAAAGACAGGCCGTGTACTAAGATTAGATAAATATCCTGTGGATAGGTTAGATTAAGATGTTCATAGGGTATATCGTCCTAGCCGTAGGCGACTGACATCTGGCTCTCGATTGTGATCGGTGAGGGTTTCGCTGGTGTGCCCTCAGGTGACCTATGTCGCTGATCTTGGCCTTGAAGGTGCGTGCGCACAGAGTGCAAGTCAAGACACCGTTATTAAATGCGTATTGAATGGCCACGGGTGGTCGTCCCTTCAACTCATCTCGTTTCGCATCTAGGTGAAAACTCTGAACGCCGCACTTGTGACATCTAAAGATGCAACAGACCAAAATGTTGTACTGATCGGCTTAGATATAGAGACTCAAAAGATTTTTTATTATATAATAGGTCTTTACCTATGAAATTGCCGTTCTGCAGTACTGGCCATTTCAAATCAAAATAATTTTTATTTGGCTAAGAATTATAATTTCAAATTAATTTTATTTTAAGAACATGGAATCCTTTTTCCAAAAGTAGTCATTTGTTTATTGATTAGTGTTACATTTTCATCGCATTTCAATCTTTTTCGTCATCATGGATACGTAAAAAATTCGACTAATTATGGAAGATGAGTACCGTTGCAGCAGCAACGCGGCACAAGCGGCACGCAACATCAACGACGTTTACGGAGCTAACACTACAGTCGCGTCGAGACATGCCTTGCACTGCTCAACAGATACACAAATGAAGGAATTTTGAACCGCACTGTTACCTGCGATGAAAAATTGATTCTGTTTGATAACCGCAAGTGCTCAGCAAGTTGGTTTGATCCTAGTTCAACAACTAAACAATGCCCTAAACGAAAACTCGCCCCTAGAAAATTTATGGTCACTGTTTGGTGGTCTAGCGCCGGTGTGATTCATCACAGTTTCTTACCAAACGGGGTGAGCATTACTGCAGATGTGTACTGTGAAAAACTGAACACAATGATGGAGAAGCTGGCACATCTCCAACCAGCATTGGTCAATCGCTCGTCTCCGCTGCTCCTGCACGACAACGCGCGACCTCATACTGCACAGCAGACGGTCTCCAAGTTGCAAGAACTGGGGTTGGAATCTCTCCGTCATCCGCCCTACTCACCAGACCTTGCGCCTACAGACTACTACTTTTTTCAGAATTTGGATAACTTCTTGGCGGGAAAATAATTCAATACCCGAGAGGCAGTACAAAATGCCTTTTAAGAATTTGTTGCCTCCCGTCCAGCTGATTTCTTTAAGAAGGGCATCAATAAACTGCCACTGCGTTGGCGAAGATGCATTGATTGCATGGGTGATTACTTCGATTAATACAATAAAAAATACATGAAAAAAATTCTTTTAGATTTTTTCATACAAAACGGCAATTTCATAGGTAAAGACCTAATATTATCAATATTGACAAACTGAATCCTATATTTGACACTTTATATCAAAGGAATGATACCTGTTTAGAACTGTATAATGCTCCCACAGCTCCCAAACTGGTCCAACGAGTCAGTCATCTTTTTTAGCCATTTCTAGCAGCCCCTTGTTTAAGTGACTATAAACAAAGCAAAAACTGGACAACTGCAACGTTCTGGGTCCACAGTTTATCTTGGTCTTCCTTCTAGAACGTTGCACTAACTACAACAACAAGCATAATAGTAAGTGTAACTAGCCGAGTGAAATGTTGACAATAAATGGACCAGTTTCCCCCGAGTGTCGCGAGGAATGCGACATAAGAACATAAAACGTAGAAAGACGCAAATCTACTTTTTATTTGCCGTGACACAGCACCATTGTTTCTCCGGTTGTTACATCAACCTTGAATGTTATCTTGTTGTATTTAAACGAAACTGTCTTGAAGTTACTTGAAGTTTCTTCCGAAAATACATTCGCCAAACGTCATATCATTTTGTATTTTATAGTTACTTTATATCGGAATCCTGCGCGAACGAAATGGCTGGCAGTTATTGAAGATATAAGCAACAGTATTGCCCACCTGCCACTAGCTTATAGGCTGTGTAAGTCGATTATAAAAACTTTCAGAAGTTACCTAAGACAAAATAAGCCTCTTTCAACGCTTATCGAAGCGCTCGTAGCCTGGGCTGCCTGAGCGATCTTAAACGATCATTAAGGTTAAGCAACATACGGCGCGTTCAGTCCATGGATGGGTCACCGTCTATGACTAACGCTAGTGGCACTTTTCCGAGCGGTTCCGTGCTTCGCAAGGCACGTTAAGCAGTTGGTGCCGGCTGCCGTCGATAGATGGCAGTCGTTAAGCCGAGTCAGAGGCCTTAGGGCGGCTTGAAAACTTCTGACAGTAAGACCAGCCACTAGTCTTACAAGCCTCCACCAATCCGGACTTGGCCCCCGTGGTGGAGTATGGCCTATACCTTCCTCAGGGAAGAGACCCGTGCCCCTCGGTGGGGACATGGTGGGTTGATGAACCAACGCTTATACGTGGGACTTCTTCGTACTGCCTCCCCCCTAGAATTGTCTTACGTAATCAAAACTTCTTCTTTCTAACTTATTTTTTCATACATGTTATCGTAAAGCCATGCGATCCTCTTGATCTCTTCTATGGTAGCCGCAACACATTCTGAATGTACCTCATTTATAATAAAATCAAGGGCCGAGTGAGTTACATTGAAACAGTAATAAAATACACTTTAAAGTCATTCGCACAACCTGTAGTGGGCTGGGGTTTCATAAGACGACCATAGCGTAAACACTGCCCGTCTAACAAGACGTCCTTCGGTTCGGCCAAGATCAAGAATACCCGTCTGAAGTGACTGGATGCTCGAAGTGCTTTATTTCAGGGCTATACTAACCATGGTCCGCGGCTCAGGAGAAACACCAAGTATTGTCAACGTATTTTCGGGTGAAATTGAAATTTAATCAATTTTCGTTGAATTAAAGAATAATTCATACTCTGTTTTATAACTGAAATGACATTCGCCATTAATAGCAGGTTCTTGTCAAAGTGGCAGCCTCTCCATCTGTGGAAGTGCCGTCGCAGAAACACAATAATATGTATTTCTGCGGTCGCGGGCCATCTGAGTTCCATAAACACCTCAAGATTGACCAGCCCCGCATTATTTAATGGACCAGTTACTCCAGTTAGGCACATCTCTAGTGAATATTTTGCATGACTGCTTGTTTACCTAATTAATACCTGAGCAAGGAGTTGTTATGTGTTTGTGATGTTATCAGATGTTTGGAATATTTTGGAATGGAATATTTCTTGTGATTTGCGTGTGGCAGTTTCCATGACATGTTAGCAAATAGAATAGCATTTGCTTAAACACTTTGTTAGCCATTTATCTTCCTTTTCTAGCTTGAGTTAAAATGCTTACAAAATTATCAGCCCAATAATATGAAAATACCATTCACTCTTACACTATCCTATGAAGCTCCTTGCCATCAGCATTCACATCCACTATATTGCCCGACCATCGGGCAAAACTTACAAACAATATCAAATCCAATTTAATATAATTCTCTTAAAATGTTCTAAATAAGTTTGAAGCACTCGAAATGGCACCGTGGAAATGTTTTAAAACGTACGAAGACAAAATTCACCAAATGTGTTAAGAAGCAATGAGATCATCTGATCTTGTCCGTTGCCTCATTCGAGCCAAGTTCACGACCGATTTAGGAAAAGGCGAGTGAGCTGAGCGCACCGATAGATATCGGAGAGCCGCGTGTGGGTCAAGTTCACGGGCGCATCTCGTACGTTCACGGACCGCTGACCGCATCGGTTGACCTAACCTGCCGCCCGTCTTGCATGTGGTCGACGTAACACATTAGGAGAGCGATGATTTAAATGACTTATTCCCTTTCAGATACGCATTACCTGGACGTAAACTAGCAATTCTTTAATATCCCATCAACGTCAAGAAGTAGGAATTGCTATTTTTTTAAGTCGATGAACGACGCAATTACTAGCAACGGCATTTAAATTTTCGACTTTAACAGACGTTGAATTTTCGAGAAAGCTTGGAATTAAATAAATATATTTCGAAGAAGATTCGAATGGGGTCGGACTGGTCTTACCATAGTGGCCAAGGACTAGTTTTTTCTAACACGTTAACTATTAATATTTTTAAAGTTAGTAATTATGTATACCTTGCTTTCAAACATATTCCGTTTTTCTATAATGGGGTTTCTTGATGCAATTTATAAAGTGGATTTATCGCATTTTGTTTTACTGTGATTTTTGTAGGTCACCTTAGGTGTATCAGGTGGCTTTATACCTGATACACTAATAAAATCCAGGGTTATAAGGAGACCCAAATAGACTCCTAAATGGCACATAATTATTATCGGATCACAACAAAAATATAACACAAAGCAATAATCAAAACACAATCAACGTAGAGGTAACTCCTAAAAGTGGACAGGCATTAATTTCTTTGTCCAATTGTCTTAATGGCTCAAATTTGACAAGTCAAGTTTAGACAGTGACCTCGAGATCAGAACACTGCAGTAATTTCTGACAACAATAAAAAATGTAACACGTCTAAAGAGGTTAACAGCTACAAATGTAGATAACAAGCTTACGACCATGAATAATTTATTTTAACAACTACGTACATAAGCCGCTGTCAAGACTAGGCGTAAATTTGACGAAAAGTACGTTTGGCGTAAGGTTAGGTTAGACAAGGCTAGATTAAATTTTATTAAAGAAATATGGGACTCAGTCAGACTGCACTATATTACCAGTTATTATTATAATGCCTGTAACGTTTCCGTGAGGTAACCGATTAAGAACTATTACTTTTATTATACAACTGTTATTGACCCGTGCGTTATTGTAATCCATTCTCGATTGCGAACGGGACTTTTCATGTAGTTTCAATACGAAATTACCCAATCGTTAACTATGAAATGAATGAACGTTGATAATTTAATTAGATAAGATGCCATTTGCAAAAAACGAACAAAATGTTAAGAATTTCTTTGCTATGTGTATGGTTTGCAATAAGATCCAGTGAATTCAACTGAGTAGCTAAAGAAACGTTACGAAAAATCTATACACGATTGCATAAAGGCAGCCGATATGCAAGAAAACCACAGAGGAGATATAGATCACGAGACTAACCATAGTATTAGTCGCGTAACACCACCAATGGGAAATTGTACATGGGGCTGAAGCAAGAAACCATTGATTACCAGCTAGTGTTTCCATCTAACACCTGCTTAGATAATGCGCAGTAGGAGAATCGTGGAGCGGAATGATATGAGGATTAACTGTTGCCGCAATCAGACAACTCGTAAGTGATTGAAATTTTCATTCCAGCTACTTCAATTACAACAGCATTCTTGGTAAAGCTACCACTGCGTTGAAAGCTGAGAAAAGCGTACACGCCCGTGGCTCTGGTATGCCAGGTCCGCAATTTTTGCAGCTTCAAAGCTGGAGCCATAACTCCGTGTGACAACTACACCTTTATCATTTTAAACTAATAACAGTGGTTTCCATTCTGCGGTAATTGAGATGGCGCGCTTTTCATTCGAGGCGCGGCGGCCATCTTGGTGGGAAGGCGCGGGAAAGTTGAAAGTGAGGTTATCATCCGTATTGTCAGTGTCGAGGCCGCGTCATTGTCTTAACGCTTCCCGTGTGAATGTCGAGTCTGACGTGCGGCCATTTCGCTGGGACATACAACGTCTTGATTCAAGCACCCGAGACACCGCCTCACTTGTCGATGCATCCATTGCCGCATCGCTCTTGGTTTAGGGTGGAGAAAAGAAGTGGGAGCTATATTACTCTTGGTGATTTAGAATCGGAATGAAGGTTATATCCGATAGTCTCAAGCGATCGTTGTGAAAAATAGTTTTTCTTCGTGCATTCTACACAATTGTTGAAAGTGAATGCAACGTGCACATCGCTATGGAAATTTTCTCGAGATAATTTTGCATTCACTACAATTAGGGGGAAGAAAATTGAAAAATTATATTGTAGTTGTGGCGAAACTAGTGAGAAAATAATATCACTGATAGATACCTGATCGTTTAGCCGATATGTTTCAAAACTGAAAATTAAACATTTGTATTACGAGTACTTGTCTATGGCTTGGAAACGGGGCTGCTTCAAATGTTGGTTATGTTAAAAAATCAAGGTCCACTCACGGTTTAACTACAAGATTTCCGTGACACTATATACTTAAAATCTTCAAACCAGCAATCAACGAGTATAATGCTTCGTGCAATGTCATTAACTATGCTTAGAAACATTATAAAGGTCCTCAATTACATGGCTGCTGTTGGTTCCACTTACTTTAGATTCTCATAATCCATTAAAAAGTTTATTCCCAGCTTTGAGTAGGTACTTAGATAATTAAAATTATAATTCGACGTTTTCTTGTGAAGCCACGATCGTCTAAAAAAAAACCTAAAGGACATATTCAATGAACATCCGCTGAGTACTTATGTCATAATTTGCAACTCCTAGTGTTACTCACAAAAAAAACATCCAGATTGAATACGCCTTCATTCTAATTTCCTTATTTGTGAATATTTACATTTAACATTTCTGATCTAATTACGTCACATTTTTATAGACACGTGTTTTTGATACCCATTAGAATAATTTAAATAAAACATGATCCGGCTATTAAGGACAGACCCATATAAAAATTCAGCGACGATTAATCAAAAATATTATTATAGCTTTTTGCCAAAGCGATAACAATGCCATAAAATTAGACAATCAATAATCTGTCACGAATCGGTTTTTTTTATGAGGCGCGTTGGCGCCAACAGGTCACTAAAATGGCGTATTGTAAATTCTTAAATCACGCAAACAGTAACGTGTAATCTATCATCATCATCATCATCATCATCATCATCATCAACCCAGCTCTGCCCACTGCTGATAAGGCTTTTCCCTATCACGCCATTCAACCTGAAGAATTACACTACATTTAAGTTTAAACCAAACCATGCGCTAAAACTCAAGAAGTTTAGATACTGTTACCCAAACTGTATTCAAATCATGAATGTCAGAGGTAATTATTTGAGTGTTGTATTGTTTTTGTTGACAATACAAAACGTCTTGGAAATTCCGCTTGCCTCGTCGCATTCTGTCAAGTATCTCGGAGGAATGCGGAGATGTATATATCGGGGCATTTCGGTATCTTTTCTAAACTATTGCCTGGTGCGATTTGCATACAGCATAAATAATTTTATTGATTAATTCGTCATTAATCGTTCTACATATGTAGTGGAGGATCCTGTTGACTTTGTTAGAAAGAAACCAGAAGTAAGGCGCTTTCAATATTGTAGTCGACCAGGAAACTTTACACATTGATTCCATAGTCCTGGCTTTATGTCTTCTGCATCAATTACCGCCGTGCCATTATTGCCAGATAAGATTCTATACGACTCGGTCTCGATTGCTTGCTCATGTCATTATCTCTGCGGTCACTCACGTCACGGTAGCGCAGATCCGATCCCCGTGTCTAATAGCGCTGGGAGTAGGGTTGCCAGCTGTCTAGATTTAGTCGCAGACGCTAGACGCATCGATGTTTACTTGACATTTTATGGTCATATCAGGCTTAAAATTAAATTTAATAATACAGCTTTTGTTACGTAAATCATACGTGCTGAAAAGTACTGGAGTTTAGGGGTGATAGGATGGAGGTGTTTGAAGAACCTTTAAGTCTTCGAAGAAACTTTAAGGATTATTTATTCTTAAATGGTGCGGCTGCTTTAGGGTTTAGTACCTAAAAAGAAAAAACGGAACCCTTACAAAAGTACTTTGTTGTCCGTTCTTCTATCTGTCAAGACACTTTATCTCATTAAACATAATTAAATCATTAAAAAATTGTCGTTGAATTGTCTTTGAAGTTCGGGAAAACATCTGGAAAAAACTGCGAGTACGGAGCCCTCGGTGGACGAGCTCGAGTCGCTCTTGACGGTTTTTAATTTTGGGCCCGGTAACCCTAGTTGGGACGGAAGTTTTTGCTATAATCCAACAGGTGGAAGGGTTTACGCTCGCCACTGCTCAGCCACTTTCTCGAATCGCCTCGGATTACATCCGATGGAAACTCAGCCCCGGTTGCGCGCGATTTCGATCTGCTATAATGTCGATATCAATTTGCTGGAGTATTTTATGGTGGTGCGAAAATATCGTTTCGAGAAATTCGGGTCAACCTAAAAGGCGTGCTGTTAATTTTAATCTGGACATCTTTAGAGGCTTTTTGGCGCGTAACACTGGCAGCCTGTGTTCAGGTATGCCATAAAAGAAAAATAAGAAAAAAACGGCGTCGCCTCGGTGCCAGCCGTCTCGGCAGGATCCGCGTATATTCCCGCCCAATTTGCATCTCGTCTCGTAGATCCGGACGGAACGGTTTGTGTTTGGCTCACGAATCCGCAATTTTTACCGTGCGTCGACCTTGCTCTCTTTTTTTACTACGAGAAAAGGCTTGTGCACTGTGCTGGTATGCTTATACAGCACATTACTAACTTGTCTCCTAAAATCCTTACATTACTTTACTAGACAGGACTGGAGTTGATGTTCTCATGTTAATCTATGCACCTAATGAACACTAGAATTGTTGACTGCATTATTTACATTAATTACATATTTGCGTATCGGTCTTAAGTCGGACTCACCGCATGCTTTTCGTGTGTCAACAAAACAATCCACGTCATTAAGCAAAATAATGTCGCAAACAATTTTATCTGTCGCGACATTTTCAAAAAAACATTCCGCTCAATTCCTGCTCGTGTGACATTAGCACAAAATGTCAATTCGATAACAATAACAAAATCGCACGTGTCTGGGAACACGCGAAATCGTTTTTAAACTATTTCGATGTGGACACGTGGGTTTCAAAATGACTAACGGCAAAATTATGTAACGAGAGTTGAATAACTCGCAATGATAGATGTCCTTTATGACTAGACAATAATCCAAGCAGTGATAAATATATCAGTAGGTACAGAAATATAATGGATGTTTGCAGAAACAGAGAGAGAAAAGGCTTTGTGCGCAGCAGAAGTGTATGACTTACAATATTATTTACTCTAGATCAGGGATTAACTGTTGAATCCCAGAATGTTGAATTGGTAATTAGCAGCCATTACAATGTTCAATTTACATGGGTATTGCCAATACCGAAAGTAACTAGCAGAGTCATCCAATTACACTTTCATGACACGACGCAAGTCGAGACTTTCATAATTTTCACTTTGCATTTCGCATGCATAAATGGAGTCAAAATGTTACTCGATTACAAAAGTGGTTTGATCTTTCGGGTTAAAAGTATTCAGGGCAGAGTTTAATTGATACAGTCTGTCTTGTCTGAGACAACATGTATGATAACCAATTTTGGTATGCACATAGATTAAAGGCCGAGTCATTGAGTTGGATAAACGCATAATGGATCCCAGTGCCGAACCGCAAATGATTCGTAACAATAATAAAGTAACACCAGATAATGCTACAGGTCCAGTATTGCGGCATACTTTCGCAGGACGCTAAAATCGTCCGAAGGGCGCTAAATGGCTTATTTCAGCTCTAATTAAAGCGAGGCCCAAAATTGCAACAGCATCATGAGAAAAATCTTGCACGCGAATGGCTGCAGTCCTTGTTGACCTGATATTAAAAATGACCTAGTTAGCAATTCGCTCTGCAACGCACAACTTCGGAATTTGCATGGATATTTTGAGTCGCCGGAAATCTTATGTGATGGTGGCGTAGCGTGCACGCTTTGAATGAACGATTATATTTCTTGTACACTCACAGATACTGTATTCGCGATGAAGGTACCCAAATAGTTAATGATTCTTACCTGCAACAAAAATGGAGAAACATTATTTGCTAGTTAGTATAACCAATCGTCAGTATAAAAATGTTTTCATTGTACATCGTACTTAATGTAGAATTAAAATATACTACAATTTTTTTAAGGAGGATATAATGAGGCGATACGTACCTATCTAGTTTGAAATTGAATGCTTTACGGTGAGGACGAATTGAATGCGGTGAATATAGGTCAATGAAATTGATAATGAATTTACTAATGAAATTAAAATTATTTATTCTAAATACTAATGGTAGTACTTTACAAGTGAAGCGAAAGATCTGTCGGGATCGTGGCAAGTGGCAGATTATAGTCTCTGCCTACCCGTTCAGAATACAGGCGTGCGTAATCCTATTCTATTTCTTATGTTATCCGTATCTATAGAACGTGCAACATGGATAGTGTATCTTAGGTAGATAGATATAAACCACTTTACTGTACATATAAATGGATATTAAAATAATAGAAAAATAATAAAAACTATTATAAATAAATAATAATTAATAAGAGACGGTTTAAACCCTATAGTGGGACGTATATAGGCTGCTTACCAATAATAATTAAATTATTTTTGTTATGAGTACCGGACTTGGCCCCCTTGGTAGAGTATGGCCTATACCTTGCTCAGGGAAGAGCCTTGTGCCCCTCGGTGGGGATATAAAGGGTTGCTGATGATTAGTACCTAATAATAGTAAAACTATATTAAAATTTTATGACAGTTAAATATGTGACTACTGCTCTATAGACTTCTGCTGAGAAAAAACACAACAGCAATAAATTTGCTTATTTAAAATAGTCTTCATTCATTACGTCAAGAAGAATAATATGGTCACAAGAGCAAAGTGTAGAGGAAACCAGTTTAACATTTTTGATAAAGCTGGCGCCGTAGATTTGCGTCAAACTTCGGAATGCTAGGAATCCCGCACAAATATTCTTCGTTTTTTTTTCTATTAAAAAATAAAATTTTGCATAGAACATCCATTCGTATAAGGATATCGTAATGGAATAGTTTTGTAAATTGTAATAATAAGTCTAGCGATAGACAGGATAGAGCGTTGTGATATTGGAACCATAAATACAAATTCATGGAGATAAACGAAATATTACTACTTACAAAAAAGTATACCAACATACACAAATGTATTCTTTGATAAAAAATAGATCATGAACTAGTCTTTTAAAAATAAAATGACAATGAAGTAACCCACGGTTGTGAACCTCCAAAAAACACTGACCAAGAAAAACTTAAAATAAATACATAACACTACAAAGACTTCAACAACCTACATTAAGGCAACAAAACCACCAAGTTGGCAACGTTGCTGAAATTCGATTATTCAAATTCGATAATATCGCAAAAAGCCGACTCACAAAAACAGTCATTGGATTGACTGACATGTTTTGTACCGGCCGGCCCACCTTAGCATGATGATTCGTATCGAGCTCGGCACTGTAATACTCTCACAACACCTGATATAACGAATGAATTTCAACAGTAGAATAGGCTATTGAGTCCCATAACAATCCTCACCCTTCGGTTCCTAATTGAATTATCAACTCCAAGCGTAGTTTTCGGAGCATATCAAAACGCGGTCAAAAAGGCAAGAAGGAATGAGCATGCAGTTACATAACAAAAGGTGTACAGACGATGGCACTGCGTATGGCGCCAGAACGGTAACGGTCCAACATCTTAAGGAAATTTAAACCATATAAGAAGAAAAAAACATCACATTCCACGCCATGACTTACCGGTACTAAAGATACAAAGTGCAGACCATTTTAAAGACTCAAGAGCGGGCTTTGTTGATACGATTTTTTAGTCAGTTCAAACGGGGCCACTTGGTTTGGCGTTATGTTATGAATGATTTTATGTTTATAGTCCAAAAGCAGGAATGTAAATCATTCCCATACTGAAATTTAATGAACTTGAGTACAAAGTGTTTAGACTCGGCAATTAGGATACGATAAAGATCTATGATTATGCGACATATTTAAAGGAAGCTTGTTGACTGTTGACATAGTTATGACCTGAATGATAATGTAAGAAAATAAACACATCCATCATAGTATAAGTTAACAAGAAAACATTAAGGTTAGGCTTGTATCTCCTGTATATGTATGTAATTAAAGCGGAAGGGCCCCGTGTACAAATTAAAGCGTGTCTGTTATGTTCTGAGATGCTTAACTTAACATGACACATCACTTCGGAATGGTAAGCGTTACATGAATTGAAGATACAAATGCCGATGGAGAGTACAGAGAAAAGTTGGTGCGACCTTATTTATGCGACGATAGAATGCAGATTGTATTTCGAAGACATCATTTATTAAGCTTCAACCAGTCTGGTAGAAGTGAGTGCATCTGCATGCGACTCTTTGATAGTTACATATGCGTCTAGCCTAAAACGCACAACAATTGATGCGAACGAAATCCACTTGGCCAATACATACAGGTAAACGATCGGCAGATCTTCAAAACTTTACGTTGGTGTGCATCAAGAGAGGTATGTTAGCTGAGTAGTGTGATTGTGAATTGCGAGTCTTACGGCCGATTTCTGAATTGAGAATTTCGTTAAGTCATTACTTAATTGTAGTGCTGTCTCGGCCGTTAGTGATTAGTTCTACTATATTCCATGACTACTAATACTAAACCACCTGTAATGTGAACCGGGCCTAACAAGTTTGATACAGACGCATCCGCGATCGGAGCGCCAATGTGTCGTGGAATGTGGCACCGGCTGGCGTCGTCGCGGGCGCCACCGCCGAAAAAACAACTCACGCAAATCGGTTAGTGGAATTCGGAATAACATTGGCGGTTCTTGGATTGTCCTTATTTGTTTGTTGCCGGGGTCAAAATATGTCGGTTTAAAGTTCGGGTGGACAGAGGGTCATCGCAATTATGATAATCAGATACTCGTAAGTACACAGCACAGAAAAAAGAGAAAGCAGATATCGTAATGTGAACTAGAATGTAGCATGTGAAGATGTCGATGAATTTTCGATGGCTGTGCATTTGCACAGCCTTAAAGCCAAGGCTACATGAAACATAATGGCAACATGCCAGATACATAACGACCTTATTGTACTTGTACGATCCGGGTTGTATACGTACAAAAAGAAAACCTTCAACACCAAATACGGGAATCCCTGATTTATTAACAGCCATCTACGTACTTAAGCTCGGAAGTAACATTTTTCAGATTCAGTGTCAAGGATCTTGGGTGACTAAATTGCAATACCTACTTATAAAATTAAATATAAGTTTATGAGGAGTTTCATAACGTTTCCTTACGTATACTAGAACTCACGTTTCGATACCAAAAAAAGGTTAAACTGACCTAACTATTTTGACACTTCTGTATTGTTTATTTCTTTTAAATACCTAAGATTATTTTTTTACATTATTTTTTTACAGATGTTCCGCACTATATTATTAACTAACGAACCCAATCCAAGACTGGCTCGGAAACAGAATTCTTTAGGAGAGGAGAGAAATTTTTATTTGTAATCTTGGGAAGAGCTAACGATGTCATTTTTAATTGGTCAAAGGTGCTTCGACTATGAATTTATAGGGGTATCCCCTGTAGCTGGGCCTTGGAATCTCAGCACGATGCATTCATTTTATGAGCATCCGATAATTTGAACACGCTGCAGGCACCTAGTGCATCAGGAGCTCGCAAAATAAAAAGTGACAAGAATCCACGACCATTTTAACGTGAGATAAGTGCCTACTGACCGCGCCACCGCCGCCTGAGTTGTCATGCGAAATTGCCAATCAGAGGTGGGCACGCGTGGCATTTAAGCCCAAACTTTCTCTCTGAGAGAAGGTCTGTGCTCTACAGTGAAATAAAAACATAAACATTCACATACAGGCACATACATTGCCTCTGGCCCCACACTAGGATGCCCTGTGTCGTGGGAACTAGAAGCAGCGACGTCACAAACAAGTAAACATCCAAGACCAGGGGTTTTTTTTTTGTTGGTCCCCAGCCGGGATTTGAACCCGGGACCTCTCGCATGGTAGGCAGTTGCACTAACCGCTGCGCTACGGAGGCCGTCTGATGTATAATAATTATAATAACACAATCACTTGACCTGGTCCCAAACTAGAATACCCTGTGCTATGGTAACCAGGCAGCACACAACAAATATATTACGCCCAGACAGGCCGAAGTATCCAGTTTATCTTTTTTCTCAAGAAAATCCGAAGCGCGGTAACCAAAACACGAAGCCTCCGAGGCGGAGGCCGAGGATGGAGATCGGGTCCCGTTTCGCGATGGCATTCCGCCGAGGACGACCTTCGGAGGACACATCGTGTCGATGACTCGGCGGCTTGCCTTGTCTTACGCAACGGCGATCTTCGGAACTATTGACTTTGCTGTTTTGTGTCAAGCAGACGGTAATAGGCGAGGATCCTGTTGTTTGTGAACCTGTATGTTTAGTGGCCGGTCGACGTCTGCGGCACTGTTTTTAATATGTATTGAAGTATTTTATTGAATGTTAGCTGAAATAATGTTGCTTTCTGGCGCATTTATCAGGCACTACTTGATACATGTCGTGGTAGGCACGGAACATTTGAAGGGTAGCTTAATACTTACTTTATACTTTATTGCGCGCATAAAAGGCATGCACACCAAATGTATGGAACAAAAAACGGCCAAGTGCGAGTTGGACTCGCGCACCGAGGATTCCGTAGCATTAACTATACGACATTAAACACTATTATATTAATATCGAGTAAAAAACGGCAAAATAATCACATTGGATGTATGGGAAGCCCCCCTTGAGAACTTATTTTACTTTAATTATTTATTTTTGCGTGAGTATTTGACTAAATATTCTGTGAATATTGCAGCGTCTACCTGTTGCCGCTATTAATATAGAGCAAAAAAACGTATGACGTTTGTTATGGATATGGGAGCCCTCTTAAATATTTATTTTATTCTGTTTTTAGTATTTGTTGTTATAGCGGCAACAGAAATACATAAATACATACATACATAATTATGTACATAAGCTCATGCCTATATCCCAGAGATGTAGGTAGGCAGAGCCCAGGGACCGCAACTTGCCACAATCCTGGCAAATCACAGAAATACATCATCTGTGGCGGTGGTGGCGTAGTGGGGTTGACCCTTGCTTCTCGATCATGAGGGTCTGGGTTCGAACCACGCATGTACCAATGACTTTTAGTTACGTACATTTGTTTGTACAGCAACACCATTCGCTGATAAATTGTGCCCGGATAACGGCGACAGGCTTGCCACTTGTCACGTTTGGGACCTAATAAACTCGGCAAAACGTGGGTCCAGTTCTAGAGACTGGTGCCTCTGCCTACCCCTTCGGGGATAACGGGCGTGAGTTTATTATTATTTATTTATTATTTATCATCTGTAAAAATTTCAACAGTTACCACGGTTAATAAAATACAGCCTGGTGACTGACAGATGGACAGAATCTTCGTAACAGGGTTCACCCTTTGCGTACGAAACCCTAAAATGTATACATGGCGAGCTTATTTAAGGTTAACATTTGATAATACAGGTATGTAGGATGCATTGTGCCTTATGAGTACATTGCTAAAAAGGATAATATCCAATATTCTAGAATGCAGTTTTATTGGCAGTTCAACGTAAGGTATCGACCCCTATTTGGCAAAACATCGTAAGCGCCAATTTAAGAAAAAAAGTTACAAGCCATTTAGTGTTTTATCGTAACCGCCAAAAAAGGTGCATACGCTAAAAAAAAGTTATTTTTCTTTATCGTATCCGCCATGTCTGAAAAAAACGTCACATGAGAGTGAAATAGACGTTTCGAGTTCGAATTCTGAGCAATCAGCTGGTTTAAAACGGTGTCAATCAGTCGACATAACGTGGCTAGCGTGCGTACTACTGTTTGATCCCAAAAGAAAACTTAAATTTAGAAGGCAAAACTGCGTTACAAGTTGTTTTTGATTAGTTACAGGTAACTCTCACTGCTATAATTTATTTTGCTTACTATCGCTTGCGTGATTAGCAGGCAAGGCTTAAAAATAACAATTTTTACCTATCCGTAAGAATTTGGACGCTCTTGCACGATTACCGGACAAGTTTAGTACTATAATTGCAAATTGCCCTCTTTCTGTGTGGTCAGAGACCCTCTTCAAGTTAATATTCTTTTCGACTGCCTCTTTAGTTCAGTCATCATTCAGCCACTAGAAGTCTACTGCTGGAATAGGCCTCCTCCATGAATTTCCAAAAAGACCGGAGCGGCTTGCATCCAGTGTCTTCCTGCCACTTGGATAAGATAGTCTGTCCATCTTTTAGCTTGTCGTCCTACGCTGCGCTTGCCGATGTGTGGTCTCCATTCGAGCACTTTTTGGCCCCATCGGCCATCAGTTCTGCGTGCTATGTGCCCCGCCCACTGCCACTTCAACTTGCTCATCCGGTGGGCTATGACTTTCGTTTGTCTACGGACCTCATCATTTCTGATTCGGTCTCGTAGAAAAATTCCGAGTATAGCCCTTTCCATAGCTCGTTGCGTTACGTTTAGCTTTTTTATGAGGCCCATAGTAAAAGACCACGTTTCAGTGCATAAGTAATCACTGGTATCACACTCTAGTTGTATAATTTTGTTTTGAGTGATTGAGGTATATCGGAGGAAAAGACTTTTCTAAGCTTCCCGTATGCTGCCCAGCTGAGTCGGATTTGACGACTGACCTCTTTCACGAAGTTGGCCCGGCCTAGTTGGACTGTATGTTCTAAGTAGACGTATTCGTCTACAACTTCGAGAGTCGAGCTCCCTACTGTTATTGGGGTGGGCACAACACGGACGTTCGACATGACCTTCGTTTTGTCCATGTTCATTTTAAGGCCCACCTGTTGAGAGACTCAACTGAGGTCTGGGAGCATTATGCCGAGGTCCTCCAGCGTCTCTGCCATGACTACTATATCGTTGGCAAATCGAAGGTGACTGATGTACTCGCCATTGATATTGATGCCGCGTTCCTGCCATTCCAGAAGCTTGAAGGCATCTTCCAGTCCGTTCGTGAACAGTTTCGGAGATATGACATCTCCCTGTCTCACGCCTCTTTTCTGTGGAATTCTGCTCCTGTACTCGATTATCCTGTACCGATAATCGATTCGGCAACACTGGAGATACTCGAGCACCTCCCGTGTCTCGATCGAATCGAAGGCAATCGATGACATGATAGTAATAAATGAAAAAGATGAGAATGAGATCGTATGAGTATTAAGCCAGCCAATTGTACAATTTTTACTGGTATGTACAATAAAGAATTTAATAATAATAACAATATTCGAAACAGATGGTAAAGATAACAATAACATTATTTTCAAAAATTCAAAGACCGGTTAACTGCAGTGATTCTGAAGTATCTACGGCGTCTTCGACCATCGACATCATCATTCAAGAAACAGAATGTAAATCCTTTGAATTGAAAAAAAAATTCTGACTGAGGGCTATTGTTACTATGGTTAGGTTTCAAATAATGTTTAAAAGTTTACTAATTATTTTGTATCCTTTATAGAAGTGATAAAATTTATGGTTGTTTATTTATCTTTAGGTACAATAGATAAAAGTAATTTGAAATAAGTGATTTAATTTAAGTTTATTATTTTACCTGTGCAATTGTGTTTTTAAAGAATAAAACATCTTATTTTAAATATTATTGGATGCAAACGGCTCCGGTCTTTTTGGAAATCCATGGAGGAGGCCTATGTCCAGCAGTGGACTTCTAGTGGCTGAATGATGACTGGACTAAAGAGGCAGTCGAAAAGAATATTAACTTGAAGAGGGCCCCTGAACCCACCCAGAAAGAGCCCCATGCAATTTGGAATTATAGTACTAAACTTGTCCGGTAATCGCGCAAGAGCGTCCAAATTCTTACGGATAGGTAAAAATTGTTATTTTTAAGCCTTGCCTGCTAATCACGCAAGCGATAGTATGCAAAATAAATAGATTGCTCAGAATTCGAACTCGAAACGTCTATTTCACTCTCGTGCGGTAACGTATGTGACGTTTTTTTCAGACATGGCGGATACTATAAAGAAAAATAACTTTTTTTTGTGGTTACGATAAAACACTAAATGGCTTGTAACTTTTTTTCTGATTGAAAAACCGTTACAATTTATACATATTTTGTAGACGGCATCAAACTGCGTTGGTTACGATAAAAAAAGTATTTTCTTAAAATTGGCGCTTACGATGTTTTGCCAAATAGGGGTCGATATGTATACTAGAAAATACTTGTACAGACCAAGTATCCTTGTCGAGAAAAGTAAACTCAACAAACCTCAGGGTTGTCTTGTTTCTGATAATAGCTTCGACTTGACGGGGCACTATTATCATTTAACTTCGGTGTTTAGACAGAACACAGCGGAGAAAAACATTAAAGATAATTTAGATGAAGATAATAGCTGCAGAAAAATGCATGCGGATGCAGCAATCATTTATTATGCGCGGTGACCGACGCATTCATAATCCGCCGGCGAACAACAGACCTTTTAGCCGGCGCATCCGCTAAGGTCCTCAATACGTGTCGTTCTGCAATTAATCGAAGACACTAGACGTCAGATAATGAGTCTGTGTGACTCGAGTGAGAAAAGGTGGAGGTGTGTGCGTGGGCGCGCCGACCGGCGCACGCGTCTGTAGACCCGCCGTATTTACACCGGCAGCCCCCTACCACCGCGGCCACTCATGCGCCGAGCGAACCGCGGTACACACGTGCGACACCCCACCACCGGCCGGACCAACAATCCGTCGCCGCACCTCAGGCGACACAGTTCGATCAACATGTGCCAGTGACACTTATCGGAGGCAAATATTTGTGTGAAAAATTAAAAGGAAAACTCAGTGAAGTGTGGGAGACAATAAGCGGCATCGTGCTATGTGCTACTGATAACGCTGACGCAGTGCTAGTTACGTTCGCAGCCTCTGCCATTATACAGAAAACGTAAGACTAATATTTTGTTTACATACAAATGTTCATTCGCTTCCCTGTTCAGTGGAGGTAGTTCATGTTCCCTCTGCATCGATCCTCATCAGTCCCCGACCCAGATCTCACGAGCTAATCTAAGAGACAGAGTTCACAATGCACAGCACCGCAGAACAATACACTTAGCTAGTATCGCGACACAAATATTACAGTTGGAAATTTCACATAGCAGCCGCGCGCAGCCTTCGACATACAACTCAATGACGAAGGAAACAGTACCACCTGTGTGAACAAACCGAACAATAAAAACCATAATTTCAATCGAATTAAAAATGATACAGCCGACAAATAATGATGACTAACAAAATAATGGCACACCGATAATGTCGAATCCCACACGATACAGATTATGCGCGATTTTGTGAAGCGTAGGACTTTATAAATGAACTTATTGTGCACTTGAGAAAAAAGTCAAACCCACGTCAACCAATCGATACATTTCAAATATCTACACACGTCTGTTAGAGCTACGTGCACATTGGATTTATATTCTAAGGGTAAACTCAAAAGTAAACATAGTCATAAACCAATAAGAGAAATATTCAACAATATTTACATACACTCAAATAGCTGATACACGAAAAAACGCTTGGGGAATTCTGTCGACAATTTCTGATGACTCTGGCAAATATAGCGGAGGTTTAATAATAAATCGTATGTCACACACATCGATGAGCAGTTCGAATCAAAAGTATGGTGAATTACGTGACCATTTAAATGTTTAAGTCCTTCTGCAAATATGCGATGTACTTGTCTAACACTATGAAATATACGCGAAGCTGAGCTTTATTGCTAAAGTAAGAAGGTGCTGGTTCAATTTCTGAAGTTAATGTTGAGTGTCCAAATCAAACTACAAGTCACGTATAGGAATTTGCGGTACAAATGTTTCGATATTTGGTCGAACAAAAAATAAACAACACGGATCTCGAGATATGTCTACTAATCGGTTAGAGCGAACATTACTATTAGAGGTAATATGTTTCTGTATCGGTGTGTGGTAATGGTAGTAGCAGAAATTGCTTTGCTTCCGATACAGCTAGTGTGCTTAATCGAATCAAATCATTGAAAGAAAATAAGTGTGACTTGCAAAATGAGCAACGCCAATAATAATAAAGATGACATTTCAGAACATTCCAACTAGAACCATTAAAATATTGCCAAATTCCAAAACGACAAAAAACTTAATTAACAATCGCGGATACGTTACAGCAATTAGCCAAAAAATATATGCTTAATTATACGTATCCGTGTGCATAAAAAACTACTCGGAATATCAAGCTGATATAGACGAAAATGATGTCAGCACAATAACACTTTGATTACTATCAAAACACGCGTATAGAAAATCCCAAGCGTTTATTAGTGGCCGGTAATACCGGGTCCTTAATATGCCCCGTGGAATATCTCACCTTTGTTCTTTGAATACGGAAGTTGTAATTTACAAACAAAACGCTGAATAAAAACGTCAAGTTCTTCTATGGCAAAATTTAGCTATCAAAGAGCAGCTAACGGTGTTCACGCCACATACATATCTATCTTTATTTTTTTACTCGTCACAAATATATTTATTTTTTTATAAATAAAAAATGTTTACAAACATGTGAATGCCCACACTAGGCAACTTTAACTAACATTACAGTTGACAGTAAGTAATCTCAAAAAGCTACGCGTTCGTGACAGTTTCGTATGCTCGGTCATCACATCATTCATCTACCAGATTCAGCCGATGATCATGATCTATATATATAACCTCACTCACATCACTCAAATTACTGTCGGTCTTAAATTTTATACTAAAAATCGTTGCCAAAACGTGATGGTCGAATTCAGCACGCGACTCATAAGGAGCAGGTGACACGAGATTTGTCATGCAGCCGAAGATGAAAATCCACGGTCAAGTAAACAAAATGAGTCAGAGCTCGTAAAGTTACAATATCATGAATTCTGAAAAAACATAAAATGGTTTTATACGACTCATAAATTTACAGCGTTAGTTTACCGTAGCTATATCTAATTTAAATTAACTTTCTATATTTTCCTCTTTTAAAATTCTAGTGGTTTTTAATTTTATTGAGATAAAGACATGCTTATAGATTCTTGGGCTTACGGACGAAAATTTGCGTCCTTGCTCCATTTCACACAAGCGGTCGTTTGAAATGAATGAGCCTTAGTAATAGACGAGAAAACTAGTTGCCTAACTACACGCGAGCACGTGGCAAGGTCGATGTGTGACAAGCGAAATATTCTTTTGAAAAACCCCATAGAATAAATAGTACAAACCATACAATATTACGACATTATGTATTACTTTCGAGGTTTTTGAGTTATGATTAAGGAGCAGACTTAAATGCGATTGCATCATCCTTTGATAAAAACAAAACAATAATAGGTACCAGCTAAACTAGTTCTTGATGATCAACTATGGCAAATATTGATTTGCTAAGATCACCTATAGGGAAAACGTTATGAATACAAGCTTACTGAAGAGGAGGAAATATTCGATAGAGCTGACTAAAAGATGAATATGCTAGTTGTATGTGTAACGCAATCTCGAGTTTTGAAAATTACAACTCTTGTCATGAAAGCAAGGTCTGCGAAAATCATGGAGCGATGAAAACAATGTACAAAAAAGACAATATGTTTTTAGGCGTGTAGCAACACGATTGTCGCATGTGTTAACTATAGAACAATAGGCTCACTCTCCGCGTTTTAAATCTCGTGTGCATTTGTCTTAGAAACAAATCACTGTATCAAAAGTACATAGCGTTGCCATTACCAATTCACCTTGAATTCCTCGATAGCAGAACCGTAGCACCAAATAGTGATAGCAAAATTGTCGGATAAAGTTGCCTAATAATTACCAAATATGCTATTAAAAACATGGCTTTCCTCGCACGACTCGGATTGAAGGACTCGGGCGCAATATAAAGGTTGCCTATTATCCGCTACGCTCCGAAAACCACCAAAAGGTAACACCAGAGGCAGTGGCGGGCGGCGAATTTTGAAACACGCATTGCGAAAGAGATGCCTCATATTAAAAACAATACGTAGCTAACTAATAGCCGCAATTATCTATCTAAAAATCAACTAATTGATGTTTACCTCATAGACGAGCGAGCGTGATATATATGGTAATGTAACTTCCTTTAATCTTAAGACTTACAAAACGCTCACTTACCCCTTGATGAAAGATAACTAAATTGACCCTTACCTGGAACAAAAACAACCATAAATTAGCATAAAAAGCCAAGATTGACGTCGCAATTAAATGTTGCAGAAAAACTAGGCATTAAGTACGAAGTTCAAGAAGTTAACGAGACAACGTTCTGCAGAGATGAAAAAAGGAAAAATAACGAACAAAATAATGAAGATGCTGTAAGTACAATTACGCGAGATGACATGAACGCGAATGAGCGACCGTTACATGCAAGATTACGTACAATCACGGTGGAAATGCGCTCTTGTGAAATTACGAAACAAAGAAACATGAAAGTCGCTAAAGCGTCTAAAGAAAAGAAAGCGGGAGCCCGTAGACAAACCGTAGCACGTGTAGAGAACAAACAAAAGGCAAATCTGCATTCTAAAGCGTTGAGAAGTGAGAACATTTAGACACACCATTTATGGAAATACAAATTAATGTGCGCCGCTTCCTCTTCGTTCAAATATCAAGGACAGTCTTTATTATTATTTTAAAGGTGACATTTTTAGTTTACATAATATAGTTACTTATCTCGCGGAAGTGGAATAGAAGAGGCGATCAATATGAATCTGTGCTAAGGTTACAGACTCACTGGTGGGATAAAAATATATATACGAATCGAAATAGAGCGATATATTCACGAACAACCGTCCCATTCAAAACATTTTCAAAGCAATGCATATTGAAAAGCATAACAACATTCTTTACATGAATAGTTAACTGACCGTGTGTAACAAATAAGCAACCTTGTCTGTTTCGCATATAATAAATCATAGTTGTGTTCAACAATGGGCCACATGACATATACAAAGAAACGGTCTCAGTTGAACATTTCACTGAACCGAGGCCCCCGAGTGGCGCGTGCGCAGGGCACGATCCCGTCGGTCACGACTGAGCAACTTGGATCAATTTTTACTAGATGACCTTAGCGTGCCAGCAGCAACGAAACAATACCACCGTTGACAACGCAAAGCACTTGTGAGGTGGATAGAGATTCCTATCAAACAGGGCGTGCAATAAACAAGTAATCAAGCAGCGGAATCGCGAATGAGCAATCACGCTTAGTAGCCATCAAAATATAAATTTAATGAGATAATTGAAATTATATGGACAGCACTAAACATAACGCCGTCCCAAGTACCTACGTAGCAAGGCTGCAACAATTTCACAATCTTCCGTCAGTTGAAAAGTTTCGTATTGAACCGAGGTTTAAAATGAAAATGCTAACACGGCCATTATT
Organism: Yponomeuta plumbellus; assembly: GCA_947310845.1. Taxonomy (NCBI): domain Eukaryota; kingdom Metazoa; phylum Arthropoda; class Insecta; order Lepidoptera; family Yponomeutidae; genus Yponomeuta; species Yponomeuta plumbellus. Next base: position 9,498,465 of record OX371206.1, read on the forward strand.
ATAAATAAAAACGTCTCTAGATAAGAGATTAAAATTGAATGAAGACGGTGCAGTGCTGCAAACAACAACAAAGATTCCCACATTAACAGCAAGGTTAGCCGATGAGAATAATGTAAGAACCGTGTAGGATATTTCACTAACGAGAATTAATTCTTTAGCCATTCCGCGTAACTAGTCAGCTCACTGTATGTCTAATCTAAGCCGTCTAGGTATTTATTTACGTACGGACAAGAGAATCGGCGAGTTACAGCAATATCTTTAAAAATAGATAATAACTGCAGAGTACTTGCTCTGGCTCCCTGCCTGGTTAGTTGGTCTAGAGGTTAACACAGTTGACTACCAATATTACCTTGCCTGGTTATGATAGCACATAGTATCCGTAACCCAAAGACCAGGACAACTGATGTTATGTGGAAGTTATTTATTGGTTCGCGAATGTCCACATTAGAAACTACTTAACAGGGCCCTGTGGCTTAATATTTACAATCTGACTTATTTATTGGATTTATTTAAATTCCTTTGCATTAAGTTTCATATTTGTTTGGCACAACGACTTTAAGTCTATAAGTCTGACTCTTATGCACAAGGGCCCAGGTCAGTCGCATAAATAGACTTCGCGTATGCAAACGGGTTATAAGATGTGCTTGCCTTGACATAGAGGTAGGCTATGACATGACAATTATTACGAGTACTGAGTCAGAACAGCCGTGACACTATTCAACAACATCGAATCAATAAGAGAGATAGATACAAACAATAGCATTAAAGATACTCGTAGATTGGCAGATACAAAAACGTTCAATGAGCACATCACTTATTAATCCGGATTAATAGTTCGACCTATTTAATAGACGCACGATCTAACAATCCGCTTAAATAGCAGTAAGAGGTAGTAGAAACAAAGAAACCTAATAATGTTGGCGGCGGCAGACAAAAGACTAAAAATCCAGGTGCTAGAGAATAAAAAGCCCGGTAATGTTGTTGATCAATCAGAAGGCGAGACCACGCGCCCGATTCTCGAAAGAAGAAGATTCAGAAGTTCTGTTTCATTTCAATTAGCCTTGGTACAAGATCTTTGGAGAAAGTGTGAAATGTGAATTGTTAGTGTACAAAAATGACAGTTCACAATGGCAGAAGTATATCTAGATAGATTAACCAAGCGCATACGCAGCTACGGAAAGGTTTTTTCGCGCATCATAGAGATGAACTTTTGCACGGTCCTTGTTCGTGCTTCGAGCGTGCACAGCTAATGATGAGGCGCGCGCGCACACTTTAATAGCGACGCCTTTAGATATGGTTTGTTACACTGCAGATCCTTGATTGATTCTCTGTGGAAATCCATCTATTTCTTCGCCAGATCTAGTGGTCAAGTTACAGTAGTTTTTCGAAACGATTCGCATCGCCTGAAGGCGTCAATGCCATGTTGTTTCGAAAGCAAGGTACTTATACGGCGACAAACGGGTACATATAACGCATGCATGCATAACCCGATAGTAATGATTGCCTATCGAATTGGTTTAGTTTTAGCCGCTTGCACAATAGCAAACAGTTTAATGTCCGTCGATAAAAAATCTTAGCCCGTAGCCACCGGGCGAGGGAGTGGCCGACGTTAATAAGCCAATAATAACTGCTAATGTTACTAGACATACGTACCGTTAGCAATAAGTGCCGTAGGTCCATGTCTTTCCGCAAACTCAAGGAGATCAATGTATGCAATTACTGCCTCCGCAATTACATCGACTTACGACCGACTCGATAAATGTACAAGACCCTATTTCACTGGAATGCTATAGCAAATCGCTACCGCGCAAATACAAATATATCGAAATAGACCGGGAAGTCGAGAAGTTGGTCAATCGCGAAATTGTGCCGAACGCTTGGCAAATGCGCGCAAAACCGAAAGTTGGATAAGTGCAATGGTACACACATATCCTGGTCACACACTGGCCGAGGCACAAAGGCCGTTGGAAAGTTGGCTGCAGCTTTGCCGAGCGCTGAATACAAATCGTCAACAATGCATCACCGAGCGAGTTTCCCAACGCGGCGACAATCGGTGAAACAGTGCCCACTTTATCTTGCTCGACGTTAGGAAAGCTACATTCGTTGCGTACTTCCAGCCGATTGCTCCTAGGCTTTCCAAGTTGGAGGGCGCGGTAGGCACGAGCGAATGCCCAGCGTTGTTGCACCGATAGCAACTGCGACACCTAATAACTAACAGTGTCAGTTAGAACTGAGATTTCTCCACTTAGACTACTTGGACTGTTGTGGCCAGATAACCTCTTTCTAAAATGGCAGCTGATTCCAGCTGCGCAAGGATGCTGTTTTCAATCAGGATGCGTCAGTATGTTGCTCCTCCATCCTCTCCACGGTTTCATTAACCCATATTGCTACCCAGTCATTTCTTTTAGCTACTGCTTTACCGCGATCGAGTTTACTCTATCACCAATATCATTTTGTAAATTATTACGAGCTGGCCTAACCGCAAAAAAAAACTCCGAAGTAGCCACACCGCAAGGCCGAGGCTTGTTTTAGTTTTCCATCAGTCTTTGGCGCCTTCAAAACACGTTCCATTGAAAAAACAAAGGACCAAGAAACGTGTAAGGTTAACCAGTTACTGCTGAATGCAACGAAGGAAGATGCGTCCGCAAATGTCAAGTTATTGAATGTTGGCACGCGTGTTGCTTTGTGAACTTTAGTACAAATACTAGATTGCGAAATGATCAGTTAAATATACACTCGCTCGACCTGGTACCGGTATGGTTGCTATTTACTTGCAACCCGTGCAATTTTAGTAGCATTCGATCCGAAAAGGTTTTTTTCCACGAGCGCTGATGCCGAAACTTTTGTTATATGAAAACTGGTTCCAAAAAAGTTGCATCGTTCTGACATAATATGTACCCTCTTCCCGGACATCGTAATCATTGACATCAACGAGTCTTATTTTACCAGAAACTTCCATTGCCAAAAACTAAGGCATAATCAAAATTGCTTGCGCACAGTTAGTATGAATATTATCGGATTCGGAAAGGAAACCGCCGGTTGGGCGTTGCGCAAGAGTTGCCCAAGCGACAACAACTGCACCAAACGTTTATTAAGCCGAATCAAGGTTATGACGCTATGACGCATTCTGTTTCCTTCTCCAAAGTGCAGTTTACGTTAGAATACATAGACCTAATAAATAACAGCAATAACCGATGTAGACTGACTGAAAAATAATGATCTTACAAAAAAAAGTGTACGAACTTTGCTTTTGAGAGTCACTGTAATCAACTTATAATAGGAGGTCAAATTTTATTCAAAAAATGCTGTTCCATACTTTCGCTGAAGTTCTGAACTACCCAGTTCACATTGTAGGTTCAGATTTATCCGTTGCCTACTCGTGCTATCGTCGTCGATTAAAAGCTTTGACTGTAATTCTAAAGTCAGCTTTCCTCACGCTCTCTACCTTCACCGTAGTAGAGTGTATGGCCTTTAAATTCTGCTAACTATTTATGTAAATTCAGACGCGGGGTAAAATGCCACAGTAACCTATTGGCCAGTCTACCGGGTTACAATCGAAACCAATTAAAAGCAATAAACTGTTTTGCAAGGCACGTGGGCAATGCAGCCCTCCCGTTGTGTCGAGGGTATAAGTTTGTTGTCGAGACTTCTACTCGAGACTTTTTTTCAGACATGTACACGCTTGCAATTTTCCTATTTATCTTCTTATTATGTATGGAACAGCAGATTTTTCGCGACTACACGATTGACTTTTGCAGTAGACAATGTATTTGTCGAAGGATTTACACCCTTTTCCAGAGTATCTTATCTAACTTAGGCAGTAGGTAGCTGATCACTAATAATAAATTGCACTAAAAAGTTTCATGAACACGCGACTCCAAAGAGCAGTAAATCCGTACCACGTGTCCGTACAATCGATCGTAATCTTTACATACTAACACACTATGTAGCGGCGGTAGCGCGATAGAATACTTGCCTCATGTTTAGGAGGTCGTGGGTTCGGACCCCGGCATGTACCAAGAACATAGTTTTTTAAGTTAAGTACATTTATGAAATTGTAACTAAAAAACTCGTTAGCGGTGAAAAAATACATCAGTATTTGAACATGAGGTGTACGCATAACGAGCTCTGAGCTCGAATTTGCCAATCCGCTCTGCGATTCGTAGGGATTAAGCCCATACTCTGAAAGAAAGCATGTGCCTTATAGTGTGACGTATATAGGTTACATTATTACACACTATACACGGACGGTATAGCAACAGAACTTACATCAACTGTCGAATCTGCCACACGTTAGCATCGAAGCTCACCTCTCCACAACCTAGCTGTGGCTCTATTTGGTCTCTGGGACAACCGTAGCGCATGGCCGGCATATCGGGCGATCGAGTGACCGTACCTTTCACGGGGAGCCCGCCACGCCCACTAGAATCGACACCCCGGGCGCCGATACAAGTAACCACAGCTTACTTTGAAACTAGAGTCTGTATCAGTCCATTTTTCGGGCCAAGCAAGCAGACATATAAAATCGGTACCTAGTGTTCAGAATAAACTCGCGTATTATAATTTTTTTATAAATTTACGTCACGACTTGTGTCTCTATTTGAAAAAAAAATCAACGTTCAGTTACTCATAGTTTATTTATTTCCACTGAAATCGAATTGGAATATGCCATAACTTGGCTCACTCGGATCTAGTCCAGTGGGTTCCAATAAAGAGCGAAAGTATAAACGGTATAGAAATGTTCTCTATCACACCAGTTTCACTTGATTGTCGAGAACGCAACACCGATTATTGGCTTCAACAGCGGGTCTTATCAGTTTCTTTACAAAACTATGTTGTTGTTATATCCCTTTTGCCCAGCAAGTAGACGAGTCTCTCAGTTCGGTTGACACCGCACGTTTTGACCTTGTCACTGCTAGATCAGACCGACTAGGGGTTTAACCATGATAATATTGATTCGATATCCCTCGTTAGGCTTTCAAATGCCGTAAATGATAGTAAACGTCGATTCGTGACTGCAGACGGGATGATTAGCGATTACATTACAAAGACTCGTGCCGCGGTAAAATTGAAAAATTATCCGATTTGTTGTTTCGAAAACTTTTCGTTGTTGGTACGATTTCTGCCGCCATTAGCGGTTGCGCGCTTAATAGACATTTCACCAGAGACTGTGTAGCATTGTAGGTCTTTTTGTCGATAAGGAAGCCTTTATTCTAAACGATAGGCCGCAGACTAGCCTAGTAATTAATAAAGAGTTCTATTGTAATCTTATTTCCAACAAACTATACTCATGGTTTCACGTGATGGCGTTTGTATGAGGTACTTCAGTACCTCACGTGTAATTCCATTCAAGTGTCATGGAGGTACGCGCCGTGAGTTTCACGTCACGTTTCATTATCTTGTCTCACGTCCGCTTACAGCTAGAGCCCTCGAAGTCACTTCTTTCACGTAAGTGCAAAAGAGGTAAAATCTAACATAATTATTGAGGCTGCCGCGTTTTCTGCCACCTATTGTTTTCGCTCTAATCAATGACAGTGTTATTTAGGTTTTTCGGCTGACCATTCAATTTCCAATTAAGCGGTGCTCAATGCCACGCCAAGTCCGGTGCTAACGTGATAAAAAGGCGGGCTGGAACGCGCGCGCCGTCAGTACCTAGTGCCGAACCAAAGTGCGGGCAACGTTTTTGTTTCGATTCCTTTCACCCGCGGCTCCATGGGCTCCAACGAACTGCGACCGATCGCGCGAGAGGACTTAACTTAGATGAGTTGATTACTAAACTTTAGACAGTGACCCTGTTAATGAATCTACGTAGCAAACATGCGATCGGGTCAGAGAAGGGCGAACGCCAAAGTTTTATTATTGACCTTGATTTTTATATTATACTTTACGAAAGTAATGAACCGACGTCCGCCGAAAACGTATTGTTTGCGGTGGCTGTGTTAGCAAAAACATAAATTAATTTTATACACGTAAATCCTTAACTTTTTAAGTCACAAATCTATCCCCGTCATGTCATCACGTTTTTTTTAATTTTTAGTTCTCCAAACTGTCAACTAACGAATTCCCTTTCCAAACTTTCAGATGGTGAGAGGGGTGGCGTTGGCGCTGCTGGTAGCACTAGCCTGCGCGTGCGACGCGAGAGCTAGCGTTCTGGTGCCCACCTATGTTCTACCGCCCGACTCCTTTATGCGAGAGCACAGAACCCACGACACGAATACAGCCGAGTCCCGAACAGTCAGGAGACTGATCGGGGGACACATGAAAATCAAGCCGGAAAAAGAGTACGGCGATCCGGCGAAAAACTCCTTCGCGTTCGACCAGAAAAGCGAAACCGGCAAGTTCGTCGGGAGCATCGATCAGTCGGGCGGTAGCGTAGGCTGGAACCAGGGCATCTGGGACGATGGCATGTTGATGTCTAGTGCGGGCGAGGGAAAAGACAAAGGGACCAAAGTGAAAGAGGATGACGAGGACAAGAAAACGCTGTCAGATCAAGTGGCCGAGGGCAAATACGGGCTGATACAAAATGAGATCTTCTCAAAAACTCCCAAGCGGCCGGGGATCGTGAGCTACGAGGCGAACCCTGAGACGCGAACAAAAGACAACCTACAAAGTCTCGGAGGACTAAAGAAAGAGGAGATCTGGCTCGCCGAGGATCACTTGCTAGTGTTGAAAGGCGGCTCGTTCCCCGAACGCACCAAGGAGTCGGAGAAGCGGCCCTGGCCAGCCATTGACGACTACGAAGCACCAAGAAGGCAAGTAAAGCTCCCGCAAAAGCCGAAGGTGCCACCGCCCTTTCCGGTCCAGCTCGCCGACGACGGACCGCTCGTCTTCCTCACGCCAAACGGCAGTGTCCCTGCGGCCGTATTCCCACCCTACCCTGCGGGAGAAGGCGAAGGCCCTCTACCTCCTGCGCCATTCCCCTTCCCGGGAGCGCCCCACGCCGCGGGTGAACATCCGGGAAACGCTACTCCCGGGGGAGCGCCGCATCAATTTTCTCCGTTCCCATTCCTACCCGGGAATGCGAGCGAAGGACCCTTCCCTTACCCCCCATCCATGAACGGCTCTTTTCCAGACGGCTTCCCACCGGGCGCGGCCTTTCTACCACCACCGAGCAACCAGTCCGACCTGTACGACGAAGACGACCCTTCGATCTACTATCCGCCGCCCTACAATTTTTCCTACCGCGCTGAGTACAACAACCGTGTACCGGCTGGACCGCTAGTCCCTGGCATCGTGCTCCCACCGCCACCAGACTTCTTCGCACCCTTGGAGGAGAGAACGACTGAACCGGCGACGACACACGAGCCTATAACAACGACCACGTACACGCGTGTGAAACCCACAGTGAAGCACCCTACTCAGAGGCCTGCAGTGCACAGGAAACCGTATTACAGTACACGACCGACGACGACCACCACCGAATCTGTACACACCACTGAAGTGCCTACAACTGTCGCTACACCACCGACAGTGGAGGTGACGACACAAAAGACACGGCTGCCATCGCGAGTTGTTCAAATACCTTCGAGAAACCCAGTGCGCATTCATAATCTACCAGATGAACTCGTAACAAGACCTAAGACGGAGAGACCAGTCTACAAAACTAGGACCAAGGTCACTTCCAAACCTCTATCAGTCTCTGTAATTTATGAGGAGCCTCAATATGAACCGAAGCAACCAGCTATATCTGAGAGTCCCTACATAGTATACAGTGTACCAGAGAAGACTCCTAGTATCACCGATAACCTTGTTACGTCGACGCCTGTGCCTTTACGCGCGTACTACTCTCACACTCCCAACGAGGAAGTGCCTACAACGAAACTACAACCAGTGTACAATAGAAAACCCACGGAGAACTCTGTCGCGTCGTTCTATTTTTACGATGAACAACCTGAGACGTCACCCAAGCCGACGTTCTATGATGGACGAAATTATTACAAGACTATACCAATCCCAGTGAGTCAATCGCCGGTGCTTAAGCATAACGTAAATCAACAACAATCATTTAATCCTTCTGTAGATGTCGCTTACGGTTCATTCGACCAGGCGGATGCTCTATTCCTATGGCCTCAGAAGCAAGGACCGCGAACACTAACACAGGAATACTTCAGCATACAGAAGCCTAAGGCACAAGGGTACATTCAGCAACAGCAGCAGAAAAGACCAGATTTTTACCAGCAGATAGCTGACATCCAACAAACTATCGACTTGTTCACGACGACGAAACCTAAGGCCCATTCGCATAGGCCTCACGGACACGGCGTACACAAACCTAAGGCGATAACTTCAAGACCAGTGTACCAATTCAGCTATCAGTCGAAAAGACCTGACCAGTACACCTTCAGAGCGCCAAAACTCGATCCGGAACCTTTCAGGCCTATGGTGAGTTACAGCAAGCCTTTCAATCTAGAGAGTGGTTTCAACGCAATAACGCCTTCAATTTCGCCTGGCTATCATCAACAGTACTTGATAGAAAACGTACCAGTGACGACCGAAACTCCAACTTCGAGCAGATACTACCCCAAAACCAAAGCAAGAGAGGAAGACTATGACGACACGCCTATTAAAGAAGTTAGACATAGCCCCAAGAAAAATAGGAACCACATTCCTCTTGTCAGCGACAAGCCCATCGCGCATATAAACAATCAGCAAATCACAACAGCCAACCCGATAAGCAACGGATACTATACGAAGCAGGACGAGAGGTACTTCGACGACATCACAAAGAACTCCTTCGACATTTTCGGCAAGAAAATCGAAGACAGTACAAGTCACGACGTCCACGGCCTGGCCGTGACACCTCCCCTGGGCACCGTCCGGACGCCCATAGACAACAGCATCAACTTACAATACGCTTACGATTACCGAGAGGCGCAGAACAACCAGCCGAACTTGGACCGGGACACAGTGGTCAACGATCGCTACCCAAGGCCACCTGTAAACCCCGACAGCGAGCCGATACCGCCTCAGACGCACAACCAGTTGGTGCAGCAGCCGAAACCGCCCTCCCTAGCCGAAGACACGTTGGTCAATGAAAGAATACCGCGGCCACAAATAGACCCGGAGAGCGAGTTCATTCCCATACCGAACCCAGGGTATCGAAGCCAGCAGTACAACGTACAACCGAAGGCGCAATTCGCTGGCGAGCAATACGATCTGAACAGACCGTCTTTAGGCGGCGACACAGCGGTCAACTACAGAAGGCCGTTGCCACCTCTGAATCCAGACGCGGAGTGGATATCTCCGGTGAATTCGGCTGGGGAGGGCAGGCCGGGGTCTTTCGTGTCATACAGACTCCCTGGGGAGGGCGCCCACGTGTACTTCTTAACCCCGCAAGCGGCGCAGGCGGCGGCACGGGAAAGGTACAGGTCCCCAGGCTACGGACGGTGAAATCAAAGTTCTAGTCTCCAACCGCCTTGCAAGCGGACGAGTGTAAATAACAAAGCGCAAATGTGATGTTCTATAAGTGTCCTAACTTAGTGTAAGGTACAAAGACTAACGGGCCGTGGGCCCCGCAATGCCATATAGTGACTTTAGTGATTGCCGTGGACGATTCTCGATTATTTATTAACTTATTCGCGTAAGAGACAATGGTGCATATTATTAGTGCTGTAGTTAATTTATTTATGTCAGTATTCGATTGATGGAATGTTGTGATGATGTGATAAATGGACGGCAATGTTTGTTTTTATGTAAATGACTTTTTTGTACGGCAAATGTTATTCGTACATAAAATTAATTAAAATTAATGACAAATCGATTGTGATTTTACCTTTTTACTGTATTATTCTTTTAAAAAATGTAAATTATGAAAAAAATAAGCAATTAAAACGTTTTTCTTACAATTATGCAAAGAGTTTTCCTTATGACGACATCCAGGTTATACCGAATATACCACAATCTGACAACGCGCGCACGCGTATTCGTAATTCTAGGGGTCGATGGAATTAAAAAACATGTCATGTGGCCCGACCATGTGTGTCCGTATAGTTTAGGCTTTCACGTGGTCGATTTCAGTAATTTCAACTATGCCACCGAACTGTGTATTAATAGTGCCTAATAGTGCTACAAGGCACAATAGGCTAGTTTCCCAAAAAAATGTAATTAGTCCGTCTTTTAGATTATTCAAAAATAATTATATACTTGAAAAATATATTGAAAAATATATAAAATAATTGAAAAAAGAAAAAATACGTATCCAATATTTTTTTATAATCTAAAATACGGATTTTTTTATAATCTAATAAATACTAAATAGAATTAAATTATTTTGACCCTGGAAACTACCCTATTAGCTAGGACAAGTATTTCCGGAGATATTCAGGCGACTCACTGAGGCAGCCAACTAGACGTCTACTTAGCAGACACATCACGGACGGCTGTATATAGAGTTATGATTTGTATGCCAGATAATTGTGCGCTAATAGTGCTCCCTACATGCCAAGTTTCCATAATAGTGCTTCAATACAAGCTGAGAAAACATACCCTATTGTTGAGGCAGCCAACTAGACGCTTTTTCTTACCATGATTTCTTCGTAACGGCGTAGAGTTTTAAAACAAAACCTATACCAAAAAACTGTGCGTTAATAGTGCCTCTTAATGAAACACAAATGCCCCCGAATCACCTATGCGTTTAGCTAAGAAATGTATGCAAACTGCTACGTACTAAACAATAATTTTGTAATAAATTAAAATGAACTCTTATGAAAACGCAATTAGGGTGAAAATTGTTTGCAACAATTATTTGATACCGACAAGCAGAGAAGTGATTATAACACTCGGTGAGTGTCACTCACGGCCATCTAATGGCTAGTTGGTTTAGTACACTGTGCGTCTTGGGCATTGTTGGTCAATAGTGGGCTGGTGATGTTGAGTACGAATGCGGCGGCGAAAGCCAAAAAGATGATTAAATTTCAAATGTTGTAAGTACCGTATGTCCAGATGCCCCGCTTTAGTGCGATGTTCCCGTTTTAGGGTATCGCACCCAGGGTGGCAAACGAGACTCTTTTACCTACTCTGTGTTCACTATCTGTCCTTCCCTGTTCAACTTTCTAAGGGCTGTGTCATAGCAGTAACCAGTCGAAATTTTTACAGAATATGTTATGCTAAGGCAGATTACCTAAAAAAAATTAAAACAGAGATTTTTGATTTGAAGATGAAGATTTTTTTTAAATCGTGTAGTTACTGAGATATATATTTTTTTTAAATTATTTTTTGGGAAGATAATTTTGATATTACTGCACACAGTACACACTTACTCATAATAAATCGACGCAGGACGAAAACCCTTGCCGATGTGTTGCGCTGGAAGAGTCAAATCAGTTAGCCATGTTGTCACATGACCGAAAAAAAACTGATCCCTGGTTAGCGCTAACTAAATTCATGTTCATGGAAAAAAAAATTGTACTAGTTAATGTCGATGGCTTCGTTCTTCATTTCTTTAATTATCTCACCGCTTTCTGAGAGAAGAGTCTACCCAAAGCGTCTTACTATCTTAAATTATAAAATTATATAAGTATATTTTCTCAGCTTGTATTGAAGCACTATTCTGGAAACTTGGCATGTAGGGAGCACTATTAGCGCACAATTATCTGGCATACAAATCATAACTCTATATACAGCCGTTCGTGATGTGTCTGCTAAGTAGACGTCTAGTTGGCTGCCTCAGTGAGCCGCCTTAATATCTCCTGAAATATTTTTCCTAGCTAATTGCTAAACACTTTCGTGTTCAATTCCCAAAAAACGTCTTTCTTGAATTTTAAAAACATGTCATGATTGTCACTGTCACTTCAAATTTAGTTGATTTTCGGCCAGGAGTCCAGCGCAAGTGCTGGCTGGATAGACCCGCGGAATCCACGAAGGGAGAAACCAAGGTTTGCATCCACTCGTAAGCCTCCACGAGCCCCTCTCAATGTTTACCATATGATCGCAACCAACAGCCCGTGCCAGTTACCGCTCAGGCGTAAACAATAAGGTGATACATTTTTAAGAGCTAGGATTCCCATCCCAGTACCATACAATGGTAACCTTCACATAGATAAAAAGGACTTGCCGTTTCACCGCTTACAGTTCAATAATAGACTTGCTGAAGTTGGCCAAGAAACCATAGATAAGCAATCCCAGAAAACACTGTCTAAACCCAAAAAATACTGCCTGCAGTGAATGCGCGGAATAAAGCAACAGAGACAGACTTACGGCCGATTTCTAACTTGAGAATTTAAGTAACTACTTAACTCTAGTGCTGCTGTCTTGCCAATTTTTTCGAAGAAGAGCATGACAGAACGTTAGTTAAGTATTTACTTGCGTGAAATTCTCAATTCAGAAACCGGCCCTAAGTCCTCTCACAAAACTTTATAAGCGTTTTACAAGAGGCATTAACATCAGGTTTATGCTGCTCCTGTATTGATTAATAATAATTCAAATTCAATATTGGACTAGAAAAGGACCGTATAGGTTGGCGTAAAAGAGAATAGGCCTATGCCCAACAGTGGGCTCTATTCATGCACCATTTACATAAAAAGTATAAATAGATACGGGCTGGGCCTTCAGCTTTTTCGGGCATGTGGTCACCTAGTTCAGAAAAACAGATCATTTTGGGCCAGTTGGAGGGCGAACGGACGTGAGGCAGAATACCAATGCGCTGCCATATAGAAAACGGCAGGGGGATCCATCCAGCACGCGTTTCATTACGCCTATGACCGTGACGAGTGGAGAACTATGACATATAATGGCGATCCTCAGAATTGGGAAACCGACAACCAAAACGAAAAGAAGAAGAATAATAGATATAAAAGGGAAGGTGTGAAGCTCACCTGTATCGGGCTCTCCTTGCGCGGGCGCATCCTGCAACGGCCTATCGCACAGCCGCAAGTACACTTGTATCGCGACTCGCGCCGCGCGGAAGTAGAAGGGGTGTGAACGCAGCACGTCTTCCAACCGTAGGAGTCCCACGTACGAGCGCAGTGTCATCTTTCGCATGCAGTAAGAGTGGAAGTCGAACTGGTCCTCCATTATCTCGGAGAAATGCTGCGGGGGAGACGAAAAGGGTATATTTGAGTGGATGATATGTGGATGCACTGGTATTGTCATAGTAAAAAAAAAAAAACATTTTTTTTTAAAGAAAACAAGTATTTTGAGAGCCTGAGCCAACTATTTCGTTTTAGAGAGATTTAATTAATTTGAAGAGAAAAACAATTACATATCTGAGTTTTACGTTACTGGAAGTATGTCATGCACGGAAAAACGTCATGAAAAAGGCTCCTAACGTTCACAAGAGACATTTTTTTTGTAATATTCTTGGGCTCAAGGTTTCTTGAAGTCTCGAAGTAATGGAAATTAAGAGTTACATAAAGAGTAAATCAACGGGCATTAAAGATGACATAACAGATACTATGATCACCGCCAATGTAAAAAAAAAAAATGTCTGCTAAATAACCTGCAAATACTTTTTTCAAATCGTATTTACAAAAAGTATCAGTAAAAGTATCTCCCAATCATGAATGTTCCAATCGTGAATTATAGGACCCACGACAAAGAACCTAGGATCACGAACCTGGTTCTAGTTAGAACTAGATAGCATTAACGCCAAAAATGGCCATTAAATGCTAACTCACTATTAATATGAATGAAATAGACTTGATTGATACACACATTTTGGTAATTGGCTTTGTAAAGAAGAATATTATTTTTCCTTGGCGGCGCTAGCTAGTATTAGTAGTATTACTCCCTGGGGCCTGTTTCATGGAACTGCAATTCGTGGTTTACTATGACATTTCAATTATTAACCCACAGATTAACAAATAGATGCTACTACGCAATGTACCTCGAATTGTCATAATAAACTACGAATTGCAGTTTTATAAAACTCTACCCTAATGCGCCAGGGTCCAGCGAATAAAGGCTAGTTTTGTTTTATTTATTTTATGCTTGCTTACCCTGTCTACTTCGTGCGCCTTCTTCAAGGCGTCGCCCCACATCTCCGCACGCTGGTACGCCCCAGCGGCCTCCGTTTGGAACCACATACACTGCATCTCGTTTAGGTTCTCCGTGGCTGGCACACCTGGGAAATAGAAGTACTATTCGTGACTACCATCTTTAGCCATTTCACTCACTGCAGAGCATAGGCCTCCCCTATTGGTTTTCCAAGCTTCGTGCTGCCCACATCTAGCGACTCGCAACGGACATCAGTTCTACGGGCTACGTGCCCGCAGACTTGTGATATTCTAATGAAACTTGTGATAATTATTTTAATGAAAGAACCTTAAATTGTTACTCCTTCAGCTCAAGTCACATAAGATAGATGAAAATTGTATTTACATTTGCACAGAGCTAAATTATTATTGTAAATTTGACTATGAGGGGCTGTGTACAGCCATTTATAGTATTTTTTGTTGTTACCTTAGCTTTACTTCACTCACGCATGTTGTGGTTACCTAGTAAGTAAGGGTACAACTTTAGAATTTATTTTTTACTAGCTGTGCCCGGCGGTGTTACCCGCGGTTTATTAGGGAAAATAAATTGTCTATTAACAGTAAAAATAATAACTATTCACATTTTTAGGGATTTTCCCACGGGAATAAGACATTTTCCCGCAGTAAAAAGTAGCCTATATGTTAATCCAGGGTGTGAGCTAACTCCATACCAAATTTTATTAAAATCGATCCAGCCGTTTAGACGTGAAGAAGTAACAAACATACAAAAACAAACATACACGGCCGTGGGGATAAAGTGGGATCTATTATACCATAGCCGAGTTAAGGGTTAAGAAACTCTTCTCAGTGATCCTTAAAAAAGTTAAAAATAAAATACCTTCTCTGGTGAACTTTGCGCACATATCCTCAGCCCGCTTGACGTGGCCCGCCCGAAGCATGTACCGGGCACACTTGCTGTTGACGTATCGGTCGGCAGTGTCCATCGCCTGAGCTTCCTCCAGCCACTGATAGGCTGAGACTGGGTCGCCGGCGTGCTGGAAGAAAGTCTCACTTAGATTGGAGTGGAAATGCGGCCCACCGCCGCAGAAGTCCTACCAATACTTGAGGTCGCCGTTCGTCGGACTACGACGTGGAGGACATTATCATAGCTGCCGTTTACGGCCTCTGTGGCGAAGCGGTTAGTGCATCTGCCTACCATGCGAGAGGTCCTGGGTTCGAATCCCGGCTGGGTACGAAAAAAAACCCAGGTCTTGGATGTTTACATGTTTGTGATGTCGCTGTTTCTGGTTCCCACGATACAAGGTAACCTAGTGTGGGGCCAGAAACAATGTATGCGCCTGTATGTAAATGTTTATGTTTAAAAAAATATATAAAATAAAATCATAGAAATAAAATTTCAGGGATTCTGAGATCACAAAAACGTAAAAAGTTAAATTCTCCCACTGCAGGACATCGGCCTCCCTCATCGTTTTCCAAGTTTCCCGGTCTTATGCCGCCTGCATCCAGCGACTCCCCGCCACCGACACAGGTCGTCAGACCATCTGGTGAGAGCATGCCCACGTTGCGTTGTCAGGTCCGCGTTGCATGAAGCTTGTATTGTGGGATAATAGAGTGGTTACCAAAGGCCTCACCTTATAAATCTTTCCTTTGACAATAAACAGCTCTATCAACGTCGGCGTGTGCTCTATCGCCGCATCGATATACTTCAGGGCTCTGTCTGTGTCATTCTTATGATCAAAATGTTGCGCCGCAAAGTAGTACGCCCATAGGAGGGCTGAGGCTGGTTGCTTCACGTCCTTGGGGTCCGCCGAGAACTGTCCGGACGTGGAGAGGCAGTCTATGTACTGTAGGATCAGTTTCTCTATGGAATCCGCTTTGCTTTGGTCCGCGTATAATGATCTGAAATGCGGGGGACGTTTTATTATGAATAGGGAGAAAGTGAGTTTGATCAGACTAACATTTGTTCCCATGGCAACACCTCAAAAACATTAGGTCTGGGATAGGAAGAGCTCAAAGGCGCAGCTTACGACCGCAGCAAGTTGGGATTGGACTGAAACCCACCTCAAATCGACGAACAGGGGTGGGATGCCTTTATGCAATCCGTGCCTCAAGTAGTCATCGACGAGACGCTCGAACACCGGGCCAGCAGGTGCATCTGTTAGCTGAAGCCGCCTCGGCGCTATCGCCTTAGGGAACTCTTTCCTGGAAGGGCCGAAGGGTCGAATTGTATGATCATGAATAGATAGAATAGAAAGTAGCGTTTGTAACGTTGCCGTAGGGCACGATACAAACTCTATATAAAACCCTAGCTTCCATGATTTTGAAATTGTTAAACATTTTTCGAGAGAACTTTCTTGTTATTATGAAAAACAGGATGATTATAGTTTATCAGTACAGGTCAGTTAAGTAAAGCTGGCACGTTCAACACATTTACACGTTGCGCTTGTGTAGTGTCTGTGAACAAGCGCGCGGCGTGACGTGTACTGCATGCGCATAATGAAAAGTCTGCCCGTCTCTCTTGCGCGCGGTGTAGCTTATGAGTGTGAAGGGGACAGTTATAGTTTTACATTTGCTACTGTTTATAAATACAGCGTGATCTTTTTGGTATTCAAACGTATGTGCGTTTCAATGAGGGACTTTTCTGACAGCTAAGAGAAGTAGTTCCAAATGAGCCGTTGTCCGTTTTACAAAGCTAAAGTCTTTTTCGTTAGGCTAAGCCTTTAATAAAAACTTGCTAAAAGACTTAAAGGCTAATTGCATAAAAGGCTCCTTAATACACTAAAAGGCTTAAAAGGCTCTAGAGGCTCTGGGCTAAAAGGCTGAAAGACTCGATTTAGTCTCGAGGCGTAAAAATTGAGGAGTTTCTTTTAAAATGCTTATAAGACTCGAGTCCTTTCATCACTATTGGAAACTGTTGCCTCAACGTTCAACCCGATCTTCTACATCTAAAGCAGAAAAACTATACAGTCAGTCTTTACCCATAACGACACGTAAATTCAACGACCTTCAAAGCACAAAAAATCTTATTCCTAAAGACTACCATAGTTTCTATGATACTTTGCTCCACGATTTGTTTGTTTTTTATAATAAAAATATCATAGTTTTAATTCAACTACCTCGTAAGTTAGCCACATGGTAAATGGAAAGCATTGAAAAGCTAAATTCAGCAACCTCGTATCTATAAAAATAAACTTATAAATTAAAATAAAAATGGTATTAACGTAAAACCAGCTCCAAAAATAGTATTCAACAAGTGTTTATCAAGTGTAGTATAACGATTATAAATAAATTTAGTTTTTTGTGTCTCCTGAACATTTGCGATTTTATACATACGAGGTTGAAAAAGTAAGGCGACGAAATGTTAGTTTTTTTTTTTCAATACAATATAACTCCGAAAGGACAAACATTTGGCTGGTGGCGTGATAGTAACTTTTGTTCAGCTGGCTGAGACCTATTTGATGATGTATCACACATGGCTATTGGGCTAAGGTCCAAAATTGCATTCCTTTGACAGCCATTAGATTTTTTTTTTTTTAGTTCATCTTAAAACGGCTCATTCATCCAGTAACTGACCACTGAGCGTCCGTGACCCTTTGTTACATAATTAAATTATAATTAAATTGTTGAGGATTTCTGGGATAATTATTTTCTGTTTTGGTAAAGATTTTCTTAGGTGAAATTATTTTTGTTCATGTGAAAATTTATTGAAAATTATAACTATTTTATGACCATTGATTCCAACTTATGTTTAATACTTTTCGCTCGAATTTGCTAAAAATATATTATAACAAGTAACACATAATATGTATATTTGTATTTATTTATCTGCAACGCACCCATCTTACTAAAACCTAACTCTAGTCTACACTTAAACTAGAGTCGCATTTTGAATCAAAATCATTTATTTTTAAACATACTGTATAGTGAAATTGCATAAGTGTGAGTACTGTGAACGTGCCAGCTTTAGATAACTGACCTGTAATGGTAAAACTTATTTCTAATTATTCGTGATTTTTCACCTTTGATTCAAAGTTGTCGAAAGTATTGACTTTGAAAGGTGAAAAACGAATAATTAGATTAGAAGTACATTCTATCCATGATATATAGAAACATTACAATTAATGTTTCTTTATCCTGGTTAGAATGTCCCCTAAAATGTGTCGAACGAAAAGTTACCCAGTAGGATGGAGAATGGAAATTCAAGTTTTATTCAAAGTTCAATCAAAATACTTACTTTATGAATGTCAAAGTTGTAACATTATACATAGCAACCAAAGTATTTAAGTGTTTACAGACAATAAGGTTTCCTTACGATATTTTTCGATATGATTTCCGTGGTGATGGAATATAAAGGTATCAAAACATTGACGCGTGTTCCGTCGTATAGCTGTGTTAATATTATTTAACTAGTGCTGTGGGTTTTGTAAACAAACAAATAAACAGTAGTCATTTGTATTATTTGCTCTACTGCATCGCCACAAAAGCGAGACTCCCCTCGGACCTAAGTATATAGTACAGTCTGTTAGCTCTTAGAATATACCTCAAGCTCTACAGTAGGCTTTGGTTTTCGCCGAAAGCACACGAGTGTAATACTACTTCCTGCTCTGTATAAAACTTTTCTTCACTACTTTGAAAAGTTCTGTAAAGTTATAAACAACAATACAAAATAAACCTTACCTTATTGCAATAGGTATATCTGATTCTATCCTGTAGTAACCGAGGTATATTCTAAAAGCTAACAGACTATATATATTCAATTTCCCCATAAATCACTTATTCATCTGAACCAGCTTGTCGATCATGTATGGAAATCGTAGAAACTACTCACTTGAACACATCGAAAAAGGCCACTTTTTCTTCGGGACTAGTAAGTTGCTTGGCTTCTATTTGTTTTTGATAATACATCACATTTTCGGGGTTTCTCTTCAGTAAGTCATCATACACTCCTTCCGCATCTTTGAACCTGAAACATATTTGGATAATTTTACCGATCAGTCAAGATTGGTTGAAGGTGTATGTCAGCTTTATCAGGAAAAAGAGATACACTTTGGAAAGCTTAACAGTGGATATATATAATCGAATCATTTAATTGCTTTAGCTTTGCCTGACACTGCTTGGGATTCACTTAGAAATATTTGACATATCCATTCTGAAAATGTTAAATATTGGCAAAAGGATACAAAATCAATTCAGCAATTATATTGAAATGCATAATGAAGTAGCAACTATTTTAACACTCAAAAGTCAGTTACTTTGAAACAGCATAAGAAGTTACTTTTATAGAAAATGAAATAATAACAAATTCATTCTTATACACTGGATTACAGTTGGTCCAATCGCTATTGTGGTTCTGTACTTCTGCTATGCAATAAGGCTATTATTTTGTTTAATAAACCAAGTGATTAGGAAAGCAAAAAGACCATAACATACCTTTTTAACTTCAAATAATACTCTCCAGACGTCTCCTTGATGGCCAATTTGTCCAGTATCTGTGTTTGGAACTTGTGTAAATGCGACAGTGCCCTTTCATACTGTCCAGACTCTGCCAATACCATATTCTGGTACAACAGGAGCTCAGAGTGCTCATAATCATACGGACCCTTCATTTGATTCGTACGGAAAGCATCAAGGATGCTATTGGCCATCTCATAGTCTTCTAACAAGTGGTAACTCATGGCAAAACCAATCCATGAGGCTCTCTGAGTAGGTCTCAGCACAAAAAGCTGGTAACGGGTATCCTGAAAGCAAATGATTTGTTTTCAGTGACTATTGGTTCAAAGAATGTGTATCCTGATAACTCCTCTGCATCCTGGAGGAGCTAGGGTGGCAGGAATAGTTGTTTAACACCATCATCCTTTCACTCAAACAATGAGCAGTCGAGTTGTGGAAACTCAAACCATCTCCAATGCTAATATACTCCTCTACAAAGTTTGTTAATCAGAATGCAATGTTTGATCAAGTTGTTTTACGGACTCACTGCACTGATCTCTACCAATACAATTTTGCCAATGTCATAGTTTAGCCCAACTATAGCCAAGTGAATAAGGCTTGGTATGAATTTTGAAGCAAGGCCCCTGTTTTATAAAACTACAATAAATATACTAAAACAGCTTGCCCAATTACAAGGTGATTGATAACAGTCAGCCCAAAATTGACTAAAAACAAAACTGATTGTTATCAATAATTTTACTAGTAAATAATTGTAGCTTTAAGTAAAATTATTTTGTGTACACTAACTTTATAGCCCTCCAAATCCCGCATTTGAATTTGAAGCAGCGACAGATCTCGCAGTATCTGAATGTTCTCCTTCTCCCACTTGAGTGCATTACGGTAACATTTGATGGCTTCGTCATATTTTTTGTCGGACCTCTGCAGGAGGCCATACACATGCCAGCAGACTGGTGACTTGAGATCGTTGCGTAGGCCACGCCTGACATATTCATATGCCTCATCCTTGCGTCCTAGGCAGTTGAGAGTCAATCCTTTCATAGCCAACGTTTCTAGAACAGAGAAAGTAATATACTGATATAAATATTGTTATATTTATATTTATTGTTATTTTTTCCTGGTACACAAGAGAATATTCTTATTAATACTAGAAAATTAATCTGGACTTAAGTGTATGTGTAGTGCTTATATGTTTAAATCTAAAAGTACAGAGGTAGTTAGACCTCTAAGATTTCCACACTTTAGTCACATAGTTGGGCTAGTTTATTGAGCAAGGGCTGTGGTATCTGAACTTCTTAGGCACTCTGTATGTGTTATGTGAACTTCCTGCGAATTCGCAAGTGAGATTGTTACAAGCAATTCATAATTGTATGTAACATACAAAAAAGTCATTGGACCATGCAAAGGTACTATCCCAGGTTTTCGTAGTGACCCAGATCAGTTTACTATTAGGAGCATATTTATTGTGAATTAATAAGCAATCACTTACCTCCATGTTCGGCGAATTTTGGATTAGAAAGGATTTGCTTAGCGAATTTCAATCCATTTTTGTACTGTTTGTGTTCGTAGCAACGCTGAAATTAACAGGTGACTGATTAACCTCTATTGTTACCACTTTATTATTAGACATAGCTCAAGTTAGTGTGAAGAATAAGGATGAATTACAAAGTGAAAAATATCATTTCAGATACATTTTTGTGGACTTAAATAGATTAATAACAGAGGATTGTCCACACAGAAGCGGTGCCTTCAGCGTATATTTAGATTTCAAGTCTGAAGATGTTGAAATTATGTGAAGTGTCAAGCAAAGAACCTGAAATGTTTGTCAACGAACTTACCAAAATTCGTTTGAAAAGAGCATTTTCTTTTGGCGGCAAAGGATTACTGGGTGGCATTTTGTTCGATGAGAACCAAGAATCTTCTATTTACTTCGCTAATAAATCGTAATATTGCTAAAAACCTCGTGGCTACAAACCAAAGAAGTAGTCGATGAGAATTTTTATTGTCTATGGCCGATCACGTGACCATTTTGATTGTCAGATTTGTCTATGCTTATTATTACCAGCCTAAACCTAAAAATAGCGATATTTCTAGATATATATTGGTATTCTTAAATGAATAACGGTAAATGAATGAATGATACTTAAAATTACAGGATGAATCGCAGCACTAGCAACATTATTTTTATTTGAAAAAGTACGGTTCACTCACCACAGACGATATAGGGTTCACTCACGACCACAGACGATATAGCTCACGACCTCTCTCACTCACGTAACTTGTCACGTCAATCGGATTGTTGATTTTACTTTTGCGAAGTAAACTGAATAAAAATTAAAAAAATCCAACGCATATTAGTGCTCGATAAATTCACCATTTCAAGTTCAGTTCATAAATAGACAAAATGGGCATCGAAAATATGCGTCGCTGGCCCACGTACATCATTTCTGCCGTTTGCATTTTACTTATACTTTCGCTGCTCAACAGTTGGAATTTGGAGGGCGAATTACGAAATAAAATTGCCGAGATAAGTACACAACTGCAGGAGTGCTCCAAACAACAAACCTCGTGCATGGAGGAGTCTCTCTCGCTGCTAGAACAGCGCGACAACTACGTGGTTAAAGTAAACGAATTCGAGAAAGAAAAAATCGTACTGAAAGATGCTATATTAGATTACAAGAACAAAGTATCCAAAATTGAATCAAAGGCTAATCACACTCTTGTAGATATTGAGCTGTGCAAAACTGAGCTCCAATCTCTCAAGAACCTTCAACTGAGTAAGTCGGCCACATTGGAAACACTACGTCTGGAAAAGTCCACACTGACTACACAGTTAGAAGAACGTAAAGGCAAAATTGAAGAGTTAGAAAGAGAGATAGAGAAACTGAAAGCAGCATTGACAACTAAGAGTTTGCCAGCTCCACTACCTTCTAAATCCACCGCTGCTGTCCAACTGCCAAAGTTAAGTCCAGTTCTAAACTCTTTGAATGAGCCTGCATTAGAAAATGCTGCTAAAGAAGAAATGGAAGACAGCCCAGTAAATGAGGGCAATGAATTTGATCCTGGCTTACAATAATCTAAAAATAATACAGGGAGCTAGACACTGTTCCATAACTGAGAATTGTTGTGATATTTCAACTGATAACGTCTCTTCCTTTCAATTCCAAAATTTATGATAAGAATATATCTGCCTGTGAATATGTTACAGTTACGACCTCTGTGGACGTTTGACGACCTCTGTGGCGTAGTGGTTAGCGCATTGCTTACCATGCGAGAGGTCCCGGGTTTGATCCCCGGCTGGGGAGAAAAAAAACTCCAGGTCTTGGATGTTTACATGTTAGTGACGTCGCTGTTTCTGGTTCCCACGACAACAGGGTATCCTAGTGTGGGGCCAGAAGCAATGTCCATGCCTGTATGTAAATGTTAATGTTAAATGTTATCATCAGATATGGTACAAATTCACTAGTGGTGGAATGCCCGTTTAGCATTATTTTACTTTAAGTACCTATATCTTTGTTTATTTTTTAAACAGCTTTTCAGGGTGTCCCAATTGGGCTGGGATCTTTTCAAAACTTGGGTGTGTACAGATTTTCTTGTTAGAACACAGGTTAACTTGAAATTAGTTTAGGGTTAACTTGAAATTAGTTTAATCAATTTGTTGGTCAGTCTAAGTCAGGACTGCCAATTTGTTACAAATGAAATCATGACAATTTTTTAGAACAAATTAATTCATTCATATCACACATTTTGTTTTTCTTCAAACATTGTTATCAGTGTTTTTAAATGTAACTTTCATTGTACTGTAGGATTAAGTTTTATTAACACTGGAGTTACCTTAGTGGGATTGTAATTATGGCCAACAAAGAAAGAACAAAGTTTTCACACAAATCTTTGTTCACTAATGTAGCTCCAGGTTTAAGCCATGTTGGTGCCACAATATCGCATAGTTTTTTTAAGATCTGAGGTTACATGTAGGTAAATAAGACTAGTACTGATTTTTCAATTGTTAAATAAATCATTTTAGAGTTTCTAAATTGTCTCAGTTTCCAGATAGGTTAGTTTGTGGCTATCCAACAATAAACTTACTTTAGTTAATTGACTGTACTGTATTTATCATTAATGTGTTTCTATCCAATGATACTCTTTGTATTTTTATGCTTGATTGATATAATAATTATTGTTTTAGGTTTTTGTACCTAAATTTGAAAACTAAGTATTGTGATAATATCACAATACTTAGTTATTATGTATAACTGTGTCAAGTGGGAAGTTTATATGTGCAATATTTCTCTTATTGTCTTGACTATCCATGTGGACAGCTATTTCTCTCTTGAAGAGAACAACCAAGGCTCTATTTCATAAAACTTTTGTTATAATTCATGGTATACTATGACAATTCTATAAACATTGCAAAGTCGCTTAACCAACAAATTAATTCGGCTTAGCTACGCAATATATAGCGAATTGTCATAGTGAATTAATTGTAGTTTTATAAAACGCCTGTTTTAGCAAGAATTCTAAGAAATTTTAATCTTAAAATAAAACTACCTGTATTTACATCACATATTTATCTGGTTTTTATTAGGGTTCCATACCTAAAGGGTGAAAACATGAGTATTACTAAACCCCACTGTCCATTTGTCATCTGTCTGTCACCAGGCTGTATCTCGTGAAGCATGATAGCTAGATGGTTGAATTTTTTTCCGAAGACGTATTGCCGCTATGACCGATACTAAAAACAGAATAAAGTAAATGTTTAAGGGGGCGTCTCATACAACAAAATGTCATTTTGGGCACTTTTTGGCTCGACATTAATAACGGCAACAGGTAGATGCTTGAAATGTTCACAGAATATTTTAAACTTTAGAAATAAATATTTAATGGGGCTCCCAAACAGCAAACAGAACATAAATTGTACAGAACCCTCCGACCGTGAGTCCGACTGGCACTTGACCGGTTTTATTCCATCATCATCAACGATGTTGTTTGAAATGGAAACCTAATCTGAGTAAACTCGGAACTTCTTATTCTCTTGATCATGCATGATGGAGGCAGTCAACAATTTTCCAGACGATATGGTTTTTATGTCAAATTTGCAATCACATTAGTTTCACGCATACAGATAAACAGATTTAAAATATGTTTCTGTTTGTGGACTGTAGTGTGGATAACGCCGCCATATTTTGTAGGCTAACTGCTGTTTCTGTACAAGCACAAGTGTTTTTCCGGTACACAATCTTTCTTCGTGTCATACCTAGTGTTAGTGCGCATACTCCTCCGAAACGGCTTGACCGATTTTGATGAAATTGTTTATGTAAATTCGGTAGGTTTGAGGATAGGTCGTTACCTATCTATTTTTCATAGGGCAAAACAACGTTCAGCTGCTTTGCCGGGTCAGCTAAAATACTAATAAATAGGTGCTATCAATCAACCGACGTATGTACAGTACACCAACCATTTAGTTTCAAAGCAATCCGTAACGTACCTAACTGATAAATTGAGTAGTGTAACTGTTGTTAAGGTTACAAAGGTTGTTGACACGCGTGTAAAGGTTGATGTGCTGTCGACTGTACTGTACCCAGAGTGCGTATACTGAGTTTTGTCATTCACTTTCGATAGCGAGAGCGTTTGCGATTTGCATAGGAGTGACAAAGCGCGCCATCTAGTTGTCTCTTTGTCACTCCTATGCAAATCGCAAACGCTCTCACTATCGAGAGTGAATGAAAAAACTCAGTATACGCACTCAGAACCTGTTACACTCGGAGAGATTTTTTGCTGAATTTTCAAATCTACATATAATAGTGCGTGAGTTTATGAACGCACCTTCAATAAAGCGCGAAACACAAACGTCAAAAATGACTTGACACGAGTGCGAAATGGAAGATGATCTATGTACCTACATTACATATCATCCACGTCGGTTTTTGTGTAAATGGTTTAGTGCAAAGGTGATACAGGGGTTGCCTTTGATTAACATCATGGATTCAACACTTCGTAATTATTTGGTAAGTTGCCGAATGGTCTCATGTGTAGGTTCACAGCGTGCTAACCTTGAACTGACAGGTATTTAAAGTGCCAGCTGTTCAATTGTTTACTTACATCATTTCAAAATACAGACGGTATCTAACACAGATACCTTCAAATCAATGCCGAACGTGACTTGAGGATAACCACGAATAGTAGAATAACACACCCAGGAATTCTTAACATTTTTATTCTTTGTAACATAATCAAACAAAAAATTATCCATCTTACTTCAAAGCCTAGCTTCAGAGCAAAGTATTAATAAACTTAAAAATAATCTCATATTTTATAGATTTTAGAAGATCTATAAAACTATTCAGAGAAATGTGGCATACCTATGATACTAGAAAATGTTTTAAGGTTCCAATTCATTAACAATAAGATAACATAATGTAGATTGAAAGTTCGAGAACACTACTGACGCATAACTTACTATTTGCTGGATTGTGAAATGGGGCCCAGAATGTGCACTATGCAAGGATGAAATACCTATTTATCCAACGAAGGGCAAGATTCTGAATTGAGAATTTCGCTAAGGAACTACATACTTAACTTTACTGTAGTGGTGTCTTGACAAACTTGGAAGAGTGTGACAAAAAAATATTTAAGTATTTACCTAATGAAGTAGTCAAATGAGAAACCGGCTCTAAATATTAGAATGTCATCTTTTCAGATATGGAATAAAAATTAATTAAACCAAAGTTTATATAAAAATATACTTCTTCACAACCTTAGTGTTTTATCAACTGCCATTATGGGCCGATTTCTGAATTGAGAATTGACACTAAGTAAATACTTAAGTAACATTCCGTCACACTCTTTTCTGAGAAATTTGACGAGACAGCACTACAGTTAAGTATTTACTTAGTGAAAATTCTCAACTCACAAACTGTGAAGAATATTGAATATTACCAAATTTAACAAATTTCGTAGGCATCATGTTTCTAGCTCTAGCTTTCAATAAACATTAATATTTATTCAAATTAATGGCCCTGGTTTTTTGCCGTTGAAATTTTAATATCCTTCAATAGATTTATGTTTATATAGACAGAAACAACATTATGTTGTTTCTGTCTATATAAATCAGTCTCATTTAATATGAAACTTTCAATGGCAGTTTTATTAATTTAAATTGTTAATACCTACATACTTTAATCAAATCCCCACAAATATCTAAAGATAAAAAGATAAAATTGTTTTTATGTTAACAACAGTTTTATGTTAACTAAATTAAAACTAAGTAAGCCATACTTAATAAGTAATAATATTTGTTATGAAACTAATGTGTGAAATAGTCGGTGGGATTAGGTCTACTTTAGACACAAAAAACTACTTTTGCTTACCTGTCACACACAGATGCTGCATAGTGAGAATAGGCTATTATGTACGCAAAAAACATTTTTAATAGGAAGTGAAACTTCAATATTTGTTTCACTGAAAATTCAGATAATTTCATGTCACAAGTTTTTTTTATTAAAGAGCATCACATTTCAATGACTCATGTAAGTAATGCCAAAACCAAAATCATACATTTTAGTTTCCTGCGAAGCTCTACAAAATTCTATTGTTGGTCCCTTAAACTGTTCAACGGCTGCCATCAATATGACCTGCCCTGTAGTCTTATTGATTTATTGTCACTTATTTAGCCAACTTATGTTACTAAATAATTAACATGTTGCCTGTGTAACTGGAAATAAGACAATGACCCCACACATGCCCACATGGTTTTATTCACAATTTCATAGCTCATAAGTATACGGCAAATGTAATGCTTTAACAAATTTGCTAGATTTGCCTTGATTGCCTAATATTTCATTAGAGGGAATGGACCATATGTGGTGCACTCACGCCTCACCTAAACCTGGTACATGGTAAAAGGGAACGTGTTAAATATAAATTTACCCGAAATAAGCTTTCAGTTTCCAATGTTTAATGCACATTAAAACATTGGAAACTGAAGGCAAGTTCAATGAATGTTGCTTAGCTAAATTTATTACATTTTATTTTGGCACAATTGGAATCTGGTCTGGTTTTTTTTAGAGGAAATATTGTTCTAAAGAAATATTGTTTGAAGTTGCATCTGGCCTATAAATGACATTAGATTGTAACTGCAATCAAATATGAACTCATGGAAGACAAGAAAGAGGCACATCTGAGCCACTGATAATATAAAATTCATCCATAATGGTTCATCATTGTCAAAACTATTTTAACATATAATAGTACATATATAAAATATAACCTCTATCATAACAATGCTATAAAGTGTAAAGTTATACTCTAACTTCTACTCATATCACATGATGCACTTTTAACTCAAGTTAATACTAAGATTTTCTTACTTGCTTCTCTGCACTGACCTCCTCAAATGCTGCTAACAAATTCCTTCTACATTTACTGTCGTCTGTATAATGTATTGCCCAAATAATGTACTCACCAACATTTAATGGGTCTTGGGAGTAGCTAATTTGTAATTTGCACTTTCTCTCCCACTTCATTGTATCCATGCTCCGACTGTTCCTTTTTCGTACAAACTCGATGTACCCATTGCATTCCACTGCCTTTTTTGGCAGTTGGGCATTCAATGCTGCATGGGACAGTTCGTCACCACTCGTCGATGGTAAACAGTCTCCTTGGCCTAATTCAGAATTTGGCGGTGTTACCTGCACACACTTGCGTTTGAGTTTCCTAACTACATCACCATCACCTTTAGTATTTATTTCTGAACCCTCATTGTCAATATTGAAGTGAATTCCATATGAAATTCTTTTCATTCCCAATGGTTTATTACTTTCATCATCCCTTGGGATTATTTCTTCATTAGGCTTCTTTCTTTTACACTCTGAATCTTTTTCATCTTGGTAGTTTTTATCCCATTCTGGACTACCACTGCTTGAGTGTATTGCAGGTCTTTTTCTTACATTACTAGTTAAAGTCTTAGTTTCTGATTGGGTCTTAATTATTTCTGGAGATGCCAGTGGGCTTGCGAGACTCTCAGCCTGACTAATGGAATTTCTGAAAATTTGCCGTAATTTTATTTTTATTTCTAAATTCTATTCCTAAAGCTACAGCATGGAAATCAAAGGATGAGGACACAGGGAAGATGAAATGAAGTTAAAGCTTGCTTTGTAAAATTTGAGTACATTGATTTTTATTTCAGCACATTTTACACAGTAACTAACTACACAAGAAAACAAGTTTCACAAACCTTTCAATTCTATCTTGCCTTCTCAGTATCTGATCAATGCTTTCAACAGATGTGAAATCATGTCTGGAGCACTGCATGTCAAACTTCAAGAAAGTTGATACTTTTTTGCGTGTTCGTATTGTTCTTCCGAACCATTCTAGAACTGCATCATCAGTGAGGTAAAGACTCAGGTTTTGTCTCTGATCATCAATCATGCGCTTGTACCAAGAGGCAAACTGACGTGCTTGAAGTCTATCTGCGGCCTTTGATGTGTTGTTATTGTCCTCACGAAGAGGTTTTAGACTGCTAATGGATGTCATATTCTTTTTGTTACTGGGATTTCTTTTAACTGGCGTTGTTGGTTTCGACATTCTTCTTCTTTCTGCAAATAACATAGGGGGTGAATAATTTGTGCTAACAATTTCATCAACGTATGTTTAGAACAACTTACATTATTGTTTGTAAATATCGACAACTTCAGAAGATCCCTTGGCGTTCTGAGCTAGGTTATTGCGAAGGTCGTGCAGACGACTCTTGCTTTCCTCAATGTAAGCTGTCAGAGACAGGTTAACTTCCAGTAATTCCTTGTGATACGCGGTAACGTTCTCAGTGTTAGCGAATAACTTCTCTGGAAAATCAAGAACAGCAAGGATACAGTCAAATTATCGTATAAAGAAAGGGTTGAAAAGAAGGAAACATTTCGACATTCGAACGTCATAACCTACTTAGATTATTTGCAGTCTCTAAAGCTAAATGTTCACGGCTCAAGTCGTCAAATACTGTTGAATTCATCTTACGATTGCAGTTAACTGTTAAACATTCGCTGATCAATTCACAATTGTAAAGGAAAATAATTATCCGTCTCGAAACACTGAACACTGGCTGCTGGCTGGCGTCGTTTTTGTTGTTTGACATTTGACAATCACACTAATACCATTGACAATATAGAATAAAGTTACCATAGACAATAAAAAAAAATTTAAAGGAAGTGTCTAGAGGACCACTAGTGGTCATCCTAAAATATATTCCGTTGCCGACGCCGCACAGTGTCATAATTGTAGAATCTAGCGTCACTTAATTCGATGCGTTAGGTTTTAAATGTTATCTTTGTGAATAGTGGCTTGAATTTTGTAACATATATTTTTAATATACTTATAAGCATATTTTAGCTATTTTAAATTATTAGAAGGTTTGATTTAAGACCGGATAGTAAAAATAAATGTTTAATTTTTTTTCTATTTTACTTTTACAACTTGAGCATTTAAATTTAGAAAATACATCAAATAAATAATAGTAAATAATACCGGTAAATAATACCAAGAATAAAGCTCCATATAGGCATTTCTCGTTTCGCTGGCATATCTCCCGAAATTTTCAGGGTCTATATCAAAATCACATGACAACGCCTCTAATATTACGAGGAAACGATAAATGAGGCCAGTGTCGAGCCCTGTTGTATTAGCAGCAAGTTGGTAGTTTCTAAAGAACCGTTTCTACAATACGTCGTTTCATTTTTCACCAACCTGATAAAAAAAAGATTGTATGGGGTGGGCACAAACGGGCAGCCAAATTTAATGTATTCTCACTAAGCACAGATATAAGAAGTAATAAAAAAAAATTCAGGTCGGATACATGAGGATACATTTTGTAATCTCTTATCAAAGTCAATGTTATTATTATTTTATTGTGTAAACGGTTCGTCGAAGTCAATTGCCGTCGAACACAAAACTAATGCATATTTGTTTCTAAAACTCACCTTGTAAGACGGCTATTACCAACTACGATTACACAATGTACAAATTCTACCAACTGAAATAAAAACAAAGTCGTAGTACACTTGAACTTAACCACATAAAACGGTCGACTGTTATTCATAATAAACTTACCATCGCAAGTGTCACGTTCTTGATTTTTTTGCGAGAAAAATATTTACTTCTACACTTAACTTTATATCAAAAAGTAAGCTCAAGGTATTCAGCTGTTATGTAAACCAAACATATCGCACTTGACAATCCAAAGGGTATTATCTCGAAAAACAATCTGGCAAGACAGTCGTATAGCGCCATCTCTTGGCCTTAAACTGTCCTAGAGATATGGCTGTCAGATTGTGGAGAAAATTTACGCGAATTCGTATAGGACGTCAAAAGTTTTTTTTTCGATATAATACCCTTTGGATTGTCCTGTGCGATATATTGATTGTGAATGTTCCAAATTTTGAATTAAGTGACGCTAGATTCGTGATATTTGACATAGTGCGCCGTGGCCGCACAAAAAACCAATAAAATAAATAAATAAATAATGTAGTGTTTATTAATTATTAATAAACACTAACGGTGGTATTTGTGAAAACACCATTCCTTACAACACATTCGCTTGTTAAAATAGTCTATGGTGGAGACTTCACAAGGACTCTGATTTCTCGAACGCTAACGAACGTTCGAGAAACCGGAGGTTAGCTACAGATTAAATAAACTGCCTCTGAGGAGTGCTCTAGAGGAATGGTCCTTCACAAATAAGGCCGTATTTTATTAGTTTTAATTTTAGTGATAGCCTAGTAGGTATAGTCGACGGCATGTCAACCTAACATAGATAGATAAATCAGGAAATATTCCCAATCAGGAATAAGAATTATTCAGTCCAACTGCAGGGCACAGGCCTTCTAACAGAGAGATGACGGGCTTAATTACCACGCGTGTCCACCGCGGATTGGCAATTTCAAGCGCTGAGGTATGGAATACATTCTTATTTGCGTTCATTTGTTGGTAATTAAGATTTAAAAAAATCATAACCGTATGTTTCTGCATTTTAATCGTGTCAGTAATAGCTTTTTGGGAAAACTAGATCAGTCTTGATATAGATGAAGTGGGATGAAATCTTATTTGCCTTTATACGGGGCATGAGAGGTCAAAAAGGCTAAAATCTTCGGAAAGTTGATAGTCTTTAATACTCAGGATACCGATTATTGTATTACAAGTTGAATTACATGACTTTCATTACGAAATACATTTTAACAACAAAAAAAAACTTGTTTCTTCACTGCATAAGGTTCCAGATGTAGAACACTTACAAAAATATACTTATCAATATATTAAAACCAAACCTGATGATATATTAAAGTAGTGAGAATCCATTTAAAATATCTATTAGTAGATATCAAGGTTAAACAGATTTTTACTAAGTACTCTTGGCTGCTAAATCATGCGAGTCGACATTTTCACGAAATTGATGATCATTGATGCGAGATATTTGTTGTTTTTACTGAGATAATTGGGAAAAAGAAAAATTTCTCATGATTAGTTACGTTACTAGACTTTTTTCTTCAATTAAGTTCTTTTGTAATATTATGTAGTTATTTGTTCAAGTAAAACAAAGTATAGTATCTTTTATACTAGTAATTATCTATCTGTTATATCAGAAATTAACTGTTTTAAATAGAGGTATTTCTGGCATTTTTTGGCATTGAATGATATTCCAGATATAAAATAATAACTCGACTGCATGGGGTAACGTATTGGTTTCATTTTTCATAGAATATAGATACCACAACAACACTGTACATAAACAAAACTTTGAAACACTACTGAAGCATTTTTTTTTTTCTATCGCCGTAGATATTTTGCTTCACAGCGATAGCGTTGTCTAACGAAAATCCCAATCCCATAACTGGTAACCAAACCAAATCAGCTGAGGCGCGGTTCCGAGCTCCAATCGGTTAAGCACGTATGTGTCGGGTATCAAAATGCAGCCCGGATCGCCCCAGTGGCTATGTAAAGCCCATTACACAATGAAAAAAATAAGGTGTAAGAATAAGGAATATGAAATAAGGAACAAGGATTAAGGAATAGCGTAATGCAGCAATGGCAGCACCGTTGAGCAAGACACAATTCAAGAATAAGGAAGACAATTGATTTCTGTGCTATTCCTTATTCCTGGTTCCTTATTTCTTATTCCTTATTCTTACACCTTATTTTTTTTCAATATGTAATGGGCTTCATTATAGATTTTTGTTTTGCACATTTTCCATACGTTACACGTTTTTAGTAGTGGGCGTCTAGATACTTCATAGGAAAAAATTATCCCATTAAGTATAAAAACTACCAAACTAGTAGAATACATACCTCATCGAAAGTACAGACGACAGCACGTCAATCTCCATATTTTAGTTGCAAAGTCGCCCGTAATGCAACGGAATAGAGTGCATGTGTGTATAGGATGATGTGCTGTAGACTGTACAAGGTTTGAGTTTTCCTTTCCAAATATCTAAATCGTAATTTGTAATCTACCAACATTTGAGTGTACAGTCGACAGCACGTCAACCTTCACATTTTAGTTCCAAAGTCGCCCGCAATGCACGGGGTAGAATGCAGGGTGTATGGGATAATGTGCACGTCAACCTTCAAATTTTAGTTGCAAAGTCGCCCGTAGTAGAGTGGTCCGTAACGGAGTAGAGTGCATGGGTGTATAGGATGATGTGCTGTCGACTGTACTGATTCTGGTTGCAGTTCAGCTCAGAATGGTGTACCTAGTCAAGGTGTAGTAAGTAACACACTCTAATGTAGATTCTTAGCGTATTTATACTGGTATCCCCATTCTATCGACCAATCCGACCATAGACATTCTTAATTACGCTCGAGCATTGGATCTTGCCTATAGCGCGCTTCCTTGGGAGTGGTAATTTGCCGAACCAATCTACTGCGTTCTCTCGCTCATTGACTGCGGCCATTGGTTATCCTTTGTCAACCAATCATCGAAAATCCAGTGAGGGCATCCGATGTAAGTTTGCAATTTTCATTTAGAAATCAGCCGGGCTACACGGACCACATTGGTTTATCGCTCAAGTTTTTGGGATTTACGAAAATATAATTTTCTGCTTTCTATATCTTGGAATACTTTATCAGCCATTTTGTTACGCGTTGAGTCGGCCTTGCGTTGTATGATTGCCGTGCCGATAATACCTAAATGACGTGAACAAACTATGATCTGAATGTAAAGGTATCTTGCTCGAGTAGGTAATAGCCGCAACTTGACTGATTCAGGTTCCTTGTAATAGTATAATTAAACTCCTTTCTTTGTGATCAATACCTTTATGCATACAATACAAGATTATACTTATAGGTAGGTACTGATAGGTAGGTAGATACATACTGACCTCAAGTAAGACTTAGTTTGCATGCATGTAGTTTGCTAAACTACTTAAACGGCGTGGTAGTTTACAAAAAACATCAGAGCCAACTGCTGAACCTAGGTAGGTTATGGAAAACATTCTCCAATTACTAACTTTCAATAGGTACTCTGGAGTTATGTAAGTTTCAATTATTTATAATTGTTTGTATTATTATATGAATAAATCGTATTTTAGCCTTAATATGAACTGTATGCAGACTTTAAAAATTGACATAATTACAGCATACAGAAAAAGTAGAAGTTTATAGCATTTTTAAATTTATTGTTTGTACCTATCATGTATACCGGACCTCCACCAATCCGGACTTGGCCACCGTGGTGGAATTTGGCCTATACTTTTCCCTGGGAAGAGACCCGTGCCCCTCGGTGGGGACATAATGGGTTGATGATGATCATGTAGGTACTATTTATATTAATTTATTGCTGATGTTAGTGATCAAATAAGTGAACATGTATAGTACATAAGTATTGTGCTATGTAGGATAGTAAAAACAAACTATTGACACCTATGGGACATTTTTAACTTGTAGAATTTCTGGTGTGCCCATTGGCTTACCATAACAATGTTATATTGTTCTTTTCGAGCTTATAACACATCTGACTATGTAAATCTTAAGTTTCACTGCCTACCTTTTGGTCTATAAAATAGTTTGTATAAGTTCCAGAAAGTCAATAACATTCTATATTTTGTAAATTTATTAAATGACATAAAATAAAACAAAGTTGTAAACATACAACATTTACTCGCTGCCCAGAACAAGCAAAACCTTTATTATGATAGACATAATAAGACAGTGGGTCTTAGAATGAACATGGACAAAACTAAAATAATGTCGAACTCCCATGTAGTTCCTACTCCTGTCAATGATGGCCGCTCTGACCTCGAAGTTATCGACCACTGTGTATACCTGGGACAAACAGTCCAGTTAGGTTTGTCCAACTTGAGAAAGAGCTCAGTCGTTGAATCCGACGCGAAGGCATCGGGAAACTGAAACACAGATTCGCTTTCAAAATACCTCAGGGTCTCAAGACAAACATGTCTAAACAATGTGAGTTGCCAGTGACAACTTATAAATGTGAGACCTGGGCGCGTTGAGAGGCCTCTTTACCGATCCAGTGTAGGTAGAAGTTTCCATTAGACATTGTACCTATAACATTATCATAGAAGGCCTGTTACTTATTCCAGCTAAGCAATGGAGCACGGTCAGCTTCAAAGCTCCGACGGGGCAGTGCTGACTATAAACGGTCAGCAGCTCCAGGTCCTGCAAATGGGGAACGGAGGCGCCCAATTAGTCCAAGGTCCCAACGGTCAGCACATGCTGGTGCCCTCGATCTCTGCTGCTGCGCCTACCATCCAGGTAGGTGGGACTATTTTATCACAGGAAAATTTTGCCTGAGAAACAATGTAACAACGAAAAAAGCGCACTGTCGCAATTTTCTCTGAAATAATGCCAACTTTGCGCTTCTATTCGCGTTTCATTCTTGTCCGGGCATATTGGCCATATTCCCAGCCGACACAATTAACCTACTGTCAACCTACGAATAAAAAAAACTGTCTTACTGTTTAATATTGTCAGGTATTTTATTTGTATGCACTTTGGCCAGCAGACATCTGATAAAAGTAAATTATCAGATTACATATTGTTAGTTTATTAGAAACCGTAAAAAAAAATCAATTATATACTATGAAACTGGTTAATGCAATAGGGATCCCCTGTAATGTTAGCTCTAAGTTTTTTGTCAAAATAAATAAATAAATAAATTACTTATTAGCAAATTCTCCTTGCTTATCAGGATGTGAATTACAATTTAATTATTGAATAAAATCATAGTCATAATAAATTAATCATCAATCTGTTCACTTTCTAATTATGGTTTATTTAGTGTCACTAAAGTCCAGTCCACAGCCTTTTTATTGACCTAAAATACGAGTACTATACTTAGGATGGTTTAGCGATTACTACTAACTTCTTCTTCACTTTCCAACATGCTAACAGCTCGGAGGACAACAAATCCAGGTAGTGGTATCTTTATTAAGTGATATGTTTAATATTTACAAGCATGCATGTCTTTTTGTAGTTTTTTTTCGAATTTATCTTTGTTTTATCTTCTACTTGCGCCTCTACTAATGGGGGTCGGATAAAAAAAATTGAAGCTTAGATAAAGTTGGCCATCGAATCTTTATCTGTACCAAAATTATAAAGAGAATACTAATATTATAAAGAGGAAAATTTGTAAGTTTGTGTGTAGGGTGTAATCTCCGAAAGTACTTAGACGATTTCTTTCACCAGTATTTACAATAGACCTTCAGGGTGGCCATAGGCTGGGCTGCAGGCTAATCCATCGACGCGAACGTAGTCGCGGGCACCGCTAATATTGTTAATACAAGTTGTTGCTTTGTACAGCTTAGTCCGACTCAGGAGTGGTTATTTACATGATAATGAAGCAAAAAATTTTTTTGTCCATTTTTTTTTGCTTCAGTACCTATCATGTAACCACCCCTGAGTCGGACTAAACTGTACAAATTAACAAACCTGTATAGGTACTCTATTTCTCGCCAATCATATACAAGCCTTGGCCACAACTAGGTATTGATGGACTCACGTATGTGTGCCTCGGCTTCGCCTCGCCCCACGTTCGTCCATCAATGCCTCTTTTGCTGGCCGCTGCAGTAATGTACTATAATCTTCTATCTTTATTTATCTGTCCAGGCCACGAATAGAGCTAACTGCTAGGCCTCATTGTTCCCTTAATTCCATCGGCCTACCCTCGGCTAAATATTCATAAACCCTCACTCCTGTTCACTTTAATCTTATTTAAATGTATTACAGGTAGCGGCACCTGGCGGGCAGCAGTTGCAGCAATTGCAAGTTGTGCCAATATCTAGTCTACAAGGTGAGCCAATTTATATATTTTTGACACAGCATTTGCCTAATAGAAGTTAGTTATCGTTAAATGTAATAAAAAAAACACCCTTAATAAGCCAATTTAAAGAAAATATTTTTTTTCTGAATAAGATTTATTAAAAATAAATAAACATTTATATAGATTTACATACATAAACATACATCGCTTCTGGCCCTACACTAGAATACCCTGTGTCGTGGGAACCAGAAACAGCGACGTCACAAACATGTAAACATCCAAGACCTGGTGTTTTTTAGAAACATAACAAAGATCGTTGATGCTGAAAAAACGGTAGGTTACGCTTTTTTTAACTTATGTGATAATTATGTATATTCGAGGCTGGGGACAAAAAAAAACCCCAGGTATTGGTTGTTTACATGTTTGTGACGTCGCTGTTTCTGGTTCCCACGACACAGGTTATAGAAGCGATGTAAGTGCCTCTATGTAAATGTTTGCTTATGTGTATTCTCTTTTTTAATGTAGGTACATATTAAATACAGACAATCCAAAGGGTATTATCTCGTACAAAAACTTTTTTTTACATCCTATACGAATTCGCGTAAATTTTCTCCACAATCTGGCAAGACAGCCATATCTCTAGGACAGTTTAAGGCCAAGAGATGGCGCTATAACTGTCTTGCTTGCCAGATTGTGGAGAAAATTTACGCGAATTCGTATAGGATGTAAAAAAAAGTTTTTTTTTCGAGATAATACCCTTTGGATGGTCATGTGTACATACTAGCTTTCTTTATAAATGGGTCTAAATTGTTTCAGGAGTCAGCAACAACATGCAGCAAATGCAGCTGGTCCAGACGCCGGACGGTCAGACATTCCTGTATCAGCCTCAGGCCAATCAGCAACAGGCCATTGACCAACACCAAATACTGCATCAGCCTACCGGTATGATCACAGCTAACAGTAATCAATTCCGAAGGGAAAAGGAGATAGAATCTACTTGATACAATTAACTTTTACTATCATGACAGTTCTAAAAGCTAAAAATATAATTAGCCTTTCTACATACACATATGTACCTAATTTTATTTTATTTTATTTATTTATGATATTGTCCAACATTACAGTCTTTGACTAATTCGTTAACGTTAGCCTATATTTGACCTTTAATACAGAAACTATTTCAGAAATATTTAAAAACCCAGTACATTTTTAATTTCATTTTCAAAACATTTTTAATTTGCCACCTATTCCTAATGCCATAGCATTAAATGTATAATGATATTTTTTTCGCGCTTTCAAAGTTTTTCCATAGCAAAAGTTTGTTTATATTGTCAGGTAGAATCCCCTGTTTCCGGGTAGATACAAGGACTTTTTAAGGCCATCTAAATCGCACTCAAAAACATTCTACTAACGAGTGTAAAATGTGTAACAATAATAAAACACTAGCATCTGCTACGAAAAATTACTACTTGAAAATTCATAAACTCGCACATTACATGGATTCGGGGTAATAAACGAAGCCCAATAAACAGGAAAGTTCTTTCCAACGAACTAACAGCAGTTGACACAGCGGTACGGAGGATGGATATGACGTCACTAATGTATAGAAATACTTTGTATTACATTTAATATGATTTGAGAAAAGATGGTCAGAGTGGAGGTTTTTTTTTCGCTGGATTTTTTTTCACTACATTTGGCCCTAAGGCTAATGTTGGCACTTCACATCGCTTCGTGTTCACGTATTTGGCAAATATTAACTAATCCTAAGCACTGTTTTTTGTTAAACCTGCAATATATTCTAATTCATTGGCAAATACGTGAATACGAATAGCGATGTGAAGTGGCACCATAATATTAACAAAATAAGTACGTACATACATACATTCAACAAATAGAATGTAAATTCTTTAAGTTGAAATAAATTTCAGATTTCTGCACGTTGATAGCGCAACCGCTTTATAATAGTACATTGTTCACCGAGAGGAGAAAGTGACCGATTACCGTCGAGGGTGTCGTTTGAAGCCCGAGCCGTAGGCGAGGGCTTTAAAACACCTGAGATCGGGAATCGCAGTTTCTCTCGAGTGATACATAGTGCTTTATACTATTCCTACAAGGAAAATAAAAAACGAAATCTTTACTAATTGAAATTTATATTGAAATTGTTGCTAGTGGGCAGTGTCATTTTGCGAACTTGGAGATAAAAAAACTTTTTGGCTTTTGATATTTAGGTTACCGGCGCATAGTCTTACCCAAAATTAAAAAAGAAAAACCACGTAAGAAATGGATTTTCATACACTTTTCTCTCCCGCTCAGATGCGTTTTCTCCCCGCATATTTGTTCGATATGCAATGACGTACTTTCTACTGTAAATTTGATAAAGTATCAAGGTACTTTCCAAGCAGGTGTAGTATAAACCAATTAAACGTTTGTTTCCAGTGATAAACCTGAACGGCAATTTGGTCCAAGTTGCCAGCGTGAGCGGCGGCGTACAACCTCAACAGATCGTGAACCAGCCCAATATTGTTATGGTGAGTATTTTGCCGTAGACAGGGGGGAACTGGGTGGGCTTTGCTCAAGCTGCAATATTGCTGGGGTTGTTTATTTGGTGTATTTAACAGCCCCTTTATTTTAGTTTGTGTAATGTTACATAATACACTGTAACTTAGATAGCTATGGAATGCGCTATACTTGAGCCATTACAAACGTGCGAACTGAGTCGTAAACATTTGTATCAGACCTAGGACCTCACACATATAGGAGGCGTATCAGGCATATCGGAACTCTCGCTCGCACTTTTATGACTTGGTTCGCACGTTTGTAATGGCTCAAGTATAGTTTGTTTTTTGAAACACTCTCTCACACACACATATTAAACTTTATTGTGTGTAAAACTTTCGTAAGCGTTATACATTCTAAGCTACATTATCCGGATACAAAAAAATCAAGTAAGTGTATCCAGATATTAAAGCTTAGAATATAAATTTCAGTTCCCTTTTCCTTAAATCTGGATTGATTTAAAAAAAACTGTAAGAGTCTGTATTCGTGCACAGCACAGCTAATTTGCCACTGTCTCCATCACAGATGGTAAACAACCCGAGTAACCAGACGGCAGCCGCGGCGGCCTCACCAGACCCTGGGGCCGCCAACTCTGATGAGGAGCCTCTATTGTACGTCAACGCGAGACAATACAAACGGATCTTGAAACGGCGCGCCGCCCGAGCCAAACTGCACGAGCTGGGAAAAATACCCAAGGAGCGACCGGTTAGTTCTAATTTTATATCATTAGCATTTTTCATAATTTAATTAATTTCTTGAGTCCTTATACTACTTTGTTGCTGTACATTTGTTTGTACAGCAACACCATTCGCTGATAAATTGTGCCCGGATAACGGCGACAGGCTTGCCACTTGTCACGTTTGGGACCTAATAAACTCGGCAAAACGTGGGTCCAGTTCTAGAGACTGGTGCCTCTGCCTACCCCTTCGAGGATAACGGGCGTGAGTTTTTTTTTATTTTTTTTTTTATACTACTTTCTAGGTCTGATTTAAATGAAACTAATTTTTTACTTGTTACGGGCCGGCAGAGGATAACAGGTTCGGCCTTTTTTGTATCTATTTCAAAATGCACAACTTGACCGCTGTGGTCTGACTTTAGACAATTTACTGTAGAATAATCGGAAAATTCGCAATCGCAGTAGACATTATCTAGGCACGTGGCAGTAGTTTCAGTTATCCTGGAAGGCTCCAAAAAAATATTTGCTAGATTAAACGACTTGAAAATAATTGTCAATTTTGTATTTAAAGCGGTGTCTGCCATCAAGTCAATGTTGAAGTCACCACAGACTATCACTTTCTTATTGCTGCTAGAAGCTACCTTTAAAACATCCTCTAATAATCATCATCCTCATATAAGACCCATTCATCTATTCAGCACCAGGTCTTGGATGTTTACATGTTTGTGATGTCGCTGTTTCTGGTTCCCACGTCGCAGGGTATCCTAGTGTGGGGCCAGAAGCAACGTATGTGCAACTTTTATTTTTATCTCTTGTTTCCTGTGTGCAATAAGGAATATTCTTATCTTATCTTATTTATTTTATAAGAAAAAAAAAATACATGTCACAGATCATCATCATGGCTATATTAGTCCACTGCTGGACATAGCCCTCCCCTAATGAGTGCCATAGCGCCCTGTCTTCAGCTTGCTACATCCAGCATCTGCCTGCAGTTTTTCGCAGATCGTTATCCCACCTGGTCGGAAGGCGTCCTACAGATGTAGGTAAAAAAATCACTGTGGGCATCGTCAAGAAAATAAAAAGGTCACATAATAAAAGTTCAACAATAAAGGCAAGCACAAAAAAACAATTTAGCAAAGCAACAATTTCAGTAACTCCGGGCTATATCTGACACAAGATTTCCAGATTTACTTGTTTGGTTTGTTTTCGGAAGAGTCTGATGGCTTCTTTTGTTGTGTTTTCCAAGTTACGGATATCACAAACCGAAGCAGTCGCCAGATTACTGCAGTGGGAAGTTTGACTGCTAATTCTGTTAGTGCATTGTAGTTCAATGGCAAATTCATAGACGCGGCGACTTAATTTCAGTGCTACTTTAAGTAAACGCGTGCACACTCGATGTGTGGCCTACGTAACTTGAAGGAGTCAATGGTATGAAAAGACACGTCACGTGACCCGACCGTGTATCTGTCATTGTATCTTTAATGCACTACCAAACAGAGCTACGATTCTCGCTGGAGGCAATTGACCTCGGTCAATGTGAACTTTGCGTGCGTCACCGATTTTCGCACATCACAATTATGCTATCGCAACTGTACAGTCTATTAGAAAAAAAAAAAAAAAAAACTCACGCCCGTTATCCCCGAAGGGGTAGGCAGAGGCACCAGTCTCTAGAACTGGACCCACGTTCTGCAGAGTTTATTAGGTCCCAAACGTGACAAGTGGCAAGCCTGTCGCCGTTATCCGGGCACAATTTATCAGCGAATGGTGTTGCTGTACAAACAAATGTACGTAACTAAAAGTCATTGGTACATGCGTGGTTCGAACCCAGACCCTCATGATCGAGAAGCAAGGGTCAACCCCACTACGCCACCACCGCTTTCACAGTCACCACAGTCTGTTAGCTTTATGAATATACCTCGGGCTCTAGACTAGGCTGCGGTTTTCGCCGTATATATATTTATATCGTACCGTACTGATGTTCGAGTTCTGATTTCGAAATTAAGTGTCATATTAGTTCCGATTTCGAAATAAGTGTCATATTACTTCCAATATTTCCATTACACGAATATATCCGATTCTATCTGATAGTAGCCAAGGTATATACTAAAAGCTAACAGACTATAATAGACTTTGACGACCTCTGTGGCGTAGCGGATAGCGCATCTGCTTACCATGCGAGAGGTCCCGGGTTCGATCCCCGGCTGGGGAGAAAAAAAAAACTCCAGGTCTTGGATGTTTACATGTTTGTGACGTCGCTGTTTCTGGTTCCCACGACACAGGGCATCCTAGTTTGGGACCAGAAGCAATGTATGTGCCTGTATGTAAATGTAAAAATATATATATATATATATATACTTGCGATCCGGGTATTAGGAACCTCTTATTAATTCGTGTTTTGTATTCTTCAGAAATATCTCCACGAGTCAAGACATCGGCATGCAATGAACCGAATACGAGGCGAAGGCGGCAGATTCCACTCTGGGAGTAGAAAGTAAGTGTTGCTCCAATAAAAGTATGGTAGAATTATCTATGTCGCGAACAAGGAGTATAACTTGACTGTTCGTTTACTCCACAGAGGAGGTATGATGGATGACGCTCCCGAAGACCCGTTACGGCATGGGATCACGCTTGAGGACGTCAAGCCCACACATCTTGAAGATGACGTCTCTATCACTATTATACATGTGAGTAACATATACACATAAACTCACACCTGTATACCAGATAGGTAGGCAGAGACCAGAGACGGCCACTTGATATGATCCTGACACGTCAGTTTAGCTTCATCGACAATCATAAGTCGTTGCATGCACACACGCCGGTTTGCGGAGTAACACACTCATCATCATCATCATCATCATCATAATCATCGGCATATGGTTGTCCACTGCTGGACATTGGCACTCCCGATTACTCAAATTGTATGTACCTATTATCTTTCTTCATACCATTGTCGGGAGGAAATCAATTATTTTCATACAATACCAATACTGACAGTACCCTTATACTTCCGTTATTCCCAGGAAAAAAAAAAGCGGTGGTGGCGTAGTGGGGTTGACCCTTGCTTCTCGATCATGAGGGTCTCTGGGTTCGAACCACGCATGTACCAATGACTTTTAGTTACGTACATTTGTTTGTACAGCAACACCATTCGCTGATAAATTGTGCCCGGATAGCGGCGACAGGCTTGCCACTTGTCACGTTTGGGACCTAATAAACTCGGCAAAGCGTGGGTCCAGTTCTAGAGACTGGTGCCTCTGCCTACCCCTTCGGGGATAACGGGCGTGAGTTTATTATTATTATTATTATTCCCAGGAGGAGGAAACCG
Source organism: Yponomeuta plumbellus (assembly GCA_947310845.1). Lineage (NCBI taxonomy): Eukaryota > Metazoa > Arthropoda > Insecta > Lepidoptera > Yponomeutidae > Yponomeuta > Yponomeuta plumbellus. Next base: position 9,541,664 of record OX371206.1, read on the forward strand.
AAGAGAAGCACCAAACGAACCACTGGCGACGCTTAGCGCCCCTCCAGTCCACATAGCCACGGCTCGCGGCTCCGCCGGTCGGTGTCTTGTGAGTAAATACACGTGTGAATGCAGACGGACGGTTTGTAAGCTGTTCGATTTCGATGTAGAGTGGGAATGGCGTCTAGGGATATTCCAGATATCGCGTTGGGTCATTCTCAGTTTGAAAAACGAAAAGGCACAATAAAGACTCTGTTTTTCTTCTTCAACTTTTTATGATTGCCTCGAGATGAATAATGGGGAACTTTCGTCTCACATAGATTGGAGCGACATTGCTTTTATCCCATCGAAGACTATAAAAACATAAATTGACTTTTAGACTTATTATAAAAAGTAGGTATTCGTCGTTGAGACAAAAATGCCACATTTATTTATCTTTTAATGTCTTCTCTCTAATAAAAATTTTTTTTTTGCAAGTTCTCCATTACACTTAGAGTTAATGGTAATATTGACTAAGCGTGTAAACACCAAAAGTAGTAAATTATTAAGACTGTTCTTGCGTGGAGCATACTGTTTTGTTCCCACTATTTACCAATTTTGGCGTTTGTAATAAATTAGTTTACTATGATAAATTGCGCACTGATGGTTTGATTTTGATTGAGAAAATTTTCTTACAATATTATTAATTTTGAAACCCACTTCTTTTTTAAAAACTACTTATAGGAAACCAAAAATATATTTCATCATCATCATCATCAACCCATCATGTCCCCACCCAGGGGCACGGGTGTCTTCCCTGAGGAAGGTCTAGGCCATACTCCACCACGGGGGCCAAGTCCGGATTGGTGGAGGCTTGTAAGACTAGTGGCTGGTCTTACTGTCAGAAGTTTTCAAGCCGCCCTGAGGCCTCTGACTTGGCTTAACGACTGCCATCTATCGACGGCAGCCGGCACCAACTGCTTAACGTGCCTTGCGAATTGCCTTGCGAAAAATATATTTAAAATGTCCATAATTTTAACTTTTAAGTCCTGACCTTAAAAATAGCAATGGTTTTCTATTGCTATTTTCAAGGTCAGGACGAGGAGGTTAATTGTGCATCAAACCCTCAGATCAAATTTATGATAAGTTTACTAATTTTATTATAAGAATCAAAAATGCTAAATTGCATGATCGAGATAGCATGTTTCACGTAGGAAGTCTTTAAAATGTCCCCCACATTTGTGAGTTTCGTTTTTCACAATGAGAATAACAATTTTCATGGGTTTTCTAAGAGGGGTGTATCATACACTACATCTCCTCTTGTGCTGCTTGAGTCGTGCAAAGCTAAATTGGCAGTGACCTGAATTGAAAGATAATATTCGCACACTTGCAAGAACAACGTGTTATTTCGAAACCCTTACGTTACATGAGAGCATTTTTTTAAGGTATTCAAAGTAATTGCCGAAAGAGATAGCGCTATAACGTGATGCAGTGTCTCTTTTGCTCATTATTCCGGAGTTTTAGGAGTAAATAAAATCGCGTTTAAAGAAAAAGAAATATGAATAATAAATGTTTTTTTTTTTCGAATTATCACGTTGTTCTTGCAAGGGTGCGAATTATAACGTTTAGATGTTAATGTTGTTTTAACTTTATTCCGGTTACACTTACTTGGCTTTTCGTTGCAACAGTCCGACCAGGTTTCGCTAGGCTCATTACGAAAGTTTTTATTCAGAAGTTAATGTTTTGTTGTGGTTTTTTTAATGTTTTTTAATGGATGACGTGATGGGGGGAAAGGCCCTATACTACTAAGCAGTGACGCAGTGACAGAGGTGGGCTCATAATGATGATAATGTTCATGCCAATAATTCCTGTTACAGACGCACTATCGCTGTGGCTAGTAAAGAAACTAAGACAAAAGATTATGTGGAAATATTCTAAAATGTTTTCTAAAATACTCTGGTGACGTCCCTCTCGAATGAACCTTAATTAGTGTGTAGGGGGTAATCTGTAATGTACTTATCCGATTTAAAAAAAAAACACAAGTATTTAGAATGGATCATCAGGGTGGGCATTCGCTATTCCATTGAAGCAAACTCAATCCTGGACACTGTTACTGTATTAATAAGCTAATTTTGGCCCAATAAACCTTCTTGGTGTTGTCAATTTATCCTGTGGCAGTGTTAGCTTTGCATGACTTTAGTAGTCAATGAGTCGCGTATGGTACGTAACAGCTACTATCACTGCCTAAAGCTTTATTTACATTTGCTTTATTTTCATGGTTTTTAAGGATGCTTTCCATAGAGGCAGAATAAAATAGAGACGGGAAAAAGGTATGCCGATTCACAGTTTTTATTGCGCACCATACATTATAAAAGTACTTAAAATCTTAAATACATAGTATACAATCAACGATTACTGACTGATTACATGCTTATGTACTTATTAAAGGAATTGGCGTCTCCATTTTATTCTACCTCTACGTAAAGCATGCTCCAATGTAAACTTTCAGACCCCGTAGACCCGCTACTACAGTTGTATGAGCATGTTTTATTCTTTGAAAAATGTGATAAATTTCAAATATTTCTCTGTGAATAACTAATTTAGCTGTGTATGTATGAGCGATTAGTATAATAAAGCAAATGCAAAACAGTCTTGACGTTAACAATATCGGTAACGATTGACCATGAAAATTAATACAGTATGTTTACATAATATTTATTTAGGCTATAACGTTACGCCAACATCAACAAAGAATCGTGATAGAGTATGATTGCCAATTTTATTTGACCAAGTGGCCAACAAAGGATAGTAAAAACAGTGTTGTCGCAATGTGTTTGTAACTCCGAAAGCACAGTAAGTATGGCGTTTGTCAGAAATGTAGGCATTTGCCGCCAGTTTCTCGAAGGCTAACAGTCTGTTAATCTATTGTTAACAGCAGATTTCAGGTGTCAAAAGTGCATAAAAAAAAAAACAAATGACAGCTGTTAACAGTAGATTAACAGACTTAGCGTTCGAGAAACCGGGGGTTACGGGACACTTTCTGATGTCTGAGGATACTGTAAGGCAGTTTCTGAATGATGTTCAATTTAACGCAACAGTTGTGATTGAAGTATGAGTTGAGTTGTGGCAATATACATTTGTACAGTATTTGTTAATTTTAGTACCTAAGTAATGTTTCTGTTATTAATATCAAAATTAGGTGTATTCATTAATTTATTCTGTCCGTTTATGAGTTTAATAGAATGTGGCTATTCAGATATTGTTCTGGATATAAAGTTGTGCGGTCTTATTACTCGACGTCTGAAGCATAAGGTCATAATATGTTCGATTGCGACGAAAATTACTTTTTATACCTTCAATCTCAGCTCGTCGATCTCTTTCTAACCATACGAGAAACATATTTATATCTCATTCTATTGCTGGGATAATTCAGGTGCATAATGTCGTATGCAGGCTCATAGTAACTTGTAGGCACGCTCTCCTGTAAAGTATTAAAATAACAAATCCCACCAAATGGTCTGAGGTTCTGAGGTCGAGATTTATAAAGTCGTATTCACTTAAGCAGGAATTCCTCTTATTAACTTTGCTGCAAGTGTGGTTAAAATTTTAATAACGTTTAAATAAATAACGTTTTCTAATTAAGACCGTTATTAACTTTATTCCGGATAACGTTAAAAGCTTGCGCAGATATAGATATCTTATAAATTGTATCGAATAACGCACACAAAGGACTAAAAGTACCCCGTACAAAAGTCTCCCAAATTACCGAGGACACCGAAAGACTGGACTGGACAAAAGTACAGGGGAGTCCATTACAATATTATTATGTAATATAATGGACTCCCCTGTTGATACGGGAAGGAGATGAAAGAAAGAAGACTCAATTTCCGGGCATCAAAAGACCGCACTCCGTATGCGTTGAGTCCGTGACAAGTACTCGGTGAATATTTTTTAAACGATTCTGGGATTTCTACGGTTACAAAAGTCCCTCGTCTGCGCAGGCTTTTAAGGAATTTGTAGTGGTTACAAATGTTTTAGTTCTAAAAGACAGCTGGTGTTTATCATACATATTTGTGATTTTATTCCCCTTTTCTGCTTGGAATGTAATTTTTAATGTCAAAATTAGTAATTTTGAAAAGGGTTTCATCATAATGATCGACTGAATAGCTAACTTTGTGAAGATATTTTTTATAATGCAAGTACAAAAATAAACATTGCACTTAATTTTCGACTTTCAATTCATAAAAAGACTGACTTGGTTTAGATAACGAAGTTTTTATATAAATAAAGAGATTCAAAAAGAGTTACAGTTATAAACTATCATAATTGCACTTCTTCAGGGTGTCCCGAAATCACCTATAATGTTATTCTAAAAGGCCGATGATAATTTTATTATTTTATAATGATGGAGTAAAATAATTACGTCCATAGTTCATCCGTTTCAATGCATAAATACAGGTATTACTGACCGCCGGTTTCTAAAACGCTAACAGTCTGTTAATCTATTGTTAACAGTGTCAGTTGTCAGAAGTGCAGCAACAAAAGCAACTGACAGGTGTAAAAGTGGATTAACATACTGTTAGCGTCGAGAAACTGTGGGTTAGTCTCACACGTGAATGACAATTACAATATAACTTTAAAAAAATGGCATTTCGGGTTCTCTGTATATAGCGAGTAAAAAAATCCTATATACATCCAAAAATGGGGTTCTACTCGTCAATTGGACGTAGTTTAGCAGAAACGTTCCAACCCACAATATGGTCATTTTTGGGTTAAATATACCAAAATGTTCACCATATTCTGTACTTTAAGAATCAAAGACTTGGATAGCGATGCAATGCGTATGTGCAAAGTTATGGCACATTGAAATCAACCCAAATGTATGGAGGGCGTAAATCAGCTTAAACCTAAAAACTCAAATATCTCAAAAGTCACTTTGTGTGGGTTGGAACGTTTCTGCTAAACTACGTCCAATTTGAAGAAGTTTAAAAGCTTCCTTATCAAAAGGTCTAAGTAGCAAAACGTCCAACAGCCCGAAACGTCTAATGAGCAGTATGCCTAATTGACAAACCGTCCACATAGCAGAACGTCATTCATGATCATTAGGTAGGTAGGTAATACGTCCATTCACTAGGTATTACCTCATTTTAAAAGATCATCAACATCAACCCATCATGTCCCCACCGAGGGGCACGGGTCTCTTCCCTGAGGAAGGTATAGGCCATACTCCACCACGGGGGCCAAGTCCGGATTGGTGGAGGCTTGTAAGACAAGTGGCTGGTCTTACTGTCAGAAGTTTTCAAGCCGCCCTAAGGCCTCTGACTTGGCTTAACGACTGCCATCTATCGACGGCAGCCGGCACCAACTGCTTAACGTGCCTTGCGAAGCACGGAATCGCTCGGAAAAATGCCACTAGCGTTAGTCATAGACGGTGACCCATCCATGGACTGAACGCGCCGTATGTTGCTTAACCTTGGTGATCGTTTAAGATCACTTAGGCAGCCCAGGCTACGAGCGATTCTCGATTCGAGCGATTGCGATTTTAAAAGGTGACGATTACTTATATAGACGTTGTGCCGTACAGACTATTTGTTAGTAAAGTTAGCCGTTTTGCTACATGGACGTTTTTCTAATTGGGTATTTGACAGGATGTCAAATGAGTTACTTTTAAAACGGAATTTTGTATGAAAATACTTGCTTGTGACGTCACATTTCAGAGCACTCTTTTTATGTTTCATCAATTTAAAAATTGTAATAACTAGTAAATGATTAAAAGAAATACATTTTCCGAATCATTTTGTAATTTTTGTTTTAATCGAGCATCTCAAGTAATTTATTGCTGATAGTGTCAAATACCGTATTACACCTTTTGATAAGGAAGCTCAAGACACCAACGCGATTGCTGTCCCAGTGGCAGTGGCGGGCGGTCCATATAAAATACATACTTCGTCGACTACCACTGTGGCGTAACGGTATCGCCCCTGCCTACCATGCCAGAAGTCCCGGGTTCAAATCCCGGCTGGAGACAAGAAAAAACCAGGTCTTGGATGTTTACATGTTTGTGATGTCGCTGTTTCTGGTTCCAACGACACATGGTATCCTAGTGTGGGGCCAGAAGCAATGTATGTGCCTGTGTGTAAATGTTTGTTTATTAACGGCTAATATTTTGTATGACCGCCGATTGTAAGGACTGCCACCGCGATCGCGTTGATGTGTCGCTCGCTCTATTGAACATGTTTTGCCTTTGTAATAAAATTAGTTTACTTTTGGTGAATGTGTGCTGAGGATTTGACGGACAATTAAATTGGGGATATTCGAGGCATATTTCAGTTATCCTGTGATTAGTTTTTGATTGAGAAAAAAATATTCCAAATTAATAAGTTCACGTCGACTTGTCACAGATAGGACTGATGTAAGAACTTGAATTGTATTTTAATTTTACACAGCTGATAAATTGTTTTCTGAGAATAAACCAATTTGAATAATTTTGGAAACAACTTTTCGTTATAACAAAAATAAATTTAACATGTCCGTAATTTAATTATGCTCAAACCCTCAAGCTGGCGTCCCACGGTCCGCGATATCGCGGACGGACGCGGACGGCCGACGACCACGGACCGCCACGCACCACGAGAGGCTCTTCCAACTGACCTGTGTCGTCTGTCTGTGCTACCGCGGACCGAGACCCTTACCACGGTGTGTCGTACGAGCTGGTCCGCGTCCGTCCGCGATATCGCGGACCGTGGGAAGACAGTTTCTCATACATATATTATACTATCGGCAACGACCTGCTAAATTAATAACAAACGGGCGATCCTGAACCATTCAGCCGGGCTTATGCGTATTCTCCCGCACCTTTTCAATCTCGCTTTTGATGGCCGAGATGAGAGGAAGGGCCGGGTCTTCAGGGGGCAGTCGGCCTTCGGCCAAGATAAACGCGGGGTTCACAGTTGGTGGTCGCGACGTTGAGGGTTGAGACTGGATGGAGAGGATATTTAATTAGCCAGAGACCCGCACTAGAATAGGTAAAAGTTGCGACTGAGTTACAGATCATCATGAACCCATTATGTTCCCACCGAGGGGCACGGGTCTCTTCCCTGAGGAAGGTATAGGCCATACTCCACCACGAGGGCTAAGTCCAGATTGGTCTGAGTCTGAGTTACGGATACAGAATGCGTAAATATAAATAACTTTTATTAGGAGACGACAAGATTATTATATCGTGCCCTCCGATGCGCAGTCAAAGACGAACGCTGATGAGACGGTGCAGAGATCTCCATGGCAGCTTTGTAGTTCACCAGAACAGTGTCGCTCCCATAGTAAAAAATATATTCTATTGGTGGGTATGTCCATGCTTGTCATGCCCTTATCTGGCTTGGGAATAGGAAAGATTGATGATTGATTGATACTTAAGCAACGTACTGTCACGCGTTACTTAAAATAAATTTTCTCTTTTCTAAAGAAATTTTACGACACAGCACTACAGCAGTAATTAATTACTTAGCGTAATTCTATATTCAGATATCGGCTCTGTGTTGTGAGCAAGTAATTTATTTACAGGGTATCCTAGTGTGGGGCCAGAAGCAATGTATGTGCCTGTATGTAAACGTCTATGTTTATTTAAACTCACGTGGGAGGACGTGGGTCCCCACGCCCGCGCCGGCATTGTCCTCCCTTGCGTTACCGGTCGAGCGAAGGACGTTCGAGGCCGCGGAGTTTCTATAGGAGGCTCCTTGTTCTTTGATTCCGCTGTCCTACAAGCCAAAAGCTCGAAATGTAAAGTCGCCTTCCCACGGTCCGCGATATCGAGGACGGACGCGGACCAGCTCGCACGGCACACCGTGGGAAGGGTCTCGGTCCGCGGTAGCACAGACATCTGTGCAAAATTCAAATTCAAAATTCAAAAAATTTTATTATAACGTAAAGAATTTACATTCTGCTTGTTGAATGTCAATGTACATACAGTTATGTATAATGTTAGCCGCTGCCTTAGGGCCGTCTGTAGTGGAGAAAAAGGCAGCGAAAAAAAACTCCACTCTGACCATCTTTTCCTCAAATCAACTTAAAGCTAATACAAATTAGGTATGAGTGTTCGTATACCAAGAATCTCAAGATCCATGAGTGCAATCAATACTTGCAAAGTCAAACATCATTTAATATTCTTAAAAGGTAATAAAACACCAATGCTGCGGCCAGACACACGGACGGCACCCGTTCACGAGCGTAACGCAGAGGTCAGCCATCACCAGTCTCAACCATATTAGAGGGAGATAGGCGACCCGGCCACCGCGCCACCATTCGCATGGCCTTTGGCAAACTTGTGTGATAAAGTTCTTGTCAGTTATCTATAATAATAGCATAGTTTTGATATGCAATCACAGCGTCTGTACATATGTATGAAATTTAAACACGCACGCCGTGTTGCATGGCTGTCCTTGGTCGTCGGCCGGCGTAGCATCGTGATTCGCGCACCGTGGGAAGCCAGCTTAAGAATGACCAGCCGCCTTAGCATGATCTCTTAACCTGCAGCCATCTCTCGCCAACTCATGCAGCGGGCGAGAAAGGGACGACGGCACGAGGCTTTGTCTTTACCTTTGTAAATATTTTGTGTTTTTTTGTATTTTTTTTTCTAGTGTGCGATAATAGTACATTGTTCACCGAGAGGAGAAAGTGACCGATTACCGTCGAGGGTGTCGTTTGAAGCCCGAGCCGTAGGCGAGGGCTTTAAAACACCTGAGATCGGGAATCGCAGTTTCTCTCGAGTGATACATAGTGCTTTATACTACACCTACAAGGAAAATAAAAAACGAAATCTTTACTAATTGAAATTTATATTGAAATTGTTGCTAGTGGCCAGTGTCATTTTGCGAACTTGGAGATAAAAACTCACTGTAAAAACTTTTTGGCTTTTGATATTTAGGTTACCGGCGCATAGTCTTACCCAAAATTAAAAAAGAAAAACCACGTAAGAAATGGATTTTCATACACTTTTCTCTCCCGCTCAGATGCGTTTTCTCCCCGCATATTTGTTCGATATGCAATGACATACTTTCTACCGTAAATTTGATAAAGTATCAAGGTACTTTCCAAGCAGGTGTAGTATAAAGAATATTCTATTCTATTCTATTCTCGCGCGCAGAACAAGAGAACATGCTAAGGCGGCAGCACCGGCAAGAGAAGGAAAAAGGCTTATTTCGTCTTTCTTACACTTTTAATGAGAAACTCCGAGCAGAACACTAACGTGGTCAAAATTGTCTTAGATTACTAAAAGCTTCGGCGATCTTTTGTTCTATAATTTACGGATATTAGGTATAGATATGCTAGTTCTTGTTAAAACTGCAAATTGTGGCAAATTCTCCCTTTATGAGCTCCTCTGACCAAAATGATAAACTTTTAGTCCGGATCAACTTACGGGTGTTTTTATCGAACGAGTAATGTGTAGTGCTTACAACAGTTTTAGTTCAAAAATAATAGGTTCCTAATGGGTCTCACTATTATTTTCAAGGTCATTAAGTACCGAGGAGGCTACGGTACAGGCTAATTAAGACCCTTTTGATGATTAGGCAAGTACAATCTGTCAAGAAAAAATAGAAATTAAAGAGAACGGTTTTGCACGGACTTTTTGTCTGTTAGTTAATAGCTTGCACTTACAAGCATTATAGAAATTAAAAACTTCAGCTTTTACATAAATTAAGGTACCTATAGTTAGTGATTCAATAAATATAGTTAGTAAATGTATTTTTTGACAAACTGTATACACTTTAAACTTACCTCCCACTGGCTGACTTGCCTCTTACGGTGTCCAAGGCAGTGTATGGAGAGCCCGGCAGTCGAACATTGTCGTTGCGAGCTTGGGCTAGTCCTTCGTTCCCTAGAAATTAACGAAGGTTTTGAGACTGAGAGACCAGTCTATGGGACGATTTCTGAATTGAGAATAGACACTAGAAATTTCTCAAAAAAGAGCGTGACAGAACGTTACTTATGTATTTAGATACGCATTTTATTATAAATGATTTACATTCAGAATGTGTTGCGGCTACCATAGAAGAGATCAAGAGGATCGCATGGCTTTACGATAACATGTATGAAAAAATAAGTTAGAAAGAAGAAGTTTACTTGATTACGTAAGACAATTCTAGGGGGGAGGCAGTACGAACAAGTCCCACGTATAAGCGTTGGTTCATCAACCCACCATGTCCCCACCGAGGGGCACGGGTCTCTTCCCTGAGGAAGGTATAGGCCATACTCCACCACGGGGGCCAAGTCCGGATTGGTGGAGGCTTGTAAGACTAGTAGCTGGTCTTACTGTCAGAAGTTTTCAAGCCGCCCTAAGGCCTCTGACTCGGCTTAACGAGTGCCATCTATCGAAGGCAGCCAGCACCAACTGCTTAACGTGCCTTGCGAAGCACGAAATCGCTCGGAAAAGTGCCACTAGCGTTAGTCATAGACGGTGACCCATCCATGGACTGAACGCGCCGTATGTTGCTTAACCTTAGTGATCGTTTAAGATCACTCAGGCAGCCCAGGCTACGAGCGATTCTGAACTGCCGAGAAGGCCGAAGGCGTCATCTACAGCCCGTTGAAGCAATCAATTCCTCTTATGGGACACGTCGACTTGGTTTTAGGACACCGACTTGGTTACGTAGCTATAGTGACATGCCACATTCCTTTCATCTAAAATTCTAAACTAATCTAACTATCATCCTCCTCTTAAATACCATTACCAACACTCCTATCCTGAGTTACTACAAAGGTGGCTCCACTCTTTGGGCTGGAGACTGGACTGCCGAAAAGACTGAAGGCGTCATCAACAAGCGCGTTGAACCAATACCTCTCATGATAGTCTTATGGGACTCGTCGATTTGGTTTTGGGACACCGGCTTAGTTACCTACGTAACTATAGTGACATGCCACATTCCTTTCATCTAAGGGGCCGTCCATTAATCACGTGATCTTTTTTTAAGCATTTTTCAACCCCCCCTCCCCCTTGGTGATACATGGTGAGGTTTAAGACTACCCCCCACCCCCCACCCAACATCACGTGTATTTTTCGTATCTACAAAAAATCTTAAATTTTTTAGAACTAGAATTCGGGCAGTATATTTTTTATTTTGTTCTTATTTTGTATTTTTTTCATAAAGTAGAAGTAATTTCTAGAGACTAATTTCATTTTTTCAGTGATTTGTTAATTTTATTAGTATAAATTATTTATTTAAAATATTTGAAAGCGTGACGTCATATTTTTCGAGTGCACACGCCGAAACGTCGCGCCAACTGTCACACGTTGTTTCTGTGATTTGCTGTCACAGACGTTTTTTTCACAGACAAGGAATTTCATTTCTTCTTTCGAGAGTGCCTTTTTGTTTGTTAATATTTTTGGCTCATACATCATATTGCTGTGCAAAGTAAAGTAAAAGAGCTTGATATAATAATAACTTTACTAAAAAAAAAACAGAATGACACAGTTTTTAGAATTTGTGATCAATTTGAGATATCAAAGGGGAAATTTATAAAACTCTTTCATTTGAGCATCGAAGCATTGGCAATTTTTTTTCAAAACTTGATTTATATGCCAACACCTTTACAAATTAGGCAAAACTTACCCCTGGTATTCAAAATTAGATATTCCAATGTCCAGTTAATATTGGACGCTTTTGAAATTGAAATAGAAAAGCCACACAGTCCCATGCAACAGGCTCAAACTTGGTCTCAGTACAAAAGTTGCAATACTGTCAAGTACCTCATTGGATATACACCTAATGGCTTTGTGACTTTTATCTCAAAAGGGTATGGGGGAAGAATTTCAGATAAGGCTTTAGTATATAAGAGTGATTTAATTGAATGTAAAGTAAGTAAGTAAAGTAAAAATTGTTTATTGCCAAATGTTACATGCATGTGGATTAATAATTATTAATACCTACCTAATAATGCAGTAATCATGGCGGACAGAGGATTCAAAGAAATAGAATCTTTGTTAATTGCAAAAAATGGTACATTATTGTGGCCTCCCAGCGTATTTGCAAATATAAAACCAACTAAGCAGGAGGTCATACAAACTAAAGTTATCGCAAGTTTGAGGGTGCATATAGAGAGGGTGATTAGAAGAATCCGGGAGTTCAGGTTGCTTAAACCACACTCAGTAGTACATAACAAACATGTAGTGTACTTGGATCACATAGTACTGATAACATGTGGTTTAATCAACCTACAAAGTGAGATAATTAAAAGAAAATAACATGTGGATTTAAATAAATATAATTTCAATAAATTAAACATGCACTTTTTATTATTTTACTGAACACATACTGTTCCCAGAACTTAACGGCTTCGTTAATTATATTGGTTGTGAAATCTTTATCAAATTCCATCCAATATATATGAACTTTTTTGTCTGCTCATATGTAGGATCAGCTACACACAACACACCTTTTTTTTTTTTTTGGCGGCCATCATTTGTGCTTGCATTTGTGTTTTTACTTTTATTTTTACAACTCCATTGTGTACATAATTTTTCAATGTTTTTTCTGTCATGGGGCATTTAACTTCAACTGTAAAGTTATCCCCAATACCATCAGGCGAGGCCCCAACCAAGCCATTGATTAGAATGAAACCACATTTTTCTATGGCTTGGCCTAATGTGTCTTCCAGTGTTTTTAATACAGAGGACTCCAGCCTTTTACCTCTTTTAATAGCTTCTGTCTCTGGCACCTTGTGGATACAAAATTTGCTGGACGAGAGTACCATCACTTCTACATTGTGAAGCTTCATCAAGCTTGGAAGCGGTGATTCTCCCCTGTCGCACGCTGTACCAGAGTTTGCTGTCTACTTGTCCCAGGGTATCTTTATTTATTGTCTCTACAGCATCCAGTACTTCCTCATCTAACATTTCTTTGAACTTTATAAAATCCACATTGCCATCATTTTGCACATTTTCCTGAAAATATCTTAAAGTCATATCAAAGACATTATAACTTTTATCTGTCATCGTAAAACATATGGCTAGTGAATTTGAGACACCTTGTCTCTTGCATTCGCCCAAAAAGTTATGCAAGATACTTGGATCTTTCTTAGCCAATTTAATTTTTTTGCTAGGGCCCACAAAAATGTTCTCAGACTCTATTGGAATCGATTGCACTGCTGATAGAGCTGACTTTTTCCAGTAACATGCCACTGATGTTGAAGATGGCTCGCTGCTTCGTTTGTTTAGCCAATAAAGAAACATCAGAGAGTGCTTGCATCCACCTGCAGAAGCGGCACAACCATCGCACGATGTGTCCAGTATAACTCCTTCTCTTTCGTCTATCGAAGTAGTCACTAAATAATGTTTTTTATTTACTTTGTGCTCTGGAACTACTTTACACCGTACACTACAATTTGAGTTTGTTCGCCTTAGTTCGACGAAGCCCACAGCAGAATCGACGTACGCGTCTTTTGAAGACCTTAAAGAAAGAAGTAAATAGTTAGTAATGCATTTTCGGAAAGATAATGTACAAACACAACCTTAATAAAATATACTTACATTAAAGCTTTAGCGCCGCGTATTTCAGCCACGTTATGCTTGTCACTAGCAGCAACATACTCCAGTATCATCATACTGTCCATTTTTGGCAAGTTATTAGAGGTGGCTCGAACGTATTGGTCCATTTTCGTGGGGTAATCTAAATCCAGGTTCTAAGAGAGTTCGTCGTGTTAAGCGATAGAGAAGTCCGTGAGTAAATACCCGGGTCTATGAAGAAGCTTCCAATCGGTGTCCAGGGTGTATGCAAAGTCGTCGGATAAAAATAATGTAAGAAATAACTAGTACGGAGAACTGGGAAAACACAAACCAAAGTTTGACATGCATGCATGACAGTTGATGACAGCAAGTCTTTTTTTAAGTAGCGTAGTGTTGCCATAAGTTATATTTATCTTTAAAATGTGACGTCATCAGAAGGTCAAATGAAGGTTATTGTGTTTTTGCAAAAATAACGCTCATCTTCCATAAGATTTATCTGAAATATAGAAAATATGGTTACATAGATGGTAATCTCGAAATGGTTTTTGATTCAGCCCTCAAGAAAAAAAATAGTCTTTGCGAATTGTCTTGCGCCCGCAAGCGCAAGTGTTGAACGCGTGCGCGTTTGAAAAAATAATGAAAAAATAAATACACGTGATATCATACTACAGCCCCCCCTCCCCCCTTGTGACATTTCGTGATTTTTGTCAAACCCCTCCCCCCTTTCAAGCCTCACGTGATTAATGGACGGCCCCTAACCTAATCTACCATCCTCCTTTTAAGTTCCACTACTTCCGCTCCTTTCCTAAGCTACTACAAAGGTAGTAGCCGAAAAAGAAGAAGGCGTCTCATCTACAAGCCCATTGAAGCAATCGATTCTCTTAAGGGACGCGTCGACTTGGTTTTGGGACACCGGCTTGGTTACGTAGTTATAGCGACATGCCACATTCCTTTCAACTCAACTAACCTACCATCCTCCTCTTAAGTTCCATTACCTCCGCTCCTTTCCTGAGCTACTACAAAGGTGGCTCCACTCTTCGGGCTGGAGACTGGACTGCCGAAAAGGCTAAAGGCGTCATCCACCAGCTCGTTGAAGCGTTGCCTCATACGGGACACGCCGGCTTGGTTGCGGGACGATGTCGACGTGGCTGGGCTTTGGGGCTTGGTCGCTGGGAAGTGGAAAACTGACTTAATACGCTACTTGCCTCGTATCAAATTTGACGCGATAAATGGATATTTCCTGTAGTATCTAACGTAAAAAACCGAAATATATTGACTTTGCTAAGTAAATATGCAGGATGGCTGCAAATATTTGCAAAATAAAAAAATATTTTTCGCTTTTATATCGGAACGGTGAAAACACTATCCGCCATCTTGAAAGCACCTTTGGTTGTAAACAAACATCTGCCAGTCGTGCGTGCGTAGGTTCTGTTGTGATTTGGATTGGATTTAGTGTTTTTGCAAAAACTCTTCTTGTGCAGTTAGTGTCTTATCATTTTATTGATAAGCGCAATCATGGACGCTGGACCAATTTGCCAAAACCAAACCAAATCAAACCAAGCATTATTACAGCTAAAAACAGTTTCTGTGTACATTGATATTACAGGACTTCAGTCAGTCAGGAGTTCAGGTTTCAGTCGATAAAGAATCGGGGTCTCTCTTGGCAAGTTTGAGCCAAGTTTTTCGTATGTTTATTTCACTGGGTACACGAATCCGCGACTTCCCGGCGGTCTTTATTGACGTGTTTTTGCATTCTCGAATAATGCAATAATGATAATTGATATATTTTGCATGTAAACTCGATGAAATCATGAATGCGTTGTTGTTATTTCACTATGCGCACAGATCACTAACAGATTTTAGGACTAGGTAAAGATCGTTTCACCAAACAAGTCCCACGGTAAAATCCTTAAGGCCATAACAATTAAAAGCCAAAATTCATTAACTCATACTTCTTTCGTGGCACGAACTCTACCTATGTTGAATGTCAAACTTTGTTTACAAATATTTAGGACTTCAAACCATAGACAAAAACGGCGGACCGCGTTTTTGGCTGTTTAGCAAAGCAACGTTTTAAAATAATGTTTTTGTTGCTTTTAGGTCCTCAAAAAATATACTAAAATATTTTTTGGTATAATGGATTGAATCGCTCGTAGCCTGGGCTGCCTGAGTGATCTTAAACGATCACTAAGGTTAAGCAACATACGGCGCGTTCAGTCCATGGATGGGTCACCGTCTATGACTAACGCTAGTGGCATTTTTCCAAGCGATTCCGTGCTTCGCAAGGCACGTTAAGCAGTTGGTGCCGGCTGCCGTCGATAGATGGCAGTCGTTAAGCCAAGTCAGAGGCCCTAGGGCGGCTTGAAAACTTCTGACAGTAAGACCAGCCACTAGTCTTACAAGCCTCCACCAATCCGGACTTGGCCCCCGTGGTGGAGTATGGCCTATACCTTCCTCAGGGAAGAGACCCGTGCCCCTCGGTGGGGACATAATGGGTTGATTATGAATGGAAGATATATTTAGCATTTAAGACATACTTGAAAAAGGAGTCAAGTAGCGGATTATAAACAATGAGGTAAGTTCACTGCCTACTTGATTTGTGGGAGCCGCCGCATTTAATTTGTACAAATTACCCCAATCTGTATGTTTTTCAAGATTTCCATGTATGGTGACCATGAAAGTGAACCTAGCTTGAGACCAGGACAAAAGTCTTCTTAGGAAATTTTAAACATCTTTGGTGATTGTGAAAAGAGTGGTGTCAGAACTCGAGATAGTTCTATCGACATATTTTGCCTTCCTGATCCTAGGATTCAACGTAGCGCAGAAGAACTCTGTCAAGGTAGAACTACGGAAACACTTAACTCTATTGTAGGTCTATTTGGGGTAAGTAGATTTATGGTTTGCTCTTTGATCCAAGAAGTCTCGAACTTACTATGGGTCGGAAATACTTAGGCACTTCGTTTTCTCGCCCCAAATTTTCGGATTCAAATATCGAATCGACCAATAAATATCGAAGAAGGAAATCGCGGTTCAGAAACTTCAGATGAAGGTCGGGTGAAGGCATCGTCGAAGACCTGTTTCAGATCTGGCCCACCTCCATTAATGGAGGCACAGGAAGAAGATTAAAATATGTTTCCAACTTACGCTCTTGAACCCTTTGACAATGCAGGTCCCACACTAGTGGCCCGATCACTCCTGGGTCCTTATCCATGCTCCCTAACCTGCGAAAGTAAACAACACTTTGTTTTATTCATCCATTGCATGTTGACTGTCATGCAACGGCGAATAAAATTACCATTCAAAGTGCAGACGGGCCCTAGATCAAGTTCGTTTATTGCTTCATGTGGTACAAAAAAGCCTTAACAAACAGTGGTCCTCATTACGAGCTATGCAAGAGCACTGCACATTTTAAACGTAGGTAAGTAAACAATTTACTTGAAACCGGCACGCAAAGATGATCCAATATTTTTTACTTGTGTACAGCAGAAATTACATTAGTGTAGTACCTATGCAGAACCTGACAGATTATGAATGTTGAAAAGGGCTTCTCGTAATCTCGATGGACATTCGTACCTACCAAACTTTGTATTAGATTTAAGATATTTTGAGAAAAGATGGCCAGAGTGGAGTTTTTTTTTTGCTGCCTTTTTCTCCACTACATTCGGCCCTAAGGCAGCGGCTAACATTATAATTTTATGTACATTGACATTCAACAAGCAGAATGTAAATTCTTAACGTTGTAATAAATTTCTGATTTCTGATTACTCCCTCTTCATGAAAGTGGCAAAATCTCTGGTCTGCCAACGCTTCCGAGATGTACCAGTCTTTTCCTACACTTTGCCGATCACATTACATTGATCAGGGACAGAATGCTGGCAGCGGCTGGATGAGGATGGCCGAGGAGAGGGAGAATCGGCGAGCCATAAAGACGAGTACATTACAGGCTGATTAATTTATTGCCTTAGCATTGATCTTTAAAACTTTTTGGTCCAATATAGTTTTAGGAGAGTTTGGGTTGAAGAATCACCTGACCAGCTGCGAAGACATCTGCCGTCGAGGCACCACGTCGTCTTTAGGGGTTTTCGGCTTTGGCTTGAGTGGGCCCTTGGGTGTCTCCACAGGGGAGTCAATATCCAAGTGCCGGACTGACACCGGTTCCAAGACTTTCGAAAGAGGCTCAACCGTGTTGCCCCTGTAATACGGTTTAAAATGTACATTCGTGTTTTTTCAGGGTTGGATCATGGCCAGGCGTGTTTATGCCAATGCTTACAATGCATCGTATTAATGAAAGAAAGCAAAACATGAAAAAGTAGGGAAGTAAAGGATTAAAATTCTCTGCTAAAAATATTGCGATTTTGAAAGTATTTCTATGATTTGCGTTATTTCAGAATACTATATCCAGTAATCTATATTTGAAAATGTAGATTTTATTTTTTCCAAACAAGTCTGAGACCAGCCTTTAGATCACAAAACTTTAACAGAGGAGCAAGCTTTGAATCCGGATCCGAAATAAGTGTTCAAGGAGGCTATAGCTTCAAGATTATTCAGACCGCCAATTGTGAACTCGAAAGACGTATCTACATGCGCATCTCTTGGATGTTTTACAAGGAAGTTGGCCATTTGAAAAGTAGACCACGGGCGTCCACTTTCTTCTTCTTCATTCAATCAAGGACCCTAAAAAAGAAGTTTCGTATTCAATACGTTATGTCTTACCTTGGGAAAGATCTGACGGATGGCATGGAGAGATACGAAGTGGGGGTGGGCGGCGCTGACAGCTCTTTGGCACTATCCGAGCTGTCTAGTCCTGCCGCTTCAAGAAGACTGTCGGTAGTCCCCACTGCAACACGAATGAAGTATTAGTGGCAATGGCAATGGACGAGTTTGGCAGAGGACCAAGAAGGATCGTTTATAATCTGCCCCCTCACTGAGCTACACAACTTTAGCCGCGGTGCCCACTGATGTGGCGTCTGGCACGGGCATCACACGGATGACGATAAAAGGCGCGGAGCGAAAGGTTTTCAGAATTTAATCTATTGCCAGAAATCAAGACAATAATAATACATAAATGTTATCTTAAACTCGGTGTCGTGGGTTTGGTACGGTATTTGTATGAAACAGAATAATATCCTCGCCATGTCCTGCCATGTGCGCCTGATCAGTAGACTCCGCGCCTTAGCAAAAAAACTACGTATCTATGTACCTATGTAGGAATACCCAGAATATTAAAATTACAGGACGTATAAAACTAAAGCAGTCACCTCGCTTCTTATGTGCTATTCTCAGAGCATTCGGCTTCTTCTGCCTCCTTCGTAACGCTGCTGCTACCTCTGACACACCAGATGACGTCGTTGATGTGCTGAACAATAATTTAAAAAAATGTTATTCTAAGAGAAAAAGTCAACAGGTTGCAAAAATGGTTCGTAGTTATACCTGGAGGCACTGGCAGCTCTGTAGATCGGTAACAAGCTACTACTTGGTCTGGTACGGCTCGGTGATACTACACTGATGAGCTGAAAATTAAATAAATCTTACAGTCCACCATACTCTCCGTTTTAGGTAAACGTCTAATGAGTAAACGCCAAAGGAGCTCACCCTTCCGTCTTTCTCCTCGTGAACCTGTTTCAGCTGATTTTTCTGGGCGTCCCGCAGCATCACGTCTCTGTAAGCTCGCAGGGAGGCCGCCGACATAGTCTTCTTTCTGCAACGGTCCTCAAAAATAGGTAAGGATGTCAGGCACGGCAGACTGAGGAACATCTCAATCAGCGGAAAGTTTATTCGAGTCGCCATATAATAAAACTATTCCATTGTGAGCGTTGTTTATACAAAGTCGCCGACGGCGGTGATGTGGGCTTGGGGATGAGCTCTCGTCGTTTTTGGACGGGATGAGAATGGGTAGTTTAAGATATGGACAAGGAAATGTTAAACGGAAGTTCAATATTCTACTATTGTGACAGAGACTTGCCATCCGGTGCTGGGCAAAGGTCCATGATAGGTGTTAGAAATTTGAGATTAAAACGCAAATGTCCAGGACACCTTCTGAGATGGAAAGGATGGACCAAGGCAGTAAGAGAGCGGCGGCGTCTGCTCTCGCCATCGTAAAGGAAGCTCCACTCGTGGTGACAGCGTTATTCCAGTCGAATCGAATGGTCAGTCTTTTCGGTGCCAGTAAGTTCCATCCTGGCTGGTACATAAGTTTCTAGAACTCAAATCTATTCCTCAGGCAAATTTAATCCTACTAATAGCTCTGCCGAGTACCGACATCTAAGGCAGACAACTCAGTAAATAGATATTTAGAGGAGAAGGCCTGCATTGCAAAACTAACTTACATCTTCATCCACCTGAAATATCTTTACCTGCGCACCACCAGGCGACACAGCAGAAGCAGCAGCAGTAAGACCAGTATCACAGCAACGGCTGCGCCCACGGCCAGAGCCCAGAGCTCGGCGCCCTGCACGCCTCCCGGGCTTGCCTCCTCCCCGGCGAGGCCTTCCGCCGCCTTCAGATAGGCTGCTGGCACACCGAAGTGGGATTTCTTTTGACTACTTGATAGTAAAATAGGTTCAAGAGATTAGTTACTGTAGCAACTAGGCGGCACTGTCATACTTGCTGTTACGACAGATAAAAAAGACAAAGCTGTTACCACCTCCATGGTGTTTGCCTACCGATGGCTAGACATGGATATGATACCGATGTAAAAAGAAATTATTGTAAGTTTTGGCCACGTTTTGTCTTACTTCGTGTCGAGAGTCGAGACCAGAAAATTGGATTCTTACTGACAAGGAAAAATTCGAGTTTTGAGACTACGGATCGACTTAAGTTGAATTACAAGTCAGAAATAGATAGTTTGGCTTGAATAAAGTTAAAGTTGAGCAAAATTGTTCATGATTTCGAGTTAAAGCGCTGTTATTGCGATTGCAATGCATCATTTCTGGTACTTTGAAGTGTTTGATGACTAACCAGGATATGATAAAAAATCTTCTAGTAGATAATTTCCTGAATATGCCGGTGCAAGCCTGTTGTTAGAAGCAGAAGTTTGCGGAACACTAATTTGTAACTCAACATTTCCAGAAAATGCTGGACTTTTTAGAACCATTGTCGTCTTCGTATCAACTCACGTTCAGCCTTGGTGGTAACTGGAGCACCGAGCTCTCGCGCTACTTCAGCGTCACGCACCAGACGCATGTCCCGCGCAGCCACCGCCGCTGGCACAGCTCTCCCGCCCACTAGCACCACGTACACTATGTTTACCGAGCCTGTTTCTGCAGACTAGACCGGGAAGAAGACAAAAAGGTTGCAAACTGACAAATAAATTTTAACATGACACAATAAGGGTAATTGCTAAAGGAAGACACAACAACTTTAGAACGTCTGTGAAAAGGCGGTGCGAGGATTGCCTGAAAATCTACGCTCAAATAGCGCTGATGGGAGTTTTTCGGAAGCAAGGAGAATTGTAGCTGCTCACCTTGGTACTATGACATCGAAAAGGAAACAAATAAATTATTCTAAGTACCTGAATTAAAATATGTATCGCTAGCAAAATTTATGTTCACTCTCACTTTTTATCAAACTTTTGACACAGTAAACCTTACTAGACAAATAAGTTTGGAACATACCTCTGAAATGTTCTGTATATGAACGTGGACAGGCGGTTGCTGCTCCGGTTTTATGATTTCCCTCTTAAACAGCATCGTCTCATTACTACTATCAGTTTCCAAAGGAATGTCTATCAGCTTCTCTTTGTAATTCACTTCAGGAATCTCTTCACTGTCTGTGACTTCCCTTTTTACCATCGTAGGAGTTGCCAAAATCCATTTTAGGTCACTTAATTTAGTAGCATTTATATTTAGACTGGTCTCGTTGAAATCATCAATAGCTAGAAAGAGCTCTTCTTCGTGATTACGCTGAGACATGTTATGTAAAGATAAAGTATTTTGTATTTTAGAGGTAGACGAATGTGGCACTAATGAGTTTTGGACACTGTGGTATCGCAATGGTCCATCAGACTCAGATGGGTTAACTTTGAAGTCTTTGTTAACGAGGAATGAGTGTACCTCGTGTTTCTTTCGTGTCGTTGGGGCGTCTAATGATTTTATTATGCCGAGATGCCTTTCTTGTTGCCTGCAACAAAGATCAATTTTCATCAAACTTTCCAACAAGCATCGTGGATCCTCGAGTTATTACTGTAACAAGCTTACAAAACTATATTTGATGCTCTGAGATCTCATCAGTTTGTCGTAATCGTAAAGTACCGAGTAAGTCATGGTCTAAGTCCACATCATGTGCATAATCAATTAATGTTGCTACTAAAACATCACATCTAAATTCATAATAAATAGTTAAATTTCATGTATCTTAATATTCAGCATGGTATCTTTATTTATTTCACTGATTACTGGACTTATACACTGCAAAAGCAAAATATATTTATGATTTAACTACCTCAGGAACGCCTTCTGGTAAAGTCTGGCCAGTTTGAGCTGCAGGCTCTGCGGCGTGGTGCCCTGGATGACGGTGAGGAGCCAGTACCTCCTATCTTCAGGAATCTCCGGCTCCAAGCTATCAGGTGTGGCATCGCCGCAGTTGAGCACGCAGTCTCCAGTCGCTTTGTCTGTCACCGCCTAGTCGATAGAAAGTAAAGCTTCTAGCTTTAAAACTTAAGAAAAGGGGCCATCCATAAATTACGTCACACGTCAAGGGGGAGCGAGGAGGTCGACGAAGTGTGACATTGTGTGACAAGGGGGTGGGAGGGGTCCTACATTTCGTGACTACAGATTTCAAAATCTATTATAATCTAAATGTTAAGACACGAACTTTCGACGAAAAATATAATAGAAAACATTTGGAACTCTATCTGTTCCTAAATCTATTTACAACTCTATCGGAAATAAAACTAATTTCGGTACTACTGTTTTAATTCAATAGAAATCTTCATGTAAAATGGCAAAATATGTGACGTCACACTAAGGAGGGGAGAGTCTCACAAACGTGACCAGCTGTGACAAGGACGGGGGGAGGGGTCAAAAAATCATAAAATTCGTGTGACGTAATTTATGGATGGTCCCAAAGGGAAATAAGGTCCTTATACGCTGTGGGACCTAACTTGTGTTTTTCCATTTGTGTGGCCTCAGAGTGGCGTAAGAGAATGTACTCTGTGATCTGAAGCCCATGAAAAGTTCGTTAGATGGGGTCCTCCCAGTAGTAAAAATCGTAACGTTGTAATCTATTTTGAATTAGTAATTTATGTTCATTTATGTGTATTATGCAGAGTTATTTTACAAATCCTTGAATTTGTTACTTACAACAACTTTTGTTTTACGAATTTTGAATTTTTCTGTAGAATATTCATTTTTTTAGAAAAATATATAAAAAGCTGAAATTTTGCACAAAAGGTTTCTGTATGAAGATATAATTTTATGAAATGTATAGTATATAAATAAATATTAAAAGATTTTACGAAATTCAAACTATAGGTAAATAGGTGAACAGGGGTTTCAAGTGTGGGGAGTAAAATATTTAAGGTCAGATTTATACGAAACTTGGTACAAAGGTAAGGTATGTCCAAATAATCAATAAGAAGTATTATATCGAGACGTGCCTTCGTCACTTCTTTCTGTCCTTGGCCCTTCTCATACAGCCGTCTGAGGCGAATTCCCGAAAACTGACTTTATTTTAAAATGATCCTTTTAAAAAGGATCCGTTTCTCACTTCATAGTGACACAATTAACAGTTATATAACTGTTAATATTCTTCCTGGTTTAGAATTAATTTAAATCCGTTTTATATAAATTCCATCTGGTAAACCAATCGCTATTACAATACCGTAGGTAGAATCAGACATAGAAAAAGAGCTTTTCCACGCGATTTCCACGCACGTGTCATCATTTACGCGGCTAAAGTCGCGGGAAGAAGCTTTTAAAGAAGAAAAAGAAGGTTTTTACTACATTTTTATCCTACTTTAAAAAAAGAGGAGATTCTCAATTCGAGGCCCACGTACAGTCATTTTTCTTAAAATGTTAGGTCATTTCTGAGCTGAGCTCGCCGTATCTCGGACCGGGGGCCCCATTGTGTCGGGGACCCGTGGTATTTTGCCAACCGTACCAACCAATCTACAGTTACGCCACTACCTTACCCATAGTAATCTATGAACTCACCTGAGGTGGATAGGAATCCAAGTACACCGTTGCCAGGACAGTGGTGGTCCGTACAACAGTCGACGAGGGCTGGGCTGGAGTGGGGACCGGTGGCTCGGCCGGGGGTGGCGGGCCGTCTCCTGAGCCCGTCCAGAAAAAGTCTTCCAGGCGAGGCGTGTGCTCGTGTTGATCGGGAGACAGGAGAGCGTATACTGTCGAAGAGATAAAAATACAAATTCTTTATTAACCAAAAAGGTTACACGTGTTATAGGTACTTAATCTAATGAGTTAGATGAGATCCCTTTTGTGGGTAAGGATTTTAGACATTAAACGAGACTGGCCGGATAGGTTTACGTGAAAGAGAAGACACCTAATTAGATACCCAACAGTGCGCTCTGTTTATGGATTGATTAGATAGATGGCTGTTGGTAAGAGATATGTTTGCATTGCAGCACTGCGCGAGCTTTGTGTGGATGACATTGATGCTGTATTGTCCTTTGTTCGCTAATCCATCTCGCAGTCATCATACGAGGCATTCATACATAAAGAAATGTGGTGGTGAATACGTTTCAATAACAATCGTCGTAAGGCCCGTGAATTTGAAAATGTAATGGATCGGTGTCAAACTGTGCCAAAATCACCCAAATATCTAGAGCACGACGGACAAGAAAATTGCACTTCCTTATCGATTAGGAAAACAGCCCTAGTCTTGGGTTACATCGCGTGATCTCCTTCAAAACATAAGGGATCCTCGTAGTTTATTGGCCCCGGCGAGGCTTTTGGGTGGGTATTGGGGCCAATATTACGTCTTGTGATAGTCCGTACCAATCACGGCGAGGATACAGCGTTTGTTACGAGCACAATGGAAAACGCATTTCCTTTTTCGTGTGTAGCATGGTAGGTGTGGTTTATATGTGACCTAAATCATGTGGATGATAGTCACAGCAAACCGTATTATTGCGTTCACCTACGTATTATCTCTCTGATATGAGATGAGACTATACCTAATTTTAGATTGTTTCAGGTCCTCTGTAGATAATTTGCGTGCCTATGAACCGTAGTCGTAGTTGGATAATTAAGAGGTTTCGAGAGCGAATACCCGGCACGAGAGCTGATTCTTCTGCTTGCCCCTTTGTAGATATGAGCGCGAGAGCTTTATCACATAGGTACCTACGCGAAAAAACTCTGTGGTATTCTAGTGTGGGGTCAGAAGCAACGTACGTGCCTGTATGTGAATGTTATGTTGTTATTATACAGTGTGTCCCTGGATAAAGTGCAATCCCGAAAGGGGATGAAACTAGACCATGAATCATTGACTAGAAAAATATAAAAAATTATTGTAGGATTTATTGGTATTTTAAGATTTTCATGTTTCATTAAGGACTCTATGTACAAAAGTATTGATTTCTTCCAAAATAATGGGTCTATTTCTTTGAAATAAAAAAAAACAGTATGCCTAATACCTGGCGATGACCATAAAATAATAAATAGTCCGCAAAAACGTAACTATCTTGGGTAAAAAAATTTATTTTTATGAAAAAAATGATTTTATTAGACGTTTATTTTAAAAAACTTCAAATTACTAAAAAAATGTGCCCTATGACTATGTAATTTTATAGCTTACTTTTATTCTTTACCATTTTAGCTTCCAAATAAAAAAAAAACAATGTTCTAACTAAAAAATTGGCTAGGTAGGAGTTATTTACATTTTAGTAGGTAATAAAAGTCAGACTTTAATCACAATAACTTTATTAATAAAATTATCCGTAATTTACAATTTTGCATTTTTATTTAATGCATTAAATGTTCAAAATGGCCTCCACGATTTTGCAAGCACATTACTGCACGAATATTAATTTGGTTAGTGGCTCTGCGAATCATTCCTGGATCATTTTTAATGTCATTTGCGCACTGAATTATTCGGTCGTGCAACTGTGCCTCGGTATTTATTGGCGTGCTGTATACTCTTTGCTTCATGACACCCCATAAAAAATAATCTAGGGGTGTCAGATCAGGTGAACGCGCTGGCCAGCCTACTGGCTCTCCTCGGCCAATCCACCGGTTCGGGTAATTTTCGTTCAAAAATCGCCGCACCTCCCGCCCATAATGTGCAGGACATCCATCCATTTGGAGATACATACGCCCACGCCGTCTCGTAGCCAGGGGAACATCTTCCATCAACATGGGTAAATTTTGTAGTAATTCTAAAAAACGTTCAGCATTTAGGGTTCTGGGTAAAATGACTGGACCAATTAAAATGTCGTCGATTAAGACTGCCCATACGTTTATTGAAAATTTTACTTGATAAGTAGATGCCCGCTTCAATCGTGGATTTTTGTGAGACCACTGGTGCAAATTTCTGCAGTTTGTAGTGCCGTCTCGGGTAAATGTCGCTTCGTCCATCCAAAAAATGCGTTTGGGAAAATTTGGGTCAGCTCTAATTTTTCTTAGAATCCACGTCGACATTACGCATCTTGGACGATTATCTACATTTTCGTGTAAATGTTGTACTCGTTGGTAATGGAAAGGATGCAATCCCTCCTTTTTCAAATTCGCCAGACAGACGTCTTCGATATGCCATGACGCAACGCTAATCGTCTTATGCTTGTTGTAGGGTCAGCAAACAGATCGTTTAAAATGGCCTCTTCTATCGCATTGTCAATAACGACAGCTGGTTGCTCACGGCGATCTCGTGCCAAACCAAGTCCAATGTTGGAGAGCCTCCTATGAATCTCTTGAAAATTTCGAGCTGAGGGTATGAGTCTGCCCGGGAAAGCATTTATGTATGCAGTCCGAGCGACTGTTGTGCGACCATGTGACATGCCATAATAATAATGCATGTCGGCTATTTCTCGAGGTGAGAACTCTGTCAATCGCGGCATTTCGTCAACACTTAACAGCAGAACAGGCACAGTAGAAAACGTAACAGTCAACAATGTAACAAAAACTTAATAACAAATTAACGAGAACACAATGCGAGAACGAGAACAGTAGTAGCAGCGGCGAGAATATCGGAGCGACTGTGTAAGTCCTGTTTCGAACCCCCTGCCTCCCCTCCCCTCGCCTTCCCTCTACCTGAGTGTAGAACAAAAGGACTGCGACTGCCGAAGGGCACAGAGTAGGACGGAAACAATGGAAAAAACGGTCTCTACCTGCACGGTAACACGATTAGGCTCCACTTTAAAAGTTCGTAGATAGCGTGTTTTTTTAGTTAGAACATTGTTTTTTTTTTATTTGGAAGCTAAAATGGTAAAGAATAAAAGTAAGCTATAAAATTACATAGTTATAGGGCACATTTTTTTAGTAATTTGAAGTTTTTTAAAATAAACGTCTAAAAAAATCATTCTTTTCATAAAAATAAATTTTTTTACCCAAGATAGTTACTTTTTTGCGGACTATTTATTATTTCATGGTCATCGCCAGGTATTAGGCATACTGTTTTTTTTTATTTCAAAGAAATAGACCCATTATTTTGGAAGAAATCAATACTTTTGTACATAGAGTTTTTAATGAAACATGAAAATCTTAAAATACCAATAAATCCTACAATAATTTTTTATAATTTTTTTTTATATTTTTCTAGTCAATGATTCATGGTCTAGTTTCATCCCCTTTCGGGATTGCACTTTATCCAGGGACACACTGTATTGAAAGTCAAAGTTCGTTTGGCTTCTAATATCTGTTTAATGACATGTTCATTTAGCCAAACTATTATCGTATTTTCTCTCCCCCTAAAGAAACTTGAAATTCCAGCCAGTTCCTGTCTTCACCTAATCGGGAACCGAAATACGTCGGCAGCCAAGTCTAATGCGCGGCGACGTACAAAGCACATCGTGGCACCGGTTACGGCTTTATTCGCCCCGTCACGAGATCATTTACATAGCATCACTGTTCTGCCCTCGTAAGGAAGAACGCAATAATAGCTATTACTGCGTTTTTACTTTGGATGCAAAATTGAGCTCCCTGGTGGTACATCTATAGGTGAAAAAATTATGGTGGCTGTAGGTCTACTAGAAACCTGAAATTTCAGTAAGAAAATATGCAGTTTAGTCATGAAATGATATCTTTGTGATATGTCTTTCGCTATTTACTCAAAACTGCGTTTTTACGATTACTGCGTTCTTCCTTACGAGGGCAGTGTTCGGGCCTACAAAAACTTACAGTCTATCTAAATGCCGGCCGGAAGTTTGAAAAGGGAATAAATTTTTACAACTGTTATTTAAACAATACAGAAGTCATCATGATCAGTTGAAAAATTTAATGGGCAGTGATTAAATTTTTCGGCGGTTAGTAAATTAGTGAGCCAGTAAAACATAAGCAGTAAGTAATAAAAATATTGGTGTGTTAATTCATCATTCAATGTCAGCGCAAAAATTACTCGAGTAGTTTAATAAATGAATGAGCAGTAAAACGGTTGAAATGGGCAGTTCACAGTGGGCGGTAGCATCCGAACGTCACTTTGAATGAAAAGAAGTTATGTTATGTTGGAAAAAATGTAAAATCGGTTAGGTTAGGTTGGAAACAATAACCCTATAGGTTAGGTTAGAACTGTGATCAACACACGCACGAGCCGAGCGAGCGAAGCGAGCGTGCCGCGGCAGCGGCCGGCGAGTGCTAGGAAAATTCTATCCATTTCACTAGGAATACATTTTACCGCCTAATAGTTTATAGAACTGCTTAAAATAAAATGTATTACTAACCAATTACGATTTGTTAACTGTACGCGCCTAACCGCCCAGTTCAACTTTTCCACTGCTCAGTATTTATTGAACTGCCCGTTTAAATTATTTTATGACTCATTTATATTTAGTTTACTGCTCAGTTTTTACTGCTAAACTAGTTTGCAAACATGCGTTTTTATTTTTTTTACTCTAGCGGTCCTTTTAACAAAAACTCAATTCCTTAAAACACTCCAAAAACGTCGATTAAAATTGTCTGTGGTGGAGATTCTCTGGAGGAGAGACTACAAGGAAAAGAAGAAGTCTAGTAGCCACAGGTTAAATAAACAGACTTTCATTGGATGTAGAGAAACCGTGCTTATAAAAAAGGCCGTATTTCTATTAAAAGGACACCACAATTTATCTTATTACTTTAAATCTTAGTCCTAATTATATATTACTGCTATTTCTACTATTTTATTGGAGACAGTGCTTGCAAATGGCAATTCTGTACCAATCTTAGTCAGTATTCTGAACCTACACGCAAATAGGCAAAGATTTTTGACACTTCTAAAATACATAGTAGATTAGATGATTTTACTGCATCTAAACTATTGCATCAAAATTAAGTTTTTGAGGCAACCAAATTGGTAGAGCCAAGTGTCCCTCCATCGAAACGAATCGGTCGGCCTAATTCGGCACAAAAACCGTATAATTGTGTGTGACAACACCGCGTTAAGGCTGGTGACATCGAGCGAACATGAGCCCTACTGACAACGAACTAGCACAACTATAATAATTACTAACTACGAACGTCACCTTACGGCCTATCCACGGGGAACGGCGGCGCGAACGGCGGTGCGGCCGCCAGTCGCCGCCAGTCGCCGCTCGGTACATTTCGCCAGTCGCGTCGCCGTTCGCCGCTCCGCGTGGCTTGCTCCGTACATTTCTATGAGTTTCTTTCAGTTTGCCGCCCCGCCCGCCGCACCGCCGTTCGCACCGCCGATCCCCGTGGCTAGGCCGTTACCAACTGGTTTTCCGATTTCAGGGTAGCGACTCTTCTAGTAATTTCAGTTTCCTTGATTCGGTAACACCTAAGTTTCCAGAGACATTTGTATAATGCTTAGTAAACTCACAGCCTTACTACGTATAATAGCCCACGAGGCGAAGTGCGGAAATCTTAGTTCTAACTAACTAGTGCTTCATAATAAGGGTTACAGTAACCCATATTCAGATCATAGTAGTAAACAGGTATTAATTGAATCAATCACTACCACTCACTACGGACAATAGGGAATGGATGAAAATATCAGAAGTGCTTGATATTTTTTTTGGTGATAGGAATAACCTTCCTTAACGCGGGAAAAAAGTTTAAATTTTTTTGGCCCCGTAGTTAATTTTTAAATATACTTAATATTTTTCCATTCGTCGTTCTGGGCTTAGTACGGCATATCAGACATATTCCTTAGCCGCTACTTATGAAAAAAAAATCCACCTTGAAAAGCTGTCAATGTCACCACAAATTTTTTTTTAATACGTAGGGGACCAAGGAATATGTCTGTTAAGCCGTACTGAGCCCAGAACTACGAATGGAAAAATATTAAGATTATTTAAAAATTAACTACGAAGCCAAAAAAATTTAAACTTTTTTCTCGCGTTGAGGAAGGTTATTCCTATCACCGAAAAAAATATCAAGCACTTCTGATATTTTCATCCATTCCCTATTGGGATTCGTTCTCGTTCGCTAGATCTGTATCTGCCTGCCTTTTTATGTAGCAGGCAGCGGGCACATTGCCTTTGCGTATCCTTTGTCATGGTGGCCGGATATCCGTCTGTGGTGTGTGTGTCTATCGCCCACAGACAATATTGTGCTTTATCTATCAGCTATACGGTTTATTTCAGGTTTTGACAGTAAATGTAGGCTAGATTGAAGTGGGTTGATGTTGGGTAGCTACTGTTTAACTTTTTGGTCAAATTACGCCTTTACGACGCTTGTGATAAGAACAGGGCGAATACTACGTCACATGACTGGCTTATAAATGTCATCTCTGTTGTACGGTCTGCCAACACATTGGTCATCTCATTCATTCACTGGATCCCCCTTGGGGATTTTATCCGGCTATCCCACAAGAGCTCTTATAGCGGAAATAATTAGTGATGGTATTGAATGAAAAAGTGTATTCAGCAATGATGTTCAGTCTATACCTGAGCCAGTACACTCATATGGTCAGCAGACCGTGAAGAGGTGACCCCTCTAATTGAGGGCGTTGAGAGATGCTGTGGTAGATAATTTTATTCTGGTTTGTAGTACAGTAGACAGTACATCAACCTTTTTTTTAATTATGTCGACAGCAGATAGACTTTTACATTTCTGTTGCAAGATAGCTTGCAAGCTTGTAAGGTTAGTAGATTGCAAGGAGGCAAAGGTTGATGCGCTGGTGAATGTATGAGAACACGTTCATAAATAGGTATTCAAGAAAAATATCATAATAATACTTGAATACTTGACTAGCTTTTGCAGTTTACTTGATGTTGAAGCACAATCGACAACACACAACTATTTAAAAAATTATGCAATTTTTTTATTTTTTTATTTGGTTCCACAACAGTTAATATACCTAATACATCAGGCTAAGGTAATGATAAATTGATTAAGGTATGTACCTTAACTAATTATAGTGAATCACAGCATTCAATGCATGATTAATAATTGCATCATAACAAATAACATGCTTTTATATCATTAAGTCCGCCGTACCGTACGATTTTCTTAATATGAGTGCAATACAAGTATTAATGAGGAGGTATTTTAAAAGATAAGGGAAGGAAAGCTATTTAAATTGCATACCATAATGATTTAATTAAGTGATAAACGATTCTGTATTATTAAGTAGGTAAGTAGTTAGGTGCTAGAATGTTTTTGGGGATTCAAACAATAATTTTTAATAAAAAGAAGAATTACGTATATTTATTTGCAACAACAATACACACACGAAGGTACAATGAAGGAAAACAAACAGATTATATTAGATAGATTTTTGAGATAAACAAGAACATTTTTGTACTTACAGCCATTGTGATCTTCCTGTCCCAAAACTTGTACCAGGATACTCGTAATTACTATCGCAGCATAACTAATTTTGGGCATAGTTCCCAAATTGCAAACTTTTCAAGAGCACTTTTTAATCCGTAATCACTGCATTTTTATAAAAAACATGCCCTTGGAACCATGGCTCTAAGTTTAGTCACGTTTCGGTATTTACACTTTCCGTGTAGAAATAAATTATTGTGCACCCAACCAACTACGAAAGTCGCTTGAATACCACTGTGCATTATTATCCATTTCGGATTTGTTATCGCGTTGCTAGGAAACAGAAGTCAAATAGCGCGCGCTCTGCGCAGCTAAAATGGGTTTTTCAACAGTGACGATGTTTTCATAGATTTTATGTAATAGGTATTTAATTTTGTTGATATCTGACATTGTTTTTTTATTTCAATAATTTATTTTGTTAATTTAATAAAGTCATAAATGTCACCTAATGTACATTAATAGTGTACTATGTTCTCAACTATACAAGTAGGATGTCAACAAAATAATAGAAGCACCAAAAAAGACCCACATTCTGTCTTCTCTGTGGTTTGGTGCCGAAGGGTTGCCAGCGTTAGAAACAAATCTACCACTCGGAAATAAAGGGTCGATACAGTTCTATAATAAATAATAATATCGAACTGTATCGACCCTATTGGACTTCCAAGTAGAGCGGATCACGCGGATGAACCGAAAATTAAGCATACTATGTTTAGAATGACATAAATCTATCAAGAAACGAGAATGTTAGAGAAGTTTTATTTTATGTTGTTTTAAAACGCGCCTGGTGATTGATTTTTGATCTTGATTTTTATTGTGAGATTTTTTTTCTGAGCCCTATTTTCGTGTTTTCCCTTTTAAGCAAGAGCTCGTCCCCGACGGGACTCTACTGGTGGAGAGCCAGATTGGCTCCCCAGCTCCCCACCCCATCGCCCATACAACGAGGCAAGGAAACGCCGCCTCTCCTGGTGGGGGGCCATAATGGCCCCCATACGCTCCCTCGCACCGCCCTCCCCCGCCCCGTCGCTTATACAACGGGGCAAGATGAGGGTTTTAGATATCTCTGTAAAACTGCATACTTGGTTCAAATCATCAATGAACCTCAATTTTTGCCTCTCCTGTACCTCCTGCGGGTTGACTGGTAGAAAATTCCATTAGCATTAAGTCCCCCTTTTGTACACTATTTTTGTTTTGTGCAATAAAGAATTAATAATAATAATAATGATCCTCATTCTCGTTGCTCGTTTATTCCTTTTGGCTACATTTATGTCATCATCATCATCTGGCTATATTAGTCCACCGCTGGACATAATGAGCGCCAGAGCGCCCTGTCATCAGCTTGCCGCATCCAGCATCTGGATGCAGTGTACATTTATGTATGAGGAACATTTTTTTTTATCTCTATCAAGACTAGCCGCCACCTGTTCCTCGGGTAGCAACGCAGAATCGAATATGATGATATCGTAAGCTAAAAATACGGGATTATGTATGGAACATGCGCATATTGTGAGGTCATACTTTGTGGCCAATTCATAAGGTGCCTTTTTTTGTACCACGTGTAATATTTTAATCGTCGAGAAAAAAAACTACGAATATTCATATTTAAACATGGCCTTTCCTAGTAGATAGTATTTTTTTGTGGAAGAACTTTATTGATCCTATACTTTCGTAGCAGGTAGAACGCCTTTTACTGGTATTGTAAAAATTACCCACTGCTAACGCTGTAAATGGAATGCTGTGTGAGCCTTTAAAGGGCAACCTCATGAGACTAAAACTATTTATTCTTAATTAAATATAAGTGTTTTTTACGAAGGCCGTTGGCTTGCCTAAATAATTAAATAAATCACCTCAATAATTGGTAGGAATTTCGAGTAATATTCTGGCAACACTTGCTTCGCGGCTGTCAAATAATCGTCCACTCCACTCGCTCTCGCAAAATCCGTGTGTGTGTCCGTCGCTTCCGTCCGACGGACTGCGTGTGACAAAACGGGTGTGTGCGAAAGTATGAAGTGAAATCTGTACCTACAGTGTGTGAAATGTTTTGTGTAAGTTTGTAGTGAGTTAAGAATACAAAAATGAGTGCGAACGGTTAATGGTTTTTTCTCCAAACAGTTCCGTAAAACACTACGAATAGTGGTACACGTAACATTTATTGGAACCGTTTCAAAATGGCTGTGTTTTGAAGGACTCTTTGTCCGCTTTCTTATGCTTTGTCCAGCATGATAGTGGCATCAGACCTCCAGGAGATTGACTTCGAGAGGTGAGTGAGGCCTTTGTTAAGTTTCCATGGCCGTGGGTCGCGAAATGTGTGTGGAAAAACACTGGTTCCCGCCGAAGTGGACCGGTCGTGATAGCGCCACGAGCGATACCATACGCTCGCTTGCGACGTGTAAGTTTCTAATAATTCGTTAGTTTTCTCCGACGTATAGCGTAGAAGAGAGTCTCAGGGGGGAACAGGCAAGTCACGTAGGCATTAGGGTATTTCCAGTGCAAGTATCTGGACCAGCTGTCGCATGTAAACACTTGACACTGCTTATTTTTAGACGGGACTTAGGTACCACGTAGTGTTGTTTGTCTTATTAGAATCCAATTTTAACGTGGCTAATGTAACATGCTCGCAATAATGCAACGAGTGGGCTGTAAATTCGCCGTTCATGTTTTGATGTAATTAATGAGACTATTGTGCAAATAACCCTGACTGGGGCTCCCCTAGAGACGTACAGAGTTAATTTTTATGAGCCATTACAATGTTCTGACCTTGGAAATGGACTGGGCGGTCAAGCAATTGCTTTCTAAACAATAATGCATAAGAAATGTTTGGTATAGCTTCTAAAACATATTTTAACTAAGTAAATCTATAGTATTCACCTGCACAGTAATTTCTATGATAATATGATATGAATTGTTTACTTATCAGTATCATTAAAAAACATGTTTACATACATGTAGTTAGTCAATACATCAATTGAAAATGCACATCAATACATCAATTGAAATGATTTTATTAATTAACATCCTCAAAGCTAGACTGGACAATTTCAAACCCTAGCAAGTGACACATCAAAGAAAAAAGTTTTTTTGCATTTTTCAGCTTACTGCTTGACCACAAAGCATCGATCTCCATTTTAAATATTGAAAAAGGGCACAGTTGTACTGCTGGAGGACGCCAAAAACCATTTTAAAAACCTTGTAAGGGGAGTCTCATGATTCATTAGTTTCTAGCTCTTATATTCTCAGTAAGGCAAGGTCTCGAAGTGAAAAACTCGTTTTTTGGCTCTCTTGTAAAATTTGTCTCAGGGCACATACTAGGATTTGAAATTGTCCAGCCGAACTTCATCATCATCAACCCATCATGTCCCCACCAAGGGGCACGGGTCTCTTCCCTGAGGATGGTATAGGCCATACTACACCACGGGGGCCAAGTCCGGATTGGTGGAGGCTTGTAAGACTAGTGGCTGGTCTTACTGTCAGAAGTTTTCAAGCCGCCCTAAGGCCTCTGACTTGGCTTAACGACTGCCATCTATCGACGGCAGCCGGCACGAACTGCTTAACGTGCCTTGCGAAGCACGGAATCGCTCGGAAAAATGCCACTAGCGTTAGTCATAGACGGTGACCCATCCATGGACTGAACGCGCCGTATGTTGCTTAACCTTAGTGATCGTTTAAGATCACTCAGGCAGCCCAGGCTACGACCGATTCCAGCCGAACTGTAATGACATAATTTGGTAGTGGCGCACTGTATTTAGTTAATACTACCCAAAATGAGTTCCCTTTTGCATGGGCAGATAAGATCTGGCTAGTAAATTGTTCACAAATGAATATGGACATTAAATCTTGATATTTCTCAACATGACAAATTGACAGCACAATATTAGTATATTACTCATTCAGTGACAGGAAAATGCTGTGATGAATATTGGCGGGCGTTCTAATATGTTATACCCACCCAAATGGTACTAAACTATGTTGTGAAACAACTACAAACCAGATAGGCTCTAGCAAACATTAGCCAACTAGTAATTAAGCCAATATTTGAACTGGCTCACTATGGTAGATGGTGGTGTGTGAGGCCGCTCTGAGGCCTAATTTTGTTTGGGACAATATTTTAACACATTCAAGGATGTCTTTACCATTATCCTCGTAAGGCCCAATATCGTCAAGTGATCATAAAAACAATTGTTATTTTCAAGGTTGGGCCTTACGAGGTCATGACTATTCAAAGTCCAACCAATCCAATTAACCCTACAGGCCTAGAACACTTTTTCATAGATTAATATTTGAAATTTATTACAGTTTACAGCGAATAAAACATACTCATAAAACGGCCAAACTTTGTTGCCATTGCTAGACTGACCCACCCGTGGGTCCTCGGGGCAGCAGTGGTAGTGCAAATACATATATACAAATCTTCTTTTATAATTTATAATATTTATAATCTTCTTATATATAAAAATGAAACTTGAGAACGGCTGGACCCATTTGGCTGTTTTTTGTTTTTTTATATTTGTGGAACTCCAGGAAAGGTTGGAATTGTGAGAAAATACCGAAATATTACGAAAACTTTGGCAATACGAAGTTTGCAGGGACAGCTATTCTTAAAAAAGTATTGCTGTTCATTAGTCTCACTAAAACTCGAGAACTGCCAGACCCATTTGGCTGTTTTTTTGTTTTTTATATTTGTGGAACTTTAGGGAAGGTTTAAATGGTGAGAAAAAAAGCTTCGGCGGTACGAAGTTTGCCGGGACAGCTACGATTTACATTACGATTATTACAGCTAGTTTTGAATAAAAATAGATGTATTGTCAACAATACAGCACTCACAGGAAGTGTTTGGCATGTGTAAGTATATACTTACGTTTTGGATCCCACAATCCAGGTCCACCTAGTGTGGGATTCCCAGTTTTATGGAAATAAATGCCTTTTACTTTACTTTATAATTATAAAAGACTCTTCTCTTTAGAAGATTTAGTTAAGAACAACTGCCTCGTTGGTTGAACCGTTAAGGCGTTTAGCTACCAAGAAAGAGGTTGTGGGTTAGATTCCCACAGGGGGCCACCGTACATTTGTACAAATGGCCTAAGGCTTGGTGTTTTTCGATATTTGTAATGTCCTTGCCTGTTTACCATAGTACAGTATATCCTAGTTTGGGACTAGGACAAGTTCTGTGAAAGTTACTTATTTACCTGTCTATCTCTAAAGATAATAATAAAATAACCATTTATTTCTGTCGTTAAGCCAAGTCAGAGGCCTTAGGGCGGCTTGAAAACTTCTGACAGTAAGACCAGCCACTAGTCTTACAAGCCTCCACCAATCCGGACTTGGCCCCCGTGGTGGAGTATGGCCTATACCTTCCTCAGGGAAGAGATCCGTGCCCCTTGGTGGGGACATAATGGATTGATGATGACTCCTCCAAAACAGCCTCACGATTTTTTTGTGGTCTGGTACTCTCAGATCTGAGGATATTTGGTAGGCTAATTAATATGTCAAAACAATCTTTGCCAGGTCACTATCATATAGGTCAGTCAGACCCTATTATAGATGAAAAAGATATAATTATCTCTTTACTAGCCTTTGCCCCTGTAATTGCGGGTTTCCTCACCAACCATAATCAAGAGCCTGATAGCAGTGGCCATAGCCGAATATGGCTAGGAGGATACATAATATTATACATCTATATTGAAACCGGGCTTCGGCCTGCGCCCAACTCTGCTCGTGAAATGTCGCGACACCGTTAGCTCTAACCTCGAGTTATGGAGGCGTATTGCTAAGCAATGTACAGCGTCGACGATACTTCAATGGGGTCTGCTGTTGCTGAAGGGCTGCGCCTAAAAAACAATTCAATTTAGGATAGGCCTTTTTCGACAGCATTCGGTTGAGGCAACACAACAGCACTTGCCGTGAAAGACTAGGTAGGGACTTTAGGAAGTAGGGTTTTGGGTAGGTCTTGTATGACCCCCTGTGTTAATCGCTCGTAGCCCCGGCTGCCTGAGTGATCTTAAACGATCACGAAGGTAAGCAACATTGGGCGCGTTCAGTGCATGGATGGGTGATCGTCTATGACTAACGCTAGTGCCATTTTTCCGAGCGGTTCCGTGCTTCGCAAGGCACGTTATTAATTAGAGGAAAAAACACAAAGTGTTGGTTGAATTGCTATTAATTAGAGGAAAAAACACAAAGTGATCCTATAATGAATGAATGAATATTTATTGTCACAGCATGCTTACAGAATAATTAATATTAATAATTATTATTATATTACATGCAGCGTGGTGCTATTTCAGCCTTTACGGTTTCTTTTTGAAACAGCGCTGGTTTTCAAATAGCACCTTCTTACAATATAAAAAAGACACCATGCAGGTAGGGCAATAAATCAATACGAATTAACTACAATTTAGAATATTACGAATTAATTAATTGATAGCGAAATCAATATTGTCCTGGATAAAAACCAATATAATAAAAATAATGACAAGGCTACTAGTTATTGTTCTGTTGTTTATCTAGAAGAATTCGGCGAAATTTACATTTAAAAGAGACAAGAGTCATCAATTGGCGCAAGGGTTGAGGTAAGTCATTCCATATATTTGTGGCTGCATATTTGAAGCCACCCCTATATCCTGTCGTTGTGTGCCTTGGTAACAACTTATCCCCAAATCGACTGCGCGTATAGTGAGTGTAGTACGTTTTGGCCCACGTAAACTTTTCGAATAGATAATAAGGGTTAAATTATTTTCCTTTTGACCCATGGAACCCTAAAACGACCGGTTATCGTACAGTCGACAGCAAGTCAATCTTCACATTTTAGTTGCAAAGTCGCCCGTAACGCAACGCAGTAGAGTGCATGGGTGTATACCATGATGTGCTGTCGACTGTACCAATCGGTTTGCGATAGGCACACAGAAACGAAACGCTTAACGGCAACACGGAGCCATGCACAAACGGTGCAGTGCCACAATATAAAATAAAAAAAAACACGGAGCCATTGTTCCCTCGAACTTTTTTTTCACTCGACATTGTAGAGCTAACTGTAGATCGGTATTTCAGCGTTTTTGTAAACCACTTCGTCGGTTACTGTTGGAAAGTTCTGCTACGAGACCTCAAAGTAGCTGCAGAAGCTTGGCTTACTTTATTTTCAATTTTTAGGGTTCCGTAAAAGGAAAAGTAGCCCTTATAGTAACTACAAAAAATCGCGGAACATACATGGGGGTGATTCGGGTACCTCTAAGGGTGCTCTATTTCTGGAATTCCGCTTGACACTTTCTTACGGGACACCCTGTATATTGGAATGTTCCACCTTCGTGTGTCTATGTCAAAGACATAGATTCATAAACTCAGGCCTGTTGTATCCTGGAGGGGTTGGCAGGGCAGACTATGGTTTGCCACGATCCCGACAAACCTCTTTCGCTTTATCAACATTCGTAAATCGTTGCATGGACGCACGACGGTTTCGGGCTTATCAATATTAACTCTATCTTATCATATATAAAACTAATAAATTGATAAATATGATTCATATTTATTAATTTATTAGTTTTATTTTTATATAATAAATTAATGTCGTTAAATTACTAAAGCGATTGAACACAGCCGCTCCCTTATTTGGCTCTTGTGTGACTACTCTCTTGTGAGCGACACAGGAGGTTATCTTATCGAGTAGTCGTGCGGGGGCCGACAAATTAGTCGGCGACACTTCGACCCAGTGGGATCTGTTGTGTATAAGGACACAGGAGGTTTGTATGGATTGTACGAGAGATTTGTGGAGGCTTGTAAGCTTGTGTTGCATCTCGACCTAGAATTGCTTATTTCAAGTGAACCCTGAAAAGTTTCTGCTACTTAGAATGGAACTTCTTTAAAGATGCCCGCCATTCAACTTTCAGAACAGTCTTTTAAAATAATACCAATAATAAGTTTGACCCGGCCAACGTTGTTTTGCCATATAAAATATTTCTAGTGGTCTACCCTTATCATTTAGGGGTATGAAAACTAGATAACAACCTATTCTCAGACCTTCCGAATATAGGTACATATAAAATTTCATCAAAATTGGGCAAGCCATTTCGGAGGAGTATGCGCACTAACACTGTTGCTCTTTTACTTTAGGTACCTACATTTAAAGAAACTTATGCTAACTTAGGAGACTTAATTTTATTTGCACACTATGACATTAATGACGTTACAAATAGGCACAATCACAATATATGATGAGGAATTGTACACTGTATTCTGGATTCTTTTGCGAAAAGAGGTTCTGAGTGAAGTTCATCTGCTATTGCGAGCCGACAGATAAAGTTACTTGAATTAAATCTAAGTTCGAAGTATAAGAAATAAACTACATTTTCTCCATACAATAAGTCAGGTATGGAAGGAACAGCCTGTTCTTATCGCTTCATTCATGTTCACCAAGAGTTCAACCCACCCATTTGAAGAAGAAACACACACTAAACTAGGCATAAACCAACCATTGACCCGCCTGCTGTCAAAAAAATGAGCAACAAATTAGCCTCAAACGTTGTTGTAATAATAGCCCGTGCATTCTACAGTCACGTTTTTACCATTGTCACGTTGCCGACATAAAGCTGATGTACTGACAGAGCTCTTTTGGCATTCACTCGCTTGAGATACATTGTTCGTTATTAATGGCCCAAATGAGATGATCTCTTGCATGGTTATAATAAAGAAAACGGGTGGTCGCGGCCCACAAAAATAGCAGCGAGATGTCTTATATTTGGGTCGTCCATTAATATTAAAACTTTGGCCTTTGCATCTACGAAATAAGATGATTTATAAAGCATACAGCATACCTTCCGTTTATTAATTCGATACAAAAAAAATACGCGTTGCTACCATTAGCCTATGCGCACACTAGGCGGCACGCGACAGCGACAGTTCGACGACTAGACGCGACGACAGGCTACGGCCGTCAATTTTCATATTTTGTTCGAATCTCCGCACACTTGGCGTCAGAGTCGCGGAGTCGCGACGACAAGACGCCAGAAGCCAATGACAACGTCGCGACTGGACGTGGCGACAAGTCGCCCTGTTTGCGATGGCTCTTATCTAAGATAGGTTTACTCGGTAGATTTTTTAATTACATCAAAGACATTAAAATTGAATTACTCATAAGAGCAAAGTCTAAAAAAACATTTTACTTGGAAGTAAAATGGGATTATTTGGGAGGAGGCTTGCCCAGCACCTACCCTCTGGACAGCTTAGTTGGGAAATAGGAATGACAAGCCAATACGTGCGTAGCCAACCAAGCCGCGGATTCTCACGGTTTTCCATGAATAGTATTTTAGGCTCGCTTTTGGACAGATATGGTTTTTTGTGCAGTAAAGAATTTTCAAATCAAAGGTGTTTCTCACAAGGTTGGGAAAACATGTGGGATACGGGCGTGAGCTTATGTATGTATAAGATAAGATGGGTTAAGCGGTCGTTCGGATAACCGACGTTCGGATAATCGACGTGTTTACAATGTTAGCAGTTGCTTTCGGGTCAAGTTTGTAGTGGAGAAAAATGCAGTGAAAAATTCCACTCGGACCATCGTTTCTCTAATCATATTAAGTTTTATACATTAGTTCGATTATGATACAATCAATTCGACCATTTGCTATTTATACAGTGTGGCCCTGGATAAAGTGCAATCCCGAAAGGGGATGAAACTAGACCATGAATCATTGACTAGAAAAATATAAAAAAAAATTATAAAAAATTATTGTAGGATTTATTGGTATTTTAAGATTTTCATGTTTCATTAAGGACTCTATGTACAAAAGTATTGATTTCTTCCAAAATAATGGGTCTATTTCTTTGAAATAAAAAAAAAACAGTATGCCTAATACCTGGCGATGACCATGAAATAATAAATAGTCCGCAAAAAAGTAACTATCTTGGGTAAAAAAATGTATTTTTATGAAAAAAATGATTTTTTTAGACGTTTATTTTAAAAAACTTCAAATTACTCAAAAACTGTGCCCTATAACTATGTAATTTTATAGCTTACTTTTATTCTTTACCATTTTAGCTTCCAAATAAAAAAAAAAAACAATGTTCTAACTAAAAAAACACGCTATCTACGAACTTTTAAAGTGGAGCCTAATCGTGTTACCGTGCAGGTAGAGACCGTTTTTTCCATTGTTTCCGTCCTACTCTGTGCCCTTCGGCAGTCACAGTCCTTTTGTTCTACACTCAGGTAGAGGTAAGGCGAGGGGAGGGGAGGCAGGGGGTTCGAAACAGGACTTACACAGTCGCTCCGATATTCTCGCCGCTGCTACTACTGTTCTCGTTCTCGCATTGTGTTCTCGTTGATTTGTTATTAAGTTTTTGTTACATTGTTGACTGTTACGTTTTCTACTGTGCCTGTTCTGCTGTTAAGTGTTGACGAAATGCCGCGATTGACAGAGTTCTCACCTCGAGAAATAGCCGACATGCATTATTATTATGGCATGTCACATGGTCGCACAACAGTCGCTCGGACTGCATACATAAATGCTTTCCCGGGCAGACTCATACCCTCAGCTCGAAATTTTCAAGAGATTCATAGGAGGCTCTCCAACATTGGACTTGGTTTGGCACGAGATCGCCGTGAGCAACCAGCTGTCGTTATTGACAATGCGATAGAAGAGGCCATTTTAAACGATCTGTTTGCTGACCCTACAACAAGCATAAGACGATTATCGTTGCGTCATGGCATATCGAAGACGTCTGTCTGGCGAATTTTGAAAAAGGAGGGATTGCATCCTTTCCATTACCAACGAGTGCAACATTTACACGAAAATGTAGATAATCGTCCAAGATGCGTAATGTCGACGTGGATTCTAAGAAAAATTAGAGCTGACCCAAATTTTCCCAAACGCATTTTTTGGATGGACGAAGCGACATTTACCCGAGACGGCATTACGAACTACAGAAATTTGCACCAGTGGTCTCACGAAAATCCACGATTGAAGCGGGCATCTACTTTTCAAGTAAAAATTTCAATAAACGTATGGGCATCGACGACATTTTAATTGGTCCAGTCATTTTACCCAGAACCCTAAATGCTGAACGTTTTTTAGAATTACTACAAAATTTACCCATGTTGATGGAAGATGTTCCCCTGGCTACGAGACGGCGTGGGCGTATGTATCTCCAAATAGATGGATGACCTGCACATTATGAGCGGGAGGTGCGGCGATTTTTGAACGAAAATTACCCGAACCGGTGGATTGGCCGAGGAGGGCCAGTAGGCTGGCCAGCGCGTTCACCTGATCTGACACCCCTAGATTATTTTTTATGGGGTGTCATGAAGCAAAGAGTATACAGCACGCCAATAAATACCGAGGCACAGTTGCACGACCGAATAATTCAGTGCGCAAATGACATTAAAAATGATCCAGGAATGATTCGCAGAGCCACTAACCAAATTAATATTCGTGCAGTAATGTGCTTGCAAAATCGAGGAGGCCATTTTGAACATTTAATGCATTAAATAAAAATGCAAAATTGTAAATTACGGATAATTTTATTAATAAAGTTATTCTGATTAAAGTCTGACTTTTATTACCTACTAAAATGTAAATAACTCCTACCTAGCCAATTTTTTAGTTAGAACATTGTTTTTTTTTTATTTGGAAGCTAAAATGGTAAAGAATAAAAGTAAGCTATAAAATTACATAGTTATAGGGCACATTTTTTTAGTAATTTGAAGTTTTTTAAAATAAACGTCTAAAAAAATATTTTTTTTCATAAACATAAATTTTTTTACCCAGGATAGTTACTTTTTTGCGGACTATTTATTATTTCATGGTCATCGCCAGGTATTAGGCATACTGTTTTTTTTTATTTCAAAGAAATAGACCCATTATTTTGGAAGAAATCAATACTTTTGTACATAGAGTCCTTAATGAAACATGAAAATCTTAAAATACCAATAAATCCTACAATAATTTTTTATAATTTTTTTTTATATTTTTCTAGTCAATGATTCATGGTCTAGTTTCATCCCCTTTCGGGATTGCACTTTATCCAGGGCCACACTGTATAAACAACATTACCTCATCAGCATTATATTCTCGGTGCATCGTACTCCATCCTTACTCATGCACTCTAATCAAGTCTCGTTAAGAATGACTTTGCAACAAAAAAACCGGATAATGGCGAGTCGGACTCGTACACCGAGGGCTCCGTCAACATTTTCAGCTGTATATTAAAATTATATAAATAGTCGAATCTCACAGCTCAAGTTCTCGCAACTTCAAAGACTATTTTCATTGTGTTTTAATTACAAATGTGTATAGTTTTCAAATTTTGTAAGCATAGACGGTATTATTTGCCAAATTTCATAGTTCTAAGTCAACGGAGAGTACCCTGTAAGTTTTGATTCCTTTGAGTGTTGAAAGTTTTTGCGATATAAACGGCCGTATTAAATCTTTTTTTACGTCAACTTAGAATTTAATTTTTTTTAATTTCAAATTCCGTAGACTTTTTATTTATTTATTTTAGCAAAATAAACTTTTACATTTTCATTTAAACAAATGTCGCCAAACTGCTGTGCAATTTCTTGGCGAAGCGCTCTTATGACTTAAGGTTTCCGTTGACAATTTTACAGCTATATTATACTTACTTAATAATATAGGTACTTATTTATATTCTTTTACGCAAAAAATAAGTTACTTTATGTACCTTAGATTTTAAATTAACCTACATTGGCTAAACGAGCCTTGAATACAATATTCAAGATTCGTTTAGCCAAACTTAACCTACTCGAACATAATTTCCTTTAATTTGTCTTTCAAAGTGCTTATTTTTACTTTGTTCTGATCTAACAAAAACAAATATTTATTAAACAGCTTCGGAATGTAATATTCTCTGGTTCTTTCGCCATAATAGTTTTTAGCAGATGGTTGTATACATGGTTTTAATTTCAACTGGATACCTCCATTAGTTCCCGAGATAAAGGGTCTTGACAGACAGACAGACTGTCGCAAGAAAGTAATCTTATAAGGGTTAAGTTATTTTCCTTTTGGGGCACGGAACCCTAAAACGCGTTTCTCACCTGTCTTGTGTACTTATCCAGTCTTCCAGAATCTCGAATTCCACAGCAACAAAAGAAATACTGACTCAAAGAAACTTTTACTTCCCAAGTCGAGTCATGAACCGCGAGTGGTTTTACTTTTGGTGCCGCGTGGGGAATGTCCACTTTCCAAAATAAATAAGAATGAATGGACGCGCGGTGACTCAAACCGACAAGGAGACACTTCCTGGGGCCTATT
Source organism: Yponomeuta plumbellus (assembly GCA_947310845.1). Lineage (NCBI taxonomy): Eukaryota > Metazoa > Arthropoda > Insecta > Lepidoptera > Yponomeutidae > Yponomeuta > Yponomeuta plumbellus. The sequence goes on from OX371206.1 coordinate 9,586,243, forward strand.
TCATAAAACTACGTATTTTTTAATAATGTTATAAATTTAAGTTATATTCTGTTATTTTTTTAATTTGCAAAAAAGTGTAACAACTACAATTCATGATTTACAAGTACTAGGGATGAAACTTGTATATAGATTGCAAAGTTCATTAAAGCACAAATTGAAAGTAGACTCTGCTACGCAATGTACATCGAATAGTAATCATTATCAACGAATTGTAGTTTTATGAAACGCGGCCCTGGAGTGGAATGATAATATTTAAAACAAACTGTTGTCGGCCGTCCTACGCTCTCAGTGTCGTCCTTTGCCCTTCAATAAGTTTTTCATAAATGTACAGACTCATGGGTCATGAGGTAGATATTCGTACTAATAAGGTTATAAATAATAAGGTTATGTATTAGATTTAAGGTGATTTGAGAAAAGATGGTCAGAGTGGAGTTTTTTTTCCTAGCGCCTAGCGATTTTTATCTCCTTACTGTTTCGTGTTATTTTAAACACACAATAATGCAGTTCTGTGCATCTCCTTTGCTAGGGAATCAAAAGCTCAAGATAAAAGTGTTAACAATGACACTTACAAATCCCGTAGCGAGATCTTGCTTTACGCAACGTCCTAAGATGGCCTAGCCGGTAATGGAATAAAAGTTGTATCGTGCATAAGCATAATCACGGACGTAAGTGCGTAACCTTGCGTGCGTCCGTGAACGCGGATGGCAACAGACCTTGAGTGATGGCATCTGGAGGAAAAAGCCTATACCCAGCAGTGGGTAGCGGTACTAGCGGTGGGATGAGGATGATAACTACGTATCGAACAATCTATAGTAAACTTGATTGTACACGAAAAAAAAACATATGTACCAAAAACGAGAGTAGGTAGGCGAGCTATTCTATAGAATTTTGTTTGAGCCAAGCACATCCGTCAAGAAACAATTTATTAATAACGAACTTAGTTCTCGGATCACAGCTTGAGAACAAAGTTCTTAGCTGTGGCGCTGAGGTCCATTTACTACCATCCTGTACAATCCACAGACGACAGAACATATTTCAGTGCACTCCAGTCCACCTCACTCTGCGTACTTACCGCGGTAATGGGCGACTGCAACAATGAGATAAAGGTTGCAACTGCTGTTGCTTACCGCGTCACGTGAAACCTGAACCAGTTCGTTATTTCAACGTAGCTACGCCCTTCGTGCGAGATAAAAAAGTTTTTTTTTTTTTTCACAAATTGAAAACTTTACGAAGAAAAATAAAAGTCGTTGAACGAAAGCTAATAAATTTATGATAAAGTAATTAACGTGTTTCGCTTGAACTGCACATTTTTGAGGAATTCCTGTATAAGTTGCTACTGACACTATTGTACAATTTATAGAACGGAACGCGCTTCTAAAAAGGGTCAGCCGTTCTGTGACGTTCTGTACATCATGATTGAGCACGGCTTGAAGTAGGATACCAGAATGAGCTTTAATAGACTTCCAGATCATGTTCCAACCCGCATTTGGTCGTTACCTCGTCCCTAGTTGCTATGTTGCCACATACTGGTAGGTACAAACGCTAAGCATATTCTTGTTCGGAATTTAAGTAACACGTAAAATTTTGAGTTGAATGGTTTTGTCACTAAGACCCTCAGAAATCAGAAATATATCAGACAGATATCTCGAAAATCTGAATAAACAATTACGTCAGCATGGAGTGGAGGCAGAGACAAGGAAAGCTGTCCACGCTACCATCGTACGAACGAAGAAGAGAAAGATATAGAATTGTTAATGGTTTCGTCCGTCGATAGCTGCAATCTTTGTCTGATTCTTGAAATTCGTAATCATAAAGGTATCGCTATATCAAGTTCGCTCAAAAACAATAACTATTCTGTAAATCTATAGGCGACCATGGTATTTAACTATTTCAATTAATAATTGTGGTAAGAATTCTGTTTCTTGTACCATAATATCGCTAGTGACTTATTGAAGTGTTAACTATAGAGAATACCTCACGTCCTTCCACCGGCAAGCCAGGCGCCCACGCCATTCGGCAGTTAGAAAGTCGCCCAGTTGAAAACCCCAACTTAATAAGTTAATACCCAGTCTCGATGGTATTGTTCCACTGCCCACAATAGGATTATAGGAATATCCGAATGGTCATTAACCAACGTGCCAACTTTGCGCTCTATTCCGGCTAGGCTAAATTATGGAGGCAATAGAGTCGGGCTAGGGGTTTTATCGTGAGGCAAACAATTGTGTGAAAATCCAACCGTTATCTATGGCTATAATCCTATGTGCGAAGTTAATACCTGGGCCTCGATTTCGTGAGCACATTACGATGATGACGATTCTTCCCGACCGAGTTCGGTCACGGCGAGTGGTACGGGTGGGGAGAGCATCGGTGATGTACTCTCATGTGACTGATGCAGCCTTTCTTGGCAATAGAGGTGCGATCGCATCGATTACAAGTAAGATTTTCTTAGCGCATTGCAGTACAAGGACAGATACACGATCGGGTCACGTGACGGGTTTTTTTCATACCATTGACGCCTAGAAGGTTTGATACGTGCTCGCGCGTAGATTTAAAGCAGCAATGAGTTGAAGTCGCCGCAGTCATGCAGTTGTGATTGTACCATAGTAAGAGACTTTGAGACGACGCCCATGCCTTTAAGGCTGCTGGTTTCTCCAAGTCCAGTCGGTGCCAAGTTTTAAGACCAGTACATGTATATAGTTTAGGCACCGAGTCCAAAATTATACTTCTGCAATACCTATACATACCGTTTTTTGTTGAAGAATTTTTTTATTTATTTTTTCCCCTTTCGTTATCATCGTAAAAACGCACCATGACTCTTAATTCATGTCATTAGGTTATTACCGACGCCTAACTTTCACGTAAATTCTCAGCTGCTATATTAACTATATTGTATACATAGAAAGAGGCCAGGCAATGCACGTTCATATTATACAACCTTATCTTATTTACGAAACGATAGCTCTACATCGGTAGTATTATATCTCTGCAAATAACACACTCCAGTTTAAAAACAGCAACCACGTCTCCGAGCGTCACGTAATATGGAGACGATCCCTGACGCTGCGCTAATCAAGTTATCTAAACTTGGATTCCCTCGATCCTTGGCATGAATATCGGGACGGTGGTTACCTACCTAGTAGCGAAGTTTATAAGGGGAGGATGATCCCACTTATGCCTTGCCATAGGAGAAAATTACGCATCTATACGTAAACATTAAACGTGGCATCTACACTACAGAGTATACCTACTGAGCTTACCAGACGGAAGTGATCTGTCAGTATCGTGGCAAATAACAGGCCATGATCTCTGGCTACCCCTCTGGTATGCAAGCATGAGTTCATGATGCAAGTATGTATGTTGTAAGACTTCAGTACAAGCACAAAAAAGAGTCGTTCATGTGACGTTTCCGGCGGCCGCATGTGGTCAGTTTTTTACTCTACTACTAGAGTATTTAATTTGAAAAAGTAGTTAAGGTTTATTTTAGTTTGCCCGCAATTCATCGGCCCGTTGCAGTCCTTAAATGTACTGGAAACTGAAAAAAATTGGTAACCCCTAACCTAGCCTATTAGACAATTCGATTACTCACATTTATGTCCACAATTTTCTAGGTAATTTATTGTTAATACTAGTCCACGAACAAATTGGACACGATGACACGAGTGAAAATCACAAACTCTCATACTTGTCTGCGAGGGTCTCGTCAGACAAAATTCGCCCGCACACCCATCGAGATATAACTCTAATTGGTACGAGGCAACTTCGCTGAAGAGCCTCCTGGTACGTAAGAGAAAGTCCCGGAATTGAGCCGGCTAAGGGCTCTACAAAGTCGGGTTCGGCTCCCGCGACAGTAGCACAAATTACGTCACACTTATCCCTCCAGTGTGTCTGTTAGAGAGCTGGTGAAACTTCAGGTGTAATTGCATCTACCGTGCCGGTATACCGTGTTCCGAAGGCCATGACAAAAAAGGTAAACAAAAGTGTTTAGTAAGAATATTCTTAACGCTGCGCCACAGAGGTCGTCGTAAATATAAGATTAATATTTACGACGACCTCTGTGGCGCAGCGGTTAGCACATCTGCCTACCATGCGAGAAGTCCCTGGTTCGAATCCCGGCTGGGGACCAAAAAAAACCCAGATCTTGGATGTTTACAGGTTTGTGTTGCCGCCGTTTCTGGTTCCCACGACACAGGCTATCCTAGTGTGGGGCCAGAAGCAATGTATGTGACTGTATGTACATGTTTATGTGTTTATTTTGTATGTTCAGCGATATTTTTTTACCACGTTGTGTTACATTAATAATTTTTCTGTTAGGAAAGAATTCGAGAAATTACCTACTAAAAAGAAGTATTCGATTATTTTCTGATGAATAACTATCATCAACAAATACTGATAGTATGAGGTACTATAAAATCAATAAATAAATAATTATTGATTTTATAGTACCTCAGAAAATTATCCTAGGAAAATAGTGGCACTCTAGTGCGTATTTTTTTAAGTAAATAAATAAATAACTACCACACAACACAATCACTTGACCTAGTCCCGAACTAGGACACTAACCCCCGGTTTCTCGTACGCTAACAATCTGTTAATCTACTGTTAACAGCTGTCAAACGTTTTTTTCGTATGCATTTTGACCAAATGACACTGTTAAAATACGTTAACAGCTTGTTGGTGTACGAAGAACCGGGGGTAAGTCTGTTTTGTATACATAGTTTTGTAGTTTTGTACAAATTCACTTTTAGAGTATTGCCCTGGTATAAGTGAATTCGATAGTTTCGCGCTCGTTTGGCTCAACGTAGCCATTCTACAGCGGCATCACGGATTTCCCATGTGATTTAATCAAATTGTTCGAGAGCCCATGGTTTACAGGTGCAGCGTAGTTTGTTTAAATCCAGATAGCGCTGTGGGAACTGTGCAAGTGGAACTAAAACGTTTGTTCCATTTTACATACCGTAAATTAGGCACTTTTCGTGCCTAATGTATGCTATATGGACAGCTCATACTGAAGAGAAGCATGCAGTCTTAAAATTACATTTCAGTATCATTGTATTTTACCATTTATGGTATTTTACCACTTAAGGTACCGAAATTATTTCGATCCTCTCTTATTATGTGCAAATAAAATAGATCAATTTTTGAACGAAACTTTCGTAAGCACTAGACGTTATTAACTTTATAAGTCGAGTAAGTGTAAGTCTTTTAAAAGTCAAGTAGATAAATGTATCCGGAATAAAGTTAATAACACCAATGAGATTAAATGTTCTTAGCATGTTGGCCGATGCTATGCTTAATTACGAGTTAAGTGTAAAATCACACAAAGCCGGCATCTGAATCTAAAAGTAAATTCAATCCTTATGAAAGTATCACGTTTTTCCGCAGACGTAAATACCATTTTCAACAATAAAGAATAGCTATGTAAGTACATAACGGAACCCACCTCAAAAATAACAGTAATAACCATCATAACGACACTGAAATATGAAGCTCTTTGTGAAACCTAAAAAGTACCTTCGATGTATTATACTATAATCCAATTTCACGTTTGGCCCGCAAAGCGAGTTGGCAAGTTAGTGACGCCAGTAAACCTGGTAATTCCTACCATGTTTGACACTTTGTTTAGTAGGTATTCCCGAAGATAGCGGCTCCTAAACTTTTAAGCCTATGGAACACTACAAAACCTGATGGCTGGGGTTGAAACCCATTGGTTTTTAAATTTCAAGTATTATTTTACCTAATCCCATTTGATTGGGTAATAATATTTTTAAATTTCAATTGAAAGCGTTTATAACCATTTATCAGCCATACAAGCTTTTTGACTTTAAATTGTTATTATCAAAATACATCCTAAAATAGACTTCGAACGCCGAAGTTCTGTTTTAATTGGAACTAATGGTCACACAAATATTTAAAAAAACCCACCAAGTATGAATCGGACTTTGTTATCGAACCGTAACATTATCTACAACATTTAGATATTTCAAGCGTCTGCCCATTGCAGTTATTATTATCGATCAAAAAAACAGCAAAAAATCACGTTTGTTGTGTGGGCCCACTTAATATTTATTTTTTTCGGCAACAGAATACGTCATCTGTAAAATTTCAACTGTTTAGCTATCACGGTTCATGAGACAGACAGACGGACAGTAGTGTCTTAGTAAAGTCCGTTCGCTTAGATAGTGTCGGTACACACGAAGGCAATCTTGGTTTTAGTAAAAACACATTTATTTCAATAATACAACTTAGACGGCCAAAACACTTTAAATTGAAAAAAAAAAACATGGTACACAATATACCTAATGAAGCACAAAATAAAACACTACTCTTCATCACTCGAAGTGTCCTCAGAATATTAATCTCCACCGGAATCACTGTTGCCAACCTCAGGAGAGCAAAAAACAGCAAATAGAACTTAAAAAAACAGTAGAAATCAGTAAAATTGTAATTTCATAATATCAAATCGCAAATCAAATCTGACACATAACATTTATAGACTGGACAAATACAACTACCCTTAGATCTAACACAAATTGCCTTTATTTACGAAATTCTGAGAATTTTTTGAAACTACGAACTTTGACCGCACTTGCGAAACGAAATGAGAAATGAATGAGAAAAACCTATTGTAGGTACTCAATATGCTACACTTATTAAACTACAAATGTAGCTTTTAGAACTCTTTATTGTACACACCAGAAAGAAATAAATACATTAGAAGCCTTATATTATGTAAGTTTTGTCGTTTACAATTGGCGGTCTTATCGCTAAAAGCGATCTCTTCCAGACAACCTTGGAATGGATAGAAAGAAGGAGATTAGAGAAACGGTATATGTACCTACATGAAATAGAGTGATGGGATAATTATGTACATAAACTGACTATTCTGTTTTACTGTATGTGAAAAGATTTGCGTCAGTAAACGGGGAATCCTCTATGCCGCAAGAAGCCCGCTAGCACCCTGACCGACGTATACAAAAACTATCTCTATTACTTTTCCTAAAATGTCATTATTTCGTTTTGACATGTTGGTTGTGGCCTTGTTGCGATTTTGAATGAATTATTTTTTACGCAGTTTTTAATTCAGATACATCAACAAAAAACACTCAGATTCTTCTGAGAAAAAACAGTAGAAACTCGAGCTAAAACAGAAAACAGTGGTGTCATAGCGAAAACAGTAAATCGACTGTTAAAACAGTAGGGTTGGTAACACTGACCGGAATTTAGAATAGGTACCTACCTAAGTGATGCAGGATCGTTTCGTTATAAATCCATTTACTGATTGATTTAATTCTTTAATTTCGTGATCTACATAATAGTAGAATGAGACGAGCTGCGAGCCAAACTCACTGACGTGTATGCGCCGCGTCGGTTTCTTTTGTCAAAAGCCGCCATGTGCCGAGGCGGTAAATATCAAAGTGACTCTATGATAGCGAACAGACTTTAATAGGATCCTGAACCTTTGGGTACGGAACCCTAAAAACAACTCGAAACTCTGTCTGAAGCCAAGTAGCAATGCAGCCCCTCCCGTCTTAAGATGGCTGGTCAGACAGCCAATCAGAACGGTGGATTTTGCCAAAAACTCTTTAGCGTCTGTTTGACTCGTGTTGTACCATATTTTACTTTGTGACGAAAGCATCCGCTTCCCTTCTACCGCAAGCTATTCGTGCGATTCTTTGTCTTCGAGTTTTTGCTATCGAATCGTGTTACTGTAAGTCTAGATCGCTCTGTGCGAGTCGTATTTCGTTCGCGTTCCTCTTTACGAAGCAATAGCACTAAAATATCTAGGTTTACTATTACAGTCAGGAACTCGACGACAACCTTGTACGGTACGGTGGACGAGTTTAATACATTCTAGCCATTGATGACACTTTATATGTTGTTGTAAACAGATTGAATTACATACAAGGTATTTTGTATCTCTGTTTGGGAACAGGATAACTTTTTGTCTGGGAGACAGACAGACTATTGGAGACAGTTCACCAGCCAATATTTAGTGGTTGCGTCTATTAATTAGAATTACGTACGTTATAAATTATAGGAAGTGCAGTAAAAGCTAGTGTCTCGACATGAATTTGAAAACTGTAGTACGAGTATTTGTTCAGCCTGGGGTTCTAGACAAGTTTGTCTTTTAATTTCGTTAATGAAAACTGACTGTTTTACATAAACATGTCACTGGCTCCTCGACGACGGCCATGCACGGCACCCGTAGACAGGTTTCAATGGAATAGCTCTTCACAGATTAGAAATACAAAGAAGATCCACTTCCCCAGCAAAACTCGTTTCTTGCGACGCAAGATATTACTGAGACTCGTGGTCACTTACAAGATCAGTCTTTCACGTGTGATGTGTACCGACCAAAGCCAACGAACCGTTCAGTCAACCGATTAGAACCTATAGTACGTTTTTTAATTCGATGCAAAAAAAAATGACGCGGTGTTACCGCTATAAAAGCTATAGGTTAACTCGGTAGATTTTTTTTACCGTTAATAGAAGACTCATGTGACCAAAATCCTTATCACATCAAAGACATTAAAATTGAATTACTCGTAAGAGCAAAGTAAAAAACACCTGCGTAGCATACATAATTTAACTTGGAAGTAAAATGGGGTTATTTGGTTTTTACGTACTAGCAACATTCAGACATTGACAGCCTAAGCGGTCTATGGAGATGTCAACGTGACAATATTTTTTTTCATTGAATGAAAAAACAGACTGTAGATTCTGTTAAAGTTAAAGCATTGTAGTTCAATGACGACTGCATGAACGCGGAGATTTAGTCTCATTGCTGCTTCAAGTCTACGCGCGTACACCGCACATATAGGTACAAACAATCTAGGCGACCAAAGTATGAAAAAACACATCACGTGACCCGACTATGTATCTGTCATTGTACTATAATGTACTAACAGAATCGAGGCCCTTAACACAATTTTATGAAGCTACAAATGAGACTACTAGTCTACTACTAGAAATGAGCTTACAATTGTCGAAGAACCGATATCGGTTCTCAATCGGTGGACTATTATTATCGATCGATGGGGTACATGCGGCGCCTGGATGACTATGACGGAGAACGGAAAGTCGCGTGCTTAGGGAACAAGGGTCCAGCAGTGGACGAGTACGGACTGATTGATTGGTTACAATTTTTAGTTATTTTCCCTCTACCGAGGCTAGCTTTACCATTGATCAAAAGCAGCGAGATTTCAGCAGGATGTACAGTCTGTTAGCTTTTTCTCGTAGAATATACCTCGGGCTCTAGAGTAGACTTCGGTTTTCGCCGAAAGCACACGAGTGTAATACTACTTCCTGCTCTGCATAAGTGAAATTAAGTGTCATATTAGTTCCGATTTCGAAATTAAGTGACATATTAGTTCCGATATTTGTATTACACGAATATATCCGATAGTAGCCGAGGTATATTCTAAAAGCTAACAGTCTGTACCTGTACCTATACGCATTTAATACGTAGCAACTTCTGTAACAAATGCCCCGGTTGTGAGCTCTTAGCGAAATGAAAGCGCGATTTTTACGACGCCTTCCGCGAAATTACTACGCCATTTAAAGGAAAACTCGCCTGCATAAATATAATTTTTGAAAATGCAGTCAATAATTTAAAGCCGAAGCGCCCTTTGGGGTCCTCTAATCATAGGGAAGTTTTATTGTTGTTATTTTGGTGCCAAAGAAATAACATTTGTATAAAAGGCCCAACCCAACTGTGGGCTCTGTTATGAACTGATTAGATAGTAGATATAGCTTCACGATTTTGGACAAACATACATTATACAAAAACAAAATTCTTTATTTCGTTATCCACTACATCTTAGACAGACTACATACATTGAAGGTATCTACTAGTAAGTGTAAACATTGTTTTACAGTACATTGTTTTCATTTGGATGGAATGGAAATATATTAATTTACTATGTACGTTTATGTAAGTTTACGTAATTCATTATAATTCCTGGTGTACAGTAAAGAAATATATATCTATGTATATTGCAAAGGTATTTAAAAAAAGCATCGTTAACACATAATACGGAGCTAATCGTTATTATAGGAAAATCTCTTTATTATTATTTATTTTGAATAATGTTCAATATTTTTGTCTTTGTGTGTTGTGGTAATTTAATAAATGATTATCTAAAACTTTCGTAAGCACTACACATAGTAAATTTTTGGTCCGGATCAACTTACGGTTGTTTTTATCGGAGCGAAACCTGGTCGGACTCGTCCGATAAAAATACCCGTAAGTTGATCCGGACCAAAAATTTACAATGATTAGGTATCTATCTATCTATCTATAGCCAAAACTAAAAACGGGCCGTGCCCAAAAACACTGCTAAATTTTGACGTATACGGTAAAGGATCACCACGCTCTTTGCCGGTTTTTCACTAAGTAATTAGTACGTTGGGCTATTGCCAGAGTTAAAATGTTTTGTTGTTACAACGATACAGGGATAAATGTTAAAAACCGGCCAAGTGCGAGTCGGACTCGCGCACGTAGGGTTCCGTACCATTATAAAATTGGGAAAAAGTAATCACGTTTGTTGTATTGGGAGATCCCGTTAAATATTTATTTTATTTTCATTTAGTATTTATTTTCAAAGAATAATATAGCATATATTTTATATCGAATATAATTTATATAATTATCGAGCAAAAACGAGCAAAAAACGTTTGTTAAATGGGTGTCCCCTTAAATATTTATTTTGTTCTGTTTTTTAGTATTGTTATTATAGCGGCAACAGAAATACCTACATCGTCTATAAAAATGTCAACTGTCTAACTATCACGGTTCATGAGATACAGCCTGGTGATAGACGGACGGACGGACGGCCAGCGGAGCCTCAGTAATAGGATACGGATACCCTTTGGGTACGGAACTCTAAAAAGAAGTGTTTGCTGTGTTCAAATTCGTCGACCAGTCTTCGCGCTGAACGCAAATTAGGTTCAAAGTTCGCGCTAACACGAAATTATACGCAGCGCTTCGTAAACAAAACAACAAGACTATTATTACGTCCAAACGTGTCTTATTAAACTTGCAAAATGTTCGCTTTCTCAGCACACGTTTCATTCTTATTGTATCATACTTACGTTTTGTATCTTCAACAAAATCTTCTCTTCTAATATTTTTATTCCTTTGTTAATCAAACTTTCGAACGATTCGATTCGATCCCGCGGACGGCATAACCGTTTCATGCTTACGTAGTTTTAATCCCGCTGCGGTATTTACAAATTGTTAGACCAACAAACATAATAATAATGTAACCAGCTATTTCTACCATATAAATATGTCTTTTACGACACGTCACCCTCTGTTTATGTATTTAATAGATATACATAACATAACATTTACATACAGGCACATACATTGCTTCTGGCGCCACACTAGGACACCGGTGTCATTGGAACCAGAAAAAGCGACGTCACAAACATGTAAACAGCCAAGACCAGGGTTTCTTTTTTTTTGTACGTTTAGTCTCTGTAACAAAACCTAACCTGTCCCTTTTCTGTCCCCGCAGGGAATGCATGTCATGTTCTCGGAGCCGCCGGCGCATTACCGCAGCAGTGAGCCCCAGAGCACCGCAGTCTACCAGCCGGGCCCGTCGCCCGCCCACCAGCCAGCCAAGAAGCGCCGCGTGCTGAGTCCCCAGCGCGTCCGTGACAACACAGAGCTCAAGGTACGTCGTCATAGTCGCGGTAGACTTCTGCTGTGTCATCGTGGAAGCTGGTGAGCCTTCGGAAGCAGTGCGCCCAAGTGCACTCTACCATTTGGCCAACGCCTTTTTGCTGAGTGTCCACCGCATCATCGATAGATAGATTTATGTAGATAGATAGAATATTTTTTATTGTACTCGTAAATCGATTTGACTCATCGATTTTCATCACCAGCTTCCATGATGGTATCGTATGTCATTAAGGCTCCTACACACTATACCGGCCCAACCGCCGGCATACTACATACTATGCCACCGGCAGGGCCGGCGGGTTTTTGCCGCGCGGGATTCAGCCAGCGGCAAGTGCCAGCGACCTGAATATCCCGGCATCCCGCGCGGCGAAAACCCGCCTTCCGTGCCGGTGGCATAGTGTGTACGATCAAATATTTATTTCAAGGTAAAGAATTGACATTCTGTTTTTTGAATGTCATTGTAGTTTAATGTTAGTCTAGGCGGTGCTGGGCAAAAAGGTAGCGGAAAAATAACTCTGCTCTGACCATCTTTTCTCAAATCACCTTAAATTTAATACATAGGTAAGTTGGTACAAATATCTGAACATTTATAATAGCGTAGTTTTTGGTATCCATCATCTCAAGTGCCTAAGCTAGCTGAATGCTCTAAAGTTACGCGCTCTGGTGTATTCCCAACATGAGGTAGCTTTCAAAGCATAACTTTTTGCATACTAGCATACTAAACCGCATATTTCGACACGACTTTGAAAACCCAGCTCAACCTTCAACTCGCTGTTGGTTTCGTTATCGGCTGCGGTTAGCCGGTCAACCGTGAAAAGTGTCATTCGATATCGACCCACGAACGTCATTAAACATTACTGTTTACCATATAAATATGAACATTCTCCTAAGCCAATGGAAACATGCGACTGAGTTGACGTCAAAAAGAAGATGCCCTTGCCGAACACTGCACTCTTTATAGTGATTCAATAGATAAATCGGCGCTTCTTAAACTTGCATGGCTATGAACTTGCTTTATGTTACGGGAACCCAAGAATGTAGCGCCACTGGGATATTTACATTAATCCTAATAATGTTCGCAGCGGAGAAATTATTTCATAGTGAAAATGCAAAACGCGAAACCTCAATGAGTTTTCCACGGAACACCGTTTAGAAATTGTTGGTCTTAAAGGTGCTACAGCGAAACTCCGTTAAAAAAACTCGTAGTAGCTTTCAATTCAATACAAGAAATAATGTTATTGGTGCACCTAATGAGCCATCGAAATATGATAGTAATTAATCACAATATAATTAAAATTTTCACTATAAAAGAGGGTAAGCTCAGTCGATAATAGTGTCAAAACGGCTAGACAATTCTACATTTCAGCAACACTTGTAGAACCGATAACAATTCCCTTTGCAACGAAACAATTTGCAACTCAAATACGATATTCTTATCGCCTATTTGCTAGTTTACTGTTCGTAAATTGTAGGGTAGGTTGTTTTTATCCTTGTATGTTTAATCTTATCTAGATTATCTGTCTGTTTTGTGTCTGTTTGGCGCGCCCATCTGTTGTCATATCTCGGCATTGCTGTTACGTGTGAGTGTGTTTGTCACTGTCACTGAAAAGTACAATAGCTTGGCTGAATAGAGCGGTTATTTCGGTACCATTTCAGTTACTTTGTCTCCGTTGCTTTCAATACAATCGTGACATCGTTCCACTTTGTATAAACGGTAACCCTTATGTCGGAAATAAATGGTTATGCCCTGTGGTTATCCAGGTATTAAGCGAATAGATCGTGCTGTGGAAATAGCATAGTGCATTTCCTTTTGCGCCAACAATGTTGCCAAAGGACTGGGTATCGGTTTTCAATCTCGTTCACTTGAAATAGTCAACTGCTATGGGGAACTGCCCACGAACTTAGATTCGAGCGACATTGTTTTCATATCGTTGAAGATGTAGAAAAAAATGGAATATGTACTTAAATAAGGTATGTTTCGGGGTTTTATATAGGCTCGAAAATGCGAAAAATCTAGTTACTCTACAAATGAAAAAATGCATTTAGTTTTTTCATTGAATTCTGAACGATTTCTCCAGGTTTCGGCTCATAATACGCAATATTACGAAATAAAATGTAATTACCTGTTGAAACGTTTTTAATTATTAATTTGTTATCATAGATGATGCTATGTCACGTCACGCGTTTTGCGCCACGTGATTTAGTCACGTGGTAGATAATTCGTTTTTACAAAAAATATTATCACTCGAAAGTACTATCATCACGCACAGCGTAGTGACTAAGGCTGACATTCAGAGACGAATCCTAAGTTCACGCTTAGATCAGTCTTAGCAAAGTAAACTAAAGTCGTACTTAGTAAAGTGCCGTAATTTTCGTATTCACAGATGATTCACAGTACTTAAGAAAGTCATCTATATTGTCTATCATTTCTTAGTGATGTAGTTCTTACCGGTTTTTAAATTTGACATTGCTACACGAGAGCAGGACAACATCATACAATTTTATATGTCAGAGTGAATAAAAAAATCCCACAGATAATGCTCGTAGAACATCAGTGAAATGACGTTTGGAGTAGTCTGTGAACAAAAGGCTTAGAAGTGACAGTTCTAAGTTCACGTAGTCACCGATATTGACTACTTACACTTAGCTAAGCACCATTTCATACTACACTTGCTAAGATTCGATTCTGAATACGAAATGTTTCTAAGTACGTGATTTTGACATTTCTGAGACCAGTCTTTGCTTAGTTTTCGTCTCTGAATGTCAGCCTAAGACTCTAGACAAGCATGTTCCACCTTTGAATATTCATCATCTGTCAGCTAAAATCAGGCTTCATTCCACCTTTAAGCGTCCGAATCACAAGACGCTTAGAATATCGCACGCGTATGACTAAACTCGTCTTTGTAGAGACGCGCGCCCGAATGATGAGACTATTGCCATCAGATTGTTAACTCAGTACTGTTATAATGATTGGATTTCACAAGGGAAATTGTAAAATTATAAAATAATTAATTCTTTGGAACACATACTATGTGTAGAACACCCTTGTAAGTTAGTGGACTCTAGGATATGAAGCTGATGATAAATAAAACCGATGTTAACTATTTTTAGACTATATTATAAAGTCCGCATGCGGGAGCGGCAAAGCACGAACTCGATTTGCAATAATTAAAACATCAGAACGTGAAACAATGTTGCCACAATAAAATTAAGATAAAATTTTAATAATCTATGTCGCGAACAATATGTGTTATCTGTTTTCGTTGTTTAATCTACGTTAACTTTTGTTTAATCTACGTTAGTAATGGCGCTGTTAAATTAATATAAAGCTAACGTGAACCTATTTCATTAACCAGTTTCATAATAATGAACCGGTAAAGTGAACGTATTTAATTAAGCCACATACATAATTACGACGTGAATTAATGAAATAAGTTCACTTTAGCTTATTTCGCAAATAATGTTACATACCATTAAAAATCTGGACAGGACGAGTCGGGCTCGACCACAGAGGGTTGCGCGCTCGCAGTTTTTTCCGAACTTTTTCGAAACTTCGAAGACAATTTTGTCATAATTTTCTTAGAAGTATTCTCCTTCTAAGAAATTTAACCATCTGTGGTAAATTCGCTGTGCGACAGTATTGAATATTCATCGTTCTGGCGAGCTCGAAGATTGTCACAACATATCATTACGGGGGAGCGCGTCTCGTGGCAGCCACCCGAGCGAGAGAATTTGAATTACTGAAAACGTTAATACCGGGATGATTCTATGCGAGAAAGCTCCATTTTGCAGGGTCTCGTTTTAAGGCCAACCTGCCCCTATATTACGCACACCTATTCCGCGAATCCAATACATCCATTTGTTAAATTAGCACGGAATCAGAGAATTAGAGGACTACTAACTTTATTCCGGATACACTTATTTGACTTATTGACGGAAGAGTCCGACCAGGTTTCGCTCTGATTCGCAGAGCTTAATCATGGTGAGCAGAGACCGGGCTCGCGTCGCCGGCTGCTCATCTCTGACGATGATAATGTGTAGTGCTCATAAAAAAATTAGTAACAGCATTTGGTGTTATTAGACCCCAGCGCGGCTTTCTTAAATAGGGCTTTAAAGGCATTTAACTGAAATTATTTTTTAAAAACTTTGGTTCTTTAAGAAGTGATGCAAATCGGCCTTATAATGTTTGATTTATAAATATTTCACGACTTATTCGCAAAATTTCATTAGCCTCTTAAAATTCGTGTTTTTTAGGGTTCCGTACCCGAAGCGTTAAAACGGGACGAGAAACGGATAAACTCTGTATGTATGCCACCAGGCTGTATCTCATGAACCATGATAGCTATAGTCCGTTTTTTAATTCTATGCAAAAAAAAAATGACGCGCTGTTACCGCTATAAAAGCTATAGGTTAACTCGGTAGATTTTTTTACCGTGAATAGAAGACTCATGTGACCAAAATCCTGATCACATAAAAGACATTAAAATTGAATTACTCGTAAGAGCAAATTCTAAAAAAAAACACCTGCGTAGCAT
The DNA here is from genome assembly GCA_947310845.1 of Yponomeuta plumbellus. Classification (NCBI taxonomy): domain Eukaryota; kingdom Metazoa; phylum Arthropoda; class Insecta; order Lepidoptera; family Yponomeutidae; genus Yponomeuta; species Yponomeuta plumbellus. Next base: position 9,602,467 of record OX371206.1, read on the forward strand.
ACACAATTTAACTTGTAAGTAAAATGGGGTTATTTGATTTTTACGTACTAGCAACATTCAGACATTGACAGCCTAAGAATTGTATGGAGATGTCAACGTGACAATATTTTTTTTTGCGTTGAATGAAAAAACAGTCTTTGGTAGTTGAAATTTTTCATAGATGATGTATTTCTGTCACATTCGATACTAAAAACAGACTCAAATACACTCGAGAGCAAAAGTTTCGGGTCACTAGCACTTACTTCAATATCTTGAAAACGAATAAAGCTATCGTATTGAAGTAAATTGAGCCTTATAGACAATTTAATGTTACTCAAATAAAATGCATTACATTTACTACTGACCATTTATTTTATTATGTTTAAAACGACAAATTAAAAATGACGTCATTTTGCTTGCAAAACCAAAACTGAAAATATTGAACTTTTTATATTTACAAGTAGTAAAACTACTTGTTTGTACACAGTTTAGTTCTTGGTATTACCCCCACGTGCTGTCTGGACTGCTACAATGCGATTCGGCATGCTGTACACCAAGTTTCTGAAACACTGTTGGGGAATGTTCTCCCATTCCTCTACCAATGCATGTTTCAAGTCACGAAGCGTAATTAAAGGAGGATCTCGTTGTCTTACACGTCGTCCGAGCTCGTCCCAGGCGTGCTCGATCGGGTTGAGGTCGGGGCTACGTGCTGGCCACACCATAGGATGAATATTCACCTCATCAAGGTAGTCTTGCACTAACGAGCAGTGTGGGGACGGGCGTTATCGTGCATAAAGATGGCATTCTCACCAAGTCTTGCCATAAATGGACCGACGTGCTCGTTGAGGATTTCATCCACGTATCTTACGCCATTGAGAGTACCGTTTTCGATCAGTACAAGCTCGGTTCGGGTTTCCGCAGAAATTCCAGCCCACACGAGAACCGAGCCACCACCGTATGCCACCTTTTCTTCAATACAGGCTTGCATAAATCTTTCTCCTGGTCTTCTGTACACCTTTGCCCTTCCGTCGTGTGTATACAGCATAAATTTTGATTCGTCCGAGAACACGACATTTGACCAATTTTCAATCGTCTAATGCGAGTGTTCGCGTGCATAAATTCGTCTTGCTGTACGATGGTGCCTCTCGAGTTTCGGACCATTTGCGGGTCTAAATAACATAACATTTAACATAACATTAACATTTACATACAGGCACATACATTGCTTCTGGCCCCACACTAGGATACCCTGTGTCGTGGGAACCAGAAACAGCGACGTCACAAACATGTAAACATCCAAGACCTGGAGTTTTTTTTTTTCTCCCCAGCCGGGGATCGAACCCGGGACCTCTCGCATGGTAAGCAAATGCGCTAACCACTACGCCACAGAGGTCGTCAAATGGTTTCAAATTACCTTCAGCAAGTCGCCGTCTTACAGTCCAAGCAGAAGGGTTGCTTCTACCAAGCCCTAAAACATGATGAGTCAGTGCTGTTCCCGTAAGAAACCGATTTCGCAGCATAGAATTGACTATATATCGATCTTCCCGTGCCGTCGTACACCTGGGTCTGCCTGTTGTTGGTCTGCGTAGGTTCGAACCAGTTTCTAGAAACCGCTGGCGAACACGCTGAACTGTAGACAACGATACACCCACTATTCTTGCTGTTTCTCGCTGACTGCTCCCATTTTCCAGGATCGTGAGGATTCTCGTACATTCCTTAGGAGTGAGTGACATAATTACTACTTTAATAATGACTATTATATACCTGGAAGACTTCTTATAAATACATTTTATGACAGAACAAAAACAAAAGCAAAAACAGTTGCGAAAATTAGAAGTTCTGATTTGAAAAAAGAGATCATTATGTTTATAACTTTTTTAATGCCATTACTTCCCGCCAACCAAAAAGTTTTTATACGTGTAATGAAGGATTATTAAATTGTCTATAAGGCTCAATTTACTTCAATACGATAGCTTTATTCGTTTTCAAGATATTGAAGTAAATGCTAGTGACCCGAAACTTTTGCTCTCGAGTGTAGATATTTAAGTGGGGATCCCATACAACAATCGTCTTTATTTCGTCGTTTTTTGCTCGATATTAATTAGGGTTGTTGAGGAACTTGTTATGAGGAAGAGGACAAGGAAGAGGAATTTTTTAAAGTCGATATTGAGGAAGAGGATGCTAAAGACGAAGAACAAAATAACATTACGTAGATTACGCTAGTATTGAACTTCTTTACCTACATGTTTCCATCTCTGTTTTCCTTTAATTTTTTAATACGGTGAGACTTCTTTCTCTCTCTCAAACACATTTCGTTTCGAGGAAGAGGAGGAGGAACCTCAAAAATATGAGAAAATTCCTCATTTTGAGGAAGAAGAAGAGGAATCCTCATCAACCCTAATATTAATAATGGCAGCAGGTCGAAGCTTCAAAGATTCACTAAGGTTGTATTTAGTTGTAAATTTACTTTAAAAATAAATATTTTAGCGGGGTCCCTTACCGGGCCTTACAGTAAACGTGTTTTTCTGCCGTTTTTTACTCGATATTCATATAATGTAATGTCTAAATGTTGTATAAATATACGGGAACCTTCGTGCGTGAGTCTGCCGTGCAATTGGCCGGTTCTTTTCTGCTGTCACTTTTTGGTAAAGGTAGAGTCCCCCGTATATCCTGGGTTATCACGACAGGCGTGTGTTGGGGTCGTCACGTCCTCTGGGGTTGGGTCGGATATGTTGTTATTGTTTGCGACGAATGTAATGCAAAAACTGTTCTTTATCTTATCGGCGTCTGCTCAACTGTTCATAATAATGATAACGTTCAGTTCTGAATCGTCCGCTATGGCCACGTATTGCCGAGTTGCAAGTTACTTTACTTACCGTAGAAACCCCATGATGCCAAGAATGTTAGTAAATATTTGAATGAAAATAAGAAACTCTCTCTAGTTGGACTACAACTACAACTTTCAGTTCATTCTTTTCAATTTGAAATTTCTTAATGCAATTTGACAGTTTGCGCAAAGGAAAATACAGTTTCCCCTTTTAGCTGGAAGTTTCATGTTCAGACTAAGTGGTTTTATATAATTGAATCAACCGATGTAACTTAATGGAAATACATCTTAAATGAATTAATGTCACGGTATCCGGTATCACGGTATTTTAAGAAACAGATTTTTTAAACACAGTCGTAATAAAGTCGGAGATAGTTTCTACAACCTCTGAGGAATGTTTTCCCTATAATGGGGATCTAGAACAGTGTAGAGAAGATTTCGATTGAAACATTAGTAGATTCAGTACGTGTTCGAACGAGCTGGCAGGAATTTCGCGAAAGAAATAATGCGACTAGCGGCGAGCGTAATTTGTTTGCTATTCTCGAGCAATTTGGAACATATTGCATAACCCGGTCCAAGCGAGCAATTGTGACCGTTTTCAATTATTATTTATTGCCGGGTTGGAAAATTAGAGCTGCGCAGTTAACAGAAATTGTTTTTCTTTTTCACGTGTTTTATGTCTAAAGTAAATGGGAGGCAGTGGACGATTGAGAATTACGAAAATAATATTTTCCGTTACTCTGAATTTGCATCGCTGGCTGGCTTCAGTTTGCGATTTATGAATCAACATTGGAACCATGGAATGTGCTATGCTGGCCATGGCCATAAGGCCAGTAACCAAGTACCGATTGTTACTATAAGAAGTCTGGCAAAAGTGGCGGAAATTACGGAAAACATAGTTACGGAATTTAGGACTGGGAAAATAGGCCGTAAAAGGCCCTACTCACTACTCAGTCTGTTTTTTGTTTTTCGATGTTTGTAATGCCCTTTCCTGGTTACCACAGTAGGGTAGGGTATCCTAGTTTAGGATCAAGTTAAGTGATTGTATTGTGTGGAAGTTATTATTATTATTTACTCTTGCACATAGGCATCCTCACCGTCACGCCAACCTCGCCAGTCCTCTGGTAATCTCGTCTATTGTCCACTGCCGCCAACATACACTTATTATTATTTTGGATCTATGATCTATTATTGTTGACGACCTCTGTGGCGCAGCGGTTAGCGCATCTGTCTACCATGCGAGAGATCCCGGGTTCGAACCCTGGCTGGGGAAAACACTCCAGATCTTGGATGCTTACATGTTTGTGACGTAGCTGTTTCTCACGACACAGGGAATGCTAGTGTGGGGTCAGAAACAATGTATGTGCCTGTAAATGTTTATGTTTTGAATGTAGACAGCTGCCGGGCAAACAGTGTTGCTTAGTATCATGTATGGCAGAGGGACGTAAAACGTGACGTGAACATGTGAGGTCGCTTAGTAAGTTCGTATGTATTAAATTATCTGCGAGTGTTTCTGGGAAGAAACGAAAGATTTGTTTATCTTAATTAGGCGCTTTTTTTAGATGAGGTCCTAGTCAGATTAGCTTGCCAGTTTGTCACTAGTATTACCGGTCTTCCAACATTCTTACGCTTGAATAATTTGCAACATAGTGGCAGAATAGTGTTGCTCCTATTTAAATGATTCTACTACTTTGCCTTTGCTGAACTTCGGCCAGCGACGTTGTCTTATAGCGGGGGGTGATACAAATTTATGTCACAATCGCACCAAATTATTAAATTGGAGAGATATGTCTCATGAAGGCGCTAGCCATGATTTCATGTATTTTGCAGATTCCAAGAAATATAGTAGATTGCGTTCCAACTTCAATCATGCAACACCTGTATCTACCTTTAATCGGGATGTACATATATAAAAGTGATAGCATATAAGCAAAATTATAAAATGTGTATGTACTATCTTGTTGGCGGATTAATAAAATAAAAAAACAAAATACCGCAGAGGAATAATTTTATTGTAAACGTGCATTTTCAATAATATGAAGATGTCTGGCTATCGAATTTAATAGCCGCCGTCATAATTTTTGTCTTTATAGTGTTTGGTAAGTATTTCCTCGTTCATTAATTTTTTCTTAGTTTTTTGCCTACCGTTTGCCTATGTTTGTTCCGACGAAATTGTTTTTGTGAGCTATCTACTTTGTCAATTTTTATCACAGTAGGTACAACTCGCCAATTAAGAAAGAAAACACCGCGAGGAAACTAATAATCTTCAGACACGCACCTCAATGCAAACTTGACGCGCAACCATTTTTATGTCTTAACTAGATTTCATAAATTATATTTATCTTCTTCAAAATTATTTGAAACATTTTTAGTTAAAATTATAGTAATTATTTCCCGACACTAGCTGTGTGATCACGAGACTTGTGTTTTAATAATTTACTGTTGATCACACCACACAGCGTAACCACGAGTAAAATAAATGGTGTAGCAAAACGGGGTGACCACTAGTCCGACCTGAGCTATTGCCCGCGACTTCGTCCGCATAGACTTAAGTTGATAAGAACGGTTCTAAATAGGTTTCGGATACTTTTAGAGCATGTGAAATAAAAATTCCAAAAATAAATGTCTACGTTTCCATAAATCATCATACATGTCTCTTTTAAAATTTTCATTTTCTCTTGATAAAGAGGAACATGCTGAGCTGACAGCCAACCGCTAATATCTGAAACCTAAAAAGGTATAATAGAACAACGATACAAACATTTTAACGTTACGGATTTAACCCATAGATTTCACCACACCTTGTGACGAAATGTCGGCCTTTCCAATCCACGTGCACGGGTCTGATCGATCGGTTGCCATGCCAACTTGCCGTGGGCCACGTCGCGTACTTGAAATTAAAACCGAAGTTTTAAACAAAACAACATCAAACAAAGTTAATATTACTTTCATAACAGCGCTACTGTTGATCTTAAAAAGAAATTGAATATACAGGGTGTAAACGTATCCTCAAATTCTCGTCAACAAATTTTACTATAGGGAATAATTATATTGTAATCGCCAAAAATATATTGTTTTATTGCAAAGGGCAAGATAAAAAATATTCTAAACCGGCAAAAATTTCTAATGAATGGTGATGAAGCGAAACTGATCTGTCCTGATCATGGCAAGTGGCAGGGTCTGGTCTTTGCCTACCCCTCAGCTACAGCATTTGTTGTTACATAATATTAATTTCGTTTAACAAAAGAGGTGGGTAGGTGCACTGTACACATTTCAACGGCAGTCCCCAAACTAGGCGAGGCCTGTATCTTGGGGACTTTATTAATGATCCGTATCTTATCGTTATATTTACAAACTTTGATTTGTGCAACATTGCGATGTTGTATTTTGTAAAAATCTTGTACCCCTACTTGTAAAAGTTACCGAGTAGGAGCCGTTTAAGTTTCTTGTTTCTCTTAGTTGTTATAAGAAATTTAAGGTTGTTAGGAGTTTGTTTTTTGTGTAATAATTAAACACTGAGCTACAACTAGAATCGCTCGTAGCCCCGGCCGCCTGAGTGATAAAGTTCAAATTCTAATTTAAAAGATTTATTCAAAGTTCGAACAAAATGTTTGCTTTATGAACGTCAAAGTTTTTAGTTCTTAGACGAGCACGAAGGCTAAGCAACATAGGGCGCTTTCAGTGCATGGATGGGTGACCGTCTATGACTAACGCTAGTGGCATTTTTCCGAGCGGTTCCGTGCTTCGCAAGGCACGTTAAGCAGTTGGTGCCGGCTGCCGTCGATAGATGGCAGTCGCAAAGCCAAATCAGAGGCCTTACGGTGGCTCGAGAACTTCTGACAGTAAGACCAACCACTAGTCTTACAAACCTCCACCAATCCGGACTTGGCCCCCGTGGTGGAGTATGGCCTATATACATTCCTCAGGGAAGAGACCCGTGCCCCTCGGTGGGGACATAATGTGTATGTCCCCGGTATATTGACTTTTTTACTGTTCTGTGTTATTGTTTAGACAAGGATGTGGTTTCGCGCTATCGGGCAGCCCTTCGATAAGAATATCTGGTGACTATAAAATTGCGTCCGAAATAAAGTTAGGGGTTTTCAGAGTCGTGGGAAATGCCAACCGCTGATACAGACGTCATTTGTGATTCGTGACTGCTTTTGGGATACAGATATGTAAAATAAAATAAGTGGTGCAATGCAGGTTGATACGCGAATAAGGAGTGAGGAACAGTGAGCGTTAAGCAACAAGGTTAAGCAACATACGGCGCGTTCAGTCCATGGATGGGTCACCGTCTATGACTAACGCTAGTGGCATTGTTCTGAGCGGTTCCGTGCTTCGCAAGGCACGTTAAGCAGTTGGTGCCGGATGCTGTCGATAGATGGCAGTCGTTCAGCCAATTCAGAGGCCTTAGGGCGGCTCGAAAACTTCTGACAGTAAGACCAGCCACTAGTCTTACAAGCCTCCACCAATCCGGACTTGGCCCCCGTGGTGGAGTATGGCCTATACCTTCCTCAGGGAAGAGACCCGTGCCCCTAGGTGGGGACATAATGGGTTGATGATGAACTGTGAGCGGGGGCGAGGCTACAGTTTTTTTTTACGAAGCCTTTATTATTGTGGCCCACTGCTGGGCAAAGGCCTCCTCCATTTCAGTGCAGAGTTTTCGGACCTAGGCCACCTCAGACCACTCCGGAAGATGTCGGTCGAGATCGCCTCTTCACTGTCTCGTGGCACCTACTCGGTGGCGAGTCTTACCCACCTATCAGAGTTCATTCGACTGACATGACATGACCAGCAGAGTACAGTTATCATAAAATACACATATCAAAAGTGTCTAGGGATCAAGTACGTTTTAGAGTATTGCTGCAATTGAGGTTTAATATATTAACTTTTTTGGATAGCTATTGATTATTTTTAGTGAGATTCAATATTTAAACAAGGAATTTTGCTTGAATTTCGATAATAAAATGAAAATCCGTTGTCAATGAAGATTTATATAAAACTGAGTTCTTGCGTTAAGACAAAATCATTACAATATCTACATCCGAACTGAAATAAATTACGTCATTATGGATAGACGATGTCATTTAACTCGAGAAGAGATGATGAGAGCCGTCGGAATGTTGGAAGCTGGTTCCCAGGCAACTACTGTGGCTATCGCTCTTAACCCTACACAGAGTGTCATAAGTCGCCTCTGGACACGCTATTGTATCACGGGCCGCGTGGGCGAGCGACATGGAGGACGATCTCGCATCACCACTCGCAGACAGGACCGCTATATCCAAAACACTGCCTGACGGAATCGTAATATAGCCGCCATGATGTTGGTTACGAGGCTTCACAGCTCCTCAAACTTGCTCTTAAGCGATCAAACTATCCGAAAACATTCACGTGAAGTGGGTCTGCGTTCCCGAAGGCCACTGAGAGTCCCACCTATAGCACCCTGCAATCGTAGGGCCCGTTTACGATGGGCTCGCGAACACAGAGATTGGAAGGAGGAAGACTGGGGATGTATGCTTTTCCGATGAATCCCGTTTCGGTATGAGACCGGATACAAGACGTTCTCGAGTTTGGAGGACATCTGGACGTCAAGAACGCTTGAGATATTGTCAGGAAGGTCATCCATATGGTGGGGGAACAATAATGGTATTGACCGGTATTCGGATCGGCGGAAGAACCGATCTCATTTCGATCAGGGGCAACCTAAATGCTCAAATTAACGCGGAGAGGATTGTTTCAAGTGTAATCATCCCTTTGCGAGGCTGGTTGGGTGATTCGTTTCAATTAATGCACGACAATGCACGTCCACACATGGCTAGAGTCGTCGTAACACGCATTCTTGCCGGAGCTCATATTAACATTTTGCCGTGCCCTGCTCAATCACCAGACCTTAATCCGATTGAACACGCACGGGGTATGCTTCAAAGAAGAGCCCTGCCGAGTATGGATGCCGTCCATACTCCACAACAACTTTTTTACTTGTAACAAAACACATGGGCGGCCATTCCCAAAACTGATTTGGATGAACTCATATTGAGCATGCCAAATCGCTGCGATTGTGTGGTTTGTGTTAATGGTAGCAATACAGATTATTAATTTTCTTACCTTTACAATAAACATTTAGAAAATCATTTTTGCCCTTTTTTTGTCATTTAATTAACGTCGTTAATTTAGGTTAATTTCCCACAATTTGCAAAAACTGTATTTTTTCTTTATTTTTACAAGATATAGGAGTACGTGGTTAATTAAAACATAGGAATTAAAATATGAAGTCAATCTGGAAGATTACATTTGATAAATATTGCTTGACTAATTTTTATTGCAAAAAAAGTCACTTGATCCCTAGACCTGTGTGTATATGTTAATTAATAAATAAACAAGAAATATGATTCACTCCTCAATTTTAGTCAGGCTTTAGGTATAGGTACTCGTAGTTCAAGGAGCCCACTACCTAAGTCTGTCGAGCTACTTCGAAAAACGAGTATTGAGGGCTTATCGGGAATCTATATCGAGTGCGCTGGCGCATCCGTCGCGACTTCGCCATAGTGCGGCCTTTTAACCGTTAGTTACCGACATCTGGGGCAGTTTTGAAAGTAGGTACATTACGTACACCGCATCGATCGTGAAGCTTGCAGACCAGGACTTCGAGTCTACTAAGTGCATTTGTTCAATAGAGTGGTGGTAGTACAATCATGCATGCCTCGTTGCCGTCGTCTATTTTTCTTAAAACATACAACCTAGGTAACGTTAAGGTATTCGCCGTGGATGCGAATGGCAAGCTGAGCAGTGGGCAGGTGGGCTGATGATGGTGCTCTTTAAAAGTAGAGTAAGAAAGCATTTGCAACTTTTTTTCCTCATGTAACAGGCAAGTAAGTAAAATTTTATTTTATGTAATAATTTGTTGGCAATACGTCATAATAACGCAAATTTTGCGAAAATTTCAATTACGATTAGTCAGTATTAAGAATCAAGAGTTACTATTATTTTATGTCGGTCTGAAAATACGTAGTTCTAGTCACTCGTGGCACCCGTTGGGTACAGAGATTTAAAAACAACCACTGCCGTGCCGTTTTCACTCTAGGATAAATTACCTGTGCACTTAGTATGTTAAAAGAGTGCAATTAATTCGCCAACAAACTGCAGTTTGGCGTATATTTTATAAAATTTTAAACGTAAGTCAATAAATAAAAAAAAACCTTCGTAGACTTGAGGTCCAGTCCCGACTCCACGTCAAAATGGCCATATCGCGCTTAAAAGTACTATATTACTCTTTCAGAGACAGCGAAAGTACAAATAATAACATAACATACATACTATGTGTGCTTGCCACAGCTTATGTTTACGTAGCATTAAAGTGTAATCTGTTCGATAGATTAAATTGCGAGGAATTATTTGGGTTATATTAATTTAAGCTGTACCTACTACGAGAGATCGATGATGTTCGGACTAGAAAAGCTATCAAACTTGGTTTTATTGTACTGTACTGTACCTATATTGCCTAGGCGGCAGCCATGTTTCGCCTCCTGTCACGCAACTGACCACGTGACACCGGATTCTCCGCAACGTGACCGGGATCAAGGTGAAAAGTCAGCTGGCTGTATTATTGAAAACGTGGAAACCCACCCAATCTCATCCTGCACGATCTTAAATCTAAAAAAAGGAACCAATTCGCTTCTTGGAAAGTTTGAAGTTAATAAAGGCATAATTTTAGGCGAGGCAAGTATGGAATCCGTGAAAAACAATGTTAATCAGGCTTATCCACGTTGTACGGAAAAATGTACCATATTGTAAGAGCGATTAGGCCACGTTTTATCTATCGCGCGCTGTGACGCAATCTTGTTTGTTTACAACGCGGCAGAGCGGGCTGCGCGAATTTCGCGCGACGTTGCCAGACTGCCTTTGCCAAATTTGGCTTCATGATGATGGCGAGTCCCTGGCAACAGAGTACTGTCAGAGTACCTCTTTTTATTCGATCCGCTCTCTTATGCCACAGTGACAAGAGCTATCGAGGAGTAGCCAACCCTCTGGTTGTACAATAATAAAAAAAAGACATGACCAGTTTTTGCTGCCCACCATAATGACAGCCTGTACGAAATCTTGCATGAGTTAGATAGCTCCGCACGAAAATGCTGCCAAAATGGTTGTTAGGTAATATCATAATGTTGTTTTGATCCAGATCGATAACGGTCCCGTTATGAACTCATTAAAGTTTTTTTTATGGCAATAAAATGTTACCGGCCACTTAAGCGTTTATATGCAAAATATGTTCTCTGTGTTGAGTAAAGCGTTTCTTAAGTTGCTGTATCTAACTTCGAAGCGATTCGACCGTAAATACCTACCTCTAAAAAGAGTTGTATTCAGTGCGGATCCGCTAACAAAACGAGGGCTATGAAACTCGTTTAACTGACGAATTGAAAGTCACGATTTTTACTGTCATCGCGTTGCCGCTCTGTGCGGTTAGTTTGGCAAGTTTTCTTGTGCGATTTTGTGGATCGCTGCACCGAGAAATTCTGCCCGTGTTTTTGCGCTATCTGCGCAAAATTTACGCCACAGAAGTTTTACGGCTTTGGCGTTGTTACCATCTCAACGGGCAGTCTGAAGCATCGGTGGTAGGCAACGGTGACCACCGTCCAGCCACAACGTACCTTTCGGGGCAAAAGTTTCAACTGAGAGTTTGTCTTAAGTCAGAGGTGGGATTCGAAGAGTGAGCAAAAGGTTGATTTTGTGAAGTCAGCAAAAGCATTGAAGATCGTCATTAGAATGCGAACATAATTACTTTAACCTGTAGAATTTTTGCCCACAAAATTATCGTGACCTAACAATGGTTTTCAATGTTTCTTTTCAAGGTCATAATGAAACTGACGAGCATGTGTCATTGTTTTTGTCTGCTACCATTATTCCTTAATTTTCTTTCAATTAATATTTTCAGAGTCGCTCATAGCCTGGTTGCCTGAGTAAGCAACATATGGCGCGTTCAGTGCATGGATGGGTGATCGTTTATGACTAACGCTTGCATTTTTCCGAGAGGTTCCGTGCTTCGCAAGGCAGGCTAAGCAGTTTGTGCCGGCTGCCGTCGACAGATGGCAGTCGTTAAGCTAAGTCAGAGCCCCTAGGGCGGCTTGAAAACTTCTGACAGTAAGACCAGCCACTATTCTTACAAGCCTCCACCAATCCGAACTAGGCCCCCGTGGTGGAGTATGGCCTATACCTTCCTCAGGGAAGAGACCCGTGCCCCTCGGTGGGGACATAATGGGTTGATGATGAATAATTTCAGTACGAGACTCTACTTTTGTCTACAACATGCCAGGTTAGTCGGTGCTTCTGCTACTTGTGTTATGTGCTATTTGTCCGCTGAAGAGTAAAAACGCTAAGCAGGAAGGACAGTAGTCCCCCGGATGTCGTTAGCGTCCAACTGGCGTCTACTTGGATTATACAGTCTTGCACTTGACTTCCAATCTCGCCGGGCGGCATTGGGATCCCGCCGGCAAATGAATTTGATTTCCTTCTCTTGATTGTTGTTTTTTTTTTGCCACCTGATAGTGGCTGACTACCTAAAAGTTCCCCAGGTGCCACGAAAGTTTGTATTATTTGGCTCATTGCTCAGGCTATTTCTTGCGTAATCATAACTCTATAACCAACGATTTCCCTTATGATTTTCTTTAGAAATGGCGTTGGTGATAGCACTAAAGCAACTACCGAATACAGTGATTGGCTTTGAAGTATCAGGCTCCCACCTTTTCTCAGTGTATCAATCGCCAAGTGCGAAATCTTGTTTTCGCGTCGCGATGGGCAAATTATTGGCATCGGGCGTAGGTTCGCTGACCCGAAGTGCCTCCCCCCTCGCGAATTACGTAACGCCCCGCGCACCGCTGCCAAACTTAAGCATCCTTGCGGACTATTATCTCCTGGTACTTTTTGGCCCGAATGTTAGCGCCATTTTGGCTCGAGGTGCCTTTGGAAATCGAAACTTGGCGGTGCTAGCGATCTCTTCTCTCCTAGTACTTTTGGTCTGGCAGTGACGTAATTTTGCACGATTTTAGGCGGATGTTGGTGGTTGCTCTTCTTGGTAACGTTTATGTTATTTAGCATGAGATCTTGATTGCGTATTGTGCTCGGCTTAAATCGTAGCTACAACTCTTTTGTCTCAGTAACCATTTACTTGTAAACCAACCAACTTGTTAACCATTTGGACATAATACTTGTACGATTTACACATAGAGGCTATTAAAAAAAAATAGAAGAATTATGTTTTTTTTTTGTATTTGCTTCCAACAATCTGTTCTCCCAGCGAAGGGTCTAACAACCTAACGCTGTGTATGCCGATTCGTGGTGTCCACTTTTTTTTATAAAGCAAATAGCTCAAGACCATATTCGTACACGACTTGCTTTAACTTAAGTGTGTCGACCGCCATCTTGCCTACATACTGAACTATAGCCATAAACCCTGAACTATGATCTCTAAGTCTAAAACTGTAAGGGTTCCGCAGTTACCATGGTTTAAAATTATTGGAATCCCAGATTCCGCATACATAAGTAGCAGCCTATGTACTAAGACTCCAAGACTCTGTCTCTCACCAAGATGTATCACAAGAACCGCGCTACCTAGGAAGTAAAAAAATTTCACATATTATATATTTTTGTTGCCGCTATAACAACGAATATTAAAAACAATAAAATAAATATTGAAGTGAGGCTCCCATACAACAAAAGATGATTGAGTTTTTGGCCGTTGTTTTTTTGATATTAATAACAGCAATAGGTAGATGCTTGAAATATTCACAGAATAATTAGTTGCATATTCACTTCAGAACGTGCATTTTGCCGTTTTTTGCTCGATATTAACCCGGCGGTACTCGCTACCTATTTTCAAGCACAAACACTCGCTACCGGGTAAAAAATACCACAGTGTTGAGTTGGCCTTATTTGAGAAAGTAAGAAACTATTTTAGTTTCTAATGATTTAGTAGTGTTATTACAAGCATTTTTCATAAATAAAACGGTGAATTGAAGTTATAACGTTGATTTATTTGAAATTAAAGCTTATCCTAAAATAATCAACAAAATTAGAACTTTTTTCTCACAATATTCGAAAAATCAACAAAATAGTACATCTTCGTAGTGATTACCGAAAATTGAGATCAATATCAAAAATAGACTTATTACCTAGCAAAATAATTAACAAAATGAAGACACCTTTTTAATAAAAGAACTTTGACAAAATCAGCATCAAAGTAACTACTTCACCCTGTTATAGCAGTCATCACAAATTGGAGTTATAAGCGCGAGCACGCGGCATATCTTTTTGTTGTTTCGTTTTCCGGTCCTTCTCCAATCACATACAGCACAACAAGAAGCAAATAGGGGCAGGCAGGAACCTAAATAATTCTCTTCTAATCTGAGTCTGTTTTCTGCTCAGTTTCACTTTCGTGTTCGCTGTGCACCATATCTTCTACTTCCAAACCATTTTCTTCCCCACTGTCTTTTTCCTGCAGCAAGTCTTCTATTATTGCATCCGCCAGTGGATGATTCATCTTTTTATCGGTCAAAAACAAAAAAATACAATAGCAAACATATCGAAGATAAAGTGACACGAACCGTCGCTACCGGGTATTTTTCACCCATACTCACTTTACACGTCCGTTGACACCAAACACCGCGACCAACTAAACCGTCACTTGGGCTAGGAGGGGTGGGTTTACTATCGCGTCGAAGGTACCTAGAATCATGTGGACCGGGAGAGCACAGAAGAAAAGATGTAAACAAATTCAACCACTCTGTGGTATTTTTTACCCAGTAGCGAGTACCGCAGGGTTAATAACGGCTAGGTGGACGCTTAAAATAGATGTTAGGGAACCCTCAGTGAAGCTTTCCGCCCCCCTCTCACACATCCCAACGGTTATTTGTAAAATCGTGAAAATTAAACTCAGGGCAGAGCACATTGTTAAGACGAAAGAAATTAACGCATTAAAAGCCAAACTTAGTTCAAAGTCCCCTGCAAAACAAAGATACAGCAAAATTATCAGTTATGCAGTAAATTCCTAATTTCAAAGTACAAATTCCCCTGGAAAACACTTTGATAAAACAAACGTTATTAGTTATACCGTTATTACGAAACCCTGCACTGCGCACGTGGCCCGACTCGTACTTGAACTTTTTTTTTATTATTCCGCATCAATCTTGTCCAACACGACAAGCCGATGTTACATGTGGTACCTACTTCTCATTTGATCTTAACTGAGATAATATTTACGGTATACTGATAAGGTCATTTGTAGAATGTTCCAGTTTCATAATCATTATTGCCACCATCACTCATGTTATATCTTGAACTCATTGCGAAAATATCGTGTTACTTCACAGCCTCTTCCCAAACAAGATTTTGTTTTGATTGAACTTGAAGCAACTTTCATTTTGTTGAGTGATAGCTAGGTTCAGGTTTATTTGTTAGCTTTGCCAAGAATTTTGCAAATATTTTGGGTCAGAAATAAAAATCATAATTGACACGTACCTATAGCCATCTTTGTTATCGGATCATATCGTGTCGTAGTACCCCTGTAAAACAGCGCTATTCAAATATAAAAGGGCTTTGAAATTATTTTAAAGCAGCTGGAAAACTTCGTTAAGTTTTCTTTGCGAAAAAACGTTCAGTACACCATCAATTCGCAGATGCGCATTTTCACTTAGTATGCAAAAAGTGCTATTTTGAATCTCAATCTAACTTAAAAACAATTGCTGTAAACACGTGGTTTTCAAGAAGGGCTTTAGTCATATGCACACCATTTATTAACATCCAATATTTACGTCCCAATAAACAATGTTACCGTATGTCTCTACCTAATATATTTTTTTGGTCAGAAGTAATGTACCGCGCTACAAAAACATCTCTACGTTTTGTCGATTACGCAGTAGATCACTTTAATCTTGATCGGAATACCAGACTGCAAAAGTATTTAGTCAATACCACTAGCAAACCATTGCCAATAGTTTGGCATAAACAGGGCTAAAAACGAGGGACGCTATGCTTAAGTTAATTAAAAAATCCTTTTTGATCCTATATGGTTGGCAGAGTAGTAGCAGACGCGACGACCGACAGTACTTCCGCATAATATGCGCAGTAGACATTTTTATAGACGACTGCCTCGTTGGTCTTGTCGTTAAGGCGCTTAACGAAGGTCGTGGGTTCGATTCCAACTGGCGACCGCCGTACATTTGTAGAAATGACCTCAATCTGTATGTAATTCCATGTTAGTAATGTCCTTGCCTGGATACCATAGCGCAGGGTATCCTAGCTTAGGACCAGGTCAAGTGATCGTGTTGTGTGGAAGTTATATAAAATAACGACTTCAAGAAAAACACACTAAAGAGAGGAATTTGATTATTTTCTCATGAATGTCCTTAAAAAATCTTGAACAAGAGAATACAATTTTATTATAATTCATAAAGATAGCTAAACTTACATACTAAATAAAAATACATATACGGACAAATTGAGTAGGTACACTTTCCTGTCATCTTTTTAAATTCGATCAAAGATACGGCCAGAAGAAAAACCAAACCGACTCTGCCAAGCTACCGTGGCGTCGACACAAAAAAGCACGATAAATAACGCCTATGTGGGTTTGCGCAATAGCGTTTAACAATTCACAAAGTACTCGGGCGTGTTACTCTGACGAGTTTATAATGAAGGATAATTTTATGCGAGGAGAGCAACGCACGCCTTCGACGCCCGACCGAGTTACGCTCCTTGCCTATAAGCGCATCGAAAATTCGAAATAGAAATAATCCTTTGCATCTAAGGGGGAAAATGAAGGTGGGAACAGGTGGTTGCATAGAAACAAACGAAACAAGAAAAATAATCCTAAAACTTTAAGGGACCCAGAGCATGTTCATATTTTATGGCGTAGATCATCGCTATAGATCATAATAAACGTAACATCCCGTCACGCCCACACCCATGGTACACAACACGTCTTACCTACTCTACTGAAGATCTGGTAAACCCTATAGATTCTACCAATTATGCAGCATTTTTACACTCATTTCTCTATTCGGCCAGTCAATAAAACTAACTGTAGAGACCTTGAAAGTTAAGCCATAGGCTGTGTTGGTATCCTCTGAATAAGTTATGTGCGCCCTTTATCGTTGAGGAAAATGCATTGAGGAAGGAAATCAGTATTTGTGGACATTGTGGAGCGATAAGGGGAAGGCCACTAGTCCTTGCTGTGTGGACTTAACTAATTAAATGTTCCGTATTTTGTATAAAGGATTAAGGTTCATCATCAACCCCACCGAGGGGCCCGAAGAGTCCCTGAGGAAGGTATAGGCCATACTCCACCACGGGGGCCAAGTCCGGATTGGTGGAGGCTTGTAAGACTAGTGGCTGGTCTTACTGTCAGAAGTTTTCAAGCCGCTCTAAGTCCTCTGACTTGGCTTGGCTTTGGCTTAAGGATTAAGGTTATTATGGACTAGCTTTCCCCTGCGACTCCGTCCGCGTGGAAATTAGTTCAAAATTTTACAACCCCGTTCACTCCCTTATGGGTTAAATTTAGAAAAACGATGAAACACGTGTTCAATCAATTGTGTTGAAGAGTATATATTTTAAGTGTCAAGAAAATTAGACAACATTCTTTATCCTCCTCAGTCCCGGGTACACAAAGTAACAATAGAAAACTATTGTTATTTTCAAGGTCAGGACTGAGGAGGATACACCTCCCATACAAATTTTGGCAACCCTTTTCGCCCCCTTAGGGGTTGAATTTATTAAAATCCGTTCTTATTCCTTGCCTACATTATATTATAGAACCTCTGTGCAAAATTTCAGCTTCCTAGGTCCAACGGCTTGGGCTGGGCGTTGATGAGTGAATGAATCAGTCAGGACTTTGAATTTTATTTAGTACATTTAATTGTATAGAAGATTAAACCATAAGACTCCAAAAACTTATAGCACTTCTTTTAGGTATAAGCATAGGGCTAGTCACACACACCTGTAATAAATTTCCTGATTTATATTACGTTGAAAGCAGCAACATCTCAGCATCTCGAATCGATCAGGGGTCGGTTACACATGCAGCAAGTTTAATTATCATTCAACTCAACACGTTATTTAACGCCCGGCGCGACGAATTATTACCCAAACAATGATCCAACGCCTGGGCTGGCTATTTATGGATTGGTTTATCATTTGCCGTGATGACGGGCTGCATGATACCGTTGCCTTTGCAGCGGACTTAAATTTTGAGCAGAAGTCATTGACTAGAGAAATCATTGTCTCTACTAATTTGTATAGTTAACGGGCTCTCGACTGTCCGTAGGTTATAGATATCAACGATTATGAATGCTTTGGTGGATTTTAAAATAGCAAGTAGGATACAAACCATACCGCCAAATGATATTTCATCATAAGTGTGGTGAATATCTGAGCCCAAGGCTCAAGCGTAGACTCAATTAAAATTTCCGCGCGCGTCAGACAAGCGATCGCGTTGTCAGTCAATTGTTATCTCTAGCTACAAGCGGGCTGTAGCTAATAGGGTAGGAATGTACAGAGGATCTTCTTCGATTTATAACTCATTGGGGAACTTAGGGCCATAGGTTTAAACTTGACGACTTGCGGCTTCTACATCAGTCGAGTTCGTGACGATGCGCTTGATCTATCGGACCGCTTGAATTAAGCTCTTGTATACTCTGAGAGTCTTAAGTTTCTTAAACTCGGCCCCAAGCATTATCGAGTAAATCTAGATAAACTGCACTTGCGTGGAAGCTGCTAGACTTCATCCAACTATCTAGCTGATGTTCTGATGTCCCAGTGCAGTTCGACTTCCAACTCTCACTGAGCTATTAAATAATCTAAAAGCCGGATGGGAGGAACGCTTGGTCTTGAACGCATTTATCGACTGGTAGAGGACTGATAAATAGTCCATGACTACAAATGTCATATCGTCCTACCGAAGCGTATCTGAAGAAGAAAGGAGTAAGTATGCAGCTGTTCTTAGCTTTACGGATTATTGCGTGCCTTCTGTGCACATTAGCTGCGTGCCGAATAGGCAAACATTCGCATTCTAGGGAGCAATGCACTCGCTGCAGGCCACAATGGCGGCGAGGCCGTGCGTCACTCTTAGAGTCTCATTGTGCGGGTAGCGGCAGCCTTCGTAGACTTGATATTTCAGACAAGGTGCCTGTATCACCGCATCGGTAAGCACTAAAACTGTCTCTGGTTTCCATGTAACTCAAGTTCTAATCCCACATAATAGTGGCTTTTGGTTATTGAATTCGAATTTGCTGTTCCATTTATGCTTGCTAATGACATTTCAGGCGCTGTAGGCTTTCCTAGCACCGTCTTCTCAGCTAAGTTCTAAGCCGCAGGACGGACAGGGTCGTATAAATCGGTGTCAAGAAATCTATGGGTTTTGCTCGTAGCTCGTATGCAATAAACAAAATTAATAAAAGATCGATTCCTTGCTAAAAAATCAAAGAACTATCGAGACTTTTTATTACACTTTACTAAACGTTTTTACCGGACTAATCAAACGTTTTCATCAGAAAGTGTTAGCACCAGTGGGAGGGAATTGCTACGAGATCTATTCCAATCTCGATGCGGTAACAGGGTTACCAACCTCAGACGGACTGGCTTTCTCCGGAGTCACGGTAGATACAGCGTGCAAATGAAATTAAAGCATCAGACATATCTGACTGCCTACGTGTTATGACTATCAAAACAGGGGTCGTGGTTTCGATGCTCACTGGATGCCGCTTTGATTTTGATTTTAGCCTCAGTCTGGGTGGATTTCCATGTTTGTGAAGTCCTTTCATGGTTAGCAGAGCTTATCCTAGTTGGGGCAAGACTAATATCATAAAATAATAACAACTGATTCTGTCAGGGTTGTTTCTTAACGCGGTAACTCCTCAACGGCACGGAAACAAAACTATATTAAATTTAGATTTCTAAATAGCGATATCTTTACCTAAGCAGCTTGTTTTCTCATGAGGGCAATCGTCTACATTTTGTAGCATAAATATGAAACACTGCAAAACGCAAATTTCTCACATTATGTCGGTATGCTACAGACAAGAGTTTTTTCTAACTATAATTACGTGTTTATTGCCTTGTTGGCATAATTATTGATTGTCATACATTTTGAGTGTTAAGTAGTGCTGTAAGACATCCTGCTTTCGATTCTGAGCAAAGTTTTTTTTTTTTTTAGTTTTTTGCGATATATAATTTACACATTACATGCCCAGTCAGATACTTGTGTACTGGCGTACGGTCTACATTTACACAATAGATAACGCACGGTGGGACACCATCGCATACAAATGACGACCGACAAGCCGTGACGAGTTCACAGATGTGGCACACACACACGAGGTAACGAATAGAAGACGAGTAGATGGGTGATAGATGAAGCATTCTTTATGTGTACTCCAGTAGGTTAGGATGATATTGTGGAATTCCTTCCAGGAGTGAAAGAAGGAGGAAGCGAAGAAGGGTTTTAATGAAAGATAGAAACAAAGAAAGAAAGTAAGAAAGAATAATGTTATGAAAAAAAATGTGCTGTAGTCTCGAAGAGACTTGATACATTGTATTCTCAATGTCTTCGTGAGATTCTGGCTCCAAACCCGAAGCGGCAAGGCCATGAAAACATCCCTCAAAGTGAGTTGCTTGACAAGAAAATTAGTTCTAGCATTTCTGCTATAGCAGATTCTAGGGCTGTTCTCATGCGATCCTTCTGCGTCGTCCCATTTGCCGCGGAACACAATGTAGTGTGTTGACATTGTGTAGAAACTGCCGGTTAGTGGCGCACAGTGCACATCAATAAATAATACGGACGATGGACGAACGGGGCATTCGCGAATTTGCATGAATATAGTCTGCGTCATAATCTAAGTGCTTGGGAAAGAGTTCGAAAATTGAAGGCAAATCTCTCAGAGACATATAGGGCCATTTAGGACTACTACTGTGGTATGTAAACAAAAACTGTGTTGTGTTACTGTGTTATACGTGCTATAGTATAACAATAGCGTGTCCCTTGCTCGTAAGCAATAATGCAAACAAAGCGACGTTGAAAATTATTAAGGGTATCGAGGCTGAGTAGGTATTTAGTGATGTTTTGCGTAAAATATCAACATCAAGATTAAATTCATCGCTTATAACATCGATCGATCAGGGCGTAACTTTGCGATCGACATAAAATAAGGAATTCGTATTATTCACGGTTGTGTGATTTGTAGTATCGATTAGCATACTATTTTCCAGACTTTATTGCTAGAGAGAGAGAGAAAGAGATATTTTCTAGTTGTGTGAGTTTACTGAACATTTTTAGGGTTCCCAGAGCGTAAGTGCCCTGCCTCACTAGGACGCCATGGCGACGTCGCCAGCTACGTCTCCAAGCAGTTTATATGAATGGCGACGTTGCCAGACTGTCGCCAAGCGAGTTCGGCACCATACATTTCAATATTAACTGCTTGGATACGGTCGCTGGCGACGTCGCCATGGCGTCCTAGTGAGGCAGGCCACTAAGGGACTACTAAGACTCCACTGCTCATCTGTCTGTATGTCTGTCACCAGGCAGTATCTCATGCACCGTGATAGCTAGGCCGTTGAAATTTTCACTGATGATGTATTTCAGTTGCCGCTATAACAACACATACTAAAAATAGAAAAAAAAAAAAAATTTAAACAGCACAGATTTATATCTAGTGTGGCAACCAACGTAAAACACGCTTTGTAATGTTTTTTCTTTTTAATAATTTATTTGTAATTTCTTTTTAATAGGGCATCCATACAGCAAACGTGTTTTTGTTGCCGCTTTTTGGTCGATGGCAATAGCTAGATGCTTAAAATATTTATAAATACATAATAATATAAAAATTATTAAAAATATTTTGTTTTGTTTTCACTTTTAAAATAAATATTCAAATTCATAATGTGTATTAATACATGATATTTAAGTTTAACTCCCATACAACAAACTCAAACAGCAACAGTTAGACGCTTGGAATATTCAAATGTTGTGTAGTACAGGATAATGGTACGGAACCCGTCGTGCACGAGTCTGACTCGCACTTGGCCGGTTTTCCGGAAACCTCTTCGTGGCGCGATGTTTTGTGAACCTATTATTTCTGCACACTTTCGTGTATTACGAAGTACAAACTCTACTTCGAAATCCGCCAAATAACATAACATAAAATTTACATACAGGCACATACAATGCTTCTGGCCCCACACTAGGATACCCTGTGTCGTGGGAACCACAAATAGCTACGTCACAAACATGTAAACATCCAATACCTTCTCTATAAAAGCCAGAGTGGCATGCGAGTGTCAAATAGAAAAGCCCGCATGAAACAAAGGTCTCTTGTGCTAACTAGGAATAAACGCCAGTTTCCTCTATTGATTTGTTTACCGCGCTCTTAGCCAACCCATTAACGTCCCCCCAAATAGTCTCTCTATATTCCGTACCGTTTCACTTGTTTATGTGCAGTCTCAAACTTTTGTTTTCCCTCTCGTTTCAGGTAAACAACCCGGGTGGACCCCATCAGATTGGAATCGAGGTCGGTAAATAAGTAATCAGTGGATTTATTCCCCGAGGTGCGTCGTACGATTTAAGTTATGGGAATATTTCCGCTGGCCGCTTTCTTGGGTTATTCACCAACTGGACTGTGCCTTTTCCGTTTTGGAGAAAAGCTGTTTTGTAAATACGGAGCCGCTGAAATGTTGGTTGGGTTTTATGTATTGTAATAGGCTTCGAGGAATAAACTCTAGTCTCTCCTAGGTAGGAGAGACTAGAGTTTATTAAATAGGTATTCAAGGTTGGTATTACATTAGCTGGCTCGCACATACAGCGTGTCCCAAAAATTACACGTCACAGTTACACTGGAGGTAGACCTGCCAAGAGGCGTCGCACCAACCTAACATGACCTCAGAAAAAGTTGCACGGTTTTCGAGATATGGCCAATTTAAACTTATACTAAATTTTCACTTTTTTTAACAACTTTAGTGCTATGCTAGCATTTACGCTAAGTTAGTAAGTTCGTGACCGAGTACAAATAAAAAAAACCAAACTCGAGGGCTATCTAACTTAATGCTAGCACTAAACTTGTTAAAAAAAGTTTAAATTGGCCATGTGCAACTTTTACTGAGGTAATGAATGTTAGGTTGGTTCGATGCCTTTTGGGCAGGTCTACCTCCGGTGTCACTGTGACCTGTCATTTTTGGGACACCCTGTATAAACATTTAAAATTATTGTAATAATATGTGTGAATTTTTGATAACCGTTGTCTGAGGGTTTGGTGCACAATTAAATTGCGGATATTCAAGGCATGTTTTCTTATCAACAAGGGAACAAATACAACGGAGTACTAGCAGTAAACATAAAGATACTAATATAATTTGATTGCATTATTGCTAGCTACCTAAGGCCTGGTTTACATAAAAGCTTTTTAGCTTACTTTCCATAGAGGTAGAATAGAATAGAGACGCCACATCCTTTCTTAAGTACATAAGCAAATAATACATCAGTAATAGTTGGTTGTATTGTATACGCTCGTAGCCTGGGCTGCCTGAGTGATCTTAAACGATCACTAAGGTTAAGCAACATACGGCGCGTTCAGTCCATGGATGGGTCACCGTCTATGACTAACGCTAGTGGCATTTTTCCGAGCGATTCCGTGCTTCGCAAGGCACGTTAAGCAGTTGGTGCCGGCTACCGTCGATAGATGGCAGTCGTTAAGCCACGTCAGAGGCCTTAGGGCGGCTTGAAAACTCTGACAGTAAGACCAGCCACTAGTCTTACAAGCCTCCACCAATCCGGACTTGGCCCCCGTGGTGGAGTATGGCCTATACCTTCCTCAGGGAAGAGACCCGTGCCCCTCGGTGGGGACATGATGGGTTGATGATGATGATTGTATACTATGTACTTAATAAGTTTTTTTTTAATGTACTTTTATAATATAAGTATGGTGCCTAATAAAAGCTATGAATCGGCATACGTTTTTGCCGTCTCTATTTTATTCAACCTCTATGGAAAATATGCCTAAAAAGCACGAAAATAAAGCAAATGTAAACCAGGCCTAGGGCTGCCATCACCTAAATTGTCGACGCCGGACAAACACGGCAAAAATCCCCGACATTTGGGCGAAATATGGTTTTTTTCCCCGGACACCTCCGAAAAAGTATTTTTGGTGACAAATATAGAAACATCGTTATATACTTTTTATTTTTATTCATGTATACAACTTATTATTACATCGAATGCAGTACGCAACAAATAATAAACACTCTTTCTGAGGTAATATGGCAACAAAAATAATTAGAAATAAGCTCTTTTTTTTGTATCAATCAAATTACTTAACAAAAGTGTCCGGGTTATACCCGGACACATTAAAAACCCCTGCCGGACAGCCCCCGGACGCCCTTCAAACTAGGACAAATCCGGGGAATCCCGGACGGATGGCAGCCCTAACCAGGCCTAATGCTACTTCGACGCTCCGTACAAGTTGAGACTTGAACCGTTCGTTCGGATGACAAACACGTCCAAGTGACCGATCTATACGCGGAGTCTTTGTCCTTTCCTGATACATTATGGATGGACATTTGGAGTTCCTTCACACCCTTCAATCAACTTTATAACGATGGAGATGGATGGAAGTTCGAAGACATTTTAATAAATAACATTCGGTTTGACCAAGAAAGAATTATGTTTTTTTTTAATTGGCGGCTTAGTGACACAACGAAAGTGACGAATATAATTCTATCTATTTATTGGAGGTACAGTACAATTAAAAGAAATGGAAGAAATACCGTACTCGTATAATGATTTCAATAGTACTGCTAATGGTTGGCCATTCCCAATTGGACTGAGTGATGACGAGGTCACCTGACCCCTTACTCTCGACATTATTGCGAATTAGACTGCCTCGTTGGCTTAGCGGTATCACGTCTGATTACCATGCCGGAGGTCGTGGCTTTGTTTCTTACTGGGGGCCGCCATGCATTTGTACACATGGCCAGTCTCGGTGTATTTCCATGTTTGTGATGTCCTTGCCTGGTTACTTTAGAACTGGGTGAGGTGTGACACCCCACTAGGACTGCCATCACCTAAATTGCGGACGCCGGATAAACACGGCAAAAATCCCGGATATTTGGGCGAAATATGTTTATTCCCCGGACACCTCTGAAAAAGTAAATACGGATTATACCCGGACACTTTTAAAAACCCCTGCCGGACGGCTCCCGGACGCCTTTAAACTAGGACAAATCCTGGGAATTCCGGACGGATGGCAGCCCTACAGCCCACCCAGTGTAAGTCGGGTGCTTTGCAGTTTAGGACGAAAGAAATTAATATTTTGGAACGCATTAGAAAATTTTGGGCACATGATTGTTACATTATTCACGATTAAAATTAACGCATTCAATCGTGGCGCAATATGACCAAATGAACTTCAGGAGTATGAAAGCTAAAGCTGCCGGGCTACTGGATAAGTGGATAAATATTGACACGACACTGAAGTGGTTTTAACATAATTAGGCGAAGCGCCCCAAAAAAACAGAAATTGGTGATCCGCTGACGTCAAAGTAGAACTTCTAAGGCGGAGTCTTGCTTCTTGTTGTATAGGGAGTAAAGTCGCATTTGCTTTGTATGAGAATAAACGTGTGAATGCATGCCAGTGCGGGAGTGAATATGTATGTACGTCACTGCAATATAGTTGCGTTTTTTATCATAAAATTCATACGTTACGGCTATGGTTCGTGAATTTTTCACTTTCGTAGTCGACAGACGACAATGTATATTGAATAAGTGTACGTATTAAGTACTTACTACATATAATTTCTATCTTTAATTTTTTTTTCTTTGTTTAGTTTTTTTTTCACGCTTATAATTTTAGGTTATTTTTATTCCCGTTTCCCTCGAAATTTCATGGCTTGTCCTCTATTTCGAACGTGATTGCGTGCTCCGATATTCAAATTTTTACTAAGGCAATTAAAACTTCAAAAACGTTTTACTCGCACAATGACCGGAAAATAACTTGACGAAATTTCATTTTTTGCGCCACTGGAAATATGAACGTATTTCGGATATTGGGAGACGCGGTATGTATCGAGGAATTCATCGGAGTTTATTTTAAAAATGCTCTTAAATTTACAAACACACACACACACACACACACACACCCTCACACACACTCACACACACACACACACACACACACACACACACACACACACACACACACACACACACACACACACACACACACACACACACTCACACACAAAATGTTTGTGAAGTCCTTATAAATATCATTAATACACTTACCACAAGGCATCCTAACAAAAACAAGAGATTGTACTCGTATTGTGTGTGGTAAAAGTGGTTTGAAAATCTACGTAGGTAATATTATTGTAAATCAATCATTGACTAATCAATCATTACTTTAGACAAACGCAGCCGGTTAAATATGGGGATGTGGCGAAACTATAAAGGGTCCTAACTGTTGCCTACGAATCCTTTAAAAACTGTGCGGTTCAGACTGTATTTAGCTCAATGACAAATAAATATTTCGCCCTTTCTTTAAAAGTCAGGCTACAGGACTCTCTTGGTTTCGTATGTATGAGACGTAAACTGTCCACATAATTATGTCGAGCCATTTTGTTGTGCAACTACGCAGCGATCTAACCCCCGTGTAGAGCGTTTGGGCCGTGCTCCCACGCGATGTTTTAAAAATGCCACTTCATTCTAGTTTTCTTCGACGCTACTCTTTTGTATTCAAGCGTTTGGTTTTAGTAATCGAACAAGCTGTTTAGCGTAATTAAATTTCAATATTGTTGATCAATGCGTACCCGCGAAACCGGCTAATATTTCGCTGTGATATTTTTCTTCGGCAGTGACGATATTTTCTTACCAGATTTAAAACTAAATTACTTCGGCCGTGAGGTAGGTACTCAAAATTGGGCCGTGTCTTGATTTTCAATGGCTCTTAATTTTTCGTGAAATGTTTGCTGACAATTTTAATGTGACGTTATTATCTTGTTTTTTTCACATCGCCAAGGTGCCTCGTTGCCAATGGTTACGCAATTCCCCGCACAGGCAGGCCTCGGGAATCTGAGCAAAATATTTTGCTCCCCATCTCCCTTTTAATATTCTACCCCCAGCTGCGCGGGGGTGGCTCCTCGGTGGGGGCGTGACGTCACGGCACGGGTGGCTGGGACCCCTAAAAATAGATGCCTGGACCCGGGTAAGCTCAATGGAGCCCCCTCAAGGGGAGATTTCAACGCAGCGCCCCACCCGCATCGATATACTGTGGGTAGTGTTTTGCAGTTTGTACTAGAACCATTGTCGTGATAGTAGTGCTGGTATTGTTGCAAATTCGTAACACAGCTTGAATATTATGTATATATATGTACCGTCTGTATGACCCTCTAGACACTGAGTAAGAAAGGTGGCAGATCTCAAAGATATCAACACATCTGCTCGTTACTATTTCGGCTTAGACTGTATAACGTTGGTAGAAATACGTGTTCTACGATTTTTTTTTTCAGATTCGTACTTTTAATACCAGCGCGCTCTCCGGTGGATAATTTTCCTTCATAAAAAGGTCTATAGACCACATATTATGGTTTTTACTAATCCACTTCAAACAAAGGAAAAAAACGTAAAATGACATAAAATTTGAAAAAAAAAAACTTAAGTCATAAATACATAGATAGATGTAAAATTCTTTATTGTACTCAAAAATTACTTTTCCAGATTTTTTATAAATCTAAGTACAATTTTAGCGGTCATAGAACAGAAGGTTATTTTAAGAAGCGTAGGTATGTCTCTAAGAGTCTTGTTCCCACCGCGCTAATTAACCGGAGAATAGACTAAACAATTAGTTGTAAACTCTCAATTTACCGACGAGCTCGTGGGAGTTCGGAGCTCTTGTTTCTGAAAAGAGCAATTTCTCTAAAAGCCCGCAGTGACTTGGTCCTGAGAATTCCGTCCGAATTGCCTCGCTTCACCTGACGACGCAAGTCACGTCTCCAATGTTTATTGGATTTACAAAAAGCGTTTGGAAGCATTTCAGAAACCTTGTGAAAGTTTTCGCGAAATCATATCAAGGGTGCTTAGACTTCTTAGAGACAGTCGTGTCAGTAAAGTATAGAAGGGTCGTTTCGAGTGACATAGATCGAGGATCATGTTCTTCCCCAAAAAGTGACATCGTGCGATGTAATATTGTTATACTGATCATGCTACATATCTAAGTACCAGAGGAATAAATTTTCGGCGGCCAGGATTCGAAGGCCCTTGGTAAATACAATGCTCTTAAACCATTAATTGAAAGCTAAATATTATTGACTAGCTTTCGCCCGCGACTCCGTCCGCGTGGACTTTAGTTCAAAATGTTGCAACCCCGTTCACTCCCGTTAAGGGTTAAATTTAGAAAAACCGTGAAACACGTGTTCAATCAATTGTGTTGAAGAGTATTTATTTCAAGTTTCAAGAAAATCTGACAACATTTTTTTATACCTCCATACAAACTTTAACACCGCCGTTTACCCCTTTAGAGGGTGAGTTTCAAAAAATCCTTTCTTAGTGCTCCCCTAGGCTCCCTAAGGAACTCCCATGCCAAATTTCAACCCCCTAGATTCAGTAGTTTGGGCTCTGCGTTGATTCTAAGTCAGTCAGTCAGCTTCTCGTTTTATATATATAGATTTAAATTTATATCATCGTTTATACTATGACGCCAGAAGCTTCTAAATAACCCAACAACAGTTCTAGAAACAATATTTGTTCCTGTACTTTTTTCTTTTTCTTTAAATGTATAGTCCAGTCAAATTACGAAATAAATAAACATGAGCGAACACAGTTTGGGGATTTTGAGGATCGATAGGGGGGTGCATCGTGAGCATAAATTCCAATTTGAGGGGCTGTACTGAGGTCAGCTCAAGGTCATTTCGATGGAAACGCGTTTAATTCGATATCTCGAGAAATATCAGTGTTAGCCAAAAAATTGTAGAGACCTTTTCTCTTCTAAATAAAATTTATTAACTTTTTTATTTAAAACTTTTTTTTATAACATCAATATTTTTCAACTTATTACTCCCGCAAGGCAAAAATTTTATTTTTTTTCCTATTTTTCGTCGTTTTCTCCCCAACCATTCAATTTTATTGAATTTTACCGATCATCAACGTGAATATCTTTTAATTATGCACAATTTTGTTCTCAAACTTTTTTCTGTAATGCCAATACCTTCGGAGTTATACATTACTTTACCGAGCGAAATCCGCGCCACTGTCGCAATATAAAAAGAAAATCGATTAAACTATTTAAAAATTGGGTATTTAATTTGGGTAAATTTATGGGTCTGTTTGGGTAAGAAGTAAATTAACAATTAAAACTGTTTCACACATTTATTGATAAAAAAATAGGTTATGAAATTCGGAAAATTAAGCACCCGAGGTCGATGGAAGTGATTCGTGAATATTAAAGACGGTATCGGGGCATAGGTCGTCCTCGTCCATTACGTCAAGATCATCATCGTCGATAATATTGGCGATATTGGAACAATAATTATCTTGGCAATTATTGCAAATCACTGAGCAAAAGAGGCCGGCCTTTCTGCATCCGCACGCTTTGCCGCACTTGGTTTTGCATTTGCACGCAATCGATCTCAGTAAATTATCCGGAGCTGGTTGCGATGACATCGTTATTGGCTCCAATCCACGGGGGGTTCGACGCCAGCCCCACTCCTCGGGTTCCAGATAATTTTCCAGCCAGTATTGTACTTGGTAAAAGCACCTCAGCGAGTGAAAAAATGCCGCATCAGAGGTAGGAGGAAGAGATTCTAATTTAACCCTCCCACTGCCTGCCATTTTTTTATATCCCTTATATCGGAGCTCGTTGAGATTGGTACAATTCGTGTCACCTGCCTTGCGATACAAATTCAAAATGAATTGTTCGCCGTTTGAAGCGATAGTTGTTTTATCTGCTTTGTCCTGCAGAAAAACTTCAGTTAACGGAACCAAATCCGGAGATTTTTTGAATGCGGTCATTGTTTTCATCTTGCCTAGGTTGAATGGTGCCGATGTTGTGTCGCAACCACTAATCGCGTGCAAAAATAATATTTTTTGCGGCATTCGGCCCATATATCGGTTTAAGGCAGTGTGGGTACACGTTGCGACAATGGCGTGGCTTTCGCTCGGTAAAAGAATATATAACTCCGAAGGTATCGGCATTACAGAAAAAAGTTTAAGAACAAAATTGTGCATAATTAAAAGATATACACGTTGATGATCGGTAAAATTCAATAAAATTGAATGGTTGGGGAGAAAACGACGAAAAATAGGGAAAAAAATAAAATTTTTGCCTTGCGGGAGTAATAAGTTGAAAAATATTGATGTTATAAAAAAAAGTTTTAAATAAAAAAGTTAATAAATTTCATTTAGAAGAGAAAAGGTCTCTACAATTTTTTGGCTAACACTGATATTTCTCGAGATATCGAATTAAACGCGTTTCCATCGAAATGACCTTGAGCTGACCTCAGTACAGCCCCTCAAATTGGAATTTATGCTCACGATGCACCCCCCTATCGATCCTCAAAATCCCCAAACTGTGTTCGCTCATGTTTATTTAACCCGTTTTTTTTCGTAATTTGACTGGACTAGTAGGATTTGTTTAAATGTAGACATACATTTAAACAAATCCATCGTTAGAAAAAGTTCTCAGTAATAGGTCTATCTCTTCTATCAAGATGTTCGCTCATCCTAAGTCATTGATTCCTCCTCATGTTGTCAAAAATATGTAAATCAAGGTCTACTATGAATATCTTGTTTGATAAAAATACAAAAGATAAAATCTGAATGAAATGAAATATAATATCTGCCGACGCAAAAGAAAGAAATAAAGCTTTTACTTATTTACATTGCCACAAAAATACACAAAATATAACTTAATTCACACAATGACAACACAAATTATAAAGAAAAATAACAATAAGACAAACATAAAAATGCGGCCTTGTGCCTCCGTGGCAAGAAAAACATTTTATTTTATGGCAATAACGCATTGTCGATTTTACTATGATGATGCGGAGGTCCCTGGTTCGATCCTGAGCCAAAACAGTAGCCAACAAAACATTATTTCTCTTTTTGTGGTTTCTACGTGGTAAGCGACATCTATTTCATAAAGATGAGCTTCTTTTCAAATATAACATTTCGAAAACCACGAACTCAATCGGAATCACAGTTAATGGATGAGGAAATCGATACCACAAAAAATTCACTAGATGGCACTAGTAGTAGTCTGCCCATAATGTCTGAAGATGACGAAGATAAAATATCTGAGCTCAAAAAACAAATAGAAAAATTGAAGTTAGAGTTAAAAGCAGCTCATGAAGAAATAGATACCTTGAATCTAGAAAATAGACATTTAAATAAAAGTATAAAGGAATTAACAAAAACAAATAAAATCTGCAAAAAGGTGACCGAAAGCCTAAAAAACGATTGCGTCACTCCAAAAAATAAGAAAAGTAAATCTTCAAATTCTACGCCTCGTCGTCGCACTGATCGCTCCGATATAGCAACAAACTCAACCTCAGATAGACAACAAGTAACCGACATTAGCCAGTGGCCGATACTAGGGGCACACAATCAGCACCAATCTGAAAAACAACAGCCTTTTAAAGAGCTTATAGTAGAGCAGAACGCAACTTCTGAACGCCCATTATCAAATCAGACAGGGATGGCACCAACAAAAACAGATATCAGAAAACCTGAAAAAACTAAGGTTACTATAATAAGTAGCAATACACGAAATAGCGTGCTCGATATTGCTGAGGAAACTTTTAAGCGAGACGTACAACTGTGCCATTATTTAACTAGTAATGTTGGAATAAAAATCCTCCTGAAGGACATCGAAAAAAAACTAAAACACCATTCAATGAATGACTACTGCGTTGTGATAATTGGCGAAAGAGACTTCGAGGAAACGAATAATTATTTTGAGATTATAGAGTACATAAGATGCACACTTCTCAAGATACAACACACCAACATCATTCTTTGCTTGCCTGTGTTTAAATTTGGCGCAGACCTCAACATGTTCAACTATAGAATCGAGATGTTCAATAACTTATTATACTTGGACAACACTACGCACACATACGCATATATTCTGGACTCAAACGAAAATCTCAGCTATGACCATGACATGTTTTCCGGGCGGCAGAAAGCGCTTAACGACTACGGAATGAAACGCATATTTGCGGATATTAAAGCATTTAAGACAGCTATAAGTGATGCGGAAACAATTGAGCGTGTTGATAACAACAACAAAAGGGAAAGCGACCAGCGTCCGCAAACCTATGCAGAAAAAAAGGAGACTCAGTTTTTTCGCGTATAATATTCTCTACATTTTACATCAAAACATAGCAGGACTTCTCAACAAGTCAGACCTGTTAAGTATACATTTGTCAGACTTAGGTTCCTTAGGTAAAACTATAGACGTTATTTGCTGTACTGAACATTTTATAGAGTCTGGGTATGAAGCCCAACTATGTCTACCAAACTATAGCTTGGCAACGTGCTATTCTAGGAACAACGCGAAAAGGGGGGGTGCATGTATCCTCGTAAGGCATGGAATAAAATATAAAAATATAGACTTGAAAAATATCTCGATAGAAAATAATACAGAATGTTGTGCGATAGAATTGACTGACTATGCCTTTAGAATAATATGTCTTTATAGAGTTCCTAAGATGTCTGTACTAGCGTTAAACATATTCTTTACTCAATTAAATAAATTATTAACATTAATTAATAAAAAGAAGGACAAATTAATCGTTCTCTGTGGCGACTTTAATATTGACATCCTAAAACCTAATAAGACATCTCAGGAATTTGACAATTTATTGACTACCCATAATTTGACTTTAGCAATTAAGGAACCTACAAGGTTACAAAGAAATACTTGTATAGATAATTTCGCTCATAACGATATGAAATGTGAGTCTGAGGTAATTGATTTAGGAATATCTGATCATACAACCCAGTTATTAAAATGTAGCGTCAAAAAGACATGCAGGCTTAAGTACTGGCGAATAAAACGACGTGACTATTGTGACGAAAACTTACAGACATTTAAGAGGTATTTGAATGAATGGTCATTTTCTGATACATACAATACCGATGACCCAAATGAGGCATATAATAGTTTTCTTGATATTTTTACTTTACTGTACGAGCTATGCTTTCCTGTAAAAAGTATCAAGATTACTTGCGAAAGGAGAGTTACGTGGATTTCTAAAGGCATAAAACTATGTACAAAAAAACAGAGAAGTTTACTATGGGCCTATAGAAAATGCCCAAACGAAAGCAATAAAATTCGTTTGAAAACATACACACAAAGACTTCGAAAGATAATTAAACTTACACAAAAATCTATCAACAATAATTTAATACGAACATCAGAAAATAAGTCAAAAACTACATGGCAAATTATCAACAGCACTAAACCACCCCAACCTAGAGAACCTATTCGTAAGCTTAAATATAAAAAGGAAACTATTACAGACCCAACAAAGATTGCGAACATATTTAACAACCACTTTATAGACCACATAACTACGCCACACACAGACCCAGACCAGGCTCAAGATACGAAGTACATACCAAAATTGGACACTCAACTGACTTCCCTATTTATTTCACCTACAATTCCGTACGACATATACAAAATTATTAAATGTTTAAAAAATAAAACAAGCGTAGGCTATGATAACATTAGCACAAAAGTCATAAAATACGTCAATGAAATAATCTCACCCCATCTTAGCTACATAATAAATCTTTGTATTATCAACGGAACTTTCCCTACAAAATTAAAAACGACAATAATAAAACCGATCCATAAAAAAGGTGATAAAGAATCGGTTCAAAATTATAGGCCAATCGCACTAATTCCAATCTTTTCCAAAATAGTAGAGAAAGTTATCTATAACTCTTTATATAACTATATCGACAAACATAATATTTTTGTAGAGCAGCAAAAAGGCTTTAGGAAAGGAAAAACTATTAACCTCGCTATATACGACTTTCTCGTGGAAATAATCAGATGTGTAGATTGCAAAGTCCCTGTATCAGCTATATACATGGACATGACAAAAGCATTCGATTACGTAAATCATAACATCTTATTGCAAAAGATAGAGTCTTACGGAGTAAGAGGTACACCTTTGCAACTTATAAAATCATATCTAAGTGACCGGACGCAACAAACACACCTCACAAATATATGTACTGATACAAACAATGAAGTAACATACGCATCAAACAATCGCTTGTCTCTACATGGTGTTCCACAGGGCAGTATACTTGGCCCATTAATTTTCTTGCTCTACATAAATGATTTACCATTAAATTTAAGCTACCCAATGACTCTATTCGCAGACGATAGCACTGCAGTCATTAAACAAACTGAAAATAGGAATTATGAGGGTGAAATAAATATAACCCTTGAAGATATAATGAAATGGCTCGAGTCCAACTGCCTGAAAGCGAACTTGAGTAAAACGAAAATCATGCATTTTCATCAAAGAACTAATATACCGCCAGTAAACTTGGTTTATGATAATATAAAAATTGATGAGGAATATTCCACCAGATTTCTAGGTCTGATAATTGATAAGAATCTGAACTGGAAATGTCACGCTGAAGCTACCTGTAAAAAGCTAAGTAAATCAGCCTATGCTCTATTCAAACTGGTTAAAATTGTCAGCACAGATGCGGTACTTTCAGCTTTTCACGGATACGTCATGTCAACCTTGCGCTTTGGCATTATATTTTGGGGCAATAGTACGGACGTAACAACGGTATTTAAAGCACAAAAAAGGTGTGTTAGATCTATGTGCCACTTAAAAGCCACTGAAAGCTGTAAGCCTTATTTCAAAAAGTATAAGATCCTCACACTTACTTGCTTATACATCTATGAGGTAGCTATTTTCGTTAAGACTAATGAGTCACTCTTCCCGAAAGTCCACGAAAATCGATACAGGACTATACGCCACCCCCATAAACTTGTAATTGAGCCATGTAAAACCACTTTCAAACAGAAAAGTATCATAACTATGGCACCAAAAATATATAATAAATTACCAGATGAT
This sequence comes from Yponomeuta plumbellus, assembly GCA_947310845.1. Lineage (NCBI taxonomy): Eukaryota > Metazoa > Arthropoda > Insecta > Lepidoptera > Yponomeutidae > Yponomeuta > Yponomeuta plumbellus. Next base: position 9,637,409 of record OX371206.1, read on the forward strand.
TTAAAAACGCTAAATACAATTCAACTTAAAAGAAAGCTCTATGACATTCTCATAAACAAATGCTATTATGATTTACAAGAATTCTTTGCTGATAAATTTTAATTCCAATTATTGTTGTTTACTTTGACATTTTAACTATATTTTTAATTTAGATTTTTTATAATATTTTTAATATGTATGACACGTTATTTTTTGACATTTGCAAGTTTATAATTTTTTTATTTTTTTTGACTTTATTTCACTTTATTTTTTGACATTGTATTCTTATTGACATTAGTAATTACTTGACGTTTGTAATTCTAATGCGGCCTAAGTCTCAGTTATTAATTATTATTTTTTTACATGATCTGTATGCCTATCAGGTAGAGCGCATAGCAACTAATTTTTTAATGTAACATCTTTATGTACTTGTGTCTCACCGATCAATAAATGAATTATGAATTATGAATTCTGAAATGGTTGTTTCAAATGTGACTAAGCGGATGATGTTCCTTTATTAATTAAAAGAAAATTGTGTTTCATTTAGAAAAGTTTTTATTGAAATTAGTTCTGTAAGGTTTCTAGCAATTCACTAAAATGTTGCCAGCTAGTATTATATCATAAGGAGTTTTGCCAACATTTTAGGTGACGTTCGAAATTGGAAAATCTTTATGGAAAGCTGAAACGTGCCGTAAACTTTCCAAGGATTTATCCTCAACGCGGCTGCCGACAAATCTAATTTACTTGAAAATTCTCATCCAACATGCCTCGGAGGAGACTCTACAAAATAAATTTCCAATACATCGATGAGAAGCGTTATTGGATTACGACGCCTCACTAAATAAGAAAATGTAACAGATGTTGAAGGCACTAAATATCTACGACACTGTTCAGATTGGATTAAAAAAAAACAAAAACAGGCAGTTTCTGTTTTGAGATTTCTAAGACTCCTCAAAAGAGAACGAGACTGACAGACACTTTAGTATCTACTTAATGACATTTTCAATGCATGAACCGGCTGTATGAACCTGTTGTTGACTGTCTGATCAAATTTTTTTCAAAGCTATGCTTGAATAACGACTTGTACTCTATCGTACTTTGGACTTCATGCAAGACGGCGAGTCAGTCTTTGATCAAATATTTTTGTCCAGATTTATTATTGCTGGACAAAAAAATGCCTTTCTCGGATCATTCTAAACTTTTTATTCTGAAGATTGTGACTGCGAAAGTTTATCCACGAGAAAATGTACCTATGGTTAACCTAGTACAAAGAGTGTGATAAACATAGTTTAGTAGTGAATCGAGTTAGGGTGTCTATACCATCTATAATATAATCTTAAATAGAATCTGTAAATGTAATTTAAGTGTCCAATAAGAAATATTCTATTTAACTATACTATACCTACAATATGTACCTTGACATTCCTCTAGTCATGCGATTGAGATACTATAAAATTGCAAACTAACGTTAACGCATAGAATTTCTCAAGGGCCGAGCCGATCGGCTTTAACAACGGTTTTTAATTGTTTTTCAAGGTCATAACGCACGACTTTTGTTAAAATCGTGACATGATGGTATTGGCTTACCAAGTATTTGTAGTGACATAAAGTCGATAGTGTAATTAGGTTCTACCTCCGCACCAAAGCCTTTTCGAAGCGCGTGGCTTGAATAGTAAAGCCTTCTGCAACTAGGTATATTGGCAAATCGATGCCAGGCAAGGATGCTCAATGTTCGATTTCGATTTCAGCTGAACAGTCTGCGGCATATTGAATAGGCTGACCTGGTCACATGATAGGCAATTATTTTATCACAGCAATGGGCATACAATACAGCGAGGTTTTCTTTGTCATCAAGACATTTATTTTCTCTGGGGATAACGTGGGTTTTGGGAAAGGCGTTAGTGAATTAACATTGATATAGTCTGCGAGTTGTACGATGGATGATTTTACCTTTGCCCACATTAATAAAAACAACAGTTTTATCTTTCTATTATCTTCAACTATGTAGGGTAAACCATAGTATTGCTGGCACCCACCTAGTCATTGGCACAGTGAGTTTTAAACACAAATATTAAGAATTAAAATTGCTTAAAGGGCATTTTGGTAGTTTTTTATAATTAGCATTTTTCAGTACAAAACATACATACAAATTATAAGTGCCAATAACTGATATTATTAATGACAATGTTTGTACCTGTAATGCCAATGACTGTAGTTTTGGAGACATTTTCAAATTATTATTATTTTTCTTAAATAAAACTATGACAACAAGCAAGAATTATTTTTTATTTCCAACCTATACTTATAGTCTAACTAATAAAAATGGTTAATAGTGATTGAATATGAAATTGAATGCTTAGGAAGCAAATTAAGTCAAGGTTTTGCTTAAGGTGCCAATCAATGTATAGTTTACCCTACCTATTTCCGTATCTTTATTCCCTGCAATTGAAATTATATGGTTATCTACCTTAAACACCTGCAAACACAGTTTGAGCTCATCTTCATACCATTGGAACTTCATTACTGATACCACTGCTAGTCAACACAAAAAGTAGATGCTGCATTGCATCTGGCTATAACGCTGCGGTTGAAAACGCGTACTAACTCCACAATAACTGAACAATCATTGAAATTCGCAGAACCCCTCTAATTAACCCCTGAAACATCAATACAGCTATTCTCTCACCCACCGTTCGTTTCACAAAACGTTACCATGGCAACGGCGCAAACATTACGCGGTATTCCCGGCCCGTTTCCTGGCTGTGGCAGCCTCCTTCATTCTGAGGCTTTTGCCTCAATATAATACATTAGAAGCACTACCCACTGCAGTGTAAAAATACTGTACACGATAGGTATAATTTAATGTAAGGTGGCTGGTAGCATCTTCCCACCAATGATTAGAGGGTGAAGGCTCGTCGTTCATTGAGTTTCAATACGTATCAACACGACTGGATCCTCCACAAAGGGCCTGGTAGAGATCTACCAGCATCCAGCAGTGGACCAAAAACCTCAGTACAAGAATTTTCTGATAATCTTCTGGGCTAAGCTGTCTACAGTGGACAGAGATTCGCTCGTCCAGTCAATAAGCGCGTACCAATACTTCTGTTAGAGTTTTGAGCTTGTATTAAACTACGGCGCGTCTGTGTGAGTGTCCATTGAGGCGGGGCGCGCTATCGACGCAGCGGCGGCGGGTGGGTCGGGTACCGAGTGGGGGGTGCGCCCCCCGTGACCTTGGCCGTGACTCCCGCGCCCGGGCGAACGCAGCCCCGTGTTAGTCCCGGTGTGGGTTCCATTTTGACGTCAATTTGAGAATAATATTCGTCTCAGATGATCGCCTGATCATTTTGTTACGGTACGTTCTTTTTGCACGCATTGTATTCGCCGGTGTTACACACGCTTCGATATAGGTGTGACTTGGATGGTTGTTGAAGGTAAATTCGGAAAACTGAGACCGCCCATTGTTAAGCATAACAGTGGTAGTTGAAAACTCTATGTGAGTTGTATTTATCGATTGATCACCCCTGGTAACCCATCTTGATCTGTTTTTAGTTGTTGTCTCCCTAGCGCATGATGCGACATTTCTATGATCATTCTAGAAATCCATTTTAAACCATCCGTTCTGCGAACTGATGGAAGTTTATCTCCATCGTCACCTCTATGTTGCTAATCTTGAGGCAATATCTATTTCTGTGGTGCCTTGACGGATCGCCGCCTTAAATAGACCTTCAATTCGAGCCGGGAACTCTCAATACCAGCTCTATTCCAGTGAAATTTCGGTTCAAGAATAATCCCTGGTGCAGGACGCGGTAATTTATTCTCGCTCCTATTACTCTCTTCTCACAGCCCATTGTCCCGAGCTATTGCCAAATAAATGACGGCAAATATGCTGCCCTTATCGACGGCCCAAGGTTGGACTTATTGGATTATTTTCACGGTTGTTAGTCTATCGGTTGCGAACACGCCACCTCTCGCTGTTCATTGGGAGCTACTTTATTGGAGCTCTTATGGAGAGCAACATACGTGCTAGTGTCAAATAAAGATTGGATGGAGTTTTTCGGTTGTGGTCAATTATTTATTATTGTAGGTTACATGAGCGGTGCTAGGTGAAGTGAATCGGGTGTCGGAATTTTCGAAACGGGCGGGTGCCCTTACTATATTTGTATAGTAAAGTATGGCTATAAAGTTCGGTCCCTACAATTCTTAAGTGTTGCTGCAAGACAGACAATGCATACACGTTAACATTGTAATGACTACGAAGTACGGGTTCATTTGTTCATAGTGGAGATTTTGCACAAAATGAGTTTTACACATTTGATTGAACATTATACATAACTGTATGTACATTGACATTCAACAAGCAGAATGTAAATTGTTTACGTTGAAATAAATTTTTGATTTCTGGATTTCTTGATTCTTGAAAAGCGCATAAAATGTTCCCAGCTCCAATCAGACGTGTGGCGACGAAGTTTTCCATGGATTGTTTCCTTTCAAAGGATCAAAAAGTTATGCGAAAAAAGTTGTTGATTGAAGATTTTGTAAAGGTTTTCTTTTTTCTTTCCTTTTTTCAAGTCGGACAAAAGAGAAAAAAATCATGACTAAGTTGTCGCCCAACGCCTAAAATAGAAAATACCTTTTTTGGTATCACGTGAAACGGCTCCGCAACGTACACCGACACGTGACATGAAAGATTATTTTTCATTCATTGCCGGAATGCGTCTACTGAGTTGCCATTACAATAAAGTAACACGATACAAAAGGCCCTACATACCTTTAGAAAATTTACTTTCCGCAACATTGTTCGTCGAAGTTGGCACACAAAGCACATCATTCTCTGAGGATCTTAAATCAACTCTTTTACGATGACGACTGTACGGACAGTATATACGAAGGCTAAAGTATAGAACTCTATTTGCTGTCTCATTTAAGTGTTGTATAGTAGGTACCTATAACGGGTAATTCGTGTGCCTTCTTGGACTTTGCGCATAGTATCATGTAACTTTGAGGGTAGCAGTCGACTTATTTGGAAATGCCAACAGGCCATTTATGTTTAAATTTCTTTTATGCATCCCAAGTATACAATACTTTATCGCGTATATCTTTACACAGCCTTGTCGTCTGCCCATTCGCTAACAAAATTGATGTTCGTAGTTATAATGAAAAAAAAAACACAATTTCCAAGTGATAACGCCCGGATATGTTCCGGACTTGTGTTCCAGACCTGTCGTACTCCAGATTTGTCGTATTCCAGATCTGTCGTACTCCAGATTCGCCGTAATACAGTCCACCATAGAAGCATACTCGCTATAAAATAAAAAAAGAATATACAAATGGTTACTTATTTTTAGTAACAAAAATAAAAGCAATGGAACAAAAAATATCTTCTTTGATAGAACCAAAACACTTTATAACTTACTAAATGAATAAAATGAAAAATAAATAAATTTGCCTGCTCAACTGTACGTATTACGGCGAATCTGGAGTACGGCAGATGTGGAATACGACAAATCTGAAGTATATTATTTAGTTTAAGAATAATCTTATCTTATCTAATATTTTGTAAGTCAATAAATCATCCGTAATTTGGTTTTGTCTGCACGGATGCAACAGTTTTTTTATATGCCGCTGTATTTGGCGGCTGGATGAGGATGGCCGAGGATGGCCGAGTGACTTGCCTTGGGGGGGCAATGTTCAGAAGTGGTAGGCTGAATTGGAACCTAACGACAAGGCTTTATAGAACATCCTAGTTCCAGTTGCTAATCCAGAGGATAACGTTGGTCGTGAAACTCGTGAATAAGAAAACGGCCCCCGACTCCCGACCATATACGTCGTAAAACCCACGTATAAAAGTATAAAATAAAGCCTCCAGTTTACTGCTGCGCGTCTGCTGTTTTACGGCCTCTGGCCTGACGGTAACTAACAATAGGGAATGGATGAAAATATCAGAAGTGCTTAATTTTTTTTTTGTGATAGGAATAACCTTCCTTAACGCGAGAAAAAAGTTTCAATTTTTTTGGGCTCGTAGTTAATTTTTAAATAATCTTAATATTTTTCCGTTCGTCGTTCTGGGCTCAGTACGGCATATCAGACATATTCCTTGGCCTGCTACGTATAAAAAAAAAAACTGTGGTGATAATGACATTGACAGCTCCCGTCGCTATGACGCTATGGTTATGTCAACGACGAGAGCTTCAATGTCATTGTCACCCGTAGACTGTCTACGTTGTCACCACAGTTGTTTTTTTTATACGTAGCAGGCCAAGGAATATGTCTGATATGCCGTACTGAGCCCAGAACGACGAATGGAAAAATATTAAGATTATTTAAAAATTAACTACGAGGCCAAAAAAAATTAAACTTTTTTCTCGCGTTAAGGAAGGTTATTCCTATCACCAAAAAAAAAATCAAGCACTTCTGATATTTTCATCAGAAGAGATAGGTACTTCGGCCACGACGTGAAATTGTCTTGGTTATGTCTAGGAGAGTTACGCTCGGTTTCTAGAAGAGCGATCAAATGTTAATCTCACGTCAAGCTAATTTCAGCAAATCACGTGCCGGTATTTTGAATTAACCTTAGATTAATCTCTTGTTACATTTGAACACTCTTTCAGAAACTGAGGCTTAGTGTGATAGGGAAGAGGTTTATTCGTTGATGGGCTGGATATAATGCAAATAGTGATTAAAAGAGCAATGGTGAGTGTAATCCAATTTAGTGTGGCGTTTTTGGGTTGTTATTTTGCGTTTTCTACCGTCAAATAATAATATTATCCTGGGCCCAAACTGTTGGATATCTTGTGATTTGGTAACCAGGCAACGACATCATGGAAATATAATATTGCTTTGTATTCTATGCATTTTTCCCCCGTTTCTGAAGTGTATCAACAATTATTTCCTTAGTTTCTTTTTTTGTACTTGACCGCCTGCCTAGATACTCAATCTGGAATTCACTTGCATTGCAAAATATTGTCCATGAAGAAACCTAACCTGTTTATTGTTTTTTAAGCCTTTTGGGCGATAGTTTTTCAAAATGTATTTCCGTCCAAACCTTCGAATATCCAGCAGTTGTCGAATGTTAGCTGCTGAATTGAACGAATGTCACGTTAAGGTAGGACATACCATACCCGTCAGAACATGGACTCAGGCTCAATAGGTCGCATTTGAATGTGGTTTTAGTAAACGTTACCTACGTTCTCGTATATATATCCAACGAAACGTGATTGTCTGCGTTGTTAATTAATTCTTTAAGTAAAAATAAATCATTTCCACACTACACAATCACTTATCCTAGTATCAAACTAGGATGCCCTGTGGTATGGTAACAAGGCAAGGATATCACAAACCCTAAAATACACACAGATATGGCCTCAGTCATTCAATTATTATTACTTTAAAGGTTACTCAATTTGGAACTCAGCGTGGTCTCTTTCAAAAGGCTGTCCCAGCAGAATAACGGATAATTCAGCGCGGCCAAACTCCGTGTTGCGACACCAATGATTTCGGCGGAGTAAACAAAGTTTTGGACGAAAATGTCACCGATAGCCGCTCCGGAGCGGAGGCCCCAAGTTTGCGTCTGAGCTAATTGGATATTGCGAAGACATTCATCGACTCCGAAAGCGGAAATTCGATTTATTCCGCGGCACGTTTTCCAACTCGAAACTCCTAATTTCCTCGTACAATAACGTCTGTCGGGCGCCTCTACGTTGTAATAAAGCTACAATGATAGCGGTGCTATCACTATGGCTTTTATTGCAATAACACGAGCAGCTATATTCCTTTATTGTGGTTATAGGATGTACGTACGTTTAGCGCCATCGGCAATGATGTGACGCCAAAATAGTTGCGCTTCGAGCACGCGATGTGTTGGAGCGAAAATAAAGTCGTCGTTTCACGCTGGAGGCCGCCCGAAATAATCTAGGTAGAAAATTATCATAACAGAAGACTCGCATTTATTACGGTATGATTGTAAAAAAACACCTATGTTTCTTACATCTATATCACGGTTTCCTGGAGAACCCTCGTTTTGATAGGGCTCGGCGACGCTCCGCCTGGAAAGCTTCATAAGCTGATAGAGATCATTAGAGAGTCATAATAGCACCTAGTGTCTTACATTCGCCATATGAATTTAAGTTTTTACAGTGATTTGTTGTTGACTTGTTGATTTGCTGCCATCTCAACTTCTCGACTAGCACAAGCGAGTGTAGTCTCAGTACTAAAGACAAATTCTATGCTGGTTTCTTAAGTTTGCCATTAGTACTGAGTGACCTCTCCACAGACACTGCGTTGCCTAGGCGTGCTAGATAACTCATTAGTACTGAGTAGAGCTTTTGTAATGATTGATTTCTTCTTTCGGCCACTCTAATAATAGCTAGATACCATTCTCGCCCGCACGCTAAGAGTGCCTGCTGCGTTACCTGCATTTGGGAACGTTTTGCAGGAACATTTCTGAATAACACAGATTAAGATTGGCCGTAACAACTTAATGATTCAGAAATATTATTATCTTCTGGATATAGATCTCTTTTCTAAAAAATATTGGCCACTGGGGACCCGCGGGGTTGCCGTGACGACGACGTGAAGAGGGCTATGCCCAACAGTGTACGTGTAATGATAACATAACATAACATAACATTTACATACAGGCACATACATTGTTTCTGGCCCCCACACTAGAATACCCTGTGTCGTGGGAACCAGAAACAGCAAAATCGTGGGAAACATGGGAATCGTGTACATGCATAATTATCGTTTAAAACAGCAAAATTAAAAATGTATTGTAGAAGGATAAACAAGGATAGAACGAATTCCACTTACGTCGTGGAATGTTCTGTTTACATTTGCGTGTTTACAGTTGATTTATTACGCATTTCAGCGTTATTATCGCATCAACTGCTGTACGTACGGCGCGGTAGCGGAGAAGACTGTGTATTTAGAGAAATTTGGTTTTTAAGTCCTCAGTTCTTTCACAGATTTTTATTATATTATAGTAACGCAACAAATTTATATCTGCATCAAGTCTTACTCTTCGAATCTAACATATCCGTTGTGTCTTATTGTAACGACGCGTTTGTTTACCACATCAGACATGATTTGTAGTTTGTAGATTATACGTGTAATTTGTTGACATTCAAAATATTTATTAGATTTAGCAGAGTTCAAAATATTTATGTTATTCGCCAACTACGTGGCAGTTTGTTGGCGTATCAATCGCACACTGATAACAATTTTCAAAAATAAAATTTATAAGTAAAAATAAAACCTTATAATTAAAACCAATACAACATGGACGGACATCGAAGTCGAGGCCAGTCTAGAAGACGGTGGAGAAAATAATTGACTAACATTTGCCGGATTGGACTCAGGTAGCCCAGGAGCGAAAAGTCTGGACTGTACTGGGGAGGCATCTGCCTAGCAGTGGGACATAATTTTAGATCTTAGTTAAAATTGTATATATCATTAATTTAGTCTGTATTAAGATATTATTATAAGTATGAAACACTGTTCTTGGCAATAAATGGTTATTCATTCATTCATTCATTCATTCATTCATAATAGAGGCTACGTAAAAAAAACCGCACATTGACCCTTACAGTAGAGGGTATTCTGCTCAGTCAAATCACAGGGTGACATTACAACCAACATTCAAAGGTCGACCAACTGTCCGTTCCACTGCACTTTAATTAACAAGTACCTGGGTGACCGAGCTTTGCTCGGTACTATTTTTGTAATATAAAATTAAAATAATCCTTTTCCAACAAAAAAAGAACTTTGAAAAAAAACATCATGACTCGAACCGGGTCTCTTGAAATAGGCCCGAAACGGGTCGCCCGTTATCCCGTCAGGACTATCCCAACCTTGCAGTTAGACGCGAAATTTACCTCTGTATGTTATTATAGCAAATTTCAATTGCCTTAAAACACGGATAAAACAACGTTTTCTAAAAATGTAACCTAGTTAGATCAATTTAACGCCCCCGAAAGCATCTGCCTACAAAATTTCGTGAAAATCGTTGGAGCCGTTTCCGAGATTCTGATTATATATAAATATATATACAAGAATGGCTCATTTAAAGAGATTAGATTTAATTACCTTAAAAACTTTACACTACTTCACCACTACTCTTTACTCCACTTTACTCTCTAGGTCTATTTGATACTTCCAGCAAGAGCTTTATAAAGTTACATTTAAATATGGCTTTCCTCTCACAGTTTTCAACTGAGACATCAATACTATGTTGTGTAAACCACCAAAGTTGCAGATCCTGCATAATATATATTATATTGATAAAGCTTTTTCTTTCATAGTTCATATCGTAAGGTTGCATCAGGTGTTCGCATTTATTATACTTATAATACAACTTGACATAAATTGCATAGCCGTCTTCCTGCTTTGCAATATACGACCAATTATCGCAGTAAACCATGAATTATATTCCTATGAAATAGGCTACACCGTCAATATTAAATGCTTATCCGTGTGTGTTCTAACTCTGCTTAGAATCGTCAGCAGATAAACCTTCACATTTAGAAACGTACTTCACAGAAGTAAACGTTCATGTGCTAATGGCAGTATTTTCTGTTCATTCGTTCGAAATTCGACTACGTAAAACTAATAGTCTTAACTGAAGTGACGAAGTGACTACAACACAAGACACGGCTAACACGATTTGTATAATTCAATTCCGCTGGAGATCGCTCCGGAACCTCTTTTAGTTTGTCTCCACGTCCTCTGTCTTGATATAAGTTTCTAGTATAGTTTAGCTAGGATTGCCAGGCAGAAAAATGCAAAAGCTGGACTAAGCATCATTAAACGACGACGGTCATCGGAATTAAAAGACGGTCACATCTTTTTCTGTAGTGCGGATGCTGCGGACTGCCAAGAGGAAGTTTCACGTTGACTTGGAAGATTCGAGGTCTTTTTTGTTTACGAGGTGATCGACTGATCGTCTCTAACTTCACAAAGTTTCGTCTTACAAGTTGACAAGCTACTTCTAGTTAGCATTTACAATTCGGTCTTTCTCTCGGCCGGATACGAAATGTTAACTTATCGCAGCCTCGCCGGGCAAGTCTGTATCGGAACCGGTTGGGTCGAGGTTGTCGAACCAGCTTAGCGAGACCTGGCCGGTTCGCTGCCGTCTATCCCGTCAACCTGTCTGTAGGAGGTCAGCTTAGGATGGTCAGTCAGGCCTCCACGCAGCCTGCTCAGGTGGACTGGACACGCACATGGAGAGAAGTGACAGAACCTGGTTAGAGGACAGCGGGCCGCTTTTTAAACGTTTTCAATACTTGTTTCGGGGTTGAGGTTTCATATTTTAATGTTCTTTCGTCCGTAAATTCCCGATTGTTTTCCAGATGTTTCTGGCTACGATTTTGATAAACATTACTACTCGTAGCTTCATTCAAGGTTCGACGCTGATATTTTTTATCGTATAATTGAAAAGTCAGGACATGAAAACACACAGTGACCATCGCGGTTATTCTACTGATGTTCTTTTTATACACAAGATAAAAGATAAGTGATAATAACGAATAAATTGTATCTATTTTTCTTCAATCTCCCTACCTTCGTAGCGGAGCGATATTATTTTGGGCAAATGCAGTTCGCCTCCAGATGCCAATGCGGTATTCATGAGACACATGAATGTACCAGTGACCTGTGCAACGATGTACCATGGCACCACAACTGTACAATATGCTAGAATCTGTCACAATTGGCACTATTGCGTCTCGTTTTCCAGCTCCATAGCATTATGCTGACGTCCGTGAAATCGATAACCTCTCGTTGGGCCTTTTCATATACACCGTTAGATGCCAAACCGCGATTCGATACTCAAACCAAGTGGTTAGCTTGCCTAATAGTTAATACGAGTCAAATACTAGGCAAGCTAACCAATTATGTTATCCAGGTGTCTAAAACTGATCTTTTGCAAAAATTTCTTTCCACGTTCTGACGTGGCCGCCCCTACGGAGGTTCTCATTCAGTATTCGCTATCCGCAATCTACTTACGGTGTTCGTCTTAAAGGTATACCACTCAAGTTGATAAATGATAAAACACACCCAACGCGGTCGCGGTTGCCGTCCATACATACATACGTAATTTACGGAAGTATCCTTTACTAATGACTCGCTATGCCTGAAGCAAAGTGCTTGAAATCATGATCATGGCTACTTAAAATGACTTTTCAGCCATTTGACTTTCCAGCATATAAAGAATTCCTAAAACGGACACAGAGGGGACGTGGGACGCGGACGGAGTCGCGACGCGTCGTTTTAAGTCCCCTGTTCCCACCCTTAACTGGTCGTATCTTATGTGTGGGGCGTATGTCCCATCGTTTCAGTACATATTTTTGCTAGTGCTAGCGTAATCATGTACGGGAACAGGCCCCTGGTCACGGTGGAAGCTCGCGGCCCGATCGATCGGCGGCCCACCTGCCGGTGACCTTCGGACCAGCTCGCCGTCTGCGGGCACCATGCCAGCGGCCCTACTCGGGACTGCCGGTCTTTACGAGACTTCATTGCATTGTCATGTCTTTTTTTACCTGGCACCCTTTGTGGTAGCACTTTGCCTTGAATTCAGCAGCTTTCTTGTGGGGAATGCACAATCTTCGTCCTTTGTGATCTGTATAACATCTATAAACTAAATGAGACTGAATGAGATGTTATAATATAACATCTATAAACTAAATGAGACTGATCACAAAGGACGAGGATCGTGCAGTCCTCACAAGAAAGCTGCAGAATTCAAGGGCAAATTATGAAGTTTATGGTTTACGGACTTAGAGAACATAATGCTCTTATGTAGTTTATCAATAAACCTTATCGCGATTAGACGCGTACACGACATATAAGTGTACAGTAAATTTACAAAACTGAAGCTGACACCTGCTGCTGGTTGTGACATGATAGTCAAGGATAGTCGGAGGTCAGCCCAGAAGGCAATTTGCTAGTGTCGATTAGAGGTGGGTCGCTCAAGCACCGTCAATACATTCCGAGACTGTGCTGATCTTAAGTAGAGGCCCTCATCCAAGACGCCACTGCTGATTGAAGTGTTCGCTCAGGCAATAATGACGTTCTACCTTATGTCAAGTGGAGTAAGATCTAGTTTCATGTCTCCTAAAGTGTCCCCTTCTAATTCCGTCCGGGAAGCGGCACCCAATTCATTGTCTTTGTTATAATTTTTCTGTTCACCTTCCCTCTTGTGCATTCCTGATATACGCGTGGCTTGTGCCAAATCGTATATCGGTTGCTGCTTCATAATTTGTGCTACATAATAAACTGTCCATCCATTGCTGCGTAGTATTCTCATTGCCGTTAGTATACTGTTTTAGCTACGGCTGTATCCATTATATTTTGACCTATAACATATAATGTTGTAAGTTAAACCTGTACAATTTTTGGTTGGCTGATCGACACACAATAACAAAGTCTTTTTAAATCTCCTTTTCAAGGTCACAGCGCAACTGATTACAGCGCCCTAATCTTTCAGTCACACACCATTTTGTTTCTCAGTTTCTGTGTCTAGCTCTCTCTAATGTTGTCCCTTATGCTAAACATTTTACTGTTAAATAAGAACTAGCTGATCTCTCTTGATTACGACAATATATCCTTCAACACAGATTTCGTCTGGTGAAGATGATTGACGCTACACGGCTACTTTACCTACATATACGGTGGAATAGGTATCTTCAGGTATTTATTGGTGAAGATACTGATTCCTGATTCTGCACACTATCAATGTGGAATCAGTTTCTTCACAACGTGTGCCAGTAACGTCGGTATTTTTCCGATATTGTCTGCCTGCGCCCGCATAATCTTTATCATTGTATGTCGGGTTTATTTTCGATAGGTCGTTGCGGACACGTTCGCTTTTATCGTTCCAAGTTTTAATGCACACATCAACTTTTTAATAGTGGGGTTTGTCTCGTAGCCACATATTAAAGGTCTTTGCTTAAAAAAAAACATATCGCACCCCCGCTACAATAATGTCGTAACTCTAAAAGCACGAGCATTCGAAAAATTGTTTTCTTTCCATTGAGTGTGGTCTATAGTCCAAAGTCACTGTTTGGGAGGTATTTGTCAGTGTCATAGCGGGAGTGCGATATACACATGCTGGAATCCTAACCCACCCGTTGATTGTAGGGAAACCCGCGACTTAGTTGGCTCCGGACATATTGACATTGACATTTCCTATGGCTTAGACGTATTCACCACCGAGTGAATGATATAGATTCTCGACAAACATGCAATTTTTAAAAGTGTCTACCATGTGTCCTGTGTCTTGATGGTAAGCTATCTGATGCAGTAAATATAAGCTGACATTGGACGCTTCATAAATATCGTCTAACTAGCGTAGACGAAAAGCTTGCAAGTTTTTTTATTATTATGGTTTTTTTTTTAAATAAACTAACTTTGTCTCTCTTTCTCTAACTTTCTTTTTCATTCTTTTTTCTTCTTTTTCATTCTTCGTCATTTTTGCTATGCCGATTTCGAGAACCTGTATATGCATAGGACTAAATGTCAGTTTGTACTCTGCTACAGCGACTGAAGTTTCAGCTAGTTTCTGCCGAACTCTAGCTTACGTTATCGTGAGCAACGTTTAAGTTAGATTTTTAACTCTGGTAAAACCCGTAGCTGCACTTCTCCTTGTATAAATCCATTGCACAAAATTTGCACGCTCTGTACGAATATTTACTACTCCTCTGTTTAAACAGTCATGACATCGCGTGCTCGACGTTTCGCAAAAAAGGATTTCGCAAATCGTCCCATGCCCAAACTCGTCAGCCGAATGCCAGTTGCATTTGAGTTTAATTGTGTTTAAACTTGAGTTTATTGCTGTACCCGCGTCCCCAGCGGGGCTGACTGTCGCGTTTGCTCGCTGGAGGTCTGTGTTTCACTTTGCATTCTATGTGTTGGCTTGTTGTGCATTGTGTGAATTAGGCAATACGGTATTTGACACTATCAACAATAAATTATTTGAGATTCTCGATTAAAACAAAAATTACAAAATGATTCGGAAAATGTATTTCTTTTAATCATTTACTAGTTAATACAATTTTTAAATAGATGAAACATAAAAAGAGTGCTCTGAAATGTGACGTCACAAGCAAGTATTTTCAAAGTTCCGTTTTAAAAGTAACTCATTTGACATCCTGTCAAATACCCAATTGTTTTTTCCCCGACTACGATAGAGTCAAAATTAAGGATCAGGATTTTTGAAGTTTTTATTTTTTATAAGTTAGTTTCATGTTTATTTCATATACCTTTTGTACACTATTGTTTGTGCAATAAAGAATTAATAATAACAATAATAGCCGCTCGGAAACCTATTCGGTTTATCTGTTAGTTAATTATGTTTTACAGATGTTAAACCGCAGGCGACAGAAAAACAATTGTATTATGTTTAGGAATACTTCACGTAATTGCTTACGTTATCCAAATACGGCCTCAGTTTGAAGTACATAAGTAGTGGCGGAAGGTAAGAGGCTTAACATTTATTGGTTTACGAATAAGAAGTGAGATTAATCTCCTTTACCATACGATTATATTGTATTGCACCGTTCGCATTGTAATGTAATAGGTATGTCTTCACAACTGTTTATGTTAAAATATCGCGAAGTATTTACTGAGCCATTTTATCGGTCTTTATCGCCAAGTGAAACAATCTTTAACAGCGCCTATGGTTTATTATCGTCGTGGAGTGTTTACAAGGATTGTGGTATTTTCCCTACCTAAGTACGGTAGCTATCCTCGGTACTGTTTTACAATGAAGTTTTTTCAGTTCATTTCATATTCCCAATTTTATAAGGAGTGTAACAGAGTTCATGACTTGGGTCTATCTTCTCTACTATTGCCTTGCAGTGACTAGTCAAGTCGTAATAATTAATTCAATTAATATTAATATTCAATTCAATTTTTGTACATAACGCAACGATATAATCAAACTGTTTGTGAACAATTTCGTTGAGGATGTGAACAACTCTGTATTGAAAGCTCTTTAAGTAGTTCGTCCGAGACTTTATTCCTTAATCTGTGAGTAATGCCTTCTGCCACCTAGTTCTGTATCAATTTAAATGATTAATGATCTGAACATTGAAGTACGAACCATTAACCCTACTAAATAGAATACTCTTTTAAATTTAATGCTGTCTGTGAGACTAACCCATGGCTTTTTTGTATCTTACTTACTATAAGCTATAGGATCTCCAAATATAAAAGTAAATAAATGAATAAAGCCAAGTGGTTCAAATTTCAAACGCGTACTGAAAAAAAAACCTAAGCATTCGAAATTCGAATTCGTATTGAATGAAAAAAAAAATACATCGTATTCTAGACTAAAATTTTCCTTTGACCTTCCTCAGTGTATCAAATTCCGCTTCCCGAATAGGGATAAGAGAAACAAAATACCTCCGTTATTTTGTGTTATATAAGGCTTATTTTACTGATTATTCCGACTCGTTCACAGGGTACTATATCAGCCGTCAATTTTTTTTTACTTAAAAAATTAATACAACCAGTACGAGAAAATTAATTCATTCTTATTCTTTGAATGTTTACCTTCTTAAATAATTAAGTAACGTTCTGTCACGCTCTTTTCTCAGAAACTTGCTAAGTAACTACTTAACTGTAGTGACAGTTAAGTAGTTACTTAGCGAGGTTCTCAGTTCAGAAATTGCCCATTAATAAATTAACACCGGATAAGAAACGGCACTATTTTCTCCTACGTCCACGTGACCTTCAAGCCGCCTTCAACCGAAAGCAGTCGTTGTTTTTTTTTTATTCGTGTTTTCGCGAACGTGATACGTTTTAAGGTCAAGGTGTATTTGTTGTGATCGAAAATTGTAATGATTTGTGGTCGAGGTGTGTCGTTTACCAGGTTTCACCATTCATTATTGAGTTGCACTAATATGATAATCCACTTGCGTTATTATAAACGTTTGAACGTGTTTTGAGATCGTCGCTTTATCTCCGGCACGACCTTCTGGTCTTCGCGAATTTAATTTTTATTAATATCTATATCAATACTAATATATGTACACTTATTCCGTACTAATAGAGGTAACGTTATCGTAACTTTGTAACCGATTTTAAAAAAATTCTCAGAGAGAGAGAAAAACAGCGGACAACTAGTAAAACGTGAGAAGAGTGAGCTAACATAAATAAGCTCACGCCTGTAGCCCAGGGGGGTAGGCAGAGACCACAGGCTGCCACTTGCCACGACCCGGACGGATCACTTTCATTTCCTCGACATTAATTAGTCGTGAACTCTGACAAGAGTGATCGACAGTTAGAAAGAAAGAAAGTTTATTGTACAGTCGCCAGCACATCATCGTATACACCCTTACCTACACTCTGCTCCGTTGCATTACAGGCGACTTTGCAACTAAAATGTGAAGGTTGACGTGCTGTCGACTGTACCAACAAGATACATCACAGAAACAAAACAAACAAAAAAGTAACAAATAAATTTAATCAAAAACCTTAGTCTGTGGTGTGTCTAAGTTGCCACAAAAGGGAACTGACTCACCGTTGCGCTGAGGGTGTGAACCCTCAGCGCTGATTCAGCGCAGTTCAATAGTAGTTCTATCTTTATCTATTGGAAGCAGCCGATATACGTCCCTGAAGGGCACAGGGCTTCTCTCAGAGAGAGAGTATGGGCTACTGTGGGCTGTACGAAGGGCGAATGACTGAGCATTTGACCTCTGAGTTATAAAATAATAAACTAGCGCAATCTCTTGAATGTTTGTTGTACTTCTTCGGCGAATATTTTAGAGGCTGACGATAATCCAAAGATTACACAGATAAGAGAAGTGGGGGATGTTCGATGGCGATTGTTCCCTACGCTAATTAAGAAATCGTACAATTTTGTACTAATCACGCTTAATATTAACATTAAAAAATATATGAGCAGTTATGATCGCAGATATTGATGTGGCCGATATTTGCATGAAAGATTTAAATGAAAAGCTACTATCATTTACCAGCGAAATTAGATTCTGTGCAAAATAAAGCTATTGGAAAAAAAATTTTTTTGCCATCTAGACGGGTTAGATGCAAAATTTTTTTCCGTACGAATTAGTCACTGATATATCCTTTATTACCAAAGATTTTATTCAGAATTTTTTAGTGCGTACTTTTGCCTAACATTTCAGTTAAGACTAGCCAATTTTGCAACATTTACCCTTGTTACACCCTTAAAGCGGATCGGCGATTTCGAGCGCTGAGGTATGTGAATATCTCAGACACTCAGGTTTCATCACGATATTTTCCTTCACGGTTAGCGAGTGGTGTTGCTACTAAAGCTTCACAAATGTACGTAAATTAGAAAACAAAGGCATTGGTAGGTATATGACGGGGTTCGAACCTATGACCTCCCAAATGAGAAGTCGTTCTACCGCTCCGCTACCACCGCCTGTTAGGGTAATAAGGTATAGTGGATATGGGCTCTAATTAAATGAACTGTGTCGTGTGCTACCCGCATCGTTCCGTATAAGGATTGAGTGATTGATGAGTATGAAAGGGCCTCTCTTTAATTGTATTAATTAAAGATCAAATGTAAGCAAGTCAAAACATTGAATGAATTACAAAAACAGGCTATACATACGTACAAGCCCTTAGGTACTACAGTCTGTTAGCTCATAGAATATACCTCGGGCTCCAGAGTAGGCTTCGGTTTTCGCCGAAAGTACACGAGTGTAATACTACTTCCTGCCCTGTATGTAACTTTTCTTCACTATTTTGAAAAGTTATGTAAAGTTATAAATAACAATACAAAATAAACCTTACCTTATTGCAATATAATCGGTTTATCCGATAGTAGCCGAGGTATATTCTAAAAGCTAATGGGCCTTTTACACGAGGCCAATAGCTGAGACAAAGACAATAGGCCAATCCAATGAAAAGCGCAAAATTCGTGTCTGTCGTTTACACACAAGCCAGTCGAGTAGGCCAGTAAGTTTAATCAAATTAATTTCTAATTTAAAAAAAATGTTAAAATTTAAATAAAAACGTTTAAAAATGTTACCCATGTATACCTATGGTTTATCACACTATAACCAAAAACAATTTAAAATAAAATAAATAAACAACACGCATTGACATGTATTGGATTGGCTTACTGGCCCGGAAAACACATTCACATGAAGCCAATACACGAGCCAATCCAATGGGAAAGTAGTGGGGGAAGCACTGGCGCCAGCAAATTCGAAATCGTTCTATTTCATTGGATTGGCTTCATCCATTGGGTTGGGACAATGCATTGTCCTGGCTCTATTAACTCGAAGCCAATATTGTCCTGGCTTACTGGATTGTCTCAGCTATTGGCCTCGTGTAAAAGGCCCATAACAGACTGTACTCTGTCTCTGAGAGAAGGCCCTGTGCCCCAGTGGAACGTGAATAGGCTGCTTTCTTTTAATTTTTGTCATATATGGCATTTATTTTGATACCTAAAAAATTAAAGTAATTTTTCAGCGATATTTTTCGGTTAAATTATCTTAATTTGTTGTCAGATATGCATATGTTACGACTCTGGCGGCATCGGCAGTTCTTTAACAGCCCGTATATAGACAGAATCACTTGTACCTCGTACGGTATTACTCTGATTACGAGGTAATATCGATCAAAAAAGCAAACCCAAGACGCAATTTAATTTTTTTGGGGTTCATTGTTGCTTTAGATATTAGATTTTATTTATAAAATCTCCACTGTAGGTATGCGTTCGATAACACCAAGTTTCACTTAATAAAACACGCTTTCAATATAATAAAAAGGAGTTGGCGCAGTTCACTAACTTAGGTCTTTATTTATACCCGACTGCGAATGAAAAGAGGGTTGTATTATTCGTGCGTATGTAAAGTATGCATTTATGTTTCTTTATGACAGCGAAGTATCCAAATGAGTTGTCAACTCAAATGATGACGCTAATGTCACTGATTATACTATAAAGCCCACGCGGTAAATAAATTGAGACATCGGTGTGTGATATTTTTTTAAATTAATGCCGAGGTTACAGGGTATATTATCACGTCTGATATTTAAATATTTCTATCCACTGTTTGTTTTCCTGCACAAAAGTCATCATCAACCCATTATGTTCCTACCGAGGGGCACGGGTCTCTCCCCGGAGGAAGGTATAGGCCATATTCCAAGGGCAAGTCCGGATTGGTGGAGGCTTGTAAGACTAGTGGCTGGTCTTACTGTCAGTAGTTTTCAAGCCGCCCTAAGACCTCTGACTTGTCTTAACGACTGCCATCTATCGACGGCAGCCGGCACCAACTGCTTAACGTGCCTTGCGAAGCACGGAACCGCTCGGAATAATGCCACTAGCGTTAGTTATGGACGGTGACCCATCCATGGACTGAACGCGCCGTATGTTGCTTAAACTTAGTGATTGTTTAAGATCACTCAGGCAGCCCAGGCTACGAGCGATTCTCACAAAAGTAAATGTAATTAAATGTACAACAAATTAAGTTAGAAGTCCGGCTTACGACCGACGTTTAAAATTAAACGGATTAATTTAGGTCTTATTGTTGTTTTGGCAGTCGGGGTTTTGTTTGTACGACATTTTTCTGGAGCTGACGAAAGCGACTCAACAAACCTGCACACAAAAAGTAAATTACAATCCTACACCAATATCGCAACTAGAGAAAATAACTAATGCAAAAGCGGAGAGTGACAGCACAGAACAGAAACAAAGGCACATCCCTGTGTCATATAATACTTCAAGAAAGCCAGCCAGGTTACCCATCTCAGTTGAAGCCATTTATTCAAGCCTTCTCTTCCTCCTATACAGTACTTGTTAGGGACGAAAGACGGGTTGGCTGACATGCCCAAGGGAGGAACTGAGTAATGAGAAGTATGTTCCAGGCACTTAGACCGAACGACTAGAGTATAAAGCAAAAATACTGTTTTCAATATTTTTCTTGTAGCACGCCTTTGTTAACTTTACACCAATGCAATAGAATTCAATTTTCAATTAATCTTCTCAACTCTTTCTACAACTTAACGTCTCACTTTCGCGATTGTCTTCGCTCTTTCCTTTGCTATTGTCTCTAGTTTTAGTGGAATTTTACTAATAGTATGATTAATTTTAATACCTTACTTGTTGCAGGTAATGGAGTTTCCTACATGCGTTGTTGGTCTGAAAACTGGAGTTATATGAAAGGTAAAATCGGATTGTAGCAAAGCTGTATTGCCTTTAACGACGTCAGCTCATTATGCAAATGAAATGAAAAAACAAAACTTTATTGTAAAACGGTAGTTGGCTCGCAACTGGGATTCCCTGTGGTTTGGCTAGCTATTAAACATTCAAAAATTCTTTCACCGGTATAGAAAGGCTCTTCAAGATTAACATCAGCTATAGGCTAATCCGTAGACGCGAACGTAGTCGCGGGTACTGGTATCTCAAATGATATGGCGCTGCTTACTACTGGCCAGTAAAAAAAAATGGAAGGTTATCTCATTAATATTAGTCTTATCTCACATATATGTGAGTGGTTGACCAAAAAGGGACCTCAAGGGAAAATAATTGATTTCGAGAAAAACGCGTTTGACAGTTAATGTACTGGAAAGTCGCGACTTTTGACGTAGTCGCGCGCGACTCGTGTCCTCGTACTACCTTTGCAGGTCCCTTTTTGGTCAACCACTCACATATTTTAAATGGCATTCTAAATTTAAACAAAAGATCCACCATGGTTTAAACAAAGCCCTAATTCTCTTTGGGCGGAAAATGGCCGATCACTATCAAACCATCAACAGTTTTATGTCGCCGGACGCTAGTGACGTTTACCTACACTACGTACCTATAGATGCCCCTTCCATTCCAGCCCTAACTTGTACGAATTTCTTGTGCTGACACTACAGTTGGCTATTCGTATTTGCGTATTTGCCGACGATTTACAATAAATTGCCTGCTTACAAAAATCAGTGGTTGAGAAATCCTTACTAAGGATACCCGGCATGTTATGGTTAATATTTGCCCAATACGCAAACACGAGTGGCCAAGTGTGGTGCCGGCTTTGTATTTTGAGAGCTGTATAAAAAAGGATCAATGGGTTTCCCTAACGGTAATCGTGGATAGATGGGGACATTTGGAAACTATTTAGGCATATTTGTACCAAGCGTCTCAATATATATATATTTTTTTGTTACTGTTACTTTTATGAGGGAAAAAAGTAAAGTTTTTTTACTAAATTACTTGTTACCGAAGTACTAAACGCTCTACCAAAAACTGTCGTTCTCATAACAACGTTACAGTAAACGCGTTTCAACCTACTCCGCTAGTCTTGTCTCAAATTTAGACCTAAGACTTTCATGTATTTTCACAAAGATAATGAGCTTCTTAACGTAAATTTATTCATTCGGTAGCTTACAATAGTTTGTTTAGTTCTCTTTTTTGTGTTAAGCAATATTTTTTTGGTATTTTTTGCTCGCGCTCAAAATGCAACAAGTTTGATGTAGTTGTCACGATTGGGAAAAACCAAGTTTGCACAGGTTTTTCTGACGTTTTCCGCAAAAACTCTGTTTTTCATACGTCAGAGTCAACAATGCCGGACCAAGTTCCATTGTTAGCTCAATTCTCTTCATACTCCTTTGGTCGGAGCACTTAATGATATGGCATACGTAGCGATCAAATTGCCATTTCCCAATCTGTTTTTGCATAAGCTTTTCAATTTGAAACTACAATGCCGCGGTTGTTTCACAAACAGTCTGTTTGTTGCTCGGTTTTTTTTTTTTTTCATTTACCTCCTGACGCTATTGTTTGACGCTGCGTAAGAAGAAATACGGTATTCTCATCCGTAAATGACACCGACCACTTATGTAATTCACGCCCTGGTAAATGGAAATAATTAATTTCCATACAACAACATGCTACTTGTATTGTATGAATCCGATCTAAAATGGCCATTTTTTGCCGTTTTTACGCACGGAACCGTTTACAGTTACCGTTTTTGGTCACGGAATCCTTCGTGTGCGAGACCGGCTCGCACTTGGCCGGTTTTTTAGTTCTTTGCGCGTATCGATAACGCCGTGCTCCAGAGCCAGTTGCCATGGAACGCTTAATTTTAGTAATAGTAGATTTTTCACCAAGGGCGCAAACAAAATTTTTGCGTCGAGGTTGTGATATTGAATCCAGAGCGAACTTCGCTCGGGCTTTAACTAAGAATCGCTGAAGGAGCGAGGGCATCAACACTACCGAGACCAACATTGATTTGCGCCCGTGTTGAACACTCTGCTTTTCACTACCATCTGAGAGAAATGAAATAAAGATAACACTTACATACCACTCAAATACCAGCTGTACATATCTACTATACGGTTTGACAAAAAATGCTTTCGCCAATTGATCATTTTACTACTAATCATTTTACAAATGACTCACTTATCCAAATGATCAACACTTAAATTTACATTTTACAAATAATTATTTTACTTAATGAACATTTAACAACTGAGTTATCAGACAAAACTACTATTGGTCTAAAAACGTTTGATAAAATGTATTACTTGACAAATGTTTCGTTTATTAATCAATCTTACGAACGGGGGGTCGGCGATGTAAAGAATACGTGACAACAGAAATATAGGTGCGACGACGCGCGTAGCGAAGCGGAGCGCGTCGGAGCGTTAGGTTCTCTATGTAAGATCGAAAACAGACTCGACTTTGATGCGTTCAACATTTTGTTAAATGACATTTGGACAAATGCTTCATTTGCGAAACATATTATTTGGTGAAATTAAAAAAGGTCAATAGACATTTTAATATTCAAAACATTTAACAAATGTAGTGTTTGCTAATGGATCATTTGCTAAGTGAGTTTTTGTAAGATGATACTTTTGTCAAATGTCTCGTTTGCCAAATGAACATTTGGTTAAACGTTGTTTGTCGAATGACCATTTGTCAATAATTTTTTGGTCAACCATTAGTAATCCGAAAATCATATCAAAAATGTAGTGAGCAATTGCTTCTACCGCCTGAAAGTTTTATATAATATACGCGATTACCTTAGCACTGATTTGCGTGTTAGGCTAAGTGAATCGTTAATATTATCTAGATTGAACTACTGCGATGTTGTCTATGGTGGTTGTATACTTGGCCGAACAAAGAGACTAATACAACGAGTGCAAAACGCATGTGCTCGGTTTTGTTTCAGAGTCCCACCCAGATCCCATATCACCCCGTTCTTGAACGCTGCAAAGCTTTTGAACATGGAGGCCCGTCGACGACTGCATCTTGCTACGTTACTGTTTGGTATCATTCGCAGTAAATCTCCAGCCTACCTTCACAAAAAGCTGGAATGGTCGTCCCGTCAGCGCTATGTGCATAAGAACAGAATTCTTATTCCAGCGCATCGTACGATGGCTTTCCGTGGCAGTTTTAAGTATGCGGCGTCCAAGTGCTCGAATGATATTCCTCCCCCTGTCCGTGAAGCGTCCAGTCGATATGCCTTTGGGCGTAAGCTCAGGGCATATTTGCTTGAACAGCAGAGACTTCCCTATCCTGTCCAAACTTCTCGCCGCAACTACTGACTTGACAAAATTTAACTATGTGATCGCATCGAAGACAGCTGTGGCCACAAAATATTACATTTGATTTTGTTAACATTTATGTTTATCAAATTTTTTATTAAATTTGTGATGCATATGCCATTTTATTATTACTGTTTAAGTATTTATATATTTTTTACATACATATTTGTTACTTTTTTACGTCTGTGTACATTGTACAATAAATATTAGTCTTACCTTATTATTAAATTATATAAATATACACTGCGCTGCACAATTGGGACACTTACGGGACATTTAGGCACTGACTGAAAACCAGCGCTGAGGGCCTACACCCTCAGCATTATGCTGAGTCAGCTGCCTTTTGCAGCAGCGGTTACACACCGCGACAAAACTGTATAAATGTATTTCCTTATGTTTGTACCTCTTTTTATCTTTAATGTTTTTTCTCATTTGTATTTCGTATTTTTGTTGTGTGTGACTGTTGGTGCAATAAACGTTTCTCTTTCTTTCTCTTTCTTTCTAAATAACTGTCGTTTTATATATTCTGGTGTTAAGAAGACACTATCATCATCGCTTGCCGATATTGTTCCGAGAAAATAAGTGAAAATAGTCAAAAAAGGCGCGCCAATGTTATTGATTTTTTGCATAGAAAAAAAAAACCTTAAAAAAAACATTTGACAATTAGGTACTTAAAAGTTTTGCAGCAAAGAGTTTGGAATTTCAGTAAGTAGTTCCAAACTCGGTTTTAAAACTTATTTCTTGGGTTGAAGCGAAATAGATATAGGACGAATCCTCAAGAGTGAAAGGGAAGTCCGACTTCTTAAGAAATGAGTGCATTAGTATTATAAATTCAAAATTGGATTTTGAGTCTATTTACTTTGATGCATCTTACAATTACAAACAACAATAGCGTGTTTAGGGTCCTAAATTTGGACATCAAAATGCATCATTTCGAGCAGATGTAGTGAAAAATAGATTATTTTTCTCCGTAGGTTCTCTGAAGGTTTGTGTGTAGACGAATATACCCTCAGTCCTACCACCAATTTGATTTGATGTAGAGACATTAATTGCGCCGCCGATGTTGTACTCACAATGGTCTATTTTGTCAGTCCCACTTTGTGCGGTGTTTTTCGTCTAATTGACCCCGCTGTAGTTTGCAGTTCAGAAATCCTTGGCTTTGTAGGCATAATAAAGTTGGGTCTTATTACATTCGTCATTGTCTTGCTAGTAAGTTTTTGACGTCATGTTTTTGTGTTCATCACTTAACTGTCCTTTGACGAAATGAGTGCTGTTAGCTCTGGGTCTTTTATGGTGATATGTTAAATAATAGCAAGTCGACTGTACATTTGTAACATACAATTAAAAGGACGTAGTTTAGCAAAAAGGTTCCAACCCACAACAAGGTCATTTTTTGTTATCCTGCCTTTTCGCAGAAAATCGTTACGCTGATTATCACTTGCCAACCAACGTTTCACCTATTTTTCACTTTGACAACAAACGATTTGCAAATATTTGTATGGCAACGTTTAATTTGGTAGGATTATTGTTAAGCTGATTATTATAATGACACAAAACGTTTGGGGTATTTATTATTTGTCAAGTCTTTTACTAGGCTAAACAACTATTAGATGAATAACGTTTCGTCAGTGTAACAGTTCCCTTTTCGTACATTGATGTAATGATAAAAAAAAACAATTTTTACATGGATTTTTTATTTACGGGTGTCTATTTGAATACAGATTTTTTTACCAAAACCGTTAGGGCAAACCTATAGGTTAGGTTAGGTTAGAACTGCGACCAAAACACGCACGAGCCGAGCGAGCGAAGCGAGCGTGCCGCAACAGGGCGAGTGCTAGGAAAATTCTATCCATTTTACTAGGTTTCCCTAACCTTTAGGTTAATCTATAAGTTTGCCCTAACCCCTAACCTTCTAACCAACGTAATAATGATAACCATAAAGAATCAAAGACTTTCATAGCGATCCGATGTTTATGTGCAAAGGTATTTCACATGGCAGTCCAACCCACATGTATGGAGAGCGTAAATCAGCTTAAACCTAAAAACTCAAATATCTCAGACCTCACTTTATGTGGCTTGGAACCTTTTTGCTAAACAACGTACAATACGAAGGCTATTTGACACTGCGAAGCCGTTAGGCTGGACCAACAAGTCATAGTATATAAAGGTTACGATTACGAGGCCTCTTGTTTTTAACGAGGCACTGAACCGACGTTACGAGAGACCACGGTAGTTCTCTTGAATTATCAATTAATTAATTTCAAACATGGCGGCTTCTGTTTAATTAATTAACCGAGGCTGTAAACTGGGAGCTCACGGTGAATTTCCTGCGAAAAAAATTGTCGATTAGCGGATTTATTGTTAGTTGTCATTGATGGCACAATACTTAATTCCTTACAATGCTTCTCAATGCTCAATGCTCACCAAAGGTCAGCTTTTGAATGTACAGTTGCCAGAAGATCAACATTTAAGTTTTATTGCCAAAGTCACAGGTGAGGTCCTGTCGACTGTACTTACTCGAAATGCTAGAAACAGTGTCACAATACGAATTTCAAATTCGATCCCGATTTTAAAGTCTATGGTATATTGATGATCCGTTTAGCCAATAAGATTCCAATAAATTCAAATTTGGAACGCTCTGATCCCCATCTAAGCCGATGAGTGACATATACTCGTAACGTTGGGTCGTGTGTGTGATATCGTCTTGACCAACGCCCATGGTCTCTTGCGCAACGGTTGGTATTTGCCTATAAAGTCTATTTCAATACTATTGGATAGCGTTGCATAGAAGTACATAAATGTACATTGCTTAATCGATCAGCAACTGGTCTATCTGTGTATTAATCAGCCATGTAATGTACATCAATTTTTTTTGTACTGGGGGTATGTGCGTCTCACTGCAAAACAGCAACGAGCCTTCGCTCAGTGGGGATTTCAAATGTGGAGACATGTGAACAGAACACTCAGGTTTCAGAAAATGTCGTGATTTCCCTTCATAGTTAGTAAGTGGTATTGTTAGGAAAAATTATGCCCGATGATTCTGCCGACGTGATGTAAAAAATAAAGAAAATGTGGTAGCAACGCTGTCCAACGCATTATTTTGTGATGCATGGCCAAACATTGCTCGCTGGATTGTGAGTTGAGTTGACAGGCGAGATAAAATTTATCGCTTATTGACAACGGTTGCTTACTCCCGCGGAACGTTGTATTCGAATGTGCTGTGCGGTGGGTGGCTTGCTCACGCCTGTTTTCTTTTCTACGATTATAACGGTATAATGTATAAAAAAGTGAAGTAATTTCTCTTTCTAGAGTCTCTTAAATAAAACTCTATTTCATCTCAGTAGGCGTTTCAAGTTTTCTTGAGTTATAAAGAATTCGAGCTAAAACGTTGCAGTGTTTTTTAAATGTTATATGACGCACAAGCGCTGAGGTATACGAATAGCTCTATAAACGCAGGGTTCCTCACGATGTTACTTTTCACAGTGGTATTGTACTTTTCACAATTTTTTTTTAAATATTGCTTCTGGTCCCACACTGGGATACCCTGTGTCGCGGGAACCAGAAACAGCGACATCACAAACATGGAAACATCCAAGACCAAAGGGGTTCTTTGTCCCCAGCCGGGATTCGTACCCGGGACCTCTCGCATGGTAGGCATATACGCTAACCGCTGCGCCACAGAGGTCGTTAATGTACATAACTTAGAAAACTAATTCATCAACACTTCTTCTGAGTCCATTGTTCTGTCCACTGGGCTGCCGCCTTTTTTTTAATCGTTTTATATAAAAGTTAAAATAAACATTATCAATATTACACTCGTATACATACTTCTTGCACTAGGGATTTGTGCGGAAATGTTGATTTTAGCCAAACTATTTGACCCCGAAATCGGAATAAAGGTACACACATTCCGCGACAAACAAATGATGAAACGAAGGAGGCTTATCATGATCTGGCTAGTGGCAAACTCTAGACTCTGCCAACTCCCCCGGGCCCGGGACACAAGCGCAAGATATTGCTATGTTTGGATACTAAACAATTTTGGAAATAATGATATGTGGCGCCACACTGAGGGAAGACAAGGTCACACAAACAAGACTACTTGGGCGACGAGACATGTCGCACCTCTAGAACTAAAGTGACCGAACTCAAAATTTGGGTAAAATGAGTTAAGTACTCAGAATGACTCAAAAAGGTGTACTCATTCATGCCTATATTAAAAAAACCGACTTTTTTGGTCAGAGAGAGATGGAGGAATATTTCGGTTCGGTCTGTTTATTCTTGAGCAACTCGCTCAGAGCGCCGAATACATTTTCTTCATTTCCCAAAAGTTTTGAGATTTTGAGTTAGGTCACTTTAGTTCTGGAGGTGCGAAGTGTGACCAAAAAATCTTCAAATTTATTTTTTTACAAATTAGTGCCCGCGGACGCAGCTGCGGGGAAAAACCGATTTGGTATATTTACACAACGGCTGCGAAGGTCGCCTCTTTTAATTAATCGGGCTGCATCGTGCCAATCGTGGTGTGGCTCGGCGAGTGGTAGTGGGAGTGGCGCCTGTTTTGACGTAGCTGTTTACGCAACTTCCACTTGGCCTCCGTTACACTTGGGAGACAAACTGAGAATAATTACTAAGCTTCGATTGATTGTTAATAAGAAAATTAGATTTGATTTGACAGTTGCAACGTCGCAACGAAGTAGAACGTTGGTAAAAAGTCAGCATCCTCCCCCGTTCGCACATTGTAACATATTATTATTATACATAGGTTTTAATTTAATTTTTACGATGTTAATATTAAATTGAACAAAAAAATAAACTTAGGCCGACCTGCATCACCTCTGAAATGTTACTTAAGTCGCCATTAAAATAAACTTTTGTATGAAGTATTTTAAGTAAATGCTGGTTAAACCACATTCAAGAAAATGGTGCATGTCGGTCGGTCTTCGTCACCTAGGTGATTAAGGCTCTAATAATATGCGTCCGCGCGACCGAGCGGCCCGGCCGCTACACCACGAAATTACAAGCAATTGTGTGTAACGATTTATTTAAATAGCGGCGCGGTCGCGCCTTCGAGCGTCGTGGTCGCGCGGCCCGGTCGCTCGGACGAGTTTCAACGTGTTCACTTGTATCGGTGCATTTGAAGCGGACGGGACGCTCTTTCGTTGTTTGTGAGAACGTGTGGAGAGAGGAGACGCTCGGGCCGCTTCATATAAATCAAAAAGCGACTTGGCCGCGGCCGCTGGAATCTGCGGCCAAACCGCTCGGTCGCGCGGACGCATATAATTAGAGCCTTACGTGGAATAATCCGATAAAACCTGACCAACCAACCAGCGCGGTGTATATAGATTCCGTTCCTGAGTCCAATATTCCAATGCTACTTATCAAAGAACAGCTTACTAAAGGGTTATACTGGTACTGAAAGAGTCCATTTCCACTGGTTTTCCCTTGTGTTGGCGATAGTTACCACTATAACAAGATCTTTGGACGTACTAGTCCGACTATATTTATCAAGAGTATATCAGACAAGTCATAGTAATATCAAAGTTGGCAGCTGGTTCTCGGTGGGGGAGATAATTTGCACATTTTGTCCCAGCTATAATGAAACTTATCGCTATTAATATAAAAGCGACGATTAATATGCAATCGATGTAGTTTCCCTTCAAGAGGACTATTTTAATACGGAAAGAAACGTGCGTGACTCCCCACCTTGCCGCAAACTAGTTATCGTCACTTAATACATAATTACAGCGGATATTGCAATCGATATTAGCCTCACATAGAAGCTGGTTTAGAGGTCAGAGTAGTGTAACAGTTGAGTGCTGTCTTATGCATGATAGAATGGAGAAACGCAAGAGGGGTTTGCATGCGCTGGGTGACAGTGATATTGGAAACGATTAAGAATATCAAATACTAATGAGTACAGCGTTAATGAGAAAGTCTCTTGTAAAAGTTCTAAATTACTTACCAATTATGCTGCATTTACTAACGCCACTTTTTGTTTATTGAATCTCTTTTTTTTGTCTACAGCCGGTTCTAACCTAGGACCTCTCGCATGGTAAGCAGATGTGCTAACCGCTGCGCCACAGAGGTTGTAAAACATATAAAATAGAGCTCCACAAGTCCACAGCCGGCTGAAGTTTCATACTGGATATAAGACATCTAATAAACAGGTTTTTGCAGATATTTGATGTCGAAATTAAGCTTTAATACTTTTAAATACCTTTGCTGATTAGTTGACAAAAAAGCAAATGTTCATGTGTTTTTAAAAATTTAAGTTGGTGCAAGTTACGAGCGGAGTACAGTCGACAATACATCGACCTTTACACGAGTGTAATCTAATTTGTAACGTTGCGTATAGTTAGTATAGCAAACCTGTATAGGAGAACCTGCTGTCGACTTTACTAGACAAATTTGGTTACTTCACAATTTTTGAGTGCTATCGAATACGAACACAAGACTTTCTACGTTTACTTCACAATTTTTACAATGGCATTTGATAGTCCGACTACATGCAAATGCCGAGAGAACGCGCATAGAATAGCCAATAATGATACAGATCGCGCTACATTTTCTATGGCTTTTTCGTCCATTATACTAGGCGATTTTGTTGCGGATGGCTATCAGTTTGAATTGCCGAGTTGCCGCCTCGCCGGTGAAAGGTTCTCGATCGTTGGATTGATAGCGAAAAGTGAAAAGTTTACTTTTTGGGACTGTTTCATCTTTCTGATGTCGCAACCAAGTGGCAATTTTATACAAGCCATCTTTATTTATGTATTGACACTTTTATTATACTTACATTTAAAAAATAAATTTGTACAATGCGGCAGACTTATTCCGTAAGCATTTTCTACCAATTAACCGCGTGATTTATCTAGGTAAGGTTGCCAATTTTACATTTCTCTTCTTTGTCTTCTGCTGAACTAAAAGAAAGAAAGAAAGAAAGAGAAACGTTTATTGCACCAACAGTCACACACAACAAAAATACGAAATACAAATGAGAAGAAAACATTAAAGATACAAATGAGAAGAGGTACAAACATACATAAGGAAATACATTTATACAGTTTTGTCGCGGTGTGTAACCGCTGCTGCAAAAGGCGACTGACTCAGCATAATGCTGAGGGTGAAGGCCCTCGGTGCTGGTTTTCAGTCAGTGCCTAAATGTCCCGTATCTAAGTGTCCTAATTGTGCGGCGCAGTGTATATTTATATAATTTAATAATATTTACTAGATTAGATAGAACTAGATTATTTTGCAATCGAAGTCATTTATGTGATGGTTAGTTACGTTTTTAGATGTTTGTCCTTGCCTGGTTACCATAGCACAGGGTATCCTAGTATGGGATCAGGTCAAGTGATTGTGTTGTGTGGAAGTGTTATTTGCAGTATCAATACTCGACCTCCCACAAATCTCAGGTGCGGCTTACAAAGTAAGACATAAGTCACCATCACCGGATGAATATTTCACCTCTGTTACATTGGATCGGACCGTCCACGATCCGCGACGGAGATATTGCTACCCGAAAGGAATTTATTGATGAGATCAGAAGATATGGTTTGCTAGAGAGTAAGAGCAGTAGCGAGCTATAGACCTCTTTCAGCGCTAGAAGTGCTTCAGGTCTTTTCTTATGAACGGCCCAAAGCCTGAACGATTGCAATCGCCTGTCAAAATCCATACCAATTGCTGCCGCAAAGGTCAGGATTCCGACAGGATTTGGAGCGCATAATTAGGCCTTAATACGCCAAATGCCCGCACTATGACACTGAAACCAGTAACGTTCCCGCTGCAGAGCTTAGACCTTTTAGAGCGGGTACACACTAGGCGTTAGGAAGCGCGCTGTAAGCGCGCGTTTGCATGTGTACACTTCAATCGAACCTCATAGTTCTTAGAACGCGCGTTACAAAAGCGCGCGCTTCCTAACGCCTAGTGTGTACCCGCTCTAAGTGTGAATCCATACAGGATTCGCGGTCACATTGTATACAAAGTATACAATCATTAAATATGTATTTTGTGTAACGTGCGAGCGAAAGGCAGAAAAGATTGAGAAAGAAACTTTAAGAGACTCAACAATTCCGGGTGCTTCAAACTTTTGTAGGGAACAAGGGCGAGTGAGCAAATGTGCTAATTCTAGCAGAATAACGCTGAACTGTTACAGAGCAAAATCAGAGCGGCATCGTTTTGCTCGGTGCAAAACGTATCTGCAGCTATTGTTCTAAGAAGACGCTAATCTGTTTCGAGATACAATCGAGAAACGCGAAGGCAGACTTCAAATTGCTAAAGTGCTCCAGCTACCGCTCGCTCCGACGACTGTATCATAATGACATCAATTTTATGCAGACCCCCCTATCCTAGTGTACAACAGTATTCTCCACAATAAAAGAAAGAACTCCGAAAGATGTGACGTACCTACTTGGGGGAGGCCTATATCCAGAGTACGGTCTGGTAAATTTATTAGTTCATTTATTTATTAGTTGGTGCCCGCGACTTCCTCTGCGTAACATTACCGGGATATCTAGCATCCTATGTCTCAATTCAGACCGTTAATGCGTGATTGAGTAACAAACATCCAAACATCTTCACAAACTTTAACATTTATAATATGAAGTAGGATTAATCTCCACAGTGTAGCTGGAACTAATGTATATTTGACGGGCTGAACGTTTGAAACTATTGCGGCCAAATTAGACTGACGTAAAGCCAGATGGTGCTCAGCTGAGTAGAAATAAGCACTATTTTCTACGAATTTCGGCTTATATGACTACCTTCGTCACGCTTCATTAATATTATCTATTCTTTTGTTTACAGTACAGTATAACAGTTTTCTTTTATTTCAATTAAACCGAGGTCATCTGGCGGCGTGAGATACGTTATCGTTGACAGGTCATGGTTAGGTTAGGTTAACCCTTCAATAAAGATTTAAAAAAAAAAATAGTGTTTTTCATTGCCTGTCTCCCTTTCAGTTCCGAATGGTTTATTGTAAATTGTTTATTTTGTACCATCATCATCATGCACATATTATATAACAGGTTTATGGCAGGTGAATATACGTATTATATACAAGACTCGCTTAATCCGGTTTTGGCTATCTCGTTCTTCCCTACGTAAAACGAACTATATTAAAATTTGCCAAAAAAACAGTAGCAAACAGTATATTTTTATTTGGTGCTTCTTTTACATTAACTTAATATGTTTGTGTTCTATGTTTACTAAGGCTCCCATTTTCCATATTCAGGCATTCAATATTCGGATTTGAAAATTAGATTACTGGTAAACACGATAGGCGACGCCCAATCCACGTGTTAACTCGTATGAGACACGCTTCTCTACACGTGTAATCGATATCTTCTATACTAATATAATAAAGAGGATAAGTTTGTGTGTCCGAAAGTACTAATTGATTTAAAAAAATCTTACTCCAGTATTTTGAACGGACCTTCAGAACCAGAGGACATAGGTGGTTGTTGGATATAGGTAGCGAACGTAGTTGTGGGCACTGCTACCTTCAATAATAGTCGAGATTCAATGCAGTCGCTTTTAATAACAAAATTATTTCGACCTCGTTGTTTAAAATTATTTATTTCTTAAGTGAATATACCTACAACTAATTATTATTATTTTAAATATTTCAAACGTCTAACTGTTCCCATTATTAATAACAAGCAAAACGAAAAACAAAATCACGTTAGTTGTATAGGAGCCCCAATAACATAATTATTTTATTCTGCTTTTGGTATTTTTTTGTTATAGCGGCAACGGAAATAGGTACATCATCCGTGAAAATTTCAACTGTCTAGCTGTCACGGTTCATGAGATATAACTTGGTGACAGACGGACGGACGGACGGACGGACGGACAGACAGACAGAAAGACAGACAGTGGAGTGTCAGTCATAGGGTCCCTTACGCTTTTGAGTACGGAACCCTAAAAAACAAATCTTTCTTTTAGTCACTTACACATGCATTATGGTACTGACACACGTGCTCATTAATAGCACGAAAGCATGCTTATATTGAGCAAGTGCTTTACTCCCAATCTTTTCTGTATGTAGGCACATAGACATTCAACAAACAGAATGTAAATTCTTTACGTTGAAATAAGTTTATTATTTCTTAAGACAGTAACACTGACAACAACAATGCAGTCTTAGGTTATCAACCATCATCATCATCATCAACCCATCATGTCCCCACCGAGGGGCACGGGTCTCTTCCCTGAGGAAGGTATAGGCGGTTAGGTTATCAACCCTCAAAAAAGGAAGACGGATAGATTAAAACATCGAATACAAAAATACAGAAAATATTGGGAGTAAAGCACTTGCTCAATAAAAGCATGCTTTCGTGCTACTAATGAGCACGTGTGACAGTACAAACCATGACAGACAGTTCATTGTAAAGTCCGTTCGCTTAGATAGTGTCGGTACACACGAAGGTTATCTTGGTTTTAGTAAAAAAACATTTATTTCAATAATACAACTTAGACGGCCAAAACACTTGAAATAGAAAAAAAAACATGGTACTCAATATACCTAATGAAGCATAAAATAAAACATCTACTCTTCATCACTCGAAGTGTCCTCAGAATATTCATCTCCACCGGTATTTAGAATAGGTACCTACCTACCTAAGTGATGCAGGATCGTTTCGTTATAAATCCTTTCTAAAATACTGATTGATTTAGGTACTTCCTTAATTGCGTGATCTACATAATAGTAGAATGAGACGAGCTGCGAGCCAAATTCACTGCCGTGTTTGCGCCGCCGCCGCGTCGGCTTCCTTTAATTTATTTTGTCAAAAGCCGCCATGTGCCGAGGCGGTAAATATCAAAGTGACACTATGATAGCGAAAAGACTTTACCTACAGTAGCAAAAATATCCAATCTCCTGCAAAATGAAAAACGAAAGTACGTAAACCTAAACAATGTTCATTCTTTACGATCCCAAACTTTGTTTGTGTCCAAAGTTTATTTGGTTGCACTGCGAATATAAATTTTGACGGCTTCAAGTTTTCGACGGAATGGCTGGAACTTTCAGTCTTTAATTTCGACATCTGACATGAAGCTCCATTTATTTTTCAACGTCTCTATTTTCCACGATTTCTTTAGCGTGCCTTTTCTTTTTGTTATTTGTTTTGTTGAGTTTGCTTTCTCCTACATTGGGGACGAACATGCTGGTGCTTCCGATATTTCTAATGCCGGCTACACACGTAACGATATATCGTAGCGATTAAACTCCGTAAGCCGATTTGTGCAGATTTATCGATCGTATGTATGACAAAAATCTGCAACGATTTGTCATACACATGATCGATAAATCTGCGCAAATCGGCTTGCGCAGTTTAATCGTTACGATATATCGTTACGTGTGTAGCCGGCATAAGGCTGCAATTTAGTGGATAAGCTGGAATTGCACTCTTTGTCATTTGTTCCAGACCTTTTATTGATTTGTTAATACTTTTACTGCACTTACATTTAAAATAAAAACATATTATATATTATATGCGGCGGACTTAATGCCATAAGCATTTTTTACTAGTCAACCGCAAGAAGTAAAGGAAACAGTTGGTAGGCGTGCAAAAGTAATTAAAGATATTAAGGAAAATGCTTTTATAAGGTGTATTTAATACACACATTCTTTTATTAAAATTATGGTAATAATAACTTCTATACAATGTTTGATAGTATCTTGGCTAGATACCTACCTACGAGACACCAATTATGCTATGGTAGTGTTATGATACCGATAGAATCGCTCATAGCCCCGGCTGCCTGAGTGATCTTAAACGATCACGAAGGTTAAGCAGCGTACGGTGCGTTCATTGCATGGATGGGTGACCGTCTATGACTACCGCCAGTGGCATTTTTTCGAGTGGTTCCGTGCTTAGCAAGGCACGTTAAGCAGTGGGTTATTCAACCGACCTTACCATAGTCCATACTGAGTCATGTTTGATTCAGCATAAAACTAGCAAAGTTCCGAACAGTCCACGTGCTGTTATAGTCTTCAGATGTTTCACGTGTTGTAACAAATCGATCTCCTTTTTGATCGATAGCGAGCTGCGTGAACCTACTGTGCGACGTTTAATTGCTTGCGTTCGTCATATCCTTGTACCGCCTATACACGCGATAATGAAGGTGTATTTGCTTCAGATACAGGCTTGGCGGATGTAGCTTTATATTTACTTCTGGGGCCTGAATTTCAGCGACTACGCATGCAGCCTCAGCGATAAAGCTGAGCCCGTTCCTTTTTACCACAAAAGTGAAAAAAATTGGAACTACACTTTCTTAAGCTCCATAGTGTGTAAAGTACATTAACTTACTTACTTACTGCGGTGGCTCAGAGACCCGAAGTGGGTCTTGGCCTCCGACACAAGAAGTCGGCTCTTGTCTCTGTCCTACGCGGTCTCCTGCCAATCACTCGCCTGGAGCTCACGCAGGTCCTTGGCCACTTCGTCCCTCTAACGATGTCTGGGGCGGCGCACCCAGTCTTTGGCCGCTTGGAAGCCCCGAGTATGCTCTCTTAACTGCTCGGTCCTCTTCCATTCTTTCCACGTGACCAAGCCATCGGATTCGGTGGGATTTTGTTTCTCCGATGTTGTTGGGTTCGGAAATGAGGTCTTCGACTTTACATTAACTTAATTCCGGAAAATCGTCGGTCTCTATTCACTATGATTAAAACTCTTAGTATAAGAGCGAAACCGTAGCGGACACTTGCGACAGAGTTTCTAGTGATTCCGGGTATTCTTAAGTTAATAATGTAAAAAATATTTGTTTTTGTTATGAATTATGGTAAATAAAACTTTTTTGACTTTCACTTCTACAGGGGGTAGGCCTACTTACTAATGTGCAGCTATACTCTCAGTCGATACCACCACCATGCCTCCACCAATCCGGACTTGGCCCCCGTGGTGGAGTATGGCCTATGCCTTCCTCAGGGAAGAGACCCGTGCCCCTCGGTGGGGACATAATGGGTTGACGATGATGAAAACTTTTATTTATTTTAAAGTGAGCACTAATCTATGAAATAATTTATGTTGCTATTCTTCACAGTGCAGAATACCTGAATTTTTTAAGGAAACCCCCAATCGACTGGTGCAGAGGATCTCTCGGAAATAATCTCTATCCACTACTCTGACCTCACGGCACTTTTCCATCGTTGGCCATACTCTGCCTGCTTCCACTAGCAGTATGTTTCAAATCATCGGTTCAGATTCATGCGTCTCGCCTTTTGTCTAAAAAAATAAATCGCATTCCCTACTTCTAAGGCAAAGTAATTTCCGAAAAGGCCTTTGAATCGTCGCCAACAGTCGCCCCTCTAACCGTTCAGTGTGCAAATGCCTAACAGTGCCAAAAAATGGCTTATATTGCATCCCCACGTAATTTACAAATTTCGAGGCGTTCTTACTTCGCATGACATAAGTGTTGTAGTGGAATGAAAAGTTGGTCTCGCATACTGTACGGTTTTCCCCATAACGTTCCGGGCTCCCCCTAACTCGATTGATAGACAATCTAGTTGGCGCCGCTTGCGTGGTTAAACCATCGACAGCTACGCAGTTTTAGGTAGATACTTCAAAATCGCGCTCACCAGTGAAGGCATTTGACATCGATGTGGATGGAATCCACGCTCTTGGGCTTTTTATTTGTTTTTTTTTAAAGTCCGTACTCTCGTCTTTGAGAGAAGGCATATACCCTTTAGTGGGCTGTATTATAGGCTGGTTAATTGCCTAAGTTATCTTAACTCAAAAAAAGTCAAAATGATAAAGCAATTGGAAGTCAGGCCCTCGGAAATCGTAATTATCTTTGAATAAATCTGCGCAATAAAAGCAAACCCCGATTCTAAACCACTAAAATACCGCTATTAGATGCCGGGTATTCTATTCCATTCCATTCCGGTAAGAACCTGGAATATTGTATGAATTGTATCGGTATGCAAAGCCATCGAAACATCACACGCCTCGGCTGCGGGCAAACTCCGAGAGCCAATTACGAACTGCAAATTGAGTTGACGATTTCAGTGCGAGACTCCCAGTTCGTGTTTCGATGGGGCCGAGTGAATATGAGATGTTGTTTGCCATGTGGCTTACCTAAATGGTAGTAAGCCTATATACGACTCACTGCAGGGCACAGGGCTTCACTCAGATAGTATGGGCTTAATCACCACGCGTGCCCGTCGCAGATTGGCGATTAAAAGCGCTGAGATATGTGAATAGCTTAAACACTCAGATTTTCTTCCGATGGTACCCTTCACAAATGTCCATAACTTAGAAAACAAACCCAATGAATACTTGCCCGCACCGGACCTGGGTCCTATAAAGTATTGGAGAGAAATTGCTGCGTCATTTCGGGGGGGTCGCATACTCGTCAGGTTATATTAGGAAATTAACCACGATTATTTACAACATTACATAAACTAACGTAGAGACCGGGGTCTGTCACTGCCACGATCCTTACAGACCTCTTTTGCTTCGCCGACATTCATTAGTTGTTGCATGCACGCACGCCGGTTTCGTGTCCCCACGCTTATTTAGCTTTTAAAATGCGATTGAAACTTTTTTTGAGCAGGTCCCCATTACTTTGATGGATTCCAAGCTGTGTTACTTTTCAAAGTAACATCTCTGTTACACAATGTTTCGCATCGATTGACAACTCGCAAAGTATCGGTCTCCCAATAGGCTCGTCACGTTTCGTTCAGCGTAGATCACGAGGCTCACGAGTACAATTTCTATTCATTATTTAAACGCAACCGTCGCCTCAGACCGTTCCGTTCCATTGCTAAATAAGCATAATCAGATGAGCGCATGCATAAATTAATTAATGTTGCGTTTCGGGGGACCGTAGGACATAGGCCTCTCTCGTTATTTTCCAAGATTCCCGGTCGTCGCTCCAGAGATTATGGCACAGCCCATAGCATCGAACCGGACCTCAAGTCCGCTCGAATCGATTCGGCAATGTAACTTGTCTGTAACT
Source organism: Yponomeuta plumbellus (assembly GCA_947310845.1). Taxonomy (NCBI): domain Eukaryota; kingdom Metazoa; phylum Arthropoda; class Insecta; order Lepidoptera; family Yponomeutidae; genus Yponomeuta; species Yponomeuta plumbellus. The sequence goes on from OX371206.1 coordinate 9,676,862, forward strand.
ACTAGTGTATGTAAGCGACTATCGATTTTTCATATGACCTATGCCTCCTTATCGTGCTTCCATACTGTTGAAACGTGATTGGTAGATTACCAAGCCGGCTTCGGTATAACAAAAAAGTGATTTTTTTTTTTACCAATCACCATATCGTCATTGGTCAACTATGCTTTTCTTGTCTTGCCAGTTCTTGTACAGTCTTGACACCCAGGAAGTTGCTGACCGTTCAGATGATTGTCTGAGATAGCAGAATATAGATACATGTATGAGGATAAAGATGAAATGTGTAAGAGGGAAATGTGATTCGTTCATCGCTGAAGTTTCTTGGTATTCTTCAGTGTGCCAAGCTAAGGCAAATAAATAGAAGTGGACTAGTAACTACACCGTCCCTTCTGCTGAATAAGCACTCCGTGATCCACGTTGAATTCCAAATCGACTGTTAAATTAACGAAACGGTAAGTTCCCAGAACAACTGTTTCTTGAAATGTAAACAAGGCTTTTTTACGTACGCGTGCCGCAATTTGTATGTGGCGGCGACTATCGTTTTCGGAGTCACTTAGCGTTCTGCCGTAAAATGGAAAAGTACCAGGGAGCCGATTTAATATTCATGCGTGCATCAACGCGTAACTGTGGCGTCGTAAAGTTGAAAGTTACAAGCATGTGCTTTGTATTTCTTGTTTGGCACAAGAATGCTTTTTGGGTCTTCATCTTTCTTTTATACGATCGAATTTGCAAAGTGTCTGTATGTACAAGTCTGTACAATCTATCTCTCTTTTGTATTTTGGTATTCACTTGTAGGTTGATACAGTATCAGATACATTACGTGCAGTACCTCTAATTGCGTACCCTACTTTATGTTTTTTTTTCAAGGCCAATGAGCATGAAAAAGCCTACTGTATAATAAACAGGGAGGGGTTACCTAAAGGTATCTTTTTATAACCTGATTTTTCGCATTTTCTTTGAGGCTAATATAAAACACTGAAAAAAAAACATCGTATTTTATGTCTTCTTTTATTAAAAAACTATGGCAATGGCGTGTCTTCGAGTTTCGTGGAAAGTAGCAGCTATTTGTAACCAGCTTTTCCATAATTTGCGAGAGAAAAGCAAATAATTGTACAATAATACAATTATTTTGAGTTTTTTTTACTTTGCCTCTTTCGTGTCCGGCTGCTGTGCAAAGACCTCCCTACCTGCTTTGTATATCACTGACCATATCGCCCACAGAACAAAAAAAAAAGAGTAGAAATCGTAAGTGGGCGGTGCCCGCGTGCCTCAAATTAGCAATGTATTGCCTAAGGGTAGTCTATGACAGTTTTTCTTACCTCAGTTGCCGTGCGCTTCTAGTAAAGAAAACAATTGTGAAAACTCTACTAAAATGCCTTATTGTGCTGTGTTAGAGTGCAAAAATAAAAGTTGGGGACCAAAATGTACCGATCATGCCGTAACATTCCATCGGTAAGTAGTATTTCCATTGTATTTAATTTAATAGAAATTAAATTTGCAATGACATGAACAAGGAAAGCAATCCGAAAGTGAGAAAGTAAAACCACCTTTATTTACTGGAATATAATGTTCAATTTTCGTCGAAGTCTGTGTACTTTTTCTACAAATTTCTGTCAACATTTGAATGCTACTCAAATGCTACTCAATTCAGCTGGGACACAACATTATAAAAATCTATCGATAATATTTTGTCTATGACTTAGCAGTAATAAATAATTATCGGTACTTTAGGTAGAGTACCTGCGTCTTATTAGGTACTTTGGGAAAATAATTGTTGTTATTTTATTTTAATTGAAGACCTCTGTGGCGCAGTGGTTAGTGCATCTGACTACCATGCGAGAGATCCCGGGTTCGAATCCCGGCTGGGGACAAAAAACAATCCCAGGTCTTGTATGCTAACATGTTTGTGACGTTGTTTCTGGTGCCCACGACACAGGGTATCCCAGGGTGGGGCCAGGGGCAATGTATGTGCCTGTATGTAAGTGTTTATTATCATCTTTTATTATTATTATTTAACACATTTTTAGTTGCAATTATTTTTGATACTGCGCAAAATTTATTGATCATGTTCTTTGACGCTGTTTAGTTCCTTTGCGAGAATGTGGTCCTGACTGCAGTATCATGTCATTTTTGTAAACTTTTAATCCGGATCAACTTACCCATCCCATTTTGAGACGAGCAACCGAACGACGCAAGCTCCGTCTCTGCTCACCACCCACTCACTGCTCTGCGTATCGGGGCGAAACCTAGTCGGACTCGTCCGATAAAACAACACCCGTAAGTAGATCCGGACTAAATGTTTACAATGTGTTGTGCCGAAAGTTTTAGTTCAATAAACATGTCACTTTTATTAGTATAGATTGGCGTATTTGTCTTCAAAACAAAACCAGCATGCATAATTTCAAAGTTAGATGATTTTATGTGCTCGTGTAGTAAAATCATCTGGGGGGGGGGGGTCTAGATAATTTAATCAACGCTTACTCCATAAATCTATGGGGAAGTCTCGTGACTTTTGTTGGCAAATGTCATCTCCATAATATAAGTGAAGCACAAGCGTTGATGCATAACGACATTTTAAATAAATAAATAAAAAAATAAACAAACTATACATACGATAAGTTTGCTGGGCCTCGTTTCAAAAGCGACTATGGTTAGTTTCATATGAGAATTCCATATACGTTGCGTAGCCGATCATCCAGAAGGTAGGTTAATATACTAACAGGCTGCGTAATTTACATCGAATTTATTGTAATTAAATTAAATATCAACTGTCGCTTTACGAAACAATTCTATAATTTGTCGATAGGCCATCCATAGCTGAGAAGCACCATTGCACATACTTGTTTTTTAATTTTCGACTTTATGGTCTATCACATAAAACTTCTCGACGGTCAGACGCGGCGGGATTTCCAGCTAGTGTAGAGTAGCGGTACTACGAACAAAGATCTAATGTCAAACTTAATTTCATCATTATCATTTGATTTCGATCGTTGTTTATATCACCAAAAGGTTCATATGTTACGTGGAACTTTTATGATGTAGACCTTTTCGGCATTGCCTTTATTTAACAATGGCAGCTTGGCATTCATAGTGTGGGTTTTGGCTTATGTGTGAGTTTGGTCACACTGGTTTTCCTGCTAATAGGTCATGTCACTCCTTCTACTCTTTTTTTCTGTTCTGTGGCAATCAAGGCTACGTAAAAAAAAAATATTCCTTATTGCACACAAGAAGCAAGAGACAAATAAAAGTTACAGTTAAAAAAAACATATACAATAGGCTTTCTTATTCTCTATAAATTGTACACGATAAGTTTGCTGGGCTTCCTTTCATAAAGCGACTATGGTTAGATTATGAGAATTCCATTATAGGTACATTGCGTAGCCAATCATCCAGAAGGACAGTTAATATGGTAGCCGGCTGCGTAATTTACATCGAACTGTGGTACAGTTTGGCAGAAGGGAATACATTATGTTACTTGTCAATGTAGATACTAAAAAAAATAAATGATTAAGAAACATTGTCATAACAAATTCATTTTCAACTGTAGCTTTATGAAACAGTTCTATAATTTGTCGATATGGCAATATGTCCCATCCTTAGCTTGAGTAGCAACATAGCAGATAGTTATTTTTCAATATTCGACTTTATGGCATAAAACTTAAAGCTTCTCGACGATCACACGCGACGGTAGTTCCATCTAATGTAGAGTAGCGGTACTACAAAGCAAAGATCGTATGTCAAACTTAATTTCATAATTATCATTTGATTTTGATCATTGTTTATATATGATTGAAAAGGTTCATATTTTACTTGGAACTTTTGTGATGTAGACCTTTTCAGAATTGCCTTTATTTGCCAATGGCAGCTTGGCATTCACAGTGTGCTTTTGATTTGTGTGTGTGAGTTTGGTCACACTGGTTTTCCTACTGATAGGTCATGTCACTATTTCTACTCTTTTTTTTGTTCTGTGATATCGCCCCATCTTGGCAAGAATAGTCCCGCTACCTTCGGCTTAGTCTGCAGCGACGTCGGTGTCAATTTTGCGGAACCCAGACCGTCGGAATTGACAAATAAAAAATAGCGATTAGACCCATTAAATTTATAACTAGATAGTTATTCCGTCTCTTATACGAACAGAGCTTTACAAAAGAATAATGTAGAGGAGGGCACCGTGGCACCTCGAAACATTTTGGCAGACACCGCCGAGGTACTTTCGAAACGGCCCACATACCGGCTTTTCTGAGCCGCGGTTAGTTTAACCAATCCATCGATCGTTGCACAATGGCTCTCTCGATTCTCTCGTAATGATGTTTACATTGTGGTGCTTTATTACCGAGACTTCGTACGTGGGAAGCAATTTGTTGCTTTTCCTGAAACCTTGTTTTATTTTAAGGCCGACTTGCACCACTCTCTTAAATGTGGCTTAAACATCATTTAACTACAATTCTTCATCTAAAAGTAATTTAAATTGCGACTTAAGTGAGATTTAAGAAGAGGTGCAAACTTTGAAGCTTTTATTTTTATTTAATATTAACATAGTGACAAATATAATTCAGCTTAAGCCAATCAAGGGCTTATTTTATATTAGCGTAACTAAGAGATAGTAATACGTTAGTATTGTAAGCGTAAAAAAAAATTAAAAACTTCGAAATATAAAAATAAATGTGCTTGCGTGCGTGCGTGCGTCCGTGCGTGCGTGCTTAAATAACTTAATCTACCAGCGGGCGTTATCATTCGCTTTGGTAACACGCATGGCTATTCCTAAATACATAAATAAATGTATATATGAACTATTTAATTGTCATTATATAGCCTACTATTTTATCTTGTTGGGTGAAAATTTTTATCTTGCGCTTTCTATTTTAGCACCTTAGTGATACTTGCACCGTGGGGCTCACACGGTTACGATTCACAGAAAAGTTAATAAAACCTGTGGATTAAAACAGACAGGTTTTTTAAAACGTTGGCCCCACAATGACTAGACGCGTTTGTGAACTTAGAGCGGTAATGCAAGAAAAACAAAGTATAAATAAATAGAATATGAACGATGTAATATGACAGATAATACAGAGTATTTTACTTAAAAATAGTTTTTTGTACTTTGCGTTAAGAAACTATAGATCTTCCTAAGATGACGTTGACATTAAGTCCGATCTACGATCTCTCTGTGCCCTTCCCTTGAGATTATTCTGCGTTGGTTATAATTTATTCACCATTACAAGCAAATAACAGATTAACAGTGAGAAAACCGCGCACTCTCACCGCCCGCTGCGAATTTTCCTCAGCGAAGCTACTGCGAGCATTAAAACATAATGAAATCCCAGCGACGCAAATGAGAATTACACTGAGATTGCAATTTCAGGTACAGTCGACAGCTGCTATTTATTTATTTAGCTATGCGCTACTCTTTTCCATTCAAGTTTACTCTTAATTCCGTTGCGATTCCAGCGAGTTGTCATTTTTGCAGTTGCGTCTTGTCCTAATTTGAAGGACGTCCGGGGGCCGTCCGGCAGGGGTTTTTAAAACTGTCCGGTTTTTAAAACACATTGTAGAGTCTCACACACACACACACACATACACACACGCACACACACACACACACACACACCCTCACACACTCACACACACACACACTCACACACACACACACGCACACACACCCTCGCACGCACGCACACACACACACACGCGCACGCGCACGCACACACACACACACACACACACACACACACACACACACACACACACACACACACACACACACACACACACACACACACACCCACACCCACCATATTCTTTGTTCTGTACTTCAGGTCTTGGATGTTTACATGTTTGTGACGTCGCTGTTTTTGGTACCTACCTACCCACGACACAGGGTATCCTAGTGTGGGGCCAGAAGCAATGTATGGGCCGGTATGTTAATGTTTATGTTGTCTGTCGCGTCGCGCCTTCACCTCACGTCCACCCCGCGTCTCTGCTTTCGCTTGGTAACTGATTTGTTGATGGCATGGTTACTGACTTACTAGATTTATGTGTATATTCGGTAAACTTAGTCGTTAATTGAGATGGTTCTTTTATCAGTCCGCGAAAACTTGTATGACGTCTCTGTCGGACTAAAAACAGCAGGCTTTCTTGGAACTCCGGTTGATTCGGATAAACTTGTTCGAGCTCTTATCACTGGTGGGGAAAGGTGAATATCGGACCGAAAGCCGGCGTCCTCTGTACCTAGATAAATAGAATAAAACACGTCGCGGGCGCGCCGTGGGAAATGCGCGTGTTCTCGCCGTGTTTCTTTGTTGCTTTTTCTATTTGAGTTAGAAATGAGTGGATGTCGATCAGAGAAGTCTAGAACACAGTTTTTTTGTTTGAAATCACCGAATTCAGACTTCTACAGTAATTTCGGATCATTTTTATTCGAATGCGAAATCAACGGAGGCTTATTGCTGTAATCTCACCGTCAATACGTATATGCATGGGAATAGCCAGGAGATTGTTCAGGCAGGAGCAAGCATGGTAGAACAGTCTATAGATTCATCGTCACCTACAACTAGTTGAGCTAAACGCCACACTACAACTTTAACTGGCTTGCATCTCTGCCACAATTTGTTCAAGAATCGTTCGAGGCCATCGTGGACTTATTTGAGGTTTGCGTATCGATATATCACACTATTTTAAGTAACTCTTCATGGTTACTTGGTACATGGTAAGCAATGTGTTATACGTTTACAGATTGTAATAAGTCATTACAATGTACATATAAAGGCATATCACACTGTTCTCGTAACAATATAGTTTAAAGGCAAAATTTCCAGGACAGGCACGAATGACCGAAATCTAATCTAGTCTTTGGATTCAAAAAATGTCTATTAAGTAATATGAAGTCTACATTTTTTTCGGTGTCGCTGATGCTAGTCAGCCGTTTTAGAATAAACCAGCTTTAGTGAATGCATGATCTTGATCCTTAATGATCACACAAAGTTCTCTATAAAGAACTAAATTGTCACACAGCATTACGCATGAGCTATGTTGTTCGGGCAGAGCAGTATCCAAGAAATCAATAATCAATGGACAATCTTGTCCCGTCCAACATCCGTCCTATCGTTAGATTTCTTGCAGCCGGAGCAAATAAAGCAATCTAACCAGTCTTTATTTGGTGATTCCAGTCGCACAATCTAGTTTTGTCCGTATCTCGCTCGGTTTACGGCCCCGGATTTACTTGGAACTATCAAAGTGATACAAACTAAATCGCGACGAGAATCGTGTAAAGTCTCATTTCGATTCAAGACAGCAAGAGAGTTCGTTCGACCCGGCTCAGATTGTGGTGCCAAATTTGCAAGATTCTTCCGAGAATAGAGTTGTCAAAAAATACTAAGCACTTCAAGTTCTTCTTCTATCCCGTTACTTTTCCGAAGAGCTTTGTCTCAACTAACGTGTCTGCCACGCATCTTCTTCACTGTTCTTATCCAGATCGTTGATGTCTGATCTAACCTCTCTCAACGAATTAACCATATTGGTTTGAGGGACATTACTCATCCACCCGCTTGCACTCAGGCTCAGTCGCAGTTTACCCAGAAAGTTCCGCCGGGCTCCTGCTCGATGACGGCCACCGGGGTGTCAGTACCCAAAGCCAAAAGTCATCTTATCGTAGTGCTTGACATAACATCCAATATATTTGAGGCCTATCGACATTTTGATTGTTGCCGACCCTCGCCGGTACTAGGCTCAAACTCATTGTTATCTTAAACAATCCTCGTCTTGTGTGGACCCCGGAGGTCCCAAAAAAGTGCTTTCTAATCCAGACCGCGAATAGGGCCTCAGCTTCTGTGTCTATTTTAATGCTTGATTCATAAAGCGTTACCCATTTCGTGACAACGTCGTGTTGTAGTCAGTATGAGTGCCTTTTTTGTGTATTGGCCTAATTATGCCTTCTTTTAAGGATACATTGAATTGAACGTATGTCGCACGCGGGTGTTTTTGTCTGCTATTTTAGACTTCATCATCATCGGCTATTTGGCGCACACTGCAGAACATAGGATTGCTTCGTGGTTTTCCAAGTTTTTTAAGAGTTCTGGATAAAAAAAAAAACATAATTAAAGGCTTTACCGTGCTCTTGAGATTAGATATTTAAATAAGTAAGTCAAATTACTGCACTATTTTAAAGAGGAAATCGGATCCTTCGTTCGTTTACCATTTAGCACAACCCACTGTGTATCTTCAATGTACTTACCTTTGCAAACATCAAAGTGGCCCAACCTCATTACGGGTGTGGTGTCCGAGGTATGCCCCAAATAAACTTATACTCAACCAGGTAAACTAAATATGGGCAAAAGCCACACTCCATCAGTTTCCTTCAACCTTATCTGTGTTTTGCTTCAACGTTACGATTCATCACACATCATTAATCATCTCATCACTCCGATATTACGCAAACTCGAGCAAATTGATCAATCAACACAGTAGCTAATTTTTATTTGTGTCTTCCTGTTACTGATTGAGAAGAAATTATCTGTATTTAGGTACAGATATTCTTTATCTGTGCTAGGTATTTTGTTCGGAGTCAGTCACAGAGTGCTGTTCAAGAGTGGGTCGGCGATATCACTGCCACTGGAAAGCAGTGGACTATAATTGACAAAGGACCGAGGGGAAAACAATCTGTCAACAGCAGATAACTGCTTTTTACGATATTATTTTCTGTGCTTATTTTGGTCTTCTGTCACTCTCTATAAAGATGGGCTCGCGAATTCCAAATCCGTCCGTTTGATATTAGCACAGTTCTGTTGCAGTTAATGTGTTGTGCGCTGGCATATTCTCTTTGCGGGCGTGAATACACGCTCGCTGGCATGCCTTGCTACTGGCGCTTTATTCGAATGCGGAATTCGCGGAGCGGTGTGGGGTATCATATTCCATTACAACAGCCTTGTACGGGAAAAGTGTCTCGTCCAACCAAATCCATTCATAAATACTCAAATGTGGAGTCTTTCGAGAGTTTTGTTTTGTAGTAGTGAAGTATATTATTATTATTGTTTTTTGTTCGGAATACATAGTTCCATTAAATTATTCATAAATATAGCAATCAGACCGGAAAACTTGGAAACCTATGAGGGAGGGAGGCCTAATTTCTTTATGTACAGACAACATGATCCAAAGTTAATAATGATAGCAATCAGAGCCAATTCAATCACATACTAATGTTGTTTTTCTTTTCTGTTTCCAGGTAATTCATCGCTTCACGGAATATTTTGGTAAAGATCAGTGAGTACATTTTTGTGACATTTATAATAATATGTTAACTTTATGAACCTACTTATTGAGATACTTAACCCTTTAACGGGCAGAACTAGCATAATTTATTAATTGATTTTGGGCTTTATTTCAAAGTGATAAGGTTCAATTTAAGGTGGCAACTATTATGATATTATGCCCTTGCCTGGCAAAGGGTTAACCCTTTCAGTTTTGTAGGGTTTGTTTATTACAATAACATAACTTCCCTATAGCCGCTCGTCCTGTTCCCAAATTAGGATAGCCTGTGCTGTAGTAACCAGGCAAGGACGCCACAAACATAGAAATACATATACCCAGACTGAGGCCATTTAAACAAATGTACGACGGTCCCCAGTAAGAATCGAACCCACGATCTCTGTCTAGGTAGTCAACGAAGCAGTTAAAGCAATTCAGCTTATAAGTTTGCCTTGAGAGTACACTGGTAAAATACATACATAAGCTCACGCTTGTATCCCAAAGGAGCAGGCAGAGACCAGTGACTGCCACTTGCCATGATCCGGACAGATCACTGTGAGAGTGACATTCATTAGTCGTTACATGCACTGCTAAAATGTGTGTTACAAAGCATTATCTCGCAACTTTGTAAGTGGCTATATTTTTTATCATACAATACTGCTATCGTATCACCAATCTGACATTTGAATGACCTCGACGTACGTAAGTAAATAGATAAAAGAAAGATGGTTCGTATTTGAAACGTTTGAACCTCACCTGTTTTTAGGTCTCCGTCGTCAAAAGGAATATATAAAACTGAAACGTTATAGGGATCACTTTGTTGTCAGACCGTCTGTCAAGATCTTTTATATCGAAAAAGCGTGGAGTGGATGTGTCTAGTTGAAAGTCAACAGGCTCTTGAAGCAGTGAAAAATCTAACTTCAAAGTTCACGTAAAAAAGATACGGTCGTATGAGGCCATTTGTACAAATGTACGGCTGCTCCCGGTAGGAATCGAAAGTAATATACAGGGTGTTATATTTGTCCTAACCAATGTTGTTTTTAGGGAACTTTAACGATTTTAATAGCAGTATCACAAAATTTTCCATTTAAGTGCTAATAACGCAAAACTTGAGTGGAAATATTGAAATATTTCATATTTTTACTGTGGTTTTTTAGCCTGATTTATGTTTAATAATATTAAATAATTTTAAAGCACTGTTCTTGCTGAAAAATATATTTTGGACCTAAAATTAAAGTTCGCTAAAAAAAAAACAATCAGACTTTGGTTAGGACAAATATGGCTCAAAATGTTCTAGATGGTCTATAGTATACCAACACCTCCTTAAGGCTTTGCACCCAGCCTCCAAACACCCTGTAGACTGCGATAATATGAGTTGTCCAGTGCCTTTCTTTAATTGACAGAGTCCGATCGTTGTGAACGATAAATGCCGAGCCATATTCCAACAGTGAACAAACAAATGCCTCTACCACTTAGCATATCGTTGCCTCGATGACAAACGAGGTTCACCAACAAAGTAAAACAAACAAATTCGGACGACTGAGAAGATTTTAGGTTACCCAGCATGCCGTGAACAAAGTGAAATAGGTACCCGGATCAAGGGCTACTCATAACTATATGTCATAGAATTTTCGACCTTAGTGGTTGCCAGTTGGAGTTTTCTACAAAAAAAAGAATGATCATTACTGGACCGGCCTTGAACCCGCGACGATTGGGCGAGATGACTCAGCTCTGCTTTGTACTGACTGCCAAAACCATTACAATATGAATGTGGTAACGTTGCCTCTTACATAATAACATAATCCGAAATCGAACTAATTTTGATATACTTTGATCATTTCTTCTAATCAATGAACAAGCTAAGCAGAAACGAAATTTTACTATCATGATTTGTGCGTGATAGGATCGAGCACAGCAGTAATGAGCCGTGTTCAGAAAAAAAAAAACGAATGGCTGTCACAGGAATGCAATTTTGGACCTCAGCCCAATAGCCATGTGTGATACATCATCGAATAGCTCTCAGTGAGTTTCGGAGTTATATTGTATTGAAAAAAAAAACTAATTTTTTCAATACAATATAACTCCGAAAGGACAAACATTTGGCTGTTGGCGTCATAGTACCTAACTTTTATTGTAGAATTGTAGTTTTATGAAACTGCCCAGTACGTATGTGGTTGACGCATCGGATGGGAAGTTCATTACATGAATGGTATCCATAAGTAGTTTAATTTGAGTGGTTGTTACGTCCGGTAGCCAGACCAGCGACCCGAAGCGTGAATGTCATTGTTAAAGCCGTCAGAATGCAATGGACCAGATTGGCAGGGGACCGAGAACATGACAGAGAAGACGCCTAAGCCCAGCACTAGGCTCTATTCTTAGTCTGGATATATTATAGACTAGCTTTCGCCCGCGACTCCGTCCGCGTGGACTTTGGTTCAAAATTTTGCAACCCGTTCACTCCGTTAAGGGTTAAATTTAGAAAAACGGCGAAACACGTGTTCAATCAATTGTGTTGAACAGTATTTATTTTAAAATTAGACAACATTCTTTATACCTCCCATACAAATTTTGGCAACACTTTTCACCCCCTTAGGGGTTGAATTTCAAAAAATCCGGTCTTATTCCTTGCCTACATTATATGTATATAGACCCTCTGTGCATAGAAAACGATGACGTCACATTTACACGCTGACGGCGCATCAGACTCGAGGGGTGTTTCCTAGGCTGATTCATCGGGCTGAGGGGGAAAGGGCTTAAAATAAAACCGCCTAGCCGGGCTGCGGAGGCGCCAAATGACTTTGGAACGTTGCCCTTGGGTGCTCCAGGTATATTTTAATCCGTCACAGGCGGTGTGACTCAGCCATGGTATTATAATATGCTAAGCTGAAGAAGTAAATTCGGCATAGGTGAGATTAGGATAAATTCAAATTCAAATTACAACCTAGACCTACCTAGGTATAAACTAACAATTCTGTGGATACGATCGAAGACAAGATAGGCAAGAAGGCTGGCTTGGACTAATATGCCTCCACCAATCCGGACTTGGCCCCCGTGGTGGAGTATGGCCTATACCTTCCTCAGGGAAGAGACCCGTGCCCCTCGGTGGGGACATGATGGGTTGATGATGATGGTAGTTCACAATACAGATCCCATTGTGTTTTTTTTAATAATATTTAATGTAGGTATGCTCTAGACGTCCCACTGCAGGCCACTGGCCTTCTCTCAGAGAGACCTTAATAACCACGCGTGCCCACCGCGAAACGGCAATATAAAGCGCTGAGATATGTGAACATCTCCGACACTCGGGTTTCCTCACGATTTTCATCGTGTAATAGAATTAAATACATTGTTTCATTTATTGAAGCTTCGGATAGAAAAAATGGGTCTACCTACTGCCAATTTCGAGATTTGGAGCCATCGTCGGAATAACTATATTCAATCATAATAACATGCTACAATTGGGCTGACACATGGCATGTTACGTATAACTTGCCAACTTTTCCTAGCTCTTTTGACGTTGTGCACAGTATTTTTTCCATCGTTATCAGGCTCGATATTTTGTACGGCTTCGCATCGCGTTGCGTAAGCACAAATGCGAGTCGGATAAACGTTTGCATCACTAGGAGCCCTATAGAGGCGCTGTCTGTTATACATATAAGCCCAATCTGCACAATATAGGATGAACACTGATCACGCTCCAGTATCAGATGGAAAGTGCAAGATTTTTGTTTAAACTTACTGGGGGTGATTATTCCATTGGTTTTTTAAGTCCGCACCGCACGCACTGAACGCAAGACGACTTTGAGACGTCAATCAGAGTATCAAAAGGTATCATCATCTTCCGATAGAATGGATTCGTACACTTTTATCTAGAAAATCCGATAAAAATGTTATTTAGCTTTTAATAACCATCCACGTTTTCTATCGTCTCGTGGAGTATGGCCTATACCTTCCTCAGGGAAGAGACCCGTGCCCCTCGGTGGGGATATGATTTGTTGATGATGATGATCATCTTCAGCCCGTCGATATCCACTGTTGGACAAGGGCCTCTTAATGCAAGCGCCAGTCGTTTCTATTGAATACAAAGTAATTTAGATAAATGAAATATATTTGTGAAAATTAATGTAACACACGCTTGCTTTTAATATTGCACTGCTACTGTACTACTTTACATCCCACTTTTCTTTCTTAAACTTACAACGGCTAAGAGTCACTTTCGCCTAAAATTAACGTCGTTTAAGAACATTAGCTGCTAATAAAAGGTGCCAAAGAAACGCCCCCGCACGTCACATGGATTCTAAGGGAGGCTTGCACCAAAATCGTTAAACGTGCTTAGTTGCTAATTTTATTTAAATAAACAAACATAAACATTTACGAACCAAACACAGCGACATCACAAACATGTAAACATCCAAGACCTGGGATTTTTTTTGTCCCAGCCGGGGTTCGAACCCGGGACCTCTCGCATAGTAGGTAAATGCGCTACCGCTGCGCCAAAGAGGTCGTCTTGTATGCTTGTTTGCGACGTGTTTGTATAGTTTGACATCTACCTAAATACGTGTAGCCGCTAAACATATTTAAAAATCGTGGTGGAAGTCGCCCCTAAGTGCATCTTTGTACAGGGAACAGTACAGAAGAACACAATGCTACGCGGGGGTTGCGTAATCCTATCCCCCATTGTTTGCCCCAACTACGAAGGTGTCCCTGCTGGTGACGTGTCCTTAATACTCATAACATAGAGATAACAGAGGTATATGGTATCACTCGGTCTTAATAGAGCTAAATGGCCGCTATTCAGTTGGTTAGAACAAAACCCTTTCTAAGTAACGACAAGAACTGAAACTGAAACCATCGCGGGCTAATGGCGAACATTGCGGGCTACATGAATGCTTGTCATTATCACTGTGATAGTTTAGGTTTCAAGACGTAATTATTTCGGCGTGTAGGGTTATAAACTTTTCAGTATTATCTGTTTTATCTGTTGTGGTATCGTTAATGTCTTCTTCTTCTTCGTCTTATAAATAATAAAAAAAATCTGTTCGTTAGTCTCACTAAAACTCCAGAACGGTTGGACAGATTTGGCAAATTTTTGGTTTTTTATGAGAAAATACGGAAAATTTACGAAAACTTTGGCGGTACGAAGTTTGCCGGGACAGCTAGTAAATATATATATTTTTAAATAATCATATGTTTTTGTTTTTGATCTAAAACTTTCGTAAGCACTCACTTTTAGTAATCAGGCCGCTAATTGTACTGTAATATGTTATTGTCAAATCCCGTGTGTAATTCCTGGTGTACATACAATAAAGAATATTCTATCTACATATTATTAACTTTATTAACGACAAAAAGTCAAGTAAGTGTATTCAAAATAATGCTAATAATGTAGTCGTTCAAAATTATAATAGACTTATATATATAAATATCCGAGCAGATTTACTGACCTATTTAGTAAATAAAATACTTAATCTTATATATTAACGATGCAAAGTACAAGTACACATGAGTAGACAGTTGATTATTCACCGCATTAATATTGAGAAATAAATCGAGCATTATAATTTCGTGTGATTGGCCACTTGAAAGGCGTATCCCAAGATTGTTTGTCTTCGTCTCGTGAAAGCACATTCGTCTCAACGAATATACACTCCGTTTATCTATACTTGACTTTTTTTCAAAGCTTTAAACGACACTAAATCAAAAACCTTTAGCGGTAGAAAACTCGAAACAGTCTACAAATTTAGTGCTAGCTAGTACTATTTAGTATTTAGTGATTTAGTGTCGTTTAAAGTTTGGAAAAAAAGTCAAGTATAGATAAATGGATTATACACAAACTGCCGTTTTATGTTTATGCGACCGTTTTATGACAGGGCCAGTGATTGCTCTCTGTCTACCGGTGACTTTTCCTGTCGCGTTTGGATTTTTTGCCCTTCTTCGGAATAGATTAGTTATACAATGTCGGGGTGTACTGTACGGGAGTGGGCACACAGAAGGGAGGAGGTCTTTAATCCAATGAGCGATTTTCTGACAGCTCCTAAAAATGGTTCCAATCTCGTCAAATAGATGGCGATGGTGTCTACGTACTTAGATTTTTTAATACAGCTGAGAGCCCTTCATTGATCTGTGTTGGTACGTCATCTGTTATGAAGGTAACTTGGACTTCGAAACTTATACAAATACGATCGGCATCAAGACATTTTCGAAAATAATAAAAAACCGAAGCCACAATACTGTGCGGTAAAGTTTTTTACGAAGGCAGGTACTCACCGTTCACAGATTACTGATATATTGTGAAAAAAAAAACTCAAAACACATTTTATCAGAGTCATCTGTCGCAGTTTCAAGTACTATATTTTTTTAATCAGCTCTAACAAAATCCCTCATTTACTTTCATACAAAATGTACTCAAGGGACGGGACGAAGCCCACACAGAAGAGACTGCATTTCTATAAAACGAGTCGCCTCCTTTCTACCCCTCGCCCCACGACCCTTCAGTGTGGCCGTTGTCTACGAGTTTAGCCTTGAGCGTAAAGCCCCTTACAGACAATATGGTCTGCTTTGGGCGTAAGGACGGTCTCAGACATACGGTCAGTCATGGCCGTAAAAAAATTTTTTTTCTGATCTAAAAATTACTTCACATGAGCAAAACAACCTGTATGAGGGCGGTAACTAATAAAAGTAGTTATTTTTTTCAATTATCTTAGTGTATAGACGAAGGAACGTCCACCTTTTTTCGATGTCCCTTAAAAACCGGGATGGTGGCTAATAATTGTGTCGCGCGCACTTTTCCCCGCTCTCCTTTTCCCTATTTATTTTTCCTTCGCCTACCTTTTCCGGCTGTAATAAAGTAATCATAAGTTCCATCTTCGCCCGCCAAGCGCCTCATTTCCGCCACCCGATGGGATGACGTCACAGCGTCGCGCTCGCCGTGTCCCGCACAGGAGATTTGTCTGGCTTCCTTCGCCTCCGATAGAGGAGGTAGACTAGTGCCCGGTTTCTGAGGTTCACAGTTAATGGTTCATTAGCTATAGAATCAATAAAGTTATCAGTTCCATAAACGTCAGTTAATTGTCAATGCGTTTCTGAGTACACGCAGGACGGTCGTATACTTATCGAACCGATAAGTAGTTCACCATTCCGCCACTAGATGGAACAATTTGGAAGCCTACTATTAACATACACATTTCATCTGTATTCTACTGCAGATTCAGGTTTTTCATACATAAAATAATTAATATAATAGTTTTAAATCACCTTACAGTAAGATTTCATTTTTTTAAATAGATGAGAATACTTTTTCACAACCTAAACCAATAATGTATCTTAGCCACTGTCAAGAAAAAAAAAGTCAGATGTTAGTTACGTTTTGTCATGTGTCTAATGTCACTTGAAACGTCAAATAAAGTTATAGATTCGATAACCGACCAAATCCGGGCGGTTAAGTTGAACGAAGTTTAAACCAATTTTATTTTTTTGCATAGGTGTTCAGAAACGTAAAATGTCAAGTTATTGAATCAATAGCGTTATGGAATAGATAAGCTAGGTTTAAATAGACCTCAGAAACCGGGCATAGGTAGCCTGGCTTAGTAGCTAACTTCCGGTTTGTTCGCTAGCTGTTAACAAATATACAACGGCTACCACCGTATCGTATAAACTCTTGTCTCACACGCCAGAGATCATGGGTTTCGATTCCAGCGTGTACCTACGAGGGCGGTTTGATAAGTCCGTGACTTTGAGATAAAGAAAATAGTTTTTAAGGAAATTTTTGATTGATTTTTCTACATAATCTCCTTTCTGCTTTATACACTTCAACCAGCGATATTCTAGCTTCTTTAACCCATCCAAAAAGTAATTTTAATCAAACCCTGAAAAATAGGCTTCTGCTTCAGCTAAGACTTCTTCATTGGATGAAAATCTTTGTCCTCTAAGCCATTTCTTCATGTTTGGGAACAGGAGGAAGTCACACGGGGCTAAATCTGGTTAATATGGGGGGTGGAGCAATAATTCGTATCGCAATTCCACTAGTTTTGATGTTGCGATTGCCGACGAGTGGGCAACGAGTCGAGTCGACGAGTCTGCAAACGCGGCACCCATCTTGCAGAAAGCTTTTTCATGCCGAGTTTTTCGTGCAAAATATGAAAAACTCGTTCGATAGAGATGTGAACAGCATCAGTTATCTCCCGTATCTTCCTTCGAGGGTCTTCCACTTATGAACCATTCCATGAGACGGAGCAGAGTCCCCATAATATTTTTTCGTCTATCCTCCCTCTGCTTACTGGTGTTACCTCGTAAAAAGTAGTGTTTAATTAAGACATGAAATTCATTTTTCTCCATTTTCAAACAATATTCCGACTCCGCTTACACAAAGACTTCTATTTTTTTTTCTTTCGCGCCAATTTAAAAAATGAAACAACATAAACTCGGTAAGGAGTTCCTAATTAAGAAACAAAAATTTAATTTCGAAAAAACAATGTATTCAAACTTAAAGTCACGAACTTATCAAACCGCCCTCGTATAACTTGGATTTTGTAAGTCTTACTCGTTTGTGAATTTGTGTGAAGATACCACTCGTTAACCTCAAAAGAAAAGATCATGAGGAAACCCGCAGCCTAATTGGCACTGTACATATGGACACTGTGTTTCCTATGGGTTGAGCAGAATAATACGATCAGAATACGAGTATTGTATGTGGTTGGCAAGCCTATGATTGCTTCATCTAAAATTATTTCTCGGGCACAGCGCCTGAGTCACTCAGGCTGAGTGGGACTTATTTATTGCTCATTTTAAAGCATCTTGTATATCTAATTTTGCATTGACTCCAATTATAAGTTTTGTGTTGTTAGAGCCGCAGCTTTTTATTTTATTTAGCAATCTGTGATTTAGATTAAAAGTTTTTTTAGACGATTTTGCGTTCCACTTCGGGGCAAATGCCTCTCCTTTAGCTCTCACACTCATCTCTAACGTCGGATATTCCCTGCCACTCGGGCAGAAAGATTATGTGGCCGTCCCGCCAAGTTTACAGCGGTATTTATGAAACACGCTTCCGTAAAGGCGATATTACAGGGTTCAAGTTTGGTTCATCATTGCTTTCAATTTCATTTCATCAACGGCATTGCAACTGCACGAGCTATTATATAAGCCTCAATTTCTATTCAATGTTGCTTTCAACTTAATTGCGTAAATGATATTGAAACTTCCAAATACGTAGCAAAGCCATTGTGCATATTCTATTCATTGAAAGCAAAATTTTGGTGAACGCTTCAATTTAAAAGTAAAGTAAATAGGTATTTAGTTCCATAAAGTTTTATATATTTAACAGAAAACTGCAGATACCACATAACCACAATGCGATTGACGCAATAAATCAATTGCGATTGAAAGGTGAACACTTTGAACATTGAACGCAACATTATTATTATTGCAACAATTTTTTTTTAAACATTTAATGATCGCGAGCATTTTTAAATGTTCAATGCTTCTCCATGGAAGTGCTTCAATGTAATGTTAATGTAATTGAACCGTGTAAATAGTTAAGTTGTTCAATTTCCAATGTGTTTCCAATCGCCTTGAAATGCTTCTCTGCCCTTGAGGAATGTTTCAGAGGAATAGTGTTTCATTATTGACACCGTTTACTTTTAAGCTTGTCCACATTGTAGTGACTTGGCTCGAGTTAGTGTTTACAAACAAATAGGACACGGAGGCGAGGAGAGGAGAAGCTCTAAGACTAAGATAATGTGAAACTTTGCTTTCCTGAGATAACACGAGGCGGGTCCTTTCCTTTTTCTGTTCAGTGAACCGTGTTTTTCGCTGAATATGATACTAACGTAAATTAGGTTGGGATTCAAAGAATCGTATTTCTTGATTTTCTGTGAAGTGTAATTGAGTTCGGTATCTTGTTACCTCTGTGTATCTTGTTAACTGCCTCGTTAGACTATCAATACGCTTAGTAATCATTGTCTTATTTCATAGAATTACAATTGGGTATTTGACAGGATGTCAAATGAGTTACTTTTAAAACGGAATTTTGTATGAAAATACTTGCTTGTGACGTACATTTCAGAGAACTCTTTTTATGTTTTATCTATTTAAAAATTGTAATAACTAGTAAATGATTAAAATAAATATATTATCCGAATCATTTTGTAATTTTTGTTCTAATCGAGCATCTCAAATAATTTATTGTTGATAGTGTCAAATACCGTATTGGTTTACTATCACAATTCTAAGTCGATTAACCCATATTTTAACAAAATAGACTCTGCTACGCAATGTACCTAGAATAGTCATAATAAAACATGTAGTTTTATGAAACTCGGCCCAGGAAAGTACAACACGTAATATTATGCATGTAGAGAGCTTCAAATTGGAGAAAAGCGTACATTAAATTTAATTTTATCGAAGAAATTTACAGTAAACTGAGCACATACGTATTTATAGATGATAAAGAGCACATTACTGCACAACCAGGAGAAAGGATTACAAAAGGTTAATAAAAAAAGTAATTTACGCAGTTTTGTCGGCCAGGGCTTGTTTCAAAAATCAGAAATGTATTTCAACGTAAATAATTTACTTCTGTTTATTGAATGGAATGTTAATGTACTTACAATGTTAAGCGCTTTCGCCTTTCGGAGACTTCTATGTAATTCTTCTTAAAATACTTTTGTACTAAAGTGTTCTCTATCTATCTATACTTTCAGGTTTAATCGAGGTTGTTTTACAGTAGCGCCAATTAATCAACACTTCCTGTCTGAATTACATGTTGTACCTATTAACAATATAAGTAAATATACTACTTAAGTAAAGTTCTGTCACGCTCTTTTCTGAGAAATTTGACGAGATAGCACTTTAGTGAAGTAGTACTTAGAGAAGTAAGCAAATCAAAAACTGGCCCTAACAACGGACGGTGCCCAGTAGAGAGTTGAAGAATTCCACTGTCCACTTCTGGATTCATTCGATTAGCTCGACGATACCAATTTATTTTATTGTCCTCCGAATTACAGACACTTACATAGCTTTAAAATCGTTACGATAGTAAAGTTAATAGTACGTTAAAATTGAATTCCTTCATTTATTGCATATTTACGACGCAGTGTTACATAGAAGATAATAAAGGCGTGTTGAAATACAGTTGTATGAGGAAAAATAACACCCGATTTCAAGACATAATCAGGACCAGGAGTCATTCCGTTGTGTGGATGTTATTATTATAACAAACACCATAATCATTTGTGCTTCGAGGAAAACCTTCAGCATTATAACATTACCATACACGATTTGACGTCAAATTACAAAATAAAACTTTATTAAGCAGCCACTAAGTACACGGAGAGTCTGAACTCATATAACCCTGTCCTAGGGCTAGTTTATTGAACAAAAGCGTTTTTTTTTTTCACTTAAATACCTATACCCTTTTCGCCTTGATTTTAGGACATCGCTGCCATAAATATTGCATTATTTCCCCACCCAGCCCCATCAACGCTGAATCCAAAGAATCTAAAGGCTATGAATAGAGAACTAAGGCAAGCCGAGGTGCTTGACTCCCGCGCGATCCTTGACACCGTTAGTACTCACCTTGCAACTAACTCGGTGCGTCATTTCGCCGAATACCACCCCTATCACGTTGTAACAAAGGTCATGTTTGCGCCCCTGTGATCTGAACTCTGGTCTATTTGACGGCGGCGCTGGTAGTCTACCTGGCAGACTTGTTTGTTGCATACTGGGAGGTCTCCAGACAAAGTTATGTTTCTACCAACCTGTCCGCCAGTACTGCACCTGGCGGAGGCGGTAATAATGAATGGGCTCGCTACCGGTGTTAGTGGTTCAGCGGGGAAATGTATTTCGTTAGGTAGAAAAAATAAAAAATGAACGCTAAAGACATTTTAGTGTAACACCGTTATAAAAAGCATGAATGGAAAACAAACTGGTCAAAAGCTCTAATGTCAAAATTAAGATTTTCAATTGTACAAGTGTGAAAATAACCTTATTAAAAATTGTAGTTGAACTGATAAAATTATGTATAACTATCCCTAAATTCTTTGCACCCTAAATTCAAATACTAAACAGAGTATTAATTGCTCAAAAATAAATTAAAGAGCGCCTCTCATCATGAAAGGAGACATGAAATCCAGTTAGGTTGTTAGTAGGCTTCAAACACAATGTTTAATTTAAAGTTTTCATACAGATGTTCACCCCTGTATCCCAGAGGAGTAGGCAGAGATCAGGGACTGCCACCTGCCACGACCCTTTCAAATCACTTTCGTTTAATCGACATTCATTAGTCGCTGCATGCACGCATGTCGGTAAAAAGTTTTCAAAAAAATGTTATTGTGTCGCTACACATTGACTTTATTTATTACATACAGTCAATCTTAGATATGAAAATCAGTGTCAGTATTAATGTTTATTGAATTCCTCCGAAACGGCTTCAATGATTTTTATGAAATTTATTTATTTTTTATTTGGTAAGTCTGAAAAGACAGCGTTTGCCCGGACAGGCAGTGTAATATAATTTGATGCCTTTAAATATCTTCCACACCCGTATGAGACGCCTCATTTTCAGGCACGAAATTACGTCTTTTGATTTGAACGAAGTTATTATCAAAATTGCGCAATATACGCAAATTTCAAAGAAAACATACCTACAACTGAATATTAGAGCCTATTTGAGCGCACACGGGCCGGGCCATTCATCGTCAGTACGTAACGTTTTGTGCCAAGGTTTCCCAAACATTGTGGCACTTTTGTGATTTACCCACTTTCCTGAAATTTCCAATCAACTGTCAAATTAGTATGGAATTGGACAGTTAGCCAATTGGAATCGCTCCTGGTTCAGGAGCGCGTGACAGAAATGGCATTGACAGGAGTTCTTCTCACAAATATTATTAAAATTAGGATGGAAGACATCCACATCCTTCCAGAAGTGATGGTGTGGAATCTATGCAAGCTCTAGAATTAATTGCATCCGTCCAATCCAAGGTAACACAGGGCAGAGAGAGAGATGACATCTCTTGTTTGCAGAGCTCAGAATCCATTTCCGTGGCTGAGCCAGCGACAATAAATGGGAATGAATAAATGAATGAGTGAATGACTGATGAAATGAATTAATTAAATTATGCACGCTTAATGTTACTACTGCTAAACAGACGATTCACTTTGACATCTGCTGGTGTCGTAAACCATCACATCCCAGTACATTTGTTGACATACTCATGTGGACAGCAAAACAAGTTTATTTATTACATTAAGCTATACTAAATCCGATCGCAGTCTCGTGTGGATGCGGGTTGCATGTTGGATATTGTGTGGAAAAAAACGCATATACATATTAATGTTGTCATCTGTAACGGCTATGAATCTAAGGTTCCAATGAAATCTTTGCCAATAAAAAAGTCTGTTATCACAACAAAAGTAAAAAGATATTAATTATATAACAGTAATCACTTTCATATGTAGGTTTACTGATGTGGACTCGAAAAAGTAGCCAAAATTGTCGAAATCACAAGAAAACTCGGGAAACACTTTCGCGTAACCGAGCAAAAACGGAATGTTCGGAAATAAATTACGTTCCTCACACCCACAGCTATCTATGAGTACATTCAATTGTTGCCGGAAAAGTAAAAAAATAATAATACCATTATACAGTTCTGAATAAAAATTATGTTACCTACGTTAGTGTTTTTTCGTGGGGGTCCCCTAGTATGGGGCAATGTATGTGCCTGTATGTAAATGTAAATATATTGTTTATTTCAAATACATATAATATTGTTTTGTAAGTCTTGTAAGGATGCAATTAGGTGTTTTAAGTGAATAAACTATTTTAATTCAATTCAATTCAAAGAGTCAATTTTTTATGGTTAAACAAAAAAACTGCCGAATACGGTAATACTACCTCATTTCGAATTAAAATACAGGCATTGCATGATTAAAAAAGGTGCCGCACTTTGGTGAACGCGCCGATATGTCGAGAAAAGCGACAGTAGGTATCATTTATTTCGCCCAGCATATGGGCGTCATGTGTAAGCAAATTGAACTTATAAATTCTGAGATTTTCCCCGAAGCGAGCTTTCTCTCGTAAGATGTATGAGTGTAAGGTGAGATGTGGGATTTGCACGAAAACTTCGCGAATAGCCTAAGCAACGAACGTATATGAAGACTATGTATGTATTTATACAACTATAACACCTGAAAAAACCTCGAAATGCACTAATGGTTAATAATGGTAGAGGGAGACAGAGAGAACGAGAAAGAAAAGCCTCAATATCCACTCGGAAATGTTCACAATTAATATCCTGACAGCTAATCTTTGGTTAGCTAGGTCATTTAGTTCATAATCGGCCTATGCTTGTCCACCACTGGACATAGGACTCTCCCATTGCACGCCACTGAGCACGGTCTTCGGCTATTCTCATCTAGTTCTTGCCAGCCGCCTTGCGAAGATCATCGCTCCACCGAGTATGAGGACGTCCTACACTACGTTTACCGATCCGCGGTCTCCACTCAAGAGCTCGTCTACCCCATCGGTTATCAGTTCTTCGGGTGATATGGTCGGCCCACTGCCACTTCAGCATGCTAATTCGGTGGGCTATGTCGGTGACTTTGGGTCTCTGTCGGATCACTTCGTTTCGAATTCGATCTTTCAGAGAAAGCCCGAGCATAGCCCTCAGGTCATTTAGTTACACATACATTAGTATCGATTAATAGTCCTCCTTGTTTATAAAAGCACGACCTCTTAAAACACTCTTTATAGAATATAAATCGTATAAGGTAAAGAAGCTTTTACCGATTTTTTATCTGTGTTTGAGGAATGATTGAAAAGAATCGTAAATAAGTGTAAGTGTTTTGGTAGCTTACAAATTAATAGACATCCATACACTTTTCCCACCGGCTTTATTTGTAGCGATTTTCTCATGCAAGTACCTCGGCAGGTATGTTATAATAATGATTGCCCTAGCTTGCATAGTTTAACATTTAACTATGCAACTCTTTTTGCGAGAATTCGCGGCATTTTAACACGCCTTTTTCTATGGCATTTGGCATATTGCGTGCGAGTTTTACTGGTACTTTGGTACAACTTTATTACTAACTTCATACTGTGGTGGTAACTAGACGAGAACATCAGGAATATGAGAAAGTGGTGATGAAATGGACTGAGGTCAAAAAAACATAAAACATAAAAAATCAAAGTAGTTATAGGTTTGATCTCCAGCGGGAATGGACTAGAGTTGGTGAGAAAGTAGTTATAATTTAATAAGGAAACTGAAAAGTAAGTGTCAAGCACAAAGTTAGAGGATAAGGATCAGAAAGAGTGGGAAAGAGAGTGAATTTCATGTAATTTTAGTTATTCGAGCGGGTGGCGTGAGTCGCGGGATGAGGCGGCTCGCTGCTATTGATTATTATGTACGTCACATATGCGAATTTGCCAACAAAGTAAACATAAACATTTAAAGTCGTAAATGTTTATGTTTATTTACATTCAGACACATACATTGCTTCTGGCCCCGCAATAGTATACCCTGTGGGAACCAGAACCGACCAGACCAGCGACATCACAAACATGTAAACATCCAAGACCTGGGGAAATTAATCCCTCTTATATTGATCTGGATTTAAGGGGGGTGAAAACGGAAGACGATTTTTTTTAACTTTTTAGGGAAGCCGTAACGACAGCGGAACTCCAAAAAGTGAGGGAGAAGCGATTTCCTCATGAATACTAGAATCGACCCCCAACCGAGTCTTACAGTTTGGCTCAACTGGCAGGTATGCAAAAAAAGAGGATGATAAGAATATTAGACCTTATACCATACATCACTCACTCGGCTATGAAATACCTAACGCGTGGCATTTGCCCCCAATAATGAGCATGCCAACATAACCGCCCTAGGATGACAGGTGCCATAATATTGTACGGTAGGGAATTGAGAACGAAACAACAGAAGGACAGTTCTTCACTGTGTGGATTCCACTGATTTGACCTACTCTAATGTGCCAAATAATTGAAAGAACTGAAAAGAAACGTTAGCCGATAGCTGAACTACTAACATAGTGCGCTATGAACTACTAAGAAGAACTACGGGTTTGAAGAAAAGGAACTGAATCACTCTATTTTTTTAAATGAAGCTTTTGGCTCATGTCTACTATAACTGGTGCTAGTATGACGTCCCGGTATTAATTCATGATGCGAACCGATCGATACGCCTTGAAGATAAGCCGATGGTACGCCAAGTCTTTATTATTCAAGTATGCTGTGGGTTTCAATGTGACAGTTAACAAAAATTCTCGTTGTCAGAAGCATTTGGTCGGATTTGTCATTTTATACTTTACAGGAGAGCAAGCGACTATAAGCTTACATTACGACGTGATGGACCTGAATTATCTCAGCAATAGACTAAGATAGAAATAGGTTTCTGATATGGCTAGAAAGAGCTCAACGAGCTGATATTGAAGATATAAAAAAAGTAATTTGGTCGGAATCGAACATACGACCATATGCTTTTGACGTCAAGAATTATGCATAGTATTGCATAGGTATCGCTGAATGCACTGCGTAATGGCGAAAGTGACAAACTGCATTGAAATTGTATATAGCGTTTTAGTTGGAACAAAGAGTTGTATTGGACTTTACAATAGTTCGGATTCTAGAGATTTCTACAAAAACCTCATAGTTAGCCAATTTATGTAAGTAATGCAATGTAATTTATTTAGTTTTTTATTTTGACCAATAAACACGTTTACCTTTAAAACCTGGTACAATCTAAAAAATAAACGGATAGTTTAGATATTAGAGTTTTACTTAAAGGTACTTCTTTACAACTAATGTTTTCTCTTATATAACGTGCCGAAAAGTTAAGGAATTATTCATGTTAACGCGCCATACAGGTCTTGTATGTTTACATGTTTGTGACGTCGCTGTTTCTAGTTCCCACGACACAGGGTATCCTAGTGCGGGGCCAGAAGCAATGTATGTGACTTTATGTAAAAAAAAATGTAAATGTTATACTAATTGCGACAAGCTATGAGTAGTTTTACTTTTATCGATATTTTAATTGTCTCTATTTAAAGAAGTGTAACAAACATAGGACAGACAATAATCCAGTTTACTGACGTTTAGATTGCTGCCCACTGGGTGAGTCTGGACAGAAAACTAAACTGGACCTTCTGAACACCTTGAACAAGGCCCAAAATTGAGTTATCTTGTGATATATTTATATTAGGAATCTACTCTCAGAAATGCCTAAAAATAAGGAATAATAGCTAGCTACAATTGTCAGATTGAGACACTTAATAGGTCTCCTTACTCGACGAGCCAGGTGAACATGTGTGCGTTTTTCATCGGTGATTAGATCCACTGAAAAAATCGCTGACAAGCGGAGGCATATAATATGCAAATAAGCTTCTTACCGGTAGCTATTTTTTGTCATCATCTTTCCTAATTTTAGAGTGAGGATAAATGTAACGTATCCCTGCCTAATTTTGAAAGAACATCCCTAATTCCAAAATTTCACAGACTGAATACTTAAGTATCATTCTGTCTCGGTATTGTTTGAAGAGTGTTACTCAATAAATCTATTTCGTTACCTAAGTATTTTGAAAGATTACACCCTGTATGTATATACAAACTTAAAAACATACAAACTTAGATTTATTAAGTCTTAAAGCTTTTTGATTTGAGAAAAGATGGCCATAGTGGAGTACTTTTTCCTGCTCCCTTATCTTCACTACGGTAACGGCCCAAAGACAACGGCTATCATAGTAGACCATTTAGCCAGAAGAATGTAAATTATCTACGTTGTTTTTTTTTATTTTGCTATTTTTGGTTTTCCACGTACTATTAGGCGGAAAAAAAAATGTTTCAGGGAGAGCGTACCTGGATTGCAATAATTATAGTGGACCTTTCTAGAACATCATTCAGTGCCTAACAATTACATGCATTAGAACTAAACTCAACGGCGAAAACCGAGTTTCACGTGAACACTCGGAGTCACTGACCGACCTATGCAAATCGTTCAGCGTTTCAATGTGTGTAATTAATATCGCGCCTATTATACATTAGCATAGTATTCATAGGTGCGTTTAGTACCTACCTGTTGGAAGTACGAATGGAAAGCAACACGATTGCTTGAAGACCTACCCCCGGTTTCTGGTACGCTAACAATCTGTTAATCCACTGTCAACAGCTGCCAAACGTTTTTTTTTTGTATGCACTTTGGCTAACCGACTGCTGTTAACAGTAGATTAACAGCTTGTTAGTGTATAAGAAACCAGGGGTAAGTTTTATCTGGACCATTTTTCGACAAACCACCTGTCTTTACCTCCGATGAAGTTCCAAATTTACCATTTGCCTCGGGATAAATGGAATTGAGGCCACCATCTGGTTACAATTTTTGCGTGTTACTGGTTGTCGTTTGTCTTGGTACTGCAGAGTAGCTTAGGTACTGTAACGAATTACTTGATTAAAAGATTGCTTTTAAGGCAAAAATACTATTTTTATTATCTTTTTGTCGGGAAAGCCTAGCCTAGCTGGCCCTCGACTGACATCTCTAACAAAAACGTAGCGATTCTCTTTCAAAATATTTAAATTCAAACAAGACGGCTGTGCCAGCCAGTTACTATAAAGAATAATCGCTACAGTACCAACAGCTAGGCTGACCCGGGCCACGCTTTCGCGTCACGATCACGCCAACCGCCACCTTTATCCTCGAAACTAGATATACAAGAAAGGCCACTTTGTGATGGGAGTTTCTGTCGTCTCATACGATAGCTGTAGGTTTAATTTAAGGTGCGCAGATTGATCGCTATGGCGATAAATATGAATTTTTAACGTAAGACTGCATTAAATTCCTTTTTTTTTTACCTGTAGAATTTTCGGTGGGCCGCTCGGCTCACCAGATTTCACTCCGATTCGTATTGTCTCTTATGCCTCCTCCAGACTACTCGCGAAGTTCCTCGACAAAGTTGGACGAAGTAAGACGAAGTGCCTCTCCACATCTCCCCTATTCGCCTACCTCGGTCAACTTCGCGAGCAGTGTGGAGGCCACATTACAATCACTCTGCTGCGATCTTCTTCTTAAATGATGCTTGGTAATTATAAGTATTAGACAGTTGCGATTCGAAAACAACCGTATTTCAGGGCGTAGTGAGAGTAATTTCATCTTGTTGACGTTCAAATCACAAAAGATGCCATTAGGGAGTATTATTCTAGCATTAGTGTAGCAACAACATCAGTGACAAAATTATAATGTGGCATACATGATTTTCCCGGTTCAACGAAGTTAACGTTCTGTAGAATGCATTTCTACGCTATACGGTGGTTATGTTGCGTTTCTACTCTAGCTAGCTTTTCACACCTAACTGAACTTGTTTCGAGTGTGTCTCGAATTCAGCTAAATGTCAATAGAATGCCAGCACAGTTAGAGCAATAGAAGAACCGTAACCAACCTGCTAACCTGGCCTGGCCAATTTAAATGCCTCGTGTTTTTGCTCTAAACGTATACACATTTTAATTAACCCTTTCGCAGTTAACTGACTGCAAGTGAATGAAGTCAATTCTCTCGCCAAACGATACTCTTTCGTAAGAGTATTGTTTGGTCCTTTAATTAGTTTTTTTTTCTGTATTTTTTAGAGTTCGCCATCTCACTCAAAATTTTTGTTCCGAAATTTCTGTAACTGTCCAACTTATAAAAATTACAGCCGTGTGATAAGTTTCTGTCAATAACTTGTTATGATGTGCCTTAACTAATTAAGGTTAGTCGTCTGCTCTCAATATTTCACTCGATTTCTTATCAAGCAAAACTGGGAGCCTATTCTCACTTCATTAGCAAATAAGACGTATACGACTCTAAGGCGTATGACTTGAATTCTACATAAAAAAGTCGAATGACACCCAAATTCTGTATTCTGAACACCATGCGACATTGAATTCGAATGAAAAAAGAAATGTCTAACGACTAGAAGAGTAATCTGTGAATCCTGCGTTCCATTTTCTCGATTGTAAATTGAAAGTTAGTCGAATCTTAAAACATTCACAATTTCACTTTTAAATTGATACATTTTGCGGCAAATTATTACTTTGAGTGTTATTTTATAAACTAAGAAACTGTTTAGGTACAAAATATACGTTATTTAAAAGTTTAATACACTTAACTCTTAAAATTTTCTACTGAAATTTTACTTATAACGAAACGTCAACGTAAGGAACGTAGGGCGAATCCAATAGGACTTGCCCTACGTTCCGTAATGCGATAAAATCAATTACAGCGCGAATCCGACCAAATTTAGTAGTCCCAAAGTATCTCGCACGGAGTAGGGTTTTTGTGCCTACTGCACTTAAGTGGATTTGCGCTGTAATCGATTTTATCGCATTTCGGAATACACCCACCCTCAACTATCAATGAATGCGTTCAAATTTCATACGCCTTTTGCGAGTCGCATGGTAATTACCATGCGACAAGATGACACCTCAAAGCGAACGAAAATTGTTAGCAAATTTGCGTATACGACTTTGTGAGAATACATGAAACTGATTTGTATGCGACAAATGTCTAATCCTTCGAATGTTTGGCGTCTACGCTTTCAATTCGCATGGGCGAGAATCGGCTCCCTGGTCTTTAATTCTGTTATACGATAGTGTCGTTAATACAGACTCTACTAATATGCATATTATGGTCAATACCGCTCACTCAGATACAGAACAAAGAGGATGTATGAAAGTACCATAAAAGCAGAGGAGATTTTTTAGCAACGCAACAAAAATTAAGTAGTAGATGTCTGCGAAGTTGGTTAGAATAAGTAATTCCAGTACATACTCGATTCGTTTGTGGGATGGGCTAAACTATTCATCAAATAGTTAAATAGAACACACCCATCTGATAACGGGTATAACAAGCACTTTGCAATGACGCGTCGGCTCCGGCTGATAACTGTCGCGTGCTTGCGCGTGTGCCCATCGTTAATCATCGGGAATGTTCGGGCAAAATCGGCGCTCTAGACTTGCATTTCATGAGACCCTGTCTGTCTTAGTCTAAGTTATGTCTGTAGTCTGCTGACAGCATTGAGAGGTTGGAATGAAAAATAAAATGGTGTCAAAATAGAGTTGGTCCATGTTACTAGTGTTTTTAAGGCAGCTTTTAATGGGTACTTTTTAGAAAATACTCACGCCTTTTCCTAAATTAGCATTAGTATCGGTCGTCATATTTAATAAATCTTGTCTTCATCTTGGGTGATGATTCGTTGCATGTATTGTATGTAATTTAATACTTTCCGGTTTCAATCTATTTCTTTGACCGCTCGCTCAGTTTCAGACTTCGTTGTTAATGATTCATTAGTCATTAACTGACTCATTTTAAGAATCTCTAAAAACCGCGCCACTAACCAGATGTGCCCTCCGTTCCACAGAAACTGAATCACTCTTCCAAACTTATTTCAGGCAGCCTATTTTCATCACGGTCCCATCTGAAATTGGGCAAACGAAACTCACTCCCAGAATGTAATTCAAAATTTCCACAGATAGCTTAATTTAGTCATCCCCAAATTCATTAAGCTTTTGGGTCTGAATGAGGGTTCAATTCAACCAAAAAGCTCAATGAATATGACCTTTTTTTTTTTTGTTAACGGGGTGAAATGCTTTGTGCACCATAACCGCCACCCTTGGGGGAGGGCGACGGCCGTGTGTCGGACTCTCCTCTCCTAATAATAGGAGAGGCATACGTCCTAAAACACCCCGGGGGCCGTCCTGTCGCTCGTGCAATGGGGCGCCGCCGGATCTCGCAAGTGGTGAACCACAACGCGAATGCGACAGCGGCGCCCCGGCGACGTCGACCCGACTCGCAAGGAGTCGGGCCCACCCTCTGGAGAAGGGGCATGGGCCCCCCACCCCCTTCTCCCGTCACGATGTCGGACGGCAGGTCCCCCAACCTGCCGTCTGTGACCCTCCCTCAACCGGCAGCGCAAGTTACGCGCGGCGTCCCCCGCGCCACCGGCTCTCCCGGCGGAGAGGCGCGAGCTCCACAAGCCTCCAACTACCGAGGACCCGTTGTGGCCCTCTGCCCGGATCCTCGGCCCATCGAATGCCCTCCCAAGAAAACACCCCTCGGCCAGAGACCATATGGGGTGCCCAGTCCCTGGTCCCTGGCTTACCACCCGCAATGTCCCTCCCAGGCCCGGCTTGTGGATCTCGCACCTCTCCCCGCCCCTCCAGCCTTCTTCCATGCCCTCTGCTGGACAGAGGGACATAGAGAGGGCCCCCACCGTGTGTTTTTTATAGAGGTTGTCTCCTCGCGGCCCGAAGGCCCCCGGCCCCACTCAATGTGGGGTTACGGGTGCGGGGCCCATGGTGGACCCCGCGGGACATCCAGCAGCGCAAGCCACTGGACGTCCCCCTCCCTCTGGTTTTGGTCCGCGCTGGCCGAAGCCGGTACCCCCCATATCTGGAGGGCGTTCCCCTATCCGCCACCCGGGGGACGCGTCCGATGGAAGATCCAGAAACTCCACACGGACCAATGAATATGACCTAAGCGAATCGTATATAAGGTATTAGATAGTTCTCCCCATCCAACACATTGATACACCATACATTTGTTCAGGATCGTAGCCGAGGCTGCCAAAGCTGGAATTTTTCTCAGAAACCTGAGTTTGGATTTTCAAATATTGGATACCAATAAGGGAGATTGCAGCCCGGGTTAGTCGCTATAGAGCTTCGTCAAGGATTCGAGCAAATTCTATTTTTGTATAAAGAGAATAGTGAATATACCACTTGTAACACCTTGTATAATATAGCAGTGTTACCTGGTGCAGGTCCGTCGTCTTAGCAGGGTTACCGGGATATTTCAGATCTAGTTCTATCGGGTACGCCAAGTTTCACGAAAATTTGTTCAGTCTTTATTGAGTAACTAACATGCAAACATCTTCACAAACTTTCACATCTATAATATACATAAATTAGGATTTTCCCGCATTAAACACACTTCCAGGCTCTTTCGGTCTTCCTTCTGAAGGGTCTGCTGCCAAAGTGCTTATGTAACATAATTTGATTGCTAGCATCACAGACCCTCCCGAGATAAACCATCGATACACACATCCGCTCGTCAGTCTGCGGGAGGGATAACAAATGACAGACATTAGACATTCGCGGGATAATTGATACGCTCCGTGACTCCGCGAACAAAGCTTCGATTTGTCAAACGGCCGGACGGACGGCTCCCAAAGCCGACTTTCCAGATTGGCTAATCGGCCACGAGTAGCGATTAGCGCATTTAGACTTTAACTCCAGTACAAATATACTTAACGAGTAGTTGGAAAAATGTTATTTTAATAACACAAGACATTTCGATAACACATTTTGTACACTTTTCTGAATAAACAAATTTTTTAAGTCCAACTTCTTTGGAGAGGGACAACAATATTTTTTTCGATGCTCAGGCACAGAATACATAATAGGCTCAGGGTTCTCCAACCCAACTCCAAACCATCCTCTCAACTCTTGGCCAGCAGTTCGAAGTTGGCAAAAAGCAAAGAAGTTGTGCTATGACCTCTGATTTTCCAAAGAACCGGGTTCTTTACAGCTCATCGAATTTAGCACGACCGTGGTGGCGCAAAATGAAGCTAGTCATTTAAGGTAGCGTGCACTGCACTCTCCTCTTTCATTCGATTTTCGCACTTACAAAAAGTTGAATAAGAGCTACACGGCTTCACGAGATATCTGGGCATACGAGTGGGAACGTTGTAATTAGACAATTAATTAAGCTATTGTATGAACAGTCACGCGAGTTTCGTGTGGTTTCACGAATGGAAATTGCCATTGCGAATTTTAAAACTGTTTACTGAGCAACTGTTGTTTTATGTTCTGGCGTTGGTTAAAATTGACACGGTATATTTAAATTGCCCTTAGATTTTGTACGGTATTGTTGTTTCGTGAGAGAGAAATACTGCTTATTGCAGAACCGGAGTAACGAAGGATTTATTTTATTTTTTATTATTACATTTCGGAGATCTTACAGCTTATAGTAATTATATAAACCAAGTAAAATAGTGGCACAAAAAAGCCATGGGTTAGTCTCACATGTAGCACAAAATTGTAAAAGGGTTCTACTCTATTTAGGTTGCCTAACATCGCGGATTACCTTTAAGTTGGACTTAATCCCATTTTTGTTTTAAGTTTCTCTCTAAATAAACTCTGTAACACGATTGAACTGTTCAGTCCAATATTTACTGGCAGGAATAACAATATCGGCAAAGTGATTGATGCGAGGTGCACTGTACTGATAGGATTGCTACGACTAGTCTTGGTACCAAACTAGGGTAACCTGCACTATGGTAACTAAGCAAGAAGATCAGAAATATGAAAATACACCTTTTATAAAAATCGTATACAGCGGCCATGAATTTAATGGAAACAAAATCACGACCTCTATTTTGCTAGTCAAGCAAGCCTATCAACCGCTAGAACAACGAGGCAGTCTAATGTATAAAATGAATTTAATTGTTCCAGGGTTGGCAATAGAGCCAATGTTTTGTGAGCAATCTCAGCTCTACTAAGAAAAGCCTCTCTTCTCCCACAGAGCGTCAACTGGAGCTCGCAAGCGGGGTGCTGCGCGGCGCCCGCGACGCAGCCGCGCGCGTGCGATGCGGAGCGGTCCCCCCCGCCCGCCCCGCCCCTGCCCTGCGCCCGGCCCTGTTGCCGCGACGCCACGTGAGTGCTCTACACCACACTAGACATAATATCTGGCTGGATGACCACGCAAGCATCCAGACGCGCTGAATCCTGAAAGTGTTACCATTGAGTAGGGAATTTGACAGACGGCAAAACTCGGCTTAGAAAATCGTATGAAAAATGGAAAGCTCGTCATCAAAGTAGTTTCAAGAACTAGCAGTGCCCTCGACCTCGTTCGCATAGTTTACGGATTAACCTGTAAGCCTATGTACACGGGCCTAAGAAGAATTTCTGAAATCGGTTGAGTACTTTCCGAGATTATCCCCTCCATACAAACTTCATCATCATCATCAACCCACAATGTCCCCACCAAGGCGCACGGGTCTCTTCCCTGAGGAAGGTATAGGCCATACTCCACCACGGGGGCCAAGTCCGGATTGGTGGAGGTTTGTAAGACTAGTGGCTGGTCTTACTGTCAGAAGTTTTCGAGCCGCCCCCTGAGGCTTCTGACTTGGCTTAACGACTGCCATACAAACTTGCAACATACAAACTTTTCCTCTTTACAATATTAGTGTAGAAGTGTAGATTACCATCTACCCTACAGTGAGCCTGACCTAGCTACTGATATCGCGGTCGAGTGGAAGGGTCGGCATTCCGGCTTTCAGAGCACTCACACAATCTCGAGAGCTTTCCGCACGCTTCTTGCTGGAGTCTGTTTGAAACTGCCCCAAAGGCAGGAAACTTCGCGACTAACTCGAGAATTGAGACTGAATTGGGCACGGTCGACTGCGCTTCAAGCTTTCCACTGTAGACTCCAGAAGTAGACTTTATGCCTTTAATGAAAAGTTTCAAAGTCCAAAATTTAAACATTGAGATTAGCAGTCTGTTATACCAAAAGTGCTAAGCGGTACCCGAATAGGATCAACCACATCGTGTGAAACCTTAAGCCTTGTATTCATGCCATTTATGGTAAACATTTGTGCAACAGAGTTGAATCAACGCGTTGCAGAGTTGCTGTCAACATGTTGCTGGCAATACTGCGTGTTGCACAGAGACAACGCCATGTTGACAAGCTCTCGCCCGACGAGCGTAAACTTCAGTTTAGCAACAAATGTTGACGTGTGTGAACGTGTTTGCAACAGTTTATAAACATGGCTTTGGTGTGGAGCAATGATGAAATTATGCAATTAATAGAATTATTTCAATCAAAATCATATGGGATTCTTCCAAAGAATACAAAGATAGAAACAAAAAGATCGATGCATTCGAAGAACTCAAAGAACACAACAACACTACTTCCTCGGGCAACATTTTAACGCAGACTGGGGCGTGTGGACAGGACAACCTATATTGATTTCAACAAAGTTTCCAGCAACATTCTCGCCGCTCATCAACAATGACTCTTCAACTCACAGTTATAATTAAAATTGTCTCTATCTACCCCCATTTTGAAGGTTTATTATTTTGTTACTGCCCAAGTATTTGGCCGGCCGGCCATTATTATTTTTAATGACCACATACTATAAGGATAACTGTAGGATAACTGTACACAGCCTAAAGCTGCCTTTTAAAAGTCACGTTATGGTGTAGAGAACGGTTACAGAAATTAAAAATTATCGTTAAAGAGGGTTAATTTTTTGTCCATAAAACCAAACTGGCCTCTGGCAGTTTCGAGTTCACTTGGTTTTAGTACATCTGTACT
The DNA here is from genome assembly GCA_947310845.1 of Yponomeuta plumbellus. Lineage (NCBI taxonomy): Eukaryota > Metazoa > Arthropoda > Insecta > Lepidoptera > Yponomeutidae > Yponomeuta > Yponomeuta plumbellus. The sequence continues at coordinate 9,712,444 of OX371206.1, forward strand.
ACAGGGTGACAATAATTTCGTTCACCGTTATTAAGGGACATTCCATCCATTCAATCCAAACGTATGGAGACATTTAAAAAAACATGGCGCATCACTAAAAAATCTTACTTAAAGTTACTGCACTCAAACGAACAAACCATATCTGGACTAGATCTTGAAAAAACTTGTTCGAGCGTCTTATGGTCGGCGCCGGCTAACCCGATTTCTTTTACTTGTTTACGCATATCGGACGCAATTTATTGATTTTGCGGGGTATTATTGTAAGATAAGATAAGAATATTCTTTATTCCACACAAGAAACAAGAGAAATAAATAAAAGTCTGCGTGAAAAAATAATACTATTAATTTAAAATATCTTGGAGAGCCCGAAAGCTGAGCTCCACTTAGGGGCTTCGCCCGGAGCGCCTGTTCTGAAATAAGTTCTCAAACTATGAAAAAGTGTGTACTTGCTTGACTGAGTAAAAATAAGCAATAACTCTACATATTATCTTCTTAGCCATTATGTCTCAAGAAGTTGTACAACAGCTGCGGTCTCAAATTTACTGGAAATAATATATCTGGCTTTTTGTCCAGGTTATAGGATAATCTAAATAGACGAGACGTAACTTAAGCCGCCCGAGCACCGTACTTCGTCTTGTCCTTAGCCAGAAGTCTAACTTACGAGTTCCAGACCTGTGGGCTCATTATGTAATTTTCGCAACGGATATACGTCTTAAGGCTGTAACAAGGGCGAATGACTTTGAGCATTTGACCTCTGAGTTATAACATAATAAACTAGTGCAATCTCTTGAATGTTTGTTGTACTTCTTCGGCGAATACTTTAAGGGCTAATCCATAATCCAAAGATTACACAGATAAGAGATGTGGCGGATGTTCGATGGCGATTATTCCCTGCGCTAATTAAGAAATCGTACAATTTTGTACTAATCACGCTTAATATTAACATTGAAAAATATATGGGCAGATAGGATTGCAGATATTGATGTGGCCGATATTTGCATGAAAGATTTAAATGAAAAGCTACTATCGTTTACCAGCGAAATTAGATTCTGTAGAAAATAAAGCTTTTGGATTTTTTTTTTTTTGCCATCTAGACAGGTTAAATGCATTTTTTTTTCCGTACGAATTAGTCACTGATATATCCTTTATTACCAAATATTTTATTCAGAATTTTTTAGTGCGTACTTTTGCCTAACATTTCACTTAAAGCTAGCCAATTTTGCAACATTTACCCTTGTTACACCCTTAAAAAGTCACGTCAACACAAAAACCGACGTCGTACGGAGTACTCTCACGCTCTAACATAGGGTCTTAAAAGAAGATAGTGCTACACAGTAGTGGTATGCATGATGCATGACTTTTTAAGACGTATGAATATCCGTTGCGAAAATTACATAATGAGCCCACTGGCCGGTCCTCGATTCCGTTAGTGCATTATAGTTCAATTACAGTTACATGGTCGGGAGACGAGATATATTTTTTTAATTCCATTGACGCCTTGAGTCGACGCAGTCATGCAACTGTAATTGTACTACAGTGGTTTAGCGGAATCTAGGTCCTGTTACCTGAGAGGCGATTTCCATACAAACGTAGTTTAGTTTTCATTATTAAACGACATGCCATGGAACGTTGTCACTATGGTGAGATGACACAAATATAGGTTAAATCAATTAAAAATCGATTAGAACTTTGTGAGCTTTGTTCATGAGAAGACTTATCGAATCACCTCTAAACGTTTAATTGCGATCTTTGAAACGATTCAGTATGTATTATAAGTATAACTTAGTTTTTGGTGAACTAATAAAAGATGGAAGATGCAAAGAAATTAAGATGGAAAAGTTCTCGCCAGGATTAACTAGATACATTAATAAAATTTATCGCGCTAAAATGTAAGTACTTTCGCACGATCTCTCTCTGACTCTACAAAAACTTTCTTCGAAGTAAAATTGTAAACAACAGAACGTTAACTACATTCCCATACCTTAAATACTTCCATCAATAGCACTTAAACACAACCCTTAACATGCACGCATAAAGTTCACTTTACGCCGGCACTGGAGTAAAAAAACAATAGTTATTTTTATTACTGAATGGGCCTTAGAGATACGCAGAATTGTCGAGGCCTCCCCTACGCTACCTGAGCCCCTATTACGGAACGCCAGATGACATTGACCCCTCTTTCCATCCGTTTAGTGCTACAAGAGAGAGCAAACCGATTGGCTTTCGAAACCAAATTTTGAAGACCTCCGTTTTCACAGTTAACCATTACCTGGAAGGTTCAGTGGAATCTGAGGGTAAGCCCTATGGTTTAAAAACGGTCCCGCATTCATTCCCACCCCAACCCTCGGGTACGATGCGTCGTTACCGCCGCTGTGGCGTCGCTTGCCAACATCTACATGCGCAGGAGTGTTTTCTCAAGCATTTTAGTGTAAATAGTGCTATTTTATGATAATCACTACCAAAGTTAACGTAACTAGTGTATATTGTCTGTATATTCGTGTTATATAGGTAGGTTATTTGAAATTCGATGCCATAGTTGGTGATAACTAGTGATGCTTTGTGATATTAGTGTTATTTTGGTGTGACCATGGATCTGACGGTGGCCAGATTGAAGTATGAAGAGGAGGAGGAAAATATGGATGATGTGTACAGCTTTAGTGATTTGTAAGTTGTAACAATAACAAAAATAATAGTAATTCGTTTTTATAAATTTACAAATGGCCTCAGTCTAGGTGTTTTTCCGTATTTATGACATCCTTGTCTCGTTACTAGGTATAGCATTATTATGGTATCCATTAAGAATCCGTTTCTAAATTTAACTGGTAGTAATTAACAATCCTGTTTCTTGTTCAATTATGACTAACGAAAATAACTTCTGCCACCGTCTACACAACACACTTATCTGTCCCAAATAAGGATACCAAAAACAAGGAAAAAAACCACAGACTGAGGTCATTTGTTACATACATAATAATATGGCGGAATCAAACTCTCTCCTGTGTTTTAGGAGTGATAACCCCTTCACCATCGAGGCAATAAGTTGTGATAAGCTTCTGACATTGTAAGAGTCCTGACTCCTTGGGACGTCTCCTTTGCGTCGCCAGCTACATGTCGAAGCGGTTAATAGGTACTGAAATGTATGGTACAGTTGACAGCACGTCAATCTTCACATTTTAGTTGCAAAGTCGCCCGTAATGCAACGGAGTAGAGTGCATGGGTGTATACCATGATGTGCTGTCGACTGTACTAAGGGCCGATTTCTGAATTGAGAATTTGCACTAAGTAAATACTTAAGTAACATGCTGTCACGCTCTTTTCTAAAGAAATTTGACGAGACATCACTAAAGTTAAGTAATTACTTAGCAAAAGTCTCAATTCAGAAATCGGCCGTTAAACTCCATCCCATAATTCGAGTCAGTAAAATGACATTTGTGACGTGACCAGCTTTTGGAAGAAAAATAATAGAGTACACATTCGGCATGAAATAGAGACTAAGGTTCTATCACTTCTTTCTTTCGTAGACGATAGATAGATAGAATATTCTTTATACTACACCTGCTTGGAAAGTACCTTGATACTTTATCAAATTTACGGTAGAAAGTACGCCATTGCATATCGAACAAATATGCGGGGAGAAAACGCATCTGAGCGGGAGAGAAAAGTGTATGAAAATCCATTTCTTACGTGGTTTTTCTTTTTTAATTTTGGGTAAGACTATGCGCCGGTAACCTAAATATCAAAAGCCAAAAAGTTTCTCAATTCCCGATCTCAGGTGTTTTAAAGCCCTCGCCTACGGCTCGGGCTTCAAACGACACCCTCGACGGTAATCGGTCACTTTCTCCTCTCGATGAACAATGTACTATTATTTTACTCATATTACATTTACAGGGCCCGGTTAAAACATAAATAATAAACGTAGTATTTTTTCTCTACGAATAATACTTTTACTGTCGAAATATAGAGTCACGTGGTACAAACTCACGTAACGCCATAAAATGTAATGAAGCGTTTATCAATATTTGAGCTGTCTTGTTAAATAATGTTTTTATGCATCAGCACCTTTATAAGAAAACGTAAAATAATTTCCATACAACACAATCACTTGACCTTATTATAGTAACTTATATAGGAATAAGAACGGATTTTTTGAAATTCAACTATTAAGGGGGCGAAAAGGATTGCCAAAATTTGTATGGGAGGTATAAAAAAGGTTGTCTGATTTTCTTGAAACTTGAAATAAATACCCTTCAACACAATTGATTGAACACGTGTTTCGCCGTTTTTCTAAAGCAGACGGAAACGCTTTCATACATTCTTGGGCCCAGATGTAAAAAGACGAGAGTGGTGTCAATAAACAGCTTATAAATTGTCAGACCATCTTTGAAAATTTTGCGGATTTTAGCAATCTGGGAGCAAAGTTAAAAGAGATTTAGTAAAAGTGAGGCTATGCAACAAATTGACAATAACCTATACTCAACAGCTGATTTTATAAATATGATCATATGATAGAAAGTTATTTATTACATTAATTGTAGTTCTTATTGTATTGAGTGGGAAAAAGTAACGAAACTCACAAATAGGTTAAAAGACAGGGAAGACAAGGATTTGTGTCATTTCATCCTCTAAAACTCGTCGGCCCAGTGTATTACATCGATTAGACGGTATGCCACAGTCGTACAAGTTAAACAATATAGGTACTAGAAGTCCGTAGAGAGAAAGCACTGGTCGATGAATATAATTGAAATACGCAAACAATAACCGAAACCGATACAAGACGAGTAGGTGATCCGGTGATCATGATCATAGATTGAAAGGGTCACTATATTGCACGGACCGAGAATGTACGTGTAGCAGAGTGATCGCTTAGCTGGCAGTGGAATCTAGCGTGATAGCGAAGCAATTGTACTGTACTATTTTAATGTCAAATCTCATGTGTAATTCCTGGTGTACATACAATAAAGAATATTCTATTCTATTCTATATATTACGATTTTAATGAAATAAATTTTTTATTAGACTAAACGTTTTTCATGCAGAATGACAAATCAAATCATAAACAACAATTACTAGGCGACGCTCGTATCGATTGTCTAAACTCAAGGAGTTATAACAGTACGGCACGAGAATGTACAGCCCAGGAATTCGTGCCCAAATGACACCAATTATCGGGATATGCATTCCTGCCTGTACATTCCCGTCCGTGCATTCCCGGTCCGTACCGGGAATGCACGGACGGGAACGGATGCAGTTTCCGCTGCATCGTCATACAGCAACATCTAATTCTACTGTTCTCTTAGGCTTTGTTTTTCTCACTGTAGCGTCACATTTCTTCTAATTTTGTTCTATATGTGCCTTTTTTTCCTTTTCCTGTATAATAAAGAATATCTATGTGGCGTTAAATACCTACATGATTTTCTTCTTCTTAGTTAGTACATTTAAAGCAATACATCGACGTTGTGTTGACTCTAGTTTATACTACGATGTAGTTAATTTCGCTACTGGGCCCTGTAGAAGTAGTGTTTTTATAAATTTCTATTCTCCTGCCTACTTCATCTAAGTAAGCCATGTCTTCATTAAATTATTACTCAATGGACTCGACTATACCTGGTTTAGTGTTGTCAGCGCCGTGATAGCCTCGGCAATATCATTCCAACTTTGGTAATAGTCCGCCTACACACAATGTAACGTTACCATATTGGGACACGAATCTTATGACCTTTGCGTGTCCCGAATGTGTTTACCGCGCATGTATGATGATATCGTTATCATCCTACGTATTTTGGTTATTAATTCAAGATAGGGACCTCCGAATTATTGAACACAACTCGTAACAAAGAGCGAACCAACCAAGTTCCCTAACCGCTAACAGTTAAACCAAATAGGATTCCGAGAGTGGTTTAGTTACTCATTGACGGCTGAAGAAGAAGGCAGATGGACTACTGCTGCCTTAGGGTGCGGTTATAAAGAAATAGGTGACCCGTACCTGCATGTCTGTACAGGTCCGTAGTGATCGGTATTGGTATGACGGACCCGCTACCATTCTCTATGTGCCCGTTTAAAAAAGATGCAAGTTAATAATACGGTACGTATGGGTACGGATTACCTGCATGGATGGACCATACCGTTTAAAGTCTTTGCCTGAGTAGGGTGCTGTGTGTGTGTGTGTGTGTGTGAAAGAGATCTGTACGTATCAGTACTGATCTGTACCTGTAAACCCTTACCGGGAAACTTTATAACCGCACCCTTAATCCGATTTTAGCTCGTTAATGATGATTTTAGTCCTGAGAGGATCAAAACCCTAGCTAAAATAATTATATGCTAAAATAAGGCAACTCTACGTTATCTGGTATTAATTATTAAGTACCGTGCCTCTGCCTACTTTTCGGGGTTAACGGGCGTGAGATTATTTATTTATTTTTATTTTATTTTACCGTATATGTGCCGTTACTTTTCTAAAATAAATATAAACTAAATCGAAATTGAAATTGAAAGAACTAAATTGAAAGAATGCTAACTAAATTTAAGAGACAAATCTATAAAAAAGAAAACTAAACAATAAAAAAAGGTCTGCCGCCAACACTGACGTTAATTTGCGACTTCAACATCGATTTCCACTGATAAACCATTATTGTTCACTTCTCTACAAATTATTGACTCCAACTTACATGGAAGAAACCTCTAGACAATATTGTAGGTGGTACCTACTATCTTTGCCACCCACACACTGTTGTACTCAACACGTTTATAGGCATTCACTCTCCGTGAACGTGACTATTCGTTCTTTTGATAAAGCAGCCAAACCTAATGTACTTTTTACATCCTATTGCGGGACACGGGGCTTATCTCTAAGAGTATGGGGTTAATACATTCGCGGGCACTCATACCACTTCTGTTGTTATTGGATGCTATAGCATTTTCTATCCGGAATCTAAGGGCAGTTAATCATCACTCGTGTTCACTGATGATTGACGTTATCTTACGCTAAGAAACGTGAAAAAGTCAGACTCGCCGGCTTCCTCACGATGTTAAGGGAAAATGATCTTATTGCTAGGTACTTTAAATTCACAAAACGTCGAATGGAAAACACAATCTTTGATTTGAACAAGAGATCTCACAGTTGTGAAGCAAGGGCTCCACTCACTACGTCACAGTTCTCTTATGCGCGTTAGGCGATATAAACTTGTAGTTGTGATGTGATTTATCATTAATATCGTCTAGTGAGATGTTGAGCGCCCCAATGTCTCCCAAAGTTAGGCACACAAAAGCAAAGTGTAATGTGCACGGTGTACATCTACACACTCAATCACTTTTCTCTCTTTTTCAACCTATAGCCACCCAATGCTGAGTTTAGGTCTTAGAAGACACACAATAAAATCGGCTCTTATTCATCCACTGCGGGACCTACGCCTCCCCCAAGCCACGCCACTTTCTATTCCCGGCAATCATCATCTACACACACACAGTTCACGCCAAGTCATGTTCGTGAGATGTACACCAGGAATTTCACATGAGATTTGCCAATAGCATAATACAGTACGATTTTTAACCCCCCTCCCCCTTGGTGATACATGGTGAGGTTCAAGTCTACCCCCCGCCCCCACCCAACATCACGTGTATTTTTCGTATCTACAAAAAATCTTAAATTTTTTAGAACTAGAATTGTCTTGCGCGCGCGTGTTGAATTTATATATTAATTTGGTATCGTATATGTCATGATATATTTTTGTGTCGTTTTACTATAATACACAAGGTCAAACTACACGCCGCTTTTCGATTTAAAAATGGCGCGTTTGAAAGATAATGAAATAAATAAATACACGTGACATCTTACTACACCCCCCTCCCCCCTTGTGACAATTCGTGATTTTTGTCAAACCCCTCCCCCCCCTTTCAAGCCTCACGTGATTAATGGACGGCCCCTAACCATGTTACTCTCGCCGCAGTATCGCCGACACCGAGCCGTGCCGGCGCGCGCAGCCCGCGGGCGAGACCGGCGCCCGCATCCGCGCCGCCCCCACCGCAGCGACGACGGCGCACAGCAAGCAGCTGGCGGCGGGCGGGACCAACCACCCGCCCCAGCCGCAAGGTACCGCCAAACGTAATGTCCCCAACACACACCTTTTTATTTTCACCCGGGGAGACCAGCGCCCGTGCGGCGGCTTGCACCAAATCCTGTTGAGATCCTGATGGAGAAATTAGTGTGGTATTTTAACGGTGGGAGTCGATTGGGTTTGGTGCGCTGTTCAGATATTTCAACGCCTCTACTGTCTATGGGTCCACTGGGTTGGATGACGTTGCGTCGATGACGGGTTGAATGACGGCAATATTGATTTTTTCTAAGCCAGCTGGGCTGGAAAAAAATAAAGTTTTGTATTTCAGTAAGTAAAGTAAGTAAGTAAATGATTTTATTTCCTTCTCACAGAGGTATGAAAACACTACAAATTTGAACAATTTGAATAATGTAGACATTTTATTTCCTTCTCACAGAGGTATGAAAACACTACAAATTTGAACAATTTGAATAATGTAGACTTAATCCTATGTGAGAGGCTGGAGTCCATACTAGGAAAGAACCTGTGTGACAGATCTCCAGGCCCTCACTAAACTTACATACAATGTATTGTTTCTCAATTGTATATATATATATATTTTTTTTGTTGATTTGAACAGGAACATTATATCTAAAATGTAGGTCTTATGGGTTACGCGACCAGTCGCAAACGTAAAAATTTAACACACACAACACAGTGGACAGTTACATGTATAGGCGCAGATATGTCCGAGTTCGGATGCTGGTCTTTTTGTGGACACGCTTGGGTTTGGCAGAGGGCTTTTCTTATGATTGCACTAACCTATCATAATCCTAAACGCAATGTCACCAACGCACAACGTTCGTTCTCATGAGTGAACTCTACCATCTAACGTATCTACCATCCCCACCCTAATTTGTTCTACAAACCCCCTCCCCTACTCCCTCATTTAAGATGTAATAATGTGATAAATATAATAGTAATGTAATACTTAGAAGTTTATTCAGTGCGGAGAGTGCAAGCTATGTGGCGCCAGACTCTATTAGTAATTTTATTAAATGACTAAGCATAGTATTTGTTATCTATTGCCACCCTGATTACCCTATCAAATTTTTACCCTCCGAGGGGGTGATAACCACCATATTAGGTTAGCCTGGACTGCCTGAGTGATCTTAAACGATCACTAAGGTTAAGCAACATACGGCGCGTTCAGTCCATAGATGGGTCACCGTCTATGACTAACGCTAGTGGCATTTTTCCGAGCGGTTCCGTGCTTCGCAAGGCACGTTAAGCAGTTGGTGCCGGCTGCCGTCGATAGATGGCAGTCGTTAAGCCAAGTCAGAGGCCTTATGGCGGCTTGAAAACTTCTGACAGTAAGACCAGCCACTAGTCTTACAAGCCTCCATCAATCCGGACTTGGCCCCCGTGGTGGAGTATGGCCAATACCTTCCTCAGAGAAGAGACCCGTGCCCATTATGTCCCCACCGAGGTGGGGACATAATGGGTTGATGATGAGGTTTTTTTTGCTGTGAATTTGGAACCCAGGCTTCCAAATTGACAATGAATATTTAAAAGGCTATTGGTTAAACGGTCTGTACTGAAGCTTATCGTGCGACGTACGTGCCAACGTTGTTTATTGAGTAAACATATTTACGCTCGTTTTCCTTTATATTTCTGTGCCTACACTTACACATACACTTTATTGCTCCTCATGTGAGACGTAAAACATTAATGGGGTAATATTCCGTTTACATAATTACTCTTTGACAAGTATTGCGTTGGCAACGACCCATCTCTCTACAAAATTATGATATTAGGTACTCATTGAAAATTACGCTTGCCCTTTTTGCTCGCCGAAATGTTATTTCGGCGGAATAATGTTCTTATTATTCCGTAAAAAATAACAATGAAATTTTCCTTATTTTTAATTTTTACGAATATCTTATCTATCAATGTTTGCACTACTATAGTTAATAGTCATGGCTTTTTCTGAGTTGTTTACAAGTAAAAAAAGGCATTACAAAAACAAGATATTGACTTGTGGCCTAAATCTACTTACCTAGGATTCAAGGTTGAAAAAAAAGTCTAATTGGCAAATCCTTCTAAAATCGTAAGGAATAGTTGTTGATAGATACATAGATAGATAGAATATTCTTGATATGTATTTATGTAGTTCTTTTTTTTGCAATGGCGCATAGGTTCTTAAGGCTGCAGTACACGGGTAGAGTAAACGGTAGAGTAGAGCGGTAGAGTACTAACTATCCTACTAATCCTACTAAAAATGCTGTTTACATTGGTATAGTTAGTACTCTACCGCTCTACTCTACCGTTTACTCTACCCGTGTACGGCAGCCTTTATAGCTGTGACATTGTTCAATAATATTTGGACAAAACGGATTGGTCACATCATTTTGATATGGCAGTTAAAAATAATCTGTTAGTACTCCAGAGACATTCCACCTTAGTGAGCCGCCGTAAACAAAATATCCTCTTTGTTGCTCTTAAAAATACACACTTAAGTAAACTGGACACATTACGTAAGATAATAATAACCATTCAATACACAAACTGACAGTGACCTTCAAATGTATTATAAACGAATTCAGGGTTCAATGTTTTAAATGATCATCCATTTATCTTTCTCAAATAAATACATATAGGACAAAGTATGTGTGTGTATAAATTCACCGCTGTAACTAAATATTTTTGTGGTTGTAGTAGTGGATTACCGACTGAAAATTTTATTGAGGAATGTTGAGGAGTTCAGTGAATATCAAGTGCTTGATAAAATGTACAGATTTCCACATTATTTATTTATTAAGATGATTTAGATAGTCACTTTAACAGGACTGTTAACGTTAACATTACATAAACGCGTTGATTTCATTTCATTTCCGCTTCGAGTCTACGCGCGCACACTAATCAAATGTTCTAGATTTCAATGGAATGAAAAAACATTTCTTGTGACCCCGACTGTGAATCTGTCATTAGACTATGCATTGTACTGCTCGGCCCGAACTGAGTGAGCTCTTTATTTGCAGTTCTCTGCCTACGACTACTTAGACCACGTTCAATCTGCTCTATCTGGTTTTGCAAATCTCTCTAAAATATAGCTTACTAATGCAAATGCTTTCGAAGCACTAAAACCTAAAAATCGCAACTCCAACCTGTAATCCCGCGACAAAATAACTAATATTAGTCTTCTCGTCTTTCCACGCACGCCACGGCGACGACGCTACTCTACCGACGCGCCAACGTTACGTCAATGTCACGAAAACGTTATGCCATCGTTACGTCAACGTTACGCCAACGCTGCCTCATCGATGCGGGGCGATAACGGTGCCACACAGGATCCGGCTGCGGAGGCGATGGCGATTACCAGCTGGTGCAGCATGAGGTGCTCTACTCCTCGTCCAATAGGTGAGATAATCTACCCATCAAGAATCAATAATGTTTCCAGCGTCTGAGAGGTCTCTTCACCCATATAGTGTGAGTGATGGTGCCCCTAGACGCTGTATAAATATGTAAAGTACACCATTTACGTGGATGTCACTGAATGCGGGCGGCACGATATCGTTAAGCTCGGAAAAACGTGGGAAATCTTTTAAAGATACCCGACTCTTCGGGGACAGAGTCCAATGTCCTGCCCTGCAGTAAGCGTCCAATGGCTGATGATGATGGCGTGGATGTAAAGGCCTCTCATTCATGTTTTAAGCGTGCTTTAGAAATCTCCCCGTTTCCCCAGGTACGAGGTGCTGGAGTTCCTCGGGCGGGGCACCTTCGGGCAGGTGGTGAAGTGCTGGAAGAAGGGCACCAACGAGATCGTCGCCATCAAGATCCTCAAGAACCACCCCAGCTATGCGCGCCAAGGGCAGATCGAGGTGAGCACACGCAATAACCGGTTATGTACTTTTTTTAAAAGAAATGAATGAGTGAATGAATGAAAATTCTTTGTTACACTGAAACAAATTTACATATAGCAAGGCGAACATTAGTAGATACTATTTTCTTCCAGGTAACCCACGTTGATGTGGAGAATGGATAGGGTAGTGCCAAAAATAATTTTATTAAGGGAGCGATTTATATCTAGTAAAGCTCACTATAACAATGCTCACCATAACAAGGGTTTTTGATTGTTGTTTTCAAGGTCATACATTATCTATGCCAAATTTCACATTTTTAGTACCAATTGTGTCTGAGCTAGGTTCCGGACAGACAGACAGAGAAACGGACATGGCGATACTATAAGTGCCATCGCAAATAGGGCGACTTGTCGCCGCGTCTAGTCGCCGCGTCAGACGCGACGTTGTCATTTGCTTCTGGCGTCTTGTCGACTCCGCGACTCTGACGCCAAGTGTGCGGAAATTCGAACAAAATATATGAAAATTGAAGGCCGTAGCTGTCGTCGCGTCTAGTCGCCGAACTGTCGCTGTCGCGTGTCGCCTAGTGTGCGCATAGGCTAAGGGCTCCTGTCGAATACGAAATCCTAAAAAGCGCCATAAATTATTGCTACAAATAAGTAGGTCGGTTCTCCGTTGGCTTTATACATATATTCATCTAGCAAAAGAGTGACATATATAGGGCGCCTCACGTTATTATTAAGACGCCGGATATAATAACTAAACCCATTAGTTTGCCAGCCCACTCGCGTCGAGTCATCAGTTACATTCTAGCTAGTGAAGAAACAAGCTTAGACTATTGTAGATGACACAGCTGTTGTCTATGTACGTAGGTAATCCCACTAATACTGTACAGGGGATGCAGGGCCGGTAAAACTTTAAGGCTTATTTTGCATCTGATATTCCATACTCTGGCACATTCTAACGTAGTAGGTTCTTTTTTTTTTAATTTGTAAAGTACCTTTATTTGATATACGAAAGTATTTCTAAAGTTACGATTAATTCAATTATGTCAAAAGTTATTACGAAAATCATAATATGAATAAACGTACTATGTCGGTTGAGGAGTCACTAGGTAATAAAACTACGACATTTTGAACACTTTTTAATTTTGACAGACTTTGGTTGGTAGCGGAATCTTCTGCATACTAAGTAGGTGCCATAGGATAAAAAATATATATCTAAAATGTGCCTGATTGTACTTTCAACTATCTCGTCAAAATTGTATTCATTATTTTGCAATATTTGAAAATATGAAGGGGTTGCGAGATGTAAAAGAAGCTTTAGTGGGTAGCCACCTACTTCTAATTAAATTAAAAAAACTTATTGAAACCACGAGAACGTGAACAACGTGAACAACGAGACTATTGCAATGAAAATATAGATAGATTCAAACAAATAATTAAGGGCTTGAGTTTCTCGGAAATATACGAAACAAATGATCCCAGTATTGCATACGATTTGTTTTTAGAAAAATTTGGACTCTTCTATAATCTATGCTTCCCTTTAAAAGTAGTTACAGTAAAGACGAAGAAAAGTCCGAATTGGGTATCGAAGGGAATTAGGACATGCAGTAAAAAAAAGAGGGACTTGCTATGGACCTATCGATTACACCCTAGTAGAGCAAATAAGTATAAACTAAAAAACTACTCAAAAATGTTTAAAAAAATTATACGACTGACCAAAAGATCTCAAAATATTCATAAGGTAATGACATCTGATAATAAATCTAAAACGGCATGGCAAATTATTAATGAAACTAAGACAAACTTACCAAAGGACTTTATCTCTAGGATTAGAACTGACAACATTATTTTAACGGAACCACAGAGCATATCTAACGCATTTAACGATTTTTTCATTGACAAAATAAAACCTCAATCCCAAACTCAAACTAGGATAGAGTCACATACGAGTATAAAAAAACAGCGAAACTCTATGTTCATGTCACCAAGTGTGCCATATGATATATGGAGGATCATTAAATGTTTAAAAAATACAAATAGTGTTGGCTATGACGGTATCTCCACAAAAGTCGTTAAACATGTAGCTCAGGACATCTGCGATCATTTAAGCTATATTATTAATTTAAGCATTACTGAAGGGAAATATCCACACAGTTTAAAAAAGGCGGTAATAAAACCACTCTTTAAAAAATGCGACCGGGAACTTATGAAGTATTACAGGCCAATTGCACTTATCCCCATATTTGCAAAAATATTTGAAAAATATATATATAAGGAACTAAATATATATTTTGAAAAAAATAATATACTTACTAGGGAACAAAAAGCATTTCGGCAAAACAAGACCATTAATATGGCAATTTTTGACTTCTTAAACAACGTCATAACCTGTGTAGATTCAAAAATTCCAGTTTGTACACTCTATATGGACATGACGCAAGCATTTGATTATGTAGAGCATAGTATTTTACTGAATAAGCTTGAAGCCTATGGCGTACGAGGAAACGTAAGGCAACTGTTAGAATCATATTTACAACATAGGTCTCAATACACAGAAATAAAAAGGATCAACCCAAAGTTAAAAAAAGAGGAGACCTTTGTATCACGTGAGCGAGAAGTCTCTACCGGTGTGCCACAAGGCAGCGTTCTTGGCCCATTATTATTTATTTTGTACATAAATGACTTGCCTAAATGTACCGAAAATCCTATGTCACTTTTTGCTGATGACAGTACTGTCACTATACAGTATAAACCAGAACACAATTATGAAGATGACATAAATAAAGCTCTACATTCCGTTATAGAGTGGCTAAATAGGAATAACTTACAGGTAAACCTGACAAAAACAAATTTCATGCAATTTACTCAAAAAAAGCCCACAATATCAGACCTAAATATACATCACAACAATGAACGCATTGCAGAAGTGGTCTCTACGAAGTTTCTAGGGTTAACAGTAGACCAAAATCTTAATTGGAAAGAACATGTCAAAGTACTTTGCAAAAAGTTAAGTTCGTCTGCCTACTTGCTATACAGGTTGTGTCCTGTCACTGACACTGAAGCTGTGATTACTGCATATCATGGCCTTGTTGCTTCAGTGCTGCGATACGGCTTAATATTTTGGGGAAACTCTACGGACAGAGAGACGGCATTCAAAGCACAAAAAAGATGCATACGAGCCATGTTTAGATTAAAGCCTAGTAATAGTTGTAAGCCATATTTTCAAAAATACAATATCTTGTCTCTACCGGCGTTATACATCTTAGAAGTAGCTCTGTTCGTCAAATCAAATCCAGACATCTTTAAACAGATCTCAGTCGTAAGTAGCAGGTTACAACGCGACACAAGTAGAGTCTGCACCCGTAGGGCAAACACTGCTCTACTGCAAAAAAGTATATTTTGTATGGGACCTACAATTTATAATAAGCTACCGAGAGACATGAGAGAACTTGACATACATTTGTTTAAATCTAAATTGAAAAATATGTTATTGGACAAATGTTATTACAATGTAACGGAATTCTTGACCGAAAGATAACTTGAAACGTCGCAGACGTAAATCTGACATTACTACTGATATTGTTTATTTTATTTTTAATTTTCCCTGACATTTTAAACTTGCTGTAATTGTGTATAATACTTATGACATTTAAATACTTTGTTTGAAAGCATGATCATCTAATTTAGCTATTAATTTGTACGTCTATAATGGCAAAGCATGCAGGACAAATATGCAAATATGTACCATCATCTTCAAAACTCATGTTTGACAAATAAATATCTTTATCTTTATCTTTATCTTTATCTTTATCACGAACAAAGTAACAGCTACAATTTGTTGTACAGACAGCACATCATCCTATACACCCAAGCACTCTACTCCGTTGCATTACGAGCGACTTTGCAACTTAAAAATGTGAAGGTTGACGTGCTGTCGACTGTTTTAAAGTTTTCGAAATTGACCGTGGTACAAACTAAGGTACATGCCCTCACCGGCATCAAACCCAGCTACCCACCACTTGAGAAGAAACGGTTCCACCCACTTCGCTCCCGCCGCTCACTATGATTAAGCCTCATAAATAACATCGTTCATTCTGAACGACACATTGAATGAAAGTCACAGACTGTTATTGGAAACGATACGTCTTTCTCAATACTGGCTGGTTACTAATTATCTTTCAACGGATAAATAGAGCACTGTCCGCAGCAGATATATGCGACGTTAGTTCATTGTAAGGTGACTTAGTTCGTTGTTTGACTCAGAAACATTACAAAAAAGTAGTGTTGCAAAATTTAACAATATCAGAAGATTTGGACTTCGTGAGCTTAATTTTTCTCGGTCCGATTATGTAGAAAATCGGTACGTAGGCGCTGTTTTTTTTAAAAGTTTTGTGCGTAAAAACGCACGATAAGATAAGATAAACATAAACATTTACATACAAGCACATACATTGCTTCTGGCCCCACACTAGCATACCCTGTGTCGTGGGAACCAGAAACAGCGACGTCACAAACATGTAAACATCCAAGACCTGGAGTTTTTTTTTCTCACCAGCCGGGGACCGAACCCGGGACCTCTCGCATGGTAAGCAGATGCGCTAACCACTACGCCACAGAGGTCGTCAAGCCGAGATGAAACAGCCTTATCAAAATACAACGAAATTTATTTTGCAATACCACCAGCTACACGTAAAAGAACTATGAAGGAATTGTGAGGAAATCGTAGTGTCTGATCTATTGAAGTACCTCGGCGCTTGAAATCACCAATTAGTTTACGTACTGATATCTGACTCGACGTACAGGTTTTTATAAAGATTTCTGCTTTTTTTTTGTTTTTCATTATACAATCGACAGCATATCATCCTATCACCCATGCAATCTATTCCGTTGCGTTATGGGCGACTTTGCACCTAAAATGTGAAGGTCGACGTGCTGTCAACTGTACTATAAACCTTTGTATTTTGTGTTTCTTTTCCGATGTGCAATAAAGAATATTCTGAAACCTGGTCGGACTCTTCCGATTGAAACCAAGTAAGTGGATCCGGATAATTTTGAAATGTGTAGTGCTTACGAAAGTTTTAGTTCAAAAAAGAATATTCTTATCTTATCTTTTACGTACGTTTTGACGTTCATAAAGTAAATATTCTATTTGTACTATGAATAAAATATTTGACTTTGACTTTACGGATTTATACACACTCTCACTCACGTACACACTCACTGTACAGTCTGTTAGCTTTTAGAATAGATATACCTCGGCTACTATCGGATAGAATCGATTATATTGCAATAAGGTAAGGTTCATGTTGTATTGTTATTAATGTTATTAACTTTACACAACTTTCCAAAATAGTGAAGAAAAGTTTTATACAGAGCAGGAAGTAGTATTACACTCGTGTGCTTTCGGTGAAAACCGAAGCCTACTCTAGAGCCCGAGTTATATTCTAAAAGCTAACAGACTGCACAAGTATCATTATTTTCTCTCGGACTGTTTCCTGTCGGTAGGTATACCTACCACAGTTTCAGGAAGGGCTGTCTTCCCAGTAGCGGCGGGCTTGCGATCCATTACTCTAGCCCAGCTAGACGTCTTGGCTTAGATCCAGACAGATCCGTCTGTTTGCCCAACCGAGCGCCCCCCGTTGGCTCAGAGAGTGGACTTTAAAAAAATGCCCCAGGTGGACGATCGATTGTAATGAATTCAATCTAACGGCCTGCGCAGACGATGGACTTCGACGGAGAAAAAAATACGCTCCGCGAATAAAAAGTCCTCCGCGGATTAACCACGAACTCAACGCACAGGGGGGCGTGCGAAATACTCGATCCATCCCATTATATTTCAACGCGAACTAAAGTCCGCCGTGTGCGTTGCTTCGCCTAGTCAGACCACACGAGTTCTTTTTTTTCGGGGACTGCCGCGTACTTTAATCCGGTCCGCTCCCTGCATGTCCTCGGTTATTCGGCGGATTTTTAGTACGCGGTACTTTTAATCCCTCGTTTGCGTTACTCCATACAGTTGTAACTTGTAAGCGATCTATTTTAGCGGATAAAAAAGTCAGCGGAGAATAGTCCGTCGTCTGCGCAGGTCATTAATGTTCTATCGAGTCCTCTCCAATTCTAAGTAGACGGCGTGCAGATAGAGGGCGTGCGCGTAGTATATACCGTAACGATATCGTTTTGAACTTATGGTAGCTGAGCGGCACAGGTTAGATCGAGCGTTTTCTCTGTAGCAAAACATAGATATTTTATGTATTTTTATTACGTCTGATGTGCAATCAAGAGCTATGGTATAATCAATTTAACAATGAATTGATCTGTGTTTTATGAATTTATCCATGAATTGGACTGGGTTTCGGAGATAATCAACGGTCCAGTTGACGTAGGCAATTGTCAATTAAAATTGATCGTCTGCGGGTTCTTCAGCCGTTAAGAGTTTGTTTTCCTACGATGTTGCCTTTGGCGCGCCGAGGTGTGATGGTGGGGCGTGAATGGATGCATCGAATTGGTACGGTCGATTGATCAACAGCTCGATTAACGATTGCGGACTAATTAATACGATAATTGGAAATTGCAGATTATAATCACTTAATTGAAAGATTTAGTAGCACATTTCCTCAAGATTTATTGTTATAATAACATCACATCATATTGAAAGAGCGAAGTCACTACTTTCGTCATATTTGTAACTTGGGTTTAGCTACAGCTTTCCGTAGATAAATTAGTAATTACGATCTTATATCATCATTCAGACACAAGAAGTCCACTGCTGGACATAGGCCTCCTCCATGGATTTCCAAAAAGACCGGTCGGAAGCGGCTTGCATCCAGCGTCTTCCCGCCACTTGGATGAGATCGTCTGTCCATCTTGTGGCTGGTCGTCCTACGCTGCGCTTGCCGATATGTGGTCTCCATTCGAGAACTTTTCGGCCCCATCGGCCATCAGTTCTGCGTGCTATGTGCCCCGCCTTATATGAATCACGCCCTTATATATTAAGCCTCTATGGGCAATCAAGCCTTAATCAAGCAGCCCATACTCTCCCACTGCAGTGATGATGATGATGTCCTCCTCGTCGTAGCCCGACGACGGCGACCTCAAGTATTGGTAGGACTTCTGCGACGGTGGGCTCGGATGTGGCTTGCGAAGCCCAGCTTATTTTTGAAAGTTCGGTTACATTGGCCGCCAGCATTCCTCCCGATAGCTGGGAAAAGGCCGCCCGTAGACGCAGCGAATGGCGCTCCACCATCCACAAGAAAGTGAGGGATTTCGAAGATGCGCGGCTCGAGACTCTCGACTCCAACCGACAGCAGCGAAAAACCCTTCCGAAGCCCACTTATTCTTATGTGTACAATGACCGCGGTGAACTTTACTGCGGCCTCGTGCTGGTCGTCGCCCAACGCAAGAGATTTTTTTTGTCCTCGGTAATTTTCGTTACATTATTCCATTCAATATTGCCAACATTGAAGGGAAGGTACATTAAATAGCCAATTTAATTGTTCACAACCATTAGTTAGTTAGTTATGATTTTATTCAGAAAAATACAAAAATACATTAAAAATATATAATTTCTGCAAAACTGCATAAGAGTTTGTTGGCAGATGCTCTTGATTTTACAATTTCTGTTACTCTTATACATAAGATAGGTACTAATACCAAAATAACTACATGGAGGGTACTTGAAACTCCTCAAACAGAAAAAAAATGTCGCAAAGTGCGAGCGCGAGATATTCCAGAAGCAAAAGCAGCCATGCCCTCGGTTTTTCCCACACTAAGGCCTGGTTGTCATGCTTTTTTAACATGTTTTCCATAGAGAAACAATAAAATAGAGACGGCGCAGACGAATGCGATTCAAGCTTTTATTACGCACCATATATTATAAAAAACTACCTACATAACTACTTTCTAAAAAATCCTAAATAGATAGTGTACAACCAAAATGCAGCACTGAGTGACGTCACACGTAACTTCAATGGGCTATATCTTTGTTATTTTTTGTTTAATCGAAAAAAGAAAAAATACGTATCCAATATTTTTTTATAATATAAAAGACGGACTAATTACATTTTTTTAGGAAACTAGCCTATTATGTAGGAAGTCAATATTCGCTAATTAAATATGTACTTCCGCCGCCGGCGCCGCCGCCGTATCCAGATTAATTGTGTATGATGTATCCCATCAAAAACATAAATGTGAATGATATGAGAGCCAAGTTCAATAGGTATTAAGAACATACGTCGTTATCGACTTCGCCGACAAAAGAATTGAGATCTTTATGGGTGCTGCCAAGTTCTCTGAAGAAAATCATGAAATTTTAGTTACAAGATCACTGAGATGTAAATTGTAATTCAAGCTCAAGATTTGACTGCTAGTTTTTACCAAGAACCAATTTCAGAAAAGTTACAGGTATGATATCAACCTAACAGCATAAGTACAATACAAACAGAAAGTACACTAACCTCCGTATGACTAAACTAAATTGCTTTTTGTTTCTGGTGTAGTCACTTTATAAAGATAAGGCTATACTGAGACAAAAATGTATAATTTAACATACTTAATTATTTGACTTTATTGCGTGTTTTGATAAAATTTTGCCATTTTTTTGGAAGGATTATTATTTTTCGTTCTAAAATAGTTAGCCAGAAATCACTCACGCAATTCGTGTTAGATTTTTGGCGCTTGCATGACGAGCTAACAGATGAGAAAAAGCTGATTGAAAAAATGTGATTTTCGGTATAAGAAGTACCTATTGAAGGAGGTATGAGAATTACAATAAAAAAGTTGATTGATTATTTTCGCCCAGTTTTTCGGTGATTTCGGTGTTGTCTGATTTCGGTTATTTAAACATTTCGTTTTATAGCCGAGAATCTGACTACCCAAAATATATCATGTTTTACAGTTTTTAGCCCTTTATCCAAAACAATCGATAAAATTCCTGAAAGACGAAAAAAAAACGACCACCGAAGTCAGCCATTTTTGCCTCTTCTGGAGAAATGCTTAGACGAGTTATTTATTTTCAACCTTTTGCCACATATTTTTCAGTTCTAACATAGGCGCCACGCACATATTTTATGTTTGCACAAACAATTAAATTTCTCGTGACTTCAGACACACATAAATTAGCTACTAGATGCACCTAATTATCGACAACTTATCGACTAAAATCTGTCCCAGTTAGAGTGTCGTTGTGTGGGTGCGTACCATGAAGTGTGCGCACATCTCGTAGCGTTGTGTGAGTAACTCGGGCTTGCGACACCCGGTTCTCATACAAATTCGGCGATAGGTCCGGTCTCCTTTACTTCAGATGTCTGTGGTATTGCCATTGGAAAAAAGCATGAAAATAAAGCAAATGTAAACCAGGCCTAACGATTTGTTACCTACTGTTGACAGCTGTCATTTTTTTCCAAGTTGTTTCTAAATCCCCCCCGACTTCTAGGTGTCGATCCTGTCGCGTCTCTCCCAGGAGTCGGCCGACGAGTTCAACTTCGTCCGCGCCTACGAGTGCTTCCAGCACCGCTCGCACACATGCCTCGTGTTCGAGATGCTGGAGCAAAACCTTTACGACTTCCTCAAACAGAACAAGTTCTCGCCGCTGCCGCTCAAGTATATCCGGCCGATACTGCAGCAGGTTCTCACGGCCCTGCTCAAGCTTAAGGTACCTTTTCTGTTTTTTTTTACATGCAGGCACATACATTGCTTCTGGCCCCACACTAGGATACCCTGTATCGTGGGAACCAGAAACAGCGACGTCACAAACATGTAAACATCCAAGACCTGGAGTTTTTTTTCTCCAGCCGGGGTTCGAACCCGGGAACTCTCGCATGGTAAGCAGATGCGCTAACCGCTACGCAACAGAGGTCGTCAACGTTTCGCTTTATGAAGAAAATTCTTATATAGTGTTATTTCGCTCGCTCGTAGCCCCGGCCGCCTGAGTGATCTTAATCAATCACAAAGGTTAAACAACATAGGGCGCGTTCAGTGCACGCATGGGTGACCGTTCTATTGCTAATGCTAGTGGCATTTTTCCGAGTGGTTCCGTGCTTCGCAAGGGACGTTAAGCAGTTGGTGCCGGCTGCCGTCGATAGATGGCAGTCGTTAAGCTAAGTCAGAGGCCTTAGGGCGGCTTCAAAACTTCTGACAGTAAGATCAGCCACTAGTCTTACCAATCCGTGATGGAGAAGGGGAGAGACCCAGACCCAACGAAGAGTGGTTACTTACGGCTGATTGGGAACTGGCACGGACTGTGTTAGGTACGAATACATGGTGAACAGTGAGAGAGACTCGTGGAGGCTAAATGAGTGGATGACCTTGGTTTCACCTTTAGTGGATTCCGCGGGTCAATCCAGCCAGCACTTGCGCTAGACTCCTGGCTGAATACAGTAAAAATTTAAAGTGTTATAAATAAAAAATTCATTCATATACGTTTTGAGATTGATTATTCATGTAAGCCGCCTTCTGTTTACGCCGCATTGTATATCGAAGATATCTACGCTACCTTTTGGAATACCAGAGGCCGGGACCATCTGGCGCCCACTTATATCATGCGCGACAATGTGACATTCGAATATATGAATGTGGAAAATCTATGCACTTTCTTCTGTTTTGTTCTGAAAATCTATGTACCGCCTCACGCTTCACCATTCTTTGATCGTTCGTAAGAATTAAAGAGATCAAGACAGCGAAATCAAGGCGCTATTTGGCTTCCGGAAATAGATATTATGACTGGTCTTCCTACTTACAATAGCACCACCATGAACCTAAAAACTTAAATCTCAGGCCTAACTTAATACTATCTTCTATCCACAGCAACTTGGCCTCATCCACGCTGACCTCAAACCTGAGAACATAATGCTGGTAGAACCGGCGCGGCAGCCCTACCGGGTCAAAGTCATCGACTTCGGCAGCGCGTCTCACGTCAGCAAAGCCGTCTGCAACACATACCTTCAGAGCCGCTACTACAGGTCAGTAGATGGCGCTGTGCGGATTATACATCGCTGTATCGTTTCACACTCGACCGGACGGATTTGATGTTGTTACATACTAATCTAGTATAGATCGCGGCGCGCAAGTTGAACTATGACCTTGAATTCGCAGTGATAGATTTTTGGGTCTCAATCAAAGTACGGTATGAGGTGCGACGCGGTGGGCTGCGCGTAACCATAGCGACGAGGTTACGCTTTACCTGCGCAGTCGCAATTCGCCCCGAAGACTTGTGTCCGCAATTATACCTGCGCGGACGACCGCCATTTTGGTTCAACTTACGTGCCACGATCTGTAAGAATAAGAAAACTTTCCAATACTACGCTAAATACTTGCTGCTGCGTACTACAATAACGCATGTACTGAATTTTTTTTTTGAAGATGTACATTCAAATTGAAATACAGAAAAATACAGAAGTTGGTTTCTGCCAAATTGCATAACAGTTTGTTGGCAGATGCTCTTGGTTTTACAATTTAAATTACTCTTAAAAAGAAACATAGTTTCTACAATTATTTTCTTTTTGATAACTATAATACGAGTGAAGCCCAAACATCAGCAAAAGCTGTCTGCAAAACGTACCTTCAGAGTCGCTACTACAGGTCAGTAGATGGCGCTGCGCGAATTTCACATCGCGGTGTAGTTCAATACCGAACCTGAAAATCAATTTTTCTGTTATCCATCCTGTAAGTTTTGGATCGGCCCACCTTAACAATGGTTTTTTATTGTTCTTTTTAAGGTGATAACGCAACAGATTAGACTAGGGGATGTTTTCACCGAAGAACCAATTCACCATATTTTTTCTCAGACATTCTATCCACCGATATTTCTAACCACAACTTGCCACAACCACCCTACCTTAACCAAACACTTTTCAATCCACAGAGCGCCGGAGATAATCCTCGGTCTGGCGTTCTGCGAAGCGATCGACATGTGGTCGCTAGGCTGTGTGGTGGCCGAGCTCTTCCTGGGTTGGCCGCTGTATCCTGGCTCCTCGGAGTACGACCAGATCCGTTACATCTCGCAAACGCAAGGCCTGCCCACTGAGCATATGCTTAACAGGTGTGTATTTAGTTTGGTGTCTTTATTCTGTGTTCGAATTGTTTGATTGAATTGAGTTCAGGATAGCTCGTAGCCCGGCCGCCTAAGTGTTCTTAAACGATCACGAAGGTTAAGCAACATAGGTCGCGTTCAATGCATGGATGGGTGACCATCCGTGGCATTTTTCCGAGCGGTTATGTGCTTCGCAAGGCAGGTTAAGCAGTTGGTGCCGGCTGCCGTTGATAGATGGCAGTCGTTAAGCCAAGACAGAGGGCTAAGGCCGGCTTGAAAACTTGTGACAGTAAGACCAGGTACTAGTCTTACAAGCCTCCACCAATTTGGACTTGGCCCCCGTGGTGGAGTATGGCCTATACCTTCCTCGGTGGGGACAAAATGGTTTGATGATTATGATTCTGTTTTGATAGAAAGGTCGTGATGTGGCCAGTGGCCAGTGTAACGGCTCGCTTTGGCCAGCAATGGGACACAGAATAGGCTAAAAAAAATATTATTTTTTTATAAAAGTGGAGACATTTCAAGTTGATAGTCTTCGCGTAGGTTTCTGTTTGTTTCAGTGTGGTAGTAGACAGTGGCGTAACTATAGGGTGGCAGGGCTGGCAAAATGCCACGGGCCCCCGACCCAAGGGGGCCCCGGCCCAAGAGGCCGCGAGCTCGGAAATATTTTTTTAACATTGTACTCGAGTATTTTATTTTACTTGAAAAGTTTTTTTTTGTAAATTCTGCTTAAAATCCATTAAAGTGAGACAACTAAAGACATCCTAAACAAAAAGATGTTGATCAATTTTAGAATGCATCCATTGGTTTCTATTAGGTAGTACCTACCTACATCGTTTTGTCGTGGTACGTTGGCAGCGTGGGTGAGCATTGACGATCGCGGAATTCCCGTTTGTTAACCAAGAAAGTGCTTAATTAGTCTAGTCAACATGTAACTTTTTGGACGAAATTTTTGTATAGTCTCCGAAAATTACGATCAAAATGTCATTCGATTCGGAATATTATGCAGAAAGTAAGGAAAAGGGCCGATAAAAATGGCAAAAGTTATAAACAATTTATAAAAAAAATAGGGGTTAAAAAAAAAAGATATTCAAAATTTGAAAAAAGATCTGAAAAGAGAAGGAAATTTCCAAAAAAGTCTTACCTTTCGGTTCGGAACCGTATCTATAATATTTATAATTTTTACAGAGCCCTGAAAATAGCGTTAAAAGCGGGTAGTCTGGCTTCCACGCATCACTCTTCACTCACTTTTTAACTCGGACACGGTAACAATAAAACTCATTTTAACATATTAAATATGAATATTAAGGAGTAATAAGATTCTAATACTATTGGGATACATAAATAAACAATTATCCGCAGGCAAAAAAAAATATCCGCATTTTTTCATTAGAATAGAATAGAATAGAATTTTATTTATTGCTGATTATATGCCAAGTTACAATTAGTTATGCATTAGGTAATTAACAAATTTTTCTGAATAGTATGTTAACATAAAAAACCCGATTATTAATAAACTATAGCTCTAGGATTTTTTTCACTTCGTGGAGTTATTGTTAAGAGGCGTAAAAATACGCGTAAAATTTTCCCAACGGAGATCCCGTGGGAAAAATTCAAAGATGTTAATTTTCCAGTTCCACATTCCAGTATCAGCAGTTCAATCAAAGAAAATCATTGAACTGCTAATACTGGAGTTTCACTAGTTCAATCAATCCGCTACTTGACTCTTTTTTCAAGTATGTCTTAAAAAAAAAAGATAAATAAACTCACGCCCGTTATCCCCGAAGGGGTAGGCAGAGGCACCAGTCTCTAGAACTGGACCCACGTTTTGCCGAGTTTATTAGGTCCCAAACGTGACAAGTGGCAAGCCTGTCGCCGTTATCCGGGCACAATTTATCAGCGAATGGTGTTGCTGTACAAACAAATGTACAAAAGTATGTCTTAAATGCTAAATATCTCTTCCATTAGACCAAAAAATATTTTAGTATATTTTTTTGAGGACCTAAAAGCAACAAAAACGTTATTTTAAAACGTTGCTTTGCTAAACAGCCAAAAACGGGGTCCGCCATTTTTGTCTATGGTTTGAAGTCCTTTATGTTGTAAACAAAGTTTGACATTCAACATAGGTAGAGTTCGTGCCACGAAAGAAGTATGAGTTAATGAATTTTGCCTTTTATTGTTATGGCCTTAAGGATTTTACCGTGGGACTTGCTTTCAAGATGTTTTCACCGTTCCGATTTAAGTGAAAAGTATTTTTTTAATTTGCAAATTTTGCAGCCATCCTGCATATTTACTTAGCAAAGTCAATATATTTCGGTTTTTTACGTTAGATACTACAGGAAATATCCATTTATCGCGTCAAATTTGATACGAGTCAAGTAGCGTATTGAACAGTTAATTGAACTAGTGAGAGTAGAAGGATCCAAGCACTGTAGTAGTTTTATCTACGTAGATTAAATTTATAAATCACAGTATTTCCACAAATATTAGTTCGATTGTTAATCGAACGAAATCGAAATTATAACTTCTGCAATTTTATCGACCCTTTCCTTAAACTTTCTACACAATATTCCGAATCAAATGATACCTTGATCGTAATTTTTGGAGACTATACAAAAATTTCGTCCAAAAAGGTACCTTCATGTTGACTAGACTATTTTTAATGTGAATGTGAATGAATGTTAAATGTCTAAACCCATGCTCTAAAAAATAAAATTGTTATTAGTGTCGGATAACTTCTTTTTTAAGTGGTTTATTAAAACTAAGTGCAATGTGACGATTTTTACTGATAGGGCCTCATCCAAAAAATTTGCCACGGGCCCCAGATGGTATAGTTACGCCACTGGTAGTAGACACGTATTCAGTTTAAAGCCTAATTTGTCTGTCAGGAGCTAATCCTGGTTTCTATAGAGGGCGGTAATTTGAGATGGGAGAGAAAGTGGATAATATTATTATGATAACATAATACGGAATAAAAACAGACTGTTTTCACAAATGCATAAAATGGTACAGTCTTGAAGTGCATTTTTTTGTGTTTTACGGTGCTAATTAATCCCGGCCGATATGAGCGTAAGGTATCTGTGGGACATCATCGAGTTCTAGTAAAGACATAAATCGACAAAAATATCTCATGATTTTATTGTTTTGCAACTTATTTTACAGATGACAGGCATATTCATAATACATATTCGTATCCATATCCCGATCTCAATTTATTTTTTAACTAGCTGTCCCGGCAAACTTCGTACCGCCAAAACTGTTTAACTCATCGTTTAAACCTTCCCTGGAGTTCCACAAATATAAAAAACCAAAAATCAGTCAAATCGGTCCTGCCGTTGTCGAGTTTTAGTGAGACTAACGAACAGCAATCCTTTTTTATATATAAGATTTCAAGTCACGGTAGAGCTGCCATCCTTTATACTAATCCTAATTTAGTTTTGACTGTCCTCTTCTCTGTTTATTTCAGTCGTCTGTATTATAGTATTTTTTGTCTTTTCTTGTGATGTGTTAGTTTACAATCAACGTTTTTTTTTTCTTTATCTAATTGTACTCTCCTCCCTCAGCGCGTCAAAGACAGCGAAGTTCTTCTACCGAGACGTGGACAGTACTTACCCGTTCTGGCGATTGAAAACACCCGAGGAGCATGAATTGGAGACAGGGATTAAGAGCAAGGAGGCGCGCAAATACATCTTCAACTGTCTCGACGACATCGGACAGGTTGGTTGCATTCTAGACAAAATACAATATGTGAGATAAGGTGAGGTGTGATGAGATGGGGTGTTGTTAGGTGGGATAAGGTGAGATGAGATGAGATCGCCTCATTTTGAAGGTCGGCGACTAATGCTTGTAGCATAGCTTGTACAAATGACGAAGCCCGTGGTGAATAATTTTTATTTTTATTAGTTTTACGACATGTATTTTACTCTGTTACACTTATTTTTGTATGAGTTATTCATAAATGATAAATTAATATTACTAATTCGATCTCCTTAATTTTTACACGAGAATGAATTTACTTTTAATATTTTCGAATGAATAAATAAGATGTTGACATCTCGGTATTCCGTTAAAAAACAAATATAATTGATCTTTTACGTTGGCACAAATTAGTTGTCTGTTTAGTTAGGTTTATTTAAAGTAAAAAGCCTACTAATTTTAAGAGTTCTTGTATCGAGCCGTGCTATCAGTACGTCCGATGACGTCTTTCCTTGCATGATGTACTTCCGGTTTCAAGAATTTGGTTTTTTTTTGTGCTTTAAAAATTAATTAAAGCAGCCATATTTAGGCCAGACTACCAATGTACTTATTTTCCCGAAAAAACTAAATGACAACAAAATTTTCTTTTAGGAGAATTCGGTTAGGCATGCCTGCTTCCTGTTGTCGCCGCCCCGGTTCATTCCCGGCAAACGAATCAAACCTCCACATTACTTCTGGACAAAAATACTATTGTTTGTGGTAATTAATGATGTATAATTTGTCCACAGGTGAACGTACCGACGGATCTCGAGGGAGGTCAACTTTTGGCCGAGAAAGCGGACCGAAGAGAATTCATAGACTTACTGAAGCGAATGCTTACCATGGACCAGGTAAGGAACGCAGACTTTACACCGAGTGCCGCGAACCGATTGATTTTGGAGAGCTGACTTATTTTTCGTTTTTGTCTGTCTGTCCGTTTCAGCACACAACCGATTTGCCGTCCCGATAGGGCTAGGTAATGGACAATTGGCACTCTTTGTGCAGGAAGTTTGGCGTGCGGAAACTGGAAAACTTTCATTCCAAGTTTCAGAAAGTTTGTAAAGCTTGCTGTAAGTTCGAATCCAACTTCTGGGTTTTATTAAATAGACGAGCGAAAGCTAGGATTTTTATATCAGATTCGTTTGCGCTTATCTATTTGTGATCATGATATCTGGGGACAAAAAATGTCATGTCATATAGTCACAGGACGCAGTCCACTTAATGCGAAATTTTATCCAAATTCGATTAGCTAGTACAGTGTGATACACCCAAACATTGGTGGGATCGGATCCATTAATGAAAAGACTGAAGCTCGAAAACTTCTACTCCTGGCACATTTAAATTTTTTAAATTAAATTACTATCAGTTACGGTCTTACTATATTTTTTCTCTCACCTGTCTTGGTACCCAACTGGGTGTTGCCCTGTGAAATAGTAACGTTTTGTGTTTTGACATAGTAACGTTTGACATAGTATCGTGACATAGTAACGATGTTTTGAGAAAAGATGGTCAGAGTTTGGTCAGAGTGGAGTTTTTTTTTGCTGCCTTTTTCTCCACATTATAATTTTCTCCCGGCTAACATTATAATTTTATGTACATTGACATTCAACAAGCAGAATGTAAATTCTTTACGTTGAAATACATTTCTGATTTCTGAAGACATTACGACAGTAAAAAAACACCTACGTCGGGACCATTTGTATGTACACATCATCAAAGGAAGAAGCTTTGTATAAACATTTTCGTCGTGGTAATCTTACGTTAGATCCGTTGAATCATGGAGTTAGTGAAAAATATCTCTTGGTAAAAGTAAAGACAACCTTTGCATCTACGTAATGATGTTATGTAGGTAACTTATACAGGGTCCGTCCAGTCCTTCATTCATACTAGAGTAGTGAAGGAACGACTCGGACTCAGCAGTGCCTGGGACATTGTTTATTTTTTCACATGGGTTAGACTCGAGTCCACTCTATTGTGCTTAATATATAAAGTATTGTCAGTAAAATTACAGTGCACGCCACTTATTTTAATTTTTCTGTTTTATGGTTGGAGGCCTCTGTTTTGAAGTGCGCTTTAATAGCTCTATCTAAAGCTGTAGTTACGCATTTCTGCATTTTTTTATTGTACACCAGAGCATATCATTTTGGTAAATTTTAAGCATTTTAAGTCTATGTATTTGTTATTTAACTGTTTGTTGCCATAATAAAATAGAATAAAAATATTCTGCTTTTTTGACGTATTAATTTGTTTGTTTCCAGGAGCGACGGATAACGCCGGGCGAGGCGTTGAACCACGCGTTCGTAACACTCGCTCACCTCGTCGACTACGCCCACTGCAACAACGTCAAAGCCTCCGTCCAGATGATGGAGGTAAGCCTATGCATGAGTTGGTTCAAAGTTCAAGTAAAAAATATTATTTTCTTTAAATAAAAACAAATGCTTCGTAACGGTGTAAGCCTCTACAGTGTAGGAGTTTACAACGTCGAGTCTACACCATTATTTGATTTTTCTTTCATTTTGTATATAGACTTTTAAATACCATATCACCCATTTCTAGATAGATGGATAGAATTGTAAACTTTTAGTCCGGATTTACTTACGGGTGTTGTTATATCGGAAGAGTCCGACCAGGTTTCGCTCCGACGACGCGAGCTCCGTCTCTGCTCACCATGATTAAGCTCTGCGAATCGGAGCGAAACCTGGTCGGACTCTTCCGATATAACAACACCCGTAAGTAAATCCGGACTAAAAGTTTACAATGTGTTGTGCTTACGAAAGTTTTAGTTCAAAAAAGATGGATAGAATATTCTTTATTGTATGTGCACCAGGAATTACATATGAAATTTGACAATAACGTAATACAATACAATTGGCCTTATTACTAAAAGTAGTTTCTGCCAGACAAACATCGACTGAAAAAGACGTGTTTTGGATTTTCATTGTTACGTCACCTTTTGACGAGACTTATTGGTGACAAGATAATCAGTGAAAAAATGACCACGTTCAATATTTAGGACAACGCCCATTGCTGTGGCATTTGACAGCTAGGTTATTAGTTGCATTGGTTCGCATTATAAGTGCCGGGCCGGCCATATCACCCGAAGAACTGATAACCGATGGGGTAGACGAGTTTTTGAGTGGAGACCGATATTCTTGAGTGGATCGGTAGACGTAGTGTAGGACGTCCTCAGACTCTGTGGAGCGATGATCTTCGCAAGGCGGCTGGGAAGAACTGGATGAGTATTAGCCGAGGGCCGTGCTCAGTGGCGTGTAATTGGAGAGGCCTATGTCCAGCAGTGGACAAGCATAGGCATCGATCGACCTATGAATCCAAAGGCCATGCGAATGGTGGCGCGGTGGCCGGGTCGCCTATCCTCCCTCTAATATGGTTGAGACTGGTGATGGCTGACCTCTGCGTTACGCTCGTGAACGGGTGCCGTCCGTGTGTCTGGCCGCAGCATTGGTGTTTTATTACCTTTTAAGAATATTAAATGATGTTTGACTTTGCAAGTATTGATTGCACTCATGGATCTTGAGATTCTTGGTATACGAACACTCATACCTAATTTGTATTAGCTTTAAGTTGATTTGAGAAAAGATGGTCAGAGTGGAGTTTTTTTTCGCTGCCTTTTTCTCCACTACAGACGGCCCTAAGGCAGCGGCTAACATTACACATAACTGTATGTACATTGACATTCAACAAGCAGAATGTAAATTCTTTACGTTGAAATAAAAATTTTTGAATTTTGAATCGTCGTCGATGATGATCGTGATAAGTGCGTCTCACAAAAGCCCCCTCGCCAGGTTTGCCGCCGATCCGGTGCGGCGGGCGGCGTCGGCGGCGAGTACGTTGGCGGCGTGGTGCCCCCTCCAGCGCCGCCACCCCATCACCTCGCCCTCACCATAAACCAACAGCGGCTGCGGGCCGCACCCTATGACAACCTGGTGAGCATGGGATGATCGCTTTTTGTCTAGAAAGGAGAAAGAAGGAAAGATAGAGAGGGAGAAGAGAGAGAGAGAAGAGAGAGAGAGAGAGTGTTAGTTATGTGAGAGTGAGAGTTATGTATGTTTGAATATGTGGCGTAAAATACCCATAGCACAGGGAATCCTAGTTTGGGAGCCAGTAACAATTTTTTGTGACCGTCCTACAATAAAGTTTTTGATTTAGCCAAGGATTATACAAGGAAAGTATATACAGAAAAATAAGGCAAATATAGATAGATGGCAGTCGCTAAGCAAAGTCAGAGGCCCTATTGCGGCTTGAAAGTTTCTGACAGTAAGACCAGCCACTAGTCTTACAGGCCTCCACCAATCCGGACTTGGCCCCCGTGGTGGAGTATGGCCTATACCTTCCTCAGGGAAGAGACCCGTGCCCCTCGGTGGGGACATGATGGGTTGATGATGATGATTCAAACATAATACCCATAGCACAGGGAATCCTAGTTTGGGAGCCAGTAACAATTTTTTGTAACCGTCTTACAATAAAGTTTTTGATTTAGCCAAGGATTAGCTTCATAGTTATACAAGAAAAGTATATACAGAAAAATAAGGCAAATATAGATAGATGGCAGTCTCTAAGCAAAGTGAGAGGCCCTAGGGCGGCTTGAAAGTTTCTGACAGTAAGACCAGCCACTAGTCTTACAAGCCTCCACCAATCCGGACTTGGCCCCCTTGGTGGAGTATGGCCTATACCTTCCTCAGGGAAGAGACCCTTGCCCCTCGGGGTCATGATGGGTTGATGATGAAGGCAAATATTAGACAAAAGTAGAAATATGAAGCTTCAGTGAGAAAAAAATTCTCTCATTGTATTTGAGGAGCAAACATTGAAACAGTGATTCGTCCACCGGCTTAGAATGTTGGGTAAATGAAAAAAAGAAACGGATCTTTGGAGAAAACACTGTTTGTTTGAAACAGTAGATTTTAATATGAAAGCATAGATGGCAAAGAATGTTTTGGCATGAAATTGAATAAGCAAAAATGGAGTATTTTATCAACTGTACAAATTGGTATCATCAGCTCATTTTTCCAAAAATGTGACAAATCACTGTTGTGAATGTTTGCTCCTCATTTATTTATTTATTGATTCATTCCATTTATTTATTTCATGTGTAGTGCTAAGTTTTTTAAACTGTAAACCTTATCTGCACGGTGTACATACATACATACATACATAAGCTCACGCCTGTATCCCAGAGGGGTAGGCAGAGACCAGGGACTGCCACCTGCCACGATCCTGACAAACCACTTTCGCTTCATCGACATTCATTAGTCGTTGCATGCACGCACGCCGGTTTCGGGTACTTTTTATCTTGCCCTTTGCTAATACATCCCCTATTTGGTCGAAGTATGTTCGCCTGGGGCGTCCCTTACCGGCCCTTCCACTCACATTCGCTCGATATATTTGCTTCGTCAGTCTGCACGGTGTGTTTTTTTTATATCTTATGAAGGTGTGTTGGAAACATAAGTATTATGTAATTTGGTGTGGCAACACTACCCTTTTCTCATCTCTCTCTCTGTCATGTAAAGTGTCAACTTCACCATTCGTTCGTGTAAATAAAAGCAAATTAAATACATTAAAGACTTTGTCATTGCACATAATAGTGTATATAACAAGGTGCTATTCGAAGACCAGCGCTGTTTCGAATAGATCCTAGGGGCCAGAAGCTTGTGTGCCTGTATGTAAATGTTAAATGTTTTGTAACGCAAGCCTCTTCGTTCCCAGTACCAACTGTACCAAGGCGGTCGCGTTGCCGTGGGCGGCGCGCGCCAGTTCGCCACGCGGGCCGCAGAGCCTTTCCCGCACCAGTTCGTCTCCTCCATACTGTGCCCGCCGGCATACCAGGTACGTAAAAACGTTTGGAAAACATTTGTTATCAAGCAGTCGGTGCCGGCTGCCGTCGATATATGGCAGTCGTTAAGCCAAGTCAGAGGCCTTAGGGCGTCTTGAAAAACTTCTGACAATAAGACCAGCCACTAGTCTTACAAACCTCCAAGGTTATACAACATACGGCGCGTTCAGTGCATGGATGGATGAGCGTCTGTGACTGACGCTAGTGGCATTTTTGCAAGAGGTTCCGAGCTTCGCAAGGCAGTAGGTGCCGGTTGCCGTCGATAGATGGCAGTCGCTAAGCAAAGTCAGAGGCCTTACGGCGGCTTGAAAGCTTCCGACAGTAAGACCAGCCACTTGTCTTACAAGCTCCACCAATCCGGACTTGGCCCCCTTGGTGGATTATGGCCTATACCTGCCTTGGAGACGAGCCCCTTGCCCCTCGGTGGGGACATAATGTGTTGTTGATGAATACCGACAAGAAACATCACAGAAACAAAATAAACAGACTTGTAACATAGTATAAGTAACGCAACAGACAAAAAAGAAACAAATAAATTAAAACCAAACCATAGATATACTCGTAGTCTGTGGTTTGTCTAAGTTGCCACAAATTAGTATGTTGTCATCAACAACAACAATAAGTCAATCGGTCAATCAATATATTTATTTGTGTACTTAGGTGTGTTTGCAATAAGGGTTCTACAGTATATTTCATATTGCTATGTTCATCCTATAAACCCATGCACTCTACTACGTTGCATTACGCGTGACTTTGCAACTAAAATGTGTAGGTTGATGTGCTGTCGACTATACTATAATAAATGAATGTTTATCTTCATGATATTTGGTTGTCAAGTAGTTAGCTTTTCTGTCCACGTTTTCAGTTCATTAAAATCATAATATTACGGTGATTTCTACGCTTTTATTATCATTCATACAGCATGCATACAGTCTACTAGGTTTCAGCGTTTTCAATGAACATTTTATTTTATTTGCCAAAAAACATACTAACCATACAGGGGATCCCTATTGCGTTAACCAGTTTCAAAGTTAATATATGAATATGAATATAAAACTTAGTCTATTTACAACTAATAATACTATAACACAATACAAAACACACATTTATGTGACGGCATCGCGTTGCAACGTCTTGATTCAAGGCAGGCCTGTTTCACTACGCGTGTCGGTATCGAACGCGTAAGTACATGCGGCGACCACTCCGGAGTGTCAAATAGGTAGGAATTCAGGCGCCAGAAGAGGTAAGAGTTACGCGGTAGAAAGAGAGGCAACATGAATATAACGCAGCTTTTTTAGCGCCGTGCGATCTGAATGGGCTAGTTGCCCTAAAAAATTTAATTAGTCCGTCTTTTAGATTATTCAAAAATAAGGGACACGTATTTTTTTATTTGTAAATAAGACCAAAAATTACAAAGATATACCCCATTAAAGTTACGTGTGACGTCACGCCGTGCTGCATTTTTTAGCACGGAGTGATGTCACACGTAATTTTACTGGGCTATATCTCTGTTATTTTTTGTTTAATCGAAAAAAGAAAAAATACGTGTCCAATATTTTTTTATAACCTAAAATACGGACTAAATAGAATTTAATTATTTTGACCCTGGAAACTACCCTATTGCACCTAATTGTGTCGCTGCTAGAGTCCCTTTTTCTTTAATTGATTATGCGGAGTGAATCTTCTGTACCTGTACTATTATGTATTCTGTGTTCAAGGTGCAACAGCTGGCCGCGGCCGCGGCAGCCGCGGCGGCGGCTCACCATCAGCACAGCGTGCCCGACGTTGGCGAGTGGCGGGCGCCGCTCATTGTGGAGCCCGCGCTCGAGCAGCCCGAGTGGCGGCATCACACGCACAAGAGGTAATGCCCGCGCCAGCACAAGATACGTCCTCACCAACACAGCACGAGGCGAGTGGCGGGCGCCGCTCATTGTGGCAGCTCAGCCCGAGTGGCGGCATCACACGCACAAGAGGTAATGTCTGCACTAGCGCAAGATACGTCCTCACCAACACAGCACAGCGTGCGCGACGTCGGCGAATGGCGGACTTACAACATTGTGTAGTCGGCTCTTGAGCGGCCCGAGTGGCGGCATCACACGCACAAGAGGTAATGCCCGCGCCAGCACAAGATACGTCCTCACCAACACATCACTTCTTAGTCAGCTCTTGAGCAGCCCGAGTGCGGAATCACACGCATAAGAGGTAATATCTGCGCCAGCACAAGATACGTCCTCACCAACACATCACTTCATAGTCAGCTCTTGAGCAGCCCAAGTGGCGGCGTCACACGCACAAGAGGTAATGTCCGCGCCAGCACAAAATACGTCCTCACAAACACAAAATACGTCCTCACCAACACAGCACAGCGTGCCCGACGTCGGCGAGTGGCGGACGCCCAAGATTGTGGAGTCAGCTCTTGAGCAACCCAAGTGGCGGCATCACACGCACAAGAGGTAATGCCCGCGCCAGCACAAGTTACGTCCTCATCAACACAGCACAGCGTGCCCGACGTCGGCGAATGGCGGACTTACAACATTGTGTAGTCGGCTCTTGAGCGGCCCGAGTGGCGGTATCGCACGCACAAGAGGTAATGTCCGCGCCAGCACAAGATAAGTCCTCATCAACACAGCACGAGGCGAGTGGCGGGCGCCGCTCATTGTGGAGTCCGGCCTGGAGCAATCCGATATACCCAGCGGCACGAGCGACGTAATCACCAGGACTCGCTCGGCGCTTTGGTAGTGGCTACAAGTGTTTTAAGTCTGTCTTACCATTGCGAAGTAATTCAATTGAAAATCTATTTTCGGTGCACACGATACAAGCTTGCTTAGTGTGGCGCCAACAAAGAATTATTTGTACTATTGGAAATACGCTTGTTGTTGTATAAGGTAGCTGTTTTTGTAATGTACTCACACAAAATCCTGGGGTAGGACCGCGATAGATACCGCAAACGTGGTGCAATTTTCTATCTTCGAAGTGAACCTAAAATTTAATTTCTTGGTAATAATAATATCCCACGCGGCTCGCCGCTGATCAGATCGATTGTGAAGGTTTATTTATTTTATTTTATTTGTTGGCGTTATGACGGGATGAGTTACACATAAAAATAATCTTTTTAGTAAAATACACAAGTGAATAAAGTAACTTACCACATCTCTTAGACTATCCCACTGTTTGCGAAGGTCAATGTTTTATGTTATACTCGTAGGTGTGACGTCTAGCAATACGACGATAAATTCGTAAATGTAATGTATTTTGCAGACCACAAAACAAAAGCTTGGTTTATTCGTCCAAAGTACAATGTAATATCACTAGCATTAAAATATTGTACATTGTTTTTTTTGTGTGCGTAGTAATATTTGCTTGGTATGTGGTGGGATACCAATCTGCGTAATGAAAGCAGGCCCTTCTGAATAAAAGAAGGTTGTCACAGTAGTGTCCGTTGTCGGCAGATCGACGAAACAGCAGGCGAGCTCCGGCGCGCCTCAGTATCAGCCGCAGCACCAGATTCATCAATACAGGTGCTTATACGGACTGTAGACAAATATGCTTTACATTGTTCGCGACAAATCAAATTTATTTTATTTGAGGTTTCTGAACGCGCAGCTATAGTTTTTTTTTTTTAACAATGGGTACATACCAAACAGTCTTAATGAGCCGTTTTCAGAAGCACTAAAAAAAAAATATTACGGCTGTCAAAGTAATGCAATTTTGGACCTCAGTCCGATAGCCTTTGTTTGATACATCATAAAATAGGTCTCGGCGAGCTGAACAAAAGTTACTATGACGCCAATAGCCAAATGTTTGTCGTTTCGAAGTTATATTTTATTGAAAATTTTAGTTTTTTTTTCAATACAATATAACTCCGAAAGGACGAACATTTGGCTATTGGCGTCATAGTAACTTTTGTTCAGCTCCCCGAGACCTATTTTATGATGTATAGCACATGGCTATTGGGCTGAGGTCCAAAATTGCATTCTTTTGACAGCCGTAATATTTTTTTGTTTTTTAGTTCTTCTGAAAACGGCTCATTACTTACATTTGTGTTCGCGGCAAATTAGTTATGCAGCTATGATTTTTTTTCTAATAAGGATAGATAAAGCTATAAAGCTCTCTCTCTCTCTCTCATGTTATAGATTGCTTGAGATTGTTTGTTACTCGTTTTAAACATCAATAAATTAAATTAGATAGTTGACGGTGAATTGCGGTCTATAGTCAGAAATAATTTACATGGTTATGTGCTTGCGGGAAATGAAATGATTTTTTTCAGATTTCTGGACGCGCAGTTGTTTTTTTTCTAATAAGGGTTGATGGCTGATGGTAGAATGCGGTCTACAGACAAACAGACTTTACATTATTATGTATTCGCGGCAAATTCAGTTTACACTTTTTGAGATTACTGATCGCAGCTATAATGTTTTTGCCTGACAAAGGTAGTAGATCGCGGACTATTGACAGATATTTGGACATACATTGTTATGTGTTCGCGGGAGGCGCCATACGCAACTAGCAACATCATACTTTGCGTCCGATTTGTAGGCAGCGTTATGCATCTCATAGATTGACTTCGACGGGTTATATTTTGAAAAGTATTAGTTGTATAGAAAAAAAACTTTTTTTATCATTATTTCTCACTCTCCTCACTCGTCCGGAGTCCGAACATAACAACAACAACTTCTACACAGAACAATTAATAGTCTAGCTCTCGGTTTCTGAGTTGAGAATTTTCACTAAGTAAATACCTAACTGTAGTGCTGACTCGTCAAATTTCTCAGAAAAGAGCGTGATGGCCGTGATGGCACGTCACTCAAGTATTTACTTAGTGTAAATTGTCGATTCAGAAATCGGCCCTATAACTTGTATTACGCGCACCAAATCCTAAGCGATTCCAATCGTTAACTGTGAAATTAGTACGGAATTTGACATTAGACGATTTATACTGCCCTGTTTGTCTAGCCGGTACGGCGTTTTCCTAACAAGCTAACAAGACAGAGATCGTGGGTTTGACTCCCACTGGGGCCGCCGTACATTTGTACAAATGGGCTCAGTCTGAGTATTTTTCCATGTTTGTAACGTCCTTTCCACACAGGGTATTCTAGTTTGACACCAGGTCAAGTGATTGTGATGTGTGGAAGTTTTTATTATTTTTATCGCTCTGGGCTTATATTCTGTTAATGCATTGTACTACAATGACAAATGCATGGACGTGGCAATTTAGTTTCATTGCCGCTTCAAGTCAACGAGAGCACGTGCAATCAACAATTCTACGCGTCAATGGTATGAAAAAACTCGTCACGTGGCCCCACCATGTATCTCTCATCTATATATATATATAAAAGGAGAAGCTGACTGACTGACTGACTTAGAATCAACGCAGAGCCCAAACTACTGAACCTAGGGGGTTGAAATTTTGGCATGGGAGTTCCTTAGGGAGCCTAGGGGAGCACTAAGAAAGGATTTTTTGAAACTCACCCTCTAAAGGGGTAAACGGCTGTGTTAAAGTTTGTATGGAGGTATAAAAAAATGTTGTCAGATTTCCTTGAAACTTGAAATAAATACTCTTCAACACAATTGATTGAACACGTGTTTCACGGTTTTTCTAAATTTAACCCTTAACGGGAGTGAACGGGGTTGCAACATTTTGAACTAAAGTCCACGCGGACGGAGTCGCGGGCGAAAGCTAGTCCTACTATAATGCACTGACAGAATCGAGGAGCAGGTTTTGGAGCGCATAATTAAGCTTTTGGTCCGAAACTAGGATACCCTGCGCTAAGGTGGCCAGGCAAGGATGAAAATCCAGCCAGACTGAAGTGTTTTCACGCTTTTCAGCATGTCTGGCAGCGGTGGTAAGAAGGAGCCGACGCAGCTCTCGCCGGTGAAAAAGCGGGTGAAGGAAGGCACGCCGCCTTCCAGACACAGGCACCACCATCACGACCAGGGGTGAGTGCCATGGGTTTTGCTTAATTTTTTACATAGTCTCTTTTGTGGCCCACTGGTGGGTAAACACCTCCCCTCCTGCTTTCCATCTCTGTGTCCAGCCGCCTCGCACCATCCCGGCAAGGATGCATTTAGGACGTCCCGCCATTTTCGCCTTGGTCAGCCGCGACTTCGACGGTTTTGTTTATAGTGGTTTTTATTTAGAGACTTGCTTTAGTATTTTAATCGCCATAAAATAACAGCGTGTTTTTAAGTTAACATTTGTGACATAGACATATATTTTCCCTGTATTGTTTTATTTTTGTGTATATTTCGTATACATATTTGTGTATGCATATATAATTGACCGTTCTATGAACGACGCTAGTGGCATTTTTCCGAGCGGTGCCGTGCTTCACAAGGCACGTTAAGCAGTTGGTGCCGGCTGCCGTCGATAGATGGCAGTGGTTAAGCCAAATCAGAGGCCTTAGAGCGGCTTGAAAACTTCTGACAGTAAGACCAGCCACTATACTTGGGCCATTACAAACGTGCGAACCGAGTCATAAAAGTGCGAGCGTGAGTTCCGATATGCTTGATATGCCTCCTATAATATGTGCGAGAGAGAGAGGTCTGATACAAATGTTTATGACTCAGTTCGCGCGTTTGTAATGGCTCAAGTACCTATAGTTTTACAAGCCTCCACCAATCCGGACTTGGCCCCCGTAGTGGAGTATGGCCTATACCTTCCTCAGGGAAGAGACCCGTGCCCCTCGGTGGGGACATAATGGGTCGATGATGATATTTCGTGTTTGATAATTTTTGCAATATTTGTTTTCCATTCTGCAGCAACAACAGAACAACGGTCGCGAGCTGGGAGGGCAACCCGGCGGCGGCGCCAGCGCATACCATCACCATCCGCGACACGCCCTCGCCGGCCGTCTCTGTCATCACCATCTCCGACTCGGAGGACGAGGGGCAGCCCAGGCATAGAGGTGAGCAGGGGGGAGGGGAGGGGACAGGGACGCCCAGGTATAAAAGTGAGCAGAAGAGGGGTACGGGGGGAGGATAGGGGAAGAGGGAGAGGATATCATCCGGGACATCCTTTTTTCCGCCATCTTCGTCATCACCATCTCAGACTCGGAGGACGAGGGGCAGCCCAGTCTAGAGGTAAGCGGTGGGTGGGGGGGAGACAGGGACGCCCAGGTATAAAAGTGAGCGAAGGAAAAAGAGTAGGGGGGGAGGATAGGGGAAGAGGGAGAGGATACCATCCGTAACATCCTTTTTTCCGCCGTCTTCGTCATCACCACTTCCGACTCTGAGGGCGGGGCGCAGCCAGGAATAGAGGTGGAAGGGATGGGGGGGGGGGCTGGGTTGAGCCCAGGTATAAAAGTGAGGGAGGAAGAGAGTGTAAACTGGGAGGATAGACGATGGGAGTGTAGACCGGAAAGGTACGGGAAGGGGAGAGCACACCATCCGGGACACCCATTTTTCCGCCGTCTTCGTCATCACCATTACCAACTTGGAGGACTCGGAGTTCGAGGCGTAGCCCGGTCTTAGAGGTGAGCAGGGAGGGAAAAGAGGGACGCCCAGGTATATAAGTGAGGGAGGAAGAGAGTGTAAAGTGGGAAAAATTATGCGAGTGAAATGTATCCCCATTATGAGACTACATATGACTTTTAGTTACGTACATTTGTTTGTACAGCAACACCATTCGCTGATAAATTGTGCCCGGATAACGGCGACAGGCTTGCCACTTGTCACGTGTGGGACCTAATAAACTCGGCAAAACGTGGGTCCAGTTCTAGAGACTGGTGCCTCTGCCTGCCCCTTCGGGGATAACGGGCGTGAGTTTATTATTATTTATTATTATTATTATTATATTACCTTCCTCAGGGAAGAGATCCGTGCCCCTCGGTGAGGACATAATGGGTTGATGATGATGATATTAGTCAAGCCGGGTTTTCATCTAGTAATTGTTATAATTACTCGTTCCCCAATAAATTACTTACGAAAATGATGTGACTTACGCAGGCGGCAGCGGCGACTGCCAGCCGGCGGCACACGCAGCGGCACACACGACGGCCCACCCGGCGGCACACCAGCCGGCACACCAGCCGGCACACCCGACGCATCAGGCGGGACAGTCGTGCGCGCCGGCCGCAGTCATATGCAGCGCGCGATCGCCGTCGAACGTCAAGCACGAGCCCTGCCGGCATCATCGCGCGGTGAGACACTTTCCTTCACTCAGTTGAATAGGCTTTTTGAAGGGTGCAGGGAAAGAACAAGGTATGCCCACCTGAGTTAATTGCGAGAAAAATGCTTTCTAAAGTTTGAAAGTACGGACATTTGTATTAAGAAAACCATTCCGACCAATCAAAACACGTACTTTTTTGTTGTTGTATTTCAGTATTCTGAGATTGTAAACAACGCTACCATAGACAACGAATGTGTTGCCACCAAGGAGAATAATTCTCCTTGGTTGCCACTAAAAACAAATTTGAAAAAAAAGTGACATTCCTTGTTCTTTCCCTGCAACCTTCATTTTTGATATGTAAGGTTCCCTCAAGCCCTAAGGACGCCGGCGGGTCCAATGTAAACTACGGCGCATTCCGTCCGACCCAGTTAGGGTTGCCAACTTCTTTTCTAACAAATATAGTATTTTTGAACCTATTACCTCTAAAAATATAGTATTGAGATGCTAAATAATAGTAAAAAAATAGTATGTGGTTAAAAAAATTCTTAATTTTTTTTGTTTGACTTGATTATTTGACTTGAACTTTAGGAAAAGCTTAAGGCTGGGTTCCGCTTTACGCAAAAGATATAGTAGGATACTATATTATATATTATTATTTATAAATAAAAATATAAATGTTATCCCGTAAAGCGGTTTTAAGACTCACCATTTATACGAATAATGTGTATACATTTTTTTTTTCACATTGTCAAATAGCCTATTGTGCAACCGACGATATGCTCCACGGAGAAACAGCCTTAACGGTCTTATTTATAAAATACAATTCCATAAAACACCCAAAAAAAATTGAAAAAGGAGTTAAAAGGTTTGCGACCGTAGCCGACGATATTCTAATCTTCCATTATATCACGTCTGTATTCCGTACGTAAGAGGTATGCGGACACAATGGTCCAGCTAGAAAAGTAAAAGATTTCCATATAACTTTGTAACATGATAAACTTCTCTCTTCCTAGCAACCCCAACACCAATCCCAGCCTCAACCTCAACAACACCAATCCCAACAACAACAACAACAACAACAGCCGCAACAACAGCAGCCACAACAACAACAACAGCCGCAACAACAACAACAACACGTCCAAGTTCAACAACAACAACAGCAACAACCGGCACCCCAGCAGGCTATGACGACGCCCCAATCGCAGAAGAAACGTCTACTCGCATTGGCCCAGCAGGAAGCGAACCAACAGACGGCCACCAAGCAAGAGCCGCGGGCGCCACAGCATCACTACGCCGCGGTAG
Organism: Yponomeuta plumbellus; assembly: GCA_947310845.1. NCBI lineage: Eukaryota > Metazoa > Arthropoda > Insecta > Lepidoptera > Yponomeutidae > Yponomeuta > Yponomeuta plumbellus. The sequence continues at coordinate 9,755,353 of OX371206.1, forward strand.
GTCAAACTGCACTGGTTGTTTGTAGTATAAGCACACCCTGATAGATATAAACATAAACATTGTCACACAGGCACATACATTGCTTCTGGCGCCACACTAGAGTACCCTGTGTCGTGGGAACCAGAAACAGCGACATCACAAACATGTCCACACCGCATGAACTGAAGAGACTACCTCTGTGGCGCAGCGGTTAGAGCATCTGCCTACTATGCGAGAGGTCCCGGGTTCGAATCCCGGCTGGGGGAAAAAAAAAGAAACCCAGGTCTTGGATGTTTACATGTTTGTGGTGTCGCTGTTTCTAGTTCCCACGACACAGGGTATCCTAGTGTGGGGCCAGAAGCAATGTACGTGCCTGTATGTAAATGTTATTTAAAAAAAAAACTGCTGTACCGTTCTAAATTATCTTTGATTTGTTGCACTCGTCTCCGCTCCGAGCAGAATGGCAATTAAAACATGGGAAAATTCTCGATTCTTCTTCTTCTTCCGTCTAGACCTTGTCCCGTTACTTGGGGTCGGCCTTCCTTGTCCTCATTCTCCATGTAGCACGGTCTTGTGCTTGGTCTGAATTTAATTTAGTATTTTTCTGGTCCTTTTGGACCGTTGTCTGCCATGTGGGTGGTGGTCTTCCACGCGTGCGTTTCTTCGTAGGCGAATCTAGGGCAAGCTTTACCATATGGTCCTTTGGGCGTCTTTGTATGTGGCCATACCACCGCAAACGCTTTTCTTTTATTTCTTCGGTTATGGGGGCAACTTTAAAACTTCCTCGTATGTACTCATTTCGGATTTTATCCAGTAGCGTGACACCCGCTGACCCGCGTAACATGCGCATTTCTGGAGTGTGTAGTTTGGGAAATGGGAAATTTTTCGTTTTTTTTTTAATAACTAAAATTGAAATCCCCGCCTACCAATCCGGACCTGGCCCCCGTGGTGGAGTATGGCCTATACCTTCCTCAGGGAAGAGACCCTTGCCCCTCGGTGGGGACATGATGGGTTGATGATGAAATTGAAATTGGGTATTTGACAAAATGTCAAATGAGTTACTTTTAAAACGGAATTTTGTATGAAAATACTTGCTTGTGACGTCACAGTTCAGAGCACTCTTTTTATGTTTCATCTATTAAAAAATTGGAATAACTAGTAAATGATTAAAAGGATACGTTTTCCGAAACATTTTGTAATTATTATTCTAATCGAGCATCTCAAATATTTTTTTGTTGATATTGTCAAATACCGTATTCCCCCAGCAGCAGAGAGGCGAGTACGGGTGCGCGCAGTACGGGGGCCCGGGCAAGCGCGAGGCGCGCGAGTACCCCCCCGCGCCTCCGCCCGCGCCCCCCGCCGCGCACAAGCACCCTGCGCACGCGCCGCCCGTCGCGCACCCGCAGTGGCATCACCATCCGCAGTACAAGTGAGTGAGCCCAGTTATAAGATAAGACAAGAATCTATCTATCTATCTATCTACTTATTGACCACCTCTGTAGCGTAGCGATTAGCGCATCTGCTTACCATGCGAGAGGTCCCGGGTTCGATCCCTGGCTGGAAAGAAAAAAAAAAAAAAACTCCAGGTCTTGCATGTTTACATGTTTGTGACGTCGCTGTTTCTGGTTCCCACGACACAGGGTACCCTAGTGTGGGGCCAGAGGCAATGTATGTGCCTGTGTGTAAATGTTTATGTTTATGTTTATCTATCGAATCTCTTTAAAGAAGCAATTCTTGTATATATATTTATATATAATCAGAATCTCGGAAACGGCTCCCAACGATTTTCACGAAACTTTGTAGGCGGATGCTTTCGGGGGCGTTTAATTGATCTAACTAGTTTACATTTTTAGAAAACGTTGTTTTATCCGTGGTTTAAGGCAATTAAAATTGTCTATAATAACATACAAAGGTAAATTTTGCGGTTGTCTGCAAGATTGGGATAGTTCTGACGGGAAAACGGGGGACCCGTTTCGGGCTGATTTCAAGAGACCCGGTTCGAGTCATGATGTTTTTTTTCCAAGTTCTTTTTTTTATTGAAAAAGGATTATTTTAATTTTATATTATAAATAATAATAAAATAAATAAACTCACGCCCGTTATCCCCGAAGGGGTAGGGCAGAGGCACCGGTCTCTATTAAAATATTAAAAAATATTAAAATAATTATATAAAATATTAAAATAAAATGTTATATCACATATTTTATATTACAAAAAAGTACCGAGCAAAGCTCGGTCACCCAGGTACTATTCTTTATTACACACAAGAAACGAGAGATAAAAATAAAAGTTGCTCATACGTTGCTTCTGGCCCCACACTAGGATACCCTGTGTCGTGGGAACCAGAAATAGCGACAGCACAAACATGTAAACATCCAAGACCTGGGTTTCTTTTTTTTTTCCCCAGCCGAGATTCGAACCCGGGACCGTTTAGTAAACGCGTTGCCAGATGGTTACTTTTGTAAACTTTTCACTGAGGTGATTTTTGACTGACAATTTGAAGGGCAGGTTACAAGGCTGTTAAGGTTACTAGCAATAAATAAAATAAAAAATATAATGATTTGTTCTTTTCAAAGCTATAACGCAACTGATGAAGCTAATAATTAAAGACGGGAGTGGATGAAGGTGATAAGTGCAATTTTAGACTTTGGGTAACTTGAAGTTAAAGTTCTACTTCAATTTTCAGTTGGTTTTACTACAATTTTCTACAATTTTTTCCACACAAAAAACACCGAGAACCGAAAATACGACATTATATCACCTTCATCCACTCACGTCTTCAATTATTAGGATGACATTAAGAAGACATAAAACATAATTTAGGAAGATTTTAGATTACTTATATGATTTTTTGAAATATATGTTATTTTTATTTTTTTGGATGAAACAAAACTAAAATGAAACACCACGCTCTTTTATTTTGCACTGCTGTCATCTCAGCATCTTCATGCATCTTCAGCGCAACTCTCCAAAATATGTCTATCTCTCTCTCGCTCTCATAGCGGTTCCGTGCTTTGCAAGGCATGTTAAGCAGTTGGTGCCGGCTGCCGTCGATAGATGGCAGTCGTTAACCCAAGTCAGAAGCTTTAGGGCGGCTTGAAAACTTCTGACGGTAAGACCAGCCACTAGTCTTACAAGCCTCCACCAATCCGGACTTGGCCCCCATGGTGGAGTATAGCCTATACCTTCCTCAGGGAAGAGACCTGTGCCCCTCGATGGGGATATAATGGGTTGACTTCTCTTCTGTTTCGGTTAAAGCTCCGTGAGTCACCAAAGGCTCTTGCTGAAAATCAGTGTTGTGGGTGAAACCGCAGCATATACTGAGCTTGAGACCATTTGATCACTGCGTAGACATACCCTGCGTTCCTTATTGATTTGAAATTATTTTGTTTTTAATAATTGTTTTGTTTATTTTAAATCACATGTTGTATGTATGTGTTTGTGGTGTTAAAAAAATATTTTTCTTCTTCTCCTAACAAACAAGCGTTTCTCTTTTCGCAGAACGGCGAGCGGAGGCGTGCTATCTCCCGGCGGAGGCGTTTCGCCGGGCTACTTGCCACCCCCACTCTACGTGCCCACCTACCACTATCACACGTGAGTTCATTTGACAACTAACAGACACGTAGGATTGCTTGGAAGAGACCTACACGCAGATTGGCCTTGCTACTTATTTTTGATATTTGGTTGTAATTTATTTTCGATAAATTTCGATACTAAATAAATTTCGACTATGCCTATTTTTAATATTTTTCTAAAATTTTGATGAAATTTTTGCTGTGACGTCATCAGAGTATGTGGGCCAATCGGCTCATCATAACAATAGTTTTTAATTGGACGTAGTTTTGCAAAAAAAGGTTCCATCCCACGACATGCTCATTTTTAGTTAAATATACCAAAATTATCACTATGCTCTATACTTTAAGAGTCAAAAACTTTCATAGTGATCCGATGAGTATGTGCGAAGTTATGGCACATGGTAGTCAACCCACATATTGTATGGGCGTAAATCAGCATCATTAAACCTAAAAACTCAAATATATCAACACTCACTTTGTGTGGGTTGGAACCTTTTTGCTAAACTACGTCTAATTGTTCTTCTCAAGGTCATAAACAGACTGATTTAACAGCCAAATGTATCCATCCCACAGCGGAGGCGTGGCCGGAGTGAGCGGCGTGGGCGCCGTTTCGGGTCCCCCGCCCGCCCACCACGCGTCGGGCGGTCGGCTGCCGTACCTGCAGCCTTACAGCCCCACCTACCTGGTGTCCCACCCCCACCTGCCGCCCGCCCACCACGCCCATCACCACCACCAGCCCCACCTGTGGTACACCGACTGACTGCCGTCGGGGGACGGGTGACAGGCTGCGGGCTGCCAAAACATCCTACACTGTCTTTGCAGAACGGAGTGGGAGTGGGGGGCTAGTGGTAACGAAAGAGAGTTGGGAGTTGGAACGAGTACCTTACATGGCGATCGAGTTTCGGGATATACCAGTTGGGACCGGGAGTTATGGTGCAGATAATGGAGCAAGAATTTAAGTGAACTTGCATCTTGTAGATGCAAGTTGCTGTGTTGGAGATGTGGGGGACGATTTCAGACGAGGTTCAGAGCGATATAAACCATTTGGGAGTTGGTTTTACGTGGACTGTGCGAAGAAACGGTGCGATGACATTTACTGTGGGTAGAAAAGAGAAGGAGTTGAAAGATTGGGCGATTCATATCGATTTAAGAGACAGTGGACTACACCGACGCATGTGCTGAGCCGAAAACAGCTGGAATATAGAATAATTTCTTACTGAACAAAGGTCGGAAAGATGGGATGAAAATAGGGGCAGCAGAATAAGGTTGCTCTAACGTGGAGTACGCCATCCCAGATCGTAGATTTTCTTGACTTAAATTATATGACACAGATTGAACTAGCGTCTAGAAAATAAATTTACACCTCATATCCGTAGTGTAAATGACGAGAAAGTACTTTCAAAAATGTCATCGTATTATAGGAGTAGTCATGTGTTGGACCCAATCGCGAGGAGGGCAATTCAGTAGGTGTTGTGCTGTTGCCGACAAAGATATAGCACGCCCACGACTTGGATAATGGAGTTTTCTCCTCTTAGGTTATTTTTTCTTCTGCTAAACAATGGTAAAATTACCGTTCTCTAATTGCGTAGTAATTGTACGTAGATTGTTTATTGACGTTTATTTTGTTGATCCCGACTCATCAGGAAGTGGGGAGTATAGTTGTGGAGTTTATAGAGAGCTTGGTGTGGCTTAGAATTTTTGGATTTTTGGTATAGTGTTAAGCAATAGTCGATTTCGCTTTCCCACTCTCAGTGCGTATACTGAGTTTTTTCAGTCACTTTCGATAGCGAGAGCGTTTGCGTTTTGCATAGGAGTGACAAAGCGCGCCATCTATTTGTCTCTTTGTCACTCCTATGCAAATCACAAACGCTCTCGCTATCGAAAGTGAATGAAAAAACTCAGTATAAGCACTCTGATAAGATGGTTCGTACACCGTGCAAATTAAGTATGTATACTTCATATGTTTAGGTACTTAACTAATGGTACTTGATACGCCTTTGTATTGAAATGTACACTTATTAAACCAAAATCTTACCAACATTACATACCAATTCAATGTGAAATAAAATGTAATTTCATAAAAACACATTTAATCTGAAAAACATTTGATTGCATCGTCATCATCATCAGGCTATATTAGTCCACTGCTGGACATAGCCCTCCCCTAATGAGCGCCATAAAAAGTGTATATTTCAATAAAAAGACTTATCCAGATTCTTTACCTTTAGTTAAGTACCTTAACATATGGAGTATAGATAGATGACTTTTTGTTCTACTGCTATAATCAACCAGTTTTAGCATATTACGAAATTGTTAAAAAAAACATTGTTTATCATTGTTAGTAGAACGAAAAGCCATCGGTTTCGAGATCACTAAATCTGAACATCGTTAGCTAATTCCTTTTCCATTCACACTGACACTTATTTTCATTCAGATATGACTAGTGTGTGCCACGAAAAACTAGCAATTTCTCATAGTGTCTAAGAAAAACGGTATTCCTATTTCAGAATAAATACTAAATACATTATATTTAAACACATGTTTTATTAATATACAATACGTACGTGTTTATACTGTCGCTTTATTGTATGTGGATCGATGTATTAATTAATACAGAAAATATACAATTTAAATTATATTGAGACGCACGTATGTTAAGGGAATGAAATATGTGATTGGTTTCTTGTTACAGTTTTACTTTGTGTACATTAAAGGTTACGGTTATCCGCACCTTAATAGTAATCAATGCGGTGTTCGTAATATTCATTACTTTAGGTGTTAATCTATTCTTCCTTCTCTATGCAGTACGTCTGTGTAGCAAAACGTAGTGATTTGGATTGTATTTCTCTATATAGATAGCATACTGTATAATATTGATTGTAAATTTTGCGTTGATTTAATGTGTATTTAGAATGAAGTCGCACGGTAAGCGAACGAATAGTAGGCTGCATTTACTAATATGATTTTTATTACTTTAGACTGTTCAATGTGAAGCGTTTTTGTACCAAATCGAGATATTTAATCGACGTATTTCGCGTTATTATTTAACAAATAGCGGACCCTATCGTTATTCGTCTAATTTAGCTATAATTTTGGTACCCTTAACTAATAAACATAACTTGTAGTTGCGTATGTTCTCACAAATCGGATTAGAAAAGGACTAGTTGGTCAAGCCTTACTAAGGCCCTACGTTTAGTTCTATATTTAGGTGATTTTGGTCAATTACGGATTGATTTCTAGCGTTTTTAGCTTATTGGCAGTAGCCAGGTATGAGATTTATTATTAAAAGCATATAATATTATGAGTAGTTTTAGCAATTTTTGAGTTCCATATCATTGTAGTATATAATCGTTAACTGGGTGGTAGTTATGCCCGCATTATTATTCAATAATTATTCAAGTTAACAAAATATATTTTAACACTGTGTTTAAAACTTACGTTCGTATAGGAATCGATGGGAATTTTGTTTTTTTTAAATATAATGTAGCATTTTGCGCGGTGATGGCATCCAACTAGCTGTAGAGTTATTATAATGTAAATGTCGGTATTGAAAAACATAACGATGAAATGAAAAAAAAACTTAATAAAAAAGCGTCTAAGATTTTATTAACTTACGATTTTTATAATTACGATAATAATAGCACCGCACTAATAGATAACATACGTTTACGAGTATATATTAATAAAAATAGAGTGTAATTTGTATAATTCAGATTTAGATAGAGCAAATTGTAAAAAATAACTCTTCTATCTAATAAAATAATTGATACAGATAAAAATGGTATCGTAATGCAAACAAAATATTATTATGAATCTTTTATACGACTGCAAATATATTCAAGAATATATTCTGTATATATACTTAAATAAAAGTATGGTAACGAAGCAATTTGACGACGATTCGAGTGGATTATTGTAGTGTGTTGTTTGTAAGGTTTTTATTAAAAACAGTGGGTAGTTTCGAATATGAACTTCAGATAATTTGAACAGTGTTCTAATGCCGCGCTAAACATTGTAGCTAAAATAATAATCAAAGCACTGTACTGTATAATTATGTTTACGGTATACTCTAGGTTCAATACTTATGTTTACGGTATACTCTAGGTTCAATTCAAATAATGAGGTTAGCTGTGACAATTTTTATTAATATTTGTTTATACGTATCACGAACGGTGAACGATCTGTAAATATAAAATAAACTGTAAGGAATCATCATTTGTACAATGTTGCTACAAGTCATTAATTTAATCATCGAGAAACAATAATAATAATAATCTTTCAATAACAGTTTTCTTTTTCGTTGTGTAACGGATTGAAATGAAACTTTGCCTTATTTACATTTAACTTGAGTACACATGCAGAGTCTATACTATTATTTTAGTTTTGCTTCGCTTTCCAACGTGTTCCCATTTTTTTTACATGTGTAATCGCATTTTATCTTATTGCGTGCAAAAATACCGTCTCTTAGCATCTTTGTAGGTACGTTGAACGGAGATTTATTTTGAGTTTATTGTTTTGCTCGCCAGTGTAAGGTATATGTTCTTTTTAATTCATTTGACAAGACTACAGTATAAAATTAGTTTCCTGTGTTTAATATTACATTAGGTTTGCTGCTTTACAATAACGAACTTTGAAATATAATTTAGTTTCTAATCCTCATATGGTTGTAGGCATTATGAGTTTGCATTATTTTTTTAATACTATTTTATCATGCTGAACGCTGAGGCCTACACAAAGTATGACAAATTGTCTTGGTTCAACTGCAATCTGACTTCGAAGAACAATGTTAACCCTTAAACGGCCATGTATAGTATAAATTTTTCATTGGTTTTAGGTTTTATCTCAAAGCGATAAGGTTCAATTTAAAGTGGGAACTATTATCCCTATGGCTTAATAAAGGCAAAATTGTCCAATATTTACTATAGAATGCAATATTTTTTCTACGTAGCCGTGCAGATTCGTGCAGTACCGATATAATAATCTATATATCAGCTTTCAGCCGTAGTGTTGAAGTGAACAAAACAATTTAAGGTTGCCAATATTACACTATAAGGTTTATTTTTCACTATTTTTTCTGAGCATACTTTGTAAAGGCCCTTCAGCACTAGCGTAGTAGGGGGCGGCTTTAGTCATTGATCTCTGTACACCCTGCATGTGGCTAGTTGTGTAATAATTGTACTATGTATTACTTTAATCTACTGTAATTATAATTACATTATCATTAATCATTATTTTGCCTTTAATACTATCTGTAGCGCACACATAAACTAATACGGCCCACTCATTAGATTTGACCAGAGAGTTAATTTTAAGAAGATTTTCTTTTTATTTGGAGTTTTGGGGATTTTTTTGTCTTATCGTTTATTTGTAATGTAACTGAAATATAATTTTGTTTTGCTACTCTTTTCTAGTTTGTAACCGTTTCTGCTTACGATTTATTATTGTACTGGACTTGTTTGTAGGTTTTTTTTTCTTTGTATATGGGGCATAATAATGTATTGTTGTGGACACAGCTTGGTGGCAATATTGTATTCAAACAAATCTGTTAATATTTTGATAATTGCTTTAGTGAATTGGGTCGACCGGTGGTTTTTGTAAATTTTGGGTTGTTGCAATAAATTGGTAAAATATGGGTTTTACGATGTACGTACAATATCCTCAGATTCCTCAGGATATAAAAAGAATAATTCCTAAAAACAATCGCATTTTGCGTTCAATCACAGCACGTGCCCCGTGTATTCTTTTTTTAGCTGTAGCCCGATTGGTTTCACCTTTGTTTGTTTTTGTGCTGTTTCACAGTTTTTACGAAAACTTACTCGATTACCGAATAATTGTGTAATTTTCACAAATTACAACCCACGTAATGTACAAACACCATTTTCTTGCATTGATTTTTAACGAACAATATTTACAATAGCATAATTGTTATTATTTAAATTAAAGTCCGCTGATCAAAGTCTTATTAAATTATTTCTATTGTGTAAAATTCTGGGCGCTGGCCTGTTAAAATTTTCGTGCCTTAATTTTCAGTTGGAGCCGCAAAATGAGCTGCAATTTTACTTATTACGTTTTACTCTCACTGTGATTATACCTACAATTATTATTTTAAACATAATTTTAATGCAGTTTGTAATATTGGTGAAACCTATTATGTTGTAAGATTGATTTTAATTGTTTATTTCTTATAATAACAAGTAACCGCCGACGGTAATTACGTCGGTTGACACCTAACGCTGTACAATAATGGGTATTTTGTATGTTTTAATGTTTAGTTGGTACTGCGCGCGGGCGGCGGCGCTTAACATGTTTTAAATTCGATATAGTGGGTTATCAGGGAGCCAGGACGATGATGCCAGAGTTTATTCTTCAAATAATAATCTTTATTATTATTATTCGAGAGCAAATTGTAAATAAACCTCGGGATATCCCTTTTATTATGATTTTCTTTTATTTTACTTTCCCTTTTCTGTTACCGTTGTCTTTTAATGGCTAATGTCCACTGTATTTTTGAGATTATTTTACTTATTTCAGTAGGTTCATTTCCTATATTACCTACAATTTAATTCGGTATTTGACACTCAACAATAAATTTATTTTAATAGCTCGATTAAAACAAAAATAACAATGTTTCGGAAAATGTATCTCTTTTAATCATTTACTAGTTATTACAATTTTTAAATAAATGAAACATAAAAAGAAATGTGACGTCATAAGCCAGTTGAAAATACAAAATTTGAAAAGTAACTCATTTGACATTTTGTCAAATACCCAATTCTGCATTCATAATGCGCCAATAATTAATGAGCCAAATTGAAGCTTTGTTCAGATAACACATGGAATAAGCAAAATAAAAAATGCATTAACCACTTTCCAAATCTGTCTAGTATCTAAGAATCTGAGAAATGTGAAGTTTCTTTGTCAGCATCTTCTTGGTATAATCTATTAATTGAACAGCTTTGACGTTAACATTTTTATAATCAATATTTTTTTTACTTTGTCTTTAAGATGCCCTTTTTGTGGACATTGGCCCTATATCACTTCGCATGTATCGCACAATTTGCGTTATTCTGTTAGTTGGCTTTCTAAATAGCACTGATAAAAATCTCGATAACTTGTCGAGCGAGCAACTATTTTGCTTCGGAGCTTCAAACAGTGGCGCCGCATCACGTCGAAACGATGAAGATTATATTTTCAGGCAAAAAGTTTTTTCGAGTCAAGTACCTACCTAAATATTTAGTTATTACCAAGGAGAATCCTTGCTTACCTAAAAAATTTAAGGGTCTATTTCATAGAACTACAATCTATGGTGGTCTATGACGATTTGGTGTATATTGCAAACTGGATTTATCCTGTGCATATTAATAGGTAGGCAACTCCACACAACACAATCACTTGACCTAGGTATTAAATGGGCTGCCAAAGTGCCCACAACCTTTATCTTGGTAGTTAAGCGCCAAAGACGCCTACATAATATAATGTACATAGAATTGTCATAATAAACTACGAATTGTACTTTCATAAAACAGCCCTGCACAGCTGTTGCTTAGGTACAGAGCCAGCGAAAACATCGGAATGACCTGTGACAGGTAAAATAGTATGGACACTATTTTTGAGCAGATATCTTTATCGGAATTTCTGGATCGATGAAATCTTGATAAAAGTATTTACATTTACATTTACATACAGGCACATACATTGCTTCTGGCCCCACACTAGGATACCCTGTGTCGTGGGAACCAGAAACAGCGACGTCACAAACATGTAAACATCCAAGACCTGGAGTTTTTTTTTTCTCCCCAGCCGGGGTTCGAACCCGGGACCTCTCGCATGGTAAGCAGATGCGCTAACCGCTACGCCATAGAGGTCGTCAAAGTACGATCGCGGAATACAACTGTTTCGCGAATTGTTGCTTTAACATATCTACAGGCGTTGACAAGTCTTTCCAATTCACTTACAACACAGTGCAAACCTTCTAATGTCTCACTCACTTCTGTGAATATATATTGAGCTGAATGTACACTATAGATACTTAAGATCAGCTATAAAAATCATGCAACGTTTTGTGTGTCGCGGCGTCATATTTGTAGCGCATAGCAACTTGAATGTAATACGATAGTCAATAGTGTACAGGCGGGCTAAGCCCCAGAGCTGCTGTCTCGACAATAACCCAGTGTCAGACAATAATCGTTCTTATTGCTTTGCCTATTAGGAGTCTGTTCGTTCGCCCCTTCTTAGTCATCATGGTAGACTGGTTCGCAGGGCAAGCATGATGTGACACGAAGGAGTCTTTCCATTTATCGAAACATTTTTGGAATAGAAACTCTTTCATGCTAGCTCTGGAAAGAACTCTAAAAAAGTTACATAAATCTTATAACATAACATAACATTTACATACATTTATAGTTCGTAATGAGCACCTCGACATGATTATAATACTATAAGGCATGTATAGTCGTTACTATAAAACTCCTGAATTTACGTTCGACAGTATCCACCTTTAACGTTACTGAGTAATGTCAAGATTACTCAAGATGTAATGAAATCCTGATGTGCAGTCGAACCCGCATCATCCTTTTTTTCATCATCAACTCTTCTTGGTTACGTAACGGATGTAGACTGTTCTAGAACATTTACAACTTACCCTTAATGTACGCATTTACTTTGTCCACTGCAATGTTTTCGGAGGAAATTAATCTAGAAGTGTGTTTTTGAAAGCTGTTTAGACGTGACCTCAGTAGGTATCAAATAGAAGGTAATTGTGGGTGACATGAAAGGTTTGTGAATGTAGGTAAAAAAGATAAAGGCCTATAGATACCAATTTATATTGATACGAAATTAACATTGTAATAGCACATTATGTACTCAATATAACGTAAAATAGTGGCATACATTAGGACTTCGAGCAGTTCTAAATTGTAACATTGACTTAATTCACACAATTACATTTACTTAGAATAATTATAACGCACGTGAATTTTAAAGCATTTTAACTGTGTCTGTGTGTGGATGGAAAACAAAATACAGGTTTTAAAGTTATAATTCGTAAGCGCCTGATAATGTTGATTAGACAAAATCCTCATACGATAAAGTGTTGGGATCAAATTGCTATTAAAATACATAAGCTAAGACCTTTGAACGTTGGAAAGTGGGCTTTCTAAGGAAACTAGATATATTTCCTACCTTCCAACCTGTAAAGGAGTAAATTGGAATAAATAAGTCCTCACCTACATATGAAACAGTTTCTCTTTTTCAAATAAAAGTCTGATATCACTCATGTGTAACGTAGTTTACTAGGTATTAAATGTGCTGCTAAATTGTACCTATGCTCTAATATACAGGGTGTAATTTTAGTGACTTTATAGTCGATGGTTTTATTGTTCTAATGCTGGCTCAATTTAGGTGTTGACATTTTGTCGATTTCGCAAAATACTTAAAACAAAATCGAGTCGACTATAAATCCACGAAAGTTGCAGCGTGTTAATTACCTATCTATCTAGTTATATTTTTTGTAATAGATATAAATAAAACGTTCGGTATCTACCTAATATGTGTGATAATAATCGTAAGCTTTCAACTAGATGACGGTACAATGAATTCTAAAGTTAACACTTCTAGGCCAATGTATTTTTACACTATCTCTTGTAATAAATGTTTTTTTGTCTATTTAGATCGTAAAAGGTTTTCTATAGTGAGGTAGCCCTGCAGTCCAGTATGTCCTCTGTCTATCCAGTAACTATCCATTAACCTAGCTAAGACTTATCCCTGAGTAGACTAACAAGCTACTAATCTCTATTAACAGTTGTCATTTTTTTTTCTATGTTCTTTGGACAACTGATGCCTATTCACAGTAGATATTTTTTTTGTGTACGATTAATAAGGAGTTAATTTTCTACATCAACTTAGGCTCGGGTTTCACTAGAACGCCCAATAAAAAACCCCAATATCTACTCCGGATTAAGAAATACTTACTTAGTTCTTTATTGTAATTAAATGAGATTCCAAGTACAATCGACTACAATCTACCTTTTTAATGCAATCACTCACTACTACCTACACCGGGGTGACTGCAATTGAATGCGCTATCGACTGTACGTACATTGAATCTATCGGCGATTCGACGCTTATTTAAAATAATAGGTACCGCCTCTTCTGTTTTCTCTTTGTCTACAATATCTAAACAGGTGAAATAAATACTTTTTCTCTCTCCCTGAATGATTGTACTTCTGACAACCAATCTGAAATTTCCTTGAACCAACACGTTTTGCCGTCCAACAACCGCACATTTCGAACTTATATTGAATGATGATGATGTATATATGACAGCTGGACTGTTTTAAACTTAATCGTTATTACTTATAAATATCGAATTTTCTAGATTTTTAGAATATATTAACGCATTACACCAACTCGTGGAATAAAGTTACAAAGATTTCTATGGATAATCTAAGCAGTAGAGCTTATAGTGTGACTAGGGCTGTTGATATAGATCACGTCGTCTCTATGCCATTCCTAATCTTAGGACTCTATAAACACCAAACGTGGTGATATTTTAGTGTATTTTATCCTGATTCTCACTCACTACAGTTTTACAGTACAGACCTTTTGTCTATTTAAGGAACGAGCTATTGATTTTAAATGCAGTGCAAAAAGAGGCTGTTTTGTTTAAGTTCTTTTTTATTGTGAAAGTGATCAAACAAAACTACAAAATAGCGTAGCGATGGCTTTGTTTCGTACTAGACGACTAATTAAGAGTTTTAACAGTGCTGTAGCGTAGGTACCTATCACACTGTCTTGTCTACTCTGTCTAGATACATTTCAAATGATTTTAAAGGTAACCTTAGATTCATCGGTGAAATTTATTATAGTATCGCAAACTTTTCTAGAATATCGCGATTAATTTTACCTCCTAACATTTTTTATGGCTTCGATGTCCATGAACTTAATATTTTGAAATACATATTATATTGTCTAATAACTATATAATTACTAACATATATTGAACCTTAATTATAAAGGATATCCATTACATATTAGCGTCCAATGAATGTCTAAGTACCTACTGTATACTTAAATTACTTAATTCATTCGGTGTTTGATGTTATGCCATCTCTGTGGCTGTTGATTAAAGTTTATTATGTCAAAATATGCTTGTTAACGCTAAGCTAGCCTCTGTAGGTAATGTAGGTGTATGACCAAAATAGTGACGTGATTTAACAATATTCTTAAAAACGCTTTCAGTGAGTGAGCTATCGGGCGCGGGGGTTTTTAAAGTACAAATTAAACGCCGAACCCTGTTGTCTAAGAAGATAAAGCTCTTTTCCTATACCTACAGGGTATAACTAAATACCCAAATCTATCGGAAAATGGGGAGCACATATTTTGCCACGCTTGGACGAAACTTGGAAATAATGAAATATAACTATGTCTGGTGCTGCATGCCGTGATCCACCATAATAAAAGTTGATGCTACCTGTTACATGTAACAGGTAGAGTACTACATGTGTTTCGTGGGGAGCACTATTTTGCCATACTTGGACGAAACTTGGAAATATAATATATCTGGTGCTGTATGCCTTGATCCACCATAACAAAAGTTGATGCTACCTGTTACGTGTAATACTCTACGTAACAGGTAGAGTATTACACGTGTTACGTGTGTTAACACGGTGTGTTTGCCTCTCAATATTAATACTCCTCCATTGGGTCTTTGTTACAGCCTGTAGACCTACAATTTGTGTATGAGAAAAGTAGCACAAATTATTTTTCTCTCATTCACTGCTATGTAATTCTCTAGCGGTAGGTAGTTTTGATCAGATTCGTTGCCTTAATTTTCACAATTCTAGTTGATTTTCATGAATATATTTGTTAATATTAAGCGGGTAGTGTTTGACGGCGTTGTATGGTTATTTATACTGAATCAATATAAATCGTAATTTTATAACAATTGATGTGCCTAAGTGTAAAGCTCTATTTAAATTAATATTGTACCTTTGGGTGTAGGGTGGAAACGTTAATTTGGGTTAGGGGCGGTAATTTTGTCATTACGAGACGGTCTTACAAAAATAGGTAGGAAACGATATTTTTAGTTATATAAATTTGCGATTGTATAAATTTGCAACCTTTTACGTTGACCGAAACATGTTTATTTATAATTCTTTTTAATTCGTGGTCATTTTTTCGAGTAAGGTGGTCTCGGAATAATTACAAAAGTTTTGAAACTTGGTTGCAAACTTCTAAAACATCTATTCTGATGCATTTACAAATTTGCAACCTCATACGCGATCCGGAACTTTATGCAATTTGCAAAAATGTAATTTTTCTACTATTCAATTTTTCATTATCTTTTAAAGGTATTATTGATCCTCCTAGTTCATCTTTCTATTGATGTAAATTCGTCTTTCAAATAAATCAATAATATAACATTCACATGCTAATGATTAAAATTGTTTGTAACACAATTTGTTTCTAACAGATGTTGGTATAGTAGGGCATTTCTCCAGAAGAGGCAAAAATGGCTGACTTCGGTGGTCGTTTTTTTTTCGTCTTTCGGGAATTTTATCGATTGTTTTGGATAAAGGGCTAAAAACTGTAAAACGTAATATCTTTTGGGTACCCAGATTCTCGGTTATATAACGAAATATTTAAATCACCGAAATCAGACTACACCGAAATCAGAAAACTGTACACCGGAATCACATTTTCACATTTTCAAGTTAACGTAGGCACGTAGTTGCTGCTGCAGCAGTTTTTAATCTGACTGAAATCAATTTCAATTCAGAAACCACAAATTTTTGTCGTTATTATTAACAGTTAAGAAAATATCTACACGTGTAAAACTATTCGTAGGTTTCCACACGATGTTTTCTTTCACAGTTAGCGATTACTTTTCCAAAAAAACAAATGCGCATATCCTATGAAACTTACAAGTAAGGAATCTGACCTCTGTTCTCTAAAGTCGATATTAATAGTTTTTTTTATTATTTAGATTGTTTTGTTATGCTAACGCTGCTCAGGCGTGATATGCTAGTTATTGACAATGTTACGTTATCAAATCATTCTAGTAAGACAAGTAGCGTTAGCATAATGAAACTATTTCCGTGTTTTTTTATAAATAAGACCCTAATACACACTGTTTCACATCGAAAACATTATTACCTACATATTTTTATTATTTAAAAATCACGCTTTTTATGAGAACTTTTATCAATGTTCTACGTTTATAATAGGCACTATCTCCTGCAAACCCAAGTACCTAGTTGACGTTTCCACCCTGTACCTAATATATTGGAATAGTATGTACGTATTTAGGTGTTACTGCAAGTCTCTGAGAATGATGAACATTATTATTCTATTTGTATGTCCCGACACAGCATGAAGTCTCATAAAATGTATCGAGTTCCCATGTTTTGAGACAATAACCGCTTATTTTGCTGCCTTGTATGTACAACTTTAGTACCAATGATATCTAGCAATTGACATATTACCTAATGGGCCATCCGTATATTACGTCACACGAATTTCATGATTTTTTGACCTCTCCCTCGCCCTTGTCACAACTGGTCACATTTGTGAGCCCCCCTCCCTAGTATGGCGTCACATATTTTGTAATTTTTACATTTAGAAATTATTGAATTAAAATAGCAGTTCCGAAATAAGTTTTATTTCCGATAGAGTCGCAAATGTTTTCGAGTTTTTCGTTAATAGTTCAAAGTTCGTGTTTTGACATTTAGATTGTAATAGATTTTGAAATGTGACGTCACGAAACTTAGGACCCATCCCGCCCCACACAGGCGAAAAGTCGGAGAAAACCTAAAAAGACCAAAGAACACAAAATATATATATACTAACCGACATCTTGTTACACAATATCACACTTCCTCCACTCCGCTATGTCCAGCAGTGGGCTAATATATTATATTGGCTATAGCCTGATGATGATGATGATGACACTTCCTCGATCCCCTCCCTCCCCCTTAACGTGTGACGTAATTTATGGATGGACCCTAATTAGTTCATTTCACTTCTTCTTACTTGGCAACGTGACTTTTTAGAGGTTTTACGAAAATGACGCTAGCGTTTTATACATTTAGTGGTTTAGCGGTCACATCTCAACAAATAGTCTTGTACTGATTAGCGAGTAATTTTCTATTCAACTGCGTGTTTTTACTCAATTAATTTGTCACATAAATTAAAATTGTTAACACGTCTGACTCGAGATTATCATGGTAGGTGTTAAGGTTAAACTTTTTATAGTCGATCTTGTTTGTATCCGTGAATGATCGCATTGGAGTGAAGACACTGTCACTGTCACAGAGTGTGAGATGGTGAAATGTACGTATCTAGTTAGATTTTATTTACTGTCCTAGGCAAAGATGTTTCATACACTGTGTACGGTTAATGTACAACTTATTGTATCAATCGATGTAGATCATCTCGCCATTTGTACACGAGTAAGATGGGTATTTGAGTAGTTGTGTAGACTTGATTGTGATATCAGTAAACATTTTCATACGAGCATCCAAATCCTTCTTTGATTTTGATTACCAACCCAATTCTGACCCAACGAGGTAGGTACTATGTAGCACATATTATTAATAGCACCTACCTGAAGTTGTATGGTATGTCTTTAGTATACAGTACCATGTACTTACTAAAGAATACTGTACAACTTTCGTAGTACGATTTTAAAAACAGTACAAGAGCGAGTCGGGTTTACCCACCGAGGGTTCCGTGCCTACTCGCGGCTTTTTCCAAATTTCAAAGACATTCTTTTAATGATTTAATTAAAACATGGTGTAGTTTTCACGTTTTTCTCTATATTTAACATAACATTTACATACATGCACATACGTTGCTTCTGGCCCTACTCTAAGATACCCTGTGTCGTGGGAACCACAAACCGCGACGTCACAAACATGTTATATCCAAGACCTGGGTTTTTTTTCTTGTCCCCAGCCGGGATTCGAACCCGGGACCTCTCGCATGGTAGTCAGATGCGCTAACCGCTGCGCCACAGAGGTCGTCAAATATTTGTAGTGGGTATTAGATGTTATTATTTGCCAAATTTCATGGTTCTAGGTCAACGGGAAGTACACTATGAATTTTGAGTGTCTAAATATACCTTCGAACGGTTTTTTGAGACATAAGCAGCCGTAACGCTGTTTACACATTACGCCGCAGCGGCAACGGCACCGCCGGACTTGCTTACAGACTTGGTACGGACTTGCCGCCGGCGGCGTAGTATGTAAGCCTCCATACAAATCCAAGGGGGAATAACACAGCGGGCGCCGCGGCGGTGGCGCCATGTGTAAGTAGCCTTACTTTTCTTTTTGTGTTAACTTAGAAATTGAACTTTTTCACAGCTTCCAGGGACGGCAGTCTTGAGTACCTACTAAATTTTAATTTCAGCTTACAGACGGACGGAACTTTTGATGTACGGAACCGTAAAAACGCCGATATAAACAGCCCGTTATTTTATTTTTTAAATAGTTCCTACAGTACTTCCAGATACTGGGTGGAGTTCTTAACTTTTTATACAAATTTTGACGCAGTGCTAGTCAAAAACTAGCCCCGATTTCTCGTATGCTAACGATCTATTAATCTAGTTTTAGCTAATTACTAGAACCCGAGACGAAGACCAATCCGGACTTGGCCCCCATGGTATTAGAGTGTAATGAGTATGGCCTCTCTTTCTCAGGAAAGAGACCCGTGCGTGGCCCTCGGTGGGTACATAATGGCTTGATGATGATGACTAGAACCAGAGGGAAGCAGAAGCCCTCACAAGGATCCAAGATGACTTATACGAGTATGAGACATAGATCCAACTATCGATTGCTTTTTGGTATGCTCGAGCTACATAACTGTGCGGATTGTTAGCATAAAGAAACAGGGGCCAAACAGTGTGCAGCCTTTCCGACAAACAACTCGTTTGAGATGATTCCATTAACTCATTATTCAGAGCTTATATTTTCCTTTTTAATTTTGATCGACGTAAAGTGACGAAGTCGATCTATACGGTGGAAGGGTCTTTGATTAGGTCGAAAATAATAACAGAGAATTCTTTATGAAATAAGCTTTTTTATTTTAACTAAACTTTTATACATTATCAATATAATATGTAAAATAAAGTATTAAAGGTAATAAACTAGAAAAAAATTACAGAAGTAGGTATTGCAGAGCTCAGTGAATGTTACAATGAAACATTAACTTTCATCTTGTGGAATACAGTGCTATGGTAAGAGCCGGTTTGAGTGTGTAGCTGTTAGTGAAGAAGTCTGAAAAATAACTGTGGAAACTTGAAAACACATCATTTTAACTTTACAGTTTAAAGGTTTCACTTTTGCTTGTTGCCTCTGGGCTTGATACATACAAATTATAGGTACTTATATAAAGAAATAAAATATGTATATAGTTTTTTTGTGTATCCCTTTTATCTGGTCATGTCTAATAACTGTACAGCGACTCCGTTCATAAATACACGAGCGTGCATAGTATTTACAGTGTTATGGAGATCCGTTATATTACTAATACACAGAATTGTGTATTGCTGAAATTTACAGCCTAAAAATTGGTTAAAATCAGTCAAATTAACACAACATTAGAAAAATTGTCTTAAACTTTATTTTAACTAGACGTACTAATTTACATTAACAAAATAATCCTGATGTATTAAATTATTCCTCTTAAACACGTGTTAACTGTTTAGTCTATTGCCAAGGGATACAGGTTTTCAAACTTAGTTGCCGGGACTGGTGTCCTGTGTGGAACTAATATTCTATTTTAAAATATTAAATATGACAATTGCATATAGTAAAATTATGTTCTGAGATCATATTTAATACATCACAGGTGTTAAAGAGAAAATTAAAATTATAACTCAAAAGGAGTGTACTCAATTTGACAGTGAAAAATATTTCTAAATCACTTCAAGAATGTTAACATTACATCAAACTCAGCACACCACTTTTAAATGACGAATATTAGATTATAAAATCAGACTCGTTGATGTTTCCTACATCTCGTTGGCACCAATATCTGAACAACAACATTATATTAACCAATTTCAAGTGTCGCTCTATCAAGCAAAATATACCTATTGTCCAGCCATTTACTATGTATACAAATTCTCCCAGTTTTATATGTCGAACTAATACTATTCGCGAACAAAGTTGCTAGCTAATGTTAGGCGAACAGAACTCCTTCAACATGCAGGAATGAATAATTTTGGTTAACAATGGTATGTTATGTTTGGCAGGCAACACATTGATATACAAAGAAATTCATAATCATTTAAGAACAAAGTCAAGTTACTTTTTTGTCTATTAGCTTTAACAAAGCATCAAGTAAACGAACTTAAACTTTTAAGCAATTGCCTAAAAAGGATAAAGAAAAGCTACGAGTAAAACTACCGAAAATAAATTAAAAATGTTTGTACATTTTGTAATGCTTTCGTCAAAATGTTAAGAAGTTCATTTATTGTAATTTCATTTGTCGCAGAAAGTGAAATACTTTAGCTTGTGTCCACAGAACAAACATTGGCTAGAACGCGCTTGACAAAACGTTGCATACAACATCACGTTGTACAAAATTAAAACATACACAATGTATTCCCGTCGAAACACCAAATAAAACATATTAACCTATCAAGAGTCATAAAACATATTTTTAGAATTTAAATTTAATGAAAATGATTGCTTTGCATGTCTTTTATAGGTTTTGTGAAAGCTGTGGCCCTCAGACCTAAAATTAACGAGAAATAATTTGTACTTTTTTCAAGGGCCACAGCAAAGTTAGTAGGCAGATAATATGAGAGAATCATTCTGATACTAGTTAGGCTAGAGACGTTCCGATTAATGCACATCATTCGCACTAGAACAACTAAAGAGGTTTAGAAAATCCAATAGAAAACAATCATCAATATAATCATAAAGATATAAATCCATTAAAATACAACAACAAAACAAATATTCTTCCTAAGAATTTGTAATAGGAGAAAGTATATATTTGCTGAAAACACAAATACTCAAGTAAACCGTACTTAAAATGTGTTGTACTAGTTTTAAGTAAGAAATAAAATTATTATTTAAGTTTTCTGTTACAGTAAAGGTAACAAAAATGGCTCTTTTGTTGAGTATTTGTATTTATCTTACACTATAGTGCTTTTCACCTCAATCTTCTATTGCTACTCAACATTTAGAATCCTCTTCCAATGAACTTTGCTCCCTTGGATTAGGGTAAAAAGTGCAATGTTATCCATCGGTTTCAAATACAGTCGAAGATGCTTCAATTATCGATTGAAAATTTTATTTTCAATCATCAGTTGCAACACCGCCAAGGTATTTAACTTGTGAGTTGTGACATTGAACTTCGATATCAATTTAAAAAATATATATCCAAACGTTACACAAGTCCTGAAATCTTACCTAAACATAACTTACCAATAAACCTACTTTACTTGTCAAAGAGATCAATAATAACTTAAAATTAACTTGTCACAATATAAACATTGCCCCGTATATCAGTAAGTAGCAGTGGCGATAGGAAAAGGTTGTGTATTGACCTGAGCTTTCACCTGTTTCCACCATTCTAGCGAACGCTCTAGTAGATGATCGTCATACTCAAAACGTATTATGATATCAGTAATTGATGGTCGGCTCGGCAAAAATGGGAAAAATATTTAGTGTAATTTCCGTAAAATGCTCGCTATAACGCTCCCGTTCATTTTGTGAGCTTTTACCTGTAATGAGCATTCGCTAGATACACGTGAATGCTCAAGTGTATCAGGATCTTAAGTTATTACAAAAAAGGAAGCAGATTATATCAATTCTTTAATCCAGTAATAAACTTCAGCACTAAAGACTGTGTTATTAATTCAACGTCTATAAACGCAGTACAAATAGTTTTTTGACAATGTCACTACCAAATACTATTTATACGGCTTTTATTTAGTGTTTTAAGGAATCGTGTTTCGTAAATGTCTTGAACTAGCCCCACCACAGTGGGGCTAGTTCAAGACAGAGCTATGAAACCATCCTAACGTAAATACACGCTTGGAAAAGTGATATCGTATGGGGCAGTAGATTGAGCAAAAGCATAATCATATTGTGATGTTGAGTGACACTCGCGGACGCAGCTGTAGAATTATATATTAATTATATATCTTAGGTCCTACATATAATGTCTCAAACTATCTTACAAATTACTTAACATTATTATATTGTGCTCCACGACACGAATGCTCTATTGACATTCAAAATAATAAATAAAAGTATTAAAAATTAAATTTGCACAATTGCCTTAAGACCCGTTACGCTCAAAATTGAACCAGAAGGTTACATAATTAATTACCTACATGATGTGACAAGAAACACCAGCTTTCACTGACAAAATCAATTACAAAATACGTTCATGATTTAAAACGCGGACAGCTATACTCTTAAGAGCACAAAACTCGAGGCAAGACTGGCACTTCGACTGCAAACAAAGCATTAGCTTAGATGACACAGCAAAGAGCATCGCTGGTGACCTTAGTGTCTGTTTGTAATGAAGGCACTTCAAGTAGAGTCTTATTGCTGGTTTCACACGTGCTGGTTCTGTTCAAAGTTGTGGCGCGGGGTTGCTCAGGAACGACTTTAGATCTAGCTGGGACGTTTGAAGTGCGCTTGCACCAGTCTCGCTACCTTGGGCGGGCGGATATGCGCGCCGTGGCCGCACTCATGCTTGTGTCCGTGGCCGCCGGGCGACTTCTTTCCACCGTTCGATAACCGCTTGCGGGGCTTCAGGAAATCTGGAATAGGAGAGAGAATTGAAATTAGATTTATATAAATCAGGTGCAAGGATTCTACAGAGGGACAAAGGTTATGCGATTTGATTGTAATTGTCAACGCCAATTCAATGTGTATTATGAGAGAAAAGAAAGAAACGGCCCTTGTTAACATATGGAACAATGGCTCTGCAGACGATGCGGCGTTACTTGCTATGCGAGGCATAAAATCACTCGTAAAACCTATAGAGGGGGGCGTGCCGTCTGTTCCAGTATGAATTGGTAAATTTTACGATCGCAGTCTAAAAGGTTCGTTAAATCAGGGATGCCTGTCGAACTTGAAACGGGACCTTAATGTAGGGTTCGTTTTTACGACTCTATCCATAAGGATCGGGCACTCAAAGCCGGTGTCTATCCTTTCCTGAACATAAATCGTCCTTGGCGGCGACACCCTTTGAGAGCATTTCTAATTTTGGAAAAATATGACTACAGTAAAGCCGTTTTACGACCTTTTTACTACTGTTTAATCTTCATGGTAACGACTAAGAATTCTAAATTATGCGTATTCTTTTGTTGTCGCGTGAAGAAATCAGACGTATCCTAAAACCGTAAAGCAAAGGATAATAACGATTATTAATAAAAATAACTGCTTAAAAGGACGATTCCCACACTTCAAGTCCAGAATCACTAGTAGTTATGGAGTAAGTATCAGCAAGAGTATTATTAGTTTTATTCAATGTAAAGTAATGAGCGAAGGAAGATAAAAAAGTCACCCATAGTTACAGACAGACACGCGACGGTCTCAAGGTCGAAAAGATTCATACAATTCGATCGTGCCCAACGTTCAACGTGGTTCGCTCTGTTTAGTCAAAGTACAATGACAAATAACTGTGCGTATCTACGTAAGACAGAAAAACGTTGGAAAATAACGTTTCAAGGCTTTCAGATAAAAAGCGATTACCCGATTCAGGCAAGGCCACATAATGATGTTGAACAAATTGAAGTTGATTATGTTTTTCGAATGTGAATATCGGGTTTCAAACTAGATAAAGTTAAAAACATATCCATGTCAAGACCAGATTAATCGTAATATTGGCAAACTATGACTGAAGATAGGGACAAAAAGTTACATGGAAGTGATAATAAACGTTTATTAAATGTTGTACATAGTAGTAGGTGCCGCATTTCGTCTCGAAGATGCCAGTTTAGCCTGTAAAAAGCGCGCCAAGCTAAGCGAGACGATCGTATAATATAAAACAGGCTTCAGTGGAATTTAGCAAAAAACAGGCCCGGACTCTTGTGTTGTGCAATTGGGAACTATGTCAGTGACGTCATGGCCCAAGGTCGACTGGTGGCCACGCCGCGGCGATTCCCGCCAAAAGGGAGCACGTGAGCTTCAACAGACAATGTGCTGAGAAAACTATATATTTTTTCCACTATTGAAGTAAATCAGAAGTTATTGTAATAGGGGAGAAACAACCTGCAGACAATGTAGAAAGAACTGCTTCCGAAATCAAAGATAACCTTAAAAACATCTGTAAATTAATGGATTTACATTGTTGCATGATTCCTATTAGACTCTTACATAAGGATGTAAGTACGAAGACTTTCCGAAATGTAAGTTTCTCACAAACAATTGACTGGGGCTAAAGCAATTCTCTGATCATGCGCTTGCGTAACGTTCTCAGCCAATTGCTCAATGGGTGTTTCGCGCCAATTTTTGCGTCCTACAGCCAGACAGAATTCTGTAGGTCATCAGTGCTTAATGATGGATAGCAAATCGTTTATTGTATTTGATTTGGTCGGATAACAAGGTGGAAGACGTGTAAACATGGCGGGTGTGTGTAAATAATGTGACCTTGAAAGCAACGCGTGCCCCACCAGTAGTGTAGCGTCTTTACTTTACTCACACAGCACAAGAATAACACATTGGCATTGACAATATAGGTACGTAATATGTTAGACATGTTATCGCTATCGTATATATATTTTTGTCGTCGTCGACGTCGTGAATTCTGGTTGAAATTTCACGCATCAATTTATCATGAGAAATTACATTGTTACCTATTAGGTACAATGCACACATACTATTCTGTGGTTTTATATAGGTTTCTAAGTAGTTTCATATTATTCACTATATCAAGTTTTGATGCAGTATTGCGAACTAAATTACTTCTGTCTGGTGGTTGGCAGTTATTTTTGGTCGACCTAAATATTCTGGCGGCCAAACACTTTTTCAGACAGTGCTTCCAACCGCTGCGTTCTTAGTTACGATCAATAAAATTTTAACTTTCAATCATTTCTGCATTTGTTTTCTGACGCTTCTCCTGTTAACATAAATTAGGTCTTTGTATATTATTATTATTAATAAGTAAACATTACATTGTATTATTGTTTCCTTTTCAATAATAGGCCGCTCGACAATAGTGCTGCAATTTTAATGCAACTACGACATGAGCAACTTAGGCCGTTTTCCATGGCAGCCCATCAGTTTTAACCTGTCTACCTCCAATCCTACTCCACGTGGACTGAATCATTGATTCAATCGGTAAGGCTGACGTTCTGAAACGCATCAACAACCCAGCACAAGAGAATTCTACAATCATCCTTGGCGTTAATTTGGTCTTCTGACGCGGTTCCGTGACGATTTTATAAAGCGTCAAATAAGCGCGGCAGGGTGTGTGCGTATGCGCTTTGATGTCACCGCTAGATGCAACGTCACGGGAGTGCCAGGAAGCGACCGAACACCGCTTGCATAGATAATAGCAGCGTGTTACAATCGCGATAACATTTCTTTTCCAGACCGCTATCTGCCGATATTACGTGAAAAGCAAGGTGTTGTCTGAACCAAAATAAATTATTGAAAGCACTTAAATCGAGTACGGAGAAAAGAATATTACTTATTGTACAACTTAAATTGCGCAAAAAATGATTTTATGCTTATTGTTTGGCTTCGAGCCGCACAAAAAGATTTCAATTTGAAAGCATTTTAAGAAATTCTGTAGAGCGGAGTTAACAAA
Organism: Yponomeuta plumbellus; assembly: GCA_947310845.1. Lineage (NCBI taxonomy): Eukaryota > Metazoa > Arthropoda > Insecta > Lepidoptera > Yponomeutidae > Yponomeuta > Yponomeuta plumbellus. The sequence goes on from OX371206.1 coordinate 9,781,689, forward strand.
AGCGGTCCAAGCGGTGAGCCTGTGGCACGCCGCTCGAGAGGCACGCGTCACGCACGCGATCCTGCAGGGTCTTGGGTCATGAGGAAGGAGAACTGCACGAACACATTACGGCATTAATAACGAACTTGGAACGCTGTATACATTTTAGCCTTGAGTCCGATCCCATCACAATGTCTCCGACATAATAACAGGTTTACGTATTTCTGTTCTGTCCGCATGAAGTCTATCTTTTCTGGCGGACGCCTTTTGTAAGAAGTAACTACGTACAGTCTACAGCATGTCGACCTTTAGATTAATTTTTGCAAGGTCGCCCGCAGAGTGCACGTATCTAAAGATTAATAATAATTATGCTGATGACTTTAGAAGTTACAACGGTAGTTGTGTTACAGGCGACTTTTCCACAAAATGTAAAAGTTGATGTGCTGTCGACTGTACAAACAATAAACTGATTGTGTAACGGTACAGTAAAAAACGTGATACGTTTATAATATGAGTCACATACTAACGGTAGCCATAACTATAACTTTACAGTTTAGTTTAAAGTCTTCATACAAGCATGTAGAACAAATTAAAATTGTGATCATTAACGTATTCAAAAGAGGTAGCGCCAGTTGGACAAGTCAAGACAAGTTGGATTGAGAACGTGGACGCTTACTCATAGCTCGAATGTGTGCGTGGTGTAGAGTAGAGGGCATAAGATCAGCCGCGCGCAGATTTGTCGAGCGTGGGCGTAGCTTCGTTCGCCTCCGACCAAACAGGTTGCCCCTTCTGCCCGAACGCACGGCGCAACTTTTTGCTTCTTTTACCCATAGAATAGGGCTGCTACGGCAAGGACTCCAGTTTTTCAACAGCTGCAGTCAGGAGACAGGAAATACATTGTTGAACGCACTGAATTGGAGTTACAATCTAGGCGTGCCCTGTGTATTGTGATTGCGCGACCAGTTTTCGGAGGATGTAGGTCAGTAGTGAAAGGAGAGTCAAAAGCAGCCGCCGGAACGTGCCATTACGATCAACGTAGCTAAGCCAACGTGGCAGCCCTAGTCGAGCCTAGTACAACTCGGTGTGGTGGATGAAAAGGGATACAAAAAAGCATCACCCGCGCAACTCGCGCTATATAATGTGGGCGCGTGTGTATATATGTTGACTTGTTTGGGTTCTCAGCTACTGGTTTTGAGAGACGTCGGCCTAAACAAATAAGTGACAAGCAGTCAGGTAGCCTGCATTGTACCTTTATATGTCAGCGGAAGTCTGGATAATTCTATACAATACGCGATTAGACACAATTCGTTGTATCGATGAACAGGTTAATAGAAATATTGAAAAACTGAACTTTAGTTCCAAGGTTTAGTTTGGTAACCTTGCTAAGAGAACTTCGACCTCACTTAAAATAATTATATATGCAATTGAAACGGCAGAGCTGTGGAAAGACGCGTCATATATTTTTGCTTTTGCTCTAGAAAAAGGTTATATTAAATTAATATTAAGTTATATTAAAATAAAAGTAATTGTATTTATCATAAATATGCTGTTGTTCATCTTTAGGTATTCTTCACAATTCCTAAAATTACATAGTTACAGTTCTTTGCATAATTATTATATGGATATAACAAGTCTGCAGTCCTTTAGTTTTTTTTTTGTTCAGTCCTTAATATTCCAAATTGCATTTAAATTGGACAGAGTCTTCATAGTCCGTTAATCGATTTTTAAATGCATCAGGTAGTGGGACGTTTATGCATACTTAGAGCATTTATCGTCGAAATAGCTAAATTTTGACATTCGAACACAATGATTTGTCATAACAGGAAACGTCATTAGAGATTGTTGTAGAATTAGTGAGTCAATAACTATCTATTTCAATTACAGCTCTAACATCTATTTGGGTTTTGGAGTCTTTTGTTTTACGTTGTACCTACCCCTATATTTTTGTACGTAGGAAATCGTTGGTAAAATGTATAATTAACTTGTGGCTTAAATAATTACTAGTCTGGATCTGTCTGACACTGTAACGACTGAAATTACGGCATATTTTTTGCTAGCCAAGCATATTATTGTACAAATATTTGATCAACTCTAAAACAGGATGTAGTGGATTAGTTATCAATTCAGTTTAGTTCTTGGGACTGGATTTCTTTTAGACCATTTATTAGTTATCGACCTTATCGACGATGTCGATCATGGCATGGCATGTCGATCGATGTTGATCAACACGGCTAAGACAGTTTCTGGTACATTTCACTAGTTTGTTAACTTTTACAGAGTTTGCTTTTTATGTTAGCGGCGGCTATCGGCAGGACAAGTGCCTCGCGTGTGAAACTTGTCACATTGTCAACATTTAGATGTCAATGTCAATAGTATATTCCTCGATTGAGGAACATTGGGAGTTTGATATGTAACATACTCTAACAAAGTTTACAATCGAAACCATAAAATAGACGAAAGAGAAACCAAATAACAAAAGCTCATAAACGCATCGGAGAGAACATTTGAAGAGAAGCCAATGTGGAAGAACGGCAATAAATATTTACAGCAGAAGATATTATTTACAACAGAAGAATAAACGCGTGATACCACGGTGAAATGGCTGGTAGAGCGTGCACGCGCATCGTAGGTACGCGGGTAAGCGTGCAAATAGTGGGCGTACACATAACCGAGAAAGTGAGTAGAAAGGGGGCATTGTTGCGTGCTGAGCCGGCTAGCTTGGCCACGCCATTCTCTGCAATGCTGTAGGAAAACATTCAAGTAACCGAACCTATAGTTTAAAGCCTAACCGAAAGAGACAGCGAGTACTGCATTACGCGGCGACGGAGAGAGTTCATCAGGCATTATTATTGCGCTGGTACACGTGGAGAAAAATCTCCAGAAAACAACAATGATCCATGTGTAACACAGTCAATGCTCCCAAATCACATCTGAATAGCAATTTGCTGAATTCAAATTATGTATGTTTGAAGCGGATTTATTTTCCTTTCCGGGTGTTGCTGTTGTGGCGCAGATGTTTTCGATGTAAATAAATTCTGGACTCTGAGAGTGCACGGGCGAAGTTCAACGAACGTTTTGAAATTATTCATACGACCCCGCCGTTGATGCAGTGTTGCTTCCATTCCGTCTGCATTGCCGGACTGAAGATTGAGCGTTTAACTCCGCAATCCAGGGGAGTGTGAATTTTTGTGTTTATGATTTTTAATGAGATGTTACGCATGTCTTGAGCAAGATGAGAGCAATGAACGCGCGCTAGCATAAGCAAAAGACTCGAGGATTAACACAGACTGCAAGAAAACTAAAATCACTTCATAATGGCTAAGTAAAAAGGGAAAACAAGAAATAGTACATGCACAACAAGCCAGAGCAAAAAGACCTCACGGCAGCCAACCTGGCGATTAATAATTTAATAGGCTGAGAAGTATCACCGCGAAGTGTGGCTGCCCCTCCCTTAGTCCTAGGATCCTGTAAGACCGGCAGCGCGCTGGGACGTTGCCCCGGCTTCGTGCATTGCCCTCAGCCCTATCTGAACGCCTATCTGCCTAGGAGCAGGTGCATCGTTAAGTAACAGAGTGGGAACTACAACCAGCTTCGTCAGATTCATTACCGTACCAGTTTTTCGGTTTTGTTGTTGATTTCTTCTGGCGGCGGCATCATCCTACAAAACATGTGAATGCGAACAAATAAACCTCGGCTTGTGCGACTACCGTAAAGATTAACTACGCATTGGGTTAGTTCATTAAAAAGGATAAACCTTAATGAATGTTTAATAAAGCGCACCCCTCTGAGCGGCGGTAAGATGAAAAGCAAGAGATGCGCCCGCGCAGCCTGGGGCGATCAAACACGCCGCTTATTATCGGCCACTTGAGCTATCAACTCGAATAGCACTATGGCTTATCTGCTACCGAAAACATAGCTACTGTTTAAGACTTACGCGTAGCAAATGCATCCCATAAACGTAACCGCAGGTTTTATGTCACTCATAAACGTAAATCAGTCGGGAAACGCTACCCATATTGCCTAGCTTACCGAAGCACGCTCAACGACTCATTGCCAACATGAGGCCACAAACAAAAGCGAAACCACAAGGGAAATGAGTAAAACAGTAGAAACATAACGCTGAAGAACAAAAGGAATCCGGTTGCTGCAGCCGAAACGGACGTACGAGCCGAGATTGAAGCTGACACGCAATCCTTTCCCATGGTCGTTAATATTCAAAATAGGAGCTTAAACAACGCTATAAATTTGGAGCACAATAAAGATCGATAATAACACGCAACAAAGAAAAAAAATGGACGTTACAGCAGAAACGGTAGCTAAATCTCAGTACAAAAGTGTATTGTCATCCTGGATCGAAGATTTTGGTCCATTGTGGCTAACAAAGGAAAACAAACTAGTAGTCTCATCTCAACATCGGTTTTCAACGTCAAACATGGCTCTGGCATTGTTAGATATGACCTAAGGTCCCAGCCTGACCTCCGGCCCATATTCGGATGAGATCTCGTCTGTGACCAGACAATGGAATGGACCTCTCGGATTACCACTAGGGTTGCTCAACGCGCTAAGTATCGCTCTAACAATGGGAACAAAGACTGCTGTGTGTTTATCCATGAATATTCCCTTACAATGGCCGGTGCAGGAATGGTAATGAGAGTCCAAACAACAGGTTCACAACTCTTTTCTCAAGATAAGACTTCGTGTATAACGAATTCGCGTTCATGTTTAATCGTCCGTCCAGAGGGGTTGCCTAAAATTTTCTTGTGTGTAATCTCGTTATTTAAATGGTCTATTTGGATGTTGTTTCGAGATAACTGCACTTTCGCTTTGTTAGGTAAATGCCGAATTGCTGATTAAACTAACCTGTTGAAGAGAACACAAAAAAGCGAAGTTCTCAGGACACCCAAAGTGCGACATTTGGTAAGTGCACGTCTATTTGGGCAATTATCAGTGAATTGGTTTAGAATGCCGGTCGCGGTAGAGTTGCTTTGCCATATTGCGTGATATTGGCGACATATGGCACGTTGACTCGAGTGGTTGCAATTTTCATGCCTTGGTTCACCACTTATGGCTAAGTATCTACTTATTGGCCAATAGGTCAAGAGAAATCTGTAGGAACATACATATATTTTTATCCTGTGTAAGGAACATTAGTTTGATATTCTTGGATTTTTAGAATGTGTTTACGTTGTGCTCCCATTTCAATGCAACTAATTCTTGTTAGATTTTTTATTTTCTTTTTGGGCGACGACGGTTCGCTGTTGCTCGGTCACAAAAACTTAATCGTGGCCGATATAATAGGTCGTATCGTGTTGTAAGGGCGTGGTATTTCAGACCACCCAGGTGAACGGACCAAATGATCTATGTTCTTGATTAACCCTTTACCTCTCGGGCAAGATCAGATCTTTTTTGCTTTCAGTTGTAACAAAATTTTCGATGTGAAAGTATATTCATTTTAAAATCGTAAATACGATACGACGATAAACATTTTCACGAAGCCGTAAAAAGCTGCAGTTCTACCGCCAGTTTCAAAAGCAAAATTTACCGTATCAAAATGTGCCCTGTGAAATATTTTTGACATTTTACGACTTTATTATACTAAACGGAGTTTACGATCGGACGACTCTCATTGAATTTGGACAAATTCCATATTTTAAAACGTGTGAAAGTATTACTTAGATGAAAGGGTTGTCGGTTATTGCAATAAAACCTATAATAACTAGTGACCGGTCGTGGGGTCACCCTGCATAGCATTGGTCAAGCAAGCCATTGACGGATCTAATATTCATAGCTCGTAAAATGTATGAATATGGGTCACTCCAGAGGGTCTTGGGAAAGGAAATGCAGCTGAAGTATTTCTATGACAATGAAACTAGAGCCATGTACATAGGTATTTTTTATTCCATGTTGTTATTTTCCTTATTTGTTTTTTTTCTTGTGTTTCTAACTTGCCTACAATCAAAACTGTATGTGCAGTTTGTTTAAAAATGTCTATCGCAAATATCTCAGCCGATCTAATGTTATTTCTGTAAAATGTCTGTATAAATTAAAAACCTGTGCAGAGTGTGCAGAATATAAATCATATAATTAATCATCGGGTCCGGCAAAACGTCTTGTGGGAACGGGAGCGCAGTCCCAGGTTAAATTCTGGATTGACCCGTTTCGCTAGTCCGCGTTAGCGTCGCATGCTAATTTTATGTGAAACTGATTCGGATTTACATCGGAATAGTTATTGGAAGGGACCTGGTCCCAGTTTGTTGTTAGTTTGGAAAATAAGGACAACCAGACTCGTAGTGAAATTAACCAAACGTCTATAAAAATATTTACTCATTCATTTAGGTATTATAAAAGAAATTGATTGTTTAAGTTCTTAGTTTCGCAATAAAATATCAATTTGAAAAGAATAAAAGTTTTTTATTGCATTTTGCACTGTATGAATGGCGCTACAAAGGTTACTTTGTCATGCTCGAAAACCAATAGAAAATAATTTGACTTGACTTTCTGGGTGTTTCATTCAATTTAGATTTATCTTCATTCGAATTTAGAGACTGTATTTATTACACAGTTCTCCTTTCCGCATTGATTTGACTTTCTCGCTGTCTTATGGATAAGATCGGAACAATTTAACAAACTGTAACCACCTCCTTACAACAATGCTCTCGCACCAGGCCGAACAAAGCGTCGAAAACAAAAGCTGCAAGAGAAATATTCCCACATTCAGCGGAGCTATGCAAATCGACGCGGAGTAATTAAAAAAATAACGAATGAAGGGTCTCCCTGACTGGGTTAGCATAAATCAGCGACAATAGAAAAGGGCACAGTGGGTACAATCACAACAGTGTTTAAGATTATAAAGCTGAAGACAGATTATTCCGCCCCGGTTGATGCCAACAGGTTGGGCGATGTAATTAGTGAGTTAGCAACAATTGTTTCTTTTCCAGTGTTGAATTTCATTAACACGGCAGACATGAATTGTGCAACGGCTTTTCTTAATTTCTTGAATAGCATGAGAATACCGTTTTACAAATCTTGAGGAGAAGCAATAACTAACTTAGGAGAGAGACTTGTCTAGTAACGTTTTAGACATGAAGCGTGATGCGAGTATATGCTGAGTTTTTAGGCGTGGAAGTCGGACAATAGGACGGACGTGGGACAAGGGCGCCGAAAAGTGTCATCCAATGTGTCTTAGCCGCTTTCAAAGTGAAGTAAGTACCTATATTGAAGGTAAATATTTCAAGACCTCGCATCAGTTGGTGATAAAATCTGTACGACAACCAATAAAAGGGTGAACTATTTGCTCGCCGCGTGTTACTCATAAAGTAGTACATGCAAATATAGGAAGCCTTGATGAATGCTTACTTTAACAGCGTGCTTCATTAGTTAGTGTCGAACTTGTTGCTATGGCACTTTTCGCCGAGTGAATTTGAGTTTTCAGAAGATCTTGGAATAGTTATTATAGGTATTTATTTAATAACTATTAAATTTGTTCCGGCCTATCGTCAAACCGTTGGCGTTAGAAATAAAAGCAAACAAGGACATAGAACAATCATAGAGACCAACGTAGCGTATCGGATTGGGAGTGAACCCGCGTGGTTCTCACCGAAATCACTGGCCAAAGCTCCAACTAGGGGTGAGGCAAACCCTCTAATTAATTAATTTATTTAAAAGAATACAGAACACTAACTATGGGAACTGATTGAAACTGGCCGATATTGAAATGACCAAAAAAAAACTTTCAAGTAAACAAGTTGTTTTTTTTTATCGGCTGTCAAAGTGACGCAATAAGTCAAAGTACTGACATGGCGCTTGAATCCTATTGCCCGTCGCCATAGCAACAGAGTGCATGCGCCTGGGCACAATGCACCTCTGTGCGACAGCCGATAAGCGAAGATAACGACTGCTGCTGCAAATGTTTTTTTAGGATTTCGCAGTCCAAAAGTAGTTGTGCTACTTCGTGTTTTAAGATGGTTTCATGTTGATTTTATTTGTAGATGAAATTTGAAACGAGGATTTTTTAGAGATATGAGCATACACGGTGCTGATTTGTAAATTTTAAACCGATTGATGTTTCGGAAGTTATTGATTCTAGTTTCCGTTTAGGACGACTTTCTCTGTAGTCTTTCGCCTAAAATTGTTGAAAACCCTCAAAAGTAAAAAAAGTTGTCTGCCACGTGCATGTTGTCTGCACATCGCATTTCAGAAAAAGGTAAGCAATGATTGGAACCAACTGAGCAAACAAATAAAATAAGATTATCTGTGGAGTGCGTTGTTTATTTTTGCGGTACTTTTATCAATATGAAGCCATTATAAGTTGTGCCCGGTAGGTAGAAATATTGCACATAGAAAGATTTGAACCGTAGATCGATGTGGTTTGTACAAAATTCTGTTATTGGTCGTCAAGTTGAAAAATACTATACTTATCGAACATTACACGCCCTTTACAAGACGGGTTCACTGATACTGCATGTCATTTACATTACAAGTACAACGCAATGTCCAGATAGCGCCTGTTACTGTTACATAGATTGGGACATGCGCCCGATGCGCATTACAATGCTTCCTCTGGTCTTTGACCCCTTGGCCTAATTCGCGAGCTGCGTACACGCATTGTCGCGGTCACTTGGTAGAATGTGCAACGAACTGTCCTAAACAGCCATGTCTTGCCTCGTGTCAATTATAAATACGAATCAATCGATAGTTATACATGTAGCGGATATAATCGCGATTATTTATTAGGTAAAGATCGCATTAGGTATTGCCGTCAGTTCATTGCAACACGATTGCTTAAAAAAATTATCGACTGAATTCATCACTGAGATTTTATGACGCGACTTAACATTGAACATCGACCAAAAAACTCTGAAGTGAAAATCTGTCGTTGGCGTCGTCTGCGCTGAAGCTGACGGCGCATTATCGTCGAAACAGTTCTCGAAAGAGGGAAAGGACATAAAGATAACTGAAACAAGTGGCTATCGACCATTTAGCTTGAAGAATTTGTACTTTTGTTCCTCGAACAGCCCAAGTGATAGTTCAAGCAGCCGCCGACGTTAAGTGAGTCGGAAGACGTTTTTAGTAGACAAGCAAGCGTGCGGTAGGTCCCTAAACAAGGCGGTGCAATGTAAATATTACGCACGTGTTCAAGAAATTAACAGGCGGCTGTCTTTTAAAAAGAACAATGTTTTATTGTTAGTGATACAGTTACCTTGAATAGAGCTAACGAATAGGGGAATTAACATGAACAAATATGATCTTCAGGCTTTCGCATCAACCGCCTTGCTTGTTTGACTGTTATTTGAACTACGGCGGTAAGATAGCTGATGTTTAAATTGAGTTTCTGGCTGAGAGTGTACATTTTTATTCGCGAAATACAGTGTATATTTAAGCTTGACAGGAACATTGTTAATATTATAAAAATCCACTTTGTTGCGTAGTTGTGTTGCAGTACACAATAACTCCGTAACATCTTTAATCTGAGGTAGGTACCTCAGATTAAAGATAGGTATTTCTTCTGTATTGATATCTGCGGTTGACTGGTAGAAAATGCTTGTAGCATTAAGTCCGCCGCGTTGCCATTGTAATTTTACTTATGTGCAATAAACGTATTAATAATAATAATAACGATATCACTTCATTCCTATTCCATTAAGCAAAGATATTTTTTTTACGAATGTTTAATTGTATGACGTGAATGAAAAATATGTGGAGAATTTAAAAGTTATTGGAATAGGTCCATGCCGATTGCCGAATTGCGGTATTTTATTAAGGTGACCGTGTGGATTATACAGATACTTATTGCATACATATTCGATCTGTAAGAAATATTATTTTTCCTCGGTGTCGCTAGTGTACCCTCGCTTAACACGTTGCAGTATAGGGACATACAGATGCAGGCATTGCATTTCCCGCAATTTAATTTATTTCGTTAAAAAGGTACGTAGGTACCTAATCTAGATATTCGCGAGTACTTATTATTTTCCTCAAAGCCGTTATCAAATCGGCGCAGCAACTTCGCTGCCAGTATTTATTATTGCTGCATCTAACTAAGCAGACACACAGTCTGCTTGCAATGTTTACAACGTTATTGTGTGTATTTTTATCGTGTGTGATAAGGCCGTTTCACGTTTGATTGGGCAGAGTGCTTGTTTCGTAATTTCAACATGTATCATAGTATGCCCTAGTCCGAACGCTTAGCTAGATTATCTGTCATTGTTACCTTATTTATGAAAGATATAACAACGCTTGTTTACAGTGGTTTCAGAAAAACTTTGATAACTGGAAAGTGTACAACACTGGCAAGAAGCTAGCATCAAGATTAAGCATTTAACGGTTTTGACGCAGAATATCCCTATGTACCAACTGTATGTGTGTATAAATAAACTAAAAAAAAAAAATGTTTCTTGAGTTTGCAAAACGTTTGAAGAAAATGCCCGGTTTGCAACCCGCAAGCAGCTAGGACATTCATCATGCTGACCATTATAAACTCAATTAAATCTCATTAACATAACCCAAAAGCATTGCGCTAGGGCACGCTATTCTCTATGCGTGGACATGTCACCACCTTTGTCCTCCCCGAACAAGCGTAACTTACTCCCTTTGAAGGAGACTGGACAACTTATCGCAACAAAGCTAACAGTTTGACCCTCAATGGTTCTATGAGAGCCGCGGGACAATTACGAGACTGCCATTATTTGTGTATTTTGAGCAATAAACAGTGCGTTTTATGCGATTGTGAGCAGGTTTTTTCTTCTTAAAAATGTGAATGGCTGAATGCGCTTTGTCCGTTGGCTGAGCTCGTGCAATGCAGAACGCGAGTTCGGTTGGTGCATAATGATTAGGAAATTACCGAAGCGGCTAATGCAAGTTTGCGTTTCGTTACGTCACATGGGAACTGTCGCAGACAGGGAGAGTGAAGTTTTGGCGGCGGCGACAGGTGAAGGGTCAGATCAGACGTGATCTCAATACTTTCAATACTCAATAATATCCATTTGTTTATACTTGGCATTTTTTTCAGACTATAAACGACACTATATCAAAAACCTTTAGCGGTAGAAAACTCGAAACAGTATACAAATTTAGTGCTAGCTAGTGTTGTTTAAAGTCTGAAAAAAATGCCAAGTATAGATAAATTGATTATACTTTATTGCATTCCACAAGTTTTAAGGTTGTTACATTATAACTTAACAGTTATTTGATAAGATCTTTGTGGACCCTGTAGGGCACGCAACATTTGCAACAAAATTATTATGATCTCACGATCGATCGGTTTTAGAACGCTTACATCTTTTTTATAAATAGTTGTGTAGGTATGTGTGCCAGTGCTCCTGTTCATGTGAATAGTTCGCAATTTTTTAAGGTGTCGTATGAACTATTTCTTTTCTTCAAAGGGAGTTCGTGACATCTCGTTGTGGGATCGAATAAGCTAAACGACAAAGTATTGTCCACCCTCATAATCCATGTTCAAAGGCAAGGCCTTGTTATGCCTTTTAGAGCATTTATAAGCGTTACTATTATTTCGTACCGAAATATGGTCGAAATGACCCTGAGCCATTATTTGACTTTAGTTAGTACGTTTGCTTTTTGTTGTTTAATATTGTTGATAACCTTACTACTTACTCTGAAGCAAAAATTGATAAAAGGCAAACGCTCAGTCCGTGCACACAAAATTGAATAGAAAATAAATACTCAAGTGTACCTAAAATACTTAAATCAATAGATCGACACAATGAAAATAGACCAGCTTGCAGCGGCGGGTTGGATCCTTCCTTTCTCAACAGACTTTGATTCCTTTTTTGAGAACGCGCGGCTAGCTACGTCTCTCTTTTGCTCTTATATCTCGTGTCCCGCTCTAGCGGTCATTGACTGCACATCTCCGACCAGATTGCATCTAGTGGTAGTGCAGCTTCCCTACAACTAAAAGCATCATGCACCATTCTAAGCAATTAAAAAATGCTCCAGATCAGTAGCCGCTCGTAGGCAGACATCATCGTAACATTTTATAACTAATGAGCTTAAAAGTTCTCAGATTGCTGAAAAATAGAAGTTAGGCGAAACGTAAAACGAAAAGTGTTGTGAAACTATACCGGATTCAAACTGGCTCTGACCTACTTAAAGAGATAAGCGACAAAAATTACGACGCAATTTGAAGCAGTGCTATGGAGGATATCATGCATGGCAGGCAGGAAAAATGTTCAGTTCAAACAGTAAACATAAATGACCGTTGGCCCAACAGATTTGAATTCATCCCATGACTAAGAAAAAAAAGCCTTAAACGTCTCGTAGTAGTTTATTTATGACATAGTAGTCTCCAACAAAACGAAAAACAAACTTTGGAGAGTTGTTTTTTCCGCTGGACCTCAACTCCGGGATGAAAAAACTAAAACATTTCATGTAGATACAGAAGAGAAAAAAATCGAGAACCATTTCTACGAGCGTCCTCGAGTTGTAAACGAAAGGGACGCGTGACATGCCGTTCCACTCAATCGTGATAAAAAAGATAACCTGACACTTCAGAGACGCTAATAGTCCTCGGTTAAGGTTTCTCAGAACCAACTGCGTTCGCGTCTTCGCTTGCTTGTCTAATAAGAGCGAATTAAAGGTAATTACTAATTCACAGAATTGGGGCAGCGAGGAGAACGTTTACAGAGAAAGGGGTAACTCTAAAAATAAAAAGTGCGAAAAGAGCGTGAATAGGGCCAAGGTACTTATCAGTTAATTTAAAATAAAATCGAGAGAGCTTCAATGAACAAGAAACAATGACCTAAAAGAAAAATAAACAAAAACCTCATTGGAAGAGCAAGCAGACACCCAGAGTAAAGAAAAATGCTTCGTCAGACGATACATGAAGGGTCTCAAGTTTTTCTGTGAGCATCATTATCGAAGGTACACGTGCTTGCATTAACTGTATGAGGAATCAACGTTAAAAGAGATCCATAGCATGTCTCGCAAGTTTTTAATCCTCTTTTAAATTACCATTAGTTTGTATGTATCTTTGGCATTCGTTTTGTTTAACGTAACATCTCTGCACTGGTATCTTATCGGTGCTCTTCCAAGGCTTAAATGGGGTTATTGGAACAAAAAAACAATCCTAAACGTCCTTCGATAGCAGTAGTAACCCACTTGTCTGGGAATTTCGATAACTCTTGAACTCCTAAGCATCGTAAAATAAATTTTGACTATCTTTATGCACTTCGAAACATTCCGCCTTAGAAAATGGAGAGTATTTTTGTCGAGTTTGTGATAAGTTGTCCATTATAGATTTTTGAAACTGTTTAAATATTTTCAAATGTAATCAAACGCAAGCTCGGCGTCCGGTTTCTCAGAGGCATTTGAGACATCATGTAGTGTACATTTGAAAACAACGATACAAAGAAAACTTCCTAAATATACACAATGAACTGGTGAATAGGAAAGACAAACTTGAAGAACTAAGGGATGTTAACTACCGTCTATTCAGTAGAAGAATGAATATTCTCATAAGAATCAAACAGAACTGGTATTTTTAGTTCTTGTTTGAATAATACAGTACAAACACAACCATACACTTTAGAAACCTTACCTCTACTAATGTGTATTGTATATGAATTAGAAAACATGAGCTGAAGGTGAATCTTCTTTCGCCCTTACCAATTTTGTCCAATAGTAATGCGTCAATTTGTACAAAATTGTTTATCTCTTCTGATTATGATTTACGGGCCTACGGAAATCGTGAGGTCGTGGATAGCATTCGGGATAATGCGTTTCATAAGTGAATCCGATGATTTATTCGAAATGCGTGACTCGTGACGAAATACTGCGATGGAATGGGTTTTCTAATCGCCAATGTCGTCTGGGTTATCACGAGGGTTCCTTGTAACTTTTGTACATACATACCAGATGATGGAAAAAGCTTACCTGAGAAAAGAGAAACACTGTTAGCAACAGAATAAGACAAACGCTCAAAATAGAGCCAAATTATTAATTCGGAATTTTCTTCCAGTAGATAAGGAACGTTTATATTTTTCTTTATCTTATTGCAGTAATTGTTCGAGGTCCTGTGAGAACTGCTTGGACAATTTTCGAAACAGCATTCTTTAAAATTACCCCTAGTCATTATCTTAGAACGAAATGGCCGCTTATTAAAATAATCGCTGGACTAGCGCCGTGAGATGGGCATTTCTCGAAGCAATCAAGTGTGCTCAGTATATCGTCCCGTCCCTTCTAATGCAACCCTTACTAGGACTGGTTTTCTAATGTGTGGGCAGAACAGGCCTTCGTACGCGCCTTTGTATAGTCAAATGAGTTTAGTTCAGCCCAGTCATGTGAAGTATTAACACTTTTTATAGTTTATGCGGTTTCGTGGGCGTCTGCTCGCTTTACGATGTTTGATCCTGCCTGTCTTCATTCTCAATTTTCATAGTGTGATATATCAGGAAACTAAGCACTGAAGCAATCAACGGCAGATTCTTCAGCCACAAAAACAACATTGACGTTTTATTTCACGGTAGGACGTTGTAAAAACTGCCTTCAGCGAAGGACCATAAACATTAAACAAATAGACATCGCGCAAGAACCTTTATTGCTGTCAACATCCATCATCCTTTAGCAATTTAAGTAATGCTTTTCTTTGACGACGCAAAGCTCTGCGTCGACAGGTTTTTTGATCATAATTGAACTATTTATGGCGTTGTATATTATGATAGATAGGTATTGTTATTATAAAGTATTGTTGATGACTTCCCACACGCTGCATCTCTTGATCTATTGTTCGCAGATCACTGTGTATGACGTTATGCAACTAGCATAGAAAGCTGGTGAAACCGTATTATAGTTCTAACAAGTCGTCTAACAATATGTACAACATAATTTTTGCTTGCATACATTGTTTTATTCTTTGATACATTCTCAAGATTGTCTCTAGCATGTTTAAAGTGGTTGCCTTTTTATGTATGCCATGGGATGTGTGGGATGCATATGTTTCTATCTGAGTTGTAGTGCGGAGATAATAACAATTAAAACCAGTTTATGAAATTAACTTCGAGATCCGAATACATACCGGCCCGGCGGCGAACAAGACTTAAACATGCCCAAGTAACGCAAGAATTTCTAAAATCTGCCATTAAAGTAAAATAGAACGACAAAAAACATCAATATGAAGCCTAGAAGAAAATTGTGCAATTTAGTAGTTTTCTCGACAAATGGATGGAACCAGTTGAACAACCTCGAGGCGACCCCATCATTCATTTCGCGCATTGCGTCCGCGCAGGCTAGCGGTCGTCTCTTTCGCACAAAGGCACGCAAAGTGCGACGAACTTTTGTTTGTAAACTCTACATCATTATTGTGATGATTAAAGATTGCCTCTCGTACGCGAACTTCCAGAAGCTCATCGTATCCCCGCGGATCATTTTCAAACAAGGCGCAAATAGATTTTTTTTATCAGATACAAGTTTACGCTATCTCCACGCTCTTTAGTTGCATCAATCAAACTACGCCGCTCTTTTACGCGATCTAAACATCAATGACCCTATCATCATTCCCTCTAACAAACAAGACTCCACACGAACACATTTTAGATTCTTCGAACAATGAACTAAGTCATTGCAATTATTTCATAAAAACCGCAGTTGCACTGTTATTAACCACATCATTAAGAGTTTAAATTGGAGTCTACGCTCTCTGAAGTTCAACGTCCCCGCCTACGTAGCTTGTTTTGGAGGTACCGCTCGAAAATAGGCTCTTGAATTCGCAGTTTCCGGATTGTATGTAGCCAAGTCAGTGACTGTATACACTTAGAGGCGAAGCTGCCACAGCATAGCTAAGCTTCGTGAAGCAAGCCGCGAAGTCAGGGGGTATTGAAAATGTTCGCACGTGGATTTGTTTACGCGGCCCGTTGTGTGAACGCGCACTGACTTAGTCGCTGGTTTCGATACCGTTAGCGGAGCTACCATAAGGTCGTACGTCAACAACATTTGCTATTGAGTATTGCGTGTTAACCGAAGAATTTGTGTTATTTCGGGCAATAATTATGTTGCATCGGCTCCAATTATTTTAAAAAAGAATTATTTTTATTGTCGCACTGATAAGTTTAGAGAAGGAATCTGCATAAACTATTTAGCACAATTATGAAATTTATTTTGCTCGAAATTTTGGGATTGTGCAAACTAATAAAGCTTTTATTGTCCTTAAGGTTAAGCCTCATACAGCATTTTAGAACGTCTGTAGAATTGCTCAAAAACACAGACACAGAAAGCGTCGGTTTGATGACCTTTAAGCGTCACCGACACTCACCGATGATGTCGATCACACTGTTGTGTGTAAACGAACGACTAAGCTACTGTTAAGCCATTACGTGACAACTCTGTTGTTATTTACAATCAACACCTCATTGTTGTCATTGAAGATGTTACCAGTCAGATGTGACCTTGATGACGAATCAAACGAGAAAACGGAATGATACACGCGAATGTCGAAGTAGTTGTGAAAATAATTCGATATGAAGAGAGGGAAGTGAAGACATAAATAAGTCAACTGTGCAAGTATGTATACAGTAACATTATATTCGAGTCATGTCGACCCGGGCCTACGGATAACGGTACTCATTCGCAGTTACTTGCACTAATCGCAAGCAATACCAGCGTCATTAAATGTTTCAATTAAGGCCTCAAATTGGGAAGTTTCTGAATGCCAACAGTAAGTAAATGCCCCTTGACCATTCAAGTTCCTTATTAGCATTATAAAATAATAATTCTGAGTGTTGAGAGGAGTTCTTCACACACAATTAGCTTCATTATTCAATTCAATTCACGATTTCTGAGAGCATCAAAATACAAACAAATCTTAAATTCAAATTGTTACCTTATATCTTCAATTCTTATCTACGAAAAATGGTATGAAATATTAATTTTTCGGATGCAACAATGCATTATTTTTATTGTCGTGGCTTCCTTTCAAACTGATGGTACGTCTTGAATGGAGCCCTCACATCCTTTTTTCCATGTAGAATTTTCAAGAGTGGAATTAGTCTTCTTTTTGTCAGCTTCATTTGAAGGCACACAGTCAAGCTCTGTAGTCTTTGATATCAATCTTACAAATAACAGAACTGTCACTCATGGGCAAGGTTTGTTTAGTTGAACGATTCTAACTTTTGAAATGTCAAGTGTTTTTTTCCCTCCCGAAATTCCGTTTTTTCTGTTTGCCCGTAAACAATAAGCATTGTAGCTTCGGAGACACCTAACAAATAGCATGTTGCTTGTTCCGGTGTTCCAATGTCACACCTCATTTCAGTTGCATTTTAGAATGAAAGGATTTTCGGTATTCTATATGCCAGGTCGAAGTTTCTTGGTTATGATTTCCATAACAGTGTCACTCTGTTTGAAGAAGTTGTTGAGCGTCCGTCGAAATTGTTTGCCCAGGGCTACTTGTCCTAAACGTTTTTTAGTACAGATCTCTCAGGAAAATCTACGACAGTATTGTTTTTCAAGCGAAGCGTTTAAATAGAACAGAGGAGTTGCTAGCATTGGCTAGTTGAACGAGAACTAAAAAAGAGTAAAACATCAACAATTTAAGGCATGATAAACAAAATAGTATTGATTATTATCGTTGACGCATTGCTGAGACGACAAATGCAATTGAACAATCAACTAATTTAGAGCTTCAACTTGATGCTCTCAATAAACTCGGAGTAACAAAGAAATAATAACGGGCGAGAAATTGAGCGAAGCTGACCGAAAGTGTTTACTTCGCTGTTGGAGAAAGCGTCAGATTTACTATTTATTCAATTGTACTCAAAATAATTATTTACAAATTAACATATGAATTTGCCATTAGCATAAATTCCCTATTCATCGAATGGTATCCATCATTTCAGATCGTACGTGATGGATGTAACGCGTAGAATTGGGGACATTTGCGACAGTTGAACTGTCTTGGAGAATGAACTCTTTGATAATGGGGAATAATGTGACGACAATGGGACAAGAATGAATCGGAGTGAGAGTTCACACGTGTTCTTTCCCGGTGATGTCAACAAAGAAGTTCGAAGTGACCCCAAAACTATTGTCGATAACCTTACTTTTTTCGTACGTCGGATTAAACCCTGTACGAAAAAACTAACTTTTTTATACGAAAAAAGTAACTTATGCTAGAAATTAATTTGGCGTGCGAATCAATAAATATAGTTCTGGAATTTCCGCACTTAGCCTCATCTTTAGACTATTGTTCGTAACAGTATTTTAATATCTTGATATTTATGTGTGTTTATGTAATAGTAAAAATAACAAGCCAAGTGTCTGCAGCGAGTGTGAATTTATGGATGAAAAGGAGACTACAGGCAATTAATACATCAAGCCGTTTTCCGATAACCGAAACCTTTTTAAAAGGTGTGAGCGGACGCCTCTATCTCCATCATCACTACAAAAGTATAACAATGCAAGTGCATATTTGAATGTACAAGACGAATTGAATCTTCTAATCCGACCGCGTCTCAAGTGGCCCGATTGTCCCTTCCTCATTGAAATTCCGATTTCCATCCGAATGACTAATGTGTGTTGATGTCATTTGATTTATATTATATCCCGAACTCACAAAGTGCGATGGTCATTCTGTGTTGAAGGAATAATCAAGCGATACATCACCGCTGTTTCACGCCCATCCTCTGTCCGGCAAACAGACGATTGTGCTTTTCGGTGCATTATCATAATCTTAAAATGAAATTTCCATACGTGCTCATTGAATTATAACGTTTTAGTAGTGTTAATTAACTGAGATAGTTCTCACAGTATCGGTAAAAGCTTGATTCAAGAATGTCGGTATTCTTTAATTATCTTATTCAAATTGCCAAAAGAGTTTTGAAAGGCTGAGCACCATGCTCCAATGACCCCTTAATTTATTTGACCGTTTACAAGTTTAAGGTCTTCAAGAAAGGTCTATAAACCTGTTATCAAACCATTAGTAAATATCGGGCTCTTAATGCCTTTATGAACTTAGTATAACATCGAGGTTTAACAACTCAATATGATTGAGGGACCGCGATTGTTGACAGACACAAAAAAAGGAGTGAGCTACATCCGATAAGTGATAAGTCCGGCGCCGAATTTTCACACTTTATTCGGTGGCACTTAGCAGGCGGGAACCGGGATGTTTGTATTGACGGGAGAGGCCAACGGTTCCCACGAATGGTCGTTAGTGTGACTTCCGTGGAAGGTTGTGGTCTTCCGTAATTGAGTGAGAGAGAAAGCTCGGTCGTCAACCTACCGTGAAATGAGGTCCCCAAATTTGTTCAAACAATATTTTCTGTTTCTGTCGACTTACTACACATTCGTTTTGTTTTAGCCGTTACATTTGAAATGAGAAAAAACGAGCGCAAAGGTTGGACTGCATGCACCTGGTTATCAGCGCAAGCGCACCATGCGGAACATTACCGTTTTTATTTAAATTTCGAATTGCTGGAACATTATGATGAAACTTATTTTTGTGCGATTATAGGATGTTTTAGTTTTTACCGTATTAGCAGGCAAGTTTTTATACTCGTAATACCTACTCCTGGGTACAGGGCAGGCCAACAACAGAAACGCATTTAAACGACTTGTTGAACGCTTCAAGATCCAAATCAAATAAATCACAAATACGAACTCTCAAATTGAAAATAATCAATTCTAATTGAATGGCTGTTTAAATAAACAAGAGGAGATTTACGTTCAGAACGGTCGCGACGTTCATGTTTTTTCGATGTGTGAATTTGAAAGCAACAGCACAGCAAAGGGAAGGTCAAATTCACACGACACGAGAAAAAAGTTTGTAATTATTTATTGATCCGGTGCAAAATGCCATGGTGTATTGGAAAAAATCCCCCTTCTGCATTGTTTCCACGGAATCCTATCAACGATCCCACAGGGTATTCCAACCACGCCTCTTGAATTCTAACTTTTATTTCTTGCGCTTTAGGAGCTAACAGGTTTTGACCAAATGAAGTAATATCCGCACCAGTTACTGTCCATGGGAAAACGTTTAACAGGGGTGATATACTGTCGATAGCATCAATTATCTCCCCCGAAATACGAGGTAGTCAAGGGAATGCCAGTTTTTGAAACGGTTGGTATTGGAAAATTATAGATAACTAAACAGGGGCTCATTTAGATACGTAATTTAAATTCTCATGGAAATAGATAACTAGTGCCAAGCGTCTGTGTTTAGTTAAACTCGATTGCTTATTATCTGCTCCCAACAAACACATTTGATGAAAACAATACACAACAAGCAGGATGTAGCAAATTGAGAATGTTGTAATTTTGCAGCGTCTACGTGCACTTCGAAATGTCATTGGTTCCAAATATTGCTTTTAAAAAGCAAAGTGAAATCGAAACTGTGGTCGTATCCTATGAAGTGTGAAACGAAACTTCCCAGCGGATCCGGTTCACTCTTAAGGGACGATTGATTTTTACGACCTTCCTGAGAATTCAACTTGGTTTGAGATGTTCCCGTGTGTTTTGAATTGACACATCATACAATTTCGATTCATTCATCGAGACGACGTGGACCACTACTAATAACGACTTCACTAGTATCAACTTTCTAATCGCAGTCTGAGAGCACAAAATTGTCATTCGATAATATTAGTTACACTTGGCCAGTTTATTGTATACCTAATGTCAGGCAGTAGTTTTATTATCTGCCTGATCACACTTGAAACGCAGTATTATCATTGCTGTATAATTAAGTAGATTGGTGTATTCGTTAACATTCCGGGGTAATGGCAGAGCTTTGTCAATGTATGATGGCAGTCAGAACCTTCAATTAAATCCGTTAACAGTTCCAGAATAATTCCTTTCCTCAACCTATACTAAAACGGAAATTCAATGTAACTTCAATACGCCTCTGCAGCTCACGGCACAACAACTAATGTGGGAACAGCGAGTTTTTCTATCTTTCCATTCCACATCCTCAGAGCGTTAAGAGTCGTTACGAGCATTGAACCATATCTTACATCCAGGACTTCCTTGGGGTCGGTCGACACGTAAGGTGCGAACCGTGAGAACAGACAATGCACACCCGCGCATTAGTCGCGTCTGGCTGCCCTTTATCGACCTTTGAGCAATTATTCTGGCCAACAAGTGCAAGTATCTTGCTGGGGTGAAGTTGGAGATTGGCGGAATGATTGGTATCGTCTGAATTTGGGTTTTAAGCCGTCAGAGTTGTTTAAAACCCCTACCAATGTTGCTTGTTAGTAAATCGGGCAACCCACGTTTTTAATTATTTATGCGATTTCAACCCAGATAAAGATAGCAAATCAAAATAAAATGATTCCGAAATGTAATTAAAGTTATACAGATAAATCCTTTCCAGAATAAATATAAAAGTTTAGTGAGAATGTATCCGTTTATCCGATTTGAAAATTCTTGAGAATTTGAAAGTTATGCTGGGGAATTTGGATTTCGCGTAGTAGGATAATATATTTATGAAAAGTAGTTTAAGTACGTGGTATTTTTAAATGGTCTATACGTAATAGGAAACATCGGGTGTGGAATTGCGTGCAGATAAACGTATCGTAGCAGCGTTTGAAATTGATATCGTTTTTGGTATGTTAATAGCGAACAGATGATGGTTTCATCCCTTGCAGTAGGAATGTTAACGAGTCACGCGGAGGGTGTCAAGCGGGGGTTGCAGATGCGAGCAGATGTGGCGCAAGCGCAATCGATTCGACCGTTACGGAACCCCCTATCTCTGTTCAAATTTCGAACACATGTGTTGACAACTTTTTGTTTTCGCCCGCATCGGGTCGCGGATTTGGTTAGTTGTTTTCAGGATCTAATTTCAATAGACTATGTTAGAAAAACTTTTCAATGTTCAGCTGGGGTGGCTTGTGACGAAATTAACAATATTGACAATCAAGGTGGCCAGAACGATTTTAAATAGATTCTATATTTTATGGTGTCTGATCTGCATTATACAACGGTGGCGTAGAAACTGAGTTTGTGAAAGAAGACCAATCGACTATCTGGCAAGATGGTCTTCTAGAGCAAAAAAGCGATATCGGTGAAAGTGACAGTTAAAAAATCAATAAGCAACACAATTCCAACCGTTACCCAGCGCAGTGGGGTCAGTGTCCCGCGAGGGTGCGATACGCATGGCGGCGGGGCTGCGCACGCGCCTGTCCCGAGTTATTGCGAGCCCATTATGATGAATCATGAATGACAATACTGTTTGTGCTTATGTGACGTATGGTAAGGGAGCCGAAACTGGCCACGATTTTGGCGAGATCGATTTGTTTTAATCTGTTACTTTAATAGACCCTAATGGAGAGAGAGTCTGAGACAAGTTTATCATGTCTACTGACAGGTAGGTTTCTTTAGGTACGTACAATTTGGTGGTAGAGTGTTTAATACGAAGGGCGCAGAGTCAGTCGGGTGGTACGATGTTGAAAATTCCAACGTCAAAAATTTTAATAGAGCCACTTAAAAGTTTAGAGAGCGGAATCCCTGCAGCTCAACACCACTTCACAGTTCCCATAGCCAAAATACTCGTGAGTTCAACGACACCGCGAAACGTATAATTACGTACTGTAAATAATTATTCGAAGGGTCCAAGGAATTGGGTTACCCGGTTACATCTTGGCTTGGACCCCCGCCGAGCAAATACGCTTGGTCAATCACAGACAATGCGTGCATGACCCTTGTGAACTTTGGAGTACACTAGAGACCTTATCGAGTCCACATCTGCACTCAAATCTAATACATTCAAATGCCTCAGCCCTTTCTGATGCAATTGTAGAAATAGAGCTCTGGGCAGTAACATTCGGTGTCGATTTACAGTCGTTTTCGGTTAAAAATACTCAAGGAGGACAGCTGGATACAACAATTGTTAAGCGTAACGCGCAATATTTTTACAGAAAAAAGTCTCGCTGTTTAAATTATCGGAATAGGCAATTAAACACGAGAAACATCGTACGTTACATAGCCGTCGTAGGCACGAAAATACTATTCAACCATCCCGTTATCGTCGATCAAGAGGCCGCAAAAAGGTATTATTGTTGATGCCCCAGTTGAACCTAGGTTTACTTTCAATGCTTTACGAGTCCGTAAGACCAGTATGACGTTAACAATGTTGAAACCCATTTTGTCGACAAGCTTTTACGTTTACGCCTCTCTCCTACCATCAATGAGAGAGCGGCGTCCGTTTTGCAAACAGAAAGGAGTGTTGATGTTGCGTACGCCCACAAAACGTGACGCGTCATCATCAGCATCATCATAGTTATCATCTGCGGCGTGAGCGTAGGTAAGGGAAGTAAGTTAGCAACAACAAAGACAATAACAAAGATGTAAGTACTATGCAAATAACGCAGACATAAATTGAATTGATTGGAACGATTCTTTACTCGAACTATCTGGGTCACACAAATTGGCTGATGAAAAGATCCATTGTGTCATAGTAGGTGATAGAAGGCGCCGGTGTGTGGGTATTTTTTGTGCCATTTACATGCGGTTGTGGTAGGTATATTTTTGTACTGTATTGTACCTAGGTGAGTAAAATAAAAAGCGAGGAGTCGCACTGCGTAAGTCTCGTAGTATTTTCGTAGTAAAGTCTTTTGTCACACATGCAATTCACGTGTTGTTTACGCGAAGCTACGCGCTTGTGTTTTTTCTGTACTGTTTTTAAGTGCGATCAGAACCTTTCACGCTTTCCTGAGGTAGATTTTATTACTACTGTTTTTAAGGTTCAAAATTATTCGCATGGATAATAGTCGATGTCTGTACCTCTTCTAGACTGCACACATGGAGTCGTCGAAAATAGTACAACTGGGTGTGGGAGGCCCGTTGTTTTCGTCAGATGTGTCAAAATAAACGCTTGTTTGTATCTAGGCCACCACTCCTGAGTCTGTTGTGGCTTGAAAAACTATTCATTTCTGTTACGTGTGTCCCTATAAATATAGTTCTAAGCACAGTTATAAATAAGAAAGCGAGTAATAGTTGGGTCACCGGTACCTGTGCCACGGTGGCACGTCAATGATACAATATTTTTGTTAAATTAACTAGGTATGTATCTAAGCTGACGCCTGTATCCCAGAGGGGTAGGCAGAGACCATGGACAGCCACGTGCCACGGTCCTGACACATCACTATCGCTTTATCAACATTCATTAGTCGTTTCGTGCAGGCACGACGGTTTTCGGTACCTAATTTCTATTTTGCACTATTTATCTAATATTTAAAAATATCGTGTCACTGATTGTAATTTTTATTGTGTACCTATATGGTAATTTGTAGGCTAATTAATACGGCAAAACCACGTTTGCCGAGTCAGCTAGAAGATAAGATGACGTGACGAGTACATGTTAAAGGAAATAAAAAAAAATCCTTCTATTCAGTTTGGTATCATTAGAGAGAGTCCAATATTTATTGGAGGAAAGAGCAAAAAATATTTCATTATTTGTTAGGCAATCAACTACATTAATAACAATAATTATCTGTGAAAATTTCAAGAGATATTGCCCTTTAAAGGTAAAACAGACAGACAGATGGTGTAGGCTAAGTAATAGGGTCCGTTTGGTACCCTTTTGGTACAAAACCCTAATAACATTATAAAGAGTAAGTAATGCTGCTCCAAATTTGAGCACTGACATAGCAAAAACTGTTTAATAAGCAGTTAAACTTGAGAAATTAAAAAACTCCCCTCCCAAACTAAAGAAAACTTACTATTAAAAATTAAGACAAAAAACCAATGTATAGAAATTTAATTAAGAAATAACTGGCTCCTTAATTTTTTAATAGTCACTCCCTACATCCTTTATGAAGCTTTTAGCACCTTAGTTTGCAAAAAAATTTATTCTTTTTAGTTCAAGGGGAGAGTTCCATATGATAGATCATATTACACCCCATTCTTAAATTTGTCAAGCCGTTTTCTTAATACAAAATGGTAGTGACAAACAAGTAATAATTGTATTCTCTAAAAAATTTTTTTATAATTAACGACATTTATTTGGATTGAAATAAGTACTAATATTGAATAACCACTCACATCTCTTAGAACCTAGGTAGGCTAGTTGGTAGTTTGAGACTTTGTCTCCCTTTCAGTTACATAATGTGTCATATTGCAAGATGTAAGCTGGTCTTATTAGGTGGTCAGCAGATTTACTATGACTTTCATTGGATATTGCCTATGTGATATTATAGTTTTTAACTTTTAACTTCAGTGTATTATATAATTTTACATACACACCGCCAGGGAATGTGAGTGAATGGATGTAGATAGCATTGAAGGATTGTTTTGCTTGACATTGAGAAAAATATTTAGAGTTAATATTTATATTTAGAGACTGGTGCCTCTGCCTACCCCTTCGGGGATAACGGGCGTGAGTTTTTATTTTTTTAATTTTATTTTTTCATTTAGAGTTAAAATGACAGTCAACCTCCGTTATTACACAAGTATAAAATCCACTAAGCATTTTTGATTGATATTATAAATTTTAATTATTTTTACATTAAAAAATTTTCAACTCAACTTTTTGACGAAGCTTTATGTGAATTTTGATTATGTTTGTATTATAAATTGTTGTCACTGTATTTGCTAACAATGTCAGTACTTGTTTTGGGTAGGTTATTATTCTATTACAGTAACATGTCATTATTTGTACAAAATTGTTTACAAATGTTCTAGTAAAAATTATGAGCATCAATGTATTGTAAGAATGTTAATAGGGAATGGATGAAAATATCAGAAGTGCTTGATATTTTTTTTGGTGATAGGAATAACCTTCCTTAACGCGGGACAAAAGTTTAAATTACTTAATATTTTTCCATTCGTCGTTCTGGGCTTAGTACGGCATATCAGACATATTCCTTAGCCGCTACGTATGAAAAAAAAATCCACCTTGAAAAGCTGTCAATGTCACCACAGTTTTTTTTAAATACGTAGCGGACCAAGGAATATGTCTGTTAAGCCGTACTGAGCCCAGAACTACGAATGGAAAAATATTAAGATTATTTAAAAATTAACTACGAAGCCAAAAAAATTGAAACTTTTTTCTCGCGTTGAGGAAGGTTATTCCTATCACCGAAAAAAATATCAAGCACTTCTGATATTTTCATCCATTCCCTATTATATTTCAGCTACTATTGCAAAAATTATTACCTGGGTAAATTTTTGTGTTAATAGCTTTTACTTGGGTCTCTCATTCTGCTATAATATTCCCGTTAGTTTGTGCCATGAATTTCTGATGCTCCTCTGCTTGAGATTTAGCCTCATATTTGAACCAAAAATATTACTTAGCCTCTCTAGTCCACCTTGTTATACCTATTTCTTATTCTTACGACTTTATATTGGCAATTAAGAATCCACACAGACCATCTGTCATGGGTTTTTAGGTTGTACATACTTTACTTCTGGATATAAAAAAAACTCTGTTTCAAGTTAAGTTCAAACTTTTAGAAGTGACTTTGGAAGACGATTAAAAACTGTGTAGTGAAGGGGTTTTACATTTCAGAGATAATCAAGATTATATTCTGGGTACATTCAAAGTGCCAGGGAGACAATGTCTTGTTCAATGTCATGCAAGAATCTTGATAGACTCACCTGTGATTCTCTTCTGCGTCTTGCTGCTTTCAGGACTTGCTACCTTTGGCTCTGGCGCTGGTGCACTCTGCTTGGGGGCGCTGAAATTGGTAGCTATCGATATGGGAGCTCTTCTCAACGCTACCGGAACCGCTGCCGCAGGCACAAGATGCCAGGCGAATCTGCCAGTCCCCGGCATAGGCGTCTCATTGGCGAAATCGAAGCCCCATCTCTGGCTGTCCAGCTCTAACTGCCTCGCCAATTCCCGCTCCACAAATCGACGATTCTCTTCCCGGTCAGTGCAGCCGAAGAGATTCCGTCTCACTCCATCCAACGAAGTTACCCCTCGTACCCGCAAGGCTCGAGTGTCCAGCACCGTCGTCTGCATCGTCGCAGGCGCCCTCACGCTTAACGTCGACATCTCAGAGTCCAAGTCACCGAGTTCACTCTCCACAAGCATCCACCGATGCTAACCTAACACAAACAAGGTCAAATTCTAATTAAAAGTCTCGGTGAAACGCGGCGATCGGTGCACGGATGACGGTTTAGTGTTCATCACTCAGTTTTATGGAGTTAGAGACAGTATTTTTTCTGATTGAAAGTTAGATAGACGTCAAAACAAATTCGTAAATGACGCGACGCTTGCGCTGCCCCGCGTGACGCGTCCACACACACAACTTTCGTTCAGCGACTGCGCTTTCGTCTTTCGCCGCTGGCGCAAGCTGCGGCGCTGGCGTCAGTAGCCATGGCCGCCCCGTCGCTAGTTCGGCTGCTCGACGCCAGGGTCGCTGCCATCGACTCGTGGCGTGTTTGTTCGGTTTGGTAACGCTACGCGGCGTTGTTGTCATCAAGTGTTTTGGGGATACCAGGTTAAGGACGTATATTTTACTTTTAATGTTTATAATATTTTCTCAGGATCTAAAAAAAGATATCCTTTTAAAAACGAAAGTGTCAAGTTATATGGTACAGAGTGCTAGAGGCTGGATAAGTAACACTTTTTTTTGGTTTATTAAACTAGGATGCGGCAAAGTTATTTATGAGGGTGTTTTTTTCATGAATTTCAAAAGATTCGATTAATTTCTAGAATTAACAAATGGTTATCGTAAACAGATAAAATAAATAAAATATCAATAGAATATGAACTACGTAATTTGATGATTCTATAATTTAAAACTATCTATTTTAATGTTTTATAAATTAGTGGCTTAAAAAAATTGGCACGCAATTAAAGACACAAAGGATAATGGAAATCACATTTAAATATAGGAAACTTAAAGACGGCTCGCCATCATAAAACTATTAATCTCAGGGAATATATGGCGAACAATTCTATTTTAAAGCTTTTTTTAGAATAGCCTCCAAAAACAATTGTCTATAATTGGGAATGGATGAAAATATCAGAAGTGCTTGATTTTGTTTTGGTTTTTGGTGAGGAATAACCTTCCTTAAAGCGAGAAAAAAGTTTAAATTTTTTTGGCTTCGTAGTTAATTTTTAAATAATCTTAATATTTTTCCTTTCGTCGTTCTGCGCTCAGTACGGCATATCAGACATATTCCTTGGTCCGCTACGTATGAAAAAAAAATCCACCTTGAAAAGCTGTCAATGTCATTGTCACCACCACAGAACTTTTTTTTAATACGTAGCGGACCAAGGAATGTCTGATATGCCGTACTGAGCCCAGAACGACGAAAGGAAAAATATTAAGATTATTTAAAAATTAACTACGAAGCCAAAAAAATTGAAACTTTTTTTTCGCGTTAAGGAAGGTTATTCCTATCACCAAAAAAATATCAAGCACTTCTGATATTTTCATCCATTCCCTATTCAAAGGAAACACAAAAAGAAATCGATTCAAAAATGAAAAAAAAAAAACATGCCACGGAGAAAAAAATATCACTGGTATCCCCACAATATTCTCTTGTTTACCGAACGACGTGTCCAGTTACGTATGCAAGGCAGGCCAGCTCATGGAAATGTGATGCGACATGTGTAGCTATCTCGCTTTCACTCAAAAGTTGTGTGGCTAGAGTGAAAGAGAGCGTGTTGACATAAAAATAGCACACGGTACTGCCGCCATCTTGCCGAGCGGATTGATGAAGATTTTGTTTGACTCTGTGAAACGACGCGAGTGAAAATATAGCAAAATAATACTTGATTCAATTATAATTTGAAAAAAATGACATAGATTTTAACGAAAATATGAGTTTTTAAGTACTTCTTGACTGTACCAATATTGCATTATTCTTGATAATTTGGTATTTTTTTACGAATTTTGCGAAATTTTAAAGTTTTTGCACAATAAACCGTCGCAAATTAGGTTAGTAAGAGGCATTGTTACGTTATTTTGTGAACAAAATCACTTACCTCGGATTTTTTTAGAAGGAAAACTTCGAAAAATCGTCGATTTGCCGTCGGGGTTCACCGCAGTACTAATTTCAAGACAGACAATGACGCGATGGCGCGAGCGCGGGATGGTCGCTGATTGGTTAGAAAAGGCGGCCACGCGCTCGATTGGCTGAAGAGTTTTTCGGCGCGAAATTTCGGTTGGTCGATGCTCCGGATGGCGGGATGTAAACGCGCTCTTCCGGTTGTGTTGAAATTCTGTTGCGGAAAATATTTGACGCAGAATTATTTTCGTTGGGCGGGCGTTATCTTTGCTTTTGAATTCGTAACGTTGCTTTACCGGACTTAGTTCTCGCTTTTTAATTTGTGTAGTTAGAAATACAATGACATCTGAAACTATTGTCGCTCTAAACTTACAAATGATACTTCCTGGATTGACTTTCCTTGACATTTTAGGTGAATACCACATGTATTTAACATAAACATAACATAACATTTACATACAGGCACATACATTGCTTCTGGCCCCACACTAGGATTACCTGTGTCGTGGGAACCACAAAAAGCGACGTCACGAACATGTAAACATCCAAGACCTGGAGTTTTTTTTTTCCCCAGCCGGGGATCGAACCCGGGACCTCTCGCATGGTAAGCAGATGCACTAACCACTACGCCACAGAGGTCGTCGTCGTAAATATTTACCTAAAATATTTAAGGTATTTTGTTTCCTGCTCTTTCATGGGTGAAATAACATTGTTTTGCAACAATTTTTCGGTCAAAAGCGAGAACCTGAGCAACATCCGCAATTCGAGCGGAAACGTAATTTTTTGTGCGGTTCACCGCAAACACATGCACCGTATGCGCACCGATTTCCGTTGCGTGGGACAAAATCAATCCACCACTTTCAGACTAGTTTCAGTTTGTCGTTACCTAGCTTAGACCTGCCAATAAATTGTTACTTATTATATTACCACCACATGCTGTTAGTAGGTAGGTAAGTATTTCTTGCGATACAGAACAGTAAGGAAAAACTAGGGCTGCCGTCCGTCCGGAATTCCCCGGATTTGTTCTAGTTTGAAGGGCATCCGGGAGCCGTCCGGCAGGGGTTTTAAAAAATGTCCAGGATCAACCCGGACGCTTTTGTTGTCAGGGAAAATCCATTTTTTTATGGATGAGCGATAAATTAAAAAAAAATACCTAACTAAGTTTTTATTTTTGTTGCGAAAATACTTTTTCTGGAAAAAACCATATTTATGGGAAAAAACCATATTTAGCCCAAATGTCCGGGAGTTTTGCCGTGTTTATCCGGCGTCGGCAATTTAGGTGATGGCAGCCCTAGTTAAAATAGTTAGACACTGTTTTTATGAAAAGTATTTTTATTCTGTAATGTAATTTTTTTGATTAGACGTAAATATAGAAAATTACTTATGACGATAATTCCTTTGATTCTGTCACAAAGGACACGTTAAAATGTTGACATCTGCAAAGGTAGTACGAGGACGCGAGTCGCGCGCGACAACGTCAAAAGTCGCGACTTTCCATTACATTAACTGTCAAATTCTCGCGACTTTTGACGTTGTCGCGCGTGACTCGCGTCCTCTTACTACCTTTGCATGCCTCACTCAATTGTGTAGAGTTTCGTACCTCAAAAGGAAACGGAATCCTTAAAAGTATAATTTTGTTGTCCGTCCGCGTCCGTCCGTCTGTCCGTCTGTCCGTCCGGTCAGTTTGGTCCGTCCGGTTCGTCCAGTCCGTCCGTCCGTTTGTCTGCCAAGACCTTTTATCTCGGGAACGCGTAGAGGTATCGAGGTGAAACATATAGGTAATCAGCTCTACACGGCCCTTAGAGGCTTGCACGAGTACCGTAACAGGCTGATTGGTTATTGATATTTTTTGTCACTTTCTTTTTTAAGTTGACATATTTACGACCTCTGTGGCGCAGCGGTTAGCGCATCTGACTACCATGCGAGAGGTCCCGGGTGCGAATCCCGGCTGGGGACAAAAAAAATCCCAGGTCTTGGATGTTTACATATTTGTGACAACGCTGTTTCTGGTTCCCACGACACAGGGTATCCTAGTGTGGGGCCCGAAGCAATGTATGTGCCTGTATGTAAATGTTATGTTATGTTATGTTCTATGTTACACCGGAGGGATGCTATTCGGTGGAGCGGAAACACTGGTAAAGGTAGTTAGCGAATCCTTAACGAGATATTGATTCAAACCACATTGTAGTATGGTACATACCTACATGAAATATTTAGAGTTGAAATTGAATGATCACTTAGAGTGCTGATAATTGGGTCCGTCACCCTACATACCTTATGCTGGGTTTCCTTTCAGTTATCATAAAGTCAACCTTGAGCTAAGGCGAAATCAGACGATTCTCCCGGATGAACGTTCAGTCCAGTGATAATTAATTTCCTTTCCCATTTTCCGATCATATGGCGCGACCAAAATGAACGATCAGTTTAGAATACGGCCAGATGGAAAAGAAACATTTGAGTGGGTATCTGACTGCCACGTCTGTAACACAAGTGACTATTAAAATCGAGGTCGTGGATTCGATTCCTGCTGAAAGCAGCCGTACTTATCTTGTACCAAATGAAATGTATTTGACTATTTCTTTATGTATGTAATGTCGCTGTCTGGTTACAAGGATGTTGAAGGTCATGCTTGGTTACCGTAACTCATAGAGCGCCGACCCACAGCGCATTCTGTATTGAGAATTTCACGTAAGTAAATACTTTCTGTCACGCTCTTCTCCGTGAAATTTGACGAGACAGCACTAGAGTTAAGTAGTTACTTAGCGAAATTCTCAATTCAGAAATTGGGCGAGAGTATTCTAGTTTGGGACCAGGAATGTGATATTTTTGAGTGGGAGGTATTATTATAGATAATCATCATGTTATTGGTTTCTCGATCACATGGATTTTCGAACTGGAGGCCAAATGGAAGAAGGTAATTTGTGTTTACGTAAATTATGTGTTTATAGGTTTCATTGTTGTTTCTGGAAATATTAAATAAAATATAACATAAAAAAACAAACATTTACATAGATTGTTTCTGGCCCTAAACTAGGATACCCTGTGTCGTGGGAACCAGAGACAGCGACATCACAAACATACATTGGTATAAACATCCAAGACCTGGGGTGTTTTTTACTGTTCATTTAAACAAGCAATGTTATTGAATGTGTTAAATAATGTAATAGTTAATTCGGTTGCACTTCGGTTTAAGACGTTCCTTCAGAAAGAAAGATACGAAATGTACGAAAATTGAATTGTCTGATTTCGCCCTTAGGCACAAACTTTGCCAGGTGGTCTCACTCGGCTTTTGCGTCCGGGTTCCGTCTCGTTTTGTTTTTGTGCAATTATTTTAATATTTTTAAGTCAAGCAAACAAATCGTGGCGGTTATGGCTTTGAGCCCGCGGATACCCTCTACGCCGCGCGTGAGAAATAGACAAAGAATCGACCCATCCAGCGTTTTCGTCGGACGAGAGAGGAATAGCGCGAGTTCTTTCCATTCTCGAAAAGACTTAATTATTGTATTTGTTTTAAATGCACCATGATACGCATTCCGGAGTACAATTGAGGCCATGAGAGCCGGAGCGGCCTAACTTCTTACTAAACTCAAAAAGAAAAAAAAAATTGAGCCCTAATTTAAAATAATTGTAACTTTGGTAAATTAATTTATTTCATTATTTTTGGCTGACACAGTTTTTAAGTAATCTTTTAGTGAGTTTATCAACCCTAGGCATCTATTAATTAATTAATTTTCAGATAGGTATTGAAAAAATGGCGCTCATTAGGGGAGGGCTGTCCAGCAGTGGACTAATATAGTCTGATGATGATGATGATGGTTGAAAAAATTATAGGCCGTTCTGGCTCTCACGGCCTCAATCATGACTTACCGTGGGCACTGACTAACGACCGATTCTGAATTGAGTATTTCGCTAAGTAACTACTTAACTCTAGTGCTGTCTCGTCAAATTTGTCAGAGCGTGACAGAATGTTACTTGTATTTACTTACATGAAATTCTCAATTCAGAAACCGGCCCTGAAAATCAGCGCTGAGTGTTTACTCTTAGCTCAACGCTGAGTAAGCTGCTTTTTGTGGCAAGCGTCTGTTGCGTTACACTCGTCATCAACCCTGTTATGCCCCCACCGAGGGGCACGGGTCTCTTCCATGAGAAAGGTATAGGCCATACTCCACCACGGGGGCCAAGTCCGGATTGGTGGAGGCTTGTAAGACTAGTGGTTGATCTTACTGTCAGAAGTTTTCAAGCCGCCCTAAGGCCTCTGACTTGTCTTAACG
Organism: Yponomeuta plumbellus; assembly: GCA_947310845.1. NCBI lineage: Eukaryota > Metazoa > Arthropoda > Insecta > Lepidoptera > Yponomeutidae > Yponomeuta > Yponomeuta plumbellus. The sequence goes on from OX371206.1 coordinate 9,814,841, forward strand.
ACTGCCATCTATCGACGGCAGCCGGCACCAACTGCTTAACGTGCCTTGCGAACCACGGAACCGCTCGGAAAAATGCCACTAGCGTTAGTCATAGACGGTGACCCATCCATGGACTGAACGCGCCCTATGTTGCTTAACATATCACTCAGGCAGCCCGCGCCACGAGCAATTCGTTTTACGTTTTACACTATTGTTGTCCATATATTATGTTCCTAGTATGTTTATTATGTTTCTGAGATGTGTTTTGATGGTCAATTTTTTTTCATCATTTTCTTCTTCATAATATCAGCATTAGGTAGCACGACGACGCGACTCGCGCATTTTAGCGTCAAAAGTCGCAACTTTCCAGTTCATCATTAACTGTCAAATTCTGACATTTTAGAGCTACCTAGCCACAGAAAGCGTAAGGGACTCCACACACGGTGGCTATAAGGTAAAGATGTATATTATAGCACGATATATCACATTACATCTTTCCATAGAAATCGTCAGGAGACCACACACGACAGCTATAATATACATCTTTACATCTTAAAGGTATTGAGTGGTCTCTAAGCTATACATCCTGGGATGTAATGTATATTATAGCCGCCGTGTGTGAAGTCCCTTACTCGCGCTGTCAAATAACCATACGGGGCTCGAAAAAGGGACTGTTTTCTTTTTATTTGCAAACTAGCTGTCCCGGCAAACTTCGTACCGCCAATTTTCGTATTTTTTTCATATTTTCTCACATTTCAACCTTCCCTGGAATTCCACTACTATAAAATTAAACAAAAATTAGCCAAATCGGCCCAGCCGATCTCGAGTTTTAGCGAGACTAACGAACAAGATATAATTTTTATTTTTAAAAAGAAGAAGAAGATATCAAAGAAAGGATTACATTACTGGTTTCTATACCTTAAAGACAAACATATTTATTTATAAAGCACCAGTCCTCTCGATGTAATATTTATTGCTCCACAAATCCACGTAATTTAAAAAAATAAAGTTAAAGGTACAAGCCGGGATTCAAACCTACGACCTCTCGAATGTTACGCAAGCGTTCTACCGACCGCGCAACTACTGCTAAATAAAATACAAATAGAACTGAATAGCCGAATTTCTACATTCAGTTTAGCCTAGTCTAGGTGGGTAATGTGGGCCACCCGGTCATTCTACATATCACTGTGACTCTTATCACTCTTTGCAAAAGTGCGAGTATCACTTGCACGTGACAGACTGTACCGTGGCTGCAAACATTTTATCAGAGGTCATTATCCTTGTATTGTCCATTTATTTTAGTCTATTCTGTTCGTTATAAATGAAAAGGGGTTTCAATCTGACAGATGTGCAGGTTTCAATGGTGGCATAAATCTTAAATCAATGGAAATAACGGGTGCGGTTTATGTATTTGACTGCCTTGTTGTTCTAAGATAATCTTAGATTTATTATTTGTCAATGAAATGAAATGAAGTAGTTTATTTGCCTGAAATGTCATACAATTGGTGGTCAGAATAATAAATATACACATTTCAAATGACCAGGTATGCAAAATTTATGTCTAGAAGTATAAAATAGTCTAATTATTTACAAAACAGATTATATTATTATTATTTTATATTAGTTGATTTGTGAATATTATTTCTTAGTGTATGTTTATTTTATTTAAAGCGAAGCAATGAAAAAATTTACAATCACAAAATTAAATTAATAAGTTTAAATAGCGGGTAGTTGTGAAACGGACATCCCCATTAGGTAAGCTTGATAATAGCGGATAACTCGCTTAGGGATTCTGAATTGAGAAGTTCACTAAGTAAATATTTAAGTAAGGTTCAGTCACACTTTTTCTGAGAAATTTGACGAGACAGCACTACGGTTAAGTGGTTGCTTAGCGAAATTCTCAATGAGGGCTTTTCAGAGCGTCATTAAAAAAAATTGTACCGCAAATTACCGATAGATAGTGCTGACGTCATGACATCACTGTACCTTATCTGTGGTTCCTGTCCTATGTTTTTACAAAAATGCACAATCCATGGGCTAGTCATGAGCAAAGACACAATTCACGTACATAAGTATTGAACAAAGTAAAAATACTTCGATAACTTTCAAGTTTCAACAGTTTCGAAACAAAGTCTAGCTTAGATCACAGACTACAAAGAGATGTTTAGACTATCACAGATTAATAACGATTAAAACCACAGACCTAAAAACATGATGACATTTTGTTTAATAATATATTCGATTATTTTCTTTTATTTTGCTAATGTATTATATTACCATTTGTATTCTGTTTCGATTGAAGCTCCGTGAGTCACCAACGGCCCTTGCTGAAAATCAGTGCTGTGGGTAAGACCGCAGCGTATACTGAGCTCGAGGCCATTTTATCGCTGCATGGACATACCCTGTGTCCCATATTGTTTTTGGAAATATGGCTTTTGTTAAACTTTTTTGTTTATTTTTAAATCACATGTTATATCCTCGTAAGGCCCGACCTTGAAAAGAACAATTGATTTTGTGATCACTTGAAGACATTGGGCCTCACGAGGATATGTATGTCTTTGTGGTGTTAAATAAATATATTTCTTTCTTTTTTTTTCTTTCTTGTTGTTCTTGCAGCGCCATCTAGTTTTTTTAATGAACTCAACTGACAACTGGCATTGAAAAGCCCTCCTTCAGAAAGTGATCCTTTTAACCTTAATCAGTGGCGTTATGATCTTGACAACTACAATACCTAATTATAGTACATTACTGCAGCGGCCAGCAAAAGAGGCATTGATGGACGAACGTGGAAATGTGGGCCGAGGCGAAGCCGAGGCACACATACGTGAGTCCATCAATGCCTAGTTGTGGCCAAGGCTTGTTTAGGATTTTTCTCAAACAACGCGCGGAAATTAAAACAAGCAGAATGTAAATTGTTCACGTTGAAATAAATTTCTGATAAGTAGTATGTACCTACCTACTAAGGCAGAACTTTTTCCTTTCGATTTTGGCGGTAACAAGTTTTCTATTACGGCTCTTGCCGCCTCTTCAATTTCAGGTGTAGTTAAAATAGGTTCATCGCAGTCATTTTCTTCACTACACTTGAACTCATTCTGTTAAATCTGAAGAACCACGAACGAACAACAACATTTTTTGCCGCTTTAAAGTGTCTTTTTACAATAGTTCGAAATTAAAAAAAAAACCTGTGATAAGTTACCTCCTTGGTTGTCACTGTGCGGAGTAAAAGATGGTTCCATTTTTAAATAACACGACAGATATGAGTTTAGTATGTAATTTATTTGGCCGCAAAACACGACAGTTATGAATTTTCATAGAACTATTTCCGGCCGCTACTCGCGTGTTTTTGGCCAGTACGGCAATGTCAATTTATCTCGAAGAAGGTTGTCGAAATAACCTTTGTTATGGTGGTCCGATCGCCCACCAAAAGTTCTACAAAAACAGGATTCGTAGGTTCGATTTCCACCGGAGACCGCCGTTGTGGATTTCGACAAATAGCCTCAGGGTCGGTTTCTGAATTTAGAATTTCAGGTAAGTAAATACTTAAGCAACGTTCTGTCACGCTCTTTTCTGAGAAATTTGACGAGATAGCAATAGAGTTAAGTAGTTACTTAGCGAATTCTCAATTCAGAAATCGGCCGTAAGCCTGGTGGTATTTCCATGTTGTGATGTCCTTGCTCGGTTACCATAGCAGAAGAAGGTACCCTAGCTTGGGGCCCGGGACAATTTATTGTGTTTTTTAGAACTTATTGTATAGATGCTCCTAACTTTTCTCTTTTATTTAAAATTATTGAATACCTTACCAGAATATATAAATTAAATATAAATAAGTGCAGTCGTTAAGCCAAGTCAGAGGCCTTATGGCGGCTTGAAAACTTCTGACAGTAATACCAGCCACTGGTCTTACACGCCTCCACTAATGCACCAATGAGGACAAAGAGTTGATTTCATAATCAATTAAATAAATAAAAATAAAAATAAAAAAGCCTTTTATTTCTTCCAGAAAATGCTACTTTACATACATAGTTAATTTCTTTTGTTAGTATCGTTTTTTTTTTGTTATTGTTTATTAGTTTTTAGATGTTTAGTTACTATATTTTTTTTTAGATTCAATCAATTGTCATTTAATTATTGCTTTCAAGCCAATGGATGTTATTGATATTTTCTTTAAACTTTCATTCTGAAACCCTATAGGAAAGTTGTGGTGTTGTAAACAGAGCTCAATGCAGCAAATTGGCCAATATCGTCGCGTGTGTAACGCGGCGTGACGTCAGTTGACAGGTGCCAATCTATTGCGTGTGCTGCGTGCGCGCAGCCTTGGAAACACCCACACGGGGGATTTTGATTCACTTCGAATTTTATTTATTTTCTTCTTATTCTATTTATTTTAACAGTTTACAGCAGCCTTAATATAATTTAGTAAGTACATGCAGTCAATAATGGATCATTTTGGTATTGAAATGTCGATGAAGAGGAAGAGAGAGGGAAAAGATCCCTTCGGCTAGACTTTACGTGGGGTTATGTTTTGCGTCAATTGCCTACACACTGATGTTCATCGATTCAGTTATGAATTGCTGCGATACTCTTATACAATATTACTTTATTTTTTTACAAGACCTCGTAGTTAGTTTTTATTTTTGGGCAATGTTTGTTTTTGGGCTAAGCACTGTGTATGCGATTACATTGCATTTTCGAGCACACGACTCTAGCCACTAGCCAGACAAATATTCTATCTATCTATGTCAGTTTAAGATTATTTTAGAAAAGATGGTCAGAGTGGAGTTTTGTTCTATATTGCTCTTTTTTCTCCAACACGAATACGACCAGGCCAATTGACATTTAACAAACAGAATAAATAAATAAATATATAAATAAATAAACCGGGGCAGTGACCTGGGGCAGGTATTTTATTTGTAAATATATTAAGCTAAGATGTTTATTTACTAGCATAGTTTTATATTTAAGTTATTTTTTTAATTTTTATCGTTAGGTAGTTCATTATTCATATTATTTAAACAATCTAATTTATTTAGCAATGTTTGTAAATAAAAAGTATTAAATAATGCACAAACAGAATCTAAATTCTTTATGTTGAAAATTTTTATTTCATTTGAGTTGAATAAAATTCCTTGATTTTTATTTTGGCGTCTACGGTATTCGAAAGGCAAATTTCTCTCGAGAGCTTTTTGTAATCCCAACCGATGTATAGTAAAAATAAATACCCCTCCAGTGTGTTCTGTCTGGAACCAACGGACAATCTGGATAGCTTCATGCGTGAGCGACTCCCGCGCAGTGATTGCGGGAGGATACGGCCCATTATCGTACCTTCTACCCTAGCGAATCCTGCGCTGATGCTCCTGTTTACGCTTAGGTACATTGCTGAGTCCCATTTAATTTTGTCTTTTAAGAAGAAAGAAGAAAAACATTTATCATTCCAACAAGGCACATCACAGAAACAAAAAAAAACCACATAAATTAAAACGAAACCAATATAGTCTGTGGTATGTCTGCGTTGCTACAGAAGGCAACTGACTCAGCATTGTGCTGAGGGTGTGAACTGATTTTCATTCAGTGCCAACGGTAACAGCCAAGAAAGTTTGTGAGTGTGTGAGTGTTGTGAATGTGAGTGAATGTTTGTTACTTCTTCACGTTTAAACGGCTCCAGCGATTTTAATAAAATTTGGTATGGAGTTAGCTGACACCCTGAATTAACACATAGGCTACGTTTTACTGCGGGAAAATATCTCATTCCCATGGTAAAATCGATGAAAGTCAAATTTCGTAAATTGATCTTTCCGATGCCTAAACTTAAATTGTTTCGTTTCTAAAAATGTGATTATTTATTATTTTTACTGTTAATACACAATGTATTTTCCCTACTAAACCGCGGGTTACACCGCGGGGCACAGCTAGTAATAACTTACTTTTTAGGTTTTTTAAGGCTTTTGTCACTTGCTAAGATAAGATGAGTCGGGACACCATTTTATACTACTACTATAAATTCAATTCATTTCGATGCCGACATTACAATAGCCGATTAACCCACAAACAAACAAAAAGTTATTGTACTAATCGGCTACGCAATGCATATCGGATTGACATTTTTATGTAGCCTATATACTTATTGCGTCTCACTGCTGCCCTTATACATATTACGTAACCTTTCCACTCTATCGGGTTAAGCATTTAAACAACTCGAAAGAGTCAAAATAAGAATGTATATGACAGTTCAGAGTAGGAGTATGAGATACTTACTGGGAAAAAAAGTCCCAGAATGTAACAGTGTGACATAAGGTGGTGTGACATACCGGGAACAAAAGGGCTAAATCAGACAACTCCATACAGTGGAGTCTTACGTAATTGCACCCCAGGGTCCCCAGGTGACACTCGGCTCAGAGAAAGATTAAGGGCTTAGTTACAACTCGGGCTTACCGCGATTATACTACAGGTTTGTGAAAGCCTACCTAGATTTCTTGTTGGTGTTCATAGAGTGCTTAGAAAGAGGAAATTTTAAATTTTAAAATTTCTTCCAAAATAAAGAAACGAAAATTCACTTTCAAAATAAGCCGCCAAAACGCTATCTTGGGCAATATGGCGTTGCTATAGGAATCGCGACGTCACTGTTCAGTAAACAAACCTATGAACGGAAGATCGACATGAATGACAGACTGAGTTGTGACTAGAGATGTGCCAGATGGGAAGCTTCCCATTCCCGGCAATAATGGGAAGCTTCCCACTCCCGGCAATAATGGGAACGTTCCCATTATTTCCGGCAACAATGGGAACGATCACAATGATATGGTTAGGAACATTTTTTCTTATTTCTTTCCAACTTGCGGGGGTGTTACTGTAAATATTAATTGTAATGTTATTATCGACAGATCCTCGATAATAACATTACAAGACTTAGAAATTTTAATGGCAAATAATGTAGTAAAATATAGCTGTAATTAGAAATTAAACTTGTGGTTAAAAAAAGTGCGCATAAGGAAATAACTAAAGTAACTTCTGGCAAAAAATTTGCTAAATAAATGAATGACGATTTCCCAATAAACATGAGTCAAAATTACGAAATTTGTAAATATTTTGAAAGTTTTCTTTAAATACAACAATAAAAGTATTAAAAAATGAAAGAATAAATGGTTTAAGAAAAAAATAAATGTCAAAATAATTCCTTAAAATGACTCAGTTATAAAATAAACATTGAGATTGATAAGATTTTTAAGAAAACAAAAGTACAAAATACCGGAATCGGCCATATTAACTGAAACAGCAATCAAAGTGAATGACGTCACGACTAGCTACAACGACCGTGTTGTTTGACTTTTTGTTGTAACTACGCGTTCCGATTAATTTTCGCATAATTTAATTAGTGGATGTTATTGTTTATTCGTGGCTCAATATCGTGGTTCATAATCAACAATGGAACAATATTTTATTGAGGTAAATCAGCTCTAGTTTACCCAGAGTTGACTTGTTGATATTGAGCGAGTTTCTCGCATCAAATAATCACTTTTGCTCATCTGAATACCAAAATGTGAAAAGTTCTTTCATCATCATCATCGTTAGCCTACCGCTGCCCACTGTTGGGTATAGGCCTTTTCCCCTAAATGCCATTTCACTCGGTCTCTCGCCACCCGCATCCACGGACCTTCCGCCGACTCAACGACATCGTCCGACCATCGGGCCGCAGGTCTGCCTACTGACTGTCGTCCTGTTCTCGGCCATCACTCTGTGATTGCCTTGGTCCACCTGCGGTCTTCCCGCCTCGCCAGGTGTCCCGCCCATTTCCACTTCAGTCTTGAGACTCTTTCGCCAATGTCATCAAACCTTGTCCGGCGACGGATGACGACATTGGGTACTCGATCTACGAGTCTAAAGCCTGTATTACACCGGGGCAACACTGTGCGGCATTGCGGTATGCCACAAGGCCGCATGCTACAACGTCGCACATTGTGGCAAGAACCGTGTGGCATGGCAACACCTTGCGTCATGTGGCAAACTATCGCAGGTTCTTCTTCTTCTTCTTCTGCCGCACCTTTGCAGCATGCGGCCTTGTGGCATGCCGCAATGCCGCACAGTGTTGCCCCGGTGTAATCCAGGCTTAAGACCTAGCATGGCTCGCTCCATTGCTCTTTGTGCTACTTTAATTCGGTGCATATTCTGCTTTGTGAAGTTTCGGCTCCATATGTGAGAATGGCTAGAACACACTGGTCATATGTCTTGGTTTTTAGACATTGCGGAATCTTTGATTTGAAAACATCGACAAGATTCCCGAAAGCAGCCCAACCAAGCTGAATCCGACTCATGATCTCCTTGACCTGGGCTTCTCGGTGAAAGGATAAACAATGTCCATGGTAGATATGGCATGGCAACACCTTGCGTCATGTGGCAAACTATCGCAGGTTCTTCTTCTTCTTCTTCTTCTGCCGCACCTTTGTAGCATGCGGCCTTGTGGCATGCCGCAATGCCGCACAGTGTTGCCCCGGTGTAATCCAGGCTTAAGACCTAGCATGGCTCGCTCCATTGCTCTTTGTGCTACTTTAATTCGGTGCATATTCTGCTTTGTGAAGTTTCGGCTCCATATGTGAGAATGGCTAGAACACACTGGTCATATGTCTTGGTTTTTAGACATTGCGGAATCTTTGATTTGAAAACATCGGCAAGATTCCCGAAAGCAGCCCAACCAAGCTGAATCCGACTCATGATCTCCTTGACCTGGGCTTCTCGGTGAAAGGATAAACAATGTCCATGGTAGATATATGCATCGACAACTTCTATCGGGCAATTACCGACAGTGATGTTCGGCATAGTCACCAGATGGTTAGCCATGACTTTTGTTTTGGACATGTTCATCTTGAGACCGACCTCCAGGGACGCTTCGTGCAAGTTTGCGAGCATACACTGAAGATCCGTGGCATTTTCTGCCAAGATGATGATGTCATCGGCAAAACGCAAGTGCGACATATAAACGCCGTTAATATTGACACCCTTCTCACCCCAGTCTAGAGTCTTACGTCTTCTAAGACGTTGGTGAAGAGCTTAGGCGAGATAGTGTCACCTTGGCGTACACCTCTGTCGATATTGACAGGGTTAGTAAGCTCATTTTGGCTTCAGTTTTAGATAGTTTAGCTCTAGTTGTTACACGTGGAGGCAGTACTAATAGCACTCCCATATTCCGTAAAGCCAGCAAATGCTTTATAAAGTCACCGTTTATCTCTATCTATAATAACTTTATCTCTCATTATTTTCTTGTTTCCAACATAAATAAACAGTTTGTTCGGTGCTGCTGTTGATGTGTTTTTGCACAGAGAGACGTTTTGTTCACTTTCTTAATTCAGCATAGACAAAATGCCGTATCTACATAGTCATTACGTCACAAGCGACGCCATGATATTTTGGAGCGTTTCCGCGCGTATTTCAAATTGAATAGCGAAAAATATCATAAATTTGTACGAAAACTAAGTTTTTTTGTTGATTTTTTTTTCGAAAATAGTAGCCGTCTACCTACTAGACATAATGAAGGAAAATTCAAAATCTGTCATCATGCCTATTATTGTAACTCCCTTACAAAATATTAATGAATTCAAGTTTTTTAATTTTTTTTTCTTCACTGTTCACACAAACTCGAAACTCGAAACACGACACAAGCCGTAGGGCTAATTTTTATGAACAGTAAAAAAATAAATTTGACTTTTAGAATTTTTTGGTAGGTATTTTTCAAAAGTCAGTAACCTCTAACAGATAAATTTCCCTCCAACATTCGGAATTTAGAACATCCCAAGGGGATTTTGTTTCATATTGAATATCATGCTTCATATGAATCACTAATTAACTATTCCCAAGAACTCTATCTTAGTTAACACTTGAACTAATGCGTTGTTCCCAATAATTTTCACCTCTTGGGATCGTTGCCGGCAACGATCCCACGATAATTCCCACTTCTGGGATCGTTCCCGGGAACGGCATATCGCTAGTTGTGACGTTGTAATAGATTCGGGTAATCCCGGTTGTTTTGGATGCAATGGCTGCAGATTAATTATGAAATGTCCTGGTTTTTTGGATAATCCATTTTTTTGCAGTTAAAATACCTCAAAGCCATTTTAAGACTCAACATTTATACAAATATGTATAAAATAATGATACTTTTTTTAGCAGTGTGAATTATCCTATTGGCAATTTCAAGCGCTGAAGTTGCAGCCACCTCAGACACTTTCCTCACGATATTTTCCTTCGCGGTTAGCCAGTGGCATTGATACTATAACAAAAAAGTAGCTACATGCCGGGGTTCGAACCCAGAACACTCCGCTGAATGAGAGGCATTCTCTTGCTGCGCTGCCACCGCAAATTAGTAATTAGTTAGTAGTTAGTAATGTAAGAGCGCTTCGCCAACAAACTGCTTTGCAGTCTGGCGAATTTGTGTAATTGAACAGGGTTTATTTTTGTATTTAAATATAAATTAAAAAATATATATATTGTCATTATTGTAAAAAAATATGAATAATTGCCGAATTGTCATAATAAACATGTACATATACAAACATAAACATTTACATACAGGCACAACTAGAGTAAAAAATAATAATTTATGTTTCTTTTTTATGATGAACTGTAGATGTTTACATTAAATAGACTTAATAACGCCTTTCGTGGCGGACTATTATAAACACAACCCTGTATTAAGAATCATTACTATCCAAATAGGATATACAAATTATACAACTAACAAACAATTTTATTATAGCTCCTCTCGATTTTGATCGAAGTAATCAGTAAAACTAATGCACCAATAAAGAGGTGTCCCTTGTTTGTAGAGCTCGGGTCGTAGACCTTTGACGGAAATAAAAACAGAAAACGGTTCAATATTTATTCAGACAGTTGACGAAAGATTTGACGTCAAAAACCGCATTAATTCCACTCAAATTGTCGGTCAATTATAGCAGTAGCGGAAAAGGTAATTACAAACAACTGAATCGTACTAACAATGACTGCCTCTCGTACAAAGAGCTGAACAAATTAGGCACGAATGGGGTATGATCCGGTAATGGGACCATTTGTCATCGTATTGTCTCGTTAACGTTATTATCGAATCAGAGGTATAATTTTTGGTACCTACAGACTTACGTATAATTTTTAACTCTTATTATGGAGACTCAAGTTCAAGGTGGGCTTCCCACGGTAAAACACCTTGGTAATTTATTTTCGATCACGAAGGTTAAGCAACATAGGGCGCGTTCAGTGCATGGATGACCGTTCTATGACTAACGCTAGTGGCATTTTTCCGAGCGGTTCCGTGCTTCGTAAGGCTGCCGTCGATCGATGGCAGTCGTTAAGAGAAGTCAGAGACCTTAGGGCGGGCGGCTTGAAAACTTCTGACAGTAAGACCAGCCACTAGTATTTACAAGCCTCCGCCAATCCGGACTTGGCCCCCGTGGTGGAGTAGGGCCTATACCCTCAGGGAAGAGACCCGTGCCCCTCGGTGGGACATAATGGGTTATATTTATTTGCAATAATTTTAATTGCTATCGATTTTAGTAGGTATATTAATTCTTATTACCAGTAGACTATTATTATTAACTTAATTCCAGAATCACTAGAATAAATTGAGTGCATATGTAAAGATAAAGATTATGTAGGTATGTGCCTGGATATAACAAAATTATGGAAGAGACCCGTGCCCCTCGGTGGGGACATAATGGGTTGATGATGATGATGATGCTAGGAACAGTAGGCCATATTTTATAATGTGTAGTGCTTACGAAAGTTTTAGTTAAAAAATTATGTTTATTTAATGTTTATGTGTCCGTACTCAGAGACATTCATTAACTTTAATGGTTAGTAAGGAAGAAAAATAACACTTATATCAATACGCATAAAGACGGTCATTAATTTTTTTTATGAATATTACGTTTACTGAAAATCAGTGTTTTGCTTTCGGGCAAATTAAGTATCTTAGATGTAAGTATGGTGTTTTGAGAATAGCGGCTTTTTGATTTGCGCCCTTTGTGAATGACGATGTTTTATTTTTATTTTTTATAACGATATTGTTTTGTAACTTTTTTACCTTTTTTGTCTTGTTGTAGTATATTATGATAGGATATTCTAATTGTTACATATTGTCTTGCTTTCTTATTGTTAGCATATTGTAGTTGTGTTGTCTTTGTCTCATATTTTGTTGTGTGTGTTATTGGTCTGGCAAATAAACTTTTTATCTATCTATCTAAGTGACGTCTCTGAGTGCGGTCGTTAGTGTATTTAAGTTTTGGCTCCAAAATTCACAGAGTTCATCGTCAAATCGGAGTCATCAGAGTTCAAACTGAGAATGCGCCCTCTTTACGATTCATCCGACATCGTAATACGAGAAATAATAATATGAAAAGAAAAAATGAATGAAGGAATTCGGAGGGTCGTATGCACTTTGTACGGTAAGAATTGTAAAGAATTAAGCAAGTGTAAATGGCCATTGAAAACGGCCCCTCCGAAAGGAAGATCCAGCAATAGAATGGCGTGGAGTAAAGTTGTTGTGAAAACAAGAGTAAAAATTAGTAATTAATGATTACTCTTGTAATAAGACCAAACCAAAAATTTACAAAAAATTACAAGGTAACAGACTAACTAAACTTAATATGCCTAAGAAATCAGAAATCAAAAATTTATTTCAATGTAAAGAATTTACATTCTGTTTGTTGAATGTCAGTGTATTTATAATGTCAATGTTAGCCACTGCCTCGGGGCCGACCGAATATAGCGGAAAAAAAAGCAGCGAAAAAACTCCACTCAGACCATCTTTTCCCAAATCACCTTAAATGTAATATACAAAGCTGGTATGAATGTCCATCTACCTATGAAGCGCAAGACCTATGTACGCAATGTAAGCGTAATACATACATAATGTCGTATATACCTACTGAAGCTAGTATCTCTGACGTCAGTAAAGAGCAAAGTTATCTAAGACAGACTAATTGTTTAGTAATTTGTTATTAAAACTATACGAAATAATACGCACATAGTAGACAACGTTTTCCATTGGAACAACTTAATTTATTTGCTATTCTAGGTTGATTTATTTATTTAATTCCAGAAATGTATTGAGAATAATTAGCACAAATAAGCTAAATTATATTTTTAATTTTATCACGTTTTTTCCTACAGTTCCTTTGACTTATTTTAAGAAACATAATTATTTTATGTTACTGGTGATTTTTGTTCTAAATAAACAAGCAAAGACTGTTACTCAATTGACTGCATAAGATTAAATTATTTTAAATATAAAGGACCTCTCTACAGTTTCTCTGTTCCATTTTCAGCCCTAACTTCAGAGGTTCATAAGAAAAGAATCGATCGGACAAAGATTTCCAAAACACGTGCGTTAGTCCACACGTGATCCTAAGGAAGGGTCAACGATACCTCAATTCAATTCAATTGAATTCAATTGCCGCTTTATAGTAGCTTTTATTTCAGTGGCGCTAGAAGTATTTTTCCTTTGTGAACAATTTTTCATGAAGCTGTTAATGGGACTTTGGTGAGAAGTGAGAGAAACCAGAGATCGTCGTAAGTAACGTTGAAATAAACATTCTTGTGAGTGTGTAAGTAAAAGAAGTATCATCATCATCAACCCATTATGTCCCCACCATTCGGTGGGCACGGGTCTCTACCCTGAGGAAGGTAAATGGAGTATGCTCCACCACGGGGCCCAAGTCCGGATTGGTGAAGACTCGTAAGACTGGTCCGTAAGACTCAGCTGGTCATACTGTCAGAAGTTTTCAAGCCGCCCTAAGGCCTCTGGCTTGGCTTAACGACTGCCATTGCCATCGATCGACGGCAACCGGCACCAACTGCTTAACGCGCCTTGCGAAGCACGGAACCGCTCGGAAAAAAATGTCAGTAGCGCTAGTCATAGACGGTGACCCATCCATGCACTAAACGCGCCCTATGATGCTTAACCTTCGTGATCGCTTAAGTCACTCAGGCGGCCGCGGCTACGAGCAAAAAGAAGTGCTACTAGTAAAACATAGTCTAACTAAACGGTTTCACAAATAAATGTTTTGATTTGATTTGATTTGTTCTGAACTCATATATTAAATTAATGAGTAGGTATTGAATAAGCTTGTTTATTTAAAAAAATTGTAGTATCGTCGTCCAGTCGGAAGGAAGAAAGTGATCACCCGTTTTTAGCTTACTGCGAAAGATAAAGAAGGGCTATGATTTTGTGCGTGGAATTATTTACTAAAATGGACAATTCCTCAAACTCCCGATGCGATTAGAGCTTACGACAACCTTTGTTTTATTTTTGTGTATTATATTATATATAAGTTATTATTGAATTGAACATAAGTAATATTTAATCAACTATAAATAAAAATTGTGAAGCAGTGGTGGCGTAGTGGGGTTGACATGAGGGTCTGGGTTCGAACCACGCATGTACCAATGACTTTTAGTTACGTACATTTGTTTGTTTGTACAGCAACACCATTCGCTGATAAATTGTGCCCGGATAACGGCGACAGGCTTGCCACTTGTCACGTTTGGGACCTAATAAACTCGGCAAAACGTGGGCCCAGTTATAGTGATTGGTGCCTCTGCCTACCCCCTCGGGGATAACGGGCGTGAGTTTATTTATTTATTATAAATAAAAATAAATCTAACTTAAATTACATAACATAACAATTATAGACTAGATAATAAAACTAAACTAAATATTAAAACTAAACTAAATATTAAACTAAATACCTACATACTACATAAAAACTAAATATAAAAATAGTCTCTAGATCGCTGCCGTTGGGGAGAGTTCCCGAGACACTGCCAGCATTTCCTCTCTGAATAGCCAGGCTGATGCGCTGACCGAGGTAGCTACCAGCTCTAGGATCGCCTGACGAGTCGATGAGGAGCGTTGATATTTCTTTATTTCTTTCTTTTTTTTACTTATGTTCAATTCAGAAAAAAAAGTTATTATTTATTATAGCGAATTATCTCATGTCTGATGTGACAATTCGAAGAAACTTAAATTACTAACCCCCGGTTTTTCAAACGCTAACAGTCTGTTAATCTACTGTTAACAGTTGTCAGTGGTTTTTTTGTACGCACTTTTGACAACTGACAGTTGTTAACAATATACATATGTATTAACAAATTGTTAGCGTCTGAGGAACTGGGGGTATAGTAAATAATTTAAATGTCACCAATTCTGCAGAAGTCCACTGATTCTGCAGATAGTGGTGCACAATAAACTAAGTTAATAAATACTTTTATGGTTTTTTTTATTACAGATATCCCAGTTCGCTTCAGCTACGTCTAAAGTGACGCAACAAGAATCCAAAATCTTGCTAACTAATAATCAGAGAGATTAATTACCACACATAGAACAATTTACTCCTATCCAAACAAATTTATTATCCAAACCTAATTAAAAAGTAAATAAGATTCACAGAAAAGCGGATGCACCCTATTGTGAAATCGTAATTAGGTAACGCACGTATAATAACTGTCATTATTTTGTTTCTTTGATAAAGTACCGCTACTTGTGTTGATACAATTTGTAATGAGGTTTGGAAATTAAATATACAAAAGCGTATTTCGTTTCATTCGCCTTTGTCAACTATTACTCATGTTTTTTGCTGTCGACTGTACTTTTCCGGTTTTTTTTGTTGTCCGTGTTTGTATCCTACTGCTGGGTAAAGGCCTCCTCCATGATCTTCCACTCCTCCCTATCTTAAGCCAGCGTCTCGCAACCAGACAAAAAGATTGATTTTCGACACCAATTTTGTCGGTATATAATACCTAGAAACAACTTAAAATTAGTAAGTTAATTAAATGTATTAAGCTATTAGGAACATTTTATTATATGACTTAGGCCCGGTTTTTTGATCCGTAGTAACCGCAACTAATGGTTAAAAAATGCTACCAATGGTTAAATATCAGCAAAACGTGTTTTTTGACAAATGGTCAACAAGACCAATAGTTAGATTCGTAACCATTGGTTGAAATATCTAACCACCCGATTCTGAGCGGTTAAACAATATTATGGCGGATAGTTAACCGGTGAGTCCTGTCAGTTGACATTGCAAAATAATTTCTTTGTGGCTATAATTTTCAAAATAAATATGGATTTGAATGTGGCAAGACACTTTAACGAGTCAGAAAGTTCGTCAGATGAAGATGTTGTTATCCAGTACGTGCTGATGAGAAGACTGAAAACATTCAGATCACGCAACCCACCCCTAGAAATATGGGATGATGAAGACTTTTGCCAACTGATCGTCTTGTTAACGCAAATCGCTAACTTATTAACGCAAGCCTTTATAATCACCGGGAAGACAGTAATAAGGCGCAGGCACGATGTAATTAATGTTAAGTATTAAGGCACCATTTCAAAATCTAGACTATTGAGATGAAAAACAGGGCAAATAAACTTCAGTTCAACCAAAACTATACTTTATTCGTAGAAATTATTAGATAACACGCCATCGCTGTCAACCACAATCAAAAATTACTCCGCCTCATCATCAACCCATTATGTTCCCACCGAGGAGCACGGGGGTCCCTTCCCTGAGGAAGGGATGGGCCATACTCCTCCACGGGGGCCAAGTCCGAATTGGTGGATGCTTGTAGTGAGACTAGTGTTCGTCTTACTGTCAGAAGTTTTCACGCCGCCCTAACCCTGAGGCCTTTGACTTCGCTTAACGACTGCAATATATCGCGGCAGTCGACACCAGCTGCTAAACGTGCCTTGCGTAGCACGGAACCGCTCGGAAAAATGCCACTAGCGTTAGTCATACAACGGTCACCCATCCATGCACTGAACGCGCCCTATGTTGCTTAACCTTCGTGATCGTTTAAGATCATTCAGGCGGCCGGGGCTACGAGCAAGCGACTCTGACTTTCAGCTGTTAATACAATTAAGCCTTTCAAGCCTTCTAATAATCATAATCATAATCAGCCTGAAGTGCACTAGAGGGTCCAGCACCTTCTGGAGTACATTTTATAGATCGTTTTTGAATTGTGTAGCTCGATCATGGCTTTTGTAATATACTTTCGTAGTGAGCCCGGCCTTTACTGGCTTTACTGCAGTAAACAGCAGTAGTTTACTGGCTAGTCTGAACGCATCACGGTTTCAAAGTAGCCCAAAAGTCGCCAAAAAAAATTACATTATAGCCCAAAGGGTCGCCGATTGCCATTTAGGTCGCCATTTCACCCTCAGAGATAGCCCAAATGGCGATAAATCGCCTAATCTGGCATAACTGATCAGAGAGAGTCATGAAGGTCCTTGGTCATGAGAGAGTAAACCAAGTAAACAAACAACAACAAGATGTCAATGTCATGCGAAATTTAACGTAACATTCATGGTGTTGCTACTCGAAAAAAAATTACCCACGCTAAATTCGGAAATCTGGGTCATAATTTCACTGGCAACAAAATAACCAATGGTTACCATTGACTATGGTTATAGGATATGAATAAAAAAATGCAATTTCGATTTAACCATTAGTTAGCCTGTAACTAATAGTTGAGATAACAAAAGGTTAAAGTGTATTTAACTACGGATCAAAAAACCGGGTCTTAGGAAGATAAGTTGCTTAAGAACTTGCTAGGTATCAAACACAAGTACTTATGAAATGTAATTGGGCTAGCGGAAATACATTAATGCACCTCTACACTTAAATAAAACTTATTAAATTCATTTGTAAGAGATCTCATTCCCACAACTCGTTCAAAACGCGTTCTCATCTCTCGAGACCCCAAAAATTCGTCTAGGAATGCACTCGTCGGTGAATTCTATGCACGTCCCAAGTCGTCAAGCAGGGAGGGCCGAATGAAGCCAGCCCTCCGGGCAATGACCTCCCGAACTATGAAAAGGTCTTATTTGGGCATGAGAACTTATTTTGAAGAAAACGTGTGGAGCTTCGTCGCTCTTAACAAAACAAAATATATGTTTCAAGGTGTCTTTTTCCGTGACTTTATCAGCAAGTAGTTAGATTAATATCCCGAGTAACGACTACCTGTATGTCGAATCTCATCATATTTAAACGACCAATCGTATTATACATATTGAAAGCACGGGAAATATGTAAAAATATCAGAGCGAAACCTGGTCGGACTCTTCCGGTAAAAAAATCAACTAAACGGTTAGTTCTCCGGAAAGTTGGTAAAAAGTTAATGTAATCTAAAAATATACCAAGCTTTGATCGAAAGCAGATCATAACATAACATAACATTTACAATACCTTTACATTTTAGTAGCAAAGTCACTAGTCATCGACTACTATGGCCATCGTAAGAATGTTGACGATCGTTGACAAAATACGTTTAATTTGTTAAAATTCTACACTTTTATCACCTCACATTTTACGCCCGACACTCTTGCTTTGAATTCACTACCAGCGTAATAAGTGTCGCTATGAATTTGCGAAAGAGAACGTAGATTCTATAGAGACTTATAATTTAAAAATATGGTTTCAAAGATAGTCGTGAGACGATGTGGTGTAAAATCTGTGATTGGTTTCACGATAATTTATTATGCCCTTTTGCCCTTTAGCTGACCATGGATTTGTAGAACAGTGGAAATAAGATATCCAGCCTTCTACCAGCCTACATTAGTTCCCACAGGTGATTGTTGTCGCTCGCAAACCATGACGGACAGATGGACTTACAAGTTTTATACATTTTAACGTGAGCCGGAGTAAAGGATTTTATACCGTAACACAGTGGGGTAACGACGGTGTGAAGTGCAGCAACTTTGGCTAAATTGAGAGGGTTCGAGTTTCACAATTTGTTAATTATAAGATATAGGGTTAAATGATTTTTGACTTGGTACGAGGTTTTTAGTGCCAAAATGTAGAGATAAAAATAGCTTGATAATTGGAGCAATTTCATGATTTTTTTGTAATTAGAATTTCGTGTCACATAAATTCGTGATCAAATGAGATAAGATCTAAAGACACGTTTTGTTGAATTCAAGATCACTGTTCAAAAAATTAGCATTAGAGGATTCTTCCACTACCTCTGCAGTACGTGGAGCGGCTAGTAACGCACGCGTCGACGGAGACACGAATTCGCGTCATCTAGCGGTTTTCGCTTGTCCGCGCGGAATGGCGGCGTGTGACAACCCCAGGGCAAATAATCACTACGCAGTCGACCGTCATGGCAAAATGGTTAATACTGAACATTTCCAATATGCTTACAGATATTTTATCAATTTTTGTATACATGAATTAGGAGTCTATGGTCTTTTCCGCGCGGTTAGGCGGGATTCTCGCGCTGGGCACGGAGGAAAAATCTGAAAACTATGCAATTTGTAATAAAATTTTACATTTGTAGGTAAGTTCGGAAAGACTGCGAAAACTACTCGACTCAACGATATATTATCATCGAAGTTTACATGTTTGTGACGTCGCTGTTACTGGTTCCCACGACGCAGGGTATCCTAGTGTGGGATCAGAGGCAATGTATGTGCCTGTATGTAAATGTTATGTTATCAAAAACTAAACGACTCGTTCTTGTCCGTGTTTGTTTTAATTACAATGTACCTATTTCACAGTTTCTATAAAATAAAACAAAATATTTGATTACTAGAGTTTAGGAACTGTTGATGTCTGGAATTCCAGGCAATTCAATTTATAGATGAGTTCTAGGTCTCATACTCTATTAATTAAGGGCAATATACTTAAAAAGTATAAGTTAGGAGATTTTTGGAGCATTTTTTTTCCAAAATGATCTAGATTTTGATATGGACACCTAGGTTTACTTGTAACGTTACTTAACTTACAGTTTCTGTGTTATTTTGAATAAAAACACTTTCATTTTGGTCTACGCTAGTCACCGCGAAGGAACGACCCGCGTCGACCGCCGCTACCGCCGCCATCGCCACTGGAAATAATCTCAATTCGCAGTAATGTCGATGAACGCAGAACAGCCAGTGCACCCAAGTGCACGGGATAAAAAAACTTAGAAACGATATCCAAATTTTTATTCAGAGTAACACAGAAAGTATGACTTTACAAATAAAAAACAAATACTCAAAACAAAACATTGGTAGCGCGGGACCTAAATTCAAACGTGCCTCTTTATTTGACTGTGGAAGCAAATGAGGCTACGTACGATGTACACGTCAATTCAATTCAATTCAAATATTTTTATTCATAATCCAAATAGAATATTTACTTTATGAACGTCAATGTTGTTACACGTACAGTCTACAGTCGACTGTGTTAACATATTTGTTGCAAAGTCGGCTTTAATGTAACTATGTAGACTGCACATAATTATGTAAAGGTTGATTGATGTACAGTCACGAGCAATAATATGCATACACTGTCACATTTTGTACGACATAGATCTTTGGTTTTGTACTGCACATGTGTACGACAATTTGTCCATCTAACCATTGGTTACATAATTGAGGACAAATTGTCGTACACTTCTTTCTAGGTAGTTTTAAGTTAAGATTTTTAGAAAATGTGACAGTGTATACATATTATTGTTCGTGACTGTACTACGAGTACTTCGTACGAGAAAATAAAACAAAATTTTAAATTGCTAATTGCCAAAATTGCCTAAGAGCCAGTTTCTGAATTGAGAATTTCGCTCCTACGACTGTAGTGCTGTCTCGTCAAATTTCTCAGAAAAGAGCGTGGCAGAACGTTACTTAAGTATTTACTTAGTGAAACGCTCAATTCAAAAACCTGCCCTAAGTGCGTGAGATAATTATTCAAACAAAACGCTAGTGCGTTTCCTAAATTTATAGATAGCCCTAAGTCTTAAGAATTGGTCACAGATTGTCACGTGCATATCATTAACTCGCCTAATCCTTTGTAACCCACTTAAAAAAATATTCAGCTTCTACATGATTCTTTCGCTGCAGTAAATTATCACTGAAGACTACTATTCGCGCCGTAGGTTGACGGGAAACCCTCCTGAAAAATCAAACAATCAAAACTAACCACAAACACCGAGGAGTTAGGGCACAAATCGATTAACCTCTAACGATACGTCGCTGTCACAGAGTTGGCCCGCCCGAAACTGAAACGCAATCGATTCTGAGCCCAATTGCTACTAAGTTAGGCTATAGATTGGTGTCGCCAACAATCAGTCCTCAGATGCACCGCGGGCGCATGCCTCAGTCAGCTGAGCGCATGCGTCGGAACCGCAAGAGCGAGCGCTTCAAACGATTTGTTGTTTATAACAATTTGTTTAACTTCGGATCAAGCGTGAAAACAAAGTGAAAGCGGAAGAAGACGGGAAATCCTTATTTTTTATGTGAGTAACTCTAACATGCATAAAATTATAAGGCTATTGTGCATTTGATGTTGAGTGTTCAGAGTTCTGAGCTAGTAGTTGGCTGAAGATTGGTACCGATAGAATGATTAATAGGTTACAATTAAGTAAGCTTTAATTATTACAAATGACAATGTTACATTGTTTTAAAGACTATTTGAGGGCATCTTTAGATCTTGTTTAAAGATATACATAAATGCATTTATCTTATTTATCTTGTCTTATCTATCATTATTACGTATCAATCAGGCAAACGTTGTTTTGGCATATTAATTAGCTTTTGACCTATTCTCAGACCTACTAAATACCTATATAAATAAATATATGTACACAAAAGAATTAAAAAAAAAATCGGTGAAGCCTGTGGAGTTTCATAATAAACACTGTGACAGGAGATTTTTATGCAAAGACTTAAAAGGTTCCCTAAAAAAAACAATCAGACTTTGGCTAAGACAAATATGGCTCAAAATGTTGTAGATGCTCTGTACTAACATGCATATAGCTTCCAAACACCCTGTATATCAGACTAGCCGATCTCACAAACATTATTTTGCCACATTAATTGGCCTACGTCGATTCTCAGACCTGCCAAATATCTATACACAAAAAAACCATATTAATGCGTGAAGGCAGGCTTCGGACGAGTTCTATAACGATGATAACGATTGCACTTTACAATGCCAAAAGAAAATAAGTGAAAACATTTGCGGATTGGTCAATATTTTTTCTCTAGGGGCAGGATTTAAAGTAGGAGGGTACTCATCACCAGCTGCTGTATACAAAAGAGATTAACCCCCGGTTCCTCGTACACTAACGGCCGATTTATGAATTGAGAATTTACACTAAGTAAATACTTACGTAACGTGCTGCTGTCACGCTCTCCTCTAAAGAAATATGACGAGACAACACTACAGTTATTAAGTAATTACTTAGCTAAATTCTCAATTCAGAAACTGGCCCTAACAAGCTGTTGATCTACTCTTAGCAGCTGTCAATTGGCCAAAGTGCATTGAAAGAAAAACATTCTTCGCGGATTTTCGGTCAAGTTACAAGCCCTCCATTATAGAGTCTTGTTGCAGCTCTAAATTACCGAATTAAGCGTAAATTAGTATCGAATTAGCTACCTAGAAGGCAGATTTATTTATCTAAATGTACAGTAAAGAGATTGGTTCAGTCCACAGCATAAATTAACTTTTATATGCGCTCAACTCTGATATGTTACGGATCATAGTTCTAGTTAGACCTAAGATTTATTTTGACCCGCATTTAGCCTATGTAGGTAAACCTCAGATACTAAGGTTTCCTCATGATGTTTACCCTCGCTGTTAGCGAGCGTACGAATGAACGTAATTTAAAAAAACAATGTGGTACATGCCCGGATCGAACCCGCGTCTTCCCGAATGAGAACCGGAGTTCTAACCGCTCCGCTATTACGGATCATGTTACAGATCATTTTGAAACAATCATTTAAAATCATTCAATCAATCATTTAATCATTTTTGTATGTAAATGTTATGTTATGTATTTAAAGCTTGACCTGCTGAACACTGTACAGTCACGAGCAATAATATATACACTGTCACATTTTATAAAAATCTTAACTTAAACAATCTAGAAAGATGTGTACGACAATTTGCCCTAAATTATGTAACCAATGCATTGGTTAGACAATATAAGACAAATTGTCGTACACATGTGCAGTACAAAACAAAATGTGTACGTCGTACAAAATGTGACCGTGTATTCATATATATTATGGCTCGTGACTGTACCTACCTGGCGATAGAGCACGAAACTAAAGTGTCATGGTAAGCAGAAACTCATAACTCTGCCATATCACTTATGCCCGGTCCCAATAACCTACAGAAATCTACAGATCACTGACAGTTAGCTGTCAACGCGATGTTCCGTTTTTCTTTTTAACATTTTAACTGGTGGTAGCTGGTTGGTAGGTTATTGGGTCCGGGCATTAGACATAGTACAGTCGACTTCACGTCAATCTTCACATTTTAGTTGCAAGGTCGCCCGTAACGCAAAGGAGTAGAGTGCATGGGTGTATACCATGATGTGCTGTCGACTGTACATACATTACATAGTACAGCACTAGTCTTAAGAGGCATTGTTACGTTTGCATTGCTACTCACGCATGTATCCCAGGTGGGGTGGGCAGAGACCAGGAACTATCAAATGGCACGATCCTGACAAAACACTTTCGCTTCATCGACATTCATTAGTCGTTGCATGCACGCACGTCGGTTTCGGGTACTTTTTGTCTTATCCCCTGTTTGGTCGAAGAATGACCGCCTGGAGCGTCCCTATATACCGGCCCTTCCACTCACATTCGCTCGATATAAATGCTTCGTCAGTCTTTCTTCCTTCAGCCTCTCCACATGTCCAAACCAACGCAGCATTCCTTTCTCAATACTAGTCACTACATCCTCTTTCAGTCCACAACGTTCGTGCTATCATCAATTAACCCATTATGTCCCCACCGAGGGGCACGGGTCGCTTCCCTGAGGAAGGTATACTCCACCACGGGGGCCAAGTCCGGATTGGTGGAGGCTTGTAAGACTAGTGGCTGGACTTATTGTCAGAAGTTTTTAAGCCGCCCTAAGGCCTCTGTCTTGGCTTAACGACTGCCATCTATCGACGGCAGCCGGCACCAACTACTTAACGTGCCTTGCGAAGCACGAAACCGCTCGGAAAAATGCCACTAGCGTTAGTCATAGACGGTGACCCATTCATTCACTGAACGCGCCGTATGTTGCTTAACCTTAGTGATCGTTTAAGATCACTCAGGGAGCCCAGGCATAATGCGACATAATGGGTTGATGATGATTGTAATAGTAATATTAGCATAATATTGTACGCAATAAAGCAGTAGATTTCCGTGCGTGCCTTATCGATAGAACAAATACTTATCATAAGATTGCGCAAGGTCGCGGCAAGTGCATCGAGCTCACTGCAACGTGTTTTGCATTAGGATCGACCTTGCCTCATTGTTCTTGCTAGCAGATTGCAGACTAAACAGTAAATATTTACCTTAGCACGGAGATTATGTTCCTGGAGTTTATTTTGCTTTGCACTAGAAACCTCTATAGAGTACACCACTAGATACTGGCAGGAAATTCCGGTCAGTGCCGGTCAAGATTATTTTCTCAAACATGCTTGGAAATTCGAGCATTATTTCGACAACCTTCTTCGAGATAAATCGAAATTGCTGTACTGGCCAATTACACGCGAGCAGCTGCCGGAAAAAGTTCTCAATTCAATTCTTTAGAATGGCACAGGAAAAAGTTCTATGAAAATTCATAACTGTCGTGTTTTGCGGCCAAATAAATTACATACTAAACTCATATCTGTCGTGTTATTTAAAAAGGGAACGATCTTTTACTCCGAACAATGACAACCAAGGAGGTAACTTATCAGAGGTTTTATTTACGAACTGGCTTGCGATAGAAAGCTGGGTATACCTATTGAAAAAAAAAGAACACTTTAACACAGCAAAAAATATTGTTGTTCGTTCGTGGTTCGTCTGATTTTTGAAAGTTTCTTGAATTTAACATAATGAGTTCAAGTGACGAAAATGATTGCGATGACCTTATTTTAATGCCACCTAAAATTGAAGAGGCGGCAAGAGCCGTAATAGAAAACTTGCTAGCGCCAAAATCGACAGAAAACAGTTCTGCCTTAGTACTACTTAGTTTTAATTTCCGCGCATTATTTGAGAAAAATCATATACAAGCCTTGGCCATAACTAGGCATTGATGGGCTCACGTATGTGTGCCTCGGCTTTGCCTCGGCTTCGCCTCGGCCCACATTTCCACGTTCGTCCATCAATGCCTCTTTTGCTGGCCGCTGTGCAGTAATGTACTATTTTTGGATTTTTTAGAGCTAGATAAACGTCCAGACTAGGCTCGGCGGACTAAATCACGTAAGTCAAACTGTGATTAAATCATGGTTCTTTACAAAGTAATAAACTAAAATAGGAGTTTGCTTAATATTTGGACACAAAATAAGTACAGTACAGTCAATTTATTGTTTCACGATAGCTCTCCGTCAATATAATAAAAACGTTATAGGGTAATTTTATAAATAAAATTGGTTTTTTCATCGCTTCAAAAATTTGTGTTTTGGACTTAATGAGAGCTGTAATGTAAATTTAAAGTGATAAATGTTTTTGAACCACACACAGTGAGATTTCAAATAAATCTGTAGAAAGATTTCATCTTGATATTGCGGTGAGATTTCAAATGAATACACGGTGAGTTATCATATCATATGAATTTGCAGCGTGATTTTAGTAAACATAAACAAACATTTACATACAGGCACATACATTGCATCTGGCCCCACACTAGGATACTGTGTCGTGGGAACCAGAAACAGAGACGTCACCAACATGTAAACATCAAAGATCTGGGGTTTTTTTTATTAGTACGCGTCTAACATATCTATTTGTCTTTTTAAACTTATTCAATATTACTCCTTGTCTTTGGTACCCTTATGATTTTGGACGTACAAAATATACCTGCTGTGTGTCTGTCAGTGTATATGCCTACCCATCAGATTTGTGAATATGGGAAATATTTGTATTTCCTTTTTCCGTTAGAGCCAATATACAATGTACTTGTTGAGAAACGTATAACAAAATATTTTTAACTAGCTGTTGCCCGCGATTGCGTCCGCGTGGGCTTTAGCTGAGTAGTGTTTGCAAATAAGATAGGGATACTTTTAGCGCATGCGAAAGACCTTTCATACTAGTTTCGCAATCCCCTTTTGTCCCCTTATGGGATGATTCGCGAAAAACTACTTTACACGTCTTTAATGCCTTTCAACGAAGGACCTTCACGCTGAATTTCATTCGAAAAACTTCATAAACGGCAAAATTTCATAGTATCTTTGCACCCCACTTTTACAACCTTAAGGGATGATTTTTGAAAAACTATTTTACATGTTTTTCATAACTTTTAATGAAGTACCTTCATATTGAATCTCATTTGAATAACTTGAAAAACGGCAAAGTTTCATACTAAGTTTGCACTTCCCTTTTTCCCCCTTAAGGGATGATTTTCAAAAACTATTTTACATATGTTTCATAATTTTAAATAAATAACGTTCGTAAAAAATTTCATTGGAATAACTTTAAAAACGGCAAAGTTTCATACTAACTTTAAACCCCCATTTTACCCCTTAGGGGATGAGTTTTCAAATCCCTTCCTTAGTGCTCCCTACTTTACAAAAGGAACCCCTGTGCAAAATTTCAAGTTTCTTAAAGTTTAGGCCCTGCGTTGATATGTCAGTCAGTCAGTCAGTCACCTTCTCCTTTTTTATATATAGATATATAGATAGATTAACATAATAAACGAGTACATAAATAATCTTTAACGGCTACAGAATATCTACAGTATATTGCTTTTGATCCTCATAATCGGTTGATCGGTTCTTATTCTGAGATATTATCAAAATCACAGAACACCCTAAAAAAGATATTGTTGGCAAGCAAAAATTGGTTGCCTGGCAACCTCTCTAGACTCTCTCTATACGCATGCGCAAAAATTGCTGTCCGGCCAAGTTCAGAAGCACCCTCAAAATGTAAACAATGAACCATCTATCCCTTTCCTCCCTGAGGGATGCTCCATTGTTATCACCCTCGTATAAAAGTCCTATAGAGATTTTGTGGATTTTAACAAAAATGTAGGTATTGATTTTTCTACACCCCTCCTTGTTGTTCTAGCAAAGGTTCCTGTCATTCTGACATTTTCAAACAGGCACTAAACGCGCCGGCAGACTATTTCGTTTAGATAAAAATCTACAATAGTTTCCGATGTTTTAGTATTGGGTTTTTAGTGAGGAATTATTTGTGTGTTAGTGGGTGAGTGAGTGCACAGCAGTTGCAAGGATATTGGACATCAAAACTCGGCAATCGGTAGCTTTCGGTGAGTTCTTTGTGACTATCAACATTGAACTTATTGATTTTTGGATAGGTACCAGAATATGCTCAACTGGTATCTTTATTTGATAGCCTTATGGAGAGATTTACAGAAAGATCTCTATGATTCGCCTTAAAACTGGATTTGGCATAGGATTCCGCACACTGGGATCAATATGGGTAGAACAAGGAAGAGCGTAAGGTTGTCGAAGTGTCAAAAGTCGCGTCCAACCAGTATAATGATCGTCCAATTCTGTCACAAAGCGCGTAGCTTGTGGAATCGTACCAGCCGTGCAGGTAATAGAGGAGAAAAGCGTGAGCAGTCCTTTTGACTATTACAAAAAACCTATGTACAGTCTGTTTTTTAGTTCAATGCAAAAAAATAAAACAGTCACGTTGACATCTCAATACAATCCAATGTCTGAATGTTGCTAGTACGCAAAAACCAAATTACCCCATTTTACTTCCAAGTAAAAATTGTTTGTGCTACGTAGGTGTTTATTTTTATTTTGCCCAGTTCTAGTGATTGGTGCCTCTGCCTACCCCCTCGGGGATAACGGGCGTGAGTTTATTTTTTATTTTTTTGCTCTTATGAGGAATTAAACTATATGTCTTTGATGTGATAAGGATTTTGGTCGCACAAGTCTTCTATTCCACCTGGTTAGAGGGCGTCCTACACTACGTTTGCCGAGGCGCGGTCTCCACTCAAGAACACGTTTACCCCAGCGGTTGTCGGTTCTTCGCGAAATATGGCCAGCCCACTGCCACTTCAGCTTGCTAATTGCTAATCGGATGTATTCGTTACTAATCCTATCCTTCAGAGAAACTCCGAGCATAGCTCTCTCCATAGCTCGCTGAGCGACTTTAAACTGGCGGACCAACCCTTTCGTGAGTGTCCATGTCTCGGCTCCGTAGGTAGGAAGGTAGGTAGGCAGGTAGGACACACTGATTAAAAACTTTCGTTTTCAAGCATTGCGGTATGGATGACGAGAAGACTCGGCGTAGTTTTCCAAACGCTGCCCAGCCCAGCTGGATCCTCCTCTTGGCCTCCATCTCGAAAAACTGCAGGCAGATGCTGGATGCGGCAAGCTGAAGACAGGGCGCTATGGCGCTCATTAGGGGAGGGCTATGTCCAGCAGTGGACTAATATAGTCTGATGATGACGATGATGAAGTCTTCTATTCACGGTAAAAAAAAATCTACCGAGTAAACCTACATATTTTATAACGGTAACACCGCGTCATTTTTTTTTGCATTGAATTAAAAAACGGACTGTTATAAAAGGGGGGCGAGTCTTTAAGCTGTATAGCTGTCCAATAGCGTCA
This sequence comes from Yponomeuta plumbellus, assembly GCA_947310845.1. Classification (NCBI taxonomy): domain Eukaryota; kingdom Metazoa; phylum Arthropoda; class Insecta; order Lepidoptera; family Yponomeutidae; genus Yponomeuta; species Yponomeuta plumbellus. The sequence continues at coordinate 9,843,347 of OX371206.1, forward strand.
CATTAGTAGTGTAATTTTTATTTAATGGTCTCTATTGATAGTCTAGTGACCCATTTAATTCCAATGGTGCAGAGCGGACACGGCGGGTAACAGCATTCAATTGAAATTATACTGCTAGTGTTTTGTAGACTTCCAAATAGAGCGTAATAAGAATATTGTCGTGCTGTTATATTCTACAGAAAAATTTTATGCGTATTAGACTCTAGGGCCTGATCTCTAGCCTGAGGCACACAGAAAGGCAGTCGTCTTTCTAATTCACTTTCATACAAAATGTAAAAACAAAATGTCCCTTCGCGACCGACGGGACGAAGTCCACGGAGAAGAGAGGAGGTGAGGGCGCCAACTCTAAACAACGCGTCGCGTCTTTCACGCATCCTCCACCCACATCCATCCCATGTGTTCGAGACTCCTACAGCTATAGCTAAGGCACACTATTGTAAGAAAGACGTAGTGACCACAAACAAGTCTCTATTCCGCTTCAAAGCGGCCGAAAGGTCATTAACCCGCTGAAACAAATATTAAAACAGGTGCACCTGGTAATAAGCGAAGCGTGCGTGTTTGCGTACATATTTATGACGACGCAGGCCCTTGACGGCTTTATTTCTGATGGTGGCACTTTTTGTAAACCTAGTCTGTTTTTAATTCGATGAAAAAAACTGTCACTTTGACCTGTGACGGGGTTGTAAGCCATCACAACCCATCACATTTGTTGACGTACTCTATGTGGACATCAATACAGGTTTATTTTTTAATCGTTATATTAATAGTCTGATAGACGAGATGGCTATAAGTCTATAAATATATCGCGCGATGTCTTGAGCTTTACTAAATCAAAATTTTCCAAAATTAAATCTAAAAAATATAGCATACAATATTAACGCCGTTGTCTATGCAAAAATTAAATAAAAGGAAAAAGATATTTTATTTATACAACAGAACTCTCTTTCGCATGTTGCATTTCTCAAATAGACTCTAAAATTTGTCAAAAATTTCAGAATATTAAAAAAGACAAAAAAAAGTTGTGTTCACATCCAGTAGAATGTACATCACTGTTAACTTTTCTATACTATGAACTTTTATGTAAGTTTAAGGTGTAACATTCAGTTTTGTGAACCATAAATAAATAAATATATATATATATATATATATATATTCGAAAATAAATTACGTCTTCATGAATATGTCTTCACGAAAAGTTTTACTTATAAATCATATTCCTAAAAATATGCCTCAAATGTACTATAAATTGTCCATGGTAAACGGAGCCTCTTTTACCGTTTACCATTTAAATTGTAGGTATTTGAGGAGTATTTTAAGAGGCGATTCCTCCAAAACACTTTGGTTTTAAGAAACAATAAATATTTAATTTCATTTAGCTTGTCTACATGTAAATAAACCCTTGATATAATAATAATAATAATATTTTGGTCTGACGAGACCATTACCTTTTTTTTCCACATAATAATGATATAATAATAAATTCAAGAAATACTAACCCCTATTTATTACTTTCTTGCCCTGAACGAAATAGTGCCTTGATATTCTCCAAAGTTTAACCAACATTTTAGGCAGCAACCTACCCCTAGCTTAAAAAATTAACTACGGTAGGGAAAACTTTCTCTAGGCAGGTGATACCGGCACATCCTCAATCAGAAACAATATTAACAAATCTGATCGCTAGGTTAATTTACGACCCAAACAACGCAGTGGTGGGCGCCACACACCTGCGTTTAAGAGGAGGGACGGACAAGTTGTGTACTTAGCTTGATAATACTATCACGCACTATGATAATACGTGGTATCTATCTATCTATGGATTTTGTTCCGAGTTGCAGGCAAGGGAAATCTAACTTTGACGACCTCTGTGGCGCAGCGGTTAGTGCATCTACCGCGCGAGAGGTCCCGGATTCGAATCCCGGCTGGGCACAAAAAAAGAAACCCAGGTCTTGGATGTTTACATGTTTGTGACGTCGCTGTTTCTGGTTCCCACGACATAGGGTATCCTAGTGTGGGGCCAGAAGCAATGTATGTGCTTTTATGTAACTGTTATGTTATAAACTACACTAAGCGTGCACATAAAATTGTACTGTATGTAAATCCTACCAGACTTCCTAACTTAATTCACTTCACTTTACATTTTGCCAGAAGTCCAGGTTTCGCTTTTGTTCGTATAATCCATTTATCTTTAACTAGCTTTCGCCCGCGACTCCGTCCGCGTGGACTTTAGTTCAAAATGTTGCAACCCCGTTCACTCCCGTTAAGGGTTAAATTTAGAAAAACCGTGAAACACGTGTTCAATCAATTGTGTTGAAGAGTATTTATTTCAAGTTTCAAGAAAATCTGACAACATTTTTTTATACGTCCATACAAACTTTAACACCGCCGTTTACCCCTTTAGAGGGTGAGTTTCAAAAAATCCTTTCTTAGTGCTCCCCTAGGCTCCCTAAGGAACTCCCATGCCAAATTTCAACTCCCTAGGTTCAGTAGTTTGGGCTCTGCGTTGATTCTAAGTCAGTCAGTCAGTCAGTTTCTTCTTTTATATATTTAGAAGATGACATTTTTTCAGACTTTAAACGACACTAAATCAAAAACCTTTATCGGTAGAAAACTCGAACAGTTTGCAAATTTACTACTAGCTAGCACTAAATTTGTAAACTGTTTCGAGTTTTCTGCCGCTAAAGGTTTTTGATTTAGTGTTGATTTAAGTCTGAAAAAAATGTCAAGTATAGATAAATGGATTATAAGTAGAGACGAAGCTCGCGTCGTTTGGTTGCACGTCTCTACCAGTCTAACTTATGAAAACACTATTAATTAAAAGACTGTTTAAATAGTATTTTCTTTTTGAAAAAACAGTGATATAAACTTTCTAGCTACTCTTAAGCAAGATTTAAATTTGCTTTATTTTCATGCTTTACGTAGAGATAGAATAGAATAGAGACGCCAATTTATTTCATAATACATAAGCAAACAATAAATCAGTAATGGTTGGTTGTATTGTATACTATGCACTTAAGATTTTTTAAAAGCACTTTTATAATATAATAGTGCGCAATAAAAACCATGAATCGGCACGTTTTTCCTGTCTCTTTTTATTCTACCTCCATGACAAATATGCAAATGCATGAAAATAAAGCAAATGCAAATCAGGCTTTAGTGAGTTTTTAATAAAGTAAGTACTTTCGCGCGTACAAAGCACCAAACGTGTCATCATAGGTTGGCCAATGATATTGACTTCAATACCATTGACCGACCTACGATGACACGCTCGAGCTTAACTTAACGGGATCGAGGTACCAAGCCAGGAAAACCAGTTGTAGTGTAGATAGCCTTATATGCTCTGCCGAGTTAGAGTCCAGGCTCTAGTTGAGGCCTTGTTTGCCCTTCCTGTGCCGTGTTTAGAGAATCCAGAGGGTTCTTATCGGTCGATGGCCGTAGCCGCTTTGTTTGTGTTCGGATGTTATAAGTCAGGAAGAAAAGTGTTGGGTAGGGTAGATCAGCACACTTTGTTGAAACCATTAGGTACAGGTGATTTCGAATTCGTTCGCCGTTTTATTTTATTGAATTATTAATAATTATTTAGAAATATATGCAGATACTTTTGAAAATGAAATGACGCGTTATTGATGTTTTTTGTGACCTAAAGTTACTATTATTAATTAATGTTTTATGTACAGTGACAAAGTAACATAATATCTAGCCTTTCTGGCAAACTGTATCGCAGTTTAACGGCAGACATTCTTAGTAAAATTTCACACTTCAAAACTGCACAATATTAAAAAAGATAGGATGATTTTTCTTAAGAATATTCTTTATTGTACACGAAAACACAAACATAAAATATTTGCAAAGATACAGTACAATTGGCGGCCTAAGAAAAATAATAAAAATCGGAAAAAAAAACTATATCGAGGGCTTATTATATATTGTAACGTTAAATGCCACTGTGTCGATATCTTTAAATATTTGAACAAACCATGTAAAACATTGAAATTACGTTATATTAAAGGTCTACTTTGGTTATATGCACGAATTTTTTTTTCAGTAAGCAGTTTTTTATACCACCTGAATAGTTACGTATTTTACAGTTACGAGGCATTCAATATAAGCCAACGAGATGTCTTATGGTCAGTTCTGACCATCTCATAACAAAGCGACTCTTCCGCTTCATCCACGTTAATTAGTTTGTCAGGATCGTGTCAAGTGGCAAAACTCTCTATAGGATTGAAGAAGTCGTCTTTCTCCGTCACATTGCATAACTCGTGCAACATAGCGCACCGTAGCAAATTTTTGCAAAAGTCATGAAAAGTCACACATTATCAGTAGCCTGTTACCGATCCACGGCCAACCTGCAACGGTAGTGCGACAACGCGAGGCGCGCGCCATAACGTCAAAAGTCGCGACTTTCCAGTACATTCACTGTCAAATTCTGACGTTTTAAGCCGCGTATCCACTAGGCAACATTTGGCGCGCAACACCGGCCGTTCAACATGTTCGGCAAACTTGCACAACAGCGCGCGACGTTGCCAGCGGGCGCGCAACATGACGCCCGCCTAGTTTCGCGTCGCAACAAATGTCCCGCGCTGTCGCTCAACATGTTGCGCGCCAAATGTTGCCTAGTGGATACGAGGCTTTAGCGTCACAAAACGCGTGACTCGCGTCCTCGTACTACCTATGCTGAAGCCTAGACAGCCGTCCATTTAGGAGTTCTTTCTTTGCGATGTAAATGCTATACAGAATTATGCAACTTCCAAGACTTGTAGGTACTGATAATGGAATGCAGTCGCCGCGAGCTAGACGTGGACTGTAGGATTTACATTGCAGCCCACACGGTGGAAGTTGAATCGGTATTCTAAAAATCTAGTGACACTTTCCAACTACTGTCTTGTTGGACTCATGCTTGATACTCGTACACTTGACTACCAAAAGAACCGTCTTACATACCGGTGTATTGCCATGTTTCCGATTTCTTTGTTAGCCCAGGGTATTGTAGTTTGGGCTAGGACAAGTGATTGTGTTGAAGTTATTGTTATTGTTACTAATCCATATGCAATCTTATCGTAGCGGTTTTATTGTCAACTAGCTGACCCCCCGCGCAAACGTTGTTTTGCCAGTATGGGAGTATAGAAAAGGGTTGTTTTAGACTTTTTAGGCAATTTAAAAAAAAAATCTCTTTGTAAGAACCATCCTAGTACATACTTCAAGGAATATTCTAAAAAAAAGAATTAGCGAAATCGGTTCAGCTGCTCCCGAGATTTGCGCTTAGCAAGACATTCAGCGATTCATTTTTATATTATAGAAGATGATGTTTTTTCAACTTGTCAATGAAGATTGCAATCAAATCTGGACGCGTTTTATAAAACTACGATTCATATTATTCGTTTAGTCCGAAGGCGGGTCTTTCTAATTGTTAATCTTTAGTTTAGAACATTTTGTGCAGACCATGAATTTTCGCAAAAAAAAAAAAAAAAAGGTTTCCTACAGAAGAGGAGTAGCTGGATGAAGGCCGGGGGAAGCTTGGAAAACGATGAGGGAGACCTATGTTCTGCAGTGGGCGTTAAGTGGCTGATGATGACATCCAAAGGATTTTATTATACAAAAACTGTACAAAATTTATGTAGACACCATGGGAATCCGAATCGATGAATGTAGACTAGCACTTTCGTCAAGTTAACTTCGCGAGGAGTTAACCATCTTTTCCAATACTCTGTCCACTTGCATTTGGTTACCATATTTTCTATTGTTAGATAAATAGGCCTGGGGTTAGTCGTTGTTAGGACACTTCACTCTACACGTTGTTACATATTTGAATGTTGACATGTCGTGCGTGACTTATGGCCACTTGTGCTTTAAGAGGAATTCTGGTTACTGGTATTATGTACAAAACTTGAAGCGTCGGAAAATGATTTAAGTATACTGGAATTGACGAAGTTGGCTAGTTACGCCATTTACAATTCAGGGACAGCTAGGCCGATTTTTATGATTTTTGGTTAGTTTGATTCGTCTATACAACATGGGAAATGTCACGGAAAAAAAATTGGACGGGAATTAATTTTCTCCTATAATATAAATCTAATGTAATTTTTGATGGCTACTCATAAATTGTTTTAGTTAATCAAGGTAAGAATAGTTTGATTTATATATTTTAGAGTTAATTGTAATGATTTCATACATTTGTATAAATAAACATAGGAGATGTATTAGCAAATAGCAAGATATTACGAGTAGGTAGGTACCCAAAACCGACATGCGTGCATGCAATCACTAATGAATGTCGATGAAGCGAAAGTGATTTGTCAGGATCGTGGCAGGTGGCAGTCCCTGTCATGACCTGCCACCCCTGCCCCTGCGTACCCTTTGGGATACAGGCGTGAGCTTATGTTTGTATGTATTTATTATAAGTACATTTTATATGGAGTGGCTTATTAACATTTATTGATTCCGAGTCGTAGTACGTAGTTCGCCGGGTTTGCTATCTATCGATTTGAATAAAATCAAGCGCGCAGATTCTGAAGAACCTATAGTCGATTCGGTAAGATGGTTTTCGAGTGGAGACCACAATGTATCAAGGGCAGCTTATGAAAAAATTAACTACAAACGGCAAAATTAGTGTTTGTAACTGTAGTGCTCTTACAGGGTGTCATGTAGAGCATGTCTTATTATTTTTTAATGTTAGTTTGACGACCTTAGCGCATCTGCTTACCATGCAAGAGGTCCCGGGTTCGATCCCCGGCTGGGAAGAAAAAAAAAACCAGGTCTTGGATGTTTACATGTTTGTGACGTCGCTGTTTCTGGTTCCCACGATACAGAGGATCCTAGTGTGGGGCCGGAAGCGGTGTATGTGCCTGTATGTGAATGTTTATGTTCATATTACCACCTGTATGCAATAAATAAATGGTTAAGATTATTTTGCTGCAATGACACAATTGTGGGACTTTCTTAATCTCAATTAAAACACATACAATGAAAAGGAATCCGCACATTTATTGAAATATACAAATTACTTGTTAGGGTGTATGAAAACAAACTAATAACAATAATAAAATCAATGCAAATCCCCCTAAGTCTCGTTATACCACGCACATCTATCAGTAAACCCTACACCGATTCGGGTAAAATCAATACCAGCGCACGCGCACCGTCGAAAGATCGATATTGTATTGTCTTTCTTTCACCCCCTAGATGCACATCTGTTCTCACCCTACTTGCACACCCCAATTCTGTTTACAAGCTGGCTTTTCTGTCCACTTCTGTTTGGCGTACACTGCTGCTTGATTTCTTTAGAAAGAAGAAGAATTGCGATTGCTAGGGATATTTTCAACCTGCATGATTTTCTTATGGGGTTGCTGGTCACCATGTTGTATAAAATTATAATGCCAAGCCAATATCATGAATTATGGGCTCTATTTCGAACTCCGGTATGTAAAAACTTTGGTTAGGTACCTACGTAGTTACATTTGAGAATTTGTGGTAGCAATATTTACTCGCTAAAGGACAGTCCATATAACCCCCTGGCCCCGCCACGTACGGGCGCAACGATTCTAACTAAAACAAATCTCAATCAAACATGTATATGGTTAAAGATTGTACCGCAAGAAAGAGCAGAAAAAAAATTTCATTACATTAATTCGTCGATGTTTTTGTTTTTAATTTACATTAAAAACAAAAAAAACAACGAATTACAGCACAGAATTCCTTTGGGGATAAGAAAAGGCCTGTGTCCTACGGTGGGACTATAATTATAGGCAGCATTATTATTATTATAGAATGACTTTTTTGGTGACATTGTATATTAGGGAAATAACGCAAACCATGAAATTGAACACATTTTATTTGAAACGGAATTCAAATAAGAAAACGTTTAAAATCAAGTACGTTATTTTTATGCGTAAATAATACTAGAAAATATATCTCTAGCACTCCTAACCTGATTCAGCAATGGACGTCAAACTAATTGATAGCTCCTCGTACGCGTGACCCCGCCATTCCGGCTGCGCAAGCGCATCCTGCGCACGATTCTATTTCTGTTGTTTTCAGGGGTGGGGTGGCGCGAGGGCGGCACAGATGAGGGGAGAAATGGTCCCGATTTGGTGTTTGTTTTCGTGTGAAATAGAATTCTTAAATAGTGACAGGCTGTCGAAACTGGTTAAGGGAAATTTGATATTGAACGGAAACACAGACTTGCGTAAAACAAAGTAACTGTAAATATATACGATCATTCACATATATCTATAAGCAACCATCAGCACCGGGAGACACGCTGAAATATATTACGTCATTAAAGCCACGAAAGAAAATGCCTATCTAGGCGAAGGAGGGGGTCGATATGCTCAGCAGTGGGATCCATTTATGGGCTGGACACTAGATTAGATAGACATCTTTTATAGATATAGAATGGAACATTTTTTGTGCATAAAACAGTTAGTAATTGTGACAAAGTACAAAATCCCATTACGCTCTGTAATCTCAACAAACACAATTACTTCAAAAAGAAACTAGTATTAAGCCTACATCCAGATCTGTATCAGAACAATGCAGTCGTGACTCGTGGCGTGGTCACAGTCTGAGTGACACAGTAATCGTCCCAACGTCAAAGCACTCGACTGTAATGTCCTGTGCTTTACTTTTGAGTTTTAAGTAATTATCCGACTTAAAAATTGAGGAGACTCTCAGTTCGTCTAAACATACTGCTCGAAACAAAAATTAGGGGAATGCGATTTCAAAGTGGAATGAAACTTTTTGCTTCGTAAGCAGTGCATTATTATGTTTCACTTTGGAATACAAGCCTTCTCTCAGCGTAAGCTTAGTTTTTAATTACAACTGGCCACTAAATATTAAAGTGACATTCACAAGAAATAAAAAAAATATATCTTAATTACTTAAAAAAGTCTATGCAATGCACACCTAAAACCAAAGTGACACCATGGTAACCAGATCCAAATCATCGCCAAATAAATGAACTATGACTAAATTGATTTTACGGAAATAAATAATTAATTAAATTCACACCATATTGCATTTATCGGTTGCAAGAAAGGTTGCAGACCCTGGCCTCCGCCTACCCCTCCTGGATACAGACCTGGGGTGCAATTAACGTAAGACTCCACTGTATGGATTGTCTGATTTAGCCCTTTTGTTCCCGGTATGTCACACCACCTTATGTCACACTGTTACATTCTGGGAATTTTTATCCCACTAGGCATCTCATAGGTACTCCTACTCCGAACTGTCATATACATTATTACTATGACTCTTTCGAGTCGTCTCAATGCGTAACCCGATAGAGTGGAAAGTTACGTAATTTAAGGGCTGGGGTGCAATTACGTAAGACTCCACTGTATAGAGTTGTCTGATTTAGCCCTTTTGTTCCGGTATGTCACACCACCTTATGTCACACTGTTACATTCTGGGACTTTTTTTCCTATTAGGTATGTCATACTCCTTCCGAACTGTCATATACATTCTTATTTTGACTCTTTCGAGTTGTCTAATTGCTTAACCCGTAAACGTACCAAAGTTACGTACCTGATATAAGGGCAGAGCTTACGTGGTATTATGTTTTATTTGGTCATTCTTTTGAAAGCGGCTCATTGCCTTGCCTATACACGGATTTTCATCCGTTCGATGGATTCTGTTTCGAATTGGTGCGACATTCTTTTGGGTTTTATTTTCATCGTACTTCATCTATTCGCTTCGTGCATTATGATCCGTTAACGCAGCAATGGTAAACGTTCTACAAAAGAAAACTTTAAATCAAGTCACATGGGCTTGGAATTCCAAATCGTGTTAGCGTAGGTTCAATTCGAACCATTGCAAATTGATTGGGCTGGTTCGTCACAACACGACGCATATAATTTTGGATGACCGATCAGTATTGCTATGGCTCGGTCTCAGTTGTATACCTTTCTGAACAAGGGATGGTGTATCAGAAAGTAGTCATCGTTCTAAGCGACGAAGAACTCTACTGAACAAGCCTCTAATTTAAAATCCTATACTGGACTTGTTACAAACTAACTCTTATTATATGTGAAATTAAGGTGGAAAACTGAATTCGGAATAGATTTTTTTATCACATCCCTCTGACATTACGACCAACACCACTATGCTGTTGAAACAAAGTAAATTAGCTCCTTAATGTTTGTAATAAAGTTCAAGTAAAACGCTAGCATTGGTTCAGTTTAGAAGACCAACTTCAACATTCCTTGCGTCAGGCAAAACTGACACTTATCCCTTCGGCTGACAGTTCATTAAAGGTGAAAGTGGCTCGTGGTTTCGTTCTGATAGGAATGCGTACAAAATTCATCCATCATGCATGGTTCGAGCGATCCTAGCGCTATTTCCGTTGCTGCATCTAAGGAAATGAAGAGGCGCAGAAAGAAAATGTCGCCAGTACTTACTGGTACCTACAGTAGAAAAAACGTTAATGTACAGTACAACCAGACACAGACAGTCTGCACTCGGCCAAATGTCACACCTATATATAACTTTTAAATGAATTGTGATGATTTTTAAAGATATTGGTTACTAGCTGATTCGGTGAGCGTTGTTTGGCCATATTAATTAGCCTACGACCATTATCAGACCTACCAATTTTACACACAAAAAAAAACATAAAAATTGATGAAACTGCTTTGTATGTATTAGATAATACACACTGTAAGAATGCATAATTATGAACAACTGACGAACACAAACCTCTCAGGCAGAGATAAAAAAATATGAACTTATTTGCTGAATTGACACTAGCGCTCTTTCTAACGTTACTGACGTAATCATACCAAAGTTTTCTTCTCTGTTCATTGAGAGAATGTGAAGGGACAGTTCCCTTAAGTGCATCGCGATGTGATGACATAAGTGGGCACCAAGCCACCACATAATATGTAGGTCCCAACTAACAAGTTGGGATTTTCAGATGGAATCGTGAAGGCAATACAACCAAAACATGATTTCAATCTGATAGCACTCGGTGTTACAAAGTGGATATCATTTACGTGAGATGGGGCATGGGCAAAATATCATTTTGCCCGTAATGGTTCGTGATAGAGCTTGTTTGCGAGCAATGGGGTGTTCTTAAAGTTAATATGGTTTGCGTTAATGTACGATGACTTAGTGAACGGCGTGAGTGTAATGAATGCAATCATGAATTTGTGTAAAGTAATGGATGTAATTATTAATTAGTGTTGAATTGCTGTTAAGTAATGTTTTATGTTACTTTATCGTGGAGCTGATTTAGGTCATATTTGCACACATTCCTACTATGGGTCAATTTCGAACCTCGGTACTTAGACGACTATAATATTGATGTTTATCGCTTTAAAATCTTATTATACTAATACAATACCGTAAGTCGTCATTATTTTTGTTGAACGGAAGTCGCAATAGTTATCAGCAAACCAAATATTTTCAAAATGCCGCTTAAATAGAAGCGTACATTAATATACACAACACATACACAAACTCACACCTGTTATCAAGATAATAATATGCCATTTGCAAAGATTCTGACAAACATTATTCGCTACATCATAATTAGCGAAGTCTACTCGTACATTCGGCAGCTCATCAACCTTTACATCCACACACGCTTTTACCCAGTTACATTACGTGCAACTCTGCATAAAAGATGATTACTATCGATTGTACGTATTCGTTTGAACTTGGCTTGTGCCTTTGTAATTGACGACCAAGTTCAGGAGCTCAGGTCAAAATTGAATCGATGCATCCTCAATCAAATGACTCGATACAATTCACCCGCCGGTGTCACAGTTGGATTGTTAAGTACAATCGGCGGACGGGAGCGTCGATACAGTGTTTGGTTTCAAGACAATGAGTGGCGATACCGAGGTATGCGATGACAAATCCGATCCTATATCGATTTGAACGGTTCACTTGAAGTGGTGCTTGAAGGTGTGGTTAAAGTAACTAAATTTTAACACTTATTTAAAATGTGTCAAGACTCAGATCTCTTTGCGTCTACCTTAATTTTAGATGATATGATCTTTGAAGTAGTACTTAGGATTTCGTCTTAATTCTCGGCTTGGTTGATGTCGTAGCTTGTCCCTTTTCCTTTCTCAACTCAACTCGTTAATTGTGATGTTATTTTAGTACCTTCTATTTCTCACGTACATTTCGTGACTGATTTTGGTCAATCATTTATAAATTCATTACGAACGCTCGATAGATGAAGAAGACGAAAAAAATTGATTTATTCATTATGAGATGTGAATGAGTGAAAACAATTAGGCAAGACAAATTAATAATCTCAAAACTCAAAACAATAAGGGACGCAGGGTATGTCTATGCAGCGATAAAGTGGCCTCGAGCTTAGCATACGCTGCGGTTTTACCCGTAGTAGGTATTGATTTCCAGCATGGAAATGCCTTTAAGATCGCAGACCGCCGATGGTACTGTATCTTTTTAAAAGTTTTGTATGTATTTTACTTGCTACAATAAAGAATATTCTTATCTTCTTATCTTATCTTATTGATCATTACACTTTGTCGCAGAGTTACATAACATAGTAAGGATTGTAAATAATAAATCTACCTTTTGTGGTTGAAGTAAATAGATGCAATAGACGCAATGCAATGATGAGTAATCTATCATTTGTACAAATATGGCCTCCGTCTAGGCGTGTGTCCATGATTGTGATGTCCATGACATGTATCCTAGTTTGAGACCAGGATAAATAATTGTGGTACGTGGAAGTCATGATTATTGATGTAGCTGTTTTGGTGCACGTATTAAAAAAATACAAAAATAAAATTAATTACTTACTGAAAACTCTGTTAATTAGGTTTTGAAAGGAATAAATCTGGAGTTTCCTCGTTAGCCTCTTCTCCGTATAATCTATTAACTTGTGAAATTAACAGCTTTGACGTTTATTAAGTAAAAAGTGGTTTTTGTGGTGAATAAAAGTATTCGACTTGACTTTGACATTTCTAGCTGAGAGTTGAGTTTTGCCATATTAATAAATTAGCCTGCGATCTATTTATCAGACCTACCAAATATATACAAAAAAATAATCACAAAAATCGGTGACGCCGTTTCGATGGAGTTCATTAACAAACACTGACACGAGATTTCTACAAGATAAGATAAGAATATAATATTCTTTATTGCATTCGAGAACCAAGAAATCAGAAATGAGAAATTTATTTCAACGTAAAGAATTTACATTCTGCTTGTTGAATGTCAATGTACATAAAATTATAATGTTAGCCGCTGCCTTAGGGCCGAATGTAGTGGAGAAAAATGCAGCAAAAAAACTCTGACCATCTTTTCCCAAAACATCTTAAATCTAATACAATGTTTGGTAGGTACGAATGTCCATCTACCTAGATAAGAGTCATATAAAAGTCACAATTAAAATATATGTATAGGTACAATAGGCGGTCTGTATTATATATTAGATTGTAGCTTTATATATTAGTAATTGGCGGATTAGGACTTTAACCCTAATCCTGCATGACAGACTTCACGGGTGGCTTGCTGTATGTGAAACAATAAACGGGAAGGAAAACAATGCCGTATTGTCATTCGAGTGGCCGCAGCCGCGGTGCGGGCGCTGACGGAAATCTCCTTTTCACAGTTCGTGGGTCTAAAGCCACACACAGAAAGGACTTTTCAATTCACTTCATCCGCGCGCGAAGATACAATTTTATAAGTGGCGCCATCTATCTGTGACAACCAAAATCAAACATTGACCGATTTAGAAATCAGAAATTTATTTCAAAGTAAAGATTTAAATTCTGTTTGTATGACAGTGTACTTACAATGTTAATGTTAGCCGCTGCCTTGTGGCCGAACGTAGAAGTCGGCCGAAGTCAGCAAAAATATCTCCACTCTTTTCTCAAATCACCTTAAATGTACCTATGACAACTTTTGAATAAAACTGGATCAAGAGACAAATTGAAGAAAAAACACAAAAGATGACAGCAGTGCCTGATTTCTGTACACACTTTCATACAAAATGTACTGAAAGGATGGGACGATGCCCACACAGGAGAGACCGGGCGAGGGTTCTGCTTTTTTTTCTTTCTCTGCCCGCGCGCCCCCCCACGTCCCACGTTCTTTCTGTGTGCCCCAATCCTGAAAGGGGAATAATGGGTGCCGAAAATCACTCACTCAGTTAGACTGACGACTTTAAGTCGTCTAGCAATACTAGTGTAGTCTCCTGTGCCCAAACAAATTCGATGTGCTGAAAAGATTCTTGAGATGAGACGGAGAGTAGAGAAAATATCCTGTGATCCATTACAAGTTTTACACGATTATTCATTATTAATTTTCTTCCGGATACACTTACTTGACTTTTTGTCTGAAGAGTCCGACCAGGGTCTCGCTCTGACAGAATTACTGGATTTATCTCGATATTTTCTAGACCCAGTGGCGGATTTGCAGTCTTGGCCGCTCTAGGCCCCAGGCCATTTGCCTATACAGCACGCAGTACCTATCATATAGACTAGGTACATAATGAATTTACGCTAGACTAGGTACATAATGAATTTAGTGGCGCATACCTATAAAAATTGCAATCGTTGCAGTGCAGAACGGCCCGCCATAATTATGCACAGCCTTTTAAATATTTAGGTACTTTGCATTTGAGTTATTTCCTGCTATCATCAGTGATTTTTTTTGTCACGATTTGCCGCCCCTAATATCTGCCGCTCTAGGCGCGGGCCTACTGGGCCTTAGGATAAATCCGCCACTGTCTAGACCGTTGCGTTGTCGGAAATTGGATACCTTACGTGACACAATACTTACACAATACTTTGAGTAGAGACAGTGAAGAAATTTTCAACAGCTAATAAAGCAGCGGAGGTAGCGTAGTGGGTAGAACAATGGACTCGGAGGCGAGAGACCTGGGTTCGATTCCCGTGCGGGCATGTGCTTATTACATTGTTTTCTAAGTTATGTACATTTGTGAAGTTATAGTAGCAATACCACTCGCTAATTTGAAGGAAAATATCGCGAGGAATCCTGAATATCTGAGCTGTTCACAATATACCACATCGCTTCAAAGTGCGGTGGGCGTAAGTGGTGATTTTAAGCCCATACGCTCTTTCTGAGAGAAGGTCTGTGCCCCACAGTGGGACTTATATACGCTACTTACGGATTATAATCGGCGTATAGCACGTTTTGAGCACTTACTTACAGTTATAGAGTGTTCTGTGAAGGTACGTATTACGTGCAGTTCTGCTTTATACATAGGTAGGTACTATGATGAAAAATGCGGAAGACATGTCACCGCCACACGCACTCACTATATTGGTACTCTGTGCACGAACCTAACCAACGCTACGTCTATGTAGGTACCCACACGTGAACATCGCAGCCGCAAATGAGATGTTTTGTGGTCTTACTACTATCACGATCAACCCCTGCGATGAAGTTAGCAAAATCGATGATCGACGTTGTTCTATGGCGCAACTAAAATGACTTTGAAAATGTTAGATATCTTAATCAGTTGGGATATGACCTTGAAAATAACATTTAAAAACCATTGTATGTATTGTATGTAAATGTTATGTTATGGTGCATCATGGTGCAGCAGATCGGTCTACCAAAACTTTTACAGGTTAAATATATTTACAATAATAATAACTTCCATAACACAATCAAAGAAAAATATAGATTTACTAGCTGTTGCCCCCGACTACGTCCGCGTGGGCTTTAGTTGAGTAAAGTGTCTGCAAATAAGATAGGGATACTTTTAGCGCATGCGAAAGAGCTTTCATACTAACTTCGCAACCCCCTCTTACCCCCTTAAGGGATGATTTTCTAAAAACTACTTTACAAGTTTACACGTCTTTCATGACTTTCAATGAAGGACCTTCATGCTGAATTTCATTCGAATAACTTCAAGAAAGGCTAAGTTTCACACTAAATTTGCATCCCTCTTTTGCCCCCTTAAGGGATAATTTTCAAAAAACTATTTTACATGTAGTTCATAAATTTTAATGAAGGAACTTCAAATTAAATTTCATTCGAATAACTTCAAAAACGGCAAAGTTCCATACTAACTTTGCACCCCCCTCTTCCCCCTTAAGGGATGATTTTCGAAAAACTATTTTATATGTGTTTCATGACTTTCAATGAAGGACCTTCATATTGAATCTCATTCGAATAACTTCAAAAACGGCAAAGTTTCATACTAAGTTTGCACCTCCCTTTTTCCCCTTTAAGGGATGATTTTTAAAAAACAATTTTAACGTGTTTCATAATTTTAAATGAAAAACCGTTGTACCAAATTTCATTCGAATAACTTCAAAAATGGCAAAGTTTCATACTAACTTTGAACCCCAATTTTACCCCCTTAGGGGATGAATTTTCAAAAATCCTTCCTTAGTGCTCCCCTACGTTACAAAAGGAACCCATGTGCAAAATGCCAAGTTTCTAACCCTTATAGTTTAGGCCCTGCGTTGATATGTCAGTCAGTCAGTCAGTCATTCAGTCAGTCAGTCAGTCAGTCAGTCAGCTTCTCCTTTTATATATATAGATTGATAGATATTAATTTATTTACATAAGACACCATAAGACACAAACCAAAATAAATGATGATGATGATTTAGTAAAAATTCCATTTAAAATTACTTTCATGATTTTAATAGTTAAATACTGCAAATATACTGTCAAATAAAAATAAAAATAAAATAAATATACTTCTAAAACGGAAACCCGTAACAAACCACTGGCTCGACCCGGACTTGGCTAGGTTTTACGAGTAAAAATAGGGCAGCGTTACTACAGCTTATAATACGGGAATTTAAGTTTAGATATTTGATATTTTATGATATTTGCCGCGAGGATTTTAAGTTTAGAACCGTCTCCATAGAGAGAATTAAGGCGGAAACAGACTATTGAAACGCGACGCGACATCACGCATCGACACCCGATGCATCGTGGACATCAAACAAGCGATAACTATGGGGAGATTTCTGAATTGATAATTTACACTGAGTAAATACTTACATAAGTAACGTTCTGTCACGCTCTGCCCTAAGGAAATTTAACGAGACGGCACTACAGTTAAGTAATTATAAGCGAAATTCTCAATTCATAAATCGGCCCTATGTGATTAAAGAAAATAGTAGATTTTATTTAACTCAACACGCAAATTTTGTGTGAGCGGCAGCGGACGACGTTTTAATGACTAACGACGACGACTGTTTCATCATTCAGCCACAAGAAGTCCACTGCTGGACATAGGCCTCCTCCATGGATTTCCAAAAAGACCGGTCGGAAGCGGCTTGCATCCAGTGTCTTTCTGCCACTTGGATGAGATCGGATGAAAATCGGATCATCCTGGATGAAAAACTGTTTATTTCAATTAAACATCTATTTAAACTCTACAATAGCTTTTAGATGCTAATTACTATTAATTAAAATTAGGGGTTGTCCTTTCTGTTCGATGGTTTAATGCGAAAAGGCTACGTCACTGAGCTACGCTTTGGTTTTATAGAAACTATAACACTGGATTTCACAATACCACTGTGATTCATTTCACTGAGGGAAACAGGGCTGCTTCATAAATAACACGCTTCACGTTGCGTCGTGTCGCGTCGCGTTCCAATAATGTGTTTCCGCCTTTATCCTCGTTGTCCTCTGTTGTCCTCATCGCGTGTCTAAAGCGGAATTCCACTGCATAAAACTCCGAAACATCGGCTCTAGGCCGCGCTCGTCACGGTACCATCCGGAGGGTCGCTCCCATCCTGTATCTGAACCCAATCGACTGGAACCAGCCGTCCTGTGACCGTGATTCGGCCAGTTACCTATAAGCTAGTTATTTCGGTACTCTTTGACCGATTATCTTGTCCTGAATCGCCTAGACTTGGCTTTATTGGCCTTGGCTTTGGTCTTTTTTTGTTTTCTCTAGTGTGCAATAAAGAATATTCTTATGTTATCTTTTCTTAATTCTGTGGCACTAGAATGATTGAAATAAAAAAAAAGCTATATTTGTTTTCAATTTTTGTTTATTAGTTTGTTGGTAGCCCACGGCTAGTTAGTAAAATGAAGTAGGTAGGTATGTATAAACCTAAATAAAATTCTTTCACGTAACGTACGATGGGGTGTTGTGGCCATTGTTACGAAATTGCGAATAAAGAATTATAATAATTTCCACCAAATAATTACTTGTCCTGCCGGTCTAGGAATGTATTACATTGATTAACTATGGCGCTGTACGCAACTCCATCAGCGTCATCGACACAGAGTATTTAGGGGTGTTTGACAATTTTTCTTTCTATTCTGTGTAAAAAATCTTTCCAATCTGTGAGTGAGTGGAAGAACCGTAGAGTATAATGTATATTTTTTATGCATGGCATGACTAGAAACAAAATAAACCTCGCTGCATACTATCTGTTATGAAGACAGGTTTTTTTAGCTTCTGGTCGGTTGGCCTTCCTTCATTCTGGGTTGCAATTACGTAAGTGCTCCACTGTATGGAGTTGTCTGATTTATCCTACTCCCAACTATCAAATACATACATATTTTGACACTTTGGAGTGGTCTTAACGCTTAACCCGATAGAGTGGTAATATAAGGACAGAGGCAGCGGCGTTAGCGCCGCTGCCGTCTATCGATCTAAGGAGGTACTATTTTAAAGTCTGTCTGAAAAGGGCTCATTGAAGCCCCTTTTTATCACAGTCTCACGAAGATAGAAACAGGCATACGATCTCTAGTTTCACCCGCAGAGTCTATCCACATCCGGGATCGCCCTGTCGGTGTCTTGAGACATTGTGGGAACGACACTTTTATTTTTCTTCCTCCGTACATTTATGCGTCTATTTTTGGGATATGGATAGGGCGGAGTATAATGAGGGTTTTTTGATTTACTAGCGATCTTGTCAAACGTACCTCTACTTTGCACCATTACGAACATTTCTTCCAACAGAACCGAACTTGGAAAGTCAACGACTTAAGACTGCCTTGTTGGTATAGAGGTTGACATGGTTTATAGTCGCATTTGTAAAAAGTCGATTCCAATAAAACTATCTTTAGACAGAGTTAAGACTAGTTTATAAGAGGAAATCCTGCAATAAAGCGGCTTTAGCTCCGTCTAAAGTGTGATTTAGGGGAATGTACTTTTTATAAATAAAACGCAATACCACTCGCTAATGATGAAGGAAAATATCGTGAGGAAATCTGAGTATCTGAGATGCTCACATATCTCAAAGCTGGAAATCGCCAAACCGCGGTGGGCGTGGTGTTTAAGCCTCTACCTAACTCCATCTCTGAGAGAAGGTCTGCGTCCTACAGCGGGATGCATAGGCTGCTTACTGATTTATGCTAGGGCCAAATTTCTGAATTGAGAATTTCGCTAAGTAACTACTTAACTGTCGTGCTGTCTCGTCAAATTTCTCAGAAAAGAGCGTGACAGAACTTTTGAAAGAAGCTATTTACTTAGTGAGAATTCTGAACTCAGAAACCGGCGGTTAGTGATCCATTAAACTACTAAATCTACTAACTAAATCATTCTCAAACAAACGCGAGATAATAACTAGTATAAGAAAATGAAATTAAAATGTGGATAAATGAATGAGTTGTTTAATGAACGACACATTCTTTGTCACCATTAGTGAACGAAATGTGACTTTCAAACTATGTACTAAGAAAAGAACTACTTCTAAAAAAACACTACATAAATAGGCTGTTTACTATGTGGTCGCTAATTCATTGTAAAATAATAGAATACTTTTGGTAAAAACGCAAGCATCAATTCGAATGAGACTATAAAAGAGATCACATTGCTACGAGAGGGAAGTTGTTGACGCTCCTGACAAGCGGAGAGTCAAGCAAGACAATGCGGGCTGCCATTTACTAATAAATTAATTCTCGGCCTCAGTAAGCTTCGATTAAGTAATAGCCCTTAAATTGGTGGCCAATTGATCAGTTAACTCCACCAAATATAAATGAGCCGTTTTCAGAAGAACTAAAAAAAAAAAATCTAACGGCTGTCATTGTATTAAAAAAAAAACTAACCTTTTCAATAAAATATAACTCCTGCCTGTATGTAAATGTATGTAAATGTTTATGTTATGTTTACGTCACTAAGCCCCGGTTTCTCGTACGCTAGCAAACTGTTAATCTACTGTTAACAGCTGTGAAACGTTTTTTTCGTATGCACTTCGGCCAACTGACAGCTGTTAACAGTTAGATTAACAGCTTGTTAGAGTACGAAAAACCGGGGGTGACACTGTATTTTTTTAAATGCGGACCGCGTTTCAATAAATACAGGTTCAAAGATAATTATGACAATTCGATGTACATTGCGTAACCGATTCCTGCTTTATTCCGGATACACTTACTTTCATACGTACGAGGTTACATAAATTCACACAACGTTTTCTTTTTAAAAGTACTAATACATTTTTATTGGAAAAATTACAAAAAAAGTGAATAAATCAACGTTTAATAAGTAAACCACGTGAATTCGTACTATGTGCCATTCGCACAATGGGCTACTGGAGTTAGAAACTGCCTTTAAGGAACGTCTTGTTCGTTTTCTCTCAAGTTAACGGTTCCCGCTAAAACACCTGAACTGAAATAGCTCTAGCTAGCCGACAGAAACGCTGGAGTTTCACGGAATTCCTTTCGTAGACGGACGCACGACTGTTAAGGCGAGGTTCTCGAAGCGCACTTTCAGCGTTTGTGAGCGCCCTGCCCCGCGGCATAAATAACTTTAACAACAGAAGGTACACTAAAACGGTATTAACTTTCAATAGGAATTGGCCAATCAATTGATGAAATTAAATAAGACAACTTTTACTTTACTTTTATTATAATTGAATCAATTAGTATTGATGAAAGAAATCTTTAACCTCCTGAGTCCTGACCTTGAAAATAACGATTCGGATAACGGGGATGTACCGGGAACCAAATGCTAAGTTTATTTTAATAAGTGTACACAAAAAATGTTTGGATCATAGCAAGAGTTGTCTTAATAAAAAAAAATGTTTTAAACGCTTCTTCCCCTTGTTCTAAAAAAAAGGAGAAGAAGAAACATTTATTTTGAAATATTTATATTTGTTTTGAGATTTTGCAGTACATACAGACAAGACACTTAGTTTTTGCCATCGTTGACCTTGGTTTTTGAATAGTCAGAAATATCGTTCTGAATGGCAATCAACTAAAGAAATTATTGGATGAATTATTGATTTCTTATTTTACTTATGGAAAAAAATAATTTTTCAGATTCTAGATACTTTTTTTGGGAGTTAGGTACTTTTTTCATCGGGCAGGTCGGCAACACTGTGCGGCACATGCAGCGTCGCGGAAGCGGTAATGCGTTCTAAATTTAGACTATATCGTTGCGCAGGAGTCGCCGCGCACGCGCCCTGACGAGGATCATGCGTTGGCCGCAAAGTGGGTGTACAGTCGTGCTACTCGAACATAATTGATTGATTGATTGAAGACGTTTATTCATATAAATATACAGTAAAATACAGAAGTTGGTTTCTGCCAAACTGCATACAGTTTGTTGGCAGATGCTCTTGGTTTTACAATTTTAATTACTCTTAAATGCTAGCTAATATAACAATCTTCGATACATTCAATTCATTCTACAAAATTGTGGAATGTGGAGTGGTTATAGGATTTGGTTTGTTGATATATATCATCAGATCTGATATAATCAGTCTCGCTTGCATGTGAAGATTACGTGTTATAGGTACGACATACGTGTTATAGGTATTGACAAATATATTGGGCGGTAGGTACGTTTCTCGCAGAGAATAAAGATATTTTATAATACACGTTCTGCCATGCTTATAAAGTCCTTGTCTGGATTGATTACGGTATCACGGACATATCACAAAGTATCCTACTTTAGGATAAGTGATTGAGTTTCTCCAATTTATATTATGATACGGAAATCTACAGCGTAAATACAAGTGTTGTGTGTATGTTGTCATAATTCTTATAAGTGATTTTTGGTAGGTACTATAACATAACATTAAAATTTACATATACGCACATACATTGCTTCTGGCCCCACACTAGGATACCCTGTATCGTGGGAACCAGAAACAGCGACGTCACAAACATCTAAACATCCAAGACCTAGGTTTTTTTGTCCCCAGCCGGGATTCGAACCCGGGACCTCTCGCACAGTAGGCAGATGCACTAACCGCTGCGCCATCCACAGCGGTCGTACTATTTCCACCAAAAAACGAGCAGTCGGCTACGCCGTACTGTACCTCCGCTATGCTTGCCAGCTAGCTGGGTGCAGCTCAACGAAGTCCTTCCGTCGGCAGCCAGCCAAGTGCACCGCATCCGATATTGATACATGACAGGCGGCCGACGAACACGGTGAATTTTTGTGGCTTTGCACCAGTTGATGTTCGTTCTGGGGCAAGGATCTTTTAATGCTTTGTGGTAGAGTCGACAGAATATCAATCTTTACATGCGTGTTCTCTAATCACTTACTTAAAATGAAGGGTTTAAAAACCGGGCATTAATCGTGTAAAGTCACAAATAAAAATGGGAGTACCTACCCCCAATCATCAATTTTAGGGCCGTTCCTTCTCCTTGTATATGTATACGAAACATTGTGAGATAGTAAGTATTATTTGTGGATGACACATAACATATTTTTAAAATTAAGAGACAAGAAAATAATCTTGACGATGCAAACCATGTTCTCTCGCATGTATTAGATTGGCTCATAGCAAATAATCTCGTTTTAAACTTTAAGAAGACAAAATGAATAAAGTTGACCAAAATTAATTCATTCTGTTTTTTCAGTTGAGCCTTACCAAACGTAGGTTTAGTTGAGAACAATACTGTACTCGGAAAAGAAAAGCTAGATCTTGAAGATGCCGTATTTCTAGGCATCACAATCGATTCAAAATTACAATGGAATCCTCATTCTTATCTTATCTTATCTCATATTATAAAACTAGCACGACGACGTTACGCATGTTTGAGACGAGCAACCGACGACGCGAGCTCCGTCTCGGCTCACCATGATTAAGTTCTGCGAATCGGAGCGACACCTGGTCGGACTCGTCCGGTAAAAGCAATAGGCTAGTTTCCCAAAAAAATGTAATTAGTCCGTCTTTTAGATTATTCAAAAATAAGGGACACGTATTTTTTTATTTGTAAATTAGACCAAAAATGACAAAGATATAGCCCATTAAAGTTACGTGTGACGTCACGCCGTGCTGCATTTTGTAGCACTGAGTGACGTCACACGTAACTTCAATGGGCTATATCTTTGTTATTTTTTGTTTAATCGAAAAAAGAAAAAATACGTATGCAATATTTTTTTATAATCTAAAATACGGACTAAATAGAATTAAATTATTTTGACCCTGGAAACTACCCTATTGTAAGTTGATCCGGACTAAAAGTTTACAATGTGTAGTGCTTACGAAAGTTTTAGTTCATAAATTGGGTATTTGACAAAATGTCAAGTGAGTTACTTTAGAAACGAAATTTTGTATGAAAATACTTGCTTATGACGTCACATTTCAGAGCACTCTTTTTATGTATCATCTATTTAAAAATTGAAATAACTAGTAAATGATAAAAAGAAATACATTTTCCGAAACATTTTGTAATTTTTGTTTTAAGCAAGCATCTCAATAATTTATTGTTGATAGTGTCAAATACCGTATTGTCGTTTTCACGATTTACACTAAAATACATCCTTTACGTTAATACAACCATTTAAGGGGCATAGCATAGTACGGTTTTAAAATAAGATTCCTCAAGATATGTTAGAGTTCCCACCGATGCAGTTTGAAAAATGTTTTATGCATACCTACTCTGTGCAAAAAGCCTATTAAACATTAAGGGCCCTCGCCCACGGCGGCTTTTTGTAGCGCTGCAGTAGCGATGCGGTGGCGCGTTCGCCACGCTACAGCCGCGATGCGGTCACTGGCTGTGTGCCGTCGCCCACCACGCTTCTGTCGCGATGCGAACGCGCCACCGTCGCGCGGCCGTAGCGCTGCTAACGCGCCACCGTAGCGATGCAAGCGCGCGGCTGTAGCGATGCTAATGCGCGCTTGCATCGCTACGGTGGCGCGTTGCAAAAGCGACCTACGCGAGGCTACGTGCGTTAGTAGCGATGCCGGCAGCGCTACAAAAAGACGCCGTGGGCGAGGGCCCTAAGGATTAATTGCAGGAAAAAGATGTCTGGTATTTAAATAATGTTGGCGGGGACGATTGTGTCTGCTGTAGTGTAACTTTAAGTTGAAAACTTTGTTAATCAATCTTTTATTAAAAATAACAAATGTGAAGTCTCTTTGTTATCTTCTTCTCCTCATAACCTATTAGTTGTGAAAAAACTGCTTTGTCGTTCATTAAAAAAACATTTTCTTTTTGTTGTGAATAAAAAAAAAATAACGTTGAGTTTTCTTTATGCACAAAAATGACCTCCGTCTACTAGTAATGTCAGCTGCACGAACTCGCTTTCATTGTGTTTCTAATTTATCAACGCGCTTCTAATCAAACGGAACGAAGTATAAATAGTCCAGCGCTACACTTGTTTCAGATTCCGATGTTTTGAATACATTGTGGGTTAGTGTTTCAAACTCATTTTCTATAAGAAAGCTTTCAGCATATTGTATTTTTGTTATCTAGATGCATTTCTGCAATTATAAAAAAACCCAATGATTTTGGATGTCATTGGTTTCTTGGGAAAATAAACATTATGATGATACAAAGAAATCGTAGGATAACTAATTTAAACCTAATGAAAGTAAGCACATAAGATATGCCTGCTCCGCATGGGTCAGCATCCTCAATAGTTTGCCACGTGCTACGATTTTGGTACTTCTGCCGCTCCAGAAGGTAGGCGTGACTCCGCGTGACCTTAAAGTTTAAGGCGCACAGGTTGCCAAAATTTGTATGGGAGGTATAAAGAATATTGTCTAATTTTCTTGAAACTTAAAATAAATACTCTTCAACACAATTGATGGAACACGTGTTTCGCCGTTTTTCTAAATTTAACCCTTAAGGGAGTGAACGGGGTTGCAAAATTTTGAACTAAAGCTCACGCGGACGGAGTCGCGGGCGAAAGCTAGTTCGGTTATAAAAAGCAAAATATCAAAATGCATTCTCAACTCGAAGTCATCAAACGGTCCGCTGCAGGAGATTTCGAAAATAGAACAGGACAGGAGCGATGCGCCGACGCATCGCACCGTGAAGCAATTCCAGATTTAAATTAAAGCATTCGTCTGAAATCGTTGCTGGTGGGATTGCGATATTTTTAAGCACTCGATGAATGTTTATGAAGTACAAGAGATCTGTTAGGATAGTGGCTGACCTTGAGTCACTGCTCTCTGCCTATCCCTACGCGATTCAGGTTTGAGTATATTATGGGTGTTACAACGTACATTTAATTCTAGTGGTACATGAATACAACATGTTCTTTATATTATTATTCTAACGCTTAAATTGAAAACATAAAATTATTATTTTATTTATTTATTTAAATTGTAGAACATTACAGTACATGAAATATCTTTAGAAACCATTTACAATAAACAAATGCTTGATGTACTATACATTAAATATATTTTTTATAATTTTACTTACAGAAACAGTGACGGTGCAAGATTTTTGCTATACAAAACTGAAGGACAGAATATTAAAACAAAAAATTTTGTATAAGCTTGATCGTAAAACATAAAACCTGAAAACAATTTATTGATTATCATACATTACATTACGTAAACTCATACTTGTATTCCGGAGAGGTCTGCAGATACCAGGGCTTCGATTCCATTAGTGCATTATAGTTCAATCACAGTTAGATGGTCGAGTCACGTGACATGATTTTTAATTCCATTGACGCCTAGAATTACGAACAAGCGTGCGCGTTTTGCGCGATTTGAAGCAGCAATGAAATGTAATTGATGCGTCATGCAACTGTCATTATACTACAATGCAATAGGAGAATCTAGGCCCAGGATTTGCCTCTTTTCAAGATTCTGACGCTCCACTTCATCATCATTCGGGTCGGTTTTAGAGTCACGATGACAGGCCAATATGTATACGTCCTAAGGAGCGTTTTAGAAAAACGCCGACCGTTCAGCGCTGACCAGTCATATATCGCACACTTGCAAGAACAACGTGTTATTTCGAAACCCTTGCGTTACGTGAGAGCATTTTTATAAGGTTTCAAAGCAATAACCGAAAGAGATAGCACTATAACGTGATGCAGTGTCTCTTTTTCTCATTATTCCGGCGTTTTCGGAGTAAATAAAATCGCGTTAAAAAAAATATCTATGAATAAAAAATGGGCTTCTTTGAAATATTACGTTGTTCTTGCAAGGGTGTGATATTTTGTCTATCAGCGCTGACGGTCAGCGCGTAGTCAGCGTGACTCTAAATCCAGCCTAAATTAGGCACGCAGTTTACGAGACGGTTACTTTCATCGGGTTATTCACCAACTGGACACACATGACTGGACACACCTGTGTCGAGTTGGTTAAACTCAAATTAGTATCATTTATTCTTTCGTCATCTGGACACACAAAGATTTTTATGTGTGTCCAGATGGTGAAACGTATTTAAATAGTTTTAATGTTTTTGTCAACTGGACACACATTCGAATTTTACCCGAATTTATGACGAAGTACAGTCATGCGCAGAATGTTTTCTGTCACAAACATCATCCTCCATCAAACGTTCCACCGCTGGAAACGGGTAATTTTACAATACTTTTACAATAATTTTACAGTAAATAGTACAAAAGTACTAGGGTAGCAGAAGTATGAGTAAGAGATTGCGGCTAAAAAAAAAAACTCATGAAAAACATGCGGCTTAGTTCATGGTGTTGCTTAATACTGCGCAGTATTAAACAGGGTTGTTTACTACTACTATCTACTAACTTTTGTTACCCTAGTACTTTTAACCGCTCTGGACTATACCATAAGTGCGATGGGGCGTACTGGAAACCACTGTGAAGCAAGGAGCGAAGTACCGGGAATTAAAGTAAAACGCAAAGCGACATTATGGGAATCGAGATTCAGGGAATAAAACTTATGAAGGTCCTATAGCAAGAAAAAAAATTGAAACTATCGGCATGAAAACTATGATCGCGACCATTGTTAGTGGTCAATAATTCCATGAGCGAGACGATTGTTAACCTGACTGTACCCTTTTCTGCAAAAAAACAGAGTGTGTCCAGTTGGTGAAAACATAAATATTATTATTTTAGCTTTCACCATCTGGACACACATAAAAATCTTTGTGTGTCCAGATGACGAAAGAATAAATGATACTAATCTGAGTTTAACCAACTCGACACAGGTGTGTCCTGTCATGTGTGTCCAGTTGGTGAATAACCCCTTTTATCTTGCCCTTCATTATTACAAAACAAACTCGACCTAAATCTAGACGCTGGCTCGACAAAATCACGATATTCTATCTCAGGCTCCAAGTGAAACCTAAGTTCGCTTTCAATGCTATCTTCATAATCGCACTCATACAATAACCATTACTTTCGTTCTCCAGACCATGGTTTTATAGCGGAGAGTAAAAGTTTATTAACAACGCCACAGGTTATTTTAACTGGGGTAAGAGTACTGGAGTAATGAATGACCTAAGGGTTTCTTCACATGATAACATCAAGCGGTGCTCAAGGATTTATTTAATGGGTTGTTTTTATGGCGTTGTTAGGGTGTAGAATGGCAGATGAATGACGACACTGGGTATCCTAGTGTGGGGCCAGAAGCAATGTATGTGCCTGTATGTAAATGTTTATGTTTTTTATGTTTAATTAAGATAGAGAAGCGGTTGTAGCGTAGCAGTAGAATGACGGCCTCACATTCGGGAGGTTGCGAGTTTGAATCCTGCCGGACAGCTGGGCTTGTCATAAGATAGTTCTGTTTTTAATTTTTTTTTTAGGAAAAATAGGTAATTTTGAGAACTTGGGCCAAATTTTTCGTTGTAGAGGGATATAATTAGTTTTTAAAATGAAAAAAAAAAAATCTGGGTGTACGTAACCGGAAGTACGTCATGCACGGAAAGAATCATCATCGTCATCAATTTCTTTAGTGGTATTTGGTATCCAATTATGACTCACCGTAGATATTGACTGAAAATCAGTCTTTTGTGGCAATGTTTTTTTTATCATTTTTGTTTGTTGTGTTTTACGTCTTCTTTTTCTTGTTATAGATATGATTATTTAGTTGTTATTGTAACGTTTTTTCTCTCTCTTCTTTATTTTTTAAATTTTAAAATAAGTCATGTGCGTTTATACCAAAGATATCAGTAAAAGTGCCATCAGTATCGTTCTCAAAACTGTAGCAATAAAGAGTTTAAAAAGTATTAAGTATGATGTCATTCGGACAGCTAATTTAGCTAACTCGGGGAAAAAGTTTACTTAAATAGTCAATTTCTTAAACTGTCAATTTCAACAAAAAAGCCGATGGCTCACTTACGGTGTAACTTCCGTAAAAACCGTGGAGAAAGAGCGCCGTTTAAATTACAAAATGACTAGAGAGAGAGGTTTTTACAGATAAAACTTTGCTCTTAGGTACAGTCGCCAGTCTGACCTTCATTTATATTTTTCATTACAAAATCGTCCGTAACGTAACTGAATAGAGAGTGGGGGTCCACATTCTGTTAATTATAATAACATAATGCTGTCAGTTGACTGTACTACGTTAACTACCTGTAGTTAAAAATTCGAGAATTCCGCTAAGTACCTAACTAATAAACTGTAGTGCTGTCTCGTCAAATTTCAGAAAAGTCAGAGAAGAGCGTGACAGAGCGTTACTTAAGTATTTACAGTGAAATTAGCAATTCCGAAATTGGCCCTTAGAGCAAGTAAGAGCCTTTTGAGTAAACATTTTCCTGCACTCTTCTTTTGACATTCCGAAATACATAAGTTAACTTCAAATTATCATTAATTGGTGATTGGCAGTTTTGCAATGTATGCGTTTGCCAGCCTTTGCATCAAGGCCTCGATTCTGTAAGTGCATTACACTTCAATTACAGTTCAATTACATGGTCGGGTCACGGGACCTGAATTTTAATTCCATTGACGCCTAGAATTACGAATACTCGTGCGCCCGTTGATTTAAAGCGGCAATGCAATGAAATCGATGGACGCAGTCATGCAACTGCCATCGTACTACAATGCATTAGCAGAATCTAGGCCAGGGCCTCAGGTTCTCTGTTCACTGCAATTCTGGATAATTTCCGTGATCGCAACACCGCTCCGCTTCTTGATTGCACAGCCATGACATCCTTCTTCTTCGGGGCCTCTTCATTCCTTCCACCTAGCCCATTATTATAGTCTGTAGTACTGGCTGGTATCTTTTATTTCGTAGCACATGACCATTGACTTCGGGAGGGGGTGAGGAGGACCGACAGGAAATTGTCCTTCGGCATATGTGATTAGCCCACTGCGACCTTAGCTTGCTTATCTTATACGCAATGTCAGCCACTTTATTTATCCTCGTAAGGCCCAATGTCGTCAAGTGATCACAAAAACAATTATTGTTATTTTCAAGGTCGGGCCTTACGAGGTTAAATAGATAAAATATTAATTTTTGGTTGGAGAGACACACACACATAAAGCAAACAAAAATAGATTACAGTCCATCCGTGTCTAGAAGAGATCACTTTTAGTGATAAGGCCGCCGTCTGTACTCTTAGCTTAAGAAATACCTGTGTAATTTCCTTATTTTATGTACAATAAAGTGAAGTATGGTGACATCAACGTAAAATATGTCTATGTATTTATACGCTCACAGTAGTGTTTGTGTGACACATTCATATTCGGAGGTGAACTAATAAACATGTAAACTTAACACCTGCATTTTACCTCAAGCAACCCAACATCAGCAACTACAGATGAAGTTTCAAGTATTATTATATTACAAAAGTGTTCTCGATCTATCTATCAATTAAGTTACAAAAGTTGAGGCACAAGTACATTTTTAACTTACAAACTAACTTACATGTACCTACAAACATAAAGTTCAATGGTACTTTTAGGCAATATATGGGTGTGCCATAAAAGCTCAAAAAGGCCGTATCTCAGTATTCCATCCAGCATTATATCGGTTCTTTTCCAGATTGCCTCATTTCTGATGAGATCCATCAAAGAGACCTCGGGGATAGCCCGTTGCAAAGCACGATGAGTGACTTTGAATCTGTGGACTAGTCCGTCAGTGCCGTAGGACTCAAACTAAATTAAAATTTCATCGCCAGTCAAATTACCTGGGTACGGAGAAGCAGGAGAATTTCTCTAGAACCGACGCAAGGCACCAGCAGAGCAGTAAAGATCCGCATTGAGATACGCTATCGGCAGTTGAGGGGGCCCTTCATGAATATGCATGCGCGTGCGCAGTGCGTATCTCCAACGCACATTCCCGACACCCGGGAACTCAACAAATCGTTACTAAAAGTGCATTTTGTACCTTTGGCCAGTAACGACGCTGGTTACTAAACTACAGTCTGTAACTGTAATTATGTATTATGTTACGTTTGAGTGGATAGTTTCTGAGCTGTTTTGTAGATAGATATTGTTTTGTCAGATTCGGTGACCTTCTATGCTCTTCTATCCTATTGGGCACCTCTAATGGTTTTTCATCATCACCATTCAGCCATAAGAAGTCCACTGCTGGACATAGGCCTTCTCCATGGATTTCCAAAAAGGCCGGTTGGAAGCGGCTTGCATCCAGTGTCTTCCTGCCACTTGGGTGAAATCTTCTGTCCATCTTTGGTGGTTTTAATGGGTTTTAATTGTTTTTTTCAAGGCCGTAATTCAACTGATTACAGGCGAGTAATCTCCATATTGCTGATTTGTTACTTTGTAGGCTATATCTGAATCGCTCGTAGCCTGGGCTGCCTGAGTGATCTTAAACGATCACTAAGGTTAAGCAACATACGGCGCGTTCAGTCCATGGATGGGTCACCGTCAATGACTAACACTAGTGGCATTTTTCCGAGCGGTTCCGTGCTTCGCAAGGCACGTTAAGCAGTTGGTGCCGGCTGCCGTCGATAGATGGCAGTCGTGAAGCCAAGTCAGAGGCCTTAGGGCGGCTTGAAAACTGACAGTAAGACCAGCCACTAGTGTTACAAGCCTCCACCAATCCGGACTTGGCCCCCGTGGTGGAGTATGGCCTATACCTTCCTCAGGGAAGAGACCCGTGACCCTCGGTGGGGACATGATGGGTTGATGATGATGATGAGGCTATATCTAGATTCCTGCAGAGCTAAGAAGTCCCCGTGAGAGTCCCCATAAAAATCCCTGAATCGTTTAAAAACTGTCTATCGAGTACTTTAAACGCATACGGTATGTGGTCATTTGATGCCCGGATGTTGAGTCTTCTTTCTTTCTTCTACTTCTTCCCGTATCATACAATCTACTCCCCCGTAGTTTAATCCAGTTTAGTATCTCGGTGTCCTCGGTAATTTGGGGGACTTTTTGCACTGGATACTTTTAGTCCTTTGTGTGTGGTAAGCAATACTATTTATAAGTCATCTATTTCGATGCACAAAAAAGTACCCGGGGACAGTACCTCGAATACGCAGGCCTTTAGTGTAGCAGTAGTTAGTGAGCCGTTTTCAGATGAACTAAAAAAAAAAATCTTATGGCTGTCAAAGAAATGCAATTTTGGACCTCAGCCCAATAGCCATGTGTGATACATCATCGATTCGAATAGGTCTCAGCCAGCTGAACAAAAGTTACTATGACGCCAACAGCCAAATGTTTGCCCTTTCGGAGTTATGTATATTGTATTGAAAATGTTAGTTATTTTTTCAATACAATATAACTCCGAAAGGACAAACATTTGGCTATTGACTTTATAGTAACTTTTATTCAGCTCGCTGAGACCTATTCGATGATGTATCACACATGGCTATTGGGCTGAGGTCAAAAATTGCATTCCTTTGACAGCCATTCGTTTTTTTTAGTTCTTCTGAAAACGGCTCATTTGGAACTACTTTACTTAGCTGTCAGAAAAATCCCTCATTGAAACGCACATACGGTTGAATACCAAAAAGATCACGCTGTATTTATAAACAGTAGCAAAAGTGAAACTATAACTGTCCCCTTCACACTCATAAGCTAGACCGCGCGCAAGAGAGACGGGCAGACTTTTCATGATGCGCATGCAGTACACGTCACGCCGCGCGTTTATTCACAGACACTACAAAAGCGCAACGTGTAAATGTGTTGAACGTGCCAGCTTTACTTAACTGACTTGTGTGCAATACTCTTATCTTACAGAGGGTTTTCCAATAAACCTTAGTCACCTGATAACTTGGATACCTAACTAAATAACTTAGTTAGCTACTAAGCTAATTTAGTTATCTTTGGATCGTGACGTAAATTATGATCTTTGTTAAAGGTATGTACTGTACAAGTGCATGGTAAGGTATTTTCCCCCCAGTCCACTTCGTTTTCGTCGACAAACAATAATAATTATATCGTCCACACGACACAATCGCTTGACCTGATCTCAATCTGGGTTACCCTGTGCTATGGTAACCAGGCAAGGACGTTACAAACACCGAAAAACAACCAGACTGCCGCATTTTAGGTACCTAAACATCTTATCGCCCTAGACCTACTAGACAACTTTGACGTTCATAAAGTAAATGTTCTATTTGTACTATGAATAAAATATTTGACTTTGACTTTGACCTACGAGGCTGTCTAATATGGTAAAGCAGCACTTATCAATCCTGCCAACATGTCTCGCTAGGTAGACAGCACGGCGCGTAGTGTAGCAAGCAACTTTAATCTCTGGGTATCAGTATTTATTACCCACACACACGCGAGACGTTCACAGCTCTAGTATTTACACTCAAGGTCGAATCAATATCGCACGCGAGTGCCGCTTTGCCTATAAAACTGCATCCATTCGACGCATAAAACTCGCTGACGCGGATCTACCTTACCTTGAAAAAGTTCGAGCTGCAAACGGATTCCTACTTTGACATGTCACGTACTGGCAATATGCAAGCATCTTCGCTCACGTCTCGTCATAATATTATGTCGACCCTTAAACCTAATTTGTTCGCTTATGGCCAACTTAGTAAACCGTCTACTATCTTTCACAACTTCGTAATCGGTAAGCTTCGCAATCAGTCAACCTCTTGATCGGTCAACTTAGCAGCTAGTCATCCTCATCCTCGCAATCGGTCCTCTTATGGCCTGCGCGGACGTCGGACTCCGCGAATTAACCGCGAACTCAACGCACACGGGCGTGCGAAATTCTTGTGGCTGAATGAATGAATGAAAAAACATACATTGCTTCTGGCCCCACACTAGGATACCCTGTGTCGCCAGAAACAGCAACGTCACAAACATGTAAACGTCCAAGACCTAGAGTCTTTTTTTACAAGTCAACCTTTACATTTTGGTTGCAATTGCCCTGCAATGTAACTGAGTGGATTGCATACGTGTAAGGATTGGTGTCTTGTCGACAGTACTTCAGTATGATTGAGTGGATACATAGCGATGTAGCGACAAGGGCGGCTAAATCGAACCTGCCACTAATGGCGAATTCGACCGGGACATTAACCACAGTTAGGTGTTAATCATTAAATTAAAGCAATTTATCTGACGCTCATAAACCGACAACGTGAAACAGGCGAGGCTTATACAATATTAACCAAACTTTTCTATTAAATAATTTGTAATGCATAGATGCGATAGATGGCAGTCGTTAAGCCCAGTCAGAGGCCCTAGGGCGACTTGAATATCTGACAGTAAGACCAGCCACTAGTCCACAAGGCTCCACCAATCCGGATTTGGCCCCCGTGGTGGAGTATGGCCTATACCTTCTTCAGGGAAGAGACCCGTGCCCCTCGGTGGGGACATGATGGGTTGGTGATGATGATGAGGAATTTGTAATGCTGTGTTCTCGCAAGCCATATTTGGCCCTCAAGGTGTTTTGGGATGTCACACCTCTGAGTAACGTCCGACCCACTCCCACCGCAACACTGTGAGAACTCGCTTGGAGTTTGCGCTTCTTCAATGTCCATTGTCTATGGACAAGCCTTCAAGCGAGTCTTAAGAAACAAGCTTTACTTGCATATATACGCTCCCGATTTCATGGAAACCAATTATTTTCTTCGCAGCCAGGATGTTTATCAAACAGCCCGATCACTCGATCGTCACGTCATTAAGTTTATGAAACCTCCTCTATAAACATAACAATGCAGGCGATATTCGACGCGTATGTCGGCAGACAATGCCGGGGGAATGTAAACTCGCGAATGATTCCAATACTTGTATGATTCAGTGATGTGGAGTGATTCAAGTTCCATAAGCCTTTTTTAAGTTGTGCACGTAAAATTAAAAACTAAGAACGACCGCCGCAAACAGATAAACCGAACAGGTTTCCGAGAGCGGCTATAATTATAATAAGGAACTATTGTAACATAACGTATTTCAAAAATAATTAAGAAAAAGAAAAAATATTAACTTTATTCCGAATACACTTACTTCATTTTTCGTCGGAAGAGTCTGACCAGGTTTCGCTCTGATTTGCAGGGCTTAATCATGGTGAGTCGAGACGGAGCTCGCGACGTAAGAGTGGTCAAGTTAGGAACTCTACGTGTGATTTTGATTAACTGCCATTAAAAAGACTCCATTTTGATATACATAATCAATTTGTACAATAAAGCTGTTGTTCACGATCAGTCCGTTTGGAGCCATACCAAATGAGTCAAGCCAATTGGATTGGAAGGAGTATATCGCGCCATTTGACGCGATGGCATGACCGTGAATGACCAGCTTAAGTACGATCAGTCAAGCTTACAGTAGAGTATACGCATCGATATATGGATGCGCTGTCGACTATACCATTATGATTAGAAGCAAATAAAAGCAACGAAAGTACGAGTATTGGCTGGGGCCCTATTTCTATGAAAATTCTATGAAATACTCGGGAATGCGAGTTCGATTAACCCATACATTAATAAGTAGGAAGACTCAGCTACGCAACTAAATAGAACTGTCACAGTAAAGTATGATTTGTATTTTTGATTTTTTTGTACAAGTACTTTTACGCGGCTTTGGTTTTTCCTGTGATATTTAGAGAAAGCTAAACGGTTGATTGTAGAAACTAGAAAAAATATAGGGTAGCACTTATAATGTACTTAAAGGGAAAACTATCCCGCCTAATTAACATGTTTACGCGTAATAGGCGACCAACTTATAAAAGGAAAAATCCATTGAAAAATTACTTTAATGTAACTAGTTCTGTCTATCTATTTAAATAGTCCATGAAAGACGACTTTACAGAACCCTATAATGCACGTGCCACGTTTTGGTTAATGAATGCCCCAAACCCCCGTCATCTCTACCATAATGACAGTAAACTAACAATTTTTCTTTCCATCTTCCGCAGACCAACTACCTCAATATGCCAAAGAAACAGCAGCCTCCGAGGAGGCCCAACCACTCGGTCCGGCGCCGTCTATTTTTTGACGACGGTGTTGAGGCCGCGAGGAAAGAAAACTTCAAGAATGCCCTGAAAGAGTCCTTCGCACGAGAAACTGCTGAGAAGAGCCTGAAATGGAACTATGATTTTGAAAATGACACGCCTCTGAACCATCCTGACGGCATTGTGGAGTGGTCCACCATTTCTGACGATCAATCTGACTTGATAGGCAAAATCGAAAAGCCCCTAACGGAGGTTAAGATTCAAGAAGTTAATGTGCAGGAGGAAAACGAAACTACCCCTAAAGTAAGGGATGAGGAAAAAAGAGCTGCCGTGCCAAGAAAAAGGAAGAGTGAAAGTGATAGTTCTGAAGCTGCTAAAGAGATCAGGAGGAAGATTAGTTTCGATTAAGATCTAGAATACAAGTGCAATGAGCGTTGGAATTTCTCTTTGTTATTTTAGTTGAACAAAAAACTGGATTTTTATCACTGTCATGTTTTATGTTTTTGATATATTAACACCTAGTCTCGTGGGGTGGGTGTACTGAAAATTTAGCAAGTAGACTATTATTATAGGCAGACTATGTCTGATCTCTCCTTTATTCCACGGATGCGTCCAAAGTTCTTATGTTTAGATGACACTGTTTAGAATCCTGTTCGTTTATAACTATGTCTGTGTACATCTTCATTTTTGATAACAAACGATCTGTTAGAGAAGATATGAATTTTTACATTGGTGACGCTAGTAAAATTTATGATCCCCATAATTAAACTAGTCTTTGTTCAGTTTCTTCGCAAATCGAATTTTCATTGGCATTTGTCATTAATGTGTTGCAGCCACAAGTTACAGTTACAGTCTTGGCTAGAAGTCATGTGACGCAAAAGTTTTTTTACTATGTCTCATGGTGCGAAAAGACTGTTTCACTATTGAATACTAGTTTTGAGATGAGTTTTATTGCCAATTATTTCTTGTAGTTTAAAGAAGTTTTGATACTCGAATATAGTTAAGAGAAGTTTCAACGATTAAAAAAATAAATACTTATAATTTATGAAGTGCCAGAATATAATTATAAAATTTTATTTAAGAGAGTGCTTTTGACCCGCTTTCCTCTCGTTCGCATTTTGTAACCTTTCTAAAGGTTACTTCGTATACTTCGTTTATTTGAAAATTGTGTGATTATTTGTTGTATTTTAACCTCTTCAGTCCTGACCTTGAAAATAACAATAGTTTTCTATTGTTATTTTGTCGACACGGGACTGAGGAGGTTAAGTAGACCAATATGGTGTAAAAAGTTTGTAATTTATTTATCGGTACAGAACTAAGGTTTAGTTCTGTGTAGTTAAAGCTTAGTTCGGTACAGAATGAAAGGTTTACCCGTTACCATGATACTTTCGCTTCATTAACGTCTGTTTGTCATATCGTTGCTTTTCTTTCTCAAACTCGTATCTTAAAAAAGACAACTTTTCAAGAGAGAAATAAAACTGTCTCTCTTTTTATACTATTTTCGGTAAAAAATGAAATGCCATTTCTAAGATGTGGACTATTAGCTATAAATATAAGTAATACTAATCTTTTTTAGCTTTAGTATCATAGACGCATAGCACATAGACGCGAATAGGCTCTTACTGAACCAACGAGGAACATTTTCGGCTCCATCTTCACTTACCATCAGGTGAGATCGGGGTCAATCGTTGGTCAGTTTTTAATAAAAAAAAAATGCATTTTTTGAGATAAGAGTTTGCTGCATTTTTTAAAGATACGAGTTAGAGAAAGTAAGGCGACGATATAATATGTACTCACGCCATCTTGTCATACACGTCTCAAGTACTTTTTATAATTTATCCAATTGTAATAACATTTCTGTACCTAGGTATACTGTAACGAAAGTATGTCTAATGTGGTTTTATTTACTGAGGCCGTATCGACCGTTTTTATTTCGTCTTACCAAATATGGTATAGTTTCCTAATTTCTAAAGTCATTAAAAATGTTATAATGTGTGAGCGAGACGGGTTCCAAAGGAGTAAACGGTTTTAAATATTTAAGACTTAAGAACTTCGGCCTTGTTGAGATATTGTTATGGTTTACTTTATTTGTAAAATAATACAATTGTACTATTGATAGTTTTCACAATTGTGGCACTTTGCAGTTTTAAAAAGTCTGTTAATTTATTTATTATTAGTGTGTTTAAAGTAACTATAGGTTTGTAAGTTTTTATTTGATACAACAACTTTATTGATATCCAAACGTCCTTTACTTCCGGATATTTTAACACTACCCTACTTATAACCTTTATATTATAAGTACATACCTAAATTATCAGTAACCTTTGTAAAATAAAAAAAACCTATGTAATTGTAATTTAATTCCTAACTCTAGTCGGTACAATATACACAGTACTGGTTAGTATATTTATCATTACATACTCATAAGATATGGAAAGTCCACTGCATTTTATCACAGTTGATTTTTAGATTTGTAATTGACAAAGAACTCTGCAATTGTACTACAAATACTATTAATTTATAAGACTTCAATAAGGAAAATTTTGGCAAAAAAGGAAGGCGGTCCTAAGAAGCGCACTAGTTCACCTATTTTATCGATATCGAACTTATTTCTGCAATGTAGATTATTGTAAGTTGCCAAGGTTATTCCGGTAATTTAGATTACTATTATTGTATTCAGGCATCCCGTTTTATTAAATATCTAAAGATGTTACTGGATCATTCCAAGTAATACTTTGAAGTAACAATTGCTATTTGTTTTAGCTTATTTCTTTCAAATAGTCTCTCTAATCTTGATGATCTTGATGAATAAGAGCAACAACTTTTCTACATAGAAATTTTTTTAGCGTAGTTCTAAACAAATGAAAATGTCGATTGATTTGAACGAGTGTACGTCTCAAGAAATACCTAGGATCCATAATTAAAAAAGAGAATTGTTTCGATTTTATTGCTTGCCAATGTAGAAAAATTAAAACAAACAATTAAATATATGCCATTAAAATTACAGTAACTAAGGTAATGCTAAATTTTGTTAAAAAGTTAAAATAAGGTTTAAAATGGACGAACGTGATCACCGAAATTATGTTGACTGTATATATCTCGTTTTTGTAAATTTTAGTTTTGTAAAATAATACTACAGCAGGTAGACTTAGACATAAAATAACCTACTTAACAAAAACTAACATTTTGTAAAGCTAAGCTATTAAATCGCTCCCCGGTGCTACCTAGCGCCATTAAATTTGAACCAAAAAAACATAGCATTTTCGTTATGTTTTTACATAATACTGATATCATAAATCATAATAATAGTGATAACTAGCTAGCACGGGGACGCCTCTTAACAAAAAGAATTTGAAGTATTTATAGCATTTTTAGTTATTGGCTTGATTTTTTGATCGCATATAGACATGGTAGATATTTAAAAAATAACCTTCATTTATTGAAAAACACAGCTATGTTCCAAAGCCCACGGTAGTTGCAGTATTAGTTGGTATACTCTTGAATTTTTATACTTAAAGTAATTTTTATTCGTCAGATCACAGTAATTAATTGGTTAGAATTTTATCTGAAATAACATGTAAATTATGTGCAGGAATTAAAACGTGCATCTGATTCGCGTCTGACGTCTCATTTGGTATGGCATTAATTTATTTTTTATTTTGTAAATAATGTGTAGTATGTACCTGATAAATGTATTTTAACAGTAGTGTAGTGAAGAAAATTATACTTATTTATTAAAATTGTCGATTCTTTTCTTACAACTTTATGAGACCATGGTAGTATTTTTTGCTTAACGTGATCGTAAATAATTAATCGTCGACCTGTCCTCGTTAATTTCTTGTTTGTTCTAGGTCTATTTAGCTAGAGATCACCTGTAGAGATCACCATGTATGCAGTATTTAACAGCCGATATTTTTTTTGCTATTTCAAACTTTTCCCTACATTAAAATTCGAATCGTTTTGATTGAATCGTAGAGTGCGACAAGTGAGTCGTGGCTCAAGCTTTTGGCGGGAAATTTAAAAATCTTTTAGTTGATAACCCTGCATATCGTCTGAATAAACCATCTTGATACTTTTGCTTAACTTGTTTATTTGTTTAATTAGTTTGAAGTCTCCAATGAATTTTGTCCAAACATAAATAAATATAAGCAAAACGAAAACATTAACTACATCAAAACCAACATTTCCACTCCACCAAAAACAAGGATAATAAAGATGCACCACACAAACTTATAAACATTTATTAATGCTGAACCATAATCAAAATCTGATTCATATCTTTTTTCTCAACATCTTTGAGTTCTTTGACTAAGTCTTCAATCTGACGTTTAACATTTTCGTCATCCGACAGACCTTACAACAAGAAATAATTCATGTTTGCTTTAAAACATTATTACTCGTATGTACATACTAAAACATAGGTAAAATTATGTTGAATAGAAACAAAAGTTTTTTTCTTGTTTAAATCTAGGACGAGTATCAAACTGTTTGGGCTGTACTACTTGCAGCTGAAATACCTAAGTTTGACAGTCAGAGTGTGGCCATATGAAGAATTCGAAATAAATTGCGTCCCACGACTCGCTTGTCAGACTCTAGAACTCCAATTTTGGATGTTTTATTAAGTTGGCATACCTGGAAAATTTAAAAAGTAGGCACGAAAAGGAAAGTCGGCCAATACGTCCTAACTCGTATTTTTGACATATCTTACAGCAGTTTTTAGGGCGATGAGGGCAGATCCCGTGACGCGGAGATTGAATCA
Source organism: Yponomeuta plumbellus (assembly GCA_947310845.1). Lineage (NCBI taxonomy): Eukaryota > Metazoa > Arthropoda > Insecta > Lepidoptera > Yponomeutidae > Yponomeuta > Yponomeuta plumbellus. The sequence goes on from OX371206.1 coordinate 9,883,472, forward strand.
CGCGGCTCCCACGGGAGGTAAAGGGTTTTGTCTTAATACGGTATTTGACACTATCAACAATAAATTATTTGAAATGCTCGATTAAAACAAAAAATACAAAATTATTCGGAAAATGTATTTCTTTTAATCATTTACTAGTTATTACAATTTTAAATAGATGAAACATAAAAAGAGTGCTCTGAAATGTGACGTCACAAGCAAGTATTTTCATACAAAATTCCGTTTCAAAAGTAACTCATTTGACATCCTGTCAAAGACCCAATTGACTCAGGGACCCAATCTCTGTCCTTATCAGGTCACGCTTGGAGAGTTTTGCACAAACTGCGGCGTGCAATATAAAGTGTAATAAAATTCCCCTTGTCTTCCAAAAAAAAGGTGTTGCTCAGTAAAAAATAAAACTTCTATTTCGTAGGAAGGGCTGCTCTCGAGTGAGCCTGCTGCTCTTAGAAGGTCACGCTTTGAGGGCCTATACCTTCCTCAAGGAAGAGACCCGTGCCCCACGGTGGGTACATAATGGGTTAATGATGATAACACGATTACATAAAGTGTTTGAAAAACTTATTGCCATCCGCTCATCCAACTCTGATGTCTATGGTGACAGTATTGCGTGGGCGAGCGAATGTATTTCAGTTAACTACTTTCTTTAATTGACCATGCCATACAGGATGTTTAGGAAGGCTCAGTAGCTACAGGGTGCATATATTATTCGCATCGCACCGGATGTTTCGCTGCTTCACGCGTGAATGAGATTCTTCCCTCTAAAAACAAACCTTAGCGGCGTCAAGACAGATTGTTCCAAAAGTTCATTTCATCCATATTAATGAAGAGGAAGTCCTGGATTCACTTCACGAATCACGGTAAATAGGAGAGTGTTCTAACGTTGGAACGTAAACCATGGAAAGGAATTGAATATGGCGATGATTTGGTCTGTCAAATTCATTGCTGATTGCTACTGCAAAACGTCACGATTCCGACAGCATTTGGTGCGCATAATTAATGCTTATCCCTTCTTATCATCATCATCATGTACGGACGTTCGCTCAGTGCGATTACAGTAGCGCGGCTTAGGGAGCGGGATGTCTAATGCCTTACACGAGGCTAGTTTTTCAAGCTAGGATAGCAAGCTAGTGTCAGTAAGCTAGCAAGCTAGTACTTCTGGCTTCGTGTAGACAAAACTAGCTTATTTCCATGTTCCAACTAGCATGTTCCAAGCCAGGTCAGCAAGCCAGGATAGGACTAGCTTGCTATCCTATCTTGAAAAACTAGCCTCGTGTAACTCGGGCATAAGGAAGAATTGACGCTTTCGACACAAAAGAAAAATGCACCTTCTCCAAGCCATATGTGATAGATATAAAAGGGAGATTACACAGTTATTTCTTAATCTTAGAGTGCAGACGGCGGCCTTATCACTAAAAGTGATCTCTTCCACACAACCTTTGGATGGGATCTATGGCTTGGAAAAGGGGCATCCACTTCTCGATAAAAGTTGCTCTAAAACACCAAATCTAATTAACGCACTGCAGGACTTGAATGTGTATTTTAAAGGTAGCACAGAGTAGGAATTAGCGCTAAAATTATTTTTTCAGTCTTCAAGAAACTCGACACCACCTGGTGATGCATCCTTCCTACAGAGCCGGGGATCGAACCCGATACTTCCGTGTCGCAGCGGACGTCCGAGCAACCGTCGCAGCAGATGGCTTTTGGACCATTTGGATATTAAAAGGATTCAGCGAGGAGATTGTATATGTGTAGTTTTTTTCCTGGTACCTAAATTGAAAATAAACGAAAATCAATCTCTATATTCCATGCCGAAAATTAGGCTATCACTTCTCAGTTATAAATACAAAATATTTATTTTAGTTTACGGAAAATAACATAATTTACAAGTTGCATGTTCTAACTAGATCTTATTCCTACTAGATTCTTACAATTTAAATACATGATTATTGAGTAGAACCGAGTTTATTTCTTTAACTTAAGAATCAAAGTTCAATTACTAAGTAAGTAACGGTTGACTCTAAAGTAGAATATACAGTGCCACCATCTTATCTGTTCAGTTGATAGCGGCGCTAGTGCATAATTTCGTTGTAACATTTTAGAAATTTACCTAGAAAAATGAGAATATTTTAATCCGTCTTTCAATTTGAATGAAAATATATTTAAAATTCTTAGTAAGTGAATAAATAAAACAAAAAAATTGGGAACAGGATATACAATTAATTGTTAGTTACAATTTTGCCCACCTGAACAGATAACTTGGTGGCGCTGTACGGTGGGTACAGACAACAATAACCTGTTAATTGATTGACAGGATCGTAAAGCACCAAGGCTGACTCGATGGGCCGATTTCTGAATTGAGAATTTACACTATTGAATTTCCTTCTAAATTCAATGTTTACACTATAGTCTGTAAAATATAGCTTGAGCTCCGCGACAGCTGTCATGGACATTTGCGTCCATGAAGTGTCGAATTTTTTCACAGAATATTTGCACTGTGAAAACTCCGTACAGCGCCACCAAGTTATCTGTTCAGGTGGGCAAAATTGTAACTAATTTATAAATTGTAAATCCTGTCCCCGTTTTTTGTTTTATTTATTTACTTGCTAAGATTTACAGATATATTTTCATTAAAATTGAAAGACGGGTTAAAATATTCTCATTTGTCTTGTTAAATTTCTCAAATGTTACTACTAAATTCTCCGCTAGCGCCGCTATCAACTGAACAGATAAGATGGTGGCACTGTACTTACTGCACACTATTCGATGTCTAAGCAATATCGTAACCGTGTTGAGTGTGACAGCTGTCGTGGAGCTCAAGCTATATTTGACAGACTGTAAGTTTGTAAATACTTAAGTAACATTCTGTCGCGCTCTTTCCTGAGAAATTTGACGAGATAGCTCTGCAGTTAAGTATTTACCTACTTACTTAAAATTCGTAACTCAGAAACCGCGGCCCTATGTATGTTCATCTATACTAATATTGTAAAGAGGAAAAGTTTGTATGTTGGTATGTGGGGAGTAATATCCAACAGTACTTCTCCAATTTCAAAAATTCTTTAATAATTTAATTTATGTTAATTTATGTAAATATTATAATTGTCTTAATTTTATTGAATTAATTTTATTTTATCAATACATAGTTAGAGAGAGACTGTACTTTACGTAGTAAAATCCGCACAAATTAGTATATAACAATTCGTCCTGTGGTCTCCACGTTACAGGCTATGCCTAGTGTGGAGATCCCCAGCTATCTTACGAAATACAAAATTGTGTAGTGTGCAGTGAATATGTCTCTGGAAAATGTTTTGTTTTGTATTGTTAATGTAATTGGCAAATAAACTCTATTTTATTTTTATTATTTATTATCTTTCACTAGTATTTAGAATGGTCGTTCAGGATTATCCCCATCCTGGACGTCTATTCTATATCCTGCTCTGTTTACCATGTGTGTCGAGTAACGTTTGATTTTCGCTAATCTCACTGAACATTGTACTGTGACATACTATAGGGGCCAATGAAAAAAACATAAAGTTTTATGTTTATGTCACGGTAATAGTATTATTGATGCAGACCATCGCAGCTAGGATGGCCCGGATGCTGGTGCTTTTACGATTCGGTCAATCAATGAACCGATTCTGTTCTGCACCCACTGTATGTTCAACTAGCTGTGCTCGCCTAGTATTTTTAATGAGTCAAATATCTTGGATACTAAAGTTATTTACCTTAAATGGTGACGATTGGTTACGGAACCCACTCTAAAATCAAGAAATGTATTTTTCAGCGATTTCATACATTAGTACTGGAGTTTACTACGACGCCAACAGCCAAATGTTTGTCCTTTCGGAGTTATATTTTATTGAAAATGTTAGTTTTTTTTCAATACAATATAAATCCGAAAGGACAAACGTTTGGCTGTTGGCGTCATGGTAACTTTTGTTCAGCTCGCTGAGACCTATTCGATGATGTATCACACATGGCTATTGGGCTGAGGTCCAAAATTGCATTCCTTTGACAGCCATTAGATTTTTTTAGTTCTTCTGAAAACGGCTCATTGTTTGTGTTTAAAAGTAGAATAGCCCACTTACCTAATTTCTACAGCACATTTCCGAACCACGTATTTGCTATTATTAGCTTTATTCCGGATATACTTACTTGACTTTTCGACTGGACGGACTCTTCCGACAAAAAGTAAGTGTATCCGGAATAAAGTTGATAATGTCTAGTGCTTACCAAAGTTTTAGTTCACGTATTTTATTATATTTTTATTTATTTCTGCTGGGCCTCCAACTGAAAGATAGATAAGTCGACCTATTATAGTAATAAGTAATAATGCTAACTCCACACATTTGTGTGAAGATCAGGGTCACTATCCCGATGTTGATTAGATTCAATTAATGCATCCCTTGGTTATTGTAAAACGAGAGTTCAATTGATAAAATTACGACCGGCCGAGTGTTAATAAATTGATTACGGGATTCTGGTTACTGGATTATTAGTTAGTGATTGAATTTTTGCAATCCACCCTCTAAGATGCGTTCGAGAGGTTCGAGTATTGTCCTCCCTACTTTAATATTACTATGGAGAAACATTGGTACTCTATAGTATAGACCAGGTCAGTACAACAGTTATTCTCCAGTGAGGGTGGGCCCGACTCCTTGCGAGTCGGGTCGACGTCGCCGGGGCGCCGCTGTCGCATTCGCGTTGTGGTTCACCACTTGCGAGATCCGGCGGCGCCCCATTGCACGAGCGACAGGACGGCCCCCGGGGTGTTTTAGGTGGTATGCCTCTCCTATTATTAGGAGAGGAGAGTCCGACACACGGCCGTCGCCCTCCCCCAAGGGTGGCGGTTATGGTGCACAAAGCGTTTCACCACGTTAACAAAAAAAAAAAAGGTCAGTACAACAGGCCCTGCCTAGTTTAATTCATTGTTTATGTGTTAGCCCTGTAACCTAATGTCGAAAACGTGCTCTACATAATATTATTATACTATACTGTTATTACATGGTACAATGGTACAATTATGTTAATGTACCATAGCTGTATATCTCTGTTTTGATGAAATAAATCTTATCTTATCTTATCCCTCTACTTTACTTTTACCTACTCTACTGAATTATGATATTGTGAGTTATGTCATCTATTGTATTTTATTGAATGTTGTAGGTTCGTAGGCTTTTCAACCTACGGAAAATGTGATATCATTTGTCGTTCTTTGTTATTGTGAGTACAACATCAATTTTTTTTAAGTGTAACAACGAATTTAGATGAATCTGATTCAAATTTTTATTCTATTACGAAGAGAAAAGTTTGGCAATTTCAAAACCCGTGATGTGATTAACGAAATTGATCTACCATTTTACCAAAAAGTGATTAAAAACTTTGATGAAAGAATTATTTTCATTCATAATTGCCAAACTTTTCTGTTCATAATGCAATAAAAAAATTTAATCATCTTCATCTAAATTCTTTGTTTTAGAAAAGAAAGTTCTTACTGAAAAATCCTTTAAATACCAATAATGGCAATCATATCAACAATAAATAAAGTAAAATAACTATGATTCATTTCACTTGCTTAGGAGTATACAATATACAACAGAGAGGTTGTTCGGTCATCGAAGATCTACTTTAGAGGCATCGCAAACAGGACGACTTGTCGCCGCGTCTAGTCGCCGCGTCAGACGCGACGTTGTCATTTGCTTCTGGCGTCTTGTCGTCACGACTTCGCGACTTTGACACAAAGTGTGCGGAGATTCGAACAAAATATATGAAAATAGACGGCCGCGCCGTAGCGTGTCGTCGCGTCTAGTCGCCGAACTGTCGCTGTCGCGTGTCGCCTAATGTGCGCATAGACTTAATGGAATGGTAAAAGAAGAAAATAAAGAAATACAAATTGTTGTTACACTATTTTAGAAACTCATCGAATGAAGCGCTCGAATCCCCCGCCGGCCGACACCCTCAGCTAAGGCCATCAATCGCCTGAACCACAACGAATTGATTCCCCCAAATCTAATAAGTGTTAACGTCAGATCACACTGTTAACTCCAGGTTACACCAATATGCCTATATACTGCAGATAACGTAGGTAAAAATATTCGCCCTTGAATTATTCGTGATCAATCAATCGATAGACACACCTACCGATAAGTAATAATTATGTTTTACTGTTACAGACTTTCATGATCGCGCTCTTTTATGTTTGAGGGTTAAGTATGTCTTACGAAAGGAATGAAATTTTAACCTATCTTCCTATCCATAGAAAAATTCCAAATAACTGTCTATATTCACAACCACTTTAGTTAGTTCTATGAGTTTTTCCTCAGATCTTACTAAATATATACTTAACTACATTATTTTATTAAAATCGCGCTTAACACGTTCTGGATATTATATGTAAGTTATTTGGTTATCACTGACAATCAACATCGCCGATAACACAAAACAGAATAAGCGCCAATTATTTCGGGAATTAGGCAAAAAAAATAATTCGCGAATTGAGTGATAAGCTTAGCAGAGCTCGCGTAAGACGTTCTGAATAACCTACGAAGTGGCCTAAAAACTGCAGTTTAATTTTCGTCAAAAGTATTTTTTCTGATAATTCATAAAGCAGTTTTTTTACCTCTATGGTGTAAAAATAATGGCCAACCTTTTTCTGCTATACATTTTTCCACGAAAATTTATTTCGACCTTTGCACTCAATTTTAAAGTTTTTCTGGTAACGCCTCACATGGTCAAGAATGCATTTTTTTATTTTCTACTACCACATCTTTTCACAAAAATGGTGTTATGTGAAGTGGTATGTAAAAATAATATTATCAAGGGTTTTCTTGCTTATATTCTGAGTAAGAAAGAGAGAAGTCATGTCAGCTATAAAAACAATGTTAAATCGCAATAGATAGATAGAGAACACTTTATTGTACATAAAAAAGGAAATTACACAGGTATTTCTTAATCTAAGAGTACAGACGGCGGCCTTATCACTAAAAGTGATCTCTTCCAGACAACCATTGGATGGACTGGAGCAAGATATTGGAGAAGGAAGCAGATGTACAAAATAAGTAAAATAATAATGTTAGCAGTAATACTAAAACAGAACGCCTTCAAAGCTCACTCATCAGGGGTAACATAACGTTCTTAATTTTGGTTTAATTTAATCGGTGATTTTAACCCTAATCTGCCCGCAAAGAATAACCGACAATGAAGATTGGTTGTCACAAAGGATGGTCTGTAGAGACCGCAACTAATGACCGCTTGAGTGGAGCGTTGCTGATTGATGATGACAGATGCTGTGTGGCACAGGGGATGTTACCCTATCTAGAGCGTGTAATCCCTGTATACATCCCTGAATAGTATCCTATATAGGCTTAGGAGGAGGTAGGTGTGTTTTTGTCAAGTCGGAGGCCTTAAGGCGGCTTGAAAACTACTGACAGTAAGACCAGCCACTAGTCTTACAAGCCTCCACCAATCCGGATTTGGCCCCCGTGGTGGAGTATGGCCTATAGCTTCCTCAGGGAAGAGAGTAGTGCCCCTCGGTGGGGACATAATGCGTTGATGATGATACAGCAATACTTTTTTTATGTAGGCTCCGTAAATGGTTGCCCCACTGCAGGGTAAGGCCTCCCCCTTTTAAACCAAGGTTCTCGGTAATTTCCCGCAGCTACTTAGGGCCGATTTTTGAATTAAGAATTTACACTAATAAAATACGTAAGTGACGTGCTGTCACGCTCTTTTCTAAAGAAATTTGACGAGATAGCACTACAGTTAAGTAATTACTTAGCGAAATTCTCAATTCAGAAATCGGAACGTAGAACGTTAAAAAGAGATATGATTATTTGCCATTGGAGGCGCTAGTGTTACTGGATATACAGGGTGTCCCAAAACTCAACGTCAAGCCGGAACCGGGTGAAAAGGCAAGTCATACTGGTTATCAAAAAAATAAAAAATAAAAAAACTTAAGCTCCCATTGTATCTAACCCCAACGCTCAACTAATCCAGCAAAATGGAGTACTCTACTATGCTCCTCTTGGAGGTAATTCGCATGTTCACATAGGCTTGCGCCATGGTAAAATGAACTAGTGTTGAACGAGCAGTTGTAGGGCCAAACCTGAGTGGCAAAGGCGGCATGCGCGTAGCATAGCATAGGTACTGACAAATGTTATTTTTAATTGCAAGTCTCCATGAATACTGTTGTCTACTCAGTTTACGCATATCAAGGACCTGATATCTTAGATAATTTATGTAATTATTATATTATTTAATTAACTTTATAATAATTAACAATATTTCTTAACTGCAATGTCAGAGTTAAAGATACAAATTGCCTTCTGCTGGATTTATTCTTTTCGCTTTTCCTCAACACTGACGTGTCGACACTCGACACTTATTTACGTTCTACTGGATCTACTAGCCTTCTGCTGGATGTATTCTTTTCGCTTTTCCTCGACACTGACGTGTCGACACTTATTTACGTTCTAAAATGTAATAAAGTTACTACTCACAAACATCGGTTTCCTATCGATCTTTAGAGCCAGAGTAAATCCTGTTACCACAAATCTTTACTTTTTCCAATTTTTTTTTTGTTTTGTATCTCTGAATAATGCTTCTTTAAACTGTTAACAGAATTTTAAAACCAGCTGCTCCAGCTTGGAAGAAAAGGAGACTTTTTTTTTAAATAACGCAAAAAATTGCCCATTATTATTTTTAATTTTAGTTTTCATTATGTTTGTGAAATTTCTTGAATAAAAAATAATAAAAAAATCGATTTTTTTTATACATATTTTTCTGATAACCAGTATAACTTGCCTTTTCACTCGGAACCGGCTTGACGTTTAGTTTTGGGACACCCTGTATATAGCAGGTGCACTGCCTCGTTGGTCGAGCCGTTAAGGGGCTTAGCTACCAAGAAAAAGATCCTGGGTTCGATTCCCACTGGGGACCGTTGTGGCCATTTGTACTATACTTGAGTCATTACAAACGTATGAGCCGAGTCATAAAAGTGCGAGTGAGAGAGAGGTCTGATACAATTGTTTATGACTCGGTTCGCACGTTTGTAATGGCTCAAGTGTAATGTACAAATGGACGGTCTGGGCGTTTTTCGAAGTTTGTAATGCCATAAAAATGTAATGTTCTTACCGGGCTACCATTGCACAGGGTATCCTAGTTTGGGACCAGGTTAAAGTGACTGTATTGTGTGGAAGTTATTGTTTTACAGAGGCCCTTAGCTTCAGGCATTTTGCTTGCCGCGATATGGTAGGGGTATGGATGAATGTATGATTTTGTAAAGTAAATAATAGAAAGTAAAAAGTTAAAGAATGTAGGCCGAGAGAAAATTGAAAGTTAAGAAGGCCATGATAAAATCTTTTAGAATTTGGAAAAGGGGCTTAAGCTAAATTGACAAAATAAAATATTATTAATAAAAATCTTGAGGAACTGGGTGGGTGTCTTGTAGGATTACAGTCGACAGCACGTCATCATTCACATTTGAGTAGCAAAGTGGCCTGTAATGCAACGGGGCAGAGTGCATGGGTGTATAACATGATGTGATGTCGACTGTACTGCCAGCGCGGTAAACTAACACGGACGTTGACAGTACCTACTCCTACAAGACACGCCACCCGGTTCCTTAAGATTTTTATTAATAATATTTTATTTTTTCAATTTAGTAGGAGTACTGTCAGCGCGGTAATGTACGGACGTTGACAGTACTCCTACAAGACATCCACCCGGTTCCTCAAGATTTTTATTAATAATATTTTATTTTGTCAATTTAGTAGGAGTACCTATCTGCGCGGTAATGTACGGACGTTGACAGTACTCCTACAAGACACCCGGTTCCTCAAGATTTTAATTAATAATATTTTATTTTGTCAATTTAGCTTAGGCCCCGCTGAATGCCAAGCAAGGCGTTGGCAAAAAAGCTCATCGTTTTTTGTACACGAGACCAAAAGTCTGAAAACTGTGGTGCAGTAGGGCAGCACACTTAACTTTGGCGTAAAACAGATGCCACATGGCGGAAACCCGACACTGCTTTGGATAGCTCAATGCCAAGACATGCCTATTTTTTGTTTGAACACACTGTTTTTTTCGCTAAAGCAAGACAAATGGTTTTCGCAATGATTTATGGAAGCGAAGATTGAAGAGGACCCAAATTTTTGTCCGCAAAACTGAAATTAATGAGGTGGTGGTGGTTCGAACCACGCATGTACCAATGACTTTTAGTTACGTACATTTGTTTGTACAGCAACACCATTCGCTGATAAATTGTGCCCGGATAACGGCGACAGGCTTGCCACTTGTCACGTTTGGGACCTAATAAACTCGGCAAAACGTGGGTCCAGTTCTAGAGACTGGTGCCTCTGCCTACCCCTTCGGGGATTACGGGCGTGAGTTTATTATTATTATTATTATTATTTTATTTATTTTGTATCGGTTGCCATCAGTCTGTTTTAGATAAAGTTTGGAATACAAATACAATGTATTTGAGTCATCCGAATGTTAATATCTAACGTAGGTACACTTAGAGCAGGGATCCCCAAACTATTTTGGACTAGTGACCCCTTTACCAAAATGAACTGTTACCTTAGACCCCCATGGCCAAATTGCCTACTTTTAAGATCAACCCCATTATTCATAATGATCCGCTAAAAACAGCTGCTACGGAGTGTTATTTTTCATTCTGACTTAGGTCAATAGAAGAAGACAGAGTGAGAATTGGCAATGCTTTAAGTTAGCAGACTATTATGAATAAGGGGGTCTATCTTTAGTTTTTTCATATTGATACAACATACCTAGGTACTAAGGTACCAATTGGAAAACTTTGCACTTGGTTAAGTGAATAAAGTTTAAAGTTTTTCATCTTGTACGAACTTGAGACTTTACATTACTACAACAATGCTATTTCCTACAAAAATATTAATTATTCTTAGTACACGTAACACAACATAAACAATACAGTACCTACCTACCTATCTTGAAAGTTTTAAATAAGAACTTGTGTTAATCCTTAATCTTGGTTTTCCTAAAATCCAATAAATAAATAAATAAATAATTTAATAGGGGTCGATTTTTAGACCTCGTCGACCCCCAAAATCAGTTTTCGTTTATGTCGACCCCTAGGAAACCGATATCGACCCTAAGAGGTCGATATCGACCACTTTGGGAATCCCTGACTTAGAGCAACTGTTAAATAATTTCCTACCCTGAGTGGATCTTCCATGGACTTATTATACAGGGATTAAAGTCAATATTTGTTCGCGACAACTTTTATTCTGCATCTTGAATTTATTTCTTAAATATTCGTTTCGAATTCGGTTTTATATATTTTCTTCATTTTTCATCAAAATACGTCGAGCCGTTTCGGAGGAGTATGCACTAACACTGAGAAAATACTTTAAAACCTGAAAAAAGGCCGTTGCTAAACACAAACGTAGAACGACGACATACGTTTTTTGACTAGTCAAGAAAATCGTCGTTCTACGTAAAATAATAATTAATCGATTCAGAATACTATTAGATAAGTTTGCAAAAATACGTCATGAAATCGTTGTCATAAAGAAACATACATTTTTCGCAATTTTTGAGACCTGTAAAATAGTTTTTACTTAGGTATATTTTCTGAGTTATTATTGTTTTTTATAGCGAGTATTTACATACAATGTCCCCCGCATAAAAACGTAAAAAAAATTGAGGCAAGCCCGTATTTCTAAATTTTAGGCTTCCATACTCAAACGAGTCCGTCCGTCCGCGTCTACGTCTGTCTGGCTGTCACCAGGCTGTATCTCATGAACAGTGATTGCTATACAGTTTAAATGTTCACAGGTTATGTGTTTACCGCTATAACAACAGATATAAAACCCAGAATAAAATATACAACAACGGTTTTTGCTCAATATTAATTTTACCAGTAGCGCCATCTCGTGTCGGGTAGAGGTACAAAACTACTTCACTCTTTTCCGGTGCTTTACAAAAATACTAAACGTACCTAAGTACCTACTGCCTATTAAATTGTTAAAAAACTAGTGAAGTGACGCCCCTATCTCCGCCAGAGTACTTTTAACAATACTTCCATCGGAACGGCAAATTAATTGTTTGATATTGTTGCAAGAAGGAAGAATACGCCCGTATCAAACTTACCTACATCTTTTGTACTTGTTTCAAGTGCCCTCACAAGGTGACAAAACTGACAAATGGTTGTAATTATTACGGGTTGAGATTTTAGTTAAGGTCAGTCGACAGGGCCGCATTTCATAATATAAAAAAATAAAACTAAGTACATCATCATCAATTCATCATCAACCCATTAAGTCCCCACCGAGGGGCACGCGTCTCTCCTGAGGAAGGTATAGGCCATACATACTCCACCACGGGGGACAAGTCCGGATTGGTGGAGGCTTTAAGGCTAGTGGCTGGTCTGACTGTCAGAAGTTTTCAAGCCACCCTAAGGCATAATTCATAGTTTATTGTTACAATTCGTTATGCTTTCTGTAGCCGAGTAGTGCAATTAGTCATCCTAGTTTTAAGGGCGACTTATCTCGAATCGCCTTTAACAAACCTGCGTAGAGTGCGCGCTTTAGTTTTTTTTTTAAATTAACTGTCGGGTCACGTGATAATATATTTTTTCTATCCATTGACGAGGCTTATGAGATTTGATACACGCATTGCAAGTAGGTAGTTAATGCACGCATAATAATATAAGTCGGTACGTGCGTACTTGCAATGAAATTACAGTAATTGTAATTAAAATAAAGTGGTTAATGTATGGATTTTGTTAATGTATACGTATTATTTTCTACTCTATACTCATAGTACAACGACAATTGAATGATAGTTGCGTCTACACATAAGTCTACTCACAATGTTAGATGTATTAAAGGCGCCGCAATTCATTTATTATGAAAATTCTTTCAGCTTTTTAGTCTGTCGGTTCATCGATACAATGTACGTACATCGAATATATTAAACTATGAATATTGTTCTATGAAAACAAGCCCTTGAATGTTAATGAAGCTAAAGGATATGGATCGTGGCAAGCGCCAGTCCCTGGTCTCTGCCTATCCCTCTGGGATACAGTCCTGAGTTTATGTACGTATGAAACAAACCCCTGTGTAGAAGTGTAAGTAAATTGTCCCGTATACCGAAACTGTAATTACTTTTTAGACTTTTTATCTGACATTACCCACACAAGCTTACAATGACTAATAGGTTTTTAAGGAACATCATCAATATCCATCGGCAGATGCGTTGTGTGCAGTACTTTTTTATAGTAGTAAGATTCTTGATACTGGTCGGGAGCCTTGGCCCTTCGGAAATAAGAGCTATAATGCAACTAAAATTCTTCCACACGGCTTTGACTACAGACAACATGCTGAGTCTTTGTAAATTAATACCAATTGACTCTAAACTACGTTATAAAAGAGGAATTAGAAGATTTTTATGGCCCTCTTAGCAACATTGTCCTAACACCCTCGTTGAGTCGCAAAAGAGAACGACTATATTTTGTTTCACTGTTCGAAGTAACCGCTAACATATCGACGGTGGAAAGGAAAAACACTTGAAGCGACACTTTGGCGGCGAAGCGACACTTTAGCCGCGTTTTCACGGTCTTAGTGCACTCGGACCGAGTGCGCCATCCAAGTGAACTCATTGGCCATTTTAGTGTCGTGACGAAAAACCGTCCAATCAGAAGCATTAGTTTACTCGGATGGCGCACTTGGTCCGAGCGCAATAAGACCGTGAAAACCCGGCTTTTGGCGGCGAAGCGACGTTTGTTAATTAAACTAAGACTATTTTGAAAAGAATAAATGTCGGGAATTGAGGAAATAACAACTTTGACGTTAATAACGTAAACATTTTGTTTGAATTTTGAATAAAAACATTTGAATTAGAAAACACGATTCCTTCAAAATGAGCCGTTTTCTGAAGAACTAAAAGAAAAAAATCTCACGGCTCTCAAAGGAATGCAATTTTGGACCTCAGCCCAATAGCCATGTAAGATACATCATAAAATAGGGCTCAGCGAGCTGGACAAAAGTTACTATGACGCCAACAGCTAAATGTTTGTCCTTTCGGAGTTATATTGTATTGAAAAAAAAGTAACATTTCAAGCAAAGGTTGTATGAGGACACGAGTCGCGCGCGACAACGTCAAAAGTCGCGAGAATTTGACAGTTAATAGGGAATGGATGAAAATATCAGAAGTGCTTGATTTTTTTTTTTGGTGATAGGAATAACCTTCCTTAACGCGAGAAAAAAGTTTCAATTTTTTTGGCTTCGTAGTTAATTTTTAAATAATCTCAATATTTTTCCTTTCGTCGTTCTGGGCTCAGTACGGCATATCAGACATATTCCATGGTCCGCTACGTATAAAAAAAAATAAATCTGTGATGACAATGACATTGACAGCTTTTCAAGGTGGTTTTTTTTTTCTATTATGCCGTACTGAGCCCAGAACGACGAATGGAAAAATATTGAGATTATTTAAAAATTTAGGTACTACAAAGCCAAAACAATTGAAACTTTTTTCTCGCTTTAAGGAAGGTTATTCCTATCACCAAAAAAAATATCAAGCACTTCTGATATTTTCATCCATTTCCTATTGTACTGGAAAGTCGCGACTTTTGACGTTGTCGCGCGCGACTCGTGTCCTCATACTACCTTTGCAGAGACCTATTTTATGATGTATCTTACATGGCTATTGGGCTGAGGTCCAAAATTGCATTCCTTTGACAGCCGTTACATTTTTTTTTTAGTTCTTCTGAAAACGGCTCATTGCCTCGGACGGATGCAGTAAAATAGTCTGTTGTTACGGAAAAGACGTAGCCACAGATTCCTGATACTGTCTCTGTGTGTTTCTAAAAATATGACCGTTTGTCTTTAACTTGATAAAATCCTTTCGTGGTACTTCATAACGCACAAAATATTTTGGCCCTAAGCGCACGGTGGTCTATTAATCCAAAGATGAGTTAATTACAAGAGAAGCAACAATAGGGGTGATGTCGTGCGGCAGATGTGTGTGTCCGGCCGCGTAGATAGGATCTGATGCGCGTGCGCCGACAGTGTTGTCAACCTATTTAAGAGGAAGTTCGACTCGCTTATTTCCGAATACATGGGTTGACATTGAATAGTCAACTAATTCTCAGTGAAACAACCACAGTCATGCTGTAGCTGTTACTAAATAAAGTTAAGCCAAGTCAGAGGCCTTAGGGTGGCTTGAAAACTTCTGACAGTAAGACCAGCCACAAGTCTTACAAGCCTCCACCAACCCGGACTTGGCAACCCGGACCTTCCTCAGGGAAGAGACCCGTGCCCCTCGGTGGGGACGTAATGGGTTGATGATGATGATGATTACG
Source organism: Yponomeuta plumbellus (assembly GCA_947310845.1). Taxonomy (NCBI): domain Eukaryota; kingdom Metazoa; phylum Arthropoda; class Insecta; order Lepidoptera; family Yponomeutidae; genus Yponomeuta; species Yponomeuta plumbellus. Next base: position 9,898,815 of record OX371206.1, read on the forward strand.
AAATTAAAGAAATGTACCTACTTGAACTAAAATTTTCGTAAGCACTACACTTATTAATGAATCAGAGCGAAACTGGGCCTCGAATCTGTTAGTGCATTGTAGTAGGATGACAGATACACGGTCGGGTCACGTGACGTGTTTTTTCATACCATTGTCGCCTAGATTGTTTGATGTGCTTGCACCTGTAAACTTGAAACTGCGTGAAACTAAATCGCCATGTTCATGCAGTTGTCATGTAGTGCCTTGTAGTACAAGGCATTAACAGAATCTGCGGGTCCTGGTCGGAGAGTGTTCCGACAAAAAGTCAAGTACATAAGTGTATCCGGAATAAAGTTAATAATATACAGTCGACAGGAAAACTACCTTCACATTTTAGTTGCAAAGTCGACCATAATATGCAACGGAGTAGAGTGCATGGATGTTTAGGATGATCTGCTGTCGATTGTACTGTAGCGATTCTTCCTGTTGGTAACTGGCTGGCACAGCCGTCTTGTATGAATTTAAATATTTTGAAGGAGAAATGCTATGTTTTTGTTAGAGATGTCAGTCGGGCGCTAGCTAGTCTAGGCTTTCCCGATAAAAAGATAAAATAATAGTTAATATATTGCAAACAAGCGTATTCAATCAATAGTGTTACAAGAAGAATCGTTACATTACCTACTTGTACATTTCAACTTTGATTAGACTGTTTATTGCCGAAATTGAAGGAAAGTAAAAGGCTTCCCCTTAACGCTGGAACGTGCCATGCAGCTTTGGTGCATAATTTCGTGGGTCCCGTAGAGATACGCGTCGGGAGCTGCATTAAGCATCGACGTAACGATAAAATCTACGATGTATTTGCTAAGTTGATGATGTTGTTGAGTTACACGAGAGAGGGTCTAAAATCTACGATGATAGAGAGATAAAATCTACGACGTTTTTGCTAAGTTCTTGATGTTGTTGAGTCGCACACTTATGATCAGTCCATAAGTGGTCTGTAGCAGGACAACCTCTCCATTTTTGTTGCAAAGTCGTCCGTAGAATAAACCTTTCAGACCTGACCTTGAATATAACAATGGTTTAACAAAGGGTTAACTGAGTAGAGTGCACACCATTTTATACACCCATGCACTCTACTCCGTTGCATCACTTATTTATTTATTTACTAGTACATGGAAAACCAACAGCTTAGAGTACGATTACGAGCGACTTTGCAACTAAAATGTGAAGGTTGATTGATGTCGACTGTAGTGTTCAGTCACGTGTGTGTTTAGCTCAGAGTGATTTCAAGTTTATAGCTTGTCAGTTTTGTGTTTGTAATAGGCAATGGTTCGAAAAATTTACAAACAAAAGTTATAAATTAATAACAATTTGGAAAATTGCATTTTGTTATTTTGAGGCCGCCGTCTACGCCGTCCTCACTGCGTCGTCGTGCGAAGTAAGGGAAACACAATAAAAAAATACCACATAATTCATACTTAGAAAATAAATATGATGGTTGCGTTAATATAAATAGATGGTTGTCTGGAAGAGATCACTTTTAGTGATAAGGCCGCCGTCTGTAGGTACTCTTAGATTTAGAAATACCTGTGTAATTTCCTTTTTTATGTACAATAAAGTGTTCTCTATCTATCTATCTAGATGTGAAATACGTGCCGATTTTTATTTTACAGAAAGTTTAATTTAACCCTTTCAGACCTGACCTTGAAAATAACAATATAAATTAATTGTTATATTCAAGGTTAGGTCTGAAAGGGTTAATAACAATATTTTTAATTGATTTGTCTTCCCCCATCTTTACCACATAAAATAACTAAAATTGTAGAGATCCCGAATGAGCGTTTTTCCTTATGTCAAATTTAGTTTTAAAAGGATACCTAGGTGGCGCTGTCGTACCGTAATAATAAACGTCAAAGCAAAAAATAATACTATGGTTCTGTGGAATTTGTGATGGTTGGTTACCTTGAAGAAAAAATGCTGTTGTCGTTTGGTGATAAGTGCGCTTTTGGATACTTTGTAGTCTTTGCTATGGATTGTGGGTTTGAATTTTTATTTTTATTACGAGAAACCTCGTCCGAATAGCAACCCTGGTTCCTTCTCTTGTTTAGTGATCTGTGGACTGACTTTGACATTGATTGCTACGAATCACAAATTCGTATGAAGAAACGAATGACGCCATCTAGTGTATCTCAAGGAACTAAGAAAAAAAAGACGGGATAAACGCCCATTGTAATAATTTTTCAATACGTTACATTGACACGGCAACACTGAAATGGTCAATTTAGTAACCTCTTGGTTCTAAATTGATTGAACCTCAAAATCACATTATTGGCGCGAATCAAAATTTTAAGTGCAATTTCACCATGTTTTGTTGAGAATTGTTCGCGCCGTAATTTATTGTTTTTTTTATGAATTAACCATACCTGAAAATCGAATCAATAGGTATTGCTTCTTCATCCACCTTCAATTCTCAGTGCTGATTTGGAATATACATCATTAGACAGCACTTAATGGCATGCTTGTATGGTTACAGTACAGTTTTGGTCTACAAATAATAAAGTAGCGCAAATTAAGTCCTAAGTATTATCATGAAGAGTTTGTTTAAGCAGCGGCATTGTATGCAAAACGTGTGGTATGTTACGCTATGGACGCATAATTTTGAGTCTTCCATTGGAATACCTTATGAATAATGTATGGCTAGGGCCTAGTTATTGTGTTGCGACTGCACCTTGTTGTAATTTGTCAATATGTATGATGAAGACGTATCGATAATAATTTGAACCGAAAGGTGTGTTTACGTGTTACCAGATAGTGGCGTGCTGTGCCGCGATCTATGCTTTCATTGTACAGTCGACCTATACATCAACCTATACACCCGTGCACTCTATTCCGTTACGTTACGGGCGACTTTGCAACTAAAATGTATAGGTTAACGTGTTCTCGACTGTACCTACTGTCAAGTAAATTCAATGCCACTTTTGTGTAAGGACTCATCATCATCAACCCATTATGTCACCATCACCAATAGGCATGGGTCTCTTCCCTGAGGAAGGTATAGGCATACTTCACCACGGGGGCCAAGTCCGGATTGGTAGAGGCTTGTAAGACTAGTGGCTGGTCTTACTGTCAGAAGTTTTCAAGCCGCTCTAAAGGCCTCTGACTTGGCTTAACGACTGCCATGTGTAGACGGCAGCCGGCACCAACTGCTTAATGTGCCTTGCAAACCACGGAACCGCTTGGAAAAATGCCACCAGCATTAGTCATAGAACGGTCACCCATATATGCACTGAACGCGCCCTATGTTGCTTAACCTTCATGATCGTTCAAACAATCAGGTGGCCATGGCTACGAGCGATTCCTCGAACCTTTAAGGACTAATAAGAAAATATAAAAAAACTACGTACAACGCACTGTATGTACCTACTGTATGAAGCCTAATAAGTCCCACATTATGCGAAGATTATTTTGAAAAGTATTGTCTTCCAAAGCGTTGAACAAAATGCTATAATTACAATTACACACCCTTATTCGTAGGGAGGGTTCAATAAAATGCTATCAAGTATAATCATACGGAGTTTTTTTTATCCTATCTATGACCATCATCGCGACCATACGACAACACTATGTCATGCTAATTAACCGACATTCGGTTTTGGAACTGACCAGGTTACACTGACCCTTGGCTTTGTCTAAACTTTTGTTATGTTGGCGAATGTAATTTGTTACGTTTATTGCAGTTTATTGAATGCCTCGTCGGTCTCACGGTTAAGGCCCAGTTACTGCCAAAAACGAGGTTGTGGGTTCGATTCACACTGGAAGCTCTTCCCTGAGGAAGGTATAGGCCATACTCCACCACGGGGGCGAAATAGCATTGGTGGAGGCTTGTAAGACTAGTGGGTGGTCTTACTGTCAGAAGTTTCAAGCCGCCCTAAGGCCTCTGACTTGGCTTAACGACAGCCAACTGCTTAACGTACCTTGCGAAGCACGGAACCGCTCGGAAAAATACCACTAGCGTTAGTCATAGATCGGTCACCCATCCATGGACTGAACGCCCCCATGTTGCTTAACCTTCGTGATCGTTTAAGACCACTCAGGTGGCTGGGGCTACGCGCGATGCGATATGACTGTAATAATAATAATATATTACATAAAATGATAATTATCACAGAAGGATCCGGTGATATCCACTGCAGGTTCAAAAGTATCTTGATACTGATTAAGTAAACATGAGCCTCCTAAAAGTGACAAAATATAACAATCGCCTCTTGACCACAGACCTCCTCCGACTGGTCTGCGGGAGGAGCTGCGCCTGCGCACGTAATTAATTCGGCGATCGCCCGCCAGGTGGCGCGGCAGATGCGCCGGCGCGTGCGCACGGAGATCGGGGGCGGAATGGGGAACTTGGGTCTCACTTAGATTGGAGTGACATTCCTTTTATACCGTAGAAAAAATAATAAAAATTAAAATAATAAACTTTTTTAGGGTTTTCGAGATCACAAGAAATGTGAAAAATAAAGTAATTATAATTAGTTATAAAAAATATTATGAAGATTTCATTTTTTCATTGAATTGTAAACGTTTTTTTGTAAGAGTGCAGATGCATAAAAACATTGTTTTTATGAAATAACTTAAATATTGATAAATGTTACGTGAGGGAGTGACGTCATCATCACCATCATCATCATCAGGCGTCACTAGTCCTCTGCTGGACATAGCCCTCCCCTAATGAGCGCCATAGCGCCCAGTCTTCAGTGACGTCATAGTCTAAGTCAAATTATGATTACGATTTGTATGACATGTTTTTATACCACCTGGCTATATTGACTTTTATACATATAATAAAAAGTATTAGTTGTAAGAAAAAAAACTTCCATACATAACTATCACTTGACCCTGGTCCCAAACTAGGATACTCTGTGCTATGGTAACCAGGCAAAGACATTACAAACACGGAAAAACAGCCAGAGGCCATTTTTACAAATATACGGCGGCCTCCAGTAGGAATCAAACCCACAACCTCCGTCTTGGCAAGTAAGCGCCTTCACGGCTACACCAACGAGGCAGTAGAATTAGGTACCTAACGGTTGCAAACAGTCGATCGTAAATCATCCTTAATGGGTATAAAATTGGGGAGAAATAACATTTCATACCGATCTGCACGCACGCACCCTGTATTATAAAATTTACACATTGACTTTATATACGGCATGATCAAACACAGGAAAAAAAAGGTGACCGTTGGTTGAATCTTCATAGTCTTCTTCGATTCACACGAAATTGACCACTGAAGTTCCTGTGATTTAAAAAATATATATATTAAGAACAAAATCTATTAGGTACTCAGAAATTCTACCCATTAATCGCTATTTCAGGTCGCTCTTGACAAACAAATGAGAAAAAACAAACCATCCTGTACAACCACACCCCCGAAGAAATAAAATTAACCCTATAATTGTTTTTCTATCTCGGCCATCTAATAAGACAATGGGGTCTCGCACGCCCCTACCTTCGATGGGCCTATCAGAAGATCGATTTAACGAATTTGTGTTGAAGCGGTTTGAGTGTCCCTGCTACTTAGGTTTTTAGTTTTATTAGGTAGTAATACTAAATCTAGGAAAAAAAATCGAGGTGTAGGTAGAGCTCGATTTTTATGGGTTTTGAGAATAATACAACCACATGAGAGGTGAAAAAGCTTTTGAATCACCAAAATAATCGGTACCTAATTTCGAGGAGAGAGGGTTAGGGAACTTAGTTAAGCCAATCACACATATGATCGCGTCCCTTCTCTTGATTGCTATTAGTCGACGATGTCGTGATAATATAATTACGTCGTATATATTCGTCGAATTGCTGGCAGGTGGCGCGTAGACCGATAGTGGTCAATCCAATTTATTTATTTATTTACATTTGTAACTTACAACTAATGCCAAATCACTACAAAGTTAGTTAAATACAACATAGCATAATTAACTCAAATACTAAAGATAAAAAAAAGCCAAACAGATTTATCCCTCTGCAAGCATTATTATATGATATTATATTATTTCCCTCCCAATATTTTAGTGTTTACGAAACAATTGGGTATTTTGGTGTGGACTGAAAACCGAAACTATGTGTTTCGCTCCCCAGTCCACAAACCACATACATGTTTTATTATAACTTTTCATATTATGACGTATGACTTTAACCTCCTCAGTCCCATGTCGCCAAATAACAATAGAAAACTATTATTATTTTCAAGGTCGGGACTGAAGATTATAAAAGAACAATCTTTGGCTCAATAGCAAAGTGTGTGTATGCAACGACTGATGAATGTCGATGAAGCGAAAGTGATCTGGCATGATCGTGGTGAGTGGAAGTCTCTGATCTCTATCTACCCCTATGTGATACAGGCGTGAGTATATGTTTGTGTCTAGGTATAAAAACTCCAAATAAAGAGCCGAAACGTCGCGCAACTGTGGTATGGTTTCGGAAAGTTGCACTTTTAATTATAAATTGCATAATATCATTGTTACAACTTCAAAGAAGAGAACCTTATACACAAACGGAACATAAAAACCATTCACACAAATAGTGCGATTTTAATTCCAACGTTATGAACCTCCTTTACGAATAGAATTGAAAAACACTCACATTGTAAGTGTAATGTTATAACATAATATGGATTATTTACTTACTAATCTTCTCTAATCTTATAAAGAGGAAAAGCGTGTATGTCGGGGGTAGCGATGTGCCGTTCCCGGGAACGATCCCAGAAGTGGGAATTATCGTGGGGTCGTTGCCGGGAACGATCCCAAGAGGTGGGAATTATTGGGAACAATGCATTAGTTCAAGTGTTAACTAAGATAGAGTTCTTAGGAATAGTTAATTAGTGATTCATATGAAGCATGATATTCAATATGAAACAAAATCCCCTCGGGATGTCCTAAATTCCGAATGTTGGAGCGAAATTCCTCTGTTAGAGGTTACTGACTTTTGAAAAATACCAAAAAATTCTAAAAGTCACATTTATTTTTTTACTGTTCATAAAAATTAGCCGTATCAAGTTTCGAGTTTGTGTGAAAAGTGAAAAAAATTATAATTTAAAAACTAGAATTCATTAATATTTTGTAAGGGAGTTACAATAATAGGCATGATGACAGATTTTGAATTTTCCTTCTATTATGTCTAGTAGGTAGACGGCTACTATTTTCGAAAAAAAAAAAACAACTAAAAAACTTAGTTTTCGTACAAATTTATGATATTTTTTGCTATTCAATTTGAAATACGCGCGGAAACGGTGTAACCACTAGAGCTAAACTATCTAAAACTGAAGCCAAAATCAGTTTACTAACCCTATCAATATCAACAGGGGTGTACGCCAAGGTGACACCATCTTGCCTAAGCTCTTCACCAACGTCTTAGAAGACGTAAGACTCTAGACTGGGGTGAGAAGGGTGTCAATATTAACGGTGTTTATATGTCGCACTTGCGTTTTGCCGATGTGATGATGATTCGAGAGAGGAGTTCAGCATTGAGTGGAAATGACGGCGAGACTTTGAACAATCTTATGTAGTTTTAATTACAAAAAAACATGTTATATTGTAACACGACACAGTGATATTAGTCCAAGGTAAAGGTCCGAATGAAGCGCGCGGCCGGGTAGCCGTGCGCCTGTGTGTGTGTTGCGCTGCACTACATGGAGTGCGTTAACATTCTGCCACCCTTGGAACGTCCTGTTCCAACGTTGGAAGTGGGCAAAGCCTGTTGAAAGCCCGCCTGAGGGTCCCCGACGAAGTCTGGATATCCGCAACGCGGTTGACGCCGTCTGTACCCGGGTAAACTGAAGATACTCGTCCGAGTAGCCATTTGTTAGGTGGCAGCCGATCATCTTTGATGAGAACTAGGTCTCCTGGGTGTGGCTGTCCTTTGTCCTTGTGCCACTTGTTTCGCCTTTGTAATTCTGAGATATACTCCTTATAGTAACGGTTCCAAAAGTGTGTCTTCAAGGCTTGAACCCGCTGATATCTTGCGAGCGTGTTTATCTTTGTCGCGTCCACCTGGTAGGCATCAGTAACCTGGGGAGCTGGTAACATAGTGAGTAGTCGCCCAATCAGGAAGTGTGAAGGGGTCAACGGGACTAGGTCGGATGGATCAGTAGAAAGGGGAGTTAAAGGTCTGGAGTTCAGAATACTCTCAATCTGTATTAACACAGTGTTCATCTCCTCGTAATCTAAATGAGCTAAAGACAAAACTCGCTTTAGGTGGTGTTTGATTGACTTGACTGATCCTTCAGCTAACCCATTAAAATGTGGACTATAGGCTGGATAAAATTTAAAATTGATCTCATTTTCAGCTGAGCTGGAGCTGATATTATTACAATTATTTTTTAGAAATTTAGCTAATTCATTTGATGCCCCAACAAAATTCGTCCCGTTATCTGAAAATATATTTGCTGGTCTGCCGCGACGGGCAATAAACCGATTTAATGCAGCTAGGTATGCTTGTGTGGTTAGTTCAGTGACAAGCTCGATATGTACTGCACGAACTGCCATACAGACGAATACACAAATGTAGGCTTTCTTTAGTCTGCATCCCCTACCTTTGCGATCCGCTATCAGGACTGGCCCTGCGTAATCGACTGCTGTATTTGAAAATGGGTATTCTGCATGTAGTCTATGTGAAGGCAAATTTCCCATTATAGGTTGGAAAGTTTTTCCTGAAAACCTACAGCACGTGATACAGTTATGAGTCACCTTTCTCGCAAGATTTCTCCCTCCAATAATCCAAAATTTGTGACGCAAAGTTGCTATTAGTGATTGTGGTCCGGGATGCAAAAGTGTATTGTGATAATATTGTACAAGTAATTTAGTTATGTGATGTGTTGAGTGTAATAAGATTGGATATTTTGTGTTGTAGTTGTAATTAGAGTTTGATAGTCTGCCTCCCACTCGCATTATTCCTGTGTTGTCAACGAAGGGATTTAAGTTTATTAGTTTGTCCTTTGATGAAAGTAGCTGCCCTTTAGCTAAAAGTTTGTATTGTTTTGTAAATAAATCGATTTGTACAATTTTGCTAAGTGTTTTTGTGGCTGAGTCAAATTCCAATGTCTTTAGTGAACCAAGTAATTTGTTACGTGGATTACGAGAATTATGTATAAACCTTTTTATATAAATAACAACTCGAAGTAATTTTCCAAAGTTAGAAAGGTTATTTATGAAGTTGTCTTCATTTAACGTGAAGTTATGACATTGCAGCTTGACTTCAGGTAAATTTTTAATATCGGTTTCTTGTGGTTGAGTAGGCCACTGCATGTCGGTGTGATGAAGAAAGTGTGGTCCTGCCCACCACAAGCTTGAGTTTTTGAGTAGACTTATCGACAGTCCTCGGGATCCAATGTCTGCGGGGTTCATATCTGTGGGAACATAGTGCCATGAACTTAAATCTGAGTTATTTGTTATTTCGTTTATTCTATTGTAAACAAATTGTTTTAAGTTTTGCTTTGTACAGGTTTTAATCCAACCAAGTACAATTGTTGAATCGCACCAAAAAAAAATCGATGAAAATTCGATTCGCATAGATTCTGAAACCTTTTTTGCTAGCTGTGTGGCAAGCAAAGCACCACACAGCTCTAGCCTAGGTATGGTTAGTCTTTGTTTTAGTGGCGCAACCTTACTTTTGGCCAGTAACAAACGTACGGTGACATTGCCGTTACTGTCCGTTGACCGTGCGTATACGCAAGCTGAATAAGCTTTCATTGAAGCATCGCTGAAGGCGTGAAGTTCGACTTTAATGAATGATTTACATAAAACTCGTCGTGGAACTTGTAAAGTGGATAAATCAGGAATATTTTTTACAAAATTATCCCATTGTGATTCAATTTCTGGGGGTAGTGAATCGTCCCATGAAATATTTTTGGACCAAAGAGTTTGTAAAATTTGTTTAGCTTGTAGCATGCAAGGATTTATTAATCCTAACGGATCAAAAACTTGTGCAATAGTGGATAATATAGTGCGCTTGCTTAGACTTTATTTTTGTTTGTCAATGTTTTCTGAGGAAATATTTTGTGGTGAAAATAGCAAAGTGTCTTTCTTGCAAGCCCACAGCAAGCCAAGTGTTTTTGAGTACTCGTCCCTACCTAAATTGAGTAAATCGTCGCTGCTATTTTCATCTACGATTTTATTTAGTAACGAAGGTTCGTTAGTTCTCCATTTGCGCAGATGAAATTGAGCACTTTCTAGTTCTCGTATGATTCCCTTGCATGTTTGTATTAAGGTTTGTTCGTGGTCACTTCCGGTTATGAGGTCATCGACATAAAAGTCGTGTAAGATTGTTTCACTTACGTTTTTATCTGTTGAATTTTGGCCTAATTCGTAAATACACCTTGTAGCCAAGTATGGGGCCGAAGCTGTCCCATAAGTGACTGTGTGCAACTTATATTGTTTGATTTCTTTCTCTGAATCTGACCGCCAGAATATTTGTTGTAAATTTTGCTGTTTTTCATCTATTAGTATTTGTCCGTACATTTTCTCTATATCGGAAGTGACTACGAATTTGTGTTGACGAAATCGTATGAGTATGCTGAGTAAATCGTCTTGTACAGTAGGACCTTTGTGTTGTATGTCGTTGAGTGACTTGCCCGAACTTGTGACTGCTGAAGCATCGAATACCGTTCGTAGCTTTGTTGTTAGGCTATCCTCGCGTAGGACGCCGTGATGTGGTAAAAAATAAGAAATTTCATTTTTGTCTGTGCCTGAACTTTCAGACATGTGATGTAATGATTGGTATTCATCCATGAACTGTGTATACTTTTGTTTAAATATAGGATTGTGCTTGAATTTCCTTTCAAGAGATTGAAATCTGATCAACGCTTGTTGTTTAGAATCACCTAAGCATTCAGGAGACTCTTTGAGGGGTATGGTTACCACGAACTTACCGTCTGATTGACGAACGGTAGTTGCCGTGAAAATGTCCTCACACTCAATGTCACCTTTATTGCGGCTCGGTTGAGATGTGGGGATTGATTCTAACTCAAAGAATTTATTGAGTTTTTCTTCGAGCTCAATATTGTTTTGAAAATGACAGTGGACTGTAGTATAGGTATTTTTTGTATGTTTGGTTTTGTTTGAATTTGTTTGTATGGATCCTGAGACTAACCATCCTAGTGTTGTTTCAACTAGAGTAGGCTTATTGCTGCCTAGGATTATTTTGTTATTTAGCAAAACCTCCCAGAATAGATCGGCTCCTAACAGCATTTGAACGTTTGACGGTACATTGAATGTTGGGTCCGCCAGCGATATGTTGTGAGGAATGTTGAGAGGCTCGCAATTGATTTTTGTTGTTGGTATAAATTGAGTAATTTGTGGTACAACGAAACAATTGACGTTTGCGGTGTAACCACTGCTTGTGAGTGATGATATAGACACATCACATCTTTTTGTAATTTTAGATGATTGTTTGTTTAATCCTTGGACGGATACAGAAGTAGAATAGCTTGGAATTTGTAATTGTTTTTGTGTGCTTTCTGTTAGGAAGCTTGATGTGCTCCCATTGTCTAACAGTGCACGGATTTTGTGTAAACGACCATTACGGTCTTGAATATTGATTAAAGCTGTAGATAGCAGCACTTGACTCGTATGTGTAGCAGATAGAGTGATATTGTCGTTGTTTTGTTCTGTGCGTGACGTGCGAGTGGAGTGCGATTGTGATTCAGCCTTTTCTTGATTTTGTAAAGTAGGTAACACTACACAGTCACGTGATGTAGTTTCTTTGGGTTCAAATTTAGATTTTTGATCGATGTGTAACATACTATTATGTCTTTGGAAGCATAACTTGCAAGGGCCCATTCTGCAACGTTTTTCGTCATGACCCGCACGCAAACAGTTTGTACACAAATTCAATTGTTTTGTTTTTTGTATTCTTGCTTCGATTGGCATTGCCTTAAATTGATAACATTGATATATTGAATGAAAGTGTTTGCATACAGGACATGTATGATGTTTTGGTGTTGTTTGATTGGCTATGAATGCTTTAGAATGTTTGTGTGTGTCGTTAGGTTTTCGTACTAGGTTTGATTGTGTTTCCTCCATAGTTTCCAGTAAATCTGCACGGTTCTTTAGAAATGCATTGAAATCGTCTAGTTTAGGTATATGCTTGATAGAATTCCGTTGTGTTTCCTACTCACGGAATGTAATTGCATCCAATTTGGTTGAAACCAAATGTATTATCAGAATGTCCCAGTGTTCTGTAGGTAAATTTAATGTTTTGAGTGCTCTTAGGTTTTTGTTTATAGTGTCAATTGTGTTGCGTAATGCCCGTGATGATTCTTTAGTGATAGAATCAATGCCGAATAAAGCTTGTATGTGATTGTTTATTAAAATTCTATTGTTATTGTATCTTTCGCATAAAAGTTGCCATGCAACTTCGTAATTATCGGCAGAAAATTCTAACGATTGTATGATTAATGATGCGCTGTCTTTGAGTGATGCACGCAAGTAGTGAAATTTGTGTATGTTTGAAATTGATGTGTTTGTGTGAACGAGTGACTTGTAAGTGTCGTGATATTCCAGCCAGTCCTGATAGCGCCCAGAGAAGGTGGGTATTTGGATTGTAGGTAATTTAACACCAGGCCCGCCTGTGTGTATTGCAGTACCTGAACCCGTCACTGAAACGTCACCCCGCACCGCAGCGGCAGAACCAGCATCGACAGCATTCGAGTCCGTCAGCTCCTGCGCCACTGCGATAGCAGCGAAGTAGCCGGACTCGAAATTCTCTCGCTCTTTATGCTCGTCATCTGGAATTTCACATAATTGTTCGATTTGAGTTTGGATGGTATCAAAATCATTGTATAAATCTTGTATTTTGCTAAATCGAGCATTCAGTTCATTAATTTGCAAAGTACTTAGAACCTTGCTGGGGTATAGCATTTTTAGAAATGTTTTGAAATTTGTGAGTTTGCATTTTATTGAAGCTCTACTGCGCTTTAGAGATGATAAATCCATATTGAATAATCAGCTGTAAATTAAATCAATTGTTTGAACTACCTATAGCTTGAATGAGCGTGCTGAAATTAAAACCACCTTTAAGTGAAGTAAAAAATGAAAATTGGAGCAATACTTTTCGTGTTACTATGCTAATTGATTTAGTGGTCAGAACAAAGCGAGAATCCAAATCATCGCCCGAATCTAATGACCGATAGCCGTGCGCCTGCGCTCAGATGGGTATTATCACGTAGGTATTACGTAATAGCCCGACCACACCGTCATGCAACCAGCTGGAATGATGCGAATAAGGCAATGTATTAGAAATAGGTCAGTATCACATACTGTTGTCTAGAGATTGGGTACTGAAGTAAACAAGCAGATGCGATATTGCGAAAGTAAAATAATTTTTTTTTTTTTTTTTTAGTAGGTATTCTGAAGCTCGAAATGAATTTTGAAACAATAACTGGTTGATTTATGATTGATGCTATTTATAGCTTTCAAATGAATTATTAGTGAACACTGCGTTTAACTGGATTGAGACTATTTTTGCTAATTGGGATAGGTATAGGTGTGGAATGTTGATTGGAACGAACTTACGTCACACTTGTACACTTCCCTTTTCTTGGTATTTTGTGATCTTAAATTGGAGGAAACTGTAGATAGTTGATAGATATTGACTGGATTGTACGACACTCGTTGCGATTGCTGATATTTCTCGATATTTCGTCGTCCACGAACCGATGGCGTGTCCTCCGTTCGACCTCACCGCTACGTCCTTTGTGGGTAGTCGCTTCGCTATGTGCGTGGCTTCTTCCAAAGTCGTATCCGGCTCGAAACAATGATGATGATTCGAGAGAGGAGTTCAGCATTGAGTGGAAATGACGGCGAGACTTTGAACAATCTTATGTAGTTTTAATTACAAAAAAACATGTTATATTGTAACACGATACAGTGATATTAGTCCAAGGTAAAGGTCCGAATGAAGCGCGCGGCCGCGTAGCCGTGCGCCTGTGTGTGTGTTGCGCTGCACTACATGGAGTGCGTTAACACGATGACATCATCATCTTGGCAGAAAATGCCACGGATCTTCAGTGTATGCTCGCAAACTTGCACGAAGCGTCCCTGGAGGTCGGTCTCAAGATGAACATGTCCAAAAAAAAAGTCAAAAAAAGCCATCTGGTGACTATGCCGAACATCACTGTCGGTAATTGCCCGATAGAAGTTGTCGATGAGTATATCTACCATGGACATTGTTTATCTTTTCACCGAGAAGCCCAGGTAAAGGAGATCATGAGGCGGATTCAGCTTGGTTGGGCTGCTTTCGGGAATCTTGCCGATGTTTTCAAATCAAAGATTCCGCAATGTCTAAAAACCAAGACTTATGACCAGTGTGTTCTAGCCATTCTCACATATGGAGCCGAAACTTCACACATTTTGGTATTCAGATGAGCAAAAGTGTTTATTTGTTGCGAGAAACTCGCTCAATATCAACAAGTCAACTCTGGGTAAACTAGAGCTGATTTGCCTCAATAAAATATTATTCGATTGTTGATTATGAACCACGATATTGAGCTACGAATAAACAATAACATCCACTAATTAAATTATGCCAAAATCAATCGGAACGCGTAGTCACAACAAAAAGTCAAACAACACGGCCGTTGTAGCTAGTCGTGACGTCATTCACTTTGATTGCTGTTTCAGTGAATATGGCCGATTCCGGTATTTTGTACTTTTGTTTTCTTAAAAATCTTATCAATCTCAATGTTTATTTTATAACGGAGTCATTTTAAGGAATTATTTTGACATTTATTTTTTTCTAAAACCATTTATTCTTTAATTTTTTAATACTGTTATTGTTGTATTTAAAGAAAACTTTCGAAATATTTACAAATTTTGTAATGTTGACTCATGTTTATTGGGAAATCATCATTCATTTATTTAGCATATTTTTTGCCAGAAGTTACTTTAGTTATTTCCTTATGCGTACTTTTTTTAACCACAAGTTTAATTTCTAATTACAGCTATATTTTACCACATTATTTTCCATTAAAATTTCCTATCTCTACGGTATGTTTGGTAAATAAAACAATTTCTGAAAACAATCTCTCGATTACTGACTATTAAACCCGCAAAAATTAATTATTAAGCAAAAATTAAATTTGTTTAATTTTTCCACATTTTGTTCTGCTGCAGCTCCACTACTTGCAGCGTTAGTGTCTGTTTTTTCACTCACTAACGAGGCTTTCTTACATTTTACAAGATGTCGCGCGAATTTTGTTACATTTTTTACTCCACACTGCGTCACAGTATTTACATAAAGTCTTTTCCTTATGACCTTCCTTGACTATTCTAAAATGTTCATGAACACTGACTCTTGCTGGCACCATTTTTTTATTAAAAGTTGAAAATTGACGAACGAACAACAAAAAAACGCTATCGCAGCGCCAACCGTGGAATAATACTGACTTCCTCCGCACGCTATCCCTTCTCCGCATTTAGCTTCTCGATAATGTATAGATGTCTCTTTCTTTCTTTTATGCATAGCGCAAAATGATTTGAAGAAGTAAATAATTTCGCGCCGAATAAGTACATCTTTTAATTTTTTTACTTACGATTTTTAGGATCTGTCGATAATAACATTACAATTAATATTTACAGTAACACCCTCGCAAGTTGGCAAAGAAATAAGAAAAAATGTTCCTAACCATATCATTGGGATCGTTCCCATTGTTGCCGGCAATAATGGGAACGTTCCCATTATTGCCGGGAGTGGGAAGCTTTACATTATTGCCGGGAATGGGAAGCTTCCCATCTGGCACATCTCTAGTCAGGGGGTAATCTCCGAAACTACTAATCCAATTTAAAAAATTCTTTCACCGGTTATCAGAATGGCTCTTTAGGCTGATCCGTTGACGCGAATGTAGTCGCGGGCACTGCTAGTTTAACATACTTAGATTATGAAACCGACTCTATGAAAACAATGGTACCGTATCATATTCTGATCATAAGCTTGTGATAGAGGGTCGGAGATGCCTTACCAAGGATATTACCCCGCGGTCGTGAAGCGTGAAGCCAGCTGCAGAGACTTTACCGGTGGTTAGACATCTGGTTCGGACTTGGCGAGGCTTCTTGGGGATATTGACTGGCTAAGGTATCTAATGGTCGAGGACGTTTCCTACTAGAGTTAGAAAGGTTCAGACATGACATGTCAGCATAGAAGGAGGGATTACAAATAGAGATGGGCCGGGAAGAATATTGTAAGACAAGACTTAAAAATTGGTGATAACTATACTAATAATAATCTGTCACTTTCATTGTTAAGCTTGCATAAACAGTTTTGATACTTTGAATGTTGAATATAAATTATTATCGAACCCCTATCAAGTATCAACACT
Source organism: Yponomeuta plumbellus (assembly GCA_947310845.1). Lineage (NCBI taxonomy): Eukaryota > Metazoa > Arthropoda > Insecta > Lepidoptera > Yponomeutidae > Yponomeuta > Yponomeuta plumbellus. The sequence goes on from OX371206.1 coordinate 9,915,154, forward strand.
ATTGGGGTTATAAACATAGGGATACCCTTTTTTTTAAATCTACCATATTTATGCCATTGCAAAGTTAGCTTTGCCAGACTCTACGGAATTTACTGTTTAATAGAAATTCATATAAATATCATATAATATTAAATAGAGACCTTCGGGCGGCTTGAAAACTTCAGACAATAAGACCAGCCACTAGTCTTACAAGCCTCCACCAATCCGGACTAGGCCTTCGTGATGGAGTATGGCCTATAACTTCCTCAGGGAAGAGACCTGTGCCCCTCGGTGGGGACATTAAGGGTTGATTATGAATGAATAGATATTCACACATTTATCTCTCATTTCTAGCGAAAGAGATCTGTCAGGTTCACAGAAAGTAGCAGACCCTAGCCTCTGCCTACACCTACTGGATGTAGGTGTCATTTATGTATGTGTATGTCTGTATCTTTACGAAACGAAACGAGTATGTAAGAGGAAGCCTTGGAGTGCGGAACATCGCCGACAAAGTGCAAGCGAGTAGGCTAAGTTGCTTCGGGCATGTAAAATGAAAACCCCTTCTGACTATGTGGGAAACGAAGCGCTACGTCTGTCCGTCCCCGGACGGAGATCCAGAGGAAAACCGGAAACCAGGTGGATGGACGTAGTGAAGAAAGACCTCATAGAGTGCGATGCTTCTGAAGATACTGGGAACTTTATGCATGGTCCCTAAGCTACTTTATCATCTTTAGCTCTTTTTTGTGCACTGCAGATTGGTAATAAAAATATGAAACAGTAAAAACATAAATTACAATTCATACTTAGTGTAGGTAAGGTAAGGTAAATTTTCAAACGTTCAGTTCAATGGCGATTATCTGGCGAGGGCCCCTGAGCTTGAGGGCCCCGGGGCACTGCCCCGCCTAGCCCCTGGGTAGCTACGCCACTGGGAACAGGGCGACGTGGAGGGAGAAGATAAGGAAGGCTGAACCTAACATCATGTGGGATTAAAAGCCAGGAAGAGAGAGAGATATATCTGTATCTCTTGCCTTGGTAAAGTCATAAATCCTATGTTCTTTGAATTATCGTGTTAAAAAAAATAACACTGTCCGCTCTAGTAATCGTTTGGTCTCTGCTCACGGTGCGTCTTTATTAGAACCTTATTCTTTAGGGGTCGTGCAATGTTAAATTAGTTCATTTTAACACTTTTGGTACCACCTGGACGAACGTTCGTTTTTGTTTCAGTGGGAGTTGGAACTGGGCTCTATGAAGTTAAAAGATTACTTTTCTTCTATGACTCTATTGTAACTATTCCTAGCGTTACACTTTTCTTATCATGAGTAGATACTACTCGTATAAGCTTGTGTTCTCAAAGCACATGGAACAAAAGTTGTTGTAAAACACAAACAGTAAAGTAGTATAGTTGATCTTCTATAGTTAATGTTACCCGGGGCTCGTTTCATAAAACTAAAATACACAGTTTATTACGTCAATTCGATGTACATCGCGTAGCCGAGTCTCTCTACTTGGTAGGTAATCTGTGGGATTATCGACTTCGCAATGTACATCGATTTGGGTTTGCATGAATGGTACCATGAATTCAGAATAGAATAGAATAGAATGAATATTCTTTATTGCACACTAGAAAAAACAAAAAAAACCACAAAATACTCGTATTTACAAAGGTGCATGGTACAACTGGCGGCCTTATTACTAAAAGCAATTTGTTCCAGACAATCTTACGACGGACAATAGGCTAGTTTCCTAAAAAAATGTAATTAGTCCGTTTTTTAGATTAAAAAAATATTTTATACGTATTTTTTCTTTTTTCGATTAAACAAAAAATAACAAAGATATAGCCCATTGAAGTTACGTGTGACGTCACTCAGTGCTGCATTTTGTAGCACTGAGTGACGTCGTATTTTCGTCGTGACGTAGTGTCGTATTTTTTGTTTAATCGAAAAAAGAAAAAATACGTATCCAATATTTTTGTATAATCTAAAATACGGACTAAATAGAATTAAATTATTTTGACCCTGGAAACTACCCTATTGCTGAGAGAAATTCAGCGGCTTAAGTGAAACGTAATAAACAGATATACTTATGCTTTTGGCTTTTATGACATTAGTTGCGATTTGAATAACTCCTTCGCTAATCAAACTTATTGTGCATTCAAGTCAATAAATTTAATAACAGCATGGTAAACGCATTGGGTACCCTTTGCGTTAAGGTAGCATACCGCATAATGACACCACATTTAAATGGTCATCGGGTGGGTCCTGGCGTGACCCCTTGACGGCTTGGATACTTGATGCGTTAAATTTATGCGACGCCAATTTTTATGGTTTTTTTTTTTATGGAAGATAGTGCGTTATGGTTGAGGGTGATCGCGTAGGAGGTAGGAGTAGGGCAGTAGGGAGGCTAGGGCCCCATTTCATTGAGCGACAATTCTTGGTTAAATCTGACGATTTGATGTAGTAATACATTGGACATACTTCGACCAAATAGGGGATGTATTAGCAAAGGGCAATATAAAAAGTACCTGAAATCGGCGTGCTGATGTCGATGAAGAGAGATCTTGGCAGGTGGCAGTCCCTGGTCTCTGCCAACCCTCTGGGATACAAGCGTGAATAATTGAATAGTTTGTTTAATCAGTGTACCTCGAATTGTGCTAATAGACTAAGGCTGACATTCAGAGACGAATCCTAAGTTCACGCTTAGATCAGTCTTAGCAAAGTAAACTAAAGTCGTACTTAGTAAAGCGCCGTAATTTTCGTATTCACAGTACTTAAGAAAGTCATCTACATTATATTGTCTATAATTTTTTAGTGATGTAGTTCTTACCGGTTTTTTAAATTTGACATTGCTACACGAGAGCAGGACAACATCATACAATTTTATATGTGTCAGAGTGAATAAAAAAATCCCACAGATAATGCTCGTAGAACATCAGTTAAATGACGTTTGGAGTAGTCTGTGAACAAAAGGCTTAGAAGTGACAGTTCTAAGTTCACGTAAAGTCACCGATATTGACTACTTACACTTAGCTAAGCACCAATTCATACTAAACTTGCTAAGATTCGATTCTGAATACGAAATGTTTCTAAGTACGTGATTTTGACATTTCTGAGACCAGTCTTTGCTTAGTTTTCGTCTCTGAATGTCAGCCTAAGTACCTACGAATTATTGTTGACCTGTGCCATAAAACAATAATTCGTAACGCTTTGCAATGCAATCTCGGAGAAAGTTGGCGGATGGATTTGATTTTCATTCCGCCCCTAAAGAGATTTTGTGAGAATTTGCCACCATTCGAACCTCTGTTAATAATCGAAGGCAAATAAGTCGAAAAAAAATATTCTGAGCACCTTTTCAAAATTAAAAACTAGTAGCGCCATCTAGCGATGAGTAGCGAAATAAACATTATAATATAATATTATATATTTGGTTTGAGTAACAGTTTTTTTTAAATACCATCAAAGTCAAGATTCCTATTAAATGCGTTAATAATTCTTGAAATACCTATTGAGGTAAATAAATTCCCTAGGAACAGCAAACAAATTAATTCCGTATTTATTTTAGTTATCAATGCCGATTTCCGTCTTTTTACTATTCCTGTCAACATTTTCTTTGCATATAGGTACTAGCTGAACGAAATAAATTATAATTCTCACGCTTGTTATTATACCTGGATAGCCATCATCCTGAAAAACCTCTTTAGCTTCACCAAAATTCGATCATTGGTAGATGCAAGCAGGCACGCGATTCAGGTACAAGCAATAACATCCACAAAACGATCTTTTACTAATAGTAACGTACCTACATTGTGGGGTGATCTGTTCATCCACACAACACAAATGGTCCCAAACGAGGATAATCAGTGATCAGTAACCAGAAATGACATCACAAGTAAAACACCCACTACGACGTAGATATCAAAGTACAGCGAAATCGATCGTAGCAGACTGGGTTAACTGTTGACTATTCAATTTTTTAACTTTCTTGGGTACCTGAGTAAGACCGTACATTTTAATTGTTACATTAGTCTAAGATATTATGTTGGTAATAATCATTTCTTATCTGGGAGGTTACTCGCATCCAAATAGTTTTATTGCCCTCTAATAACACCCCACAATCACAACATCTGCTTAGATCGAACCAAGCAATCATAACCACTCAATGGGTTGTGAAAAATCCCTTTATCCAGGTGTACGGCAAGCTGCATCTCAGACAATAGCCAATCAGTGCCCTCCATCACTCATCCGCGCGTTCCAGATTCAAATTGGGCCAATTAGAGCTCTTCTTCAATGCGCTCGCGCTTTCAATTTAGCATTTTGGCTACTTTGCATACAAATGGTCTTATCATGAACTTGCAAATGGGTTTTTGAGATGGTACTTGACTTTTTGAGGTAGACACGTGCTAAAACCTGCTTGGCGAGGGTAGGTTCGTTTTTAAGCTATTGTTTACTGTATGTTGTTGTTCTTTAGTATCACAATGCTTGTGTAGTAACAATCAGTGGTTTAGACCATTGTTTGGCGGTATTTTTGTATAGCTATTGTTAGGAACTGAGTTTTTTGTTCAACAAATCGAACGAACGCCTTCTTTGAAACATTGCTATGTTGTAATGTATAGGCGGTGGCAACGGTCCAAGATGTTAAGGGTTTCTTTGCTAGAACAAAGTCCAAAGGCGTTGCTTATTAGGACTGCGCTGCGTGAACACTTGAGTTAAGTACTTAAGTTACTACATTATTTACATACAAGCTCATGCCTTTATCCCAGAAGGGTTAGGACTGCGTGACCACTTAAGTTACATGTTTTATATACATACTAGCTGTTGCCCGCGACTACGTCCGCGTGGACTTTAGTTGAGTAAAGTGTTTGCAAATAAGATTGGTATACTTTTAGCGCGTGCGAAAGAGCTTTCATATTAACTTGGCAACCCCCTTTTTACCCCCTCAAGGGATGATTTAAAAAAAAACTATTTTACACGTGTTTCATAATTTTAAATGAAGAACCTTCGTACCAAATTTCATTCAAATAACTTGAAAAACGGCGAAGTTTCATACTAACTTTGAACCCCCATTTTACCCCCTTAGAGGATGAATTTCAAAAAATCCTTTCTTAGTGCTCCCCTACGTTACAAAAAAAACCCCTGTTCAAAATTTCAAGTTTCTAACTCTTATAGTTTAGGCCCTGCGTTGATACGTCAGTCAGTCAGTCAGTCAGCTTCTCCTTTTATATATATAGACATACATAGGCTCACGCCCCTGTATCCCAAAAGGGTATGAGAGATCACATTCGCTTTATCGACATTCGTTAGGCGTTGCATGCACGCACGCCAGTTTCGGTTTATATTATTTACAAGACGATAAGACATACATACTTACTTATGTTTTGCAAAGATATTTATTTGAAGAAAACCATGTCACATATGGCCTATGGCCTACACCTTCCTCAGGGAAGAGACCCGTGCCCTTCGGTGGGGACATAATGGGTTGATGATGATGATGATGTCACATATACAAACTTTTAAACACACTTTTGTTTATGTTTTTTGGTACGTTTTATTTTTTGTCTTTTCTTTTGACTACCAACCAGACTGTTAAACGGTGGTACTAAGTATATAGGCATACATATTCGTTTTAATTAATGTAATTTTATAATTAACGTGTCTCTGCCTTAACTCCTGCTCTAAATATCAACGTAAGAGCTGGGGAGTGCTGAAAATCAGCGTTTGCTACTTGGTGGTAACCGACATAATTATTAACTAAGCACTTTCCAATTACGAGACTGCTTAGACGCAGTCTAGAAAAAAAAGATTGTAAAATACCCAGACTCCCAATCTAGAGTACCTACCCTGTGTGATGGTTACCATAGGACATTACAAACAAGGAAAAAGACCCAGTCTGAGGCCATTTGCACAATTGTACGGCTGCCCTTAGTGGAGATCGAACCCACGACCTCTGATTTGGTGGGTAAGCGCTTTAACGACAAGACCGTCGCAAACTTATCCCGACTGTGCGGATTTTTGTTTGAGTTATCTGCAGAGCATTACTTACCGTTTTAACCATCAAATACTGTGGAAAACTGAGGCTATTGTCACCTAAGATAAACTTATACATAATTTACATACAGACACATAACATAACACAACACAACACAACACAACACAACACAACACAACACAACATTACAAAACATAACATAACAACATACAGGCATATACATTGCTTCTGGCCCCACACTAGGATACCTTGTGTCGTGGGAACCAGACGCAGCGACATCACAAATATGTAAACATCCAAGACCTGGGGTTTGTTTTTTGATGATGATGAAGATGATGTTATCATGTTAAATGTCATGTTATGTGTATTATATAGATGTTATCTAATGACTACTGTTATACCTACCATCAAATGATTACTCATGTTTTACAAATAAAATACTTTTTCCTTATCTTTAAGGATCCCCCCAGATATAATCGCTCGTAGCCCTGGCCGCCTGAGTGATCTTAAACGATCACGAACGTTAAACGACATAGGGCCCGTTCAGTGCATGGATGGGTGACTGATCTATGACTAACACTAGTGGCATTTTTTCCAGCTGTTCCGTGCTTCGCAAGGCATGCTAAGCAGTTGGTGCCGGCTGTCGTCGATAGATGGCAGTCGTTAAGCCAAGTCAGAGGCCTTAGGGGGCGGCTTGAAAACTTCTGACAATAAGACCAGCCACTAGTCTTACAAGCCGGACTTGGCCCCCGTGGTGGAGTATGGCCTAATCCTTCCTCAGGGAAGACACCCATGCCCCTCGGTGGGGACATAATGGGTTGATGATTAAATAATAATTCGGAAGTTCAACATTCTTAAAACCTAGCCAATGAGACCCGTAGCAACAGTGCCATGTCATGACTTGAGTCACCGAATGCCTTTCGATCACGAGATGCATTCTCAACTTAATGACTCACGCATGCAACGGTCCACTCAAATCACTGTATGCTGTGTGCTGAGAAGAAACATGCAAGACGCTTTTATGTGTTTTTTGTCGGCGCGATTCGTGTTGGCATTATTTCAATCTGGATTTAATACACTCTCGACCATAAAAAAACGGTGTAATGAGCCGTTTTCAGAAGAGCTAAAAAAAAAAATATTACGGCTGTCATAGTAATGTAATTTTGGACCTCAGCCCAATAGCCATGTGTGTGTGATACATCATAAAATAGGTCTCAGCGAGTTGAACAATAGTTACTATCACGCCAACAGCCAAATGTTTGTCCTTCCGGAGTTAAATTGTATTGAAAAAAACTACAATTTTCAATAAAATATAACTCCGAAACGACAAACATTTGGCTGTTGGCGTAATAGTAACTTTTTTTAATTTTTTTAATTTTTTTTTTTTAGTTCTTCTGAAAACGGCTTATAATGAGCCGTTTTCAGAAGAACTAAAAAAAATAAATATATATGGCTGTCAAAGGAATGCAATTTTGGACCTCAGCCCAATAGCCATGTGTGATACGTCATAAAATAGGTCTCAGCGAGTTGAACAAAAGTTACTATGACGCCAACAGCCAAATGTTTGTCCTTTCGGAGTTATATAGTATTGAAAAAAAACTAACATTTTCAACAAAATATAACTCCGAAACGACAAACATTTGGCTGTTGGCGTAGTAGTAACTTTTGTTCAGCTCGCTGAGACCTATTTTATGATGTATCACAAATGGCTATTGGGCTGAGGTCCAAAAATGCATTCCTTTGACAGCCGTATTATTATTTTTTTTTAGTTCTTCTGAAAACGGCTCATTGATTGAAAAAATCTTTACTTGCATAAAGTTTACCTTAATGATACTTCACATTGTATTTTCTGGCAGCAAACCTACTTTGATTTGGAGAATAGACAGTTATATTTTCAGGATTGATGAAAGATATGTTGGAACCATTTCAGAAGTGTTGTTGGAGCCCCTATGTGACACTTCGAGTGACATTATCGGGGGCGCTACCACACTTCGCTTCACTGCAAAGAGTTGTCAGATTTAAACTACAGATCGAATCGGAGAGACCGAGGTTCCTGGTTCCTGTCATCAACCCATTTATGTCCCCACCGGCATAAGGGGCACGGGTCTCTTCCCTGAGGGCGGTATAGGCTAGCCCACCATGGGGGCCAAGTTCGGCTTGGTGGAGGCTTGTAAGACTAGTGGCAGGTCTTACTGTAAGAAATTTTCAGCCCGCTCTAAGGCCTCTGACTTTGCTTAACAACTGCCATCTATCGACGCCAGCCGGCACCAACCGCTTAGCGTGCCTTGCGAAGCACGGAACCGCTCGGAAAAAAAGCCACTAGTGTTAGTCATAGAACAGTCACCCATCCATGCATAGAACGCGCCCTAGGTTGCTTCGATGCTAGGTTGTTTCTTCGTGATCGTTTAAGATCACTCAGGCGGCAGGGGTTGCGAACAATTCTGACTGTGAGATTTCTTACCTTTTTACAATGTGTCAAAGGGGCAATAGCGGCAGAATAGCACTAGTGGAAGCGGAATCTAGATAGATGTCTCGCAACGAGAGCCTTTAATACCAACAAACATGACCTGTGTTTTGGACGGATTTACAAGGATACCATGTTTTATTGTATTTGCCTGATTACCATAGCACAGGGTATCCTATTTTGGGACATGAAGTGATTGTGTTAGTAACATTATTATTCCTCGTTTCGTCTTCTTTCGATTCGTTTGTGTAAAGTTATAAATAAAAGATAATTAAATATTTTGAATTAAAAACTTTATTTTTCTCTCTCACAAACATCATAACGGTGTAGTTTCACACGTACACCTAATTATTAATAAATTATCTTATTATTTAATACATTAATATGCAGCGAAGAGTGGTCTCAAACTGCTCTCTTTAATAAAAAAATACCTAATTTAGTACGAAGGTTCTCAAATGTATTCTTTTTTTGTTATCTACGTAACAAAAGTCGTAACTACTATGTTCTTAAAATAAATAATAGTATTAGCACACTGATGGCCGATGGGGCCGAAAAGTTCTCGAATGGAGAACGGACGGCCAGCCACAAGATGGATAGAAGATCTCATCCAAATCTTTTTGGAAATCCTCGGAGGAGGCCTATGTCCAGCAGTGGACTTCTTGTGGCTGAATGATGATGATGATCATGATTCACACCTATCAATTTCTATCTTAATTTCTTCTTGCTCACGAAGAAAGTAAGAAGAAGATATAGGTAGCAAGCATGCAATAGACACACACATTTTCTTTTGCAGATGTGCCAACTTATTTGTAGTTTATTTCAGGAAAACAGTGCGTACAGACGACAGCACATCAGCCTATACCCCCATGCACTCTACTCCGTTGCGTTACGGGCTACTTTGAAACTCTAATGTGAAGGTTGACGTGCTGTCGACTGTACGTATAACATGATCACAATATTTGTGCACCTGCCTTGATTATGTAACAGCAGCGCTCTTGTACGGTATGCAAAATAAGTACCTATCGGCAACAAAGCTTCTAACCGTACTGATCCAACAGAGCAGAAGACACATTCCAGCGAGGTCGTTATTATTGTGGCCGTGTATTGCATGGGTACTTAGATAGGACATAGGACTAATAATAAGCATCTGAAATCTACAAATAAGTCAGTAGATCAGTACCAGGGTGAATCTCCTCAAATTGACGGCGTCATTGTCCTTGGAAGTGTCACATTTATATGTTGTCAGTGGAACAGGTTGTTAAAGATATTTTTATTTCTATATTAGTTGGAGTTGACTGACAATCTTACATACTGTAACGACAATAACTGTATACTTAGTACATTTCTGTTGTGCTGAGAACTGTGAGAGATTAATGACAACAATGACGAATTAGAGACAATTCGAGGAGATCCACCCACCTATCTAAAGTTGCTTGCAGACGATGGACGGTAACTTGCACAAATACTGGTGAAATACGTGTATTGGTGCCACTTGCACTAATCAGAAAGTGTTCACACGAGATCTGTTTATACACAGAAGTACCAGTGGAACAGCACAAGTTACTGCGCGCCGTCTGAAGTGGCATGAGAGTCTTTTCACACTATCCGATCCCATATCGGTGCCCATAAGTAAAATGAATGAGATATTCTGCCCTCGTAAGGAAGAACGCAGTAATAGTAAAAACGCAGTTTTGAGTAAATAGCGAAAAACATATCACAAACATATCATTTCATGACTAAACTGCATAGGTATTTTCTTACTGAAATTTCAGGTTTCTAGTAGACCTACAGCCACCATTATTTTTTCACCTATAGATGTACCACCAGGGAGCTCAATTTTGCATCCAAAGTAAAAACGCAGTAATGGTTATTACTGCGTTCTTCCTTACGAGGGCAGTATTATGTACCTATCTTTCATATTGTCCGGTCCGATAACGAATATCGAACCCGACACCGATATGTTGGCGTCACCATCGGGCGCCCGTGAGCCGTCGTATGGTAATATTTGTATGAGTGCTATACATGTATATTAATTATCTATGTTTGCGAAGAGCCCGATACGCGGCGGCCATTTTGAAAATGGTCGTATTGGAGCGACATTGTCGAAAATTGTGTGAAAAGAGCTCATGGAGTCGGCTATCGACGTTCGACACCGATATCGGATCGGACAATGTGAAAATGCTCTCAGTCTTAAGTATTTTATGCTAACTAAGGGACAGATTAATAGGAAGTATTTACCGTGTTGCCAGTAAAAAACATTATTGCAGAGATCATGGACTAGATTCCACATAAATTGTTTTGAGACAGAAATAATAAACACTGACGGTAATTCAAAGTGTATAACTATTACAGTCCGTTCATCATATATTAGTACTTTCTTTCGAACACTTGTTATGCTGAACGCACAGCGAGAGTTTTCATGAGGGTCTTTGAAAATGACATTTACAGTAATAAATATTTAAAAAGTAAAAATGACGTGGTGACAAGAGGGCCTTTGATCACGTGACTCTCAGTAGAAGAGAGGCGAGGACTGTGGTTTTGTAAACTAATAATCTAATCTAATAGATTGTCACCAAAGATGGGTTAAGGAATAAACATTCAAATTTGTGTCACGTGATAAAACCCTCTAATATATAGAAACTGCAAAAATACAATATAGGTGATTTGTCGAAATTCAATTGCGAACATTGCTTGAATTGTTGCGAACATTGAGAATCTTTAGATAAGAACATTTTATTTACAACGCCATTTATTTATGAAGCTACTGTAATTGTCAGATCAAAATCCCCTCAATAATACATTGTTAAGACTACCTAAGCATGATAATATTCACTTAGGTATATCCACTTAAATTCCGTTTAAATCTTTTTAATGAAGCAAAATCACTTTGGCCAGTGCAAATAAACTTAATTCAAAGGCAAAAATAACCGAAATTTAAATAGATCGCTAGGACACCTGTATTATAGGAACTTTGTGAAGCACCTGATTTCATCCGATATTTTTATTCCTTGCAGACTACTCTAAAAGTCGTAAATACAGTCAGTTTATTTGTAAGATTCTCAATGCTTCGAACAAATTGAATATGTGTAAAAAGTACTTAATTATTGTATTCTCTTAAAGATACAAAATAATTGAGAAAAAGTTGATTTTTTCTACAAAAAGGGGTGTTAAAAAGTTTTACAAAGCACCGTTTGAGAATCGCCAGATATTTAAACAAATCATTTACAATTATTTTTACTTTCCTTGGTTATATCATTCATTAATGAATTTCTCACCAATCAAAAATAAGTAAATATAATTCAAAATTATTTGTTCTTATCTTTGGAAAATTCTGAAAAACGCATTTTATCTAATTTATTTATTTATTACCTAGAGTTATAAATATTAGATGAATATTTTTTATTCATATTTATTAAGTGTTTACAAACATTATCCTAAGCCGCACAGCACATAAATCGTATTGCCTTTCGCAAAACACACTATTTGATACTTTAAGAGTTAATTTTCTTTATCACTCGACGCGGACTCGCTGCGTTTACGCGCCGTCCAGTAATCTGAAAAGAAAAGAAAAATTGGTTATGAGTAAGTAAAAAACATTTTTTTGATATTTTTGAACTAAAACTTTCGTAAGAACTAGATAGACATCATTAATTTGGTTCCGGATACACTTAGGCCCGCTTGCACCACCGACTAAAATCCATTTAACCCCAAGTTATCTAAGCAGAATTTTGACAGTTCCGCTATACTGCCCCCGTAAGGAAGAACGCAGTAATCGTAAAAACGCAGTTTTGAGTAAATAGCGAAAAACATATCACAAACATATCATTTCATGAGATAACTGCATATTTTCTTACTGAAATTTCAGGTTTCTAGTAGACCTACAGCCACCATTATTTTTTCACCTATAGATGTACCACCAGGGCGCTCAATTTAGCATCCAAAGTAAAAATAATAGCCATTACTGCGTTCTTCCTTACCAAGGCAGTATATGTGTCGCAGTTTAGGGGTTCGAGAGTGCGGCCGTAACAATAAAAGTGGGGGGGGTATCCAGAGGCAATAGAAGCTTGTAATTTATTTAAATGGTAAAGGAAAGGCACATTAATAAAATTAATAAAATTTATGTGCCTTTTAAATATTTGTTGATGATTATATTGGAGAAATGGGTCAACCGACTAATCCGGGATGTAATAAATAAAGTTGTGGTAAAATAATAACGACGTTATATGTCAAAATTCTACTTAACCTAAAGTCGGTGGTGCAAGCCGACCTTACGCCACAAGAACTCCACTGCTGGACATAGGCCTCCTCCATGGATTTCCAAAAAGACCGGCTGGAAGCGGCTTGCATCCAGCTTCTTCCTCCCACTTGGAAACTTGTTACATAATATTAATTAGTAATATTATGTAACAAAATAATGCAAGTCATCTATGTCAAATAACTAACAAAGTTAATAACCCTTTTGGTATCTCGATACGGGAATGGTTTCGACTAAATAAATCCTTTAGACGCTCTATTCCACAGATCTGTCGTGAATTGATGAATCGTAATTAAATTTTGTTATGGTACCAGTGTAACGAAGAGAGAGGGAGGATTAGGTACTATTTACGTTTCAAAATGTAAATAAAGTCTGTTTTGTAATTCAATGCAAGAAAATAAAACTGTCACGTTGACATCTCAATACAATCCAAAGGCTGTCAATGTCTGAATGTTGCTAGTACGCAAAAACCAAATAACCCCATTTTACTTTCAAGTAAAAATTGTTTGTGTGGTTCGTATGTTTTTTTTAGACTTTACTCTTATGAGGAATTACATTTTAATGTCTTTGATGTGGTAAGAATTTTGGTCACACGAGTCTTCTATTCACGGTAAAAAAAAACTACCGAATAAACCTATATATTTTATAGCGGTAACAGCGCGACATTACCGCGTCATTTTTTTTTTGCATCGAATTAAAAAACGGACTTTAGTTCTTCGATTCATTCGATCAAGTTACGTATTATTTAATCTCTATTTCCGAAATGCTGGGCGGTCGACCGCCGACCATCTTAGGACAAAGTGCAATCGGATTCCGCGCCAAATACCAAAGGAGGGCCTTAATACCTCTAATTCTGGAAACCGACCGTGTGAAAGGCCCAACCCCGTCCTTCCTACGGTCTAAGTCCGTGATATGCGGTGTGATCATTTTGATACTACCTGTGTCACTCTCATAAGGGGAAAGTGGCAGCTCACTTAGATTGGAGTGACATTACTTTTATAGCATAACAGACATACATAAACATAAGAAAAACCACAGAATGTTACCATTAGAATATTTTTATAATACTATATTTTTTGTAAATATTACAGGTTATTTTTTAAATTGAAATAAAAAATGTGAGAAATAAGGTTAATATAATAAAAAAAACTTATTACATTTAGTTTTTTTTTAAATTGTAAACGTTATTTGGTCATATGCATAAAGATATGCATATGCATATGGTTCAGATGCATAAAAACATTGTTTCACGAGAGTTCAAATTGAACGACACGGTCGTATTGAATGACACCTCTCAAGCTTTATACTCGTACCATTAGCCTACATAGTGTGCCAAAGAGAAAGAAATATTCATACTTATATATTCGAAACACCCTCCTTCTGGTGCAGTAGCAGTTTCGATAGACACAAGACCCTCTGTGTATATCGAACGCGATTAGCAACAAAAAAAAAATATATGTAGAACATTCTCAATATTGTTTTAATATTTATTTAGCCCAGTAGTATTACAATATGTGGTGCAGAAATATATCCCTTTTTAACCTCTCGGATATAAACGTAATACACGGATATTATAAATTTGAACATCCGCAATTAAATATTGAGAGTGTTCAAATTTAAACCTGTTACATTGGCGATTATTATCACACAAATGTTTATCGCAAGCGAAACGCAATCAATGAACTCCGTATTTGCCGCTTATTAAGTTCTTATGATTCATCTCGACACCTGAGGTAGGTACCAAGTCTCATGTCTCGAATTACTGACGGATTTTAGGTGGTATTTTTCTGGGAAAGTTAATTTGGCCGTTGGCGTGAAGAAATTCTTTATTGACTGTTTGACGATAAAAACACAAAAGATGTCGTAATTGAGAAATGCCTCTGTGGGTGTCCTAGTGGGTATTTGTTTTTTATTCTTCTTTATTACATTTTTCCTTGTGTAAAAATGTATCATCTCCGCCACGGGAGTAGTTTATAATATTTCTTTGTTGCTGCCCTTTTTATGGTATTTTTAATCCCGTACAAACTTTATGTTAAAGTAAACAAAAAAAACTTTTTATTCTAGAAATAACACGCTTGAACACTCCATACACTTATTTATGTTGGGCATAGTTTTCTTTCTCTTTTTCGAGAGAGAGAAAATCTCTCTTGAGCTATCCAAAGATCAGATTCATAGACCTTAAAATTTATACCTTTTGGTTGGCTTGGATATAATAATATTTAGTATTAAGCCCGCTAATTATAATAATATATTTTATTGTGGTATAATAAAAAAATATATACAAAAAGGTGTCACAAAATAGCAAACCATCCTAAAAGCAAAATCATAACTTGAATCTGCATTAAAATTCAAAGGTTTCCCGAACAATAACTACTTAACATCTTCCTTGACATCAGACGAAGTAGGAACCAGACAGACTTGTTAAAAACGCGAACAATCGAGCTCGCTTGAACCGAGAACCAATATATCACATCCATGGATACGCATTTTTTGTCCGATTAGAGGTAAAATGAAACCACTGTGCATGCGGCATTGCCAAAAAGTATTGCGTTTTTTATGAGTGTTACTTAAATAAAGGGTGGGCAGAGGCACCAATCACTAGAACTGGGCCCACGTGTTACTTATCCCGATAATAAAAGGAAACAGAACTGAAACTTTCAAAACACAAGAAATAATAGACAAATAAAAGTTACAATGCTAAGCAAACATAAGCAAAATCCGTAGTATTTTTAATATAAATTAAAAAAAACGTAATCAGCACAATTTCAAGGAAAGAAAGAAAGTAGTTTATTATCATTGCCACAAAAGCACACTTTACTTAGATCTTAGTCTTGTACAGACTATGGAATAATGCTGAAGGAAAAAGAAAAAAAGTGGTATGGAGAACTAAGACAATTAATAGAATAGAATGTAAAAATATAACAAAACATTTATTGTTCTAATCTTATATTAGAATTATTTCACTGACTAATCAATAAAGATAATGATTATTATTATCTGAACGTCATTATTTACAGAAATATGTGGAACTATGTTGTAACTTTGTAAGTCCTTTGTTGGTGTAGGTGTTCAAGACACCTTATGGTTTATTTTATTGCAATAGATGAGACTTAACTCAGTCATAGCCGAATATATAGATTTGTTCAGGTTGGTTCAGGTCTTAAAATTATAGCGGTGCAAAACATGCAATTTGAAAAAAAGCTAATCCGATTTAGTTTTTATACGACACGAATCGAATTTAACACGGTTGAATGAACATGCTCATGGACGATACTAATACTCAAAAGATATTTCCAAATAATGCTTATCAATAATGAGGCTCATAAATATTGAAAGAAAAAGAAGTTAAAGCATTAAGTATAAACTAAAGAGGCTATAATTAAAAACTTATGTTGGCATTAACTAAGAAAGTCTCAAAATAAATATCAATTGACAGCGGGGCTCTGGCCGAAAATTAATTCGAAGAATCGAAAAAAAGAGACAATCGCCAGTCCACACATTGAAGTAGGTGCGATTACATTCGAAACCACTACTGAAATATGTTCTAATCGAACCAAAGATTCTGGCAGGCGAGCAAGACTGGTTCTCTTAGCGTTCAATAAGAGAAAAAAGGTGTGGCAAAAAAGAAGAAAAAAAACATAAGGCATCGCACACAAGCCCTGTTTATACGGTTTGGAGTTCTGCTACCTGCGTTACGCGTCTCAACTCAACAAACTTATGACATAACTGATTTCTTATCTTTTGACACCTCTTCCAAAGAAACAGAGTGCATTTTTCCACGTTCCTTTGAAATGAGTAAATTTGTCGAGGCTTGCAATGTTGTAGTTCTACATAAAAACGTATTGCTTTGCATAAATCATTTCAATGAAATCGACCGAATGTGGTTTACTGTTTTGGAAGAAGACAAAGGAAAATGTATTTAAGTTTTATGGTCAACAGTTGGTAACAATGTAATTTTATCTCGGTTGAGGAGCTCTTGTACAATTCTTATCATGAAACATTCTATAATATTAATAGCTGCGCGAATGGGGAGTACGGTTCGCATTTGAGTAAATATATATATTTTTGGTATATTTAATAAAACCTGATTAAAAATAAATTATGGGTCCGCTTTGGGCTATGATGACGTACACACAAAACATAAAAATCGGTAAAGCCGTTTATGTGGATTTTGATTACAAACATTGTGACACGAATTTTTTATACATTAGATATAAATTTAAATATAAAAAATTGGGAGAAAATAACAAGAGATTAATTTTTACTTTTTTTGAAGTTGAGTCTTCCCATGATATATACCTAGAAAAAACTCAGGCTGTATAAACAGTGATGCTACAGTGAGACC
Source organism: Yponomeuta plumbellus (assembly GCA_947310845.1). Classification (NCBI taxonomy): domain Eukaryota; kingdom Metazoa; phylum Arthropoda; class Insecta; order Lepidoptera; family Yponomeutidae; genus Yponomeuta; species Yponomeuta plumbellus. The sequence goes on from OX371206.1 coordinate 9,932,179, forward strand.
ATCTTATCTGTTCAGTTTATGGCGGCGCTAGTGGAGAATTTAGTAGTAACATATATTTACCAAGAAAAACGAGAATATTTTAACCCGTCTTTCAATTTTAATGAATATATATCTATAAATCTTAGTTAGTAAATAAATAAAACCAAAAAATGGGGAACAGCATTTACAATTATTTAGTTAGTTACAATTTTGCACACCTGAACAGATAACTTGGTGGCGCTGTACCTAAGAATTTATAAAAATGACAATTCGTTGTTGACAATAACATAAACATTTCCCAGGATTTTCAAAATAGTTTCCACACTCTCATCCTTATTTTACTTAGTTGGATAAATATTATATGTTTCAACATTCTGAACTGACACAAAGAGGGTCTGAGACATTTGCGGTCACTTAGGATTGCGGGCAGTGATAGTTTTATGGCACATTCGCTTGTAAAGAGGTCAAGCATTGGCCTTGCCACTTACTTTTGATATATGTTTTTTATAATTTATTTTGAAAATATTGACCATTTTAAGAAACTAATTTCGCTATTTTTGAGCTTTATTCATTATGTCTATTTTTAATATTTGTCGAAAATTTTGGTGTTTGTGACGTCATCAGAGCATGCTTAAAGAGATAGTCTTTGCTTACATACAAAAAAATAATACAAATAACGTTTGTTTTTTTTTTGTAAGGCAATGAATGGATTCATAATCATGCTGTGTTTGTTGGCGTCATAGAAAAGTCATGTAAAGTCAAGGCTCTTTATTGAATATCTTGAAAAATATAGACACAAAGATAAATCGCACCTCCAGAACTAAAGTGACCTAACTCAAAATTTGGGTAAAATGAGTTAAGTACTCAGAATGACTCAAAAAGGTATACTCTGTCATGCCTATATGAAAAAGCCGACTTTATTTGGTCAGAGAGAGATGGAGGAATATTGCGGTCTATTTTTTCTTGAGCAACTCGCTCAGAGCGCCGAATACATTTTTTTCATTTCCCAGAAGTTGCAAATTTTGAGATAGGTCACTTTAGTTCTGGAGGTGCGAAATCTGATACATCAATAGAAATTGTACGGACAGCATAATTCTTTTGAGATTTCCGTCCATGTTCAAAAATGAAGTAGGTATGGGCATTGAGGACTGATGTGACAAGTGTTTTTTTATGTGACCTAAATGCTTCTGACATGGCCTTGTCAGATGTATGGACCCGGGCAAAAATTGTCACCGATTGGGTGCTTTGCGATGACTAGGTACTGGCGACGGGGAAGACCGAGGCGAAGATGGTGCGACTACCTGACGAAATGTTTACCCGGTTGGGAAGAGTTGGCCGGGAACAGGGAGGAGTGGATATCTAAAGGGGAGGCCTTTGCCCAGCAGTGGGACACAGAAACGGCTAATTAAAATAAAAACCTAAATGCGTGTCAGCACGGATTTAATCAGCACGCGAAGAGGCAATTTCAAGCACTGAGGTATGTGAACACCACAGCCACTCAGGTATTATCACGATGTTTTCCTTCGCCCTAAGCGAGTAAGTATTCAGCTTAACTGGTTTAAACTATAATTCAATATTATGGTTCCTTACCACTCAGCCCAAAGAAGCTACGAGCACGGCCGGTCGTCGACCCTAACGGGATGTACTCGTATGCGCGTACGCAACAGTCACACGCGTAAATGCGCTTTTACATTATGTTGGTAAACACAGCCTGGGCGCGAGAGGTTTTTGGTGCACCACGGAAGACGACGTGGGGAAACCCGACAGAAGAAAAAAAAATACTTGCCAAAACGAGATTTACAAAAAAAAAGGAAAGAAATTCAGAATATAAGGCAAATATGTCAAAGCACCAATCTGGACTTGGCCCCCGTGGTGGATTATGGCCTATTATACCTTCCTCAGCGAAGAGACCCGTGCCCCTCGGTGGGGACATAACGGGTTGATGATGATGATGTCAAAGCACTGAATAAGAATTAGAAAAAAAAAAAAATAGAATTAATAATAACCTAATACGAGTTTGTAACATTCTCGTGTCACAGCGTTAGTGCGCATACTCCTCCAAAACGGCTTAACCAACATTATGATGAAATTTTATGTATGTATATTATTCGGTAGGTCCGAGAATAGGTTGAATAGAATCAGGGAAGAGACCCGTGCCACTCGGTGGGGAGTGGACTTAATGGGTTGATGATGATGACAGGAAAAATATATTTTTAATTAAATCATTAACAAAACTGTCGTAGAATTTTGGAAAAAACTGCGGGTGCGGAACCCTTGACGGGTCCGCCTGATTCGCTCTTGCCGGTTTTCTCTGACTTCCCACCCTATCTTCGATTTTCATGAGATTAAATTACGACCCCTAATGAAAGGACCTTCCTCAAGCACCATGTGCTATTGCCAGTGCAGTGATTTCCTCGTTCGGAGCCAACGACCGCTAGTGAACCTCTGATAAAGGCTGGCCCTTACCTTTGCCGATAAGGGTCTGTGGAATGAGCACTTGGTAACAGCGATAGAGTTTTCGTAATCATTTGTCGTATTATCGATTGCAGTCCCGATGTGAGCAATAGTCATGGTGGCACTACATGGCTATTGGTATTCGTGTATTTGGCAATTATTGACCATCAATTGCTGGGCGTCCATGCGAATCTTAAACACTGTTCTTTGTTAAACCTGCAATGTATTCTGAACCGTCGGCAAATACCTACGCGAATACAAATAGCCAAGTGGAGTGCCAGCATCAGGAATAAGTATTAAACACTTAAGACGAAAAAACTGGACAAGGTTGTGTTAGAATCACCCACCGAGAGACCCGTGCAAACCCGTGAACTTGCAAAACAGCAACAATTATAGACAGTGTTCATACATATAATATGCTCTCAGATGTTCATTGCTTTTAGACTTCAGGTCAATATAACATGCATTTATGAAAATAAAATCAAACATATAAATATCGACGCCTTACTTCTAAAACCAACAAAGTGCGCTTTTTGTCAAAACTGAGTTATATAAACCATCAGAATCTACTCTTCAAGATCTACATAATGGTCGAAATAACGGAAACAAAAACACAAACTAAGCATGCACAATTACAAGTTTTGATATAGTTAACGACATCAAAAACATAAACGCGAGTTTTCTCGAAACAAAATTTCATGCAGATAGTTGGTTTTAGCAGTAAGGCGTCGATATGTATAATATAATGTAGGTACAAAGTACTTTTCCTAACACCCTGTGTATATTATATGAATATTCATCGTCATCGTCAACCCTTTTTATGTCCCCACCGAGGGGCACGGGTCTCTTCCCTGAGGAAAAATTCAATTTAAATAAAGTTCACGCGGACGGAGTTGCGGGCGAAAGCTAGTTTACAATAAAACCAATAATTACTTTTACACGTAGAATCATTGTTTATTGGTCAATATAACATACATTTATGAAAATAAGATAAACAAATGAATATGTAATATAATATTCATATCGTTCGTAAGCCTGGGCTGCCTGAGTGATCTTAAACGATCACTAAGGTTAAGCAACATACGGCGCGTTCAGTCCATGGATGGGTCACCGTCTAAGACTAACGCTAGTGGCATTTTTCCGAGCGATTCCGTGCATCGCAAGGCACGTTAAGCAGTTGGTGCCGGCTGACGTAACGACTGCCATCTATCGAGATGGCAGTCGTTCAGCCAAGTCAGAGGCCTTAGGGCGGCTTGAAAACTTCTGACAGTAAGATCAACCAATAGTCTTACAAGCCTCCACCAATCCGGAATTGGCCCCCGTGGTGGAGTATGGCCTATACCTTCCTCAGGGACCCCTGCCCCTCGGCGGGGACATGATCGGTTGATGATGAAATCGCGTTTTTATAAAAAAGCACCATTTTCTTGAAACCTAAACATAAATTGACCAACCTCGATGGGGTCACCTATAGGTGAGTCATTTTGGATAAACACGTTCCATTTTAAGGTCTTAATAATAGGTTGGGAATTTGGGTTGGGTATGGTGACTCACGGTTAGATAAGAGTTCAGTGAATTTGATAAACTATTATTTTATTTTTTAATACAGTAGCTCTTAACAATTTTGTAATTTGCAAAGAAATAATATATATCTTAAACTAGCTGACCCGGCAAACGTTGTTTTGCCAGATAGGGATATGAAAAATAGAATTTCATCAAAATCGGCGAAGCCGTTTCGGACTAGCACTGTGACATGAGAATTTTATATATTAGAAGATATTCCCATGTGTTCGCGACAGTGTAACCCTTTGCATTCAATCTGAAACCGCCCAAAAGTAAAATTAACAAAAAAAAAAAATTTATAAAAATAAATAATTGCTTCTACCACTTCAAAAAATTATGTACGTAAGTTACAAAACAATTCTTACAAAGTCATTGGTACCTATATGCCGGGAGTTGAATCCACAACCTGACGAATATGACGCTGGTGTCCTACTACTTCGCTACAAACACTGGTAGGTACCTACGAATCATCATCAACCCATTATGTCCCCATCGAGGGGCACGGGTTTCTTCCCTGAGGAAGGTATAGTATAGGCCATACTTCACCACGAGAGCCAAGTCCGGATTGGTGGAGGCTTGTAAGACTAGTGCCTGATACGGATATCGTTTGAAATCAGACATGCGCAAAATATTACATTAAAGTGAAATATCACATCATAGGTATCATCAGTTGTTTGGTATGATATTTGAAGTGTATAATATAATACTTTTCTTGTGATATTCGATATGATATGTCATGATTCTGCGATATTGCATTTGCAATATTCCGTCCATCACATATACAAATCTTCTTGGAATATAATCATAAAAAATGTGAGGGCCCGAAGACCGTATGAGAGAACACTGTTCTCTACTGTAATTATTAGTTTAAAATCGTTGTTTCGAAACTCTCAAGGAGCGGGACCTAATTGCGCTTACTCCGTTTTTCTACGCCGACTGTACACTTTTTTCCCTAGACACGCACGCCAGATTGACTCGATATGAAAGGGCAATTAATCAAATCACCAAGAGCAAGACAAGCCACCATTACTCGCGGTCATCGGCCTCGACATGGATGATATAATCCACTGATGAGAGCACATGCCCACTTTGTACGTAATAAGTTAATAACAAGTGACTATGGCTTGCGAGAAATTTAATGGTTCGATGCGGTAGGAGAATGGAATGAGCTTACATTGCAGGTTCGATTCTTTAATGTATTGACCATTTGTGAGTGGTTGACCAAAAAGGGACCTGGAGGGATTGGAAACTGTTATTTGTTTTATTTTTTTTCTTTAATCTGTGGTATTTTAGCTTTGTTTAGGTCTAACCAGAATACTTAGGTGCCGTAGTGTAGTTATTTTTTTATGTTTTTTTTTTTGTGAGCCGAGCCGAGTCGAAACCTCTCTATACACGAAACTTCAAACGCGATTTTCTCGCGTTTGAAGTTTCGTGTATAGAGAGGTTTCGAGGCAATTTTGAATTTTATTCATTACTATCCCGGCAAACTTCGTACCACCAAAGTTTTCGTTTTTTTTTTTCATATTTACTCACCATTTAAACCTTTCCCTTTTTTAGGCAATTTTAATTTTTTTCTCTCCGTAAGAACCATCCTAATAGGTACTACAAGGAATATTCTAAAAAAAAAATAGCGAAATCGGTTCAGCTGCTCTCGAGCGCGAGATATTTTAATCTCGAGATATTTTAAAATTTAATAAAACTTTATTTTTAATATTTTTCTAAAATGTTGGCGTTTGTGACGTCATCATAGTATGGTTAAGGAGTCTATATGACGAGGCTTTGCCTACATACAAAAAAAAACAAATGTCGTTAACGTCAGTTGATTTGGTTTGGCCATTTTTTTTGTAAATAAGGCAAAGGATTCATATTCATACTTTCTTTGTTGAAGTCATATAAAAGTAATTTAACGTCAAGGCTTTTTATTGAATATCTTAAAAAACATGGACTTATTTACAAATCTTATAAATTATAAATTGTACTCAAAGCATAAATTCTCTAAATTGTTTTGAGATTTCCGTTCGAACCTAAATTGATCAAGTGACCTCAGCATTTATAGTATTAACATTAACATTTTAACATAACATTTACATACAGGCACATACATTGCTTCTGGCCCCACACTAAGATACTCTGTGTCGTGGGAACCAGAAACAGCGACGTCACAAACATGTAAACATCCAAGACCTGGGTTTTTTTTTGTCCCCAGCCGGGATTCGAACCCGGGACCTCTCGCATGGTAGTCAGATGCGCTAACCACTGCGCCACAGAGGTCGTCATTCAGGCTGCGCCATACAGGTCAGTCGTATGTATGTAGGTACCTACAGTTGACAGCAGGGCTGCGTTTCAAGGTTCACAATGACAATTCGATGTATAGTCGACAATACGTTAATCTTCACATTTTAGTTGCAAAGTCACCCGTAATGCAACGGAGTAGAGTACATGGGTGTATACCATCATGTGCTGTCGACTGTACATAGCATAGCCAGCTTTTTTTTTTTGTTGACGGGGGGAAATCTTGTAAAGATACCCGACTCTTCGGGGACACAGTCGGGTTATGTCGGATTTTCACCGACTAAAACCCCCTCGGTGGCCTACCTCGTACATAGTAGGGGGAGCTCCGGGCACTCTGATGAACTCCTCCGGAGCCCCCCTGGCACTTGGTGCGTAGAGCACCTCGGCCCGGCTTAGCCGCAGCCCTCCACGAGTACCGATGCACTCACGGCAACGCAGGCCACCCTACGTCGCCGTCTTCCCGGAGCCGCGTGAACGGACGGATCGAGTCCCCGCTCTCCACGTCCGCGACTCCAAGGCTTAGCATAGCCAGCTAACCCTTAGATGAATAAGCAGGAACGTTTGACTTCTCGACGATCATAAAGCTGGTTTGGACAGCAGATCTCATCATCCTATACACCGATGCCCTCTACTCCGTTGCATTACGGGCGACTTTGCAACTAAAATGTGAAGGTTGGCGTGCTGTCGACTGTCAATCAATTTGGACAAAACCCTCAGTAAAGGTTACATGCATAAGTTCCACCTGTTTGTATTAAATGCAACCACCTACCAATTAGGTCTAGTTTATTAATAATACCTACTTCCATAAGTTACAGTGAGTCCATAGTGACGAGGGGTGACTTGGCCTCGTCACGGTACGTAAGTTCGAATCCGGTTCAAGTAATTTTCGTTTTATTATTCTTTTTCTGAACTAAGTTAATAATTAATGTCGTCACTTCGTAACGTTTCTTTTGGTGTAGTTTCGTGTTTCTTCTGATGATATCTCAACAACGCATTGCAATTTGTTACCTGCCAAATGTAATTTTGACAATGACTGCTATCTAAATACAAACTTAGAAAGAAAACAAAACATTCATTCGGCAACCTCTGTGCCGCAGCGGTTAGCGCATCTGCCTACCATGCGAGTGGTCCCGGGTTCGAATCCCGACTGGGGACCAAAAATACCGTGGTCTTGGATGTTTACATGTTTTTGACGTCGCTGTTTCTAGTTCCCACGACTCAGGGTATCCTAGTGTGGGGCCAGAACCAATGTATGTTTAAAAAAACCTGCTTCTTTTTGGAGTCGGTTAACTATGTACTACATAGATAGATAGATAAATAAATTTACAGAAGTCATCTTGCTTTAGGCATCGCGTAAAAGCGAGAGCGCCGTTTTATCGCTTTGTCGCGGTCGATACAGCAAGTAAATAATAATATTATGTCAATAAGAGTGAATATTTTCCAGTTTAGGTGCGCCACAAAACCATTTGACCTATATTTTACCTTGGTCGAAAACGTGATTCTGATAATTTCTATGTTGATTGCTGTCTCGATGGGTGCACGATATACGATATTCCGCGCGTGTGACGTCATAGTTTAGGTTGGAATATAAAATAGCCACTTTGTTGTACATAAAAAAGGGGATTACACAGAAATATTTAGGAAGCATCGGTTTTATTTAAAAAATATTTGGCGCAGGAACATGTCACATTTTTGTGCTTGTTAGAATTGTTTTAATACACAGTTATCATCATCATCATGGCTTTCGAAGATTGCCGGTTTTGTACTGCCAGCATCCAGCTACTCCCCGATACCGTAACCAGGTCGTGAGATAGATAGATAGATAGATAGATAGAATATTCTTTATTGTACTCATAAATAACATTTACAAATTTTTATACATCTAAGTACAATTGGCGGCCTTATTACTATAAGCAATTTCTTCCAGGCAACCACAGACGGAGACAAGAAAGAAATTAGAGACGGGTAGTCGTGCAACTGAGAAATTAAGAAATATTTTTATAATTATATAAACCTACTTAAACCATACATACATATTTAAATAAATAAACATACATACATAGTAATAATAAAAATTATATGTGGGAAGAGGAAATAACATAATATACCTACATAATATTGGATACCTAGATCAAATTCTGCATTATCTATGCAGTGGACAGGTAATATTCTTTCACCCTCTTTTTAAAGATCATCGAGCGGAGAGCCTGCCCACGCTCTGGTCGTCCGGTTCGCGGTCGCCAAGTCAAAACTTTTCTGCCCTATGGTAGGAATTTCACTGCGTGATCGAATCGGAAATGAACAGAATCGCGAGTGATCTTAAACGATCATGAAGGTTAGGCAATATAGGGCGCGTTCAGTTCATCGATGGGTGACCGTCTATGAATAACGCTAGTGGCATTTTTCCGAGCGGCTCCGGGCTTTGCAAGGCACATTCAGCAGTTGGTGCCGGCTGCCGTCGATAGATGGCAGTCGTTAAGTCAAGTCAGAGGCCTTAAAAACTTCCGACAGTAAGACTAGCCACTAGTCTTATAAACCTGCACCAATCCGGACTTGGCCCCCGAGGTGGAGTATGGCCTACATCTTCATTAGGGAAGAGACCCGTGCCCCTCAGTGGGGACATAATGGGTTGATGATGAAGATCGAATCAGAAATGAGGAGATCCCCAGATATCTCGAAGAATTGCTCAGTTGAAATGGCAGTGGGCGGGGCACATAGCTCGGAGAACTGATGATTGTTGGGGTGGAAAAGTAGGTACGTAGTGATTCATTTTAATTATATTATGGAAAAGTACCTACACATAAGTTCAATAAAGAATATTCTATCTATCTTTCTATCTACATAGTGATGTGATACCTTTTAATTATATTCTATATTATCTATTATCTATATAAATAAAATTCAAAGTCCTGACCGACTGATTCATTCACTCATCAACGCCCAGCCCAAGCCGTTGGACCTAGGAAGCTAAAATTTTGCACAGAGGGTCTATATATAACGTAGGCAAGGAATAAGACCGGATTTTTTGTAATTCAACCCCTAAAGGGGCGAAAAGGGTTGCCAAAATTTGTATAGGAGGTATAAAGAATGTTATCTAATTTTCTTGAAACTTAAAATAAATACTCTTCAACACAATTGATTGAACACGTGTTTCGCCGTTTTTCTAAATTTAACCGTTAAGGGAGTGAACGGGGTTGCTAAATTTTAACTAAAGTCCACACGGACGGAGTCGCGGGCGAAAGCTAGTTATGTTATAATTGTGGTCTATTTATTAGGTAACCCATTAAATGTACAACAAGAGCGTAATTTTGACATCGTTATATACATTTTTAGTTAATTAATACGTATTATTTTCATTATTATAAAAAAAATACGATTGATAAATTAACAGTAATAATTGTATACCGTATTTGTAAATACTTTTGATTGCCGACCCTTGGTTCAAAACTTTGTATGCGATTGTAAGTGATAGGCAAGGTAACGTAGAAAAATATTTTTTTGCCATTAAATGTATGTTCAAGTCCCTGTCATTAGATTTGGGTAGTGAAAACACAACATAAATTCTTTATGTTTCTGTGTGATTGTTCCATAGTTTTATTTTGATCTGTTTTCATTAATTTTGACATTGTTTGTTTTTGCTGTACTAAAGTCATTTACAGGGTTTTGACCTGCCATCCTCCCCTCCGTGATATTAGCCAAGCCCCCCTCGCCCCCGTCCTCCTCTCCTCCTAAACGCCTCAAGTAATTAATGGACGCCCCCTTGTACAATGTACATTGATGTTGACGGTAAATCTTAACTGAGTATTATCTACTTGTATCGTATAGTTAAGTTTATGTCTAGCCAGTTATTGTCGGCGAAGGATAGACTTTCGCAAAAAGTTAATCCAGTCTTTGGCATGACGTAACCGTGGCCATTGACCTGGGATGGAGGATTCGGCGAGTCGTGTCGTGACTCGCAAGCGGACTTACGGACAAAGGAGATGTTTAGCAGTCATCGGTGTTGAGGGAAAGGAAGTAGCTGTCGGTTAGTCAAATAATAACAAAGACAGTTCAGCGGTATCACGTCCCTGCCGGAGGTCTCGGGTTTGATTCCCACTGGGGGCTGCTGTACATTTGTACAATGGACGTAGTTTAGCAAAAAGGTTCCAACCCACAATTATCACTAATTTTTTAGTTAAATATACCAAAATGATCACTTGCTCTATATTTTAATAATAAAAAACTTTCATAGCGATCCGATGAGTATATGAAAAGTTATGGCACTGGTAGTCCAACCCAAATGTATGGATGTGGGTGGTTGTGGGTGCATTTGTGAACCATGCTTTGTTACCATAGCACAAAGTATCCTAGTTTGGGTCCAGGACAAGGGATTATTTGTGAAGTAAGACTTTCGGAATCACTAGACATTATTTTTGAATCGCTCGTAGCCTGGACTGCCTGAGTGATCTTAAACGATCACTAAGGTTAAGCAACATACGGCGCGGTCAGTCCATGGATGGGTGACCGTCTATGACTAACGCTAGTTTTCCGAGCGGTTCCGTGCTTCGCAAGGCACGTTAAGCAGTTGGTGCCGGCTGCCGTCGATAGATGGCAGTCGTTAAGCCAAGTCAGAGTCCTAAGGGCGGCTTGAAAACTTCTGACAGTAAGACCAGCCACTAGTCTTACAAGCCTCCATCAATCCGGACTTGGCCCCCGTGGTGGAGTATGGCCTTTACCTTCCTCAGGGAAGAGACCCGTGCCCCTCGGTGTGGACATAATGGGTTGAAAAAAAAGACATTAGTAACTTTATTCCGGATACACTTACTTACTTACTTACTCCTACTTACTTGGATACGTCAGAGACGAGCAACCGATGACACGAGCTCCGTCTCTGCTCACCATGATTAAGCTCTGCTAATCAAAGCGAAACCTGGTCGGACTCTTCCGAAAAAAGTCAAGTTAGTATATCCAGAATAAGTTAATTACTAGTGATTATGTTGTGTGGAAGTTATTTTATTAGTGACACTTTTTCCAAAGAGACAGCGCTATCTTTCGTCACAGTTTACCTATGTCTGTCTAAATAGGCCAAGCTGCCTATATTGCTAAACAGTTGCGCAAACAGCACTGTTTGCCCAAGGTAGGTGCAGCCAACACCTTAGGAAGACACGAGATATCGTAACCTGCTTTGTGCTTCAAAATACACAAGCGATGAAGGGAATCTACACTCTCAAAACCAATTCGGACGTAATATGGGGACATTCCTTTATTGGGGGGTCGGTATTTATTTATTTATAAAATTATTCTAACTTCCGCTTATTATCACTATAACCTCTGGTAACCAGGCAAGGCACTACAAACATCGAAAAACACCTTACTTCTTCTAATAAAGGGGGGAAAATATAGTACGCCGACCTTACATAGGGGGCCGAAACCAGCCAAAATAGTCTTGCGTAATAAATAAATGGGATTTTAGAACTGCATTACTCTACACCTGGTTTCTCATACATGAAGAATCTGCCTGCACCTTTGATGCGCCGATGCGCCGTGTGTAATGAATGAATGATGACGCTCACGCACGGCTCACCCAATATTGAGAGATTCCGTCGCTAGCCTAGTAGTTTAGTCGAGTAGCGAGTAATTTAGTCGCTACGGCCACTAATGAACTCGACTAATCAACAGGTTCGGACTTGTTTAGCCGATAAACCAGTGAGCACGGACGCTTGGTGGAGGGCGCTACTCGACCGAAAAAATAGAGTAAAATGTATTGACTCGACTGAATCATTCACTAAACTACTCGACTAATTTTTCCTGGTTCGCACACGTTTAGTCACTAAATTACTCGCTACTCAACTAAATTACTAGCCCAGTGCGAACTAGGCTTAGGGACGGAGTCTGAATTGAGAATTTCGCTAACTAACTACTTAACTGTAGTGCTGTGTCATGAAATTTCTGAGAAAAGAGCGTGACAGAACGTTACTTATAGCTAGACTATAGAAAACGCACGGCAATATTGAGTTCAGGAATAGTAATTTAACGAAAACTCTGATCTAGTGATGGGAATTCTGACAGTGCCCGGAAACTTTTATTGCCAATGTACCCGGAACTTTTCTGGGCAATATTGGCCAAGATTTTGAGCAGACTTTTACTTATTTTTCAATTAAATATTAGTATGTCAGGGACAACACGGCAAGGACATCAATATTGTAACTAAATATTACGAATCATTCATCAAAGAGTATATCTGAATATTACGTTTAATTAAGTTACCAAACGTTTCTTTTATTAATATTACTTTAATAAACAATTACGCTGAAAACAGCGTTTTCCCAAAAGGGTTCGAAAAAAACTATCAAACATAAGATACGAACCCATCGATTAGCACCAATTATATTTCTGCAAACTGTTTACTTACCGTATCATCTTAATCGTTAAAAATCTATAATGGCATATGTAGTAAAGTCTCCAAACAGTGGGACAAAAGAGTCATATAGAAGCAAGGCAGCAAAATCCACACTTTTTTAACTGAACGTTGCTACCTTTGCTTCGATATGCCTGTTAGAAAAAATGTGACAGTTAACAAATTTATATTATGCTTAATCAATCACTCAAAACTTCACAGCATAGCAGAAAAAAGGTCCCAGTTTCCTGAAATACGAATTGCGAGTGCGCGGGCGTCCGGTCTGAATACTAATGATGTGACGTCACAGACAGACGCTTCTTTTAGCGGGAAAACAGTTTTCGAGGATTGTGTTTTTTTTTTTTTTTGTTATATGCTATTCTGTGGTGCACACCAATGAGTTGTAGAGGAGCTGACTATTCGGTAAATTACATGTTAGAAATAGTGAAGTGGTTGAAAATTCAGCACAGTGGTGGGCAAAGTTTGTCACGCACGGGCCATGACCTTTTTGTACATTATTTAATCGATCAGTTGTTTTTCACGAGACATAGGAGGTGCTAGGGCAAATAACAGTGAATCATCTTCAACGTCTATTTTTATAAATTACCTAGGCGTTGAAATCATTTGTTTAGGTAACCTGACTCCATTGAGTGTTTCTAAAACACCCTTGACAAATTTGTAGAAAATTGCATCTTAAGAGATACCCAAGAGTACCTAAAGGAAGTAAGAGACTTAGGTATATGATAAAAACGAAGTATTTTTGGCGATTAACAAAAAGGTCCCAACCTGTCATCTGGAGTTGTCTCCTTGAAGCCGGCGTCCGAGGAGTGCGCGGGGTGCGGGCGGCACGAGGCGTTCTCGGCGTCCGCGGTGAACTGTTTGCACTGCCGATGCTCCTCCTCGAAGGTGACTCCAGCAGCCTCAGGTCTGTGTTGACGGATGTCAACGCTTGCGCCGCCGACCGTGGGCTCTCCACCTTTTCCTTCTCATCCTCACTGAATTTCACTGGAGAATCCATCTTCGCAGCTTTGTAGGCGCACTCCGTCTCCACGTCAAAGTTAAATCGCCGGATAAACCGCTTTCTCTCCCGCGAGTACTGCTCTGTCATCAGTCTCTTAGTCTCATCCCGGTCAGGTACTCCGAAGAGACACTTGCAGCTCCCTCGACGTCTCCTGGGTGTATTCCTCAGCATGGCAGCTACTTCCAGTCTCCGTTGCTTCGGTGTGCGACCTCCGGCAGCCATTGGCACAGTCAGGTGAGCGCGGACTGGTTCAGAAACATCTGACTGTAATAATCTTCGGAGAGGAAAACAGCTGTTGTCTGCAGGTAGCTGGGGCGAGACGGGGATACGGCGGGGTGGCGCGTGGGAGAGGGAAGGCGGGCGCACCTGGCGGGATGCTAACCGTTCGGCCGCGCCAATTCTAACCTAACCTCAAAGCGCGTGGCGGAAAGGCGAGCGTGCGCGCTCTTTCTGTTGCCAAGCCGGACTGAGCGCGGCGTTTCCCGCGCTCCGTGCGCCCGCGTTGATTTCGCCACCAATAAAGTAAATGTAGAAGTACAGCCTGTCAAGTAACGATCGTTTCTCAACAGAATCTTGAAAAAAATAAACACAAGATAGTATCAGGTAAAGTGTCCGAGAAGTAAAGTTATTATTAGGTGTTTTATCTTTACTTGAGAATAAAGTAAGGTAAGACATACATATTCGTCTGTAGGTTTATTGCTTATAGACGCAATTAATGTTATTCTATTAACTAATTTCAAATGAGCAGCTACGAGCGATTAGGTTAGGTTTAGGCGGTGACCATCGAAGAACTAGTTTAACTCAAGATCATGAGCACTGATTAGTCAAGTGAGAAGAAATAACACTGGCAATATTCCCCATATCGGAAAAATTGGGAACATAGATACAATTTTGGAAATATTCCCGGATATTGGCAATGTTAGCAAATTACAGCATATTCCTATCGATACATCAGTATATAATGAAGTGTGAGATCTTAATCAATAAGCCTGTATTCGTCCACTAGGTACCAAACAGCTTATAGGCCTTTCTGCTGGTTTTAGGAAGCGTTTGCTACTTCGTGGTCTCCTCGACACTCTATCGAATCTCGAGGACAACATAAAACGTTATTCTACGTCGTCGTTATTTTGTAGATTTTGGCAAGCTCTTTCTTGGGAGCACTTGGCGCGAACTCTTAACAATGGAATCAAGGTCGCTTTTTGTCAAAGGATACAGGTGTATGGTGGATGGAAGACGCTGAGGGAACTCGGTCGGTAATAATAATAATGCGCCATTGAATTTCGTCACAGGAAGAGATGGGTACTTTAATATGCATGACATGTGTATTTAGGGTAAACGCGTACCTAGCTCAATAGATATATTTTTTAAATTCTCTGTATGAAATCCTAAGGAGTTTGTTCAAAACCCGCGCCGCATCCAGCGATTTCAGAATTGGATTTGGAAGACTCCCAATGACTTCGTCGCGGTCGACTTTTTGGCTCGGATAAGTACATGGAATTCTTCTTTAGTTAACTTACCACTCACAAGCCCATTACTATCACTTCAGATTTCCTAAAAAGGAGGAGACGTGTTTTGCCATATTAAATTAGCCCATGGCCTATTCTCAGGCCTACAAAACATACACAAAAATATCGTGAAAATCGGCGAAGCCATTTCGGAGGAATTCGATAACAAACACAGTGATAGTTTAACATAACATAACATTTTAACATGACATTTACACACATGCACATACATTGCTTCTAGCCTCACACTAGGATAACCTGTGTCATGCGACCCAGAAACAACGACGTCACAAACATGTAAACATCCAAGACCTGGGTTTCTTTTTTTTATCCCCAGCCGGGATACGAACCCGGGACCTCTCGCATGGTAGGCAGATGCGCTGACCACTGCACCACAGAGGTCGAGTTACAGTCAAAACTCGTCATAACCGGTCAAAACCACTTTTGACTGCAAAAATCAGACAAAAGTCGTTTTGACCAAAGCGCTCAGTTAATAACAGTTCTGACTGATTTCTGCAGTCAAAAGTGGTTTTGGTCGATGCCTTTGAACAGTTTTCACTGGGAAAATCGGTCAAAAGTGGTTTTGCCTGATTTAAATTCAGACTTTTTTTGAACTAAAACTTTCGTAAGCACAACACATTGTAAACTTTTAGTCCGGATCTACTTACGGGTGTTGTTATATACCCCGTAAGTAGATCCGGACTAAAAGTTTACAATAAATTCAGACTATTAGTCAAAATTCATAAAAAGTTAAGGAGGTCAGTAAGATTAGATAACCGGGGGCGAGTAGTCAGAATGTTAACATGGTAAAATTCTCAATACAGAAACAGGCGGTAGTATGTTAGTACGGTACATATTTATCTGTATCACTTTTCGACTAGTCTACGAAATGCGAGATAACAATATAGTAGCTCTGGATGTATAAAGACCGCTTATCGAGTCTGTGATTTCAAAGTCAAGGACATTTCTTTGATAAGGGTTCAACTGCGCTTAAGTCTACTACGATTGAAATTCATTTAAATTCTGTAATGTACTCGTACATTCCGCCGATCTTAACACCTTTACAGTCCCCATACGAAAGTACGACCAGTATGACTTGCCTTTTCACCCGATTCCGGCTTGACGTCTAGTTTTGGGGCACCCTGTATACATAAAGAAATTAATTAGAATCGGTGAATCCGTTTCAGAAGAGTTCTAGAAAAAACACTAACACGATTTTTTTATATCCACACTTCTACACTACTATTATAAAGAGGAAAAGTTTGCAAGTTTGTCTGTAGGGGAAAACTCCGAAAGTACTTTTCAGATTTCTAAAGTTCTTTCTCCAGTATTTAGATTAGACTTCAGACTAAACAAAAGCTAGGTTGACGTGAACGTAGTCGCGGGCACTACAAGTATTAGATATGTTTAAATAAAAGTATTGCTTTAAACACAAGACCTACGAGAGAGTATGCATTTAATCACATCTCAAGGGCGGAGTTATGAACATTTCCCCCGTTTTCTCGTGGTCCTACTAAACTTATAACATCCATGTCAAGTCAACAAACAATATACAGGTGGTTTAAATATTATAATTGACAACAGCTACTAAGGCGCATAGTAGGACAGACAGAAATAGGTCTCCCTCGTGGTCCTACTAGAAGGACAAATCAGTAGGACCACGAGAATACGGGGACATTTCAAGCACTCAGGTATCATCAACATGATTACCATCAAGGTGCCACTGAGTAGAACAAATGTATGCTAACTATTTAGAAATCAAAATCATTAGTGCAAATTGGAATCGAAACTATGATATGAATCTCAGATATGAATACAAAATGATGTCTCAGAAATGACATAGTTTGACCGATGTGCCACCATCGTTTTTTCCGAGTTTAATCTAAGCATGAAATCAGTCTACAGGAAACTTATAATAGTTACCTACTAGTAGTCTTGCACTAAGGCCGGCTGCCAACGCTCTCAGTCAGCACAGCACTATGATTTCTGTTTAACCGGGGCTCAATTTCATGGAACTAGAATTTGTTTATGGCATATGGCAGCACAAGTATATTGTTAAGTTTCCTCTTTTAGTGTTCTAAATTAGCGAAATTGATTGTCTCTTACTCTCTCGAGTGACCGAATATCCATGGAGTGTCGAATTACGAATAAATAAATTGTCTGGTTCCTAGTGCTGCGACTTTCAAATCTACAGTCCACTACCACGAAATCACCATGAGCCATCGTCTAACTAATACAATTTATGCTTTACTATGATTATTCGATATTCCATAGCCGATGGACCATAGACTAACATGTAGAGAGACTAATAATGAAATATAAAAAAACTCGCGCCCGTTATCCCCGAGGATAAACGGCTAATAGTAAATAACGAAAAGTTATATGAAGTATGAATTGTATCTTTATGACAGCTTGAGAGTTTTGCAGATTTGTGATAAGCGGCACTGACGTTGGGGGCTTCCCAATGTCAGATAATAAAGCTGCAGTTATCGTATTTCCCAGTCAGCACATTTCACCGGTTTATGAATTGAAAATTTCTCTGTGTCTCTTCCCATGCCGAAAGATTTAAGAAGAAGAAATAAAAAAACTGTATTGCAAATAAGTGTTATAATTTGCGACCTGGCTCTCAGTGGATTTGGATGACCAAGGTATTGTAGCTTTCTTCGCTTTACGGTCTTTAGGAGCTCTACCTTTTTGTTCATTCTCTGCAGAACCGCGACGTTCGTTACTCTGTCAGTCCATGACATTTTCAGAATCCTGCGGAGTTGCTAATATACTTGAATGACTCCAAAATTTGTGTATCCGTTTCCATGCCACAGAAAATATAGAAGCAGCTGAAAGAGCATTTATATCAATCTTTTTTTATAACTTTCAGACGTTTATGTATTTTATTTACAATTACGGGTATTTAATCTATGTAGTGTATTTATTTTCTGCATCGAGTAGGCTATTATAAAGGATTTTTGTTGTTTATGTAGTATATTTTGTACACGTATTTATATCCGTTTTTTACCGCAGAGCCGACTCTCCAAGGTTTGCTGGAAGAAATTTCTTACTGAGATTAGCTCGCCTTTGTACATGTTGCTTCTTTTCGAATGTCCTCTTCAATGTTAAGTGTGCAATAAAGTATAAAATGTCGCCAAATAAGACGAAACAGAACCATATCCTGAATTCAGAAAAAATACGGAATAAAGACACACTGGCAACAAAGTAGGTATAATAATTAGCCAGACAAACACTACAATACAAGCAATGACGTAATGATGGCTACTGAACCTGGACCCACACAAGAATAAAAAACCTAATGACGATGATGTAATGCTAACCGATAAATATGGACACTGACTTGACTGTCTGGCTCTTTTTCTACTCTGAGTCAGGGCCTACATTTTATTATTAAATAAATCAGTAATATATAGAACTTTATTTCATACAAAAATTTAGTCGAAAAAAAATTCTATTATATTTTTGTACCGCTTGCTTGCATGGACATTAATTTAATGTCCATACAAGCAAGCGGTAGAATTTTTTTAAGATGTAGATCATAACCCAGTACCTATGTCAAAAGAAAGACTCATTCTTAGTAACAAAGTCTATCTAATGATCGCATGTCAACAATTGATTTTATTATGAACACATGCACGCCATTTCAAAACAATCAATAATTTTGCCCTACCCACGTAAACAATTTTCTATCGGCTATCATTAATTACCGGGCATAAATTATTAATTGAAAACTCGGCCCAATAAACTTTGGCACGTGAACCGTGAAATTAGGGTGGCAAATTATTAATCTTTTTTTCAATAACAATCAAAACAGTATGGCACACATGGAACTAATGATAGGGCCAATCATGTACAATATTTTGCTGTTTCATTATTTTCAAATTATGGGTTTGCACCCCCCGTTGGAACATGTGCTAGTCATTTTTGTGTGCGTTCCTACCAATATTGACTCTCGACTTACCTAAGCTTAGAATTATTATTATCGACAAAACAAAAATCTCGTGTCACAGTGTTTGTTATCGAGCTGCTTCTGCGAAATGGTTTGACCGATTTTTATGATATTTTTTGTGTATATTTGGATGTACCACTTTCTTAAGCACTACATGTTATTAACTTTATTCCAGATACACTTACTCGATTTTTGTCGGAACACAGCCAAAATAAAGTAAAACCATAGCATACTTTCCTACATAAATGTATATAATAAAATATATAAATTTGTATAATAAAACAAAACGTAATCCTTATTAATTTAATTAAAATGTTTAAATATTTTCCCATTTACTTCACCTGGATTTACCGCCATGGATGCAATTCCGTCATGTACCTACGCTTTGCTTTCTTTGTAACGTATTGTGAATTTTTAGGAGCAAAAAAAACATAGTGCTTGCAAGGATAACGTGTTCACAAATGTTGTAAACAAATTTTTTACTGGATACATGATTAACCTACATCCAGCACTTTCGTTCGTAGCCTACATGTAACAATAAAGATAGACAAATAACTAAGTTGCTTACACTAGCGCATCTGCCTACCATACGAGAGGTCCCGGGTTCGAACACCGGCTGGGGCCAAAAAAAATCCCAGGTCTTGGATGTTTGTGAGGTCGCGGTTTCTGGTACCCGCGACACAGGGTATCCTAGTAATGTATGTTGTGCCTGTATGTAATTTTTTTTTACAATTGAGAAACTTTCACCTATCGCAGAGCATCCATTATCATTTCAACATTGACAGTTAGCAAACCATTGCATTGCAAAATTTCTGTGAATTGGCAGATAGTTACACCTACTGACAGTGTCAGGTATATAATTCACACAAACAACACTAACTCGGAAAGAAACTCTAAAAGTGGCGGAAACCGAGACAATGGGCACTTACGTTACCCACCTTCCGGTATGGTTAGCAAAAGTATTTGCACCTTTAGTGCATCTATAAATATGCGTAGTAAAAGAGGAAATATTGGTCTTGATCACTATGGAAATGTTGAAAAATTGAAATACAATGAGGGATTTTCCAAGAGCTGATTAAAAAAAAAATTCGTTCTCGAAACTCCGATAGATGGCTCTGATAAAACGTGACTTGAATTTTTTTTTCACAATATACACATTGATTTCTTGTGCTATTCTTTATTCCTGGCTCCTTATTTTTTATTCTTATACCTTATTTTTTTCATTGTGTAATGGGCTTTACTCTGTGTTCCGTCTAGACACATTAGTGATTAGTGAACCAATCACAACTTTTTGGAACCTGTATTTTCCAATGAGGGATTTTCTTGTCATTTTTTTTAAACTCTTCCCATCTGGGCGGATAGATGGCGCTGAACTTGGTAAGTTACTGCAAAGAATGGAACGTCACATCATGTTTTGATTATTTCACTTGGGTGTAATTTTTAGATCGTAAAACGAAACGTATTGGTGCCTCTGCCTACCCCCTCGGGGATAACGGGTGTCATCATCATCAACCCATTATGTCCCCACCAAGGGGCACGGGTCTCTTCCCTCAGGAAGGTATAGGCCATACTCCACCACGGGGGCCAAGTCCGGATTGGTGAAGGCTTGTAAGACTAGTGGCTGATCTTACTGTCAGAAGTTTTCAAGCCGCCTTAAGGCCTCTGACTTGGCTTAACGACTGCCATCTATCGACGGCAGCCGGCACCAACTGCTTAACGTGCCTTGCAAAGCACGGAACCGCTCGGAAAAATGCCACTAGCGTTAGTCATAGATGGTGACCCATCCATGGACTGAACGCACTGTATGTTGCTTAACCCTAGTGATCGTTTAAGATCACTCAGGCAGCCCAGGCTATGAGCGATTCACGGGTGTGAGTTTATTTATTTTATTTTTTAACGAAACTTATATAAAAAATTAATTGATGTCATTCATTGTCACACACATCACATCTCAATGACTTTTTGAAAATCGTAGAAAATCGAAAATCGCGACAGACTTGCCACTTGTCACGTTGGGACCTAATAAACTCGGCAAAACGTAGGCCCAGTTCTAGTGATTGGTGCCTCTGCCTACCACCTCGGGGATAACGGTGAAGGCATAGGTAAATTTTTTTCCTAAGCAAACGAAAATGTAAGTGTTAGTAGTTTTTTTTAAAAGCGTTTTGGCATTGGCACCTAGTGATGTAGTCAGTTCAATGCCATCTACAGAGTTCTTGGAAACTACGTTTTTTTTTACTAAAAAAACATCTCATTTCTTTTACCAAAAAACCGGTTTTTTTAAGGCACTTTGTTATTTTCTTTTCATTAAACAAGTCAATCAATCAATCATCAATTAATTAATGAGAAGTCTTGAAAACGCACTGTTAAAAACTTAAAATTAAGTAAGTTTATAAGAAAATCATTATTTTGGATCAAGTCAACGGCATAATATTATGCAATTATGCGAGAGGTCCCGGGTTCAAATCCCGGCTGGGGAAAAAAAACCCAGGTCTTGGATGTTTACATGTTTGTGACGTCGCTGTTTCTGGTTCCCACGACACAGGGTATCCTAGTGTGGGGCCAGAAGTAATGTATGTGCCTGTATGTAAATGTCATGTTATGTTATTATGTTGTATGCAAAAAAATGTTATGTTATTATAATCTGCTTAGCCTAAAGACCTGTCAGGAGAGGTTAACCAAAACATAAACAGAATTAATAAAGATTTTATACAATACCTATCTGAGCTGGAAGGGTTTCAGTTAAAAAAAAAACGTGAATTAGTTTTGCCTCCCGCACCCTATAAATGAGACTATAAAAAAAATCGATTACTTAAAAAAAACGGTTTTCGTAGAACCGGTTCACATCACTAAGACCATCACGTTCCATAATGCGATGGAATCGATTACAGCGCGAATCCGACCAAATTTAGTAGTCCCAAAGTATTTCGCACGAAGTAGGGTTTTTGTGCCTACTGCACTTATATGGATTCGCACTGTGATCGATTTCATCGCATTTCGGTATACACCCAGTGACGTACAAACACAGATCAATGAAGGGCTCTCAGCGGTATTTAAAAAAAAAACTACGTACGTAGATAACACCGCCATCTAGTAACGAGATTGGAACCATTTTTTAGGAGCTGTCAGAAAATCCTCATTCCCGACACTGAGAGTTAACTGAGAATCACAGCTTAGGTTATTTGACAGATTTCTGAAAACCAACTCATATTTTTTTGTTTGTGTTCATTGAGTCCTCGGAAAGTGGTCATTTTAAATTCTTTCATGTATTTCTTCTAAAAAAGGCAAACGAAAATTTATATTTTAAATTCTTGGGCAACATGACGTCGCACAGGAATTATGACGTCACATGTCAGTAAACAAACAAATGAACGTAAGAACGATCTGAATGACAGCCACCATTTCACTGAACTGTAACGTCATCATAGAATCGGCCAATCCAGGCCGTTTTCGATTCAACGGCTGCACACATATTATAAAAATTGTATCCTGTTTTTTTTATAAATATGATTATTTATGATTGTTGTTTTGGTTAAAATGCCTGAAATCGGTTTTAAGACTCATAATTTATACGAATACGTATAAATAATACTGTTTTTTCACACGGTCAAACACGCCATTCACTATATAAAATAATAATTATGTACATTGAAGGACTAGGTTCTCCAGGGCTAGACTACACAAGATACGGGCAATATAATCCAATAGGTACGAGAACCGGTGATGTGCAATATGTCCCGAAAAACGTCAGAAGTAGCCAGGTCAGCAAACGTGTGTAGTAGACTCCTAGTCTTCCTTTACTTTAGTACCTACGAACTAATTAAAAGTGTACTATATTAAATTTCAAACTGCTTCAAGCACCCAAAGATTAAGTTATTAGATCTTTAAGACATGTGTAACCATCTCATACAGAAATGTGGACACGCAAATTAAATGACAGAAATAAATATTTTTCTATTTTATTCTATTTGAGAATGACAGCACTATACTGTGCAAGGGCAGGTCTATACCTATTTAATAAAATTAAAATACAAATCAAAATAAGATAAAAATTATCAAAATACGGATAACAGATGCCATCGAGATAAAAAAGACGCCGGTAAGTATATCAGAGCTCAACCTTACAACTAAACTATACATCCACTCCTAATTGTTCTGCTGTCCATAGAAAGGCTACCTTTGCAAACGGCCCGCTCTCGGAAGTGCGCAGGCGCAGCGCATTGTCTGGCCACCCGCCCCGTGTGATCTGCACACTTAATGCGTTTTTTTATTAGTTAATATTTAAGCAGATTTTGTAGAGAGAAGGCATGTGCCTTACAGTGGGACGTATGATGATAAGTTGGTTACGAAATTACGATGTTGAGACAAACCTACATACATATCAACTAAGTATACCTACGTAATGTATAGATGAATAATAATAAAAAGTATTATCATGACGTAATCTCATGTGTAATTCTTGGTGTACATACAATAGAGAATATTCTATCAGTTATTATATAATAAAACCAAAATGAAATATATGAATAATAATAATATTTTTATTTATTTCTATTTTTATTTATGAAGTTACCTTTGCCTACTGGAGTTTCTTTGTTAGTTTCTTCTCCATGTAATCTATTAATTGTGAAACTAACAACATTGACGTTCATAAAGTAAATATTGTATTTGGATTATGAATAAAATATTTGAATTTGAATTTACTGCTTCGCCAAACTCTGTTAAGGCACGAGTGTTGTTTTCTTACTACGAGTAATATTTTTTTTACCACTATTGTTAAGGTACGTTTCTCTATAAGTGAACCAAATCAAATTCTTAAACGTAAGCTCACACCTCTATTACAGAGTCGTATGAAGAGATCCGGGCCTCGATTCTGTAAAATGCATTACAGTACGATGACAGTACACGGTCGGGTCATTGCACGCACGTGACAATGTTTTTTCATACTATTGATGCCTAGAAGCGGCAATGAAACTAAATCGCCACAACAATGCATTTGTCATTGTACTACGATGCATTAACAGAATCAGGTTCAGGGTTTTTCATCTGCCACTATTCTAACAGACCTCTTTCATTCCCCTTTTTTATTAACTACTAAATCGTTACATGCCAAATTGTCAAGTCAAGCCTGCTCCATCAAAGATATTAAAATATCAATTATTTCCCAGACACTTCAGCATCTAAGTGACCTCTTCACGTGTCTAGTGGAGGCAGGTATAAAATACGTGATTTAAAATACGTAAGTATTTAAAACAAAAAATCAACGAAGTTTTAGCAATATAAAAGACATCAACGCGTATAGGAAACTTGAAAACTCGAAAAAAGGAAGACTGAAGAGAAGTAAACAGAGCAAGCAAGTAATAATTAATTAATCTATGACTATAAACTAGACACATATGTGAGAGGTTGACCAAAAAGGGACCAGCAAAGGTAGTACGAGGACGCGAGTCGCGCGCGACAACGTCAAAAGTCGCGACTTTCCAGTACATTAGCTGTCAAATTCTCGCGACTTTTGACGTTGTCGCGCGCGACTCGCGTCCTCATACTACCTTTGCTGCAATCTGTGGTATTTTAGCTATGTTTTGGTCTAACCAGTCATATTTTTAGGTGCCGTAGTAATATTTTTATGATTTTTTTTGTAAGCCGAGCACGAGTCAAAACCTATAGAAACACGAAACTTCAAACGCGATTTTCTCGAAATCAATTATTTTCCCTTGAGGTCCCTTTTTGGTCAACCACTCTGTGTTTTACTGGGATACCATATGTTTACAATCATATAGACTTAGCGCTGGTTTCTCGTGCACAAACAAACTGTAAATTTACTGTGAACTGTCACTTGTCCACCGTTTACAGTAGATAACAATAGCCGGGTGTAAGTGTAGTATTTCATTTTAGTATCATCCTAGTAATACTCGAAGCTTTCTCTAATGTTATAGCAACTCTGATTCAAGTGAAACTTAACCGTAGTAATCTCCTCGATTCCCCGTCAATTTTGTCAGATATCATCATCAGCTTAGCACTAGTTTCGTCTGGCTATAGTCGTTTTTCTCCAATATCAGGTCTATTTGGCGTTATCTTCGTCTTAAGATTATTTTGTGGAATCGACTTTTTTTAATGTCAGTGTTTACGTAATATAAAAACCTTAGCTATCCTAATATCTAATGGAACCTATACTTACCTCTTAACACAGGCGTTCCTTGAAAGAGAGAGATTAATCACTATGTGCGTCTACCGCGGTTCATGAATGCCTCAGGCAGGTTTCCTTACCATGTTTTCCTTCAGAGAAAGCGAGTGGCATTAAATTGCTACGACTAGAAAAAAAAATCACCAGCTTATCCTACTTTAGTAATGTAAAGGCGATTACATTACTAAAGCGATTACCTTTAGTAAAGGCAATTTTGCGCCGGAGTCCAGCAGGCAGATGTCAGGATGCTGTAAACGATGCTTCCTGCGCAAGCGCAAACTGGTTTGGCTCAGAGTTATAACACTCTGCTACCGGGCGCCGCGTCCGACTGACCGAGGTATAATAGGGTGTGTTTCCACTGGACGGTACGGCACGATAACGCAGAAATGATCCAATATGTCGGTCCCTTAATGCTGAGGTTCGTGGCCGCTATGACGGGGATGGACCATGTAGTATGGACCATATTCTGGATCTGTAGTTCGCTGTGTGGACCGCCCGACTGGTGAAGCCACAACATGGCACTACAATTTATGGTTTATTAATGTGTACACTACGAGGCCGAGTTTTGTGTATTAGGATACTTTATTTACATCCGAAAATTACTGGGTTCCTACATGAATTTAATTCTGTTCGATGGACTCAGTGCACTGATTGTCCAGTACAACTTCGCCAATATCCCGTGTTAGAGGGTTTCTACTTCAATGCGAACTTTTTATCGTCTTGCAAATCTTTTACTATACTTGCAACAGTAAAAAAAATAAAGGGGATCATAAAAAATAAAAAGGATAATGTAAGAAAAGAGACGTGGAAAACTAAGTGAGTTCGACTCAGCAATGGCGACGGCACGGTTTTTCCAATATCGTCCTGCGGAATCTCGCTCAATGAGAGCCCACGAATCATTCGCTCGCTAGTTCGAAACATTCAAAACATACCTAATTCTTTTTCGAATATTCTTCGATTTAAAAAAAGGCGATTATTTATGTTAGAGTGAACTATTCATAAATAGTATTCATAAATAGTATTGATTG
Organism: Yponomeuta plumbellus; assembly: GCA_947310845.1. Classification (NCBI taxonomy): domain Eukaryota; kingdom Metazoa; phylum Arthropoda; class Insecta; order Lepidoptera; family Yponomeutidae; genus Yponomeuta; species Yponomeuta plumbellus. Next base: position 9,958,530 of record OX371206.1, read on the forward strand.
CTAAGACATTTTAACACATTCGGAAGTTACAGAGCTACCTACTTAAAACGGTGTTATAATAACGGCGTTATAACGGTGGAGGAAAACCTCTGGAAAAATTACTCGCAGATATCTTGAATGAAAATCCCAGTACTTGGAATGAGTTGAGACTTTGAGAGCAAATTTTTTCTCGAGTATTCGTCAATTTGAATAAACTAAAGTCCGATAAGTTTCTGTGACTATACCGCTCAAATTATATTATAAATCTAATATACAGGGTTACAGGAAAGTCGTACACAATATTAAAGGAGGTTATTATTTAGGTCTTTTCTGATAGATTTTATTCTATTACATAGGGTCTGAAAATTAACCGTTATGGAGATATTGACTGTTAAAGATTTAAAAAAAATATCAAATTTTTTTGGCTTTTTGATTAATTTTTTCTCAGAATAGAGCATATAAAGTGTTTTTTTTATGTATTTAGTTAAAAGGCATATCAATTGATAAAAAAATATCAGCAAAAGCTGCACCTTTTTGAATAGTTAAAGAGTCGTAGAAGTTTTTAAAATTATTTGCAGAATATGTTCCATACGTAAATTTTTTTTAAGAGCTTCAATGTGAAAAATATTTAGAGAAAAAATATTTAATTCTAACCGTTGCCGAGCAGTTTTTTAAAGCTGTTAGTAGTAGGTGCAGCTTTTGCTGATATATTTTTATCAATTGACATGCCTTTTAACTAAATAAATAAAAAAAAAACACTCTATAAGCTTTATTCTGAGAAAAAAATATTTTTTAAAAATCTTTAACAGTCAATATCTCCATAACGGTTAATTTTCGGACCCTATATAATAGAATAAAATCCATCAGAAATTACCTAAATAATGACCTCCTTTAATATTGTGTACGACTTTCCCTGTAACCCTGTATATTTTCAAGTTTGGGCCCCAGTCTGATAATCCCTGGTATACTCTGAACGGCCCGTAAGGTTAATTTTAGAAGTGACAAATTACTTCTTCTTTTGAGAAGGAACTCTTTTGTTTGTACCAAAGCCTCGGCTTCCTCTCGAAAGGCAAATAAATTGGAATATAAAAGACCTCTACTTTTTGCAGCACTTTTTGCACTACAGACCGAGGATGCAATAAAAAGAGTAGGTAATTAATAAAGATCGAGGCGATAAGGATGTTGGAAGCAGGGATTTTATCGATGGCCAAGATTAAGATTTTATTTATTCCGAAACTCAGAACTGGAAATATTTTTCGGCCAAAATTGAAGTGCAGAAAACTGACTCCCGGTCTTGACTAGTTTTTTCATAGAATGCCCAATAAATAATTGGAACAAGTGACTCTGAATTCGCAAGAACGTATTTTGGGTCTTATTTAGCAACTCCCAATGTGTGGAGCTAAATCAAGAAATATTACAAATTGAAAATAAAAAAAAATGTTTTTATTCTTACCGAGGAAGTTACTGAGTAGTACTGAGTAGGTATGTGTCACGTTTCTAAAGCCAATTCATCATCATTATCATCATAATATAATATATTTATTGCAACCATAAGTTTACAAGGTGTTCACATAGTGAAAAGTTCCATTATGGACCCTGTTAGGTACTCGACGCTTCTGGGCAACCTTTTCCGATTCAATACAAATTCAAATTAATTTTTTTTTTTTCAATACAAAGCCCTACTTATAAATCACGACCCATTAGGAGCCATTGACATGGCTAAATGGCAAGTTTAGTGACGGATCGATTGGTTGTGTATCGGGTGAAACATCTTGAGCGAAAAGGTGTGATACAATCAATGGTTTCTATTGATATGGTTCAAGTAGGAATCAGTACAATTAGGGGATTAAACATAGGGGCAGTGTTGGCACCTTTTACATCCACGAGCAAAGGACAGTGGAATTGTTGACGGGCCAATTTTCAGGCCACCATAACAATGGGTTTTAATTGTTATTTTCAAGGTCATAAGTGTCATAATAACACAACATAGGTATTACAAATTAAGAAATAATACAGTGTTTAAAATGTATTGTACTCGGTTATATTAAGGATTGATTAACGAAAGTGGCAATTTTCCGAGCGATTCCGTGCTTCGCAAGGCACTTTAAGCAGTTAGTCCCGGCTGCCGTCGATAGATGGCAGTCGTTAAGCCAAGTCAGAGGCCTTAGGGCGGCTTGAAAACTTCTGACCAGCCACTAGTCTTACAAGCCTCCACCAATCCGGACTTGGCCCCCGTGGTGGAGTATGGCCTATACCTACCTTCCTCAGGGAAGAGACCTGTGCCCCTCGGTGGGGCTTTAATGGGTTGATGATGATGATATTAAGGATGACTTTTGGTCAATTGTTAAATTTTTTACACAAGTAAGTAGTGCAGATGCAGGTTGTCTGCTCTACATTGGTATTGGTAAAAGCAATTATACATTATACCTTTTCTCTTTTTAAATAGCTACTTACTATAATTTTATCGTTTCTTGTGTGTACGAGCCAGCAAAATAGAAATGTACGGTGTTATTAATAAAATCACTATTTCTTAAAATACTTGATTAACGCCGATTAAAATAGTCTGTGGTTTCAAAAGGAAAAGACGTAAGCAAAGATTAAATAAACTACCTCTGAGGATTGTTTTAGTTAGAAGAATCGTGGTTTTATAAATAAGGAGGCGCATTTTTCTGTCATGAACGGACCAAACAAAAATATATCATTAAGTAGAGGGAAAAAATATGATTCTAATGTAAAAACGCCTCTAAAACACAGTTAAATATGTTCCTTTTTACCCGAGGCTATTGAATTTTAGGAGTAAATTAAAGAAATTGATAACTCTGACAGTCTTATATAAGTTATTGTTTTTACCGCTGCCCCAACTCTCCAAGGTTTGTTGTAAGAAATCTCTTACAGAGATAAGCTCACTTCTGCACATGTTATAATATTAATACTTTATTCAGAAAAAAGGTTTACATGTAAGTTGGCTTACTAAAAGTAAGTTGTTTTTAAAATTGATGACCGACTGCTGCTGAACTAGGCGTATAGTCTGTGTTTCAGCATTCAGTTTCCCTTTCATCGTATCTAAATATTTCGTACAGATTTTTATGCCATAACAAGCATAGTAATCTCTTTTAATAAATAAAGAAATAAAAAAGCATGCATTCTAATTACATAACTAGAGAGGAAAAGTAAATATTAATATTACTAAAGCTGTTGTTTCTTATGTAATGTTCTGTTCAATGTTTCGTGAGCAATAAAGTATTATTATTAATTCACTATGACAGTTCGATTTTCATAGCCAAGTCTACCTAAGTATGTACTTGTTTATCTTAGAACTAAAACTTTCGTTTCACTAGACATTATAAATTGTTTTCCGTATTTTCTAGACTTTTTGTCGAAAGAGCGAAAGAGTCGCTGTGAGACGAGCAACCGACCGACGACGCGAGCTCCCGTCTCTGCTCACCATGTTTAAGCATTGTGAATCAGAAACAGTTTATAATACAGTCTGTTAGCTTTTATAGCGCCACCAAGTTATCTGTTCACGTGGGCAAAATTGTAACGAACTAATGGGCGTTTTTCCTTTCTTTTTTTTCTTAATTGCTTGAGATACACTAGATGGCGTCATTCGTTTCTTCATACGAATTTGTGATTCGTAGCAATCAATGTCAAAGTCAGTCCACAGATTACTAAACAAGAGAAGGAACCAGGGTTGCTATTCGGACGAGGTTTCTCGTAATAAAAATAAAAATTCAAACCAACAATCCATAGCAAAGACTCAAAAGTATCCAAAAGCGCACTTATCACCAAACGACAACAGCTTTTTTTTTTTCGGTAATTAACCATCACAAATTCCACAGAACCATAGTATTATTTTTTGCTTTGACGTTTATTATTACGGTACGGCAGCGCCACCTAGGGATCCTTTTAAAACTAAATTTGACATAAGGAAAAAGTAAATCCAGGGCCCTTAGTGCGAGTTTTTTCATTCACTTTCGATAGCGAGAGCGTTTGCAATTTGTATAGGAGTGACAGAGAGACAACTAGGTGGCGCGCTTTGCTTGTGCCTATACATATGAGTTTACGTTAACGCGATCGAGTAGTTAAAAAAACTCGCACTAAGCACACTGTTCCCCATTTTTTGGTTTTGTTTATTCACTTACTAAGATTTACAGATATATTTTCATTAAAATTGAAAGACGGGTTAAAATATTCACATTTTTCTAGGTAAATATCTTAAATGTTACTACTAAATTCTCCACTAGCGCCGCTATCAACTGAACAGATAAGATGGTGGTACACTAGAATATACCTTGGCTACTACCGGATAGAATCGAATATATTCCGAACACTTAATTTCGAAAACGGAACTAATATAACCGAAATAAACTAATTCAGAGCAGGAAGCAGTATTACACTCGTGTTCTTTCGGTGAAAACCGAAGCCTACTCTAGAGCCCGAGGTATATTCTAAACGCTAACAGACTGTACTTGTTTATCTCAATCGACTCTGAAATGTGGGTACTTCGAATTGTAGTAAACCATGAATGACAGTGCCATAAAACAGGCCCCCTGATTAATTCCTCTATAAATGCGCTGTCATAACACAAACAGGCAATCAGCTGGCATCTGTCACTACCATACCCGTACATGTAGGTATGTAGTATTTACAGGTTAGGTACTATTCATTTAACGATCTTTACGCGTGCCACTAATGATGGTGCGCACGCGCCGGGAGCCGGATGTATTGGCAACTTGTCGTTATGGTGCATGCAAGTGATTACGCTGCGTGCGTGGTGTTGACGAAACATTCGTCAAGCTTATTTGCTAAATTTATACAGGGTTACCTATGTCGTTATTGGTTTACAACTTTTGTTTTGACGACCTCGGTGGCGCAGCGGTTAGCGCATCTGACTATCTTGCGAGAGGTCCCGGGTTCGAATCCCGGCTGAGGACAAAAAAAAAAGAATCCCAGGTCTTGGATGTTTACATGTTTGTGACGTCGCTGTTTCCGGTTCCTACGACACAGGGTAGCCTAGTGTGGGGCCAGAAGCAATGTATGGGCCTGTATGTAAATGTTATGTTATGTTCTACGAGTTCAGAGGAAAACCTCTGATTTCAGTTTTCAGAATACCTACTACGGTATATTTTTGAACTGAAACTTTCGTAAGCAATAGACATTATTAACTTTATTCCGGACCAGTGGCGTAGCGTGCCTTGTCGGGGCCCCGTATAAAAAATTTGTTTGGAGGCCCTTATGTGGGGGTAAAGATTTTTCACAAAAGAAAAAAAATATTGTGAAAAGAAATATATTAACATTATTTAACCATTTTACAAATAAAAATCAAATTATAAATATTCACTCTCCTTGCCTTTTTTCGGCAAACTGATTTATTAAATCATTTATGGCTGATGATGATTTTAGTTTTTCTAAAGTTTCTGCCACTATGGACAATAGTGAGAGGTCTGACAGCCGTTCTTGTCCCATCGAAGTTCTTAAGTAATTTTTTATCAGTTTTAGAGAAATCCCCCTTTTAATACTCCTTCCCCCTAAATTTAGGGGGAAAACCCCCAAGTTGGCACCACTGGGTTTAACATCCAATATAAAGTACAACGATTAAGGATTCCCCGCTGAGTTGAAGATGAAGTAAGTAAAACGGGGAACTCCCGCAGCCCGCCATAACGATGTAGAGTGTTGCCAACTTTTGAACGCACGCTTAAGGCGGGAAAAAAAGGAATTGCTTTATAGAATTTTGTCATTTGTAAAATAAAATAAATTAGAAAGTTTTTAAATCTTTTCCTTACACACTTTGGGGGCCCCCGTGGCCCGGGGGCCCCGTATAATTGATACGGCAGATACGGCGGTAGCTGCGCCCCTGTTCCGGACACACTTGACTTTTTATCGGAAGAGTCCGACCGTTCGTCCGCTCATGAACGTGGCGATTTAGTTTCATTGCCGCTTCAAGTCTACGGGCGCACACATATCGAACCCTCTAGGCTTCAATGGTATAAAAACAAGTCTTTTAGCTTCAAGCCGCTTCAAGTCATGTGATCCGACCGTGTATCTGTCATCGTACTATAATGCAACTGCAGAACCGGATTCTTCCGACAAAAAGTCAAGTAAGTCTATCCGGAAGAAAGTTAATAATAGCACGGTAGATATATTTACTAAGTCTTATTAAATTTTATTTATTTATTAAGGAATACTTATAGTGCATAGTACATTTTTTTTCTTAATCTATTACATGTAGGTATTATTCTAGTACATGCACCTATTATATGCATTCTCATCATTTACTGCAACCATTTGAAGTGCAGAAGTGAATTAATCCACTCGTCTCCGAGTAATCGGGAAACATTTAATAAAAGAAAAAAAAAAGATTCCAACGAACTGAGCACCTCCGCCTTTCTTTGAAGTTAATACACGATTTATGACACGATTACGGGGGCCTGCTTTGTGGTGCTGTCTAAGTAGGTACAATAAAATGCTTGACCATGACCGTTCGATGTAAATTGCGAAATCGATTAACCCACAGATCAACCAGTATACTGGTAGTCTACTATAGCATATAGTAGACTTTGCTACGTAATGCTCCTCTAATTGTTATAATAATAACTTTGATACAACACAATCACTTGACTTGGTCCCACACTAGGACACCCTGTGCTATGGCAATCAGAACATTACAAACATCGAAAAACACCCAGACTGAGGTCATGTGTACAAATGTTCGCCGGACCCCGGAGGGAATCGAACCCACGACCCCTTTCTTGGTAGCTAGCGCCTTAACCGATAGACCAACGAGGCAGTCAGCTATTCTAAACTGCGGATGGTAGTTTTATGAAACCTTGGCCCCTCAACAAACATGTCATTCATCAATCATCATCAGGATTTGCGTTATGACTAGTGGTCGCAATAGGTAGTTCAATTTTATGTACTTGCAGAAAGAAAGTCAACGTAAGCATAACATGTATTATCTAAACCTAAAATCCCGGGTAATAAGGTTTTTTGGTTAAAAACTAATCTGTTTTTATTTGCTGTTCGTTTCTTTACGTTTTTATTCTAAAATATTTAGCTTACAATTTTATAAGCTAAAAGATGAAATACTATATTTGAAAGTTCAATATAAAATTTACAATCTGAAAATAGTAAGCCCCGCGGAATCCCTTCGGTATATCCATACTATTGATGTCACAAAATCGCAAGTACATAAAATTTAATTACCTATTCCGACCCCTAGCTATGACCTTGAAAGTAACAATCAAAAACCTTTGCTATGGTGTGCCATTCGGTCCACCAAACATTCTACGGGTTAAGGTTTTTTTTAAAAGCTCCTAACCCGGCAAAAGAATATCATCAAAGTACCAAATTCGTTTTGCATAGGATTATGCGTGACCGAAGACAATTTGCATATACGTGCTTGAACAACTAAGCCGGAGCTGCACGGCATTAGCCTTTATATTTTCTTGCAATCAAGGTACCGTATCAGGACAGCGCCTTGATTATTTTAGTGCATTACAGTACGATGACAGATATACCTACGGTCAGGTGATGTTTTTCACGTTTTTTCATACCATTGACTCGTTATCTTTTGGCAAATGACACCAAACATGCTATTAAGTTTTCGCGTCATAGCTACGAGTATTTAGTGCCCTGCCTCACTGGGACTCCAAGGCGACGTCCAGGCAGTTTGTATTGAATGGCGACGTCGCCAACAGTCGCCAAGTGAGGTTAGGCACCATACATTCCAATACTAACTGCTTGGATACGGATAACATTGGATACATACATAAACTCACGCTTGTATATCACTACAACGCCCACATCACGATCGACTTTTTGTTTCGAATTATTTTGTAAATGTGAGTGGTTGACCAAAAAGGGACCTGGAGGGATTGGAAACCGTTATCATTTTTATTTTATTTTTTTAATCTTTGGTATTTTAGCTTTGTTTTGGTCTAACCAGAATATTTTTAGGTGCCGTAGTTATTTTTTTATGATTTTTTTTGTGAGCCGAGCCGAGTCGAAACCTATCTATACACGACACGTCAAACGCGATTTTCTAGAAATCAATTATTTTCCCTTGAGGTCCCTTTTTGGTCAACCACTCACAAATATTGAGTGATTCAGGTTTTCTCATTTTCTTGAATATCGTGTCTCAAAGCACAGCAAAAGTAGGCTCACAATGCCCTAGGCAGAATTCTCTCGAAATTAACGGAAGAATGGAATGCTAACCGGGTTAGCCTAACCCTTGCCCGCACAATGTAGGCAGATGCCGGGAGCACAATGCAGTCGTATGTCCGAATTTGGACATTCATGGGGATAATAGTGGTTGGCTAAGTATGGATAGGCACTATGGATGATGCTTTGTAAATCTTCAATAACTTTACTGTCTCTGGCCTGTCAGTCGTTAGCACATCAGCATTTACATGCGTCCTTTGTGCTTTTTACAATGTAAGAATAGATATCGCACGCGGCACGAAGCGCAAAATAACTGTGCCGCTTGTTTAGTAAAATACCTAATAAAAATTATTTATTTCAGGCATTACAGGAACAATGGTGACTTAAAAACTATGTAAGTAACAATAATATTATATTCTACGTTGTTGTGCTAAGTTACTTCATGTACCTACCTATTTTTTTTTACAAAACACATGAATGAGTCTTATAAAGAAATATACCTATAGTTTTCTGAATTTAAAATCTTGTATAATATACATCCCTTGAAAAAATAACTTGTGCCTGCAAGGCTAACCAAATTTAAGCAACAATAAAATTATAGATAACAAATTAGTCAGCTAACTTTCAGCCTAATAATTGTAGAACATTATTTTTGAATGAGTTTAGTGTAATACAGAAAATATCAATTTTACAGAGACTTATGTGTCTCACGCGGACTATCTCCCCTTTCCGCTAGCATAGTCAGAATGCTGTTGGTGCTGGCGTAGAGCCTGCAGAGTGCTGCGGCAGATCGGTTGCGGAGCACGAGGGGTTGGGCGCCAGTGTCGCACGAGGGTTAAGTAGGGGTGCGATCCGTAGTAGTAAAAGAGGGGTATCCATTGGCACGGTAGAATATTTATTTAAATGTAAAGTAAAGGGCACCTGAGGACAATGCAAATAGAAAATCTTAAATAAGGTCTAAAAATAAATATAAAAATACACTAGGAATAGAAAATAAAGCAGGAACACTTACAATTATGTGCCTTTTGTAAATATTTAATGATGGTTTATATAATAACATTGAAAAGAAGATACTCCGGGTCGTGAAAAACAGAAAAAAAGAATGACGTTTAGGTGCAGCTTAGATGGAATCTGAGGATAATCTGAGCCAGATACGTCCGAACACTGCAGCAAAAGTCAAATACTAATTAAATTTGGTATATTAGATGGCCGAAAATGATAAAAAGGCAACGAGGCAAATGCACCTCGTTACAGCATAAAGACCATCCATCTGTGCATCCGCAAACATTCCAGATGCGCTGCAAGCCCCAGTAGCATCGTGAAATTGTTATTATGCTGGACTCTCAATGCATTCAGCGTCTTCTGCCAATATACAGCCCACAAATTACAAGCATACAAATATGTACATTGTAGGCACGGTGTGGCTGAAGACAAAATACAATAGCGGTTTAATTTTTTAGTGGCAGTTGCGAGAAAGAATTAATGTTAGAGGTTAATTAATGTTTTTATCAAAATACAAATCAGTGTCCGTGCATTTTCAGTTTGCATTGATACCACGCCGCGACACAAGAACTCTTTAAATAAACAATACTAAAATCCTGATGAAGTGCAAACGCAAAAGACACTATTCATACTAATCATATTTCGTTTTTTTACGGAAAACCGAGACGCCATGTCCGTGTTTTAATTTAAAAAATAATAGGTAAATATTCATTCCTTTAAGTGAATGAATATTCACGTGTGAAATTAACGATAATTAAGTCGATTTAGTCACATACATATTCACAAAATACAATAATTAAATATATTATCTAATTGTTAATAGTATCTCCCTATGCATTAGGTTGAACCTGTAAGGATAGGGAATGTTTGGAATTAAATAAATAAATAAAATAAATAAATTTCTAATTTTACCATTATGTATTTACTGGGCTGGGTTTACCTTTGAAACTAAGCATCAATTGTAATTAATTATTCTCAATATTTATGAAAAAGCCAACTTTCCAGCTGGATGGCAGGAGGGCATATCCACACTTCCCTTACCTACGTGTCCAAGCAACAGGTGTTCGCAAGCCTCTTGGTGGTTCTCACTTAATATCTTACTATTTTCGACCGATTATACAGTGTGGCCCTGGATAAAGTGCAATCCCGAAAGGGGATGAAACTAGACCATGAATCATTGACTAGAAAAATATAAAAAAAAAATATAAAAAATTATTGTAGGATTTATTGGTATTTTAAGATTTTCATGTTTCATTAAGGACTCTATGTACAAAAGTATTGATTTCTTCCAAAATAATGGGTCTATTTCTTTGAAATAAAAAAAAACAGTATGCCTAATACCTGGCGATGACCATGAAATAATAAATAGTCTGCAAAAAAGTAACTATCTTGGGTAAAAAAATTTATTTTTATGAAAAAAATGATTTTTTTAGACGTTTATTTTAAAAAACTTCAAATTACTAAAAAAATGTGCCCTATAACTATGTCATTTTATAGCTTACTTTTATTCTTTACCATTTTAGCTTCCAAATAAAAAAAAAACAATGTTCTAACTAAAAAAATGGCTAGGAGTTATTTACATTTTAGTAGGTAATAAAAGTCAGACTTTAATCACAATAACTTTATTAATAAAATTATCCGTAATTTACAATTTTGCATTTTTATTTAATGCATTAAATGTTCAAAATGGCCTCCTCGATTTTGCAAGCACATTACTGCACGAATATTAATTTGCTTAGTGGCTCTGCGAATCATTCCTGGATAATTTTTAATGTCATTTGCGCACTGAATTATTCGGTCGTGCAACTGTGCCTCGGTATTTATTGGCGTGCTGTATACTCTTTGCTTCATGACACCCCATAAAAAATAATCTAGGGGTGTCAGATCAGGTGAACGCGCTGGCCAGCCTATAGGCCCTCCTCGGCCAATCCACCGGTTCGGGTAATTTTCGTTCAAAAATCGCCGCACCTCCCGCCCATAATGTGCAGGACATCCATCCATTTGGAGATACATACGCCCACGCCGTCTCGTAGCCAGGGGAACATCTTCCATCAACATGGGTAAATTTTGTAGTAATTCTAAAAAACGTTCAGCATTTAGGGTTCTGGGTAAAATGACTGGACCAATTAAAATGTCGTCGATTAAGACTGCCCATACGTTTATTGAAAATTTTACTTGAAAAGTAGATGCCCGCTTCAATCGTGGATTTTCGTGAGACCACTGGTGCAAATTTCTGCAGTTTGTAATGCCGTCTCGGGTAAATGTCGCTTCGTCCATCCAAAAAATGCGTTTGGGAAAATTTGGGTCAGCTCTAATTTTTCTTAGAATCCACGTCGACATTACGCATCTTGGACGATTATCTACATTTTCGTGTAAATGTTGTACTCGTTGGTAATGGAAAGGATGCAATCCCTCCTTTTTCAAAATTCGCCAGACAGACGTCTTCGATATGCCATGACGCAACGCTAATCGTCTTATGCTTGTTGTAGGGTCAGCAAACAGATCGTTTAAAATGGCCTCTTCTATTGCATTGTCAATAACGACAGCTGGATGCTCACGGCGATCTCGTGCCAAACCAAGTCCAATGTTGGAGAGCCTCCTATGAATCTCTTGAAAATTTCGAGCTGAGGGTATGAGTCTGCCCGGGAAAGCATTTATGTATGCAGTCCGAGCGACTGTTGTGCGACCATGTGACATGCCATAATAATAATGCATGTCGGCTATTTCTCGAGGTGAGAACTCTGTCAGCCGCGGCATTTCGTCAACACTTAACAGCAGAACAGGAACAGTCCAAACGTAACGAACAGTAGAAAACGTAACAGTCAACAATGTAACAAAAACTTAATAACAAATCAACGAGAACACAATGCGAGAACGAGAACAGTAGTAGCAGCGGCGAGAATATCGGAGCGACTGTGTAAGTCCTGTTTCGAACCCTCTGCCTCCCCTCCCCTCGCCTTCCTTCTACCTGAGTGTAGAACAAAAGGACTGCGACTGCCGAAGGGCACAGAGTAGGACGGAAACAATGGAAAAAACTGTCTCTACCTGCACGGTAACACGATTAGGCTCCACTTTAAAAGTTCGTAGATAGCGTGTTTTTTTAGTTAGAACATTGCTTTTTTTTTTATTTGGAAGCTAAAATGGTAAAGAATAAAAGTAAGCTATAAAATTACATAGTTATAGGGCACATTTTTTTAGTAATTTGAAGTTTTTTAAAATAAACGTCTAAAAAAATAATTTTTTTCATAAAAATACATTTTTTTACCCAAGATAGTTACTTTTTTGCAGACTATTTATTATTTCATGGTCATCGCCAGGTATTAGGCATACTGTTTTTTTTTATTTCAAAGAAATAGACCCATTATTTTGGAAGAAATCAATACTTTTGTACATAGAGTCCTTAATGAAACATGAAAATCTTAAAATACCAATAAATCCTACAATAATTTTTTATAATTTTTTTTAATATTTTTCTAGTCAATGATTCATGGTCTAGTTTCATCCCCTTTCGGGATTGCACTTTATCCAGGGCCACACTGTATAGGCAACCGTTTCCAGTTATTTAGGCACGCTTATTATGGATGATCAATGTCGGAAATAATGATAATAAAGTAGGCCGTACCTAGATTTAGGTTTTCTATCTGTTAGCTACGTGGATATTTTGAGGTGAACATTTTTTCAAAGCTAATCTTAAAGCCTAAAGGCAGTTGTCAAAAAACGAATTGAATAGTTGTTAGACTTGGCTTAACGACTGCCATCTATCGACGGCCGCCAGCACCAACTACTTAACGTGGCTTAAGTGTGAAGCACGAAACCGCTCGAAAAAATGCCACTATCGTTAGTCACAGGTGGTCACCCATCCATCCATTGAACGCGCCCTATGTTGCTTAACCTTTGTGATCGTTTAAGATCACTCAAGCAGCCGGGCGAGCGCTATGAGCGATTCAGTATTAATATACTCAGAGGCACAATTAACAGCCCACTTTAATTTTCTGACGTAACTTGAAATATTAATTAGTGAATGATTTCCACTCACCTTTTAAGATTGTCCCAAACGTGTTTGATAGGGTATATCCACAGAACAAAAAAAAAAGAGTTAAAGTGGGCGGTTAATTGTGCCGCTGAGTGTATATTGTAAATTTTTGGTCCGGATCAACTTACTCGATTTTTTATCGGACGAGTCCGACCAGGTAAGGTAGGTATTTAGGTAGGTAGGTACAATGTGTACAGTCCGTTTTTTAATTCGATGCAAAAAAAAATGACGCGGTGTTACCGCTATAAAATATATAGGTTACTCGGTAGATTTTTTTACCGTGAATAGAAGACCATGTGACCCGCAAAGACATTAAAATTTAATTCCTCATAAGAGCAAAGTCTAAAAAAACTCCTACGTAGCACAAACAATTTTTACTTGCAAGTAAAATGGGGTTATTTGGTTTTTGCGTACTAGCAACATTCAGACATTGACAGCCTTTGGATTGTATTGAGATGTCAACGAGATAGTTTTTTTTTTTTGCATTGAATTAAAAAACAGACTAGAAACCCACAAGGACTGTCTCTCTAGAACTAACTCATTGTGCCAAGTATAGTCGACAGATCACCAACCAAAACTTTTCATTTACAAAGTAGCCCGTATTATAACTAAATAAGTGCATGCATGTAAAGATCGATGAGCTGCCGATTGTACCTGCAGAAAGGTGTAAAAGAGGTAAAGGTGAGTTTGCAGTTAAGTAAAACAAGTCGTGTTATAACAAAAAATATACACCTTTATTCTAGACAGGGTTAAACATGAAACCAATATACAATATGTGGAATAATATTCAAGATTACGAGTACAGTAACAATTTCACAAAGTCTGAGTTATGTTTTTTAATATTAAATCTACATGAATGCTCTTAATCACATAATTATTTCTACCAAAGTTTTTTTCGCCATTTCATGTATGGTTGTTCCAATTAACCCCTCAAGCCCTGAGGACCAGCCGGCGGGTCCAACGTAAGCAACAGCGCATTCTGCCAGACCCCGTAGACACGCCGACGGGTCAGTCTTACAATGCTGCCGTCATAAGAAGAAAGGCCATAACTTCAAGTTTTACTAGTGAGAAAGAGTAACACGTATTTAAATAAATAACACCTATAAGAAAATAGCTTATGAAACAATGAAATATGTACATTTTTTTATGTTTTTCAAATAGGAATCGCCGACAACAAGTTAGCAGACATGATTGAAATTTAATTTTTCACTTAACTTCAATTTGCCCGAAATCAAGTTCATGGAAGTTATGGCCTTTTTTATTATGACGGCAGAATGGCACTTTGAATCGAATAATATATTGAAGATGATACATACCAAAGTTGTATCAGCAGGTTTTAATTTTTGAAAACTGTGATAAATTCCAAATGTTACTCTGTGAATAACTAATTTAGCTGTGAAAGAAAAATATTAGAGGCCTGAGGGGTTAACGAGCCGAATTTTAAAAAACAAAATATATTTCTATTCTACAGAGTTATGGTGGAAACTATATTAAGTAACAAAGTATATAGTACGCTAGACAGCACCGATTTGGAGAATAGGTAAGGCCAACTGCAATGCGTTTTGGATGTAGGTCGAACTGTTGCCAGCCTGTAAAAAAACAAACGTCATCTTATTCTTCAAATGAGGGCTTTTCAATGGCAGCTGTCAGTTGATTACATTAAAAAAAACTAGATGGCGCTGCAAGGAGAACAAAATGTCATCATACATTTTAAATGTTGTACATAGTTATTAATCTGTAATAATCTAAACATCTCTTGTAGTCTGTGATCTAAACTAGACTTTGTTTCGAAACTGTTGAAACTTTTTACTTTGTGCATTACATGCCCATGCATTGTGCATTTTGGTAAAAACATAGGACATTTCTGTCCTGTCCACAGAGAAGGTACAGTGATGTCATGTCAATTTTGACATATTGTGTGACGTCAGCACCATCTATCGGTAACTTGCGGCACTGTATTTTTTGTTAATGAAGCTTTGAAAAGACCTCATCCTCATTTCTTAAATTCTGAAACTTGTATTATTCGTGCGACTTATCACACGATTAATGGATATTATGTATTTAAGTATATTCTCTAGTTAAGAATTTACACTACGTAATTTGTGAAA
The DNA here is from genome assembly GCA_947310845.1 of Yponomeuta plumbellus. Taxonomy (NCBI): domain Eukaryota; kingdom Metazoa; phylum Arthropoda; class Insecta; order Lepidoptera; family Yponomeutidae; genus Yponomeuta; species Yponomeuta plumbellus. The sequence goes on from OX371206.1 coordinate 9,973,812, forward strand.
GTGGTGTCAAAATTTTACTTTCTTTTTAAAACCTCAGGGAAAACAATTCAGTTTACCTTTGCATAACTTGAAATGAACCTCCACTGCACAATGTTTTTTTCTGTTGAGTTTAAGCAGTTTTGTTTCTTGGTTACATCGCGCGTAGTTTATGCTCATGCCAACCATACCATATTGGAATTGGTATATAAGTTCTGCCGCATAATTTTGGCATAGTGTGTTCGTGTAGGTATCCCAGAGGAGTAAGCAGAAACCAGGACCGCTTCCCATAGAACTACAATAGGCTATTTGAAAGATTTCTGAAAACCATCTCTTAAGTTTTGTTGGTGTTCATGGAGTCCTCAGCAAAGTGGTCATTTTAAATTCTTTCGTGTATTTCTTGTAAAAAAAGCAAACGAAAATTTACTTTTATAATAAGCCGCCAAAACGCTATCTTGGGCAATATGGCGTTGCACAGGTATTGTGACGTCAATTCCGAGTAAACCAACCAATGAACGTACGAACGAATGAATGACAGACGCCATTTTTACTGACATGTGACGTCATCATAGAATCAGTCAATCCAGGCCGTTTTCGATACCATGGCAGCAGATACATAATTATAAAATTTTATCCTTTGTTTTTTTACAAAGCATAATTGTGTTTTAGTTAAAATGCCCTAAAGCGGTTTTAAGACTCATAATTTTATTTATAGGAATACGTATAAATAATACTGTTTTTTTTTCACACTGTCAAATAGCCTATTCGCAGTTTAATATAAAAACTCAATGTACATGGCATAGCCGAGACATCCTACTTGTTAATAAAACATAAACATCTACATACATTGCCCATACCCGGTGTCGTGGGTACCAGAAACAGCGACATCACAAACATGTAATGTTAATCTTTGGGCTAATCGGCTATGTAATATGTATATTGTATATATTGAATTATCATTGTAAGCCATGAATTGTAGATCTAAGAAATAGGGCCCCCGATTTGACACTTGTCACAAACGTCATCATCATCATCAACCCATTATGTCCCCACCGAGGGGCATGGGTCTCTTCCCTGAGGAAGGTATAGGCAATACTCCACCACGGGGACAAGTCCGGATTAGTGGAGGCTTGTAAGACTAGTGGCTGGTCTTACTGTCAGAAGTTTTCAAGCCGCCCTAAGGCCTCTGACTTGGCTTAACGACTACCATCGGACGGAGACGGACGTATCAGATGATTAATAAATCTTACCTCTAAGAACACATTGGTGATGTAGGTGTTAATCTGAGCCTTATTGTCTGAGGGCAGAGAGTTCAGTTTCTCCGTGAAGCGAGTCGCCAGTTCACTGATCTGTTTTGTTAGGGCCACTGTTAATCTGAAAAGTGAAGTGGTAAAGTCAGCGTGGTGTTTGAATAAAGTGTCTTGAGTGAAGACACCTCAGACGTTTCATTACTGAATTTGACATTTTGTGGTGGATTTGGCATGAAGTTTGATTAGTGAACGTTATTATTATTATTGTTATTGTGTAGAAAAAAAGGTACTAGTCTCGTCTTACCAAAGTGGCCAGACGGACGTCCTCCGGCGTTATTATTATTATAAACATTTAAAATGGATGGTGATTGGAATTGGACACTATGAGCCAGTTTCTGAATTGAGAATTTCGCTAAGTAACTTAACTTTAGCGGTGTCTCGTCAAATTTCTCAGACAAGAGTGCGACAGAACGTTGCTTAATTTTAATTACGTGACTTTTAAAAACGTTACTTAGTGAAATTCTCAATTACATCGGCACTAAGGGCGACTTGTTAGACTTCTTAAATGTTTAATAAAATCTGCCTACGTTTGAGTGATGAATTTAGCAATAAGTTCAGTAGTAAATTTTAGTGGTGCCATTTAATTTTACTGATGAATTAAGCACTAGGTTTGAGTCTTGACTTCGTCCGTTCCTATGATGCAGGTTTAGTTTAACTGATTTTCAGTCAGTGCCAAGAGATACCCCGCGAACGTCACAGACACACAAAGACACACAAATTAAAGAATAGGAATATAAGGAACATAATACATTATTACAGAGGGGCGTCATAAGTAGGGCGTAACTTACTGTGTAAGGGCGTCGGCTTCGTCAGCGGTAGATCTCCTAGGTTTTACCAGTAGCATCTCGCCGGTTTTGTGGTAGATCTCTACAGAAAGCGCAGTGTATTGTGCTAGGCTCGACACGGCACGCTTGTAGACCGCCCGTTCGTTGGCTTCAGCTGTTGACAGCCAGGCGAGAGTCTCCGCGTATTGGCTGTGGGGGAAAAGCGTTCGTCTTCTTAGATTGGATGGATAAGTGTTGGATAAGTATCTTACTGTAATTGTTTACAACCAATCTTAGTATGAGCACCACATCTATCTTGTGAGCATGTCTAGTATAAACTCAAGTTGGTACTTGTGAAGTCTATATTTACAGGAACGCCTGTAGAGGTTTGATGTGCTGAAGGCTGTACCTACGGATTGGTGCGTGGTAGCTACTTATTGCGTGTGTTGTTTTAATGACGTTAGTTATCTAGATAAGATAAGAATATTCTTTATTGAACAACTGAAAAAACATAAAATACATAATATTATATCTATAAATAGTATATCTAGGGTACTAAACCGTGCGTTTGGTGGTGATTAAAGTCCATACTCTCTCCGGGAGAAGGTCAGAGCCCTATAAGAAGTAAGAAGAACCATCGCCGCTAACAGATAAACCAAAAAGGTTCGAACCCCAGCTGGGGACAAAACAAAACCCAGGTCTTGGATGTTTACATGTTTGCAATGTCGCTGTTTCTGGTTCCCACGGCACAGGGTATCCTAGTGTGGGGCAAGAAGCAACGTATGTGTCTTTATGTAAATGTTTATGTTTAACTCACTCGACCAAAGGCTGTAGCTGTAGTTTGAGACAGAGGTCTTGCATGGCTTTCTTTACTATTTCCTATAGGTACAACTTCCATCGCGGTCTTTGATAAGAGACTAAAGTTTGAGCAATTGGGAACAACTTGCTCTACAAAATAAGGCAGTATCAACGTGAACGTCTATTTTGTCAACAACTAAAGTCCCTTTACACACTGCGACTTTTAGCATCGATGCAGTCGCGCGTTTTTGAAACGCGCGACACCAGCAGTAGCGCAAGTGTGTAAAGGTGTACCATTTGCGACTGCATCGATGCTGCATCGCGACAGCATCGGGACTGCATCGATACTAAAAGTCGCAGTGTGTAAAGGGCCTAAAAGTCTGTTTTTTAATATAATGCAAAAAAAATCTGTCACGTTGACATATTATTATCAATACAAAACAAAGGCTTTGAATGTCTGAGTGTTGCTAGTATGTAAAAACCAAATAACCCTATTTATGTATATATGTAAAAACTTCAAAGTTAAAATTGTGCGTGCTACGTAGGTGTTTTTATTTAGACTTTGCTCTTACGAGTAATTTTTGATTGTATTTGATGTGATAAGAGGATTTTGGTCAGATGAATCTTCCATTCACGGTAAAAAAAATCAAACGAGTAACCCTACACATTTTATAGGGATCACACCGCGTAAATTTTACATGTATCAACGTGAACGTTATCTTGTCAACAACTTACTAGACAAAAGGCTGCAGAATCAACGTGACGTCAATATACGTGATTCTCTAGTTGCCTCGACTACCTGTAATTTAGCTTCTCTATGTTTTTCCGTCAATGGACGAAATTACATTTAGTAATAAGGCCGCCAATTGTACTGTATTATATTATTGTCGAATCTCATGTGAAATTCCTAGAATACATACAATAAAGAATATTCTATCTTTGGTCTTGACTTGCGTCTACAGTATGTTCCATACTTTATTGCCCTAGTTTTTGGGAGGCCTGGCATCCTAAGATCTTTGATCTAGTTTAGGACCCAGTATTTCAACAAATTACTTCTATTGTGCCATATTGTATTGTATCTATTGTGCCTAATTTGTGGATAGACAAATAGTTTATTTGTATTGTATATATGCAGAGTTTTATATAACGTTAAATACTTATATTAATATTTTTATTAGCAATAAGTTGTATTGACGGAGGTACTAAGTGTTAATTAGTAGTGTAAATTTAAAATTCTAGTAATGATAAATTGAGCTATTGTGATTTCATGTTCCTGCACTATCGAATTAGGCAAGCCTGTAATGGTAGTGATATATTGTATCTATCTATCTATCATGTGCGCAACTCACTCGACTAAAGGCTGCAGCTGTAGCTTGAGACCGAGGTCTTGCGTGGCTTCCTGCAGTCGCTCGTGCAACGCCTCGGCTGAGGCAACTGCCTCAGTCTCCTCGTCTTCGTCCTCGTCTGGCATCTCGCATAGTTCTGGGGACAGGCAGGCAAACTTTCGGGTGACGTCGCAAGCTTTGGCTAAGTGTCTAGCACACGGTTTCTCGTACACTGACAGGCTGTCAATCTACTGCTAACAGCTGTCAGTTGGCCAAAGCGCATGCGAAAAAACGTTTGAGAGCTGTCAACAGTAGATTAACAGCTTGTTAGTGTACGTTAAAACGGGGGTAAGTGTCATTATATTTTATAAAAGAACGATTCCCTTAAAATACTCCATAAAACCTGTGTGTATACACAGACACAGTGAGTAGTTAGTAAAGTAGTACACAGACAGTAGTCTGTAAAGACATTTTCGGAGAAAGACTTTCACACAGAATATTTATGGGTACTGTAAGTGTTTACTCTAATACAGATTTCCATTACAATTGATTGTATAAAGCATTTCTTACTCTCTGTTACTTTCAATTTTGTTTTAATATGGGCACTGTTAGCTCATAAACCAAAAATTTTATACAATACACTCTCGATCGGGATTGGTAAAACATCTTAGCAAAATAAAAAATACAAAGGTTATTGCAATGTATGTAGTAAATGCAAGGATGTTATAATCAAAGAGGATAGAGCACTACGAAAAACCTTCCATAGAAAACTAAACTCTTTGTCTTCTCAAATAAAACATAAAATCGTATAAGTAAGCAACAGAGCAACGTATAAGAGAGCCACAAACTGAAGGAGTGTGTCTTACTCTTACTCATTTTATGTGGAATACTATGACCATGATGTTGTAAAATGTAGGCCATGTGTTTGATTACATTGGTGTACAGGTATAAAACATTATGCCAATCGATAGAGAATATACTCTTACAAATACTCTTTGACAAAATGTCCCCAATTTATTACTAGTTGTAACGCAAACTACTTTAAAATAATGATAATGGACAATTGAATGAATTAAATTGTTTTTTTTTATTATATTTTATATTTTCAAACGGGAATAACTCAGAAAGTATCACTTAATTTACTTTTTTATTGACGTGCTTACCAACCCCTTTAGGTATGTTGCACAGGACTTTTCTGTAACCTTTGTGTTTTGTTTGCTAAGAAGTTTATTAGAAAGTAAGTAATAAATAAATATTTACAGCCTGTGGCGAAAAAAGTAATGGTACTGAGCGACGGAAGAAAATGTTGAACTGGAAGAACTACCAATGAAGAAACCACGGCTCGATGTAGGTGCCCAAACTGACTGAATGAATTCCCCAAAAGAAGAAGCTTTGAATATTATGTTTGAATAGAAAAATTGTCAGGAGGTTTAATAGAATATTTAATTTAATACTTAATAATTCTATTCTATTTTGTAATGTTTAGCTTTAATATTTTAAATGTAAAAAAAAACCAATCAAATGTTTGCCACCAATCTAGCTACATGAGTTTTATTCGCATTGGCAAGTTAGATTTTTTTATCTGAAATTACAATTTGTACACTAAAATTTGTCTGCAACAACATTTTGAATTTTTAAGTTAACCCTTGTCGAGACCAAGAGTACCATAATGATATAAAGTTCTAAATTGGTTAACTGAAAATAATTTGTAAACTTATGTATATCAAAATATGATTAAGTTAATTTCGCAGAATGAGTGCGATTTCCGCGATAAAAAGTAGCCTATTGTAACTGATGATAAGAAATGTAAGAAAAGTTCACTATTAATAACTGTGAATGTAAGTAAAGTTCACTATCTTGCATGTATCCATGGAAGATAGTGAACTTTACTTATTCTCAAATTAAAGGCCCAGACTCGAATCGAGCCATGAATGTATGCTAAGTAATTTTTGTAGCAATACCACTCATAAGGTTTTAAAAAAGTTTTTTAACATGGTCGAAGTTGAGTTTTATCTTTACTCTTCTCTCTACTCTTCATTTCCACTACAAACCTTATTTGAGGGCAGTATGTAATGTACTGTACATACATTAACACTTAATAAGCAAGTTGTAAATTCTATACATTTAAATGAGTTAATTCTTTGTTTATTTTTAGATTAAAGCAAATTTTATGGCTTGATTTTGGCTTTCATTTTATAATGTTAAAACTTCGTTCAATGAAAATATAAGTATAATTAAAGTTCTTCAGTCAATGAATACATATACCTACCACTAGGTAGGTACTGTGTCGCCCATTATGGAAGTAAATGCCCAAGTTACTCCTAAAGAGAGAACTTCGCTCGTTCCTTCCGGCTGGCTTCCCTTATGTTTCGTCCGGTTTTCATTGACACCAAGGTCACCCTACTTAGAAAGAAATGGCATTCTCTAGTTCGAGCCTCCTTGTCAGGACATTTTTTTGTCAGAGTACTCAATCCTCTTTGATTATTACATCCATGAGTAAATGAAAGGATACACACAAAACTTTTTGGACCCACTACGAGAGTGAGAGATGACAGATTAGATTAGAACCTCCTCCTAACATTAAGGAGGTCCATGCACTTAAAAGGAGTTCCAAGAAGGAGGTCCTAATATGTTTCTAATCTCCTAAGTTCGCAACCTCCTTGGTAGGTACTAATGGTGGTAGTAAAATCGACAAACCTGACACTTGTTGCAGAGTTTCTTTAATTTCTTTTCTCTTCTCAGAGTCCACTGATCGCATGCGCTCCTCTATTCTCATATTCACTTGTTTGGACAGCATTTCTAGGGCTTCTAAATGTACTAAACCTGAAAAGATAAAAAAAACATTTATATGTTTACAGTTGATTTGCAGTCCGTCATTGCATACCAGGATCGCTCGTAGCCCCGGCTGCCTGAGTGATCTTAAACGATCACGAAGGTTAAACAACATAGGGCGCGTTGTGCTTGGATAGGTGACCGTTCTATGACTAACGCAACCCATTATGTCCCCACCGAGTGGCACGGGTCTCTTTCCTGAGGAAGATATAAACCATACTCCACTACGGGGGCCGGATTGGAGGAGGGTTGTAAGACTAGTGGCTGGTCTTATTGTCAGAAGTTTTCAAGCCGCCCTAAGGCCTCTGACTTGGCTTAACGACTGCCATCTATCGATAGCAGCCGGCACCAACTGCGTCTAATATATTACAATACTAACGCATGTACGCAGAAAGTGCCGAGTTATGTAAGATTCTAGGGTTTCCTCACGACGTCTTCCTTCACGGTAAAAAATTTTTTTTTCAATTTTGTGTTTTATGTGTGCAATAAAGTATACAGTATGTTACTTTTCTGTCGGTCGGTCATGATTTTACGATTTAATTGACATCTTTTCATCACAAATATGTACTGATATTATTTTGATATTTAATTAATTTTAAAGTTTAAAATATTTTTACCGGAAGTGACGAAACAACGAGGCTCACAATACGTTTTCCTTTGCTTAGCATCCTAAAAAAACATAGTTACAAATGTCATTTTAGTATTGCCAGGACCGTGTTAAAGTTAACAGTTTCTGTTTTTTTTAACATCCGCAAATATGTTATTCGTAAATTCGTTTATAAAATTAAATCAGCTCAGTTCAATTCATCATCCCTTATGTATATAGTTGTTGGTTTTTTAAATGTTTTTTGTCTTTATAACGCCTTTATCTGCGTTCGAAGGTATTTGTGTCTCTTTTGTCACAGAATACTATGCATTAGTAGCTACTTTTTCAAGGTTACTGATATGGTAAGTATGGTCACCCTGATAATATGACTTAACTTTTTTTTTCTTTATCGTGGCAAAGGCGTGTTCACTGAAAGCCACGGTGTGACGTCATCAGCGTATTTTTGTGTTTTTACTATTTTCTCGGAAATGCAACCATAGAAAATAGTGAAAGTAATTTTTACGTGCTTTACAAAGCCAAATCTCGAAATGTTTTTCGAATTAGAGCTCCATACAATTTTGAAAAGTTGTCAATTATAATTCATAATGAGATAATAATTGTTTACATTAAAAAAAGAAACCGCAAAATTGAGTCACTAGATATGATTTTATTTGAGTTGTATTGAGTTTTAATAAATGCATGCGTTAGCAATGTATGAAAAATTCAATTGAGATTTTAATTTCTGTGATTTGAAAAATGCCTACTTTTTCCACAAATTTTCGCTCGCGCTGCGCAATAATCCCATAAAAATCCGTGCGCTTGGAGACCGTAGCCTTAAGAGTAGGTACGTAAGTACAATCTCACCTTCAAAGTCATCAAATAGTGTCTCGTAGTGAACCTCCTTTGCCTCTCTTTTCTCTTCTCTTATCCTGTCATCTTCATCTGCCCGGGCCTTTGCTTCTTTTAGCACCTGGAAAGAATCACACGACCTCTAACTATTATTAACTTAATTCTGGAATCACTTACTTAATTCCAACAAAAAACCAAGAAGGTTATCCTGGAATTAAGTGAAAGATTTGTAGTACATACGAATGTTTTATTCGAACATATCCCTTAACTGTCCACTGTAATGGAATTTCAATTTTGATTTTTCCAAAGTCTCAAAATATGATGTACTTGGCCTAACATTTATTGTGCTTTTAAAATCAGTTGGTCCTATAGAGACTTTTCAGCAATAAAAATTGGCGTCGTAAAAAGAATAGGTGACTAATGATGCTTTTCTTGCTGACTGTACCTTTTCCCTACACTCAGAATTCAGTTCTTAGAGTTGCTTCATAAGTAATATGTCTCAGAAAAACATGACAAGACAAAACCAGAAAAACCAACAGAGAAAAAAGAAACAAATAAATATAAAAAAAGAAAAACAAATATAATTAAATAAACAATAGCCAGAAAGGTTCAGGTGTCTGAATCGCAGACATCACTGTTACGTATTATCGGTTATTTAAATCCTATAAAACTTACGGATGAGATAAATTATTGAGTATGGATTCTCTCACCTGAGAGAGCACAGGTTTTTCTCCAGGATCTAGGCCAAGAAGGGCCCTTTTCTTGGCCAACCCAGGGTCTCCGTCCTGCAAGACTTCCATTGTCTTCTTGCCGATAGTTTCCAGTGTGTCAAGTCCACCCGCTATCACTTTTGTACCTGAAATGTTGAGACCAAATTAGCTTTAATATTTGAATGACACCGTATTACGATATGGTTTGGTTTATGGAACAGACATTAATACTTGACACCAGGATGAAGAGTACTAAACTAATGTTTTATCTATCTAAATGCTAAAAGTTGTTCAACAATGATATTAGCATGGCAATGACAGTTTTACAATATTTACTGTCATTGAAATATTATTATGTAAGTATTAAATAAACCAAGTAAGTTTTGAAGTCTCCAATTACAGCCATAATACCTAGAGGGAGACTAGTATCTTACCTGTTGTCTCAACAAATTTTGTGACACCAGATATCAGATTGCCAAATGGGAATGCATCACCATCACCCTTGGTCTGTTCCGTCACAGTTCTTGGCTCCGGGGCTTCAATGTGCTCTTTAGTGCTGGTCGGTTCACTCTCTTTGCTGGCTACAGATTTACGGGCTAGTTCTTCAGGGTCTGGGGCACCAATACCACTCTCTAGGACTGTGGAGATGCCCTGAGATAGAAAAGAAAACTATTGAACAGCATTCTACTAATTGAATTGACATCGTTTTCGTCAGTGTATTTAAGCATAAATTTATGCAAAGAAAGCTAGTAAGTTAAGATCAGATACACAATAAGTAAACTGTTTCACTTTTACAAGTTCACATTCAAAATTAGGTTGAGGTTAAGTTGGTTTCTTTACAACAGTTAGCTGTTTAGGGAGTGCCTTAGAGACCAAAATTGGATAATACTTAATTGCAATACATATAACTAATTGGAGAGGTGGAAACGGAGCGGTAGAGCACTGACTTCTCATTTGGGAGGTCATGGGTTTGAAACACAGCATGGATTTTGTTTTCCAAGTTATGTAAATTTGTCAAGTTGAATTAGCTTCACTTGCCATTCACTAATTGTGAAGGCAAACCTGAGTGTATTCAATACCTCAGCGCTTGAAATCACCAATCTGCAGTGGGCATGCATAGTCATGATGCCCATACTCTCTCCCTGAAAGAAGGCCTGTGCCCTACAGTGGGACTTATACAGTCCCCATAAAAAAGACATTTTGGCAAAGTTTTTAAAGTATTTCTAACCTGTGAAACATGAGTAGTCAGCGTACTAATTCCTGCCGATGCGCTGCTTAGTAGTGAATCCACACCCCAACTGCCCCAGCCCCATCCACTGCCACTTGGCTCCTTCAAGGAGGTCTCTGCAAGGCGGTCGGCAACCGACTTCATATCCGGACTCAGTGGTTGCTGTGCAGGAGCTGAGGATGATTCCTGGAATTTTCGAATACCAACTTTTAGGCTGAGCTATTTAAATGCTTGGTGTTTTGATTATTATTCTTTTGCATGTACTTTTGGTGATCTGTATTTTTTGTGATCAGAATGGCATTGTAAAACTGACCAACACTGTACAGTGTAATTTTAAAACTGAAGATAATGTGGGCAAAATATTGATGTGAAAAGAACATGCATTAATGTGCGATCTAAGATAGATAGAAGATAGACTATTCTTTGAAATATAAGAATGGATGAATGAGTATGACATTATGAATGAATAGAATATAATATAATTCAATGTTGTGAGTATATTCTTGTCACCTGATTTTGCGTCATTTTGCTGATTGTGACTATTTAGTCACAGTATAAGTATTTACTTATGAACTAATTCCATGTTCCTATGTATTTACCTTCTGCGCTTTATCATTTACTGTAGGAACCTGATCATCTCCCCAGTCCCCAAAGTCATCCCATCCAGTATTCTGTGACTTGACATTTTCTTTCTCTTTGCTCAGCTCTTTTCCTTGGTCACTTTCTTTAATTTTTGGTGCTACTCCTTTGTCTTCTACCAACGCATTTACCTCATCGTCATCTACATCAAAATCATCCCACCCTTCCGAGGTTTCTGTCTGAAAAATCAGCGCACAAGAAAACTACACATAATACGGTATAAAAAAATTGAAATTAAGCAATAACATAACATATCGTCATCTAAAAGTGTTAAGCTGCTAACTCCAATAGTACAAATTTTCAGGAGACTAATAAAACCATCCTATTTTTACATCAGACAATGGAATGAAAAACTGAAAATACAGTTTTGGATAAAATTAGCTGAAAATTTCAATTAGCAGCTTAACACTTTTAGACGACGATTATCCAGCATTTTATTCTTTTACTAGCTGACACGGAGTGGGTAAAGGGTGAGCGGAAAGGTGCTGGGGATGTCCGAACCTAAAATTGCAGAATTTATCACATCACACTAGGGAGGACGGAAGACCAGGAGGCGGGGAAGGGGAAAGGAAATTCGTGTGACATAATTTATGGATGGCAAACTCTCCATAACATTATCATAATTAAAGTGTGCTAGACAGTCCCTATAGCCAACCCCAAGACTATAAATTGACTTTTGATTATCCCCCAGGCTGCATTTTTTGTTTCTATTAGTTTGTTGTGTAATAAATGATAATCTTTCATCTGCTGGCAAGACATAATAGGTGAGGTTGATGTTGGTTGATTTTGGGATAGAAAACTATGTCCATTGTAAACGGGACTATTTCTACACGCAAACCATGCTATTGGGTTTTGTGCGGCCTTAGGGAAACTTTTGTGTAACAATGTAAAACACCCAATTTATGGTCATGAAAATCCTACAACGCACTTACGGGCTTTGAAGTGCTTTCGGGCAGCTTTTGGGATAAAGTTTCGCTTCTTTTCGGTTCGTGGTCGGAGTCCTGGGTACTGCCACTGTAGTTCGATGAGGATAGACGATTCTTTCTCCATTTTTTTCCTGAAAAGCGGTCGGTACTACCTTCGTCTGCGCTCTCAAAGTCCTCGCTATCACTTGTAGGCATGTTTGCGTGTTGAAAAGAAACACAATTTGGAAAATATTACACAGAGGACCCGGAAATAGGAAAAAATAAGAATTTGACGAACGTCGACGTGTGTTTATCATTCGCCAACAAGCACGAGCTGTCAAAATTATAGTCTTTGTTGGGGTGCGTTCCAAGATCATTGTTGCAATGAAGAACTGAAAATATAATTTGTAAGGTTTAAAGGGTTTAACCAAGAAAAGCAAAAGAAGCTACAAAAAATAGTGAATAGGGAAGCAAAAGCTATATAAATCAACGAGTTAAATTACAAGAAAAACATTTTCTGCTTGGCTTTTTGAAACGTTACCGTTGCTCATTAAAAAAAAACTGTAGAAGAAAATAGGTTCTGACAAAACGAATGGCGCACCGGTTTGAGTTTTAGAAATTGGACTTGTTTTTGTAATTTGAGGTTCTTGTAAATTATTTTTAGTCTGTGTTTTGCTCATTTTGTTGTTATATTACTCTTATCTTTCATTGCATTCGGCTAGAAATGGGTAAGTCTCATATTTTGGCTTTTTGCTAGGGCTTTTTCTAGCTTTTTTTCAAATTCGCTTATCTCCTGCTGTTATTTAGTTTCGCTAAAAACTTTCCACGCAATACTGGACCTTTTAGGTACAGATGCCAGCAAAAATCTCTGTTGGTGGGTAAAGTTGGGAATGAGTAGATTTTCGGGATTCTTTGGCCTAAAAAGGGAGAATATTATTCTACGTATTGCGAGTATATGAGGGCTTAGTTATTGTAGTTTTAATATTTGAAATAAATTAATTTAGTTGGTATTGCTGCAGCACTGACTTCGTTCCAGCTTAGCTAGCGCAGCGGTTCTCAAACTTTTTTTGGTGACGGAACCCTTTTGGAAAGCGAAATACTTGACGGAACTTATTATTAATTAATAAGCATAGGAAAAGGCCTATACCCAGCAGTGGGCAGAGGTGGGCTGATGATGATGATGATGAAGCATAATAAAAGTACAATGTAACGTTACTATAATAATTATTCTGTCGTGGGAGGCCGGGCGACTATGTTCGCTTGCGCCTCGTGTTAAGCAGCGTCAAAAAGTTTTTTTTTTTTTTTCTAATTTCTTTCTGAACCCCTACAGGGGTATCGCGGAACATGCCAAGTTTTAGCACCTGCACGCTAGCTTCATTACATACCTACGAAGTTATTCAGTTTTTTATCTCTCCTGAAAAGTAGGTGTCCTACGCCCCTATGATAATATAATTTTCTTCATATTTTGAAGCCCGCGAATAAGGGTTCCGTTTTTTTTCTTTTGTGGTACGGAACCCTAAAGACGGTGAAAAAACATTTGTTATGTTCAAATTTTATTTCTGGTATTTCGCCGTAGTAAAACATATTCAGTGAAAAATCCTAGCTAACTGGCTACCCTGTTACGTTTCCAACGATAGAGCCTTATACTGCCCTCGTAAGGAAGAACGCAGTAATCGTAAAAACGCAGTTTTGAGTAAATAGCTATTTCTTTCTTAGGATTAGAAGGATTTCATACATTACTGCATATTTTCTTACTGAAATTTCAGGTTTTTATTAGACCTACAGCCACCATTATTTTTTCACTTATAGATATACATACCACCAGGGAGCCCAATTTTGCATCCAAAGTAAAAACGGTTCTTCCTTACGAGGGCAGTATAAATGTCAGACGGACGGACAGACAGCAGAGGCAGAGTGGGTTCCGTTTCCGTTCGGGCACAGAACCCTCAAAACGTCAATTAAAACATGTGGAAAGGACAGTTACAACGGAATCGTTCAAGATTTTCTGCGCGTAATATGTATGTTGTTTTTCAAAGCGTTTCAACCATAATCAGTAACCTGACCAGAGTAACCAGTGCACTGAAGTCTGCTCTTAAACCATCACTCAGTTAGGTACCCGAATAATCTTGATTAACTTATCTAAAGTACACGGGAAGAACAAAATTAAAAACAGACTTCAGAACAGTTTTTTATTTATACGAGTATCATATAATTATATTTCGACAGTCAATAGAATCAAAATTTATAAGGTACCTACCTACCTTCCGTTGACCTAGAACTATTAAATTTAGCAAGTAATATCGTCTTACACTACAAATACGGAAAAATCTGAAAAGTAAACCTTGGCAATAAAATCACTTAAAAACTTGTCGTGTTGAATAAATTTCTAAACTATCTATTATTATGTGAGCGAGTCCTACTCGCACTTGTCCGATTTTTATAACAGCAGCCTCAGGATAATAAGAATAAGAAATAAGGAATACATCGCATACTTGGCTCTTTCGAATAAAAAAAAAACCGACCAAGTGCGAGTTGGACTCGCGCACGAAGGGTTCGGTACCATTATCTATAAAAACCGCAAAAAAGCCACACGCGTTGTATCGGAGCCCCCCTTAAATATTTGTTTTATTTTAATTTAATTATTTATTTTTAAAGACTAAATGTTCTGTGAATATTACCTGTTACCGTTATCAATATCGAGCGAAAACGACCAAAAAAATCACGTTTATTGTATGGGGGCCCCTAATATTTATTTTATTCTGTCTTTTAGTATTTGTTATATCGGCAATGTATCGGCAATTATATCGGCAATCATGTGTGAAAATTTCAACTGTCTAACTATCACGGTTCATGCATGACATACAGCCTGGTAACAGACGGACGGAGTAATCGGGTCCGTTTTACCTTTTGGGTACAGAACCCTAAAAAATACTTATAAAAACATTTATTTTTATTTTTAGACAATGCTTATTGTGAATAGTATTTTTTTAAATTGTGCAATAAGTGTAACAACAACAATTTTCTGATCACCTTTAGCTTTTCGTTGGTGTAATGTGTGTGCCAGTAACGATAATTATAATAATATGCGCGAAGCATAAAGATTGATATGATGTGCTATTATAGAATTTACTAAATATTTAATTTCTCTATACGACGAGACACTGCGAGAGAATATCTACTCGTCCTAGAAAAACATAGTGGCTTTTTGAGTGTTATTTATTAAATACGCGATTCCTTATTAATAACCTCAACTGTAGATTAAAGAACCTGTGGTAAATTAAAAACCTTAAGTCTAGGTATTGCACTTGCGGAGGGCTTAAGATACCTAAATCGTATTAAAACACCGCATGTTTTCGTCATAACGCTCAACTAGTTTTTATTAACACGCTTAGAACTAATTATTAATAAAAGCCCAAATATATTGGTACCTACTGACAAATTCTACTGTCAGCAAACTGGCTTAACATAATGGAATTTACTTTACTTGCTGACACTGCATTGCGAAGTGCATAGCTTAACAGTATGGAGAAGCATGTCTGGCTTGGCCCGATCAATAGCGTGTTTCGTTTGCATGTTGCTATGTAGAGTTTGTGCTTCAAGTCTTTACTTAATAATGAGCTGGTAGAGCACTGTTTCAGTAGATCAACGAAATGAGGCTAAAGCGTGAAAGACACGATCTAAAAAATTCGGCCAATGTGTTTATATCCTATCTCATAGTGAGATTCGTTGATCATTCCGCCCCGGTTGCGACGCACGAATCAAGACGTGCGAAGAACACTGGCGTACCTACCTACTAATGATGTAATGTAAACAGCAGCTTGAGAAGTGGAATGTACAGGGAGTAGGTATTTAGTTTAGTATTATCATGTTCACTGATAACGTGGCGGTAGGTGGAGGCAGTCAGTTTGCGACGCGGGTTTGCGTCGTGCGGTCGTGTAGTGCCGAGGCTAGAGTCAGTGTCCCGCCGCACCGCGCTAGCCGATCCCGCTCGCGTACGCGCCGCATTCCATCGTGGAGGCCCTTCGCTGCTATTGGCCGAGCCCGCGTGACGTCACCCCTCATAATGAGGTATTCAACATGGCCGTGTAGCTAGTTCGCGAGTGTGCTTCGTTATTCGTTTGAATGGATTTAATCAGTGAAATATGCCAAGGAGACGAAACGGTGAGATACCCTTGCCCGATGGATGGGATTTCGCGAGGGACTTTGACGGGAAACTGTATTTCATCGACCACAACAATCGAAAAACGACGTGGATCGACCCGCGAGACAGGTAAGTTTTCCGAGGAGGTGTTAACCCGCGGGGGCCTCTTGTCAAAACTGCACATTCCAATGCTATTTCTCACTGTTTCTGTTTGAATTTCCAATTGGTACTTAGGCGTCTTGTTTGTTATCGGCTTCTTGATGTCCTCGCGATAATTTGAGTTAGAAATATGCTTCTAGAAGGGAATAGATGCTGAAAAACAAACTGCTCGCCCGCCGCGACGGTGCTGCGCCCTGTCTCAAAACATTCGACTCTACTTCGATTTCACACGACATTCCACAATTGAGTGACAACAAATGAGCTAAACAGAAATTATGGTTATCATTTGTTATCCTCTGGAATGCGTATTGTGACTTTTATAGTAGTTTGTTATTGTAAATAGGATAATTCGTTAGTGAGCCGCTTTGGAACTCCGGTAATGAGGCCATAGAACTGGTTCAGAGTAATGTTAGCCGTCGAACTGGTGTAGAAATAATTTCATGAGGTGTGTGCATGCGCTAGCCAAAAAAAGCCAATAAACGATTACTTGTGTATGCAGCGAGAGCAGTTCTTTGGTTGGCTAGTGTGAGAGAGCACGAAGAAAGTTCGTATAGTAGGTGTAGGTAGTGTTATTTATGTCTATGGTGCGATGCTATGCGTAGATTGCGTAGAGAGCGCGTTGCGGTGGGAGCTGGCTGGAATGCAATGCATAGGCAAGTTGTGTGGTGTGAATGACAGGCCGTAGAATGCGGCTCGAGCCTGCGGCAATGGTCGCGCCTTTCTAAAGCGACGCGGGCGGAGCCCCCTCTCCGCTAGAGCTGCAGGTGTACGCTTCCACAACCCTTTAAAATACCGATCATGTCTCTAGCCGTGTCTATTTACCATATATTCAAGACTTAACTAAGCGACACCTGCACTCCAACATTGTCTCAAAAGCTTGACCTTAAAAGCGCACACCTGCGTTTTTACAGTTAAAAATGCGACACTTACCATTGCAAAGAGCTTTTATTCATCACCCGCAAAACCATTTCTCAAAATCGCACGACCTAGGTATTCCAAATGAAGTTGTAATGATATCAATTTCGTAGCTGCAGCGCTAAGTTTTTTCAATGTAATGTCTTTATTTGAACTTTTACTTAAAAAGCTGGCTTGAGCTTGATCAGAAAACTAAACGCATGCATTGCATGCTCATACGCATACGTGAAGTAAGGTGCACACATTTGGGGTTCAGTGCAATGACACCGCAATAAAAATGGCCGCAGCAGACACAGGAAACATAAAGCGATATTTTTATTGAACATTTTCGCCAAATTGTATCCCATGTCGATCGACAGTATGCCGTTAGTGTGTATTTGACTTCTGAAATATTTTTACAACCATCTTCAATATCTCCACGATTTATCATTTAAAAAATTAGGTAGTAGCCAAATACATTCTAAATCCAGTTGCGGAATCGTTAAAGACTTATCTCTGAATCACATACCACATACATACGGTATACATTTCTAAATGAGATTCAGTCGTTGTTGAAAATTGACCTACAACGTGTAGTGACGCGGACGTCAGTTCACATCTACTTGTGCAAAACGTGCACACAATAAACCGAGCCACTAAGCCAATTTAATAATGCTAAAAATAACTCTGCCATGTCTCCGGAGCATATGACGCTATTAACCTTACAAGTATGTGGAAGCTAAATGCTGCAGAGTGAAAAATTCCCCTTCACGTCAGTTATTATGAACCTGCATATTTGTGTCAGAATGATATTATTTATCAGAAGGAATGTGACCCACTTATAGCAGCTTTTTTTTAGTACAGATGTAATCTTCTCATAATTTGGTGCTGGATATGAATCGGTAACATAAATTATTGCCATCATATTTGCGATTCATCACTCTAATACCAAAGAAAGCCTCTCTGATTTTCAATTTCATATGCCGTTGTTGTCGGGTTGAAGCTTTTTATGTTTACATGTACGCAGGTGAGATGCGTGCGAAGAAGAATGTTGTGGTTTTCACAGATCCCAAGTGCGAATACGTTTAAGCGTCAATGGGAGATTTGATGGCAAAAAATGTATCGATGCAGGCATAGCATCAGCTATCATTTTTCATTGCGGAAAAAAACACATTGTTGAGTAAGGAAGCGGGGCTAAGACAATGTAGCGTCGATTAACGAGCGAATGGGAAACTTATACCTGTGTTTGCCGGAGTTTATTGCTTTAATTGTATCGGTGGAATGCGGGTTGGCTGCGTCCGTGCATTGTATTGATTCGCATACTGGCTGCGTTCCGCTGCAAACTGAAATAATTCTAGGTTGCCAGTGAAATCAGCATCAAATTGTCTGTTAACAATGCGTGCAGCTCCGTTTAGGTGTAGGCAAATGATACGTGGGAAACAGTTGGATATTTGCAAAGCAATGTCTTTATGTGGGCTTGCAATCTATAGTTCACTTTAGCTAATGAAGGCTCAGGTCCTGTGCATAATATAAGGATAATAATTGAATTATCATCTAGCTAATGTCAGTAACTATGACGCTATTAGGTCTAACCTTGACGTGTAGGTCTAATTGATGGCTTTAAGTAAAACGACCAGTCAGTCATCCTAAGTTTTATTTCTCTTAAAACGAATCTATTTTAAAAAGGTTGTGCATCGTACGTAACCCAAGTATCTATGTGTAAATCATCTTACTGGGAATTCTTCCCACGCACAACACGCATTACTTCAAGCGTGACGCCGAAGGGGCTGGGCGTATTTCTTGTCTTTAACAATGAAGACGCAAAGTAACATTCTGGCTGTGTAGAGTTCGATGGATTGTTACTGGGGGGAAACCGAATCTAAGTTTGCTCTAAATGCAAATATTTGCTAGCATTTCTGGGGAGTGGCGGGCAATGTAGCTCAGTGTGCTTAGTGCGAGTTTTTTTAACTACTCGATCGCGTTAACGTAAACTCATATTCTATAGGAGTGACAAAGCACGCCACCTATTTGTCTCTCTGTCACTCCTATACAAATTGCAAACGTTCTCGCTATCGAAAGTGAATGAAAGAACTCGCACTAAGGGCCCAGAGGTGCGGCGGCGCGTGGCTGGACGCGAAATAGCGCGTACAGCATTGTTTACACTGCGCATTCCTCACAGATAAAGATGTCCTTGGCGATTTCATACAGAGCGCGAAGATGCGCGTCCGCCGACGAATATGCGCGCCACGCTTTAGATGATAATGTGCTTTTATTCTATTTTGCATTTGCGCTGAGATCAATGAGTTGTTCCAGGAGACTTAACTAGTAGGTGCACGGTCGAACGAATATCGCTTTGGTTTATTGCTCCTTAGTAGAGCCAGATGTTGTAAGCTAAATAATTTTAATCAATGACTTATCTGAATGATAGTGCTACTTCTTCAATTCTTCTGCTTGTGTTTGAGGCTTCAAGTACACGTTGCTAGACCGAATAATAATGTTGACATTAAGAGAATTAAGTGGCACGTTACGTTACCAAATGTGGATGTTAAGAACAAAGTGAAGTCAAAGTTCACTTTGCGTGTGAGTTGGCACGGAATTAAAACATTGGACTGTTCTCATTTTTGGCGATAATTAGCATTCCATTCTTATCTTATCAACAAACTTGTCTGCTTTGTGACCGTTATGATGTTTTTCACAGTTTTTATTATTAATATTTAAAGTAGGTACTAATTAAATAAAAGCGCAGAGACGAACTTTGCGCTAGCAGCAATATCGCAATGATTCGTTTTTGTTGTAGAAATATAAAATAGAAGAATTACCAATTTATTTCAAGACATTGGTATCCGAGAAAACACTAACCATAGCGAAGCAAACCTAACCGGGTATTTGGCTGTAGATAAACATTTTTTGTTTGTTTGTTGGCTGATTGGTCGACGAAAATGTTTACAAATCACAATGAATTAAGAAAGAAGATAATAATATGGTTAAGGATTTACGAAAGATGGTGGCTTGTGGACATAGCGGGTTCTTGGAGTGGCTAGGTAGTCAGATAGGATTTCTGCATGCCTGTGTTTCTCTCCGAACATGGAGTGTTGATAAATTGGCGATAGGCGACGGTCATAAAACTAAATAAGTACATATTTTAACTTCATTTGCATAAGACTATTTGATTACCTTCGCCATAAGAGGCCGCATTGGCGACGCTGCTACAAAGAATGTCGCCTATTTCCTTCATAAATATCTCAGACGACTTAATGTCCACCATTAAATATGTGATTATAATCTACACTGTGACAGAATGAAACCGATATTTTTCTCAGCTATTCTACTCCAGCGAGAGATCTTGGAGTAATAAGATAACAAAAATCGCAGATGTTATTTACTATTGAACTCATTAACTCTTAAATTTAAGAATCTTGACGTCGTCGTGCCTTAAAAGGAAAACATTAGTGATTAAGCAAAACTGGTATTTTTTATGACCGCTTCATTAATGTTTGGAGACCGCTGAGCCGCCGAGAAAGGACAAGATTTTTGTGTAGTCCGTATATGGTAATCTAGAGGCGAGCGGGCGCAATCCTTGGTTTTGAATACTGCAGTTTGGGCGTGGGCGAATGGTATCTTGAACCACCTGTAGAGTTGACAACTTTGTACCGAACTATAAAGAAGTACGTACCTGCCTACATAGGTAACTGATTATGTAGTACCTATTGGCACAGCAGTATCTTAACTTTTGCTAGTTTATGCTAGAATTAGTTTTGTTTCAACATTTGACTCTGGTGTAGAGGTGTATCAGGCTACAGTTTGCTGTCTATTGGCAACACGACTGCGGAATGAGCGTTTTTCCTTATGTCAAATTTAGTTTCAAAAGGATCCCTAAAAGCTGCCGTACCGTAATAATAAACGTCAAAGCAAAAAATAATACTATGGTTCTGTGGAATTTGTGATGGTTGGTTACCTCGAAGAAAAAATGCTGTTGTCGTTTGGTGATAAGTGCACTTTTGGATACTTTGGAGGCTTTGCTATGGGTTGTGGGTTTGAATTTTTATTTTTATTACGAGAAACCTCGTCCGAATAGCAACCCTGGTTCCTTCTCTTGTTTAGTGATATGTGGACTAACTTTGACATCGATTGCAACGATTCACAAATTCGTATGAAGAATCGAATGGTGCCATCAAGGAACTAAGAAAAAAAAAAGAAAGGATAAACGCCCATTGCATCGAAACAGTTTGATAACAATCCTCTTCCGTGTGTACAAAGTTGTTCTCCGAAATGGATGCATTGCATCGGTCCCATTGAGGAGCGTTTGCTTGTGTTATTGCACACACAGGTGGTTGTTTAGCTGTACCTTCCGGCTCGCCCCTTCTGGCGACATGGTATACTAATAACAACGCCGCGTGAATGAAGCCCGCTGTAATGCCATTCCTAATGTTTTAACTTTCTATTGCTGAGAAAGTATCATTTGCGTGCCCGTAGCTTCGGACTAGAGTTTCGTACAGCGATGCCTCTCCGTGAGAATCTTATGATGATAATGTTGGCATTCGAATATGCTTTGAATTTGACGAATAACTGGAGTGAACAGGCCTAAATGACTGCCAGTATCGCCAAAACGCCTTAATTACCTACTGCCCTGCGATTGAATTAATTTAAAAGCATTAACATTTGATTGTGTTTCAGATGACTGATTTGTTAGCTAGGCACGTCATGAACTTTACATGTCAATGGAGATTTCACATGAAACACCACGGCGATAGGTACCTATTAAGAAATTTCAAAATAGATCGGCAGTCTGCGATAGGTTGCAATTGTTCGCAATTCATCATTTTCAAGAGACATTATTTGGACTAAGTGGCGGTCGTGTTATCGAGTCTGCGCCGCGGATCGAGCGCCGGCACCGGGTCGTGATATTCATGATACTGCGAGGCACGCGCACGCGCCTGCCGTGACGAAGGCGGCTGGAATGCGTCGTGATTCAGACGGAAACCCTATATATCGTGTGTTTATGCAACCCGCTGTCCGTCCGTCACTTCGACAGATCTGCTCATGCGAAATCGGCCGATCGCAACACACCCGTACATAAGCGTGGCTAAAAATCTGCACACAAAGTAAGCAGATTTGGTTGTCTCCGACATGGAGCTGCGGACCTTGATTTTAAGCGACGCTATACGTACAGAATTGGAAATGGAATGTTGTTTGTCGGTGATTGAATAATAACGTGACGTCAGCGATGTTACATTTACTTTTTACGCTCTATCCTTGGCTTACGTTGTTTAGCAGGTCAATTAAGTATTTGCTACTTTCTATCAGTTAAACTACGGCTATTTAGGGGATAAAGTTACGAGGTAAAATGGTATCCATGACGCAACTCTAATAGAATGTTTGCGATAAACTAATCATCGAGTATTTAAATTCAAAATGTTGCCTTGAACTGGCAGGTCCATTCGGCTTCACAAAGTCGCTGCAAATGGTGTTTAATTTTATTATGACCGCACTCTACAATGTGTCAGTGAATTGGAATGCTAAAGGAAATCACGTTGAAGCCAGCGCACTGCCTTTTTTGGACGCTGAATTAGTATGGGTAGGAGTAATTTGCATGCAGCGTTAGTCTTTTGACGTTGTCATGGAGTCGAAGCGAAAAACTATGATTTAACATCAGCATCACAAAACAAAATTGACTGCGACCGCTCACCAGCAGGTTATTCACCTAACATTATTATCCTTCACCGTGTCTACTGACATGGATTTGAGAGACAGATTATCTTACTATTGTAGGTACTACAAAAAATTAAGTAGGGCAACGCCTTCGGGCGGTAGAACTGAAGTGTAAAAAATGTGATTGTACTGGTGTGTCCAAGGGAATGCGCATTAAACGGGCCATCCGGATTAAAATATTCCCTGTGTGATATTTTTAGAGCATTCGTGCGTGCGTATCGGTCTACTGGTCGATATTGTGTGAGACAGCGTGGCACCGGCCGATCTGCCGAACTCCTGTTTTGTTGCAGAATTTTGAAAATTTAATGTGTCTTTAGCATATCTAGGTATATGATACTTGATCGATTCTATACAATCGAGCATTATTACTGGCATGAAATTTGAAATGAAAGTAGTAGGCTATGTCACAGCTTAAGCAGCAATCTCTCATTGAGATTGGTGCAGCTGCTGTGTGTCGAGCCATCAGCAATAGATCTGATGAATAGCTTAACAATTAATTAACTAACTAGACGTGCATGGAGAGCTGGTGATGACATGCTGAAAGTGCTGTGAAATTCGCGTGGTACGTGTAGCGAAATAGTCCAAAGCGGGCAGCAACCTTCGCACGCATATCTATTTGCGGATGGCGACCGACGACGGCGGCGAGGCACGGTACGTTGGCCTTCTGCCGCGCTATTTTCCAATGCGAGGGACTCGATTCGATGCGCTGACATATCGCGAGGCACACCCTTCATCCAATTTGCGATGCGTCGACTAATACTTCGTTATTTTAGAGGACTTTGATACATTTAAAGTTTTTGGTACAGTTTCGATCTTCAGGGATTATCTTTATAAATTACCGTGTGTTGACCATAATTTGGAGAAATGCGTTATTTTGTCAAGCGCCAATTCCACTCTTTTGGGAACTTTCTTTTAATTATTTCGATAGTGAAATTGCTTTTATTGTACTTTAACATTTACTAGGTACCTACTTAAGTAAATATATTATTAAATTTAACCTTAGTTTGAAAGAAATAGCTACTTAGAAACGTGACGAATATGATGATTTTTTTCTGCATAACTATTTCGAGTGACATTTTTGTCACTCAGACTACTTATGCATAGTATTTTGAATCAATATTTATTGATTTACTACAAAATACCTACTTTTTACGTCAGGCTACTAATAGTGGCTATAAAGGGTGTAATACAATCTCCATATATATCTAAAATCACCCCTATCGGCTTAGGCGAAGAAAATTTACTTTGCTGATAACTTAAATTAAAAATTAAACTGGGATGGGATGTTCTTGCTGGGTTATCATAGCACGAATTTTAGTACACGTTAAGTCAATACAGTTCAGTACAAGTACTTGTCTTGTGTTTGAGCCGAAGTTATTATTATTATTTACTAGTTAAGTACGGAATCAGAATCATCTGGAACACAGTTGATTCCCTGAACTGTTATAATTAGTCCAAAATGTCATTAGTTACGATGTCACTAGAAAATAACTGGAAGAACTTAATTTTAATGCGTCTCCAAGTCTAACGGAATTTGCGATTAATGTCAAAGATATCATATCAAAGAAAATCGCAATCCAAGGAATGTGGCCTTCCAGTTCGGAATAAAAAACTGTAACGCAAATATCAAAATGCTTAATTAAAATTGGAGGTTAAATAATTTCGACTTGACGACTCTGTGACACTACTATTTTTCTACGTTGCTTACGTCGCTAATCGTATGCATTGAGGTACGATTATAAGTTATTAAAATTCCATCACGACCAACTTCGGAGTCAAAATTTTGTTGTGCCAACGTGGGCGTTTGTGTGTGAAAGCTTGTCCGTGTGTGCGGCTTGGGATTCCGTGACACGGGTCACCGTTTCCAAGAACTCGACTCGTCTTGATGTCCCGCTGACAGGACTGGTTTTGCTGTTCCACCACGATGGCACAACACTGTAAATACTGTCATCTCTATCACACTAGCAGAGTCAACACGGTTGTCTCGCTCCACCACTGCTGCAATGGATGCTCGCACGCACGCGCCCTCTCTCCCCTTGCCTCGATAAGAGTGATCATGTTTTGAAATGGACGCCCGTGTATTCGGTAGCTGTGCGGAAGAGGGATTGTCCATTGAAGAATTTGCCACCTTGGAAAATTATCTGGCTGATGTTACTGCATTGTCATCTGCCATATAACTGAAGCTGAATAATATTGTATTAATTTGGTGGGTACAGGGTTTTGAGAGATTGACTTCGAAGTTGGTGGATGACCCACATAATTATTTCAAGAGATCCACTCTTACTGGCTTATGGAGAAAATTGTTCAATCATGCCATGCATAATTAATGCCGTGTAAAAAACGAAACTTTAGGGTCACAAGGTACAAGTTGCAGGCATGAAAGCGTCAATTTTAAAACGCCTCACGCACACCGCACTCGAACATTATCGTGCCCAATTAACCCGGGAATCCTATTTAATAACTGACTACCGTATAAACGCCGTATTAAAAATCGCAATTACGCCGAGAGGAGCACCGTTAAGTGGGATGCGCATGCGACGGCAGCGTTCGATTTCGTCATCAATACATAGGAGGCTGACGCGGGCCCAGTTTTTGCGGTTGACGGGGTAGATGGAGCGGTACGTGAATCATGGTCGAAACTCGAAACATGCAACAAGTGGAGCAGGCCGCCGGCGGCGGCAGCGCGCACCACGCCCTTGCCGGAGCTACAGCTACTGTCCGCCCGAGCTAATTATCCTCCCAAGAACCCGCTTGGTACCTCTAACCAGAAACCTCCATTCTATGAGAATATTGAACCCAACCGACACAAACCTTTCGAGCCTCCACTCGATCGAAACGCTTTCGTCTATTCAGTTACTTCCAGCAATTTAATTACGGACTGAACGATTCCAATTTAACATCGCATCAGTAATTACGTTAACCGCTCAGATGTGCTCATTATACATTACTGATGATACCTAACAACATGCCACGCCGATAGACGCATGTCTCGGACACAAAAAGGCTTGATCTTATTAGTGTGTTAAAAAATATAACTATAGTAAAATTATCCAGTCTGTAGAGATGAAATAATAACAGCCGCAGATATTTTTATTTTGTCTTAATGATATAGTAATAGGGTCGATTTTAATAGGTTTTCTCCCTATGATTATATATGTATAAGTGAGGTTCGCCCCTTATTCATCACGTGGGAAGATGCTCGTCAAACATCTTTTGAAACTGGCCTTTTTAAATTATGCGTGCCTACACTTGTTTCTGTACCATAATCTTATCTCGATGTTTAGATTCCCATGCAAGTAGATGAACGTTACTTATTTCTTGGTACAATATTTTCTTCATTCATTAATTGTACTGGTTTCTTCGT